>CM028129.1:1419700000-1424700000 GCA_016271365.2 Neoceratodus forsteri
AGGTGACGTCTACCGCCCATCATTGATTTCTTTCCCTAGTCGCCCAATTAAAAAAATCTATTGGATTCGTTTGACATGACCTTCCTGCTGCGAATCCATATTGCCTCTGATCCTGAGCACCACTGGATTCCATATGTGCCACCATCCTTTCTTTCAGCAGTGTCTCCATGATCTTTCCCACCACTGAGGTGAGGCTGACTGGTCTGTAGTTCCCCATCTCCTCCCTACTGCTGCTTTTATGCAGTTGGGACTACATGTGCCCTCCTCCAGTCCTCTGGAACAACACCCGTGTTGAGTGACTCTGTGAACAGGGCAGCGAGAGGTGCTGCTAGTTCCCTTCGCAGCTCCTTTAATATCCTTGGGTGGATGCTGTCTGGCCTCATGGCCTTATCCACCTTCAGCTTTTATTTTATTTGTCTTTGGTGACCAGGTAGGTGCACTGATCCAGAGGACCATTTTCAGTCACGACCCGGCCACAAGGTGGCAAAAATAGGTACAGGTACAAACAGTCAATTACAAGATACAATACATGCATGCCCAACAGCTGGCAGTGAGGGTGGGGGAGAGAGAGAGTGAGAGAGAGAGAGAGAGAGAGAAACAGTGGTAATGCAATGACAATGTGCAGACAGGGTAGACAGGTAATGCTATATCAGTATGTACATGAGCATAGCTACAGGCGAAATAATACAGATGGTGCAAGACATAAGCAGTAATGGTATACAGGTACATGGTCCAATTCAAGTACAAGTGAGAAAAAACAGTTGCTGTAATAAAAATCCAAATAAAAAAACAATCACAGTTCATAACATCAAAGGAGCTAGACAGGAGGAAAGGGGGGCAGGGGTAGGCTTAGGGGTGGGGGCAGGAAAGAGAGAGGTGGGAAAAGAGGCAGGCTAGTGGGGGCAAGGAGGTATAAGTGCTGTAGGGCATCAGGTGAAAGTCTTGAGTGCTATTAGAGCATAGTCGAGTTGTAGACCCTAGTGTTGCTGTTTGGAACAGTGACATTTTGCAGCCGTGAGGAGCTGGGTCTTCAGGTTATGATTAAAAGCTAGGTGGGAGGGGACGCGCGAACAGACTGGGGAGCTTGTTATATAGGGAGGGTGCTGTGGCTGAGAAAGCTTGTGGTGGGAGCGGTAAGGGGTTTGAAGGACGAATTGACAGATAGTTATATGTCGAGTTTAGCCACTTGTGCAGGGTGGTGGATAGGTGCGAGTAAACTGGGGAGCAGTAGTCAAGGAGGAGAAGTAGGTTGTCACGTGCAGTGGCCAGGCATGCTTCGGCAGATAGGTAGTGTTTCTGGTGGTACGCAGCACGTAGCTTCTGATGGATCTGGCGTACCATATGGTTGACATATTCTGAGAAAGAAAGGGAGGGGTCAAGGGTAACACCTAGATATTTGAAGGATGTGACAATTTCAAGGGGAAGACCAGCAGTGGTGAGAACTAGGAGGGAGGAGTTGACTTTGGTGGCTTTGGATAGGAAGGGTTTGGATCCGAACAGCATGGCTTTAGTCTTTCAGCTTCGTAATTCCAGAACTCTCTCCACTGTGAATGGACTGGTGTCTACTTCTTCTCCCCCCATTGCCTCTGCAATCCAACTATGGTCCTTGACCCTCACCCTCCTTAGTGAATACTGAGCAGAAGTATTTGTTCTTTATTTCTGCCTTGTCTAGATCCCTTTCCTTACACTCTCCTTCTCCCTTTGAGCTTCACAATCCCCCGGTTTTCTTCTTTCACTGATGTACCTATGAAATGCCTTATCCCCTTTGTTTACAGACCGTGCTAAGCCCTCTTCAGTCTGCGCCTTTGCCCTCCTAACAGCCTTCCCTGCTTCCCTTAGACATTCAAGGTACGCCTCCCTGTTCTCCTCCCTTTGGCTCCCCTTATATTTCCTGAAACTCAGTCTTTTAGCCCTGACTTTGTCCCCCACCTCTTTGGAGAACCATAGTGATTTCCTTCTTCTGTTCCCTTTGGCCACTATCCTAACACATTGGTTTGTTATATCCACTATGGCTCCTTTCAGTTTCTCCCATTGTTCTTCTATCTCCTCTATTACCTCTCCCTTCCCCAGGACTGCTTGTATACATCTACCTATTTCAGTGAAATCCGCCCTCCTGAAATCTAATACTTTTGCCCTTGTGTGGCTTAATTGAGTCCATGTCTCAATGCTGAACCACACCATGTGGTGGTCAGTGGACCCCAGCTGCCCTTCCACCTGTATTTCTTCAACTCTGTTCCCATTGGTCCATACCAAGTCCAGAATTGACTTGTCCCTGGTTGGCTCATGCACCAGCTGCCTGAGTCCAACCCCCTGCAGGGCTTCCAGGATGGCTGTGCTTCTGGCTGAAGCAGTCACCTGGGTAGCTCAGTCCACGTCTGGCGTATTGAAATCCCCCAGTAGCGTGATTTCACCTTTAACTGCCATATCGTGTATGTTCTCCACTAGTTCCCTGTCTTCTTCCTCCCTCTGTGCCGGTGATCTGTAGGTCACACCTGTGCGTATTGCTGTTTTTATTCTCTGGCTCCAGGGTAACCCACATTACCTCTGCCTCCCCCTGTCTTCCCTGAACTTCTGTTGCCCTTATACAATCTCTGATATACAGGGCCACTTCCCCATCTTTTTTACCCTTCCTGTCCCTCCTGAACAGTGTATAGCCTGGTACATTGACTTCCCAGCCATCATTAGCAGAGTACCACGTCTCTGTTATTGCTGCTATGTCAAGGTCTGCATCTGCCAACAAGGCCTCTAAGTCTGGAACCTTATTTCCTAGGCTGTGGGCATTCATTAGCATGACCTTCTATGTTTTAAAGTCTGCCCTCCCTCTGCTCTTGTTCTCCCTCTCCAGCATCTTCCCCCAACCCGGTTTCCTGTCCTATGTGCTGTTGCGCCCCCATCACTTGTTATACATTCTTCACCTGCCTACCACTCCCTACCTGCTTTAGCTGTTCCTGAAGTCAACTTGTGTTCTTGCATGTTCCCATGGGGGGTCCTAAGCCTCCTGACCCTTCTGGCTCTTCCCCCTTGGCCAGTTTAAATGCTCACAGCCGAAGCATTTAAACTTCTCACAAAGGACCGCGGTTCTCTTCTCGGACAGATGCAGGCCTTCCTCCTTATAAGCTTGCATCTGCTCAGATCAGGCCCCAGTCCCCTATGAAGCCAAAACCCTCCCTTCCACACCAATCTTTCAACCAGGAGTTGAAGGTATAAATGTGGAGTGCCCTAGCCTCCCCTATGCCCTGGACAGGTAGCACCTCTGAGAATGAGACGGAGCATGCTATCTGTTTCAGGTTTCCCCCCAGGCTTCCTGAAATCCTCCTGGACTCTAGCTAACTCCACCCTTCTCCTGGCCAGGTCATTGGTCCCCAGGTGGACACTGACATCCAGCTGCTGCCACCTAGCTACTGTCATAGCAGTCCTATGTATTCCCTTCCCATCCCTTCACGCAGTGCTTCCTGGGAGGCACTTGACCTCCCTCTCTCCCCTGCTAGGTGTCCCTAACTACACTCCCTGAACAGTAGAGTCCCCTACTAGGAGAAGCTTCCCCCTCCTCCGGGGTCTCTTGCCTCCCTTCCCTGGGGCTCCATCCTGGAGGACCCTCCTATCCTCCCTGGACCCAGACTTGGGGTTCCAGAGTGGGGCTTTCCCGTTCCTCTAAAACAGCGTAGAAGTTACTAAGCGGGACTGGTTGGGGGATGTGCTTTCAACCCCACTCCCTGAGCCCACTGTAGTACAATCACTCCTTTTCCCTGACATCCTTTGAGGTACAGGTTGTTGACCCGTAGTCTCTGGGTGGGTGGGGGTGGGTGCCGCCTTCAGCTTGGCCAACTCTGCTCAGAGATGGGCAGCCTCCTCCCTCAGCCCAGAGAGGTGCCTGCAGATGGGGCAGCATCGCAGCCTCTAAAATGTCTCCCTGAAGATAGCTGGTCCACAACCACTGCACTGCACCACTCCCATCATGTCTGTTTCCCTCGTCAATCAGCTGCCTGCTTAAGATGGGTATTTGTGGCTCGCCGTGGCGCTGAGGGCTGAAACACTGGACGCCTTACCTCGCGGCACATCGGCGACCCAGGTTCGGGAACGAGCTCGGGTTGTTGGAGGTCGGCAGCAGGGGGGAGGGCGGAGCTGGATTGAGCTGCCGACAGGCAGGCTTTCCTCTCTGGGGAGCGGTTGCGGCACCCCTCGGCCAATGGTGACTCCTAGTGGAGGCTAGGAGTGGCACGGGCTTGGAGGGGGGCTGGGCGTTAGACCATGGGGTGGGGGAAGGAGTTGTAACCGGGGCCGTAGGGCACATGCGCACCTCCACGTGCATGCGCTCCTACTCCTGGGGCTCCTGGGCGATAACCGGAGGCAGAAAATGCCGGCGGCAGCAGGATGATGACCGACTCCCTGCAGGCTCTGCTCCCAGGCTGGGTACAAGGTAAGGGCCGGCTATTCTGGGGACAGGCCTGGGGGGGTTGGTTGGGCTAGGGCCGCCAACTGGAGGAGCATAAATAGAAAAAAAAAAAAAGATGGCTATTTGTTATCGCCCAAATATTGTTTTGTTTTTTTTCTTTTATGACTTGGACCAAATTGTTTTCATTGCTGCTATACTCATGTTCCTTGTGATAGTTTAAACCGGATAGGTAGGAATGTCCAGGTACTGAGAAAAGTTGATACAAGCCTAAAGGAGAGAAAAAGAAAATAAAAGCAGTGAGTTTCAAGCAAGATAGTAATATCCAACAGCCATTAAATGTATTAATTTGTAATTTAAGTATAAACATAATTTTTACTGTTTTTTTCACAAAGAGTTTTATATCCCATTGTTCATTAAGGCCATGTGGTTTCACACTATTACATTTGAAAATCCATTTGCTTTCTTTCTGGATAATCTGGAGGAGTGTTAGCCCTGTCACCACCTATTATAGGAGGTGGGACCCACTCGATCCCCATAAATCTAAGATCTTCTGGTGATGAGATGTGGTGTGATGTAAAATGTGTCCCTACTGGTGTGTATTGACAAATACGTTGTTTAAGCGGACATACTGTCTTTCCCACATGTCAGATTACAGCTGCACCAGAGTATGTAAATAACACAAGAGGTGTCATACGTGATTGACTCCCTTGTGTCCACGTGGTAACCAGAAAATCTAGGATGGTCAAAACTGTTATTTGTAATAGCATATTTGCATATGTTGCATCTCTGGCATTTATAGAAATCACTGGGTCTTTTTGGTAGCCAGCACTGGCTTCTTGGTATAAGGTTTAATAAATGTCATTAAACGCTGCTTTATTTTAGCTATCAGTTTACTTGCCCATTGGAGTATATAATTATGGTGCACCTTTAATCTGTGTGCCTGTGTAATTAATGACCTTGCACTCATGAGTAATTAATGATAGTGCTGCTTAAAAGTTGAAGTTATTCTTATCAGCTTCAACCCCCACTGAAGACTCGTGAGAGTCAAGGCGCTAGGAGTCAGAGTTGTACCGACAAGGTTGCTGATTAAATTGATTTAACTTCTGCTGTATTAGCTATGCTGTGCTGTTTATATTTATATAGAACTGGAAATCAGAAAAAAGATTGGCTGGCTGCAGGAGTTGTGCCGGGGTTACACGCTAGGACGCTGAGGAGCAACGTTCGTAGCAGGAGTCAGTGAAAACTTTTATTGTTTTTATAAAAGGAATGCCATCATTGCCAGATTTTATTTTTTAATTTCACTGACCTTTCCGGACCAACTTAGAACCCTTGGCATTTGAAGCGGTTGAAGCGGTGTCGTGGTGGCAGGCCTCCAGGCCCCCTGGAGCAGTGGGGAGTGCTGGCGGTGGAGTAGCCAGCTGTTGGAGGAAGAGTGCTTGGTGGAGTCTGCGGTGGCTTAACGGCCTGTCATACAAGCCCGAGAAGGAGCTGAAGAACTGCTTGCGAGCTACGAGCTAGAGCTGCTGAAAATTACTGAAATCACTGAAAAAAGGGCACTGGAGATTGCCTGTTAGAGCAAATTAGCCCTTTTTTAGTATTCTGTTGTATACAGGTTGACTTATGGGTCTATGATGATTGAAATTTAGATAGCTATTTTTTGTACATTGCTTATTGCTCACTGCCTGTGGTACTTTGGTCATTTTTTTTTTTTAGCTGAACAGATATCTGAAACCATTGTACAGAGTGTATGAAGTGTATGTACTCATTATATTTTGAGATAAATTGAGGATAGAAGGCTAGCTGAAAGACGGCCACAGCTACGGCTATGCTTTAAGAAAGAGGTTTTTATCTCTTTGGCTTTTTGTGTCGTATTCAGCTAATAAAAGGGTACAGAAGCAATAAAAACTGTATTGGGATGAAACATTTCATTGTTTTATATAAATAAATTAAATTTTAGACCTTTTCGGAAAACGAGGAAGTAGAGACTTCATTGGTTTAGCACTGCACGTGATTTAAGAGCTTAAAGTGCATGTACGGGCGTTTTGCAATAACAGGCACCGTTTTCAACAAGGTTATCCACGGAGAGGCACAGTAGCAGAGGAGCTGCAAATGTTTTTTTAGACATTTCGGCTGTAAAAAGTACTGTCAGAAAATTCGAGCTGACAGTTGTTTTAAATACCCCAACATTTTACCGCTATGTTTTGATGAGTTTGTGTCGTTAGTAAATTCGGCACTGGGTATAGATAATTTTGCCAGATAACCTGCTGCAAAATGGGCAAGCATTTGAAATATATTATTTAGAGCTTGCTTATTGAGAGTGATCCTGTTTTGTCCTGCTTTATTTCTGCACTGCTCTACTGTTTTTTGTTCCTCTTCAGTCTTTGACTGTGATTCAAGAAATGTTCCAGTGCAGCTCTACTCTCTCTGGAAAAAAAAGGAAAGTAGGATATCGGCCACAAAGGGGAAAAAGTAAGGAAACTAATTTTACTTATCTATTAAAAATTATTAGAAAATTGTTGGAAATATAAAAACAGACTGCTCAAAATACAAAAATAAGGACTAGTCAAAAATAAGAAACAGAAACCATTAGCAGCAGTAGAATTTAATAATATTCAGCAGTAGAATTGTTATTAAACTATTCTGTTATTAAACTAACAAGCTACTAAGTTATTAAAGTGTTAGGCTGTTAAGGCTGTCAAGCTGTTAAACTGTTGATTGCTGGTTAAAAGCTCTATAAGAGTATAATATTTCCTGCTTAAACCTGTTTTTTTCTTTCTACTGACACGCTATATAAGTGCTTGTAAGAATTATAAAAGTCGTTAACTCTTGTAAGAGGAAAAGATGTAAAGTATTCTTCCCAATATTAGAGTTTTAATTTATAATTGCAGTGGAAGGAAGACATCAGAAGATCAAAGGCCTTGAGGGGTGGAGTGAAGGAACAGGGAACTTTGTTCAGTTTGGACTTAATGTGGATCAAGTACTTCCCTGGACGTTTCCCAATGGGTAATATAAAACCAGAACCTGATGATGGATAAAGAGACAAGGGACAAAGAAAAAGGAAATGGCTATCGAGACTACTTTGTATAGGATTAGGAGGAAAGTGTAAAGATAGAGGAAGGATAGAATCCTTATAAGTGTACAAGGAAAGAAGAAAAGATGATTTATGAAAAAGACTGGAAGATCAGTGCTTTGGGGACTATCCTGGACTCTATTCTTACTAATTATTAATACTATGACAACTGCAATAATTGTAATAATTGTAGAAAAGCATGAAGTGGTGTGACTGCTGTGGCTTTTTCTTAATTATTAAGGAAAGAGTGGGCTGATTGGTCAGCTAAATGGCAGATTGGCAGATTGGTAATCCGATTGACCAATTAACCAGCTAATCAGTTTACTATCTATTTAACTGATTGTGTAGATCTAATTTATATTGTAAACAGTTTTTCTTTGTACATTATAATAGTAGAATTATATTATGCCAGCTGTCACAAGGAGTGGGAAAGAACAAAGGAAGAATGCAGGAGAAGGTAAGGGGGGGAAGAGGGGTAAGGAGTGGGGAATTAAGGCAAGAAGGAAAAAGGGTCCAAGGCAATTGTAAGGACAGAATTAAAAGAAGAAATTAAAGAGGATAATGTTGACAGGAAAATGTATATAGAAGCAGAAGGGAAAATATTCAGCAAAGGGGATAATAAAACATGTACCCCGATTGGCTATAATGGCTGTAATGCAAGAGACAAGAAGAACAAGAAGTCAATAAATCAGTTAACGATCTGTGAAATGCTATATAGAAATAAGGAAAGATTAAGTAAGACTCTGGATGGAAAGACAATAAGAAAGGTAATAGACATTACAGAAGGTGACACAGAGATTACCGAGTTAATCAATCCTAAGAAAATAGATGGGTATAATTTAGATATGCTCAACACTGCAAACAAAGAAATAAACTGTACAGTTGAAATAAGGGAAGCAATAGAGACTAATAAGTTCATTGAGAAAAAGATCAGGGATATTAAACTGGGCATGATGAGATCAGTACTGTCCCCAACTGAAGAACAACATGGGCAAGAATATGTGACTGATACTAAAAGGTTAAGTATGGAGGAGAATAACTCATTAACTGAGGATATAGAGAAAATTTACAGGCAAGCACAAAAATTAACCAATATGTTGATAAATAGTGAGAAAATAGAAGATATTTTAATAGGGAATGAGACCGTGTTTGAGTCCAAGTTTAACTGACAAAAAGGCATTACTTACAGAAAATGTAACAGAAGACTTGTGTTTGGTGCTGAGAGATGCTTTCACTGCTAATATAATGATGTATGAACAATTAGTGGCAATCAGAAAAGATTTATCCTTTGTCAAAGGAGTATGTATAGAGAATAGTATACATATTAAACAGATAGTTGAGATACAAGAGATTAGAAATTCCACCCGTAAGGAATATGAAAAAGGAATGATTCAAAAAATAGGAAATTATCAGGAAAATATTTCACCCCAGATAAATCAAGCAACCTATAAAGTGGGAAAAACGAATGAAAAGTATATAGAGGGGGACAAAATATGTAAAGAAATGGAAAAATATAAAGAGAATGAAATAAGTGAGTCAGTGAAAGGATCATCAAAAGAGTGCATGGAAGCAGAGGGAGATACTCCAGAATGTGACTCAAGATCTCTGATAAATATAGAGGAGTCAAGAAATTTTGAAACTGAGTCACAACTAATAATGCTCCCAGACATAAGTTGGAGACAAGATAGTGTAACAAAAGAAATAAGAGGGATATGTATTGCTATGGGAAAAAGGAGTACAGCAAGAAGAAAGATGTAAATCAAAAGCAGACTTGAAAAATAATAAGGGAGAGGTTGAACAAAGAATGGATAACAAAGAAGTGAATAAGAGGGAAAGGGGGAAAGAATTGGATGACAAAGAAAATAAAAATATCTGGGCAAAATTAAGGAAAATAGATTCTTCCACAAATAAGGTTATGATGGATAGTGAGGACAGTGATAGAGGTGTGAAGAAGATGGGTAGGATTATGGACGATAAAAATGAAAATAAATAGGAAAACTAAGAACAATGGTCAATGGTAAAAAAGCAAAGGGAACAAAAACAAAAGGGAAAAGAAAATCTAAAAGGAAACAAGAATCCCTGAGTAAGAGGGAAGAAGACATTGAAGGACACAATATAGATAAGGGAATTACTCTGATAAACAAGCAAAAAATGCAAAAGAACACTCTGGAAATAAGGAAGAACAGAATATCAATGGGGAAAAAGAAAGACTGAAGAAAAGGGTAATGAGATAGAAGAAGAATTTGGATTGTTTTTTAAATAAAACAAAAGGTACAGACTATGTCCTACCATTATACAATGTTTCATGTATGCCTAATGAGACAAAAGACATTTTGTTAACAATGATTAAGAAATTATTTAAGTCCGTAATTGGTTGCACACACATGTTAGAATTTCTGAGTGTTATTAGACCCTTAGTAAATTCAGAACTAGTATTGTTGGTAACAGACCATTTTTTTTTTTTTTTTTTTTTTTTTGACTAAGGCTTTAACAAACAAAAAAAATGAAGTAGAGGGGTTGGGTATAGAAATGGGGGAAATTACTATATTGGAGAACTTGTTCCCAGAATATTATAAAAACAAGAGAGAGGGAACAAATAAAACAGAAATAATATCTATAGTTGGGCCAGTACAAAAAGATAGGGAAAATAAAAGTAATATTCGAGGAATTGTGTTAGACACTCTGAATGCAATCCTGAATCAACGTGTGTGCAGCCATGAAATTATAAAGGCTATTAGATGGGAAAATAATGGACAAGTTACGATATGGCCGAATAATGAAAGTATAAGGGATTCATTGTTGGTTAAACAAAGACTGTTGGATGAAATGGGTATTTATGTATATGAAGAACAGAATGATATGAGGAGTTTAAAAGCAATATCAAAGTAAAAGAAAAGTGTTGAATGGGAATGTATTGTTGAAACTTCAAACAAATATGATATTTTGACCAATATAGATCTGTGACCATTAACAATGGACACAGAACTAGGGGACAATTATAAAAGAAGAGATGTAACGGACCTAAATGGAGTGCAAGAAAGAACAAAGTTAATGAGAGGTTCTGTAGATATCCCTGGAATATTGTCATGGAACATATCAGGATTAGGAGATAAATTAGGACATCTGGAACTAGCAGGTTATCTGAACAAATTTGATATAATATGCATTCAAGAGACCTGGATTGTTTGAACTGTTTATTTAAATGGTTTTAAAGTTTATTGGAAAAGAGCAATAAAAAAATATGGAAGAAATATGGGGAGCTGGTAACCTTATGTAAATTGGAGGATAAAGTGCAAGCAGAAGAAGTAAAAAAACGAAAAGTGATAGCATTCTGATAACTAAAATTACAAGGAAGAATATAGGTGACCTATTTATAATCAATATTTATGCACAACCAGAATTGAGTAAATTTGGTGACATAGATTGGTTAATCCATACAGAATCTATAATAAGAGAAATTCAACAAGACTACCCAGTGGGGAAAATAGTGGTTACAGGTGATATGAACATAAGGATAGGCAGATTGTAGGGAACAGATAAAGACATTAAGCATTATATTGATCAGGGGGGTTTAATTCAGATAAAGGGAAAGAGAAACTCTTCTTATAGGAAAATTGGCACCAACGGAATTGAAGTACGTAGTAAACTTATAAATAATTTAATACTACTAAATGGTAGAATAACAGGAGATACACAAGGCAAATTCACATTTATGGGGGGAATGGATCTTCTGTGATGGATTATATTTGGGTAAATCTTCAAATGCTAAACCTCTGCTTAAGGATGGATATACAGCTTAGGCCAGAGAGCCAACATCTTGCTTTAGAGCTTAAAATAAATTTATATGAAAGGGAAAAATAGAAAGATGTGTATGGCCTCAATTGAAATAAAAAATAAAAATAATTCAGAGTGATAATTTTATACAACTCTTAGAAAGTCAGGGAATCCTTTCAGAATTAAAAGAATTAGAAGAAGAAACAGAGAGTGAATATTTATTTAGCCAATTTGGGGCCATATTAGGGTCAATTTCAATACTGATAAAAAGATCAGTATGCATAAAAAGGATATATATGGTATAATGGAGAGTGTAAAAAGGCTAAACAAGCATTAAATAAACAGCTCAGAAACTTGAAAAGCAACCCCTCTTTAAATAATAATAATAGAGTAATGAATAAATTAAGGAAAGACTACAGAGAAACTTTAAAAATGAATGGACAAAAATATATCCAGAAATTATGGACAGATTTGGACTTGGCAGTTAGTAAAACCTTCTGGAGATTAGTTAATAAAGGAATGAGTAGTAATGGATATGAGCCAGAAAACTATATCGAACCTGACATATGGATGAAACACTTTAGTAGATTATTCTACAGAAGAGATAATCCGTATTTACAAAAACTCTGCAATAGTCTTATCAATAAAGTGGATAGGACCTAAAGTAAGGCAAGGTTGGAGGAATGGTCAGACATATGGCAACTTAGATTCAATGCAAAGAAGTGCAAAGTAATGCACCTGGGAAACAAAAACCCAGGAGAAGAGTACACATTAGCAGGGGAGGTACTAACAACAACAAAAATGGAAAGGGACCTGGGGGTAGTCATATCAGATGACCTAAGGGTGGGTAAGCAATGTGAAAAGTCAGTAAGGAGAGCCAGGGGATACTGGGATGCATAGGAAGGGGCATCACAAGTAGAAAAGGAAGTGGTTATCCTCTGTACAGACAGTTGGTGAGACCCCATCTGGAGTACTGTGTGCAGTTTTGAGACCTCATCTACGCAGGGACATAGACAGGATGGAAGCAGTCCAGAGGAGGGCAACTAAAATAGTGCAGGGTCTACATCAGAAACCATATGAGGAGAGACTGAGAGAGCTTAATATGTACACCCTTGATGAAAGGAGGATGGGGACATGATTGAAACGTTCAAGTACCTCAAGGGAATCAACAAAGTCCAGGAGGGTAGCATCTTTCAGAAAAAGAGATGTGTAAGAACAAGGGGGCACAGTTTAAAGATAGAGGGGGGATGGCTCAGGGGTAATGTGAGGAAATTATTTTTCACAGAGAGAGTGGTGGATATATGGAACAGCCTTCCTGAGGAGGTTGTTGGGTCTAAAACAGTGGGGGAATTCAAACATGCATGGGACAGACACAAAGCAATTATAGTGGGGGGTTGCAGGAAACACGCTGTTGGTTAACTAGAATCTGCAGCTTATCCAGTAGGTAGGGAAATGGGCAGACTGGATGGGCCAAGTGGTCCTTATCTGCCGTCAAAGTCTATGTTTCTATGTAAGAATAACAAAGAAAGAAGTAGAACAAGCAGTAAATACCTATAATAAACATAAAACACCCAGACTGGACAGTGTACCTACAGAAGTAATTTGGAAGACCAAGACATTATGGATTCCAGTACTATGTAAATTATTTAACCAGATATGGGATAGTGGGACAATTCTAAATAGTTGGTGCTTAAGTATTATCATACCATTTTTTCAAAAAAGGGAAAAAGATAAACCAGAGTGTTATAGGCCAATAAGTTTAATTGACAGTACTGCCCAAATATTTACAAGAATTTTAAACAATAGAATTGAAACATGGGCAAAGACAGGAGGGATATTGGATGAAGCCCAAGCAGGATTCAGGATGGGTTACAAAACAATAGATCAATGTTTCACAGTTGCACATTTAGTGTATAAATATAAGATAATTAAAAAACCAAAGTTGTATTGCACTTTTATTGATCTAAAATCAACTTTTGACCGGGTTAGTAGGGGTTTATTATGGGAACAAATAGAACAAAAAAGGATGGAAAGATCAATATTAAATACAATAGTTTGATTATATCAGAATAATTTCTCTAGTATCAGATATAATACAAAGGGTTAAATTAGTAATTGGTTTGAGACCAATAACAATCTGCTGTGCCATGAACAGCACTACCATGGCCCTCCTCGAATTCACCTCTTACATACATGAAGAGCTGGAACAGGGGGTCACTAGCAGGAGCTATCTTTGTTGATCTGACCAAAGCGTTTGACACAGTCAGTCACGCTCTTCTTATCTTCTCTCTCCCCTCCCTTCATCTCGCCCCGGATGCAATCTCCTGGTTCAAAAACTATCTCACTGATTGGACCCAACAAGTCAAAATCAACACCACCCTCTCTGCTATGCTACCTGTTCGGTCTGGTGTCCCACGAGGGTCGATCTTAGGCCCCCTAGTTTTTACTCTCTTTCTAAACTCCTTCCCTCTGGTCTGCAGTGGTGAACTCCTACACTATGCAGATGACGCCGTAGTTTACTGGAAGCACTCCAACCCAATCTCTCTTCAAAACACCCTGCAAAACTGCTTTAGAGAACTAGAAACCTGGTTCACTGATCATAGGTTATTACTTAATTACAACAAGACCAAATCCATGATCTTTGCTGACCGCCAAAACCCCAATGGTAATGCCCTGTTATCTATCTCCAATCCACAGGGCATCCAAATTGAACAGGTCACCAACTTTAAGTATCTGGGCATTACTCTGGACACATCCCTCACCTACCACCAACATATTAAACACCTCTCCACCTCTGCCAACACTCGGCTGGGGATCCTATGTAGGCACAAACACTGTCTCTCCCCCCCCCATGCACTAAGACTGGCCGTAACCTACTCAGTCCTATCTGTGGTCGACTATGGTATTACAATTTATGGCACGGCTGATAACACTGCCCTAAACAGTATCAAACTACTCCTCAACAAAGCCTGCCAATTGGTCACTAACAGTGATGGATTAACACATACATGTGAGCTCTACAATCAAGCTGACTGGTTGACCTTTGAAGGTAGACTAATGTACCATACCTGCCTCCAAGCAAAAAAGATCCTGAAGAAACTTGCACCTTTGGGTCTTCACCCCTTCATCCATCCAACCCCTCATAGGAGCACCCCTAGGCACCTGGCTAACACCACACTCCCGATTCCCCCAGTGTAGGACCTCACTAGGTCAAAGGTCTTTCAGGTATCGTGCTCCATTCTCGGTAAATCAGCTTCCTTCCTCCATCTTCCAGGCCCCCAGCCTTAGCCTATTTAAAAAAGGCATCAAGCAATTTCTTGTAGACTCGGAGACCTGTGGCTGCTTCAACCTGTCCTCCCATACTAGGTTGGAGAAAGAACACCTGCGTCTCCCACAGCTCCAAATTAAATCAGTATAGTGCTTGGTACCTAAAGCTCTATCTCTCAACTAGCTTGCTACCTTCTGAATTTGGCAACCAACCCCGATTCACCGCAACGACCCAGGGTCCCCATATAACCCTAAGAGAAACCTAGAGAAACTAACCCAGCAAGTGAAATATTCTGTACGGAGTAACCTTGTAATATTTGTCTTAATGTAATGTCTGACTAGAAAGCTATGTACTATTTGTTCCCAAGTGATTTTCTGTTTGTACTGACATGGAGCCTTCGCAAAGGAGTCCTCGACTCAAAGGTTTATAATTCCAAAATTTCAATAAAATAAAACAGTGTTGCACTCTAGCACCAATTTTGTTCAATGTCTTCTTTGACACTGTCCTGAAAACATTATATGAACCAGAGTTCCATATGCAAACGATAGGAGATAAAAGATGTCCATATTTGGCATACGCAGACGATGTTGTCTTACTTTCAACCAATTATCTGGGTATGAAAAGATTATTAAAGAAATTTTACCAAGAATGTGTTTAAGCAGAGCTAGAGATTAATTATGAAAAAACGAAAGTCCTAGTATTTTGGTTGGAATAATAATAGGTACAAATATACAATAAATAACAGAATAGACGTAGTAAAGGAATTTTGTTATCTGGGTATAATATTCTCACAGGAGGGTACTTGGAAGAAACATATTTTAGAAACTCATAATTAAGTAAGAAAAATTATTCCCAGTATTAATTCATTCTCTTATAAATATGGAGGGAAATAAGTGAAAGGAACTATAGATGTAATAAACGCAAAAATAAAAAACGGATATTGTATGGTGCAGAGATATGGGGCAGCTTTTCAAAAACAATGATTGAACCCTGTTTAAATAAATTTTATAAGAAATTGCTAGGTTTACCCTCAAGTGCTCCATCAGCATTAGTTAGGACAGAACTAGGACAGGTACAGATAAAATGTCAGATCATACAAAGATTAATAATTTACTGGTTGAAAGTATATGGTATGGAAACATATAGATATCCAAGATTATGCCTGGATGAGGCAATTCAGTATTTAAACAGAAAATGAGTTTTCCTGAGTATGCGGACGGTTGAAGAATATATTAGATCATATGATTTATTAACCTATATCCCAGATACCATCAGATACGCCTATGGCTATTTAAATTTGGAAATCAAAAATAGAATAAGAGATGTTTTTGTGCAACAGGATTTAGAAAAGTGTAACCAATACAAGGTATGTAATTGGCTAAAATATAATAAGAGAAATCATAAAATGGGAAAATATTTGTCTATATTGACAATCCCGGTCAAAGGTTGATTTTAACTCGATTCAGATTTGAATGGTTTACTAGTCAGAGTTATAGAAAAAGATATACAGAAAATAAAGATGAGACAAATGGTTTATGTAAATGTGGTTATGGACAGGATCATTTGAAACATTTACTCATTATGTCCTTTTATATAATGAATATAGGAAGAAACTTTTGGGAAATATTATAAGGGAACTGGAATATGAACCAATACACTTAACAACTTCTCTTTTAAAAGTAAATGTTAAAGATATTTTAATACCTGTTGCTTCCTTCTTGAAAGTAATTGAAAGTAAAAAATTACATGTGTG
The DNA here is from genome assembly GCA_016271365.2 of Neoceratodus forsteri. Classification (NCBI taxonomy): domain Eukaryota; kingdom Metazoa; phylum Chordata; order Ceratodontiformes; family Ceratodontidae; genus Neoceratodus; species Neoceratodus forsteri. The sequence goes on from CM028129.1 coordinate 1,419,716,259, forward strand.
TCAGGCCTAAATTATTATGTCTGATTAAGGGAAAGTTAAGCTCAAAAAGGAAGTTGAATGGATTCACGGCTTTTATGTATTATATGGTAAATTGTAATATTTATATTTTTGTATTTGATTTTCACTGTAATGACTTAATATAAGTTGAATAATGAAGTCAAATTGAAATATATTTGCACGCGTATTGATAAACTACTGTGTATAATTTTGTCTAAGCTGGACATAATATTTTTTCTATGTACGTGGACAGTGTTATTGTATTTGTGTTTTAAATTTTTGTAAATTGTAATGACTCCTTATAAGTCGAACAATAAAACTTTGAATTGAATATTTATTTAACAAACTTTAGGATTACAACCTTTGAGTCAGGGATTCATTTACAAAGGCTCCGCGTCAAAAAAAACAAATACAAACACTTAATACATATAGACATAGAATGGCAGCTAAAGGTTACAGTTTTTCAGTTATACAATATTTCAGAATCCAGATTTGCATAGAACGTGTTAGCGAGAGCAGTATTTTACAGTTTTCAAGAGAACAATAAGTTTACTGATGGAGGGAGGGAGTAACAGGTTTGATATTTACAGCGAAGTAGAGAATTAGACAGATATCTTGTGAGTGCAGCCAGAGGAGGCATTGTTAATAGGTAATGTTTGGTAGCCCTATCGGTATGAGTTCAGTGTCGGGGCGGTCCTGTAAGATGATAGATAGATGACCCGGCACTAGCTGGTACATTGGCAGCACTCTAAAGCAATAATGTGCGCTTTGAGGGCTGACTTGAAAGGTCCTAATTTGGAGATGGAGACGTTGGAGGGGAGTTCATTGTACCAGACTGGGGCCCTGTGTGGGAATGACCTTTGGGTGAAGGAGGTTCTAACCCTCAGGATGGACCACACCTGTCGGTTGGCAGTGCGGGTGTTCACCAAGGTGTGGGAGGATAGGAGAGAGGCAGAAACCCCCAAGGGGGTAAGCCCCAGGTGTATTTTCTTTGTGAGGAGACATGTTTGATAACATAGCCTTTCATCCAGGGTGAGGAGATTTGTCAGGGCATATAGGGTACAAGTATGGGTACGCTTGTCTGCCCCAGAGAAGCCTGGATATAAAGATTTATGCAGAACTTTTATTGTCTTTGGGATTTCCTTGTGCATACTACTGCGTGCTTCAATTTATGTTTTGTAGGGGGTAAGCCACTCCCTTTGTAGCGCTGCACCGGCTGTTTGTTTGCTCACAGCCATCTCTTGGGACTGTGAGGTATTGTGGAGTACAGAGAAAGATCACAGTGAGACTAAGCATGAGGAATGGACCTGTGTTGAAATTTCAAATTCTACTTCGACCCCAAATCTACAGAATTTTGAAAATTCCACCCAATTCTGCAGAATTCTGTCAGAAGCAGAATTGTGAAAATTCTGAAAGCAGGTTTTTTTTTTTTTTTTTTTTATAAACACTGGCAGCTCTCCTCTCCTAATCCCGCTGCCGGAAACAGCTGTCCTATCAGCTGCGATTAACAGCCTCAATACTGGTATAGAGAATGTTTCTGTACATTTGTTTGCAGATTATACCTTTATGTTTCAAAGCCCACCCTTGAACAAGCTCGTGCCACATTGCAACATGAATTTAATATTTTGCAGCATAATCTTCTGAATCTGAAGCTGCTACTTAATGCTAATAAAACAAAGTCCATGTTCCTCTCATCGTCGGCCCAGCCAACCTCCTCCCCTCCTACGGGATCTCCAACTCCGATTACCATGCTTCTGGGGGACTCACTGGAACCAGTAGATAGATTTAAATATTTGGGCGTATGGATAGATAGCAAACTCTCCTTCTCGGTGCATATTGAAGAGCTCTCAAAAAAACTTAAGCAGAGATTATTTATTTGAAGTATCCGATTTACAACCTTTGAGCCATCGGCTCATTTACAAAGGTACCTCGTCACATGAAGGACAGTGAAAAACAGAGAGGGTACAAATTACAAAGGAATGAAGGAATGGGACTCTTTTTCCAAGTAAAGCATTTGCTCACACTAGATGCCAAAGTCAAGTTAGTACAATCAACATTCCTACCACTTACAGACTATACAGACATTATCTGTAATCATGCCCCTAGCTCTGCATTGGCCAGATTGGACAGCCTGTATCACAGGGCCCTAAGGTTTATCATCGGCGCCCCTTTCAACACTCATCAGTGTTCCCTTTGTGCCATGATGAGTTGGTATTCTCCTAAAATCAGATGACTGAAAAATGCAGCTACATGGACATACATAGCATTAACTAATAAACTTCCTGATTATATCTGCAAGTTATTGACCTTAGCCAGCGGGAGCTACTCTTTAAGAAAATACACCTTCATCTTGTTAGAAACTCCTAGAATCAGAACTCGTCACGGCTCTCACTCGATTAGCCATGCTCTTCCTACCTTATGGAACAATTTACAACTATCCCTCAAACATGACTCCTTTGTCAGTCCTGTGAAATTCAAAGCCCTTCTTGGGCAGTCCTTGCATGATGATTGTATCTGCTACGCATAAGCTCTCCTGGAGCTCCTTGATGTGCGTCAGTTCTATCCTTCCGCACACCAGAAGCATTCTTCAGCACACTTTTGTCTCAGCTTTTTATAATTCCTCTTTTTTTCTCCTCTTCCCTTCCGGCCTTCTTGCCTATTCTCTATTCCCGTCCGGCTACTCTGACCACTGTCTATTCTGTGCCTCCTCACCTACTCTCTATTCCCTACTGGCTACTCTTAACCATTGTCTGATTTAGTGCTCTCTATGTTTTGCTTGTCAAATTTTATTGCTATGCCCATTACTATAATTTACACCCTCCCTAACCATTTCACTCTTGTGTATTATGGTATGTTCTCCTTCTGCAGTGGATTATCCATGCACTGCAGAAATAGTTATTTTTGATTTGTGCCGTGAACCTGTTATGTTAGGTCTTTCTGCTGCACCAGGATCATATACATATTGCATAAAATTTGTTGTATTGTGTTTTGAACCCAGGCCTACCTTGTGAATGAGTCTTCCTCAATGGTGCTACACCTGGCTAAATAAAGATTAATTGATTGATTGGCAGTTCTCCTCTTCTCCCAAGCCCGCTGCCTGCCCTGCGGTCGAGAGCAGCTGTCCTGTCAGCCACACTTGGCTCCTGTCCTCTCCTGACCCCACTGCCTGCCGTGGGGTCAGGAGCAACTGTGCCATCAGACACAGCTGCCAAATCCAAGCAAACAAACATTCGGCATTGACAAGTGCTTGTTACAGCTTGGTAGACTGAGTCAGTGAGCAGTTAAGTGGCTTTTTCAGAGTCACAGAGAGTAAGGGGCTTCGGTATGATTTTAATCTGTGTCTTCTGGTTCTGCGGCCTGTTCTCTAGACACAGTACTGCTGCTTCTGTATGCACCTGACTGCTGACACAGCCCCTTCTTTAGACAGGAGAGCATTAATGGTTTATCTAGATAGTTACGGTTCTTTACAGTGCTTTCATGATAATCAGGAAAAGTGATTATCAAATATACTACAGAAAATCAAACTGTATTGTGCATATGGGGGGTTTAGATTTTACTTACCCAGTACCAGTCGATTTGGTACACTTCCTTACCAAAAAGGTGACAAATGCCACTGTGGTGAACGAAGTATTCAAGATATAAAGCATGTTTTCCTAGCTTTTAAAGCCTACGAGGCTGAAAGGAACAAATGGTTTGCACCTGAAGCTTTCTGGGTTTAGATAATATAAACTTCTAACAATGAATAATAGAAATAAATTAATAAGGATAATCAAATATTCCCAAATGGCCATTAAGGTTATAACACTAACAAGTCAAACATTATGAAGGAGAATGGCATGTAGATTACAGAATGGCATAGTAGTATCACTAAGGTAATTAGGAACAAAGCAATATATTTGAGATTTGTGAAATATATAATATGTATCTAAATGGGAACTGGCACACTACAGTGTGTATGTGTTGGAAGATATAGGCACTTATCCAGTATGTGTTGAGGCAGGAGGCTGCAGGCTGAGGGCTCCCCAGCACACGCACACACTGCAGGTTGTTAATGCACATAATAACATGGCCTTACTTTAAAATGTTTGGCTTAGAAGATGCAGTACTGTGTGTTCCTGAGTGTGTGCTGTATAGGCACTGCAAATACCCTGGTTTAAATGGCCCACTGCACGTGGCTATGCACCTAGTTTTTTCCCACAACAAAGTCTTTGTAGCCCCTATGATGGCCCCTTTTCCCACCCAGCTACTTTCCAGCCACCTTCCTTCTCCTTAGAATTTTTTTGTTAAAGGGGAACAGTCAGCACAAAGGACCCCACACTCAAGTGTGAGGCTGGTCCCAATGGGCAATTGGTGGGCAGAATCATTTTGATTTACTTACTGTTTATGGTAGTATGGTAGACTATATCAGACTAATTTGCTTAGTTGTAGGCTGGCAACTTTTACGGCACATCCCAGAATCCTGTGCAGATGACATCAGAGCAGTAGGCCGCAGTGGGACATTAAATAATCTGCAGTGCATGTTAGAGCTTTTATAATCTCCGGTCAGATATTTTCCGGGACTGCATTTTCTCCAGGGGCTATATACAGTCATTTGTGACTGTACATAGCCCATGGAGGACAGCGGGACCAGCAAACGGAAGATCAGAGCGTTTATAAATGATAATATGTACTGCAGGCTATTGAATGTTCTAGCTGCTGCCTACTGCTCTGATGTCATCTGCAGGGGATGCTGGGATTTGTAGTAACAGAATATGTCAGCCACAACTAAGCTGAATTAGTCTGATGTAATCTACTATACTACAGTAAACAGTAAGTAAATCAAAATGTTTCTGCACATAAATTACATATTTTGACCAGCCCCACACTTGAGTGTGGGGGCCCTTGGTGGTGACTGGTCCCCTATAAACAAAATTCCAGCTCCTTGCACGATGATACCTGGTTACTCCACTGTCAACACACCAGGGGTGTAAACCCCCCAAATCACCCTTGGTCAGACTAACCAAAATGCGTCTCGTACACTAAGTACCACCATTACCTATGATAATTCTAGGTATAAGCTTTTGAAAACTCTTGTCTGTCTATCTCTCCAGAAGCCCAGGGGAGATTTATTGGCTTAGCTGAACGAATTTCCTTCCTCTTGCTTGGCCAATGCTAGAGTCTGGTAGTTGTCTTTTAGAATACAAGCGCCTCTCTCCTCATGACTCAAGCTACTGGTTTTTCCCTGTTACAGGTTGTAACTTAGTTTGTACTGTGTACCATGTCTTGTAAATGTCCAGCTCTACCTTTACTTGCTACTATGTTCCCCACACTCCTCTTCTGATACCTCCCACCCAGCCTTACCTTTATCTGCCCACTGAATCAATCTCCATGTAACTACTGTATATTGTCTACTCTGTAAAGCGCACATGTAAGCCTGTTGTATACTGTGTTTGACATATGCCTGTATTTTTGCCTGATTCCTAAATGTACTCTGATTTTTTTTGTCTGCCTTGATGTTTGTTTCTTGCACTGTTTTGTCCTCACTGTGACGAGGTACCTTTGTAAATGAGCCTCTGGCTCAAAGGTTGTTAAACTGATGTACTAATAAATAATAAATAAAATAAATAATAAATGTCATGCTGTTAGTGTTTGTCTCATTATACAGCTTAGTTGGAAAATATTTTCAAAACTGTTCTTATGCATTTGCCTTAGACTTAATGTTTTAGTGTATCTGTTCTGCTTTCTGTCTTTAGTGTACATATGTTTAGTGTTAGCCATTCAGGCCCCACTAATGATTGGTAGTTATAGCTCAGAAAATCTCTGTTCAGACACTCCCTGTGGAGTAAACTGAGACACTGCCGTCCTTACAAAGCCAATTTCAGGCACAGGGAAACCTGGCAAGGACAAAGGTGTTGTTGAAACCTTGCCACTTCTACCAAATTCTGAGGGGCCCATACAGCAGCTCACAGCAACCTTAATTCTCCATTACACAAACTTAGATACAATTAACTACATAAATGGGGACTAACTTGTATAAATTTATCTCTTGGAATGTTCAGGGGCCAAGCTTGCTTATAAAAAGGAAGCAAGTACTCTCACACCTGAAAAGGAGCACTGCAACATTGGCTTCCTACAGGAAACACATTTGTTAGAGCCTGAGACCCCAAAACACTCTAGGGAATGAGTGGGACAGGTAGTGGGTAGCACTTACTCCACCAAAAGTAGAGGGGTAGCTATATTTTTTCACAAAAAAAAACAAAACTGAAGACACACATCCTGAAAGTTGTCCACTCCAGAACAGGCAGATGGAGGCTAGTAAAAGCACAGATATATACAGACACCTTCCTGTTGGAAAATGTATATGAGCCAAATAGGGATTCTGACACCTTCTGCCCAGAACTTGCACAGGAAACAGCAGAACTCAGTGAGCAAGGGGACAGGCTTATCCTAGGGTGCGACTTCAGTGAAGTCGGGACCCTGTCACAGATAGACTCAGAGCCAGTCCATCAAGGCTACCAAGTTCAGGCAGGTCTTGCATGCCCTGGCAGAGGAATACAAGCTAACGAATCCCTGGAGAAGTCTTCATCCAGACTTCACATTTTACACCAGTCGACATAATATGAGCAGGAGAATTGATTTCTTCTTGCTTTCTTCTCAGCTTATGCATGAAGTGGTATACATAGCTATTGGTGCTATCATCATTTCAGACCTGCCTGTGTCCACCTCACTCTAGGAATAGGGCCAGAATGCTCCAATACCCCACAGTGGCATCTAAACAGATTCCTGCTGTCTAAAAAATATTTCAAGCAATGCTTAATAACTAATGAAATTGCATTCTTCCTCTCCACTAAGAAGTCCCCAAAATTAACCCAGGCAGTCCTGTGGGACACTCTTAAGGCCTATCTGTGGGGGGAGGATCATCAGGTACACCTCCCATGATAAAAAACAAAGAGCTAAACAACTCTTGGAGTAAGATCGAAATCCGAGATAAAAGGGAAACAATCTCCTGATGCACACCCCGCAGTTACACTGGGATATGCTGCAACTTGTGTTTCAAATAAATTCCTTAACCTCCACTACTGCCCAAAATGCAGTAATGAGAAGAGTACATACATTTTGGGAATCGGGTAAGAAAGCAGGTGGGCTGCTAGCCTGCTGAATAAAAATCCAATAGGCAGTCAAGAATGTGGGATCTCTTCGTCTGTCCACAGGGAAAGTGGTTACCCAACTTAAGAAAATCTCCAAAGCCTTTTCGACTTCTATACTAAGCTCTACTTTTGTGAGAGGTGCTTGCAAACCCCCAACCTGAGAAATATTTTGGAAGTGTTGACATTGTCCAAACTAGCTGCTGGTGAAGCAGCTGGGCTACATTCTCCCATCATGATGCAGGAAATGAAAGCAGCAATTAAAACCTTTACTAAAAGGAAAACACCAGGTCAGGATAGGTTTCCAACAGGGTTTTACCAAGCCCTACTGCTGGCCATGGAACAACTGCAACACGTCACACTCTTAGAAGCGCTCACTAAAGGGAACCTGCCAGGATCCACATCTATCACCCTGCATCCAAAACCTTGGAAGGACCCGCAGTTGATAACAAACTACTATCCAGTCTCATGTATTGAATGTAGATGTAAAGGTACAAACTACCATCCAATCTGGCTGAAGAAACTACATTCCCCACCTCACTAATCACCACCAAGTGGGATTTATCACTGGTCGTATGGCCATGGACAGTTTCGGAGCAGCAATGAATCATATGGTTCTCCTCCCAGAGGAAAACTCCATCTCTTCTAGCAAGTATAAATACAGAGGAAACTTTTGATTCTGTAGAATGGGACTATTTTTACCAAGCTATATGTGAAATGGGACTAGGACCCATATTCATTGCAAGGGTACAAACACTATGCTTGAACCCCACAGCTTGGCTGTTAACCAGTGGCAACATTACCTCTGGATTTCACCTGAAAAGAGGCACTAGGCAGGGCTGCCCTTTGTCATCGCTACTTTTCTTCATAGCCATAGAACCTGTGCTATGTAGAATTCACCAGTCTCCAGCAGTGGAAGGAGTCCATTGTGGTGGACTACCAATTACAACCCTAGAATTTGCAGAAAATCTACTGCTGGCAGTAACTAACCCCGCCACCTCCCCCCCCATCTGTATTGCATAGTCTAAATGATTTCAGGCAATTATATGGCCTGAAAGTCAGTTGATCCAAGATTGAGGTTCAGCTTCTTAACTCCCTGACTCAGGAAGGCCCTATTAGTCATTTGGGCTTCAAATGAGTGCTGCAGCACATTAAATGCCTAGATGATAAATTACCCACAATGCATGCTTCCCTACTAGGCTTAAACTTGAAACCCCTTCTATCTACATTGGAGATGGAGTTTTGTAGATGGAAAAAGCTCAAACTTAGCATTGGAGGGAAAATTACAATCTACAAGATGCTGGTTTTCATGAAAATCTTATATTTTTCTGAATAATCTCCCCGTACCCATTCTGCAGAAGACTTTGCTGCATTTTTCAAAGTTTTTTTTTTTTTTTTTTAAATTTTCTTTATGCTCCTTCACTGGCCCCTTAGGATTCTATCTGTAGGACATGGGGACGTTCGCCTGAAACCTCTCCCAGACTGAACCTCTGTTCCCGAGGCATTCCCCTACCTCACCCTGACTCGCCATCCCCCTGGCTCTGAACCCCCCCGAGGTGGGCCCCCAACTCCCAACAGGCACTCTATTTACAGTCTAAAGTGCGGCTGGAGTGAGGAGAAGATCCAGAGGTCAGCTGGGATTGGTCTGGTACTGAGCTTGGGGGCTGGTCCGCAGGACCTGCCTTTGCCTTCTCGGGTGCCAGGGCTTTTTCCTCTCTTCCTTGGTCCAGGAGGTGCGGATGTGCAGTGATATCCAGCGTGTGATGGGCGCACACCCGCACCCACTGTAGGACGTCTGGTGTCACCTCCATACCCCTCGATGTGACCCCACTAGCTGTGATGCTCCCAGTCTCCGCTGGGAGCCACCAGAACTACAGGAGTCGCAACCCACCCTCCCCAGGAGAGGAGAACAGTCCGTTGGACTCTCGATCCTCTCCTCCTCGGCCGACCCCCGGCGACCTGAGTCCATTCCGAAATGTGGGTTGCGGGCGTGGCGCAAGGTAAGGTGGATGCCTCAACTCTCGGCACTACCGGGCTGGCTGCATTTTGAAAAGTTGTTTGCTTCCCTTCTGTGGTAGGGGACCAAACCATGCTTCAGCCTACAGAAATTAAGGGTACCAGGGAAGCAAGGTGGCTGGGCTTTACCATGGTTATGGGCATATCAGGCAGCAGGCATTAGACATAATTTGCTCTGGTTCATCTCCAGCAGAGGAACTAAACCCCTGTGGTTGATGGCTGAATCAGTCTCTCTTCTTCCACACCGAGGCTGACTAAAGGCAAGAACTCACACAAAAGGGAGTCTAACCAATTTGTCCCAGTACAGCTTTATTCACAGCAAATGTGAACCACCCTTACTAAACACCATAACTGGAAGGTCAAGTCTCTGGGCAGATGGGAACTGTTACGGCACAGCCCCCATCTAACAGACAGAAAATCAATCCCCTGGTTATCCTGGGAAGCCAAGGGGATCACAACTGTAGGACACTTGTCAGACCCCAAGACAGGGACCTTGCATCCCTTCACGAGTGTGGCAAGCATATATAACCTACCCAAAACTGATTTCTGGAAGTATCTTCAGATCCGAGCCACCATCCTAGCCGGAGCCAGAACTAGCCGAAAGGTGGTTGACTCAACCCTTCCATCTATAATCGCACAACGGACAGCCAAGCCAGTCAGAATAAGGGGTAAAATATATGAATATCTCATAGCCCCATATGCCCTGACACTGCTAAAATGTAAACAAGCATGAGAAACTGAGTTGTGATCTGTTATCTTAGAGAACCAATGGCAGGCTATGATAATAAAGGCCCCTACAAAATTCAGGGATATGCAATATCAACTTATCCCCTCCCCCCAAAAAACAAAATCCTTCATCAATGGTACCATACATCAGACAGAGACATTTAAAACAAGCATTTGGCCAATGCCAAATGTTCACTGCTGGTATTGCTGTTGTACCAGGTCTTGCTTGTACACATTTTTACTATGTATTTACCCAGGATAGAGCAGGTGAGATGCAGTGTCCCATTTTCATTGGTGTCCCGCTTTTTACCCAGGATAGGGCAGCTGAAAGGTAATATCTACTTAAGTGGTTTCCCACATTTTGACCTACAATGTCCAACAGTGTTTTTATGACCTAATGTTAGGATCAAGACAGGTGAAATTTGTAAAATCCTAGCCATAAGCTTGATTCCGCTGTGTGACTGTGGAAACAAGTTTCAGAAGGAATTTGAAAAATACCTGCCATTTTCAGGAGGTGGGGTAAGACAAGGGATATGTTGAACATTAGGGGCCAAAATCTGCAAAAAATAAAGTTATGAGTAAATGTTGGAACAGTTCGTTTCCTCATAACTTAGTAGTTTTTTACATTTTTACCCCAAATTTTCAACATAATCTTTTTTGACCACTCCTTCTGAGCATGACAGGTGTCAAATTAAAACAATGGCTGAAATGGCATTTTTGAAATGACAGCATCACATTCATGAGGTGGCGTGAACAAATGACTGTGTTGAAAAGTTGGGGTCAAAATATTGAAAATTACCACATGTATGAGTATGTGTTGAAAAATTGCAATGTAGACTCATAACTTTGTTGTTTTCCCATATTTTTCCCACAAATTTTCAACACAGCCTCCTTATGATTCCACATAGCCTTTTTATGAGCCCACCTCATGAACAAGGGCAGAGAAAATGTTCATATTCTGCCCAAAAGGTGATTTCACGCCACAAATTCGAAAACACATTTTGGCCAAGATTTGAAAAATGATAGCTGTCACATTCATGAGGTGCTGTGAAGAAATGGCTGTGCTGAAAATTTGGGGTCACAGTATTGAAAATTACTGAAGTTATAAGCCTGTCGTTCATAAAATTCAATGCAGGCTCATAACTTTGTTGTTTTTAATATTTTTACCCCAAAATTTTAACACTGCCTTCTTATGACCCCACTTCTTGAACAAGGGCAGAGAAACCTTTCAACTCCTGCCCAAAAGGTGATTTTGTGCAGCGACCAAGAAATCTCCTTTCGGGACACATTTACCTAATTTCACTGACATTGTTTGTGAGGTGGTGTCCCAAAAAAGTCATGTTGAAAATTTTAAGGGGAAAATATTAAAAAAATGACCAAGTTATGCCAATATGTTCAAAACATCATTGAAATACATTGAACCACATACCTGATTTCCTTAGTTCATGGTCCGGCATTTAAGAGTGAAGACTTGCCTCCGGTCCAGAGAGGATTACAGCGTTGGACCCCCCGGTGGAGTAAGTAAGGACTTGGGGGGGTGTGTGGTGGTGGGTGCTGAGTGGAGGGTTGGGTGGGGGGACAGTAATGGCAGTGGCAGCAACAAACATTGATGGATGTTTTTCCTTTTTACAGGGTTTATTTAAAAAACCATGAGCAACAGTTTTCTTTATTTTAGGTGGTGACATCGGGAGATTGGGCACCCCCAGTTTCAGTGTTATGTATGGCAGCACGGGGGATGGGCTCCCACGGTGTCAGTGTTATGTTTGGCAGCACTGGGGATGGGCACCCTGATGCAGAAGTAAAACTGGCATGGTGGGGGGGTAGCAGCTGGCACAGGGGATTGGGCACCCCCATGCTGGAATATTAATATGGGTTAGGCTGGGGGGGGGGAGGGACAGTTGTGGTGGCAGCAGCAGCAGTAGACGTCGATGAATGGTTTTCTCTTTTACAGGTGTAATTAAAAAAAAAACTATGAGGGATGGTTTTGAGCAGGCTGATCATGACAGATGAGCCTGTGTTTGCTGGGCTGCCATTATGTAGATCAAAGGAAAGAGCTGACCTATGATTGGGTCGTGTGTCTCTCTCTCTCTCTCTCTCTCTCTCTCTCTCTCCTTTGACCTACACAAAGTTTTCACCCAGTAAACCAGAACACTGTCATGATCAGCCTGGCTGATGATTGATATGACACTAATGAGCCCCTTGCAAACCACTCTGCATTGGACTGACAGTATCACACCCCTCAAAAGCCACTCTCCTAACAAAATGTTTGCTGTGCGTGCATGCATAATAAAAATAAAAATGGGACTTATGTCTGAAAACCAATGCTGGAGGTGCCATCAAGAGGTAGGAACACTGACCATATCTTATGATCAAGCCCAGTGCTGACACAATTCTGGGCTGAGAAAAAAACACTTTACAGACTCAATGCTGGGTATTATCATACCCTCAGACCCAGTCTACTGGTTATTGGGAGACACAGCAGACCATAGCATGGTCACCCCTACCCAGAGACAGTGGCTTCTGCTGGCAGCTCTGGAGGCTAAGAGACCAATCTTACTCATGTGGAGATCCTGCACATCCCCAAGGTTTAAGGAAATATCTCACAACCTTCAGCAAACCAGCAGAGTATGAAAGAATCTCACCTGGCGAACCATTAACTTACTTAGGTTCTAGTCTGTCCAGAATCCCATTCTAAAGCATAAGGGGAACTGATTCAAAGGTGCTATATATGATTGTAATAGGTCAGTGACTTGCAAAAGCAAGGGGTACAGTTTGACTTTGCAAAGCTACTGTTATTCTTTAATAACTGTGTTGCACTATGAGCAGATCAGTTCTGTTATGTATTAGATAGAGCTTGATCCATTGTACTTTACTGTAAAAGAAGAAATATGAACCACTTATGTTGTATAATGTTAGCTATAATGCATCTAATGTTTAATATCCTATGTATGTACTCCTGTTTACCCTTTCCTCAGTAAAAATAATTAAAAAAGCTGACTAGAGGAACGGGAGAGGGTTGAAGAGGTTAGGATCGACTGAAGGGGGGCATGTGGTGGTGAAAGGGTGTCTCTTACTCCTATTTATAGCCTGCTAGACCCAGATACCAAGGACCCAAAATGCGTGTTGGAAGTGTTTGAAGCAGAACCAGAGATGGGGTCAGAGTCAAAGCTGAACCATGATACCAGTATTCATGTTTGCTCACCTTTATTTTAAACGCAGTATAAAGGTTGCCTGTAGATGTCAGTAGTTTGGAGACAGTCGCACCTAAATCAGCTGTGTAATTAAACCAAGGTTGCAGCCACATGATGGAAACTTGACACAAGTAGTGATATCACAAATAGACACGTGTTTAACAAACTGGTGTTCACTTCTCTCGTAAATAAACAGTTGGATGTTACATTATTATTATTATTGTTTTAATGTGTTAGTAAAATAGTTCTACTTGTATAAAAATTGCTTTGTTTTTGTAATGAAACTAGTGAGTTCTCTCACCTTAGCTTTTTAAACTACAACTAAAAAGAATTTGGTGGAAATGTGCTATTCTGATGTCAGGAAATCCTAACAACTAAGGACCCCAAAGTATTGCAGTGGTAAACTGTAGCCTTTTTAAAAGAAAGAAACACCTCTTTCCATGACACAACTGCCACATTTGTATGTTCATAATGTTGCTCATCTGTGTAATTTTGTAGTCAATATATAAGTAGTTATATTCTGTAACATCCAGTTAGGAAAAAATATCACCAGCTAAAGCATGACAAAAGCTCATAGATTATTAAAAATCTCAGATTTCAAGGCTGGCTGCTCTGAAGAATGAAGTGCCCCGATATCAGCATGCACCCATTGGTCTTGCGCATAATTTATGTGTCATAGGCTCAGAGCAAGGTCAGCAGGGGAGTTCTGAAAGAGGGGTCCTGCGTCATCCACCTACCAGATGGCCTGATTGCCTGCATAGATAGGTTGCCTTACTGAATCACGCTGAAAGGAGATGGTGGGGAAAAAATACCTGGTGGACTTGGGCAGATGAAGCCACCGCATGGGGTATGCATGGTTGCCAGTGTAATGCCTAGCCTCAAACATATGGCAAATGCATACCAGTGACACTGAAGCCATAGCACAGCTTTCTGTCACAGTAATCTGGAACACACGGCGAGGATTTGCTATAATTCAAAACTGGATATTCAGTACCAAAGTACATAAAAATAACATGAAGTTGTAATTGAGAAGTCCAAGAAGCTAGGCGATGGACAGTTAAGGTTTTGATGACAGAATTAACTGGGCTCTTAGAATCTCAACTGGACCTCACTGTCTTTGGCATGGTATACATTTATTGCTGATTTTTTTATGAAATATGTATTCTTCCTGCCTATGCATTTTATTTACTGGTTCAAATAAGCGATCGACTGTGATAGCGATTAGAGCACAATAAATCATTGGGACCAACAAGCGGCTGGCATAACATTTAATCACAACTTTAGAAATGACATTTGAAGAATAGTGAGCCAAACAGAAAAGCATTTAGCTAACATCTTCCTGCTGATCCACATTGAATCTGAACAAATGGTGGAATAGAGCTATGATTGATTCCTTCCTAGTTCTGTGCTCTAGCACATAGGAAGGAGGTGTATCCCATACTCAGGGTTTATGCATTCTACTTCTATATTACCATGAGATTTCTGTCAAAATAATCTTATAGATCAGAAGGCGAAATCTAATTTTCAGTATCCAGATAACCCAATATTGCCTTACAAGGATGAAGTGTCCTTTTGGGCTTTGGGTCTTATCACCGTAGACCGAGAGGACTGGGTCTGTGGAGTTCAGTGCAACTTTGAACAGCAGTTAGAATACAGTTGTACAATAGAAAAGTTTAAAATCATGAGTCCTGGTGGAACATCCTGGATCTGAAGGCCAGACTTCTAGCCTCATCCCAAAGTCTTTGCCTGCCTCTCTCCTTACCAGAAACATCTTAAAAAAATGCTATAGCCAGATCATCAGAATAGTATTTTCTTCAATTCAGGCACAGACTAAATAAAGGGTATTTATATTGAATAGAGCAAGATGTTTGCTGTTGGCCTGGGAACATTTAGAACTTGGGTTGCAGTGGTTCTGAGGGGGAGCTAGTCACACATGTTAAACTAAACAGGGTTTAAACACACAGCCGGGCAAATGTTTGTGTCTGTTGTTTGTCAAGGTATCAGGTCCTATAAATGAGTAAAGTGTGTAGTGTGTGTGTGCGTGTGTGTGTTTGCATGAAGTATCAGGTCATGCCTGAACATATACATGTGTCTGTGTAGTGCACTTAGTTGTCAAAAATGAAATAAACAACATAAAATTACTGTGTAGTTGGCCTGTTAGTGCAGCTTCAGCATTGCTTCTTACGACACCAATTGCCCATCTTCTGGAATGAACTTGAGCTGTTGGAGGGTTGTAGAGTTGAGGATTGAGCTGTCTTTCAGGAGGCTGAGAGGTAGGCATCACTGCTAGACTACTACATGATTGGCGTCCGGTGTTCGTGCAGTGTCTGGCCTTCATGTGGGTGGGGAGAATGCAGGGCATGCGCCTGCTGACGGCATGCTGGGCACCAAGCATGCACATTTCCAAGGGGGGCACTACTGGGTGGAACCTCCCCCCAGTGCACACTAGAATGATCTTGGCACTCTTGGGCTCCAGTGGTCCTGACTTCCTACCACTCTGCCGGGCATGTTCCTGCTGGGGCAGTGCCAGACCCCCCAGGCCTTGGTGCAGGGGTATGTCGTGGAGGACAGAGAGGGGATAAGCAGCAGGGAAGGCAATGGACAGAGCTGGAAGGTCGCCCAAGCAGAAGAAGGCGGCACTGAGGAAAAGGCGCATAAATAGTATTGTAACCCCCCCTGCAAATGGGGGTTCCCAAAAGACTTCCAGGAGCTTGCTTGAATGCTCCAAGCCTGAATGGTGTTTGGCATTTAAGCCATTTATCAGTGAGTGTTTTTAGAACCTCTGGTACTGTCTCTTTAAGAGCTGTCTGCTTGCAGACATAATTAGTTTGTATGGGGGACTGTGTGTTTCTTTGATTGAGTACCACTCAAGCTGCTGCCAATTCACTTCATTTTGCAGTCACTAGAGTGCAAAGGAACCTATCTGAAAGATTAACTGTTTGCCAGAAATTATTTAGAGTAATAATGAAATTACAGTTTGTCTAACCTGCTTTCTTTGCAGTCAGAACTGTGTCTGCTAGTTCCCCATTCTAGTTTTGAACTGCTGAACTGGACCAATCAGTGTGTGTAAGCTAGCTCTAAAATGGTGCCTTGACGAATCAGAACTTGACTCATAGTCTGAGCCAGCCACAAGAGGATTGTATGGGCAGTGACTCTGGGAGATGTAGTTTAGACTTCAGTGCCTTTTGGACCAACAGCAGCAGTCTATTGTGAGTGACAGCCAATCCAGTCAAGAACTGGGAGTAACTCAAAGGAAGTGCCCGGTTTTGTCAGTTGGAGAGTCAGTTGAGCTTTGCAGTGAAGAAGGAAGGAGCCCTGTGCTTTTTCAGTGTGCAGTTTTAGTCAAAAACGTGTGTAAGGCCCAGAGTTCCGTCTGCAACTTGTTAGGACTGAATCTGTCCTGTGAAAAGAATCAAAGGATCTCTGAAGAGTAGAAACCAGGCTCACCCTGTAGAAGACTGGAGGAATTGCTGAAAATTACACTCGGTCTGTCAGGAACTGAATCTGCTGTGTTCTCCGGTATTGTGCAGTAATTGCGATCGGGATACAGATGCAGCCTGCCTGGTATAGTGCTTTCTTTTATATGGATGTGTGAAGAGGTTTGTGCACCTCAAGTGAGCCCTGCTGACATTGAAGGACCCTATCTTATTTGGAGGTCGTGAGTACTAATTCAGGGTCGCTCCCTGTTGAATTGCCACATTAAATCCAAATGGAATTACTGTACTGCTGACTGTTTAATTCTCCTTTCTCGTGTGAAAAGGGCCCTCACCAGTTGCCACGGTTTGACTAGCCACTAGGGCTTGGGTACCAGGGACAGTAACTGATAGGGATAGGCTCAGCACAGAGCCATAGGTAGATTATTAGAGTGATAAGCTAATTAACTTGATTTCCCCTGTCCTTGTTATATCCCCTAAATAAATCAGAGCTGCTTGTTTCAGCAAAGTTATACTGCCTGAGGTATTTGTCTATGTTAAAGTACTGTACTGTGATTGTTGCACTGTATCTCATTTCACAGGAGGTCCCAGTGCGGAACCAGACCTGGGGGTAAGTGTATACTGTGAAGGTAATTCTGATATATTGTGTGGGCCACTAGTGGGAAGAAAGGGGGGTTGCAGTGTCCCAGAGGGCTGTGACCAAGTTAGTTTAACTATTGCAAACCCTGACCTCTGGGTGGAGGCACCCGCCATTGGATCCAGGCCCCTCAACCTGTTAGTGGCAAATCAGGCAGGGGTAGTAGCCCCTGGGATAGCGCCATCTAGGGGTTACAGTATATACCAAAAAAAACCCACCTTGGGCCACCCCGATGGCCCCGCGTGCGCCTCATGCTGTCGTGCAGGTGACACCAGCTTGGGAGCAGACTCTGGAAGGGCACATAAACGAGAGTAAAACTAAATGACACTTCATTAACACAGGCACAGTGCTCCCTCTCAATAAAGAATCTCTCTATAACAAGCGCCCTCTTATAGTGAACACCTGTGATGGCTCCCATTGTTCACTAAGTAGGCGTATTAGCACCTCACTATAGTGAACACCTCAGCTGGCTCCCAAGGTGTTCACTATAGACAGGGAGCACTTGTATAAAACTGGGAATAGAGTGGACCAAAAGAAACATACCCCCCCACCCAAAAAAAAAAAAAAAAAATCACAAAATTAATGTACTTACACACTTACATTGCACATGCAGGGTGAGGTGAAAATAACCCATTTATTTCCATGATTTTTTTGGGGGGGGGGGCAGGACTTTCATAACTCACTTGGCTCCTTTCGACATCCTCTATTTAATTATGAAGCTCTCCAGCTCATTGAATAGCCAAATGTCGTGTGGCATTGATAAGAGGCTATGAGATTGTCATTTTGTGTTTTTTGGTATGTTTGTTAAACACTACAATATTTTGGTTCTGGGCATGATGGATACTGCTGAACAGGAAACCTTGCTGGCAGGTTTTCCTGCCATTCATAGCGTTATCCAGCTTGTAGGATTTACTGGCCACCTCCTCACTAATTTATGTGATATCACAAGGGAGCAGCACCTTCATTTACATATTAAATTCATGTCTTTTCACATAGTAGCTTATTCACTGGATTGAATATTTGAATCATCTTGTAATTATGAGCTGGGATGCTCGTAAGTCAGGCATTGAATTTGAATTGATTTGAGCATGCCTGCTTTGTAGCGGGATAGTAAAACTACTTGTAAATAATTGGAGTTGAAATTAAAGGGTTGCAAGCAAGCTCATAATGTTTGTTCCTGAATGCAGCATTGCTTTGATTGAATGATTGCAGTTGTGGGAGATACTCCCGTTAAGGGTTTGCTCAGGGCCAGTTTTTAAAAATCACGATCATTTTACCTTAAAGTGGGATAAACTGTGAATTAAAGCTGAAGATTTTTCAACTGAAAACTCATACTTTTCCAGATCTTGGCTGATATAGAGGATAATGTATGGTCAACTATTGGTAACAAGCGTGTGTAGCCATCGAGAGGTTGCCATAGCAACCGTTTAAACCTGGAGAGCGACGCTTGAGAGGTTTTGGTTGACACAGCTACCTCGAGATGGCAGCACATGGTTTGTTGCTGATAGTGGACCATACATTGTCTTTTTATAGTGTGTGTTCCTTACTTTTCTGGTTTTTTTTTTTTTCTGTTTTTTAATCACCGCCGCTCTCTTCCAGGTCTATCTCTCACCATCATGGCCAGTTCAGGAAGACAGAGGTTCGCGTAACGAGCACGAACAAATGTGTTCCATGTTACACCATCGATGTGACGTACTCATGATGGTACGACAACACTGTGAAGTTACATCGATGGTACAAAAACACTGTTAATCTAATTTAGGTAATAACATTCTACCATATATTATATCTTTTTTAACAATTCTTTATGCTCCCGCCCGGCCCCCTTCCATCCGGCCCCTCCAGCCCTGTCATCTCTGCGTCCACTGGACTCACCTCTCACCCTCACGAGGTGCCAGCTAGCCAGGTGTGGAGCCTACAAGGGTCTGGCTTTCATCCTACCAACTGATGTTTTCCTCCTTCTTTTGGTGCCTGAGCATGGTGCGGCGGTGTGCAACAGCAATAACGCAATAGCCAAACGCGCGCACTTCCATACGCGGCACGCCGGGCGTCTGCTCCGCATCCATTCCCTATGTGTGGGCCTGCTGTGCTAGCCCCCAGCCACCGTAAGGGGTCAGGCAGGTAGCGGACTCCGTCCTCATCCCTCCCAGGGAGAGGAGAGCTGTCCTTCGGATGCTCGATCCTCTCCCATCCCAGCCGACCCCCAGCGGCCCACTCACACCGCGAACACGGGTTGCCGGCATGGCAGGAGGTAAGGCATGATCCCTCAGCCCTCCACGCCACTGGGCCAGCACCATATATTATATCTAATTTACCAGTGTTTCTTGATAGGTTACTTGCTCGAGACGATTCTCTGGGTAAACCACTCTGCCGTGAGGCTGGCATTATTGAACTTGTCTCTCCTTTAGTGATGTCGTAGTGCTGCAACATGATGCATCTGAAAAAGACCATCTATTATTATGTAATGACGGGAAATAGGAATTCCCCATACTGGGGTGGGGTTCCATGTCATGATAGCGATCGCAATACAGCGATCGCTGTCATAACGAATGTATGTCGCCGGAAAGTATTTCAGCGATATACAATCCTCAGCGACCGACTTGCAAGGCAAATTAAAGTGTTTTTGTGTGGTTAGCGCCTCACCCCCCATCACCCCCTCATTAAGGATTCTTAACTCTAAGGGGTGCATGTCGAGGAGGGGGCAAAACAGTGGTGGAAAAAAAAGACAGCCGCAAGCAGAGGCAAAACAATTGCCCCTAGGAAAGTCCCAAACCCAGTGCCTGCTGCACCGTAGCCAGCCACCCTCACCACCACACCACAGGGCTGGCTCGGTTGCAGCAGGTTCTCCTCTCTACCTAAACCCTCCCTCCTATCCCTCTCCTACACCTTGCTATCCCTTCCCTTCCAGTTGCTTTTCTCGCTAAACCATCACTACCCTTGCAGTGTAGCTGATGATGATAGTGCTATTAATGAGTTGCTTTTTTTACAGTCGCTCATTTGTAATCACTAGCATCACTGGATCCCCTTGGGTGGTGTGTACTCTCCAAATGAGCAGCGTATAATTGGTTAGTATTAGTAAAGAATTAATAGGCAAACATGCGTTGTGTGCGAGTCCTGTTTTAAAGCATAGTGAGAGATTTGGCAGACAGAATGAGAGAAAAGGTGCTTTTGACATTCCTGTCTCCTAGCAGTCTGGGCCCTTCTTACCACCACAACCTTTCAGTTACCTGCTTGGATTTTAGGGAGATGCAATGTGCAGGTCAACAGCTGTTGGAATTTCCTAAATCCCAGCTGAAATTAGTATTGGTATTACTGTATGGCATGAATATTTTATTGATTCAGGTGGTTTGGATCTTGCTGTATTATGACATTTCTGTAAATTACATTAGGTGTCTTTTATGTACAGTGCCTTGAACAATACCAAGGCATTTTTAAATAAAAGATCCATCTATAATCTTTCTGTGATTATTACTGTCATTTTAAAACTTGGTAGACTACAAATTCCTCCTTTATTTAATTTCCCCGGAACATTATGACCCAGCTTTAGTGGACTTTATATATTGGGCTGAGGGACTTTTTTTCTTTTTTTTTTTTTTTTTTAAATATCATTTTTATTGAGGTTTCAACTTATATACATACAGGTCATCGGGGCTCATGCATCTGGGTTCATTTATAGATTTTCTTGATTAACAAGCAGATTGTATAAAGCAGGTCATACATAAATTGATGTACTTCTTTACTTTATATTTGCAGGTTGGGGTCTCTAGACTATATCTCAGACCTATAATGAAGGGGGGCTGTCTCAAGTCTTAGGATTCTGTGGGTAACAGAATCATATCTCATTCTGTGAACTAAATGAAGAGGTGAAGTTATTTTCCTGACTGCTGTTGCAGCAACGAACATCACGTGTCACTTTAGCACCTGATAGGCCAGCCGCCAGCTGAGTAACAATAAGGCACTTTAGATGTGGAAAACATGTTGAGTAGTATTCTGATGTTAGGCTTTGATCATATGGAAGTGTTGAAGTTTCATTTGTAGGCACCGAGCAGAGGGTGAGTCAGTGCTTAGCAAAATTAAGGAAACTAGATTGCTATTTTGAGTTTAAAGATTCAGATTTATTTAAGGATAGCAAATTGAGAGAAAATCCAGTTGCATCCTAAAAATAAAAAGACGTGCATTACAATGGGCATCACACATACTGCATGTAACAGACAAATAACAAGGTCTCCAGTAATGGAGCTGTCCACAGTCCCGAAAAATGTGATTGGAAGGCTACTGTCTTGTAGAAGAATGAGCATACAGCATGCATTTGTATCAGGTACTCACCATCCTAAGATGAACAGAAAGGATCAGAGTAAGGCATATGATTTAGCTGTGAGAGAGCCACAGCAATACTGCCATACTTTGTTAAAGGTGATAGGAAGTCATTTTATGTTGTTGCATGCTCTCCTGTTTTCCTTTGCTTGTCAGTTATGTATTCCAGTATTCTATGACCATTTTATTTAAACATGCTAGAGTTTTAGTGTCCTCATAGCCACACCGCCTTTCCCTCTCCCCAGCAGCTACTGCTCTTTCTTTTCATATTTCTAAGACATTCCATGACCACAGTTAGACTCTAGCTTGTACAGTGTTTCAAGTCGAGTCTTTCCAACCACCTTAGAACACCCGGTATTTCTTTTGCTCCTGAATCCCCATCTGACTGCCCGTCCTCACGTTGCATAACAATGCCCCTGCTCCTCACTGCGCTCCTTCTTTAGTAGATTGATGTGATTACTGTTTGGATGCATTTACCTTTACGGTTCTTGTGTGTTTGTCCTGCATGTGTATTTCTGCTGGAATGTGTTTAACCTGTTCATTGCTGCCATCCACCCTGGACTCCAGTGAAAATGCGGTGCTGCAGCTCGTGGGGATATCCCAGTTGGAGCATTTTCAAATAAATAACTGAATTACATGCTAGTCATGTGCTGAGATTTATACTAAGGTGCAGTAACTTGCCAGCAGATGGCCAAAGCCCATTTATGTTCCCTATTTAATACCCATAGTACTGGAGACTTGCTCTGGACAGTATTAGTTTATCCAATCCAGCTTTAAATATGTTTTTGTTTTTACTAGTGACTGTCATCTGGCAGTTGATTCCAGCAGTTCACAATTAATTCTCTGAGAAAAATAATATTTTCAGACCAATGGAGTACTGTCCTTTGGTTTGAAGTGAATGACCCCTGGTATTTATGGAGTTTCTCTGAAATTCAGAACCCATATAGTCATCAAATTGTGGTCCTGAACAATATCCCACTTCAATAATAAATCTCCTCTTAAGCACCTTGTCTCAAGAGTCATGAGGTTTAGGTGTTTTGCTTTGTTTTTTTTGTTTCGATTTTTAAATATTGTCTTTATTGGCCCAGTAGTGCTGAGGGTTAAGGCGCTGAACGCCATACCTCGCGCCATGCTGGTGACTGGGGTTCAGGAATGAGCCTGGGTTGGCAGGAAGGGGGAGGAGCAGGATCGAACTGCCATGAGGTGGTTCTCTCCCGGGGAAAGATGTGGAGTTTCCCTGGCCCTTGGCTGCTACCTGGTGGAGGACACATGGCAGTCGGGCCACAGGGAGCTTGTCGATTGCCTGGGGGGGGGGGTGGAAGGGGCTGAGCAGGCTTCATGGGGTGCTTGTGCTCCTTCACACACATGCATGGCTGTGTGCCAGAGCCCCAGGCACGACAGGAGAAAATGGGGGTAAAAATCAACAAAAATGTAAATGGGGAAGGGACATTCTTTGTCTTTATTTTTTTTGTTTGTTTAAACATTGTTTTTATGGTTTAGGTGTTTCAATCTGTCAGGATAACTCGGTTCATATGAATACGAACATACGAAGGTGTCAACAGAATAAGGCCCTTCGGTCTATTGAGTCTGCTCATACTACAGAGTCTCCAGTGCCAGCTAGGGACTGTGTCCATCTAACCAACACCCCGTCACTTCAGGCTGCACCCCTTTTGACCCTTACCTCCTTCTTTGCCCTGTTACAACCTCTTTTGAAGCCATCCATTGTTTCAAGTAGTACCACTTCCTCAGGGTGCCCATTCCAACCTGCCACTACCCTCTCCATGAAGAAATACCTCCTAGTCTTCCTCCTAAACCTCCCCTCTCCAACTTAACAGTACCCCCTCATGTTTTTGTTCCCACTGAGCCTAAAGTCTCTCCTTGTCTACCCTGGTTACCTTCCAAGTACTTGAAGATCTCAGCCTAATCCCCTCTCTCCCAGTGAGTGCATGTTCAGAGCCTCCAGCCTCTCCTGTGTTGTCTCACCCTGCTGACCCTTAAACATCTTTGATCTGACGTTCGGGGTATCTCTTGCAGCAGGCCACACCTGTGGAACTACCGCTGTCAGGCACTAGAACCATCCAGAAACTTTTCTAGCTAACAGTCTATCTGGTGGCCGCCCACTCCGACATCACTCTCTGACGTCGACCAGCCTTATAAGAGTGGGCAGCTCCACTCCCTCCTCAGTTTTTTGTTTCCCACCATCGCCTAACGCGTATCAGACCTTCAGAGACTGCTGCAAGCTTCAGTCAACTACCATTTTTCTTGCAGTTTTCCTTGAATTTTCTTTTATCACCCTAGTTTGTCTACGTTTCGTTGATTTCATTTTGTATGTCGGACCCGTCAACCTCTCCTGATCGGGCCTCTTAGATGAAGTGTGCTTGTTGGAAGCAGCTCTCGGAGAAAGACTGCCACTCTGCCTGCCTCCGCTGCCTTGGGCCTATCCATGGTACCCAGGCCTGTGACATCTGTAAAGGCTTAAACCAGGCCATTCGGCGCCTTCGCCAGCAGACCCTGGAAGAATTCCTCTTACAGTGGATGGTTGCCAACTTGGACCGGGAGCTGCAGGCCAGAAGTTCCTCTTCTTCTCTGGCCCTGGCTTTGGGGTCACAACCCTCCTCCTCCTCCAGGGGGAAATCTGGTGGCAAGCACAAACACTGGGACAAATACCGCAAAAAACATGGATCCTCTTCCCACTCGTGGTCCCCATGTGAGTTTAAGGCCACAGCGGGGTTGTCCACCTCCTCAGGGGTGGCCTCTTCTGCCTCATACGCCCTCTCTTCAAAAAAGGGCTACCATTGACAGTGCTATCCACCAACCTCTCTTTTCAGGTGGCGGCTCTTTGGGGGTTGGATCCACCCAGTCCTCGCAGCCTCTGCTGTTCAGGCCCCTTTTGGTGGTGGGGCCACAGTCAGGAGGCTTTACTGATCCCTCTCAGGCCAGCATGGGTTTTATTTATTTATTTTAATTTTTAGATACAGCCTTTGAGCTCAGAGCTTGTTTATGAAGGTTCCACGTCAAGGAGAACAGTACAATGGCAGACAAGCATATTGGGTATACACCAGCAAGTATGAATTTACAGAGCACATAACATCAGTAGTCAAATCAAGTACAAGTAACGCTATACAATAAGATAAAAATATGACATGTAGATGAACTATAAAAAATAAGGGCGGGTATGGAGATCCATAGGCCAGCACTCAGAGATGTGGGATTGTCACAGTCATATCAGTAAAGTGAGGATGGGAGGCCAGAAAGTGAGAGATAGGTACAGATGGTTAGGGGAAGAGGTTCCATGGGGAAGGTACATGGTTAAAGGTGTGTAGCTGAGGTTGGAAAGGCAGTGGGGAAGAAGTAGAAAGAGGAGGCTGGTCGCAGGGAGATAAGAGGGATGTAAAAGGGTCAAGTAGAGGTCCCTGGGATAAGGACTGGGTGAGAGGGGAGAAAGCAGTCTCTAGGGCGATTAAGTTTGAGGTGGCTTAACATTCACAGTTGCTGGAGGTAGCTAGGTAGTGCTTCAGTTCTTTTTTTAAGAGCTGATGATGTTGGAGTTGGCTAGTTTGTTAATCAGATGAGCTCTCTAAGCAAAAGAGTGCTGAGTAAGAGAATTTCTTCTGGTTTGGTGAGCTCCAGGTCTTCCATGCTACCCATCCACTGCTCTCTTCTGCGCAGGTGACCTCCTCCATATCCGTGGACCCTACACCTGCCACGGCATCTCCGGTCATCCCTAGGTCCCCTTTGCCCGCTCCAGAGGTGCCTGTCACAGATGCCACCCTCCGAGCAACACTGTTTTCTCCTCATCTGGCACCACCCAGGCCTCTCCTACCTCGGACGCCTGTTTGACTGCAACCAGTGCCTGTGCTGACCCCTCAACCTCTGCTGGCACCAGCTCCTCAACCTACGCTGGCACCTACACTCCCACCACCGGTCCCCCAACTGATGCTGCCAGGCTACCCGACATTGGTGACAGTGGACTTTCAGTCTGTGCTGACGTCCAATCCCCATATCCCTTCTTCCTATCCTGGCTAAGGTTGAAGAGCACCTGGCACTGGAGCAGCTCTCCAGCTTTCTTCACTCCTCCGCCTTCTTCACCCCCTTCCAATCTGGCTTCTGTAAAGACCACTCCGCAACCACCTCCCTCCTCCAGCTCACTGACTCCATCCTCACAGGGGTGGACCAGGGATGCATCGCATCTGCCATCTTTGTCGATCTGGCCAAAGCCTTTGACACCGTTGCCCACCCCCTTCTCCTCTTCAAGCTGACAGTGGCTGGCCTCTCCGTAAAGCCACTGACTGGTTCCGGTCATACCTCACCGGTTGGACCCAATCTGTCAGAACTGGCAGCTCCGCTCCCCAACTCACAGTAAACACAGGTGTCCCCCAAGGCTCAGTATTCTGGCCTGTTCTCTTCTCCACCTTCCTGAATGACCTCCCTGAAGCCTGCTCATCTGCTAGCATACATATGTATGCAGATGACACTGTGATATTCTCCTCTGGGAATACGCCTGCTGAAGTGACCACCGGTCTTCAACCGAACTTCAGCAAATCCAGCACTGGTTTGATGTGAACCAACTATCACCGAATGTCAAAAAATGGTCTCTATGACCTGTGGTGCCAGACAAAAGCTGTCTAGACTGGGCCACATCTCCAGCTTCCAAACACTGTCTGGATCCAAACTGGATGACGTCCACGCTTTTAAGTACCTTGGGCTATGGCTAGACAAAAATCTAGACTTCAACGTGCACGATGATGCCGATCACAAAATGCTCCTCCCCAAGCTCGGTGCACTGTACAGGCACCGCAGCTGCCTTCCCAGACAGGTCAGGTGTGAAATTGTACAAAAGATGATTCTCCCTGTCTTCGACTTCTGGGACATTGTCTACAGTTCGGCCCCCAAGACCACCCTAGCCAGGCTGGACACACTCTTCAACTCCTTCTGCCAATTTGTCCTTGGCTGCCCCCCTCTCACCCACCACTGCAATCTATATACCTCCCTCTCCTTACCTGTCCGCCAGGCGCCTGTTCCACTCAGCTAAACTAGTAGGTAAACACTGGCTCATCTCTCTCCCATCTTATCTGTCTTCCCTCTTATCGAATCCCCCGCCAACCTCCTGCTACTCACTCCGATTCTCAACACACAAAATGCTCGCCCTCCCCTCAGGTCATACTTCATCTGGTCACAATGCCTTCTCATACATATTCTCTAGCTTCTGGAACTCACTCTCACTCAAAATTTGCACTGCTCAATCTTGCCAATCCCTTGCACACCTGCTTCAGAAATGCACAGTTCACCACTGCAATTGCAACTAACCTGATACCTTTTTTCCTGCTGCCCACCCCCCTCCGCCACTTCTACATCCTACATCCTCTTCGCTTCCCCCCCCAATCCACCCCATCCTCCTCTGCCAGTGTCCAGTCCCTCTTGCAGGGTTCTCAACATCCTAAAGGGGTGAACAGCCCTGGCTAATCTCTCCCCCATCCCCCCACCTTTAATCCTCCTTTTAACAAACCTCAAGCACCCTACAGTGGGGATTCCAGCTGACGTCCAGAAACTCTCTCCCCCCTATAACAAGCACTTACAGCCTATGCCTGCCCCAGCCCTCTCACTAACAACACTGTCCTTGACAGCTTCCACCCTTGCTATACCTGTTCTTCATGATTAAATATCTCTTGATGTGTCTGGAAAAAAAAACCTGCTATCTTAATTCTATGTAATTGTGAGGTGCTGTACTGCTAGAATACTTGTATTTTTTTTTTTAAACTTTTGTTTATTTTTTTTTTTTAAAAACATACATTTGTTATGCTTTCTTTCAACATTGCATATACGTTACAGAATGAGGGCGCCACTCCTCTCAATACAGTCCAGTCGACTGTTGAAAGAATTAAGATACATCTTTGGAGGGTATCACTATTATAATGCAATAATGAATGGATAATACTTTATCTGTATAGAGTCCATGAGCTGCGTGGTAAAGCTCCTTTTGTGTAATGCAGTATTAATGATCCTATGTCCTTCCCTCAAATAGGGAATCAAAAACAAACCATGCTTAAACACAGTGTATACACTAAATGTGTATTAATAACTGTAAGAACTTGACTAGCTCTAAAATTTGTACTAATTGAGCAACTAAGTTATTTGAAGCACTGAAACATAGAGATGTAAGGTGAACAACGAGGCGCTGAAACTCAGAGATATAGTGAGCAAACAGCTCCATCAAGAACAATTATTAACATGAAGCCCCACTTATAAAGTAAACAAAGCAGGAGTACATTGTGAGGATAATAAGATCTACATTTAAGGTATCTGCGGCCCCAACCCATTATTTTATTGTATTGTACATATCAGGACCTAACCTGGGCAAGAAGAGAAACCCTTATGAGGACGTTAAATTGCAGCCCAACTGGTCTGAAATAAAAAGGTATGAGTAGCATGTTCATTATATGGGAGAAGGCGTCGCAAGATACATTATGTATTTCCCTCCGTGCTTTTATCAGTCAATTATAAGTATCCCCATTGACAAATTAAGCTTTTCAAGTAGCATCTTCCTCTGAAGATAAAACCTCTTCTTCAGTACTTGTCTGACGAGTCGGGACGTTCCGTTGGGCCCATGTAAGAGCCCCTGCTGGATCCGAAAAGATATATACCTTATTCCAATGCACAATCCTCATCCGAGCTGGGAAAATTAACCCGTGAGGTATTCCTGCCTCACGGAGAAGAGCCTTCACCCCATCAAATCTTTTCCTCCGTTGTCTTGTGGCATAGGACAGGTCAGGAAACATTTTTATTTGTTGACCGTCGTGGAGCAATGTCTTTTTTTCTTCTTGTCAGCGCCAGAAGATAATCCCTTGCTCCCACTCTGTCAAGCACCATTACTACAGTGCATGAGGCGTCTGGATTATCCTGACGACCACGGAAAGCAACTCGGTAGGCCTTTTGAATATTTTGCACTGCCTGCGTCTCTTCTTCTCCCAGTTGACTTACAATCCACTCTTGAAGGGATAAAATTAGATGGTCCCCTTCGCAGCCTTCAGCGAGGCCCAGAATTCTTATGTTACAAGCCCTGGCCTGGTTTTCCAATGTTTCGAGCCGCGATCTGAGGTGCACATTTTCTTTTAACACTGTAGCCACAGCTCCCATTGCAGAGTCAGCAGTTTTGGTTGCAGCCGCCGCCGCCGTAGTAACTGTCTCAAGCATAGTCTCGACTGCTGTCACACGAGTTGTTAGGGAGTCAAATTTTGAGGACAGACTGGCCACCGATGTGATGAGTTGATTTAATTTATGCCCCAGAGTTTGAATTGTCTCCTGTCCTGTCTCTTCTCCGATGTCGGATTCAAGGCCCACTGTGTTCCTCGTGGTGGAGGATGCCGGGGTTGTCCTAGTTCTGGCTCCATCTCCCTGATATTTATCTTTGCGAGGATTACCCATTTCCTTTCCACTATGTTTCAGCTTCAAAATTAGTATAGTATTGTCGAGCTGATCAAAAGTTGCCTTATTATATTTTTAGAATTCTTTTCCGATGTTGAGAGCCATAAAGTTCGGCGGCCATACTGCCCAGGCTCCACAGCGCCCCCCAGAATAGTTGGATATTGATGCCGGCCTGGTGGTGCTGAAGGTTGAGGCGCTGGACGCCACACCTTACGCCACGCCGGCGACCTGGGTTCGGGAACGAGCCCGGGTCATCGAAGGTTGGCAGGGGAAGGAAGATATTGAGTGTCCAGAGCATTGCTCTCTCTCCCCGGGAAGGGCTGGGGAAACGCTTACTCGAGGAGTGACCTCTGGTGGTAGCTGGGGTAGCCAACAGTAGCGGCATGGCGTATGCCTGGAGGTGGAGCCGCGGCAGCATGTTGCTGCCATGACAGCTGGGCTCCGCAAGGGGTTCCCGTACTAAAAAATTCCCCCTCCTCCCACTGATAGGTGATGATGCCTCCCACCCACGGTCCACACTCCCATAGTCTGGCTCGGCCCTCTCTGCTATCCCCACCCTCTCTGGCCCGGTGCTCAACACTATAAAGAAAGAGTGCTCTCAGCAGGGGCGACCCTTCCCCGGAGGGCAGACCCGGGGAATGCCCGGTGCCAGAGAGGAGTGGAGGGTTAGTCGTGTCATGCAGGGAGGTAGAGACGGTGGCTCAGGAGGACGTCAGAGAGAGTTCGGTGGAAAAGGTAAGGGGAAGCTAAAATAAAGTTAAAAAAAAAAAAAGAATAGTTGGATATTAATCCATGCTAAGGCTACTTTATGAACTTGTTTATGTCTTGTATATGCTAATTATGCACTTGTTATCATAGTATCATAGTAAAAATCAGCATATTAGGCCCCGTGGTCTATCATGTCTGCTCAGAAACCAGCCCCCTACTGGGAGCTCGCTCCTCCACCCCCTCCCAGCCCTAGAGGTGGTCTTCCGTGGCTTCAGTATCCCCCTGTACCTGTCCCTACCCTTCTTGAATCCCTCTACTGTGTTCTCTTCCACCAGACTCCTGGGCAGTGCATTCCATGGTTCCACCACCCTCTCGGTGAAGAAGTTTCTCCAGTACTCCCCTCCCCCCCGCCTTCCAGCTTCCACTTCGCCCCTGGTAGTTCCCCCCTTCTTAAGCCTGAACACTTCCCTGGCTCCACCCTTATTTATCCCCTTTACATACTTGAAAACCTCTATCATGTCCCCCCGTCCTGCCTCTCTTCCAGTGTGTACAGATTGAGTTTTTCCAGTCTCTTCTCATAGGGCCTACCCTCCATGCCCCGAATCATCTTGGTCACCCTCCTCTGGACCACCTCCAGCAGTGCTACATCTTTCTTAAGATGGGGTCTCCAGAACTGCACACAGTACTCAAGATGTGCCCTAACCAGGGCATTATACAGAGGGAAGATCACCTCCCTTCCCCTGGAGGTAATCCTCCTGGTTATGCAGCCCAGTATCCTGTTTGTTTTTGCTGCAGCCCTCAGTGTTGTTTATTTTGCTGTCCACCATTACCCCATGGTCCCTCTCGCCCGATGTGATTTGCAGTGTAACCCCCTCCAGGGTGTATGCATGGCCCAGGTTTCTGACCCCCCAGATGCAGCACCCTACATTTCCCTGCATTGAACTTCAATCCCCACTTTCTTGACCCCCAAGGGTATACAGATCCCCTGAGGGCCCTCCCCCCATCTGCCAATGCTTTCAGTTTTGAGCCATCTGCAGAGAGACTTCGCCTACTCCTAACACCTCTCCAATGTCAGAGACCTAGGAATTGAACAGGAGTGGCCCCAGGACCGAACCCTGGGGGACCCCACTGATGACCTTCCTTAGGAGGAGACTATCCTCCAACCACCACTCTCTGTATCGCCCGTAAAGACAATTTTTCGCCCACCTGAGCAACTGTCCCCCACCCCTATCCCCCAGCTTTGTTAGCAGGCCATATTATGGGTACTGAATCGAACGCCTTTTACTGAAATCCAGATAGAGGACATCCGCCAACCTATATCGTCCAGGGCACCCGCACCCAGTCATAAACTCCACCAGGTTGGTCTGGCATGACCTCCCAGAACAAAACCAAACTACCTGTCATCCAGGTGCCCCAACCTTTCCAGCTGCCCCCCCAGCCTCTCCTTGATAATGCCCTCCATAACCTTGCCTACCACAGACGTTAGGCTAACAGGCCTATAATTCCCCATCTCCTCCCTGGACCCCCCATTGTGGATAGGCACCACATGAGCCACCTTCCAATCTTGAGGCACCCACCCTGTCATCAGGGAGATGTTGAAGAGGGAGGCCAGTGGAGCTGCCAGCACATCCGCCATTTTCCTTCAGCACCCTTGGATGCAGCCCATCTGGCCCCGGCGCCTTCTCAGTCTTTAGCGACCGGAGGGCCTCTCTCACCCTATCCACTGTGATTTCGCCAACCCATCCCACCTCCTCATGAACCCGCCCCTTCCCTTTTAGATACGACCCATTCCCTGCCTTAGCCTCATTCAGTCCTTCAGTCTCTTAACTGATCTCCCAGTTCAGTGGGCTCCCCTTCCCTCCCATTGGGTTGGAAGGATCCCCCACCTCCCCTGGTAAAGACCGAGGCAAAGTACTCATTTAGCACCTCTGCTTGTTCCCCAGCTTCCTGCGCCCATCCCTCCCCAGTCCTAATTCTGCTGATCTGTGCCCTCGCTTTTCTTTTCTCCCCTGTGTATCTATAGAACCCCTTCCCCCCCCCACGGATATTCCTAGCCAGGTTTAGCTCCTCCTTCACCTTGGCCCCCCTTACCACCCTGGTAACCCTCCTAGCCAGGAACTCATACTCTCCCCTCTCCCTAACCCCCTTGAGTGCTTTAAGCATGCATAGGCAGCCTTTTTATCCATCAACGCCTCCTGCACCTCCTGGGTCCACCAACACGGCTTTCTGGCCCGACATTGCATGCGCCTTACCTTTGCGCAGGCCTTCGTAGCCTCCAGTACCCCCTTCTTAATGGTCTCCCACAAGCTACCAGCATCCATGTCTGGCCTTATCTCATCTAAGCACCCTCTAAG
Organism: Neoceratodus forsteri; assembly: GCA_016271365.2. Taxonomy (NCBI): domain Eukaryota; kingdom Metazoa; phylum Chordata; order Ceratodontiformes; family Ceratodontidae; genus Neoceratodus; species Neoceratodus forsteri. The sequence continues at coordinate 1,419,748,182 of CM028129.1, forward strand.
AATCCTTCCCATGTCCTCAAAGTCTGCCCCCTGAAATCTATTACTACTGTGTTAGTGTGAATTTCCTCTCCCCCTAGGAACAGAAGAAACCAGACCGTGGCATGGTCACTGCCTGCCAACAGGCTGTTCACCTCCAGGCCCCTTATCTGGTCATTATCTGCTTGGACAATGTCCAGTATCCAGTCCTGCCTAGTAGGCTCCTCCACATGCTGGACTAGGAAGGCATTCTGGAAGATGTCCATCAAACTCTGCTCCTTGGCCACCGAGGATGTCCTAGTGTCCCAGTCTGCCCACGACTGCATGTTCAGGTCGCCCATGACCACCACCCTGCCCTTTCCGAGGCCACACTCACCCCTGATGTTCTCAGCCAGATCATCCTCCAGTTCCGCCTCCATTGCGGGGGTTCAGTTCACCACCCCTATTTTCAATCTTTTACCCCCCCCTCGTTTGTAGGGTTACCCAAATTGCCTCCACATCTCCCTCTGCCTCCTTGATTCCACAAACTGTCATTTTTGACTATCAATGCCACCCCCCTTCCCACCCCCTTATCCTTTCTAAACATTGTTTAGTCCTCTAAATTTCGGTCCCAATCATGCCTCTGGGTGGCCCATATCTCAGTAATTGCCGCCACGTCTGCTGCTCCCTCAACTAGCATTGCCTGGATCTCTGGCATTTTATTGCCTATGCTCCTGGCATTGATCAGGACCATCCTCCACCCTTCCCCCTCCTCAGTCTTCTCAGCCCAGCGTGGACCCCCGTCTCTCTTCCCCACTCAGTTCCCCCTGGGCTGTTAATGCTGCCCGCAGCCCCCTTTGTATGATCTAGTCCTGAACCCCCGAGCTTCCTCACTGGGGCTTTCAGTCTTTCCATCCCTCTCCCCCCCTTTACAAGTTTAAACCCCACCTATGAATCCAAAAAGTTTCAGTTTAAGAATCTCCCTCCCCTCCAGGTTGAGCTGCAGCCTATCCCTGGCATATAGCTCCTTTGTCTTCCCATGTATCACCCCAGTCCCCCATCAACCCATACCCTTTTGACTTGCACCACTCCCTGAGCCACTGGTTCACCCCTCTAAGTCTTTGCTTATTTTCCCCGCGCACACTTGGTACTGGCAGTATCTCAGAGAAGGAGATTGAGCATCCTATAGAGTGGCAAACCCTGGCCAATTACCTGAATCTTGCCTGCATCTCCAGTTCACTGTTCCTGTCCAAATCGTTTGTTCCCAGGTGAACTAGAAAGTCTGGGGATCCCCCGCATTCCCTTGCCATTGAGTATAGGTTGAATTTGGCCTTGTGTGCTGATAGGCCTGGGATACATTTAGCCTTGACTGGGCTGCATTTTCCCTCCCCAAACCCCTCCCACTGGATACCCCTAATCATGGAGTCACCCAGCAGGAGCACCTTCACCTCTCCTCCAAGTTACTAACCCGTTCGTGCCCTTCCATACTCCTTCTGTCTATGTCACCCAGCTTACTCCTCTTACCCCCACAGCCTGGGTGTCTCTATTTTGTGTGGGCCCTTCCAGGCTCCTTCTGCCTACATTCCCCAGCTTGCTCCTCTCACCCACTGCAACTTGGGGGTCACAAGTCTGTGTGTGCCATTCCAGACTCCTTCTCCTGGCTATGGCTCCCTGCTTGCTCCTCGATCCTCCCATAGCCTGGGCGTCCATAGTTTGTTTGTGCCCTTCCAGGCTCCCTCTTCTGTCTCCCTCTCCTAGCTTGCTCCTTGCACCCCTCACAACCTGAATATCATTAGTCGCCCCCCTTAACTTTTCCCTGGTTGAACTGTTGCCATTGGCTCCTCCATCCAGGCCTCCTGTTACTGCTGCCCTTCTCACCTCCCTCCCTCCCCCCTCAGGTTTGGCACAAACGGACCCTTGTGACCTAATGCTCTCTGCACCCCCCTCTTCTGGTATTTCCAGTCTCGGAGTTGGTCTACCCAGAATGCTGCCTTCCTCTCTCCCCTCCTTGTCTGATTTTCCCTTCCTCAACACTGCTCTGTCCTGGGTCCTGGCCTCGTCCACCCTGACTATGCTCTGTGCGTCCCCTTCTGCCTTACCTCCCTCAGACCTAGGCTCCTGCCCACCCTGGTCTCACGTTCCCCATGCCCTCCATTCCTCATCTTTGGCTCAGGCCCTCACTCCTATCCCCTGCCCCCTTCAAAACCTGACCAATCCCACCCCATCAGCCTGCACCCCCTACCTGCCAACCTCTTCCACCTCATCATCCAGATACAGCAGGGTGAAGCGATTTGTAAGTGTGATGCCCACCCCAAGTTCTCCCACTCCTGTCTCCCTCTCCTTCCTTGGCTCTCTCTGGGCAGCCCCGTCCCTTCAGAGTGAAGTCTGTACTCTGGTATTTTCATGTCTCTTGTCCCCACCCCCCCAAAGTAACCATGTGGTCCTAGTCCTCTCTCTCCTGCCCCTATACCCTGAGGTATGCCATTTTGTCCTCGCCTATCATATGGTTCCTGCCACCCCTTCCCTCTCCAACCCCCCCCAACTGCCTCCTGATCCCCTCGACCTCTTGCCTGAGACCTGGTAACACACTGGGCATCCCCCAAACCTCCATGCCCAATTCAATATTGTAGCCTCCCTGTACACCCAATCATCCTTCCGAAGATACCGGCTCTTGTGTCATTCGATCCCATCCTCACTGTTGGGTGTGAGCAATATGAGCCCCCCTCAGCAATAAAAGTAGCCACCTTCATACAATCAATCTACCCCCTGCCCAGCAGTAGCCAGCATATACCCAAGCAATTAAGACAAACAGTACCCAAGTTGCAGTAGCCAGCACTACACAAGCATCATCCTAATAGGATTAAAGGAAAAGAAAAGCCCCCACGTAAATACAAAAACAATCCCACCAAGCCCCCTAGTGATCAGAGCCACAAGTGGCTAGCTATGTAGATTCAGTGCTTAATAAACCCTCTCACAACATGCAAGGGAGTCCGTCCCAAACTGAAAGTTCTCCCAGGGTCAGTGACTCAGGCTATTAGCCCAGCCCAGCCCAGCCCAGACTCCTCCCCCTCCGACTATTTAATAGAAGTCGGGGCCAGGAGGGTGGGAGGGACACAGTTACTCAGTTTAAAGGCAGCTGGGCTTTCCCCTTTATAGCCTAGCCACGAGTTCGAAACAGGCTCCCTGCCTCCTGATTGGGCCACCTTCCTGTGGGAGCTGTTTCCTCCCAGCAGCCCTGATACTCCTTCCCTGGCCCACTGCCATTGCAGTCACCGGGTCTACCGATGCCCTGGTTGCTGTCCATCACCTCTGGTGATGCAGCCTGGTGTCCGCCTCCTGATGCGCTTTCCGCTGCTACTCCGTCGCTTTCCTGGTGCTCCCTCTAAGCCACCGGTGCGGTCAGCAAACCCGCCTCCTCTACCGCTGCCAGTACGGCCCTTGGCTGTCGATTTCAGCTCCTCCATTATCCTACCTGGATTGTCAGATAACTGTATATGTTTTTTCTTTTTCTCTGTACACTGCTTCCTCTGTTGGTTGCTCCTACTGTAAACTCCCCTCCCCAAAAGGACACTTCTGGAAATGAGCTGTTTGCAGTTCATGTTGCCTTCCCAGTAAATCTCTTACAAATAAAAAATAAATTATGCAGGTAAGGCTTATCCCTCCACAGGACCCAATCCCATGTGGGCCTGCATGTCCTGACCAGACTCCCGACATTCCCAGGGACGCCTACCCCCACGTCGGCCAGCACCCTTTACTCCTCCCATTTGCACAGTGGACGAGAGAAAGTATCATCCAGACCTTCAATCCCCGGTTGAGTCCGAGGAGTTCAGTGATGAGGAGGATGTGGGGCCTTCTGCCTCCCCATTGACTGTGTCTTCGGATGGGGAAGAGACCTCCAAATACATCCCTCGGTCTCCTCCAGATGACCCATCTTTGTGGGGTCATGCGTCTGAGCCAGTCAGCCAAGGGGTTAGAAACAGAGGAGCTGGACCCCTTCCGACATTGGTTGCCCACCTGCCTCAAGCTGCTGGACTCTTCCCCCCTGGTGGTTCCTCTGTTGATAGATACATTTGAGTATGCCACTATGGCCACCTGGCATCGCTTGAATACCATACCTTGCCATGCCTAGAAAGGTAGATGATCTATACAGGGTGCCAGTGGGCAAGCCTTTCTCTGGAGAACAGCTGCAAGTGGACTCGGTAGTAATTAACGCAGTGCAAACAGACTTGCCTCTGCCACATTGGCCATTAGGACTCCTAACTATACAGCCCATATGATTCAGTACCTAGCTGTCCTGTGGGAACAAACCATGGAGATGGTCAAATCGTCACCAGAAGGTCTGGCCATGCAGCAGCTCCTGCAGGCTCTCAAATCTATTGAACTTCAGTCAACGCCTCCTTCGCTCAGCTTGTGATGGGGTAGATTCTTCACGGGCAGCAGCAGTGGGCATATGCCTTCATCAGTACTCCTGGCTGTGGGTGTCGCGATTTGCTCAGGATGTTCAGATGTACATCCTGAATGAGGTGTATAAAGTGTTCGGGGCTGGTGTTCAGGACATTTTGTCCAACCTGCAAACCTCCAGATGCACTCTAAAGTCGGTACATTCACTGTACCATACCCAGCAAAAGAGTGACTCTCGAGTGCCCTTTCGTTGGGCAGCCCACAGCCCCTGACCTGACTCCAAACCAACCAAATATAAGGCTACTTCAGCCCTGCTTACCCCCTCCTTCTCCAGTAAAGTCTCCTCAGGAGGAAGGGTGGCACCAGTTTGCCTCAACCAGACTCCTTGCCTGCCCCCCCGTGGACCTGGTGGAGACGGTAGGGGGTTGGTTCTCCGTACACCAAGAGTGGTGGCTGGAGATAAAAAGCAACAGCTGGATGCTACAGCTTATAAGCCACAGCCTCACTCTGGAGCTTATAGAATGGCCTCCAGCGAGCCATCCAGTCCGTTCTTACCCCCCAGCTCATATCCTCATTCTCTGGGAGGAGATCCAGCCCTTGCTTCAGAAAAGAGTGATAGAACCAGTGCCAGAAACCCAGCAGGACAGAGGGTTCTACTTCCATTTCTTTCTGGTTCCAAAATGCACGGGCAACCTCCAGCCCATTCTGGATCTCGGAGAGTTAAATCTCCTTATCTAGTACAAAACGTTCTGGATGGTAACCCTTAAGGGACTGCTACCACCTCCTGAACAAAGGGGATTGGAGATGCTCCCTCGACATGCAGGGCACATATCTACATATCAAGATTTGTGCCCCACATAGATTTCAGTTTCAGGTACGCACTTCCAGTTTTGGGCCTTGTCCTTTGCCCTTTGGGTTTTTACCAAGGGCCTAGCAGTGTAACATCTTTTCCTACCTGGATGATTGGCTACTCAGACCTTTGTCCAGAGACAGCCTCGTCCAAACCCTGGAACACACCGTCCATCTGTTGCAAGACCTGGGCCTAACAATCAACTTGTCAAAGTCCATCTTAACACCTGGTCAGCGACTCCAGTACTTTGGGGCAGTCCTGGACATGGCACAGGGCATGACCTTCTTTCCCTAGGACAGGGTAGAGCATCTCATAGCTCAAGCCAGACTGATGTTTCACAGCCCCTATGTCTCCGCCAAAGTTTTTCTCTTGCTCCTGGGTATGATGGCAACTGCCGTAGTTATGATGCCCCTGGCCAGATTGCATATGAGGATCCCCCAATGGACTTTGAGAGTCCAGTGGGACCAGTGTACAGGACGATGTAGAATAGGAGGTCCTGGTCTCCTCCCCAGTGAAGAAAGTTATCCTCTGGTGGATGGAACCCACCAATCTTTTCAGGGGAATTCCCCTTTATTATCCCCTCTCCTCAGCAGATCCTGACCACAGATGCCTTGGGGATGGGCTGGGATGTTATCCCGACTGAAGTCTTCTCTCCTTATCAGTGTCCTGGAGATACAGGTGGTGCTGTATGCCCTCCAGGCCTTTAAGACTCAGCTGTCCCAGGACCTTCTGCTGGTGCAGACGGACAATATGACTGTTGTCCACTACATCAACAGAAGTTCCAAAATCCGCTCCTGCACCAATTAACCAGGCGGGTGCTAGTAAACGGGTTGCTAGTCCAAACGCCAAGACTAGTTCACAAATTAGTTGCACTCCTTTAACCAAACTCACGTAGATAGTTCCTTGCAAATGAAAATCAATTTTATTGAGTGACAGCTCTAAAGTAAAGTCTACAGCCACTTCACTCGGGCTCTATCCCCAGTGCTTTACCTTGTCAATAAGGCTTCATGAGGAGGTACAGGCAGGGAGGTACTCAATCGTATCTCCACTGCAGGGAAGCAGTGAGAGTCTGGTACTGGGCTCTGGATCATGGCCTATAACTGTCAGCTGTCTATGTCCCAGGCATCTAAAACATCCTGGTGGACAGTCTAAGCCGACCAAAGTCAAGGACACATGAGTGGGAGCTCATGACCTCGGTCGCCGAAGACCTCTTCGACAGATGGGGTCATCCAGAGTTGGACCTTTTTACTTCCCCACTCAATGCAAAACTGCTGTGTTTTTGCTGGCGAGACGCGTTGCCCCTCTCCTGGAAAGGGAGGTTTCTGTATGCCTTCCCTCCCTTCCTGCTGCTTCAGAGGGTGCTAATCAAGCTGCAGAAAGGAAGGAGCCATGATGATCCTCATTACTACTTTTTGGCCTTCTCAGATTTGGTTCCTCTTACTCCAGCAACTAACAGTGGAGCCTTTAGTACCTCTTCCTCAGTGCACCAGCTTGCTTTCCCAGAACCGGGACACCCTGTTCCATCTGGACCTCAAGTCCCTACACCTTGATGCCAGGGTCCTGAGGATGTAGCCATGGCCCAGTTTGGGGTTTCATCTGAAGTGGCTGATGTCCTAGTGGTGGCCAGAAAGCCTTCCATCAGGGCCATGGAAAATGAAATGGAAGCATTTTTGCTATGGGCTGCTTCACATCAGCTGGACCCATTCACATGTCCTGTGAATCCGATCTTGAGTACCTGCTGTCCCTTTCAGACTTGGGTTTGGGGTACTCCTCCCTTAAGGTGCATGTCTGCCATCTCTGCTTTCCATGTGCCTATTGATGGCTGTACAGTGGCACAACTGGAAGTGTCGCATACTTTTTTTGAGAGGCTTCCTTCACCTGAAGCCTCCTATCCACAATTCCTTCCCTCCTCGGGACTTGAATTTTGTGTTGGAAAAACTTACTTTGGCTCCTTTTGAGCCTGCCATTACTTATGAGCTATGCTTTCTGTTGTGAAAAGCATTATTTTTAGTTGCAACTACTTCTGCTTGAAGAATTTCTGAGCTTCGAGCACTCATGTGTGAGCAACCTTGTTTGGTTTTTCACAAAGACAGGATGTCTTTGCGTACTAACCCTACGTTTCTTCTTAAGGTGGTGTCTTAGTTTACCCTGAATCCATCCACTTGCCCGTTTATTTCCCAGAGCATGCCAGTCCAGAGGAAGCATTGCTCCACACTTTAGATGTGCATAGAATGTTGTGTTACCATACAATTCATATCGAGGACTGTAGGAAGTTCAAACAGTTATTTGTTTCTTTCACCCCTGGAGAAGAGGGCACCCCAGTTTCTAAACAGTGCTTGTCCAAATGGTTTGCCAACTGCGTTACGTTCTGTTACAGGAAGTATGGCAATGAGCTTCCTGGAGATGTTAAGAGTCATTCTGTCAGAGGTATGGTTGCTTCAGCAGCCTGTTTCAGGAACGTCTTCACCACAGAGATTTGTTCAGCGGCTACTTGGAGGTCTGTGCACACCTTTATCAAGCACTCCAGTCTGGACATTGCCTCTAGGCGTAGGGTCAATTTCGGCCTAGCTGTTCTACAGGCCCTACTTTCTTAGGCTCCTTGTTTCCTGCCACCCTGACTGCATTTCCTGATGTCAGAATTGCCTGGGACTCGTTTCATAGGTGTAGCCTGCTGCAAGAGATAACCCCGACGTCAGATGGTAGTTGCGTAAGACCTTACCGTAACAGTAGATCTGCGAGGTAATCTCTTGCAGCAGGCCATGCAGATCCTTTTTTGCTTCCATGTTGGTGGAAACCTTCAGTACCTCCTCGGTTCCTCAGCAGGAGTCACCTGGCTCTGGCTGGAGAACTGAGGAGGAAGTAGGGGCCACCCACTCTTTTATAGGGTTGGCCGACGTCTGAGTGGGTGGCCCTCAGATAGACTGCTAGCCATAAAAGTTTCCGGGTGGTCCTAGTGCCCGATGGCAATAGTTCCATAGGTGTGGCCTGCTGCAAGAGATCCATTCGCAGATCTACTGTTACGGTAAATTCTTGCGTAACTGTAATTTGCCTTCCTTTGGACCGTTTCCAGCAGGTTTTTGTTCTTTAGCTACGGACTCCAGTACTGCACAGTGTACTCTCTAGGTGCAGTCGCACCAGCAACCTGTACAATGGCACTGTGACTTCCTCCTACCTGCTGCTGATCCCTCTAGCTATGCAGCCCAACAGCATTGACCCTGTGGGATCCCAATGGTGACATCCCTAGCACCTGAGTGCTCCGCCCCACCACCATGACCCTCTGGGTCCTGCCTTTCAGTTAGCTAGCTACCTACACAGCTAGTTTGTTTCCTATCCTCTGATCCTTCAACCTGTTTGATCAGTTTCTAGTAGGGCACTGAATCAAAGGCCTTGTTGAAGTCCAGGTACAGGATATCCACTGTTTGGCCTTTATCCACTGTTTTAGTGAGCCATTCAGAAAAGTTGATCAAGTTTGTCTGGCATGATCTCCCAGCCATACATCTGTGGTGCCGCTCATCCTGGAGGCCATTCTCTTCCAGGTATCCTACCATTAAGCATGGCTTACGTGAGCTTGCAAACGATTGAAGTCAGGCTGACCAGTCTATAGTTGACGGGGTCATCTCTGGATCCACTCTTGTGGAGCAGCACTACATGTGCCATGCTCCAACCCTGAGTTACCACCCCAGACTCAAGCAAACTATTGAACAGGTTAGCCAGGGGGCCTGCAAGTTCCTTTGTCAGCTCTTTCAGTACTCTTGAATGTGTGCCGTTGGGGCTTGGGGATTTGTCCACCCCCACCCTCCAGGCTAACAAATCTCTCTACACTCTATCCACTTCTGTTATTCCATCTGTCCCCCCACCCCTTGCAGCACTGGGCCATTCCTCTCTTTTTAGTGAAGACCAAACAGAAGTACTCGTTCATTACCTCTGCCTTGTCCCCATTCGCTTCCACCCACCCTTTCTGAGCCGTACTATTCCATCTTTTTGTATCCCTTTCTCATTAATGTACCTAAAAAATGCCTTTTCTCCTTTTTTCAATCTCTTGAGCTAGCCGCAGTTCTTTCTGAGCTGATCAGAAGCATTTAGAATAAAGAATACAAAGTGGGCTGATAATGTCCTCATTGTCTGTGACAGTTGATGTTGTACAATCTGTGAGCAAGCCAAAACAGACTACAAAAATTAGGACTTAATTATCAAAGAGTGCGGTGTGCATATATGTTTGAAACACAGTTGGCTATTGCAGTGGAACAGTATTTTGAGCAGACCTGGGTTCAAATCCTAGCTGGGGCACTTATTTCTTTCTCACTTCTAAAACTATGTTTCAAATGTATATGCACACTGAACTCCTTGATAATAAAGATGTAACTCTAATTCTAGGGACATGGATATGTTGTTCATCCACACTGTCTGGCAGGTTCCTTGCCGCTTTAAATCTTGTCGGAAGGTCTTCAAGCTGGCTACTCCCACCCACCTGGGTGGTAAAACTCTTGGCTCCGCCTCATGACGCCAGCTCTTGGAAGCTCAGATTCCCTCCTTAACGCTCTGCGTGTAGACTGGATCCTAATTCTTCGGTTCGCCCAAAACTTATTTTAAAAATTTCAAGACTTCGGTCATCTTTCTCCCTTGTGGCTGCGATGGACAAATCGACTCCCGGATTTTGGCGGTGCCCTTGTGGGCAGAAGATGTCCAGGATGGACCCGCACTCCACGTGTGTCTACTGCCTCAGCCTAGAACACGACCCACAGGCTTGCGAGTCATGCCGTTCGTTTTCGGCCAACGTCCTGGAGGACCGCGCTGCGGTTACAGCTAGGCGCCCGAGAAGTGCTACCACCGGTTAAGTTGAAGGAGGCCCGTTGGGCGGTTACCGCGGCGGCTGGCTCGGCTGAGCAACTTAAGCTGATGATCGCCCTCGAGGAGGAGGCAGCCCAGGCCGCATCATCTTCTTCCTCGGTCGTGGCATTTATCCCGCTCTCTCTGGTTACCTCATATTCAGCTTCTTTCAAGGAGCTTTGCCAATCCGTTTCCAAGAAGGGAGAGGGGCCATCGGGACATTCCTCTTGGTCCAAAAAGAAGGACTCAAGGTAAGTCCATCGTCGGTATTCGTGGGGCGGGAGGGTCCCCTCCCGGACAATCGACTTCGTCGAGGATTGCGGCTAAGGCGCTGGCTTCATGGCGTCCCGTCAGGCCAGCGGCCGAGACACCATCGACGCGGTCGAGATTTTTCTCGACCCATCGGACGGGCTGTCGACTGGTGAAGCTGACAGCCCTTCTTCACTGGTTCCCCCGGTGGAGACCGAGGACCTGCCTGCACCCCCGGTGCCGCAGTCCCCGGTTAAGGCTTCCGAGCTGAGGGAAGAGCGGGTGTCCCCCGCCCCTTCCCAGACCTGTCCTCGGAAACACAGAGGATCTTGGTCTCGGACATCATCTCGGTCAGGCCGATCCCACCGACATCAGCGGTCTCAGTCTCGGCACCGAGGTAAGCGGCGCCGCTACTCGTCCTAGTCTTCCTCGGAGGAAGAGGAGAGGCTTCGGCGCAAGTTGCATCGATGCTACAAGGACCTGATGTGGCAGCAGTTACTTCTGTCCGGGAACTAGTCGACGCCGTCGCCTTCCCCGGCCATCAAGTGGCTGTCACCCGAGCGGCCGAAACAACCCCTCGCTGTAGTCGAGGTGCCCAAGCCTGGACCAGTTATTCGGCCGAAACCAGCTGCCCCACAGATTGTGGTGGAACCTCCGCCTCCACAACCGAAATCGGGGGCGCTGACCAAGGACTCTCGGTCGGGTCAGGGCCTGCCCCACAGGTTGTCGGTCACCCTCACTCCCGACTGTCCTTGGCAGGTGGAGGGTGGCTCAGGCCCCAGGCAGCTCTTCGTGGACTCCTCAGAGTCCGACGATGACTCCTCCCTGTTCTCCAGGCCCATTGATCTGGAGTCCTCCGAGGGCCGGTCAATGGACGAAAGCCCATCGTCCTTTATGGGTTTGCTTCTGCTCATCTCGGAGTCCACCGGGATGCAGCTCTAACCCGTATCCAAGCAGGCCAAGTATCCCCTGATGGAGATACTGAACCGAAGGGATTCACCCATGGAGGCCTTTCCGGTGGCTGAAGCCATTGTTGGCCCAGCCTTGGAGCTCTGGCAGCGGCCTGCTTCCTGTTCTGCTCCTTCGGCCAGGATGGCCAGGAGGTATGCGGTCCCTACCGGCTCTTTGCCTGTTTTTTTGGAACACCCCTTGGCCGAGGGGTTGGTCACCGACAGCGTTTTCCGGCGTTCCGGGAACGCTAGGGACGTGGACAAGCCCCTCGATGAGGAGTCCATAAAGCTGGACTACGCCATGCACAAGGTGTACGCTGCCTCCTTCCTTGGCCTCCACCAGGCCAGCTCGGCCGTGCTGATGGCACACTTCTCCCACGCCCTCATGGGCTCCCTGGATGAGGTGATCCCTCATCTCTCGGCCGACCTGCAGACCACGGTCCGGCAGGTGTTGGACCAGGGTAGGGCAGTGGCTAAGCAGCAGCTCCAAATGGCTCTGGACATCGGAGACTCCTGTGCCAGATCGGTTGCGGCCATGGTGGCCATGCGCCACAGAGCATGGCTGAGGATATCCACCTTCACGGCAGATACCCAGCACAAACTGGCGGATGTCCTCTTCTTGGGGACCGACCTCTTCGGCCCTGGAGTGGAAGGTCACCTCCAGCGGATCGAAAAGTTCAATGCCACTCTGGACTCAGTCACCTCCGCCCAGAAGGACAAAGGCCACTGACAGCAGCAGCAGCACATGCCCTTTTGTCCTTCTGCGCCTGCGGCACGTCCGGCCCAACAGCACCAGCACCAGGACCAGCAGGCTCGCGCTTGGCATCCCCAACCCAAGCCTGTGGCTTCCTCCAACAGGAAGCAGGGAGGTAAAGGCCCAGGACGTCCCTTGGCTGGTCCCTCCTCTAAGCCTGCCCAGTGATGGGTTAAGGGTGTCACCCCAGCCTTCGCCACTCCCCTGGGTTCCCCGTGAGAGATGGCTCCCACCATTTCCTTTCCGCCTGGTCCGCTATCACCACGGACCGTTGGGTGTTAGAGTGGTAGGAAAGGGCCTGCCCCTGGAGTTCGAGCAGGCCCTGCCCTTCGAGCGTCGCCCCTCGGGGGGCCTACGGGTCCCGCAGCCTCTCTGTCGGCTCGCCAAGCCCGATATTGGCCTGCTCCTCAAAAAAGAGGTGATCAGGAAGGTGGCGGATCCTCCTCCGGACCCGGGGTTTGTGTCCAGGTACTTTCTGGTCCCAAAATGGATGGGGGGTTGGCACCCCATTCTCGACCTGCACAACCTGAACAGGTTCCTAAGGTCTCGGACCTTCAGGATGGTCACTCTGGCTCAGATAATCCCATCCATGGAATGAGGCATGTGGTTCTGTTCTCTGGACCTTCAGGACGCGTTCTTTCACGTCCCAATCCATCCGTCCCACCAGAGATTCCTCCGCTTCAGAGCGGAAGGGATCCCTTTACGAGTTCCAGGCCATGCCTTTCGGCCTTTCCCTAGCTCCCAGGGTCTTCACCAAATGCATGGCAGTGGTGACAGCATTCCTGCGGCGCCGAAGGGTCCGGGTGTACCCCTACCTGGACGACTGGCTGATAGCAGCTCCCTTCAGAGCGGAGGTGGAGTGGTCCAGAGATCTGGCCCTCCAGGTTTGCTCTCAGGTTGGCCTCCTCATCAACGAGGCCAAGTCAGAACTCGTGCCAAAGCAGGTGATACAATTCATCGGGGCAGAGCTCGACTCTCTACGAGCCAGAGCACGGCTCCTGGTGGACAGGGCCGAGGTTCTTTCCTTCTTTGCCCAATCATTTCAGGTTGGACAATCGCGCCCTGCCCGGGACTTCCTGTGCCTCCTGGCGGCTTGCACCAGCGTGGTCCGTTGAGCCCGCTGGTACATGCATCCCTTTCAGTGGGGGCTGGCCAGCCAATGGTCACAGCACTCCGATCTGCTGGATCAGCTAGTGACAGTGACCCAGGGGATGTGGAACGCTCTCCAGTGGTAGACCATTCCAGCACATCTGCAGGAGGGCATCCCGTTTGTCCGCCCCGAGCCGACGGTCTCACTATCGACCGATGCCTCTCCGATGGGTTGGGGTGCCCATCTGGGGGAGCACAGAGCGCACGGCCTCTGGTCCTCTTGGGAGTCCCGATGCCATATCAACCTGCTGGAGCTTGAGCGGTTCGTCTAGCCCTCACCGCCTTCGCTCCTTTTCTACGGGGTCAAGTGGTTCAGGTCCAGACGGACAATACCATGACCATGTACTACCTAAACCGCCAGGGCGGGATGCGCTTCATGCCTCTGTGCAGGGAAGCTCTCCGCATTTGGTCACTCGTGCGCAGCCTGGAGGCGGATCTCCTCGCCACTCATATGGCAGGAGCCTCCAACACCCTGGCCGATGCCCTAAGCCGAATAGGGGCTGCATCTCACGAGTGGTCTCTCCTGCCAGAGGCAGTGCAAGTTCTCTTCTCCCACTGGGGCATGCCTCAGGCAGACCTGTTTGCCTCCAGGGAGAATGCGAAAGCTGAGACTGTTTCATGCCCGCCCCCCTCAGCAGGGCTCGCTACAGGGGGATGCCTTCTTGAGGCCGTGGACCCCGGGCCTCTTCTACGCCTTTCCCCCATTTCCCTTGATCCACAAGGTGCTTCTCAAGGCAAGGAGGGACAAGGCACAGGTGATTCTGGTAGCCCCAGGCTGGCCCCGCCAGTTCTGGTATCCAGATCTCCTCAGTTTCAGCTCCAGGCTCCCAAGGCGGCTTCCAGCCTGCCCGGACCTGATCTCATCAGTCAGGAGAAGGTATTCCATCTGGACCTTCAGTCCCTGCACCTGACAGCCTGGTTCCTGAGCGGCTAGAGTTCCAGGCCTTGGGTCTTTCCGATGAGGTCCTCAACGTCGTTGAGGCGTCCCGTAAGGAGTCGACCAGAAAATGCTAACGCCTTCAAATGGAAGAGATTTTCCATTTGGTGTCAGGGCAAGGGCCTGGACCCTTCCTTCTGTTCCTTGGCAAGCATTCTGGACTACCTGTGGTCCCTTTCTCAGCAAGGGCTTCGGTCGACGACCCTTAAGGTGCACCTGGCAGCCATCTCTGCTTACCGAGCACGGGCCGGGAAGCAGTCGGTGGTGCAGTAGAAGGTGGTCGGGCACTTTTTCAAAGGCCTTGATCACATATCCCCTCCGGTGCGAGAACCTCCACGTCCGTGGGATCTACTGCTGGTATTGGCTAAGCTCATGGACAAGCCATTCGAACCGATGCACAGGTGCGACATCTCTCACCTGTCATGGAAGACCACCTTCTTGGTGGCTATCACGTCAGCCAGAAGGATGGGAGAGCTCCAGGCGCTTTCCATTGAGTCTCCTTATCTGGTCTTCCACAGGGACAAGGTTGTCCTACGCCCCCACCTGAAATTTCTTCTGAAGGTGATGTCGGAGTTTCACCTTAACCAGGTGTTGACTCTGCCGGTGTTCTACCCCAGTCACACCTCGGAGGCCGAATATAGGCTTCATACTTTGGACCCTAGAAGAGCGCTCGCTTACTATAAGGAGTGGATGGCTGAAGTTCGGGGAGAGGTTCGCCAGCTGTTTGTCACCTACACTGAAGCCGCACCTGGCAGACCTGCAGCCAAGCGGATGATAGGCAGGTGGGTCACCTCCTGCATAGATCTCTGCTATAGGTTGGCGGGCATGGAGGCTCCCAGAGGGATAAGAGCTCATTCTACCCGCCATACCGCTGCATCGGTGGCTGCTTCCAGGGACGTCCCTGTCCAGGAAATCTGCAGGGCTGCTACCTGGAAGTCAGCACACACCTTCATGACCCACTACCACATCGACCTTGAGTCACGCCGGGATGCTGGTTTTGGGGCCTCGGTTCTCCAGTCCTTATTTCCCAAGTAAGTATCGGGGGTGTGCGCCTTGCCTCCCTCCTCCCGGAGAACTGCTAGGAGTCTGCCAGACAGTGTGGATGAACAACATATCCATGTTCCGAGAAATACAGGTTACTCACCTGTAACGAGGAGTTCTAGGAATGGTATATGTTGTTCATCCCACGCTCTCGATTCCGACTTCTCGACGCACAACCTGGCTTCCAGTGGGCTAGATCTGGCGTCATGTGGCGGAGCCGAGAGTTTTACCACCCGGGTGGGTGGGAGGAGCCAGCTTGAAGACCTTCCGGCAAGATTTAAAGCGGCAAGGAACCTGCCAGACAGTGTGGATGAACAACATGTACCATTCCTAGAACTCCTGTTACAGGTGAGTAACTGTATTTTGTGTAGCTCCAGGCTGTGCATTTCAAGAAAAGTTTGAGTGCTCTTTGGGGATCCCGAGGTTCCAGTTGTCCCAGTAGCACAGCTGGTTAGTGCAGCAGAATGGTATTCCAAGCAGACATGGGTTCAAATCTCAGCTGGGGCACTTATTTCTTTCTCATTCCTAAAATTGTTTCAAAAATTAGGACCTGAAGTAGGCAGACCATCCTGGATATTAGAACTCCTGTAGCAAATTTGGAAAGACCTGTCTCTTGTTTCAGCCATGGATGATAAATTGAGCCCAGATGCCAAAGATGTGCAACAGTATCCAATATTATCCATCTTTGGTGTCCAGGAAAAACAGAATGAATCTAAAACCTCACTGCTTAGCAGGGTGCGTCCCCCTCCCCCAAGATATTTTGAGAATTAAATGTATAGAATGTGATTTTCAAAACCGTGTGTTGTATTTTTTCTTCAGCCTGCCCTGCACATTATGTAGCAGGGCTTGGTTGTATGGCAAATGTGTGTCTCTCTCTTATTTTTTTTGTTGTTGTTAAGCAGCTGAAAAAATGTGGTGATCTGATACTGGGGGCAGCAAACCGTAGTGAGCCAAGAGATCCCTGTTCAAATTCTTTGGTATGTTCCCCACTCTACTCCTCCCTATCCATCCTCCCACTGCCTTTATGTCACCCTTCACACTGTGCCTCCTTCATCTTCAAATACTGGTTTGGTTCCTTTGCCTCTTACCTCATCGCGCCCCTATCTCCAGTCCTCCAGCTCCATGTTCCCTTCACTGCAAGAACTATCAAACTTTCTCCAACTCCACATCCTTGCTCCCCTGCTGGGCAGTCTGTCTTCTCCAACACGCTTAGAAATCCAGAGGGTTCAGGGTGCTCTTTTCTTCCACAAAATAAGTTCTTTATATCTTGGACCATCCAAAAATAACTATTCAAAATGGTGTTATAAAAGGTAGGATGGACTCCACTCAAAACCAGTCTTTTTTCTTTTACGGATTTTTTATTTCTCTACACAACCTGGGCAACATTTCCTGGCTTAACATCGCCACTTCATCAGGCCCTCTGTGTTTGATTTTCTGTTAAAACATAAAAAAATGACATCTTTAAGAAATATATATTGCTGGCCTGGTGGCACAGAGGGCTGAGGTGCTGGACATCACACCTCATGCCATGCCAGCGACCTGAGTTCTGAAACGAGCTCGGGTCATCGGAAGGCGGGGTGGAGGTAGAGGAGAGTGAGTTGCGGGCGGCTCTCCACCTTAGGAGGGACCTGGTGGGCCTCTGGGTGCTTGGCCGCCACCCAGTGGAGGCTGGATGATGGTGCCGCTTCCGAGAGCACGGGCACAAGGCCAGGGGAAGGTGGAAGGGGCTGTTGTCTGGAGCTGCGGCACACGAGTGCCTCAACACCCATGTGGAACTGCTTCCGGGGTCCCGGGAAGACAGGAAGGGAGAAAAGTGGAAAAATCGAGGACACCGCTTGATGATACCTCCGGGCCAGCTCTGGAGTTCCGACAGGACACACATAGTGCTGGTAAGTCCCAAACGACCCCGAGTCTGGTGGGGTGGTGGAGTCTAGCAGTGTCCGAGGTGGAGGATACAAATAGTTGGGGGGAGGAAGGAATATATATTTCCCATAGGTCTCGTACACTGTGCCACCATGCTCCCCTACACTAAAATAGTGCTTAATGCACTAATGCCCCTATCGGTGCTGTTATATTTCACTTCATATACAGTTTATTTTAACACAGTAACTATGTTGCTTCTTGTAAATCAGTCACCATTTTCCTACTCTTATGCCTCATAGGAAGAAATGCATCGATTAAACTCGCAATCTGCAGATGTTGACGATTTGGAGTTTATTTGATGCACGTATTCCTATGTGGCATAAGAGCTGGATAATTGTGCAGTTGTGTGTTTAGGAATAAAAATCTAATTTTTTGGAACTATTTTGGAGCCAGTGTGATGTCTACAAAGGTTAATGAGTGCCCATGTTCTTTTTGTGTGACTTTGCACTATGTTGTGTACTAAGTTTCATAACTCTGTAGTATTCGTTATTGTAATGTGCCTTCTATTTTGTACCAAAAAAGTGTCTGTGCTCACTCACTGTTTCTTCTGTACCCTTCTCCCTGGGTCACACCTGGAAACGAACCTCTGCTCTGTGTACCTTTCCCAGTTACCAATTTTCAACTAACCAACTCCTCGTCTCCTAGTGATTCCATCTTCTCTGATAAAACAATGGGGGTAAAGGCAAGTTTGACCCCACTGTAAATGAGAACCTGCATGTATCTCAGCTGGCCTCTCCTGAGTAAACTAAAAATTACCCTTCTGAGATTGGAGAAGTAGACCCACTCACTGAGTCTTAATAGAGTTTCAGTACTACTTTATTTTTTCAGAGAAGAAATCATAACTAGACTCATAGGGCCAGATATTCAAAACTTTGCCCCAGGGCTAAATTAACACTGCCCAGTGGGCAAACTTAGCCCGGAGCACAAAGCAAGCTATATTCAAAAGGAATAGCCCGGGGCAAACAGCTTCTGAATATAGCATGGAAATGAGGCCGGGCAAACTGGGCTGGGAGTGCAGAGCAAACTTAACCCTGGAATAAGACAGCTCTGAATATAGCAACCAGGAAGTGCAAACCATCACAGCAACACCGTGCACAGTGACGTGAAGGTAGATAGAGGTGAACTATGTGGCCAAAGTGTGTGCCAGCAAATGTGTGGACCCAGTACAGTTGCAGGCAGCAGCGCATCTGAAAGGACAGTGTTCAGAACTGTAGAATATTCCCCAAACTATTTGCGAAGCGCTGACACGTTAGAACGGGTTTAGCGCAGGGCTAAACCGTTAGCCAGGTGCAAACACGTTTGCCTGGCACTAAACTTTGCCATATTCAAAAGTGACATGCAAATGAGCCTACCTAGGTAGTCTCTGGGCAAACATCCAGATTAGCATCTCATTATGCCCTGATTTGTATGCAATTTGCCCAGCGTTACTGCAGGGTCCCACAGCTCCATCTATAGGTCAGTCTGGAAGTACAGGGGCTGGCCAGGTCCGACCGCAGCTCCATCTGTAGGTCAGTCTGGCAGTGCATGATGATAGCTGTAGGCTACGTGTAAACAGTATAGCATAGCATAGAATATTGTACCCCAGGGGACAACACAGCATAGGCACAGATGGTGCTGCATGCAACTGTCACACTGTAGGTCATGCTACAGTACACAGCAGACACTGCAGTAGCAAGGGGGCCAGTAGTGTGTGGACACAGCACTGCCTATGATGTGTAGGGCAATGCTGATGACTGCACTATACACAGTGACAGGCCCAACATGCAGGTATTTACTGACAGTGGACATTACTGTTACACTGTTGTGTGACCCACAGATGCTGCACCTCTAGCATGGGATGCTCCCAGTGACATATACATGTCCGGCTTTGTGTGCTGTGGCAGCTGAACAGCTGTGCGGTATGTGGCTGGGGGGCATATATTATCAGAAAGGCACACTGGTGTTGAGGTATTCCCAATACTGGCCCATGTTCACTGCATGATGTGTCCCAGCCTTGTGGCCACACCTGGTCTGTGGCACAACCTGGCCACACCCTACACTCCCCACTCAACATCCTCCATGCCTACAGTGCTGCATGTGTGTGCTGACATCTGTTGGTGTCCACAGTAGAGTGGTCCGCAGGTGTGTGCTGTATGGCTACACTGCCATGCTGTCCGCTGGCGGCAGAGTCACCACTTACTGCCTGGCATGGCTGGGACTGGTGGCAGATGATGGCATCATTGTGATGCCATCAGTGAGCAGCGTGATTCCTCTATGTCTGGCTTTGTCTATGTGTCATATTTATTTGTTAGGGTCACGCAAAGCTGCGCAAACACCGCGCAAAGCCAAAATGTCACACAAAGCTGATTGCCCAGGGTTAAGACTACCTTTTCCTGGGCAGTAATGTGCACAGTGCTAAGTGTCGCAAAACCACTTTGCGCGGCACTAGTCACTGAATACAGCATTACGCCTGTATTCATGTACGGACACCCTCACTTTGCCCCTTGCATACATTATGATTTTGCCCGGTGCTAATGCAGTTTGCACGTGCTATTTGGCCTTTTGAATATACAAAACCCACGCTAAATCTGCGCAAACTGTTTGTGCTCAGCGCAGAAGTTTTGAATATCTGGCCCATAGTCAGCATTTTGAAACTGACAGGGTCTCTTTATTGGGGCTTAGATGTTTAGAAATGAAATTAGTTTAATAAAATAGCATACATTGCATTAATTTTATTTTGTTTGACATTTTTCAGTCTTTACAAAGATTAAAACATATAGAAACGTGATATAATATTTAAATATTAGTATATTCACCAGAGTGCCATTCGTGTATCTGTTCATTTTCTATATACTGTCAGTTTTCCCCATCTAAATTTGATGTTTATTTGTAGAGATCTGAATAAGCCCTGATATAGTGACCTTGTAGGTTGCAAAATGTTGACTGTGTGTCTAGTAATGGTTTCTTTCCTGAAAAAATTAAAATGATTAACTGTCTACTCCTGGTGAGTGTGTCTGATACTCCAATCTGTGTGATCAGTTTATCTGGTTGGAGAAGACTCTTCTTGCTTGTACTTTTGTTCCCTAGGGAGTAGGCCACACTGAGGACGTCTGAGTAAACTAAAAATTATACATGGCTTTGGTTCATTGCAGCATGGATTTAATACATTTAGTCTCATAAGGGTACAGAAACCTTTTTGAGTATCTCTGTTCTCTGCAAGCTGTAGCAAGCTAAAATTGTTTTTTAATTGTCATCAGTGCTTTGTTATACACTTTTGCTAGATGGCCACTTACACCGGTCATCTTAAAGCCCGCTAACCAAACTGAATTCTCAAGAAGCCAAAATATCCGAATCTGTATGGTACAACAACCAAAGTCATGAAATTATGGGATGAAATTTCCACAATTTTGGGATAAGCCCCCAAGTGCAGAACGATTCTTCCACAGTTGTCTGCCCCCAAACTGCAGAAAAAGTGTTTCACAGTTGAGTCAGATTATGAGAGATTTTTCTGCAGTTTGGGGACTTAGAAAAAATTCTCAGAAGTCATCCCTTTGGCAACCTGTCAGTATCCTCACAAGCCAAAAAAGTCTGGGCTGCAGTGCAATCAAAATGGTTGTCCTGCAGAGCACTGATCATCAGGTATTCCAGTCCAAGCAATCTTTGTTATAGGAGATGTCGCTCCTGGAAGCAATTGGGTTAGACACTGTCCATCCTTTTCCAGCTGAGAGATATGCACTTTATCTCTACCCATATGCTAATTCTGTAATATTTGCAGTATTCACTACAGCTCCAGATCGAAGTTGTAATGGGTGGGTTTCATAAATTACTACTAGCCTTCTCATTCCAAATTTCACTCAATTCCAGGCCTGGGTGCAGGTAATTAAACTTGACATAACTGCACTCACTGAAACATGGCTCTCTTCTAAGACACTGGATGCATCAATCTCCCTTGAAGGCTACAACTCCTTCCGGCAAGACACAGCAACCAAACGTGGGGGTGGATGCCTGGTTTATATCTAATCTGGAATTAAGGTACAGGCACTGGACTGCAGTTTGCATTCAAAAGAGGCCCAGATTCTGAACCTTAAGTTAAGTATAGGTCAGCAGAACAAAGTCCGACTGCTCTCTACAGTTTACATACCACCGGTGCGCCAAACTGCTGGTCTTAACCACTTCATAGAGAATCAACAGCAGTTAGGTAATCAATGGGAGAAGGTCATCACGGGTGAGTTCAACATTAACTGGCGCTCCCAGAAGGAATCAAAAGCCAGGGACCTAATATCCAGCCTGTTCCTAACCCCGATGGTCACCGATGACACTCTGCTCAACTACAAAACAGGGAGAAGCACCCTAACTGACTGGCTCCTATCATCATACCCCGAGCATGTCTCCAGTGTCACCATCCTGCCAGATAGCCTCAGTGACCACTCCCCAGTGAAGTGCACCTGGTCTAACTACTTCACTTTTGCATATGTGGCCTCCACCCTTTGGAACTCTCTAACCCGTCGGTTGCGGGAGTGCACTTATGTGGAGGGCTTCAAGAGAGGTTTGAAGACTTTTTTGTGGGAAACTGCATTTCAAACAACATGAAGTCTTACTGTATTCTGACATATGCAGTTAGGTCCTGCCTTTCAACTGCCCCAGAGAACAAAGAGTTAAACTTTCCATGGCCAGCATGGAATGTTCACCATGAGCTCGGTTGAAGCCCCTGTCTGCTGTTGTTTAAACTGCAACCGTCAGATTCTTTACTCCGCCTCACTGAACAGTCGCTCTGGAGATTTCTCCTGCTGCTCGGTTCAAAAAGTCGGTTTTCGGTCGGTGTCTACCGAATTGCTGTTACTGCTTAGTCGGTTCAAGTCTCTGTCTGTGGTACCGTGAGTACTAGATAGGTTTTTTGTTTTGTTTCTGTGTGGAACTTGTAAATTGTGGATTGGTTCGGCTGAACTGATCAGTTTGAGATAAAAAGCTTGTGCTTAATTTAGAGTGTGGTAACCAGTCCGTATCGGTTCTAAAAAAAAAAAAACAGATCTCATTATGTTTTTTTCCAAGACCCGTGACACGGTCAGGAACCGATAGGGGAGTCTTGGCTGGTGGATTGCCGAAAAAAGGGTAAGTTTTTGGATAGGATTGGCCATGTCTGAGAAACCCAAGGAAAAAACCGGGCCCACTGGGTTTCAACACTGCAGTGTGTGTGGGGAAGTCTTTGCCAAGCCTGATCCCCACACCACCTGTGTTTATTGTCTGGGGTTTGACCACTTCAATTCAGACTGCCAAATTTGCAAGAATTTTCCAAAATCTACCCTGGAAAAAGAGATTAGGTAGACTGAGGGAAAGGGAGGCCGAGAAGTCCACTGACCCGGATGGCCAGCCCGGTTCGATTCCAACCGAACCAGAAGGAGTGCCCTCTAACCAGGGCGATACTTCTTCAGGCAAAAAGAGAGCTGATGCTGAGGAGTCTGTTCCGGTGAAAAGAAAGAGAAAAATCGTCTGATTCGGACCCAGAAATTCATACTCCGACCGCCGACGAGATAGCCAAGGCGATAAGGATTGTGCAATCGCTTAGTTCGGTTCTGACCGAACCGGCACTATCTGGCAGGGGCTCGGTTCGGTCGGTTCCCCCCGGTTCCGGATTATACTTTGGAGGAATTTTATGAACCGGAGGAGGAGGAAGGAGAGTATGAGGATGATTATGGTGATTATGAAAGTCTGGATGTGCCTATTGACCCAGACAGCTCCCCAGACAGACCTTCAGGTGTTTCTCCTCCTAGGCTTTCTGAGTCCCCTTCTCACTATATGTTTTACAAAAAAAGTGGCTGAGACCCTCCAGCTTCCTGTGGAGGAAGCAGTAGAGAATCAGGAAGAGCCTGATTATGTTGAGATGATGGACATCCCAGAGTCCAGGAGACTGTCTGTCTGTTCCCCTCCACAAATCCTTTGGGAAACAGACACATAAAATTCTTAAGTCTCCTAATTCTATACCTCCTGTGGACAGACGAATGGACAAGAGGTACACTCTCTCAGGCTCAGACACGGAGTTCCTTTTTCAGCAATGCAGCCATGTTGGGGTCGTGCAGGCTGCTGCCTGTGATAAGGCAAATATTCTTTTGGCATCACACTCCCCCAGACAAGGACTCCAGGAAGATCGATGCCATGGCAAAGAAACAATACATGGCAGCATCTTTGGGACTCAGGCAGGCTAACTATATGGCCTGTACAGCTAGATACCAGAAGTCCAGGTGGGACACTGTGCTGGCTCTAGCTAAACAGGCCCATGACCAGCTTGCCAAGGAGCTGGAGCAGGTGGCTGCAGATGGGATTGAGGCATCAAAAGTACAGTTTCATGCTGCTGTGGACTCCAGTGATGTTTCATCAAGAGTCATGGCTACATCTGTGGCTCTTCGGAGGATGGCTTGGCTTAGATGTACTAGCCTCTCACAGGATACCCAGGCTAAGGCCATGGATTTTCCTGTAATTGGTAATTCTCTGTTTGGGGAGCAGACAGAGAACTACATGAAAAAGATGGATGAGTACAGGACCACTTACAGGAGTGCTCAGGCCAAAGAAAGGCAAGCAACTCCACAAAGGCAGCAGTCCAGGGGCAGGGGCAGGCCTTTCCAAAGGCCTTTTTACCAAGCTCAGGCCTCCTCTTCTTCCTGTTTACAGAGGGGGTTCTTTAGAGGGAGAGGCAGAAGGGGAATGAGCAGGCCTGCATCCACCCCTCAGCCTAAAGCCCCTGCCAAGCAGACACCCTGATGGGTCTGCCCGGGCTGATTCTCCCATACCAGTAGGGGCAGGCTGGCTTACTTTGTCCAGGACTGGAAGTCTCTTACATCAGACAAGTGGGTCCTGGAAGTAGTAAGCCAGGGACTGGTTCTCAGCTTCAAAAAATTTCCCAAGATGAGAACCAGATCCTTTCCACTTGCAAATCTCTCAGAGACCCTTGCCCTAGAGGCAGAGGTTTCTCTCCTAGCTCTCAGAGCTATAGAGAGGGTTTCCACCCTACACAAGGGCAAAGGATTGTACTCTAGGTACTTCCTAACCCCCAAAAAGACAGGAGAATGGTGGCCCATCCTGGACCCAAGATATCCGAACAAACACCTTTTGAAGCCAAAGTTCAAAATGGTAACTCTGGGAATTATCCTTCCCTCTCTAAAGCCAGGGGACTGGTTAGCCTCCCTGGACCTCAAAGATGCCTACTTTCACATTCCCATCAGGTGCTCCCACAGAAAGTACCTCAGTTTCGAGTTGCCCTCAGGCCACTATCAGTTCAGAGCAATGTCCTTTGGCCTAACATCAGCCCCAAGGGTTTTCACAAAGTGCCTGGCAGTAGTTGTTGCTTCCTAAGAAGAAAAAAAGATCTCCATCTTCCCATACTTGGATGACTGGCTCATAGTAGGTCAGTCTCCAGACCAAGTCAAGTCACATCTGCAAGTGACCCAGCAAGTGCTCACTTCCTTAGGATTCCTTCTCAACCTTCCGAAGTCAGTTCTCAAACCAGTATAGCTCCTCACCTTCATAGGTGCAGAACTGGATACAGTAAAGGCAAGAGCCTTCTTCCCCTGGACAGGGCAAGGAACCTTATGGAACTGGCCTCTTGATTCACCCTTCAGGTGTCTTGATCAGCAAGGCATTTCCTTCAGCTTCTGGGCCACATGGTAGCTTCCACAGCAGTGGCCCAAGGGGCAAGATTCCAGATGAGGGACATTCAGTTCCACTTAGGAGCCTTCTGGTCCCAAAGAAAGGATTCCCTTACCAAACTAGTCCCAGTGACTTGAACCCTGATCCAAGCCTTGCAATGGTGCAGGATCAGGACAATTTGAGACAAGGGTTTCCATTTGTCACTCAGTCTCATTCAGTGATACTCACCACAGATGCTTCCCTGCTGGGCTGGGGAGCCCATTTGGGGGATCTTACCACCCAAGGACTGTGGTCACCTCAGGAATCTCTACTTCACATCAGTCTCTTGGAACTCAGAGCAGTATTTCAAACAACATGAAGTCTTGCTGTATTCTGACTATTGCAGTGATAGCCAACCTTTGAACTGCCCCGGAGAGGAAGGAATTAACTTTCCATGCAAGGCATGGAACGCTGAGCTCGAGCTCGGTTGAGACGCTGTCTGTTGTTGTTTGAACCCAAACCACCAGATTCTTTACTCCGCCTCACTGAACAGTCGCTCCGGAGATTTCTCCTTCGCTTGGTCAATTTAGTCGGTTAAAGTGTCGTTTTTCACCTCGGTTCAACCGAATTTCTTCTATCTAACCTGTCGGTTCAGTCTCTGTCTGTGGTACCATGAGTACTAGATAGGTTTATTATTATTAGTTTCTGTGTGGACCTTGTAAACATCGGATTGGGTCGGTTTGAACCGATCAGGTTTGTAAAAAAAAGTTTGTTCTGTTTTTTGGAGTGTGGTAACCGGTCCTTATCGGTTCTAAAAAAAACGGGTTTCATTACATTTTTTTCCACGACCTGTAACATGGTCAGGAACCGATAGGGGTGTCTTGCCTGGTGGATTGCCGAAAAAAGGGCAAGTTTGGTTAGGACTGGCCATGTCTGAGAAACCC
Organism: Neoceratodus forsteri; assembly: GCA_016271365.2. Lineage (NCBI taxonomy): Eukaryota > Metazoa > Chordata > Ceratodontiformes > Ceratodontidae > Neoceratodus > Neoceratodus forsteri. The sequence goes on from CM028129.1 coordinate 1,419,773,758, forward strand.
AAGAGAAAAACCGGGCCCACTGGGTTTCAGCACTGTAGTGTGTGTGGGGAAGCCTTTGCTAAGGTTCACCCCAACACCACCTGTGTTTATTGTCTGGGGTTTGACCACCTTGATTCAGACTGCCAGATTTGCAAAAGTTTTCCCACAGCTACCCTGGAAAAGAGAGTAGGTAGGCTGAGGGAAAGGGAGGCCAAGAAGTCCACTGACCCGGATGGCCAGCCCGGGTTCGGTTCCAACCGAACCAGAAGGAGTGCCCTCTGACCAGGGCGAGACTTCTTCGGGCAAAAGGAGAACCGATTTTGAGGAGTCGATTCCAGTTAAAAGAAAAAGAAGGGATAAGTCAGCTGGTTTTCGGATCCGCAAGTTCTTTCTCCGACCACTGATGAAATAGCCAAAGCGAAAAGGATTGTTCAATTGCTAACTTCGGTTCCGACCGAACCGGCACCATCGGTTAGGGGCTCAGTTTGGTCGGTTCACCCAGTTCCAGATTATAATTTAGAGGATTTTTATGAACCGGAGGAGGGAGAATATGAGGATAGTGATGGTGATTATGAAAGTCTGGATGTGCCCATTGACCCGGACATCTCCCCAGACAGACCTTCAGGTGTTTCTCCTCCTAGGCTTTCTGAGTCCCCTTCCCACTTTGTTTTACAAAAAAAAGTGGCTGAAACTCTCCAGCCTCCTATGGAGGCAGCAGTAGAGGATCAGGAGGAGCCTGATTATGTTGAGATGATGGACATCCCAGAGTCCAGGAGACTGTCTGTTCCCCTCCATGTCTTTTGGGAAACAGACATTTAAAATTTTAAAGACTCCTAATTCCATATCTCCTGTGGACAGAAGAATGGACAAGAGGTATACTCTTTCAGGCTCAGATACAGAGTTCCTTTCCCAGCAATGCAGCCATGTTGGGGTAGTGCAGGCTGCTGCCTGTGATAAGGCAAATATACCCTTGGCTTCACACCCCCAGATGAGACTCCAGGAAGATTGATGCCATGGCAAAAGAAACAGTACATGGCAGCATCTTTGGGACTCAGGCAGGCTAATTATATGGCCTACACAGCTAGATACCAGAAGTCTAGATGGGACACTGTGATGGCTCTAGCTAAACAGGTCCCTGACCAGCTTGCCAAGGAGCTGGAGCAGGTGGCTGCAGATGGTATTGAGGCATCCAAGGTGCAATTTCATGCTGCAGTGGACTCCAATAATGTTTCATCTAGAGTCATGGCTACATCTGTGGCCCTTCGTAGGATAGCTTGGCTCAGATGTACTAGCCTGTCACAGGATACCCAGACTAAGGCCATGGATTTTCCTGTTATTGGTAATTCTGTGTTTGGGGAGCAGACAGAGAACTACATGAAGAAAATGGATGAGTACAGCACCACCTATAGGAGTGCTCAGGCCAAGGAAAGGCAAGCCACTCCCCAGAGGCAGCATTTCAGGGGTAGGGGCAGGCCTTTTCCTAGGCCTTTCTACCAAGCCCAGACCTACTCTTCCGCCTTTGCTCAGAGGGGGTTCTTCAGAGGGAGAGGCAGACGGGGTATAAGCAGGCCTGCTACCACCCTCAGCCTAAAGCCCCTGCCAAACAGGCACCCTGATGGGCTTGCCCGGCCGATTCTCCACTACCCATAGGAGCAGGCTGGCTTACTTTGTCCAGGACTGGATGTCTTTAACATCAGACAAATGGGTCCTGGAAGTAGTAAGCCAGGGACTGGTTCTCAGCTTCAAACAATTTCCCAAGATGAGAATCAGATCCTTTCCACCTGAAAATCCTTCAGAGACCCTTGCCCTAGAGGCAGAGGTCTCTTCCCTCTTGGCTCTCAGAGCCATAGAAAGGGTTCCACCCCTACACAGGGGAAAAGGATTGTACTCCAGGTACTTCCTAACCCCCAAAAAGACAGGAGAATGGCGGCCCATCCTAGATCTCAGATATTTAAACAAGCACCTTTTAAAGCCAAAGTTCAAAATGGTGACTCTGAGAATAATTCTACCCTCTCTAAGGCCAGGGGAACGGCTAGTCTCCCTGGACCTCAAAGATGCCTATTTCCACATTCTCATCAGATGCTTCCACAGAAAGTACCTCAGGTTTGAGTTGCCCTCAGGCCACTATCAATTCAGAGCAATGCCCTTTGCCCTAACATCAGCTCCAAGGGTGTTCACAAAATGCCTGGCAGTAGTGGTTGCTTTCCTAAGGAGAAAAAAGATCTCCATCTTCCCATACCTGGATGACTGGCTCATAGTGGGTCAGTCTCCAGACCAAGTCACGTCACACCTACAGATAACTCAGCAACTGCTCACTTCTCTAAGATTCCTCCTAAATCTTTCAAAGTCAGTTCTAGAGCCAGTGCAGCTCCTCACCTTCATAGGGGCAGAGCTGGATACACAAGGGCAGAGCCTTCCTGCCTCTGACAGGGCAAGGACCCTTGTGACACTACCTCTTCATTCACCCTTCAGGTGTCTCAACCAGCAAGCAAGATGCCTGCAGCTCCTGGCTATGTGGCTGCCTCTACGGCAGTGGTCCAAGGAGCAAGGTTTCAGATGAGGGACATTCAGTTCCACTTAAGAGCCTTCTGGTCCCAGAGAAAGGATTCTCTGACCAAGCTAATCCCAGTGACTCAAACCCTGATCCAGACTTTGCAATGGTGGCAGGATGAGGACAACCTAAGGCAAGGAGTCCCCTTTGTCACTCAGTCTCATTCTCTAATCCTGACCACAGATGCCTCTGTCTTGGGCTGGGGAGCCCACTTGGGGGATCTGACCACCCAAGGGTTGTGGTCACCTTAAGAATCTCTGCTTCACATCAATCTCTTAGAACTCAGAGCAGTGTTTCTAGCACTTCAAGTTTTTTCCAAGTCTGTTCAGAACAAACTAGTTCAGATCAGGACAGACAATACCACTACAATGTGGTACATCAGCAAGCAAGGGGGCACTCGGTCTACGGCCTTGTGCACAGAAGCAAGGAAGTTGTGGTCTCTGGCCTATTCCCTGAATACCTCTCTGATAACAGTGCACCTCCCAGGGAAGGACAGTGTCCTGGCAGATGCTCTCAGCAGGATATCTCAGGGCCATCACGAATGGTCCCTGGATCCCCTAATTTTGAAGGTGATCTTCTCCAGATGGGGCTCTCCACAGATAGATCTTTTTGCAGTCCCAGACAATCACCAGCTTCCTCTTTTTTGCTGCAGACCCCCAGTGTTGGTCTCAGTCCCCCTGGATGCTCTAGTTCTCAATTGGGAAGGGAAATTCCTGTATGCTTTCCCCCCTTCCCTCTCCTATTCAAGGTACTAGTCAAAATCAGGTCTCAACCCTGCAAAGTGATTCTGATTGCTCCAGACAGCCCTGGTACCCTCTCTTGCTGTCCTTAGCAGTCTACCTTCCCCTGTCTCTTCCCAGGAATTACAACCTGTTAACATGTTCTCAGGGGAGGGTTTGGTATCTGAATCTCAAATCTCTCAATCTCAAGGCCTGGCTCTTGAAGAGTTAGTTTGCTGATCTGCACCTCTCTCAGGATGTTCTGGATATTCTTAAGGCTTCTCGAAAGCCTTCCACCAGAAAGACTTACAACTCCAAATGGAAAAGGTTTACTATTTAGTGCTCTGGTAAGCATATTTCTCCAGAGTCTGCTGGGTTGCCTACAGTCCTGACTATATGGTTCATCTCAATAGCTTGGGACTCAGACCAGCTACACTTAAAGTGCATCTGGCAGCTGTCTCTGCCTTCTTGTCAGCAGCAAGCCCTCTTCCTTTCAGCTCATCCTGTATTCTGTAATTCTTCAAGGGATTGCTGCATGCCAATCCTCGCCAGGGGACCCTGCCCTGCTTGGGACCTTAATGTTTGCATTGCTCGAAACATGCAACCCCTTTTTTTGAGCCTTGTCGTCTCAGCAGAGCTTAAGTACTTCTGACTTGGAAAACTGTGTTCTTGGTAGCCATTTCTGCCAGACGCATAAGTGAGTTACAGGCTCGTCAGTGGAGCCTCGATTTATCTCTTTCCATAGAGATAAGGGTGGTCCTCAGGACTACAGGAAGTTTTTGCTCAAGGTGGTTTCAGATTTCCACCTTAATCAGTCAGCGCCTCTTCCTGTTTCCTTCACTGACCATTCCTCCTCGGGGAGAGAAGGCTACACAGCCTGATGTGAAAAGGGCCCTTAGCTACTACATAGAGCGCACCAAGGTCACAGGTTTGACCCCTCCAATTGTTCCTCACTTATGGTAAGGTTGGAAGGAAAACATGCCACTAAGAGATCTGTTGCCAGGTGGATTGTCCTTGTATACAATTCCTGCTATGAAAAATTAGGTAGAATCCACCCTCAGGCCTGAGGGCTCACTCTACTAGGTAACAGCTGCTTCCCTGGCTGCTGCCAGGATATTCCTATCTTAGAGATTTGTCACAGCCACCTGAAAACAGTACATACTTTCACCAAACATTACTCTCTGGATATCCAGGCTAGGAGTGATGCTCTGTTTGGCACAAGCAGTGCTTCAGATCCTGTTCCCAAAGTAGGTTCTGTCCTTCCTCCATGGAGAATTATCTTATGTAGTCTCCCAATAGTCAAGAATTACAGCAAGACTTCATGTTGTTTGGAAAAAAAATTACTCACCTTAGTAATGTTGTTTCTTCTAATGGAGTCTTGTTGTATTCTGACCTCCCGCCTCCCCTCTCAGAACCTGGGTTTTGGGATGTGGGCAGAACAGTGTTGGCACCCTAGAGGTGCCCCTTTTCTCAACTCTTATTTTGGGTGTGTTGTGTTTTGTTTTTGGGTTTCTGACTTGAATCTTTGCTGAACCAAAAATCTTTTCAGTAAATTTAGTTGTCAGTTGGCTGGTGTGAGTTCGGTTTCCACAGGGCGTGATGGAGTATAGCTCAGAGATCGGCGTGTTTGGGTTCAAACAACAGACAGGAGTCTCAACTGAGCTCGAGCTCAGTGCTCCATGCCTTGCATGGAAAGTTAACTCTTTCCTCTCTGGGGTGTAGTTCAAAGGTTGGATATCACTGCAATAGTCAGAATACAGCAAGACTCCATTAGAAGAAACATTACTAAGGTGAGTAATTTTTTCTTCTGGCACTGCAAGCTTTTTCCAAATCTGTACAGAACAAGGTGGTTCAGGTCAGAAAAGACACCACCACCACCATGTGGTACATCAACAAGCAAGGAGGCACTCTGTCTATGGCCTCATGCACAAAAGCAATGAAGTTGTGGTCCCTGGCCTATTCCCTGCAAACCTCTCTGATAGCAGTTCACCCCCGGAAGGACAATGTCCTAGCAGATGCCACGAGCAGAATATCCCAGGGCCATCACGAATGGACCCTAGATCCTCTAGTTTTGAAAGTGATTTTCTCGAGATGGGGCACTCCAGAGATGGATCTTTTTGCAGCCCCAGACAATCACCAACTTCCTGTCTTTTGTTGCAGACCCCCAGTCTTGGGCTCAGTCCCTGGATGCTCTGATTCTGAACTGGGAAGGACATTTTGCATGCTTTCCCCTTCCCTCTCCTGTTTCAAAGTGTTAAGTCAAGATAAGATCACTGTGTGCAAAGTGATTCTGATTGCCCACTGCTGCAGACTAGGCCAGACAGCCCTGGTACCCCCTGTTACTGTCCCAACAGTCTACCTTCCTCTGTCTCTTCCCAGGAATTACAATCTGTTGACATCCTCTCAGGGAGGATTTGTACCCAAATCTTCAGTCTCTCAACTCAAGGCATGGCTCTTGAAGAGTTAGAGTTTGCAGATCTGCATCTTTCCCAAGGGGTTCTGGATATCCTTAAGGCTTCTCAAAAGCCTTCCACCAGGAAGACTTACAACTCCAAACGGAAAAGATTCAGCATTTGGTGTTCTAAGAATAATATTTCTCCAGACTCTGCTGAATTGCCTACGGTTCTGGACTATATGGTCCATCTTAATGGCCTAGGCCTCAGACCAGCTACCCTTAAAGTACACTTGGCAGCTGTTTCTGCTTTCTTGTCAATTGGCAAGCCTTCCTCTCTATCATCCCATCCTGTATTTTGTAGTTTTCAAGGGATTGCTTCATCACCAACCTCTTTAGGGATCCTGCTCCTGCTTGGGACCTTAATGTTTGCATTGCTCAGCTTATGCAACCTCCTTTTGAGCCTTTGTCCTCAGCAGAGCTTAAGTACTTGACTTGGAAAACTGTGTTTTTGGTAGCCATTACTTCTGCCAGGCGTATCAGTGAATTGCAAGCCCTGTCAGTGGAATCTGATTTCATCTCTTTTCATAGAGATAAAGTGGTCCTTAGAACTAACAGAAAGTTCTTACATAAAGTGGTTTCAGATTTCCACCTCAACCAGTCTATATCTCTCCATTTTCTTCACTGACCATTCCTCCTCGGGAGAGAGGAGGCTACACAGCTTGAATGTTAAAAGAGCCCTTAGCTACTACATAGAGCGTACCAAGGGTCACAGGTTTGAATCCCTCCAGTTGTTCCTTACGTGTGGAGAAGTTGGTAGAAGGGCAAACCTGCCACTAAGAGATCTATTGCCAGGTGGATTGTTTCTTGTATACAATTCTGCTATGAAAACTGGGTAGAACTCCACCCTCAGGCCTGAGGGCTCATTCCACTAGAGGTACAGCTGCTTCCTGGCTGGCTGCCAGGATATTCCTCTTAGAAATTGTCAAGCAGCCACCTGAAAACAGTCCATACTTTCACCAAGCACTACTCTCTGGATATCCAGGCTAGGAGTGATGCTGAGTTTGGCACAGCAGTACTTCAGAGCCTCTTTCCAAAGTAGGTTCTGTCCCTCCTCCATGGAGGTACTGCTTGGTAGTCTGCATATGTCAAAATACAGCAAGACTTCATGTTGTTTGAAGAAAAAATTACTCACCTTGGTAATGTTGTTTCTTCTAAAGGAGTCTTGCTGTATTCCGACCTTCCCTCTCAGAACCTAGATTTTGGGTTGTGGGTGGGCAGGAGCAGTGTTGGCACCCTAGGGGTGTCCTTTTTTCACCCTCTTTTGGTTTGGGTGAGGGATTGTGTTTTGGATGTGTTTTGTTTTTGGGTTTCCTGACTTGAGTCTTCCTTTTGAAACCAAACAACCTTTTTATATAGATATATTTGCCAGTTGGCTAGTAAGAATTTTACAGTTTCCACACAGAACATCGAGTGAGTTTTTGCTTGTAAAGATCTGGCCAGGTTGCAGTTTAAACAGCAGCAGACAGGGCTTCAACTGAGCTCGTGGTAGAACATTCCATGCTGCCGCATGGAAAGTTTAACTCTTTGTTCTGAGGGGCAGTTGAAAGGCTGGACCTAACTGCATATGTCAGAATACAGCAAGACTCCATTAGAAGAAACAACATTACTAAGGTGAGTAATTTTTTCTTTTAGAATAGTGATTGAAATGACTGTTTTGATCCAGCTGTATTTTTTAATGATTTTTATTGTTTTAATCTGTTTATGTACGGCGTCTTGGCAATTGAAAGGCGCCTTATAAATCAAGTTATTATTATTATTCACCAAAATCCCACCTAACGTGTCCAAAAATCACTGTTTGAGGCCTGGGCTATTCAACCACTTCAGGCTGTATTTGACACAAATATACTGGTCACCCCTGGCAGGGGATATTGATGGAAATGAGGTCCTGACTTACTTCATTACGAAATTCAATCGTGCCTGTGATATTTTTGCGCCCTATAAAACAAAAAAGATTAGGGGCACCTTTAACCCATGGCTTAACAACTGTCTTATTGGTCTTATGAAGAACAGAGACAATCTGTGATACAAAGCTAAAGCAGCAGGAACGCCTGCCGCTCATAGTGCCTACAAAGCGGCCAGAAATGTCTGCACCAAACTCATATAACAGGCCAAAGCAACTTACTGTAAGGAGCTACTATGCAAAACCTGGGGCTCTGGAAAATAATTTTGGAAACCTATTAAAGCACTGACGGGAAATTCCCCTAAGACACCACGTGACCTAATAATCACCATGGATGGGACCCTACAGGAACCTATTGAAATCGCCAGTGAGCTTAATAACGCATTTACGGACCTTTCCGGTGTACTCCTTGGATACTACCTTAAGGATTTGATGGGTCACCAGCACCATACTGCTCCACAAAATCCCCCAAGGAATGATCTGCCACCTTTCTATTTCAGACGAGTCACCGTGTCCAAAACAATCAAGCACATTAAAGGGGCCCCTAGGCAAGACCAGGATGGGAGCGGATCTTGTTGGCATGAAGCTTGTTGATCTGCTTCTGAGCGAACTTGCCAATCCTCCAACCATGGTATTTAATGCCTTTCTAAAATCAGGGGTGTTTCCAAAATGGATGGAAGTCAGCCATTGTCATGCCTGTTTTCAAAGCTGGGGACAAAACACTAACGTCCAACTACAGGCCAATATCCATCCTGCCCCCACTCTCTAAAGTACTAGAAAGAATGGCCTCTGAGCAGCTAACAGAGTAGATTGATAACTATAAACTACACTGACTGCCGCAACATGGCTTCCGTAAAAAAACATTCTGCACTTACTGCCCTTGTTGACTACTCCACCACGTTATACAATGCCTTAGATAGTGGGCAGGCTGTGGGTTCAGTTTTCATTGATGTTACGGAGGCCTTTGACTCTGTGAACCACAATCTTCTCTTGAGCTGCCTTCAGTCAACAGGTCTATCTCCTGACTCAGTATCTTGGTTTGGCAGCTACCTCTCAAACAGATCACAACGTGTCAAAATTGGAGATACCCTGTCAGCATCTAAAGTAAAGGTGTGTCCCTTGGGGTCCCACAGGGATCCATTCTCGGACCTCTCCTCTTCGGTCTCTTCATCAACCCAGCCTCATCTGTTTGCTCAGCACGGACTGTACTGTATGCAGATGATGCAGTTATATCGGTGGCTAGTAAAGACTATTACTTCAGTACATCTGAACTTCAGCGCAGCTTCCTCCAGCTTGAATCCTGGTTCACACAAAACAAACTACTCCCAAATCACAAAAAAACAAAGAGCATGCTTTTCTCTACAACCCAAAGCAAAAAGAAATATCAACCACTGCTCATACGCAACCAGAAGGGCGAGGTTCTAGACCAAATAACAAAGTTCAAGTACCTTGGCATCACCTTTGACAACACACTCACATTCTCAAGCCACATAAACTCTGTAGTCAAGTCAGCAAATATAAAGCTTGGGGTCCTCTTTCAACATAGGCATTCAGTGACTCCCGAGGTGCTCAAACTTGCTACCGTTAGTTCAGTACTGTCGTCCATCGACTATGGGCTGCCTATCTATGGAGCTGGCACAGAGACTGCCCTCAACAGGGTTAGTACACTCCTCAACAAGGTCTGCCGCCTAACACTGGGGGCCTCTCTTGACACCCACACCTGCTGCCTCTACACTGAAACCAGGTGGCTTCCTCTCCAGTTTAGAGTACAATACCAAACCTGTCTTCTCCTAAAAAAAAAAAAAAAACTTCTTGGGCTTACATTCCCCCACTCTGGGCAGCCTCTTTAAACTGGCAGTACCAACTAAATACACTAGAAGTGCATCCTCCCACAGGCTGACGATCCCTTTCAAATGTACAAAACTTGCACAGAATTCCATCTTGTACAATGGACCGAAATGGTACGATGAACTACCAGCTGACCTCACTGATGCAACCAGGATTGGAACTTTCAGATCTGGACTCCAGTCCTATATGGACACATCCAAGACCTGTACCTGCCTGCGTAGTTGAGTGTGCCCCCTAGCCACCCTATTTTCCCTCTATCCCACCCCTCCCCCCGTCACCACTACCACCCCTACTTTCCTCCTATACGCTTCACCCATATGATGCCTGCCTTGGCTGATCACCCTCCCCCTTGACGAGGCTTCTTATCTAGGCTGACCCACCCTACCCTCTCTGTCTTTTGGGTTTATTGACCATCCAGTTATCACCAGGACAGTGTACCCCCAATCCCTTCTCTGGCACCACTGTAATTAAGATGTATATAATTGCTGTGTACTTGCCTGTGTAATTTGATTCACTGTTTTTCTGTCTTTTTTTCTCCTATCTGTAATGTTTTTGTCCACCACTGACTTGGAACCTTTGAAAATGAGTCCTTGATGCAAAGGTATTAATCCTAAACTGAAATAAATAAATAAAATTGTTCCAGTTGTGTCATCTAGCATATCTTTTTTTTCAAACTCTGTGCTCCTATCCCTGAACTCTCTCAGGCTGCCCCGACTCGCTTGGTGAGCTCTACCGCCCACTGTGGACCTCTTCCTATATATGGTTACTGTCCCTTGGTACTTACCCCAGGCAAGCCCCCTGACTCTGAACCCCTCGGGGCACAGTCGCCATCCACTCTGGCACTCTATCTGTAATCCAGTTTGCCCGGAGCAGCCACTGAGAGACCGAAGGGCAGAAAGAGGACCTGGTGTGGGGCATGTGGCCTTCCAGCACTGCAAGGAGCCGTTGCCTATCAGGGAAGAGGATTTTTCGTAGTACCCCCATTGGCTCGTCGCAGAAAAGGCCCCAGCGTGGTGACAGCCACTCCCGTGCGCGCCCTCAGGGTCGCTGCCGCAGCCAGTCCCCTGCATTCTGCTTGACTCAGGCTGCTGTGTTCCCAGCCATCGCTAGGAGTCCCCAGAGCCTGAGGCAATTCCCGCCCTCCCTTCTGAGACAGGAGAGCAGTCCTCTGGACGCCTAATCCTTTCTCTCCCCTGCCAACCCCTGGCGACCTGGGCTCACTCCCAAACCCAGGTCGCCGGCAGGCATTGCGCGAGGTGTGAAGTCCAGTGCCTCAACCCTCAGTGCCACCGGGCTGGCTACCCAGCAGATCTTTAATCATGTTTGTTTCAAACCACCCTACTTTCCCAGCATGCCTGTGCATCAAGTGACAGTGTCCTGATTAGAGGAGTAATGTACTTTAGTTAGAACTCCTGCCCAAGTGCAGCATAACAAAACACAAGGGCTTTATTGGTTTGGCAAAGGCTAGATGCTTGGCAGTCTTGCATTAGTAGGAGCAGTCATGCATCACTTTGACATGGTACAGGTATGTCATTTTCTGTCTTTTTAAGACAGAAATAGTAACTTCTGTATTAAGTTGAAAAAAAAATGAAGCATTGATTATCAGTAACTGCTAGAAGCAAACTGTAAATCAAATACTCCTCCTTTATCGACTGTGGGGATGTTATCTGCAAATCTGTCTCTTCTGTTCAACTAAAATTAATAGATCTTGTTTACAACTGTCATTTTTTTTATTTTGTTGCTGTTTGCAGATATTGAAGTCAACCTTGCCCATTGCCAGTTAAACTGGGGAGACCTTCTCTTCCTACCAGAAGATTTACATTTGAATGTCTGGTTTCCAGATACATATTGGGCAGTCTTCCAAACTGAAGTACAGTGGTGATCTGACTGCAACATTAAGCGTACATCTTCCTAAATTTTTCAAGACATCTGATCAAGCAGCTTTTTCATACAGAACCCCCAAATGTGGGATGACACTTTAGAGACTCTTAAAAGTGCTAACTCAGACTGTAGCTTTCAAAAACTAGTACTATGGGGCCTTCCAGTGGCCCAGTGAAAGTATGTACGCTCCTGTGCCTGTGACCCGTGTTTTGCGCTCCTGTGCCCTGTGACCCATGTTTAGGAGTGAACTCGGGTGTCAAGTCTGGCAGCTGAAGGGCTGGGATGGTGCTTCCATGTTGTGGATCTCCAGCGGGAGACTGCAGCGTCCATGTTCGCTGCTATGGCGGTGCCATGTGTTGGGCCAAAGAAGCTTGTCCCCTCTGTAGGGAATTGCTACTTGTGTGCGAGGACTCACAAGCTTTTCTTGGATTCCTGGGAAAGGGAGTGGGAGAAAAAAGGGGAAAAACATGTCTCCGTGCTGCCAGCTGTGACAGCTGCAGGTGCCATTGGACTCCACACCATCTGAATCTCTAGTGGTTGGACAGTGGAGGAAGTGCAAGTTGCTGTTGGAGGTGGCCCAGCACTAAGGCCCAAAGCAGGAGGAAGGTGGCTCAGGGTTGCAACAAGCACTATGAAAAAAAGTGTTTAGACATTTGAGAGCATTTCTCAAGGCAGACGCACCACAAATGAATTCCTGATTTTATTTTTTATTTTTTACAACCCTACAAAAAAGCAGCTTAAATGTGTCAGATTTTAATAAAATTTGTTCAACTTGGGAACCAATGATAAATTGGAACAAGAAACCATGGACAGAAGGAATAAGCCCACAACCAGTGATAGCTCTAAAACTACACATCAGGCTGCAGATGGAGCCAGTGTCACGGGTCCCATTAGTGCTGCTGACGAGACAAGTGAAGCACCATGGAATGCAGTCCTGCCCACACTGCTGCCCATGAACTCAAATGCTCTAGAGTGACTTATGGCACTGGACATCAAGATGAGAGGTCACAGAGATAGCAAGGAAGCAGACAAAGGGTTGACACGTGCGTTTGCTTCAGCTGCAAAACTTGTACAGGAGAATGCAAATATCTGTTACTACCTCAAGGTATTGGAGGACAGGTTGCTCATTATCAAAATCAGAGGGCTTATGGTAAGGGCAGAAGCAGTAGGTGCTTGGAGTTTTCTGCAGAGTTGGCTCCTCCACATTATTGCACCTCATGGAGATTGGAGAGGGCTGGCTTTATCATATTAACTCATGCAAGACTTGGGCAGAGACTTCCAGTGACATCAACAACCTAATGGCTGCTTGACTTTACAGCCTTAACTGCCTCCTGATCCAAATCAACTAACATCTGCTTGCAGAATGTTGGCCTCACCAGCCAAGAACACTAGATCTAAAGCTCTTACCCCAAAGGATCTGGGGATGCAACCACAGAAACTCGAACTCTTAACCAAAGAAAAGCTCCGTTCCTGCTCGGAGACGGCTGACTCAGAAGGCCGCATGGCTGCCACACAGACGGCTGAGGAGGAGAGTGCAGACCTTATTTCATCTATCCTACAAACTGCCAAAACTGGCTAAAATTGACCAAACTCTTACGGCTCTATTATCAAACACCGGCAAAATCGAACATAGAACCAATCAAGTTGAACTTTGCCTTAACAACGTTATGGATCAAGTAGATAGGCAGGATCAGTTACTGCATTACTTAGTGGCCTAAGAGCAGAAGCTCACACACTGCCTCGATGACCTGGAGGGCCGGAGCCATAGGCAAAATATTCAGATCTATGGTGTTCCGGAGGGAGCAGAATCCAGGACCCCGAGTGTAATCATGTTTCTGCAGTTACTAATCCGTGAACTACTTCACCTACCTGTGGACTTTGATCTGACAATGGACAGAGCTCATCGCTGTTTGGAACCAAAATCAACGAATGTTTCTGATCCTTTGTAACCAAGCTGACATCCTATCCTAGCAAGGAGGAGCTGCTGAGAAGAACCTGGCAGCACGGTTAGATAAAATATAAAAGTAGCCATATCACCTTTGACAGTGACTACAGCTCGGTAGTACAAGAAAGCAGATGAGCCCTCTGGCCAATCTTAAAACATCTGAAGCTGAGAAACCTGTGTGCCCAAATATTATACCCCGCCAGACTGACAATTGAGACAGAGAAAGGCACCCATATCTTTGCTGACCTCCTCGAAGCCTCACAATACTTGGAGGGGCTGGGGATTGCCGTATCCTCTTTGGCCAAAGAGAGAGAGATTAGAAAAAGATCTTGTGCAGTCAGCGTGGATGGTGCCCAGAAAGGGGATGACAAACAACACAGGCCCCAAGAGAAACAAACACCAACCTAAGGGCTGACATCGGAGCTATGCTGCGGACATATGGAGACCCGACAAGGATCGACAGAAATGCTTCTTACCTTCAGGATTCTACCACAGCCTCATTGACCTCTGGGAGTAACTTAGAGACCTCACTGGGCACTTGAGCTGTGTTTGTGCCTCTGGCCTTGTACCTACTGTTTTATTTTGCTCACATGGACTGCACTGCGGTGCTACTGACGTCTGTGATTTGTGCAAGGTTGTGGCAGACTCCATCACCCTCAGTCATCTCCTTTTCCTTTGAAAATGGACAACCAGGAGTCTTGGATGCTCACCCATGCTTACCCAACCAACATGTAAGTACTTTTTCACTCTCACCCTACAAAGGGCATCTCGAAAATTGAAAAAGCTTATGGCAGGGTATGTATATTCAGAGTCGAGCTCCTGGACTCTTGGGGTGGTGCTGTGGCCTTGCACCCATGCCCTTGGAACTCGCAATTTCAATCTGTTACTTTTGGGGGAACTTGCCTCCTCCCCCTGGCATACTGGGCAACATTCGTACACCTGTTGCTCCCAGCTCATGCTGCCTCAACTCTGAGGAACTGTTGATCTCCTCACACTTACGGAACATTCAATTAATCCTGCTCCGCAATGGCTCATCTCAAAGTGATGTGTTTTTCACAATTTCTTTGCTAAAAATGTTATAAAAATTGTTTGAAAAGTTTGAAAGTTACTGTAGTGACATTTAGTGGAGCACCAGTTGGGGTCTGCATGTTAATAATGACTGAGGGGGCCTTAAAGCCAAGGATGGTTGGGGGGGAGGTTGTGCTTACTTCTAAGGGAAACGTAGTTAATAACTGCACTAGATAATTTGACTCGAGCCACAAGTTTGATGTAACGGTCACTCCCAGACAAGACACCAGATTGCGTCCAGCCTCCCCCCCCACCATCTCATACCATGGTTGCTGTGAGGATTTGCAGATCACAGGCGGGGAGGTGCATGGCCTTCTTCCACGTCTATTGCCCCCGATGGGTGCATGGTGGGGAGCGACTGCGACTCTCCTCCCTCATTTCTGCCTCCTCTACCAGCTGGGCCACATTAAAGCCCTGTTAGGATGCTCAGTGAGGAACTGATAAACATCTGTACGGGGGATTCAGATAAGGAGGTCCCTGTGACTCTTCTCCTGTGCTCAGCAGCCTCTGCCTATAACTCCCCATTGCAGTTAATAAGGGAGCCCTTAGCCTGTAATTTGTTAAAACTAAATGCTACAAGCATGGCAGGCAGTGGGGCCCTTGGCACCGCCCGCCTGGGCACGATGACACAATAATTGTAATGGCAAGCAGTCATTATGAAGCGGGATCTATGGATCGGGGACCTTATTGAAAGTTTCTTTAAGCCATACCTGTCTTAGCCCCCTCAGACAATGCTGACATCTGGGCAACCAGCAGGCTCAGGGTGTATTACATGGTCCTGTTCTTATGATTGATGCACATCCTGAGATGGGAAACTTGCGTCACAAGAGTGGTGCACCTTAGACTGCTCGGAACATTGCAGTCTAACCTAGGAAGCCAAAATCAGGACCAGACTGAGACGATTGCTATACCTGTCTCATGACACAGTCTAAATATCCACCTGTGAGCAGGCTTAATAAATCCATCTGCTACATGACAGGCTTTGCGGGATTTGTGTCCCTGCATCTTACTCTTACATTTCATTTTGGTTAAAAGTTATGTTTTTTTTGTTATGGAATATCGTTAATTGGTTTTACTTTGACATAGGGTACGCTTTGCTGTCTACAGTGACACTT
This sequence comes from Neoceratodus forsteri, assembly GCA_016271365.2. Lineage (NCBI taxonomy): Eukaryota > Metazoa > Chordata > Ceratodontiformes > Ceratodontidae > Neoceratodus > Neoceratodus forsteri. Next base: position 1,419,789,219 of record CM028129.1, read on the forward strand.
TTCTTTTACACTACTACCATTCTGAACATCCTAGCTAAGTTAGTGCTATTTTTGTATCCCCATCCCACCTTAACTATCCTTTTACCTGATTTTGCATAATTATAATGTAATATAATTGACATAGCTGATTTGCACTAAAATTCTGATGTATAAGTGACTGTGCCAAATATGTATTTATTGTATGATTTCCATACCTTGTTGAATGTTTTAAATGTTCCTATCCAGGTACACTTTTTAAATGAGATGACTCAATGGTGCTTCACCTGGTAAAATAAAGATTGATTGATTGATTGATAGTAGTTGGTAACCTTACTTAATAACAATGGCGTGTGTCAATACTAAAATAATGTCATACAATATCAACGGCATAAACAATCCGATCAAGTGGAAACAGGTTCTCAGATATCTTAGTTCCCAGAGGTGTGACGTCATCTTCCTACAAGAAACTTGCCTCCCCTCACAGGGGTATTAAAACTTAAAACCAGAGCATTTCCTAACTTATACCATACTTCCCTAAGGAAGGGAAGAAAGAGGTGTGGTGATTTTGCTCTCTGCCTCCTTCCCCTTTGAGGAGGTGGATGTCGTGGCAGACCTTGGGGCTAGATATGTAATTCTTCTAGGCAGGGTCTAGGAGACACTGGTCACATTAGTAAATGTATATGTGCCTCCTGGCTTACCACTGACCTTTTATTCCTCTATGGTACAGCAAATAGTGGAGAGGGCCAGGGACATACTAATAGTGGGGGCGGACCTGAAGAGGGGGTAGGGACAGGAACTTTATCTTCAGCACATCCCTAGACACTAGCTCCCAAATCCTAGTACCAGAACAGCCTGCCTAGTTGGGAAATTACTGATAGATCTGGGCTTGCAGATGTCTGGTGGGTGAAATATCCTCGGTCCAAGGATTACACTTATTACTCACCTAGGTTCCAAGATCTACTCTAGACTAGACATTTTGTTTGCCTACCCGAAAAGATATGTCCTTATTCTCCTCCATGTGGATGGGTACTTTCACACTATCTGACCATCAGCTGATTTTCCTTGAGGTTATTCTTATGGTACCATGGAAGACCACTCACTGGACGATGAATGCCTCGCTGTTAAGGGACCAAGAAATAGTTACTGAGATAAACAATATGATTACGTGCACACTGGAACACAATGCTAGACCAGGAATCATCCCTCATATCTTGTGGCACATTAAGACAGTGGTCAGGGGAAAACTCATATAGATTGTCGCATACAAGAATAAAGTTAGACAAAGACAGAGGAATTAATGCAACAGCTGAAGTTTCTAGAGTGCATAGATACATAGACAGTGTCGGCAGATAAGGGCCTATGGCCCACCCAGTCTGCCTATTTGAGCTTGTAAGTTCAGTTTATGTTTTCCTAGAAGTCTGTTGCCCCCCTTACCCCTGACCTCCAGAATTCCTTTATGTCTATCCCATGCATTCTTAAATCCCGTGATTGTTTCAGCCCCCACCACTTCCTCTGGCAGGGTGTTCCACTTGTCCACCACCCATTCTGTGAAGAAATACTTCCTCACATTTCCTCTGAATCGTCCTCCCTCCAACTTCATCCCATGCCCTCTAGTCCTGGAACATCTTTTTCGCTTAAAAATAGTGTATTCCTGCACCCTGTTCCTCCCTGTAAGCACTCAGAAATGAAGGTGGACCAAACAAGGGGAGGTAGAGCTGCAACATGCAAAGACCAGAATACAAGGCATACAGAAGGCTGAAGCTGAAAAGCTCTCTGGTACTTGAAGCAGAGGTACTACGAGGGTGGGGTGGGGTGGGCAACTACATTTCTGGCTTCGCCTTAAGCAGCAGGCAGCTAAAGCCACCATCACTAAAATGATACACCCTTTCACAGGCCAAGTGACCCATAAAGGGGAGCAGATTGTGGGAACCTTTGTGTCATATTACAGGCAACTATATCCACCCCAAGATGAATCTCCCCTGCTGGATAAGGCACGATTCTTGCGGGCACTAACCCTACCCTCTTTGTCCCAGGAGCAGGGTCAAGCTCTCATTGCCCCCATATCCCAGTGGGAAATATCGACTACTATTAAAAATCTCAAACCCAATAAATACCCAGGCCCCGATGGCTTTGGGGGTGAGTTTTACAAGGTGTTGTACAAGAAATGTTGCCCCTATTACATGAAGCTTACACAGGCATCTGGGAAGAAGGGGGATCTCTGCTTCCATCATGACATTATGCCACCATAACAGTACTTCATAAACCGGTAAAGAACCCACCGAGTGCGCTCCTACTGTCTGATTTCTCTCCGCAATACGGACTACAAAGTCTTTGCTTCCATCATAGCAGCTCGTTTTAACTCTCTACTACCATAGCTTGTTCATCTCGACCAGACTGGCTTCGTGATGGGTAGACAAGCCCCTGACAGCATCTGCCGCACAATTAATGTTATAAACATGATGCACTCTTCCCATATGCTGACCTGCATCATGAGTTTTCAGATGCAGAGAAAGCCTTTGGCAAGGTATCTTGGAGCTTTCTCTTTCTTGTTCTAGAACATCTACGCTTCCTGCAGCAGTTTGTAGATGGGGTCAAAGCACTTTACACCACCCAACAAGCTTATGTAAGAGTTATTGGGGGTATTTCAGACAGATTCAGCCTAGGCAGGGACACTCGACAGTTTCCGTCTGTCACTCCTCATCTTCACCCTGTACATTGAACCCCTAGCAAAGGCGATCTGGGGTGATCCAGACATAGAGGGAGTTGAGGTGGGAGGCCACACCCTGAAAATTTCTTTTTATGTGAATGATGTCTTGTTGTACTTTCCTACCCTGAAAACTCGATCCCAAAAGTTTGGTCCCTTCTCGGGGAATTTGGTTTAACAAGCTACACACTTACTAGGACAAAAACAGAAGTACTGTTTCTATTATAACCCATCACTTGATATGCACAGACTGCTCCCTCTTAATTGGAATACTTCTAAAATCAAATACCTGGGTATACAACTCCACAAAAATTTTAGCAAACTACTCTGACAGGATATTGTCAGATGGTCCCTTCTACACTTCCCCATGTACTCCTGCATTCAGTCTGTTACCATGAATGTGCTGCCTAGGTTCCTATACTTTTTTCAGTGCTTACCCCTCTATATTCCAAAGTAATTTCAGTCTTGGTGACAAATCTTCACTGAATACATCTGGAACTCAAAAAGACCCCAAATTAATAGTTTAGTCCTGCAATCTGAGAGGGTGTCTGGGGGCAGGGCATTCCCAGAATTATAAGACTACTACCTGGCTGTTCACCTGAGGCTGGCCCTACTGTGGTCCATACCAACTACCAGGCCAACTGGAAGCAGATGGAAGTAGGAGAAGAGAGAGGGGTCGGCCATTATAAGAATGAGGACATCTCCCTTGTGGCAGACAGAAATACGCTACAGGCCACATACAGAACCCGGGAAAAATATAGACTTTCCTTTTCTTTGTGGTCCCTCCGGTGGTTTGCATGGTGTGACTCCTTTCTGCCATCTAGGATGGACCACAAATTTCAAAGGTGGACAAGGTTCATACTGAAAATTGTATGGAGCGAGTAGGCATAGCCCATATTTGCTCCAATGTATACTAATCCCTAAAATAACATAGTTTAACTCCAGACGCAATGTATCTGTCCAATCTTGATTTAAATTCAGTTTTATTCTTACTTAGTATAATGTTTTCTGGAAGAGAATTCCAGAAATGAGCAATTCTTATACTAAACAAATATTTTCTATGTGTATGCTTAAGAGTTTTCCTTGTTATTTGTAAGGGGGTGACCTCTAGTATTCTTACTATCTGGTTTAAAGGAGATGTTGAGATCAGTCAGTAAAACTGGATCTTGCATAATGTCAAACATGAATAACAAATCAGAGTGCATTCTTCTGTTTTCTAATATAGAAACATAGAATTTGACGGCAGATAAGGACCGCTTGACCCACCTAGTCTGCCCATTTCCCTACCTAACGGATAAGCTGCAGATCCTAGTTAACCAACAGCCTACTTCCTCCTACCCCCCACTAGAATTGCCTTATGTGTGTCCCATGCATTCTTGAATTCCCCCACTGTTTTTGACTCTACGACCTCCTCAGGAAGGCTGTTCCATGTGTCCACAACCCTCTCTGTGAAGAAATACTTCCTCACATTACCTCTGAGCCGTCCCCCCTCTATCTTCAAATTGTGCCCCCTTGTTTTTGCACATCTCTTTTTCTGAAAGATGCTACCCTCTTAGACTTTGTTGATTCCCTTGAGGTATTTGAAAGTTTCTATCATGTCCCCCCTCTCCCTCCCTCCTTTCCTTGAGGCTGTACATCTTTAGTTCCTTTAGTCTTTCTTCATATGTCTTCTGATGCAGACCCTGCATCATTTTGGTTGCCCTCCTCTGGATAACCTCCACCCTGTCTATGTCTTTGCAGAGATGGGGTCTCCAGAACTGTACACAGTACTCCGGATGTGGGCTTACCAACTGTCTGTACAGAGGGATAACAACTTCCTGTTTTCTACTGGTGACGCCTCTCCCTACGCATCCCAGTATCCCCCCAGCCCTCCTTACTGCCTTCTCACATTGCTGGCCCACCTTTAGGTCATCTGATATGACTACCTCCAGGTCCCTTTCCATTTTTGTTGTTGTCAGTATCTCAGCCCCATTGTGTACTCTTCCCTGGGTTTTGTTTCCCAGGTGCATTACTGCACTTCTTTGCATTGAATCTAACTGCCATACATTTGATCATTCCTCCAACCTTGCCAATTCCCTTTTCATCCTTTCCACCCCACCCTGTGTATCAACATTGTTGCAGATCTTTGTGTCATCTGCAAAGAGACATACTTTCCCTTCCAGTCCCTCCGCAGTGTCACTTATAAAGACATTAAAAAGGACTGGCCCCGGCCCCAGTACTGAACCCTGTGGTACCCCACTAGTAACCCTCTTTTCTTCACTGTGGACTCCATTTACTATTACCCACTGTGTCCTGTTGTCCAACCAGTGTTTTACCGAGGCTACCACCCTGGGACCCACTCCCAGGCTGGCTAATTTGTTTATTAATCTTTTATGCGGGACTGTGTCAGATGCCTTGCTAAAGTCTAGGTAGGCCATGTCCACAGCCCCTCCCTGGTCTACTGCTTTGGTCACCCAGTCAAAGAAATCAATTAGATTTGTCTGATATGACCTTCCCACTGTGAATCCATGCTGCCTTGAGTTCTGTGCCCCACTGGCCTCTAGGTACTCAGCAATTCTTTCCTTCAGAAGTGATTCCATCATTTTCCCTACCACTGAGGTTAAACTGACAGGTCTGTAGTTTCCTGCCTCTGTCTTGCTCCCACTTTTGTGAAGGGGAATCACATCTGCCCTACTCCAGTCCTCGGGTACCACCCCATCCTCCCATGATTTATTAGAAAGGGTAGTCAGTGGTGTTACTAGTTCTTCCCTTCATTCTTTAGAATTCTGGAGTGAATCCCATAAGGCCCCATTGCTTTATCCACCTTCACTTTTAAGAGTTCCTTCAGAATCCTTTCGTTTGTGAAAGGACTAATGTCAACCCCCCTATCCAGCGTGCTTGCTTCTATTGACCGGATTAGGTATTTCCCCCTGCTTTTCCGTTGTGAATACTGAGCAGAAGTATTTGTTCAGTATCCCTGCTTTTTCACTGTCGCTCTCTGCCCAACCACCTTCCTCTTTGTTCAGCCTCAGTATCCCTGCCTTAGTCTTTCTTTGCTCCCTAATGTACCTATAAAAGGTTTTATCCTCCTTCTTAACCGAGTTGGCTATCTTTTCCTCAGTTTGGGCCTTTGCTATTCTGACTGCCTTAGCTGCTTCCTTCTGCTTTAACTGGTACAGTTCTCTGTCCTGCTCCTTCTGTGTTTCCTTATACTTCCTGAATGCTATCTTTTTTCTCCCTTGCCTTCCCCACCACCTCTTTTGAGAACCATAGTGTTTTTTAATTTCGTTTTGATTTGTTTATTTGCTTCACACAAAGGCTTGTTGCCTCTGTGATGGCGGTGTTGATGTTTCCCCATTGTTGCTGCTCCCCACCTTCTTGCCTGTTTGCTGGTGCTTTTCTGAGGCACTCTCCCATTTTGACAAAATCAGCCCTCCTGAAGTTCAGTACCTTCACTTTTGTGTGGCTTGACTCTACAGCTAAGTTTATCGTGAACCCCACTGTTTGGTGGTCGCTTGTTCCCAGATGGCTACCCACTTCAGGATCAGAGATCCTCTCTCCATCCCCATTTGAGAGTACCAGGTCTAAGATTGCGGTCTCCCGAGTGGGTTCAAAAACTAGTTGTCTGAGGCATGCCCCCTGTAGGACATAGAGAATTGCCCTGCTCTTGGATGTGGCTGCAGCAAAGGTGCTCTAGTCAACATCTGGCATATTCAGGTTCCCCATCAGCAGTATCTCCCCTTTCTCTGCCATATGCATAGGGAGAGGCATCACCAGTAGAAAAACAGGAAGTTGTTATCCCTCTGTACAGACAGCTGGTGAGACCCCATCTGGAGTACTGTGTGCAGTTCTGGAGACCCAAACTCAGCAAGGACATAGACAGGATGGAAGCTGTCCAGAGGAGGGCAACTAAAATGGTGCAGGGTCTGCACCGGAAGACATATGAAGAGAGACTAAAGGAGCTTAATATGTGTAGCCTCGAGGAAAAGGGGGGTGGGGACATGATAGAAACTTTCAAGTACCTCAAGGGAATCAACAAAGTCCAAAAGGGTAGCATCTTTCAAAAAAGGTGTTCAAGAACAAGGGGCACAATTTGAAGATAGAGGAGGTGGCTCAGAGGTAATGTAAGGAAGTATTTTTCACAGAGAGGGTTGTGGATGCATGGAACGCCTTCCGGAGGAGGTTGTGGAGTCAAAACAGTGGTTGAATTCAAACATGCATGGGACAGTCATAAGGCAATTCTAGGGGGTTGGGGTAGAAAGAAGTAGGCTGCTGGTTAACTAGGGTCTGCAGCTTATCCATTAGGTAGGGAAATGGGTAGACTGGGTGGGCCAAGCGGTCCTTACCTGCCGTCAAATTCTATGTTTCTATATCAAGGATGCCGTCTATCTTTTCCTTGTCCATTTCCTCCCCCTGAGACGGGGGTCTGTATACAACCCCTGTGCGGATTGTGGAGCTATTTCCTGTCTCCAGGGTGACCCACAGTGCCTCCTCCTCCCTGTTTACCCTTTAGTTCAGTTGCTTTTATCCCTTCCCTTACATAGAGAGCTACTCCTCCTCTTCTTCCCTCCCTGTCCCTCCTCTAGATTGTGTACCCTGGTATGTTGACATCCCAGTCATTGTTCTCTGTTTACCATGTTTCTGTGACTGCCACAATATCCAGGCATCTCTCTTCCATCAAGGCCACCATTTCAGGGAGCTTTTTACCTAGACTACGGGCATTGGTACTCATTACCCTCCATTTTTTTTATGGCTATTTCTTTGTGCCCCATCCCTGTCCCTACTGCCTTTTTCTCCATTTACCCCTGCCTTTTGACTGCTCTATTTTGGTGTTTACCTCACTAATTACCCTGATTTTTTTGGGTGGGGGGGCCGAGGATTTTCCTTCTCCTCTTCAGTGCCTCCCCCCTTGGCTAGTTTAAATACTTGCCACTGAAGCATTTAAACCTATCACCTAGGATCCTGGTTCCCTTCCAGGATAGATGCAGACCATTGCGCCTGTATAGGCCTGCATCTCTCCAGGTGGAGCCCCAGTCCCCAGTGAAGCCAAATCCCTGAGCTCTGCACCAGCTTTTCAACCAGTCATTGAATCCCATGGTGCGGAGTGCCTTAGCCTCATCCCTGCCATAGACAGGTAGCACTTCTGAGAAAGTTACCGTGTTTGCTACTTGTCTAAGGCCCCTCACCGACTCCACAAACTCCTGTTGCACTGCTCTGATCCTGTTCTCAGCCAGGTCATTCGTCCCTAGGTGGACAGTGACATCCGGCTCACTCCCCCTTGACGCTGCTTCCACGATCCTGAGGATTTGTTTCCTGTCCCTCCAAGCCTTGGCTGGGCAGGCACCTTACCTCCCTTTCCCCTCCCTCCCCCAGTTCTACCCCCTAACAGTTGAGTCCCCCACCAGGAGTTGTTTCCTTCCCCTATGGGGTCCTGGGTCTCCCTCCTGTGGGTCTCCATTGTGGAGGTTACCAGCATCCTCCTTGGTCTCCACTGCAGGTGCCTCCATAGTGGAACCATGCTTCGCCACAGTGGCGAATGAATTGTGGAGAGGCGCAACTGGAGGGATGTGCCTCTGTTCCACCACCCTCACCCTCCCTGAGTCCACCGTGGTCTAACCACTCCTCTTTTTCTATGCACATTAAGTTCAGTTGGTCCAACCTGTCCTTATATTCCAGATCTTTATACCCGCACTAAGTTTTGTATATTTTCTTTGTACTTTTTCAATTGTGTCTCTTTCTTGTTTCCTGTGAGGGAACCATATTTGAGACGCATATTCCAATTGTGGTCTCACATAAGCACGATACAATGGCTCAAGTACAGATTTTTCTCTTGTTCTTAAATTCCTTTTTATAGACCAGATAATTGAATTACATTTTTTTATTGCAGCATAAGTATGGGCATCTGTATCAAATTTGTCTGAGACCACAAAACCCAAGTCTCTTTCCGTGGTGCATATAGCTAATGGTTTTCCACATAAAGTGTATGATGCATTATTTTTCTTGCCTAAATGCATTACCTTACACTTATCAAAATTAAACCTCATGTCCCATTTCTGTATCTAATGTGATACAGTGTCTGGGTCATGTTGGACAGACATTGCATCCATTATGGTTTTGCAGGGGCCACCAATTTTCATATGATCAGCATACTTGGTTCTTTAGCAATTTATATTTTTTGTGAGGTTTGATATGAAAATCTGAAAGAGAACCGCCTCAGCACCTATCCCTGGGGCACCTATTCCTAACCTCACTGCTTCAAATAGGTGGTTATTTACTGGTACTCGCTGTGTTCTGTTCATTAACCATTCTCTAATCCAAATGACAAACCGAGGATCTATTTGTAATGTGTCTAATTTTTCCAAAATTGCCCAATGTGTTGTCAGATCAAAAGATTTGCTAAAATCCAAATTGACAATATCACCGGGTGTCCCTTCATCTAAGGCCTTACTAATATTCTCATAAAAGCACACTATATTTTTAGTACATACAGCTTCTTCCTTTGACAAAACCATGCTGGTCTGGGTCATTATGTTCTGTTTTGCAAGTGAGGGCCTCCTTGACTAGGCATTCAAGGATCCTACCAGTTACACAAGTGAGGCTGATTGGGCGATAATTCGAAACATTGGCCGTGTTTCTCTTTTTATGGATTGGGACCACATGAGCTAATTTCCAGTCTGATGGAATATTGAAAATAATTTTTAATGGAAGTGCTGTGAATTCCATCATGATTTGCAATATGCGAGCAGATGTTCTATCAGGACCCAGGAATGCATTAGGTTTTAAACTTTTAATTCGTTGTTTGGTTTCCTCCAAGGTAAATTCTATTTTTGGGACATGTTCATGTATTGCAGTTTTCTGTACAGTAGATTTAGGGTCAAATACCTCACAAAAGTAGAGATTAAGTGTAGTAGCCATTTTGAAATCTTCTGTTACGATTTCATTACCATTGATTGGCCCTACTTTAGTCTTTGTTTTTTTTTTTTTTTTAATGAGTTGCTATAAGCATAAAATGCTTTATAATTATCCTTTCTCGCATTTTGGGCTAATTTGAGTTCCGCTTCCTTTTTTAGCCTTTCGGATTTCTTTTTTTACAAATATTTTGTACTAATTTGAGTTTGTTTTTTATTGTTTGAGTGATTTGTTTGATAGTTTTTGTGGTATCTTTTTTTTTTTGTCAATTTTTTTTTTATTTTATTGTTAAACCACATAGGGTTTTTGAAAGCTTTACTGTTTTTTTTCTGATTTGTGGTATATAAGACTCACTTATTCCAAGAATAGTATTTTTAATCGGGTTTCACATATCATCTACTGTTTTGTCAGTCATGAAGAGAGAGACCCAGTCTAGTTGTTCTAAACATTTGTAGTATCTTGGTCTTATCAGCCTTATTATAAAGGAAGATTTTTGTTCGACTGTGTACAGGAATACTATTAAATATGAGTGTACATTTTATTGAATTGTGATTGCTAGTTCCAGCTGGAGGTTGGGTAGAGCAGTTTATATGTAATCGTTCTGATGCGAGTACCACATCTAGAATCCAACTTTCTCTTGTAGGAAATTTTAATATGTTGGACTAAATTGGCATGAGTACAGTGTTCCAGAAATCTTTTTGCCATGGAACCTGAAGCTGTATTATTAACCCAGTCAATAATTGGCATGTTGGGGGCGTGGCCAAGCTGCAGTGCAGAATGGAGGCTTAATCTTGAGCTCTGGTCCAATCCATCGAATATCTCTTCCATCCTGCAGTAATTACTGGTTCTTTGACTAAATAATAGTAGCTAAAGGGAAGACAAATGCCTAATAATGTCAAAACTTCTGAAAAAACAAACAAGGATTTCATTTAACAGATCTAAATCTCAGCTATCCAACAAGGGCCTATCTTGTTCTACAGGACTAACTGATCCACAGGACTTGCCTGGGACCTCTGCTGAAAACACGCTTAATCAGCAGGAACTGCATTCAGAACAAATGATGGCAGAGCACTACAGATCAATTGAGAGACTGATACAAGACTTAAAACATGATTTAGGGACTCGCATGGAAACAGGATTTGAGAATGTAACATCCCAATTACAGCATCTTCAACAAAACGTCAATGTTTTATTTGAGACTGTGGATGCTCACAGTCTGCGGATTGAGGAAATGGAGGCCCGAGTGAGTTCTCAGCAAGACGCTAGTAATGTAATGCATATTGATTTGCAAAAAGCACTGAAAGATATTGAAAGGTTGAAACAAAACATCGTTGCCCATGAAAACAGGGAAAGGCACTGTAATATAAGAATAGTGGGCCTTCCTGAATTTGTGGAAGGTCAAGATTGTGCAAGTTATGTCCAAAAGTGGTTGGAACAAGAGCTGAATCTCCCACCTGAGATCATAAAACTGGAGCTCCAACGAGCTGATTGATCACCTGGGGCCAAACCCGCTCCGGATCAGAGACCACGCCACATGGTAATAAAATTTCTCAGGTACTTGGACCGACAGAGAGTGCTAGAAAAAGCCAGAGCCCACGGTCCCTTAATGGTGCAGCAGAGCTGAGTGAGTATTTTCCCCGATTACTCCTTTCAATTGCAGCAACAGAGACAGATGTTTGCAGAGGCAAAGAGAAGACTGCACGCCATAAATTCAGTTTTCCCTGATTTACCCTGCCTGCCTTGTTGTAAGGCCTCAATGAAAACCACTGTGTTCGTTCACCTCTGTGGAGGCGGCCCTGCAGTTCGTGGGGGATTTGGAGGAAGAGAGAAGGTGCAGAGAGCCCTAAAGAAATTTGCTGCAGATACAAGGACAAGAAAGTGAGTAAAATGGTACCTACAGCTGGGATTAATGCAGAGCTGGTGGATTTCTGGCGACTGTTCAAGGCTTTGTTTTCCCTCTTTGTCCCGTAACTCCGAGAAGGTGCCTATAAAGGCAGGGACGCAGAGTTGAACTGCACTGCATTGCGGAGCCTATTTTCATCAGCGTAATGCTGGTGAGATCAAGTGGCAAATCAGACAGTTCGTGTGGCCTTTTGGACACGGGGAAGTTTGTTTGTTATATTTTATTAGGCCCAATTGATAAGGGGTGAAAGTCTTGTGGAATATACATGGACCATGACTCATACTGGACCTAAGTTACTGTGTGACCTTTGAGAAACACTGGTACATTGCTTATTATGGAGTTATTTTCCGGGGATTAGCCCCTAGTACGTGTGTGAATGAAGAGATGAAAGATAAATACAGTACTACTGGTCTAAATGTGTGGAATATTGTGGACCCCTTAACCAGATTGGGTACAGGAGGCAGTAGGAGCAATCTTTGCTCTGCTTATGTAAATTAAACTGAGGGGGCTTTAAAATAAAAAGAAATGGTCAGAGAACCAACAAATTTATTTTTTCTTTCTTTAAATAACCCCCGTGGCTGGTGGGAAGAGAGAGTTGGTGTTTAAATATCTAATACACTGGGGGACGGGGGAGTGGGTATGAGTGGACAAAAGATGCTACTGTTGAAGGGAACCGTCTCCGTAGGGCAGGCGAAAGGGGTTGTATGAGGGTTTGGGGGGGGAAGGTAATGTTGGACAATACTGATTTACCTCTCTTTAAAATATAAATGTGGTAGTTGGAGCAATGTTGGTTTTAAACTGTGTGAAGCATTGTAAATGGGTCGTTTCACCCCCCTTGGAAACTCAGACGGGGGAGGAATGGCTGGGAGAGGGACTAGAAGGGTGGTAGTAGATATTGGGGGGGGCAAGAGCCCTGTTCTTCCTGGCTACAGAGTGTCCTTTCAGCTTTGGGAGGTTGAGGGTCATCTCCAAGCGCCCCCTCTGCTTTTTGCTTCCTCTCGTCTCCAAGGATGGGGATATTTTCTCCCGTCAGTCGGGGGGAAGGCTTATGGGATGGAAGGAGAGGTATAGAGGGCTCCGGATTAGTGAGCCCTTGAAATACCAAATACCGGGTAAATAATGGTTTTGATGGATTGAAAGCTCTATCCACGAAAGTTAGAGGTTGTACAGTAATGGAATGGGGGGGGAGGGGACAGTTAAGAGTGGAAGGTTGGTAACTGTTGTAAAGTTATGTCTTCTCCCGTTGGAGAGACTTTTGTATGGTTATAATGTTACAGTTGAGAAGTTAAGGGGTGATATCTTGGGGACTGTTTGGTTTTTCTGTTTTTCATTCAGTCACATATACCATATGCCTGTTACACAGAAGGATTTGTATAAGAACTTCAAGGATACTTTATGGATCAGTTACATTTTTTAACATGGAATGTTAATGGCCTTAAAACTGTGGTTAAGCAGAAACAAAATGTGGACAACTATTAAAAAGATGAAGGGGGATATTATTTTTTTGCAGGAAATTCATATGGATAAAGCGGAGGCTTCAAAACTGGCAGTCTGTTTGGGAGGGGTGGGGTTCTCTGCTGGTGTCTCCTTTTACGTCCAAAGCTAGGGGGTGGCCATATGGATCCGGCCTGGGATCCCCCATAAAGTGCTCTCTACTCTCTGTGATGCCCAGGGCAGATATGTGTTGGCTGAGGTGGAACTGGGGTCTATGAGGCTTACTTTGGGTTCCATTTATGGGCCAAATTTTGACTCCCCAGATTTCTTTTACAAGATTAGGGGTTACCCTAGGACCTTTCCCTGTTAAGATAATTTTAGCCGGGACTTTAATACTTACTTGGACCAGGAATGGGACCATTCTATGGAAAGGATGGGACCCCTTCCTAAGAGCTCAGCACCCCTTAGAGCCCTAACACAGGGTAGAGCACTACAGGAGGCTTGGAGATGTATGCATCCAGGGGAGCGGGAATATTCATTCTACTCCCATGCCCATGGGTTATACACCAGATTGGACTATATGTTCCTTCCTCCAGACCTATTGGGCGGTATTAGTGAGGCATCATATGGCCCCCTGGTGGTCTCTGATCATGCCCCATTGTAAATAACTATTTTAATACCAAAAGGCCAAAAAGCAGAAACTCGTATATTAAACAGATTAGGAGTAAAATAGAGGAATTCTTGGAGTTTAACCTCCCAGAAGACACAGGTATTAATAATGTATGGGACTGTTTTAAGGCCTTTATAAGAGGGGAGACTATTTCGTATTCAACATTCGGGAGTAAGAATTCAATCAAGGAAGAGAGGGAACTGGAGAGTGAGATAGGGAGGTTGGGGAGGGCAAATATAAAAAATCATTCATTAGGCACCTCAAGAGAGTTGAGACGCCCGAAGGAGTGGCTATCATAACGGACCTCTTTAAACATAGAACGGAATTTAATAACAAAATCACAGAATTACTTTGAAGGTGATAGGGGAGGAAAGTGGCTTGCCAGTCTAAATAAGGGGAAAAGAGCAGATAGAACAATTCTCTCTGTTGAAAATATGGCAGGGAATATTACTTATGACCAACAAGAAATTAATACTACCTTTAAATCATTTTATTCCTCCCTTTATACCTCGGAATTTCCAGTAGGGGGTGATGTTTGATCTTTTCTAAATGGTATTCAGATGCCATCTCTGGGGTCTCAGGAATCGGCAACCATAGACTCTCCAATTTCTTTGGAGGAGGTAAAACGGGCAGTTTGGATGGCAAATGGAAGTAGGGCACCTGGGCCTGATGAAATCCCAATAGAATTCTACAAAGTGATGTGGGACCTAATTGGCCCTCTGATGTTTCAGATGATAGAGAATGCTTTGGAAACGGGGGAGCCCCAACACTAGCTACAGTCACAGTGCTGCCTAAACCAGGGAACGATCACAATAAATGTGGCTCTTACCACCCAATATCTTTACTTAATTCAGATTATAAGGTGATAGCAAAGCTTATTGCTTCCAGATTGGAAAAATATCTACCTAAATTGATTCTTATGGACCAGGGGGGGATTTGTAAAAGGTAGGCAAGCCAGACATAACTTAAGAACCCTGAACGTAATGCATAGATTGGGGGTGCCTTTTGGCACTCGATGGAGAAAAGGCCTTTGATTGTGTAGAATGGCCTTTTATGATGGCAGTTCTGCGCAAGTTCGGGTTTGGGGACGGGATTATGGGATGGATCCAGGCATTATATAGGAGCCCTAAAGCTCAAATCTTAACAAATAACATAACATCGACTCCATTTGCCCTGTCCCAAGGAACAAGACAAGCGTGCCCTCTTTCTCCCCTGATCTATGTTCTTACAATTGAAGCATTGGCTGAGATGATTAGAAGTGAAGAACAAATCAAGGGTCTTATTTGGAAAGGAAACAAAAATGTTATTTCGTTATTTGCAGATGATATTCTGCTTTTTCTTAAAAATCCAGACAAGACAATGCCCATTCTGTATAACATTTTTCAAACCTATGGTCCATTATCAGGACACAAGATAAATTGGTCCAAATGTGAGTGAATGCCCATGGGAAATCTGGAACCACCCTATCCCTGGGAGATGCGAGGATCCCACCTTCTACCTCACTTAAGTACCTGGGTATAAAACTGACGACAAAAATGTCCCGTATGGCTAAAGCTAATCTCCTTCCAGTGATTAAAAAAATAAAAGAACAATGCATGTCTGGAGGGCTCTACCTCTTACCCTACCGGGGCGGGTGACTCTTGTTAAAATGAGTGTTCTGCCACAATTCCTATATATATTTCAGACACTTCCATTGGGTATACTTAAGAAATACATTAAATCAATAGAGGGCACTATCACACAACTTTTTTGGCAGGGGAAATGAGCTAGAATTAAAAAATAAATATTATGGCTTCCAATTGATAAAGGGGGGTGAGGCCTCCCGAGTGTCAAGCACTATTATGTCGCGCAACTGGCCCATACTCTAGACCTGATAAGGGAGAAACCAGCACGCGCAGGTTGGGTGGAGTTTGAAGACTGAGGGAGAGGCTCTCTTTATTATTACAATATGATTACATTTCTGTACACTGGCGAACATGTCAAATTACCAAATCCCTGTTCAAACTCGACTCTTATGGCCTGGAAAGAAACCCGTAATATGCTCCAGCATTCTAGATCTCTTTCGCCAGACCTAGAACTCTCTGCCTTACTGCTAGATGACCCTGTTAAGAATAAACGGGATCTTAACACTCTTAAAATATGGAAAACAAAGGGTTTATATAAAGTGGGTCAATTGTGGCAAAATGAACAAGCAGTCCATTTTAGCTTTCTGGTTAGATACTTTAACCTGAATGCTTCCCACTACTTCTTGTGGGTTAGGATTTGGGGGAAAATGTGCTGTAGTGGGCTAGGGGGTCAGAAGCTGATGCGGTCTACTATAGAGGAATTATTTATCGGGTGGAAAGAGGATGAGAATTTTAAACCCATACGTAACTGTTATAAAATACTTATGGGGGCCTATCAGGATCTCATGGGACCAATAAAGGCAAAATGGGAGCAAGATTTTTTACCAGATGGACTGACTGGGGGGACCGGTTACATATTATAAAAAAATGATTAAAGTGTTCAGTCAATAATAAACTCCGGGCAATGCAGTATAATAATTTTTCTAGGGACATGGATATGTTGTTCAATCCACACTGTCTGGCAGGTTCCTTGCCACTTTAATTCTATCCGGAAGGTCTTCAGGCTGGCTCCTTCCACCCACCCGGGTGGTAAAACCCTCGGCTCCGCCCCATGACGCCAGATCTTCCTTACCGCTTGGAAGCTCAGGTTCCCTCTTTAGCGCTCTGCGTTTTAGGCCTGGATCCAAACTCTTCGGGTTTTCTGAAAATTATTTTAAAGTTTACTAGACTACAGTCTTCATCTTTCCTTGCGGCTGCGATGGACAAATCCACTCCCAGCTTCCATCGGTGCCCTTGCTTGCAGATGATGTCCCGGACCAATCCGCACTCCACGTGCGTTTACTGCTTGGGTCTTGCCCATGATCCGAAGGCCTGCGATCTGTGCAAGTCCTTCTCAGCTCCGGTTTTAGAGGACCGTGCTGTCAGACTGCAACTTGGGTGTCCCGAGAAACAGTACACCGGGTGAAGTCAGGAGGCCGTAGGCGTGTCCACGGCTGCGGGCTCCACGGAACAGCTGGAGCAGTTGATCGCCCTCGAGGAGGAGGCGGCCCAGGCCTCTTTATCTTCCTCCTCAGCTGTGGCGTCTATCCCGCTCTCCTCGGGCTACTCCTACACTGCTTCTTTTAAGGAGCTTTGCCAGTCCCTCTCCACCAAGGGAGAAGGGCCATCAGGAGATACCAGGAGGTCCAAGAAAAAAGATCCAAAAGGTAAGTACCACCATCGACGTTCGTGGGAGCGGGAGAGATCCCTTTCACCGGTCCGTCGGCTCTCTACTTCAGTCGAGGTTGCGGCTAAGGCTACTGGCTTCACGGTGTCCCCGTTAGGTCAGCCGGCCGAAACATCTGTCGATGCGATCGAGATTTTTCTTGACCTGTTGGACGGTTTGTCGACTGGAGGAGCAGACAACCCTTCTTCACCAGTTCCCCCGGTGGTAACTGAGGACTTTCCCATACCTCCTTTGCTGAAGTCCCCGGTAAAGGACCCTGAACCAGGGGATGAGTGCGTTTCCCCCGGCCCCTCTTTGACACACCCTCGGCGACCCCGATGGTCTTGGTCTTGGTCCTCTTCCAGGTTGAGTAGGTCCTGCCGACATCGGCAGTCTCAGTCTCTGCACCATGGAAAGCGGCGTCGCTGCCCGTTCTCTTCGGAGGATAGGCTCTGACGTAAGCTACGGCAACGCTACAAGGACATGATGTGACAGCAACTTTTGTTGACCGGTAACAAGCTGACTCCGACGCCTTCCCCGGCAATTAAGTGGCTGTCACTGGAGCAACCGAGGCAATGCCTCGTAGTTATTGAGGAGCCGACTCCGGCGCCAGTTGTTTGGCCGAAACCGGCTGCTCCGCCCATTGTGATGGAACCACCGCCTCCTCAACTGAAGACTGGGGCCCCGACCAAGGATTCTCGGTCGGGTCAGGGCTTGCCCCACAGGTTGTCAGTCACCCTCACTCCTGATCAACCTTGGCGGGTGGAGGGTGGCTCAGGCACTCGGCAGCTGTTTCTAGACTCCTCAGAGTCTGACGACGACTCCTCCCTGTGCTCCAGGCCCATTGACCTGGAATCTGCAGGGGGGGGGTCAGTCGGGGGACAAGAGCCCATCCTCGTTCTTGGGTATACTTCGTCTCATCTCAGTCTACTGGGATACAGCTCGAACCTCTTCAGAAACTGGCCAGGTATCCCCTCACGGAGATGGTGGACTGAGGAGCTTCCCCTACAGAGGCCTTTCCGGTGGCCAATGCCATTGTTGGCCCGGCCCTGGAGTTGTGGCAGTGGCCTGCATTTGTCCCGCACCTTCAGCCAGGATGGCTCGAAAGTATGCGGTCCCCACCGGTTCACTCTTCAGTTTCTCGGAGCACCCCTTTGCGGAGGGGCTGGTGACCGACACTGTTTTCCGGCGTTCCGGGAACGCTAGGGACGTGGACAAACCGCCCAATAAAGAATCCAGAAAGCTGGATTACTCGGGGTGGAAGGTTTACGCTGCTTTCTCCCTAGGCCTTCGTCAGGCTAGCTCGGCTGTACTGATGGCACATTTCTCATACGCCCTTATGGGTTCCCTGGATGAGGTGATTCCCCATTTCCTGGCTGATCTTCAGATGACGGTCAAGCAGGTGCGGGATCAGGGAAGGGCGGTGGCTAAGCAGCAGCTCCAAACTTCTTTGGACATCGGTGACTCTTGTGCCCGGTCAGTAGTGGCTGCAGAGCTTGGCTGCGGATCTCTACCTTCACGGCGGACACCCAGCACTAGCTGGCAGATGTTCCCTTCCTGGGCACTGACTTGTTCGGGCTGGGGGTGGAAGGCCATCTCCAGAGAATCGAGAAGTCCAATGCCACCTTGGACTTGGTCATGTCTGCCCAGAAGGACAAAGGCCGCCAGCAGCAGCGTACGCCCTTTCGCCCCTGTGGCACGTCTGGCCCAGCAGCAGCACCAGCAACAGGGCCAGCAGGCTCACTCCTGGCGCTGTAAGGCCAAGTCTGCCACTTCCTCCAGTAGGAAGCCTGGAGGGAAGGGTCCAGGAGGCCCCTCAGCCGTCCCTTCCTCCAAGCCTGCCCAGTGACTGGTTGAGGGGTGTCTCCCTCAGCCTCATCACTCCTCCCTGGGTTCCCCCCATGGGGGGATGGTTCCTCCACTTCCTTTCCACCTGGTCCGCTATCACCATGGGCCGCTGGATGCTAGAAGTGGTCGGCAGGGTTCTGCCTCTGGAGTTCGAGCAGTCCCCTCCCTATCGAGCCTTCGCCCCACAGGGGGCAATGGGTTCCGCAGCCTCTCTGTCAGCTCGTTGAGCCGACATTGCCCTGCTCCTCCAGAAGGAGGTGATCAGCATGGTGGTGGACCCTCCTCCAGACCCAGGATTTGTGTCCAGGTACTTCCTGGTCCCAAAGCGAATGGGGGGCTGGTGCCCCATTCTCGACCTGCACGACCTGAACAAGTTCCTAAGGCCATGCACCTTCAGGCTGGTCACTCTGGCTCAGATCATTCCATCCTTGGAACTAGGCATGTAGTTCTGCTCTCTGGATCTCCAGGACGCATTCTTTCACGTCCCAATCCATCTGTTTCATCAGCGATTCCTCCGCTTCAGAGCAGAAGGATCTCTTTAAGAGTTCCGGGCCATGCCCTTTGGCCTTTCTCCGGCTCCCAGGGTCTTCACCAAATGCATGGCAGTGGTGACAGCATTCCTGCGGCGCCGAGGGGTCCGGGTGTACCCGTACCTGGATGACTGGCTGATTGCAGCCCCCTCCAGGTTGGAGGTGGAGCAGTCCAGGGATCTGGCCCTCCAGGTCTGCTCTCAGATTGGCCTCCTCATCAACGAGGCCAAATCGGAACTCGTGCCATCGCAGGTGATTCAGTTCATCGGGGCAGATCTCGACTGTCTTCAAGCCAGAGCCCAGCACCCGGTGGACAGGGCCGAGGTCCTTTCCTCCTTTGCCCAAACATTTCGGGTTGGGCAGTTGCGCCCTGCCTGGGACTTCCTGTGCCTTCTGGGCCTCATTGCCGCCTGCATCAGCGTGGTCTGCTGGGCTCGCAGGCATATGCTTCTCCTGCAGTGAGCCAGTGGTCACAGTGCTGCAGTCCTCTGAACCAGCCGGTGACAGTGACCCAGGAGTTGTGGGATGGCCTGCAGTGGTGGCTCGTCCCAGCTCATCTGCAGGAGGGTATCCCATTTGTCCGTCCAAGCCGACGGTCACTCTGATGACCGACTCCTCTTTGATGGGTTGGGGTGCCTATCTGGGGGATCTCCAGACCCACGGCCTCTGGTCCCCTCAGGAGTCTCGATGCCATATCAACCTGCTGAAGCTTCGAGCAGTTCGACTAGCCCTCATCACCTTCGCTCCATTTGTACGGGGTCAGGTGGTTCAGGTCCAGATGGACAACACCACGACCATGTACTACCTCAACCGTCAGGGTGGGACGCACTCCTTACCTCTGTGCAAGGAAGCTCTCCACATCTGGTCTGTCGTGGTCAGCCTGGAGGCGGATCTCCTCGCCATCCATGTGGCAGGAGCCTCCAACAGTGTGGCCGATGCCCTCAGCCAGATAGGTGCTGCATTTCACGAGTGGTTTTTCCTGCTGGAGGTAGTACAAGACCTGTTCTCCCATTGGGGCACCCCTCAGGTGGACCTGTTCATCTCCAGGGAGAATGCTAAGCTGAGGCTGTTTGACGTCTGCCCCCCTCAGCAGGGCTCGCTGCAGGGGGATACCTTCTGGAGGCCATGGACCCCGGGCCTCTCTTACACCTTCCCTCTGTTTCCCTTGATCCACAAGGTGCTCCTTAAGGTGAGGAGGGACAAGGCGCAGGTGATCCTGGTAGCCTCAGACTGGCCTCGCCAGTTCTGGTACCCAGATCTCCTCAGCCTCAGCTCCAGGCTCCTGAGGTGGCTTCCAGCCAGCCCAGATCTGATCTCAGTCGACAAGGGGAAGGTTCTCCATCCGGACCTTCAATCCCTGCACCTGACGGCCTGTTTCCTGAGCAGCTAGAGTTCCTGGCTTTGGGTATTTCCAACGAGGTCCTCAACGTCATTGAGGTGTCCCGTAAGGTGTCGACCAGAAAATGCTATGCCTTCAAATGGAAGAGAATCTCCATTTGGTGTCAGGGCAAGGGATTGGACCCCTCTTCCTGTCCCTTGGCTAGTATTTTGGACTACCTGTAGTCTCTTTCTCAGTTAGGGCTTCGGTCGACGACCCTCAAGGTGCACCTGGCAACCATCTCTGCTTACTGGGCGCAGGCCAGCAAGCAGTCGGTGGTGCAGGAGAAGGTGGTCGGGCGCTTTTTCAAAGGCCTTGATCACATATCCCCTCCAGTGCGAGAACCTCCACCTCCATGGGATCTACTGCTGGTATTGGCTAAGCTCATTGGCAAGCCATTCGAACTGATGCACAGGTGCGATGTGTCCCCCCCTGTCATGGAAGATCGCCTTCTTGGTGGATATAACGTCAGCTAGAAGGATGGGAGAGCTCCAGGTGCTTTCCATCGAGTCTTCTTATCTGGTCTTCCACAGGGACAAGGTTGTCCTTCACCCCCACCCGAAATTCCTTCCAAAGGTGGTGTCGGAGTTTCACCTTAACCAGGTGTTGACTCTGCCGGTGTTCTACCCCAGTCACACCTTGGAGGCCGAATATAGGCTCCATACTTTGGACCCTAGAAGAGCGCTCGCTTATTATAAGGAGCGAACGGCTGTAGTTCAGGGAGAGGTTTGCTAGCTGTTTGTCACCTATGCTGAAGCCGCACCTGGCAGACCTGCAGCCAGCTAGACGATAAGCAGGTGGGTCATCTCCTGCATAGATCTCTGCCATAGGTTGGTGGGCATGGAGCCCCCCAAAGGGATAAGAGCTCATTCTACCTGCCATACTGCTGCTTTGGTGGCTGCTTCTAGGGATGTCCCTATCCAGGAAATCTGCAGGACTGCTACCTGGAAGTCAGCACACACCTTTATTTCCCATTACCACATTGACTTAGAGTCACGCCGGGATGCTGGTTTTGGGACCTCGGTTCTCCAGTCTTTTTTCCCTAAGTAGGGGGTGCACGCCTTGCCTCCCTCCTCCTGGAGAACTGCTAGGAGTCTGCCACAAAGTGTGGCTTGAACAACATATCCACGTCCCTAGAAATACGGGTTACTCACCTGTAACAGGAGTTCTAGGAGTGATATATGTTGTTCATCCACATGACCCACCCGAGCTCCCCGGCTTCGATGTGCAACCTGACTTCCAGCGGGCTAGATCTGGCGTCATGGGGTGGAGCCAAGGGTTTTACCACCCGGGTGGGTGGGAGGAGCCAGCTTGAAGATCTCCCGGCAAGATTTAAAGCGGCAAGAAACCTGCCACAAAGTATGGAAGAACAACATGTACCACTCCTAGAACTCCTGTTACAGCTGAGTAACCTGTATATCTCTACCTCCTGGGTGGTTGCACCTTCACAAGCCACCATCCAAAACCATTCACCCGACTCTTCTCCAGCAAAGCACTGCTAAAGGGGCCAACCAATCCCATCACTAGCGTCTTCCAGCCCCTGCTCCCGATTGGCTCATGCAGTTCTCTTCGGTGATCCTTCCAATGCCGGCAAAAACTGAATGATCTGCTGTACTCTGCTGAAATAACTGTAACCACTTCCTTCCCTGACCGATGCAGTCTTTCCCTACGGTTTAGTGTAATTATCGGAGTATGAGTGATTATGCTCCTCTTTGAATCGTTGACAGAGACTGGCCCCAGGCGCCCTAGCTTATTCATACCATCCCTGCCTTGCGATCTTCCCATGGCTCAACGGTCCGTTGGATCTGGACAGCCAGCGCTAGCACCTAGTTTTGGAAAATATATGCGGTAGGTGCTGTCCCATCCGTGCCTCAGTACCTCGCTCTCACCTTCCACCAATATGCCGCGGTACAGCCACCCCCAGTCCCAATGTAAGCGCTCCCTGGGGCTGCCATGGTAGTGCCTGACAGGCTGCCTGCTTCCTTCAGATATAGCTATACCTGTTTTACTCCTTTGTGAACCATGTCAAGAGAAAAGCTGTTATCACTTATTTCTGTCTGTTACGATACCTAGGTCTCGCCTGCCTTTTTTTCTTTAGAAAATTACTGTAACAATATCCATCTCTGTATCTTTGTGGACTTACCTGTTCCCACTGTTCACTTGTCTTATTGATGCTCCAGAACTAACTGTTATGCTATGTGCATTTGTGCATCCTGATTTGCACTTCTGTGTTTTATTCCCACTGTAAATATTATTGTTTGTAATATAATCTGGACTTAACCAGGTCCATCTTGTAAATGAGCTTGCTCAACGATGTTCGCCTGGATAAATAAAGATTTGATTGATTAGTATTTTTGTGGCTTGTTTATCTTTTATTCCCTCGGGGAACCAATGCAGAAGGGCCTGCTAGGTTGTCAGGTGTTCAGTTTAAGGGAAGAGATCCATGAGGGCCTCCTTCATCTTCCCCCAGAATTCTTGTAATGCTGGGCAGCTCCAGAAAATATGTTCATGCGCTCCATATGTGTCTCCACAATTTCTCTAACAAGTGGTCCCTCGTACTTTATCAAACTTCCCGGTAGTATGAGGGGTTCTGAGAAAACTCACAATGCACTTCCATCCGAACTCTTTCCACACATATGAAGTTGTGGCCCTATGCTGATTAAGATAAATTTCCATCCAGATATGATCTGGTATTTCCACCCCAAGGTCAGTTTCCCAGGACCGTTGTAACGTTGTGGATGCTTGAATTACCTTTGGTTGAAGGGCCCAATAGAGACAAGAAACTATGTTGTTTGACATTTGTCTTTCTTTAGTTTCAATTATCAGTGTCAGTGGCTCAGTAGGTAGCACACTCGGCTCTGAGGCCGGGAGATCAGAGGGCTGTGGGTTCAGTTCCCACATCTGGCACTTGGGTTAATATCCCAGTACTGACACTGTAGTGCAGCATGAGAGGGGTGCTGCACTTCTGAGGTGCCGTCTTTCGGATGAGACGTTAAACCGAGGTCCCATCTGCCTGGATTGGTGGTAGTTCAGGTGGATGTTAAAGATCCCATGGCACTTATCGAAAAGAGTAGGGAAATTTCCCCGGTGTCCTGGCCAAATTTCCCTCATTCACTAAAAATACCACCAACAGCTTAATCTGGTTCAAGGTCAGTTGGCATTCATCTGTATCCCCCTCCCCCGGGTCGTGCCTGAAAATAGGCAGGATTTGTGCACTTACCCGGTCAACAAAAGCTAAATAAAATAAATAAATAAGCTGTATCAGGGATGGGTTTGCTTAACCTCCTACCTGTGTCCTCATCTGCCTATAGAATAGTGCCGGAGTTGCAGGCACCTATAATGGTCTTTTTTATCTAATCGATACGTTTGCTGTAAATCATTAAATGTTTGGAATGTTCCCCCTCTATAAAGTTGGAAGATATGCTGCAGGCCTAGTCTCTCTTCCAGCTGTCAAAGGTATGATCTGATTTCGCTGGGAAAAACATTGGGTCAAGTGAAGGTATAGTTAGAGCTGTAGCCGATTCTCTGATAGCAGGTTCTCCCATCTTTTCACACCATGTTTTTAGAATTAGTCTGGTAAATCTAGATTGATACATTCTTCTATTCTAGGTTTATTGGGGGGGGTTCTGTAATTTCCTCAATCCCCGAAGCCTCTTCAGAGTTCAGTTGACTTCCAGTGGGTGTCTTCTGTGCTCCTATCCCACCACTGAAGGGCATGTGCCAAACGTGCAGCCTGAAAGTAGGTTTTAAATGAGGAAGGGCTAGCCCTCCTCTGTTTCGTGAGCTAGAGAAGGTGATACTCCTTTCTGAGTTTCTTCCCTTGCCATAAGTACGATGAGATCAATTTGTCCCACTTCCTATATTCTACAGCTGTAGGAGCAACCAGGAGGTTCTGAAAGAGATAAAGAAAATGAGGCAACACGGTCATTTTAATAGATTCTATCCTTGTATGAGAGGGAAGGGGAGGTATTGCCATTTCTGTAGGTCTGTTTTCAGTTTACAAATCAGGGTAGGGTAGTTTACCACGTAAAGTTGGGAAAGATCTTGTGGGGATTCTGACCCTTAGATATCTAAAATTTTGGCTGTTCCACCTTAAGGGGAAATGGACCGTCGGCTCCTGAGTTGGTTCATAGTTCATTCTAAGGACTTCTGTTTTAGAAGTATTTAATTTATAACCTGATAGGTCTTCCGTAGCTGAAAGCCTATCAAATAATCTGGGTAAGGAAGTAGTGGAATGGGTTAAATAAATTAATAAATTGTCTGCATAGAATGCAGTCTTATGTTCTTCTCTGAAGATTTCAAACCTCGTAATTCCTTTGTCTTTCCGAATCGCTTGTGCAAGAGGTTCAGCGTATAATGCGAAAAGCAATGGTGAAAGAGGGCAGCCTTGGCAAGTACCCCTTGTGAGAGGGAATCGTTATGAGAATGCTTCATTTGCCTTCACCACTGCTTAAGGGGAAGTGTATAGGGCTGTTATCCAATCACTGAATTCTTTTGGGAAATTAAAGTATTTACGGGTGAATTGAATTTCCATGATACCTGGTCAAAAGCTTTTTGTGCATCCTTGCTTAACAAAAGAAGGGGTGTTGATGTCTGTTCTATTTTCTCTAGTAAGTAAAGTGTTCTTTTAATGTCAGTGGTTCTTCGTCAGGGAACAAATCCGGGTTTGGTCTTTATGAATGAAATTGGGGAGTATAAGCTCTAATCGTTGGGCTAGTATGCTAGCATAAAATATATAATGTTGATTAAGGACTGAAATGGGTCTATAAGATTCACAATAAAACAAGTCTTTATCCGGTTTCAGAATGGTCGATATATTGGCATATTGCCATGAAGGGGCAGGGCTGTTTTTCTTCTGCTGTAGGTCCTGGCATAGAGTTCCCATCAGAGAGTGTAAGTCTTTCTGAAAGCGTTTATAGAATTCAGAGGTTAGGCCATCTGGGCCTGGACTTTTCCCTGACTTTGCCTCTTTTATTTTTGAGATTATTTCTTGGGTGGTAATTCGTCAAAGTAGTGATGCTTTTTGTGCGTCTGTTAGTTGATGGAGGGCTAAGTTTTGGAAGAAGGAAGCATATTCAGTATCCTTAGGTTGTGGATCCTGTGTGTATAGGGTCTTCTAGATATATGTAAACCCTTCTAAGATATCCTTGGTTGTGGCGAGAATTTGCCTAGATTGGGAGTGCCTGAGCTGAGTGACCGTCATTTGCTTTTGCTGGGATCGTAATCGATATGCTAATATTTTAGATGCTTTGGCTCCTGCTTCGTAGTATCATTGTTTAAGATATAAAATTGTTTGCTCAGTTTTATAATTTAGAATATCTTGTAATTGCATTCTAATCCTGGTGACCTGTCTCAAGGCTGCCGTATCTCCTTGCTTGTGATCCGCCTGCCAGAACTGGAGTTCCCCCTCAAGATCTTTTTGCTGCTGATTCCTCCTTTTCTTGGCCCCGGCTGCATATTTAATGGAGTCACCTCGAAAAATTGCCTTCAGCCTGTCCCATAGTATTCTGGATGAAATTTCAGGAAAAGCATTTTGGGTTATGATTTCCGAGATTCTTTGGTTTATTAATTTTAACAAATTCTGGGTCCCTTAATAGGGAATTATTAAAGTGCCAATGTCTAGGGTGGTGTTCCGTCATTGCATGCAACTCGATCGAGATCGGTTCGTGGTTCGATAAAAGGATCTGGTGTACACAAATTTGTTTGACGATGTCTCGGTGCTCTGCTGTTATCAAGAAATAATCAGTTCGGGAATACATGTGGTGGGCCCCTGAATCATGTGTATACTGTCTCCCTCCCCAATTAATGTGTCGCCAAACATCAGTAAGACCCATTTCCTTTACCAACAGTCTCCCGTGTCTTTGTCCTGTGGACATACAAGGAGGGTGTGGGTTGGTACTGTCTCACCCTGAGTCCATCAGTAAGTTTAAATCCCCCCCTTCCCCACAATCAACAGTACCTCCTGTCAAAATTGTATAATTCTGTCAAAAAGGCTCTGGTGGAAGGACGCATCTGCCCCCTGGGGGTTCTAGATACTGGCTACAGTGTATTGAACTCCTCATCAGGTCCCTCTGACCATGGCCAGGGTTTCTTCTTTGTTGTGATAAGAATCCTGTAACTGGAATGCTGAATATTTGGGTATTAATACAGCCGTACCCTGTTTCTGCCCGATTGGTAGGACCTAGCTACCACTGTGGTCAATCCAATCTTAACCAGTTTCTGGTGTTCTGTTGAATTCATTTGTGTTTCCTGAAGCAGTATCATTTGTGGGTGTGTTTTCTTCAATTGGGCTATGATTTTCCCCCTTTTAATAGGGCCACTCAGACCATTTACATTGTGAGATATCACCTTGATATTGTATTCGTATCATCGGGAAAGGTGACGTGAAGTTTCATCTCTACCCCCCCCCCCCAGGGGATATTTGGGCGCAATACTAACATACTAAAATGCCAGCAGAATGGGCCTAATGGTATTTCATGTCTGCTCGTTTGGTCAGTCCCCACCCTGGGAGCTGACCTTGCTGCCCTCCTCCCCTTCTCTGGCTTCTCCCTTCCCAGTTCTGGATATTCTCGCTGCACTGGATTTTGCTTCCAGAACCCTTCCCCTGCACCTGTCCCAACCCCTCTTGAACCACTCCACCATCTCTGCCTCCACCAGCCCCCTGGGCAGTGCATTTCATGGCTCCACCACCTCTCAGTGAAGTAGCACCTCCTCCTTTCTCCCTGAATCTTCCCCCTCCAGCTTCCACCCATGCCTCTAGTTGCCCCTCCTCCTTCCTTCAGAAGTACCCTGACTGCTCCTCCCCTATCTACCCCCTTCATGTACCTGAAGACCTCTATCATGTTCCCCCTGGTCCCTTCTTTCTTCCAATGTGTACATATTTAGCTCTTCGAGTCTCTCCCCATAGGTCCTGTCCCCCAAGCCCAAATCATTTTGATTGCCCTCCTCTGGACCCTCTCCAGGAGTTTAATGTCCCTCTTTAAGTGTGGCATCCAAATCTGCACGCAGTACTCGAGGTGCGGCCTCACCAAGCAGTTATACAGAGGAAGTTTCACGTCCCTCCTTCTGGTGAATCCTATTGGCTTATCTGCTAACTGTAACATACTGAATCGACTGAATATCTCGTATCTTTTCCCTCCTTGGATCTTTTTTTGTAAGATACAACGATTTACATACGAGATTTCCCTAATCAACCTAAACTTTCGGGCTGTAACCAGAGCCTACTTTTCAAATTACCCTGTCCATGAATATAAACCGAATGGGCACAATACTGAGTCAAAAAAACTATATACATTTTAACAATTATGACTTCCATGGTCCAAGTTAGTAATTGGACCCTGACGAACCAAATTGCCGCCAGAAAGAGATGTGCACTTTTGTGGCTGAAGTGCACTTAAGGGTAGAGTTGCCCCCCAAAAAGAAGGGGCTGTTGACTCAAAAATGAATTGGGAGAACACAGTAAGTTCAGACAGTTCCTGAGGTTGAGAGAGGATGAAAAAGGGAAAGGGAAATTAGAAGGTACGATCCCTGGCTGCTCGACACAGTCTCTTCATCTAGCCCAACCGTATGTTTATTTTTTTTTTTTATGAAAAAGGGGTTACATTTAGTTCAGGTCCGCATTATATAGTCCTATAGGATTCAAAGAAAAAGTCTAATTCTTGTACGCAGGTGTAAATGGTTCACTGTTTTGACCATCTATTTTAGGATTCCCTAAATCTTCTGATAACGTAGTCCCCAACAGTTCTGTAATCATCTATTTCCATTCAGTGCTGTACAGTGTACCAGACTGAATACAGTATATCTTCCAAAGTAGCCCCCATGTTCTCTGTCATGCGGTGTTCATCTCCATCCCACATCTAACATGAAGGGGTGCCCAGGTAGCTCCCAGAGCTGCCCCCCCAATCAGCCATCCCAGTTGTGAGTGGTCCAAGCCCGGCCCCCCCGGAGGGATACCTACTCGGTCCGCCCAACCTCCGCTGCCTCGCCAGACCAACCTGCCAAGAAACCCTTCCTTTACTAGTATTCAAACTAGGGTCATCTAAGTGACCAGCCATGTATTCAGCTATGATGCCTGTCTTGCCAGGCTCCTGGAGTGCTCATCCATCCATCAATTGTATAACCTCACCTCGCCTCTTGCTACTGTTTTAGATGCGTGTGCTCAATTGAAAAACTGACCCAGACGCATCTGACCCATTGTCCTAGAGTCTCAGTAAGGAGGATAGTATGGCTGGGCCTGAGCATGGAAGCCTGTCTGCTACACTGCCTTATGGCTCTTTGTATTATTTCCCCTCCTATATAGCAAGGGGACTATCACCAAGTGTGTCACGGGAAGGAAGAGTTCAACCCCCAGGGCCCAACTCCAGCTTAAAATATTCCTGAGCGGCATGGGTCCCTCACAAATGCCCGGGAACCCTATGAGTGTAGGGGCCTCCACTTGGCCCCCCCACCAGATTTCCTTGTTACTGCCATGCTCATTCCTGAGTGAGGAGGACGAGCGTGAATGGGGCCCACATGATGGCGGGTTACCACCTACCAATTTATCTTCTTTATCTAGGTCTCGGGGCAGGTAGTCCAACCAGATCAGGGTGAGCAGGCCAGGTCAAAGCCCCCAGCAGAGTAAGAGGGACATACCCGATGCCCCCCCGAACCACCCACCAGGTGGACCCAACCCCCCCAGACACTCACCTTCAACTGTTATGCGTAAAAGTTAAAGTCGAGACCCTCTCATCTGTTCTCAAGAATCACTCCTCGCAAACTGGCGCAGTAGCTGTTTAATTGAAGATACTGTTGCCTGTTGCGACTGTAGATCTGGAGCCTGCAGTTTTTTCACCTCCGTTCTGTTCGGTCCAGTGCATTGTGGCAAAGAGACACAGTTCGGAAGCTCGTAGCTTTACTGTTTAAAATCAGTCAGGGCCTCTCCTGCCGTGTCATAACAATGCTGCCCATTTGGAAACTGGATTACAAGCCTTGCTGGGTATGGGGTACGAAATTTCAGTTTGAGACCACGCAGAATGGGGAACAAGGGAATGAATTCCCAGTGGCATTGCATGGTCATCGGGGCATAGTCGTTATCAAAATAAATTCTAACATTGCCAAAAAAAGGTTTTCCCTTGTGCCCAAGCTTTCCAAAGAATAGTATCTTTAGTTAAGTAACAGAGGAATTGTATTATAACTGAGTGGGCCAGGTTCCTGGCTGGGTTGCTGTCGGTCCCAGTGCCCGGTGTACACTGTCCACTTCAAGTTTAAAGTCCGAGTCCAGTGTTAATGCCTTGTGGAGGAGCATATCTATGAATTCTTCAATATTATTGTCCACGCTGCCTTCTGGTATGCCATAAATCCTCAAGTTCCTGCGACAGTGTCTGTTCTTAGCATCCTCTTGTCTATGTCCCATAGCCTGGCAAATATCTACTAGTTGTGCAACTGTGGCTAGCAGTTGGGCCATGGAGTTAGTGTGGGCCTCTTGAGTTTCTTCTATTTGCGTTACCTTCATCTGTAATTCTGTGATATCTGAGTGAGTTTATTCTTGTTTAGGTTTAACATTGTGAAAGTCTGTTTTAATGTCCTGCAGGTCGTAAAGGATTTTATCCAGCTTATCCATTTTTGTTAAGGTTTGGATCTTTTTGTTTGTTTTGTAGATCGTTTGGATGAAATGCGAGAAGATTGGTGCGACTGGATTGAGTTACTGGAGTCTGAGGCTTCACGGTTGGATATCTCCGCTTCAATTTGTTTGTTTGTTTGTTTGTTTAAAATTTATTTTTATACAGGTTAATCTGATTGGGGAAAAAAATCCCCATTTACAACAAATACCTGTGGAAATTTACAAAAAGACCAGACAATGTAAATTGAGTACAAAATCACAATTACCTAAAAACAACTACAACAAACATTTAAATAATTATACAATTCCAATTTAAAAATATACTGGTCAGAGATTGCAATCATTTGGCAAGGTAACTTGTTCCATGTCCTTGCTAAGCTATTTTGTAACACCGTATCCCCCATACGATTCATAATTTGTATCATGGGCAATTTTTTAGTAGACCTCCTAAATGAATCTGAATATTTAGAATCTAAGTTCTGACATATCAAGTTTCGTAAAGGATGCATTTTTAAATGTATTAAACCATGACATATAATAAGCCATATATATTCTCTTCGAGCTATTGGATGCAACCAACCAAGTTCCTGATAAACTACACAATGATGGAGTCGGGGCCCATTATTTAGAGTAAAATTTCCCATTCTATAATAAGTTTGATCCAGTTTATGTAAACATTTTTTATACGAATGTTTATATAATGGTAAGCCGTACTCTAAAACAGGTAACAACAATTGTTTTACCAATTTAATTTTAACATCCCTAGTCAAACATCCTGACACTCTTCTTAGTGTCCCCAGTCTTTGATTGACTTTTTTTATTTGTAACAAAATATGCTCTGAGAAGGAAAAACGATAATCAACCAGAACTCCCAAATATTTATAAGTATTAACCCCTTGTACCCTTGTCCCGTCCAAAAAGCTAATATCCAAATCAATTGAATCTTTGTTAATATTAGATACTACAGAGAAGATCATACTCTGAGTCTTCCCAGTACTTATCAAAAGACCAGATTTTCTTATCGAAGTTTCAATATTAGAAAAATCTGTCTGAAGTCGCTGCCTCAGTTCCCCAGGATCCTTAGCAGATGCAACCAACACTATGTCATCCGCATAAAGTCTAACATCAGTACCCTTTACGTGATCAGGAAGATCATTAATGTAAATATTAAATAACATGGGGCCCAAAATTGACCCTTGAGGTACACCACGATTTAAGGCCAGTAAATCCGAGACAGCCCCACAGATCACCCTTTGTTTCGATTAAGTAAATAAGATCTAAACCACTGCAATGAATTATGATGTATTCCTAAATTCTGCAATCTAGACAAAAGGGTTTCGTGATGAACTAAGTCAAAAGCTTTACTAAGGTCACAAATACTGCCCCAGTTTGGTTTCCTGATTCAATGATGTCGCCACCAGGTTACCAAAATCAAGTAGGGCAGTATTTGTGGACCTACCCCCCCCTAAATCCATACTGATAATTTGTTAACAACCCCAAGTTATCAAGGTACTGCACAAGCTGATTGTTTATTAGCTTCTCCAATACCTTTGGTAATTGGTAAGGCTGCAACTCTGTTCGAACCCCCGGTAATTTGTTGTTAGCCATTCATTCTGATCAGTATTTTAAGTATTTTTCTGGGTCTGATAGAGGCTATTTATCAATGATTTGGGCGGTTGAGGCGCAGTGTCTAAGGGAGAACTCGCCATGCGCTAGGGAGCCACACCGGAAGTTGTCTTACATTCCTGACGTGGCACCTTTGTAAACGAGCACCTTGTTCAAAGGTTGTTTCCGAAGAATTTCAATTAAAAAAAAAAAATTGTTGCTCTCTGCCTTCTCTGGATCTCCAAGGAGGGACAACAGTAACACTTATTTGATCTCACGATATGCTGGGCCCTGGGTCTCAAAGTGGGCAAAGGGGTTTCAAGACTGACAGGTGGAGGACTTGGATGGCTAGGAGGAGTTTTACTTTTTAAGTGTTCTAAATATTCCTAAAATGGGGACCAATCCCACTCACTAGACCACTAAAGGGATCTTTTCCATCAAAGAAACTTACTAAAACGGGTTCTTCAGTACAACAAGATTACTTGAAAAGTATGTTGTGATAATGTTGGTGGTGTTCAACTCCTGAAATACCAATATAAATACCACACTCTCTTGCTGTTGATTTTTATTGTGTATTCCCATAGGTTAGCTATGTTACAAATATGTATTGCAGTTTCAGTGTATTTCCAGCACATACCTGGAAGACCCTTGAAAATGATCTTTTTGCTCAAGCTGTTAACTTTCCGTTTTTTTTTTTTTTGTGTAAACAAAATTATTTTCTACTACTTGCTTTGCATATCTCTTCAGTTCAGTCCATCCCTATTTTTTCAGTTTTATGAGGATAAGTTTGCTGTCAAGTACAGGAGGACCAGGTTTTGAGAGGGACCTGTGTTAATGGGTTCTGTGTGTAGTAAGGGACTTGGACATTCTTTTAAAGACAGCAACAGTGTTGGGGAGTGGAGAACTTTCTTTTGTGGGCTTTTTAGGCCAGGAAAAAGAATCCTTTCTCTCGACTGCGAGTCATTATATTTGAACTCTGTTTTCAAGGTTGTGCTACAAGGACTCAACTGGAGTGTGCAGGCTATACCGAACCTATGCATAGGAGTGACTTTATTGATTGATTTATAAATTGGCGAATAGGAGAAGCACACTCTGACAAGGTGCATTGCCAGTTGCAACCTGGGGAAGGAAGTACAGAGAAAATGGGACACAAAAGCAGTAATAATATAGTCAGAAAACCTAGGCAAAATGGTAGAAACAACAACTAGAGCAGTAGACAAATACAACGAAACAAGGAGATATATAAATCAAAAGGAAAGAAAATTTGCAGTGACTTTTATATGCAGTGATTGTACGTGGAATAAAGTGCAAGTATTAAGTTAGAGTGTGAAATGCAGTTTACCTAGCGTGTTGCAACATTGCATGAATGTTGACTGATGGTATTGTCAGACTGCAGTCTCAGGCCAACACACTGAGGCCTGGGGAGTGTGAAATGGAGAGGAGGGTGGGCAATGGGAAGAGTAGAGAGTAGGTCAGGAAGGAGTGAGAGGAATTCAGAAAGAGTAATGCCATTTTATACTTGAGGATTCATCATTTTTTTCCAGTTGACAACATGCTGATGTCTGATTGTTTTTTCACTTTGTTGCTTAAATAAAGGCACCATCTCTGTGAGGCATATTCTACATTTACTGGAGCATTCTGGAAATTAATTAGCACC
Organism: Neoceratodus forsteri; assembly: GCA_016271365.2. Taxonomy (NCBI): domain Eukaryota; kingdom Metazoa; phylum Chordata; order Ceratodontiformes; family Ceratodontidae; genus Neoceratodus; species Neoceratodus forsteri. The sequence goes on from CM028129.1 coordinate 1,419,822,683, forward strand.
GATTGCTGTGAACATAACCTTTAAACATGCCATCAATTTCCATGGCCATTGAAAGGTTAGCAAGTGTTATCTGTTATTTCTGTACTAACGTGATTGATATTCCCTGTTAAACCAGCATGTGAGATTGTTTCTAAAAAAAATATTACTTGTGTGTGCTGCAGAAATATAACTGCTGAATTAATTTTGTTTAGAATAGGATTTGGTTTTATATAGCTTCATTCATACACACCAAATTCCAAAGAGCTTTATTTATGTAGAATTTTGTGCACTAGGATATCCCCATTTCGGCTGAGGCCTACTTTTCAAGAGGGTCCTGGGGGACAGAAACGGCAGTAGGCATTCCTGACAGCTACAACAAGACCAGCTGAGCATGTAGATTGTAAACAGAAAGTAAACGGGTGCAGTATTTATAGCAGTTTTATAAAGCAGACAAGGGAGACAAATTAGGACATAGCTAGATGGCCAGGTGACAGGACAGTCAAAAGCTTGGAGGAGGGAGCAATTGCCTGGGATACTGAGATGTAGGAACATGGCTCATTTGAAAGTAGTGGTACTGGTGACTTTAATGTATTCCGAGAAGGCATTCATTACGGTCCTTCCTCAAAGGCTTTTGTTCCAGTGTCTTTTTAGTACATGATGCAATAAATTTACAAAGCGAGTCTGTATGCTTTATACAGTATATATGCGGTAGTCATTAAGTGTGCAAATGCCACACAATCCTGTATTTTGGGCTATATGACTGTGATACATTGATGGGACTTTTCCACCATAGATGTGGTTAGCAGTTATTTTCCTGTATACCCTTTCCTTGTATAAGCAATTGAGATCAAAACTAACAACCATTCAAATGTAGTACAGTATATAAAATAAAAAAAAACAACTATCTAACTGACAGTTTCTGCTGCTGTCATTATTGTGTACATTTAGAGTGTGTTCAGCTAGTACTTTGAGTCTCACTGTTAGCAGATTAGCTGGATTGTGGGATGGATAATATCCGGTGTAAGTTCTAGTGAGTGCTTTACCTCTGAGCCATTTCTTTGTGGTGCCTGATGTGTTAGTTATTGAATCAGTGCTTACCTGTGGTCTGCTGGAGTGCCATCCTGCCTGCTCCTTCTCCACTGTTCCAGCCCTGCAGCCTGCACATGTGCAGGAGGGGCTAGCCTGAGACCAGCTTCCCAGCCTGGAATAAACCCTAATCGATTTTCTTGTTTTCCACTCTGTTGCTCGAGGAGTCCTAGCCGGAACCCCCACCTCCACTGCAAACATCTCCCTGGGAGCAGACTGTCTGGAGCAATCTGAAGAGGTAAATAAAGCTCTCCCTGCAGCGTACTTATTCTGAGGGTGTTTACCCGTCTCTCAGTTTATTACCCCGCCCACATCACATCACATGACTTCCTGTCTTATTTTTTTCCCCCCCCAAGTCCCGCAACTCCCATTTGTGGGTAATAATTTCTGGCCACTAGGGGTCAGTATTGTGCCTACTCCTCCTCCTCTCCCTAACTGTATCCCTTTTATGCTTTCAACTGCCTCACTAGCACAGTTTGCCTTGTCCTCCCAGTTCCGCTCACCAGTCTTAACTAACTCGGGCTCCCATTTAGCACCACTACCTTTGCTGGGTCTTGAACCTCCTACCCTCTGTCCTGAAGGCAGACACTCAACCCCTGCACCACTAGCTAGTATAATCTGCTTTCTGCTTTTCTGTTCCTATATCCTGTTTCCCTGATCCTATCCATCTCCCCTTTTTTCCCCCCTCTTGTTTACTTCCTGTTTCCTTTACTGCCAAAATGAATCTCTTTGCTCTGTTTCTTCCTGTGCTCCTCCTTCTGTCCTCTCTTGCCTCTTACACCCTTTCGTTATCACTCGCCCTCCCCCCGGTACTCCTACCATTATGTGCCATATTGCCCTTTGTTTCGCTGACATCCCCCCCATGCACACCTCTTTTTTCAAACCCAAATTCCTCTGGGGCCCTGAAATCCTGGTCTTCATCCAATCCCCTAATGTAAACCAGCTCAGCCACCCCCATGCTAGGGGCACCCAACTCACCTTAAAGAAGCTGCCCAAACATTTGCCGTATAGGTTCTCTTTCATTCTTCTGCTCCTCTCTGAAAATGTTCATCTCAGTCCAGGCCCTATGCCCACCCCCCTCAAAAACTTAAGCATACTGGTGGCCTTCCACCGGCCGTCATGAAGATATGTGACCTTCTAAAGAAGCATGCCCAACTCCAAGCCTGAATATGCCACCACAACCCAGATGCTTTTGCGGTAGTTGAAACCTTGCTACCCCACCATACCCCTGACTCTGCTGTCGCGCTGTCTGGTTACATTACACAGATCAAATAGAATGGGAAAGGGGGGGGGGGTTGCGCCATCTATCTCTGCGATGCACTTCAAGATCATGTAATCCTAACTACCCTCCTCACTGCTAACGCTCAATCTCTTACCCTTAAAATTGCTGTTGGGACCTCCAGTAAAACTGTATACCTGATGTCTACATACATACCTCCCCGTAACCAGAAAGAGGCTTTCACTGCGATCCTAGACATCGCAGCCCAACTCCCCAAAAACTCTGAGATCATCACATTCGGTGACTTTAACACAAATTAACTTTCCCATCAATCAGCCTATTTCAGAGATGCTGCTGCCGCCCAAAACCTAGCTGAACTGGTCCCCTCTCCAACCAGGCTTAACTGAAACATGGGCAACAGAACCCTCATTGACCTCATTTTCTCCAGTCACCCTGAACATATCTCCGATGTCCAGGTCTTATCTGACTCGCTTAGCGATCACTCTCCTGTCACCTGCCGCTGGTAAAACAACTGGAAACCCGCCCCTTCCCCATCTCCAGACACTGACTCCTTAGGAAAGGCACTCTAGGGCATTTCCCCAATTATCTTCTCAACTTTGACTGGACCCTGCTCGACTATATTGCATCTGTCGATTATGCACTGTCCTTCTTTATTAGTTCCTTTAACGCCGCCTGTGATATCTTTGCCCCCTTTAAGTGGGCGGTGAAAGATCATTTCTCTCCCTGGGTCAGTCAGTCTATAATTGACCAAACGACTGCACATGTCAACCTATGGCACCGAGCCCTGGAATCTGGGTGCCCCGTGGACCGTCAGCTATACTGTGCTGCCTGAAACTCCTGCACCTGGGCCATCCACCAAACTAAGGTTGCTTACTACCAAGCTAAATTCACCACCTGCTGGGGGCAGGAACATAACTTCTGGGAGAATATTAAGGAACTCCATGGTGAATCCCCCCTCAGGTTCCCTACCCAAGATTCTGACCCGATTACCAACAGCTTTAATGCGGCTTTTACTGACCTTAGCTCAGTATTCCCCTTCCCCGATTTCTTCTCCCACCACCCCAACTGGTGTCCCACTGTTCCATTTCAAGACCGTCTCCCCAAGTTCTGCCTGCTCCTACCTCCCTTAAGTTCCTTGGCAAATCCAGACAGAGTGGCAATATACTAGACCTTAAGCAGCTCAGCTTGTCTCTAGAAACAGTCCTAACCCCCCTGACCAAAATCTTGAATATGTCTCTATGCCTTGGTCAGTTCCCTTCCCAGTGGAAATAGGTGGTGGTCACCACCATCCACAAGAGCAGCGACTGAACCTCCCATAATAACTACAAGTCTGTCTCCTTTCTGCACCCCGAAAAGTGCTTGAAAAAAATCATCACCAACCAACTCACTGAATTCCTGGAATCACATAACCTCCTTTGCCAGCAACAGAACAGTTTCAGGAAGGGCCACAGCACCACCACTGCTCTCCTGGAGTACATCTCATACATCCACGACGCTCTCGACCAAGGGGCCTTCATTGGGTCTGTGTATATAGACCTCACCAAGGCCTTTGATACAGCCAATCGTTCCCCATTATCAGACTCTCTCCTTTCCACTGGCCTGTCCCAGGAGGCCACCACCTGGTTCATCCACTATCTGCAAGGAAGATTCCAGCAAGTGAAGATAAATGGCCCCCTATCCACTAGTCTACAGGTTCGCTCTGGGGTACCCAAGGTCTCCATTCTTGGCCCACTCCTATTTACCCTGTACCTGAACTCTCTCCCCTCAGCCTGCATCAGGATGTCTCCTCGTCTATGCAGATGATGCAGTGGTTTTCAGTCACCACCCTGACCCCACCCTGCTTCAACAGGACCTGCAGCACTCCTTCAAGGAGGTTGAATCCTGGTTTTCAGACCATAAACTTGTTCTCAATAATAAAAAGACAAAGATGATGCTATTTTCACATCACCAAAATAAGTACAAGTCCTCTGCCCTCTCCATCCTCCATTCTCATGGCACCCCCTGGAATCTGTTCCCCATTTTAAATACCTTGGTATCACCCTCATCCTGCCCTCTCCTTCCATGAACACATTACCGCTACCTGCTCCGCAGTTAATGCCAGAATTTGCCTCCTCTACAGAATTAGGTCCTGCCTCTCCCTTGCTGCTCTTAGACTGGCTATCTCCAGCTCTATTCTATCCCTGGTAGACAATGGTATAGTCATCTATGGGTCTGCCTCAAACTCTGCCCTGAGTAAAATTAAACTTGCCTTACACAAAGCCTGCCGGCTGGCCACTGGCTGCGACAGGTTGACGCATACCTGCGATCTCTATCAATGCTCGGACTTGCTAAATTTCCAAGGGCGTCTCTACTATCAGACTTGCCTACTAGCAAAAAAAAATCTCTATGAGCCACTCACCCCCTGGCTGTAACCTTCTCTCTCCAGGCCAGCACAGGTGGGCGACCAGATATATCCGACAAAACTGCTTTCCAAGTCCCTTTCTATAGAACTACTGCCGGTCAAGGGTCCTTCAAATATAGGCCCCCTTTATGGATGAACTCCATCCCCCTGTTCCCTCCTATCCATACCCAAGTTGGGCCCTTTCAGAAAAGAACTGCCTGACCACATCCTGGTTTCATCAAACTGTGACTACCTGTAACACTGTCTTAACCCTCCATTTCCTCTCCTGCACCTTAGCCCCACAACACCCCCCACTGAGTGGCTTACTGGTCTCTACTATTTTTCTAGCTCTCATTGCTCCACTTCCTGGGCCTGTTTCTCATTTTCTCCTCTATACCTCCGTTGCGCCTGTCTCCAATATTTATTTTTTCTCCTCAGACTTATTTCAGCAATTTTGGTTACTCCCATATCAATTGACAGTGCTTATTATAATTAATGGGTCTTCCTTTTTACCGAAGGAAAACCTTGCCGTAATTTGCCGTAATAAAGGAGTGTTTATTATGGCAAACACGCGCATGGTTTTCCCTCAGTCTGTCCATGCGCCCACTGCAGCTCTCCTGCCCGGACCACTGGTCGCCTCCGGTTCCACAAGAGACGGAACAGCCACTGGAGACTCAGCGGTAAGGCACCGCAAACAAAATAAAAAAAAATAAATAAATTTTGCCTGCCAGCAGGAAAGAATCACAGAACAGATTTAAATAAATAAATTAAAAACGTCCATAGACCGCGTGATCGAACAAAAGTGAACCACGGCCGCACAGGAGTCAGGGACGTTGTTTCTGTTTTTATTTTATATAACTGCTGTGGCCAAAAATGAAGACCCAGCAATTATATAAAATAAAATACGGGGTGTTGTATGTAAATTTGAAGTTTCCACGCACTGTCAGGGTTAGATGCTTTTGATAAACCCCGAGAGGTTCGCTCTCGGGATTTATGTAGCATCTAACCCCTCGGGTGTGTGTAAACTTCTCATTACACACAACACCCCATATTTTATTCTGTTTGTATTGCATTATTAGACAACTCCCTATTGTATAATTTTCTCTGTGTATAATTACTGTCATTGTTCATAATGTCTGTAACACTTGCCTGCCACACTTTGTACCGTTGTGGTGCCTTTGAAAAAACTCAAATGGTTGTAATTCCTAGACTTCAATAAATAAAAATAAATAAATAAACTGTAGTATACTTGTGAAATATTACATCAAGGGGGAGCTCTTAAGGTTATTACTGCCACTTGCCCTTTGGACTCCGGCTATGTGCTTCATGAGCTCCCCTTCATGGTATTTTTTTTTCTTGTACACCATAGGTACCTGTCATTTTTGTTTATGCTGCTGCCACTCTTTGCCTAACGAGGGCATTCCTGGAACCAAGATTGTTAGTAAAAACGTTGTTTTTTTAACAGGATGCCACTACTAGGACCAAAAAGGCCCTCTTGTCAATGTTATCTTGATACACAGTTCCTAGTCATACAAAATTAACTATGAACATTATAAAAGTATATAGAAGACGGCAAATACAATTTCATAGATTTGCAACCAGAAAAATGTTTAGCAGTAACAGACAAAATAAGATATTCATAGACAATCGGTAGCAGACTAAACATTATTAATAGACAGTATTAAGACATTGCTCAAAAATTCAACTCCATCATCTTTGTCAATAGATCTCATTCCTATATGGAGAGGACAAAGTAATATCAGGGCCTGAAACAGTCTCTCCGGATTTCTTTGGAAAGACATTTCTAGCCCTGGAAATGTAATTTGATAGTCAGCATTTCCATATTGAAATGCATTTGCTCAATATTCTGGTGTGGCTGCAGTGGCAGTATTGAGCCTCTGAAGCTTGCATGCATCAGTCCTAAAATGGGAGGAAGGGTAGTTTTAAAAAAAAAAAAACAAAAACAAAAAAAACTGAAGATAGCATGTTGTTCACTGAAGCGGGTGGGAGGAGCTGCAAGCTGGCGGTTAGGGCGTCATGCACTGAAGCAGGGAAAAGAGGCTGCTAGCTGGGGAGAAGTGTGAATGAGTGCTTAATGCGCTAAAGCAAGGGGATTGGGGAAGAAAGAACCTGGCAGCTGGGGAGTTGGTGTGCATCATGCACTGAAGTGGGCAGGGATGACATCTGGGTCACTCAGATAAAGCGTTGGGGGAGCGGGGAGTATGGATCATGGGCGTTGCAGGAAATAAAAATATTGTGCCAACGAATACATCAGCCCACGAGCCTAATACTAGAAGCAGGAAAAGTAACTATTGACCAAGACCACAGTGAGCTCAGCAAATCCTGACATGGGAGCACTAGCAAAAGAAGGCCAATCCCTTAACACAAGTTAAAATTCTGAAAATGCTGCTATGCCTGGTGAGAATTCTGATAAGAGCAAAATCCTGATTGAAAATAGTGAACTCGGAGTTGCAGCTGATGAGCTAAACATTAAGGGGTTCAGTGCAAATCAAATACCTGCTAACCAACCACAAGAGCTGGCAAAAATGTTCAGACACTTAACCTGAAAGGTTCAAGATGGTCTCAAAAGAAACTAAAGCAAGTCACTGAAGGAACCGAGATGGGAAAGTAAGCCTTCTCCTCTTTTAGACCAAAGGTTTGAAGCATGTTGCCTTGGAAAGAATTGGTTTACATCACAGTAAGACATGTTTTGAACTGGGACTTACTAAACCCTTGAAAATGAATTCTGAATGTAATTTTTTTTAGTATTCTGGTATCTGCATTTCTTGTTGTATCCTTGTTTGTACTTGTATGTCTGCTGTACTCTTTTTAATGTTTTATTGTTCTGTCTCCCCAGGCATAGCTGAAAAGGGGTCTACATGATCCAGCTCACCTCCTCATAAAACAAAACTTATTAAAATCAATAAATAAATATAACAGTGGCATTGCTTTTTTTCTAGTTAGTGGTCTGCAAATGCAGATGAATAATGGTAGCCCCTGATTTCTTGCAATTGCATTTTTTCTTATTAATGCAAATCAGATACGTAGCCTTAACACTCTCTCTCCAGAGGTCTAAGCATGTAGAACTCGCGTTCTTTAATTATCTAGCAAGGCACATTTATGAGGTTTAATAATTACAGAATTCCCAAATAGAACATAATGTGCACTCTGGCAAAAAAAAAAAAAATAAATTGAATATCGCATGAAAGTCTTGTACTGTTGCCTAATTCTTTGTTAAGGCCATGGCAAATACAGTTGATCCCCAGGATTCTCCTCTTATTTTCAAAAATACAATTTTCTTTTTTCGGTGCCAACAGCATAACCCGTAATAATTATTGTGGTCATGTGTACCCTTTTGTACATTTAGTCAGTTTCAAGGTTACAGTCAGTGTAAGTGATTCGGCTGCATGATGTCATTGATAATGTAAATGATAGGGCTTTTAGGGTTTGGTGTAGGGGTTCAGGCCTACAGAAGCCCGCCTGAGTTCGATCCCCTGTATCGCACATTTTTTTTCTCACTACAACTTTTGATGTATGATAGAAATTGTTAGATGTCATTGCTGCTGTAGTGCAGGGTTTCTGTAGCATTAAATAGCAGACTTGAACTTAGTATTACAGTATGTTATAGTCAAATTAGTCGCAGCTGAGGCTTGTCTAGGTTTGAGTACAATTAGTTACCTGTTCTTGCACAATGTGACATAACCTCTCGACCACAGGAACTATAGCACACTTACCTATAGCTCAGTGGCACACTAAATATGTGTTTAACAGGCAGAGGATCAGATCCTGACAAGGATTTAAACATTTTCAGGCGATTCATGATAGTGTGGAGCTGGAATAGTAAATTATATGAGAAGTACATTTAGTTAAGAACAGTTTGTAAAGATAAATCACCTGCAGGGATTAGATCCCCTGTCACCTGTTTTGCAGGTTGTGACATAACCTCTACACCGTAGGAAATGCATCTCACTTACCTGCATTTCAGTGGCACACTGAATGTGTGTTTGCTTAGCATGCAGAAGATCAGTGGTTTAAATGCAGGGAGACCTAGCTTGAAACCTGGCAAGGGCTTAAACATTTTTTTCAACTCTTTTTGTAAAACGGAAATTCACTTGAGTACTGATTCTTGGTGATGTGGAGCTGGAATAGTGAATTATATAAGTCCTTTCAGGTAAGAACAACAGTTTATAAAGGTAAATCACTGGTTGGGAGTAGATCCCCAACCACCTGTTTTATAGGTTGTGACATGAGCGCTACATCATTGGAAATGCAGTTCACTCACCCTGCAGCTCAGTGGCACACTGATTGTCTGTTCATTTAGCAGGCAAAGAATCAGTGGTTCAGATCCTGGCATGGACTTGTGCATTTGTTGGTCTGTTTTTTTCTTCTTTGTAAGATGGGAATTCATGATGGTGTAGCGTTGGAATAGTCAATTATATAAGAAGTAAATTTAGCTAAGAACAACAGTTTGTGAAGGTAAATCACTTGCTGGATTAGATATCCAGTCACTTGTTTTGCAGATTGCGACGTAACCATTACATTATAGGAACTGCATCCCACTGTACTGCAGCTCAGTGGCACACTGAATGTGTGTGACGCTTGGTAGGCAGAGCATCAGCAGTTGAAGTCAATGGCAGGGACTTAAGCATTTGTTTTTTCAAATTTGCTTTTCAAGGTGGAAACTCATTTGAATGGGGATTCATGGTGGTGTGTAGTTGAAATAGTAAATTATATGAGAAATAAGTTTAGCTAAGAACAACAGTTTGTCAAGGTAAATCACCTTATGTGATTATATCCCCAGTTCCCTGTTTTGCAAGATGTGACATAACCACTACATCATAGAAACTGCAGCTCACTCATTAGCAGCTCAGTGGCATGCTGAATGTGTGTTTGCTCAAGTGGCAAAGGATCAGCAGTTCAAATCCTGGCGAGAACATAAACATTTTTTTTGGTAAGGTGGATACTCATTTGTGTGGTTATTCATGGTAGTGTGGATCATGGAGTTCATATGAGAAGTAAATTTAGCTAAGAACAATTTGTGAAGGTAAATCGCCTACTGATATTACATCCCCAATACCCTGTTTTGCAGGATGTGACATGCCTTTACACCTTAGGAATTGCAGCTCACTTACCTGCAGCTCAGTGGCACAAGAATGTGTGTTCCCTTAACTGGCAAAGGGTCACTGGTTTGAATCCAGGCAAACACACAGTATATTGTGTTCAAATACATTATTTCTTACTTTAGAGACCTTATTTGGCAGTTTTAGTAGCATTGGTACTTTGATTACTTTTGACTTGGTTTAGCATGAACATCAATTAGGTCATCATTTCGCTGGAGGGTAACATGGAACTTTGAGCCCCAGTATTCCCCCCCCCCCCACAACAAAAGATGTCCTTTTTTGTTATTATAACAAATTTAAACATGTTTAGGGAAACAAACTTAATAAAGTGTGCTCCCTGCTGCAGAGAAAGGCCCAGAAAATTACTAGGATATATTTATTAATTAGTTCTGGCCTAATTGAAAGGGATTTCAATGTATTCAGTTAAGATAATAGCACACAATAAACAAAAATGTGGATTTCCAAAAGAAAGCGATCAGTCTGAGTCTGTCTTGAGAAATATATATTATGGGTACAAAAGCCTGAAACAGTTTTGGAGGCTTAATCACTAAATACACAATGAGACAAATTTAATGCCTGCTGTTTCTGTTGTAAGATCTCTTTTACTGGTCAAAGTTAGCAACAAAGAAATGTTTTAATGGTTCTGAACACAGATTCAGAAAGATAGCCAAACATAGACAGAACAAAGGACAAAGTAACAACCCCAGGGCTAAGTAGGGAACTTGGGCAGACTGGATGGACCTTGGTCTTTTTCTGCTGCCATTGTCTATGTTTCTAGCTAGAATTCTTTTGATATTACGGGCACATTGCATAACTGGTGTTCAGCAAATTTAACAGTGACTGCTGCATCATGGCATGGAAACCACCCAGATCAGCTACAATCAATTATCTTGAAGAATTCCCAGTTAATTCAGTCTAACTAATAAGCCCACACCATGCATACATGCTTGCATGCATTAACGCGCACATACATATACAGACACACGCACATACAGCTTTAGGGTGAAAAGAAGAACATTTGATTGTCAAATTCCTCCCTATCAGCAGCTCAGAATAAGCATTCCAGCCTGTGACGCTGTTACAGCGGCAAGGTGTCTGCCTGTGATGCCGACGACCTGAGTTCAGAAATGTTCCCAGGAGTCGGAGGGCTGGCCGGGGAGGAGGAGGAGGAGGGTTAAGCGTCCCAAGGGCAGCTCTCCTCCAGTAGGGGGAAGGAAGGGATGGCTGCTAGCGCTTGCCTGCCCCAGCAGAAAACTGGGAAATGGAGCCAGAGTTCACACAGTGGGAGGCGGGCTGACGCAAGCATCCATGTCCTAGCATCACAGTACGTCTGCTGCTCTGATTTTGGGGGGGGGGGGCAGGAGTCAGAAAATGGAACATGGACTATCACAGCGTGAATAATACTGGCCTCTCCTGAGCTCTGCACCAGTCTGTGGGACCCCTCACCCACACCAGATCCATGTGTTGGTGGGTGGTGCCCACTATCTGACTCCCACCGGGGAGGGTAAGCTGTGGAGGACATAGGACCAAGGACCCTCACCGGATCTGTGTCGCTGGTGTCGTGGCACCCCTGATGACCCCTGCCACGGGGTAAGCTGTGGAGGACGTTTGGGTGAGCTAGGTCCCTGGTGTGCCGGATGATGGGGCTGGGGGAGGACGCCAGATGGTTAGATGTGCCGCGGCAGGGAGGATAAAATGTCTAATCAAAGAAAAGAATAAACATTCCAGAAGTCTCAAATGCTATGTCCACAGATTTCTCTGGACTTGGTCTTTCTAAGAAGGAATGCTGAACCCTATGAAACAGATCTGTTCTATATGAGGAGTGGTTGGTTTTTAAAAGGGTTGTGGAAGGTTTGGTCACTCTGCAGTGAGCATATGAAGGAAGCCATGAATATCCCGTTCAAAGTGCCATGATTCTGGACTATTTTAGTACTACCCCCACCTCCTTACATCAGTCTATTTTAGGCCAATCATAACTTCTGTATTCCATTTGATGGCTCCTTATAATTCAGTCTTGTATGTCTGGTAGACAGTTTTTACTGTATGTGGTTGTTTTGTTACAAAACAATGAAACCTAAGTTTGTAAAAAAAATGCTGTGTCTGGCTGTTTATCACAAAGAATCAAAGAAAAAAAGAAAATCAGCCCATGCAGGTTTTAAATGTTCACCTATAAATTATCCACGGGCAGAGTTAAAAGGCTTCCAGCTCTGCTCCTTTCTCTTTTGGTCTGTCTTTCTCCTGCCAGAGGCTTTTTATAGGGCTCCGTTTACCACAGTTAGCTTTCCTGCATGCTAATGTGCCTTCTTACCCTTTTATATTTCCAGCATGCAACAATTACTTAGGCCCTTGACCCAACAAATCTGGCTACAATTAATTTACAAGGGCCTTTTAAACAGGTTGAAGGATACTTAACTCTGTCCTTGCACATCCCTACCTCTCACAGGGAAATTGTGGTGTCAGTGCTCCCATATTGATTTGGCATTTTCCCTGTAACTCCCGAGTGATATTCCTGTGTTTTCTTGTAGATTACATTATTTCCTATGGAAGCTGAATTGCTCTGTTTTCCTGTATAACCAAGGCATGTCTATGGGAAGAGTTTTCCTGTAGATGCCTCCCAATCCCTGTAAAATACAGGAATCCCTGTAGATATGGGAGTCCTGTGGTGTAAAGGTATTGGATCAGGTGTCTGTGTGGTACATCCTGTTTTGGGGATAAAGGCATTTCTTGAACTGAATAAATATTTCATGGTGGGGATGGGTGTTGATGGAAGAGTACTCTAGAATGTGGGTACATTTTTGTGAAGCTTCCCCTTTTGTGATGGACATTATGGTCAACATATCCAGACCTTCCAAAAGAACTGCAGTCTCTAGGTAGCAGGTAAGCCATTTGTAGGCAGAGTTTTCCCTCTGCACGCGTCATTTGTGGGTGATTGATCTTTACCTCTGCATGTGTTTAACTGTATTAGAATTGGTGTACTATGTGATAGAATCATGTAAATCGCAGCAGTTGTGGCTACGGTACGTTTTTGTGTTAAATTTCTGTTCATTTCTTTTATCGTACTTCCCCTCTGTGGCCTGATGCAGAATACTACTTACTGCATATATACACTCTACCAGCATTCTCTTGTGAGGCCTGGCTGACCTGTGTTTGTCAAGGCAGGGATTTATTTAACTCTAAAAATTGATTAGCGTTTTGCTCATAAAAGTGCAAAAACTTTGTGAAAATGCACAGCTCTTGCCTCACTGTGTTTAACAAACACAGCACTTCTAGAAAATCTATATAAATACTTTCTGTACAGTTAGTATCGTCCCAAGAAAAAAACTGCTAATCAGTTATTTAAAACCCTGCAATGTCCCCCAGCCCTCACCTTCTCCCACTCTGGAGCTGTTCCTCTGTGCCAGACTCTTGCCAAGACTCCTTCATGTCCTTGCCACTGCCTTTGCACAGAGAAATCACCATGCCAAGCTGGATATGAAGCTGCAGGAACAATGCCCTGCCTTTGTGGTTCCTCTCCCCCCCACCCCAGGGAGGGGAGCGCAGCTTGGTGACAAATGCAGGTGTGTCTTCTTAGAGACAAAGGGTGTCCATGTGGACTTAAATCCCACCTCTTGCTGTCTGATTGGGATTCTGGATATGTGGATCGGCACTTGAGTCTTGCCACTGTCAATGAGTGTGTGTTCTCGCAGTCCCCAGCAACAATTAATGGTTCTTTATGGCAAAATTGCTTTGAAAGAAATAAAAGTTGGTGCAGATGATAGGCATTTTACGAAAACAATTGTCCCATCCACAAGTGGCATATATTTTTAAAAATCCTTTTTTTGTTGTCTCCCTTCCTTGGCATGCCAATGAGAGTCCCGCATTCAGGAGTGGCATCCAATTTGTCACTCACTGGACTAGTGGAGGGAACATTTATTTTGAGGGTGATGCCTTCACACACTGGGAAGCGAGAGCTACAGCATGTCGCACCCCCTGGTGTTAAGTTTTGAGCGGGTCTCTGAGGCGATTCACCCGTGGGCCACGTGTTGTTAGGGTTGAGTGCTGTGATACACTCCATCAGTCAGGTCTAAAAGGGAGGGAGTGTTGAAGCACATTCCTCTGTGGCACCCGCTATTGGTGAGTTGTGAGCAGGGCTTGGTGGGGTCCCAGAGGAGACCACCACCTATGCAGCCCTTGTACTGAGGTCCGGTGATATGATCTGCTCTTATCAGTGCTGGGAACTGAGTGGGAGATGAGGGCATGAAGTATAAACCAAGGTGGGGGAAGAAATGGAGGTTGTGAACCCTGGAAGAAGATATTTTTTGGGGGGTCCAGTTTTTTTAGTATCTAGCAGTGCATGTTCGGACCCATGTTGTTAGCAATGATCCATTGTTAGACTGCCCCTTTTTTTGCCCTAGGATTTTAACACACTGTTGTGTACTTTCAGGAGAGGATGATGAATAATTGCTTTACCTTCTATCTCACACCAGTTATACCCTCCATCTCTTACAAGTGTGGTGCTTCTTAAATGTGAAACTGAAGCTTGTTAAAGATCTAGTAGCCCCCAAAAATGGCAGGCGGAAAATGTTACTGATTTTTAAAAGTAGTCTCATTACTTTTTATTTATTTTTTTGTACTTATATTTTATTAGAGTTTATGTAAGTAATACATTACATATACTTCCTTACAGGCAGGCATTACAGAAATGTAAATCCTTGTGAAATACAAGTGCTTCATTTTTACAGCAACAAAATCAATATAATATGCCCCTGTACAGTGTTACCTCACTTGGGAGTATGCTAATTATATCAGCATTTTTATATAAGAAATCAAAATAGGATATAATGAAATTAACTACAGGTCATTCCTATTGACCGTTGCAGCCATGAGCAGGGACTATGTAAACAGGGTAAACATATCTTTCTTCCTTTCAAGAGGATTAAATGTCCCTAACCAAGTTCGTTAGCTTAAACAGGTAACATCTCTCATAGCAGTCCATTAGTATTTGTACTTGCCATTTTAATTTCCTTTTTCAGTATGTCATTTTACCACGAGTAGCTCACCCTGTTAACCAAGTAACACTCTACCAAACTATCACTAGAATAGAACATAAGGGAGAGGTACATTCCAGAGAAACAGTGCTCTAGATCTACATGGGTTTAATTCACTAAATATGCCCTCCTTTATTATTATTATCCCAACAAATACCCATAAAAATCACCTCCTCTTGAATAATCTTATGTCTAAACAAATCAGTTTCTCAGCCACCAACTTCCCTTATTGAGCTTTAATAGTCACCCTTCAAGTTTTTAATCGTCTGTTTCTTCTTCCGATTCAGAGTTCTCCCTTCTGGACGAAAATTGGTTTTCCAGCTTTACCATTAGCTTAGCCATGTCAGTCGAGTCCGAAAATTAGAATACTTTCCCACCGTAGACTACTCTCAGACTCGCTGGCATCAGCAAAACGTGATGCACACCCAGGGCCTGCAGACGAGACCGGACTCCATCAAATCCCTTTCTCCTCATTTTGGTCGCGTAGCTAAGGTCTGGAAAAATATGCACATGGGATTCTTGCCAGTATAATGGGCTAAATTGTTTTGCTTTACTTAAAATTAGATCCCTTTCCTCTGACGACCCCAACTCCAGCAGTATGGTTCAAGGAGTAGTCGCGCCCGTAGTTGCTCTAGGCCGTCCGCCACGTGGTGAAATGTGATAGTTTTTTTAAGGTAAAGTCCTCCTTGAGAGTTAAAATCTGTAACAGCATATTTGTGATAAAGATTTTTGGACTTTCGCCTTCAATATTTTCAGGAAGACCTAGAATCCTGATGTTGGAAGAGCGAGCAGCATTCTCTAAGTTTTCAAGCCGCCTTCTTAGCAGGGTATTTTCCTTCGTGAGCCCCGTTGCGACATCCATTGCCTTCTCGGCTGTTTTTGTCGCTGCTCTAGTGTCTTCTGTCAGGACTGCGACTTTCGTGCTTAATTGTTTAATTTCAGCACTGAATTCCTTCATTTTTTTATCCAAGCTTTGAATTGCTCGGAGTAGGGCTGCATTAGAAGGCTGAGCCTCGGCACGATCCCCCACCACCGGGGTGTTGATCTTTACTGCCGCCCATCCCTGGATCCTTGGAGCGGACTCCATCCGAATTTGCTGCTGCTTTGTTCCCTCTCACCATAACTCCCGCTGTAAGTACTTCTTTGAGAAAATTCTTATACCCGCAGGTTTCGGAAATGGAGCTAAGTTCACTGATCAGTGTCAAAACGTCAGATAATTTTAAACTGCTGTTTGTTGGTTTTAATTAACAATAGTTGTAGAGCTGCATGGAGAAGATGTTGTCAGCTCAGCTGCTGGCCACGCCCCTACTTTTTATTTCTGTAGGGTTTTTCCTTTTCTATGTGCTCACTAAATCGTTTTCTGCCTAATAGTGTTGGATATGATGTAAAAAGCAGTGCTTTACCTGGAGGCAGACATATCGAGTCCTCCTACTACATCACCAGTACGTGCTCTCACTCATTGTTTCATTGTTACAGCACAAGTTCTGCTGGCAGATTGATAACATGTCACAAGTTACCAGTCAAGCAGCAGGCGATTGCAACATCACTAGTAACCAGGAAGAGCCAGTCAGCGAGATCACACAATGCTGATGATGTATAGGGAGGACTAAAATGATGTCACCCTCCAGGTAGGGTGCTGTTCCACACATCACACCTAGTAGTACTGTAAGGTAGGAAATCTTTTTGATGAACAAAACAGAAAAGAAAAAAATACTTCAGATATAAGAAGTGATAACTGACTACTTCTGAAAGTTACTGGGAATTTCAGACAGTAAACCAGCTCTTTAATGTGATTTGCCAGTTTCCTTCAAAATAATTATGGTAGGAATCCGCAGGATTCTGCTCTCACATTCTTAAAAAACTGATATTCTGAGCACTCCCTTCTTTATTATTCTCCTTGGTGTCTCACAGAGCATGCATATATACACGTTGAAACATTCTGTACTTAACGTTATTTGAAATGGTCACCTCGAGCTGAATGAGTATTAATGGCATAGTCATGAAACCAGTTCTTTGCCTCTTAGACTTCACCTGTTCCTGCTGCTTTTCCTGCAACAAAATCATAATCCTCCACTTGTATAAGCAAAATCATTTCCATGGCAACAGTTGTGATGTTATAAGCAGGGGATTGTGATTTCACAGCAGGAATAAGTAATGTGAACAGATGCAGTGTAAGAAAAACAAAATCCTGTTTTATTGAAAATATATTCCGTGATAAAGAATGGAAGGTCCTGCAGTTCACATTTGTAACAAGTTTTGTGAGAGTTCTGCTGATGACAGCTGTCAGTTTTGTAATCTTGGTTTGATTTATTGGTGCTTTTTCTTTTTTGTAAGCTTTCTTTATGCTCCATCTCTGGCCACTGTGACTCTCTCTCTGGTGTGGTCACT
Source organism: Neoceratodus forsteri (assembly GCA_016271365.2). NCBI lineage: Eukaryota > Metazoa > Chordata > Ceratodontiformes > Ceratodontidae > Neoceratodus > Neoceratodus forsteri. Next base: position 1,419,839,903 of record CM028129.1, read on the forward strand.
CGGCACAACCCATCCCACCACCTGAAGTCCCCAGCCTTAACTTACCAGTGGGGTGGACCTCCGTTCCGCTCCTCTGATCCATCAACCCCCCGGATCTAAGCCCCCTGAGGTGGGACTGCCGACTCTTCTGGCAACCTTTCTGAAATTTAGTTGGTGACCAGGAAATGTGCAGAGTACTGGAGGCAGGCTGAAGGACCAAGCGATGGGCATGGGGGTTGGCCACTGGACCCACCTTCGCCTACCAAGGGCCAGAGCCTTTTTCCCTTTTGTTCTGTTTCTTGGCTTGGATGTGCAATGCATCCAACATGTGTGTTCATGCACATAGGTCACCGCCGCAGCCAGTCCTCTTACAGAGGATCCCATGGGCTGTCGTGCCCCTGGTCACCACCAGGAGTCACCCGAGGCTTGGGATCTAAGACGTCCCTCCCTCCAAGGAGAGCAGTCCTGTGAACACTCAATCCTCTTGTCCCCTGCTGACCCCCGACAACCAGAGCTTGCTCCCGAACCCAGGTCACCGGCATGGTGCGAGTTGTGGCATCCAGCACATCAACCCTCAGCGTCACCAGGCCGGCTAGTGCTTTTTCTTTAAAGAACTTAAGTTTGCATTACGTAATATCTGTGGATGGAGATTTACAGCATGCATGTTTTATATATTTTAACCAGTTGGGTTTTATCTTTGAAAATGTTAATCATAAGCAGAATATTAAATTAAAATGAATAGGAAGGCAGAAAGTGTCAGTGTTAAATCCAATTACTCAAGTTACCCTCAAGCAGAATGTGCAGTGCTTTGGTGGAGGCTGGGGATGTCGGTGCCCTTTTCAAAATGCTTGAGGTTGATCTTACATCGTAATAAAAAATCACCCAACCAGTATAGCTGGCGTAGACCTTGAGAAACTGTATTTCATCACTGGTCCTTAGCACAGACAACTCTGAAGACTGCTTATTGATCAGTGACTAGGATAAGCAGTCATGGTTTAGGTATTCACAGTTGTGCGGGGATAATTTGGAACTCCTGTTGGTCTTACCTCAGGCTGCAGTGACAGCTTCATGCATTTCTGTTTAGAGACTTGTAGATGTCCTGTGGATTGAGTGAGTTTTGAGAGACGGATACATTTTACAGCTTGATACAAGCTAATGTTGAAGGGGTTCACTCCAGTAGGGCAAAGAGGAATCTTGCAAATACAGTAAATGTACCATCAATTCTTTCACAGTCACGTTTGTTGCCTTAAACTATGAAAAACAGGAATGTGGATGCAGTTGGAATAGTCCGTATGTATTTATGATGAAAATACTGGTACATAGATATGCTTCATCATATGCAAGTGTCCAAGTATAGGTAGAGTAGTACCAGCATTTTGTATAGCCTTGTAGAATGTAACAAGCATGACTAGTCCGTTGCTATTTAGATCATTTGAATTATGTGTTTATATTATTTTAATAATTGTTTTCAATATTACTTTTAAAGGTGATATGAAACAGTTTTTTTACAGCTCCAGATGCTCTGTTGTCCTTTTTGTGTATATCCAATATTCTGATATGTTTTTGACCTTTATTTAAAAAATCTAGTTTTTTTGCCTTTGTGACTATGCTTAATCTTTCTCTCAATAGTTGCTGCTCTGTTATTTTTTTTCCTTTTCAAACTGCCTGTGATATCCACGCCATCAGGGTGGTACAGATCGGTTTGTGAGCTGGTGGTCAGTTTGGCCGCTAGCTTTCAAATTCTGGTAGCTAAATCTATATTTTCTTGGCCATCATTTTTGAGGGCACAGAAAACGCTTTTTGGGGCAGGTAACCAGTTGCCTGGCATGTTTCAAAGTCCTGTAGCCAAATCTATTTCTTATTCGCCATTGATCACCCGGCTGCCTGATTTATCCCATCCTGCGGGCCATTCAGATGAATAGCATGGAACAGTGTTATTGATGTCATACAAGGTCTTAGGAAAATCCTGTCTCCTTTGAAATGCCAGCTGATGCTCTATGTGATGGCATTAACAAACTCTTGAGTTTATTGAGGAGGAAGACTTCAGGAGGGAGGACTCCATAGCATACGTGACCTACTTTCTCTAATAGGAAAGTGTCTTGAATTGTTATGGACACATCTGTGTGCCCTCCATGTGTTTGCCAGCAGGAAGGGATGAGTCAGTGACCATAGAGATGCCTGGGCTGCAGCCAATGACACATCTCTCCCTGCCAGCAGACATATCGGGATACTAGAGATGGTGAGGCAGCTATTAATATACCCCGATGGTTTTAACTTTTATTAATGTAATTTTATCAGATGCATAAAAATACATAACTTTTCAGAATAAATGCGCAAGATAATGTCATCACATATTGCATTATGAAGGATGAGGAATGCAAATTCAGTTGGTGCAGCTTTAGGGGGTATTTCCATTATCAAACCACAATTAAAATTAAACATTTCTAGGAGCCGTTTTGCAACCAATTCCTCATAGGCAGGTTTGAACAAGTAGTAAAAGTTATTAAAGTAACCAACCTATTTCAGATCCTAGGTTACACTGGTAGCAATACTTACCTGCTGGCAAAGTCTGTGTTTCAGAAACCAACTATGTCACAGAATCTAATGAACCAGGAAAAACTCCGATCAAAACCAATAAAGTTGCTCAAATTCTAAAACAGAGTCCAAACTGAGTCTCATCAAGTTGTTCCCAAGACTCCAAGTTAGCTCCCCTACCTCCCAAATGCCAGATTCTCCAGTTGCACTTAAGCATATAGTCTTTAGCTCAAGGTTCACAACATGCTTTCAAGAGATGGGGGACACCAGCACTGGAATGGGAACGTAAATAAATTTTTTGCACACATGTTCCTGCCTCTCTGAGATTCGAGAAGCGATACTGCTTCTGGCTATCAGTGAAGCAGTTTTGCCAGAAAGGCTAGGGAGCAAGGAATGTCCATTACTCTTAAGTCATTTATTTATTTACTCCTTCAAAGGCCTTCCATCTAGTTCTGGTGGCATACGATAGATTTGGGAAATAACACGATGTGTTCATTGTTGTAGGAAAGTGGACCATGAGTCCTGGCAGTTCCCAATAGAAGATCTCTTTCCCCTGCTGATGCAAGAGTTACCAACACAGTTCGTGGATTGTCATTTTCCCACTGTCATATGTCATGGGGTGGTTTGGTAAGCCTTCACAGTTTTGAACTTTTGACAGCTGGTCAGGTCAGTAAGGCATGGATATAGAAATTGCTGTATATCCTCGTGGCCGAAAATAATCCTGTTTGTTAGTTTTTGGTCATACCATTTCGCCAGTATTTGATATAAGAATGATCTCTTGAGTTTTTCTCTCTCAGGCTGTTCTGTGTTTGACCTGAAACTATCTAATTTCAGAACTAGTAGCCCAGTCCGGAGCAGCAACCTTCTAAAGCTCCCGAGGAGCAGCCCTTTTTTTTTCATTAGAACAGCGATTTAAAGTGATCGTTTCAGATCAAACATAGAATAGCCTGAAGGAGAGAAACTCAAGAGAACTTTCTGATATCAAATACTGGTGAAATGGTATGACCAAAAACTAACAAACGTAACTCTTCATCCGCAAGGCTCCGCTTCCAAACAGACCATGCAGATTAGGGTGCTCCTTTACCCAGGCTCAGCATTGACTTTTGGATTCTTTACAATCTCAGTAAATACCCTGACAAAGGCTGTCCAGCAAACTGATCAGAAACTGGAAACCCCCACACAACCGATGTCCACAGTAGAGCATCAACTCGATGTCTTGGGTGAGACAATTAGAGGAACAGAGGGGACAGCAGGGAAGACCATGGTTGTGAATGCCATGACAATCAAAGGGCAATCGGCCTTGAAAAGCCACATTGAACAGCTTGAAAACACTGTGCAGGCTGCCAATGTCCGAATCCTTGGTCTCCTGGAGAAAACTGAGTTGGGTCTATTAAAAGTTGCTAATGTCCTGAAAAAAGTAACTCCCTCTGACATTTAGCCTGCCACAATCCTACTACATTTAAAAGAAAAGTGTTTATCATAAAATATTAATAAATATGGCAATAGACACAGGTACTTATAGCAAGAGAAAAACCTGTAGCAGTCATGACTGCCTGAAGGTTGAGAGTCCCAAGTCCACAAAAACTTTTCAGGTTTCATCTGTCGAGTCGTTCTCAGATGGCTGTGCCTGGTTACCAGACTGCTGCGCCTCCCAAATGTGGGACCCATTTCCTAGCATCAGTCAGGTCTGGAAAAATATACACTTTGTCTTGATAAACAAGTCGCAACTTCGCTGGGAACAAGATGGTGTAAGGTACACAGAGCTCCTGAAGTTTCACCCTCACCCCATCAGACTTCTTCCGCTGCAGGCGAGTTATACAAGAGATATCAGAGAACAAGTGCACAGTGTGCCCCTGCACACTTAAAGGGCCCAATTGCTTTGCCAAGTCCATAATTTGATCTCTGGTACCCATAGTGTCCACCACCTCCATCAGCACTCAAGGAGTGTTCTCCGTATCTGCCCATGAGGCCAGACCCTGTGTGCCTTCACAAACTGCCATGCTGAAAAATCTCCCTGTCCCATGAATTACTCCAAGAGCCAGTCCTTTATTAACAACAGAGGATTATCCCCCTTTCAAGCCCTCTGGGAGACCAGTCAGGTGGATGTTGGAACTCTGTACTTGGTTCTCCAGCAGTTCCAGTCTGTTATGTACGTGATGGGATTCCTTCGCCCGTCTCACCATCATAGCATTACGTTTGTCCACATGTTTAAGATTGCCGATGGAGGTATGCAGTTGATCCACAGAGGATTTCACTAAAGTGATTCACCCTGTAAGGTCATCCAGCTTGGAGTTTATAGCAGTCACTGAAACAATACGTGTTTTGAGTTTATAGCCCAATAACTGCAGCATTTCTTCCACCTCAGAGCCTACCACCACACTGTGCCCAGCTGACTGTGGCCAGTCTTCCTGCTGTCGTCTGCCCAGGATCTTTCTTTTTCAGGTTGCCCATCTCACACCCTAGATATTCTGCTGACTGTCAGTACCCTTTTAACCTCTTTTTGAAGGGTTTTGACCGTGAAAGAAACACTTTAATTTCTTTATCCTCCTGTGGCAGGTCCTCCATCACTGTCCACCAACCTATCGGTCTCTGGGTCCTTTGGGGGCCTGTAGCGCCATGCATGCCCCACAGATCCCCAGAGCCAGTCCGGAGGCATTATCCTTGGAGGGCCCCCACATTTTCCTCCGTTTCTCCCGTGAGCGTGGTTACTCCCGAGACTCCCAGAAGTGATATCGCATGCACATGGAGGCGCACATGTGCACCACAGCTCCAGATGGGGTCTCCTCCTCCCTCCCTCCCCAGTCGGCATAATGCCGAAGGTCCTTGGAGTGACGCCGCTACTCCGGCCTCCACCAGGGGGCGGCCAAGCTCCGAGGGAACCTGCAACCCCAACCCGAGGTAGAGGGCTGCCAACTGGCAGCCTGCTCTAGTCCTCAGCCCCTCCCCCCCCGGCCGACCTCGGATGACCCAAGCTCGTTCATGAACCCGGGTCGCCAGCGTGGTGTGAGGTGTGGCATCCAGTGCCCCAACCCTCAGTGCCACCGGTTCGGCGAAATAATCACTTTTAAAAGACAAAGTTGCAGAGCTGTGCTTCTTGTGTCCATGTGGCTCGGCCCCCAAGTAAGCAAGGAGAGAAACTGTGAGTTAATGGTCATTGGACAGGGGCCCCGATAACTGACGTACACATCATAAGAATATAGGAGTGGGGGGCGGAGCTTGCCATCAAACATGGTGGCAGTGTAATTTACTAAGAGAGACCACCACAGGAGCCGTTTTCCAGACATATGTCAAAAGTGCCAGCTGTTTAGTTTTCCACAGCCACAGGTGTGGACAGGAATCCAAGTGCTACACAACGAGCCTAAACTTGACCACTTTGTCAATCAGGAAAGGAGTTTTGTTCAAGGTGCCAGTTTTGCCCATGCCACAAGCCGAAAGGCCAAATCAGGCGGGTAAGCTTAATTTACTTATACTGCCCGCCCGTAAGCTCCAACATGGCTGTGCATCTTGGGGTTAGAATGTCCACCGCTTTCCGATCACATCTGGCGGTAAATCCTCAACCAGCCAGACAACCCTCGGACATTAGTGTTATGATGGCCAAGTTGGATAAAATCCTAATAGACACTTCGGATTTAAAACTGGCTGCTCACAAAACTAACAGTGATCTAACATATCTGGCCACTCGGATATCCCATATGGCGCTAGCTATTCAGGACACTGTATCTGCTGTTAAATTCCAACAGAGCAACCTCCAAGATCATCAGCAAAATCTGAAATACCTTCTGAACAAGGTAGATGATCTGGAGAATCGTGCTCAATGAAAAAACATTTGAATATTGGATATTCCAGAAAGGGCAGAGGGGCCATGACATGGCGGGATTCCTGAAAGAACTGTTGTTTAACCTCATTAAAGCTAAAAATAGGGCACCTCCTGAGATCGAGAGGGTGCATAGATCCCTCGCCCTGCCCACAACCTGGGGAAAGACCAAGGCTTATACTGTGTAAATTCCTTAGAAACCCCGAAGAGGAGTGCTACCCCTGAGATCGAGAGGGTGCATAGATCCCTCGTCCCAACCCCAACCTGGGGAAAGACCAAGGCCAATACTGTGTAAATTTCTTAGAAACCCCGAAGAGGAGTTTTACCTTAAACAGAAAAGAGAGCAAGGAGCTTTTCAATGGCAGGGGAATAGGGTGCAAATGTTCCAAGACTTCTCACTTGAACTGTCTAATCATTGACGAGCCTATGCCAGTGTCAAACAGCAATGTTGCAGGCTCAATATTCCCACCTCCCTCAGATATTCTGCTCTCCTGTGGCTACAAATAAATGGGGAATTCATCATGTTTGAGTCTCCTGCAGAAGCTGAACAATATGTGAGGGACTATCAAGAGAAGCAGTCGCACCAGGGCAGACTGCATGACACGCCTCGTGGCACGGCAGACTCCAACACGGAGGTGTCGCAAATAGAAGACAGGAGGGAAAATTACCCTGATGAGAGGGAAGCTGCAGTGACACCAGCTTGGCAAACCACTGCTAGACGACGTCTGAAAAAGAAGGCAAAAGCAGGTGCAGGCACCCCACCCACCAGCAGAAGACAAAGATCACGGAGCAGACAACGCAGATTCCTACCATCAGATGTGAGCAGCTGTTTTCCAGGGGCCACTATCAAGACCTCGAACAGATACAAGCCTTTACGTGAGCTAGTGCCCTCTGCTCTTGATCTGTCTAAAACTGATATGGGGGAGACGCTGACTTTGGAAGTGGAAACCAAGGAGACTGGTGACTGGTCCCCCGTATCCACAGAATGAGCTAACTGTACCCTGGAAGACCCTGTAGGAGAAGAAGACACGATTAAGTGGTTGCTCACACAGTCCTTGCTTATAAGATCAGAGAAAGGAGGGGGAAGTAAACTAATTATGTATATTTACTAATGATTTTTATGTGGGGTTTGGAGCGGCAGTGCCCGCTGACAAGATGGTGAGCTCAGTTGTGGGGGAAATGGTGATGCAGCAGACAGCTCTGCCAAACTTGCCTCAGAGCTGCGCCAGTGATCCCTGCAATACAGAGGTTGCATGCGCCTCTCCCCCCCCCCCCAAACCCAGAGGGACATGTTGGAAGGAGTTCGCTCACCCTAGGATGCAGACATAGTCCTTGGTCTTGCGCTGCAGTGGTTGCTGCCTTGCTCACGCACAGGACCTTTGAAAAGTATGGATGACTCCTTCAGCCGCTGATGGTCTCAGGCCATGTTGACGAATGTCTGTGTTAAACTGTAGTGCTGTAAGTGCCCTTATGCAACCCCGAAGCCTACCCAAGAGTTGGCTTAGGTCGCACATTCCACATAAGGGTAGTAAATGTGCGTTCCTGTGAAATAGCCGCATGACAGCCTGGTTTGTCCTTTTGAAATTGCAATGAGGTGGCCAGCGACTCTGACAAGACATAAGTTTAGTGAGTCAATGAGGAAATCCTCACCCCCATCGAAGCATGCACACTTTGCTGATGACACTGTTGGGGAAGGGGGGGGGCACCCTCAACACTTACTCCAGAGGGATCGCTCTCCGTACTATATTATGCGGGGCTTCACAAGCCCCATAGTGGCACTGCAACCTGGAAGGCAAACTGGGTGACTCCACCTGACGGGGTGATCAGAGAGTCTGTTCTGGTGTTACATGAGAGCCTAGATTCACCTCCTCAACCTGCTTACCTGCCTTGGGGAGGGGGAGACCCCCACTGACTCACAGGGTTCAACCATGATGTTTCACTCTGGGGAGTCAGGAATGACTACTCCCTACCCCTTTTTACAGCTGGAGTGGCTGCATGGTGGTACGCTGGCTTTAATGTTATTCTTGGTTTTAATGGTTCTTCAGATGTTGACAGGTCTGATGGATGGTGCCCCTGAGAGGTCCCCTCAAGTCATTGGTGGAGCATTAGGCCGACTCCTCCTGGCTGAACTAGGGGCCCAATCTCAAGAATTCATAGAAGGCTTAATGGCCCTTTCACTGACATCTCGACCCCAGGAGGCCATCGAAATGATACAATTCACAGATGTACATATGGTAGGTGCTCATACCCCACCTTGTATATGGGTGGTTGTTTTGAAGTTTGGCCCAGGGGACATGAGCACTTGCTTAATTATGAAAACTTGGAAGTCTTTGTAGAGATAATTAAGGAGGATGTAATAGGTGAGATGGGTACAGACAGCTATGTAAAGAAGAATACAGATGGCAGGTCTAATGGTGGACAGCGACGTGCCTGGTCTGACTCCGTTCTTCCACCTATAAAGGGGGAGAGGGAATTCCACTTGGGGATAATGGGGAGGGCTTTATTTATAAGTATTTGTTATGGAATCCTCATTATGGGTAACTTTCACATCATGGAATGTGAGGGGCTTAAACGACCAGATTAAGAAGAGGAAGGTGATGTCCAGACTCCAAAAAGCTGAAAACACAAGTTGCTTTTCTCCAAGAGATGAAGATTAAACAGGTGGAGGCAAGGAAGCCAGTGAGGGAATGGGTAGGGTGGGAAGCACATAGCTCTTCAGGTACAGCAAAGGGGGGGGGGTGTCAATACTACGCTACAAGCAACTGAAATGGCACACAGTGAAACAGCATGGGGATAAGGAGGGGAGATGGATTCTGGTCAAGGTAAACATGAAAAAGTGGGCCCCTTATTCTAGATAATATATATCGCCTAACGAAGTTAGACCAGAGTTCTTCAATGCAGTGTCCCAAGCCCTACTGGACATGTCTGGTGACAATCAAGATATAATACTGGGGGGAGTTTTTAACATGGCCGTGGACCATCTGCTTGACGGAGCCAATGCCAAACCCGAACTGAACAATAAAGCATTGCAAACCTTCACTGACTTGCTGGCCTTGCACCACGTAATAGACACATGGCGTACTTTTCATCCTTCCACGAAGGAGTCTACTTTTTATTCTTAACCCTGGGCAATGGCCAGCAGACTTGACTACTGGTTAACATCGACCAGTCTAAACCCTGTCATTGCAGATGTGACCATTGCCCCCTTGTATGTATTGTACCATGCCCCGGTGTAACTACAAGCCTACTTAAACCCAGGGAAAGAACGGTCAGTGACATGGCAGTTAGACCCCCCTCCTCCTGGCTGATCTGCAGTTTCAACAATGGTTGAAGCTAGAGGTGTCCAACTATTTCCAAGACAACCCCGAATCGTGTGCCTCTTCCCATATGTTTTGGGAAGCCTTTAAAGCCACATTAAGGGGCAGGATTATATCTTAGGCAGCACACAGGAGGAAACAAAGGGAAGCTGAGGCCCAACAACTTGAAACACAACTTAAAAGGAGGCAGTGTACAAAACTGACCCCAATCAGCTAACAATCAAGCCCTCAGATATGAACCAACAGCCCTCAGAATCAAACTTAACATATTAGCCACTAGAAAAGCAGAGCTGCAAATGGCAAGATTGTGGCACAGATAGTGGGACCAGCGGCAAAAGGCAGGGAAGCTGCTGTCATACCACCTTTGGAAATAGCAGGCCTAGAGGCATATTGAAAAACTTAGACACACATCAGGAGTGGTGCATTTTTCCACTAAAGAAGTTCGTAAGATCATGAAATGATGGAAGGTTTGATACTTTTTATTGGACCAACAAGTGTCTTGTACAAAGATGGAATTATACACAAGCTTTCGGGGCCTCACAGGTCCCTTCTTCAGGTGAATAGCAAAACTGAGCAACATAAGCAGTATATACTGTGTGTATATCCACTGTGGAACAACTTAAAAAAAATTAGCAGGAAGTGAAGTAGGAAAGTAATAAAAGGGTACTAGAGATAGTATATATATATTTTCACGTAACAAAGTAGGAATAATCACAAAGCGAAGATGGACCCCCACAGGGTTACTAATACTGGTAATGCAGATTACTGAGGTACAGAAATTCCAGAAATCCCATTTAGCATAGGCATAATGAACACAAACAGCAAACTCTCAGGTTCTGAAATGCAGGTTGGCATACACGGCCAGTTACTGCAGGGTTTTATTTAACTCTACAAATTGATTAGCGTTTTGCTCATAAAAGTGCTAAATCTTTGTGAAAATGCATAGCTCTTGCCTCACTGTGTTTAACAAAGACAGCACTTCAAGAAAATCTATATAAATATTTTCTGTACAGTTAGTATTGTCCCAAGAAAAAAACTGCTAATCAATTATTTAAAACCCTGTACTGGTACATTTCCCCTCGACAAGGCACACAGAGGCAAGTACTAGGACACTTTCCCATATTTCATGAGGAATACTAGCGGCACGCATGACCTCAAAAGAGCACATACAGGCTCAGAATCTTCTAGCACCCCTATACTGAGGTGAACAGAGAATCCAAAAAAAAAACACGTCTGGGTAACTATTTGCATCAGGCACTGGCCAAATGCACTGACTAAAAATTGTACTGGTGCCCATTTGAACTCCAAGAGGTAAACTGGTTACTCCAGATGGGGGTCTCCACCTTTTGCTTCCAAGTTCATACTCGGTCATTCATCTGGTTAATAACACCCTCACAGAAAACTTGTAGATGCTATCTTGAAATGTAAATCACATTTAACGTACTACTAGTTAAAAGTTCTGTACTTGGACAGTCTCTCACTAGACTCCAAACGTAGGCAGACACTTTAAAAAACACACAAACTGGGTGCCAGGGTCCGTTTGACAGAGAGAAATTCACCACAAGGTATGCAGGTGCCCCAGGGCTTTTCCAAAACAACTAAGGTACTCACAGAGCAGTTGAATCACAGGCAGCTTCAGAAGAAAGTCCAGACTGGACCAGGGGATTGCTTCTGAATCCTGCAGTACACCCCATCCCTCCTGGGATGGAGCACTGTGAAGACCACTTGGCTAGGTTTCCACCCCCTTCACCACTAGGCTGTACAGACTCACTCTAGGGTGAGAAACAAAAACTGCTGGGCAGCTCTTTTGCAAAGCTGAAGAGAGGAGCTGCACTACCTGCAGCCTCCTCCACTGATGACTCACTACCTCTAACTCAACATTCTAAAGCTATCTCCCCAGAGCTGGACAAGAGTGTGGCTCATTCCGCATACATGTGATATCTCCCTCTTTACGCAGGAAACTCCTGTTTTTTTTGACTGCACTCCCTCCCTCCCTCCTGGGAAACAAAATCTCCTGCTTAAGTAAAATTCCGTCCAAAATATCCATGTTTTTTGGACAGATAAAGACACATAAAAATTAAATCAGTGATGAACAATGTATCTGATAACTTTATACAACTAGTTGTTTATTCTTTTTAATGCTTATTCTTGACAAAATGAAATACATTAAATTTTTGTAATGATTTTTTTCTTATTTTTTTTTTTTTATTCCCCTTTTTTTTCCTGGCGGAACCACCGTCTGCCCTCCGCCCTGGTCACGGCCCCCGGAGACCTCCACCACCGCCTATAGCTGCTGAGGACCCCGGTCACCCCACTTACCCCCAGGCTGGGGCGCAGGCCACCTCGTGACCCCGGAACTGTGACTGGTTGGGGTCCCGAGAGCGGTGACGAGGCAAGGCTCTCCAGGGAGGGCTTCATCCTACGGTGGTCCCGCCCGCCATTTTCCAATTTTTTTCCTCCCAGAGGAGGTGGGGACGTGCAGTGACGCCAGCATCTACCCCGTCTCCCCACTCTCACGTCAAGCATCGGCGGCGCTGGAACTCCTGGCCTCCGCCAGGAGTCCTCAGCGCTCTGAGCGCTGCCCCCACCCTCCCCGGTGTGGGAGAGCTGTCCATCGGACGCTCGATCCTCTCCCGGCCCGACCCTCAAGCAGTCCAGGTCCGTTCCCGAACCCAGGTCGCCGGCGCAAGCGGAAATCCCACCGCCAGCCGACGGGGGCCGCCTTTTCTTATTTTTTTGATGTCATTTAAGGACAAACTCATGATGTTACGGCATCTCCCTACTAACAGGCCAATCTCCCTCCTAATTTGACCCAAATCTCCCTCTTAAGCAAGTTGGCAGGCCAATCTCCCTCCTAATTTGACCCAAATCTCCCTCTTAAGCCAGTTGGACGTATCACATGTATGATTCCGCTGCGAGAGTTCTAAGATTACATCATCCTCCAGCTCAGCTGAGACTGAAATAGAGTATGACAGAGTGTGAAACCCATTTACCTGGTATTTCACAAGCTGCCTGCCCTGCCTGCCACTGATTCTAATGGGATTCTTGTAACCCCGGGGAACAAAGGGGTTCTAGGGACGTGGATATGTTGTTCAATCCACACTTATTGGCAGGTTCTTTGCCACTTTAAATGTTGCCGGAAGGTCTTCAAGCTGGTTCCTCCCACCCATCCGGGTGGTAAAACCCTTGGCTCCACCCCATGACTCCAGATCTTCCTTACTGCTTGGAAGCTCAGGTTCCCTCCTTAGCGCTCTGCATTTTAGGTCTGGATCCACACTCTTCAGTTAACCTGAAACTAATTCTAAAGTTTACAAGACTCCGGTCTTCATCTTCCCTTGCGGCTGCGATGGGCAAATCGACTCCCGGCTTTCGTCGGTGCCCCTGTGGGCAGAAGATGTCCCAGACCGATCCACACTCCACGTGCATGTACTGCTTGGGGCTTGGCCATGATTCGCAGGCTTGCGAGTTGTGCAGCTCCTTCTCGGCTTCGGTATTGGAGGACCGCGCTGCTTGACTTCTTCTTGGGCGCCCTGAAAAAATGGTATCCCGTCAAGTCAGATGAGGCCGGCCATGTGTCAGGTGTATGGCTCCGCAGAACAGTTGGAGCAGATGATCGCCCTCGAAGAGGAGGCGGCCCAGGCCGCTTCTTCTTCCTCCTCGGCCGTGGCATTTATCCTGCTCTTCTTGGCTCTTTATATACAGCTTCCTTTAAGGAGCTTTGTCAGTCCCTCTCCACCAAGGGAGAAGGACCATCAGGACATTCCAGTCGGTCCAAGAAGAAGGACTCAAAAGGTAAGTCCCACCGTTGATGTTCGTGGGAGCGGGAGAGCCCCTTCACCAGACCGTTGGCTTTCGACTTCGTTCAAGGTTGAGGCTAAGGCTGCTGGCTTCACGGTGTCCCTGTCAGGTCAGCAGGCCGAGACAACCATCAACGCGGTCGAGATTTTTCTCAACCCGTCGGACGGTTTGTCGACTGGTGATGCCGACAACCCTACTTTACTGGTTCCCCCGGTGATTACCGAGGAGTTGCCTGTGCCTCCTATGCTGGAGTCCCCGGTTAAGGTCCCTGTACTGAAGGAAGGGTGGGTTTCTCCCATTCCCCCTTTGACCCACCCTCGGAATCCCTGAAGGTCTCTGTCCTCTTCCAGGTCCAGCCGGTTCCGTCTATGTCGGTGGTCTCAGTCTCGGTACCATGGGTAGTGGCACTGCTGTTCATCCTCTTCGTCCTCTTTGGAGGGTAGGCTCCAGTGCAAGTTGGGTCGGTGCTACGAGGACTTGATGTGGCAGCAGCTCTTACTGTCCAGTAACAAGCAGACTCCGTAGCCTTCTCCGGCCATTAAGTGGCTGTCACCAGAGTGACCAAAACAACCCCTCGTAGTAGTTGAGGAGCCGCCACCAGCGCCGGTTGTTCGGCCAAAACCAGCTGCTCCACCCATTGTGGTGGAACCTCCGCCTCCACAACCTAAGATTGGGGCCCTGACCAAGGATTCTCTGTCGGGTCAGGGCTTGCCCCATAGGTTGTCTGTCACCCTCACTCCCGATCGACCTCGGCAGGTGGAGGGTGGGTCAGGCACTCGGCAGCTGTTCTCAAACTCCTCGGAGTCTGACGACGACTCTTCCTTGTTCTCAAGACTGGTTGACCTGGAATCTGCAGGGGGTTAGTCGGTGGACGAGAACCCATCCTCGTTTTTGGGAATGCTTCGACTCATTTCAGAATCTACTGGGATGCAGCTTGAACCAGTTCAGAAATGGGCCAAGTATCCCCTTACGCAGATACTGGACCGAGGGGATTCCCCTACGGAGGCCTTTCCGGTGGCCAAAACCATTGTTGGCCCAGCCCTGGAGTTGTGGCAGCAGCCACCATCTTGTCCCGCACCTTCAGCCAGGATGGCTCGAAAGTATGCGGTCCCTATTGGTTCACTCTCCGGTTTCTCGGAGCACCCCTCTGCGGAAGGGTTAGTGACCAATAGCGTTTTCCGGTGTTCCGGGAATGCTTGGGATGTGGACAAACCACCTGATAAGGAATCTAAAAAGTTAGATTACTCAGGGCGGAAGGTATACGCTGCTTCCTCCCTAGGCCTTCGTCAGGCTAGCTCGGCCGATCTAATGGCACACTCTTCACACACCCTTTTGGGCTCCCTGAATGAGGTGATTCCTCATCTCCCAGCTGACCTTCAGATGACGGTCAAGCAGGTGCGGGATCAGGGAAGGGCAGTAGCTAAACAGCAGCTCCAAACTTTGTTGGACATTGCTGATTCGTGTGCCCGGTCAGTAGTGGCCGCAGTGGTCATGCGCTGCAGAGCTTGGCTGCGGATCTCCACCTTCTTGGCTGATACCCAGCACAAGCTGGCAGACGTTCCCTTCCTGGGTACCAACTTGTTCGGGCCCGGGGTGGAGGGTCATCTCCAACGGATCAAGAAGTCCAGTGCCACCTTGGACTCGGTCAGGTCTGCGCAGAAGGACAAAGGCCGCCAGCAGCAGTGTAAGCCCTTTCGTCCTTCAGCCCCTGCGGCACGTCCAGCCCAGCAACACCAGCATCAGGGCCAGCAGGCTCACACTTGGTGCCCCAAAGCCAAGCCTGCTGCTTCCTCCAGCAGGAAGCCTGGAGGAAAAGGCCCAGGCAGCTCCTTGGTCAGCCCTTCCTCCAAGCCTGCCCGGTGATGGGTTGAGGGGTGTTGCCCCCAACCTCATTACTCCTCCCTGGGTTCCCCCCATGGGGGGACAGCTCCGCCACTTCCTTTCCACCTGGTCCGCTAGCACCACGGACCGCTGGGTGTTGGAAGTGGTAGGCAGGGGTCTACCTCTGGAATTCGAGCAGTTCACCCCCTATCGAGCCGTCACCCCACAGGGGGCTATGGGTTCCACAGCCTCTCTGTTGGCTCGTTGAGCCGACATTGCCTTGCTCTTCCAGAAAGAGGTGATCAGTGAGGTGGTGAACCCCCCTCCAGACCCAGGGTTTGTGTCCGGATACTTCCTGGTCCCAAAACGGATGGGGCGCTGGTGCCGCATTCTCAACCTACACGACCTAAACAAGTTCCTAAGGTCTCGCACCTCCAGGATGGTCACTCTGGCTCAGATCATTCCATCCTTGGAGCCAGGCATGTAGTTCTGTTCCTTGGACCTTCAGGATGCATTTTTTCACATCCGAATCCATCAGTCTCATCAGCGATTCCTCCACTTCAGAGCAGAGGGATCCCTTTACGTATTCCAGGCCATGCCCTTCGGCCTCTCTCCAGCTCCCAGGGTCTTCACCAAATGCATGGCAGTGGTGACAGCATTCCTGCAGCACCGAGGGGTCCGGGTGTACCCTTACCTGGACGATTAGCTGATTGCAGCCCCCTCCAGGTTGGAGGTGGAGCGATCCAGGTATCTGGCCCTCCAGGTCTGCTCTCAGATCGGCCTCCTCATCAACGAGGCCAAGTCGGAACTTGTGCCATTGCAGGTGATTCAGTTCATTGGGGCAGAGCTCGACTCTCTTAGAGCCAGAGCCCGGCTCCCGGCGGACAGGGCTGAGGTCCTTTCCTCCTTTGCCCAATCACTTCTGGTTGGGCAGTTGTGCCTTGCCCGGGACTTCCTGCGCCTTCTGGGCCTCATGGTGGCCTGCACCAGCGTGGTCTGTTGGGCCTGCTGGCATATGCGTCCCCTGCAATGGGGGCTGGCTCTCCAGTGGTCACAGCGCTCCAGTCCTCTGGACCAGCCAGTGACTGTGACCCAGGAGATGTGGAACGGCCTACAGTGGTGGCTCATTCCAGCTCATCAACCAGGAGGGTATCCCGTTTGTCCGCCACGAGCCGACAGTCACTCTGACGACAGACTCCTCACTGAAGGGTTGGGGTGCCCATCTGGGGGAGCTCAGAGCCCACGGCCTCTGGTCCCCTCAGGAGTCTCAATGCCACATCAACCTGCTGGAGCTTTGAGCAGACCGACTAGCCCTCACCGCCTTCGCTCCGTTTGTACGGGGTCAAGTGGTCCAGGTCCAGAGGACAACACCACGACCAATTACTACCTCAACCGACAGGGTGGGATGCACTTCTTGCCCCTGTGCAAGGAGGCTCTCTGCACTTGGTCTCTTGTGATCAGCCTGGAGGTGGATCTCCTAGCCATCCATGTGGCAGGAGCCTTCAGCAGTCTGGCCGATGCCCTCAGCCAGATAGGCACTGCATCTCACGAGTGGTCTCTCCTGCCGGAGATAGTACTAGATCTGTTCTCCCATTGGGGCACCTCTCAAGTGGACCTGTTCACCTCCAAGGAGAATGCGAAGCTGAGGCTGTTTCATGCCCTCTCCCCTCAGCAGGGCTCGCTGCAGGGGGATGCCTTCTCGAGGCCTTGGACCCCGGGCCTCTTCTACGCCTTCCCTCCATTTCCCTTGATCCACAAGGTGCTTCTCAAGATGAAGAGGGACAAGGCGCAGGTGATTTTGGTAGCCCCAGACTGGCCCCGCCAGTACTGGTACCCAGATCTCCTCAGCCTCAGCTCCAGGCTCCCGAGGCCTGCTCTCAGTCGACAAAGGGAAGGTTCTCCACCCGGACCTTCAATCCCTGCACCTGATGGCCTGGTTCCTGAGCAGCTAGAGTTCCAGGCCTTGGGTCTTTCCGATGAGGTCCTCACCATAGTTGAGGCGTCCCGTAAGGAGTCGACCAGAAAATGCTATGCCTTCAAATGGAAGAGATTCTCCATTTGGTGTCAGGACAAAGGGTTGGACCCTTCCTGTTCCTTGGCTAGCATTCTGGACTACCTGTGGTCCCTTTCTCAGCTAGGGCTTCGGTCGACTACCCATAAGGTGCACCTGGCAGACATCTCTGCTTAGCGGGTGCGGGCAGGCAAGCAGTTGGTGGTGCAGGAGAAGGTGGTTGGGCGCTTTTTCAAAAGCCTTGATCACATATCCCCTCCAGTGCAAGAACCTCCACCTCCGTGGGATCTACTGCTGGTACTGGCTAAGCTCATGGGCAAGCCATTTGAACCTATGCACAGGTGTGACATCTCTCACCTGTAGTGGAAGACCGCCTTCTTGGTGGCTGTCACATCAGCCAAAAGGATAGGAAAGCTCCAGGCACTTTCCATTGAGCCTCCTTATCTGGTCTTCCACAGGGACAAGGTTGTCCTGTGCCCCCACCCAAAGTTTCTTCCGAAGGTGGTGTCAGAGTTTCACCTTAACCAGGTGTTGACTCTGCCGGTGTTCTACCCCAGTCACACCTCGGAGGCCGAATATAGGCTCCATACCTTGGACCCTAGAAGAGCGCTCTCTTATTATAAGGAGCGGACGGCTGAAGTTCGGGGAGAGGTTCACCAGCTGTTTGTCACCTATGCTGAAGCCGCACCTGGCAGACCTTGCAGCCAAGTGGACGATAGGCAGATGGGTCACCTCCTGCATAGATCTCTGCTATAGGTTGGCAGGCATGGAGCCTCCCAAAGGGAGAAGAGCTCATTCTACCCGCCATACTGCTGCTTCGTTGGCTGCTTCTAGGGACGTCCCTATCCAGGAAATCTGCAGGGCTGCTACCTGGAAGTCAGCACACACCTTCATATCCCATTACCACATTGACGTAGAGTCATGCCGGGATGCTGGTTTTGGGACCTCGGTTCTCCAATCCTTATTCCCTAAGTAGGGGGTGCATGCCTTGCCTCCCTCCTCCCGGAGAACTGCTAGGAGTCTGCCAATAAGTGTGGATTGAACAACATATCCACATCCCTAGACATACAGGTTACTCGCCTGTAACAGGAGTTCTAGGAGTGGTATATGTTGTTCATCCACACGACCCACCCGACCTCCCGGCAGCCACTAGCCTGGCTGAGTGTGCTAGATCTGGCGTCGTGGGGTGGAGCAGGGGTTTTACCACCCGGGTGGGTGGGAGAAGCTAGCTTGAAGACCTTCCGGCAAGATTTAAAGTGGCAAGGAACCTGCCACAAAGTGTGAATGAACAACATATACCACTCCTAGAACTCCTGTTACAGGTGAGTAACCTGTATTTACAATTAATAAATTCTGTCGCCAAAATCTTGCAAAGATTTTAGCCTCCAGACTAGGAAGGGTCCTCCCATCCCTGATCCGTGAATCACAAATGGGCTTTGTCAAGGGTCAGTCCAGTGCAGATCACCCAAGAGCACTAGTCACATTATTCCAGAAGGCCTCAATACTGATGTCCCCAACGGCAGCTATTACTATTGACTTTGAAAAGGCCTTCGATTCAGTTGATTGGGACCATCTCAAAGCGGTCAGTGTATGCCCCACTTTTGGAGGGTGGGTCAGCACCATCTATAATGGCCCCATAGCCAGGGTCCTTACCAGTGGCCTCCTCTCCGAGCCATTCACCTTACAGAGAGGTACAAGGCAAGGCTGTCCCCTTTCCCTGCTGCTTTTTATATTCGCCATAGAACCCTTGGCTGCGGTCATCTGAGACCACAGCGTCATACCAGGCATAAAAGTAGGCCATGAGGAGTACAAAACTAAATTATATGTGGATGATTGCCTCATCTTGACCAGTGATCTCTCCCAATGCCTGGACCATGTCTTGGAGACTTTCTCCCGGTTTGAGCAGCTGTCAGGACTAAAGATTAATAGAACTAAATCTGAAATCATGCCCCTTAATAGCCACACAACAATAGACATGGGACTAGCCTCGGGGCTGGTGTGGGTAGGCTCGCAAATCAAATACTTTGGGATTATCTTGTCCCCAGATCTCCATAAGCTGGGTCCCCTGAATATGCTACCCTTAATTACTACATTTCAAATGGAACTCAACAGATGGCAACACCTGGACCTCTTTCGCACAGGGAAAATAGATTCAGTTAAGATGATGCTGGCACCCAGATTGTATTACCTCCTGGCCCATCTCCCCATTATAGTGCAGGACAAATGGTTTCAGAAATTAGAGTCCCTTATAGGACACTACCTATGGGGCACATCCCCTCCCAGATGTAGTAGAGCCAAACTTATTGCTCACTGGACGCAGGGAGGGTGGAAACTGCTGAACTTCAGTCACAGCTAGAACACTATTAACCTTCCAGAACCTGGGCCCTTCCCCTCCCGGCCTGGTGTCGCACAGAACAGGAAGTTATTGGAGTAAGACACCCCTCTCTTTGTTTGAGTAGCCCTCTCAAGCCCAAAGATGCTCACTGGGTCACCATATCCTCTGCACGTGAGGCATGGTCACAAATGGCAAGAATTTCCAAGTGCTGTCCCAGACTAGGGATTCTCATTTACCTTTGGGCTAACCCGATCTATCTGCCGGATATATGACCTACTGACTCCTGACAAAAGGTAGTTTGAGTCCTTCCAGAACCTCCAGGAGAAATTCAATCTACCCAAAACTGAGTTCTGGCGATACTGGCAGATTAGATCTGTATACAGTCAATGGTCTAACTCCCAGTGTAAATGCAGGACCTGGAGGTCCAGCAGAACCCTTAAAGGAACACCCCTGCCACTGACAGAATGGCTGAAACCCCACAAGGCCAAAATGGGCTCCATCTACCAGATAGTGAGATGCTCAGCCTGACCCTATAGAGGGAGCTAAAGTCAAATAATAGGCTGCCCTTCAAGTGGTCATATCTGAGGGGGGATTGGCGTAAATGCTGGAGACTGGCACATCAGGCCTATGTGGACCAAAAGAGTCGCCTGATACAAGAAAAAGGTTCTGCATTATCGGTATCGAACTCCGGCCCAACTTAAGTTATTGGGAGTGGTCCCCCACGATCACTGTTGGAGATTTTGACTCCCAGGGAGCCGATTTATTACACATCCTATGAGCTTGTCCCCGTATTGTCCCATTTTGTTCACAAGTAGTCCAAAAGTGTTCGGCCATTCTTGGCATAGATCTCCCAATGTCCCCCATACTCTTCTGTTAGGATGCAAACCTCTTGGCCTGGCTGTATCACTGACAAGCTTGAAATGGTTGATTGTGGCCTCTGTGGAGGCCAAGAGGTTAATTCTCACCAGGTGGAGGTCCTCCCACATACCAAACATTCATGACTGGTGTACCTGTATTGAAACCCTAGCAAAGAATACCAGATTATCCTTTCAAGCACAACATCAAGGAGAGAAATACCAGACACTATGGGCACCTTACTTGCACTATGTCTTGCAACACACAAGAGACCCTAAAGATGGACACCCCAGTAAAGTCTGGCACCCACCATGGACTAACGATCTTGTTTACAACTCTCCTCCACAGGTACAAATATGGGATGTTGCTACTCCCCCCCTTAGCTTTCATGGCATCCCCTATTAGGTTTCTAGTCTGTCAACATTATGTATTGTTAGCCATACATGTCCCAAGAACGAATTTGTATGCGTTTTATAAGTTGTTACTGTACTTGCAAGTTTATGACTGAAATGCAATATCACCCTGTCTACATACTACTTATGTATGTATCTGTTATTATGTAAGGTGCAAAGATTTCTATAAACAAACTGCAAAAAATAAGAACATGGGCACATACGAAGAAGCCAGCAGAATAAGGCCATTTGCTCCACCTAGTCTGCTCATATTGCAGGGTACACAGCTTGTGCTACTGACCCTGCCCCCCCGCACTCCTCCCATTCTTTTTGTATGCAGCACCCATGACTCTTATCTTCCCCTTATGTCAATCCCAGCCTGTCTTGAAGCTGCTTACCATCTTCAATGTGACCACTTCATCTGGTAGCGCAATCCAACTGGCCACCACCCTGTCCATGAAGAAGTGCTTCCTAACCTCCCTCCCTCCTGTACCTCCCACCCTCCAGCTTAAGACTGTGTCCCCTCCTTTTTACGGCTGCCAGTTAGCCTAACGAGACCCTCCTTATCCACCCTGTTCATCTTTTTCAAGTATGTGAAGGTCTCAGTCATGTCCCCTCTCTCCCTCCCTCCTCTCCTCCAGGCAGTACATGTTCAGTGCCCTCAACCTCTCCTCGTATGCTGACCCAGAATCATCTTTGTTGCCCTCCTCTGAACTGTCTCCAGCAGTTTGATGTCCTTTTCTGAGGTATAAGCACTAGTACTGTACTCCATACTCTATATGCAGGGCCCCTGGTGTTCTGCGGCAGAATTTTCTGATTTCTGCGGCAGGGCTCCTTGACTTCTGTGGCAGCATTTGCTGATTTCTGCGGCATGATTTATTCATTTCTCTGGCAGAATGCAGTCCTGTCATTGGCTAAATATGATGTGATGTCATCGATAACATCATATGCTGAGCATAGAGGAGGGGCTTCAGGATAAACGAGGTGGGAAAGAAAGCCTGACACTATGAAAAAACAGTATATTTATATGAAAATTCATCAAAAACAATTAATTCTGTGGCACTATATATATTCTGCCGCATGATGCAAATTCTGTGGCAAATTCCGCAACCGCAGAAATGCAGAATTCCAGGGGCCTTGTCTATATGTAGCCTCACCAGTGACCTGTAGAAGGGCAGTATAACCTCCTCTTGCCTTCTGCTGATCCCCTGTCTAAGCATTCCAACATCTTATTTGCGCTTGCTGCTGCTTTCTTGGACTGCTGGGAGCCCTTCAGGTTGTTAGTGATCATCCTCCCAGATCCTCCTTCTCCTCCTCCATTGCAGATCCCCAGACCCCTGCCAGGTAGTAGTCTATCCTGGGATTCTTGGTTCCAGTGTGCATAATGTTGCATTTCTTGGTACTGAAGACAAGCTGCCAGATCCAGGACCACCTCTCAAGCTTTTTCAGATTGTTTGTAAGGTCCTGTATGCCCTCAGCTGTGTCCACCCTCCCACAGAGTTTGGTGTCAGCCACGAAGAGGCACATTTTACCCCTAAGACTATCCCCCAGTGTCCTTGAAGACGACACTGTACACCACCAGTCCCACCACCGAGCCCTGTAGGACCCCACATGTGACCTCCCTGGTGCTAAATAACTCCACTCTCCACCACCCCCACCCTCTGGGATTCTGTTCCTCAGCAAGTTTTCTACCCATCTGGTCATCTTCTCCCCAGCCTCAAGATCTGCCAACTTTCTGATCAGCCTCTTGTGGGGTACAAAGTCAAAGGTCTTGCTGAACTCCATATAAGGAATGTTCGCCGCTTGGCCCCTGCCTACTGCCTTAGTGACCCAGTCAAAAAAGTCGATCAGATTAGTTTGACACAATCTCCCTCCCATAAACCTTTGCTGTCTCACATCCTGGAGACAGTACTCCTCTAGATACTCTACCAACCTTTCCCCAAGTGTGATCTCTATGACCTTACACATGATTGAGGTCTGACTGACCGATCTGTACTTCCCTGAGTCATCCTTGGGACTGCTGTTGTGGAGGGGCACCACTTGTGCCATTCTGCAGTCCTGTGGTACCATGCCTGACTTCAGAGAGCTATTGAACAGGCCTGCCAGTGGCCCTGAAAGCTCATCTGCCAGTTCCCTTGGATGTATGCAGTTCGGGCCTGGTGATTTGTCCACCTTCAGTGGTAACAGCCCCTCCCTCACTCTGTCCTCCTCTATCACTGCATCTGTGCTCCCCTCCCTCCACTACTCTTCTTCCTCCTGTAAGCACTGGTCCATCTTTCTCCTTGGTGAAGACAGAATGGAAATAGAAACATAGAAACATAGAAACATAGAATTTGACGGCAGATAAGGACCGCTTGGCCCACCCAGTCTGCCCATTTCCCTACCTGATGGATAAGTTGCAGATCCTAGTTAACCAGCAGCCTACTTCTTCCTGCCCCCTAGAATTGCCTTATGACTGTCCCATGCATGCTTGAATTCCACCACTGTTTTTGACTCCACAACCTCCTCTGGAAGGCCGTTCCATACATCCACAACCCTCTCTGTGAAAAAATACTTCCTTAAATTACCTCTGAGCCCCCCCTTCTATCTTCAAATTGTGCCCCCTTGTTCTTGCACACCTCTTTTTTTGAAAGATGCTACCCTCTTGGACTTTGTTGATTCCCTTGAGGTACTTGAAAGTTTCTATCATGTCCCCCCTCTCCCTCCTTTCCTCGAGGCTATACATATTAAGCTCCTTAGGTCTCTCTTCATATGTCTTCCGGTGCAGACCCTGCACCATTTTAGTTGCCCTCCTCTGGACAGCTTCCATCCTGTCTGTCTTTCTGAGATTGGGTCTCCAGAACTGCAGTACTCAGATGTGGTCTCACCAGCTGTCTGTACAGAGGATAATAACTTCTTGTTTTTCTACTGGTGATGCCTCTCCCTATGCATCCCAGTATTCCCCAACCCTCCTTGCTGCCTCTCACATTGCTTGCCCACCTTTAGGTCATCTGATACTACTACCCCAGGTCCCTTTCCATTTTTGTTGTTGTTAGTATCTCACCCCCATTGTGTACTCTACCCTGGGTTTTGTTTCCAGGTGCATTACCTTGCACTTCGTGAGCATTGAATCTAAGCTGCCATACATTTGACCATTCCTCTAACCTTGCCAAGTCCCTTCTCATCCTTTCCACTCCACCTTGTGCATCAACTCTGTTGCAGATCTTTGTGTCATCTGCAAAGAGACATACTTTTCCTTCCAGTCCCTCTGCAATGTCAGCTTATAAAGACATTGAAGAGACGTCCTAATATTGAACCCTCATTTACCCCACTACTAACCCCTTTTTCAGAGTGGACTCCATTTGCTATTACTCTCTGTGTCCTATTCTCCAGCCAATTCTTTACCTAGGCTGTCATCTTGGGACCCACTCCCAGGCTGGCTAACTTGTATATTAATCTTTTGTGTGGGACTGTGTCAGATGCCTTGCTAAAGTCTAGGTAGGCCATGTCACAGCCCCTCCCTGATCAACTACTTTGGTCACCCAGTCAAAGAAATCTATCAGATTTGTCTGGCATGACCTTCCCGCTGTGAATCCATGCTGCCTTGGGTCCTGTGCCCCTCTGGCCTCTAGATACTCAACAGTTCTTTCCTTCAGAAGTGATTCCATCATTTTCCCTACCACTGAGGTTAAACTAACAGGTCTGTAGTTTCCTGCTTCTGCCTTGCTCCCACTTTTGTGAAGGGGAATCACATCTGCTCTCCTCCAGTCCTCAGGTACCACCCCATCCTCCCATGATTTGTTAAAGAGGGTAGTCAGTGGTGTCACTAGTTCTACCCTTAGTTCTTTTAGAATTCTGGGATGAATCCCATCAGGCCCATTGCTTTGTCCACCTTCAGTTTTAAGAGCTCTTTCAGAACCCTTTCTTCTGTAAATGGGCTGGTATCAACTTCTGTATCCAGAGTGTTTCTACTGTTTGTTTTAGGTACCTCCCCTCTTCCTTTGTAAATACTGAGCAAAAATATTTGTTTAGTATCTCTGCCTTTTCACAGTCACCCTCTGCCCACCCTCCTCTCCTTTATTAAGCCTCACTATCCCTCCTTGGTCTTCCTTTGCTCCTGATGTACCTATAAAGGTTTTATCCCACTTCTTAACTGATTTGGCTATCTTTTCCTCGGTTTGGGCCTTTGCTGTTCTGACTGCCTTTCCAGCTTCCTTTTTTTTAACTGATACAGTTCTCTGTCCTGTTCCTTCTGTGATTCCTTGTACTTCCTGAATGCTTTCTTTTCTCTTGAACCTTCACTGCCACTTCCTTTGAGAACCATAGTGGTTTCTTACCTCGTTTCATTTGTTTATTTGCTTTACACAAAGGCTTGTTACCTCTGTGATGGCAGTTTTATTATTCCCCATTGTTCTTCCACCCTCCTTCCTGCCCATTTGCTAGTGCATTCCTTAGGCACTCACCCATTTTAGCAAGTCAGCCCTCCTAAAATCAGTACCTCTGTCTTGTGCGGCTTGACTCTATTGCTGTGTTTATTGTGAACCATACTGTTCGATGGTCGCTAGTTCCCAGATGGCTACCCACTTCTACATCTGTGATCCTCTCTTCATCTCCATTTGAGAGAACCAGATCTAAGATTGCTCCCTCTCGAGTGGGCTCAATACTAGTTGTCTAAGGCATGCCTCCTGTAGGGCATCTAGAATAACCCACTTAGAAGTGGCTGCTGCAACTGTACTCCAGTTAACATCTGGCATATTCAGATCACCCATCAGCAATATCTCCCCTTTATCTGCCATTCTAAGTATACTTTCTATCATTTCCTTGTCCATTTCCTCCCCCTGAGAGGGGGGTCTGTATACAATCCTGTGCGGATTGTGGTGCCATTGCTTGCCTCCAAATTGACCCACAGTGCTTCTTCTCCTCCCTGTTTACCCTTTTGTTCTGTTGCTTTGATTTCTTCTCTTATGTAGAGAGCTATTCCTCCTCCCCTTTTACCCTCCCTGTCCCTCCTATAGATAGTGTATCCTGGTATGTTTCGTCCCAGTCATGGTTCTGTGTGTACCATGTTTCTGTGACTGCCACGATATCCAGATCTTCCTCCTCCATCAAGGCCACTAATTCAGGAAGTTTGTTACCCAGACTACGGGCATTGGTACTCATTGCTCTACATTTTTGATGGCTTTACCTTCTGTGGCGGCATCCCCACTGACCTTTCTACCTTGGTCTTTTTCTCATTTAGTACCCTGTTTTTGTAGGGGAGGCCGGATTTTCTGCTGCTTATCAGTGCCTCCCCCCTTGACTAGTTTAAAGGCTTGCCAATGAAGCATTTAAACCGATTGCCCAAAAGACTTGTTCCCTTCCTGGACAGATGCAGACCATCCTGCCAGTATAGGCTGGTGTCCCTCCAGGTGGAACCCCAGTCCCCAATGAAGCCAAACCCCTGTGCTCCACACCATTTGTTAAACTGCATGGTGCAAAGTACCCTCGCCTCACCCATGCCACTGACAGGCAGTACCTCTGAGAAGGATACTGTGTGTGCTACTTGTCTTAAGCCCCTCCCCAACTCTACAAAGTCCTTCTGCACTGCTCTAATCTCATGATGAGCCAAGTCATTTGTCCCTAGGTGGACAATGACGTCCAGCTCAGACTCCCGTGCAACTGTTCTCGTGATCCTAAGGATGCACTTCTTGTCCCTCCAAGCCATGGCACCAGGCAGGCACCTTACTTCAGTTTTCCCTGCTTCCCCCAGTTCTGTTCCCCTAATAATTGAGTCCCCCACCAGGAGCTGCTTTCTTTCCCTGTGGTGTCCTCTTCCTCCTTCCTGAGGGCCTCCCTTGTGACAGTTGTCTGCACCCTCCTTAGTCTCCTCTGCGGGTGTATCCATAGGGGAGCTGTGCTCCCCCAGAATGGTGTATGGATTGTGGTGTGGAACAACTGACTGGGTGTGCCTCTGTTCCACCATCCTCACCCTCCCTGAGCCCACTGTGGTCCAACTGCTGTGCTTTCTTTGCAACCTCTGAGGAAGTGGTGGTGGCTCTGGTGCTCCCTGGATGGGGGAGGTTCCCTTCCTACTGTCCAGTGTGGCCTGGGGGAAGGTCTCTGTACTACTGTCCAGTGTGGCCTGAAGACGGGCAACTTCCTCCCTCAGGGCAGAGAGTTGTCTGCAAGTAGGGCAGCATCTCAGCCTCCAGAAAGACTCCCGGAAGACTGCTGCCCCACAGCCATTACATTGCACTACTCCCCACATTTTTTTGTTTTGTGTGTGTGTGTGTGTGTGTGTGTGTGTGTGTGTGATTGGTTTGTAATATAGAAATAGATATATATTTATATTATACAATGTGTATGCTTATATTGTCAGTGCAGTGTGCTAGAGAGGATATGACAGTGACATGCACCTTGCACTCTTGAGGAAATGATGTCAGAACCCCAGGTATAAAGGAACTATTTCCAGGGGTGGGTGGGAAGGGGTTGGGCCTAAACTGTGCCCTCGCAAAACAATCCGCTAAAAGCTCTGACCCACTGCTGCAATGAGTGCCTTCCTGTCAGCAAGATGCCCTACACAACAATTTGATAGAGAAATACCCTGCTAATCAGACAGAGAAAAATCCACACATCCAAGTCAGACACAGGTAAACCTCCCCAGCCCCAAAACAGGCCTGGTGGTTTTGTGCTCTGAGAGCTGTCAGCCCCAAAATAAGTCAGCTGTGCTTTAAACTCTTCCTGCACTGAAAATCTTAAGAATTGTAACAAAAAACGTAAACCTAGATCCACCACCTCTGTTGCTTGAAAGACTGTCTTTTCCTGTTTCACACTGCAGGTTTTTCTGTGACCACTCCTTAACCCCAGTAACTTTGTTAAAAAGAGTTTAACTATCACAAACTCCTACGCACCAGTAAATTATTTAAAAATAGTTCTGTCCCAAAATCCTAGTAGTCAATCCAGCTACCCCCAAGGGACAACCAGAATGCAGTATTCAAACACTTATGAGGTTACTTCCAAGATAAGCAGAGTTTGCAAGTTTCTTTTTCAACTCCTCAGCAACTTTTAATTCATTAAAAAATAGTTTAACTGTCAGCAAATCCTAGTAGACAATCTAGCTACCTCCAAGGACCTACCCAAATGCAGTATTTAAATCTTTCTGAAGTTACTAACAAGATAAACAGAGTTTGCAAGCCCCTTCTTGGTTAAACCCTAAATAAATATGTGAATAAAAAGCAATTACCAAGGGTAGTTAGTTTCACCTCCCACAGAATTAAGCAAAAGTGCACGTTTGTTGCAGATATCAAATGCAATATAGAATTTCTCACACAGCTCAGTTGAAGAAGGTAGTGTCCTTCCAGCTCCAGAAAATGTGCTTTGCTTATCCCATGTTCTCTTCCACCCACCCGACCTCGTGGAACTCAGCTCGGCCCGGGAGGAGCAAATCTGATCTCATTCCCAGCTTCCAGAGCCGGAGCTCCGGCCCAACGCCCAGAGTCCTGAGCTAGGGAGGCCCAGGGAAGGCACCTCCGGGCAGAGACAGTCCCCACCAGCTCATGGACACTTCCGTGGGGAATTGGTCTCTGGGCAGCCAAAACGCGAGTGTCGTGCCCAAAGTCCCCAGGTGAAAGCGCACCCCGAATCCGACCTCGTGGAACTCTGCTTGGCCCGATGGGGGGCAAATCTGATCTCATTCCCGGCTTCCAGAGCAAGAGCTCTGGCCCAATGCCAAGGGTCCCGGGCTCAGGAGGCCCAGGGAAGCACCTCCAGCCTGGGTACAGGCAGTCCACCCTTCTTCTTTCTGAAGCCTAACAGTCCTGTCCTTCTCGTCTGTTTTTTTTTGCTTATATGGCGAGAAAAGACCTCCCCCTTCTTAATTCCCTCCACTGTCTGCAGTTCCTTCTGTGCCTTGGCACGACAGACTACCGTACTTGCCACAGTAGTCAACCATAGGTAATTCTCCCTATCCACCTCACTCTTGGTGTTTCCAAATTTCTTATAGGCTAACCTCTTTTCCCTTAGTGCCTGGGTGACCCCAGAACTGAACCAGCTGGGTGCTTTGGCCCTTGAGTTCTTCCCCCTGAGCCTAGCACACTCTTCTGTGGCAACCTTAGTTCCTCCTTAATGATGGACCACCTTTGGTCTAGCCCCACATCTGCTCTGATGCCCACCAGGTGCCTTCTTAGCACCTTACCCATCTTGTAACGTGGCAAGCAATATAGGAAGTTAATATGTATTATTATTGTTAAATCAAATGAATATAGATAACAAACTGGAGTGAAAACATCACTTTCCTATCTGTCACTAATGTTTCCATAACCTTCTATACACTTTAAAACTTGTGCGTGCACGTTCCACATTTAACATCTATTCATATAGCTGTGTTGTTTTTGGAAGTATAGTATAGTAATATCCAGCACAATTATAGATAATGCCGAGTATACTTAGTTTTTCCCCTATGGCTTTTGTTTTCCCGTCTTGGCTGTGTTGTAAACTTTTTATACGGCTCTCTGCTGTTGCACTGTGGGTATGTGTGGACATTTGTATGTTCACATAGACAATGCGCCACCACTTCGGGTAAACACAAATTTCTGTGGAGATTAACGTCTTCTACCATGGCAAGCTGGTGATACTAGGCTTGTTTCTATTGATGGAGTGGCACAGCTATGGTTAAGGAAAGATTTATATGCCGCTCACCCTTTTTTCCGCATACAAGCTGCTGAGGGTCTGCTTGTTTATATTGCACTACTTCTGTTCTGTTCGACTTACTTTGCAAGTCTGCGAGGTCCGTCGGGTGGGTGGGAGTTTTTGGCAGGAACTACGTTCCCACGGCAAGGAAGAAAAGTATTGAGACCCTGCAGTGTGTACAGGGTTTGTTCACCTCACTCATCACCGAGGTTGTGTAGCATGACCACGAACCCAACCGTGTCTAATTATTTTGGCGCGCACCCAATCACAGCCATGGTCTTCTGTGGAATTAGACCATGGTTGCTCATGTACCACCCCATGGTATGTTCAAACAACATGAAGTCTTGCTATATTATGACACATGCAGTATAACCCCAGGTTAGAACTGCTCCGGAGGTGAAAGAGTTAACTTTCCATGCAGGGCATGGAATCTTGAGCGCGAGCTCGGTTGAACACTCTGTCTGTTGTAGCTCAAACTTAAACTGTCAGATTCTTTACTCCGCCTCACTGAACAGTCGCTCCGGAGATTCCTCCTGCTGCTCGGTTCGTTTGTCGGTTTTAAAGTGTAATTCTCGGTTTATTTTACCGAAATTTAACCGCAATCGTCGGTTCAAGCTCTGTCTGTGGTATTGTAAGTAATAGATAGGCTTTTGTTTATTTTCTTCTGTGTGGAACTTGTAAACGTCTTTTCGGTTTGGTTTGAACTGATCAGATTGGGTTTAAAATTACTTTCTAGTCCTTTAGAGTGCGGTTCCCGGTTCTTATCGGTTCTAAAAAAAACAGATTTTATTACGGTTTTTTCCACAACCCGTGACACAGTTGGGAACCGATAAGAGAGTCTTGCTTGGCGGATTGCCATTAACGGGCAAGTTTTGGTTAGGCTGGCACTATGTCTGAGAAACCCAAAAGAAAAACTGGACCCACTGGGTTTCAGCACTGTGGCCTCTGTGGGGAAGCCTTTGCTAAGGCTGACCCACACACCACTTGTGTATATTGTCTGGGGTTTGATCACCTCAATGCAGACTGCCAGATTTGTAAGAATTTTCCTGCTGCCACCGTGGAAAAGAGAGTTGGTAGGCTCAGGGAAAGGGAGGCCAAAAAGTCTGCTGACCCGGATGGCCAGCCCGGTTCGGTTCCAACCGAACCTGAGGGAGTGCCCTCTGACCAGGGCGATACTTCCTCGGGCAAACGAAGAGCCAGCTCTGAGGAGCTGGTTCCACTAAAAGGACTAGAAGGTCAGCTAGTTTGGGGCCAAAAGTTCTTTTCTCAACCGCTGAAATAGCCAAAGCTATTCAAATTGTCCAGTCTCTTTCCCAGTTCTGTCCAAACCGACACCATTGGGAGGCGCTCGGTTCGGACGGTTCCCCAGTTAAGATTATGATTTTGAGGATTTTATGAACCGGAGGAGGGGTATGAGGAGAGTGAGTGTGATTTTGAAAGTCTGGATGTGCCCATTGAACGGATATCTCCAGACAGACCCTCAGGAGTGTCCCTCCCAGGCTATCTGAGTCCCTTCTCATTTTTGTTTTACAAGAAAGTTGCTGAGACTCTGCAACTCCCTGTTGAGGAAGCTGTTGATGATCAAGAAGAGCCTGATTTTGTGGAAATGATGGATATTCCAGAGTCTAGGAGACTGTCTATTCCCTTGCACAAATCTTTTAGGAAACAGACAGTAAAAATTCTGAAAACTCCTCATTCTGTCCTCCCTGTGGATAAAAGGATGGACAAGAGGTATGCTTTATCAGGCTTTGATACGGAGTTCCTATCCCAGCAGTGCAGCCATGTGGGGGTAGTGCAGGCTGCAGCCTGTGACAAGGCTAATATTCCTATAGCCTCTCACCCTCCTGAAAAGGATTCCAGGAGGATGGATGCCATGGCAAAGAAACAGTACATGGCAGCATCTTTGGGACTCAGACAGGCAAATTATATGTCTTATGCAACTAGGTACCAGAAATCCAGGTGGGATACTGTCCTGGCCCTAGCAAAACAGGCCCCTGACCAGCTTGCCAGGGAGCTGGAGCAGGTGGCTGCGGATGGTATTGAGGCATCCAAGGTGCAATTTCATGCTGCAGTAGACTCTAATGATGTTTCATCAAGAGTCATGGCTACATCTGTGTCTCTTCGCAGAATGGCCTGGCTCAGATGTACGGCCCTGTCACAGGATACCCAGTCTAAGGCTATGGATTTTCCTGTTGTGGGAAATTCTCTGTTTGGGGAGCAGACAGAGAATTATATGAAAAAATGGATGAGTATAGGACCACCTATAGGAGTGCACAGGCCAAAAGAAGGCAAGTCACTCCTCAAAGGCAGCATGTCAGGGGCAGGGGCAGGCCTTTCATAGGCCTTTTACCAAGCCCAGGCCTCCTCTTCTGCTTATGCCCAGAGGGTTCTTTAGAGGAAGGGGCAGAAGGGGTTCTGTAAGCCTGCTTCTACCCCATAACCCCAAAGCCCCTGCAAAACAGGCTCCTGATGGGGTGGCCAGGGCCGATTCTCCACTACCGGTAGGGGCAGGCTGGCTTACTTTGTCCAGGACTGAAGTCTTTAACATCAGACAAGTGGGTCCGAGGTAGTAAGCCGGGACTGGTTCTCAGCTTAAAAAGTTCGAAGATGAGAGCCAGGTCTTTCCACCTGCAAACCCATCAGAGGCACTTGCCCTGGAAGCAGAAGTTTCTTCCCTCCTGGCTCTCAGAGCCGTGGAAAGGGTTCCACCCATACACCAGGGCAAAGGGTTGTACTCCAGGTACTTCCTTACCCCAAAAAAGACAGGAGAATGGTGGCCCATCCTGGATCTCAGGTATCTAAAACAAGCACTTTTTAAAACCAAAGTTCAAAATGGTGACCCTGGGGATTATTTTACCCTCTCTAAGGCCAGGGGACTAGCTAGCCTCCCTGGACCTCAAGGATGCCTACTTCTATGTTCTCATCAGAAGCTCCCATCGAAAGTACCTCAGATTCGAACTGCCCTCAGGCCATTACCAGTTCAGAGCAATGCCCTTCGGCCTCACCTCTGCCCGAGGGTGTTCACAAAATGCCTGGCAATAGCAGTTGCTCATTTAAGAAGGAAAGATTGCCATCTTTCCTTATCTGGACTACTGGCTCATTGTAGGCCAGTCTCAAGGCTAGGTCAAACTACACTTACAAGTAACCCAGCAACTGCTTACATCTCTGGGTTTCTTCTCAATCTTCCAAAGTCAGTTCTGGAGCCTGTCCAGCTTCTCACCTTCATAGGCGCAGAACTGAACACAAAAGAAGCCAGAGCCTTCCTTCCTCTGTAAAGAGCAAAGACCCTGGTGTCTCCGGCCTCTTCTTTCACCCTGCAGGTCTCTCGACCAGCAAGGCATTTTCTACAGCTCCTGGGGCACATGGCTGCTTCTACAGCAGTAGTGCAGGGAGCGAGATTTCAGATAAGGGACATTCAGTTCCATTTGAGAGCCTTTTGGTCTCAAAGGACAGATCCCCTAACCAAATTGATTCCAGTGACTCGCACCCTGATCCAGGCCCTTCAGTGGTGGCAGGATCAGAACAATCTGAGACAGGGGATTCCCTTCACTCCCCAGTCTCATTCCTTGACCCTTACTACAGATGCATCCCTCTTGGGGTGGGGAGCTCACATGGGCGACCTTTCCACCCATGGGCTGTGGTCCCCTCAGGAATCTCTGCTCCACATCAATTTGCTGGAACTCAGAGCAGTTTTTCTAGCACTCCAGGTTTTTCCACATCTGTCCAGAACAAGGTTGTTCAGGTCAGAACAGACAATACCACTACAATGTGGTACATCAACAAGCAAGGGGGCACTCGGTCTACGGCCTTGTGCACCAAAGCAATGAAGTTGTGGTCCCTGGCTTATTCTCTGAATGTCTCCCTTACAGCAGTTCACCTCCCAGGCAAGGACAATGTCCTAGCGGATGCTCTCAGCAGGATTTCCCAGGGCCATCACGAATGGGCACTGGACCCCCTAGTACTGGAGGTAGTATTTGCCAGATGGGGCACCCCGCAAATAGATCTCTTTGCAGCCCCAGACAATCACCAACTTCCCCTTTTTTGCTGCAGGCCCCCAGTGTTGGGCTCAGTCCCTCTGGATGCCTTCCTCCTCAGTTGGGAAGGGAAGTTTCTCTATGCTTTTCCCCCCTTCCACCTTCTTTTCAAAGTGCTAGTCAGAATCAGATCTCAATCCTGCAAGATGATCCTGATTGCTCCAGATTGGGCCAGGCAGCCCTGGTACCCACTCCTCATGTCCTTAGCAGTCCTCCCTCCCCTATGTCTTCCCAGGAATCACAACCTGTTAACCTGTGCCCAGGGGAGAGTTTGGTGTCCGAACCTCAAATCTCTCAATCTCAAGGCATGGCTCTTGAAGAGTTAGAGTTTGCTGACCTACACCTTTCCCAAGGTGTATTGGATATATTGAAGGCCTCTAGGAAGCCTTCCACCAGGGCTACCTATAATTCAAAATGGAAGAGATTTTCCATATGGTGTGCTGGTAAACATATTTCCCCAGAATCTGCTGGTGTGCCCACGATCCTGGATTATTTGGTGCATTTGAATTCCTTGGGGCTGAGACCAGCTACCCTAAAAGTGCACTTGGCAGCTGTGTCTGTCTTCTTATCAGCAGGTAAGCCCAATTCTTTATCAGCTCACCCTGTGTTCTCCAAGTTTTTTAAAGGGTTGCTTCACACCAACCCCCCGTTCAGGGACCCTGCCCCTGCTTGGGATCTTAATATTTGCATCGCTCAGCTTATGCAACCCCCATTTGAGCCATTGTCTTCAGCAGAGCTTAAGTACTTGACTTGGAAAACTGTGTTTCTGGTAGCCATCACCTCTGCCAGGCGCATAAGTGAGCTACAAGCTTTGTCAGTGGAACCTGATTTTATCTCCTTTCATAGAGATAAGGTGGTCCTCAGGACTAACAGGAAGTTTTTGCCTAAGGTGGTTTCAGACTTTTGCCTTAATCAATCCATGTCTCTTCCTGTGTACTTCACTGACCATTCCTCCTCTGCTGAGAGGAGATTGCACAGTTTAGATGTCAAAAGAGCCCTTAGTTACTATATAGAACGTACCAAGGGTCACAGGTTCGAATCCCTCCAGTTGTTCCTCACTTATGGTGAGGTTGGTAAAGGGAAACCTGCCACTAAAGATCCATTGCCAAGTGGATTGTCTCTTGTATCCAATTCTGCTATGAAAACTGGGTAGGTTCCTCCCTCAGGCCTGAGGGCTCACTCTACCAGAGGTACAGCTGCGTCTCTGGCTGCTGCCAGGGACATCCCTATCCTAGAGATATGTCAAGCAGCTACCTGGAAAACAGTTCACACTTTTACTAAGCATTACTCCCTGGATATCCAGGCTAGGAGTGATGCTTTCGATTCCTTCGACTGTGCTTCAGAGCCCATTTCCCAAGTAGGTTCTGTCCCTCCTCCATGGAGGTACTGCTGTGTAATCTGCATATGTCATAATATAGCAAGACTTCATGTTGTTTGAAGAAAATTACTCACCTTAGTAATGCTGTCTCCTTCTAATGGAGTCTTGCTATATTATACTACACTACATGCCCTCTCAGAACCTCTATTTTTTGGGATGTGGGTGGGCAGTGCAATGTTGGCACTTCATTGATGCCCACTTTATTTTCACCCTTTCTAGGGTGCTTAGGTGTTATGCTTATTTTTCTTTCTTCAATCCCGACTTGAGTCTTTGTTTTGGGATCAAGAACAAAAATGTGTTTTTGTAGTTAGTAGCCAGTGGCTGAGTGTAGGTTCTGAGCTTCCACACAGAACCGTGGTGAGTTTTTGCTCGTAAAGATCTGACAGTTTAAGTTTGAGCTACAACAGACAGAGTGTTCAACCGAGCTCGCGCTCAAGATTCCATGCCCTGCATGGAAAGTTAACTCTTTCACCTCCAGAGCAGTTCTAACCTGGGGTTATGCTGCATATGTCATAATATAGCAATACTCCATTAGAAGAAACAACATTACTAAGGTGAGTAATTTTTTCTTTTGACTAATGACATTTCTTGTTTTTGCTTCTGTCTTTTATGCCATGTTACAAGTAAGGATTAAGCAACGAGAAAGGATGGGTCTACTGTGGAATTAATCCTTGGTTGGGGGGGGGGGTTCGGGCACGAGGCCAAAGGCTGTTATAATTAATGGAGAACTAGATGATTGATTTAAGTGTGTCATGTAATTAATCCCATTTGAAAATACAGAGCAGAAGTATGTATTAAATTTATCGGCAAGAGATTAGTCATCATCCATTATTACATTGTTTTCCATATTATGGACCGACTTCCCTATTTTTAGACCTACACTTGGAGTTAATGTAGGAATATAATCGTTTACTATCCTTCGAGTGTGCTATCAAAAATTCAGTACTGGCTTTGGACTGCCTTATTGCTTGCTTAAGCATTTTTGGTAATCTGAGGTAGCTTAATTTGTTTCCCAGGGTATTGTTGTTTTTAAATTTCTTAAATGCCTTTTGATTCTTTTTAAATAGTGTTTTAACCCTCTTAGTAAGCCAAGTGGGTATTTTACCTTTTCGATTATATTTCTTCCATAATGGAATATGTCTCGCTTGAGGCATGAACCCTTGTCTCCCAAAATGTGGTGCAGTGTACAACCAGGTGGTGCCACTGGATGGGACTTGATTTAAAAACAAAAGAAAAAGTTTCCCCCATTTTATTCTCTGTTTCTGTGCCAACATTTATGGCCACCATGGCTGTAGCCTTCCTCCAGCTGAGAGGGTGGGTGTGTGGGTAGTGAGTGGTTGTTTGTCAGCTGACACTACTGTCACTCCTTGGGTGGACAGCTAAGAACAAGTGAATGCTGAGCGGCATATGTGGCCAGAGCCCTGCTTCGGAAACTCCACAACATGCTCCATCTCCAGCTAGTCCCAGAATTGGATTATGGGGCTGGCACTCGAACCACAACCTCCCTGACAGCAGCAGCGCGGTGTACCATCATTATGCCAATGGAAGATTGACTGTTTAACTAAACTCTTTCCTTTTTCCTATAACATTACTTCTTTAAGTGAGCGCGCCTGTCAGGTAGAACACAACAGAAGTTCAAACAGGTTAATTCAAAGCTCACAATGCTGACGGCATTCATTTATCTAGTTAGTAAGTTAGATCTAAAAGGCTCATTTCTAGCTGTTTCCTGGTGGAAAGGTGATGGGCATAACAGTAGAGTACAGTTTATACTGTATATTTAATGTATTAGAAAGTAGTGTGGTCTATATGCCAGCCTGGTGGCGCTGGATGCCACACCTCACGCTATGCTGGCGACCTGGGTTTGGGAATGACCTCAGGTCACTGGGGTGCCAGCATGGGGGGGGGAGGCGGGAGCAGGATCAAGTATTGGTTCTCCTCTCCTGGGTAAGGGGTGAAGTCACCCGCCCATAGTCCCGCTGTCACCGAATGGTGGTTCGGTGCTGGCACAGGCGGTCAGTGGCATGACTGGAAGGAAGGGGCATCCTGAATGGCATGCATGCGTTTTCCTCCACACACATGCACTCGTCGGGGATGTGTGGGTGTAGGGGCCGGGAGAAAACCCACAAAAAAACAGAAACTACATATGGAAAAAAAAAAAAAAAAAGAAAGTAGTGTGGTCTGGAGGTTAGAGCACCGGTTTGGGAACTGAGACCACAGGTTCAAACCCCAGCAGAGCCAAATACTCACTGTGCAATCTTGAGCAGGTTACTTTAAACCTACAGGTGCTGCAGTCCACCCAGCTGTGGAAATGGATGACAACTAGAACCCTGCTGTTGCATCTCAGCTGAATTGTCCTGGTTAAATAAGTTATAACATAAATACACTAGGTCAAAAAGTTGAAAGAGAAAATTAGCACAATTTTTAGACGTTGACTGATTTCTGTCTGAATCCTAGAACATGGAGAGTCTGACAGTGTTTTTGTTTTTTTAGTAGGCTGTGTTTCACCGCAGAGCCACTGATTTATTATGCCGTGCTATGCCTTCCATAATCACAGTGCCATTTCTCCTGTTGCCATTTAGCACGTAACCTTCTCTGTGTTCTGTTTATTTTTTATATCTAGCAGGTTAATAATTGCCGTGATTCATTTTCAGACTGGCTTCGCTGTCTAGTGCCGTTAATGTACATTCAGTGGCTCAGGCACTCAGCTGCGGCTGTTGCAGCTGGGGACCTTATCTGATGACAAAGCCCGCATGAAAAGGAATTATTACTTCATTATAAATCTCAGAACTCTGAATGGCCATTAGCCTGTCGGAACTCGCCATTAGAGTGCTGCCTTCTCTAACCTACTTTGCTGGTTTTTAATTAGCTTTCTGAACAGTAGCTGTTCCAGACAGAATCTGGTGTGATATTGTCCATTTTATATTTTGTAAGGTGTTCAACTTATACAGTGTTGAGGTGGGGGGGTCCTGTTTTGAATCACGGTCAGTTCTTGTTTTGCAACAGGCTTTATTTCGGTTGACATATTTGGTCTAGATTAACTGCCGCTGGGGGCATTACTTGATGCCATATCCTGATGTAAGTAGAATTATCACTTAAAAACTTGCTGCTATTAAACAGTTTGTGGGCCCATTTCACCCTACAAGGTCTGTCATGTTTATATCTTATGTGCTTTGTTTTGAGTAAGAGGGGCACAGTTTAATCTTAGTATAAATTAATATGCCCCCCAAAAGGTAGTAGTTTTAGAAACAAAACGTATGTGAGGACTTAACTCTACAAATTATTTCCTGAAAAATGGGGGCTCTAGTCCATAGCAGACAAGTTACATTTCACATCAGTAGAACAGTTTTTGCAACATTGAAGTGGGCGATGCAGCTAGTTAGGGACTTGAATCTGCTAGATGTGGACTGGAGCCTTCCAGCTGCACAGTAAGGAAGCAGGGCCATCTTTGACTCCCAACAGGAGACATTTCTCAGGCAGGTAGACTGCGAACCCACTAGGGATGGGGCAGTACTGGATCTGGTGCTTAGAAGGACTGCATTGCAGACGTCCTAGTGGGCAGTCCCCCAGGTACCAGTGGTCACTGTACAGCATGGTTTAACATTAAGACGGGAGCAGAGGCAAACCACACAAGGCTGAGGGTCCTGGACTTCAGGAGGGTGGATTTTCAAAGGAATGGTAGACTGTCTGAGAAACTGCCTATTAGGGGAGAATTGCCAGAGAAGGGTAGAGGAACAGTGGGGAAAAGTAAGGGAGGGCATAATTAAGCAATGTTAGAGACAAGAAACTGCAGACTCTGCTGGTGGTGCAGGGGTGGTGTGCACTACCGTCTGGTTTGGCTTGCCTGAAAACAGTTAAACTCTTAACAGCAGGTTGCAGACAGTTGCAGGTAGGCACTCGGGGGTAGATGACAAACAAACAAAAAAGTGCCCTATGGGCACATATCAATTCGCTCATAAGGAAATGTACTTAAATCAAAGATGCTAGAAGCCAAATAATTTATTTGCTCCATAAAAATTGTATTTCATTGCAGTGGCTGTAAAGGCTTCAGAAAGCTTTTAATGTGCATCACACAGTGAAATATTCAGTGCAAGATAACTCATTCAGAAATACTTCAAAGTGTAGAAATCGCTAACCTACCCCAAGGACTAGTGCCTCCTAGGAGGTAGCAGTCCCTGGAGTAGGTTAGCATTCTTTAAGTGCATTTTGTAATGTGCAAATTGGTAGGTTTCCACAGGACACCTTTTTTGCTATCTACAACTGAGTGCTTACATGCAACTTTGTCTGCAAGCTGCTGTCACAATTAAACGGACACTGTCAGCTTTTTTGGCCCTTTAGTATTAGTGCCTGTCAACAGAGCTGTAGTCAGTAATTGCTCTGATTCTGTTTGTACAGCATATGTGCCTTATTCATCGATTCATAGACATGTGTTGGCAGAAAAGGGCTCCCCGGCCCATCAAGTCTGCCCATCACCCCCCCTTACTTGTTCCACCCTCCAAGATTCCCTCCTCCTCCCCTGACAATCCCTTGTGTTTGTCCCAGGCCCTCTTGAAACCCTCCACTGTACTGGCCCCCACCACCTCCTCTGGCTGTCTGTTCCAGGGCTCAACCACCCTCTCTGTGAAATAATACTTCTTAACATTTCCATTAACCCCCAATCTCGATCCATGCCCCTCAGTTCTTGTATCTACCTTCCCTGTAAACAGGCGGGCTCTTTCCCACTTTATTGATCCCCTTCACATACTTGAATGTTTCAGTCATGTCCCCTCTCTCTTTTCTTTTCTCCAGAGGATACAAATCCAGTTCCTTTAACCTCTCCTCGTATGAGTTCCCCCTTAGCCCATGCCCCATTTTAGTGGCTATTCTCTGCACCCTTTCTATACCAGCTATGTATTTTTGTAGAGGAGGCCTCCAGAACTGTACCCCATACTCTAAGCGTGACCTAACCATGGAGCTGTAGAGTGGCAACAGCACCTCCCTCCTTCTGCTGGCTATCCCCCTCCCTATGCATGCCAGCATCCTGTTAGCTTTGCCTACTGCCTTGCTACAATGGGTCCACACCCTAAGGTCATCTGTGATTATAACTCCTATTAAATGTATATTTTTAACAAAAAAGTCTTTTGGTTATCTTGACCGAAATGGCACGGTCTGCTGCTTCCCACATGTCCCCAACATAAGGAATGGTACTGCATGACACTAAACTTGTGCATCAACGAGTTTGGCGGTTGGAGGCATATAAACTAATTAATTGTATTGTTGAATAATGCTAGCTGTGCTGATGTCCATAATATATATGTTTTTTAAAACTGAGGGCTATTTCTTATAGTAATTCTTGTTTGAAAAGTGAAGTCAAAGTCCTTGTTTCACTGTTCATATAATAGTCCTTGGTTTTAAAAAACATGTCTATTACAGGGACACTAAAAATGAGTGAAAAGGCTGACAATGTCCCTTTCAGGCAACCTATACTCCTATAATGGAGCTCGTCCCCATGCTCTCCCTGGGATCATATCATAACTTTGCTGAGGGCGGAGGCAGCGTGGGGTAGGATCTTCGAACCGGGAAATACAGGAGACTCGGTTAATTAAATTTTACAATCGCTGTATCTTGATAACGATCTGAAAATTTGGGGCCACATAAACAGCAGCAGCATTTCAGGAGGTAAGGCACTGAACTAAGTGGTGCATAACGCTAGCCTGGTAGATCTCTTTAACTAAAGCGGTGACAGTACTGTGCTTCTGTCTAAAGCCCGGACTGAAAGGAATTTATTTTGTGTTTCCAGGAAATCCTTAAGTTGGGCTGACACCAGTTTTTCAGAAATCTTTGATACTTGATAAAGGAGAGAAACTGACTTGTAATTTCTCAGATCTGTTTTTAACTCTGTCTTAAATGTGGGGATCACTTCAGAATGCTTCCAAGTTTATGGGAATTCCCCTAAACTAAGTGAAAGATTAAATATTTCTGTTAAGGGAAACACCACCACCGGTGCGGCATACTTTAAAAGTCTTGACAGAATACCATCCAGTCCCACAGCTTTAGTTGTGTCTACATTTAAAAGTTCCCGTCTCACCTCCTCCGCTGTAATATTTGTAAAGGAAAACTGCTGTCCTGGAGAGGTATACCCTTGTTCTGTTGTTGTATTATTTTTTTTCACTCTTCCCAAAATTTCACTACCCTTTTTAATAAAGTGATTATTAAATTTATTAACCACTCTTGAGATAGGGGGTACTATCTCTCCCATGTATATTGAAGCTACCAATAATGTTTCGTCTCTTACCATTTAAAAGGTCCAACATTAATTTCCAAAATTTTCTTGGGTTACTGGAATGGTTTTCATCAAGTTGTTGTGTATGATACTTTTGCTTTGCTGATTTAATTTCCTTTACATATTGATTTTTCAATTGTTTGAACTTGTTCCAATCTCACAATGTATTACTCTTTTTAGACTCGTACCAAGCTAAATCCCTTTTATGTTTGACTTCTTTCAAATATTGTGAATACCATGGTATTATTATTCTCTGTTTTTTTATTTTTTTATTGGAGCGTGTTTATCACAACGTTTCATAAATTCACTAGTAAAGTATGTCCAGGCATCAGTTACTGTCTGAATCAAATATATTCTTTCCCACAATGTATTTTCCATATCCAGCATACATTGTACATAATCAAATGTCTTATAACATTTCCATCTGATTGCAATTGTCATTATTCAGTCTTTTTGTCTTGTTTCTAATACAATAAATCATTTGGTGATCTGAAAATGAATCTGGGAGAACACCACACAATTCATAACTCGATGGAAAATTTGTAAAAAAATTAAATCTATAACAGTTGAAGATGCTGGTTCCTTTACATTAATTCTTGTGGGTTCCTTAATTAGTTGGTTAAAACCCAGATTCATTTGCAGATCCACCAAGAGGCGGCCATCGTTTACTGTGCACCAGCTCATATTAAAGTCCCATGCTACCACTATTTCATGAGTGTCTCTGTATATTCTCACTGATCCTGTAAAATAGCAAACACTCCACCTTTAACCTTAGGTGGATGGTATATACCTGCTATCGGTATTTTAGTGTATGGTAACTTCAATTGTAACATCAAAGAGCAGCTTCCTAGTAGCTGCCCCCTCCCCCCCAGCATGATTGATAACTGACCTGGCCAGGAGTTTGCTGCCAAAATCTCTCATTGGAATGCTCCTTGTACAAAAAGTTATATTTTCAGTAAATATGTTTTTTGCCACAGCCGAGAAAAAAGGACAGACTTCCCAAACTCAAAGCCATGCTCCCATGCCAGCCCACCAGCTCTGTTTTGTGATGTCACAAAACGAAAGCTGCATGTGCACGCCCCATTAAGTTATATGGGGGCAATATTTCCGTACATTATTATACCACTTACAGTTGCAATTGTAATAAATCAAAGCGACCAATTGACTAATAGGGTCCCTTCTAGTCTCACTGGGCCTACCCGGTCAACAAAATTCAGTAAATAACATACTAACATACTAAAATGCCAGAAGAATAGGCCTAATGGTCTCTCGAGTCTGCTTAATTTTCAACACCTGCACTGAGGGTCGATTTTGGTGTCCCCCCCTCCCCTTAAGTTATACTGTCCCCAGTCCCAGATGTTCCACCTGTACTGGGCCTGGTCAGATTTACCCTCCCCCTGTATCTGTCCCATCCCCTCTTAAACCTGTTTACAGTCTCCACCTCTACCAGCTCCCTGAGCAGTGCATTCCATGGCTTCACCACCCTTTCAGTGAAATAACATCTCCTCCTCTCCCCTTTGAGCCTGCCCCCTTCCAGCTTACATCCATGACCTCTCGTTGCCCCAACCCTCCTTCCTTTGGAGTACCCTGGCTGGGCCTCCTTTATTGATCACTTTCATGTACTTAAAGACCTCTGTCATGTCCCCCCATCCCTCCTCTCCTCCAGGGTGTACATGTCGAGCTCCTTGAGGCTCTCCTCATAGGTCCTCTCCCCCAGGCCCCAGATCATTTTGGTTGCCCTCCTTTGGACCCTCTTTAGGAGGGTATGTTCCTTTTCAAATGTGGTCTCCAAAACTGCACACAATACTCGAGGTGTGGCCTAACCAAGCAGTTGTACAGTGGAAGGATCACTTCTGCCTTTCTGGAGGTAATCTCCCTGGCAATGCATCCCAGTGTCCTATTTTCCCTTGCTGCTGCCTGCCTGCAGGTCTCTGAGTTGTTCATTTTGACATCTACCACTACCCGCAGGTCCCTCTCACTATCTGTGACTTGAATCATGTCTCCTCCCAGGGTATACCCCCTGGCCTGGATTTCTGACTCCTAGGTGCAGAACCTTGCACTTCCCCACATCGAATTTTAGTTTCCATTTTCCCGACCATCTTTGTAGAGCCTCCACGTCCTCCCGCAAGGCCACCCTCCCCTCCTCCTCGTCTACCACTGCACCCAGCTTTGAGTCATCTGCAAAGAGACTTATCTCACTCCTGATGTCCGAGACATAGGCGTTGAACAAGAGTTGCCCCAGCACTGACCCCTGGGGAACCTCACTAGTAACCCACCTTGGGGATGAGGCTAACCCTCTAACCACCACCTTCTGAGTACGCTCAGAGAGCCAATTTCTTATCCATCGTAACAGCTGTCTCCCTACCCCCATTTCCTTCAGCTTAGCCAGCAGGCCACTGTGGGAGTACTGAATCAAACGCCTTGCTAAAGTCCAGAAAGAGGATGTCCACTGGCTTACCCTGGTCCAGGGCCCTTGTCACCCAGTCATAGAACTCAACAAGGTTTGTCTGGCAGGATCTTCCCGTGACAAAGCCATACTGCTTATCGTTCAACTACCCAGTTTGCTCCAGTAACCCCCTAGCCTTTCCTTGACAATACCCTCCATCACCTTGACGACCACCGATGTCAGGCTAGCGGGCCTGTAATTTCTCACGTCCTCTCTTGATTCCCCTCTTGTGGATCTGCACGACATGGCCACCCTCCAGTCTTGGGGCACCCATCCAGTCCTCAGAAAGATGTCGAAAAGCTCCGCTAGAGGGACTGCCAGGACATCCGCCAATTCCCTCAGCACCCTGGGATGCATCTCATCTGGCCCAGGTGCTTTCTCCGTCCGAAGGGACCTAAGGGATTCCTTTACTCTCTCTACCGGGATTTCAACCTCCACGTCCTCCCCCTTTTCACCCTGCACTGCTGGCCTCCCACCTGTCTGTGGTGGCCACTCCCTTTCCCCAGACCCATCAGGGCCCCTGGTCTGTACTGGTCCCACCCCTTCCTCCGGTTTGCTCCCGCTCCCCTCGCAAGACATAGCTCCTCCATTCCCCCTGGTAAAAACTGAGGCAAAGTACTCATTTAGGACTTCTGCCTGTTCCCTCGCCTCCTGTGCCCAACCAT
Organism: Neoceratodus forsteri; assembly: GCA_016271365.2. Classification (NCBI taxonomy): domain Eukaryota; kingdom Metazoa; phylum Chordata; order Ceratodontiformes; family Ceratodontidae; genus Neoceratodus; species Neoceratodus forsteri. The sequence continues at coordinate 1,419,884,188 of CM028129.1, forward strand.
CCCCTGTCCTTATAAAGTAAAGTTACTTTTTTTTTTTTCTTTACTTGAGCAGGGCAGTGCCCAAATCAAGTGCTTTATACTGTTAAGCGACACTTTTTTTTTTTTTTTAACTTTCTTTATTCTGTCATGCAGGCCGCTGTCCCCATGCCCCTACCTGACTCTGGGTCATTCAGGATCTTCCTTGCATTATGAGCACCCCAGAGCTGACCCAGAGGCTTCATTGTGCAGTGACCCCCGATTTTTCCACAGTTTTCTACCCCTAGTTACCTTAAATGCAGGGCACTTAATGAGCACTTGACGAGGCATGATCAAATGTTCAGCACTTTTTCCTACACCTGTGACTAGATAATTGTCACAATTAAGTGACAGGACTGTCCCAATTAAACAGAAGCTGGTGCCATTGAATAACGGCCAAAAATCGGTGCCCAGGGGATTGTCCCAATTAGGCGGATGTCCCCTTTTAACCATGTCCCCTTTAAGCGACTTCTGCTGTATTTCAGTGTAAAGTTATTAAACAGATGACACACTACAAACCACTTCAGAAAATTTTAACTCAGAGTGGCGCTTGCGCCGATCATGCTCAGCTAGCAGCACAGGCTTTTAAAATGCTTAGCCCCGCCTCCTTGATGGTGTCACTGGCTGCCAGCTCTCCCGAGCCCCCACACACCAGTGCAAAAGTCACAAAACTGTTAGAAACAGTAAACTAATGAATGAAGCAGCAGTTCAATAGATGAAATATAGCAGGCTCTTGTAGGGCAGTTGATCTTCCTACCGTCTCTGCTAGAACAGGATGCTCCAGTATGCTGGCATTCTGCCTGAGCGACACAGTCTTTTAAAATGCTTAGCCCCACCTACTTGATGGTGTCACTGGCTACCGGCTCTCCCGAGCCCCCACACACCAGCGCAAAAGCCACAAAACAAATTCTGTGTTTCTAGTCTTAAAATGTAAAATTTCAAGCTGTTTTGTATTTGATTATTAAGAACGCCTTCACAAAATTGGATCTTTGGATCTGTTAATACATCGTAATACTACTCTCATCAGTACATATAGTCTGCTGCACTCTATGGTGAAGGAGCAGTGAAGCAGGAGCTGTACCGTCACACCAAAAATACATGCGAGATTACTCGTACTGATTCAAGTAGCTGCTGAGGATGTAATACCACAGTACAAGTAGAGCATATGATTAAATTTAAAAGAACTCCCTTTTCAGAGAAAAGTCCAGGCAGAGTCTTTAGCATCAGTAAATAGTCCATTGCCATGGCTATGTGTATGAGGCACTCTTATGAAAATGGTATCTCCGCAGATAGTGGAAAGAGCACTTTGATTGGTCAGGAGTGTCACATAATACCACCACGCGCTATAATTCCTTACAGTTCACTAGCAGCTGAGGCTTGTTCAGGAAATGATGACCTAATCCTGTGCGTATGACATTACAGTCTGTTACTTCAGAAATTACTTTGTTGTCACGTGAAGGACATTGTGACTTTAGTTCCGGAATGAAGCTCCATTGTAGATTAACAGTAAGGAGCAATGTCCTTGTTTTTAAAATGTAAACACCCTTAGAAATGATGAAAGAGATGGATTGAAATTCAGGTTTCTTTTCAAACTTAGTGCTGTTGAGTTCCACTGATGCTATGATTTTTTTTTTTTTGGTGGTGTCCAGACTTTATTGTTGGTTTCCAGACCTTGTCTTTAAACCATGTTTCCTTATGCTGGACCCAGCATTTGCAGCATCACAAAAGAGAATCCGTGTTCCTATAGTCTGATCAATAGAAACTTAGTATTAAAAACTACTACTCCGTTTTCTTTCATACTGTGACTTGTCCTCTAGTACATTGCCTACATAAATATTCCTAGTCTGACCTTCCCAGTGTAACTCAGCTGTACAACAAAGTTAGCATGTTTCTCTGAGTATGAAGAAGTGCCACTAGAAGAGGCATTATTGTTGAGAAAATGTGAAAGCTTTAGTTGCATTGCAGTGCACATAGTGGTCTAGTAATATACATTTACTCATGGCCGACGGATGCCGCTACTGCAGGTTCGGAGGGTCCCAGTTTCTAGCAGGAGTCCCCTCCCCCCGCAAAGATCAAATGACCAGAGCTGCCAAGGAACACTGGCTAAGGGAAGCCAATCAGTGAGTACACAGTGCCTCCCAGACCTCGCCGTGTCAGTCCAGCGCTCTGCCCTTTGTTGAGCAAGGGATTTAAATTCCCTCATGGAGAAGTGAGCTCTCTACTCCAGCTGCCAATGGACACTTCTTCTGCAGGTTCAGAGGGATTGATTTCTAGCAGAAGACCCTCCCCTTGCACAGATCTGCAGCACCAGCTCCTAAAGGGAGCCAGTCAGTGAGTGGACTGCACCTGCCAGGCCAATCCAGGGCTCTGCCCTTTTGCTTCCTTGTGCCACTTGAGAAAAAGGCCAGCAAGCAGCCCCCTGCACTACAGCCTCCCACAGGAAGGACCAGCACACAAAGGACATAAGAATCTGCCCACCGGAGTCAACCCAACATGGCAACCAGAAGTTGGCCTCTCTGCTCCCTAGCTGACCCACACAGAACATCCCTTTAGAAAGAGCTTGCCCTTTACGAGTCGCTAGGGCAGCTGGACTGTGTTTATCTAACTTTAGTTTATATTTATAATTTGGTTTCTTGTACCATCTACTACTGCTTGACATGTCTCTAGGGCAGCGAGTTATTGTGGTGGTTATTATATTATCTGCTTAACCTAACTTGTATCTAGGGCAGCTAGACTGTTCCGTTTTACGTGATTTATATCTAGGGCAGCTAGACTGTTCCGTTTTACATGGTTTATATTTAGGGCAGCTAGATGCTGTTGTTATACTTGGCTTGCATCTAGGGTGGCTAGTCTTTTGACTTACCATACTGTCTGCTTAACAGGGCTTGAACCTATGGCAGCTAGACTTTTTAAACTATATGCTACTGCTTTAACTCTGTTTCTGCATTGAGCAGCTAGACTTTTGTGTATGATGCTTCAAACACCATGAAGTCTTGCTATATTATAACAATAGCAGTCAGCCACTGCAGCTGAACTGCCCCGGGGAGGAAGGAGTTAACTCCAGAAGATCTGGAGTTCTACAGCGCGAGGGCGCTGTGCCCAAAGCTCTATCTGGCAGTTTCAAATGAAACTGTCAGATTCTTTACTCCGCTTCACTGAACAGTCGCTCCGGAGATCAGCTCCTTCAGCTTGGTTCATTCTCGGTTCAAGCGAGTATTTTTCGGTTCATTTGAACCGGCAAAAGTTATTATTTTTACCGCATTTCGGTTTTAAAGCTCTATCTGGTAACCGTAAGTACTAAAATTTAAGTCTGTGTGGAAAATTAATTATCGGTTCGGGTTTGAACCGATCGGTTTGATTTTTCTGCATTTTAAAAGTGTACAGTGGGTTTTAGAGTGCGGTTCGGTTCTTATCGTTCTAAAAACCGGAATTATAACGTTTTTCAAATACCGTGACACGGTTAGGAACCGATAAGGTGTCTTGCCTGGCACTGCCATCAAAAGGGCAAGTTTTGGTTAGGCTGGCATTATGTCTGAGAAACCCAAAAGAAAAACCGGGCCCACTGGGTTTCAACACTGTGATGTCTGTGGGGACGCCTTTGCCAAGGCTGACCCACACACCACTTGTGTTTATTGTCTGGGGGCTGACCACCTCCTGTCAGACTGCCAGGTGTGTAAAAATTTCCCTGCAGCCACCCTGGAGAAGAGATTGGGCCGGCTCAGGGAACGAGAGGCCAAAAAGTCCGCTGACCCGGATGGCCAGCCCGGTCCAGTATCCACTGGACCAGAGGAGTGCCCTCTGACCAGGCGAGACTTCCTCGGGCAAAGGAAGGCTGGTTCAGAGGAACCAGTCCCAAGTAAAAGACAAGGAAATCAGTAGGTCTGGAGTCCAAAATTGTGTCTCCAACTGCTGCAGAGATAGCTAAAGCCATTCAGATTGTCCAGTCACTGTCTCAGGGATCTGTAGACCACCAACAGCTGGTAAAGGTTGGTTCGTTCAGTCCCAGTGGTTCAGGATTTTGAAGTTGAGGATTTTATGAACCACAGGAGGGGAGGAGGAATTTGATCAATATATGTGGCTGGGGGTCTGGACGTGCCCATTGAACCGGACATTTCTCCAGACAGACCTTTAGAATCTCCTCCTATTCTGTCTGAGTCCCTTCTTTCTTTATTTTTTACAAAAGGTTGCAGAAACCCTCCAGCTTCCTTTAGAGGAGGCTGTGGATGAGCAAAGGAGCCTGATTATGTGGAAATGATGGATATTCCAGAGTCTAGGAGGTTGTCTATTCCTTTGCATAAGTCATTTAGAAAGCAAACAACAAAGATTTTAAAAATCCTCATTCTGTCCCTCCTGTAGATAAAAAATGGACAGAAGGTATACTTTGTCAGACTCGGATACAGACTTCCTTACTGAGCAGTGTAGTCATGTAGGTGTGGTACAAGCTGCAGCCTGTGACAAGGCTAATATTCCTCTGGCCTCACATCCTCCTGATAAGGATTCAGGAAGATTGATGCCATGGCGAAGAAACAGTATATGGCAGCTTCTTTGGGACTCAGGCAGGCAAATTATATGGCTTATGTAGCTAGATATCAGAAATCTAGGTGGGACACAGTATTGCAGTTAGCCAAGCAGGCCCATGGCCAGCTGGCTAGTGAGTTGGAACAGGTGGCTGCTGATGGCATTGAAGCCTCTAAAGTTCAATTTCATACTGCTGTTGATGTTAATGATGTTTCTTCTAGGGTCATGGCCACTTCTGTAGCTTTCGTAGGTTGGCATGGCTCAGATGCACTAATCTGTCCCAAGATACCCAGTCAAAGGCTATGGATTTTCATGTAGTGGGAAATTCTCTTTTGGGAAGCAAACAGAAAACTATATGAAAAGATGGATGAATACAGAACTACCTACAAAGTGCCCAGGCTAAGGAGAAGCATGCCATGCCACAAAGGCATGCTCCCAGAGGTAGGGGCAGGCCCTTTTCCAGGCCTTTTACAATTTCAAGCCTCCTCTGCTGTCTCGCAGAGGGTTTCTTCAGAGGCAGGGGTTGGCGTGGCACAAGTGAGACCGTCCCCTCCCCTCAGCCTAAGGCTGCTGCTAAGCAGGCACCCTGATGGGGTGTCAGGGCGATTCTCCTGTACCAGTGGGGGCAGGTTGGCCTATTTCAGCGGAACTGGCTGTCCTAACTCCGGACAGATGGGTTCTGGAGGTAATAGGCCAGGGTCTGGTTCTCAGCTTCAAACACTTTCCAAAGATGAGAGCCAGGCATTTTCCACCTGCAAATCCTTCAGAAGCCCTTGCTTTGGAAGCAGAGGTTTCTGCTCTGCTGGACTGCAAAGCAGTGGAAAGGGTTCCTCCTTGCCATCAGGGCAAGGGGCTTTATTCAAGATACTTTCTTACCCCAAAAAAGACAGGAGAATGGCGGCCCATTCTAGATTTAAGATACTTGAACAACCATCTGTTGAAACCAAAGTTCAAAATGTTGACTCTGGCAATGATATTGCCTTCCCTAAGGCCAGGGGACTGGCTAGCTTCCCTGGACCTCAAGGATGCCTATTTTCATGTTCTGATCAGGCCTTCTCACCAAAAGTACCTCGGGTTCAGACTGCCCTCAGGCCACTACCAGTTCAGAGGCAATGCCCTTCGGCCTTACCTCTCGCCAAGGGTATTCACAAAATGTCTCGCTAGTAGTGGCTCACTTAAGGAGGCAAGGGGTTGCTGTGTTTCCCTACCTGGACGACTGGCTCATTGTGGGTCAGTCTCCAGGTCAGGTGAAATCCCACTTGCAAGTCACCCAGCAGCTTCTCACTTCCCTGGGATTCCTGCTAAACTTACCAAAGTCAGTTCTGGAACCAGTTCAGGTCCTAACTTTCATAGGCGCAGAATTGAACACAAGGTTAGCCAGGGCTTTTCTTCCCTCGGAAAGGGTGGACAGACTCATCGCCCTGGCATCCTCTTTTACCTCTGCGGTCTCTCGACCAGCAAGGCATTTTCTGCAACTCCTCGGGCACGTGGCTGCTTCCACAGCTGTCGTGCAGGGAGCAAGATTCCAGATGAGGGACATTCAGTTCCATTTGAGGGCCTATTGTTCTCAAAGGAAGGACCCCCTTACCAAGTTGGTCCCAGTTACTCAAACTCTGATCCTAGCCCTCCACTGGTGGCAGGTCCAGAGCAATTTAAGACAGGGGGTTCCCTTCATTCCCATTTCTCACTCCCTCACCCTCACCACGGATGCCTCCCTGTTAGGGTTGGGGGCTCACCTGGGCGACCTTGCCACTCAGGGGGTATGGTCTCCTCAGGAGTCTCTGCTCCACATCAGTCTTTTGGAACTCAGAGCTGTCTTTTTAGCTCTTGGTGTTTTCAGATTCTGTCCAGAACAAAGTGGTTCAAGTCAGGACAGACAATACCACCACAATGTGGTACATCAACAAGCAAGGGCACTCGGTCTTCAGCCTTGTGCACGAGCAATGAAGTTGTGGTCTCTGGCTTACTCCCTGAACACCTCCCTGATAGGGTTCATCTCCCAGGGAAGGACAATGTCCTGGCGGACGCCCTCAGCAGAATTTCTCAGGGCCATCACGAATGGGCTCTGAATCCACAAGTGCTGGGGTCTGTCTTTGCCAGATGGGGCACTCCTCAGATAGATCTTTTCCAGCCCCAGACAACCACCAACTTCCTCTTTTCTGTTGCAGGCCTCAGTTCTGGGCTCAGTCCTCTGGGCGCCTTTCTGTTGGACTGGAAGAGAAGTTCCTGTATGCCTTTCTCCCTTTCCTCTCCTTTTCAGGGTACTAGTAAAAATCAGATCTCAACCTTGCAGAGTGATTCTGATTGCCCCAGATTGGCCAGACAGCCCTGGTACCCTCTGCTCCTGTCCTTGGCAGTCCACCCTGCCTGAGCCTGCCCAGAGTCCACGACTTACTGGCCTGTGCACAGGGAGAGTGTGGTATCGGACCTCAAATCCCTCCACCTCAAGGCTTGGCTCTTGAGGAGCTAGAATTGCTGACTTACACCTTTCTCAAGGTGTCATAGATATTTTAAGGCTTCAAGGAAGCCTTCCACTAGAAGCCACTTATAATTCTAAGTGGAAGAGGTTTTCCATCTGGTGCTCTGAGAGGCAGATTATCCCAGAATCTGCTGATCTTCCCATTCTACTGGACTATTTGGTCCATCTGAATTCCCTAGGCCTTAGACCAGCTACCCTGAAGGTTCATCTGGCAGCTGTCTCTGCTTTTGTGTCAGCAGGGAAACCTGCCTCCCTTTCTTCTCACCCGGTGTTCTCCAAGTTTTTTAAAGGGTTACTTCATACTAACCCTCCTTTTCGGGAACCAGCTCCCGCCTGGGACCTGAATATTTGCATTGCTCAGTTAATGCAACCCCCCTTTGAGCCTCTGTCTTCTGCAGAGCTCAAGTATTTAACTTGGAAAACCGTTTTCCTAGTAGCTATCACCTCTGCCAGACGCATAAGTGAGCTACAGGCCCTGTCAGTGGAAGAAGATTTTATCTCTTTCCACAGAGATAAGGTAGTCCTTAGGACTAATAGAAAGTTTTTGCCTAAGGTGGTTTCTGATTTCCACCTGAATCAATCTATCTCTCTCCCAGTATTTTTCACTGAGCATTCTTCCTCAGGTGAGAGGAGACTGCACAGCTTGGATGTCAAAAGAGCCTTAAGCTACTATTTAGAGCGCACCAGAGGTCATAGGTTCGAATCCTCCAACTCTTTCTTACCTATGGCGAGGTTGGCAAGGAAACCTGCCACTAAGAGAACAATTGCAAGGTGGATTGTTTCTTGCATCCAATTCTGTTATCAGAAACTGGGTAGAGTACCCCCCTCAGGATTGAGGGCCCACTCCATCAGGGGTACAGCTGCGTCTCTAGCGGCTGCTAGAGACATCCCCATTCTGGAGATTTGTCAAGCTGCTACCTGGAAGACAGTTCACACCTTTACCAAGCATTATTCCCTGGATGTCCAGTCCAGGAGAGATGCTCGGTTTGGCACAGCTGTGCTTCAGAGCCTATTTCCTAAGTAGGTTCTGACCCTCCTCCATGGAGGTACTGCTGTGTAATCTGCTATTGTTATAATATAGCAAGACTTCATGGTGTTTGAAGAAAAAATTACTCACCTTAGTAATTGCTTTTCTTCTCATGGAGTCTTTATATTATAACCACCCTCCCTCCTGCCCTCTCAGAACTTCTACTTGGGTAGGGTGGCGAATTGGTGCAAGCACTGTGTCATGCCATTGTAGTTTTTCCCTTACCCTCTTTTCCTTTGGGTTAGGGATCTAGATTGTTTCATTTAGGTTATTTATATTGCCCCCTTCCTGGACTTGAGTCTTTGGGGGAAGGGGGGGTTCATATGTGCTTGTCAAGGGTGGTAAAACGAACCATAATACCATCAATTTTTGTTATTATGGCTCTGAGTGTTTCTTTGTTCTTTATATTGTTGTTATTACTACTAGTAGGTAGCCATGGGCTAGTGTAGTTTTTTCCACACAGACTTTCCGTCCTTTGATGTTAGCTTCGTAAAGATCTGACAGTTTCATTTGAAACTGCCAGATAGAGCTTTGGGCACAGCGCCCTCGCGCTGTAGAACTCCAGATCTTCTGGAGTTAACTCCTTCCTCTCCGGGGCAGTTCAGCTGCAGTGGCTGACTGCTATTGTTATAATATAGCAAGACTCCATGAGAAGAAAAGCAATTACTAAGGTGAGTAATTTTTTCTTATATACCATACCTGCTTGTTGATTAGGATAGTATGGAGATTGTCAGTTGTAATGGCTGAGGGGCAGTCATCTTCAGGACTCTGCTCTGGAGAAGGGGGCATTGCTTCAGTTGCAGGACCTTAATGGAGCTTACAGTTCAGCTGGAAGCAGCAAGGGTAGAGAAATACAAGTTGAAGCTCCCTTGAGATTACCACCCCTCCTCAACTTCCACAGAGGCTGACTGGCCTGAGGTGGTGGGGAGGGCACAGTGAGTCAGAGCTAGCCACAAGGGGGTGTTCTTACTGTCTCCATCCCGATAGCAACTGCTTTACACCCCTGGAAGAGGCACAGGAACCAGACTCCACTGAGGCGGGGACTCTGAGTCAGTCAGTGGATCAAGGCAGAACAACACAGTGGCTCCCTAAAAGAGAAAGGTTAGGAAAGTCTTGGTAGTAGGAGACTCTGTGATCAGAGGAGTGGAAAGAGTGGTGGGTGAGGAGTCATCGGAGAAGGGTATGGTTAGGTGCCTTCCAAGTGCCTTAGCAATCTGGGATCTAGGTTGAACAGGGAAGATAGTGAAGAAGGAATGGGGATACTGGAGAGTTCTGGTGCACGTGGGTACCAATGATCTGGCAAACCAATTGGTGGATGCAGAGAAGCAAAATTTCCAGAGACTAGGGGACAGACTAGCTGCACACTCAGCCTCCCTGGCCTTCTCTGAGGTCCTCCATGTGTGGGGCAACAGGTGGGGGGAGACAGAATAAGGGAACAGGAGAAAGATGAGTTTAATGAGTGACTTAAAGAATGGTGTCAGTACAAGGGGTACCATTTTATAGGTGACTAGGGGGACTTTTGGGAAGGACTTTTTAAGGGGGACAGACTCCAACTGACGAAGGGACCAGTACTCTGGGTCAGTCGTTTGACATCTGTGTCAGATGTTTAAACTGACCAAGGGGAGACTGGAACTGGGGGAATCAAACAGATAAGCAAAAGAAAGGGGATCCTAGCTAGTTCTCTCCCAAGCCTGGGGGCTTCTAACAGCACTAAGGGCCCAAAATTGGTTCAGGACCATAATGAGGTAGGGGCCAGACTAATGTTGGGTATGCACAAAAGGGCGATGTGAACAACAGGAAACCAAAAAGGCCAGGGAAGAAAACGAGCACAATTCGGTTAAAAAAAAAAAGTGTTCAGAGGGTAGTTGGAAAGGAGTCTGCCTTAATGCCAGAAGTCTGGGCAATAAAGTCAGCAAGCTCCAGGCAATGATGGCAGACACTGAGATGGACCTTGTAGCCATTACTGCTCATGAGAACAGGGATCCATCCTGGATGTGGTGCTCACCAAGTCTGAAGCAGTAAATACAATAAGAGTTAGGGAGCCACTCACATACAATGACTCCAACTCCGTTTTGTTTGAACTAGCCCTTGGTAGAAGATGAGCAAAATATTTCAGCCTGAATGACTACTTTTGCTCAGTCTTTATGAGGGAGGATAGCAACCCCTCCCTGAAAGTGGCATTAAAACGGCCTTGAGGGATCCCGGGAAAGGAGAGTCCAGTATTTACTAGGGATAGGGTCCAGAAAGGGCTAGCAGCCATAAGGGCAGATAGGGCACAAGGTCCAGATGGGTTATATCTGAGGCTGCTTAGGGAATTGGCAGTTGAACTGGCTGAGCCTCTGGCAGGCCTCTTCAGTTGCTCATTTCAGATGGGGTTATCCCAAGGGATTGGAGAGTGGTAGATGTAGTACTGCTTCATTTGGGGGGCACGCAGGAAACAAGCCATGGGGAAGCTGATAGTCACTGTCCAGACGGACCTAGTAGACTGTCTGGAGGATAATGGTCTCCAGGATAGTAGACAGCATGGCTTTGTATCTGGGAGGTAGGTCATGTCAGACTAACCTAATAGTCTTCTTCAAGTGGCTGACAAAAGAACTGGATAAAGGTCATGGCATTGGTCTACTTCGACTTCAGCAAAACTTTTGACTTTGTGCCTCAGTGATGCCTGCTGAGGAAGCTGGAGGACCTGGGGGTGGCTAGGATTGTAGTTAATGGGTGGGAAACTGGCTGAAGGGGAGGAAACAGTGGGTCGTGGTAAACAAAGTTAAGTTGGAAGAGAGTGAGGTCACGAGTGGGGTACCACAGGGGTTGGTTCTGGGCCTGGTTTTTATTTATTTATTTATTTTTTTTAACAGGTTCAGCAGCACTATCAGAGAAGGGATTTGAGGTGGGATGAGCCTCTTTGTAGATGACGTTAAACTCTGCGGAAGGGTGGATCGCGCCACAGGAATTGGAGAATTACAGGGTGACCTAGAAAGGCTAGAGAGGTGGTCATATGTTTGGCAGCTTAAATTCAATGCCAAGAAATACAAGGTGATGCACGTAGGAAAAAAGAATCCAAGGACAGAATATTGGATGGGAGAGGTTAAACTTAGTACTGCAGCTGAAGAACAGGACCAAGGAGTCATCGTCAGCGATGCCCTTAAATAGGCTGGCCCATGCAGTAAGGCAAACAAGATTCTGGGGTGTATTGGGAGGAGTACTGATAGCAGAAAGAAGGAATTGATACTCCCCCTGTGTAGATCTTGGTGAGGCTATACCTGGAGTACTGTGCCCAGTTCTGGAATCCTCACCTTAGAAAGGACAAGGACCGGCTAGAGGTAGTACTTCGTAGGGTGACGAAGGGAGGGGAAGTCCTACGAGAAACGCCTCAAGGCACTGAACATATATTCGCTGGAAACCAGAAGGGAGAGTGGGGATATGATAGAAACCTTCAAATTCATGAAAGGAATAAACAAAGTAAACTGCGAGGAATTATTTAGCAGGACACCAGTTTGGCAAGATGGGGGCATGACTGGAAGCTGACCAGGGGGTAGGGAGGAGGTTCAGAAGGGATGCAAGAAAGTATTATAGTGAGAGGGTGGTGAAACCATGGAACAGTCTACCAGCCGAGGTGGTGGGTACTAAAACTTTGGGGAGCTTCAGATGGGCTTGGGCAGGAATAGTGCTCACTTGTAGAGACAAAACTGGGGAAAGGGATAGGAAAACTGCTGAGGAGGGTTAGAACCCTGTGTCGACACTAGGTGCTGGGTTGTATAGGGCCAGATGGGCAGACTTGACGGACCTTGGGTCTTTTTCTGTCATCACTGTCTATGTTCCTGTGTTTCTGTTTGTCTTTTTTTTTTTTTTTTAAACTGATAAGTAGACTGGTTAAGAGGACCCATTTAAAGGAGCAACCTGAGCAGTAAAAAATTGCATACATCCTAGCCCTGGACCATCTGCTGGTCTGGTCCTGTCCCTAAGAACCAGAGGAATTTAAAAATCATCGTATTAAATGCTGGGAGTTTAATAGCTAAATTTGACCAATTTGAAGTCTGGGTGGGGGTCAGTGCACCCGGACATAATAGTACTGACTGAGTCCTGGCTAACACCTAAAATTCCTGATGGCGCTATTGCCCTCCCTGGCTTTAATTTCCTAAGGGGGGATTGCTTCAGAAAGTGTGGCGGGGGCTGCACAGTTTACTTCCGGGCTGACTTAATGGTCTCAGAAATTGAACTGAAAGATAAAGCAAGTGACTGTGAGTGTTTAGCCACCAAATTGATACTGGGTAGTGGCTGCAAGAATCTGGTCCTTTTGATCACTTATATCTCACTTGGAAGACAGGATACGGGCCTGGACGCCTTCTGTAACTATTGCATGCAAGTTCATCAGAACTGGAAAAAGATAGTTCTAGGTGACTTTGTTGTTAACTGGAACTCAGTCTAGCAGTGGCTATTTGGATTGAATAGCGAGTTTGTTATTAAACTGTAAGATCACAGAGTGCACAAGAACTAATTACAAAATGGGTATACACACACACACTCATTGGTTGGACACTGGTAACTCACCCTGACAAGGTAAAACAGGTTACAGTTCTCTCAAGTAGCATAAGTGGCCACTTACTAGTTTTGTGCATCTGGGTTGTTAACCCCTCAAAGCCTCCCCCCAGGTTACCTATTCAGTATCTGCACCCTGAAAAAGAAAAGGGGTAACCAAGTTCAAGGATAAGGTTGCTCAAATTGACTGGAGTTATCTTGACTATATCCCAGATGTTGGCCTGACCCTTGACTTTCTAATAACTGAATTTAGCAAAGTCTGTGATCAGTTTTCCCCAGTCGAAAGAGGTCAGGGGTGTTGTTAATCTTTTCTTGCCACCTCATTGTGTTGTTTTTTGCCACCTTGTGGCCCGGGTCATGACTGAAAACTGTCCTCTGGATCAGTGCACCTACCTGGTTACTGAATAAATAAATAAATAAACCCTGAACTGGAACAGTGGCAAACAAGTTCTGGGATAATGTCAATAGTCTCCTAAGCGAAGAGGAAAAGAAGTCCCCAGCAGTGCTGAATATTGATGGCTCTGAGACACTGGACCCTGCAGAAATAGCTAACCGATTCAGTGAGGCCTTTACCAGCTCAAGCTCCTTAATCCCAGCTGGTTCCCCATCTCTAAACCATGGCAGTCCAGGGTCTAACCAGAACCTGTGGGAAGAATCTCTTCTTGGTTGCCCAAAATTTTACTTTAGGGCCATCTGGTAATGGATACTCTAAATTGCATCAAAAACATGTTGATTAAGACCAGGGTAGGAGGCAACACTGTTGAAATTAAGCTGCTGTCCCTAGCTTTAAAGGAACTGACATACCCCATCACAAAAATCTTAAATTTCTCACTGTGTTACTCACAAAGCCCTGAGAAGTGGAAATCTGAACTGGTCACACCTGTCTTTAAAGGTCATAGGAAGCAGTTTTTTTACACCTCTGAATTCCCTTGTGTTGTCTTTAGTGTCTGTCCAATATTCTGATATATTTTTGACCTTTTTTGTTAAATTAATTATCTAATTTTGTTGCCTTTGCAACTGCCTTGAATCAGTCTCTGCTCAGGAGTTGCTGCTGTCTCATACTGCTTGAACATTCTGTGACATTAAAAACACCATTACAGACATTAATAACACCCTTCCAGGCCATTCAGATGAATAGCATGGAATGGTGTTATTTTTGTCATGGAATCTTCTAGAAATATGAAAAGAAAGAGCAGCAGGTGGTAAGGAGAGTGGAACTCTGCGTAGATCTAAGGGCACCCCGAAGCTTGATTATTTATTTTATTTGGTCAAATCGTATCAGAATACAGAACTGGCATGGAAAGGAAGATGGGAGGGCAGTTAACTATGAAAAAATCATCTATCTCCTTTAAGATCAGCAACAGGACATATATAGCTAATTGCAGGTCACTCTCCACTTGAGAAGGTTGTTAATGACCTACTTATCTCCTGTCTTGACAATTACGCAATTGAATGCATTCACCAACACAGGTTCAGGAAATTACATAGAACCAACACCGCTTTGGTAGAGTACACTAACTTCCTCTACTAGGCACCGTACTTGACAGTGGTGACTTGGTTGGGGCTGTAGTTATTTACAGAACAAAGGCATTTGCTGTTGTCAACCACAAACTCTTGCTTCAGAAACTGTTAGACTTTTGCCTTTGGACACTGTATCATGGTTTGAGAGTAACCTACCCAACTGAACCCAGAAAGTTAAAACTGAAGGTAGAATATCCGTTGGCAGGACTGTCTCAGTTGGAGTGCCTCAAGGCTCTATTTTGGACCTTTTGTTATTTGGCCTGTTCATTACTAACTTGCCTAAAACGTCTCAGTTGCCCACTTGCCAAAATCCTCTTGTATGCAGATGACACAGTTGTTTTTGCAAGACATCGCAACAAAGACAGCCTGTCACATGTCCCGCAGTGTAATTGCATCTATTGAAACATGGTTCTGTAGTAATAACCTAGTGCTTAATTACAAAAAAAAACCAAAAACACCATGCTTTTTAGTAGTGTGAAGAAAAAACTTCTCCCTTGGACATCTACGGTGCCATGGGAAAAAGATTAGAATAAGTAGAGGTCTTTAAATATCTTGGTCCTTACCTGGTGATACTCTAGCCGTTGTTCCGCATGTAGACAACCTGGTTAAAACAGTTAATAAAAGACTGGGTACCCTGTTCAGAAACTGGAATAACCTCACTCCAGAGGCTAGACATTTAATTGTGTTAAGCATGGAAACTATGGCTGTGTCTACTCTGCTGCTAGTGAGTCAGTATTGGATCGAGTCAGGGTAATCTGCATCAAAGGCCTGCAGATTTATCCTGGATGTAGATAAGCTTACCCACAGTTGTGACTTATACACACAGGCTAACTGGGTATTCCTAGCAAGCAGGATCACATTCCAGACCTGTATGTTAGGGAGAAAGGCTCTCCTGGGACTTGCTCCCCCAACATAAAATAAACTCTAATTAGAGCCGATACGGCTGCGTAGAGCTCTTACCTGTTGGGGTGTGGGAGTGGCGGCAGGATGGATATTGGAGCGGCAGTGGCGGTGTTTTCAAAGTGGATGGTATAGCTGTTGGAGCGGCAATGGTGTGCCATTCGAAAGATGATGGCGGCAACAAAACTGCGCATGCGCAGTTTTGAGGGAAGTTCGTGGTTAAAGTAGTGTTCCCATGGGGAGGGAGGCAGCCATGCTGTGGAGGGGAGCTTTGTCGGCGGAGGACAGCACCAGTGGAGTCGGTGCTGTCCACTGAATGCCGTATCACAGTCTGACAACACAGGGTCGTGTTCCGGAGACGACCCACTGTTCTCCTATAGTGATAGCCAATGGTCTGCGGCGCTCCGCCCACACAGCTGTAGAAATGGACCAAGTTTTGTTGATAAGTTGTACCTCACCAGAAATATGAGCAGCCATAGACTAATGAAACCGTTCTGTAGGACTGGTCGGGTTCAGCGCTCCTTTGTGGTTCTGGCAGCTAACTGGCTGAATGACCTGCTGAATTTACTTTTTTAATTTGGCTAATTTGAACCAATTCAGAAGCTCCCTTCATGCACCATTAACTGAAGAAGCTTGCTGTATCTGTACCTTTGTTAATCCGCACTCGGTATGTTCTTACATTTTTGTATCTTTGTATTGTCTCAAGTTATCTGCCTTGTACTGTCTCACTGTAACACCAGTTTTGACACTGAACCATTAAAAAAGAGCACTTGTGCTCAGTTTTTTTTTTCTAGTTCCAATAAAATAAATTAATTTGACCCAGTACAGACAACTAGAACAGGTAAACAGCAGTCAAGCAGAGAACTACTTATAAGAGCAAACAAGAATACAAAAGTATATAGTAACACAATAGTTTAAGGTTGGAAGGGACTCTGGGTCCATTGTGTCTACATCCCCGCTTCATAAGTAGGGATGACTAAATACCTTTTGCAAACGTACTCATTTATTTATTTAGTTTTTGTTAACTGGGTAGGTGCGCTAGACAAGAGTGTTGCCTATATTCAGGCATGACCCAGGAGAGTTGCATAACATGACAGTGGAACAGAAATGTGCAAGCAGGCATGTTACAGTGAGGTTTTGATAAAGCAGTGAGTAAAAACTGATAACAAGGACATTAAGAACAGAAACTGATTACAATTAAATAAAGTGCAGTTCTTACAAAATGTTAGCAAAACATCCAGTAGTACATGGGGATCAGTAGGTGCAGCAACGCAGGCAGGTTGAATCGATGCAATATAGAGGACCCAGAGGGGCCGATAGGGTAGAAAAAGAATAGGAGCAGTTACAGAGTATACAGGTTAGGAGCTAGCACACAGTCAAGTATAGCAGTTTCAGAAAGGAATATGTGCTGAGAGCGGCCAGTGTAGCAGCTAGGAGAGGGATTTAGTAGAGGCAGAGCAGGAGCGGATGTTATTGTCAGTTAGATAGGAGCGAAGATTGTTTTTGAAAACCTGGTGGGAGACAGCAAGTTTAACATGGCGAGGGAGGGAGTTCCAGGTTTTAGGAGCAGATACTGTGAACTAGAGTTCTCCCATTTTCCTGGAGCATCTGGGGATCTCCATTGTGGATAGTACAGAGGATCTGAGGGGATAGACTGGGTCCGAGGGGACTAACAAAGCGGATAGGGTCTTATGGGTTCCAGTTCTGACTGTTGTCAGACAGCCAGCGGCAAAGAGTCGGTACGATGATGGAGAGAGCCAGCCAAGTTGGGAGTAAAAATGGCAGCGGTGGGTGAGTCTAGGTGCCGAGAGGGAAAATCTACATATGTTGTCATAACAAGTGCTCCATTTTAGGAAGGCACTTTTACTAACAGTGAGATAGACAAGGGAAATCCATAGGTCAAACAGGGGAGAAGATATCCTTGTGCAATAGCCAGTCTGGCAGCATCATTGAGGGAGGACCTGATTGTATAAGCCAGCCCCAGTTCAGTATTCACAACCTTAGAATTATTTATAGAAATGTCTTAACCCACTCTACTGCCCAGGGTATCTTGTGATTCCCTTGGTAAGCAGAAAGAAAAAAATTAGTCACCGTAGTAATGTTTCTTTTCAGGATCCCTCACTATATTTACACTGTATGCATCTATCTCCATAGAGAGAGGTGTCCCAGAGATGAAACTTTATTCAAATGATAGAATTTAGAATGTTGTTCAAACTCTGCTTCCAGAATCCACTCTGATAGTTACCTCAGATCCTATAGAGTGGAGCTGTGGCTACTAAAACTGGCAGAAAAGCTAAAAAAAATGTGTATAAATAAAAAAAAATTTTTAGCTAGCGCAGGGGTAGATCTACAGCTCCCGTCGCCGCTTAACCAGGTTCAGGAACGAGCCAGGGCCAGTTGGGGGGAAGCTGTTGAGTGTCCTAGTAGATGCTGTTCTCCAGGGAGGGAGGGGTCGCATCCCCCTACTTTACTGCCACCTGGGTGACCACAGGTGGTGGTTCAGGAAATCGGTGACTTACGGGAGGGCCCTTGGGAGTGCATTCTTGAATTGGCTGCCTCAGGGTTTGCTGGCAGCTTATCTTGCTGTATAGTTCTGGCGGGGAGTGGGGGGGTGACATTAAGAACAGGAAAAATTGAGGTGCAGGTTCGGGCAGATGAAGCCTCTGCTGGCCCACCACATCCAGCACTGGATCTGTGCCACCATGCAGCGGGGACATGACCAGTCTTAACCTCCACTGTGGGTGGCCAGATGTCTGCGAGGTAGAGATGCTGAAGGTGTACTCGGTCCTGGGGGTAAGCCAGGGGGCAGCACAGCATTGTGTTGCATTTGGGCTGGTGGTCCTGTTAGGTGGATGGCAGGATCTCAGCAGGATGACATACAGGCGTTGGCAGCAGGTGGAAGGAGGTTCCAACCTGAGCAGGAAGATAAATAATGTTAAAAAATAATTTTAAAACCACAAATCAAATTGAAGCAGACCTGTACAATTATAAAAGAGATTGAAATAGGTAAACAACTTTCCATGTGTACAGTAATTGCAGCAGTAACGCTCGTGCACCTGATTAAAATAACTGGTTCCTTGTATGAACCTGTTTTCAGGTTCTGGAAGGGGAGGCAGGGTTAGGGAGTGAAAATCATAGTGAAGGATCCCTGAGAAGAAACAACATTACTACAATGAGTATTTTTTTTTCTTCTAACACCAGGAATCCCTCACTTATGATGTAACACTATATACAGACTTTATAGCAGTACCTTGGGGAGGCTGGGTCCAGAACCTGCTTAGGAAAAAGGTTCTGCAGGACAGCAGTTTCAAAGTTGTCATCTCTCCTGGGCTGTATGTCTAGACAATAGTGATTTGTGAAAGTGTGCACTGTTTTCCAGGTAACTGCTTTGCAAAAATCTAACAATGGGGTGCCCCTTGTGGAGTGTGTCCTTAGGCCTCTGAGTGGCATTTTCGCAGCTTTTTCATAACAGAACTGAATGCAAGAGACTGTCCAGTGAGAGACTGACCTCTTGGTTGCTGGTTTACCTTTGCCAACCTCTGCATTGGTAACAAAAAGCGGAGTGTTCTGTAACCTGGCATCCTTTGTTCGGTCCATATAGATACTCAAAGCTTGCTTTAAGTCAAGGCTGTGCAGTATTTGCTCACCTGGACTGGAGTACTCGGGACAGAGTAGAGGAAAGGATACTGACTGGTTCAGCTGAAATTCATACATCACCTTACATAAGAATTTCCTATCGGTTCTAAGGACTGCCTTCTCTTAGTGGAAGATTATATAGTTTGGCTGTCTGCAGTGGGCTTCCAGCTGACTTATCCTCCTGGCAGAGGTCATGGCAATCAGAAATATGTTTTTCCACGTGACAAACTTTAGGTCAGCAGTGTCCGTAGGCTTGAAAGGAGCCTGCATAAGCTGGACAAGGCAGATATTGAGATCCCATGGTGGGACTGGGTCCCTTACCAGTGGGTACAAGTGACTGAGGCCTTAAAAAAACAACAAAAAAAAACTTTTAAAAATAGGTTGTGAGGCCAGTGCTGTTCTATCGCCTGCTGAAATGCATGCTGATATTGCAGCTAGGTGCATCTTGAGTGTGGATGGCCTAAGGCCTAGGGACTGAAGGTGTGCTAAGTAATTTAAAACTATATGCAGCCCTACTTCTATTGGTATTATCTTTCTGGGCACTCCAAAAGGAAAACATATTTGCATTTAGAATAATATGCTTTCCTGGCTGCTGGTTTCCTAGAAATCTTAAGCACCTTCAGGACATGCTCTGAAAGCATTAATCCAGAGTATTCTAACTCTTGAAGATCTGTGCTCTCCAGGGTAGTGTCCTGGGAATGCTGTTCTGCCCTGGGACAGTCAGCAAGTTGTGCCTCAGTGGCAGACTCATTGAATTTTTACTGGACAGGGCCAGGAGCATTGAGTACTAGCCCTGCCTCGCCCTGTTCGGAGTTATGATCATTGTTGATGACTCTCCTGAGCTTTAGGAGTACTTTCTGTATGAGTGGGAATGGTGGGAAGGCATACAGGAATGTCCAAGTCCAATGCAGAGCTGGGGCATTCTCTGGGGCTGTTCCCTTGTCTGGTGGTCTACAACAAAACTGTGGGAGCTGATTGTTCTCCCACAAGGTAACCAGATCTGTGTTTGGAGTGCCCCACCTCCTGAACATTGTGGCCAGAACCTGTTGGTTCAGGGCCCATTCATGGTTTCCCTGGCTGATTCTGCTTAAGGAGTCTGCCAGGACCATATGTTTACCATATTCCTTGTAATCTCCCAGGTCGCACCTGAAAATAGGCATCTGTTTTGTCTAGTGTGCTTACCTGGTTAACAAAAGCTAAATGAATAAATATGTGGTCATCAAGAGTTTGAAGTTTTTGTGTCCCCTCACAATGCAAAACTGCCGCATTTCTGCTCGCTTGCTCCAGGGTCTGGAGTTTCCTGGCGATAGGTTTTGTCCCTTTCTTGGAAAGGGAGGTTTCTGTATGCCTTCCCCTCCCTTCCCTCTAATTCAGAGAGTACAGCTCAAGCTGAAGATGGAAGGGGCAACTCGAATACTCATTGCTCCCCTGTGGCTTCAGCAGATCTGGTATCCCCTGTTGCAATAATTAGCAGTGGAACCCCTGATACCTCTGCCCTTGTGCCAAGGGTCTGCTGTCATAAGAACAGGGGGACTCTAGTACACCTAGCCTTAAAGTCCCTTCATCTGTATGCATACTGTAGCTCCTGAAGACATAGCCATATGTCGCTTTGGGGTGTCACAGAAAGTGGTGGGCGTTCTATTGGCTGCTAGAAAACCATCCACCAGACATACTTACTCCATGAAATGGAAGCAGCTTGCTTTATGGGCCACTTCCCATAACCTGTCCAGTCAATCGTGTTCTAGAGTACCAGCTGTCCTTATCGGATTCAGGCCTGCAGTATTCCTCCATCAAAGAGCACTTGGCTGCTATATCCACTTTCCACGTGCCTGTGGAGGGACGTACAGTTGCTCAGTTGGTGGTATCACTATACATTCTTGAGAAGCATTTTATATATAAAGCCTCCCATTTGAAATCCAGTCCCAGCTTGGGATCAGTTTTTTTGGGGGGAAGAACTGACATTGGCTCCTTTTGAGCCAGCCATGAAGTGACTTACACTTTCTTTCTTGGAAAGCATTATTTTTAGTTGCAGTTACTTCTGCTCAAAGGATTTCAGAGCTGCAGGCTCTATTACGTGAGCCTCCTTATTTGATTTTCCACAAAGACAGGGTGTCTTTGCGTACTGCTGTAATCCTAAGTTTCTACCAAAGCTGGTGTCTGAGTTTACTTTAAATCAAACCATTCACCCAACAGTGTATTATCCAGAGCATGCCAGTCCAGAGGATGCATTGCTCCATACCTTAGAAGTGCATAGAATACTTGGGTACTGTACACACCGTACTAAGAACTACAGAAAGTCTTTAAAACTTTTTGTTTCGTTCGCCCCTAGGAAAGAGGGTGCCCCAGTTTCTAAGTAGTGCTTGTCTAAATAGCTAGCACACTGTATTATTTTCTGTTACAGGAAGTACAGCAAGGAACTTCCTGGTGTGGTTTATGGTCATTCCAGAAGAGGCATGGCTACTTCTGTAGTTTGTTTTCAGAATGTTTCTGCTACAGAGATCTGTGCAGCTGCTACATGGAGTACTGTCCACACCTTTACTAAGCACTACAGTGTGGACATTGTCTCTCAGAGATGAGCTGGTTTTGGCCTAGATGAGCTACAAGGCCTACTGTTATAAGCCTGTAGGCTCCAGCCACCCAGACTGTCAGCTTTTGGTACTGCTTGGGACTCATTCCAAAGATGTGGCCTGATGAGAGATATCCTTGAAGAAGATAGAACAGTTGTATACTTACCGTAGCAGTAGCTCTTCGAGAGAATCTCTTTCGTCAGGCCATGCTGTCCTACCCTCCTTCCCCGTAGGGGTTGCAACAAAGGATTATTGTGCTGCTGTTTCCATTGCTACTTTTTCCAACACTCTGCCCCACCTGGTATGTGGAGTGTTGGGGTCTCTCCTGGTCCACTACAGGGGGAGGTCCACTGAGCATGATCTCTGGCAAGGAACGGAGGAGAGGAGGGGCTGCCCACATTTATGTATACACTGATGTGTGACGTCGTTGTGTGCAGCCCCTGACTGACTGCTTGCAAAAGTTTCTATGTGGTTCTAGTGCCTGTATTCCAAAGGTGTGGCCTGATGAGAGACTCTCGAAGATCTACTATAATAAGTACATAACTATTCTTTATGCCTAAAACTGCACCTGTTGCTGCAGAAATGCCTGATTAGGGCTTTTGGCAATAACAACATTTTTTTGATACCTATGATAAGTAGTTTTACTTCTGAAAAGAACTGTGCCAACTTTCTGGATTCCAGACCCAACCACGGCCATCTCGTGCACACTCGGCAGCTTCCTTTGCGCTGGATATGCTAATTAGTGCCACCATCTCTTCCATTAGTTGGTAGCAGTAATTAGCATAATCAAATTCTTTATTGCCAGAGCTCTAAGGGGGTGTTTCTGCAGCAACTGCTGCAGTTTTAGGTGTAACCCTTATTTGTCTTTAAAGAGAGAGAGAGAGAGAGAGAGATCCGCGACTTTTGGGACACTAATAAAGGATCAGCGGAGGAGGGTGGAGATCATATGGGATCCCTTTAAAAGTCTTTCTGAGAGGAAGGACTGACACGTATTTGGCAAAACTTAAAAAAGGAGTACCAGAGATGTTGTAGTGAATTTGAGGCTCGAATAACTATTGTTGGAAAAGATCTTAAATCCACATACGATGCTGAGAAATAGTAACATATTGCTAAATTGAAAATGGGGTACAGTGAATTAACATTGAGACAAGTCGAAAGAGCCCTGACCTATCAGAAAGCAAGATTTTACGAGGCAGGTGACAAATGTAGCAAACCAGTCGCCTTCCAACTTCAGGAGGAAGCTATGACACAAATATAGAAATACAAGAGGAGGGAGGTGGGACAGTCACCAGACAGGCTGACATCAGGAAGAAATTTGTGGAATTTTACTCCAAACAGTACTCAACTTGCCAGGGCAGTCCTTCTGCAGGAAGTGGATAAAATTGACTTTTGTTTGCAGGTACCCCACATTAAATAAGGAAGACGGTCAAAAACTGGAGGGGTTAATAACTAAGCAGGAGATTTTAGCTGCAGTAGGATCAATGTCGTCAGGGAAAACTACAGGACCAGATGGCCTGCCACTGATAACTGTATAAGAGATTGGCTGCTGATTGACGAGTCCTCTGCACAGCACAGTCTAAGCTGTTTGTGAAAGTGAAATCATTTCCTACATCTTTTATAGAAACCAGAATTACAGTGAGTATTTTATGGGGCTAGAAACCAGACTGATCGAATCAGTTGGGTCTTGGAGGATTGACGTGATGTCGAGTAAAGTCAAGTATAAGAGCTAAAGCCTCAAGTTCAGATGCCTAATTACCTTTCTGTTCAGTTTCTCTCCTGGTGGACATACTGTGGCATCCTAATGCAGCTGCTGGGGAAGCAGGTCGTGTCATCCATGCTTTCCTGTGCTAGGCTGGTGCTAGGCAACACCTCAGTACTACAGGCAGGAATCCAGTGTGGCATGAAGGAATAGGACAATGATACAGGGCAGCAGGAGTAATGAAACGGAAAGCATTCGAGACAAGCTTACTTGTATTATACAGAAGGAGGGAGTCGGAGTGTATTATTATTATGAAAGCACTCCTGTCTTGAAGTCTGAAGTTCCCCCTCTGATGGGGAAATGAAATTCAGAGTAACAGCAAACATTATTATTTTTTTCTGAGAATTAGATCGTCATGCAGTAGAGGCAGTCCTCGGTGTGCCACAACCAGAATCCCTTATTCTGGTTATTCATCGCAGTGGTGGAAGAAGCTCAGCACAAGTAGGGTTAATAATAGGATCCCAGATATGCACAAAGTCACTTCACGTTGCAGTCCTGCTCACGTGCATGCTATTAGCCCTTCTCATGTACATGCTATCAGTCCTGCTCACTTGCATGCTATTAGTCCTTCTTATGTGCATGCTATCAGTCCTGCTCACTTGCATGCTGTTAGTCCACATTTGCTGTCATGTGGGTCATGGCATGGATACCCAGATAGAGTGAAAAACAAATTAAACTGAAAACATGCGTATTCATGTAACTGCTAGTAGGACCATTTTGCCCAAACTACCCATCACTCAAGTCATATTAAAAGGCAACGGTTTGTCTGGAGTAAAATATAACATGAAAATATTGCTAAACAAGGAGCATCTTTCAGTGAACACTGCCTGTAACTGTCTCTGATACTGTGTGTACATCATCTGTCCCGTACTTTGTTTCTGTATCCTATGTCTGTATTGTTGTTACCTCATCTCCAGGGCTGATGCTGTAAAAGGGGCACTTTTCCAGTCAGCTCACCAGGTCAACAAAATAAATAAATAAGCCGGTTACCAAGGGTGTTAACTACTGTTGCAAACGGGCTAGACAGCTGAGGCAGGCAGAGAGTTAAGACTGAATGTAAGGGTGAGACATCCAGTCTCTGTCTCAGGAAATATAGCCAGTAAAGCACTGATAGAGACGCAAGACCAAAATTAATACCCTGAGGGTCAAACATAAATAAAAAAGGTCTACAATCTCCGTGGTCTACCATGAATTTTAAGCACAGATACAGCAAGATTGACTTATTGGTGGTAACCATTGTAGGTTGCCTGTGCAGAAAAGCTCGGCTCAAACTCACAGAAATGCCATTTTAATAGTAAGACTGGTAGAATATAATGCTGCAGTCTGCACATGCAGTCGTGAATGCCCATGGCTGGATAGGAGGAAGCAGGAGGAGCTAGATTCAGAGTAGTTAAACGATGCTTGGATTTTGAGGTAGTTCTCATCTTTGTTAAACAAAATGACTTTTCATTTTATGCAAAAGGAGCACTCTGCTTAGGCAAGGCTAATTTTTGTCAGGAGAAAACCATTTCATTCAGCTTGCACTTAACCTTCTTGTCATTTCCTTAACTTTCTTATGTGGATTGATGCATCAGGAGAGGCCCTGATGCATAGGAATTGTGATCTCTCTCTCCAGAACATGTGGTGAAACAGTGCAGAAGTAAACCATTTCAGTGAGAGTAGACTGGTAGAGGGAGGGGTGTGTGTGTATGGGGTGTGGGGTGGATCTTGACAGTTTTTAGAGGTAGCAGCTTTGTCAAGGGGTAGAAAATGTAAATCTAATATCCAGTTGTGAAAAAAGAAAAAATCCCTTACTCCTGCCTGACAAGTACACTCACCCCAGTGGATCCGGCCAGAAACATCGCGGCACAAAACAAAGTGGGGAATACATCGCAGCCTACAATGTAGGCTTGCAAAATCATCACCACTGCAAATCACGCAGGCAGGTGGCAGACAGCAGACAGTATGAGGTATGGACCCCTGGTGGCCTGTGGGTCCCCCAATCCACCTGCCGCATCCCAGTCCAAGCAACAGTAGACCCATTAGCGATCCCCAGTGGCATCCCCCGCCATCGCCGATTCACCCGCCTGCACCACTGCCGTAGTAGGCAGTACAGTGCAAAATATCCATGGTGTCTAGTGGATCCCCCTCAAGGTAGTCCCCCACCACTCCACTCCCACTCCTAGCGGGTGACCAGCACAGCCCTCCACTCTGCACCACGGCTGGCTCCCTGACTGAGCTGCAGTGAATGAGTGCGTACCCTGAATGCGGGTACATGTTCATTCACTGCAGCTCAGTCAAGGGGCCAGCTGTGGCGGAGAGTGGAGGGCTGTGTTGATCGCCACTTGGGGTCGGGGTGAGGCTGGAGGAAGGGCAGTGGGGGACTACCTGGGGGGGTGGGGGTGTCCACTAGACACCAGGGATATTTTGCATTGTACTGCCTACTACGGCAGTGGTGCAAGCGGGCAGATCGGCGATGGCAGGGGGATGCTATTGGGGATCACTAATGGGTCTATTGTTGCTGGGACTGGGACATGGCAGGTGGGTTGGGAGACCCACAGGCCACCAGGGGTCCATACCATATACTGTCTGCCACCTGCCTGCATGATTTGGAGCAGCGATGATTCTGCAAGCCTATGTATGTGATGTATTCCCTGCTTCATTTTGTGCCACACTGTTTTTGGACGCGATGTTCCTGGCTGGATCCACCCCAGTACCTCACCCTGCAGTCAGTTACCCCACCTAAACTCCCCTCTAACCCCTAATCATCTTCCTCCTCCCCAATCCCTGAAATGCCACACAACACTTTGAAAGTTTCAAACACACTCACTGTATGCAATTTTAATTGTAGTAACTCTGTCCTTTTGAATAAAAAAAATTCCGTCCCTGCCCCACCTGCGGTAAATAGTATGAGAGGCCCACTCCCCCCCACCGTTCAACAATCACCTCCCACTCAACACACCTGTTGGTCCCCATTTCCCTTCTCTCCTCCTCCCCATGGCACCCTCCAAAAAATACCTCGAGTCTGGTGCCAGTCAGTAGCAGAGATCGATTCTACAGTGTAGCAACTTGCACTCATCTTCAGACTGAGGTGTAAATGAATGATGATGTCCTCCTGTTAGTAACACCTGATTGGCAGAAAGCAGCAGATATGTTGGATTTACCTTGATGCAGACGCAACTCAAAATTGAGAACT
Organism: Neoceratodus forsteri; assembly: GCA_016271365.2. Taxonomy (NCBI): domain Eukaryota; kingdom Metazoa; phylum Chordata; order Ceratodontiformes; family Ceratodontidae; genus Neoceratodus; species Neoceratodus forsteri. The sequence goes on from CM028129.1 coordinate 1,419,910,321, forward strand.
GTACCTTTGACAAGAATTACGAAAATCCAGCCCAAACATTCTGTTTCCAGCCATTTCTGGCAAGCTATTCCACAGATTATCCATCTTTTGTGAATGGTTGCATAGTTGTATTTGGGGTTGCCCATTACCCTGACTACCCAAAGTCTGCATTCATACCTTTGTGTTCTACTAACTTGTAATTCCGTGAAATGGTATGGTTAATCTTCTTATGCCTTTTTTTATCCAGCTGTTTGCTCCCCATTGCTGCCTCCCGCCTTACTTCGGCAACATAGGTATTTCTTGATTTTTCTCCCTCCTAACCCGGGACCCCAGAACACAGATGCACATGTCCGTGGAGGTGGGAACACACCCCATGATTCCGGTGATGCCCCCCCCCACCTAATGCTGAGTCTCCAGTTTGTTGGTAGCCGTGATTAACGTAACCTTCATGGCAGAAGCTGCTGGGGTGTGCGAGATGCCCGCCTGGGGCTCTGCAGCCATTATAGACTGAGCAGATCTTTCTAATTAAAATCACCAGGCAGCGGGTAAATAAAAAAAAATTTGTTTTATGCTAAAAGCCCTAATCGGGCATTTTGCAGCAACTGCTACACTTACAGGCGGTATAGGAGTTTCCCTTTAAGGCACAAAGTCAACCTGGCAGTTTAAAACATGGTCAATGACCAACTGTACTGCACAAAATGGATGCCACAGAGTGCAGCAGTACTGCAGCGTAACATGCGTGGGCTGCTGTAGGTGTGTTGACCTGCGCAGTGTTGCTTCATTCTGCAAGTCTGACCCTGTGTCATATGGTCATTCAGCCAGCTTTGGGAACCGCATTTTGGTTGGTCAGCCAGCACTCTGCATAGTAAGATTGACAGCCAGATTAGACCAGCCAGCTACCATCAGTGACCATTATTCTGCCTCAAATGCTGTTTCGGGGGATGGGGAGTGCTCATGCTGCCAGCAACCAGAAACATAACATGCAGGGCTCTGGTAGTAATTAGGTGGTATGCATTCTCTTGTGCCTTACTTCCTGAGGTGTGCTTTTATACCACAATATCGCATACCCTGTTATGCCTTACTGATTATGTAACCGAGTCGTCAAGGATGTTGCGGATACTTACCCCTGCCTTGTGGGCTCAAACATGGTCGAGGGGCCTGGTTTCTGATTTTCCAGTTTGGAAAGTCAAAGCCATACCTTTTAAGTTTAACACAGTGCCTCCACCTAGAGTAAAGTTTTAAGTGGCCCTGGTGTCAGAGCGGTACAACGCCTCTGGCATGCCTGCCTACCCTCCCCATAGTGACCCCCTACACATGCAGAATCACAGTTCAGCCTTAAATTCAACAAACTGACTGTAATTAGTGACTTGCACTAATTATATGCTCACAAAATAAAATACAAAATATCAAATATATGTATTTTTTTTTTAACTCTGTTTTTTCTCACTTGTCAGTCCGGGGCATCTCTCAGGCGGGCTCACTCAGCATCTACTCCTAACCACTCGCCTGTACCATTCTTCCGACTGAAGCTTCGGTATCAGGATCCCCTCCTCTCCCGCCGGCATACAGGAGGAGGCTGAAGATCCCCAGGGGTAAGGTCGGGATCGTGACCGGCACTGGGCGTGTGGAGTTTCCATCCCAGGAATCTTGCTGTCACCTCACCCGGCTGCCAGGGGTTTTCTTGTTTTTTCGGTTCCCCTCGGAGTGCAGCGTGCATTGATGCCTGTGCATGGCTGCCCTGTTGGCGTGTGCCACACTCCGCCCTTCACATCAGCTGGTGTACCTGCAGTACCGCCAATCTCCATCGAGGCTCGTCGGGATACTGAGCAACCCTGGATCCCTCCTCCAGGAGATGAGAGCTGTCTTCCAGGCGCTCAGTCATCTCCCTTCCCCGCTGACCCCCGGCTACCAGAGTCCATCACTGAACCCGGGTTGCCGGTGTGGCGCGAAGTGTGGTGTCCAGCGCCTGGACCCTCTGAGCCACTGCGCCGGTATCAACAAAATATTTACTGGGTGATCGTTACAAGAGATGGGGAATGCAAAGCAAAACTGGTTTTTAAAGAATCTCGTGAACTCTTGTGGCAGGGCTGAAATGAAGTGCCTAAATAAGGTTGGCCAGTAAACACTTTAAAACAGTAAGAATGCCAACCCCCCGCCACCAGGCAAAACAGTGCCGTGGCAAGTAAACTGCATTACCAGCCCGCCTCTACAAGGGGTACTACCCAGTGGTGCCAGTCTTTACCCGTAAACCTTAACGGGAGCTCCCAGTGCTTCAGTGGGTACCTAGTCATAGGAACTTTGCAGGCCCAGTGATGTTGCAGCTGGTTGGATGGCAGTGGTGCATTTTAAAACAAACGGAATAGTCAAATCCAAAACCACACAAGCCATGTAGTTTCTTAAATGGCAGAATCTCCAAATGAGGTATTTGCAACTCCTGACCCGTTGGCCAAATCTGTAGGTTTGGTGGCAACTTTGTACAAACGTTGCCAATTGCAGTGTACTCATGGTTCTGTTGTGCCACTTCCTTGACCACTGGTTTCCTTCTCCTCCTCCTCCTCCTCCACTGCAGGTGCAGTTCTTCTCAGGTTGATGGTTCAGTTGTTGCAGTTGTCGGGGGACAGCTTGAAGGTACTTAATGTCTCTGGTACCTCTGGATGGAAATCAGGCTCACTGCACCCATAGTCGTCTGGACTTTGTGGGCTCTTCCATCTTCGCACGGCAGATGAGTTTAAGGAGAAGGGGCCTTCTGCCTCTTATCCATGTCTGGGTTTCAGAACCCTAGTGTGGAGTGTTAGCTAGTACCTGGCAGTAGTGTTGCAGTTGTGGAACGACTGTTCCACTAGAAAGTAGCTTTGGTACCTTCATTTCTAGAGGATCACCTGGTGGGCGGTCTGGGGCTGTAGGGATCTTGTATTGGTGGGAGGTCAGACCCTGTGTAAAAGAAATTAAAAAATAAAAGAAAGGTTGTGAGCATATAATTAATTGTACCAGTAGGTAATAGCTGGGGGGAGGTGATTGCCTACACCCCTTACACACACAACACATATGCATTGGCAATAATAAATATTGCCTGTCGCCCTTTTGTAAAGAAATATTGGGTGCAGCAATTTTTGGTAGCCTGGCTAGTATCTGTATGCCTGTTTATTTAAGTAGACCTGGTGGTCCTTGGTACTTGGGACCATTGGTGTGCTGTTAAAACAGCATGTATAATTTAAAATGATGCCTTTTTGTCAAATAAAATACCGTGCCTTGTTAAAACAAACTCTCCAGATGCTGCTTAGTTTTATTTGTTGCAGAGCAGCAGCTGCGTGGTGCCAAGGCACAGAGGAGAGGAGCAGTAGTGAAGGAATGATGGCGGAGAGCCAAATTGCTGCTCCATAGTATATTGTGCTGTCACGTTAAGGGAAACTCCCTTTATTGAGCCAAGGTAGCGGCTCAGCATGTACCGCTAGTGCAGTCACGGAGCAGGCTATGGCCTGCCAGAGCGGTGGTTAATGTGAGAGGGAAGCGCAGAGAGAAGTGCGCTCTTCTCGATGGCAGACCACCAGATATTTTAAATAAAATAATTAGTTTGGCAGGCGACAAGCACCAGGATATTAATTTGGGGACCAGCTGCCATGTAGTTAAATAAAACGGGGCACATAATGAAATGGAGATGGGCTCCCACCACATAAAGCACAGTCCAGACACCATGATGAGCAGCAAGCAGGATGCTAACAAAACTTTTATTAATTAAAATAAAGCCACAGAGGGCTAGATTACAGTCACATGCACACAGACATCTGTATCTTACGCCACAAAATTGTTTAGTTTACAAAATGGAGCTGTTTAAAGCACAGTGTCACAGTACTATGAGTCAGCATAATTTAAATGGTAAAAACCGCAACTTTTTTTTTTTTTTTAAGGCACTGCCTAGCCATTTTAAATTGGATTAAAACCAAACTTGGCAGATTTAGATTAAAAGGTGGAATGTCAAGTAAAAATAGTCTCATCTAATTAAAAGCTCATGAAGCAGGGGTCGTTGACCTGTTAAGGTGGAGTAGTATTGGAGGAGGAGCTGTAGCCCTGAAGCCATGCTGGCAGGCAGGAAGGTTGCTGGAGCAGCCAGGAAATGTGCCTGTGCTCTTGGGCAGGAGTGGTTACTGAGCCCTTGGGACAGCCCCTGGAAGGAGCCCAGACCGCAAATGAATATTTAATTTGTGTGAGCTCCCAACAAAAAAGGGAAAGTGGTTATTTAAAGGGAAATTGCTTTATTTAAGTGGAAATTTTATCCTTACTTAGTGTGAGTTAAACAGCAAGCTGTTATTTTTCCAAAGGGTGGAAAACTTTAAGCGACTTGATGATCTCTTAAATGAGGCAGGAAATGATTTTTGCATAGTGAACTGCCCTTCCATCTTCTTTTCCGTGCCAGTTATGTATTCTGATATGCTCGGATGATTTTTTTGATAAATAATCTAGCTTTGGGGTGCCCGTAGGAGTTCAACTCTCCTTGCCAGCTACTGCTCTTTCTTTTTATATTTACTAACATACTAAAATGCCAGCAGAATAGGCCTAACAGTATTTCGTATCTGCTCATTTGGTCAGCCCCCACCCTGGGAGCTGACCTTGCTACCCTCCTCGCCCTCTCTGGATTCTCCCTTCCCAGTCCCGGATATTCTCGCTGCACTGGATTTTGCTTCCAGAACCCTTCTCCTGTCCCACCCCATCTTGAACCCCTCCACCGTCTCTGACTCCACCAGCCCACTGGGCAGCGCATTCCATGGCTCCACCACCCTCTCAGTGAAGTAGCACCTCCTCCTTTCTCCCCTGAATCTCCCCCCCCTCCAGCTTCTACCCATGCCCTCTAGTCTCCCCCCCTTCCTTCGAAGCACCCTGACTGCTGCTCCCCTATTTACCCCTTCATGTACCTGAGAGCCTCTATCATGTCCCCCTGGTCCCTTCTCTTTTCCAATTTGTTCATATTTAGCTCTTTGAGCCTCTCCCCATAGGTCCTGTCCCCCAAGCTCCAAATCATTTTGGTTGCCCTCCTCTGGACCCTCTCCAGGAGTTCAATGTCCCTCTTTAAGTGTGGCCTCTAAAACTGCATGCAGTACTCGAGGTGTGGCCTCACCAAGCAGTTTTACAGAGGGAATATCACTTCCCTCCTTCTGGAGGTGATCCCCCTAGCGATGCATCCCAGCATCCTTCTGGCCTTGGCCACTGCCCTCCTACAAGTCTCCGAGTTGTTCATCTTGACATCCACCACCACCCCCAGGTCTCTCTCAGCCATCGAGACTTGTAGCATTCCCCCCCACCCAGGGTGTACACTTGGCCCTGGTTTCTGGCTCCCAGGTGTAGTACCTTGCATTTCCCTGCATTGAACCTCAGCTTCCACTTTTAAGACCACCTTTCCAGAGCCTCCAGGTCCCCCTGTAGGGCCACTCTCCCTCCTCCCATCCACCCCCAGTTTTGAGTAATCTGCAAAGAGACTCATCTCACTCCTGATACCCGTCCTTATGTCAGAGACGTAGGCGTTGAACAGGAGGGGCCCAAGGACCGATCCATGCGGGATCCCACTAATGACCCTCCTTGGGGATGAGACTATCCCGCCAACCATCCGGTCTTGGAGCCAATTGCCTATCCATCTGATCATCTGGTTCCCCACCCCCATTTCTCCCAGCTTATCTAACAGGCCCCCATGAGGAACAGAGTCAAACACCTTGCTGAAGTCAAGAAAGAGGATGTTCACCGGTCTACCCAGGTCCAAGGCACTCATCACCCAGTCATAGAACTCCATAAGGTTTGTCTGACACGATTTCCGCAGGACGAATCCATGCTGTCTATCGCTCAGCACCCTGACTTTTCCAGGTCCCCCCAAGCCTCTCCTTTACAATGCCCTCCATCATCTTGCCCACCACGGATGTCAGGCTGACGGGCCTGTAGTTCCCCGCCACCTCCCTTGATACCCCTTTGTGGATAGGCACTATATGCGCCCCCTTCCAGTCCTGGGGCACCCACCCTGTCCTCGGAGAGATGTTGAAAAGCTCCGCCAGGGGTTTCGCCAGGACATCCGCCAGTTCCTTCAGCACTCTGGGATGTAATTTATCCGGCCCTGGTGCTTTCTCCATCTTAAGGGACCCGAGGACTTCCCTCACACACTCTGCCGTGATTTCCACCTCCGCTACCTCGTCCCTCTGCATAGCCTTCTCCTCCTCCTGCCAGTGATACCCCTCCTCAGTTTCACCGTCTCCTCCCATGTATGATGCAGCACCCCCATTTTCCTTGGTGAAAACTGAAGTGAAGTACTCATTTAGTAACTCTACCTGCTCCCCTGGGTCTTGTGCCCATCCCTCCCTCCCTCCCCTGTTTTAATCCTGCTAATCTGCCCCTTCACCCTTCATTTTCCCCAATGTATCTAAAGAACCCTTGTTCCCTTTCCTAATTTCCCTGGCCAGGTTCTGCTCCTTCCTTGCCTTAGCTGCCCTCCACCACCTAGTGGCCCTTCTGGCCATCCTTTCATTACTCCCCTCGCAGCCCTTTCACTTCTTGAGCACTTGAATTGCCTATAGGCCACCTTCTTTCCCTCACCACCTCCTGAACCTCCCTGGTCCACCAGCAGGGTTTTCGGGCCCTACCGCATTTTCGTCTTACTCTTGCACAGGTGCTGGTAGCCTTCTGCACCCCCCTCCTGATGATTTCCCACCTACTGTCAGCGTCCATGTCTGGCACAATCCCATCCAAATGCTCCTTAAGGATCCTTCCCATTTCCTTGAAATCTGCCACCCTGAAGTCCGTTACCTCCGTCTTTGTGCAGCCTTCTACCCCTCCTAGGTCCAGGCAGAACCAGACCGTGGCATGGTCACTCCCCGACAACGGGTCCTTTATCTCCAGGCCCCCAGTCTGGTCACTGTCTGCCAGGACCATATCCAGTACCTGCGCCTCCCTGGTCGGTTCCCCCACCTGCTGTGTTAGAAACGTGCCCTGAAAGACATCCAACAACCTCTGTTCCCTGGCCACTGAGGATGTCATAGTCTCCCAGTCTGTTCCTGGCATGTTTAAGTCCCCAACACCACCACCCTTCCCCTACTCAATCTGCAGTGTCTCCCCACATCTGTCACCAGACTCTCCTCCAGCTCCTCTGCCAGTGCAGGGGGTCTATACACCACTCCTATTTTTACTCTCTTGCCCCCCTCTTGTTATCAAGGTGACCCAAATTGCCTCCACAGTTCCCTCTGCCTCTTCTACTCCTCCTCCTATGCCAATGCAGTTTTTGACTATTATTGCTACACCTCCTCCCCTTCCCTCCCCCCCCCGTCCTTCCTGAACATGGTGTAACCCTCCAGGTTCTGGTCCCAGTCGTGCCCTGTGGTGGCCCAGGTCTCAGTGACCGCTGCCACATCCATCTCTCCCTCAGTTAGCATCGCCTGGAGCTCAGGCATTTTATTGCCCAAGCTCCTGGCATTGAGCAGGACTACCTTCCACCCTTTCTCTATACTTCCATTTCCCCTGCTCACGTTCCCATGGGGATTCTGTCTTGCCCTGGTCTGCACCTTGCCAGTCGGCCTTTTCAGCATTTCTCAGCTCCCGGAAAGAGTGGGAACAAGTCCCTACTTTATCGGACCCCCTCAATAGCCTTTTCTCCCATCCTCCCCTTCACAAGTATAAACCCCACCTTTCACCAATGAACCCCTCTATTTTCAACTTAAGGATTCTCTCCCCCCCAAAATTGAGATGAGCCTATCTCTAGCATACAGTCCCTTATCCTCCCAGGTCTCCCCCAATCCCCCAAAGGTCAGGGATCAGGATTAGAACCCTGGTCTCCATTACTACTGGTGGAGCTGCTCAATGCCCCAGCCCTCTACACCACAGGAGCATGTCTAAGAAATCAATAACTCCCATTCCATGTAGTTAACCAGAATGGCCGGGAATGGTGCTATTGATGTCATACAGTGTTCAGGCAGTATGAAAAGAGACAACAGCAACTGCTAAGGAGAGAGGGATTCAGGGTAGTTAAAAAGGCAACACAATTAGATTATTAATTTAACAAAAAATGTCAAAAGTGTATCAGAATACAGGATAGACAATAAAAGAACTGGAGGGCATCTAGCCCTTGCAGGGCCACAGACTGATATCAGTCCAACATTCCTATATGTTCTAATTCTGTCGGCAGCCTAAGGGCTAGAGGTGTAAAAGCCGTTTCCTGTCACCTTTAACCCAATTTATTAATAAATACTGGAGAAAGCCAGAAGCACGAGCTTTCTTATGGAGAATGTTTGAGGATGATTACATTTTATTTGAGGTAATTTTATTGTGCTTAATGTAATGTACATTTTTAATGAATCTAAGTTAACAGAGCAGAGCAGGCTTGGAATATTTAGAAAGGCAGTTGAAAATTCAAACTTGGGATTCCTTTATGGCTCATCCTGCTGCAGAATTCCAAAGCAGAGTTGAAACCGTTTGGTGCTGAGAACAGGGTCCTGTCCAGTCAGTGACCAGATTTGGGAGGAATGGAATGTTTAGGAGGCATAAAGAGCTGTATGACTAATTTTTGGAGAGATTGAGCAGGGAGACTGACTTGAAGGGACCAGACTCGTCCAGAGGGAGCCCAGCCTACTGAGGCCTACCTGTAGTTAGGACTGGGGACTAGCCCTCAGTTAAGTGTTGCAGATGATAGGAGATCACCTGCATCCCAGTTTAAGGGATAGTAGAGCAGTAAAGTGAGAGAAGGGATGGAATATTAGCCTGCTACTTTGAGTACCTTTTTTTCTCAAGTGTCTTCACCTGCTCAAGCAAGTTGGCATCTGCATCAAGCAACCAGGTTGTCTTCGAGGATCAGTGGTATCAGATTCACTGCCATCTTCAGAGGGTCTGAGTTGCCAGCATTTTCCAGCAATTGAAGGAAAGTGGTACAGTAATTTTAATTTCATTATGGGACTAGTTCGAGAGGGACACTCATCTGCTATGCTGAATTCTGCAATACCTATTGCTTCAGGGACTACCGTCCAGCAATTGAAGGGCTGAATTCAGAGACTGGGGGATACATTGTGAATGCTGTTTATTTTATAAAATGGGCATGTAAAAAGAAGCATCATGATTGGCCAGAAAGGAAGTGTCAAATAGATACATAGATACAAAGACAGTGTCGGCAGATAAGGGCCTATGGCCCACCCAGTCTGCCTATTTGAGCTTGTAAGTTCAGTTTGTTTTCCTAGAAGTCTGTTGCACCTTAACCCTGACCTCCAGAATTCCTTTATGTCTATCCCATGCATTCTTAAATCCCGTGATTGTTTCAGCCCCCACCACTTCCTCTGGCAGGGTGTTCCACTTGTCCACCACCCGTTCTGTGAAGAAATTCTTTCATGTTTCCTCTGAATCGTCCTCCCTCCAACTTCATCCCATGCCCTCTAGTCCTGGAACATCTTTTTCGCTTAAAAATAGTGTTTTCCTGCACCCTGTTCCTCCCTGTAAGATACTTGTATGTCTCTATCATATCCCCTCTCTCCCTCCTCTCCTCCAGGGAGTACATGTTCAGTTCCTTCAACCTGTCTTCATAGGACTTGTGATGCAATGCATGCACCATCTTTGTTGCCCTCCTCTGAACCTTCTCTACCCTGTCTATGTCCTTACGTAGGTATGGTCTCCAGAACTGTACACTGTACTCCAGGTAGGGCCTCACTAGTGTCTTGTATAGGGAATTATGACCTCCTTTTCCTACTGGTAATGCCCTGCCTATACATCCCAGCATCCTATTTGCTTTACCTGCTGCCTTGTCACACTGTTTCCTACCTTGAGGTCATCAGAGATGATAACCCCAAGATCCCTTTCCTGCTTGGTGCATGCTATATCCTCGCCCCCCCAACTGATATATTGTGCCAGGGTTTTTGTGCCCCATATGCATTATCTTGCACTTCTTTGCATTGAATTTCAACTGTCAAACCCCTGACCATTCTTCAAGTTTCTGCAGGTATTACACATAGGGAAAAAAAAGAGCAGGCAAATAAATCAATGCACCCAAACGGAATGTTAAGATGTGTCAGTGGAATGTTAATTTTTTAAAGGCCGCCATTGTTTTTAGTCTCGGTAAGTGAGGGAGTGAATGTCATGCTGACAGTCCTGCTCCAAACCTCGTCTCCACTAGAAGTCAAAATCGGAGAGCAGCAGCGTGCCAGCGTTTTATCCTGCATAAAGCATTCTTCTACTTCGGCGAGACTGAAGCTTGCTGCTGCACGAAACTAGAAATAGACCTGAACGGGGTGCTGTATCATCATAAACTGCGCTTTCATCCCAGTACATTTAACTAAAACAACAAAAACAAATCTGCATCCCTTATTCCTCTTTTTTTTTTTTTTAAATTGCGAAAGTGGCGCAACCTGTCGGGGAGAACCTGTTACTTCCTCTCCTAACCACACTTGTTCTCTCGATTGGGACATGGGGTTTGGGGGGCAAGAACGGTACAAATGTTAATGTGTCAGAAGACAATGATGTCATCACCTAGTAGGCGGAAGGAATATTTTATCTCAAATTAACACTATGATTTCAGTTTTTTTCAGTTAAGTAATATTTTTTAAGGTGACAAATATTAAAAAAAAAAAAGAACCTTTTATAAGCACAATAAAACACTCCAGGGTATGTGTGTTGAACAGATATTACTGCACTTCCAGGGGCTGAAGGCACTCAGCAGGGCTTCGTGCCTTACTACACCCCTGGGAGTGCGGTTATATCTGTTCAACACACACCCTGTCGTGTCTTATTGCTTACTTATTTATTAAAAAGTTTCACCAGAAAGGCACACTGAACAACAAGTTGCTCGTCTCACGGTGCGCCCTGGGGCAAAGTGTATTGGGAGACATAGATACAGAGTAACAATATTCCTGAGAAAGACAGCCAAATACAAACTGGATAAACATTACATTTTCAATAATGTAGACTAGTTCAGACACTGCATACCGTGACAATGACATACCTAATTAAGGCTAGCATAGTACATATGATACAGATTACGGTGCAGTACAAATGCCTGAAACAATTCCAGGACAAATTATAAGTGCAGACTGGGTTAGCAAGTGCCAGAGGGCAACTACCGCAAGAGAGACAGCAGCAGCCATGTCAGCATTAAGCAGTGCAGAGAATTAGCTGAGCACAGCTAGGGCATGAACAGTTTGAGGAGTAGTAATTAAAGAGGGCTAAGGAGATAGAGTGAGGGGATGATGAGTGTCTGATTTGAGGTGGTAACGAGTTCCAGAGTTTAGAGAAATAGTGGGAGAAAGCGGACTGGCCAGCAGTGGTGAGTCTGCGAGGGATAGCCAGTGTCTTGGTGTCAGTGGATCTGAGTGAGTGTTCAGGGGGTGGGGAGAAAACCAGTGCAGACGAGAGAGAGGAGTGGAGGGTGTTAAACCAGAATTTAGAGGTAAATTTTGCAACATGGGTCAGGCGACAGTTGGTAAGTGAAGGGAAAGCAAGAGAGTGGTAAAGATCGCAGTGGTGAGTGCGTGGAGGCACGTCAAGTGCGAAGTGGCAGAAGGAGTTGAAGAGGGAGTCCAGTCTGGTTAAGATGAACTTCAGGGCGGCATTGTAAACTACATCACAGTAGTCGAAGATAGGGAGAATCATCTTCTGGACTAGTTCACACCTTGCCAGTAGAGGTAGACATTTATGGTTGTTGAAAAGAGCACCAAGCTTGGGGCATAGTTTTTTTTTGTTTTCAGAAAAGTGTTCACATGTCCAGAAATGCTGAGGTGCTGGTCTATAGCCAGGCCCCAAGGTATGTGAAAGAGGAGGTGTCCTCCAGAGAAGTCCCATCTAGGGTGTGGAAGGAGGGTTGGAAGGTGAGCCTAGAGAGTCTCTGCCTTGTGCCAAAGGTCATGGAGACAGTCTTTTTGGCATTTAGGGAAAGTTGGTGACTGCTAAGCTAGTATTGGAGCTTGTTGAAGTCCAGTTGGAGTCTGGTTTCAACATCAGAGAGGGTACGGCCGGAGGGGAACAGGACTGTGTTGTCAGCATACATATGGATGGAAGTTATGGTACATACTGACGAGAGGTCATTTAGGAATATTGAAATAAGTATAGGGCCAAACACTGATCCTTGAGGGGACACCAGTGTCAGTTGGGGTGGGGGGGATAATGAGTCAGCGATCCTGACTAATTGTGCCCTACCTGTAAGGTAGGCTCTGAACCAGTTTGTGGCAGAGTCAGACAGACCAGCTGAGGAGAGGTTGTTTAGGAGAAGGGAGTTGGAGACTGTGTCAAAAGCCTTTGCAAGGTTGATGAAAATGGCAGAGGTGATTAGGCCACTGTCCATCCCTGAGAAGATGGACTCTGTTGGCCTAAGTAGGGAGGTGGTGGTGGTGGAGTGATGTTTCCTAAATCCAGATTGGAAAGCAGTGAAAAAGTTAGAATCTGAGAGATAGGTGGAGAGTTGAGAAAGGACCAAGGGTTCCTGGAGTTTGGCTAGGATAGGGAGAAGGGAAATTGGGCAGTAGTTCCCGGGGGAGGAAGGATCACCCCCCCCCCATGTAGAGGTAGGACTACGGCTTGTTTCCAGATTTTAGGTGCTGTGGCGAAAGAAAGATTTAGGGTGTCAGCCAGAGGGGCGGCTATTGCTGAGGCAGAGAGGTAAAGGAGCTTAGGGTCCAGTCCATCAGGTGAGCTACCTTTGGTAGGGTTTAGTGCAAGAAGGGCTGCTAGGGTGTCAGTGGGGGTGACTGTAGAGAAAGAGAAAGCTTCACTGCGTAAGGCTACATTTTGTGGTGCAATGTATTCAATTGGGAGGGAAGCGAGGGAACCTAGATGGGTGGATACACAGGAGATGAAATAGGAGTTGAATTTCGTGGTGACAGCAAGGTAGTCAGAGACGAAATAATTATTTATTTTAAGGAGGGGGGGAAGGAGATTTAGATGGGGTGTGGGAGAGAATTTCGAAGGGTTGCCAGTATTCAATTGGATGGTGTTTTTAAAATATTCTGCCTTCACCAGCTTAGTAGCTTTTGTACATTTGTTGCATAGGGTACGGTAGATCATGTAGCCGTGTGGTCTGTTAGATGGTTTGTGTTTTTTTTTTTTTTCCAGGCTTGGTCACAAGCCCGTTGGCATGTTAGTAGCTCTGGGATGATCATGAGGAGATGGTTGCCGTGAACTCTGGAGTACCTGATGGGGGCAGATATGTTCCAGGTGGTGATTAGTTTATCTTTGAAGTAATCCAAGGCATCGTCGACAGATTTAGCCAAGCAGACAGGGGTCCAGTCAGTTTGCGCAAGACTGAGGAGTAGGAGGTCAAGGTCAAGTGACTTAAAGGACCTTTAAGTGAATTAATTTGGAAGGTACTTTGGGCCTATGTGTTTTTCGAACCATGAAAATCGTATGGTGGTCACTTAGTGAGTCTGGCAGAAGTCTGGATTTTATGACTCTGCGGGTGGGAGGTGAGGGCCCAGTCAGTCAAAGAGTGGTTTTTGTGACTTGTGGTTTAGTCGAGTTGGTTCAATGATTTGTTGCGAGAGGTTCTGGGCTGTCATGTCATTTCAGAGTTTAGTGAGGGAAGGAGCTACCCAGTTTTGATTGAAATCCCCCATAATGTACAGTTCACCAGCAGGGGATTGGGAGAACGTAGTAGTGATGCGCTCGGAAACAGCAATTGGGGATATTCCAGGTTTGCAGTACACGCCAGCTACATAGATTGGGAGAGAGAATGGTAGCGACAGTCTTATGGGGAGCACTTTGTAGGATGCTGGGAGGGATGCGGATAGGATAATATCAGCATTGAGAGATGAGGAGACATACATTGCCACACCTCCTCTTCTACTTGCTCGGTCTTGCCAGTAGACTGAGTATCCTGGGATAGTGATTTCATTGTTTGAGATTTTGTGTTATTTAACCAAGATTCAGAGAGGATAAGGATATCGGGGACTAGAGAGACAGCAAGTGGTTGCAGTAAGTCTTGTTTAGGTAGCAAACTATGAATATTTGCATGGAATAGCTTGAGGCTTTGGGGAAGGACTTGGGGACTTGCGGGGGGATGGTACCCACATATGTGTTGGTATGTACAGTGGGGGGAGTAGGGTGGGGGCCTAGGTTTGGGTTGATGTCCCCAGACAGTAGCCGTAGGTAGGTTATGATGAGGTAGTGTAGTTTATCTCTGTTATACCAAGGTTTCGGTAGGAGCGAGTGTGGGATAGGGTAGTGGATTTGGGCTGGAGGAGTTTGCAGCTTTAGCAGTGATATTAATGAATAGAAGTTTTTGAGGGAGAAGATGGCAGCGATAGGCAGAGATGGAAAGTGGGACCAAGCAGGCTGGTCATAGACAAGGATAGTAGGATAGGGGATTTGAATGGAGGGCATGGCTGTAGGAAGGGTAGTATCCAGCGCAAGGGTGGGGGAATAAGTATGGCGATAGCCGTGCATTGTAGAAGGGGCTGAGTAGGAATTTGATGAGAAGCTAAGTTGTACGAGGATACATGTTGAAGTGAGAGGCTAGGCGCTAATAGTGAGAAAGGGCACTGAAGATATGGCGTGATATTGGTACTGTTAGTGGCACCATTTTATATAAGCTAGTAGAGTAAGTACAGGGAAGAGGTAGCAGGGAACAGGTTCTTGACTGGGTGGGTGGGAAGTGCGTAGTTTGCCTTTAGTGGTCACAAAATATAATTCACTATGGAAAATAAGTCAAAGAAACCAAGTCAGCTGCTTCTAGCTTAATTGGATAAGTGGATAGGAAGGGTGGTGCCTCTTTGATGGCAAGACCATTTAAAGAGTGCCGGGGCGGGAGCAAATTCAAGAGCGTTGTGAGCTAGAAGACTGAGCAGGGTAGAGCAGAAAGAGCTGGGAGCTGTTGGGCGGGAGAAAATTCAAGAGTGTTGCGAGCTAGAAGACGGAGCAGGGCAGAGCAGAAAGAGCTGGGAGCTTGTACTCCACTGAGTGTCCAGTCGGGGCAAATCAGCATGAAGGTGCCAGGATTTGAATGCGAATTACCTTGGTCGGCTGAGCTGGAGCAGCGAGTGGTGGCTGCCGCAAAAGGAGCAGTGCCACAGGGAGTGGAGCCCGATCAGGGCTTGGCAGCAGATCTGGAAGAGAAACATAGAAGTTGATGGCAGATAAGGACCTCAAGGCCCATCCAGTCTGCCCATTTTTTCTACCTTATGAATGTGCCATGGGTCTGTACTCTGTCAATGGCCTATTTAGTCATACTCATCTTTATTGCTCCTTTATGCCTATTCCATGCCTGTTTGAAGCCCTGCACTGTATTCATATCCACCACTTCTGAGGTAGGCTGTTCCACACGTCCACCACCCTTTCTGTAAAAAAGAATTTCCTCACATTCCCCCTTAATCAGCCTCCCTCTAATCTCATGTTGTGTCCTCTTGTCCTGCTATTTTTCTTATATTGAAACATGTTAGACTCTTTCACCTTGCTAATGCCCTTAAGATGTTTGAATGTTTCAATCATATCACCTCTCTCCCTCCTTTGCTCTAGGGTATACATATCGAGCTCTGTTAATCTGTCCTCATATGTTTTCTGATGCAGTCCCTGTACCATTTTGTTTGCCCTTCTCTGGACTGCTTCTATTTTGTTAATGTTCTTGTGCAGGTGTGGCCTCCAGTACTGCACACAGTACTCCAGATGGGGCCTAACCAGTGTCTTGTAAAGAGGGATTACTACCTCCCTCTTACGACTTACGATACCCCTGCAAATACACTCCAACATACCTCTAGCCTTACCTACTGCTTTAGTGATCTGCTTGGATGATTTCAAGTCATCTGTGATGATGATGCCCCAAGTCTCTTTCTTCCCTTGTGATTGCCAGCAACTCCCCTCCCAACCTATAGGTGGCTTCAGGGATTCCCTTCCCTTTGTGCGTGATCTTGCACTTCTTTGCGTTAAACCCTATTTGCCACTCTTCTGACCATTTTGCCAGTTTATCCAGATGTCTTCTCATTCTGCCCACCCCATCAGGATCATCTACTCTGTTGCAGATCTTGGTGTCATCTGCAAACAGACAAACCTTACCCTCTAGTCCATCTGCAATGTCACTGATGAAGATATTGAAGAGGACTGGCCCCAGGACTGATTCCTGAGGTAGCCCACTTGTGACTTGCATCTCTTCTGACTGTATACCGTTTATCACCACACTCTGTTTTTTGCCTGTGAACCAGTTTGCCACCCAGTTGACCAACTTCTGACCCACCCTGAGCCTACCCAGCTTATTAATCAATCTTCTGTGTGGAACAGTATCTAAAGCTTTGCTGAAGTCAAGGTAGGCGACATCAACTGCTCCCCCTTGGTCCACTATTCTGGTTACCCAGTCAAAGAAATCAATGAGATTAGTTTGACAGGACCTTCCTGTTGTAAACCCATGCTGTCTTGGATCTTGTGCTGCTATGGATTCCAGGTGTTGCATTATTCTTTCCTTAAGGAGTGCCTCGGCCGGCCCAGTGGAGCTGAGGGTTGAGGCGCTGGACGCCACACCTCGTGCCACGCCGACGACCCAAGTTTGGGAATGAGCTTGGGACATCGGGGGTCGGCAGGGGAAGGAGAAGATTGAGCATCCGATGGACAGCTCTCCTCTCCTCTCCCGGGGTGAGGGCCGGGGATTGTTCAGCATACCAGCGGCTCCTGGTGGAGATCGGGGGCACTGCAGTATGCAGACAGCACTAGTAGCATGGCTGACGCCGGCAGGGTTGCCGTGCACATTGCGTCAGGGGTGCCCACGCAAGGGGGGGGGCCAGAAAAACGGAAACACCTGGCTCTGCAGGGTAGGTGATGACACCTGACCCCCATGCCCACTGCTGGATCCGTTTCGCCCGGCCTCTCATATCCTCCACCTGGGCCCTCACCCACAGCCAGGGTCTGACTTTGAAGAGTGCCCAAAAAGGAGGGGTGGCCCCACCCCAGAGGGCTTAAGCTAGGGGTACTGGCTGTGGGAGGAGGGGGAAGAGAGGAGGCCTAGGGCTGAGAGGACCTCAGATGGGGCAGGATCAGGCAGGATGCCAGAAAGAGGCTCTGCAGGCCGTGACCGGAGCGAAAAAGAATGTATAAAAAAAAAAAAAAAAGAGTGCCTCCATAATCTTGCCCACTACTGAGGTAAGACTGACTGGTCTGTAGTTCCCTGCCTCCTCCCTGCTACCAGTCTTGTGGAGTGGGATCACGTGAGCCCTTCTCCAGTCTTCTGGGACCTGTCCTGTGCTCAGAGACTCACTAAACAGTTCTGATAATGGCTCTGCTAGTTCCATCCTTAGCTCTTTTAGTACCCTGGGATGTATGCCATCAGATCCCATTGCCTTGTCCACTCTGAGCTTAGTGAGCTCTTGTAGGACCCTTTCTTTTGTGAAGGGACTAGTGCACACCTCCCTCCCTCCCCCGTGTCCATGGTGCTGAGCTGTGGGCCGTGCCCTACCTTCTCCTCAGTAAATAATGAGCAGAAGTATCTATTTAGGATAGATTCTTTTCCTTAGTCCTCCTCCTCACACTCCCCCTTATCCCCTTTGATCTTAGCAATACCCCCTCTGGACTTTCTCCTTTCACTAATGTATCTATAGAAAGTCTTGTCACCTTTTTTTACTGTTCGTTCTTATGTTTCCTTGGTTTGGGCCTTTGTCTGCCTTACTGCCTTCCCTGCTTCCCTTAGGGAAGTTTGGCATGCATCCCTACCTTCGTCCCACTGAGTTCCCTTATATTTCCTGAAGGCCAGCCTTTTGGTTCTGACCTTTTCTGCTGCTGTTCTTGAGAACCAAAGTGGTTGCCTTTTTCTTTTGCTCTTGCTTTTCCCTGTAACACAATGGGATGTTGCTTCAAGTATTGCATCCTTAATGCTTGCCCACTTTGCCTCCCTCACTTGTACTTCTTCTTGCCAGGGCTAGCTTAACTGTGTTGGCCATCTTATCAAAGTCAGCTCCTCTGAAGTCCCATATTTTGCCTTGGAATGGGATGATTTCGTTCTGGTGGCCAAATTGAACCATACCATGTGATGGTCACTGGCCCCCAGGTGACCTTCTACCTGGAGATCTCGGTTCCTTTCCCCGTTAGTCAGTACTAGATCTAGGATAGCCCCGTCTCTTGTGGGTTGTTCTACCAGTTATTTGAGGCCCTTCCCCCTGCAGGGAATTCACTATGTGTCTAGTCTAGTTCTGGCAGATGTTCCTGCTGGTATTGACCAGTCTGTATCTGGCATGTTGAAGTCTCCCATTATCAGAACCTCCCCTTTAGCTGTCATGTTTTGTATATCTTCTAACAGTAATGTGTCTCTGTCCTCCCCCTGGTCTGGAGGCCTGTAGACAACCCCAGTTTGTATGGCTGTTCCATTTCCTGTTTCCAGGGTGACCCGCAGTTCTTCTGGCTCCTTATGTGTATTCTGAATTTCTGTAGCTTTGATATTTTCATTAACATAAAGGGCCACTCCACCCTCACCCCCTCCTTTTTGCACCTCGGTTTCTTCTGAACAGCACATAGCCAGGTACTGAAGTCTCCCAAGTGTGGTTACTGGTGAACCATGTCTCACTAATGGCTACTATGTCCAGTTTAGCCTCTGTCATTGTTGCCTGCAAGTCTGGGATCTTGTTTCTCAGACTGCGAGCATTTGTGTACATGATTTTCCATTGGCAGGATTTCGGTGTGTTAGTTGTTGGGCGGTCGGCGTTTCCCTGTCGTTGTATGGGGGCGAACGTTTTCTTACCTGGTGATGCAAATGAACTACAAACATGCTGAACTCCTGTTTGATCACTAGCTGAGGGGGGAAGGGTGTTCTTCCCATTCGACGTATCGGGTGCTGCACCCCTCTCCCCATTTGCTAGTTTAAATAATCTGCAAAGACGTCAAACTTATGCCCCAATGCACTGACTCCCTCCTTAGTCAGATGCAGTCCATCGAATTTAAAGAACTTTCGCTCCCAAAACTGTTGCCAAAAAGGGATAAACTGTTAATTTATTAGCAAGAAGAAAAAATCGAGGGGCTCTACACAGGAGGCGAAACAGTAGGTGCCAGAGAATGGCGGGAAGTGGACAAAAGGAATCTGGATAATCAGTGGTAGGGAGTTAGCCGGGGAGGCAGGGGCAGGGAGTTGGAGAGAGAAAATGGATTCCGGGGTCTCGGCGAACAGTGTGAACAGCAGAAAAAAAGAGGATTTAGGTCAGAATCTTAGCAGGAGACAGAACAGTGTGAACAGCAGAAAAAGGAGAATTTAGGTCAGATAAAATACACAGTTCAAAAATAACGGAGAGTACCTGCACAGCAAGTACTAAGGAATTCTGTCCACTAAGTGCCTAGTCTTTAAGAAATACAGGCAATAAATCCTACTTGGTTTAAACAATTTTACAAAAATTCAAGCTAGTATAGAGCATTGCCATAATGTAATTGTTGCATAATGCAAAGTAAATGCTGTTATGAAGTGCTTAGAGTATAAGCGAGTAGAGTATATAAGCAATATAGCGTTTTTTTTTTTTTCATTCTTTGGTAACCGGGTAAGTCCCACTAGGCACAAGTGCCTGTTTTCAGGGGCAACCCGGGAGCACTGCGGTGTTTGAGTGACTTGCTCAGAGTCACAGAGTATGCAGGTGGAGGCTGTGGGAACCAAACACAGGTCTGCTGGATGTGCCAAGCTCATTCACAGCTCAGTACTTTAACCTCTGTGCTATACTGCCAGCCCAGTTAAGTATTTCTGTATTAGATACCAGGGAAAGGGTATCTGTGATAAGGGGTGAGTGGGCTGCCTGAGGTGGGTATCAATCAATCAGTCATATTTTATTTATAAGCGCTGTTCCTAAGATCGCAATGCTGTACAGTCAAATTCACAATAATACGTAACATAAAAACAAAAATTAAAACAATCATAAAATCAGACAAATAATCAAAGATTAAAATACTAAAATTAGGAGTGGAACACTAGCTTAAATTAAGCTCAAGAAAAGCTAGCTTGAATAGATGGGTCTTCAGCGCAGTCTTATAGGCCTAGTAGCCATTGCAGGCCTTTAAGGCAAATAGACTGAATGTGCAGCAACTGAGGTCCGAGGGGTGGCCGAATTCTGGGTTGGTATTAAAGTAACCGGAGGGCTGGTGGGTGGTGGAATAGCCTTGGGGTAGCAGGTACAGACCTGTGGGAATATAAAGTGAGTGTATTAATACTCAAGATGTTCGTTCAGTTAAAAAGAATATTTTGCAAAAGTGTGTTGTTATTGCTAATTGCAATTGTTTCTCATGCAAGCTATGTCTGTAAGTTGACCGAACAGTTTAGTAAAATTTACTTTAATTTTCACTTGGAAACTATCAGTCTTGCTTCAGGATTGTCCGAGTCTCGCATTCCTGTGGTCTCCAGGTCATTCCAGTATGGCACCTTTCTCTTCCACAGTTCCTGCAGCTGTCGGACTGGGGAGATAATCCGAAAAGAGTTCCTATATGTACCCAAATCAGTGGTTGTGGATGGGAAGAGAGGCAAAGAACCTACTGGTAGTACAGCTCTGTTTTACTCTCTGTGTGTACTGCATTCACCTGGTGTGTAGTATATGTGTTACAGCAATACTAACTGGAGTTCTCCTAGACTGTCTGCAGGGTTGATGCAGATATTTCTCTCAATGCAGGCTTCCTTAAACAGCCTCTGATGCCCACCGGCTGGCTGCTGTGGTATGCATTTATTTCCTTTTCTCTCAAGGCAGGTCACCGTCTTTCAGGAAAATGTCTTCCTGAGACTTTCGGTAGGCATGCAGCTCATTCTCTATATACAGAGGTTGTACTACTATAGCAACCTTTGATGTCACTTCCTGATGGTTGGTTGTGGAAGCCCTGGTAGGCTTCCCTGAATGGCACTGGCTAGCAGCACTCACTGTCCTCTCTCTCTCAGAGCTTATTGCAGACTCCTCTCTTCTGAAACTTCCCTTTACATTTTCTGGGATAAATGTAGCTTATAAGTCTACAGAATTAGTATGCAGAATGTTCGGTGGACTACCCATTGGCTGGTGGAAAGGACCCCAAGCATACAACATAGTCATGTTCCTAGCAGGCTGTTGGTATCAGGTGCTGAGAGCCCTGATCTCTGATTGGTTGGCTGCGAGGTCAGGGGTTGGCAAGATGGTGGCTATTCATCTTTGAAGAAACATTGCTACAGCTTCACATTTCATTTCTAGCACTGCTGCTCAGCCTTTACTATAGTTGAGCCATCCCCCCTCCCCCCAGTTTGTCAGGCACACTAGTGCCTAGCATTCCGGTTGGCAGTTTATGGCAAAAAGGGCTTTCACTGCCCCCTCAGGAGCTCCGTTTCTAGTCCTTCCTGCAGAGCAGTCTCTCTTCACTTGAAAGCACCTGGCAGCTGTGCTGCCTTTAAAGGTGCAGAGACACCAAATACATAGTCATTCCGTTCCTCCTCCTCCTCCTCTTCTTTGCAGTGTTTCTGAGCCCCCTGATGGGTGCTGGTGTCCCTGGGGCCAGACCACACTAAGGGAATGCTGTCCGATGTTGGCAGGGTTGCGGCGGTGAATGTTGCAGGTGGGCGGGTTGGGTGCGCTGAGTGCCATGCAAAGTGTTTGAGCAGCCGTATTACACATTTGAACGGGCGGGTGCTTGAACATGTGCAAGGAGCTGTGCTGTGATCACCGTGAAGGAACAGCAGCTCGGATGTTCAGGCAGTGCTCATCCCATCCCCCATCTTCAGGTTGCAGTTCCTCGGGCTGGAGTGAGCAGCATTAGCTAGCAGGCAGTTCAGGTGGTAGCCAGAAGCAAACAGGTAACCGCTCGCATAGCGCAGTGGGTTAAGGCTCCGAGCTGCAGATCTGGAGACCTGGGTTTGAATCCCACAGCTGCCTAGGTGCATACAGTGTGATCCTGAGCAAGTCACTTAACTTCCTTGTGCTCCCAGGTCGCCTCTGGAATTCTGCTTAAAGTTGGACCAGCATAACATTCTGTGGTGATTTGCATATGCAGCCCATGATGCTTTGCATTGTGGGGGCATGTGTGATTTTGTATTTTCTTGAAACTTGGCTTCCCAGCCAAATGCCCTTTGGGGTAACCCTTGCCTCAGTGTTTGCGCACAGAGGTTCTTTGTCTTTTAAATAGTTTTTTATTTTAATGGGTTCACCACAGTATATCCAAGGCACACTGCCTTAAGGGTAGCTGGTCCATTCCACTGGGGTGTCAAACAGACGAGGCATACTGATGAGTCCTGGTAGACGAAACACGTGTCTATGTCTTCTGTTAGCACCCTTTGCAAACTGTGTGACAGACCTTTCGGCACCATGCAATTCTGCTTAAAGTTGGACCAGCATAACATTCTGTGGTGATTTGCATATGCAGCCCATGATGCTTTGCATTGTGGGGGCATGTGTGATTTTGTATTTTCAGCTTGGTGTGCTACTCCTGGTTAAAACAATGCTCCCATTTGAGTGGGGCTACACTCTCCCTCACCTAAACACTTTTGTAACATAGCATTAAAAGAGAAATGCAAAAGAAGCAGTTTCATTTGTTAAAGTATACCATGTGGTACATCAGCAACCATGATCTAATACCATAGTAGACCATGGTTTGTGATGTAATACCTTGGCAATCCACTACAGGCAAAAAGCAGTATACAAGTGAAACTAATATGCAAATAGTTTGCAGTTTGTGCTTGTTCCAGCTTATTTTTGCTAAGTTTTTTCCTGGCACAGGGTTTTTGACATTTTCAAGATTGTTCTATATTGTAACTGCCACACAAGTTCATGACTTACTAAAGAGTGTACATTTAAACTCCACATATACTGTTAATTATGCTGTAACAATATTTCTTTAGAAGTGAACATTTTTCATACTGTTACCATCCCTTCTGATCTACTGCTTTCTAAGCAACTTTGGGTACAATGCATTGTGGATGACTGAATAACATTATCTGCCCTAGCCTTCTCTTGGTGAATACACAATGGTAAAGATGAGCATGCACCTTCTATAACCGAAAGCAAAAATAACAGACAGTGAGATAAACAAAGCAAAATCAAAGAGAGAGGCTACTTCTATAGGTGAAAAGAAAAATAAATTGATAGAAACAAAAAGAAATCAAAGAGACAGACTAACAATACTAGTTAAAACAAGTATTTGGGGGTGCTGTGGAGCACACTTACCGACCAGACGTGCCTTAAGATCTGCTCTTCACATCTACAGAGTATTCAACCCAAAATAACGTAAGTTTGCAAATTTTATCTAAAAAGTGACTGTATCTGAATCTACAAAAGGTGCTGAATCTTTCGGTCTCATTGTTATAAAGATGGGACGTACTAACAAGGGTCCTGCAGGCGCTGCAAAGTTGAGGCCTGTTGAGCCGGAACAGCATGAGGCAACCACCCAACCTGCAACCGAGACAGCTTCTCCGTGGACGGCACTCCAGCGCTCGATACAAGCAATAGACAATAAGATCGAGTCTATTTTAACTTGATTTGCAGAACAAGAGAGCAAGATTGTGGAGGCTAATAAAACGGCCTCCTCTGCACAAACGATGGCAAATCAAGCGCTGAACACAACAACGAAGCTGGTTCAGGAAAACGCACAGTTGAGATATCGTCTGGAAGCCCTCTAGAATTCGCAGAGGGCTTCTAATGTTAGGATCGTAGGCTTACCTGAGAACTGTGAGGGAGATAGCCTCTTGTTTTTCCTCCAGGAATGGCTTCCGAAGGCATTGAAGCTTGGCTCGGAGATTGAGGCAGAACATTTCCTGTGTGCATACCGGATCTCCCCTAGATCAGCTGTGGTTTGAGATAAGGCACCCACAACGGCTCTAGTGATCACTGCCAGTTTGGGGACCCAGGATCTGATTTTAACAGCTGCCAGAGAATCAAGGAAGCTCAACATTCAAGGGGCTACAATACACATGTTTCCTGATCTCTCATATGCCACGAGGATGTGGTGTAAGAAATTTGATGGTGTCCGGGCTAGACTCCGAAGTCTAGGGGTGGCCCACTCTTTGCTCATGTCTGCTTGCCTCACAGTGTTTTATGGGGGAAAGACATATCAGTACACCGACCCGATCGAAGCAGGGAAAAAGATGGAGGCTATAGCGCTGGAATTTGGCCAAGCAGCAGCTCCAGAACTATCCGAATCTGAAGAAGAAGAGGAAGAGACCTGAAGTGCCACGATTATGGACCTTTTTCTCTATCAGAGCATTAATGTCAGGTTTAATATGCTTACCTAAAAATTTGAATAATCTTTATTAGTGGGTGTTTTACAAATCTAATTAGCTGTGGGATGCAGATTTTATTAGAAAGGAAACTAAGCTGAAATGTGTTGAACTGTTAGACCTACAGCCATGTGTTGCACTGGGGTTATTTTTGTTAAAAATAATGCAGTTAATTCACCAGTTTTTCATTTACATTAGACTAATGTAGGGTGTTTAGCAATGTTGGATCTCTGGGTCGGGAGGGCATTTCTATTATGCACAATAAATACAGTATATAGGGACATTTATTTGGGTTGGGGACCACATCAGCACAAGTTGCTGTGTCTTTAAGATGTTTGGATTTCCATATTTCAATGTGAGGTCACCCAAAATCTTGTGGGGTGCAGCATATCTTGGACTTTTATATTTCTTTTGGACATTTAATTTTATAAGATATACCTCCATATACGAACATCAGATTGTATAGACTAATCCTCCTGTGTACATGTGATGTATTATGGTGCAGAACTGTGATCTCTTACATGAGATACCTGTATGCTATTGTTTCAAGTAAAACAATAAAATATAAGTAACAAAAAAAAAGTATTTGAAAAGTGAAAGCAGTAAACGTTATGTTCTGTGTCCTGCTGAGTTAGATAGTTTAGAGAGTAAAAAAGTGAAATTAATGTTCCGCAAAATAGTACTTGTTCAATAAAGTGTTTTTGAGTTTGGCTTAATTCAGTACATTTGGAGAAACGGTGCTTGTGCTGCTAGGATTGTTTGACAGCCACCTATTGGTCTGCAAAGGAACTGCAGGAAGAAAACTAAGAGGTACCATAGCACACTCCCATCATGCATTGCAGCCCATATCTTGTAATACACACAGAGGAAAATCAAAGCACCTAGAATAGAAAGTGAATTGCAAGTTTTTGAAAAGTTGTAAAATATGTTTTGATGTTAGAAAACTTAAAGCTTGTAATGAAAGTTATCGTAACAAAAGTGAAATAGCAGCCACAATACTTCCAATAGGTGTGTTCCAATTGTTTTGAAGTATATGTACACCATGTTTAACAGCTTATTGTAACACGGCAGAATGGTAACAGCGATCAGCGGGACAGCCGATAGGCGGCAATGCGTCACGTGGTACAGGAGCAACACAGCACTATGAGACGATAATGCCGTGTTGCTCCTGTAGTACAGAAAGTAGCCAGCAGAAGAGAAGTAGCGGGGTTTGCAGCTGGCAGTGTTAAAAGAAAGAGACACACAGGTAGGCAATAGCAAGATAGTACCACACATAGTGAGGGTGAGAAGTAGAGGCGAGGGACATACGGAGACAGAGACAGACATACCGAGGTAGTGTAGTAAGGGACGAAATGGCAGTAGTGTTCAATCTATGTGGAGCCATGGAAATCGAGGAATGGACAGATAGGAAGTTTGTAGACGAAGTGGAAGTGAGAGGTAGAGGAGAGGCAGATAACAGCAGAGAGAGACAGAAGCACTCAACCGGGGCCACAAGTAGTTGGCGCGGCGGAAGCTGGAGGTGGAGGAGGCACATCTGGGAACGCATGTACCTGCCACACATTTACCGTCCACGGCACCGTCAAAATTAACTACGCGCGAACAATGGCCCACGGAGGAGGCACGAGGTAACGGCACAAAGGTAGGAGAAGCAGTAGCATTGAAGGGAGAGCGAGCAGGACAGAAACACAAAAGCGAGGCACATAATGATGACACGCATATGCAAATTATATAGCGACAGGCTGGGCAGAGTGTCAAACCGAGAGAATCACAGTCATCCCAGTCAGTCTCCTACTCAAACAGCCGCACAGAAATCATTAAAATGTGCATCAGTCGGCAAGAAAGTAAAAAGAGTACCCTGTATTAAAAAAGATTTGGAACCATATCTGTATGTAAGAGACTACTGTTTAGAAATCTGAAAGTAACAATAAAAATCACAGTAGATGATGTAACTCGCGTTGTGTTTTCTGTTATATGAGGAGCAGGATGTATAGTCCACACTAACAACGGGCATGTCCATGTTGCAAGCGCATTAATCCCCTCTGAAGGTGGCATCTAATGGGGAGTTAATGCATGGTTGGACCATTGTACGCCCTCGGCCTCTGGCCTCGAGCCGCAATGGTCCCAACCATGCATTAACTCCCAATTAGATACCACCTTCATCGGTGATTAATGCTTACACGTACAGCATTCTGAAAATAAATCAGTGTGACTGTACTCATTTATTCAGAGACTTAGTCATATAATCATTGCCATGTTACAAGTGGATTAAGCCACTGGAAAGGATGGGTCTACAGTGGAATTAATCCATGGTTGGGTGGTTGGATGCACAGTAGACCCATCCTTTCTCATGGCTTAATCCTTACATCTTCCGTGTGAAGTCCATCATCAGAGTCTATCTGTAACAATAAACAGACAGGTAGCTTGCAGAGTCTGTGTAGACAGTTTTTTCCTGACTGGAGTAGGCATACAGTACGTCCTAGTCTAGATAAATATAACTAGTCAATAAAAAATGAAAGGCCTTTTGTATACACAAAACAGCTGTCATGACAGTAACCTTCAGCAATACCATATGAATGGGTAATACAACAACATTTAACCTCCTTTTTATCCTTTACTATACCTCTTGCTCTGGGTGATATGGTCTGGGCTTTGCAAAAGACAATACGAGGAAGAGAGGTGGGTGTGACATAGATACCTCTGTGTGCTACTTGCATTTGCAAGTTGGTAGGGGCACCTGGCAAGTCGTAGATAAACCTGAGCAAAAGTTTGGCATCTCTTTCAGAATGATGGGAGTGGAATAGTCAGTTCTTCCTCGGATTCTGGGTTGCTGCTCCCTGTTTATTGACCAGCAAAGAAGCATCTTCACTCAAAATGGGTTCCACAACAACTTTAGTGGTTTCTGTTGTTTCTTACAGGCTCAACAGGTTTTTCACTCTCTTCCTCTGGCACTTCTTAGATGTGGGCCCATCATCCAAGTGCACATCGAGTGTTGGTACAGTCCACAATTGTTGGTGTAGGCTCTGCAAGGAGCACATTTAAAACATCACTTTTTCTGTTCGACCCTCTGAACAGTCTGGCGAGATCCCTGGTAGGGTAGTACACTCCTTCTGATTCAGAGTCTGAATCGTCCTGATCTACTTGAGCATCAGTTGTGGGTGGAATAATTTTAGATTGCCTTTTTTTTTTGTCCGCATGTAGCAGGTGGAGTAGTTGGGTTTCTGGAGGTTCCACAGAGTCCACATCACTGACCAATTCTCCAAAGGCAACAAATGGTTTTGGTGGATAATCTGATATTTACTTGACTCTTCTTCAGGATGAGTCTTGTAAGTGGGCATATCATGCACCTTTTCCATTACACCGTACAGGGTATTGCTCTAACGATCAGCAATTTTGTGCTTCCCTGTCAGTCCCAAATCTCTTCACAGAACAATGTCTCCTGGCAGCAGTTCATGTGCCTTCACTCTTTTATTGTACCTACCTTTATTGGCTTTATTCTTTGCTGCAGCATTTCAGGCCAACTTGTATTTATTTATTTCAGTTTTGGATTAATACTTTTGAGCTGAGGAGCTCCTTTTCAAAGGTTCCAAGTCAAAAAATACAAGACAATACATTTGTTATAGATAATTACAGGCATACAAAACCATAAATACAGACCAAGTTACATGGAAATTTCAGTTACAGAAGCGCTAGAGAGAATGGCATCAGCACTCAAGGAGTGTGGTACAGTATTTAAGCAGGTTTAGTATACAACTTAAGGCCAGAACATTCCTGGGTTACCGAAGTACATGGCGTTGAAAATATTCACAGCCAGAGGAGGCTTTGTCTAGGGTTCAGCAGAGTGACATAGTATTGAGGGAAGCGAGGGAGTAGGATTGAAGGGAGTTAGTGAGTGAAAGGACAGAGGAGGGGAGTGGGAAGTAACAATACACAGTACACGGGGGAAACCCATAGTGGGCTCTAGTATTGTACTAGTGTATATCTGAGTCTATACGGGGCAACAGCAGTCATTTTGGAGGGCTAGGTAGGAGTGGAGAGCATTTTTAAACAGGCCAAGCTTGTTGCCTTTGATAAGGGAGGCATGGAGGTAATTTATCCACTTAGAATCCCTGTATGATAGGGATCTCTGAGCGAACGTAGTGTGCTTAAAGAGCACCAGTAGCCCCCCATTGATTGCACTTCTGGTGTTTTTAGTTGCTTGGGCGCACTTGAACAAATTGGTGGTGGATTCAGGTGGCAGTCCAAGGAGTGACTTTTTCCCCACCAGGCAGGCCTGGTATTTTACTCTGAGATGGAGTGGGAGCCATCCAGTCTCTTTATATAGTGTACAGGTGTGGGTCAGGTAATCTCCCTCGAGGACCAGCCTACAGGCCTTATTAAGGAGGGTTTTGACCATTTTCAGCACAGTATCAGAACTAGCCCTGTAGATCATCAGCCCATAGTCAATAGTGGACAAGACAGGCATTTAATTGGTATATCAGTCTCTGTATGTACTGTAGGTGATTCTCTGGTCTAGATATATCAAGACTGACACCATAACACAAGTCCGTTAGGCTTCCCTACCAAACATCAGGTAATATGGAGAGAGTCCAGTGGCGTCACGGCTGTTGTACGACTTGCTGACTCCACTTGATCTTTTCCTTTGGGTCCAATGTACCTAGCATGTGTAGTAGAGTTTAGTTGAACTATTCAGGCTGAGGATCACACTGAGGGTGATACGGGGTAGTTCGTGACTTTTTTATTCCCTAGAGGGATAGCATTTCTTTTACTAGATGACTTTTGAAACTTCGTCCTTGGTCTGAATGGATTCACTGTGGGGCTTCATAGTGTACAAAGAACTTTTCTACTAAACACTTTTGCAACACTTGTTGCCTTTTAGTCCTTTGTTGGTTAGGCTTGGGTATACCTTGAGAAGTGATCTGTTTAGTACTAAAATGTTTGCTGTGAGTTTAGTCTGGTTCTAGGCTGAAAGTCTATGTCTACCAGTTTCATGAGTGCACTTGTAACTGTGTTTACTAGAGGGGCTGCCCTCTGTGGCAGTGTTTTGCATCTCACACATCTGTTGCAATATTGTTCCATGTCCCTCTCATATTTTTAATTAATTTATTTAGTTTTTGTTGACTGGGAAAGGAGGACTAGACAATCCTGCCTATTTTCAACCTCGTCGAGGGGGTTACAGATGTATGCCAACTGACATTGAACCAGATTAAGCTGTTGGTTGTATTATTTATTTATTTTTTTTTGAAATCTCTATTTATCCCTCCCCTTCCCTACACCCCTCCAGCTCTGGTTCCTTGGGAGCGCCATGGAGTCTACCCCTGCTATCCACCTTAACTGGTCCATCCTGTTCTCCCCCATGGAGCCGTGGTTGCCCCCTGGGCAGGGACGAGGTGGGGCCTGTACACCCCGACCACTTCTTGTTTCGTCAGGTCACAGGTGGCCAGGCAGGTGGAAGCACATTAGGGTCTAGCTCCAGTGCTCCGTCTCCTTGGAGTTGGAAGGCATTTTCTCTTTTTTCTTGTGGGCGTTGCGAGTGCTCTGACATCAAGGTGCATAGTGCTGATGTCCGTGACGTCCTGTCCACTGTGTATGTCTCAGTGCTTGCTGTGCCCCAGGCCTTCTCCTGGGGCCAGTCAAGCACAGAGATGCCATCCTCCCCTCTCTGCCTGGAGAAGACAAACTGCCCCTGGCCCTCCAGCTCTCCGGGCTCATTCCTGAACCAGGGTCACTGGTGCCGCAAGCAGAAATCCAACTGCTGTGCCAGCAGGCCGATGGTGGTATTTTTTTAAGTGAATGGGGGAAATTTGACCAGTACACCAGGGAAATTCCCCTACACTTTTCGAGAAATGCCATGGGATCTTTATCATCCACCTGAACTACCACCAGAATAGGCAAATGGGACCTCGGTTTAACGTCTCATCCGAAAGATGGCCTTCAGGAGTGCAGCACCCCCTTCATGCTGCACCACAGTGTCACTATTTGGATGTAACGCAAGTGCCTGGTGTGGGGATAGAACCCACAGCCTTCTGATCTTCCAGCCTCAGAGGCAAGTGTGCAACCTGCTGACCCACTGACACTGGGATAACCTGCCAATGCAAACCTGCTAATATGGGGCAAACAGGAGTGAGCACGAGTGAGGTCCAAAGTTTGCTCACTTCCAGAGAGTCCCATGTCATCATGCAGGTCACGCAGTACAGCCTTTTTGAATTGTGAAGGTAAGACCAGCAGCAGCTTTAGAAAGCCTTATGACCCTTGATTTATCGGTACAGGAAGTAATCTTTGATTTTTAACTTGGGCCACTCCTGCAGTAGCAGCTTTGTGTCAGGATTTTTAGTACGGACTTCAGTGGCATTACCCCCATTCTCTGTCTAATGACGATGGCTTTCAAGCTAGAGTCCATTCTTTGTTTTCTCTATAAATCTTTTGGAGTTAACTGCAGGATAGTGGTCGGATCTTGTGCAGCAAACAGTCGCCAGGGCACCAAGACTGTCTGAGACAATGAGCATCTGCATTTATCTGTAGCTTATCTGCGGAGAACGTGTTGCACAGTGTTTTGACAGTTTGCTCTGGGATTCCTGACCATGTTTGGTTGTCTGTTGATGCATTTGGCCTTCTTGAAAGGGCATCAGCATCCACATGATTCAAGCCAGGTCTGCATTCTACACAAGAATCATAAGTTGACAAATCATACAGCCATCTGTTTCCAGCAGCATATAACTTTGCAGTTGTTTTTATGTATGTCAGAGGGTTGTTCTCTGTTCTGACAGTGATGTGTTCCATACAAGTATTCATGAAACTTGTCCCCAATTGCCCACTTGAATGCAAGGAACTCCATTTTGTGAATAGGGTAGTTCCTTTCTGCTGTGTTCAAGCTCCTACTGGCAAAGATGACTGGCTTCAGTCTTTCAGGGTAATGTTGACATGGTACAACTCCAAGTCTGCAAAGGCTGGTGTCTGTATGTAGAACATAGGGCCTTGCTGGATCAGCATATGTGAGTACTGGTCACAGCGGTGAAAGTTGCAGGCAGGCGGGTTGGGCATAGTGAGCGCCGTGCAGAGTATTGGAGCAGCTAGCTTGCACATTCGAGCAGGAGGCTGCTTGAACATGCACAAGGAGCTGTGCAGCAATCACCATGAAGGAACAGCAGTCGGGATGTTCGGGTAGTGCTCCTCCAGTCCCACACCTTCAGGCTGCAGTCCCAGAGCCAGAGTGAGCAGGATTAACTGACAGGCAGTGGCAAATGGGTAAGCCCTCACTATTGGGGAGGGGATATACTTCTGCCAGCCCAGTGGTGTGGAGGGCTGAGGTGCTGAGTGCCTCACCACCTGTCACGCTGACAACACGGGCTCGGAAATGGATGCGAGTCACTCGAGGGCTGCCTGGGTGAGGGAGGATGGCTCTCATCCCTTGGGGAGGGGGGATGCCATGCCTCGCTGTTGACTGCCAACTGGAGGTATCTGGGTGGCAGAATAAGTGAGGTACACAGTGGGAATGGATCTAATGCACAGAGCACCGAGGCCATCTCCGTGAAGGCGGAGCACGCACATTATGCTTATTGCACGTCTGAGAGCCCAGGGGAGAAAAGAGTGGAAACCTGGGTTTCGTGAAGCCCTGCCTGTGTCCCAGTGGTTTGCCCTACTGATCTGGTCCTGAGGCCACACTGAATTGTCTGCAAGGGCAGAGGGCGGACCTCCCCCTCCTGCCCTGCCATGGGGTACCTGCTTTCAGAGCTGGAGGGGAAAAGTGGATGACTGCTGAGAACTGGGACAGGGCTGATAAGCTGCCGAGACCTACTTATGGTGGATAAACACCATTGTGAGGGGGGGAAATATTGCCCAGTTACCACAGCTTCTATCAAAGAGCTTTTCTCAGTGCTTCTCCTTTCCTGATCTCTCAGGGCCCACAGTGTTCTGTTATTTGCCAGTCCCGCTGTTCTCCCAGGATTAAGTAAGTCCTCTGGAACTGTACTTGTCCCATGGAGGACAACGGGGCATGCAAACAAAAGATCAGAGCTTATAAAAACTCTAATATGCACAGCTGGCTATTGAATCTCCCACTGCCACAGCCCTCCTCTGATGACAGCTGCAGGGGTTCTGGGATTTGCAGACACAGAAAGTGTCAGCTTGCAAGTCAGCAGAATCATGTGATACAGTCTGATACTGCAGTGAACAGTCAGTATAAAAAAACAAAATGTTTTTTGCACACAAAGTGCAAATTGGGACCAGCCCCGCACTTGGGCTCTTAGTGTGCTGACCCTTGAAGTTGTTTATTAAGGACATGTGAAATGATGTGAATAGCTGGGGCCAGAAGTTTGCAGATGACAGTAAAGTAGGGAGAGTGGTTGACCCAGTAAATCAAGTAAGGTATCTGCAAAATAAGGTGGACAAAAATAAAAGAATGGACCATAAGATGGGGAATAGAATTAAATAAGGAAAAATACAAGTTTGTGTATCTTGGACATAAAAACAGAAATGCAAACCGTTACTTAGGAGACCGTGCTAAAAGAAACACAAGAAGAGAAAGATCTAGGTATTGCAATTACAAATGGACTGACAAATTCAGAACACTGTAGTACGTAACTAGTAAGGGAAATGGAATCATGGGATGCGTCAGTGGAAGTTTGTATTTAGGGGACGGAGTGGGATATTGCCATCGTATATATGCTTGGTGTGGCCGTGTAAGTATTAATCCACGACAGAAGAGGGCTCTACTAGGGGATTAATGCCTGGTTGGGGGGGGGGTGCAGGCTAGTGGCACCCCAGGATAGCTACAGGGGACTAGCATGAACTGTGAAAACAAACTAAGGCAAACATGTATATCCCAACTTCCACCTGGACAGCCATCACAGATGGGTAGAAGGGACCACGGTTTAACGTCTCATCTGACGGACAGTACTGCAGTAGTTATTACTGGGTGTTAGCCCAAGTTCCTTGTATAGGACTAGAATCTATAACGTTCCAGTCTTTTTAATACAAAAGTGGGCAATTTTGAGCCACTAACCATTTTTTTAAGTGGATTTTTTTCTTAACTATTTAAAAAAAAAAAAAAACTTTTATAAGAAAATCCCTGTTATAAGAACGTTTTTGATCAGCATATAGGTGTGTTTATTATCGGGCTCCACTATATATAATTTCCACCAATATGACCTAATTTAAGTGCAACACCTTGGTTGTCTCTGCCCTCCATGCCACCTGGCCTGTAACAAGAGTGTTATTACAGGCCAGGTGGCATGGGGCAAGACAACCATGCCTCACCTGCTGCCACAGCAGTCCGAGTTTGAGGGACTGACTACAGTTATTCGGGAGGCGGCCGGGGATTCAGCGCCCAGCAGATGCTGTCCTCCTCTGGGAGGCAGACTGCTCTGCTTCAGTGACCGCCACCTAGATGACCATAGGTGGCGGTACAGGTTGGAACAGCAGTTAAGGGTGGGGGACGTTCTCTGACAGAAATTGTCAGCATGTCCTCCGATGTGTGTTTGTACGCCCGTCGCCTCCATGGAGCATTAATGGGTCGTGGGAAACCAAAGAACACTGGAAAATACCACCAGCAGCAGGATGTTGTCCCGCAGATCCTGGCAGACCTCACATTGCCTGCAGGTCAGAAAGGGACCATTGGAGGGATGTCATTGCCGGTAGTGACCAAGGGGGATGTGGAGGACCTTCATAAGAGAGTCCCCAGGGAGGGTGGCAGAGGACTTCATAGGATGAGTAAGGAACTCCTGGTGGAGGTCTGTATTGTGAGGGGGATAGATTTGGGGGTAAGAAGAGAGGGGGAAAGGGAGGTTAAGTGCATGTGTTAGCTTGGAGGGATGGAAAGTGGATCCTTAGCAGGATGGGCGGGAGAGCTGGATGTCATTGTCCACTTATGGACTAATGATCTGGCAGGGGATGAGGTTAGGATAGTGTGGGAGGAGTTTTAGGCAGGTAGCGGCACACTTAGTGACCTTTTCTGAGTTACTACCTGTCTTTGACAGGGGAGTGGATAGGATAATCCGTAGCAGGAGCTTCAATCAGTGGTTGAAGGAGTGGTGCAGAGGGGAAGGATTTGGCTACATTGGGGACTGAGGTCCTACCTGGGGGGATAAAGACTTATACAAGGGAGATGGCCTGCATCCATCTGGGAGGGGAACAGAAGTCTTCAGTGAACTATTTAAATGTTACATAGGCGAACATTTAAACTAGCAGAGGGAGGTGGCGGAAGGAAGCAGGGAGACATAGACTCCCCACCCCCCCCAACTAGCTGAAGTAGTCAGGGAGAACCACATGGGTATCTGATAACAAGAAAAACAAAATGGTGGGTGTGAATAGGCATGGAAATGAGGGCAGAGTGGGTAAAGAAAGAAGGGAAAGGGGGGGTATTGGCAAGCAGGGTGGTAGAAGTATGTGGAAGGCCATGTGTGCAAATGCTAGAAGTCTGGGGAATAAGATCCCTGACCTAGTGGCCATTATGATCGAGGCTGATCTAGACATTGTCACCATTACTGAGTCATGGTGCAGTGAGAACTGTGACTGGGATTTAGCCATACCAGGATATACACTGTTCAGGAAGGGCAGGGTGGGTAAGAAAGAGGGAGGAGTTGCTCTTTATGTAAGAGATGGCATAAAGGCAACAGAGATGCAGGGAACAGAGAGAGGGATGGAAATTCTGGTGGTCACCCTAAAAAAGGGGGATGGAGCTGCAGTTTGCACTGGAGTGATCTACAGACCTCCAGCACTGGGGAAGGAGGTGGACAAGGTTCTGGCAGAAGCCATCCAAAAGATGACAAATAAGGGTGAGGTGCTGCTGGTGGGGGACTTCAGTACGCTGGATGTAGATTGGAGCATCCCAGCTGCAGCTTCAGGTAGGAGCCTGCAGGGCGTGTTCCTCAGGCAACTAGTAGAGGAGCACACTCATGAGGAAGCAATATTGGACCTTGTGCTCACCAGTTGGGGACAGTATTGCAGATGTCATGGTGGGTGGCCACCTGGGGAGCAGTGATCACCATACTGTATGTTGTGGTTTAGTAAAAGAACTGTCTCACAAGTGAACCACACAAAGGTGAGGGTCCTAGATTTCAGGAGGGCCACATATACAATGATGGGAGAATGCCTCAGGGATGCCTTGGCAGGGTGGGAGGACTTGAGAGCAGTGGAGGAACAGTGGGCGAAGCTAAAAGGGGCCATATTGAAGGCAACAAACCTCTGCATCGGGCAGGTAAGCAAAAGGAAAAGGAGATTGCTGTGGTTCTCAAAAGAGTTGGCTAGGAAGGTAAGGACACAAAAGCTAACGTTCAGGAGGTATAAGAAGCTCAGCGGGAGGAGGATAGAGAGGTGTATCAAGAGAAGCAGAGGGAGGCAGGGAAAGCAGTCTGGAGTGCAAAGGTGCAAATGGAGAAAAAGATAGCACAGGCAGTAAAGAAAAGGGTCAAGACGTTTTTCAGGTGCGATAGCAAAAGGAGAAAGACCAGGGGAGGGATTGTAAGGCTCAGGAGGGAAGGGGGGATTCTGTGGAAGGGCACAAGGAAAAATCGGACATCCTGAACAATTTATTTCTATTCAGTTTTCACAAATGAAAAGGAGGGTGAGGGACCACAGATCTGTGTCAGGGGCATCAAAGGAGGGGGCATGGACACTAGTCTGTTTACAGAGAAGAGAGTCCTGAAAGAACTTGCAAATCTTTTGGTGGACAAGGCATTGGGGCCAGACGGGATACATCCAAGGTTTCTGAGGGAGCTCAGAGAGGTGCTGACTGCACCTCTGACATGTGTTCTGCGAAAGGCTGGGAGAGGATGCAGAAGTTATGCCAGGGGTACCCCTGTAGTAGTGCTGCTGCTGATACCACGAGCCCCAAGGGGCAATGCCTATTGCTTGCTCTTACTCTCTGAACCAGCATAAAGGGCTAAAAGGCATGTTGACATTTGTTTGTTTGATTTATTTATGTGAAACAAATTCTAAGTTTTTGTTAAGGGGATATAACCCAGACGAATTGCCATATCCCACAGTCTTCTGCTCACACAGGGCATGGGATCCTCTCTTTGACCAACCCATTTGCATAGCTCTGTTCCTTGTGCCCACGTGGAGCTCTGCACACATGGATAGGGACAGCTTGGGAATGTGGATGCCATGTGACGCAGATTGACATCCACCTACAGAGTTGTGCAGGTCTGCTATGAGTAAATTGTATGCATGTCAGGCCTAATTGCGGCTCGGGCCCCAAATCCCATTTGTCTACATCTCCCACTACCACCGCCGCCGCCATCATATTGCAGTAACGGGCACAAATTCTGTTACTCTCTCCAGCTTTCCAAATATAGCTGGTGTGCTCCTTGAATTTGTACGTGCACACATCCAGTTGACTGGGCTCTATTTCTACTTTTCTTTAGCCCTCCTTTCACCCCCACACCATGTTTTACCGCAGCTAGATTCTGAATAGCTACTGCCTTTGTTGCCAGATTTTTTTTTCTTGCAATCCTTTCTGGTGCCCGTTTTCTCCCTTTGTGATCCAGACTTTCTTTTATTTCCATCTGCCATGATCTGGCTCAGAGTCTTTCTTTCACCTGCCTGTGGCCCCCCTCAACTTCTAGTTTAAATACTCTCCCATGACGCCTCCATCATAACCTACAGCAGTACCCCACCACCCGTATGCTCATGTGTGATGTGGTATCCCACCTATATAGGTTCTCCCTCTTTTATTTTTTTTGTATTTTTTATTTATAAGTTCCATACGAAATTTACAATAAAATCCATACACATGAACTGAGCACACTTATCATTTCTCTTACAAAGGAGTAGTAGGACCCGCTCCCTTTAGATGCATCATAGGGGGAAGTACCCAAAAAGAAAGAGTTAAAACCCTTATCTCAAGGCTTATCACAGCTCTCAGCATTACAGGGATAACAGTACAGGATAGTGAAAAGTCTATTAGAAGTTTAGCAATATGGTATTACACCTAAAAGTATCCCACATAAACTGTGCTAGAGTAGAACTCTATATGTAAACAATAACCCATGACAGGGTGTGCTGTTACTGGGAATTATACAGTGGCAAGAAAATACTGTACTCTGGGTGGCTGGCACAATTTACAGTTTGTAAGTCGTGCCATCACTACATTGTGCCAGCCAGCCAATCACCACCCACTGCCTAAATCACTCCGATGCCTGCAGATCAAACGAGCTGACCGTCATATTGTTGCCACCAATTAAAAAAAAACATGCAGTAAATATGAAAAAATGAGTTCCTCCTTCCAAATGTATGACCAGGACAAGTTGGAAAGAATTTTCTCCAACATTCTGGACACACAAATGGTACACTCAACAACACA
The DNA here is from genome assembly GCA_016271365.2 of Neoceratodus forsteri. Classification (NCBI taxonomy): domain Eukaryota; kingdom Metazoa; phylum Chordata; order Ceratodontiformes; family Ceratodontidae; genus Neoceratodus; species Neoceratodus forsteri. The sequence goes on from CM028129.1 coordinate 1,419,947,685, forward strand.
AAATGTTTCAGAAACTTTACCTGTACCTCAGCCCACACTCACCGAGCAGTACACAAGCCACGATAGCTCAAATGTGGATATTCCTTCCACCACCCGGCTGACAGTCACTAAATAAAAATGTTTCCGATCTCAATATTTTCAATTGTATAATAGCAATATCCCTCTCGAGAGTGTTGGTGATGCCAGGATTCACACACACCCAGTCCGGTTTCCTTACTTGGCCTGTGGCCTCATGACCAAACAGCACCATGTGTGGATAAATCCTGGCATCACCCACACTCTCTTGTGGTATATTGCTTAATTAACATGCATCTGGCTGCGTTGGGAGGCCGCAGGCCGAATGCCCGCACAGCACCTGGGTGTGCATTACTCCCCAATAACAGCACACCCTGGAGTGGGTTATATTGTGCTTATAACATGGGGTATGCGACAAAACTGGGGCAAAACCTAAATAAAAATTTTTTTACCCTCTTGAAATAGCAAAAAACCTGCTGTATCCTGCCACTATTTAAAATAATCCCTAACAGAAACATCACAGTTTTCTGCCTGGGAAAGGAACAATGGATTTTAGCTCCTTTGCAGCTCATTTCACAATACTGTAACGCAGACATCAGACACTTTCTGTGGGACGGTAATCTACACTTCGGGTCTCCTGTGATATGCGTTAATTGTTTTGCCCACTTTAGGCAGCGAGAGGGAGCAACACACCACGCTGCTGCTACAGCGAACGAGGCACAACAGTTGATACTTGCAGCCACCTCTTCTGATGCTCACCAGACAGTCACTATCTCTTAACTCGCTCCCTACCTTGCTCCCTACATAAAAAGTGTGGGACACGCAAATACACATTCCGAATGCAGCCTGCAGGGAGGGTTCGCTGTGCCTCTCTCTCGCCCTCCTACCTCCCGTGCATCACTGTCTCCAGCTGCAGCTGTCTCACTGTCTGCCTCAGTGTGCCACTTAGTCGCTATCCTACCTCCCGCACGTCACAGTCTCAGGCTTCTTTCTCTCTCACTCTGCCATTTCCTGCTGGCTTTCTGTGTGTATCTCTCTCTGTCTTATTGGGGGGACGCCCTGGGAATCGGGACTTCGACGGCTCCGTTCTTCATTGTTCCGACGTGGGTTGTGATCAGTAGATCTCTGCATTACAATGGGAAATAGCAGGGGATGGCACAAACAGCAGCTCACTCTGTCTTTTTCCCGGACCCAGCTTGTGCTGTGTGTATCTCTGTCATATTTACCTCATGCTCCGTTGCTTTCTCCACACACCGCTGCTCTGTTACTTTTCTACCTCTGTCTCTCTGACACAGTTTGTGGGGGGGGGGATATGGAGATTAGCAGGGTGGGTGGGTGTAACAGATGGCACGGGAGCTGACTGTTTGTGGGGGGGGCTGTTCGTTAACAGTGATTAATGAACAGTCGGATGGTGGGATTCAGCCAGTTGCCTTGCTGTATTTTCTACTTCCATATTTATAAAGAACTATAACCCCTTGAGTGAACCTGCCGCCCAGAAATATGTAAATTGTCAGACTCCTGGGAGACCACTGATGAAGAGGGTACATACTGTGTGGGAAAACAGATGGGGAGAACGCTTTAGATAGATGCCATTACTCCACCACGCGGTATTCTCCCTGCACAACCTATACCACCCAGTTACAGGACATTAATGGTTCTCTAGCCCGCAAATATAATAGCTTGAACTCTGAAATATAAAACATATAACCAAGGGCTAGATAATTTGATTCCTAACTACATGGAACTGAATAGAGTAAGAGTTCCCAGGCAGCATACTTTAATGGTTTACATCAGTGAGAGTGAGGGAAGGAATAGTCCAGACATAGAAGTGGAACTCCATAAATGTCCAAAGAAAATGAATTCACAAAAACATAAGTCCAGCCAGTTCCAAACTACCAGGGCAGTAGTACATGTACTCACGGCAAGCATAGTCCAGGGTTTTAAATAAGCTGAGAAAATTGATCAGCAGTTTTGCGCCTTAAAGTGCTAATCAACTGTGAAAATGCATAGCACTTGCCTCAATTTGATTAGCAAAATTAAAAATGCTAAAAAATGTACTTTTTAAAACCTGAAATAATAAAATCCTTTATTAAAATTAGCACTGTCTGTGCTGTATCTGTTTCAGTATCCTAAACACACACACACCCTGCCCATCCCATTGCAACCCCCACCAATCTCTGTATCACCACCGTAGTCACCACTCATGTCCCCTGCCCTCTAAAACGCAGGACTTAAGTTTTCCTGCCTTGTGTAATGACTCATCCACTCATCAAAATATCCCCCACGCAGTCAAGTCTGGTTACACACACACGGGGTTTTATTTAACTCTAAAAATTGATTAGCGTTTTGCTCATAAAAGTACTAAAACATTTGTGAAAATGCACAGCACTTGCCTTATTGTGTTTAACAAACATAACACTTCTAGAAAACCTATATAAATACTTTGTGTACAGTTAGTATTATCCCAAGGATAAAAACTGGTAATCAATTATTTAGAACCCTGACACACAAGTCAATATATAAAAAGGATGTCATTTAATTTCCCTCTGCATGTGACATGTAGCCCCTCCCCAACACAACAAACAATCCAGCCAGATCAGAATTGCAGACCCACCACTGTACCTATTTATTAACTGCATTCTCAGCATGAATGAATAAGACTTCAGAGAGAACAAGTTACAAGACAGGCGGCTGAGTTTTTGAGTTGCATCATGGGGGGAAGGGAAACAATCTGAAGGAAGAATGACCAATAAAATACACACTGGAATAAACCCCAAGAAAAAGTACACCTACTATCATTTAGGGTCCTTTAAAACCTTGGCTTTCCTTTCTTCTCTTTGTTTTATCCTTTTGTGGGTACTTTCCTCCGTTTCTCCCTAAACACTTGCAAATACAGTTCTGACAGCCAACCTGTACAAGAGACCAGCAGCAGTCTCCGCTCTCTGGACTTCACTGTTAACAGCATCCAAGGTCAGCACGAGACAGGACAACAAAAAAGTAGTCAAACGGCTCTCCCTCAGACTGAACTGAGTTGTAGCAGCCAGCCTACTGCTATGCTACCGGGCAGGGTGGCTACCGTGCGTTTGCCATTGCACAACGTAGTCACTCACCATACAAAGTGGATGACCTCTGCTGAACATCCCGACAGTCCTGGTCCGACCCGATCGAACTCTTGTTCCTGCTGCTCCACTCCACCAGAGTCCTCCACCAGTAACTGTTGATGGCAGGTATAAAATTAATTGCCGCCTGGTGCTGTTCTGACGCGAGCTAGGCTGCTAGCAGCAGATTAATCATGGCGCCAGAACTACCCATACTGCTGGGCGCACCAATCACTGCTCTTTAGCGCCCCCCCAAATAATGAGCAGTCACTTAAGGGCCATGCTTGAAAAAAAAAAAGTGCATGCCGAATTCCATATCGGCAGGAGCGCACCCAGACAGAAAAATCCTGTAATGTTTTTACCTTTAGTCATGTTAGCACGGTCACTGGGCAACACTCTGAAATGCATTGCACTTTTGCGATGGAAAAGTAAAAATGGATAGCATGAACTGCCAGTTCGCATCGTAAAGTGCGATGTGATACCGACTATTTAAAACCCTGTAGGTCCACTAAGTCCGTGCAGTATTCAGCTTGCTCCTGTGTCATCTTCCTCTGATAATGAGGTTCCCTCTGTCGCCCCAGCCATCTCTGCTTCAATGTGGTTCAGTAACTTGGTGGCTTCAGAGTGATCATTAAATAAGTAGGTGTGCCTATTCCAGAGGACTTTAAGTTTAGCTGGGATAAGGAGCTGGTGTTGAATTTTCAAGCCTTTGAGAGAGGTGCACACCTGGTCGAATGCCTTCCTCCTCTATCTCGTAGAGAAGAAAGAACAGGAAATACCTAAATCTTTGCCTCTCCATAACGGAATTGTCTCTTCCATTTAGCCATGGTCAAAATGCAGTCCTGTGCTGTCCACCAGAAAGGTCCTGGGTCCCATACCACCCTCTACAACTCTGTGGGGGATAATTCTGTAGGTTTTCTTCAGGTCAAGGGCAGGATCCTCTGTCGTCCCCAGGATTTGTGGTAAAAAAGTTTGTGCGAAGCTCAGGGGATCATCGCCCTCCACTTGTTCTGTGAGCCCAATAATACGAATGTTACGCTCCCTGGTCTGGTTTTCTACATTTTCCATTCGCTGCCTCAGTAAGAAGTTTTCCTTAGTAAGTTTAGCCATTGCCTCGGTGGACTTGCCAGCTGAGCCTTCCATATGTTGCATGGTCTGTTCGAGGGCATTGACCTGCATCTCAGGAGTGCTTACCCTGGGAGTCGGGGCATCTCATTTTTATCCATGGCCTGAGCAGCCTTGAGCTGGATTAGGATCGAATGAACTGTGGTGAGTGACACCGTGTTGTTGTTGAAACTACCACCACCTGAGGCTCCCTCGTGCTGAGCAGGCTGACCATCCCGTGGCTGAGATGGCCTTGGCTTAAAGAAGTCCGTAGAAGCCGCAGTATTTCTTGATTTGCCCATCATTAATCTAATTGCACTTAAGAACTTTCAGTTCAGTCAAAAACGCGTTGAAAATGCAGACTGGATACTGATTTTCTTTTTAAATTTTAGGTTCAAACCCACTGGAGCTCTGTAAAGGAGCATCTGCTCCATTCAGCTACTAAGCCACGCCCCCCTCCAGGTTCTCCCACTTAGAAAGTATTTCCCAATTTGTCAGGAACCTAAACCCTTCCTCTGAATCCCATCAAGAGACCCACAGTCATTCTGGTTTGTTGTTATAGCCAGCTTGCCTGATCCTATGCATGGAACAGTATCTCCAGGCTCCAGTGGGCCTCTTCCTGGGTTCTGCTTTAGCGTGCATCAGGCTTACTAACCTTCTACTTCTCTGCTGCTATCCTTCTCCTTTGCTGGTTTCTTGATTGGTACATTATAGCTGCTCATTGTGTCTTGCTGCTTTGATTGTACTTTATTTGTACCGAACATTGATACTGTGTATGTTTTAACTTTGTATTTATACTCCCCCTGCCCCCTGCACTCCGCTCTCTCGGGAGTTACCCTATGGCATCTGTCCCTTGCCCCCTCTTATCTGGAGGCTGTGGTAATCCCCCCATGTAGTCATGGTTTGCCTCCCACACGGGGATGAAGTGAGGCCGACACACCCCGAACATCTTCCTTTCGTCTGGGAACCGGTCCGGACAGGCAGGGAAGCTGTGGATCTGTGCCTGGGTGCTCTATCGCCTCGGAGTGCAGGGAGCCTTTTTCCTTGTTCGTTCTGGGTGTGATGTGTGCCGACAAGGCATTACCGCTGACATCCGTCATGCCTCCCCATGTGGCTGGGTGCTTGCTGTAACCCAGGCCTCCGCCTGGGGTCAATCAAGCGCCGAGCCTCAGCCCCATCCCTCCCTCCCCGGAGAATGCAAGCGGCCCCCTGGATGCTCAGCCTTCTCCCCTCGTCCGGCTGTCTGACTCCCTGGGCTTATTCCCGAACCCGGGTTGCCAGCGTCATGAATGGTAGTGCTACTGCTGCGCCGGCAAGCCGGCTGTTGTGTAGGTTCTAATGTATCCCCTGTTTCCTTCCTCCAGGCCACATTGGAAACTAGTTTTGACTTGGTGTGCCTCTCCAGGTTACCAATTTTCAAATAAATAAATAACTAAAATGTACATTGTTTGCTCACTTAGCTTTCAAATCGGGGATTTTGCATCTTGAATGGAATAATGTAATGTATGTTTACCCCATTACTATATTTTTTCTTAGAAATGAACAACTCCTAACATTAGAGAAAAATACAGTCAGATTGAAAGGGTTAATCTTCCAGAGTTCTTGCGCTACTTGACTGAGGTTACACAAATACTGTAAAGAACTAGTAGGACCATAATTACAGTAGTATATTTCTGAAGTCTTTTTCTTTCTCTAGTTGATCATTGCAATGTTTTCCAGATAGTACTAAATGTGATGTGAAGAGCACTGCTTTACCTGGAGACTGACATATCTGGTTGTAGTATTCTTTATACCTCCTTAGGATTGTGACCTTGCTTACTGTGACATCATCAGTGACTAATCTTGCAGCAGGCTTTTCTTGGTCAATTGTGATGTCACAGATTGTGAGTTCATAGGGTAGATATCATCTGTGAAGGATTAGAACTAGCTAAAGCAGTACTGTTCCACACATCACACAAAGTATTATCATATAGAAATTCTTTTAATTGGCTAAAGGGAAATGAAAAAATACTTAAGCTATAAGAAGTAATTGTTTACTACTTCTAATAGTTAATATCAGTTTCAGGCAGGACAACAAACACTTTGAGATTTCCAGCACAACTGGCCAGCCGCTGTTGGCTGTAGCGACCCAAATTCAGGGACAAATTTCGGCTGCCAGAGGGCTGACAGAGAGTGGAGGCTTGGGCATCCCAGTGGACATGCACCTTCTCTGGGATGGATTGATGATGCCTGCCAGTCAGCTGCATGGGAACCCTCCTGGGGATCCACAGGGAATGGTGGAGTGGCATATTGGTTACTGGGTAGGAGGGGATGAATCTTGTGGACAGATCATATCCACATGAGTTGTGTGCACTGTTATAGAGGGGTGCATTGCACTGCTCTGTGTGTGTGTGTGTCTTTCCACCTAGTTACGGACTGGAAGCACCTATCTCAAAGCACTAAACAGAGCTGGGAAAAACAGTATGCAAAATGCAAATATAATAGCTTCCAATACGTTAACAGCATGACAATAATGATTTGAAATATTACATATTGTTTATGTTCCCTTCAAAGAGCCCCTGATACCAGCTAGATAACTTTAAAAATGTGAGAGTTGGGCACAGTTCAGTTTATCATGCAAATATTTTTGCAGTCTCCCCATGAACTTTATCCTCCTGCCCTCCCCATCAGCTTCCTTCTGCTGCCAACCTCCAGGACTTGTCCATCTACTTCTTACCTCACTGTATGAGTGGATGCCATGGACGATGGTGGTATGGTGCCTTCAGGGTTTCAGCATCATCCTGCAGACAGAGGTTCTTTTCTGCCCATTACGCCCCTTGAATTAGAGCCGGCGGTGTGCAGTGGCGTGCACACAGACCATGAAGGCAGTGTAGAATTTTGAACACCTGCCTCCGATTTTTCAGTTATTTTCTTTCTTTTGCAAATGCATACATGCAGCATTTGTTATGAAGCACAACTTCATTTTGAATATGGTGTCCATATAGTTACAAGCATGTCATATTGTCTTGTGTTACCACAGGAGGGAATAACCAGCTTTTGAGCAGAAAACTTTGAAATGTGTCCACAATTGGAACCATTTATGCAGCCTAGAGTCTAGAAGCTCTTTGAACAACCTGTACAGTAAGGCAATTTCCCTGGTATGACAGCTGCTTGAGAAACCTGGAATAAAAATATCTAACCACAGTATTAGGCTTTCCACTAAGTCCCTTAGGCTCAACTGGGCAAGTAGTGCTATGACATGTAACATATAATAAAAATGCATTGATTACTAAGTTGGAATTTGGTGAATCCAAAACTACCGTCACACAATCGTGCAGATTAAAAAAAGTATTGGTTTGAAATCCAAAATTAGAGGATGTACCTTACAGGTTAGGGTTTTGTGCCACAAGGCAGTCGCTCCTCACTTATCGTCCACCAAATATGCAGCAGCTTCATGACTGTTCATGCTTCCCCGAACTCTGTGCAGGAGGCTGACCCCCACACACACACACATTTTACTTTCTTCACAAAACAAACACTAAATGGTGAGATCACCACACCCCAGTTCTGGTTACTGCTACCCTCCACCAGGTGGCAGCACCAAGCAGCAGTACACCCCCCCCCCCATAAAGGATGAGATCCGTCGATGGATGCTAAATCCTCCTTCTGCCCCCTGCCAACCCCGGGTGTCCTTGGACCATTCCTGGACCCAGGTCGCTGGTGTGTGTGTGTGTGTGTGTGGGGGGGAGGCATCCAGCGTCTCAGCCCTCCATGTTACTGGTTCAGCTACGAGTTTACTGTAGTGCAGATTTCCTTACAGTATTGTTTGTGGCTCTAAAGGGGGAGGGGGATAAACCTGCAACCCACTGTTTTAAGGTTTTGTGCTTTTACTCTCTCTCTTCCATTCGGCCACAACTATGTTTTCTGTACCATTCAGCCAGAAATATGTTTTTGCAGTTCTCTTTCCGTCTCTTTATTACCGAGGGAAGTGACATAAAAACAAGATTCCTGTTCCTTGGAATTTATTAGCTTTGGCTGCTTGTCTACACATGACATCATAATGCCCTGCTTATGACACCATAATTATCTCCACAGCAACAGATTGGGATGCCACAAACAGAACTGTGACTGCAGAAGTAGACAAGCAGGCAGAGCAAATAGGGCAGAGATCCTGTTTCCATGCAGATATCCTTAGCAATAAACAGATAAGGGTGACAGTTACCAAAAGGGATGACATGTAAATTAAATTGTGCTAGAAATGATGTTTTTCAGCATTGTTCCAGTAACATCAAGGGCTCTTTAAAGCCTTGTTACAGTGCAAGGCATAAATTAGTGTCCGAGACTTGATTAGAGGCCTTTGCTACTCAGAATGAAAAATGATTAGCAACTGGTCAAAGCTGATTAGCAATGGGGGTCCAGAATGTGGGGGAGATGGCTAAAAACAGTGAAAAATAGTGCCATTTGTGCATTCCAAGCCCTGTGGTCCTGGAGAAATTCGATTAGCACCTACTACGAATCAGAAACTAAATTGATTTGCAGTTGCCGGTTTTTGATTCGCAAATTGCGATGTGAACCCACTTATTTTATGCCTTGCACTGCAAACAAACATTCAGCATGACAAACGCTTTATAAAGTTGCCAGGCTTCTTACACTGTGCCAGACAACACCATCTTTTGACACCGCGCTCCCAGGTCCAGTGGGGTGATTTATAACAAGTGTCCCTCTTTCCTGACCTTGAATACATGATTAGGGGTGTGGGTACAATATTCAGTAATGACTCCAGGGAACTATAGGCCAGTCAGTTTAACATCAAAACCAAGAAACTGCTTGAGACGATCGTATGAAACAGAATTGCTGAGTACTTACAGAATAGACTCTGTGGGTCAGTGTGGATTCTGTAAGGGGAGCTGTGGTGTCACGGACCAGACGGTGTGAAACAAGATAAATGGCTGGGGTGGCTGGCACCTATGTTGTATAATTCTGGCCAATGATGAAATAAGAAGCAGGTTTACCTTTATGTGCATTCTTTTGATGCTGCTCATTGTGCAGTACAATTTCTTCAAACCTCTGCACTACAGTAAGTCGATTTGGTAAACTAGGAATGCCAAGGTGGTGCACTCCCAGAACTCCCCCTCTCGTCTGATGTCGGACTTGTTTCAAACTGCGCTCTTTGTCAAAGGCTGGTGGACATGGGGATTGCTCCCCATTTATTTGGCGTACTTTTTTAGCCATAAAGCTTTTTTTCCCTTGGCTGATGTGGCAGGCTGTTCAGCCCCCCAAAAAAATCTGGCTTTCTCAAAGGCATTATTACTGACAACATCTAAACCAGTGTATAAAGTGCAACAGTGCTCATAAGTAATCAAAAATGCAAAAGTTCAAAAGATAAAAATGGCAGCGTTGCATCCCATAGCTGAACTACATCCTTTATCTTCATGATTTTGTTGAGCTGCAGCAATATTAAACAACTGACAAAGGCATTCATAAATTTGTATTGCATCACATTGATATTTTGTGCCACTTAAAGAAGGCACCTCTATCACACCATGAGCCAGAACCTTTACAGAAGAACTGCCGAGGAAGGAAGGAAGGAAGTAAAATGTCACAAATGGCACTTGGAAAGACAGCATTTGCAGTGTTTTCACATTAGTTCCATCCTTCAGGCTTATCCGAATGTTTTGAGATGAAATTGTTCACGATCGAAATTATCATAGTTTTTGATCATGTCACTAAAGAGCTTGATGAGAGGAAACCTGTGGATGTTGTATAGCTAGACATCAACAAACCCCTCAACACGGTGTTACATTTCACCAGTCTCCTGCTGAGATGCAACTACCCTTCCAGTTGTGGTGTCATCAGCAAAACGCGGCAACCCAACTGCTAGTGCCCAGCTCCCAGTCTCTTATAAATATAATGAACACTGTTGTCCCAGCACAGAACCTTGTAGAACTCCACTGGTTACTTGTTTACAAGTAGATAGATTACCATTTATTTAAAGAAAAAAACAAAAAAAAACAACTATTTCCTGTCGTACAGCCAGCTTCTAATCTGTATCTCTTCATTTTTTTAACGTTGAATTTCATCTGCCATTTGCATCCCATATACCCTTCATTTGCTGCCTTGCAACCAGTTTCTAATCCGTTGCCTTACACTTCTGGTTATGTCCAAGTTGTCCATTTTATGAATTCTCTTGTGGGACATAGCCAATCTGTTAATCAATCAATCAGAAGCTTTATTGTTTGACTCGACTTGAGTCATTACAAGCACATACTCATGCACATATATATATCTCAAACAGTATAAAAGTCAAACGAGCAACTACGTAAAGAAATGTACCAGTATGTGTGGAATTTCTAAAAACATCAATAAATAAGAAAGTATATCTCGTGTAAAAAAAAAAAAAAAAATATATATATATTTTTGACGGTCACTGCCTAGATTATATTCCATTTAAAGGGTACGTAGATGTATAAACCATTACTCCTATCTGGTTGAACCATTACATGCCTGGCCGGCCCAGTGGCATTGAGGGTTGAGGCTCTGGACGCCACACCTTGCTGCACGCTGGCGACCCGGGTTCGGGAATGGACTGTGGTCACTGGGGGTTGGCGGGGCAGGGAGGGATAGAGCATCCGTAAGACTGCTCTCCCTCTCCGGGGAGGGGGGTCTCTAGGCACCAGCATTCTGGCGACCTCTAGCGGAGGCTGGGGGGACGGTGCACTGATGCCTTCCTAAAGGGCTGGTGAGTTGGGGCATGGCGCCGGGAGGGAGTGCATGCGGACGCGTGAGCGCTCCCCCCTTGGCGTCATTGCACGCCCCTCTCACAAGGGGAGAAAAAGGAAATATGGCGCATGGTTGCGGTGGCTTGATGGCCATCACAAGGGACGCATGGCCTGGGGACTCCACCGTGGCTACTGGAGTGTAGGGGGGCTCTCCGCCACCCCGCCGTGGGGGGGCAAGCTGCAGGGGTAATTAGCGGTGGGACTCTCCGGGGCCATGGTAGACCAGACGGCGGCTGGATGGGACGGATGCCGTAACGTGAAGCAGACCGAGGTGCCCGGTAAAAAAAGGATTAACAATAAAAAAAAAAAAACATTACATGCCTAGTAAAGGTACAATTTTAAATCTAAAGCTGGTCACAAATAATGTAGAGAATGATCTGTGATCAGAAATGGGTTTGTATTATCCTAAGCATTTTTTTCCATTGGAGGAGTAGCTTTCATCAGTTTAGCCTAACACCTGCTGACATGATTTGACTAAATGTGAACAGGACGCTCAGTAGGCCAGGACCACCTCTGGACGTACTGTAGTGTTGCCTGTAATCTGAAAAACAATCAATATAGGATAAATAGAGGTCAAAAACCTACTTGGACTAGTAAAAGGTTAGTCTTCCAATGGGTCAATACTGTAAGAGGCTCTAAAAAGTACATAGGAATTATTTATACTGTATATTTAATTTTGTATCATTTATTGACATTTTATCAAAAATCCATCTGAAACATTATATGACATCCTGTGTGGCAATTTCTGAGAAAGTATGCATAGGGCCTCTTGAAAGATCTTTTGTGGAGATCAATGCCTGTGCTAAATACAGTTATGTAGGCATTCATTCCTTATGCTCAACATTTTTGACAATCCAAGACAACTCGAGACAGTGGGCTCGATTTTCAGTTTCCGCAAGCCCCTGGTGCTCTGATCGTTTGGCACCTGGGGCTTGTGGCATTCACTCGGCTGACGATTTGGATTTTTGATCTGAGAGCCAAATGGTACAAGTTAGACCAGATTTTCCCTGGCCTAACGTGCACCATTTGGGGGACCCTTATTAAGGGGCTTGTATGAAATATTTGGCACAAGCTGTCGTAAAGTGTGTAAATTGTCGCAGCTGCACCCGCTGTGCTACCGTCGGGTGCAGTTGTGTCAAAGGAGTTTGGTTCAGCTGCGCCAAAGAATGGGGTTGACGAAGAGATTGACACAGGTCCTCCGTCACCCTTTGAAAATCTTGCCCAGTGTTTCAAATTCCTGCTTTCTGCAGTCACACTTTAATTCAAGCTTGATCTCAAAGATTTACTTTTATCACAGCTGATGGAAATGTTTTGAGTCTAAATTTAAGAAATATTCTTCTGTCATTACGGTCTGTGAGGAAAACTAAATGGAGTTCCAGCATGTGAGTTAACTTATTTTTGGAGTACCATGCATATGTTTTGAGTTTCCTTATCCTTTTCATGTCCGCTGTTTCAGAAATTGTTTTCAACCTTAAAAAAGATTGACATGTAATTTTGTGATGTATTAATTTTTTCAAAGAATCCGTCCGTAAATGTAGCAGATTTATTGTATTCAAGGTTTCCTTTATCCCTTTAAACCAAGATGACTGATTATTATTCAAAAAACAAGTATACTTCTCCTCGAGACACCTTTGCTAACCTGTTTTTCTCCATATTTATACATTTACACCAATAGGCTATCTTCCTCCTCCTGAATAAAACCTCTAGTTCCAATCTTGTGGGACACCATGCCAAAGGCTTCATTGAAGTCCATGTACAACTCCTACAGGTGTCCTCTCATCAAGATCCTTGGTGAAATTGACAAAGAATGCAGTAAGATTGGTCCGACATTGTTTCAGCTTGCAGAATCCATGTTGAGCTACAGAGTCAGTGGTTTTTCTGCCAGTGTAAAACAATGCACAACAAAAGGTGTTAGTTTATAAAGCCCTAGCAAGCACTGCAGGCTGTGGAATCGCCCATTGCTGCAGCCCTCCTCTGATATCAGTTGCAGGGGATTCTGGGGGTCAGCTTGCAGGGAACAGAATTAGCCTCAGACAATCTACTGCAGTAAACAGTAAGTAAAAACAAATGTGTTTGCATGCAGAGTACAAATTGGGACCAACCCAAGTGCTGTTCCCCTTTAAGTTCGTGGATGAATATGGGGTGAGTTGAATGTAAACAGCCACTCACTGGGGACCAAGAGACTAAACGTTTTGTATAGTTGTCTTTTTCTGGCATCTTACTACCATTGTGTTCTCCATTCGTTACAGCTGGACGATAAAGATTATAGCCTAGGTTACAGATTTTAACTGTTTTGCATGTGAATGAAGGATGCAGATATGATTGATTATCATGTTGTACTAATCGTAAATGTACTACTTTGTACAGCATGCCTTACATCAAATAAAGCCAAGTTAAAAAAAAAAAAACAGTCTTGGCCACATTACATGGCCTGCATTTCTTGCTACTTCTGGCTACCCTCTACATATATTTATTCATGATGAAACATAAATCACAGCCTAGAGAAAGTAAGTTTATTGCATTTAATTGGCATAGAAAGAGAATTTTCTACACTTTAGTACTACAGGAGTCAGAGCTGTTGGAGAGCTCCATCTGTTATTCACAGGCCATGCTTACAGTTGAACATTACTTTGCACCATTAGTAAGGGGTGTAGTGGCTTAACATAATTGATTCTGGTGGTGTGCACAGATGCCTTACGAACCAGTAGATGCTTATATAGCTGCATTAAGACATTTAATTAGTACTCTTCAGGTTGGAGAGTTAACAGATGAGATGAGGATTCACAATCAACTCACAGTGGAAACTGCGGCTCCAAGGATTCATCGGAAATTACTGTTGGAGCTTAATTTGACATTGAGAAGGGGATGTAGATATTGCTTTTCGGGTGGAACAAGATGTCAAAAGAAGCGAAGCTTGATGCAAAAGCACCTGAGAATGTAAGAGTAGCACAGTTTTGTACAGCATCCGTGATCTAATTCTACATATCTAAGTGCAGGTAAAACTCTGGAAAAGACAATAAAAGAACACATTACATGTGTGGCCTCAGAAAGCACCAGATGACATGCATCTTGCATAATGAAACACCATTGCATTAAAATAAGTCCTTTTGCCAGAAAGTATTGTTCAAAATCTGTAGGACAGAAACGTAGTAATGTGAATATTAAACCCCAGTTTAAAGTTAATGTGATGTGGAAGTACCTTGGGACACAGATCATTTTATCCAAGGTTTATGAAGATATACGGAGCTGTAGTTTAAATCACAGCTGATTTGCAGCAATTGACTGTTGTTTCTGGCAGCATGCGGCCAGCATTGAACATGCCTGCCACTTTTTCCTAAATCTGAGTAGACCACAAACTGATGGTCCATTTGGACTTTGTCTCTAGCCACGGGCATCCACTGCTGGATGGAAAACTGATTGTGACCAGAAGCCCTTACTTGCCTTATTTGTGGTATGCAATACATACTTTAATACTTTCAAAGGTAACCTGGCAAAATGGGGAGTAGTCTACTACAATATGCCACTTTGCCCTAAATGGTACCCGTCTTGCCCGTTATTGCCTCCTGTATTCAGATCTCAGCAGGCTGGCCATCTACAGTTAAGTGTTTATGGCTGATGGTTTGCTTCAAAGACAAATTACTTTGATCTGGCACTGTCTTTTGTCTGTTGACCTGCTTAAAATTCCTCCTAAAGCCTGCAACCTTAGCTTCTCTGACCAGCTTCTACTATAAGTACTGGGGTGCCCTCAAGGATGGGTGAGTTGTCTTTTCCTGCTGGGCCCCTAGACTTTGGAGCTCATTTCTTTCACAGCACACTTAGTCACACATCAACACTTTAAGACAGCCTTTAGGACAGCCTCATGTAAAATGCATACTGCAGTTTTTAAAAATGGTTCTGGTTGTCTGCCGTTTCACCCCATTTCTGTCCCCAGAAATTCACCGCCACAGCCCCAGAGATGTTTGCCCCTCCTTGGACAATTAAAGTGCCGCAGAGCTGCCGCCTCTTCCCTTCTCTTCACGGTCAGGTGGATGGCTCCTATGCTCCCCCAGTGTGTCCCAGGCTCTCCCCGGTGGTTCTTGTACCTCCTCTTCCCCATCTGGGTTCATGAACCAGAATCGTGGGCTGCCAGCATTCCTGGATCGGCTGGCAGTCCCACATAAGCGCCAAAGGGTGTGCTTTAATTTGGACCACAACTTCGGTCGTCTGGTGGCTTCTCCAGTAATCCCGGTCCTCGTGGGTTGCTTGGCGGGGACCGTTGGCTTGAAACACACAGGAGGGAGCCGCAGATTAAATTAAGGAGCACCATGCGCACTTAAGGTTTTGGGCCCAGCACATGTACATTAATGAGGACTGACATTAATATTCATGAGCTCAGTGTTCTGAGGGCTGTCAGTCTTCAGGGGTTTCTGCCACTAGTAAATTGTAAATAAGTGAGTGTGCTGGCAGAACCCCCATGGACACTAAAGGGAGCTATTAGTTAGGGGGGAGAGAATGTTATTAAAATAAATATACTGGCTGCACCAGAGGACAATGTTGGGACTCAGACAAAATGCCTGTCAGCTGCCTGGGGGCATTTAATAGCGACATCAGCATGACTGAAACAAAATGTTAAAACTGGGTATGTTATTGAGGGCACAAAAGGAGCATTTGGACTGTGTGGTGAGAAAGTAAAATAAATAATTATTCTGGCTGCACCAGGACTTTTATTTGGGACTGTGTTTAATCTGCAAGGGGGCTGTGTGTATTAGCAGCCATGATAGTGCAGCCACAGCCAATTGGAAAGTCAGGATTTCAAGCCATGACTTGTGGGACTTTTGCCAGCGCTCATGGGACATAGCAAAGTGCTTATGGGGAAACTGCAGGGATCTAATTCAGGTGCCAAAATAGGGAGCTTATAGTGCATCGAGTGGAGTTAATGAATATTCATTTCTTGGACCGATAGGCAGGATCAGCCAACCATGATGGGAGCAGTAGATGGCTTCAGTCAATTGGGAGCCTCAGAGGAGTTCCATAAAAGACACTGTTTTGGGCTCTGTGAGCAGATTCAGTGCGCCACCCCCCCCCCACACACACACAGGGGTGGGAGCTCAGGCCCTTAGCTAAAGAAGTGGGCCTAGTAATTCAGTGTATGCCCCTCCACAGTGTAGGGGGCCTTTCTTCTGCCAAGAGAAATAAGTGGCTGCCAGAACCAGAAGTCGCTAGCCTGGGGGTTGCCAGAGAACGTCCCCCAGGGCTAGCCAAAGTCTTTCCACATTGGGGAAATCATGGGCCGGTAACCTGATGGAAAGCCAGCTGTGAGAGAGCTGAACCTGCCACAGCAGTGAGAGTGCTGATGAATCCAGAAACCTCAGAAGGAGGAAAGCAATTTCTGCAAGACACCTGAGTGAGTAAATTGCATCTGCCAAGTGCAACTTTAAGGAAAGCTTTGAGGGGCATTGAAGCCCATAGAAAACGGATTGTGACTGTTCTGTATCCTACGTTCACATCAGTGCTTAGAGGGTGGACATTAGCCAAGTGACCAGAGAAGGGTCCAGTAAAGTATATAAATGTGCCTGATTTAAGTACCTACAGGACTGGAAAGGGAGTACCCAGAGCGCGTGGCTGTTCCTGACATTGCCAGTATTTTGTCCGTGGGAACTGTAAGTGCCAGTGGGACTGCATGTGTATCATTTGAGCTTAGAGAGCTACAGAAAACAGTTTGCTGCCAAGTGCAAGTATTGTGTTGAAAGAGCCTGAGAGAGCTGTAGAAAACAAGTTTATTGCCAAGTGCAGGTGTTTGCATTGAAAGAGTCTATTGCGTCAGTTTGCCAAGAGCGAAGTCTGCAAAAATGTAGAGAGCCAAGCCTCGGGCTCAGTCCCGTGTGATAATGACCATTGTGTTTTGAGCTCCAGCTTCATGCTGTCAAGGAAGATGAGAATTTGCCTAAGAGACTGTGTCCTGTAATCTGTGTGGGAGCCATAACCTGGGCTCTGGTTGTTCACTCTGCTGTGCGGAGTGGGGGTGCTTGTCCTTAAAATGCTTGGGAATGTGCATGGTTGCAAATTCTGTCCGACTGGAACAAGGGCCTATGTCTGCCATGTGGGGCACATGGAAAAGAAACTGTGACTATTGATGCATTTATCACAGAAATATAAATGCTCTGACTTGTAAATGTGTTGAATGCGACAAATGTAGCCTAATCAAGTTTGGGACACAGCCTGGTAGTGTGCCACCCTAGCACTGCCATATGCATCTCCCTCGGGGGTATAGCCAGACGTGGGGGTTGAGATGTGCCAGCCCGGGTCCCAGTCTGGTCAACCAAAGTGATTTTAGCCCAGAAAAGGGGCACTGCCATCAGATGTTGAAATGTCATTTTTCCATCTTGTGAAGCTGTAAGATCTCTGCAGTCAGAAAGCATGGGCCTGGCTGTTAACTTACCTGCATCTTGACCTCCGGAGTCGGAGTCTGCCTGCTGAAACCACTCAAACCTTCCTTGTACAGACCAATGAAGACATCTAACTGTAAGTAATGCAGGGTCCAGCCTTGTATCAAGGAAAGTGACTTGTAAATAGTTAACACATGCTATCTGCTTATCAGGCCAGAGTGTCAAAGTGTTTAAACAGGCTGGGCCATTGGCAACGGATATAATTATTTTGAGTTAGACGTATATTGCATATGGTTATCATCCTCCTTTATTAAGGGCCCCATCTAGCCGGCCAACTTGCAGCAGCACCGACCATCAGGCCTGAAACTTGTAAGAACTTTAAAGTACTGGGTACCCAGGTTAAGGTATTGGATTGCGGGGTCCCGTACCAATTTGGGAACTGGTACCCGGATAGGGGAAAAAAACACATCAAGCCAATCTAAATTAACTGCAACTAATATATCCTCTACTCCAATTCACCCTTCCTAACCCTCCACATGTAAATAAACTTGTTGTTTCTGCATAATCCCATCTAGTGAGCATATTATTAGTGTCAAGTCATTAAATGCAAATGTGGGGAAATGTTTGTTGGGTCATGCTTGGGTTGGCTCTATGGTATCGTGGGTGGATGTAGCTTCCTAGAGGGCTGCATTAGCTAAAGTTTAGACCCACTTGGGTGGAGGCACTGTGCAAAATTTTATCTTGGGAAAGAACCTGTTTAATATTAAAAATGTGAACCCAGGCCCCTCACCCTTGTTGTGGCCAGGCAAGGCAGGTGTAGTTGCCTTTGGTTTAACGACACCAGGGTTACATAAAAATTAAAAATAAATACTAAGGCCTCAGCGCCTGCAAGAGGGAATACAGGTAACCTGCACATTCTTTGAGTTTAAGCATCAATACTGGGGGGAAAAAAGGCAAGCCAACTGTTATATTGCGGTATAAGGAAATATTTTAGCTCTCAAGCCTGCCAGGAATCAACAGATAAACTTGTGAAGAATAGCTTAAAGGGACACAGTCAACCATTTTTGCATCATATTACTGTGTCTGTAGCTGAAAACTCACATTTAGTGATTGCCTACCTCCTATAAATTTCATTGATGAGGCTTGTTGTTTTATCTGCTTTCTTTCTAAGTAGAAGTGAAATACATGCTAATGGTGTAATTGTACCCAAACCTATTTTGTTTCAGATCCTTGATTTACTCTTCTTGCATACTTCCTGAACATTAGGAACATCCCCAAAATGGTACAGCAACTCATGATGGAATAGTCTCCTTGTCTCTCACTGCATCATAAGTGGCTAGACTCTGTTGGGGTGTTTCCAAGTCTAGAAAAGATGCAGTGTGTGTTGATCAAAAACATGCCTTTGTGTGGTAATACTAGTGTGGTGGGGAGTCTGTTTTCCACTTTTTAATAGAGAAAAGGAATCTCGAATCAAACTCCCAGCTACTTCAGAAATCTCTACAGAATGTGACTACTCATTAAATATGTTTTTTAAGCTAAAGACATTTACGAACATATGAACATATGAAATTGCCAGCAGATACAGGCCATTCGGTCCATCTAATCTGCTCGAGTGTGCAGCACTTCAGTCCATTAGACTGCAGCTGCCCCCCCATATGCCCTCCCCTCATCTTGGGTGCCCTCCTGGTTTGTACCCTCCCCTCGAATCTGTCCCACCCCCTCTTGAAGCCCCCAACACTCTGCAGCGGTATGACTTCCTCTGGCAGAGCGTTTCACCCTGCCACCACCCTTTCTGTGAAATAGTGCCTCCTCCGTTCCCTCTTGAACCTGCCCCCTTCCAGCTTTATAGTGTCCCCTGGTTTCCTTTCCGCCCTTCAGACTAAACATACACCTGGTGTTTACACTGTTCAAACTCTTCAGGTACTTGAAGGTCTCAGTCATTTCCCCTTTCTCCTCCAGGGTATACATATTGAGCTCTCAGTCTCTCCTCATACGGTCTGTTCCCCAACCCCTGTATAATTTTTGTTGCCCTGCACCCCCTCCAGTAGTTTGATGTCCATTTTCAAGTAGGGGCACCAGAATTGCATGCAGTACTCTAGGTGCAGTCTCACCAGGGACCTGTACAGGGGCAAGATGACCTCCCCGTTCCTGGAAGTAATCCTCCTTGTTATGCAACGTAGCATCCTGTTTGCCTTTGCTGCTTCCTTTTTGCACTGAGCAGAGTGCTTCATCTCCACGGTTACCAGCACTCCCAGATCCTTCTCCTCCTTGGTTTTTGTTAACGGGACACCCTCCAGCCAGTATTTGTGTCCTGGGTTCTTGCCTCCTAAATGCATCACTTTAAACTTCTTGGCATTGAAACCATGCTGCCAAGTGTGAGACCATTCCTCCAGTTTTGCCAAATCCTCCTGAAGTATGTTTGCCCCCCCATCTACCTTGGCAAAGATCTTTGTGTCATCTGCGAAGAGACTGATCTTGCTGTTAACCCCCACTGCAATGTTAGCTATGAAAATGTTAAACAGAACTGGTCCCAGCACCGAGTCCTGTGTTACGCCACTTGCTACTGCCCTGGGTTCAGATGCCTCCCCCCTCACTACTACCTTCTGCTGTCTACCCTGCAGCCAGTTCTTGACCCATCTGACCATTTTCTTCCTTGCTCCCAGACTCTTCAACTTGCAGGTCAGCCTACTGTGTGGCGCCAAGTCAAAGGCCTTGCTGAAATCCAGGTAGAGGACATCCACCGCATGTCCTCTGCCCAGTGCCCTCGTAAGCCAGTCATAAAAATCAGCCAAGTTCATCTGGCTGAGACAAACCCATGCTGCTTGCTGTCCTGGAGGTTGTTATCCTCAAGAAATTGCACCAGCCTTTCCTTGAGGATTTTCCCCATCAGTTTTCCCACAGTTGCAGTAAGGCTCACTGGTCTGTAGTTCCCCGGTTCGTCCTTGGGTCCACTCTTATGGAGAGGTACCACATGTGCTTCCCTCCAGTCCCTGGGCATGCACCCCAAGTTCAAAGAGATACTAAACAGGTCCAGCTGTGGCCCTGCCAGTACCTCTGCCAACTCTCTAAGCACCCTGGGGTGAACTCCGTCTGGGCCAGGTGCCTTGTCCACCTTCAGAGACTTAAGACCCTCCCTCACCCTTTCCACCGTGATTTCCTCATCCGTGGTTGCTTCTCCCCCACCCTCTTCCACCTTGCCCTTCCTCTCAGATATGGGCCTATCCCTCTCCTTGGTGAAGACTGAACAGAAGTATTCATTAAGTACTTCTGCCTGCTCAGCCCCCTTTTCTAACCACCCACTTCCCCCCCTGAGCCTAACAATTTAATCCTTGCTCTTCCTCTTCTCTGATATATCTGAAGAAATCCTTTCCCCCTCCTTTGATCCCCTGTGCTAATCTCCGTTCCCTAGCCACTCTGCTCACTTCTCTGGATTTCTTCACATATTCTTCTGTCTTCTGCCCTGTTGGATCTCTTGTAGATCCAAAATGCAGTCCTCTTTCCCTCACCTTCTCCACTACCTCTCTACTCATCCAGCTGGGTTTCTTGGTCCTGGCTTTCTTGCTGTGGCTCTTGACAGAAGTTTTAGTGGCTTCAGCCAGTCTTGTCTTGATGACTGCCCATTTTTGTTCCATGTCCATTTCTGGGCGGATGCTTGCCATATGACTTTCCAGTATGTTTCCCATCGTGCCAAAGTGCTCTTTTTTGAAGTCCAGGACCCTAGTTTTTGTAGTGGCTACTTCTCTACCCAGGTTGATTGAAAATCACACTGTGCAGTGGTCACTGCTTGCCAGAGGCTCCTCCACGTTTACATCCCTGACCTGTTCCCCATCTTACAGTACCAGGTCTAGTATATTCCCCTCCCTCTTGGCTCCATTACCCTCTGGGTAGGGAAGCCATCCTGGAATGCTTCCAGGAGGATCTGCTCCCTGGCACAATTGGTTGCTGGGATGCTCCAATCCATCCCTGGTAGTTTAAAGTCCCCCACCACCACTGTGCTCCCTTTGCCATTATGCCGCCGTATCTGCTCCCCCAGTTCCCTGTCAATGTCTTCCTTCTGGGCCGGAGGTCTGTAAACAACCCTCAGACAGATCTTGGTCCCTTTCTGGCTGTGTAGTTGCAGCCAGATTACTTCCGCCCTGCTCTCCTCCCCTTCCTCATAGTTACATCTGATCCCTTCCCTTACGTAAATTCCAACCCCCCCCGCCTTCCCTTTATCTCTATCCTTCTGGAAAAGTTTGTACCCTGGGATGGTTAGATCCCAGTCATGGTGCTTGGTTGCCCATATCTCAGTAATGGCAGCTATGGCCACCTCTCCCATCAATGCCTGCAACTCTGCCAGCTTGTTCCCCAGGCTCCTAGCATTTAGTGAAACCATTCTTCACACTGCACCTATCCTTCCTGCTTCCTTACCCTTCACTCCAACCCCTATTTTGCTTAAGGTCATAACTATCCCCGTGGTGGGAGAGGTCCACGGGACCCCCTCTCCTGGTGATTTCAACCTCCAATGCCTTCCCCCCACCTAGTTTAAATGATACCTCTCAGTGATGAAATCCCCCATTTTGAGGCTTAAGGGTGTTGACAGTGTCCCTTTAACCAATAATACCTGGTTTTAAAACGAGCAGAACAATGGAGAAAAAGGTTTTCGAAGACAGTGTCATTACTGTAAAACATCCCTTGGAGGTAAAGGAAAAAACTGGAAGTTTCAACCAAACTCTGTTGGGTCAATCTGTAGGCAGTCCATGAAATGTCCTTTAAATCTCAAACTGATCCATCTTCTGCAGGTCGGGGGTTGGGGTGGACTGTGAATAAAAAAATATACTTTCATTGGCAGTTCAGACCTACACCAGCACTGCAGATGAAATAAGTGGACCTAATGCCTGAGCAGAGAACATCCACTTCGTCCTATGGTTTGTCTTGCTCCTCTGATCAGTTTACAGACAAAGCAGTTTGTCATTTAGTCTGCATCAAAATTAAGTGATACAGAACAATGAAGGGTGGGCCACCGTGAGGTAATCTTGCCTCCCCCTTGCTGGCATAACTCGGCAAGTGTGGTTCACTGTGGGTTGGAAACCACTACCTGGAGTCACCTTTCTGGTATTATGAAACATGGTAAGGTGGCTCAGTGGTATTTTTTAATTATTAAAATAAAAAAATGAACACCGAAGGCGCTAGTGGAACCTCGACAGCCCTGCCTATAGGGGTAAGTTATTGGGGTCTAGGAGAATAAAGCAAGTACCCCGGGAAGGTGGGTGATGGGGCTGTGGGGAGTTGGTAGAAGGGCGCAGGCCAGAGAAATGAGAGCAAAAACATATACAAAATAAAGGCAATGATCAGTGACTGCTAGTGTTGCAGTTCCTGGTTTTCCTGGGTCCTGTGACTGCTAGTATTGCAGGTCTTGGTATTCCTGGGTCCTGTGACTGCTAGTATTATAGTTCCTGGTACTCCTGGGTCCTGTGACTGCTAGTATTGTAGTTCCTGGTACTCCTGGGTCCTGTGACTGCTAGTATTGCAGTTCCTGGCACTCCTGGGTCCTGTGACTGCTGGTATTATAGTTCCTGGTACTCCTGGGTCCTGCGACTGCTAGTATTGCAGTTCCTGGTACTCCTGGGTCCTGTGATTGCTAATATTGCTGTTGCTAGCCTTGCTTGTAGAGCAGAAAGCAGCTAACTAAAAGAAGCTACATTTTGTTATTAATTTAAAACTTATATCTCAGCAGGAGTCATTGTCTGTTAAGATAAAGTAGACAGATAACTTTATTAGAAGTAGAAGGGGTCTTATTTAGGGTTAAAAAAGAAAGAAAAGAAAGAAAGTCAGTGTGTGTTCTGTGCAGGGAAGGGTACTAATCAGCTGACTTTGCTAAACCAGTAGGAGGAAAGAGAGCTTACCTGGGGGTGTGGTTTAGACACTATAAAAGCAGGTGAGTCAAATTACAACTTCCTGTTGCTAGCCTTTTTTCTTATTAATTGCGCTCCATCTCATCCCTCCACCCACCCACCCAAAGCCAGTTCTACTTTTATAGCCGCTGGATTTGACTGTCAACAGGAACTTCCTGTTTGGCAGTAGGAAGTAAAGGATCATAGAGAAACATTGGTTTTGTCAACCCTAAAGGAAAAGTAGCTCATTCCCCCAGCTGCTGGTGGTCTGATATTGAGCAAGGAAGAAGGAGGCTACTGAAGAAGATAGGAAGTTGCTGTCCCAGAACAGGAAGGGTGAGAGTTGCAAGGAGAGGAGAGAATAAGCATCCAGAGAAACAGTAGAGGACACAAAATAAGACATGACAGGAGTGGTGCAGTGCAATGGCTGTGGGGCGGCAGTGTTCCGGGAGACATTCTGGAGGCTGCGATGCTTCCCTATTTGCAGGCACCTCTCTGGTCTGAGAGAGGAGGTTGCCCGTCTCCAGGCTGACCTGGCTAGGATTCGTGAAACCTCCTCCCCCACCCAGGGACCACCAGGGCCAATGCCACTACCTCAAAGGTTGCCAAGAAAGAGGAGAGGCTGGACCAGGGTGGGCTCAAGGAGGGAGAGGGTGGTGGAACAGAGTTACATCCCTCCAGCTGTACCTCTCCACAATTCATTCGCTCTTCTGGTGGATAGTGGTTCCTCTATGGAGGCACCTGCAGTGGAGACCAAGGAGGATGCTGGGAACCTTCACAAAGGAGACCCACAGGAGGGTGGCATGGGACCCCACAGGGGAAGGAAACAACTCCTGGTGGGGGACTCAATCATTAGGGGGGTAGAATTGGGGGAGGAAGGGGAGAGGGAGGTAAGGTGCCTTCCTGGCGCCACAGCTTGGAGGGACAGGAAGCGAATCCTCAGGATCGTGGGAGGAGCTGCACGAGGGAGGGAGCTGGATGTCATTGTCCACCTAGGGACAAATGACCTGGCTAGGAATGGGATCAGAGCAGTGCAAGAGGAGTTGGAAGAGTTGGGAAGGGGCCTTAGACAAGTAGCGCATACGGTAACCTTCTCGGAGGTGCTGCCTGTCTATGGCAAGGGAAATGCTAGGGCACTTCTCACCAAGAAATTCAATGAGTGGTTGAAAAACTGGTGTGGAGCTCAGGGTTTTGGCTTCATTGGGGACTGGGGAGCCACCTGGAAGGATGCAGACCTATACTGGTGCGATGGTCTGCATCTGTCGAGGGGGACCAGGATCAGGTGAGAGGTTTAAATGCTTCATTGGCAAGCATTTAAACTAGCCAAGGAGAGGCACTGAAAGAAGAGGAAATCAGGCTTCCCCACAAAACATGGTGATTAGTGAGGTAAACACCAAGGTACAGAAGTTATTAGGAGCAGAACAGATTTAAATGTGAAAAAAGGCAAAGGCAGTAAGGACAGAAATGGGGCTAAAAGGGGTAAGGCTATCAAAAAGTGGAGGGTGATGAGTACCAATGCCCGTAGTCTGTGTAACAAGCTCCCTGAACTAGTGGCCTTGATGGAAGAGGGTTGCCTGGATATTGTGGCAGTCACAGAAACATGGTACACAGAGAACCATGACTGGGATGTCAGCATACCAGGATACACAATCTACAGGAGGGACAGGGAGGGTAAAAGAGGAGGAGGAATAGCTCTCTATGTAAAGGAAGGGATCAAAGCAACAGAACTAAAGAGTAAACAGGGAGCAGATGAGGCACTTTGGGTCACCCTGGAGACAGGAAATGGCACCACAATCCGCATGGGGGTTGTATACAGACCCCCATCTCAGGGGGAAGGAATGGACAAGGAAATGATAGAAGGCTTTCTTAGAATGGCAGAAAAAGGGGAGATATTGTTGATGGGGGACCTGAAAATGCCAGATGTTAACTGGAGCACCTTTGCTGCAGGCACATCCAAGAGCAGGGTCATTCTTGATGTCCTACAGGGGGCATGCCTCAGACAGCTAGTATTGGAACCCACTCGGGAGGGAGCAATCGTGAGACCTGGTACTCTCAAATGGGGATGGAGAAAGAATCTCAGATTTAGAAGTGGTAGCCATCTGGAACAAGCGACCACCAAACAGTGTGGTTCACGATAAACACAGCCATACAATCAAGCCATACAAAAGCAAGAGTACTGGACTTTAGGAGGCTGACTTTGGGAAATGAGAGATGCCTCAGAAAAGCACTAGCAAACAGGCAAGAAGGAGGGGTGGAGGAACAATGGGAGTGATCAAAACAGCCATCACAGAGGCAACAAGCCTTTGTGTAAAGCAAATCAATAAAACACAACGAAGGAAAAAACCGCTATGGTTCTCAAAAGAGGTGGCAGGAAGGTTAAGGAGAAAAGGACAGCATTCAGGAAATATAAGGAAACACAGAAGGAGCAGTACAGAGAACTTTATCAGTTAAAGCAGAAAGAGGCTGGGAAGGCAGTCAGAATAGCAAAGGCCCAAACCGAGGAAAGGATAGCCAATTCTGTTAAGAAGGGGGATAAGACCTTTTATAGGTACATTAGGGAGCGAAGAAAGACCAAAGGAGGGATACTGAAGCTTAATAAAGGGGAGGAAATGTGGGTAGAGGGTGACAGTGAAAAAGCTGGATACTGAACGAATATTTCTGCTCAATATTCACAAAGAAAGAGGAGGGGGAGTTACCTAAACCAAACAAGAGAAACACTCTGAAGACAGGGGTCGATACTAGTCCATTTACAGAAGAAAGGGTTCTGAAAGAACTAATAAAATTGAAGGTGGACAAAGCAATGGGGCCTGATGGGATTCACCCAAGAATTCTACAAGAACTAAGGGTAGAACTAGTGACACCGCTGACTACTCTCTTTAACAAATCATGGGAGGATGGGGTGGTACCTGAGGACTGGAGGAGGGCAGATGTGATTCCTCTTCACAAAAGTGGGAGCAGGACAGAGGCAGGAAACTACAGACCAGTTAGTTTGACCTCAGTGGTAGGGAAAATGATGGAATCACTTCTGAAGGAAAGAATTGTTGAGTACCTAGAGGCCAGTGGGGCACAGGACCCAAGGCAGCATGGATTCACGATGGGAAGGTCGTGTCAGACGAATCTAATAGATTTCTTTGACTGGGTGACCAAAGTAGTAGACCAGGGAGGGGCTGTGGACATGGCTTACCTAGATTTTAGCAAGGCATTTGATACAGTCCCACACAAAAGATTAATTCACAAGATAGCAGGCGTTGGAGTGGGTCCCCAGGTGGTAGTCTGGATAAAAAATTGGCTAGACAACAGGACGCAAAGGGTAGTAGTAAATGGAGTACACAGTGAAGAAAGGAGGGTTACTAGCGGGGTACCGCAGGGTTCAGTACTGGGACCGGTCCTTTTTAATGTCTTTATAAGTGACATTGCAGAGGAACTGGAAGGAAAAATATGTCTCTTTGCAGATGACACAAAGATCTGCAACAGGGTTGATACACAAGATGGAGTGGAAAGGATGAGAAGGGACTTGGCAAGGTTGGAGGAATGGTCATGTAACCCCCCTGCAAATGGGGTTCCCAAAAGACTTCCAGGAGCTTGCTTGAATGCTCCAAGCCTGAATGGTGTTTGACGTTAAGCCATTTATCAGTGGGTGTTTTAGAGCCTCTGGTACTGTCTTTTAAGAGCCGTCTGCTTGCAGACATAATAGTTTGTATGGGGACTGTGTTTTCTGTTTGAGTACCACTCGAACTGCTGCCAATTCACTCCATTTTGCAGTCACTAGGAGTAAGGAACCTATCTGAAAGATGTAACTGTTTGCCAGAAATAATTTAGAGTAATAATGAAAATACAGTTTGTCTAACCTGCTTTCTTTGCAGTCAGAACTGTGTTTGCTAGTTCCCATTCTAGTTTTGAACTGCTGAACTGGACCAATCAGTGTGGGGTAAGCTAGCTCTAAAATGGTGCCTTGGACGAATCAGAACTTGGACTCATAATCTGAGCCAGCCACAAGAGGATTGTATGGGCAGTGACTCTGGGAGATGTAGTTTAGGTCACGCCTTTTGGACCAACAGCAGCAGTCTATTGTGAGTGACAGCCAATCCAGTCAAGAACTGGGAGGAACTCAAAGGAAGTGCCCGGTTTTGTCTGTTGGAGTTTCAGTTTAGCTCTGGCAGTGAAGGGAAAGAAACCCTGTGCTCCTTCAGTGCACAGTTTCAGTCAAAAAACGTGTAAGGCCCAGAGTTCCGTCTGCAGCTTGTGTAACTGCTTGTTAGGACTGAATCCGTCCTGTGAAGAGAATCAAAGGATCTCTGAAGAGTAGAAACCAGGCACACCCTGTAGAAGACTGGAGAAATTGTTGAATTGCACTCGGTCTGTCAGGAACTGAATCTGCTGTGTGTTCTCCGGTATTGTGCAGTAATTGCGATCGGGATAGAGAAGCAGCCTGCCTGGTATAGTACTTTCTTTTTACCATATAAATGTGTGAGGAGGCTTGTGCAGCTCAAGTGAATCCTGCTGCCATTAAAGGACTTTTGCCTGTGACTGTTTACCATATAAATGTGTGAAGAGTCCTCGTGGAGCTCAAGAGTAGCCCTGCTGGACGTTGAAGGACCCTATCTTGTTTGGAGGTCGTGAGTACTAATTCAGGGTCGCTCCCTGTTGAATTGCCACATTAAATCCAAATGGAATCACTGTACTGCTGACTGTTTAAACTAATTTTTCTTTTTCACTGTGTGAAAGGACCCTACCAGCTGCCACGGTTTGGACTAGCCACTAGGGCTTGGGTACCTAGGACAGTAACTGGTAGGATAGGCTGTGCACAGAGCCCATAGGTAGATAGTAAAGTGATAAGCTAATTAACCTGATTTCCCTGTCCTTGTTATATCCCCTAAATAAATCAGAGCTGCTTGTTTCAGCAAAGTTATACTGCTTGAGGTATTTGTCTATGTTAAAGTACTATACTGTGATTGTTGCACTGTATCTTATTTCACAGGAGGGTCCCAGTGCCGGAACTAGTCCTGGGGGTAAGTGTATACTGTGAAGGTAATTCTGATATATTGTGTGGGCCACTAGTGGGAAGAAAGGGGGGTTGCAGTGTCCCAGAGGGCTGTGACCAAGTAAGTTTAACTATTGCAAACCCTGACCTCTGGGTGGAGGCACCCGCCATTGGATCCAGGCCCCTCAACCTGTTAGTGGCAAATCAGGCAGGGGTAGTAGCCCCTGGGATAGCGCCATCTAGGGGTTACAGTCAAATGTATGGCAGCTCAGATTGAATGCAAAGAAGTGCAAGGTAATGCACATGGGAAACAAAAACCCAGGGGAAGCATACACAATGGGGGGTGAGATACTGACAACAGTAAAAATAGAAAGGGACCTGGGGGTAATTATATCAGATGACCTAAAGGTGGGCAAGCAATGTGAGAAGGCAGTAAGGAAGGCTGGGGACACTGGGATGCATAGGAAGAGGCATCAATAGTAGAAAACAGGAAGTTGTTATTCCTCTGTACAGACAGTTGGTGAGAACCCATCTGAGTACTGTGTGCAGTTCTGGAGACCCCATCTCCAGAAGACATAGACAGAGTGGAGGCTGTCAGAGGAGGGCAACCAAAATGGTGCAGGGTCTGCACCAGAAGACATCTGAAGAAAGACTAAAGGAGCTTAATATGTATACCCTTGAGGAAAGACGGAGAGAGAGCATGATAGAAACTTTCAAGTACCTCAAGGGAATTAACAAAGTCCAAGAGGGTAGCATCTTCCAGAAAAAGAGATGTGCAAGAACAAGGGGGCACAATTTGAAGATAGAAGGGGGATGGCTCAGAGGTAATGTGAGGAAGTATTTTTTCACTGAGAGGGTTGTGGATGCATGGAACAGCCTCCCTGAGGAGGTCGTGGAGTCAAGAACAGTGGGGGACTTCAAGAATGCATGGGACAGGCATAAGGCAGTACTAGTGGGGGGTAGGAGGAAGTAAGCTTTTGGTTAACTAGGATCTGCAGCTTATCTGTTTGGTAGGAAAATGGGCAGACTAGGTGGGCCAAGCGGTCCTTATCTGCCGTCAAATTCTGTGTTTCTATATTGCAGTTCCTGGTACTCCTGGGTCCTGTGACTGCTAGTATTGTAGTTCCTGGTACTCCTGGGTCCTGTGACTGCTGGTACTGTAGTTCCTGGTACTCCTGGGTCCTGTGACTGCTAGTATTGTAATTCCTGGTACTCCTGGGTCCTGTGACTGCTAATATTGCAGTTCCTGGTACTCCTGGGTCCTGTAACTGCTAGTATTGCAGTTCCTGGTATTCCTGGGTCCTGTGACTGCTAGTATTGTAGTTCCTGGTACTCCTGGGCCCTGTGACTACTAATATTGCAGTTCCTGGTATTCCTGGGTCCTGTGACTGCTGGTACTGTAGTTCCTGGTACTCCTGGGTCCTGTGACTGCTAGTATTGTAATTCCTGGTACTCCTGGGTCCTGTGACTGCTAGTATTGCAGTTCCTGGCACTCCTGGGTCCTGTGACTGCTGGTATTGTAGTTTCTGGTACTCCTGGGTCCTGTGACTGCTAGTATTGCAGTTCCTGGTACTCCTGGGTCCTGTGACTACTGGTACTGTAGTTCAGTTCCTGGTACTCCTGGGTCCTGTGGCTGCTGATATTGCAGTTCCTGGTACTCCTCGGTCCTGTGACTGCTGGTACTGTAGTTCCTGGTACTCCTGGGTCCTGTGGCTGCTAATATTGCAGTTCCTGGTACTCCTGGGTCCTGTGACTGCTAGTATTGCAGTTCCTGGGTCCTGTGACTGCTAATATTGCAGTTCCTGGTACTCCTGGGTCCTGTGACTGCTAGTATTGCAGTTCCTGGTATTCCTGGGTCCTGTGACTGCTAGTATTGCAGTTCCTGGTACTCCTGGGTCCTGTGCCTCACTCGACTGCACTAGATGGAGACATTGGATAAGGCATGCCACGGGGGATGCCAAGTGACTTAAGAGGTATCTGGAAGTTCATCAGAGGGCAAGATGCGAGGCAGCCCTCAAGGGCATTAAAAGCTGTATTAAGCAAAACACAATAAGCTGTTCATGGCTATTCTCAGTAATGTATCTTGTTGGTAAAAGCTATCAATAAAGAACATTGTTTTAAAACACTTCATCTGGAATTAATTGCTGTCCAGTTGGAAATGGCGTCTTTATTGAATCATCGATGTGCATAATTTAAAATGATCTAACTAGACGCAGAATAGGGTAGAGTCCATTTGCAGCTTAACTGCCAATCTCCTGAGTATTGCAATAGTGGATATTTGCTGGAAGGAATAGGTCCTGGCTTTGGATAATTTTATATGTTAGCTATAATTCATAATTCATGTAAACCACAACAGATTTTGTATATGGTGTCCAAATGTTGTGAGCAGGGGTTGAATGCCTGGGTATAGCACTAGGAAACAGTCCTTGCCAGTCAGTGTTAGGAATGTTCCCTTCTTGAGACTCTGAGGCAAGGAAAGACTGACAGTTGTTTTGAGTCGTCTTTCTCTCGTGCTTGACTTTGGTTCTAGAAATCAGTTTCGTAATGGCTTGAGGTAATCTGATTTTATGCTGAGGGGTTGAAGACACTCAATAATAGTAGTTTAGGGTAGAAACTAAAAGTAATGAGATTTTTTTCTAATAAAAACAGAGAGCAAAGACTTAATTGCGTCTTGCTGTATACTGTATATTTTTACATTGTAATGTGATTATGTTGACTGTTATGTTTATTGAAATTGATGTTTGATGTTTTGTCTTTTGATACTTGGGACTTCATTGTAAATGAGTTGTGCTCAATTGAATGCTTCCCTTATTTCTTATGAATAAAAAAGATTTACTACTACTAATTATCTTGGGGAAATTCCACTGGCTTGAGAGTATTGCCAATCGGATAATACCAACAATGTATGAGTAAAATGAAGCAAGGGCTAGAAGACCTGAAAGACAGGTGAGAACAAGAAGCTAGCCTACACTGAGTAAGGTTTTTATATAATACATAAAGTGGCAATGTGGGTGGGTAGGTAGTGGCCAGTGCTTTACAGTATTTGGTTTCAGTGGTTGCTTACAGTTTAGTGGAGGGGAGTATGAACCAAAGAGAGGCCTAATACGTGGGGTCTTTCAGGCATTGGTGAAGGACACTGGACCACGCAGTAAGATGTGTGTGGATTTTTTTTTTTTGCACTTTCTTTTTATCCCCTTCTACTGACTGCTCTGTCCACTCCTTTGGACCAATCAGTCCCCATAATCTCTCCCACGGCGTCTGCCCCTAGAGTGCCAGGCTTACTCCACTGTCTCCCTACCTTGCTCCTCTTTCCTCCGGAGAGCCTGCACAGCAGGGTCTGCCTGTGGGTAGGTGATCAGGGCTGGAATCGGTCGTTATTCTGGCCTGAGCAGGTGTTTTTCCGCTTTTCTTCCCTTGGTCCCTCCTCCCCCTTGAGGACGTCGACACAGAGGACTGACGTCCAGACAGACGGCGTGCTGACGCACACCATTATCAAATGCCCACAATGTCCTCCCCACCCAGACTCCGAAGAGCTGCCTGGTGCCCCGGTGCCCGTGCTTCCACCAGCGCTGGTGTGCCGGGTGCTCGAAGCACCCCAGGAGGAGGAGAGCATCCGTTGGGATGCTCGATCCTCCTCTTCCTTCCTCCGACCCGAGTCCGTTCTCAACCCGGGTCACCCGTGAGCGCAAGGTGTGGCGTCCGGCGCCTCAACCCTCAGCGCCACCGGCCCGGCCTAGATGTGTGTGGATTTGAACAGTTGTTTTTTAGCTTACTACCTCTGTACCACACACAGTTTCCCACGCTGTTTTAGAGTACTGCTCTAAAAACTGAACAAAATGGGTATGGGGCAGAGCCCCCAAATATAACAAAAACTTAAATATCAGCTTTTTTTGTTACATTGGGGGTTTTTCCCCCTCTCCCTTTTCATTTAGAAGGTCGTGTGTATATTTGTATAGGATACAATCCGCTACTGCTAGCACAGCAGCATAGTTTACCATAAAATGCGTGGCTTGGAAGTGTTTGCCGCTCCATGGTACTACACTATATTATACTAGTTGTATAGCTATATTATTTTTTAGTGGGGGTCCTTAGTTCTTCACTTATGCCATGAGTATAAGTGGGTCCAAAGTCCTCCACTAATGCAGTTTTTTATAGGTGCTCAGATGCAGGAAGTCAGGAGGAGGAGTTCCAGGTTATGAGGTGCTAAGAAGTATACAAGGACACTCCCTTGAGCATGGGGAGTCATGCATAGTGACTTTGCTGCTCTGAAGTGCCTTAAGGTCAGGTGCTGTAGACACTTAAATGTTTTGCACTTCCTAGAGGAGGTGCAGGAGGTAGGCCACTCTGCTTAAGAAAAGGGGTCAGAACAGCACCAGGAGAAAGAGGGAGGTTGAGAGAAGTGCACTGTGGGACACAGTGGCACCATGTTTGGCCAGGCAGGCAGATGGAAGGGAGAACTGGTCAGTTGTAGGGGATGTGGAGCCCTTGTCTTTCAGAGACTGCTCTGGATGCATGGAGGGTGCTCAATGTGTAGGAGGATTGAGGCCCTTGCTAATGAGGTTGTTGCCTTTAGGGCGAAGTGAGGTTCCTGACGAACATTGCAGGGCAGGGTGCCATGAGAACTGTTGCTCCACTCCCACAGAGGTTCCCCAAGGTCAGTGTGGGTGGGTGGACCATGGTGGAATCAGTGGAGAGGTACTCTGCTGGGGAGGGGGGAATCCCAGGGTAAAGACCAGGAACCAGTTCACGCTGCTGTCATAATTGATTTAGGCTCTAATCTCACTCTTGCTTACATCTGAGGGAGGTTTTCCTTACTTTACAGTCTTACGTTGGTATTGCTTTGTGTTTAATTATTTTAGTTTTTAAATCAGGAAGGGGGTTTTCAAACCTGCTTATCTTGTGAGTAACTTCAGAAGGGTTGAAATAACTGCATATTTGATTTTCCTTTGTGGGTAACTGGACTGTCTACTAGTATTATGTGACAGTTTGCATCAAAATAGTTTGAAATAGTTTACTGTGTCTTTCCTTTTGCACAACTGACTTGTTTTGGGGCTGATTGCTTTCAGTGCATAAATCACAGGGCTGGGAAGGTATACCTGTGTTTAACTCAACTGTTTGTGTTTCTGTTTGTTTAAGGTCAACACTCATCGTATTGGTGGGTCAGAGCTTTTAGCGGATTGTTTCAAGAGGGCACAGTTTGGGCCCTAATCCCCCCTACCCCTCACCCCACCCACCCCAGTACCACTTTCTTTATACCAGGGGTTCTGACATCATTTCCTCAAGAGGTCAAGGTGCATGCCACTGTCATATCCCTTCCAGCATACTGCACTGACAATATAAGCGTACACATTATATACAACTCATACATACATACGTACATACAAAACAATAACTAAGGGACAAATAAAAAAACCAAAAACTTACACAGGATAAACAAGAAGGTAGACTAACATGTGGGGAGTAGTGCAATGTACTGGCTGTGGGGCAGCAGTCTTCCGGGAGTCTTTCTGGAGGCTGAGATGCTGCCCTATTTGCAGGCAACTTTCTGCCCCGAGGGAGGAGGTTGCCCGTCTTCAGGCCACACTGGACAGTAGTAAGGGAACCTCCCCCACCCATGGAGCACCATGTCCACCACCACTACCTCAGAGACTGCCAAGAAAGCGCAGCAGTTGGACCACAGTGGGCTCGGGGAGGGTGAGGGTGGTGGAACAGAGGCACACCCAGTCAGTTGTACCACTCCACAATCCATACACCATTCTGATGGAGCATAGTTCCCCTATGGATGCCCCCACAGAGGAGACTAAGGAGGTTGTGGAAAACTGTCACAAGGGAGCTCCACAGAAAGGAGGCAGAGGACACCACAGGAAAAGGAAGCAACTCCTGGTGGGGGACTCGATTGTTAGGGGGATAGAACTGGGGAGATCAGGGAAAACTGATGTAAGGTGCCTGCTTGGCACCATGGCTTGGAGGGACAGGAAGCGCATCCTCAGGATCACGCGAACAGCTGCACAAGAGACTGAGCTGAACATCATTGTCCACCTAGAGACGAATGACTTGGCTCAGCATGGGATTAGAGCAGTGCAGGAGGAGTTTGTGGAATTGGGGAGGGGCCTACGGCAAGTAGCGCACACAGTATCCTTCTCAGAGGTGCTGCCTGTCTATGGCGAGGGTGAGGCGAGAGTACTTCGCATCATGCAGTTCAGTGAATGGTTGAAAAGATGGTGCAGAGCACAGGGGTTTGGCTTCATTGGGGGCTGGGGTTTCACCTGGAGGGATACCAGCCTGTACTGGCAGGATGATCTGCATCTGTCCAGGAAGGGAACAAGTCTACTAGGCGATCGGTTTAAATGCTTCATTGGCAAGCTTTTAAACTAGTCAAGGGGAGAGGCACTGATGAGCAGCAGGAGATTCTCAGCCTCCCCCTACAAAACTGGGTACTAAATGAAGTAAAGACCAAGGTAAAAAGGTCAATAGGGAGCAGGACAGGGGTAGTTGGAAAAGGCAAAGTAAGTGAGGATAGGGATGGTGCTACAAGAGGTAAAACCATCAAAACATGGAGAACAATGAGTACCAATGCCCGTAGTCTGGGTAACAAGCTTCCTGAATTAGTGGCCTTGATGGAGGAGGAACATCTGGATATCGTGGCAGTCACAGAAACATGGTACACACAGAACCATGACTGGGATGTAAACATACCAGGATACACCATCTACAGGAGGGACAGGGAGTGTAAAAGAGGAGGTGGAGTAGCTCTCTACATAAGGGATGGCATCAAAGCAACAGAAGAAAGGGTAAACAGGGAGGAGAGGAAGCACTGTGGGTCAATTTGGAGACAGGCAATGGCACCGCAATCCGCACAGGGGTTGTATACAGACCCCCATCTCAGGGGGAGGAAATGGACAAGGAAATGATAGAAAGTATCCTTAGAATGGCAGAAAAAGGAGATATATTGCTAATGGGGGATGTGAATATGCCAGATGTTAACTGGAGTGCATTTGCAGCAGCCACTCCTAAGAGTGGGGTCATTTTAGATGCCCTACAGGGGGCATGTCTTAGACAACTAGTATCAGAACCCACTCGAGAGGGAGCAATCTTAGACCTGGTACTTTCAAATGGAGATGGCGAGAGGATCACAGATTTAGAAGTGGGTAGCCATCTGGGAACTAGTGACCATCGAACAGTATGGTTCATGATAAACACAGCAGTATAGTCAAGCCATACAAAGGCAAAGGTAATGGACTTCAGGAGGGCAGACTTTGCCAAAATGGGTGAGGGCCTAAGGAATGCGCTAGCAAATGGGCAGGAAGGAGGGGTGGAACAACAATGGGGAATAATCAAAACTGCCATCACAGAGGCAACAAGCCTTTGTGTGAAGCAAATAAAAAAACAAAACGATGTAAGAAACCTCTATGGTTCTCAAAGGAGGTGGCAGGGAAGGTTAGGGAGAAAAAGAGAGCATTCAGGAAGTACAAGGAATCACAGAAGGAGCAAGACAGAGAATTGTATCAGTTAAAGCAAAAGGAAGCAGGAAAGGCAGTCAGAACAGCAAAGGCCCAAACTGAGGAAAAGATAGCCAACTCAGTTAAGAAGGGGGATAAAACCTTTTATAGGTATATCAGGGAGCGAAGGAAGACCAAGGGAGGGATAGTGAGGCTTAATAAAGGGGAGGGGGTGGGCAGAAGGTGACACTGAAAAGGCAGAGATACTAAACAAGTACTTTTTGCTCAGCATTCACAAATGAAGAGGGGGAGGTACCTAAACCAAACAGTAGAAACATGCTGGATGCAGGGGTTGATACCAGCCCTTCCACAGAAGAAAGGGTTCTGAAGGAACTCTTAAAACTGAAGGTGGACAAAGCAATGGGTCCTGATGGGATTTATCCCAGAATTCTAAAAGAACTAAGGATAGAACTAGTGACACCACTGACTACCCTCTTTAATAAATCATGGGAGGATGGAGTGGTACCTGAAGACTGGAGGAGGGCAGATGTGATTCCGCTACACAAAAATGGGAGCAGGGCAGAAGCAGGAAACTACAGACCTGTTAGTTTAACATCAGTGATTGGGAAAATGATGGAATCACTTCTGAAGGAAAGAATTGTTGAGCACCTTGAGGCCAGAGGAGCGCAGGACCCAAGGCAGCATGGATTCACAGCGGGAAGGTCATGTCAGACGAATCTAATAGATTTCTTTGACTGGGTGACCAAAGTAGCAGATCAGGGAGGGGCTATAGACATGGCCTACCTGGACTTTAGCAAGGCATTTGACATAGTCCCACACAAAAGATTAATATACAAGTTGGCCAGCCTGGGAGTGGGTTCCAAGATGGTAGCCTGGGTTAAAAAATTGGCTGGAGAACAGGACACAGAAGGTAATAGTAAATGGAGTCCACTCTGAAGAAAGGGGGGTTATTAGTGGGGTACCGCAGGGTTCAGTACTAGGACCGGTCCTCTTTAATGTCTTTATAGTTTATATTACAGAGGGACTGGAAGGAAAGTATGTCTCTTTGCAGATGACACAAGATCTGCAATAGAGTTGATGCACAAGGTGGGGTGGAAAGGATGAGAAGAGACTTGGCAAGGTTGGAGGAATGGTCAAATGTATGGCAGCTTAGATTCAATGCTAAGAAGTGCAAAGTAATGCACCTGGGAAACAAAAACCCAGGGGAAGAGTACACAGTGTGGGGTGAGATGCTAACAACAACAAAAATGGAAAGGGACCTGGGGGTAGTCATATCAGATGACCTAAAGGTGAGCAAGCAGTGTGAGAAAGCAGTAAGCAGGGCCGGTGGGATACTGGGATGCATAGGGAGAGACATCACCAGTTGAAAACAGGAAGTTGTTATCCCTCTGTACAGAGATCTGGTGAGACCCCATCTGGAGTACTGTGTGCAGTTCTGGAGATCCAGTTTCTGCGAAGACATAGACAGGATGGAGGCAGTCCAGAGGAGGGCAACTAAAATGGTGCAGGGTCTGCACCAGAAGACCTATCAAGAAAGACTTAAGGATCTTAATATGTATAGCCTCGAGGAGAGGGGGGACATGATTGAAACTTTCAAATACCTCAAGGGAATCAACAAAGTCCAAGAGGGTAGCATCTTTCAGAAAAAGAGGTGTGCAAGAACAAGGGGGCACAATCTGAAGCTGGGGGGGACGGTTCAGAGGTAATGTGAGGAAGTATTTTTTCACTGAGAGGGTTGTGGATGCATGGAACAGCCTTCCTGAGCAGGTTGTGGAGTCAAAAACAGTGGGGGAATTCAAGAATGCATGGGACAGACATAAGGCAATTCTCGGGGGTGGAGGGTGGAAGAAGTAGGCTGTTGGTTAGCTAGGCTCTGCAGCTTATCCATTAGGTAGGGAAATGGGCAGACTGGGTGGGCCAAGTGGTCCTTACCTGCCGTCAAATTCTATGTAGGCTGCTGACCCCAAAGGAGATGCAGCACTGGAATCCTCAGGATGGAGGCTATACTGGAAAAGTGTACGCAGAAGGGGGTGGGGCTTGAAAGGAATAAGAAGATAATTTTAATACTGGGAGACTCTGTAGTCAGAGGTATGGGGAGGTTGGTGTGCGCCACTGGTCAGAGGTGTGGGGAGGTTGGTGTATGCCATTGGTCGGCAGGAAAGAATTGTCTACTGCTTGCCAGGGGCAACATTGAGCAGCGTACTCCCTAGCTTAGAGAAGTACATCAAGTTAGGGGATGGAAACCCAGGTGTGGTAATTCATTTAAGCACCAATGATGTGGTGGGCAGCAGTGCAGATAGGGCGAAGGACAGCTTCCATGAACTAGGTATGAAGATGAGCGTAGAGGCAGAGATGCTCACCTTTTCTGTGGTCCTGCCAGTGCCACGTGAGGGTGTGGATAGACAGGAGACTATTTAGGAGTCCAACACTTAAACACTTAAATTTAACACTTAAGGTCTCATCAGCCTTCGCATTAACAAAACCACTGGAGGACACTGTCTAAAGTTGGTTGGAGGACTATTCAAGAGGGAAATGAGGAGGCACTTTTTCACTGAGAGGGTGGTGGCTATGTGGAATGAGTTCCCAGATGAGGTGGTATCCCTGAATATAATGAATGGCTTACAAGGGAACTTAGGACAAAGTAAAGAGGAGGTCTGCTATTAAAAGCAGAAACTTGGGGGAGGGGGTACTCCTGACAGGGAGGAGGGCCAGACCCCTCAGTAAATCACTGAGTGATCCACATTACAAGCAGGCAAGGTAGGCCTTTTTGGACTTTTTCTGTTAGCATTTTTCATATGTTCGTATGTAACGCGTGACTAAAGGGCTTGTGTGGGGAAGAGGGATTTTTCTTTCTAGGGGACTGAGGAATGTTGTTGGAGGAGCACTGGTTGTTGCTAGGGATGGTAGGCATATGAATATGGATGGCACCAGCACATTGGGGCAGACGTTACATGTAGGAATTAGGTTTTTAAATGGAGGGGGGAGCGGTTCTTTCAAGGCAGGTCTCAAAACAAACACACACACACATCTCTCCTCTTACACATACAAGCAATGTGTGTGTCTTGGGCAACTACAGACAGAGAGCAGATAGAGGGTGCATAAAAATAGAGGAAGTGTCAAGGGGAGGAAAGGAAGGGTGGCAGTCACAGGTGGAAAGATGAACTTAGCTCGTAGAAGACAGTTTTAATAATTGCTAGGAGTTACTGGAACAAAATGGAGGACCTACAGGCAGTGGTGGAGGAAACCCAGCTGGATTTAATAGCTGTAACAGAAACTTGGACAATGCAGAACCATGACTGGGGCTTCACTATCCCTGGATAAAGGCTGGGATTGGGGGTGAGGCTGACACTTTACATTAGAGACCATATAAAAGCAATGAAAGTCAAGGACCTTGGAGGGAATGGAAGGATAAAAATAGTGTAGTTGCAACTGGTAGTTGAAAACTGAAAGAATCTTAAGAGTGTAAGTGGCCTACAGGTCACAAAACCAGTCTGAGGATGTGAAAAGTGAGCTAGGGTAGCAGATTGGAAGGGTTACCACCCTCTGGAACGTGGTACTAATGAGCGATAGTACTCTCCCAGATGTGGACTGGGAAACATCAATAGCTGTGAGTGCAGAGTGCCAGGCCCTTATATATTCATTACAAGAGAGCTTCTTGTACAGTGCGTGAAAGAACCCTTCAGGGAGGGAGCCATACTTGATCTGAGTCTGTTGAATCAGGACATGGAGAAGAGGTTATGGTATTGGAATGTCTGGGAACAAGTGATCACAATGTAGTTTGGTTTACCTTGCCCCTAGATCACCAGAAGACAGTCTAGGACAAAGGTCTTAGAATTCAGGAGGGCAGATATTAGGGAAAGGGGGGTAGACCTTCCAAGACAAACTGAAGGAGTGTGGAAAGGATTACAGTAGAGGAAATATAGGAACTCATTAAAGGCAGTCTTTTGGAGGTGAAAAAAACCTGTCTGAAGCAAGTAAAAGGAAACAAAAAAACACAAGATGCCATTCTGGTTCTCCAGGAAAGTGAGATACATAGTCCAGGCAAAGAGGGCGGTGTAAAAAAAAAAAGGTATAAAGGGGATCAATCTTAGGGCAGTGGAGAGGCATATGTAGTGAAAAATAAAGCAAGCAAGTAGAGGGGGTGGAGCCTGCAGCCAATACGTGCAGACAAGTTTTTATAGCTCTCACCTTCATAGCTCTTCAAAATCTCCCTTGTTGTTCGTGGTGTATATGCTGCCGTTGGGAGACATTGTAAGGCAATATGGGCTGAGTTTTCACTGCTATGCAGATGACACTCCACTCTACTTGTCCTTTGTGCCTGATCAGGTGGAAGCAGTCTCAAATTTTAACTGCCTTTCTGAGATTCAAGACTGGATGAGTGCCAGCTGGTTGAGGTTGAATCCGAACAAGACCAAGGTTCTGGTGGTGGACCCGGGTCATCGGGTAGAAGGATCATCGGTGGGGCGACCATCTGGGCTTTGGCTTGGGGGCTGCCAACTGATTATCTCTGAATGGGTGCATGATTTGGGGGTGATTCTTGACAAGGGACTGATACTTACATTTCAGGTGTTGTCCATTGTCAAGGCTGCCTTTCACCATCTAAGGAACATTGCTCGGATCAAACACCTTGTTCCGTCCGATGACCTGCCAACTCTGGTCCATGCCTTCATGACCTCTCGCCTTGACTCTGTAATTCCCTCCATCTAGGGCTACCAGAGGTTGATATCCGCCACTTGCAGCTGGTGCAGAACGCAGCAGCTAGGCTTTTGACTGGGCTGCCTTGAGGTTGCCATGTCACACCTGTGCTGCGCAATCTGCACTGGCTGCCTGTTCAGTGGTGGATCACCTTCAAGATTGGCTTGCTAACCTATAAGGCCTACATGGACAGGGGCGGGGTTATCTCTGCAAGAGCTTCACCTACTGCCCCTCCCTTTTACTCCCACTCATGAACACAAGGATTGCTAGAGATTCCCAGGGTTCACTTGAAGATTTCTGGGGCCCGAGCATTTGTATTTTTGGCCCCTACCCTGTGGAATTCTCTACCGCGTCGGATGAGAGAGTGTCTGACGCTGGAGAGATTCAAATCTGCGTTGAAAACGTATTTGTTTACCGTTGCTTTTTCTGACACTGTGTAAGTCCGATATTTAATTGTGACGATTGGAGTTTTTTAGCTGTGATTTTATCTGATTTTATTATTTATTGTTCGAACAACATGAAGTCTTGCTGTA
Source organism: Neoceratodus forsteri (assembly GCA_016271365.2). NCBI lineage: Eukaryota > Metazoa > Chordata > Ceratodontiformes > Ceratodontidae > Neoceratodus > Neoceratodus forsteri. Next base: position 1,419,988,567 of record CM028129.1, read on the forward strand.
TTCTGACTTAATGTAGTTAGCTCCAGCACTTGAACTGCTCCAGAAAGGAAAGAGTTAAATTCTATGCAGGGCATAGAACGTTGAGCTCGAGCTCTGTTCAAACCTCTGTCTGCTGCACTTCAAAGTGTAACAGTCAGATTCTTTACTCCGCCTAACTGAACAGTCGCTCCGGAGATTTCTCCTCTGCTCATGGTTCATCAGTCGGTCAGTCATCGGTTTTACCGATCCTTTCATTTATTTTCGGTTCAGATCTCTGTCTGTGGTACAGCAAGTAACATAGGTAGTGGACTAGGTGTAGAATACTTGTGCAAATTATAATTTTGAACTTTTAACTGGTTCGGCTAAACCGGTTATCTTGTGTGTGTGTTTTTCTTTCAGGTTTACTGTGTGGTTACCAGTCCTTATCGGTTTAAAAAAAAAACTTGTTTTTTTCAAATACCCGTAAAACGGTTAGAAACCGATAAACGGGTCTTACCTGGCTTTTGCCGAGTAAAGAGTAAGTTTGTTTGATAGGATGGCTACGTCTGAAAAACCCAAAAGAAAAACCGGGCCTACTGGGTTTCAACACTGCAGTGTGTGTGGGGAAGTCTTTGCTAAGGCTGATCCCCACACCACCTGTGTTTATTGTCTGGGGTTTGACCACCTCGATTCAGACTGCCAAATATGTAAAAAATTCCCTAAATCCACCCTAGATAAGAGATTGGGCAGGCTTAGGGAGAAGGAGGCCAAAAAGTCTGCTGACCGAGATGGCCAGCCCGGTTCAGTTTCGGCCGAACCAGGAGGAGTGCCCTCTGACCAGGGCAATACTTCTTTGGGTAAAAGGAGAGCCAATTCCGAGGGATCGGTTCCGTCGAAAAGGAAAAGAAAAGAAAAATCGTCCGGTTCGGATTCAGAATCACATGTTCCGACCGCCGAGGAGATTGCCCAAGCGATTAGGATTGTTGAATCGCTTTGTCCAGTTCTGACTGAACTGGTGTCTTCTGGCAGGTGTTCGGTTCGGTCGGTTCCTCCGGTTCAGGATTATGCCCCTGAAGATTTTTATGAACCGGATTTGGAAGGGGACGATGATTATGAAGGTGGTGGTGGTGGTGGAGGTGGTGGTGGTGGTGATGATGATGATGATGATGATGATGATGATGATGATGATATGGAAGGTCTGAATGAGCCCATTGAACTGGACATCTCCCCAGACAGGTCTTGTGGTGTTTCCCCTCCCAGGCTTTCTGAGTCCCCTTCCCACTTTATGTTTTACAGAAAAGTGGCAGAAACCCTCCAGCTCCCTTTGGAAGAAGCTGTTGAGGAACAAGAGGAGCCTGATTACGTTGAAATGATGGACATCCCAGAGTCCAAGAGGTTGTCTGTTCTCCTTCATAAGTCCTTTGGGAAACACACAAAAATTGTTAAAAACCCCAAATTCTTTACCTCCTTTTGACAGAAGGTTGGACAAGAGGTACATGTTGTCAGGCTCGGGTACGGAGTACTTGTACCAGCAATGCAGCCATGTTGGAGTTGTGCAGGCTGTAGCCTGTGATGAGGCTAACATACCCTTTGCTTCACACCCCCCAGATAAAGACTCCAGGAAGCTGGATGCCATGGCAAAGAAGCAGTACATGACATTCTCCTTGGGACTCAGGCAGGCTAATTACATGGCCTATACAGTAGGTACCAGAATTCCAGGTGGGACACTGTACTGGCACTGGCTAAGCAGACCTCCCCCCAGCTGGCCAGGGAGCTGGAGGAGGTGGCTGCTGATGGGATTGAGGCATCAAAGATCCAATTTCATGCTGCTGTGGACTCCAGTGATGTCATCACGAGTCATGGCTACATCTGTGGCTCTTCGGAGGATGGCTTGGCTCAGATGTACTAGCCTTTCACAGGACACCCAGGCTAAGGCCATGGATTTCCCTGTGGTGAGTAATTCTTTGTTTGGGGAGCAGACAGAGAATTACATGAAAAAGATGGACGAACATAGGACCACCTACAGGAGTGCACAAGCCAAGGAAAGGCAGGCAACTCCTCAAAGGCAGCAAGCTAGGGGCAGGCCTTTTCATATGCCTTTCTGCCAAGCACAGACCTCCTCTCCCTTTTCTCAGAGGGGGTTCTTCAGAGGGAGAGGCAGAAGGGGGATGAGCAGGGCTGCATCCACTACTCAGCCTAAGGCTTCTGCCAAGCAGACACCCTGATGTGTCAGCCAGGGTTGACTCCCTAATTCCTGTAGCAGGCAGGCTGGCATACTACTTCCAGGACTGGATGTCTGTTACCTCAGACAAGTGAGTCCTGGAGGTGGTAAGCCAGGGGCTGGTTCTCAGCTTCAAGAAATTTCCAAAGCTGAGAGCCAGATCTTTTCCACCTGCAAGCATCTCTGAAACCATTACCCTAGAGGCAGAGGTTTTGTCTCTACTGGTCTTAAGGCCATAGAGAGAGTTCCTACAACACACAGGGGCAAAGGTCTGTACTCCAGGTACTTCCTTACCCTGAAAAAGACAGGGGAGTAGCGGCCCATCCTAGACTTAAGATACCTGAACAAGCATGTTTTAAAACCAAAGTTCAAAATGGTGACTCTGGGAACAATCCTTCCCTCTCTAAGGCCAGGGGACTGGCTAGCCTCCCTGGACCTAAAAGATGCCTACTTACACATTCCCATCAGGTGCTCCCACAGAAAGTACCTCGGTTTTAATTGACTTCAGACCATTACCAGTTCAAAGCAATGCCCTTTGGCCTAACATCAGCTCCAAGGGTGTGTTTTTTTTTTTTTTACCAATTATTTTACCAGGTGAGACACACTAAGCTGAAAGCTTGTTTGCAGGTGCAACCTGGGAGCATGAGGAAGTTAAGTGACTTGCTCAGAGTCACACAGTATGCAAGTGGGGGCTGTGGGATTCAAACCCAGGTCTCCAGATTTGCAGCTCAGAGCCTTAAACCACTGCACCATACTGCCTCCATACCGGTTTACAAAATGCCTAGCAGTAGTAGTGGCCTTTCTAAGGAGAAAAAAGATCTCCATATTCCCATACCTGGACGACTGGCTCATTGTGGGTCAGTCTCCAGACCAAGTCAAGTCAGATCTGCAAGTGACCCAGCAAGTACGCACTTCTCTAGGATTTCTTCTCAATCTTCCCAAGTCAGTTCTCGAGCCAGTACAGCTTCTCACTTTCATAGGGGTAGAGCTGGACACTATCAAAGCAAGAGTTTTTCTTCCCCTGGAAAGAGTAAGGGCCATCATAGAACTGGCTTCCTCCTTCCACCTTCTGGTTTCTCGACCAGCAAGGCACTTTTTTCAGCTTCTGGGCCATATGGCAACTTCCACTGCAATGGTCCTAGGGGCCAGATTTCAGATGAGGGACATCCAGTTTCACCTGAGGGCTTTTTGGTCTCAGAAAAAAGATCCTCTAACCAAACTTGTTCCAGTAACTTAGACCCTTATCCAGACCTTCAATGGTAGCAGGATCAGGACAATCTCAGGCAAGGAGTCCCATTCATCACTCAGTCTCATTCTGTAGTTCTAACCACAGATGCTTCTCTCCTGGGATGGGGAGCCCACCTGGGGTCATTCACAGTCCAGGGTGTGTGGTCCAGTTAGGAGTCTCTTCTCCACATAAACCTTCTGGAAGTCTGGGCAGTTTATCTGGCACTGCAAACCTTTTCTCAGTCAGTACAGAACAAGGTGGTTCAGGTCAGGACAGACAACACCACCACCACCACCACTATGTGGTATGGTATATCAATAAGCAGAGAGGCACTCTGTCTACGGCCTTGTGCACGGAAGCCATGAAATTGTGGTCCCTGACTTATTCTCTACAGACCTCTCTGGTAGCAGTCCACCTCCCAGGAAAGGACAGTGTGCTAGCAGATGTATTGAGCAGGATTTTCCAGGGCCATCACAAGTGGTCCCTGGACCCCCTAGTGTTAAAAGTGATTTTTTCAAGGTGGGGCACTCCAGAGATAGATCTCTTTGCAGCTCCAGACAATCACCCACTTCCTCTCTTTGTTGCAGAACCCCAGTCTTGGGCTCAGTCCCTCTGGATGCTCTGATCCTGGATTGGGAAGGGACATTTCTGTATGCCTTCCCTCCTTTTCCTCTACTGTTCAGTGTCCTGGTCAAGATAAGGTCACAATCCTGCAAAGTGATCCTGATTACTCCAGATTGGGCCAGGCAGCCTTGGTGTCCCCTGTGGCTGTCCCTAGCAGTCCATCTTCCCCTGTCTCTTCCCAGGAATCACAGCCTGTTAACCTCCTCTCAGGGGAGGATTTGGTATCCAACCTTTGATCTCTCAATCTCAAGGCATGGTTCTTGAAGAGTTAGAGTATGCAAGGTTGCATCTGTCTCAAGGGGTTCTGGATATTCTCAAAGCCTTTCGAAAACCTGCCACCAGAAAAAACTTATAACTCCAAATGGAAAATATTTAGTATTTGGTGTTCCAAGAAGCATATATCTCCAGACACTGCTGAATTGTCTACTGTTCTGGATTACATGGTTTATCTTAATGGCCTAGGCCTCAGACCAGCTACCCTCAGGGTACACTTGGCAACTGTTTCTGCTTTTCTGTCAGTGGGAAAGCCCTCCTCACTGGCATCCCATCCTGTCTTCTGTAAATTTTTCAAGGGATTCCTTCATTCCAATCCCCTCTTTAGAGATTCTACTCCTGCTTGGGACCCTAAAATTTGCATTGCTCAGCTTATGCAACCTCCCTTTGAGCCGTTGTCTTCAGCAGAGCTTAAGTACTTGACTTGGAAAACTGAGTTCCTGGTAGCTATTACCTCTGCCAGGCGTATCAGTGAATTACAAGCTCTCTCAGTGGAGCCTGATTTCATTTCATTCCATAGAGATAAGGTGGTCCTTAGAACCAATAGGAGGTTCTTACCGAAGTGGTTTCAGATTTTCATTTGAACCAATCCATGTCTCTCCCTGTCTTCTTCACTGACCATTCTTCTTCAGGGGAGAGAAGATTACACAATTTAGTTGTGAAGAGGGCCCTTAGCTACTACATTGAGTGTACTAAGGCACACAGGTTTGACTCCCTCCAGTTGTTCCTCACTTATGGGGAGGTGGGAAAGGGCAAACCTGCTACTAAGAGAACTATTGCCAGGTGGATTGTCTCTTGTATACAATTCTGCTATGGAAAAATAGGCAGAATACCACCCTCAGGCCTGAGGGCTCATTCGACTAGAGGTACAGCTGCTTCCCTGGCTGCTGCCAGGTATATTCTCTTACTAGAGATTTGTAAAGCAGCCACCTGGAGAACAGTCCATACATTCACCAAGCATTACTCTCTGGATATCCAGGCTAGGAGTGATGCTAGGTTTGGTACAGCAGTACTGCAGAGCCTATTCCCAAAATAGGTTCAAATCCCTCCTCCATGGAGGTACTGCTTGGTAGTCTGCAATAAGTCGGAATACAGCAAGACTTCATGCTGTTTGAAGAAAAAATTACTCACCTTAGTAATTGTGTTTCTTCTAATGTAGTCTTTCTGTATTCTGACCTCCCTTCCTGCCTCCCCTCTCAGAACCTGGTTTTGGGAAGTGGGCTGTCAGGTGCAGTGTTGCACCCCAGGGGTGCGTTTGGGCACTCCTTCCCTTTAGAGAGGTGGAATTGGTTTATGTTTATTTTATAGTCAAATGTTCACTACCTGTTTCTCTTTTTGGATTTCTCGACTTGAGTCTTTTGTGCGATGCAAAATGTTTAGTTGCCATTGGCTAGTAAAAATTTTACAATTTCCACACAGTGGGGTTTAGTTAGTAGTAGCTCATAAGAATCTGACGGTTACACTTTGAAGTGCAGCAGACAGAGGTTTGAACTGAGCTCGAGCTCAACATTCTATGCCCTGCATAGAATTTAACTCTTTCCTCTCCGGAGCAGTTGAAGTGCTGGGGCTAACTGCAATAAGTCAGAATACAGCAATACTTCATTAGAAGAAACATAATTACTAAGGTGAGTAATTTTTTCTTCTAGTGCTATGGTCGTTTGTGGTGAATAGTGCTATTTTATAAATAAAGATGCTTATGCCTATGCTTAAATATCTAAACATGAATTTAACTGGGGAAAAACTGCCAGCTGGCCTGGTGGCGCTGAGGGTTGAGGCGCTGGATGCCACACCTCGCACCACGCCGGTGACCCGGGTTTGGGAACGAGCCCGGGCAGCTGGGGGAAGAGACTGAGCATCCGGAGGACTGCTCTCTCTTCCCCGGGGAGGGTTGGGGAGACTGTCGCTCAAGGTGCGAGCTCTGGCAGAGGCTGGAGGTCATCGAAAGCAGTGTCATGGCGTATGCCAGGGGATGGAGCCTTGGCAGTATGTTGCCTTGGTAGCCGGGCTCCACGGGGTGTAACTAAGCTAAGAAAACTCCTGCTCTCCATCTGATAGGCGAAAGCACCTCCCACCCATGGACCACAATCCCGTAGTTGGGTACGGCTCTCCTCGCCCGGTCTCCTCCCTGGCCTGGTGCTCAGCCCTATAGAAAGAGCGCCCTGGGCGGGGGAGGCTCTTCCCCAGAGGGTAGACCTGGGGGATGCCTGGTCTCGGGGGGAGGAGAGCTTAGGCCATACAAGGAGGTACAGTCCGTGGTGTTGGGCGGTCGTTGGAGAGAGTTCGGTGGGATATAAAGAGAGGGTGTAAATAAATAGAATTTGGGGGGGGGGACTGTAAATAAGTACAGCGTTCGGTTGACCTTGAGTTTCTGAGTATTCTGGTGACTTTTTGTGGAAAACGAACGGAGAAAGCCGAAAACTGAGTAGGCAGAAGAGGACAGTAAGAGAAAAGCTCCAGTGTTGACTGCAAGTAACAGCAAAGGGGGCCTGCCTGCTGAAGGGAGCAGGGAGGAGCGGGGAGCCCAAACCTACAATCAAAGGACTGGAAGCCTTAAAGGAGAACAAGGCGATGGGATGGATGGGCTTCATGTAAGTGTCCTAAAGGAACTGAGCATGGTACTGACCACCCCTCTGGCAGCAGTTTTTAGCACCTCAGTGGAGATGGGGGAAGTTCTAGAGGACTGGAGGAGGGCTGAAATGGTCCCTCTGCACAAGAGTGGTAGTAGGGAGGATGCTAGCAACTACAGACCGGTCAGTCTGTCATCAGTGGTGGGGAAGTTAATGCAGACAGTGCTGAAGGAGAGGTTTGTAGAGCACTTGGAGGTAAAAGGGCTGCAGGACCACCGGCAGCATGGTTTCACAGGAGGGAGGTCATGTCAAACTAAGCTCATAGATTTCTTTGATTGGTTTGCCAGGGAGGTGGATTAAAAGAGAGCAGTTGATGTGTTCTGGATGGATTTCCATAAGGCTTTTGGCACTGTGCCACACAGGAGGCTAGTTAGGAAATTGAGCAGCATGGAGGTGGGGGAGAAGGTGAGAAGTTGGGTATCAAACTGGTTAAGGAATAGGAAGCAAAGGGTGGTAGTAAATGGTGGCCACACAAGCAGTAGGAAAGTGACTAGTATGGTGCCAGAGAGTTCAGTGCTGGGACCAGTCCTCTGCGGTGTCTTCATAAGCGACATTGCGGTGGAGCTTGAGGGTAAGGTGTGTCTCTTTATGGATGAAACAAAAATCTGCAACAGGGTTGACAGGAAGAGGTGGAGAGAATGCAGAGGGATCTGAGGAAACTAGAGGAATGGTCTAGGAGGTGGCAGTTGGCTTTCAGTGCCAAAAAGTGCAAGGTTGTGCACCTAGGGCTGCGGAACCCAGGAGCTGTATATAAGCTGGGGGTTGGGGGTAGAGCTTACAGTCACCAAGCAAGAAAGAGACCTAGGGGTCATCATGTCATGACCTCAAGGTAGCTGGGCAGTGTGACGGAACAGCAGGAAGGGCTGGCAGGATGCTGGAGTGCACTGGGAGAGGGATTTCTAGCAAGGGGATGGAGGTGGTGCTGCTGCTGTGGTCGCTCACTGGTGAGACCCCACCTTGAGCACTTTTTTCCAGTTCTGGAGGCTGCACCTCTGCAAGGACATTGAAAGGGTGGGGGGGGGGCCCGCCAACACAGCGGTAGAGCTACCACTTGCAATGCCAGCGAACCGGGTTCGGTAGTGAGCCTGGGTTGCAGGAGGGGTGGCCGAGGGGGGGGAGAAGGATCGAACGCCCACGGGTCTGCTCTCCTTCTCTGGGATGGGTGGGTTGCAATCTTCGGTGCTGTACCACCATCTGGGTGACCACAGGTGGAGGTGCAGCCAGAAAGATGCAGCAGCATAGGATGGGGCAAACCTTTGCTGAGAGCCTGGAGCGAAGGCAAGTCTCTGTGTGCCTTCGTCTCGTTGGCTCTCCTCGAATGCCGACATCTGCAGGGGTGGGACCAAGAAAACCAGGAAAAAACACGTCTGCGCCAGGAGACTGGCCTCGGCGCTGCTGACAATGGGGGATCTGTGGAGCAGCTCTGGGTATCTGCTTGCCTCTGAGGTTTTGGAGGGGATTGGGGAGACCCTCTCTGCCCCACCTGGGGGGTCATCCGGGGTTCTAGATTGTTCCAGGGAGTGGTGCATTCCATGGGGGCTGAGATCATTGGTCCTCCCTTCACAGCCTATGTCGGTACATTAAGGATCCCGATGGAAGGGACGGATGTGGCGAAGAAGAGGGGCGTAAAAAGTAAGTTTAAAAAAAAAAAAAGGGTGGAGGCGGTACAGAGGAGGACAGCCTGAATGGTGGTGGGGGGGGGGTTTGCATGAGAAGCCATACGAGAAACGGCTGAAGTAACTCAACATGTACTCCCTGGAAGAGAGGAGAGCGAGAGGGCACTCGACTGAAACCTACAAGTACCACATAGAAGTGAACAAAGTGGAATTGGAGAGTCTTGTTTCAGAGAAAGGAAGGCACTAGAACAAGGGGGCATTCGATGAAGCTAAGGGGGAAGTTTCGGAAAGATGTGTGGAAATACTTCTTCACGGAAGGGGTGGTGGACGACTGGAACAGTCTGCCAGAGGAGAAAGTGGGGGCCAAAACAGTGGGGAGCTTCAAGCATGTGTGGAATAGGCACGGGGCATATTATGTAGAGGAACAGGGGAAGGAGTGACACCTATGACCAGCTAGGGGTATGGGGCAGACTGGGTGGGCCTAAAGGTCATTTTCTGCTGACAGAATCTATGTTTCTATATTTCTAAGGCCATCCTTGCAGCAGTATGAGAGATAGGTAAAAAAAAAAAAATAAATAGAGGATTTTAGGACAGAAAACCGTCTCAGAAATTGTTTCCAATTCACAAACAGTGGTGAGTTGTAGGGGGTTGAGGGAGTGGACCTACTATTCTATATTTAGAAATTTTTATTAGAACTGCTTAAGTTTGACTTGGCACCCTTGATCCTTCATCCATACCGAATCAACCCCAGGCACAAACCAAATAATGTGACCCTCTTGAGAACACTAGTAGTAGTACTTGCTGGGGTGCTTGTGTGAGATTCTGTCTTGTCAAAGCCAAAAAATACTGGAACTTCATGACTACCAGATGGCACACTGTTTCACTGCTTCCCTGATCTGAGGTATGCCACAATGAACAGTGGGGCTCAGACCATGAGGAGGAGAATGAAGAAACCTGAAAGTCTCCTTAAATGACTGTGCACAGTTTTCTTACTATCCTGCACTGCTCTGTCATTGCCAACATTTAAAATACAGGTTTAAATGTAGTTACTGCTGAATCCATTTAACTAGATCCGCAAAATTACTAAATATTGGGTCGTGCTGAGTTAGACCAAAGACTAATTTACTGTATCTGTACTTTTTAATTCCCTTTCTTCCTCTGCATTCTAATACTAAGATGATTGTCGGGTCTCAGGGGTTGCGTCTCTACCTCAGAAAGCAACTTGCTGATGCCGGCCCGGTGGCGCTGAGGTGCTGGATGCCATACCTCATGCTATGCTTGCGACCCAGGTTCGGGAACAATCTCGGGTCATTGGGGAGCCAGCGTGGTGGAAGGACAGAGTGGAATTGAGCAGCTGCAAGGCAGCTCCTCCTGCTGGGGTGGGATGCCCGCATCTTCCGTAGTTCCGCTTCCACTGGTTGGAGGTCCAATGGGAAGCGTAGGCATGAGCGTGCAGCAGCAATAGCCAGGGGTGGGGCGGAAGGGGCCGAGCTGCTACCTGGCGTGTGCCTTCATGAATGCGTACATATGTGTCTGCCGGGGTCCCGGGTTAGGGAGAAAAGAGGGGAAATCTACAAAGTATTAATATATAAAAAAAAAAAAAAAGGAAGCGACTTGCTGTGTTCACTGCAACACTGGAGGAAGTAGGAACGCAGCCTGTTTACACATAGCCAGCAGTCTTCAACACCAGAGTAGAGGTAAGCTCGGTGTTACTTAATTGTGATGGCCATCATTGTTTTCAGATGACTAAGAGGTAATAGCCATAGTTCCTGCATATAAGATTTTGCATACTGTGACATGAAGTTATTTTCTTAGTGGGTCACTGTTTTTTTTTTCTTTTCAGCTCAGTTATTAATTCATTATGTTACAAAGCACCGCACATGTTTAATTCGTGAACTGTTTAATCAAATTCTTATTTTTTTCCATATTGCTTTTTTCCACTCCCACGCAGCCACCCTTCTTCCTCCCCAGTTACCCCCTCCCCGTCACCTATAATATTAGATACTAACGTGGGGAGAAGTCCCCCATAGATATACCCCTCTTGGCAAGGTAGGTGGTGTGGGGGCTGCAGTGACCTGGAAATCATCCCGCAACTGGTTGCGGGTATTCCCGTTGTCTCGTCCCCAACATCAGGTCAAGCTATGAGGCAACCTTACACATACCAGTGTGGGAAAGGCAAATTCCCTGGCCCCACCATAGGGGTCACAAGAGAAGCAGGACCAGACACCATCCTTCCCCATCTGGGAACGCTGCCGCATGGCATCACCTACCCAGCCCTTGCAGTCACCCGACCGGTTTCCAAGCCTGTCTTCTGAACCTGGGTCACCGACATTGGAGCACGCAGCACTACCAACTGGGCCATCGGGTGACCCCAGTTAAGTTATTTTTTTAAGAGTTATTCTGGTTCCCCTATCCTGCTTGTTTCTTAAGGTTGGAAGGGGGGGGTGAATATAGTCAAAACTTGTCCAATACCATTTTAAGGAATTTTATTCGTAACACGCTGTGTCTTTTCTGGTTCCTGGACTCCAGGTGTATTAGTGGCCATTTATCAGAGGGTTTTATACTTGGACACGTCAGTAAATATTGCATAAGGTCATTCATGGTCATGCTGCAGGAGGCATATATCTGGCTACAATTGCTATATTGATTTCTGGGTTACCCCCATGTGGTGCAACACTGGATGAAGAGATATGTTTTACCTACTGTTGCATTTTGTTACCTGCCTGATTGGCGTACTTTGAACCAAGGTTTTAACTTTTGTTGTTCGTTGATAAAATGAATAATAATAAAGTAAAAAAAAAAAAAAAAAAAGAAAGTAAGCTGAGTAATAAGGAGGGCAAAGGCAGAAACAAAGTTAAGGATAGCTGAGGGGGTAAAGCAATATGAAAAGGTATTCTTAAGATACATCAGTGAAAATTGGAATTCCAAAATATTGTGAGGCTGTAATACATGTGTATAGAAGGATGGGAAAGAGGAGTCTGACAGCCTCAGTGAGTATTTTTCTTACTACTCGCGGTAGAGGCGGGGTGCCCACTCCCCAACTCTGATTGGCAGGCTGTGAGATAGGGGTTGGTGAGTACTAACTTTACTAGAGGAGCAGGTCCTTTTTTTTTTAATAGAGCTTTTCTCCACAGTTGGTCAGGGTGGCTGCTCAGTCCTGTCCCACCTCCTCCCAACTGGTGCCTACTGCCCCTGGGACTTAACTGGTCTGTGAGTACCCCCCCTGTGGCAGGGCTGGAGAAGGGAGGGCCATTCCTTCCCTCCTCTGTCCACAAGTCCAGGTCAGATCAGGTAGCCCAGTCAGCAGTGCAGGTTGGAGGTAGGTGGTAGGGCTTCATTAAGACCCCGCCATCATCTTTCCATTTTCTCCCCTTATTTCCAGGCATGGCGGACGCATGTGCGTGGAGGCACACATGCATTCTGGAATGGCGGCCCCCTTCCACCTACACTGACCGAAGTCTGCCTCCCAAGCATCTGTACTAACACCAAGCTTCCAGCTGGTGGCAGCCAAGAGCTGGGACAACAAAGTACCTCGGTCTGGGAGTGGAGAGCTGGCAGGCAACTCTTGATCCTCACCCAGCCCTCTCCCTTCCCCTTGCCAAACCCCGGCAGCCCGAGCTCATTCCCGAACTTGGGTCACTGATGTGGTGAGAGGTAAGGCACCATTGTGCCTCAGCCCTCTGTGCCACTGGGCTAGTGTAGAGGATCAGGTAATCATTTATTATTTGCTTTTGTTTACCAGGTGAGCAAACTGTTCAGCCAAGTGCCTATTTTCAGGTGCAATCCAGGAGATTACAAGGTACACAGAAGAACAGGCAATATCAAGGTACATACAGTAACATCAGGCATATACATTACAGCAAGAAGGTAGCTAACATCATAGTACACACACATTGACAACAGTAATTTGCATCTTAGGTCAGCCATACCCTCAGATGGGTACGGGTAATGGGTTACAGGAGTAATACCGTTTGTAGGAGAGAGACCTAGGCAAGCAGGATGTAGTCTATAAGGGCACTTCTAGAGTTGACAAGAAAGGCAGGCACTTGCATGAACCTTGATAATCTTGTTCAGCAGTGCCCTGGAGACTAGGGTAAGCTAAGGAGAGCGGACATGCTTCCTCTGTGCAAGAGTGGCAGCAGGGAGGACCCGGCAAGGTATAGACCCGTTAGTATGACATCTATAGTGGTAAAACACCTGAGGACATTAATTAAGGAGTATCTGGTAGAATTTCTTGATGTGAATGGGCTTCAAGATAAGAGGCAGTATGTCTTGGTGAAGGAAAGGTCATGCCAGGCTATCCCGATTGAGTTTTTGGTTCTGTAACAAGAGCAGTGGACAAGGGCCAGCCTGTCAGTGTGCTGTATCTAGATTTTAGTGAGGTCTTCCACTCCGTACTCTATAGAAGGCTCATCAAGAAGCTGGAAGGATCTAGGTGTTGGGGCAAAGCTAACAAGGTGGGTAGCAAATTGGCTAGGTGGAAGGACCCAGAGGGTGATTATAAATGGGGAATGGTCATATGTGGATTACAACAAGGGTTGGTGCCTGGACCAGTACTGTTTAATGTGGTCAGCTGTGACAGTGGAAGAGATCAAGGGAAAAATTTGCCTCTTTGCAGACAACACTAAAATGTGAGGCAGGGTAAGCTCCCAAGAGGAGGTCGGGTCAGAGACATGAATAGTGACTTAGAAATTTAGAAGGGTGGTCCAAGGGATGGTAGCTGAAATTTAATGCAAGTAAGTATTAAGTAATATAAATAGGCAAGGAAAACTTGTAGACTGGTTGTTGGCTATGAGGCAAAAAAAGAAAATCAGTCTGACAACTGAAGAAGGGGATTTGGGGATCATCAATACTGATAGCTTCAAGTCAATGAACCAGTGCGCTGTAGCACTTGGGGAAACATAGCAACTGATGGCAGAAAAAGACATTGGTCCATCTAGTCTATCCAGAATACCCTGCCCTACCTTATAATCTAGTGCCTGTGCAGAGTATATGCATGTGCTACCTGCCCCTTGTCTTGCTGCTATCCCACCTGGGTGAATATTAAGCCCTTAACTCAACTCTCTCCCAACGGTGTTTGAACCCCATTAACGGTTTTGGTGCCCAACAAATCAGCTGGCAGGTTGTTCCATGGCTCAACCCTCTATTCCTATGAAAGAACTTGCTCACATCCTTCCCAAATGTCTCTCTTGCTAGCTTCCAATCATGTCACCTTGTTTTAGATTATAGAATGGGGTCTCTAAATCCGGTAACCTGATTGGTTGGCTGGGGTCTTTACCCCTGGGTAAATCTCAACATAGCTCATGGGTAAAGTTCCAGCCATCCCAGCTGACCGTTGCACAACACAAAAAAATCACTACCACTTTTAGGTTTTTTGGGGGGCAACTCTGGTTTATCTGTAGTGTAGGCTCTGTCCCTGCAGTCTCCACAGCTCTTAATTGCAGCGCCATAGCACATGATCATGGAAGGTACACTCTAATGCCCTGGTGCCCTGCATTATAAACATCCGCTGTCTCATTCACTGTAATCCCTCCTGAAAAAAATAAAGAAAACAACACTGAGTGGGAGTGTCACTTCGTGTCACTACCTCCCAACCGGAAAACAACAGTAACCCCGGAAACCAGACTCTGAGGGCAACCATTTACCAACAGCCACACTGGACAGAAACAAGTCACGAAACAGAGAGAAAACGCCATGCTTCAGTTCCCGTCACCGAACAGTGGGCTAGAAAACTGAAAGAGTGACCAGTGTGTTTTTTTTTTTCTTTCACAAATGAGAGAAAAAGAGCGCATCCAGGAAAAGAGTGGTTTTCTCAGTGGTCCCTTCATTATCATGCTCACACACTGTTTTCCCTCCTACAAAAAAAACACTGTTGTCATGCTATCTTTCCCCCTCTCGCGCCTGGTTGTATTGAAAACAAAAATGCAGCTCACTCTCCCCGATGCCCAGCCCACTCTTCTCTGACACCAGCTAAAGTGTGCTCTTTCCTGTCTCTGGTCAACTCTCCCTACAGTAGCATGCAGACAAATGATGAAAACAGTGATACTAAAGAAAACTGCACAAACGAATCCTTCTTGTTCTTGTCCTAGCTCCTCAGCAAACTATTTAACTTAACGAAGAAGGATATTTAAAGAAAAATCAATTAAAAAAATATAAATTTAAGTTTTTCTTTATTTCTTGTAAAAAAAATAATAATTGGGACATTGTATAATCGCAGTGAACCACTCCAGGTTGTGGGTCATGCTGGCATTTACCCACTTCTGGTGTGGTTTGATCACTCAGCCTGCAGCCTCGTGACCGAACCACACTAGGCGTGGGTAAATCCCGGCATAACTCACACCCTGTCGTGGTTTATTGCTTAAAGAGCAGGTACCTACTGTCAGGCACCCAGCTCCCCTCAAACATATATAGTAGTAGATCTGCTCTACTGTTGAGGGGCATTAAAAATTCTATGCGCCTCCCACTGGTTAAAAAGTTATAGCACCCCAAATTTGCACCCCATAAAAACAAAGCCTTGTCTGACACACCTCCTTTTGTGATAAACAGGGTAGAGTGTAGGCAGCAAGGAGGAGGGGATGGACTACCAGTGAGCATTCAGCCTAAGCATGACCAAGGGTGGGCTGGAACAGCTCAGGAAGGAAAACTGTCAGACAAGATGGACTTAAGAGTCTTTCTGCTGGCACCTTTCACTGTGTTTCAGTGCATCTTTAACTTGTTCTTAATTGTCTAGTTCTTTTTATTACTCCACATGCGTATTTCATGCCCTCAACTAACCCTGATGAGTGTTTAATCATGCCACGAAGCAGGGTCCTTCTCACAACAGCTGTTTCTGGCTGCCTTTTGGGTCAGAGTTAACCATGTCAGCACTCCCATTCCTGAATTACAAATTTTTTTTTTAAGCATGTTACCAGATTTCACTTGCAGCATAAATATACGAACATGTCTTGAGTCAATCAACTTCTCTTTTATGAATCTTCTGTAATTTGCATTTGTGTTTACAGAGGCACACCAGAAGCCCCAGCAGGTTGTATGGTGAGATCGTGAATTACTTTGATCATGCAAATGTTTTCCTTTTCATCTAGTTGTCCCTGCCGTGGCCAGCTGCATGTCCCTTTGGATATGCCTGTATGCAGGGCTGTACCCTGGTCAGGCAGAACACGGGTTTTTCCCTCTCCTCTCCTCTCCTGTCCACTCCTCTCCTCCCTTCCCTGGGTGATGCCTCTGGTGGCCTCGGGCAACCACAGGATGCCTGTGATGGGAGCAAGCTCCCTGGCCCAGAAGCAGGGGTTACTGTGATGGCAAAACTACCCCCAACTTTCCCCAGTCCAGACGCACTGCTGAGTGGCAGCTGTCACGGCCTTGGCCAGCTTCCCAGCACAACTTCCTTTCGGACCCGGGTTGTCAGGATGCAGTGTGATGCACTGCCCCTGGACCATCAGGGCTGCATCATGTATGAAAGCAGTACGACACAACAGCATGTGAACTGCAATAGAGCCGCGCGAGGTGCTTGCACCCCTGAAGTGTCCTGTTGCACTGATAAAATGCATCCACTCTGAAAACAATAAATAAATGAAGGTATGTTTAGAAGTGCGGTTACTGTTCCTGAACTGCACTGCTTTGGAACCTTCACCAGTTGGGATGCATGATCTTCCGTACCCGTTTTATAAATGTTTTGTTATTTGTGGCCATCAGAGGACTGGGTAACAGCCCAATTTTGTTGAGATTTACATTACATAATATATCTATGATAGATAATAGGAGAGAGATACATAATTGGCTGCTGTGGTAAAAGGTATCACATTATTCAATGTGAGATAAGGAACTTTTCCTACAATTGAGCAACACCCGAGTTGTGCAAGGTTTTGCTCATGTGTGGAATGTATTCATTATTTCATTCTGAAACTTGCTGTTCTGTTTACACAAAGTTGTTAAAAAGAAGCGGGTTATGAGTTTCACTTTCACGTACAATTCCCTCGATTATCTTATTACTTGGTAGAGTAATCTAGCAGTTTATTTATTTAGCTTTTGTTAACCAGGTAAGTACACTAGACAAGACATTTACCTATTTTCAGGTATGACCCGGGAGAGTACAAGGAAATACGACATAGGACAACATGATACACTTTAGGCAGTTACACAGAGTCAGGGAAAACAGAAGCATTGCAAAGTCAGTATGTACACGCAAATTTTCTGAGCATATACATCAAGTCACCAAGGCTGTGAGCAGCGCATTATATACAAATTATGTACAGTATAGGACCCCAAAAAAGTGGGGGCACAGTCAGAGCAATACCTACTACATAGGGTGTATACATTGTCTGCAGGACAAAAAACATGCAGGCAGGCTGTACCTTAGGAAGGATGTTTAGTGCAGGGGACCGGGTGAGATTATGGAGGTTTGTGACAACCACACGCTGAGGAGAGCTTCAAATGATTCCGCAGGGAGGTTGAGGCTGCATGGGAGGGGGGAGGAACGGAGCTGGGCAGGAAGGAAGCTCCATAGTCTGGCGGCGCATGAGGCAAAATCTCTGTCCCCCTTTGAGTGTGAGTGGCAGGAGTCCAAGAACAGCAGGGCGCAGGGATCTGAGGGAGTACGAGGGGCTCTGCCAATCCGGGGGGGGGGGGTGCCAGTACCAAGGACCTTGCCTGTGAAACAGCCCAGGACAAAATTTAAGTAATTGGGCAGGGAGAGCCAATTGAGCTTACTATACAGGTCACAGTGGTGGGTGAGACATGGAGCAGCAAGGGCAGATGGCAGATAATGTTGTTGTAGGCGACGGTCCACCTAGAGAGGTGGGCTTTGGAGGTACGAGCAAACAGGAGGAGCCCATAGCAGAGGGAGGGGAGAGACACGGCTCTAGCTAGTGCAAGGTGAGCAGCGGAAGTGAGATTGCTCTTTGCTTGATAGGCCAGACCCAGTTTGCAGTTAATGGCTCTGCATACATTCTGGATATGGAGTCCAAGGTCGAGCTGAGGGTCAAGTGTCACCCCAAGGTATTTGATGGAGTCGGTGATGAGGACAGGAGCACCGTCAAGACCAGTGATGCACAAAGTGACAGGGGAGGCCTTTATCTTGGCCAGGGACCCAAAGAGCATGGCCTGGATATTTTTTGAGGTTGAGGACCAGCTTGAGGGACGTTATCCAGGACTGGATACTCATAAAGTCCTTGCTCAGCTGGTGGTTTATGGCCCCAATGTCCCCAGAATGGGTGAGGATGACCAGGTCATCAGCATATAGAATGGACCTACAGTAGGAAGAGGTAGCGGGTAGATTGTTGACAAAGATGGAAAAGAGCAGGGGCCCCAGGACTGAACCTTGGGGAACACCTGAGGACACAGAAGTGTTGTCCGAGAGCACCTTACTGTATTTGATCAACTGCTGTCAGCCCTATAGGTAGTTGATGAACCAGCTGAGTACAGGGGGTGACAAGCCAAAGGACCTAAGCTGAGAGCAGAGTTGAGCATGGTCAACTAGATCAAAGGCTTTGGATAGATCAATGAAAATGGCACCAGAGAGCTTACTCTGGTCCATGGCAGCTCTGATCACAGATGCGACAGTGACAAGGGCAGAGGATGTACTGTGCCCTTTACGAAGGCCATGCTGCTCAGGGGACAACAGCTTGTGAGACTGAATATACTCCGTGAGTTGTCCAGCCACAACTTTCTCAAAAGTTTACTGATTGCAGACAATATGGCTATCTGTCGGTAGTTGTCAAGAATCTTAGGGTTGCCCTGTTTGAGAATGGGGACAACCCTAGCCACCTTCCATATGTCAGGGATGACCCCAGAGGCTAGGGATAAGTTGAAGATATGGGCCACCGGGATGGCAATATGAGAGGCTCCAAGACAGAGGAACTTAGGTTCCATGCCATCGTGGCCAGCACTGGAGAAGGGTGAGAGACCAGAGAGCAATCTCTGCATCTCTTGTGCCATCTCAGCCTTGAATTACAATAATGGGCAGGAGATGGGAGCCGGTTGTGGAGCAGGGTCATGGACACAACTATTACAACCACTGGAGGAGAATAGGGAGGTGAAGGCAGACAGGTCCGAAAAGTGTGAGTTAAATGCATTGGCGATGGTAAGTGGATTGTTACAACTAGTACAATTGATGAACATGTCAGTGGCCTCACCGTTGGGGGAACCACTTACTATGTTCTTTATTTTCCTCTAGAAAGTCCTAGGGTCTTTAGCTGAATTCAGCAGTGCCGCTTTGCAGAATTCACTTTTAGCAGTCCTGATTGCTTTCTTACACTCGTTCCTGAGCCTCTTATACTGCTGAAATATGGCCTGGTCCATTGTGACCTTGAATTTGGCCCACTTGTCTCTAGTCCTCATGAGGGTGAGGAGGCTCCCATGCAACCACTTGGTAGCAGACCCTTTTACCCTCCGTCTGATGAGAGGTGCATGTTTATCCTGCAGCGCCCCAAAGGTGCTGAGAAAATGACTGACTGCAGAGGCTGAGTCTTGGGCATTCCAAACCACAGACCAGTCAGTAAGCTGTAGATTGTTATGGAATGACCCCAGGTTGAACCTGGAGAAGTCTCTAACTTGGATGACTTTATGAGGAATTTACAGGGAGGAGCTCTTCCATACACAGAACATGGGAGTGGTTGGAGATGGAGTCAGGAAGACTGCCAGAAGAGCTAATCCTCTTTGGTCTGTTGGACAGAACCCAGTCTAGGAGGGAACCTGTGCCACCAGTAGAGAACCACCTAGTGGGTTTCTTAATGAGTTGGGACAGTGAGAGACCAGCAAGCAGGGGCTCGTACATCTTAGCATTACCACCAAGTCAGTTTAAGTTGAGATTGGTCAGTATCATTAGCCCATTATTCCCAGTCAATGACGCAGAAGTGTCAAGGAGGTAGGACAACCCCGATATGCCCGCCATAGGGGAATTGTAAGTACAGGCAATGTGTTGCTTTTTCATGTTCCTGAGTAACAGAACTGCAGCAGTTCACAGGGTGACTGCATAAACTATTGGCAGGACAGAACTGAAAGATTAAGGTGACTCCTGTAGTAGACCAGGATAGCACCCCGCTTTCCCCAGGCGGTCCTGCCTGACAAAGTCAAAGCCAGGAAGCGCACATGCTGAGTCCAGGGTTGACAGCTTCAGCCAGGTTTCCGTTATACCCAGGATGTCAGACTTATTGTGAGTGACCCACGCAAGGAGGTCAGCCAGGTTGGACAGAAGGCTTCGGATGTTAAGATGGGCTATTTTCAACCCATTGCCCTTCGACCAGCCCACTAGTGATAAGGAGGCTTGTTGGGGAGGACCAGGGTCGAGCTCAATATCCGCTGAGAGGGCTAGAGTCACTAGTAAGAGCCATAGGAGATGCCTCGGGGGGGGGCACCCTTACCATGCAGCTTGAGGCCAGAACTCCTGATCATTATGACAGGATACAGGAAGCACCTAGTATCAAGACAGGAGAAAGGACAGGGGGGGCTGTCTGTCACAGGCAATTAGATTGGAGAAGGTGAAGTCAATGTCATCTAGTTGTCCAGGTGTGACCCAGGGGCTCCTCATAGGAGGGGCACAGTCAGCAAAAAGCAGAGGGAGGCATAGCGAAGTGAACAGTCCAAGGGCAATAGAACTGGTGTGAGGAGGAATTGGCAGGTTAGGTTACATTTAATAAATGTCTTGAATAAAACAAACATAGGGCCCGATTCATAGTCACAACCTAGTGATGCTAAAATGTCTGCACAGGGCTTTTGTGGTACTCCCTTGTTTGGAATACTCCAAGCTGTGCTGATAGGAGGCTGTTGACAGCTCTTGCGAATCCACAGTTCAGTCTGCAGATGTTTATTGGGGGGGGAGGGAGTCATCATGCAGATGACCTGCATGGCCATTCTGAAAGCATAGTGACCCTCACATTAGCAGATATAGCACGTTTCCAACACCCGGTGCCCTAAGATTGTTGATGGCAAGTGGTAAGGGTTCTGGAACACCGCACCCGAATTGTCAGAGATGGCTGTGGATGGAGGTCAGTAAAGCACTTTGGCAATGAACAAATGCATGCAGGGGACCAGGTCTAGGGAGATGGTATCCACATGTCACGATGCACTTTTACTCAAGTTGGCTTTAGGGAAGAGGGCTACCAGGAAGGCATACAGGCCCACCAGGAAGCACAGAGGGCCCACCGCAGGCCTTTACCTAGGGCTGTATGGGGGGTTGATATGGGGCCTGCAGCTAGCACAGAAGGCAGCAGTCCAACTGATTGCTGGGACTGCGGAGTCTTGAGCATATGATGCCGGATCTGCATAAACTGCACTGGCTGCCAGTGTGGTGGCATAACAGCTTTAAGATACATTTGTTGACCCACTGCCGCCGGTACCAAACACCTCCCAATCGGTGCCCCTGTCTGCCTGGTTCTTATTTAAATGTTCGCCCACCCTCTGCTGCCAATCCCGAGCACCTCCCAATTGCTTTCTCTGTCTGCCCTGGTTCTCATTCAAATGTTGACCTACCTGTTGCTGCTGGTACCAAATACCTCCCAATCACTTCCCTTTCTGCACAAGTTCTCATTTAAAAGTTCACCACGGACTGCTTCCAATCCCAAACACCTCTTAATCGCTGCCCAGTCAGCCTTGGTTCTCAATCAAGTGTTGAACCATCCACTGCTACTAGTTCAAAAACCTTCCAGTTGCTGCCAGTCTTCCCCGGTTCTCCTTCAAATATTTACAGACCCACTGCTACCAATCCAAACACCTCCCACTTGCTGCCCTTGTCTGCCTGTTACATTCCTTTTGTGCTAGGAACTACAGTGGTGTTTAGTGGCATACTTTTTGTAACTCGGCAGTAGCATACCTGTGAAACTAATTAGCTCTGATTGGTCCAGATGACAGGAGGAGTCAATCGAGTGGTTGGGCTGGGATTGTAAATGGAGTGGCAGCATACTGAGCTGAACAACTGGGATTGGAACATCTGCTGTAGCTGCAGCAGAGAGGTAGGAGGAGAAGAGTCATGATCACACACTGAGGCCACACCTGGAGTACTGTGCCCAGTTCTGGAGTCCTCACCTGAAAAGGGACAGGCTAGAGACAGTACAGTGCAGGTTGACCAAGATGATTCAGGACCAGGAGGACAGACCCTATGAGAAATGGCTAAAGACACTGAGCATGTATTCACTTTAAATCAGATGGGATGGGGAGGGTGGACATGACAGAGACATTCATGTTCTTGAAGGAATAAATAAGGTGACCTGTGGAGAGCTATTTACCGGAATAGGAAAGGTATGATACAGGTTCATGAGTGGAGGTCAATGGGGGTAAAAGAATGTAAGACTGTATTTTACAGAAAGAGTGGGGACCCATGGAATGGTGTGCCGCAGAGGTACTGGATGCAAAAAGCATAAATGGCTTCCAAACACAGCTGGAATACAATCATGGTATAGTAGCTACTCAGAGGGATGAGGGAGGTGGAAACACGGAGAACAGTAGGGAGAAGAGGGTAAACAAAGACCCCACAGGGACAACAGGCCCTGGGTTATGGTAGGATAACAAGGGCAAAATAGATGTGCCGGTCTTTTTCTGACATCATCATTTGTGTTTCTGTGCAGCAGTTTGGAATTTGAACTCTGGCACCAAATTAATTACTGATGAAATCATGGTAGGAGGTGTATGTCTGGTGACCGGCTGGGGTGGGGAGCTAGATAAAACAGCAGCTCTAGGAGAGGAGAAGATAAAGAACAGATAAAACAAATGGAGTTACTGTACTAGGGGGAAATGAGGGGAGAGGAGGAGAGAAAGACACAGAAAAAAGTCTAGCTCGATTGAAGCCTGTGGTGCCAATGGGGGAAACAGAACAGAGAGACCTTGAGCTAATAGGACCCTGCTTAATGCCACCTCCCCCTCCCCCCTTTTCTCTCCTGGCAGCAGTTTATATACTACCTCAAAGGGGACCTGATCGTGGCAGTGATGGCTCTGCTGTCCCCGTTTGCTGTATAGGGGGTTAGCAGGCAATCTGCTTAATTTTAAAATTTGTCTGTTGGGCTAACCTATGGTCTGATATATGAAGGCTGAGTACTCTGTATCTGTGCATTAATTTGTCAGGCATGTATATGCGCACTTGTTTTAATAAAAAAAATATATATAAAAAAGAAAAAGTCTAGATTTGAGAGTGATCATCTCCCAGGCCTAATGGAACAGTAGAAAATACTGTTACAGCACGTTTTAGGACAGGATAGGATACATAAGGGAAAAACAGTTTTTAACGAGGTTAATCATTTGTAACTATGGGTATAGGCATTGGCATAGCATTTAAGCATATTAACTACCCCCTTCCTCTGACAGGGACCCTAACACTATAGCATAGTTTTCCTGAACTGATACCTCTTGGTTTACCTCCACCCATGTAATGACCACACTCTGAAGACTACTGTGAACCACATGACACTGCATTCTGTGGTGGCACCCAGCAAGCCTCAGCCATGGCCTTTCTTAGTTCATATCGTACTACCCCGCCCTTTAGTGCCACTGTGACCTGGGACAAGATGGGATACCTGAATGTCTGATTAATCTTCTAACTCACCAGCAAAACACCTTCACAGTGCACCCAGCACAGGACACAATGACTGTATCCCCCCCCCAGGACACCTTCACTGATGTCTGTACTGTCTCCACCAGGATGCTTTCACTGTGTGCCCCCATGACTGTCACCGAGTGCCTCCCACACCCCAGGGGTCCCCCCCCCCCACACCTTTATATTGGGGTTTTGCTTCAATGGAAGTCCTTTCTCTGCAGGCCCTGGGCTCCCAAGACTTAACATCAAGCCTCCCACACTGCTCCCTGTGGTGTTCACAGCTTACAAGCAAACATTCGTAATTGACAAATGCTTGTTTCTCAAGAAAATAAAGATGGCCACTGCATTTTGCTTAGAAATAGCATTGTAAACTGGGCAAGGGTTAGAAGGGATCAAGAAAAGAAAACTCAAGGTGTGCCACATAGGAGGTACCTAGAAAACTTGATTTGATAGCTATTCTAATATTTTTTGAGAAATGTAGCTGAACCTAGCTTTTTGGACAAATATTTTTGTTGCATTGCTGCTTTATCCTTATTCACACAACAGCCTGCTTTTAAAGAGCTAGTGTACTGCCTAAAACTAATATTATTTTTCACTTTATGGATTTCGCCAAGACTTTCGACCTGGTAGATAATCCCTACTGCTTAAGGCTCTATCATGTTTAACTTGTCAGGTGAGGTAGTTGGCTGGTTTGGTGAGTATTTGTCCATCAGAGCACACAGGACCATAGTAAAGGACTCGTTTTCTAAGTACAGGAAAATTGATTGTGGCATACTGCAGGGTTCCATTCTGGGTCCCCTGCTCGTCTCCCTTTTCCTGAATAATTTACCTAGTGCGTGCCATTCTTTGGAGTTGTTACTATATGCTGACGACACAGTATTGTGTAGGGAGAGTTAGGACCAGGGGACCTTGAATTCATTGGTTCAGAAAGATTCTGTTGATATACAGCGCTGGTTTGGGCAGAATAGGATGATTCTGAACATTAAAAAAACAAAGGCTATGCTTTTCACTGGCTAACGTAAGAGGGTAAATTTAGACTTCAAAATCAAAGCACTTGATGGTGATTTTTTTTTTTTGAACGGTCAGCAAATTTAAATATCTGGGACTGACATTAGACAGCTCATTAACATATGGTCCTCATATTACCAGGCAGGTTAGGATAATTCATCAGAGGATTGGTATGCTTTTTAGGATTAGAAAGTTTTTGGTCAGGGAAACTGGGAGACTGTTGGCCAACAGCTTCCTTTTCTCCTCAATTGACCGTGGGCTGGTTTGCCATTCTTTGGCAGTGGATGGGTTGTTAACCCATGTCAGCTTCTTATACAATTGTGTCTTTTGGTTTTGTTACTGGACTTCCACTTTGCACTCAGCATTGCACTCTCTATGAAAGCATGAGGGGCCTCTCTTTTGAAGATTAGAAAATTGTTTTAAAGTGGATAGCTTTATACATAGGATTGGTCTGGGTAAGTACCTGCATTGTATAACCAGCCTTTTTACTCCATTCAAGAAGACTAGAGACACTCATGCCACAGAATCTCAGCCATTTTGATTTGTTGTCCCAGTTAGGAATACCCAACAGGGTCAGAGAGTTTTGTCCTATAATGCTATTAAAGTGTATAATAACCTTCTGCCAACTGTTGTTCAATGTAATACTGTTCCTGCTTTCAGATGAAATGTCAGTGCTTGGTACAGTTCAGTGTCGATATGCCACTGTAATAACTAAATGTGATATGTGTTGTCTAGGTAACATTTTTTATATATCACTAGTGATAACAGGCATTACTCTGCCTACTATACCTACAAGAAAGAAAGTCAACTCTTTCCTTTTATATCTGAGGTACTTTTTCTTTTCCCTTAGGTCAATTAGAAGATTTTTTTTATACAATGTTAGTAGGTGTGATTTGTGGAACAGCACTTTTCCTGGCTGCTGATATTATCTAAGCTCTATTCCTCCTATTACATCATCAGCATTATGACCTCACTGACTGTGACATCACAGCTGCTGAGGAAGAGGTTAGTGAGGTCATAGTGCTGATGATGTAGTGGGAGGAATAGATAAGCAGTAACCCACAACAGGGCATGTGTTTCTAGAGAATTATTAATGCATGACCCGGGTGAATCAGAAGGCGTGAAGTCAATTGTCGAGTGACTTTCAGTGCACCTGGGAAGTGCATTAATTCTCAAAAAACCTGTCCCCTGGAGTGAGTTATTGTGCTTATAAAATGGAATTTTTTGTTTTGTTTTGTTTTATGGAGAAAGGTTTTCTCTTCCTTTGGTTAGATTGTTGCTAGATAGAATAGGTGAGTTGGTAACAGAGGCTGCACGCCTTTAAATGAACCCGGGAACTGCATTTATTTTGAAGAAACCTATGCCCTGTTGTGTTTTTTGTGTTTAAAAAGTGGAATTTTTGTTATTTTGGTGGAAAATGGTTTTATTTTCATTTGGTTAGGATGTTGCTAAGTAGATTAAGCAGGTTAGTTACAAACTGTGCAGTTTCTACATAAATAATGAATGGTAAAAGTGCTGTGTTTTAACCAGTAAAGATGCTAAATTTAGTCATTTTTATACCCTTTTTTACACATAAAAACACAGAATTTGTTGGCAGACGAGGACTGTTTGGTGGTGTGCCATAAACACAGTGATAGCATTACAGTGACAGCCAAGGGTGCACCCCAACCAGTTCGACACACCCGGTGCCAAAGTGGTTGTCGGAGCGCGGTACACTGACAACGCCGCACTGGTGTTGCCCTCCCTCTCAGGTAGCGCCTCCCTCCGGTGGTGATTATTTTATATTTCGGGGGTGCAAGGTGTCAGATGTGCCCCTGTGCTGGGCACCACGGCAGTTGGGTGGCACGATTGCTGGGCAACATGGTCGCCGTCTGCATTTGGGTGTTGCTGTAATTTCGGTCGCCCATCTGGGTCTCGAACCGACATGGTGCAACCCTGTTTGGCGCACTCAGTCTACCCAGTTTGTCCTTGCCTATATTGTTACCGTAGATCCTACCTTATGTCTGGCCACCCCCGCTTTTCTCCTACTAAGATTTCTTTGTGCCTGTCCCATACATGCTTGATGCCTCCAACGCTTTCACTCCCACCATCTCTGCTGGAAGATAATTCCAGGTGTGCATCACTCTTTCAGTGAAGAAATACTCCCCCCCCATCCCTTCTTAATTCCTCCTTCCAGCTTCATTGCATGACATCTTGTTCTGGTGCACCTTCTTTAATGGCAAATACTCCCCTCCTGCACCTTGTACCCCTATGAGGTACCTATAGGTCTCTGTCATGTCCTGTTTCTCCTTCCTCTCTTCCAGGGTTTACATTTTGAGATCCCTCAGTCTCTCCTTATAGGGCTTATGATGCAACCCCTGCACCATTTTAGTTGCCCTCCTCTGGACAGCCTCTACCCTGTCTCTGTCCTTCCTTTGTGGTCTCTAGAACTGGACACAGTACTCCTGGTGGGGTCTCACCAATCAGCGATACTGTTTGACCATTCCTCAAGTTTCATAAGATCCCTGCACATTTTATCTACTCCCTCTTGAGTGTCCACCCTATAGCAGATTTTGGTGTCATCTATAACTAGGCTTACCTTCCCTTCTTTGTTCATCTGCAGTGTCCCATAGGAAGACATTGAATAGGACTGGTCACATGACCGAGCCCTGTGATACCCCAGTGATCACTCACCTTTCCTTAGAAAGAGTGTCATTAACCACCACCCTCTGCCTCCTGTTAACCAGTTTTTAACCCAGTTCACTAGTTTAAAACCCACTTCTAGGCTGGTTAACTTTCTAATCAGCCTCCTGTGCGGTGCAGTGTCGAAGGCCTTACTAAAGTCCAGATATGCCACATTCACTGCTGTCCCCTGATCATTTCCCCTGGTCATCCAGTCAAAGAAATATGTCAGATTTTTTTGACATGACTTTCTCCCAGTGAATCCTTGCTGCCTGTGGTCCTACAGCCTACTGGATTCAAGATGCTGTACCATTCTTTCCTTCAGTAGTGTTTCTGTTCATTTCCACTTAAAACACTATGAAACATATGGTTCTAGGGATGTGGATATGTTGTTCAATCCACTCTGTCTGGCAGGTTCCTTACTGCTGTAAATCTTGCCAGAAGGTCTTCAAGCTGGCTCCTCCCACCCACCCGGATGGTAAAACCCTCGACTCCGCCCTATGGCACCAGATCATCCTTACCGCTTGGAAGCTCAGGTTCCCTCCTTAGTGCTCTGCGTTTTAGGCTGGATTCACAATCTTCGGATTTCCCGAAACTAATTTTAAAATTTTCAAGACTACGGTCTTCGTCTTCCCTCGCAGCTGCGATGGACAAATCTACTCCCGGCTTCTGTCGGTGCTCTTGTGGGCAGAAGATGTCCCGGACCGATCCGCACTCCACATGTGTCTACTGTCTAGGGCTTGGCCACGATTCACAGGCCTGCGAATTGTGCAAGTCCTTCTTGGCCTTGGTCTTGGAGGACCGTGCTGCCAGACTACTTCTTGGGCACCCCAAAAAATGGTACCCGCCGGTCAAGTCTAAGGAGGCCCGTTGGGCAGTGTCCGCGGTGGCAGGCTCCGTGGAGCAGTTGGAGCAGATGATCGCCCTCATGGAGGAGGTGGCCCAGGCTGCTTCTTCTACCTCCTCGGCTGCGGCATTTATCCCGCTCTCCTTGGGCTCCTCCCACACTGTTTCTTTTAAGGAGCTTTGTCAGTCCCTCTCCACTAAGGGAGAAGGGCCTTCGGGACATTCCAGTCGGTCCAGAAAGGAGGACTCTAAAGGTAAGTCCCACCATCGACGTTCGTGGGAGCGGGAGAGATCCCCTTCACCTTACCGTTGACTCTCGACTTCGGTCGAGGTTGTGGCTGCTGTTTTCATGGTGTCCCCATCAGGTCAGCTGGCTGAGACATCCATCGACGCGGTCGAGATGTTTCTCGACCCATCGGACGGTTTGTCAACTGGAGAAGCTGACAACCCTTCTTCACCGGTTCTCCCGGTGGTTACCGAGGACTTGCCTGTGCTGAAGTCCCCGGTCAAGGTCCCTGAACTGAAGGAGGGGTGGGTTTCCCCTGTCCACTCTCTGATCCTCCCTCGGAATCACTGAAGGTCTCAGTCTCAGTCTTGGTCCTCTTCCAGGTCCAGCCGATCCCGCCGACATCAGCAGTCTCGGTCTCAGCACCATGGATAGCGGCGTCGCCGCTCATCCTCGTCGTCCTCTTTGGAGGATAGGCTCTGGCGCAAGTTACGTTGGAGCTATGAGGATTTGATGTGGAAGCAACTTTTATTGATGGGTAACAAGCCGACTCCGTCACCTTCTCCGGCCATTAAGTGGCTGTCACCAGAGCGACTGAAACAACCCCTCATGGTGATCGAGGAGCCGACCCTGGCGCCGGTTGTTCAGCCGAAACCGGCTGCTCCACCTATTATGGTGGAACCCCCACCTCCACAACTGAAGACTGAGGCCCTGACCAAGGATTCTCGATCGGGTCAGGGCTTGCCCCATAGGTTGTCGGTCACCCTCACTCCCAGTCGACCTCGGCAGATGGAGGGTGGCTCAGGTGCTCAGCAGCCGTTCGCAGACTCCTCAGAGTCGGATGATGACTCCTCCCTGTTCTCCAGGCTGCTTGACCTGGAGTCTGCAGGGGACCAGTTGGTGGATGAGAGTCCATCCTTGTTTTTGGGTTTGCTTCGACTCATCTCAGAATCCACTGGGTGGGAGATGCTGGACCGAGGGGATTCCCCTACAGAGGCCTTTCCGGTGGCCGAAGCCATTGTTGGCCCAGCCCTGGAGTTGTGGCAGTGGCCAGCATCTTGCCCCGCGCCTTTGGCCAGGATGGCTCGCAAGTACACGGTCCCCACTAGTTTACGTTCCGGTTTCTCGGGAGCACCCCTCTGTGGAAGGGTTAGTGACCAATAACATTTTCCGGCATTCCAGGAATGCTCGGGATGTGGACAAACTGCCCGATAAGGAATCCAAAAAGTTGGATTACTGGGGGCGGAAGGTTTATGCTGCTTCCTCCCTAGGCCTTCGTCAGGCCAGCTCGGCACTTCTGATGGCACATTTCTCACACATACTTATGGGCTCCCTGGATGAGGTGATTCCTCATCTCCTGGCTGACCTTTAGATGATGGTCAAGCAGGTGCAGGATCAGGGAAGGGCGGTGGCAAAACAGCTCCAAGCTTCGTTGGACATTGGTGATTCTTGTGCCTGATTAGTAGTGGCTGCAGTGGCCATGCACCATAGAGCTTGGCTACAGATCTCCACCTTCACGGCGGACACCCAGCACAAGCTGGCAGACGTTCCCCTTCCTGGGCACCGACTTGTTCGGGCCTGGGGTGGAAGGCCACCTCCAAAGGATTGAGAAGTCCAATGCCACCTTGGACTCGGTCACGTCTGCCCAGAAGGACAAAGGCCACCAGCAGCAGCGTAAGCCCTTTCGCCCTTCTGCCCCTGCGGCACATCCGGCCCAGCAGCACCAGGGCCAGCAGGCACACACTTGGTGCCCTAAGGCCAAGTCTGCCAGTTCCTCCAGTAGGAAGCCTGGAGACAAGGGTCCAGGAGGTCCCTCAGCAGGCTCTTCCTCCAAGCCTGGCCTGTGACAGGTTGAGGAGTGTTGCCCCCAACCTCGACACTCCTCCCCGGGTTCCCCCCATGGGAGGACGGCTATGCCACTTCTTTTCCACCTGGTCCGCTATCACCACGGACCGCTGGGTGCTAGAAGTGGTAGGCAGAGGTCTGCCTTTGGAATTCAAGCAGTTTCCTCCCTATCGAGCCGTCTCCCCATGGGGGGGCAACGGGTTGCCTTGCTCCTCCAGAAGGAGGTGATCGAAGAGATGGCGGACCCTCCTCCAGACCCAGGGTTTGTGTCCAGGTACTTCCTGGTCCCAAAACGGATGGCGGGCTGGTGCCCCATTCTCGACCTACATGACTTGAACAAGTTCCTAAGGCCGCACACCTTCAGGATGGTCACTCTGGCTCAGATTATTCCATCCTTGGAACTAGGCATGTGGTTCTGTTCTCTGGACCTTCAGGACGCGTTCTTTCACGTTCCAATCCATCTCTCTCACCAGCGATTCCTCCGCTTCAGAGCAGAGGGATCCTTTAAGAGTTCCAGGCCATGCCCTTTGGCCTCTCTTCAGCTCCCAGGGTCTTCACCAAATGCATGGCAGTGGTGACAGCATTCCTGTGGCTCTGAGGGGTCCAGGTGTACCCTTACCTGGACGATTGGCTGATTGCAGCCCCCTCCAGGTTGGAGGTGGAGCAGTCCAGGGGTCTGACCCTCCAGGTCTGCTCTCAGATTGGCCTCCTCATCAACGAGGTCAAATTGGAACTCATGCCTTCGCAGGTGATTCAGTTAATCAGAGCAGAGCTCTACTCTCTTCGAGCCAGAGCCCGGCTCCCAGTGGACAGGGCCAAGGTCCTTTCCTCCTTTGCCCAATCATTTCTGGTTGGACAATTGCGCCCTGCCCGGGACTTCCTGCGCCTTCTGGGCCTCATGGCGGCCTGCATCAGTGTGGTCCATTGGGCCTGCTGGCATATGCGTCCCCTGCAATGGGGACTGGCCAGCCAGTGGTCACAGCGCTCCGTTCCTCTGGACCAGCCGGTGATGGTGACCCAGGAGATGTGGGACAGTCTGCAGTGGTGGCTCGTTCCAGCCCATCTGCAAGAGGGTATCCCGTTTGTCCACCCGAGCCGATGATCTTGTTAACGACCGACGCCTCTCTGATGGGTTGGGGTGCCATCTGGGGGAGTTCAGGGCCCACGGCCTCTGGTCCCCTCAGGAGTCTCGATGCTACATCAACCTGCTGGAGCTTCAAGCGGTCCGACTAGCCCTCACTGCCTTCGCTCTGTTTGTACGGGGTCAAGTGGTCCAGGTACAGACGAAAAACACCACGACCATGTACTACCTCAACTGTCAGGGCGGGATGCACTCCTTGCCTCTGTGCAAGGAGGCTGTCCACATCTGGTCTCTCGTGATCATCCTGGAGGCGGATCTCCTAGCCATTCATGTGGCAGGAGCCTTCAACAGTCTGGCCAATGCCCTCAGCCGGATAGGCGCTGCATCTCACGAGTGGTCTCTCCTGCCGGAGGTAGTACAAGATCTGTTCTCCCATTGGGACACCCCTCAGGTGGACCGGTTCGCCTCCAGGGAGAATGCGAAGCTGAGGCTATTTCACGCCCGCCCCCCTCAGGGCTTAATGCAGGGGGATGTCTTCTCGAGGCCGTGGACCTCGGGCCTCTTCTACACCTTCCCTCCATTTCCCTTGATCCACAAGGTGCTTCTCAAGGTGAAGAGGGACAAGGCACAAGTGATTCTGGTAGCCCCGGACTGGCCCCACCAGTTCTGGTATCCAGATCTCCTCAGCCTTGGCTCCAGGCTCCCGAGGCGGCTTCCAGCCTGCCCAGACCTGATCGCAGTCAACAAGGGGAAGGTACTCCATCCGGACCTTCAATCCCTGCACCTGATGGTCTGGTTCCTGAGCAGCTAGAGTTCCAGGCCTTGGGTTTTTCCGACGAGGTCCTCAACATCGTTGAGGCATCCTGTAAGGAGTTGACCAGAAAATGCTGTGCCTTCAAATGGAAGAGATTCCCCATTTGGTGTCAGGACAAGGGGTTGGGCCCTTGTTCCTGTCCCTTGGCTAGCATTCTGGACTACCTGTGGTCCCTTTCTCAGCTAGGGCTTCGGTCAACGACCCTTAAGGTGCACCTGGCAGCCATCTCTGCTTACCGGGCGTGGGCTGGCAAGCAGTCAGTGATGCAGAAGAAGGTGGTCGGGTGCTTTCTCAAAGGCCTTGATCACATATCCCCTCCGGTGCGAGAACCTCCACCTCTGTGGGATCTACTGCTGGTATTGGCTAAGCTCATGGGCAAGTTATTGAAACGATATACAGGTGTGACACCTCTCACCTGTTGTGGAAGACCACCTTCTTGGTGGCTATCACGTCAGCCAGAAGGATGGGAGAGCTCCAGGTGCTTTCCATCGAGTCTCCTTATCTGGTCTTCCAGAGGGACAAGGTTGTCCTGCGCCCCACCCGAAATTCCTTCCGAAGGTGGTGTCAGAGTTTGACCTTAACCAGGTGTTGACTCTGCCGGTGTTCTACCCCAATCACGCCTCGGGGGCCGGATATAGGCTCCATACTCTGGACCCTAGAAGAACGCTCGCTTATTATAAGGAGTGAACGGCTGAAGTTCGGGGAGAGGTTCGCCAGCTGTTTGTCACCTACGCTGAAGCCGCACCTGGCAGACCTGCAGCCAAGCGGACAATAAGCAGGTGGTTCACCTCCTGCATAGATCTCTGCTATAGGTTGGTGGCCATGGAGCCTCCCAGAGGGATAAGAGCTCATTCTACCCGCAATAACGCTTCTTCGGTGACTGCTTCTAGGGACGTCCCTATCCAGGAAATCTGCAGGGCTGCTACCTGTAAGTCAGCACACCTTTATTTCCCATTACCACATTGACCTTGAGTCACACTGGGATGCTGGTTTTCGGACCTCGGTTCTCCAGTCCTTATTTCCGAAGTAGGGGCTGCATGCCTTGCCTCCCTCCTCCCGGAGAACTGCTAGGAGTCTGATGTCACAAACAAAGGACTGGAACTTCAGCAAAGGATTAAATGGCAGGAGTAGATTACTATTGAACAAATAACTTGTTTCCATATAAATTAATCTAGTAATGAAGAATAAAAAGAAACCAAAACACAGAACATCAATAAAATATGAACTCGATTGTTTCTAAATATTTTGTTTCTCAAAGCTTTTCCAAAAGTTAGACTCATTTGAAAGAAAGGGTCATATTTTCAAAATGGGACCCAGTTTTCAAAGGAACCTGATGGTGATCTAATGTCATCTTGTCCTGCTCTACAGCCCCTAGGAAGCTGCAGAATGGAAATGAGGCCTCAAAATGGCATACTGGTATAGGTGCTGTGAGTACATAGATACATAGACAGTGTCGGCAGATAAGGGCCTATGGCCCACCTAGTCTGCCCATTTGAGCTTGTAAGTTCAGTTTGTTTTTATAGAAGTCTGTTTCCCCTTACCCCTGCCCTCTA
Organism: Neoceratodus forsteri; assembly: GCA_016271365.2. Classification (NCBI taxonomy): domain Eukaryota; kingdom Metazoa; phylum Chordata; order Ceratodontiformes; family Ceratodontidae; genus Neoceratodus; species Neoceratodus forsteri. The sequence continues at coordinate 1,420,021,666 of CM028129.1, forward strand.
GAATTCCTTTATGTCTATCCCATGCATTCTTAAATCCCGTGATTGTTTCAGCCCCCACCAGTTCCTCTGGCAGGGTGTTCCACTTGTCCACCACCCGTTCTGTGAAGAAATTCTTTCTCATGTTTCCTCTGAATCGTCCTCCCTCAACTTCATCCCATGCCCTCTAGTCCTGAAACATCTTTTCGCTTAAAATAGTGTTTTCCTGCACCCTGTTCCTCCTGTAAGATACTTGTATGTCTCTATCATATCCCTCTCTCCCTCCTCTCCTCCAGGAGTACATGTTCAGTTCCTTCAACCTGTCTTCATAGGACTTGTGATGCAACCCATGCACCATCTTTGTTGCCCTCCTCTGAACCTTCTCTACCCTGTCTATGTCCTTACGTGGGTATGGTCTCCAGAACTGTACACTGTACTCCAGGTGGGGCCTCACTAGTGTCTTGTATAGCGGAATTATGACCTCCCTTTTCCTGCTGGTGATGCCTGCCTATACATCCCAGCATCCTATTTGCTTTACCTGATGCCTTGTCACACTGTTTCCCTACCTTGGGGTCATCAGAGATGACAACCCCAAAGATCCCTTTCCTGCTTGGTACATGCTATATCCTCACCCCCAACTGATATATTGTGCCAGGGTTTTTGTCCCATATGCATTATCTTGCACTTCTTTGCATTGAATTTCAACTGCCAAACCCTTGACCATTCTTCAAGTTCTCCAGGTCCCTTCTCATTCTGTCTACACCCTCTGGTGTGTCTACTCTGTTACAGAGCTTTGTGTCATTAGCGAACAGTGAAATTCTGCCATCTAGATCCTGTGCAATGTCACTGATGAAGATGTTGAATAGGACCGGTCCCAACACTGATCCCTGTGGTACCCCACTGGTTACTCTTCCCTCTGTGGAGAGACAGCCATTTACCACCACCCTCTGTGTCCTGCCACCCAGCCAGTTACCTACCCACCACACTACTGTCCTGCCCACACCCATATTCCCCAGTTTGTGTAATAGTCTTCTATGTGGCACAGTGTCAAAGGCCTTGCTGAAGTCCAGATAGGCCATGTCCACTGCCCTCCCTGATCCACCTCCCTAGTCACCCAGTCCAAAAATTCAATGAGGTTGGTCTGACATGACCTCCCCCTGGTGAAACCATGCTGCCTTGGGTCCTGTAGTCCATTGACAACCAGATGTTCCACCAATCTCTCCTTCAGTAGTGCTTCCATGATCTTTCCCACTACCGAGGTGAGGCTGACTGGTCTGTAGTTCCCTGCTTCCTCTTTGTTCCCACTTTTGTATAAGGGGACTACATCTGCTAGTCCTCAGTCTTTGGTACCTCCCTGTTTCCAGTGATTGGCTGAACAGGATAGCCAGAAGTTCAGCCACCACCTCTCTTAGTTCTTTAAGGACCTGGGGTGCACCATCTGGCCCCATTAACTGTCAGCTCTTATTCTTCCAGTTCCTTCAGGACCCTTTTCTGTAAAGGGACTTGTGTCCATTTCTGCACCATTCTCACCCTTTGACTCCCTTCAGACCCATTACCCCCTCTTCCTTAGTAAAGACTGAGCAGAAATACCTGTTCAATATGTCAGCTTTATTGTTGTCATCCTCCACGTGCTCCCATCCTCCCCTTCAGTCTCACTATCCTCCCTTTGCTTTCTTTTTTCACTTATGTACCTGTAAAGGTTTTGTCCTTTACCCACTGATTTTGCAATGTGTTCTTCTGTCTGAGCTTTGGCTTCCCTTACTGACTTCCCTGCCTCCCTTTGTTTCTCCTGGTACTTCTCCCTATCCCCTTCTGCCTGTGTCTTTTTGTATTGCCTGAATGCAATCTTTTTGGCTTTCACTTTCTTTGCTACCTCTTTGGAAAACCATAATGGTCTCCTCTTCCTTTTCCTCTTGCTAACCTGCTTAATGCATAATTCTGTTGTTCTTATAATCCCCATTTTAAATACTGCCCACTGTTCCTCAACCCCTAATTCCTGTCCCATTCCCCTTAATGCCTCTTTCAAGTATCTCCCCATTTTCCCAAAGTCTGCCCCCCTAAAATCCAGGATACGTGTTTTTGTGTGGTTTGGTTCTGCTCTTTCTGTGATTTCAAACCACAATGACTGGTAGTCACTGTTACCAGGTGCTCCCCACTGTTACCCCCATCACACTGTCCCTGTTTGTGAGCACAAGGTCCAGTATTGCCTTCTGCGGAGTTGGTTCCATGACCAGTTGCTTGAGGAAGGCACCCTGAAGGAGTCCAGGATAAATCTGCTCCTAGTTGATGCTGCTGCTGGGATGCTCCAGTCCACGTCTGTTATATTGAAGTCTCCAACCAGTACTACCTCACCCTTGTCTGCCATCCTTTGGATGGCTAGCATCAGCTCCCTATCTGTTTCTTCCTCCTGGGCTGGTGGTCTATACACCACACCTGTGCAGATGGCTGGCCCCATTTTCCTTTCCAGCTTAACCCACAGTATCTCTCCCCCATTTTGTTCCTCCTGGATCTGTGTAGCCCTCATGTCATTTTTCACATACAGTGCCACTCCTCCTCCCTGCCTGTTCTGTCTCTTCTGAATATGTTGTAGCCAGGTATGGCCATCTCCCAGTCATGGTTATCATTACACCAGGTTTCAGTGATGGCCACAATGTCCAGAGTCTGACTGTACATGACAGCCTCCAGATCTTCCATCTTGTTGCTAAGGCTCCTGGCATTTGCACACATGGCTTTCCATGATTTGACCTCCTAGACTGCTTCACTGTTACTCCAGCCCCTTCCTTGGTTGTCATTTATCCCTGGTTCTCCTTGCTGTTTGCCCTTCTGCTGAATGTTGCCCTTTTCTGCTTATCCACCTTTGGACACTAATCTCCATCTTTGCACACTGCTTTGCAGAGATAGCCACTCCTCTGGTTCACTGGTTCCACTACTAGCTGTGGGGGTGAGCAAGTAGGTACAATCCTTGCTGCCGCCCACCCCCTTTTACTAGTTTAAATGCTTCAATGTAGCATTTAAACTTATCATTGAGTGCTTGGATTCCCTCAGGATGGATGCAGGCCGTCAGGCTTGAACAAACCTCCATCCTCCAGGTGGGTCCCCAGTCACCAATGAATCCAAACCCTTCCCTCACAGCACCAGTTCTTCAACCATGAGTTAAAGTTCCTGGTGCATGCCTCTATGCTCTCCCTTGCCTCTCACAGGTAGTACTTCGAGAAAGTGACAGAAGTAGCTACTTGCTTGAGACCCTCCCAGTTTCCTAAACTCTTCCTGAACTTCCTTTGGCTCCCCATTTGCCAAGTCATTAGTACCTAGGTGGATAATGACATCCAGCTCACCCTCCCGTCTTGCCTTCCCAGTGATCCCCAATATCTTCCTTCCATCCCTCCATGCTGTGGCACCTGGTAGGCACCTCACCTCCCTGTCCTCCCCCTCCTGTGTTCCTAGCTGGATCCCTCTTACGATTGAGTCCCCCACCAGGATTCGCTTCCTCCTCCTCTGGGGTCCACTGCTTTCCCCACTGAGGTCACCTCCTTGCCTAACCTCCACATCCTTTCCTTCCACTTCCCTGGGTACCTCTGTTTGGTTGTCCTCATTTGCCAGTGTGGCATATGAGTTCTTGAGAGGAATAGGATCTGGGATGTGCCTCTGCCTGACTGCTCTAACCCTCCCTGAACCCACTGTCATCCAAGTGCTCCTCGTTCTCGGCATCCTTTGAGGCAGCTGCATTGGACTGGGTGGTCCCTGGATAGGGGTGATGGTACTCCTGACCCAGTTTACTTCCACTCTGAGTCTGGCTACCTCATCCCTTGATCAGAGAGATGCATGCAGATAGGGCAGCACCTCAGTGTCCAGAAGGTCTGCCTGGACATGGCTGCCCAGCCACCATTTACACCACTCCCACATTATACTGCAATTCCACTACTTCTCTGCTACTGAAGCTCTTTTAGTTCTCTTTTATTTATTTACAGTACTAAAAATCCTGTAACTGATCGTCAGATATATATATTTTTTAAGGAAAAAGAAACCAATAAATAAATAAATGAGTCAAAACACTTGTGCTGAGGGTGGTCTTCTTCCCTTATGCCCCTCCTACTTCACACCTCTTACTATACCCTGTGTTTAGCTCCTGTCAATCAGATTTATCAGGCGTATAATTAAGAGATTGGGGTAGGGGAAAATTGCAGCAATTAAAGACAGCACAGGAATTACACCACCACTATGTTTTAAATTTTCAACAGCCCAAAAACAATTATAAGTAAAGACAACACAGAAAGAAAGTATAGTGTCACTACAAGCCTACAATCTAAGTTTAAAAGAAAAATACCAATTACCAGTTACTCTAAAGCACTGAATTGAATATGTTTCCTTCCTTCACCTTCTGGCTTCTTCTGAGAAGATGAACCTCTGTTTCTTCAGTTATCTTCAGGGATCAATTTAGCTAAATCTATTAACTGGGTAGATTTCTCTTGTTAGTGACTCACAATTTAAAGTCATTTGATTTGAAAGTCTGGTCCCGTTTTGAAAACAGGACCATTTCTTTAAACAGTTTTCACATATGGTCATAGCCATAAAGGTTGAATCTATCTATCTATCTGTCTGTCTCTCTATCTGTGTGTCTCTCATATGTATGTGTATATATATATATATATATATATATATAATACTGTAGTGACACAGTAGTGCCACTATAGTAAGGGCTGCACAGTCAATTCTGTGTTAAACCCAAACCTTTGCACTTCAATAACTTTGCAACCGTTTGAGCAATTTACCTGCATGGTCTGGTACTATAGATCTCTAGATCTGGCAAGTTTCGTTCTGGTCGGATGTGCAGTTGTGGAGCTACAAAGTGCCGTAATATGTGAAAAATACCACTTTTGGCAAATTTTTTGTTCAGGGCTACTGCCCAAACAGTTTTGGGTTCTTGTCTGGGTATGTTGGGTCTGGATCACTGATGTGCATTTTGAAGATTTGGTGAAAAAATATTAATCTGTTCAAAAGTTATTAAAGTTTGAAGTTTCCAATTATAGCTTATGGGAAAAAATATATGTACGCTCGAAAGGATTTTTTACATTCGCGAAAGTCCATTTTACTTTCGCAATTTTTTTTTTACTTTTGCAAATCTGCCATCTTGTTTTCAGTTAACGATGGCTAAAAAAACGTTGATATTCAAAAAATACTGCCCCTTGGTAAACACCAACAGTTGTGCTTACCTAACTGGGGCCTGAGGAACATAATTTGTGAAAATTTGCAAAAGCACACAAGTTTCGTGAAAGTATTTTTACAAACTTTACTGAACTTTCACAGATTTGCTAAAGTACTTTTAGAAAAATTGTTCTTTCTTTGCCACTTCACAACAAATAAACGCTTGGGACTTTTGGTCTGAAATTTGCAGGGTAGTAAGGGCTTGCCCCACAGATGTGCCTTTTGCTGGTATGGTGAAAAAATTTACATTGATTCCATAGTTGTAGCATTCCAACATTTCAAAATCTCCCATAGGATATCATTGTGGTGGCCGTGCTACCTTTTGGCGCCTATATCTCAGAAACTATTAGAGATACAGATTTTTCACTAAGCGCAGCTAAGCACACATGCAGGTTGCCAGGTCGTGATTACAACTGCAGTAGAATGTTTTCCAGAGTTCCTATGGTTACTGAGATACTGCCACATTTGCAGCACAAAGGGTACTTGGAATGACTGTAGGCTTGCGCTGTGTCGCTATAATTATGGGTAGAGGGCCCTGTGCTCCCACATATGGATACCATTATACAATAATGGGGCCACAGAGCTCTCCATTATGCAGTACTATGAGTGCAGGGCCCAGAGGGCCTTGCACTCCCTCTTGAAAATCAGACAATTGGCCCTGTGCTCCCATAACCACATATGGCTAACATGAAAAAATTACTCACCTTAGTAATGTTGTTTCTTCTAATGGAGTCTTGCAATATTATGACAGATGCAGTTTATCCCACCATTAGAACTGCTCCGGAGGTGAAAGAGTTAACTTCCATGCAGTGCATGGAACTTAGCGCGCGAGCTCGGTTAGAGAAGCTCTGTTAGGGTGGTTTCAAACCGAAACCGTCAGATCTTCTGAGCAAAACTCACTAAGGCTCTGTGTGGAGCTGTAACCTACACTAGCCAACTGGCTACTAAAATATTACACATTTTCCTGGTCCCAACACAAGACTCAAGTCAGGGGACCAGAAACAACAAGATAAAATAAATAAATAAAACACAACACCCAAACATAAAAGGGGCATCAATAAGTGCCAACAGTGGACTGCCACCCCATACCAGTAGAAGTTCTGAGAGGGCAGGCTGGGAGAGGTCATAATATAGTAAGACTCCATTAGAAGAAACAACATTACTAAGGTGAGTAATTTTTCTTCAAACAACATGAAGTCTTGCTATATTATGACAGATGACATTACACAGCAGTACCTCCATGGAGGAGGGACAGAACCTACTTAGGAATAGGCTCTGAAGCACGGCTGTGCCAAACTGAGCCTCCCTCCTGGCCTGGATATCCAGGGAGTAATGCTTGGTGAAAGTGTGCTGTTTTCCAAGTAGCTGTTGACATATCTCCAAGATAGGGATGTCTCTAGCAGCAGATAGAGATCAGCTGTACCTCTGGTAGAATGAGGCCCTCAGGCCTGAGGGAACCTTACCCAGTTTTGAATGAAATTGGATGCAAGAGACAATCCACCTGGCAGTGGATCTCTTAGTGTGGGTCTCCCTTTCCCAACCTCACCATAAGTGAGAAATAGTTGGAGGAGTCAAACCTGTAACCCTTGAGTACGCTCTATGTAGTAACTTAGGGCCCTCTTAACATCTAAGCTGTGCAGCCTCCTCTCACCAGAGGAGGAATGGTCAGTGAAGAACACTGGAAGTGAAATAGATTGGTTAAGGTGGAAATCCGAGACCACCTTAGGCAAAAACCTCCTGTTAGTCCTGAGGACTACCTTATCCCTGTGAAAGGAAATAAAGTCAGTCTCCACTGATAAAGCCTGTAACTCACTTATGTGCCTGGCAGAAGTGATGGCTACTAGAAATACAGTTTTCCAAGTCAAATACTTAAGCTCTGCCGAAGACAGAGGCTCAAAGGGGGGTTGCATCAGCTGAGCAATGCAAACATTAAGATCCCAAGCAGGGGCAGGGTCCCTGAATGGAGGATTGGTATGAAGCAATCCCTTAAAAAACTTGGAAAATACAGGGTGAGCAGAAAGAGAACAGGGCTTCCCTGCTGAAATGAAAGCAGAGACAGCTTCCAAATGCACTTTCAGGGTAGCTGGTCTCAGTCCCAAAGAATTAAGATGGACCATAAAATCCAATACAGTGGGTAAATCAGCAGATTCCGGGGAAATATGCTTCCCAGAACACCGTATGGAAAATCTTTTCCACTTGGAGTTATAGGTAGCCCTGGTGGAAGGCTTCCTAGAAGCTTTCAAGATTTCGAGAACACTTTGAGAAAGTTGTAGATCAGCAAACTCAAACTCCTCAAGAGCCAGGCCTTGAGGTTGAGGATTGAGATTCGGATACCAGACTCTCCCTGAGCACAGGTTAACAGATTGTGGTTCCTGGGAGGCACAGGAGAAGATGGACTGCTAAGGACAGAAGGAGTGGGTACCAGGGCTGCCTGGCCCAATCTGGAGCAATCAGGATCATCTTGCAGGGCTGAGACCTGATTTTGACTAGCACCTTGAACAGGAGAGAGGAAGGGAAAGCAAGAAACTTCCCTTCCATCGAGGAGAAAAGGCATCCAGGGGACTGAGCCCAACACTGGGGCCTGCAACAAAAAGTGGAAGTTGATGATTGTCTGGGGCTGCAAAAAGATCTATCTGAGGAGTGCCACATCTGGCAAAAACTATCCCCAGTACCAGGGGATCCAGTGACCATTCGTGATGGCCCTGGGAAATCCTGCTGAGAGCATCTGCCAGGACATTGTCCTTGCCTGGGAGCTGAACTGCTATGAGGGAAGTGTTCAGGGAATAAGCCAGAGACCACAACTTCATCGCCTCGGTGCACAAAACCGAAGACCGAGTGCCCCTTGTTTGTTGATGTACCACATTGTAGTGGTGTTGTCTGTTCTGACCTGTACCACCTTGTTCTGAACAGATGCAGAAAAAACCTGAAGTGCTAGAAAAACAGCTCTGAGTTCCAACAGATTGATGTGGAGCATATTCCTGAGGGGACCATAACCCCTGGGTGGTGAGGTCGCCCATGTAAGCTCCTCATCCCAAGAGGGACGCATCGTAGTAAGGGTCAAGGAGTGGGACAGAGGGATGAAAGGCACCCCTTGTCTCAGATTGCTCTGATCCTGCCACCACTGAAGGGCCTGGATCAGGGTTCGCGTCACTGGGATTAACTTGGATAGGGATCTCTTCTTTGAGACCAGAAGGCTCTCAAATGGAACTGAATGTCCCTCATCTGAAATCTTGCTCCTTGCACTACAGCTGTGGAAGCAGCCATGTGTCCCTAGGAGCTGCAGGAAATGCCTTGCTGGTCGAGACCTGCAGAGAGTGAAGGGCAGAGGCCAGGGCCACCAAGGTCCTTACCCTTTCTAGGGAAGGAAGGCTCTGGCCTGCTTTGCGTCCAGTTCTATGCTTATAAAGGTGAGTACCTGGACAGGTTCCAGAACTGACTTTGGAAGATTGAGAAGAAAGCCCAGAGAGGTAAGCAGCTGCTGGGTAACTAGCAGGTGTGATTTGACTGGTCTGGAGACTGACCCACAATGAGCCAGTCGTCCAGGTAGGGAAAGATGGCAATCTTTTGCCTTCTTAGATGAGCAACTGCTACTGCCAGACATTTTGTGAACACTCTTGGGGCAGAGGTAAGGCCGAAGGGCATTGCTGTGAACTGATAATGGCCTGAGGGCAGTTCGAATCTGAGGTACTTTCGATGGGAGCTTCTGATAAGAACATGGAAGTAGGCATCCTTGAGGTCCAGGGAAGCTAGCCAGTCCCCTGGCCTTAGGGAGGGTAAAATCATTCCCAGAGTCATCATTTTGAATTTGGTTTTAAAAGGTGCTTGTTCAGATATCTTAGGTCCAGGATAGCCGCACTCTCCTGTCTTTTTGGGGTAAGGAAGTACCTGGAGTACAGACCTTTGCCCTGGTGTGGGGAGAAACCCTTTCTACAGCTCTGAGAGCCAGGAGGTTGAGACTTCTGTTTCCAAAGCAAGAGTCTCTAAAGGGTTTGCAGGTGGAAAGATCTGGCTCTCATCTTTGGAAATTTTTGAAGCTGAGAACCAGACCCTGGCTCACTACTTCCAGGACCCACCTGTCTGATGTTAAAGACTCCCAGTCCTGGGCCAAGTAAGCCAGCCTGCCCCTACAGGTAATGGAGAGCCGACCCTGGGCCTCCCATCAGGGTGCCTGTTTGGCAGGGGCTTTAGGCTGAGGGGTGGGAGCAGGCCTGCTCATACCCCGTCTGCCTCTCCCTCTCCCTCTGAAGAACCCCCTCTGAACATAGGCTGAAGAGGAGGCCTGGGTCTGGTAAAAAGGCCTGTGAAAAGGCCTGCCCCTACCCCTGGGGGGCTGCCTCTGAGGGGTGGCTTGCCGTTCCTTGGCTTGTGCACTCATGTAAGTGGTTCTATATTCATCCATTTTCTTCATATAATTCTCTGTCTGCTCCCCAAACAGAGAATTTCCCACCATAGGAAAATCCATAGCCTTAGACTGGGTATCCTGTGACAAAGTAGTACACCTGAGCCAGGCCAATCTCTGAAAGCCACAGATGTAGCCATGACTCTAGAGGAAACATCATTAGAATCCACTGCAGCATGGAATTGCACCTTAGATGCCTCAATACCATCAACAGCCACCTGCTCCAGCTCCTTTGGAAGCTGGCCAGGGGCCTGTTTAGCTAAAAGCCATGACAGTATCCCATCTAGATTTTTGGTATCTCGCAACATAAGCCATATAGTTTGCTTGTCTGAGTCCCAAAGACGCTGCCATGTATTGTTTTTGGTCATGGCATCAATCTTCCTGAGTCCTTGTCAGGAGGATGTGAAGCCAGGAATATTAGCTTTATAACAGGCTGCAGCCTGAACTACTAACCATGACTGCATTGCTGTGAAAGAAATTCTGTATCAGGACCTGACAAGTGTACCTCCTGTCCATCTTTTTATCTACAGGAGGCACAGAATTAGGAGCTTTTAAAATTTTATTGTTTGTTTCCTAAAAGATTTATGTAAAGGGATGGACAATCTCCTGGACTCTGGGATATTCATCATCTCTACAAAGTCAGACTCCTCTTGCTCATCCAAAGCCTCCTCTAAAGGAAGCTGGAGGGTTTCAGCAACTTTTTTATAAAACAAAAAATGAGAAGGGGACTCAGCAAGCCTAGGGGGAGATTCACCTAAAGGTCTGTCTGGGGAGATGTCCGGTTCAATAGGCACATCCAGACTTTCAAAGTCACATTCACATTGATCATAATCATCCTCCCCCTCCTCTGGTTCATAAAACTCTTCTATATCATATTCTTGAACTGGTGGAACCGACCGAACCGACCTTTTGCCAGATAGTGGCAGTTCGGAAGGAACTGTGGACAGTGACTGGACAATCTATATTGCCCTGGCTATCTCTGCAGCAGTTGGAGAAGGGATTTTGGACTCCACACCTGCTGACTTTCTAGTTCTCTTGCTGGAACTGGCTCCTCAGAGTCAGCTTTACGTTTGCCTGAGGAAGTCTGGCCCTGGTCAGAGGGCACTCCCTCCCGGTTCGGTTGGCACCGAACCGGGCCTGTCATCGGGTCAGCGGACTTTTGGCCTCTCGTTCCCTGAGCCTACCAACCTCTCTTATCTAGGGTAGCTGCAGGGAAATTCTGCAAATCTGGCAGTCTGCATTGAGGTGGTCAAACCCAGACAATAAACACATGGGTGTGTGGGTCAGCCTTGGCAAAGGCTTCCCCACAGACACAATCATTGAAACCCAGTGGCCCAGTTTTCTTTTGGGTTTCTCAGACATAATGCCAGCCTAACCAAAAACGTGCCCTTTTGATGGCAGTGCCAGGCAAGGCACCCTTATCGGTTCCCAACTGTGTCACAGGTCATGGAAAAAAACGTAATGAAATCCGTTTTTTTTTAGAACTGATAAGAACCGGGAACCGCACTCTAACAAGCCTTAAAGCCTTACTGCTCCTTGTATATATGTAAATTGTTGTACACATTCATTTCTTGCCATTTTATTGTTATTTATGCTATTCTTGTCTATGTAATAATATTTGTATCCTCATTTGTATGACCACTCAGGTCCATCTTGTAAATGAGCTTTGCTCAATGATGTTCGCCTGAATAAATAAAGATTTTGATTGATTGATTGATTGATTAAAAGGCTTCAGAATAAAGTTTAAATACAATTTGATCGGTTCAAACCGAACCGATAAACATTTACAAGTTCCACACAGAAAACCTATCTATTACTTACAATACCATAGACAGAGCTTGAACCGATCGGTTTGCTGTTAAAATAAAGAATATTGCGGTTGAATTTAACCGAGAAAAGACACTTTAAACCGAGAAAATGAACCGAGCAGCAGGAGGAATCTCCGGAGTGACTGTTCAGTGAGGCGGAGTAAAGAATCTGACGGTTTCGGTTTGAAACCACCCTAACAGAGCTTCTCTAACCGAGCTCGCATTCTAAGTTCCATGCACTGCATGGAAGTTAACTCTTTCACCTCCGGAGCAGTTCTAATGGTGGGACAAACTGCATCTGTCATAACATAGCAAGACTTCATGTTGTTTGAATACATTTTCTCACAAAGAAGGAATCTAGATTTAGTATTTGCCGTATTGGTCCTTGCAAGAACAGATCCAGAAGCAAATGATTTGATACCTTTTAATGGACCAACATTGTTGTTACATATATGTTGGTCCATTAAAAGGTATCAAATCATTTGCCTCTGGATCTTACATAGAAGGGAAATTCATTGCAGAAAACTCCATTAATGCATCAGTTAGGGTTTCTATTACAGTGGCAAAAGATTGGAAATTTGATGTTAGGGTTACCAACCCTACCACCCCACCCTCCCACTCTCCACACACCAACAGGTGTCGGGGTGTGCCTTGGGGTCATCGGGCCTAATTCTTACCCCATTCTTCTACACACTACCCTTTCATCTTCCTTTCAGATGGAATGAGGGGAGAGTTGGGGCCGATGACCCCAAGGCACACCCCAGCGCCTGTTAGTGTGTTGAAAATGGGGGTGGGGTGGTAGGGTTGGTAACCCTAACATCAGATTTCCAATCTTTTGTCACTGTAATAGAAACCCTAACTGATGGATTAATGGAGTTTTTTGCAATTAACATATAAATCGCTAGAGGAGGTATCCTGTGGTATTCATGAGGCTCTCTGTCATCCTATACAAGTTATTCTGCACCACTAACATTAGGATCATGAGAGTTGGGAAACACCAAAGTCATGTGAATGCTCCTTCTAGTTTCTATACATATTTGCTCTCTGTGGCAATGGCACTGTGACACTGCATTGTGAACACGCTGTAGAAAGTGGTAACATTAAGGGTTTCATTTGGTGGTCTAACAAGTTGTATAAATGTAACGCACCAGCACATGTGTCAAAGTGAAAAATGGAACCATTCCCAAAAGTGAGCAAAACCATTTAAAGTCACATAACAAAACGCAAGTTGAGTAAGGTTTTGCTCATGAGTGCTGTTTTGTTTTTGAAGTGAGGGCCCCATATTGGTAGGGTCTGTGCCCCATTTAGTGGTTGCAAAATCATTAGCACTTGCCAACCCATGTTGGATGGCATTGAAGAGTGCTGTGCCCTGGCCCCAGAGCATATGCAATGACATTTACGAGGGCACAGTTGATCATCTTCGAGGACATTTCTATCATCAGGCCACACCTATAGGACTGTAAGCTGTTAGGTTGTAGGATCACATGGAAACTATTGCTAGCAGTTCACTAGGGGCTGCCCATAGCAATGTCTGATGTCGTCATCCTAATATAAGTGACCCTGTCCCTCCTCCATTCTTTTCCTGCCATCAACTAGTGTTTGTAAGATCATAGAAGAATTTCCACATGCATTTCCTCCAGGGTGCGTAATCTGCCCGTTATTCTGGATAGTGGCCTGACACTTGAGGCTCAGGTGTTGTCCATGGTCTGCATTAATTTTTACCATCTGAGGAATATCGCCAGGATTAGGCCCCTGGTTCCGCCCCTGGACCTTCCTATCTTAGTGTATGCCTTTGTGACATGGCTTGTTTGCTGTAGTGCGCTGTACCTCTGGGTCTCTGGAGGTACCCTCCCCCGGCTTCAGCTAGTGGAGAACGTGGCTGCCAGGTTGTTGACTGGACAGTCTTAAGTACTGCATGCACTGCACCGGCTGCCAATCAGGTGAAGGATCCTCTTTAAGGTGGGCTTGCTCACCTTTAAGGCCCTACATGGCCTGGGCCCTGGTTACCTGGCGGACCTTCTTACACCTGCTACCTCAGTCCGCTCCCTCTGTTCCTCCTCGAGTGGCCTCCTTGCGATTCCCAGGACGAGGCTTAAAACTGCTGCTGGCAGAGCATTCAGTGTTGCCAGTCCCATCCTGTGGAGTTTGCTTCCTCCATCTTTAAGGGAGGTCCCCTTGGTGGAGATTTTCAAGGCATGCCTCAAGGCCTTCCTGATTGCACAGGCTTTTCCAGACCCAGCCCCGTAAATATTACTTTGGACTATCACCCTGTTCTGACTTACTACATCTCTGTCTCTGATTTCTCTTATTATTTAGTTTGTCATTTATTACTGAAGTTTATTTAATTAGTTTAAATTGTTATGATGATGATTATTTATTGAAGTTTGTTTTTATGTTGGTGTTATGTACGGCATCCAGAGCCTCTGGGATTGGGTATCTTTTAAATAAAACTTGCCTTGCCTATTTTTAGCATCTTTCTAAATCAGCTGCCAGCTGTCTCCGTTGCCAGTTTCAGTGCTCTCCTTGGAGGGGCTTCAGCGGTGACTCTTCCCCTGGCCGGTACCCGATGTGGCAGCCCGGCCTCTGCCAGCCACACAAACAGTTTTGGCTGGGGAGGGGGGAGGTTTCATCCAGCAGTTGGATAGCTTTGCAAATCCTGCCCTGTAGAAGTGACCCCTCTACACCATTGGGTTGCTGGAGTGGCATGGGGAGATTCCCCTAGATGGAAGACATGTCTTGCTGTGGCGTGGGCCCGGCCAAATCTTCCCATGGGCCCATCAGTCTAGGCCGAGTATTAAGACCCTGGTGAAATGGGTGGAATACATTACCGGTCACTCCTCAGATCAAGGACGTCAGCGGTGACCACTGTGTACTTTTGAGAAAGGCTGGAGGGCAGGATTCCATGGAGAGCTGTCTTTCTAGCTTATCGCTCCCACTCGGCTCCACCATAGAGCAGGTGGTTTCCCTGGCTGAATCAGGGATATGCCTATCTCTTTTTACCTGGCTTCCCCCCTTAGGTAGGCAAGCCTCCCCCTTCCTCTGTCTCATTAAGGGGAAATCGTTCCCTTATTTGGGTGTGAGGCTTCCTACATACTGAGCCCCCCCTCTAGTTTTAGGAGGCTATTCCAGCTGCCGTTGCCTGCTTTGGCAATGGCACCTACTGCCTCTCAGACCTCTGTACCCACAAGATTGGTTCTGGCTATGTGTTATGCCAGGCCCCCTATGTCCGGCAAAGGCCTGTCAACGTCAGGACAACAGACATCCCCCTCGATGTTGCTAGGCGCCTCTGCAGTACAGGCCACATCGATGTGTAGACTGTTCTGTCCCCTTTGCAGAGATCATACAGTGTCTTATGGCTTCTTCTTCTCCTACTCCAGGCATGATGACAACGGGGCCCCCCCCAGACAAGCCCCCGTGTCATTAGGTTGGCACGCCTGATGCTCCCAAAGGCATCACTACCCTCCCTTCTTTCCTTGAGGCCTTCATGGCCCTTCGATAAAGCTGAGGAACACAGCTCTGACCTCCTTTTACAAGAGTAAGAAAAGGAGGAGGAATATATATGGGGAGCCCTTCTGGGTTGATTCAGCACCACCATTTCCACCAGGAGTGAGGACTCCACATGATATACTCGGAAGTCCCCTCGTGCCGACTCCTCCCTCATCTCTATTATGGGGCAGCCCCAACCTGCAATGGGGTTTGATGCTGCGGATGCGTCCTATCCTTATTGGCTGCACTAGAGGATGCCTCCCTGGTCACCTGGCATAGAACATGAATGATTCCTGCCATGCTCAGACAAGCAGATCTAATTGTACCTAGTCCCCTCAGGAAGGCTCCTTTTTTGCAGACCAGACTGAGGTGGATTCAGTTAATCTTCTTCGGGGGTATCTCAGTCTTCAGGTAACACCATAAGAACCGTCTCTGTCTGTGAACGGGAATCCACACAGAAGATTTTCAGTTGTACAATTGGAGTCGCCCACACCGTTGATGTCTGTCAACACCACCAACCCTATAAAGCTGTGAGCAGCCCTGCTCCCCTCCTCAGTTTTATGCCGACGACTCGCTTAGATGGGTTTTCATGGAAGCTCTGTCGCAGTATCTGCGCCTTTTTTCACCTGCAGGTTTTCTAATCTTACTTTTTAGAATCTCTTTTTTAAGAGATTCCTTCAACTTGTTTATATCAAGAGTTAACCCTTTGTCTTCTCTCTTCCATCGCTGCCGCTGCAGAAAGAGACTGTGTCCACAGATAAACACTCTCTCTGTGTCTGCTGTCTTGGGCCTGACCATGAAGTTTCTGACTGTGTGCTCTGCAGGATGTTTAATCAAACAACTCTCTGGCAACACAGAAAGGCTCTCAGAAATTTCCTGATGGATTAACAGGTAACCAGTTTGGGGCAAGGGTCCTTCTGGGTCCCAGCCTTTCAGTCGTGTACCAGTTCTTTGAACTCCAAGGCCTCAGACAGGTCCTTTTGGTGGGGGGGGGGGTCATAAAAAAAGACCAAGATCATGACCACTCCTCCCAGTGTTGGTCTTGTTCCCCATCAGCCTCTCCTTCTTCTGGGGGATCTTCGTCTGCTGCAGCTGCACCGGCAAAGAAATCTGCTGTCCAGGTCTCTGTGCCCACCAGACTCATACTGGCAGCACCTCTGCCTGATTCTCAGGGCGGCAGGCCATCAACCTCCGGGTCGACAGCCCGTCCTTGATCAATGACAGGGTTATCGTTGATGACTCTCCCATCAAGATCTGCCCCTTTTTCCTCCAGGGCTACAGGCTGCTCGGGTTCTCAGGAACTAGCAGGTAGGTTGTCGACACCTGTGCCGTTGAACCCCCGGCAGACGACCAACATTAACTTGAATGATGTCCTGATCAAGTTCCCTAATGTGACTGTGCAGCAGCTTGGCGCTTTCAAGCCCCCCCTTGCCGTCAACAGCGGCTTTGTTGTCGACTCCTGCTTGTCGGCCCCAGGAAGCTCCTGTGGGCTGTCGTCGGCGCATCCGATACCAGACCCAGATGTTGAGGAGGTCGGCATCGAGGAGTATCACCCAGACCTCATTCTTCTTGATGATGAGGAGGAAGAAGAGGAAGAGATCCTGCTTTCTGACAGATCTACATCCTCTTCTGTCAGTGAGGACTCTGTTAAGCATACTCCCAGGTCTCCTGCTGAGGACCCCACATTTTTTTAATGTGATGAAGCAGCTGTCCTCAGCCATGGGCTTCCATACTGAGAAAAGGATGCCACCAGGAAAGAGATGGTGGACTTCCTGAAGATTCCAGGATCTCCCTCAAAGATCATTCCTCCAATTTTACATGCCTTGAGGAATGCTGCCACAGTAGCCTGGCACAGACCAGACATGGTGCCAGCTATGCCCCATAGAGTGGACAAATGTTATCACGCCCCCCCCAAGGTCTCCCCTGTTATGCTGCCCAGCCTGAGACAGACTTGGTGGTCATCAAGGCAGCTCATGACAGGTCTAAGGCACCTAAGCAACTTAATTCCCTTCCCCAAGACAAAGAGTCTCGCAGAATCGACCTCTGGGGTAAAAGGGTTTATGCCTCCTCTACTCTAGGTCTAAGGATTGCCAGTTACCTGTTGCACATGGTAAAATATCAGAATGTCAATTGGAAGACGGGCAAGGCTGCCACCCAGACCTTTCTGGATGGCACTCAGAAGCAGAAACTGCTTCAGTGCCTACAAGCTGCTGAGGATGTTAGTAAGCATCTCCTCAGAGCCCTGTACGACATGGCTGACACACTTGCCAGGGCAGCTGCCATGTGCATATGCCTATGTAGGCACTCCTGGCTCAGAGTATTAGGGTTTGCAGCTGATGTGCAGCAAAAAGTGCTGAATATGCTGGTCTGTTGTTGCAGCAGTTGGATTTCCACTTGCAATGCCAGCGACCTGGGTTCTGGAATGGACCCGGGTCACTGGAGGGCTGGCCATTAGGAAAAGGCTCAAGCATCCGATGACTGCTCTTCTTATCCCAGGGGAGGGAGGGGATGTGGCTCACTGTGTGCTGCCTCCTGGCAGAGGCCGGGAGCACAACAACTCGGAGAGCCCCGCTGAACGCAAGGGGCATGGTGGATGTCGGCATGTGCCTTGACGTCTGTGGCATACCATGCCCCCCGTGGGAGCAAAACTGGAAAACTGCTTGCCGGCCGGATGATGGCTGCCGGCTCCTGCCGTCGTGAGCTCCCTGAAGCCCCGAAGCCACCTCAGCAGCTCCCAGAGACCGAACAGATAGTGTGCTGATTGTCCTCCCTGGTGCCTTCCCCCTCGGAGGAGAGGAACCCATCCAGTGAAGGGATACACCAGGCTACCACGGGAATGGCTGCAATATGAGGTAGGTAGAGTGGGTTGGGGCGAGGGTGTTGGGTGGGGTCCATGGCTGGCTGGAAGGAGAGGTGGACCGAGAAGCCTAAGGAAGGAGCGCAAAAAAAAAGCTGAATGCCCCCTTCAGTGGCACCAAGCTGTTTGGCCCTGATGTCCAGGATATCATTAATGATTTGCAAGCCTCTGACAGGGCCCTCAAGTCTGTCCACTTCCTCTACCACACTCAACCAAGGGGTAGAGGATGGTTTCCTTTTCATAGACCAAACAATAGGCCCAGGACATCTCCCTGTCCCCAGGGAAAATGCAGAGCCCAGGCTCCCTTGCCCACTACCTCCGGTGCTGGAACGGCATCCAAGAACCCTAGAAGTGAAGGACCAGCCATTGTGGCTGGTTGCACCTCTGCTTGACTCCTTCCCAGACCCCCCCCCCTTTTCTGGTTCCAGACCAGGAGGTGGCAGTTGGAGGTCGGGTCTCCCTCCATCTGAATCAATGGAGAACCATAACTTCAGATGCATGGATTCTGCAGATTATAGAAAGGAGTCATACCACTTTGGAGCTCATTGAGCAGCCTTCAGAAACCCCACCTCTGGCCTCCTGTTATCCCCCAACTCATCAGTCAGTTCTCTGGGAGGAAGTGCAGTCCCTTCTGTGCAAGCAGGCCATCGAGCCAGTGCCCAGGCACCAGAGATACGAGAGGTTTTACTCCAGGTTTTTTCTGGTCCCCAAAAAGACCAGAGATCTTGAGCCCATTTTGGCCCTAAAGGACTTCAGTCTGTATGTCCAGTACAAAACGTTCAGGATGGTAACTTTGCCGGGCCTGATGCCCCTTCTCAAGACAATGGACTGACTCTGTTCACTGGACATACAGGACGCTTACCTGCATACCTTGATTTTTCCTCCTCAGAGAGTTTCTCAGTTTCGCCTTTCAGGTAAGTATTATTAGTTCAAAGTGCTGCCCTTTGGCTTGTCCTCTGCACCTAAGTGCTTAGCAGTGTCACAGCAGCTCTCAGAAGGGAGGGAGGGAGGGAGGGACTATGTGTCTTCCCTTATCTGGATGATTGGCTCCTAAAGGGCCCATCCAGGGAACAGCTTTCGCTGACTCTGGAGCGTATTCTCCATCTCTCTCACTCCCTGGGCATCACTGTCAGTCTGCCCAAGTCAGTTCTGATACCATCCCCAAGGTTGCAGTATATAGGGGCGGTACTGGACTCTGCACATGGGAAGGCCTTCCTGCCCCAAAACAGGGCAGAGTGCCTCATAGCTCAAGCTCAGGAAGTCACCCAGAGTTGATGCATTCCTGCCAGGGTATACCTCAGCTTGCTGGGCTTGATAGCAGCTGCCACACCCACTGTTACACTGGCCAGACTTCATATGCGTTTCCTCCAGTGAACCCTCTGGGTACAGTGGGACCAGCATACGAACAAGTTAGACCAACCAGTCCTGGTCCCTTCCCCAGTACACAAGTTACTGCAGTGGTGGATGGGCCCCTTGAATCTGCTTCAAGGCATCCCATTCCAGATCTCCTCCCTGCATCGGATCCTAACCACAGGTGCCTCAGGTCTGGGCTGGGCAGCGCACCTGAGTCCCTTCCAGACTCGGGGCTCTTGGTCTCAGTGGGAAGCCTCCCTGCAAATCTCAGTGTCCTGGAGATGAGTGTGGTGCTCTACGCCATGAAGGCTTTTCAGGAACACCTCGCTCCAGGTAAGCTGCTAGTGTAGTCGGACAGTTTAAGCGTAGTATACTACATCAGCAAGCAAGAGAGGACTTATTTATACCCCCTTTGCAGGGATGCCTTGAGAGTGTGGTACTTGGGTGTCAGATCACAGTCTGACACTCTCTGCAGTCCACATACCAGGCATACTAACTCTGGTGAACTGTCTTAGCAGGACTTAGTCCAGTATGCACGAATGGGAGCTTCTCTCCTCTGTCGCAGATGATTTGTTCGACAGATGGGGTCATCCAGAGTCGGACCTTTTTCCGTCCCCCACTCAACACAAAACTGCCTAATTTCTGCTCGCTAGATCCAGGTCTGGAGTTTTCTGGTGAGATGCATTGTCCCTCTCTTGGAGTGGAAGGTTTCTTTACGCACTCCCTCCATTTCCTCTGATTCAGAGGGTGCTAATCAAGTTGCAGATGGAGGGGGCCAGCATGATTCTCGTAGCTCTATTCAGGCCTCGCCAGATAGGGTTCCTTCTGTTTCAGCAGATGGTGGAGGAACCGTTGGTCCTGCTTCCTTTTTGCAGGCATCTGCTGACCCAGGCTCAAGGGACCTTGGTCCATCCCAACCTCAGATCCCTCCACCTGCATCACTGGCTCCTGAGAACATAGCCATCCCCAGCTCCGGGGTCTCTAACAGGGTGGCGGATGTCCTAGTAGCCACCTGGCAGTCTTCCACTTGGGCCACATATGCCATGAAGTGGTGCCATCAAGGCTGACAAACATATCTTAGACCCTTTCACCCGCTCGGTAATCCATATCCTGGTATGCTTTTCCTCCCACTATCCCCCTTCTTGGGGCTTCTGTCCAGGAACTGGCTGTCTGGTGTCTCCAGCCTTTCATTTAGGTCTGGGCACCTCTCTGTCCCACTGGTCCCCCATGGCAAGAGCCTAGCTCCCTTAGTCTCCAGGGGAAAGAACTGAGGAGGGAGCGTGGCCACTCATGCCTTTATAGGGTTGGTGAAATCGATGGATGTCGATGGCATGGGTGGCCCCAGTTGTACTGCTGAGGATCTTCCATGTGGATTCAACCTTGACTGATGGCGAAGATTCCTACGGCGCTACCTGATGACTGAGATCCCCTCGAATATCTACTGTTACGGTAAGTTCTTGCGTAACTGTCCTTTATAAATGCAGCCCACAATGGGTCTAAGGTGCCTAAGCATCGTGGCTCCCTCCTACCTCATAAGGAGTTGAGAAGGCTGGCCCTCCTGGGAAAGAGAACCCTTGCTTCTGCCATGCTGGGCCTCCGAATAGTGAATTATCAGGCCCACAAGGTGAAAACAGTAGCCCACTCCCTCTCAGAGGGTCCCAGCAGCAGAAGACGATCAGTACCCTCCAGACTGGGGCTACCCTAAGTAAGCACTTATTAGGATCTACCTACAGCATTTCTGTTGCCCCAGTCAGAGCAGCTGCGCCTGCCATCTGCTTAAAACGGCACTCTTGGTGGAGGGTGTCAGGAGTTGCTACTGAGGTCCAACAATCCAACATAAATGCCCTTTTTGGGAGATAAAAGTCCCCTGAGGCAGATGTGCGAAATACCCTCTCCGACCTGCAACTCTTGGGCAGGATTCTAAGGTCAGTCCATTCCCTCTACCACACACAACTAAGTAGTAGGCAGGGGATGCCCATTTCGAGACTGTTGGGCCTGAGGGCAGCAGCCATTGTCATGGTACCACTGACACTGCTGCACATGGGGATCCCCCAGTGGACTCTGAGGGCCCAGTGGGATCAGCACACCAGCGATCTTGAAAAGCAGGTTCTAGTAACTTCTGCTGTCCGCAAGGTTCTCCAGTGGTTAATGGAACCTGGCAACTTGCCTCCCTTCAGTGGATTCTTATCACAGATGCTTCAGGGCTGGGCTGGGGGACACATCTTGGTCCTCATCAGATGCAAGGAATGTGGACCAAAGTGGTGACGTCCATCCACATAGATGTTCTTGACATGGGGGCTGTTCTGTTTGCTCTGCAAGCCTTCCAGAACCATCTGTCCCTGGGGCCTCTGCTGGTGCAGATGGACGTCAGTGTAGTACACTGCATCAGATAGCGATGGGGGACCCATTCCTTTCCCCTGTGCAGGGAGGCAATCAGAGTTTGATACTGGGCTCTAAAACACGGTCTGGAACCGTCATTCATCCATGTTCTAGGTGTTAAAACCATCCTGGCAGACAGGCTGAGCAGGTCGCAGTCCAGCATGCACGAGTGGGAGCTGCTGACCTCGGTAGGTGAAGATCTGTTCGACAGGTGGGGTTGTGCAGAGCTGGACCTTTTTGTGTTCCCACTCAACACAAAACTGCCGCTTTTCTGTTTGCTCGATCCAGGACCTGGGGTTTTCTGATGAGATGCATTGTCCCTCTCTTGGCTGATGTCCTGGTGGCTTCCAGGAAGACTTCCACCAGTGCTACCTACTCCATGCAGTGGAAGCGTTTTGCTTTGGAGGCTGCTTCCCATCACCTCAATCCTTTCCCTTGCCCAGTGAGTCAGTTTCTGGAGTATGTACTGTCCTTGTCAGACACAGGACTACAATACTCATATCAAAGTGCACTTGGCTGCTATATCAGCTTTCCATGTGCCTATTGATGGCTGTACTGTGGCCCAGCTGGATGGGGCCCGTATGTTGAGGCATTCTGCACTTGAAGCCTCCCATCTACAATCCAGTCCCAACTTGGAACTTAAATTTTGTGTCAGAGGAGCTTACTTTTTGCTCTTTTTGAACCAGCTGCCACTTGTAAGCTACGCTTTCTTTTGTGGAAAACATTATTTTTGGTTGCTATTACTTCTGCTCGAAGAATTTCCGAGCTTCAGGCTCTTGTGTGTGAGCCTTCTTATTTGATTTTCCACAGAGACAGGGTGTCATTGTGTATGAACTCTTGCGTTTTTACCAAAGGTTGTGTCTGGGTTTACTTTAAATCAAACCATCCACCTGCCAGTTTATTTTCCAGAGCATACCAATCCAGGGGAAACATAGCTCCATACATTACATGTACATAGAATACTCACATGTTCTGTTCATCGTGTGAAGGACTGCAGGAAGTCCTCACATCTTTTTGTTTCCTTCACCCCTGAGAAAGAAGGCGTTCCAGTTTCTAAACAGTGTTTGTCCAAATGGGTGGCCAGCTGTATTACTTTCTATTATTGGAAATATGGCAGTGAACTTCCTGTTGTGCGTGGCCATTCAGCCAGAGGCATGGCCACTTCTGTCACCTGTTTCAGCTGCAAAGATCTGTGCTGCTGTGACTTGGAGAACTAGCCATACTTTCACAAAACACTGCAGTCTGGACATTGCCTCTCGAAGAAGGGCAGGCTTTGGCCTGAATGTGCTTCAAGGCGCCCCTGTCTTTGGTTTCTAGCCTCCAGCCACCCAGACTTGTCTCCTGGTCAGTACTGCTTTGGACTCATCCTATAGGTGTGGCCTGATGAGAGATATCCTCGAAGAAGATAGAACAGTTGCGTACTTACTGTAGCAGTAGATCCTTGAGAGAATCTCTTTCATCAGGCCATGTTGTTCCACCTTCCATCCCCTTTAGATGTAGAGCCTTTAACTCCATCAGCTTTTGCCTGGCTCTTTCTCCAGGACGATCTCCCTTCTGTTCCCAGCCACGACTGGTAGTTGGAATCATTCATTCTTTCCTGGTTTCCTAGAGAGAGGCCCTCTGCTTGTGCTCCCTCTTGGGACCTTAGGGCTATGCCAGAGTTGCCTCTTTCTTCTAAGGACTTCTCTACGGTTCTCTGCCTTGTCTGATGGGCAGACCCATTGTCTTTGTCCTGGTTCCCTATAGGGAGATCTCCGAGCATGATCTCCAGCAGGGAACTGAGGAGGGACGAGGCCACCCAAGCTTATATTAGGATAACGACAGCAGACGTCGCCTTGGGTGGCCCCTAGTGAACTGCTAGCGAAAGTTTCCATGTGGTCCTAGAGCCTAATGGCTTGTAGTCCTATAGGTGTGGCCTGATAAGAGATTCTCTCGAGGATCTACTGTTACAGTAAGTACATAATTGTTCTTTACGCTGTCACTAGGGCAAGCCGTCATTTGCATGTGGCACATGCATGTTTGAACAGCCTGCTTCCTGCAACAGTGTGATTGAGTTGAAGGCAATATGGAGCAAAGAGCGCAAGCCCTATGCTGTTGTGCTCCCCACTAGACACCAGGGACTGAAGACAGGGTGGTAGAACAGCCACATTAGTGAGTGGGGAGGTGAATGTGCTATGAGTATTTGGGGGAGAGAGAAAACATGAATGCAAGGCAAGTTTATTTATAAAGCACCCTATCTGGTCAGGGTCAGAGTGCTGTTCAGTTCACAAAAGTACAAAACGGCCAATAATGCTTAACAAAAAATCAACATCAGTACCTTAAAACTTGGAAGAATACAGTTAAATTTTCTGTATAGGGCATACTTAATCCCACTGAAATGACACCAATATAAGACATCCGAGGACCCTCACTGCCCCAGGTGCCATGCAGTAGAAGGTGACTTCATGCATATGGCACTTAGATGTCACAAAGTGGCTCCTCTCTGGACTCAGATTCACCAACTAATGGAAACTATACTACAGTGTAAGTTGCCAACAACAGCAGCTGAATTTGTTAGGTCTAGACTGCTGTTCAACCAGGGGAGGGGCAGTGGAAAATGTTCAAAGGCTCTGGAACATAGTACTGGTCAATGCCAGTAAAACTGTGGCACAGAATTGCTTAGTACCTCCCCTCCCACTGTTGCACAGTGGCCAAACAATCTACTACTCCTGTATGAACGAAAGACATAATTTTAATGCCAGTGGCCACAGTGACAAATTTCAGAAAATCTGGCAACTGCTATTAAAAGCCATAGAGGAAAATTTAGTTCCACTATAACATAAAACTATGATGAGATCTATGTATGTCTTTCCTCATCTCAGAAGCTATCCTATTTACTTTATTCAACTTTGCAAAGTTATACAAGACCTACTGGTGGCCTAGGGATGGGTTTGTTCTCTATAAACTAGACAAATGTCATCTCTTTTACCTCTCATGCTTGTCAGATGCAACTGTATCAATGAAAATGATGTGGACTGGCTGTAACTTTGTCATAATATACCTTTATAAAATTTGTTTACCAAAAAAAAACCAATACCTCATAAATCAAGCATTTAGGCAGGATAAGTTGAAACCTTAAATACCGCTTAAAGGGAAGAAATAAAAACTGACTGCTTAGGGACTACACCAGGTACTAATAAAGGTCAACTCAAACAGATAGAATTTTAGCCCCTTCTTAAATGGCTCCATCGAGGAAGAATTCTGCAAGCTAATGGGTAGGGCATTCCAAATTATTGGAACAGCACTGGAAAATGCCTTCGCCTGAGGGTTTCAGTGAGGATCACATGACAAACAGATTTGCCTCTGTGGAGCAGTGAGGGCAGTATAGAAGGCCAAAAAACCTTTTTGGTCAGGAAGTAAAACTGCAGTGGGTGTTGAGAGGAAAGGATTACTGCTTTTGTGCGTGGGAGGTGGTTATCAGTGGGGGCTCTAGCCATGTCTGTAAAATATTGCACATATGGGAGGTGGTTATTAATTGGGGAAGGGTTTAGGGGGCTCTAGCCATGTCCATAAAATACTGTAGTGTGATATAACAGTGCTTCTGTTCTGACTTTTGCTCCCAGTACTGTATTGCACTTGCATCATGCATAGTTTTCTTATTATAAAATGGGTAGGGAGTTTTCTGCATCCTGATTGGCTGAGAGGTACCAGTTGCCATGTCCTTATCAGCACATATTGTGCCAGCTGGCTCTTCTAATGCCAACCAGGATGCAGCGTCGGAGGCAGCGCTGCCTCAGAGGCAACCTTCAGGGAAGAAAAGATCTTTCAGCAGCTACTGGGGGCTGCAAAGTGACATGCTTGCTCCCTGTAAAATGAGTCCATAAAAAGACAGCCTCAGGAAAAAGGAAAAAAAAATGCTAGTAAAAAGAACATATAGTGTGTTGGGGCGAACTAACCTAATTAGTGTGTATGTTGGGGGGGGTGCCCTCTACTGGTGACCAAACCCATAGAAAGTACAGCATAGTACAGTAATGGGAAACTAAATTTACTATTTTAGCTAAGGTATGGTTTATGGGCTGATAAGAGCACTTCTTAGGTGCTAACGGCACTCAGCGCAAGCGCCTCATGCCTCATTGCACACCTGAGGTGTGCTTTTAGCAGCCCATAAACCGCACCTTGTTGTGTCTTATTCTTTACCTACACAGTGGCAAGAAGGAATCCTGGGCTCTGATTGATCATTCTGGGGCTGGGCCCGTGATGTTATCCCAGCACATGCATGACCGAATGGCATGACAAAAAAATCACTGCACATGCCATGTCCAAGTTGCCCACACTTGGCATGGCCAGTCAGTATTTTGCCAGCACTTTTGAAATTATTAAATATGAAAATCCCTCCCACAGCACACAAACTGGCAAAAAATGACACAGAACAGTCTCAAACATTCCACAAATCAGTCCTATCACTTACATTTGCTTATTTTGTTAAAAGAAAACGGAGCCAAGTGAATGCAGTCTCTGCGATCGACTTCACCGCAGCCCCATTCTACAGACAGTCCATGCTCGCAAATGGAAAAGTTTACTGCAACCACATTATTATTAATTAAAAAGAAAAAAAGTGAAGTAATTCAGATCCATTATATCAGCTTGACAGACCCCCCCCCCCATCTTGTTGCACACCCCTGCTCGCTAACCTGAAAGCCGTCATTGTAGGCGGCTTCACATCTGTCCCTCCTGGCTCTCTCAGTGATTGATAGTCACACTCACCAACACCTTGAGCAGAGTGTGTGCCTTCATTCACTCTATTCTTTCCAAATAGATGACACGGAGGTAAGGACAGAGTCACTGGCAAACAAAGGACACCTTGACAAAAAAAACTTTTCAAAATAAAATGGGGGGGCGGACTGGTGAGAAATAAAGTAATAGAGTGGGGAGAGGAGTGGGGCGAGAAACTGAGAGATAGAGAGGCAGGGACAGAACACCAGCACAAGCACCACCTACTGGCCCAATGACAAACTGTGAAATCTTTTTTTTTTTTTTCCATTAGATATACCTACCCTTACGAAAAATGAGGTGGAAATTTATTTTAAACTAATTTTTGTAATTTCTTTTTTTTTTTTTTAAACAAATGAACCATTGTATAATCAGAAAATGCACTCCAGGGTATGTGCTGTGCAGGGATAACACCACTTCTCGGTGTTGGATGCACTCGGCCTATGGCCTCATACCCAGCTGTCTGAGGCATGATGTTATCCCGGCACAGCGCACACCCTATTGTGCATGATTCCTTAATTTTGTGTTACCCTTACTATTTGCCTTTACATCGTGTCTGGACAACATTAATGTCTCTAAGTTTTTTTTTTATTTGTAATTTGTTTGTATTGTATTTTTCTTACTATTGCACTTTATTTTCACTTGCATATCTTGTTTTGTTGCTCCCCATCTCTCTTCCTCCTAGGATGCATCTGGAAACGAGCTGTTATCTGCTCGCTATGTCTTTGCTGGTAAAATGTATGAAATAAATACAGTAAATGAATAAACAAATGAATAAATAATGGATATGCGGGGGGGGGGGGACTGTGCATGATTTATACAGTCTATACAAGTGCTGTATGACCTTAGCTTACTTCACAAGTGGCGAAGCCATAAGTGAGTTGTCCGAGGTTAAACAGCATGCGTATATATATAAATCATGTATATCACAAGCTCCCCCCTGCATATTTCATTTATGCAATAGAAAAAGAGCTTGTGTGTGTGTTTCTTTTTGTATTCATTTTTTATCATTTAAAATTTAGTTTTGTTGGGTTTATTTTGTGAGAAAGCGCTGTTGTGCTTTTTCTTGCTTTTGGTTGATGTGGCCGTCGCTGTGGACGCACCATTAGGGACTACGCTGAAATGCTGCAATGTGGTGTAAAATGGCAGGTGATGGGTGGAGCTGTGGGAGCTGGTTAAAATTTTGTAACCAAAAAAAAGGCAGATAATTTTAGCGAAAGCCAGGTGTGACCAGACTCTCCCAATGGAACTACGTAGGGAGTAGCGATAGAAACATTGGTTTTAGTTTGCATTGTTTAACATTCATTTTTTCCCTGTGATGTATTTTCTGCTAGGGAGCAAGAGATTGGCTCAGTAAGAGGAGGAGCTGAGATACCAGATGTTCGGTCACGGAGCACGAGAAAGCTGGACTGCATTGCGGTTTTATAAGTAAAAGAACTGGATTTAGAAATAAGGTACCCTTCTGTTCTTTTTTTTTTTTTTTTTATCTGTAGTGGAGTCAGAGGTAGAAATAGAAGACCCAAGTGGCAGACTGAAACAGTGGGAGCTGAGAGGTGAAGTGCGGAAGGGGGGGAGCCTGTTGCATGTAGTTCACTGGAAAAAAAAAAAACAACAACCTATACTCGGGTCTGGGATTGCAAGAAAAAAGGTAAACCATTAACAGTGCATTCAGTAAGCAATAACCCATAACAGGGTATGGGTTATTGGTATATAATCCACACCCCGGGTGCATTGTGAGGCACGAGGCAGCAGGCCAAGTGCCCTCACAGCACCCGGGGTGTGGATTAAATCTCAATCACCCCATACCCTGTCATTGGTTATTGCACTTCTAACATGGGTTACATTTAGAAACCCTAAAAAAATTACAGAAGGGTGTTTTTTTTTTCCCCAGTTTCAATTGGAAAAAAGTAACTGTACGCTGCTGACTAGAAAAATAGTCCACATAACAAATGTATATGTCATGTATTTTATGACCATACAAATGTCAGAAATACAGTGCTGAAATGATTTCTGACATTTGTTGTCCATAAAATTGTTGTTCAGGTACCTTTCTCGATGACTTTTGGAGCACGCTGCACTTGGTGTGTGTATGTCTGTCTCTCCCGAGACTGGTATCTCTCTCTCTCTCTCTGTCTTGTGCATCCACCCACTGTGTCTCGATCTCTTGCACTGAAGCAGCTCTCCAACATATGGGATGCTCTTTCACGACTAGTGGGGGGAACTATCAGTTATGGCATGGTGGCATCACGTTGGGGACACTGACCTATTATAACATGTGTTGGCAAAACCTCAACTCACTGTCTCTGGGACGCTGTTTCATGATTGGCAGTACAACAAGTAAGCAAGGGGATTACCTTTGCCATGAGTGGCATTGTTACCTGTTTTACCCACGGGGGTGGGGGGGTGCTCTCTCTCACTGTGTGTATCGCTCTGCCAAACTGTGTGACCCATCAGGGGGCCTGCTCAGGCAGGTGGATCACAAGCGGGAGTGGACTGGCTAAGTAGCGGGGGACTGTCTTTTGTGGCATGCTGGCATCATGTTGGGAGACACTGACCCATTATTACATGGGTTGGCCATACATGTACGGGCGGGGGGGTACGCGCTCTCTAGCTCCCCCGTGTCTCCCTCTCTGTCAGCATGTCTTTGACAATCCGCTGTTCTGACAGAGAAAGACACCTTGCATGAATTGATCTAGTGGTACAGAGTGCAACGATCTGCTGTGTGGCTGGCACTTTGAGTCAGAGAGAGAGATAGACAGAGAGACACGCACCAAGAGCGAGCAACACTGACTTTTTTCCCACTATTAAGGCAGCCCCAGAGCACATTGTTCTCACCCAGGTTTTAATGGCTGCCTTTCGGGTTTCTGGGGTTCACCAGCTAACGAGTCCAGACTCTGCACAGGGGTCTCCCTTCAGGGAAATTCACACCAATTGTGGATTAAATAGGAGATTCAATCCATGGTCAGGTGATGGTCTTCCACCAGTTGGGTTCCTTGTTTTTCCAAACCCATGTTATAACAAGTTTTAAAGTTGGCAGTTTGAGTTTTCTTGACAGTGGTTGGCAGTTGTGTGTAAAGTTCATTTTGTGAGGGAAAAGGTAAAGTGAAAGTGGATGTGGGTGGCATATGTAGTGTCAGCAGGACAGGCAGAGGGAGACACTGACACACTGTTATGTACATAAATGAGTGATGACGAAGTAACCTGTGTATAGATGTGAGATTCTGCCTTTATTTGCATAGTTGCTCAGATGAATGGATTTATCACACTCCATTTATGTCCACTCCTATTGCATAAATAAATAAATAACATGCTGCAGAATGTGACATAAATAACCTGCAGCAGGGTGTAATAATGTCTTTTATGGGCTTCACTAGAAGCCCACATGAGTCACATAAACAGAATTTATCTCACTGTGGTTTAAAAAAAAAAAACTTACAAATTTATGAACTGCAAACAATTTTTTCTCAGGCCAAGAATAGGGTTATTATTAGAAAGATAAATTGTGCATTTGTTTTACCTTGTACAGTTATCCACTCTGCATTTGAAATTTATTAGAATCAAATTTAGTTTTCAGTAGTCAGTTCTTTCAGAATTGGTTACCACTACCCCCCCTTTCTGTTTATGTTCTTGCTCCCCTGGGCCATTGGCCCCCTCTTGAACCCCCACCACACCCCTGCCTCATCACCTCACCTTTTCCTTGGTCTTACCTTCTCCCACATTGCCCTGTGGTTCGCTCCCCATGGTGGAGCCCTCAGGATGAGGCCAGGTCCCTTGGGTGCACAATATCCAGCCATCAGGAGTGTCCAGGTCGGTCAGTGTGGGGCCTACAAGTGCAGCTGAGCAGTCATTCTGTAAGGGGGGGGCTCTTTTTCTCCCATTCCACTGCACTGCCATCTGTGGTCCCCCAGGTGGCAGTATAGCAGCAGAGGTGGCTGCCCTCCCTGCAGGAGGAGAATATCCTCTGGGATGCTCGATCCTCCTCCTCCTTGTCCTGGCTGGCCTCAGTGCCCAGTGCTCATTCCAGAATGAGGGTCACCAGCATTGCAAGCCTTAGTGCTACCACTGCGATGATGGGTTGGCTCTATCCCCCTTTTATTTTTTAAAGAAATACTTTTGCTTATAATGTCCAAGTCCATCCCTTTTTTTTTTTGATGTGACGGTTTAGTCTTGTACTGTGACAAACCTATTTTTTTTGTTTCTGTCTTTCGGCATTGGGTGCACTAAAGTCCAGTGGCCTTTCTTTAACTATCCTATTTGTATCTAGCAGAGGGAAGGCTTTTTCAGTAAAATCGTGCTGATGTTGATGAACACAGTTACTTTTAATTATAACTGGAGTCAGATGTTTTGAAGGCTATAACGATACTGTGATACATGGTTCTTTATTTTCTATTATTTATCGTCTTGTCTGAGTTAGCTATCATAAGACTTTGGCATGTCTCAGTCTCTTTCAGAGTGGACAGTTTGATCTGAAAACTGTCATTACTGAGTTATTAATCCTACTTTTTTCCCCATTAATACACATCTTGACCAAGAAATATTTGGTGGGCTCTGCAGAAAACCGTACAGTTTCAAGCCTCCAACTAATTACATTAGTGTATTCCAGATGGTTATAGTGATGTAGGGGATGTGAACTGCTTGCCAACACCTAGTGCCCTGAGATCAGCAAACTCATTTGCGCTTGGCTTGAGTGTGATTGGAACTGTGGTCTCTAGAGTGAAAGGGAAGGTTAAAGTGTATATGCTGTTCACTTGGGGCCAGATCTAGGAGTTCTGTTTTGGCGGTGGAATTCAGACAGTGCTAGAAGGTATTGGACACATGCTACCTGTGTAAAATAATAAAATTTTAAAATAGCACTTCAGCAGTTTTTTTGGGGGGATTACAGAGTTGGGGTCCTATGACCCCTTGTACATCCACCTATGTTATAACTTATACCTTAAATTTTTTTTAATCGTCACTAATTTTTTGCGTCTGAAAACATTAACTCTGTATTGTAACTTACAAAGGAACTCGTTAATAAGGGGAACACAACTCCACATAAATATGCACACTGTTCCTGTCGTGGCCCAACTTGCAAAAATTGCATTTAGCAGCTTTCACTTCCACAAGTTGTCTGCTGCATTTTGAAAAGGGACCTTTGTGACTGCAAACCGTTTATGTCCACTGTGTGATGCAAGGTGTAAAACACTATGGTCTCTAATATTTACAGCTTTGCATATAAAATGTACATTTTATATAAAATTTAAATGTATATATTAGTCATGTGTCCCCAGTAGAAAGAAAGGGAAGGTGGTTGTACTTGAGAAAAAAAAAGTTGTTTTTTTTATATTTCTGGCCAGTTCATAAATGTTTCATCTTCAAAAATGATGAAAATAAAATGAACATAATCCCCTTCAATAAAACATCCTTTTCAGCATAACAACATATAGAGTGTGGTCCAGAAAACATTTTTTGATTGGTCCTAGAGCGTAAGACAGTATTGGCATCATGTCCTCTTTTTTTAGTCTTGCATTAAAGATGCTAAAACTGATGCTGTTCTAAAGGAGTAGGGGGCGGGGCATTTAATTATATATTTATGCAATCGGGGTGGACATAAAGGGAGTGTCATAATTCTGTTTATCTGAGTAACTGTGTACATAAATTTCATTTGTGTACACAGTTACTATGTCACACTCCGTTTATGTACACAGTTCTTATGTCACAGGCCATTTATCTTCACATTTTTTATGTCATCCCCCTCAAGCCGGCACTTGTTTAACTTAGATGGTTCACACAGCAACCCTCTCCTTCCCACAGCATGCCAGTCTGTATTACATTAATGGTCTTTCTTAATGAAGCATTTAAACATAGGACCTCATTGATGAAATACGTTTTTCTTTACTTTGCTTATTTTTCGCTGCCTTTATTTCTTCACGTGATCCCCCAGCTTGTCCCGCTCCTGCAGACTCCTGCTGCTTATTCTTCTCAACACTGCACTCACCACAAACACACTACAGCATGGTGCTAAACTCCATGGCTTGAAAAACGCTTTCTCTTTCTGTTTTAAAACACGACAGTTACAGTTCTTCAGCAGCAGCTAATCAGCATGCTGGTTGTGCTCCCGCTCACTGCTTCTGCCGCAGGTCCCCCTCCCATTCACTTTATTTACGGCAGACATCTGGTGCTCACTCCTCTGAAACCTGCACTCCCAAAATGCAGCCACAATGTAAAAAACAATTTTCTTTATAAATCAAAAGTGCCATAAGCCTGAAGAATCCCATAGCCTGCAACACAGAAGAGCTCACTATTGGCTAAAATATCTGCTCCCTACCATTAACCACCAACTTGTTCTAAAATGTCCTTAGAGCAAATAGATCAACCAATTATCTGCAATGTCCCAACACCAGTACCAGCATGGTGATGCTCTTTCCATAGCAGTGGGGACACCAAGGCATAAATTAGTGTCGGAGACTTGATTAGCAGCCTTCGCTAATCAAAGTAAAAAATTATTAGCAATTGGTCGAAGTTGATTAGCAATTACCAAAAATTTATATTTTTGCTCAAAACCTCATAAAATGCACTTATCTTGCTCTATATTGATAAAATACACCTTTACACAAGTTTCTAAGACTGATATCTGTTTCATTTAGCCATTTCCAGAGAAATACAGCAATTGTGCAGCAGCACATACATTTTAAGAGCCGAGATAGGATGTCTGCCAAAGCAGACCGTGAATTCGTGATCATGAGTCATGACAAATTAAACATAATGAACCCCTGCCCCGGCATGTAAACTCCACGTGATTGACCACACAGTTACCAGCAAGGATTGGGTGCGATCTATTGGCTACTCTTCTCCACCAGGCATGTAGTCAGTAATTCTGGCCTGTTTTTTTTGGGTCCTGGGGTGATCCACCATCTGCAGCTGCCAAATCACCAGGACGCCTTGGTTTAGCACTAAAAAATGTCTATAGCCCTGTCTGGGTTGAATTCATCTGGAGGGGGGCCCTGCTTTTTAATGCAAATCAGTGTTTCTACAGTATCCTCTGCCAGACTTGCTTTCCGGTCAGTTTTTACCTTGTTCATAGTTGAAAAACACCTTTCTACTATTGCATTAGACACAGGAAATACTCTCAGCACATTGACAAGTTTGAACAGATTTGGATAAGAATTTTGGAAATCACATGCCAGCTTTGACCAGGTAGCAGAGGCAGACAGATTATTGATGAAACTGGTTTGAGCACAAATCTTACACTCTTGGCATTCTACAAGCACTTGATGCACAATCAGGCTGCAAAAGAGCTGAAAAATTGTCAACTACTTCAGTGATGTCACTGTTACCATACAGCTCCAGTTCCTTTTGGTCTGTTGGCCAAAGTCTGGTATCTAACACTTTTGCACAGTTACAGATACTACTTTCATCATTCAAACTGAACCTTTGTTCACAACAGTTCTCAGTATTTGTATTGTATTTCTTATATTGCTGTTTAAGTTTTAATAGACTGAGCACTTAGATGCGTTAATTTTACACCCTTGTAAGTGATTTCAGGACATGCCCCTGAAAGAACGTCGGATCCAGTTTTTAAGAGGATGTCAAGTTCACTGCCACCTATGGGGCTACTCTGCTTAGCATGGTCAAGAGTGTTTCTCAAAGTTTCAATAGAGCTAAATAGCTCTGGCATTTCAACAACTTCTTTTTGAAGTGCTAGTGAGAACCTGACAGGTGGCTGAAGCAGCTGTTCAAAATACAAAAGGTGTGCAACCATTTGGAATTTAGTCAGAATTTGCAACACTCCCTTGGCCTGACCATGAGTTGGGTCTGTGGCCATAGATTCTAAATGGGCAGTGGTTATAGGGAATGATTTGGTAATAGACCGGGTGGCAGGAAGGTTATGCTGCACCCGAGTGCCATGGACCTTCTTGGGCTTTTCAATTGACATCTCCATGGCCTGGGCAAGGGACTGCAACTCTTTAAGTCACTTAAGACTTTTCTGATAAAGATAAAACAGCTGGGTCAGAAAGTTTGAAACTTCATTGAAATAGATATTACCTAAAGCATCTTTCATGGCCAGTTCTAATCTGTGTAAGAAACAATGAACAGCAACCAACCACTATAGGTCTTCCCTTAAAAGTGCATCAAGACCCCGTCTTACACCCATGTTGACAGCTGCCCCATAAGCTCCAAACCCAACCATGTTTTTACATTAAGGCTACTCTCTGCAAGAATGTCTAAGAGGGGCATTGACTTCTTCCTTGTCCTACAAAGAGAAGAAGTCAAGAGGGAAACATGAGCACTGGAATAAGGACAGGGAGAAGCCCTGATCTGTTTCCCACTTTCTGTCCTGGCACAAGTCGGCAACCGCTTCTGGATCTTCTCCCATGGGAGGTCTGTCCCCTCTTCACTGGCAGCCCTCAGTCCTTCTGGGCTGCCCATGTCTCAGTCTCCCACCCTCATCACAGTCTTGGGTGAAGGCTCATCGGGGCACCAGACGTCCCCACCCCAAAGCCCCTGAAGCTCAGGCCCTTGTTCCCCGTGGGTCCTCAGCCAGGTGGCTCAACTAGTGCCTTGGGTAATGTGTCTCAACCCTCCACCACCTCAGTCTTGTTGTTGCCTATGTCATCCCCAAAATCCAGGGCTGGCTCTTCTAGAAAATGCCCGGAGCAAGCGCTCACTTTCCCTTCACAGGTGACACTTCTGCTTCTGTCAGGAGCTAACTCACCTTCACAGGGGTCTTCTGGGAGACCTGCGCCGGCTGAATCTCCTGACCAGCATCGACCCGCTTCACTCCCTTCAACGCCAGTCTCCCCGGCACCCACTCCTTCTGTGGCTGATCCTCTGGTGAACCTCCAGTCAACACCAGATAACTTGATGCTAGGTCCTTCAAAACCCCAGGAGTCAACATCAGTGCCTCCTAAGCTTCAGGGACTGATGCTGGAGGACCCAGTTCCTCAGCGCCTGGTGCCACCTCCTGCTACCCCTCCCATCGACTACAGTGCTCATGTCATGGCTTGGTGGGAGTTTATGCAGAACACAGATACCAGAAGGAGATCTCCTACTTTTCCACCCAGGCATCCTTCCCCTGCTCCAGACAAGGCTCGTTCTCCTAACCCCTGGTTTCCAGTACGTGAAGGGGGGGCCATTGTAAAGACTTCCTACACTGGTCCTGGACCCTAACCTGTCCGGTGAGGATTTCTCCTCCTCCTCAGAGGATTCGGAAGAATCCAGATTGCCTTCAGAGCTGGAGGAGCCCAGAGATACTCCCAGGTCTCTTTTCTCACCCCCTGGATGATCCGACGTTCATGGACATCATGAGGCATATTCAGTCATTTATGGGCTGGGACTTGGAGGAACTAGATCCAGAACACCGCCTTCTGGCAACCTTTCTCCGCAAGAAAGATACTCTTCCCTCGATGATCCCACTGTTCATAGAGTCCTTTGACGATGTTAAGGCTGCATGGAATCACCCCTCTTCCACTCCAGCCATCCAAGAAGGGTGAACCGCCTTTACCACGCCCCCAGGGACAAACTCTTCTATGGGGAAAAGCAAGTAGCAGACTTAGTGGTCATGAACACTGCTGATGACCATACTAAGAGACTGAGGCACCTTAGTATGCACCCCCCGCCGACAAGGAGTCGTGTCAGGTGGATTTCCTCAGCAAGAAGGTCTATGCCTCTGCCACTTGGGCTGTCTGGTCCCTAAATTTCTGGCTCACACATTTCAGTACCAGAATGTTTTGTGGGACAAGGCTCTGGAGCTGGTATGGTAGCTTCCGGATGACCCCCCACCAGTGCTCAGGTGATCCAGCTCCTGAAATTGGGATCAGACATAGGAAGTCACATCCTCAGAGCCTCCTATGATATGGCGGACATGGCCGGGTGGACGGCTGCCACTGACGTATGCAGATGCTGGCATACCTGGTGTAGGGTCTCAGGTTTTGCCCCTGACATACAGGCAAAAATCCTGGATGCTCCCTTCAGGGGTTCAGTACTGTCTGGCGAGGATGCCCAGAGCATTATTTCCCATCTCCAAGTGTCCAATAAAGTGCTAACATCGGTCCAATACATGTACCAGTCCCAGCCAATGCAACACCAGTGCCGGCAGCCAAAGGGACAACAGTCCAGAGGTCCCTTCAAGCGAAAGGCCCTCTTCCAAGACATCAGGAGCCTCAGCCCCTAGAGTGCCCGATGCCTCCTCTTCTACTTTGCCCATCCTCTGCTCTTCTGCATGACTCTTTGCCCGACGTCCCCCCCAGCAGAATCCCTGGGGGATGCAGTTGGGGGGGGGGTCACTTTTCCCTGTAGCTCGACGGCTGGTGGGAAATCACATCAGACCAGTGGGTCCTCCAACTAGTGAAAGGGGGTGCATACTCTAGAGATACCCCCAGACAGCCCTCCTTTACAGTCCCACACCCTCCAAACCACATTGCTGTGATCCAGGAGGAGATTCAGACACTTCTGCTCAAAAAGGCCGTAGAGCCCGCCCCCCTAGCCCAAAGGGGAAAGGGCTTCTACTCTCATTTCTTTCTGGTCCCCAGAAAGACGGGAGACCTCAGACCGATTCTCAACCTCAGTCATCTGAATCTATTCATAGAGTACAAGCGCTTCAGAATGGTTACCCTTCAGGGCCTCCTGCCCCTTCTTCATCGGGGGGACTGACTTTGCTCGTTGAACATGCAGGATATGCCTATCTTCACATCCTACGAACATACAAAATTGCCAGCAGATACAGGCCATTCAGTCTATCTAGTCTGTTCAAGTGTGCAGCACTTCAGTCCATTAGACTGCAGCTGCCCCCCCCCAATATGCCCTCCCACCCATCTTGCTCCCCCTCCTGGTTTGTTCCCTTCCCTTGAATCTGTTCCACCCCCTCTTGAAGTCCCCAACACTCTGCAGTAATACGACTTCCTTTGGTAGAGAGTTCCACCCTGCCACCACCCTTTCTGTGAAATAGTGCCTTCTCCATTCCCTCTTGAACCTGCCCCCTTCCAACTTCATAGTGTCCCCTAGTTTCCCTTCCACCCTTCAGACTGAACATACACCTGGTGTCTACTCTGTTCAAACCCTTCAGGTACTTGAAGGTCTCAATCATATCCCCTGTCTCCCTTCTTTCCTCCATGGTATACATATTGAGCTCTCTGTCTCTCCTCATATGGTTTGTCCCCCAACCCCAGGATCATTTTTGTTGCCCTGTGCTGTACCTCCTCCAGTAGTTTGATGCCCCTTTTCAAGTAGGGGCACCAGAATTGCACGCAGTACTCTAGGTGTGCTCTCACCAGGGACCTGTAAAGGGGCAAGATGGCCTCCCCACTCCTGGAAGTAATCCCCCTTGCTATGCAATCTAGCATCCTGTTTGCCTTCACTGCTGCCTTCCTGCACTGAGCAGAGTTGTTCACCTCCCCGGTTACCAGCACTCCCAGATCCTTCTCCTCCTTGGATTTTGTTAACAGGACACCCTCCAGCCAGTAGTTGTGTTCTTGCCACCTAAATGCATCACTTTGCACTTCTTGGCATTGAAACCAAGCTGCCAAGTGTGAGACCATTCCTCCAGTTTTGCCAGATCCTCCTGAAGTACTTTTGCTCCCCCCACCAACCTACCTCAGCACAGATCTTTGTGTTATCTGCAAAGAGACTGGTCTTGCTCTTAATTCCTACTGCAATGTCAGCTATGAAAATGTTAAACGGAACCGGTCCCAGCACCGAGCTCTGTGGTACACCACTTGTTACTGCCCTGGGTTCAGATGCCTCCTCCTCACTATTGCCTTCTGCTGTCTACCATGCAGCCAGTTCTCGACCCATCTGACCAGTTTCTTCCCTGCTCCCAGACTCTTCAACTTGCAGGTCAACCTACCGTGTGGCACCTAGTCAAAGGCCTTGCTGAAATCCAGGTAGAGGACATCCACCGCATGTCCCCAGTCCAGTGCCCTCGTAAGCCAGTCATAAAAATCAACCAGATTTGTCTGGCAGGATCAGCCTTAGACAGACCTGTGCTGCCTGCTGTCCTGGAGGTTGTTATCCTCAAGAAATTGCACTAGCCTTTCCTTGAGGATTATCTCCATCAGTTTTCCCACAATTGCAGTAAGGCTCACTGGTCTGTAGTTCCCTGGTTCATCCTTGGGCCCACTCTTATGGAGAGGTACCACATGTACTTCCTCCAGAACCTGGGCATGCACTCTGAGTTCAAAGAGGTATTGAACAGGTCCGCCTGTGGACCTGCCTGTACCTTTGCCAACTCTCTCGGCACCCTGGGGTGGACTCCGTCTGGGCCAGGTGCCATGTCCACCTTCAGGGACTTAAGGCCCTCCCTCACCCTTTCCACCGTGATTTCCCCATCCATGATTGCTTCTTCTCCACCCTCTCCCACCTCACCCTTCCTCTGGTATGGGCCCATCCCTCTCCTTGGTGAAGACTGAACAGAAGTATTCATTAAGTACTTCTGCCTGCTCAGCCCCCTTTTCTACCCACCCACTTCCCCTTCTGAGCCTAACAGTTTGATCCTTGCTCTTCCTTTTCTCTCTGATATATCTGAAGAAATCCTTTTCCCCTCCTTTGATCCCCTGCTCTAACCTTTGTTCCCTAGCCGCCTTTGCTGCCCTTACCACTCTGCTCACTTCTCTGAATTTCTTCACATATTCTCCTTTGTCTTCTGCCCTGTTGGATCACTTGTAGATCCAAAATGCATTCCCCTTTTCCCTCACCTTCTCCACTATCTCTCTACTCATCCAACTGGGTTTTTTGGTCCTGGCTTTCTTGCTCTGGCACTTGACAGAAGTTTTAGTGGCTTTAACCAGTCCTGTCTTGATGACTGCCCATTTTTGTTCTGTGTCCATTTCTGGGCGGATGCTTGCCATATGACTTTCCAGTATGTTTCCCATCCTGCCAAAGTCCACCCTTTTGAAGTCCAGGACCCTAGTTTTTGTAGTGACTACTTCCCTACCCAGGTTGATTGAAAACCACAATGTGTGGTGGTCACTGCTTGACAGAGATTCCTCCACCCTTACCCCCCTGACTTGTTCCCCATCTTCCAGTACCAGGTCTAGTATAGTCCCTTCCCTCTTGGCTCCATTACCCTCTGGGTAAGGAAGCCATCCTGGAATGCTTTCAGGAGGATCTGCTCCCTGGCACAATTGGTTGCTGGGATGCTCCAGTCCATCCCTGGTAGTTTAAAGTCCCCCACCACCACTGTGCTCCCTTTGCCACTATGCCTCCGGATCTCCTCCCCCAGTTCCTTGTCAATGTCCTCCTTCTGGGTTGAAGGTCTATAAACAACCCCTAGACAGATCTTGGCCTCTTTCTGGCTGTGTAGTTGCAGCCAGGTTACTTCTGACCTGCCCTCATCCCCTTCCTCCCTATTAAATCTGATCCTTCCTTACGTAAATGGCAACCCCCTCTGCCTTCCCTTTATCTCTATCCCTCTGGAAAAGTTTGTACCCCGGGATGGTTAGTGGTTGCCCATGTCTCAGTAATGGCAGCTATGTCCACCTCTCCCTCTGCCATCACTGCCTGCAACTCTGCCAGCTTGTTCCCCAGGCTCCTAGCATTTAGTGAAACCATTCTCCATGCTGCACCTATCCTTCCTGCTTCCTTACCCTTCACTTCAACCCATTTCGCTTGGTCTTCCATCCACACAGAAGGTTCCTTTACTTTTGCTTCCAAGAGAACCATTACCACTTCAGGGCTCTGCCATTCGGCCCCTCCTCGGCCTCCCGAGTCTTTACCAAGTGCCTCACAGTAGTGGCAGTGGCCCTCAGATGACAGGGTCTTTGTCTTCACCTATCTGGATGACTGACCCCTAACAGCCCCTTCAGAGATCAGCCGATCCGGACAATGGAAATCACTTTCAACCTTTTCCAGTCTCTAGGAATCACCTTGAACTTGCCCAAGTCCTCCATCCAACCAAGCCAAAGACTACAATTCATAGGAGCATTACTGGACTCAGCTCAGGGCAAGGCTTTCCTACCTCCAGACAGGGTGGAACGCTCCCAGACACAGGCCCGTCTCATCTATGCCTCTTGGCAGGTTCCAGCCAGATGGTTCTTCAGGCTCTTGGGGCACATGGCAGCGGCCATAGTAACTGTCACTCTATCCTGTCTGCATATGCGGGTTCCTCAGTGGAGTCTTCGAGTTCAGTGGGACCAGCGCACGGACAACTTGGATCAGGGAGTCCTAGTATCCAACCCTCTGCATCAAACACTGACTTGGTGGCTGAACCCCTCCAATCTCCTCAGCGGAGTGCCTTTCAAAGTGGATCCTCACCCCCTCCCGATAGATTCTTACGACAGATGTGTCACTCCTAGACTGGGGGGCGCACTTGGCCAACCGTCAGACCCAGGGAACCTGGTCCCAACAGAGGCAGCATCTGCATGTCAATGTGTTAGAGATGCGGGCAGTTCTCATGGCATTTTGGGCATTTCAGTCTCGCCTGTTCACAGGGCCCCCTCCTGGTTCAGACAGACATCTCAGTAGTATACTATCTCAATAAGCAAGTGGGGACACTCCTACCCTTTGTGCAGAGAAGCCATGAGGGTTTGGCATTGAGCCGTCAAACACGGCCTGGTTTTAATAGCAGTTCACGTACCTGGCATCCAGAACATCCTGCCCAGCAGTTTAAGCCGGTCCAGGTCAAAGGCTCACGAGTGGGAGCTTCTATCCTCCGTGGCCAAGGAACTCTTCTACAGGTGGGGTTGCCCTGAGTTGGATCTTTGTGCATCCCCACTCAACGCAAGACTACCCAGTTTCTGCTTGCTAGATCTGGGGTCTGGTGTTTTCTGGTGAGACGCGTTGTCCCTCTCCTGGACAGGGAGATTCCTGTATGCTTTCCCTCCCTTTCCACTTCTGCAGCAGGTCCTTCTCAAACTACAGTCGGAAGGGGCAGAGATGATCTTGAGAGCCTCCTACTGGCCATGTCAGATCTGGTTCCCTTTGTTGTAGCAACTGGCAGTGGAACCTCCTCTCCCTCTACCACTTTATTCCTGCCTGCTCTCCCAGGAGCAGGGTGCTGTATCTCGGACTAAGGAGATGTAAATCTAGGTTTTATGTAAGATCTGTACAAGTATTTAGCTGATATTTATGATCCTGCTGTCCATTTGTGCAGTATAGCAATTAATAAACAAGTAATCATCTTGTATTTCTACCAATTTGGAATCCGTCCAATCTCCCCACTATGTATGTTTTTATTTATTGAATTTTATTAACCGGGTAGGACCACATGAACCAAGAGTCCCTTTTTCAGGCATGACCCGGATTTAATTACGCATAATACATACAAAAATACAGTAGATTATACAGGGTCTGAATATGCAAACATGAATATAAGTCAAGTACTTTAGTGCTATGGATACCGTATACATAGAGGTACAGGAAATTAGTACATAAGCAAAACAAATTACAGGTTTGGGCAAAAATACAGTGAATTACATTCAAGTCAGGTACCATGGCCTTATGCTGTGGTTCAGGGTACAGAAAGCAAAATTTAGTTGTACGTCATAGCCTAACCAAGTACAGATCAGAGTCACTGAGGAGAGGCAGCAGTTTCAGGTCAGCGATTGCAAGAGCTATGGCAGTTCAGCTGGACTCTGCTCAGTTGCTGGATGTTTCCAAGCTTAGTTCCTTCTATCACCTGTCGTGTTGTCCTCTAGCTGTGCCCCGTGTAATATCAGATCTTTTTCACTGAAAGGGATAGGTCTTCTCCTTTGCAGCTTCTGTGGCATAACAGGGATTTCAGTTTTTAAGCACTAGACCTTATTACGTGCATCTTTGTGTTCCGGTTTCCACTCTGGTGACGAGTTGTGTTTGATGTCAGCAGAAAGTGTCTGCCACTGATGTGCAGTGCGTTTGCATCTGTTGCCTATGGCGGACCACGACATTGGTGGGTGCCCATTTGCAAGGCCATGCATCCTTCAGCACTGGAAGAAAGGAAGGCGCACATCCTCAAGGATACACCTCAAGAACATTGGCAGGCCTTGGAAGCCATGGGGTCAGTGGCTCAGCTTGCAGCTGTGGTGAAGGAGAAGGAGGCTTGGCAGTGGGGGAATGGGGCTCCTCATTGGCCTTGGCTATGGTCACCATGGGGACTGGCTGTGAGCACTTTGTTTGGGGATTGTCTGTAGTTTTGTGACATATACATGAGATTTCCAACTTCTGAGAAGAGCTTCTTCATTCCCCTGACTGGCCAACCTTGATAGAGCGTCTTCCTGAAAAGATTGCCGATACTGCTGAACTCCATTTGAGGAGCCAGTTGATTATTTTCTGGAGCCATTAGACCAGGAGTCAGAGGTTGAGGTAGATGAGCTTTCATTAATCTTGGA
The DNA here is from genome assembly GCA_016271365.2 of Neoceratodus forsteri. NCBI lineage: Eukaryota > Metazoa > Chordata > Ceratodontiformes > Ceratodontidae > Neoceratodus > Neoceratodus forsteri. Next base: position 1,420,064,155 of record CM028129.1, read on the forward strand.
GACCCCAGTTTTGCCTGAGCCACTCCCTGGTTAGGAAAGAGGCTCAGATGGTGACCTCAATTGAGCAATCTCTGGGTCAGCTTCTGCCACCAAAAGTGCCTCCTACGAGACTCTTCATAGTGATGTTGCCTAAGCATGTCTTCCTAGAGCTGTGAGTGGATACTTGCTGACCCCTGGGGGATTGGTGGTTAAGGTCCTGTTCGCAGTCCCACTCTCAATCCTGCTCTGCTCGATGCTGACTTCAGTGCCCATCTAGCACTTTGTCTTTATCAGAAGATCGGCATCAAATTCAGAGGAAGTGTGAAGACCACCTGTGGCAGCATTGGGCACTTACTGGTCCAGAACAGGGTTGACCTATGCTTCTTGCCCCATGCAGTTCCCTCTTGGTTGCTGATGTCTCCTTAGCCTTGCCCGGAGGTTCTGCTGCCACCTGTTCCTCCCAGTTAAGTGATCTTGGTGGTGTCCCCACTTCCGCAGCCGTGGGAAGGGGTTCCCACAAAAAAAATCTCAGCTGGTGCATGGGTTATCTGGGTGACTGTCAGCTGTGGTCACCCCAGATTGCAGGGTTGTCCACACCTCCTAGAAGCAGCCACAGCCTGTATTTGAAGGGGACTTCGACTTGGAGGAGTCTCTGGTTGATCCTCAAAGAGTGGGTTGACCTAATTTGCCACCCTTCTGCAGTACATGTCCAGGACCCTTAATGTTTCACTGTAACTGGTCCAGAAAAGGGAATCTAGCCTCTTCACAGACATTCTGGAATGGGATGATTCCCTGGGCTGGCTTTCTCAGTTGCTGAGGCCATCCAAGGGCTGGCATTTAGTCTGTAGCAGTACCCTATATCCTTCCCAGCACCCTCTATCGTCTTGGTTCACAACCACATGGTCTCTGTCAGGATCCTGTTTATACTTTAAGACCACCTACTGGCAATGGGGCTGACCACCACCTCAGCCTTCAGGAAAATGAAGGGCCAGGGAGACGTGGGCAAGTGCCAGACAAGGAGTCCGAGAAGTAGGACTTCATGGTTAAGAAGGTCTATGTAGCCGGCCCGGTGGCGCTGAGGGTTGAGGCGCAGGACTCCACACCTCATGCCACACCGGCGACCCGGGGGTTAGCAGGGACAGGGCGAGGATTGAGCACCTGCAGGGCTGCTCGCCTCCCCTGGGGGAGGGCGGGGGATAGCTTGGCACACCAGCAGCTCCTGGTGGAGGTCAGGGGCGCTGCAGCACATCGGCTGTACGTGAAGCAGTGTGGATGACGCGGGCAGGGTTGCCATGCACCAGTGTGTCATGGGTGCACCACGCAAGAGCGAGGAGCACCAGAACATGGAAAAATCCGGCTGAACAGGGCAGGCAATGGCACCTGACCCCCATGCCCACTGCCGGATCTACCCTGCCTGACCTTCCAGGTCCTCCGCCCGGGCCCCACTCCCACAGCCAGTCTCTACGTGTAAGTGCGCCCAAGCAGGAGTAGTGGCCCCACTCTGGAGGGGTTAAGCTGGGGGTGCTGGCTGTTGGGGGGGGGGGAGAGGAAGCAGAGTAGCAGGGGGACCTCAGGCAGGCAGGATGCCTGAGAGAGGCTCCTTGGGTGGTGACTGGAGGAAAAAAGATTAAAAAAAAAAAAGTGGTCTATGTAGTAGCTACCTTGGGCCTTTGGCAATTGTTTCATATTGATAGCCTGCCTTGGTCATTCCCGTTTTGACCACATCACTGACGTTCTCCCGCTGCTCTCGGCTTTGAGTCCGGCAGAGGCCAGGAGCTGGGCTGCATGCTGTTTAAGCACCAGCTACGTGCCACCATGGCCATGGCAGTATTCATACATTGTTAGGCCTGGCTGTCTCTCACTAAATTTACCCCAGAGGAGAAACTGGATGACTCGGTGGATTGGTAGCAGGTTAAGGAGCCTTTCCCCTCTAGGTCATTGGTTCAGATCGAGCTCTAGTTGATAGTGGCCAAAGGCCATTATCCGCTAAGAGCTGTTCAGTGGCCTATGTGAAATGAGTTGTGGTGGACACAGTCCAGCTGTCAGTGGGCAGGTGTCCACATCACACGTGTCACACAGTTTGCACAAATTGGCACCTTTGTTGGTTGTCTCACATGAGTGTACAAGGTTTGAATGAGCATGGAGTCTGAACTACCCTCTCACCTACCTGATGGTCCCTCCATGGCAGGGTTAAGGCACATTTCTGGGCAATGTGAGGATGCTTGCACTGTAATCATCCATACTGCACCTGTTGTGGATAAGCAAAGGACTTAAGGTTCCAGCACTTCTCACAAGCACTAAATTCACACACAGAAAGCAAATAAAACAGTGACTGAAAATAAATAAATAACTTTACCCTGGAGACCCGCCATAAGTTAGGGAATGTGCCTTTTTTAGAAACTGATCTCTTCAACCCTGGGATGAAGGACCATCTCACATGTACTGAGAAATCCAGTGCCACCCTGGATTCGGTAGATTTGTCCCTACAGGCAACCCAGCCTCCCAGGTGAAGAAAAAAAGCTCCTTTCATGGCTCTGGCTACTAGCCCCAACAGCAGCTGCGTCCTTGGCAGCAGCAGTGGCAGTTCCAACACTATTGTCCGAAGCCCAAGTCAGGCAGTCAGAGCAAGAAAAGGGGGGGGGGGTGACCATGCTATAGGTTCCAGTGAAGGGTTGCCGGGTACCATTCCTCCTCCAAGCAGTCCATATCCTAGTTCCCCACTGGGGCTTGGCTCCTCCTCTTTCTTCCACAGTGGTCTGCCATCGTGTCTGACAAGTAGTGCTCGAAGTGTTGGGCCTGGGTCTGTCTCTCAAGTTCAGGACTCTTCTGCCATACTAACCTTGGGCACTGAGGGAGTCCATAGTACTTGTGGACATGTTGTCCTCCCTGTGCAGCTAAATCATTTTGCTCCTAGAGAGCATTGCTGTACAGCCAGTCCCATGCTCTTTGGCCTCTCAGTGGTATGTGCCTCACAACTTTGTTGTACCAACATGGTCGGGGGGGGGGGGGCGGCTGTAGTTCATCTACAGGTGAAAGTTTTGTATAGTCACTCTGAACAAGATCATACCATTCTGGACACTGGAACATGATTTTGCTCCCTGGACCTTCAGGACATCTTCTTTCACATTCCAATCCATCTGTCCCATTGGTGGTACCTCTAGTTCCATGGGGTCCTGTACCAGTTCAAGGTCATGCTGGTTGGCCTGTCCTCTGCACCAAGTGCCTATCAGTTATGGCGGCCTTCCTCAGCTCAAGGGCACCAGCATGTACCTGTACGTAGATGATTGGCACATTGCAAACATATCCAGGAAATCACTGGAGTGGTCCAGGGATCTGGCCCTTCAGGATCTCAGCCTTCAGGGCATCCTGACCAAGTCTGAAGTGGTTCTCAAACAGGTGATCACGTTCATTGGAGTGGAGCTGAACTTCCTCCAATTCAGGGTTTTCTTGCTTGTGAACAGGGTGGAGGATCTTTCTTCCCTTGCCTAATTATTTTAGGTTGGACAGTTGTGCCTCTTCTTGGAATTCCTGTGGCTGTTGGGGTATATGGCCACTTCTACCAGCATGGGCCATTGAGCCCACTGGTGTATGCACCAAGGCACCAGTGGTCTCAGTATCACAGTCCCCTGCACCAGTCAGTTCAAGTGACTGCTGATGCGGGATGCCTTTGAGTGGTGTTTTGTGTCCCCAGACCCTTGTGGAGGGAATTCAGTTTGCCTAGAGACAGCCCTCACCTTGCCTGGGAGCTCACTGTCCATCTATAGAGCCCACAGGTTCTGGTTACCCAGTGAGACCCTCATGCTTATCAGTCTGCTGGAGTGCCGCACACTGTGCCTGACACTGATGGACTTTGCTCCATTAATTTGTGGTCGGGTTGTGCAAGTCTAGACTGACATGACCACCAAGTTTCACCTTAACAAGCAGAGTGGGAAGTATTCTCTTCCCCTGTGTCAGGAGGCACTCTACACCTGGTCCTTGATATGTAGCCTACAGGCAGATCTTCTGGCAGTGTACATAGCAGGGGAGGACAACCAGCTGGCAGATGTTCTCAGCCAAGTTGGTGAGGTGTCTTACAAGTGGTCCCTGCACTAGGAGATGTTGACTCTACTATTCGCCTAATGGGGCTTACCACTGGTGGACCTGTTTGCCTTAGAACAGAAAACTCTGGCTGTTTTTTTTGCCTGTTCTCCTTGGATAGGAACGCTGATGTGGGATGCCTTCTGTCAGCCCTGGACTCCAGTCCTTCTGTATGCCTTTCCTCCCTTGATCCAGAAGACAGTGGTCAAGGCGTGTTGGGACAAGGCAAACCTGATAGCTCCAGACTGGATGAGGCAGTTCTGGTACCAGGATTTCCTTAGCCTCAGCAGCAGGTTCCCATGGCAGCTTCCACTTTTCCCAGACCTGTTGATGAGACAAGGGGGAGATGATCGGACATCTGTACCTTCAGTCCCTATATCTCTTGGTCTGGTTCCTGAGTGGCTGTTGTTCCAGGCTTTGGTCCATTTAGAAGACATTATTCACATTGTGGAGGTGTCTCTTAGGGAGTTGACTTCTAAAAAGTATGCTTTTAAATGGAAGAGAGTCTCATTCTGGTGCTAGGGCAAGGGTATTGATCCCCTTGCCTCTCCAGTAGGGCAGATCCTTAATGGAGTATGGTCCCTGTCTTTGTCAGAGCTATGAGCCACGACCCTCAAGGAGTGCACCTGGTTGCCTTCACATACCAAACATGGCTTGGTAGACAGACAGTGGTCCAGAAGAAGTGTTACATACTTTTTCAAAGACCTAGACCCCCGCCCCCTGTGTGTGAACCACCCTCTGCAGGACCTACTGCTGGTGCTTGCTATGATGGTAAAATATTCAAGCTGATCCACAAGTGTGAGATATCACACTTGACATGGAAGACCGCGTTTTTGGTTATTATCACCTTGACTAAACTAGTGAGTGAGCTTCAGATGCTCATTATGGATTCTACATATCTGATCTTTCTCAAGGACAAGGTTGTCTTTCACACCCACATGAAGTTTCTGCCAAGGTGGTGTTGGAATTTCATCTTAATCAGGTGCTATTTCCTAGTCTATTTTAACACACCTACTTCCGATGCCAGGTGTCCGCTCCATACCACAGATGTGTGCCAGTCACTCCTTTATTACAAGGAATGCAAGATGGGTTCTCATCGAGGGTCTCCAGCTGCTTGTTACCTACATTGAGCCTATTTTGGGCAGACTGGCAACTAAGCAGATGACCAGCAGGTGGATCACATTCTGCATTGGTCTGTGTTACAGGCTGGCTGCTTGGGAGTCGCCCAAGGGGTTGAAGGCTCATTCCAATTCCACCAGACATACCACTGCTTTTGTGGCTGCCAGGTACATCCTGACTGAGGAGGCTGCAGGGCTACTACCTGGACCAGAGCACATGTGTTCTTTACTCACTACAGCATCAGCATTCTTAGTAATCACAATGCTGCATTTTGGGCCTCAGTCCTCCAGTTTTTTGCGCACCTAGCCCTCTCTTCCCAGAGGATTACTAGGAGTCTGTCATAGTGTGGATGGTTAACTGAATCCAGGATAGCAGAAGTTAAAGTTAATTACCTGTAACCTTAGTTCTCCTGTTGGTATTCATTTCACATCCACACCTGACCTCTTCTTTCACATGACACATGGATACTTAATTCCAGCATGCAAGATTTGATGTCAGATGGAGCAGAGCTGGAGGATGACACCACAGCTGGTGGGGGAGCCAGGCTTGAAGATGTCTGGAGACTGAGCAAGGCCCAACTTGAACTGTCATAGTGTGGATATGAACTGAACATCAAAAGTAGAACTATGGTTACAGATAAGTAACCTCGTTTTTTTTTTTTCTCCCAAAGTAAAATCCAGTTCGGAAGGAACTATCACTTGCTGAATCTTAACAAAAGCTCATAAATTGTTAAAAAATAAATGCTGCATGGCTGACTCCATGGTGTTAAGTAATCTAGGAGTGCTGTGGCACACATGGGAAAAATTAAGCTGCACTCCACTTTGGAGTGGCTCCTGGTGGCAGCGTGATGGTGATACACTTGGCAGTGTGGTTGATCACATGCCACACAGGCCCCTGGACACTACAGTTTGGGCATGCTGGTATGGTAGAACGGAGGACTTTAATAAATTTTGAAAAATCTGCAGCTTGGTAGAAACACCCCCTTGAGATGGGGCCTGATATGGCCAGAGTAGCAATGCAAATGTTCAAGGGGGCAAAGATGAGCAGCCAGCACCTGACATCTAGTTTGGTGACATGGGTAATGAGTGACTTAACTCTTGACCTCTGGACTGAGAAATGTGTAACAAATGGTCAAAATGTGGGACAACTACCTCGGACACCATGACTAACAAATTTTGTAAGTCTGTGACTGGGTGACCAAGGAATTAGATGATAGATGAGGGTGGAGTTAGACTTCCACAAGGCTTTCAACACCATCCCACATTAGAAATTAGTAAATGAGCTGGGTAACTTAGGACTGGGTCTAAATGTGGTAAACTGGGTAAGAATTGGTTAGGAAATAGGTGACAGTGGTGCTGAACAGAGTTCACTCTGACAAAGGGGAGGGTGACCAGCAGGGTGCCACAGAGAGCAGTGCTGGGACTGGTTCTCTTTAATGCCTTTATAAGTGACATTGTGGAGGAGCTGGAAAGGAAGATCTGCCTCTTTGCAGATGACACCAAAATCTGCAATGGGGGGACACTCCAGGGAAGGTGGAAAGGATGAACGGAGACCTGAGAGAAAAGGAGTGGTCAAGGTTATAGCAGCTGGATTTCAATGCGAAAAAGTACAGAATAATGCACTTATGGCACAGAAATCCAGTGGCAGATTTCAAAATGGGTGGAGTGGTATTAATGACCACCAAGCAGTAAAGAGACCTTTTGCTAATCATAGCCGACAGCCTAACCAGGAGGCAGTATAGCACGGTTAAGGGCACTGAGCTGCTGACCTGGAGACCTGGGTTTGAATCCCACAGCCCCCACTTGCATACTGTATGATTTTGAGCAAGTCACTCAACTTCCTTGTGCTCCCAGGCCACACCTGGAAACAAGCTTCAGCTTAGTGTGCTTTTCCTGGTTAAACAAGTTCACCTTTCCCCCTGAAGGTGGCCAGATGCCAGACAGTGTGCATAGGTGAGGGGTGTCACCAGCAGAAAAAGGTAGGTGCTGTTGCCTCTGTATAGATCACTGATAAGACTCAACCTAGAGTACTGTGTCCCATTCTGGGGACCACATCTCTAGAAGGATACAGACAGAGTGGAAGCAGTCCAGAGGAGGGCAACTAAAATGATGCAGGGTCTGCATCAAAAGACCAACGAGGAGAGACTTAAGGACCTCAATATGTACTCCTTGGAAGAGAGGAGGGAGGGAGGAAGGTGATGTGATAGACTTTTAAATATCTCATGGAGGTAAAGATGGTGAAGGAGGGAAGTATTTTTCAGAAGAAAAGGTGTTCAAGGACAAGAGGACATGCTATGAAGCTGGAGGGGGGGGGGTAGATTCAGGAGAGATGTAAGGAAGTACTTCACAGAAAGAGTGGTGGATTCCTGGAACAGCCTTCCAGTGGTGGTGGTGGGGATGAAGACAGTGGTGGGGTTCAAGAATGAGATGGGATTGGCATAAGGGAATCTCAGAGGAAAGGAAGGAGGTGAGGGAGAAAGAGACTAAGATCAAATGGGGTCTGTGGTAATACTATGGATAGGAGAAAATGGGCAGACTGGATGGGCCAAACAATCCTTATCCAGTGTCAAATTCTGTGTTACTGTATATGTTTCTAAGCATTAAGACCTAACCAGGGGTTGGGTTACCATCTGCTAATCATTTGTTTAATTTGTAATTTTTCCTCCCCCCTCTGCCCTCATGCATGTCTTCCTTGGGAGCCACACGGCACATTATGACCCCCCCATGCCACTCCCCAGCATTTACCCACCTCACAGTCTGCTGCTGGATAGCCCCACAGGTGGTGTCAGGTTGGGGGATATATCCCCGACAGTGGTCCACATCAGGCAGTGGGTGATGGAGGCACAGAGCCTAGATTTACCAGGATCCATCTTCCACAGGCAGAGGGGGCGATTTCCTTCATGTTTTTGTCCCTCCCTACTAGGACTCCCCTTTTGATGTTAAGCACACACATACACACCAAATCGGGAGCATTAGGTGCTGCTGTGCATGACCGAACTCGGATTTGCAACTTTAACGATTTTAAGTACCTTACACTGCTCTGTTTTCACTGGGAATTGCTTCTAGAGGTTCAGTTAACAGACCTCTACATGGCACAGTGTTTCTTTTTATCCTGTGTAAATGTGCATCACTCATCATTTTTACAAGCATTCTGGCACAGGACCGGATGCCAGGGTCACACTCCATCTTCCGGAGCGGCAGCACTTTTGACATGGCGCATCCAGGAGCAACATTACAACAATAAATGACTCAGAAGGTTAGCTGCATTCATTTTAAACTATATAGGTTGTTTTAATCATGCGTTTTTACAGCCCTGGTGATTGCCCCCACTGTTTTGGACAGTTTTCCTTTAAATGCACACCCTTTTTGCACAGAAAAAATATACATTTAAGCAGGCTGTGCACTTATCCATGGCCTACATGTTTTCAATGGGAAAGACTGAGCCTGAGATCTGTTTTTTTTTTGTTTATTTCTGTACTTAGAATAGCATAAAAACAAGTGTAATATCAAATAAAATACATTAATGTGATGATTAAAAATCATTTTGTTAATGTAGTTCTTTAATTTATCACTTTAAGTCACTTCGTTAAAAAGGAATTAGAGGCAGTATGCTCATTAAAATATCGTTTTCACACTGGCTGAAAATGTGCTATGAACTTAACAGGTGCTAACGTCATGTTAATAAATGCATTGGTGAACTGTGAAAATCTGTACTTAACCAGAAAATTTAACCTTGCAGGAAAATGGGGAAAAATGGGAAATAGAACAAATGTGCATTTATTGAGAATGTGCACTTATCCAGCGTGCACTTAAGTGGGCCTTACTGTATCTGTTTTTTGCAGTCTGCCAGCAGACAGGCACACAGTCTTAAGATTAGCATACAAGTTCTGCATCTGATTTTCTTGACTTTGCAGGGTTTTTTTTCTTAATTAAATTGGCACAGAGGATCCAGTGCATGTATACATTGGCACAGAGGGTTCCAAAGCATGTTTCAGAACCAGAAACATAATTTCATGACTTTAAAGTCACTCCCAAACAAGTTCCAGCTTTGGCAGTTCTGGACTCCTAGGAAAGAAAATCAGACGGCACAGGTTTCTGAACTAAAATTGCTGTTAGTACCGGAAGGACTCAAATCTTGTAAGATTCTACCAAAATATGAATTTCTGGAACTTCTGTTCTTTATTTTAGGCTGACACCTAACACTCCCGACCATGCCATCTCTCTACAAGGCTACAAGATACTCAGACTGGATAGGACTACTAAAAGGGGTGGGGGTTTTGCAATTTACATAAAGGACTACCTCACCAGTCTCTCTGTTAGTTATACCACCACAGAAACCTCAGTTCCTCTGCAATGTCACTTATAAAGACATTAAAAAACTACCTTATGGCAACCTTATTCATCTCAAGGCCTGTCTCAGGCAGAAAGACTGGTCCCTAATATACAATACTCAAAACGTTGATTTAGCCCTTGATTACTTTATCACTACTTTCAATTCTGCCTGCGACACCTATGCACCAGAAAAAAAGCGCAAAATCAAAGCGCTCTCAAATCCCTGGCTCACGGCAAAGCTATTGGCACAACTCAAAGGTAGGGACCGCCTCTGGGCTATTGCAAGAGCCACAGGCTCTCTGACGGACATTCAAAAGTATGAACAGGCCTGCAACCACTGTACTAAACAAATCCGCATAATGAAGAGCTCCTATTTCAAGAACGCCCTCTCCAACTCCTGGGGTGAAGGGAAATCCTTCTGGGACAATATAAGAAATATCATGGGTAAGCAGTCCAAGTCCTCTCCTACAATAATGACTGTGGATGGAACCACTACCCTAGACCCAATGGTCATGGCAAAGACCCTAAATGAAACCTTCACAGACCTGAGTGGTGTCCTCCCTTCGGATTTCTTCTCTGATGCTGACTCTCCAAATTCTACATCTCCTACTGCCTCTCCAACCAAACCACCCTTCCATTTCAAAATAGTCAAGGCACATGAAGTCTCTAAATATATAAAGAAGGCTATTTCTAAGTCCCGAGCAAGTAGCGACACTATTGATCTTAAACTACTGTCCCTCACTCTGGAGGAGGTGCTGCTCCCACTCACCAAAATTTTCAATCTCTCCCTCTGCTACAGTCAATTTCCTAGTAAATGGAAGTCTGCAATTGTCACTCCTGTGCACAAAAGTGGTGATAAGTCACTACCTGGTAACTATCGACCTATATCAATACTCCCACCCCTCTCAAAGGCCCTTGAACGCATAGTGGCGGACTAACTCACAGACTACCTGCAAAAGTATAACATCCTCTGCACTCAGCAACATGGATTCAGGAAAAGGCACAGCACATCGACTGCCCTACTTGAATTTTCGGGAGCAATCCACAATGCTATGGACAAAGGATACCTAACTGGAGCTGTTTACATTGACCTAACTAAGGCATTTGATACTGTTCGCCATGGCCTACTCGTCAAACAACTACAGTCTCTTGGGCTCTCTCAGGGTCCTGGTGCCTGGGTAAAAAGTTACCTCGCTCAGCGCTCTCAAGCTGTAAAAATAACTGGAGTTCTCTCAGACTCAAAACTGGTTCTCTCAGGAGTTTCCGCAGGGATCCATCTTAGGCCCTCTCCTTTTCAGCCTTTTCCTAAACTCTCTCTCCCCAAATCCTGCCCTGAACAAATAATCCTCTATGCTGACGATGCTGTGATTCTTTCCTCTCATAAAGATCCGAACCCCTTACACCTTAGCCTGCAGCATGCTTTTTCCAAGGTCGAGATGTGGTTCCTTGAACATAAGCTGGTTCTAAACCACAAAAAAACTAAATCCATGCTCTTCTCCAGCCCGTAAAACAAGAAATGGCAAGTACCACTTACTATCAGTACGTACCTGGGAAATACCCTCGAACAAGTGTCAATATTTAAATATCTTGGAATCACCTTTGATCAAGGCCTAACCTTTGCAACCCATATTGATAGTACAGCTAAAGCTGTTAATCAGCGGATTGGTTTCCTGTACCGGAACTGACAGTTCCTTACCCAATCTGCACTGAGGATTGCTATTCAAAGCTCTGTCATCTCAATCATTGACTATGGCTTAATTATCTATGGGTCTGCCTCTACCACCGCACTTAGTCGCATTACAACCTCCCTAAACAAGGCCTGTCAACTGCTCACTGGTGCTCATCGACGTACTCACGCATGTGAGCTCTACACAGAAACAGGTTGGTTGCAACTCTCAAACCGCTTAAAATACCTTACCTGCCTGATGGCGAAAAAATCCACCATGGGCCTCACTCCACCTTGTATCCAAGACCTGTTATGCCCGAACACTAGTATCCGTTTCACCAGAAGATCAGAACATCAGCCTCTCCAGGTCCCCCGATGCCGGACTACTCAGGGTCAAAGATCATTTGCCTATCGTGCCCCCAGCTGGCTAAATGCCCTCAGCACTCTTATTACCTCCTCCACCTCTCTAGGTGCTTTCAAATCTAGGCTATACTCTCACCTCGCCGCCTCCAGCTCCTGTGACTGCCTTGATTAAATCTTTTTCTATCATCTACCCACTCTGCTCCATTTCTTGACAAAGGCATGTTCGAGAATCTTTTCTCTCGCTATTGTCTGCTCCCCTCACCTTCTCTTACCCTCTCTATCTGTACATTTCTCTAATGCTTTTTCCCTCAACTGGCTTGATTTTTTTGTATGATAAGTATTTATTGTTTCTACCTGTCTTGCACAAAAGTTTGTTATTAAGGGACTGTGTTTTACTGGCTATTGACATAACACAAATTGTTTTGCCATTCTGTGTAACCTGATTTGTCTGTACTTAATTGACGTGAAACCTTTGTAAAAGAGCCTTTGGCTCAAAGGTAATAATTCCTAGAACAATAAACTAAACTATACTATTTTTGAACACATTTACATGAAAACAGGGTCTTTGTCCCTTAGACTTTATCCGTTTCTGCTGCTTTACCTGCTCTGAAATGATAATCCCCTGCTTGTGATTTCAGAATAATTTTGTCCCTTTGCTGGCAGGGATGTGGACAAGTGGGCACCCACTACTATGTCTTTTGGCAATGCCTAGACTACTGGACAGCAGTATATGTAGATAAATAGAAAAGATATGGGAAAGAGCCCCCCTCAAAAAAAATAATTTAAACACATAATCGCTCTAGGTTGCACCGGGAGACGAGCAACATGTTGTTCAGTGTGCTTTCCTGGTAAAACATTTCAATAAATAAAATAATCTTGGGTATCTCTGTGGGCACCTCCAAAAAAGGATTGTTTACTCTCATAAGTGCATGATAGTAAGAGGGATGCCCTCAGATTTGCTCTCAGGAAGCATCCCCACACAGTAGAGGAGTAGAGAGCTGTATGTACGACATCCAGAATATGGAGAGCATCCCACCAGATCTGAGATTAACAAGAGACAGCTATGTGGACCTCTGGGCTGGGTGGGTAGCATACAGATTCAGGTGGACGTCTCCTACCATACCATCTGGTTTTGAGAAGGCCTCACAGCCTCTAGGAGAGTGACTGACTAACTCACTAACATGAATTGAACTGAAGAAAGGATGAGTGGTCCAGGGCACTAGAACCATATCAACTCTTTTAGTTGTCTTTAATAACAGAGAGTTCATTTAAATTGATTTCCCCTTTAATCCCCTTCCTCTCTGTTTCAGAAACCCACATGTGAAATAAGACACAGGTTCACTTGGGAATTCAGAGCAGCAGGTTGGTTGGACAGAGGTCTGGGTTTATATTCTGTTTTAACTGAAATATTGGAATAGTTTGTAAGTGAAATTAGCTTTATGTGGTAAAAATTATTACCCTGAATTAGAACTGTTACTTGGGCTGTGATATTGTAACTTTTTGAGGTTTGGGGACAGTTGTTTGTCAGGGTTAATTAGAGGGAAATTTAAATGTGTTGTTTGCCTGGTGTTGGGGGAAGGGACATTAGCTGCAATTACCTTGTCTTTAAACATGAATTACCCTGGCCTCCATTGTTCACTTGGGAATTCAGAGCAGCAGGTTGGTTGGACAGAGGTCTGGGTTTATATTCTGTTTTAACTGAAATATTGGAATAGTTTGTAAGTGAAATTAGCTTTATGTGGTAAAAATTATTACCCTGAATTAGAACTGCTACTTGGGTTGTGATATTGTAACTTTTTGAAGTTTGGGGACAGTTGTTTGTCAGGATTAATTAGAGGGAAATTTAAATGTGTTGTTTGCCTGGTGTTCTTAAATACTGAAAAACCACTGGGGGTTGGGATTGAAAGGCTGAGCATTTCTGTTTTAGGACTGAAATTTGAAGCAACAGCAGCTGGTGGGCCTGTGACATCATACGGTACCTGATGTCTGCTTACACACACTGTTAGTGGGACCGAACACACACTGGACTGTATGTGTTTGTGAGACTTTGGAACTTTATTGGGGGTTGAAATTGGGTTTGTAAATAACTACAGTCAGTATAGAGAGAAACTGTATTCCAGGGGAAAGGGACTGAGAAAAGGGGGTGTGCCATTATAAACAGAGGGGGATAAACAGGGTGGCCATATTCCACCATGGCAGGCATCTTTGGAAGGGTTGTAGGCTGTACAGGCTGTGGGATGGCAATAATTCTAAATTGGGCCTGGAGAGAGGGAGGCTGCCCACTCTGTAGACAGTTATCTTGTATCAGGAGTGAGGTATATTGGTTAAGGAGTAAGCTGGGGTGTCCAAGGATAAGGGGTGGATATGGACAGCAGAAGGGTGGGGCTGAGGGGAGGCTGGGGCAACGCTGAAATTACAGGACGTTATGTTACAGCAAGCAGGAGGGGGATATTAGGGACAGAGGACCCTTAGATAGGGAAGTTGATGCTAAGGGGAAAGCGTAGAGGGTGAACATTCTGAATACAAAGATAGTGGAGGGGGAAGAGTCAGGAGGGGCTGTTGTGCGGAAGCCTAAAGCAGCAGACTGTGGGAAGGGAGCTCCTAAGGTGAACAGAGCAAGAGGGGAAGAAGAGGGGCAGTTTAGAGGTGCAGTCAGGGGAATCTCGGGTTACTTGATGGAGGCTGACAGAGTGTCACAATAAATTTGAGCTACTAAGCAACCTAGAGGGGGAGGAAGGGGTTGGTGGAAATGAGAAAACTTATACAGAGGCCGGGGGGAGGGAGTCTGATACCCATAGGGCATCACAGACCGGCAATGGAAAGGATAGAAATAGTCCCAGAGGGAGAAGGGGAAACATATATGTTAAGCAAATGGGGGAGATGCAACATATTCCAGACATGAGAGAGGAGAGCATGATTGGAGAGAAACTGGGAGACAAGGAGGTGGGAGAGGAGCCCCCTTTCAGCAGGGGGGTCAGTACCAAGGATGGGGCCCTAGCTAAAGGGGACCCACAGAGAGCCTCTGGAGGCAGGGGTACTATTACAAGGGGGGAGGATGGCGGTGTGGGGGAAGGAGAAACCATCAGGGCCAGGATAAATGGTTCGGATAAGAGAGGGGTTAAAGGGGACACCTATTCAGAGGGAGTTTGAGTTAAGTGGGCAAAATAGCAAGGGAGGCAGAAAGGGGAGGGTGACAAGGGGGTCTCTAATAAGGCAGGAAGACTCCCACGAAATTGAGATCATGAATAAAGGGGGGGAAGGGGGGCTGAGAGGGCATAGTGGAGGCAACCATAAGGATGATGGTGGTGTTAAGGTTCTGTTATTGGGAGACTCGATGATTAGGGGTATCCAGTGGGAGGGACAGGGGGGTGGATGCCATAGCCAGGTGAAGGTAGTGTGTATCTCTGGGCTGACACTGCACAGAGCAAAGTTCATGGTGTATGAAATGGTTAGGGATTGTGGAGGGAAACCGGATTTCCTGGTGCATTTGGGAACTAACGATCTAGAGGGAAATAGCGTTTTGGAAATCCAAGCAAGGTTCCAAGAACTTGCCAGAGTCTGTCGGGATAATGGATGCAACATTTCCTTTTCGGAGATATTGCCAGTACCAAAGGCCTCAGTGGAGAAAAAAGTGAAGCTCACAGAGGTTAATGACTGGCTCAGGAAGTGGGGTGAAGAGAGTGGGTTGGGGGTGTTAGGGAACTGGAATGGAGTTTGGGAGGATAAGGGACTATATGCCAAGGACAGGTTTCATCTTGCCCCATTAGGGAAGGAAGTCCTTAAACAGGGGATGGCTGACTACATACAAGAAAGGTGGGGTTTAAACTTGTGAGGGGGGAAGGGATAAGGGAGGGGCTGACCAGAAGCCCTCTCCTCCAGACGAGGGGAGTAGCCTTCACGCCCAAGGGGGGAAGGGGGGAAACAGATTGGGGATGGAGGTTTCAGGAGGAGCAGAGGGAGGATGGAAGTATAAGGAATCTGGGTGGGGTCTTCGATAAAGAGAATCAGGGATAAGGGGTGGGGTTGGTGTTGGTAAATGCCAGGAGCTTGGGAAACAAGTTGCCAGAGTTCCAGGCCATGCTGTTCGAGGGAGGTGGATGTATGGGGTCACGGAAACGTAGCCAACAAAAACCATGACTGGGACCTAAACGTACGGGGGTACACTATGCTCAGGAAGGATAGAAAGGAGGGCAGAGGGGGTGGAGTGGCTATGTTCATTAGAGATGACATAGAAATTGCTAGAGTAGAAGAGGCAGAGGGAAACGTGGAGGCCTTATGGGTCACTTTACGATCCTCAGCAGGAAATAAGGTCAAGCTTGGGTGTAGCATATAGGCCCCCCGGGATGAGTGAGGTTCTAGAGGATGGTTTGCTGGACAACATCATTGCCCAGTGTGGACCAAAAGGGGAAGGAGTGGTGTTGATGGGGGACCTTAATATGCCAGGTACAAACTGGGGAACCATGTCCTCTAAGGTGGCCAAGGAGCAGAGGCTGCTGGATGGCTTCCAGGATGTTTTCTTAACACAGCATGTGATGGAGCCCACAAGGGAGGGGGCATGTCCTGGATGTGGTTCTGGCAGATGGGGATCTGGTAAGGGACATGGTTGTACAAGACCCCCTGACTGGGAGCGACCACAATACTGTCTGGTTTCAAATAAGCATGGGGGAGGGGAGATCTAGGACACTGGCAGTGGACTTCAGAGGGCAGACTTCATGGGCATGGAAATATTCTCAAGGATCACTTGATGGGGATTACCTCAATGACAAGTGTGGAAAGGAGATGGGAGGTCATAAACGGGGACTTCATGAGGCAGTCAGGATCTGCGCTAAGTTGAAACGTAAGGGAGCAAGGTCACATAAACCATGCTGGTGGTCCAGTGAGGTACAGGTAGCAGTCAGAGAAAAGAAGGCGGCCTACAAAAAATATAAAACAACAAGAGGGGATAGGGATAAGGAAATGTACCAGCTTGCATCTAGAAAAGTCACCCGTATGGTGAGGGGAGCAAAGTCCAGTAAAGAGCAGCGGCTGGCACAGGGGATACATGGAGGGGAAAAGGGGTTCTTCCGATACATTGGGGAGTGGAGAAAAACTAAGGGCCATCTCAGCAGATTGAGATCAGAAGGAGGGTGGGTGGAAGAGGCGAGGGACCAGGCAGAGGTATTTAACAAGTAATTCGCCTCTGTGTTCACTAGGGAGGGGGATGGGATATCTACAAAGCAAGGCACGAAGGGGATAGAAACATCAGTAAGTGGGATCAGGGGAGCAACAAAAATGGAGCAAGAGGGAGAGAGAGGTACCCCAGGGGTGTCACATCTGGGTAAAGATAAAAAGGCCAGTAAGGTGGAGGGGACGGATGATGCTATCTCTGCCAGAAAGGTGTGGTTAGCCCTCAAGGCCCTAAAGAAAGACAAATCTCCTGGGTCGGATGGCATTCATCCAAGAGTACTATGGGAATTGGCGGACATACTGGCTGCACCCCTGGCGGAGCTTTTCAGCAGGTCACTTGAGACAGGGAGAGTACCTAGGGATTGGCGAGAGGCACATGTGGTACCAATCCATAAAGGGGGGTCGAGGGAAGTACCAGGTAACTATAGACCCATCAGTTTGACCTCGGTGGTGGGAAAATTAATGGAGAGTATACTAAAGGAACGATTGGGGGTGTACTTGGAGGAGGTGGGAGGTCTGGATCAGGGCAACATGGGTTTGTGCCAGGTAGATCATGTCAAACCAACCTTGTGGAGTTCTATGAATGGGTAACATCAGAACTGGACAGGGTAAGCCTGTGGATGTATTATTCTTGGACTTCAGCAAGGCGTTTGACTCTGTCCCCACAATGGTCTGGTGGAGAAACTGATGGGGTTAGGAGTAGGCCTTTGATGGTCAGATGGATTGAAAACTGGCTAGCTGGATGCACTCAGAGAGTAGTGGTCTGTGGGGAGCTCTCGAACCCTAGAGAGGTTGGTAGTGGGGTACCGCAGGGCTCGGTCCTGGGTCCGATCCTGTTTAATGCATACATATCGGACATCAGGGAGGGTATAGGGTGTGAAATGAGTCTCTTCATGGATGACTCAAAGATGGGAGCAGTAGTTGAGGGAGAAGAGGGGAGGTTGGCCCTGCAAGGGGACCTGGACACCCTGGAAAGCTGGGCTCACACATGGAAATTAAATTTCAATATCACCAAGTGCAAGGTGTTGCATCTTGGTCGGGGAAACCCTAAACACAGGCACACTCCTGGGAGGGGAGGCGCTGGAGGCCTCTAATAGGGGAAAAGACCTAGGGTCATGGTGGATGCATGTATGAATAACTCTGAGCAGTTCAGGAGAGCTGCTAGCAAGGCAAACAGGATGTTGGGATGCATCGTAGGGGGATCACCTCTCGGAGCAAGGAAGTGATTCTGCCGCTGTACAATGGACTGGTTAGACCACACCTTGAATACTGTGTACAGTACTGGAGACCACACTTAAAGAGGGACATACAGCTCCTAGAGAGGGTACAGAGGAGGCAACAAAGATGATATGAGGGCTAGGGATTTGACGATGAGGACAGACTTAAGGAGCTCTGCCTGTTTTCACTGGAGGAGAGGAGAGACGGGGGACATGATTGAGGTCTCCAGGCACCTCAAGGAATAAATAGGGTTAACATGGAGGGATCTTTAGACTAAAGCAGGAGGTATCACCAGAGGGCATGGTTTGAAGTTGGAAGGTGGAAGGTGGGGGAAAAGAGGAGGTTTTCACTGAGAGGGTGGTGGACCCTTGGCATGCACTGCCTGGTGAGCTAGTTCAGAGATCCACAGTGGAGGCTTCAAGAGATGGGACAGACACAGAAAGTGGATGTATCAGATGATGTCCTGTCCCAGGGGGGTGGGGATGGATGATACGGGTTTCTGGAGCACAAGGGATGGGAGGGTCTCGGCACCCAACTAAGGATCTAAAGTTCGAGCAGACTCGATAGACCATAAGGCCTAATCTTCTGGCAAATAGTATGTTAGTAATACAAGGTTAAGACAGAGCTGGTAAATGAGTTTCTGTATTTAGTAGTTAATGAGTTTTTACAGTTCTGAGACAATCTGTAATAAGAACAGTACGTGTTTGAGGAATGAGAACAGTTGTATGCATGTCATAAAGAACTGTACATGTCCTAGCTTTGTGCACATGTATACCTAGTATACCCAGGTGCCCAGATTCTACATCTATTGTGCCTATGTATATATTTTGCCTCTGTATATATTGTTTACTATGTATTATATGATATATTTTACTGCTTCCATAGATGTGGATATGTTGTTCTTATCTACACATTATGGCATGTCCTTCCCCTTTAAATATCTTGCCGGAAGTCTTAAAGCTGGCTTCTTCCACCCATCTGGGTGGTATATCCCTCGGCTGTGCCACTTGACACCAGATCTTCCTTTCTGCTAGAAGATTCAGGTTCCCTCCTTATCACTCCCGTGTTGAGTAGGCTTTGGTGCTTAAATCTTCGGATTACTTACCAAAACTTAAACTTAACCTCATTAGAGTTTCACTGCATCAATTTTCAATCCCGACTGTGATGGAGGACAAGTCCTTGGCCGGGTTCCGTCAGTGCCCCTGCAGGCAGAAGATGTCTTGCACTGACCCACATGCCACGTGCGTCTGTTGCCTGGGTCACGATCACGATACCCAGGCTTGCAATTTCTGTCGCTTGTTCCAGCCGAACGTGTTGGACGATTGCCTCACAGGATTACAGCTCGGCCGACCGGAGAAACGGAATCCGACATTCAAATATAAAGAGGCCTGTTTGGTGGTCTTAGCGGCTGCGGGGTCCACTGAACAACTAGAGCAAATGAAGGCTTTTGAGGAGGCAGTAGCTCAGGCCGCCGATCAGTCCTCTTCAGCATTGGTCTTTGTACCACTCAAACTGGGTTCTACCTTTACAGGCTTCTTCAAGGAGTTGTGCCAGTCTCTTCCAACCAAGGGGGAGGGTCTTTCGGCTTTGCACAGTTCCCTTTCCCGAAAAAAGGATTCCAAGGAGTCGAGAGAGAAGAAGTCTCATCAACGTCATTCTTAGGATTGAGAGTGGTCTCGTTCCCAGGAATCTCCAGTTTTGACTTTGGTCAAAACTGCGGGCTTGGCCGCTGACTTCACGGTGCCCCCGTCAGGCCAGCCAGCTAAGACATGGGATAACGCCCATTGTTGCTAGGTGAGGCTGACAATTCCTTGTTCAGGACTCTAGTCCTGACTGGACCTACTGAGGAGGAGGAGACCCAGCCTGCTGGGAACCTCTTTACTGTCCCTGTCCCTGACCTGGAGGAACCGCGAATCTCCCCAGCTTCTTCTGAGTGCCCCTGTTGGGTCCCCCCCCCCCGATGGTCAAGGTCTAAGTCTGTCATTTTCGACCGAGAGGTCAAAGAGAACTCACAAACGCCACTCTGGGCATTCCAAAAACTGGCACCACCGCTATTGATCCTCGTCCTCCTTGGAAGATGAGAGGTTTTGGCGCAAGTTGCATCGATGTTACGATGATCTTATGTGGCAACAGTTTGTGTTGGCTGTTCCGAAGTTGACCCCGGCTCCCACACCAGCCATCACATGGCTGTCACCCTCTGGGCTAGGCTGACTCCTCCGGAGCCAGTCAACACCGTCCCTCCACCTGCGGAGCCAGTGAAGGCCCTTCCGGCTTGGCTGAAACTGGCCTCTCCACCGATTGCGGTGGAACCATCATCTAAACATTCTCCTTCCAGGGCTCCTGCCAAGGAGTCTTGGCCCACTAAGGGTCTCCCGCATAGGCTGTTGGTCACTCTCACTCCCAACCATCCACAGTGGGTCAAAGGTGACTCAGGTGGTCGGCCAATCTATGTGGACTTCTCTGAGTTCGAGGTCTCCTCTTTGCACTCTCGTCCCTTCAGCGAGGTTTCACTTGGGGGTCTCTCGACAGAGGAATGTCCCATGTCCATCATGGCATTCTCTGTATCATCTTCGAATCCATGGGGATGCCTTTGGAGCCTGTTCAGAGACTGGCTCGATATCCCCTGACAGATATTCTGGAAAAAGGGAACTCTCCGACAGAGGCCTTCCCAGTGGCTGAAGCCATTGTTGGCCCAGCCCTGGAGCTTTAACAGCACCCTGCCTCCTGCCCTGCGCTATCAGCCCAGATGGTCCACTAGTATGTGGTTCCCATTGGCTCCCATTCTGGGTTCACAGAGCACCCCTCGGCCGAGGAGTTGGTGATTGAATCTGTGTTTTGGTGCTTGGGCAATTCAGGAGACACTGATAGACCTCTGGACAGAGTCCAAAAAACTGGACCACTCCGTCAGAAAAGTCTGTGCTGCCTCTTTGCTTGGTCTCCATCATGTGAGCTCGGCTATCATCATGGCACACTTCTCCCATGCCCTCCTGGGCTGTCTAGATGAGGTGCTTCCTCATCTCCCCATGGACCTTCAGACTACAGTCAAGCAGCTCCGGGATCAGGGTCTGGCTGTGGCAAAACAGCAACTCCAGATGGCTCTGGATATTGGGGATTCCTGAGCCCGTTCGGTGGCGGCCATAGTAACCATGCGCCGCAGGGCCTGGCTGAGGGTCTAGACCTTTACAACAGACACCCAGCACAAACTGGTGGATGTTTCCTTCCTAGGCACCGACTTGTTTGGTCCAGGGCTTCAATGCATAGAGAAGTCTAATGCCACCTTGGACTCCATTGTTTTCACCCAGAAGGAATCTCAGGGTTCCAGAAAGCAGAAGCACAAGCCTTTTTGGCCTTCTGCCCTTGCGGCCAAGCAGGCCCAGTACCAATCTGGGTGGCAGCAGGCTCAATCTTGGCACCCTCGGCCCAAGTCAGGGGCTTCAGCAACTCGTAAGCCAGGAGAGAAAAGTCCCTTGTTCAGATCCTCCTCCACCAAGCCTGCACAGTGATGGGACGAGTGTAGCCACCTCCATGCCCGTCACGCCCACTCTGGGTTCTCCCGTTGGGTGCTGGCTCTACCAGTTCCTTTCCACCTGGTCTGCTGTCACAATGGACAGATGTGTCTTAGAAGTGGTCAGCCAGGGTCTGCCTCTGGAATTTGAGCAGTACCCACCAAGCTGAGCCAGCACCCCATGAGAGGAGTAGGTATCTGTGCACACTCAGTCGGCTCTCTGAAATGACATTGCCCAACTCCTGCTCAAGGAGGTAGTGGTCAGATTCGCGGATCCCCCTGTCGACCCAGGGTTCATTAAGCCGGCCCGGTGGCGCTGAGGGTTGAGGCGCCGGATGCCACACCTCGCGCCACACTGGCAACCCGGGTTCGGGAATGAGCCCGGGTCGTCGGGGGTTGGCAGGGAGGGGAGAGAATTGAGCATCCCCAGGACTTCTCTCCTTCCCTGGAGGGGGAAGGATCCACCTGCCGATGCACTGGTGACCTCTAGCGGAGGCTGGAGGCACTACAGTGCACAGCTGCAAGATGCTGGGGATTGGAGCTGCGGCAGACATCAATCCGGGGTGTGCGGGAGAGCGTGCACCAGCCAGACTGGATGTCATTGCACGTCCGAGCTCCAGGGACGCACAAGAACAGGGAAAACAACGGTGCCATGGATAGGCAACGGCACCAGTCCCCCATGCCCATCGCTGGGCCAACTCTGACTGACCTTCCAGGTCCTCCACAGCCGGTCCTACCCTGCAGCCGGAGTCTGTCTGTAAGAGTGCCCAAGAGGAGCCGGGCGACCCACCCTGGGAGGGTTAGACCAGGGTACTGCTCACAGGAGGAGGGAGAGAGGAGGTACAGCTCGGGGGCTTCATGGCAGGACATGGACTCAGATGCCTGAGAGGTTCATGGCACTGCGCACAGAGGTAAATAAGAAAAAAAAAAAACCACCCAGGGTTCGTTTCCAGGTACTTCCTGGTCCCGAAACGGACAGGGGGGCTGGCACCCCATTGTAGATCTGCATGACCTGAACCAGTTTCTCAGGTCTCGCACCTTCAGGATGATAACTCTGTCTCAGATCATACCATCTCTCAAGCAGAACATGTGGTTTTGCTCCCTGGATCTGCAGGATGTGTTCTTCCACATCCCAATCCGTCCATCACACTGAAGGTTCCTCCACTTCCAGGAAGTGGGAACCCTATATGAGTTCCAAGCCATGCCATTTGGCCTGTCATCGGCCCCCAGGGTCTTCAAATAAATTACAGTGGTGGTGGCCCATCTTCAGCATCGAGGGGTCAGAGTGTTCCCCTGTCTGGATGATTGGCTTATAGCAGGTCCCTCCAGACTGGAGGTGGAGAGGTCCACGGGTCTAGTCCTCCAGTCCTGCATCAACCCTGGCCTCCAGGTCAATGAGACCAAGTCGGAACTCATGCCTTCGCAGGTGAGCTTCATCGGGGCAGAGCTCGACTCTTGCTGGGCCATAGCCAGGCTCCTAGCGGACAGGGCGGAGGTTCTCTCCTCCTTTGCCCGATCATTTCTGGTTGGGCACGTGCTGTGACATCTGGGTTACATGGCAGCCTGCACCTCAGTGGTCCGATGGGCCTGGTGGCATATGCACCCCCTTCAGTGGGAGCTGGCCAGCCAGTGGACTCAGCTACAAGGTCATTTTGACCAGCTGGTCACTGTGACCCAGAAGATGTGGGATGCTCTCAAGTGGCAGACCATCCTAGAGAATCTGCAGAAAGGGATCCCATTTGTCCGCCCTGAGCTGATGGTCATCTTGATGACCGACGCCTCTCTCATGGGCTGGGGTGCCCACATAGTCCACGAACTCTGGACCCCCAAGAAATCCTGATGCCACATCAAGTTGCTGGAGCTATGAGCAGTTCGGCTGGTGCTGACTGCATTTACTCTGTTCATTTGCTCTCTTCCTTCGGGGCCAAGTGGTTTAGGTCCAGATGGACAACACCATGACCATGTACTATCTCAACAAACAGGGCAGCATGCACTCCCAGCCTCTGTGCAGGGAAGCTTTATGCATCTGGACCCTCATGAGCCAACTGGAGGCAGATCTCCTAGCTATTCATGTGGTAGGAGCCTCAAATCAACTAGTGGATGCCCTCAGCCATGTGGGGTGAGGTGTCCCATGAGTGGTCTCTCCATCCAGATGTAGTACACAGCTTGTTCTCCCAGTGGGGCACCCTTCAGGTGGACCTGTTTGCCTCCAGGAAGAATGCAAAGCTGAGGCTGTTTTGTGCCTGCCCCCTCAGCAGGACTCGCTGCAGGGGAATGCCTTCTCAAGGCCGTGGACCCCAGGCCTCTTTTATGCCTTCCCTCCACTTCCCTTGATCCACAAGGTGGTCCTCAAGGTCAGGAGGGACAAGGCACAGGTGATCCTGGTGGCTCCAGACTGGCCCCGCCAGTTTTGGTACCTTGATCTCCTCTGCCTCAGCATCAGGCTCCCAAGGCATCTTCCAGCACACTCGGACCTGCTCTCACTCAGTCAAGGGAAGGTCCTACACCTGGACCTTCAATCCCTGCACCTGACAGCCTGTTTCCTGAGCAGCTAGAGTTCCAGACTTTGGGTCTCTCTGAAGATGTACTCACTGTAGTTGAGGCATCTAGAAAGGAATAGGCCAGGAAGTGCTATACCTTCAAGTGGAAAAGATTCTCTATTTGGTGTCAGGGCAAGGGACTCGACCCTTTGTCCTGTCTAGTGGCTAGCATTCTTGACTCCCTTTGGTCTCTCTCCAAAGAGGGGGTCTTTGGTCTATGACCCTTAAGGTGCACCTGGCTGCTATCTCTACTTACTGTGAGTGGGTTGGTCAGCAGACGGTGGCACAGGAGAAGGTAGTCTGATATCTCTTCAAAGGCCTAGATCACATTTCCCCTCTGAGGCGTGAACCACTGCCACAGTGGGACTTGTTGCTGGTTTTGGCAAAGCTCATGGGCAAGCCATTCGAACCGATGCAGAGGAGTGAGATGTCACACTTGTCATGGAAGACCACCCTCCTGGTGGCTGTCATGTCAGCCAGAAGGATTGGGGAGCTCCAGGCACACTCTGAGTCTCCTTATCTAGTCTTCCAGAAGGACAAGGTTGTCTTATGCCTCAGCCTGAAGTTCCTTCCAAAGGTTGTGTTGGAGTTTCACGTGAACCAGGTGATGACTCTGTCGGTGTATTACCCCAGTCACACCTCAGAGGCCGAATACAGGCTCCATATTTTGGACCTGAGAAGAGCGATCTCTTATTATAAAGAGTGCATGGCTGGAGTTTGGAGAGGTTCACCAGCTGTTGTCACCTATGCTGAAGCCGCACCTGGCAGACCTGCAGCCAAGCAGACAGTTGGCAGATGGATTTCATCATGCATTGACCTCTGCTATAGGTTGGCAGATAGGGAGCCTCCCGTAGGGCTAAGGGCTCATTCCATCTGCCATACAGCTGCGTCAGTGGCAGCTTCTAGGGATGTCCCTATCCAGGAAATCTGCAGGGCTGCTACATGGAAGTCAGCAAACACCTTAATTTCCCATTGCCACATTAACCTAGAGTCATGCCGGGCTGCTGGTTTTGGGGCCTTAGTTCTCCAGTCTCTGTTCCCTAAATAGGGGGTGTGCGCCTTGCCTCCCTCCTTCGGAAAACTGCTAGGAGTCTGCCATAATGTGTGGATGAGAACAACATATCCACATCCCTAGAAACACAGGTTACTCACCTGTAACTGTAGATCTTCTACGGAATGGTCTCTTGCAGTAGGTCATTACTTCTGGGAGGTTCCAGCAGGTGGCGTCATCACACGGCAGCTTCTTCCAGCAGTCTTTTCAGCAGGGACCACCCACACATGACATCAGTTCCTGGCTCTGCCTATAAGAGTGGGTGGTCCCTGGTACTCTCCGTTCATTTTCCAGCTGGCTTCTGCTTGCACAATCTTCTGTGTAAGCAGTCATCGATGAGAACTGAACCTCATAGCCTGAGATGCCTGGTCTTCATACACGGTACCAATTCCTGTGCTCTTGCCAGAAACCAAACTTTGTAATCTGAAAAGAAGGTTACAACTCTAAAAAACAAATAAAAAAACATTTCATGGAAGATAAAAATACCATGTCACAGACTCTGGGGGCTCGCACCAAGAGCTCCAGATCCACTGAGTCGTCTTCCAAAACACAAAAGAACAGGGAAAAATCTTCCCCTCAAGTCCTGCCTTGCTGCACTTCAACATTAACTTTAACAAATACTGTCTCTTCAAGGAGATGATCTTCGTCGACCGTGGATATCGTTCCATCGACGGCAGGCTATTCTCTATCTTCATCATCGATGGGACACATAAAAACGGCCTCCTCATACATGGGAGTGCATTCCCTGTCGACGGAGCATCATTCATCATCGACAGGGCACATAAAACCAGCCTCCTCATACATGGGAGTGCTTTCGCTGTCAACGGAGCATCATACTAATACTCAGTCTTCATCGACAACGGGGTGCAGAAAACTAGCCTCCTCATACCTGGGAGTGCCTTCCCCATCAACGGAATAGCATTTCTGTGCTCCCCCATTTGACGAGGCTACTTCTCCCGTCAATGACAACATGAAAACAACACTCCTCGTCAGGGGGGCCCACTCCTCTGTCAACAGAGGCTGTCAGGAAGCCTCCCCCATCAACGGAGCACATGGATTTCACTCTCTCATCGATGAGACTGCCTCCCCCATCGACGGCCAATGCATTTATAGCCCTCCTGTCAATGGGAGTGCCTCTATTGTTGATGGAGCACCTATTTTATGCTCCCCCGTCGATGGGCCTCATTCCACCGTTGGCGGAGCATGTTTTTCATCATTAAAACAATACCTTTAGAGGCTATTTCTCCATCAACGGAGACTATTCTGTTAACATCAGCACCTCAGGGCCCTAACTTTTATAATAAAGATGTCTCATTTCCTCCTGCATGTACTCATGAGGACACCTCACCACACATTATGGGGTCACACCTCATGAGAAGAAGGGGCAAACCAACATATTTCACCCCTACGAATGCACCACATTCATTACATGAGAGAAAAACTCCTCACCAAAGGAGTACAGGATTATATTACCAGGAGGCACAAATTGATCCTCTGCAGTGCCCACTACCATCAGGTACAACAATTACGATGGGCTCACAACCTAAAACTACCGGCCTGCCACCCTCGCAGGTACCCAATATTGAGCTTATTATTAATAAAGTTTTACAAGCTCTGGAGTTTGATCATATACCTGATCCGCCTAAACCCCACTCCTCTCAAACTATGTGTCCGCCTCCTTCAAAGAGGGCACACACGGAGCTGGAACTCTCTCCTTCCTTATCACCTCCAACACCCATGGAGGAATACTATTTTGATAACGAACCACACAGAATGGAGAACCCTTCTGAGGAGAGGTATTATGAGGGAGCTCCTGACATGGAGACACACTTCCCTTATTCTATAACATCCTCTTGTGATGAGGACGTGGCTCAACCTTACAGGGCTGCTTCACCGCTGATGACCCCTCATTTACAGATATGATGATACAAATACAAAAAATAATGGGGTTTTCTACAGCAGAACAAGATAAACAAAGAAAAGACATGACAGAGTATTTAGAACTCCCAGAGGAGCCAGTCTTGGTTATACCTCCATTAATTACGAGATACCAAAATACGATCACAGAGGCCTGGCGCCAACCTATGGCTGCCTCCGCTCTACCTGAAAAAGTGGACCAACTTTATAAGGCCCCATTAGGCTATCAATATTTGGCTAACATGCCTACCGCCGATTCTGTGATTATCACGGCGACTAATGATTGCACCAATAAACCAAAACACACAAGCTCAATACCCCCAGAAAAAGACTTGCGACCCTTTGATTACATGGGGAAGAAAGTATTCGCCTCCATTACTTTGAACATACGAATAATGAATTATATGGGCCATATACTGAAATATCAGCATACTCTGAGCACTTCTACCCTGGAAATTATTAACAAATTACCTCCTTCACCTGAAAAGGAACAACTAATACCTATAATTAACACTTTTATATCCATTTCCTGACATCTTTTAAGATCGGGGTATGATACAGTGGATACTTCGGCCAAACTTTCGGCCACAGGCATTGCTATACGCAGTCAGGCCTGGCTCAGAATTTCTGGCCTTGAACATGATATACAACATAAGGTGGCTAACGCACCATTCTCCGGTGATAAACTATTTGGTCCAGCAACACAAACCATTCTGGATGACTTACAAGCCTCAGGCAGACAATTGCGTACTGTACAAAACCTGTACTACAAATAACGCAACCAATACAAATATTTCCAAAAGAGTGATAACTACCATAACAAAAGAGGTGCCTTCCGAAACAAAGGACAGGCTATAAAAGATGCACACACTACCTATAGGCATGCCTGGACCCGTCATTCTGGCGACACCCGTGCCTACACCTCTCAATAATTTAATTGCTGAACCCCTTGCCCCCTCCATAGGGCCTCGGAGATACTTAGGGGTTGTTCTGCCGCTTTATATTCAGAGGCTCAAACAAAGAGGATTTATATATATATATATATATATATATATATATAAAACGGCCCATACATGGCCTAGACAAACCTAATATCACAGGCTACAACAACACGTAGTAGCCATTATATATAGAATAATGGCTGGGGAGGTGGTTATAACGAGAATTTTAGACACCCCCAAGGTGTGGAATGCCATATAAACCCCAAGACATTAAACATTAAAACACCACAATCAGGAAGGTCTGCAATCCCTAGGTTTAATGCCCAAGGACTCCCTTGCCAAAGAAATTACAAACATATAACAATGTAGCAAACATTCCTTTGCTACTTCCCTGAAAATTACTAAGTAACACACATTATTCTAAATGGATACATTTGCATCAATTTAGTTTCATCCTAAACCCTGGGCTCATAGTACTGCCTACTCACAAGATCCTTATACTGTTTAACCTGATCATTAGATGAAAACATCAGTCAATTGTCCATTTTACCAATGATTTTATCACCAACATTATAATACAGTCACCTGACACACTACCCAGACCTTTACTAGACAATGTAACTTGGGTACTGCATTTAGACAACTACCGGTCATTAGGCCACACTGTTCTATGAGGCACAATGTCACAGTTGTCCTCCCCACTAGGATGTAGCTGCTTGGGAATCTCCCAGAAGTAATGACCTACTGCAAGAGACCATTTTGTAAAAGATAGTACGGTTACATAAGATCTTACCGCAACAGTAGATCTTCCAGGAATGTCTCTTGCAGTAGGTAGTTTCCCACCCTCCATCCTCCTGCCATTTCTAATAGGGGAAATCGTAATCTAAGAACTCTGGTTCGGGATGCACTTTTGCCTTTTTTTCCCTCGGACCCTCACTTATGAGCTGAATCCGGCGGGGAACGGGGAGTACCAGGGACCACCCACTGTTCTAGGCAGAACCAGGAACTGATGTTGTGTGGGTGGTCCCTGCTGAAAAGACTGCTGGAAGAGCTGCCGTGTGATAGCGCCACCTGCTGGAACCTCCCAGAAGTAATGACTTACTGCAAGAGACATTCCTGGAAGATCTACTGTTATGGTAAGATCTTACATAACCGTACTTTCTAGGAGTGGTATAGTTTTGTTCATCCACACGGACCCACCCAACCTCCCCGGCTCCGACAAACATCCACTGATTCCAGCGGGCAAAATCTGGCGTCAAGGGGGCTGAGCAGAGGGATACACCACGTCACTGGGAGGAGCCAGCTTTAAGACTTCCGGCAAGATATTTAAAGGGAAAGGACATGCCATAACGTGTGTATGAACAACATATACCACTCCTAGAACTACTGTTACAGGTGAGTAACCTGTGTTTATTGCACTCTTCACTTTGTCAGTTTATGCTACTCCAAATTATGTACCTTTATATTGTTCTTCTTTGGACACTCAGATGTTTTTGCTGTTTTACTACTCTTGACTATTGTATTACCCATTACCCTCTCCCCCGGGTTGCACCTGGAAACGAACCTCAGCTCAATGTGTCTTTCCTGGTTATCAAATTTTAAATAAATGAATACTGTACATATGGCAGAGTCTTCACTTTATGAAGTGTTCTTTTACATTGCGGTATTGTCCATCTGCAGTCTTTTAAATAAAGTTGAGTTATTAGAATAATTTCCATGACAACTGTTTGTGATGTCATAAGCAGAAGCTAAACTCCTCCATCTCTCTGCCCCGGCTATTGCTCTGTCACTTTCTTCCCTTAAACCTCTCCTTCTCCCTTGCCTCTGTCCCTGATGCATGGAAAATTGCTACTGTCGTACCCCTTCCTAAAGGTGGTGACCTATCTTGTCCTGGCAATTATCACCCTATCTCATTGCTTCCCACCCTTGCTAAGCTTCAAGAACATCTACTTCTTTCTCAGCTCTCTCCCTTTCTTGATTCATCCTCCTTCTTCACCTCTTTCCAGTGTGGTTTCTGTCAATCCCACTCCACTTCCTCTTCTCTTTTACAGCTTACTGACTCCATTCTGTCAGGCATGGATCAGGGCCTTACAACCTCCGCCATCTTTGTTGACTTGGCCGGAGCCTTTGACACTGTATCCCATCGCCTTCTCCATGACAACTTACAGCAGCAGGGCTCTCTACATCTGCTAGTAACTGGTTCTGTTCTTACCTTGGTGGAAGGACTCAAGTCAGTTAGAATTTGTGATTCCTTATCCCCTCCGTTCCCTATCACCACTGGTGTCCCCAAGGCTCTGTCCTTGGCCCAGTACTCTTACAGTTTTCCTGAACGACCTCCCCACTGCATGCATCTCTGTGTATGTATGTATATATATATATATATATATATATATATATATATATATATATATATATATATATATATATATATATATGCAGATGATACAGTTCTTTATGCATCTGGTTCCCCTCCTGATCTGATGGTCAAGCTCCAGCAGGATTTCGACAGCATCCAGTGCTGATTCTGTTTAAATCGGCTGTCCTTTAATGCCAAAAAAAACAGTCTCCATGACATTTGGCATTAGGCAGAAGCTCTCGAGGCTTACTGTCTTCCCCTCCTTCCACACCCTGGATGGGACCACGATAGATGATATTCCCATCTTTAAGTACCTTCGGGTCTGGCTCGATCATCACCTCAATTTTTCTGGACATGTGGATGCCATCCACAAAAAAACTGCACCCTAAACTTGGTGCTTTATACAGGAACCATGGTTGCATTCCTCTACTGGCTCGTAGAGCCATTATCCAGCAAATGATTCTCCCCTTTTTTTGACTATGGAGACATTGTCTACAGTGCTGCTTCTAAGTCTATCCTTTACAGACTGGATTCCCCTCTTCCACTCCTCCTGTCGCTTTGCTTTAGATTGCCCGTCCAGCACTCACCATTGCTCCCTTTATTCCTCCCTATCCTTCCCTTGAAGCAAGGTGCCTCTCTCATTGTTTCTCCTTTATCGCTAAGTTCTGGCTGGGCTCTCTCCCCACAATCTCTCCCTCCTTCCTTCTCACTACAACCTTCGGAACTCTGAATCTTACTTCCAGAGGGATCTTGCAGTAGGTAATCACCTTGAAGACTGTGCCTCCTGGTGTCAGGACCACACGGAAACTTTAGCTAGCAGTGTCTGACAGGAGACCGTCCACCGACATCAGCATGACACTATATAGTGGGTGGTCCCCATGCCCGCCATCGACCTAAGCCCGTCAGACCTCGTGGAGATCGTCGCTGCAGTTTGACTGCCTTTTCTTCAGATGAGTATCCATTTTTTCTTTCTTTAATGTCAAAATCTTATTTTGTGCATGCTTTTGCTGTCTTCCACCGAGTCGCATAAAAATAGATGCGGTTCGGGTGGTGCACAGCTACTGCACAAAGACTCTCACTCCCTATGCCTCTTCTGCTTAGGCCCAGATCACAACGTCAAGGATTGTGAGGCCTGTTCCAGCTTCAACCAGGCCACACGGAAGCATCGCCAGCAGGCTCTCGAGGCCCATTTATTGAAGCAAAAAATGGGCACAATGGAAAAAGAGCTCCAGAAACTCAGAGGCGCTTCCTCCTCTCCCACGGACTCCCTTAAGCACAAGAAGAAGCGGGATACAGAGAAGCACCAGGACCAGGATAGATTCCCCTGTCACCCGCGGCCACCCTCGGGTGACTAGCAGCCCTCTTCCTTCAGGAAGCCTGCTGCCTCCAAGCCTGCCCCACTCTCCCAGGAGTAGCCCTTGGGTCCCTCGGCGGCGGTGCCTCGGCAGAGTCCTTGGCTTCTGGCACTCTTAGTCCCTTTCCACCAGAGAGTCTGCTAATTTGAGGCTTAAGCCACCTGGCCGGGTCCTCCGACAAGCGCCTCGCCCTGGCTGTGAAGTCGGGCTTCAGTGTCTTCGGCACCTTCCTGGCCATGGTCAACAAACCAGTCGTTGGTCCACCCGACTGATCAACTCATATTGGGGTCCGTTGCAGGTCTCAACGATGTCCAGTTGCTGGATTGTCACAGCTTTCACCGGTTGGGTCTCCCCACTGGGTCGCCTCTTCCGCCCTCCCCAGATCAGTGGGGTGCAGAGGATGGGGGTTGTCCATCAGGTGACACCTTTCCTAGTTCACCTCTGGATATGATGTCTGATCTCCCAGGTAACAATCTGGGCCCATCCCCACTGGATCCTGTGGCGGGGACATCGGCACTGACGCCAGGCTTGCCTCCTGCTGGTCCGGCATCCAGCCCAGTTTTCCTGGGTCCCTCCAGGCTGGGTTTTAGGCCTCTTCAGGGTCCTCCTTTGGGTCCCATGGCACCGTCATCGGGGGGGGGCCCTATCTGGTTACCCTCCATCAGGTCACCCAATGCCACATTATCCACCAGCCTACATTCCTACTAGCTACCTGCCATCAGGCTGTCAGATGCTGGCAGTATTTGCCTGTTTACTTTTTACCAGGTTACCCAGAACATACGTACCATATGCCGGGATACCCGATGAAGGGGTTCTCTCCAGTATATCCAGCGGCCTACCAGTCCCCTCCGCCTCCTCCTCAGCCTCAGGTGACTTCCAGGCTATCCTTCAGTCCTGGTGGTTGGAGACCAAGGCTCAGCTCATTTC
The DNA here is from genome assembly GCA_016271365.2 of Neoceratodus forsteri. Taxonomy (NCBI): domain Eukaryota; kingdom Metazoa; phylum Chordata; order Ceratodontiformes; family Ceratodontidae; genus Neoceratodus; species Neoceratodus forsteri. The sequence goes on from CM028129.1 coordinate 1,420,096,666, forward strand.
GGAGCTGGATAGACACCACCCCCTGAGAGATGTTACCTGGGTTCTGTTGGACCAGACACCCAGGTCCACCCCTACGCCGGACACATGTCAGTCAGTGTCGGGCCTGACGAAAGAGCCCTCAGCTGGGATGATGACGGGGTGAGGGAATATAGGTTGGTGGAAGTTATTTGGGCTAAAATTAAGGGGGCAATCGAGGGGGCCACGGACCACTGGTCAAAGAAGGTGAGCAAGAGCAGGAGGAAAAGGAGGCCACTGTGGTTCAGTAGAGAAGTGGGGGAAAGCATCAGAGCTAAGAGAAGGTCATTTAGACAATACAAAATGACGCAGAGCAAGCGGGTCTGCATGGCTTACCAGAATAAGCAGTAGGAAGCCGGGAGGATGGTCAGATGGGCTAAAGCGAGAATGGAGGAGAGTATTGCTAAGGGTGTCAAGAGTGGGCACAAGACCTTTTTTAGGTATATGTGTAGTGCCCCAGAGTTGGGGGCACCACAGAAAAATTAAAAATAGAAAATTGCCAGTTAATAGGTGCCTCAATACAATAAACAGATGCCCAAGAAATGCTCAGGTGCCCAGTTTAAAATGCCAACACAAATCTCTGCACAAAGCCTGTCAAAAATATTGTAAATAGCTTAGAAATAATGCACAAAATAAGCCTTTCTGCCATGCTACAGCTAATGGAATGCTCACTGTGTGGCACCTGATAAGCTTTCCAGAACCAGAATCCAGAGTGCTGCAGTTTAAAAAATAATTTACTGCTGGGAGAATCCTGGTGACTGTGGAGGGAGTGAGGACACAGAAAGCGAGGAGGGACGAGAAGGGCTTGCCAGGAGGGCTGAAGCTGTCCCTGAGGGTTTTGCTGTGTGTCTCCTGCCTCCAGTCGCTAAAGAAAATGTACCTGCAAGATTGTTCAGTCTGTGGTGCCGGTTTGAGCTACTGGTGAAGTCCAGAAATGTCCCGCTGTGTCCCCAGGAGGGCTTGGTGCCCGTTTTATTATTTTTAATTTAAAAATCAAGTGTTTGGTTCCCCGGTGGTAGTGATCGTGCTCCCACATCGTAGTATGCTGTCCCAGGATCTCTGTGAGGTCCCCGGTCGTCCTGCACCTGCCTGAAAGCTCCCTCCCTCTCCAGACTGCACCTCCCGCCTCCTGTCTTCAGCTCCTGCTTCCTGGTGGTTGGGTGAGTTGGCGGCAGCACACTGCAATCTGCTGACCATCCTGAAAGAGGAAGAAAAGTGTATTTATTTATTTACTGCAGTTTGCGCCAGGTGCAAAGAGAAACAGCTGAGCGCCGTGAATGGGTGGGTCAGGGGTCCCTCATTTAAATAATTAAAGCCTTCGGGGCGTAGTGACGCCCACAAGGGAGGAGACAGCAAAAGGGAAGCCTCAGGAAGGGCATGAATATTTATTAAAGAGGCATGGTTGGGCAGTGAAGAGTGACAGTTTAGCCCATGCCATCCTAGAATTTAAGAGGGGCCCAGAGTGATTAAAGGGGGCACAGTTCAAGAGAAGTCCAGCATAATTAAAGGGGCTTACCCAGGAAAAGACCAGTGTGTTTAAAAAGGGCACCAGTGTATTTGCGGGGGCAGAACTGAAAGGGCCCCAGAGTGTCTATAGGAGCCAGAGCTACAGGAGAGGCTCACGATTTAAAGAGGGCACAGCAGTACAGAAAAGCCCAGAGTGTTAAAGGGGCCCAGCTCTCCAGGGGGGCCCAAATGTTTATTTGAAAGGGGTTCACCCAGAAAAGGCCCAGCGATCTTAAAGAAGAAGAATCTATATTTATATAGCGCTTTTCATACATCCAAAGCGCTTTACAAGCAATGCTAGACTGGTAGTGAAGTGACTGAATGTGTGGTGGCGGCCATATCGCACATCATCACCCACACACAGCCTGGGTAATTGCATGAACCGGTTTATGGGAAGGGGAATGTTGGCCAGGACACCGGGAATGTTCCCTACTCTTTGCGAAGAGTGCCCTGGGTTCTTTTACTTCCACCTGGACACCCACCAGGACAACACCAGGATGGGCAGAAGGAACCTCGGTTTAATGTCTCATCCGAAGGACGGCACACCCCTGCAGTACAGCACCCCCCAATACTGCACTCAGATGCCAGCGATTTTTAGGTGCAAGTCCAATCCCAGTGTGGGACGAGAACCCACGACCTTCTGGTCCAGAGGCGGATGTGCTACCAACTGAGCCACGCTGACATCTGACATTAAAGGGGCCCAGACAAAGCCAAGCCCAGTTCTTAAAAGGAAAAGGGTAGCCTATCAGTTCTTAAAGGGGCAAGTCAGGCCCACATGTGTATTTAAAGGGACAAGGGTAGTTCAGGACCCACGGGGCAAGTTAGGCCCACCAGTTCTTAAAGGGGCAAGTTAGGCCCACTGCTGTATAAAGGGTCAAGTCAGGCCCACCAGTTCTTAAAGGGGAAGTTAGGCCTATGCTAGTTAAAGAGGGCAAGTCAGGCCCACCAGTTCTTAAAAGAGGCAAGTCAGGCCCACTGCCACGTGCTCTCCCACTTCAAAGGGGAAAGTTAGGCCCACTGCTAGTCATTTAGATTCCCCAGGTGTTATAGGGGCCCAGCAGCATTAGTGGCCCCGGATGTTTAAGGAGTCTAGCTAGCCATACAGAGTCACAGTAACAGGAAGAATCCGATTTAGTCAGAGGGACCCCTGTTAGTTAGGTTCACCAGTGATAAGGTTCTAACAGAAAAGTGAATTGCCTGTAAATTTTATGTTGTTTGAACATTAAGACTGAATAAGAGACCACTGCAACAAGAACTGAGACTTTATATTGCATGCAACTCTTGCTGCAAGCAGTGAATGTGCTAGAAAGTATTGCTTTGTTGCCAGTCTTCCAAGCTGCAAGGTGTTTGAATGAGTCTTTCAAAGCTTTCCAGAATCTTTTCACCATTGGTATCCAGATCAATCTTCTTCTTTGTACTCCAGAAGTGGTCTCCAGTGCATCTTCGAAGCAGCCAGCAGCAGATCTGCAAGGAACCGTGCTGCAGTCATTTGCAACATCCTGTTTATTGTTTTCTGCTCTTCAAAGTTTCCCCAAAGTACGGCCTGGCCTGGTACAAAGATATCATCCGTTTTCTTGTTTTGTCGTCCGTATCGAGGTGCTATCCAGATATTCTGCTGCAGTGTTTTGCATCATCGTCCTGTTTCTTATTTTACATAGTCCTTGGCTCATCCGGCCTTGGTGTCCAGAACCCCGTTGGTGCTTCTGATTCACAGACTTCCTTTCTTTAGAATCTTCATTGTGTCCCGGCAGTCCAGAAGAGGACTTAGGGCCGGTTGGTCAACACTTTTTTCTTATTCCTCGTGTCCTGGCAAGTCCAGAAGAGGACATTAGGACGGTTGGTCAGCATCTTCTTCTTACCCCGGCAGTCCGGAAGAGGGCTGTGGCCAGGTTTGATGTGTCTCAATTCCGGCAGTCCTCAGTGGGTTCTGAGCCAAGAGAATTGTTGCTTTGTTCTTAACAAGTCCAGCAACCCTAGAGAGGTGGGGTGTGGCCGAGAGACTCATGGCCTGTACAGAATCCTTTCTGCAGTCCCTTAGTTGTTAGCCCAGTCAGCTAAGTGTTCCCCTTGTGTTTTATCTTGCAACCCAATTTCTTCCTGACAACAGAGAAAGCTTATCCATGTATGAACTGCCTCTTATGACTGAAGTAGAGTTTTACAGTATTATGCTATAGAGTTCCTTAAAGTGGAGTACTCCAGGTAATAGGCCCTAGGTAGAGGTGCACCTCAGGGTAGTATTGAAAGGACACTATAGTTATTATAGAGTGTAGATCACTCATAAAGTGGAGCTGCTACAGCCATTTATTTAGAGTCGTCCTCGTACAGGAGAGTAAGTGTGTCTCCCCATGACCGTGTTTTCCCTTGGTTTGGTATGAATAAAACCTTGTGAAATATTTGGAATCTATTTCTGGACTCTTGCCTCTCTGTCTGGTGCCAACATCCACCCCTTTTTGGACCTGTGTTAGTAATTTGTGTGCAAGTTACTGGTGTCATCGACACAGTTGCTTTATTACCCCCTTTTTTTGATGTGGAAACCCAGCACACGTTAACATCCTTCTTACCACCTTCGGGGCACCACATAAAGAGAGCGGAGGAAAGGGGGATGGGGATACCTGGTCTGCAAGCTGAGAAAGGGGAAAAGGCAGAGGGGGATCGGGAGAAGGCTGAATTGCTGAACAGCTGTTTCAGCGCAGTATTTATGAGTGGGGAGGGGGAGGGAGATGGGGAGGATGGTAGTAGTCCAGTAGAAAGAGGGGGTAGGGATGGATGTGGGACCATTCCAGGAAGAGGAGATCTCAAAGGAGCTTAAGGGCCTGAGGGAGGACAAGGTCATGGGGCCGGATGGGATTCACCCTAGGGCTCGGGTATTGTGGGAGCTGGGTGAGGAGCTGACAGCTCCCTTGACCTATCTGTTCAATGAGTCCTTGAGAACAGGGGTAGTCACGAGGTACTGGAGAGAGGTGGATGTGATTCCCTGCACAAGGGAGGGGGAAGGCAGGATCTAAGCAATTACAGGCCAGTGAGTGTGTCACTGGTGGTCGGCAAGCTCATGGAGAAGCTGCTAAAGGGCAGAATCACCGACTGCCTGGAGGCAAGCGGCCTGCTCAACCGAAGACAGCATGGATTTACCTAAGGCAGATCTTGCTAGACAAATCTGGTAGTGTTCTTTGACGAGGTCACTAGGGCAGTGGATCACGGAGGATTGGTGGACATAGCCTACCTAGATTTCAGGAGGGCCTTTGATACGTTACCGCATGGAAGGTTGGTGCACAAATTGGAGTGCCTGGGGCTAGGGGGAGTGGTTATTAGGTGGATGCATAACTGGTTGGCAGACAGGACACAGAGGGTGTTGGTAAACGGGGTCCCCTCGGGGGAGGTGGGAGTAACAAGCAGGGTGCCCCAGGGGTCAGTACTGGGACCCCTGCTGTTCAACATATGTATGTGACATTATGGAGGGGTTAGAGGGCAGAGTGAGCCTGTTCGCGGATGATATCAAAATTGGTAATCGGGTGGACATTATGGGTGGAGTGGAAAGGATGCAAGAAGACCTAGGGAGATTGGAGAAGTGGGCCAGGAAGTGGAAACTATCCCTCAATATGGTGAAATGCAAGGTCATGCACCTGGGAAAAAGGAGTTAGAGAAGGGAATACAGATTGGGGTGCAGGACACTAGCGGTTACCACAGAGGAAAGGGACCTGGGTATCATCATCTCCCAGGAATTGAAGGTGGCCGGGCAGTGTGGCAGGGCGGTGGCAAAAGCCAGTGGAGTGTTGGGATGTATTGGGAGAGGGATCACAAGCAGGAGGAAAGAGGCTCTGATTCCCCTGTACACCCATCTGGTCAGGCCTCATCTGGAGTACGGGGTCCAGTTCTGGAGACCTTACCTAAAGAAGGATGTGGAAAGGGTGGAGAGGGTACAGAGGAGGGCAACCAAGATGGTGAAGGGGCTCAGTCACCTGATGTATGAGGTGAGACCTGGGAGCCCTGGATATGTACCCTTTAGAGATGTGGCAGGAGAGGGGTGACATGATAGAAATCTTTAAGTACCTAAAGGGGATAAACAAGGTGGCTACAGAAAACCCCTTCCAGTTGAAGAGATGTCCCAGAAAAAAGGGTAATAACCTCCAACTTGAGGGGGACAGGTTTAGGGGCAACATCAGGAAGAACTTCTTTACAAAGAGGGTGGTGGACTCCTGGAACAGGCTGCCTAAGGTGGTGGTGGGAGAGAATTCTGTGGGAGGGTTTAAGAGGGCATGGGGAACAGGGCCAGGCCTAGGGATGCTAGGCAAACGGGCAGACTAAGTGGACCTGGAGGTCCTTTTCTGCCGACACTTTCCTATATTCCTAACAAAAACATGCAAACTCTTGACTCTGCTTCATCCACACTGTTCTTTTTGGCCACTTACTCTGTCCTGATCCTGGTTTTATGCTGCAGCTGCGTCTTCTGGTTGGCTGAGCTGCTGGTGCTTGATCCCTGATCATTGGTAGTCTTCCTGTCTCGCTCTCAGTACTGACTAGGTGCTGGGCTGGCTCCTTCTGCCTGCTATCCTTACTCCAGTTGTTGGCTGCAGCTTCTGTGGCTAATGGCTGTGTCTGGGCTGCTGGCTGGCTCATCTCTCTCACTTATTTGGGCTGGTGACAGTCTCCTCCTGAGTCTCCTCTCCTCCTAGGTTGCTGGCTGGCTGCTCCTCTTGGATGACTACTGGATTCAGGACTGGTTCACAAAACCTGGGTCCACCTTCCTCCTGCCGGCTGCTGCTGTATCGGTATGACGCCAACAGCATAGCACAGTGCTTTCCTTTAAAATATAAGACCTAGGGGAGGTGTGAACCGCCAGCTTTTTCAAATGCCCAGCCGGTATCTTTGATTAATTTGAACACTGAACAGTTGGCTGGTGGTTGCACAGTAAACCCCACCTCCCTGAGTCATGTGTGCATCCGGATGCTAACCCATTCTCAGCATGCAGCCGACTACTCCAAGGCCAACGTGCTCCTCTGCATGGGATCTGTTCCTGTCTCAATGTTTTATTACACAAAATGTTTACTTCTTTTGAAACATAAATATAATACTTTGGGTTTCTTAGTAGTTGGGACTGTTACATCACAATACCAGAATTTTGTTGAATTCTTTTTATTAGCAGTTTTAAAAGTAAATGTGAAAGCTTACTGATTTAATTGCATATGCAATGGGATCATTGTCAGTGGCTCAGCAGGTAGCACACTCACCTCTGAGGCCGGGAGATCAGAAGGCTGTGGGTTCTATCCCCACACCAGGCACTTGGGTTAATATCCCAATACTGACAATGTAGTGCAGCATAAGGAGGGTGCTGCACTCCTGAGGTGCCGTCTTTCGGATGAGACATTAAACTGAGGTCCCATCTGCCTGTTCTGGTGGTAGTTCAGGTGGTTGTTAAAGGTCCCATGGCACTTCTCAAAAAGAGTAGGGGAATTTCCCTGGTGCCCTGGCCAAATTTCCCTCATTCACTAAAAAAATACCACCAACAGCTTACGCTGGTTCAAGTTCAGTTGACATTTCATCTGTATCCCCCTTCCCCCCAGGTCGTGCCTGAAAATAGGCAGAGTCTGCTTAGTGCACTTACCTGGTCAGCAAAAACTAAATAAAAAAAAAATGTGGAAGTCTTTTATTAACTCATTAAAACACAATTAATAAAATACTCAGTTGGCTGTTTAGTGGATGTGAACGCCTGCTTTTTAAGCACAGCTTGTCCTTCCATGGCATCACTTCCTTACTCAATTTACATGGCAGCTGTCTTGTTTTAATTGACAGCTGAGTTGCATATGAATATCTCTGGACTACTGATACCTACAGATAGGCACAGTGCCTCATTTGAAGGACGTTTTTGTGGGCTTTCAGAAAACCTGTAGTGTTTACTGCCTTTTAAAATGGTACGAGCTGATGGATCTGCTTCTTGGCTATAAGAGTGGGATTTTTCTTAGTGAACAGTGGAAGCTGTGCAAATGAAAAATCCAAAATTAATCCTATAGTGTTAACATTTTTCTAAATGTAAATGTGCTGATCTCAAGCGTGAATGTTTTGTAGATGACATAGTTGTAAACATTTACATAATGCCCCCAACCCGGTTATAGAAGAGTGAAGAGTAAAAAATAAAATGTTCGTCATCTCAGGCAGCTTTGTGCAGCTGTTGTAAGTTTAAGGAGTTTGCATGTATTGTGCCTGTTTCAAACCACAGCGTCCTGAGGAAGTGGTAAGGGAGTGATAGGTGAGTTGAGACTGAGTAAGGCCCTTTGGGTGATGGGTTATCTAGGAATTCACTACCGTTCTGTTATTTAAACCATTGTTTTTCCATCTTAAGAGAATAATTTTGGAGCTTAGCTGTATTTTGTTAGCTTTTCTGTACTGTCTTCCATACGAACATATGAATGTGCCAGCAGAAACAGACCACCTGGTCTAAGTCTGCTCAAGTGTGCAGCCAACACCCCTAGTTTGCATCTGCCCCACCCCCCCTTTTGTCATCCCACTGCCACCGCCCACCCTCACTCTCCCCCGTTCCCTGTCCCATGCCCTTTTTGAAGCTGTTCACAGATTTACATGATACCACCCATTCTGGTAGGGCTGCTCCATTCGCACACCCTCTCTGAGAAATAGTGTCTCTCATTTCCTTCTTAATCATCCCCTCTGTTCTTAACTCATGCCCCTGATGACCCTCCTCCTCCCTCTCCTTAAAGACCCCATCTTTATTGATTCCCTCAGATACTTGAATGTCTCTATCACGTCCTCCCTGCCCCTTCTATCCTCCAAGGTATACATATTCAGGTCTCCCAGCCTGCTGTCATAGTCTTTCCCCTCCATTCCACATATCATCTTTGTTGCCCTCCTCTGCACCCCCTACAGTAGCCTAATATTACGCTTTAGGTATGGCCTCTAAAACTGCACACAGTACTCCAAGTGCGGCTTTATCAACGACCTGTAGAGGGGCAAGATCACCTCTCTTCGCCTTGATGAAACCCCCCTCGCTATGCACACCAGCATTTTGTTAGCTTTTGCAGCCACTCTCCTGCACTGGGCAGTGTTGTTCATGGTCCCTGTTCTCATTACCCCTAGGTCCTTCTCCTCCTCAGTGATCCCCAGCTTAACCCCCCCAGCCAGTATTCTCTCCTTCAGTTCTTCACCCCAAAGTGCATAACCTTAACACTTCTTTGCATTGAACCCCAGCTGCCACCTCTCTGACCACTTCTCTAGCTTGCGTAGGTCCCCCTGCAGCTGCTTCCATCCCTCCCCTCCATCCACCACTGCTCCGATTTTGGTGTTGTCAGCGAACAGACTTACCTTGCTCACCACCCTGTGTGTAATGTCTGATATGAAGAGCCCAAACAATACTGGCCCCAACACAGAGCCCTGTGGCACCCCACTCATCACCGGCCTTGGAGTTGAGAGCTCCCCTCGCACCACCACCCGTTGCAGCCTGCCACTCAGCCAGCTTGTAATCCAGTTGATCAGTTTTGCCCCTATCCCTACACCAGTTAGCTTCTCTCCAAGCCACCCCATGAGGCACCGAATCAAAGGCCTTGCTGGAGTCCAAGTAAAGAACATCCACCGGCATGACCCTTATCCAGCTCACCTGTCACCCAGTCATAATATTGTATGAGGTTGGCTTGACAAGACTTCCCTGAAACAAACCCATGCTGCCTCACATCCTGGAGGCCATTGTCCTCCAGGTAAGACACTAGTCTTTAGTATCGTTTCCATGAGTTTGCACACTATGGAGGTCAGACTTACCGTACGATAATTACCTGGTTCATCCCTTGGCCTGCTCTTGTGGCATGGTACTACATGTGCCATCCTCCAGTCCAGTGGCACACATCCCGACTCCACTGAGGTGCTGTACAGATCTGCCAGTGGCTCTGCCAACACCTATGCCATCTCCCTCAGCACCCTGGGGTGGATACATCCGGCCCTGGTGCCTTGTCTACCTTCAGTGCCCTCAGTCCCTCTAGGACACTACTTGCCTCAATTCTTCCATCTGTCGCCTCCTCTCCCCGTCCCCACCCTCCCATCCCATGCTGGTAGCGTGTCCCACCCTTTCTTCCATGAACACTGATCAAAAGTATTCTTTCAGTGCTTCTGCCTGCTCCTCCCCCTTTTCCGTCCACTCCCCACCCTTTTTTATCCTCACTATTGTGTCCTTGCACTTCCTTTTCTCCCTGATGTATCTGAAAAAGTCCAGTCAAACCCTGGCAAGTTAAAATCCCCCATGATGACCACCTTCCATTTTGTACATACCTTTTTGATTTGTCACACTAACTCCCTGTCAAGCTCTTCAGACTGTGAGGGTGGCCTATATACCACCCCAAACCTCAGTTTCCTACCCCTTGAGTATAGGAGCCGCAGCCAAATTGCCTCTGTTCTCCTTTCTACTCCCTCGTCCCTTGTGCATTTGATCCCGTCCCTCATATACTGCCACCCCACCCCCACTCCCTTCCTTATGGTCCTTCCTGTATAATTTGTATCCTGGGATTGCCAGATCCCAGTCCTGGTGCTTAGTTGCCCACTTTTCTGTGACAGCTGCAATATCCACTCTCCACACTGCTAAGAGTGCCTGTAGCTCAGCGGATTTCTTTCCTCGGCTTCTTGCATTCAGTGAGACCACCCTCCATAATGCCCCCTTCCCTTCACTAGCCTCCATCTCCTCCCTTCTACTCCCTCCTTTTTTGGCCGCCTGAGTCCTTCCCTGCTAGCCTGGGGGGGGGGGGTAGGCTGTGACTCCACTCTATCGGATTCCTGCCTACCTGCTGTCCACTTGCCACCCCCCATCTAGTTTAAATCCACCCTTGTCACAATATACCTCCCCAGTCCTTGCTTTAATACTTCCTTCCCTTTCCCACTCAGGTGCAGCCTATCCCTTGCAAAAAGATTGTTATCATCCCAGGTACTGCCTAAGCCTCCCACAACCCCATACCCCTTAGTTCGACGCCATTCTACCAACCGTGTGTTCAACTCTCTAATCCTCTCCTTTGTCACTGTCCTTGCGCAGGGTACTGGGAGCACTTTGGTGAAGGCCACAGACTCCCTGGTCTCCTCGCACCACCTTCCCACTTCCTCAGTCCTCTCCCTTGTTACCTCCACCGTTTCCCCCGCTCGGTCATTTGTCCCCACATGTGCCACAATGTGTGGTTTCCTCTTAACCCTCTTTACGCACCTTAGGATTGCCTGTCCTGCCATGTCTGCATTTAATCCTGGTATGGACTCCACCCATATCCGACTGTGCCTCTCCCCTTTGCTGCCCCATCTGATCCCCTTGAGTATGGAGTCCCCGAACACCAGTACACCCCCTTCTCTTTCCTTGTGCCCGTTGCCAACCCCCACCCAGGTTCTCATTTTGGAGCCACTCAAGACTGTTTTACCATGTACCCAGTGTCTTCCCCACCGTCCCTCCCAGTTAACATCCCTCCCCCTCCTCCTGTTTGACTGCCATCCTCCCACCTCACCTCGCCGAGTATTATCCCTCCCCCTGCCACACCATGCTCAATCTCTCCACTAGTAATGCCCCTCACTCCCTCTTCTTTGTGAGTGCTATCCCTTGTGCAGTCACCTCCTTCATCCTCTTTCCCATGTGTTGCTAGTTAAGTAAACATGTTCCCTATCAAAGGGGAGGTCGGGCCTGCCCAGACCTTTTGGGCTACTGGATAGCAGCCCAGATAAAATAGCGTTACTCTGGATTTACCCTACATATAGAGCCACATGGCAACAAATTGAGACACAAAATGAAAAAAATCATAAGTTACTGTTCAAAATATTTCATCTAAGAAGCAGGGCAGATTTTTCAGCTGGCCCCTACACTAGTGTATGGGCCACACATCTGGGCAGGGAGAGGGGAACTAATAGGGGATATACAGCCAAGAGTTTGTGGAAATGCACCGAATGGCATGCAGACCCTTATTTTAAACCAGCTCTCCTTGATGGATGGTTTGAAAAGCAAGCTGAGAAGGGTCTTAGGGCCCCTTGGCAAATACTTCAGAAATAACGCTGTTCTACCATTCTCACAAGTAGCTACCCACTACAATATACCCCCTACAGGGATCCTACACTACTAACAGCTGAGGGATTATATAAATGCTAAATTAAGAAGTGTGGCACATATTGAAGATCCCCGGCCTTTCCCAAGGGTGTTCAAATTAGTATGGGAATCAATGAATGGAAAAGGAGCCATAACAGTATTATATGCCAATTATATAGCAGACTTGGCCTACAACATACAAGGAGTAGAGAAAAAATGGCATCAGGAACTGAATCTAAGACTGGAGGACAGGCAATGGCAAAAAGTATGGAAACTAACTTGGCAAACCACATCTTCCCCAGTCTGGCAGGAATTTGCCTGGAAACTAAGAGTTAGATTTTTTTTATTTCCCCAGATAGGCAGAAAAGGATGGGACAGGGGACAGAGGACAGGAGCTGACTGCTGGCAAGCATGTGGAAAGGAGGAAGCAAACTATACCCACATACTCTGGGCATGTCCAAAGATAAGGCAATACTGGGAGCAAATAACCTATCACTTAAAGGCCTTGTTTGGGTTAACGACAGAATTAGGTCCACAGCACTTGGTTATGGGCCTACCACCCGAAGAGATAAAGGGAAAAGAGGGACAGTATTTATGGGCCATATTGCTAATAACGGTATTTAAAACCATCACAAAAAAATGGCTACAGGAGTCAATACCAAAAATAATGGACTGGGTAGTAATAGTAGATCAGATAAAACGTAATGGAAAGAATAACTTATTGGGTTGTACATAAAAAAGGCCAATACAATAACAGATGGACCAAACGGGAAATGTACAAGGAAACTATAACATATTAAGTCTGATGTATACAGTCTATCCCATAATGAAATAGTTAATAAGCCTAACTACCAAAGTTCACCAGAGAACCCTTAAAAATATGGCTTAAGGTCAGTAATGATTATTTTACATTCCCTGAAAAATTGTTCTTGGGAACACTGAAGTATAATGCAAATTTGACAGCAGGTCCCTATGTAGTTCAATGGCAGAGATATGGCATTTTATTCATTTTCCAGTTAGTGGGCAGAACAGGTCTCCTTCCCTTTGTCTCCCTTCAGAAGGAATATCACTTGTCCCATAAATATTTTGTTTCTTACTTGCATCTTAAATCATACCTTCAGCTATATGAACGGTCCCTCGCGGCCCTAACTGAAAACCCTACCCAAATAATACAACTGTTACAAGCTCATATCAGAGGAACAACCTCGGATCACCTGATTAGTAAGATATATAAGGCCTTAAATGAAAGACAGGGAGACTCGACCAACTCAATCAGGTTTAGATGGGAACAAGAACTGCAGGTATCAGTCAGTGAGCAGGACTGGAATGACTCTGCTTTACCAACTATAAAAATCTTTTCTCACCATACTGGCGTGAATACATGTGGAAACTCTGTTCTTGTTTCTTCTGCACACCAGCTTTGCTGGCTAGTATGGGAGAATTAGGGGAGGGACAGTGTTGGAGAGAATGTGGGGATGATAGAGTAAATCAGAGCCATGTCCTTTGGTCATGTCCTAAGCTATCCAAGTTTTGGAAGGAGATCCTCGAGGAGCTGAGTGCAATTTACGACACCACTGATTTATTCACTCCCACATTTATATTGACTTTTATTAAACCAAAAGGTCTGCGAATTGACAAAAAATTGTTGAAACAAATTTTAAAATTTATGACAGCAGCCCACAAAATTACCACTAGACTGTGGTTTACAAATAAAATACCCACTAAAAAAGTCTGGATTGTTTTGTCCAGGGAGATATATGTCCTTGAGCGACTTTTGGCAAAGATGATGGACAAAGTTCAAAAATTTGATGTACAATGGCAGAAGTGGATATCTGACCAACTAAATCATTATGATGATTTTGTACCTTAAGCTATGCACTCAACATGTAATTTTGCTCTTTTTTTGCACTGAAAAGATACTCGAGATATGATCTGTGATGCTTCTTGATTTTTAGTGGGAATAAAATCTGGGAGGGATAGGGGAGGGCTCACCATGCTGTGCCTGATTTGATTTGAATGGATCACAGACTGAACTTAAAATTAGTAATTATGATTCTCTGGATACTGAAGTAATGAGATGTTAATTTATTTTCCCCTAATACGACTGCTACAAGTATACATGTAATGTATTGTGATGTTATCAACTGGTATTAATAAGTGATGTATTGCTGCCTGTAAAATTGTTGCATTTATAAATTAAATAAAAAGACTAAATTAAAAAAAAAAAAATAAGCCTAACTACCCGTTGAGTAAATTGATCATGGGTCTCCAGTTTATTTAGAATGAATTTTTGAACTAAGAAATAAACTTATACACAAGGTATAAAGAAATAAGGAATATAAGGAAAGGATATCGTGCACACAAAGCACTTTATTTTTAGTTGTATTCTCTGACTAACTGATGCTCCCATTGTTAATCCCTGTTGTTTTAGTTGCTATTTATTGTTATCAATTTTGCTTGGAAAAAACAGTTAATTTAAGGTATGGAAAAATTGAATGTAAGAATGAAAAAGACGTGAACTTATTTTTTAGAACAAGAAAAATTGATGTATTACATTAAGAAAATTCAATAAACTTGTAAGTTTAAAAAAAAAAACATGTTCCCTATCCCCTTTACCTTACTATGTGCTTTATCCTCCCTCCTGCCTACTGCTGCTCCTCTTTTCCTAGGTCCTGCTAGAGTCCACCCTTTATCAGCTGGCTTCCTGTCTAGTTTGCCCCCTTCCCCGTCCCTTGACCCACTGTAAAGTATACATTGCAAATATTTTAATATAATGAACCTAAATAAGGAATATTACTAATGAGCGAGGGTGCTCCTGAGATTACTTGAACAAAGTTGTACCATAGAAACAGAAAATTATGGCAGAAAAAGACCCAGTAATCCATCCAGTCTGCCCACCCTACCTAACTGCCCTATGTAGGCCCTAGTGGTCATCCATTTCCCCTGCTCTCTACCCTTTTACCTTGGCCATGATGTGCCTGTTCCACCCTACCTTGAACCCCCCATTGTTCTGTCGCCACTGGCGATGGAAGTCTTTCCCCCCTGTCCTCCACTCATTCTGTGAAAATGTGCTTGAGGACCACACTCCTGAATCTTCCCGCTGCCAGTTTCTTTGTGTTCCCCCACATTCCTCCATTCGTACATAGGATGAATATACCTTTGAAAGCCACCCTGTTTGCCCTGTGCAGATATTTTTATAGTTGTGTAGCATAACCCATTATGTGCACCTATAGTACAGGAAAAAAAACTGTTTTACATAATTCTTTGAAGACATGATAATGCTGTTCTTTATGCCCCTTCCAGTTTCCAGCCATCATTTCATCAGGTACTCCTGATCCCCTATACCCCTTACGAGAGTGCCTGTCCTCCGTGGAACCTTGGTTATGCCCTGAAAGCAGGGTTGGGGTGGAGGGGAATTTACCCCTCAGCTGGCATGTTTCATCAGGCAGCAACTCCTGTGGTGGCATGGAGCCCAGATATACCAGAGGGCTGTCATCTTTTCAGCTGGGGCCATTCTGCTTGTATATACACTTGCATTTCCCCCAGACCCAGGACATAAGCATTTAAGGAGTGCAGTGGGGTGATGCGAACGACTACCTTGCTGATGTCCCTCCACCTCTCTCATGCCTCACACTACACTGCCATCTGTGGAGAAGCAAGAGATAGCACTGCAGTGCAGGTAGCAGGTCAGCGACCCTCCCTCCCTCCCTCCTTGGAGGAGGATAGCATCCTTTGGGATGACCAACCTGCCCCTCGCAGCTCCCCGACATGCTGTAAGTTTTTAATATTAATATTACTCTCAATTTCATGCATTTGCAACTTTATTATTGTAAGTTTTTATGTCGCTGCTTATTATTGTTGCGTTTTGATGTAGGATCTCACCGATGATAAGGCTGTAAACAGAGAGAGAATTCCTGCATCACTGTAGCATCAGCTACCCAAAGTCGAAGCAAACTTGCACCGGTGCAGGCACAGGCAGACAACAGTTGAAAAACTGTATAACAGATTATGTGGCAGTGGGTTGCCAACAGCCAATCAGCGAAAGAGGCGTTTAAACGAAGCCCATAATCATATTAGGGCATTTCATTGCCATATAATACGATTATGGGTATAGTAACTGTTGTCTCTTACTGTTTAACAAGTGTCTCTCACACTGGTTGGGCAGACAGAACCACCCAGTTTCGCTTTGTGATCCTCACACCCAACCAGCATGAGACACTTGTTAAACAGTAACGGAAATCAGTTACTACACCCATAATTATATACAGAATACACCCTAAGCATACACAAATGTAATGATATTGAGGGATTCTGGTGGCAAATATAAATGCCACCAGAACCCCTCAATGACATTACAGTCTTACTATGTATACTTGGGTGTACTTTGTTCCATATATAATAGAAATTATATTAGAATAATAAAGTAAGGGGCTGGCCTGTTGGTGCAGTGGTTGGATTTCACTTAGACGGCAGCGTACCCAGGTTTGGGAACAGACCTGGGTCGCTGAGGGCCAGCCAAGGGGAGAAGGATGGAGCGCTCTGAGGAATGCTGTCTGTCTCTGGGAGGTCTGGCATTCGATGGACCCCTGACGGAGGCTGGGGTTGCATGAAGCGACTGATGCCTAGCACGTCCAGGGGGTGGGCGGATGCAGGACATCATTGCATGTCCCCACCCCCTAGAAAACCAGGAAAAAGAGCAGCTGCTGGCTGCCCTCGATGAAGCCCGCCATGGCTTCAGTTAGCCGACCCTCTGACCTATCCTGTTGACTACAGCGCTAGTGGCTGCGCCGCAACCCCACTCTGGGGGGTAATCCAGGGGGTATCGAAGGGTTGCGGCTGTTATGGGGGGTGGAAGCCTGTGGTTCGTGACCATGCAGAGGGTACCAGGAGGCTGGCAGCAGGGGAGCATAATGAAAGAATAAAAAAAAAAAAAAAAAAGAATAATAAAATATGTAATGGATAGAAAAGATGCTGAAAGGTGATTGGTAGTATCATGCAGCATAAGTTACTCACCAGGGCCTTGTGTGTCTCTGGACATCTCTGTCCATTGGACCTTCGCATTGGATAGTGCTGCAGTGTGCATAGGCTTGCCTCTCTTATTCAAGAGTGTTGATCTACTCTGACTGGCAGCTTTCTCTTTCAGAATCCCCCTGTAAAAATTTCCTGGGATCCTCCTCGGCTGGTGTGAAAGGTCTCTGACTCCTGGACACAACCACTGTGGCAGAAACCTAGATTATACATTGGGGAGACCTCCCCAATGGGCAGCAGTTGATAATCAGCTGTCTGGGTGATTTAGTGGATAAAACTTTTGACACACTCAAGTCTTTTTCAGAAGCCTGCCACGATTTTGATCTCCCCATCTGGGCTCACAGGAAGTACCTCCAGCTCCACAGTGTCCTTCAGTCATGGCTTTAAGGTCCCCTGATGGATGGTTATGATCAGTGGGTAACCAGTCTTTGGTTGTCAAAGGGTCAGCAGGGATCCTTTACCATCATATCCAAGCTTTCCTTTGCCCTGAGCCAGCTGGCCCTGGGTAACAGTGGGAATATAAACTATCCTGGCTCAAGCGTACTATGCTAGCAGAGAATGTTTGGCCAAGATTCCCCCTTGCCCTCTGGTTTAAGGTTTAAAATTCTCCATCGGGCATGTTAAACACCTCATGTCCTATAAGGGCTAGTGTCGCACAGTGACTTCTGGTGTTGTCATTTTCCTCAAGATTCCCTGACCCATGTCTTTGGTCCTGTACTGAACTGCTACCATGTTGGACTCCTGTCTTGTTTGTATTTTTCCCCAGTACTCTTGCCCATGGTGGACTTGTGGTCATCCAGGTGTCAGTATTGACATGCAGCCTGCTACCTTTCTCCTCTGTCCCCACCGGAGGAGAGTGTCCTCTGGAACCCTCGATCCCCCTCCTACGGCAGGCCCTTCATGTCTCAGGCTCATTCGTGAACCTGGGTCGCCAGCATGGCAAGCAGCAGCAATGCTGCCGAACTGACAGGTTGCCCCAAAACCAAGCTTTCCATTTAAATAGGATACATGTATAGGGAACAATGTATGAGTGACCATACACAACAAGCCTGTGTTACCATTGAGGGGTAGAGATCACAACATATAGACCTCGAGAGTGAAGCTTGAGAGGTCCATGCTGTTATCTTAATCCTGAGATGGAAACACAGGGCGAGTAGTATGTGGTCACCCATATTTTATTTTGTAAGACAAGTGGTTTATTTTCTTGTTCCTGCATGAATTTCTCTGTTTTTGATATTTCTTTATATAGAACTGCTGCAGCTGTGAGACTGTAGCATTGTATGTGGAGCAGAGTGAGTGAGTGAAAGAGGGAGCAGGGAAGCAGCCGTAGTCTGCGTGAGAGGGAAAGTCAGGAGCACTGATTGCTGAACGTGCACAACATCTTTAGAATGTGCACATAAACTTTTCAACTGTGTGTACAACAAGCTTTTTGAACTGGCTGAATTCCATACACAGTAAGCACTAACAGGATACTATGATTTTTTTTGTTTGTGTAAGACCCCACACCCTGCACTTTTCAACGACAGGCGGTATGCTGTTTGAATCTGACAGCAATACCAGGTGGGGCTGGGTTCGGGGAGGAATAGGTCACTCGGCACAAGGGCTAGGTTTGTCTACTCTGTACAGGGGCATCCAAGTAACTCCGAACACAAGAAGCAATAACTGTAATGTCCAGTACCAGAAATGGGATTCTAAAGTGTGGCTTTATTCACATCCAAACAGAACAAACAAAGCATAGATGGACCCCCACGGTGCTACACTTCTGGTAATGCAGATTAAAAGAATCTAGAACACTTCTTCTACACTCTAGCCCTCAGGCTGTGAACCCACTGGGCACACAGCCTGGACTTGCACGCTGCTTTGGGTACACAGCCCAAACTTGTACACTGTTCTGGGTTTTCCCTGGCTCGGCTCCCTTGCCGGCCACTCGGACACCTTCCATATGTCATGGAAACATTTTCTGGTGGCTCTCTAAACCACCTAAGAATACCTCCGCTCTATCGGGGAATTTTCCTTTTAATCCCACGTCTGGGTACTTTCCTCAGGCACTGGCCAAGTACCTGAGAGAAAGTAAAGTTGCCACAGAGCAAATCCATAGAGGTGAATTTGGTTACTACTGATGGGGGGTCTCCCACCTCTCGCTCCCACAATTCATACCCGGCCATTTCTCTGGACAGTAAACACCTCATACTGTAAAGCTTGGCAATGTAGATTATGGCTAAATGTATGTCACATTTCAAACAACATGAAGCCTTGTTATATTATGACAATTGCAGTATGGCCGCAGGTTAGAACTGCTCCGGAGGAGAAATAGTTAACTTTCCATGCAGGCATGGAACTTAGAGCGCGAGCTCGGTTGAAAACTCTGTCTGTTGTGCTTCAAACGCAAACTGTCAGATTCTTTACTCCGCCTCACTGAACAGTCGCTCTAGAGATTTCTCCTTCTGCTCGGTTCATTTTGTCGGTTTAAAAGTATTATTTTTCGGTTTTTAGCCAAAATTAAACCGCAACCGGTTGGTTCAAGCTCTGTCTGTGGTAATGTAAGTAATAGATAGGTTTTACATTTATTTTTTCTGTGTGGAACTTGTAATTCTTTATCGGTTCGGTTTGAACCGATCAGGTTGTATTTAAAATCTACTAGTCCTTTTTTAGAGTGCGGTTCCGGTTCTTATCGGTTCTAAAAAAAGCGTTTCATTCGTTTTTCCACGACCCGTGACCACGGTTAGGAACCGATAAGGGTGTCTTGCTTGGTGGATTGCCATAAGCGGGCAAGTTGGTTAGGCTGGCATTATGTCTGAGAAACCCAAAAGAAAAACCAGACCCACTGGGTTTCAACACTGTAGTGTTTGTGGGGAAGCTTTTGCTAAGGCTGACCCACACACCACATGTGTCTATTGTCTGGGGTTTGACCACCTCAATTCAGACTGCCAGATTTGTCACAATTTCCCTGCTGCCACCATAGATAAGAGAGTTGGTAGGCTCAGGGAAAGGGAGGCCAAAAAGTCCGTTGACCCGGATGGCCAGCCCGGTTCGGTGCCAACCGAACCGGAGGGAGTGCCCTCTGACCAGGACGATACTTTCTCGGGCAAACGAAGAGCCGGTTCTGAGGAGCCGCTTCCAGCAAAAA
Source organism: Neoceratodus forsteri (assembly GCA_016271365.2). NCBI lineage: Eukaryota > Metazoa > Chordata > Ceratodontiformes > Ceratodontidae > Neoceratodus > Neoceratodus forsteri. Next base: position 1,420,116,378 of record CM028129.1, read on the forward strand.
GGACTAGAAAGTCAGCTAGTGTAGAGCCAAAAGTTCTCTCCCCAACTGCTGAGGAAATAGCTAAAGCAATTCAAATTGTCCAGTCTCTTTCTCCGGTTCCGACCGAACCGACATCTTCAGGTAAGCGTTCGGCTCGGCCGGTTCCACCGGTTCAAAATCATGATTTTGAGGATTTTTATGAACCGGGGGAAGGGGAAGAGAAATATGAGGAGAGTGAATATGGTTTTGAAGATCTGGATGTGCCCATTGATCCGGACATCTCTCCAGATAGACCCCTAGGGGTTTCTCTTCCAAGGCTTTCTGAGTCCCCTTCTCATTTCATGTTTTATAAAAAAGTTGCTGAAACTCTCCAGCTCCTTGTTGAGGAAGCTGTTGATGACCAAGAGGAGCCAGACTATGTAGAAATGATGGATATTCCAGAGTCTAGGAGACTGTCTATTCCTTTGCATAAATCTTTTCGGAAACAGACAGTAAAAGTTTTAAAAACTCCTCACACTATACCTCCTGTGGATAAAAGGATGGACAAGAGGTATACCTTATCAGGCTCCGACACTGATTTCCTCACTCAACAATGCAGCCATGTGGGGGTAGTGCAGGCTGCAGCCTGTGATATGGCTAATATTCCCGATAGCTTCACACTCCCCTGAGAAGGACTCCAGGAAGATTGATGCTATGGCAAAGAAACAGTACATGGCAGCATCTTTGGGACTCAGACAAGCAAATTATATGGCTTATGCTGCTAGGTACCAGAAATCCAGATGGGATACTGTGCTGGCCCTAGCGAAACAAGTCCCTGACCAGCTTGCCAGGGAGCTGGAACAGGTGGCTATGGATGGTATTGAGGCATCCAAGGTGCAACTTCATGCTGCAGTGGACTCTAATGATGTTTCATGGCTACATCTGTGGCACTTCGCAGGATGGCTTGGCTCAGATGTACTACCTTGTCTCAGGCTACCCAGTCTAAGGCCATGGATTTTCCTGTTGTGGGAAATTCTCTATTTGGGGAGCAAACAGAGAATTACATGAAGAAAATGGATGAATATAGGACCACCTATACGAGTGCACAGGCCAAAGAAAGGCAGGCCACTCCTCAAAAGCAGCTTCCTAGAGGCAGGGGCAGGCCTTTTCAGAGCCTTTTACCAAGCCAAGCTTCCTCCTCCGCCTATGCTCAGAGGGTTCTTTAGAGGAGAGGCAGACGGGGTACAAGCAGGTCTGCTTCCACCCCTCAGCCCAAAGCCCCTGCCAAGCAGGCACCCTGATGGGATTGCCAGGGCCGATTCTCCTCTACCTGTAGGGGGGCAGGCTGGCTTACTTTGTCCAGGACTGGAAGTCTTTAACATTAGACAAGTGGGTCCTGGAAGTAGTAAGCCAGGGACTGGTTCTCAGCTTCAAAAAATTTCCGAAGCTGAGAACCAGATCTTTTCCACCTGCAACTCCATCAGAGGCACTCACCCTAGAGGCAGAGGTCTCTACCCTCCTGGCTGTCAGAGCTGTGGAAAGGGTTCCTCCCCTACACCAAGGCAAAGGTTTGTACTCCAGGTACTTCCTTACCCCAAAAAAGACAGGAGAATGGCGGCCCCATCCTGGATCTCAGATATTTAAACAAGCACCTTTTAAAGAAAAAGTTCAAAATGGTGACTCTGGGAATTATCCCACCCACTCTAAGGCCAGGGGACTGGCTAGCTTCCCTGGACCTCAAGGATGCCTACTTCCATATTCCTATCAGAAGCTCCCATCGAAAGTACCTCAGGTTCGAGCTGCCCTCAGGCCTCTACCAGTTCAGAGCAATGCCCTTCGGCCTCACTTCTGCCCCAAGGGTATTCGCCAAATGCCTGGCTGTAGCAGTTGCCTACCTAAGAAGGCAAAAGATTGCCATCTTTTCTTACCTGGATGATTGGCTCTTAGTAAGCCAGTCCCCAGACCAGGTCAATTTACACCTTCAGATAACGCAGCAACTGCTTACCTCTCTAGGTTTCCTTCTGAATCTCTCAAAATCAGTTCTAGAGCCTGTCCAGCTTCTTACCTTCATAGGCACAGAACTGAACACTCAGGAAGCCAGGGCCTTCCTCCCCCTGGACAGGGCAAAGACCCTAGACTGCCTGTCCTCCTCATTTATCCTGCAGGTCTCCCGGCTAGCAAGGCATTTTCTGCAGCTCCTAGGACACATGGCTGCTTCCACAGCAGTTGTGCAAGGAGCAAGATTTCAGATGAGGGACATCCAGTTCCATTTGAGAGCTTTTTGGTCTCAAAGAAAGGATTCTCTTACCAAGCTGATCTCAGTAACTCGAACCCTGATCCAAGCCCTACAGTGGTGGCAGGATCAGAGCAACCTGAGACAAGGGGTTCCTTTTGTCACTCAGTCTCATTCTCTAATCCTTACTACAGACGTGTCCCTCTTGGGCTGGGGAGCTCACATGGGCGACCTCACCACCCAGGGTCTGTGGTCTCCCCAGGAATCTCTGCTCCACATCAACCTGTTGTAGCTCAGAGCAGTTTTTCTAGTACTTCAAGCTTTTTCCAAATCTGTTCAGAACAAGAGTATTCAGGTCAGAACAGACAACACCACTACAATGTGGTACATCAACAAGCAAGGGGGCACTCGGTCTACGGCCTTGTGCACCAAAGAGATGAAGTTGTGGTCTCTGGCTTACTCCCTGAACACCTCCCTTACGGCAGTTCACCTCCCAGGCAAGGACAATGTCCTGGCAGATGCTCTCAGGAGGATTTCCCAGGGCCACCACGAATGGTCACTGGATCCCCTTGTCTTGGGAGTAGTATTTGCCAGATGGTGCACCCTGCAGATAGATCTTTTTGCAGCCCCAGACTTCCTCTTTTTTGCTGCAGGCCCCCAGTGTTGGGCTCACTCCCCCTGGATGCCTTAGCAGCTCAGTTGGGAGGGGAAGTTTCTCTATGCCTTCCCTCCCTTTCCTTTCCTGTTCAAAGTGCTAGTCAAAATCAGATCCCAATCATGCAAAGTCATTCTGATAGCTCTGGATTGGGCCAGACAGCCCTGGTATCCACTCCTGCTGTCCTTAGCAGTCCATCCTCCCTGTTCCTTCCCAGGAATCACAATCTGTTAACCTGTGCCCAGGAAGGGTCTGGTACCCATCTCAAATCTCTCAATCTCAAGGCTTGGTTCTTGAAGAGTTAGAGTTTGCTGATTTACCTTTCCCAAGGTGTAATGGATATATTGAAGGCCTCAAGGAAGCCTTCCACCAGGGCTACTTACAATTCCAAATGGAAAAGGTTTTCCATATGGTGCTCGGAAAAGCATATTTCCCAGTCTCTGCTGATCTACCCACAGTCCTGGATTATATGGTCCACCTGAATTCTTTGGGGCTGAGACCAGCTACCCTGAAGGTGCACTTGGCAGCTGTGTCTGCTTTATTTCAGCAGGTAAATCCTCTTCCCTTTCAGCTCATCCTGTATTTTCAAGTTTTTTAAGGGTTGTTTCACACCAACCCTCCATTCAGGATCCTGCCCTGCCTGGGATCTTAATGTTTGCATTGCTCAGCTTATGCAACCCCCCTTTGAGCCCTTGTCTTCAGCTGAGCTCAAGTACTTGACTTGGAAAACTGTGTTTTTGGTAGCCATCACCTCTGCCAGACGCATAAGTGAATTACAAGCGTTGTCAGTGGAGAAGGAGTTTATCTCTTTTCACAGAGATAAGGTGGTCCTTCGGACTAACAGAAAGTTCCTGCCTAAGGTGGTTTCAGATTTCCACCTTAATCAATCTATTTCAATTCCAGTGTACTTCACTGACCACTCCTCCTCTGGGGAGAGGATGCTGCACAGCCTAGGTGTGAAGAGAGCCCTTAGTTACTACATAGAGCGTACCAAGGGTCATAGGTTTGACTCCCTCAACTGTTCCTCACCCATGGCGAAGTTAGTAAAGGAAGCCAGCCACTGAAAGATCCATTGCCAGGTGGATTGTCTCTTGTATCAATTCTGCTATGAGAAGTTGGGTAAAGTTCCCCTCAGGCCTGAGGGCTCACTCTACCAGAGGTACAGCTGCTTCTCTGGCTGCTGCCAGAGACATTCCTATTCTAGAAATATGTCAAGCAGCTACCTGGAAAACAGTTCACACTTTTACCAAGCATTACTCCCTGGACATCCAGGCTAGGAGTGATGCTCGGTTTGGCACAGCCGTGCTTCAGAGCCTATTTCCTAGGTAGGTTCTGTCCCTCCTCCATGGGAGTACTGCTGTGTAGTCTGCAATTGTCATAATATAGCAAGACTTCATGTTGTTTGAAGAAAAAATTACTCACCTTAGTAATGTTGTTTCTTCTAATGGAGTCTTGCTATATTATGACCTCCTCCTACCGGCCCTCTCAGAACCTCTGTTTTGGGGATGTGGGTGGGCAATACAAGGTTGGCACTTTTTTTTTTTTTGATGCCCACCTTGTTGTTTTCCACCTACCTTTTTGGGTGAATTGGTGTTGTGTTTTTGCATTTTTGAGTCTCCTGACTTGAGTCTTTGTTTTAGGCCAAAAATGAGTGTTTATGTCAGTAGCCAGTTGGCTAGTGTAGGTTTACAGCTTCCACACAGAACCTTAGTGAGTTTTAGCTCGTAAAGATTTGACAGTTTGCGTTTGAAGCACAACAGACAGAGTTTTCAACCAAGCTCGCGCTCTAAGTTCCATGCCTGCATGGAAAGTTAACTATTTCACCTCCGGAGCAGTTCTAACCTGCGGTCATACTGCAATTGTCATAATATAGCAAGACTCCATTAGAAGAAACAACATTACTAAGGTGAGTAATTTTTTCTTCCTGTACTTGTCTTGCTTTCCCTTTGTGCTGGATTTGAACATTCTTTTAATTGGCATAGCCCATTGCTCTAGGCCCCCAGTGATTAAGCAGTCCAGTCCCCACTTTACTTCACTCTTTGTGCTGGACTTGAACCTACTTGAGTTAACCGGCAATGTCTATTACACTAGACCTCCTACAGATTAAGTAGTCCAATCCCCACGTTCCAACAGTTCAGGTGAAAAACATTGGCCCTCTGTCTGAGTGAACTCACCCTTTGGTTGCAGGTGCCCCACAGGCGATTCCTCCACAGGAATTTCTCTCTCAGAGCTTCTGGTGCTGCAGCACAACTTGAAATAGGCAGCTTCTTCCCTTAGCCGGAACCAGGAGGGTTTCTCCCTGGAAAACAGGCAAACCTTTCCCCCCCATTCCCTCAGGGATGGGGCACTTGGACCAGTAACAGCGGTCTCCACCACTTCAACAATCAGTTTCTGTGTTCCTCGTACGGTGGAAACACACACCTTCTTAACAGTAGCTCTAAAACAGAGCTTAAAGCTCTGAGAGCCTGCACACAGACAGCTGTACTACTGTCTCTTCCCAAGGCTGCACACAGACTCTGTTCAAATTCCCCAACATTCTATCCTAACTTCCAACTGCAGCATTCCAGTGTGGCTCATGCAGCTGCAAGAGTTCTATGGTGATGTCATCCCTCAGTCTCAGCTGAGACTGAGAACAGAGTGAGACAGTGTGAAATCCATTTAACTGGAGTTTCACAAGCTGCTGTCCCTGCCTACCACTAGGTCTTACTGGGATTCTAGTAACCCCGGGTAACAGGGGGGTTACATTTGGAAAGTGTAAAAATGTAGGGTGATTTTCACTTAAGACTGTGGCATAGAAATGATCACATCCATTTTGTTTTTTAACTTACACTGTTGTCCCCTGCCTGTATTTGTGATCTGGATAACCTTTAGCATGGCCAGGCCATCTGCCTGCTCAAGGAGCTGCTCAGGTGTATTAGCTCTGCAGAAAGTTGACTGACCTGGTCACCCACAGATTAGGGTTCCCCAACATGGACAGATTTGCTGGAGGAAACAGGATCTGTGTACATCTCTTGAGAGTAGGGCTCCGAAGAGACCCGTGATGAAATGTGGTGGTGGTGGTGGTGGGGTGGGGTGGGGGCAGTGCATCATCTGCTGAGTCACCGGTCCATTTTGTTTTCTATCCCTTCTACTATTCCAGCTGTATCAACATGGTGAACCCTGATGGACATCCAGCTAACACTTGCTCCTGCATGACCCAAATCCTATCTCTGTCTCTTCTGACCCCCTAGAAGCTCTAGACAGCAGGCATAGAGTGGTGCGGACATCCTTCCTCTCCCCAGAAAGGAGAGCATCCTAATGGAATGTTCATCCTTCCCTGGTCAGCTCATCACAACACTTCCGGTTTGGGACATGAACCCATGCAGCTGATGTGACATAAAGTAGCTCTTCCACTCCACTGCACTAACTACCTTAGCCTTTCCAATCCCTGCTTTAATATATTGTATTTGTTCTCAAGTCCATCTTTATGTGGTTTTATTGTAACAGGTTAATGCACTCATTTATATGATAACATCTTTAAAATCAGTAGAAACTTGATTTTATTTCTGGCTCTTTGGGTTTCCAATAATACATTTCAGTTTTCATTCTTATTTATAAATACTATGATTTGTCTTTTGTTCTGTTTGTTTTTGTCCATTTCTAAGGTAGCACCCTGCTGTTTTTTTCATGTCTGGGTATGCTGTGCATTTTCTTAATGCATTATTTCCAATAAATCTGTTATGTGAACTAGAAATCTAAAGATAGTTTTTTGAAGGGATAAAGTTGAGGAAAATTAGAACAGTAATTCACAACTGATAACAAATAGTGTTCCTTTTTACTTTTTATCACCTTCCTTTGCTCACTGGCACCCGGCTCCTTCAGGTCTTGTAGTGGTCCCTATTGCCTGCCCAGTTCACCTCTTGCTGCCACCAGAGATTTCATCCTGACCTCTAGATGCTCCCCATTCCATCGTGGAGACAGCTTGACCCTGCCTGGATCCCTCCCTTACCTTGATGGAGGAACTGCTTATCTTTGACCTGGTGATGCAAGCTAGAGGGGTCCTCCGGTGGTGAACTGTGGGAGTCCATTGACGTTTGGGGGGACCAAGCAGGCTATCATCTTGTGTACCAGTGTGACATTTCCACTAGTCTTCCCCCCCCCCCCACTCGTGCCAGACAGCGTGTCATCATCCATGCCATCACTGAATCTCCATCATGACACTGTCAGGAGCCAGTGTACTAGTGGAGCAGTAAGTGCCCTCCCTGTGTGAGGAGAGTTTCAGTAGGATGCCTTGAACCCTCTTACTAGCTCATTTGCCTGACATCCTGGGCTCGTAGCACCTGCCTGGGGTGACAGCATGCCAGAGTGGTCCCCCATTGCTTGGCGCCAGAGAACCAGCAGAAGAAATAATGTTTGATATTTCTTCAGTTCCTAAAATGCCATGCAAATGGCCTCAAGAATTATATTCTTTGGAGAGCTAAACAAAATGCCAACATAATGTGTGGTGGTGTGTAACTTAAGAGGCTTTCTCTTTTATGGATTCTACAGCCGTTGGTGGGCTTCTTTAATTATCTCATGCCATTAACTAAATGCTGAAATACAGTGCAAGTGTATAGTTCTGTCAAGTCAGTGGTGATTAGGATGCGCTGACTGTACAGTGTTTTTTTTTTTTTTTCCTTCAGTCAAGAAACCATTTTTGTAATCTTGTTTCACATAGAACCGTCCAGCATTATTAAATAAATTTGAGCATAATAGGTTGTGACACACCAGATTCTGAACAGGATAGTAATTTATTTTTCCTTTAAAGTGAGGGCAATTTATTTTTGACCTTTGAAGTTTACTGTATTATACTTTGTTTTGCATAGTTCCCCAGGACGATGCCCTGAGTCATTAATACATACAATAATCAGATTTGTTCCCAGTAGTATGGACTTGCTTTTCATGTTACGTTGTGTCGGAGTTATATGGGAATTCTGAATGATAGGCACTTGTTTATTTCAAAATAAAAAGTGGAAATGTTCTTTGTAATTCTTAAAATCAGTGCTTTAGAGGAACGATGGATGTTATGGCAAATTAACTGTCGGATGAAGAGTGCTACGTGCTCTGTCTTTGGCGAGATTTACATGCTGTTAACTACATCAAGTTTGATGAAGTACTTAATTGGAGACTATAGAAAGAAGCAGCGCTTCCGACCAGTGATAATGCTCCCTTTCCTGTGTATTAGACACTCTTATACTGTAAAGAGTGTCTCACATGCAGATGCTGTTAAAAAAGGGCATGTTCAGGCATGGAGTTTTACATTTTTATTATCACTCTCAGTTAATAATATATAATTATACAGTGGTGTGTGAAAATCCTGTAACCTCACTGGTCAAAACATGTCGCATGACCATGGGTAAATCCTGCATAACCCACAGCTGAGGAATGGCACTTATAAAAAAACATAATTTAACACATTTTAAATTTATTTTACGCATGGGGCCATTGTATAATCGCAATAATGTACTCAGGTGTTGAGTTATTAGGTAATTTTACCACTTCTTTTGTGGTTGATGCTTAGCTTGTGCCCTCGTGACACACCACATATGCAGTAAATCTCAGTAACCCACACCCTGTGGTGCCTTATTGCTTAAATACATCCATCTACCATGTACAACCATATAAATGGGCTTGTTAGCCGACACTCGTATACTATAGAGTATCTCACATGCAGGTGCCGTAAAAATGGGCATGTTCAGAGGCTTATTTTTTTATTTTTTTATGAATCACACTCAGTCAGTAGTGTATTAATACATCCATGTATGACCATGTAAATAGGCTTGTTAGCTCATGGACTATCCAGAGTATAAATAAATAATGCAAAATTAACATTTCCACCTTCGGTTCGTGGTCCGCATACCTTAAGGATGCACCTGAGATCCCTCTTGCAGCTGTAAGAGTGTGGTCTCAGAGGACTATTAACATATAAATAAAAATAAAACCTAGAATAATACAAGGCTTGTGAAGAATAATGACCATTCCTAAAGCAGCAGTGTATGATAGCAGTGAAAATGTTGACATACCTTTTTTTTTTCTATTTTAGATTGTTCCTTATCTCCTGACTTGTATGACACCCCTATTTCCTTATGTTAAGTCTGCTTTAGCACTTCTTTCACATTTGAAATAATAAAAATATAACAAAACTAACAAAAGAGAATACAGTACTAATGAAAACCTGGTACGAGCCATAGTAAAAGGAGAGCTCCTTTTATTAATTCAACTGCAGTAGAAAACAAAGAAGTAAAGCAGACTCAAAATGGGTGAAAAGAGTATTATACAAGTCTGGAGATATGGGGTGATCGAAAACAGAATACAGAAACATATATCAAAATTTTCACCGCTATTATGCACTGCTGCTTTAATTATCTGTCTTTTGATTTTTTTATCATTACTGTTCAGCTAGCACAGTCAGGAAATAAAATGCCTTCCTTCCCTGCCTTGGCAGAAGCAAATATCGTTACTGATGAGGTATTAGTCATGCTAGGCATCATTTATCAAACATATGTACTGCATTTCCTGTAGGCAAATAAGTTTCTAGTTTTCTGCTTTTTAAAAATATCAGTTTTGGAGCTTTCCTTGGACTTGCTCTAATGTGCAGTATTTAAAGACTGATTTATCAGTTAAGCCTCTGCTGTCATCTGTTGGTGAGAGAAATATTTAATTATCAAGTAAGTAGTGAAGCAAGTCTCAAGAGTCTAGACATAAAGGGCTCGAAGCTTAGTACTCTATCAGCTGCGCTAACGGTGCACAGTTCCATTACTCCAGCCAGTGGGACAGAGACTGTCTTATATTAGTAGGATCGTGACATCATTCCTCCACACCACAGAAGAACTTGTCCCCATGCTCAGTCCTCTTCACCTGGAGTGGTGAGATAGAGGAGCCCTCTGCAGTGGGGTGGGCCAGAAATTCAAAATGGGGGTTAATGATAGGGGCATGCATGAATCCAAGTCCCAAAAGCCCTGAATATCAGGGGTGTTCAACCTTCAGACATTTGGTGCCGATTCAGATGACGCCCCTCACCCTCATCTCCATTTTTTGTCTTGGCCCCCTTTATCTTAAAATGCCAATTATCTATGGGAAAACAGCAATGTGTGCCCCCCTCCCTGCCCCACACAGTTTTTTGCCCTTAAAAGGGGAGGCAGACTTTTTTTATGCAAAACCATCAATCCTGGCATTATTATTATCCAGTCTTTGAGGGGGCACAGCAGTAAACATTACCATCCTCCACTGCCCTCATCCATAGATGTCCCCTCACACAGACACACACACACGTTAGTTGGGGGCAGAGGGTGCACTATCCTACGCTGGTTGTTCATTGGCATAGCCTGACAGATGATTCAGTTTGTGGGCCTCCATTGGCAAAGGATTGTCGTTCCTCCAAAGAGCATTGACAGTGTAAGGTAAGGTGCTGGGGCAAATGGGGGTGGTGATAGTGTGGGCGATCATTTAGTAAGGGAGAGAATATGCATAGATCCAAATCTGACTGCTGGGGCCACAAGGCCGAAAATTGGGACCCAGTTCATCTAAAAGCCAATTTATCAGCTAAGCCCCTGTGTTGCCATATGTTAGTCCAACACAAAACTCATGTCTTTTTTTTGCCACCCTCTGTGCCTACCCACAATTTGCCCTGCCTATGTTAGGATACTGACTGAACTGATCAATAGTTTGATAATTAATGCTTTTTAACAGAATGATAATTATTGCTTATTCTGCTAAAAGTATATGGTATAGTAACTGTATCCCATAAACTGTTGCTTTATGAGGCAAAGTACAGTGCAGGTTCCTTCATGACCCCTCAATTAGCCTAAACAGGGGAGACAGTGTGTTTCCCAAATAAGTCGTTAAATGTTTACATTGCCTCTGTTATGCCATAGAGGGAAAATTTCCCATGCAAAGCAGGTACCCCAAGAGCTGAACCTATCAGAGTCTCCCAGGAAAGGGGGCAGACAAGGGCCTTTCAGTTTTCCCCTTCTAATGTAACTACTTGAATTGGGATGTACTTCTCAGCCTGGCCCACGCCCAAAGGTCTCCTAGTCAATGGCCTCCCGAAAGTCCTCCTTAAGGGGGTGAACTTGGATCTAGAAAAATACTAAGGTATAATGTCCGGCCTCTGTGCCATGATATGCATTAGCCACCTGGTCCACCTGTTTTGATGTTTCAGAAGGGCATTCCCTCATAAACTGTTGCTGTCCAGCTTGTGAGTACCTGGCCATGTAGAGCCCTGCCCACAACTGCCAACTGCTAGTAAGGCCCAAGCAGGCCATGAATCAAGAGAGTACAGTCTTGTTGCCCAGCACTGCAAACCCTGCTACTCCCCATAGGGGGCATAGAACCCTCTGCCCACCATGCAGGAGGCTCAAAGTGGCAAACCTGCTGCTGCTTATCTTCTGTATCATCACCTCTAATGCCACCTCCCAACCACCCCATTTCAAAACATAGACTCGCAGTTCACAGATATGCACCCAGGCCTTTTACACCTCAGTTGGCTCTGCTTGGAGTCACCGACAAGGCTAATCTACCTCCACCCTAATCTCTCCTTTACTACCCAGCCACTTCCCCAGAAGACTCCACCTCAGTGCAGGCAGCTTCTCATCACTGCTGCTCCTTCTGGACGGAATATGAAGCCAGCCCATGGCTGCCCCCCAACACCAGCTGTGGACCTCTCCTTTTACCTAAAGGGCTTTAATATCTGCCAAGTTAATATCAGGAGCCTACTCCCCAAGATTGGCTTGGTCAAAACTTGGGTAACCCTGAACCAACGAGACTTTCTGATACTATCCAAAACCTGGCTCTCCCTCCAAATCTCCTCAGCCATCAACATCCCTGGATATATATCCCACAGTCAGGACCGCTCCCACAACTTCTCCATCACTAACTGAGAAGCCATCCCAAAATCACCTGAACTCATCTCAGGGGTCCGTATTTGTGCTCCTCCATCCCAGTGCAGATAACAAGTGTCTACTGCACACCAGGCAAATCCTGCGATGTGGTCACAGATATACTCCAGAAAGCTCTGGACCCCCTTCCTAAGGATGAACATGTCACATTAGGTGACTTTAACATTAACTGGTCAACTGGAACCAAGCTCCCCTCACATAGCAAACTTCACGCCAAGGTGAAAACCCTGAATTTCCACCAATTAATCTCGGTGCCCACACACTTCAACCCCCAAATCAGAAAATCACGGCATGATTGACAGGGTGCTGGTATCCCAACCACAAAGAATCCTGCCTTGTGGCACCTTGCCAGACATTTTCAGCTACCACTGTATGATGTTTAGTGTGTAGAAAATGAAATCCACATAAGCTCCCCCCCAATAACTTATGCCAGATCATTTACATCATTTTGCCCTGACAGTTTCACTCAGGATCTCCTGGCAGCCAACTGGTCCCCTGTCCTATCAGTCCTTGATCTGAACAAGGCACTGGCACACTTTTCCTCATATTCCTAGATATCTGTGACAGACATGCACAACTAAGCAGCACAAAGTCTGTGGCCACTACCTCCCCTAGATCACACCAGACATAATTGAACTGTTCCAATGGAGGGACACTGCCTGGGTCAGGCACAAGTCAAGCAGGCTACCCCAGGACAGGCAAGTCTACATCACACTTTGGAATCAGTGCAGCAGGAGCATATATCTAGCCAAAGCCAAATTCTTCCAGAGCTAGCTATCTTACAACACCCTTGACCCTATTAAATTCTGGAAAATGGCCAGTAGCCTAATTAACCCCTCCTCCACTGGGGCACAGACCCCACCCGGTCCCCCCCTTTAACCACCGATGCCCTCAACCAGTACTCCACAGAAGGCCCCAGTGCTCGTATCCCTGACTTCCTCCTGCTTCCCAATTCTTCTACCATTGTCAGCTTATGCCTGCAAGCAGTTTTGGTGGCTGATGTTTGCAAAGAGCTTTCATCACTAATTGGGGCATTCAGCGGTGGAGTCGATGGCATTACACCCAAATTCCTCAACATTGGTGCTCCAGCTAGGTACCAGCTCCTTTCCTTGCAGCTGGAAGCATGCACTGGTAGTTCTGCTCAACAAAGGTGGCCCAGCTGGGCTGGCCGGCCAGCGCAGTGGTAGAGTTACCGCTTACCATCCAGATGACTCGGGTTTGCGTCCAGAGTCTGGGACATCTGGTGGTGACTGGTGAGGTGGGGTTGGGTATCCCTTGGATGCTTCCTGCCTTGGGGAGATAGCCTGACCTCCCACTGGTGACCGGGGGGGGGTGTCATGCGGTAAAGGAATGAGGTCCCTCTAGGGTGACCTAACACTGGCATGTATCCACTCACTTGGCAAGTGATGCAGAGGCGTCACTCACCGAGAGTGGGACCAGCAGGAGTGTACCAAAGGTAGGGTGGGGCTTATCCACCCTTCTGACAGCCTTGATAGGTGAATTGCCAGATCAGCTCTCAGGACCACACCCTGGGGTGGGATATGAGGAGGGCCTAGCAGGGGACAGAAATACCCCCAGCAGCACTATGCAGATGAAGCCACCCCGTGCCACAGCAGGGTCACTTCAACTCCTCCTGCACCTCGCGCCAGCTCCTCCTCAGGGGCCCAGGCCCTCTAATGAAGTATCCTCCTCTTGGCTTGGAGAACAAGAGGGTGTTGTCCACAGGGGATAAACTATGGGTTACAGTCAGGGTATCAGGGGAAGTTGTCGAGCAAAGGCTGGTGGCGGGCTGGGCCACCAAAGGATTCCTGCAGTGGGTATAAGAGCTTGGGTAGGTGGAAGGAGGTCCCAGTAGCTGGTGAGGTGAAAGTGGAGGGCAAAAGAAATGGTGGCCCAGCTGACTCACCCTCCAACTACTGGCCAATCTGTCTGCTCCCCATCCTCTCCCAAAACCCTTGAGAGGTTTATCAGCAGGCAGCTATTGAACTATTATGCCCAAACTGGCTTCCTAACTCTCTACCAGTCTGGCTTTTGCTCCAACCACTCAACCTGTCCTCCTTTCTTAGAGTCACTAACCACATTCACACCAGCATGGACAAGGGCCTGGGCACAGGGGCCATAGTTATAGATCTTGCAAAGGCCTTTGACACCGTGGATCCCCACCAGCTCCAACTCAAATTAGCCGACTCTGATGTCTCCCCCCTGATCCCTAGCATGGTTCTGTCATGCCTGATTAACTGGATCCAGTCTGTCAAGCTTGGCCCATACTCCTCCTCCACCCTATCAGTCGCCCTCAGTGACCCACAAGGCTCAGTTCTGGGGCCCCTGCTCTTCGCTACCTACAAGACTGTGATCTGGCCAAGGTGGCTATCTTAGACTGGGATGGACTAACAGAAGAGAGCTACCGACAGAACTTTCACACCTTTTCAAGGTTGGAACACAACCTAGAATGCTGGCACAAAAAATTATAAGACTTGGCTACTCGGTGATTAAAACCAAAGGTTTGCAGTAAAGAGGAGATTAGAGATTTGATTGTACTGGTGCAGTACCAGAATGTTTTATCAGATCGGGTCTATGATCTGGCTGCAAGAGTAAAAATCACAAAATGTTACCTGGAAGCTGAAAGACCAGAGTTCGCTAAGAAGAGCAGAAAGCATGACAAAGCTCAGGCGGCAACCTGAGGAGATTCCCGCAGAAGAGGGAGGAGAAATTACTTTAGGAGGACGGGAACAAATTTGCTGGTATATGTTGGTGATCAAGTAGAGAAATATTGCTTACCCCTCCTCTTCAAACAAGGAATTAACCCCCAGGCTTAGTGTAATTCCTCCAGTCCCGAGACCCGACTCTCCAGTGAACCAGATGGGGAGTGCAGGTCATAGACTTGTTAGTAACATTGAATGTTTTTGTTGTGGTAAAAGTGGGGCATATCAATAAGTTTTGTGACCACATGGACTATGATTTTGCGGAATGCATAGCAACTGCCCCCACAGACAAGTTCCAGGCCAGAAATTCATATACAATACAAGTGCAAGTGGGGAACCAAACAGTTACAGTCCTGGTGGATTTGGGCTGTGAGCAGACATTAGTTAGTGAATCAGTGGGAGGACCCAACCTGGGTCAGTGGGGAGATTACATAAATATTGCCTGCGTGCATGGGGATACCTGTAAATACCCTACAGCCCCATTTATGGTTAGAGATAGGCAACTGGGCAGGAATAATAAAGGTGGAAATTTCCAAAACCCCTAACCCTGGTCAGTAGTCCTTGGTTGAGACTCAGAAGGGTTTCATGGCCTCCTGCTGAGTAGTGCTGAAAGATTTTGCCCACAGGAGTTCACACTAACCAGAGGGACTAGAACATGTATTTCCGTTACTGACTTTGAACTGTTTTGTCCAGAAGGGGAAGCCTAAGAAGTCCTGGGGTTAGAAACGGAAGGAGAAAAAGGAAAGAGTCCCTCTATCTGAAATTGTAGTGGTTGGGGACCACAAGGACCTGGGTCCAAGGAAAGTCTGAGAGGTCTCAGAGGAGGACATGGCATTTACAAATACAAGTGGTCATGAGATCCTTCCATAGGACAGACAAGACATTTTTCAAAACCCAGCAAACATAATTTCTGAACAAAGGGCTGATGAGGGTCTCAGAAATGCGTATCAGAACATGGTGGTAAATGGTAAAGTGGTAGATGAACAGAAAGCACAATGTTTTCCTAGGTTTGAACTGAAGGATGATATTTTGTACTGGGTAGAGCCCAAGAAACAAATTGGGACTTTATATTACCTGTTAGTGATTCCCAGGTCTGAAAGAAGAGAGGTACTGAGGCTGGCCCAAAATATACCTAGTGCAGGTCATTTGGGCAGGGAGACAACAGAGGCACACATATGTATCCTGTTCTTGTAGCTAGGTGTATAGAAGAAGGTAGCAGATTATTGTGCTTCTTGCCCTGAGTTTGAGTTGGTGGCCCCCAGAAGTGTATAATGGGCGCCTTTAATCCCTATGCCATAATAGACACCCCGTTTGAAAGAACTGTGATTGATGTGTTGGAGCCCTTGATGGAAAGTACATTTGGGTGTCAGTATATATTGGTTATATTGGATTATACCACCCTTTACCCTGAGGCTATTCCCCTGTATTCCACTACAGCCTGGTCAGTGGCAAAATAATTGATTAGAAGTGTTTTCCCCAAGTTGAACTACCAAAGGAGATCCTAACTGATCAAGGCACCAACTTTATATCAAAACATATGAGGGAGGTGTCTGCTTTACTGAAGGTTAAGTCCATCCGGACATCAGCGTATCACCCACAGAACGACAACTTAGGGGAACGCTTTAATAAATTGTTAAAAGCTATGCTGTCTAAATTCATGTCAACCGAAGTAAAAAACTGATGAAGTGTTACCCTGTTTAATGTTTTCCATTTGGGAGGTGCCACTGGGTTCTCGCCCTTTCAATTTTGTACAGGTTAGCACTCCAAAGGATGTTGGATCTTGTAAAAGAAATGTGGGAAGAACAGGCGCATAGTCCACCTAACAAACTCCAATATGTATTACAATTGAAAGACTGGACAGATTTGCCAAAGAAAACATAATAAAAGCATGGCAGACCCAGGCAGTGCACTATGAACAAGGGCCTGGCTATGAAAGTCAAAGTCCAGTGACAGAGTACCCCTTCTGTTGCCTAGCTCTGAGAGTAAACTCACAGCTAAATGGCAAGGACCATGTGAGGTCCTCAGAAAGGTGAGGCCAGTTGATTACAAAGTCTTACCACTGGACAGAAAAAAAAGAAAACCAAATTTACTGTGTTAATTTGTTGAAACCCTGGAAAGTTAGGGATTGCTTATTGACCCAGAATAGCCTACAAGGGCCCTAAGTCCACTGACTGATGAGGACATGGATGACAGAACCTTGGACTTAGGACTGAAGAATGTAAAGGAACCAAGTGTCATCTCAGTGGATGACCGGATCAACAAGACCAAAAAGCAAGAAGCCCAGAGGCTGGTAGAGAATTTTGGGGATGTATTCTTCCCAAAGCCAGGATGAACCCATAGATACATAGATACATAGACAGTGTCAGCAGATAAGGGCCTGTGGCCCACCCAGTCTGCCCATTTGAGCTTGTAAGTTCAGTTTATGTTTTCCTAGAAGTCTGTTGCCCCTTACCCCTGACCTCCAGAATTCCTTTATGTCTATCCCATGCATTCTTAAATCCCATGATTGTTTCAGCCCCCACCACTTCCTCTGGCAGGGTGTTCCACTTGTCCACCACCCGTTCTGTGAAGAAATTCTTCCTCGTGTTTCCTCTGAATCATCCTCCCTCCAACTTCATCCCATGCCCTCTAGTCCTGGAACATCTTTTTCGCTTAAAAATAGTGTATTCCTGCATCCTGTTCCTCCCTGTGAGATACTTGTATGTCTCTATCATATCCCTCTCTCCCTCCTCTCCTCCAGGAGTACATGTTCAGTTCCTTCAACCTGTCTTCATAGGACTTGTGATGCAATGCATGCACCATCTTTGTTGCCCTCCTCTGAACCTTCTCTACCCTGTCTATGTCCTTACGTGGGTATGGTCTCCAGAACTGTACACGTGTACTCCAGGTGGGGCCTCACTAGTGTCTTGTATAGCGGAATTATGACCTCCCTTTTCCTGCTGGTGATGCCCCTGCCTATACATCCCAGCATCCTATTTGCTTTACCTGCTGCCTTGTCACTGTTTCCCTACCTTGAGGTTATCAGAGATGATAACCCCAAGATCCCTTTCCTGCTTGGTGCATGCTATATCCTCACCCCCAACTGATATATTGTGCCAGGGTTTTTATGCCCCATGTGATCCAACACCACATAGACATATCTCAGGTGTCTGTATCTGCCAACAACTCTACAGACTACCAGAAAGAATCTGAGAGACATTATGGGGGGGGGAAATCCAGTCTATCTTGGAGTTGGGAGTCATTAAGAAATCCGAGTGAATGCTCTAGCCCTGTTTTTCTAGTCCCAAAACCAGATGGGACCACCCAGTTTTGTGTAGACTTCCAGAAAGGCAGTGCTGCATCCAAGTTTGACACGTACCCTGTGCCTGGGGAAGACGAACAGGACTGACTGGGCAAGGCTGACCAAGAGGTACTGGCAAATCCCTCTAACTCCTGAGTCCTGTGAGAAAATGGCCTTTGTCACCTCGATTGGCCTGTATCAATTTACTTTGCTTCCCTTTGGATTGCTTGGAGCCCCGGCTACATTCTGGAAAATGAGGGACTGCATCCTCCATCCCCATGGACTGTATATAGCAGCGTACCTGGACGATGCTGTCATATTTAGCCCTGATTGGGACAGTTACCTGCAGGATGTGGCTCTGGTTCATCAGTCACTTAGGTAGGCAGGTCTCAAGGCCAGTGGCACGAAATACACCTTATGGTGGCAGGAGACAAAGTATTTGAAATATATGGTTGCAAATGGCCACGTGCACCTGGTTAATGACAAAGTAAAGGCCTTAGCTGACTGCCCATTCCAACTACTAAGAAGCAGTTTAGGTCCTTTCTTGGACTTGTTGGGTATTACTGATGGATCATTCTGGAATTCTAAGCCCTTGCTACCTCACTGACTGACCTGACCCAAGGACACAACCCCAAATAAAGTCCAGTGGTCACCTAATGTCAGATCCAGAAGCAAATGATTTGATACCTTTTATTGGACCAACATATATGTTACAACAAAAGAGCAAACTGCTCTAGCTTTTGGACCAACCAAGTCCTTCAAAGCTTTGAAGCTTCTGAACGTGGGGCTGGGGAAAATAGTATAACAAGACTTTGAGGACGGCATTCACCCCACAGTATATCAGTCTCACAAACATTTTCCCCTGAAGCAGTGCTGTGCCACACTGGAAAAAGCATGTCTGGCATTAAAGTGGGTGGTGGTCACCCTACGCTACTACCTTTTGGGATGGAAGTTCATCCTCGTCACTGTCCACACCCCTTCAAGTGGTTACATGCTGTGCAGGATATCAGCGCTTGTTTAAGCTGATGTTATTTGGCTCTTCATTTTCATTTGATGTATGCCACCAGGCAGGTACCCAGCATGGTAATGCAGATCTTTCCTCTTGTGAGGGTGGGTCTCTGGCACTTACCAAGACATGCCACAAGCATAACTCTTAGGCCCTGTCCACACTATGCCTGTGTAACGTAACAGAGTGCCCAAACTGTTACCGCAACGGTTTGCGTTTACACCTGTAACGTTACAGAAGGCATTTTCATAACCGTTGTTGAAACCACATATAAGGTGGTTTCAGCAATGGTTATGAAACCAGTTACGCCTTGGTAACGTTACCGGGTGAGGTGTGGATGCGTGGTAGTGGTCCTCTGCAGGGCCCATAGCTCAGCGCGAGCTACATCCTGGGAACAGGTGCCGCTGTAACGGTCGCTCGGGCACTTTAGTGTGGACCGCGTGTACTGTCCTGATAAAGGACACCACCGCAATGTGGACATACTGCATCGATCCCCGGCCGTAACGGATTGCATCCGTTACCTGGCCAGTGTGGTGTGGACAGGGCTATAGAGGGAGGGTGTGTGATGGAGTGTGTGTATGTACACTCCTTTTATCCATAAATTGCTTCACAATCCTGCAACACAGGTTGTGAATGTGGCTGTGGTGGGATTTGTACCAAACCCCTACTGCTTTCAGTTTGGCCCTTTAAAACCTCAGTGCACTGCTTGTTCTGAGTGTTGGATGTACCTCAGAGGGAGATGGGCTAATGAGTAATACCTGGGCCTAATACAGGGAGAGAGGCAGAGGTTTCTGTTTCAGTTAGATTTAAGTGGAGACAGAGAGAGAGACCGAAATGAATTGTTTGCTAAGCTGAATATGAAGTTTTTTTTTTTCTGTTACTGAAAATAAAGCAGATTTCATTTGATTTAAAACCGGCATCCGGAGTGTTCTCTTTAAGAGAGCTCCCTAAGAAACTGTCTGGTTTGGTTTGCTAAACTGTTGTATCTCCTGAACTGATTCTTTTATCAAACTAATTTGTCCATTCTGCAACTGAAATATTTTATAGAAGAATGTCACCTTTAGCTTTTTTGTTCACTTTTCAGAAATTAGTTCCAGTATTATGGAAACATTTTTCTTCTTATCCGTTGTTCTGGGACCCAGAAGGTAAAGCATTTTGAAAACGAATACTGTGTGAACAGGCTGAATATATGTTAAACGGAAGCTGCTTGGCATGCAGGTTTAACTCTTTATTCTTCAAAATAGATGAGAGAAATCCCAGCTGGTAAAGAATAGATAGCCCTTCTGCAAAGAAATTGACTTTTTTTATCCATTTCTGAGAATGTTAATCTTCACTAAGCCCCAAAGGCAAAATCGTTGGTACTGTCAGAATGCTTTGCTGCTACATATATTATTATTTAAAAACTCAAAAAAAGCTAATAGTAAGAACTGGAGTGATTTGGATCCGAGTTACATGTCAGAGAAGAAGAAATGTAGAGCAGTACTGTTCAGAGCTTCTTAGGTACTTAGCTAGAAATGTTAGAGTACGTTTCTTTGGTGCTAAAAAGTAGAAACAAGGAGCGTCCTTACCTCAAAGGGAGCTCCACCACGATGTTTAAAAACATTTTTTAGCCATCTTGGTGGCACTGAGGGTTGGGAGCTGGATGCCACACCTCACCTCATGCGCCCAGGTTCAAGAATGAGCCTGGGATGTCGAGAGGTGGGTGGGGCAGAGCTGAACTGAGCAGCCTTAAGGCAGTTCTCCTGTCCTGGGAGGGACTTGCCACTCCTTCCACACGGCTGCCCCAGGTGGAGGCCTGGAGGCAGTGCAGGTTGGGAGTGACACGAATAGAGTGGACGTTGAGACCGTAATGTGCACATGCCACCGCAGTAGGGCAGGGAGAAAACTGAGCTGGCAGGCTCATGATGGTCCCAGTGATGGGGAAGCCGGCCACGAATAGATAACAGCCCCCTGAGGGGAGGGGAAGGGGCAGAGCCTGCCTGCCAGCTCCACAGAAGAAAAATCGGGGCATAAAATGTTGATAAAAAAAATTCTTTTAGCCCCCAAAGGAAGAGAAGAGAGTGCAATTTTCCCCCTGAGGGGCTTGCTGGATGATCCCTTTCCACTTCCTGACTCTGATCCTCCCCTACGCTCCGACATTTTGTGACGTCTCTATAGGGAGAGCATGGGGGCATGCTCCATGCACTTGAATGGAGTGTCTTTTTCAAAGCTGATTTCCCAGTTTCAAATCGGGTTTTGGTACTGACTAATGCCAAGGTTCAAGTAACAAGAACCTTGTTAAAGAGCTAGTGTATTGCTTGAAATTAATGGTCATTTTCAGATGCAGTCAGTTATCACTTCTCATATCTCAAGTATTTTTTGTTTTCTGTTTGTTATTTAGAAAATTTTCCACCTGGCAGTTCTGGGGTGGTGTGTGGAGCAGCACTCTGTCTGGAGGGGAAAAAAAAGTCAGTTCTGTTCCTCTCACTACATCGTCAGAAATGAGACCAAACACCTTGAGGCACCACAGTCCTTGCAGCCTGAGCAATGACTCTCACAAGCTACCAATCAAAATGCAGGAAATTGTGACATCACTAGTAACCAGGGGGAGCCAGTCCCTGCTGCTTCATGTGAAAGTGAAACCTGGCAGTGAGAAATGGTTCTCATTGGTTACTAATGATGTCATTGTCAGTGTGGTCTCAGTGTTGATGTAGTGGGAGGAACAGAACTGACATTTTTTTTCCTCCAGACAGAGTGCTGCTCCACACATCACCCCAGTACTGCCAGGTGGAGAATCTTCTAATTAGCAAACAGAAAAGAAAAAATACTTGAGATATAAGAAGTGATAGCTGACTACATCTGAAAATTACAATTGCAGGCAGTTTCCAGGCACTACACTAGCTCTTTAGTTGAACCCTGGCATCAATCCGTATCAAAGCCTCATCTGAAATGGGGAAATCAGCTTTGAAAAAGGCACTCCATTCAAGTGATAGAGCTCTCCCTACAGAGACGTCACAAAACGTCAGAGCGTGAGAGCAGATCAGAGTTGGGAAGTAGAAAGGGGTTGTGCTGCCAGCCCATCGAGGGCAAATTGCAATCCTTACCTTTCCTTGGAGTGCTAATGGAAAAAATGTTTAAACAACGTGGTGGAGCTCCCATTGAGGTAAGGGAGCGCCATGTTCTAGGGACATGGATATGTTGTTCATCCACACTGTCTGGCAGATATCCTTGCTGCTTTAAATCTTGCCGGAAGGTCTTCAAGCTGGCTCCTCCCACCCACCCGGGTGGTAAAACTCTCGGCTCCACCCCATGACGCCAGATCTTCCTTACCGCTTGGAAGCTCAGGTTCCCTCCTTAACGCTCTGCGTATAAGACTGGTTCCTAATTCTTCTAATTTTTGAAATTAAAAGGTTTTTGCTTAAAAGACTTCGGTCTTCTCTCCCTCGCGGCTGCGATGGACAAATCGACTCCCGGTTTCCGGAGATGCCCTTGCGGGCAGAAGATGTTTCGGACGGATCCGCACTCCACGTGCGTCTACTGTATAGGCCTGGAGCACGACCCGCAGGCCTGCGACCTGTGCTCTTCCTTTTCGGCCTACGTCCTCGAAGACCGTGCTGCCCGTTTACAACTGGGGCGTCCCGAGAAGCGTTTTCCTCTGGTGAAGTCAAAAGAGGCCCGGTCGGCGATTTCTGCGGCGGCGGGCTCGGCGGATCAGCTCGAGCAGATGATTGCCCTCGAAGAGGAGGTGGCGCGGGCCGCTTCTACCTCGGCTGCGGCATTTGTCCCGCTCTCTCTCGGTGCCTCTTATTCAGCTTCTTTTAAGGAGCTTTGTTTGACCCTTTCTACTAAAGGTGAGGGACCAACTTCTGCTGGACCATTTTCTCGGTCCAAAAAGAGCAAAGTAAGTCCACCGTCGGCGCTCAGGAGGCGGGAAGATCCCTCTCCCGAGTTGTCAGTCGTGACTTGATCGACGCCCGCTTAGCACTGGTCTCATGGTGTCCCCATCAGGCCAGTTGACCGAGACTCCCGTTGATCGCGGTGAGATTTTTCTCGACCCGTTGGACGGGTTGTCGGCAGGAGAAGCCGAGATCCCTCTCCCCGGTTCCCCGGTGGAGTTGAGGACCCGTTGACTTTGTCTGCTCCGGTGCCGGAGCCTTGGTTGAACCCTCGGACACGAGGAGTACGGTTCCCCGACACCCTGCACCATCCTCGGAAAGCCGAGGTTCTTGAGTCTCGGACTTCTTAGCAGTTCAGCCCGATCCGCCCGTCGCCGGAGGTTTGATCTTAACTGCACAGCGGCAAGCGGCGCCCGGCTCGATCTCTTCCTCCTCCTCGGGCGAGGGAAGCTTCGGCGTAAATTAGGTGTGATATGAGGACCTCATGTAGCAACAGCTCCTTCTGACCGAGGAATAAGCCGGCGCGTCCTTTGACCATTAAGTGGCTGTCACTGGGCGGCGAGACAACCCCTCGTTTTATCCGAGGCCTGTTCCCAGGCGGTTGTTCGCCAAAACCAGCTACCCCACCAATTCGGTGGAACCTCCGCCTCCACAGCCGTTAGTTGGGGCTCCGACCAAGAATGCTCGGTCGGCTCAGGGGACTGCCCATAGGCTGTCTGTCACCCTCACTCCCGATCGACCTCGGCAGGTGGAGGGTGGCTCAGGCCCGAGGCAGCTCTTTGAGGACTCTTCCGAGTCCGAAGACGATTCCTCCCTTTTCTCCAAGCGAATGGACTTGGAGTCCTCAGGAGGACAGTCGGTGGACGACAGCCCTTCGTCCTTCCTGGGATTGCTTCGGCTCATCTCGGAGTCCAACGGGATGAAGCTCGAACCCGTTTCTAAGCGGGCCAGGTATCCCCTCACGGAGATTCTGGACCGAGGGGATTCCCCTATGGAGGCCTTTCCGGTGGCCGAGGCCATAGTGGGCCCGGCCTTGGAGCTCTGGCAGCGCCCTTCTTCCTGCCCTGCGCCTTCGGCCAGGATGGCCAGGAAGTATGCCGTCCCTACCGGTTCCTTGTCCGGTTTTGGAACACCCTCGGCCAAGGGGTTAGTTACCAACAGCGTTTCGGCGTGCGAGACGCTAGAGGATGTGGACAAACCTCCCGACAAGGTCCAAGAAATTGGACTATGCGGCGAAAAGTCTCCGCTCGTCCTCCCTCGGCCTCGCCAGGCCAGTTCAGCCGTCCTCATGGCACATTTCTCTCATGCCCTGTTGGGCTCCTGGGCGAGTCGTCCCTCATCTTCCAGCGGATCTGCAGACCACGGTTGGGCAGGTGCGGGACCAGGAGCTAATGCCAAACAGCAGCTTCAGACTGCTTTGGACATTGGGGACTCATGTGCCAGGTCTGTGGCAGCCGCAGTGGCTATGCGTCGTCGGGCTTGGCTGAGGATATCCACCTTCACTTCGGATACCCAGCATAAGTTGGCGGATGTCCCCTTCTTGGGGACCGACCTCTTCGGCCCTGGGGTGGGAGGTCACCTACAGAGGATCGAGAAGTCCAATGCTACCTTGGACTCGGTCTCATCCGCTCAGAAGGACAAAGGCCGCAAAACCACAGCCCTAAGCCCTTTCGTCCTTCTGCGCCCAGCGACATGTCCGTCCAGCAGCGTCCAGGGCCAGCAGGCTCGGGCTGGCATCCCAAGCCAAGCCCGGGGCTTCCTCCAACAGGAAGCAGGGAGGTAAAGGCCCAGGAGGTCCCTCGGCCGGCCCCTCCTCCAAGCCTGCCCAGTGACGGGCTGAGGGGTGTCGCCCCCAACCCTGTCGCCTCACCCCAGGTTCCCCCCGTGGGGGGACGGCTCCGACACTTCCTTTCCGCCTGGTCCGTAATTACCACGGACAGGTGGGTGTTGGAGGTGGTGGGAAAAGGCCTGCCTCTGGAATTCAAGCAGGCCCCGCCCTTCAGAGCCGTCGCACCTCGAGGGGCCTCGGGGTCCGCAGCCTCACTGTCGGCTCACCGAGCCGACATTGCTCTCCTTCTCCAAAAGGAGGTGATCAGGGAGGTGGCGGACCCTCCCTCAGACCCGGGGTTTGTGTCCAGGTACTTCCTGGTTCCGAAACGGACGGGGGGCTGGCACCCCAATCTCGACCTACACAACCTAAACAAGTTCCTAAGGTCTCGAACCTTCAGGATGGTCACTCTGGCTCAGATAATACCATCCCTGGAACCTGGCGTGTGGTTCTGCTCTCTGGACCTGCAGGACGCGTTCTTTCACGTCCCTATCCGTCCGTCACATCGGAGATTCCTCCGCTTTTGAGCGGAGGGATCCCTTTTCCAGTTCCGAGCCATGCCCTTCAGCCTGTCTCAGCTCCCAGGGTCTTCACCAAATGCATAGCAGTGGTGACAGCTTTCCCTCTTGAGCCGAGGGTCAGGTGTACCCTTACCTGGATGATTGGCTGATAGCAGCCCCCTCAGACAGGAGGTGGAGCGGTCAGAGATCTGGCCTCAAGTTTGCTCTCAGGTCAGCCTCCTCATCAACGAGGCCAAGTCGGAACTCGAGCCAAAGCAGGTGATTCTTTTCATCGGGGCAGAGCTCGACTCTCTTCGAGCCAGAGCACGGCTCCCGGCAGACAGGGCCGAGGTTCTTACCTCCTTTGCTCAATCATTTCTGGTTGGGCAATCGCGCCCTGCCCGGGACTTCCTGCGCCTCCTGGGTCTCATGGCGGCCTGTACCAGCGTGGTCCGTTGGGCACGCTGGCACATGCGCCCTCTTCAGTGGGGACTGGCCAGCCAGTGGTCACAATGCTGTGATCCATTGGACCAGCTAGTGACGGTGACCCAGGGGATGTGGAGCGCTCTCCAGTGGTGGACTGTTCCAGTTCATCTGCAGGAGGGCATCCCGTTTGTCTGCCCCGAGCCGACAGTCTCTCTATCGACCGATGCCTCTCTGATGGGTTGGGGTACCCATCTGGGGGAACACCTGGCGCATGGCCTCTGGTCCCCGCGGGAGTCCCGATGCCACATCAACCTGCTGGAGCTCCGAGCGGTCCGCCTAGCTCTCAGCGCCTTTGCTCCATTTCTCCGGGGTCAAGTGGTCCGAGTCCAGACGGACAATACCACGACCATGTACTATCTAAACCGCCAGGGCGGGGCCCAGCTCCATGCTTCTATGCAAGGAAGCTCTGCCGCATTTGGTCACTGCGTGCGCGGCTTGGAGGTGGATCTCCTGGCCATTCAGTGGCAGGGCCTCCAACACCTGGCCGATGCCTGGGCGGATAGGGCTGCATCCCAGATAGTCTCTCCTGCGGAGTAGTACAAGATCTGTTCTCCCATTGGGGCACACCTCAGGTGGACCTGTTTGCCTCAGGAGAGCAGCGAAGCTGAGACTGTTCCATGCCCCCCCCTCAGCAGGGCTCGCTGCAGGGATGCCTTCTCGAGGCCATGGACCCGGGCCTCTTCTCGACTTCCCCATTTCCTTGATACACAGGTGCTTCTCAAAGCAAGGAGGGACAAGGCGCAGGTGATTCTGATAGTCCCAGACTGGCCCGCCAGTTCTGGTACCAGATCTCCTCAGCCTCAGCTCCAGGCTCCCGAGGCAGCTTCCAGCTCGCCCGGACCTGCTCTCAGTCAGTCAAGAGAAGGTGTTCCATCCGGACCTTCAATCCCTGCACCTGACGGCCTGGTTCCTGAGCGGCTAGAGTTCCAGGCCTTGGGTCTTTCCGACGAGGTCCTCAGTGTAGTTGAGGCGTCCCGTAAGGAGTCGACCAGGAAATGCTATGCCTTCAAATGGAAGAGATTTTCCATTTGGTGTCAGGGCAAGGGCTTGGACCCTTCCTCCTGTTCCTTGGCAAGCATCTTGGACTATTTATGGTCCCTTTCTCATCAAGGGCTTAGGTCGGCTGACCCTAAGGGTGCACCTGGCAGCAATCTCTGCTTAGCGGGCGCGGGCTGGGGAGCAATCGGTGGCGCAGGAGAAGGTGGTCTGGCGCTTTTTCCAAGGCCTTGATCACATTTCCCCTCCGGTGCGAGAACCTCCACCTCTGTGGGATTTACTGCTGGTAATGGCAAAGCTCATGGGCAAGCCATTCGAACCAATGCACAGGTATGAACTCTCTCTCACCTGTCGTGGAAGACCGCCTTCTTGGTGGCTATCACGTCAGCCAGAAGGATGGGAGGGCTCCAGGTGCTCTGCATCGAGTCTCCTTACCTGGTCTTCCACAGGGACAAGGTTGTCCTGCGCCCCCACCCGAAATTCCTTCCGAAGGTGGTGTCGGAGTTTCACCTTAACCAGGTGTTGACTCTGCGGTGTTCTACCCCAATCACACCTGGGAGGTCGAATCCAGGCTCCATACTTTGGACCCTAGAAGGGCGCCGCTTATTATAAGGGCGCACGGCTGAAATCAGGGAGAGGTTCTCCAGCTGTTTGTCACCCTACGCTGAAGCCACACCTGGCAGACCTGCAGCCAAGCGCACGATAAGCAGCTGGGTCACCTCCTGTAGATCTCTGCTATAAGTTGGCGGGCATGGAGCCTCCCAGAGGGATAAGAGCTCATTCTACCGCCATACTGCTGCATCGGTGGCTGCTTCCAGGGACATCCCTATCCAGGATATCTGCAGGGCTGCTACCTGGAAGTCAGCACACACCTTCATCACCCATTACCACATCGACCTTGAGTCACGCCGGGATGCTGGTTTTGGGGCCTCGGTTCTCAGTCTTTATTCCTAAGTAGGGGTGTCGCCTTGCCTCCCTCCTCCCGGAGAACTGCTAGGAGTCTGCCAGACAGTGTGGATGAACAACATATCCATGTCCTAGAAATACAGGTTACTCACCTGTAACAGGAGTTCTAGGAATGGTATATATTGTTCATCCTACATTCTCTCAAACCTCCTGAAGCCGGCACAACCTGAGCTTCAGTGGACCAGATCTGGCATCATGGGGCGGAGCCGAGGTTTTACCACCGGGTGGGTGGGAGGAGCCAGCTTGAAGACCTTCCGGCAAGATTTAAAGCGGCAAGGATACCTGCCCGACAGTGTGGATGAACAACATATACCATTCCTAGAACTCCTGTTACAGGTGAGTAACCTGTATTTTTCTGCTTTTTAGCAGATAGAGATTGCAAGAAAGGTTCACTTTAAATAATTATACAATGTAAGTACATAATCTACTAAAAGTCCATACTGGAACAGATGTGAACTATGTGGAGTGCTTTTGTAATGTGTGGGTTTAATCATGTGCAGCATTTAAAGGTGCTTCTGGATTGAAACCTCAGGCTTTGCCCTTTTGTTTCCTTAAAGGAAAACTGAATATATTTTCACCTGCCCCCAAATTCTACCCTGCCAATGAGTCTGTGTCCGTGTAAAATAAAATATTATTGTATTACACAGTTGCACACAACGAAATAACCACTTTATCGCCTACAACAGTGCTCCCACCACCATCCAGTGGCTATACAGTATATTTCTACTACTGCTTCTTCTATGGAAATATGCACTGCCGAGCAATGACAGACTTGGCAGGACATATTTTTGTTTATTAATTTGAAATGTTGATGCCCAGGAAAGGCACATTGAGCTGAAGGTGATTTCCAGTTGTGACCCACCCCAACAGGTGCATAATGTGACAGAAGTAAATAACATAAACAGGGTATAGTCATGCATAATGACGTGGTGTGAAATAAACAACGCAAACAAGTGGTACAAAATGTGCATGGAATCAGGCTGGTGCATAGCAAAGGAGATGACCACTATGGGCCTGCCAAAAGCAGCATAAACATTAACACCAACAAATTGACATACCCTATACTGATGAAGTTATATGACAGGTTGCAGCAAGATACATTACAGTGAGAAGCCTATCAAACCAGACAGGTATGCAGAGTTCAAAATCTGGTATAAATCCGTAGGAGCCCTGGTCAGAAACGGGAGCAGGGGATGGAGGAGTTAGGGAGTGCTGAGGGTATTAGACCATCTGGAATATCAAGGTAAAGTGGGAGTTGGGGTGCAAGAGCAGGACATGGCCATGTAGGGCAGGAGCAGCAATAGGCTGTGTGGGCCCAGAGCAGGGTTTTTTTTTGGGGGGGGGGGGAGCTCAGAGAGGAGATCTAGTGACTAGAAACTAGAAGGCTGTTTCAGAGAGATGGGAGCCTGTATGAGAAAGATGCCTAGCCTGTAGTAGTGTTATAGAAAGGGACACAGGAGAAATGTGAGTCACAGTTTCTGAGGGAGTGAGACTGGGGGAGGAGGGAGAAGAGGTTGCAGAGAAGCAGGGAGAACCAGAACTTGACTATAAGGGGAGCAGAGTGATGGAGATGCCTGCTGGAAGGAAGTGAAAGTTGGGGCTAAAGAGAACAGTGGTGGTTTGGGGGGCGATAGCCGAGAAAAGTACCAGAAGGAATAAAGAGAGGTCCAGCCTGGCGGGGTGGATTTAGGGGCGGCATCATAAATTACGTCCTCATTGTCAAACACAGGGAGGATCATTTTGAGAACATTCTTATGATGAGCTGGGAGAGGAATACAGGAATCTTTGAGTACAGAGCGCCCAGTTAAAGGAGGAGTGTGAAGTGGATGGCATCAGTGTGTCTGGAGAGATCATGGTGGTTATCTAACCAAACACCTAGGCACTTAAAAGAGAGGGCTTCCTCAAGTAATCTAAATAGTCAAAGAGCCTCAGCACAAACACACTAAGGCAAGGGTTACCCAGAAAGGACACAGGCAACAACAAAGCTGTTTCAAAGAAATATAAAATCACACATACCCCCAACAATGCAAAGCATCATCGGATGTCTTTTCAAATCCCATGAAAGTTTAGACTGGTTATGTTTTAGCAGGAGTACTTGATGCCACATGGCCTCTCACAGTTTGCAGAGGCTGAGAACAGGAGCCACAGAAATGTGTTCAAACAACATGAAGTCTTGCTGTATTCTGACATAATGCAGTTAGCCCCAGCGCTTGAACTGCCTCAAGGGTTGCCACCTTTGGATGAGGCAAAAACCGGATCCTAAGCTCCGCCCCTAGCCCCACCTCTTTTCATGACTCATGCATTGTTCCGCCTAGAACGCCATTTGTTATATCAATAAAAGACAATACTTAAAGCAGCAGTTCAACAAAAATGTTATGACAGTGTACTGTACCTGTTAAAGTTACTTTCCTAGGTTCTTCCTAGTTATTTATTTATTTACATATTTATTTATTGAGATTGGTTTACCAGATAAACATACAGAGATCAAAGAAATCTCATTTACAGATATGATCTGTGGGGAGACAAGGGAAATACTGTAAATAGCACACAACAGTATACATGGTATATAATACATAATAAAGAAATTGTTTGCTATAATGTGTACTTTATATCTTTTTCTGGCTCCATTTCCTGTCCATGTCCACAGTACTATTTCAAAGCCAAAAAAATTACCATACTTTTTTTCTTGAGGGAAAAAAAATATTGAAAACATTTAAAAATGCCTAAATTCTGTTACAGATGGAAATGTTTACCAGCAAATGAAAGTGGAAGACAACTGGTTCTGTTACTGTTACAAAAAGTGGGGGCAGCTCTGCTGCTATGCCACTTTTAAGGCCCTGTCCACATTACACCTCTGTAACGTTACAGAGTGCCCAAACTGTTACCGCAACGGTTTGCATTTACACCTGTAATGTTACAGAAGGCATTTTCGTAACCGTTGTTGAAACCACATATGAGGTGGTTCAACATGATTCTCAAAAAACTCAATTACGCTTCAGTAATGTTACCGGGCTTGGGAGTACGCGCGTAACGGTCCCATGCAGGGCCCGTAGCGCGAGCTGCATCCTGGGAACGGGTGCTGCCGTAACGGTCGCCCGGCACCCCTTGTGTGGACCGGCGGTACCGGTCCCATAACGGACACCACTGCAATGTGGACACACTGCACCACTCCCCGGCCGTAACGCATTGCATCCGTTACCTGGCCGGAGCAGTGTAGTGTAGACAGGGCCTAAGATGCAGTGGAAAGATTAGGTTAATGCTAATGGTGTTAATGACCATACTTTATACCTCCCAGGCTGACTGTTTTCACAAACAAAGGGCTGTATTGGCAACAGAACTTGTGTGTAACCTGGACATGTAGCTGAAACAATGAATATGACAAAATTGGTTTCAAAAGTATGTGAGCACTCAAAATGTCTCAAAAACCTGACCAGCGTGGAGCAAAACTGGATTACCTGATAGGGACCCTGAAAACCTGATCACCAGGTAAAAAAACCTGACAGGTGGCAACCCTAACTGCCTCGGAGAGGAAAGAGTTAACTCTATGCAGAAGCATAGAGCATTGAACTCGAGCTCGGTTTTCAAACCTCTGTCTGTGGTACTTCCCAGTGTAATCGTCCGATTCTTTACTCCGCCTAACAGTGAAGTCGCTCCGGAGATTCCTCTGCTCGGTTTGGTAAAGTTTGAAAAGCGTTCAATTTAAACCGTTCTATTTGTTATTTTTTCTGATTTCCAGCCTCTGTCTATGGTACAGGTAGTGTAGTAGATAGATAGTGAATGTAATTTATTTTGAAAAAAGTGTGGAAATTGTTCTTTCCTTCAGTTTCCTTTTGGTCCGGTTAGGAACCGACCTTGTTTTTTCTTCTGTTTTAAATGTTAATTTTCTGGGATTAAAGTGCTGTTCCGGTACTGATCGGTTTCAAAAGAACCGGGCCTTTTTCTGGTTCTTTTTCAAAACCCGTGACACGGTTTGTAAACGATCGGTTATTCATTACCTGACTTGAAAGCTGCTATAGGGTAATTTGGTAGGTTGACCATGTCTGAGAAACCCAAGAAGAAATCGGGCCCACTGAGTTTCAACACTGTACTGAGTGTGGGGAGGCCTTTGCCAAGGCCGACTGCCACCTCATCTCTGTTTATTGTCTGGGTTTGACCACCTCAAGTCAGACTACCAAATTTTCAAAAACCTTCCCAAAGCCACTCTAGAAAAAAGAATGAGTAGGCTGAAGGAAAGGGAGGCCAAGATGTCTGTAGATCCAGATGGCCAGCCCAGTTCGGTTGCGGTCGAACCTGAGGACATGCCTACTGACCTAGGCGATACCTCCTCGGGCAAAAGGAGATCTGACTCTGAGGCGCTGGTTCAGTCAAAAAGGAAATGTAAGTCTGCCGGTTTGGATCCGGGTATGTTCATGGAAACAGAGTACTGACTTGGGAGATTAACTTCTCCAGCCTATAACTGGCACAAGTGGTTAGTAGCAAAAATTTGTATATTGGGTTGTTGCTGATACTGAGTAGAGATAAAAAAGATAAAATGAAAATCCTAGCACAACAGCTTTTTTTGGTTTTTATATGTAATATCCAAAAGTTGACATGTATTTCTAGGCTGAAATGTGACACTAAAACCTATGACATTTGTACTGTACGTACTCCTGTGAATAATCACTATTTGTAAATAAATAAGTGCTGAAATCCAAGGTGTCTTGTGTTTTATTTATTTATTTTACTTTACAGCCTGATGGTGTTCACAGGGATGTTAATGTTTTGCAGTCAAACTCCCTGTGGTGAATGTACTGATGGTGTCCACAAGGCCAGGAATGGTTCTGATTTAGTTTGCAGCTGTTTGCTGTAAAATTGCAGTTTTTTCAATTCTCTCCCTCCTTCCTCTCACCCCATACTGTGTAAACACCCTCCCTGTGGTTTTAATATCCTAACCCCTATCTCCTTCCGAATGACTTTTGACACACCCCAACCATGGTGTCCAGTTCTTGAAGATGTACATACACCACGGTCAGGAGTTGGGAATCGGCTTTAGTAACCTATGGAAGCCTCACAGTGATGTGGAAGAGAATGCTCAGAACACTGCTTAAAAGGTTCCGCTCCAGAGTTCTTAGCCCTTCTTGCCACTGGACTATCGCGCCGAAAGAGCTTGGTGACTAGTGCCAGCATCCACCATACGAACACCACGGTCTTGCCGTTAGTATACAAACACCACATTTTTCAAGGTGTTTTTCAATCGTACTGCTGGACTGGAGGACCAGGAGTGCCAAGGGCTGGACTGTACTGTTTGCCTCTTGTTTTTTTTTCAGAAATGTTTATTTT
This sequence comes from Neoceratodus forsteri, assembly GCA_016271365.2. Lineage (NCBI taxonomy): Eukaryota > Metazoa > Chordata > Ceratodontiformes > Ceratodontidae > Neoceratodus > Neoceratodus forsteri. The sequence goes on from CM028129.1 coordinate 1,420,149,097, forward strand.
GAAATATTTGGTGTCCATGTACATACACCATGGTGAGCTGTCTTATTCACAGGAACCATCAAGGCAGTTATCATACCACATGCCCAGTTTTTACTGGTTTGATCATGGTATCTCAAAATACATTTAAAACTTGATATATTCTGAATTTAAAAATTTGACCTTCATGTCAATCTTTGGTACACCATTTTCATGAACATGCCCATCCAGTACTGCATACTCCAACCGCGGACGAGATAGCCAAAGCAATTAGCATTGTTCAATCGCTTCACCCGGTTCCGTCCAAACTGGTACCACCAGTTAGGCAGTTGGTTTGGTCAGATCCATCTCCTTTGGATTACGATCCAGACGCTTTCTATGAGGAGTGGGAGGGAGACAAAGACTATACTGATGATGAAGACGAAGATGATGGCCTGGGGGGTCTGGATGTGCTCATTGAACCGGACATCTCCCCAGACAGGCCCTCTAATGTCTCCCCTCCCAGGCTTTCTGAGTCCCCTTCACACTTCTTGTTCTACAAGAAGGTGGCTGAAACCCTCCAGCTCCCTATGGTTGAAGCTGCTGAGGAGGAGGAATAGCCTGATTTTGTGGAAATGATGGACATCCCAGAGTCCAAAAAATTTTCTATCCCTCTTCATAAGTCCTTGGGGAAATGGACACAAAACATTTTACAAACTCTCAACTCCTTACCTCCTGTGAATAAAAGAATGGACAGGAGGTATATGTTATCAGGCTCAGGTACGGAGTTCCTTTATACTCATAGCAGCCATGTTGGGGTAGTGCAAGCTGCAGCCTGTGACAGGGCTAACATTCCTTTGGCTTCACACACCCTGGACAAGGACTCCAGGAAAGTTGATGCCATGGCCAAAAAACAATATTTGGCATCCTCTTTGGGACTCAGGCAGGCAAACTACATGACCTACACAGCCAGGTACCAGAAGTCTAGATGGGATACTGTTCTGGAACTGGCTAAACAGGCCTCCTCCCAGCTAGCCAAGGAGCTGGAAGAGGTGGCTGCAGATGGAACTGAGGCATGTAAAGTGAAATTTCATACAGCTGTGGACTCCAATGATGTGGCATTAAGAGTCATGGCTACATCTTTGTCTCTCAGAAGACATGCTTGGCTCAGATGGACTAGCCTTTCACAGGATACCCAGACCAAGGCTGTGGATTTTCCTGTAGTGGGTAACTCTGGGGAGCAGACAGAGGCTTACATGAAGAAAATGGATGAATACAGGACCACTTACAGGAGTGCACAGGCCATGGAAAGGCAAGCCACTCTTCAAAAGCAGCAGTCTAGGGGCGGGGGCAGACCTTTTCACAGGCCTTTTTACCAAGCCTAGGCCTCCACTCCCTTCCCACAGAGGGGGTTTGCTGAGGGAGTGGCAGGAGGGGGATGAGCAGGGCTACTTCCTCCTCCCAGTCTAAGGCTCCTGCGAAGCAGACACCCTGATTTGTCAGCCCGGGTCGACTCCTTAGTCCCAGTAGGAGGCAGGCTGGCTTACTGCTTTCAGGCCTGGAAGTCTCTGACCTCAGACAAGTGGGTCCTGGAAGTGGTAAGCCAGGGACTGGCCCTCAGTTTCAAAAAGTTCCCAAAAAAGAGGGCCAGGTCTTTTCCACCTGCATTAATCTCAGAAACTCTTGCCCTAGAGGCAGAGGTTTCCTCTCTTCTGGCTCTGAGTTAGAGAAGGTTCCTACTCAACACAGGGGCAAAGGCCTGTACTCCAGGTAATTCCTTACCCTAATGAAAATGGGGGAGTGGCTACCCATCCTAGACCTAAGGTATTTGAACAAACACATTTCAAAACCCAAATTCAAAATGGTAACTCTGGGAATAATCCTTCCCTCTTTAAGGTCAGGGGATCGGCTAGCATCCCTGGACCTCAAGGATGCCTACTTCCATATCCCTGTCAAGTGCTCCCACAGAAAATACCTCTCGGTTCGAGTTACCTTCAGGCCATTACCAGTTCAGGGCCATGCCATTCGGCCTAACATCAGCTCCAAGGGTGTTCACAAAGTGCCTTGCAGTAGTGGTGGCTTACTTTAGAAGACAGGGTATCACCATTTTCCCATATCTGGATGACTGGCTAATTGTAGATCCGTCATCAGACCAGGTCAGGTCAGCTCTGCAAACCACCCAGGACTTGCTCAGTTCTCTGGGGTTTCTTCTCAATCTTCCAAAGTCTGTCCTCGAATCAGTAAAACTTCTTACTTTCATAGGAATAGAATTGGATACTATCCAAGCAAAAGCTTTCCTTCCCCTGGCAAGGGTGAAGGCTTTAGTAGATCTTGCTTCCTCTTTTTGACCTCAGGTCTCTCGTCCAGCAAGACGGTTCCTCCAACTCCTGGGCCACATGGCAGCTTCCACTGCAGTGGTACAGGGAGCCAGATTTCAGATGAGGGACATTCAGTTCCACCTAAGGTCCTTTTGGTAACAGAGCAAGGACTCTCACCAAATTGATTCCAGTGACTCAGACTCTGGTTCAGGCTCTCCAGTGGTGACTGGATCAGGACAACCTCAGACAAGGAGTTCCATTTCTCCCTCAAGTCCCCTCAGTAGTTCTAACTACGGATGCTTCTCTCCTAGGTTGGAGAGTCCACTTGGGAGCCCTGACAGCTCAAGGAGTCTCTCCTTCATATCAATCTCCTGGAACTCCGGGTCGTTTTTCCTAGCCCTTCAGTGCTTCTCAGACTCAGTCAGGGGCAAGGTGGTCCAAGTCAGAACAGACAACACCACCACAGTGTGGTACATCAACAAGCAGGGAGGCATTTGGTCCACGGCCTTGTGCACAGAAGCCATGAAGCTGTGGTCTCTGGCTATTCTCTTCAGACTTCCCTGGTAGCAGTTCACCTTCCAGGGAAGGACAATATACTAGCAGATGCCCTGAGCAGAATCTCCCAGGGACATCACATATGGTCCCTGGATCCTAACATCCTGCAGGTCATCTTCTCCAGGTGGGGCACTCCAGAGATGGATCTCTTTGCAGCACCGGACAATCATCAACTTCCTCTGTTTTGTTGCAGACCTCCAGTCCTGGGGACTGTGACCCTGGATCTCTCACTTTAGATTGGAAGGACAGGTTTCTCTATGCCTTCCCTCCCTTTCCTCTTCTGTTCAGAGTCCTGATTAAAATAAGAACTCATCCCTGCACAGTGATACTAGTGGCTCCAGATTGGGCCAGACAGCCTTGGTACCCTCTGCTGCTGTCTCTGGCAGTGTCACGTCCCCTGTCTCTTCCCAAGAGATGCAATCTCCTATCCTCTTCCCAGGGGAGGATCTGGTACCCCAATCTCCAGTCTCTCAACCGCAAGGCCTGGCTCTTAAAGAGTTAAAATATGCAGGCCTGCACCTTTCTCAGGGAGTTCTGGATATTTTGAAGGTCTCCAGGAAACTTTCCAGTAGAAAAACTTATAATTCCAAATGGAAGAGGTTCAGCATTTGGTGTTCTCAGAAGGGCATTGTGCCTGATTCTGCAGACATCGCCACAGCCTTTGATTATCTGGTTCATCTTAGTGGTCTAGGCCTTAGGCCTGCAACTCTGAAGGTTCACCTAGCAGCTGCCTCTGCATTCCTTTCAGCAGGGAAGGGCTCTTCCCTGGCATCTCATCCTGTTAACAGTAAGTTTTTCAAAGGTCTGGTTCATATTAACCCTCCCTTCAGAGAGCCTACTCCGGCTTGGGATCTTAACGTCTGCATTGCTCAGCTTATGCAGTCACCCTTTGAACCTCTGGCTTCGGCCGAGCTGAAGTACTTGACCTGGAAAACTGTGTTTTCATTTACAACCTTTAATAGAGGAGATCCCTACATACATAAGAGACACCTCTCATTTCATCAATATTTTGAGAGAAGTAGATCTGAGAGAGGAAGAAATAAGATCAGTTCTTTTGGTCACTCTAGATGTATCGGACTTATATACCTCTATACCACATCAAGAGGGGATTATAGCCATGGGAAAACTGTTGGATCAGAGGGAAAGGGGGATACATCCAAGAACAGGCACATTATTAATGTTGGCAGAATGTATTCTTACCAACAGTTATTTCAGATTTGAGAAAGTTTTTTTCAAACAGACAAGAGGAACAGCCATGGGGACGACTATGGCACCTGGATATGCAAACGCATATATGTCAGAATTTGAAAATACTTATATATTGGATGAACTAAATAATCATTTTTTTCGATTTGTCAGATTATATAAGAGTTACATAGATGATTTGTTTTTATTATGGCTGGGCACAGACTGTGATCTTTTGTCATTTTTTGAATATTTGAATTCTTGTGATACTAACTTGAGATTCACGATGGATTATAGTATAACTTCAATACCCTATTTAGATGTAAGGGTTGTAAAAGGGGAAGGGGGGCTTACAACTACATTATATAGGAAAGAGACAGCACGAAACACTGTTTTACATGCGAATAGTTTTCATGCAGAACAATTGGTTAAAAGTATTCCTTTCTCACAGTTTCTGCGTATTCGCAGAAACTGTGGGGAAGAACATGATTTTGCAAATGAACTTGAGGCAGCATCCAATAGGTTCAAGGAACGTGGATACAACAGGAAAACCTTATACCGGGCAAGGAAAAGGGTGATGAATGTCACACAGACTGAAGCACTAAATGGCAATAGTAACATACAATCAGATAGGCCTATAGTTTTTAGTACGAAACACAATCATAAGATGAGAGAGATTAAAAGAATAATAAATAAACACTGGTCAATCTTAAAAGATTACCCTATGGAGAAGAATGTTTTCCAAGCACTTCCAAGGATAGCGGAAAAAAGAGTATCAACTTTAAAAGATAGGTTGGTGCACACTGACCATAAACAAGGAAAGGCCTTGGAAAACAGACAGCTATTATTGGGTCCTTTGCAACCGGGGATGGTGCCCTGTGGTAGGTGCTCAGTCTGTGGACATACTAGCAAGAAACAACGATATAAACACCCATACAACAATAAGGAATATGAGATCAGACAATCGATCACATGTGATTCAGTAGGGGTAGTATATGTGTTACAATGCCCATGTGATAAGATATATATTGGCAAAACGATAAGACCTCTCAAACAACACATCCACATAAATCTAACATTAGAAACAAGAAGTCCACTCCGGTGGTAGACCATTTTTTGGAAGCGGGACATACAGGGGCGTCTTTAAGGTTTTGGGGATTGGAACAGATTAAACCCTCAGATGGGGGGAAATTATAACAGAATAGTAGAGAGGGCAGAGACAAAATGGATTTATGAAATGAAGGTACTGGACCCGAAGATTGGTCTAAACAAAGATATTATTTGGAACTACTGCTGTAGATAAAGATGTAGGGTTTTCCTTCTTTTTCCCTTGACCCCCCAACCCCCTTCTCCTCCTTGTTCCATCACTCTTCCCCCCCCTTTTTTCTTTTTTGACCTACCTATTTACTTTTACTCTTCCATTTCCTAACTTTTCCTCCTCCTCCCCCATCTCTCTGTTTGGTAAGATAAACATAATAAGGGAATACTTGAAATTGAAAACATTTATTGGAATTATTGCTATAGATGAATATTTGAGGTTTCTCTATTTTTCCATCACTTTTCCCTTTTCCTCCCCTTCCCTTCCCACCTCCCTTTCCTTCCCCCTTCCCCACCCTACCCTACCTCCCTTTCTCCTTTCTCCCTTCTCCCAACCTCTTTTTTAAATTTAGAAGGGACATTTGAAGTTATTATCATAGAGAAACATGTAGGTTTTTTTTTTTAACTCCCCCTGTTTTAACATCTTTCACCCTTACTTAGATTTAGAAGAGAATATTTTAGATGGTTTGAATGAAATCCTATGGCGGTACTATTGATGGAGATTTTATAGATGTCAAAGTATTTACTATACATCTATAAGCATAGTTGAAGAGGGTGATTTGCCTTTAAGATAGGACCGCGTGACGTCATCAGAGAAGCGTACTTAAGTCATGGTAGAGCGACGGGCTGAAATTCTAAAAGATAATTGCAGTGCATCAGACGCGGGAAGAAGGATTGAGGAAGGACAAGAAATATTCCCTTCTTTTTTGGGAATTACAGCTGCGGACGCTTAGAAATGGTAGGTAGAGACTCTACTTGGATACTGGGCGTTTTGGTAAAACAGTACAAGTATGTGAATAAGGCAACAGGACTTGCTTGTGTATAACTAATGCATAAATATGGGAGATAAATGACCATAGAGAAGACTGAGAGAAAAAAAATCAAGGGCTAAAAATTGTAGGATTTAGCCGAGATAAATGGGAAGTTATGTTGGAGCAAACAACACAAGTTCAAGTCCCACTACATTATAGTGTTAGTGATGTTCCTTTGGAAGGGCTTTCAAGAAAGTAGATGGTAGAACTTCACTGCTGCTAAGGCTTTCAAAGGTTAGGAGACCAAGGAAGGCGATAAATGAGTGAATAAAAAGTATAATTTTTATGATAAAATAATATTAACGATGGCGTTTAGGGTTTTTTTAAATAAAGTAGAGGGCAGTATGTTACTGCAATTAGAGGTTCTAAAGATTTTCATGTTTAAGGAAGTTAACAAACCGTGGCTATATATAGAAAAATAAAAAATAAAGAAAGTAATAGGATCACTGTTTGTAAAAGATACATGTATTGGTGCAAATGAATTAGGAAGCCATTTGAAAATATATATAGTAAAGCGACAGACATTGTGCAGAAGTTGTGGTGGATGAATGAAAACTGAGACGCTACCTCATATTAGTTTAAACTAAGAAGATATTTTGATTACAGATTAAGATTGAAAGGAATGTTCTTTTTTGCTTTTAGCTGGGCAAGATATGTGAAGAGACAAATAATGATGAGGCCATATTCTAATGACACATATTAGATTTTTAGAACATTCCCTGGAATTGAGCAGGTATTAAATAAGCACCTGTCTGAAATAATGACAATATTGTGTATCACGATTTGGTGTTTTGGTGTTGGGTTCCATTCTTTATTACTGACATATAAGAGATATGTCTCATAGAATGAATAACTGTACAATATATATATATAGAGGTTTGTTTTGTTTTGTATAGGATCAGAAATCCATGCAAATGGGAAAGAAAATATTATTGTATTAATAAGATGTTATGAAGTAAGTGGCATCAGTGGATATTTATTTTCATATATTTAAATATGTTAAAAGATTATTTATATGGGTGTAGACAGTCTTTTTAATCTTATGTATTTATATATATTTTTATAAGGGCATCTCTTGATAAAGCCAAGATACTTGGTGAAACGTTGAGGATTGCCACGTTTCAAAGCAATAAAAAGGAAGTTTGAGAACGCAAAAGATGACTGTCTGCAGATATCTTTTTTGAAGTGCCCTCATAATTCTTTTGCTCTGTACTGGAGACGACACCTACAGCATTCACACATCGGGAGAGGCCGCTTTCATACATTAAAAAAACTTTATCCATTTCCTGTGGGACTGCTTTTTCTTTTCTTGACTTAGCTATTACTTCTGCCAGGTGGATTAGTGAATTGCAGGCCCTGTCAGTCGAACCTGACTTTATCTCCTTCCATAGGGATAAGGTGGTCCTAAGAACCAATAGGAGGTTCTTACCCAAAGTGGTATCAGACTTTCATCTGAACTAGTCTTATGTCTCTTCCTGTGTTTTTCACTGACCATTCTTCAGGAGAAAGAAGATTACACAATTTGGATGTTAAAAGGGTTCTTAGCTACTACATAGAGCATACTAAGGCACACAGAAATTACTGTCTCCAATTGTTTCTCACTTATGGTGAAGTGGGAATAGGTAAGCCTGCTACTAAAAGGACTATTGCCAGGTGGATTGTCTCTTGTATACAATTCTGCTACGACAAATTGGGCAAAACACCCCCTCCGTGCCTGAGGGCTCACTCGACTAGGGGTACAGCTGCTACTCTGGCTGCGGCCAGAGATATACCCTTACTAGAAATCTGTAAAGCAGCCACCTGGAAAACAATCCATACATTCACGAAGCATTACTCTCTGGACCTCCAGGCTAGGAGTGATACAAGGTTTGGTACAGCAGTACTGCAGAGCTTGTTCCCAAAGTAGGTTCTGCATTCCCTCCTCCTGGGAGAACTGCTTGGTAGTCTGCATACTGTCAGAATACAGCAAGACTTCATGTTGTTTGAAGAAAAAATTACCATAGTAATGTTGTTTTTTATAATGGAGTCTTGCTGTATTCTGACCTCCCTCCCTTCCTGCCTCCCCTCTCAGAACCTAGTTTTTGGGAAGTGGGCTGGCAGGTACAGCGTTGCACCTCAGGGGTGTACCTTGTACCCTCACTCTTAAGGGTGGGATAGTTGTTTTATTATTATTACTATTGTTGGATGTAATATATATATATCTATCTATCTATCTATCTATATACTTTTGAACTTACATATTTTATTGGAGACACTTATCAAACAGATAAACAATCTGAATACAAATAGCGAAAGAGGATGAATAGTTGCATTCCAAATTTGCATATTGGTCACAATTATAAAGACCATGTTCTAATTACCACTTTCTTTCTATACAGGTTACAGAAGGACAGATAGACTGTTCTCAATCTATTCTTCACTATAAGCATCATCCATTCATTGCCCAGTCTGCTCTACAATTATCATTAGAATCTGCATTATAGTATACCTGACATATATTTTTGTCTCCAGTTTTCTTTAAATAAAAATTGAATATAAATAAATAAAACCAATAAAAATTATAACTTTAACTTTGTGTCTGTCTATTCTATCTCTTACTTTATCTACCAGTTGGATTTAATTTTGGTCACATCAATTGCTGGGTTAAGACCGAGAGTCCTTCTCTGTCCTCTAAATAAGTGAAGAAAGGATGCCACCAGAGGTTAAATCTTTCCACTTTCTGTCTCACTTCCGCAGTAATGGCTTCTGTATCTCTAATTAATTTAACATTAGTGAGCCATTGGGTAATTGTTAATTGATGATCTGAAAGCCAGTTTTGTGTTATCACCTTATTGGCTGCCACTGTTAATATTAGGAACAAATATTCTTTCCCCTTGGATCTGATCCCATAGGGTGTGCAGGCAAGAACCAGATGTCGAAATTCCAGAGTGTCAACCAGTCCTAACATTCCCTGGATTTCCCTTCCTATTTGTAACCAAAAGGATTGAACCTTAGGGCAGGCCCAGAAAATGTGAACATGGGTACCTTTTTGCCCACATTGCCTCCAGCATTTATCCGTAGGATGTTTTGGAATAATGCTGTGAAATGGTTGGTGTAATAAAAAAACGCACTGATACTTTCCAGCGGAATTCTCTCCATACTAATGAATCTGTAGTTTTGTACTGGTTGACCCAAATCTTAGCCCATTCTTCATCTGAAATTTCCTGCCCGCATTCCTCTGCCCAGTTATTTTGTATCCTCTGGATTGCTCTGTGTGTGTGTGTATGTATATATATATATATATATACACACACACACTGTCACTACCTTTTTTATGTTGCTTGCACGCATGTGCAAGAAACATAGTGGCATCATCCGAGATTTCGGAGGTGTGGCACCCTGTCTTCCAATTCAGTCAGTGAGTTTGCAGGCGCGGCCTCAGTTCTTCAATGACTGCTGCAGCTGTCTATGACAGCAGTCAAAAATGCAGTGGCATACAGTTGAAAGGGAGAGCTCCGCTTCAGTGAGCAGAGCTCTCCCCCACACACACACGCAGCACGATATTGCATGCTGATGCGCCCCCCACACACACCAGGCGGCCGACGGGTGCCTAATCCCCGTCGGCTCCACGCCTCCCTCCACTGAGTTGTCCAGGTGCCACACTAGGAACCCACCCCAGCGTGGCAATGTTATAGCCAACGTACTAATCCCCATTGGCTCCAGACGGCTGCACGTCTCTCAAAGCTTTCCAGGTGCTCCCAGCGTGCAAATCTTGTTATAGCCGATGGGGTGCCCAATCCCCCGTCAGCTCCAGCCTCCCCAAACAGCCTTTCAGCTGCCATGCTGAAACCCACCCAAGCGTGGCAAATGTCCCGTCGTCTGATTAAAAAACAAAAAAAACAACCTGTAACCAAGAAAACGTTCCCTTGGCGTCTCCCTGCTCCCCCCAAAACCCGCACCCACCCACTGCGCACCCTGCCTCCCCACACCCCTCCACCCCATACTTACCTCTGGAGCTCGGCGCGACGATCATCGGTGGACTGGGAACACGTCTGCACTCTTGAAAGCTGACCGCAAACTGAGGAAATGCCAGTAAGCTGTATAATGGAATAAACAGGGTTTTTTCAACTTTGTTGCATATCTCGGCATTTTGGGATTTTGGGTCAAATTTTCAACATGGGGTTTTTGAGACCCCTCCTCATATATTCTTGCACTGTCATGATGCTAGTCGGAGCTCAGAGGATGCAGCGGCCACGCGCCGAAATCACCTTTTGGGACAGATTAATGAAACGACACCGCCAGTGTTCATAAGGTGGCCTCAAAGCCTATGTTGAAAATTTGCGAAATAATTCCTAAAATGATTGTTTTACATGCAGTTGTTAGTTCCTACGACGCCAGGAGCCTCATAATTTTTAATATTTTCACTCCAGATTTTCAACATTGCCATTTTACCACACCTCCTTATGAGCAGTACAGCTGTCATTTTTCACATCCTGCCCAAAACGTGTTTCCGCACATGTAGCGTACAATGGCACAGTCGGTGTGCGAAATCAATGTATGGGACACATTAAGAAAATCACAGTGACACTGTTCATGAGCAGAGGTCTTAAAATGGCTATTTTGAAAATTTAGTGAAAAAATTCCTAAAAATTACTGTTTTATGAGCGTGCGTTGCGCAGTTCCTACGCATGCTCGTAAGTTCGTGAATTTTCGATATTTGTACTCCAGTGACTTCCAAATACCTAAACATCACATACAAACAAGCAACATTCACCATTGACAAATGCTAGTTTCTTGGGTTCTTGACTTGAGTCTTTTGGGACTCCAAATTCTTGCCCTTTGCCTATAGAGTAAACAATTTTCATAGTTAGTTTGCTTGTAAGAATCTGACGGTTACACTGGTAAGTACCAGAGACAGAGGTTTGAAAACCGAGCTCGAGTTCAACATTCTATGCTGCTGCATCGAGTTAACTCTTTCCTCTCCGGGGCAGTTCAAGTGCTGGGGCTAACTGCATATTGTCAGAATACAGCAAGACTCCATTAGAAGAAACAACATTACTACGGTGAGTAATTCTTTCTTCTTCCCCCTCCCAGTAAAAAAGAACCACATAGCTTAGCTTTGTCTTGCTATTTATCAAGTCTATTTATTTTTGAATACAGCAATGTGAGCCAAAATAGCTCGGGAGAAAACCTCTGCTCTCTCTCTCTCTCTCATCCATCATATTTATTTTATTTATTTATTAAACTCTAGGATTACAAATACATTTGAGCAGGAGCTGCTCGTTTACAAAGGTTCCACGTCAGAGGATGGGGCAACATACATACAAAGGTTGTCAAAGAATGTACAATCATAACACAAATCAAGGTTGGCAATTTTTTTTCTTTTTTACTGTTATGACACTTCAGAAATAATATAGATACTAGTGAGCAACTTGAGTAGGCAGCTGGTTGAGGTAACGGTAAGAGATAGAGCGATTAAGAAGCAATCAGACTTTAAGCATATGATAGGGTAGGAGGGGGAGAGAAGGAAGTAGGCAGGCTGAGGGGCCACTCTCAGTGGGATGGCGAGGGGGAGTGTGTCTTGTACCGGGGAGAAGGGGAGCAGGAAGGGGGTCACGTAGAAGGGCAGGGGCCAGAGAGAATGCTACTCAGGAAGGGGGCGGGTGGTTGGATATGAGCAATTAGGTGGTGTTTGGAGTAGACCTTTTAGGAGAAACAGTCACATTGAGTGATAGAGGTGAGGTAAAGTCGGAGATTCCTTTTAAAAGGTTCAAGCGTAGCAGAGGAAAGTGCTTCTTTGTTGAGGGTATTGAACCATAGTGGAGCTCTATGGGTGAAGGACCGCTGACCCATGGAGGTACGACATCTGGGAACATGGAAGGTTTGATATTGGGCACTGCGAGTATTCTGAATGCCACTGAAGGCAGTAAGGAGCGTACCAACACTAGGGGACATGAGTCCAGAGAGAACCTTTTTGGTAAGCAGGCAGGTCTGGTATTGTATTCTGCTGAGTAGAGGTAGCCAGCCAGCCTGTGCGTAGAAGTCACAGGTGTGTGTTTGACGGGCCGCACCCGTTAATAGCCTGCAGGCTTTGTTGAGTGAAACTGAGATCTTGCGGAGGGCAGTTGTAGAGGCAGAGCCATAGATGACAAGACCGTAGTCAATGATAGAGGTAACAGAACTGTAGACGGCTAGTTTAAGGGCATCCGCAGACATACAGTTCTTGTGTCTGTGTAACAGACCAATCCGTATGTTGGCGGCCTTGGCAACAGTGTCTATATGCTGAGTGTAGGAGAGGGTACTATCCAGCGTGATACCAAGGTACTTGAACTCCGGGACATGTTCGAGTGAGTTCCCAGAGTGGTTCTTGATGGTGAGGGACAGAGATCAGTGCCTGCTCCATGGTTTACAGAAGGTCATGACTTTGGTCTTGCTGTGGTTCAGGACAAGTTTATGAGAGCTGAACCAGTCTTCAACACACCTGAAGTCAAGCTCTAGCTGGGATTCAAGGACTATAGTGTCATGGTGGCTAGAAAACAGGACTGCATCATCCGCATATAGTAATATTTTTTGGTGGCAGACACTAGGGAGTCTGTTGAGGAAGAGGGAGAACAGTGAAGGGCCTAAAATAGACTCCTGGGGGACTCCGGAGAGGACTGGCTTTTCATCAGATGAGATACCTGCTATCCTCACACGTTGGACCCGATTTATCAAGGTAGCTAGCAAACCACTGAAGGGCATCATTGGAGATCCCAATTGAAGACAGTTGCCTGAGTAGCAGAGGGTGATTAACGGTGTTGAAGGCCTTCGTCAGGTCTGTAAATACTGCCTCCCCACAGTTTCCTTGGTCGAGCGTGTCGAGGATGAAAGTTATAAATTCCAGCAGAGCAGTGGTGGTGCTGTGCCCTTTTCTGAAACCATGCTGTTCTGGGCACTGGACTTTGTACTTATCCAGGAATTCAACTAATTGGTCCGAAACTATATGTTCCAGTGCCTTAGATAATGGGGAGAGGAGTGAGATAGGTCTGTAGTTGGTGTGGAGCGTCCTGTCACCACTTTTGTATACCGGTGTGACAGTAGCTTTTTTCCAGAGTGAGGGGAATTGGCCCAATCTAAGTGAGAGATTGAAGATCTTTGTCAGGGGTTCAAGGATTTCATCAAGAACTTGCGCCAGCAATTTAAGGTCAAGGGAGTCTCCACTGTACCCGTGTCTGCAGATGGCCTTGCGAATATAGTTACTAGCTACTTGTGGTGAAACCACTTTGAAGAAAAACTGTGGAATTTTGTGATCATGTAGGGGGGTCACGTGGGAGGTGCTGGAGGGGAAGTCGTTGAAGAAATTAGGAGGAAGGACACTGTCCAGGTTGGTGAATGCATTATTAAAGGTATTGGTGATGGTACCGAGGCTGAGCGTAGGAGTACCTTGAATGTTGAGCATAGTGGGTGGTGCCTTAGCATCCTTGCCTGTGAGTTCTTTCAGGTTGTTCCAGAAGTTTTTCCCATCACCCCAGGAGTTTGTCAGAGCCTCCTTGTAATATTTGCTTTTAGCATTCCATATCTTTTGAGTCCAGTCATTTCTGGCTGCTTTGTATTTTTGTATGTTTTCTTGTGTCAGAGTTGCACGAGCACGTGCCAGAGGTGGTCCCTGTGCTTGAGTTGTGATAAAAGGTCAGTAGTAACCCAAGGGTTGGTCCGTCCTTTGACCTTCAACATTTTCAGCGGCGCATAGATGTCACAGGCTTCGTTAAAGCATTTGATAAACAAGTCCAAGGCTTTGTTAGTGTCACTGAGTGTGTCAGTGACTGCCCAGTCCAGTCTGGTTAGATGGGATTTTAGCAGCTGAAGGTGCCCCTGTTTAATAACCCTTGCATAGATTAGCTTGGGAGGAGGCTTGTGGAATTTGTTAGTCCAGGAGCAGATGACAGGCAAGTGGTCGCTTATTGCATCCGGGAGCACTGAAACATTAGAGATACGTTCAGGGTGGTGAGACAGAATCCAGTCTAGTAGTGTGAAAGTACCTATCCTATAGTTACATTTGGTGGGGGCGTGGACAAGCTGAGTGAGGTGCTGTGCCGTGAGTGCATCCTTATAGGTAGAAGCCTCCAGCGAGAGCCAGTTAAAATTAAAATCACCCATAATTATGGTTTCGGAGTTATGATGCTGGACCCTTAAATTATTCCATGATGCAATTGAAGCCAGAGGTCTGGTTCTTTGGGGGTAGGTAAACTGAGACAACAGTGAGTTCCTTATTATGTGCTTCAAGGAGGACTTTGATGACGAGGACCTGAGAGGAGTTGCCCAGGTTAAGGGATTTGATGACATGACCCGTAAAGGTATTCCTAAGATAGATAGCACAGCCCCTGCCTCATTTAGTAATCCTGTCTTGCCTGAATATGGTGTAGCCAGGAATTGAAACTGAGGTGTCGGGGATCTTAGGGTTTAGCCACGTTTCAACAACTGAGAGGACATCAGGGTTGTGTTGTTGGATAGATGCTTGAAGGGAATCAAGCTTGTTGAGGATGCTGCAGGCATTGATAGATGCCAGGGTGAGAGTCCCTGTCCTCCTATTTGATGCCTCCGCTGACTGCCCAGGTGGTCCTGGATTGGGGTGAACATTTCCTGACAGCAGGAGCAGCATAAGGAGAATTCGTAGGAAAAAGGATTTGAGCATGTTGCGGGCTTACATGATCGTTGTGCTCCTATGTCTTTTGGCGCCACAGTGCCAGTGCTGTTTAGATAAGTTGTAGAGTACAAGCATGGTCTGGGGGATCATCTGTGGGCAGCGCACTTTTAGTATCTGAAGGTAGCGAAAGTGCCATAGAGGGGAGCAGGAGTCGAAGTTATCCGTGCTATATGTCCCCGTGGCCATACCAAGGTTATAGTGCAAGGCATTGAGGTGTGCATGATGAAGAAGAGAATGGCTTGGGTTGCTCCCCGGGGGAATGGAAAATGGAATAAAACTCATAACCACTACAATCACCTGTGTAAGCATTATTAGGTCAGGGGAAGGATCAGTTTCCAAGAGAGGTCAAAGATGGAAGTGGGAGTTCACTAAGATGGGCAAAAAGGTGGCAGAAAAGCTGGTCGCAGAGAAAGCGTGCAGCTGAGGAGGAGGAGGAGGAGGAGGAGGAGTGGTTAGGACATGAATAGCCGACCCAATGGGAGAAGGACAATCAGAGTGGGAGGGGCGAAAAACGTATTTAAAGGAGGCCTAGCAGGGGGTGGTGGGGGTGGGACAAAATATACAGCGTCTATGACAAAGTTCTTTACAAATATCCAGCTCGGAGAGACGCTGTGAGACAAAGCAGCAGACCGGGAGAACAGGGCAGAAAGCACACCAATGGCCGTGCTGCTAGAATCCGTCTAAATGTAAAAGGTTTGTGAGACAAAACATACCTTTCATGAGCCTATGCTGCCTATCTCTTTGTTTATTTGACACTTACTAGCTACTGTAAGTCCCTTAAACTAGTTTCCAGGATATTCTCCACTGTTAAAGAGCTGCTGGCACGATCCGGGCAGGCAACTCATACCATGTAGTTGCCTGCCCTAGGAGCATTTTCCGCTATAAATTAATATTTTGTGCCCCATGGTTTTAAAGATATTTCACTCATAAAACCCGTCTCGTAACTTCCTGGTACAAGCCAGGCGATCGTCGAGTGCTGCAGCCCTGCCCCTAAAAATAGCTTAATTATGGCGCGAGGTTGTGAACAGGGGGCTGCAGTGCTGTCTATGAAGAATGTAATGGAATCTGGAGAGGGGGACTGCCTAAATGTACTAAGATTATCTTTGCTGCATGCTTACATGTATGGGGCTAATGTATATATTATGTATTAACCCCATACATGCAAGCATTCCGTCACAACCTCGTGTCATAATTATGCTGTTTTCAGGGCAGGCTGTAGCGCTCGGCAATCACCTGGCTCGTACTAAGAAGTTACAAGCCGGGTTTTATGAGTGAAATTTCTTTAAAACCACTGGGCACAAAATATTAATTTATAGCTGAAAATGCTCCTAGGCAGGCGACTACACATATGAGTTGCCTGCCCGGAGCAAACAAAACATGTCAGCTGCTCTTAAAAGTTTTTTTTTCTTAAACCAAGCTATTTTTTTTTCATTCCGGTTCTACCAGACAGCACCCCCATGGCCCCTATCACTGCCCTTCTCATGGACTTCACAGTTTTCCACCACTTATCCAAAATCATAGGGTGTTTGGGGGGGCTGCCATGTTGGTCCTGTGAGAGCCTACAGTGAGAGCCAGCATGGAACAGGCCAGCATTTTCCCGCATCCTCCTTTTTTTTCCTTCTCAGGGGCACTGGCGTGCAGTGATGCAAGTGCACATGCATGTTATGGCAGGCATGTGTGCAGGTGTCGGCCCCCTCTAAGTGTAGTACCGAGGCTCTGCTTCTGCCTGGTCTCCACCAGGCAGCAGTCAACTGCTTGGCCATGTCTCCCCCGAGGAAGGAGAGTAGTCCTTGGGACTGTGTCTGTCTCTGGGGCGAGCCCAGCCCTCAATGACCTGTGCTCGTTCCTGAACATGAGTCACCTGCATCACATGCGGTAGGGCTGCCACTGCACTGACAGGGTGGCTTACTGTTGAAGTTTGGCTGATTAGTCTGTAATAGTCAAGTATGGCTCAGGCTCTCTTCTTAAATAATGGTGTTACAGTGTAAGTTCTCAAGTGCGGAGGATGCAGCTATCGCCCCTTATAAGCTAGATGCTCCACCCTCTGCAGGAGGCTGATTGATTGCTGTTACTGTATGACTTCAGTAGGCTGCTGTTTTTGTGCCATTTTCGTCTTTTTGTCCTGCGTCACACCAGGGAGACAAATGGTACATTAATGGCACCACCTGGTTGTAAGGTGGGCAGTAAGAAAAAATTACTCACCTTAGTAATGTTGTTTCTTCTAATGGAGTCTTGCTGTATTATGACATATGCAGTATAACCCCAGGTTAGAACTGCTCCGGAGGTGAAAGAGTTAACTTCCATGCAGGGCATGGAATCTTGAGCTCGAGCTCGGTTGAACACTCTGTCTGTTGAAGCTCAAACTTAAACTGTCAGATCTTTACGAGCAAAAACTCACTAAGGTTCTGTGTGGAAGTCAGAACCTACACTAGCCACTGGCTACTAACTACAAAACACCTTTTGTTCTTGATCCCAAAACAAAGACTCAAGTCGGGGATTCAAGAAGGAAATTTTTACATAACTCTAAGCACCCTAGAAGGGTGAAATAAAGTGGGCATCAAAAAGTGCCAACATTGCACTGCCCACCCACATCCCAAAAACAGAGGTTCTGAGAGGGGCAGGCTGGGGGGGAGGTCATAATATTGCAAGACTCCATTAGAAGAAACAACATTACCAAGGTGAGTAATTTTTTCTTCAAACAACATGAAGTCTTGCTATATTATGACATATGCAGACTAAACAGCAGTACCTCCATGGAGGAGGGACAGAACCTACTTGGGAAATAGGCTCTGAAGCACAGCTGTGCCAAATCGAACATCACTCCTGGCCTGGATATCCAAGGAGTAATGCTTAGTAAAAGTGTGAACTGTTTTCCAGGTAGCTGCTTGACATATCTCTAGGATTGGAATGTCCCTGGCAGCAGCCAGAGCGCAGCTGTACCTCTGGTAGAGTGAGCCCTCAGGCCTGAGGGAGGAACCTTACCCAGTTTTTCGTAACAGAATTGGATACAAGAGACAATCCACCTGGCAATGGATCTTTTAGTGGCAGGTTTCCCTTTACCAACCTCACCATAAGTGAGGAACAATTGGAGGGATTCGAACCTGTGACCCTTGGTACGTTCTATATGGTAACTAAGGGCTCTTTTGACATCTAAACTGTGCAATCTCTTCTCACCAGGGAGGAATGGTCAGTGAAGTACACAGGAAGAGACATGGATTGATTAAGGTGAAAGTCTGAAACCACCTTAGGCAAAAACTTCCTGTTAGTCCTGAGGACTACCTTATCTCTATGAAAGGAGATAAAATCAGGCTCCACTGACAAGGCTTGTAGCTCACTTATGCGCCTGGCAGAGGTGATGGCTACAGAAACACAGTTTTCCAAGTCAAGTACTTCAGCTCTGCTGAAGACAGTGGCTCAAGGGGTTGCATAAGCTGGCGATGCAAATATTAAGATTCAAGCAGGGGCAGGATCCCTGAACGGGGTTGGTGTGAAGCAACCCTTTAAAAACTTGGAGAACACAGGGTGAGCTGATAAAGAAGAGGGCTTACCTGCTGACAAGAAGACAGACACAGCTGCCAAGTGCACTTTTAGGGTACCTGGTCTCAGCCCCAAGGAATTCAAATGCACCAAATAATCCAGGATCGTGGGCACACCAGCAGATTCTGGGGAAATATGTTTACCAGCACACCATATGGAAAATCTCTTCCATTTTGAATTATAGGTAGCCCTGGTGGGAGGCCTTCAAGATATCCAATACACCTTGAGAAAGGTGTAGGTCAGCAAACTCTAACTCTTCAAGAGCCAAGCCTTGAGATTGAGGGATTTGAGGTTCGGATACCAAACTCTCCCCTGGGCACAGGTTAACAGGTTGTGATTTCTGGGAAGACATAGGGGAGGGTGGACTGCTAAGGACATGAGGAGTGGGTACTAGGCTGCCTGGCCCAATCTGGAGCAATCAGGATCATCTTGCAGGATTGAGATCTGATTCTGACTAACACTTTGAAAAGAAGGGGAAGGGGGAAAAGACAGAGAAACTTCCTTCCCAACTGAGAAGGAAGGCATCCAGAGTGACTGAGCCCAACACTGGGGCCTGCAGCAAAAAGGGAAGTTGGTGATTGGCTGGGGCTGCAAAGAGATCTATTTGCAGAGTGCCCCATCTGGCAAATATTACCTCCAGTACTAGGGGATCCAGTGCCCATTCTGATGGCCCTGGAAATCCTGCTGAGAGCATCCACTAGACATTGTCCTTGCCTGGGAGGTGAACTGCCGTAAGGGAGGCTTCAGAGAATAAGCCAGAGACACAACTTCATCGCTTTGGTGCACAAGGCCGTAGACTGAGTGTCCTTGCTTGTTGATGTACCACATTGTAGTGGATAGTCTGTTCTGACCTGAACAACCTTGTTCTGGGACAGATGTGAAAAACCTGGAGTGCTAGAAAAACTGCTCTGAGCTCCAGCAAATTGATGTGGAGCAGAGATTCCTGAGGGGACCACAGCCCTTGGGTGGAAAGGTCGCCCATGTGAGCTCCCCACCCCAAGAGGGATGCATTTGTAGTAAGGGTCAAGGAATGAGACTGGGGAGTGAAGGGAACCCCCTGTCTCAGACTGTTCTGATCCTGCCACCACTGAAGGGCCTGGATCAGGGTTCGAGTCACTGGAATCAATTTGGTTAGGGATCCGTCCTTTGAGACCAAAAGGCTCTCAAATGGAATTGAATGTCCCTCATCTGAAATCTCGCCCCTGCACCACTGCTGTAGAAGCAGCCATGTGCCCCAGGAGCTGTAGAAAATGCCTTGCTGGTCGAGAGACCTGCAGGGTGAAAGAGGAGGCCAGAGACACCAGGGTCCTTGCTCTTTCCAGAGGAAGGAAGGCTCTGGCTTCTTTTGTGTTCAGTTCTGCGCCTATAAAGGTGAGAAGCTGGACAGGCTCCAGAACTGACTTTGGAAGATTGAGAAGGAAACCTAGAGATGTAAGCAGCTGCTGGGTTACTTGTAAATGCAGTTTGACCTGTTCTGGAGACTGGCCTACAGTGAGCCAGTCGTCCAGATAAGGAAAGATGGCAATCTTTTGCCTTCTTAAATGAGCAACTGCTACTGCCAGGCATTTTGTGAACACTCTTGGAGCCGAGGAGAGGCCGAAGGGCATTGCTCTGAACTGGTAATGGCCTGAGGGCAGTTCGAATCTGAGGTACTTTCGATGGGAGCTTCAGATGAGAACATGGAAGTAGGCATCCTTGAGGTCCAGGGAGGCTAGCCAGTCCCCTGGCCTTAGAGAGGGTAAAAAAATCCCCAGGGTCACCATTTTGAACTTTGGTTTTAAAAGGTGCTTGTTTAGATACCTGAGATCCAGAATGGGCTGCCATTCTCCTGTCTTTTTGAGGTAAGGAAGTACCTGGAGTACAACCCTTGCCCTGGTGTATGGGTAGAACCTTTCCACGGCTCTGAGAGCCAGGAGGGAAGAAACTTCTGCTTCCAGGGCAAGTGCCTCTGATGGGTTTGCAGGTGGAAAAGACCTGGCTCTCATCTTCGGAAATTTTTTGAAGCTGAGAACCAGTCCCTGGCTTACTACTTCCAGGACCCACTTGTCTGATGTTAAAGACTTCCAGTCCTGGACAAAGTAAGCCAGCCTGCCCCCTACCGGTAGTGGAGAATTGGCCCTGGCTACCCCATCAGGGAGCCTGTTTTGCAGGGGCTTTGGGTTGAGGGGCAGAAGCAGGCTTACTAGAGCCCCTTCTGCCCCTTCCTCTATAGAACCCCCTCTGGGCATAAGCAGAAGAGGAGGCCTGGGCTTGGTAAAACGGCCTATGAAAAGGCCTGCCCCTGCCCCTGACTTGCTGCCTTTGAGGAGTGACTTGCCTTTCTTTGGCCTGTGCACTCCTATAGGTGGTCCTATACTCATCCATTTTTTTCATATAATTCTCTGTCTGCTGCCCAAACAGAGAATTTCCCACAACAGGAAAATCCATAGCCTTAGACTGGGTATCCTGTGACAGGGCAGTACATCTGAGCCAGGCCATTCTGCGAAGAGACACAGATGTAGCCATAACTCTAGATGAAACATCATTAGAGTCTACAGCAGCATGAAATTGCACCTTGGATGCCTCAATACCATCCGCAGCCACCTGCTCCAGCTCCCTGGCAAGCTGTTCAGGGCCTGTTTTGCTAGGGCCAGGACAGTATCCCACCTGGATTTCTGGTACCTAGCTGCGTAAGCCATATAATTTGCCTGTCTGAGTCCCAAAGATGCTGCCATGTACTGCTTTTTTGCCATGGCATCCATCCTCCTGGAATCCTTTTCAGGAGGGTGAGAGGCTAGAGGAATATTAGCCTTGTCACAAGCTGCAGCCTGCACTACCCCCACATGGCTGCACTGCTGGGATAGGAACTCCGTGTCAGAGCCTGATAAAGCATACCTCTTGTCCATCCTTTTATCCACAGGGAGGATAGAATGAGGAGTTTTCAGAATTTTTACTGTCTGTTTCCTAAAAGATTTATGCAAGGAATAGACAGTCTCCTAGACTCTGGAATAGCCATCATTTCCACAAAATCAGGCTCATCTTGATCATCAACAGCTTCCTCAACAGGGAGTTGCAGAGTGTCAGCAACTTTCTTGTAAAACAAAAAATGAGAAGGGACTCAGATAGCCTGGGAGGGATACTCCTGAGGGTCTGTCTGGAGAGATGTCTGGTTCAATGGGCACATCCAGACTGTCAAAATCACACTCACTTTCCTCGTACCCTCCTCCCTTCCCTGGTTCATAAAAATCTTCAAAATCATAATCTTGAACGAGGGAATCAATCGAACCGGCGCTGCCCAATGGTGCCGGGTTCGACGGAACTGGGAGAGACTGACAATTTGAATAGCTTGGCTATTCTTCAGCGTGTTGAGAAAGAACTTTTGTCCCCAAACTAGCTGACCTTCTAGCCCTTTTAGTTGAAACGGCTTCTCAGAGCTGGCTCTTCGCTTTGCCCGAGGAAGCATCGCCTGGTCAGAGGGTACTCCTCAGGTTCGGTTGGAACCAAACCGGCTGGCATCCGGTCAGGACTTTTGTCCTCCCTTTCCCTGAGCCTACCAACTCTTTTTTTCCACGGTGGCAGCAGGAAAATTCTTACAAATCTGGCAGTCTGCATTGAGGTGGTCAAACCCCAGACAATATACACAAATGGTGTGTGGGTCAGCCTTGGCAAAGGCTTCCCCACAGAGGCCACAGTGCTGAAACCCAGTGGGTCCGGTTTTTCTTTTGGGTTTCTCAGACATAGTGCCAGCCTAACCATAACTTGCCCGTTAATGGCAATCCACCAAGCAAGACTCTCTTATCGGTTCCCAGCCGTGTCACGGGTCATGGAAAAAAACATAATAAAATCCGTTTTTTTAGAACCGATAAGAACCGGGAACCGCACTCTAAAGAGCTAGAAAGTAATTTTAAAACCCCTCTGATCGGTTCAAACCGAACCGAAAAAGACGTCTACAAGTTCCACACAGAAGAAAAAATAATAAATAAGCCTATCTATTACTTACAATACCACAGACAGAGCTTGAACAGACGATTGCGGTTAAATTTCAGTAAAATAAACCGAGAATTACACTTTAAAACCGACAAACTGAGCAGCAGGAGGAATCTCCGGAGCGACTGTTCAGTGAGGCGGAGTAAAGAATCTGACAGTTTAAGTTTGAGCTTCAACAGACAGAGTGTTCAACCGAGCTCGCGCTCAAGATTCCATGCCCTGCATGGAAGTTAACTCTTTCACCTCCGGAGCAGTTTTAACCTGGGGTTATACTGCATATGTCATAATATAGCAAGACTTCATGTTGTTTGAAGATATGTTTGGCAGTAGTCTAAGAATTGCATTAAGATTTCAAAGACATCTCTCTCGTTATATTTATGATGACTTTTAAAAGACCTGTAGAGGGAGAACAGAGTAGGAGTTATCAGCCAGTCTTTGTGCAAACTCTTCCTGTGCTATTGTCGTAGGTGCATTGGACAGGTACCTTTCCTTTCAAGGAATTAATAAAATGAATGGTAGAACCACTGCACACCTTTTTACTACAGCCTTATAGGTTGGGCCTGTGAATTGCAGCTCTTTACAGGTAGCTGAGAATTACTTTGACCATCCTTTTGCTATGTTTGCTCAATCTTTTTTGTCAGTTTGAAGTCGTCTGTATGTTTTTTTCATGTCTTCCCAGTTGGTGGGTAACACTGCTGCTTATGCCCTGTTTGTAAGGAGTAACAGATGCACTTTCAGTACTGCATAAAGGAACATTTCTTTATCTTGGTAGTTGTCTCCAAGTAGTGCATCTGTCACTCTGGTCCCTCCTGTTATGGGTTTTGTTTCTAACTTGTTCATGCTGTTTTCCCAGTGGCTTACTCCAGCAACGTCCGTTATATTTCTCAAATGGTTGTTGTTTCAGCTAAAGAAGTTATCATACTGGCATAGATATGGCAGCCTCCTAGGGTCTTAGAGTGGGACATCAATCAGTCTGTGTCCTACAGAAGTTGGAGCCAGCCACTCATAAGGAGTAAACGATGTACCATTTAGAGAAAATTAATTACCCATGAAAAAAAATTAAATATTTTGTGCTGTTTACTCTCAGAAACATGCAGAAGAACCATCCTAATACAATTACAGCATGAATCTAGCATTTACATTCAACAAGTAACACCAGGGGAAGAGATTTTTAAACATGGCGAATGGCGGCCATCTTTAATGATGTGAGTCATTAAGTGCAAAATCACCTGTAAAACAGAGTTTTGATATGTGAGGAAAAAAAATACTGAGCATGAATCTACGTTATCAGAAATACTTTTTTGCTAAAAAAAAAACTATATGATGCATTTTTTTGTCGACTAACAAATACTGCTGCTGAAAAGGCAGCCAAGAGTGGTGGTAGGGAGGAGGCAGGGAACTACAGACCAGTCAGTCTTACCTCAGTAGTGGGCAAGATTATGGAGGCACTCCTTAAGGAAAGGATAGTGCAACACCTGGAATCCATAGGGGCACAGGATCCAAAACAGCATGGGTTTACAAAAGGAAGGTCCTGTCAAACTAATCTCATAGATTTCTTTGACTGGGTAACCAGAGTGGTGGACCAGGGGAGAGCAGTTGATGTCGCCTACCTACTTCAGCAAAGCTTTTGAATAATTGTTCCATCGAAGATTGATAACAAAAGCTGGGTAGGCTCGGGTGGTTCAGAAGTTGGTCAACTGGGTGGCAAACTGGTTGACGGGCAGAAAACAGAGAGTGGTGGTAAATGGTATACAGTCAGAAGAGATGCAAGTCACAAGTGGGTACCTCAGGGATCAGTCCTGGGCAGTCCTCTTCAACATCTTCATTAGTGACCTTGCAGATGGACTAGAGGGTAGGTTTGTCTGTTTGCAGATGACACCAAGATCTGCAACAGAGTAGTTGATCCAGATGGGGGTGGCAGAATGAGAAGAGATCTGGATAAACTAGCAAAATGGTCAGTAAGAGTGGCAACTGGGATTTAATGCAAAGAAGTGCAAGATCATGCACATAGGGAAGAGAAACTCCTGAAGCCAGCTATAGGCTGGAGGGAGTTGCTAGCAGTCACAAAGGAAGAAAGAGACTTGGGCATCATCATCACTGATGACCTGAAATCATCCAAGCAGACCTCTAAAGCAGTAGGTAAGGCTAGGGGGTGTTAGGTGTATTAGTAGGGGTATCACAAGTCGTAAGAGGGAGGTAATAATCCTCGTTAGAAGACACTGGTTAGGGCCTCATCTGGAGTACTGCGGCAGTTATTGAGGCCACACCTTCACAAGGACATGAATCCAAATTGAGGCAGTCCAGAGAAGGGCAACCAAATGGTGCAGGGACTGCATCAGAAGACATATGAGGACAGATTAACAGAGCTCAATATGTATACCCTTGAGCAAAGGAGGGAGAGAGGTGATATGATCGAGGCATTCAAACACCTTAAGGGCATTAACAAGGTGAAGGAGTCTAACATGTTTAAATATTTGAAAAATAGCAGGACAAGAGGACACAGCATGAGATTAGAGGGGGGCTGATTAAGGGGGAATGTGAGGAAATTCTTTTTCACAGAAAGGGTGGTGGATGCATGGAATGGCTTACCTCAAGAAGTGGTGGCTATGAATACAGTGCAGGGATTCAAACAGGCATGGTATAGGCATAAGGGAGCAATACAGATGAGTATGAATAGATAGGCCACTGACAGAGCAAAGGCCGATGGCACATTCATAAGGTAGAAAAAGAAATGGGCAGACTGGATGGGCCTTGTGGTCCTTATCTGCCGTCAACTTCTATGTTTCTGTTTCCATCAGCTAAAGACCATCCTACAGAAAGTACTGTAAATCGGCCATTTAATTTTCTGCTGGTCATCCCTGTCACAAACAGTCTCAGTTGCATTCATGCATACTGTCCGCTCACTTTGCTGAAGAACAAAAAGCAAATTGTTTGAATTCATCTGATGCTAGTAAAGAGTCCTAAAAAGGCTGTGGCTGTTCTTAATGCCCAGTAGCAGCACTCCGATGGTCTATTCAGTAACCGGGCATCAGGGTTTCTATTCAGCAGCTTTCAGCTGCACTCTCGCAGGGTGTGTTCTGTGGGATAATGAATGTAAATTCTCTGTGCACTTCACTGGGACCGGCTGTGCCACCTTGTTACTGACCAGAAACGTTTTCTTTGTGTTAAATCGCTGCTGCATTTGCCAGCACCAGTGCTGTGACAGTCCTAGCCTTTCGTAATTCGTAGTGTACTGTAACTGTAGGCAAATATTTGCAGTTTCATAGCAAATCTCTACCCAAGGAATGGGAATCATTACTGCTACGTGCCAGAAAAGATGTGTACTAATTTGGTTTCAGTTAGATATAACTGCTGGCAATTATGTTTATCCAGCTGTTCTTTCTGAGCATGCGGATATTAACAGATCATGAATTATTGCAAAACTGCCTATGATGTGGTTTGTCTTCTAAATTAGTTCTTTTCAATGGACTGCAGAATTATATTTGGATCGACGTTATTTGGATGGAGAGTCCAGTTCATTTTTAGCCTTGATTTCAAGCTTGCCACTGATATGTGGATTTTCCTTCTGCGTTTCCTTTATGTATTGCTCATATAGCAGAGATGTACAAGTAGTATTTGGGGGTTGGGGGGCCTTTAGACATCAGTGTAAAATAAGACAAAAAGGAGTTTGGCATCAAGACAGATACAGCCTGTCTTTTTGTTTGACAGTGTTTGTCTCCTACTGTGTGATCAGTACCTCCATCTGTCACAGCCGGTGCCTTCTGCTGGACCACCAAGTCTTCACCCCACACTCACAACCTCCCAAGGCCCTGGGACAATCGGCTCTTTTTGTTGTTCCGGCCCCCAATTCCCTCCAAGTAGGGAGCTCAGCCCCCGCCCCTAATGTCATCCTGCCATGCCCAGGCTTACCCCCTTCGGGTGGGGCCGCTGGGCAGGCACCCCACCCCCAAAGGACACTAGTGGCATGCCCTGTCTTACCCCCCCAAGGGCGGGACCACGGGATAGGGAGCCCCACCCCCAGTGGGCACTAGTGGCAGTGTGAACGTCGACAGGGCAGGGCGTCATACCCGGGGAACTGGAGAGTTTTTAGTTGCTGTGATCCCCTGGGAGACAGGCCGTGCAGTAACGCCAGCGTCTGTTCCGCCTCCCACTCAACCAGGCACCGAATCTCCTGTGATTCCCCCGGCCTCTGCCAGAGGTTGCCGATCGGCTAGACACTCCTCCCCCGGAGAAGGAGAGCCGCCCCTCGGGCACTCCATCCTTCTCCGCCCACCCGGCCCTCTGACTCCCAGGTCCATTCCCAAACCCGGGACATCGGCATCGCAAGCGGTCACCTTGCAGCTGTGCTGGTGGGCTGGCTTGAGACCATCAGTTGTAGTACACCCTCCCACTTGCCCCTTGGGGGGGTGGGCCCCGGTCATTACTTCTGTTGGATAGGGGTCCAGCCCAAGTTCCAGCATAATGACAGGAGGTAGGAATGACTGTATCCACAGCTCCGACATGGTCAAGGATATACAGATGTCTGCACGCGCTCCCCACCTGGAATGCACTCTGTTTATATGTTGCACCACCAGTTATGGTCACACAGGTTGGCGGTATACTAGCTGACTGTGCTGCGCTCCCTCTGTGGTAGAGAATGTCCTCTGGGACACTCAGTCCTGCCCACCCCCGCCAGTGTTCTGGGCTTATTCCTGAACCCAGGTCCCCGGCATTGTGATTGGCAACTCTGGTGCTGCTTCAACAGGCTGTTGAATGAGGACTGTTTTTTTTACACACACGTACATGTAAACGCACGTGTGTGTGTGTGTGTGTGTGTATGTATGTATATGTGTGTGTACACGTGTGTGATGTGTGTGTGTGTGTGTGTGTATATATATATATATATATATATATATATATATACACACACACACCCTTGTTCTCCCAACTGTTACTTTTTAGATAGACAACCCCTCTCCCAGTTCCACATAACCTCTTGCCTAATGACTTCTTTCACCTGTTCATGGATTGTGAAGTGCTTTGGAATACAGTGTGTTTGAAAGATCCTATATAAAAACCAAGCCCTTCCTTGACCTGACTTTAGATATACAGCACCATGAGAAAGCAGTGAAACACAACAAGGTGTGCATTATTGCGATATAATCACATGCTAAAGGTGATTTGTTAGGTGTGAAGTGCAGTTGAGTGCTATTAATTACCTGGGAAGTGCAGTGATATCCCCGTGATGGCTACCCCATAACATCAGAAGAAATTACTTAAAACAAGATAAACACCTTTCATTGAAATATGCTTCCATTTTAACTTTGAAGACAACAAATAGTCCAAGTTCTGGTAACTGGGGGTGGTTTTGCTAAAAACAATAAAAGACAATTAATTCTGTGTGGTGAGCATTTTCTTAGAAATAAAAAAATGAGTTACCTGATTTGCTTTTGAAAACAATACAGGTTATGTTTCATATAAATGTGTTAAAATGTTTCAACATGCTAGGTTGAGGGGGAGGTCGATTTTTACCCAGCCCTGATTCTGATACCTGCGCTGTTATGAGCTTCAGGACTTTTAAGCAGTTCGGGTTTGTCTTTTCCCATTTAACTGTATACCCCCACAGAAATAGGAAGACTAGAATGGCAGTGCCATTAAGTCCTAGTCATAGAAACATAGACTTTGACGGCAGATAAGGACCGCTAGGCCTATCTAGTCTGCCCATTTCCCTACCTACAGGATAGGCCGCAGATCCTAGTTAACCAACAGCCTATTTCTTCCTACCCCCCACAAGAATTGCCTTATGTCTGTCCCATGCATTCTTGAAATCTCCCACAATTTTAGACCCCACAACCTCCTCAGGAAGGCTGTTCCATCGTGCCCACTACCTCTCTGTGAAATAATACTTCTCACATTGCCCCGAACCGCCTCCTTCTATCTTTAAATTGTGTCCCTTGTTCTTGTAAGTCTCTTTTTCTGAAAGATGCTACCCTTGGACTTTGTTGATTCCACTGAGGTACTTAAAAGTTTCTATCATGTCCCTCTCCTCTTCTTTCCTCAAGGGTATACATATTAAGCTCCTTTAGTCTCTCCTCATAAGGCTTCTCTTGCAGACCCTGCACCATTTTAGTTGCCCTCCTCTGGACACCTCTATCCTGTCTATGTCCTTGCGGAGATGAGGTCTCCAGAACTGGACACAGTACTCCAGATGGGGTCTCACCAACTGTCTGTACAGAGGGATAACAACTTCCTGTTTTCTGCTGCTGATGCCTCCCTATACATCCCAGTATACCCCAGCCCTCCCTACTGCCTTCTCACATTGATTGCTAACCTTAAGGTCATCTGATATGATTACCCCAGGTCCCTTTCCTTTTTGTTGTTGTTACTACCTCCCCACCCATTGTGTATTCTTCCCTGGGTTCTTGTTTCCAGGTGCATTATTTTGCACTTCTTTGCATTGAATCCTAGCTGCCATACTTCTGACCATTCCTCCAACTTGCCAAGTCCCTTTTCATCCTTTCCACGCCTCCTTGTGTATCGACCCTGTTGCAGATCTTTGTGTCATCTGCAAAAAGGCATACTTTTCCTTCCAGTCCCTCTGCAATGTCACTGATGAAGACATTAAAAAGGACTGGACCCAATACTGAACCTGCGGTACCCCACTAGTAACCCCTCTTTCTTCAGAGTGGACTCCATTTACAATTACCTTCTGTGTCCTGTTGTGCAGCCAATGTTTTACCCAGGCTACCACCCTGGGACCCACTCCCAGGCTGGTTAATTTGACTATTAATCTTTTGTGTGGGACTGTGTCAAATGCCTTGCTAAAGTCTAGGTAGGCCATGTCCACAGCCCCTCCCTGGTCTACTACTTTGGTCACCCAGTAGTCATGTTATTATTACATGACTGTTCCTCCCCATAGAGAATTACACGCCATCATTCTCTGATGGCGGCAGTACACAAAAATGGCATTCATGCCATTGCTATTCTAGTCCTCTTAGTTCTGTGCTCTTTGCCCACATTCAACAGATGGAGTATTTGCCATGGGATGGAGGAATTTAACATTCTGCATGGCCAGAGCCTCAGCTTAATATGTGGCAGGGTAAGCAGCAGAGTTTTCCCTGGTAAGCAGGTAAAAATAGGAGAAGGATTTTTCACAGTCTGCAAAGGAACACTACTAACTAAAACTGTGAGCAGTACCACATTTGTTTATTTGTATATAGTACTGTATGTGTGATGATTTGGGGAATATTTAATTAATTTGTTTGTATTTGAAGTAGTTTTATTGTTACGGCCTAGTTGAAGGCTTTGAGTAAGTAAAGGTGGTTAGCCATGTTTGTTAAGGCATTTAAGTTCTTAGTGTAGGGGGATTGATTTGCTTATTGTGATGTGGCTACTGAAAAATCCGAGTCCTGAGATGTGCAGTTAATATGCACATACAGAAAGTTCCAGCAGAATAAGGACTAATGGTCTGAGTCTGCTCATATTGCAGAGTCCCAAGTGGCAGGTAAGGACTCCAACTCCCTCCTCAATTGAATCCCCAATCCCATCCACACCCCTTTTGGCCCTGACCATACCCTTTAACCTGACCCATCCACTTTTGAAGCCTTCCACAGTCTCTAGTGATGATACATCTTCCTCAGGGAGCATGTTCCACCCTGCCACCACCCTCTCTGGGAAGAAATGCTTCCTGAACTCCCTCCAGAACCTCCTCCCCCTCCAGCTTCAGGCATTTTCCCCTCATGTCTTTATTTCCACTGAGTCTGAAGAAGCTCTCCTCTTGATGATGATGATGATGGCATAATTGCAGATCTCAGAGGACCCTGTTAGCCAATCAAGTGTCTTCATTTTTCTAAACCATTTTATACAGTGAAGTAGTCACAACAAATCTGCTATTACTCATGCTATGTGATTATATAAGTATTGATGTACAAAAGTACTAAAATGTGGGCATTTAGGCTTTGGCAGTTTAATTGTGTTATTTTAATTATTCAGTTAATGTTCTCAAGAGAAGAACTGTTTTTAAGTAGCAGGCCAGAAATGGAATACTACATTAGCTCCTTAGTACAAGTCTCTTCGGTGGCTGTGAAATCCCTTAGTCACATTTTTAATTCCAGAACACCTTATCACAGGAGCTATATATATCTTTTTGGCCACTGAGCCACCTTAATGTACTTCAGGTCCTCCACCAGTAACCTGTCTGCCTCGTCTGCTGCTCTTCCTCCACTGTTGAAGCCAGTGGAGATCAACACTGAGCAGGACCCAAAGGTGCTGGCAACTGGTATTCCGGCAGCCCGGTGCACTTTTCTTTTCGGGTTTTCTCCAGCAGCTTAGCTCATCACTGGGCAGTGCTGCTGCAGGCCACATAAGCACTCAGTGATGCCCTGTGAAAGAGGCAGGCTTCCCAGTGCACCACAGGGGTGCTGTAGAACACTGGTGCCATCCCTCCCCAGGTGTCTGGTGTGGCAGCGAGATGCGCTGTCCACTAGGCCAGCGATTGGCCCTGGCCTTACAAAGTCTTTTATCTAATTTCTCGGTGTCATTTTTTTATTGGACTGCCTATTTAAATCCTGGTCAGGAAGCACACTAGTGTTACTTGCCTGCCATGATCATGTCAGCTGCCTCTTTAAGTTACAAAGTACTTCTGTCAAGCCAAACATCATATATTACTGTCCCTGGATAATGTCTCACTTGGTTTCCCAAGGCTGACCTGCAGATTCTTCTCACTGTATGTACCAGGAATGCTACTGTGACCAGCTCTGTTTGAATCTCGGGCCATACTTGATATTACAGATCATGTACATGATTTCAGCCTATCAGCACATAGAGTCGCTGTACCTCTTATACTGCGCACAACTGTCTCTCATGCAGCTATGTCAGAAGTGGAGGATTCCACTTCAAAGCCAGGGGACGCGCAGCTTCATTTAACTTTTGAAATAAACAAAGAATGTAAGAATTATTATAAATCAGTATAGCTAACTTAAATTGTAGTGAGAAAGAAATAATGAGACCTACTGGGAATTTAACCCAGACCCCAAAAATACCATCCCAGTACTCTAACTACTGAGCTGCAGGCTCGGTTGGATAAGGGGTTCCTGGACATACTGACACACTTCCTTTCTCTGGTATTGAATATGTTAGGATATGCAGTACCAAAGAAAGGATATTCATTACCAGAGAAAGGAAGTTTGTCCAGGAACCCCAAGTCCAACCATGTGAGCCTTTAGCTCAGTGGTAAGAGCACAGGGGCCATATTTCCGGGGACCTGGGTTCGATTCCCAGTAGGTCACATTATGTCTTTCTCACTACAATCTGCGATTTAAATTTCTTAGCAGTGGCTAATACTATACCAAAAGACATGTAAATTTCATCTTGGTTATTCCTAGTTGCAGGATATGCAATACCAGAGAAAGGAAGAATGTGTCCGGGAACCCCAGGTGAAACCATGTGAGCCTTTAGCTCAGTGGTAAGAGCACAGAGATGGTATTCTGGGGACCTGGGTTCAGTTCCCAGTAGGTCACATTATTTCTTTCTCACTACAATGTGTGATTTAAATTGCTTAGCAGTGGCGAATACTGCTCCAAAAAAGATCTAATTGTCATCTTGACTATTCCTAATTTCAGGATATGCAATACCAGAGAAAGTAAGTGTGTCTTGGAACTCCAGGTCCAACCATGTGAGCCTGTAGCCCAGTGGTGAAAGCACAGGGATGGTATTCCAAGGACTTAGGTTCAGTTACCAGTAGGTCACATTAATTCTGTCTCACTTCAGTTTGTGATTTAAATTGCATAGCAGTGCTACTGTAATACTGCACCCAAAAAAATCTAATTGCATCTTGTTTCTGGATGTGCAGTACATTTTCTGGCATATTAAAAGTAACTGGGAGATGCCCAAGTAAATAAGTACGTTTTCAGCGAGGCTTTAAAGGCCTCAACTGTGCCAGCTGAGCAGACACTCCCAGGTAGAGTATTCCAAAGCATGAGAGGCACCACACCTAAAGTCCTGCCCCCAGATTGCTTGTTGCTCCCCTGCCCCCCAAAACAAGCATGAATCAGAGAAACCGAGGGGGCAGATTGTGAGGTAAAGAACCAGGAAATCTTTTAAGATTTCAGGTCCCATGTGTAAGTGACTCCTCTAATGAGGTTTGGGCAGCCAGAACCACTCAGTTTCTCTGTCCTTTTGTTAGACCTTGTGCTCTGCTTCTCTTGTACCTTAAGAGAGACCGACCCCTTGGAGGTGCTATTAACTTACAACACAAGGGGACATGCAGGTGGGTTTCATAAGTTTCTTTTCTCTGTCTCTGGGGCATAGGTCAGTAATTATATGCAGACCAGGAAAAGTTATAAAATTCGCAAGTAGCATTTTGTTGTTATCAATAATAAAATAGAAAAAAATTGTACAGGATAGCGCTTCAGAAGGTAGCACAAACAAAAATCCTCCATCTGAGTCTCTCTCAGTTTAAACGTCTATTGCTCTGTCTCTCTAAACAAAACATTGCTCTCTTTATGTAAGATGTTATTACCTGGTAGTTCAGACTTGCAGTCTGTTGTTGTAAATTACATCTCTCCTACTTTTTACAGAATGTCTCAAAACTTTGTCAGTTTCCTTCCTGAGGCCAGCCTGAAGAGCACATCTAGTCTTAACAGGTACAGCAAAACAGAACATTCTGTCCCAGAGCTGGTCTCCTTTTGGCAGTTCTGTAAACAAGCTTCTGGAGGTCGGAAGATATCTCAAGATCAACCCCTTGGCCCAGATATTCAAACTGCTCCAGGCTGTGGCGCAAGCCTGGGTGCAGCGTTACTTGGCTGCGCAGGGGTGTTGACTGGGCGATATTCAGCGGAGCTGCGCCATGGCTCAGCATCATTGAATATTGTACCCTGGCCACCCGCAGTGCGCATGGTGCAGTGGCACTGCGCCAGCGCAAGTGGCCAGAGTGGAGCAGGAGGATGCGCTAGCGCAAGTTCTGTTACGCTATGCGCAGCAACCGCTATATTCAAAAGTGCACATGCAAATGGGGCCATAATGTATGCAAAAGCGCCAAATGGGCCATTGCATATCATCTCTTCATTGCATGCAGGTCTGCCGATCCCCGGCGACTTAGCGCTAGCGCCCTGTCAGGCAGCAGCCGCTCGGGGACCGCTTGCAGCGGGCAATGTGCTCCTACAGCCCGACCAAGGGCATTTGAAAATAAAAAGAATCCAATATCCTGGTGGTCCAGTGGATTGCTGTCAACCGATCGCGGGATTAAGTAAAATAAATAAGGATCCAGTATCCCTGGTGGTCCAGTGGACCGCTGTCAGCCCGATCGCGGGATTAAGTAAAATAAATAAGGATCCAATATCCCTGGTGGTCCAGTGGACCACTGTCAGCCCGATCGCAGGCATTTGAAAAATAAATAAGAATCCAATATCCCTGGTGGTCCAGTGGAGCGCTGTCAGCCTAATCGCGGGCATTTGAAAAATAAATAAGAATCCAATATCCCTGGTGGTCCAGTGGACCGCTGACAGCCCGATCACGGGATTAAGTAAAATAAATGAGGATCCAATATCCCTGGTGGTCCAGTGGACCGCTGTCAGCCCGATCGCTGTCATTTGGAAAATAAATAAGAATCCAATATCCCTGGTGGTCCAGTGGACCGCTGTCAGCCCAATCACCGGCTTAAGTAAAATAAATAAGGATCCAATATCCCTGGTGGTCCAGTGGACCGCTGTCAGCCCGATTGCGGGATTAAGTAAAATAAATAAGGATCCAATATCCCTGGTGGTCCAGTGGACCGCTGTCATCCCGATCACGTAATTAAGTAAAATAAATAAGGATCCAGTATCCCTCATGGTCCAGTGGACCGCTGTTAGCCTGATCACGGGATTAAGTAAAATAAATAAGGATCCAATATCCCTGGTGATCCAGTGGACCCCCCCTTCCCACCTGCCCACTGAGCCCCACCCCCCGGTCAGCGGCGGGCGGCAGCACCACCGCCTGCCGCCCGTCAGCTGACTTACCGTCCAGTGGGGCTGTCGCCCATTGGTCCTGGCGTGAGCCAATGGGCATGCAGCTTCAATGCCGTACTACACATTCAGATATGTGAATGGATCCATTCACATATCTGGAATATGTAATCTGTCCTGAGCTACTGCACCCATTAACCACGCTGTGGACCAATGAAAGCTGCTACTACACATAATCGACAGGCGGCGGGGCAACAGGTGGGTGAGGTGCTGCCGCCCACTGCTGACTGGGGGAGGCGGGGCGGTTGGGTTTAGTGGGCAGGTGGGGAGGGTCCGCTGGGACACCAGGTATAATGGATCCTTATTATTTTACCAATCCCCGCGATGATAACGACAGCGGTCAATGGACCACCAGGAATATTGGATTCTTATTATTTTAAATACCATGATCGGGCTGACACCGATCAACTGGACCACCAGGGATAATGAATATTATTTACTGAAACCTGTGATCGGGCTGACGGCGGTCACTGGACCACCAGGGAATAATGAATATGATATTACTTAAGCCAGCGATTGCGGCAGCCACTGAATACCAAGACTATTAGATTCTTCATTACTAAGCCTGCAGTCGGGCTGACAGCGTCACTGGACCACCAGGGAGTTAGGACGTGAGGTTTTTAAACAGATGCCCGCGATCGGGCTTGGGGGGGTGCCACCACAGAGGTGCAGCTGGAGCTCAGGTGACCACCCATAGGTGGCAGCTGCCGTGTTGCACCCTGCAATACAGCAGCTCACCTGTGGGTGGCCGCCGTTGATCCTATTTTTTTTTATCAACTTTGTGCGGCGCAAGTAGGGGTTGCACATGCATGGCTCAGCACATCCCGGGCTGAATATTGGGATGTGCAGAGTATGCATGGGCACGCCCCCCCCAGCTGCGCCGCAGACATTACTGATGCGCTCCGGCACATCGGGATTTGTGCAAAGCGCAATTCCCGTTTGAATATCGTGCTGGGGCGCATCAGTGGGTTGCGCATGACGCAACACTGTTGCGCCATGTGCAATCCTTTTGAATATCTGGGCCCTTGTGTTCCAGATTGTTCCCTTTTCTAATAACCCCAAACAGCTTTCTGTAGTCATTTCAACAATATAACTATATACATTTGCAAACCAAGGGATTCCAGTTTCAAGTAAAGATTCACATATATTTTTTAACCACAGAGATGCAAGGGGGGAATGAAAGAATAGAAACAGCAAGTGAAGGAAGGGAGATATTGGGGAAGCTGTGGGAAGCTGTAGGACCATCGGAGTGGCCAATTCCTAGGTGCCACAAGAAAATTTGGTTGCATGATCAGATAGGTAAGAGACAGACAAGAGGCAGAATAGGAGAGGACAAAACAGATCCTTGCTTTTAACACTCTCTCTCTCTGCATAACAAATGGAACAGAGTCTTACTCAACCCTGTCACATTCTCTGAAAAGTTAAGTTTATTTTAAGCTAGTCGGTGCTATTATCAGGCTTTTCTGTCTGTGTCTTGGTGGAGATGCCCAAGAATTTGAAGTGACACTAAGGTCCTAGACTTGCTGATATACCTTCCCAGGTGAACGTGTAGCATTTATTTCTCCAGAGTCTCCAAAACATTACAGAATCACTCCTCATCCTGTATGTTTTTAATTGACTGTACTTAATGCCCCATTGCCCTGACCAGCCCCCATTGATCCAGCTGCTCCACCCAGCCCTGTCACTTGCCATCCTTGGGACTTATATCTGCCTCCCTGATCTCTCATGGATAATCCCCTATGCAAAGGGCTACCAGGGGGCTAGGCCCTTACTCCATTCCCCCACCCCCCCGATCAGTGTTGAAGCTTTGGTTTACGAGGAGAGAAGCCTAGTCGATGGTGGGGGGCCTGCAACGGATGGCGGACAGCAACCTGCATTGGTCAGAGTGTTTTGTTTTTCTAGTCTCACCCCCCCCAATGTAGAGAAGGCCTTGCTGATGCATCGCGTCATACTGCCAACGTCACCCTCCCATGATGGCTGCAGCTACACCGCCACCTGTGGTCACCCAGGTGGCAGAATTGCAGCAGAGACCATACTCTCTCCCACCTCCTGAGGAAGTGAGCATCCATGAGATGCCAGCCACGCTCCCCCCAACCAGCCCTTCCTTGACTCAGGCTCGTTGTTGAACCTGGGTTGTCGGTGTCGCAAGTGGTAGTGCTACCGCTGCACTGGTGGGCTGGCACATCTTCTGTACACTTTTATTATTTTGCCCAAGAAAACCATATTTGCTGAGAAGCTGCATTTTTCTGCACTTGTGAGTAGGGATATGC
Organism: Neoceratodus forsteri; assembly: GCA_016271365.2. Lineage (NCBI taxonomy): Eukaryota > Metazoa > Chordata > Ceratodontiformes > Ceratodontidae > Neoceratodus > Neoceratodus forsteri. Next base: position 1,420,185,655 of record CM028129.1, read on the forward strand.
GTGTCGGCTCGTCTGGTGCTGATGGGTCGGGTTGGGCAAATCGGAACCAGAACCAAAAATGTAATATGTACAGAAAAGAGATTATACATTCTATATTTAAAAACACAAAACAGAATAAAGATGGCTGACCCACCAGCGCACCGGTAGCACTACCACATGCAATGCAGGTGACCTGAGTTCCGGAAGCGAGCTCAGGAGTTGGAGGGCCAGCTGGGGATGAGGATGGAGCATCTGAGGGACTGCTGTCCTCTTGGGGGGTGGGGATATGGATCCCAGCACTTGCCTGACACCTGGTAGAGACCAGGAGTCTGGTATGCCGGGCCATCATAAGGCGCACAGGATGTGTGGTGGCTGTTGACGCTTGTTGTGCAGGAACATGTGGCATGATGGCATTGCTTGTCTGAACCTCCAGAGAGCAGAAGTTAGAAGGAAAAGGGCACCAACCGGTAGGATGACACCAGTCTCCTGCAGGTCCTGCACCTGGCTGTCCAGGTGTTGGTCCATGCTAACCGGATATTGTCTCTGGTGGGGTTTAGGGGACCCCACTGGGGTGGATAAGGGATCTAGGGGAAGAAGCCAGATGAGGGAAGTCCTGGAGGAATCGGGGGTGACAGGGCTGGGTAGACCAGAGGATGGGGGCTGGTCAGTGCAGGGGGATAAATGAACAACAAAAAATATAGAATAAAGTGGCATAGCTCTGGGGCTACTTTTCTCAAGGGTCAGTGTGAGCCACTGGCTTCATTTTCTACTCCTTCTGTAAATGATAGGCCCCCTGAGTCTTTGGGGGCACAGCTGTGAGTCCCCAAGTCTAAATCTGCCACCCAAGAAAGACTGCCGTTGACCACTGAGGTCCATATTGGGATGTTCCCCCCGACACTCTGTTATGTGGTGGTGGTGGTGGTGGGGTAGTAGAAATAACAGCCATGTGGCTGTCAGCCCAGTCCAACATACTGCCTCTGCAACCTCCCCTTCCCTGGCTGCATTTTTTAAACTGGAATTATCTTCAGAGGGGACAGCTGCATGCACCCCCATCCTCCAGCTCCCTTCTAATTTTTTTGGCTGTCACCCCATGCCCCTTTACATGGGAAGGGCTGCAGGATATCAGCCATGTGGCTAACTGGGCATGAGTAGAAGCAGAGCAACCTTGAAGCAACGAGGTGCTTGCTTAGCAAAAGTGTTTCATGGCGTGTCTTAGGGGGGTGGGACTTGTGTAAGAGCATCTTTTGTAATCGGATGCTCTCACACGATTCCTGCCCTCTCCCCATGACAAGTCACTGAATGCTTTTGCTTAGCAAGTACCTCAGTCCTCCTCCTCCCCCATAATTAGGCATTGGAGTGAGCAGCCACTTGATGGCTGGCACACACAGCTGTGCCCATAAAGATAGTTTGTTTGGGTAGGAGGCAGTGATGTACTGCCAACTTTATAACTACACCCTCCACCACAACCTCGCTCCCTGCTCCAGTGTGCCCACTCCCACCATTTCCACGCCGTAGCCACCCAGTCCCCTTTTGCACCACTGCTGTTCTTGCAGTATTTCCCCAAATCCAGATCACGCACCCTCTCCCTTTTACAGTAGATCATTCCACCCTTTCTGACCCCTTCGTTAAATACCTCAGGTCTCAGTCACCAGTCCCCAGCCCACACACACATAAGTTATTTTCTTTCCTGGATTTAATTCCCTGCCTTGCTTGCTTTCCTCCTGTTGGAGGCAGGCAGCAGGCTGAGACTTTGTTTCCTTAGTTCTCCTGGACCATCAACGGTGCACAATCAGCAACTGCTGTATCGTTAGTGCTGCTTGTGACGTTTGGCCAGCTGGTTCTGATTGCTCTATGATTTTGTAATATAAAAATGTAGTGTGTGATTGTCTGTCATGAGACATCCTGTGCTCCTGGGATGACCCCCAGGTTTCAGTTCAAATGACAGGATATGTTATACAGCAGATCTCCGTAATGCGATTAACTTCCAAGTTGCATTTTGTGGCCATGTTTATGATCTGTGTTGCTTTGAAGCCAGGAAACTAAATTATCAATTTTATGACTTCTTCAGAGGAAGAACAGTTAATTTCAACTGGTATTAAAAAGCTATATTGCACCTAAGTGAGATATGGTAGAGTTGGTCATAAAAGTCCTGTGATGTCTTTGAAAAGAAGGAAACCACACTAGATCAAAGGAAAGAGTGAATTAAGAAGTCATATGAGGAAATTAATTTTGCTGATGTCACTTTAATGTACCTCCTGAGTGACAAGACATCCTGGTTGTATAATTTTTAATATTCAAGGAGGAGCTAGGTGACATCATGGAAGAGGCAGGTTTAGAGACCGTTTAACCTATTCTGTGACTGATCTTTAGTGACACTTTTCTTTGTGGGCTCTTAGAAACATCTACTTTAAGTACTCTTTAGAAGGTAATACATTAGATAGGAAAGTCTAATTGTATTGTGGTAGGAGTTTGTTTGTACTTTAACCTTGTTCTTTTAAGGGATTGTATGCTTTGTGATATATTGTGCTGTGTTTACATTTTACATATTTTTTATCCATTTTTAAGAAAACCTCTTATTTTAAAGAGACTGCCTGGTGTGCCTTCAAAATTCAACTTTTGCATGTGAAGCATAGATGGTTAAAGTTGACAACTGTTCATAAGCTTAATGGTATGTCAAACTAGGAAAAGGTAAAGAATTTACCTAAGGTCTTTCATAGAGTTTTAAGGGTTCATTTTGGATACCTGGTTAGGTGCCCTTAGGTGAAAGATATCTGGCATTCCCCGAAGAGCAGAATTATCTGAGCCTGTACGTTTGGGTATGCAAGCATAAGGTTCACAGTTTGAATCCCCTCAGAACTTGAGACCAAAGGTGATTTGGACCCACAAGCAGACAGGAGGTTACCCTGTTCTGTTACCTGTTCACAATACTGCGCTCGGAGGTTGGCACTGTAGAAGCAGAGGGCCTGACCTGCTGTGTCTCCGGATGGGGAGACTAATGAAAAGGGGGTCGAAATTTCCCCAGTAGCAGTTAACCACACAGCTATGAAGGGTTGCTCCGAAGAAGGAGGGGTGACCCATTGTCAGAGGGTTAGGGGATGACAGTGATCCTAAGTGCCCTGATGCTAGTGCTAGGGACCCTAGTTCAGAGACTGAATGGGACCTGTCCCATACATTGGGAATGAGCGAGGAGTTTGCAGCTGCTCAGAGAAATGACCCTTGTCTAGAGAACCTGAAGGCTTGGGCAGACTCTGACGGAGCACAGGGAGGTGATGGCATACATAAGGTTTATTGGGAAAATGGACTGATGTGTACTCAGGCTATGCAGACAGAGGGAGGGGTGATGGGCAAGCAGCTTGTCATTCCCCAGGGGTATCGTGAGCAGTTGCTCAAGATTGCACATGATATTCCCTGGTCTGGTCATCTGGGAATTGCACGCACTACTCAGCGGTTGGCCCAGAATTTCTACTGGCCCAACTTCACCCAGCAGGTAAAGGAGTATTGCAGGTCTTGTCACTGGTGCCAAGAAATAGGGAAGGCAGGCAAGAAAACCCAAGCTGCCCTGATTCCATTGCCCATAGTGGAGGAGCCATTCCAGAGGGTGGGAATGGACATTGTGGGGCCTTTAAATATCCCCAGCTCCTCTGGGAAGAGGCTCATCCTGATGGTGGTGGATTACACCATCGGTATCCAGAGGCAGTCACCCTATCCTCTCTGAGGACAGACAAAGTGGCAGATGCCTTACTTGGGATTTTCTCCCGTGTTGCGTTTCCGCAGGAGGTTATCACCGATTGTGGGGGTTCCTTCATGTGAGACCTGATGAAATGTTTGTGGGAGAAGTGTGGGGTGATGCACAGATGCACAACCCTGTATCACCCACAAGCCAGTGGGCTTGTGGAAAGATTTATTGGTACCCTGAAGTCAATGCTCAGAGCGTTTGCTGAACAGCATGGGAGGGACTGGGAGAAATACCTTCCCCACATGTTGTTTGCATACAGGGAAGTGCCCCAAGAGTCAACAGGATTTTCCTCCTTCGAGCTCTTATATGGACGCTGGGTACGTGGGCCCCTAGACTTGATCCGGGAGGACTGTGAAGGCAAACACGCCACCCAGGGAACTCCCCTAGTGGATTACATCCTTAGGTTTAGGGAAAGGCTGAAGGAGCTTATGGGGACAGCCCAGAGCAACCTGGCAACTGCCCAACAGAAACAAAAAGTGCGGTACTACCGCAGAGCCAGAGCTCGCTCGTACATGGTGGGTCAGAAAGTCATGGTCCTTATTCCGGTCCAGAAAGACAGGCTGTAGGCTGAGTGGGCAGGACTGTACAAAGTAATTAAGAAGGTAAATGACGTGAACTATATCATAGAGTTACCTGTCAGAAGACAGACAGAAAGGATGTACCATGTCAACATGATGAAGCCATATGCTAATAGGGCTGACATGGTGTTGGCAGTATGTAGTCCTGGGGAAGGGACGGACAAAGGAGACCCCCTTCTGGACTTGCTGGAAGAAAGCAAGCAGGAGTCCTCTGTGGAGGCAGTTAAACTGTCACCCCAGCTGGCCCCAGACAAGATCCAGGACATAAGGGAGGTTTTAGCAGACTTTGCCCCACTGTTTAGCGCCAAGCCTAGACTAACCCCCTTAGCGACGCACAATGTGGAGACAGGGACACAGACACCAATATGGCGGACAGCATATCTGGTGTCAGAGGCTGTAAAAAGGACATTAGGAGGGAAGTGGAGGAGATGCTGGATTTAGGGGTAATCCAGAGATCCCACAGCCCGTGGGCCTCACCCGTACTCCTTGTGCCCAAGCCAGATGGCTCTACTCATTTCTGTGTGGACTGTTGTGGACTGAATGCAGTCACAAAGTCAGACGCCCACCTGATGTCCCGGACGGACAAACTCCTGGACAGGTTGGGAGGGGCGACGTACCTTACAACTGTTGACCTGACAAAGGGGTATTGGCAGGTCGAGTTAACTGACAGAGCTAGGGAGAGGTCAGCCTTCATCACTCTGATAGGCTTATTTGAATTTAAAGTAATGCCTTTCCGAATGAAGAATGCCCTGGCCACTTTCCAAAGGTTGGTGAACCAGGTGTAAAATGGTGCTGAGGAGTACGCCGTGGCATACCTGGATGACATTGCCATCTTTAGTGGCAGCTGGGAGGAACACCTGTCCCACCTTAGGGAAGTGCTAGGGAGGATACAGAGGGCTGGGCTCACTGTCAAAGCTGAGAAGTGCCAGGTTGCCATGGGAGAAGTGGCATACCTCGGGCATGTTGTAGACCAGGGACAGCTCTGTCCTAACCAAGCAAAAATAGAGGTGATCAAGGCATGGCCCAGACCAGAATTGCAGAAGCAGGTCAGGAGTTTCCTCTGGACAGCAGGGTACTATAGGAAATTTGTACCCAATTACAGTGCCCTGGCTGCTCCCCTATCTGACCTGGTAAAGAAAAGGATGCCAAAGAAAATTACCTGGGGACCAATCTGTGAGAAAGCATTTACCAGACTGAAGGAGGCACTGTGCAGTGCTCCTGTGTTGACAAGTCCTGACTATAGCAAACCCTTTATAGTTCAGACTGATGCCTCAGACGTGGGTATTGGGGCAGTACTGAGTCAGACATCCAACCAAGAGAAAGATCACCCTGTAGTATACCTGAGTAAAAAGTTATTTCCCAGAGACCAGGCATACTGTACTGTGCAAAAAGTGTCTTGCTATAGTGTGGGCCATAAAGAAGTTAGAGCCATACTTATATGGGCAGCATTTTGTGGTACAAACTGACCACAACCCCCTGGTTTGGTTGACGCAAATGGGGAAAAACTAATGGCAGATTGTTAAGATGGAGTCTTGCTTTGCAGGGGTACGACATGACAATCCTACATAAGGCTGGAGTGACCAATCAGAACAGTGATGGCTTATCACACGTTTATGAGGAGTGAACTGATTTGGGAAGCTCATCCCATGCAGGGGATAGAGCCCCCAGATTTAGTCTAGGTAGGGAGGATTGTGACACTTGGCCAGCTGGTTCTGATTGCTCTATGATTTTGTAATATAAAAATGTAGTGTGTGATTGTCATGAGACATCCTGTGCTCCTGGGATGACACCCCCTTCCCAGGTTTCAGTTCAAACAACAGGATATGTTATACAGCAGATCTCTGTAATGTGATTAACTTCCAAGTTGTATTTTATGGCCATGTTTACGATCTATGTTGTTTTGAAGCCAGGAAACTAAAATATCCTTTTTATGTTGTCTTCAGAGGAAGAACAGTTAATTTCAACTGGTGTTAAAAAGCTATGTTGCACCTAAGTGAGATATGGCAGAGTTAGTCATAAAAGTCCTGTGATGTCTTTGAAAAGCAGGAAACCACACTAGATCAAAGGAAAGACTTAATTAAGAAGTGATATGGGGAAATGAGTATTGCTGATGTCACCTTAATTAATGTACCTCCTGAGTGATAAAACATCCTGGTTGTATAATTTTTAATATTCAAGGAGGAGCTAGGTGACATCATGGAAGAGGCAGGTTTAGGGACAGTTTAAACTATTCTGTACCTGATCTTTAGTGACACTTTTCTTTGTGGGCTCTTAGAAACATCTACTTTAAGCACTGTTTAGAAGGTAATATATTAGATAGGAAAGTCTAATTGTATTGTGGTAGGAGTTTGTTTGTACTTTAACCTTGTTCTTTTAAGGGATTGTATGCTTTGTGATATATTGTGCTGTGTTTACATTTTACATATTTTTTATCCGTTTTTAAGTAAACCTCTTATTTTAAAGAGACTGCCTGGTGTGCCTTCGAAATTCTTTCTTTTGCATGTGAAGCATAGATGGTTAAAGTTGACAACTGTGCATAAGCTTAGTGGTATAACAAACTGGGAAAAGGTAAATAATATACCTAAGGTCTTTCATAGAGTTCTAAGGGTTCATTTTGGATGCCTGGTTAGGTGCCCTTAGGCGAAAGATATCTGGCATTCCCCGAAGAGCAGAATTATCTGAGCCTGTACGTTTGGGTACACTAGCATAAGGTTCACAGTTTGAATCCCCCCAGAACTTGAGACCAAAGATGATTCAGACCCACAAGCAGACAGGTGGGTTACCCTGTTCTGTTACCTGTTCACAATACTGCGCTCAGAGGTTGGCACTGTGGGAGCAGAGGGCCTGATCTGCTGAGTGGGTTTGTGACACTGCTCATTTTTGTTCCCAGTCCCTGGCGAGTGGCCACAACTGACTGTGAGTGCAGGCTGAGCAAAAGTGGTGCGGCACAGTGCAGTCACACTCGCACAGCACTTTACCAGCACAGTGAGGGTGGCCTCCATTGCAGGCAGTACAGTACCACAGGAGAGGCACAAGACCTGACCATACTACACACACCACATGTGCTAGCAGTATGGTGCTTTTGGCGCCAGACCTCCCATGACTGTTAGAGGATGGGTCAAGGGTCAGAGCAGTAGTGGCTGTAGGGTGGGATATCATTGGCCATATCAGCGTGTGACAGCAGCATACAAGCACGCATGACGGGGGCAAGCAGCAGCCAATAGGAGGTGGACTCTCTCTCGTCTTGTGAGACTTAGAATGTCACTGGTAGGAGAAAGGGGGGTGTTATAAGTGAATTTTGCCTTTTTTTTTTTTTTAAATAAAAAAAATTGGGCCACAAATCGGGTTGGTCCAGCTCTGACCTGATTCTGGCCTGACAGATTGGGTCAGCCAATAGAGCCTGTGACCCAACCCAGTGCACACCCCTACTTAGTTGCTACTGCACATATACCTTTTCAAAAAATTGTTGTATCAGAAGCGTCAAAAATGAAAAACTTGGTGGCGCTGACGGTTGAGGCGCTTGACACCACACCTCGCGCTACGCCGGCGACCCGGGTTCAGGAATGGGCTTGGGTTGTCGGGAAGAAGGAGGATTGAGCATCCCAATGGATGCTGTCCTCCCTCTGGGGGGATACCAGTGATGCTGCCAGCATCCGACATCCCAAGAGGGCCGGTGGAAGCACGGGCTCTCGAAGGCTTGGTGGCTCCACTTGGTGGAGTCGGGGAGGGGGGACGCTGTTAGCGCTTGGGAGGAAGACGTGCGTCAGCACATCACCTCTCTGGATGTATGTCCCCGAGCTGGCGTTCCAGGGAATTGGGACGGGTAAAGGAAGAAAAACTGAAAAAAAAACCTCGGGCCAAGATGACAACCGATCCACCTCAGGATCGCCAACTCGCAGGACAGACCCCATTGTGCAGGCACTCCTAGGAGTCGGAGAAGGTAGGAGGGTTAAAGGAGCTTGCCTGGCACTCTAGGAGCAGATTCTGTGAGAGAGACCCCTGGAGGATTGACCAATGGTCGCAAGGAGTGGGTCGAGGGGGTAGTAAGGAGGGAGAAAAAGGAAGTAAAAAAAAAAAAAAAAAAAAATGAAAAACTTTATTTAAACTCATGTAAATAATAAGGCTGGATCTGTGTTGAGCAGCTTCACAAATTTACCTTTTCTTTTTCCTGTAGAACTAAATGGGGCCTGCATCCCTTTGCTTGGACACTAAATGTCAAGGAGTTGCAAGCACCTAAGTTCCTCGGAAACCCTATTGATAGCTTTTAGACAGTCCTCTTTGATTAAAATGTTCTATTGCTGAGGTACTATAAAAAGTTTGGTTGTGCAGAGTTTTGAAATGGGGTACATGGATTCTGTATCCTCTTCCTCTTTTTTTTTTTTTTTTTAATTTAGTGTACTTTATGCCCCTGAGCACCCCAACTGGCCCTCCTTCTGTCCTATCCCTCTCACCCAGCCCTGTCACCCACCTTCTCCAGGATTTACCTCGACACCTTGTTCCTTCCTGGCTTACTACCCAGGATGGGGCCATGAGGGTGGACCCTCTTTTGATGGAGTTAAAATCCAGTGTGGCATGAGTACCATAGTAAATGGTGCAGGGCCTGTTCTGCTTCCCAAACCCTAGGATGCTGATGAAGAGCCCCATGACATGTGCAGTATGGGGCAGAGCATGTTGTGTCCTCCCACCCTGATTACCAGCGCCTACTCGCACCACCACTTGTTGTCACCCAGGTAGCATTAATGAAGCGGAGACCGCCCACCCTCACTTTCCGAGAAGAATGTCCTCTGGGTCGCTCAGACCTCCTCCCCCACCCAGCCGATCTGACCAGCTGGTGAAGCACCTTGTGGGTCATGACATCTTTGATCTTCTCCAGTTAGGCTTTTGCCAGTGCCATAACACAGAGTCTGTCGTGGTCAAGGTGTGTCATTATCTTTTTTGAGGGACAGAGGGGGAAATTCCTATTCTTTTTCAGCAAGTAACAGTCGATCATTCGGAGTCATTTGATAGACTTGGGCACTCTGGGGTCTGATCTGGACTGTTTACAATGATTTTGATCATTTTTTTTTTCTCCATCTATAGTTTTTTTTATTTTACTGTTTTCTCTCCTTCTTGGGGTCATGGTGTACACATGCGTACACGTACATGCACGCCAGGATCTGGTGACCCCTTCCACCCCACCCCAGACTTGTCACCGCTCCTGCGCACCCATCGGACCTCCACCCGATTGCTGCGGGACTACGGAGGAGCAGGCATTTAATTCCAGGAGAGGGAAGTGACCAATGGGGTGCCACAGGGTTCAGTTGTGGGGCCGGTCCTCTTCAATGTCTTCATTAGTGACATTGCGGAGGAGCTGGAAGGGAAGGTGTGCCTCTTTGTGGATGACACCAAGATCTGCAATAGGGTAGACACTCCAAGTGGGGTGGAAAAACTGAGAAGAGACCTAGGCAAGTTGGTGGAGTGGTCAAGAGAGTGGCAGCTTAAATTTAATGCAAAAAAAGTGCAAAATCATGCACTTGGGCCTCAGGAATCCTGGTGAGGAATGCAAAATGGGGGGTGAGGGAGAGATACTAATAACAACAAAACTGGAAAGGGACCTGGGGGTAAACATAACAGACAACCTGAAGGTGGCCAAGCAATGTGAAAAGGCGTGGGGAGGGCCAGAGGGACGCTGGGGTGCATAGGGAGGGGCATCACCAGTAGAAAACGGGAGGTTGTGATGCCACTGTACATACAATTGGTTAGGCCACATTTGGAATACTGTGTTCAGTTGTGGAGCCCGCATCTCCGGAAGGGCATTGACAGAACAGAGGTGGTCCAGAGAAGGGCAACAAAAATAGTGGAAAAAAAAGAGGAAAGACTGAAGTGTCTAATGCACACCTCCTTGTGTCTTATTGCTTCCATATTGTGCAGGGGGAAGGGGACTTGCATTAATATGGGGCCCTAAAAATGGACTATTTCAAAACAAAAACACAACACCGTATGCTAGGGTGACAAAACAGACTTCACATGTGGCTAAATTTACAGTTGTATTAAAAAAATGTAAATAACGTTGTTTATGCTGTCTTTAACAGATTCAGATGCAGTTGGAACAGGGCAGGGAGACTCATAATCCTCGGGGGGGGGGGCAGCAAGGGTGTGAGGGGTGGTGTAGCTGGGGGAAGGGATACAGCCCACAAGGGCAGTAGGTGGGGTGGGGTGAAGTGGTGTAGTAAGGGCAGACTCAATGGACCTTTGGCCTCCTGCTGTCAAATTCTGTTTCTCTAAATTTAAAAAAAATACGATTTTCAAATATTTGAAGACTTAAGCCTAGTCTCATGTACCCTGTTAGATACTACAGAAATGTCCCCAGAGTATGGAAACGATCCAGTGTGCACTCAGAAAAAGCAATGACAATCAGTGTTTTTATTCTGAAAATGTAATTTAGTATTTTGGTAAACATTTTATCCCAACAGTGGCTTCTTCAGCATTGTATCACAAGAAGAGATAGAATGCTATATATAGCCTGGGGTGACAGAAATCTGCCGGTAGGAAACCATTTCCCACAGATATGGACAGTCTTTACTTTGCAAAGATCTCCTCTCCCATAAAAATGAAAGTAGAATAACATAAAGTTTGGTTTCACATAATGCCTTTCATACACATTTTAAACCAAAGTGCTTTACGACGCAATATATAGGGGCTGTGCCATGGGATGGCAAAAATATTACTTTTTTTTTTTCTTTTTTTTTTTAAATCTGCAGGTTTTGACCACTTATGAACTCGAGTGGTGGAGCTATGAGTTAGATCTGTAGAAGTCAAACTCTGCAGATAATATGTAATATTTTTAGCCAGCTCATGAGATACGTTATTCATACCATGACACAGAACCTGTCTAACAAGGTAGATGATATGCTCAATACTAGTATTTTATCACAAAATTTACTTTCAAAACCTTGATTCTGGATTTGGGTTCCCTTTCACAATGGATTAATCCACTGTTGTCATGAACATTCAAATGAGGACGCTGTAGTGAAGACATTCAAATTAATAAAGTATTTCAAACATTCCAAATAAATCAAAGCAAATACTTGAATCATTTAGGAATTCTAAAAGATATTCTGGTATCTGATGATTCTACAGGAGTGGAAATATCCTTTACGACACATGACTCCCGGAGTGGAAATAAATGATTTATGTTCACTCGAGGTGCAGTGCAGATATGGTGTATAACATGGGTTGCATATAGATAGCTCATTTATTTTGAACAGCTAAGTATAACCTCTATTGACCTGACGAGTGGTGGAGCCACAAGTGAGATCTATAAAGGTCATAATCAGCTGTTCAAAATAAATAATTTCCTTTCATGCAGCCCATGGCATGTGCCATTTATACAGCACCAGGGGCTGGTAAGTTTGATTATTTGTGCAATCTTAATTGTAAAATAATATTTTTGTATCATTTTTTTACTGGCAGGCCTGGATGGAATGTTGGTTATAATGGAAGATTCTGCTCAGAACAATATGGAACTGCAGTGAAAATATCCATTGTTCTCTGAGCTGTAGTGGAAGTAAATGACTGTTTTTCCCCTCCAGTTTCCCTGCCCATGAAAATAAAATGCATTTATTTGCAATTGTTTCTACACACTGGAATTGTGTAAATGCATTCATATAAAGGGAGGGATGAATGACAGGGCTTAATAAAATTGCCTATTGGCCTTTAGATTTAAACAAGCAGCTTTATACCTAATTTCAAAGAGTAATGATAATTGTCCACGCTGGCTTTGGGTAGAAAAGCAAATAGCTTTCCCACACAAGGTTTCAGATTTTTTGTTCTCCACTTCATCTCGGAAAGTTAAAGAAAACACTTGCATTACCGACTCTCTCCTAGTGATCAAAAAAACGCAGGCTCTACTAAAAATTGAAGAACATCCTCTCAAGCTGAAAACAATTTGGAATAACACCAACCTGTTATACAATGTCAGATCCCTGGAGGACCCTGGATGGAGTATTTTAGGTATTACCAGTCTGAGTGCTCTATTAGACCTGTTTGGCAACTTCTTGTCATTTGAGGCCCTAAAAATGAAATTTAAGCTTCAGATTTCAATTCACCCTTTAACTTACAACTTAGAAAAACTTTGCAGGATTCCATTCTGGGTTCAAATCTGTTTTTGAGGGAACACCCAATGGGACCAAATACTCAAAGTAGTGCAGCTTAAAAAGGGGCAAGTCTAGTCTACAAACTACTTATGGATTCTTCAGATCAACCCCCAATAACCTTATCGGCAAAACAAAAATGGGAGAATGATTTCAGGACCCCCATAATAGAAGCAAAAGCAAAATGGGCCTCCTCTTGGAACAATGTTCATCTTACAAGTAAAGAAATTCTGGGGGGAAGTATCCAATACAAGATTCTGCATTATTTACTCACCTTTGCTACTACAGCAGATGGGCTTCTTACTGGAAGGCCCATGTTGGAAATGTCAACAGAAGCATGCCGTCTACTGCATATGCTCTGGGACCGCCCACAGATTATTTCTACAGTGTATATAGAGGAAAATCCGCCAGATTTGTGAGGCAGCCTACAATATTACAGTCCCTTTTTCCCCGGAATTTCTGGTGCTGGAAATAGATTCAGAAACTAAACATATGAGTAAAAAACAGAAAGTAGGAGTCTGGGCAACTGCCCTTACTGTTATAAGAACACTGTTATCAAACTGGAAAGCACATTCTCCTCCAGCCATACAAGAATGATATACCAAGTTAGGAGGGTTTATTAATAATGAGTGTTGCCCATATCCTCTCCTGAAATTTACCTCTATTTTATGCCACCTCATCACCCTTCGTAACCTTTTAAGGCAAAAAATAGTAATACGGTATGGTCCCAAATTTATGACAGGCTAATTTATCAGAAGTTTATTCAAACAACATGAAGTCTTGCTATATTATAGACATTAGCAGTTTGATCCAGCTCTAGAACTGCCCCGGAGTGAAATGGTTAAAACCATTCCAAAATAGAATTTTGGCACGAGAGCAGCTCTATCTGTGTCATTTCAAACTTGAACTGTCAGATTCTTTACTCCGCCTCAGTGAACAGTCGCTCCGGAGATTTCTCCTTCTGCTCGGTTCATTTCTCGGTTTAAAAGTGTTTTCTTTGTTGGATTTAACCAAGAATAGTTTATTTAACCACAAAACCGTTCGGTTCAAGCTCTATCATCTGGTAACCGTAAGTAAATGAAGGTTTTGTCTGTGTGGAACTTGTAAGTTATCGGTTCGGTTTGAACCGATCAGTGGGTTTAAAACTCATTTAAAACTAAAAGTTACTATTTTAGAGTGCGGTTCCGGTTCTTATCGGTTCTAAAAAAAAACAGATTTATTCGTTTTTTCCAATACCCGTGATACGGTTAGGAACCGATAAAGGGTGTCTTGCCTAACTGCTTAAAAGGGCAAGTTTTGGTTAGGCTGGCATTATGTCTGAGAAACCCAAAAGAAAACCGGCCCACTGGGTTTCAACACTGTGATGTTTGTGGGGAAGTCTTTGCCAAGGCTGACCCACACACCACATGTGTTTATTGTCTGGGGTTTGACCACCTCCAGTCAGACTGCCAGGTATGTAAGAATTTCCCTGCAGCCACCCTGGAAAAAAGATTGGGCAGGCTCAGGGAACAAGAGGCCAAAAAGTCCGCTGACCCAGATGGCCAGCCCGGTTCGGTGCCAACCGAACCAGAGGGAGTGCCCTCTGACCAGGGCCAGACTTCCTCGGGCAAAAGAAAAGCTGGTTCTGAGGAACCAATTCCAGTAAAGAAAACAAGAAAATCAGCAGGTCTGGAGTCCAAAATTCCTTCTCCAACTGCTGCAAAGATAACAAAAGCCATACAAATTGTCCAGTCACTGTCTCAGGGTCCGTCCAGACCACCACTATCTGGTAAAAGGTCGGTTCGTCGGTCCCAGTGGTTCAGGATTATGATATTGAGGAATTTTATGAACCAGAGGAGGAGGAGGATTATGAACAGTATGAATGTGGCTGGGAAGGTCTGGGTGTGCCCATTGAACGGACATCTCCCAGACAGACCTTTAGAATCTCCCCTATGCTGTCTGAGTCCCCATCTCATTTTATGTTTTATAAAAAGTTGCTGAAACCCTCCAGCTTCCTTTAGAAGAGGCTGTGGATGAGCAAGAGGAGCCTGATTTTGTAGAAATGATGGATATTCCAGAGTCTAGGAGATTGTCTATTCCTTTACATAAGTCTTTTAGGAAACAAACAATTAAAATTTTAAAAGCTCCTAATTCTGTGCCTCCTGTAGATAAAAGATGGACAGAAGGTATACATTGTCAGGCCCTGATACAGAATTCCTTTCTCAGCAATGCAGTCATGTTGAGTAGTTCAGGCTGCTGCCTGTGATAAAGCTAATATTCCCTTGGCTTCACATCCTCCTGACAAGGATTCCAGGAAGATTGATGCCATGGCAAAAAAAAAAAACACAGTATATGGCAGCCTCTCTGGGACTCAGGCAAGCAAATTATATGGCTTATGTAGCTAGGTATCAGAAATCTAGATGGGATACTGTTATGCAATTGGCCAAGCAGGCCCATGGCCAGCTGGCTAGTGAACTAGAACAGGTGGCTGCTGATGGCATTGAAGCCTCTAAGGTTCAGTTTCATGCTGCTGTGGATGTTAATGATGTTTCCTCTAGGGTCATGGCCACATCTGTAGCTTTTCGTAGGTTGGCCTGGCTCAGGTGTACTAGTTTGTCACAGGATACCCAGACTAAGGCTATGGATTTTCCTGTGGTGGGAAATTCTCTGTTTGGAGAGCAGACAGAGAACTACATGAAGAAGATGGATGAATATAGAACTACTTACAAGAGTGCCCAGGCTAAGGAGGCGGCAACCACTCCTCAAAGGCATGCCCCAGGGGTAGGGTAGGCCTTTTCACAGGCCTTTCTACCAGACTCAGGCCTCCTCTGCCTATGCTCAGAGGGCTTCTTCAGAGGCAGGGGCAGGCGAGGGGTGGGCAGACCTGCTCCCACCCCCAGCCTAAAAGCTTCTGTGAAACAGGCACCTGATGGGGTGCCCAGGGCCGATTCTCCTGTACCAGTGGGGCAGGCTGGCTTACTTCAGTCAGAATTGGGCTTCTTTAACCTCAGACAAGTGGGTTCTGGAAGTAGTAAGCCAGGGTCTGGTTCTCAGCTTCAAAAGTTTCTATCAAGTTGAGAAGCAGACTTTTCTACCTGCAAGTGCTTCAGAGAGACCTCGCCTGGAAACAGAGGTCTCATCCCTGTTAGCTCTCAGAGCAGTAGAAAGGGTTCCTCCTGCATCAGGGCAGGGGTCTGTATTCAGATACTTCCTTACCCCAAAAAGACAGGAGAGTGGCGCCCATTTTAGATCTCAGATATCTGAACAAGCATCTTTTGAAACCAAAGTTCAAAATGGTAACTCTGGCAATGATTTTACTCTTCCTAAGGCCAGGGACTGGCTAGCCTCCCTGGACCTCAAGGATGCTATTTCCATGTCCTAATCAGAAGATCCCATCGAAAGTACCTCAGATTCGAACTTCCCTCAGGTCATTTCCAGTTCAGAACAATGCCCTTCGGCCTTACCTCTGCTCCAAGGGTATTCACAAAGTGTCTAGCAGTGGCAGTGGCCCACTTAAGGAGGCAGAGGATTGCTGTTTTTCCCTATCTAGATGACTGGCTCATTGTAGGCCAGTCCCCAGAACAGGTAAAATCTCACCTGCAGGTCACCCAGCAGCTTTCACCTCCCTGGGTTTTCTAAACCTACAAAAGTCGGTTCTGGAACCAGTCCAGGTACTCACCTTTATAGGGGCAGAATTGGACTCAAAAGCTAGCCAGAGCCTTTCTTCCCCAGAAAGGGTAAGGAATTTAGTGGCTCTGGCCTCTTCCTTCACTCTGCAGGTCTCTCACCAGCAAGACGCTTTCTGCAGCTCCTGGGGCACATGGCTGCATCCACAGCTGTTGTGCAGGAGCCAGATTTCAGATGAGAGACATTCAGTTTCACTTGAGAACCTTTTGGTCTCAGAAGAGAGACTCTTTCCAAGTTGGTCCCAGTGACTCTAACCTTGATCCTAGCTCTCCAGTGGTGGCAGGATCAGAGCAATTTAAGAGCGGGGTCCCCTTCATTTCCTTCTCATGACTTGACTCTCACTACAGATGCTTCCCTTCTGGGTTGGGAGCCCACATGGGTGACCTTTCCACTCAGGGAGTTTGGTCCCCCAGGAATCTCTGCTCCACATCAATTTGCTGGAACTCAGAGCTGTCTTTTAGCTCTTCAAGCTTTTTCTGCATCTGTCCATGACAAGGTGATACAAGTCAGAACAGACAACACCACAACAATGTGGTACGTCAACAAGCAGGGGCACTCGGTCTTGACCTTGTGCACCGAGGCAATGAAGTTGTGGTCTGTGGCCTATTCCCTGAACACTTCCCTCATAGCAGTTCATCTTCCAGGGAAGGACAATGTCCTAGCGGATGCCCTCAGCAGGATTTCCCAGGGCCATCTCGAATGGTCCCTGGATCCTCAAGTGCTGGGGATAGTTTTTTGCCAGGTGGGGCATCCCTCAGATAGATCTTTTGCAGCCCCAGACAATCACAAACTTTCTCTGTTCTGTTGCAGGCCTCCAGTGCTGGGCTCAGTTCCCTGGATGCCCTTCTTCTGGATTGGGAGGAAGTTCCTCTGCTTTCCCCTCTTCTCTCCTATTCAAGTACTAGTCAAAATCAGATCTCAGCCTTGCAGGGTGATTCTGATTGCCCGGATTGGGCCAGGCAGCCCTGGTACCCACTCCTTCTGTCTCTGACAGTCCATCTTCCCTGTGCCTCCCCAGGAATCACAATCTGTTGACTTGTGCCCAGGGAAGGGTTTGGTATCTGGACCTCAATCCCAACCTCAAGGCCTGGCTCTTGAGGAGTTAGAGTTTGCTGATTTACACCTCTCTCAGGGTGTTCTTGAGATCCTAAAGGCTTCCAGAAAGCCTTCCACTAGGGCTACTTATAGTTCTAAATGGAAAAGGTTTTCCATTTGGTGTGCTGGGAAAAATATTTCCCCAGAATCTGCTGAATTGCCCATTTTGTTAGATTACATGGTACATCTTAATTCCTTGGGTCTCAGACCAGCTACCCTGAGAGTTCATTTGGCAGCTGTGTCTGCTTTGTGTCAGCAGGAAAGTCATCCCCTCTTTCCTCTCATCCTGTGTTTTCCAAGTTTTTTAAGGGATTACTCCATACTAATCCTCCCTTTCGGGAACCGGCCCCTGCTTGGGACCTTAATGTTTGCATTGCCCAGTTAATGCAACCCCCTTTTGAACCTCTGTCTTCTGCAGAGCTTAAGTACCTAACTTGGAAAACTGTTTTTCTAGTGGCTATCACTTCTGCCAGACGCATAAGTGAATTGCAAGCCTTGTCAGTGGAGACTGACTTTTTCCTTTCCACAGGGATAAGGTAGTCCTTAGGACTAATAGAAGTTTTTGCCTAAGGTGGTTTCAGATTTCCATCTTAAGCAATCTATCTCCTTCCAGTATTTTCACTGATCACCTCTTCGGGTGAGAGGAGGTTGCACAGCCTGGATGTTAAGAGAGCTCTTAGTTATTATATAGAGCGCACTAAAGGTCACAGGTTCGAATCCTCCAACTTCTCCTTACCTATGGTGAAGTTGGGAAAGGCAAACCTGCCACTAAGAGATCAGTAGCCAGGTGGATTGTCTCTTGTATCCAATTTTGTTATCAGAAAGTGGCAGAGCCCCAGTTTGAGGGCTCATTCTACCAGGGGTACAGCTGCCTCTAGCTGCTGCCAGAGATCTCCCTTTATTAGAGATTTGCCAGGCTGCTACTTGAAAACGGTACACACTTTTACCAAGCATTACTCCCTGGATGTCCAGGCCAGGAGAGATGCTCGGTTTAGCACAGCTGTTCTTCAGAGCCTATTCCTAAGTAGGTTCTGCCCTCCTCCATGGAGGTACTGCTGTGTATTCTGTTAATGTCTATAATATAGCAAGACTTCATGTTGTTTGAAGAAAAATTACTCACCTTAGTAATGTTGTTTCTTCTAATGGAGTCTTATATTATAGACCTTCCCCAACCTGCCCCTCTCAGAACCTCTACTTGGTGGGGTGCGGGCAACTTAGTGTGGGCACTACTTATGTCCTGTTAGCATTTTGTCCCCTTGGGACTTTGGGGTGTGTATGTGTATGCGGTGTGTGTGTTTTATTATACTTATGTTCCTTTTCATATTATTAGAATGGTGTTAGTATTTCTGGTCCCCTGACTTGAGTCTTGGGTGTTGGGACCATCAATGGTTGTTATTATTTAGGTAGCCATTTGGCTAGTGTAGGTTACAGCTTCCACACAGACCTTAGTGAGTTTGGCTCGTAAAGATCTGACAGTTCAAGTTTGAAATGACACAGATAGAGCTGCTCTCGTGCCAAAATTCTATTTTGGAATGGTTTTAACCATTTCACTCCGGGGCAGTTCTAGAGCTGGATCAAACTGCTAATGTCTATACTATAGCAAGACTCCATTAGAAGAAACAACATTACTAAGGTGAGTAATTTTTTCTTAGAATCTGTAATCTACTGTACAACTGAGCTTATTTATTTGAACAGTTTGTTTTAATTCTCGAGTAAAACCTGAACAAGTTTAGCATAGTATCTTCCTTCCTTCCCAAATTAAGCTTTTGGTGCTACTGAATTTAGTTTTAGGTTGTCACAAATTTCTGTAACACTTGTGTTTACTCTCTGAAAAGTATTAAGATTTTTTATGAATTAGAGTGTTAACGTATTCTGCTGTTAATATTTATTTATTTCAAAAAGTTTCACCAGGAAAGACATACTGAGCTGAGTAACAACTTCTTTCCAGATGCATCCTGGGGAGAAGAGTAGTGGGAGATATATACAACATTATTTACAGTACATAATCAGATAATTGTACAGTGAAATGACGTAGAGTAGTTAACAACGGATAATAAACAGAGCAAGAACAGTAGCAGTAATTAGCAGTTTGCCTGCCTAGGAGCAGAAAATTCACAACTAATAGGGCCATCCATCAAGGGAGAAAGCACCACAAAGATATGAAATGGGGAGGGAGGGAGTAGGAAGGGAGATAGGGAGTTTAAAAGGAGGTGGCTAGAGGAAAAGGTTGAAGCTAGGGAGGGAGAGGGAAAAAAGGGAGAGGAGGAAAGGTGGGGAATCAGGAGGGAGAGGAAGAAAAAGGGGTGCAGGTAGCGTGGAGGAGTAGGGTAGAGAGCTCTGGTGCAGTTGCAGGAGGTGGGACGGTGAAGTCTTGGAGAAGATTGGAGAAGGAGCAGATGGAGGTGGCAGTGCAGATGGAGAGGGTGTTCCAGAGTTTAGGAAGATGGAAGGAGAATGCAGCTTGGCCAGAAGAAGACCTAGACAGGATTGCTGGGGTCCTGTAGTCAGTGCTACAAAGGGAGTAGGAGGAACAGAAAGTAAAGATGTGAGGTAGGCGGGAAAGGAGCTCAGTCAGTACTTGGCAGTAAGGGAGGAGCCATGTGCAAGCTGTCTGGCTTCAAGAGAGGAAAAACAGAGTGAGGTGTATAGGTTGCAGTGGTGGGTCAGCGGCGGGTAGTTAAGAGCAAACCAGCAGAAGGAGTGATAAAGGGGTCCAGCCTGGCCAGGGTATTTTATTTATTTATTTATTTAAACATCAGTTTACAACCTTTGAGCCAGGGGCTCATTTGCAAAGGTACCTCGTCACATAGAGGACACGGACAGTGGCATGGGAGACAACAGATAAAACAGGAACAGGAACAACAGATAAAACAGGAACAAAGTAAGTGTCATTCAAGGTTACAGTTGGTTCAAAACAGATGAGGAATACATGGCTAATCAAGCTAGCTAAATAGGGTTAGTGATTGGGAAGGAGGGGGGAGAGCCAGGGAGGAAGAGAGGATAGGGAAGGAGGTAAGGAGGAGGGGTGGAGAGCAGCTCGGTGAGCATTGTCAGGCTTTTTTTTTTTATACTTTAGCGGCAGCGGCATCTGCGTGAGATGAGCAGGTGATTTCTGAGGCTACTTTTAAAGCATGCTAACGAGGGGGAGTCGGAGATAGCGGCAGGGAGGGAGTTATACCAGGTGGACGCTCTGTAAGGGAACGCCCTTTGGCTGTACGACGTCCTAGCTCTTGGAATGACCAGGGTTGTTTTGTCTGAGCTGCGGGTGTTCATAGTCGGATTAGCTTGGTGGATTGAGTTGGATATGCCAGTGGGGGATAGGCCATGGAGGGCTTTAAAGGTGAGTTGGCAGGTTTGGTACATGAGCCGCTCATCCAGGCTGGGTATGGAAGCCAAGGAGTAGAGCAGACAGGTGTGGGTAAGTCTAGGCACTCCGGTTATCAGCCTGCAGGCTTTGTTCAGTGTAAGGCGAACCTTGTTTAGAGCCGTCTGATCAGCAGCCCCATAGACCGGAAGGCCGTAGTCGATGAGTGATATAACAGAGGAAGTGACAGCCAAGCGGAGGGCGTGCGAAGGGAGGCATTTTTTGTGCCGGTAAAGAATGCCCAACCGTGAGTTGGCAGCAGAGTTCAAGGTGGAAATGTGGCCATGGAAGGAGAGGGCAGGGTCAAAGATTATTCCAAGATATTTATAGGCCTGCACTTGTTCAATGGGGATATTGAGGAGGAGTGGACAGTGAGAGGAAAATTGCGGGACTTATTTTGGGGGTGGGAGAAGAGCATGGTTTTTGTTTTCTTTAGGTTGATTATGAGTCGGTGTTCAGTGAACCAGGTTTCAGCAGAATTGTAGGCTAGCTGGAGAGAATTCTGAAGTGAAGAGGGGTTACTGTCAGAGGCAATGAGTACTGCATCGTCAGCGTAGAGTAAGATCTTACCTTCACATTTGCTAGAAAGTGAGTTGAGGAAGAGGGAGAAGAGTAAGGGTCTGAGGATGGAGCCCTGAGGGACTCCAGAGCGGATAGGGCAGGTGATGGAGAGAGTTCCACTAACTTTCACACATTGAGAGCGGGCTGAGAGATAGCTGGCGCACCAGGAGACCGGACCAGTGGAAAAGCCTAGGTGGTCGAGAGTGGTTAGAGAGAGGGTGTGATACGGTATCAAAGGCTTTAGACAGGTCAATGAATACCGCACCAGCCATGGAGCCAGAGTCCAAAGATGTGTGGAGGAAGTTGGCAAACTCCAGGAGAGCTGTAATGGTACTATGACCAGCTCTGAACCCATGTTGCTCAGGGCAGAGAACATTGTATTTAGAGAGGTAGTCAGAGATTTGTTTGGCCACAATTTTCTCTAATGCCTTGGAGAGGGGTGGCAGGATTGAGATAGGCTGGTAGTTACTTGGAAGAGTCCTGTCGCCACCTTTGTGGATAGGGGTAACTGTGGCGACCCTCCAGACCGTGGGAAATTGTCCGAGGCAGAGGGATTTGTTGAAGATGCAGGTGATAGGCGAGATGACCTGGTCCAGGACCTGACGTAGGAGACAGGGATCAAAGGAGTCGTTACCGATGGTGTTACCCTTTAAGGCTTTAAGCAGGTATGGCCTGACTTCTTGTGTGGAGACACAACGCAGGTGAAACAAGGGGCGTGTGATGGATGGTGCAGACCTGGGGGGTGGAGGACTGAAGAAATTGCTAGGGAGCACTGAGCTAAGATCAGTAAAGGAGTTATTGAGGTGAGTGGCAATGAGGACAGGATCAGAGGATATAGTACCATTGATGTTAAGAAGAGAAGGAGGGGGGGACCGGGAGTGTCCATTTAGCTGCTTGACATTGTCCCAGAAGGACCTGGGGTTCCCCCAAGAGGAGGTAAGGGAGGCTTGATAGTACTCGGCCTTAGCTTTGCGGATAGCCCAGGTGCACCTATTCCGAGCCGCAGCATAGGTCTGCCGGTCTGCAGGGTGGCCAGTTGCAACAGCAAGGTGCCACAGGTTGTCCCACTGCTTAAAGAGCAGTCTCAGGGCAGGGGTGACCCAGGGGGCATGCCTTACTTTAGCCCTACGAGCAGTTATAGGTGCGAAGATGTCACAGACAGTGTTGAAGGTGTTGACAAAGAAGGCCAGCGCCTTGTCAATGTTAGGTGAGTTTAGCAATGGAGACCAATCTGTATGCGCAAGGTATTGCTTTAGGTCTTTTAACCCACCAGGTCTAAGCCGCCTCCGAAAGGTGGTTTGAACAGAGGGCTTGGGCAGAGAGGTATCCCAGTTGAAGAGAACAGGGCAGTGGTCACTAAGGCAGTCAGGGAGTATTTGGATATTGTGGATGCGGCTTGGTCTGTTGGTGAGGACCACATCTAGGAGTGTGCTAGAGCCCCTTCTGGGGTTAAATCTAGTTGGCTGGGATACTAGTTGGTTTAGATCAATAGCCGCAAAAGCCTCACGAGAGGAGGAGGATGAGGGGCAAAGCCAATTAATGTTCAGGTCTCCCACCAGGATCTGGTCAGCGGGGCTGGGTAAGGAGGTGAGATAGTCAATTAGTGGGTCCAGCGCCTGAGACTGGTTCTTTGGAGGTATGTAGGCCGTAGTCAGAAAGATAGGACCCCTAGAGGGGTCGGGAGATAGCTTTAGTGTTAGGGCCTGGGCCTTATGGGCAAGGTCAGGGGAGGGAGGGCTAGACCAATGAGAGGGTCCTTTACATAGATGGCACATCCCCCACCTCTCCTACTGGCCCAGTCCAGCCGGTGGAGGGTGTAGCCAGGGAGAGAGACCTGGGAGTTAGAGGTGGAATCGGACACCCAGGTTTCAACCAAGGCAACTACATCTGGTTTATGAACCGTCACCCAGCAGTGTAGAGAGTCCAGTTTTTTAGGGAGGCTACAAATGTTCATAGATGCGATACGAAGTCCAGAGGATTTCAAGGGGGGGCCAGAGTTGCCAGGCCCAGGATTGGGATGGATGTTGCCAGTCAGGAGCAGGAGGAGGAGTGCTGCTCTTGGGAGTAGGTGGCAGAAGGAAAGTTTCCGACGACTGAGGTAGGGGGGATGGGAGGGTGTAGAGGTACCAGGGATGGGAAGGGTAGCACAGATAGGGAATGCAAGCACGATAAGATGCCCGAGGGGGCGGGGGGGTGAGTGAGAGGGTGCCCATAGGACCATAGATACATAGAGGAGCAGATTGGGTGACTGAAGGCAGAGGGGGGAGGAGGGGCAGGGGAAGAGGAGTGGTGTACGGCAGGAAGATAAATGGTGGCATAAGAATAGCTCGCCAGCGGGCATCTAGCACCCCTAGGAGAGGTAAGGAGAATTAGGATGAGGGGAAGGAGAGTGAGGGGAGCGAGCCGGAGAGTGATGGACATGAGTCGCGAGGGGTGAGAGTCTCTAGGAAGAAATAGGATAGAGAGGTAGCGGTAGAAAGAAAGACACTGGGATAGGATTTAGGGTGGGTGGTACAGAGGTAGGATTGAAAGTTGGAAACAGTGCCCACTAGTGGTCAGCAGGTATAACCTGCAAATGGGAAAGTGGGGACTTAGGTTCAGGACACAGGGCGTGATGTCACAGGAAGTGGCGCATGTCACCAGGCAAGATAACCTGGCCGGCCCTGGGTGGGTGGTTGGGGAGGGGTGGGGCAGGCAGTGTGGGTCGCTGGGGCTAGCACCCTACAGCTGAGTCAGTCCACGGAAAACAATCAGCGGCTGAGGGGCAGAGCAGCCACTAGTCTGTGGAATCACGCTGGTAAAACCCTCGCAGGAGACGACTTGCTGGATGCCTTTACCTGTGTTACTGGCTCCCGAGTTGGAACGCTCCAGGTAGGAGCAGAGGAGTTCCGTCGACTGCCGCGGTCGGCAGCTACTGTGGTGGTGGGGGGTGAGCCCGTCTGTGTTACTGGCTCCTGAGTTGGAAACGCTCCAGGTAGGAGCAGAGGAGTTCCGTCGACTGCCGCGGTCGGCAGCTACTGTGGTGGTGGTGGGGGTGAGCCCGTCTGTGTTACTGGCTCCCGAGTTGGAAACGCTCCAGGTAGGAGCAGAGGAGTTCCGTCGACTGCCGCGGTCGGCAGCTACTGTGGTGGTGGTGGGGGGTGAGCCCGTCTGTGTTACTGGCTCCCGAGTTGGAAACGCTCCAGGTAGGAGCAGAGGAGTTCCGTCGACTGCCGCGGTCGGCAGCTACTGTGGTGGTGGGAGGGTAGACTTAAGAGCACTGCCATAGATGATGTCTCCATAGTCAAAGATGGGAGAATCATTCTCTGTACAGTGGCTCTACACGCTGGCAGGGGGATGCAGGCTCGGTTCCTATACAATGCACCTAGTTTTGGGTGGGGCTTTTTGTGGATAGTCCATGTGTACAGAGAAATCTAGGTGCCGGTCAAGCCATATCCCAAGGTACTTGAAGGAAGGGACGTCTTCAAGGAGGGACCCATCCAGGGTGTGGAAGGAGGGAAGTGCTGGAAGTCTAGAGAGCTTTTGCCTGGTTTCAAAAATTATTGAGACTGCTTTCTTTGCATTCAGGGGAAAGCTGATTTAGAGCAGAACCAGCACTGGATGTTGTTGAAGTTCAGCTGAAGTCTGGTCGTCACATCAGCAGGGGAGGAGCCAGAGGCTAGTTAGAAAACTGGAGAAAAGAATGGGTCCAAGTACCGATCCTTGGGGGATGCCAGTGCTGATGGGGGAGGGGGGGGCAGGGAGTTGCCAATTTTAACAGATTGTGTTCTGCCCAGAAGGTATGAAAAGAACCAATCTATGGCTTGGGAAGAGTATCCTGCAGCAGAGAGCTTAGCAATCCGGAGGGAGTGGGTTACCGTGTCGAAGGCTTTGGTCAGGTTGACAAAAATTGCAGAGATGATCAGACCCTGAACCATGCCGGTCAGAATGGAGTCAGTCAGTCTGAGAAGGGAGGCCGAGGTGGAGTAGTATTTGTGAAACCCACTGGAAAGGGGTGATGTAGGAGGACAAGTTAAGAAAAGGAGAAAGTTGAGAAAGAACCACATGCTCTTGAAGTTTTGTGAGGGTAGGAAGTAGAGAGACAGGATGTTAGTTCCCAGGGACAGAGGAGTCACAACCTTTAGGGAGGGGAATGACTGTGACTTGCTTCCACGAAACGGGTATGGAGGCCAGGGAGAAGGAGAGGTTAATAAGGGAAGTGATAGGGAGCTAGATGGCAGGGGCAGAGAAGTGAAGGAGTTTAGGCTCCAACCCATCTGGAGTCTTGCCCTTAAGGGGGTTTAGATCATATAGGGCTTTGAGAGTGGTGGCTGGTGAGACTGTAGAGAAGGAGAAAGGGGAGGGAGGCTGGGGGAGGGAGACAGTGGAAGGGAACAGGGTAAGGAGGAGAGTAGGGAAGAAGCACAGGAAGTGAAGTCATTAAATTCAGTGGAGACAGCAGAAGGGTTGGCGATAGTGGTCCCTCTCATCTTGAGGACTGGGTGGGGAAGGAGTGGATGACCTTCCGAAACTTAGAGGGGTGGTTAATAATGTTTTGGAGGGTGAAGGAAAAGTACTCTACCTTAGCAAGTTTGGTAGCCCTGGTGTAGGCTTTGCATAGAGCATGATATCTGTGGTAACTGGCGGGGGAGCCTGAGGCTTTGTGGGCCTTCCAAGCCAGATCTCATGCACGCAGGCAGGCCAGCAGTTTGCGAGGGACCCAGGGAGATGAGAACCTCAAACCCCAGCTTTCCTGGGGGTATCTTACATGGACAGGAAGTGTGCTGAGAAGAAATTTAGTGCCAGGTCAGTGGAGCTGGCAGTAGAGATAGGAGGCCAATCACTAGCTACTAAGTCCTCATGAAGGGAGGACAGGTCCAAGAACTGGAATGATCAAATTTATAAGAGTTTGGGTGGGGCTTTGGTTCGGTGAACCTTGCGAACACAGTAGACCATGTGATGGTCACTGAGGGCATCCGGAAGGGTGCCTGATACAATTATTCTGTGTGGGTGGGAGTTAAAGGCCCAGTCCAGAAGGGCGTGATTTAGTGATTTGAGGTTGAGGTGGGTAGAATCAGTGATTAGTTGAGTAAGGTTTAGGGTTTTGATGTTATCACAGAATTTGAATAGTGAAGGGGAGAACTACTTTTTGTAGAAGTCCCCCGAGGATGAGTTCGCTTGTTGAAGCATGAGAGAAGATGGTGGAGAGGAGTTCAGTACTAGTAGAGGAGATAGACCAGGGCAACAAGAGACACCAGCCACGAAGATGGGGAGTGAGAAGGGAAGAGAGGATTTAATGAGGAGAAGTTCATTGGTGGACGAGGAAGAGACAGAGTGTACAGGGACATAGTGAATGGCAGAGGAGAGAGAAATGGCAATTCCGCCACCCTTAGTTGCTCAATCCTGCCGGGTAAGTGAGTAGCCAGGGATGGCCACCACCACATAAATTTCTTAACTGCTTACTTGCTAATTGTTTGGCAACGTAAATTTTGAAACCCAATAAAAATCTTTAATGGGAAAAAGCCTTGTTGCTCTCCCTGCAGCTTTAGTTATTCTCCCTTGGTGACATTATAATGATGTTGCAACTCTCAAGTCCCATTGTATTAACAGGAAATTCAAGGATAAGCTTTATGATCACTCTGGAATGGTGCCAGTAATGCCATCCCAGCACTCATCGCGGCACCACTCATTGCTAGGCAGCATTGTTGGCATCATTCCAGAGTGAATAAAAAGCTTGTCCCTGGATGTCCTGTGGACTATCCCCTGTTCTCTTCATTTGAGGGTATTGATGTATTGCAGTCTCACTCATGGCTTCGCCACTTGTGAGATGCCAACAGACCATTACCCTCTCATGAAGATAAAAATGATATGTTATGTCAGGACATGTCATGTTCCGTAATTCTCTGACGAATTTTATTCTCACCATCATTGTATAAATTAGAATTTGGTCATCCAGGGAATGTATTTTGGTATAAATGCACAAGCTGTTAAAGGGGAACATCCATACACAGTGGCCATCATAGATTGAAAGCCCATAACAAGCTCTTTTAAATGAGGTACTGTGCTTACCTGTAGCTGGCAGCAGGCCTGAGATATAGAGGACTAAATCTGTTCAATATTGATATTACACTGCTACCATTTTTGTGGAACATTGTGATGTAATGGAGTAACATGTTGTGCTTAACTACATGTTGTTATGCACAGCTTGTTACTCTGACATGAGGTTCCATAACATTTTATATGATTTGGTGACCTGGTTAGACTGTGAGCAAAACTGATCATTTTCATGGGTGGGAACATGTAAAGAAACAATTACGTACAGTACAGACAATATGCTAGCAATATTACCCAACAGAGTGGTGGTATTAGGTATGCTCACCCGCCCAGGGAGCATAATGAGGCCCAACACCACCGATAGAGGGGGTGTAGCCCATACTGCCTGCCCTTGAGGGTATTATTGCACTTGGAAGATGGGCCTTTCTTTAAATTTTAAATGACATTTTTAAAACTTAAATAAAAAAGTGAATAAAATGTATACAGTAGTGTAATGTAAATAAAGTATTCCCTCCACCAGTAGCATTGCCAGTAGATGTTGCTGGCATTTTTCAGGGTCAGCAAGTATCCACTTCCTACACTTTGTTTTGTGGTCTCCCCCACTCCCTCTTCACTGCACCCCTCCACAAATAGTGCTACCATTTTTGTTGTCTAGCAAACAGTTTTGTTCTTTTTTTTTTTAAGCGCTATTTTATTTTTTCGTCAGCACAGTAGGTTGCTTGGCAGTAGGGGACTGCAGTGTGCGCACCGCATTGTGTGCACAGTGGGAATTTCGGAGCAAACGACCATTGGATGTGACTTGAGAGTGGGACTGATGGTCCCAAAATAAGATAACACGAAGGTGTTACTTTTGTTTTCTTCTTTTTAATAAACAGATATTTTTAAACTGTTTTTTTTTGGGGGGGGGGGTTCTATGGGTCGGAGGAAGCTAACGCTAGAGCTGATTATAAATGAAAGTGATGGAAAGTGGCTCGAGTGTGCAGCACTGTATATTAAACTTATGGAGGAGGGCCGGCCCGGTGGCACTGAGGGTTAAGGCACTAGACGCCTCACCTCGTGCCATTCTGGCAAGCCGGGTACGAGAATGAGCCCGGGTCGTCAGGGGCAGGGGTGGATTGAGTGTCCGATGGACAGCTTTCACTCCCCGGGGAGGGAGTAGGGTATTGCGGCTGCAGAGGTAGCCTGGTACCTCATTGCAACCAGTATGGCACCGGAGGCAGAGCTTGGTGGATGCTGGTCGTCATTGCACATCCGAGCTCTGTGGGGAGGCGGGGTGTAAACTATGTAGAAAACCCCACCTCCCACTGACAGGCGAAGGCAGGGTCCAGGAGTAGCGGCCCCATGCCCAATGCTAGGCCTCCAGGAAGCACTCCCCGGGTCTTCCCCAGAAACAGTGCTGCACGTCAGCATTCTAGATAGAGTGCCGTAGGAGTGGCGGTTCTTCACTGGGGGACTCAGAGCCGAGGGGTTAGGGCGGTGCAGTGGAAGGGAGGAAGCCGGTGCCCGAGGAGGTGCAACCGGGGCTTCAGGCGGGCAGGCAGAGCCGCAGCTGAGAGTCCCCGCCAGAGAGAGGTTAGTGGATCAGAGGGGCGATTAAAAAGAGTTAGGAAAAAAAAAACTTGAGGAGGGAGAGCTATGTTAGAAAAATGGGAAGTAACCACTCCCACCATCCGAATGACAGCAGAAATGCCTAAACAGGGTATATCACTAATTGCAGGGTATATCTCCGGGGTGACAACAGGGGGAATGGGTAAAAAAAAAAACCTATATAAAAAAAAATGATTCTCTTATTGTGACACCATAATCCTTTCTACAGCAATTAGCTGTGATGTCACAGGGAAAGAGTATGATGGCTGTTGTAGACAAGCAACCAGTACAGCTGAAGACTAAGCAACAGAGATCCTGTTTTCACAGAAATATAAGTAATGAAGCTTGAGTGTAATAGTCAATCATAATTTATTTGTAAAAGGCACCTTTCTTAAACCAAGGCGCCTGTACATACCATAATTAATACAGACATACAAACATAATTTCTGATTTAAATTAATCCTTATATATACATTCACTATAAATTAATACTCAGTAAAATCACCATACGCAGACTCAAACAAATAAGTCTTGAGTGCAGTTTTAAACTCCTGGATGGTCAGGCAATCTCGTATCCGACGAGATAGAGAATTCCACAGGGTCGGGGCTGCAAAACTAAAAGAACGGTCTCCATATGTCTTTAAACGAACCCTGGGAATCTCTAGCAATCCCTCATCTGTGGATCGGAGAGGATGGAGGGGGGCAGTAGGGATGAAGGAGATCTTGCAAGTAGCTAGATCCCTGGTCGTGTAGGGCTTTATAGGTCAGTAAACCGCATTAAAGGTGATCCTCCACCGCACTGGAAACCAGTGCAGTCCGCGGAGCACAGGTGTTATTTGGCTGGTTCTAGCTGTACCAGTCAATAGCCTGGCTGCCGCATTCTGCACTAGCTGAAGGCAGCGGAGGTCAGCCCTCGGTAGCCCTAAGTATAGGGCATTGCAATAGTCAAGGCGAGAGGTAACGAAGGCATGGACCAACGTTGGAAAATCTTCGGGAGGAACTAGGTGTTTCACCCGGGTGATATTCCTCAGATAGTAAAAAGAGGTTTTTGATGACAGCCGACACCTGTGACTTAAGGGTCAGACCATCGTCAAAAATAACTCCCAGGTTCCGCACCTGGTCTGCGGTAGTTAGCGTCACACCCCCAAGCCATAGTCCTGAGGGCGATCCTGCCAACACCTGCCTCCTGACTATCAGGGTCCACCACCAGCACCTCAGTTTTAACCGGGTTCAACCGCAGCCAGCTCGCACTCATCCAGTCCTGGATCTCGGCGAGACAGTTGTTAAATACCAAGAGGAACACATCTTGACCAGGTGCAAGGGACATGTATAGCTGAGTATCATCTGCATAGCAGTGCAAACTCAGACCATACCACCTAATAATCTCTCCTAACGGCAGCATATACACTGCGAACAACATAGATGACAAAATGGAGCCCTGCGGTACTCCATAGGATACGAGGAGAGGGCCCGAGGAATAAATTCCCGACACCACTCTCTGAGTCCTACTCTCCAGGAAAGATCGAAACCATTTGAGGAGTGTACCAGACAGGCCACAGACAAACCGCAGGCGCTCCAACAATGTCATATGGTCCACAGTGTCAAATGCTGCAGAGAGAGATTGAGGAGGACTAAGATAGAATGCGTCTTCCGATCTCTCGCTATTAGGAGATCATTTAGCACCCGGACAAGGGCCGTCTCGGTACCATGTCTCTTCCTAAATCCAGACTGGAGAGAATCATAGACATTGTGGCTGGTCAAATGATCATCCAGCTGCAACGCAACCACCTTCTCAATAACCTTACCCACAAAGGGCAGGTTAGAAACAGGTCTGTAATTTGCCAAGCAGTCAGGATCAAGGGAGGGCTTTTTAAGAAGAGGCTGAACAACAGCCTCCTTCAGGGGATCTGGAAAGATCCCCCTCTCCAATGACCTCCAGACTACCTCGGCTAGTACTGGGCCGATCGCGTCAACGCATCCTACCAATAACTACTAATAACCTACTAATAAGTACATGACATGAACACAGCTCTGTGTGTGTGTGTGTGTGTGTGTGTGTGTGTGTGTGTGTGTGTATACTTGTCATTTTTAAGAAGTCCGTGTGGTGTTGGAGGCTCTTTAATGTGTATTCTGAAGGAAGCTGTGTTCAGCCATGAGCCAGCCTTTCCAGGAGTCTGGGCTTTCTTGGGATGCGACTAAGCCACTAACTTCATAGCCTTTTTCTGAGTAGAAGGGCAGTTTTTACTAAAGCACTAATTTTAATTGTAAGAATTATTTTTTACTTAATTGTATTTGTGTACATTACCAGCCAGAACATGCAGCCAGAAATGTATTAGGGAAGAAAGACACAACATAGGAGTAACATCACAATCGCTGTCTGTTTTGCAAAAAAAAAAAGGCAATGCACAAGTTAGGGTTTATTATTAATGCATACTATGTTATTTATAGATGACATTAAAATGTATGTATGCATTAAACCGGGGTTGTACTTTAGCATTCAGTTTTGTGAGGTTTGTAGGGGTTGTGGATAGGGTGGGTAGAGTGACTACACGACAGTTCGCTCAGTCAGTTTGGTCCATGACACGTCACTCCAACTGTGAGCACCATTATAAAGTGCACCCCTGTACAAACTGTCTTCTGACAACTCACCCCCCGCATAAATATAATAAACTCCAGGTAGCGCAGAATGGGAATGAATTGTGCAGGGTAGGGATTGATGCATGAGCTCATAGCCCAGAGTGAGTTGTCGCGAAGTGGAATGACCGGCGCAAATTGATGTGTCCCCGAGCAGAATTAGGGCTAAAAGAACCTCTTAATTGCATTTCATTTAAATAATGAATTCTGACTTGTGCATCAGCATGGGTTTTTGCAGTGAATTTTCTGACTTTTTGAGTTAGCCATACTATCTTGCTTTGCATATGGTCCAAAACAGGTGCCCTGTATGGCACGGCCCAGAACCTGTAGCCTGCATTGCATATGGCTCTGTGGGTCATATGCAAGCAGGTGCACCAGTGGGAATGCCTCCACACCTGTAGCTTGCTTTGCGTCGGCGAAGCAGGTGCCCCATTGTGCACAGCCCAAGACTTGGCCATACGTAAACCAGCTAAACAGTTGGGCAAAGAGCCAGATGTGTAGGCCATACGCATATCATGTGTCCCATTGGGCACAGCCCCAGACCCTGTGGTACACCACTGAGCATGGCTCCAGGCCTGTAGCTTGCTTTGCATATGTGGCCCCTCCATGTATATCATGAGTTGCAAAGGAATCATTAACATTTCATTGTGGGGTTTTGGTTAAACAATACTTTTGAGTAGTTAACGTAAAGTCGCCAAAACTCTGAAATGACATTTTTTACCTTCTAACTCCATTTTGCTCATCAATGATTTTTACACATGATATTGGATTCAACTTCTAGTTTAACTGAGTATGTGTAGGTTGATAATTCGCTGTTGTGATGTCGCAACTGGGAATTACAAGTGCAGTTCACAGTTGTGACATCACAACTGGAAATTGCCAGGAATTTTTATATCATGTACTGGGTCAATATTGACACTAATGATACATTTTGTAAGGAATAAGATATGGGAGAAAAACAGTTATATAGAGAATAAAGGCTAGGGAAGTGAGTGGTATGGGAATTTAATGCACACCCGAGGTGTGGGATGGTACATATAAACCCCAAGGGCGAAGCTCGAGGGGTTTATCAAAGCATTCCACACTGAGGGTGTGCATTAAATTCTCATAAGCACACTTCTTCATCTTTTATTTTTTATAATTGCTGTTCAGCAGTTTTCTCCAGCATGAGCTCAATGACCAGATCTGTGAACATTTTTTTGCCAGCCTGACTTTAGCCACAGTTACACACACACACACAGTGTATGCGTCCTTTCTGTGTTGTCCTCAGAATCAACATTTTCTTTTTTTCCTTTTGTTGTCTCCATGTTTTTTTTTTTATACTTAGTTTGCTGGTTGCAGTCGGAGCACTACAGTAGTCAGCCACGACTCTGTTTGAGATTGTGCGCTGGCATTGTCCCAAAGCAGACGAACTCCAGGATCAACTAGATGAGCTTTTTAAAGCTGTAAAAGGTAAGTTCAACCAGATATATTAAAAAAAATAAAAAATTAAAAGTAGGGAGAGACGGGTCATGTTGTGGCTCCTGGGTAAGCGAGAGACAGAGCCGTCATGTTTGCGGAAGTGTTTATCCCACCCACACACAACACAAAAGCCAATGAGGGCTCGCTAATTTTGAACGGCAGTGCATGTGAATGCCGTAATAACTAGCCGGTTATTACGGAAAATATCAGTTGGGTCAGCCCATAGAGAAAAATTGCTGGCCAATTTTTATGCTATGTTTAATGTACAGACTAGCGATCAAATTACCAGGAGGTACATTGACAGAAGCAAAATAACCACCTTTCTTTTTTCCATATAGATGTTTTTCCTCCATGAGCCCTGGCAGGGGGCTGTGGTCCTTCTCACGGAGGAACTCACTTCTCTATTCCCACGCGTCCCTGCTCTTGCAGAGCCTGGAAATTTTCCTGCGAGGTGCCCCAAAAGCGGTGGGGCCAGGGGAAGGACGCCTTTTCCCTTTCCCAGAGACCCAGTCAAGACACCGGGGTCAGCCCTCGGGGACACGGGGCCATCACAGAACCCTGCCAGGCTCCTTTTCCATTTTCTCACATTCCCCCTCTTCACTGACATAGTGATGTCGGTACGTGCCTCCCTCCTGTATTGCCGTCCAGCCTGCCGCCAGAGGGCAATCAACGAGCGGGATGACAGGCCTCCCTCCCCCCTGAGAGAGGAGAGCAGTCCTCTGGACGCTCGATCCTGTCTCCCCCACCACCACCGACCTGTGGTGGGCCAGGTTCGTTCTCGAACCCGAGTCGCTGGCGTGGCATGAGGTGTAGCAACCAGCGCCTCAACCTCCACCGCCACTGGGCCAGCCGAATAACCCCCTTTCTGGAATGTGTTATTCCCCACATGGCTGGAGTTCCTCATGTCAGCTCTAAAATGTTTTTGTAATGAGAAATTAATAACGCGTGTATTTGCACATTCTTAATGCACTGGAAAGATAGCTAGTGTGTATGTTATTGAATTTAATAGTAACACCCCCTCTAGAGGTTGTATTCTGCCAAGAACTGGCAGGCTTCATGTTTGGTATCCAGCTAAGATGTACTAAAATAAACTACATGGAGATAGAATAACTAACACCAAAGTGTGAAAAACAAGCTGGCTTTACACACCTTGTGGGTGCTGTGACATCACTGGTCATGAGAATGAGGCTTAGGTGTCACAATGATGTCCCAGTACCCTCGAGGTTTGTGAACCTGCACATTCTTCACACTTTGGTATTTTTTATAATATCACTATTAGCATGTTTTTAAGTGAGTTTTAAGTAAATAAGGTTAGAAATGTATTATTCTGTTGTGGTGTTTACTTACAGGGGACAGTGCTGGTGAGTGTTTTTGAAAGTGAAAGCTCAATTTGATCTCACACTTCTATGAAGAAGTTATTCAAGTTTGTAACATGGCACAAAAGCAGTGAGTTAAATAGGCGGCTCTGATTGGTTAAAAAAGTCAAAATTGCCATGCATTAATTCCCTAGTAATGCACAGTACGTAGAGTAGTACTGTGTATTACCACTGAAGCCTCCTCCTAAGCACTGTCTTCCCACGCACTCACCCAGAGGAGTGTCACTTACTCACAGCAAAATATAGTCTCCATGTGCATTTCCTATAATACTGCGTTTAGATCGACGATTGAAGTAGTGTTGATCGAAAATAGTAGTGTCGATCGAAAACTAAACTTAGTTGTTTATATCAGACTATTCCGTGTCACAGAGGCTGGTACACAAGAGAAGTTAGTTTCAATGGATCTCATTCATGCTTTCTGAAATACTCGTAAAACGCAGCACCAAGGACTGTCTTAAAGCGGTACGATGCTATATTGAAATTACGTATTTTACAAATAAAAGAGCAAGCAGCAGTGAAGTATCTGAGGACGAAAGAACTTCTAAAATTACACAACAATGTGGCAGAGCAGCATAATGCAAGATTGCACAGCCACATTTTCCATATGTGGAGTGATGGGAATAACTAGGTAGGTGGATACTTACTGTAGTAATGTGAATCCAGATGATCATACTTCTGCTGTTAATCCAGATAGCCACCAAATGCTGTCAACAAGTGAAAAAGCAGACATAAAGATTGCCAGCAGTAATCCAGTCCCAGAAAACATACCTACAAAAAGAAAAATATTGACATTAGTCAGGATGTAGTGAAAGAGAAAGAAAGTCAAAAATCACAAGATACAATAAAAGAAAAAGAAGTCATAGAGCAGTCAGTAAAACCAAAATCAGATACCAGCAGACATGTGTACTTGTTAGAAAAAGATCTAGGTCAGCTAGAAAGAAAGAAAAATGAACCAAATGCGCACAAAAATACATCATGGGCTATGAATGTATTCCTTCATTGGTTAAAGGGGACAAATAGTAGCGTTAATTTCAAAACAGTAACAACAAGCAGTCTTGAGCAGCTTTTGCGAAGTTTCTATGGCTCGGTTCATACCACCGATTGGGGAAACATTATAGCATAAGTTCATATATAGGACTACAAGCAGGAATTAACAAATATATGAACAGTATCGAAATAAATTGCAAAATATTACGACAGATTCTGACTTTAAAGCTGCTAACAATGTTTTCATTGCAGTACTCAAGGAGTACCTCAGAGCGGGCCCATACACCGCATCACACCACCCATGCATTTCTGACTCTTATTTGAGTCGTATACTGCACTGTGGCAGACTAAAACCAGAGACTCCTTATAGACTAGTGAGATGTCTCTGGTTCGAATTGCAATTGAGCCTTGCCCAAAGGGGCAGAGAGGGACTTGCAAAATTGAGACAAGATTCCTTTCCTTTGAGATCAGATGAGAGTGGTCGGGAATATATCACTGTTACATTTAATGAAGCAACAAAAAAAAACATAACTGTGCCACAGAAAGGAATCAAAATGCCCTACATGGCATAATATTTGCGCAACCAGACACAGAGGCCCAGATATTCAGACTGCAGCGGGCAGTGGCACAAGCCTGGGCGCAGTGCAACAGGGCTGTGCCATGGCATGGACCAGGCGATATTAAACGGTGCTGCGCCATGGCCCAGTACTGTTGAATATAGCACAGAGGGTGCACACACTGCGCATGGCGCAGTGGCACTGCGCCAGCGCAAGACACAGAAACAGAGTAGGGAGATGTGCCAGCACAAGTGAGGTTGTGCTAGGCGCATCACCCACGATATTCAGCCTGGGGCATGCAAATGAGGCCATAATGCATGCAAGGTGCAAATGGGGCCATTTGCATGTCATTATGGCTCCATTTGCATGCGATGTGCCAATCCCCCGGCGAACTGCGCCTGGTGCCCTGCCAAGCTGCAGCCATCTGGGATCGACACCCTTTTGTGCAAATGCAGCCCCCCTCCCCACTCCCGTATGCCCGATCATGGGCCGTTGTATTATAAGTGAAACCCTGGTGGTCTAGCAGTAACCTCCCCCCCTTCGCCCGATCGCGGGCTGTTGTATTATAAGTGAAACACTGGTGGTCTAGTGGTAACCCCCTCCCTTCGCCCGATTGCGGGCTTTTGTATCATAAGTGAAACCCTGGTGGTCTAGCGGTAACTCCCCCTTCGCCTGATCATGGGCTGTTGTATTATAAGTGAAACACTGGTGGTCTAGTGGTAACCCCCACCCCCGGCTGCTGTGAAAAGGAAGAGCAACCTGATGGTCCAGTGGTACCCCCTCTCCCCACCCACCCACAGAGGTCCCCCGCCACCCAGCAGCCACACCCCTGGTCATCGGCGGGCGGCAGCACCCCGCCCGCAGAATGACAGTGTACAGTACAATCTGTACACCTATTGGTCCACTGCATGTGCAAACTGTACTGTACTACACAGGCCTGATATGTCCATTCCCATATTGGGCCTGTGTAGTACAGTATGATCTGCACGCCCATTAGTCCACGCAGTGGACCAATAGGCGTACAAATTGTACTGTATGCTGTCATTCGGCAGGCGGGGTGCTGCTGCCCGCCGATGATTGGGTGGGGTGCTGGGTGGCGGGGACCTCTGTGGGGAGGGGGGTACCCCTGGACCACCAGGTAGCTCTTTCTTTTCACAGCAGCCCACGATCGGGCGAAGAGGGGGTTACCGCTAGACCACCAGGGTTTCACTTATGATACAACAGCCCACGATCGGCTGAAGGGAGGGATTACCGCTAGACCACTGGAGTTTCACTTATAATACAACAACCCATGAACGGGGTGGGTGGGGGGTCCACTGGACCACCAGGGGGGTATATGTGCCCGGCAACAGTGTTCTGGGCTGGCAGCTGCTGTGTTGCACCGTGCAATTCAGCAGCCCGCCTGTGGGTGGCTGGGACTTGCTCCTGCTTTTCCGGGGCTCAACTTTGAGCCCCCCTGTCCGGCACAGTGCAGGGTTGCACCGGCATATGTGCCGCACATCCCGGGCTGAATATCTGGATGTGCTGTATATGCATGGGCACAGCCCCTGCATTTGTGCCGCTTAGGATGACATTCTGCCCAGCCATTGGGACTTGCACTGCACCTGCAGCCATTTGAATATCCCGCTGGGGCACAATGCGGGGTTGCGCCAGCACAACTGGTTGTGCCAGGTGCAACCCCTTTGAATATCCGGGCCAGAGTGTTACCCTGTAGCCTTGTTCAAGGAATGCATATTCCATTGTCCACCAAACCCACCCTCATTTTATCGTCATCCTCTGAAGGGAGCACAACATGTACTGTGCAAAAAACAGTGCTGGTATGGTCAGCAGCCAGTGGGACAGAACTACCTAGGCAATCTAATGGCCCAAATCTCTGCAGATGCTAACTTAAGCCAGAGATGCACCAATCACCAGCAGGCGCATTGCAAGTTCCGATGCACCGGGGTGCAGTGTCATCCTAAGTGGCACAGATGCAGGGGCCATTGGCAGAGCAAAGGCCGATGGCACATTCATAAGGTAGAAAAAGAAATGGGCAGACTGGATGGGCCTTGCGGTCCTTATCTGCCGTCAACTTCTATGTTTCACAGAAGCTGGGCTAGCTTCCCGGGAGATCATGTCGGTACACTGGGTACCGATGTGAAAGTAGCCCAAGAAATTATTGGTCTCCCTGTAACAGTGATAGAGAGAAATGGTCATCCATTCTTACAAAGACATCGACCAGTAGCAGTGAACAGAAAAAAAAAAATAGTGCAACATCTCATACGTTAGACACTTGTGACACCCCAAAAAACAGAATATAACAGCATCAGAGAAACAGCAACAGCATTTCAAAGCAGTCAGTCAGTTTCTAGCAATATACAATCTAAATGCCATCCTATATTGCCCAAAGTCACAGCACCTATAACCACAAGCACACCTACTTATCAGGCAAAAAATAGTGCTGATAAATAGGCTGAAAAATATAAAAGTGGCATAATGGGCAAAGCTTCCTGTGAGCAGCAGAAGAGCAGCAACAGTAACATCGAGCTGCAAGACATATCATCTGTCAGTAACAATAGTCCATTCTGCATGCTGGACAAAACAAATCCTATCTCAGAATGTAAAGTTCCGATGACCAGCACAGCAAATGTGTGCCAAAGCCCATTTAACGTTCACAATTTTACTTCAACGGTCCTGCCCATTTTAACTATTACAGCAGTTGTTGTAACACAGAAAAGTGAGCTAAATACATTATAATGCGTTACAAGTAATAATGTGCACAAGTGTAAAATGCTGTATTACTCTGTAAGCATTGCATATCTTACAAGACGCAGAAACGGCCTTCCACAAACTAAAAAATGTTTTGTATAACGGTTGGCACATATTTACAGTGTTGAGTAGAACGTTAACCTTGTAGTTCAGCTGAGGAAGTGTTATGTCGAACAAGTATGAGAGAGCACCGCACCGGAAGATCAGTGACGTGCAAACAGCGTTAAGCCTCCTGTAAATTTACAAATGCGAGCAAAGTTGTGTTAGTGTTAGAAGTAAAATGTTCTATATTATTACAGTTTATTAACTTAGTGCAGATAAGTTTTTTCAAAGCGATATCAAAATAATGTCTATAATATTGTCACAACATATCTGTAAGTGTTTCTACCCATAATGCATCACAATATCGATGTCTTAACAGCTTCTTTCGAACAAGATAAAAGAATACTTGTAAGTGTTGTAACATTTTTATAATAATAATCTGTTTCACAATGCAAAATGTGATAAAATGTTCGGAAAACGTTTTGTATGCATCAACCATGATGTATCGTGCATTCTGTGCCTCTCAGCAAACTGTTATCTAATGAATCAGAAACATTCTATAAAATACAGTGTCTGTCATTTGTCCATGCTGCAAACAGCCTCTTAAATTCCTCAAAATAATACATGTCACACAGCACTTGCCATGTTACAAGTGCATTAAGGCACTCCAAAGGAGTGTTCTACTGTGGAATTAATGCATGGTTGGGTGGTTGTAGGCACTCGGCCTGCGACCTTGTGCCACAACCCCCCCCCCAGCCATGCATTAATTCCACAGTAGAACACTCCTTTGGAGTGCCTTAATGCTTACATGTTGAGAACGATTTGAAGTTATAAAGCATGCTAACTGTGTGTTATCAGGGCCGCAGTAATAGGGGGGAAAGTGGGGATGTTGTCCAGGGCCCTGAGCTCAGGAGGGGCCCACCTGAAGAGCTGGCATTGCCCCTGGCATTAGCTGGTTTAGGAAACAGGGGCCCATTTCAAGTGACTTGTCCGGGGCCCCAAAATTCATAGCTGCAGCCCTGTGTGTTATGATATATTACTGGTAAGGGTGACCATGCTGTCTCTCTTTTTCTCATTTTTTTTTTGCATACAAACCCAGAATGAGCTGGGTCTAAATTATCTTCACAACCATCTGTGAGAGACTGTTTTGCAGCAGTACTTACTAAAGGAATGCAACTCACAGTCCAGAGATCTAAACTTGAGTACAACAGGAGACCGAGAAGTCGTATCCGAGTGATGAGATGCATCTGGGTGCTGGTTGTACTGGACAAACCATATGCCCAGGGGGGGTATAGTGAGGCACAATCAGGGCAGAAGGCTGAAGGCCTTCAGCCCTTGGAAGTGCTGCTGTCTTATCACAACCAACACTGTCTTATTGTGCTTATAAAATGGGTTTTGTTTAAGGAATTTTAGAAAAGAAATTACAAAAATAGCAATAATGAAGAACAAAATAGCCCCTCACTAATGGGTTGTCAACTGGGGATGCTAGTGTGTGGGTATGTGTTTTGGCGCTACTTTAGAGTGTATGTGTTTGTATGCACATGCTTAAGTATTGCTGATTAGGTTATTTATATTTATTTTGATTTCCTCCCCGAGTCGAGTACCACTTAAGTAGTCGGCTCTGGAGAACTTTACTTATTGGCATTGTGTGTGATCCCTATGTTGTTGTAGGCGTGACTAGAGCAGGGTGTCTAGGTGTAAGACAGAACCGAATGCTAAACAGTAATTGTAGTGGTCTTTGTTTGGTTGTCTGTATATACAAGGAGGTTTTTTTTGACTGGATGCAGTGAGGAATGTGAAAGAGTGAGTGAGAAGGTGGGATTGCTGGCAGTACAGCCTAGAGGTTAGAGGAACGAGGTGTGAACAAGCTTGGTACATCCAGCAGACCAGACCTGAGTTTGATTCTCACAACCTCCACTTGCATACTGTGTGACTCTGAGCAAGTCACTTAACCGCCCAGTGCTCCCAGGTCGCCCCTGAAAACAGGCACTTGTGCCTAGTGGGCCTTACCCAGTTATCAAAGACTAAAAAAAAAAAAAAACTTGGGTGGATAAAGAGAGCAAGCTAGTAGGCAGCAGCGTAAGTGGAGTAAGGGAGTGAGTGGGCAGGAGCACGAGTGGCATCATGAAATAAGAGACAGGATAAAAACAAAAAAACTTGAGGCAGCATTTATGAAACTCTCTTCCTGAATTGCAGGTAGTAGGATGCTATATTTTGGGGGATCAAAAGGTATGTGGTGTCACAAATGCACTCCGTGGATCAGGCCCTCTGCTCCCACAGTGCCAAACCTTGAAGTGCAGTATGTGAACAGGAGACAAACAGTGTAACCCTACTCTCTGTTTTGGGTCCGAACACCTACCAGTCTCGAGTCCTGGGGTCAAATATGAACCCTTTTTTGCTAGTATGCCCAGTTGACCGGTTCAAATATCACACCCTCCTCTGGGAAATACAGTGCAGTACTTAACCCAGAGGGTACCCAACCTGGTTCACAATCCCCCTTTTTGACTCAGTTGAGACCTAGGTACTTTCCTTACCTTGGTGCATATGGTAACACACTGTAAGCACTTAACAGTTCAGTCAGACTTATCAACACTGTCCCAGCATTCACATTCAAAATGAGAAAAAGGCTTAGGCAGGATTTCAAGACAAACAATGTTTACTAAAATTAAAAACTGTAAATTTTTTTTGGCTTGTTTGTTATTCAGAAAGACCTTTGAGCCAAGGCTCTTTTACAAAGGTTCCTCATCTTAAAAACAATGACACATACAGATAAAACAATATTGGTCAAAAAGAGTATACATCTATAAATGGTGCACAATGCTAGATCATTATGATAAACAGTAGACCCAACATTTAACAATGACCCAGTGATTGATGGAGCAGAAAGAAGTAGGTGGCAGTGATAAAAGTGAGGTGCAGAGGGGTCTGCAGAGAAGGGAGACACCCAACCCCTAGTGATACATCGATCCAGAACAGAGCTAAGTAATGAGAAATAGCCCAGGACGGGGATGAGGGGAGGGTTGGGGCAGATGAGAAACTGGAGTGCGCCTTAAAACAGGCTTTGTCGAGTAGTACATGGGGGCTGGGGAAGGAGGAGATGGGAAAAGAGAAGGGTTATAGGGAGAGGGGGGCCGGTGTGGGGGTGGCAAGGAGGGGGCAAGGTGTGTGGGGGCGGACTGTGAGTAGGAGAGGGAGTTAGACCTGAGGAGGGATCCTGTGCTGTTTTTCAGTGAGGAGCATGCTGTGCCATGCTACAGGTTCCCGGGGGGGAGGGGCTACGTGTTCAGGGAACAGGCACACGTGTCGCAGGAGGTGAGGTAATGCTTGAGTTCAGACTTGAAAAGGGAGAGGCTTTTCATATTGTGAGTGAGCTCCAGGATCTCATTTAGCCAGAGGGGACTCTATAGGAAAAGGCACGTTGGCCAAGTGCGGTACACTGGAAAGGTACCATGAGAGCCCCCTGCTTCGTGCCTCTAGTGCCGTAACCTGAAACTGATTTGGAGAAGATGGCAAATTGATTTGAGGGTGCCTTGCCCAGTAGAGTTCTCTTTCCAAGAAGGCAAGTTTGGAATTTGATCCTGCCCTCTAGCGGCAACCAGTTTGTCTTCTCAAATAGGGAGCAGGTGTGGGTGAGGCGATCGGCATCCAGGGTGAGTCTGCAGGCCTTGTTAAGTGCAATATGCACCCTCTTTAGCACAGTGCCAGTGGCTGCCCCGTAGACTATCAGGCCATAGTCAATGCTTGATAAGACGGAGCTGGTAACGGCAAGGCAGAGTGTTGCTGGAGTTAGGTATTTCCTGTGCCTGTAAAGCAGTCCCAGTTTAGTGTTTACAGCCTTGACCACAGAGTCCACATGTTGAGCAAAGGACATGGTGTTCTCGAAGGTGACCCCCAAGTATTTAAAGGAGTGTACTTGCTCCAGGAGTGCTTGGACCTTGTTGGAGATGGAGAGGGTGGGGGCCCTTTTCTTGAACTGGGAGCAGGATAGGAGCATGGTCTTAGTCCTTTTATAATTGAGCAGAAGCCTTTGTTCACAGAACCAATCCTCTAATTTGTAGAAGGAGTGTTGGAGTGCAACTTGAAGACTCAATACATGAATCACTGCAGAGAATGGCCGCATCATCTGCATAAATTAAATACAAAACACCGAACATATAACATTGGGTGCCCAGTCAATTAAATTAAATGGACAATTTAAACAAAACTGTCTTATTACTGAATATTTAATCCTGTCCTAGTTTCAATTAATAAATAGTTTTGGTTAATTACCTACTTCAGTAGAAGTGCTTGAGAGAGTGTTCTCTCAGGATTCCAGAGATAAAAAACACAGTCTTCTCTGAACTTTGACCCTCTATAGAGAACAAGGGTACCACCCAGCTTGTGAGGTCACAGCTCACAGTGATGCTGGCTGTGAGGTCACTCAGATTCCCTGTACACCAGTTAGGCTTAGGCATGTATGTTGCTAAGCAACCCCCACAAAAAAAAATATGTTTTTTTTAATTAGTGAGCCTGCATTATTGACAGGTCAGAATAACCCCTTTGATCTTCAGGGAAACTTCCTGACAGCTATTTCTCCTAGGGGTGAGAAATGAAACAGATATCTGTCAGAATTTGCCTTCCTCCTAATAGGTCATAAAGGGCAATACTTTATAGCTAGTTTTCTTGGATTTCACAGTAAGTGGGTGTTTTACAATCTGTTGCAACCTGGTATCATTATAGTCCCAGGAAGTCAGCTTTTACAAGCCAAAGGTAACAACAAGGCCAACACATTTTTTTCTTTAAAAAAAAAATCCAAAGCAAGCCAGTGGCGCTGAGGTTGGCGCTGGATGCCACACCTGCTTGTGCGCGGCGACCCGGAGTTCGAGGCAGCACGGGTCATCAGGGTCGGCAGGCGGAGAAGGATAGAGCACCCACTGCAGCTCTCCTTCTCCGGGTAACTGCAGGCTCCTGCTGCAATGCCGCCACCTGGGGGAGCCCAGGTGGATGGCGTGATAGGTGGAGCAGCAGCAAGCAGATTGGGTGACAGTCGGCAGAGGGGTGGAGCAGGAGGTACGTCTCAGCGTGCCTTCTAGCTCATAGCCCCTCATTGCACACCGATGTCAGGGGGAAGGAATCAGGAAAAACACCTCGCTCCCTCCTAGGCGAAGTACGCCTCCATTGGACATCTCTGGGGCTCGTTGGGCAGACTCCGCTGTGCTGGATCCACGTACACATATACAGAGTGCTGGTTTGGAGAGAGGTAAGCAGCTGGGATGCCCTCTCCACCCCTACCCAGCGGGGGGGGATACTGGGGGTCTTCAGGGGAGTGTGTGTGTGTGTGGATGAGGCACCCTAGGGACAGATCACGATGGGGTCGGGGGGGGGGTCCACAGGGGATGTCGGAGAGAGTGAAGGGAGGAGGCAGATAAGGAGTATAAACACAAGGTTAAAAAAAAAAAAAAAATCCAACATCCCCTGATGACCTGTGCTGACTGCCATATTTTTCCAGCCGGAATTCACAGAAACACATGATTATATCACAAATATAATTCATATAATAACAAACAGATGCTATTGTCATGACACTCCTCCCTCCTAGACTGAATTTGGGGGAATCCATTCCTAGGCATGGGATGAGTTTCCTCAAATTCAGTTCACCACTCTGACACAATAGCCCATCTGCGTTCTTGTTTGCTGCCCCTGCCCTGTGTGAGACAGTCATGTCGTAACCCTGCAAGGCAAGGCTCCATCTTAAACGCCTACTATTTATTTTACCCATTTGTGCCAGCCAAAGCAGGGGGTTGTGATCTGTTTGTACCTCGAAATGCCACCTATATAGGTATGGCTCTAACTTCTTTAGTGCCCACACCATTGTAAGGATTTCTTCTAGGGACATGGATATATTGTTCATCCACACTGTCTGGCAGGTTCCTTGATGCTTTAAATCTTGCCGGAAGGTCTTCAAGCTGGCTTCTCCCACCCACCCAGGTGGTAAAACTCTCTGCTCCGCCCCGTGACGCCAGATCTTCCTTACTGCTTGGAAGCTCAGGTTCCCTCCTTAACGCTCTGCGTGTAGACTGGATCCTAATTCTTCGGTTCACCCGAAACTTATTCTCAAATTTTCTAGACTTCGGTCAAATTACTCCCTCGCGGCTGCGATGGACAGATCAACTCCCGGATTTCGGCGGTGCCCATGTGGGCAGAAAATGTCCAGGATGGATCCGCACTCCATGTGCGTCTACTGCCTCGGCCTAGATCATGACCCGCAGGCTTGCGAGTTATGCCATTCATTTTTGGCCAACGTTCTGGAAGACCGCGCTGCCCGGTTACAGCTTGGGCGCCCCAAGGCGCTACCCAACGGTGAAATTGAAGGAGGCCCGTTGGGTGGTTGCGGCGGCTGGCTCGGCTGAGCAACTCGAGCAGATGATCGCCCTCGA
This sequence comes from Neoceratodus forsteri, assembly GCA_016271365.2. Taxonomy (NCBI): domain Eukaryota; kingdom Metazoa; phylum Chordata; order Ceratodontiformes; family Ceratodontidae; genus Neoceratodus; species Neoceratodus forsteri. Next base: position 1,420,230,607 of record CM028129.1, read on the forward strand.
GGAGGAGGCGGCACAAGCCGCATCATCCTCTTCCTCGGTCACGGCATTTATCCCGATATCTCTGGGTACCTCCTATTCAGCTTTTTTAACGAGCTTTGCCAGTCCCTTTCCACGAAGGGAGAGGGACCATCGGGACATTCTTCTCGGTCCAAAAAGAAGGACTCGAAAGGTAAGTCCCACTGTTGGCATTCGTGGGAGCGGGAAAGGTCCCCTTCCCCGGACAGTCGACACTCGACCTCGGTCGAGGTTGCGGCTAAGGTCATTGGCTTCACGGTGTCCCTGTCAGGTCAGCCGTCCGAGACACCCGTCGACGCGGTCGAGATTTTTCTCGACCCGTCGGACGGGCTGTCGACTGGTGAAGCCAACAACCCTTCTTCACCGGTTCCTCCGGTGGAGACCGAGGACTTGCCTGCGCCTCCGGTGCTGGAGTTCCCAGTCAAGGCTTCTGAGCCGAGGGAAGAGCAGGTGTCCCCTACCTTCCCAGACCGTCCTCGGAAACACGAGGATCTCTGTCTCGGACATCATCTCGGTCCAGCCTATCCGACTTATCAGCGGCTTCGGCACCGGCAAGCGGTGGCGCAGCTGCCCTCGCCTTCCTCCTCAGAAGAGGAGAGGCTTCGGCACAAATTGCGTCGACGCTACGAGGACCTGATGTGGCAGCAGTTACTTCTGTCTGGGAACAAGCCGACGCCGTCGCCTTCCCTGGGCCAGTTGTTCGGCCGAAACCAGCTGCCCCACCGATTGTGGTGGAACCTCTGCCTCCACAACCGAAATCGGGGGCACCGACCAAGGACTCTCGGTCGGGTCAGGGCCTGCCCCACAGGTTGTCGGTCACCCTCACTCCTGACCATCCTCGGCAGGTGGAGGGTGGCTCAGGCCCCAGGCAGCTCTTCACGGACTCTTCGGAGTCCGACGACGACTCCTCCCTGTTCTCCAGACCCATTGACCTGGAGTCCTCCGGGAGCCAGTCGATGGACGAAAGCCCATCGTCCTTCATGGGTCTGCTTCGGCTCATCTCGGAGTCTACCGGGATGCAGCTTGAGCCCATATCCAAGGCGGCCAAGTATCCCCTAACGGAGATACTGGACCAAGGGAATTCACCCACGGAGGCCTTTCCAGTGGCTGAATCCATTGTTGCCCCAGCCTTGGAGCTCTGGCAGCGGCCTGCTTCCTGTCCTGCACCTTCAGCCAGGATGGCCAGGAAGTATGCGGTCCCTACCGGCTCTTTGTCCAGTTTTTCGGAACACCCCTCCGCCGAGAGGTTGGTCACCGATAGCGTTTTCCGGCGTTCCGGGAACACTAGGGATGTGGATAAGCCCCCCGACAAGGAGTCCAAAGAGCTGGACTCTGCCGGGTGCAAGGTGTATGCTACATCCTCCCTTGGCCTCCGCCAGGCCAGTTCGGCCGTGCTGATGGCACACTTCTCCCACGCCCTCATGGGCTCCCTGGATAACGTGATCCCTCATCTCCCAGCCGACCTGCAGACCACGGTTAGGCAGGTACAGGACCAGGGAAGGGCAGTGGCAAAACAGCAGCTCCAAACGGCTCTGGACATTGGAGGCTCCTGTGCCAGATGAGTTGTGGCCGCAGTGGCCATGTGCCACAGAGCATGGCTGAGGATATCCACCTTCACGGCGGATACCCAGCATAAACTGGCAGATGTCTCCTTCCTGAGGACCGACATCTTCGGCCCTGGAGTGGAAGGTCACCTCCAGCAGATCGAAAAGTCCAGTGCCACTCTGGACTCGGTCACCTCTGCCCAGAAGGACAAGGGCTGTCGACAACAGCAACATAAGTCCTTTCGCCCCTTCTGCACCAGCGGCATATCCGGCCCAACAGCACCAACACCAGGGCCAGCAGGCTCGCGCTTTGCACCCCAAAGCCAAGCCTGCGGCTTCCTCTAATAGGAAGCAGGGAGGAAAAGGCCCAGGAGGTCCCTCAGCCGGTCCCTCCTGTAAGCCTGCCCAGTGACGGGTTGAGGGGTGTTGCCCCCAGCCTCGTCACTCCCCCCTGGGTTCCCCCTATGGGGGGATGGCTCCGCCACTTCCTTTCCGCCTGGTCCGCTATCACCACGGACCGTTGGGTGTTGGAGGTGGTAGGAAAGGGACTGCCCCTGGAGTTCGAGCAGGCCCCACCCTTCCGAGTCATCACCCCTTGGGGGGCTACGGGGTGTGCAGCCTCTCTGTTGGCTCGCCGAGCCAATATTGCCCTGCTCATCGAAAAAGAGGTGATCAGGAAGGTGGCGGATCCTCCTCCAGACCCGAGGTTTGTGTCCAGGTACTTCCTGGTCCCAAAACGGATGGGGGGCTGGTGCCCCCATTCTCGACCTGCATGACTTGAACAGGTTCCTAAGGTCTCGGACCTTCAGGATGGTCACTCTGGCCCAGATAATCCCATCCTTGGAATGAGGCATGTGGTTCTGTTCTCTGGACCTCCAGGACGCGTTCTTTCACGTCCCAATCCATCCGTCCCACCAGAGATTCCTCCACTTCAGGGCAGAGGGATCCCTCTACGAGTTCTGGGCCATGCCCTTCGGCCTTTCCCTAGCTCCCAGGGTCTTCACCAAATGCATGGCAGTGGTGACAGCATTTCAGTGTGCCAAAGGGTCCGGTGTACCCCTGCCTGGATGACTGGCTGATTGCAGCCCCCTCCAGAGCGGAGGTGGAGCAGTCCAGAGATCTGGCCCTCCAGGTTTGCTCTCAGGTTGGCCTCCTTATCAACGAGGCCAAGTCAGAACTCATGCCAAAGCAGGTGATCCAATTCATCGGGGCAGAGCTCGACTCTCTACGAGCCAGAGCACGGCTCCCGGTGGACAGGGCCGAGGTTCTTTCCTCCTTTGCCCAGTCATTTCAGGTTGGGCAATTGCGCCCTGCCCGGGACTTCCTATGCCTCCTGGGCCTTATGGCGGCCTGCACCAGCGTGGTCCATTGGGCCCGTCGGTACATGCGGCCCCTTCAGTGGGGGCTGGCCAGCCAGTGGTCACAGCACTTCAATCTGCTGGATCAGCTAGTGACAGTGACCCAGGGGATGTGGAACGCTCTCCGGTGGTGTACCATTCCGGCACATCTGCAGGAGGGCATCCCGTTTGTCCGCCCCGAGCCGACGGTCTCTCTATCGACGATGCCTCTTTGATGGGTTGGGGTGCCCATCTGGGGGAGCACAGAGCACACGGCCTCTGATCCCCTCGGGAGTCCCGATGCCACATCAACCTGCTGGAGCTTCGAGCGGTTCGTCTAGCCCTCACCACCTTCGTTCTGTTTCTACGGGATCAAGTGGTTCAGGTCCAGACGGACAATACCATGACCATGTACTACCTAAACCGCCAGGGCGGGACGCGCTCCATGCCTCTGTGCAGGGAAGCTCTCCACATTTGGTCACTCGTGCGCAGCCTGGAGTCGGATCTCCTTGCCGTCCATGTGGCAGGAGCCTCCAACACCCTGGCCGATGCCCTAAGCCAGATAGGGGCTGCGTCCCACGAGTGGTCTCTCCCCTGCCGGAGGTAGTACAAGATCTGTTCTCCCACTGGGGCACGCCTCAGGCGGACCTGTTTGCCTCCAGGGAGAATGCGAAGCTGAGACTGTTTCATGCCTACCCTCCCTCAGCAGGGCTCGCGGCAGGGGGATGCCTTCTCGAGGTCATGGACCCCGAGCCTCTTCTACGCCTTTCCCCCATTTCCCTTGATCCACAAGGTGCCTCTCAAGGCGAGGAGGGACAAGGCGTAGGTGATTCTGGTAGGCCCAGACTGGCCCCGCCAGTTCTGGTAACCAGATCTCCTCAGTCTCAGCTCCAGGCTCCCGAGGCGGCTTCCAGCCTGCCTGGACCTGATCTCAGTCAATCAGGGGAAGGTATTCCACCCGGACCTTCAATCCCTGCACCTGACGGCCTGGTTCCTGAGCAGCTAGAGTTCCAGGCCTTGGGTCTTTCCGACGAGGTCCTCAACGTCATTGAGACGTCCCGTAAGGAGTCGACTAGAAAATGCTACGCCTTCAAATGGAAGAGATTCTCCATTTGGTGTCAGGGCAAGGGCCTGGACCCTTCCTCCTGTTCCTTGGCAAGCATTCTGGACTACCTGTGGTCCCTTTCTCAGCAAGGGCTTCGGTCAATGACCCTTAAGGAACACCTGGCTGCCATCTCTGCTTACTGGGCGCGGGCCAGGAAGCAGTCGGTGGCACAGGAGAAGGTGGTCGGGCGCTTTTTCAAAGGCCTTGATCACATATCCCCTCCGGTGCGAGAACCTCCACCTCCATGGGATCTACTGCTGGTATTGGCTAAGCTCATGGGCAAGCCATTCGAACCGATGCACAGGTGTGATATCTCTCACCTGTCATGGAAGACTGCCTTCTTGGTGGCTATCACGTCAGCCAGAAGGATGGGAGAGCTCCAGGCGCTTTCCATCGAGTCTCCTTATCTGGTCTTCCACAGGGACAAGGTTGTCCTGTGCCCCCACCCGAAATTCTTTCCGAAGGTGGTGTCGGAGTTTCACCTTAACCAGGTGTTGACTCTGCCGGTGTTCTACCCCAATCACACCTCGGAGGCTGAATATAGGTTCCATACTTTGGACCCTAGAAGAGCGCTCGCTCATTACAAGGAGCGGACGGCTGAAGTTCGGGGAGAGGTTCGCCAGCTGTTTGTCACCTACGCTGAAGCCGCACCTGGCAGACCTGCAGCCAAGCGGATGATAGGCAGGTGGGTCACCTCCTGCATAGATCTCTGCTATAGGTTGGTGGGCAATGAGCCTCCCAGAGGGATAAAAGCTCATTCTACCCGCCATACCGCTGCATCGGTGGCTGCTTCCAGGGATGTCCGTTTCCAGGAAATCTGCAGGGCCGCTACCTGGAAGTCAGCACACACCTTCATCACCCACTACCACATCGACCTTGAGTCACACCGGGATGCTGGTTTTGGGGCCTCGGTTCTCCAGTCTTTATTTCCTAAGTAGGGGGTGTGCGCCTTGCCTCCCTCCTCCCAGAGAACTGCTAGGAGTCTACCAGACAGTGTGGATGAACAACATATCCATGTCCCTAGAAATATAGGTTACTCACCTGTAACAGGAGTTCTAGGAATGGTATATGTTGTTCATCCATACGACCCACCCGCCTCCCTGGCTTCGCACGACACCTGGCTTCCAGCAGGCTAGCTCTGGCGTCATGGGGCAGAGCCGAGAGTTTTACCACCCGGGTGGATGGGAGGAGCCAGCTTGAAGACTTTCCGGCAAGATTTAAAGTGGCAAGAAACCTGCCAGACAGTGTGGATGAACAACATATACCATTCCTAGAACTCCTGTTACAGGTGAGTAACCTGTATTTTCTCCACGGTAGGATAAGCCTGCTTCCTTGGAAGTAACTTCTTACTGAGGTACACTATTGATTGGGTGATCTTTCCCTTGGTTAGAAGTTTGACTAAGTACTGCTCCAATACCCACGTCTGAGGCATTGGTCTGGACTACAAAGGGGTTACTATAGTCTGTACTGGCTAATACAGGAGCACTGCACAGTGCCTCCTTTAGCCATGTAAAGGCTTGTTCACAGGCTGGTTCCCAGTTAACCTTCTTAGGCATTATTTTCTTTAACAGGCCAGATAGGGGCGCTGCCAGGGCACTGTAATTTGATACAAATTTTCTGTAGTACCCTGCAGTCCCTAGAAAACTCCGAACCTGCTTCTGTGTTTCAGGTCTGGGCCATGCCTCGATTGCCTCAATTTTGGCTTGATTAGGATGGAGCTGTCCCCGGCCTACTATATGCCCGAGGTATGCCACCTCAGCCATGACCACCTGGCACTTTTCAGTTTTTAGAGTGAGCCTGGCCCTCTGTATCCCAAGGTGGGGCAGGTTTTCCTTCCGGCTGGCACTGAAGATGGCAATATCATCCAAGTACGCCATGGTGTGCTCTTCAGTACCATTTAGCACCTGGTTCACCAACCTTTGGAAGGTGGCAGGGGCATTCTTCATTCCAAAAGGCATTACTTTAAACGCACATAACACTATTGGAGTGATGAAGGCCGACCTCTCCCTAGCTCTGGCGGTTAACTCCACTTGTCAATACCCTTTTGTTAGGTCAATAGTGGTAAGGTATGTCACCCCTCCCAACTTGTCCAGTAGTTCGTCTGTCCATGGCATTGTCCGACTTCATGACTGCGTTGAGTCCACGTAAAAACAAGTAGAGCCATCTGGCTTGGGAACAGGGACTACGGGTGAGGCCCAGGGGCTGTAGGATTTCTGGATTACCTCTAAATGCAGCATGTCCTCCACCTCCTTCCTAATGTCCTTTTGGATGGCCTCTGACACCCGAAATGCTGTCCGTCATATGGGCACTTGCATCCCTGTCTCTACATCGTGCATTGCTAAGGGGGTTAGTCCAGGCTTGGCACTAAACAATGGGGCAAAGTCTGCTAAAACCTCCCTTACTTCCTGGATCTGGTCCGGGGTCAACTGGGATGACATTTTAATTGCCTCCACAGAGAACTCACGCTTGCTTTCTTCCAGTAAGTCCAGAAGGGGGTCTTCTTTGTCTGTCCCCTCCCCAGGACTACACACTGCAAAGACCATGTCAGCCCTATTTGCATATGGCTTCATCATGTTGACATGGTACATTCTTTGGGTGTGTCTCCTGTCAGTTAGTTCTATAATGTAATTTACGTCATTCACCTATCTGACTACTTTGTACGGTCCTGCCCACTCGTCCTGCAGTTTATCTTTCTGGACTGGGATTAGGACCATGACCTCCTGACCCACAGTGTACGAGTGAGCTCTGGCTCTGCGGTCATACCATACATTTTGCTTGTACTGGGCAGCTGCCAGGTTGCTCTGGGCTGTTCCCATAAGCTCCGTCGACTTTTCCCTAAACTTAAGTACATAATCCACTATGGGAGTTGCCTGGGTGACGTGCGTGCCTTCCCAGTCCTCCTGGATCAAGTCTAGGGGCCCACGTACTCTGCGTCCATATAAAAGCTTGAAAGAGGAAAACCCTGTTGATTCTTGGGACACCTCCCTGTATGCGAACAACAGGTGGGGAAGATATTTCTCCCAGGCTCTTCCGTGCTGCTCAGCAAACACTTTGAACATTGATTTAAGGGTACTATTGAATCTTTCCACAAGCCCATTGGCTTGTGGGTGATAAGGTGTTGTGCGTCTCTGCACCACCCCACACTTCTCCCACAAACACTTCATCAAGTCCGACATGAAGGAACCCCCTCGATCAGTTATGACCACCTGCGGGAACTCAAGATGGGAGAAAATCCCTAGCAAGGCATCTGCCACTTTGTCAGTCCTCAGTGAGGATAGGGCGACTGCCTCTGGGTACTGGGTGGCATAATTCACCACTGTTAGGATAAACCTCTTCCTGGAGTAGCTGGGGGTATTCAGAGGCCCCACAATATCCATTCCTACCCTCTGGAATGGCTCCTCCATGATAGGCAAGGGAATTAGGGTGGCTTGTGTTTTCCTACCTGCCTTCCCTATTTCTTGGCACCAGTGACAAGACCTGCAATATTCCTTCCCCTGCTGGGTGAAGTTGGGCCAGAAGAAATTCTGGGCCAATCGCTGTGTAGTGCGTGCAGTTCCCAGATGTCCAGACATGGGAATATCATGAGCAATCTTGAGCAACTGCTCACGGTATCCCTGGGGAACAACAAGCTGCCTGCCCATCACCCCTCCCTCTGTCCTTAAGTCCTGCATATCATAGGATATTACGAGTTAAGGAGACATTTAAGTCCATAAGAAACTCACCACCTGTACTGGTGGAACACTTAACTTAGGAAAGAGATCTTGTTTTGACCCATATAGTGGTCAAGATGGTTTTTAAACTCAGCCATACTTTCACTCTGAACAACATTAATAGGTAATGTGTTCCATGCAGAAGTCATTCTCTGAGTGAACCAGTTGTTACGTTTATTAATTTTACTAGTATGCCCTTTTAGTTTTAAGTTATGAGATCTCGTATTTGAGATACCATAATATCTAACCAGTCCCAATGTTTCAAGAAGATATTCATGTTTGACTGCTTTGTAAGAAAAACATAGATTCCCCCCTTAATTGTCTGTATTGTAGAGAGTACAGTCCCAGGTTTTCGAGTCTGTGGTCATAGCTCAGTTCTTTAACACTGTTGATCTGTTTAGTAATTCTTCTTTGCACTCCCTCAACTAATTTTGTACCTCTAACTGTAATAGGTGCACATAGTGGAGCACAGTATTCAAGATGGGGATGTACTAATGCTGAGTAAAGTGGTATTATAACTTTGGGGTCTCTACTCTTAATATTTTTCAGGATACAGTTTGATACTGTAACATTTTTTAACAGTTTTGTTATATAACTCAAAACTTAATTTATTATCAGTTTTAACTCCCAGATCAGCTTCAGAATCTGCCCCTTATAATTGTATGTTATTTATCCTGTAGATGTTTTTAGTATTATTGTGCCCCAAATGCATTACTTTGCATTTTTTAATGTTAAAACTCATTTTGTTATGTGCCCATGATGCTAACTGGTTTAGATTATTTTGCATGTCCAGAGCAGACAGTGAGTTATTTACTATGCAACCTAATTTGCAGTCATTTGCATACAGTACTTTACTGCCCAGGTTTGCATAGATGAGATAAAAAGTTTAAATAATGTGGGCTCCAGTACCAAGCCCTGAGGCACACCACTTATAACTGATCCCCATTTTGAATAGTGCCCTCTTATGGCTACTCGTTGTTTCCTGTTGGAAAACCAGAAGGTCATCCAATTTATTATATTATTTTGCAGATTAATGCTAATAAGTATACAGCAGTCCATTGTCCCAGTAAACTCTGTTTCCCATCATCTCCCAGTGCTCCATCAGTCTGCCCAAGCCCTCAGCCTCGCTAAACTAGGGTCATTTTTCTGAGCAGCTGCAAAATCTTTACATATTCCCAAGGCATGGGACAGGTCACCTTAAGTCTCTAAACTAGGGTCTCTAGCTCTCTGAAAATTGGCTACCCCTCTCTCCTCAGAGTAACCTTCTGTAGCTGTTCTGTTAACTGATACCTGGGGAATGTCTACCCTCCTTTTACTATTCTCCATATCAGGGGAGACAGGCTGGGGAACCAGCCTCCCAGTGTTTTCCACAGGGGCTTCTATGGGTCTAGGGAACTACAATTTACCTTTGCTGCTTGACTGCAGGTAACTGTACACACCATCCCCTTTTGGAAATTGTTCCCGATAATCACATCCAGGGCAAGATTTTGTTCCACTGCAACCTTTTGCACAGTGTTTCCTGTCTCACCCCAGTCCAGGAGAACACAAACAAGTGGCAGTGTTTTCCTCTCCCCAGTGAATCCCCGTACTATAACAGACTGATTGGGTATAAGCTGTTCAGGATCAACCATATCCCCTTTTACCAAAGTAAAGGACACCTCTGTGTCCCTTAACCAATGGGTCTGCACCCCATTCGCAGTGACTGGATGCATGTGCTCCCTCATGTTTACTGGCATGCTTTCAGGGATACTCAAAAAACCCACTTCTTTCCTAGCACCACTTTGTGCACTCTCTGCCTTTTTAGGACACTGTCTTGCAAGATGTCCAGGTTGTTTACAAAGTTAACAATCATTTCTTTTATCAGGCAAATCCTTTCTTCATAACCTGGGGGCTGCCCACTTTCTGGGGAGGCAGTGAGGGTTTTAGCTGCCCTGAAGGTATGCTTTTCCCTTTCTGCGCTGCCACACTCGCCCCACTCCCTCTCAGAGCAGGTCTGCTGCTGGCATAGCAGTCCGATAGCTCGGCAGCCTTGTGCACTGTTTCTGGATCTTGGTCCTCTAGCCAGGGTTTCAGCTCTGTTGGGCAAGCCCAAAAGAAATGCTCCAAGTACAACATTTTCAATTTTCTCTACAGCGTCTGCTAGCATCCCTTGCCACCAGTGTTTTAAAAACTGATGTTGTTTAGTGGCTAGCTCATCGTAGCTCATATCAGGGCTTCTCCTGAGCTTACGGAAGTTAACTCTATGTGCTTCAGCCATCAAGTCATACTTTTTTTTAACAATGCAGCTTTTACGTTTGCCATAATCATTACTGCCCTGATTGTCCATTTGACCCAATGCATCACGAGCTTTCCTGGTAAGCAGCGGGGAGATAGCTGGAAGCTCCAGGACTCCCTGGGAATTTTTGCCTGAATGCATACCTTTTCAAATGAGTTTAAAAATGCATTCATATCTTCCCCCTCTTTAAATTCAACTATCAGTTTAGAATGAATTTGTAACCCAGTCCTGGAGTCCCAGGTTCAACCATACCACTTACCTGCTCTGGTGCTGGTCTTTGGAGTTGTAGCTTCTCCAGTTCAGATTTCCTCCTCTCGCTTCTCTTCTCTCTCTCTCCGTCTCCAGCTTCCTCTGTTCAAGCTCCCTTCGCTGCAGGGCTTCGAACCTTTTTTGCTCTAATTCCAGCTCCATTTTCCTCAACTCCATCTGAAGCCTGATCCCTTCTGGCTCCAGCATGATGGTGACCTTCCCCTGCAGCTGTGGCTCTCGGTTCACACTGGTCTCGCTGTCCTCACGGACTGTAACTTGAGATCTTGGGCATCAGCTGCCACAAGAGCCTCCATGAGGTGCTGCTTGTCTCGCCCCTCGCAATGGACTCCTCTCTCTTGGCACAGCTGCCTCAGATATTACACAGTGTACTCTCTGTAGTTGGAAACCATCTTCTTCCCTAATCAATGGCTGAACTAGCTTACACCGGAAAAAATAAAATGGGTAGGGAACTTAGATTGTAACCACAACGATATATTTCTTTCTTTTTTTTTTAATCACTGCCTTATTTTGAGTGCAAACTGTTAATTATTAGTCTGACACACTGGACTGTTAATGCTTGTGTCACCAAATAATTTCACAGTGTGCAAACACATCTTTTTGATTGTAGCACTGCAAATCAAATCTTATAAATCCCACCTCTGCCACCAGATCTGTCACAAACGCACTCTGTGGGTCAGACCCTGTGCTCCCACAGTGCCAAACCTCGAAGTGAATATGTGAACAGGAGACAAACATGGTAACCCTCCTGTCTGTTTTGGGTCTGAACACCAACATGTCTCGAGTCGTGGGTTCAAATATGAACCCATTTTCGAATAGAATGCCCAGTTAACAGGTTCAAATATCACACCCTCATCAAGGAAATGCAGTGCAGTACTTAACCCAGCGGGCACCCAACCTGGTTCACAATCCCCCTTTTTGACTCAGTCGAGACCCAGGTACTTTTCTTACTTTGGTGCATGTGGTAACACACTGCAGAAACTTGAAGAATGGTCAGGGGTTTGGCAGTTGAAATTCAATGCAAGGAAGTGCAAGATAATGCATATGGGGCACAAAAACCGTGGCACAATATATCAGTTGGGGGGTGAGGATATAGCATGCACCAAGCAGGAAAGGGATCTTGGAGTTATCATCTCTGATGACCTCAAGGCAGGGAATCAGTGTGACAAGGCAGCAGGTAAAGCAAATAGGATGCTGGGATGCATAGGCAGGGGCATCACCAGCAGGAAAAGGGAGGTCATAATTCCACTATACAAGACACTAGTGAGGCCGCACCTGGAGTACACTGTGCAGTTCTGGAGACCTTACCTACGTAAGGACATAGACAGGGTAGAGAAGGTTCAGAGGAGGGCAACAAAGATGGTGCATGGATTGCATCACAAGTCCTATGAGGACAGGTTGAAGGCACTGAACATGTACTCCCTGGAGGAGAGGAGGGAGAGAGGGGATATGATAGAGACATACAAGTATCTTACAGGGAGGAACAGGGTGCAGGAATGCACTATTTTTAAGCGAAAAAGATGTTCCAGGACTAGAGGGCATGGGATGAAGTTGGAGGAGGACGATTCAGAGGAAATGTGAGGAAGAATTTCTTCACAGAACGGGTGGTGGACAAGTGGAACACCCTGCCAGAGGAAGTGGTGGGGGCTGAAACAATCACGGGATTTAAGAATGCATGGGATAGACATAAAGGAATTGTGGAGATCAGGGGTAAGGGGCAACAGACTTCCTGGAAAACATAAACTGAACTTACAAACTTAAATGGGCAGACTGGGTGGGCCATAGGCCCTTATCTGCCGACACTGTCTATGTATCTATGTATCTATGTACACTGTAAGCGCTCAACAGTTCTGTCAGACTTATCAACACTGTCCCAGCATTCACATTCAAAATGAGAAAAAGACTTGGGCAGGATTTCAAGACAAACAACGTTTACTAAAATTAAAAATTGTAAATGAAATACAGAACATATAACATTGGGTGTACAGTCAATTAAATTAAATGGACAACTTACACAAAACCACCTTATTACTGAATATTTAATCCTACCCTAGTTTCAGTTAATAAATAGTGGTGGTTGATTACCTACTTCAGTAGAAGTGCTCGAGAGAGTGTACTGTCAGGAGTCCAGAGATAAAAAACACAATCTTCTCTGAGCTTTGACCCTCTATAGAGAACAAGGGTACCACCCAGCTTGTGAGGTCACAGCTCACAGTGATACTGGCTGTGAGGTCACTCAGATTCCCTGTACACCAGTTAGTCTTAGGCATGCATGTTGCTAAGCAACCCACAAAAAAAAAAATACATATATTAAATTAGTGAGCCTTCATTATTGGCAAGTCAGAATAACCCCTTTGGTCTTTAGGGAAACTTCCTGACAGCTATTTCTTCTACGTGTGAGAAATGTAACAGGCATCTGTCAGAAGTTGCCTTCCTCCTAATAGGTCATAAAAGACAATACTTTCTGGCTAGTTTTCCTGGATTTCACAGTAAGTGGGTGTTTTAGAATCTGTTACAACCTGATATCATTATAGTCCCAGGAAGTCAGCTTTTGCAAGTCAGAGGTAACAACAAGGCCAGTACATTTGTTATCATTAAAAAAAAAAAAAAAAAAAAAAAAAAAAATTCCTGATGGCCTGTGCTGACTGCCATATTTTTCCAGCAGAAATTCACAGAAACATATAATTATATCACAAATACATTTCATATAATAACAAATAGATGCTATCATCGTGACATGTGGTAATAAAAGATGGCAGACAAATGGAAATGAGAAATGCTAGGCTGTCACAGTGATATGTTGGGTAGTGAGGTAAAGTTTGCACCTGGACTTTTTTACCCATTTGTTTTTTTTGGCTCAATTATAGGGCGAAGAAACATTTTATGCCAATCATGGCACCATTTATCATCCCATTTTATGAGGAACAGATAACACTGATAGCTTTCACAGTAGAAAAGAAAATTCAGTATGTTACAAGTCATTGGAATGTGATGTAAGACTATATGTAATTGACTTCAGAATCATTGTATAGGCCCTAAAAGCCCTTAAAGAGAGGGTGCTTCATGGAGGGAGGACACCTCCTTCCACTGCACGACTGCACCCTGGTGGTCATGGGGGTGGGCGTGATGTGCAGGAAGGAGTATGTGGTCTCTCTGGAGTGGACTTAAGTCAGCACACACCTGCTTGACTGACGAGTGATACAGAGGCATCACATGTCCTGAGAGGGCTGGCAGTGGTATTCTGAAGATATAGAGCTGTTCACGCACTCTGTTGACGACCCTGATGTGTGTGCAGCAGGTTCACTCCTGCCCTGGGGATAGATAAAGGAGGGCTTATTGGGGAGAGAACCCTGCAGCCCTAGGCAGATGAAGCTGCCCTGCCCCCATGCCATAGTAGGACTACCGACTGCTTCCGTGCCTAACCGGCTACTCCTCCTGGACCTCAACCATCAAGCGATGTATGTGTCTCCCAGCTTGTGGAACGGGGGGGGGGCAGCACTCACATGGGATAAGCTGTGGACTGCTGTGGAGAATCTAGAGATGATGCTGAGTTGAGCAACCACTGGTAGTGGGTTGGACTATTGGGGGACTTCTACAGCAGGGGGAAGGAGGACCTGTCAGGTGGCTTGAGGGCAAAAATGGAAAATAATAAAAAAAAAAAAAAGAGGTGCTTTGCATTATTCACCTTCTGTTTACTGTTGTATGATTAGTTCCGAGATAAAATGCTTCAAATTCATAACCACTGTGTGGGCTTCCTGTTTATGGGATCCTGAATCCACATGTTGCCCTTATGTCATTGCTTTATAGCATGTCAAATTAATACAGCAGAATATGAAAAAGAGAATTCTCTGTAGTAGCCCCTGTCTGCAGGAACTGACTACTGTACAATAATATGTGAGCAGATCACAAATCACATGCTGGAAAGCTTTAGGAAAGTGCAACATCATTTATCTTTGACTGGGCATTTCTGCACGGCAGTTGGTTAAAGTTATCTTCTGCTTCTCCCGGTACAGGCAGAGTGTTTACAGTTTGTAGCAGGAGAAGATTCCAGCAACAAGATTGAAGCTGCCGATGTGAATCAGTGAGTAGAGCATGCTGAACTGTTTAAAAGTACACACACGCTCATAATGTTACGTCCAGAATGGGGACTGTGCCATCAGTGAAAGCGATGACTTCTGTTTCAGATTTTTTTTAACTTAACGGCAGGAATGGGGTAAGGTTTTGGTGTAGGTTTTAGTCAATTTGTGAGCTGTGGGTGGAAGGGAGGGATTTAAGTAAAACACACACACAAGTACTGGCAAAATTCGCTTTGCCATGCCAGTTGTTGACAACTTGGATCTGATGGGTATAATGATTTCTCTTCCATCTGATGGGTATGGTGGGACTCCATCTGTGATGCTGTACTAGGATAACATCCTTGGTGAAGCTCTGGTCGATCAGATTTCAGGATTTATTCTTGCCGTTGTATAATAAAAAAATGAATATTGTGCACGAGAAAGGTGGCATTAATAAGGGAACCAATGTAAAGTGAATATAGGACTATTTCAAAGCAAACACATGAAACAACACACTGGGGTTATTAAACAGATTTCATGCTTGATGAAATTTACAGTTATATTAAAGGAAAACTGTATTTATCTGAAACACCCCACCCCCAAAGCCTTAGCCCTTGATTAGGCTTTTTACAAGTCAAAAAAAAAAATGTTTTTGCAGCACTACTACTCACTGCATTTTAACTTTGTAAGTACCGCAATCGGGGAATGTAGTAGGTGCCATTTCCTGTTACACTGTGGCTCTGGACCGCTCGCTTGCATGCTTTTATGTGCAGTTTTCCTTTAAAAAATGTGAAGAAGGGGTAATGGACCATTGTCTGGATATCATCCCTTGATGAACAGCACAAGAGGGTACACCTTTTTTTTTTCTCAGGAGAATAGGGCGAGAAGTAAAATAGAAATTATAACAGGGAGGAGTTTGAGGAACATGAGACCATAGAACCAACTGCAGTGTACAAAAAATGATTTACTGTCGTATATGAGTACTGCTGTACTGCTCCTGAAAAGTTGAACAAACATTAAATAAAAATAAAATAAATAAGGTTTGATTTCCATTTAAATTGTCACTAATTACTTTGTGTCTCTTATACACTGTGAGGTGCCTTGGATCTTAGTTGTCAGATAAATTATTTTACATAGAAACATAGAAACATAGAAGTTGACGGCAGATAAGGACCGCAAGGCCCATCCAGTCTGCCCATTTCTTTTTCTACCTTATAAATGTGCCATCGGCCTTTGCTCTGTCAGTGACCTATCTATTCATAGTCATTTGTATTGCTCCCTTATGCCTATCCCATGCCTGTTTGAAGCCCTGCACTGTATTCATAGCCACCACTTCTTGTGGTAAGCCATTCCATGCATCTACCACCCTTTCTGTGAAAAAGAATTTCTACATTCCCCTTAATCGGCCTCCCTCTAATCTCATGCTGTGTCCTCTTGTCCTGCTATTTTTCTTATATTTAAACATGTTAGACTCTTTCACCTTGTTTATGCCCTTAAGGTGTTTGAATGTCTCGATCATATCACCTCTCTCCCTCCTTTGCTCAAGGGTATACATATTGAGCTCCGTTAATCTGTCCTCATATGTCTTCTGATGCAGTCCCTGCACCATTTTGGTTGCCCTTCTCTGGACTGCCTCAATTTGGTTAATGTCCTTGTGAAGGTGTGGCCTCCAATACTGCACCAAGTACTCCAGATGGGGCCTAACCAGTATCTTGTACAGAGGGATTATTACCTCCCTCTTACGACTTGTGATACCCCTACTAATACACCCTAACACCCCCCTAGCCTTACCTACTGCTTTAGAGGTCTGCTTGGATGATTTTAGGTCATCAGTGATGATGATGCCCAAGTCTCTTTCTTCCTTTGTGACTGCTAGCAACTCCCTCCCAGCCTATAAGTGGCTTCAGGGTTTCTCTTCCCTATGTGCATGATTTTGCACTTCTTTGCATTAAATCCCAGTTGCCACTCTTCTGACCATTCTGCTAGTTTATCCAGATCTCTTCTCATTCTGCCCACCCCATCTGGATCATCTACTCTGTTGCAGATCTTGGTGTCATCTGCAAACAGACAAGCCTTACCCTCTAGTCCATCTGCGAGGTCACTAATAGAAGATGTTGAATAGGACTGGCCCCAGGACTGATCCTAGAGTACCCCACTTGTGACTTGCATCTCTTCTGACTGTATACCATTTACCACCACTCTCTGTTTTCTGCCAGTCAACCAGTTTGCCACCCAGTTGACCAACTTCTGACCCACCCGAGCCTACCTAGCTTATTTATCAATCTTCTATGTGGAACAGTGTCAAAAGCTTTGCTTGAAGTCAAGGTAGGCGACATCAACTGCTCCTTGGTCCACCACTCTGGTTACCCAGTCAAAGAAATCTATGAGATTAGTTTGACAGGATCTTCCTTTGTAAATCCATGCTGTCTTGGATCCTGTGCCTCTATGGATTCCAGGTGTTGCACTATCCTTTCCTTAAGGAGTGCCTCCATAATCTTGCCCACTACTGAGGTAAGACTGACCGTCTGTAGTTCCCGCCTCCTCCCTGCTACCACTCTTGTGGAGTGGGATCACATGAGCCCTTCTCCAGTCTTCTGGGACCTCTCCTGTGCTCAGAGATTCACTAAACAATTCTGCTAATGGCTCTGCTAGTTCCTCCTTTAGCTCCTTAAGTACCCTGGGATGTATGCCATCAGGTCCCATTGCCTTATCCACCCTGAGCTTAGCAAGCTCTTGTAGGACCCTTTCTTTTGTGAAGGGAGTAGTGTTCACCTCCCTCCCCCCTGTGTCCATGATGCTGAGCTGTGGGCCCTGCCCTACCTTCTCTTCAGTAAATACTGAGCAAAAGTATCTATTTAGGATAGATGCCTTTACAGGGTCCTCCTCCTCACATGCTCCCTTTTCTCCATTAAGCTTAGCAATACCCCCTCTGGACTTTCTCCTTTCACTAATGTATCTATAGAAAGTCTTGTCACCTTCTTTTACTCGTTCGTACTAGTGTTTCCTCAGTTTGGGACTTTGCCTGCCTTACTGCCTTACCTGCTTCCCTTAGGCAGTTTGGTATGCCTCCCTATCTTCATCCCGCTGTGTTCCCTTATATTTTCTGAAGGCCAGCCTTTTGGCTCTGACCTTTTCTGCTACTGTATTTGAGAACCAAAGTGGTTTCCTTCTTCTTTGCACTTCCTTTTCTGTCTAACACAATGGGATGTTGCTTCAAGTATTGTATCCTTAATGCTTGCCCACTTTGCCTGTACCTCCTCACCTGTGTTTCTTTTGCCAGGGCTAGCTTAACTCTGTTGGCCATCTTATCAAAGTCAGCTCCTCTGAAGTCCCATATTTTTGCCTTGGAATGGGATGATTTAGATGTAGTAGCCAAATTGAACCATACCATGTGATGGTCACTGGCCCCAGGTGACCTTCTACCTGAGATCTGTGATCCCTTCTTTGTTAGTCAGTACTAGATCTAGGATAGCCCTGTCTCTTGTGGGTTGCTGTACCAGTTGTTTGAGGCCCTCCTGCAGGAATCCACTATGAGTCTAGTTCTGGCAGATGTTCCTGCTGGTATTGACCAATCTGTATCTGGCATGTTGAAGTCTCCCATTATCAGAACCTCCTTTAGCTGTCATGTTTTGTATATCTTCTAACAGTAATGTGTCTATGTCCTCCCTCTGGTCTGGGGGCCTGTAGACAACCCCAGTTCTTATGGCTTGTCCCATTTCCTGTTTCCAGGGTGACCCACAGTTCTTCTGGCTCCTTATGTGTATTCTGAATTTCTGTAGCTTTGATATTTTCATTAACATACAGGGCCACCTCCCCCCTTTTGCACCTCGGTCTCTTCTGAACAATACATAGCCAGGTACTGAAGTCTCCCTAAGTGTGGTTACTGGTAAACCACGTCTCACTAATTGCTACTATGTCCAGTTTAGCCTCTGACATTATTGCCTGCAGGTCTGGGATCTTATTTCCCAGGCTGTGAGCATTTGTGTACATGATTTTCCATTGGCCAGATTTTGGTGTGTTAGTTGTTGGGTGAAGTTTGGCATTACCCCTGTGCATCGTATGGGAGACAAACCTTTTTCTTACCTGGGATGCAAATGAACGGCAAACACGCTGAATTCCTGTTTGACCACTAGCTGAGGGGAGGGTGTTTTTCCATTCGACGATGGGTGCTGCACCCTCTCCCCATTTGCTAGTTTAAATATTCTGCAAAGACGTCAAACTTCTGCCCCAATGCACTGACTCCCTCTTTAGTCAGATGCAGTCCATCAAATTTAAAGAACTTTCGCTCCCAGAACTGTTGCCAGTTCCCTACAAATCTGTGTCCTTTTTCCTGGCACCAGTCCTTGAGCCACGTGTTTAGCTCCCCTATCTCCCCTTCTCTGACCTTCCGTCCATCTGCTCCCCTCTCCCAGACTGGCAGGATCTCAGAGAAGGAGGTGCCAGACGAAATAGATGATAGTTTGTCACCCAGCCTGGTCAGGTGTTCCTTGGTCTCCACAACTGACCGGCTGGCGAGATCATTAGTCCCTATGTGTACTAGGACATCAATGTTTTCTCCTGCTTTGTGAACAATTTTAGCAATGCGGTCAGTGTCTCTCCATGCTGATGTACCTGGGAGACATCTGACCATCACCCCTGGCTGGAGATGGGTATCAACTCCCCGAATCATGGAGTCTCCTATGATCAGAAGTTTTTTGGATTTCCTTTGTGCTTGTTTAGTTTTGGTTCCTGATTTGGGTGAGTATTGTTGTGCTAGCTCCTGTGCTGCAGTGTCCTGCTCTGCAGTGTCTTCTGCCTCTTTATTTGATTTCAGAGATAGAGGCAGATACCTGTTTGTAGTGTTTATATGGTTTTGAGGTAATGTGTTGGAGAGCGGAGAGTGATGGGGCACCTGATTTGCTCCTCCTAACCACCTGCCAACCTCCTGGACCAACTACCCTCTGCGGTCGAGGTTTTTCTGTTGGATGATGGGGAAATGGCGGGTGGTTCTTATAATGTATTTCCTCTTCAATATGAAATCTGAGGCGTACAATCTCTGCCCATGCTGCCCAGAGCTGAGACCTAAGATCTCCAAAGGCCCAGCATGTAGGACAGTGTCCTAAATCCTGTAAGACTGTCCTTCTGAAAATTGTTCCACAGTACCTGCAGTTAATGAAATCCATTCCAAATAAGTTGCTGGGTTTGTAACCTAGTCAGAGTAATTAGAAGGAAAAAATGCAAGTAATGGTTTAATTGTGCTTTGTTTAACTTGTTATAACAAGTTAAATTACTAGTGCCCTGTAAATGAGATCACCTTGTGGAGGCCCCACTGATCCGCCCCTTCCTGCTCTGCCACAGGAAATGTCACAACTGTGGTACCCTATAAAAGGAGTGTAGCGTGGGGTGGTTGGGGATGGGGGTGGGTGGCTGGGCCCTTCCCCTGCCTAAAAAGAAGAACCACGGACGAAAGAACAAGGAGGTAAGAGCAGAAACAATCAGTCAACCACAAATGCAGTAACCCTGAAAGCTTATCCTAATGTTAGATAAAACTGTAAAACCTGTAAAGCACCACCTGTAATAATTTCAGAGAAGATATACCCTGTAAGAAACACTTTGCTCCAGAGAAAAATAAAGCAGTAACAGAAGATATACCTTGCAAAAGACCATTTGAATCAGAAGATTACAGCAGTAATCTGTTAACACACACCTGTAGGCACACTTTGTAATAATGCAGAAGAAGGTATACAGCAACAACAATTTGAATCAGAGAAAAATAAGCAATGAAATGTTAGCAACAAACAGTAGCAATCCCTGTGAGTAAAAAAATAAAAACACCACCACACAGTAAATCTGCTTAGCCAATCTAAGTCTTAATCCTTCTCCCTTGCTCTGGTAAATTTCTCTACTCTGCCTTCCAAGCAGTCTTAGAAGGAAAGAGCTCAGGTGAAGCTAGGTGCCTTGGCCAGCAAACCAAATCTTCTACCTCCAAGACCTTTACAAGTCCCAGATCCACCTACCCCCATTTGGGTCCTTTATAGCCTCTCCTCTTCAGAATGACACCAGGTTGTGACCCCCCTTCCCCTCGCTTGCCACCTTGGGTAGCCCTGTTTCCCCCAGTCTGGGCGATATCAAACCTTGGAAGGGCATGAAGAAAGCTGTTTTTGATAGGGAGATGAACATGATGATGGGATATACAGGCAACATCGGGAGGGACAGTGGAGGGGAGGGCATGCTGTGCTGCTTAACCCCCCCCCATCTCCACTAGGAGGCAGCAGAATGATGGCAGATACCACAGTCCCTTCTTGGAGGCATCACATGTCCCCTAGGGACTGCAGTCAGCTTCCTGCCATCTTTGACTGCAATCTTGATTTTGGGGCATAAAGCCTGGTCCCTAGTAAGTAAGCAGACTGGTTTACCTTTAGGTCACTGGGCTAGGCCACAAGTTTCTTTGCTGACGGCGACTTTTAGGCTCCCAGGATATAATTTTTTAATCAGTACTGAATACATCCATGTATGAAGAGATGAGAGCAGAAATACCTGCCTTTTAATATATTTTCAGCAGTTTACCTGTGAGAAAGGACTGTCCCAAAGGACCTTAGTCTCACTTTTTATTTTCCAGCTGAGTGATCCCATATTCGATTTTGCCAGTGCATAGTTAGCATTCGTGCACCATATCCACTGCCTCCCTGGAGCTATAGCAGTATCTTGTGTGCTGCAATCTGTTCTCCGTAAGTCGGGGGGCACAGGGTATTTGTTTTCAGGGAGGACTGTGATGTGTAGGTTAACTGTTCACAAGTCACGTTCACATCTTCTAAAAACTGGTAGCATGGAAACAACTAAACACACTTTTGATTGCAGTGTGGAAAATGTAAGATCTTTGAAAATGATCATTCATAATAAATGATTTACAGCAGTTTTTTCTCCTGTAGAGCTTTTGCTGCTGCCCATGTCTGTAAAAGATACTCCCTGTTCTTAGGGATATATCTGTTCTAGCCTGTTGACACCAGTCTCCTCTCAGGTCTTACCCCACCAGCATGTCCCACAGGCCTCCACTCCATGGCGGGGGCTCCATGTTGAGACCACTCCCCGCCCGAGGCAGTCTACTGTGTGATTAGGATCCAGGGTAGCCCAGGGAACCCTGGCCATCCTGTAGACAGCCATGTTTTTTTCCCGGGTTTTCTTCATTGATTCTTCCTCAGCAGCATGGGCACAGGCCATCAAGCAGTATGACAGCATGCAGTGACATCCTGCTCAGGGAGTAAGTTACCTTGGCCGAACATAGGGGTCTTACGACACTGGAACCCTAAGCCATTCCTCCCAGACATTCAGTGCACTGCTGAACACTTCAGATGTGGCATCCCAAGTTCACTCCCTCTGCCACCGGGTCATTGGAGTGGCCCCCAATATACAACAGGTTTTAAAGAGAAAGAATTTATCATGGGGATGGTCCAGATGAATTTCATGTGAAACAAATGGCAGTAAAAAAAAAATATATATATGTTTTATATTGTAAATACTTCTTTCTGCTTTTTTTTATTTTGGAGATCCACTGTCTTCTGCCATGTTAGGGGGCTGCCCAGGCTGCATCCAGTCTGGAAGAATCCATGCTGGTGGCTAAAGACCAGTCACGGCACTCACCATGCACTCCCAATAAAAACCCGAGACAGGGTAATGATAGAAAAACTTCACAATCTTTACTTAAATAGCAGCAAAGTGCAAGGATATACAGAACACAGCAAACTCTTCTCACATTACACCCAACCGTGGGCTTTCTCTGAGAAAGCCCATGATTGGGTGCAACGTGAGAAGATTTTGTTATGTTCTGTATGTCCTTGTACTTTGCTGCTGTTTAAGTAAAAATTGTGAAGTTTTTCTATCATTACCCTGTCTCGGGTCTTTATTGGGAGTGCATGGTGAGTGCTATGACTGGTCTTTAGCTGTATGCACTGTCACAGAGCATTCCGTACCCTTATGCGGCTCTGTCTGAAATACGAATCAGTGTTGGTGGCTCAAGTAGGTAAAATGCTCCCCTGTGGGGCCAGAAGATCGTGGGTTCTAGCCCTACACCAGGCACTTGGGCAAATACCCATAACTGACACTGTACTATAGTAGGTGCTGCACTGCTGCAGCGCACTAATTCAGACGTTAAACAGAGGCCCCTTCTGCCCATTTCTAGTGACTGTCCAGGCGAGAGTTAAATCACAAGGCATATATCAAAAAAGACATGGGGAGTTTCCTTAGTGTCATGGCCAGGATTTCCCCATTAACAAAAACAGGCATTTGTCAAACAAAACGTTCGCTTGCATGCTGTTACAAGTTGGAACAACATCAGTATCAGCATCTTATTTTCAATGGGTTCCTACTTTTACAGATTTTCACTCTGTATTTATCCAGAATATCACAACTGAGATGCAGTATCTTGTTTTCAGCCGAGTCCTGCTTTTTTTTTTCTTTTTTTTAATTTTCCACAAAGCTGTTCTTGTTCTGGCTTCATCCAGCGGCAACCCTCCCCCACCCTGTCACCGACCTTCTCACAGACATACAGGTATTGCTTTACCCGGAACCACAGTGGTAGTGTGTGGCCAGCCATGTGGGTTGTGCAGGAGCCTGCAGGGGGGTGCCAACTTGGATGTCTTGCATTTTCTTCCTACCACCTGATGTTCTCCCCTGGGCTGGCAGCTTGCAGTGAGGCAGTCGTTCATATGTGTGGTGGCACACATGCGTGACAGGCGCTAGTGGCAACCTCTCCCCTCCTGGTGCTCCCAGCTGTGCTGCCTGCTAGTTCAGCAGTCACATAGTGGAAACAGCATCCTTCCCTCCTCTAGGAAGGAGAGCAGTCCCTGGGACGCTCAGCAATTCCTCCCTTGGCTAGCCTCTGATGGCTCATGCTCAGTGATGAACACAAATTGCTGACATAGCAAGTGGTAGCACTATCATTATACTTCTAGACAGGCTTGGGGTCCTGCTTTTAGCCATTTTTAAAATGCACTTTCATTAGTAGCCCAGCCTTTCCCTATTTTTTCAATGTATTACCCAGGATAGAGTTACTGAGAGGCAATATCTCATTTTTAGTGGGCTCTTGACATTCTGACCCCAAGTTTCCAACATAGTCTGTTTATGACCTCACATGATGATCAAGACAGGTGGAATTTTTTTAAATTCCATCTGTAAGATGATTTGCGGAGTGACTTCAAAAACATGTTTCAGAAGGGATTTGAAAAATTATACCTGTTTTGTTCATGGGAGGGTTACTATAACGGATATATTGACAATTTGGAGTCAAAATCTGCAACAGTAAAGATTTTCTTAGATGATATCTCTCATCAGGCCACACCCATAGGACTATAGACGCCAGGCACTAGGACACACGGAAACCTTTTGCAAGCAGTCTACCAGGGGCCTCTTATGACGACGGCTTACGTCGACGTCCTCTGTATATAAATGTGGGTGACTCCTCCCTCCTCGTTTCTTTTCCTGCTGTCGACTATACTCCTCGAACGCCACTGCTACAGTCAACTGCTAAATCTTTAAAAGTTTTATTCTTTTCCTCACCCTAGTAGCTATCACTTTATTTTAATGTGACTGCCATCGTTGTGTATGTCAATGAAAGACTTCGCTAAACTGTTTCATTACTGCGAGTGTGGTGGAAAAATCTACTTCAGCAACAACCACGACATCTGTGTGCGCTGTCCCAGAGAAGCCTACAGTGCTAAGGCCAACGAGATCTGCCTGAAGTTTAAACAAGCTATCAAGCGACACTGTCAGAATGCCCTGCAGAACTTCTTACTTGAGCAGCGGGTAGGATAAATCCCCCCAGTACACTCTCGGTCGCCGCTACACTTTGCACCGATTACTGCAGCATTGTCGACCGCCTCGGTGGCGATGCTTCCTGCCACTCAGACCTTCAATCCCACAAGATCAGCTTTGGCAGTGAGTTCCACCAGATCTCCCACAGCCGGCAACGACCCATCAGTGTTGGGGCTGCTGTTGCTCCAATCAGCGTCACAAGCCATGCTACTCAGAACTCTCTAGGTTGGCTGGCAGTGAGCTCCACCAAACCTTCCACAGTTAGTGATGGCCCATCGTCGTTGGGGTTCCAGTCTCCCCCGTTGACATTGAAAGGTGCCCCTGCAGTGCAGTCAGCCATTGACGTGCAGACAGTGCTCTCTTATTTTGTGGAGATAACATAGTGCCTTATACCTCCTCCTCAACCTCCTACACCAGGCATGATGATGGTTGGGCCTCTCAAGCCAGCCCCATCTCGACACCCACTCTGTCAATGTGCTCTACCCACTCCAGGGCGTCGATGTCTTTGCTTCCTTCCTTGCAGCTTCCAGAGCCCATCGATGAGGATCAGGACTATAACCCTGACCTCCTTCCACAAGAGGAGGAAGATACGGATAGGAGCCCTTCTGACAGGTTTGGTTCCACCATTTCTGCCAAGAGTGCGGACTCTACACTGTATAACATGAGGTCCCTCCTTCATCTCTGTGATGAAGCATCTCCAAACTGCAATGGGGTTTGATGCTGAGGAGCACAGCATCACTAGGAGAAACTTGGTAGAGTTTCTGGCACTACCAGATTATCCACCCTTTGTCCTTCCTCTGTTGGCTGCACTAGAGGATACCACCCTGGCCGGCTGACACAGACCAGGCTTGATTTCTGTCATGCCCAGAAAGGCAGACAAGCTGTACCAGGCCCCCTCAGGTAAGCCCTCCTTGCAGGCCACTTTGGTTTCCTGTTTCAGGAATGTGTCAGCTGCAGCAATCTGTGCTGCTGCAACTTGGAGTCCTGTCCACATTTTTACCAAACACTACGGTCTGGACATTGCCTCTCGATGAAGGGCAGGCTTTGGCCTAGCGGTGCTTCAAGGCCTCTTTTCCTAGACCTATAGCCATCAGCCACCCAGACTGTCTCCTGGTAAGTACTGCTTGGGACTTGTCCTGTAGGTGTGGTCTTATGAAAGAGATATCATTGAAGAAGATGGAACAGTTACGTACGTATCGTAACAGTAGGTCTTTGAGAGAATCTCTTTCATCAGGCCTTGCCATCCCACCCTCCATTCTCTTAGACCTAGTGCTCCTTTGCTGCTGTCTCTCTCTCTCTCTCTCTCTCTCTCTCTCCAGGATGGACTAGCTGCTGTTCCAGCCTTGCCTGGTAGCTGGACACTTCAACCCTCTCCTGGTTCCCTAGACAGAGGTTCTCTTTATTATCTCCGGTGGAGAACTGAGGAAGGAGAGGGGCCACCCATGTTTATATTCAGAGGATGTTGACGTAAGATGTCGTGGGTGGCCCCTGGTGGACAGCTTGCAATACGTTTCCATGTGGTCCTAGTGCTG
Organism: Neoceratodus forsteri; assembly: GCA_016271365.2. Taxonomy (NCBI): domain Eukaryota; kingdom Metazoa; phylum Chordata; order Ceratodontiformes; family Ceratodontidae; genus Neoceratodus; species Neoceratodus forsteri. The sequence continues at coordinate 1,420,256,233 of CM028129.1, forward strand.
CCTGGTGGCTATAGTCCTGTAGGTGTGGCCTGATGAAAGATTCTGTCAAAGATCTACTGTTACAGTAAGTACGTAACTGTTCTTTGCGTAAACGCTAGAGAAATTTAACATTTCTTTACAACTTAGTTTTTGTTTCACATATTGACCCCACATTTTCAACATACTATTTTTATGACCCCATGTTATGATCAATACAGGTGGAATTTTTTAAATCCCATCCAAAAAGTGACTTGGCAGAGTGGCTGCAAAAATGTGTTGGCAGGGATTTGAAAAATGATATCTGTCATGTTCATGAAATGGGATAGCACAGGAGTATGTTGAAAATGTTGGGGCAAAATGTGCAAGAATAATAGTTATGAGTAAAGGGTGGAAAAAATGCAATGTTTTTTAATAACTTTTTTTTAACATTTGATCACAGATTTTCAACATAATCTTTATGACCCACCCTACCCTATGCTCAAGACAGGTGTGATTTTTTTTTTTTTTTTTCAAATCTCATCCGAAAGATGATTTCATAGATCGACTGTGAAAACACATTCCAGAGGGGAATTGAAATATGACACCTGTCCTGTTCATGAGGTGGTGTAACAAGAGGGCTGTGTTGCAAATCTGGGGCCAAAATCTGCAAAAATGCTACGGTTCTTCATAACATATTTGTTTTTTGACATTTTGATCCCAGATTTTCAACATAGTCTTTGATACCCACCATATGAACAATTTATTTTAATTTGTTCACGGTTGGCCACTGAGACTAAGTCCCTTTCAGGGCAACCGGGCGGTACAGATGATAACCAACTGAAATTGAACCAGCTTAAGCTGTTGGCATTTTAGTGAATGGGGGAAATTTGGCGGGGACACTGGGGAAATTCCCATACTCTCTTCGAGAAGTGCCATGGGATCTTTAACATCCGCCTGAAATACCACCAGAACCGACAGACAGGACCTCGGTTTAACATCTCATCCAAAAGACGGCACCTCAGGAGTGCAGCATCCCCCTCATTATGCACTGCAGTGTCAATATTGGGATTTACCCCGAGTGCCAGGTGTGGGGCTTGAACCCTCAACCTTTTGATCTTCTAGCCTCCAAGGCACGTGTGCAACCCGCTGAGCCATTGACACTGACAGGTAGGATTTTTTTAAATCATGTCCGAAATGTGTTTCTGAGGAGCAGCTGTGAAAACATGTTTGGGTGGAGTTGAACATTTTCACCTACCTTGCTCATGAGGTGGGTCCCAAAAAGATCACACTGAAAATTTGGTGTTAGTATGGTAACAAAATGAGAGTTATGATTAAAAGTTAAAAACTCATTAAAAAGCCACTGATTGAACGTGCCTTGTTTTCAGTCAGTTTGCACCTTTTAGCAGCAGGATGTGCCAGTCAGAGGAGGAAGATCCGATAGGTAAGTGAGGGGTGTTTGGTGGGAGTGAAGTGGTGGGTGCTGAGAGGATGTTGGGGTGGGGGGACTGGAGGGGTGAGGGGCAGCAGACATCGTCGAGAGGCTTTTTTTTTTTTTTTTACAGGGAAATATCACAAGGGATTGAGAAGTATGAGGAACAGTTTTCTTCTTCTCAGGTACTTGGCTAGTGGCACTGGGGATGGGCACCCCAGTGTCATGTTGTGTTTGGAGGGGGAGTGTTAGCTAGGACTGGGGTAGGCACCCCAGTGTCAGACTGTGTGTTTTGGGGGAGGAATAAATGCAGGGTCTGGTGGGAGGGGTTACCGGTATTGGGGTTGTGCACTGCTTCCAGTGATGTTAAAACTGTAAGTCGGGGGTCGATACCAGCAGCGGATTGAATGAGCACCCTCTGCTGGTTATAATTTACCTTGGTTTGGATAGGAGGGAAGAATACAGTGCCAGCAGGGTTGAGAACCGGTGGTGGAGTTGAATGAGCCCTTGTCGCCGGTTAGATTTTATAAGGTGGATCAGGCGGGGGGGGGGGAGACTGAGCTATGATCATGCCCTCTTGGCAAGCTAATGGGTGAAAACTGCATATGCTTCACCCTTTCATATGGAAGAAGTTTCCACCCATCATTAAGCAGAACAGTGTCATCACCAGCTTCTTGTCAGTATGCCGCTCACTGCCCGGTAACTGAAATGCTTAACTCCATTGGCCCCGAAACACTCATACCTTCAAAAGCCATACAGTGCTGTATGCCAACAATTGTTAGCTTTGCACACGCACAAGCAGACATAAAAATGGGTTCAGTAGCCCATCCCCAGGACACACCTGGAATCAAACTATGACAGCTTGATGTGCCTTTCCTGGCAAAAATTATAAATATATGAATACAGATGGTTGAATGACTGACTTTACTGTTGATGTTAGTGCTGCTCCATGTTTGGCCAGCAGGAGGAGCACTGATGCCAGGCAGCTCACACCCGCCTTCACTTGGAACTGATTGCCTTACCTTGAAGATGTGTCCAACCCCCAGCCAGCGTCGGTGTAGCACTCTGGAGCATGACAGGAAGTCTGGTCTCCCAGGGATCTCCTTAGTTACCAGTGTACAGTCATGCAATTAGCAGCTGTTTATCATTATATAGCAGTAGTATTTACTGTACATGAGCCATAGAAATCAGACCAGTAAAGGCATGACTTGCTTACAGTTTCAACTCAATAATCAACTACTGCGTTGCCTGTTGCACCCTGGTGAGAATACCACAGTTCAGCTATGGTTAACCGTGTTTCAACCACCAAGGTTAACCATGGTTTAACTGTGATAGTCTGGATGCTTTACAGAATTAATCTTTCCTTTATATGTATAAGAGCACTGAGGCTTCATTTCTCAAAAAGCAACCAGAACATTTTATGCTTGAACATATTTAAGCAATAACATGTTGACAGGAGGGCATCTCTTGGTGGTTGTTTACTTGTTAAGCAGATATTTTTTTTCATATTGTAATACTTATTGAAATTCCGTAACATTCAAAACTTGACTTTTAACATGGCTCACACTCACTGCTACAGATATCCAAGCTTTTTAAATACGTAAGTATGTGCATTTCACTGCATGACTACATCATAATATGACTGAGAAGTAATACCAGATAATCTGCCTCCTGCAAGAATGCAAAAGTAAAGGGAATGGATTTTTTCAAAATGTTTAAAAATGCAGTATTTTTTTTTTGCAATTTATTCTTTATGCACCCCTTGTACATTGGTGCTGCCCCTGTTCCCCTCGTACTCTGTGCTTACCTCCTTCAGTGCCCCATGGCTTATGTGGCGAGCCTGGCAATAGCTGGGCAATATGTCCTATCTCCCTCTGTGTACAGAGGCAGAGAAGTCTCTAATAGAGGCTCAACTAGTGGAGGGAAGTGGGACCTGAATGCATCAGGATCCTGTTGCACACACCAGAGCTTTCTTGTTCTCGGCCAGTTACCTAGGATGCCAGCATGCACGGAGTACCATGTATGTGCATGCTGAATGTGCGCTGTGCGGAGGCCAGATGAACATCCTCCCTTCATGTTGTGCCTTCACTGCACTGCCACCTGTGGTCACCCAGGGGGCAGTGTTGTGGCAGAGGCAGTAACCCACCCTCCCCATGGAGCTGAGCAACTACTGGGATGCTCCACTCTTCTCCTCCAGATGGTTCTGGCTCACTCCCAAAGCCAGGTCATTGGCACTCTGGGTATCCGCTCTACAGCTGTACTGACTGACCAGCTTAAAAGAACAATTCAGTTGCTCCAGTAAATTTGTAAGCAGTTTCTAATTTTTTTCAGGAGACTGGCTGTTCTGAGTCACCAGAAATTCTGGGCATGCAGTTTTCTGCAAAAAAAAAAAAAAAGTGTTTTCAAATGTGTTGAAGCAACCGAAGGGCATGGAAAAAAGGTCTGAAAATTTCAAGTAAGATCTGTAAATTATTCATGCTCTCTGTATGTTAGGTTTTTCACTAGGAATAGCATACTGAGCTGAAAAATGCTTTGTCAGTATAGTAAAAAGACCAAGGCACATGTGTAAAAGGTTATCAGTTACGATACAGGGCAGCAAAAGACATAAAAAAGAATGTGTGCACAATTTTTTTTTTATTTTGTTTTTATTAAAATTTTCATTACAGTACAGAAGGAAAAGAAACATTACATCCTAAATACAGAATGTCTCCAATAATGTAACACAGGATAATGAGAATTCCATTACAGGGAACACCCACACATAGATGCAACTCTTACTGAGAGATAATGAAAGAATCAAGTGAGATCAGACCCCTTGTAGGAGTTTGGGAAGCGTTTGGGAATATCCCCCAAAATAAAAGAAAAATATATTGTAATGTTGCTATATATACCATTACATACAATTGTACAGCAGCTCGAACCCATGCACCCCTTAAACTCATCTAGCGAGGTGAGCAGGGCATAAACGTATCTTAAGGAATCTAAATAACCATTTAGTATGCAACACTACACTATACTTATTAATCATTAATGGTTGCTGTTATTGTTACGTATAGTGTAGTGTTGCATTAAAGAAACATATGCCAACAGCAGGGGAAAGGTAGAATTAAAAGGATATTAGAGTCCAGCTCAAGAGAAGATCTTCAGAAAAAAGTAAACCATCCACCTAGTTGAGGCATATCTAATATTTAACAGCCAACTAGAAAGTTCAAAAGGCATTAACACAAAGGTCCCACAGAAAGATAAAATCTGTAGTTACAAAAACAACTGTGTAGTGCAGTCCGAACTACTGACCAACAAAGTCTACTCAGGAGACCCCAAGCTGATCCCCAGAATCTTCAGTGTCCCTATCTTCCTGAGGTGGCAGACCTTCTGTTAATCTCTCCACCGCATCCACGTCAGTAAAACTATAATGTTTACCTTTGAAAGTTAGCTGTAACCTTGCAGGGGAATCCCATAGCTGGCCAAGCGCTGACAGTACGGTTTCTTCCTCTGGCACTGCGTATGAGAGGCAACATCTGGGAAGAAGGATAGTTCAGAAGCCTGGTAGGAAACATCCTGTTTGTCCTGGGCAGCGGCCAGCACCTTTAGGTGCTCATCAGCCGAACCCATGGTCACCAACACTGTAGCTTGTCTTTCCGCTCCCTCTGGTAGTTTTGTACATTGTGGCAAACGGAAGATTCGGACGATATTGACACAATCCTCAGCCAGTCCAAGGGAATCCATAAATATAGACTATAGCACTCTCCTTAACTTCATTGGATAGTGGAACTCCCACTACCCAAATATTTGTGGCCCTGATTTGTTTCTTGAGTGTCTCTACTTTATTAGAAACTTTGAGTCCCAGACCTGGGCTGCAGCAAAGCATTCCTGATGAGCCGAAAGCTCCCCAGATGCCTTAGAGCTCTCCTCTTTACGTTGCTCTAGCAGAAGTCTCTGATCCATAGTTGCTAAATAAGTATTTGTTTAATTTACCTTCTCTTCTATTTTCTGGAGAATCTCAAAACTTCATCGATCATCGGGTCTTTGGAGGAGAAAGTCGGTGCCATCACTACAACACCCGATTTCGGGAGCAGAAAGTCGTCCACCGATTTTGACGAGGAAATTCCACTAGACGTCAGCTTTTTGGACCCGTGATTTAGCAGGAGAGAGAAGGTTCTGAGGGTAAACCAGAACTGGTTTGCACTGCACAGCAAATAAAACAAGAATGTGTTAATGAAAAGTAAAGATCTGCTAAGGAGCTCCAAAGAAACATGTCTTTCCAGCTTTGTAGTCCGCTCGAACATGTGTAAATCGCAACATTGCAAAATTTCTGCAAAGAGAAAATAAGAAACACAGTGTAAGATAACAAGGTGCAAAAATATAAACTGTCAGCCATATACCCCTTCTCAGACATGCGAGTAGACATACTGTAGGGATCAGGAGCCTGACCAGACATTAGAGGTATGGTCATGGAGTGGGCTTTAAAGAAGCAGATAGGAGGGTGGAGGTTAGCCTAAAGCCATGGGAGCCTGTATGTGAAGTCAGCTTGACAAGCATTTATTTTTCACACAGGGAGGAGCATTGGTCGGAGTTATAGAGGACATGAGAAGAGGGAAGGGTGCTGGTGAGGAGGCAGCAGTGGTACAAGGGGAAGGTACCAAATCAAACTTGAGATCAGGGATGTGCAGTAGGAAAGGCATCTATCCTCTAGAGAAGGGAAAGAGAGAGGTAGTTGTATAGCGAGAAGTGTTGAGCACGGGGGGGGGCAGTCAGGCAAAGCGGCAGAAGGAGTGGAATGGGGGCTCCAGCCTAGCACAGATAGATTATGGGGTAACACTATACACAATACTAGCATAGTATATAGGCAAACATTTACAATATGGCTATGTTTCCATTGAGAGGTTGAGATAGCAGCATAATGGACTGCAAGAGTAAAACTCGAGCAGGAGGCTTGTTTGCAAAATGGAAAGCCAAGGTATAGCTGGTCAAGTATTACGGTGAGTTAGTAACTGGCTGCAGTATAGGAAACATATACAATTATACATAGATGTCAGTAAAGTATAAGGTGGTGATTTCATTGAATGAAACTGGGGGCAGGATAAGTAATGAGACTGAAAGGTGAATGACTTCTACTGCCTCCAACTTCACGAGAGGAAATTATGATCAAATTCTTCATGGGCACCTACTGTATGTTTTATTTATTTATTTATTTATTTATTGAACTGTTTCATCTGGAAGGCACACTGAGCAACAGGCTGCTCATCTCCCAGTGCGACTTGGGGGGGAAGGGATACAATAGGGATGAGACATTTTACATTCAAGTCACAAAGATCAACATAGCATACAATTAAGGCAGTCATTACAAACAGTGTTGCATACATATGTAATTTGTGAGAACAGTTAATAAGTGCAATGGTAAGAAGTGCTGTCGTGAAATAAGGGGTGAAGGAGAGAGAGGATGAAATGACAGATAGTGCAGAGTCGTGTCCCGGAGAGACCCCTTAAGGATACAATGAGCCCTGCAAGGGGGCAGGGAACTTTAGGCGATTGTAAACCTTCCTGCGGTTAGGCGTTGTAGTTATAGAGGGATAGTGAGAGGGTGGGGATGAGGCCTGATCCAAGGAACCCTCCAGGATGCTGGGGACCCTGCAAGACCAAGGATGGGTAGCTGCGGGACAAAAAGATGGCAAGCCTAGGCACTCTAGGACCACTTCAGGATGCTGAGAACCTTGCAAGAGGAGTGTGAAGGCTCGGAGGAAAAAGGGGGAGAGAGCAGGGGAAGGGAGAAAGGTATGAGAACTAGCACGTAGGAGGGGCTAGGGTCAGTAGAGTCAATAGAGGCATTGGGTTGAATTATGAAGGGGAACGAACTGTAAGGAGCAAGACGAAGGAAGTTAAGGTGGGACGTAACAGGAACAGTTAAGTGCAAGATAGTTGGAGATGGCAGTGTTGATGGAATAGAGGGAGGAGGAGGAGTGTCAGATTTGGGGAGGTAGAGTTTTCCATATTTTAGGGAAATGGTGAGAGTACCCAGACTGGCTGGAGAGGGTGGAGCTGCGGGGGATAGTTAGTGTGCGAGTGTCAGTAGATTTGAGGGAGTGGGAAGGAGGAGGGGGTTTTATAATTGAGGGGGAGAGGTAGGAAGGGAGTTCACCTAGCCAGTGTTTAACGGTGAATTTAGCGCAGTATGAGAGGCATCTGTTTGTAAGGGAAGGGAAGGAAAGGGCTTAATAGAGGTCACAGTGGTGGGTGTGAGAGGGAGCATCAAGGGCAAAGCAGCAGCAGGAGTTGAAGAGAGTGTCCAGTCTGGTCTGGGAGGACTTATGAGCAGCCCCATAGCATACGTCGCAGTAGTCAGAAATGGGGAGGATCATCTTCTGGACAGGCTCATGCCTAGTCGCAGGAGGTATGCAACTGCAGTTCCTGAACAAGGCACCGAGCTTGGGACACAGTTTTTTCTGGATGGAGTCAATGTGTCCAGAGAAGTTGAGGTGTTGGTCTAATCAAACTCTAAGGTATCTAAAGGATGAGGTGTCTCAAGTGAAGTCCCGACAAGAGTGCAGAAACTGGGCAGGGAAGCCTAGAGAGTCTCTGCCTTGTGCCAGAGGTCATGGAGACTGTCTTCTTGGCATTGAGGAATAATTGATGGTTTGCAAACTACAGCTGGACCTTGTTGAAGTCATGCTGCAAGCTGGATGTAACCTCAGCTGGGCTTGAGCCAGATGCATAGAGGACAGTACCATCAGCGTACATGTGTATGGTGGGGGGGGGGGAGCAGACAGATAGGTCATTAAGGAAGATGAAGAATAGAAGGGGACCAAGCACGGAGCCTTGAGGGATGCCAGTGCAGATCGGGAGGGGTGGTGAGATGGCATCTGTGATCTTAGCTGATTGGGGTCTAATAGTAAGGTAGGTTTTAAACCAGTTAGTGGCAGAAAGGGTTAGACCAGCAGATGAGAGGGAACCAAGGAGAAGGGAGTGGGAAACAGTGTGAAAAGCATTGGCAAGGTCGACAAATATGGCTCAGGTGATTTGACCATCGTCCATCCCAGAGAGGATGAAGTCAGTGAGCCGAAGTAGGGAGGTGGTGGTAGAGTGTTTTTTCCTGAAACCATATTGGAACAGGGTGAAGAAGGAGGTATCAGATAGAAAGGAGATGAGTTGAGAGAGGACTAGATGTTCTTGTAGTTTGGCTAGGGTAAGGAGTAATGAGATGGGGCGATAGTTGCCAGGGGATGAGGGGTCTCCACTTTTAGGTGGAGGAGGACCATTGCATGCTTCCATGTGGTAGGGACATCGGAGGTTGAGAAGGAGAGATTTAAGATTAAGGAGAGGGGGGAGGCAATGGCCGGGGCTGAGAGAGAGAGAGAGGAGTTTAGGGTCAAGGTCATCTGGGGAAGATCCTTTTGAGGGGTTGATGGCGAGGAGGGCATTTAGAGTATCAGTGGGGGAGACTGAAGAGAATGAGAAGGAGAGGTGTGGGGAAATAGGAAGTGGAGTGTTTTTTGGAGGGGAGGATAGAGAGGCAGCTGTGACATTTGAGGGAGGAGGGGTAATTAGGGAGGGACTTCAGCAGTTCGGTTGCACAGGAGGTATAATAGGAGTTAAATTCCACAGCTACAGCATGGGAGTCGGCTACAAGATTGCCATTTACCTTTAGCACTGGGGAAGGAGGTGGGACTGAGGGGTAAAAAGGACCTTCCAAAACCTGGAAGGGGAATTTATATTAGTGAGGAAAGCATTTTTGAAGTAATTGGACTTGGCTAGCCTTGTTGCCCTGGTACAGGGGTTTTGGAGCTCCGGTAGTCCGTGAGGTTGCTAGGAAGCTAGGTGGATCTGTGGCGCTTCCAGGCATGATCTCTGGCCCCAAGACAGGCTAAGAGTTCTGGAGTAATCCACGGTAGGTGGTTACCCCTAATCCTGGTTTGTTTGCAAGGGGCAATGACATTCCAATTTGCAAGGAATATTTCTTTGAAGGAGGCTAGAGCCTTATCAACTGAGAGGGAGGCAACTAAGGGAGACCAGTCAGAGAGAGCAGTTGTGCAGGAGAGGTTCGAGGTCTAAGGATTTGAAGGAGCGAAGTTGCGAGGTTTTATGCGGAGCTTTTGGTCTGTGGATTTTCCTGACAACGAATATTGGGATGTGGTCACTGAGAGCGTCTGGGAGGATGCCAGAGCTAATTACTCTGTGGGGGTGGGTGGTAAGAGCCCAGTCGATCAGGTAGTGATTTTGTATCTTATGTTTAGGGCGGGTGGGTTCCGAGATCAGTTGCGAGAAGTTCAGGGCTCCAAGATCATTATATATTTTGGATATCATGGGAAACAGTCAGTTTAAGTTAAGGTCGCCTAAGATGTATAGTTCATCAGAGTGAGAAAGGGCTGCGATGGAGGTTATGAGGTCGACAGCGATAGAATGCTAGACATTTGGGCGACAGTAAATGCTGGCTATAAAGATGGGGAGGGTGAAGGGCAGAGTTAAATGAATAGCCAGCGCATCGTGGGATGCTGGGCTAGTGGATGAATAAATAATAGAATATTGGAATAAGGTAAGAACATACATGGTGACGCCACCACCTCTGCTTGCTCGGTCTTGCCTCAGGAGGGAGTAGCCAGGAATGGAGACTGAGAGATCCGGGATTGTGCTTTTTAGCCAAGTTTCTGTGATGATAGGTATGTCAGGTTTTAGAGTGGCTACCATGGTTTGTAGAAGGTCGATTTTTTGCAACAAATTACGTATATTTAGATGAAGGATCTTGAAATCCTTTGAAAGGACAGCAGGAGCCAGTAGAAGGGGCTGTGGTAGATAATGGAACATTCAGGGCATGAGACGCAGATGGACCAGGGTTTGGGTGGATATCTCTGCAGGAGAGCAAGAGTAGAGCTAAGATGAGGAAGTGAAACTTGTGGCATTTAGAGTTAGATGTCGAGGAACCAGTGAAACTGACAGGGTAGTGAGCAGATGAAAAGCAGCAAAGAAGGGTGGGACAGTTAGTAATGAAGCATGAGGGATAGATGGAGAATATGACCATAGTTCAAAGGGGTGGTTAGGGAGTGATAGCAAGGATGTAAGTAGGGGATTGGACATAGGAGGGTGTAGAAGGCGAGTTATTCGGCATTTGCGAGTAGAGACCAATCGGAGAGTTTAGGGAAAGTACTAGGAGTAGAGAAAGGGGGGGAGAGAAGGAGTTTCAAGTTGCAGGGCATGGTATGTGTAGCAATATGATCTCTATGTAAGAGCAGCAATTCTGCAAGTAGGGGTAAGAAAGAAAAAAAAAAGATGGGAGGAGCAAGGTGAGGGGTGCTAGGTCTGATTGTCTTTAACAGATGCTTAAAGAGAGCAAAAGAGAGGTAGCTATATGAACAATAGGCAGGGACCACTTTAGATAAAGATTGTGTCCCTCTAGTGGCAGTACAGTATAACTTGCTAATGGGAAAATGGACAACAATCAGTTATGCAGCTTAGGATCCGAGACCCAGCTGAAGCAGTTACCTGGACAGAGTTTGGGGCAGGCGGGCAGAGATAGTGACTGTGGCTGGCCAATAGGAACACTGGAGCAGCAGTACCCACTCAGGGCAGTCCTGGACAGAGTTTGGGGCAGGCGGGCAAAGATGGTGACTGTGGCCAGCTGGTAGGAATGCCGGAGCCACAGCTGTAGCAGTGATGCCCGCTCAGGGCAGTCCTGGACAGAGTTCGAGGCAGGCGGGCAGAGATGGAGAAAGTTGTTATAGAAACATGGCAAAGAATTGTGCTTGTATTTACGTAGCTTTTTCATATGGGAATGTGTTTGGGAGTGTGAATGAGGTGCTCCATAGTGGTAGGAATATGTTAGCAGTAGGCAGTAGAGTCTTTGTGTATGTTTTGAGATGTTATTCACAACATTCATACTGTTAGCAGTGAATATTGGCATTTTCAGTCTCTGATAATCTGTGGGTAACAGTGAGCAATTATGTACTATATATAGAGTAATAGACAGGTAAATGTGAGTTACATGATAATGGGTTTGTGGAACATCATAATCCACAAGGATGAAGGCTCCATGTTGGGGAGAGCAAGCAACATGAGGAGCACAGCAGCTGAGTTGGTTTGGTTGCAGTTTGGGTTGGTAAAAGGGAGAGAGAGCACCAAGGGAGCCATACAGATGGGAGTAAAGGAAAGAGCAAGGCACAGGAGGGGTAGTTATGACTAAGCCTCTTGCTTCCTGTTGGGGCAGGAGACTGGAAGAGAGCAGTCTATGTTGTTCTTGAAAAGCAGACAACAGATTTTGATTGACAGTTTGAGATAAATCACAGGATTTGATTGACAGGTAGTGATAATCCATTGCTAACCATGGATTATCACTACCTGTCAATCAAATGTTATGAATTATCAAGTTTGAAAATCATTTGATAAATGTGGGTTATTGGCCTTAGCCATATAATACAGAGTTAACAGTGGCAATTTTTACTGACATGGAAACACGTGACCAGAGGTGTCCCACAGGGGTCTGTACTTGGACCAGCTCTGTTCAAAATACAGGTACAGTATTTATAAGTGACTTGGAGGTGGGCACCACTAGTTGGGTTGCCAAGTTTTCTGAACATACCTGGAGAGAAAGAGTAGTTGCAACACAGGAGGAGAAAAAATGGGATGCAGAAAGACTTGGAGAAGTTGAGGAAGTGGGCAGAGAGAGATGGCAGATGAACATCAAAATGGAGAAGTGCAAAGCTGTGTACTTTGGGGAGAAGAATTTAAAAGCAAAACACTGTACTACTTTAATGGTTTAGAGAGTACCAAAAGTCAACAGGAAAAAACCCAGGGTTGTGAACTGTAACACATTCAAATGGGACCAACAGTGTAGGGGGGCAACAAGCAAGGCAGACAGACTCATGGTATGCAGCAAGATGACTATGCAGATCAAAAGATGTTGTAATGCCCTTGTACTGATCCTTGGTTAGGCCTCATCTCTAGAACAGTGTGCAGTTATGGTCCTACTATCTGAGAAACGATACTGAGCTGATCGAAGATGTCCAAATGAGAGCAACAAAGGTGTCCCAAGGATTTGGAGCCATGAGAACAGACTAGAACTATGGCTCATTGGTAGAGGAGATTCTGGAGATTTGATCATGGTATTCAAATGCCTAAAAGGGATCACACCACCACATCAAACACAGCTCTTCAAAAAATTTAAGGACGAGAGCCCAAGAGGGCACTCACTGTCACTAAAAGGAGGAAATGTCAGGAAAAACTATTTCTGGAATGAGTGTTAAATATGTGGAACAATTTCCTAGCGCAGGTAGTATTCACTGATAATGTGTCTGCCCTTAAACTCAGACTTGATAGGTACTTTGAAGAAAATGAGGTGGCAAGGTATTCCTTCTGAACTAGTGGAGGAGGAAGGAACTTGACGGGTCTACTGTCTTCCTACATTCCTAAAACTGAATGTTAGTATCCCTGTTTATCTCTCCTCTTTACTTATCCCTTCTGTAGCCCTCATGGAACACATTTCCATCCTCATGGAGTTGCCAATTGCAGGAGAAGTACCCTGACCCATCCCCCCCCCCAGCTACCTTTCCTTGAAGCCTCCCTCAGGGCGTGGGCCCATGCTAGGCTGCCTTATTTCTGACCCTGCTGTCAGCACTCTTACATGCTGGCTCCCATGTATGGCATATGTCAGGTCCGCAGTAGCGAAGCTCTGTTTGTGTTGCTCCTTTCCACTGGGCTGCCAGGGCAGTCACGTAGTGGCGGACAACATTGCCCCTCCCTTGAGGCTGTCTGCACGTACTACACAACAGCCTTCTGCTTCCCAACTTGGACTGAGGCTGCAGGAATGGACTCCACCTTCTGGAAGGGGAACATAGTTAATATTAGGCCATCGAGTATCACCAGCTCAGGATTTCTACAAAGCATTTGAATAATAAATTATACTAGTAAAAGTAATGTAATCTGTCTTTGTAGTAAGTGGGCCTTCAGGTTCCTTTTATAGTTTCAAAAAGTCTTTATAGGCTTGTTAGGGGTTGACTGTGTCTTTCTGAAGCATTGCTTCTTTGTTAGCTGAAAAAGGCTTCTTTTAGCAATAATTGAGGGTTTCTTTTCTCAGGGTAGCAGTTTCATTTGTTTTTAGTCATTACGGCTTGTCATCCACCTTTTAGATACGTGTCACTATGTATATAAATTTAGAGACTGTCAGCATGAGTTCAGCAATACTCCTCAAAGCAGTGTGAAAGTTGACATTACTGGTAACAGTGAAAGGAGGTTGAGTGAGACACTGACTTGAAAAAACACCTTCCCTGACATAAGTATTATTTATAGGGGCAGGAGATGAAAGTGCCTAATTTCTTGATAAAAGTTATGAAATAATCAAATAGTACTCTCAAGTATGTTATGCGATTACTGATTTATGTCATAAACATAAGTGTTTTATTATATATGTGTGGTACACTATGCAGCTGTTAACATTTTAGCACTCTAAAAATGCCATTTTAAATGGTTTACCTATAGCGCTGTGACAGTGCGGATGCCGAAATCCCTAACAGCGACAGACACAATGCCGAGTGTCGGCATTGTACTGTCATTGATGTCCGCATGTTTTCATGGAGGGGCTGTGCCCCCCACACCCCCCAGTCTCAGAATATATAATTCCAAGGTCAGTGTTGTCTCAGGGAGGGGGCACAATACCGGGAGATGTACCGCCGGTGTCTTCAGGGACCAGCACAGCGACCCGACAAATCCAGGTGAAATCTGTCATTGTGCTGGTCTTCGAGGTCATTGTGCTGATCTTCGAGGTCACGGTGTCAACGTACCATTGGCATACCATTGTAAATAAGCTTCGATCAGTGGCTGTAATGTATCCTGTTTATTATTATTTTTTAATTTTAACATGAGCTGAATTGTAATACCCCTTAAGATCCAGTGGTAATGTCCCGGCTTGCTGTCCCAAAAACTCGCATAGCCACAGGAGCTCAGGCCTTTGCTGTGTGTGCACCTAGGCTTGATAAATCCTTCCCACTATCCATTCAGAGTGTCTCTTCTCACTACCTTTTATTTTATTTTTTTTAGAAGGTCCTTAGGGAACCACTTGAAAGACACTTCTTCCTGCACTTGCACAGGGTGACTGGTTTTTCACATAACTAATGTTTGTCGGTCAAAGTATTCCTCCCCCCTGGTCATCCCTATGGGACTAGCTGAGCTCCCTGTGCTATATGCTCCTGCTTTTTACTTCTGGATTTATGTTGTTACTGTGCTAAATTATTTTGTCTGCTTCTGACTGTGCAGATTTGTATTATGTGCCTTGTGTTACCTCTTTGTAACTGGCTGTGCTCCTGTCGTTATCATATGTACTGTATTCATTTGTACTGTCCTTATCGTCACCTTTCAGGTTGTGCTGAAGAACAGACATTTAATTGTCTAGTGTGCTTACCTGCCAATAAAAACTAAATAAATAAATGAATGTTGGTTTTGGAATCACTTTTGAAAACAGTATAGAAGCACTGCATGTCTGTTTTATGTTTCACCCTTGGCAGCCAACCAAGAAATAGTTTGTACGTCAGCAAGGTTAATAAAATGCAATGCAAAGAAAAAAAAAAAATACAAATTGCAAGGCAACTTATTCTAATGACTTTTGTGACAGGAGAGAAGGTGCTTTCTGCAGAGCTGATAGCTAAGAATGAAGTGTGTTTTCTTGGCGAACAGTTCTGTAACTATAGTAACAGATGTCTGTATATAAATTATATGTAGCCAAGAGGAGAATAAGAATTAGGTTTGCAAAAAGGACTTGCACTCTTGCTGCCAGTATCACATTGAGTGGGAATGTTGTGGTAGTAAGCAGATGATAATTTTATTAATTTGTAAAGGTTTGTGCCTTAGTTGTAATTACATGTAAGAGATGATGGATTTGTTGTTCTCAAGCAGAAATGTGGATGTCGATGGCCAGAGGTTTTTGAAGATTGTTTTCTACTGCAAATCTTCAATAGCTTTAGCTCTAAAAGACTTGGTGTAGTCCTATTGCGTTTGAACAGTGGTGCAGTTGAGGAGGGTTGTAGGTTCCCCCAAGTAGTATTGCATGAGTTGTGAACATGGACTTTTTGATTGCAGCCTGACAACCATATGATTTAAAAAATAGTAGGCATTGGGCAGTGACTCTTGAGTGCCAAGGGCTGGAGATGGCCAGGCTGAGTATTTTTGGGGAAGGGGAGGTGTTCTCCTGATCGTGGACACTCACTTTACTCACGGAGTTTCCTTTCCCTGCTGAGTTGTTTTTATGTGGTAGGTTGCCAATCACATTTGGGGCAGACATCAGTCATCCTCCGGTCATCTTGGTCGATGGGGTGGGGCCAAACTTACCTGTGAAGTCGGTAGCGCCGCAGTACTAGAGTCACAGAGCCAGGAGGAGCAAGTGGGTTAGCATTGGAAGAAGCCCCTAGTACTGATGAGTGTGCCTTGTTTTGTTGGCCCCTTTGGTGTCTGCGCAGGTCACGTTGCTTTCCTGTCCACAGTGATGTCTCCCTTGTTCTGCTGCCCAGCTGCCACCCGGTCTGAACAGCAACCAACAGACTGATGCGCATAAGCTGGGAGCAGGAGGAAACTCAGACTTGCTTAGCCCCCCCTTCCCCAAAACCTGTCCCAGTAGTTGCCCAGTCCTTTTGCCTGCTGTGTTGCCCTGCTGCCTCAGCCTCTAAAACACAAGGTAGGAATTAGGCAAAGAAAGAAATCTGGAAACGAAGAAGAGAAATTAGATTTTATATTATGTTACTTTCAAACAAACTGTATCCTGCAGCACTTGGTAATGCAGAAAAAGGCAAGGAAAGTGTGTCTAGCATCTATTTTCACCACATGGGGAGATACAAACAGGACAGAAATAAATGAAATTGAGACCTGAGGAGGAGGAGGAGAGGAGAGATGTATTACAGAGTGGTTAAAGTACAGTGATGTTAAATGACTTCTTCAGGATTGCACACCAAGGAAGCAGTACTTGTGAGATGTGACTCTTGTCAGATATAATCACTTCAGAACAACAATGCTGAATGTTACACCAGCGGACTTACTGTACAGGTTTCAAGTCTGACAGGTTCAGGTGGGCCATTAAGAAGATACAATATGTACCTCCTAAAATGCACCAGAATGCATGTAAAACCCTATAGCTTATGCAGGCCTAGGCAGAGCAAGACCCCAGTCTGTTTAGTTTGATAGTTCCCAAGAAAAATTAGGACTTTCCGCGCCTTGCCCCCCCCACGCACACACAGTAACTCTGCACCCCTGAATTCAAATTCTTTTCAAGATATTTTTGTTTCTCTGCTTCTAAGCTATGCACAGATTTCATATACTTTTCTCTCATTTCCCAAAGTCCATCAATCACTGTAGTTGTATTACTGTTGCAAATTGAAGGAATCGGCATTTGTTGAATAAGTGCATTAAGAGATTGCTGGAGAAGTAGGTCTGTTGCACTTTTAAAATCTCATTTCTGTCTTGGTCTCAGAGAGAATCCCCCACCCGACTCGATTTTCAAATTATGGAAAGTAAGACTGAGGGAATTATTTTTTTTCACAGCCAGTACTCGCGCAGCAGAGCAGAATAACTGTACTGATGTGAAGTCAAAATAAGGAGTTCCTTCTGAAATGGGAAATGCTGCATTTCTGCATTATTTGTATGGCCTGTTTGAAGAACAAACTTTGTTGTCTCCTTTTTTGTGCTACTGCCACACTGTTACAGCCTGTGTCCTGTGCTGCCTGTCTCCGTGGAGGCAGAAAAAAGACTAGCACAATCCATTTTGGGGGTGGGGGGTGCAGACCCGTGCTGCTGTATCAGAACTCTACTTCCTGCCTCTACAGAAGCCTGAGATGGAGGATTACACTGGTAAGACAGCCCTGTGCCCAGCAGATGGAGAAAGAAAATTTACAGGTATTTAAATTGTTTTTTTGGGGGGGATGATTAGTTCAGATGCTGGTTTGTCCTTTCCATTGAGCAGACAGTATAGCCTAGAAGTTTATGCAGAGACCTGTGTATGAGCTTGATGCATCCAGCAGACCAGGGTTTGAGTCCCACAACCTCCACTTGCATACTATGTGACCTTGAGGAAGTTCATTAACCACCTTGTGCTCATGGGATGCATATGGAAACGGGCTTTGGCTCAGTGCACCTTTCTCAGCCAGGCATTTTAAATAAACATTAAAACAAAAGTGACACATCAAATTCTATCCATGATAACTGTTCTGATATAAGCCTTTTTTCAACTTTGTTTGTTTCCACTTGCACGAGCCCCATTCTTCCCCAGGTGACAGTCCATCCTTGTTGTCCCGACTTGTGGCCCCCACTGTTTACCCCCAGGGAACAGGGCAGGGAGCTGAGACTTTCCTCCCCGAGACTCTGGTTCCGAGATGGGGGTGGGGGTCCTACAGGTGACTGAGCAAGGTCCGAGGGTGCCTGGTTGTCATCCTGCGTAGTTTAGTTTTTCCACACTTTTTGTTGCTTCAAAACACTTGTTAGACATTGGCATGCATGTAACCCGTGGAGAGACAAGCACATGACTACAGTCACAACCCTATGCTTGACTGACATCCACCCCTCTACTGTGCTGCAGCACTGTTACCCATGGTCACCTAGGTAACAGCACTGTAGTGGAGGCAACAGCTCTTCCTCCCTGATGGAGGGGAGCAACCGCTGGGACAGTCCTCCCCTCCACTGGTTCTCCAACAACCTAGGCTCGTCTTTGAACCTGGGCCATTGGTGCTATAAGTGGCAGTCCGACCTCTGCACCAATAGGAAAGCAGTATAAATTTTTAAACACTGGAACTGTAAGGAGAAACAGTGTGCTAATTCTGAGCTGCCATACAGTTAGCATCCTTATTTAATTCTGTCTAAAATAAATCCTGTTTCTAAACACTGAAATGTACTAATTACATAATACGGACATTACCATGCACTGTTTGGATCTCAAAGGCACCACAATTGGTTAGATAAAAGTAATGAATTTTAAGATGTTAACTTTACAGGCGAGCTGCAAAGGAAGACAAAGGTAATTCAGTGCTAATGATTCAATGGAAAGGGTGACCTTGTCACCAAGATAAAATGTTGCTATGGAAACTAGAATTAGTAAACATGAGGACCATACAAATTAGTGGGTAATGGAAAGACTCGAGGCCTTTCTGGTTGACCCCATAATCTGTGGTTGGAGAGCTGTTTTTCACCTAAATGGAAGAGTAGGGCTGCAGAAGTATTTCAATGACTGCTCTGGATAAATTACATTTTTAAAATAATAAAATCCTGCAATAATGTTTGGTGGGCCACAGAGTCCCTTTTTGTGTTGGTAACATTTGCAGTTAGCATGCGCCTGGGTTAATGAAAAATAAAATAGAAAAAAGCTGTAACCATGTGTTTTTAAGACACAATAACAGGTTCTGCATCTGTGATTGAAGGTTGGGACACAACAAAGCAAGCAAGAGCGTTTGAGTCGGCCCAGTAGCACAGTGATTGTGAGGGGGTTTGCCATGAAGATGCCCAGGGCTTGCATCCTAATTCTGAGTCGTGTCCTGCAGGATGCTTTCTTGCTGCAGGTGGGGTGAATGGAAATCTGCTTTGCTACAGCACTGCTACACGGTGTCCCAGGGCATGCATTGTTCCTGTGTAGCATGACCATTGGGGTTAGGCAGCTGAGTGAGAATTGGGACAGCATCTGCTAGGGGGTGAGGAGGTGGAGGTAGAACAGGGAAAATAGGTGGGTCTGTTGTGAATGGCATCCTTTTTTTTTTTTTTTTATTTCAACGTTTTATCCCCTCGCTGCTTGCACACCGACTCCTTCGAGAGTCACCAAGGCACCCCTACTACCTGCTATCTGGTGCCTCCAGCCTTCCCCCACAGAGCCATGGTTTACCCCCCAGGTGGGGACGAAAAGGCCTCCCTCCTCTAACTTCTGAAACTGTTGTCAGGATGCCAGGGTCATGGGACACGTAGGGGAGATCGGGGACAGTGCCGGGTGTCTGTTATCCTGGCGTGCAGGGGCCATTTTCCGGCGTTTTCTCCCACTGACGTTGGCACATGAAGGGACTAAAGGCGTGCCTCATGTGGAGGCATAGTGACACACCCGGATCCAGCCAGTGTCCAACCCTCCCCTGGTACCCCCTGATCCGTACTACTACCTTGTGTCATCCAGGTGGCAGTATAGCAGCGGGGATGGCAACCCTTCCTCCCTGGAGGAGGACAGCATCTAGTTGAATGCGCAATCCTCCTCCCCCTCATTCAGTCCCTGATGACCCAGGGCTCGCTAACAAACTCCACCCACCAGCATTTTGAACAGTAGCAGATGGCATTCTTATGCCTGACATTCTCTCCCCATAGATGACTCAAGATTTCTGATATCCAGTGTCCCACTTTGAGCCCCGCTCCCCCAATATCTGAATAAACAAGCATAGCACAGAGTGGGAGGCGGGAAAAGGGGTTGGTGCTGAGGAATAAGGTAATCTGGGGAGAGCATGCCATCAGCCAGGCCTGTGTGGATCTGAAGGGAGAGCAGTGGACAACAGCGGGGGGAATAAAATATGTTACTTCTGGTTGTGTTGCGTCTTACGTTTTACATTTTTTCATTTGAGTTTGATGTGTGTGAGCATTATTTTTAATTAGAATTTCACACAAGACTAATGGTGGAGTTTTTTGATCCTGATCTCTTCCTCACCCCCAACCCCACCCCCATCACCACCTCTAATGGATATTTGTTACATTAAATTATTCTTCCTAAGCTATACAGTCATAGTCCAAGAACCCTCACTAACCAGGTCCCCATTTGTCTTGAACATCAGAAACTGAGCTGGCGTCGCTGGATGTCGTAGTTGGTGCTGCTGGATTCAGGAGACTGCTTCAGCAGAAAAAAAAGCACAGTAACGGCTAGAGGTTTAGCTAGTAGGGTTGCTCAGATAAATGTTTCAAATAACAGATGGCTCTGATAACCGCAAAATTTTAGGATTTCAGATTTTCAGATAAAGCTACCGAAAATGCAAAATCCTAAGTCCTATATTAGAAAAACTCGTTCTTACCCTGTACACCCCCCCAATATTAACCCTCCCCATCGAAACCACCCTGTAACCCACAGCCTTCCTCCTCACCCTCCATGCTCACTGACAAATTGGAATATTGTCTTCCTCCGTCCCTATAATACATTTTAATTACTGGTCTCCACATTGTTGCACACCGTCCCCCCGCTAAATCAAACTGCCCCTCCAACTTGCAAAGCAGTAAGGCCCCATCACCCTGATTCAGGTAAGAACCTCCACCCAAACAAGTCTTCCTGTAGTAGTGACGCCTAATTGACTGACAGTCTGCCAATCAAGTGTCACTACTACAGAAGTGCGTGTTTTCATTCACACAATATACATACTGAAATAAAGAGACCAACGCAAGCTGCTCTGCCATTTGAGCATCTTTAACACTACTCTGGGTGCTGTTGGGGGGATTGGGTGCTAGTGGCTGTGGTGTTGGCTGGGTTCTTGCTTGAATCTGGGGGACAGTACCTTGTTTCTGATGCCAGGGTAGGGCTGCAGTATTATTTAGCCTGAGTGGGGTGGGGATATCCAGACTGAGAGCAAGACCTGTTTAATTATATTGAGGGAGAACAGAGGCAGAGGAGAGAGGTGGGGGCCAGTGCATAAGTTGGGTAGTGGGTTCTTGCTTGACCTGGGGAGACAGGGTCTTGTTTCTTGTGCCAGGGTGGGGATGCAGTATGTTTTAGCGGGAGAAGAGGGTGGCAGTGTGCGGACTGGTAATTACATTTATTATAAGGACAGAGTAGGACAGTCCTCTAGTTTGGGGTGGGGGGAGAGTTATTTAAGTGCAAGATGTGGGGTTACTAGTTTAGGATAGTCAGATTTTAGGATATCCGTATCCTAATCTGATGACACAATATCCTAATATCTGACTAGCCTAGTTCGGATCACATATTGAGGTATCCGAGCACCGCTTAAATGTCTGGTGCCGTGGGGAGGGAGAGACCAAGGCGTGGTAAAAGTCCTGTTTTTTATGAGAAATTCCAGACCAAAATCGAGTCCAGATGTCCATGGGCCACCAAGGTGCCCAGAAGTTAGTTACCATGCATTCTGGTGCATTTTGGGGGTCATTTGGTACATATTTCCTCTTCTGAATGACCGACCTAATGTCTGAATACCTCTGCTTAACTGTGAACCTGAAGACAGGAGTTTGACTCTTACAATCATTATTTCCTCACTGTGTAACCCTGAATAAGTTATTTAATATACCTATCCTTTAACCACAGCGCAGTAGTACATGTATACACATACCACATGCACACCCTGTTTCTTTTTCACTGCAGTATGTGATTCAATTAGATAAGCAGTGGCTAATACCGCACTAAACATGTAATTGTCTACTTGATTATACCTTGTTGCAAGATATGCATTACCAGCTAAGGGAAGTGTGTCCGGGAACCCAAGGAAACCGTATGAGCCTATAGCTCAGCAGCAGAGCACCGGGATGGTATTCTGGGTTCCTGGGTACAATTCTCGGTAGGTCACATTATTTTTTCCTCACTATAATTTGCTACACACATGCACTCTCACTCTGTCTTTCACGTTTATCTATGTCTGTTCTGTTTGAATCTCCTTATGTGCTGACAAAGTTTGCCAGACACATTTCCTTGCCCTTTTATGGATTGCCGAGTGCTGTGGGATATAGTTTGTTTAAAAGGAACACGATATAAAACCTAATGTCTTAAGCTGGCCCTCGTGGTGAGGAAGGCTGAGGTGCCGGCACCTCACCTGCTGCCATGCCAGTGACCTGGGTTTGGAAAGGCACTTGGGTCGCTGGGATTCGGCCATGGGAGAGAGGATCAAACATTCCAGGGACTGCTGTCGGGGAAGGGATGGCAAGCCTTCTTTGCCTTTGACTGCCGCTGGGTGGAGGCCTGGTTACAGTGTAGGCATGAGTGACTATGTGGGAGGGGTCATGAATCTGTAGGGCGTGCATGCCTCCACACGTATGCGCTTACACCACTGTGGCAAGGGGAGTAGTGAGGAAAATGGAAAAGGGATCTGCGGGCTACATCCCAACCCACACCATCACCCAGAGGCCCCCGGATATGTACTCAGGGTGGGGGTGGGGATGGTCCTTCCTCTAGCCCCATCACTGGGGGGTACAGATGTGGAGGAACCAGCTTCATGTAGCTCTAAGGGAGGTGACTGCCGGGCAGGGGGAGGTGGGGACAGCACTGACAAGCTGCCCACGGGGTAAAAAGCTGTATGGAAAAAAAATTATTTATTTAGTTCATTTCCAGATTCCATTCCTAATTCCTGCCTTGCTTTCTGGTGGCTGAGGCAGCGGCAGGGCAGCACAGTAGGACTGACTGCTGTGCCAAGTTTGGGGGGCTGAGCATGCATGCTTTTCCTCCTGCTTTACAAGTGGTGTAAATAGGTCTGGTGGTTGTTGGCAGGACTGGAGGTAGTCAGGCAGCAGCACAAGGGAGCCAACATTGTGGACTAGAGAGCGACATGACCTGTGCTGTGAACACAACATGGTGCACTCATCAGCACTAGAGACAACTTCTTCCCACACTAATCCACTTGCTGCTCCTAGCTCAGTGACTCAAGCACTGCAGCACCACTCCGCCTCGTATGCACATTTTGCCCCACCCCATCAACCAAGATGCCTGGAGGATGATTGATGCCTGCTACAAATATGATTATAAAATGGGTAAAGACAGTCCTGGGATCTGATTGACTGACACAGAATTCCAGACTTTTTTTTTTTTTTTTTACTGCTACAGTGTTTCAAAAAAAAAGTCCCAGTACCGCTGTAAGAATCCATGTGCTGCCAGTCAGTATTGATTCAAAAACAACTTGGCCACCATGTTGTTTCCAAGGAAGAGTCAAGCTTTTAATCCCCAGAAACCTTGAAATAGCAGTTAAAATACTAAAAAGTTGTTTTTTTAAATCACTGTCGCTCCCGACCTGTTTGTGTCTCTCCCAACAGCAGATCTCGCTAGTGTGAAAGGCAACCATGCTATCTTGCACTTCTCCACCCCCCCCAACCTGCAGTTACATTGAGACCACCACAGTGTTTACAAATCCAGCTAGCACGCTGCCAGAAAGACCATAAGAAAGTCTTGGCCTTGCCGGTGGCCTAGCGAGTCATCGTGGTCACTCGTTAAAGTGCTCACTTTTGATCCTAGTGCTCCTACTGACAGAACATGAGTGGAGGGACTATTTAGCACAAGGTGTTTATGTTTTATTAATTTTTTACAATATTTTAAACTGTTTCAGAGATTTCACATATATCCATTTTATAAGTACAATAACTTACTTTGGGATGTTGGTTAGTGTGTGATAAACACACATCTGGGGGCAATAAGGCAGTCGACCTTTGGTCTCATGCCTCAGTACGCTCCTAGGCATGTGTTTAACACGCACTAACCAACAGCCTGCCATGTGATATTGCTTACTTGGTAGCCTACCACATAAACAAACTCAGCAGGAAAAGGAAACTCCTGAAGGAAGCTGGGTGTCCAATGTCGATAGTCCGGGAGGATTGAACCCCCCTCCCCCCAAGACTCTTACTCCAGTGAGCCATCTCTAGCCCTTGGCTCTGGGTGCCTACTTATTTTCTGTTATATGGCAGGCTGCTGCAATGAAAAAGTCCCAGCTCATAACCTCACACAACCAAACTGTTTTACTGGAGCCTAGATCCTTGCAGACTGACGCACTAGTGCTTCGGGCAGCACTAGCTCTTTCTCAGGGAGTGAAGTCAGTTGCAAACACTTTGCCTTGTATAACACCTAAAATTGAAAGAGAGTGCAGAATAAATAAGTTTATTTATTTGATTTACCAGGAAAGTGGACTGGGTCGAAACCCGTTTTCAGCCACGCTTGGGGAAAGGGGTAAAACAGTAGGGTTACATACAATTTCTAATACAGTACAACAGTTAATAAAATCACAATAAATAAACAATCATACAGATCTGGTCTCCCAACACTTAGACACAGTCAATTACATCATGCAGGTACATCCATATATAGTCAACATCAATGAATAAATGGAACATGTATAGTAAACCATTTGAGACAGTAGAAAATTAAATTAAAACAATTTTCACCAGTTAATGGAGATCTCTGAACATTGACATCTTTTTTGGGGGGAGGGGAGATTTAATGCAAGTTAAATCCTTCTTTCAATAATTTAAATAAAAAGTTTAAAGTAATTTCAAGCGGCTATAGAGAATAAATAAGTTACAGTCTGTGTCAATGAATTAATGGAACATATATAATAAACTGTTTGTTGGTTTGATGGCGTGGCAGGAGGTATGGCACACAGTGCCACAGCCTTCCTTGCCACTGGATTGGCTAAACATTAAAGACCTTAATGCATTTTGGTTCCCAAAGGGATAAAGTTCAAATGTTTTCTGAATTTTGGTTCCACTTCAGCCTGTTTCATTAGAAACAGTGGCATTTTTAACGCCCTGTACCTCATCTTATACTATTTCTTGTGTTGCAAACATTCCCTCTCCCCTCAAGTAATCTGTAATCCTCCTTACTTGCGTTGAAAGATAATAATTATGTACCTATATTTACTGTACTAATACGATATTCAAGAAGTTCTGTGCCTCTTAAGAGTCTCTTCCCTGCTGCAGCCTCGCCCACAAAATGGTCTTTTGAGGATGTGACATAGGGACTGGGGTAGCGGTGGTTATTCTAATGTGAATGACATAATCAGGTACATAATTAATTACATATTCTGGCATAAGGTCTTACTCTAGGTTTATGAACATCCTTCCATTTGACCCTGACATGTCTTCAAATAAGATTTTTAAGGTAAGGGTGTTCAAGTAATTGTCCTCGATGTCTGCAAGCAAATATGTCTTTTTTTTATTTGTCATTTCCGTTTATTATTTTCGTAATTACATGAACATAATGTACATCCTCATACAGGGTAGAAAAGAACAAGAAACACTGCTGTAATCTTATACACCTTCATGGTTGATAACTTCTGACCCTGAAATCTTGCACAGTTTGGGGGTGGGAAAGACATTTAAAGTCCAAGATATTATTCCAGTTTTGCCTCAGAGGTTGCCAAGAAAGAGGAGCGGTTGGACCACAATGGGCTCAGGGAGGGTGAGGGTGGCGGAACAGAGGCACATCCCTCCAGTTGTACCTCTCCACAATGTATATGCCGTTCTGGCAAAGTGTGGTTCCTCTATGAGGCACCTGAGTGAGACCAAGGAGGATGCTGGGAACCTCCACAAAGGAGACCCACAGAGGGTGGAATGGGACCCAACAGGGGAAGGAAACAACTCCTGGTGGGGGGACTCATTGTTGGGGGTAAAACTGGGGAGGGAGGAGGTAAGGTGCCTGCCTGGGACCATGGCTTGGAGGGACAGGGAGCGACTCCTCAGGATCGCCGGAGCAGCTGCATGGGGGAAGGAGCTGGATGTCATTGTCCACCTAGGGACAAATTATATGGCTGAGAAAGGGATCAGAGCAGTGCAGGAAGAGTTTGTGGAGTTAGGGAGGGGCCTTAGACAAGTAGCATGCACAGTAACCTTCTCGGAGGTGCTGCCTGTCTATGGCATGGGTGAGGCTAGGGTGCTCTACACCATGGGATTCAATCAGTGGTTGAAAAACTGGTGCAGAGCTCAGGGATTTGGCTTCATTGGGGACTGGGGGTTCACCTGGAGTGACGCAGGCCTATGCTGGCGTGATGGTCTGCATCTGTCCAGGAGGGGAACCAGGATCCTAGGTGATAGGTTTAAATGCTTCATTGGCCAGCATTTAAACTAGCCAAGGGGAGGAGGCACTTGAAAGGAGCAGGGAAATCCTAGCCTCCCCCCCCCCTAAAAAAAAAAAATCAGGGTAGTAAGTGAGGTAAACACCAAGATAGAGGTTTCATTAGGGAGAAGGGCAGGGTAAATGGAGAAAATGACGAAGGCAATAAGGACAGGGATGGGGTAAAAAGGGGAAGGCCATCAAGAAATGGAGGGTAATGAGTACCAATGCCTGTAGTCTGGGCAACAAGCTCCCTGAACTGGTGGCCTTGATGGAAGTGGGATGCCTGGATATCGTAGCAGTCACAGAAACATGGCACACAGAGAGCAATGGAACAAAAGAGTAAACAGGGAGGAGAGGAAGCACTGTGGGTCAACTTAGAGACTGGAAATGGCACCACAATCCACACAGGGGTTGTATACAGACCTCTGTGTCGGGGGAGGGAATGGACAAGGATATGAGAGAAGGCATCCTTAGGATGGCAGAGAAAGGGGATATACTGTTGATGGGGGACCTGAATATGCCAGATGTTAACTGGAGCACCTTTGCTGCAGCCACATCCAAGAGCAGGACCATTCTCGATGCCCTACAGTTGGCATGCCTTAGATAGCTAGTTTTGGAACCCACTCATGAGGGAGCAATCTTAGACCTCATACTCCCAAATGGGGACAGTGAGAGCATCTCAGATCTAAAAGTAGGTAGCCAACTGGGAACAAGTGATCACCAAACAGTGTGTTTCACAATAAACTCAGCTACAGAGTCAAGCCATACAAAAGTGAGGGTACTGGACTTCAGAAGGACTGACTTTGGCAAGATGGGAGAGTGCCTTAGAAAAGCACTAGCAAACAGGCTAGAAGGAGGGGTGGAGCAACAATGGGAAACATCAAAACTGCCATCACAGAGGAAACAAGCCCTTGTGTGAAGCAAATAAACAAATCAGTATGAAAGAAAAAGCCACTATGGTTCTCAAAAGAGGTGGCGGGGAAGGTTAGGGAGAAAAAAATAGCATTTAAGAAGTATAAGGAAACACAGAAGGAGCAGGACAGAGAACTGTACTAGTTAAGGCAGAAGGAAGCAGGGAGAGAAGTTAGAATAGCAAAGGCCCAAACTGAGGAAAAGATAGTCAACTCGGTTAAGAAGGGGGATAAAACCTTTTATAGGTACATCAGGGAGCGTAGAAAGACAAGTGGGGATAGTGAGGCTGAATAGAATGGACGTGGGTGGGGCAGAGAGGAACAGTGAAAAAGCAGGGCTATCGAACGAATACTTTTGCTCAGTATTCACAAAAAGAGGAGGAGGGAGGTGCCTAATCCAATTAACAGAAGCACTCTGGATGGGGGGGTCGATCCCAGTCCTTTCACAGAAGAAAGGGTTCTGAAAGAACTCCTAAAACTGAAGGTGGACAAAGCAATGGGGCCTGATGGAATTCATCCCAGAATTCTAAAAGAATTAAGGAGAGAACTAGTGACACCACTGACTACCCTTTTTAACAAATCATGTGAGGATGGTGTGGTACCTGAGGACTGGAGGAAGGCGGATGTGATTCCCTTTCACAAAAGTGGGACCAAGATAGAGGCAGGAAATTACAGACCTGTCAGTTTGACCTCTGTGATAGAGAAAATGGTGGAATCACTTCTGAAGGAAATAATTGTTGAGTATCTAGAGGCCAGTGGGGCACAGGACCCAAGGCAGCATGGGTTCAAAGCGGGAAGGTCATGTCAGATGAATCTAATTGATTTCTTTGACTGGGTGACCAAAGTAGTAGACCAGGGAGGGGCTGTGGACATGGCCTACCTAGACTTTAGCAAGGCATTTGGCACAATCCCACACAGAAGATTAGTAATCAAATTAACCAGCCTAGGAGTGGGTCCAGGGTAGTAGCCTGGGTAAAACATTGGCTGGACAACAGGACACAGAAGGTAATTGTAAATGGAGTCCACTCTGAAGAAAGAGAGGTTACTAATGGGGTACCACAGGGTTCAGTACTGGGTCCAGTCCTTTTTAATGTCTTTATAAGTGACATTGCAGAGGGACTGGAAGGAAAAGTATGCCTCTTTGCAGATGACACAAAGATCTGCAACAGGGTTGATATGCAAGGAGGCGTTGAAAGGATGAGAAGGGATTAGCAAGGTTGGAGGAATGGTCAGAAGTGTGGCAGCTTGGATTCAGTGCAAAGAAGTGCAAAATAATGCACCTGGGGAAAAAAAAAACGGGAAGATTACACAGTGTGGGGGGGTGAGGTAGTAACAACAACAAAAAGGGATGTGGGGGTAATCATATCAGATGACCTTAAGGTTAGCAAGCAATGTGAGAAGGCAGTAGGGAGGGCTGGGGGGATACTGGGATGTATAGGGAGAGACATCACCAGCAGGAAACAGGAAGTTGTTATCCCTCTGTACAGACAGTTGGTGAGACCCCATCTGGAGTACTACGTCCAGTTCTGGAGACCTCATCTCCGCAAGGACATAGGATGGAGGCAGTCCAGAGGAGGGCAACTAAAATGGGTCAGGGCCTGCAAGGGAAGCCATACGAGGAGAGACTAAAGGAGCTTAATATGTATACCCTTGAGGAAAGGAGGGAGAGGGGGAACATGATAGAAACTTTTAAGTACCTCAGTGGAATCAACAAAGTCCAAGAGGGTAGCATCTTTCAGAAAAAGAGATGTGCAAGAACAAGGGGATACAATTTGAAGATAGAGGGGGGATGGCTCAGGGACAATGTGAGGAAGTATTTTTTTCCACAGAGAGGGTGGTGGACGGATGGAACAGACTTTCTTTCTTTTTTTTAATATAGCTTTTTATTTTATTTTGAGGGAAAAATATCACATACATGATCACATTTTATGCAACATGTTAATTGTTGAGGTTCCATAGTACAGCTCATACAGGCAGTTAATTTACAGACATTTGATTTATATACATTGGATTGTTTAACATATCTCTGTAGTAACATTTTATTTTCTCTCATTATTTGGTTCTTTGACCAAGCTAAGATCTCACAGACTATAATCTTGAATAAATAATAAGATTCCCTTGCTTCCCCCTTCCATCTTTTCCAGATCAACATCTCTCTCGAACTGCATCTCCTCCCCTTAGCATCAGACATCCCAGAATAATATACTATCCCAACTGTGATTAGCATGAAATATATAAGATTATCCCTTTTTGGTTTCATGGTACAAAGTCTGAGTAAGTCTCTAATTGGTATGCAACCCATAGTCCCCATCTAGTATTAAAAGTGTTAATCTTGTTATTTATCTTGTATGAGGGACATTCCAGGTTATATAATTCATAGGTGAGGTTTCTCCAAGAGGCCTTATCAGGAATCGTTTTAGTGAGCCATAATCTGGTAATAACTTTTTTTAGCTATTAGAGTTAAAAGTGTGACCAGTTTATATTTAGTTTATTTGTGGAGGTGTTGCTGTCAGGATAAATCCTGGAGTAAATAGATCAGGTATGTCAAAAATATTGTTAAGTTCCCCTATAATATCTCTCCAAAAGCCTGATAGGAGTGGACAGGCCCAAAATATATGTTCTTGGCCTGCAGGAGAATACCCACATCCTCTCCAGCAGAGACTACCATTTGGTGCTCCCAGTTTTAGCTGAATATCTGGGGTTCTAAAGAATCTAACCCTGGTCTTCCATGCAAACTCCCTCCAATAAGATGATGATGAATTTTTAGAATAAAAGTAGGTAGATTGTAACCATCTGTCTGGGTCTAGTTCTATTTTAAGTTCTCTTGCCCATCTGGCTCTCACTTGGTCATGTTCCTGTTTGGACATAGGACGCATTGCCATATAAATATTACTAATAATGTGTTCCTGAGGTCTGCCTTCTATAGCCTGTACAATCAACTGTACCCTCTTAGAGGGGGCTTTTGCTATCTCAGTCAAGAAGTCAGCCATCTTAACTAAAACAGCATGTAGTGCCTTATAGGTTGAGAGTTCTCTCGGGGGTAATCCATATGAGGATTGTAAATATGTGAATGGATGAATTCCTGCAGGGCTTATCAGTTGGAATACACATCTGATGGAATAGTGTTCCCATCTTAATAGACCTGTCTCTAATGAGGAGGGAAAGAAGTCTTTATTACAAGTTAGGGCATTTAAATAGTGTGTCTCTTGAGAGGTTAATCTATATCGAATGATATAAAGCCAGTTTTTTACAAATTCCGACGTCATTTTCAGAAACCTATTCAAGGGATAACACCTGTTGTGGTCTCCCAATAGATACGTTGGTAGGGATTCCAGTCCATTTAAGGTTATCTCTATTGTTTTCCAGTGTGCCCTATAAGAGGGATTAATAAGTAATAGGGCTGTACGGGTTTGAGTTGCTCTAGAATATTCTTTCAGGTTAGGTAAATTCAGCCCTCCCTGTGATATAGGAAGCTGTAGCAAGGTATATTTTAACCTTGGGGGTTTTCCTCCCCATATAAACCTCGAGATAAGCTTATCCCAGGATCGATGAAACAGCCTTCCTGAGGAGGTTGTGGGGTCTAAAACAGTGGGAGAATTCAAGAATGCATGGGACATAAATAAGGCAATTCTTGTGGGGGGTAGGAAGAAATAGGCTGTTGGTTAACTAGGATCTGCAGCTTATCCTGTAGGTAGGGTAATGGGCAGACTAGGTGGTCCAAGCGGTTCTTATCTGCCGTCAAAGTCTATGTTTCTGTGTTTTGCTTGCCTTCTAAGTGGCCTTGGAAGGTCCTTAGCAAGGTAAACATTTATAATGTCAGTTAATTGCAGTCTCTATGGATTTCCGTTTATCCAGTTCAACAAATAGTGTAAAGAAGGGAAAATATGGTTCTCTGTAAAACTATATATGTAACACAGCAATTTAGGCTGCTGCCAACATAATATCTTGCCCTAAAAACCTAGAGCCAGAAACAAATGATTTGATACCTTTTATTGGACCAACATGGATGTTACAGAAAAGAACAAAGTGCTTTAGCTTTCGAACCAACCAGGTCCTTCTTCAGAAGCTTTGTGGCAGTTTTTTCAAATATCCCATACTATTAACACCAGGTTATATAGAAAAAGCAGAAATAATTCTCATTGGTTTAACATATACATTTAAAACATAATAGAAGATTACGTCAGAGAAGCTAATTAACACCAGTATGCCTTTATCCGAGGAGCCTCAGAAGGGCAAAGGTTATCAAGAATTCTCTACAGCCAAAGAGTTCTTGTCACATAAAAACCTAAACCTAAAAACCTAGGCATTCTTAATCTTCCGGCAGCCTAAGGGTTAACAGAACATTTACCTGCACATAGTATAAGGTCTTTGATGAGTTATGAGAACTACATTTAACACTTTTAAATGCAACAGAATTCTTCCCCTACCCGAGATTAGCAGAGTAACACAAGGAAGATTCTAGCGATGAACTCTCCATGCAGAACCATGCCAGCTGCACTCTGGCCCTACCGAAAAATTTGGCAAAAAACACACCATCAAGAACTCTGCTCAGTACCAAGGCATGGGGAGAGTTATTACAGATTTATCTTAAAAAAACAAAATTGGGTAAACATAACTCTTCGGAACATGAAAGGGATCAAACAAGTCCTGAACAGTCCCATCAGATTCACCCGTACTGACTCGTACAGATCCTAGTGAAATTCAGTCGTCTCCTAATACTGTGCCTTCTCCAGCAACGGCATACAAGAATTGCCAGACTCACTCTGGTAAGTAATTTTGAATTGTGCTGGGAGTAAGAGTGGACAGTGCCCAGAGCTTGGAGGTGTTGTGATATGGCATCAGAGTGCTTCCTTTAAGCCCTGGTCTTGAACAAAAGGTACAGAAACAGTTTTATGTGCAGCTCATAGACTGAAAGCAGGTATGCCGCTCTTGCCTCCAAGAGGATAATATCTCTTGTTTCTATACCTGACATCCATAGCAGCATAGTATGACATTGGTTGGAGGTATCAAGCCGCATTCTGGGGTTCACTGTGTATGCTCGCTGGAGCGTGGGCCAGTCGAAGTTCCCCGGGACAGCAGTTGAAGCCTGTAGCCAACTGAAAAGGAAGTCCAATAGGTTAGTACTCTTCACTCTTTCTGGTACCCCCACCAGCCTTAGGTCACCAGAGTAGACTTCATTTTTCAGGGCCTCCAGTCACCCCCTCAGCTGGGTAGTCTCCTGTGTCAGTGTGGCACCTGCGCCTGTGTAGTTGTTGGTCTCTTTTTGGTTTCTGCCACCATGCTGGTAAGTTCCTTAAGTACTGCATTGTGTTTTTCAAGCTTAGAAAGAGCTCTCTTAATTTTAGAATCCATTGTTTTTATGGATTCTGTCATCTGTTGCCAGGGAGGCTCCACTGTTGATCCCTTGGGACAGTCGGCCACATGGCTGGAGGTCTCTCCGGCCTTACTCGTTATCTGGGATGTTAATTTCTGTGCTCTCTGCTGCTGAATTTTAGGGCTCCCCATGCTTGTTCAGTACCTTTCTGTTACTAGATGTCTCAGGAAAACTAAGCTGCAGGGTAGAGGGCTGTAATTTGCAATTAAAATATATATATTTGTATGCAAAAATGCGCTATGTTGCAGAGCCTGAGGCGAAAGCTTCCTGCCTGGAGAATGGCTCTCTTACAGCTCCCCTAACTATGTCTTTTAATAATGTTACTTTGTGTGTTATTAATACATGTTGCACTCATTTAATTCAGCTTCCAGGCGGTGCTGACAGTGGGCTTGTTCTAGTCCATCTACCTGTTAACTACAATTAAAATACAGTATATTAAAGGAGAATTGCATTTAACCCATAAGTCAGTATTTTCTGTAGGGTTCCATGTCATATCAGTGACATTTTAGTAGCGCAGACCATTACAGCGAGTGCAAGTCGCTGAAAACCGCAACGGCGACTTGCACAACAGCGATCTGAGCAGCGAGAATTGGCCCCATGTACAGAAACAAACATCCATAAGTTTTTTATACCCCCGCACTCCCATCATTAATATAATCAACTCCGAGGGGGGGCCTGACACGGGAAACGTGCAAAATAAAAATCAGCAAAATTTCTCGCACGCCGCAAGCTCCGAACCTTGAGCCTTCTGCAGTAGTGTCATACACCCTACCACTACGCTAGATGGCCAGCTTGAATTTGCACTGCCAGACTACCATATCCTTTTACCACCCCCCCATCCCAAATGCAGCTTGTTCCTACACACTCTAGTCTTGTTGCACACCCTCGCTATTCCCCTACTAGCTATTCTTCCACACTCACTTTTCTTACGGGTGGTCAAATTGAGTAGCTCATATTGAGTCACGCAATTTGACCTCACCCATATCACTGGATACCTTTCTGTAGAAGCTGGTTTTCAGCTAGTGGTTCCCATTCTGTTAAGTGTTCCAACTTTACTGGCCTTTGAATAGATTTTATAGGTGTTCCTGAATTGCACTCTGGTGCTAACCAGTAGAGGGTTACATACATACATAGACAGTGTCGGCAGATAAGGGCCTATGGCCCACCCAGTCTGCCCATTTGAGCTTGTAAGTTCAGTTTGTTTTCCTAGAAGTCTGCTGCCCCTTACCCCTGACCTCCAGAATTCCTTTATGTCTATCCCATGCATTCTTAAATCCCGTGATTGTTTCAGCCCCCACCACTTCCTCTGGCAGGGTGTTCCACTTGTCCACCACCCGTGTTCTGTGAAGAAATTTTCCTCACGTTTCCTCTGGAATCGTCCTCCCTCCAACTTCATCCCATGCCCTCTAGTCCTGGAACATCTTTTTCACTTAAAAATAGTGTTTTCCTGCACCCTGTTCCTCCCTGTAAGATAATTGTATGTCTCTATCATATCCCCTCTCTCCCTCCTCTCCTCCAGGAAGTACATGTTCCGTTCCTTCAACCTGTCCTCATAGGACTTGTGATGCAACCCATGCACCATCTTTGTTGCCCTCCTCTGAACCTTCTCTACCCTGTCTATGTCCTTACGTAGGTATGGTCTCCAGAACTGTACACAGTGTACTCCAGGTGGGGCCTCGCTAGTGTCTTGTGTAGCGGAATCATGACCTCCCTGTTCCTGCCAGTGGTTCAGGAACGGTATAATGTTGCTAATCTCATTGCCACACTCTTACATTGTTGCCAAAGTGTATCAGTGTCCGATGGGAAATTCTGTGGTCAGAGTATATAATAATATGGCACATCAGAGTATGTAATTGTGGGTCATTATAACGTGTTAAAAGAACCAAGCATCATGACTGACAAAAACAGAAGTACAAGAGTGTAATTATCTGGCCATAATTACACTCCTCTACCTCTTTAGCCTGTGTACCAGTTATCAACACAGGTCCCACACAGTAACCGAGTGTCGGCAATGACAGTACGAGACCATCACTGTCACACTTCTGCAGTTTTGTTCTAACTACAAATGACAGCACTGTAAAATCTCTGGACTTAAACATGCAGTTCCCACTGTCACAAAACAACGCAGTCTGCAAGTTCATGTGTAGTTTTGAAGCTGCGGAACTATCTGTAACGTTAGTCTCTCGCGCTGCTCTGCAACTGCCTATTACGAGATCATTATCTAGCTTCCAAAATCCTGAGACTACTAAAGAGAACACCCCTAGAGCTGAAATAAAATGTTACCAAAGCCTAAAAAACAAAGAAACATTCAAAGAAACCCCAATAATAAAAAATTTGTCCCTCCCTAAACAGCTACGATCACACTGTTCAGTCTCATTTTGCTCTGAAACTGCCAGCTCCGAAACCGCTGTCCCGCAAGTAACTTTTTTTTGTTCTCCAGTTTCACACAGTATTTTCCAGCTTACAACCATAACCTCCTATTTTGTTTTTACATTTTAGGTAGGGGAAGCATGTTATAAGTGTGATACGACACTTTAGGGATTTTTAATTAATGGTGAATAATTGTGCTTTGCTCTTGGGTGTTTAAAGGCACTTGGTGCAAACACCTCATACGTAACACCACACTTGAGCTGTACAGTTGTTCCCCCTTAATTACACACCCTGCTGTATTGAAACATAGAAAGTGTCGACAGATAAGGGGCTTGTGGCCCACCCAATCTACCCTGTTTTCTTCCTTATGCTGTTGGACACTGTAGTCCCTATTCTCCCCCCCCCCCCAAAAACAGAAAATTGCACCTTTTTATGTCTAAGATCCCTCTGTGTCTATTCCATGCTTTCTTGAATTCCGTAACTGTTTCTGACCCCACTACCTCTGACTGTGTCTCATTGCATACATAATCTCTGGCTTGAGTATGTTAAGCAGGAGTCACTAATACAGACTCCCTCTAAACACGCAAGAGGAAAGTGT
The DNA here is from genome assembly GCA_016271365.2 of Neoceratodus forsteri. Classification (NCBI taxonomy): domain Eukaryota; kingdom Metazoa; phylum Chordata; order Ceratodontiformes; family Ceratodontidae; genus Neoceratodus; species Neoceratodus forsteri. Next base: position 1,420,291,585 of record CM028129.1, read on the forward strand.
GTGAGTAAATCAAAAGCACCCACTGAGTTTACTAAAAAAAGAGTAAAGATTTAACAGTAAAAGAATAGGAACCGGTATTAATAAAACTACTATAGGAAGAAATTGCTTATAGGTTAAGCGCAGATCTCATTTATGTGGACTTGAAAATTATTCCAGTACTTTTCCTAGACTTGGATGCAGCAGCACCATGGACTGACTTGCCTGACCAAACAGGAAAGATTCTCGTTGTAAGCCAGTTGTACAAAAAGTAACATTCGCAATGCCCTGATGTGCATAAAAAGCTATCCTCAGTAACACAGTTGCTAGGTTTTGAAGGGCGTAGGAAGGTCTAGGCTACACAAATAGATGGCACTTGGAAAGAAAGAAAGAATTGCAAGGTCAGTCTGTTACAGCAGCAGCAGAGGTGTTGCTTACCATGCCAGCAACCCTGGTTCGGAAACAAGCTCGGGATACTGGGGACCGACTGATGGAAAGGTAGGTTGAGTATCCCATGGATTGCGCTCCTCCAGGGTGGGAGGGTTGTATGCGCCACATTGCTGCCACCAACTGGGAGTTACCTGGTAGTGATGCAGTCAGAGTCGCAAGCAGTGAGAGCGGAGGACACTGTCTGATGTTGGCAAGGCCGCATGTCAGTTCGTGCCCTTGACGTCCCTTACTGGCGGCAGTCCAGGGAATAAGAGAAAAATCACTGGAAAACCTTTGAGCAGTGCTGGATGATTGTTCATCCCCAAGAGGCTCTGCACTGCTGGCCAGGCAACCTTCTTTACTGGATCTGGACTCTAAATGAACATGGGCAACCCACCGGGGGGGGGGGGCTGTGGGAATTTAGAGGAGGTTTAAGTTCTGGGAAGAAGGATGATAGGTTGTCGAGGGAGGTGACCAGAGAGGGGCAGATCAGTGTCCCAGGAGAGAAAACCATGATTGAAAAAAAAAAAAAATTAGAATAAAAAAAACAAAACACTATTGGCTGTTGAACTCCCACCACTACAGCCCTCCTCTGTTAGCTGCAGGGGATTCTGAAATTTGTAGTTACAGAAAATGTCAGCTTGAAAGGCAGCAGAATCATTCTGATACAATCTGTTGTACTGCAGTAAACAGTAAAAAAAAAAAAAAAAAAAAATTTTTGACACACAGAGTGCAAATTGGGACCAGTCTCACACTTGCGTGTCGAGTTCTTTGTGTTGACTGTTCCCCTTTGAAGGAGAACTCCAGGTTTTCTAAACTCTTCCTCGCCCTGCTTCATTCCTGCTCCCCCTGGTTAGACTTTTTGCAGTTAAACATTTTTTTTTAATTGTCTACACTGTATATATTTTTTTGTAAACTCCGTTGTCTGGCAACATGGCAGGTGCCGCACGGTGCCATCTTGTGTTACAGTGTGGCACCGTGCTACTCCCTTGTATGCTTCTCAGTACAAGCGAGTAACATTGTACTCTAACATGAGATGGTACCACACAGCACCTGCCATGTTGCCTGATAGTGGAGTTTACAAAAAGATATAAAGTAAATGCATAGTACTTAAATTTTTTTTATTGTGAAAAGCCTAACCCGGGGGGTTGGGGGTGCGTTGGAGGGTTGGAAAGTTTAACAGAATTGGAGTTTTCCTTTAAGTATCTGCTGACTCAATTTATACAGTAAATTAGACATTTCTTGCTTGTTTTGTTTACCAGTCTCTGGCTTTTAGCATGTAAATCGCCCAGTGGTGTCCGTGGCTTGGTAGGTTGCCTCTGGAGACAGAAGAGTAGAAGGTTGTGGGTTCTAGTCCCACATCTGGAACTTGGGCCAATACGCAGTATAGACATTACATTTTAGTGCAGCACTATGGTGATGCTGCACTGCTGAGGTACCGTCCTTTGGATGAGACATTAAACTGAGGTTCCTCTGCCCAACTGTGGTAGGTGTCTAGGTGGAAGTCGAAGATCTCACTGCACTCATTATAAGTGTGTGTGTGTGTGTGTGTGTGGGGGGGTCACGTCATTGTGGTCAACATTTCCCCTGTCAATAAAACAGGCCCATGTAACCCATCTAACAGAGCATACCTGGAAAGGAGCTGTTACAGCTCAGTGTACCTTTCCTGGTCAAAATCTAAAAATAAGCTAACAGGAGAATCTCACTAGATCATCCTTATCATTCTGTTGCCTAGTAGTGAAAGGGAAATGTTGAATTCAACAAGAAATGCTGCTTTTACCTGTGAAGTTGTGCTGCAGATCATAGCAGCATAGCATCTGCATAATGTAATCACACCAATGGGCCATCCAGCTCATTCCCCTACTATCTTGTGGCAGTTGCTGCCATACAATTTCCAAATTCAGCCTTCCCTCCTTGTTCAAATTTTATATCCTGCAAGCTTCTGCTCCAGTACAAATGTCAAAACAACGTATATGGGCTGCATCCACAGTCAGCTGGGCTCAAACCGCAACACAGAATGCAAAACCGGAAGTCATGGCTGTCAGTTACACAATTGTAGACCGAGTTACCTTTATGTTGTGCCACTGGCCCCAGTTTATTTTTGTTCATCTAATTTAATTAGAGAGAGGAGTGCTAGACAATTCTGCCTATTTTCAGCCTTGTCCCAGGGGGAGATATCGATGCAGACCGACATTGAATCTGGTTAACTTGATGGCGGTATTTTTAGTGTGATTATTATGAATGATATTCCTCATGAAAGCATTAAGCATTTTAACCCCTTCTTTTTTTTGCCACTAGTACATACAATTAACCCCACTCCATATGGGTCCAGGGATTTTTTTTTAAACTTCATTTTTCTTGCATTTTCATAAGTAAAGTAAGACATTTTAACCTACCATGGAGAAGGGAAAAATGGAGCTAGCTAGCAGCCGGAGCAGATCATCACTGCACATACTACTGCACTTGTCACTCTGTGTTACAACACAGGGGTTACCTACCCAGAAGAGTAATGTCCAGAGAAACCAATAACCATCTAATGTTGCAGATACGATTTCCATGAAGTTCAAAGGTAGATGTTCCAGCCTATACCACTGACTTAGTGTCCAGTGATAGCAGAAGTTAAAGAAGCACCTTTGATTTATTGTATGGTGGAATACATCAGTTGCACGGTCCCAACAAGTAAAAATGTCCTGTGCCTCCATGATCACAGCTCTAGGGCGACAAACTTATGTTAAAGGGACACTTGTCAGCATTTTTTGCATCATATTATTTCTGGGTAAAAACCCACATTTTATGATTGTTTACCTTCTATGAAGTTCATTGATGTTACTGGTTGTTTAATCTGCCTCCTTGCTTATCAGAACTGACATGCGTGGGAATGTATAGTTATACACAGCCTTAAATTGTTTACCTAAGCGTACTGCAAACTTCCTGAACATTAGAAATGCCCTCAAATACTGCAGCCACTTGTGATACAATAGTCTCATCTACTCCCATAAAGAGTAGCTAGATAGTGTTTTTTTTTGGGGGGGCCTGAGTCCAGAAAAGATGCAGTTGTAGTCAGTCAAGAAATGTAAACAAACATGTTTTGGTCTGATAACACCAGTATGGTTGACACTCAGTTTTTTTACTTTTTAAAAGAGAATAGGAGTCTGAATCAAACAACCAGTTACATCAGCAGTCTCTGTAGAATAAGAACAATCATAAAATGTGTTTATTAAACTAGGGACACTTTGAGGCAAAATGGGGTTGACAGTGTCCCTTTAAAGCATATCTGTACAAACAGGCGGTACCCATTTTATATTCAATAACTTTTCAAAAGTGACGAGAACAGTATTGAGCACAGCAAATGCTGCACATTCTATACATCATAAACTGTTTTACAGTGGCGTGAAAAAGTATTTGCCCCCTTCCTGATTTTCTCTATTATTGCATATTTGTCACACTGGATGTTTTCAGATCTTTAGAGAAAATGTAATATTAGATAAAGGGAACCTGAGTGAACAAATAACACTTGTTTTTTAATTTCACTTATTTAATGAAAAAAAGTTAACCAACACCAACTGGCACTGTGTGAAAAAGTAATTGCCCCCTTACACTTAATAACTGGTTATGCCACATTTAGCTGCAATGACTGCAACCAAACACGTCCTATAATTCAATATCAGTCTTTCACATCGCTGTGGAGGAATTTTAACCCACTCTTCCTAGCAGAACTGCTTTAATTCAGTAACATTTGGTAGGTTTTCGAGCATGACCTGCTCGTTTCAGGTCCTGCCACAGCATCTCTATTGGGTTTAAGTCTGGACTTTGACTAGGCCACTCCAAAACTTTAATTTTACTTCTTTTTAGCCATTCTGATGTGGACTTGCTTTTGTGTTTTGGATCATTGTCTTGCTGCATGGCCCAACTACGCTTCAGCTTCAGCTGACGGAAGGATGACCGGACAGACTCCTTAAGAATTTTCTGGTACAGAGCAGAATTCATGGTTCCTTTAATTATGGCAAGTCATCCAGGTCCTTAGGCAGCAAAGCATCCCCACACCATCACACTACCACCACCATGTTTGACTGTTGGTATGGTGTTCTTACTGTGGAATGCTGCGTTTGCTTTCGTGAGACATTATGGGATCCATGTCATCAAAAAGTTCCACTTTGGACTCATCTGTCCATAGAACATTTTCCCAAAAAGCTTGTGGATCATCCAGGTGCTTCTTGGCAAATGAGAGGCGAGCATTTATGTTCTTCTTGGTTAGCAGTGGTTTCCACGCTTACTACTCACATGAAGCCCATTTTGCCCAGTCTCTTTCTGATTGTGGGGTTGTGAACACTGACCTTAGCTGAGGCAAGAGAAGCCTGCAGTTCTTTGGATGTTGTTTAGGATCCTTTGAGACTTCCTGAATGATTTCGCTTCGCCCTTGGAGTAATTTTGGCAGGCCTACTCCTGGGAAGATTCACTACTGTTCCAAGTGTTCTCCATTTGGAAATTATGGCTCTCACTGTGGTTTGATGGCATCCCAGAGCCTTAGAAATAGCTTTGTAACCCTTTCCAGACTGATAGAGGGCAACACATTTTTTTCTGATCTTTTCAGGAACTTCCTTTGATCATGGCATAATGTACTTGTTGAATCTTTGTGCTGGCAACGTGACTCTGATGGTAAGGGTCAAAATAAGTGAGATTTATATTGAGCAGGGCTGGCTGTAATCAAGCCTGGCTGTGTTCAATCAGCTGACTCTAATTATCCCTTTAATTGGGTTGATTTAACTAGGGGGCAATTACTTTTTCACACAGTGCCCGTTGGTGTTGGTTAACTTTTTTCATTAAATAAATGAAATAAGTAAAAAAAAAAAGTGTTATTTGTTCACTCAGGTTCCCTTTATCTAATATTATATTTTGTCTAAAGACCTGAAAACATCCAGTGTGACAAATATGCAATAATAGAGAAAATCAGGAAGGGGGCAAATACTTTTTCACGCCACTGTATATATCTAAGCAAAACTGAAGGTAGAGAAAATTGAGTGCCCTCGTACCCAGCTGAACCATGTACTATGTAGGCGGGTAATCTGTAACAAACTGCTAATAGCTTTCTCAGCAGATTGGGGGGGGGGGCAGGCTACACCATGTGGTTATGACACTTTAGCATCATCTTAAAGAACTAGACAAACTTTGCAAAAACAAATGTAGTGCAAATTATTCTGATTCGTGTATGTAGTTCTGCTGTGTCCTTCCCTTTGTTTGTTATTAAGATTTTCTTTTTCTGAATTTACCTACTAGTTATATTGCCCCGGGAATTGCCATGTTGGCATTGTTTATTGCTCTTCTTTTTCCTACCGTGCTTCTTGTCTCATGTGACAGTGATGGATCTAGGACCACTGAGTCAGTGAAGGGAAGCTGCTGCAGCAGCAGTCTGCTGTTAATGTTCTGGCTTCAACTAAATAAGTCTAATTAAATCTTTCCGGTTTTCTAGGTATGTGTCTGTGTCTAGCCAGCAAAAGTAAATGTTTTGTTTTCAAAACTTTTCATTTCAGCAAACTACACAGGGCCATAGAAAGCACACAAATCACCCCAGGACATAAATGCTATAATTAGTGAAGACTCTGGCCATTTTCTTATAGAATAAACCACTCAATCATCCTTCAGATGGTTGCAAAACTGTAAATGTAGCCTTTATAAGTGATCACTGTATAAGTAAAGCTACCTAAAATCACAGCTGTACTGCTGTAAAATTGACTCTAAACCAGTACTTGCTGAATCCATGGTCCTGGGTGCATCACTGTCATATGAGACAAGAGACATTGTGGGAAAAAGAATTGTAATAAAAAATGTGAACATGAAATCCTCAGGGGCCATAAAACTAGCAGGCAAATTTGGAAAAAAATTCGCACTAGGATTACACTCAAGAAACACTCTGCATAACATATGGTTTTGCAAATTCTGACTGTAGTACTCCTTTAACTTCATAGTGTAGACTATAAGGAATATATTTTCACCCAGAAGTCAATTTATGCCCAGTTAATACAACAAGAAGAAACCCTCTCCCACTTTGCCTTAACTGCTAGTACTGTCCTTCACAGCAAGTGTAGGACAGCTAGAACAAACCTTTTGCATTCGTAAAAACAGATCATATATGGCACTACAGGTGCTCTGGTGTACTATGGTTTTGCTGAAATGCACCTTTAAACTTTGTCAGTGTCATTATTTACTGCAAAGTGCCTATAAGATCAGCAGCCTGGGTCTGAATTGGAGTTTCCATCCTCTTGTGCCGCAGACTTTTTTCTAATTTATTTTTTTACCAGCAGTTTACCCGCATCTGCCAGCCTGGAGTAAAGATACATCTTACCATGTTGGACTTTATGCTGCGCCAGGAACAACATGTAGTGGTTCATTTCCATCTCGCGGAGCACTGCTTGAACCCCATCAATTCCTTTCCTCCTCTGCTGGGTGTACTGTAGCCTAAGTGGAAGAAAATCCTACTTGTTAAGCCATCCAGCACCAGACCACCTTGTTATTTCACTGGCAACAGCAGGTGTCCCACTCCTCACTGCTGTCTAACACTGCCGGTACAGTTCTGGGGGAAGCGACCTTTGTCAGTGGCCTTTTGGGGGTAATATGATATGCCCTTCAATGTGAATCTCCAACTGCTACTGTTAAGTGTCCACTGGTCCTCAAACAGCTTTTAAGGTTGTTGCCCTCCACTGAGTGAGGCAAGCCCAGGATCTAAAAACTGACTGTCCAAGTGAAGTTCTCTAGTTGCTAGAGGTGTGCCCAGAGCACACAATTTTCCTTCACAACCTGTGCTAGTAACTAGGGCCTTCTTAACTAGTTCTCCTGCTTTGGCAGCGTCAACCTGTACATTGTTTGTCTTTTTGTCTAGAAGGGCTATAAGATAATAAAGTCTTCAGTTTTTTGGCAAAGTTTCTGGATGGCAACAAGCAGGGAAACAGGCATTGGTTCCCCCTCAGTGCAGTTCGGAGGCACCTACAAAACTGCCAACCGCGTGTCCTGGGCCCCTGCGGTAGACGCTACTGCTGTTCCCTGTTTTTTCTTGGGCTTTACGATTGCCACAGTTAAAATGACAAACGAACACCGGCTATCCAATGTTTTAACTATGCAGTCAAGACCTTTGCTAGAGAAAATAATAAAAAGTTACTGCTTTACACATTTGAAAATGTACTGCTCATGGAGCTGCTTCGCCATGTGACCAAGTAGCTTGTTGGTCAGGCCTCGCCCACACCGTTTTCCTGTATTAATCCCTTATCGACCCTTCCTGAGCTCCCTTTTTGATTTCCCCAAATAGTTTTGCAGTCCCAGTTCCTCTGCAGTATTGTTGTTCAGTGTGTTTTGATAAAGTTATTAGTTGTCCGAGGACTCGGAGGGAACGCATCAAGCTGTGTAGTAGCATTTCCTACATCATTTGTCACACATTGGTTTTACACTTTTCAGTTCAGACACTAATACAGTTACTATAGGCAATAAAATTAAAGATGCCGACTAACTGTAGACCTAATTGGTCTTAGGAAATGCTATACACCCGCTTGAAGGGTCTGTATAATGAAATTGATCTTGCCTTTAGTGAATATTTTGTAAACTCCAAAAATGGCATGTTTTCAGTTTTTTTACATTTTAATCCATAATGTCGATGAATTGTTTGCACACAACACTTTTTTCACTTGTGTATTTAAAGGAGATGAGGATTGTCACCTTAAGGACTGTGGTACAACTCTAGAGATCTTGTTTCTAGTGAGCATATACCTTGAAAATGCAGTTTCATGCGAAACGCGTTTGGAGCATATCTGGCTGCTGTTGCCTGATTGCTTTATTATAACACGTTGAACAAATAAAGGCCTGTTTTGCACTAAAGTTGTATTGTAAATGGTAATTTTTTAGTGCTCAGTTTCCAAGTGGTGAGTGTCAGGACTTCCAGAAGAAACTTGCATAGCCACATTTTAAAACCATCCACATTTTCCTGCTTCTGCAGTCTCCTCTGGCAGCCCCCGTTAAAAATTATTTCTGACATTCTCCTGATCGACCCTTGCCCTTGCTTAACTGTTTGATACCAGTTAAAAGTTTTTTTTTTCCTTTTGCAGTCAGCCCAGTATTGCTTGCAGAGACTCATCAGTTTTTGCTAGACATTATTACTGTTGTACTAGCACTTGTCTGTTTCTTTCTTGTTTTCTTGCTTTCATAGTTTTTTTTTTTTTTGCAAGTTGCAACATTGCACATCATTCCCCAATATTAGTGCAAAAAAGACGGGGGAAAAAATGCTTTCCCTGGTCCAGTAGATCACAGCCCTTCAAAACGTTACAACAGTGACATTGAGATGATGTCTCACAGGGTTAAAAACAGAAAAATTAGACAAGCAAATTAGGAAGATTGGAACTAAAAGAAAATATATTGCTTCCTCCACAAGATCAGCACATCTGTATGTTTAATAGCTTTGGTTTAAAAAGGCCATATCTTGGCAGAATGCCAACTGTGCGGCTTGAAAACAGTAGCTGAATTATATAGATTTCAAAAGAATCAATTTGTAGCCTTTGTGTCTTACAATAATTAGATTATGTTGCATATTACTTGGGTGAAAACTGTGCCTGTATTTTGCTCGTTGAGATGGTAGATGTTTTTCTGTGCATACATCCATCCATATATGTATTTTGTGACACATTCCTCAGGCCACTAGTCTTGCTATACTAAGATGTGTCTAATGCTGCAGTCATTTTCATAATATACAGGACTGCAAGCAGTGTGCCTTCCAAACCCTTGCAAGTTCTTGTTTAAGCCAATGAAAGGAAGCAAGTTTCATAGTAACAGCAGTGCAGGTGAAGACAGTATTCTAAAGAGCTTCAGTTGATGGGCTTGTGTAAATATGTACTGCAGATTCTTTTGCAGCATGACGCTAGAGATTATATAGGCAACAGCAGCTGTGAAGGAATACAAATGTAGGCTGGTACAAAAAAGAGGAATAAAACCAGCAGGAATTGTTTGATTTTTCTTTCTGGCAGCTTCTAATCCAAGGCAGGCTCTCCCTTCTGCTGCATTCAGCCTGGAATAGTTGCTACCCATGGTACCACAGTACTGGCTGGGATTGTTGAGGGTGGGTGGGTGGGGGCAAAGGGTTATGTGGTTCTTTGCTCCTAAATTCACTTAGTTTTCCTTTTTATAAATCCCTGCCCTCCCCCAAAAGATAGTACAGGCCCCTGGCAGCACCTCTTCAAGTAGGAAGGTGTAGTGACTGTCTGCTACTGCAAGTGACACCAAAGCCACTCCATGGGTTGGCCAGCAGGGTGTGCTGACGTGCTGGGACCCCTGGGCTCCACCGTCTTCTAGAGACCCAGGGGTGGGGAGGGAGCATAGTGGCAGTTACTCAGGGAATTATCCTTCTGAGCTCTGCCCGTTTGTGGATGGTGCGGGTGTGAGAGAAAACTTAAAAAAGGGTTAGGTCTAAGTGGATACTGCCCTTGTGCTTCATCTCCCTGGTTGGGACAGACCAGAGACCAAGGGCCTCTGCATCTGATTTGCCACTTGATTGTGAATGGGAAATTCATGGTCATGCAGTCCATCTCAGTGAAGTGTCATGATTCTATAATGCCAAACAATGTACAGTGGACAGCAAATCAACCTACAGCTTTATCTCGCTCCTTTCCCCAGTAACATTCCTGAAAGGCTTGGGGCCATCTGAAAAGAGGAGGTGTTTTTCGAAGACATCTCCCTCTATAGAGCCACAACTTAAGAAACTATAAACCATCGGTGTCAGGACCACCCGGAAACTTGTATCGTGGGCAGCACTATTCCTCCCGTTTTTTTAATTTTATTTTCTCCCGCTGTAGACTTCACAACGGACCAAAGGAAAAACCTTTGTTGTGCTCCATCGTTGAATATTTTTTTTCTCTACACTTTTGTAGTTTAGAAACATTTGTTCTAGGCACGTGGATATGTTGTTCAATCCACACTTTGTGGCAGGTTCCTTGCTGCTTTAAATCTTGCTGGAAGGTCTTCAAGCTGGCTCCTCCCACCCACCCGGGTGGTTAAACCCTCGGCTCCGCCCCATGACACCAGATCTTCCTTACCGCTTGGAAGCTCAGGTTCCCTCCTTAGTGCTCTGTGTTTTAGGCCTGGATCCAAACTCTTCGGGTTTTCTGAAAATTATTTTAAAGTTTGCTAGACTATAGTCTTAATCTTCCCTCGTGGCTGCGATGGATAAATCCACTCCCAGTTTCCGTCGGTGCCCTTGTGGGCAGAAGATGTCCCGAACCGAACCGCACTCCACGTGCGTTTATTGCCTGGGTCTTGCCCACGATCCGCAGGCCTACGATCTGTGCAAGTCCTTCTCGGCTTCAGTTTTAGAGGACTGCACTGCCAGACTACAACTTGGGCGTCCTGAGAAACGGTACCCGCCGATGAAGTCAAAGGAGGCCAGTTGGGTGGTGTCCGCGGCTGCGGGCTCCGCGGAATAGCTGGAGCAGTTGATAGCCCTCGAGAAGGAGGCAGCGCAGGCCACTTCATCTTCCTCCTCGGTTGTAGCGTTTATCCTGCTCTCCTTGAGCTCCTCCTACACTGCTTCTTTTAAGGAGCTTTGCCAGTCCCTCTCCACCAAGGGAGAAGGGCCATCGGGACATACAAATAGGTCCAAGAAAAAAGAACCAAAAGGTAAGTCTCACCGTGGACATTCGTGGGAGTGGGAGAGATCCCCTTCACCGGACCATCGGCTCTCAACTTCGGTCGAGGTTGCGGCTAAGGCCGCTGGCTTCACAGTGTCCCCGTCAGGTCAGTCGGCTGAGACATCCATCGCTGCGGTCGAGATTTTTCTTGACCCGTTGGACGGTTTGTTGACTGGAGAAGCCGACAACCCTTCTTCACCGGTTCCCCCAGTGGTAACCAAGGACTTGCCCGTGCCTCCTGTGCCGAAGTCCCCGGTCAAGGACCCTGAACCGAGGGATGAGCGGGTTTCCCCGCCCCCTCTTTGACCCACCATCGGCGACCCCGAAGGTCTCGGTCTCGGTCTTGGTCCTCTTCCAGGTCGAGTAGGTCCCTCCAACATCGGCTGTCTCGGCACCATGGAAAGCAGCGTCGCCGCTCATCCTCTTTGGAGGATGCTCCAACGTAAGTTACACTGGCGCTATGAGGACATGATGTGGCAGTAACTTTTGTTGACCGGTAACAAGCCAACTCTGTTGCCTTCTCCAGCCATTAAGTGGCTGTCACCGGATTGACCGGAGCAACCCCTCGTAGTTGTCGAGGAGCCGACCCCAGCACCGGTTGTTTGGCCCAAACCGGCTGCTCCACCGATTGTGGTGGAACCACCGCCTCCTCAACTGAAGACTGGGGCCCCGACCAAGGATTCTTGGTTGGGTCAGGGCTTGCCCCACAGGTTGTCGGTCACCCTCACTCCCGATCGGCCTCGGCAGGTGGAGGGTGGCTCAGGCACTCGGCAGCGGTTTGCAGACTCCTTGGAGTCTGACAATGACTCCTCCCGGTACTCCAGGTCCATTGACCTGGAATCTGCAGGGGGTCAGTTGGTGGACGAGAGCCCATCCTCGTTCTTGGGTATACTTCGACTCATCTCAGAGTCCATTGGAATGCAGCTCGAACCCGTTCAGAAACGGGCCAGGTATCCCCTTATGGAGAATTCCCCTACAGAGCCATTGTTGGCCCGGCCCTGGAGTTGTGGCAGCGGCCTGCATCTTGTCCCGCGCCTTCGACCACGATGGCTCGCAAGTACGCGGTTCCCACCGGTTCACTCTCCGGTTTCTCAGAGCACCCCTCTGCGGAGGGGCTGGTGACCAACAGTGTTTTCTAGCGTTCCGGGAATGCTAGAGACGTGGACAAACCGCCCGATAAAGAATCCAAAAAGCTGGATTTTTCGGGATGTAAGGTTTTCACTGCTTCCTCCCTAGGCCTTTGACAGGCTAGCTCAGCTGTACTGATGGCACATTTCTCACATGCCCTTATGGGTTCCCTGGATGAGGTGATTTCCCCATCTCCCGACTGACCTTCAGATGACGGTCAAGCAGGTGCGGGATCAGGGAAGGGCGGTGGCTAAGCAGCAGCTCCAGACTTCTTTGGACATCGGTGACTCTTGTGCCCGGTCAGTAGTGGCCGCAGTAGCCATGCGCCGCAGAGCTTGACTGCAGATCTCCACCTTCACGGTGGACACCCAGCACAAGCTGGCAGACGTTCCCTTCCTGGGCACCGACTTGTTCGGGCCAGGGGTGGAAGGCCATCTCCAGAGGATCGAGAAGTCCAGTGCTACCTTGGACTCGGTCACGTCTGCCCAGAAGGACAAAGGCCGCCAGCAGCAGCGTAAGCCCTTTCGCCCTTCCGCTCCTGCGGCACGTCCGGCCAAGCAGCACCAGCAACAGGGCCAGCAGGCTCACACTTGGCACCCTAAGGCCAAGTCTGCCACTTCCTCCAATAGGAAGCCTGGAGGGAAGGGTCCAAGAGGCCCCTTGGCCGGCCCTTCTTCCAAGCCTGCTCAGTGACTGGTTGTGGGGTGTCTCCCCAGCCTGTCACTCCTCCTGGTTCCCCGTGGGGATAGCTCCTCACTTTCTTCTGCCTGGTCCACTATCACCACGAACCGCTGGGTGCTAGAAGTGGTCGACAGGCGGTCTGCCTCTGGAGTTCGAGCAGTCCCCTCCCTATCAAGCAGTCACCCCACGGGGGGCAGTGGGTTCTGTAGCGCCTCTGTCGGTTCATCGAGCTGACATTGCCCTGCTCCTCCAGAAGGAGGTGATCAGTGAAGTGGCGGACCCTCCTCCAGACCCAGGGTTTGTGTCCAGGTACTTCCTGGTCCCAAAGCGGATGGGGGGCTAGCGCCACATTCTCGACCTGCATGACCTGAACAAGTTCCTAAGGCCCTACACCTTCAGGATGGTCACTCTGGCTCAGATCATTCCATCCTTGGAACTAGGCATGTGGTTCTGCTCACTGGATCTCCAGGACGCATTCTTTCACGTCCCAATCCATCCGTCTCATCAGCGATTCCTCCGCTTCAGAGCAGAGGGATCTCTTTCTGAGTTCCGGGCCATGCCCTTCAGCCTTTCTCCAGCTCCCAGGGTCTTCACCAAATGCATGGCAGTGGTGACAGCATTTCTGCGGTGCCGAGGGGTCCGGGTGTACTCTTACCTGAACGACTGGTTGATTGCAGCCCCTTCCAGGTTGGAGGTGGAGCAGTCCAGGGATCTGGCCCTCCAGGTCTGCTCTCAGATTGGCCGCCTCATCAGCGAGGCCAAATCGGAACTCGTGCCATCACAGGTGATTCAGTTCATTGGGGCAGAGCTCGACTCTTCAAGCCAGAGCTCGGCTCCCGGCAGACAGGGCCGAGGCCCTGCCCAGGACTTCCTGTGCCTTCTAGGCCTCATGGCTGCCTGCACCAGCGTGGTCCGCTGGGCCTGCTGGCATATGCGCCCCCTGCAGTGGGAGCTGGCCAGCCAGTGGTCACAGCGCGCCAGTCCTGTGGACCAGCCAGTGACAGTGACCCAGGAGATGTGGGACAGCCTGCAGTGATGGCTCATCCCAGCTCATCTGCAGGAGGGTATCCCATTTGTCCACCCCGAGCAGACGGTCACTCTAACAACCGACACCTCTCTGATGGGTTGGGGTGCCCATCTGGGGGATCTCCGTGCCCACGGCCTCTGGTCCCCTCAGGAGTCTCAATGCCACATCAACCTGCTGGAGCTTCGAGCGGTTCGACTAGCCCTTCCCGCCTTCACTCCATTTGTACGGGGTCAGGTGGTTCAGGTCCAAACGGACCACTCCATGACCATGTACTACCTCAACCATCAGGGTGGGATGCACTCCTTGCCTCTGGTCTCTCGTGATCAGCCTGGAGGCGGATCTCCTACCCATCCACATGGCAGGAGCCTCCAACAGTCTGGCCGATGCCATCAGCCGGATAGGTGCTGCATCTCACGAGTGGTCTCTCCTGCCGGAGGTAGTGCAAGACCTGTTCTTCCTTTGGGGCACCCCTCAGGTGGACCTGGTCGCCTCCAAGGAGAATGCGAAGCTGAGGCTGTTTCACGCCCGCCCCCCCTCAGCAGGGCTCGCAGCAGGGGGATGCCTTCTTGAGGCCGTGGACCCTGGGCCTCTTTTACGTCTTCCCTCCATTTCTCTTTATCCACAAGGTGCTCCTCTAGGTGAGGAGGGACAAGGCACAGATGATCCTGGTAGCCCCTGACTGGCCTCACCAGTTCTGGTACCCAGATCTCCTCAGCCTCAGTTCCAGGCTCCCGAGGCGGCTTCCAGCCCACCTGGACCTGATCTCAGTCGACAAGGGGAAGGTTCTCCATCCGGACCTTCAATCACTGCATCTGACGGCCTGATTCCTGAGCGGCTAGAGTTCCAGGCCTTGGGTCTTTCCGATGAGGTCCTCAACATCGTTGAGGCATCCCGTAAGGAGTCGACCAGAAAATGCTACGCCTTCAGGTGGAAGAGATTCTCCATTTGGTGTCAGGACAAGGGGTTGGACCCCTCTTCCTGTCCTTTGGCTAGTATTTTGGACTACCTGTGGTCCCTTTCTCAGCAAGGGCTTCGGTCAGTGACCCTCAAGGTGCACCTGGCAGCCATCTCTGCTTACTGGGCGCAGGCTGGCAAGCAGTCAGTGGCGCAGGAAAAGGTGGTCGGATGCGTTTTCAAAGGCCTTGATCACAAACCTCCTCTGGTGCGAGAACCTCCACGTCCATGGGATCTACTGCTGGTATTGGCTAAGCTCATGGGCAAGCCATTCGAACCGATGCACAGGTACGATGTCTCCCACCTGTCGTGGAAGACTGCCTTCTTGGTGGCTATAACGTCAGCCAGAAGGATGGGAGAGCTTAAGGCGCTTTCCATCGAGTCTCCTTATCTGGTCTTCCACAGGGACAAAATTGTCCTTCGCTGCCACCCAAAATTCCTTTCGAAGGTGGTGTCGGAGTTTCACCTTAACCAGGTGTTGACTCTGCTGGTGTTCTGCCCCAATCGCACCTTGGTGGCTGAATATAGGCTCCATACTTTGGACCCTAGAAGAGCGCTTGCTTATTATAAGGAGCGAACATCTGAAGTTCGGGGAGAGGTTGCCAGCTGTTTGTCACCTACGCTGAAGCCGCACCTGGCAGACCTGCAGCCAAGCAGACGATAAGCAGGTGGGGCACCTCCTGCATAGATCTCTGCTATAGGTTGGTGGGCATGGAGCCTCCCAAAGGGATAAGAGCTCATTCTACCCACCATACCGCTGCTTCGGTGGCTGCTTCTAGGGACATCCCTATCCAGGAAATCTGCAGGGCTGCTACCTGGAAGTCAGCACACACCTTTATTTCCCATTACCACATTGACCTAGAGTCACGTTGGGATGCTGGTTTTGGGACCTTGGTTCTCCAGTCCTTATTCCTTAAGTAGGGGGTGCGTGCCTTGTCTCCCTCCTCCCGGAGAACTGCTAGAATTCTGCCACAAATTGTAGATTGAACAACATATCCACGTCCCTAGAAATACAGGTTACTCACCTGTAACAGGAGTTCTAGGAGTGGTATATGTTGTTCATCCACACGAACCACCCGACCTCCCCAGCTTCGACGCGCAACCTGGCTTCCAGCGGGCTAGATCTGGTGTCATGGGGCGGAGCCGATGGTTTCACCACCCAGGTGGGTGGGAGGAGCCAGATTTAAGGCCTTCTGGCAAGATTTAAAGCGGCAAGGAACCTGCTACAAAGTGTGGATGAACAACATATACCACTCCTAGAACTCCTGTTACAGGTGAGTAACCTGTATTTTTCGCTGCTGTAGTCGAGGAAGCCATTGCTTTTTCATTTCTGCTCCGGCACTGCTTAACACACTTGAGGCACCCTGGGCCTGCTTTTGTGTCAGGTTTGTCTGCTGTCTTTCTGCTCCAGCTTCTTTTTATCTATGTATTTGTTTAAAAGGTTTTACCGGGGAAGGCCTGCAGAGGCATCCTGGTGTCAAGGGGTACATGAGAAGACAATATAGCTGCAAAAGTACAGAATTTGTAACAGTGTACAACAGGAGAAACAGGAACAGTATAATTTAAAATCTGAACACATTTCAATTACAGTTTACCACCACTAGGTAAATAGCCCAAGCAGAGAAGAGTTGCTGGTGTAACCCCTAGATGGCGCTATCCCAGGGGCTACTACCCCTGCCTGATTTGCCACTAACAGGCTGAGGGGCCTGGATCCAATGGCGGGTGCCTCCACCCAGAGGTCAGGGTTTGCAATAGTTAAACTAACTTGGTCACAGCCCTCTGGGACACTGCAACCCCCCTTTCTTCCCACTAGTGGCCCACACAATATATCAGAATTACCTTCACAGTATACACTTACCCCCAGGTCTGGTTCCGGCACTGGGACCTCCTGTGAAATGAGATACAGTGCAACAATCACAGTACAGTACTTGAACATAGACAAATGCCTCAGGCAGTATAACTTTGCTGAAACAAGCAGCTCTGATTTATTTAGGGGATATAACAAGGACAGGGAAATCAGGTTAATTAGCTTATCACTCTAATAATTCACTTATGGCTCTGTGCACAGGCCTATCCCTATCAGTTACTGTCCCTGGGTACCCAAGCCCTAGTGGCTAGTCCAAACCCGTGGCAGCTGGTAGGGCCCTTTCACACAGAAAAGGAGAATTAAACAGTCAGCAGTACAGTAATTCCATTTGGATTTAATGTGGCAATTCAACAGGGAGCGACCTGAATTAGTACTCACGACCTCCAAATAAGATAGGGTCCTTCAATGTCAGCAGGGCTCACTTGAGGTATACAAACCTCTTCACACATCCATATAAAAGCACTATACCAGGCAGGCTGCATCTGTATCCCGATCGCAATTACTGCACAATACCCAGGAGAACACACAGCAGATTCAGTTCCTGACAGACCGAGTGTAATTTTCAGCAATTCCTCCAGTCTTCTACAGGGTGAGCCTGGTTTCTACTCTTCAGAGATCCTTTGATTCTTTTCACAGGACGGATTCAGTCCTAACAAGCTGCAGACCGGAACTCTGGGCCTTACACACGTTTTTTGACTAAAACTGCACACTGAAAAAGTACAGGGCTCCTTCCTTCTTCACTGCCAAAGCTCAACTCAACTCCAACCGACAAAAAACCGGGCACTTCCTTTGAGTTCCTCCCAGTTCTTGACTGGATTGGCTGTCACTCACAATAGACTGCTGCTGTTGGTCCAAAAGGCACTGAAGTCTAAACTACATCTCCAGAGTCACTGCCCATACAATCCTCTTGTGGCTGGCTCAGATTATGAGTCCAAGTTCTGATTCGTCCAAGGCACCATTTTAGAGCTAGCTTACCCCACACTGATTCTCAGTTCAGCAGTTCAAAACTAGAATGGGAACTAGCAGACACAGTTCTGACTGCAAAGAAAGCAGGTTAGACAAACTGTAATTTCATTATTACTCTAAATAATTTCTGGTAAACAGTTACATCTTTCAGATAGGTTCCTTTGCACTCCTAGTGACTGCAAAAATTAAGTGAATTGGCAGCAGCTCGAGTGGTACTCAGAGAAGCACACAGTCCCCCCATACAAACTAATTATGTCTGCAAGCAGACAGCTCTTAAAGAGACAGTACCAGAGGCTCTAAAAACACTCACTGATAAATGGCTTAAATGCCAAACACCATTCAGGCTTGGAGCATTCAAGCAAGCTCCTGGAAGTCTTTTGGGAACCCCCATTTGCAGGGGGGTTACACCCTTCCTGGCCTGGGAAAGCTTGACGTCCGCGTCAAGCAAGTACCCCCATAAGTTTCAACTGCAACCATATACATTTGCATTAGGCTCGCACATGTAATCATCAGTCAATATATCATTTTACCAAACACATTTCTGAAACATTGCAGTACGTCACTCTTACACAGTATTACATACACATTGTACCATAACTCAAGTTATTACCTCTTGTACATGAAACCTGAAGAGAGGCCCTTCCCTATCAGTTACCTTGGGGCTGGATGGGGCAAGGGCACCATACTAGAGGCAACACAAGTAACTTGGAGTTAGCACTGATGCTCAGTTTGGGCAGTGAGCTCGGGACACATACACTCCTTTATGGACAACATTGAGAGGCAAGTCCACAGGCCCCAAGTGAATCATAACTGAGGTGCACCACAGGCTTTACAGCTCGACCAGTCTTTCTAGGGAACTGTTATAGTCTCTGCACTCTGAGCCTCATTTTCAGCATTGTCCTCACTTGTCAGGGAGTCTCCATGGGGTAGAGAGCTAGAACTTGGGGCACTTTCAGCTCCAGGAGTTACAGTTTCTGAGTCCACAACATTTGGCTCGCATGGAGAGCTTTCGGACACTGGCAGTGGACTGTCAGGGCACTCAAAATACTCTTCTTGTTCGGGTGTATCACCAGTCTGCCCCAATCTATCATTTTCCTCCCCTGAAAACTCAAACAGTTCAACCATGCACAATGATTCCATTTCATCTGATCTGATGCTTTGCACTTCACTTTCTGGGAGCATTGGCTCCAGGGATGAAGCTGGGGCTTAGACAGTCCAGAAGGCCCAGCTTTGTCTCCAGTATTGACTAGGGATTGCCCGAAACAATTGACTCAGTTCGTAAGAAGGATAGTATTCAAAGTCACTCTCACTTTCTTCCGATATGGACTGACAGTCATGCTCAACTGGGACTTGTGGAGGGAACACTTTAACTTTGCTTCTGTAGGTGCAGACTTTCTTGATCTTTCTTAGCAGCAGCTCTAGTCACTGGTCCAGAGGGGCATCTTCTAGGGGCTCAGACTCAATTAAGATTTGTCCAATGGGCAGTAAATGATTTCTATGTATTGTTTTACATCTTTTGAATTATTCTCAGGCCTTACTTTGTACACTGGCAGATCATCTAGTTTGCCCACTACAATGTGAGGGAGATGGTGCCATCGGTCAGCAATCTTGTGCTTGCCATGCAGTCCCAGATTTTTTAGCAATACCCGATCTCCTCCTGGAGTTCCTGTGCTTTCACCTTTTATCATGCCTTTCTTTGTTGGCCAGATTTCTTTTGGCAGCCATGGTTTGAGCCAGTTAGTGCGCATGAGTTAGCTGGGCCTTTAACTTTGCACATACTGTAAATAGTTGTCAGCTTGAACCCCATCAGGAGAGACCCCAAACACACATCTACTGGTAGTCGAGCTTCTCTTCCAAACATCAGGCGGTAGGGGAGAATCCAGTGGCATCACTTGGTGCAGTTATAAGCATGTACCAGGGTGCTAATTTGTTGGCTCCATCTAGGCTTGTCCTTTGGGTGCAGGGTGCCTAGCATATCTAGCAAAGTGCGGTTGAAACGTTCAGGCTGTGGGTCCCCTGGGGGTGGTAAGGAGTGGTTCTGGACTTGCACTCCCACAGAGAAGCATCTCTTTGATCAGACGACTCTCAAAGTCTCTCCTTGATCAGAATGGATTCTTTGTGGAGCCCCATAGTGAACAAAAAGTTTTCACAAGTACTTTGGCCACAGTGGATGCTTTCTGGTCTTTCGTGGGAAAGCTTGGGCATATCTCGTGAAATGGTCAGTGACCACCAGCACATTACTGATATTTCTTTGATCTGACTCCAAACTCAGAAAATCAATACAGACCAGCTCCATGGGTGCACTGGTGGTGATGTTAACAAGGGGCAGCCCTCTGGGCAAAGCTTTCCTCTGTAAGCAGCGACTACAAGTTCGAATGTGTTGCTCCACATCAGCCCCATCTTAGGCCAATAGAATCTGGATCTCACCAAGTCAAGTGTTCTGTCTATACCAAGGTGCCCCATGTGGTTGTGCAAGGACCTCAGTACTGAGTCTCGAAAGGCAGTGGGCAGCACTAGTTGTTGTTTGTCTACTTGTCCCCTCTGTCTACTGTTTCTCTGTATAACAGTTTATTGATCAGTTTCAACTTAGGACCTTCTTTGTATAACAGTGCAGTTCTCAAATCAGTGGGCGTAATTTGGACACATCTTTTCCTGCATAGAGGGCTTCTAAAGCTGCTTTGATCATGGGATCGTGGGATTGAGCCCCCGAATACTGTCATTGTCCAGCTGAGGCAGTGCACCAATGTCTATTGCAGAAAAGTGGCAATAAGCAGCAGGTATGCAATTCTCAGAGGGTCCCAAGCAATCCACCATGCAGTCCACTGCGTCCGTGGACATTTGTTCCTCCCTGTCAAACTTCCGGCAGAGTGCCGAATGTCAGGTTCTGCCAATCGGACCCAATCATTCTGGGGAACAGGCCTCCGGGAGAGAGCATCAGCATCTATGTGGTTCAGACCTGCTCGGTATTCGAGAGCATAGTCATATGTAGATAATGCAGAAAGCCACCTATGGCCAGTGGCATCCAACTTAGCTGAGGTCTGCACATAGGTCAAAGGATTATTGTCAGTTTTTACTAGTATTTTAGCCCCATACAAGTACTCATGGAATTGGTCAACAATAGCCCACTTCAAAGCTAGGAACTCTAACTTATGTACAGGATAGTTCTTTTCGGATGGGGTCAGGCTTCTACTGGCAAAGGCCACTGGTCTCAGGCCATTCTCGTGCTCTTGGTACAACACAGCCCCCAACCCTTGCAAGCTAGCATCAGTGTGCAGGACGTAAGGTTTTCTTGGATCGGCATAGGCCAGCACTGGAGCATGGGTAAGTTGATATATGATCTCATGAAAAGCAGTCTCACAATCAGGAGTCAGCGGGCCCCAAATACTTCTTCAGGATGAAAATACACTCTTTCAGTCTTGAGGACGCTGACTTTTGGTATTTTTGTGGGTGGGGGATACCCTTGAGTAAGGTTAAGTAAAGGCGGATCACTCTTGAATAGTCCTTGATGAGCGCCGATAATAACCACAGAATCCCAGGAATCTTTGCAGTTCTTTTAGATTTTTGGGCTGTGGCCAGGTGGTCAAGGCCTCAACTTCTTGGGTGGGTCTCTATTCCTCGGTGGATACTATGTGTCCCACATACTTTACTGATGTTGAAAGAATTGACACTTATCAATGGACAGTTTAAGGCCAAAGTCCTCCAGTCGGTCCAATACCTTAAATAATCTGCTCTCATGTTCCTCCAGTGAGCTGCCAACACAATAACATCATCTAGGTATACAGGCACTCTAGTAAGTTCATGTCCCCACTGCACGCTCCATCAATCGTTGAAAAGTGGCTGGGGCACCTGAAATCCTTGAGGCATCCTCATGAATTCATAGAAGCAAGCGGACAGATAAAGGCCGTCTTCTCACGGTCCTCTGGGGCCATCGGGATCTGGTAGTACCCACTGCGGAGATCCAGCACAGAGAACCACTTGCTCCCGTTTAGGCAGTCCAAAGCATCCTGAATGCGGGCATTGTGTACTGATCAGGGATAGTCCGCGGTTTAAGGTGCGATAATCCACACACACCTTACTGTTCCATTCTTTTTCCTCACTACCACAATGGGGAAGCATAAGGGCTTCTGGATTCTTGTATTACACCAGCAGCTAACATCTCTTGCAGATGCGTCTCACATCATCTATGTCAGCAGGTGCCAGGCGTCGAGACCTCTCCACGAAATGGTCTTCGTCATGCAGCGGATATTGTGCTCAGCTCCTTGCGCATCCTACATCCCATTCCTTTAAAGAAAACACCTGGTCTCTCTGGGCAAGCTTCTCACTGATCCTCCTTTCCATTCAGCTGGCAGCGGGAGTCGCGAAATCAAACAAGTCAGGCGTTACTCTGTCATTCTTCCTTGAACTCTTGCTGCTGGGTAGCACTGCAGTGTCTGCACAATGCACATTAGCCAGGATGCAACCTCTGTTTACTCGAATGTCTCTTTCAGACACATTATGAACTTGGACCATTACCCTTCTGGCATAAGCATGGGCTCTAGCGGGCAAAATACTAGGCTTGACCAGCAGTCCCTCTGGCAATTTTCCATCGCCTGGTGCATCCAACATTAATATTTTATTCTTAACATCCTTTCTGATACGGACCTCTCCCTGTAAGGTACACTGGGCATTTGGCGCCAGGATCAGAGACTCAGGATCCTTCTTCCATACAATTCCGACCGGTTCCTCTGGTTCTGTTTTTTCAGCATCTCTCTGTGCCTCATAGGCCTTCTTAATTAAAGCCGAACTCTTAAAGCTCTACTAGTCTTTGACCCCTGTTTTCATAACACAACTGTGCCAGCCTTCCGAACATATGAGCATTTGTTCCAATCAACAAAGGGACACCATCATACAGTCCAGTGGGGGGACACACTAAGGCTAGGGTCTCTACTTGTTCGGCCACTCCAGCCACGGAGGTGGGGAAAGACAACCAAATTCGGATATACCGGAATAGGGGTAGGCCTCTCACTTAACCCCATACATGCAGTCCTTCTAATGGTTGTAAGGGTACTTCTGACAAATGCTTCTGATACCAATCCTGGAACATAATTGTCACTTGGAGCCACTGTCTAATACAGCTCTTGTAGACACTCCATTCACCTTTACAGTGGTCTCCATGGAGGGACCCACTATTCTGGACCAGTCTGGAGAGGCGGTAGTGGGGGCCTGGGCAACTGACCTTGCCACAAAGGGCGTGAATTAGCATTTTGGTGCCCTCACTGGGATCATGTAGTGCACCTCTTAACCACTGATTTCTTCTCGAAGCTCTCCTTGTAGCCTATATGCAACTTTGTCAGTGTCTTTTGGGGACTGGCATTCCTTTTCATGTGCCCATCTTTCCCACAATTATAGCAAAACATACTTTCTGGAGTTTGAGCTGGCCGGGCGCACACTGGGAGCCAAGGCGGGGGTATTACTAACTGGAAACCTGGGTGCCATCTCTGTCTCAGCGTGATAAGCATTTGGAGACATCTCGTCAGTTCTGCACTTCCATGGTCAAGGAATTGAGTTTGGAGCTGTTATCAGCAGGAGATACATGGGTGGGTACCCCACCCCATAACAGATGCAGTCGGATATAGGTCAGGGCCGTACTTGCAGGCGTGGCCTTCATAAAGGACTGTTTTGAATTCCCGGATCTCTCTCAACAGTTAGCCCCATTGTGGCATATCTTTTCCTTGTCAGAGCACTCATTGACTGTCAACCTCTGCCCTGAACTTCACTTGATGGGTCATCCTCAGTCACTCGGGTCGTAGCCACAGCTGTTGGTGCAGGTACCTCCGAGTCGCCTTTCTCAACTCCTCAATTTCTCTCATTAACTCATCATAGGAGGTGGGATTCCAGTCGATTTGCCAGGCGTAACTGAAGCAACAGCAGTTCTGAGAAGGGGCAGACTTAAGGATTCTGTCCAGTCTGGTTGGTCTAGTTCAATCGCTGGCAAACTACCCTTTCTGAGCCATTCTTGCAACAATTTTTCCAGCCGAGACATACACAGACAACAACCCCTTGGTACTGTTGTGCATTTCTTACTCTCCACCACAGGTCCTCATCAGAATCTGGGCTCCCATACACATTCTCCAAGGCCTCAAGATAGGCCTGTGCAGTCGCTTCAGGGTTACTGGCCCGTTTAGCACGGATGGTAGCCAGGGCAGGACCTCGGAGGCTCTCACTCCCTCTTTAAGCTCTTAGCCTTCCGAGCATTGCCATTCTAGCACTTGGGGGCAACATAGTCTATCCAGGTCTCCCAGTCATCCTCCCTGGGGGTGGGAGGTGCCAGAGAAGATCCTCAACCTTCGGTAAGAGTCGTGACTAATGGCAGGTGCAGAAATAGGGTCTGCATTGGTTCAGCCACCATTACGGGCACTGGAGCAGGAGAGGTGTTGGGGAGGAACACCCCAGGTGGCAAGAATAGTTTCTTCAAGTCCTCCACAGTTTTCCCTCTCCCAGCAACCATTCAGCAAATTTCTCCTCAAAGTTTCAGATAGTGGTGGGGGCTGATTCCCCCCCAGGTCTTTACTGTCCTTAGTTATCACTCTCCAAGCAGTGAGGGCTCCCTCTGGGGTAATGGTCTGTGGCACTTTGGAGCTATCTATGGGATCCTTAAACTCTACTAGGGCCAGGAAAGTGTGGGTGAGCAGATTAGCATGCCGACCCACCACCACAGGGTTTGTAAACCTTCCACCTTGGAAAGTACTCCCTGCACAGTGTCCGTATTGATACAGGGGGATGTCCAGGATAAGCATAGCATTTTGGGGTCGATCTCCTCCCCAGTACACCCTCCACCAGCCGTGCACAGCCACTTCTGTCGGGTACCCATTTTTTCTTAACAGTGGTTCGTGAATATGGCCACTAGAGGACACACAATCCCAGCGGTGAGCCTCCAAGATGTAACCCCTAGATGGCGCTATCCCAGGGGCTACTACCCTGCCTGATTTGCCACTAACAGGCTGAGGGGCCTGGATCCAATGGCGGGTGCCTCCACCCAGAGGTCAGGGTTTGCAATAGTTAAACTAACTTGGTCACAGCCCTCTGGGACACTGCACCCCTTCTTCCCACTAGTGGCCCACACAATATATCAGAATTACCTTCACAGTATACACTTACCCCCAGGTCTGGTTCCGGCACTGGGACCTCCTGTGAAATGAGATACAGTGCAACAATCACAGTACAGTACTTGAACATAGACAAATACCTCAGGCAGTATAACTTTGCTGAAACAAGCAGCTCTGATTTATTTAGGGGATATAACAAGGACAGGGAAATCAGGTTAATTAGCTTATCACTCTAATAATCTACCTATGGCTCTGTGCAGGCCTATCCCTATCAGTTACTGTCCCTGGGTACCCAAGCCCTAGTGGCTAGTCCAAACCGTGGCAGCTGGTAGGGCCCTTTCACACAGAGAAAAGGAGAATTAAACAGTCAGCAGTACAGTAATTCCATTTGGATTTAATGTGGCAATTCAACAGGAGCGACCCTGAATTAGTACTCACGACCTCCAAATAAGATAGGGTCCTTCAATGTCAGCAGGGCTCACTTGAGGTATACAAACCTCTTCACACATCCATATAAAAGAGCACTATACCAGGCAGGCTGCATCTGTATCCCGATCGCAATTACTGCACAATACCCAGGAGAACACACAGCAGATTCAGTTCCTGACAGACAGTGTAATTTTCAGCAATTCCTCCAGTCTTCTACAGGGTGAGCCTGGTTTCTACTCTTCAGAGATCCTTTGATTCTTTTCACAGGACAGTTCAGTCCTAACAAGCTGCAGACCGAACTCTGGGCCTTACACACGTTTTTGACTAAAACTGCACACTGAAAAAGTACAGGGCTCCTTCCTTCTTCACTGCCAAAGCTCAACTCAACTCCAACCGACAAAACCGGGCACTTCTTTGAGTTCCTCCCAGTTCTTGACTGGATTGGCTGTCACTCACAATAGACTGCTGCTGTTGGTCCAAAAGGCACTGAAGTCTAAACTACATCTCCCAGAGTCACTGCCCATACAATCCTCTTGTGGCTGGCTCAGATTATGAGTCAAGTTCTGATTCGTCCAAGGCACCATTTAGAGCTAGCTTACCCCACTGATTGGTCCAGTTCAGCAGTTCAAAACTAGAATGGGGAACTAGCAGACACAGTTCTGACTGCAAAGAAAGCAGGTTAGACAAACTGTAATTTCATTATTACTCTAAATAATTTCTGGTAAACAGTTACATCTTTCAGATAGGTTCCCTTTGCACTCCTAGTGACTGCAAAATTAAGTGAATTGGCAGCAGCTCGAGTGGTACTCAGAGAAGCACACAGTCGCCCCATACAAACTAATTATGTCTGCAAGCAGACAGCTCTTAAAGAGACAGTACCAGAGGCTCTAAAAACACTCACTGATAAATGGCTTAAATGCCAAACACCATTCAGGCTTGGAGCATTCAAGCAAGCTCCTGGAAGTCTTTTGGGAACCCCCATTTGCAGGGGGGTTACACTGGAATTAAGGCAGGCAGCAGGAACAGTGCAGACAACCAAAAAAGCTAGCATATAAAATAGCTGTATAGTTTATTACTAGTGAAGCTCCATGGCTGCATATACTGTATAGCAGGTTGAATTCGCATCGCACAGATTTTGCAGAGTTCAACCTGCTGTACATATTCGCGTCAGATTGAAATCGCGCTGCTACTCTGGTCACTGTTGCGGTTCAATCAATCAAGCGCCCCATGCATTTTAAATTCTGTCATTAGTTGCATACTTTCCCCTTGTCGTCCCCTCTTTCTCCTGTCTCTGATTCCAGTATCCACTGTCATGGTCTCTCTCCTAAAATGGATTGAGTGGGTCGCAAAATAAACAAAAAATACCCTCTGGAGCCGAGCGCACTGGACAGCAAAGCACTTGCCAAAAGCTCTGAGGTGGAATTGCATGTTGTATCGTCTGTCGCGAGGGAACTGGCAGCCTCATCCCCTCCACCAGTAAAGAAAAGCAGACCTGCTAGCTATGCAAACTATACCCCAAACCTAAGGTTCAGACTCGACAAGTACACAGCCGAGAATGGTGTAATGGCGACTGTCCGCTTCCATATTTCGCAGTCTGGCTCTATCATCAATGAAAGTACAGTGCACAAGTTTAAAAGCATTTACCAAGCAGCTTTAAATAAAGCTGCCAACCCCACCAACCTGTCACCCTTACTTCCAAGAAAGCCTCGTGGCAGATGAACACATCTGTCAGATGTCTTTGAGGAGCAACTAAAAAAATAGTTCCCTCCATGCTGTAAGTACAGTCCAACCTTTCCTTATGTTAGGGATTCAATTGTTGAACAATAAGAGTAGCTTAGTATTTTTTTTTTTCTGGAACGAAGAAAAAGAAGTTTGACTGAACAAGAGACACAGAATGTTTAAGGGGTTTGACCTGCCAGAGTGCCAGTACCGCTCGTGTATTTTAGTTATTTTTTGGTTTTATCTCCCCACTGAAATAAAACTAACACTGCTGTAACGTCATAGTCGGCTTTCATTACTGAGATCTGTGAATGGCTGTGAATTGTTGTGAATGGCTGTCACTTACTTCAGAGTGCAATTAACAGTGTGGTGAGAATGGTAGTTTACTCACCTGGTAAAGGTGATTGTGGGATTATACATCTCTGAGGCACTCCACACTCCTTACATCTGGGTATTGTGTCCACCTGTTAGGTTGCTGATGCACATGTGACTTCGAAAGAAGTCTGTCCCCTCTTCCCTGTGATGCTGCCTCTTCTGTATCAGTTCAATGTCTTCCAAAGCTGTACCTACTAAGAAATCGTGGTCTCTTGACCTGTTATGTACCCTTATTCCTTTAAAACACATATGCATAGTGATATCAATACATAGAAGAAATCTCACACCTTGACAGAGTTAATAACACCCTGGTCCTAGAGTCCGTTTCTTTCCTATTTCATGCAAACTAGTACTACCCGGCCCTTACAGCATGCCGGTGTTAACTGTATGAACTGAGGAATCGCCTCATCTGATCTGACTATTTGGGTGGGTTGTGGAGTGCCTCAGAGATGTATACCCCCACAATCACCTTTACCAGGTGAGTAAATGACCGTTGTGGGGGATAATCTCTGAGGCACTCCACACTCCTTGCACCTGGGTAACGATTTAAGTAAAAGTACCCCGAAATAATAGGGTGGGTAGTCAGTTAATGTTCTTTTTTGTCTGCCCTAGTGGCTAGTAGCACTGCTCTACCAAAGCTGGCCTTTGCATCCATAGACACATCTACTCTGTAGTGTCTAGTAAAAGTATGTGGGCATGCCCAAGTGGTAGCTGCACAAATCTCATCCACTGACACCATGTTTCTTTCTGACCAACATGTGGCCATAGCCCTGGTAGAATGGGCTTTAACACCTGTGGGGGGATCTTGATTTGTTGCCTTATAGACTTTGGTGATTGCTGATTTAGCCAGGTGGCTATAGTGGATTTTGTAGCTGCCTGTCCCTTCCTGTGACCCTGAGTGATAATAAAGAGTTGGTCTGTTATTCTGATGTCCACTGTTCTGGTGAGGTATGTTGAAAGTACCCTCTTCATTCCCAGTAGTTGAAGTTGAGGTTCTTGGTCCACTTCTTCCGCCTGCATGTACGCTGGGATCTCGAAGTTCTGCTTAGAATGAAATGTTGTACTTATCTTGGGTATGAACGAGGGAATAGTTCTTAAAGTTCTTTCACTCTAAATAAGGCCTGCCGGCTCCTCACGGGGGCTCAAAGACTGACTCACACGTGTGATCTGTACTATGAATCAGGCTGGTTGAACCTATCAAATCGTCTTATTTATCTCACCTGCACAATGGCAAAAAAATCTATCTTGGGACTGACTCCATTATGTATTCAAAACCTACTCGACTGAATCCTGGCTCACGACCCTCCACCAGATCTGAGCCCAACCTTTCCTGGTTCCGAGATGCCCGGACTGCACAGGGCAAAGATCTTTAGCATACAGGGCCCCGACATGGTTCAATGCGCTTAGTCCACCTACTCTATCCTCAACCTCGCTTGAAGCTTTCAAATCCATGCTCTATGCCCTATGCCCACCTCACCACCACTAGCAACTGTGATTGCGCTACATAAAGACTACTACTCCTCATGTCCATCCTCACATCTGAGGCCTCTTCCTCCCTGACTAATGAACCCTCTGGTACCTCTACTACTTCCTGTCTCCCACCCAAACTCACTCCCCCCCTTTTTCCTGTCCCCTCTCACTTACTCTCCCGCTCACCACCTTTCCCTCCTCTCTAGCCTCCTTTTGGCGCCCAATGATCACCCTCTCCCTGGAAGTTTCCTTAACCTCTAAATTGTCTACTCGCTTGAACCTGTTACAGCTTGTTTTTCTATGAAACTTTAAAACGTTACTGCCTTAAACTGTTAATAGCAAATTTATGATGTAACTTTCCTGTCTGGTTTTACCTGTAATGTGTATCGAGCTTTGTTAAATGTTCTTTGTGACGTGGAACCTTTGTAAAAGAGCCCTGGCTCAAAGGTATTAATTCCTAGACTAATAAACTAAACTAAACTAAAAAGTGATTTTGTCCTCGTGGAAAACTAGAAAGGGTGCTCTGCACGATAGTGCTTGTATTTCACTGATGCGCCTGGCTGAAAAATGGCAACTAGCAGTATAGTTTTCAGTGTTAACCATTGTAAAGAGACCGTCTCCAATGGCTCAAATGGTGTGTCCGTCATTGCCCTGAGCACCAGGGTGAGGTCCCCATGGGGCTGTCCACTGCCTTATTTTTGGGCAGAGATTGGCTGTTGCCTTAAGGAATCTTATGATGTATGTCTCTGTGTGCCCCTGGAGTTGTTCCTTCTATCGGGCCCCTGGCTGCCCCAACTGCTGCCACATGCACTCGTAGAGATGCTGGTGATAACCCCTTATCCAGACCTTCTTGTAGGAAAAGTAGAATATTGGCTACTGATGCCATTAACAGGTCTGTCTCTTTCTCTGTGCGCCACCTGTGGAATACTTTCCAGTGTCTTTGGTGTGTCAGTGTCGTGGAGTTCCTTCTTGAGTTTGCCATAGTGTTGATGACTATGGGGTGGTAGCCTGCTTTCAGCAATCTCTCCCTTTCAGGAGCCAGGCCATCAGTTTGAGGTTTGTTGGGTTGGGATGACATTTTGGACCCTGACTGAGAATGTTGTGTCTGCATGGTAGGGTCCGGGGTGATCCAGTGCCATCGACACAATCGTGGCAAACCAGCTTCTCCTGGGCCAGTATGGCGCAATTAATATCACCCTTGTTCTGGTCCTGCGGATCTTTTCCAGAACCTGTGGAATTAATGGAAGGGGTAAAAAGATGTAGGCTATGTAGAAGCTCCAAGTTGCTGCTAGGGTGTCCACCCCCATGGATTTGTAATCCCGAAACTGGGAATAGAACCTGGGACACTGGTTGTTCTTGTGGGATGCCATTAGGTCTATCTCTATTGGGCCCCAGCGGCTGTTGATGGACTGGAATATCTGTGGGTGGAGCATCCATTCTCCTAGGCGAATCATTTGTCGGCTCAGCCAGTCCGCCGTGGTGTTTAACATGCCCACTAGATGGATGGCTGTCAGGCTTGCGAGATGTTTCTGTGCCATGGGGATATGCTTTTTGCCTCTCTTTAGCATTGCTCTGCTTTTTGTTTCCCCTTGTCTGTTGATGTATGCTGCGGTCACTTGATTGTCTGACCGAAACAGTACGTTCCTCCCTTTTACTTCCCTTGTGAAATGTAGTAATGCTTTGAACACTGCCCTTATTTCTAGTACATTTATTGGCAATTTTGACTCGGTTATTGATCACCTTCCCTGCGCTGATTTGAGGCCTGTCATTGCCCCCCCCCCCGACTGTTAGACTGGCGTCTGTGTCTACCTGGATGTCCGTTTGTATGTCCAGCGGCATACCTCTTAGTAAATTGTCTTTTATTGACCACCACACTAATGAATGTGCAGTGTTTATTATTGAGTGCCACTCTTTTTGTAAAATCCAAGTCGTGTGTGGGACCTTGTTGAATGAGGAATGATAACAGTGGACTCATGTGCCATCTTGCCCATGGGACGGTGTCTATACAAGATGACATTAGACCTATGGGTGTTTTGTGTTTCTTAGTTTGTTTATTGTGGCTAATAGGGTTGAGACCCTCTTTTCTGATGGCTGGACCCTTCCCTCTATAGTGTCCATGAGGCTGCCTAGGTGTTCCAGTCTTCTGCATAGATTGAGCTGACTCTTCCTGGTTTATGGCCCATCCATGAGTTTCAAGACATTGAATTGCAATCTTTGTCTCCCTCAATGATTGCTGAATTGATCTTGTTCAGATCAGCCAATCGTCCAGGTAGGGTCTGACTTGTATTCCTTGCTCCCTTCGTTTTGAGGTGAGCACTATGGACGCCTTCATAAATACTCTGGGAGCGGATGCTAGTCCGAAGGGGAGTACCTTGTACTGGAAATGTTCCCCATGCTGTGCAATCTGAGGAATTTCTGGTGAGATGGTCTTATGGGAATGTGAAGGTATGCCTCCTTCTGGTCTATGGACGTGAGTACATCTCCTGGTCAGAGTGCCTTTATGGTGGATCTTATTGTTTCCATCTTGAAGGGTTTGTATTTGACACTTTTGTTTAGGAATTTTAGGTTGAGGACCGTTCGAAGTTCTCCTCTCTTCTTTGGTACTGTGAAGAGTATTGAATAGACTCCCTGGCCCTCCTCTGTTGGGGCACCCTTGTGATGGCATTGTTGTCTGTTAGTTCTCTCAGTGTGTTTTGTAACTGTTGAGGTGTGGCCTTGCGTCTTGGTACTGGTGATGTCGTCAGCCTGTTTGGTCTTGGTCTTTCTGAAAATTCTGTTGCATAACCTCCCTGAATTATTTCCAGGACCCATTTGTCCTGAGTGGTTTTTATCCTTTTGTGGGCAAAATTGCTTAGTTGAGTGCCTACTGGTACCCTGGGATGTGGTTTGCAATGGGGATAGTTATTGTTTGTTGTGACCCCTTCTTCTATGCTGGTAGGAGCCTCTTGCTCTGCTCTGTGTTCCCCTTCCCCGGTATCTGTTGTACGTGTTGTAGGGGTTAAAATTTGGTCTGTAACCCTGCCCCCTATATGACGCCTGACCTCTGCGTCTTCTTGAAAGAAGTGTGCTCTATTTGTCTGTCTGGCTGGAAGGTACATGGAGTTGTTAACTCTATCCTTTCCATCCTCCTTTCCCTTTAAGTATTTCTCCAGTCCTTCTCCGAACAAGAGGTTGCCTCTGCATGGTAATTTTAGGAGGAGTGATTTTGACTCATTATCTGCGTTCCACAGCTTCATCCATATACATCTCCTAGCTCTATTTAGAAGTGTGGCAGCTCTGGCATTGATCTTCAGAGAATTCACTGCCATGTCTGCCAGATATTTAGTGGATAGGATGACTTTGTCGAGTAAATGTGACTCCGTCGTCTTGGCTGTAATGGATTTCTGAGCCTTTTCTAGCCATTCGAGCTGAGCGCTGGTGGCGTAAATGACTGTAGTCACTGCCCTAGCCCCTAGGCCTGCTAGTTCAAAGTTCTTCTTTAACATGTCCTCCAACTTTCTGTCCACTGGGTCGCTTAGTGCCGAAGTGGACTTCGTTGGCAGGATGGTCTTTTTATTGAGTGAGGCTATCTGAGGGTCCACATTTAGGGGTGTGCACCATAGTACTAGTTTGTCAGCTTCCAGGGGATACATTTTATCCCATGATCTTCTCTCTGGGATATGGGCAGGATCTTCTGATTCTCATTCTTTAACTATTTTGTTAATGGCCTCGCGCACAGGGAATTTGTCGGATGCCTTTGCCGCCAGTTGTAATGAAGGCAGCAGCTTAGATTGGGAGCGGGTGTGGATGGTGTCTCAAAACCCACAGTGGCCATAATGCTGCATACCAAGGCTGGTATCTGATTGGGAAAGTACCGTTTGGCTGTGAGGGATTGTGGGTTGACATCCTTGTCTTCCTCGTCCTCTGAATTGGGTTCGGAGAGTGGGAGGGCAACTCTGTAGAATTTGAGTTGGATTTGTCTGCATGGGTCTGTGCAATTGGGGCAGGAGCTTGAGATATGGGAGGTCTGGCAGAGATCTCAGCTAGTTTGTCTCACATGGCTGTCATGAACTGCTGTTGTAGCTGAAGGACTTGCTGATTTGAAGGAGGATAGCATTGGTGTATACATTACTTTGTGAGGTAGATGGAAATACCTGTGTAGCCTCTATGGCTCCATGTAGCTCACTATTGTCAGTAAACATGTCCTCGTCTGCTGTATGCGCTGATGTGGGTGGCTCCTCAGCGCAGGAAGCACAGATGCGCCCTAGCTGTGCTGAAGGTATGGGAACATTGCAGAGCCTGCAGCTTTTAGTGTTTCCCCATGTCTGTGGAAGAATGGGAAACAAATGGGGATGGCTTAGGATCATAGTAAAGCTATTAAGTAAAATAGTGTACAGTATTCCATTAAATATTCCCTGCATCCATTCTCATAATGAGTATAAGGAGACACAGAAATCAGCCAAGTATATATACCAACAGGGAGTAAGAACTCCCCAGTATCAGCTGCTGTCCCTTTAAATGCCACGAGAACAGATGTCAAGCCCTCCTATGCAGTGTGTCTTAAACTGTACGTTGATCCTGTGCCCAGCAAGGTGAAGTAATTGCCCCCAAAATGTCTGTGTTCCCCTTCCCAAGGAAAGCCACCAAGAATAAAGGAGGGTGGTGTGAGACTCACAGAGCGCGAGTGAACTGGAGTGGCTGAACAGTTCCCTCATGTGACTGGAAGCTAGAATTCAAACTCGCGGTGGTGCGAGTGCCCTGATTGCCATGCCACTCACAAGATGGCGTCAGGAGTAGTGCGCAATGAGTAGTGCACATGCGTGAGTCTTAAAATCCCATTTGCACATGCGCGAGCTAGGGGCATGAGATGCACATGTGTGATCTCAGTAGCTCAAGCGCATGCGCAGAAGCGCAGAACAGACTTGAATGCATGAGGGGAGAAGTGAGATGGCCAGGGAGAGCCCAGCAGGCAAATTAAATCATGGCCACCACCCTCCCCGAATACACAAGAGACGGGGAGATGTGAAAACTCACCATATTAGGGCGCCAGAGCTCTGACCGCTCGCCAGAAGAGGGATACAAAAAATATTTATAACTTGCTCAAGGAAGCTGCTCTAGAGAGGAGGTAGGCTACATCAAATGTGCAATTAATACCTGATCGGGTACTGACTGAGCGCCCCTGGATGCAGGCTGCAAAACATGGAAACTCTTAGAAAGTTTTAGGAAATGTCTAGGAACCCTTCCTGTGGCCGCTGGCAGGAACCACAGGATGCCCTGATGTTCTCACAAGATAAAGTGAGGAGTAGTGAGGAACTTGGGATAGTTTTGAGACCGCTAGCAGGGGTCTACAAAAAATATCCAGCAGCTGAATATAACTCAAGTGAACAAGCTTAGGTCTGCTAGCAGGAGAGCCAAGTGAGCTGCCTATAAAACACAGGCAATTTATTCTGCTTTTTCAGTCAGACTATGTCTCCTAGGGTTCTAGTCAGTACCTCTTAATATTTGTATTGCAATCCGAGTGATTTTGGGGGACTCTTTTAAAAGAACAACATAAACAATTGTCTGTTTCTCTAACTGCTGTCTGCTGCTTAGAGATGACTAGTTTTTACGCGACGAAACAAAACGCCTCTCTCTCATTATTGGCTGAATGAAAACAGTATCTCTATAATAAAATGCATAATTCTGTCCAAGAGTTAGATGATTGAGCTTACCTTAATTTGTGTAGAATTTCAAAAACTGCTGGGGAGCTGTTGTGATGTGCCACAACCTGTACAGATGCACAGTTAGAACTGATACAGGAGAGGCAGCATCACAGGGAAGAGGGGATGGACTTCTTTCGAAGTCACATGTGCATCAGCAACCTATCAGGTGAACACAATACCCAGGTGTAAGGAGTGTGGAGTGCCTCAGAGATTATCCCCCACAATGGTGTGAATGGGAGGAATTAAAAGTGTTGTTATCTTGCGTGCTAACTCCCCCACCCCCAACCCCACCTTTCATGGCTTAAACTATAAATCCCATTCCTGGCAGCAGATTGTTTAGGATTGGCATCAAATAATCGCGTTCTGTTTAAAATTCACTATTTCAGTGCTAATGGTGAATATCGCGAAATTAAACCGAACGCAAAATATACCTGCTAAAGGAAGGTGAGCGCTTCTCTGTATCAGTCTCCTTATTTGTGATTGGCGCTGCTGCCTTAGGATGCTACCATTTTTCTCTGCAGCTTTTTGTTGCTTCACTGTCTGCATCCTCTTGTGAGCAAGTTCTGGCTGTGTTTTTAGCCTCTCTTGCCACTCCAACCATCTTTATGAAACCAAGGTTGAATGCTGGCACTAGGCTTGGGTTTTCATGCTGGTCTGTAGCTTTCAGCTTGCTGGTTGTTGCCTGGCTCTGGCCCGTCTATGTTCCTGCAGCTTTCTTCGGTGCAGTTCTTTGTGTTACTTCAGAGTCTGTTGCATGTTTGCTGGCGACTCTCTGACTCTCTGCTCGGGTCCTGATACTGGCCTGTGGCTCTTTGCTTGCTGGTTGTTGCCTGGCTCTGGCCCGTCTATGTTCCTGCAGCTTTCTTCGGTGCAGTTCTTTGTGTTACTTCAGAGTCTGTTGCATGTTTGCTGGTGACTCTCTGACTCTCTGCTCGGGTCCTGACACTGGCCTGTGGCTCTTTGCTCGCTGGTTGTTGCCTGGCTCTGGCCT
Organism: Neoceratodus forsteri; assembly: GCA_016271365.2. NCBI lineage: Eukaryota > Metazoa > Chordata > Ceratodontiformes > Ceratodontidae > Neoceratodus > Neoceratodus forsteri. The sequence continues at coordinate 1,420,327,018 of CM028129.1, forward strand.
GTCTATGTTTCTGCAGCTTTCTTCGGTGCAGTTCTTTGTGTTACTTCAGAGTCTGTTGCATGTTTGCTGGTGACTCTCTGACACTCTGCTCGGGTCCTGATACTGGCCTGTGGCTCTTTGCTTGCTGGTTGTTGCCTGGCTCTGGCCCGTCTACGTTCCTGCAGCTTTCTTCGGTGCAGTTCTTTGTGTTACTTCAGAGTCTGTTGCATGTTTGCTGGCGACTCTCTGACTCTCTGCTCGGGTCCTGATACTGGCCTGTGGCTCTTTGCTCGCTGGTTGTCACCTGGTTCTGCCTCGATGGCTGCTGCTCTCTTTGGTTCTCTTCTTTGTTTTTAATTCAGAGGTTGTTACTGCCTGTGCCGCCAGCGTGTTTGTCATCAACTACAGCTGCTCTGCCTCTAATTGTGACACCATGGTTGGTTGCTGGCTCTGTGCTTGGGTCCTGATGTTAGTCTGTGGCTCTCTGCTTGCTGGTCATTGCCTGGCTCTGCTTTGTCAATGTTTCTATGACTCCTTTAGGCTGTTTTTACTTCATATACTGTTGCCTTCTTGGCCATCAGTGTGTCCATTATCAACTCCAACTGCTCCTTCTGCTATTTTGGCACTTTGGTCACTTGACAGCTGTGTGCTTGGGTCCTGTGGTTGGCCCAAGGTGCTCTGCTTACTGGTCATTACCTGGCTCTGTCTAAAAGATGTTACTGCAGCTCTTTGTGGTCCTGTTCTGTTTTTTTTTTTCTTCTTCAGTAACTGTTGCCTTCTTTTTTGGAGTTTTCTTCTTCAGCTCCAGTCACTCCAACTCCCATTGTGGCACCTTGGTCATTTTTTTGGTCTGTACTTGGGTCCTGCTGTTGAAACCTTGCTCTCTGCATGCCAAAAAATTGCTGGGCTTTGATTTATCAATGTTTATGTGGCCAATTGGCTCCTCTTTTTTGGAGCCTGTTGCATTCTTTGCCATCAGCGTTCTTGTCATTGGCACCACTCTGTCCAGCTTCCATGATGGCACTGTGTTCAGTTGCTGACGCTGAGCTTGGGTCCTGATCCTGTTCCATATCTCCCTGCTTGCTGGTCATCACATTGCTCTGCTGCATCAGTGTTCCTTCTGATGTTTTGTCTTCCTTCGCTTTTTTCTGCCAGAGCTTGTTCCATTTTTTTGCTGATGTCATTCTCGTTGTCAGACCACACCCCTTCCCCATCTTTCTGATGGCAGGGTTGGTTGCTGGCTGTATGCTCAGGTCATTTGCTGCTTCATGGTTCTTTGCTTGTAGGTCACCTGGCTTTGCCTAGTCATCACTGTTGCCGCTGTGTTGCTACTGTATTTCGTTTTCTAGAAACTGACTGTTGCTGTCTCTATGAATAATCGATGCTCATGCTTTCGGCCCCATTTAGGCACCTCTGGCATCCTGTTGATGTCTTGGTTAGTTTCAGTCTCTGCCTTTAATAGCTAGCCACTTTTGCTAGCTAATTGTCTTCTTGTCCTACTCTGTGTTAGTCCAGGTATTGTGTCTGGGTTTGCCGTCGACATTGTTTGTTGCCAGATGAGCCCCTAGACTGTTTCTGGCACTTGCTGTGGTGTGGGTGCCCTGCTTGCTGCTTTCTGTGCCATTTTTACATGTGGTGGCCTGAGTTTTCCTAAGTGGCTGGTTGTTCTTTTAGAACATGTCTGCTGACCAAATCATTGTTTCATGCTGTGGATTTCAGCCCAGTATTTTTTTGGTCACCTTTGGGTCTTCCACTTTGATTGCAGTCATTAGTTATCACCGTCTCTACTGCCCCCGTCATTGCAGTTGCTGTGTTTGGGATTCCTGGGCCTTTGGTCCCTGTATGACTCTATTGCAGCATTGTTGTTAGCGATCAGTTTGGGCCCCACCATCACTTATCCATTGGTTGCTGGTTCCAGTTCAGTTACTACTACAGGCCCATTGACCATTTGCTCGTCATCAACTATCACATTGTTGATGCTGTATTGTTCTTAAAACACTGCAGCTTTCCATTCTATTGGTGTTTGTTTTCATTTTCAGCATACATCTGGGGTCTTCCACCTCCCATGCCGTGCCTTTGTAGTCATCTTGTCTCCCCATCACGATATCCTCCTTGTCTGAAGTTTTGGCCTTTCTGTTCTGTTTGCTTTGGAGCAGTTGCCCCTTTCCTCCTCCTAATGCTGGGGTAAGGTTGTGGCTCCTGTTTTTCTGGCCAGGAATGGCTGATCATTTGATGCTGCCTCACCTCTTCTTTGTGGGTCTGACGCTTGTCCCACTGTCTTTCCTGGGCTGTATCACTGTGGTGGATTCTATGCTCTGCACTCTCCCTGCAGAAACCTCTGAGGGCGATGTTTGTTGCCCAGGCCACCAGGCACAGACTTGCATTTTGTCTGGGGTTCCTGGGCTGGAGGATTTTTTTTTTTTTTTTAACTTCAGTCTTTATTAAAAGCAACCATCGATACCAGACGTATATCTAAACAGTTGATACAATTGGTAGATAATGAATTGTAACTTGGAAAAAACATAAGTAAACAGATTCATCTTTCGGATTGAGTCTATTCCTGGAGTTAACTAGTATTCTGTTTTGTTAATGGTCTTTTCAGATTCCCTCAGCGAGATCCAGCTCCACTATTCCAATCAGCAGTCCTCCTAGAGTCATCTTGAAGGGGATGAATATATAATAAAAATATATAACTGTACCATAGAGAGATTCATCGGCTACTGTACCTCTTCAGATTTATCAGAGTTGACCAAACGTATCTTAATCGTATAGTTGCTTTTTTGTTGTTGTTAAACAATTACGTTTTACACATACATACAAAATTCATAAAACTTCTCAACAAACAGGATCGAGAACAGCATAAAGAAAAATTCAACAAACTATAATAAGGTATATCTCACTGCCTCACAAGTGTGTGTGTTATTTCTGTGTAATCAGGTAACATCCTACTGTTAATATTCAGCCTATTAGTGACTTGATTTAAAAAGCAAAAAATTAGGGGTAGATAACGATGCTTTAGAAGGAAAATTGTTATGTCAGTTATTCAATTAAAGAAGCCCATCATAAACATATCCTAAAAGAGTTGTTCTATGACTGTAGGACCCCCTCCTTCCTCTATGAAAGTGAAATAAGGGAGCCATCTGGAATTAAATTTTGCTATCTGTAGTCTTAATTTAGCTGTAACAGCTTCAGTGCTCCTAATTAGTTTTATATTGGTCATCCATTGATGTACAGATAGTATGTTGGGGGTGAGCCAGTTCTGAGTAACTACTTTAAGAGTTGCAACCACCAAAATGTGAAATAAATATTTTACTGCTGCTGTACTAATCTCGGAGGGGGGGAGAGGAGTCCCAGTACTAAATTCACAAATATGCGTGAGGTCCAAAATCCTATTACAGATGTCATCCACCTGAGACCCAAAGGTTTGGATTTTAGAACAGCTCCAGAAGATGTGGTAGTGGGATCCCTTAAGTCCACATTTTCACCAACATTGGTCTGTGTTATTTCTGTTACAGTGCTTAGAAATAGTAGGGGTTATAAAGAAGCGACCACATATTTTCCTCCTAAATTCCCTCCAGACAGCTAAGGCCGTTGTTTTATGAACATCTGCCCAAATTCTTTCCCATTCTTTATCTACGAGGAATATCTCACTCTCCTCCTCTCATTTGGTTTGAATCCCCTGTATAGCTGATTGGCCTGCGCCCTGTTGTATCTGCTGGTAGAGATGTGTTATTAATTGTTTTGTATCCCTGAGTTAGCTTTTATTGTGTATTAATGTTATACCCTGGGCTAGAGGGCATGTCAGTGTCGTCACTCCCAGTCTTTTGTTAATATAATGGCACTGAAAAAACAGAATAAATCATGTTTAGACAGATTGAATTCCCTTCACAATGTTGTGAAGTTTTTAATAAATTCCCCTTGAGTTAAATGAGTCAACAAATCTCACACCATGCTCTGCCCATTTTTGAAGACTGGATCAGATTTCTCGATTGGAAATTGTTGGAGGTATTGAAGGGGGATGTATCGCAAAACTGGTGTGGGTATTTCCCACTTCTGTCTTGCTCTCAACCATATTGTTAGAGTATGTTTAGTCCACTGATTCCTAACATCTCTAAGGTCTCTTAATGATATAACCCAAGGAAAAAATTAAGAGGGATGCTGGGGTGAGCTTCCTCTTCCAAGAGATGCCATCCTCCCAACTTAGATGGATTAAGCATGTTAAGCAGTGAAGTTAGTTGTGATGCTAGGTAGTAATTTTGAAAATTTAGTAAGCCCCAGCCCCCCTTTTCTAACCCCAGTAATGCTCAGAATATTCATAACTTTGTGCAGTCAGCCTGGTGGGTTGGACTGCCCGGAGAGATGGAACACATGCAAATGATGGAATTTGCACATGAGCATCTTTCAAATACTGCCTCTACCAACTGTAGTGTTCTAAGCCCTTCAGATTTTTCTCTCTGCCTGAAAGTCTGGTCGCTCGGAGTCTCTGTCGCCCTCTTTCATGTGAAGAAGAAAGAAAAAATCACAAAACCATAAGTATATTCAGTTTCTTTTACTGCCTCTATTAATTGTTAGTTTACATTTAGTTTATTATTGTTTAAATAGTTGTTTTCTCGGTTCCTCACGGTTCGGCATAACCGTGAGGGATCCGAGTTAATTTTAACTTTATTTCGGTTCTCTAACTAAAGAACCTATTCATTATTGCTAAATTTTGGTCCTTAAAAACTTTAGTTGTAACCGCTTTTTATCGGTTACAGAACTGCTGAACCGGCTCATATTTCATCTCCCCTCTTGGTTCCATCGGTTCCCTATCGGTTCCGGAACCGACCGCAAAAAAAAAAAAGGAAAACCATTTTTAAGCTGTTTAAATAACCGCAGTAGCATTTGGCATTTAGCAGTTGGGGTTTTTCACTTTATCTTTCACCATGACTGAGAAACCTAAGAAGAGAACCGGGGAGCCCAGTTTTAAAAACTGTTTAAAGTGTGGAGATGTGTTTGCCAAGGCAGACAAGCACACCTTATTGGGTAGCTTATCTGGGTTTTGAACATTTGGACCAGGAATGTGAGATATGTAAAACATTCCCAGAAAAAACTGTTGAAAAGCGCCTTGAAAGGCTTAATAAGAAGTTTCCTAGGGGTTCCTCAGGCTCTGACCAGCTGACACCCCAGTCTGTTGCGGTTGAAGTAACAAGTGCTACTACCCCTGCCCCTGATATGGGCGAAAAAGGGGCAAAAAGAGGGAAAGAACTGGCCGACTCTCTGGTTCTCTTAAAGAAACTAAAGAAGCTCAAGCATGCAGAACCCTCTCCTGCTAAACCAGGGACTTCTGCACAGCAGCCTGTAATGCCTTCAGCTCAGGAGATAGCTCAGCATTTAAAATTATTCAGGCTCTGCAGGGCATCATCCCTCAGCCTCCTGCCCCTTCCCAGGGTCCCCAGGTTGCTGCTACTGTGTTGCCCCCTGCTCCGGAGCGACACTGTTTCGAAGGGGATGAGGAGCCTTATGAGGAGGACGAACCTATCCCCCCAGAGCTGTCCCCTGAGCAGGAATTTGGCTCACCTCCCAGAGTGTCTGAGGATTTTTCCTTCCGTTTTTCCTTCGTAAGGAAAATGGCAGATGGTCTGGATATTGCCACAACAGAACAAGTGGAAGATGAGGAGGAGATTGAGTACCTTAATATGATGGGTTTAACACCCACAAAGGCTCTCCTCCTCCCAGTATATAAATTCTTTAAGAAGGATGCTATGAAGCTCCTGCAGACCCCAAATTCTATTCCTCCAATTGACAAGCGAATAGATAAAAAAATACCAGCTGGACAGGGAGGGAGCTGACTTCCTCTTCTCCCATCCTGATCATCAAGGGGTAATACATCAAGCTGCCTGTGATAAAGCTAAAGTCCCTCTGTCCTCACACCCACCAGACAAGGAATCCAGAAAATTGGACAGTATGGCCAAAAAGGACTATTTGTCAGCCTCATTGGCCATGAGACAGGCTACTTTTCAAGCTTATGCTGCCCAGTATCAGAAATCCCCTGTGGCAGTCAGTACTGGCAGTGTCCATGAAGGCCACCTCACCCTTGTCAGATGACCTGGCTGAAACTGCCAGGTTTGGGCTAGAGGCGGCCAAGTACCAGTTCCAAATGGCTGCTGATCTAAATGACACTGCAGCCAGATGGATGGCTAATACAGTGGCTCAGAGGAGGTTTGCTTGACTTAGGGCTACAAACCTCACTCAGGATACCCAGTCAAAGGCCCTGGATTTCCCATTAGAAGGAAATGCTTTTGGGAGTCCACAGTGGCCTATATGAAAAAGGTGGATGAATATAAGGCTACTTATAGAAGTAACTCTGCTAGAGACAGAGTTTCTTCATCCACCAGACCCTATGGAAGGGGGGCTAGGGGTCATTCTTTCTTGTCAAGACCCTTTTTCCAGCCAGTAGCATGCCCTAATACCAGCAGTACCCCCACAGGGCTACTCAAGGGGTAGGGGTAGAAGGGGCTCTAGGCGAGGGGCTCAGCCAGAACCTCAAACCCAGCCTAAACAGAACCCCTGAGATGCAGGCCGCCACCTCCCTACCTGTTGGAGGCAGACTGTCCGATTTCCTCCCCCTCTGGTCAACCATCACCACAGACAAGTGGGTGTCAGAGGTAGTGGGCAAAGGTCAGTTCAAATTTCTTCCTCGAAAAAACCCCAGGATTTCCACCTCCCCACCCCAGCACAAATTTTGTTGCTAGAGGCAGAGGTTCAGAAGCTGCTTCAGCTCAAAGCAGTGGAACTAGTCCCTGCAACCCTGAAAGGAAGAGGTTTTTACTCAAGATACTTCCTAACAACAAAGAAAAATGGGGAGTGGCGGCCAATTTTGGATCTCAGAGCTTCAAATAAGCACCTGAAAAAGCCAAAGTTCAAAATGGTCACTTTGGCTCGGATTCTGCCAACAATTCAAAAAGGAGACTGGCTGGCATCTCTGGACTTTCAGGACGCTTATTTCCACATCCCCATAAAAGAATCTTTCAGGAAATATCTCAGATTCAGACTCCCATCAGGTCATTATCAGTTTGCAACCCTGCCCTTCGGCCTTTCCTCGGCACCAAGGGTGTTTACAAAATGCCTAGCAGCTGTGGTGGCATTTCTTCGAAGACAGGGAGTGACTGTCTTCCCATACCTGGACGACAGGCTGGTGGTGGGCAAATCACCAGAACAAGTCACAACCTCTCTAAAGCTCACACAGGATCTTTTGGAGCCTTGGGTTTTATAGTAAACCAGAAAAAAATCTGTCTTCACCCCTACACAGACTTTACAGTTCATAGGGGCAGAGATCAGTACTCTACAGGCCAGGGCCTTTTTATCACTAGACAGGGTGAAAAGCCTTCAGGCCATAGCAAACTCCTTCAAGTTGCACAGTCAAAAAACAGCCAGGCAATTCCTGCAGCTCTTGGGTCATATGGCTGCATCCACGGGCACAGTGCAGGGTTCCAGGTTTCACATGAGAGACATCCAGTTTCACCTCAGGAATCGTTGGAGTCAGAAAAAAGATCCCTTTTCAAAACTCATTCCAGTGACAAGGCCTCTGTTACAAGCCCTCTTGTGGTGGAAAAAGGAATCCAACCTAAGGCAGGGAGTCCCCTTCCAGAAGGAGGATCCTTCACTAGTCCTCACAACAGATGCATCCCTTCTGGGCTGGGGTGCCCATCTAGGGGAGCACACAACTCAGGGTACCTGGTCAGGGGCAGAGTCCCTCCAGCATATAAATTTGCTGGAACTCAGAGCAGTGCGGCTAGCACTAAAAGGTTTCTCTACACTGGTAATGGGCAAGGTGGTACAAGTCAGAATGGAAAATACCATCACTATGTATTACATAAACAAGCAGGGTGACACCAGATCAGGCCCCCTATGCACAGAAGCCATGAAAATTTGGACTCTGGCATATTCTCTAAAGGTGTCCCTGCAAGCCATCCATCTGCCAGGAAAGGACAGTATCTTAGCAGACACACTGAGTTGGATCAATCAGCCCCATCACGAATGGACACTGAACAAGCAGGTGGTGCTGGTAATTTTCAGCAGGTGGGGCGTTCCAGAGATAGACTTGTTCGCATCCCACCAGAACCACCAGTTGCCTCAGCATTGTTGCAGGCCACCAGCCCAGGGCACAATCCCTCTGGACGCCCTGGTACTGGATTGGTCAGGCAAGTTTCTCTATGCCTTTCCCCCTTTTCCTCTAGTTTTCAGGGTACTGCTGAAGCTCAGATCCCTCACAGCTTCTCTGATATTGATAGCTCCAGATTGGCCCAGGCAGCCATGGTACTCTCTTCTGCTCTCCATGTCAGTGAGCAAGCCAATAAGCTTGCCTCTCAGGCACAGTCTTCTAACCTCCAATCAGGGAACATTGCTGTTCCCAAATCTCAAGTCCCTCCACCTCAAGGCATGGCTCTTGAGAAATTAGAGTATGCAGGCTTGAACCTTTCTGAAGCTGTATTAAACATCTTGAAAGGTTATAGGAAGCCTTCCACTAAGAAAACGTATTCTGCTAAGTGGAAAAGATTCTCCTTCAGGTGCTCTGGTAGAAACTTCACCCCAAATGATGCAGGGGTCTCAGTGGTGTTGGATTATCTGACTCTCTTACATTCACAAGGTCTACAACCCAGTTCTTTAAGAGTTCACCTTGCAGCAGTATCTGCATACCTTTCTGCTAGGACAAAGGTGTCTGTAGCATCAGATCCCATTTTCAAAAGATTTTTTAAAGGCCTGATGCATTTGCACCCTCCTCACAGGGCACCAGTGCCCGCTTGGGATCTTAATGTATGTATAGCCAGATTGATACGGGCTCCTTTTGAGCCCATGGCTACAGCCCATTTAAAGTATGTTACCTGGAAAACAGTTTTCCTGGTAGCAATTACCTCAGCAAGAAGGATCAGTGAGCTTCAGGCTCTCTGTGTTGAGCAGGACTACATTTTCTTCCACAGGAATAAGGTAGTCCTCAAAACAAACAGACAATTCCTTCCCAAGGTTGTTTCAGATTTCCATCTGAACCAATCACTCTGCCTGTCTTCTTCACAGACCATACAAGCTCTGGTGAAAGAAGGCTCCACAGTCTGGATGTGAAAAGAGCTCTCAGCTACTACATGACAGCTACTAAAGGCCATAGGCAAGACAAGAAACAACTTTTCCTTACATATGGGGATGTCGGAATGGGCAAACCAGCCTCAAAAAGATCCATTTCTTGGTGGATTGTCCAGTGTATTCAATTCTGTTACACTAAAGCAGGTAGGGAGTCCCCAGCTGGGCTGAGGGCTCACTCAACAAGAGGAACAGCTGCCAGTCTTGCAGCTGCTAGGGAGGTGCCATTATTGGACATTTGTAAAGCAGCTACTTGGAAATCAGTACACACCTTTACAAAGCATTACAACTTGGATGTTTTGTCCAGAAGTGATGCCAGGTTTGCACAGCAGTCCTGCAAAGTCTGTTTCCAAAATAAGTTCTGTGCCCACCGCCAGGGGGTACTGCTTGGTAGTCTGCACAAAGTTATGAATATTCTGAGCATTACTGGGGTTAGAAGAAAAAATTACCATAGTAATCTTCTTTCTTCCCAGTGATGCTCAGATATTCATAACTCCCCCCCCATCCTCCCCTTCCAGAACTTCAGCCTTTGCATTCCGCATGCTAGTGCCACATAGCCATACCCTTCTGGGTACACTTCTCTATGCTAGACAGATTTTAAGAGAGTTTTCTGTCTCTCTTAATAGTTTTTCTCACTGTCTGGTGAACACCATTATTATATATATATATATATATATATATATATATAGTCCCTCCCTTGGAGGTTTTTTGAAGTAAATTGTTTTATTAGGCTAATCCTAAAAAATGTTTTAATTAATTAGTTGTCAGATTGTTTCATGTTGCCTGACTTCCAGGCTTCTTACAGATCTGAAGGGCTTAGAACACTACAGTTGGTAGAGGCAGTATTTGAAAGATGCTCTGGTACAAAGAATTCCATCATTTGCATGTGTTCCGTCTCTCTGGGCAGTCCAACCCACCAGGCTGACTGCACAAAGTTATGAATATATGAGCATCACTGGGAAGAAAGACGATTACTATGGTAAGTAATTTTTTTCTTTCTTGCCTTCTGTCAGAACCATTCATTTTGTTCTAGGTTTCCACCCTGCCCAAATAAAATATGAAAGCTTTTTAGTTAGAAGTTTCCAGTCAGTCAGGGGACTGAACGGGACAAGTGGAGTAAAGAAAAAGACATCAAGGGAGAACATTAATTTTGACCGTTTCTAGGCAGTTTGAAAAAGACAAAGGGAGGGTGTTCTACCTTTGAAGGTCTGAATATATCTGGTTGAGCTGAGATTGACAGTTACATTGATATAATTTAGAAAGCTATAAAGGGATCCATATTCCTATATAATGCACTTTATCTTTAACCCATTTAAAGGGGATTTTAGCTTTTTGTTCTAGGTAGAGTGATTCCCCCCACCATCATCATCATCTCTGATTTTCCCATATTAATCTGAAAGCCCGAGATGTTCCCATATTCATCCATTAGTTTTAAAAAAGGCAGTAAAGAGGCATCTGGGTTCTCCCATTATACTAGGGTATCATCCACATAGAGGGATAATTTTATTTATTTATGTGAACAAGTCGGATTTGCAACCTTTGAGTCAAGGACTCATTTACAAAGGCACCTTGTCGCAGGGAGGGCAAGACAATAGAACATTGTGCAGATACAACATTGGACAACATTACAGGTGAAGACATGGAACACAGAATACACTAAGTTGCATGTTAGTATAAAATACAGATTTAAAATTAAGGATGTACAATTTCTCTGGAGTTGCAGTGGAGTGTATCCTTGTATAAACCTAAGGGGGTAGGGGGAAAGATGGATTGGCAGTCCAGGGGACCTTGTCGAGATTAGGGGGGCCAGGCAGGGAAAGGTCCTGCAGTAGGATTGGGGGGGCAGGGTTAGTTGCACCTATAGCAGCGGACATTAAAGAGATGGTTCTGGAGAGCGGTTTTGAAGGGACCAAGTTTGGCAGTGTTGGTGATGCAGGTAGGGAGGGAGTTGCATCAGGTGGGGGCTCGATAAAAGAGGACCTCTGGGAGAGGGAGTTCTTGGTTCTGGGCACTTTGAAGGTGGCTTTAACAGAGCTGTGAGTGGAAACTGATGAGGATGACCGTGGTAGGGAGGCAGAGACTCCTGGGGGGGAGAGTCTGAGCAGGGATTTCTTAGCAAGAAGGCAGGTCTGATACTGCAGACATTCCTCGAAGTTGAGCAGTTTGGCGGAAGAATAGAGCAGGCAGGTGCGGCTGGAGGCTCCGGTCAGGAGCCTACAGGCCTTATTGATGGAGAGCTGGATTTTAGAGAGGAAGGTGTTATCAGCCTTAGCATAGATGGACAAACCGTAGTCCACTGGGGACAGGACGGAAGAGGCGATGGCCAGCCGGAGGGCAGCAAGGGGCAGGCAATCCCTATGGCGGTAAAGTAGGCCAATCCGAGAGTTTATGGGGGACGAAAGAGCGTTGATGTGGAAGGTGAGGGCAGTATCGAAAGTGATGCCTAGGTATTTGTATGTGGGCACTTGCTCTAATGGGAGCTGAGAGTTGGGGTATCAGGAGGGGGCACTCCTAGCTTCATTTTGGTGGTGAGAGAAGTGCATTGATTTGGTTTTCTTAAGGTTTGTGACTAGTCTGTGATCAAGAAACCACCTTTCTGTTTGGTTGTAGGCGATGATTGGAGAGTGGAGGGATCTGGGTGTGAGGCAAAGAGAACTGCATTGTATGCATAGAGGAGCATCTTGCTATTGCAGGAGCTGGGGAGCATGTTGAGGTAGAGATTGAAGAGAATGGGACCCAGGACTGAGCCCTGTGGACCTTGGAGCTAATGGGTCGAATATTGGAGAGGGAGCCGTTGATTTTTACACGCTGGGATCTAGCAGAGAGGTAGCTGGAAAACCAGGCAAGAGGACCAGCAGAGAAACCGAGTTGATGCAGAGAGTTGAGTAGGAGTGGGTGACGGACAGTGTCAAAGGCTTGGGAGAGGTCAATGAACACTGCACCGGCCAGGTTGCCGGAGTCGAGAACAGAGTGCAGGTATTGGGAGAACTCCAGGAGAGCAGTGGTTGTACTGTGTCCTGGGCGGAAGCCGTGCTGCTCCGGGCACATAGTGTCATACTTAGCCAAGTACTCAGATAGTTGGATAGACACCACTTTTTCGAGGGCTTTGGAGAGTGGGGGGAGGATGGAGATTGGCCGATAGTTGCTGGGAGAGTATCGATCACCGCTCTTGTGTATTGGAGTGATTACAGCAGTTTTCCATGCACTGGGGAATTGTCCAAGGTATAGGGACCGGTTAAGTAGGTCCGTCAGGGGGACTAGAACAATGTATGTCCAAGACTAGGTGGAGGATCCTGGAGTCGAGGGGGTCACTGCTGGGGTTATTTCTACCAAGGGCTTTTAGCAGGTATGGCCTGGCCTTGTGGGGGATAGGGTGCGCAGATAGAAAGGGGGGTGATGCAGGGCAGGGGGGGAGTGAGGAGGGAATTGGATCAAAAAAGCTGCTGGGGAGGACAGCACTTAGATCAGAGAAAGTGGTGTTGAGGTAGTCAGCTATAGATAGTGGATCAGAGGAGGTAGTGCCATCGATGGTGAGCTGAAATGGTGGAGGGGAGCGGGTCTTCCCATTTAGTTCTTTCATGCTGTCCCAGAAGGTCCGGGCTGAGCCCCAGGTGGAGGTGAGGGTGGCCTGGTAGTGCTCTGTCTTGGCCCGTCTGATGGCCCAGGTGCAGTTGTTGCGCTCTGAGTTGTAGGCTTATCTGTCAGATTGCCTGAATCCACAGAGATTATCCCTATTTTTAAGTTTCTGGATGAAGTAAGGGGTGATCCAAGGGGTGTTGCATTTCTTTGTACAGATCCTGGTGTGGGGGGCGAAGAAGTCACAGGCCTTGCAGAAGGCACTTGTGAAGAAGTCAAGAGCTGAGTCGATATCTGGTGCATGTCAGATAGGGGACCAGTCTAGCTGGGCTAGGTACTGTTTCAACTTTTTTAGGCCACCAGGGCGTAGCCGGCGGCGCAGTATAGCCTGGGACACTGGTTTTGGAGAGGAGGATGACCAGGTACAGATGACTGGGCAGTAATCACTAAATGAGTCGAGGAGGACAGTGATGTCCCGGATTTTAAAGGGGTGGTTTGATAAGATAACGTCTAGGAGGATGTTGGTTCTACTGGATCAGTTGAACATTTACATGTATGTTACCCCAATGCTATACCATGAATCTCTTTCATCTCTGCAATTGCTCATCAAGGGGTTCTAGACTGAGAACAAATAACAGGGGTGACAGAGGGCACCCCTGCCGAGTACCCCTAGTAATTTTTAAGGAATCTGATATGGTTCCATTAACCCTGACCCTAGCAAAAGGGTGGCTGCAGCACAAGGCGCCTGCTGCAGCTCCACTCCCACCCACCTAAAAAACAGCATTCTTTCCCTTCAGACCTTCCATTGTTCTCTTACTGTGATTTCTCAATCATCCAGAGTTGTACCAAGGGCCAGTCCCGACCCTATCCCCTTCCACCACCACCCCGCTTCTCTGCCTACCGACATACCTTCCCCTCTCTCACCTTCCCTTCTCCCCCTTATGTAGCCCTAGTTATGGCTGACCGCTGACCCCCTAATCTCTACTGCACTTGTAGTTAACTTGCACTTCTGTTATACCTTAGCCAACCTGTTCTGCCTGTGTTTACTCCTCACTAACTTCCCTAGATCAGACTACAACAATTCTGTTCAACCATTTTCTAGCTACACAGTTATGTGTCATTTAGTGCATGCCTAAATGTTATTTTGTGTTGTTGTATCTATCTAGTCAAAAAATGTTGGCGTAGTATCTATCTAGTTTAAAACTGTTAGCATCCCACTATTTCATTACTCCTGTACAGTATGCTCAAATTATTTGAATGTAATCTACTGTAAATTTATATTGTGTACCAAATCTCTGTAAACTATCCTCATGTTCCCCCTACCCCCCAGGTCGCATCGGGAGATGAGCAACTTGTTGCTCAGCATGCCTTCCTGGTGAAACATTTCAATAAATAAATAAAAAATAAAAACTTAAGAAATTGCTCCCCGAATCCCAGGTGTTCTAGAACAGTTCTTCAGTAGTCCCAATTAAGACGATCAGATGCCTTTTCGGAGTCTGAAAAGATTGCTAACTGGGCAGTGGCAGTAGGAGATTTATAGGCTAAAACATTTAATAATCGCCTAATATTATCAGCCAGATAGGTATCTGTGGCTGTAGCAGGGTTGGGATTGTCAGGATACAAAACAGGCAGACCATCAACTCAGTGCATAAAAAACGCTGGAAGCATTTATCATTTTATTTCTTTCATCAAAATGTTCAGAGCAAAAACAAAATAATAAAAAGGACAATTCTTACAAAAAACAGTACTTATTTCTTTAGTACTGCACACAGCGTGGATCCCTAGTGAGCCTTCTAGGTCCACCTCCTACTGTGCTTCTCATCAGACCAGAATCAGGCACATGTCCTCTCCCAAGGCTAAACTGAACTTTGCTTTCAGGAGAGAGGTTTTATACTCTTTGGTGGGATATCCTGACTAGCCCCTTAACTCTTTTACATAAGAAAACTAACTTGGTTAGATTATACATCAAACGGTGACCCACCATACATTTACTACCATTTTCCCCATTGTTTGCAAGTCTGGATGTATCAAAATTATATAAGAAAGGGCTATAATACCCTGAACTATACTTAATTGTATATCAATACACACTGGTTCCCTCCTTAATCACTTTTGAGTGACAGTGAGGTTTGTATATAGGGGGGACTGCATAGGGCTCTGCTGTCTTAGAGAAAACCCTGTTGCAGTCCTGAGGTCAGGTAGGACACAAGCTGAATACATTCACATCCTGAGTGTAACTACATTCTGACCGCATTGAGTTCCACCAGGAAACCCAGGTAAGCACTATAAAAACCCTTATTTGTTGTACTAGAAAGGGGCTGAGCTGCTTCAAAATATAACTCCAGCTTTCAGCTGTTTATTGTTTTTTAATGGACAAAGAACCTCTGTGTGCAAGCACTGAGGCAATGGTTACTCCAAAGGGTATTTGGCTGGGAAGCCAAGTCTCAAAGAAATACAAAATCACACATGCCCCCACAATGCAAAGCATCATGGGCTGGTCATGCAGATCACCACAGAATATTATGCTGGTTCAACTTTAAGCAGAAATGCATGGTGCCAAAAGGCCTCTCACACAATTTGGCACCCTTTGCATATGCATCCCATGATGCTTTGCATTGTGGGGGCATGTGTGATTTTGTATTTTTTTTTTTTATTTTTCATCTTTATCCTCCTTCCCTACCCCCGGTGCCCCCTCCTTCCATCCGCTCATGTCCCCCGACACCCACCTTAGGGATCTGCCCTAGAGTCCCTTCCTCCTCTCCTGGCACATTTGGGGTCTGTCCTTGTAGAGTGGTCCGGTAGACTTAGGGCGGACTTCATCTAGGGCAGCGGAGATGTTTTTCGGTTTTTCCCCGCCGCCCGCCCCCTGGGGCCAGGCGGCGCTTGGGACGAGTGTCCCGAGTGGCTACGCGCTGACACGCCAGCCCTCATGCGCCCGCGACGCCCTCCCCTGCCCGATAAGCGAAAGCTGCCTCCATCCTTCCTACTGTCGGTGCTTCCACTGCTATGGAGGGATGCGAAACGCAGAAGCGTTCTTGGTCACCACCCTGAGGAGGAGAGCATCCGTTGGGGCGCTCGATCCTCCCTCCCCCACCCGACCCCGGCTGCCCGAGTCCGTTCCGAACCGGGCGCGACGCGAGCAGGTGTGGAAGTGCCTAGCGCCTCAACCTCAGCGCCACCGGGCCGGGCTGTATTTTTTTAATTACTGTTTACTTTCAAAAGACGGGGGGACTGCCTGGCCTACAAGTGTAAAGAACATTCATTCAGCTACTAGCTACTTAAGTGTGCTGCTAAATAAAAATGTAACGAGAGCTGAAAACAGTCCTGTAAGGTTGCCAATGGCTGTAATTTTCCCTCTGGCCCTTTTTTTAGAAAAAAAAAGGGCCAGTTTTCTTTAAACTTTCCTGGCAACAATCTGCTTAACACTGGGGAAAGAGGGTGCCAGAAGGAGAAAGGACTGATTCCTTTCTTTAATGAGCAGCCTGGCTTATTTATTTTGTTCAAGCTAAGGTGCCAGGCTGCTGGAAAAGTACCATATGGACACTGTTTTATCTCTGAAATGGAAGAGAAGGGAGCAAAGCGCTCATTTTGAACTCCCCTCCTCTCCGTTTCTCTTGCAGGGTTTACCCTTTTTAACTTACGTCAGATAGCTGCCAAAACAGTAAAAATTCCTTCATAATTCCCTAGCCGTACCTTGCAGCATGCTGCTTGTATTGGAGCATTATCTAGCTCCGATCTTTAGAAAGGAAAAATAAATACAAGGGAAAGTTTTGACACGGTGCAGTTATAAGGAACAGAGCAAAGTATTGCCGCCCCCATGTCACTCTGCCACTACAGTCGGAAACGGCTGTTCATTCTCTGAAGGACTCCTCCTTGGACTGGAAAGGCAAAGCACCTTTTCCTTACAGTACTTGGTTCACATACAGCGTGAACTGAGCAATCCAAAAAATAAAACAAAATACTTCCGCTTTTTGTCTTGGGCAGGTGGCTGAAATTTACAAGCACCGCCTCGCCCCAAGATGTAAAATTATAGTCTCCGTATCCACTGCTGAGCTTTTTAAGCTTACAAACAGCAGTTCACCAGCGCAGACAGGGAAATAACCCTGCAAAGGAACATTTATTTTATTTATTACATATTTAGCCATTTAAACAACTACATGACAGGGGGTAAATATATACAGCTTAAAGCTGTATAACACAAACAAATCCCTGCTTATTCATACAGCTCACTTTGGAATTATGAAGCATGTAGCAGACTATACCAATGGCCCCACAATACAGAACACAATATCTCCGTTATCATGAATACACGGTACAGCACAATTAGCCCTGTCTGTTAATAAAATAACTACTTATTTAAGGATCCTTACATAAATATCTCCCTAAAGTGTTTAATTTATAACCCTATTTTTCTTAGGGGCACCACATAGGTTCCTTTTTATTTTCTTATGGCTTATACATACTACTAGCCAGTTCTAGTTGCTTTTCTTTTGCTCCATTTCTCTCTGAGCCCACACAGTGGGCAAGGAATGTTCCACAGCGCTCAGCATTTGAAGCATTGTAGCACTTTTATAAAAGGGGGGCCAAGGGACCCTCTTCTTTCTGTCAGGGTACCTATCCTTGACGGGGGTCACCCTGTCACAGTGGGGTATAAAACCCATCTGGTCCGGGTGGATCAAGCTTTTCATATATTTTTGTAATCTGACAGACACAATTTTAGTGAGAATTTTTAGATCTTGATTCAATAAAGATATGGGGTGATAAGCTTCAAATAAATCTTGTGGTTTACCTGGTTTCGGTATTACTGCAGTCAGTGCTGCTCTCCAAGTATAGGAGGATTTCCCTTCCTTCTAACTATCTTTGTAAACCTGTGTTAAAATGGGTGCTAAACTATGGATCAGTTTTTTGTAAAATTCTTGAATTGAACCCATCCGGTCCTGGGGATTTTCCTGATGGAAGAGATTTTATGACCTGCCTAACCTCCTGTTCTGAGATTGGGGCGTTAAGCTTATCGGTGGCTTGGGGAGAAAGCTTAGGTAGACGCAAGTTAGTCAGGAAGGCTTTGCTGGTTTCTACTACCTCCATTACTGTCTTCTTTTTTTTTTTTTTTTAACTTTCTTTATTCACTGGGACCAAAGGCCTCTCTCCAAGGTACCACTCAACTTCTGCCTCTACTCCCTGCCTGAAACCTCCTCTGCTGGGTTCCTGTAGAGCTGTCTCCACTCTGCTCCATGGCTTGACCAGCCCCCTGGATCACTCCCAGGGGAGGGCCCGCCCATGGCGGCCTATCTGTGATTAGAGGGACAGCTACGGGAGCCGGAAGAGTTGGAGCCCAGGGAGGCACATCCGGCGTTGGGATGTGGGCAGGTCTCTGGGCTCCCTTCATCTCTGTTAGGCCACCAGGATTTTTCCATACAGTATCCCCCCAGAGCACAGACATGCAATGCCAGCAGCGCACCTATGTGCAACCTGGCCACCACTCTGCCCCCGACATAGCGTCAAGCCTCGCTGCCTGTTGGGCCCCTGATCTCCACCAGGAGCTGCTGTGGCATGGGACATACCCCGGAACTCACCCTGGGAGGGAGAGCAGTCCTCCAGATGCTCGATCTGCTGCTGACCACTGACAACCTGAGTCGGTTCCTGAACCTGAGTTGGTGGGGTGGCACAAGGTGTGGCATCCAGCGTCTCAACCCTCAGTGCCACTGGGCCAACTCTTCATTCCTGTCTTATCTTCAGCATAGAGTTGCTGATAATAATGTTGAAATTGAGGGACAATGTCTCTGAGGCATAGCCATGGTTGGGCTGTTTTTTTCTTATTAATAATTCAAGGGACTATTATGTCTGCTTGGGCCTTCCTGAACCTAAATGGTAGTAATTTTGTTGCCTTCCCCCCGTCTCATGATATTTTTGGTTTGTAAACCTTAATTTCCCTTCAGCCTTTTGGTTTTCTATATCTTGTAACTCCTCTTGGACTTTGGTTAGCTCCTGTGTAATAATAGTTTGGTTGGCCGGCCTGGTGTCGTAGAGGGCTGAGGCGCTGGTGCTACAGCAGCGCCATGCAGCGACCGGGTTCTGGAACGGACTCGGGACGCCGTGGGGTCGGCAGGGGTAGGATAGGATTGAGCGTCCGAAGAACTGCTCTCCTATCCTGGGGTGGGGCTGGGGACTGACTGGCTCAAGCAGTAGCCCCCAGTGGAGACTGGAGGCACTGCAGAGTGACATGATGAGGGAACCTAGAAACCAGAAATACCGCTAGTTGGTGGCCGCCAGATGACGGCCCTCTGTCCCCCAATTCCTTTGGTGCCTTCGATAGGCTTCCCTCTCTCAGCAGCATCCCGGGGCCTTACTGTAGAAGAGCGTGCTGGACTCCCCCTGGTGCCTTCCCCCTCAAAGGAGGGGGACCTGCCCGGCGAAGGGTTGTGTCCGGGATATCCCAGGACGACAAGCGCGTGGAGACGAGGAGCTTGTGTAAGGCCAGTGGGATCGGAGAGGACTTGGAAATGGGGCCTGAAGGAGTGGGGGTCACCAGGAGCATGGAGGGGATAAACAAATAATGCAAAAAAAAAAAAAAAAAAAAAATCGTTTGGTGGGGATTAGCTTTGTGAGTTTGTTCTAGCTCTGCTATTTTAAATATGAGCTGGTTATATGTTAAGTTAGCTAACTTCTTTTAAGCCAAGGCATAGCTAATGAGCTCTCTACATAATACCACTTTAATCGCTTCTCATGTAGACAAACTTGAACATTTTCGTTGCATATTTACCATCTGTTGTTCTTTGATGATGTCTCTTAAGTTTGTCCACTAGCGATTTTTCGTTAAGTAAGGAAACATTTAATCTCCATGTCGATTTTTTTTTTTTTTTTTTTTTTGTCAGCCAAGGTAAGCCTCATCTTAATAGATATGAGTGCATGGTTTGACAATGTAAAATGATGTATTCTAGACTCCAGAATTTTAAACATATACATTCATTGTGTATAGAACAAGTCAATGCGTGAATACGATTTTTGAGAAGGTGACTAAAAGGAAAAATCCTTTTCCCCCTTATGTTGCTAACACCAGATATCCTGGAGGCCAAGCTCATCCGTTAAAGCTATCAGTTTTTGTGGCCTTTCTGTTGGTAGCTGTTGATCCAGAAGATCTGTCAATACCTGGAGAGACTATCATATTAAAGTCTGCACCTATAATAATCTGACCGGGGGTAAGTTTGCTATTTTATGAAAAACTGCTTGGTGGAAGTTTTCTGGATTGACATTAGGGGTATAAATATATATATATTCTAATTTTTTTTATTGCCATCTATTCTAAATTTTTTTATTGCCTCCTTTTTGATCCAGCGAACACACTCTGGTGACCTCCTATGCCTCCCTTGTCTCTACCTCCTGTCGTAGCCATGTCTTCCTGCACCCGGCCCGGCATCCCCGGGTCTGAACCCTCAAGGAAGAGCCGCCCTATCTGTCCAGGGTGCTCTATCTAGAGTGCTGAGCTCCAGACCGGGGGGTGGGGCCTGCAGGAGGCAAGCTTGACATTGGGAGTGTGGAGGGTAGGAGGCGCCATTGCCTATCGCTGAAGGAGGGTTTTTCGTGTTATTACGCCCTCTCCTTCCCTCCCTCCCCTCTGAGCCCAGATGTGCAATGACATCTTGAGATGTCTGCCACGCTCAGCCCAACCCTTCTTCCAAGCCCTGTAGCATGGCAATGCCTCAGACTTCCGCCAGAGGCCACTGCGGTGCTGGGCTATCCCTGGATCTCTCCCCTGAGAGAGGAGAGCTATCCTCTGGATGCTCAATCCCATCCTCTGGATGCTCAATCCTCTCTCTCCCCTGCCGACCCACAGCGGCCCAGGCTCATTCCCAAACCCGGGTCACTGGCGTGGCGCGAGGTGTGGCATCCAGCTCCTCAGCCCTCAGTGCCACCGGGCCGGCAGGGGTATAAATATTAATCAAATGGACTTGTTCACCTCTCACTTCCCCGTAACGCTAAGAAATCTACCCTCGAACCTACCCTCAACCGAAGTCACTTGAAGTGGACTGTTCCTTTTAATTAGAGTAGCTACCCCTGCTTGTTTTTGGTTGGCAGATGATGATGCCTCTACTCTTCCTACCTAGTCTCGTCTAAGTTTTAAGTGCTCTGAGGCACGTAGATGTGTCTCCTGGAGGAATGCCACATCACATTGAAGTCTTTTCAGTTCCCCCAAGTGGTGTGTACGCTTAACTGGTGAGTGAATTCCTTTGACATTATATGATATTATATGTAGACATTCCATGATGAACTAATACCAATAATATTATTAGATATAAACAACCCCCCTTTGTTATTGTATAGGCTGCTTATATAATCAACTTGTAGGTGTTTCATGTAGGCAGTGAGTTGTAACAATAAGAAAAAAACAATAACATTTAAAGATTTCCACATAAATAACCCTAGAACAACAAACTTTAACCACGTTGTATAAACTCAACAATAAGGCAGTAGAATATCAACGTCTCAGACACTTCCTAGGTTTACTATATCACTGTGGAGCAGTGAAGTAAAAATGGGAAAAGGAAGCCAGAGGGGATAAACACCCCCATGTGGTGAAGATCCAGGTGTGGTATAGGATCTAAAGATCAGTGAGGTGTGTGGAGTTCCACCCGCACCGAAACTTCTATGAAGTAGGTTGTTACACAGAAATAGACACCCCAAGGTGATTAAAAAAAAAAAAGTTCTCTCTTCCTCCCCTCAAGAGGGAGGTTTAGTAAAGAGAAACAGTAAGAAGGGTGGGTGTATCAGCAGTAAAATTGCAGCGAAACACCGTCAGCTCATGTTAAGGACCATTTATCATCCTAGCCCTCTAATTTAAATTGGCACTAAGAGGAGAAAAAAAGGGGAAAAGTGAGGGGATCCTCCAGCTGCACTTCAATCCAAGAGCTGACCAGAGGAGGCCCTCAACCCCTGTTATTACTTCTTCGAACAAAAAATTAAAAAGGGGCCCCTGGTGTCCCCTCCCAGGGACACAGCCATTAAACTCACCCAAGAAGCCAGCAGGAAAGGCTTGCGACTCCGCCACCTTGGCAACCTCCCTTCCCCCTGCAGGGCGACCAGAGAGCGCAGTACAGGTGGAAGCATCCAGAAGCCCCAGCCGAAATGGGCTGGAGGATTTATGCTAACTTGTCTTCAACACCCCACTCTTCCTGGTACTGGCTTGGTGGCACTTGTGGCTGTGTTTATTAGATCTCTGCTCTCTCAGTTTTGCCCAACATGCTCTGTTGCAGCCTGGGGTGCCTTGCTGCCATTGGGTGGCTCCCTGTTCACCTTTGCAGTGATGGGTATTTCAGTTTGGCTGTTTAAAAGGATTTTGTATTCAGTCTCTTGCACCTGCTTGGTCCCTGGTTGCAGTTTTTGTGTCTGACACTTTTTGTGGTTAGCTTGCCTGCTGGTCCTTCTGTGCCTCTCGCCTTACCCTCAACATTGTTGCCCATGACTTTGTGACTGGCAGGCATTTTCTGTGCCACCTTTTACCAAATTGGTGTCTTTTTACGCTCCCTGTGGTTTCCATGTTCTCTTCGCTAATGCTTCTGATCCCTGTTTTTACTGCTGTAATCTGGCTTTCAGTGTTGCCATTGGCCTTCTTGGCCTTTTGTATCATTTGGCCTCGGGTTGGGTTTCCCTCGGACAGTGGCTGTGTTCCACTTTTCTTGTGTGCCCTTGTTGCCATGTCTGCTGTGCGTTGCACCACTGCTGCTGGCTCTGCCATGTACATTTTTCTGTGGGGCCTGAGCTGCCCCGGTATGGCGTCCATCTTTACTGGGCCTGCCTTTACACTGTGCATCAGCAGCTGATCTTGTTTGCTGTTCCCTTTGCAGGTCTTCATCATTATACCTATATTGATGTCCCTGTGCAATGGTTTGTTGGGCTTAGGATGTCTCGTCCTTCTCCTAGATGGGTCCTTCATCCTCTGCTCCTTACAGGTATGCTGCCACTCCTCGTAGTGCCAGTTCCCTTGCCTTTGGTGGGCCGCTTTTGATTCAGTCCAGGGTGTGTTTTCTTTCAGTTTTGTCCCTCTTTTTCTCTCTCTCTCTCTCTATGTAGGGTTTTGTTCTCTGCCGCACATTGCCTGTGGCTTTCTGGATTTTACATCCCTGTAATGTGCCTGTCACCTGCTGCCATGGCTTGGTTTTGTTTAAAGTTGTCCCCACTGGCTCGTGGTTTCTGTTCGCAGCTTGGCCATCTTCTCCTCAGCACTGTTATAGCCATGATTCAGTATTTGGTGTACCTGCCTCCCCAGCCCCTTCTATTGTTCAGTCATTTGCACTTGATCTAAAATGTCCCTCTCAGAGTCTAGCCTCCAGGACTGTGCAGTGTGGATCTACATTTCGTCCTGTTCTGCCTTTCCTGCCTTCCACATGGGCACAACTGTGGCTTGGTTGGTAGTGTCCTGCAGGTTCCTCACTAATTCTGGGGTCACTTACATGGGCTCCATTGGGTCCTGCTCCATTTTTGATATGCATTTCCTTACTTGCCCAACACTTTGTCTGTTGTGGTTATCCAACATTTTCTGGATCCCCATGGAGCCTTTCGCTTCTAGTTGGCTCGCACATTGGAATGCTACAGTCCTTTCTTATATTTACTGTTTGTTTCTGGAAGCCTGGCAAGGTGCTTCCTGGTCCTGTCCTCATCCCCCACCATGATATGGCTTCTTCTAGGGCTTGTTTTCTTTCCATTTTGGAGTCTGTCTGCTCTACTACCATTCGGCCTTCAACCCCTCTTGTCCTTAAATGTTGCGGTGTTGATCTGGGGTCAGTGGGCTGGCTTTGGCCTTGTCCTTCTTCAAGCCCTGCTGTCTTCTGTGTTCCTCCTGTCTAGCCTTCCTTCCACTTTCCCGTTTTGTACTGCTTGGGAATCATCCCAAAGGTGCGGTTCTGTGGAGGGAGATGTCATTGAAGACGATAAATTTGTTATTTACCAGTAACAATAGATCTTCAAGAGAATCTTCTCCATAGAGCAGTAGCTCACCTTCCCTCAGCCCCTTCTGCATTTTCAGGTGGTATTCTCTAGAGGCCGTGTTCATTGCTCTGTGCTCAGTCATCTCCTTTCCTGCGCCCTTCTTATGGGCTTTTTTCCCATTCGTGAGCCTGTATCTCTCCAGTCAGCCTGGTTGGGGTGCTGGTCTCCCATTTCCTGTTGGTGTGATATGACTCAGAACTTGTCTCTGGCAGAAGAACCGAGGAGGTATGGGGCTGCCCACAGTATATAGGCATCGACAATGTACATTATCTGGGGACGCCCTAGCTGAGCAAAATATTCTGCTTAGTTCCAACACTGAGGGCTTATGGTTCCCAGAGGAAATGGACCTTTATGCAATGTATCATCCTTCAATGTCTTTCGTGACCCACACTCCCAACAATGCCATATTATTTTTCTATAGAGCTTTTTCTCCACAGATGGTGAGGGCAGCTCCTGAGCCCTGTCCCAACTCCTTCCAGCCGGCGTCTGCTGCCTCTGGGACTTACCTGATCTGTGTATCCTCCCACGGCTCCCCCGTGGAGAGGGGAAGGCCATCCCCCTCACAATCCACAAGTCTGGGTTGGACCTGGCAGCCTGGTTAGCAGTGCAGGCTGGAGGTAAGTGGCAGGGCTTTATTAAGCCCCCAACATCATGTTTTCATTTTCTCCCCTTACTTCCTGGCACCACAGTGGCATGGAGGATGCATGCGCTTGGAGGCACACATGCGCTCTGGAACTCCGGCCCCTTCCCCCCACCCTGTCTTAAGTCTGCCTCCCAAGTGTCGGCACTACCACCAGGCCTTGGTGCCATGGTGGCAGCCAAGAGCTGGAACAGCACACCACCCTTATCCAGGACAGGAGAGCTGCCAGGCGGCTGCTTGGTTTTCACCCAGCACTCCCCCACGACTCCCAACAGCCTGAGCTCTTGTTCCCAAACTTGCGTCACTGGCATGGTAAGAGGTAAGGCACCACAGTGCCTCAGCCATCTGTGCCACCGGGCTGGCTCAACAGTGTGATACTTTAAAATTCCTTGATGCTGCTTTTGTATTTATTTCCATGGCTATCGGAACCAGGTTCGAACTTCTCACCTCCTCCTGAATATGGAGGCAGGAAAAACTAGGGTGTGGGAAGTGGCCACTGGCAGGAGGCAGGACAATAGCAGGCCTGATGTCATCCTTTTCAAGCCAGGGTATTTTTCCTTTGTTCTCCCCACCTGTTGGGCCCTCAGCACTCTAGGCGCTTGATACCTACGCATGTTATGCATGGAGGGAGCAGAGCACCATCAGCATCCCCACTCCCACTGTACCTCCATTGCACTGCTACCCATGGTCACCTGGGTGGCAGTATTGTAGTGCAAGTACCTATCCTCCCTGGAAGAAGAGTGTGTTATCTGTGAATGCTTGCTGTACCTCCCCCAGGTCAGCCTCGAATGACCAAGGCTCACTTCTGAACCCCCAGCCGCTGGTATTGCGAACAGTAGTGCAACCGCTGCATCAGTGGGACAGCTTAGGTTTCATGTCTTGATTGTACCAGTACAGATGTAATTGCAGGCTTGCTAACTTGCAGGCTTCTTATCTTGACCATGTCAGTGCTGCTGTAATTGCAGGCTTCCTGACTTGCAGACTTCCTATCTTGATCATGTCAGTGCTGCTGTAATTGCAGGCTTCTTGTGACTTGCAGGCTTCCTATCTTGATCGTGCCAGTGCAGATGTAATTGCAGGCTTCCTATGACTTGCAGGCTTCTTATCTTGATCATGTCAGTGCAGCTGTAATTGCAGGCTTCTTATCTTTTTATTTTTTTTTCTTTATATCATATTTTTCGCCTAGCTGCTGGCCCGGGCCACCTATCCAGAGTGCCTGTTTCACCTGTTGCGGTGATCACGCTGCTCTGTAGTGGGGTTGGGATTTTACATAGTTACTTTTCAGTGACTGTGTGGTCCCTAAACCCACCCCTAGAGGATGCCGGCATGGAGGACCAGAGTCCAGGCAGGGAGCCGTTTGGAGACTCTGCTTATGCCAAGCGCCTTACGCTCCTGACAGCATCCACTGTTCAGATTGGTGCCGAGCCCTCCCCAGGAGAAGAGAGCTGCTAGACGGTGTGCAGTCCAACTCCTTCTTCTACCACTGATGTCCCAGGTCTGTTCCCGAACCCGGGTCACTGGCGTAGCTCAAGGTGTGGCATTCAGCGCCTCAACCCTTGGTACCACCAGGCCGACAACAGGCTTCTTATCTTGATCGTGCCAATGCAGCTGTAATTGCAGGTTTCTTGACTTGGTCATACTAGTGCAACTGCAATTGTAATTTGAATCACCAAACTTGCGGCCTCAGAGCTCCCGCGGTGCCGTACCAGTTGATTTACTACTACATGCCACAATATATATGGCTACTCGCTTTAGAGAAAGGAAATAATCCCATTACTGGGGCACAGTGGCCCCCTCTATTGTCAGGCTTAAATACTGCAATACCTTAAAATTTATAATACAACACCCTTTATCATATATAATGGTGTTCAGTCACCTATCAAAGTAGCTGTACACCTATCCATAGATACATAGCTCTCAAATTATTATATGTTAAATAATATAAATAAATGTTTATCAAAACATCAGATAAAGTGAGTTTCACCATGCCTTAAATATTGCTATTAACTAATATAATACTGTAATATAGAATTAATTATCTATCTTATGCACTAAAACAGCCTACTATCCAATTATCATTTTAAGCACAATACCAAATGGCAATCTTTTAACCAATAAATAACCGGTATATCAAAAATAATATTCACATATTCAAAAAAGCAGATGTTTAAATTTTTATATCCGAACACTCAATCTACATAATATGCTCACTCCCCGAGTTATATACACAGCAGCATCCGGATAATACTGTAATATTTTAACTTCCTTTAGCCAGCAATGGTGCTAACTGAAAATGTCCATTTAAACCTGGTATTTCATTTGCTCTTAATTTAAATTGCCAAAATGTTTCTCTACTGAGCAGTAAATTATCCATATCTCCACCACGTATACCAATTTGTACATGTTCTATGCCACAGAATCTGACAGGTTTTAAATAAGGGCTTATCTTTTATCCCCACAAATTTCACAAATGATTTCGAAGTAATAGTGGATTTACATAGATACACAAGAAAACTGAATTTGTGTCTTTTATATGATGAAGATAATCATGAAGAAAACATTGGGGAACGGGATGGAGTATATGGAAATACGAGTGAGATCCAGGAACAAGGAAAATGAAAGAAAAAATCAACGTATGTTCCACGATGAATTCAAGTGATAATTGGATAGTGGGCTTTTTTAGTGCATAAAATAGATAATAATTCTATATTATAGTATTATATTAGTTAATAGTAATATTTAAGGCATGGTGAAACTCACTTTATCTGATGTTATGATAAACATTTGTTTATATTATTTAACATATAATAATTTGAGAGCTATGTACCTATGGATATGCGTAGAGCTACTTTAGATAGGTGACTGAACACCATTATATATGGTAAAGGGTGTTGTATTATACATTTTTAGGTATTGCAGTATTTAAGCCTGACAATAGAGGGGGCCATTGTCTTGATAAAGAGCAAGTGGGCCTGAAACGTGGACGGTGTGATTTGGTGGGGTGCTACTAAGAACTTTTAAAAATAAAGTATATTTATAAATGTGCCCCAGCAATGGGATTATTTCCTTTCCCTAATGCGAGTAGCCGTATATATTGTGGCATGTTACAATTGTAATTGTAGGCTTCCTGTGTTTGGTCATACAAACACAGCAGTTGTTTTTTTCAGGCTTCTGTTTTGTCCACATCAGTGAGAGCTTCACTTTCAGTTGGTAACCATCTGGCAATGAGTCGGGTGCGAATGATGAACAGGGAGGGTGCAAGAGGCATAGATCCCTGGTTTTTGTTAGTAGTAAAATGATGAATAAGATCTTGTTGCATATTGACATCTCATCTGTGATTACTAAAGTGGCAAGCACTGCACACACCTCAAATAAAAAAAAACCTGTTGCAACAGAATTACGTTTAGTTTATACCAAAGAGTTCAGTTTTCCTAATGTAAATGTTGCTCTGGGTAAAATGGCATTTTGCTGTTTGATACAGAATGTTGTTTGAGGCTCTGAACACTTGGGACCAAGGCGGAAGTGAAAAATACAACACATAATAGTACATTTTAGGGGTGCACAAGGAACGAATGTTAATTTCCAAATACCCAGAAAAATGGGATATTCAGTACTATGATCCAAACACAGCTTCCGCAATGGGATGGAAAACCATTCTTTCCGCACTGCTTGTTCCCTACTGTTATGTATTATCATGTTGCCACTGTTTATATTGTATTGTACTCCACCAGGTTATGACTGAAAATACTGTAGGCATTATTATTAGGGTTGCTCTGAATCTATCCGATGGACGTGGATCTCTCAGATTTCATGCCCTTTTTTTTTTTTTGTGCCTCCCTGTGCACCCCTGACTGGCCTCTCCTTCGGGTCACCTAGCTGCACCCCGCCGTTTCTCCCCATCGCCGCCAACCACTGCCCCATACTGCAGCACCCCCCATGGAACCTGACATATCTCTTCATCAGGCGGGGGCTCCCCCCTTTCCAGTAGAAAGTGTCAGTAGGCACATCCAGTTGACCCGGGTGCTGCTGGGGTCCATCCTGGCTATCTTGAACTTTATGGTGGTGGGGGACCAGCGACTCTCATCCAGTCGATCAGGAGGCATTTTCATTGGTTTTCTTTGGGAGCGTGACGTGCCACATGATATCAAGGTATAAACCAGCGTCCATCATGCTCCCTCCCGCAGCAATGCCTGACGCACTGCCGTGCACCCAGCCCCCACCAGGGGCCAACAAACACCGGGCAGCGTACTCCCTCCCTCCCTCCCAGGAGAAGGCAAACAGTCATGGGACACTCAAGCCATCTCCTCCATCTGGCCCTTAGATACCCAGGTCCATTCCGGAACCCGGGTTGTCTGCATCACAGACAGAAATCCAACCACTGTGCCGGTGGGCTGGCTCCTCTGGCTTTTTTAGAGAATTCAGATTTTCAGTATTGAAGGCTGAAAATCTGAACTCCAAAAACCACTCGGATATGGAATCAGAATTCGATTTCGAATCTGCATCTGATAGCCCTCCCTTGCCTTCTTTCCTTTCCTACCTTTGGTCCACCTCGAGCTGTGCTGGACAGGTTGAGGTCATCGTAGCCGGGCAGGTGGGGAAGCTCTGGAATCCTCAGATGCAGCTGTGTCAGCTGAGTAAAATAATCCAAGTTCCTCTCCTGTTTTTGACTATCTCCCTCCTCCTCCTCCTCCTCTCGAGTGTCCAACTGTCCTCAGGAGAGCCCTGTTGGCTAACAGCTGTCCAAGTGACTTCTGTTATGCATCTTGTGCATGGCTTGGCTGTTAGGCAAATGGTTAGCAGTAGCAAAGACCTCAAGTGGCTGACATAGTGATGTTGTGGCCACTGACAGCTCATTTAAGTGGCTGGCACTGGCAGCATGGCATTGACGGTGATATGCGATGAGTGAGAGCAGACCTCCGCAATCCAGCAGCCAGCTTAGTTTTCTTTTTTTCAGCCACACAACAATCACAGCCACTGATTCGATCCATGTTGTACTAGTAGCCAAAAGTCACGTTGTCCCCCAATTTTTCCCAGAAGTCCCTGGGTTTATGGTGGCCAGGCTGACCTAAAGGAAGCCCTGGGATTGCACCATCAGATGCCTAATATAGATAAGTGTCTGATGGGTCTTTTGGTCAGCCCAGCCACCACAGAACGGGAGTTTCTGGGAAAGGAAGGATGACATGGCTTTTGGCTACTAGTAGATAGACCAGCTCCGCAGCGGTGATGAGTATTGTGTGGCTGAGAAAGGACTAACTGCCAACTGCTGGATTGAAGGGAGGTTGCGCTCTCACTAATTGTGTTACTATCATTGACAGGCTGCCAACCATTTAACTGAGTCGACAGTCCACCAGCGTGAGCCCCTTCTTGCTAGCCAACCTTATCTACTAGCCATTAGCTAATAGCCAGTCTAGCCATGTGCAAGACTCCTGACTCTAGCTCACTTGGTCAGGCTGACTCGCAGATGGGGTGTGCGTGGGTGCCAGTGGGTGCAGTGCAGTCTGTGGGTGCATGGGGCAAGTTGTGACTGGGGATGGTCAGACATTTCCAATGGACAATAGACTTGGCAAGAGAAAAACTTGAATTACACAGCTGCAGCCCCACCTGCCCTGCTTCATCATGACCCAGCATCCAGCACAGCTCACAGAGTGATTTGCAGACTAGTGAGTGACAGTAGAAGATAGCCATGGGACTGCCAGCAGGCACTGGCTTTAGGTACGGTGAGGGGAGGATGGAGGGTGGGCTTTTTTCCTGTCATTGCTGGGTGGTGGTGGGGGGAGCTTAGGTGACTGACCACAGTTACAAAAACAGTCCATTCCGACCAGTCTCTGATTCTATTCTGTTGCATTAGGGAGTGAAGAAAGACCAGGGGAGAGATAGTGAGGCTTAATAAAGGGGAGGGGGTTGGCAGAGGGTGACAGTGACAAAGCAGAGATACTGAATGAATACTTCTGCTAAGTATTCATAAAAAAAGAGGAGGGGGAAGTACCTAAACCAAATAATAGAAGCACACTGGATGGGGGGGGTCAATACCAGTCCATTCACAGAAGAAAGGGTCCTGAAAGAACTCCTAAAACTGAAGGTGGACAAAGCAATGGGGCCTGATGGGATTCACCCCAGAATTCCAAAAGAACTAAGGGGAAAACTAGTGACACCACGGACTACCCTTTTTAACAAATCCATGGGAGGATGGTGTGGTACCTGAGGACTAGAGGAGGGTGGATGCGATTTCCCTTTCACAAAAGTGGGAGCAAGTGCCGGCCCGGTGGCTCTGAGGGTTGAGCCTGGATGACACATCTCGCGCTAAGCGGCGACCGGGTTCGAGGAGCGGACTTCGGGTCAGCGGGCTAGTTGGGGAGGAGGAGGATTGAGCATCCCAACGGATGCCTCCCCAGGGAGGGTTACCAGGGGCGCTGTACGCGCCTCGACGTCCTGAGGGAACCGGTGGGTGCACCGGCTCTCGGGTTGGCTCCATTCGTCCGGAGTCGGGAGGGGGACGCTGTTAGGCGCTTGAGAGATGTGCATCAGCACGCCACCTCTCTGACTACGCCCCGCCCAGGCCTCGGGCGGGCAACAAGGGACACAGAAAAACGGAAACAAACTCTCAGCGGTCCTAGATGACGGCCATCCTGAGCCATTCAGGCCACCACCAATTTCTCAGGACAGATCCCGATGTGCAAGGTAGAAAGGAGAAGGCACTCTAATGGGGCAGATCCTGAGGGAAGATTAGGTGGTCTGAAGTGGTTGGATGGCCCAAAGGAGTGGACGCTGGGGGCGGATTGGAGGGATAAAAAAAAAGGTGGGAGCAAGGCAGAGGCAGGAAACTACAGACCTTGTTAGTTTGACCTCAGTGGTAGGGAAAATGATGGAATCACTTCTGAAAGAAAGAACTGTTGAGTTTCTTGAGGGCAGTGGTGCACAGGACCCAAGGCAGCATGGATTCACAGTGGGAAGGTCATGTCAGACAACTTAATAGATTTCTTTAACTGGATGACCAAAAGTAGTAGACCAGGGAAGGGCTGTAGACGTGGCCTACCTAGACTTTAGCAAGGCATTTGACACAGTCCCACACAAAAGATTAATAAACAAGTTTAGCCAGCCTGGGTGTGGGTCCCAGGGTGGTAACCTGGGTAAAACATTGGCTGGACAACAGGATGCAGAGGGTGGTTGTAACGGAGTCCACTCTGAAGAAAGTGGGGGTTACTAGCAGGGTACCGCAGGATTCAGTACTGGGACCGGTCCTCTTTAATGTCTTTATAGGTGACATTGCAGAGGAACTGAAAGGAAAAGTATGCCTCTTTGCAGACGACACAAACATCTGCAGCAGGGTTGATACACCGGGGGTGGAAAGGATGAGAAGGGACTTGGTAAGATTGGAGGAATGGTCAAAAGTATGGCAGCTTAGGTTCAATGCAAAGAAGTACAAAGTAATGCACCTGGGAAACAAAAACCCAAGGGAACAGTACACAATGGGGGGGGGGGGAGGTATTAATGACAACAAAAATGGAAATGGACCTGGGAGTAGTTATATCAGGCAACCTAAAGGCAGGCAAGCAACGTGAGAAGGCAGTAAGGAGGGCTGGGGGGATACTGGGATGCATAAGGAGAGGCATCACCAGCAGAAAACAGGAATTTGTTATCCCTCTGTACAGAGAGTTGGTGAGACCCCATCTGGAGTACTGCATGCAGTTCTGGAGACCCCATCTCTGCAAGGACATAGACAGGATGGAGGCATTCCAGAGGAGGGCAACTAAAATGGTGCAGGGTCTGCACCAGAAGCCATATGAAGAGAGACTAAAAGAGCTTAACATGTATACCCTCGAAGGAGAGGTCGACATGATAGAAACTTTCAAGTACCTCAGGGGACTCAACAAAGTCCAAGACAGTAGCATCTTTCAGAAAAAGAGATATGCAAGAACAAGTGGGCACAATTCGAAGATAGAGGGGGGACGACTCGGGGGCAATATGAGGAAGTATTTTGTCATGGAGAGGGTGGTGGATGCATGGAACGGCCTTCCTGAGGAGGTTGTGGGGTCAAAAACAGTGGGGGAATTTAAGAATGCATGGGGCAGACATAAGGCAATTTTAGTAGGAGGAAGTAGGCTGTTGGTAAAACTAGGATCTGCAACTTATCCAGTAGGTAGGGAAATGGGCAGACTGGGTGGGCCATGTGGTTCTTATCTCCTGTCAAAGTCTATGTTGCCTTGCTCAGAGTCGGAATGGAGTGACCACCACTTAGTATGGCTCACATTGGATATGGGCAAGGAAGGAGTGGAATCTGGCACAAGAGTGCTGGACTTCAGGAGGACTGACTTTGGGAGGATGGGGGAAGTGGTAAAAGGGTACCTGGCCAGAATTCAACCTAGTATGGACACTAACCAGAGGTGGGAACTCATAAAGCTGGGGATAGTGGAGGCAACCAAAACCTGCTGCAAGGCCCAGAGCAAGAAGGCTAGGGCTAAGAAACCAAGCTGGTTGAGCAAGGGGCCATGGAAAAGGTCAGGAGGAAAAGAGCTGCCTTTAGGAGGTACAAGAAAACAGGGAGGGGGGATGACGGAGGAGTACTTGACGGAATCGAAGGAGGTGACACGGGCAGTAAGGGGAGCCAAGGCATCTACGGAGCTCAGGCTGGCACAAGGCATTAAGAAGGGGAAAAGACTCTTTAGGTACATCAGAGAGAAAAGGAGCTGTAAGGACCATAGTAAGGATTAGGAAGGAGGGTTGTGTGGGAAGCAGGGGCAGTAAGGCAGAAGCACTAAATGATTACTTTTGCTCGGCATTTACTAAGGAAAGTGGGGTGATATCCAGGGGTGGAATGGCGAAACGGGGGGGTAGGGGTGACAGATGGGAAATCATGGAGGCAGAGTTCGGGATGGTTTGAAGGCACTGAGGGTGGACAAGGCGCCAGGCCCAGATGGCATCCACCCCAAGGTACTGAAGGAGCTGGCAGAGGTCCTTGCGGGACTTTCGGCAGACCTTTTTTTTTTTTTAACTGTTTCTTCTTCCTCTGCCTGCAGTGCCCCCACTCTCCAGGAGACATCAATGTGGCCTTATCAGACCCCACCCTCTTACCTGGAGCCTGGCACTGTCCATCCCCCATGTAGCCTTGGGTTATACCCCCCCCAGGCGGGGTACGAGGTGGAGGCTCTTACACCCCAAGGTCCTTTCTGTTGTTGGGATGCCATCACCCGGACAGGTAGGGCAGTGGGGATCGGGACTGTGGAGCTCCATCTACCGGCGGCGCTGCAGGGTGTTTTCCGGTGTTTCTTGGTGTGCTGTGTGCCCTGATGTCAAGGCGCTAAGCGCTAACGTCCAGCATGCCACCCTTCTCACTGACTTGGGCTTGCCATACCTCGGGTCTCTACCCGAGGTCAGACATGTGCTGAGTCCTGAATCCCCCCTCCCCCCTGGAGAAGGTGAGCTGTCCTTGGGACACTCAAGCCTCCTCCCCTTGGCCAGCCCTCCAGCTCCTGGCCTCATTCCCGAATCCAGGTCACTGGCATCGCAGGTGGAAATCCAACCACTGCGCCGGCTGGCCTTCCCTTAGAAGACCTAATTAATGCCTCACTAAACTCAGGGTATGTACCTCAGGACTGGAGGATGGCTCATGTGGTGCCCCTCCACAAGAGTGGCCCCAGTAGATGAACTGGGGAACTACAGACTAGTGAGCCTCACATCCATCGTGGGTAAGCTAATGGAGACTATCCTGAAAGAGAGGCTGGTGGCCCTTTTAGAGGCCAAAGGACTACAGGACAGCAGACAGCATGGCTTCATTCATGGCAGATCTGCCAAACCAACCTGGT
Source organism: Neoceratodus forsteri (assembly GCA_016271365.2). Classification (NCBI taxonomy): domain Eukaryota; kingdom Metazoa; phylum Chordata; order Ceratodontiformes; family Ceratodontidae; genus Neoceratodus; species Neoceratodus forsteri. The sequence goes on from CM028129.1 coordinate 1,420,361,104, forward strand.
GGCGTTCTATGACTGGGTAACTAGGCAACTGGACAGGGGCCATGCAGTGAATGTCCTGTACCTGGACTTCAGTAAGGCATTCGACTCTGTGCCACATGGGAGGTTGGGAAGTAAATTAGAAGGCACAGGGGTGGTGCAAAACTGGTGAGATGGGTAGGGAACTGGCTTCAGGGAAGGGAACAGAGAGTGGTGGTGGGTGGGGAGCTCTCACACCCTACGGTAGTGACGAGCGGTGTTCCACAGGGCTCGGTGTTGGGACCAGTGTTGTTTAGGATATTCATTGCAGACATATCATTAGACATCAAGAGCAAGATCAGTCTGTTTGCTGATGATACCAAGATGGGAGCGGTGGTGGACGACCTAGGGGGATGGCAGGGGTTGCAGGATGATCTGGCAAAGCTTGAAACCTGGTCAGACACCTGGCAACCGGGGTTTAATGCCAAAAATTGCAAGGTGCCACATTTTGGGGTGAAGAACCCAAGGAGGAGTTACCAGCTGGGGGGAGTGCAGCTAGCCCAGACAGAGGAGGAGGAGAAGGATCTGGGTGTGCTCATTACAGGGTCACTGAACAACTTGGTACAATGTAGGAAGGCAGTTGCACAGGCCAACAAAATGTTGGGTTGCATTGCAAGGGGTATATCCTCAAGGAGGGAGGAGGTGATTCTGCCACTGTATAGGTCATTAGTTAGACCGCACCTGGAATACTGCGTGCTGTACTGGCGCCTATATCTGAAGAGGGATGGTAAGTTACTGGAGGGGGTGCAGCGCAGGGCGACAAAGATGATCAAGGGGCTGGGGGACTTCTCATACGAGAGGAGGCTGAGGGAGTTGAACATGTACTCACTGGAGGAGAGGAGGGACGGGGGACATGATTGAAACCTTTAAGTACATGAAAGGAATAAACAAGACAGGTACAGAGGGGCTGTTCAAAGTAAGGGAGGGGAGGGACACCAGGGGCCATGATATGAGACTGGAGGGAGGAAGGTTCAGGAGGGAGATGAGGAGACACTTTTTTATAGAGAGGGTGGTAGCTGGGTGGAATGTTACCTGCAGAAGTGGTATCCAGTAGAACAGTGGACTGCTTCAAAAAGGGATGGGACAGGACAAGGGGGAGGGTCAAAGGAGGGGAAGGGTGGAAGGGAGGGGCAGCTGCAGAATAAGGGGTGCTAGCTGCATATTCGAGCAGACTTGATAGACCTCTAGGCCCTTATCTGCTGGCAAATTTTGTATGTTCGAAAATTACAGAAAATCCGACTGGTGCCAGCGGAAAGGATTCTGTAGAATCTGTGCACCCTTAAACTTTTTACCGAGTACACTTACCTAGTGAACAAAACATATAAATTAACAAATATTTGGCTAATTGAAAAGCCATGGCATGCAGAAAATGCAGACGATCCATTTGTACACACAGACAATTCATTACTTCTGAGCACTTGAAATACCACACTTAGCAGTAAAAGCAATATTGAGACAGCTGTCACAGAACTGTTTACATCATTGTTGAAATGCACTTCAGTGACAGTAATGTATCTTTATCATTTGATATCTTTTGTTGTTGATGCTCCCACTACTCCAGTGCCATCCACTTCTGCCCTGGTAATCTCTCAGCCCTTGTGCTCGTCTCTCTGCCACTTACCCTCTGACCCCTTGCATCAGCGTTCCCCTGGGGAGACCTGTTAGTGGTGTTAGCAGTTGGTGAACTGGGGACCCGAGAGCCCTGGGTGACATCCTGTGTGCTGGGGCTTTCTTTCTTTATACTGGGTTCTTTTTTTTGTATTTAAATTTGTATTCAGGTTTTCAATATAAACACATATACAGTTCAATTGTAAACATACAAACATATGAAAACGCCAGCAAAAACATGCCATAATGGTCTATCAAGTCTGAGTGTGTGGCTCACGGTCTGTTTTACTGGAGCTGCCCCCCCCCCTTTCCCCCTGGATTTATCATCTTCCACCCACTTTTCCCCCCTCACCATCCTTCCACCAGTTATGACTCTTCCCTTTTAGTCTGTCCCACCTCCTTTTAAAACTGCCCACTGTTTTCAATGAGACATCCTCCTCCGGCAGTTTGTTCCACTTTGACACCACCCTTTCTGTGAAAAAGTGTCTCCTCATTTCCTTTTTAAATTTAGCAGTGTCAGTGACTGAGCAGGTTGCACACTCACCTTTGAGGCCGGAAGATCAGAAGGCTGTGGGTTCTATCCCCACACCAGGTACTTTGGTTAAATCCCAGTACTGACACTGTGGTGCTGCATGAGGGAGATGCTGCACTTCTGAGGTGCCGTCCTTCGGATGAGATGTTAAACGGAGGTCCCATCTGCCTGTTCTGGTGGTAGTTCAGGTGGATGTTAAAGATCCCATGGCACTTCTTGAAAAAGAGCAGGGGAATTTCCCTGGTGTCTTGGCCAAATTTCCCCTATTCACTAAAAATACCACTAACAGCTTAATCTGGTTCAATGTCGGTTGGCATCCATCAGTATCCCTCTCCCCCGGGACGTGGCTAAAAATAAGCAGAATTGTCTAGTCCTCCTTTCCCGGTCAACAAAAACTAAATAAATCTACCCCCAACTAATTTCAGACTATGCCTAATTGTGGTTCCCTCCCTTTTTAAATTGAAAATGCCCTCCGTTCTAACCATGTTCATGCCTTTTAGGTACTTGAAGGTTTCTGTCATATCCCCCCTCTCCCTTCTGTCCTCCAGGGAATACATATTGAGCTCCCACAATTTCTCCTCATAGAGTTTGTCCCCCAGGCCCTGGATCATCTTGGTTGCCTTATGCTGTGCCCCTTCAAGTAGTTTTTTGTCTTTTTTCAAATAAGGGCACCAGAACTGCACACAGTACTCGCAAGTGCAGTCTCACCAATGACATCTATAATGGCAGAATGACTTCCTCTTTCCTGGAGGCGATTCCTCTGGTGATGCATCCCAGCATTTCGTTTGCTTTGGCTGCTGCATTAAGGCACTGCGCAGTGTGTCTGATGTCTCCCATAACTATTACCTCTAGATCCTTTTTCTCCTCCAAACTGGACATCTATACACCCCTCAGCCAGTAGCTGGCCCCAGGGTTCCTAACTCCCAGGTGCGTGACCTTGTACTTCTTGGCATTAAACCCCTACTGCCAGATGCCTGACCAGTTCTCGAGCCTAGCTAGATCCTACCTGAGCTCCTGTCTCCCTTCCTCTATGTCCACACTCCCACAGAGCTTAGTGTCACCTGCGAATAAGCAGATTTTACTTTTGATCCCATCCGCTATGTCACCAATAAATATGTTAAATGACACCAGTCCAGGTACTGAGCCCAGTGGGACCCAGCTGTTTATGGGTCTAAGTTTCGATAGGTTCCCCCCCCTACAGTCATGTTCTAGTTCCTGTCTTGCAACCAGTTCTTGATCCATCCCATCAGCTTTTCCCTGACTCCCAGGTTCCTCAGTTTACTGAGCATCCTTCCATGTGGCACGGAGTCAAAGGCCTTGCTGAAGTCCAGATACAGCACATCCACCACCCAGCCCCTGTCCAATGACCATGTGATCCAATAAAAAAAGTCTTATCAGGTTGATCTGGCAGCCCTTCCAGCCATCCGTGCACCGGCAGCAGTGTGCCTGTCATTAGGGTGCCACATAGTGGAACTCGCCGCCCCCTCTCTGAGTTCTGCCCCCCCCCCGAGTTAGAATATTTAGAAAGGGGGGGGTGGGGTTACAGCCCCCTGCAAAAAGAAGGGACGGCAACATCAGGACGTGGCACCCTAATGACCAGGCGCACTGCCGCTCGTGCTGTGTATAGGTGGAACCATCTGTCAGGATCTCACTAAGACAAGCCCGTGCTGCCTTTCATCCTACAGACCATTTACCTCCAGAAAGTTCACTAGTCTCTCCTTTTGAATGGTCTTCATTAATTTGCCTACAATGGAGGTAAGGCTGACCCATACATACATACATAGATACAGATACTTGTAAAACACATAATGTTCTGATCTCTTCAGATAGTTTTGCTTTGAGTTTAAAATTTGAATAACCTTAATAATAAGGTGATGACATAAATATGTTAAACTTTGTTTTAAATGGTTAACTAGGTCAGATGGAGTAACTGATGAGTGCAATTATATAGGATGATGCTGAAGACATTTTATACTGGGTTCTTTATCGCTGGGCTGCTGGTAAATTCGCACCATGCTGACTATGTTGCAGAAGAGCCCAGCAGCATTCTGCCTCCCTACAGCATGGTCACTTGGCATGTCCACCTGTGGTTAACCAGGGGGCAGCGCCAGCAACCCTCATCCTCTGGAGGTGGAGAGCATCGGCGGGGATGCTCAGTGCCTCCCTCCAGCCCATTATGCCCAGCCTAGGGGCTCGGGACGTGAATTAGGGTTGTCTGCACCACAAGTAGCAGCACTGCTGCTGGGGCAGGGGGGCGATTTTATCATATGATTTCAGTTTATTTATAAATAGAATGATAATGTACCTTCAAAGCACCCTAACCCCTGAAGGAAAGCTTTGAAAAAATGTATTCTTTAGACACAATGCAGTGTCACTTTTATATACTTGTTTAAATACATTTTCTCTAATTCTTCCCGGCCTCTTTATTATAGGGGCAGTCATGCTGACACCATTGGCATTCAGTTCACTAAACTTCCCAGGCTGGTTGGGAAAAATCTCGCTCCCACTCTGAGTACTAGTGATTCTTTTTGTCAACCAGCTATCCAAGCAGCCATCATAATGACATGTTATTGGGATGGGACTGCCTCGATGGCCAATCTGCTGTGTGTTAGGCAGCCCAGGTTCAGGAATAAATTCAGGGAGTTGCATCTGAAAGTGGTCATAGGCTGGAGCAGCTGATGTGTGACAGTGCGCCAGGCCCAGAGAGGGCTGGTGGCAGGTTCCAGTGCCACAGCGACACCTGCAGGAGAGCCAAGGAGTCTACTTCCCCCACAGTGCAGTTTGGTCACATGGTGCCAACATAGCTACTGCCCACGGGGTGGAGGGAGGGACAAGGAGAAAAACCCGGCTGCTGTCAGAATAATGGCATTTGGCCTGATCCAGGGTGTATCCCTGTAAGACAGGTTGCTGACCATGGAAAAACACAGTAACAAAAAAAAAAGATGTTATTTACGTTATATGATCTCCCTTATTAAGAATGTCTGCATGGAGAGAGGATACTTGTCATAATCCTCTGCTTATATCACATCACAAGTGATTGCCCTGGAAAGGGTTGTGGCATCACAAGTAGAGGACTGTGACTTCAGATGCAGACAAACTGCTGGAACATACAAGTTATCCAGCAGAAGGCATTTTGGTACGTCGAGTGTGCTGGATTGCGGAGCCCCTGGTCTCGAGAGAACAGTGGGTCCCACTTCCCTCTCTGCCAACCCTGACCCTCCGCTTCACTCTGTCCCACCCCTTCTTGAACCCCTCCCCACCATCATCTGATTGATTGCCTAAGATGGGAGCTCATTCCACCCTGCCTCCACCAGCTGTTCTGTAAAGAAGTGTCTCCTAACCTCCTTCTGAACCTTCCCATACCAGTTTGTAGCAGTGCTTCCTTGTCTCTTGTTCTCACTGTTGTGGAAAAGATCCTTGAGATCCACTTGCTTATACCTTTCAGGCACATGTAAGGGATAAACAAGGTGGATATACCTGAAAGGTATAAACAAGGGGGATATCTTTCAGGTACTGAAGGTTTCAGTCATGTCCCCTCTCTCCCTCCCTCCTGTCCTCGAGTGAGTACTTGTTGAGTTCTCACAGTCTGTTCTCCACTGCCCTATCATGCTGTCCCTGAACCATCTTTGTTGCCCTCCTCTGCACTGCTTAAGGCTGGCTGATATCCTTTCCCCAGTAGGAACTCCAGCAGTGCATGTCATACTCCAGAAGCGGTCACACCAGGGATTTGTACAGCAGTAGGATATTTTCCTCCTTTCTGCTTGTGAACCGTCTAGCAATGCAGCCCAGCATTCTGTTGGACTTGGCTACAACCTTCCTACACTGTGTAGCCTACTTTAGGTCACTGGTAATTGTTATCCATTAAAAACTGGTTATGTCTGTGTGGCTTACTTGGCAGCCCATCCACCTCTGGGCCTGAAGGTCATGGGTTCTGGTCCCACATTTGGACTGGGCTCATACCTAAATGCTGGCACATGAGTGCAATACTAGTGGGGGTGCTGTACTGTTGGGGTGTGCTGTCCTTCGGATGACATGTTAAACCCAGGTCCCTTCTACCCATCCTGGTGCTGTTCTGATAGGTGTCCAGGTGGGAGTAAATGAACCTAATGTACTTTTCGCAGAGAGATGGGGACTTTCCCCAGAGTCCTGGCTAATATTCCCCTTTCCACAAAAACAAAACAAAGAAAAAAAACAGTTAATGCAATGGTCCAGGGCTGCATTGTGCAATATGGATGCCACTACACATTCATTCACTTCACTACCAGTCTAGCATTGCTTGTAAAGTGCTTTGGGATACATTGTGTATGAAAAGCGCTATATAAATGATGATTGTTCTTCTGATTCTTCATCCCAAAGTCTTTTTCCTCCAGTAAAGTGACCTTGACCACCCTAGACTGTACTCGGCCATTGGGTTCTTTCTTCCTGCGTGCATGACCTTGTACTTCTTAGCATTGAACCCCGGCTGCCATATACCAGACAACCTCTCCAGCTCTTCCAGGTCATCTTTTAGGCCCTGCAACCCTTCATCCATGCCAACCCTCCCACAGAGAATGGTGTTGTCTGCAAAGAGGCAGATTTTCCCTTTGATGCTGTCTCCAATGTCATTGGCATGGAAAAAGGATAATGGACACAGATCTCCTCCTTTTGTAATAAAGAATGAGGGAAGAGAATCGCAGAACATGTATAAAACAGCTGAACTGTGTTTTAAGATAAATATCATGTTTCAGAATTTTTCCTTTGGGGCCAGGGCTATTTAATAGTTACTCACATTATTAGCTAAGTGTATAATGTTAATAGCAGATGAAGTGCCAACACTGTTACCAGACTTGTAAACAAATTATTCTTCAGTGGTTCAAAATGGCACTATTAATTAAGACTTTGCTAAAATGTACCCAGTGCTCTATAAAGAGGATTGTAATGGTCTACCTGTCAAGTTTTCCTTTGACTTTCTTGTGGTTAATTTTTTTTAATCGTAATTTTCAGTGACATACACACACAGTGCAAAAAGGTTATAATCTAAACCAACGTAAAACTAAAGCAGAAATGAGTGGGATTATAGGTTGTTTGCACCAGAATATGCCATGTGATGACATACAGTACACTTTACGAGGAAATACCTGACCTCAGACATATCAAATCAAGCAAAGGTTCTAACCTGGATGATCCTGTGCCTGGGGCTACACCAGTTATTGGGTGGGACAGTGGGTTCACAGGTATACCAGTCCAAGGGACCCATGTCTAGACATGCTGGGTACAGTGACTCCCCTATGAAATTTCCCTGGAGTTGCTGGGTCTATCAAAGTAGTTTTACATTACAAAGCAATATCAAAATACAAGTTTAATTTTTGTCAGCCTGTCCACAGGTCTGGCACCACTGACCAGACACCCACACCAAATCCTAATTTTAGGGGGCAAGAGCGCAGTCCCCCCTTCCCCATCCGCATCATGAGGGATAAGTCATGGGGGTACTGTGGGTAAGACCTGGGGATGGTGTGTGACTGGGCGCCACCAAGATGGGGGCTGGTTGGACACAGGGGACAAAAATTGAAGTGGAAAAAACAAACAAAACAAAGTACCAAAGATAGTGAAAGGCATCAGAATGAATTTTGTGAAGTATTAGTTGAAGGTATGAAAGGCAAAGTTTCATTTCCCCAATCCAGATAGCCATACGGCACTGTCCCCATCCACCTCTGTCAGTATGCTGCCCTCAGCATTACGCTGCCCCTCGTCTCGCCATAGCATTTCCCCCACCCCTACTTCAGGGTCACACTGCAGTTCAAAAGTATATTTGTGAAAACTGATCTCCATACCCTGGGTATAAGAAAAGGGAATTTTGCTGCCCACATATCCTGCTTTATGCCACTAATTTTTTGGTTGTGCAGAAAAGTTCAGTTGCAGCGTTCTTCTTTGTATTACCAGTGAAACCTAATTACTGGTAAGTGAGTGGAGTGAAGAAGTAATTGTTAGAAGCAAAACTCAGTTCTAGGGACATGGATATGTTGTTCATCCACATTATCTGGCAGGTTCCTTGCTGCTTTAAATCTTGCCGGAAGGTCTTCAAGCTGGCTCCTCCCACCCACCCGGGTGGTAAAACTCTTGGCTCCACCCCATGACGCCAGATCTTCCTTACCGCTTGGAGCTCAGGTTCCCTCCTTAGCTCTCGTTTTCGACTAGTTCCTGATTTTCGGTTTCTCCGAATTTAGTTTTGGGAAGTTTTCTAAAACTTTGGTCTTCTTCCTCGCTGCTGCGATGGATATTCGTTTCCGGCTCTCGGAGGGTGCCTGGGGAATACCTCCCGGGATGGACCCACACTCCACATGTGTTTACTGCCTCGACTTGGACCATGATCCATGAGTTTGCAATTTTGCTGAGCCATCAACCTTCACCGGTTTCGCTGAGGCAGAGGTTCTGCCTGCACTGGGGTGACAGGCCTCGGGTCTTTTGTCCGAGTCAGGAAGAGCGGTGTCCCGCTTCCTTCCCCGGACCCACCCATGGTTTCGCGAGGATCTTGGTCTCTGTCCTCTTCTCGGTCAAGCCGCTCCGCCCGACCTGGCAGTGTCGGTCAGGGCACGAGATAGTGGCAATACCGTTCCTCCTCGTCTCCCTCCTCGGATGAGGAGTGGCTTCGATGCAGATGGCGTCGACATTACGAGGAGTTCATGTGGCAGCAGTTGCTATTGTCCAGGAATCAATCGACTCCGATTCATTCCCCATCCAGCAAGCAGCTGCCGCCCGAATGGCCGACTCAACCGCTCACTGCAGTCGAGGTGCCCACTTCAGGGCCGGTTGTTCGTCTGAATCTTGCTGCCCCACCGATTTCGGTGGAACCTCGGTCGGGTCACGACCTGTCCCGCAGGTTGTCTGTCACCCTCACTCCCGCTCGCCTTGGTGTGGAGAGTGGCTCGGGCCTGAGGCAGCTCTTTGCAGACCAGCGCTGGAAGTCCGACGACGACTCCTTCATGTTCCCCAGTCGGGAGGGCCCGGGGTCCTCCCTGGACTGCTCTGTGGACGACAGCCCATCGTCCTTTCTGGGTCTGCTTCGGCTCATCTCTGAGTTCACCGGGATGCAGCTTAAACCCGTGTCCAAACGGGTCTCTTATCCCCTGACGGAGATTCTAGACCGAGGGGGTTCACCCTCGGAGGCCTTCCCGGTGGCCAAGGCCATTGTCGGCCCGGCCTTGGAGCTTTGGCAGCAGCCTACTTCCTGTCCTGCGCCCTCGGCCAGGATGGCCAGGAAGTACTCTGTCCCTGTCGGTTCTTTGCCTGGTTTTTCGGAGCACCCCTCCGCTGAGGGGTTAGTTACCGATAATGTCTTCTAGCATTCTGTGAACGCTCAGGATGTGGATAGGCCCCCCGACAAAGAGTCCAAAAGGATGGACTATGTCGGGCGCAAAGTTTACGCCACGTCCTCCCTAGGCCTCTGACAGGCCAGCTCGGCCGCACTGATGGCACATTTTTCCCACGCCCTTTTGGGCTCCCTGGATGAGGTGCTCCCTCATCTCCCAGCTGACCTGCGGACCACGGTCCGGCGGGTGTGGGACCAGGGTAGGGCGGTGGCGAAGCAGCAGCTTCAGACTGCTCTGGACTTAGGTGATTCCTGTGCCAGGTCGAACGGCGGCCGTCATGGCTACTGAGGCGTGGCTGAGATATCCTCTTTCTCAACGGATACCCAACACAAGTTACGGACATCCCCTTCTTGGGGACTGACCTCTTCGGCCCTGGAGTGGAGGGACACCTCCAGGGGACCGGAGAAGTCCATTGCCACTCTGGATCTCGGTCACCCCGCCCAGAGGACAAGGGCCACGGCAACCTTTGGTGAAGCCCCTTTGTCCCTCGGCCCCTGCGGCTCAACCGCCCATCAACACCAGCATGAGGGCCAGCAGGCTTGTGCTGGGCATCCTGACCCCAAGCCAGCGGCTTCCTCCAAAGGGAAGCAGGGAGGTAAAGGCTCAGGAGCTCCCTCGGCCAGTCCCTCCTCCAAGCCTGCTCAGTGATGGGCTGAGGGGTGCCATCCCCGGCCTCGTCACCCCTACCCGGGTCCCCCCGTGGGGAGACGGCTCCGCCCCTCCTCTGCCTGGTCCGCTTTCACGGACCGCTGGGTGTCGGAGGTGCTAGGGGAAGGTCTCGCCTCTGGATTGCGAGCAGGCCCCACCCTTTCGAGCCATTACCCCTCGGGGGGGCCATGGGGTCCGCAGCCTCGATGTCGGCCCGCCGAGCCGATTTGCCCTGTCCCTCAAGATAGAGGTGATCAGGAAGGTGGCGGATCCTCCTCCAGACCCTGGGTTTGTGTCCAGGTATTCCTGGTCCCCAAACGGATGGGGGGCTTGCGCCCCATCCTTGACCCGCACGACGGGATGGTCACTCGGACTCAGATATCCCATCCTCGGAACGAGGCATGTGGCTCTATTTCCTGGACCTCCAGGACGTTCTTTACACTTCGATCCGTCCGTTTCTTGGGAGACTCCTCCGTTTCTAAAGCGTGGGATCTCTTTACGAGTTCCAGGCCATACCCTTCAGTCTCTTCTCAGCAGCATTCCTGTGGCACCGAAGGGTCCGGGCGTACCCCTACCCAGATGGCGGCCTGACTGCAACCCCTCCAGGGTGGAGGGGGACAGTCCAGAGTTCTGGCCCTCTAGGTTGCTCTCAGACCGGTCTCCTCTCTCTTGGAGCCATGTTGGAACTCGTGTCTAAGCGGGTGATCCTTTCTTTGGGACAGAGCTTGACTCTTGAGTCAGAGCTCGGCTCCCGGCGGACAGGGCCGAGGTTCTTCCTCCCTTACCTAGTCATGTCTGACTGAACAATTTCGCCCTGCCCGGGACTTCCTGCACCTCCTGGGCCTTGCAGCGGCCTGCACCAGCGTGGTCTGTTTGGACCCGCTGGTCCATGCGTCCCCTTAATGGGGGCTGACCAGCCAGTGGTCACAACGCTGTGATCCTTTGGACCAGTCCGTGACAACAGTCCAGGGGTTGGGGAACGCTCTCCTTCGGACTGTTCCCGCTCATCTGCAGGAGAACATCCCATTCGTCCACCCCGAGTCGACGGTCTTCTCTGACCGATGCATCTCCGATTGGTGGGGGTGCCCATCAAAGGGAACACAGAGTGCACCGCCTCTGGTCCTGTCAGGAGTCCCGATGTCATTCCAACCTGCTGGAGCTCCAGGCGGTCTGCTTAGCTCGCACCGTTCGCTCCCGTTTGTGCGGGGTCTAGTGGTTTAGGTCCAGGCGGACAATACCACGACCATGTGCTACCTAACCCGCCAGGGTCGGACGAGCCCCTTGCCACTGCATAAGGAGGTTCTCCGCATTGGGTCTTGCACGCAGCCGGGAGGCGGTTTCCTAGCCATTTCGATGGCAGGAGCCTCCAGCACCCTGGCTGATGCCCTAAGCAGGATAAGGGCTGCGCCTCACGAGTGGTCTTCCCTGCCGGAGGTAGCACAAGATCTTTCTCCCTCTAGGTCACGCCTCGGGCGGACCTTTTTCCCTCCAGGGAGAATACGAGGCCGAGACTGTCTCATGCCCGCCCCCTCAGCAAGGTTCGCTGTAGGAGATGCCTTTGAGGCCACGGACTCCAGGCCTCTTCTATGCCTCTCCCCCCATTTCCTTTGACCCACAGGCAAGGTGAGGAGGGACTAGGCACAGGTGATTCTGGTAGCCCCAGACTGGTTTTGCCAGCTCTGGTATCCAGCTCTCCTCAGTCTCAGCCCCAGGCTCCCGAGGTGGCTTCCAGCCTGCCTGGTCCTGATCTCTGTTATTAGGGGAAGGTATTCCATCCGGACCTTCAATCCCTGCACCTGGCGGCCTGGTCCCTGTGCGGCTAGTGGCCAGGCCTTGGGTCTTCCAGCAAGGTCCTCGACGTTGTTGAGGCATCCTGCCAGGAGTCGAACAGATATGCTGTGCCTTCAAATGGAAGAGTTCTCCATTTGGTGTTAGAATAGGGCCTGGTCCCCTCTCCTGTTCCTCGGCGAGCATTCCAGACTACCTGTGGTCCGTTCTTCCTCTTGAGCAAGGGCTTCGGTCGACAACCCTTAAGGTGCTCCTGGTAGCCACCCCTGTCTTCCGGGCATGGGCTGGAAGGTAGTCGGTGGCGCAGGAAAGGTGGTCTGGTGCTTTCCAAGGCTTTGATCACACTTCCCCTCCGGGGAGAGTATCACCATCTCTGTGGGATCTTACACTGGTATGGGCTTAGCTCACGGGCAAGCCGTTCGAACCTATGCACAGGTGCGATTCCCCCAGCTGTTGTGGAAGAACACCTTCTTGGGGGCTACCACGCCAACCAGAAGGCTGGGAGAGCTCCAGGCGCTCCTTTGAGTCTCCCTATCTGGTCTTCCACAGGGACAAGGTTGTCCTGCGCCCCACCCGAAGTTCCTTCCGTAGGTGGTGGCGGAGCTTTTCCCTAACCGGGTATTGTCTCTGCCGGGGTTCAACCCCATTCACACCTCAGAGGCCGCATATAGGATCCATTGGGACCCTAATTTAGCGCTCACCTTCCCAGGGAGCGTAGGGCTGAAGTTCGGGAGAGGTTCGCCAGCTGTTTGTCATCTACGCTGAAGCCACACCTGGCAGACCTGCAGCCAAGCGGACGATGAGCAGGTGGGTCACCTCCTGCATAGATCTCCACTATAGGTGGGCGGGCATGGAGCCTCCCAGAGGGATAAGTGGTCATTTTACCCGCCCTTCCACTGCATCGGTGGCTGCTTCCAAGGATACCCCTGTCCAGGATATCCGTAGGGCTCCTACCTGGAAGCTGGCATATACTGTTTTTACCCCTACCACGTCGACCTTGGGTCACGCCGGGATGTTGGTCGGGGCCTCGGTTCTTCAGTCTTTATTCCCTAAGTAGGGGGTGTGCACCTTGCCTCCCTCCTCCCGGAAAACTGCTAGGAGTCTTCCAGATAGTGTGGATGAACAACATATCCATGTCCCTAGAAATACAGGTTACTCACCTGTAACAGGAGTTCTAGGAATGGTATATGTTGCTCATCCACACGACCCACCCGGCCTTCCTGGCTTCGACGCACAACCTGGCTTCCAGCGGGCTAGATCTGGCGTCATGGGGCGGAGCCGAGAGTTTTACCAGCCGGGTGGGTGGGAGGAGCCAGCTTGAAGACCTTCCGGCAAGATTTAAAGCGGCAAGGAACCTGCCAATAAGTGTGGATGAGCAACATATACCACTCCTACAACTCCTGTTACAGGTGAGTAACCTGTATTTTTTGTTCTACTCTTGGAGTGCCTTCCAGGAGATCATGGTATACAGTGACAAGTGTGAGCGATTTCATGTCACTGGGACCCCCATGCCAGCATAAGCGGACACTAGTGCGGTTTTCAGATTTTGATGCAGAGGAGGAGGATGGTACCTTCAATAAAGGAAAATTCCTGCCTCCCCTTTGCATGATGGTCTCAGAGGCCTACATCACTGGCATGCTTCCACCGCAGCTCCTCAGAAGGCCACAGCAGGAACAGGAAGTTTAGGGCCATGGTCTGGGGTGTTTCCATGGAATTAATGTGGCCCAGCAGAGCTTTGTAGGGCTTGTGAACTGGACTGAAGATCTAGATGGATAGCGAAGGAACAAAACAAGGACAGGCTGCACTGCAAGTCACCAAAGTACTGCTTCCCAATGCCCTAAAAGCACAATTCATACCACATTCCAGGAAAGGAAGTGCACAGAATTCTTCCAAATTAAAGTTGCTTTTTATTTAAAAGTGCATACCAGTGCAGCATGTTGAGTAAAGACAAATTGTAACTAGTTGTTCAGATATAGACAAGGGTGCCTCTACATACTTGCTTAGTAACACTGGGAGTATGCGATGAGTAAGTATCTAGAGGCATCTTTGTATCTGAACAACTGGTTACAACAAAGTGTTTCCACTCAGCCATTTGGAATGGTATGTCTTTTAAATTAAAAAGCCTTAATAAGTTGGAAGCCTGTGTGTGTGCCCCTTTATTGAACTGTGCTAGATGCCCCTTTTTGGATGAATGAACTACCCCTCACTCTACTTCAACATGATAAACTCGGCCCTTTCAAAAGGGACCTACGTAAACTCCTATCCAAATCCACTCACGGTGTCTGCTGATTTTATTATGAGCTTGTATACCGCGATGCCATATTGCAGTCCATTCCCTACCCCCCAAATTTCCTGTTCTTCACATATCCTTCTGCCTGTATCAATCTCTGTAACCACAGATCGGAAATACTGCCCAGTATCGACATACTCAAAACCTGGTAAGCACTCCATCCTCCACCCCTCAAACCAACTCTACCATACTTTCCAATCTACCTTCCTCCCTTGTCACACGACAAAACCTGCTCCACAGTGTCATCCACTTCTCCTACCACACAGCATGCCCAAGTCACCTCTCCCTGACAAAGCCTCCACAGACTGCTACCTCTCACCCCTTATCCTCGCCCATATCTCTCAGATAAAGCTACTACTGGCTGCCACCACCCACCCTTCAGCACTTAGGATCTGATGTTAGACTGAAGCATTCACTGCATATTACTTACTAACATTGTCGGGGAACACATTTCTATCCCTGCCTAGTGCGTAGTTTCTTAACAATCTCTGTTAAAGCCCTACATGACTTATTGTCAACACTCCTTCATGTCACATTTCTTGTATGTTACTGTAACTGTATTGTGTTGTGACTACTGACGTGGAGCCTTTGTCAAAGAGCCTATGGCTCAAAGGTTGTAATTCCGGAACTGAAATAAGTAAATAGCTGAATGGGGACCCTGCAAGACTGGAATGAGATTAGGAAAAAGAAGAAAGGCAGCAAGTAGAGGGTTAAAGAATACAGTAAATAAAAAAATACAAATCTCAGAAAATTGCCAGATCTGAGGTCATCAATATGACTGTAGGTCTGATTTTGACATATAGTCATTTTTTGTTAATATTTTAGGTAGGTTACTTACAGTTTCAGGTAAGAGTGCTGCTTGTCTGTCGGCTGTGCCGGTCATTTCTAAGAAATCAAAGACTGGTGCAGCAGCCAATTGGAGTGCAGGATATGGCTCTAAAGGTTCCATTGCCCTTGTAATACAAAATAAAAGAAGTTCCCTGGCACGTCGAAGAACGTGTAGAATGTACACTCCAGCATGATGGATGCACTTTTAGCTGAATTTTAATTGAAGTGGTTTAATTGGCAACCCCACCATGAGGGATTGAAATTATACAAGTATATAAAATTGAAATAATAAACGCATGGTACAGGTAGAACAATGAAGGAGCGGGGGCCGTGGCCAGCAGCCGACGTGTGAAGATGTTCTCCATGAGGGCTCCAGCTCAACATCAAATATTGGCTCCAATTTAGCTTTTAATGGATTAGGATCCATGTGAACTGGAGGTAATTCAGTAGTACTCACCTTAAGCTCTCAGTTGATACAAGATTTGGTGCAAATCAGAATGGTACGTACAACCAAAACAGAAGATCTTCCAAGACAGCGGGAAAAGCAAAACAATAAAGCTGCTGGAAGACTGCAGGTTCAAGCAGCCCACTCACAAAGATTGGGAGGGAAGGCAGTCTGAACAATGGAGCACGACCGCAGGCCATTCAAGATATATACCAGGAAGAAGAGGGCTTGCAGGACTGGGATTGAAAATGAACCTGGTAAATAACGAAACCAAAGCTGGAACAGAGATAGTCAACACTTGCCAATTGCAGTCCATTCCCCTACCCCCACCCCCAACCCGCCAATTTCCCATTCTTCACATATCCTTCTGTCTGTATCAATCTCTGTAACCACAGATCGGAAATACTGCCCGGTATTGACATACTCAAAACCTGGTAAGCACTCCATCCTCCACCCCCTCAAACCAACTCTACCATACTTTCCAGTCTACCTTCCTCCCAGTATAGCACAGTGGTTTAAGGCTCTGAGCTGCAAATCTGGTGACATCCAGCAGACCAGACTTGGGTTTGAATCCCACAGCTTCCACTTGCATATTGTGTGACCCTGAGCAAGTCACATAACTTCCCTGTGCTCCCAGGTCGCTCCTGTGAAAAAAGCTTTCAGCTTAGTGTGCTACTCCTGGTTAAACTACTAACTTAAAAAAAAAAAAAAAAAGGCAACTACGGCTGTCACAGGAATAATCGCTGAAAATAAAATACTAAAAGCCCATCTTGAGCACAGATGTGCAGCATCAGACTCTTGGGTGTTCTAGAGGGGTAGGAGGAGGAAAATCTTTTTATTTTTGCTATGACTTTCATCAAAACTCAACTTGATGTAGACATAACTGAATCACTCACCAAAGTGTATAGAATAACGCCACGAAGGAAACCCAGAACAATCCTAATGGCAACAGTTAGATCGCACATTAGAGAAAGTATTTTACTCTCAGCCAAAAAGAGAGGATAGATAACACTGGAGGATGGTACAGCTGCTCACTTTTTTGCAGACATTAGTTTTCCAAAAGTTTCAACGTGGTCAGGTCAGGACTGAGAACCCTCGGAGTGTCCCACTCAATGCAGTTCCATGCTAGGCTGCATATAAACTGTGCCTGGAAGACATATTTGTATACTGACCCATCTGAGGCTGGAAAGTATTTAGAGACCGTTAAGCTTGACTTTCCCAGAATGGAACACCAGCTTCCTGAGGGGAGCACTGAATATTTGTCAGGTCTTATGTCTGTTACCTAACCACATAATGATATTAATGGAGTGTGTACGAGAGTATCATTGTTGAGCTATAATACTGTTTCTGGCAGGCTAAATATTGTAAAACCTTATGGGTAATTTGATGCAGAGGCACTATTCTCCAGACGTAGCAAAAAGTTAGTTCTATTGGCTTACCTCTGAAGTGGCTGCCTTTGAGATTGAAGGGAACTAAATTGGCTGCCATCTCGTGGCAGGAGTACAGCATATTAAATTTTACACGGTAAGTGCCTCTGCATGTAGCTTCTATGAAACTGAATGTCTTCGGAATAGTTACAGCATCCATTTCAAGTGATTAATGGGAAGGCGCATGCCTGTAGTTACGTGGGGGAAGAGCTCCTCCCCCACATCCTGCATAATGCATCAGGCTCCGCCGCTCTTAGAGCAAGTCACACTTGCTGTGCTCGCTCCATGCTGTGTGCTGGGGCTGGCTTCTTCCTCTGTTCTGTTACCCCCCCTTTTGCTCCCGTGCCTTCCTCTGCTGCCTTATGTCTCTCGTTTGTTCCCCCCTGCTCTCCCTTTTCATTCGTTCTTTACCTTTTCTTGTTTTTTTTTTCTGCCTCGCCTCCAGCTCTGCAGCAATGCAGTTTGTGCCACCTTATTTCGCTCACTTTCCGCTCTCTCTGTGGACCTCCTCTGCAATGACGTCCTGCACTCCTCCACCTTGCTGCTTGGACAGTGACATGTGCATCTAGTAAAACAACCTGTGCAGCCCCGGAAACTCGTGTACTGCAGCATCTGAGTGCAATGTCATTGATCCAGTGATTTTCAACCAATCCATTCCGACTTTCCCGCAGGTGCTGTTTGCTCCGAGGCTGCTCTGGCAGCCACGCGCTCTCATTCCGGTGTGTCCGCTTCCATGGACTCACCCTTGGATTCCTTCCTGACCACGGTATGCTGCACAGCATCATAATCATTATAAATTTATGGGCTATTGGATTGCTAACCTTGCAGTTATGGGCTGTTATTGCTACTGCAACTCCTCAGAAATCTAATGCACCTGGAGCTCTTTCCAGAAAGGCAAAATAAGTTCCTTTTTATTTCCTTTTAAATGTTTATAACAATAGCTTTAATGACCATTGCTCCAGGCATTTCCTGGCAAGTTAACAACTGTCTGGGTTAAGGACCTGAGGCAACTCCTGCGGCCTGTCACTAATCACCAGTAACTGTTCAGTATGTCAGTTATTCATTGCTTAAACCAGGCAGAGACTGGCTTCAGTACACTTACCAGACAGGCTGAACAGCAGCTAGGTTTAAACAACTTTTCTATTCATAGCATTGTTAGCTACTGCTATGCTTGTTAGCCCATCATGCATGCAAACTGTGGGTTTATTATACATTCATTATGAGCGTTAATTTGCAGGACCTACCCAGGCCACTGGCCAGTCGTACAGAGCTAATCAACATATCTAGAATACCGGCCCTGCTGCTGGAGCTTGTATGTCTCTTCTCTTAGGCTGCATTTCCTGGTTGTCACCCTCACTTTAAGCCTTTGCTTTTGCTGCTGCTGTTCCTGCCTGGACCCTGTGCTGCTGCTGCCTTTTGGGGACTTCCTTGCTTCGGCCACTCCTGCACACGTGCCCTACTACTACTACTGCCTATATGCTGCCATTCAGGACCCTGCTGCTTCTAAACTACAGTTTTACATCCTGCCTATAGCACTGGCTGCTGAATCATACGCAACACTGCCATACCCTCGGCTTCAGCCTCTGGGATGTCTGCTGCACTGGGTGGCCCTCCGTGGCGGCGTTCCCCAGTCCTGCTAGCCTTCATAGAGGCTGGCTTGTCCACTCCATATCCCTTCCACCTGGCGTATGTGGGGTCCAGCTGTTTCCACTGGTCATGCGGGGGGCCTAGCTTGCACCTGCCTCGCCCAACATCGGGGCCTGGGGGTTTTACTTTCTACTCTACACCTGCCTCATAGACATAGAAACATAGACTTTGACGGCAGATAAGGACCGCTAGGCCCATCTAGTCTGCCCATTTCCCTACCTACAGGATAGGCCGCAGATCCTAGTTAACCAACAGAATATATCTTCCTGCCCCCCACAAGAATTGCCTTATGTCTGTCCCATGCATTCTTGAATTCTCCCACAGTTTTAGACCTCAACAACTTCCTCAGGAAGGCTGTTCCATGCATCCACTACCCTCTCTGTGAAATAATACTTCCTCACATTGCCCCTGAACCGCCCTCCTATCTTTAAATTGTGTCCTCTTGTTCTTGCAAGTCTCTTTTTCTGAAAGATGCTACCCTCTTGGACTTTGTTGATTCCCTTGAGGTACTTGAAAGTTTCTATCATGTCCCCCCTCTCCCTTCTTTCCTCAAGGGTATACATATTAAGCTCCTTTAGTCTCTCCTCATACGGCTTCTCTTGCAGACCCTGCACCATTTTAGTTGCCCTCCTCTGGACTGCCTCTATCCTGTCTATGTCCTTAGGAGATGGGGTCTCCAGAACTGGACACAGTATTCCAGATGGGATCTCACCAACTGTCTGTACAAGAGCGATAACAACTTCCTGTTTTCTGCTGCTGATGCCTCTCCCTATACATCCCAGGATACCCCGCCCTCCTACTGCCTTCTCACATTGCTTGCTAACCTTAAGGTCATCTGATATGATTACCCCAGGTCCCTTTCCTGTTTTGTTGTTGTTACTACCTCCCACACATTGTGTATTCTTCCCTGGGTTCTTGTTTCCCAGGTGCATTATTTGCACTTTTGCATTGAATTCTAGCTGCCATACGTCCTGACCATTCCTCCAACCTTGCCAAGTCCTTTTCATCCTTTCCACGCCTCCTTGTGTATCAGCCCTGTTGCAGATCTTTGTGTCATCTGCAAAAGGCATACTTTTCCTTCCAGTCCCTCTGCAATGTCACTGATGAAGACATTAAAAAGGACTGGACCCAATACTGAACCCTGCAGTACCCCACTAGTAACCGCACTTTCTTCAGAGTGGACTCCATTTACAATTACCTTCTGTGTCCTGTTGTCCAGCCAATGTTTTACCCAGGCTACCACCCTGGGACCCACTCCCAGGCTGGTTAATTTGACTATCAATCTTTTGTGTGAGACTGTGTCAAATGCCTTGCTAAAGTCTAGGTAGGCCATGTCCACAGCCCCTCCCTGGTCTACTACTTTGGTCACCCAGTCAAAGAAATCTATTAGATTCGTCTGACATGACCTTCCGCTGTGAGAACCCATGCTGCCTTGGATCCTGTGCTCCACTGACCTCAGGTACTCAACTATTCTTTCCTTCAGAAGTGACTCCATCACTTTCCCTACCACAGAGGTCAGACTGACAGGTCTGTAGTTTCCTGCCTCTGTCTTGGTCCCACTTTTGTGAAGGGGAATCACATCCGCCTTCCTCCAGTCCTCGGGTACCACACCATCCTCCCATGATTTATTAAAAAGAGTAGCCAGTGGTTTCACTAGTTCCTTCATTAATTCTTTTAGAATTCTGGGGTGAATTCCATCAGGACCCATTGCTTTGTCCACCTTCAGTTTTAGGAGTTCTTGCAGAACCCTTTCTTCTGTGAAAGGACTGGGATCGACCCCCCTATCAAGAGTGCTTCTGTTAATTGGATTAGGCACTTCCCCCTCCTCTTTTGTGAATACTGAGCAGAAATATTCGTTCAGTATTCCTGCTTTTTCACTGTCCCCCTCTGCCCACCCACCGTTCATTCTATTCAGCCTCACTATCCCTCCCTTTGTCTTTCTATGCTCGCTGATGTACCTATAAAAGGTTTTATCCCCTTTCTTAACTGAGTTGGCTATCTTTTCCTCAGTTTGGGCCTTTGCTATTCTGACTTCCCTCCCTGCTTCTTTCTGCCTTAACTGGTACAGCTCTCTGTCCTGCTCCTTCTGTGTTTCCTTATACTCCGAATGCTATCTTTTTCTTCCTGACTTTCACAGCCACCTCTTTTGAGAACCATAGTGGCTTTTTCTTTCATTTTGATTTGTTTATTTGCTTCACACAAAGGCTTGTTGCCTCTGTGATGGCAGTTTTGGTAATTCCCCATTGTTGCTCCACACCTCCTTCTAGCCTGTTTGCTAGTGCTTTTCTGAGGCACTCTCCCATCTTGCCAAAGTCAGCCCTCCTAAAGTCCAGTACCCTCACTTTTGTATGGCTTGACTCTGTAGCTGAGTTTAACGTGAACCACACTGTTTGATGGTCACTTGTCCCCAGATGGCAACCTACTTCTAGATCTGAGATCCTCTCACTGCCCCCGTTTGAGAGTACGAGGTCTAAGATTGCTCCCTCACGAGTGGGTTCCGAAACTAGCTGTCTAATGCCTGCCACCTGTAGGGCGCCTCGCTCAGCATCAGGGCCTGGAGGTTCGACTGTTTCTACCCTACGACTGCCTCACCCAGCATTGGGGCCTGGAGGTTCCAATTCTGCTCTACTCTGCCTCGCCCAGCATCGGGGCCTGGAGGTTCGACCTTTCTACACTACACCTGCCTCGCCCTGCTCGGGGCATGGAGGTGCTGTTCCTTACCATACTTGCTTCGCTGGACAATTGGAGGATTTCAGAGCTTTCCGGCCTATTGTTCATTTACTGCTTCGCCCACTCAGGACCAGGGGTTCCTTTGCTCTACTTTCTTCAGCTGCCCGACTTGCTTCCAGCTTACTCACCTTGCCTTCACTGACTTGTGCTCCATCTCCTCGTCTATTGGAACTCGGACCATCACTTCCAGTTTGCCTGTACCTTCAACTGGATTCCTGATGACCTTCTGTCGATGTTTCTCCGGGACTTTGACTTCGGTCTGGGACTTTGCTCAGGATCTGCTACCATCTTCGCTGGACTTTCTACATAGTTATTGGATCCCTTGTTCCTTCCTACCTTCGGATCTTCTTCTTTGGGGTTTTGGACTAGCTGGTTATATATTGCTCTTTAGGATTATTCTCCTTTAGTATGCCCAGAAGGATGGGCAGGTTAGTAGCCATGGGTCCTCAGAGGTTTCCCCCCCAAGGGGGGTTTTCCTCTCCTGCATGCTGCTGGCCACACTCTCCGGAGCTGGAGTAGATAATCGTACTTGCATTATTATTTATTTTTGGAGGTCTCACGCTACTCGACTAAGCATCCTTCCTAAGGTAGGATACAGAGAAAAGCCAAAACATCAAGTCTTTACACGTTACTCATCAGTCAAAGCACCTATACACTATACATATACTATCCAGCTCATATGTACTACAATCAATGACTTGCTCTTGTCTTTGCTGAAGTATCTAAGCACTAATCATTTCATACAACTTGTACCTTGCAGGCATTGTCCCACCTACTGGTCTGGCCTGTGTATCCCAAGCACAGCTTACATCATTCAGTTCTACTGTACGCAGCGCAAGCACTGAGCTATGAACCACACATAATGGTAAGGCGCATGCCTGTAGTTATGTGGCGGAAGAGCTCCTTCCCCACATCCTGCATAACTCATCAGGCTCTGCCGCTCTGCTTAGAGCGAGTCGCACTCGCCCTCCATCCTCCCCGACGCCTCCTGCTTCTCCGGCACTCTTATCCCACCGGGGGGTGTCTCACCCTACTCGACTAAGCATCCTTCCTATGGTGGGATACAGAGAAAGGCCAAAACATCAAGTCATAACAAGTTACTCATCAGTCAAAGCACCCAAGCACTATACATATGCTATACAGCTCATATGTACTATGATCACTGACTTGCTCATGTCTGTGCTGAAGTATCTGAGCACTAATCATTTCATACAACTTATACCTTGCAGGCATTGTCCTACATACTGGTCTGGCCTATGTATCCAAGCACAACTTATATCATTCAGCTCTACTGTACGTAGCACAAGCACTGAGCTATGAACCACACATAATTAAAGTGAGTTTGCCTGCTGTTAAAGATAGGTTATAATGAACTTTAAGTTACTGTTTGCAGGTTATTTGAACTGCAGTTTAATTGAAGCTTGTTGAGCTCTCAAGCCTAAGCTCCTGTTGACTTACAGGTTGTTTGATATAGCGGTGTCTGAAGGGCTGAGCGTTTTAGAAGTTTCATTTTTCAGTGCGTTAGTATCTACGCAGTCTTCAACCACCACAACAGAATTTCATGTATTGGACTGCTATCATGATCACTGCTGCTTATGGCTAATCTTGAAACAATATCTGTATTTGTTTAATAATATGCTGTGTCTAGACTGCTGTATGATGCAACTTGGGGAGAAAAGTTAAGAATATTTTTTATAAGATGATGCATGATGTTACTGGTACTTGGAACCAAGAATTGGTTAAATGTACTTATTGGTTGTTTATGAAAACGCCAATAAACATAAAATTAAAAAAGGTACAAATTTGTATCATATGGTACACACATGAAGAGAGTGGCATTGCCAGTTAACTTGGGTCCCTAGAGTACATTTGACTGTTGTGGGTAAAACCAGCACTTTTGGAGAGCGGGGTCCAAGATTTTACAAGGGCCTAAAGTTGGCCCAAGCTTCAGCCTGTGAACTGTTGCTGAGGAGCTGATGAGCCAATGCATCAGGTTGGTAAATAAGGGCAAGAGAAGAAGGAAACCACTGTGGTTCTTGAGAGAGGTGGCAGACAAGGTAAGGGCCAAAAGAGCAGGTTTCAGGAAATATAAGGAGGCTCAAAGGGAGCAGGACAGGGAGGTGTACCTAAGGAATCTAATGGAAGCAGGGAAGGCTGGTAGGAGAGCAAAGGTGCTAGATGAAGAAAGATTAGTGCAGACAGTGAAGAAAGGGGACAAGGCATTCTATAGGTACATTAGCAAAAGAAGGAAGACGGGGGGGATTGTAAGGCTCAAAGGGGATACAGGGGAGTGTAAGGAGACATGGAAAAGGCAGAAATACCGAACAAATATTTATGTTCAGTATTCACTAAAGAGGAAGAGAGGGTCAGGGACCAAAACTGGGTAACAGACACGAAGGTAGGGGGTAAACGCAAGTTACTTCACAGTGGAAACCATCCTGAAGGAGCTCACAAAACTGAAGGTGGACAAAGCAATGGGGCAGATAGCATACACCCAAGGATATTAAGAGAGCTAGCTGTGCCTCTGGCAGCACTGTTCACGGAGGCACTCAACACAGGAGTGGTTCCAGAGGACTGGAAGAGGGCACATGTAGTCCCTCTACACAAAAGTGGTAGTAGGGAGGAGGCAGGGAACTGTAGTTCAGTCAGCCTCACCTCACTAGTAGGTAAGATCATGGAACACTGCGTAAAGAAAGAATAATGGTACACTTGGAATCCAGCAATGCCCAGGATCCGTGGCAACATGGATTCACAGCAGGAACGTCATGTCAGATGAATCTGATGGATTTTTTTGACTGTGTGACAAGGAAAGTAAATCCGGGGGGAGGAAGATATCGTCTACCTTGGTTTCAGCAAAGCCTTCGACACCATCCAACATAAAAGGCAGATCAACAAAATGAATAGTCTGGGCATGGGGCATAGGGTGGTAAACTGGGTTAGGAACTGGCTAACGGACAGGAAGCAGAGAATGGTGGTAAATAGGATTCAGTCGGGGAGGGGTGACCAGTGGGGTACCTCAGGGATCAGTCCTGTTTAATGTTTTCATCAGTGACATTGCGGTTTGAGAGGAGGGAAAGGTCTGCCTGTTTGCAGATGACACCAAGATTTGCAACAGGGTGGATACTCCGGATGGGGGTGGAGAGAATGAAGAGAGACTTGGAGAAGCTTGAAAAATGGTCTGAAGTGTGGCAACTAAAGTTCAGTTCCAAGAAGTGCAAAATAAAGCACCTGGGAAGAGAAAACTCTGGGGAGAGCTACAGCATTGGGGGAGTTGCTGACTGTCACCAAGGAAGAAAAGGACCTGGGGGTTATTTCTGATGACCTAAAGGTGTCTAAGTAGAGTACAAAGGCTTCAGGGAGGGCCAGTGGCATGCTGGAGTGCATAGGCAGAGGTGTCACTAGCAGAAGGTGGGCGGAGGTGATGCCATTGTACAAAACACTAGTGAGGCCTCAGCTAGAGTACTGTATGCAGTTCTGGAGGCCACACCTTTGTGAGGACATTGACAGGGTGGAGGTGGTCCAGAGAAGGGCAACAAAGATGGTACAAGGCTTGCACATGAAAACATATGAGGAGAGACTAAAGGACCTCAATATGTACTCACTGGAAGAGAGGAGGGATCAGGGGGACGTGATAGAAACATTCAAGTACCTTAAGGACATTAACAAGGTGCAGGGGGAAGACATCTTCCAATATAAGAGATATACAAGAACGAGGCGGCATGATATGAAATTGGAAGGTGGCAGGCTGAGGGGAAATGTGAGGAAGTTTTTCTTCACAGAGAGGGTGGTGGACACATGGAATAGACTACCACAGGAGGTGGTGGGGGCGAGCACAGTGGAGGGTTTTAAACATGCATGGGACAGGCATAAGAGGCATAAGGGTACCTTAGAGATGGGAAGGAGGGTGAAAAGCCATTGACCAGGTAGGGTCAGAGGCCACAAACTAGTGTAGGGCTTTTGGGCAGACTGGATGGGCCTGGCAGGTCTTATCTGATGACAATTTCTGTTTTTTTTTTTTTTTTTTTTTTTATGTTTCTAACTATAACCTGCCCCCATCAGATTATTTCCCTTGTCACCCACCTCAGTGATCGTGGCCACCACGGCTGTACCCTTCCCTGTAGCCATGAGAGCACGTGAACATGCGCAAAGGTGGGCAAGACAGTTTTTCATCTGGAGCCAAGACAGCGCTGAGCTAAGTGTCTAGCTTGACTGTACAAACCAAGGCATGATCCAAGCCATGGCTTCTACAGACTGTCCTCTACCATACTGACAGTGTACCTCATGAGTTGTCACCTCTGCTGTACTCGCTTCTTAGGCGGACAAAAATGCCTGCTTGGATCATAACTGGCTCAACCTCCCTTGACTCTCAGTTGTTCATTGAGGTCGAGCCTGATCCAGGCACTAAGCGTGAGCCAGGCTATAGCCTGTATGGCTTAGTCACCTCTAGGTAAGTGGCTGCTTTTATAGCAGGCTCATGGCAATTAGATTCATGAGTAGGCTGGCATGAGGTGAGCGAATATAGGTGACTCGCATGCAGTTTTCCTCAGGAACTAAAGTCCTCAGTTTTATGGTGTCTTTGGTGCCCTGCCAGCTTCAAAGTGGAGTTCAAGGTTTGCATTGAACCTCCAATTGACAGCCCCAAGGAAGATCCCACCGCTGATTTGCTAAGATTCAGGAGACACAAAACCCTAATATGTTTTCAGTTTGCTGCTGGGGTGGTGGTTGTGGGGAGTTAGGGTGGGAAACTGTAATACCACATTTCCCTTACTTTTGTTGTGTTAAGCTGAACTGCTGCATTAATGCAATTTTTTATCTAATAATTTCCTTTCTCTTTAAGTTAGTGGAATCGTATCCTCATTGGGACCTGCATGAACAGATGCAGACATGCAGAGCCATCTGGGCCCTGCGCCAAAGGAAGACTCTGTCCACCTGTGGAAGTGCAGGGCCCTGCTGACCCTGTGCTTATGTCACCATGTAGTGACAGAGGTCAAACAGTTACCAAACTTTTGAACAAAAATGTCAATGTACTTTTATAATTTTATTGTTTTTCAATATTTTGACTTCACATTTTTAACATGACCTTCTTAGGAACCCACCTCATGAACCCAGTAGGTGACAGTTTTGAAATCTTGGCTGAAATGTAATTTTGCGCCAGAGGTGCAAAAGTGCGTTTCGGCCAGGATGAAAAAGTAACAGCTGTCACATTCATGACTTGGTATGAAATAATGGGTATGTTGAAAATTTTGGGTCAATATGGTGAAAATTACCAACGTTATGAGAGTGTTGCAAAATTTCAACATATGCTCATTTTTACTCCAAATTTTGAACACAGCCTTCTTATGACTCTACCTGATGAAGGGTGGAAACACATTTTAAATCCTGCCTGACAGGTGATTTTGCACAGTGACTGTGTAATCACCTTTTGAGATGGAGTTCCTTAATTTCACCACCCTTGTTCATGAGGTGGGGTACCAAAAAGGCCATGTTAAAAATTTGGCTTTGAAATCTTAAAAAATGGCACAGTTTTGAGCAAAAGTCTTCATTCTGTCCATTCTTCTTTCGTGAGCCAGCAGTCTTGTGTAGTGAGTATTACAAAAGATTTTCCAAATCTTGTTTCATGAGCAACCCTGTTGTTTCGTGAATCATGAAAAAGGTCACTCAACAAGAAGGTCGACTCATGAAATAAGATTTGTAACTTATTTTTTTTTCCCCCATTCTTGTTTCATGAGCCAGTCTGTTTCGTGAGTGATGAAACAACTCACGAAACAAAGAGGCTGCTCATGAAACAAGATGGTGGACTTACCCCCCCCCCCCAGTCTTGGTTCTTGAGCCATCCTCCTTGTTTTGGTAATTGTTTCATCAACTCATGAAACAGGATTTGGAAAAAAACTAAGATCACCATCTTGTTTCACGAGCAGCCCTTCTTGTTTCATGAGTTGCTGCATCAATCATGGAACAACAGGTTGGCTCACAAAACAAGAATGAGAACAAAACA
Organism: Neoceratodus forsteri; assembly: GCA_016271365.2. NCBI lineage: Eukaryota > Metazoa > Chordata > Ceratodontiformes > Ceratodontidae > Neoceratodus > Neoceratodus forsteri. Next base: position 1,420,388,403 of record CM028129.1, read on the forward strand.
CTAAGTCCCAAATCTTGTTTCATGAGCAGACTGTCTTATTTCATGGGGTTCCATTCTTCTTTCGTGAGCCTCACGAAAAAAAAAAATCAGCTCATGAAATAAGCCTCACTAAGTATTTGTGGGGTGTTGAAAACCATATTTCTAGGACCTTTTTCAAAAAACTAAGTCCACAATCCTGCTAAACTGATTCCATTTAGCTAGGTTCATGTGTTGTTTTTTTCTCCGCAGCATTATTTTATGGGTTTTCTTAAAAAAAAAAAAACAAATTTAAAGAAAAAAACAGGAACAGCATGACTGCCATATAAAACAAGAATTTTTCTCACAAAAGAAGAATTTCAGGTAATGAAACAAGAATCTTCTTCCATGGGCAGGAAATTCTTCTTTCGTGTCAAACATCTGAAAGACCCTACTGAGCGTGATCAAAACCAAAATTTAAAATACTTAGTTTTGGAATACATTAATATTGTTTCACCAAACCAATGAACGGCAGCATTTTAGGGGAAGCCCTTTCTACCCTGGAAATTTCAGAACAAAATTCCAAACCATCTGGGCTGTAGAGAGAGCAAAAAAAAAACCCTCTTTTTGTACTATATGAATCTCAAAATCCACACATCTGACAAGAATGAAACTTGCCAGATCAAGGGACCTTGCCTCTCAGACTGGACATGCACACTTTTTTCTGTTGAACGAGTGTGAAGCTATTAAGGTGCAAAGTTAACCCCCTACTCAACCCTAACTATAGGGGCACTACTGCATCCCTAAAATTATAGGGGCATGGTTGCGCCCATATAGTTAGGGTTAAATCTTCACGTCTATGTTAAACTGAAAATGTTGCGCTTTAATAACTTCACTACCATTCAAGCAATTTGCATGCAAAGTGGCAAGCACCATCAGGGACAAAATATCTATTGATGTAGCAAGTTTCGTTCCATTTGGATGTGCGGGTGTGGAGATATGGAGTGTGAAAAAATGTGTTCATTACCATTTTTGTCAAATTCATCATCATCATGTTGCACAAAAACTGTGTGGAATTTTGGTCTGGAAATTTTAGGTTATATAGTTCTTGGGTCACAGTGGTGCCTTTTGAAGATTTGGTGAAAAATATTAATCTGTTCCAAAGTTATTAAATTTTAAAGTTTCCCATTATTTCCTATGATAAAAGTTAAATGTGAGGCTCGAAATGGGATTCTTGATCGCAAATGGGTAATCCTGAGCCACAAATGGGCAATCCTTTTTCGTGCTGCCACCATCTTGTTTTCAGTTAGTGGTGGCAACAAAGTTAAATTACTTGAAACATACACTGGTTACTAGTAGAATAATAGTTGTCTTTAGCTAATCGGGAGCTGTGGAATCCAATTCTGGAGTCAGTTTTCAGTAACTTGTTGTCAAATGTGTGTTTTTGACTTTGGGAAATCATTTTTCGCAAATTGTGGGGAAGCTATGCTGCGAAACAAGATCCTTTTCCACAATTTGCAAAAAAGGATTTTCTTTTATTGCAAATTGTGGCAAAGGATTTCCTGGGTAGTCTAGTGGTCCCTACCTCGACGTCCGATTGTGTCCTCCTGTAGAATCGAAATATATTCCCTGGTAATCTAGCGGTCCCATCCCCCTCCCACGATGTCTAATAGCTGTCCCCGTATAAGACATGTATTTCCTGGTTGTGTAGTGGTCCCTCCCTATATTTCAGTTTTACACATTGGTGTCCAGTGGTACCCCCTCACCCTCTGATTCACATATACAGTATGTTTAATTTAATACTGCACCAGTTAGGGCACAGCTCATTGGTGTCCAGTGGTACCACCCACCCTCCCATGTCCCTCTTAATGTTATCATAGTGTTGGTGGCCTGTGGTACCCCCACCCTCCCATGTCCCTGGTGATCTGTAAATTAGAAAACCATCCATCGATGTCATTAGTTTTTTTTACCTGTTAAAAAAGTCCACGCTGTTCCCACCCACACTTCCCCACCTAACCTCCCACTGTGCACCCACGTCCCCAAAGCCCCCTACATCCTCCCACACACCTTCACTTACCTGACATGCTCACAGTGCGAAGATCCACGCTTCGATTGAAGACCTGTCTTGCTGCTGGAACCAGCAACTTTTGTATGATACATAAGGTAACTGCGGTTCAATTCCGGCCGCAGTTACCTTACTTGTTATACAGAAGTTGCCGGTTCCAACAGCAAGACATGTCTTCGATCGGAGAGTGGATCTTCACACTGTAAGCATGTGTGAGAGGAGTGGAGGATGCGGGAGGTGGGTGCACAGTGGAAGTCGGGGTTTTAGCAGGAAGCGGTGAGGACTTTTTTTTTTTGTTAACAGGTTTAAAAAAAAAAACTGAGGACATTGATGGATGGTTTCTAATTTACAGTTTACCAGGGACATGCGAGGGTGGGGGTACCACTGCCACCAACGCTGTAATAACATTAAGAGGGACATGGGAGGGTGGGGTACCATTGGACACCAATGGGCTGTTCCCCTGACTGGTGCAGTACTAAATTGATCACATATGGGAACTGGAGGGTAGGGGGTACTACAGACACCAATGTGTTTAAAAAAAAAAAAAAAAAAAAAATATATATATATATATATATATATGTCTATATCTATCTATGTGTGAATCGGGGTGGGGTGCCACTTGGCTCTTGGCCTTATTATATAATTAACCCCCATGGGTCTGTTTTCTTGTATACCATACATACCTATCATATATTCTGTATATAAATAAATATGTATTAGCCGGCTCGTTGGCGCAGCGGTTGGATTTCTGCTTGCGACGCCAGTGAACCGGGTTCGGGAACGGACCCGAGTTGTCGGAGGGCTGGCCGCGGGGAGAAAGATCAAGCATCCTAGCAACAGCTCTCCTTCTCCAGTGGGAGGGCAGGGTGCATGTCCGGTGCTTGACGGACCCTTAGCGGAGGCCGGGGGTACCGCAGCAACCGGCATCTGAAAGTGTTCGGAGGGGCAGGATGGACGCTGGACGTCAAAGCACGTTCCCCCCCCCCCATATACAGCACCAAAAAAACACTTCCTGCCTGCGGCCCTAGGTGAAGCCTGCCCTGGACTTCATCAGTCTCCAGGACCAACCCTCTGACCTAGTCCCATCGCGCACCCCACCTTGGGGGGCAAGCCAGGGGGTATCCGAGGGGTTGGGTCTGAGGTGGAGGTTAGGGTCCGTGACCAGGCTGAGGTGCCGGGTCACAGGTAGTGGGGGCCAAAAGTATGATTAATAAATAAATATTTATATATATATATATATATATATATATGTGTGTGTATATATATATATATATATATAAATAACACATATTTATGTTTCTGAACTAAATACTGTGGTCATATGAATTATATTTATTATTCTGATTGGGTGACAAGCATTCTAAACAGTTCTGGCAACTCTTATGTACAATAACCTAATTAGAATTTAAACCATAAAATCATTACTGTTGAAAAATAAAAATATTTTTATAACAATGTTAAGGCACTCCAAGGGTTGGGATATCTTTGTATTTTATGTACTCATGTATTGACATTTATTTAATCCAGGCAGGCAAGCAGACATAAAGTACAAAAATCTTGTTTCCAGCTGTGACTGAGGGTGGGGGCAGAAGGGGAAGGGAGGTAACAAACGGAGCGGGTGCAGGAAACCAGTTACACAACAGTTAATAACATTACAAGTAAACAATGAACACAAAACAAGAATACTAAAAACATATTATGTATAATGGCAAAAAAACTCCATTTAATGCATCAATTAGGGTTGTTCCACAGCGACAAAAGTGAAGAAATTTGATGTTAGGGTTGAAAACTCCCCTTGCACCCCCCCACCCCACATTGGGGTGTGCTTTGGGGTCGTTGGCCCTAACTCTCACCCCATCACATGTGTAAACAAGCTGAGGTGGTGAACTGTAGGAGAATGGGGTGAGAGTTAGGACAGATGACCCCAATGCACATCCCGATGCCGGGTGGGGGGGTGCAAGGGGGGGTTTCAACCCTAACATCGAAATTCCTTGCTTTTGTCGCTGTGGAACGACCCTAACTGATGCATTAAACAGAGTTTTTTTGCCATAAATTTCCCTTCTTTTTGAGAATGAAGACTATAAATAGTGAATGGAATGTGGTGGTGGGAGCGCAGGCTCTTCAGGCCCCGCACTCCCACCACGTGATTTTTACTCACATAGTAACAGTAACCACAACAGAAGTGCAGGTGCAAATGGTAACGCACATGGTGATGCAAACGTAAATAGTAATGCAAACGGTAAGAGAAACGCAAGCGCAAAGTGACGCCAAAGCAAAAAGGAACGCAAACGGAGATGCAAACACAGTTTCATATGGAAATGCAACCGGTAACTCGCACGGTCACGGTACCGCAATTGAAAACGCAAGTGGTAACGGTGACAGCAAGAATAACGCCAAAGAAAACAAACGGAAAAGCAAACGCAAGCGTGTACAGAAATGCAAAAAGTAATGCACACAGCCATGGCATCGCAGTATGAAATGCAAATGGTAATGGTAACAGCAACAAAAACGCCAAAGGAAATGAATGCAAGCGCATACGCAAATGCAAACTGTAACGCACACTGTCACGGTAATGCAATTGGAAACGCAAATGGGTACGGTAACAGCAATGATTACGCCAAGCGAGAGAGAAACGCAAATGGAAGGGTGGCCGCAAATGCAAATGAAAATGCATACGGTGACGCAAATCGAAACGCAAACAGAAATAGTAGTGGAAACGTAAATGCTAACAGTAATGCAAGCGCAAACGAAAATGCAAAGGGTAGCACACACGGTGGCATACAGGGGAACGGTAATGCAAACGGGTATGGAAATGGAAGTGGGAACGCTAACTGTAACAGTAACAGAAGCACACACCCGTTTTTTCCCCAACAGCTACATAGAGAAACACAGTGAGTACAAAGAATGTATGCATAATAATGGTCCTCGGAACAGAAAATGAGCACTTGGAATAGTAAATTGCTTATATCTCAGGAACCGTACGACATAGAAAAAAAATTAAAATTGTATATTATTTATGACTTTCCTGGATAGTTTTGTACTTAGCCCCATAGTAGGGGGCTAAGCATTTTTCTGATGAAAAGTCCGTATCTCGAAGCGTTTCCGAGATACGGGCCCCGAAAGACACGGCAGATGCTGAAATGTTAGTCTGTGGGGAAAAGCGTCAACTTTGGAGCACCGTAACTCTCCATCCGTGCAATATTTTGTCACCAAACCACCGAAAGGCACATCTGTGGGATGTTGGCTCTCTTCCCTCCAAAGTTCAGCCCAAAAGACCAAACCAGTGTTTTGCAGCAGGGTGGCAAAGAATTCCTGTTATTTTCCCCATAGTGTCGAATAGTAGTGTCACAACACTTTCGTAAAAAAAAATCACGAAAGTGTCACAAGTGCGACACTACTTTTCCCAGCAATTTCAAAAACATATTTCTGGGGTGTTTAACCCCAGAATAAAGACATGCCTAGCATCCTCAGGGCTCGACTAGGTAAACACAAAAAGAATTGTGTCCCTAGAGGGTCTCAATTTTAAATGCCAAGCATTTCTTTGATCAGTAACTGAAAACAAAAATGGCTGTCTCACGACACTACAGGGATAATTTACGACACTAAAAACTGCATTTGCGACACTGTCAAACTTTTTGTTAACTTTTCCCATTGACTATAATGGGAAAATTGTTTTTTGAATAACTTTTGAACCGTTCAGTATTTTTTCACGAAATCTTCAAAAGGCACATCGGGGACCCCGGCCACACGTCCCCTGAAGTGTTTGGACCTGTCGTGCAAACCTTGCAAACTGTAGGCACGAGCAAAGAATGTGCAAAAAAGTGTAAATGCGCTACGAAATGTCGCTTAATAATTCCGCAACCGTATATCCGACCGGTATGAAACTTCGCAGACCCCAAGACCTATACTAACGCTCTGTGCCTTCCAAATTTCAGGCAAATCCATTGAATGGTGGCAAAGTTATTAAGGTGCAAGTTTTCACACTTTAACCTTAAATGGTGTACTCAACCCTAACTATAGTGGCACTACCGTGACACGGTAATATATATATACATAATATATATCTTTATTGCTCAAAGTTCACAAGCCACTCAGCTTCTCCTCATGCTTTTTTTTTTTTGCACTTAGATTTTTATTGAAATATTTTTAGGGTCTGGTACGTAGTAATTTATCACAGAGTCAAACATCAGTTGTCTCTCCATAGTACTTACAGATTATATAATAATTTGAAAAGCAATATCCCATGTCCTCAAGCCACGTATTCATATACAAATGGTCTTATTTAGTATTATCCTTTTCAATATCTGTTGTCTTATATATGTGAATGATCTAAAGATGAGATAGAAAGGAGGGTGGGGGGTCAATAAGTAGTGATGAGGAGAGCGAGGTATGAGAGCGGACGATGAAGTGGGGGGAGGGAGGGAAGGTAGGAGGAACAGGTACCCAGAAAATACCTTGCTGGTGTGGAGGGGCAGAACCAAGGGGGGGAAATTACACCCTCAGTCCTCCCCCCCCAGTCTTTAGCTCGCAACCTATCGTTTGTGTAAGACTGGCCCCATGTACATCCTCAACTCTGATCTTGTTCAGGTCACTCAAGTCCCACCTCCCCCGCTACGGCCAAAACCTTGACTCATCAGCTCAGGGGGCCAAGTCTGGTCTGTGTATTGAAACTTTCAGGACCAGGAAGTAAAACAATTCATGGTCTTAACCAGGTTCCCTTGTAATTTTGCCATCATTGTTTCCATCACATAAATCTCATAGATTAAATCCTCCCATTGTCTCAGTGAGGGAGGCTGTGGCTTCAGCCAGTTTCCGGAAATGGACTTTTTGGCTGCTGTGAGCATAATTGATTCTAGGTATATCTTTTGGTTTTGTTTAAGTTTCAGGGGAAAATGTAGTAATATTGCCAGTTCGGGGGTTAACAGGGTCAGTGCCTGTGAGACTCCCTCCCAAAACTGGGAGAGGACAGGGCAGGACCAAAACACATGAACATGAGCATGTGTGGATACTTCTATCGCACATCCCCACCAGCAGGAAGGGTCTTGGGTGGTCGAAAACTTCGCTGATCTTCCCTTGTCAGTCTTCACCATTCATTACTGCTTGGGTTAAGCCGGAGGCGCGCACCTGCTACGGGAGTTGTTTTTTTTTTTTTTGGAGTCGGCTCCAACGGCGCCGCCCTCGAGCGCGACGTACTGCGTCATGCGCGAGGGGCTGCCATTAGGTGCCGCAGACTCCTCCTCTATCTCAGTTCTGTTTCTCCCGCCATCGAGGCTGCACCTGCTGCGCGGTAGCGTATAGTGTTTTCGGTTCTTCAAGACTCCTCATTTTCTCAGAAGGTTTACACGACTCACTCGACGCCGTACACCGGTAAGACCGTTCCTTTTGTTTTCTATCTATGGCACCGAGTGCTTTATTGCTTTTTTTCCTTGTTTAGTTCACATCATGTCCGGTTCGGGAGCAAGGCGTAAGTCGAAGGCGGGCCGCGCCCCTATGCCGGTGCTCCTGTGGCCGCATTTTCCATCTCGGACCGGCATGATGTTCATCTCCGTTGCCTGGGACCCAACCACAACATGGACGCATGCGACGCTTGTTTCTCCATGGACCGTCGTGTCCTCGAAGTCCGTGCGGTCAAGCTCGGCAAGGCCCCGCTGACCTTCGGGGGATGGCGTCGCTCCAGGGACTCCCAGGTAAGATCTCTAGGCCCTTCCCCCGGGTCCCCTCCCAGGCCTGTACGGTCCGCGGAGGAGGAGGCTTCCTCCTCTTCTCTTGCCGAAGGGGAAGCTTCTCTCGCGATGTTGGGGGTACATCGTAGTCCCATTTGCGGCCGCGACGGGGACACCGACTCGGCAGTCACCTCCTCGGAGGTGCAGGCTCCCAGTGTCGAGGCCCACGCCTGCTGGGCCTGGCACCGTGGACCTTGACGCTGCCTTCCGCACTCGCGGATCCCGCACCGTTGCGGTGCCGGTGATCGAGACAGGCACCGCTAGGCGGCGCCGAAGGCCCGGTTTGCGCTCCCGGCGGCGCCGGGTTGGGTTCTGACGCTGGGGGCGGTGCCGTGGGCCTAACTGGCGCGGCAGGGGAGCCAGGACCGGGCCTAGCTGTCGCGGGTGGGCTTGGGTTGTCCGGCGCCATCCCTAGCACCGGCGCCGTTCGCGGCGCTGTTCCTCCGGGGACCCCTGGGGTTGCCAGCATCTAGGTTCTGCTGTTCTCGTCCTCTTCGGAGGTCGATGATTTGGATGAGGACCCATCCTGGCTCCCTGACTCTTCGGGGTCGGGGTCCCCGGTGGCACGGTGTGCTAGGTAGCACAGCAAGCCCCTCCCGCTGTCCCCACTTCCGTCCTCCCCTGAAGGCCCTCGGGCTAGGGGTGGCCCCGGGTCCCGGGAGGGTGATGTAGTGGGGACTGAGGGGGGGCTCCCCCTCCTAGGGGGTCTGTGACAGCTACCCTCCCGGGTGCTGTTGCCACCCCTCGGGGTGGGGAATGCTGAGTCGAGGAGGAGGAGGCTCTCTCAGAGTCCTTGGGGTCGAGGGGGGGGGACGGCCGTCACAGCCCCTGCTGGCCACCCCGTGGGGTGGCTAGGAGTCGAAGGCTGAACCCCGCCCCTTCCCTCTGGGCCCTGGGGTCTCCAGTGGCGTGCTGTGGACTGCCCTTCTGGATCCATGCAGTCCTGGTCTGGCTACAGGGAGGATCCCCCCGGCTCTTCCAGGCATCGCATCCCCAGGGTCTCGTCTTGCGGCCTGGTTTGTTGTCCGGGATCCCGCCAGCTCGGGCTCCGTTCCCCGGATTTCAGAGCCCTAGCAGAGGTCAGTTGCCTCTTCGCAGGTGCCCTTCTCCAGTACCTCTGCTACCAACCCCCGCTTTTCCAGGCCATGTCGGTCCTACGGGTCCGTTATCCTGGGAGCAGTTCAGAGGTTCTGCGGCGGCCTTCCCCTCATATGTTAGACATATGCATGAGCGGGTCTTTCGACTCTCCCCACGCCACAGGAATCTTCTGGACATTCGAGCTCTCCATCATCCTCGTCTTCCTCCTCTGAGGGAGAGGAACCCCTTGCTCACCTTTCTTCCGACGCTGATTTCACTGAATATCAGCGATTCCTTTGAGGATGGTGAGGGATCTTCGAATCTCTTACGTTAGGCGAGACAATACTGAACGGGAGACGCGTGAATTCCTTGGAGAATTCAGTGCCCAGCACCTGGTGGTACCTTCCTGGCCTATCCCTTCCAGGAGGCGCTATCCATTCCTGGCAGTCGCCAGCCGCCCTTTCTCCAGCCCCGCAGACTGTCGTCAGTGCACAGCCCTCGGAACTCTCTGTGTACCCTTCCCAACCCGCCCTCGGGTTTGGCTCACTAGAGACTCCTTCCGGCGACCGTCCACTGGATTCGAATCCTCACAGTTCGACCGTGGGGCGTACAGTGTTCTCTTCTTCTCGTGCAGTGGCTTGCATTGCATCACATCAGGCTCACCACGCTGCCTGCAATTGGCATCTGTGGTCGATGCTCTCCAGCTTTTAGCATCAATGCCTGATACGGAGCACACCAGACAGGCTATTACCTCTCTGCTATAGGCCTGGAGCTAGCAAGACACCAAGCAGCATCTTATGACGCCAATGAGGTGGCTTCTAGGCTTGCGACAGCGATCTGCATTAGGCGGACAGCATGGCTTCGTTTATCAAGGTTGTCACCCCTGGCTCGGCGAGGGTGATGCGCTCCGCCTGGGGACTCGTTTTTTCCTCCAGAGCTAGGAGACTCTGCAGGGCTTCCTCCGCCTCCCCGCCCTCGGGGCAGCTCCTAGCTCTTCTCCCACTTAGGCTTCTCCTGTATTAGCCAGGGTCTTCCTTCTGTTTCTCACCAACAGGAGGCTGGGGGTCTTGTTCCTCAGGGTTCTGCCACCCTTTTAAGGGGAGGGGGCTGGTATTACTCATAGTAATGAATGATGAAGATTGACAAGGAAGATATGAAAATTACATACCTACCGTAATTTTGATCTTCTTGTATCTTCACCATTCATTACTGATACCCACCACCTTCCCTCAGTGGCCTCCTTCTGTATGCTCTCTCCGGCCCTGCTCCTCTTCCTTCCCTTGGCCTTTATGCCAAAAAAAAAAAAATTTCTGTTTTTCCATTCTTAGTGAATGGATCCCCTTTTTTCCCCAAGGTAAAGAGGAACGAGCACGGTTGTACTTTCTTTAATTCTGAGGGAACTGTTTCTGACCACCCTTAAGGTGCGATTCCTAAATACCTTCTTTAGGTTATGCAGTTTCCCAGCTTAAGAGGCCATGTTCTGACGCAGCCTCGGCAAAATTTAGAATCCCCCTGGCAGATATTATTTTGACCTCTTCCAGCTGCTGGTTGAACTTCTCAGCTCTGAGCATCTGCTTGCCTTGCCTTAGGGAGTCTGATTGAGTTTCACTCTATCTTTCGTACAAACTGCCTTCGTGAAGGCATAGTCTTTCCCATACACTGCTGTGTTAGCACTTAACAAGGTGCTAAGGGATTTAGTCCCCTTCCTGGGTGGGCGCTCTTCCCGGAACAGGTTCTGCCCGGGCAGTCTAAGAGCCTCAGCTAGGGATGTAGGACTTGGCATGTTGAGAGTTCAGAGATGTTGCTATCATTCAAATCTGTTCAGGCGGTTCGGTTGAACCTCCCCTCAGTCCTAGCAACTGGGATTCTTGCTCCCTTGTTAGTCTCGAGCCTATAAGCCTCTCAACCAATGCTTGATGGGCACTGTTCTCCCTCTCAACATGCCTCTTTTCTTCTTCTTCTTCTACTTTCCTTTCCTTCTCTCTGTTCCTCCCCTAGAGCCGCTCGAAAGGAGACCCTATGGTCCCTTAGGTAGGAAATCTCTCTCTCTGTCTATTCTCTACGGCTTATTCCTTTTCAGTTTATAACCTTTCCTTTTCTATCCCTCGGCTCTCTTGCCTACTTCCTTTTTTCTTACCTTTATTTTCGCCTCTCTACACAGAACTGAGATAGAGGAGGAGTCTGGCAGTACTTAACGGCCGCCACTCCCGCGCATGACGCACGCCGACTCGAGGGATGTGCACCCTACTGGAGCCGACTCCTAAAAAAAAACTCCTGTAGAAGGGTGCACGCCTGCTTAACCCAAGCAGTAATGAATGGTGAAGATACAAGAGAAGATCAAGAATTATGGTAGGTACGTAATTTTCATTTATTTGTGGTGTTCTGAAAAATCGTGCTGCCACCTTCTGACTAAACTCTCGTCAACAGTATGATCCCATATCTCTATGTTGTCATCTCCATATCCAGAGCCAATCCATCGGTGAGAGTGCAGTTACTAAATCTGACTCCCATGTCTCTTGGATCCTCTCCCAGCGGGGTCTGATGGCTGACATCTCCGCTTGATAGAAGTGTGATACTAGATGTCTGAGGGGTATTATTGCTTGTATGGATACTAAAAATGTTATTAAATCCCAGGGTGGAGTCATGAAAATGTCATATTTGCAAGTAACTAAACCAGTCCCCCCACCCCCACCCCACCCACCCATGGAAGGTGGAACTCTGATTGTAGCTGAGTAAAGGATTTAAAATTTCTGTGGATGTAAAGTTGGTAGGTGTTGTACTGACCGTATTTGCGCCCTGTTCTAAACCCTATATCCAGCCTCGCCAGGGCAAAGGTGGGATTCCATGCTGGAATACCCATCCACAATGCTCCCATCTTATTTGTAGGTATCTTCAGATACTGCATCCAGTCGCAGAGGTAACTCTTGGTATAAATTGATTTCTCAGGGCATAAAGTTCCGGGTACTGGGGGCTGAAATACAGTCGTCTTATCTAGGGGGAAGGATCATCCGCTCCACTTCTACCCATTGGCAAGGCAAGTTGTATTTAAAGAGACACCCATCCAGGAGGCTCTGGGCGACGTACATCAATCAAATAAATACAACACAGCACAGTAATAATCAATTATATACACTACTCCAAACAAGTTAAAATAAACTTTGCTACACAATTTGCTACCCTCAACTTCAGCTACATTTAGAATCTCTAAAACTAAATTAAACATTAACTTTTTTTTTTTTTAAACGACAGGTGAGGACTATAAAACATAGTCCAGGAAGTCCTGATTGTACAAAAAGGCCTTGAGGTGGGCCTTAAATACCTCAACAGACAGGGCCTCCCTAACAACTAAAGGGAACGAATTCCACAGGACGGGAGCGGCAGCACTAAATGCTCTGTCACCAGCAGTTCTTATCCTCGTCCTGGGAATCGCAAGGAGGCCTCTAGAGGAGGAGCGGAGAGAGCAGACCGAGACAGCAGGTGCAAGAAGGTCCTTCAGGTATCCAGGGCCCAGGCCGGGTAGGGCCTTAAAGGTGAGCATTGGGATTCACGTTCCTTTGGGGCCGTCCATTCCATTAGATGGGTCAGTAATGTTGCCAGGATATATCCCGACCAGCATGGACATGCCAGACTGCCCCTCTCATTTGGTGCCTGAAGCCTACTCAGGGAAATGCGGGGCCTACCTCCCTGCCACAGATAACTGTACACAATCCTATTCCATCTTCTCTCCCTCCCCCCTTTGGAAAAAAACATCTGCATTAGGTATAGGAGTTTGGGGCAAGAGGTTCATTTGGATAGATTGGATGCGGTTAAGAAGAGACATTGGTAATTGCTCCCATGTTTTTAGTTTTTGTTGTACTTGGGTAAATAACTTATGATAGTTCAATGGGAATGTCTGTTTAGGTTCCGCTGATATATTTATTCCAAGATATTTAATGGATTTACAGTGTCATTTATATTGGTGTCTGCTTTGTAGGGTTGTTGAGGGTGGGTTGCCTATATACAATATTTCTGTTTTTTGTGTATTTATTTTGTAGCCCGTTAGGTTTTCTAGTCTCTTTAATCCTTGTTCTAGTATCAGGAGAGGACTCAGGGTCTGTGATATAAAGCAAAAGGTAATCTGTGTATAATGCGACCTTGTATTCCCGGCCTGCTGTCTTGTATTCCCGTATCTCCTCATGTCGCCTAAAATATTGTGCAGTTGGTTCAGCATATAATGCAAAAAGGTAAAGGGATAGTGGACATCCCCGTCTCGTTCCTCGTGTAAGAGAATCTGGAGGAGCAAGATCCATTAACTTTAACTATGGCTAGTGGGTCAGAATATACCCCCATAACATTATTAATAAAGCCTTTGGGGAAGTCAGATTTAACTAAAATTCTCTGTAGGAAGCCCCAGGAAACCCTATCGAATGCCTTTTGGGCATCTAAGCTAAGAATTAACAATGGGTTATGGTTCAGGGTAGCACGCTCTATTAAAAAAGGGTTTTCTTTATGTTGTCTGCAGTTTGACGTGTGGAAGTAAACTCTGACTGGTCTGGATGGACTAAAGTCGGCATTATATTATCCAAACAATGTGCTAAGATTCCTATGTAGATCTTATAGTCCTGGTTCAACACCAAGATAGGACGTAAGGAGTCGCATAGATGTGCAGGCTTATTAGGTTTTAGAATTGCTGATATTGTGGCCTCTGACCAAGAATGTTGGGAATTCGGCCTTTAAATGACTTTCTTACATTGCCCTTGTCAAAGGGTCTTTGATCCATTTCCACGTTACTTTATAAAATTCTGCCCCATAACCGTCGGGGCCTGGGCTTTTACCATTTTTAAGCTTTGTGATTATTGCCTGTCTTTTTTGTTGGGTGATAGGTTGTGTAAGGGGTAGGGCCTGTGCTTCCGACAAACAAGGGAGGTTTAGAAATGAAAGAAAAGAGCCCATTTCCTTTCCGGATGGATGAGGGTCTGCTGTATATAATTTAGTGTAATGTGTTTTGAAAGCATGGAGAATACATGATGTAGTGTAGCAAATCTGACCTGTCTGTGGGTTCCTAATCTTTGTCACCGTGGGGTTTTTTTGTGTGTTTTCGAAGGCGATAGGCCAGCAGCCGAGAAGCCCAGGCTCCTCCTCTGTAGTATCTCTGGCGGAGCCGGAGTAGTGCCTGTTCTGTTTTAGCTGTTAATATCTTCTGTATGGTGTGTCGTGTGGCATTTATCTGGTCTATGAGGGTACTACCTCCTTGTATACGTGCAGTCTGTAAGATGGTCAATTGATCCTGTAATTGCCTAAGCTGGGCTTCCGTCCTGCGCTTTTTCTGGGTCACATATGCCACTCTATGTCATCGGAGGACAGCTTTAGTGATATCCCACAGTAATTGAGGTGATGTCTGAGGAGAGATATTATCCCTCACAATCTCCGGTATTTTCTTTTCCAAGAGTGATTTAAACTATGGGTCTTGGAGGAGTGAGATATTTAGTCTCCAATATGTGTTTTTCCTCTCTGCCTGACTAAGGTAATAGGGGCATGGTATGAAAGATAAATATTATGGATGTTAACTGATCTAATTCTGTCTGTGTTCGCTGCTTATGCAGAAGTAGTCAAGATGTGAATAATGCTTATGGGCATGTGAGTAAAATGTACATTTCCTGGCCGAAGGGTATACATGTCTCCATGTGTCTATTAGTCCAGTTTCTTTCAGAAGTCTCCTCAAATGGCATTGACCTATTGTGAGAGGATGCACTCTAGAGGCCGACGAGTTTAAGGTGGGGTTCAGGAGACGATTGTAGTCTCCTCCTACCACCAGAGTTCCCTTTTTATATGAGAGTATTGTGTCCATCAGCTGCTGAATTGTCGAGGCATCACTACCTGGGGGTATATAAATATTAGCTATAGTATACTCCTGATCCCTGAGCTTGCCCACAGCTATAGCCAATCTGCCCTCGGGGTCTGAATATTGGTGACTAACTTCAAAAGCTGAAGTTTTGGGGATCAGGATAACTACCCCTCTGCGGCGTTCCCTGTGGTGAGCCAACCCAATAATCTGTGTAAATCCAAATTTTAATAATTTTTGGTGTTCAGAAGAAGAAAGAAGAGTCTCTTGGAGCAAGAGTATCTCTGGTTTCATCCTCTTAAGAGCTGTTAATATCCTGTAATGTTTCACGGGGCCAATCAAACCATTCACATCATGAGATAGTAACTTAAAAGAATTATGCATGAACATTCCCCCCCCCACCTCTCCCCACTTCCACCCCCCATGTAATTCAAGAAAAAACATAACTATACTAAATTCTCTAGACCTTCCATATTTCTCTCTGTGAGGCTGCATTTCAAATAGTCCCTGTAGATGATACCAGACCCATAGTAAAACTAATAACTGGTCGACTTGAACCCACTGGGGCATTGTCTAGGGGCTAAAGGTTTGGGTTGAAACTGTTTAAAACTATGTACATGCATGAATTCCAAAAAGTAGGTGGCTTCATGTAGTCCACCTAATTGTAGCAGCCTGATAGGCCGCCTAGGGAGAGGCACATCGGTTTGCACCATATGGGCTCCCTTAGGGTTCCAGTGACCCTTAACGGGGAAAGGGGCTTAGCATAGCGAGGGGAAAAAAGCAACCAACACAAAATCAGGTGGGGGGGGGGATGGAAAATGATTGGGTGTAGAAAAGGTGCGTCATATCGTCTGTCCACCCAACTCATTACCCTCACCCCCATATCTGTAAGAGCCCATTGAACAATGTAGAAAAACACCTTAGGACATTAAGTACTTGTTATACTTTCCTGTTTCCCTGTTCCCATTCCCCCCCCCCCCCGAATGAGGGGAGACGTGTGCATTAAGCTAAAGACAGGACATGATGACATCTAGGTGCTGTAGTTCTCTTAAAAAAATATATACTGCTTAATATCATATCGTATACTAATATTATCTCTTTGTCGTAACTGCATCAAAATGTGAGTTCTTCAATTAGTAAGCTTTATGTCGGGAACTAAATATTGAGAAGTCACATCATCCTGGCCTCTTATAGTCAGCATCTTAAAAATATAGTCCCTGCAGGGGTATCCCATATCTTCCTCCACCTCCTCCATGGTTTTCTGGATCCTAAGTTCCTTCTCCTGACTGTTTACCAGCTTGGTTGATTCCTCTGACTCTCTTATAAGTTCAGCATCACCTTGGTTACCAGCAGGTGAGGGCCCGGATAGACAGCAGTCGGACCCATTTTTGGGTTTTCTGTGCCGTCCTTATCTGACCTCTAGAACCTAACTGTGCCCCGGACTCCTGGACCCAGCCCCCGAAGCAGACGCTATTGAGGCCCCCCCCCCGGGGAAGGGAACCACCGGCCCTCCCCAGAGCAGCCAGAGACCCGCCAGTGCTTGTAAGTTATGGGTCATGAGGGCCAGGAGCCCAGGGACCACCACAGCAGTCATGCTCACCATGAGACCCGGTGTCCTTCAGTAAAAAGATAGACATTTTTGTTATTTTCTTTTATGGGACTGTCCCCTTCGCAGGAGGGGAACAAAATCTCCCCCCGCACATTTGGAGAAACCCCACATATCAAATTACTGCACCTTATTTATGTTAGTCGTACGTTGCCAGAAGCGGCTGTAATCTGGCATCAAGTGAGGTCTAACATAAAGTGTAGGACACCTACCAGGTGTGACTGCCTATCTGACCGACTGTAGCCCCTGGGTCTCCCCAAAAACCACACAGTCTTACCCGTTGCAATAAAGATATTGATAATCTCCCTGATGGATGTATCAAGGGCGTTTAGGAATTAACTTCAATTCTACACATCTCTCCGCCACCCCGGAGGGCCCGACAGTCCCCCAACCCCCGCCAGGCCATGCAGGCAGACCCAGGCTGAGAGCCCAGAACCCAAGTAGGTCGTGTACAGCAGCTGACCCAGTCATCCAGGCCCCCCCCCCACTGAGACCACCGGGTGGAGGAAGCCCGGCCCCGATAAGGTACTCACCAAGCCGCTACCATTAAAATCTTAGTAGGCCTACTGTTCAGTCACTCTGTAGAGGGACCTCTCTGTGTGAGAGCTTGAAGGAAGTCTGTAGCTTGTTGCAGTTGTGTAGTGGAGGAGTCCATAGGTCTCTGTGAGTGTGGTTTGTTCGATATTTCATGCCCCCGTTTCTGGACATCTGCCAAAGCTTCCACGGCTGTCGTGTATGTACACTGCCCATCTGGAAACTGCACCGTAAGTAAAGCTGGGTAGGGTGTCCTGAAGCTCAGTTTATTGTGACAAAGGATTGGAAAAAGGGGTTTATGTTCCCAATGTCTCTTCAGAGTATATGGTGCATAGTCATTATCCAGGTACTTTATATTCCAGTTGTGCCATAAAACGTTTTTTGTGTGTCAAGGCTTTCTTGAGTATTGGCTCTTTGGTGGTGTATTTTAGAAATCTGACAATTATTAAGCGAAGCCTGGTAGAGGGGGAGGTGGGCCTGGGACCCAGGGCTCTATGTACACATTCAGTTTCCATAGGCATATCTGCATCTAGCATAAGTGTGGTGTGCAGTAATGTTTCTGTGAAATCTGTGATGTTTCTACCCTCTGCTCCCTCCGGTACTGACTATATCCTGTTGTTCCTTCTTCTGTGGCGATTCCCTAAATCCTCTTGTCTCTCTGTTGTCAGCTTGCAGATCTGAGCCACCTGTTGTAACTGTGTTTGGATCTGTGTGAGCTGAGTTTAAGTAGCAGCCTGCTGCTGTTCAACCGTATGCACTTCTCCCTCTAATGCCGTGATGTCTGATCTTATTTCCACGAGTGAGTCTTTAAAGTTTGTGAAATTTGATTTAAGGTCCGTTAGTTCTGCCAGGATTCTGTCTAGTTTACTGTCCATCATGGAGTCTAAAGATGCCTCTGAGGTCGCTGATTTGTGTGTTCGTTTAGCTTCTGCGGCCTTCTGAGTTGTTGATTTAGTTGAATGCTGTGAGTTGGCTGATCTTTCTGAGTCTGAGCCATAGTCCCCTAAAATCCACGGTTTCTTGTGGTAAGATAGAGTATCAGTTAGTGCTTTCCATTTCAGGTGCATAAGCCTGTCCTCGCCAGTTAGTTTTGCAAATTGTGGGGTTTTAATTAATATTGTTTTTAGGGAGAAGAGGCTTCTCAGGGTGAGGAGCTAGTAGTCTAAGAGGCCACTTTGGTAGCGATGTCACCGGAGGTCCCTCCTCATGCTTCTTGGCACCACTGAGGTTCAATTCTGACCGCAAAAATGCATGGAAACGTTTGAACCCTGCACCCCCACAGCAAAATACAGTAGAGATACGATTATGGTATCTTAAAAGATAAGGAAAGATAAGGATATAAATGAGGAAATAAATTGCAAAAAACCTTGTTAATGCACCAGTTAGGGTCAAAGCAACAAAAGTAGGGAAATGAGGCATTAAGGTTTACAAACAAGGTTTAGTCCATAATGGCATCCTTGTGTGGGGGTAGGTGAAGTAAGCCTCGTGCCTTACTCCACCTCCAACGCTGCAGTAACACACAGCGCCTTGTGCCTTACTCCACCCTTCAGGAGCATAGTAAGGGTCAAGGATCTGTTTTCTGGGGGGTGCTCACCACACACCTAATTGTAGGCAAAGCAGTACAGCTCGAATGTTGAGAATGCATGCCACAGTACCACAGTCACCTTAGCCCCATTCATTACAATTTACCTGCAGCTTTAATCAAGGCCTGGAAACATGCAAGCCGTGAGTCCGTATTTCAAAGCGTATTTGAGATATAGCTGCCGAAATGCACCCCTGCCTTTACAACATTATCCTATGGGAAATGACTAAACTTCTAATTCTTATAACTATGGAACAGATGAAAATGTTCTCACCAAACCAGCAAAAGGTTTTAATTTCTATGAAAAGGCACTTCTTTAGGCAAAGCTGGTTTTACCCTAAAAATGTCTTACCGTAATTCCCAACCATTTTGGACATACGCCAGTTATTTTATGGGAAAGTAACCGAAACATAAATTGTTTATAACTTTGTAGTGCATTAATATTTTTTCACCAAACCACAGAAAGGGACATGTGGGGCAAGCCCTTTGTACCCTGAAAACGTTTGTCCAGAATTCCAAACCGTTTCTTTGCTATGAATTGACAAAGAAACAGCTATATAAAATTAGTTTTTGCTGCAAATTGTGAAAAAAGGAAAAAAGCTTTACCGAGTTTCACAGTTTGCGGCAAAACAAACTGTATTTTAAATTGCAATAAAACCAAGGTGTGTTGCGGCAAAACTTTACCGCAATTTGTGGCAAAATAATTCCGTGGATAAAATAAACACATTTCCGGGCAATTTTTTTTTTTTTTTTTGCAAACTGACCCCAGAATCCGATTCCTCGGGCCACGATTAGGTAAATACAAGTGTTGATCTTTACCAGCACCCAGTGTGTGTGTGTGTGTGTGTGTGTGTGTGTGTATATGTATATGTATATATATATTTATTTTTTTACATTTTAAGTTTGTAGTTGGCCCACTAGTGCAGCGGTTGGAATTCTGCTCGTGATGCTGATAACCCAGGTGCAGACACGGGAGTTGGAGGGCTGGCTGGGAAGGAGAAGGATCGAGCATCTGAGGGACTGCTCTCCTTCTCCGGGAGTGTTCGGTGCTTCGTTGTCCCCTGGCAGAGGCTGGGTGCTGCGTCGTGCCAGAATGGGGCGGGCGGATGCTGGTTGTCATTGCACATCCCTACCCCCGGGTATCAGTCACGCAAAACTGCCACCCCATGGCATGATGCCCTGCCCTACCACCATCCTCAACTGCTCTTACATGTCCTCCGGGGGTCCTCTCTGTGGCCCTGATCCCGAGGGGTGTCATTTATAATTACTGTTGAAGGGAAGCCCTCGGGCGCCCACCCAGGGTAAGCCTGCATCGGGATGCAGACAGGGCACGGGCAGACCTTGAAGGGAGGAATAAGGCCAGGCCCCCAAAAAAAACCCCAAAAATCTTAAGTTTGTTTGCCTCGCATCTGAAACAAGATGGCGGAATCTCGGGAAAAGGCAAAAAAAATGCATTGTTTCGAGGCTGCCATGTAACTTTTCCAATAGGAAATAATGGGAATTTCAAAATTTAATAACTTTTAAACAGATTAATATTTTTTGCACCAGACCTTCAAAAGGCAGATCTGTGACCAAAACCCCATATACTCAAAATATTTCAGACCAAACCCCCCAAGCTGTTTCTGAGAAATGTGGTGACAATTTGACAAAACATGGTAATTTTCAAATTGTTTGACATTCTGTATCTCTGCACCCACACATCTGACCGGAGCGAAACTTGCCACATCCAGAGATCTTTGGTCCCCAATGGCGCAGAATTTCATGCAAATCGGTCAAACAGTTTAAAAGTTATTAAAGTGCAAAATTTGGGTTTAACATAGAAGTGACCATTGATCCCTAACCATAGGGGTGCTCTTGATACATACTGTATATATATTTTTATACTGGTGTAGTACCGCCAGTATAGTTAGGGTTGAGTAAGCGCTTTAATGTTAAACCTAAAATTTTGCACCTTAATAACTTTGCCACCGCACGTCGGATTTGCCTGAATGTTTTCATGCACAGTCTGGTACCATAAATCTCTGGATCTGATAAGTTGTGTTACAGTTGGATGTACAGTTGCGGAGCTACAGAATGCAAAAAAAAAAAAAAAATGACTATTTAAGCGTTTCTTTGCTCGTTCACACAGCCTGCATGAGTTGTCTGTTTGGTCCGAAATCTTCAGAGAAGATGTAGTCTGGGTCACCGATGTGCCTTTCAAAGATTTGGCATAAAAATATTAAACCATTCAAAAGTTATTCAAAAAACAAATTTCCCATTATAGCCAATGGGGGGGGGGGATATATGTGTAAAGTTTCGCAAATGGCCTTTTTACTTTTGTGCTTCGGACATCTTGTTTTCAGTTAGTGAGAGAGAAAAATGCCTGGCATTTAAATTTGGAACCCTCTAGATAAACACTAACTGTTGGATTTACCTAATCGAGTCCTGAGGATGCCAGCCCTATCTTTTTTGGGGTAAAACCCCCCAGAAATGCCATTTTAAACATTGGCAAAAAAATACTTTCGCAAATCACGAAAGAAACAGCAAAAATACTTTCGCAAATTTGAAAGTTTCATGCTACTTTTTGCAAAACTTTCGTGATTTGCAAAAGTGTTTGTTTTAAAAACTGCAAATCTTTGCCATCCTTCTGCAACAAAACAGTTGGGTCTTTTGGGCTGAAATTTGCAGGGTGGAAAGCCATGGTCACACAGATGTGCCTTTTGGTGGTTTGGTGCCAGAACATTCTAAGGGCAAAAAGTTGCAGCGTTCCAAAGTTCTGAAGTTTCCCATGAGATAACATTGCAGCGTCCATTACGCCTTTTGGCGCCCGTGTCTTGAAAGCAAAGCGAGATACAGAGTTTACGCTATTGGCAGCTTAGTTCACCTTTAGGTGAACTATCTTGTAGAAACAAGTTTGAAAATCATGGATGACACCTACAGTGGCATTTTTTTTCCTACTTGGTATGGTTACAGAGATATTGGCAAAACAACAGCTTAATCTGATTCAAGGTCAGTTGGCATTCATCTGTATTCCCCCTCCCCCGGGTCGTGCCTGAAAATAGGCAGGATTTGTCTAGTGCACTTACCCGGTCAACAAAAACTAAAAAAAAAAAAAAAAAAATGTTCCAAGGGGGCTGTCTTTTCAGTGCATTTCGGTGCCCAAGTCTCAGAAACAATGCAAGATACGGATTCGGTCGATTGCGTGAAGTACTTGCTATCATGAGTACACCAGCACTGGAATTTTTTTTCTAGTGGCTACGGTTGCTGAGATATTAGCAGATTAGTGTTACAAGGGTTCCGTGCCCTATAGGGCTGCTGTATGGCTCCGTAGTTATGTGTAAGTGAGAGCGCAGGGCCTGGAGTGCCCATGCTCCCACATACGCATAGCATTATGCAACAAATGGACATTGTGAAGGGAGTCAGGGCCCACGCTTCCGCTTACATTACACTTTCTCAAAAAGCAGAGAAATTCATTGCAAAAAACTCCGTTAATGCATCAGTTAGGGTTAATAAGCACAGCGACAAAAGTTTGGAAATATGCTGTTAGGGTTCAAAATCCTAACTCGCATCCCCCCAACACATATACACACACACACACACACACACACACACAATTATGAGACACTAGACCACCCACATCTGCAACCACAATAATCACAACACTGTACTTATTTCACATAACACTATGTAATAAAAAAACAAATATAGTACAATCGAGACTATGCTGCCAGCACAGTATGATGACACATTATTGTTGGCATATCTTCTTCATACAATGAGACGTAGTCTGTACATGTTTTCAAAATATTGACTTTTATGTGTCACTATTCAACAATTGGGTTGTTGCAGGTATCGCTGCTAACACTTAGGCATGTGGTAGCAGGACAGATACAGATGACACAGTACTTTTAAGATACTGCTCAGGTATGAAATTAGCACCATCACATGTTATACTGCTGCGTTACCTGGAAATACTCATTAGCAGCATGTTATTGTTAGCTTTGGATGTTACAACTGTTGCTTTCACATGTTACTAGTAAACTATACTACAAATAATTACTTTTATTATTACTACCGTTTGTTATTAGGACTGACTGACTCTATCAGACAAATAAATGCAAACATCCAATGACTGTTGATAGGCTTATACTAACTCTCATTTCTAAGAAACTATCTGTGGATAACATACTGTGCGTTTCATCACTTCTTCACTGTTGAGATATAGGCATCTGCTTATATCTTGTTATTGCTGTTTGCAACACAAAAATGCTTACTGTGGGGGCATCACCCATGACTGACAGCATGCATGTCTACCCCAAGGCACTATGATGGTGGCAGAACTCATACAGTTGGTGACCCATGGTGATAGATGTGTCTTACAGTACATTTAGAGTTGTACGTTACTTCTGTTACCTGATGCTGGTTGTCTCTGATTGGTTGTGTTGCTTTGGCCCTTCCCCTGCTTGCATGTGTGTGTGTGGGGGAAGGGGGAATGCAAAGTCAGGGTTTTGAACCCTAACAGCACATTTCCAAACTTTTGTCGCTGTACTATTAACCCTAACTGATGCATTAACAGAGTTTTTGCATATACATGTGTGTGTGTGTGTGTGTGTATATATATATATATATATATATATATATATATATATATACATACACAGTATATGTGTGTGTGTGTGTAATAGATAACCCACTCTTAGGTGTGCGGTCGGTGCTGTGATATACGTCTGAGGCCACAGGCGAGTGCTTCAACCACTCAGGACGGCATATATCAGAGCACCACCGCACATCCTAGAGTGGGTTATCTATCTTATAAAATGGTAAAATTGTTTTTGGGGGTAAAGCAGGTGTGCAGTCGAGCTCTGATATATGCACGGTCATGTGATGTGTTTTATACAATCAGAACACTGGATATGGAGGAGGATGTCCTCCTCCGTTTTATAAATATATATGTATATATAATGGTAGCACGGTAGTGCTACCATAGTTGGGGTTGAGTAGCACTTTTAAGGTTAAAGGGTGAAACTTTGCACCTTAATAACGTTGCCACCCTTCAACGGATTTGCCTGAAATTTGGCAGGCACGGGGGGGGGGCACCATAGATCTTGGGCTCTACCAACGTTCCTACCGGTCAGATATATGGTTGCGGCATTATTAAGCGACATCCATGTGCGCAATTACGCCTTTTCACAAATTCTTTGCTCACGCCTACAGGTCGCACGGTTTGTGCGACCGGTCCGAAAACTTCAGGGAACGTGCGGCTGGGGTCCCTGATGTGCCTTTTGAAGATTTTGTGACAAAATATTAAAAGTTATTCAAAAAACAAGTTCCCATTATAAGTCAATGGGAAAAGTTAACAAAAAGTTCAACACTTTCGCAAATGTACTTTTTAGTGTCGCAAATCCGCCATTTTGTTTTCAGTTACTGATCAGAAAAATGCTTGCCATTTAAAATTGGGACCCTCTAGGAACACAACTGTTTTTGTGTTCACCTAGTCGGACCCCACGGATGCTAGCCATGTCTTTATTTTGGGGTTAAACACCCCAGAAATATGTTTTTCACTTTGGAAAAGTAGTAATGACTCCATGGCGACTTTCGCAAATTTTTATGTAAAGCTAAATTTTTATGGAAAGCTGCAAATTGCTTCACTCACTTTTCCAGACTATGGCCAAAATGACAGGAATTCTTGCCACCCTGATACAAAAGAACAGTTTGGTCTTTTGGGCTGAAATCTGGAGGGAAGGCAGCCAACATCTCATAGATGTGCATTTTGGTGAAAAAATATTGCACGGATGCCAAGTTACGGTACTCCAAAGTTGACGTCTTTTTGCCATAGACTAACATGGTGGTGTACGCCGTGCTTTTCAGGGCTCATATCTCAAAAACGGTGCAAGATACGGAATTTTCATCATGCCAATTCAGCAAAAACCTAGCCCGGAAACTCATGAATCATGTGAAATTTACATTTTATTTCTACGTCATACGGTTCCTGAGATATCAGCAATTTAGTATTCCAACAGCTCATTTTCTGCTCTGAGGCCCATTGCAGCTGTTGGGCAAATACAGGGTATGCGCTTCCGTTACTGTTACAGTTACCGTTCCCACTTGTGTTCCGCACTCAGTTTGCGATCAGTTTATGCTATCTGCCCTGCACGCCATCGTAAGCTGCACTCTTTGCGCTCGCTTGCATACGCACTGGCGCTCGTGGTTTCCGCTTCAGTTTACTTTGCTGTTATTTCTGCTGTTAATGTTACCATTTGCATTTCCAATTACTGTGCCGCATCACACCGAGTATCACGGATTGAGTTTCTTTACGCTTGCTATTGCGTCATGCTTGTTTTCTTGGAGTTATTGTTACTGTTACCATTACCATTAGCATTTACAATTGCGGTACAATCACCCGTATGCTGCTATGGTTTGCATTCGCGCTGGCTATGCTTGAGTTGTTTCTATGCGCATTGTTGCTGTTACTGCTACTATTTGCGCTACAATTGCAGTACCATGACCATGCACGAACGGTTTACATTTCTGTGCGTGCTTGCATTCGTGATTTCCGCTTCTGTTTCCTTGGCATTATTTTACTTGTTACCATTGCATTTGCATTTCCAATTGCGGTACCATGACCATGCGTGTACGGTTTGCCTTTCCATTTCTGTTTCTTTGGCATTGTTTTGCTAGTTACCATTGCCATTTGTGTTTGCAATTGTGGTACTGCGATTGCGTAATGTAACGCTTTGGCGCTTCCGTATGCGCTTTGTGTTCACCTTTCCATTTCTGTCCCTTTGCTACATTGTTGCTGTAACACTTAACATTTGCATTTACAATAGTGGTACTGTGACCGCATGCTACCAGTTGCATTTACACACGCCGCCAGCATCCTTGTTTGCGCCACCGTTCACTTTGGTCACTTTGCACTTCTGCGCTTCTGTTAACGCTATGCTACCTTTATGTTTGCATCACCATGTGTATAACTGTTAGCGCTAGCATTTATGCTTGCAGTTACCAAGCATTATGTCACTACACATCACGTGATTTCGGCCCCGCCTCTCACCACCGCATTCTATTCACTATTTATAGTCCTCATTCTCAAAAAGAAGGGAAATTCATGGCAAAAAAATCCATTTAATGCATCAGTTAGAGTTGTTCCACAGCGACAAAAGCAAGGAAATTTGATATTAGGTTGAAAGCCCCTTGCACTCCTCAGCCCGCCCAACTGGCATTGGGTGTGCATTGGGCTTGTCGGTCCTAACTCTTAGCCCATTCTCCCATACCTCAGCTTGTTTACACATGTGATGGGGTGAGAGTTAGGTCAAGAGCCCAATGCACACCCCAGTGCTGGTTGGGGGTGGGCTGGGGTGTAAGGAAGAGAAATCTTCCCGATTTCGCTTGGTGCTCCTATGGCAAAAAGATGTTGCATACCAATCCCCACCTCACGGCAGCGCTACTGCCTCGTGTCGGCCATGACACTGGGCCCTGCAGTTTTTGGTTTTTGGGTCTTCCATCCCAACATCCTGGACGACCGTCTTACGCACTTCAAATTGGGGAGACTGGAGAAGAGGAACCCTCTGGTGAAGTCCAGAGAGGCTAGGTGGGTGGTTTCCGTGGCTGCGGGCTCTGCCAAGCAATTGGAACACATGCAGGCATTCAAGGATGAAGCGGCTCGCGCTGCAGACTCTCGGAGCTTCTTCGTTCTGCTCAACCTGGGCTCAACCTTCTTGGGCTCCTTCAGGGAGTTGTGCCAATCTCTTCCCACTCGGGGAGAGGCGCCTGCAGGCTCGCACTCCTCCCGATTCCATAAGCGCGAGAAGGAACTGAGCAAGTCTTCGTCTCGACGAAGGTGCTCTTGGGACCAAGAGAGATCTCAGTCCCAGGAGCATGCAGTCTTGACCTTGGTTGAGATCACATCTTTGGCCGCTGTCTTCTTGGACCTCCCATTGGGCCAGCCGACCAAGGATGCGGTCGATGAGGTCGAAATTGTAATCGACCCCATTGATCCAACTCCGGTTGATTACTCCTTAGAAAGGACTCTGGTCCTTGTCTTCCCTGATGAGGAGACCCAGCCCGCTGGTGTCCCCATCGATCCGGTTCCGGACCCCCAGAAGTCACCAGTCCTGCCGTTATCCCCCGAGCGACAGTTGGCCCACCCGATCTCGGTCGAGGTCTAGAACCCTCTCGACTGACAAGCCGAGGAAGAGCCATAAGCGCTCAAAAAAGAGGCAATGCCATCGGTCGTCCTCATCCTCCTTGGATGAGGAGAGGCTTCGACGGAAACTCCGGTGCTACGAGGACCTCATGTGTCAACAGCTGATCTTGTCCGGGCACAGGCCTACTTCGGCTCTTAACCCGGCTGTTACTTGACTTTCACCTCCTGGGCCAAAGCTGACCCCTTCAGAACTGAAATCTTCCATTCCCCCGCCTGCGGGGCTGGCGAGACCACCTGTTCGTCCTAAACCGGTCTCTCCACCGATTGTGGTGGAACCACCGCCTAAACAGCCTGTGGGAGGGGCTCCTTCCAAAGAAGACAGACCAGACACTGGGTTTCCCTGGTGTTTGTCGGTCATGGTCACCCCAGACCACCCCCAGCGAGTCGAGGGTGATTTGGGCGGCAGGCCCTGTATCCAGATTCGTCTGATTCGGACATCACTGAGCTTCATTCTCATCCTGGAGATGATGAATCATCCGTTGGCTTAGGGATGGAGGAAGGTCCTTCCTCCTTCCAAGGGATCCTTCGACTCATCTCTGAGTCCACAGGGATGACCCTGGAGCCCATCCAGAAAAAGGCGGAGTACCCTCTTACGGACATCCTCAAAAGAGGGGTTACCCCGACGGAGGCCTTTCCTGTTGCCAAGGCCATTGGTGTTCCAGCCCTTGAACTCTGGCAATGTCCTGCCTCTTGCCCAGCTCCGTCTGCCCACATGGCCTGCAAGTATGCGGTGCCCATGGGGTCCCTAGCGGGGTTCACAGAGCACCCTCCGGCCGAGAGCCTGATGACCACCTTTGTGTTCAGGCATACTGGTAGTTCTGCCGACACAGACTGACCTCCCAATAAAGAGTCCAAGCTCTTGGACCATTCGGCAAGGAAGTCTATGTGGCCTCCTCCTTGGGCCTTCGTCAGGCAAGTTTGGCCGTCATCATGGCGCACTTCTCTCACGCCCTTCTCGGGTCGTTAGATGAGGTCCTCCCACATCTTCCCACGGACATGCAGACTATGGTCAAGCAGGTCCGAGACCTGGGCCGAGCCGTTGCCAAACAGCAACTCCAGACAGCCCTGGACATTGAGGATTCTTGCACCCGCTTGATGGCCACTGCAGTTGCCTCTCGCTGCAGGGCTTGGCTGAGGCTCTCCTCCTTTCTGGCAGACACTTAGCACAAACTAGCTGACGTGCCCTTCCTTGGGATTGACTTGTTTGGCCCAGGAGTGGCCAGTCACCTTCAGTGCATTGAGCAGTCCAACACCACCTTGGACGCTACTTCTGCCAAAGGATCTTTGGGCAAGAACCAGCAGAAGAAGAAGCCCTTTCAGCACTCTTCCCCTGCAGCCCGGCAGTCCTTCCAAGGGGGACAGCAACATCAGCAGCAGGCTCATGCTTGGCGCCCTCAGCCCAAGCCCGGGCCCCAACAAGCCAGTAAAGGAAGCCGAGGTTCAGGTCCTGGAGCCTCTTCCTCCTCCAAGCCTGCCCAGTGACGGAGTGGGAGTTGCCACCCCTGCTCCTGTCATGACAGCTCTGGGTCCTCCCATGGGGGGGCCGGCTCCACCAATTCCTTTCTGCCTGGTCCGCTGCCTCTTTGGACAAGTGGGTTCTCGAAGTGGTCGGTCAGGGACTGCCTCTAGAATTTGAGCAGTACCCTCCCAGCCAAACCAAGCCCCTCCAGAGGAATGGATTTCTGCTCACACCCAGTCGGCTCTTCAAGATGACATTGCTCAACTCCTCCTCAAGGAGGCAGTAGCTCCTGTGGTGGATCCTCCAGCAGACCTAGGCTTCATCTCCAGGTACTTCCTGGTGCCCAAGCGGACGGGGGCTGGTGCCCCATTCTAGATCTCCACGACCTGAATCAATATCTCAGGTTTAGCACCTTTTGGATGGTCACTCTGTCCCAGATCATTCCATCCTTGGAGCGAAACGTGTGGTTTTGTTCACTGGATCTGCAGGACATGTTCTTTCACATCCCAATCCGTCCATCCCATCAGCGGTTCCTCCGCTTCAGGGTCAAAGGGACTCTGTTCGAGTTCCGAGCCATGCTGTTCGGCCTGTCATCGGCCTCATGGGTCTTCACCAAATGCATTGCAGTGGTGGCGGATCATCTATGGTGTCGGGAGATCAGAATTTACCCCTACCTCGACGATTGGCATTTGGCAGGTCCGACACTACAGGAAGCGGAGAGGTCCAGGGATCTGGCCCTCCAGACCTGCTCCCAACTCAACCTCCTAATCAACGAGGCCAGGTCGAAACTCGTGCCTTCCCAGGTGATTGGCTTCATCGGGGCAGAGCTCGACTCTTGTCAAGCCAGAGCTCGGCTCCTGGCGGACAGGGTGGAGGTTCTTTCCTCCTTTGCCCAATTTATTTCTGGTTGGGCAGTTACGCCCTGCCGGAGACTTTCTGCATCTTCTGGGCTACATGGCAGCGTGCACCTCGGTGGTCCTTTGGGCCCGGTTGCACATGTGCCCCCTACAGTGGGAGGGAGTTCGCCACCCAGTGGACTCAGCACCACGGTCAATTCGACCAGCTGATCACTGTAACCCAGAAGATGTGGGACGCTCTCCAGTGGTGGACCGCCCCAGACCGGTTGCAGGAAGGGATCCAGTTTGTCCACCCCGAGCCAACGGTCGTTCTCACGACCGATGCCTCTCTCATGGGCTGAGGAGCCCACATGGGGGACAAAAGGGCCCATGGGCTCTGGATCCCCGAGGAGTCCCGATGCCACATCAGCCTGTTGGAGCTCAGAGTAGTCAGACTGGCACTGTCAGCTTTCGCTCCTCTGCTCTGGGATCAAGTGGTTCAAGTCCAGACAGACAATACCACGACCATGTACTACCTCAGCAAACAGGGCAGCACGCACTCCTGTCTGCTGTACAAGGAGGGGCTCCACATCTGGACCCTCATGAGCCAATTGGAGGTGGATCTCCTAGCCATCCATGTGGCAGGTGCCTCAAACCATCTGGTGGACGCTCTCAGCCGCGTGGGCCAGACATCCCACGTGTGGTCTGTCCATCCAGAGGTAGCTTACAGCCTGTTCTCCCATTGGGGCAAACTGCTGGTGGACCTGTTTGCCTCCAGGGAAAACACTAAGCTGAGACTGTTTCATGCCCACTTCCGTCAGCAGGGCTCACTGCAGGGGGATACCTTCTCGAGGCCATGGACCCCAGGCCTCCTCTTCACCTTCCCTCCATTTTCCTTGATCTGCAAAGTGCTCCTCAAGGTGAGGAGGGACAAGGCGCAGGTGATCCTGGTAGCCCCAGACTGACCGCGCCAATTCTGGTATCCAGATCTCCTCAGCCTCAGCTACAGGCCCCCAGAGCGGCTTTGTACACACCCGGACCTGATATCACTCAATCAGGGGAAGGTATTCCATCTGGACCTTCAATCCCTGCACCTCACAGCCTGGTACCTGAGCGGCTATAGTTCCAGGCTTTGGGTCTTTCTGAAGATGTCTACACCATGGTGGAGGCGTCTAGAAAGGAATCGACCAGGAAGTGTTATATGCTTTCAAATGGAAAGCGGTTTTCCATTTGGTGTCAGGGCAAGGGCCTGGACCCTTTGTCCTGCCCCATGGCTAACATTCTCGACTACCTTTGGTCTCTCTCCAAAGGGGGTCTACGATCATCGAACCTCAGGGTGCACCTCGCAGCCATCTCTGCTTACCGGGCACAGGCCGGTCAACCGACGTTAGCGCAGGAGACAGTGGTCAGGTGCTTTTTCAAAGGCCTGGGTCACATATCCCCTCCGGTGCATGAACCTCCACTTCAAACAACATGAAGTCTTGCTGTATTCTGACTATATGCAGTTAGCCCCTGCACTTGAACTGCTTCGGAGAGTAAAGAGTTCACTCTATTCAGAAGCATAGAACGTTGAGCTCAAGCTCGGTTTTCAAACCTCTGTCTCTAGCACTCTGAAGTGCAACCATCAGATTTTTTACTCCGCCTAACTGTGAAGTCGCTCCAGAGATCCTTCCTGCACTTCAGTTCGGTATAGTTTAAATCGGTCAGATTTTCTAACCGCTTCCTTATTTTCGGTCTTCTTACCTCTGTCTCGGTAACAGTAAGTGGTGGTAGTAGTAGGTAGTTTGTTGTGATTCTGTTATTATTGTGGAAACTGTTTTTGCCTTCGGTTCTTCTCCGGTCGGTCTGGTTTGGAACCGAATCCCATTCTATTTGACTTATGTTCAAAAATATTGCTGTGGTTTCTGGTACTCAATGGCTCCTAAAAAAAAAATCCGATTTTCTGGATTTTTTTTAACCGACCCGTGACACGGTTGGAACTGATCAGTTTTTAGTTGCCTGGTGTAAAAGCTGGTAAGGGTAACTTTTTTAGTATTTCGGCATGTCTGACAAACCCAAAAAGAAAACCGGTCCCACTGGGTTTCAGTACTGTACCGAGTGTAAGGAGGCCTTTGCTAAGGCCGACCCTCACCTCGTCTGTGTTTACTGTCTGGGGTTTGACCACCTCAAAGAAGACTGCCAGATTTGTAAAAACTTTCCCAAAGCCACTCTGCAAAAACGTTTGAGTAGGCTGAGGGAGAGGGAGGCCAAGAAGTCTGCTGACCCGGATGGCCATCCCAGTTCGGTTGCGACCGAACCTGAGGAGGTGCCCACTGACCTAAGCGATACCTCCTCGGGCAAAGGGAGAGCCAATTCTGTGGAGTCGGTTCTAGTGAAAGGAAACGAACGGCCGGGTTCGGATCTGATTTCCATGGTCCGACTACAAGGGAGATTGCAAAGCGAACACTATAGTACAGTTGCTTTGCCCGGTTCCGACCGAACCGGCAATGGTTCCCAGAGGTTCAGTTCGGTCGGACATAGTCGCTTCTGACATTGATCCAGAGGCTTTCAATGTGGGCGATTGGGATGGAGAAGAAGGGTATGATGAAGAGGAAGATGAAGGCCTAGATATGCCAGTACAGCCTGACATCTCCCCAGACCGGCCTTCCAGTGCGTCTCCTCCCAGACTTTCTGAGTCCCCCTCCCATTTCTTGTTTTACAAGAAAGTGGCTGATACTCTTCGGCTCCCAGTTGAGGAAGCTGAACAGGATCAGGAGGAACCTGACTTCATGAAAATGATGGATGTTCCAGAGTTGAAGAGAGTGTCTATCCCTCTGCATAAATCCCTGGGGAAACAGACACAAATAATTTTGCAGTTTCCAACTTCTCTACCTCCTGTGGATAAAAAGCTGGACAGGAGATGTACATTGTCAGGTCCTGGAACAGAATTTCTTACTACTCATTGCAGCCATGTTGGAGTAGTGCAGGCTGCTGCCTGTGACAAGGCTAATATTCCCCTGGCTTCCCACCCCCCAGATAAGGATTCTAGGAAAGTGGATGCCATGGCCAAGAAGCAGTACTTGGCATCCTCTTTAGGACTCAGACAAGCTAATTACATGGCATATACAGCCAGTTACCAGAAATCGAGGTGGGATACGGTTCTGGAACTGGCTAAGAGTGCCCCTCCCCAGCTAGCCAAGGAGCTGGAGAAGGTGGCTGCAGATGGTATTGAGACATCCAAAGTCCAATTTCACGCTGCTGTTGACTTGAATGATGTACATTCCAGGATCATGGCTACATCTGTCTCCATGAGGAGATTAGCTTGGCTCAGATGTACCAGTTTGTCACGGGATACCCAGATTAAGGCCATGGATTTTCCTGTTGCTGGTAACTCTCTGTTTGGTGTACAGACAGAGGCTTACATGAAGAAGATTGATGAGTACAGGACCACCTACAGGAGTGCTGCAGCAAAAGAGAAGCAGACCACTCCTCAGAAGCAGCAGTTTAGGGCTGGCAGGGGCAGGCCTTTTCACAGGCCTTTTTACCAAGCCCAGGCTTCCTCTTCTTTCCAGTAGAGGGGGTTCTTTAGGGGAAGAGGCAGATGAGGGATGACCAGGACCCCAGCATCCACTCTGTCCAAGTCCCCTTCCAAACAGACACCCTGAGGTGTCAGTCAGGGTCACCTCCCCAATTCCTGTAGGGGGCAGGCTGGCTCACTACTCCCAGGCCTGGGAGTCCATTACTTCAGACAAATGGGTCCTGGAAGTAGTGAGCCAGGGACTTGTTCTCAGTTTCATAAGGTTCCCATCATAAGGTTCCCAAAAATGAGAGGAAGATCTTTCAGCCCCCTCTCTCCTTTGGAGACAAAGGCCTTAGAGGCAGAAGTCTCCTCTCTTCTGCTCATGCGAGCAGTTGAGAAGGTACCTCTTTGTCACAGGGGAAAATGACTTTATTCCAGATACTTCCTTACCCCATAAAAGACAGGGGAGTGGTGACCCATCCTAGATTTAAGGTACCTCAACAAACACTTAACAAAACCAAAGTTCAAAATGGTGACTCTGGGAATAATTCTTCCCTCTCTGAGACCAGAAGACTGGCTAGCCTTCCTGGATCTCAAGGATGCCTATTTCCACATACTCATCAGACATTCCCACAGAAAGTACCTCAGGCTTGAGTTGCCCTCAGGCCATTATCAGTTCAGAGCCATGCCTTTTGGCCTAACGTCTGCTCCAAGGCTGTTCACCAAGTGCCTGGCAGTAGTGGTGGCATTCCTCAGCAGACAAGGTATCCTTCTGTTCCCATATCTGGATGACTGGCTCCTAGTAGGTCAGTCCTCAGACCAAGTCAAGTCAGCCTTAGAGGTCACCCAAAGGCTTCTGGAGTCCTTGGGTTTCATTCTAAACCTAGAAAAGTCAGTTCTGGAACCCACACAGCTGCTCACTTTCATAGGGGTGGACATAGACACTACCCAGGCAAGAGCATTCCTTCCTCTTTCAAGAGTCCAGTCTCTAGTCACTCTGGCTTCCTCCTTTCATCCTCTAGTTTCTCATCCAGCCAGACATTTTCTTCAGTTACTGGGCCACATGGCAACCTCCACAGTTGTGGTCCAGGGAGGAAGGTTTCAGATGAGAGATATTCAATTTCATCTCAGATCCTACTGGTCTCAGAAAAAGGACCCTCTCTCCAAATTGGTTCCAGTGTCTCAAACTCTAGTTCAGGCACTGCAGTGGTGGCTGGAGGAGGACAACCTTTGGCAGGGTGTTCCATTCATCAGTCAGGCCCCTTCAGTGATTCTCACCACAGATGCCTCTGTCCTAGGCTGGGGAGCCCACCTGGATCAGCTTACAGCTCAGGGAACCTGGTCTCACCAGGAGTCTCTCCTTCACGTAAATCTTCTAGAGTTGAGGGTTGTCTTTCTAGCTCTGCAGACATTCTCAGCTGTGGTTTAGGGGAAAGTAGTACAAGTCAGGACAGACAACCATGTGGTACATCAACAAGCAGGGAGATACTCGGTCCTCGGCCTTGTGCACAGAGGCCATGAAGATATGGTCTCTGGCTTATTCCTTTCAGGTTTCCCTGGTGGCTGTGCACCTTCCAGGGAAGGACAACATTTTAGCAGATGCTCTCAGCAGAATTTCTCTGGGTCATCACAAATGGACTCTGAATCCCCTGGTTATTCAGGTTATCTTCAAGTGGTGGGGAACTCCAGAGATAGATCTCTTTGCAGCCCTGGACAATCATCAACTCCCTCTCTTTTGTTGCAGGCCTCCTCTTCTAGGCTCTGTACACCAGGAGGCTCTACTATTGGATTGTACAAGCAGTTTCCTGTATGCATTTCTTTCTTTTCCTTTGATATTCAGGGTTCTGATCAAACTCAGATCTCAGCCTTGCAGAATGATTCTAGTGGCACCAGACTGGGCCAGACAGCCTTGGTATCCTCTACTACTGTCATTGTCAGTGACGATGCTTCTGTGTCTTCCCAAACAGTTCAATCTCCTAACATCCTCTTGGGGGAGGATCCTATATCCCAGTCTTCAGGCTCTCAGGCTAAAGGCCTGGCTCTTGAAGAATTAGAATACGCAAATCTAAACCTTTCTCAGTCAGTCTTGGATAGTCTAAAGGTTAGCAGGAAACCTGCTACCAGAAGGACTTACAATTCCAAGTGGAAAAGATCTGGGTTTTGGTGTTCCCAGAAACCTGTTCAGCCAGAGTTGGCTGACATTGCTACTGTATTGGACTATCTGGTGCATCTTAATAACTTAGGCCTCCGGCCTACTACTCTCAAGGTACATTTGGCAGCTGTGTCTGCCTTCTTTTCCGCTGGGAAGGGCTCTTCCCTAGCCTCTTATCCAGTCTTCAAGAAGTTTTTCAAAGGTCTGATGCATGTTAATCCTCCTTTTCGAGACCCTACTCCTTCTTGGCATCTGAACATCTGTATAGCACAGCTTATGTAGCCTCCTTTTGAGCCTCTATCTACAGCAGAGCTGAAATACTTGACATGGAAAACTGTATTCCTGGTAGCTATTACCTCT
Organism: Neoceratodus forsteri; assembly: GCA_016271365.2. Lineage (NCBI taxonomy): Eukaryota > Metazoa > Chordata > Ceratodontiformes > Ceratodontidae > Neoceratodus > Neoceratodus forsteri. The sequence continues at coordinate 1,420,423,254 of CM028129.1, forward strand.
GCCAGGAGAATCTGTGAGTTACAGGCTTTATCAATGGAACCTAATTTCATATCTTTTCACAGGATAAGGTGTTCCTTTGAACTAACAAAGTTTCTTCCCAAAGTAGTGTCAGACTTTCATCTGCACCAGTCTGTCATTGTATGTGTTTTTCACTGACCATTCTTCCTCTGGGGAGAGAAGATTACACAGTCTTGATGTGAAAAGGGCCCTTAGTTACTATATGGAGCATACTAAGGCCTATAGGAATGGCTGTTCTCAGTTATTTCTCACCTATGGCAAGGTGGGAAAGGGCAAACCAGCCACCAAGAGAACTAGTGCCAGGTGGATTGTCTCCTGTATTCAATTCTGTTATTCAAAGCTTGGGAAGGAACCTCCCTCAGGCCTGAGGGCTCATTCTACCAGAGGTACAGCTGCTTTGCTTGCAGCAGCTAGAGATATACCTTTAGTGGAAATCTGTAAAGCAGCCACCTGGAAAACTGTTCACGCATTTACCAAACATTAATCTCTGGACATTCAGTCTAGAAGTGATGCTAGGTTTGGCACAGCTGTGCTGCAGAGCCTGTTCCCAAAATAGGTTATGTGACTCCCTCGTCCTGGGAGGTACTGCTTAGTAGTCTGCATAATGTCACAATACAGCAAGACTTCATCTTGTTTGAAGAAAAAATTACTCACCTTAGTAGTGTTGTTTCTTCTAATGGAGTCTTGCTGTATTCTGACCTCCCTCCCTGCCTCCCCTCCTAGAACCTAGTAGTTTTGGGATGTGGGTGGGCAGGCACAGTGCTGCACCCCAGAGGTGTACTTGGCTTGCCCTATGTTATGGGTTTATTAATGTTTTAATTTCACTACCTACTTTGATTTTATATTTAGCTTTCTTTTTGGGGTTCTCGACTTGAGTCTTTTTGACCCTAAAAACAATTTGTGGTGGCCATTTGGCTTACAAAAGTTGAAACAATTTCCACCTATTAATTTGATTAGTTAGTGCACGTAATAATCTGACAGTTGCACTTCAGAGTGCTAGAGACAGAGGTTTGAAAACCGAGCTCAAGCTCAACGTTCTATGGTTCTGCATAGAGTTAACTCTTTATTCTCCGGTGCAGTTCAAGTGCTGGGGCTAATTGCATATAGTCAGAATACAGCAAGACTCCATTAGAAGAAACAACATTACTAAGGTGAGTAATTTTTCCCTCCATGGGATCTACATCTGGTACTGGCAAAGCTCATGGGCAAGCCATTTGAACCAATGCACAAGTGTGAGCTGTCACATTTGTCATGGAAGACCGCCTTCCTGGGGGCTATAACGTCAGCCAGAAGGACAGGGGAGCTCCAGGTGCTTTTAGTGGACTCCCCTTATCTGGTCTTCCACAGGTACAAGGTTGTCCTGCACCCCCCCCCCCCCAAAATCCCTTCCGAAGGTGGTATCAGAGTTTCACCTTAACCCGGTGTTTACTACCCAAACTACACCTCAGAGGCCAGGTACAGGCTCCATACCTTGGACCTGAGACATGCACTCTCCTATTATAAGGAGAGGATGGCGGAAATTCGGGGAGAGGTTCGCCAGCTGTTTGTCACCTAGGTGTCTTTGAAAAAGGATCTGTGATCTGAAACATGTCAGACGTTTGGGATTTGGAGGCTGTTATGAAATGAAAAAATGAATGGATTCAAAAATGTTCCTAATCTTCAGTTACAGTTCTTTTGGCATTCCAGTATAAGGTTCATGTGTGCTGGAAACTGTTTGAGGATGCATGGATTACATCGTGCATTGGCCTGTGCTATGAGTTGGTGGGCAAGGAGCCTCCCAGAGGGTAGGAGCTCATTCTACCCACCATACTGCTGCATCGGTGGCTGCTTCCAGGGACATCCCTATCCTGGACATCTGCCGGGCTGCTACCTGAAAGTCAGCAAACACCTTCATCGCCCACTACCACATTGACCTTGAGTCACGCTGGGATGCTGGTTTTGGGGCCTCAGTTCTCCAATCTCTGTTTCCTAAGTAGGGGGTATGTGCCTTGCCTCCCTCCTCCTGAAGAACTGCTAGGAGTCTGTCAATAGGTGTGGATGAACAACATATCCACGATCCTAGAAAAGCAGGTCCTCACCTGTAACAGTGGATTTTCCATGAAATGGTCTCTTGCAGTAAGTCATTACTTCTGGGAGTTCCTGATAGGTGGTGCTCCAGCACGGTAGTCTCTTCCAGCAGTCTCTATACTAGGGACCATCCACACTACTTCACTTCCTGGGCTGTACCTATAAAAGTGGGTGGTCCCTAGTTACCTCCATTCATTTTTCCCGCCGGCTTCAGCTCTGGCAGCAGCTCTCCTAGTAGCAGTCTTCGACGTCAATCGAACCCATAGCCTAGGTGCCTCGGCTTCATACAGACACCATATAACTACAATGGATGATTCCCTGTCTCACACACAGGGTGTTCAACTGAAAGGCTCAAAAAATTTAGAGTCCTCTTCAAGAGATAATACTGGGAAGGAGACCCCTTCACCTAAAGTCCTGCCTGACCGCCTTTCAATGGTTGTGCCTCCAAAACCTGGATCATTAAGAAGGTATTCATCATCGATGGGCACTTCACCTCTGTCAATGGCAGGCTCTACTCTATCAAAAAAGGAATGTTCCTCGTCGATGGGGCATCATTCCTCAGCTCCCCTGTCGACCAGGACTACTGCACCGTCAATGACAGAGGTTCTGCTGCCTTTCCCATTGACAGGGCTTAACCCCCCATCGACGGGAGGGCTTTACAAAATTACATCATTGATGAGAATGCCTCCTCCATCAACGGAGCACATGCTACATGCTTCCTCGTCGACTGCGCTGCCTCCCCCGTCGACGGGACATGCTCCCTATGCTCCACCGTCGACGAGAGGCCTGCAATAATTGACGGGCCATGCATTTACTCTCCCATCACTGATGGCAGCATTTCCATCATCGACGGAGCATGTCTTCACACTCCCATCGTTGACGATGGCATCCCCATCGTTGATGGAACATGCATTCACTATCCCATCATCGACGGAGCATATCCCACCATCGACGATACATGTCCTGCCTTCATCATCATCAATGAAGTATATTCCCCCATCAGCGGGGCATGCTGTTACTGACCCTTCATCTGGAAGACACAGTACATCATCGATGAGACATGCTTCTCTGCCTCTTCTGTCAATGGTGACTGATGCCTCCATTATCGAGACAATCAATGCTGCATAGAACAGCACCCTTGCCTGCATATAGCATCGCTCTGGATGATCCCTATGGAAGGTCGACCTTGAAAAACCAAGAATATTCTCAAAAACATGTATCGAAAGATGCATATGGAGCTGCATTTCATTTCTACAAAGTAAAGAACTATATACTTCAGAACGCAGAGGCCCCCCAGCCTCATTGTCATTCCTACATGGAGCTCACAACCCCATTGGAAACAAACAAAGACGCCAAGATCACTCTACCGGGTGGTGCAAATTGACCCCCCCACCCCCACATACACTGGATTTAGAACCTGCTTACATGACAATTGTATCATCACAAGTTCCGAATATTGAAGAAATAGTAAATAGAGTACTGGATTCTTCTCTTAAGGCCCTCCATCAACTCCAGAAGCATCTTGGAGTGAGATGGTACCAGTCATTTGAGCAGCCTATCATATGTAATCCGCAATTTAAGATTGGAAATAACCCAATACCTCCTACCTTTTGGCCTCTGATCAACAGGTATAGGGTCTCTGATCTATTTTTGAATGGGGGACCGATTCCTTTTGCCCACCTTCAGAGGAGCTTCAGAGTTCCAGATACCTATGCATTTAAGTATGCACAAGTTAGTAAGGCTCTTGCTTCCTTTTTCAGCAGTATTCCCGAGATAGATTCAAATGTTAAGGATGTGTCTGTAATCCTTCAAGTAGCTAACCAGTCTCACCCCGTCTCTAAAACTTATAAGACTCTCCAAGTATTGGACTGTAACTTACCAACTGGGATTTATTATTAATGGACACAGGAATTGGGAATTCCTGCGGACACTGATATATGGAAAAAACTTTGACAGACATCTTACTATGGGTTTTGATGATAGCCTCACTCCAGGACATAATCCTCAAACACAAAGGATATCGCCACCTCCATCAAAACAGGCATGCGTGGAGCTAGAACGCTCCCCGGTCCTGCCTCCTCCCGAATATTCAGACGAATATTATTCAGATTATCATACGAATCCGAACCTTCATAGGACCTATGATGGTTTCCCTGACACAGGTGGATATGAATCCCCTTCGGAGGTGCTCTCGTACTGGGATGAAGGGCTATTACAACCACGAAAGGTAATTTCTCCACCGGATGACCTCCCATTCCCTGAAATGGTGCTACAAGTAGAAAAAACAATGGGGTTTACCACAACGGAACAGGATAGATTAAGTAAATATATGGCTGAATATCTGGGCCTACTGGAAGATCCTGTTCGGGCTGTCCCTCCTTTCATACCTACTTTCAGAAATGCTATTACTGAAGCTTGGAGTCAACCCATAGCAGCGGAGGAATTACCTAGAAAGGCCAACGGGATGCATCAGTCTCCCCCTGATCATCAATATTTAACGAATACACCAGTGGTGGATTCTGTGGTTACTACGGCTGCCCACAACTGCACCGGCAAGCCTAAACATACAAGCACAATACCTCCAGAGAAAGACTCTAAACATTTTGACCATATGGGAAAGAGAGTGTTTGCTCTAAACACACTAAATATCAAAATACTTAACTATATGGGGCACATGCTGCAATACCTTCGCATGCTGAACACTTCTGCTCAAGAAGTTATAAACAGACTACCCGCATCCCCTGAAAGAGAGCAACGTACATCTATAAATAATACTGTCACTTCACTCTCTTGACACCTATTAAGATCAGGATATGATCTTGCTGAGGCTTCGGCTCGAGCCTCTGCAGTTGGTATTCTTATACACCGCCAGCCATGGCTTCGACTTTCAGGACTAGCACCTGATATGCAACACAGAGTGGCTAATGCCCGCTTTTCAGGGGACCATCTTTTTGGGCCAGGGGCTCAAACGATACTGGAGAACTTACAAGCCTCAGATAGACAACTGAAAACAGTACAATACATGTACCAAAAACCACGCCATCAGTATAATTATTCATAGAAAACTGGACCCAATTATACCCCACATGACACCTTTAAGGGCAAAGAACAAGTAACAAGGACCCTGGCGAGCCGACCTGTGGCCACCCCGGGGCTTCAGCCCCTCATTAAAGACTCTACACTCCGCCCCGGTCCCCTCTCCTTGGCCTCGGGGACTTTTTGGGGCCATAAACAAGACTGAGGCCTTTTTATTCACATCATCTCAATACACCAAGCCAACTTCTCAGGTACCACTGTTTATAGACCATCATGACCATTCCATCGAGATGCCTTTGGACCTATGGTACACCGGACGTCCTGTTCCCCCCCCCTCGAACAGGTCCATACACTATTAACTCGCATGCTGAAACATAATAAATTCCACTACGGACTATATTCTTCTCCTCTTCCACTGCTATTCGCAGCTTTCCCTTGATTATGAAAAAAGATCATATCAAAAAGGGTGAGTACATATACAGAAATGATATGTCTTTTAACCACTGCTTTGTTTTGTTGGATCACAGATACATTGTTTTTCATTTGCTACATCATCTGTTACATGAGTATCCTACTTTTATCAAATGGATACATTCATTACTGACTAGACAGTCTTGGAAAAAAAGAGAGAGAGAGAGGGAGAGAGGAGTCTTCACTTTCTACTTTTGTAGTGTCTCTAAAGAATAACATTGTATTACCCAAACTACTATTACAATTCAAGACAAAGTTGCCTTTGACTCAGATTGTACTTTCCCTGCTGATCACTGAAGCTACATAATTGCTCAGTGTAATTGACATATTCCTTCTACTTTTTAAGATACATAACACAGTGAATCATGAATTCCTTTGTTCAACTGATATGCTATTTTATCAAATCAAATCAACCTTTATTTATAAAAAGCGCCTTTCTAAAACCAAGGCGCCTGTACATAACATAATAAAATAAATCAATAAATAAATAATTAAAAAACCATGTATCAATTAAAATTCACGACAGCGACATTTAAAAATCATTATATGCTAGGCTAAAAAGAAATGTTTTTAATGCTACTTTAAAGCTTTTAGCATTCATTGATCCCATGACCACATTTTACCTACGGCAGAATGTCATACGTGACGACCCACTGCCATATAACTGCTTGGTAATCTCCCAGAAGTAATGACTTACTGCAAGAGACCATTCCGTGGAAGATCGTGCAGTTACACAGACTTTTGCTGTAACAGTAGATCTTCTAGGAATGTCTCTTGCAGTAAGTAGTTTCCCTCCATCCCCTGCCTTTAGGTAACAGGAAACACGATGTACGGTTGGGAAGCTTCGGTACCTCGGTCCCTCACTTCTAGCTGAAACCGGCGGGGAACAGAGCTTACTAGGGACCACCCACTTTTATAGGTACAGCCCAGGAAGTGAGGTAGTGTGGGTGGTCCCTGGTACAGAGACTGCTAGAAGAGACTTCCGTGGTGGAGCGCCACCTATCGGGAACTCCCAGAAGTAATGACTTACTGCAAGTTACATTCCTAGAAGATCTACTGTTACAGCAAAAGTCTTTGTACAAGTAGAATGGCACAAAGGGATGGGCTATCTTCTGACACAGTGCGCATGTACCTCCACACACCATGCACTGTTGTCCGCTGGCTGTGGCAGGGTTTGGGAAGAAATGTGGAAAGTGGCTGAGCGAGCTTGTGAAACCTCACCCACTGGTGCTGCCACCTGGAGATTTGGACCCACAATCTGAATTTTGTCTTTGAGTGGAGGGGATTGCTCACCCCTCCTGGCCCCACCATGGGGGGGGAGGGATCCGTGGAGTACTCTGCAGGCCGGTCCTCGGGGGAGGTGGCAGCCAGTCAGGGGCATGTGGGAACAGGGCTGCTAGTTCACCTGCTGAGCTGGGAGGATAAAACCTATATGAAAAAACATCTGGACAGGTGATTGCATTAGTGTATTCTGCACTGCTGTTGCAGAGCAGAATCCACCCTATTGTGTATGGTAGTTTTGGTGTATGAAAGTGCAGGGAGCCATTCTCCACCCCCCCCCCCCGAGTAGCACCACCCATCACTCCACAGATCGTTGAGCAACAGTACATATGTATATTGTAATGACCAAGAAGCAGCCATCAAGGCATGGGGTGGGGATAAACAGCTTTGGCAGCAGCACCATGCACCTGATACCATGCCATTGACAAATCCCTATGCTGTCAACAGTCCAGCATGTTAATGATCAGACACCTACAGTATGTGCTACCATTAATATCTGGACAAGCAGTCTACTTACAGTAAAGCTGTGCCACTGTCACAGGAGAGAATACATCTCCTGCAAACACAAAAAAGATTCATGTGTGACATTTATAGTGAGTAGTCGTAAAGCAACATCTGGTTTCCAGAATTGCAGCACCTAGCACTATGACTGTGTGGGTTGCCTGTTATTTGCGTTGAGGGAAAGGAATGAAGTTTTGTCTTGATCTCATTTTTTTATGTCTTGGTGAGAGCCCAAAGTAGAAAAGCAGTTTTGAAGACAACATGTTAAATTTGGTATTTCTTTGGACCTGGCTTTGTTGCTAATGCCCTTCCAGGGTAAATGTAGCCTTAAAGGCAACCTAAACTACCTTTTTCTGACATGCCCCATTCCCAAAATCCTCCAGTGGAAATGAAGCCCACAGGAGTACTTTTAAATTAGCTGGTGTCTTTAAAACCCCATGCTTATAGATGTTTTTATTGCAACTTTGGTAATCAGGAAATGTTTTATCCTGAGTGTGCTGATCGGACCCCGTGACTGCACTGTACGTGCAATGTGATGATGTAATTCCAGTAAGTCATGTACTGTATTGTAATGAAACCCTATGGAGCCTAATGACACCCCCTGAGGATGACTCGGGTTTGAGTTGGAGCACTGGGGAGAACTGAATCTACAGTCAGACTTGCAAACTTAAAAGGTCTGTTCTGGATTTTTTGAATTTAGGATGTGTGTTTGCTTTTATTAAGTTTTGGAAGTGTTACTTCTACATGCATTAAAGGAGAAGGTTTGCACACAACCTGTTCGTGGTCTGATTGTTTCTGCTACTAGGAGTAAAGCTACCAGCTTTCCGAGGGCTAAAACTGGGACAGTCCATCCTGAACATGACACCCCCACGGTGTCACTCCCACGGGCACCACCGCAGACAACGCTGCACACAATCAATTACATTTTGCTGCTTGCTCTGGCCATGCTGCCTCACAGTAACACCAGTAGCAAACATCCAGATTAAAACAGTACATCATTCTGCTGCAGCAAGTTCCAAATCATGATGTACAGAAAGTTCATTAGAAGCAAACCTGCGTTAAATTGTGATCAGGCATTCAAGCTACATGAATTGCTTCTCCTGACAGTCCCATCCAACCCGCTTACACTCACCTCATTTGCTGAGCAAACTTCACTTCAGTGACTCCCACCACCACACCAGATTGTTTTCACACACTTCCCTACAGCTGATCAGTTTCGGGTACCTTAGTTCACTGCTGCCAGTCTCTTCTCTGTCTGGAGTCCCTTTCAGTTGCTGGCAGGCAGATGTCCACATGTGCTTGTTGGTGCTGCTACCCAGTCTAATCTAACAGGAAGAAACATGCTTTCCTGTGCTCCCACTGACATGCTTGCAGTGCACACCGGCGCAGGGGTTGAAGTTGCAAACTACTGTCCAGCCTGAGCAGCACTACAGTGGTGCTGAAATAACTGTCACTCACAGATTAGCAGTCAGCCAAAAAAAAAAAAAAAAGGGACAAAACTGGGACAAGTAAGCAAAAAAAGGGACAGAAGTGACATTTTACAAAACTTGTGGGGACACTGGGACTTGCTGGCTAAAATAGGGACTGTCCTGGGAAAATAGGGACTGTTGGTAGCTTTACCTAGGAGTGCTATACTTTGGGATTTAGTGGCTTGGTTGGGCAGCCAGCTCTGTTATAGCATCCAGCCCTTCATTGGTATTCGTTGCACCTGTTGTGGGAGTGTTGTTTTTTTTTTTGTTTTTTTTTACACAAGTGAAATCCTGTGGATAAAGTTTGTATTAAGTCACTTTTTTTATTTTAGATTTTATAATATTTGCAGTGACATGTATATAATGTTTGACGTGGTCCTCGTAACAACACAGAGAATACTGGTTGGGAAACCATGCACAGCCAGCCTGTGCTGCCACAAAGGGGTTCTGAGTACATCAGACCTCGAGAGCAAAGCTGGAGAAGTCTGATGCAGTCAGAACTCCTCTGAGACAGCACAGGCTGTTTTTTATAGTTTAATTTTTTTAGCTTTTATTTTTTTTTTAAAGTGTTTTCACAGTACTGCCACGGTTTCCATTCAGAACTTGAACTGACTGCTGTGTGCACTGCAGCTCTGTGAATAACACCAGCTGCCACGAGAATTTCCGCTAAGGTGGAACCTTGCTTTACCCAGAAGGGTACCAACTGCATTCATTCCATGACATTTGAGCTATGGTACAACATGGTTTCAACTGGCATAGAAATCCATACAAAACAAAGTCTCGCAATACACTGTATAGAAAATAATGGCATGGGCAGTCACGTACAAGGCTATGTTTCTATCGAGGGGTTCTGGTGACATCGTAGGGACCTCGAGAGTGAAGCTCGAGAGGTGTTAGATGTCACCAGAACCCCAAGATGGAAACACAGCCTAGCTGTGCATGGCTGCCCATGTGTTATTGCGTATAGTATGTGGTTTGAAACATAAAATAAAAAAGATCTGTTTTTTTTTTCCTTGCCAAGAAATAATGGGTACATTTTTTATTATTAAAAAACACCCTCACCCAGCTGCTTAGAACCCACACTGCTGAGAGGTGTGTTTCTGGTTTTTTTTTAAATGATGTAACATGAGAAGAGTTTGGGTGAGGAGAAAGTATGGGTGCTGTGTGTGGGGAAAATTAAAGTGAAACAGTAGGTGGCATGAGTTTCTACTCTTAAGTAAAAATGTTGTTCTACCACAGTAGGATACAACAACATTATATGACATTTGAACTATAGTAAATCAGCTTTATACCTAGGATGGAAATCTATGCCCAAAAAGGGGTAACCATATATTATAAGGGATTACTATGAATATTTTTTTTAAATGTTACCATAGACCAGATAAAATAAAAGGGTATCAAAACCTTAGTGCAATCTGCTGTACTTATCTGCTGATCATTGCTTCATGAATAGAAAAAAACTCAGTTCTATTTTAATTATAATTTTACTGCCTGTGCTAACACACAGTTGATTACATGCAGCTGTGTTTAATGAATCTACTCAAAGCTCACTATCTTACTAATTGGTCACATGAGTAAAGAACAGAGCTAACATTGTTATGCACAATCTAGCCATACAGTATTACTTTAATTTACGGTAAAAGGGGATGCAGTGCCATCGTTTTGATATTCCTGCTATATAAAAGCAGATAAAGACAAAAGCCTTCTCATTGGGTAGTGAACTGTTTACAGTATGTTACAAATGATCCATAGTGCTCTATTTTCAGAGGGTTACATTTTATTGTTAAGTGTTTTACTCTAGTTAGTTCCAACACTTTTACAATTGTGGGAGTGAAAATCTAAATTAGCTTTAAAAAAACAAAACAAAAAAAAACATAAATTCTTTGGTAACCAGGTACAGTAAGGCCCACTAGGCACAAGTGCCTGCTTTCAGGAGAGACCTGGGAGCACTGGGCTGGTTAAGTGACTTGCTGAGAGTCACACAGTATGCAAGTGGAGGTTGTGGGACTCAAACCAATTTCCTCTGGACGTACTAGGCTCATTCACAGCTTTTTACTCTAACCCAGGGTTTCTCAAATGGTGAGGCCAACATCCCAGGGGAGCCTCCAACCTGTTTCCGGGGAGGCTCAAGCAAGTCTGAAAAGCTACTGTATTTAAACTTTGAGTTTTAGATATTTTGTGTGAAGGGATGAGGCAAAATGAAAGAGGATAATAGTAGGTGACTTTATTTATTTTACATATCAGTGACTGGGAAAAGTACACTGAGCCAAGGCTCATTTCAGGTGTACCCGCTGAAGGATATGGAATGAATACAGTTCAAAAGGTAACTGCAAAACAGTCAAGCAATACAAAACGAACAACAGTGCAAGCACATAGGAACCAAGAACAAATAATGAGAGGTAGAAACTGACCCATTAGACTGGTGGCAGAATAGCCCAAATACAAGGGCTAAGTGGAGAGGGAGAGGTGCTATGAGCAAGAGCAGGAGGAAGCGAAAGGATCCCTGAAGAGTTGCGGGGGAGAGGCAGAGGTGGGTAGAAAGGTTAAGCCTGATGGAAGGGAAACAGAGATAGCAGTCTGACCTATGAAGGTATTGCAACAAGGGTAGCAATGGTTTGAGAGTCAAAATAACGGAGCAAGTCGGTTGGCCTGGGGAGGGGCTTACAATAAGCTGAATAAAATGAGTTTCACTTTATTCCTGAGGTACTGTGCTATGTATGCTATTTTTCTGTGGGGAAGCCCAAGGTTATTTCAGTATTTGGGGGAAGCTCACTATGACAAAGTCTGAGAACTAATGTTGTAACCTCAGCCTGGCTTTAAACTTGAATCTTTTAATTATCAGCCTGAGTTCCATCAGTCAGTTTGCCCCCATGACAATCCATTATCCTGTGACCTATGGAAATTGAGCATTTGGTCACATTTAAAGAACTATATTTAAAAAAACCAAAAATAGATTTTTAGTAAAATAGTAAAAGGTAAATAATAGCAGTGTTGTGCTGTCCTTAGTAAGTGGACATCGCTACTACCAGAGATGCAAATTAAGAAAATTATCAGATGTGGAGGGCAGACTACCAAACCCCAAATTTGGTATTCCATCTCAAGGTCTGATATTCTACCTATTCAGAAGAACAGTGCAGCAGATTAAACTTCAAAACGGTGTCATGGAGAAACAATATTAAATCGGAATGCTAGCTCGATGAAAATTAAGTACGCTTGCAAAACCGGGGACACCATTAGTTTCGAACCCTGACTAGATATTTTTTATTTTCTGTCATATACTGTAGCTTTTTCCCATTCCCTCGCTCTGCCTTTCCCTTTTGATGGCACCCCCCCAGCCCAGTCACGTTCCTTCTCATGGACTTACAGTATGCCTTAACCACCACTTACTACCCAGAACCATCTTGTGATAGGTGGATGTAGAGCTGTGTCGGTAGTACACGGCCCTGCTAGGGGTGTCATTGTCATCTGCAGCAGACTGTAGGATTTTCTACTCTGGTTTTCTCCTTAGCATCTAGTGACCTGCAGCCATGCCGGCATCTGGTGGAATCTATCCCTTTCTGGTAGCCCCGAGTGAGATTTCCTCTAGCTACCATTTAAGGGTGCACATCCCTCCCACCCTGAAGAAAGAGGGCTGTCCCTGGGATGCTCAGTACCCTGCCTGATGCCTGACAACCTGAATCTGCTCCGAAACCTAGGTCACTACCATGGCATGCGGGAGCACTATCGGACATGCTACGTAGGAGACTCGTGTTGCAGTCCAATACCATTAGGTATGATATATTTTTACTATTTAAGTGGAAACCTGAACAGATGGGGAATCATCAGACTTTCGCCAACCCTAACAGTATGCTGTTTCACATGAGCTTCAGAATTCTTTAAATCCTACCAAATTCATTGCTCTGCACACATCCTGATCATTCATTAAATCCCTATTGTAACATGGCATTAATATGAAGACTGAAAATAAGCAATATGATTAGTAAAAGGGCATCAGCTGAGATATTTTCAACCGTGCATTAATCCCTTGGATATGCACGGTTGAACAGTACCAAAATCCGCCCCTAAAGACACTGTGAGGAACCAAAGATCGTAGTAGCCAGAGAGTTAGTCGACAGAAGAGGTAGCCTAACATTGTTACTGTGAGGAAAAGACATAGGCACATTTGTAAGCACAGTGTGAATGTGCGCAGTATATGGCCACACACTTATATAGATACAAAAGTAGCAGTAGCACCACAGCGGAGATATGTAAAGAACAAGGTTGTGGCAGGAGAGTACTAGCACCCGGAGTTAGTAAATGCACAATACGAGACGCCAGATCATTGCCACAGACAATGAGGAGTCGAGGACACGCTAACGCCCGAGAGAGTGACTGAACAGCGCAGGGCACGGAATAAAAACAGGAGTAATGAGTACAGCAGAATTAGTAGAGCAGGAAATGGAACACATCAGATATATTCGAAAAACGCTTGGCAAATGTGGTCAGTCACAGTAAATGATGCTGTAAATGTGCAGCACCAGCCATGTGCAAGCATATATTCTGCGACACATAAGCTCCGTTGTGAACTGTGAGCGATGAAAGGGCAACAGAGGTCCGTTTCTGTGTGGAAAACGTATGAAACGCAAACACATATGCACCGAAATGAGCAAGAAATGAGTGTTAAGCGTGTTTTACTGGTTTGTGAACAATAATCGTCCACAGTTGATGATTGCCGACTAGTATGCAAATTAGCACGATATCCCATAATGCATATGAAATCCTTACAAGTATAGAAACGAGTGAAATAAAAACATTTCTACTGCTAGAAAAACAAAAATAAGAGTTGAATATTATAAACAGTTGAAGAAATGAAACAACAATGTGTAAAAATGTCCATTTTATTAATAACTATATAAACAAGTATGGTTCCACAAACATTTGTCATAGTAAAAAAGCAAATCTTGTCATCTAAACACAAAGCAAAAAGAAACACAATTGTCTTGTCATGTTAACAGAGTACCTGTAACAAAAGTAGTAGCAATACCTATTTACAAAGCCATGTTACAAGAGCATTAATCCCCTCAACAGGAGGCATTTCCCAGGAATTAATGCATGGTTGGGTGGTGGGAAGCCTTCGGCCTTGGGCACCCCAAACCATGCATTAATTCCTAGGAAATGCCTCCTCTCTCGGTGATTAATGCTTACGTCAATGCATGGTTTGTCACTAACGTACCCTAATTTACCTGGCAACAGGCCTTCTTACCCAAACTAAAATAAATCCCTTTGGACTCGTGCCCCAACAATGTACCTGAGGCGTGCATTAGTGCTCAAGAAATGCATACACCAGTGTGGATTATTGCTTATGTATTGCATTTGGGATGATTCTATTTCCTTTGTTAATATTTAATTCAATCTGGTGATGAAAGCACATTAATCTGCTGTACAGTTTATTGCTTCTTCACGCATTCTAATTGAAAACATGCATCACATAAGATTGCTTTAATATTTATTATTTCTTACACAGTACGCTCATATTTTTAGATGATTGATGACTTTGCTGTTACAGTGGGATCAATAGTTTTATGTAGCTGGTGGCAAATTAAAAATATGAAGCTTACGCTTTTGTAGCCCACAGTTATTTTCCTGGTTTTTGCTGTTTACACTGCAGGTTGCAAATCATTAATGGAAAGGGTCATATTAATTTATAAATATTTGGGCAAACCTTTTTTTAACCTGTCCATGGTTCTGCACAGTTCATCAGAGTTTTGTTGTAGAGAGCATTAGCTTGTTTGCAGTACGGTTTAAAGCTGAATAAAAGTGAGTCTTGTTAGACATTGCTTGACCGAATGTTTGGAAAGAATGTGCTGTAGTTTCAGTGTTGTAATTAAGGGAAGAGTACTATGGTTCCAGTTCAAGGGCTGGGAACACTGGACAAGAGCTTGTCAGAGAGGACAGTTCCCTGTGTATTTATGCAGAATCAGTCCACCAACATGGACCATCTCATTTACACGAGCGTCCTCTTAAGACAAGTAACCAAATGTCTGCCATCCAAACTCAAATTTAACTTAACTGTATTTGAAAGAAATTTGTTGTTGCCATCATGCAAAGAATAGGTTCTACATTGTATGGGCAACAGTCTCGAAATACAGTGTAGTCAGTGTATTTACCGATCTGCGCACATACTGTCATTTGTGAACCGGTGGGTTTGGATTAACCTCTTTTTTTTTTTTTTTTTTTTTTGCTGGAGGTTAGTGTTTCTCTTTTCTTGACTCTCCTATTTCCTCCCCCATCACCGTAACCCTTAACCTGACTGCTTTTGTCCTAGAGCGTGTTGTAACACCAGTTCTTGACTCTTAAAAGGCAGTAGCAATGGTCTTTTATGAAACCCTTGCCCAGCCACATTTGTGACTTGTGGGGGGGACACAGTAGTGTGATTTGTTCCAGTCTCTCCCCACCCCCCCCAATTTCCCTAGATAGTGAGCACATCACTGTTCCTCTGTGACATTCCTCCAGCATCCTCTGGCCCAGCGAGTGTGAAATCTAAGGTCACTCTAGAATTTGCCAACTTTTTATATTTTGTATTGCTGCACAGTACTAGAGATGCCAGGAAGTCCTAGTGCCACAGCTGTGTGCAAGGACAGTAGATGGACATGTGGTTAACTTGAAGGAACCATCACCTCTCTACTTTGAAGAAGCTTGCTACATCACTATTTTTCTAAATTTGTCAAGGATCCGCTGGCCTATTTGGGCCACTACACCCCCTTCCCCCATTTACCTGTCAGACCATAGGTCACCAGGTCCACCAGCCCAGACCCTTTGCTGCTGACACTCTCCCAGAGCTTATCCCCTCCTGCTAGCCCCGGGCCGGGGACGGGGACATTTACTGAGTTGGCACCACTAAGGGGGTGGGATGAATGGTCACCCAGGACATCCAGACTCCCCTCATTCCACAGGAAACACTTCAGAGCTGCAACAACCCTCCCTCCTGTGGTCTTGAGCCTGCCCCACAACCCCATTGGCCTCCACTGTGGGAGTCGGGATTGAGAAGCCCTCCTGGGTCTGTCTGTGCAACAGTGCAGCACACTACCAGCCAGCACCACCAGCCAAATGCTTGCTGCATCATTTGGTAGCGGAAGCTAGATCAGTGAGCATCCCTCGTTTGATCCTACAAAAATGGCATATAAAATATATTTAAAGGAGGGCTTTGCCCACCAGCAGAAACAAATCACAGCTGCCTTCTGCAAAACATAGTTCCACAATATTCCCCCACAAAATTAAATGTCAAGTCATTCTGTGGTTTATTACTCAAGACTAGGGGTAATCTGATTTCTCGAGATCTGATCTATCAGCCCTTGATCAGATTTTTGGAAAATCTGAGTCTGTTTTCAGTCCAGGTACAGAGTTCTGCACTGAGAACTTCAAATTTTAGATTTTGGAATCAGATTTCAGAATCAGAGTCCAACTAGAATCCGACTGAATTCAGTTAAGAAGGATTTTTTTGGGAACTTAATTTAAAAGTCTTAAATCAGATTCCAATGCATCTGAATCGGATCATCTCTACTCAAGACATCTTCAATGAAACTGGATATAAAGTCCCTTACAGTCCACATACATCAGAGGCTTATTCAGGAGTTGGCGCTTCCTTGTGACATCACAGTCGTTTGCTGTGGCAATGGCTGTGTTGTCAAAACCAGGGCAAACAACTCTATTTCCAGAATAAGAAACATAAAAATATAGAATCTGATGGCAGATAAAGACTGCTTGGCCCCCCAGTCTTCCCGTTCTCTACCTACATTATCACCGCAGACCCTACTTAAACTACAGCTCTTTCTCCCTCCCCCCGTCCTTTCCACTATGATTCCCTTGTGTCTGTCCCATACATTCTTGAACCCCACTACTGTATTCACCCCTACCATCTCTGCTGGAAGGCTGTTCCAGGAATCTACCACTCTTTCTGGGAAGTACTTCCCCACATCTCTCCTGAATCTACCCCCCTCTAGCTTTAGTATGTCCCCTTGTTCTCAAGCACCTTTTTTTCTGAAAAATACTTCCCTCCTATACCTTCTTTATCCCAGTGAGGTGTTTAAAGGTCTCTATCATATCCCCCTTTCACTCCTCTCTTCCAGGGCATACATATTGAGGTCATTTAGTCTCTCCTGGTAGGGCTTTTGATGCAGACCCTGCATCATTTTAGTTGCCCTCCTTTTGGACTGACTCCACTCTGCCTATGTCCTTCCGGAGATGTATGTGGTCTCCAGACTTGACATAGTACTCTAGGTGGGGTCTTACCAGTGATCTATATGGAGGCAATCCCACCTCCCTCTTTCTGCTGGTGATACCCCTGCCTGTGCATTCCAGCATCCTACTAGCCCTCCCAACTGCCATGTCGCACTGGTCATCCAGTATGATTACCCGCAGGTCTGTTTCCTATTTGGTAGTCGTTAATACCACTCCACCCATTTTTTGGACTCCGCCTCTGGGTTTCTGTGCCCTGAGTGCAACCCAGCTGCCAAACCATTGACCACTCCCCCAGAAATTCCACACTATTGCAGATTTTGGTTTCAGCCACAAAGTTGCAGACCTTCCCTTCCAGCTTCTTTGCTGTGTCACTTATAAAAACATTAAAGAGCACTGGTCCCAGCACTGATTCCTCAGGCACCTGCTGATCACCCTCCCTTTCTCGGAGTGAGCTCTGTTTTCCATCACCACCCTCTGTCACCTATCCCCTAACCAATTTCTTATCCAGTTTACCATCTTTGGACCCACTCCTAAGCTACCCAGCTTATTTACTAGTCTCTTGCGTGAAACGGTGTCAAAAGCCTTATTGAAATCTAGGTACGCCACAGCTACCACTCCACCCTGATCTAATTCTTTTGTCATCTAGGCAAAGAAATCTATCAGGTTCGTTTGACATGACCCCCAACCCCATGAACCCATGATGCCTCGGGTCTTGTAACCAATTGGATTCAAGATAATTCCACACTCCTTTCCTTGAGCACTGATTCCATTAGCTTTCCTACTGCCAATGTCAGGCTGACTGGCCTATAATTGCCAACCTTGTCCATGCTAACACTTTTGTGAAGTAGGACTATATCTGCCTTCTTCAGTCCTCTGGAACCACTCCTGTTTATAGTGAGTTGTTAAATAGGACTGTCAAAGGTGCAGCCAGTACCTCTCTGAGCTCCCTCACTACCCTTGGATTCACCCTGTCTGGCATGATTGCTTTGTCCAGTCCACCATCAGATTAGCGAGTCCCTTCAGGACACTGGAATCTTAAAAAAGGACAAGTGTCCACCTCCCTCCCTCCAAAGCTTGTGTTACTTTTTTTGTGGCCCCCTCCCCTTCTACTTCCTCTGTGAACACTGGAAAAAAGTATTTTTGATCTTCTTTGAGGATATCTCTTGTCATCAGACCACACCTCTGAACATAAGACAACATGCTCGAGGACCACACGGAAACATTTCTCTATAGTACCACTAGGGTGCCACCCACGATGATGTCTGACATCCCTACATAAACATGGGTGGCCCCGTCCCTCCTCAGTTCTTTTCCCACTATCGAACAAGACTCATCAGACCCTGTAGGAAATACCGCTAACCTCAAGCTACGTTTTTCCTCAGAGTAACTGAAAATTTATCATCTACGGCACTGAACATGAAGATACAGCTCCCCCATAACTGCTCTGCTCCTTCTCACACTGTTCTGAAGCTCCAGAGTGGTGCGGGACAAGACTGAATGTCCGACTGGTAGTTATTCCTGGAGGGGCCTTTCCTAACGGATGCCCCCGAACTCTGCTACATGTGGAACCACATTCCAAATCGCAGCAGCAAGGATCTCCACCCAAAGTTCTTCGTTATTACCTCTGTCACTGGGCTCGAAGTGACTCCAGGGCGCTTGGCTAGGCAGCACCTTTGCCCGGTAGTCTGGCCGTAGGGCCTTCCCTCCACCGGCAGCTTTGGCTTGCTGTGGGAGCTGTGGCGGATATTTCTTCAACTTTCTCACATTGACACCCCTCCCCCCCAGCTTCCATCCACAGGCTTCTCTGAGCAGGGGATTCCAGAGTGGGTCTCTGCAGTCCAGCTGTGGCTGGTGTGTTTGGGGAATGGTGATGCCTGTGCCTCTTCTGTCCCTTCCGTCTCTCTAATGGACTGGGTATGGCTGGAATTTTTTCTTGGACCAGTCGCGGCCAGTCCAGGTCCATCGGTGGTGCTCTGTGCCTTCCCCATCGACGTGTTTCTCCCCATTGCTTTATGATGGCTGGAGTACTACCTGTTCTTATAGACCAGTCAGGAAGACTCATCTCGGGTGGTGCTGTGCGTCCCCCATGATGCCCTCCATTCCATTGCACGGCGATGTCCAGAGTGCCTGTTCTGACAGTGGTGTCTTTTGCCTCCCCCATCAGTTATCTCCTCAGGGCCTATCAATGGCTCAGATATCAACACCATGTGTTCACTAGCCTTGGTTCTTCCTGCCAAGACCAGGCTTTGTGGATGTGGAGCCATGGTGATGCTCCCACTGTCTCTTTGCCTTTGATGCTGGGAGCTTGTCCTAAAGATGGCGCCTTTGCGTCCCCCATCTCCTCCTCCCTCAGACCCGTCGACAGTGCAGACGTCGATGCCGGGCAACTCTGTCATCAGTTTGCCAACAGGACCAGGCTCTGTCTCTGTCCAGCCTCATCGACGCTTGTTCCCTTCCCTGCTGTCAACATAGCCTACAACTATCCTTCACTGGGGAGCTCCACTTTTTGCCTGGGACTCTGCCAGCACAGCTGGCAAGGCTTTTGCAGGGGCACACCAGCTTACTTCTTCCTGGATTGCAATTTTGGTGGACCAGCTCTCCCTCCCTCCTTTATTTAGTGGAGGACAGTCCTGTTCCTCCTCTGGGATTGGGGCTTCCTATACCCTGAGCCTGCCCAGGTTTTAGGGACCACCCAAGAAAGCTATACCTTGGCGCCTGAGGTGTTTGGGCTCTAGAAATTTGCCCTCATTTAGCTTTTGGGCTTGCTGACCTCAAGCCCATCCCCCATCAGCCCCCTGGTGGGAATGTGGCATGGGCACCTCTTGGCACTTCTACCCAGCTGGATGTTCTGGTGATGGGTCTGGACCCAGTTTGGCCACAGGGTGGTCCTAGTCCATTCTTCCTGGCCTAAGTGGTATAGAGGGGTTAGGACCACCAACCCGCGATCCTGGCCACCCCTGACATGAGACAGTAAGTGTGCCTTTCTTCCAGGCAATGTATGCCATGTCTGTATTGCCCCATACCCATCCCACTGGTAGGGTAACGGGTGTCTTGCCCTTCCCCTGCCCCTGTTGTGGGCACTGCAGTGGCTCCTGCTATGCCAGGCTCTGTCTAGAGTTGTCAGCACCACCTGCCCCCACGAGGGGTTGCAGGGCACCCCCTTTTCCATATCGACTAGGTGAGTGTGCCATCTTCACATGTCCTCAGGCAGAATGGTGCATAGCCCTGTTCTGAAGTTTTTATGTTTGCCTTCGGTTCGTTCTCCAAGTCTCCCTATCTCCCTCCAACCCCAGTTACAGGGATTCTGGCTGAGGTGACTATTTTGCAGGGCAGACGGCAGCAGCTCTGGCCACCTGTGCTTTTCCCTCCCACAGGAACTATTTTAGTTTCTTGTTTCAAGGACATGGAATCGATTCCTTGGTAACAAAGGGACTCTGGGTTCTGTTCTAATTTCTTTATTGTCCCCATGTCTCCAGGGGTCTTGAGACTCATTCTGGAGCTGGGACTTCTGCTTCCAGTACAGGAAGTTCAGAAGGGTCACTCTGTAAGGCCTGCTGCCATGCCCGACACAAGGGGACTGGATAGGCTGCCTGCCTGCATAAAATAATTTAACCCCTCCCCTTCCCAAGCAGTACTTCAGGTCCCTGTTCCGGGGCACGCTGCTACTTTGGGCTTTTGTTCTTTGGCTTGTCATCTGTGCCATGTATCCTTATCACATGCTTGGCAGTGGTAACGGCAGCTCTCAGTAGAGGTGGACTGTACATCCTCCCCTATCTGGCTGACTGCTCAACCCTCAGTCTAAGAGCAATTGTCTCAGACCCTAATGCATACCAGCCAGATGCTCAATGCCCTACGGCAGTGGTGGGCAACCCACGGCCCCCAGTGGTCAACCTGTGGCCCCCTTATCCATCCAAAAATACACCAGGAGGTTGTCTGTTCAAAGCTAGACAAGGGAGATAGGCTGAAGGCTGTGGTGGGCATGTTATATATAGTTTTTTTAATTCAAATGTATAAATTTGGTTTGTGACTGTGGTAAACGGGGGTCTAATGGCCTTTGGGGGGGTGTCTGAGGGCCACACCTGTGGCCCTCTGATTATCTTAGGTTGCCCATCCCTGTCCAAGGGGCCATTGTTAATCTATCCATGTCCGTTTTGACCACTGGTCAATGTCTGCAGTGCGTAGGGGGAGTACTGGATATGTCCCAAGGCTTTAGCCTTCCTGCCCCGAGATGGGGCAGAACATCTCATGGCTTAGGCCCCAGCGGTTTCCCTCAGCAGGCATGTCACAGCCTGGACTTTCCTGTGACTGCTGGGCCTGACAGCAGCAACCATTGTTATGGCACCCCCTGGTAAGGCCGCCTGTGAGGATGCCCCCACTGGACATTGAGAGCCCAGTGGGATCAATGCACCGATGATCTAGACCAGCAGGTTCTAGTACCTTCCCTGCCCACCAGGTGCTCCACTGGTGAAGGGAACCCAACAACCTGTTAAAAGGGGATCCCTTCCTCACTCTCTCCCCTCAGCAGATTCTCCCCTCAGCTGCTTTGGGGTTGGGTTGGGGCAGCCCACCTGGATCCTCATCAGACACAAGGAACATGGACCAAAGTGGATACATCCCTCCACACAGACATTCTAGGGATAAGGGCCGTTCTGTATGCTTTGTCAGCTCTCCAGAGCCCTCTACCTCCTGGGGCTGCTGCTGGTGGCTGGACAACATGAGTATAGTTTACTATAAAAATGAGCAAGTGGTGGGGCCCCTCTCCATACCCCTGTGCAGGGAGGAGGTGAGTGTTGGCACTGGGCTCTAGAATTATGGTCTAGAACTGTCAGGCGTCCAGTATGTCTTGGCAGACTGGCTACGCAGGTCGCAGTCCAGAATGCATGAGTGGGAGCTGCTGACCTCTGTGGTAGCACACCGGTTTGACAGATGGGGTCATCCGGTGTTGGACCTTTTTGCATCCCTACTCAATACAAAACTGACGCCTTTCTGCCCGCTTTTTCCAGGACCTGGAGTTTTCAGTGAGACATGATCTTCTTCAAGGATATCTCTTGCAGCAGGTCACACCTTAGGAACTATTGCCACCAGGCACCAAGACCACATGGAAACATGTTCGCTAGCAGTCTTCCTGGGGCCACCCACAGCAACGTCATCACACCGACACCCTGCCTGTATAACCATGGGTGGCCCCACGCCCTCCTCAGTTCTTTTCCCACCATCGACCTTCGCACTTCGGACTCCATGGAGCACCATCACGTCAGTTGACCGCTATCCTTCTAGAAGTTTCACTTGTTTTTTCTCACCCTAGTTACTAATCACTTTATTCCCTAAAGTGATTCTCCATTTCCTTTTTTTTTTATGCTCGGTTCCGATAACCTCTTCTGTCGCTGCAGCTGAGGACAGAAGATTTTTGACACGGACGACCGCAAGGCTTGCGTCCGCTGCCTTGGCAATGACCATGACATCTGTACTTGCAAGAGCTGCTGCAGCTTCAACCAAGGTACATGGCGGCGACTTAAAGAGCTGATGGCCTTCTTGATGGAGCAGAAGGTCGCCACCCTGGAAAAGGAGCTTCGGGCCAGGAGCTCCTCCGCTTCCCGAGCCCTATCCACAGGCTCTCTTGCTCCAAAGGCCCAGGACAAGTTGTCAGGAAAGCACTGCCACTGGGAAGATAAGTCCTCCCTAGAGCATTCTTGGTTGCCGCTACCAGCATCGACCACCATGGGGTCATCGACCAGACCAGTGACGTCCTCCGCTGCCCCCCCACACCCCATCTGTCTTGGGGTTGGCCTTGGCAGCCTCTGTTGCTGGAGTTCCTCTGCCCAGTGCTGGGTCATTGTCAGTGGGACTTCCTTTACTCCTGCCAACAATACCTACTGCCTCCCTCACCCTTGCAGCCACAGGTTGGGGGGGGGAGGACGCTGGCAGTCTGGCCTGTTGGACTCCCCTCTTCTGATGCTGGCACTTAGTTGCCGGGGTTTTCTTTGCCTCCACTGATGAGACCACCCCTGCTGAATGCCCCCCCCACCCCCACAGGGGCCACAGTCAGGGTGCGATGTTGGCCTGAATGTTGCCGGCGATGGTCATGGGCTGTCAGACTTCAGGCCTCTTCTGCCGAAACCCCAGACTGTTCCTACAATGCCGAGGATGCAGGCTCCTCAGTTAGTGCCTTAGATTGCTCCCATCACATCGTTACTCCAGCCCTCTCTGCCCTCACTGGGTCCTCAAGGTCCCCCGTTGATGCCACAGGGCCCTTTGTCGTCCAGGCCCTGCTTTCCTCTGTATGGGACTTTATGCAGAGGGTTGCCCCCCCCCCCCCGTCCTGTTGCCAGCAGGGCTTTCTCAGCCATCATCTATGCCATCTCACCATGCGGCACCGCGACCAGCCTCCTCTAGGTCATCTGTGTCCTTTGCACCAGTCTCAGAACCAAGGGACAAAGATGATTACCATCCTAACTACCTGCTCCCTGATGAAGAGGACGAGGCAAATGAGGGGGCTGTGGCCTGGTCTCCCTCCCACAACTCCACTGTCTCTTCAGCGGGAGAGGACTCGGATAACTACACCTCAAGGTCCCCTCCAGATGACCCCTCCTTCATAGCTGTTATGCAGCAACTGCAAATTGCTATGGGGTTTGACGCTGTGGAGCAAGACATTACTCAACGGAACTTGGCTGACTACCTAGACCAGCCAGATTCCCTTCCTCTCCTCCTTCCTCCTGTGATTAACGCATATGAGGATGCCACTATGTCTGCCTGGTACAGGCCCACCTTGATCCCCCTATGCACAGGAAGGCAGACAAGCTGTGCCAAACCCCCTCGGGGAAGCCCTTTTTTTTTTGCAGGTCCCCCTCAAATGGATTCCGTGGTGCTCAGTGCTGCCCACAGTAGATCCAAGAGACCGCAGCATCTTAGCTTCCTTCCTCCGGACAAGGAGCCCAGAAAATTGGACCTCATGGGCAAGAGGATCTTTGTTCGCCACTTCCACCCTGGCTATCAGGGTCATCAGTTACATTGGACACATGCTGAAATTCCAGAATAATCTCTGGAAAACGGCCAGGTCTTTGGCCCAGTCTCTTCCAGATGGCCCTGGAAAGCAGGAGTTGCTTAAGACCCTCCAGACAGGTGCAGATGTACCACCTTTTATGGGCCGCTAATGATGCCTGAGCTAGAGCCTCCATGGTGGGTATTTGCTTGAGGAGACACTCCTGACTCAGGGTGTCTGGTTTCACCTCAGATGTCCAACAGTCCATCCTGAATGCTCCCTTTAGGGGATACAAGCTTTTTGTGGTGGACTTGCAGGATATCCTCAATGACCTGCAGGCCTTTGGGTTCTTCGGTCTGCCCATTCCCTCTACCACACCAACCAGAAAAGTGGGCAGTGGGTGCCCTTTCGGCATGCCACCCACTAACCTAGGTCTCTTCGGGTCTTTACCAAATGCCTAACGGTGGTGGCAGCAACCCTCGGAAGAGAGGGACTTTACATCTTCCCATATCTGGATGACTGGTTGCTCAAGGCTCAGTCCAGGGAGCAACTGTCTCTTACCTTGGCATGTACCTTGTACCTGTTCAGCCACTTGGGCATCACAGTCAACCAATCCAAGTCAATGTTGACTCTGGGCCAATGACTCCAATATGTAGGAGTTGTTCTGGACATGGCCCAGGACTCCCCCTTCCTGCCTCTGGACAGGGTGGCGTGCCTGATAGCACAAGCCCAGGAAGTCTATCACAGCTGGTATGTCACAGCCAGGACATACCTCAGGCTGCTGGGCCTGATGGCTGCAGCCATTCCCATGGTTCCCCTGGTGAGACTGCATATGCGTGTCCCTCAGTGTACTTTGAGGGTACAGTGGGATCAAAGAACAGACGATTTGGAACAGAGTTCTGGTTTCTTCACTAGTAAAGAAAGTTCTCCTATGGTGGATGGAACCCAGCAACTTACTCAAGGGAGTTCTTTTCCTCATACCCTCTCCTGATCAGATCCTCACCATGGATGCCTTGGGGATGGGATGGGGTGCACATCTGGGTCTTTACCAGACTCAAGGGATGTGGACTCCACTCGAGGCTTCACTCCACATCGGTATCCTTGAGATGAGAGCCGTCCTCTACAGACTGCAGGCCTTCCAGTCTCACCTGTCCCCAGGCCCTCTGCTAGTGCAGACGGACAGTGTCAGTGTAGTGCACTACGTCAACAAGCAAGGGGCACTCGTTCTTACCCCCTGTACAGGGAGGCGGTGAGAGTTTGGTACTGGGCTCTGGAACACAGTCTAGCGCTGTCGGCAGTCCATGTTGTAGATGTCCAAAATGTCCTGGCAGACTAGGTAAACCGGTCGCAGTCCAGAATGCACAAATGGGAGTTGCTCATGTCAGTGGTAGAAAGCCTGTTCAACAGGTGGGGTTGTCTAGAGTTGGACCTTTTTGCGTCCCTACTCAATGCAAAAGTGACGTTTTCTGCTTGCTCGAGGGCCTAGAGTTTTTTGGCAAGACTCATTGTCCCTCTCTTGGTTCCTTTATGCCTTCCATCTGATTCAGAGTACTAATCAAGCTCCAGATGGAGGGTGCCCCCCTGATTCTGGTGGCTCCCTTTTGGTCTCGGCAGATTTGGTTTTAATTGTTACAACAGTGGAGCCTCCGGTGCTTCTTCCCCTGTGCCCGGGCCTGCTTTCACAGGAACAGGAGACCCTTCTTCGTCCGAACTGCTGGTTACTTGACCTACATGCCTGGCTCCTGAACACGTAGCCATTGCCAGATTTCGTGTCTCCCCTAAAGTGGCCGACATCCTGGTGACTGCTAGAGCGACTCCCACCAGGGCAACTTACTCCATGAAATAGAAGTACTTTGCATTGTGGGCGGCTTCCCATCAACTGGATCCCTTCACCTGATTGTTGAACCAAATTCTAGAGTACTTGCTGCCCCTGTCATATGCTGGACTAAAGCACTCTTCCTTAAAATTGCACTTGTCCGCCATATCAGCCTTCCATGTTTCCATCGAGGGTCGTACGGTAGCCCAGTTAGACATGGTCTGTACCTTTCTGAGAGGTATCCTACACTTGAAGCCTCCCATCTGTGACTCAGTTCTGGCCTGGGACTTGAATTTTGTTCTGGAGAAGCTTACTTTGGCTCTTTTTGTGCCTGCTGTGACTTGCAAGCTATATTTTCTTTCGTGGAAAGCATTATTTTTAGTTGCGATTACTTCTGCTCAAAGGATTTCAAAGCTACAGGCTGTCATGTGTGAGCAGCCTTTTTGATTTTTCACGAAGACAGGGTGTCCTTGCCTACTAATCCTAAGTGTTTGCTGAAGGTGGTGTCTTAGTTTATTCTGAATCAGACCATCCACTTACCTGTTTATTATTCAGAGAATGCCAGTCCAGGGGAAGCAGTGCTCCATACTTTAGGTGTACATAGAATACTTGGATATTATATTCATCGCACGAAGGACTGTAGGAAGTCCCCCCAGCTGTTTGTTTCATTCAACCCTGGGAAGAAGGGTCCAGTCTCTAAACAATGCTTGTCCAAATGGTTGGCCAACTGTATTATTTTATGTTATAGGAGGTACGGTAAGGAACTCCCTGGGGCTGTCAAGGGCCACTGTACCAGAGGTATGGCCACTTCCATTGCCTGTTTCAGAGGGGTCTTTGTAGCTGAGATTTGCGCTGCACCACTTGGAGTACTGTCCACACCTTTACAGGACACTACAGCCTGGACATAACCTCGAAAAGGAGAGCAAACTTTGGTCTAGCTGTCTTCCAAGGTCTCCTTTTGTAGACTGTTGTCTCCCGACCACCCGCCTCTGCAGTACTGCTTGGAACTCCTTCATAAGGTGTGACCTGCTACAAGAGATATCCTTGAAGAAGATAGAACAGTTATGTAAGAACTTACCATAACAGTAGATCTTCAAGAGAATCTCTTTCAGCAGGTCATGCCATCCCACCCACCTTCCCCCTTGCTTCCGAATTCATCCTTTCCTGTCCTCTCTTTTCCGGGATGATAAACCTTCTGCATTCCATCCTCTTTTAGGTGGATTTCTCTGGATCTCCCTTGGTTCCTTCGGGAACTCATCCTCAGTGGCTGATCTCCAGCAGAGAACTGAGGAGGGTGTGGGGGGTGCCCACAGTTATATAGACAGGATGTTGGCATGATGACATCGCCGTGGGCGGCCCCAGGAAGACAGCTAGCAAAAATGTTTCCATGTCGTCGTGGTACCTGGTGGCTATAGTTCCTAAAGTGTGACCTGCTGCAGGAGATTCTCTCAAAGATCTACTGTTACAGTAAATTTTTACGTAGCTGTTCTTTATCCCTCTGGGAATGGGAGGTTCCTTTACTCTTTTTCTTCCCTTTCCTCTAGTTCAGAGGGTACTAATCAAGCTCCAGATGGAGGGTGTCACTTTAATCCTTGTGACCCCCTTCTGGTCTTGTCAGCTATGGTTCCCAATGCTACAGCGGTTAGCAGTGGCAACCCCAGTGCCCCTGCTCCTGTACAAGGGATTGCTGTCACAGGAGCAGGGCTTCCTGCTCCATCCAGACTTCACATCTCTCCATGTCTATTCCTGGCTCCTGAAGACATCACCACTGCGAGATGTGGAGTATCCCCCAAAGTGGCTGATGTACTGGTGGCTGCCAGGAAGCCCTCCTTCAGGGCCACTTACCCCTTGAAGTGGAAGCGCTTTGTTCTGTGGGCTGCTTCCTATTTCCTGAATCCCTTCATCTGTCCAGTGACACAGATTCTGGAGTATTCGTTGTCCTTATCAGATGCAGGACTACAATACTCTTCTATCTAAATGCACTTGGCTACTATATCACTTTTCTGTGTGCCTATTGAGGGCCATACTGTAGTTCAGCTGGAGGTGGCCCACACATTTTTGTGCGGCATTCTGCATTTGGAGCCTCCCATCTGAAATCCAGTCCTGGCTTGGGCCTTGTATTCTGTGTTAGAAGAGTTTATGTTTTTGAACCAGTCGCGACTTGCAAGCTACACTTTCTGTTGGATTTCCAAGCTTCAGGCTCTTAGGTGTGAGCCTCCTGTTTGATTTTTCTCAAACACAGGGTGTCTCTGCATGTGAACCCTATGTTTCTACCACAGGTGATGTCTGGGTTTATTTTAAATCAAACCACCCCCCAACTAGTTTATTTTCCTGAGCATTCCAATCCATGGGATGCCTTGCTCCATACTTTAGATGTGCACAGAATGGATATGTGCATCCTACGCAGGACTATAGGAAATCCTTGCAGCCTTTTGTTTCTGTCGCCCCTTGGAAGGAGGGTGTTCCAGTTTCTAAACAGTGCTTGTCCACATGGTTGGCCAACTCTCCTATTTTCTGTTCTTGGAAGCAAGGTAAGGAGCTTCCTTGGGTTGTCATTGGCCATTCGTCCAGAGGCATGGCCACTCCCGTTACCAGTTTCAGGAATGTATCAGCTGCAGCAATCTGTGGTGCTGCAATTTGGAGTAATGTCCACACTTTCACAAAACTCTGCAGTCTGGACATTGTCTCTGGAAGATGAGCAGGCTTCAGCCTGACTGTGCTTCACAGCCTCCTTTCTTAGGCCTGTAGCCTCCAGCCACTCGGACTGCCTGCCAGTACTGCTTGGGAATTAGTCCATTGGTGTGGCCTGATGAAAGGGATATCCTCGAAGAAGATAGAACGGTTACATACTTACAATAACAGCAGAGCTTCAAGAGAATCTCTCTTTCATCAGGCCATGCCGAACCCCACCCCTGGCTCCCTTGGGCTTCTGCCTTCTTCAGCTCTTGGCATTTGGCCTAGCCCTTTCTGTGGGATAGTCTTTGGGATGTTTCCAGCTGTGCCTGGTAGATGGAACCCTTAGTTCTTTCCTGATTTCCTACAGATAGCCCTCCAAGCATCTTCCTCTCTGGACATTAGGACCATAATACTACTGCCCTTTCTCTCTCTTCAGGGCTTCTCCACTGTTTTTTCTGCCCAGACTACTGGGCAGAACTGTAATTTCTCTCCTGGTTCTGGACAGGGAGGTCCTCTGAGCAAGATCTCCAGCAGGGAACTGAGGAGGGACAAGGCTGCCCATGTTTATTTAGGGATGTCAGCATCAGAAGTCATCATGGGCGGCCCCTAGTGGTACTGCTTGAGAAAAGTTTCTGTGTGGTCCTAGAGCCTGATGTCTTATGTTCATAGGTGTGGCCTGACAAGAGATTCTTTCGAAGATCTACTGTTACGGTAAGTACATAACTGTTCTTTCAGGATGTCTGCCTTTTTGTGGTTCCCTTCTGCACAGTCCCTTCCCCATCCCTTTTGAACCTTATAGTCCCACATCTGGTCTTACTCTTTTCACTTACATACCAAAAAAAGGCTTGTCCACTTTTTGTTCCCTCCTGAGCTATTCTCTCTTCAGTTTGTGTCTTTGCGCTGCTTACTGCTGTCCTTGCTTCCCTCTGTTTCCCCTGATACACCTCCCTATCCTCCTTCCTGCGCATCTCCTTATACCTTTTGAATGCTACCCTTTTAACCTCTACCTTCTCAGCCACCTATTTCGACAGCCATAGCAGTCTCTTTCCTGTTGCTTTTGCTCACTTGTTTGCACAGATGTTTGTCGCCTTCACTGTGCTCCCTTTTAGTTTAACCCTCTGTTCCCCCAACCCACCAGGTCATTCCCCCCCTTCCCCAACCAGGTCATCCCTGAGGCATTCGCCCATCTCTATAAAATCTGCATTCCTAAAGTCCAGGACCCTTGCCCTTATGTGGTTCGATTCCACAGCCATCCTTGTATTGAACTACACCGTACAGTGACCACTGGCCTCCAGGTGTGCTCCCACCTTAATGGCTGCAATACTGTCCCTGTAAGTATCACATATGTTGTAGATGAATTGTGAGGGTGAAGCTCTAGTTTTCTTTCAAATACCAGTTAGTGATATTAAATGGAATAATTTTTGGAGTAGTTGAGTTCTGTTGATAACCAACTTTTTTTTTGCTGGTGGTAGTGGTGATGGTCAGAACCCCTCTCTAAAGCCAAGAAATGGGCCAACCCTGTGGTGCTGGCTCTTCATGAACTGCAGTGGCATGCAGAGAGACTCAGGATTGATTCCCAATCCTAACTTCCTGGCTTTGGGCCATGCGGTCTTGGGGACACTATGGAGGCAGCGTGCACAGACCACCCCAGCGTAAAAGGGATGAGACAGCTTGCTTAACAGCGCCCCCTATGGGTTGTGGAGAACCTTGGCATCAGGGGTGACCATATGATGTTGGCTCCCTCTCCATAGACTGAGTGTGAGCATGTGATCAATGTATAGCATTATGGGGAGGTAGGAGGGGCTAACTTTGTGGTAAATCCCCTACCTAGCTGAGAATGGCAGCTGGGCACCTGCGCTACTCTGACATCCAGCTGCTGCATGTCTCCCCTCTTGTAACAGTAGGCATATGTTTCTCCCTGGGCTAGCCCTGCCCCAGAGGACCCTACTAGATTGGGTAAGGTCTGGGGCTGCTTGAGGGAGGTTTATGCTTGTAGGTGGTGCTGTCGATGAAGGAACAAGGAGTGAGCTGCAGTAGCAGGGGTGACCTGAACAAGTCAGCAGGCTGGCCGGAGCCAGGTAGAAAAAAAATGTAGATAAACAAAAAAAAGCCTTTATAAAGGCTGAGTTTAACTGAAGGATCCAACCTGTACAGGGGTAGCTGAGAGCAAACTGAAAGAGCTATTACACATATTCTGAGGAAGCATGCTGCGTTGTTAGGTAGCAGAAGATCGATTAGACATTTCTGTCATCAGGCTCTGCAAAAACATCAAAACATCGTAAAATAATCTATTGAAAGCCTTGGGAAGGGTTAGAAATGTGTTTATAATGGAGTACGGAGCTCCAAGCTGTGTAGGGAAAGCAAAGTGCAGATTTATTGCGTAGTAAATGAAAAATTACATTCAAATTTAAGTTCCAGGCCCTTTACTGGCAGTCATGAAGCCCTGTTGCGTGGCTTAGGTTGGTCAGTTTTATGGCTGTCTCAGAGGAGTCAGGCAGACTCTGTGGTGCAGTGCTTGTATCCACTGCTACATTTAAGGGAGTTTAAAGTATGTGGTAAACACCAAAGCGAACACACACCAAGTTATTTAAAGAGTAAGTGCTTAGTAACAATGTATGGTTTAAAAGCATGAAGATTTGCGGTCTTTAGATGCATCTGTAATCATTCAGTCTGCTTTCATTTGTTTCTTTGCTTACCTCTTAATCATTTTATTTGTACCTGCCATTTGTTAGTAAAGGAATCTAATGGAATTGCTTGTATTATGAAGTCAGAAACTCTTTACTGGCAAGGATGGTTAAGTATTTCAAAGGGAACCTGCAAATCTATTTTCAGATTTTTATTGAGATATAGCACTTTCTACCATCAGAATATTATATATTTAATAGAAATATGTGACTTTTGATAAAGTGTGACTTTTTTGGTTATAATTTAGCGGGTGACATTTTCTTCATAGCCAGATTTTACTTGGGAAGAAGAAAAGTCAGTTATTGTTTTAAAAAGTGTAAAATCATACAGATGGGCCAGAATACTGCAGACATATGAAAGGCAAAGTTTTTTTTTTATGGAAAGATATATTTAGTTTCTCATTATAACACATTGGGCTCCTAAGTAGCTGGCAGTTCTGAGATCACCGTAACAGAATTCCATTGAATTGTTTTTTTACTAGCAGTGTGAAAAGCAAAGGTAAAACCCAGTGTTGCACTGCACTAACAGATATTTTATCATAAAAATAGAAAGTAATTACTAACACATCAGAATTCAATAACTAAAATAGTTGTCCATTCATTAGAAGTAAACACCTGTGTGGCCTAATTTGATATTTACCCCGAGGTATAACTTCTTCAGTTCTCTAACTAGACCCTGGGCTTCAACTAAAAAAAAACATCATTATCATGTAAATTGACTATTCACAATCAAATTTATCTCCAGATATTCTCTTTGTAAAAGATTAATTGTTCAACTGCTATTGTATTGTACTCTATCAGTTCTTACCTGTACCTTACTTCACCCAATGTGTAGTAAATAAAATACTTCTGAATAAAAAGAAATTAAAAAAAAAAAAAAGAAGTAAACACCTGTGGACCACATTTTCAAAATGTTTTTGGAATGAGTCCCATGCCACGGCTGCTGGTGCAGGGAAAAAAACCTCTGCAATGGCAGCAGTCCTGAATTGCGGTACGGGCAGCTGGCACAGCTGCAGGGACCCAACTAGCCAGAGTCAGGCTGCCCTCCATCTCCCAATGGCATTCCTGTGTGAAACACACAAGGGTTCGCTATTTGGGAGAAGCAGGCGATCCTACTGAACCATGATAGGGTGAGACCGTGGGGGCCTGCAGCACCCCCAGAAACCTCTCCCATCTTGTGGAGGATGCTGTGCATGGCACTTCCAGGCATAGCATTTTAGAGTGTGTGTTTGATTGGATGCTTTCCTCTCCATTGGGGATAGAACCTGACCGCTTGGATTCAAAGAGGAAGCGACCCTTGACAAAGTAACTCAGTGGGAAATGGGACACTGGCAGCGCCTAAAGAAGTGACTCCAAGGGGCAAGGTGAGGTGGAAAACAGATATGTAATCAAGACTATAAAATGTTTGAGGACAGGGGCTAGGTATAGAGCTGTAGTCAGTAACTACAATAAGACCAGCTCATTAAGCTTTTTTGCTGCACAGTTGTACACAAAAATAACAGGTGCCGCCTTTAAAACCCTAAGAAAAACGTATGAAAGAACACCACTTTCATCACTGGCTATAACAAATAAGGCAGGACATTAAAATTTAGGTTAAAACCCCACTACTTCCCGGCCCGGTGGCACTGAGGGTTGATGTGTTGGATGCCACACCTCGCTCCACCCACGCCGGCACCCCAGGTTCGGGAACGAGCCCGGGTCATCGGAGGTCGGCAGGGGAGGACTAGGATTGAGCGTCCAACAGCTCTCCTAGTCCTAGGGAAAGGGTGGGGATTCACACCGCGCTCTGGTGGTCCCTGGGGACACCTGGAGGTACTGCAGATGTGCGGTGTCTAGTGGGGGGGGGGAGTACGGCAGATGTCTGCATGTTTGTGCATGGACGTCATTGTATATCCGCGCTCCCATTGGGTGAAAAATGGAAAAAGGCTGGGCGCAACTGTGCAGCTTGATGGCCGTGCCCTGCCTTGCCAGGAGGACTGTCGTGGAATTGCACTGGGGGGGTGGGTTTGGGGCCAGTCCGGCTGGCAGGGATGGGGAAGCCCTCCAGCGGGTTGTCCACGGCCGTGCTGGACCCCCTCATCATGCGAGTGAGCCTGCTGCTCTCCTCGTGGGCAGGGCTAGTGGCTGGATGCCCCAGCCGGTAGGTGCCACAGCAGGGCACAGAAATAAAAATGTGTAAAAAAAAAAAAAAAACTATTTCTTCCAATAGCATTTTTAGGAGTCCGAACATTCCATTGCTTAACCTTGCTACAAAATGGTTTCCTCATAGGGATTGGGTGTTCCAAGCACATTAAAAAGTACTCATGGAACACTGGATTTACAATCCTTGCACTCAGAGTCAGAAACCAGTTTTTTGTTGGAAATCTTTGCAGTTGCAACATGACACTAGAAAGATTAAATGACCTCCGTATGTACGCCCTGGAAGAGATGAGGGAGAGAGGGGCTTCAGATACCTTACAGGAGTAAATAAGGTATGGGGGGGTACTTTTTCAGAAAAAGAGATGCACAAGAACAAGGGGTCATCCAGTGAAGCTGGAGTTGGGTAAATTGTCTCTTCTCTTCTCTTTATTCCTTTGTGCCTTAAAATCCCTCTTCTTTACATCTGCTTCCCCTACTTAATCAGGAAGGTAAATCTTTCCTGGAAAGAAATTGTAAACAAAACAAAAAGTTCAGGAGAGATGCGCGGAAGTACTGCTTCACAGAAGGAGTGGTGGATTCCTGAAACAGTCTTCCAGCGGAGGTGGTGGTGAAGGGGAACACAGTGGTTTGGTTCAAGAATGCACGGGATAGCTGGCCTGGGGGCATAAAGGGCTGAGGCACCATGCGCACCTTACCTTTTCCCGTGCCGGCAACCCAGGTTCATGGATGGACTTGGGTTGTCAGGGGCTGGCCAGGCTAGGAGAGGATTGAGCATATGATGGACTGCTCTCCCCTCCTGGGGGAAGGTGGTTGCCAACTCTGCCATGTGGTTGCTACCAGGTGGAGGACTGCTGGTATGACAGTCAAGAGTGGTGCTGTGGGACTCTGCAGAACTTAGGTGCTTCCAGATGCACGCTCTGACATGCACGCCCCAAAGTTTGGGAGGGACAAGGATGGAAAAATGGGAGGGTGGGCTAAATGAATCCCTGCTGTCTCCCCGTAGCCCACTGCACCATGCCATGAACTGGAGGCATCTGGATATGCTGTGGGGGGGGGGATAGCCCTCTCCCTCCTAGTCTCCATGCAGGGGTGGGGGGTTGGAGGGAATCTGCAGGAGACCATTGCTGGGAACCTGGTGATAGTGGAAGCCGGGTGCAGGTGATGGGGACAGAGCTGATGAGCTGCCTATTGGACCAGGTGGCAGAAAACCCCTATATGGAAAAAAAAAATGCATGGGCTAGACATATGGTAATCTTGAGGAAAAGAGGGTGGGGAAGCCGGAGATAAGTAGGGTTTATGGTGACACTATAGGAAGGAAAAAATGGAATACTGGGTCGGCCAAGCAGTCCTTACCCACCATCAAATTCTGTTTCTATGACACTGAGGGATCCACTGTGCACACCCCATTTGTTCTGAGGCAGTTGGAACTGACAATTCTCTCTTGCTCAGTGGATTACTTGTTAGTTTTTGTTTGTGCAGGTACCTTAGAGTAAGGAGTATGCTCCCCAGCCCCTGAAATCTCAGTGCCCCAAAACTGGTAGTACAAAAAAAAAAAGAGTTTGAGAGAAGTAAAGAGAAAAGGGCACAGAAGTATAAGGAGTCTCAAGAAGCACAAAAGAGGAATTTAGGATGCACAGATTAAGGAGCGGGAGGCAGACAGAAGAGGGATTTTAAGGCACAAATGAATAAAGAGGATGGACAAGAAAGGCAGAAAAATGGTACAGAGAGTAATTAAAGAGGTAGTCCGTCTATGGGAAGACAGAAGTAAACACTCCGGTACCGTAGCTGTGAGGATCAATATCGAGGTAACTGACCACGGACGATCTTATCTGCAGTTAGTATTAGTAGATTAAGCAAACTGTCTAATTATGTCACAAAATAAGGCAAAACAGAGCAAAACCAAAAGACATATTTGTGTGCAGTGCAATATGTACACAAAGGAGCCACCATGTGTGGCAAATATCTTCAAATTGAAACTCTGCAGGGAGAAATAGCTCAGTTATTACAGCGTTTGGAAACACATAGAGAAATAAATCTCTTGGAGAACTTTATAGATGAAGCTATGTCAAAATCAAATAATCTGTGGTCTGACTTAAGTAC
Organism: Neoceratodus forsteri; assembly: GCA_016271365.2. NCBI lineage: Eukaryota > Metazoa > Chordata > Ceratodontiformes > Ceratodontidae > Neoceratodus > Neoceratodus forsteri. The sequence goes on from CM028129.1 coordinate 1,420,458,708, forward strand.
TACTGATATAAACAACGATACTGGGGCACATATTCCATCTAATGACACAGAATCTGTACGGATTGTGTCACCTTTGCCCCTGCACAACAAATTTGAAGCTCTGGTTGATGATGTTGGGGCCCAAGGGCACTTTGTTGAGATAAAATACCAACTACTACAGTACAAGTCCAGCCTACAGTCCCAGTATGTAATCTGTCAAACAATGAATCTTCTAACCAACCCCACAAAGTTAGGGATATAGTGGTAGTTGGGGATTCCATTCTTAGGGGGGTAGATTCTGCAGTTTGTCAAGGGAGAAAGGCTAATACAACAGTCAGTACACTTCCAGGGGCCTGTGTGAAGGATGTTTCTAGACTTTTGGCTGGCCTTCTGGAAAATACCACTGAACCTGTCGTACTTTTTACACATGGGCACCAATGATTTACCTGTTAATAATTGGTTGGACATACAAACTGACTACATCAGTATTGTAGATCGGATAAAAAAAAGGAAAGGGGGAGGTAATAATTTCTGGAGTTTTACCCACAAGAGGAATATACTCAAATAGAAATAGGTCAATCTTGACCTTAAACACATGGCTTTATCAAATGTGTCACCAAAAAAATATTGGTTTCATGGATAATTTAACTACCTTTTCTAATAAAGCTTGTTTTAAAAACGATGGGTTGCATTTAAACCATTTTGGCACTCTAGTATTAGGACAAAAATCAATAAAGTTCTAAATTTCCATTTAAACTGGGAAATGGGGTGGGAAGGGACACACTAAGCCATGGTAACACATGCCCTAAACATTTAAATATCACGTGGAATGGTTTATTAACTAATGCCAGAAGTTTGACTAATATGTTTGACAAATTTAGACTTATACTGGTCACTCAGGATATTCACTTGGCATTTGTCACTGAGACGTGGGGCAACGAGAATGATACATGGGGGAAAAAAAATACCAGGATACAGGGTATTCATTAAAAATAGGAAATACTAAAAAGGGGAGGGCTGGCTATTTACATCCATGACTCAATAAAAGCTAAGGAGAGTTCTGATGGTGTAGAAGATCTAGAAGCACTTTGGGTTAAAATATATCCCCTGGTAGGTGCCTCAGTAAGATTGGGCTTAGTCTAGAGGCCACCTTCCATATCTCTAGAAAATGACACCAAACTATTAAATCACATCAGTGAATTGAATCCATCTGATAACATTCTGATTCTGGGAGATTTCAATTTGCCCAACATTGACTGGATAACATACACTGGGCTAAGTAAAATTGATAACTCCTACCCTGATCTATCAGCACAGATAGGGCTTGAACAAGTAGTCCCCTATGCTACCAGAAATGATAAAATACTGGATATTATACTATCCAGTATGGGCAACAGAGTGGCTAATCTCAGCACTACAGCACCAGTAGGCAACAGTGATCACGTGTGTGAAATTCCAGATTCAGGGCCAAGCTAGGCATAGGAGTTACCAAAATATTGAATTTCAGAAAAGCTACATTTAATACTATAAAGAAAAATACGGCTGATTGGGTAAGGGACTTAACAGGCCTTACAGTTGATGAGAAGTGGGAATTGCTGACCTCTAAACTTAAGGGAGACATGCCAGAAAACTAAATGGATGAAGTCCTATATCAAAAAATTAATCAACAAAAAGAATAGATTATATAAACGTATTAAATACGGTAATCATCACATAATTCCAGTTTACAGGGCACTGGTTAAGAAAATTAAATTAAATATTAAGCATTCAAAAGCACAACATGAAGTAACCCTGGCCACTAGGGTTAATGATAAAAAAGTTTTTTTTCCCCATGTAAATAACTTAAGGGGAACTACAAACTCAGTTGGCCCTTTTACAGATAGCTTAGGGCTACCTACTAGTAATAAAGAAATGGTTGGCATGCAAAATAATTATTTTTGCACAGTATTTAATAAAAACATTGCTAAAACTTTGAAGGACATACCATTACCAAACCAGGACATATAACCATTAATACAATAGAAGTGCAGGCAAGACTCAAAAAGTTAGCAGTTAATAAATTTCCTGGCCCAGATGATATACACCCTAAAGTCCTGCATGAACTTGCAGATTACATATTTTTACTCCTGACACACACATTTTAACATTCCCTAGACTCTGGTGATATACCACTGGGTTGGAAGGTTACCACAGTGGTACCCCTTCTAAAAAAAGGACCCCAGACAAAACTCGAAAATTTTAGACCAATTAGTCTGACATCTTTAATGGGCAAAATACTGGAGAGTATAATCAAAGATCATATACAACAGCACCAACTTATACTTGGACTGGTGGACCCATGCCAACATGGATTTACTAAAACTAGGTGTTGTCAAACTAATTTACTGACCTTTTATGAAAATGTTAGTAGGGAAATAGATAGGAGGAACCCAGTGGATATAATAGTCTTAGATTTTGCCAAGGCCTTTGATAAGTTGCCCCATTCTGAACTAGTTAAAGCTTTAAGGGATCTTAATTTGTGTAGTAATATCACATGTTGGATTGCCAGCTGGTTGGAAGGGCGTCAGCAGAGAGTAATGGTAAATGGTGTATTTTCTGAATGGGCCAGTGTCACTAGTGGGGTGCCTCAGGTGTCGGTCCTGGGTCCGATCCTTTTTAAAATATATATATATTTCCTCACTGCAATTGGATTCACCAAATATTTGGTTATCAAAATTTGTGGATGACTGTTGTCTGGGAGCAGTGGTGAATGGGACAGATAGCACCAGAGCACTGCAAAAAGCTTTGGACTACATTTTTTCATGGACTGAGCATAACAAATTGGCTTTGAATATTAGCAAGTGTAAAATCATGCATTTGGGCTCTCATAACAAACAGTGCAAGTATTTCTTAAATAATGAACCTCTAATTGAAACACACCGTGAAAAAGATCTCAGCATGACCATAAGCCCCGACCTTAAATTTAATATACACTGTAGGGACCAAGTGAAAAAGGCCAACCAAATACTGAATTGTATCCTTGGGTATATTCCTAGTCGAGCCAAGGAAGTAATGCTCCCCCTGTATGTAGCACTGGTCAGACCTCATCTGGAATATTGCATCCAGATTTGGTCCCATATAATAAGGAAGATATAAGAAGGGTTGAAGCGGTCCAACGAAGAATGACCAGGTTTAAATGGGATATCTTATCAGGAAAGACTGATAATACTCAACCTTTATTCATTACAATACAGAAGGCACAGGGGGATTTGTGTATGCTATTCAGAGCAATGGACGATAACATCCTTAGAACTGAGCTAGGCCTAGTTTGTCTTTTTTTTTTGTTTTTTTATCTACCTCCTCCTTGCTCCAGGGGGGCCACTCCTTCAGGTCTGCCATGGTCCCTGCTGGCACCCCTGCCTCGATGCCAGCCCCTCACCCCATATCCGGGTAACCCGGACATAACCCTTTGCCAGGTGGGTCCTCCACTCTGAGGAAGATGGTCACCAGTAGGGGCCAGCCAGCACACTATACTTGGCCCGGGTGCTGCTAGGGTGAATGTAGGCTGCATCAGGGGCTCTGCAGCAACGGGAGCCGGCGACAGTCATCCGGTCATCTCTGGAGCTTTTTCTGCTTTGCTCCTCTGTGGGCGTGGTTGCCACAACGTCAAGGCATAAGCCAGCATTCCCCAGCCCCCCTTTGGTATGCCAAGGCCCCAGCATATTTGCCATACCCCCAGCCTCCAGCAGGGTCAGCAACCCCTGGTCCCTGAATCTACCCTCCCGAGAGAGAGGCGAAGTCTCTGGATGCTCCCAACCATCTCTCCTGGCCGGCCCTCCAGTGTCCCGAGCCCGTTCCTGAACCCGGGTCGCTGACGTCACAAGCGGGAATACAACCGCTGCGCCAACGGGCCTAGGCCTAGTTTTTAACGAAAGTAGAGTTAGCAGTAGGAAACATTCCAGGCAACTCTACCTAGAAAAATGGAACTTGTTACTTAGAAAAAACTGGTTCAGCCAAAGGGCAATTACAGCTTGGAATGCGCTACCGGTGGAAGTAATTGGAAGTAAAGACATGAATGCTCTTAAACATAATTTAGACAGGGTTATGAGTAATGAGGTTAAATTTGGGGGTCAGATATAAATTCTAACCTAGGACTATTAATTTTGTAAATGGCAAGCATTATGGATGTAAGTCTATTATAAGCTTGAATCAGTCTATGAAATCTGCGCAGTGGTAGTGCTACCGCTTGCGACGCCGATGACCCAGGTTCAGAAGCAAGCTTGGGCCTCGGAGGGCCAGCTGGGGAAAGGAGAATTGAGTGTTCTATGGACTGCTCTCCCCCTCCGGGTGGGGGTGGAGGAAGCTCCCGGATCTCACCCAACCCCTGGTGTAAGCCAGGCATCGACAGCCAAGAAAAAGCATCTACTGGAGGTGGGGACAGATGTCGGCATGCGCTCCCCTGATGTCTTTGCATGTCCCACCTCCCAGGGAAGAAAGTGGAAAACTCGAGCCGAGTAGGATGCCGCCCACCTCACGCTGCAGGCCCCGCACCACTGACCTGTAGCACCCCCAGAAACCGAGTTCGGTCATCCACCAGGTGGAAGGAGACCCCTCTCTGGGGGGAAGCCAGGGAGGAACACCAGGGTAAGGTAAGTCCCGGGGACGGTGGATGATGGGGCTGGTCCGTTGGTATAAATAACAGAAAATATTAAAAAAAAGGAAAGAGGTAGGCCATCTACCAGCAAAAAAAAAAAAAAATCACAACTACTGGAAGAGAGAGGATACTGTCCCCCCCCCCACACACACACATATACCCTACATACCCACCCCTACAAACGGTTCTCTTCAGATATATTGCAGCTCTGTGAAACAGAAAGTATTACAGTGAGATCAGTATTAGTAGTGAGAGTGCTTGGAAATTATCCAGGGAAGTATGGGGTGCTTGTCAGAGTTCCAGCAGCAGCAGCCACAGTCTGTGCTTTGTCATAAGAAATCTTTCCATGAATTGCAAGATCCAGGCACAGAAACAGCTTGTGACAGAGGCGGCATGTGGTGGTATCTCAGCATGTGAATCTAATGATTATCCTGACTGTTCTGACAGTGCATGAAAATGAACGTGACGAAGAGGAAAAAGTATCTGACAGTGAGCCATCATCTTGGCATGTAGGCCCCCTTGTTAGTAGGAAAGAGCAAATTCAACAGTAGAAACAGAGATGGAAGGGGTGGGAATAGTAGTTGGTGTCCATGGCCATCAGTAATTACACGCGCAGTGACTTACTATCACCGTGACTAAGTGCAGGGGTGTACTGTAGTTGGTTCCATCAGGGTCATCAGCTTCATCTCCACTATTGCCAGTGGTGGCCATTATACGTGGCAACAAGTCACTGTTAAAGGGCCTCCAACACCACAAGGTCAAAATGTAATAAGAGCTTGTGGGCGCGCACACACACACCGTATTTATTTACTTCCCTTTATATTGTGCGTTACTATTAGTTTCATGAAAACAGTGTCCATGTAACACGGGGCCTGATTCACAAAACTTTGCCCTAGGCCAAACCCAGTTTGTGCTGTGCAAACTGAGTTTGCACCAAAGTGGTATTCACAAAAGCCTAGCTTGCACCAAGACACTCCAGCCTGGAGCTGCAAAGTTTTGAGGGGCAGTGTTCAGATTGGGGCAGGACCTGCATATTGGTGCAATCCCAGCCACCAAAGCATTTTCTCCATGCAAGGGCCTTTGCAGGGTTCCTTGTGTAGAGGAAAAAAATGCTTAGGAAAACCTCCTGTTAACTTAATGCAACCGTAGTGGTTGTGAAGGTACTGCCCTCTCAAGGCGCAGAGCCAGCCTGTCATTAAACAGCTCCATGGTGATCTAGTGGTCCCACCCTGTGCCCGATTGCCACCTGTTAATAGTACAAATTATGTCCCTGGTGATCTAGTGCCCCCCATCCCGAATACAGTAAGAAAGATGTCACAACCGCCCTTGGCTGTAGTGGTCCCTCCCCTCGCCAGTCACCAGCCCCTAGCAGTCCAAAAGTAAATGTATCCCCTGCTGCTAATGGTGCGGCTCCCCAAGTCACCAATCGCTGGCTCAAGAAGTGAACATATACATATATAAAGATATATGCCCTGGTGGTAGTGCCCCCCCCCCCACCAATGATCTCCAATCGCTGGCCGTTCTACACAAAATAGTTTCCTGGTGGCTAGTGGTCCCACCCTACACCCATCACCTGCCCAATACATACAAAAAAATTCCTGGTGTCCAGTGGTCCCTCCCTCCACCCGAGCACTTGCTCTGTATATTAAATATCGCCCTAGTATCCAGGGTAACACCCCCCATTCTGATCCCTTATTAGATAAATTTAGTAATTTCCTGGTGGTCTAATGCACCCACCACCCAGAGAAGTAGTGTCTCACCATCCTGCCCCCCATCCCGACCCCACTGTACCCAACACAGGCTCCTCTCACCACCATTGGTGACTGTCGACTGAGCTCTCAGTGAGCGCATACTGTATACTGTTTTAAAATCTGCACATAGTGAGAGGGACCTTGGTATTATAATAAACAGCACACTGACCTCAAAAGATCAGTGCTCCGCGGCATTGTCTAGAGCCAATAAGGTAATGGGTACAATTAAGAAAAATGTTGTTAATAGAAGAGTTGAGGTAATGATGCATTGGATCATGCATATGTGCATCCCATTTTGGAGTAGGAAGGCCAGGTATGGTGTCCATATAGGACTACCGACATATCTAGACTCAGAGGAGAACAACCAAAGATATTACTTCGAGAGGAAGCTCTTGTAGCAGGTACCACAATTAGGACTGACGCCACCGCATTTTTTGATCCAGCAGTTCCGAAGTGGGATCGCCCCCTGCTGATGTCGGCTCACCCTGGTGTCACCCTATCTAAGGGAGGAGTTCCCCGTGGTGCTTCATTTCTTTTCCCATCGCGACGGTCAGAGAAAGTTCGCCTGCCACCGCTCAGAAAATCGATCGCATCCTTCCTTCTTCACCGTTTCCAAAAGTTTTTTTTGTTGCATCTGTCCTCTTCTTCAAAAGGGCACATTAACAAGTGCTCCTGTGGGTGACAGATACCCTCCAAGGATGGCCATTTGGCATGCCTCTTCTGCCTTGGGCCCGACCACGACGCCAATGCCTGTCCCCATTGTCAGGCCTTCAACCCCCGCACTAGAATCAGGCGTCAGAAGTCCCTTTCCGCCTTTCTAGCAGAATCAAAATTGTCCGCCATGGAACGGGCCTCTTCCTCGGGGGAATTCGACCACCCTCCCACCCACAAGCAACACAAACACTGGGAGCACAAGGACAGAGAAAGGTCCCACTCTAGGCCCAGGTCCTCGGGCTTGAAGTCCGTGTCATCTGGGCATGACCGCCGCCTCACGGCCCTTAAACAGTCCTCTGGGTCTTCTGTGACCAAGTCTCCTGGAATTACCCTTCATCCTCTGAAGGTATATCCGCCTGCTGAGAAGGCTTTCTTGCCGGGCGCAGGTAAGATCTCCTCCCGCTCTGCCTCTTCCTCGAAGGCCAGCTCTCAGGAGTCAAGCAAGGCCTCCGGGTCTTCTGGCAGCAGGGCCTCCTCCTTGCCACCAAAATCTTGGGACTCTGACCGATGCCCAGCTTTGGCGACTGACCGGCACTCAGTCGAGAAGTCCACAACGCATGAGGCCAACCGCCCTAAGGCTCACGCCTCTGAAGGACATCCGTCGGCCTCTAAAGACAAGCGGACGCCAGACCGATGTCCGCCCATAGCCCCACCGGCCACCGACCTGGCAAAGGTCATACTACTGTCGATCACTGTTCTTCTGACGCCGGCCACCCCGGTGCCTCCCGTTAGTTCTGGGACCCCATCACCTCGGTCGCCAGTCCATCCGACGTTGGAGCCTGACGACAGAGGCACTGACGCCCCTCGGACGCCTCCCCTTAGGCATACGATAGTAGATAAGGGTTTGGCCCGACGCCGGTACCCCCGATGACGGGGCCGAGCTCAGGCTCGGGTGCTCCTCCACCCCCTGCACCTGGTTCACCCAACCTGAACCTCTCGCAGGTCAAGAAGGTCTTCTCCCGCTGGTGGGACACCGTGAAGTGAGATCTACCAGCGGGGGCACCTCCTCCCACGCCCATTCCGGTTCCAGTACCTGATACCCCGGAACCATTAGACTAAAGGGCGGATAAGGAGTCGGCATCCAAAAAACATAAGGAGAAAAGAAGGGGGACCAGGTTCAATAGTTCCTCCCGCTCTTCTTCTCTGGATGGGAGGTGCAAGAGGAAGCAACACAAATCCCCTTCCACCCCAGACTCGTACATGGACTCTGACACTTCGCGTGCGGACTCCGACGTCGAGCCGGACTTAGGGGACAAGGAGGGGCACCCTAAATCTCCTCCAGATGACCCTAGCTTCATGGAGGTGATGATGCACATCCAGGCCAACATGGGCTGGGACACTGAGGCCCTGGACCCCGAGCGACTGTGGTTGGCTAAATACCTCTGCCAAAAAGACCCTAAGCCGGTGGTCATCCCTCCCATGGTTGACGCCTTTGAGGATGTCACCTTTATGACCTGGAAGCACCCTCACTCCTCTTCCTCTGCCATGCCCAAAAAGGCTCATCGGCTTTACCGTGCACCTAAGGACCATCTTTTTCTGGCCAAACCACCCGCAGCAGATCCAGTGGTGATTTCAGCAGCTCACAACCATTTGCAGAGGCCCAAACACCTGAGCACCCAGCCACCTGATAGTCAAAGCAGCTGGATTCTGTGGGGGCAAGGTGTACTTTGCTGCTACTTGCAGTATCAGGAGTCTAAACTTCCTGGCACATATGGTCCAATTCCAGAACGCCCTTTGGGAACAAGGGTTGGACATAGTGCAAAGCATGCCCGATTGCCCTCAGCAGGCAGAGCTTGCCAAACTGCTTCAGACCGGCTCAGATGTGGACACCCACATTCTGAGGTTGGTCTACGACTCTGTGGACACCTCTTCAAAGATGGCTGCCACTGGCATTTGCCTCTGACGCCATGCTTGGCTTTGGGTTTCTGGGTTTGATCCAGATATACAGACAAGCATACTGGACGCTCCCTTCAAGGGCTCCGTGCTCTTTGGCGAAGACACAGAGAGGATCATCACCAGGCTGCAGGACTCCAGCAAGGCAATCCGAACCATGCAGTCCATGCACCAGACGAAACAGGGGCAAGCTCATAAGCCTCGCTTTTGTGGCCATGGGGGACACCAGCATCAGCAGCCTCACTTTCAACAACATTCGCACAGAGGCGGCTTCAGTCACAGGGGCAGAGTCAGAGGTTCTTCTCCCTCCTCCTCCTACACATGTCAAGGCAGCCACTGCCGCCCTCCCGCCTCCTTCCACTGCCTGACTATCCAGGCTCCCTCCTTCCCCCAACGTTCAGTCAGGGGAGCCGGTCGGAGGCCTCTTTTCCCTCTACGTGAATGCGTGGGATCAAGTGACCTCTGACCAGTGGTACTCGATTTCGTGGAGTTCGGCATTCCATAGAGTTCAACTCTATTCTGCCGGACAGACCACCGCCCCCATCCTGTTATCCAAGGGAACACTGTGCGCTGGTCAGAAGGGAGATTTTATCCCTTTTGGACAGAAATGCCATCAAGCCGGTTTCCTCAGCCGAAAGAGAAAGAGGGTTCTTCTCCTCCCACTTCTTACTCCTGAAGAAGTCTGGAGACCTCAGGCCCCTTCTGGACCTCTGCGATCTGAACCAATGGGTCTCCTACCGGAGATTCAGGATGGTCTCCTTCCGCACTCTCCTGCCTCTCATTTCAGCGGGAGACTGGCTGGCATCCCTGGACATGCAGGACGCCTACTTGCATATCCCTATCTCCAGGGGTCATCGAAGATTTCTGAGGTTCGGGTTCGAAGGCAAGTACTATCAGTTCCAAGTCCTTCCCTTCGGTCTCTCTTCAGCCCCCAGAGTCTTCACCAAGTGCCTGGCTGTAGTTGCCGCAGCATTACCGAGATGGGGCCACTTTGTGTTTCCTTATCTGAATGATTGGCTCCTCCTGGCTCCTTCCAGGTCCCGCCTGTTGGAAACCATCAGGGACTCCATTTCGCTGTTTCAGCACTTGGGTACCACCATCAGCAAGGACAAATCTCATCTGCTCCCAGCCCAGAACCTCCAGTTCATCAGAGCTCTTCTGGATACCACTCTCGGGAAGGTGTTTCTTCCTGCCGCCAGAGCAGGTTGCATTCAGGTCTTGGCGTCACGGATCTCTTCAGCCTCAAGAGTCCCTGCAAGGCTTCTCCTCAGGCTGCTAGGGCATATGGCAGCCACCAGAGTTTCAGTCCCTCTGGTGTGCCTATGCATGAGAACCATCCAGTGGTCCTTAAGGGTTCAGTGGGATCAAACATTGGACAGCTTGGACGCCTCAATCTGGATCTCGGAGCCAGTCTGCTGGGAGTTACGCTGGTGGATGTCGTCAAAAAATGTTCTGAAGGGCATCTCTTTCCACATAGGGGCACCGTCCCAGATTCTGACCACGGACGTGTCATCCGCGAGATGGGGCGCTTATTTGGGGGCACATTGCACTCAAGGCTCTTGGTCCCCAATAGAGGAAGATCTGCATATCAGCATTCTGGAGCTGAGAGCGGTACTCTATGCCCTTCAAGCCCTGGTCTCAGTCCTAGTGCTGGACCACCTCTTGGTACAGAAGGACAACACTTCGGTGATATTCTACATCAACAAGCAGGGTGGCACACACTCTTAACCCATCTGCCAGGAAGCCATGCGAGTGTGGGACTGGGCTCTGGAACACCAGCTCATGTTGACAGTGGTACACATTGGCTGACATGCTCAGCAGGACAAAATCGCAAGTTCACGAATGGGAGTTGCTTCAAGAAGTCGCAAATCACATCTTCTGTCAGTGGGGGACACCAGACCTGGATCTCTTTGTGTCATGGTTCAACGCAAAACTGCCCAATTTCTGTTTGCTAGGTCCAGAGCCTGGAGCTTTTTGGCAAGATGCATTGTCCTTCTGCTGGAAAGGGAGGTTTCTCTGCATTTCCTCCTTTCCCGCTGTTACAGAAGGTTCTCCTCAAAGTGCAGTCAGAACCCTTCATCCTCATTCTGATTGCTCCTCTATGGCATCGTCAGATTTGGTTTCCTTTGCTTCAGAGTTTAGGGGCAGAGCCTCCGCTGCCTCTTCCACTCTCCTCTCATCTCCTGTCGCAGGACAGTGGGTCTCTGATCCATCTGAATTTGCGCTGTATTCACTTGCATGCCTGGCTCCTCAGGATCTAGCTAGAGCCAGGTTTGATGTGTCCGATCAGGTAGCACAAGTTCTGGTCGAGGCCCGCAAGCCTGCCACCAGGGCCACTTATGCTATGAAGTGGAAACGTTTCTGCATATGGGCCACAGCCAAGAGGGTGGACCCGCTGGTCTGTCCGGTTAATTCAGTTCTAGAATACCTGCTTTCTCTCTGAGACAGGTCTCAGTTATTCATCCATCAAAGTACACTTGGCCGCCATCTCCGCTTATCACTTGCCTGTATTGGATAAGACAGTGGCTCAGATGGAGGTTTCCAAAGCCTTGCTATACAGTATTCTTCATATCAGACCTTCCATCCGGGATCCTGTTCCCCCTTGGGATCTCCTTTTCGTTCTGGAGAAGCTTACACTTCCTCCCTTTGAACCGGCTATGGAGGCTGAGCTCCATCTTCTGTCCTGAAAGACATTGCTTTTGGTAGATATTCCTTTGGTGAGGCCCATTTCAGAATTTCAAGCTCTCGTGTAAAGAACCTTACCTTGTTTTTCACAGGGATAGGGTTGATCTTCGCACTAACCCGAAGTTTCTACTGAAGGTCGTTTCTGAGCTCACTCTGAACCAATCTGTTCAGCTCCCGGTATATTACCCGGAGCATTCTAATAGGGGGGAAGCCCTGCTTCACTCCTTGGACATCCACAGGGCTCTCCGATGTTACCTGGCTAGGACCAAAGGGGACAGGAAATCTGATCAACTTTTTGTATCTTTTGCTCAGTGGTCCTTAGGTCGCCCGGTCACCAAGCAGACACTTTCCCGCTGGTTGGTTCATTGCATTGCTTTTTGTTATGAGAAGCACAACAGGTCTACCCTGGGGGCAGGTTAGAGCTCACTGTACCAGAGCTGTCGCAGCTTCCTTCGCGGCACTGAAGCAGGTACCAGCAGCCGATATCTGTGCTGCCGCTACCTGGAGTTCTGTTCATACCTTCATCAGGCATTACAACCTTGGCATCATTTCCAGAAGCAGAGCAGGATTTGGCCTCGCAGTTCTGCAGTGCCTGGTTTCCTGAGGGGCCCTCTCTGTTCCTGCTGTTCCTTTACATACCTTTCCCCCTTCCAGGGGTTGTTATATGTTTATACTGCTTGGGACTCCGTCCTTTTTGTGGTACCTGCTGCAAGAGCTTCCTCTCGAAGTAAGATAGTACAGTTACATAAGAACTTACAGTAACAGTAGATCTTCGAGAGAAGCTCTTGCAGCAGATGTATTTCCTGCCCTCCTTCCCCCAGGGATCAGGTCCTTTGCAGGCTGATCTTCCCTCCTTGTGAGGGAATAATTTTTAGTTCATACTTCTGACTATTGCTATTAGTATGAACTAAAAATTATTCCTTCACAAGGAGGGAAGACCAGCCTGAAAAGGACCTGATCCCTGGGGGAAGGGGGGCGGGAAATATACCTGCTGCAAGAGCTTCTCTCGAAGATGTACTGTTACGGTAAGTTCTTACATAACTGTACTTTGTGAGAGGATTACACAGTGGGTCATACTTAGATTAAAATACCTGAACCTGTACACATTAGAGCACAGGATACTGAGGGGAGATCTGTTCTTAATGTATAATGTAATTAATGACCCGTATTTATTTGATCAGCTAAATTTGTCCTTTAAGAACAGTGAGATTAACACTAGAGATCGCCCACTTCAACTAAAGCTGACCAGATTCAGAATGGATAACAGAAAGTATTTTTACTCCGTACGAGTAGTGAGCCCATGGAATAGTCTGCCAAGGAACGTGATTAACTGTACAATAAAGAGAGTTTTAAGTATATGTTGGATAAGTTTTTTAAGGATGGTAGTACCTTAGTATACTGCTAATAAATAGGAGCAACTGTGGGCACATAGTCTTTATGCTCCTTACAGCCTTTGTGAACCTATATTCCTGGTAGACAGGCAGCCAAAGCACATGGGGAGCAAGTGGTGGAGAATCCTGTTTTAATACAAATATCATTGGTAATAAACAATAAGGGGTACAATTAATGCATCAAAAACTTAATTAGAAGTTGAATTCTGTCTAAATATTATGTTTTTTAAAATGTTTTCTGTGACATCAGAGGCTCTTTAGTATGTGACTTAGCTTGTTGTGGCTCAAAAAACAGCAACATATTCCTGGCTTAAAAAAAGGCAAACAAAATTTTTATGATAGTTATGTTTCCATTTAAAATGCTGTTGGAGAGTGTTTACTGAAAACACGTCTTTTTTTAATTGTACTTTTTTCCCCTGCAGTCATGACCTGCCCATTATTGGCCCTACCATTCACCCAGCCCCAACACCCGCCCTTCTCCAGGACTTCACTTCTCCTGTGTTCCTCCCTGGTTTAGCCACATGGTGGAGCCACCGAAGGGGGGAGTTGTGCCCCCAGTGAAGTTGATTCCAGTGTCGGGGGAGCACCTCGGTTGGCAGTGCAGGGCCTGCAGTGAGCTGCAGGCATCGTCTCTGCTGCAACCAGGAGTGTTTCCAGTCTCTTGTCCCATTTCCCCATAATGCCAATAGAGCACTCTTTTATGCATGCACATGCCGATGTGTACCACACGTGCCTGGAGCATGGTGGCTTCCACTTTCCATGATCCTTGACTGCTGCCTGCACCACCACCTGTGGTCACCCAGTGATACAGCGGCAGAGACCAGAGCCCTCCCAACCCAAAGTGGAGAGTGGAGGGAAGCCGGGGTAAAGAGTAAGGGAAGTAGGTAGATGGTAGCAAGAAACATAGATGATGAGACAGGAACAAGCAAAAGGCTGGCCGTTGAAAGCAGTAGTGTGACTACAGGGCAGTTAAATCATGATGCGATGAATAACTATTGCAGGGAGGATGCTGAGTGGCACTGAGGCTAAATGGTGGAGGTGATGGGGGGGTTAGCCTGGACTATTACTAAGAATACTTTAGATTGGAATAATAGTCTGGATCGACATCCCCAACAGGGCAGTTGAGTTGCATTGCAGAGGAATGGTAGTTCCAGGAAAAAAATTGAGTGGCAGCTTTGAGATTAAATGGAAGGTGGGGGTGTCCAGGGTCACTCCTATGATTACTTTAAGATGCAACAATAGCCCAAATTGATAACCCTTATTGTCATACACTCCTTAACCAACCTTAATTACCACTGGATAACGTGTACCAAGGTGTTTGAACTTTTAGTTGCTGCTACATGTTTGTGAGTTTTTAACGCTATTAAGACTAAGTAGGATTAGCTGGCCGGGTGGGTGAGGGATGAGGTGCTGGACACCACACCTCGTGCTATGCTGGCAGTCCGGGTTAGGGAACAGACTCTGGTTGTTGGGGAGCCAGCATGGGGGGAGAGCAGGATCGAGCTGCCTAATGGCAGCTCTCCTCTCCCAGGGAGTGGGGGTCACCCTCTCGCAGTCCTGCCGCCTCCGGGTGGAAGTCCAGTGGTACACAGGCAGGTAATGAGCGACCAGTAGGGTGGGGCGTCCAGCAGTGTGTGACGTATGCACTCACCCCAAGAATGTGAGGGTGAGCAAAAACGGGGAAAAAAAATGCTAAAACAAATAGAGAAAAAAGGCTGAGGATTGGCAAATCGGCATGCAGAATTAACAGCACCAGGAAAGATAAGGCATCTGAAATACAGGAGAGCGTAGTCAACTTTTGTACTGCAGGATGAAGAAAGAGTCATTAGCCAACAATCAAAAGTGAGCAGCGGCCCTTGGAAGTGAGAGCAGCTGTACCATCTATAATCGTAGGCAGGTGCAGATCCTTGTTGAGGAGCTGAGCGGAAACATTGTGAGCATAAATTTGAGGATATTGACCACAGGAGGGAGGGCGGAGTGTGTGTGGGAGGGTTAATCCTTTGCCAGATGCCAAAACCAGTGAGCTCCTCATTCAAGTACCTAGGGTTCCGTCCACACTCAGCCTTCTGTTGGAGTGGTGTGGGAGGGCAGCAGATCTTGGCCCTCGTGACCTTGTGTTGTGCGGCTGGGCAGAATCAAATGGCAAGTTGCTGAGGAGGGAAAAAGAATAAAAAGGGTCGGTGGGCAGTCCATGGGAAAATGAGAGAGGAACAGCCAGTGGAAGCGGGGATAGAGCGAGAGGGCTGGGAGAAATGAGATAGCATACTGGGAGGCAGCAGAATGCCCAGGTGAGCTAGGGGAAAGCAAAAAGTATAGTTACGTAAGAATTTACCATAATAGTAGATCTTCGAGAGAGGCTCTTGCAGTAGATAATTACATTTAGGACTGACACCGGGAGGCGTCCGGACCCCACGGAAAAATTTCTAGCTAGCAGTCTCTGGCGGAGGACTGCCCCCATGTCAGGTGACCAACGTCATGCGACGTCATTATAAAGGGGCGGTCCTCCATGCCCACCTTCCAGTTCTTTCCCACCAAAGGCCCAAAAGGGCGAGACAAGAGAGAAGCGGATATTTCCCAACCTGGAAGAGGAGCTAAAAAAGCTTATTGGGATGGAGGGCGGGAAGGTATTACCTACTGCAAGAGCCCCTCTCGAAGATCTACTGTTACAGTAAGTTCTTACATAACTGTACTGTCTTACTTCGAGAGGGCTCTTTCAGTAGGTAATTACATATAGGACTGAGTCCCAAGCAGTCTGGAACAAGAAGAAGCAAAATGGGAGGAGGAAAGCTACTCAAAGTAGGTCCTGTAGCTGTGAAGGCCTTAGGAAAGGAGGCCTTGCAGAACAGCAAGCCCGAAGCCTAGTCTCCGGCGCGAGGCAATATCCAAACTGTAATGTTTTGTAAAGGTATGGACGGAAGTTCAAGTGGTGGCAGCACAGATGTCCGCCGCTGACACATTGTTGAACAAAGCCACCGAGGCAGCGACTCCTCTGGTGGAGTGGCCTCTCACTTGACCCAGAAGGGTCTTGTTGAACTTGTCATAACAGAAAGTGATACAATGAGCCAACCATTTGGACAGGCATTGCTTAGAAACAGCATTGCCTTCTCTTTTGTGGGCAAAAGAGACAAACAGTTGATCAGTCTTTCTGAAATCTTTTATTCTGTTAGTGTAGTATCTCAGAATTTGGTGAACATCCAGAGTGTGTAAGAGATACTCCCCTTAATTGGAGTGCTGCGTAAAGAAAGCAGGTAACTCTATGGAGTGGTTCAAAGTAGATTCCGCTACCACCTTGGGAAGAAACTTAGGGTTGGTGCGCAGAGCCACATGTTCCTTGTGAAAAATCAAATACGGGATTTTACAAATCAGGGCCTGGAGCTCAGAAATCCTCCGAGCAAAAGTAATAGCCACTAGGAAGAGAGTCTTCCATGAGAGGAACTTCATGTCTGCTGAGGCTGCCGGTTCGAAAGGAGGCAGAGTAAGCTTCTTGAGGATGAAATTCAAATCCCAAGGAGGGGCAGGAACCCGGACGGGGTCTCAAGTGGAGAACCCCTAAGGAAAGTCTTAGAGACCTCCAGCTGAGCAAACATCCTGCCTACAAAGGGACATGGGGTCAATGGCCGCCATGTGTACCTTCAAGGACGAGTGACTGAGACCCAGATCAAAGAGGTGGCGCAGGTAATCCAGCAGCCACCCAACAGAGCATGAGAAAGGCTCGAAATCTTTTGAAGCAGCCCAGATTGTGAACTGTTTCCATTTCATGGCATAGGTAGACCTAGTGGAGGGTTTTCTAGCCTCCATCAAAATCTCAGCTACTCGGGGTGAAACCCCAAATCGGGCTTGAGCTACATCTGCAGGAGCCATGCGTGCAGTTGAAGGGACTTGAGACCTGGATGGACCAGGGTCCCCTGATCCTGGGTCAGTAAAAGTCGCGACAGAGGAAGAGGAGGTTCCTCTGAGTATTGTTGCAGAAGACAGAACCAAACTTGCCTGGGCCAGAAAGGAGCGATCCGTATCATTCGAGCTCCTTCTGAACTGAGTTTCTGTAAGACTCTCGGAATCAAAGGGATCAGGGGGAAAGCATAGACAAATCTGTCCTTCCAATCTAGAGACAGAGCGTCTCTCCAAAAAATGATGCGCTCTGGAGCGAGCAAGCAGAAGTCGGGAAGCTTTGCATTTAGAGGTGAGGTGAACAGGTCCACCTGTGGTGTTCCCCAACGTAGGAAGATATCGTCTAAGACCCCCTGATCCAGTTCCCACTTGTGAGCTTGAGCAGACAAGCTTCTGAGTTTGTCTGCTAAGGTGTTCTCGACCCCCAGGATGTGAATTGCCATGAGGTGGAGGTTGTGCTGTACTGCCTGATCCCAAACTTGCATCGCTTCCCTGCAAAGAGGGTAGGAACGAGTCCCTCCCTGTTTGTTGTTGTACCATACCACACACATATTGTCCGTCTGTACAGCTAAGTGGCCGGGAAGGAGATGCAGAGCTTGAAGAGCACAAAGCACTGCCCGAAGCTCAAGCACATTGATGTGAAGTGTTTTCTCGAGCTTGGACCAGGAGCCCTGGGTCCTGTGAGGTCCGATATGGGCTCCCCAACCTTCGCCCGAGGCGTCTGTGGTCAGAGTCTGGGAGGGGGGAGAAAGACAGACGGGAACTCCCAGACAAAGGTTCTCCTGAACCATCCACCACTGTAGGTCCCGAACCATGGGGGAGGAGACTAGGACAAGCTAGTCCAGGTCGTCCACCAACTGATCCCACTGAGACCGAAGCATCCACTGAGAGATTCTGATGTGGAGCCGAGCACAAGGGACTGACTTGGAGTGGATGATGGTAATGCCCAGAGAGAAAAACACTCCCTGGGTAAGGGAAAGGAAGCGCAGGAGATCCTCCCTGGATGGAGCCGCCAGGAGCCAATCGTCCAGGTACGGGAAAACCTGCACCCCCTGGGTACGCAGGTAGGCCGCTACCATCGAAAGGCATTTAGTGAACACCCGGGGTGCCGAGGAAAGACCAAATGGGAGGGTGACGAGGTGGTTTCTGGAGAAACTCTATTGAGTGTCCTTCTGCGATCAGCTGGAGCACCCAGCAATCTGAAGTTATCCTCTCCCAACCCGGGAGGTGGAGGGAAAGCCTTCCTCCTACCAGTTCCTCCGGAAGGCCCAGAGGCTGTGGGAGAGGACAGGAGTCAGGTGGTGTGGGGCAGCATCGCGGCTGAAGCACCCGCTGCTTTTTTGGGCGGAGGGGGCTTGGCAACCAGAGGGGAACAGCGTTTAGCAGCCCACTTTCTCTGGGGTTTCTCCTTTTGCCGATTCCGTCTGCGAAAGGGACGGCACTGCGTTTGATGGGGATGATACACGGAGTCCACAGACTTCAGTTCAGTCCCCTTCTCCTGCAGATTAGTGATAATGTCCTTGACATCAGCACCGAACCCCGGAAGGGCGCTTCCTGAATAGTGGACTGCACTTCCGGGACCAACCCTGACACATGGAGCCAGGCATGATGCCGTAAGCCTACGGCAAAAGTGGAGCTCCTACCAGCAGTGTCCACTGCATCGTAAGTAGCATGAAGCACGTGCCGACTGGCCAAACGTGCAGAGCGGACGAGGTCATCCACTTCCTGTTTGACTTGAGAGTCCGGAAGGGAGTCCAATTTAGATTCCACCTCACTAAGAATCACCTTCTGGTAATCTCCCATGTGACCAGCATAATTTAGGGCCCTAATACCCAGAGTGGAAGAAGCATAGATCTTCTTCCCGTACTGGTCCAGAAGACGGGATTCTTTGTCAGGTGGAGACGAGCTCAGATGTTTCGGGTTAGCTGTCTGGCCATGAGCAGCGCTAATCATGGCCGAATTAGCTCGAGGGTGAGAATCTAAAAAAGTCCACACACTTGGGAGCCTGATATAGCCTGTTCAAATTCCAAGGAAGTGGGGCTAAAGCCGACGTATGCTTCCAAATAGTGGAAACAAGATTGGCATGAGGCTCAATCCAGGGTGGCACCAAAGTGGGAGCTGTC
This sequence comes from Neoceratodus forsteri, assembly GCA_016271365.2. Taxonomy (NCBI): domain Eukaryota; kingdom Metazoa; phylum Chordata; order Ceratodontiformes; family Ceratodontidae; genus Neoceratodus; species Neoceratodus forsteri. The sequence continues at coordinate 1,420,477,765 of CM028129.1, forward strand.
ACGGGCAGATCCAGATGCTCAGTGAGTTTCTTATGCTGGGGATCTGGCTCCAAGGAATGCCACTTATGAACCTTCTGGATTTTGCGCAGCAACTCCATAAAAGAAGGATCCTCCGGAGGGGACTTCGGAGGAGTCCTTGGCCTGGGCTTGGATGGAGAGCATGACTCGTCCGGCTCGGAACAACCGTCGGAGTCGTCCGAGGAGGAAGATGATGAGGAAGACTCCCTCTCCTGGCATGAGGGAGGAACGGACCTCTTGGGGAGCCCTCTGGGAAGCGTGTCCTGCCCTGCCCTGGAACCAGAGGATTCGGCCCTGGTGTCCGGAGGTGGGGAGGGAGCCTGTCGCGGACGTACAGGAACCGGAAACAGCACAGTCATTGGGAGACGACTCTCCACCTCCCTGGTGAGCTGAGCCTTGGCCTCAGCCCTTACCAGGAGGCCAGAGTCTCCTTCAAGTCCACCGGCAGTGGAGGTGGAGGAGGAGGGGGATACGGGTATGGATTATACCCGTAAGGTGTGTATCCATAACCCAACGGCAGGAAGCCCAATGTCGGGTATTGAGGCACCGAGTACTGCGGCATCGGATAGGCCAGTATCGGGTACTGGGGCGTCGGATACTGCGGAGCTGGGTAAGACGGCGTCAGATATGACGGGGTCAGATACCCGGGAACCGAGGGGTCTGCCGGAGCAGATGGCCCGACCGGAGGGCCCAAGGGCGGGTCTGGAGCAGAAGGCCCGGTGGGCGGAGGGCCCGGCGTTGGAGCGGCATCCGAGAGTGGGATGTTGCCCGGGCCGGCAAGACCGGCGTCGGGGCCGGCGGCCAGGGAGCCGGCGTCGGAGGCGGCATCAGGTCAGTTGGCCCAGCAGGCAGACGGTCTGACAGGGGTGCAGCAGGAACCTCAGCATCGCCCGGGGATGGAGAGGAAAAATCCCCAGGGTCAGGCTGAGGAGACCCAGGGTCCCCGGAGGGCAGTGAAGGCTGCGGGGAGCTGGGAACGGCGGACGTGGGAGGGTCCGGTGTCTGCTCAGCCGCTGTGTGGACATTGGGCAAGCCGATGTCCGACTTATCAGCGGGGTCCGGGCGGACACCGGAGGAGCCGATGTCTGACTTTGTGGACCCATCGCCCGAGGCAGGTCGCGAAGGAGGGACAGCCTGGTTGGGTGGAAGAGGGTCCTTGCACCGCCCGGAGGGGTCAGGCGATTTATCGACCGTCTCCGTGTGGGCATCGGAGGAGCCAATGTCCGGCTTACCTGAGCTGCTTGAACCAGTAGGCCCCACAGTGGCGACTTCACTGGGAGTGGAGGCCTCAATGGCCGGGCGTAGCGAGAACCGGGCTGACCAGACAGGTGGGCCGGCGCCACCTTGGAAACCTCCAAGGATTGGCCGTAGTGAATCGGTCTCCGGGGACATTACCTGAAGCACAGCGACTCCCAAGAAGACGCCGTGGATGAGGATGAGGAGCCTTGTCCTGGTGCTTCTCCTTGTCTTTTCTTACGATGGCCTTCGGGAAGTGGACACCTGCCAGAGCTTTTTAACTCCTTTCCATGAAGGACATTTCTTCTTTAAAATATGGGCCTCCAGGGACTGCTGCCGCTGTCTGCGGGTGGCCGCGTTGAATTTAAGGTAGTGCTGGCACTTCACCTGATGATCTGGGCCTAGGCAGAAGAGGCACTGGGAATGGCCGTCCTTGTGTGGGAGTTGGGCGCCGCACGAGTTGCACTTGTTCTTGTGCTCAGAGGGTATAGGGGACAACATACACCGACGAATACCTGACAAAAATTGAAAATAACTCGGTAAAAACTACTGACGACTGAGGATGACGAGCGTTGCACTTTACCGCGAGAGTGTTTTAGTAGCAAAAAAAATACTAACAAGGCATTGGCTGACAGCAGACATCCCAACAGTTAAGGAATGGCAGAGTCTCATGAATGAGGTTTATAAGATGGAAAAAATCACAGCATGGTCCCGCCATAGGTTACAACAATTTGAAACTAGATGGAGACAATGGGTATTATACGTTGTGAAGCTTGATCCCACATTCATACCTTGAGAATAATGATGAAACAACAAAAGGATACCAAATTGAATGGGAGGGGAGTGGAATCGAATAATATAAAATAGAAGAATTTATAGGGAAGGGGATAGGTATTAAGTCTAGAAAGGATGAGGAGTAAGTAGAATGGAAGGAATTTCCGGATTTATGGAATTAATGAATCATTAAATGTGACTTTTTCCTTTATTATGATTGAAATGTAAAAATGACAACGCAAAGCCAGTATTTTTTTTTTTTTTTTTATGACAATGATTAACTTGGACACCTATTTATGTATGTCTGTCAATATGTTTCATGTATGTGTGAAATCTATAAGAGAAAAACTGATTGATATAAATAAAGAGTTAAAAAAAAAAAGGAACTTTACCGCGAGGCGCTGACATGAGCTAACAGTGGGAAAGAACTGGAAGGCGGGTGTGGGGGACCGCCCCTTTATACTGATGTCGCATGACGTCGGTCACCTGACGTGGGGGCGGTCCCCCACCAGAGACTGCTAGCTAGAAATTTTTTTATGGGGTCCTGACGACTGCCGGCGTCAGTCCTATATGTAATTACCTACTGCAAGAGCCCTCTCGAAGTAAGATCTAACAATACAGCAGGAGCAGCCAGGTAACAAATCAGCAAAACAAGCAAGGCTCAAACAAGCTGAATAGCCTGGGAGTGAGTCACAAGGTGGTAAACTGGGTTATAAATTGATTGAGGGACAGAAAACAGAGGGCATTGGTAAATGGAATTCAATCTGAGGAAAGAGGGCTGACCAGCGGGGTACCACAGGGATCAGTCCAGGGGCCAGTCCTGTTTAATGCCTTCATAAGTGACATTGTGGATGGGATGGAAGGGAAAGTTTGTCTCTCTTAAGTTTTTGGCCCGGTATCCCCACCACCTCTGCCCTGTCGGGCAAAGGCTTCTCAGCCCCCGGCCCCATTCACCACCTCCCAGCCGAGGCTACCCCCCCGGGGCACCCCCCAGGACACTCAGTCTCTGGCCCTGGTTTACCCCCCAGGACGGGGCTACGGGAGTGGGACCCCCCTGGCGGACCTTCATCGTGGCAGAAGTGGCGGCGGAGGTGAGAGCATCACCCACGGGGCTGGATTCTTTGGAATGCTGGTGTTCCCTGGAGGCAGGACATGCAGTGACATCAGTGGGTGCGCCCGACGTCTGTCCCACCTCCCATAATGTGGGACCTTGGTACCTGCAGTTCCCCAGCTTCTGCCAGGGGCCGCTGATGTACCGAATGCTAGCCCCCCCCCAACCCCGGAGAAGGAGAGTAGCCAGACGGCACTCAATTCTTCTCTGCCCTGGCTGGCCCTCCAACCCCTGGGTCCATCCCTGAACCCGGGTCTTCGGCATCGTAAGTGGATGCCCTGCCACTGTGTCGGCAGGCTGGTGAAAGTTTGCCTCTTTGCGGGCAACAGAAATATCTGTAATAGGGCGGATATTCCAGGAGGGGTGGATGAAATGAGGAGGGACCTAGGCAAACTAGAAAAATGGTCCAGAGTGTGGCAGCTAAGTGTCAGTGCAAAGAAGTACAGAATCATACAAATGGGGCACAGGAACCCTGGGGAAAATTACAGGATAGCCAGGGAGTTACTGACAGTCACCAAGCTGGAAAGGGATTTGGGAATAATTGTATCAGATGACCTAAAGGTGGCCAAACAGTGTGCCAGGGTTGTGGGTAGGGACAGTGGGATGCTTGGGTGCATAGGGAGGGGTATCACTAGCAGAAGAAGGAAGGTGCTGATGCCACTGTGCAAAATACTGGTGAGACCTCACTTGGAGTACTGCGTCCACTTCTGGAAGCCACATCTCTGAAATGACATAGACAAGGTGGAGGTGGTTCAGAGAAGGGCAACAAAAATGGTGCAGGGCCTGCACCAATAGAATATGAGGGGAGACTGCAGGACCTTAATATGATATCAATATGTATATCCTGGAGAAGAGGAGGGAGAGGGGAGATATGATAGAAACCTACAAATATCGAAAGGGCATAAATAAGGTCCAAAGGAGTAGCATCTTTCAGAAAAGATGATGTACAGGAACAAGGGGCCATGACATGAGATTAGAAGGGGGTAGGCTAAGGAGCAATGTGAGGAAGTATTTCCTCTCTGAAAGGGTGGTGGAAGCAAACACAGTGAGCCAGTTTAAGAATGCATGGCATAGGCATAAGGGAATCCTAGCGATAGGAATGGGAGGGCAAAGTTGAGGATCAACTAGAGTCAGCGACTTCTGATATAGGTAGGGAAAATGGGCAGACTGGGTGGGCCTAGCTGTCTTTATCTGCTGTCAGTTTCTATGTTTCAACCTTCTCCCGGCTGGCACTTCGATGATCTAGGCTCATTCCCATCTGGGTTGCAAGTGGCAGCACTACCGCTGCACCAGCGGACCTGCTTGAAACATATCTGCGTTTAAAGTTATGCTTTAGCATTGCAAATTTATTTATTTTCTAATTTAATGCTTTATTTCCCTGACCATCTGTGTTCCAGTTCCTTTGGGAGTCGCCAAGGCATCCCTGCAGCTAGTGTTCCTCCATACCTGTGCACTGGTGCCGCCGACCCTCCCCCATGGAGCTGTGGTTTACCCCCCAGAAGGGGATGAGGGAGCCCCCTCCCTTGAACTTCCATCACTTTGGGAGGCTGGAGCTGCGGATCAGGCAGGAGAGATCCAGAGCAGTGTTGGGCACTCATCCCGGAACTTGGCCAGTTTTCCCCTGAAGACGTGACATGTGCATGATGTCAAGGCATGTGCGCCGATGGTCATCCCCCCCCCGGTCTTAACTCAGGCTGGCTTTCCTCTGGCTTCTCCCAGAGGCCAGTCAACACACCAAGTCCTACCTACCCCGGAAGAGGTAAGCAGTCCCATGGATTCTCAATCTTCCTCCCTGGCTGGCCCTCTGACTCCACAGGCTCATTCCCGAACCGGGTTGCCAGTGTCGCAAGTGGTAGTGCTACTGCTGCACCGGTGGGCTAGCTCTATCGCCGCAAATTAAAAAAAAAAAAAAAAGCACTGACTAAAAGGATGCTTTTTGCAGTATTTGAGTGTGCACTGTTACTTTGATCACATTTAGTATCTTTTTCAACCAGTACACTACCTTTGAATACCTATTTATGGACGTTTTGGACTTGGAACACTGCTGTAGCTTGACAGGCCTCTTCATACTGTACCTTTGCAGAAAGTCTAACATTATGATGGAAGTAAGTGTTGAGTCCTGGCAAAACCTTTATGCGGTAGAAATGCAACAGTCTCATGGCTTTCTAGACTATGTTACGTAAATAATTATTAAAATGGCTCAGATGAGGGGAAGCCTTAAAATTCCAGAACTATAGGATCAGCCGCATTCTAGCTGTATCTAGAACTATTTAAAAGGGAAGCACTATCGCTGCAGATTGTCAGAGTTGTGTACGAGGAAAAAACATACTGTCTGCTTCAAGGATATCTCCTCCATTAGGCCATATCATTGAAACTATAAGCCATCAGCGTTAATATCACTTGGGAACTTTTGCTAGCTGGGGGCCACCCCACAGTGATGGCCAGCATCTACACGTTTATAAACATGGGCAGCCCCATCACTCCTCAGTTCTTTTTTCTGCCATTGATCATTCTGTCTGACCTGCTGAAGGAAACTCTTATCAAGTTAGCTGTTGCTGTTTGGTATTTTACATTACTTAGTATTTTCACTTGTCGTCTCTGAATGCCTCTGAAGTCGAAGAGTTTTTCTTTCGGTGAGGTAAGTGTGGAAATAACATTTATTGAGAGGACTGTGACAGGGTTGAATAAGGCCCTGTCCCAGTTGTTCTGGAGAAAGAGTTTAAATGGAAGGATCTGTTCTGTTCTCTCCTTTTCTGTTTCTTGTCTGTCTGGTTGTGCAACCAGATTTTCTCGTGAGACCTGGGACTTGATCATCCCGACGGTCTTGCAGTTCTCTGCTTCTCACTATCTCTCTACCTTCTCTTGCTGTTCTGTCTTTTCTTCCCCCGTGCCATATCTACAGGTATAGAAATATATGTGAATCATTATGTGGACGTGTAACTAATATTGGGATCCCTTTGTTTAGAAATTTATATAGTTTTACTGTTGAAATATATATAGTTATTCTGTTGAAATGTTTGCAAAAAGCTGTTTGGAACTCAAGGGGTTAACCTGTTTGCAGACTCTGAGAAGCTGTAAGCAAGAGGTCAGTTCTGGGTTACAGTGTTCTTTTTGCTGCACTTGTTGAAGCTTACAAGAACACTATGTGAGAAGCATGTTATTTTCTTAACGAGCTCCTGCACAGATTTACAAAAAGGAGCTGTAATGTTTTGCAAAAGAGAGACACAGAGACTGAGAGAGACTGAGATTGGAAATTGAGAAGAAACCCAGATGGACTTTCTCTGTTTATACTGCCTTTGTAAATAGTTACACTGAACAATTTTATTTTATTTTCCTGTTATTGATAATAAATAACTTGTTGCTAATTTTACAACTGCGTCTGGTTTTCCTATGCTTCCTGACCTGTGCCTTGATGACAGGAACACACACACACGGTTTGTGTATGCTGTTAGGGCCTATCTTATAATGTAAGGACTTGTCAGATTTGCTAGAGCTTCCACCAGGCTTTGAGAAAGCCGATATGTGCCTACGAGAGCCATGTTACATGGCTGCAACTAAAGTGATGGTGCCTCGGCCCGTCTTCATATCAGGATCCCTCAGTGGACACTCGGGGTCCAGTGGGATCAGTTGACTGATGAGCTTGCCATATGGTTCTAGTCACGTCTCCTCTTCGCAGAAAGTTATTGTGGTGGATGGATCAGGACAACCTCCTGAAGGGTGTTCCATTCTTCGTACCAGCTCCTGTACAGTTCCTCACTATTGATGTCTCGGGCTCTGGCTCAGGTGCTCATCTCAGCCCTTATCAGACAATGGACCAAGATGGAGGCCGAGCTACACATAAATATCCTGGTATTGTGGGCTGTTCTGAACAGACTCCAGGCTTTTCAAAATCATCTCTGTCCTGGTCCACTGATAATCCAGATGGACAAAGTCAGTGTGATGCATTACATCAAGAAACAAGGGGGCACTCACTCCTATCCCTTATGCAGGGAGGCAATGAGTGTATGGTACTGGGCTCTGTCTCATGGCTTTCGGTTATCGGCCATGTTTCTCCCAGGTCTCCAGAATGTCTTAGCAAATAGGCTAAGCAAGTCTCAGTTGATGGTTCACGAATGGAAACTGCTGTCCTCTGTGGCACACAAACTTTTGGCAAGGTGGGGTCATCTAGAGTTTGACCTTTTTGCATCCCCCGTACAATCCAAAACTGCTGTGCTTCTGCTCGCTGGCTCCAGGACCTGGAGTTTTTTGGCAAGACACGTCCCTCTCTTGGAAAGGGAAATTCCTGTATGCATTCCCCACATTCTTCTAATTCAGCGGATGCTGCTCAAGCCACGGGTGGAGAGTGCCACTCTCTTCTTCATTGCTCCATTCTGGCCTCACCAGATATGGTTTCCATTCCTTCAGCATCTGACAGTTGAGCCTCCAGTCCCTGTGTCTCTCTCTGTCGGGATCTGTTGACACAGGGGAAGGGATCTCTGTTCCATCTGAACCTGAAATCCCCGCACCTGAAGGCATGGCTCCTGAAGACATATCCAGTGCACATTTTAGGGTATTCCCTAAGGTTACTGATGTTCTGATTGTAGCTAGGAAGCCTTCTGCCAGACATACTTATTCCCTGAAATGGAAGTGATTCACTCTGTGTGCTGCTTACCAGAATATGGACCTTTTTACATGCCCTGCGAATATTGTTTTGGAATACTTGCTTTCCCTGTCTGACTCTAGCTTGTAGTATTCCTCTCTTAAAGAGACTCACCAAGTTAAAACTTGGGAGATTTGCACCACCTAGTTCAGTGCCTTACCTCCTAAACTTCTGCTGCTGTTAATGTGGACCCAAATCTCCCAATCGTTATTAAAATATAGCACTTTCGAAAATTTAATTACCGGGTCTCGTATCTCCCAGCCTGAAGATCGCCCACGCTATCCCTGCACTCAGCAAAGCTCGACGTGATGCCAGGCAGAGCACGGGACGAACTCCATTATAGTCTATGGGGCTACTTTAACATCAAGTTTATGTGTTACAGTGACCATCTGGTGATTCTTAGGCACGGGTGACTAACAAGCCTCATGTTAGTCACCCGGTACCCTTAAGAAATCACCTGTTATGAAGGAAAGGTTGACATGGGAGGTGGGCAAGGTCAATGGCATAAGCCAGGGACGCTGCATTACTAACAAGCAGACTCGATAGAGCGGTTTGGCCTTCTTCTGCTGGCTCTTTCATATGTTTCTATGGGCATCATCTCTCATTGACGTGTTGGCTTTGGGCTTGCTGTTCTGCAAGGCCTTCTATCCTGATTACATATCAGACTGTACCATCCTCCCAGTTTACTTTGTACTGCTTGGGAATTGTTCCAAAGATGTGGCCTAATGGAGGAGATATCCTCGAAGAAGATAGAACAGTTAAGCAAGAACTCACTGTAACAGATCTTCGAGAGAATCTCCTCCATTAGGCTATGCCATACCTTCCCTCCTTCCCCCTTTTGCTCTCATTGATGGTTATATTAGATGCTGTGTCTAAAACCTTACTCTGTGCATCCTGTCCTCTCCTTGTATGCCTATTGCTGGTCTTATCTCTTTGTTCCTCATGGCTAGAGGTCCTTCAAGGCTAATCTCTGGCAGGGAACTGAGGAGTGATGGGGCTGCTCACATTCATATAATCATAGATGCTGTATGTCATTGTGGGCGGCCCCTGGCTAGCAAAAGTTTCTGAGTGGTCCTTACGTTGACTGTTTAGAGTTCCAAAAGTGTGGCCTAATGGAGGAGAGTCTCTTGAAGATCTACTGTTATGGGAAGTTCTTACGTAACTGTTCTTTTTGTTCACAGTTTGAACCAATCTAAATACTTCCTTGAATGCAAGAGAATATACTTAATGGGATGGTGATGGTAGGAATACAACACTTATTCATTTCCCCCGCCCCCTTTTTTTATGACCCACCCACCTTCTAGTCTCCCCTCTCCTTACCTCCGATCAGTTTATCCATATCTGCCCGCCCCAGGATCCAGTGCTGGTTTTAATGATTCTTCATGGCAGGATACACATGTCACTTGCCATACACCACTTAGCAGGGCCCCAATTGTAGCTGATGCCATGGCATACTCTGGGAATGACAAATCCAGCATGCGAGAACAGAAGAGTAATGTAACATTCCACAGCCATAGCAGAGAGGTATGAGGTGATGTGATGTCCTTAATTTGCCAACCAATTGGAGCTTTTTACGCTAGTGTTTTTGGCAGGCAACCAGTTACACCTCTGTGTGGTCCACCATAGATGTCACTCATATGGCAGGGTGGCCATACCTACCCAGCATATGTTCCTCATGTCAGATACTTGTAGTCTGAGATCCGATTAGGGATAGCACGGTATCAAATTTTGTCAGAATTATTAACCATCAAGTGTAATACCACAGTTATAATACTGCAGAATGACGGAAGTTGTCATTTATGCACAAAAATGAAGTCTTCTCAAATACTTGTGTCGGTGAGAGTTGGTGCCGGAGGGACAGTCATCCCTAAAACAGCAAAACAATTACTTGAAATGCCTGAAAACCATGGTAAACTGTAAACCGTGGTTATTGCAGTCTCAGAACTTGTCCACTGTATCAGCAAAAGGAAGGATGTAATATTGCCCCTGTACAGGTGATTAGGGAGGCCTCACCTGGAGTACTGCGCCCAGTTCTGGAGTCCACACCTGAGAAAAGAAAGGAATAAACTAGTGTCTGTGCAGAGAAGTGTCACCAAGGTGATCAAGGGCCTATAAGGCAGATCCGATAATGACTGAATGAATAGCTTGGGTACCTTAAAGCAGCATTATTTGTTAGTGGAAAAAAAATAGAATTGTATAGTATTTTAGTAATAATGTATTTCTGGAAAAAACATCAGTATATCCATTTTTCGTAGCTGCCTGATGGCTCTGGAAGCGCTCTGCGCATCCATGCCAGCAACCCGAGTTCAGAAGCGAGCCCGGGTCTGCTGGGATTGGGCAGCTAGGCTCCCAGACAGCCGTGGCCCATTGCGGCGAGCTGGGGAGCTTGCTGCCTTGCGAGGGGTGGCACGTGGCCAGAGCGTGCTGCTGCTATCAGGGTCGGCAGAGATTGCGCTTGCTGTCACAGGTTGGTGAGAAGTGTGTGGGAGTAATACCAGGAGGAAGAACGGAGCCTGGGTTACATGACATCCTGCTCACTCACTGCAGACCTGCACCATTGCACTGGAGACCCTGGCACATGTTGGATGCATACCTGGGGGAAAAGGATGGCCCTCTCCAACCGAGGTACATCCCCGGGGAGATGGACACTGGTGGTGCAGGAGTTGGGGCAGAGGCTGAAGCAGCCACCCAGACATTCAAGGGGGATAAACAGTAGATGGAAAAATATATGTAGCAATTTTTCTTTTCACTACATTTCACTCCTGTACTGCTATAAGGGGTTTTAAAACTAACTGCTTGTAGACCACGTCCACTGTGAATAAATTAAAAATATTTAGGTGTGATGAATTTTATCATACTGATAAGTCTAATTATTTTGGAAATATATCAATATTAAAAAAACTATATTATGAAATTTTTTGATAGCTCACAAATATTATTGCTTTAACTTGTGGCTTAGAAAGGATCGGGGCAACATGATAGATACATACAGGTTCCAAGAGGAACTAATAGCGTGACTGGAACTGTGAAATCTGTTCAACAGAAGCAGATAGTGCAGTCATGAGAGGACATGAATGGAGGCGAGTTGGTGGAAACTGGAATGCACAACTGACAGAAAAGGTGGTGGCTGGGACTCTGAATTAGTTCAGACATGACTAGGAAAGATTTAAATGATTGGTGATTCCAGCAGGAAGAGCTAGAATAGAGTCGGTGATTTTCTATTTCAAAATGAACAGTTGCTTATTTTTTTTGTAGACTCTATTTATCACTCTTGCTCGCTGGACTCTCTCCAGCTAAGCTACTGTGCTAACCCCAGCTGTTCCTGTCCACCTGAAGCTCTGTCAGACCTCACCTGGTGCCCGTCGGGATCCCTGCGAGTCATTACCTGAGCCCCTCTGGATCTGAGTCCCCCAGAGACAAGGACCACTACTCCCAGGCTCTCTATCTTTTAGTGTCTGGTCTAGGATGCTCGCGGTGGATCCCCCAGGGAGGCAGCACTGGCCCGGTATTGGACTTGGTGCCGCGGCGTCACATAGCCCGCCTGCGCCTACCAGTGAGAAGGTTTTTTTCTGCATAGCTTTTCTCCCCACCCCCTCCCTTCCATGGAGCATCAGACGTGCAAATGGCAACCAGCGCCCCGAGCTCTGCTCCCTGCCATACGGCTGCGACGCCAGGTCCACGGCTCCTGACAGCCGCCAGAGGGTGGTCGGGAGCGATGCAAGGCCCTACACCCACCCCAAGAAGGGAGAGCTGTCCTCCGGATGCTCAATCCCTTCCTGCCCCTACCATCCCCTGGTGGCCTGAGCGCGTTCCCGAACCCTGGTTACCGGCGTGAAGCGGTAAAAGCCTCTAATGCCTTAGCCCTCAGTGCCACCAGGCCTAGCCAAAATGGCCAGTTCTGTTTGGCAAACTCTTAAAATGTGTTTTCTGGGTCTCCCCAAACTGAGGGCAAATCGGCATGTTTTGCACAAAAGTTTGGCTTAAATGTGAGGAGTTTGCCCAAAAGCTGGTGCAAAGTGTTTTGATGTTAATGAAAATTTGACTCCAAGTGCTGGTTTAAAAATGACAAATTCTTGTCACCAGAGAATCATTGACCCTGTTAGGGAGGTGGGAAGCAGGGGGAGGGTTTCGGGTAGAAACCTTTCAAGACACTAGGTCAGGGCGATTGGTAGTAAATTCATTAAGGACAGATTGAATGGACCCTTGGTCTTTATCTGCTGGCAACGTCTAAGTTTCTGTGTCTCCATACCGAGAACATCCATCTGTTGGATCATGAACTCGAGTCACCAGCATGCCAGCCAGGACCGTTAACACATTTTCTAAAATTCCCCCTCTACCGTTTTATAGATTTGTGGCTAGACATATAGAGCTTTTAGGGGAGAATTATGGTGATCGTATCTACTTATATATACCTATGTACTCTACACTTTGCCTTCTATTTCGTCACCTGTTATTCTGGTAATAGGCTGCTCATGGCAGAGTTTAATTTTCTGGTATCTTGAGATATTTTATTTTTTATTTTAGTCTTTGGTAACCAGGTAAGGCCCACTAGGCACACGTGCCCATTTTCAGGGGTCACCTGGGAGCACTGGACGGTTAAGTGATTTGCTCAGAGTCGCATAGTATGCAAGTGGAGGTTGTGAGAATCAAACCCAGGTCTGATGTGCTGGATATACCACGCTCGTTACTCTAACCTCTAGGCTATACTGCCAGCCCTATGGTATGTCTAGTACAAGACTAATTGTCCTTGATATTGATTCTGTTGGTCTGGACAGTTAATATCTGCACTTGCGTTTTTCTTGTGGAAGGTGATTTGGAAGTGTTAATAGTATTTACTGAGCGAAACATTCTTAGAAATAATTATGTATGAAATCATTTTCTATCACATTCTAAATAGATTATTACAGCTAGAGTGTGGAGAAAGCTGAGAACCCAGTGCCTTCAAGTGGTGGAAGTAGCCACAACAGCTGGGAGCAGTCCTAGCAGGATTTTGCAGTCTCACTAACAGAGTTCTATAGCTGATTATTATGTCTAATTGTTTATGAAGCCATCATGCTCTATAATTTGCTGTTGTACCGACCTTAATCTCTTATAAATGTCTGGTACAGCTCAAAGCAGTGTGCTGCATGCTTCACTGAGGAATGTTTTTCTTCTTAAAAAGCTTTTTTTTTTTTTTAAAGTCAATTAGATTTCTAGTCGTATTTTCAACAGCACCCTCACAAGCAGGTGTTTCCTGGGTTTTAACTCCCTTGCTGGGGTTAATGGCCAAGTGTTTATCCCCAGGAAATGCCCACTTACTCGGGTATTGTTGCTTAAGTAGAGTGTGTGCCTTTGGTTCCGGGACTCTGCATTGTTGCTTAAGTAGAGAGTGTGCCTTTGGTTCCGGGACTCTGCATTGTTGCTTAAGTAGAGAGTGTGCCTTTGGTTCCATGACTCTGCATTGTTGCTAGTAGAGCATGTGCCTTTGGGTCCGGGAATCTGAAGTATGCGTTTTGGTGTTTTCAATCTAAAAATACAGTTGGCTCATGAGTCTGCCTATAGGCTTATCAGACATAAAACTGGGGACGGGGGCGCTGTGGAGCCCAAGCCGAGAGGTAGCAAACTTTACCAGTTCTACACTTTACCTTGTAAAAAGTTAAATTTTACCTATTTAATGTATAAACTTTGAAGATCTTGCTTCGAGAGGGCTCTTGCAGTAGGTACTAACCAATAGGACTAAGCCGGCAGGCGTCAGGACCCCACGGAAAACCTTCTAGCTAGCGGTCCCTGGCGGGGACTGCCCCCGGCATCAGCTGACCGACGTCAGTGTGCATCAGATAAAAGGGGCAGTCCTGCGCCCGCCCTCCAGTTCTTTCCTGCTGTCGGCGCCAACTCAGTTGCCTCGTGAAAAATCAGCGCTGCTAGCATCGCGATTTGGATGAGTATTACTCGTTTTTTTCCCAAATCCATAATTTCTTTGTTTCAGTCTCTGACATTGGCTGTGCATGCCGTCCCCTATGCCTTCCGAGTCTCATAAAAATAAGTGCGATTCCTCTGGGTCTCAACTACCGCACAAGGACAGCCATTCCCTGCGCCTCTTTTGCCACGGCCCGGACCACCGCGTGGAAGAGTGTGATCACTGCCGCAAATTCAACTCCACTACCCGAAAAAGAAGGCAGCAGGCCCTGGAAGCCCATATTTTAAAACAAAAGATGGCCTCCATGGAGAAGGAGTTGAAGTAACTCAGATGTTGGACTCTCCCGAAGGGCACCGTCGAAAGGAGGACACAGAGAAGCACAGGGACCGGGACGCTCCCTCCACAGCCCTGCAGACTCCAGCTGGGGTCGCAGTACTTAGTTTCTTCCCCTCTGGGGGTTTCCACTCCAACAGCTGCCTTGGTGGTGTCCGGGCATGTGTCGGGGGCCCCCAATCGGACTCGCGTGCGGGTCTGATGGGAGGCTCCGGGGTAAAGAAGGCCTCCACCCCCACTCAGGCTACCACTACACAGCCCAGCGGTGAGGGTGGGTCCAGTAAGTCTGGCTCTGGCTCTGCCATTTCCCGCCCGGACAAGGCTGATAAGTCACATGTCTGGTCCGACGAGCGCCCAGCCAGTGTTCCCCCGTTGGGCCTTGACACCTCACCTGACATCCGGGGTTCGCCACCAGGGCCTTCTTGGCTGCTGCCATCGGGGGCTCCTCTGATCTCTCCTCCTCTGGAGCCCGCTCCCCTTCTCCCTCCGGAGGATGCGGATCAGGGGTCGCCTTCGGGAGTCCCTCCCCCGATGCCAGTGCCTCCAATGCCAGATCCATCGCTGGTCGCTCCGCCGCTGCCTTCCAGGAATCCGGTGACTGGCCTTTGGGCCTTCTGCATAGGTCTTCAGGGGCAGGGGACCCGGCCCCCCCTCCTGGGCCATCCTTCCCATCCCCTCCACCCACCGGGCCGACCCCCTCCATCAGGGCCGTCGTGATATCGACGCCGCATTATCTGATGCCAGGGTACCCGACGCCACAATACCTGACGCCGGCGTATCCTGGCCTGGGTTTCCTGCCATCGGGTTATGGTTACCCTTACTTCTCGTACTCGGGTTACCCCCCCGCCTCCCCTGCCTTCTCCCCACCCTCGCCTACCCTTAAGGAGGTTTTTCCAGGTTCCAGCTGATGTCCGAGCTGGACCAACGTCACCTGGCGCCAGTCCCTATGCCGGACCAGGGACAGCAACCTCAAGGGCTTCCTTCGATGGACCTCATTCCCACTCCAGGTCCACCTGCAGGCAAGCCTTCTAGGGAGTATACCCACCCTTTGGATACCTCCAGGCTGGTGGGCCTCCCTTTGCCCCGTGGGGATACTTATAGCTCTTCTGAGTCTTCCGACTCCGACGATGGCTACCCCTCGGGCCCAGATGAGGCTTCCAAACTCAAGAACTTCCTGAAGTCTCCTCCAGAGGATCCCTCATCTCTGGAGTTACTCCAAAAAAAATCCAGGCTGCTGATGACTGGAAATCGGTCAAACAGGACATGCAGTGCCAGAGGCTGGTGGAGCACTTAGACCTGGCTGAGGCTCCTCTCACCCTTATCTCCCTTTGATTGGAGCCTCATGAGGATCTTGTAACCACTATCTGGAAACAACCATCCTCTTTGGCCACTTTGGCTCGTAAGGCAGATAGATTGTATCAACCCTCAGAGGGCAAGAACTTTTTAAGTCTTCAACCAAAAGCTGATTCAGTGGTGATCAGTGCTGCAAATGACAGGACCACCAATCCTAAGCATCTTAGCTCCACTCCACCGGATAAAGAGTTTAAGACCATGGACCAGTACAGTTGAAAGATTTTTTCTTCCTTCACCCTGGGGATGCGAGCCCTGAATTATGTGGGCCACATGAGGGATTACCAGAAATCTATTTTAGGACGGATCTCCTCCAAAATAGATGCCCTCCAGACTCCTCTATTAAACAGGAACTGGATGTGCTGGTTCATTCTACCAGATCCGCATGTCGCCACGTGCTTCATGCCACTTATGACGCAGTGGATTCGGTGGGACGTACCTCTGCCTTTGCTGTTGGCCTTCGCAGGCATTCCTGGCTGTGGCCCTCAGGTCTAGCCCCTGAGGTCCAGTTAGCCATTATGGATGCCCCTTTTAGAGGGTAGGTCCTGTTTGGCGGGGATATTAAAGATATTATCACTGACTTACAGGATAAGGGGCAGGCCCTGAGATCTGTACAATCTATGTACCACAAACCTCAAGGCCAGAAACAATCCTTTCGGAGGCAGTGTAAACGGCAGCACAGACAGGCACTGCCCTGTCATCAGCATAAATGAGGGGCTGCCTCAACAGCAAATGCTCCTCCAGCCAAGATTCATAGAGCTGTAGACACTCCCACTGCTGCCCCACCCACTACCTCCTGACTCTTTACCTGTCCCTGTCCGTCTGAATGTCTCTCCAGCGGAGCCAGTAGGCGGTCAATTTTCTCGTCACCTTCCAGAATTGGAGAGGATGACTATGGACTCTTGGATGCTCCAACTGATTGCTAAAGGGCACTCCATAGAGTTCTCTCAGCCACTCCCTCACAGACCCCCTCCCAGCTTATCTTATCCCCCAAACCATCTTTCTTTGGTTCGGGAGCAGATAAATGCTCTCCTGCTGAAGGAAGCCCTGGAACCTGTCCCACCTCAGTTTTGCAGGACAGGCTGTTATTCCCACTTTTTCTTGGTCCCCAAGAAGAGGGGTGACCTGAGGCCTATTTTGGACCTCAGCTCCTTCAGTCTTCTGGTGACTTACAAGAGGTTCAGAATGCTCTCACTTCTGAGCCTTCTACCTCTTCTAAGAGTGGGTCAGTGGCTCAGCACCCTGGACATGCCATGACACTTACTTGCATATTCTGATCCACCCTGCCCATCGCAGGTTCCTCTGGTTCTGCTTCCAGGGGAAGAACTTTCAGTTCTGGGCCCTTCCAATTGGCTTTTCCTTGGTGTCCTGGGTGTTCACCAAGTGTTTAGCAGTTGTGGCAGCCTACCTGCGTACACAGGAGGTCCAGGTTTTCCCTTATTTGGATAACTGGCTGATTGTGTCTCCCTCCCAGGAGGATCTGCGCCATTCCCTTACCCTTACCCTTACCCTGGAGACTTTCTCCAGGCTGGGTATTACAGTCAGTCTGGCCAAATCTCATTTGGTTCCCTCCCAACGCTTACAGTTCATTGGGGCAGTTTTGGATATCTAGCTGGGCAAAGGATTCCTTCCTCCAGACCAGATCGAGACCTTGCTTCTGCAAACTTGCTCTCTGATCTCTCAAGAGACACGTCAACGCCAAGAAGGTCCTCTGCCTCCTTGGTCTTATGGCAGCGGCCATTCCTACGGTCCCCCTGGCCAGGCTGCATATGAGGATTTCCCAGTGGACCCTCAAAACCCGGTGGACCAGGCAGTGGACGATCTGGATCAAGAGGTCCTCATCTCCAACCCCATGATCAGGGATCTTCAGTTGTGGTTGCTTCCGGAGAACCTCTCCCGTGGAATCCCAATTTGCCCCGAGCTCCCCTCCCAGAACTTGACAATGGATGCCTCAGGAACCGGGTGGGGGACCCATCTCGTGTCCCATTGGACTCAGGGGAACTGGTCATCAGAGGAGTCTCAGCTGCACATCATCGTACTCGAGATGAGGGCGGTCCTGTACGCCATTCAGGCCTTTCAGTGTCTCATCCTGCCGGACTCCCTAATGGTACACTCAGACAACATGTGTGTTGTGTGGTACCTCAGCAGACGAGGGGGACTCGATCCTACCCGCTATGTCAGGAGGCCATGAGAGTCTGGGAAAGAGCTGTTCAACTTGGCCTTCGCTTGACAGCGCTTCATGTACTGGGGGTTCAAAACTCCTTGGTGGATGCCCTCAGTCGTTTCTCGGCAAGAGCTCATGAATGGAAGTTAAAACAGGATGTCGTAAACGCTCTGTTCTTCCATTGGGAAATGCCTCAGATAGATCTATTTGCATCCCCATCCAATGCCAAACTTCCTGCCTTCTGCTCGCTCTCTCCAGGGCGAGACATTTTTTGACAGGATTTGCTGTCTCTGTCTTGGAGGGGCAGGTTCGTTTATGCCTTCCCTCCAATTCCGCTGATCCCAAGAGTTCTATGCAAGCTGCGGGTGGAAGGCGTGCGAAAGATCCTCATCGTCCCCTTTTGGCCAAGACAAGTCTGGTTCTCTCTTCTGCAGCAGCTTTCAGAAGAGCCAGCTCTTCCCCTCCCGTTTTCCCAGGATCTGTTGACCCAGGACCAAGGGACCCTGGTGCATCCAGGACTCAAGTCCCTTCATCTGCTTGCTTGGAACCTGCAGACTTAGCGGCTTCCCGCTTTGGGGTTTCTCCTGAGGTAGCCCATATCCTGGTAGAGGCCAGGAAGCCTTCTACCAGGTCCACTTACGCAATGAAGTAGAAGCAGTTTTCTATCTGGGCTGAATCCCAGTCTCTGGAACCCTTTTCCTGCTCTGTGACCAGGATACTGGATTATCTCAAGTATCTGTTCGACCTGGGCCTTCGTTACTCCTCCCTGAAGGTTCACCTGTTGGCCATCTCCGTGTATCATCTCCCTCTGGGAGACAAATCGTTGGCTCAACTTCAGGTCTCCAAGACTTTCTTCAAAGGAGTTCTTCATTTGAAGCCTCCATATGTAACCCGACACCCCAGTGGGACTTAACTTTATTCTGGACAAACTCATGCTGCCTCCTTTCGAGTCAGCAGTGGAGGCGGATTTGCATTTTTTGTCTTGGAAGACCCTTGTTCCTTATGGCTATCACTGCCACTCAGAGAATTTCCACTCTCCAGGCATTGATGTGCCGCTTCCCCTATCTGATTTTTCATAGGGACAGGGTGGCCATAAGGACTAACCCCAGGTTCCTTCCCAAGGTGGTGGCGGAATCCACTCTCAATTAATCGATTGAGATTCTGGTGTTCTACCCGGAATATTCCAACCGAGGAGAGCACCTCCTTCATACCCTGGACGTGCATAGAATCTTGAGGTATTACACCAACTGAACCAAGGACCATAGGAAAATGGACCAACTGTTCATTTCCTTTGCTCTAAAGAAGGAGGGTTACGCCATTTCCAAACAGTCTCTCCAAATGGCTGGCCAACTGTATTACCTTCTGTTACAACAAATACAACAAACCTCTTCCAGGTCAGGTGAAGGGTCATTCTGCCAGGGGCATGGCAGCTTCAGCCACATGCTTCAGAGGCGTCTCGGCTGCAGAGATTTGCGCTGCTGCTGCTTGGACTTCCGTCCATACCTTTACCAAGCACTACAGCTTGGATGTTGCCTCAAGCCGCAGAGTGGGGTTTGGCCTGGCAGTCCTGCAGGGCATCTTGTCGTAAGACATTTCCTGCCAGGCTTTTAGTGGACAGTTTTTTTGTTATGTCCTCTTCCCTGGTTCTTTGTTCAGAACTGCTTGGGACTCAGTCCTGTTGGTTCGTACCTACTGTAAGAGCCCTCTCAAAGTAAGATAGTACAGTTATGTAAGAACTTACCGTAACAGTAGAACTTCGAGAGAGGCTCTTGCAGTAGGTACTGCTTTCCCTCCCTCCGTCCCCCTGAGTTTCTTCTCTCCTGTTTTTAGGGGCCTTTTTTTTTTCTCCCGTCATGCACTTGGGCCTTCGGTGGGAGAACTGGAGGGCGGGCGTGGGACCGCCCTTTTATCTGACGTATGCTGATGTCGGTCAGCTGACGCTGGGGGCGGTCCCCGCCAGGGACTGCCAGCTAGAAGATTTTCCATGGGGTCCTGATGCCTGCCAGCTTAGTCCTATTAGTTAGTACCTACTGCAAGAGCCTCTCTCGAAGATCTACTGTTATGGTAAGTTCTTAAGTGACTGTACTTTTTCTTTTCGGCATTGGAAAGAGCACCCTTGTAAGCCTAGTAGGGGTAACCCTTAGAGAGAAAAAAGGTGGAGGAGTGGGAGGAAAATCTGCAAGCTCTTCACAGTTGGAGAAGTCTGAGACTTGAGCTCAGGCTGCGACCTCTGGGGAAACGGAGGAAACCATGGCCTCAATCGGAAGCAAACTTCAGCGATTAATCTCAATGGTGACTGATTTAAATAATAAGATGGACTCTTTTGGCACCCGACTAACCATGGTGGGATCGGCAGTTGATCAAATTAAAATAAGGACTGGGGATGCCAAGAGGCAAGTGGAAGCTACAGCCCCCGCCACTTCGAACCTAGTTAAGGAAAATGCTCCCTTTGGGCTAGGCTGGAATCGTTAGAAAATCAAGCCCAATCCTCACATGTTCGTATTTTGGGGCTCCCAGAATGTATTGAAGGGGATCACCCCTTAATGTTTTTTCAAGAGTGGCTACAAGAAAAGCTTTGCCCAGAGGAGTCATCGATCCCATTTGCTTTTCATAAATCCTACAGGATCACTCCACGGGGCTACCGTGAGGCCTTTCATAATCCCCATACCTTATTGCTTGTTACGGATGGTGTGGGGACTCGATACCACATTCTTTGGTTTGCTCGTTGGGCAGTTCCAGGTACTCAAGATGGGAGAAATGTCTGTCTCTTTCCAGACATCAGTTATGTGACCCGCATGCGGTGGAAGAAATTTTATGGAATGCACCAGAAATTGAGAGCTGTCTCGATCCCTCATGTCATGATCTACCCAGTGTGGCTGAGGATCATCTGTCAAGACAAGGTGTGGATTTTTGCAGTCCCGACAGAGGCAGGGAAGTGGGCCACTTGTTTGCCGGAGCAGCACCAGGACCAGAGTTTCATAGAGGGCTGCATGTCCGACGCAGATGATGGGGACTGATTTAAATAGAGAGACTTGGTTCTTCTTTCCCACTCATTGAACCGAACATTAAAATCTTAATTGTAACTTTGACTTTGCTGGTTACCTTGCTTAATAGAGGTCTAGTATCTTTCACTCATGTTTTCTGGATATGGCCAAGGGTGTTCCTATCTCGATGTTAGTTTTGATTTCTAGAGCTGTAATTCTACTGTTTCTTTGAAAGTTAAAATTGCTGCCTTTGTCTATACAATAGTTATATAGTTTAAGGTTTTATAGTATGACACCACAAGCCTACAGAGGCATGCAAAAGCTGGGCTTTTGCTTTTTCTTGGACTTTAGTTATTAAGAATATAAGTCCTACTGCTCTTGGGCTTATTCATACAGCACAGTCTTCAGCAGCTTTAGTAGTTCATTTATTTAATTTGTAATAATCTCAATGTGTGATATCGCAATATGTTGATACATCTCTCCTGTGATTAACTGGGTAAAATCCACGCTTGTATATGTTGCCCTGGTATTGTACTATGTCTGATAGTATGTAAAATAATAAAAATAAAGTGAGAAAAATGGAAGTCAAGTTAGTGTTTTCAAAAGCATGGAGTGGGAGAAGGCCAAGTACCTGGTGTTCTCTAGTAGTGGAAGAAGCAATATGTGGGATGTTTTCACATCAGGACTCAACTATCTAGCACATAGAGATTTCTCCTTTGATTGGTAGTTTGTGCCTAGGGATCTGCGGTGTAGTACATCATCTGAATTCCAGTGTTGGATAAGTTACTTTTTCTATTACTTTCTATTTCTTTTAGAAACTTGATTCAGGGAGCTCTAGCAAGGATGGAGAAATAACTAGAAAAAGTAATACACCTGACAGTTATAGTTAGTTATTTCTTTTTATACAAAAACAATACAAAATAAAAAACTATAACAGATGACATATTTGAAAGTAATAGGTTAGTTACTGGTTACTTTCAAATAAATGTAATCAGTTACAGTTCCGTATTACTTTTGTATAAAAAGACAAGTAATTGTAACTGTAAGGTATATTACTTTTTCTAGTACTTCTCCATCTTTGCTAGTGACTGCACAGAGCTTTCTGGAACAAGTTTCCAAAAATAATAGAAAGTAATAGAAAAAGTAACTTACCCAACACTGTTGAATTCCATTGCCGCCTGTTTCATGGTTTATGTAAAACATAAATAAACAAATGCAGTTTCCTGGTGAGAATGTCCACAAGCCAAGACCAGACATGACATTTTTTTTGCTATTGACTCCTTTCTGTGTATAAAATAGTCTTAATTTGTGATGTTGTGTACTTTAAGTATTATTTATGTTATTTTTCCCCATTTGGTTTCCGGTCCCCAACCAAGACATTTGGGTTGCCCAGCAACACAATTCCTTAGGCTGGAGTGGAGGGCAAAATTCTGCCATCGCAGCCAACACTAGTGCTGCCCTCATGTTGGTCAGCAGCGGCAAATACTGCCAGCCCACACCGATATTCCCCCAGAGCTTAGCATGTCCACTGCCTGCCCAACCCACTATTGACTCTAGCATGGGATTCTTGGGATTGCATGTGAAGCCCCAAGTCTCCCAGATTGCAATATAACACTGCAGGAAAACAGTCCATAAAAATATATTGGCTATATAGAGCAGTATATCAGATCTTGTGGACACCCCATGTGAGATGTGTTCTTGAAAACCAGCTACCCAGACCTTAAGCAGATGGCCTTGATAAACGTACCTTGTTGTACTAATACAGCCACTGAGAACATTTTGTTAGGAGAGTGGCTTTTGAGGGGTGTGATACTGTTGGTCCAATGCAGAGTGGTCTGCAAGGGGCTCGTCATTGTCACACCAATCATCAGCCAGGCTGATCATGACACTGTTCTGGCTTGCTGGGTGGAAACCTCATGCATTTCAAAGGAAAGAGCTGACCCAGTCATAGGTTGTTGGCTCTTTCCTTTGATCTACGCTGCCCAGCAAGCACAGCTGATCTGTCATGAATAGTCTGTGTGTAATTACACCCTGTAGCAGAGAAAACGTCCATCGATGTTTGTTGTTGTCATGCCCCTACTGACCCCCCACCCGACCCTCCCACTAAGCACCCACCTTCCCAACCCACTTAAAAGCTTTGATACCTGTTTATAACAGTTAATTTGTATGCTTTCCTGTTATGTTTTAGCTGGTAAGACTGTCTTTGGTCTTCTGTTTCGCATTTTTACATTTATAATTATCAGCATTCAAACAACATGAAGTCTTGCTATATTATGACTGATGCAGTTTGTCCCACCATTAGAACTGCTCCGGAGGTGAAAGAGTTAACTTCCATGCAGTGCATGGAACTTAGAGCACGAGCTCGGTTAGAGAAACTCTTGTCAGGGTAATTTCAAACGAAACCGTCAGATTCTTTACTCCGCCTCACTGAACAGTCGCTCGGAGATTCCTCCTGCTGCTCGGTTCATTTTCGGTTTAAAGTGTTTTCTCGGTTAAATTCAACGCGATATTCTTTATTTTAACCGCAAACCGATCGGTTCAAGCTCTGTCTATGGTATTGTAAGTAATAGATAGGTTTTCTGTTGGAACTTGTAAATGTTTATCGGTTCGGTTTGAACCGATCGGATTGCATTTAAACTTCATTCTGAAGCTTTTTAAGGCTTGTTAGAGTGCGGTTCCGGTTCTTATCGGTTCTAAAAAAAACGGATTTCATTACGGTTTTTTCCACGACCCGTGACACGGTTGGGAACCGATAAGGGTGTCTTGCCTGGCACTGCCATCAAAAGGGCAAGTTTTTGGTTAGGCTGGCATTATGTCTGAGAAACCCAAAAGAAAAACCGGGCCCACTGGGTTTCAACACTGTAGTGTCTGAGGAAGCCTTGCCAAAGCTGACCCACACACCACATGTGTTTATTGTCTGGGGTTTGACCACCTCAATGCAGACTGCCAGATTTGCAAGAATTTCCCTGCAGCTACCCTAGATAAGAAGTTGGTAGGCTCAGGGCGAGGAAGCAAAAAGTCCGCTGACCGGATGGCCAGCCCGGTTCGGTGCCAACTGAACCTGAGGGAGTGCCCTCTGACCAGGGCCAGACTTCCTCGGGCAAACGTAAAGCTGACTCTGAGGAGCCAGTCCCAGCAAAGAGAACTAGAAAGTCAGCAGGTGTGGAGCCCAAAATCCCTTCTCTAACTGCTGCAGAGATAGCCAGGGCAATACAGATTGTCCAGTCACTTTCCCCGGTTCCCTCCGAACCGCCACTATCTGGCAAAAGGTCGGTTCGGTTGGTTCCACCGGTTCAAGAATATGATATAGAGGAGTTTATGAACCAGAGGAGGGGGAGGATGATTATGATCAGTGTGAATGTGACTTTGAAAGTCTGGATGTGCCCATTGAACCGGACATCTCCCCAGACAGACCTTTAGGTGAATCTCCCCCTAGGCTTGCTGAGTCCCCTTCTCATTTTCTGTTTTATAAAAAAGTTGCTGAAACCCTCCAGCTTCCTTTAGAGGAGGCTTTGGATGAGCAAGAGGATCCTGACTTTGTAGAGATGATGGATATCCCAGAGTCCAGGAGATTGTCTATCCCTTTACATAAATCTTTTAGGAAACAAACAATAAAAATTTTAAAAGCTCCTAATTCTGTGCCTCCTGTGGATAAAAAGATGGACAGGAGGTACACTTTCAGGTCCTGATACAGATTTTCTTTCACAGCAATGCAGTCATGTTGGGGTAGTTCAGGCTGCAGCCTGTGATAAAACTAATATTCCCTGGCTTCACATCCTTCTGACAAGGACTCCAGGAAGATTGATGCCATGGACAAAAAACAATATATGGCAGCGTCCATGGGACTCAGACAAGCAAACTATATGGCTTATGTTGCGAGATACCAAAAATCTAGATGGGATACTGTCATGGCCTTAGCCAAACAGGCCCCTGGCCAGCTTGCAAAGGAGCTGGAGCAGGTGGCTGTTGATGTATTGAGGCATCTAAGGTGCAATACCATGCTGCAGTGGATTCTAATGATGTATCCTCTAGAGTCATGGCTACATCTGTGGCTTTTCGTAGATTGGCCTGGCTCAGGTGTACTACTTTGTCACAGGATACCCAGTCTAAGGCTATGGATTTTCCTGTGGTGGGAAATTCTCTGTCTGGGGAGCAGACAGAGAATTATATGAAGAAAATGGATGAATATAGAACCACTTATAGGAGTGCACAAGCCAAGGAGCAGCAAGCCACTCCTCAGAGGCAGCCCCCCAGGGGTAGGGGCAGGCCTTTTCACAGGCCTTTTTACCAGACCCAGGCCTCCTCTTCAGCCTATGTTCCGAGGGGGTTCTTCAGAGGGAGAGGCAGACGGGGTACGAGCAGGCCTGCTCCCACCCCTCAGCCTAAAGCCACTGCCAAACAGGCACCCTGATGGGATGCCCAGGGTCGGCTTTCCATTACCTGTAGGGGGCAGGCTGGCTTACTTCATCCAGGACTGGGAGTCTTTAACATCAGACAGGTGGGTCCTGGAAGTAGTGAGCCAGGGTCTGGTTCTCAGCTTCAAAAAATTTCCAAAGATGAGAATCAGATCCTTTCCACCTGCAAACCCTTTAGAGACTCTTGCTTTGAAACAGAAGTCTCAACCCTCCTGGCTCTCAGAGCTGTAGAAAGGGTTTCTCCCTACACCAGGGCAAGGGTCTGTACTCCAGGTACCCTTACCCCAAAAAAGACAGGAGAGTGGCGGCCCATCCTGGACCTAAGATATCTGAACAAGCACCTTTTAAAACCAAAATTCAAAATGGTGACTCTGGGAATGATTTTACCCTCCCTAAGGCCAGGGGACTGGCTAGCTTCCCTGGACCTCAAGGATGCCTACTTCCATGTTCTTATCAGAAGCTCCCATCGAAAGTACCTCAGATTCGAACTGCCCTCAGGCCACTATCAGTTCAGAGCAATGCCCTTCGGCCTTACCTCTGCCCCAAGGGTATTCACAAAATGTCTGGCAGTAGCAGTTGCTTATCTAAGAAGGCAAAAGAATGCCATCTTTCCCTACCTGGACGACTGGCTCATTGTGGGTCAGTCTCCAGACCAGGTCAAATCACACCTGCAAGTTACCCAGCAGCTGCTTACCTCTCTGGGCTTTCTTCTCAATCGTCCAAAGTCAGTTCTGGAACCTGTTCAGGTACTCACCTTTATAGGCGCAGAACTGGACACAAAGCAGGCCAGAGCCTTCCTTCCTTCCCCTAGAAAGGGTAAGGACCTTGGTGGCCCTGGCCTCGTCCTTCACTCTGCAGGTCTCTCGACCAGCAAGGCATTTCCTGCAGCTCCTAGGACACATGGCTGCTTCCACAGCTGTAGTGCAAGGAGCAAGATTTCAGATGAGGGACATTCAGTTCCATTTGAGAGCCTTCTGGTCTCAAAGAAGAGATCCCTATCCAAGTTAATCCCAGTGACTCGAACCCTGATCCAGGCCCTTCAGTGGTGGCAGGATCAGAGCAATCTGAGACAAGGGGTGCCCTTCATCCCTCTATCCCACTCCTTGACCCTTACTACAGATCGTCCCTCTTGGGATGGGGAGCTCATATGGGCGACCTCTCCACCCAGGGGTTATGGTCCCCTCAGGAATCTCTGCTCCACATCAATCTGTTGGAACTCAGAGCTGTTTTTCTAGCACTTAAGGTTTTTTCTGCATCTGTTCAGAACAAGGTGGTACAGGTCAGAACAGACAACACCACTACAATGTGGTACATCAACAAAGAAGGGGGCACTCGGTCTTCAGCCTTGTACACCGAGGCGATGAAGTTGTGGTCTCTGGCTTATTCCCTGAACACTTCCCTCATAGCAGTTCACCTCCCAGGCAAGGACAATGTCCTGGCAGATGCTCTCAGCAGGATTTCCCAGGGCCATCACGAATGGTCACTGGATCCCCTAGTACTGGGGATAGTTTTTGCCAGATGGGGCACTCCTCAGATAGATCTTTTTGCAGCCCCAGACAATCATCAATTTCCACTTTTTTGTTGCAGGCCCCCAGTGTTGGGCTCAGTCCCCCTGGATGCCTTTCTCCTCGATTGGGAAGGGAAGTTTCTCTATGCCTTCCCCTTCCCTCTCCTGTTCAAGGTGCTAGTCAAAATCAGGTCTCAGCCCTGCAAGATGATCCTGATTGCTCCAGATTGGGCCAGGCAGCCCTGGTACCCACTCCTTCTGTCCTTAGCAGTCCATCTTCCCCTGTGTCTCCCCAGGAACCACAATCTGTTAACCTGTGCTCAGGGGAGAGTCTGGTATCCGAATCTCAAATCCCTCAACCTCAAGGCCTGGCTCTTGATGACTTAGAGTTTGCTGATCTACAACTTTCTCAGGGTGTTCTCGAAATCTTGAAAGCTTCTAGGAAGCCTTCCACCAGGGCTACCTATAACTCCAAGTGGAAAAGGTTTTCCATATGGTGTTCTGGAAAGCATATTTCCCCGGAATCTGCTGATTTACCCACTGTTTTGGACTATATGGTCCATCTTAATTCTTTGGGACTGAGACCAGCTACCCTGAAAGTGCATTTGGCAGCTGTCTCTGCTTTCATTTCAGCAGGGAAGCCCTCTTCTCTTTCTGCTCACCCTGTATTTTCCAAGTTTTTTAAGGGATTGCTTCATACCAATCCTCCATTCAGGGACCCTGCCCCTGCTTGGGATCTTAATGTTTGCATTGCTCAGCTGATGCAACCCCCCTTTGAGCCTCTGTCTTCGGCAGAGCTTAAGTATTTGACTTGGAAAACTGTATTTCTAGTAGCCATCACTTCTGCCAGGCGCAACAGGCTTCATCAATGGAGACTGACTTTATTTCCTTTCACAGGGATAAGGTAGTTCTCAGGACTAACAGGAAGTTTTTGCCTAAGGTGGTTTCGGATTTCCACCTTAACCAATCTATTCACTTCCAGTGTTCTTCACTGACCATTCCTCCTCTGGTGAGAGGAGGCTGCACAGCATAGATGTTAAGAGGGCCCTAAGTTACTACATAGAGCGTACCAAGGGTCACAGGTTTGACTCCTCCAACTATTTCTCACTTATGGTGAGGTTGGGAAAGGAGACCTGCCACTAAGAGATCCATTGCCAGGTGGATTGTCTCTTGTATCCAATTTTGCTATCAAAAACTGGGTAAGGTTCCCCCTTCAGGCCTGAGGGCTCACTCTACCAGAGGTACAGCTGCATCTCTAGCTGCCGCCAGAGACATCCCTGTCTTGGAGATATGTCAAGCAGCTACTTGGAAAATAGTACACACTTTCACCAAGCATTACTCCCTGGATATCCAGGCCAGGAGGGATTCTCGGTTTGGCACAGCCGTGCTACAGAGCCTATTCCCTAAGTAGGTTCTGTCCCTCCTCCATGGAGGTACTGCTGTGTAGTCTGCATCAGTCATAATATAGCAAGACTTCATGTCGTTTGAAGAAAAAATTACTCACCTTAGTAATGTTGTTTCTTCTAATGGAGTCTTGCTATATTATGACCTCCCCCCCCAGCCTGCCCCTCTCAGAACTTCTACTTTGGGTATGGGGTGGGCAGTCCACTGTTGGCACTTATTGATGCCCCTTTTATGTTTTCCACCCCTTCGTGTTTGGGTGTTGTGTTTTATTTATTTTATCTTATTGTTTCTGGTCCCCTGACTTGAGTCTTGGTGTTGGGACCAGGAAAATGTGTGAATATTTTAGTAGCCAGTTGGCTAGTGTAGGTTACAGCCTTTATTGTTCTAGTGAGTTTTGCTCGTGAAAGATCTGATCGCTCTGCTTGAAATTACCTTGACAGAGTTTCTCTAACCGAGCTCACGCTCTAAGTTCCATGCACTGCATGGAAGTTAACTCTTTCACCTCCGGAGCAGTTCTAATGGTGGGACAAACTGCATCAGTCATAATATAGCAAGACTCCATTAGAAGAAACAACATTACTAAGGTGAGTAATTTTTTCTTATTGTATATGGTTGGGTGTTGTATAGGGACATTTTATATAATAAAAAATGTTAAATATATGGTTATACTTTGTGTATGGGAATCAATCATTGTGCACAATTCAAATGGTTGCTCATGTTCTAAACATATGTGTACACTCTGAACGAACCCAAAATAACATCAGGGACAGAGTCAGTTTGTGCCATGTGTTAACTTTACTGGGCAGCAGTGGGGAGTAACTAATAAGGACAGTCACAAAGGAAGACAGTTGGGCACTTGCACTCACCACCACAAATAGAACTGTTGCTACAGAAATAGATTTTTTGTGATTAGGTGTTCTAAATACTCAACTTGATAGTGTAGGCAACAAGCTGGTGCTTCCTCTGCCCAGCAATGTTTCACACTCCAAAAAAGTGTTTTTTCTCTCTCCTTGAAATGTGTGTTGGGGAGGGGGGGGGGATTGTCTGTGGAGATTTTTCTATTTAACCCTAACCGATTCTGTGCTGGGAGGCTGGGGATGGGTCATTCAGTGTAGCATGCACATTCACTAGTGGCTTTTAACGTAGTTTGTAGCTGCAGCCTGTCCAGGGAGAAAGAGCCAAGGACAATGGGAAAAGGACAAGCGTGAGTGGGGTTGCCATGTGTAATGTAAAAAGACAGAGCTGAGAGGGGAGCATGGGGGGGTCGATGACAAACCTGAAGCCTCTTAAATTTACAGCTGTAGAGTACCTGGGGGAGGAGATGGGGTTGTCTGGCTATAACTGCAGGAAACGGATTACACTGTTGCCTCTAAAAAGTCCTGAACTTTTCATGTGGTGTTTTTTTTTTTTTTTTTTAAATAACAATATTTCTAGGATTGTGGATATGTTGTTCTATACACACTTCTTGGCAGGTACCTTACTGCTTTAAGATGTGACGGAAAGTCTTTAAGCTGGCTTCTCCCACCCATCCGGGTGGCATGACCCTCGGCTCTGCCCCATGACGTCAGATCTTCCTTTCCGCTGGAAGATTCAGGTTTCCTCCTTAGCGCTCCTGCATGTAATAGGCCCTGGTTCTAGAATCTTCGGGTTCACTTCCAAAACTTATTTTAAAACCCTCTCGAGTTTCATCTTCGCCTTCTTCTCCTGCTACCGTGACGGAAGACAAATCGGGTCATGGGTTTTGCTGGTGCCTTTGTGGGCAGAAAATGTCTCGCACTGATCCTCACACTGCGTGCGTCTACTGCCTGAGACACAGCCACGATCCACAGGCTTGTGATCACTGTTGGTCCTTTTCACCTTTGGTTCTGGAAGACCTTGCTGCCCGGCTTCAACTGGGGTGACCGGAAAAGCGTTACCCGCAGGTTAAATCCAAGGATGCCCGTTGGGTGTTCTCCGTGGCTGCGGGGTCCGCTGAGCAGCTGGAACAGCTTAAGGCCTTCAAGGACGAGGCTACTCAGGCCACAGCGGGCTCCTCTTTGGCTTCAACCTTCATTCTGCTACAGCTGGGATCCTCCTATTCAGCTTCCTTCAAGGAGTTGTGCCAGTCTCTCTCTACCAAGGGAGAGGGCCCTTCGGGGTTGCATGTTTCGGGCTCTCAGAAGAAGGAGTCAAAAAAGGACAAGTCGCAGTGTCGACACACTTGGGACCGGGAGCGATCCTGCTCACAGGAGACCCCTATTTCGAGGCCGCTGGTTTCAAGATAACCTCGTCAGACCAGTCGGCTGAGACACCTGTCGATGCGGCTGAGATTTCTTTCGAGCTGATCGGCGGGTTGTCTCCCAATCCGTCCAACAACTGTTCATTTCGGATGCCGGTGCTTCTGATGCCCTCGGACAGGTTGGCTCAGCCCACTGGGCAGGACCTGTCCCCCCAAGGAACCTGACCAGGAGGAGCCACGTGTTTCTTCGACTCCTTCTGAAGCCCCCTGTCGGCCCCGCCAACGGTCTCGGTCTCATTCCTCGACTTCGACGTCGGACAAGATTTGCCCTCATTGGTGAACTCGTTTCTGATGCCATGGTAAGCGGCAGCACTGCTCCTCATCTTCGTCCTCTCTGGGTGAGGAGAGGCTCTGGCGCAAGTTGCGTTAGCGCTATGAAGACCTAATGTTGCAACAGTTGAACCTGTCCGGGTCGAAACCGATTACGGTTTCTATCCCGGCCATTAAGTGGCTTTCGCCTGAGCGACCATCTTCGGCCACAACCACCGTCACTGAGGTGCCAGTTAAGGCCCAGCTGGCTACTCCACTGATCCAGGTGGAACCATTGCCCAAGGCAACCGAAGTCTGGGGCTCCGACCAAGGATTCTCGGTCAGCCCAAGGCCTGCCCCATTGGGCGTCAGTCACTCTTACTCCCAACTGCCCAAGGCGGGTTGAGAGTGACACGGGTTGTCGCCCGCGTTACGAGGACTCCTTGGAGTCCGAAGATTCCTCCATGATCTCCCACCCTGTCATTGCTGGTCTCTTGGGGGTCTCTCCGTCGATGAGGGCCCTACCTAGCTGATGGGTATTTGTCGGCTCATTTCCGAGTCCATGGAAATGGAGCTCGAGCCTGTGCAGAAACGGGCCAAGTATCCCCTCACAGAGATTCTGGACAAAGGGAATACTCCGATGGAGGCCTTTCCAGTGGCTGAGGCCATTGTAGGTCCAGCCTTGGAGCTGTGGCAGCATCCTGCATCTTGCCCTGTGCCTTCTGCCCGCATGGCCTGCAAGTACATGATCCCTATGAGGTCCCT
This sequence comes from Neoceratodus forsteri, assembly GCA_016271365.2. NCBI lineage: Eukaryota > Metazoa > Chordata > Ceratodontiformes > Ceratodontidae > Neoceratodus > Neoceratodus forsteri. The sequence continues at coordinate 1,420,508,888 of CM028129.1, forward strand.
TTCAGGGTTTTCAGTGCACCCCTCTGTGGTGGGGTTGGTGGCTGACTTCATCTTTTGGTGCTCAGGCAACAAAGGGGATGTGGACAGACCCCCGGACAAGGAATCCAAACAACTGGATCATTCTGAAAAGGTGTATGCAGCCTTCTCCCTTGGCCTTTGTCAGGCCAGTTCGGCCATTATCATGGCACATTACTCCCATGCCCTCTTGGGCTCCCTGGACCAGGTGATCCCTCATCTCCCAGCGGACCTCTAGACCACAGTCAAGCAGGTCTGGGACCAGGGTAGGGCAGTGGCAAACAACTCCAGATAGCTCTGAACATTGGTGACTCCTGTGCCCATTCGGTAGTGGGTGCAGTGGCCATGCACCGCAGGGCTTGGCTGCACATCTTGACCTTTATGGCTGATACGCAACACAAGCTGGCAGATGTCCCCTTCTTGGGCACTGACCTGTTCGGGCCCAGCGTGGAGGATCACCTCCAACGTATAGAGAGGTCCAGTGCCACCTTGGACTCCACCACATCTGCCCAGAAGGACAAGGGCCCTAAGCGTCAGAACCGCAGGCCCTTTCATTCGTCCATTCCTGTAGTCAGACCGGCCCAGTGGCAGCAGCAGCAGGGCCAGCAGGCTCAATCTTGGTGTCCTTGGGCCAAGTCTGTGGCCTCATCGTTCAGGTAGCCCAAGGGGAAAGGTCCTGGTGGCTCCTCCGCCAGACCCTCCTCCAAGCCTGCCCAGTGACGGGTTGGGTGGCACCACCTTCAATCCCATCACACCTCTCCTGGGACCTCCCGTGAGGGGCCGGCTTAGCCACTTCCTTTCCGCCTGGTCCACTATCACCACGGACCGTTGGATTCTGGAAGTGGTCGGTTGAGGCCTGCCTCTGGAATTCGAGCAGGCCCCTCCATATTGAGCTTGTGCCCCATGGGAGGATCTGGTGTCTGCAGCCTCTCAGTCAGCCCTCCGAGATGACTTGGCTCAGCTCCTCCTCAAGGAGGTGGTGCGCAGAGTAGTGGACTCATCTTCAGACCCAGGGTTCATTTCCAGGTACTTTCTGGTAACAAAACGGACAGGGGGGCTGGTGCCCCATTCTATATCTGCACGACCTGAACAAGTTCCTCAGGTCCTACACCTTCCGGATGGTAACTGTGGCTCAGATTGTACCATCCCTGGAACAAGGCACGTGGTTCTGCTCCCTAGATCATCAAGACGTGTTCTTTCACGTCCCAATCTGTCCGTCCGATCGACAGTTCCTCCGCTACCGAGCTGAGGGAACCCTTTATGAGTTCCTAACCATGCCCTTCGGCTTGTCTTCAGCCCCCAGGGTCTTCACCAAATGCATGGCAGTGGTGGTGGCTTACCTGAGGCTCCAGAGGGTCTGGGTGTACCCTTGCCTAGATGACTGGCTGAAAGCAGGTTCCTCCAGGTGGGAGGTGGAGCAGTGCAGGGATCTGGCCCTCCAGACTTGCCTTGACCTTGGCCTCTTGATTGACGAGGCCAAGTCGGATCTCGTGTCTTTGCAGGTGATTCAGTTCATCGGGGCAGAGCTCGACTCCCTCGGCTCCTGGCGGACAGGGCGGAGGTTCTCTCCTCCTTTGCCCAGTTATTTCTGGTTGGGCAGTTGTGCCCTGCTTGGGACTTCCTGTGTCTTCCGGGAAACATGGCAGCATGCACCAATGTGGTCCGATAGTCCCACTGGCATATGCGTTCCCTCCAGTGGAAACTGGCCAGCCAATGGTCACAGCGCTCAGGTCATCTCAACCAACTGATCTGTGTGACCCAGAGGATGTGGGACTGCCTCCAGTGGTGGCTCGTCCCATCCCACCTGCAGGAAGGGATCCCGTTCGACCGCCCCGAGCCAACGGTCATCCTGACAACTGACGCCTCTCTGATGATTTGGGGTGCCCATCTGGGGGAGCACAGAGCCCACGGGCTGTGGCCCCCCTTGGAGTGCCGATACCACATCAACCTGCTGGAGCTTCAAGCGGTTCAGCTAGCCCTGACCGCATTCGCTCAGTTTTTTTGGGGGTCAAGTGGTCCAGGTTCAGATGGACAACACCACAATCATGTACAATCTCAACAGGCACGGTGGGATGCGCTCCTTGCCCCTTTGCAAAGGATGCTCTCTGCATTTGGTCCCTTGTGCTCAGCCTAGAGGCAGATCTCCTAGTCATGCACATGGCAGGAAAATCAGCTGGCCGATGCCCTCAGCCAGATGGGCGGGGCATCTCACGAGTGGTCTCTCCACCAGGAGGTAGTACAAGATCCGTTCTCCCACTGGGGCACCCCTCAGGTGGACCTGTTCGGCTCCATGGAGAACACGAAGCTAAGGTTGTATCATGCCTGCCCCCCCCCAGCAGGGTTCACTGCAGGGGGATGCCTTCTCGAGGCGGTGGACCCCAGGCCTCTTCTACACCTTCCCTTGATTCACAAAGTGCTCATCAAGGTCAGGAGGGACAGGACGTAGGAGATCCTGGTAGCCCTAGACTGGCTACGCCAGTTCTGGTATCCAGATCTTCTCCAGCCTCAGCTCCAGGCTCCCAAGGCGGCTTCCAGCACACCTGGACCTGCTGTCTGTTAGTCAGGGGAAGGTACTCCACCCAGACCTTCAATCCCTGCACCTGACGGCCTAGTTCCTGAGCGGCTAGAGTTCCAGGCCTTGGGTCTCTCCAACGAGGTCCTCAACGTTGGTGAGGCTTCCCGTAAGGAATCGACCAGAAAATGCTATGCCTTTAAATGGAAGAGATTCTCCATCTGGTGTCGGGGCAAAGGATTGGACCCATCGTCCTCTAGCATTTTGGACTATCTTTGGACTCTCTCCCAGCAGGGACTTCGGTCGACGATCGTAGAGGTGCACCTGGCAGCCATCTCTGCTTACCGGGCACGGGCTGGTCAGCACTCAGTAGCGCAGGAGAAGATGGTCTGGTGCTTCTTCAAAGGCCTAGATCACATATCCCCCTCCGGTGCATGAACCTCCACCTCCATGGGAGCTACTGCTGGTTTTGGCAAAGCTCATGGGCAAGCCATTTGAACCGATGTACAAATGTGACATCTCACATTTATTGTGGAAGACCGCCTTCTTGGTGGCTGTCATGTCAGCCAGAAGGACTGGGGAGTTACAGGTGCTCTCTATCGCGTCTCCTTACCTGGTCTTCCACAGGGACAAGGTTGTCCTGTGCCCCCACCCGAAATTCCTTGCAAAGGTGGTGTCGGAATTTCACCTTAACCAGGTGATTACTCTGCCGGTGTTCTACCCCAGTCACACCTCGGAGGCCGAGTATAGGCTCCTTACCTTGGACCTGAGATGAACGCTCGCCTACTATAAAGAGAGAATGGCGGAAGTTTGGGGAGAGGTTCACCAGCTGTTTGTCACCTACGCTGAAGCCACATCTGGCAGACCTGCAGCCAAGCGGACAGTAGCTCGATGGATTACATCTTACATTGATCTCTGCTATAGGTTAGTGAGTATGGAGCCTCCCGTAGGGCTTAAGGCTCATTCCACCCATCATACCACGGTGTGTCGGTGGCTGCTTCTAGGGAACGTCCCTATCTAGGAAATCTGCAGGGCTGCTACCTGGAAGTCAGCACACACCTTCATTTCCCATTACCACATCAACTTCGAGTCATGCCGGGATGCTGGTTTTGGAGCCTCAGTTCTCCAGTCCCTCTTTCTAAGTAGGGGGTATGCGTATTGTCTCCCTCCTCCCAGAAAACTGCTAGGAGTCTGCCAAGTGTGGCTAGAACAACATATCCATGATCCTAGAAAAACAGGTTACTCACCTGTAACAGTAGTTCTAGGAGTGGTATATATTGTTCATCCACACTGACCCACCCGACCTCTCTGGCTTCAACGCACAAACCTGGCTTCCAGCGAGCCAAGATCTGGCGTCATGGGGCGGAATCAAGGGTTATACCACCTAGGTGGGTGGGAAGAGCCAGCTTGAAGACTTTCCGGCACATCTTAAAGTGGCAAGGTACCTGCCAAGAAGTGTGGATGAACAACATATACCACTCCTAGAACTACTGTTACAGGTGAGTAACCTATTTTACCTCAGAAAAATGTAATTGCACACATTAATGCTCCTTTTTTAACAGAAAACCAGCTTACCAAGCAAAAAAAATGTATTTTCTTCTAATTTTATTCATGCCACTTAACTCTCCATCATTCAATCAGCTATTGTCTCCGTGTCATAAGCCCCTCGTTATTATAATCGTCCCTGCAACTTGCACATTCATCTTTTTTAATTTTTTTATGCCTCCCCCCCAAAACAGTTTTTTTCCACTTGGGTTTCTGTTACACTCTGTACTGATTGCTGCTAACAAGGTTGTCCTGTTCTTATTTGCATAATCACCAATTTCCATGACCCCCAACCCTACCCTCACATACTTTCCTGCTGGAAATATAGGAAATTCTCTCCTATTTTAGACTCACTGTTGATTCAACTCTCATTAAAGATTGGGGGGAGTGGGTTGAAGTGGCCTGGGGTTTGTGCCCTTCACCTTCGCCATCAATATCCTCACCCTTGTCTGTTATTCCATTTGGGGGGGGGGCGCAGTCTTACAGTTAGGTACCTAAGTAATAACCCACAATTAAATGCAGTTCCTGCAAGACCAAAAGAGTCTTTATCTTCCAACAAATGACCAATTTCGGTTTTGCTCTGTCACCCTTTTTTTATGTTAATTTCTCTTGCAATTTGTATCCAGTCTGTTATTTTTTTTCTATCCTGAGTTTGTCATCCCTGCAGCATTTATCCTTCTTCCTTCCCCAAAGCTATGCTACCATGTGTAATGTAAAAGCAGGGGTGGGGAGGCAGTGACAACCCTGAAGCCTCTTAAATTTACAGCTGTAAGTACCTGGTGGAGGAGACAAGGTCGTCTGGCTATAACTGAAGGAAACTAATTACACTGTTGCCCCTTAAAAGCCCTGAACTTTTCTTGGGGTGTCCATCTTTTTTTTTTTTTTTGTATGGTAATAGCAATATTATCCCTCAGAAAAATGTAATCATACACTTTGAAACTCTCTTTTGACAGAAAACCAGCTTACAAAGCAAAATAAATAAATTACAGTCCAACAATGTGTCAGAGCAGGACACCACTGAAAATGAGATATTGCATCTCATCTGCTCTATCCTGTGTAAATGTACGTAGTAAAAGTGTGTATAAGCAAGACCCAGTACAACAGCAATACCAGTGGCGAACATTCAGCTTGGACAGATGCTTGTTTGCCCTTGTTTCAACAGCCATAGTCACAAGAATAAAGCCCTCTGTGTGTATCTGAAACAAGTATAGATATATATCATATTTTTCATGCAGCAGTAAAGCAAGCGTCCGTGCATGCTACTACTGCATCATGGGTAAGAATAAAAACGAACTAACCTCATTAACCTTAGAACTATACAGTGAGGCGCTTCTTTCAAATACTGTTTTTTCATCTGTTTCATTAATAATTGAATCATTCAACAGCTGGGAGGGCAGGAGATGCCAGTGGTCATATTTTTTTAGCATGCATAAGAAATGCAATAATTAATTACATATGTATAGTAGATGAAACATTATTTGAAAGGAATATTTCTCTGGTTAGTGAACTTAATTAGTTACTTTTCCCTTGGTACAGCATTGCAGACTAATTCTTGTATGAAATGTAACTGGTTCTGGGAGAACTTTTTTTTTTTTTAATTAGTGTTTCTAACCCCAGGAATCACTCATTATGATTTAACTTAATGCAGTCAGCCTCCTGTATTGAACTGCCCGGAATGATGGAATTTTATGCAAATTATGGAACTCTCAGTTGGCTCATGCCACTTTCAAACTGCTGCCCTAGCAACTGCTGCACTCTGAGTGCTTCAGATTCTTTACTCCGCCTGCCTAGTAAGGACGTCCTGGAGAGCTCTCCTTGAACTGACTCTGACTAAGTTTATCTGTAGATAAGTACTCATTTTCGGTTTAATTTTTAAATTGCTGCCTTAGAAACATTGTTTAGTATAGTAAATTAGTGTTTTAGTAGTTTTTTATTTATATTTGTGGTTCCCTCACGGTTTCTTGGAACCGAGGGTTCTGCATCTATTTTAAAGGTTTTTTATCTCAGTTTATTATTATTTGGAGATATTTAGCGATCGGTTCCTTGAACCGCTTTAGTTTTGTCCAAATTTAGTCATTTTCTCGGTTCCCTTTTCTTCAGGAACCGAATAGCACTCGGTTCCAGGAACCGCTAGCGGTAGTTATTTTAAAGTAATCTCCAGTTCCGAGTTACTTTAAATAATGGTGTTGTGAAGTAATCTTTTTTGCCTAGCTTAAATGTCAGCGGTCCATTTGGATAAACCTAAAAAACGCACAGGACCCACAGGTTTTAAATGTTGTGACTCTTGTGGGCAACTTATAGCAAAAGCAGATAGACATTCTCTCTGTATTTCTTGTTTGGGTATAAGTCACATATTTCCCAATTGTGATATTTGTAAGACCTTTGCCTAAAACATTAGAAAAGGTCTAAAATTTGGAAGAGATAGCTTCTGCTTCTGGGGATAATTCTGCTTCTTCCTTCTCCCACAAAAGGATGGAGGTAAAGCCAAGGATCTGACAGGAGTTCAGATAAATCTGAACAAGGTAAAACAAAAGGGCTGTGGAAACAGGCACTGAACCTGTTCCATTAAAGAAAAAGTGTAAAGAAAAACATGTCGCTGCACCTCCGGCCGAGAAGGCTAAGGAGCTCCCAGCAGACAAGCATATTATGCCCTCGGCTGAGGACATTGCTAAGGCATTACAAGTGTTACAAGCCCTACAGGGTGCAATCCCGGTTCCTATGCCGACTGCCCCGGTTCCTCCTACAGCCACAGCAAGGCAGGAAGTGCTGGAAGTGTTTGGGGAGTAGGAGGAGGATGACTTTGACGGGGAACCTATAGATCCAGAGGTTTCTCCTGATCAAGAGTTTGGATCTCCTCCCAGGGGTCCTGAGGAATACTCCTCTCACTATGCTTTTGTTAAGAACATGGTGGAAACCCTGAACCTTCCTCTTCAGGACAAGTAGTGGAATAGCAGTATAATTGCAGTATAATGTGGGGAGTGGTGCAATGCAGTGGCTGTGGGGCAGCCATATTCAGGCAGATCTTCTGGACACTGAGGTGCTGCCCTATCTGCATGCATCTTTCTGGACTGCGGGGTGAGGTAGCCAGACTCAGAGCGGAAGTAAACTGGGTCAGGAGTACCATCACCCCTATCCTGAGACCACTCAGTCCAATGCAGCTGCCTCAAAGGATGCAGAGAACGAGGAGTACTTGGATGACAGTGGGCTCAGGAGGGTTAGACCAGTCAGGCAGAGAGCACATCCCAGATCCTATTCCACTCAAGAACTCATATGCCACACTGCCAAACAGGGACAACCAAATAGAGGTACCCAGAGAAATGGAAGGAAGGATGTGGAGGTTAGCCAAGTGCAAAAGATGGAGATTAGCGCCCAGGAGGTGGATAGGCAGAATAGGGGCAAAATTCAGCAGAAGGGCAGACAGCAAGGTGAACCAGAGATAAAGGACAACCAAGGAAGGGCTGGAGTAGAACAGCGAAACAGTCTAGGAGGTCAAATCATGGAAAGTCATGTGTGCAAATGCCAGGAGCCTTAGCAACAAGATGGAAGATCTGGAGGCTGTCATGGTGCAGTCAGACCTGGACATTATGTGGCCATCACTGAAACCTCGTGTAATGATAACCATGACTGGGAGTTAGCCATACCTGGCTACAACATATTCAGAAGAGACAGGGCAGGCAGGAAGGAGGAGGGTGGCACTGTATGTGAAAAATGACATAAGGGCCAGAGAGATCCAGGAGGAACAAAATGGGGAGAGATACTGTGGATTAAGCTGGAAGGAAAATGGGGCCAGCCATCCGCACAGGTGTGGTCTATAGACCACCAGCCCAGGAAGGAAGAAACAGATAGGGAGCTGATGCTAGCCATCAGAGGATGGCAGACAAAGGTGAGTAGTACTGGTTGGAACTTCAATATTCCAGCGTGGACTGGAGCATCCACAGCAGCAGCATCAACTAGAACAGATTTATCCTGGACTCCCTTCAGGGTGCCTTCCTCAAGCAACTGGTCATGGAACCAACTCGGCGAAGGTAATACTGGACCTCGTGCTCACAAACAGGGACAGTGTGATGGGAGTAAGAGTGGGGAGCACACTGGGAACAGTGACCACCAGTCACTGTGGTTTGAAATCACAGAAAGAGCAGAACCAAACCACACAAAACACGTATCCTGGATTTTACTGGGGCAAACTTTGAGAAAATGGGAGATACTTGAAAGAGGCATTAGAGAATGGGGCAGGAATCAGGGGTTGAGGAACAGTGGGAAAGTATTTAAAATGGAGATTACAAGAGCAACAGAATTATGTATTAAGCAGGTTAGCAAGAGGAAAGGAAGAGGAGACCATTATGGTTTCCAAAGAGGTAGAAAGAAAGTGAAAGCAAAAAGATTGCATTCAGGCAATACAAAAAGACACAGGCAGAAGGGATAGAGAAGTAACAGGAGAAGCAAGGGAGGCAGGGAGGTCAGTAAGGGAAGCCAAAGCTCAGACAGAAGAACACATTGCAAAATCAGTGGGTAGAGGGGACAAAACCTTTTACAGGTACATAAGTGAAAAAAGAAAGGCAAAGGGAGGGATAGTGAGACTGAAGGGGGAGGATGGGAGCTGTGTGGAGGATGACAACAGTAAAGCTGACATATTGAACAGGTATTTCTGCTCAGTCTTTACTGAGGAAGAGGAGGGTAATGGGTCTGAATGGAGTACAAGGGGTGAGAATGGTGCAGAAATGGACACAGAGTCCTTTACCGAAAGGGTCCCTGAAGGAACTGGAAGTAATAAGAGTTGATAAAGCAATGGGGCCAGATGGGGTGCACCCCAGGGTCCTTAAGAACTAAGAGGTGGTGGCTGAACCTCTTGCTTATCCTGTTTAGCCAATCACTAGGAAACAGGAGGTACCCAAAGACTGGAGGATAGCAGATGTAGTCCCCTTATACAAAAGTGGGAAACAAAGAGGCGGGGAACTACAGACCAGTCAGCCTCACCTCAGTAGTGGGGAAGATCATGGAAGCACTACTGAAGGAGGAGATTGGTGGAACATCTGGTTGTCAATGGACCACAGGACCCAAGGCAGCATGGTTTCACCAGGGAAGGTCATGTCAGACCAACCTCATTGAATTTTGACTGGGTGACTAGGGAGGTGGATCAGGGAGGGCAGTGGACATGGCCTATCTGGACTTCAGCAAGGCCTTTGACACTGTGCCACATAGAAGACTATTGCACAAACTGGGGAATATGGGTGTGGGCAGGACAGTAGTCATGGGTGGGTGGTAACTGGCTGGGCAGCAGGACACAGAGGGTGGTGGTAAATGGCTGTCACTCCACAGAGGGAAGAGTGACCAGTGGGGTACCACAGGGATCAGTGCTGGGACTGGTACTATTCAATATCTTCATCAGTGACATTCACTGGGACCTAGAAGGCAGAATTTCACTGTTGCTGATGAACACAAGGTCTGTAACAGAGTAGACACACCAGAGGGTGTAGACAGAATGAGAAGGGACCTGCAGAAACTTGAAGAATGGTCAGGGTTTGGCAGTTGAAATTCAATGCAAGGAAGTGCAAGATAATGCATATGGGGCACAAAACCCTGGCACAATATATCAGTTGGGGGTGAGGATATAGCATGCACCAAGCAGGAAAGGGATCTTGGAGTTATCATCTCTGATGACCTCAAGGCAGGGAAACAGTGTGACAAGGCAGCAGGTAAAGCAAATAGGATGCTGGGATGCATAGGCAGGGCATCACCAGCAGGAAAAGGGAGGTCATAATTCCACTATACAAGACACTAGTGAGGCCGCACCTGGAGTACACTGTGCAGTTCTGGAGACCTTACCTACGTGAGGACATAGACAGGGTAGAGAAGGTTCAGAGGAGGGCAACAAAGATGGTGCATGGATTGCATCACAAGTCCTATGAGGACAGGTTGAAGGCACTGAACATGTACTCCCTGGAGGAGAGGAGGAGAGAGATATGAGACATACAAGTATCTTACAGGGAGGAACAGGGTGCAGGAATGCACTATTTTAAGCGAAAAGATGTTCCAGGACTAGAGGGCATGGGATGAAGTTGGAGGAGGGCGATTCAGAGGAAGCGTGAGGAAGAATTTCTTCACAGAGCAGAGTGGTGGACAAGTGGAACACCCTGCCAGAGGAAGTGGTGGGGGCTGAAACAATCATGGGATTTAAGAATGCATGGGATAGACATAAAAGAATTCTGGAGGTCAGGGGTTAGGGGCAACAGACTTCCTGGAAAACATAAACTGAACTTACAAACTTAAATGGGCAGACTGGGTGGGCCATAGGCCCTTATCTGCCGACAATGTCTATGTATCTATGTATAAATACCAGCTGGACAGAACTACAGCTGATTTTTCTATTTACGCATCTTGATCCTGAGGGAGTAGTCCAAACTGCTGCCTGTGACAAGACCAGGATCCCATTGGCTACCCATCCACCAGACAAAGATTCAAGAAAAATGGATGCTATGGGAAAGAAAGGGTACATGGCTGCCTCTTTATTAGTTCGGCAGGCCAGTTACATGGCATATTCAGTGCGGTACCAAAAAGCTCTATGGAACACTGTTCTAGCTTTGGCTGATAGGGTCCCAGATGAAGTGGCTGTAGACTTACAAGATACAGCAAGGGCTGCACTTGATGCTACCAGGTACCAATTTCATATGGCAGTGGATGCCAATGATACTGCATCCAGGTTAATGGCGTTGTCAGTTTCACTCATAAGGTTTGCATGACTTAGAGCCACCAACCTAACCTCAGACACCCAGGCCAAAGCAATGGATTTCCCCCTGGAGAAAAACTCCTTGTTTGGGGATAAAACTGAGGCATACATGAAGAAGGTGGAGGAATATAAATCCACCTGTCAGAGCAATTACAAGGATAGGCCCTTCACCTTTTATAGATCCCAGAGTAGGGGAGGTAGGGGTAGGGGTTTTTACCCCAGACCTTTCTTTCAGGCACAAGCCTCCCAGCCTCAGCAGCAAGCTAGAGGTTATTTTAGAGTAAGGGGCAGGAGAGCCATGAGAAGAGCAGCTCCTGCACCACAGGTACAGGCAGAGCCCGCACAGAATCCCTGACGGGCTAGTGCAGGTCACATCCACTATTACACGTCCACCAGTAGGTGGCAGACGGGCTCATTACCTTCACGCTTGGCAGTCCATCATCACAGACAAGTGGGTGCTGGAGGTAGTGAGCCAGGGCTTGGCACTCAGTTTCAAATCATTCCCAAAGCTGAGAACAAGAACTTTTGCTTCAGTAACAGCTGCACACAGGATTCTGTTGGAAGCAGAGGTAAAACATCTGCTAGCAATCAAAGCAGTAGAGGTAGTGCCTCTAATAAGCAGCGGAAAATATTTTTATTCCAGGTACTTCCTCATAAGGAACAAAAATGGGGATTGGCGGCCTGTTTTGGATCTAAGACTTCTGAACAAGCACATTTTGAAACCAAAGTTCAAAATGGTCACTTTTGCCATAATCATTCCTTCATTGCAAAAGGGAGACTGGCTAGCCTCCCTAGATCTAAGGGATGCTTATTTCCATATTCCCATCAGAGAAAATCTCACAGAAAATTCTTGAGATTCAGGCTGGCTTCAGGCCATTATCAGTTTGCAGCTCTCCCTTTTGGGCTAACTTCGGCACCAAGGGTTTTTACAAAGTGCCTATCAGTGGTGGTAGAGTTTTTGAGAAAACAAGGTATAACAGTCTTCCCCTACCTGGATGACTGGTTAATAGTAGGGTAGTCTCTGCAGCATGCAGTACAGTCACTGTTGCTCACAAAATCCACACTAGGGTCCCTGGGATTCCTGATAAACGAAGAAAAATCTCAACAGGTACCACTCCAGGTGCTGGAGTTTATTGGAGCAGAACTAAATACCAGACAGGGCAGAGCCTTCCTGCCACAGGACAGGGCAACAAGCATTCTACAGATTGTAAAATCCTTTGTGTCTGGGAGACCCAGAACAGCTAGAGAATTTCTCAGGTTACTAGGCCACATGGCATCTGCCACTGCAGTGGTAATGGGCTCCAGGTTTCAAATGAGAGATAATCAGTTCCATTTCAGACAGTATTAGTCTCAAAGGACGGATCCTATGTCCAAACTGGTTCCAGTCACAGAAAGTTTAGTCCAGGCCTTACAATGGTGGCTGGACGAGCACAACCTCAGGGTGGGTGTGCCTTTTATAAGGGAACAACCTTCTGTAATCCTCACAACAGATGCCTCTCTTCTACGCTGGGGGGCACACATGTTAGAGCACACAGCAAGTGGCAAATGGTCCCCCCTCCCCCCGAGTCTCTGTTGCACATAAATCTCTTGGAGTTCAGGGCTGTTTACCTGGCTTTGAAAACATTTGCTCCTTACCTGCAAAACAAGGTGGTGCAAGTCAGAACAGACAACACCACAACCGTGTATTACATCAACAAGCAAGGAGGTACCAGGTCACATCTACTGTGCACAGAAGCAATGAAACTGGTCCCTGGTATACTCCATGGGAGTATCCCTGTCAGCCATACACCTTCCAGGGAAGGACAATGTACTGGCAGACTCTCTAAGCAGGATAAGTCAGGACTACTATGAGTGGTGCCTGAATACGCAGGTGCTCGGTACAATTTTCAGAAAATGGGGCACTCCAGAGGTGGATCTCTTCGCCTCCCCAGAAAACCACCAGCTTCCAATGTACTGTTGCAGGCCTCCTCTAAGGGGCACAATCCCCCTGGATGCCTTGGCCCTGGATTGGACAGGGAAATTTCTGTATGCATTCCCTCCTTTTTCCTATGATATTCAGGACCCTACTGAAATTGAGGTCCCAACCAGCAAAAATGATACAGGTGACTCCTGATTGGGCGAGATGGCGCTGGTACTCTCTTCTGCTGTGTCGGTCAGTGGTTTCCCCAATCCATCTGCCCAGGAGGCACAACCTGTTAACCTCCTCTCAGGGCAGGATCCTGTACCCCAATCTCAAATCACTGAGACTCAAGGCGTGGCTCTTGAGGACTTATAGTTTTGCTAACCTTAATCTATCAGAACAGGTGCTGACAGTGCTTAGGGGTTCCAGCAAGCCTTCTACTAAGAAGACACATGCCTCTAAGTGGAAAAGATTTACAATAAGGTGTACAGGTAAAGGTTTGAGCCCTTCCCGGGCTGATTTGGCTATTCTTCTAGATTACCTTACACATTTACATTCCTTAGGCCTGAAGCCTTCCACCCTCAAGATTCACTTAGCTTCAGTCTCTGCTTACCTGTCAGTTGGTAAGGAGAGATCTATGGCTTCTCATCCAGTATTTAAAAAATATTTTAAAGGCCTTAATCTTCTGCACCCTCCCCTAAGGGAACCGGTTCCGGCCTGGAATCTAAATATTGGCATTGCTAAACTCATGGATGCACCATTCGAACCTATGGCAACCACAGATTTGAAGTATGTCAGTTGGAAAACTGTTTTCCTGGTGGCCATTACTTCAGCCAGAAGGATCTGTGAATTACAAGCCCTGTGCGCAGATGTGGACTGCTTCTCATTCCACAGGGACAGTGTAGTCCTTAGGACTAATAGAAAATTCCTTCCCAAGGTGGTATCTGATTTTCACATGAATCAATCTATCTTTCTGCCTGTATTCTTTACAGACAACTGTAGTTCTCCAGAAAGGAGACTTCACTCCCTTGATGTCAAAAGGGCCCTTAGCCACTACATTGACAGAACCAAGTCTTATAGGACAAGTCAATCACAGCTGTTTCTCACATATGGTGAAGTTGGTAAGGGCAGAGCTGCAACAAAATGTACAATTGCTCGCTGAATAGTGGCATGTATACAGTTTTGTTATAGTAAGGTGGGTAAACAGGTACTTCTGGGCCTGAGAGCACACTCCACCAGGGGCACAGCTGCTTCACTGGCAGCTCCAACAGAAATTCCGCCACTGGAAATCTGTAAAGCAGCTACATGGAAAACAGTACACACCTTCACAAAGCATTACAGCCTGGACTTGCAGTCCTGAGGTGATGCTAGGCTTGGTACAGCAGTACTGCAGAGCCTGTTTCCGAAATAGGTTCTCTGCCCAACCTCCAAAGGTACTGCTTGGTAGTCTGCATTAAGTTTAATCATAATGAGTGATTCCTGGGGTTAGAAGAAAAAATTACTCACCATAGTAATCTTGTTTCTTCAAAGGGATCACTCATTATGATTAAAGACCCTCCCCTACTAGAACCTATAGAAGTTGCTCTTCATCCCTGCGTTAGGGTTTTTTTTTTTCTCCTATATAGGTTAAGATAGAGACTCACTTTGTTTAGCCAGTTGGTGTCCAGTTGGTCTCAAGTTTCTTAGATTTGTTGGCTAAGGATGTTTTGACCTGAAAAGGGCAAAAAATATTATTTTTTAAGGTTGTTAATTTTTAGCTAGTGGGTCTTTTACCCGGTTAGGCTCCATAAGAATCTGAAGCACTCAGAGTGCAGCAGTTTGAAAGTGGCATGAGCCAACTGAGAGTTCCATAATTTGCAAAAAAATTCCATCTCTCTGGGCAGTTCAACACAGGAGGCTGACTGCATTAAGTTTAATCATAATGAGTGATCCCTTTGAAGAAACAAGATTACTATGGTGAGTAATTTTTTCTTTTCCTTCCCACTGCCCGACTGCCTTCAGTCAGGCAGCCACTCAGCACCATCACCTGCCCCAGACCTCAGACAGCCCCATGTGCCTGCCCTGTGGCATAACCCTCCCAACAGTGGGACCAGTGGAAGGGCTAAAATCCCCCCAACTGGAGTCCGAATCTGGTGGCAGCATGGCTCTTCATGCTGTGTACATAGTGCAGGGCCTGCACGTTCTGGCATCATCCTGCCAAGCTAGGAGGCTGATTCAGTCCCTCCTGTGTCCCTCTTTGAGATGCTGGGCTAGTAACACGTGACTGCATGCAGCGGGCATGCTTGCCGCAAGACCTTCTGCACCCCCCGAGCCATCATCATTAAGACTGCACCTGTTGGACACCCCCATGTGGAAGTGACTGGTCTGCTTCCCACCCGGAGGAGAGTGTTCCCTGGGAGGCCCAATCCCCCAGCCGGCTCTTGACGGTGCTTAACAAGGTTAGGTTCCAGTGTATGCATTTTACTTAAGTAGAGCTTGATTTTTGTGAAGTGATACACAGCAGGAATTACTGGCTTTGGTCAGTGCTTTATATTCTGTTGTCGACTGAAACCATAATTAAATAATAAGCAGTGTAACTCACAATAGTGATGACTGGGTACCAACCTGTCCCTAGCCTCGAAAGTCACATTTCAAGAGCCAGGAAGCATGCTGTATGTCTGCCTCAGATAACCTCTTCCCTTAGAGAGGATGCAGGATTACCGCCACTATATGATTATCCTCCTTGCAGCCCATTTGGGGATTGTAGAAATTCTTAGCCTCACATAGGCAGAGGAAATGGGTCTGGCTATTTCTAAAGACGGAAAAGGGGAGGGGGAAGGGGCAGCTGCAATGTAAGAGTGCTAGCTGTGCACACGAGCAGACTTGATAGACCATGAGTCCTGTTCCTGCTGGCTAATTCATATGTATATAGGCCATTTGGCATACAACTAAGTGGCTTTGTTTGTCCAGCTCTGTGTGGTAAGTGCCATGTAGATTGCAGTGCAGAGGCCAGATCCCAGCTCATTTCTGACTGGGCTGAAGGTTTCCCAGCTGGGACCACACCCCAGTGGGGCAGGGGTATCAGTAGGAAAAAAAAACCTGGAGGAAAACATCTATGGTGGTTGATGCCGCTGAGCTGTTCCCACGCAGTTGTGGCACCTAGTCCTTCGGGTCTCGTGTGCTTCCCTCTTTCTGGTCATGAAAAGTCCAGTCAGAAACTGCCATGTAGCATGGGACTCTAAGGTTGTACACGTGCCAAGGGACAGCCTAGATTGAATGAGGAGGGGAAAATGAGTGAAAAAACAACCCAACAAAAAATTGCCATTGAAAGCTAGACCAACCCAACGGTGCAGGAGTTGGGGAACCACTTGCCATACTTTGGGGGGGGATGTTGGGGTGTATGTCCATGTAGATGATGTAACTGTCGGCCAGCTCCAGGCCAACTTTGCTGCTTCTAGAAGGGTACCTCCTCCCTCATCAGGTTCTGATTCTTGTGTGGGATGCCTTAGCCCAGTTACGTCCCAGTGTGGTGGTGGGGGGGGGGAGTGGGCCAGAGAAGGACTAGGGGAGAGGGCACTAGAGACAAAGACAACTTGCACACCTCAGGGCATGTAAAAAGTATAATGAAAGGTGAAGTTGCAGTTCAACTGATTTTTTTTTTTTTTTCATGTATTTTGTAGTCAGCATTTCAGAGGCAGTAGTAATATTGCAGACCTGTGATTGAAGAGGTCACATTTAGAACCCCAGTATAGTTGTGCTCATTCTGTAGCTTGGGGGAAGCACCATGACTTCTCTCTGCTTCAGTCCTCCCAGTTGTGAAATGGGTGGAAGCAAGGCCACTCTGGACATAAATCTGCATCTCTGCTAAGCTAACCTAAGTAAATAAATAAAATATAAAAGGAAACATTGTACTGCACTGGAGGAATGCAGTTCCTCTCTCTGTGCTTAAAACATGTAGTCACAGTGAAGTGATCCTGCAAAAAAAAAAGTTTTTGTTTACTTTTGTCTCTCCCTCTCCCCCTCAATATTTCTGGCTCCCATTCTCTCCAAACTCCTACAGCTGATCCAGGCTCATCTGTGTCTCGACATCTTTGGACGCATGAACCTCCTCCTGTCTAGCCCCTGACAACCAGAAATCGCTCCCAAATCTGGGATGCCGGCATCCCAAATGGTAGTGCTACTGTCACGCTGACAGGCTGGCAGCTTGTAGTTCTGAATTGCTGTAGTGATACTGAATGCAGTGAGGTGTTTGTAAACATGAGGGTTGTTAAAGAAGCACTTTTTCATTCATTTTATGTTCCTGGGAACAAAGCCTTTTGAAATTGTGTGTGTGTGTTTGTTATTTTATCAGGCAAGCACTTCAGGACCAAATTAGTTCCACAGTTTTTGGAACTCATCAGCTACACAGACACATATGACGGAACTCACCATCTGTAGGTAATATCTAAACAGTTAGGGCCCCTGATTGCCCAGTGGAAGTGCTACACGCTTCTGTGCTGGCAGCCCAGGTTTGGGAATGGACTCTGGGAGCCAGGATGGGCAGCTGGGGGACTGAGGTAGTGCTGCCACATGTCAGTACTCCCAGCCAGGGGAGGGAGGAAGGTGTCCAGGTTCTGGCACCATAGCAACCCCTGCAGTGTGCTGAGGGAGCTTGTCTGCCTTGCAAAGCATCGCTATGTGCTTTCAAGAGATGTATGTGGGTTCACACGTCTTAAGCTGGGCACCAGGGAGGAGGATGCAGGAGAAAATCAGTAAAATATGTGCACCAGTCACCGTATACGATGGTGCTAGTTCCCTTGGGTCCCACCCAATGTGGATTCTTGCTCTCACAATGGCGGGGGGAGTGGTCGGAGGGTCTAAGGTACTGGGAAATTGTCTGAAGCAGGCATTGGTGGTGATCATAGCCAAAAAGTATTACCAACCCCCCCCCCCAAAAAAAAAACACATAAAAATACACTACATAAATATTAAATGACATTGCCCAGAACATCATTTGGGTGTGTGTGTGTGATAAGGAACCACCAAAGCAACAGATCAGGGTCATAAGAACCCCTATAATACCAGAGTTCCTCTGCTGTCCATTCATCTCTTTAGTGATGATTGCAACCCTGATAGATACCACTGCAAGATTAGTTGCCGTAAAGCTAGGTAAGTTGAACATGAATAAATCCCAAGGACCAAATAGTATGACTCCAAGGGTACTCAAGCAGCTAAAGGATTAGGATGTAATAACGGATACTCTGGCAATGATTTTCCAGAAGTCACCGGAAACTCGTGAGGTGCCGTGGGTTTCAGGAGAGCAAATGGGACCAATTTGTTTAAAAAGGGAAGTACAGTGATCCAGCTAACTACAGGCCAGTGAACCTGACCTCATTTTTGGGAAAATACTGGAGACAATTATCAAAGATCAGATAATCAAACATCTGGGCTGATTCTAGATGTTAAAGGAGAATCACTATGGGTTCACTAAAAGGAAATTATGGCAGTCTAACTTGTCGGTATTTTTTTTCAAGAAGCAGTGAAGGAACTAGATGGGCAGTTGTTTTCATTCAAGAATTCAACCTCAGCATAGCTTCCAATAGGCTTGTTCTGACGTTGAGAGCACTTAGAATTACTGGAAATGTAGTACAGTTATTAGTGAATGATTAAGAAAGAGGGCTGAATTAGTTGTACATAGAACAAAATCAGAATGGAAGGAAGCCACCAGTGGGGTGCCTCATTGGTCAGTATTAGAAACCGTTGCATGTTTTGGGGTATTTACAGGAAGTGGGATAGATCACTGATAAAGAGACTAAAGAGTAGGTGTCCCGTGAAGGATCTTTGGAGGACACCAGTGTTAAGTGAGTTAGACAAGGCGATTTCTCCATTAAGTTTAACAGCTTGTGATTTATTGCTCGGATAGTTAATGAGTCAGAGCTAAGGAATATTTGAGATATACATTATGTGTACTGTGTGGAAAAGTAGATTGTTGATGAATCTATTGAAGGCTTTTGTTAAGTTGATGAAGATGGTTCCTACAAGAGGCCTGTCATTCAAAGCACTTGCCAGATTATTGGATAATTCCAATAGGGTACAGTAGCCAGGATGGAAACCTCAGTGCACTTTCGTTAGTAGGTTATGCTCAAAAATATATTACATGGGTTGACTGTTCTCAAATAATTCATTCAGGGTGAATAAGACCAAGATTGACCAGTACTTAATGGATTCCAAAGATATCCCAGACTTTTGAAGATGGGGTTACTGGCTTTCTTCCAAACTTCAGGAATTTGCCTGTGTGGAAGGATAGATTGTAGAGGGTAGTAACAGAAACATAATAGTAGTTTAGCAGTCATTTTCAGCAATTGAGGTTCTAACCCATTGGCTGTAGCACTTTTGGAAGTGTTTGTCTTTAAAAGTTTCAGAACTTCTGACTGTGGCATCTCCTTAAAGTGGAAGGCAAGGGTAGTCAGAATAGAAACATAAAAACAGAGACTGTGTTGGCAGAAAAAGGTTCGGTGGTCTGTAGTTTGCCCATTTCCCTACCTGGCTGCATGTTCTGCCTAATACTGGGCTTGATTTAAAGATCCCAAAGCCCTAATGACTGATAGGCACTCCCTTCCCTATGTATCCCTTCCTCTCACCTGCTTTTGAATGCCAGTATTCCCTTATATCTGTCCCACCCCCGTTTATCCCCCATCACAGTTTTGGCTTCAGTCACCTATCTGGGCAGTTCATTATCTTCAGCCACTACCTGCTCCATGAAAAAGAACCTCTCAGAAAGTGGTGGAGAGGGATGCACTCTCTAAAAATATCTAGCATGTTTTTCTAAGAAGCATGAGATACTGCTGACAGAACCCTGTGGGACACTGTGCAGCCAGATGCATGGTCACACAGAGAGTGTAAGACCTATAGCAGGGTTTCAGTTCAGAGTGACCCTGGGGTCACTCACAGAACAGTTAATATGGGCCGACCTGCCAGCACAGCACAAAGATTTACTACTGTGATGCGGGCAACCCGGGTTTCGGGAACAGACTCTGGATGCCCGAGGGCTGGCTGGGGGTGAATTAAGCGGCCATTGCACACTCTTCCCTCCAAGGGGGGGGGGCGAGGTGGGTTGAGTGCCTCCGATTCGGTGCTCCCGGGTGACCACAGGATGCACCATTAATGGAGCACCTGAGAGCATCGCTCCTTGAGGCGTGTCTGCACATGACACAGTTGATCGCATGTAGTCATTGACCCCCCAAGAAACACTAGCCCCTGGCGCATCGCATGATGCCTCTCACCCATCGCGAATCCAGTGGACCCCCACCAGCTATCAATGATAGAATTCATCAGGGCTACTGGAGAATCAGAGACTTCGCCAGGGGTCCTGCGCTTATGGAAGATCCCGGTCTTGCACAGGCGCTAAGGGACATATGGCAGCTAGGATTCAATGCAAAAAGTGCAAAATAATGCACCTGGAAACAAGAACAGGGAAGAATACACAATGGGTGGGAGGTAGTAACAACAACAAAACAGGAAAGGGACCTGGGGGTAATCATATCAGATGACCTTAGGTTAGCAAGCAATGTGAGAAGGCAGTAGGAGGCTGGGGGTATACTGGGATGTATAGGGAGGCATCAGCAGCAGAAAACAGGAAGTTGTTATCCTCTGTGTACAGACAGTTGGTGAGACCCCATCTGGAATACTGTGTCCAGTTCTGGAGACCCCATCTCCGCAAGGACATAGACAGGATAGAGGCAGTCAGAGGAGGGCAACTAAAATGGTGCAGGGTCTGCAAAAGAAGCTGTATGAGGAGAGACTTAGGAGCTTAATATATACCCTTGAGGAAAGAAGGAGAGGGGGACATGATAGAAACTTTCAAGTACCTCAAGGGAATCAACAAAGTCCAAGAGGGTAGCATCTTTCAGAAAAGAGACTTGCAAGAACAAGGGACACAATTTAAAGATAGAAGGAGGCGGTTCAGGGGCAATGTGAGAAGTATTATTTCACAGAGAGGGTAGTGGATGCATGGAACAGCCTTCCTGAGGAAGTTGTGGGGTCTAAAACTGTGGGAGAATTCAAGAATGCATGGGACAGACATAAGGCAATTCTTGTGGGGGGCAGGAAGATATAGGCTGTTGGTTAACTAGGATCTGCAGCCTATCCTGTATGTAGGGAAATGGGCAGACTAGATGGGCCTAGCGGTCCTTATCTGCCGTCAAAGTCTATGTTTCTATGTTTCTAAGGGGAGCCGTCGGAAGAAAAAGCATAGTAAGTAAACAAACGTTAACGTGGTCACACAAACTGCACTGTTTTGTCTCGCAAACTGAGCCAGAGCTATGACAGACATTGAGTGGCCCACAAAGCAGCAAGCAGCTACATGGTCGTCTTCCCACTTTGGCTAAGTTACAGGAACACATTGTTCTTTCTCAGTTCATTTCCTTTCTTGATGACTCCTCTTTTTTCACACCTTTCCAGTCTGGCTTTAGGAAATCCCACTCCACTTCTACCTCCCTCTTTCACTTCTCTGACTCCGTGCTCAGAGGTATGGATCAAGGACTGATTACTTCTGCCATTTTTGTTGCTTTTACTAAAGCTTTTGACACTGTGGCACATCCCCTCTTTCTGGACAAGCTTAAAGCTGCAAGCCTCTCTGACTCTTCAGTCAATTGTATTTGTTCTTATGTTGGCGGGAGGTCTCAAGCTGTCCAGATAGGAAAATCCATTTCATCTCCACTTCCCATTAGCTCAGGTGTCCCTCAAGGGTCTGTCATAGGTCTTATTCTAGTTTCCATTTTCTTAAATGACCCCCCTCCCCTCTGTCTGTTCCTGTATGTCCATTCATATGTACGCTAATGACAGTTCTTTTTTATTCTGGCTCCTCTTCCCATGACCTAACCTCCTGACTGCAGTTGGATTTTGACAACATTCTGCGCTGGTTCAAGTCGAACCATTTGTCCCTCAATGCCAAAAAAAACAGTCTCTTTGACTTTTGGCACCCATCAGAGGCTTGCCAGACTTACTTCTCTCTCATCATAGCGACCACTTAATCACCTTCAGGGCCCGATTAATGAAATTTCACTGATAGTGTTCATGAGGTGGGGTCCCTAAAAGGCCATGTTGAAAATTTGGTGAAAAATTACTTCAAATAGAAGTTAGTTATGAAGAGAAGTTTAAAATGCCATTGAAATATATTATACGGCACTTACCTGTATTCCTCAGTTCACAATTCGGCATTGAATAATGCAGACGTGTCTTGGTCCACAGAAGATTACTGCGTTCAACCTCAGTTGGTAAGTATAGGGTGGGGGCGGTGGTGGGTGCTCAGTGGAGGGACAGGATGGGGAGGCGACAACAAAAACATTGTTTCTTTCTTTCTTTCAGGTAACAAAAAAAAAGACATCACAGCACGGAGTTCTTTTTGCAGGAACACTTGTGCTTTAAAAAACCTACTTCAGGACATCGGGGTGGGCTCTCACAGTGTCCCACATTGCTTGGGGGGCGCTTGTACACGCCAACACAGTGGATTGGGCACCCTTGATGTCAGCAACTATACATACTGTATAACAGTGGGCTTGTGGGGGGTAGGGGAACAATGACAGGAGGACTATAACTGTCCCCAACATATGACACAGCAGGGATTACTATACGACACACTGTCATTTGGTACCAAATAACAAACATTTATATTCACTATACAGGGGATGGGGAGGGACCACTGGACACCAGGGAAAATTTGATTACGTATCGGGTGAGTGATCAAGTGGGAGGAGGGACTGCTAGCCACCAGGGAACCCTTGTTATATTATTGGGCTGGCGATTGGCCAGGGGGGTGGGGCAGGGACCACTAGCCACCAGGGAAAGCTGTTCCTTGATTCTCACTGTTTTCCTGTTTTATTATGTTTCTTGCATGATATACTGTCCTGTTTTCCTATTTTCCTCTAACGTCATGGTGTTTCCTATGTAAAATCCAATGTACGAAACACCATAACACTACACGGAAACCCAATAGTATATGATACGACACACATAACGACATATGACAACAGTACATCATGCTTTCATGAAAATTTGGCTATCCTTGGAATGTTTATTTTTTACACTGTGCATGCCCAAGGATGAAAAATGTTCAATAAATTATTTAAAATCTACTTGTGTCCCATAAACAAAAAACACAAAAGCACGTACCTTGGGCCAAACTCTATAAAACCTGAAAGTTTTCAGTTTCAAATCCTCTTATTTTTTCAGTTATTGGGGAGCAAAAACAGGTCTTAAAAACGGTGAGTTTTGTATTTGTTGCACCTCTGTAACTTTGCTCCTACTGAACCGATGTACATGAAACGTTCAGGATCAAGAGATCTTCAGGGTTATCCCCGTCATCAGGTCTCACTATAGGACTGTCACTGTCAGTGATGCAGGATCCACACAGAAGATTTTCAGCAGTACAACTGGGGCCACTGACACTGAAGTCATGTGACCATGTCACCAACCCTATAAAGGTGTGAGCTCCCTCTTCAGTTCTTTCCCTACCATTGACTTGCTCGCACAGGTCTCCGTGTAAGCTCTGTCACAGTTTCATGCCTTTTTCAGCCTACAGCTTTTTCTTTTCATTTACCTTAGAATCTCTTAAAAACAATTGCTTTCTTTTGTTTATGTTGAGAGTTAATCCTTCGACTTCTCTCTTCCATCGCTTCCGCTGTGGAAAGAAGATTTCCTCCACAGACAGATGTTCTCTCTGTGTCTGCTATCTTGGGCTTGACCACGAAGTCTCGGACTGTGAGCTCTACCAGATGTTTAATCAAACAACCCTCAGGCAACGCAAAAAGGCTCTTAAAAATGTTCTACTGGAGCAACAGGTAGCCAGTTCTGGGCAGGGATCCTCTGGGGTCCCAGCCTCCCAATCGCTGGCAGGGTATTCAAGCTCCCAGGCCTCCAAGACCTGAGAAAAGTCCTTGTAGAAAAGTCACAAAAAGGACCGAGATCATGAACACCCCCCCCCCAGCAGCAGTTTCACTCCCTGATGGCCTCCTCTCCTTCATCCAGAGGTTCTTCCTCAGCTGCAGCTGCACCAATGCATAGATCCGCTGTCCAGGTCTCTGTGCTTACCCGGCCGGCCGTCGACCTTCGGGTCATTGGCCCCTCCTGCGTCAACGGGCTTATCTTTGACAGCGCTCCTGACAAAGTCTGATTCTGGTCCAGGCCCTAGGGTTACAAGTTCTTTGGTCCCTCAGGGTCCCTCAGATGGGTCGTTGCTACCGCACCGTTGACCCCTCCCCGCAATTCACGATGGTTGTCGACCTTAACTAGATCTTGACTAAATTTATTTCGGTGATTGTTCACCAGCTTGGTGCTTTTAGGCCTTCATTGCTGGCACAGTCAATGGCAGCTTCATTGTCGACAACCCCTAGACAGCCGCAAGTTGAAACGTAAGGGAGCAAGGTCACATAAACCATGCTGGTGGTCCAGTGAGGTACAGGTAGCGGTCAGAAAAGAAGGCGGCCTACAAAAAATATAAAACAACAAAAGGGGATAGGGATAAGGAAATGTACCCGGATGGTGAGGGGAGCAAAGTCCAGTAAAGAGCAGCGGCTGGCACAGGGGATACATGTAGGGGAAAAGTGGTTCTTCCGGTACATTGGGGAGCGGAGAAAAACTAAGGGCCATATTAGCAGATTGAGATCAGAAGGAGGGTGGGTGGAAGAGGCGAGGGACCAGGCAGAGGTATTTAACGAGTACTTTGCCTCTGTGTTCACTAGGGAGGGGGATGGGATATCTACAAAGCAAGGCACGATGGGGATAGAAGTGGCAATGAGTGGGAGCAGGGGAGCAACAGAAATGGAGCAGGAGGGAGAGGTACCCCAGGGGTGTCACATCTGGATAAGGATAAAAATGGCAGTAAGGTGGAGGGGATGGATGATGCTATCTCCACCAAAAGGGTGTGGTTAGCCCTCAAGGCCCTAAAGAAAGACAAATCTCCTGGGCCGGATGGCATTCATCCGAGAGTACTATGGGAGTTGGCGGACATACTGGCTGCACCTGGCGAACTCTTCAACAGGTCACTTGAGACAGGGAGGGTACCTAGGATTGGGCGAGGCACATGTGGTGCCAACCACAAAGGGGGTCGAGGGAAGTACCAGGTAACTATAGACCCATCAGTTTGACCTCGGTGGTGGAAAATTAATGGAGAGTATACTAAAGGAATGATTGGGGGTGTACTTGGAGGAGGTGGGAGGTCTGGATAGTGGCAACATGGGTTTGTGCCAGGTAGATCATGTCAAACCAATCTTGTGGAGTTCTGAATGGGTAACATCAGAACTGGACAGGGAAAGCCTGTGGATGTATTATTCTTGGACTACAGCAAAGCGTTTGACTCTGTCCCCACAGTGGTCTGGCGGAGAAACTGATGGGTTAGAGGAGCCCTTTGATGGGCAGATGGATTGAAAACTGGCTAGCTGGATGCACCCAGAGAGTAGTGGTCTGTGGGGAGCTCTCGAACCTAGAGAGGTTGGAGTGGGGTACCGCAGGGCTCGGGTCCTGGGTCCGATCCTGTTTAATGCATACATATTGGACATCAGGGAGGGTGGCAGGGTGTGAAACATCTCTTTGCGGTTGACTCCAAGATGGGAGAGTAGTTGAGGGAGAAGAGGGAGGTTGGCCCTGCAAGGGGACCTGGACACCCTGGAAAGCTGGGCTCACACATGGAAATAAAATTTCAATATCACCAAGTGCAAGGTGTTACATCTTGGTCGGGGAAACCCTAAACACAGGTACACCCTGGGAGGGGAGGCGCTGGAGGCCTCAATAGGGGAAAAAGACCTAGGGGTCATGGTGGATGCATGTATGAATAACTCTGAACAGTGCAGGAGAGCGGCTAGCAAGGCAAACAGCATGTTGGGATGCATCGTAAGGGGGATCACCTCTAGGAGCAAGGAAGTGATTCTGCCGCTGTACAATGGACTGGTTAGACCACACCTTGAGTACTGTGTACAGTACTGGAGACCACACTTGAAGAGGGACATGCAGCTCCTGGAGAGGGTACAGAGGAGGGCAACTAAGATGATACGAGGGCTAGGGGATTTGACGTATGAGGACAGACTTGAGGAGCTCTGCCTGTTTTCATTGGAGGAGAGGAGAGACAGGGGACATGATTGAGGTCTTCAAGTACCTCAAGGGAATAAATAGGGTAAACATGGAGGGGATCTTTAGACTAAAGCAGGGAGGTATCACCAGAGGGCATGGTTTGAAGGTGGAAGGGTGAGGGAAAAGAGGAGGAGGTTTTCACTGAGAGGGTGGTGGACCCTTGGAATGCACTGCCTGGCAGCTGGTTCAGAGATCCACAGTGAGGGCTTCAAGAGAGGGTGGGACAGACACAGAAAGTGGATGTATCAGATGATGGCCTGTCCCAGAGGGGTGGGGATGGATGATAGGGGTTTCTGGAGCACAAGGGTGGGGAGGGCCTCGGCACCCAACTAAGGATCTGAGGTTCGAGCAGACTCGATAGACCGTAAGGCCTAATCTGCTGGCAAATAGTATGTTAGTAAGTGGTCCCCTGCGGGCTGTCATTGGTCCCTCACACATCTGACCTGGACCTCGAAGAGGAGTACCATTCTGATCTCATTCTTCCTGATGAGGAAGAGGTGATGGAAGACCACCTTTCTTCTGACAGGTTCACTGCTTTTCTGTCAGTAAGAACTCTGTCAAGCACACCTCCAGGTCACCTTCAGAGGACCCCACCTTCTTCAGTATTATGAAGCAGTTGTCTTCAGCTATGGGGTTCCACACTGAGGAAGAATACATCACCAGGAAGGATTTAGTGGACTTCCTAGAGGTCCCAGAGTCTCCTCCCAAGATCATTCCTTCTGTTTTACCTGCTCTGAGGAATACCACTACAGCAGCCTAGCACAGGCCTGACACGGTGCCAGCCATGCCCCGTAGGGCAGATGAACTTTATCATGCCCGCCAGGGTTTTCCTCATTATGCTGCCCTGCGTGAAACTGATTCAGTGGTTATTAAGGCAGCTCATGACAGGTCTAAGGCACCTAAGCACCTTAGCTCCCTCCTCCTGACAAGAAATCACGCAGGATTGACTTTTGGGGTAAGACGGTTTATGTCTCCTCCATCCTAGGACTGAGGCTTGCCATTTACCTGTCCCGTATGGTAAAGTACCAAAATATTAACGGGAAGAAGGGCAAAGCCACTGCCCAAACCCTCCCAGAAGGTACACAAAAGTAGGATATTCTCAAATGCTTGCAGGTCACTGAAGACATTAGCAAGTACCTCCTGCGGGCCCTCTGTGATATTTCGGACACTATTGCCAAGGCTGCTGCCACTGGCATTTGCCTGTGTAGCCACTCCTGGCTGAGGGTCTCTGGATTTGCTGCAGATGTTGAGCAGAAGGTGCTTAATGCCCCCTGTAATGGCTCTACGCTATTTGGTCCAGATGTCCAAGACATCATCAGTGACCTACGGGCTTCTGGCAGGGCTCTGAAATCTGTTCACTTGCTCTACCATTCACAAGCTAAAGAGCAGGCAGCACCCTTCTGTTCGTAAGGCACCCAGTATGCCAGGAGCAGCCTCTCTGCTTCAAGACAAACACAGAGCTTCCGCTGCCTTGCCCGCTCCCTCCACTGCTGGAGCTGCGGCCAGGTGTCCCAGAAGTGATGGACCAGCCCCAGTGACTGGATCCAGATCCACCTCAGCTTGACTTCTTGCCAGACCCCCGACCAAGGGGTGGTGGTTGGAGGTCGGTTCACCCTCCATCTCAATCAATGGAGAACCATCACAGCGGATGCCTGGATTCTACAAATCATAGAAAGGGGTCACACTCTGGTGCTCATAGAGCAACCTCCAAACCCACCCCGGCCTCCAACTACCCTTGGCCCACCTAGCTGTTCTCCGGGAGGAGGTACAGTCCCTTTTGCGCAATCAGGCCATAGAGTCAGTGCCCAGGCACCAGAGGAACAAGGGGTTTTATTCAGGATTTTTCCTGGTCCTCAGAAAGACCGGAGATCTGAGGCCTATCTTAGATTTGAAGGACCTTAATCTGTATGTCCAGTACAAGAAGTTTTGAATGGTAACTTTGCCAGGTCTGATGCCCCTCCTCAAGCAAGGTAACTGGCGGTGTTCTCTGGACATGCAGGATGCATACCTGCACATCTTGGTGTTTCCTCTGATTTCTTTTTCAGGGTGAGCATTACCATTTTAAGGTGCTGCCCTTTGTCTTGTCCTCTGCACCACGGGTCTTTACCAAGTGCTTCACAGCAGTGGCTGCAGTCCTCAGAAGGGAGGGAATGTATGTTTTCCCATACCTGGACAATTGGCTTGTAAAGGCCTTTTCCAGAGAATTGCTTCTGGGGACCTTAGAGAGAACTCTCAAATTGTTTCCCTCCTTGGGCATTACCGTCAGTCTGCCCAGGTCGGTCATGGTGCCGTCCCAAAGACTGCAATACATAAGGGCAGTTCTAAATTTGGTGCAGGGAAAGGCTTTTCTGCCTCAAGCCAGGGTGGAATGCCTTATTGCTCAGGCTCAGGAGGTGGCTCAGAGCCGTTAGGGAGTTCCATTCCAAATTTCTTCACCACAACAGATTCTCTCCACGGATGCTTCCGGTTTGGGCTGAGGGGCTCATCTGGGTCCCTTTCAAACTCAGGATTCTTGGTCCCAGATCGAAGCCTCCCTGCATATCAATTTCCTGGAGATGCGGGTGGTTTTCTATGCCATGTAAGCCTTTCAGAGCCACCTTCTTCTGGGCCAGTTGCTAATTCAATCAGACAACCTCAGTGTAGTGTACTATGTCAACAAGCAGGGGTGAATGCATTCTTACCCCCTGTGCAGGGAGGCCATGAGAGTGTGGTATTGGGCACTGGACCACAGTCTGACTCTTTCGGCGGTCCATGTCCCAGGAGTGCTAAACACTCTGGTGGACAGCCTCAGCCGGACTCAGTCTACATACACAAGTGGGAACTGCTTTCATCCATCGCAAAATAGTTATTCGACAGATGGGGTCATCCAGAGTTGGATTGCGTCCCCACTCAACGCAAAACTGCCAATTTCTGCTCGCTAGAAATGGGCCTGGAGTTTTCTGGCGAGACGTGTTGTCCCTCTCTTGGAGCGGGAGATTTCTTTATGCCTTTCCCCCATTTCTTCTAATTCAGAGGGTGCTAATCAAGCTGCAGATGGAGGGGCCACCATGATCCTGGTAGCCCCATTTTGACCCTGCCAGATATGGTTTTTCAACAGCAGCTGGCGTAGGAACCTCTGGTTCCTCTCCCCCATTGCAGGAATCTGCTGACCCAGAATCAGGGGACCCTGGTCCATCCCATTCTCAGGTCCCTCCACCTGCATGCTTGGCTCCTTAGGACGTAGCTATCACCAGATTTTGGGTTTCCAGCAGAGTGGCGGTTGTCCTAGTGGCTGCCCAAAAGCCTTCTACCCAAGCCACTTATGCCATGAAGTGGAAGCAGTTTGCCATGTGGGCTGCCAAGCATAATCTGGACCCTTTCACCTGTCCAGTGAACCAGATCCTGGACTACCTAATTTTTCTGTCTGACTCAGGTCTCCAGTACTCCTCTCGTAAGGTACACCTTTGGCTATCTCTGCCTTTCATGACCCTGTGGGTGACTGTATCATAGCTCAGCTGGATGTCTCCCATACCTTTTTGAGGGGCATCCTGCATCTGAAACCTCCAATCTGTTCCCCTGTCCTGGCTTGGGATTTGAATTTTGTTTTGGAGAAGTTGACCCGGTCTCCTTTTGAGCCAGCTGCAACTTGCAAGCTATGCTTTCTTTCCTGGAAAGCATTATTTTTAGTTGCTATTACTTCTGCTCAAAGAGTTTCAGAGCTTCAGGCCCTCTGGTGTGAGGAATCTTATTTGATTTTCCACAAAGACAGGGTGTCTTTGCGTGCGAATCCCAAGTTTCTTCCTAGCGTGGTGTCTGAGTTTACACTGAACCAATCTATCCATCAATTGGGGTGAAACAAGAAAAGTAGGGAAATGAGGTGTTAGGGTTTTGAACCTTAACACCCCAACCCTGCCACCCACCCCACCACTCCACACACCACAAGTGTTGGGGCGACCTTTGGGGTCACGTGTCCCTAACTCTCACCCCATTCCATGTGTAAGGAAGCTAAGATGGTACAGTATAGGAGAATGGGGTGAGAGGCCCGACGACCCCAAGGCACACCCCGACACCTGTTGGTGTGTAGAGGGTGGGGCAGGTGAGGGGGTAGGGGGGGTGTTAGAGTTCAAACTACTTTGGTTGCTTCAACCCAAACTGATGCATTAACGAAGGTTTTTTGCAATGAATTTCCTTACTTTTTGAGAAAGTGTAATGTTACCCTTATGTGTTTGAGGGCCCTGTGCTCCCATCAGTCTATAGTGTGTTACATAGAAACATAGAAGTTGATGGCAAATAAGGACCACAAGGCCCATCTAGTTTTCCTATTTTTTCTGCCTTATGAATGTGCCATAGGCCTTCACTCTGTCAATGGCCTATTTATTCATACTCATCTGTATTGTTCTCTTATGCATGTCCCATGCCTGTTTGAAGCCCTGCAATGTATTCATATCCACCACTTCCTGAGGTAGGCCATTCTGTGCATCCACCACCTTTCGGTGAAAAAGAAACTCCTCACCTTACCCTTTAATCGCCCTTCCTCTAATCTCATGCTGTGTCCTCTTGTCCTACTATTTTTCTTACATTGAAACATGTCAGACTCTTTCACCTTGTTAACCTTGTGGCTGCTTCTCCCTGTGCAAGGGCCCTGCACACTCCCACTACTCCATAATGGTATCCTGCACTCCCATCACTCCATAATGATATCCATTTGTGGGAGCGCAGGGCCCGTCTATCCATAACTGTAGAGACATTGTAATGAACTGTCATCTCCCAGTACTGCATAATGGAGGGCCCTGCACTTTCATTACTGCAAAATGGTATCCATATGTGTGGGAATGCAGGGCCCTCTGGGCCCTGTGCTCCCACCTACCCATAAGTGTAGAGATACTGCGCAGACCTAGAGATATTCCAAGTAACCTTTGTGATGCAAATGGCACAATATCTCAGTAACCATAGCAACCTTGGAAAAAATTCCACCGCAGTTGTGATCATGTCCTGGCAACCTGCATGCGTGCTTAGTATACCTAAAGCTGTACTAAGCTGCATTTAGTGCAAAATCCGTATCTCGAAATAGTTTTCGATATATAGGCACCAAAAGGTACTGCATCCACCACAGTGTTATCCTATGGGAAATGTCCAAACTTCAAAATGTTATAATTATGGAAGCAATGTACATTTTATCACCAAACCAGCAAAAGTCACATCTGTGGGGCAAGCCCTCTCTCTACCATGAAAATTTCATCCCGAAATTCCAAACCATTTCTTTGCAGTGAAGTGGCATATAAACAGTAAACTTTAGAAATCCCTTTTCGTAAGCTGAATCCCTTTTCGCGAGGAGTCAAAATCCCTTCTCGCGATTGTGGGACAGCATGGTCCTGCCAGAAATCCCTTTTTGCAGATTTTGACAGCTTGCAAAAGGGATCTTGACAGCTCACAAAGAGGGATGTGAGTTGTCAGACTAGATGGCTCTGCAGGTAACCCCTTTTCGAGATGCCGAAAGAGATTTTGACACCTCATGAAAAGGGATTTGGCTCATGAAGAGGGATTTTGACAACTCCTGAAAAGGGATTTGAAAAATTTCTCTCTCTTCATGAGGTGTCAAAATCCCTTTTCGAGAGGTGTCAGAATCCCTTTTCGCATTGTGAAAAAGGATTACCACAGGGCCATCTAGTCTGACAACTCAGATCCCTCTTTGTAAGCTGTCAAAATCCCTTTTCGCAAGGGATAGGAAGCAAGTCGCGAAAAGGGATTTTAAAAATCAAAAATAAACATTCTGGGGCCACAGTAAAGCAAACCAAAGGCAGAGAACTGTACAGGATGTTCCCAGGAACAAAATCCATGCTTGAATGTCTGCAGAAGACATCTCTGGGTAAAGTTACAATGTTTTGTTTGGGCAGAAAAAATTAAAACAAGATGGCAGCTCGCAAAAAGGGAATCTTTTCTCATGAAGTGGGATTTAATGAATCCCTCTTCGTGAGCCCTAAATCCCTTTTCGCACTGTGCAGCTATCCAAAAGACTGCTCAGAACCCGAAATTTCAAAATTGAATAACTTTGGCACGGATTAATATTTTTTACCAAAACAACACTGGCTTGTTCTTTGGGGGCAAGCTCTTTCTACCCTGAAAATTTCAGACCAGAATTCCAAATGGTGTGGCCACAACGCGATGAGGAAAAAACAGCCAAAACAGGCAAGAAAAAGTTACTTTTTCCTTTTCACCATTTGCAGCACAAAATCCACAAATCTGATCAAAACGATACGTGGTACTTCAAGAGATCTACCCCACGGGACAGCGCATACCAAATTTTGTGCAAATCTGTTGAACGGTTGCAAAGTTATTGAAGTGCAAAATTTGAGGTTTAACATTAAACTGCCTATGCAACCCTAACCATAGTGGCACTACTGTGCCACTGTAAAAAAAAAAAAAAAAAATATATATATATGCCTTTCTATGAGTTTTATTAGTGTAACAATCCATTCTGCATGTGCATAAACACTGCAGTAACATCAGTTCCTAGCTGGTTGAAAGCCTGAGACTCTCCTCATGCCTTAGAACCCACACAAGGCATTCAGATATTGCAGTATTGCTGCACACTGGACCGTGGCTTATTTCTTACATCCATATGCAGCTGCTCTCCATGGAAGCTCTTTCACACAGTCACTGAATTATTAAACTGACATTTGAATTTGGAAAAGTGTGATATATCTGCAATTGAAAAAAGCAGCTCCTACATCTCTTACTGATGTCCCCATATACATTAGAGCTTACGGGAAGCAAGTAAAGTACTTACAGAACAAATCATTGTTAGATTTAGTTGTTTAAAAACATGATTATAGAATCCTTAAATTTTACTAGCTGAAGTGTTTGCCTTAGTGTGATATTAAATTATAAACAAATTACATTTTTTTGCGCATATTAGAATTCATACCAAAGATTTACAGAAGGGAGATGGATGAGCAATACTTTAAAAGATTAAATTAATGCAGATGATATCCCCTTCCCCACAATCCCTTATGGCCAACGAAGATCACAGAATGCATTATACCACGTAACTTGCAATCCATAATGGAGACAAGTAGACATGGCAGATTATGGTGTCTTTCTGGCTTTTACTGTTAGCAGTTTGAAGATACTAAGTACATACAGCCTGGTGCCATTTTATACTGAACCCTAAAATCATGTGTTAGTGTGGCTTTATAAAGTGCACCTGTGACTTTTATTAAAGGTGTATGCACACTGTGAAGAGCTAATGACACATCATAAAAGACTGAAAATGATGTCTTCTCCTTTTCTCTTTATCACTAAGGATAGCGACAAGCAAACCAGTTGATTGTCCCTTAGGCTTCACCTACAGCTGCGCTCTCACTACACCAGCAGTGATAACCCTTGACTTGTAATACCACAGTCTGGTGCTGTGAAAATGAGAATATTGTTACAAGCAGCAGGACAGAATAAAGAGTAAGGGTCAAAGACCGTAAGTTAAATACTCATGCAATGCAAAAATAGGTTTTTGTTTATATAACATGAGGTTGCTTGAGCTACTCATATTGATAGTGGGTTGCTACAACTCTCCTGGTAACTCCATGTGGCCTCCAAAGATCTTTACCTCTTCACGACTTTTGTATATCATTTGTATAAAAGATTAATAGAAAAAAAGACTCAAATCCTGCAGTTTGACAGAGGAAGGTCAAGTAACTTAATTTGGAAGGTCAATGAGCAAAGATTAGGACTTGTTTATGTATAACTGTCTAGGTGTTTTAGTCTAAAAGACACAAAATGGAAAAAACAGTTTGTCCACAGCTAACAAACTGAATGAAATATTGGCAGGTCTGTAGAGAAAGGTTTGTTTTTTTTTTTAAATTACATGGTGGAAATTTGATCACCTCATCCCATAAAGCAGCAACTGCAAAGTTATTAGCCTGAACACTATGTAATGCCAGTCCACTGAAAACAAATTATCTACATTTCTAAGAGTCATATTAAAACCACCAAATAGCATACCAACTATGCAAGATGGAATTGGGGGTATCCAAGGGTCATGGGTCCTATTTAATCCATAGGGCCAGATTTTCAGAGGGCCCTTATAGCGACACAAGATGCCAACTCAGTCTTTTCCCTCCAGCATACTTCGTTGAAAGAGGTTGAAGAACTTCTATTAAAGTTGGATACCAAGAAAGGCGCGGGTGCTGACTCTCTTGACCCTTACTTTCTAAAGGTCGCCTACCATGCTTGAGCTGTACCAATTACCTACCTATTCAATCTCTCACTATCCTACAGAATCCTCCCACCCTTATAGAAAACAGTTCATGTCATCCCTCTGTTCAAATCAGGGGACCCCTGTGATCTAAATAACTACAGACCGATTTCTTTACAACCTATACTGTCTAAACTATTGGAAACAATTTTAAGCAAGCAGCTGAAAACATATGTGGAGGCTATGAATCTGCTAAACCCTATGCAATCTGGCTTTAGAGCACAGCATGGCACTATTACGGCCCCAGCTAAAGTGACCAACGACTGACAGCGAGACCTGGAAAATAGAAAATTCGTCTGTGCAGTGTTCCTAGACTTAAGCAAGGACTTCGGCACTGTCGATCATGGCCTGCTCCTCTCCTTCCTGAAGGCGATAGGACTGGACTCACTATCCCTACAGTGGTTTGCTGATTACCTCTCTGACCAGTGGCAGCAAGTCAAGGCTGAAGGTTAACTTTCTCCCCTTAAACCTCTGCAAAGAGGGGTTCCCCAGGGATCGATTCTTGGTCCACTACTGTTTGCAATCTACATAAACAACATTGCCTAAAACATAACTAAGGCCAATATTCACCTGTTTGTAGACAACATGGTCCTCTATCTGAGTCGTCCTTCGCCTGAAGCTGCCTGCAGAGACCTACAATCTGAATTCAATCTACTTCAGTGCCAACTTCTAAACAAAAAGTTCCTATTAAATGCAAAAAAAATGAAGGCAATGCTATTTTTCCTACTTCTCCATGATGCAAACCCGGCCAGTGCTGGCTCTGTCCTACAGATCACCACAATCCTGGGAGAAAATCTAGAATGTGTCAATAAATTGAAGTATTTGGGAGTGTGGCTCGACTACAGACTTTCCTTTATGGACCACATCAAAGATCTTCTAAAGAAATTAAGGCAGAGGCTTGGACTCTTTTTCTGGATTAATAACTACCTCACCAGCGATGCCATGCGGTGGCTGGTACAAACCACATTACTCTCATTGGTTGACTATGCTGACTTCCTTTATAGTCACTGCCCTGTTGCGCATCTTGCTTAACTGGATACGTTGTATTACTGGTCTACCTCATGCCACTCATCATTGTGCCCTTTACGCGGCAGTGGGGTGGCCTTCCCTCCAGTTCAGGAGAAACAGAAATGCTATACTCTGGACGTTCAGAGCTATTAAGAAACTTCCCCTGTATATCTCTGACTGTCTTCCGTTATGTAAACCTGGGAACTATGCATTGAGAAGCTACTCCTTCATTTATTTAAAGGTACCAAAGCTAAAAACACGTTTTGGGAGAATGGCTATAAGCTTTGTGCTGCCGTCTCTATGGAACAGAATGCAAAAAATGCTGAAGCTTAGCTCTCCAGTCAGCCTATCCTCGCTCAAGACCCTATATGACCATTCAGTCAAGGAAATTTGCAACTGCTTCCCCCGACTTTAAAACTCCCTGCATTATGGCTGACCACGCTAGCATGGACCCTTCGCTACACCTGGACTGTGTGGCCTCTCCCCCACATTCTCTAACTACCAATTGTGTTCCCTGCCCATCTGTCATGTGTCCTTCCTGAGGCCTTATCTTTCCTTGGCTATCCCCTTTCACTCTGCCTGTACCCATCTTGCCTCAACTCCTATACCCTCCCCATCTGCCCCGTTTCTGTCATTCTTCTTTGCCTTAACTCTCTGTCTGTCTGTTTTTTTTCTTATGGCAATGTATGAAATTTATAACTACTTATTAACTGTTATCCTTAGTACCTCTAGCTTCTGTACTAGACATATTTATTCCACGAAGGAATTGCACCATTGTTCCAAACTATTCCTTACTTATGTATATGTTTTACTATTGTATATCAGTTTTGTATAATATCTCTGCGATGATATGATTGAGACTGTTATATATTGTATACTGTTATGATTGCTACTGTTCATTCATTGTGTATCTTGTGTACCAGTGCTACCAGGTCCATCTTGTAAATGAACTTGCTCAATGGTGATCGCCTGGATAAATAAAGGTTTGATTTAATAAGATGAGTCCAGTAGCCAGGTAGCAGCAAAGCCTGGTGTGCCATTGACCCTGTGTCAGATTTTGGTACAGCAGTTGTCCTGGAGGCAAAGTCCCCAAAGCTGCCGCAAGCGGGCCGCTTTGTGCAACACATGGTGCAAGGGACAGGTTAGTGGAAGCTGAGTCACAAATGACGGAGGCAGAAATACCTAGTGTATGTAGGCTGTTGAAAATGTAATGCAAACACCAAAGAAAGATGTGAACAAAGACAGACAAGTGTGTGGGGTGATGGCATTGCAAGCAGAAGTCCAGTCGCTGTGCCTGCGGGGCTGACTTGTGATGTCCATTATGAGAGCTAAGTTACTGAGGCACACCAGGATGTGCAAACCCTTTAAAATTATACAGTATGAAGCCAGCCCAGTGATGCGGAGGGTTGAGGCGCTGCACGCTACACTGCGGCTTGCTGGCGACTCCGGTTTGGGAACTAGCCGGGGTCGTAAGTGGGGTGGGGTGGGGTGGTGAGGAATAGATTTAGCTGCCGCGAGATGGTTCTCTCTCCCAGGGAGGGATAAGGGTTTCCCTGGCCCTTGGCTGCCATTTGGTGGAGGATGAGGGCTGGCGATAGCCAAGAGTGGGGCAGAAGGAGCCGAGCCGGTACCCGGAGTGCGTATCCATGTGTATGCACTGCCGTGTCTGCCGGGGTCCTGGGATTCTCTGGGGGAAAAGCATAAAGTACCTATAGCAAAAAAAAAAAAAAAAAAATTATACAGTGTACAGAGCACCACAGCTGTATCACTAGAACTGTTGCAGGGGAATGCACAGACAAAATGAGTGCACAAGCAACTCTTTATTTTGTTTGTTCCTGTATTGGGGCTAGCCACCCTGGGGCTACTGCACTGAACCTTGGAATGCCGATTGCAGCACTAACCATCTGGAACTGAACGCACAGATGTGTCCGTCTGACAGAATATTTGCCATTCGGTTCACAGACCCCTACTGTGCACAGCCTGCCTATATTTCTGTAGATTACAGCAGTTGCAGCAAGGAAAGCAGAAGAAAATACATTACTATCAGCCAAGCCATATATAATTTATTTATTTGCTTTTGTTAACCAGGTAAGCACACTAGACAGCCAAGTGCCTATTTTTAGGTGTGACCTGGGTGAGATACATGTATACCAAGGAAGTCACCAGAGGAGTACATTATTGTGCTGAGCAAAATGTCCATGTCCTGTATGTCTGTGTGTTGGCTCTAATGGAGGTCCATAGATGAATGTCATACACTGAACACAGACAGAAGTATCCTGCCTAGGATGTGTTGTCAGAGGCAATCCCGGCCCCACCCCCTTCCCAAGTACACCAGAAGTGAGGATAGTTACCATGTTAGGACAGGGATACTGGCGTAACTGTGACATATGTTGCTGCTGCCCTATGAATGTAGCAGGCACTGTGCCTGTCCATGGAAGCCAGGGTGACCCTCAGGATCGTACACATCAGACTGCAGTAGGAGGGCACAGGTTCGACCCCCACCCAGCACTGGCTCACAGTGTGAACCTGAACAACCTACATGGCCACCCTGCACTTCAATTAGTCATTGAACTGCACTGACAGTGAGATGTTGGATATCCCTTACCAGGGGAAATGCGGTTGACACTCGTAGGCACTCAGTCAGTTGTGCTACAAGGTCTGCAGCTGTGGGGATACCAGGCATGGGATTGGTTGGTGAGTAGTACTGCCTTCACCCTGACTGAATGACATGGGGCTTTGAACAAGCCAGAACATGACACCTTACTGTAAACAGCCTGGCCCAGTCCCAAGAGACATGGGACCCAGGTCGATCCGTACCTCCAGGAGCTTCAGGTACACATTTACATTCACCTGGTGCAACAGGCATTCTGCAACAATTCAGCAGAGGTGCTGCTGACTCCTACAAGAACATCATAGTATGGTATGTGTTTGCCATGAGGGATCTCCCACACCATGTAAACACTGCAGTAGTGATTTGTGTTGCAGATTGTTCTCGTAGTTGCCTTTGTACAGTCTATGGACTCGACATGCTTGCATTGATGACGTGCACTGTGCATGTATGTATGACTCCGCACGCACACACACACACATACATACATAATGCACATGCCTTATTTTCAGATACTCTAGTATTTGGTGTGGAGTTCTGCACAACAATGTACCACCTGATTAGCACATCATGGTATGCTTTATTGTGTATATACTGTATTCCGCTTCATGTTTTTATGTAGTACTGGCACTGTCTCAGACATATACATAATGCCTTGCAATATAGTGGAACCCACTGACAGGACCAACATGGGCCACTGTCCAGTCTGCAATGCCTGACGTTTGTGTTGATGTAGGTGCGTAAGTCTGTTAGACCAGCTCTCTCTGGTCTAAGCACCAGCGGGACCTGTGGGCTTTGGGAATCCCGCAAAAGGGGATGCTGCATCTCTTTTGTGGCACAGGGCCCCTATCTGCCATGGTGCAGCTGGACATTCGCCGCATGCCATTCAGGTGCAGGCAGACCCACTGTCTGTGCAAACTGCATTGTAAACTCAGAGATGACGTATGGTCTGGTGCAGTATGCCCCTTGCGTCATTTCTGTTTGACGCAAGCACTGTGTCATTCCCTAGTCTTTGAAAATCTGGGCCATGGTCTTAAATTATCAGTTATGCCTATTAAAAGTCAAATTCTCAAATCCCTTTCATGGCATATTAAGCGATATTAAATGTCACAAGCT
This sequence comes from Neoceratodus forsteri, assembly GCA_016271365.2. Lineage (NCBI taxonomy): Eukaryota > Metazoa > Chordata > Ceratodontiformes > Ceratodontidae > Neoceratodus > Neoceratodus forsteri. The sequence goes on from CM028129.1 coordinate 1,420,547,626, forward strand.
CAGCATAAATGCCACCTGGCTTTTAAAGAGATATTGCCATCCCTTTTTGTACCATATTATTTCTAGTCAAAAACCCATATTTTATGATTGCGCACCTTCTCTAAAAATCCATTGATGGTGCTGGTTGTTTTATTTACCTCCTTTCTTAGTAGAATTGAAGCGCTTTTAGTGGTATAATTATACCCAACCTTGTTCTGTTCTTATGCATACTTCTCAAACGTCAGGAACTCCCCCAGACAGAACTGCCACCCATGATGCAATCGTCTCCCACTGCATTACAGTGGCTGGACTGTGTTGGGAGTGTTCCCAAATTCCGGAAAGAAGCCGAGGAAGCTGATTAAGCGCTGTAAGCAAACATTTTTTTGTGTGATACCACCAGTACGGTGGGAAGTCTGTTTTTCACTTAGAAAAACGCACACACAGGGAATTGGAATCAAGCTGCCAGCTACACCAACACACTCTACAGAATGTGAGAAGTCATAAAAGGGTGGTTTTAAACTAGAGAGTCTTTGAGGCCTAAGGGGGTTGATAGTGTCCCTTGAAGTATTTTTGATATTCTAAATAAAACAGAATTGTCTGCCTTGCTGCAGTTGGCAAAGTATTACTTACTTGTATAAAAAATTAGCCAAACAAAATCATTGAAGAAACAAAAGAACCCAGAGCTTATCCAAGATGCTAAAGTTAGCCCTTGGTTGACAAGCCATAAGAGGTTACATGAATTGGGATAATTTTTAATTACACTTGTTAACCCAGGATTTGAGAAGATTTACTCTAGGTTTAGCTTTCATTGTTTTGATATATTTTAATGTATTAAGAGCCAGATACTCTGGTAACTCACAGATCTATGAAGCCACCCTTTGTGGCTGTGGACTTGATGTACTAAAAGATAATCTCTCATGTAGTCAGTCTTGTTCTGTACCAGCTACGATACTTTTAGAAAAAGTTTTTTTTTTTTTTTTTTTTTGCATAATCTCTTGATCACCCTACACATCAGTTATCAATATTGTTAGGTGGTTCAGACCTTTCCCTAACACTTAGGTGTGCCAGTGTTCTCAGCGCTATCTATAAAGTGGACAAAACTTCTTATGTAGACTGTAGCACATTTCTTGGCACTTCGAAACAAAATTGCGGCTCCATGAAAGTACATGGTGGCATTATATTTTAACATTATACATTAACATTGTATATAGAATAAAGCCTGTGTAGGTGTATGTTATGAGGATTTTTCATACACCTGAGGTATGTGATCCATAAACCCTGAGAGCGAAGCTCTTTGAGACAACATAGACCATAGCATTTAGTATTTTTAACCTGCTTTTCCAGTCTGTGCCCCTGTTAATTTCCTGAGTTGCCTGCACCACTCCTGTAGTGGATGCTGCTCCTCCCCCCCGTTCCTACCCACATCTCCCCCACTTAATTTTCAAGATCTCTCCTGTTCTTTTGTCCCCATTGTATTATCGCAACCCCTCCCATCCCAGCATTTCTTTTGTTAATCCCTGCTCTCCCCTTCTTTCTCCAAGGGACTACAAGCCCTCCCGGGCGAAAACTGCCTCTCAAATTGAACGATATCCCTGGTTCGAATCCCTGCAAGTAAGAGAAGTCACCTGCCACTCCCCAGCAAGCCAGGTAGAGGCTGGCTTTTCAAACTTGATGCCTTTACTTCAGGAGGAGCTAATATAGAGCTCGCTCACACTGCTACCGAACCCTTCCTTCTGCTTGATTTTTCATCTCGCTCACCTACCCCGGCCTCAGACTCTATTAAATACGCTTTTGTGACCCACTCCTTGTCCAGTCACACTTGCCCCACCTCTTAAAGAGGCATTGCCCTGAAGGTTAAAAGCTAGGTGTGCATTTTACCTGATTAGCCTTCCTGAAAGCTCAAGCCAATATAGGTTAGTGTAAAACCAAGTGTTTATTCCTTACCTCATTAACTTCCCAGAAAGGACAACCTCTGGAGAGATTAGTTGTCTAGTCACAAGCCTCTACTCTTTTGCATTGTTCCACGGTCCTCTGTGCACTCATTACGTTTTTCCTCTAACAATATTAGCCACAGTCTTTCCCATCGCAATATACTAGTACATCATGGGACTGCTCTGTACAAAATTATACACCCATGGTTTCCAGTTTAACCTAATGTGTTACGTAGCATTGGTACACGCCCCTATCTTGCTAAATACCCACAACCCCAAGCCTGATGCACCGAATGTTAATATCCTTCCACTTGGGCAGCACTGTTTGTCCAATGATAGCCAAATGATACAACACATTACCCTGGTACAAGGAATTTGGATGATGTGGAACTTACTAGAAATCTTAGACCTCGACATTATCGATACACCTCACTATACATATCTGCGTGAATTGCGTACTGTGCCTCATCCATCTATCACTATTATACAGGCTCTCAGACAACTCCATTTAAGTCATTTATTCGCAAACGGTGTAGGCTGCTTTTTTTCAGAATTTTGATAAAGAGAATCATAAACATTCTTCTGTTGTCATTACTCTGTTCAGGTAACGTAGAGTTAAACCCAGGGCATTTCACATATATTTCTGCACCTACTGATTTAGCACAGCTAGAAGGTATCAGCTTCCTGCAGCCTTCTGAAAAAGAATTGACCTAGTGCAGGCCTGGGCGCAACACGCATCTCCAGGTGTATTGGTTATCTCTGAATCTTGGCTGAAGGGTTCCACACCAGACCAGAATATTAATATCCCATCTTACAGTATTTTTAGGACTAGTAGACATACACATACCTGTGTGTCGGTGACTGCTTCTGGGGACGTCTCTATCCAGGAAATCTGCAGGGCTGCTACCTAGAAGTCAGCACACACCTTCATTTCCCATTGCCACATTGACCTCGAGTCATACCGGGATGCTGGTTTTGGGACTCCAGTTTCTGTTCCCAAAGTAGGGGGTACCGTGTGCGCCTTGTCTCTCTCCTCCTAGAAAAACAGGTTACTCAGCTGTAACAATAGATCTTCTATGGACTGGTCTCTTGCAGTAAGTCATTACTTATGGGAGTATCCACCAGGTGGTGCTGTCACATGGCAGCTTCTTCCAGCAGTCTTCCGCGGGGGGCCGCCCACACATCACTTCCTGTGGATGTGTATAAGAGTGGGTGGCCCCCAGTACCCTCTGTTCATTTTCCTGCCAGCTTCAGCTCGCAGACTCAGCTCTCCTGGGTTGCAGTCTTCGACTTGAACTTGAGCCAATTTTCTACCTTTGGGTCCGGGACCTGGGACTTGCTCTCAGCACCCCCGGACTTCCGTAGCATGCCTGTGACCCACTCACAAAACCCCTGCTGCGCCCACGTTCAGGCTCTCTTGCTGGGTCTGAGGCTTCGTTAGGGCCTAGCCTGATTTTTGTATTTTTTTTTTTTTTTTTGCTTTCCACAGCAGGCCCGGTGTTCCATTAGAGCTCCCGGTACACCTGCTGCTCCCTGACCCAGCCACTCTTGCTGGGTCTGGGAATTCACTAGGGCTGCTATTAACAGCTCAGCCTGATTTTGCTTCTCTCTGGCGGGCCTGTGGAACACTCCCAGGCCCTGGCTCTTCTACTTCCAGGACCCAGGCCTGTGCACCACTCACTGCACCCCCGGCTCCTGCCTCTGGTCCTGGGTATGTGTACTACTCTCAGCCTCTGACTCTTCTACTTCCATTGGGCCGAGTCTGTGCTCCTCACAGGGCCCCCGGCCCTGCTTGCTCACAGCACCCCTGCTGCTCCCTTGCTCAGGCTCTCTTGCTGGGCCTTGGGACTTGCTCATGGCTGTTCATCCAGCCAGGCCAGAACGGACCACGGGGGGCCACCTTCAAGGCTCCCCGGTCAAGAGTACTCATTCCAGGCATAGGAGGGAGAGGGAGAAGGATTCCCACTCCTCACACTCCCTCCGCATTACTCCATTGACAATGGCTCCTCCGTTGTCGACTGTTCCTTCCTCGTCCATGGGGCTGCTCCCCCGTTGAAGGAGCCTGATGGGATTAGTGTGTCATTGACTGGCCCTGTCCCATTGATGGAGCTTGTTTCTGAATGTTTTCCATCGAAGGGCAGTGTTGCCCCATCGACGGCACGTTCCTCCCCTGTCGACGACGTGTTCATTCTTCTACCTCGTTGATGAGAGCTCTTCTCCCATTGACGGGCCATGTTTCTCCTGTTCTGTCGTTGACGGAGCACTCCTCGTCGACTGGACAACATGCCTCGTCAATGGGATGACTTTCCCTGTCGACGGAGAGGCTTCCTTTTGATCCCTCATCAGGGATGATTCCGCTGTCGACGGAGGGGCCTCTCCTCCTTCCTTCATTGACAGGGTTGCCTCCCTCGTCGACGATGGGGGCTTCCCACCCCAGGACTCCCCCTGCTCGGGGCTCTGTTTTCTTGGCACCCCCCCCCACTTGTCCCGACACCAGATGGTGTCCTTGGGGGTTTCCCCCGTTGCCCTTTTCGCGCCCTTTGATCACGACTTTTTCTGGGCCTTCAGCCCCACTGCATGCACCTCATCCTGAGTCCTTTGCTCCTTTACTGGTCCCAGTCCAGGGTCAGCGGTTCCTGGGCTGGCTTGCCCTCTTCCTGATGCCACCCTTGGGCGTCTTCCACCTCTGGACCTGTCACAGGCTCGGGGCATTGCCCACATTTTGATGGGGGTCCTTCGGCACATGGGTCGGTGTCCGGCCTCGTCCTGTTCCCCCTTCTCATCGCTCGGGCGCTTGCGCCTGGACCCGATGCTTCCCGCCTGGTCCCCCCCCAATATATGAGGCCTCCCTTTATGGTGATATTGGGAGGTGGGATCCCTTCATGGGGGATGTTCCTGGTGGGGACCTCTCAGACCATGGGGACCTTTGCCCCCCTCGTCTGCGTCCCGCCTGAACCCCCTGATCTCTCCTTCACGGGGCTCATGCTGCAGATCCAGCACGCTTTTGTGTTCCTTGCTGCAGATCAGGACTTTTTCGTCAGGACATGGCTGCCTATCTAGACGTTCCCGAGGAGCCTGCCATGGTTGTCCCGCCTTTGATTCCTGCATGTTTTCATGCACACACTCATAGTTGGGCTCGTCCTGCTTCTGCTCAGTCTGCCTCTTGTGGCCCTGATCAACTCAGCCACAGTCTGCCATGCCCTTCCTTTCCAGTCACCTGCTCCATGTGAGCTTCGATGCGGTTGATGCAACGGTCTGCCTCTGGCGTCGCCCTTCTGCGCTTTGCCTGGCTGTGGGTTTCTGGTTTGCCGCTTGGGGTCCAGCTGTTAGTCGCCGATGCCCCCTTTTTCTGGGAACCTGCTGTTTGGACCTCGTGCTCGGTCCATTCTGGATTCCCTTCAGGCTTCAGGGCATACTCTCCGGTCTGTTCAGGACCTCTATCACACCCCCCAGGTCCCACCCCTGCACCCCCGCAGGCAGGCCACCTCATCCCCAGCCCCCTTACTGGGGTGCCTCTCGGGACCGTGGTAGGGTCTCCAGTGGGGCAGCTCAGTCTGCACCTCTGCGGCATCCCTGTCCCTTACATGGGGCGAGGCCCGCTTCTGCGCCTTAACACGCTTTTCAAGTATCCCCCGTCTCCTGTTGCAGGCCTCGGAGGCGCCAGGGGATATCTTTACCTTTCTTGGAGGCTTACTCCCGGACTGGACGCTTCACTCCTCCATGCAGATCTGATTGGAACTCCTGCCACTCTCCCTACTGGAGCCCTTCAGTTATTCCTTCCTATGACCATCCGGGATGTTTTTTGCGCGGTGTGCCATTTTCTACTATCTGATCCACTCTACTTGTCTATTTACAGGCTTTGGCTTTATGCTAGAGCCTGTCGACCTCTGCCTCATCAGGATGAATCACTGTACCTGGCCACCTGCAGTTCTTTCTACATCATGCCTCCTGCATGCTGTCCTCACCCACCTTTGTGCCTTTCTGCCTGAGCGGGTGTGGTTTGAGTTGACATTTCTCCTGGTTTCATGCCAAATGTCTTCGCCTAACCATTGGCCTATCTGCCTGCACGGAAGGGGTTTGAGTTGGACATTTCTCCTGGTTTCATGCCAAATGTCTTTGCCTAACCGTTTGCCTAGCTGCCTGCATGGAAGGGGTTTGAGTTGAACATTTCTCCTGGTTTCATGCCAAATGTCTTTGCCTAACCGTTGGCCTATCTGTCTGCATGGAAGAGGTTTGAGTTGGACATTCCTGTTATCAAACATTTAGTCCTTGCTAGCACGGTGGCACTGAGTTTGAGCTGGGCGCCACACCTCACGCATGCAGTGACCGGGTTCAGGAACAGACGGACCACTGGGGAGTCAGCAGGGGAAGATATCAGTGTCAAGGACTACTTTCTCTTCCCAGGAGGATAGGGAGAAGCATTCGCTCCTGGAGTGGCCTCTGGTGGCAATCAGAGGCGCCCAGCGTGGCGACGCAGCGGATGCAGGGGCGGAGTTGTGGCATAACGTTGTCTTGTCACGCTGCGCTCTGAGGGGGATAGATCTACATAATAATAAAGAAATAAAAACACTCCTGGGGATAGATGAAGGCACCTCGGCCTCCTCAGCCCACACTCCCAATCCCGGACTAACCTCCTCTGCATGGGTCCGCTTGTGTGCACGGCACTTTGCCCTTAGATAGAGTGCCCTGGGTGGATAGGGCGGCCCTACCTCTGGAGGGTTCAGACCCGGAGGTGGTGCTGGGACACATGAGAGGAGAGGGGTGTAGCGGTCACGGGGGGAGGTAGGGACTGGGAGCCCCCGAGGTTGCCGGAAGGAGTTCTCCAGGCAAGTGGAGACAAAATAAAGTTTAAAAAATAAATAAATAAATAAATAAAACAATTGGTCCTTACCCCAACCCGGCCTATCTACTTCTGGGAGTGCGGTTGAAGTTGACATTTTATTGTGCTTTTACATCTTTGGCTTTGCCTTTCCTCCCATTTGGATTCTACTGCTTGGTAATCTCCCATAACTAATGACTTACTGCAAGAGACCAGTCCGTAGAAGATAGTACAGGTACATCAGAACTTACCGTAATAGTAGATCTTCCGAGGACTGTCTCTTGCAGTAAGTCCCCCGCTCTCCATCCCCTTGCCTTGTTGCCTCAAATCTGCAGCTCAGGACGTTGGGTGGGATCACCGTTCTCTGTTTTTCTGGCCCTCGTTTACTTTGGTCCAGGCCATGCTTGCTGAAGCTGATGGTGAACAGAGGGTACTGGGGGCTCCCTACTCTTATACATAGCCACAGGAAGTGATTTAGTGTGGGCGGCCCCCACGGAAGACTGCTAAAAGAAGCTGCCGTGTGACAGGATACTCCCATAAGTAATGACTTACTGCAAGAGACAGTCCTCGGAAGATCTGCTGTTACAGTAAGTTCTTATATAACTGTACTTTCTAGGAGTGGTATATGATGTTCATCCACACGGACTCACCTGACCTCCCCAGCTTCGGCGCACAACCTCTGCTTCCAGTGGACAAGATCTGGCGTCATGGGTCGGAGCCATGGGAGTTGCCACATGGGTGGGTGGGAGGAGCCAGCTAGAAGACGTTTGAGGCAATCCTTAAAGGGAAATGGCAACTGCAACTGCCAAACAGTGTGGATGAACATCATATACCACTCCTAAAACTACTGTTACAGGTGAGTAACCTGTTTTTTCTGATCCTCACACAGAGAGTAAATGCAGTTGTTAACTGCACTATAGGATCGATTACAGCCTCTGATCATGCCCCCTTCACCCCAGAGCTCTCCTTACAGCTGACCCCTTGAGTCATCTCCTGGAGACCGAATGTCATCCTACTTAACAAGGAGGAATTCCAGAACCTAGTCCAGACAGAAATTGTGGAATTTGTGGTGACTAGTCCCCCAGAAACTGCAGAGGCGCCCACATATCGGGATGCCATAAAGGCAACTCTGAGAGGTAAGATAATTGCTTTTGCCTCAAAGATGAGGAGAGAGAGAGGGCCAGGAACCAACTATCTTTAGAACAACATATTACAGAACTGGAATTCTAGCACGGAGTGGTTATACGACCATACAAAGAAGCCAGCAGAAGAAGGCCATTTGGTCTATCAAGTCTGCTCTTATTGCAGGGTCCACAGCCTGAGCTAATGTCCCTGCCCTTCCTACTCCTCCCATCCTCCCTACCCATGATCCTTTCCTTCCCCCATGCCTATCCCAGCCTCTTTTAAAGCTGCCCACTGTCTTCAATGAGATGACCTCTTCTGGCAGCGCATTCCAAGTGTCCACCACCCTCTCTGTGAAGAAGTGCTCCCTGACCTCCCTTCTAAACCTCCCACCCTCCAGCTTAAGACTGTGCCCCCTTGTGTTATCATTGCCACTCAGCTTAAAGAGACTCTCCTTATCAACCTTATTTATCCCTTTCAAGTACTTGAAGGTCCCAGTCATGTCTCTTGTCTTCCAGGGAGTACATGTTCAGTGCCCTCAACCTCTTCTCGTATGCCTTACCCTGCTGACCTGCCATCATCTATGCAGCCCTCCTCTGGACCTTCTTCAGTAGGTTAATGTCCTTTTTGAGGTGTGGGCACCAGTACTGAACTCCATACTCTAAATGCAGCCTTACCAGTGACCTGTACAAGGGCAGTATAACCGCCTCTCTCCTACTACTGATCCCCCTAGCTATGCATCCCAGCATCTTGTTTGCCTTTGCTGCTGCTTTCTTGCACTGCATGCAGTGCTTCAGGTCACTTATGAACATCACTCCCAGGTCCTTCTACTCCTCTGATGCAAATACTCAGACTCCACCCAGGTAGTACTCTGTCCTGGGATTCTTGGCTGCAATATGCATAATTTTGCATTTCTTGGCATTTAAGCCAAGCTGCCAGATCTTAGACCACCTCCCCAGCCTTTCCAGATCTTCCTGTAGGTTCTGTATCCCTTCAGCTGTGTCCACTCTACCGCAGAGCTTGGTGTCATCCTCGAATAGGCACACTTTGCCCTTAATGCCATCCCCAGTGTCATTCATGAAGACATTGAACAACACCTGGCCTCAGCACCGAGCCTTGCGGGACCCCACTGGTTATCTCTCTGGTGCCAGATAACTCTCCACCCACAACCACCCTCTGGGATCTGTCCCTCAGCCAGTTTTCCACCCATCTGGCCATCTTTTTCACAACCCCAAGATCCACCAACTTCCTGATCAACCTTCTGTGGGGCACAGTCAAAGGCCTCACTGAAATCGGACAGTTAAGCAGCAGCTGGATGCAAAGAGGAGGGAATTCACACTTTTATTAGTAAACAGAATAGAGCGGGTACTGCACTGTTCAAGACAAAGGTTTTATGAGCAGGGGAACAAAGCAGAAAGCTCTTGGCCAGTCAATTACACCAGCAGATTGCCTCTCGAGCAGTGCTCAGACTTAGAGAGGGAGGGTTTGACCACCAGCCTGGTAGAAATTCATCAAGAGTTTGAGAAATTCTGTACAGACCTATATAGGATGGAGAGGGGCCAGACCACCACTCCTCAAGTACAACAGTATTTTGATGCCCTCACCCTTTCTACCCTGAATGACACTGACAGACACTAAATGCTCCCATCATGTCTCAGATTCTGGCTAAAATTAAAACCCTTTAAAATGGTAAATCCCCCCCTGCCCTGATGGAAAGCTGGCCAAGTAATATAAAGTGTTCCAGGAATTCTTAGTACTCCATCTTGCCAAAGAAAGTAATGCCATTTTTACGGAAGGCATGCAGACCCCACCCTCCTGGCAGCCTGCTCAGGTGTCGGTCATCCTAAAACCTGACAAAAAACAGGAAGAGTGCAGCTGCTACCATCCCATCACCCAATTAAACGCTGACCTAAAAATACTTACTGGCATTCTGCCTTCAGGTTCATATTCAAAAACTGGTCCACTGTAACCAGATTGGCTTAATTCGAGGCAGATTCTTATAAGATATCAGACCGTTCCTTAACATAATTTCTGCTTAGGAGAACAAGAGGGCCTTCTAGCAAGCCATCAGTATGGACGTTGAGAAGGCCTTCGATAGGTCACTCTTGAGACTTCCTGGAACTAGCAACTTTGACTTGGGAGGTGTTCACCAGGATGATATCATTAGTATATCAGAGCCCAGAGACAGCAGTAAGGATGAACAGACACTTGTCCCGGAGCTTTGTATTAGGTAGGGGCACACAACAGGGTTGCCTCTTATTACTCTTACTTTTCACCCCAAGTCTCGAATCCTTGGTAGTGGCTATTTGTGGATTCCTGGAGATTAGATGAGTGGTTACAGGTGGGGTGGAGCAAACAATGGCCCTGTATGCTGACGATTCTGTTTGCTCCATTCATTCAGGGTCAAGTGGTTCAGGTCCAGACGGACAACATCATGACCATATACTATCTCAACAAGCAGGATGGGACGCACTCCCTGCCTCTGTGCAGGGAAGCTCTTTGCATCTGGACCCTTGTAAGCCAACTAGAGGTAGATCTCCTCGCCATTCATGTGGCAGGAGTCTCCAGTCAGCTGGTGGACACCTCAGCCAAGTGGGCGAGGCATCCATGAGTGGTCTCTCCATCCTGAGGTAGTACTCAGCCTGTTTTCCCAGTGGGGTACCCCCTCAGGTGGACCTGTTCGTCTCCAGGGAGAGCGTAAAGTTGAGGCTGTTTTGTGCCCACCCTCCTTAGCAGGGCTCACTGCAGGGCGATGCCTTCTCAAGACCGTGGACCCCAGGCCTCTTTTATGCCTTCCCTTGATTCACAGTGTGCTCCTCAAGGTCAGGAGGCACAAGGCCCAGGTGATCCTGGTGGCTCCTGACTGGCCCCGCCAGTTTTGGTAGCCCGATCTCCTCAGCATCAGGCTCCTGAGGCATCTTCCAGCATACCCGGACCTGCTTTCCATCAATCAGGGGAAGGTACTCCACCCAGACCTTCAGTCCCTGCACCTGACAGCCTGGTTCCTGAGCGGCTAGAGTTCCAGGCTTTGGGTCTCTCCGAAGATGTACTCACTGTAGTGGAGGCATCTAGGAAGGAATCGACCAGGAAATGCTATGCCTTCAAATGGAAGAGATTCTTCATTTGGTGTCAGGGCAAGAGGTTGGAGACTCTGACCTGTCCAGTGGCTAACATCCTAGATTACCTATGGTCCCTCTCCAAAGGGGGACTTTGGTCAACAACCCTTAAGATGCACCTGGCAGCTATCTCTGTTCACCGGGTGCGGGCTGGTCAGCAGTTGGTGGCTCAGGAGAAGGTGGTCTGGCACTTTTTCAGAGGCCTCAATCGTATATCCCCTCTGGTGCGTGTCCTGCCAGACATGTGGATGAACAACATACACCACTCCTAGAACTACTGTTATGGGTGAGTAACCTGTGTTTTCTGTATGGGGAGAAAAAATCAGTATTTGATGTGACTCCTCATATCACTGCAAATATTGTGGACCTATCAGTGGTTTTGTATTACCTAGCACACCTAAAGGCACAAAGGCTAAAACCATCTACCCTTTAAGTGCATAACTTTTAACATAGGTAAAGGATAATGTGGTTCTTTGAACAAATGTGAAATGTTTACCGAATGTGGTTTTCACAGTTCATATAAATCAGCTTGCAACATTGCCAATGTTTTTTCTAAAGTCGCACTCCAGTGCAGATAAGGAGAAACTTCATAGCCAGGACGTAAGAGGGCTTTAAGTTTTGTTTTTTTTCCCACCATACAAGTTTTTCTTCTCTCAGTCAGTGTGGGTAGGCTTTCTACCCTGTCCTCGCCTCCTCTCGCCTGGCATCCACCGTAACGAACCAACCCACCTGGAAATTCTCCACATTCTCCCCCCCCCGTGGGGGCCAGGAAAGGGAGGGCTGTCTTCCCCGCACCCAGTTACACACATCCAGACTTGGGCAGTTGGCCAGCCGACAGTGCGGGGTGGAGGAAGGCGTGCAAGGCTTCATGTAGCCAGCACCAACCATTTTCCGCTTTTCTCCCTTAGTCTTGCCGAGATGTGTGTTAGTGTGCGTGTGGCGACGCACATATCTACAGTGCTGCAGCCCCTCCCTTGGTATCTCTTGTACTGCTGACAGTTTCCCCAGGCCCCCACCTGGGGGCGGCCAAGGGCTGAGAAGGCAAGCCACCTCACTGTTGGAGAGGAGAGCTGTCCTCCGGATGCTCAGTCCTACTCCCCCTCCCCCCCACAGCCAGTCACTGGCGACCTGAGCTTGCTCTCGAACCTGGGTCCGGTATGGAGGAAGGTAAGGTGCAGGGCACCTCAGCCCTCTTCACCACTGGGCCAGCTTGGCCTAAATTTTTTACCTGCAAAACACTGAATAGTTCAGAACTGACAGCGACAGCATTTTCTCACTTATAGGTAAGAAGTGGTAAACCTGCTATGGAGAAGACAGTTTCTGGTTGAACTGTTCCTTGCATTGACTTCTGCTACACCAAGGTTGGTAGAGAGTCACTGAAAGGGCTAAGGACATAATCGGCTAGGGCTACACCTATCACAGCAGCATCAGTAAGAAGGTATGCCTTTGCTAGAGCTATGCAAAACAGCCATATGGTCAACACAACACACTTTCACTTCTTCTTATTGTCTGGACATCCAAATTAGAAGGGATGCCAGCTATGGTATTTCAGTACTTCAGAACTTTCTCTGAAATAGGGTCTTAGGCCCTGCCTCCCAGATACTGTTTGGCGTCAGAAAATTGTATGGCATCACAAATGCACTTGTGTTGCTAGAAGAAGAAAAAAAATGCTCACCATAGTATTGCTGTTTCTTCTAGAGGATGTATTTGTGAGCCATATAAGCACTGCCTACCTCCCTTCTAGGATCTGAATAAAAGGTGTTCCATTTCATATATACAGTATATATCAAATACTGAAGTCCGAGAAACAGATTGCACACTCAGACTGAGGAATCACTCAGTACTGCTACTGCTGTATGCAAAAATACATTTATTGCTTTGCTCAATAAATCATTAGAATGCAGTGCAGTACAGAGTTCCAGAATAGTCTCAATTTAGGTAACCCTGCCTGGCATTTCGCTGGCTAGAGTTCCATCAGGGGACATGCCAAAAACAAGGTAACAGCCACTTAAACAGCATATCTAAGGCGTCACATGATGCGCTCTGAGTGAGGGACAGCTTCCCTCTCAGTTCCATGGGCCAGATAAAAAAACACAGCAATAAATCTGTCAAAATGCAGTTGTTTTTTTTTGTTTTGTTTTTGCAAAGTGCATCAGTCAGGAGAGATCAGGATGGGGAATATTTTGTTCAAGTTCTGTTAGAAATTTAACCAGCTACATCTGTACAGATGGAAATTCCACTGACCTACTTCTCCACTGATCCCACCACACTTGCAGTTTTGAAGTGGCAGAGAGGTAGGGCTCTCCTATCTTCCCAGAAGTGGTGGTGGTTGGGGGGAGACCTGGCAGATTTTGGGTACCACAATGGGGGCATCTATCAATCAGTCAATCTTTATTTAACCAGGTGATACACCGTTGAGTTAACTCATTTGCAAGGTGGGCCTGGGCAGTTTCACAAACAGTACATAACAATGAGTACTATTTTGACAAAGAAAAGGGCTATTAGGAGTGTACAAGGAAGCAAATGGCTCATATCCTGTATACAACAATAGAATACAATTTGGTCAGTGTACAAGGGAATAAGGAAGTGCATACACAAGATTACAAGACAAGAGAGACACAGATCATGTAGAGGTACCACAGTATATAGAATACGTACAATTCAAAGTACAGGAACAATGGGTTGCATACGTCACAGATCGTGTGAGAGAACCAAAGTATATACAATGGGCTAGATATTTAAAAGTGTGCCTGGCAATGGTGCAAGTGGTTGCCCCGCAGAACTGAGTTGCACCGGAGCAACAAAGGGATATATTCAAAATAGTGTGCCATGGTGCATCTCGTCTGAATATATCAAAAAATGCATCCTCCAGACAGGTCTGAATACCAGGAATGGGAAATGCGCCAGAGCATCAGAGGTACGCTGGGTGCAAATTCCTGATATTCGGACCCAAATATGCAAATGGGGCCATAATGCATGCAAGGTGCAAATGGGGCTATTTGCATGTTATTGAGGCCCCATTTACATGAGTTGTGCAGTGCTGGCCAGCAAAATGCACCTGGCACCCTGCACAGCAGGCAGTCCCTATCCCAGGTACCGAAGTAATAGCCCCCGCCCTGAACTGTACCTCAATCTCCATAATAAAGATATATTTATTTCCCTGGTAGTCCAGTGGCACCCCCCATCCCATACCTCAATCCCCATAATAATGAAATATTTATTTCCCTGGTAGTCCAGTGGTACCCCTCCCCGTAACCCCAATGCTTCGAAAACCGCATCCCTACATCCTTGATAGTCTAGTAGTGCCCAACCCACCCATAGGACCCATCTCACTCTGCTGCCCCCATGTCATCGGTGGGCAGCAGACCCTAACACACCTCCACAGCTGCTGTGAATGTCTGGTACAGTACACACAAGCCCATTGATTGTCAGTGTGGACCAATGAGCTTGCAGCACGTATTGTAGCTGTCATTCGGTGGGCAGCTGTGAAGGTGTGCAGGGTGGGTCTCACTTCCCGCCGATGACATGGGAGTGGGGTGGGATGGGGTCTTGTGGGTGGGGGGCTGGGGGGACCACTAGACTAACAAGGATGTGGGGCTGCGGTTTCAGGCGATTGGGGTTACGGGCGGGAAGGGGGGTACCACTGGACTACCAGGGAAATAAATCTTTTATTATTATGGGGATTGAGGTATGGGAAGGGGTGCCACTGGACTACCAGGGACATAAATACTTCATTGTTACAGGGATTGAGGTATGGGATGAGGAGAGGATGCTACTGGACTACCAGGAAATAAATATTTCATTATTACGGGGATTGAAGTGCAGGATGGAGAGGGGTACCACTAGACTGCCAGGGAGTAATGTGGGTGCTTGTGCACGGTGCTCTGGGGGGTAGCCACTCACGGCTGGCGGCTGCTGTGTTGTGCCATGCAATACAGCAGCCACGCGTCATGTGGCTACCAGTTGAGCCTTTTCTGATAGGCTCAACTTTGTTATCTTTCCTATATCTGACACATCTCAGGGAAGTGCTGGCATGTGCCACACATCCCAGCTGAATATCAGGTTGTGCCACATATGCATGGGCACACCCCCTGGTGATGCACCACAGTGCATCAGGAATTGTGCAGCGCATTTTCCCCTTTTGAATATAACCCCGGGACACATTTCTGGAGTTGCGCTGACGCAACTCCTTTGAATATCTAGCCCAATATGTACAGTTCAAAGTACAGGAACAGTGGGGATGCATACCATAGCACCAGTTTGACAAAAAAAACAAGTGAAGGTCAGAGATAGGTAAGAACAGTTGAGAGTACTGGTTCTCACAGAAAATATTGCCAAATGAGGTAGAAGATGGGAGGAAGGGTAATGTGGAGGAGGGTAAAAGCCACACTAAGGGTGACCAGAAAAAGATAAGAGAAAGGAGGGACGATATTAGGTATGAGTGTGGATGATGCAGCGGGATGGGAGAGTAGGCATAAGGTGTTAGTAGGCTATGATTCAGATAGAGAAGTGGCGGTGATGGAGGGCATCTTAAGGAAGGGGCTTAGGTGTAGCAATTACAGGAGTCATACAGTGATTGCCCAAGTAAGGTTCTGAAGGTAGCTAGTCTGATAAGGCTTGACAGTTTAAGGGTCTTTTAAAGGTTGTTTCATAGAGTGGGGACAGAGTGACTTGTAGAGTAAGAGCCATGGCAGGTTCTAGCTCTGGGGACGTCGAAAGATATACAGGAATATTTCCTAATCGAATAACTCCCATGTGTGATGGCCAAGAGGTTGCAGATATACTCAGGGTGTTTGTTGATGAGGGCCCTAAAGGTCCAGATGGCCGCATTTTTTAGTCTTCAGTTTTTTAAGGAGTTCCAGCCCAGCAGAGAGTAGAGAGAGCAATGGTGCATATTATAGGGAGCGCAGGTTATAAATCTTATCGCCCTGTGGTACAGGGTATCCAGCCTGGCTAAAGCAGTACTGGGCCCATGCTTGTAGATAAGGTCCGCATAATCCAAAAGAGGGAGAGAGGTAGTTTGTACCAGTCTGACTCTGGCATCATAGGTGAGTAGGTGCTTGATTCGAAAGTAGAGTCCCAGTCTTTTGTTTAACTTTTGACATAGTTCCTCAATATGCACAGTGAAAGTAAGTTTGCACTCTATCCAGCAACCCAAGTATTTAAATTTGTCCAAGAGTTCCAGAGATTCCCCCAACAGAGTAGAAATCTGTGGCGTAGGTCCTGTAAATTGAGCAGAGGCTGGGTGCAAATGTAGGGATAGAAACAGTTTTTTTTTTTTTTTGCATTAAGCAACCATTTCAGTTGCAGAAGGTTATGCTACAATACATTGAATTCTTGCTGTAGAATGGCACTGGTTAGGTCTAGAGTAGGCCTGGAGGCATAAATCACAGTGTCATCCACGAAGAGATGGACACTAACAGTCTTTATTCCTGAACTGATGTTGTTTATATATATTGCAAAGAGTAGTGGTCCCAGTATAGACCCTTGTGGAACTCCTCTCAGAACGATTTTGAGAGGGGAGAGCTCACCTTGAGCCTTCACTTGCTGCTGTCTGCCTGTAAGATAGCAGGGGAACCATTTGAGGGCTGAAGCGTCTGTGTACCCCTAGCAGATTTGTTTTGGGGCCTTTGGGAACTTGTCACGGTATATAACAGGCTTATCAACCCCTACACGCACCGCACCATAGGCTGGCACTGTTACACAGATGATAGAGTTTGTGTGGCAGGCCACAGAGAACAAGGCAAAATCTTTTGTTGTGTGGCTTAACCCTTAAGCTGCCGGAAGATTTAGAACGCATAGGTTTTTAGGACAAGATATCTTGTCAGCGGCAGCCTAAGTCAACTTGAGGCTTACCTGTACTATCCAGAAGGAGAGGTTAGACTTCCTGGATGGTCACACTGCTAGTGTTTCAAAAGAAAGAGTTATTGCAGAAGATTTTAGGAAGATAACAGCAGGGAATACCACACTTCGAGATGACATTGCCCACCCAAAGTCAGTGGTTAAGTCCATTCCATATGGACAGTTCTTTTTATATACATCTGTGTATATGTTAAACAGTATGTCCTTATGATGTGGTTACAGATATGCTATTTAAATAGCTGTAATAACTGGGGAGTGTTTTCTCCCATTGATGGAACCTGACCATAATTCGCTGTTATAACGGTGAACATGCACTAGGTGGCAGATGGACCGAAGGTCAGAGAAGGGGAGCTAAACATGTGACTCAAGGGCTGGTGCCAGGGAAAAGGACACACATTTGTAGGGAATTGGAAACAGTTTTGGGAGCGAAAGTTCTTTAAATTTGATGGACTGCATGTGACTAAGGAGGGAGTCCGTGCATTGGGGCAGAAGTTTGACGTCTTTGCAGAATATTTAAACTAGCAAATGGGGAGAGGGGTGCAGCACCCACTACGTCGAATGGGAAGAACACCCTTCCTCTCTCAGCTAGTGGTCAAACAGGAGTTCAGCATGTTTGTACTTCATTTGCATCACCAGGTAAGGAAAAAGGTCCGGCTCCCCATACGACGCACAGGGAAAATGCCAGACCTTGCCGAACAACTAGCGCACCGAAATCTGGCCAATGAAAAATCATGTACACAAATGCTCGCAGTCTGGGAAACGAGATCCCAGACCTGCAGGCAATAATGACAGAGGCTAAACTGGCCATAGTAGCTGTTAGCGAGACATGGTTTACCAGTAGCCACGCTTGGGAGACTTCAGTACCTGGCTATGTACTGTTCAGAAGAGACCGAGGTGCAAAAAGGGGTGGAGTGACCCTTTATGTCAATGAATATCAAAGCTACAGAAATTCAGAATACACATAAGGACTCAGAAGAACTGTGGGTCACCCTGGAAACAGGACATGGGACAGCCATATGAACTGGGGTTATGTACAGGCCTCCAGACCAGGGGGAGGACATAGACACATTACTGTTAGAAAATATACAAAACATGACAGCTAAAGGGGAGGTTCTGATAATGGGAGACTTCAACGTGCCAGATACAGATTGATCAGTACCAGCAGGAACATCTGCCAGAACTAACATGTTGGATTCTCTGCAGGGGGAGGGCCTCAAACAACTGGTACAACAACCCACAAGAGACAGGGTTATCCTAGATCTAGTGCTGACTAACAGGGAAAGGATCACAGATCTCCAGGTAGGTCACCTGGGGGCCAGTGACCATCACATGGTATGGTTCAATTTGGCCACTGGAACTAAATCATCCCATTTCAAGGCAAAAGTATGGGACTTCAGAGGAGCTGACTTTGATAAGATGGCCAACAGAGTTAAGCTAGCCCTGGCAAAAAGAAATACAGGTGAGGGGGTACAGGCAAAGTGGGCAAGCATTAAAGATGCAATACTAGAAGCAACATCCCATTGTGTTAGTGAGAAAAGGAAGTGCAAAAGAAGGAAACCACTTTGGTTCTCAAAAACAGTAGCAGAAAAGGTCAGAGCCAAAAGGCTGACCTTCAGGAAATATAAGGGAACACAGGGGGATGACGATAGGGAGGCATACCAAACTTCCCCAAGGGAAGCAGGGAAGGCAGTAAGGCAGGCAAAGTCCCAAACTGAGGAATCACTAGCACAGACAGTGAAAGAATGTGACAAGACTTTCTATAGATACATTAGTGAAAGGAGAAAGTCCAGAGGGGGTATTGCTAAGATCAAAGGGGATAAGGGGGCATGTGAGGAGGAGGAGGAGGAGGACCATGTAAAAGCATATATCCTAAATACTGTAGATACTTCTGCTCAGTATTTGCTGAAGAGAAGGTAGGGCAGGGCCCACAGCTCAGCACCATGAACATGGGGAGGGAGGTGTGCACTAGTCCCTTCACAAAAGAAAGGGTCTTACAAGAGCTCGATAAGCTCAGGGTGGACAAGGCAATGGGACTTGATGGCATACATCCCAGTGTACTAAAGGAGCTAAGGGTGGAACTAGCAGAGCCATTATTAGAACTGTTTAGTGAGTCTCTGAGCACAGGAGAGGTCCCAGAAGACTGGATAAGAGCTCATGTGATCCCACTCCACAAGAGTGGTAGCAGGGAGGAGGCCGGGAACTACAGACCAGTCAGTCTTACCTCAGTAGTGGCAAGATTATGGAGGCACTCCTTAAGGAAAGGATAGTGCAACACTTGGAATCCATAGGAGCACAGGATCCAAGACAGCATGGTTTTACAAAAGGAAGGTCCTGTCAAACTGATCTCATAGATTTCTTTGACTGGGTAACTGGAGTGGTGAACCAAGGGGCAGCAGTTGATATTGCCTACCTTGACTTCAGCAAAGCTTTTGATACTGTTCCACATAGAAGATTAATAAGCTGGGTAGACTTGGGGTGGGTCAGAAGTTGGTTAACTGGGTGGCAAACTGGTTGACGGGCAGAAAACAGAGTGGTGGTAAACGGTATACAGTTAGAAGAAATGCAGCTCACAAGTGGGGCACCTCAGGGATCAGTCCTGGGGCCAGTCCTCTTCAATGTCTTCATCAGTGACATTTACAGATGGACTGGAGAGTAAGGTTTGTCTGTTTGCAGATGACACCAAGATCTGCAACAGAGTAGATGATCCAGATGGGGTGGGCAGAATGAGAAGAGATCTGGATAAACTAGCAAAATGATCGGAAGAGTGGCAACTGGAGTTTAATGCAAAGAAGTGCAAGATCATGCACATAGGGAAGAGAAACCCTGAAGCCACCTATAGACTGGGAGGAGAGTTGCTGGCAGTAACAAGGGAAGAAAGTGACTTGGGTGTCGTCATCACTGATGACCTGAAATCATCCAAGCAGACCACTAAAGCAGTAGATAAGGCTAGAGGGGATGTTGGGGTGTATTAGTAGGGGGATCACAAGTCATAAGAGGGAGGTAATAATTCCTCTTTACAAGACACTGGTTAGGCCCCATCTGGAGTACTGTGTGCAGTACTGGAGGCCACACCTTCACAAGGACATTAACCAAATTGAGGCAGTCCAGAGAAGGGCAATCAAAAATGGTGCAGGGACTGCATCAGAAAACATATGAGGACAGATTAATGGAGCTTAATATGTATACCCTAGAGAAAAGGAGGGAGAGAGGTGATATGATCGAAACATTCAAATACCTTAAGGGCATTAACGAGGTGAAAGAGTTTAACATGTTTCAATATAAGAAAAATAGCAGGACGAGAGGACACAGCATGAGATTAGAGGGTGGCCGATTAAGGGGTAATGTGAGGAAGTTCTTTCACAGAAAGGGTGGTGGATGCATGGAATGGCCTACCTCAGGAAGTGGTGGACATGAGTACAGTGCAGGGCTTCAAATAGGCATGGGATAGGCATAAGGGAGCAATACAGATGAGTATGAATAGATAGGCTATTGAGAGAGCAAAGGTTGATGGCACATTCATAAGGCAGAAAAAGAAATGGGCAGACTGGATGGGCCTTGTGGTCCATATCTGCCATCAACTTCTGTGTTTCTATGTTTGTTGTGCTGTGCACATGCGCACACTCCTTTCCTTCGCCGAGAGCTCCTGGAAGAAACTGCCGCCGCAGACTGTTGCTGACCTCTACTTACTCGACACACAAACGAGACTGAGAATTTTCCTGCAGTAAATATTTACCATTTCTCAGTCCTGCTGCTTTGTTCAATGTACAAAATTAGCCCTCTCTCTTACTGACCGCTGCCTATCTGACTTGTAGACCAGGAACCAGGGGTGATCATTGCTACAGTGTAGCCACAGACCTCTTAACCCGACTTCTGCTCTTCAGGTGTCTGTCTTGGGATAATGTCCATGGACTGCAACCTGTAGTTTCTTATCTGGTGTGTGTGTGTGTGTGTGTGGTGGTATACCGTCGCCACAGCAACTCCCCGACGGCGAAGACCATCACAGCAACAGGATTTGGGCAAAATCCACATGTTGCTGTGATGGTCTCATAACCGGGGATTGCCTCTCAGGGTGTTCATTTATTGCCAGTCCAACTCAACTCCGACTCGGAGTTGGAATCTTGAGACCGGGGGCAGAGCCCCGATGAAACATCGGAGGCATCCCCAACACTGCTTTGCTGACACGCAGCAGTGCAGCTGTCGCTGTCAGGGATGTCTCCGTGTCCACTGTTGTTGCGGCATGGTAAAACCGTGTGTGGTGGTGGTGGTGGTGAGGTGTTGCAGTTAAAAACACTCTCTCAAAGTTGTGGGTGTTAAGAGACAGACTGCTTTCATATTTTAAAGAGCAGCTCCATCTACTGGCCAAAGCGTTACTTATTTTTATAACGTGATGCAGGGGAGAAAACACTCTCCAGCAATTACATAATACAACTCGTGGGGGACAGTGAAAACTCTTAATTTAATGCACATCCTCAGTGTGTGATGCTTTGATAAACCCCTCGGGCTTCGCCCTTGGGGTTTATATAGCATCCCACACCTCAGGTGTGCATTAAATTCTCGTTATACATCCCCCCCCATGCATTATTCTATACATTATGTTGTTTTGGGCATGCACACAGACAATGTCATAGCAAGCAAAGCACCAGAGCAGGTTGCTTAAATTTACTTTACTTTGGAACTCTGTACTGCACTCCACTTTAATGGCTTATTTAGCACAACAATGAATGTATTTTTGCATACAGCCATAGCAGTACTGAGTGATTCCTCAGTTTGAGTGTGCGCTCTGTTTCTCAGACCTTTATTTACACAGCTGGTCTTGGCAAGTTCTTCAGAGCCAGTACCTTGCTCTCTGCACTGCAGAGCGTGGGCAAGTTCTTGTTGGATGTACATCAAATACTGGTTGGCATTATAGTCTGAAGGTTATAGCAGTGAGCTGTGAATGCGGTTGGTACGTACAGCAGACATGGGTTTGATTCCTACAACTTTCACTTGCATTCTTTGTGACCGAGAGCAAGTCATGTAACCTTTGTGTGCTCCTGGGTTGCCCCTGTAAATGGGCCGTCTGCCCGGTAGCCCTTATGTGCTTACCAAATAATAAAAAAAAAGTTTTATTTTCTGCTTGTGCATTTCAAATTTCATTAATTTATATTGTCATTCAAACTTTGCAGTTTTTACAGGGGTTTCATTTGGTAGGTGGTCGTTTTTTTTTATTTCGTGTACATTTCGTGGCATAGATTGGTTAGGTAGCCACGACTTTCCTCTGTTCTTCAGCCATACATCTGTCATGGGGCGGGGTTCATGTGGAGCAAGACCACACTGCAGAGTTTATAATTTAATATTCTAAAGTTCTGTCTTAAACGTTGAGATGATGCGAATATACACCCCTCCAGAAGAAACATCATTATTACAGCAAGTAATGTTTTTCCTTTAGCCAAATGACAGTAGTTTTAGCCAAGCCTTTAAATCATCAGTACATTTTAGGTCCTCTGGCCCAGGCGAAATGGGTTTCATTGGTATGCAGATGAATCGGGTATGAAAACTGACTCGGGTTTCTGAAGCCAGCTAGCCCAATTGGGGAGAGCGCTATCCATGTTCGCGCATCCTAAGCTGGGAGAGATGGTGCTGTAGTAGCCTCTTGCGGTGGACCAGGAGTGTATGTGAGTTAAGCCGTGCTTCCCGTCATGTGTGCACATGAGGCCCTGGTGTAGTTGCGTGTGGCACTGGTGGAGAGTCGTAAGGGTCCTAGGAATTCAGAAAGAGAAAAACCAAGAAGTTCTGCCCGGCAGAGATTGATAACTGGTGCACTCACGTGTGCCACAATGAATCCCCCGTCCCAGCACCAGGCTGAAGACTAGTGGCAGATAGGCTGAGTAGGTCACCAGTTGAAAGGCAGGACTGGGCTGGCTAAAAACTAAATATGTTTTGATTTGCAGCCTGTTGTACTAGAGTAGTAATTTGGCATCTTGAACAAATGGCATGGACAACTATTAAAATTTTTGCTTCTCACCTGCTTATTGGCTGTTCGATTACTTCATCAGAGACTGTTGAAGGAAGCTACTTAATATAAACTGATCATATGGGGTCTCACTGTCACTGAATAATTTATTTGGGATCTTATATTGGGAGCCTGAAATTTAGCTTGGCTGTTACCGGCCTAGACTAACGTCACATAGGCTATGGAGCGGTCAGTTAAACATTTTCTCGAACTTAACCTGAAGTTTTTCAGAAGCCACTCAGGGCAGACTGCATTTTTGCTGTTCATCAGGAACTTGCTATTTTGTGCTCAGCAGGCTGTGAAGACGTGTTTAACATTGCCCTGCCAACCCCGTCTTGCCAGCCGCTAAATTTGGTTCCACTAATGTGCATTTCATCTGCTGTACTTAAAAACTCATTTGCAGAGAATCAGATCTGCAATAAGTTTTGCTTCTCCATTAGTAAAAGACTGTATCTAAATTTAAAGGAGTAGTCCACCCAAAACTTGCAAAAAACATATGTTGTGCAGAGTGTTTTGATTTGTATGTTAAGTCGTGGGTCCTTCCCTCTGTCTGCTATTAAGATCTGCTATTAAGAGTTTTTCCTAAATTAGCCTGCTAGCTTTAGGGTAGTTTTACGACCCCTGGAGATCTCCATCTGAGATAGCTTAATTGTATGTCTTTGTCCTAGAATGCACCTTGCCTCATGTGACAGTGATGTAGCAGAGACCAGAAAGCACTGCTTTATAATAAGTTCACAACAGTAGAGATGGGTATATTTTAAAATCTATAGAATTCAGCTTAGTGACTACCCTCATCGTAGAGATCTTACTGTCCTGAAGAACTTTGCTGCTGGTAATTTTTGTGCAGCTTGTAAAGCTTCCAAGATATTTAGTTTGTTTGGCATGTGTGTGCTGAATGTTGGGTCTCTGCTACATCACTGTCACATGAGACAAGATGCAATGTGGGAACAAGAAATACAGTTAAGCTGTCTGAGATGAAGATCCCCAGGGGTTGTAAAATTAGCATAAAGCTAGCAGGCTAATTTAGGAAAAACTCCTAATAGCAGTCAGAGGGAAGGAAGCACTAGAACTTCACATACAAATTAAAACACCCTGCACAACATGTATTTTTTGCAAGTTTTGGGTGGACTACTCCTTTAACTAGTAATGTGAGGCACCTGACCCACAAAAGACCAGTTGTAACAAATGTTGTACGCTATGTTCTGGTTTATTTGCTCTCTCTGTATGTTCCCTTCCAACAACATCAGTACTAGAGCCTGGATAGAGGATGAACTGTGTTGGCAGTGGCATGGTAGCCTGCATGATTGCTTCTGGAGTTGGAAGATTGGCAGATCGTGGGTTCTAGTCCCACATCAGGATCTTGGGTTGATGCATAATACTGACACTGTAGTTCAGCACTTACAGGCGTGCTATACTGTTTAGGTGCCGCCCTTCAGATACGACGTTATGCTTGGGGGATGCGTATCTTTTTTTCTGGCGAGTAGGAGGGAGTCATCCATTCCCCTTCTTTGTTCACCTTGGTTATCCCCCGTCTCCCTTTCATCACTTTTTTGCACTGCTCTTCTCCCCTCTCTCTTTCTTATTTTCTCTTCTTTTAGCCTGTCTATCTTCCTCCTTTCTATGCTCTGGGGTGGGGTGCTTGGGGGTCTGTGGTTGGGGGAAGGGGTTTATACAGGTCCATTTGTACTGGGTATTACTGCTGCTATTTTTGTTTGTTGCAATTGTATTGTCATATGCATTGAGACAGTTGTTCTTGTTTGTTGTTATTATGTTATGTTTAAAATGCAATGAAGTATATTAAACTGGAAAAAAAACAGATAAGACATTAAACTAAGGGCCCTGTTGAAGATGACTTGTTAATCACATTTAGAAAATGGGCTTAAGAATTTGATATATCTGATTGGCTGGCAGGGGTACATTAACTTACAGTGAGAGCCCTGTAAGTAAAAAGTCCCAGCCATGCCAATCATTCACCCACTGAAGTATCCTAGTGCCCACCCTGCTTCCTAATTGGCCGCCATTTGTGTGGTCTTGCTTACCAAGAGATACTACAATCATTCCTGCCACAGAGACACTATGCCAACCATGGCCACAATTATTCTTCCATTTAAAAAAAAAAGGTTATAATACTTTAGTTTTAAACTGCCACTAAACCGAAACTTCTACTTGTCTGTAGGAGCCTCCAACCCCCCACCCCCGTTCGTGACCCTGTTGTTCCAGTAGCGATCCTCAACCAAAAGTTCAAAAATGTGCCTGTTTTTTAGCAGGCTTAGTTTTCGACCTCCTGGCACCTTCATTGACCTCCACCTACAAAATACTGCATACGGATCTTCCATCCATACTTGTTTTCTCCACGGTGTGGCCACCCGGCCCCACCTCCTCCTTTCATCTCCTGATTTAAAAAAAGACGTTAGCCTGCTCTAAACCATGGATGTCCGCCTGCCATCTCCGCTCCTCTCCCGACTTCCAATTCATTCACCTGCTCCACAGCGAGGCCGCCTGCCACCTCCACTCCTCTCCCGAAATTGCAGCCCTACTCAATAATGCAGCTCAAAAGGAAATCTTAAATTCATACGCAAACCAACAACATTTACCAATATAAAGCAGGCTTTTTCTCTTGTATTCGCAGCTCACCCAGCTGCCACCACTGCTCATTGGCCACACTCCCCGACTGAGAAAAGGATGCTGTTCTAGTAGAATGAAGGTATACATTAAAATCAATGAGTAAATAAATGTTAAAAAAAATATTAAAAAAGAACAAACCTAAAGCAAAATCAATTTTACTGAACCCGGCGCTGTGTGTGTGTGTGTTGGGGGTAACCATAACAACCAGCTACAAAAAAAAAATCCAATGCAGGCGGCGGAACTATTTTATTACAAACTAAGAAAGCAATAAAGCGTTTAACCAGGTAAAAATAAAAATTATTTAAAAAAAAAATCATTCTTTAATAGAGTTGCCCATTTTCTAAGTGTAATAATATCCTTCAGGGTGGGTGGTATGGGCAGTACCAGACCTTCCAGGGACTATAAGGCCCTGCATCTGTGGCGCCTGGCCTCATTACGCCTCTGGGCGGTCCGGTCATGCCCAATACTGTCCACCCTGTCGGGTATTCTTGCTTGCAGTAGTGTGCGTCACTTTCTAAAGAATTCTGAAATGGATACAATTGGATGCTGTGGGTGGATATTGGCCCATCCCTTGGCAACTGTCTGTAACTGAACTGTTGTTTTCTTCACTTGACAATAAAGCTGAGTTTAAAAAAAAACTGAGGCCCCTTTTGCCCATATCTGGTGGCTGTTCAGACGGAAGTTAAAGTGATTTTCCGACTTTTAAGGTACCATTTTACAGGATGTGGTACCTTAGGTTACTGATAGTCTGTTTCTGGCAGTTGTAATATTTACTTGCCAGCCTACGTGCAGCTGGAAGGGATCGTAGTTTGGCCCTGACAAGGTGGCCAGCTGATCCCTTTCATTTCCTTATTGATTTCCATGCCCCCGCGCTCAGGCACATTATGACGCGCAGCATGGAAGAGTGCGGGGCACACCCCATTGAAATGAAAGGTGGTATTTTTTTTTATTAGTATTTTATGCATTATGATGGTGAGTCACAGATTAATGAAGTGCACCGCTCGACTGACAAGTGCCTTTCTAGTCGAGCGGTGGCCTTCATTAATCTCTAACTCGCCATAATGCACAAAATACTACTAAAAAAACCACCCCCATTCATTTCAAGGTGGTGTACCCCTGCACTCACGATTGCTGCACGTCATAGTACAGAGGCATGGAAATCAATAAGGAAGTAGAAGGGCTTGGCTAGCCACCTTGTCAGAGCCAAACTATGATCCTTTCTTTTTTTTTTTTTTTATTTATACCCCGAATCACCTCTTTGGGAGATGCCAACAGCCTGTCCTCACCCGCTTTACCTGACCGAACGGGGTCCTCCATCTTGGTCGGGTTTACTCCCGGCTCGGGTCGGGATGTACCACCCCTGAACCTTGGAATCTCGTCAGGTCCCTCATTCAAGGCAGGCAGGCGGCATATCGGGACCCAGCTCAGCACTCTGTCTACCCAACTCCGGAGGGACATTTTTCCTCTAGACTATGTGCCCCCCAGCATCAAGGCGAAGGCGCCGACGCTCACAAAGTGCCACCCCCAAGTTCCTGTCCCTGAAGCTGGTTGGTCCGTGGCCTGGACCCACCGACCAATCGCACCCCAGTGACTCCAGCAGCTGTCACGCCCCCCAGCCTCTGCCAGGGGTCACTGCTTGCCAGGGTAAGAACCCACCTACCCCCCAGAGAAGGCGAGCTGTCATCGAATGCTCGAGCTTTCTGCCCCTTGCCAACCCCTGGCAGCCAGAGCTCACTCCCGAACTAGGGTAGCCAGCGTGGTGTGAGGTGTGGTGTCCAGTGCCTCCACCCTCAGCGCCACCGGGCCGGCCTCTATGATCCCTTCAAGCTGCACACAGGCTGGCAAGTATATATTATAAATGCCAAAAACGGACTATTACCAGCGTAGTCTACCAAATATGGTAAGTCCTACATAGGCAAGAAGAAGCTCACATAATCACTTTAAAGATCCTATGGCATTTAACTTTGAGTAGCGGATTTTCCCTGCCAGCTCTGTGGTGCTGAGCAATGGGTGTTCGCTCGGCATGCTGATGACCAGGATTCGAGCCCTGAACACGGATGTCAGGAGCAGAGTCTGGCAGGGAGGGAGTTTAGAGCATCCATTGGACATTTCCCTCCCATGGGGGTGAGTGGGCCCCAGACCGCTGTTTGTGGCTCCTGGAGGTGGCTAGTGGCTGGCATTCTTGGCGGCATGTGGCCTCGACGTGCTGCCAAATGCCCCTGCCCCCAGGATGCTGCCATGGCTGGACTGTATCGTGGGAGGTGGGTGGGTTGGGAGAAAACCGAGAAAATTAGCCACTTGACCAACCAGATGACGGCAGCTGGTCCCTGCTCACCACAGAGCCTGGAGGTGTCCATACTGACCCCTGCCATACCCAGGATATACAGAATGCCTACAGGCAACTGTCCTTTCCCGATGCCTCCCACGGGGGAGGGGCCCTTCCAATGAAGGGATACATTGGGTTACCCGGGTTGCAGCATTCACGGGGGCGGCAGATGGTGCAGGGACCTAGGCAGCCTGAAGGAGTGGCTGGCAAAGGGCTTGGGGAGGAGCATAAATAAATAGCACACACACACACACACACACACACACACACACACACACAAAAGAGTAGAGGACTTTCCCCAGTGTCCCGGCCTACATTCCTGTCAATGAAGCAGGTCCACGTATCTTATCCACCAGGACACACCTAGAAATGAACTGTCGTAACTCAGTTGCCTTCCCTGGTTAAAAAAATACAAATAAATAGTTTCTTTTTTTACAGGATTTGACACTTCAAGTATCAACATCACTAAGTTGATGACATCTCAAAGTAGTTTGGATGCCTGAGAATTCTGACAATACTAACTTCTTTAGTGATTCTGAACACAATGTGGTGAAGCCAAGCACCTCTGTATTTTGACATTTAAACAGCTATTTTCCTTGTTTTTTGTTCCAGTTCTTATACATATTGTAGATCGAGGGAATGCTCCCGATGAATCGGAGCGCTCCTTTCCCCCGCACGTGAGGCGCTCTTATTCTGTGAAGTGTCTCATGCGCAGATGCCCTGGAAAAGGACACGTTCTGGGAAGTTTCTCTTTTTTTGAATATATTATTGATCGCTCTCGATCAATGATATATTAATATGTCCCCTGGACCCACTCGTTGCTGAAAACTAGTGGTTTCACGTGCCTTCAGCTGAGCGAGAACAGCGAAGCTGAGCTGTTCTGGCTGAAGCTGAAGGGAAATGCACTGTTATAAAACCAAGTGACCATTGTCTTTCAGGGTAGCAGTTGAGGATCATGTTTTTGTCTCCCTTTCTATAGAGAATAATTTTTTTTTTTTTTTGCATTTATTTTGCTCCGGTCACAGCTCATGGGGCCATCTCTCAGGCATCTGGTCCTTTATACTGCCCGCCTGTGGATCCCTCGGACTCAGCCTCCTCTCCCCAGCCAGCACCCCCGGTTTCACCCACCCAGGGAGGGTAGCTCTTCGCCTCTTTGGGCTCTCCTACTAGACAGACTCCAATTGCAGGTGGGCCCAGGGGGAGGAACTGGAAGGCCAGCTGAGGAGAACCCGGTGGAGGGCATGGGGGACTGGTGCCGTCGCCTGCTCTACCAGCTGTTTTTTCCCTTTGTTCTGTTGCTTTCCCCACCTCTGTGTGGGCATGCCTAGCGCATTGGCATACGAACTTACCAGCGCGCTGCCATACATGTGCAGCTCAGTGCTCAAGTGTGCCAGCCGATCTCCAATTAGGGCTGCCGGGCGCCAGACTCCCAGTACCCTCCCCAGAATAGGAGAGTAGCCCAGCAGGCTCTCAATCCAGTCCCTCCCCTGCCAACCCCCGGCACCCGAGCTCGCTCCTGAACTTTTGTCGCTGGCATGGTGCGAGGTGTGGTGTCCAGCACCTCAACCCTCCGCGCCACCGGGCCAACTCTATAGAGAGTAACTGACACCACAGTGTGAATAATTTTATTTTGGTACCGAGGAACAGTCATGACACCACAATGCCACAGGTGAAACTTGAGTGACTCTGATGGCACAGCTGCTCTGCAATATTAGAATGGCTTCCTTCAAATCACAGTGTTTGCTATTTTTTATAACACATTTTAAGCTAATTTTGAGTCAACTTCAATCTAAAACAACACATTATATCACAAACTTTTAGTCTGAAAAATCAAACAGTTTACTTTTAAGGAAACAAAACTCGCAAAACATACTTTTACTGGTGCCAGAAACAGCAACATTTGAAAGTAATTGACACTTTTTATTTATTTATTTGATAACTGGGTAGGTGCACTGGTCCAGTGGACCATTTACAGGCATAACCTGGGCCATGTAGAATGGCACAGGAATACATACAGCAAGTACAAGAGCATATGGTACAAAGCATACGGAGACATAAATAAGCAATAAAAAAAGAGAGAGACATTACAGTACAATGATGAACAATTACGGGAATTACACTTAGACTAGAAGGCAACTACATATGCAAATTAAGTACAGTGGCGTGCATGACAGAGGAATTGATTTCAAGGAGAGGGTTACTTTAAGGTGAAATGGCAGGGTGGGGTGGAATGGTGTTCTCTCAGCCATGAGAGCAGGAGCAAGTGGAGGAAGACAATAGGTGACACCTGAAGAGAGAAAGAAATGCCGTAGGGAGTCTGAGGTTCTGAGGGGGAGGGGCAGGCTATTCCAGAGGGTAGGGACGGCGGACGAGAAAGCCCGTTTGCCCATGCTAGAGGAGACTTGAGGACAGATCAGCAGGGGGCCAGCAGTGAGGCGGAGGTCCTGGGGTGACACTTTAGGCTGGAGGAGGAAGGAGAGAGGGAGAAGTAGTTTGATTAAGGATTGCCTTACCAACAGTGCTGGCAAGAAAATACTTACGTCTAGCTAGAGGGGGGGAGCCAACTAAGGGCCTGATAGAGGGCAAAGTGGCAGATGTTGTTATAGGTGCTATTTAGCTGAGACTGGTTTGTAGCGGAGGTCAGGGAGATGATGGGGCAGAATAGTCCAGTATTGGGAGGAGGTTACATTGGGCATTGCAAGATGGGCTTTGGGAGTCGCATAGTTGACCAGGTGGTAGCTGACCCCCATCTCTGCTTTACATGTCAGACAGGTATCTGAAGACATTTGCACAATTAAATACACTTATTCTAAAATTCATTTGTCTAATTTAAACTGATAGAAAAATTGTATTTAATACTGATCTAGGATAATCACAAATGCGTAAACGTTGATTATTTGACTCTTACTGATTGATGAAAGGAGAAAATGGTCCAAAGCCACGTTTGAAGAGGTACCAAATTTGTTGGAACAATATCCCAGGAGTTTTAGTGCTGTAAACTGTATATCTGCTTCAGCGTAGTGGTCAGTTGGTTCTGACACACCACGAGCGGGTTGGGGACAGGATTTTCTCTTTGCGCAGGCTTCTCCTGAGGTGGGATGAGTTCCCCGTTGACTGCGTGCTTCGTCTTTTGGATGGGCTCACATGGGAGGTGGGCATTTCGATATCAGATGACCTATCTATGAGGGTGGGCTCCTTACCATGGGCTGATACATATTATAGCCCCATACATGTATACCTGCCAGCAAAGATGATCTAGATACATTTAGGCAGTTCCCCTGATCTTATTATGATCTCCGTAGAGCATCTGCAGCCCCGTTCCCTACTTGACATCATCATTAAGTTGTTTATAGGGGCGGGGCTGCTGCGGTTGGGTATTGCTCAGCTTGAACTAGGAAGTTATGATCCAAGATTTTTGAGGACTTTTTTATTTAATTCCTGCAGTAAAAAAATTAAAAGTACAGCTAAAAATAGCTCCTAGGGCAGGCAACTCCTTGGTATGGGTTGCCTGCCTGGAGCTTGCGGGCAGCTCTTTAGGGGTGGGATAGTGTCCTGTTAAGTAAACGTTAAAGAATAAATACTTTTTTTAATTTTCTGTACCACTTTACCAAATCTTTAAACAGTTGGTAGATGCATAGATTCCACACACATTTTGAAAAACCTAAATCCATGTAACAATTGACCTTTATAGCGAAATTCATATAGTACATTCATATTTCACTTTTTTTACCTCTTTCCATACCAGCTCTGTTCCAGCTAATTCCTCCGGACCTGGATAGGCATGTACTATTCAGTGGTCCCACTATCTGGACCATTCAGTAGTCCTGTTGTCTAGTTATCCATCTGTCCAGGCATACATCAGCTGGCTTAAAGTGTCACTTTTGGGAAAACTTCGACAAACATCACATTAAGACACAATTCAGCGTATATTTGAAAGACGTTCTGTTTTTCTGTTCATTTTATACTTTCTTGCCAGGCTCTTTCACATGGAAACTGAGGCAGAGGTTTTAGAGGCAGTGTGGTCTAGTTATTAGAGCAGTGGCTTGGGAACCTGGAGATAGCAGGTTCACACCCCACTAGAGTCAAATACTGTGACACCTTGGGCAAGTCATGTAAGTTCTCAGTGATCAGTCACCCAGCTGTGGAAATGGATAGAAGCAAGATATTGCATCTCATCTGGGGAGGGTAAATAAATTATAAAAAAAAAAAAAAGTTGGGCTATCTCAGGTAAATAAATGAGAAAAAAACAACAAACAACAAATAAAAATACCAGATCCTTGTCATCTACAGTCAGTTTGATCGACTTCTGCTGTTTAACTCGCTCTCAGTCCTCTGTATAATTTCCACAGCAAACAAACTGTGATGTCACTAACTAGGATTATAATTTCAGAAAACGATTAAACAGCAGTAAATAAAGGAACAGAAATGAAGATAGAATATACAGTATAAGCCAAACGCAGTCTAAATATTATTGTTTTCTGTGTTTGCTTGTAAGTGAGTAGCCCACTTTAAAGTTAGTTTATGGGTCACTGTCGAATAGTGTTTAGAATCTGACAAAGGCTAATTACTTCCCAGTGTGAACTGGGCACAGAAGGTCAAAGATAAAAATAAAAAAAAATGCTCATCCTTTCCTCGAGTTTTGTATGCGTAATGCCTTTCAGATTTGGAGGATTTTCTTCTTTGTTGATTTTACATCAGATATGGCACAACCAAGTATCGGGTTGCTTTGACGCATAGGGTAAAGTTGAAGGAGAACTAAAGAGCCTGTGAGTCGTTTCCCTCTGTAGAAGCTTTTTTTGTTAAATAATGGTTCCAGTTCTGATATAGTGTATGAGGGAACATTTTGACCAATAGAATTCAGTGATTGATGTGCATGGTTCAAAACGGTCAGTCTGTCGTGAGTCATCTGTTGCGTATAGGAGTGGTCTGCTGTTGTACATGGGTGTCCTTAGTCAGTTAGAATCATACAGCATACATGGGTTTGGAGGTGGAAAGTTCTTGGGATGTTGTGTCGGCCTCATCAGGACACCTCAGACATTATTGGGGACTGTTTGGCACAGGATGGACAGAAATGACCCAAAGTGACCAGTTGGGAGAGGGACATTGCAGGCAGTACATTTTAGTCCTGGCCACGGTAACCCTGTGCAAAGACATAACAGAGAAGAAAGCGTGTTAGAGCAGTCTCCTGCCTGCTGTGTAATATCTCCTCATAGTTCAACAGATAGGGTTGGAGTCAAAAACTCTTGAAAATACCCCAGCGGCAGGGCTGGAGTCAGAAACTCTTGAAAATTCCACAGCTGCAGGAAAAACTTGGCACAAGTAGGTTGCCCCTTGTGGAACCGCAGATCTTCTATGGACTGGTCTCTTGCAGTAAGTCATTACTTATGGGAGTATCCACCAGGTGCCGCTGTCACATGGCAGCTTCTCTCAGCAGTCTTGAATGGGGGCCGTCCACACGACATCACTTCCTGTGGATGTGTTTAAGAGTGGGTGGCCCCCAGTACCCTCTGTTCATTTTCCTGCCGGCTTCAGCTCGCACACTCAGCTCTCCTGACCTCCTGGGTTGCAGTCTTCGACTCGAACTTGAACCAATTTTCTACCTTTGGGTCCAGGACCTGGGACTTGCTCTCAGCACCCCTGGACCTCCATGGCAGGCCTGTGACCCACTCGCAGTACCCCTGCTGCTCCCAGACTTGGGCTCTCTTGCTGGGTCTGGGGCTTCTTTAGGGCCTAGCCCAAATTTTCCTTCTACAGCAGGCCTGGTGTTCCATTAGTGCTGACGGTCCACCTGCTGCTCCCAAGCCCAGACACTTTTGCTGGGTCTTGGGTCTTCCTCATGGCTGATCCACTCAGCCAGGCCAGAACAGACCTCGAGGGGTCGCCTTCAAGGCTCCCCGGCCAAGGGCACTCATTCTAGGCATAGGAGGGAACGGGATTCACATTCCCTCTGCCTTCCTGCATCAACAATGGCTCCTCCGTCGTCGATGGTAACTGCCTCATCCATGGGGCTGCTGCCCCCGTCGACGGAGCCTGATGGGCTTGTTCTATCTTTGACAGGCCATGTCCCGTCGACGAAGCTCGATTCTGAACGTTTCCCATCGATGGGCAGTGTTGCCCCATCAACGGCATGTTCTTCTTCAACGGGGATGCTTCCCCCGTCGACGACACGTGTTCTTTCTTCTCCCTCGTTGACTGGTGCTTTTCTCCCGCCGACAGGCCATGTTTCTCCTGATCTCATGTCGACGGAGGCCTTTTCTCCATCGATGGCACACTCCTTGTTGATGGGGCAGTCTTTCCCATCGACGGGACAGCATGCTTTGCATGCCTTGTCGACGGGACGACTTCCCCCATCGATGGAGAGGCTTCCTTTTGATCCCTCATCGACGGAAATGATTCCACCATCGACAGATGGGCCTCTCATCATTTCTTCATTGACAGAGCTGCTTCCCTCATCAACTATGGGGGCTTTCCAGCCCGGGACTCCTCCTGCTGTGGGCTCTGTTTCCATGCCCCCCCCGCTTATCCCGGCACCAGACGGCGTCCTCGGGGGGGGGCCCTCCTGTCGCCCTTTTCACGCCCGTTGGTCGCGGCTTTTTCTGGGTCTTCGGCCCCACTGCATGTACCTCAACCTGAGTCCCTTGCTCCTTTACCGGTCCTGGTCCATAGGGGTCCGGGGTGCCTCCCCCCCTGCTCAGGGTTGGCGGTTCCCGGGCTATCTCGCCCTCTTCCTGATGCCGCTCTTGGACGTTCTCCACCTCTGGACCCACCACAGGCTCCAGGCATCACCCACATTGTGATGGAGGTCCTGAGGAACATGGGCCAGGTCTTGCCTCGTCCCATTTCCCCTCCCCATTGCCCAAGCTCTTGCGCCCAGCCCCGGCGCTTCCTGCCTGGTCCCCCTCTCCTCCAATTTATGAGGACTCCCTTTATGGTTATTTCGGTATGGGGGATCCGTTCCTGGGGGATGTTTCTGGCGGGGACCTCTCGGACCCTGGGGACCGTGGTTCCCCTCGGTCTGCATCCTCCCTTATGGAGGTCACCCTGCCTGATGCTTTGATCCCTCTTCGCTCCCGGATACCTCCTTCACGGAGCTCATGCAGCAGATCCAGCATGCTTTTGGCTTCCCTGCTGTGGATCAGGACTCCTTTCCTCGGGACATGGCTGCCTACCTCGACGTTCCCAAGGAGCCTTCCATGGTGGTCCCGCCTTTGATTCCTGCATATTTTAACGCACTCTCTCATGCTTGGTCTTGTCCTGCTTTCACTCAGCCTGCCCCTCGTGGCCCTGATCGGCTCTACCATGCCCCTACTGACCACCTCTACTTGTCCACCACTCCTGTTGCGGACTCGGTTGTCAGGGTGGTAGCCCATGACCAGACCGCCCGACCTTGCCATAGCAGTTCCATGCCGCTAGATGCTGATGCCCGGTGCATGGATTTTTATGGCGTTCAGGTTCATATCTCCAGTACTTTGCTACTTCGTATTCTTAATTATCTGGGTCATATGGTCCGGTACCTTCGCAGTCTTGGTGCCTCAGCATTGGACCTGCTGTCCGACTTGCCTCCCTCCCTTGAGTCGATCAGGCTGGCTCAGCCGCTATCTGCCATGTTCTCCCTTTCCCGTCACCTGCTCTGTGTGTGCTTCGCTGTGGTTGATGTATCAGCCCGCTTTTCGGCTGCCGGCGTCACCCTTCGGTGCTTCGCCTGGCTGCGGATTCGGGTTTGCCACCCGATGTCCAACTGTCTGTCACCGACGCCCCCTTCTGGGAACCTGCTGTTTGGACCTGGTGCTCAGTCCATCCTGGATTCCCTTCTGGCTTCGAGGCATACTCTTTGGTCTGTTCAGGACCTCTATCATGCCTCCAGGTCCCACCCCTACTCCCCCATGGGTAGGCCATCTCGTTCCCAGCCCCCTTACCAGGGTATTTCTCGGGTCCACGGTAGGGCCTCCAGGGGGGCGGCTCAATCTGCCCCCCCCCGTGGTGTCCCCGTCCCTCATGTGGGGCGGGACCCACTTCTGCACCTTAAACCGCTTTTCAGGTATCCCCCGCCT
This sequence comes from Neoceratodus forsteri, assembly GCA_016271365.2. Taxonomy (NCBI): domain Eukaryota; kingdom Metazoa; phylum Chordata; order Ceratodontiformes; family Ceratodontidae; genus Neoceratodus; species Neoceratodus forsteri. The sequence goes on from CM028129.1 coordinate 1,420,583,449, forward strand.
CCTCTTGCAGGCCTCAGGGGTGCCCAGGGATCTCTTTACCTTTCTTGGAGGCTTGCTCCCATACTGGATGCTTCACTCCTCCATGCAGATCTGATTGGAACTCCTGCCACTCTGCCTGCTGGAGCCCTTCAGTTGTTCCTTCCTATGACCCCAGTCTGCCCCCCCCCCGTGGTGTCCCCGTCCCTCATGTGGGGCGGGACCCACTTCTGCACCTTAAACCGCTTTTCAGGTATCCCCCGCCTCCTCTTGCAGGCCTCAGGGGTGCCCAGGGATCTCTTTACCTTTCTTGGAGGCTTGCTCCCATACTGGATGCTTCACTCCTCCATGCAGATCTGATTGGAACTCCTGCCACTCTGCCTGCTGAAGCCCTTCAATTGTTCCTTCCTATGACCATCTGGGATGTTTTTTCCCCGGTGCTCCATTTTCTACTATCTGATCCGCTCTACTTGTCTATTTACTGACTTTATGCTAGAGCCTGTCGACCTCTGCCTCATTAGGATGAATCACTATGCCCAGTCACCTACAGTTCTTTCTACATCATGCCTCCTGCATGCTGTCCTCACCCACCTTTGAGCCTTTCTGCCTGAGCGGGTGTGGTTTGAGTTGACATTTCTCCTGGTTTCATGCCAAATGTCTTTGCCTAACCGTTGGCCTATCTGCCTGCGTGGAAGAGGTTTGAGTTGGCATTTCTATTATGTATCGAACATTTAGTCCTTACCTCACCCCGGCCTATCTGCCTCTGGGGGTGCGGTTGAAGTTGACGTTTTCTTGTGCTTTTACATCTTTGGCCTTGCCTTTCCTCCCATTTGGATTTTACTGCTTCGTAAGCTCCCATAAGTAATGACTTACTGCAAGAGACCAGTCCGTAGAAGATACTACAGTTACGTAAGAACTTACCATAACATTAGCTCTTCCGAGGACATGTCTCTTGCAGTAAGCCCCCTGCCCTCCGTCCCCCTGCCTTTTCACTTTGAATCTACAACTCTGGACGTTGGGTGGGATCGCTGTTCTGTTTTTTCTGGCCCTCATTTACCTCGGTCCAGGCCGTGCTCGCCGAAGCCGACGGTGAACAGAGGGTACTGGGGGCTGCCCACTCTTATACCGTAGTAAGTGATGTGTGGATGGCCCCTGAGCAAGACTGCTGAGAGAAGCTGCCATGTGACAGCGCCACCTGGTGGATACTCCCATAAGTAATGACTTACTGCAAGAGACAGTCCTCGGAAGATCTACTGTTACTATTAAGTTCTTACGTAGCTGTACTTTTGTCCCGCAGCTATGGTATTATCAAAAGTGGAGCCGATTTACGACTGCCATCACGATTTATGGCAGCTTGCGGGTGGTGGTGTGGTGTCATGGAAATCTCCGCAGCTGCAGAAAAATGTTACGTCCAGTGGGACCAGCCATAACACCTTCCGCAGCTGCTGCGAATGTGAATAGCAACCTCCGCAACTACGGAGATTTCAGTACACAAATGGAGTAACGGTGTGGGATTTAGTCCCAAAAATGTTTGTGGATCCAGCCCCTGGTCTTTGTGCTCTGTAGTTGTGTGCACATTAAATTTGTTAGAATTGTGCCTGCCTCCACTGCCTTTGTAGCAGGCTACAGGATTTGCTATTGTGCTCCCCAGGTAAGATTGTCACTGGAAGTGTGGTCAGGACTGCAGTGTGGGACTAGTGTATAAAAATACTACTATATAGCAGCTTAATTTAGCGCTCTCTTTATTTAGCACAGAGCAGGGTGCAGTCCTATTTAGCGCCCTATTGAATTAGCGCATCAGCTTCATGTCCAGTTACAGCACTATGCTCCCTGTAATATTAGCAATCAGCCTATTTTAGCGCTTTTGCTAGTTACGCTAATATAGCGAAAATAAACTGAAAGCTAATATTTCCTGCTATACAGTATGTTACCCCTCAATAAGATGGCCGCTGGAAGTGATGTGGAACAGATAAGTTCTGATCACTGCAGAGCCCCAGTAATGCATGATCCTTTGCTCTTCAGTAGGGTGGCTGTCGGGAATGACATGGATCGGGTCACTTCTAGCAGTGTGGCTGTTCTGCCTTGTCTGCTGTAAACAGTATTATTTGCTTGGCAAATCACTTCCATGGCAGCTGGTGAATGTTGGCAAGCCTGTAACAGCATGGCTCTACCGCTTGATTACTGTTGCCACCAGATGCCAAGGTCAGACATTCCTGGTCCATTTATGTACCGGGAGTACTGCCGTGACCAAGATGGTAGCTGCTGCATTGCACATGCATGTGTGTTACGGGTGACATGCATGTGCGAGCATCCTGATGTCCACTCTGATGAGTACTTAGTCACAGATTGAGCCCAGGAGACGTAGGGGATTCTCACCAAGAAGAAATGCCATAAAATCAGTAACATGGCGCGGCTGCCATTTTAAAGCTACATTCTGTTTTCCATTATGCTTGTAATTCATTCATCACTCAGGCCATGGCCGACCGAGACACGCACAGCAACATCAAGGCTCCTGGTAACTGTGTGTTAATAGCTGATCCTGGAATCGCTAGCAGGGATTCCAGGATGCTACAGTGCACAACAAGTGGATTGAGAGCCCTGCTGGCAGGGAGACTCTCAACTGTTGTGTGATGATCAGCACGTCGAGTGACTGCCATGTGAGGGGTCACAGTTGTGCACCAGCACAATGTCCTGGCCTCTGCATGCATGCAGGGCTGAGCAGGGAATTCAAATATCAAGAACCTCGCACATAATATCATACCCGACTAGTAGTGGGATAGGTTCACTTTATGAAGACAGGTGGTTTTCCTGCAATACCGAGGTATAAGAACTACCCACCTCTAAGTATTGTGATTTTTTTTATAGTCACACAGTGTACTTTCATGTTGCCAGTCTGGATAAAGGGAGTGGTTAGCCACAGACGGAAATGTATTAAATAGTAGAAATTAGTATTAACAAAGCCTGTTTGATAGCATGATTAGTCACGAGCCTGAATAATGACACATACCTTGGTTTATGAAGTAGCAGCTCCAGATTCGGGTCTTGGTAAACTGCTGATAACAGGAGCTGAGATCCTGTGCTACAACATAATCTGATACACATTGAAAACTGAGCTTGTCTCGTACCTCCTAGACTAGAGGACAAAGCAGGTTGGATTTCATGTTTGAAGTCACATGTGCATCAACAACCTATCAGGTGAACATAACCCTAGATGTAAGGGTCCTGAAGTGCCTCAGAGATGATCCCCAACAGTTGGCAGAACATTAGCATCCCATGGTATTCCACATTTTAACGTATCATCAGCATTGTGTAGCATTCCGTAGATTCCAACAGTTTATATTTAAATATTTTGATTTTCTTCTTATGTGTTTAATATAGGTAGTTTGGATGTATTATGGTTTAATAACTTGTAATCTTGTTCCCCCTCACTACCTGGTCTACAAAAATACTACCTGAATAACGTTGAATGCATTTTGCTTATGCGAATGTTCCATACCATTATATACTATATGGTCACGGGGGTAAGTGGGGTGGGGTGGGGTGGTAACGCTGATACCTGTTGGGCTCCCAAGTCAAAAAAATAGATAAGCAAAAATATAGTGACTAGGGAAAACACAACAGAACTTTGATTCCATCGCAGGATTCTGATATCAGACCACTCGAGCTTTGCTCTCGTTGACTGTAATGTTATTTTATTTATTCATTACAAATCGGGTTTACAACCTTTGAGTCAGAGACTCATTTACAAAGGCACCTCATCGCAGGGAGGGCAGACATCAAGACAGTTATTACAGTGCAGATTAAAACAGAAGATAACATTACAGGTGCAGTAAAAGGAACGTTTAACATAGATACACTTAGGTTATATAATATAGTAGTTTGTATGTTACTTAGGTTACATAATGTTACAAAATTGTGAGTTACAATAATGGATATAGTAGGTCCTCAGAGAAGACAGCGGGTTACATCCCTATTTGGACCTAGTAGGGAAGGAGTGGGTCTGGGGGAGGGAGAGGCTGTCCAGTGGACGTTGTCGAGCCAGGGGGCAAGGCAGGCGGGTACCACAGGTTACAACAGAGGGTTAGTTGCACCTACAATAGCGGGTATTAAAGATATGGTTCCGAAGGGCTGTTTTGAAGGAGCCCATTTTTGGCAAGTTATCAGTATCCCATGATGGAATTACAACAGTTTCGTTGTGCATGGAAGTTCACTGTTCTATATATATTGTTCCATTTTGATTGGCCTTACAGAAAATTCAGTTAATATTCCTGACTGACACACTGGTGGGAAGAACCATGTTTGAACTGTATTATGTGGTGTATGTCAGTAAACTGAGTCCACAGTGAAGAAAGGAGGGTTACTAGCAGTGTACCACAGGGTTCAGTACTGGGACCGGTACTTTTTAATGTATTTATAAGTGACATTGCAGAGGAACTGGAAGGAAAAGTATGTCTCTTTGCAGACGACACAAAGATCTGCAACAGGGTTGATACACAAGATGGAGTGGAAAGGATGAGAAGGGATTGGCAAGGTTGGAGGAATGGTCAAATGTATGGTAGCTCAGATTCAGTGCAAGGTAATGCACCTGGGAAACAAAAACCCAGGGGAAGAGTACACAATGGGGGGTGAGATACTGACAACAGTAAAAATAGAAAGGGACCTGGGGGTAATTATATCAGATGACCTAAAGGTGGGCAAGCAATGTGAGAAGGCAGTAAGGAAGGCTGGGGGGATACTGGGATGCATAGGGAGAGGCATCTATAGTAGAAAACAGGAAGTTGTTATCCCTCTGTACAGACAGTTGGTGAGACCCCATCTGGAGTACTGTGTGCAGTTCTAGAGACTCCATCTCGCAAAGACATAGACAGAGTGGAGGCTGTCCAGAAGAGGGCAACCAAAATGGTGCAGGGTCTGCACCAGCAGACATACGAAGGAAGACTAAAGGAGCTTAATATGTATACCCTTGAGGAAAGAATGGATAGAGGGGACATGATAGAAACTTTCAAGTACCTCAAGGGAATCAACAAAGTCCAAGAGGGTAGCATCTTTCAGAAAAAGATACAGTATGTGCAAGAACAAGGGGGCACAGTTTGAATGTAAGCCCCCCACCCCTGCCTTTTGCAAATGACAGGCGGTATGCTGTTTGAATCTGACAGCACTACCAGGTGGGGACTGGGTTCGGGGAGGAATAGGTCACTCGGCACAAGGGCTAGGTTTGGCTTCTTTGCACAGGGGCACCCCAAGTAACTCCGAACACAGGAAGCAATAATTATAATGTCCAATACCAGAAATGGGATTCTAAAGTGTGGATTTTATTCACATCCAAACAGAACAAACAAAGCATAGACGGAACCCCACAGGGCTACACTTCTAGTAATGCAGATTAAAAGAAGCAAGAACACTTCTTCAACACTTCAGCCCTCAGGCTCTGAACCCACCGGGCACACAGCCCGGACTTGCACGCCGCGTTAGGTACACACCCGAACTTGTACACTATTCTGGGTTTTCCCTGGCTCGGCTCCCTTGCCGGCCACTCGGACACCTTCCATTTGTCATGGAAACCTTTTCTAGTGGCTCACTAAACCACCTCAGCGCACCTTCCATTTGTCATGGATACATTTTCTGGTGGCTTCCTAAACCACCTAAGAGCACCTCAGCTCTATCAGGGAAACTTCCTTTTAATCCCACGTCTGGGTACTTTCCTCAGGCACTGGCCAAGTACCTGAGAGAAAGTAAAGGTGTCACAGAGCAAATCCATAGAGGTGAATTTGGTTACTACTGATGGGGGGGAGTCTCCCACCTCTCGCTCCCACAATTCATACCCGGCCATTTCTCTGGACAGTAAACATCTCATTCTGTAAAGCTTGGCAATGTAGATTAAGGCTAAATGTCTGTCACATTTCCTCTACTTGTCTTGCTTTCCCATTGTGCTGGACTTGAACATACTTTTACTTGGCTTAGCCCATTGCTGTAGGCCCCCCACTGATTAAGCAGTCCAATCCCCACTTTACTTCACTCTTTGTGCTGGACTTGAACCTACTTGAATTTTACCGGCAATGGCTATTACACTAGACCTCCTACAGATTAAGTAGTCCAATCCCCCACTTTTCAATAGTTCAGGTGAAAAACATTGTCCCTCTGTCAGAGCAAACTCACCCTTTGGTTGCAGGTGCCCCACAGGCGATTCCTCCACTGGAATTTCTCTCTCAGAGCTTCTGGTGCCGCAGCACAACTTGAAATAGGCAGCTTCTTCCCTTAGCCAGAACCAGGAGGGTTGCCCTGGAAAACAGGCAAACCTTTCCCCCCCATCCCCTCAGGGATGGGGCACTTGGACCAGTAACAGCGGTCTCCACCACTTCAATAATCAGCTTCTGTGTTCCTCTTACGGTGGAAACACACACCTCCCTTACAGTAGCTCTAAAACAGAGCTTAACGCTTCTGAGAGCCTGCACACAGACAGCTGTACTACTTCCTCTCTCCAAGACTGCACACAGAATCTGTTCAAATTCCCCCAACATTCTATCCTAACTTCCAACTGCAGCATTCCAGTGTGGCTCATGCAGCTGCAAGAGTTCTATGGTGATGTCATCCCTCAGTCTCAGCTGAGACTGAGAACAGAGTGAGACAGTGTGAAATCCGTTTAACTGGAGTTTCACAAGCTGTCTTCCCTGCCTACCACTAGGTCTTACTGGGATTCTAGTAACCCCGGGTAACAGGAGGGTTACATGAAGATAGAGGGGAGGACAGCTCAGAGGTAATTTGAGGAAGTATTTTTTCACGGAGAGGGTTGTGGATGCATGGAACAGCCTCCCTGAGGAGCTTGTGGAGTCAAGTACAGTAGGGGAATTCAAGAATGCATGGGACAGACATAAGGCAGTTCTAGTGGGGGGTAGGAGGAAGTAAGCTGTTGGTTAACTAGGATCTGCAGCTTATCTGTTAGGTAGGAAAATGGGCAGACTAAGTGGGCCAAGCGGTCCTTATCTGCCGTCAGATTCTATGTTTCTGTGTTTCACTTCCATAGCAGAACAAAGAGGCATTATGACAACAGATGCGTCTATAACAAGGACATACACTACATCATAGAGTTCTAAAATGGTACATACCAGAAGTGAGTAAGTTGTCAACCCTCAGTTTGCTAAAAAGCCAGTAAGTACGGAAAAATAAACAACTGGAACCATTATTCACAAAACATCTTCCACAGGAAACACTACTTAGCAGTTCAGCACGGTTCTCCTTTACATAGATACATAGACAGTGTCGGCAGATAAGGGCCTATGGCCCACCTAGTCTGCCCATTTGAGCTTGTAAGTTCAGTTTGTTTTCCTAGAAGTCTATTTCCCCTTACCCCTGACCTCTAGAATTCCTTTATGTCTATCCCATGCATTCTTAAATCCCGTGATTGTTTCAGCCCCCACCACTTCCTCTGGCAGGGTGTTCCACTTGTCCACCACTCGTTCTGTGAAGAAATTCTTTCTCATGTTTCCTCTGAATCGTCCTCCCTCCAACTTCATCCCATGCCTCTAGTCCTGAAACATCTTTTTCGCTTAAAATAGTGTTTTCCTGCACCCTGTTCCTCCTGTAAGATACTTGTATGTCTCTATCATATCCCCTCTCCCTCTCTCCTCCAGGGAGTACATGTTCAGTTCCTTCAACCTGTCTTCATAGGACTTGTGATGCAACCCATGCACCATCTTTGTTGCCCTCCTCTGAACCTTCTCTACCCTGTCTATGTCCTTACATAGGTATGGTCTCCAGAACTGTACACTGTACTCCAGGTGGGGCCTCACTAGTGTCTTGTATAGCGGAATTATGACCTCCCTTTCCTGCTGGTGATGCCCCTGCCTATACATCCCAGCATCCTATTTGCTTTACCTGATGCCTTGTCACACTGTTTCTACCTTGAGGTCATCAGAGATGACAACCCCAAGATCCCTTCCTGCTTGGTGCATGCTATATCCTCACCCCCAACTGATATATTGTGCCAGGGTTTTTGTGCCCCATATGCATTATCTTGCACTCTTTGCATTGAATTTCAACTGCCAAACCCTTGACCATTCTTCAAGTTTCTGCAGGTCCCTTCTCATTCTGTCTACACCCTCTGGTGTGTCTACTCTGTTACAGAGCTTTGTGTCATCAGCGAACAGTGAAATTCTGCCTTCTATGTCCTGCGCAATGTCACTGATGAAGATGTTGAATAGGACCCATCCCAGCACTGATCCCTGTGGTACCCCACTGGTCACTCTTCCCTCTGTGGAGTGACAGCCATTTACCACCACCCTCTGTGTCCTGCCACCCAGCCAGTTACCTACCCACCACACTACTGTCCTGCCCACACCCATATTCCCAGTTTGTGTATAGTCTTGTGTGGCACAGTGTCAAAGGCCTTGCTGAAGTCCAGATAGGCCATGTCCACTGCCCTCCCCTGATCCACCTCCCTAGTCACCCAGTCAAAAAATTCAATGAGGTTGGTCTGACATGACCTCCCCCTGGTGAAACCATGCTGCCTTGGGTCCTGTAGTCCATTGACAACCAGATGTTCCACCAATCTCTCCTTCAGTAGTGCTTCCATGATCTTTCCCACTACCGAGGTGAGGCTGACTGGTCTGTAGTTCCCTGCTTCCTCTTTGTTCCCACTTTTGTATAAGGGGACTACATCTGCTATCCTCCAGTCTTTGGGTACCTCCTGTTTCCAGTGATTGGCTGAACAGGATAGCCAGAGGTTCAGCCACCACTCTCTTAGTTCTTTAAGGACCCTGGGTGCACCCCATCTGGCCCCATTGCTTTATCAGCTCTTATTACTTCCAGTTCCTTCAGGACCCTTTCTTGTAAAGGGACTTGTGTCCATTTCTGCACCATTCTCACCCCTTGTACTCCCTTCAGACCCATTACCCCCCTCTTCCTTAGTAAAGACTGAGCAGAAATACCTGTTCAATATGTCAGCTTTACTGTTGTCATCCTCCACGCGGCTCCCATCCTCCCCCTTCAGTCTCACTATCCCTCCCTTTGTTCTTCTTTTTTCACTTATGTACCTGTAAAAGGTTTTGTCCCCTTTAACCACTGATTTTGCAATGTGTTCTTCTGTCTGAGCTTTGGCTTCCCTTACTGACTTCCCTGCCTCCCTTTGTTTCTCCTGGTACTTCTCCTATCCCTTCTGCCTGTGTCTTTTGTATTGCCTGAATGCAATCTTTTGGCTTTCACTTTCTTTGCTACTCTTTGGAAAACCATAATGGTCTCCTCTTCTTTTCCTCTTGCTAACCTGCTTAATGCATAATTCTGTTGTTCTTATAATCCCCATTTTAAATACTGCCCACTGTTCCTCAATCCCTAATTCCTGTCCCATTCCTCTTAATGCCTCTTTCAAGCATCTCCCCATTTTCCCAAAGTCTGCCCCCAAAATCCAGGATACGTGTTTTGTGTGGTTTGGTTCTGCTCTTTCTGTGATTTCAAACCACAATGACTGGTGGTCACTGTTACCCAGGTGCTCCCCACTGTTACCCCATCACACTGTCCCTGTTTGTGAGCACAAGGTCCAGTATTGCCTTCTGCCGAGTTGGTTCCATGACCAGTTGCTTGAGGAAGGCACCCTGAAGGGAGTCCAGGATAAATCTGCTCCTAGTTGATGCTGCTGCTGGGATGCTCCAGTCCACGCCTGGTATATTGAAGTCTCCAACCAGTACTACCTCACTCTTTTCTGCCATCCTTTGATGGCTAGCATCAGCTCCTATCTGTTTCTTCCTCCTGGGCTGGTGGTCTATAGACCACACTCCAGCGGATGGCTGGCCCCATTTTCCTTTCCAGCTTAACCCACAGTATCTCTCCCCATTTTGTTCCTCCTGCATCTGTGTGTGGCCCTTATGTCATTTTTCACATACAGTGCCACTCCTCCTCCCTTCCTGCCTGCTCTGTCTCTTCTGAATATGCTGTAGCCAGGTATGGCCATCTCCCAGTCATGGTTATCATTACACCAGGTTTCAGTGATGGCCACAATGTCCAGGTCTGACTGTACCATGACAGCCTCCAGATCTTCCATCTTGACGCTGGAATAATTCAGCATTCCATGTTTTCCTTAAAATTGTTCAACCAAATTTTCAAAATGTGCTAGATGCATAACTTAAAGGAACTAATCCCTGTGGTTTTACTTTTGTTTTGCAAATTTGGGCATGTGTTGACTGTTGTATAAATGTCCCCAATGCACTGTTATGTGTGTGTTTGTTTTAAAGTGGTCCTGCTTTTTCCCCTGATTGAGGGTTCCATCTTAATGCTGCCTGTTTCCTGCTTTGTATTTGTTTTTTGCTGCTGTATTGCACTCTGATATGCCACCACATGAAGTACTTTGTCCAGTTCTGGAAACCGCACCTCAGAAAGGATATGGACAGAGTGGAAGTGGTCCATGGGGTGGGGGTAACCAAAATGGTGTGGGGGTTGCAAGGGAAGCCCTACGAAGAAAGTCTGAGCAACCTCCGCATGAACACTCTGGAGAAGAGGAAAACGAGCGATGACATGATCGAGGCCTACAAGTACCCCACAGGGGTGAACAGGGTGCAGGAGGGGAGACATTTGCAAATGAGGATCAGCTTTATGACTAGGGGGCATGCAGTGAAGCTGGGGGGTTCAGGAGGGATGTCAGGAAATATTTTGTCACTGTAAGGGTGGCACACACATGGAACCGACTGCCAGTCAAAGTGGTGAATACCAGACAGTGGGGGGCTTCAAGCATTTGTGGGATAATGATTGGGGTATTCTAGATAAGAGGTGAGGAGGGTGGAAGATCGTCAGAGGCCAGGTAGGATCAGCCGAGGTAGAATAGGCAGGGAAGATTGGGTGGCCCAAGCAGTCCTTTTCTGCCGACAGATTCTGTGTTTAGTTACCTACGGGTTTGGAAACCCAGTGATCTCAGTTGAGTGGAAAATTGAAGAGAAAGCTTCACGCTAGGCTTCTACTGAACTGATGTCACCAGATTCCAGAACTCATAAGTAATTAAAAAATGAATATTGGGTGGGGGAAATGTAGCAATGACCAGGGGTCCTAACTAAGGGAACAAATATGGTCACTGTATTTCCAAACATAGAAACATAGACTTTGACGGCAGATAAGGACCACTTGGCCCACACAGTCTGCCCATTTCCCTACCTACTGGATAAGCTGCAGATTCTAGTTAACCAACAGCCTACTTCCTGCCACCCCCACTACAATTGCCTTGTGTCTGTCCCATGCAAGTTTGAATTCCCCCACTGTTTTAGCCCCAACAACCTCCCCAGGAAGGCAGTTCCACGCATCCACACTCTCTCAGTGAAAAAAGATTTCCTCACATTACCCCTGAGCCCTCCCCCCTCTATCTTTAAATTATGTCCCCTTGTTCTTACACATCTCTTTTTCTGAAAGATGCTACCCTCCTGGACTTTGTTGATTCCCTTGAGGTACTTGAACGTTTCTATCATGTCCCCCCTGCCCCTTCTTTCATCAAGGGTGTACATATTAAGCTCTCTGTCTCTCTTCATATGATTTCTGATGCAGAACCTGCACTATTTTAGTTGCCCTCCTCTGGACTGCTTCCATCCTGTCTATGTCCTTGCGTAGATGAGGTCTCCAAAACTGCACACAGTACTCCAGATGGGGTCTCACCAACTGTCTGTACAGAGGGATAACCACTTCCTTTTTCTACTTGTGATGCCCCTTCCTGTGCATCCCAGTATCCTCCTGGCTGTCCTTACTGACGTCTCACATTTCTTACCCACCTTTAGATCATCTGATATGACTACCCCCAAGTCCGGTTCCATTTTTGTTGTTGTTAGTACCTCCCCTGCCATTGTGTACTCTTCTCCTGGGTTTTTGTTTCCCAGGTACATTACTTTGCACTTCTTTGCATTGAATCTAAGTTGCCATATGTCTGACCATTCCTCCAACCTTGCCAAGTCCCTTCTCATCCTTTCTATCCCCCCTTGTGTATCAACTCTGTTACATATCTTTGTATCGTCTGCAAAGAGGCATACCTTTTCCTCCAGACCCTCTGCAATGTCACCTATAAAGATGCTAAAGAGGACTGGACCCAGTACTGAGCCCTGAGGTACTCTACTAGTGACCCCCCTTTCTTCGGAATGTGTTCCACTCACTATTACCTTCTGTGTCCTGTTGTGCAGCCAGTTTGCAACCCAGGCTACAACCCTGGGACCCACTCCCAAGCTGGCTAACTTGATTATTAATCTTTTGTGCGGGACTGTGTCAGATGCCTTGCTAAAGTCTAGGTAGGCCATATCCACAGCCCCTCCCTGGCTTATTACTTTGGTCACCCAGTCAAAGAAATCTATTAGATTTGTCTGACATGACCTTCCTGCTGTAAAATCCATGCTGCTTTGGGTCCTGTGCCCTGCTGGCCTCTAGGTACTCAACAGTTCTTTCTTTCAGAAGTGATTCCATCATTTTCCCTACCACTGACGTCAAACTTACAGGTCTGTAGTTTCCTGCTTCTGCCTTGCTCCCACTTTTGTGAAGGGGAATCACATCTGCCCTCCTCCAGTCCTCAGGTACCACCCCATCCTCCCATGATTTGTTAAAAAGTGTGGTCAGTGGTGTCACTAGGTCCTCCCTTAGTTCTTTTAGGATTCTGGGGTGAGTCCCATCAGGCCCCATTGCTTTGTCCACCTTGAGTTTTAGGAGTTCTTTCAGGACTCTTTCTTCTGTAAATGGACTGGTGTCAACCCCCCTACCCAGAGTGCTTCTATTGTCTGGTTTAGGTAACTCCTCCTAATCTTCTTTAGTGAATACTGAGCAAAAGTATTCATTCAGTATCTCTGCCTTTTCACTGTCTCCCTCTGCCCACTTCTCCTCTCCCTTATTAATCTTCACTATTCCTCCCTTAACCTTTCTATGCTCCGTAACGTACCTATAAAAGGTTTTATCCCGCTTCTTAACTGACTTGGCTATTTTTTCCTCAGCTTGGGCCTTTGCTATTCTGACTGCCTTCCCCACTTCTTTCTGCTTTAATTGATACAGTTCCATGTCGTGCTCCTTCTGTGATGCCTTATACTTTTTGAATGCAGCCTTTTTCTCCTTAACCTTCCCACACTCTGGGAATATTAAACAAACTCCATACATGCCCAAACCTCCAATTATATAAAAAAAATTACTGCCCTGTGACCTTTATGGCTGAGTTCAGTGGTTCTGGTTTTGTGTTTCCTGTTACCACTTTTCTGTGAGCTCTTTTGAACCCAGGTACAGACTGTATGTGTAATATTACTATATAGAGAACAATGTATGGGCAACCATACACAACAAGTCTGTGTTTTCATCGAGGGGTTGAGGTGACAGCATATGAACCCCGAGAGCGAAGCTTGAGGGGGGTCCATGCCATGATCTCAACCCTGAGATGGAAACACATGCTGAGTTGTGTGTGGTTGACCATATTTCATTTTTTATAGTATATGGTTTTTTGCACTAGAGTGACAGACACCCACTGAAGTGAAAACAAACCATCTTGCTATTTCTTTGTTCGACTCGCATAACAAAATCAAATTTACACACTTTTGAAAGGTAAAAGGTATAACTTTGGGAACTGGGTGGTTAGTAAGTAGCTAGAGGTAGAATAAATGAGAAATTTAAAATTAAATGACCTTTGAACTGTGCATAACAACTGTTTGGAATGCACATAACACTTTAGAATGCGCATAACGGTTTAGAATGTGCTTAACAAGGATTTTGAGCAGGCTGATTCTTATACATAAATGATAACCATATACTACATGTATAAATATATATATATATATATATATATATATATATATATATATACACACACACACACACACACACACACACACACACTAGCTTGTATATGTAATAAAAATGTAAATGCTGTTGGGATTGAGACATTGGATGGCATGCAGTTTCCAATTTTGTTTTTTTATTATGGTGATACATTCCCTACAGAATGTATGATGAACATGACAGCATTGAGTCTAAATATCTGTATCTTTTGCCAACAGGTATCACCTAGAAATGACTGGCATTTAAGAAACCAGCAATGGCAAACATAATGCACCAAGGAATGACAGTCAGCATGTTGGAGCACAGAGTGAGGCCCTGCTCTCTTCCTTCTCAGAGCAGCGAGCCTGAACCTGAAGAAACCATTACTCCAGTGGAAGAATACAATGAGGAAGAATCTTTGGAGCTTAAGAACAGTAGGCCAACCAGTCCTAGCCATCTGGAACAAGAAGGTGTCGACAACAGTGGCGATGGTGACTCCAGTTCTGATTATGTGAACAATACATCTGAAGAGGAAGACTATGATGAGGGGCTACCAGAGGAGGAAGAGGGAATTACTTATTATATCAGGTACTGTCCAGAAGATGACAGTTACTTAGAGGGGATGGACTGTAATGCGGAAGAAGAGTACATTACCCATGAGGAACAGACCATTGACACTGATGAATGTCAGGAGGCTGTGGAAGAAGAATGGGCGGAATCTGATGGGCGGTGTCGCATTATAACTGGGACAAAGGAGGAAGAAATATATGATGATCAGATCCAGGTTCTGGAGGTCACAGGAACACCTATGCAGGCTGTGCCTGGAGAGGAAAATGAGGAATACTTTCAGAACGAAGAGGGCTATCAGGACTATTACCCTCCAGAGACCAATGGGAATTTGCGAAGAGCATCTCCATATCATTTGAGAAAAGGTGAAACTGAGATGGAAGACAATGAAGAAGACATTGACCAGATCGTTGCCTAAATTAAGTTGAGTATGAGTATGAGCAACATTAACAGCATAGCGGAACAAAGCCCAGATGATACTGAGAATGATAATGTACCAAAGGACTGTAAGGAGACTGTCCACAAAGGGGAACCAGGACATTGTACCAGCAGGCATGAAGGAAGGCCCAGATCACTGAACATTCCACCTGCTGCAAGGCACATTGGGGAAACCCACAGGAGTTTTAAAGTGAAGGCGAAAACGCCGGAAGAAAGGCAGAAGTGGGCACAAGAACAGGTACAAAAAGCTTTCACAAGAAAAATGGTTTATAAGTGAGCTCATATTGCTCAAGTACATGATTTTCTTTTAAGTTGATTTATTCAGGATAACTTAAAACTGAGATGCAACTTCTCATTGACATAAGGTTCTGTTGCTACCTAATCTTACAACTAGGTGGACGGAAGCACTGGAAGGTCAAGTGACTTGACCAGGGTCACACAGAAAGGGGCTGTGGTGGGGTTTGAGCATAGGATCCTCATTCTACATGGTTAGGGATGTAGGAGCTAATGCACTGTGCAATGGAAAACAGGGCTGTGAGGCCCAGGATGTAAGATCTAATTCAGTACACAGTAGATGCTGAGATGTAGGATCTAATGTAACATGTAATGCAGAGAGGACCATGGGGCCAGGGGAGAGAGCATATGTGTGTTAGAGAGTATCCGTGCACATGCATGAGGGCATGGCTATATGTACGTGACAGCGTGTTTCAATGTCAGCATGTGTGGGTCTGTGTGTTTTAGTGTGTAAGAGTGCACATGGAGGTAAGAAAGCATCTCTGCATGTGCACGAGGGCATGTCTTCATATACGTGTATATATGTGTGTGTACATGACATAATATCTGTCTGTGTGTATGTAAGAGTGCGCGTGTTTGTATGGAGTATCTCTGCATGTGCATGAGAGCACGTCTGAGTATTTGACAGGCTGCAAATGTGTGTCAGTGTTTGTGTGCGAAGAGTGCATATCTGTGTCTCTGCATGTGTAAGAGGACATGTCTGTGGGCAGTGTAGCCACCTCCCTTGTTTTGCAGCTGGCATGGAGCCGAGGATGGGTGCTCACCAGGAACATTTATATTTAACCAGGTTTGGGGAAGCACCCAAGCATATTGGACACCCGCACCCACCCACTGAATCAACAGTCTAGAGGCAGAAGACCATGTGCTGAATACTGTACTGGTCTTCACTGGGAGGACACTTCTATTTCACACGGGTACTTTTTATTTAATCATAGTCATTACACTTGGAACTACACTCACCATTTGGATGAACCAAGGGTATAATAACTATTTACAAACTATCCCAGTTGTAAGACTTCTTTCTGTTTTAGCAGCTTGGATAATCTCATTTATTTATTTATTTATTTTTTAATTTTATTTTTTTGTTGACTGGGTAAGTGCACTAGACAAATTCTGCCTATTTTCAGGCACGACCCGGGGGAGGGGGATACAGATGAATGCCAGCTGATCTTGAACCAGATTAAGCTGTTAGGTAGCATTTTTAATGAATGGGGGGAATTTTGGCCAGGACGCTGGGGAAATTCCCCTACTCTTTTCGAGAAGTGCCATGGGATCTTTAACATCTACCTGAGCTACCACCAGAACAGGCAAATGGGGCCTCGGTTTAACTTCTCATCCAGAAGACGGCACCCCAAGAGCGCAGCACCCCCCTCATGCTGCACTACAGTGTCAGTATTGAGATAGAACCCACAGCCTTCTGATCTCCTGACCTCAAGAAACGAGTGTGCTACCTGCTGAACCACTGACACTACTGACTGTCATTTAAATACATGAAAATGTCCCTGCTGTGGAGACCTTACTCAGGTTAGCACTGTTCACCACATTGCTGAACAACAGCTCAAGTTCCCTGTTCCATAGCCTCCAAAAAGTCACCCACTGGACACATAAGACCTTGTTTATGATTCTGCTCTTCATGACCTGGCCTTCATTAAGGGATGTGCTGATTTAGATTTACCATTTTAATTAATCCCCAAGCCCAGACAGTTACAAGTTTAGTTTGCTAATGAGGATATACTTCACAGGTGCTCACAAGACCATCAGGATCCCTTTTCTGCCACGTTGCCATCCCAGCATTGAGATTTAACCTTACAGGCATTGTCAAACCTCACCCAGGACTCCTGAATCACATATCTCACCCACCTGTGGGTTTGCACATCAAGGCCTCCCACAAGCACCTCTAATGATCTAACAAAATTCTACAGCTAGCAATAGGAGCTGCCAGCTCTGATGCTCTAGAACTCCCCCATTGCAAACTTGAGTTTTCTTGACATTGTCACATTTTTTTCCCAGTTTTGATGCACACAGAAAACTAATGCTTGGCTATAATTAAATCAGACTGCAGAACTTTGTCAGAGACCCCCAGGGCTACCTACATTACGTCCTCCCATAGCCATGCACTCCTATGTCTTTGGACTCCAGGGGTTGGACTACCATAGTATACCCTTTTCGGTAATAATGCCCCCCGTTGACATGGCAGTGTTACTCCCCTCACGTCCTACACCCCAGAATAAACCCTAATCGCGTACAGTCCAGGTGCACAGCTACCTCCTTGGTCCTCTCTTAGCATACAGGCAATTCTTGCTGTGGAAGTTTCACAGGCCACTAGGAACCAAACCTGCAAGGGACCTGTGCCACTCCTATACTCCAGGCCTGTTACTACCCCTTGAACATGGCAAGCCACTGAAGGTCAGTTGCAGCTGGAACCATGAAGTGGGAACTCCCAAAAGTTCAGGCTCCATTCTGTTAGTGGTAAACCCACCAGTGATTAAACATGAAGACTCCCTTCCAACCATCCCACGAACAGGTGGCCTCATGGAATACTTCTAAGTAGTTCATTGCTTCATGAGCACTCACTTTCTGCCATCCCCAGAGGGATAGACTTACAGAAGGCTGCTCGATCTCTTTACATCCCCAGCTTTTATAATTAATTTGCAGGATGTGCAAAAGACAGAACTGAATGTTCTGCCATGATTGACAACAGTGTATTTGCTGACGCGGCCAATCGTTAAGCTTCCATTTTCAACAGTCTGGATGTTTTGAAATTAACAAAAGTACAAGCTGTGTTGGAGAACACACCACTGATAGCAAAAAATCAATAAACACTAGTAACACAAGCTCTTCCTTAGCATAAGTGTGTGTGGTTATTAAACTAGCATGCCTGTGTATCCCTATATATATGACTCCATGTGTGGGGCTCTGTGCACATGCGTCAGTGTGAGTAAGGGTGCTCATTTGTAAGAAAGTACCTCTGCATGTGCTTGAGGGCATATCTGTTTATACATGACTGTGTCTCTGTAGTTTTGTGTGTACAGTGTATTTGGGGGGGGTGTGTGTGTGTGTGTGTGTGTGTTCATATGTAGGAGTATCTTGTAATGTGCTTGAATGCATGTCTGAGTGAGTATGACAGTGTATCTGTGTATATGACAATATATGTGGCTCTCTGTATGCATATGGGTGAATATGTGTCAGTGTGTGGGTTACTTGTGCTCGGATAGTTCTTGTATGGATCTGCTTATCCTCCATAGCATAGTGCTGCTGTCCGACCTAGGATCCCACCAAACTCAGTTTCCAGATCTCCATAGTCAGAAAGTTGTGGATCCAAGGTCACATCCATTGGATCCAACCTCAGGTAGTTGGATCCGATGGTCAGATCCAGGTCAGCTCCACAGATACCGCAGATACTTACTGTGGCTCCTAGGAGGTTGGATCCTTTGTTGCATGTCTGTGCCATCCCAGGCTATCCGCCATCTTACCAAAATAATGGTATCCAATAATATCTGACTTGGTAGGATATTATCCGAGCAAAACTAGTGTGGGTGTAGAAGTGCACCTGTATGTACAAGATCATCTCTTCATGCATATTAATGCATGTCTGAGTGTATAGGAGTGTGTCTGTGTATCTGTTAGTGCTAGCGTGTCTTTGTGTATGATGGTATTGGTGGGTCTGTGCATGTGGCATGTAAGTATATGAGCCCACATGCATGTAAAAGTGTTTCTTCATGTGCATTAATGTAGGTCTGAATGTATGAGACACTACACACTGGTCTTTACATGTGCCAGTGTGTGTAAGTGTAAGAGTGCATGTGTATGTTGGACTACGTCTATGTATGTATCTGTGTTTAAAACAGCATATTTGTATATCTGCATACAGTAATGCATGACAGAGTGTGTCATTATTGGTCAGTAATCATACGCCTCTTGAGGGCGTTGTTAGGCATGAGATGCTTGTGCTGATTGCTTTTGTACACCCAAGAGAGAAGTGTGATTCTAGGGACATGGATATTGTGATCTATCCACACTTCTGGCAGTTGCTTTTCCCTTTAAAACTTGCCGGAAACATCTTCATGCTGGCTCCTCCCTCCCACCCAATTGGTAACTCCCTTGGCTCCGCCCCATGACGCCAGATCTTCCTTTCTGCTGGAAGAAGCAGGTTCCCTCCTTACCGCTGTCATGCTGAGTAGACCCTTACGACTAAATCCACTGATTTACTTCCTAAAAAGTTTAATACTTTGTGTCTTCAGCTCGATCATCGATCGTGACTGCGATGGACAACAAGTCCGCTCCCGGGTTCCATTGGTGCTCTAGCAGGCAGAAGATGTCCCGAATGCCACGTGCATCTATTACCTGGGACACAAACACGATCCCCAGGCCTGCGATGTTTGTTGAACTTTCCATCCTACCGTGCTTGAGGACCATCTCACCCAAATCTACTTAGGTCATCCGAGCAAACAGAACTTGATGGCCAAATCTAAGGATGCCCATTGGGTGATCTCTGTGACTGCGGGGTACGCTGAACAGCTTGCAGCATTTGAGGAGGCTGCAGCCTAGGCTGCTTTCCACTCCTCTTCGGCGGCTGTCTTTGTGCCGCTCCAGCTGGTTCAACTTTCACTGGATCCTTCAAAAAGTTGTGCCAGTCCTTGCCGACCCTGGGTCAGGGACCCTCTGGGCACAAATCCAAGATGAAAAAAGAGTCATAAAAACGGTCTTGTTGATGTTCATGGGATTGGGAGTGCTCTCGATCAAGAGCTTTGGATTCTCGTGCTTCTCCGGATCCAACTTCGGTCAAATCCTCTGGCCAGGTCGTCTGCTCCACTGTAATCCTGTTGGGCCAGTTGGCCGAGACATTGGTTGATCTTCCAGCCAAGAGTTTTCTCAAGCTGGTCAACCAGTTGTCAACTGAAGAGGCCAATACTTCCTTATCCAGGACTCCGGTCCTGACTCAGACTGTTGGCGGGATGGATCAGTCCACTGCCCCACCACCTCTGGTTGACAATGAAGACCCAGAGGGGCCTCGGCGCTCGCCGACTCCCTCCGAGCCCCACCGACTGTTCCCCCAGCATTTGAGGTCGAGGTCTTCCTCCCATGGGTTGAGCAGTTCCCACCAACACCAGCTCTCCTGCTCTTGGCACCATGGAAAGCAGCTCCACCACTGCTCTACATCCTCGTCCTCCTCGGATGAGGAGAGCCTTCAGCACAAGTTGCGTCAATGCTACGAGCATCTCATGTGGCAACAGCTGGTGCTCACTGGTGTGAAGCTGGCTCTGGCTACCATGCCGGCAGTCACCTGGCTTTTGCCTGACAGGCCGATGCCTTTTCCACCTGAGGAGCTGACCAAGATGGTCCCGGCTCGGCCAACCCCGGCATCTCCACCAATTCTGGTGGAGTCGCCACCTAAACAGCTGCAGACTGGCGCTCCAGCCAAGGAGTCTCAGCCAACCAAGGGGCTTCACCATCGGCTGTCGTTCACTGTCATCCCTGCAGAGGGTCAGTGGGGACTCAGGCAGTTGACCCCCCCTTTTTTTTGTGGTGTAAATTTACTGCTTTTTTGCTACTTCAGGTCACCAGGCTTCAGCCTGGTCATGGACCCCTGCACTTCCACCTCCTGTTTCCTGCACTCACCCCGGCACCTCTGGCTTACCCCCCAGAGGGTGGGGTCGTGGCACCCAGGCAGTAGTGCCGCAATCATGGTGACTGTCCAGGAGCGCCAATGAGGAGGCTAAGCGAAGCTGGAGGCAGGCTTCATAGAGGTGGCCATCGGCGTGAGTTTTTTCCCCTTATTTCTTCAGGGGCAGGGACGTGCGGTGACGTCCTGCATCCGCCCTGTCCCCATACTGCTCCAGGCACCGCACCAACCGAGGTACCCCCAGCCTTTGCCAGGGATTCCCACAGATTGGTCACACACACACCCCTCCCCCAGAGAAGGAGAGCAGTCCGTGGGATGCTCAATTCTTCTCTCCCGGCTGGCCCTCGGTTCCACGGGTCCATTCCTGAACCCAGGTCACCAGCGCCGCAAGTGGAAATCCAACTGCTGTGCCAGCAGGCTGGCTAGTCAGCCCCTCTTTAATGACTCCTCGGAGTCAGAGGGTTCCTCCCTGCACTTCCGTCCGGTCGATGTGGAGTCGGTGGGGGGATCTCTTGATGAACGAAGGCCCTTCCTCTTTTATGGACCTTTTCCGCCTGATCTCTGCGTCCACGGGTATGAAAATGGAGCCCGTCCAGAAACTGGCTCATTACCAATTGACTGAGATCCTCGACTGGGGGATATACTCCTACAAAGGCCTTCCGGGTGGCGGAGGCAGTTCTTGGCTTTGCCCTGAAGCTTTGGCAGCGCCCTGCTTCCTCCCCTGTGCCCTCTTCCCAGGTGGTCGGCAAGCATGCAGTACCTACCGATTCCCTCTCGGGAATCACAGAACACCTCTCGGTCAAGGGGATGGTGGCCGATTCTGTGTTTAGGCACTCCAGCAACACTGGGGATGTTGACAAGCCACCCGATAAAGAGTCCAAGAAGTTGGATCATGCGGCTAAAAAGGCCTGCGCTGCCTCCTCACTTGCACACCACCATGCGAGCTCGGCCCTCCTTATGGCCCTCTTCTCCCATGCCCTGCTAGGTACTCTGGATGAGGTGCTTCCTTATCTGCTGGAAGACCTTCAGACCACGGTCAAACAGGTCCAGGACCAGGGCCAGGCTGTAGCAAAACAGCTCCAGATAATCATGGACATTGGGGACTCCTGTGCCTGCTCTGTGGCGGCCGCAGTGGCCATGCACCACAGGGCTGAGGATCTTGACCTTCATGGCGGACACTTAGCACAAGCTGGCAGATGTTTCTTTCTTGGGCACTGATTTGTTTGAACCCAGGGTCGAGGGCCACCTCAATCGCATTGAGAAGTCCAGTGCCACCTTGGACTCCATGACATCTGCCCAAAAGGACCCCAAGGGCTCCAAGCAGCAGCAGAAAAGGAAGCCCATTCGATCCACCTTTTCTCCTGCAGCCAAACCAGCCCAACCCCAGGCTGATCAGCAGGCCCAGGCCTGGCGACCTCGGCCAAAGTTAGTGGCCTTGGTCATCCATAAGCCTGGGGGGAGAAGCTCCGGGGGTCTCTCAGCCAGACCCCCCTCCTCCTGTCAGCCTGCACAGTGATGGGATGAGGGGTGCCTCCCTCATGCCCATCAAACCTCCCCTAGATCCTCCCTTGGGGGGTCAGCTCCACCACTTCCTTTCAGCCTGGTCCACTGTCACCACAGACAGGTGGGTCCTTGAGGTGGTGGGTCAGGGTCTGCCTCTGGAATTCGAGCAGTACCCTCCTTGCCGAGCCTGCACCCCATGGGTGGTCTTGGTATCCGCAGACATTCTGTCAGCTCTCAAAGATGACAAAGTCCAGCTCCTCCGCAAGGAGCTCATGGTTCCTGTTGCAGATCCTCCAGAACACCCAGGGTTTGTCTCCTGGTACTTCCTGGTGCCAAAGCGGATGGGGAGGCTGGTACCCCATACTAGATCTGCACTACCTGAACAAGTTTCTCAAGTCGCACACCTTCAGGATGGTAACTCTGTCTCAGATCATACCATCTCTAGAGAAGAACATATGGTTTTGCTCCCTGGATCTTTAGGATGCATTCTTCCACATCCTGATCCATCTGTCGCGCCGAAGTTTCCTCTGCTTCTGAACCAAGGGAACCCTCCATGAGTTCCAGGCCAGACAAGGGAACCCTCTGAGTTCCAGGCCATACCATTCGGCCTGTTCTTGACCCACAGGGTCTTCACCAAGTACACTGCAGTGCTAGCAGCTTACATGAGGCACCGAGGGGTCCAGGGTTACCCCTACCTGGATGACTGGCTGATTGCAGGTACCTCCAGGCAGGTGGTGGAGTGGTCCAGGGACCTGGCCCTCCAGATCTATGGCTCCCTTGGCCTCCTGGTCAATGAGGCCAAGTTGAAACTCATATCTTCACAGGTGATCCACTTCATCGGAATGCCAGGCGGAGCTAGACTCTAACAGAGCCAAAGCCCGGCTGCCTGCAGACAGGGCAGTGGCTCTCTCCTCCTCTGCCCAGTCATTTTGGGTTGGGCAGTTGCACCCCTTCCTGGGACTTCCTGCACCTGCTGGGTTACTTTGGCAGCCTGCACCAGCGTGGTCCAATGGGTCCGCTGGAGAATGCGCTTCCTGCAGTGGGAGCTGGCCAGACAGTGGTCTCAGCACAGGGGTCACTTTGACCAGCTGGTGACTATGACCCAGCAGATGTGGGACACCTTCCAGTGGTGGTTAGTCCCAGAGCATCTGCAGGAAAGGATCACATTTGTCCACCCAGAGCCGATGTTCATCCTAACGACCGATGCCTCTCATGGGCTGGGGTACCAACCTGGGGGAACATGAGTTCATGGGCTGTGGTCCCCCGAGGAGTCCTGATGGCACTTCAACCTCCTGGAGCTCTGAGCAGTTCAGCTGGCACTGACTGCATTTTCTTCATGCATCAGGGGTCAGGTGGTTCAGGTCCAGACTGACAACACCATGACCTTGCACTACCTCAACAAACAGGGCGGGATGAACTCCCTGCTACTGTGTAAGGAAGCCCTCCATGTGTGGACCCTCGTGTGCAGCCTGGAGGCCGATCTCCTAGCCATCCATGTGGCAGGGGCCTCCAACCAGCTGTTGGACGCTCTCAGTTGTGTGGGCGAGGCATTTCATGAGTGGTCTGTCCACCCAGAGGTAGTACACAGCCTCCCAGTCAGACACCCCTTGGGTGGACCTGTTTGCCTCCAGGGAGAATGCAAAGCTGAGGCTGTTTTGTGCCCATCCCCCTCAGCAGGGAACACTGCAGGGGCATGCCTTCTCAAGGCCCTGGACCCCAGGCCTCTTCTATACCTTCCTGCTTTCTCCACTTTCTTTGGTTCACAGAGTTTTGCTCAAGGCCAGGAGGGACAAGGCACAGGTGATCTTGGTGGCCCCGGACTGGCCCAGCCAGTTCTGGTACCCCGATCTCCTCAGCCTCAGCAGCAGGCTTCTGAGGCATCTTCCTCTTCGCCCGGGCCTGCTCTCATTAATCAGGGGAAGGTACTCCATCCGGACTTTCAATCCCTGCACCTGACAGCCTGGTTCTTGAGCGGCTAGAGTTCCAGGCTTTGGGTCTCTCTGAAGATGTCCTCACTGTTGTGGAGGCATCTCTGAAGGAGTTGACCAGGAAATGCTATGCCTTCAAGTGGAAGAGGTTCTCCATTTGGTGCCAGGGCAAGGGGCTGAACCCCTTGTCCTGTTCAGTGGCTAGCATCCTTGACTACCTGTGGTCCCTCTCTTAAGTTGGGCCTTCAGTCGATGACCTTTAAGGTGCACCTGGCAGCCATATCTGCTTACCAGGTGTGGGCCAGTCAGCAGTAGGTGGTGCAGGAGGAAGTGGTATGGCGCTTTTTCCAAGGCCTTGACCACATTTCTCCTCTGGTGCGTGAATCACCACCACCTTGGGATCTGTTGCTACTTTTGGCAAAGCTCATGGGCAAGCCATTCGAACTGATGCAGAGGTGTGACATGTCTCACCTGTCGTGGAAGACTACCTTCCTGGTGGCTGTCACATCAGCCAGAAGGATTAGTGAGCTCCAGGTGCTTTCAGTAGAGTCTCCTTACCTGGTCTTTTACAGGGACAAGGTTGTCCTGCGCCCCAACCCGAAGTTCATCCCAAAGGTTGTGTCAGAGTTTCATCTTAATCAGGTGATTTAAACAATATGAAGTCTTGCTGTATTCAGACATAATGCAGTTAGCCCCAGCACTTGAACTGTCCCAGCGAGGAAAGAGTTAACTCCATGCAGAAGTATGGAATGTGAAGCTCAAGCTCGGTTTTCAAACCTCTGTCTGTGGTACTTACCAGTGCAACCGTCAGATTCTTTACTCCGCCTAACAGTGAAGTCACTCCGAAGATTCCTCTGCTCGGTTTGATAAACGTAAAGTGTTCGGTTTAAACTTATTCTTTATTGTTTTAAGGATTTCCGGCCTCTGTCTATGGTACAGGTAGTGTGGTAGATAGGTAGTGACTGTATTTTATTTTAAATAACTTGTGGAAATTGTTGGTTCTTCGGTTTCTTCCCAGTCGGTCCGGTTAGGAACCGACCTTGTGTTTCCTTCTAATTTTAAATTTATTATTTTAGAGTGGTGTTCCAGTACCGATCAGTTTCAAAAGAACCGTGCCTTTTCTCTGTTCTTTTCCAAACCCGTGACATAGTTGTTACCGATCGGTTGGTATTACCTGGCTTGAACGCTTCTGTAGGGTAATTTTGGTAGGTTGACCATGTCTGAGAAACCCAAAAAGAAAACCTGTTCCACTGGGTTTCAACACTGTACTGAGTGTGGGGAGGCCTTTGCCAAGGCCGACCCCCACCTCATCTGTGTTTATTATCTGGGGTTTGACCACCTCCAGTCAGACTGCCAAATTTGCAAAAACTTTCCTAAAACCACTCTAGAAAAAAGACTGAGCAGGTTGAAGGAAAGGGAGGCCGAGAAGTCCGTAGACCTGGATGGCCAGCCCAGTTTGGTTACAGCCGAACCTGGGGAGGTGCCTACTAACCTCCGCGATACCTCCTCGGGCAAAAGGAGAGCTGTCTCTGAGGGGACAGTTCCGTCAAAAAAGAAACGAAAGTCCGCCGGTTCGGATCCAGTATCACTTACTCCAACCGTGGACGAGATAGCCAAAGTGATTAGTACTGTCCAATCGCTTCATCCAGTTCCATCCGAACCGGTGCCGCCGGTTAGGTCAGAACCGGCTCCTTTGGATTACAATCCAGATGCTTTCTATGAGGAGTGGGAGGGAGATGAAGACTATCCCGACGATGATGACGATGACTGCGACGGTGGGGGTCTGGATGTGCCCATTGAACCGGACATCTCCCCAGACAGACCCTCTGATTTCTCCCCTCCCAGGCTTTCTGAGTCCCCTTCTCACTTCTTGTTTTACAAGAAGGCAGCTGAAACCCTCCAGCTCCCTTTGGTTGAAGCTGCTGAGGGGGAAGAAGAGCCTGATTTTGTGGAGATGACGGACATCCCAGAGTCCAAAAGGTTGTCTATTCCCCTTCACAAGTCCTTGGGGAAACAGACAAAAAAGATTCTACAGACTCCTAACTCTCTACCTCCTGTAGATAAAAGAATGGACAGGAGATGCATGTTATCAGGCTCAGCTGCAGAGTTCCTTTATTCACATAGCAGCCATGTTGGGATAGTGCAGGCTGCAGCCTGTGACGGGGCAAACATTCATTTGGCTTCACACCCCCCAGACAAGGACTCCAGGAAAGTCGATGCCATGGCCAAGAAACTATACTTGGCATCCTCTTTGGGACTCAGGCAGGCAAATGATATGGCCTACACAGCCAGGTACCAGAAGTCCAGGTGGGATATGGTTCTGGAACTGGCTAAAAAGGCCTCCCCCAGCTAGCCAAAATGCTGGAGGAGGTGGCTGCGGATGGAATTGAGGCATCCAAAGTACAATTTCACGCTGCTGTCAACTCCAGCGATGTGGCATCCAGAGTCATGGCTACATCTGTCTCTCTCAGAAGGCATGCTTGGCTTAGATGTACTAGCCTATCACAGGACACCCAGTCTAAGGCTATGGATTTTCCTGTAGTTGGTAACTCTCTGTTTGGGGAGCAGACAGAGGCTTACATGAAGAAAATGGACGCATATAGAACCACTTACAGGAGTGCACAGGCCAAGGAAAGGCAAGCCACCCCTCAGAAGCAGCAGTCCAGGGGCAGGGGCAGGCCTTTTCACAGGCCATTTTACCAAGCCCAGGCCTCCTCGTCTTACCCACAAAGGAGGTTTTTCCGAGGGAGGGGTAGAAGGGGGATGAGCAGGGCTGCTTCTTCCTCCCAATCTAAGGCTCCTGCCAAGCAGACACTCTGAGGTGTCAGCCCGGGTCGACTCTCCAGTCCCAGTAGGAGGTAGGCTGGCTTACTACTTTCAGGCCTGGAAGTCTGTTACCTCAGACAAGTGGTTCCTGGAAGTAGTAAGCCAGGGACTAGCCCTCAGCTTCAAAAGGTACCCAAAAAGGAGGTCTAAGTCTTTTCCACCTGCATCAGTTTCAGAAACCCTTGCCCTAGAGGCAGAGGTTTCCTCTCTCCTGGCTCTCAGAGCCATAGAGAAGGTTCCTACTCAACACAGGGGAAAAGGCCTGTACTCCAGGTACTTCCTCACCCCAAAGAAAACGGGGAGTGGTGACCCATCCTGGATCTAAGGTATCTGAACAAACGCATTTCAAAACCCAAGTTTAAAATGGTAACTCTGGGAATAATCCTTCCCTCTTTAAGGCCAGGAGATTGGCTAGCATCACTGGACTTCAAGGATGCCTACTTCCATATCCCTATAGGGTGCTCCCACAGAAAATACCTCAGGTTCGTGTTGCCTTCAGGCCATTATCAGTTCAAGGCCATGCCTTTTGGCCTAACATCAGCTCCAAGGGTGTTCACAAAGTGCCTTGCAGTAGTGGTGGCTTACCTCAGAAGACAGGATATCACCATTTTTCCATATCTGGACGACTGGCTCCTAGTAGGGCAGTCTTCAGACCAGGTCAGGTCAGCTCTGCAAACCACTCAGGACTTACTCAGTTCCTTAGGGTTTCTTCTCAATCTGCCTAAATCTGTCCTCGAACCAGTACAGTTTCTCACCTTCATAGGGGTGGAATTGGATACTACCCAAGCAAAAGCTTTCCTTCCTCTGGCCAAGGGTGAAGGCCTTAGTAGACCTCGCTTCCTCCTTTCAGCCTCAGGTTTCTCTTTCAGCGAGACAGTTCCTCCAGCTCCTGGGCCACATGGCAGCCTCCACTGCAGTGGTTCAAGGAGCCAGAGTTCAGATGCGGGACATTCAGTTCCATGTAAGGTCCTTTTGGTCACAGGGAACAGATTCTTTCACCAAACTGATTCCAGTGACCCGAACTCTGGTCCAGGCTGTCCAGTGGTGGCTGGACCAGGACAACCTCAGACAAGGGGTTCCATTTCTCCCTCAACTTCCATCAGTAGTACTGACTACGGATGCTTCTCTCCTAGCCTGGGGAGCCCACCTGGGAGCCCTAACAGCTCAGTGGATTTGGTCCCTGCAGGAGTCTCTTCTTTATATCAACCTCCTGAAACTCAGGGCAGTTTTTTCTAGCCCTTCAGACCTTTTCGGATTCAGTCAAAGGCAAGGTGGTCCAAGTCAGGACGGACAACACTACCACAATGTGGTACATCAACAAGCAGGGAGGCACTTGGTCTACAGCCTTGTGCACAGAGGCCATGAAGATTTGGTCTCTGGCCTATTCCCTTCAGACTTCCCTGGTAGCAGTTCATCTTCCAGGGAAGGACAATGTGCTGGCAGATGCTCTGAGCAGGATTTCACAGGGGCATCACGAATGATCCTTGAATCCTCACATTCTGAGGATAATTTTCTCCAAGTGGGGCATTCCAGAAATAGATCTATTTGCAGCACCAGACAGTCATCAACTTCCTCTGTTTTGCTGCAGACCTCCAGTCCTGGGGACAGTTCCCCAGGATGCCCTCATTCTGAACTGGAAGGGCAGGTTTCTCTATGCCTTCCCTCCTTTCCCTCTCCTGTTCAGAGTTCTGATCAAGATAAGAACTCAACCCTGCACAGTGATACTGGTGGCTCCAGATTGGGCCAGACAACCCTGGTATCCTCTACTGCTGTCCTTGGCTGTCTCACGTCCCCTGTCTCTTCCCAGGAGATACCATTTTCTCTCCTCCTCCCAGGGGTGGATCTGGTACCCCAGTCTCCAGTCTCTCAACCTCAAGGCCTGGCTCTTGAAGAGTTAGAATATGCAGCTGTACATCTCTCTCTCTCTCAGGGAGTTCTGGATATTCTGAAGGTCTCCAGGAAACCTTCCACTAGAAAAACTTACAATTCCAAATGGAAGAGGTTCAGTATTTGGTGTTGTCAGAAAGGTATTGTGCCTGATTCTGCAGGCATTTCCACAACCTTAGATTATCTAGCTAGCTCATCTGAATAGTCTAGGCCTTAGGCCTGCCACTCTGAAGGTTCATCTAGCAGCTGTCTCTGCATTCCTTTCAGCAAAGAAGGGTTCTTCCAAGGGCATCTCTTCCTGTTTTCAGGAAGTTTTTCAAAGGTCTGGTTCACATTAACCCTCCCTTTAGGGAGCCTACTCCGCCTTGGGATCTTAATGTCTGCATTGCTCAGCTTATGCAGCCACCCTTTGAGCCTATGGCTTCGGCTGAATTGAAGTACTTGACCTGGAAAACTGTATTCCTGGTAGCTATTACTTCTGCCAGGCGGATTAGCGAATTACAGGCCCTGTCAGTTGAACCTGACTTCATATCCTTCCATGGGGATAAAGTGGTCCTAAGAACTAATAGGAGGTTCTTGCCTAAAGTGGTATCGGATTTTCACCTAAACCAGTCTGTTTCTTCATGTATTTTTCACTGACCATTCTTCCCCAAGGAAAAGAAGATTACACAGTTTGGATGTTAAAAGGGCACTTGGCTACTACATAGAGCATACTAAGGCACACAGAAATGACGGTCTTCAGTTGTTCCTCACTTATGGTGAAGTGGGGAAAGGTAAGCCTGCCACTAAGAGAACTATTGCCAGATGGACTGTTTCCTGTATACAATTTTGCTATGACAAATTGGGTAGAACACCCTTTTCAGGCCTGAGTGCTCACTCGACTAGGGGTACAGCTGCTACTCTAGCTGCGGCCAGAGATATACTGTACCCTCGATAGAGATTTGAAAAGCAGTCACCTGGAAAACAGTACATACATTCACCAAGCATTACTCTCTGGACATCCAGTCTAGGAGTGATGCTAGGTTTGGCACAGCAGTACTGCAGAGCCTGTTCCCAAAGTAGGTTCTTCATTCCCTCCTCCATAGGGAACTGCTTGGTAGTCTGCATTATGTCTGAATACAGCAAGACTTCATGTTGTTTGAAGACAAACTTACTCACCATAGTAATGTTGTTTCTTCTAATGGAGTCTTGCTGTATTCAGACCTCCCCACCGCCTCCCCTCTCAGAACCTGTTTTTTGGGAAGTGGGTTGGCAGGCACAGTGTTGCACCTCAGGGATGTACCTTGTACCCCTCTTGGTGGGGTAACTTATGTTTTTCCTTCTTGTGTTGCATAGTTTGAATTGTCACTACCCTATTTCTTCTTGGGTTCTCGACTTGAGTCTTTTTTGGACCCCAAAAAGTATTTTGCCTTTTGGCTATATGTTCAAACAATTTCCACATTTTAGTGTCAAGTTAGTTAGTTGCTTGTAAGAATCTGACGGTTGTACTGGTAAGTACCACAGACAGAGGTTTGAAAACCAAGCTCGAGCTCAACATTCCATGCTTCTGCATGGAGTTAACTCTTTCCTCTCCGTGGCAGTTCAAGTGCTGGGGCTAACTGCATTATGTCTGAATACAGCAAGACTTCATTAGAAGAAACAACATTACTATGGTGAGTAATTTTTTCTTAATCTCCCGGTGTACTTCAGTCACACCTCGAAGGCTGAGCACAGGCTGCATAATTTAGACCTGTGGCAAGTGCTTGCCTACTATAGGGAGCGCACAGCTGGAGTTTGGGGAGAGGCTCGCCAGCTATTTGTCACTTACGCTGAAGCTGCACCTGGCAGACTGGCAGCTAGGCAGACGATTGGCAGGTGGATTGTATCCTGCATCAACCTCTGCTATAGGTTGGTGGGTAGGGAGCCTCCCGGAGGGCTAAGGGTTCATTCAGTCCGTCATACCGCTGCCTCAGTGGCTCCTTCCAGGGATGTCCCTATCCAGGAAATGTGCAGGGCTTCTGCCTCGAGGTCAGCATGCACCTTCATTTCCCAGTACCACATTGATCTCGAGTCATGCTGGGATGCTGTTTTTGGGGCCTCAGTTCTCCAGTCTCCGTTCCCTAAGTAGGGGGTGTGCACCTTGCCTCCCTCCTCCTGGAGAACTGCTAGGAGTCTGCCAGAAGTGTGGCTATAACATCATACCCAAACCCCTGGAAAAACAGGTTACTGACCTGTAACAGTAGTTCTAGGAGTGGTATACGATGTTCATCCACACGGACCCACCCGACTTCCCCTGGCTTTGGTGCCCACAACTGCTTCCAGCAGGCAAGATCTGGCATCATGGGGCAGAGCCAAGGGAGTTAACCACCCAGGTGGGTGGGAGGAGCCAGCTTCCTCATTTCCAGCAAGTCTTAAAAAGAAAGGCAACTGCCAGAAGTGTGGATGAACATCATATACCACTCCTAGAATTACTGTTACAGATGAGTAATCTGTTTTTATTGACCATAATCACACATCCCTGGAGAGTTTTATTGCACTTACATGAAAGAAAAGTCACAGCAACTGATTTTTGGCGCATGTTATAAAGTTATAATTATTTTAAAGTGGAACCGGGACTGGCCCACCAGCGCAGCAGTAGCGCTACTGCTTGTGATGCCATTGATCCGGGTTTGGGAATGTGCCAGGGAAAACTGAGGGCCGGCTGGGGGAAGGAGGTTTGAGCATTCGAGGACCGCTCGCCTTCTCCAGGGAGGGAGGGGGGATGAGGCTCTGCGCTTGACTGGCCTCTGGCGGAGGCTGGAGGCAGAGCAGGTATCAAGCCACAAAGAAGGGTAGGGGCGTGATGGATGTCCGTGAATGCGCCTTGACATCTGGGCGCACGTCACATCCACTACCAGAACAGTGGAAAACAGCTCCCTAGGCACCGGGAAGATGGAGCACCCGGCACAGACTTCCACAACTTTCACTGCCTGTCCTGGTTGGCATGACCGGAGTGAACAAGAAGCTCGGGGAGTACGGGCCCCACCTTGTCCTCACCTAGGGGGTAGAACCAGGGCTCCATGAGAGACCACCAATGGGCTCCAGGTAAGGGAGAGAAAAGGGGGCGGATGCCATAGGTGACTCCCGATGGTGCGGGGCTCAGGGAGCAGGGGGGAGTATAAAGAGAAAGCAAAAAAAAAAAAATGGGACCGGTGTAAAAGTAAAAAAAAAAATATATATATATATATACATAATAATTTTGTCCCACGCTGCATGACTCTCTTAAAGAGCTAGTGTACTGCCTGCAATTAATTATAACTTTCAGATGTAGTCAGCTATCCCTTCTTATATCTCAAGTATTTATTCTTTTCTGCTTGCTAATTAGAAGATTTCCCACCTGCCAGTACTGAGGTGATATGTGGAGCAGCACTCTGTCTGGAGGGGAAAAAAAAGTCAGTTCTGTTCCTCCCACTACATCAACCCTGAAATCACACTGACTATGACATCACTAGTAACCAATGAGAACCATTTCTCTCTGCCAGGTTTCACATTCACATGAAGCAGCAGGGACTGTCTTTCCCTAGTTACTGGTGATGTCACAATTTCCTGCATTTTGATTGGTAGCTTGTGAAAGTCACTGCTCAGGTTGCAAGGACTGTGGTGCCTCAAGATGTTTGGTCTCATTTCTGATGATGTAGTGGGAGGAACAGAACTGACTTTTTTTTCCCTCCAGACAGAGTGCTGCTCCACACATCACCCCAGTACTGAAAGGTGGAACATCTTCTAACTGGCAAACAGGAAAAAAAAAAAATACTTCAGATACTGGAAGTGATAACTAATTGCATCTGAATATTACTATCAATTCCAAGCAGTACACTAGCTCTTTAATGTCCCAAAAACACTTGTCTCACTCGCTACTTCTTGTCCGGGATTGTGAGAGTGCAGCTGAGTGCTCGGCTTGATAGGCAGGACCTGAACTTTTTGGGGACTGTGTGTAACTGGGAGGTTTCATTTTATTTTTTTGCGTACACCAGTGTGATCTACCAAACGAACCCCTGTTGCTGAAGGCTGAGAGCGTGGGTTGTTATACAGGATGTGTGCAACCAGGAGCTTTTATTTATTTATTTTCTAAAAGTTAAGGATCGTTAGTGATGGTGGTACAGTCTGTGCAAGGGACCCCTGCTATTTGAGGCAAGAGTGAGCCAAAGTTTTAATTTAGTTGTTTGATTTCAAAGCAGCGATTTTGTTTCTAAATAGCTGGCTGCTGAAATGGCGGCACTCAGTAGTGTAGTTATAATTCAGTGTTTCTTTAACAAGTACAAAGGTCGCCAGCCTGAAAGAAGTGCAGGTGTGTAATTGTGGGCAAATAGTTACACGGTTGTACTGGTGTTCTGACCAACCAGACCACTTGATGTTTCTCACACATGCTGCAAGACTATATGCATGGGTCTCTGCAGTTGTCAATATGAGTAAGTGTAAGAGTGCACATGTATGTCATATGTAGGACAGTCTGTGTATCTGTGTTTATGACAGTGTGTTTGTATATCTGATAGTAGGCACAGGTCTCTGCATGTATTAGTGTGTGTAAATATTAGAGTGCACGTGTATGTAAGACAGTAAGTCTGCATATCTATGTCTGACAGTGTGTTTGTATGTATGACAGTATGCATGGGTCTTTGTGCACGTGTCATAAGGTGCATGTGTATGTATGAGTGTGTATATATCTGTGTTTAACAGCATGTCTGTATGTAACAGTATGCATGGGTCTCTATGCATGTGTAAGTGTGTGCATGTCTGTGTATGTAACAGTATGCATGGGTCTCTATGAATGTGTAAGTGTGTGCATGTCTGTGTGTATAACAGCATGTATGGGTCTCTACGCATGTATTCATGTGTAAAAGTGCGCATGTATGTAAGACAGGGGGCTCAATTTTCAAAAGGTGACGCAGGGCTTGCATCAGGCCCTGCTTCAAACCCCTTCTTTGGCGCAGCTGCTCCAATCACCTTCGCTACAACTGCGCCCTATTTTGGTTGGTCAAGCGCAGTTTCGACACTTTACCCAATTTATGGCAGCTTGCGCCAACTCTTTGACGCTAGCCCTGTAAAAAGGGTCCCCAGGATTGCCTCAAGCCACACAAGGAAAAGATGGTCTAACTTGCGGCAGTTGGTGCACAGGATTGAAAATCCAGATCGCCAGCCTGGTGATTGCCACATGCCCTGTGCACCATATCTGCAGCACACCCAGGGCTTGCGGGAAATGGGGGGCTTTGGAAAATCAAGTCCAGTGTCTGCGTATCTGCATTTATGACAGCATGTTTGTGTATATGACAGTATGAATGGGTCTTTGTGCATGTGTACTTAAGACACTATCTATGTATCTGTATTTATGACAGCTTGCCTGTGTATGTGACACTATGCATGAGTCTCTGCATGTGTCACTGTAAGAGTGCACATGTATGTAAGACAATGGGACAGATTCACACAGATTGATGCAGGGTTTGCATCAAGTCATCCGTCAACTCGGTGGTCAGAGCAGCAGTCCGAAATCTGTGCCACAGAATGTGTCTGAATTGAGAAGATCGGGCGCATTTGACAGTTCACCTGCTTTTTGGCAGCTTGCACCAAATATGTGGCGTAAGCCCGTAAAAACGGTGTCCAAGATTGCTGCAAGCTAGGTCAGAAAAAAATGGTCTAACTTGCAGTAATTAGTGCACGAGACTGAGAATCCCGAGCGCTGGCCAGGGAATGCCTCAAGCCCCATATGCCATATGTTGGTCGCACCTGGGGCCTGTGGTATTCTTGGGGCTTTTGTGAATCGAACCCAGTGTGTCTGTATCTGTGTTTATGATACTGTGGCTGTATATACGACAGTGTGCGTGGGTCTCTGTGCATGTGTCAGTAAATATGAGTGCACTTGTATGTAGGGCAGTGTCTACATTCATGATACCATGCCTGCATATGACAGTCTGCATGGGTCTGTGTGCATGTGTCAGGGTGTGTAAGAGTGCACATGTATGTAAGACAGTGTCTTTGTATCTGTTTATGACTGCATGCCTGTGTATATGACAATATTCATGGGTCTTTGTGCATGTGTCAGTATAAGTGTGCACATGTATGTACTACAATATCTGCATATACATTTCTGTAAATGACAGTATCTATGCATCTGCTGTAAATGACAGTATGTATGCATCTGTATATGACTGTGTGTATAAAAGTGACTGTATATGTATAAAAGGCGTGTCTACATGTGCATGTCTAAGTGTATATGGCAGACTTTTTTTCCTTTTAAGGCCTGTATGTATGTATTTGCATATGATGTAGTAGTAGTATTCGTTTATTTGATTAGGTACACTTCCCCAGATGCTCAGGTAGCCATAAATTAACATTCAATACATCAAAAATCAAAAAACATAAAAACACCATAGTCACAAATGTCATTAAGCACTTGCAGCTGATCACAATAATACAATATATAATTAAGCTTGGACAAAAATCA
Source organism: Neoceratodus forsteri (assembly GCA_016271365.2). Classification (NCBI taxonomy): domain Eukaryota; kingdom Metazoa; phylum Chordata; order Ceratodontiformes; family Ceratodontidae; genus Neoceratodus; species Neoceratodus forsteri. Next base: position 1,420,618,688 of record CM028129.1, read on the forward strand.
GGCGTTCCCAAACAGTTCCTGATGTATGTAATATTTGGGACCCCTCTTAAAGGGTCCACCGATGTAGCCACTCTCAGATCACTTGGGATCAAATTCCACAATACCAGGGCCACCACTGTGAACGCCTGGTCATCCTAGGTCTGTAATCTTGCCCTGGCTATCATAAGAGGACCCTCATCAGTGGAACAGAGAGGGCAGAGTGGAGTAAAAAGACAGAAGTTCAGCCAAGGAGCCACCTTTTGTCTGCACACTGCTATTGTGATGTCATCAGCATAGATCTTACTTCAAGAGGGCTCTTGCAGTAGGTAATTACATATAGGACTGACGCCGGCAGGCGGCAGGACCCCATGGAAAAATTTCTAGCTAGCAGTCTCTGGCGAGGGACCGCCCCCACGTCAGGTGACCGGCATCAGGAGACGTCGGTATGAAGGGGCAGTCCCTCTCGCCCGCCTTCCAGTTCTTTCCCGCCGTTAGATCATGCCAGCGCCTCGCGGTAAAGTTCCTTGCTCGTCAGGTTCTTTCGTCGGTATATTTACCGAGTATTTTCGATTTTTTCCTATCAACGTTGGTATCTGCCGGTGCATGTCATCCCCACACCTCCCAGCACAAAAACAAGTGGCCCATGCGCGACAAGGACGGCCATTCCTGTGTCTTTTTTGCCTAGGCCCCGATCATCCAGTAGAGAAGTGCCAGCACTGCCTTAGTTTTAACGCGGCCACCCGGAGGAGGCGGCAGCAGTCCCTGGAAGCCCACATTTTGAAAAAGAAAATGAGCTCCATGGAGAAAGAATTGAAAAAGCTTAGTCAGGCGTCAACTTCCCCTGAAGGCCATCGCAAGAAAAAGGATAAAGAAAAGCACCAGGACAAGGGCTCCTCTCCCACCGCGACTTCCTCGGGAGTCGCCGTGTTAAAGGTAACTCCGCTCCACGATGGCTGCCTTAGAGGCTTCTAAGGCGGCGTCGACCTGCCATCTGGCTCGCGCTTGGGCCCGCCGGACTTTGAGGCTTCCGCTCCGGTAAAGCCGTGGTCTTGCGCTCATTGGTGTGAGCGGCTCCTGATAAGCCGGACGCTGAGTGAGCCAACGTCCAAGACGGAGAAGCGTCGGCAAGTCGCCCGGCCTTTCAAGTAGCGCAAGGCCCCTATTCCGCCAGACCAGGCCACCCTCCATCGCGGCCTGCCTCCGGCGATGGGTCCGTTAAGTCGGACACCGGCCCCTCCGGTGCCTGCCCGGATCCCGCTGCTAAGCCACACGTCTGTTCTCCCGACGTCCGCACAGCAGAAAAGCTGATGCTGGACCCTCCCACATCCATCGTCCCCGGCTCCTCGCAGCCTTCACTGCCCTCCGGGGACCCTGAGTCTCCTCAGCCTGACCCCGAGGATTTCTCCCCTCCATCCCCGGGTGACGCTGAGGTCCCTGTTCTGCTTCCATCAGACCGTCCACCTGCTGGTCCGACCGATCTGACGTCAGTTCCCTGGACACCGGCTCCGACGCTGGCACCTCAGCCGCTGGCTCCGATGCCGGTATTGCTGACTCCGGGTGACATGCCGTTCCCGGATGCCGCCCCGATGCCGGGCCCTCCGCCCTCTGGGCCTTCTGCTTCAGATCCGCCTATGGGGCCTCCAGCCGGGCTGTCTGCTCCGGCAGCCCCCTGGCTCCCAGGTACCCAACCCCATTGTATCTGACGCCGTCATACCGGGACCGCAGTATCCGACGCCTCAGTACCCGACGCCGGCCTATCCGACACAACAGTACCCGATGCCGGGCTTCCCGCCGTCTGGTTATGGATACTCGCCTTATGGGTATAACCCATACCCATATCCCCCACCTACTCCTCCTCCACCGCCCCCCCCAGCCGCTGGTGGATTTGCAGGGGACTCTGGCCTCCTGGTGGGCTGAAGCCTAGGCTCAGCTCACCAGAGAGGTGGGGAGTCATCTTCCGATGACGGTGCCGGTCCCGGGTTCCCGTACGTCCACGATGAGAAACTCCCTCACCACCTCCAGACACCAGGGCTAAACCCTCTGGGTCCAGAGAGTGGCAAGACATGCTTCCCCGAGGGCTTCCCAAGGGGTCCATTCCTCCCCCTAGATGGGAGAGGGAGTCTTTGTCTTCACCATCTTCTTCTTCTTCCTCCTCGGACTCCTCCGATGGCTGCTCTGAGCGGGACGATGAGCCACGCTCTCTGTCAAAACCCTGGCCAAGGACTCCTCCGAAGTCCCCTCCGGAGGATCCTTCTTTCACGGAGTTGCTGCGCAAAATCCAGGCAGTACATAAGTGACAATCCTTGGAGCCAGATCCACAGCGGGTGAAACTCGCTGAACATCTGGATCTGCCCGTGACAGCTCCCACCTTGGTGCCACCCTGGATCGAGCCTCATGCCGACCTCATTACCACCATTTGGAAATGGCTGTCAGCATTATCCCGTCTCCCCCGGAAGTCGAACAGGCTATATCAGGCTCCCGAGGGTGTTGACTATTTGGATTCTCACCCTTGAGCTGACTCCGTTGTGATTAGCGCCGCTCACGGCCGGACAGCTAACCGAAACATCTTAGCTCATCACCACCTGATAAAGAATCTCACCTTCTGGACCAGCATGGCAAGAAGATTTTCGCTTCTTCCATGCTGGGGATCAGGGCCCTGAACTATGTCAGTCACATGGGGGATTACCAAAAGGCAATTCTTACTGAGGTGAAAACCAAATTGGACTCCCTGCCGGACTCACAAGTCAAGCAGGAATTGGCTGACCTCGTCCACTCTGCACATTCAGCCAGTCGACACGTGCTTCATGCGACTTACGATGCAGTGCACACTGCTGGACGGAGCTCAGTTTCGCCATAGGCTTACGACGTCATGCTTAGCTCCGTGTGTCAGGGTTGGTCCCAGAAGTGCAGTCCGCTATACAGGAGGCGCCCTTCCGGGGTTCGGTGCTCTTCGGTGGCGATGTCAAGGACATCATCACCGATCTGCAGGAGAAGGGGACGGTGCTAAAGTCCGTTGACTCTATGTATCATCCCCATCAATCACAGCGCCGTTCTTTTCGCAGACGGAATCAGCCAAAGGCGAAACCTCCGGGAAAGTGGGCCACTAAACACTGGGCCTCCACAGCAGCCAAGCCCCCTGCGCCCAAAAAAGCAGCGGGTGCTTTAGCTGCGGCGCTGCCCCACACCACCTGACTCCTTCCCTCTCCCACAGCCTCCAGGCTTCCCAGAGGAACCGGTAGGAGGGAGGTTTCCCCTCCACCTTCTGGGCTGGGAGAGGATAACATCAGATTCATGGATGCTCCAGCTAATCGCAGAAGGACACTCAATAGAGTTTCTACAGAAACCACCTCATCACCCTCCCCCAAGGTCGTCGTATTCTCGGGAACATCTTCTGGTCCAGGAAGAGATTTCAGCTCTGTTGCTGAAAGAGGCGATAGAACTTGTCCCCCTTCCTCTACAGGGAACGGGTTACTATTCCCACTTCTTCCTGGTCCCGAAGAAGACAGGAGATGTAAGACCTATTCTAGATCTCAGTTCCCTGAACCTATTCGTGGAGTACAAGAGGTTCAGAATGCTCTCACTGTAGAGCCTTCTGCCCCTCCTCCACTCGGGCCAGTGGCTATGCGCTCTGGATATGCAGGATGCTTACCTGCACATGTCCATCCACCCATCTCACCGCAAATGTCTCCGTTTTGCTTTCCAAGGGGGACCACTCTCAGTTCAAGGCACTTCCATTTGGCCTCTCCTCGGCTCCCCGAGTATTTACCAAATGCCTTGCGGTGGTAGCAGCCTACCTGCGTACCCGGGGAGTGCAGGTTTTCCCGTACCTGGACGACTGGCTCCTGGTGGCCTTGTCCAGGGAGGAACTCCTGCACTGCCTGTCCCTCACCCAGCAGGTTTTTGCCTGCCTGGGTATTACCATCAACCATTCCAAGTCTCACTTGATCCCATCCCAAAGACTGCAGTTTATCGGGGCGATACTGGACACGACCCTGGGCAGGGCCTTCCTGCCACCGGACAGGGTGACCACTCTTCAGACTCAGGTAAGCCTGTTGTCTGGACGCAGGCGGGTCAATGCAAGGTCGGTTCTTCGCCTCCTCGGGCTTATGGCGGCTGCTATCCCAACAGTCCCTCACGCTCGGCTCCACATGAGGGTTTCTCAGTGGACGCTTTGCTCCCAATGGGATCAGTTGGTGGACGACTTGGATCAGTTGGTCCTAGTCTCCTCTCCCATTGTTTGAGACTTGCAGTGGTGGATGGTTCAAGAGAACCTGATTCGGGGAGTTCCATTCTTCCTTCCTCCACCCTCCCAGACTCTGACCACAGACGCCTCGGGCGAAGGTTGGGGAGCGATTCTCAGTCCTCATCGGACCCAGGGCTCTTGGTCCAAGCTCGAACAAACACTTCACATCAATGTGCTCGAGCTTTGGGCAGTACTTTATGCTCTCCAAGCCCTTCATCTGTGTATCCTTCCAGGCCACCTAGCCGTCCAGATGGACAATACGTATGTGGTATGGTATATCAACAAACAGGGAGGGTCTCGGTCCTACCCTCTTTGCAGGGAAGCAATGAGAGGTTGGGATTGGGCAGCACAACACAACCTTCATCTTACGGCAATTCATGTTCCGGGAGTCGAGAACACCTTGGCAGACAAGCTGAGTCACTCATCTGGTCTGGCTCACGAGTGGGAACTGGATCAAGCGGTCCTAGACAATATCTTCCTGTGGTGGGGAAACACCACAGGTCGACCTGTTCGCTTCCCCTCAAAACGCAAAGCTTCCCGACTTCTGCTCGCTCGTTCAAGAGTGAGGCATTTTTTAGAGAGACGCTCTGTCTCTAGATTGGAAGGACAGATTCGTCTGTGCTTTTCTCCCTATTCCTCTGATCCCGTGGGTCTTACAGAAACTAGGTTCAGAAGGAGCACGAATAATTCTGATCGCTCCTTTCTGGCCCAGCCAAGTTTGGTTCTGTCTTCTGCAACAGTACTCAGAGGAACCACCTCTTCCTCTGTCTCAATGTTTGCTGACCCAGGATCAGGGGACCCTGGTCCATCCAGGTCTCAAGTCCCTTCAGCTACATGCATGGCTCCTGCAGACATAGCTCAAGCCCGCTTTGGAGTTTCTCCCCAGGTGGCGGAGATTCTGCTGGAGGCTAGGAAACCCTCCACTAGGTCTACCTATGCCATGAAGTGGAAAAGGTTCACTATCTGGGCTGCTTCGAAAGACATTGAGCCTTTCTCCTGCTCTGTTGGGCGACTGCTGGAGTACCTGCACCATCTCTTTGACCTGGGTCTTAGTCATTCGTCTCTGAAAGTCCACATGGCGACCATTTCGGCCTATCATGTTCCCTTTGCAGACAGAACGTTCGCTCAACTGGAAGTCTCTAAGACATTCCTCACAGGGGTTCTTCACCTGAGACCCCCCTATCCGAGTTCCCGCCCCTCCTTGGGATTTGAACTTTGTTCTTGAGAAACTTACTCTGCCTCCTTTTGAACCGGCAGTTTCCTGAGACTTGAAGTTCCTTTCTTGAAGACGCCTTTTCCTTGGGCATTACCTCTGCTCTGAGGATTTCCGAGCTCCAGGCCCTGATGTGTAAAATTCCATACTTGATTTTTCACAAGGAATGTGTGGCTCTGCGCACCAATCCTAAGTTTCTTCCCAAGGTGGTAGCGGAATCTACATTGAACCAGTCCATAGAGTTACCCGGTTTCTTTACGCAGTACTCCAATTAAGGGGAGTATTTACTACATACTATGGATGTTCACTGGATTCTGAGATACTACACTAACAGGACAAAGGATCTCAGAAAGATTGATCAACTGTTTGTCTCTTTTGCACCCAAAAGAGAAGGCAGTACTGTTTCTAAGCAATGCCTATCCAAATGGTTGGCTCATTGCATCACTTTCTGTTATGACAAGTACAAGACCCTTCCAGGTCAAGTAAGAGGCCACTCCACCAGAGGAGTCGCTGCCTCAGTGGCTTGTTTCAAGAATGTGTCAGCAGCAGACATCTGTGCTGCCGCCACTTGGACTTCCGTCCATGCCTTTACAAAACATTACAGTTTGGATATTGCCTCTCGACGCAGAGTAGGCTTCAGGCTTGCTGTTCTGCAAGGCCTCCTTTCTTAAAGCCTTCACAGACAGAGGATCTACTTTGAGTAGCTTTCCTCCCCCCGTGTGCTTCTCTTTGTTCCAGACTGCTTGGGGCTCAGTCCTATATGTAATTACCTACTGCAAGAGCCCTCTCGAAATAAGATAGTACAGTTACGTAAGAACTTACTGTAACAGTAGCTCTTCGAGAGAGGCTCTTACAGTAGGTAATACCTTCCCGCTCCATCCCTAAGCTTTTAGCTCTTTTCCAGTGAGGGAAATATCCGCTTTCTCTCATCCAGCCTCTTTTGGCCTATGGCGGAAAGAACTGGAAGGCGGTGTGAGGACCGCCTTTATACCGACGCCTCTGACGCCGGGTCACCTGACGGGGTGGTCCTCGCTAAGAGACTGCTAGCTAGAAATTTTTCCGTGGGGTCCTGCCGCCTGCCAGCATCAGTCCTATATGTAATTACCTACTGCAAGAGCCTCTCTTGAAGATCTACTGTTACGGTAAGTTCTTACGTAACTGTACTTTAAAGCTGCTCGCTGATTGCTTTAGAATTCCACTGTGACATAGCCAGCTTTTCAAGATAGTAGTACTGTCTTGCAAGTTGGTCATGTATGTCACTCTGACATAACCCAGCTTTGCAAGATAGTAGTACTATTTTGCAAATTGGTCATAAGATAATTTTATCTTGGCCAATCCAGACCCACACTAGTTGTATAAATATGTATACAGCTGATGGGGGTCTGCATTGGCTGAGATAATTATGACCATCTTGCAAAATAGTACTACTATCTTGCAAAGCTGGCTGTGTCACAGTGGAATACTAAACCAATCGGAGAGCAGCTTTAACAATGCTGATGACATCACAGTAGCAATCAGATGTGAGATGTTTTGTAGACTTAGTTGCTATCTACTTTGCATCTGTTTTGATTGTATTGAGTTGTACTGTATTGACTTGTACTGTACTGACTGGTATTGACTTGTACTGTATTGATTGATATTGACTTATACTGTATTGATTTGTACTGTATTGATTGGTACTGAGTTGTACTGTATTGATTGGTATTGACTTGTACTATACTGATTTGTACTGTATTGATTGGTATTGAGTTGTACTGTACTGATTTGTACTGTATTGATTGGTGTTGTCTTGTACTGTATTGATTGGTACTGAGTTGTACTGTATTGATTGGTATTGTCTTGTACTGTATCGATTGGTATTGACTTGTACTGTACTGAGTTGTACTGTATTGATTGTTAGTGACTTGTACTGTATTGATTGGTATTGACTTTTACTGTATTGATTGGTATTGACTTGTGCTGTATTGATTGGTATTGAGTTGTACTGTATTGACTGGTATTGACTTGTACTGTATTTATTGGTATTGAGTAATACTGTATTGACTGGTATTGACTTGTACTGTATTTATTGGTATTGACTTGTACTGTATTGATTTGTACTGTATTGATTGGTATTGACTTGTACTGTACTGATGTGTACTGTACTGATTGGTATTGACTTGTACTGTACTGATTTGTACTGTATTGATTGGTATTGAGTTGTACTGTACTGATGTGTACTGTACTGATTGGTATTGACTTGTACTATACTGATTTTTACTGTATTTATTGGTATTGACTTGTACTGTACTGATGTGTACTGTATTGATTGGTATTGACTTGTACTGTACTGATTTGTACTGTATTGATTGGTATTGAGTTGTACTGTACCTATTTGTAATGTATTTGACTTCTCTTGTTCTGCGCCATCGATCAGAAGAGGACAGTTTACATTTGGACTTTTTTCTCTTTGTAACTTTTGATCTTAACACAAAACTGCCTAAACACCTGCTGTACAAATCAAATATGACATGGGTGAGAGTGAGATAGTAGAAAATTCTTCACTTACCTTGCTTGACCTCTTCTGACCTCACTCGTAAGATCAGGAAGTCAGGTGTAGCTCGTGAAATTATTTTCTATATCTCACTCTCACCCATGTCATATCCCATACATATACTACCACTTTTAATACCTTAATAAAACATTACTACCCGACACACTACAAACCACACCAATAACACTTGTAAAAAGCCTGTTACCACATGTAACAGACTCCCTACCCCAACACTGTAACAAAACCTAATAACACATATAACAGCCACACTACCCCCTCTCCAACACTAAGACAAAACATAGAACACAGCAAAAAGTGTTGAACCTAATGCATTATGTAAAATAAAAGATGGTAAAATCCAGCATACTCATGAAATAATAACATCTCTGGGTCAAACAGGCTCACAAAGGCCACTCATCCATAAGGCTTGTGGCTTTATGGCTTGCTCAACCCCTCAATGATGTTATTTCCTTGTATATCACACTTAGTCATCATTTATTCATTCTCTCTCTCTCTCTCTCTTCTTGCTCTATATATAGATAACCCACTCTAAGGTGTGTGGTCATGCTCTGATATACACATGCCTTGCTGTTTATTGTCACGGCTGAGTGCGTCAACCATCCAAGGCATGCATATATCAGAGCGCGACTGCACACCCTAGTGTGGGTTATCTATCTTATCAAATGGCCAAAACTGTTTTGGAGGGGGGTAAAAGTGCAGGTGTGCGGTCGTGCTCTGATATACACACGGTCATGTGATGAGTTTCATCCAACCAGCAGCGATAATTTTTCCTATCCATTTTTATAAATATATATATAAAGAGTGCATGTGTATGTAGGAGAGGATCTGCACGCTGCATTAAATTCTACATCTCTGATGCCATGGCCCTGTCTCCATTGCATTAGATTCTACATCATGAACCCAGTCATCCTTTCTCCATTGCATGCTGCATTATATCCTATATCCCTAATCCTATGGCCCTTTCTCCATTGCATACTACATTAGATCCCACATCTTTCACCCCACAGCCCTGTCTCCAGTGCATTAGATCCTACATCTCTGACTCCAGAGTCCTTTCTCCTCTTGTGTGCTGAATTAGCTCCTGCATCCCGGTCTCCCTTGCAGTGTCTGTACTGTGCGTTAGTGAGTGAGTGAGAGAGAGTACCTGTGTACAAAAAGAGAGTATCTGCATTCTTCATTAGATCCTACATCCCTGACCATTTCTCCACTGCATGCTATATTAGATCCTCCATCTGTGACCCCAGTGTACTTTCTCCATTGCACTGCATTAGAGCCTACATCTCTGACCCCACGGCCCTTTCTCTGTGCGTGCTGCATTAGATCCTACATCCCTGACCCTTGGCCCTTTCTACTGTACATAGCGTGCTGCGTTAGATTCTACATTCCTGATGCCATGGCACTTTCTGCCGTGCATGTTGCATTAGATCCTTTACCCAGCGGCACTTACTCCATTGCATGCTGCATTAGATCCTATATCTCTGATCCTATAGCATTTTTGCCATTATATGCCGCACTAGATCCTACATCCCTGACCCTACAGCCCTTTCTTTAGTGCAGACATACATGCATTATTATTATTTTTTTTTTTTTTTTATTGATTACCAGGTAGGCATACTGGGCCACATGGCCCTTTTACAGGCATGACCCTGGCAAGATGTAAACTGCAGTGGACAAAACAAGACATAGAAACATATAATAAACAAAAATATACAGCATAAAAGTAAGACAAAAACTAAATATGATATAAAGCAAAACAAAAACTTACATTGTGTTATAGAAATAAATATTCTACTGTATTAATTTTAAATGAAGATGGCTCTCACATCCTTTACCCATGGCCCTTTCTGTATCACATGCTGAGACAGATGGATAATATCCTTGTTTTGTTTCCCTTCTTGAAACTGGGGAGTGATATGTTCCATGGTGTTTCTGAATCACAAATAACAGTAGCTTCCATTTTGGTTTTTACTCCTTCCTTTCTGGAGCAGCCTTACTTTGGACAGGCAACCTCCCAGCCCCGTTCTGCCTTCTCTGCTGCTTACACCCCGCCACCTCTTACCGCGGACTTGCTCTCCGTGGTGTGGTCTGCAGAGACACTGACTTACCGTCGCATGGCGGCCTAAGTTCTAGATGATGGGGTGAGCAGCCAGCTTTGCGGGACCCAAGAGTGCTGGTGTTCTACTGCGATGCTGCGGGATTTATCCATTTTCTTCTTTCCTCTTGAGACTTCAATCAAGCGGCTCCATGGAGCTCACACACAGCGTGTACCCTGTCCACTGAGTCAAACACCATCTCTCCCAATTGGACAGCTTCAGCTGAACCACAGCCTGTGGTCTGGTAGTGCAGCAGATGATGGCTCCCTTCCTTCCCAGAGGGGGAGAACGTCCTGTGAGATGCTCTGTCCTCTCTCTCCCCCCCTCCCCCACCGCATGTTCCTGACATCCCAGGGTTCATTTCCTGCCCTCAAGTTGTTGGCGTGACGAGACAGCCCTGCTGCTGGGCTGACCTATCTACCATGTTTAATAGTGTTTGAAGATTTGTGATTTTGCTTTCAAAATGTACTGTTCTGTTTCCTTTGTACAGGATGGTGGGTGTATTACTCCAAACAACAAGCACATCTACAATTTATGTTTTTTAGTATTTGGAAAAAAGAGACACCATTTGCAATTTTTTTTTTTTCAAATTGATGCAGCCTGTTTGTATTTCTTACGTATTACTTGCTACTACATGTACCATCATCATGTCTTTTCAGATCCATAGCATCTAGTTAGGGGAATGTATGTTTCCAGTTTGTTCCTACCCTATAGAATGTCCTTCTCCTTTGAAGACCTTGCATAGTCTGCTGGATTTCAAAATGGAACTAAAGAAGCATCTGATAATCAGTCTAATATTTACTTGATATGATTAATATATAGAATAATGTATTGGTTGTACATCCAGCAATATATTCCATAATAAATAAAGGTTCTTTCCTCAGGACTGTTGAATTGGAGGCTAGTGGGAGGGTGACAGAGGGGACGCATGACCACCATCCTCCTGGGGAAGAATTTGCCATGCACCACTGCTAGAGCAGCTCTTGGTGGTGGCCTGATGGAGATGAATTGGTGACATGGGTGACCACACGCTGCCGTGCATCCCCCGAGGATGCTACAACATATACAGCCATATGGGACTAGTGAGATTGAATGAAGAGAAGAACAGGAAAAGGCCCCTCTTATGTCACCGGAACCCTCCCCAGTCAACACATTTTCAGTCAGTCTGCACTTGCTCTCTCCCCCCACCCCCCTTAAGGTCAGATGGGCATCTTGGGATGACTGGGAGAACCAAGCATCTGTAAGCAGAAGTGGGTGGTGAGAACAACTACCAGCGGGGCATGTGGGGTGCATGGGGGGAAGGAAGAAGCAAAAATATATTAATGTTCTTTTGGTTGATGATGCCACTGCAAACCTGATAAGGCAGTATAGTGCAGTGGTTTAAGGCTCTAAGCTGCAAATCTAGAGACCCGGTTTTGAATCCCACAGCCCCCACTTGCATACTGTGTGACCCTAAACAAATCACTTAACTTCCCTGTGCTCCCAGGTCGCACCTGTAAACAAACTTTCAGCTTAGTGTGTCTCACCTGGTTAAACAAGTGAAGGGAAAAAAAAAACTGGCAGTCCTGCATTTAGAACATTCAGAGGAAGAGCAACATGGAGTAAATACATGTCTCCCTTAAGCTCCTCGCTTCAGGACAATAAAACCGTAAAAATCCAAAGCATCCTGCCTCAAAAAAACAATTATTTTGCTCAGGTTCGACAGGGATTGCACAATGGATGATTATTTAATGCAGCCTGCTGGGAAGTCACAGAAATCTATAGTTAAGAGCACCAAAAAGCAACAGTGCCCTGTACAGTTTGAATCCCTGTCTGTGGTTTCCTTATCAGCAGTTGAAATGTCGGTCCTGGGTCGAGAGCTCACAGAACAAGTCCTCACAGCGTTAAATCCACATTTTGACCAGTTGGAAAAGTAAATGGAAACCAGGTTCCAAGAAATATCAGAACAACTTACTTCCCAAGGCACCCATGTGGCTGAGGCAGAACAGAGAATCTCTAGGCTGGAAGATGAGACAAGCCCTCTGAGTGCTCGCATTGAAGGTCTTGAAAAAGAGCTGGAAGAATTCAAAGGCCTTTTTGATTATCAAGAAAACTACCATCGAAGGCTGAATCTGTGAATAAGGGGTCCGCTAGAGGGAAAGGAGGGCTCAAACATCCTGGAGTTCTGTGCAGTGCAGCTTCAGAGACTGTTGGGCCTTGATCTGAAAGGGGGCCGCCACAAACTGGATCGTGCTCATAGATCAGTGATCCTAAGCCCCCTGAAGGCTAACCCCTGAGGAAAATTATCATCCACTACCACAATTTCCAGGGTCGGCAGACCATCTTAGCAGCATACAGAACACTGCCTGAACTGAAATTTGAGGGAGCCCGCCTATATATCGACCAAGACTTCTCTAACCGGCTTCTCCGTAAAAGAAGAGCCTTCAATAGCACCATCAATCAGTTATGGGAGCTAAAAGTAGAAAACTACATGATCTTCCTGGCCACTTTCAAGATCAAGTTTGAGGGGGCAACTTATAGCTTCTGGGATTCTGATGAGGCAGCCAATTTTCTCAAGGGATTGAAACAGAAGCTTGGATGAGGGATGCTTGCCCCCAGATGTAACACGCTACTTTACGTAAGTGGATTAATCTCTCGTTGGTCGCAGTCTGCGATCGATGGTGAGGATGTCTGCATGGGAACTTTAATCTTTAATCTTGGATGTTTTATCTTTGCTTCATTTTGGATGCTCGCTTGGGAAGGGGCTGACCAGCGCCGTCTTTACTACCCTCCTACACGCTGAGTGCTGTGACTGCACTGCAGAGGGGGGCCGATGATACTGTATGCTGATGTTGCTTACATCTGTGGACTGACTGAGACCTCAGGGTCAGGAGAGAGAGAGAGCAGCTTTTTTTTAATTATTTTGGCTCCTTAAATGATCTGCATTGGCCACGGTGAATCAGGACTGTTTGAGAACATCCAAGTGCCACGGAGGACAGTAACAGTTAAAGTCTAGGATAGTTAAGGAGCAGATCTGGAAGCGAGAGGTAAGCTGGGGAGGGTCGCAGAGAGGGGCGCTGTGTGTGTATTTCAGATCGCGCTGCCCCTTGCCACTCCCCTGCCCTGGGTACCAAAGTTGAAATTTTTTTGTGGGAAATGTTCAGGGTATATGCTGGACTTGGACTGTCTCCTGGGCTATAGCAGATCTCTCCACACCATGGAAGGTCAAATAGGGGGAGCGGGAACGGGGCTGGCATACCATGGAGCGAGCTGACAAAGTGTTTTTATCTTCTATCCTCTTTTTTGTTTTTTTGAGAGGAGAGAAGCAGTTATGAAGCTGTGTGGGTGCCAGAGGAGGGGATCTGTCGTCTTCTTCTGGCCCTGCTTTTTCTGTACTTTCAAAATGGTCATTATATGATTATTTTATATTCATAGATAATTACTGTGGAACAATGTGGTGACTTTCTTTGGGGAGGTGTCAGGGATTGTACAGACCCTGGGGGGGGGGTCCGCACCTGGACTGTAGCAAGAGTTTGTGCACAGGGGACACCGCCTATGCCTGTGGCCTGCTGTCACAGCTGGGATGATTTTGGGGGGGGGGTGAGTGTTCAGGGAAGGGGTTTACTTGTTTTGGTTCCCCCCCTTTTCTCTCTCTATATGCAGACTTATTTATGGCTGCCCCTGCTGGGAATGGTTGGGATTGACGGGATGGGTTGGGCTGGAGGCAGCTGGGGCTATGGATGCCCTGCTCAAGCTGCTGGTCTGAAACCAGTGAGTTATGCTGCATGGTTTGTTGGAATGCTGGTCCGGGAGGTCTCCTCCCTGTTGGGAATTGTGTTTCAATATAATACTAATCTTGAGGGGTACCCACAAAGATATTTAATGCTGATAATTGTGGTCTTGGGGGGCAGGGGATATGTTCTACGGTGGAAGGTTGTAGCTATTTGATAGTGAATGGCACATTTTTCAGTTTTTTGGATTATGATAAGGGGAGGGGGGAGGGAGGTGGTGGAAGGGGTGTTATTTGGTTATTAGATTAGCGGTCTTCATTTTCATGTTAGTGCTGTTTTTTTAGGCTTTTTGGGTCCACATTTAATGTCAGCCATGTTTTCCCACTGTGGAACGTGCCCAAAAAAATATTTTTGCAATGGGGTTGGTGGCAAGATCTAGGGGCAGCTGTTTCTCAATGTTATGGGGTCATCTAAAGAGATAAATGTAATATCGTGGCATGTTCGAATGTTCTTCTCCCCTGTGAAGCAGACCACTGTTCTGTCTACCCTCAGGAGATACCGTGCCCACATCACCCTACTGCAGAAGACCCACCTCACCAAGTCAGAACACCAAAGGTTGGTGTGGGGGTGGGGGGGGGCTTGTTACGCGGCTTCATACTCCTCTCATAAGCGGAGAGTGGCTGTGATATCCACAAGGGCTTACCTTTTCAAGTTGAGGGTTGTTGCAGATACCTCTGAGGGTAGGTATGTGTTTGTGGAAGGGATACTGTATGGGGAACGCATTACAGTGGCTAGTATCTATGCCACAGTAGTTTTTGATCCCTCTTTTTACCAGAGTCTTTTAGACTTAATGGTCAGAGAACAATTTCTGGGCCTGGTGCTGGGAGGGGACTTTCATTGCACCATGGATCTGATTTTGGATCATTCACAGGGGAAGGAGAAAAATAAGGGCGCTGAGGAGATGGAGGGTGGGGGCCTCGGAGACCCTGACCTCGTGGACAGCTGGAGGTTGGCAAATCCCATGGAAAAGGAATTTACATTTTATTCCAATCCACACAAGACCTGGTCCTGAATAGACTATATCTTTATACCCCGATCTTGGTGTGCTAGGATGTCTAATGTTAAGCATAGCCCAATTTGCATGTCCGATCATGCAATGGTGGTGCTGGCCTCCAGATATTTGGGGAGGGGGGGGGCATGAGTCCTAGACCTCCATGGAATTTCCTGTTTCCATGTTAAATAAAAAGGAGTTTGTGAAATACCTCAAGGACCAGTGGAAACTATATGGGGAGGAGAATAAATGCTCAGCCCCTAGTGCCAGAATCTTTTGGGACACAGGGAAGGCGTTTCTTCATGGAGCCATGATCAGTTATGTCACTAAATATAAGTGGGATGGGGAAAGCAGAAAATGGCACTTGAGGAGAAAATGTAGGCCTTGGAGAGGCAGGTAGCGCAGGGAGAAAGGGATGAGACCCTTAAACAGCTAGATGTCGCCAAAGAGGCTTTAAATGGCCACTTGTTGGCTGATTCCCAGAAAGCTTGCTTTTTCGCTAAGAATAGAATGTATGAATGGGGGGGAATAAACCTGGTTCACACCTAACAAGCCTCTTAAAAATTGCCATCGAGGTACCACGACTACTCTGAAGGTACGAGATACCTGGGGAAGCTGACTAGGGAGAATCGTCGAATTAGAGAGCAATTCCGACAATTTTATAACTCCCTATACATGGCAGAATGTAGGTAGATACAATTTATTGTTCAGCATAAAGCAGTTACAATATACTAAAAACAGTACAAAAGACATAAATAAATAGATAAAAAACAAGTATACATATATATCTGTGCAATACATTTTTCCTTGCGTGTCTTTACACATAGTGTAGCCATCACAGGCCTTCAGGTCTTCCTAACAAGATTTTATAAGAGGGTTAATATTAGAAAATTGGCAAAAGTCTCCACCCTGTTCTTGTCTTTCATAGTAAACAGATATATAATTAAGTCCTCCAAGGGAAGGCTAAGATCACCCAGCAATCCACCCATCATTCTTTTTATGTTTAGTTCAAACCTGGGGCACAGTAGTACCACGTGCTTAAGATCATCTATGTTCCCCACTCCACATTTACAGTAAGGAGAAAACATCCCCTCTCTTCTCTGTCTGAAACGAATATATTGAGCATTGTAATTTTCTATTCTGAATCTTGCATTGATTCTCCTTAATTTAGGACAAGTTAGAAGAGAGAGGTAAGGCTCATACCCCCGTGAGGCAGGGATAGAAATTAACTTTTTTCGGTACCTGCACCAAGGTGCATGTGGCAGCAAAAGTTACATGCACCATGGTCAGGTTACTTGCACCAGTGGTCATAATGATAAAAACTGAAAAAAGATAATGGATTCAGGAATCATTGCATATGAAAACGAATGTAATACTATTCTACAACATATCAGTGTCTTCATCACTTTCCCAGGCCTTTTCATCTTTTCTGGCACCATAAGGTGCTGTTTGAGGTCTCCTTGTTCTCATTCCTGCTGACCACCACCTAGCTATGGCATTATCTGGCGAGTATGTGGACACTGTGTCACTGCTCAAACTAATTGCCATTAAAAGCGGACACAGTTTCTGGTCTCAGGTTGCCCTCCAGTCATGTTTTATCTGTGACATTAACGAGAAACCCCTTTCACATTCTGCAGTAGAAAATGGAATGAGAGAAATATTTTCACAGTGAAGAATGTCTTAAAGTCCTCCTTCTTCAAAAGAACTCTAGCCCCAAAGTAGTGGAATCTAAAGGTGGATGGTAAGCTGCATTTAGGGTCTGGACATATGCTTTCAGTTCTGACCACTGCAAGACTGCTGAAACAGCACTGTACCCCTGTGGTTCCAGAATGTCACTGTAGTGAGAAAATAATGACTTAAATTCTGTGTCTCCATACTCTGCCAGGGAATCAGAGTTAGGCCAGTTAGACAGGTTGAAAATTCCCATTTCCGTAATGACACGGTCATTAACAAATTCAGAGAAACGATTCTCCATTTGATTTAGGATGGTGGCCAGCACTTTCTTCACAACAGCCACAATGCTGCTCTTCGCAGTGTTTGCATCCTCGTCAGGATCTGATCTACTACGTCTTGCTGAACCAGAAGAACCAAGTTCCACACCTTTGTAATGCAGCTTACCATCCACGAGATTGATTCCTGTGTCAAGGCAATCAATAGTCTCTGAATCTCTGAGAGACTTCAGTTTTGTCATAAGAGAAAGAACTTTAGCTTGCACTGAGTCTACTGTTAAGTTATTTTGCTGGAATGTCAGTGTTAGTCTGGACATGACTGCTATATAGAATTCTAGGAAACTGATGAAGAACAATATCTTCGGCGATTTTATCTGCTTCAGGATTGCAGTGGCCTTTTTCTTTTATCCTTGACATTTACTGACATCATCCAGGTGTGTAACAATTGCTGGATAATTTGTCTGCAGCACTTTCACAGCGCGCTGGTGATGTGGCAGCCACCTTGTTCCTCCAGTATTTACAGGACGAAAATCCGGATGCCCAGTGCCCCCCGCAGCCTGCAAGCCAGTCCAGTTTAAAGCAGAGTGCTTATAGACCATGCAGTAAGGAAAGCAAATCTTCCACTGCAGAGTACAGGGTGTCCCTTAATCACATATTTAGTGACCAACTCAGGTCTGTGTGCACAGCAGTGCACAACTTTAAAAGTTTAGCCTCCTCCTTCAGTCTTGTGGCTACTCCAGTTTTACTGCCCATCATGACTGATGCCCCATCAAAGCAGCAAGCCACTAATTTATTTTCCAGTCTTGTATTTGGAGATCATTTTCCATTGTATGTTTTAAAGTTAATGTTATACTTTCTGCATCTGCCTTGTCTAGAGGTTTAAGTGCCACAGATTTAGTGACAGGGATGCCCTTTTCCAAGATGCGGACATACACTACCTCCTCTTCAGTAATACTTTTGTCTGTTGAGCCATCTGACAGAATGGAAAAGAAATCTTGAGACTTCACCAATGATATTAAATCTTCCATTTTATCTCTGTAAATATATTCTGTGAATACCGTGCTTGTTTATCGTTACAGTAGGTTTCACTGACTGACACCCATTAAAGCATTGTAATAAATTTATTTAATCTTTTAGATCAGTAAATGGTCTGCTTTTTACCAAGAAAAAAGTTGTTCTAAAAGAACTCTCATTTGCTCAAATTCTTTCTTCCATTTTGGACAATCTTTATTAATGGCTGCTCTGCAGGGTTATACTGTGGGCAAAAATGCTTTTCTGGATGCTTCATGTAAATCTGATGACTCATGAAATTGACGCTTGCTTTTCTAAAAGATGAACACCCATCCCTGAATGAATTATTTTTCCCTGATTTATCAAATAGTTCACACCATTCACATTTCATGATGTTCAGTTCACTATCAGTATTTAAGCCATTTACGGTTCTGTTTCCAAGAGTCCACAAATTTATACTTTTTTCTTTTTTTTAAGGGTGGCTCTCCACCATCATGTGGTGCAGTAGGAGGCAGAGAAGGTTGAGGAGGAGGCACAGAGCTTGAGCTGCTCTGCTGGACTTGGGCACAGTCAGATTGGGAATCAGAAATGGGCTAGGAGGAGGAATCTGAGAAGAATGCAGGACTGATCGCATGCTGCATACTCATTATCAGGAGTTAGATTCCATTACTGACACATTCATATTGGAAGTACTAGTACTGGGAATGCCTGCTGTTGCACTACTGGCATCAAGAATCAGAGAGACTTCAAACTGGCCTGCCACCACTGCCAGACTGAGATACACAAGACTCTGACTTTATCTGGTTCTGGGCATCAGCTACAGCAGGAACAGCTGCTGCAGCAGTAGCAACTACAGGCATTTCACGCTTGCTTTGCTGAACTTGTAGTGAAAAAGAGTATTAACTGCTTTGGGTAAAAGTTTCTTGGGCGGCATGGTCGTTTAATACAGTGAGCTTGCCTTTGTCTTCTTATGTAACACAAATGTCAATAAAAAGTTCTCTGCTATGAGACAAAAAAGTGTCTGTGTATTTTTTAATATCACTTATTTGCTGGATAGATGGATCCCTCAGAGCAGGCAGGTGAGCGAGGGCGTTCAAATAAGTTACATTCAGTATTAACCTGAGATTAACTCAGGAAATTAGGTTAAATTACTTCGGTCCAGGCCAAGCCAAGAATAAGTTTAGTCTGCAAGGGCAAGACAGCTGCTGAAGCAGCGAACCACCAGTTAGATTTATTTATCCCACCAAACTGGTGGTGGTAACTGTCTGTACTACTCCACAACTAGAGACAGAGAAGAAGAAAAAGAGAGATTTCGGTTTAGTAACTTTTACTTGTCTGAGAGAGTCGATGTGTATTTACACACTCACAGCAGGATAGTAGGAGGGAGGGCTGTCTGACTGGGGCGGTCTACACACTCTATTTAGACTACTAGGCAGTAGAATCGGTGGTTAGTTCAAGGGGTGGGGGGCATTTTGTTCCCCTTAAATTTTATAAAATGACAGACAAAAGTATTGCTGAAGAAGAGGCCTAGCCACCTAGTGTACTAGCAACTAGCTGTTAATGTATACAAATCCAGATAAATGGGAAGCAAAGCTCTCGAGTCTCACACCCCACACAGTTGCACACACAAATGGGCAGACTAGGTAGGTGAACCAGGCAGCCAACCAGGTCAAACGTAGCCGTAGCCACAGGCAGTGATTTTTATTTGCTGTCAAAATTCAATTTTTTATTTTTTTAATATATGGGCAATGGGCATCACATTCACAGGTGACAGGTCACTCACAGGCAGGCATTATACTTGCCACAGCAGTGGAGGCTGAGCTGACCAGACATTTACTGTGTGACCGACTCTCTGAAAGGTAACTGGCTTCACACGCAGTGTACACACACAGAAAAGATATATAGCGTGTGTAGAGTAGACTAGGTAAATAAGCAGCCAGGTAGTCCTTATCTGCTGTCCAAATCTATGTTTCTATGTAGTATATATATTTGTAACTACTGTTACTCAGCATGCAGAGATTTATTTTACTCTCTGATTATGACAGAGCAGACACAGGATGGACGGATGACATCACTCACACAACATTGGTCACAGTCACACTCACACACAAATATAGGTTAGCTGGCACAGGGCAAGGCATATGGAAGTTCCCCTAGAAATAAAAAAAAGCAGTTGTCTGAAAAGACCTGACCAATTTTTTCACACAAAAATAAATAAGTGAGGACTGGGGCAATTCAGAACGAGACAAGCAAGGTTGTGGACGTGGAAACCACAGTAATTGCTTATTGCTAGCTCAACAGTCAGACGCAGACAGTTAAAGTCCTTTTACACTTTCTTTTTATTAGTTTGAAAAAAAAATAGCAAGCAAAGCAACTGCCCTTTGCTTGGGCAGGGGCTGCACGCTAGCCTAGCCTGCAGCAAATCTGTCACTGGCAGTCTTTGCTTAAAAGGTTTATTTATAGCACAAGCTCACCCTGGTATTTTTTTTTTAATGATTTCCAAGATCTCCACCCCCCCCCTTCACTTATTTAGACACAGGACAGAGAAAACTACTGGTACTGGACTGGAGGAGACTGTTTTTGTCAAGCGTTATATCTGGGACTGACTGACCCACACTCTGACTGTGAAGGATTAAAAGTAAGACTGCTGCAGCAGCTCCTTTTCACAGACTGCACCCCAGGCAGCCCCCACAAACAAAAGCAAAGCAGTTGTTTGACTGCAACTAAACACTCCCTGTCCAAGAAGTATTTTTTTCACACAGATAAATGAGTTCGGGTACCAGGTTCCAGACAGGGATCAAAAAAATTTGGCAAGGTTGTGATAAAAACCACAAATTTCTCTACAGACAGAAAGTTAACTTCTCCTTAGTTTCCTTAGACTGAATAAAAAATAAAGCAACGGCTCTTTTTTTTATAGTACTGGTTCCATGCTGAACACCAAAACAGGACTGAAGAAACCCCCTCACTTGGATTGCTGGAGTGAAGCCCCAATTTACTTTGCTATTAATTTTTAGATTTATAAGTTGTTGGTTTTTTTTTTTTAATTGCTGCCTGGTGTTAACAACCTCTCTTCCTGCCTAGATACTGCTAAATATATGAAAACAAGACTGCAGAGACCAAACTCCCCTTGCTTGGGGGTTGGGAGAAGCCCCGATTTACTTTGATTTCCTCAGCTATTAATTGCCCGATTTATACCTTTTTTCCCTTATAATGCTGCCTTTAGCTGTTTACACCCTCTCTTCCTGCCTAGATACTACTAATCTGTAAGTTTTGTACAGGAATAATAAAGATTCAAGACGGTCACGGAGCTTCCCGCCTAGCGACTGTTCTCCCTGAAACAGTCCACAAAACTGCATAGTTAGAACTGATGTGCATGCCTATGTGAATCTTATTGCACCACGAGGGTGACAGAAAGAGACTCATGTGGTACAATAAGGTTAACATTGCATGCATTGCCGTATGCCAGTCAGTCAAGCCAGTGGGAGTAGGAGGACCCGCCTCCTGTCTGAGCTGTCTCTGTGATGAGACCGTCCCCCACCCCATGCCCATAACTCCATCCCCGATTGGCATGTTTAAGAAAATACCCAGTCCCGCCCCCGAGCCCCAAGTTCCAACCCCTTCTGTAACCCCAGACCAATCACTGCTGCAGCAAAGGACATGAATATCTGGTGTCAGCCTACTTTCAACTGTAGCTTCTCCTGTCTCTTCCTGATTGCTGGTGCTGCTGCGTCCCGCCTCCTTCTCTGTGGACACTCCTCATACTTCGGCGTTCTCGCTCCACACACGCCGTGCTGCAGTGCTCACTCCGGTCCTGATGCTGCTCATTCCCCAGGTGCTTCTCAGTGGCGCTGCCTTGCCTTAGCGTGACTTGGGAAAAAAAGTATTAGCTTGCAGTTTCAGCGCTGAGCCCCTTGTGGCACCTCATGGTAATACAGCCATTCCAATCTGCCACAAGCTACATGCACTATGGTGCAAGCCAGAGAAAAAACTACATGCACCAGCCTGTTTCTACTTGCACTGGGAACAGGCTGGGTATGCTAATTTCGACCCCTGCCATGAGGTCTTTACTTTTTTATAAAATCCGTATAATTTAAGCTTAGAGAGATGGTCATACCACAGATTTATGTCCAGGTCAGTAAGCCTCCGGTTTACATCCTACCTGATCTCCTCGAATGGTCTCATATAAATTTTATATAAGAGATGGCCCAATCCAGCTGGCATCAGAATTCCCTTTATAAGCTGGATTAGAGGATGTGCATATCCCATACTGGCCAGTTTAATAGCCTCCTCTATACACATTCTAGGATATCTTTGTTGGGCAAAAGGAAGAGTTTCAACAAGAAGAGAATCTGTTGTTCACTAATATGAGAAATCAAGGAATGTTGTCCAAGTTCCAGTGAAGCCCCATATTTCGGAGGCATAAAGCATACTCGTTTTTATTTTAGCATTAACAACTCTTAAGACCCCTCTGACTGATGTCTTCTCCATCTTACCATTAAATATTTTTAAGGCATTTACAGATGATCCCATTTTGTAATGGACAGCCTCCAGATGTTTATTCCAAGTTAGACTATAATGGAAATGGACTCCTAAGTAGTCATAGGTCTCAAAAGTATCTATATGGTTATTACCTAACCTAAAATCTACAGCTTCTTTGGTTTGAGAGCCAAAAACTAGAATGTTAGTCTTACCAAGGTTAACTTTCAATTTCCTTTGAGAGCAAAGGGATTCAAAGTGGGCCAATTTTCTTTTGAGGCCCAAGGCTGAAGTAGAAAGCAGAACTAAGTTGTCTGCATATGTTAAACATTCTACCCTCTGCTCATTAATTTTTGGTGCATGAAAATCTGGATTACTAAGCTGATACAATACTGTATTTATATAAATATTGAAAAGAGTGGGGGCCAAAATACACCCATGTCTAACCCCCACATTTGTCTCAAATTTATCAGATGACCGTGCTGATTATATTGGACCCTTGCCCACGTATTCTCATGAAGTCTGATGATTATATCTAAGAGAGAGATTTCCAGCTTCAGGTCTTTTAATGTAGTCCAAAGAATTTTTCTACTGATGCTATCAAAGGCGGAGGAGAAGTGCGCAAAACAGCAGTATAGTCTGGCTTTTCTTACTTTAGTATACTTCCATATCAAATGCTGAAGTACATAGCAATGTTGTACTGTAGAATGGTCCTTCCGGAAGCCATTCTGAGCCTCGTTTAATACTGCATTCTCCTCTGCCCATGACAGCAATCTGGTCAGAATTATTCCAGTAAAGATCTTCTGAGAGACATCTATCAAACGAATACGCCTGTACATCTTAGGGTGATTTGAGTTCTCTTTTTGAAATATTGGAAAAATAACACTCCCTGCCCAACTTACAGGGCAGGAATCTCCCTGGCCTAAACTATTAAATAATAGCAAAAGAAAAGCAGTCTACCAGTCAGGAAAGGCCTTATAAAGATCTCCAAGAACCCCATCTGGCCCTGGTGCTTTGGTTGCCATTAGCCCAATCAGCACCATCTGGATTTCATCCTCTGTAATTAAAAGAGGCCTTGGAAAGATATCATTCTCCTGTGTTATGGAGACACTAGACATCTCCAGCTCTTCAAAACAGTAATAACGGTTGGAAAAATGATTAACCCAGGTATCTTGGTAATATAAACCTCAATCCTGTTGGCATATCTGTTGTATCCCTGCGCCACAATATTCCAGAAGCGTCTCCTGTTCCTATCCAAGACTGCCTGTCTTAACTTTTCCCAGAGTTTGAGTATGTTTATGTCTCTCCTGTTCAAGTATTTTCCTGTATTTTTCTCTTTCTGTCTTTAATGTTTTAAAGTCTAGTGCAGACTTATTTTTTTTCTTCTTATGCTGTCTTAATTTTCCTTCAAATTCTTTCTTTGCCTGAGCACATACCAAATTAAACCAATATTTCTTATAAAGGGGCCTAGTGCAAAGCGTTGTGTTACATCTGGGTCCAAGTGATAAATGTATAGTTTCCCATTTTTCCAAAATATTAAAGGTCTCTTTTTTGTCCAGCACTAACTCATAAATGTCCTCTAAAGTTCCTGTACTAAGAATTTCTTCAAAGCCAGCTTGATAAATTGTCCCCCATTTAATCCTTCTTTCATTGAATATTTCCAGATTCTCCTCCTGTGATATCTCACTCCTAAGGGTCCTAAGAAGACACTTTATATGAGTTGTGATGGCACAATGTGCTGATTCTAATCTATCCAAGATCTTTAGCTTTTGGATTAATTTTACAGCTTCCATATTAGCCCAGACTTGATCTGAGGTTGAGGATGCAGTGGGTCCTCTGTATGGTAGGCATCCACCTAAATCTCCCAGAGTTCTCCCATTTAAAATACAGAAGTTTCTGCTGGCCAATCCTGCCAATAATTCCCTTCCTCTGGTATTACGTTTTAGACCCTAAGTAGCCCTAGTATAAGACATTTCTGGATTGATCTTAGATATCATAAGGATCATATCTGAATATGCGTCCTCCAAGGAAGTGGCTGGAATTCTGGCATTAAAATCTCCTAGAATTATTATAGGACAGACTGTGTTCTGGTCTACTAAATCATCCAGTACTATTTTCAGCTCCTGCACAAAGGGGTCTGGCTGGTCTATAACTCCATTACGAGGGGGAAAATAAATATTACAAAGAATGATCTTCTCCTGTCCCGTACTAATCTCAAGGGCCAAAATGCCCTCAGACTTAACATAGATATTAGTAATGTGGAAATTTAACAATGTTTTAATGAAAAAGGAGATACCCCCTTTAAATCTTCCATACTTCTTATCTTTAGTTGCTGGAAAAGTAAAAGCAGAGTATCCAGCCAGTTTAGGGGTAACATTTTCTGAGCACCATGTTTCTTGTAGTCCAATAATATCAAACGCATCCAGAAATCTCACCACTTCAGGATCCATTATTTTAAGATGGATTCCCTCAATATTCCATAAAAGTATGGAAAGGGTATCCATTTCATGGTCACCCTCTTACCTCTTTAACTGTTCCCAATTATCTGCCAGCTGTATGTGTCAGGCTGAGTCTACAACTATCAATGGGGAAAAAGTATTGGGGTCAATTAGATTTCCAAAATCAATCAATGGATGGTCAACCTCTGTACTTAATTCTAATCTATCCTCACTGTGAGTTGCCCCATAAGGAGCTGCCCACAGGTCTGAGGGATTAACCAGATGAGTTCCCAGGCCATCCAGCTTATTGGCAAGTAAAAGTAAACTGCTAGCAATATGAGGATTTTTAAAGGTAACATCAATCTGTGTTGTATGCTCAAAGTTTCCATATAGCTATATTGATTCCGCCATATTTCTCGAAATATGAAATCCTAGAGCTCTTCCCAGAAAAAGTAACAATTCCTCTCTAGCTTTCCTATGAGAGTCTCCAGGTGAAGTCTTCCAACCAAAAATAGTTATAGTCTTACTTCTCTCTGCTTCAAAACATACTCCTCTGTTACACCTAGAATTTTATTCCGTGCTTCTATGTTGTTTTTGTTTTGTGTTTCCCTCTGGGGAGGCTCTTCTAAGGCAAAACAGGATTGTAATGGCCCCTCTTTAGACAATAACTCCTTATTTACATATTTTGGGACCAGTATTGGTAAGGAGACTACCAGACCTTTTCCTGCCATAATACGGATCTTCTCCAAAATAAAATTAGCTGTTTCTACAGATGCACAATAAAATAGAACAGTATCTTGATATTCCGAATTTGGGGGCCTAAGTGCCTCCATCTCATCTTCTGCCCCTACATTCTGCATTCCAAAATAATCGAGCATCCTCTCAAGGAGCATTTGGTTAGTTTCGTTCTCTGACTTGGGGATGCCCTGGATTTCTGTCATGTACTCAACAGTTTCAGAGCCCCTCATTTCTATAAGAGTTCCTTTCTCACCTCCACCTATAGGGCCAGTGGTTGGGTCTTCAGTGATCTCAGCCTCCCCTTGAGGTGCCATTTGAGATTCTTCACTCAGGATTTCCTCATGCAAATTCTTAATTTGATTCGTAGGATTAAAGCTAAACAATCCCCCTGGCACATTTCCCTGTGGCATGCTACTAATGTCCTGTTGTGCCACTTGAGCCCCAGGGAGTTCTTGATTGGTATCAGATTTTTGGTTAGTTTGTACCTTCACCTCTTTTTTTCCCATTTCCCCTTTTTTATTTTGTATTTTCTTGGTTCTACAGGGCTTATGAGTTGTCCGTTCTGGTGGAACAGCCCTATTAATAGAACCAATATATATTCACCGAATAGCAGGGACAAATCTTATCTTTATCAATTGGCGGGGGGAGATTAACCTGAATTCCTTTTGTTTTTCAGGACTGAACCCTAGGTTATAAAGAGAGGGGGCTCCTCCTCAGACTGACTAGAATGCTGATGCTTGGTGTTATCCAAAACTTTGTCCAGAAGGACTCTATTATGGAAAACATCCGCTCTCAAACTAGCGATTTCATCCTTTAAGACAATAACGTTTTCCAACAGAATGATGTCAGCTGAATATCTGTTTCTTAAAATTTCTAAGGTCTGAGTAGAGATAGTTGAGGCTACCCCCAAGTTTATGTTTTCGGGGCCATTAAATTCATCTGCACTTAAACTGACCCCCTCAGGGGACTGCAATCCCATTTTGCCAGAAAGTTCTTCTGTTTCTACATAAATTTCTCATTATCTTGTTTCCCTATGTGATTTATCTAGTCGTTTTAGCCCTTCTATTATTGCACTCATTCCTTGAATTATCGTTCCCAGTGCCAAGGTATCCCCCAAAGTCTCTTTTTGTTCAGTAGAAAGGTTGCCTAGAACTTAGCTTTCACTTTCTCCAGAGCTTGGGCCTGTAGGATTCGCTTATAAGTGACCCTAGGGGATATCAATCCCTTCATACTAGGTTGGTCAGAGGGAGAAGCTGGAGAAAAAACTAACTCTCGGGATTCAGGGTACTCATAATTAATTGAGCCCTGTGTGAGTGTCTCCCATTCATACTGCTCGTGTGATATTCTTTCCCCTGAGTGGGTAGCATGTTCTCCTTCTGACTGATCTATCCACTCGGGAGAGATCTGCACGGGAGTAGAGAGGTACTTTGGGGCTTCATCCCTTCCTGTCCACAGATCAGTTAGCTTAAGCTGTTTATTTCTCTCAGACCCTTTCTTAATCCTATCACACTCCCCCCCCCCTTTTTGTCAGTTCCTTTCTTTTAAATAGAGTTATTTTTCTTATTGTTACATTTCTTATCCTGAATTCCTCTGGCTTTTCTTTTTTTTCTTGTAATAACAAAATTCTGACAATTTTCCTGTGTATCAGAAATTATAATTGCTTGTGACACTGTCGCACCAGACATAGTGTCTGATGGTGAGTTACCTCTCCCACTTCTAGTGATCACCATTCCCACTAGGGTTTCTCCTTGAGGATTCAGGTTTTAGGTAAAAAACCAAGGCTGAATTTTTATCCGATTTACATCAAAAAGTGCAGCAATAGTGCAGTAAAACTGTGTAGTAATAGCAGCTTACAAAAGCTATCAGCAGTTCTACACTCTTCACAGCTGTTCACTACTAAACGTAACTTAGCACCTCTTAATGCCTGCAGTCTATTATACTACAGCTGCAGTGTTAAATTACAACTTCTAATTAAGGTATTATTGCATTCATGCAATACAAAAAGACACAGGCAGAAGGGGATAGGGAGAAGTACCAGGAGAAGCAAAGGGAGGCAGGGAGGTCAGTAAGGGAAGCCAAAGCTCAGACAGAAGAACACATTGCAAAATCAGTGGGTAGAGGGGACAAAACCTTTTACAGGTACATAAGTGAAAAAAGAAAGGCAAAGGGAGGGATAGTGAGACTGAAGGGGGAGGATGGGGGCTGTGTGGAGGATGACAACAGTAAAGCTGACATATTGAACAGGTATTTCTGCTCAGTCTTTACTAAGGAAGAGGAGGGTAATGGGTCTGAATGAGTACAAGGGGTGAGAATGGTGCAGAAATGGACACAAGTCCCTTTACACGAGAAAGGGTCCTGAAGGAACTGGAAGTAATAAGAGTTGGTAAAGCAATGGGGCCAGATGGGGTGCACCCCAGGGTCCTTAAAGAACTAAGAGAAGTGGTGGCTGAACCTCTTGCTATCCTGTTTAGCCGATCACTAGAAACAGGGGAGGTACCCAAAGACTGGAGGATAGCAGATGTAGTCCCCTTATACAAAAGTGGGAACAAAGAGGAAACGGGAACTACAGACCAGTCAGCCTCACCTCGGTAGTGGGGAAGATCATGGAAGCACTACTGAAGGAGAGATTGGTGGAACATCTGGTTGTCAATGGACTACAAGACCCAAGGCAGCATGGTTTCACCAGGGAAGGTCATGTCAGACCAACCTCATTGAATTTTTGACTGGGTGACTAGGGAGGTGGATCAGGAGGGCAGTGGACATGGCCTATCTGGACTTCAGCAAGGCCTTTGACACTGTGCCACATAGAAGACTATTGCACAAACTGGGGAATATGGTGTGGGCAGGACAGTAGTGCGGTGGGTAGGTAACTGGCTGGGCAGCAGGACACAGAGGGTGGTGGTAAATGGCTGTCACTCCACAGAGGGAAGAGTGACCAGTGGGGTACCACAGGGATCAGTGCTGGGACGGTACTATTCAATATCTTCATCAGTGACATTGCACAGGACCTAGAAGACAGAATTTCACTGTTAGCTGATGACACAAAGCTCTGTAACAGAGCAGACACACCAGAGGTGTAGACAGAATGAGAAGGACCTGCAGAAACTTGAAGAATGGTCAGGGGTTTGGCAGTTGAAATTCAATGCAAGGAAGTGCAAGATAATGCATATGGGGCACAAAAACCCTGGCACAATATATCAGTTGGGGTGAGGATATAGCATGCACCAAGCAGGAAAGGGATCTTGGAGTTATCATCTCTGATGACCTCAAGGCAGGAAACAGTGTGACAAGGCAGCAGGTAAAGCAAATAGGATGCTGGGATGCATAGGCAGGGCATCACCAGCAGGAAAAGGGAGGTCATAATTCCACTATACAAGACACTAGTGAGGCCGCACCTGGAGTACACTGTGCAGTTCTGGAGACCTTACCTACGTAAGGACATAGACAGGGTAGAGAAGGTTCAGAGGAGGGCAACAAAGATGGTGCATGGATTGCATCACAAGTCCTATGAGGACAGGTTGAAGGCACTGAACATGTACTCCCTGGAGAGAGAGGAGGGAGAGAGGGGATATGATAGAGACATACAAGTATCTTACAGGGAGGAACAGGGTGCAGGAATGCACTATTTTTAAGCGAAAAAGATGTTCCAGGACTAGAGGGCATGGAATGAAGTTGGAGGGAGAACGATTCAGAGGAAACGTGAGGAAGAATTTCTTCACAGAACGGGTGGTGGACAAGTGGAACACCCTGCCAGAGGAAGTGGTGGGGGCTGAAACAATCACGGGATTTAAGAATGCATGGGATAGACATAAAGGAATTCTGGAGGTCAGGGGTAAGGGGCAACAGACTTCCTGGAAAACATAAACTGAACTTACAAACTTAAATGGGCAGACTGGGTGGGCCATAGGCCCTTATCTGCCGACACTGTCTATGTATCTATGTAGGTAACAATTTTTAATAACTGTAGACTCTCAACAATACTTCTCGATTCTGCACAAATCAAGATGGTTAATTAATTGTGCCAAACCCTCTTTTTTTCCAGACGCTTAATAACAGTACACCGTTCCGAGACTCCCAAATGGTTCCCAGTCTCAATTCAGCATCACAAGACCTAAATAGCCTCTCATAGTCCTTAAGTGAAAGGTGCATAAAACGTCAGGCAAATGGCCTGAGTCTTTTCTTGCTCAATCTATTCGATCTGTTTAAAATGTGTGATTCCTCTTGAAGATGCTGTTAAGTAATGCAGGATATAGTTCACTCTTTAATGTAGAGCTTCCCCCCACTCCAGATAAGTGTGTTAGCAGAGTTTGCGCTGTTCTGCTGTTTTTTTCTACTCCTTTCCTGGTTCTGACTTGCCCCAAATTCATCACAAGGCTCCACTAAAACCAGGGAAAAAGATTGCTTTCAATTTCATATAAAAATACAGGCATATGCTGTTTAAATTACTAAAACTAAAGCTACTACCAGATCCTACATAATAGAGTGGGCCTTAATGGAAACCCGTTTGCTAGAAACTAGCCTGGTTTAAAATGAACAGATGCACAGTACAAATAAAACACCCAAAAAACTAAAATATAAAAAGTAAAAAAGATAACTTGCTCACTTAGTGCTGAATTCTGGACCAACATGCAAGAAATGTCTGAGACTCCACTCTGGATCTTCTCAGGCCTAGCCGCTAAGTTTTCCTCCACGGGAGCAATGGCAAAAATGGCACAGAAAGCCAAAGTCCGCACGGTGCCGAAAAGCTGGCCGAGTGTACTAACAGACTGTTTTACCGTGGGATCAGAAGAAAAAGCTTATCAGCTACAAAAAGCAAACATGGTTCCTCGTTTCACCAAATACGGCTCTGCACTATTAAACCTTGTGGTGTAGTAACGTGCGACCGCTCCTCATTTGGCAAGATGCTAATGCTATGGACTAGCGAATCAGGCTGATCTCTTATAAGAGAGGGTCACATGTTTTAATTTGCATGTGGCGTGAAAGACAAAAAACAGCCCAAGGTATTGTGTTACTTAATATAAAAACTTAAAAAAAAAAAAATATATCAGCCAAAACACATCAGCTTATTCAATATAGAAACAGCCCAGAGTCTAAGCCCTATTTGCAGAGCTATATCAGCAGGCAGTTATGTAGAACAAAAGAAGTGCAAGACATAGATATACTGTGCAAACTGCATTGACAAAATTAGTGCTTTAGTACATCCCTGCAAAACAGAAATCCATTTGAATTCTGGAAATTCTAAGAATTCCGTTCCCCAGAGACTGGAAAATTCTATTTTCACTGTGGCCGAGGAAAATCTGAGCCTCCAATTGTTTCGAGCGGCTTTCCTCCCCACACCGCAATCCTGCACTCCAGACTGGACCCTCCAGTGCCACTACCGGGCCTTCCTCCTGCCGGGGACACACACAGGGACCAGAAACAGAGGTGCTCCAAAAAGATTAACTGAAAAGGAGATATTCACACAGGCAAGGATGGCATACCTTTTGTAAAATGTTGTAGCGCAATATCTCCCTGCTTCTCAGCCCTACTCCACAGGGACAGAGAGCGAGCGGCAGCATGTCTGTCTCTCAACCAGCCTCCGTCCCACATGGCAGAATGTGTAAACCACACACAGCTGGCCCAGGCCTTTTTGGACAAGGTTGTGCTACCCAAGCTGATGCAGACCCAGCAAGAACAGCTTGGTACCGAGGTTTCCAAGGAGGAGATCTAACTGGCCATACACGGGGTTAAAGGGGAATAAGGCGAATGGACCAGATGGGTATCCGGCTGATACTATAAGGCCATGGGTAGTATTGTTGTGGATCCCTTATAGGATGTTTTTAGGGAGGCGAGTGGGGAGGGGGTTCTTCCTGCCACCTTTTATGAGGCGGTTATTTGTGTACTCCCGAAACTGGGTAAAGATTTAACCAATTGTGCCTCTTATAGGCCAATATCATTATTAAATTGTGATGCCAAGGTGTTATCAACCCACCTGGAGCGTTTTCTCCCAGAGTTGATTCATCCAGACCAGACCGGATTTGTTCAGGGTTGACATTCTTATCATAATATGCGGAAACTTCTCAGTGTTATCTGGGAGGCTTCTCGGTGCCAGGGATGCACAACTGTGCTGTCCCTGGATGCCGAGAAAACATTTGACCACATAGAATGGGACTACTTACTTGAAGTTATGGGGAGGTTTGGTTTGGGCAACCACTTCGTGGGGATGGTCCAGGCACTGTACAGAGCTCCAGAGGCGTCCGTCTTGGTAAATGGCTCACTGTCTCAGAAGTTTGCCTTACACAGGGGAACACAGCAGGGGTGCACCTCTCCCCTCTTTTATTTGAGCTGGCGATAGAACCTTTGGCCATTAGTATCCAGACCAACCCGTATATAAAGGGTGTAAAGGGTAGGGTGGGATATATGCATAAAGTATCCCTTTATGCAGATGACATGTTATTGTATGTCGTGGACCCCGCAATGTCCATACCCCCTCTCCTAGCTTTAATAGCGGACTTTGCTGAATTTTCCGGCTATAAAATTAATATTAGGAAGTCCGAAGTGCTGTTGTTGGGGTAGGGGATTGAGACACATAAACAAAACAAATGGGGCCTGAGGGTGGTAACTACATCCTTTAAATGTCTAGGAATAAATATTGGGCGGGATATCCCATCTCTATATCATTTTTTGTTTTTTTAGTTTGTTTCTTTCTCCCCCTGGTTCCCACTGGCCATCTCTGATTCCCCCCGGCCCTGACCATCAGATCTCCTCCCCTGACACCCCCACGACTTACCCTTCATGCCAGGGGGTTGGGAACTACTCAACCCACCACACGGATCCAGCTGGGGGAGGTGTCCTCTCGGGGCAGCACTACGGAGTGGGACCATCGTTATCCTGCTGCAGTGGGAACCAATTTTCCATTTTTATTCTTGTGCGGCTTGTGAGCTTGCAATGCCGCCAGTGGCACCCAGCGCACGTGTCTGCACGCTGTACGTCAGGCAGCTGCTCCAACTCTGCCCCCACATTATGGGACCTGGCATGCCGGCCCCAGCCTCCGATAGGGGTCAGGCAGAGTCGAGTCTGTATCCCCTCTCCCTGGGAGAGGAGAGTTGTCCTTCGGACACTCAATCCTCTCCCTCCCCAGCCGACCCTTGGTGACCCGCTTGCACCACGAACACAGGTCGCCAGCATGGTAGGAGGCGAGGCAGTGATGCCTCAGCCCTCCACGCCACTGGGCCGGCAATCTCTATATCGTTTTAATTATACCCCCATGATTTGCGCCATTGAGGATGAGTTACGGAACTGGTGTAACTTACCGATTTCCTGGCTAGGCCGCATTAACATCCTTAAAATGAGCTCCCTACCTAAAATTCTATACCGGCTGCAGATGCTCCCCATGGGTCTATCCAAAACAGATATTAAAAAGCTGGAAAGAGCTTTTACGGCATTTATATGGCAGGGGAAGAGGCCCTGGACTGGTCTACAGAGACTTAAAATGGACGCCAAATGGGTGGGCTGAATTTCCCGGACATACAAAACTACCATCTAGCTGTCCAGCTTCAATATGTACAGGATTAGGTGCACAACCCGAAAGCTGCCGGCTGGACAGACTTGGAAGAGGTGGATAGCCTGGTAGACTTTCTGCTTATTTAGTCGAGATCAGAGCGGAAGGCCTACCTGTGTCTGAAACAGACGAACCCCTTGGTAGCGTCGGTGTTGGAGGGTTGGGAGGGAATTAGACGAATGCATGGAATACGGGAAGAGGAGATGCTTCAGTTGTCAATTGCTAGAAATCCCTTCTTTCTCTCTGGACTGGAGGATTTGGGATTCAGGGAGTGGGAAAGGATGAGAATAAAATTTATAGATCTTCTACAATTGGGACAGGGTTTCTTGTTCATTTGAGGAACTAAGGCAGGTGACAGATTTGCCTGGATCACACCTGTTTAGATTTTTACAGTCTAGGGACTACTATAAACAACTCGGGAGGGCCCAAAACATAGATTCCCCTCTACAGA
This sequence comes from Neoceratodus forsteri, assembly GCA_016271365.2. Classification (NCBI taxonomy): domain Eukaryota; kingdom Metazoa; phylum Chordata; order Ceratodontiformes; family Ceratodontidae; genus Neoceratodus; species Neoceratodus forsteri. The sequence continues at coordinate 1,420,652,134 of CM028129.1, forward strand.
AAGTAGAGCATATTGTTATACAGGCAAAAAGGAGCCCAGGGGCCATATCCGTAAAGCGGCCCATTTGGGGTGGCAGTACTTTCCCGATGTCACTAGCAGAACTCCAAGTCTTTAAGAAAGGGACCTCTCTATAACTTTGGGAGTTGAGGATTGGGAACTGATGTTGTCCTCACACCATGGCATACTGCTCTGTAACAAATACAAAAAGTCATGCTACAAATTTATTCACAGACTATACTGCCCACCCTTAATAGTCTATAAATATAATCCGGCTATCTCCCCCATGTGCGGCAGGTGCTCACAAGAGCTAGGCTCCTACATACATTATTTCTGGTCCTGCACTGTCTTACAAGCTTTTTGTAAAGGAATTGCCCACGAAATAGGCATACTACTGAAGAAGGACCTTCATATGGACCCTGTGCTTCTGCTTTTTTGGATGGAGGGCTTGGGGTCAGAGGAGAGGGGCCCCTGCCTTGTTGGATTCGGGTCCTCTTAGTTCTTGCTAGGCAATGCATCTTAAAAACTTGGGTGTCAGGCCTTGCACCCACTATACAGCAGTGGCGCCATCTGGTCATACAAGTACTTGCCCTGGAGATGCTGTTCTGTATCATGAAGGGGAAAGTCGAGAAGTGTTTGACAACCTGCGACACTTTTCTGGCGTGTGTCTCGGTGGTCGAGGCCCAGATTCTCAGACAAGGGTTGCTTGATGTCTAGGTGTAAGGATCCTTGGGTCCTCTGTCCTATCCCGTTACATCTGGAAATAATTGTACATGGTGTTAAGAGGGTGTATATAGGGAGCTCATGATATAATCTAGGATTCCAGTGTGGGAAGTGTATGAAATTTAGTTCCCCTCGTTAGTAGCTTGGAGGACATCACAGATGTTTTGTGTTGTTTTTAATTTGACTGACAAGGTACCAAGATAGATGGATTGCTATCAGTCTCTTTTCCCTTTCTCTTTCTGTATTTTTAATTTTTATTTTAGCAAACAGAACTCATTCTTGTATATCGTTATAAATTCCTGTTATCATATATGTTATGTGTAGTTTGTGATGGATTGTTTGTGGCTGTATCTGCAAAATCTTTTAATAAAAATATTATACAGAAAAAAACGAACATTCAGAGGTAGCATAAAAGAGATGCACATTGGAAGACTAGCAGTATGTGGGATGCATAAATAATACACAAAAGGACAAATCATCAAATTGTTTAGTTTCTGGATATCTCTCCAAGCTACACGCATACACTCAGAAGCCTGAAACCCAGCTCAGAGCATCATGGGTATGCAAATCCGTGTGTAAAAGGCATATATCTGTTTCAGCAAAGACATGAAAACATAAAATATGGTTATAAGGGACAACAAATCTCCCTGCTTCATTAAGCTAATATTCATCAGAAAAAGCACACAGTTTGTAGAAAAACTTGGCATCACTTCTGACTTTTTAATGTCCATAGTAATATAGTTTTTCAAGTAAAATAATGTTTAATGTGTTTTGTATGTTTTCTTCACTTTTGTAGAATAAATTGCTAATTGCAGTTATCAGATAATGTCAAGTATATGTAAACGGATGTTAGACATTCGGTGATAACTGTAATTAATATTCTTCTAAAGAATAATTTTAGGTAAAAAACACATTGAATGTAATTCTGCTTATCAGCCTGCATAAATATGAATAAACTTAAGTAAGAAATGGAGCCAGTTTCTAAAATACCTGGTAACAGTCTTGTGACATATATCAGACACACATGAACTCTGTAGTACAGTATAGCATGGTGTATTTTTTATGAAGTTTTATTTATTTTGTACTTGGGTAAGGCCCATTCTCAGGAGCTATCCAGTGTCATAGGCAACAAGGTTTGAATATAACAAGCAACAAACTTGAAATATGCAGGTATAGTATAAAATACCTTTAAGTAATGTAACTGTTTGAAAACATTAACAAAGCTCACAACCAAATGGTTTTGCAGATGGTCTTTAAACAAAGCATGGCTAGAGGCTAGGTGCAAATCACAAGGTAGGTTATACCAGTGCATTGTTACAAAAATAGAAAATGTTCTTTGTCCCCTGGAAGCATGGGAATGCTGCACAGCAAAAAGTGATAAATCAGAAGACCTCAGGCTTTTAAATAAAGCTTTTGGGGATAAGAGGTTGAATAAGGGCGAGTTGAAAGGAAGCCTTACTGACTTATCAACCTGGCAACACAATCTTAAAAGTGTGTGAGCTGCAGGAGACAATGAACCCAATTGTGAGTATAACTCAGAATGCAGTAGATTGTAGGTTGCACCAAGAACAAAGCAACAAATATAATTGTGGACTACATTCAGACAGACAGGTTCAGTTTCCAGGGCACAAAAGCAAATAAAAGAACTGTAATCCAGGGTGGATAAAAGGGACCCCTCTGGCAATGGCTAATATAGAAATCTTCTTTAAATTATATCTAAGACGATAGAGAAATCCTAATTTTTGATTTGTTAGTCTGCGAATGTTACTTATATGCACAGAAACATTTAAACCTAACTCTAGTGAAATTCCCAAATATCTAAATATATCCACTTGTTCAAGAGAGACATTGTTAATATCAGAAATTTGAAGAGAGGCTGAAGCTCTTGATGGCTTACTTTCTCAATCAAACATCATACTTTTGTTTAGTATTTAGAAGATTGTGCTTCTTTAACCAAAGCTGCCCAGTGATGGGATTGGTGAGGTCCCCCTACCTCCAGTTCAGTCCCTGACCCAGCTCCCAGTGGAGGTTCAGCTTCACCACTTCTGGCCTCACTGGTCTGTCATTGCCACAGACAAGTGGGTTCTCGAGGTGGTTGGCAGAGGGTTTCCGCTCCACTCTGATGCTCTCCTTCATTACTGGTCCCACTCTCCAAAGGAGTTTTCTGTGTCGCAGAACATGCTGTCTGCTCTCAGGGAGGATGCTGCTCAACTCCTTGCCAAAGAAGCAACAGCCCGTGTCCCAGATGCTGTGGCAAGTCCGTTCTGGATGGTCACGCTGAACCAGATCATACCATCTTTGGAGCAGGGCATGTGGTTCTCCTCCCTAGAACTCCAGGACGCATTCTTCCACATCCCAGGCCATGCGTCCCACTGGCAGAACCTCTCTTGTTCACAGAAGGCATGCTCTATCAGTTCTAGGTCATGCCATTCAGCCTCTCTTCTGCTCTCAGGGTCTTCACCAAGTGAATGGCAGTGGTGGCAGCTTTTCTGTGGTGCAAGTGTGTCAGGGTTTATCCGTACCTAGATGACTGGCTGATAGTTGGGCCATCCAAAAAGGCAATGGAGTGGTCCAGGGATCTGGCCCTCCAGACCTGCAGAGGCTTGGGCCTCTTGGTCAACCCAGCCAAGTCTGAACTGATCCCCTTGCAGGTGATTCATTTAATTGGGGCAGAGCTAGACTCCTTATAGGCCAGTACTCACCTTCCCTGTGGACCGGGCATTGGATCTTTCCTCCTTTGCTCAGTCATGTCAGGTTGGGCGCATGCACCCTGTCCAAGACTTCCTGAGGTTGCTGTGATGCATGGCATCCAGCACCAGCATGGTCTGGTTGGCTCACTGGCAGCTGTGGCACCTGCAGTAGGATTTGGACTGTCAGTAGTCCCAGCACCTAGATCACCTGGACCAGCCAGTCGCAGTGAGTCTGCCAATATGGGATGCCATTCAGTGGTGGCTGATTCCTGAACATCTAGAGGAAAGAGTTCTGTTTGTCTGACCAAAAACAATAGTCACTGTCATGACGGATGCATCTTGTTTGGGGGGGGGGGGAGCACACCTAGTAGACCACAGGGCCCATGGATTCTGGTCATCTGGGGAGTCCTGTCACCACATCATCCTTATGGAGCTCTGTACAGTGTGGCTGACTGTAACAGAATTTGCTCCTTTAGTCAGTGGTCATGTTGTGCAAGTCCAGATGGCGACACCACGACCATGTTCTACCTGAACAGGCAGGGTGGCACGCACTTCCTACCCTTGGGTTGGGAGGCCCTCCATACTTGGACCCTCACATGCACCCTGGGTGCAGATCTCCGGGCAGTCCATGTCACAGGAGCAGACACTTAGCGGATGGACACTTTCAGCTGTGTGGGTGAGACGTTACACGAGTACTCCCTGCATCAGGAGGTGGCAAAACTGCCTGTTCTCCCTGTGGGGCACACCTCTGGTGGACCTGTTTTCCTTCTGGGAGAGCATGAAACTGAGGCTGTTCTGTGCCACCCCCCCCCCCCAACAATCCAGGACACTGGTGGGGGATGCTTTTGTGAGGCCCTGAACCCTGGGCCTCCTGTACGCCTTTCCTCTCTTTCCCCGATTCACAAGGTGGTGGTCAGGGTTCAGAAGGATAAGGCACGGATGATCTGATAGCCCCGGACTGGCCATGCCAGTTCTGATATGTGGATATCCACAGCCTCAGCAGCAGGACCCCGTGGTGGTTGCCTCTTCATCTAGATCTGCTGATCCAACAACAGGGGAAGGTCTTGCACCTGGACCTTCAATCCTTGCACATCACAGCCTGGTTCCTGAGAAGCTAGAGTTCCAGGCTCTGGGTATTTGAGAATGTGCACCACATTATGGAGGCCTCTTGAAAAGAGTTGACTTGCCAGTACTATGCCTTTAAATGGAAATGGTTTTCCATTTGGTGTCTGGGCAAGGAGGTTGATCCCCTTGCCTGCCCTGTAGCTAGTATCCTTGAGTACCTTTGGTCCCTGTTCCAGCTGGACTGTGATTGATGACCCTAAAGGTGCACCTGCCTGCCATCTTTGTATACCAGGCATGGGCTAGTGTGCCAGTGATGGCACAGGAGAAAGGTGGGTGCTTTTTATAAAGGTCTTGACCACTTGTTGCCCCCCCCCCCAGTGTGTGAACCTCTACCACCTTGGCACTTGTTATTGGCTCTGCTCATGGGCAAGCCTTTTGAGCCGATGCACAGATGCAAAATGTCTCACCAGTCATGGAAGACATCCTTCCTGGTCACTATCACATCAACCAGAAGGATTAGTGAGCTCCAGGTGCTCTTCATGCAGCCTTCGTACCTAGTCTTCCACAGGGACAAGCTAGACCTTCACCCTCTGCCAAAGTTCCTCCCAAAGGTTATCTCGCAGTTCCACCATAACCAGGTGATGAACCTTCTGGTCTTCTTCACAAATCCATCTTCAGAGGCCAATCGGAATTGCGGGGGAGGGGGGAACTCTGCTATTACATGGATTGTATATCTGGAGTTCTGGGTGAGGCTTGAAAGCCCTTTGTGACATGTGCTGAAGCCACTTAGAGGGTGATTGACAGGTGGATTATGTCCGGCATCAATCTCTGTTATAGATTGGCTACTAGGGAGTCTGCTTATGTGCTCAAGGCTGATTCCACCAGACATACCGCTGCTTCAGTGGTTGCTTTCAGGGACTTCCCCATCCAAGAGATCTGCAGGGCTGCCACCAGGCAGTCAGCACACACCTTCATCTGCCATTACAGCATCAAGCTAGAGTGTCGCCAGGATGCTATGTGTGGGACCTCAGTTCTCAGGCCACTTTTTGCCAAATAGGGGTGTGCTCCTTACCTCCTCCTCCCAGACTCCTGGAGAACTGCTGGAAGTCTTTCAGTGTGTAGATAAGTGAACTATATCCTTCCCCTTAGAAAATTAGGCTACTCATCTGTAACCATAGTTCTAGGAGTGGTATGTGGTTCAAATCTACACCACCCACCCAACCTCCCCTGGCAAGTGGCACATGGATCCCTGCTTCCAGTGTGCAACATCTGACACTACGGAGCAGTGCTGAGGGATACACCACACAGGTGGTGGGAGGAGCTTTGCATAAAATCGTTCTGGTGATTTGGCTCTTTTTATTTTACTTTTTTAAATTATTTTATTTTTCCTCCAGGAGCCTGGCAGGCAGCTCTGCCCCACCTGACCCTCGGTGATCCCCATGGATTACCTCGATGATAGGGCCAAGGCGAGAGGCATCGACTTTCCATCCCCTCCCCCGGAGACCACATCCAGATTCTGGGGGCTGGACAGGTGCTAGTGAGGCCATCACGGAGCCTGCCAGCTCCATTTTCCTCCTCAGTTTTTCTCCTTCCCACTTACCTGCCCATGTTGTACATTGGCAACTTGCCTCCCGACTAGAGGGCATTCAACAAGTGGGATGGCAGTTCCTCCCTCCCCGAGAGAGGAGAGCAGTTCTCTGGATGCTCGATCCTCTCTCTCCCCTGCCAACCCCCTGTGCCCTGGGCTCATTCCTAAACCTGGGTCGCTGGCATGGCGCGAGGTGTGGCATCCAGCGTCACAACCCTCTGTGTGGCGTCCAGCGTCACAACCCTCTGCACCACTGGGCCAGGGAGGTGAGTCAGCTCGCAAGAAAGAACTGACAGTGTGTAGATGTAAACCATATACCACTCCTAGAACTAGGGTTACAGGTGAGTAACCTAACTTTATGCACTGCCCTTTTTGTGGAAAATAATGCTTGGATGTAGCCCTGAGACTGTAAAAGATCTGTTTCGATAAGGCTACTTTAAGCTGGCCTGTCAGCGCAGCAGTAGAGTTACTGCTCACGATGTTGGCAACTTGAGTTTGAAAATGAACTTGAGTCATAGGGCACCAGCTTCGGGGGAGGAAGATTGTCTGACCAGATGCTCTTCTTCAGGGAGGTAACTGCTTTATTACCACCTGAGTGACCACAGGTGGTGACACAGTTCCAGAAGCCAGCAGGTGGCTCTAAGAGGGGAGAGCATGTACGTTAGTGCATCTCGCTTGCCAGCACAAATGACAGAACCTGCTTGGTCTGAGTAGGAGGGACACAGCAGTGGGGGAAAATAGGGCTGCAAGACAAATTAAAGCTTACCAGTCTCCCACGAGTAGCTTAGGCCAGTGTCACTTCAGGGACTCTGGACTTAGCTTCCAGGGATGCCACCACCATGGTGACCAGAGGCGGGGGCAGACTTTGCTGCTGCAGAAGCTGACAGACAGGATGTCTCCCAAGGAGAATGGCTCTGAGCTTAGGAAGGTGGCACTGTCAAAGGTGAAAGGAGATCTGTGCAGCTGCTTAGGGAGATAGTTTTAAAAAAGGGGTAGCCTTCTTTAGTCATAATACACGTGTCAGTCAATCTTTATTTGTATACTGGAAAAGTATGTGAGCAAAAATGCCCGTTTTCACAAATGTCAAGTGTAGAGTACAGGAATACAGAAAATAACTGAGGTACAAGAGACTGAGGTACAAAAGAACAAGGATAACAAAGTATAGCGGATGCTGAGATAGTAGACTCATAGTGGCAACAATATGATATGATACAAAATGGCAGTAGTTGAAATACAGATCTCTGGTCGTACAATAGTACAAAGTAGACGGGGTACAACAAATTCACTAGAGTATGAATACGAAACAATGATATGTGGTACAGCGGTTTAAATGGATATCATAGCAATACAATACAGTGATGGGAGGTACAGCAGGTTCCATCAGTTGTAAAAAGGTGTACAGAGGGTGGAGAAAATTGGTAGAGTATGCAGGAGGTAGGAAGAGACCAAAATAAAGGAGGTGGGAGGAGACGGGGGGGGGGGAATACAAAGTGCATTAGTTGGGGGAAAGTGCATGTAAGCCTGTGAAAGGGGCAGTCCAGTGGTCTTGGGAGGGTGCAAGTGCAGGCTGGGTTCTGCGTTGGGACTGGGTGGGGCAGCTGCATAAGGAAGCATTAAGAAGGTAGGCCTTAAGGGAGGAGTTGAAGGAATGGATGATTTCACAGGCTTGGATTTCGTGGGGTAAACTATTGTACAACTTTGTCCCAGTATAAGCTGTGAAGTTCTGGACTTATGTGGTACGGACAACTGAGGTGTCGAAAACCAAGGTGGAGAAACAACGGGTTGACCATCCGGGGCTGTGCGAAGGAAGAGGATGTTGACGGTGGGAGGCATCTTTGCAAGATGTATTTTGTAAAGGAAGGAGAGCATTTTGAGGAGGAACCTACCTTCAAGGGAGGGCCAGCTGAGGGAGGAATAGGGGATGCAGTGGTGGTTTTTCCAAGGATGGCCAGTTGCGAATTGCGCTATACTGTTATAGGTGACTCTTAAGTTTGGAGAAAAGAGTTGAGGATGTTGGAAGGGAAAAGACTATGGAGCCATAGTCAGTAAGGGGCAGGAGTAGGGAGGTGGCCAGGTGTAGTCTGGAGGCAGGGAGGAGGAACTTTCTGACCCTGTACAGAAATCCAAATCTAGTATGAATCTTCTTAATGAGGTTGTTTTTGTGCAGATTGTAGGAGAGGTGGGGATCAAGGTAGAGCCCAAGATATTTGAATTCTGTCACCAGTTTGATGGGGTTCCCAAGTTGTTGATAAAGGTCAGGCTGGTTATTGGGGCTTTCCGAGGGCCAGAGAAGATCATAAGTTTGGTCTTCTTGGAATTAAGGACCATGCCATACCTGGAGAACCACGAATGGAGCTTACTGAAATCAGATTGAAGATTGTGGAACATAGTGACTGGGTTTTCGTGACTGCAGAAAAGGGCCGCATCATCTGCGTACAACACTGGATCAGTTGATTGGCAAATGGGGGGAAGGTTATCGATGAAAAGAGGGAAGAGAAGGGGGCCAAGGATGGACCCCTGGGGGACCCCATATTTAATCGGACAGGCGGAGGAGAGGTGACCTTCAATGGAAATTTGATGGGATTTCCCAGAGAGGTAGCTACTGACTCACTTGACAGCATTATCCGAGAGGTGCAGACCTCGAAGTGTGTCAAGGAGGAGGGCATGGTCCACCAGGTTGAATGCCTTTGTCAGGTCCACGAAGACTGGTCCGGTGTATAGGCTTTTGTCATTGGCCTTAAGGATTTTATTAGTGACCCGATCCAAAACCATGCTGGGCACTGGAGATTAGGTGGTACGATTCCAGGTAGGCGGTGAGTTGTGAGTGCACAGCCTTCTCAATGATTTTTGAGAGGGGGGCCAGGAGGGAGATAGGGCTGTAGTTTCTGGATCCAGACTTGAAAAGCGGTTTAATGGTGGTGGTTTTCCAGATATTAGAGAAAAAGCCCTAGTAGAGGGAGCGGTTGAGTAGGTTGGTAAGGGGAACCGCTACGGAAACGATGGACAGTTTTAAGTATTTTATAGTCAATCCCGTCTGCCCCTTTGCTGGGTTTCAGGTTATTCTTACAAATAAGCTTGATTGTGTCCACAGGTTTAAGGACCTTGAAGTAGAAGCTGGGAGGTGGCTGATCCAAGGAGCTGGGACAAGGGGGGGGGTTGTGGCAGTGGGAGGTAGAGGGGTGGGGAAGGAGGTTTATATTTTTTGAGGTCCCTGAAATAAGAGTTGAAAATGTTTGCAACATTGGTTGGGTTGCTTATGTGACTCCCACCATGGTGAAGGGTGATGGGATCAGAGTTTCTGGTTTTGCCCAGCAGCGAGTTGAGGGTGCCCCAGAGTTGACGAGGGCAATGAGCTTCCCCTAGTTGTTTATTTTAAAGGTGGTCAATTTTTGCCTTCCTAACAACAGATTTGTATTTGTTCCGGAGTGACCTGTAGAGGGATAGCTGGAAATGTTTTTCTGCTTTGAGTAATGGGCCCAAGCTTTGTCCCTATTTCTCATCAAATTAATGACATCGGGGTGACCCAATCATTAATTTTACCCCTGGTTTTGATTTTTTGGAGTGGGGCATGTCAATCGCAGATACTGTTAAGGATGTCAGAGAATTTCTGCAGGATAGAGTCACAGTCCCCAGGCCCCTCGGTGAAGGACCAGTCTACAGACTTGAGATCCTGGGTTATTAGATCTATGTTCTGATCAGAAAGTCTCCTGGTGAAGATGAAAGTAGGGGGTGTTTGTGTAATTGGGCTGACCAGCGGCAAAAAGTTGCACAGTGGTCACAAATCGAGTCAGGTAGGACGCCAGAGTCAGTGATGCGGGTGGGGTGCGAGGTGATAATCCAATCAATGAGTGATTGGGTACCAGTTTTGTAGTTAAATCTAGTGGAGGAGGTAATGAGCTGGTGAAGGTCAAAATCTGTGATGCAAGATTTTACAAAGTTTGGTTGACCCAGTTAATGTTGAAATCCCAGAGTAGGATCTATTCCCTGCTGAGGGGGGAGGGTGTTTTTGAGGGAGAGTAGTAACTCTAGGTCAGAGGGTGGGGTCCCCGGGGGAAGATAGGTGGTAATGAGGGTGAGGATTTTATTAGGGCTGTGGAGGAGATGTATGGTGAGGGTCTCTAGACGGGAGAACTCAGTACTGGAATGGTGTTCGGTAAATGAGAATTTGTTAGATATGTAGAACAAACATCCCCCTCCTTTTTTTTTTTCTGGCTCTGTCTTTTCTAACAAGGGAATAGCCACAAAGCCCAGTTACACTATCGGGAATTTTGGGGGTGAGCCAGGTTTCGGAGAGGGCGATCACATCAAAGTCATTTATGGCTACCCAGGCCTGGAAGTCATCTATTTTATCAGGGAGACTCTGGATGTTGAGGTGGATAAAGCTAACATTTTTATTAGAGAGGAGTGGCTCCTGTGTGGGGGTGGTGGGGGCTACAGGGACCAGGGTTGGGGTAGATGGTTCCTTTAAGGAGGAGAAGCAGGATGAGTGCCCTAGAAAAGGCATGAATGAGGAAACAGACTTGTTTTTCTTGGTCTAGTGCAAATGGAGGAGGGATGGTAGTGAGCTTGGTGTGGAACAGGGGTAGTAGAGGAGAGGGAGCGAGGAGGATAAGGGATCTTCAGGGCTGGTTTGGGATATGTCAAAGGTTTGAGGAGTGGTAGATTGGTGGAGTGGAAGGGTGAGGGGGATCAGAGGGAGGGTTGGTTTGGGGACTAGAGGGAAAATAGGAGGGGAAGAACAGAGGCAGCAGAAGAGATAAGGGTAGTGCATTGCAGCTGGGGGCAAGTGGGGAAAAGGGTTGATTGGAAAGCCAGTGGAAGAGGGAGAGAAAATGGAAAAGTGGGGCGTTAGACAATTCTGGCTGCAATCACGTGACCAGTGCCATCCTATAAAGGAAATGAGTGGCCAAGGATGGGCATGGTGGGAAGGAGGGGGGGGCAGTCGCCGCATAGTGGCAACACAGGCAAACACTGTTCTCACCTGCTAAGCCAGACACTCGCTTACTTGCTCCAGGAGTGGGGGGGCCGGCAGCAGTGCACCCCACTGAAGAGGAGGCTCGAGTGGGCTTGAAGAGCGATGGGGCCTGGTGGTTAAAGGAGACGCCAGTTAGGGGAGGGGTGGACAGAGAACAAAGGTATTAGTGGGCCATTCACTGTGCATGTGCAGACGAGGAGTTCGGAGTGGTGCCAAAAGGAGAAACTGGAGACATTAAATACAAAACACAGATAGGTTAAAACCCAAAACAGCCAATAATTCGGTATAAATATTAGCGCAGTCCCTACTACCCTGGCAGAGTCCACAAAAGCAGTGGTAACATGTACAAACACAACAGCTAGGCAAGGGTAGTTAAAGCAGCCTCTCCCTTAACAGTTCCACTAAAAGTACACACAAATTCCCAGACCCAACAAGGAAGAAACAGTAGTTGGCATCGTTAGCAAAAACAATCAGTGTAGAGCAGCCAATGTAAATTGCAGAAGATGCTTGGTAGAAGTAATTGCTTCGACAGTATCCAGATCAAGAACCTTTTACTGTCCACACTTGCTGAGCCAGACTGTTGATTGCTTGCTTGGGGGCACGGCAGTGCACCCTGCTGAAGAGGAGACCGAGTGGGATTGAGTAGCGATGGGCTCATGAGCCAGACACCGCTGTTTTTCTGGGTGGGGGGCGGGCGGCAGCAGTGCACCCCGCTGGAAGAGGAGGCTCGAGTGGGCTTGAGGAGCGATGGGGCCTGCTGAGCCAGATGCTCAGCAGATTGTATGATCTTGGAGATTCCTCGTAGGAGGTCAACCTTTGGTCGGAGAATTTTTAACTACAGGGCATTTAAATTATGAAATGCTATGACTGCTAAATGCTTTGATGTCAGTGTTTATTCTTAATTTAAAACCAAGTGCAATCTTTACCTGACGCACCTTTCCAATTATGCTAGCATTACATGATCTGCTGCTATATTCATTGCCTGTATTTAATGTTTTTATAAATTCTAGGGGTACCCTTGAAATTGTCATTGTGGGCTGACCACTTGGCCTTGTGAGCACTTCCACTTGAAATGCCGACGACCCAGATTCGGGGAACAAGCCCGTGAGTCGGAGGGCCAGCCAGGGGGAGAAGGCTGAGCATCCCAGGGACTGCTTGCCTTCTCCGGGGCCTCGGCATCTGACTGGCACCAGGTGGAGGTCTGGTGTACGGCAGGTACCTAGCCAGTTACAAGGGGGAGGGACGTGACAGATGTCAGCGGTTACGCCTTGAGGTCAAGGCGCAAGTCATGTCCCCGGAAAAAGAGAAAAATGGCTCTCCAAGCCCCGAGAAGACTGAGTGCTTGGGAAGACTCCACAAGCTCACATCTGCCTGACCCTGCCAGACCTGACGAAACCTGAACAGATCAGGGTGAAGGCGCACCACCTCGTCCCTGCCGGGGGGGGGAGATCCACGGCTCCATGAAGGTACTGGGGGGCTCCAGGTAAGGTGTAGAAGCTGTGGCAGACACCAGATGCGACTCCTGATGGAACGGGGTTTGGAGTAGCTCAGGTGGAGGAATAAAGTACGATTTAAAAAAAAAAAAAAACTGTCATTGGGTTTTCACCTGGTTACCAATAATTTTAAAAAATCCAATAAAGTGTCAACTACATGTAAACTCCCTAGATGATGTTCTCCATGATTTAAATTTATAATTTAAAGAAATTCAGTAAGTTATTTTAAATGCAATTTGCACCACATGTTGTGCCTTACCTCTGTGACATGCGGACTGGATAGATCTGATCAGAATCTGTTGTCATATTTGCAGGTGTAAAGGATAATAAATTTGTCTCCAGTTGATCCGTTCCACTTCCCGGTCTTGGGAGCTGCTTAAGATCCGCCCCCACGCTCTGGCACATAATGACCTGTGCCTAGGGAGAGCACGGGCACGTGCTCCATTAAAGTCTATTGGGGGGGTGGGCAACTTTTAAAATGTTTTTATATATCATAACGGTCATTTTTAATGACCATTACAATATATAAAAATGTTTTAAAAGTTGCCTCCTATAGACTTTAATGGAGAGCATCCTCGCGCTCTCCCTGGGCACACGTCATTACATGCCTGAGCGCAGGGGGGGTGGATCTTAGACAGCTTCCAAGACCGAGAAGTGGAAGGGATTGGCTGGGGACAAATATACGATGCCTTTCACTTGTAAATATGTCAACAAATTTTTGATCAGATCTATCCAGTCTGCGTGTTGCAGAGGCCCTTAACTTAGTGCATCTCTTTAAGGGAGCTCTGCAATAAAGTACTTCCAATCTTGGTAACTCTGAAGAAGTGGATAAATAAATAAAATTACCACGGTCTAATACCGAAAAGGAAGTTCTGTCAAGCCTTACCTCTAAATAGCTACTTACATTCATGAACTAATTCTAAGTTTTCTCTTTATAATGTAGATACTGAGCATTCTCATTGAAGTGTCACCTTAGACCTTTCGCTGTAAAACAGAGTAACTAGGTTTTCAGGATTCATCAGTAGTCTTATTGCTTCTTAAATCGCGCTGTAACGTTTCTAAAGTGACTTGCAGATCATTTTAGCTGCAGCTGTTGGTGGCCTAGTTACACATACATATATATATCATCTGTATCATACTGAATATTATTGCCAGTGATTCCCCTGTACAGGTTGTTAGCAAATAATGTAAAAAGCAAATGGCCAAGCAGAGCGCCTTGGGGCACTTCTTTTGCTTGTAAATGTGCTATCAGGCATTAACCCACACATTTTAATGAACTGTGTGCATTCAGTAAAACATTGTTGAAATCAACCAATGGCCCTAGAACGAATAGCAAGATTTAGCAATTAATACATGAGGAACTTATCAGCTGTATAGATTACTTTATTGAAGTGTAGAGGAATTAAGTTCCAAAAACTTATTTTTGATCAAGGGCAATCACTATGTTCTCAACTGCGTTGGTAATAACAGAAACTGTGGTGCACTTACGGTAGAAGCACAATTGTAATGGAGTTTCTTATTTTATGCACAGCACATCAAGATAAACCTTTAAGTTGTTCATGCACCATTTTTCCAAATGTTTGGCCAATACAGAAATGTTTGATATTGGATGATGACTATTCAGTCCATTTTGTTACCAGATTTAAACAGAGTAAGCCGAGCTGATTTCCGAACTAGGGGGACATTAGTTTGAAGTAAGGGACAGATTGTACAAATTAACTATTGGGGAAACAATAATTTCCCTACCCAGTTTAAGAAATTGAGGTTGTGAAGGTCTGGGCCCACAGAATTTTTTTCACATCTAATCAATTGAGATGGAATAACACTTGATTAATGGTAATGTACGCAGATGTTATTGTTCTGTATCCCTCTGGTGCCTCCCCCTCTGATATGGCGACTAGCTTCCAGCTGGACTTAAATAAAGTCCAGCTCTGGTTTCGTTCAAATCAGTTGTCCCTCAACACCAAGAAGACTGTCTCTATGACCTTCGGCACCAGGCAAAGGCTCGCTAGGCTGACTGCCACCCCATCTTTCCAAACCCTTGAGGGGTCCATATTAGAGCATGTCACCTCCTTCAAATACCTCGGGCTGTGGCTCGACCAGTATCTCTACTTTTCTGGACATGTGGATGCCATCCACAAAAAATTGTATCCCAAACTAGGGGCTCTGTACAGACACTGTGGTTGCATCCCCCTACTGGCCCGCTCAAAAATTGTCCAGAAAATGATCCTCTGAATTTTTGACGATGGTGACATAATCTACAGCACAGCCCCTAAGTCCACCCTAACCAGACTGGACACCCTTTTCAGCTCCTTTTGTCAGTTTGCTCTTGACTGTCCACTCCATACACACCATTGTGACCTTTATATTGCTCTCTCCTTACCCCCTCTTGGGGCCAGATGCCTCACCCCCTGTTCCTCCCTACTCTGGGAAGTACTGGCTCAGCTCCCTCCCCACCACCTCACCACCCTCCTCTCCACTCCTCTTCCTGCCACCTACTCTTTCCGTAACTCTAGCTACCGGACCCTTGCCCTCCCAGTCTGATCTACCATTTCAGGACAGGCTGCTTTCTCCTACCACTTCCCTAAAATTTTGAACTTTCTTCCCTTCGCTCTGCCCCCTTCCACTCATTCGTTATCCTCTCTGCTTCACAGTTACATTTCTTCTTCCTGTAACTGCACCTGACACACTTCCCAATAGCACCCCCACACCACCACTTGTCTCACTCAAAACTGTCTAACTACTCCTTCCTTTTCCTCACTACTGCCTTTCTCCAGGAAAGCAGGTATCCCTCGACAGTGACTGGGTGTGGCTACCGTGGGTATGTGGGTGTGTGAGTAGTGTTGTACCCTTGTGGGGTTTCCACTCCAGAGGGTTAAAGGATTGCCCCCTCCCTTCTACCCTAACTCTCTTCTTCACAGTTACTTCCTTCTGTCCTGCAACTGTGCCTGACTCACTTCCCATTACCCCATGCACCCCTTTTCTCTATCAAAACCGCGTCTTAACTACTCCTTCCTATACCTCACTCCTACCTTTCCCCACGACTCTTGACTGGGTGCATGGAACAGTGCTGGACCCTTGTGGGGTCTCCACTCCAGAGGATCAAAGGGTTTGCCTCCCTCCCTTCTACCATATCTCTCTTCCTGGGTACCAGGTCAATATAGTGCTACAAGAATAGCGCGGCAAGAACTGTGCTGTGTAAAGTGCGACAGCATTTAGAGCCACAGGGGTATGATAGCAGTAGGGCATTACTGCTACCCCTGTCACTGTGCACTTATACTGGGAAGTGATCAAGTTGCCTTGTGGTGGGGTGCCTGGTCAAGCCGCTCCTGTGGTGGAGTGGCTAAGGCACAGGCACACAGCAGGGTTGGAAACCTGGGACCACAGTTCGGTACCCCCCAGGTCTCCTGGTGTTGCAACTTTTTTTTTTTTTTCGATCAAAAATGGAATTTTCTCCCCTCTCAAGTTTCTTCCCATCCCCGAAGTCTACACCCTCTCAGAGTTGGTTATTTTTAGTCCAGGGGTGTGCGGAAAGTCCCATTCAAACAACATGAAGTCTTGCTATATTATAGACATTAGCAGTTTGATCCAGCTCTAGAACTGCCCCAGAGTGCAATGGTTAAAACCATTCCAAAATAGAATTTTGGCACGAGAGCAGCTCTATCTGTGTTATTTCAAACTTGAACTGTCAGATTCTTTACTCCGCATCAGTGAACAGTCGCTCCGGAGATTTCTCCTTCTGCTCGGTTCATTTCTCGGTTTAAAGAGTGTTTTCTCGGTTGGATTTAACCGAGAACAGTTTTATTTTAACCGCAAAACCGTTCGCTTCAAGCTCTATCTGTGGTAACCGTAAGTAAATGAAGGTTTTGTCTGTGTGGAACTTGCAAGTTATCGGTTCGGTTTTGAACCGATCAGTGGGTTTAAAACTCATTTAAAACTAAAATTACTATTTTAGAGTGCTGTTCCCGGTTCTTATCGGTTCTAAAAAAAACTGATTTATTACGTTTTTTCAATACCGTGACATGGTTAGGAACCAATAAAGAGTGTCTTGCCTAACTGCGTTAAAAGGGCAAGTTTTGGTTAGGCTGGCATTATGTTGAGAAACCCAAAAGAAAAACGGCCTACTGGGTTTCAACACTGTGATGTTTGTGGGGAAGTCTTTGCCAAGGCTGGCCCACACACCACATGTTTATTGTCTGGGGTTTGACCACCTCCAGTCAGACTGCCAGGTATGTAAGAATTTCCTGCAGCCACCCTGAAAAAAGATTGGGCAGGCTCAGGGAACGTAGAGGGCCAAAAAGTCCGGCTGACCTGATGGCCAGCCTGGTTCGGTGCCAACCAAACCAGAGGGAGTGCCCTCTGACCAGGGCCAGACTTCCTTGGCAAAGAAAAGCTGGTTCTGAGGAACCAATTCCAGTAAAGAAAACAAGAAAATCAGCAGGTCTGAGTCCAAAATTCCTTCTCCAACTGCTGCAGAGATAAAAAGCCATAGAAATTGTCCAGTCACTGTCTCAGGGTCCGTCCACCACCGCTATCTGGTAAAGGTCAGTTCGTCCGGTCCCAGTGGTTCAGGATTATGATATTGAGGAATTTTATGAACCAGAGGAGGGAGGAGGATTATGAACAGTATGAATGTGGCTGGGAAGGTCTGGGTGCTCCATTGATCGGACATCTCCCCAGACAGACCTTTAGAATCTCCCTGTGCTGTCTGAGTCCCCATCTCATTTTATGTTTTATATAAAAGTTGCTGAAACCCTCCAGCTTCCTTTAGAAGAGCTGTGGATGAGCAAGAGGAGCCTGATTTTGTAGAAATGATGGATATTCCAGAGTCTAGGAGATTGTCTGTTCCTTTACATAAGTCTTTTAGGAAACAAACAATTAAAATTTTAAAAGCTCCTAATTCTGTGCCTCCTGTAGATAAAAAGATGGACAGAAGGTATACATTGTCAGGCCCTGATACAGAATTCCTTTCTCAGCAATGCAGTCATGTTGGGGTAGTTCAGGCTGCTGCCTGTGATAAAGCTAATATTCCCTTGGCTTCACATCCTCCTGACAAAGATTCCAGGAAGATTGATGCCATGGCAAAAAAACAGTATATGGCAGCCTCTCTGGGACTCAGGCAAGCAAATTATATGGCTTATGTAGCTAGGTATCAGAAATCTAGATGGGATACTGTTATGCAATTAGCCAAGCAGGCCCATGGCCAGCTGGCTAGTGAACTAGAACAGGTGGCTGCTGATGGCATTGAGACCTCTAAGGTTCAGTTTCATGCTGCTGCTGTGGATGTTAATGATGTTTCCTCTAGGGTCTTGGCCACATCTGTAGCTTTTCGTAGGCTGGCCTGGCTCAGGTGTACTAGTTTGTCACAGGATACCCAGACTAAGGCTATGGATTTTCCTGTGGTGGGAAATTCTCTGTTTGGAGAGCAGACAGAGAATTACATGAAGAAGATGGGTGAATATAGGACTACTTACAAAAGTGCCCAGGCTAAGGAGCGGCAAGCCACTCCTCAAAGGCATGCCCCCAGGGGTAGGGGTAGGCCTTTCTACCAGACTCAGGCCTCCTCTGCCTATGCTCGGAGGGGCTTCTTCAGAGGCAGGGGCAGACGAGGGGTGGGCAGACCTGCTCCCACCCCCCAGCCTAAAACTTCTGCGAAACAGGCACCCTGATGGGGTGCCCAGGGCCGATTCTCCTGTACCAGTGGGGGGCAGGCTGGCTTACTTCAGTCAGAATTGGGCTCTTTAACCTCAGACAAGTGGGTTCTGGAAGTAGTAAGCCAGGGTCTGGTTCTCAGCTCAAAAAGTTTCCCAAGTTGAGAAGCAGACTTTTCTACCTGCAAGTGCTTCAGAAACCCTCGCTCTGAAACAGAGGTCTCATCCCTGTTAGCTCTCAGAGCAGTAGAAAGGGTTCCTCCTGAATCAGGACAGGGGTCTGTATTCCAGATACTTCCTTACCCCAAAAAGACAGGAGAATATGCCCATTTTAGATCTCAGATATCTGAACAAGCATCTTTGAAACCAAAGTTCAAAATGGTAACTCTGGCAATGATTTTACCTTCCCTAAGGCCAGGGACTGGCTAGCTTCCCTGGACCTCAAGGATGCCTATTTCCATGTCCTAATCAGAAGATCCTTCGAAAGTACCTCAGATTGAACTGCCCTCAGGTCATTACCAGTTCAGAGCAATGCCCTTGACCTTACCTCTGCTCCAAGGGTATTCACAAAGTGTCTAGCAGTGGCAGTGGCCCATAAGGAGGCAGAGGATTGCTGTTTTCATTATCTGAACGACTGGCTCATTGTAGGCCAGTCCCCAGAACAGGTAAAATCTCACCTGCAGGTCACCCAGCAGCTTCTCACCTCCTGGGTTTCTGCTAAACCTACCAAAGTCGGTTCTGGAACCAGTCCAGGTACTCACCTTTATAGGGGCAGAATTGGACACAAAGCTAGCCAGAGCCTTTCTTCCCCAGAAAGGGTAAGGAATTTAGTGGCTCTGGCCTCTTCCTTCACTCTGCAGGTCTCTCGACCAGCAAGACACTTTCTGCAGCTCCTGGGGCACATGGCTGCATCCACAGCTGTTGTGCAGGGCCAGATTTCAGATGAGAGACATTCAGTTTCACTTGAGAACCTTTTGGTCTCAGAGAGACCCCCTTTCCAAGTTGGTCCCAGTGACTCGAACCTTGATCCTAGCTCTCCAGTGGTGGCAGGATCAGAGCAATTAAGAGCGGGGTCCCTTCATTTCCCTTCTCACGACTTGACTCTCACTACAGATGCTTCCCTTCTGGGTTGGGGAGCCCACATGGGCGACCTTTCCACTCAGGGAGTTTGGTCCCCAGGAATCTCTGCTCCACATCAATTTGCTGGAACTCAGAGCTGTCTTTTAGCTCTTCAAGCTTCTTCTGCATCTGTCACGACAAGGTGATACAAGTCAGAACAGACAACACCACAACAATGTGGTACATCAACAAGCAGGGGCACTCGGTCTTGAGCCTTGTGCACCGAGAGCAATGAAGTTGTGGTCTCTGGCCTATTCCCTGAACACTTCCCTCATAGCAGTTCATCTTCCAGGGAAGGACAACGTCCTAGCGGATGCCCTCAGCAGGATTTCCCAGGGCCATCACGAATGGTCCCTGGATCCTCAAGTGCTGGGGATAGTTTTTGCCAGGTGGGGCATTCCTCAGATAGATCTTTTTGCAGCCCCAGACAATCACAGACTTCCTCTGTTCTGTTGCAGGCCTCCAGTGCTGGGCTCAGTTCCCCTGGATGCCCTTCTTCTGGATTGGGAGGGGAAGTTCCTCTATGCTTCTCCCCCTTTCCTCTCCTATTCAAAGTACTAGTCAAAATCAGATCTCAGCCTTGCAGGGTGATTCTGATTGCCCAGATTGGGCCAGGCAGCCCTGGTGCCCTCCTTCTGTCTCTGACAGTCCATCTTCCCTGTGCCTCCCAGGAATCACAATCTGTTGACTTGTGCCCAGGGAAGGGTTTGGTATCCGGACCTCAAATCCCTCAACCTCAAGGCCTGGCTCTTGAGGAGTTTGCTGATTTACACCTCTCTCAGGATGTTCTTGAGATCCTAAAGGCTTCTAGAAAGCCTTCCACTAGGGCTACTTATAGTTCTAAATGGAAAAGGTTTTCCATTTGGTCTGCTGGGAAAAATATTTCCCCAGAATGTGCTGAATTACCTATTTTGTTAGATTACATGGTACATCTTAATTCCTTGGGTCTCAGACCAGCTACCCTGAGAGTTCATTTGGCAGCTGTATCTGCTTTTGTGTCAGCAGGAAAGTCATCCCCTCTTTCCTCTCATCCTGTGTTTTCCAAGTTTTTAAGGGATTACTCCATACTAATCCTCCCTTTCAGGAACCGGCCCCTGCTTGGGACCTTAATGTTTGCATTGCCCAGTTAATGCAACCCCCTTTTGAACCCCTGTCTTCTGCAGAGCTTAAGTACCTAACTTGGAAAACTGTTTTCTAGTGGCTATCACTTCTGCCAGACATAAGTGAATTGCAAGCCTTGTCAGTGGAGACTGACTTTATTTCTTTCCACAGGGATAAGGTAGTCCTTAGGACTAATAGGAAGTTTTGCCTAAGGTGGTTTCAGATTTCCATCTTAATCAATCTATCTCCTTCCAGTATTTTCACTGATCACTCCTCTTCTGGTGAGAGGAGGTTGCACAACCTGGATGTTAAGAGAGCTCTTAGTTATTATATGAGCGTACCAAAGGTCACAGGTTCGAATCCTCAACTTTTCCTTACCTATGGTGAAGTTGGAAAGGCAAACCTGCCACTAAGAGATCAATAGCCAGATGGATTGTCTCTTGTATCCAATTTTGTTATCAGGAAGTGGGCAGAGCCCCCAACCCCCGGTTTGAGGGCTCATTCTACCAGGGGTACAGCTGTGTCTCTAGCTGCTTCCAGAGACATTCCTTTATTAGAGATTTGCCAGGCTGCTACTTGGAAAACGGTACACACTTTTACCAAGCATTACTCCCTGGATGTCCAGGCCAGGAGAGATGCTCGGTTTGGCACAGCTGTTCTTCAGAGCCTATTCCATAAGTAGGTTCTGCCCCTCCTCCATGGAGGTACTGCTGTGTATTCTGCTAATGTCTATAATATAGCAAGACTTCATGTTGTTTGAAGAAAAATTACTCACCTTAGTAATGTTGTTTCTTCTAATGGAGTCTTGCTATATTATAACCTCCCCAACCTGCCTCTCAGAACCTCTACTTGGTGGGGTGTGGGCAACTTAGTGTGAGTGCACTACTTATGTCCTGTTAGCATTTTGTCCCTTTGGGACTTTGGGGGTGTATGTGTACGGTGTGTGTGTTTTATTATACTTATGTTCCATTTTCATATTATTAGAATGGTGTTAGTATTTCTGGTCCCCTGACTTGAGTCTTGGGTGTTGGGACCATCAATGGTTGTTATTATTTAGGTAGCCATTTGGCTAGTGTAAGTTACAGCTTCCACACAGACCTTAGTGAGTTTGGCACGTAAAGATCTGACAGTTCAAGTTTGAAATAACACAGATAGAGCTGCTCTCGTGCCAAAATTCTATTTTGGAATGGTTTTAACCATTGCACTCCGGGGCAGTTCTAGAGCTGGATCAAACTGCTAATGTCTATAATATAGCAAGACTCCATTAGAAGAAACAACATTACTAAGGTGAGTAATTTTTTCTTGTATTCAATGGTGTGCACTGTTATTGTGGGGATGGTGTTTTGTCCAACAGTATGTTGGAGCACGGCATTTTGCTTGCAGCATTTATTGCCACGCTGTTATTGTTGCCGACATTATGACCCCGTGCCCCTTCTTGCAGACCTGGGAAACCAGTACTTTCGGTTCGGGTTGCTCCCTGGCAAGTCTGGCCCTTGTGGGGTGTGCATCCCAGAGGGTCGAAGGTCTGCACCCTTTACCCTATCCTTCTCCCCCATTCTACAGGCAGCCTAGCTATATTCTCTCTTTTCCCCTCACCCACTCTGTCACTGCTAAGGAACAGCCCTCCAATCTCAAGCTCTGAATGTGCAATATTGTATTCCTAATTGTATTGTTTTCTTCAAATATTAAGCTGGACATAGCTGTAGTAACTGTTTATATCAATGTATGATGCTTATTTGTTTCGTATCTTGGTTTATGTATCCATCAGTTGTAATTTCCCATTTCCCCTCCCCCCAGGATGCATCTGGAAACAAGCTTTTTGTAGCTCAGTATGCCTTCCATGGTGAAATCTTTTCAAATAAATAAATAAAATTATTTTAAAGTAAAACTTATAATAAGCCACGTCAGTGACAGGAACTTTGCTTAGTGTATACGGTCCTAAATCTTGAGTTGGGATCCTGCAAGATCTTGTGTATGCAAGTAGCTTGATCATCCAAATAAAATGTAGTTTTAACCAATCTGATCAGTATATTTATTTTTTATGTCTTCCGTAAACTCACCAGTCAATTTCAGATGAACTTTTTCATGCCTTGTTGCATACAGTGTCCCACTGTTGCAGTGCTTTTTTTCAGACCTTGGTTAAACCAAGGGCAACTAATGATGGGCTTGCCGCTTATCCCTCAGCTTTTTTAAAAGGGTCATGTTTGTTCACTATATCTAAAAATGAAGGAGTGAAGTAATTTGTTGCTTCCTTAATCCTAGGCATATAATTTATGCACTCCCATGCTATTCTGGATAAAAAGATCATATAAAATAAATTCTGGTCACAGAAGCGCTTCATGTTCCTATATTCAGTCATTTTAGGGTGGGGGATTCAGGGAGTCTGAGTTGATTAAATACAACCAATGATATTATGTGACAGGATTTAAAATTGGCGCCCACCCACCAAATGTGGTGGACTTCAGTTCGGGCAGGTAGAAGTGCTGTAGTTGAGCGCCCGCCAGGTACCTTTCCTGAGCCAGGAACTGTACAGCTTGATAGTTGCAGTTCTGAGTATTGCTGCTAGTGTGCGGCCACCGAAAATTGCTGAAGTGAGCTCCAGATGCTCACAAAGAACACCAGACCACCAGGGAACGCGAGAGGAGGAGCTGCCGATGACGATAAGCCAGGGAGGGAGTATGCACGCCAAGTTAGAACAGCCACTAGGCGCTGGCCTTGTCACCTATCGAGGAGGGAAGAGGAGACCTTGTTGGCACCATTGTAGTGAGCTGCATGTCGGGAGTTTAGCACCACGATCTGGATGTCGAGAGGGGAGTTGTGATCCAGGAGTCCAGCCACAGGATAAAAAAGAAACCAGGGTAAGACTGCTCTGCCCATAATAGTAACCAAAGTCTCAGGTCTGTGGGAAAACAAAGTCCGATGGGAACTTGTTGTTGCTAACTTGCTGTACTAAAACTTTGGATTGCAGTCTGTGTGGTGGAACTTGTAGTGCAAGTCTGTGATTCTGCTCTGCCGCTCTTGAAAAATGCACTCTGTTGGGTGGGGAAACCTAGAGTGATCAGGTCGGAGGTGGGGGTGACTTAATACAGTGCTCCCTGATTGATTAGGCAGATCATTTTCCTATGTTTTCCTGTAGACTACATTGTTTCCTATGGAAGCCTAATTGCTCTCTTTTCCTGTGTAACAAATGGAAGTGTATGGGAACAGTTTCCCTGTAGATGGCTCCAAAGAAATCCCTGTAGATCTAGAAGCCCTGCTTAAAGGGTGGGTGTTTCCATCATGGGTGATGTGAAGACAATTGTAGCGTGTGACTGCCCTGCATGTATAAAAATGCAGTCTCATGTGGGGAAACCAGTATGTTTGGGGGGCTTTGTTTGCCTCAATGGTCTCCCTTTATTTCCTGCTGCTCTGCCACAAAACACAGTCTGTGAGGGTAACGAGTCTGATCAGGTCAGAGGAACTTAGTTGGTGTTATGTGTGTAAAAAGACTGCCCTGCCACTGAAATATAAAAACACAGTCTGTGGGGGGGAAAGTTCTTAGGCAGACAGTATAATGGGAGTGGGTGAGGTCTGCAGGAAAGACATGTTACTAAGTGTTGTAAGGAGGGAATTTTTTTTAAAGGGAAACACTGGAAAAGGCAGAGCTTTACCCAGGCACTACAGACGTTCCTGATTAGTGCTTTCAGACAGTAAGAAAATATTTTTTTTATTCCTCTAAACGCTTTTTTAGTGATTTAAATAATGGCCTTCAGTGTTCACTTTCTATTGCTGGCAGCCACCATTTCATGAGTAGCAGAGAGCTTCCTGAGCTCACCTTATGCTAATATGACCTGCTAACCAATAGCAGAGGTCAAACAGGCATATTAGCATACAGTGAGCTCAGGAGGCTCACTGCTGCTCATGAAATGGCTGCTGCCAGCAACAGAAAGTTGAAGTTGCTGGTAGCGGTTCTAAATAATTTAAAAAAGTTGTTACTGTCTGAAAGCACTAACTGAGAGTTTCTGTACTGTCTGAGGAAAGCTGTGTCTTTTCCATTGTTTTCTGTCATATGAATATATGAAGAAGCCAGCAGAAAAAGGCCATTTGCTCTATCAAGTCTGCTCATATTGCAGGGTCCACAGCTTGTGCTAATGTCCCTGCCCTCCCTCCTCCACTCCACCCATCCTCCCTACCCTTGATCCTTACTTTCCCCCTGTGCGTATCCCATCCTCTCTTAAAGCTGCCCACTGTCTTCAATGAGATGACTTCTTCCGGCAGCGCAGTCTAAGTTTCCACCACCCTCTGTGAAGAAGTGCTTCCTGACCTCCCTTCTAAACCTCCCACCCTCCAGCTTAACACTGTGCCCCCTCGTGATATGGTTGCCACTCATCTTAAAAAGACTCTCCTTATTAACCTTATTTATCCCTTTAAAGTACTTGAACTTTCCAATTATGTCCCCTCTCTCTTGCCTGTCTTCCAGGGAGTACATATTCTGTGCACGCAACCTCTCCTCATGCCTTACTCTGCTGACCGGCTATCATCTTTGTAACCCTCCTCTGGACCTTCTCCAGCAGGTTAATGTCCTTTTTGAGGTGTGGGCACCAATACTGAACTCCATACTCTAGATGCGGCCTTACCAGTGACCTGTACAAAGGCAGTATAACCTCCTCTATCCTACTACTGATCCCGCTAGATATGCATCCCAGCATCTTGTTTGCCTTTGCTGCTGCTTTCTTGCATTGCGTGGAGTGCTTCAGGTCATTAGTGATCATCACCCCCCAGGTCCTTCTCCTTTGATGCAGATACTTGGACTCCAGCCAGGTAGTACTCTGTCCTGGGATTCCTGGCTCCAATATGTATAACTTCGCATTTCTTGGCATTGAAGCCAAGCTGCCAGATCATGGACCACCTCCCTAGCTTTTCCAGATCTTCCTGTAGGTCCTGTATCCCTTCAGCTGTATCCACAGTCCCACAGAGCTTTGTCATCCACGAAAAGGCACATTTTTCCCTTAATGCCATCTCCAATGTCATTGATGAAGACATTGAACAACACCGGCCCCAGCACCGAGCCCTAAGGGACCCCACTGGTTACCTCTCTGGTGCCAGATAACGCTCCCCCCACAACCACCCTCTGGGTCCTGTCCCTCAGCCAGTTTTTCACCCATCTGGCCATCTTTTCCCCAACCCTGAGATCCACCAACTTCCTGATCAACCTTTTGCGGGGCATAGAGTCAAAGGCCTTGCTGAAATCAAGATAGAGGATGTCTACTGCTTGCCCCTGTCTACTGTCTTAGTGACACAGTCAAAGAGTCAATCAGATTTGTTTGACAAGATGACCCCCCCCCCCACCATGAACCCATGCTGCCTCTTATCCTGGAGACCATGCTCCTCTAGATATTCCACCAACCTTTCTTTAAGTATAGTCTCCATGAGCTTGCCCACAATGGAAGTCAGACTGACTGGTCTGTAACTCCCTGGGTCATCCTTGGGCCCAGTTTTGTGGTTGGGTACTACATGTGCTGTTCTCCAGTCCTGTGGTACCATGTCTGACTCTAGTAAACTACTAAATAGGTATGCCAGTGGCCCTGCCAGTCCTTAGCCAGTTCCTTTAGTACCCTTGGATGTACTCTGTCCGGGCCTCGTGATTTGTCCACCTTCAATGCCAGCAGCCCCTCCCGCTGTCCTCCTCTATCACTACATCTATGTTCCCCTTCCCCCATGCTCCTCTTTTCCCTTCTGAATGCACTGGTCCGTCCACCCTGGTGAAGACGGAACAGAAGTATTCATTTAGTATCTCTGCTTTTCCCCCATTACCCTCCACCCCTTTCTTAAGCATAACAATCCTTTCCTTCTTGTCCCTTTTTTCGCTTATATAGTGAAAGAAAACCTTCTCCCCCTTCTTAATTCCTTCAGCTATCTGCAGCTCCTTCTGTGCCTTTGCTCGCTGGACTTCCTTACTTGCCTCCCTAGCAATCCTTAGGTAATTGTCCCTATCCACCTCTCTCTTGGTCTTCCTGAATTTTCTATAGGCCAACTTCTTTTCTCTTACTGCCTGGGCAACCCCAGAACTGAACTAGCTGGGCACTTTGGTCCTTGTGTTCTTCCTCCTTAGCTTATTGCACTCATCTGTGGCAACCAGTATTCTTTCCTTAATGATGGACCACCTTTTGTCCACCCCCATATCTGCTCTGATGCCTGTCAGATGGCTCTTTAGTACTTCACCCATTTTCCTGAAGTCTGCCCTCTTGAAATCCAAGATTTTGGTCTTAGTCGGAATGCTTCCCCTGCCCATATCCAGCTAGAACCACACTGTGCAATGGTCACTTCACCCAGTGGCTCCCTGACCATTATTTCCTGTACATGCTCCCCATTTGTGAGCACCAGATCAAGAATTGCCTCAACTCTTGTTGGTTCAGTGACGCCCCAAGTTGGGAATCCACTCTGCAGTCCTTCCAGGATCACCTGACTCCTAGCACATGTTGTGGATGTCATTAGCAAAGATGGCTGTTTTTGAGTCACTGTATCAGGTTTTATACAAGGACATGGTTGTCCTACACCCCCATGTGAAATTCTTGCCTGGGGTTTTCCCCTGTCTTCCATCTGTTTTAGGCCTTGTTGCTACAAATTTTCTTTTTCTCAGAAATCTCATGCTTCTGATGCAGAGCAGATGCTCCACGCCCTTGTTCGCAGGGGTTTGTTCTGCTGTTCTGAGCACATGGCAGAAATTCATGGTGAGGCTCAGCAGCTGTTGCTACCCTATGCAGACTGTCAGCCACGTAGACCATTGGCAGGAGGAGCCTCCATTGCTCTCTTTAAGTAGTTGTCTGAGAAGTAGCTGTCTGACATTGTACATGTTCACTTTGCCAGCCATATTGCTGCTTCTGTTGCTGCAGCAAGGTACACTGTTAAAGTTTTGAAGGGCTGCTGCCTGGTCTAATATGCACAGGTGCCTGTCCCCTTACAAAACTGAGTCACCAGGATGCTGCTTTTGGGTCCTCAATCATCCAGTCTCACTCTCTTTCTTTTCACCTAGAACAGTTGTGAAGCTTGCCTTGTCCCTCCTCCTGAGGACTGCTAGGAGTCTGCCAATGTGTATGTAACCCCCAGGTGGCGCTATCCCAAGGGCTACTACCCCTGGCTGCTTGACTACTGACTGGTTCAGGGGCCTAGGTTCTATGGCGGGTGCCTCAACCCAGAGGTCAGGGTTTGTAGTGGTTAGACTAGCTTGATCACAGCCCTCTGGGACACCGTGACCCCTTTTGGTTCCCTCTAGTGGCTCACTCAGTACACAGGAGTTACAGCTCCAATACCCCATGTATACACACTGTTCACTCATAAAGTACCACTTACCCTCGAGACTGATTCTGCAGCACATCTTTGAGGACCCCCTGTAAAATAAGGTTAAACCACATGCACAGCAAAATACAATACTGTTTCCATAAGCACTAGCACCACAGACAGTATATAGTATAACAACAACAAATCTGATTTATTTAGGGGACAGTAACACGGGAGGGGGGAAATCAGGTTAATTGGTGGCATTAAATCACAGTACTGTGCACACATACAGGGTCTGAAAAGTCACGCTTTTGGTACCCAGGTTGGGGGGGAGGGCTAGCCAGGTCCGTTGCCCAGGGTTGGCCGGCAGGTGCAGATGGATAGGGCCCTGTAGAAAAAAATATATGCACAACACCCCATTGTAATCTGGGGCCGGATGGCTCAGTCCATGAAGCAGTGAAACAACAAGAATTAGATGACACACTTGTGATTGAAAACAGGCTGCAGGGGAATACCCTGACTTGTACTCACAATACTTAAGCTAAGGACCGGATGGTGAATGTTCTTCTGGATTGCCAGAACAAAAAGGCATGGAGACAAGGTCCTTGTGACTGGACCCCACTGCAGTTGATAGCAAACTGATTTAGTCCGAGACAAGCCGGGGTTTGCTTCCCGCTTCAACACACAGCACTGGGGATTAGAAATAGCGATTCCCCACAAGAACTACGCACATTCATATGTAAAAGGAAAGTACTATACTAGGCAGGCTGCTCCTCGATCCCGATCGCAATTACTGCAAAATACCCGGGAGCACACACAGCAGCAGCTTCAGTTGCTGACAGACTGAGCGCGATTCAGCAGTTTCTCCTGTCTTCTACAGGGTGAGCCTGGTTTCCGCACTTATGGTGCTTCTTTCTCCTCACAACTCTGATTCAGTCCAAACTGGTACTCAAAAAGGCTGCAGACAGAAACTCAGGGCCTCACACGCGCTTCCCGTGCGAAACTATACACCGCAGAAGCACAAAGCTCCTTCTCTCTTCACAGTCACAACTAATCTAATCTTTCCAGTCACAGAGCAGGGCATTTCCTTTAGCTCCACACCATTCTGTTTGCTGGTTTGGCTGTCACTCACAACAAGACTCCCTCTGTTGGTGGAAAAAGGCGCCAAGGTTAAAACTACATTTCCCAGAGTCACTGCCCATACAATCCCCTTGTGGCTGGCTGAAAATTGAGAGTCCAAGTTCCAATTCGTCCACAGGCTCCATTTTAGGGTCTCCCTATCGTCCTGATTGGTCCAAGTCAGCTATTCAGAACCAAAATGAAAGAGCTACACTGAAACAGTTTGTGCTGAAAGGAAGACAGGTTAGACAAACTACATTTTCTCCGTCACTCTAAATGATTTCTGGCAAACAGTTATATCTTTCAACACGGCTCCCTAAGCACATGTAGCGACTGCAGAAATGGGCGATTTGCTCAGTGGTCCGGGCGGGACTCGAGCAGGGAAACACACAGACCCCCATTTCAAATTAATTATACTGCAGTTTGGCAGCTCTTAAAGCGACAGTACATGGAGGCATTAGGCACGCTCACTCAATTATTTTTTAAATCAGCTGAAATACAGGACACCAGCCTGGCGGAGAGCATTTAGGCTCACCCAAAGAAGGCTTTTTAGTGACCCCCATTTGTCGGGGGGGTTACATGTGGATAGTGAACTGGGTCTAGGTAGTTAGATGAATAGGTTGCTTCCTTGTAACAGTAGTTCTACTGCTAGTATTGTATTAAGTTGAAACTCACATGACCTATACAACTTCCCATGGCAAGGCATGCTTTCAATGCCTATTTCCAGCATGCAAATCTGAGAGCAGTGGTGGGAGAGAAGGAGGACCATATCATTGGGTGGAGGAGGAGGAGTCAAGCTTGAAGGTGGTTTCGGTGACTCTGCATGCTCTGTGGAAGACTAAGTGTGATGTGAAGTCTAGTAGCAGAACTGTTGTTCCTGGTAACTAATTCTTGCCATCAGTCTGTTGTCGCAGCAACATTATGACTTTCCGATGTCCTAATGATAGGTATCTTTTTCATAGCCTGTTACTCTGATGATGTCTCATGCAAAATAAGTGGTTATTCTTTTTTTCCCCATAGAGTTTTTTCTCCCATTGACCATATCATCTGGGATATAACCTGTTATGAAATGAGTTGGAAGTTTCCTGCTTCCTGATTGGCTAACTATGTTCTGAGACCCACATGTTAATCCCTGAAAATATAACGGGTTGGAACAGGTTCAGGCAGTGGGTTTTGGAATTTGGGCCAGACATGTACAGAATGCATGAGCCCCTTCATTCAACCCTGACTGCCATTACAAACATGTCTACCACCTGTACTCACTGAAAACCTTCAACAAGGCTGTAAAAAAGTAAAACTTCCTCAAGTAAAACAAAAAAAATTAAACATTCTTTCCTGTCATGATATTCTCCTTAGGCATATAAAAAACTTAAAAAAATGAAGTATTTTTTATTCACAGTTTTAATTCCTGGTGTTTTTTTGGTGACCATAAGAAATCCCAATCCTATCCTTACCAGCTTGTCAGAGCAATCGAGCAATTTCTGCTGCTTGACATGCTCCAGATACAGTGGAGGCTATGGCTCCATACAAGTTAAAAGAAATGCAGCCATCTCTTTTATACTCACTGCTTGGACGATGTTGTTGTTGTAAACCTTCATTCATTGTTTTGACCTGTTACTAGGTGGCGGTTTAAAGTGTTTGACCGTGCACTGTTTCATCTTCAGATTTACTGTATTACTGTTGCACCTCTCTTCATCCTTAAAATGTATATTATCCTTGTCTTCCTCATTCCGTTCCTTTACTGCCCTTACCAGCGTCATCTCCTTCCTCCATCCCACCAACCCATTCCCCTCTCTATGCCCAACCTTTCCTCAGCCCTCCCCCTTATCCCCTACCCTCCTGTCCACCCTGGTCTCCTTTCTTCTCCCTCCCTTAACCTTGAGTTTCTCCATCGCATCCTCCTCTCCCTTCCCCCTCCACTCCCCCTCCCCCCCCCTTTCTAAGGGGCCGAAATCTCATTCTGTCCTGATGCTCCTCTTCCTGCTCCTTCTCCTGTCTGGTGACATGGAGCCCAACCCAGGCCCCACCTCTCCAGCCTCCCTTCCTCCCCAGCTGCCTAAAGCCTGAGCATTTTCACCGTAATACTTGGAACTTTCTTCCAGAACTCGATCTGCTGTCTACATGGGTATTGCAATACTCTCCTTATGTCTTCTGTATCTTGGAATCCTGGTGGTCTGCCAGGATCCTAGATTCTAGCCTGGTGCTCCCCTGACTATCAACTTTTCAGAGAAGACAGGAGTAAACGTGGGGTGGTGGTACTATCTGCACCCATCAGAGCCTCTCCTGCAACATGGCTGTCAGAGAGGCTGTATCATCCTCTTAAGAGTTTCTCCTTATCGGGCTGTCATTCCCCCTCCTCTGTGCCCATTTTCATTGGTGTACTGGGTGCCTCACCCAAAATCTCATCCTCCTCCCTGGTTAAATCTGTCTCTACTATTGGGTCCCATTCATCTGTTAGTGAACTCATTCTTCTAGGAGATTTAAATGTCAGTTGGCTCTCCCCAGCCTCTAGACCAATCACCCACAAGATTGAGTTCCTTAATCATATAGATATCTCCAGTTCTGCTCAGTTCAACCCACACTTCCCAAACCACACCCTTTTGGACTGGGTTCTTTCGGCACATCTCCATTGTATTGTTGCAGCTGGTATTTTGCCTGATTCTGTCAGTGACTACTACATGATGTTCTGCGTCAGGAAGATCAGACACCCTCCCTCTTCTCCAAAATACATCTGGCGCAGGTCCATCAGGTCACTCAGCCTTAAGGCCCTCCTGAGTGACCTAGCTGCATCAGATTGCACAGCTTTTCACACCAGTGTCTTCGAGGCACAGGTCAGGAAGCATAGAAAAACCGGAGCAGTTGTAGAATTCACCAAAAATTATTTGTTTACACTAGCAGTATCATAAAATAAACTTGTTCAGTATAACTATTTACAAAGGCAAAATAAAATAAAGATTCATTCAGTCTCTGTGTCCCTTTTTCTTTTTGCTTCTCAGTCTCTTTATGTTGTATAGCCCACCATTTGAAAAAGTTCATCAGGCTTTCAGGTTCTGTCACTGCCTGTTCTTTTTCCATAACTTGTGCTGGCTGTACAATCTCAGACCGGACTTCTGTCTCTGCTAGTTTGGCTGCCATTCTCCTGGTAACCACTCCTGGACTTGCTGCTTCAGAATCCATACCTTTCTCTGTGCTTCCCTGGTACTAGGTCTAGTACCCATGCACAAAACTCCTGTCTTAGGGTATGCACAGCGTAAATCCCACTTAGGCTGACACCATCTGTTAAGTACTTGCCCCAGTTTGCCAAGGACAAATCTGCTCCAGTGCCACTCTCCTTACTATGGTAGTTTCTTGCAAAATGGCCTGGCTTATTACATTTATAGCAGATAACGTCTTTGGGCCCAGATTTGCTATCTCTCCAGAGTTCTTATCAGGCTTGAAGTTTAAATGGGGAAAAAAAGAGTGTCTTCTAGGGACATGGATATGTTGTTTATCCACACTTATTGGCAGGTTCCTTGCCGGAAGGTCTTCAAGCTGGCTCCTCCCACCTACCCGGGTGGTAAAACTCTTGGCTCCGCCCCATGACGCCAGATCTTCCTTACCGCTTGGAAGCTCAGGTTCCCTCCTTAGCGCTCTGCGTTTTCGACTGGTTCCTGAAAATTTTCGGTCTTCGAAATCAATTGGAAATTTTCTGAAACTTCAATCATTTCTTCTTCGCTGCGGCGATGGCTCATTCTTTTTCCAGCCCTGGGAGGCGCCCGGTTAATTCCTCCAGGAGAGACCCGCACTCCACATGTGTTTACTGCCTTGACCTGGATCATGATCCTCAGCTGCGAGTTTTGTTGTGCCCTTTCGGTAGCTCTCAAGGGACACGCGCCCGCCTCGAGGCCTTCGGGCACTGCAGTTTTTCCCGCCTGGAGAATCCCTCAGATCGTCAGGCAGCATCCGCTTTGGCTGTTTCTGAGCAGCTCGATCTTCCTCCCGTCGGGGAGGGGGTGGCTCCACCTCCCTCTTCCTCTGTCACGGCGCTTATCCCGCTGTCCTTGGGCTCTACTCATGCAGCGATCATTCCAGGAGCCGCCGTCCCTTTCCTCGAAGGAGAGGACCCTGGGGACCTCCCCTCGGCCAAATTCCAAGGTGCGCGAGGCGGGGTCCCTTCATCGTCCCGGCAGGAGCAGGAAAATCCCCTCCCTGCAGGCCGGCGCCGCTTCCGGTCGAGATCGACGACCACTGGCCTCATGGTGTCTCCATCAGGTCAGCCGGCCCAGGACCCCGTCGGCAGTGGCCGAACCTCTCAGCCCGTCATCTGGGCTATCTCCTGCTAGTGCCTGATCCCTTCACTGGTTCCCCGGCAAGCTGAGAGTTCTACGGTACCTTGGTCGGCAGTCCTCGGCCATTTTCTCCGAAACCCGAAGGAGGAGTAGGCGTGCTCCATCCCCCAAACCCGCCTCGGTTTCCCCGAGGATTCGGGTCTCGGTCTCGGTCCTCCTCTCAGTCTAGCCACTCACGCCGACCTTGGCGTTCTCAGTCGGGGCACCGAGTCAAGTGGTATTGCCGTTCTTCCTCGTCCCCCTCCTCGGATGAGGAGTGGCTTCGATGCCGTTGGCATCGACGTTACGAGGAATTTATGTGGCAGCAGCTTTTGTTGTCGGGGAATCAATCGACCCGGTTCATTCTCTGGCTAGTAAGCAGCCGCCCGATAAACCAGCGCCAGCGCTCGAGGCAGTCGAGAGACCCTCCAGGGCCGTTTGCTCGTCCGATCCTTGCTGCCCGCCGTCCTCGGCGGAACCAGGCGGGCCATGACCTGTCCACAGGTTACGGTCCCTCACTCCAGCCCGCCTGGCGGTGAAGAGTGACTCAGGCCTGCGGCAGCTTTTTCGGACCCCTCGGAGCCTGAAGTCGGCTCCGTTATGTTTCCTAGCAGGGAGGACCCATGGTCTTCCTCGGAACATTCTGTGGACAACAGCCCATCGTCCTTTATGGGTCTGCTCCAGCTCATCTTGGAATTCACCGGGATGCAGCTTGAGCCCGTTTCTAAACGGGCACCCTACCCCTTTACGGAGATTGTGGACCGAGGGGGCCCTCCCTCGGAGGCCTTCCCGGTGGCTGAGGCAATCGTGGGCCCAGCCTTGGAGCTCTGGCGGCGGCCTACTTCCTGCCCTGCGCCTTCGGCCAGGGTGGCCAGGAAGTACCCTGTCCCTGTCGGTTCTCTGCCCAGTTTCTCGGTGCACCTCTCGGCTGAAGGGGTAGTCACCGACAATGTTTTGGAAATGCTAGGGATGATAGGCCCCCTGACAAGGAGTCCAAAAGGATGGACTATGTCGGGTGCAAGGTTTCGCGGCGTCCTCCCTAGGCCTCCGTCAGGCCAGCTCGGTGGCACTGATGGCACACTTTTCCCACGCCCTTTTGGGCTCCTGGACGAGGTCCTCCCTCATCTCCCAGCCGACCTGCAGACCACGGTCCGGCGGGTGCGGGACCAGGGTAGGGCGGTGGCGAAACAGCAGCTCCAGACAGCTCTGGATCTGGGCGACTCCTGTGCCAGATCGGTGGCGGCCACAGTGGCCATGCGCCACAGGGCATGGCTGAGGTTATCCTCCTTCTCCTTGGAAACCCAGCACGAGTTGGCGGACATCCCCTTCTTGGGGACTGACCTTTTCAGCCCTGAAGTGGAGGGACACCTCCAGGGGCCCGAGAAGTCCGATGCCACTCCGGACTCTGTCACTCCTGCCCGGAGGGACAAGGGCAGCCATCAGCCTTTGCATAAGCTCCGTTGCCCCCCCGGCCCCTGCGGCTCGACTGGCCCATCACGAGGGCCAGCAGGCATGTGCTGGGCGGCCTGTCGCCAGACCAGCGTATTCCTCCAAAAGGAAGCAGGGAGGTAGGGATCCGAGAGCCCCCTCGGTCTCTTCCTCCACCAAGCCTGCTCAATGACGGGCTAAGGGGCGCTGTCCCCGGCCCCGTCGCCCCTGCCTGGGTTTCCCCGTGGGGGGACGGCTCCGCACCTCTTCCTCTTGGGTGGTGCTTAGGATAAGTCCTGTCGCGGGTTGCGAGCAGGTTTCCCCCTTTGAGCCATTGCCCCACGGGGATCTTGGATCCACAGACTCTTCGTCGGCCCGCTGAGCCGACTTGCCTGGCCCTCTAATTAGAGGTGATCAGGGAGGTGGTGGGCCCTCCTTCTGACCCTGGGCT
Source organism: Neoceratodus forsteri (assembly GCA_016271365.2). Taxonomy (NCBI): domain Eukaryota; kingdom Metazoa; phylum Chordata; order Ceratodontiformes; family Ceratodontidae; genus Neoceratodus; species Neoceratodus forsteri. The sequence goes on from CM028129.1 coordinate 1,420,687,098, forward strand.
CGTGTCTAGGTATTCCTGGTCTCAATCAGATGGGGGGCTTGTGCCTATCCTCCTGCACGCCCGGATGGTCCCTCTGCAGATATCCCATCCTCAGATCGAGGCGTGTGGCTTCTTCCTGGGACTCCAGGACGTACTTACTCCTCGTTCCATCCGTTTCTTGGGAGACCCCTCCCTTTCCTAAGCGAGAGATCTCCTTACGAGTTCCTGGCCAGGCCCTTCGTTTTCTGCTCCGCAGTTTCTGCGGCACTGAGGGCTCCGGGCATAACCCCACCCGGATGGCGGCCTGATTACAACTCTTCCAGGCTCAGACTGGTCTCCCTTTTTCCGGAGCCACGTTGGAACTCGTGCCTTAGCGGGTGATGCTTCTTCGGGACTAGGCTCGACTCTTGAGTCCGAGCTAGGCTCTGGGCGGACAGGGCTGAGGTTCTTCCTCCCTTACCCAGTCAGGTCTGGCTGGGCAGTTGTGCCCTGCCGGGACCTCCTGGGCCTCACGGCGGCCAGCTCCAACGTGGTCTGTTGGACCCGCTGGTTCATGCATTCCCCTAGTGGGGATGGGTCAGCCAGCGGTCACAGTGCTGTGTTCCTCGGACCAGTTCGTGACTACAGCCCAGGAGTTAGGGGAACGCTCCCCCTTGGACCGTTCCAACTCCTGCAGGAGAACATCCTGTTCGTCCACCCTGAGCCGACGGTCTTCTCCGACCGATGCTTCTCGGATGGGTGGGGTGCCCATCTAGGGGAATACAGAGTGCTTCGCCTCTGGTCCTTTCGGGAGTCCCGGTGTCCTTCCTACCCACTGGAGCTCCAGGCGGTCCGCTTAGCTTGCACCGCTCGCTCCGTTTGTGCGGGGTCTAGTGGTTTAAGTCCATGCGGACAGCACCACAACCATGTGCTACCTGCCTCGCCAGGTTCGGTCGAACCCCTTGCCTCGGCGTAAGGAGGTTCTCCGTTTTGGGTTTTTCGCGCAGTCGGAGGCGGTTTCCCAGCCATTTGATGGCAGGAGCCTCCAACTCCCTGGCTGCTGCCCTAAGCCAGACATAAACTGCGACTCACGAGTGGTCTTCCCTGCCGGAGGTAGCACAGGATCTTCTCCCTCCTCCCTCCAGGGAGAATACGAGGCTGAGACTATCTCATGCCCGCCCCCTCAGCTAGGTTGCTGTAGGGTATGTGGTCGAGGTCGCGGACCCCGGGCCTCTTCTACACCTCTCCACCATTTCTCTTGACCCACGGGCAAGGCGAGGAGGGACTAGGCGCAGGTGATGCTGGTAGCCCAGACTGGATTTTCAGCTCTGGTATCCAGCTCTCCTCAGTCTCAGCCCCAGGCTCCCGAGGCAGCTTCCAGTCCACCCGGTCCTGTTCTCTGTTTTCAGGGGAAAGTTTTCCATCTGGACCTTTAATCCTTGCACCTGAAGGCCTGGTCCCTGTGCGGCTAGGGGCCAGGCCTTGGGTCCTTCGGCAAGGTCCGTGACGTTTCGAGGCATCCTGCTAGAGGTCGGCCAGACATGCTCGCCTTCAATGGGTAGAGGTTCTACATTTGATGAGGATAGGGCCTGGCCTCTCCCGTCCAGGCGAGCATTCCGGACCATCTGTGGTCGTTCTTTGAACTAGGGCTTACGACCGTGACCCTCTAGGTGCTTCTGTTGTTCATCCCTGTCTTCCGGGCACGGGCCGGAAGGCAGTCAGTGGCGTAGATAAGGTGGTCTGGCCCCTTTCTAGGCCTGGATCACACCTCCCCTTTGGGGAAGAGTATCCCCATTCTGGGGACCTGCGCTGGTATGGGCTTAGCTCACGGGCAAGCCTTTCAAACCGTTGCACAGGTGTGAGTTTCCCCCACCTGTTGTGGAAGAACACCTTCTTGGGGCTACTCTGCCACCCAGAAGGAGGGGAGAGTTCCAGGCGCTCCTTTGAATCTCCCTATCTGGTCTTCCACAAGGATAAGGTTATCCTGCGCCCCACCTGAAGTTCCTTCCGGAGGCGGTGGCGGAGTCTTCCCTAATGAGGTATTGTCTCTGCCGGGGTTCATCCCCATTCACACCTCGGAGGCCATATATAGGTTCCATGGGACCCTGTTTATCGCTCACCTACCCAGGGAGCGTGGGGCTGAAGTTCAGGAGAGGTTCACCAGCTGTTTGTCATCTATGCTGAAGCCACACCTGGCAGACCTGCAGCCAAGTGGGCGCAGCCAGGGTGGGTCGCCTCCTGCATAGGTCTCCGCTATAGGTGGGGCGGGCATGGAGCCTCCCAGAGGGATAAGTGCTCATTGTTACCCACCCTTCCCCCCCGCAGGGCTTCTACCCAGAAGCAGGATTTACCGTTTCCCCTTCCACATCGACCTTGGGTCACGCCGGGATGCTGGTCGGGGCCTCGGTTCTCCAGTCTTTCTACCTAAGTTGGGGATGTGCTGCCTCCTCCTCCCGGAGAACTGCTAGGAGTCTGCCAATAAGTGTGGATGAGCAACATATCCATGTCCTAGAAATACAGGTTACTCACCTGTAACAGGAGTTCTAGGAATGGTATATGTTGTTCATCCTACGACTACAGCTTAAGCCTTTTAACCTGGCTTCCAGCCGGGCTAGATCTGGCGTCATGGGGGGCGGAGCCAGAGTTTTACCACCCGGGTGGGTGGGAGGAGCCAGCTTGAAGACCTTCCGGCAAGATTTAAAGCGGCAAGGAACCTGCCAATAAGTGTGGATGAACAACATATACCATTCCTAGAACTCCTGTTACAGGTGCGTAACCTGTATTTACTGGTGCTTGGCCATTACCTCACTGCTGTGGCATCTGTCTGGCCATTTGGTAGTCCTCGGCCAAAGAAACAACCTTTTCCCCCCACTCTATGGTCAGTTTTCCTTTGCCCAGAGCTGCACATCTGTAGGCAGGATGTTGATGAATTGCTCCATGGCAAATGTGTCAGTGATCTGTGGGACTGTTTTGCTCTCTGGTAGGAGTCATGTTTTCAAATCAAATCAAACTTTATTTAACCAGGCATCAACACCATTGAGCAATCTCATTTTCAGAGAGGTCCTGGACGTAGAACAGTACAATACATAGACATAGCAATATGAAAAATTGATGACATCAGCAAAATACAGTACAAGGTCGCGTGCAGAGTACTTGAAATCTGTCACAGTCTCCCAGTTAACGTTTCCAAAACATTTTAATGTCAATTGGCTCTCCTCAGCCTCTAGACCAATCACCCACAAGATCGAGTTCCTTAATCATTTAGATTATCTCCAGTTCTACTCAGTTCAACCCACACTCCTGACGTTGATCAGAGATCGAAATCTCTGCCTGTAGGTCTCTCCGGAGATGTCATACCTTTTTAGGATTTCGCTTTTCACCAGGTCATAGTTTTCTGACTGTGCAGTGTCCATATTGCTGTAGGCAAGTTGGGCTTTCCCTGTCAGGTAGGGTACCAGTCTGACTGTCCATTGTTGCTTTCACCATTGGCAAGCTGTGGCAACTCTTTCAAAAGTTGTCAGGTATGCGTCAGTATCATCTGAGGGACACAACTTTGTAAGTTTAATGGCTTTTACGTTACTTGGGTTTTGTTGCTCATCTGGATCTGTGCCAGATCCTCTGCCTTTGATACCTTGCAAGGCATCCAGCCATTGCTGCTCCTGTCACTTCATCTCTTCTCTCATCTGCTGCTCCTGTCGCTGCATCGCTTTTCTTGTAAGTTTAAGGCAGGAGCTGCTAGAACACATTGTGCTTCTTGAGTTGAGGCCCCCTTTTGCAGAGCTTTTGAAAAAGGCTGGAAGATTTTCACTCAAGTAACCTCTAGTTTACAGTAGCCTTCTGCAATCATCTCAAAATATTATTATATATATTTCTACAGTAACACAATATATTTTCCAAACAAAAGGATCTCGACAGCAATTCATTTCCACATATTGATTTGCACATATTTCTTATATCAGCAGATATGCAATGGAGAAAAAAAACAACAGACAGCAAGGGAAAACGGGGAGACAACGAGAGGCAAAGAACTGCGAGCCTGTCTGGTTGATCAAGTCAGAAGCCTCACAGGAAAAATTGGGTTGCGCAACCAGACAGAGAAGAGACAGAAAAGGAAAGAATACAGATCCTTGCATTCAAACACCTCCTTCACAACAAACGGGACAGGGTCCCATTCCACCTTGTCACAACCATGTCTGATACTGATGTTGCCTTTTTCATGTTTCACTCCAGATTGTATTCAATCTGGGATAACCATGCCCCACTTAACAAAATCCAGGGTCAGAACTCACCATCACATCTGGATTATCCTAGAAATAATTGATCTGTGTAAGTCCCGTGATCTTGTATGGACACGCTGTAAACTATCTTGCTCCCTTCCTAACCTCCTTAGGTGTAAGTGCAGCAGGAACTCCTGCATAAAGGCAGCCAGGACTGCAAAATCGCAATATTTGAAGGACAACCTTTTGACGTTCTGGAAGGTACTTCACTTCCTTTTTGACCCTCCCACCCAGTCTGGTCCCTCAGTTTTTTTGATTAATGGTTCACCTGTATCAGACCCCTTCTCTGTTGCTTCCCACTTTAATGAGTTCTTCACCACTTGTGCTGTCCCTTCCTCTCTCCTGTCTGCCACAGCTGCTTCATACCATGTTCCTTCAGCCCTCCCCTCTCAGGGCTTTCACTTCTTCACTGTTACCACCCAGGAGACCCTGACTGCCCTCTGCTCTCTGAATTTGAATAAGTCTAGCCCTGATGGACTAGATCCCAGACTTATTCATGTCTCTGCTCCTGCTATTGCATCTCCTTTGACTCACCTTCAAACAACATGAAGTCTTGCTATATTATGACAGTAGCAGTTTGTCCCACCACTAGAACTGCTCCGGAGGTGAAATGGTTAATACCATTCCAGAATGGAACTTTGAGCACGAGCTCTAAGAAGCAGCTCTGTCTGTGATATTTCAAAACTGAACTGTCATTCTTTACTCCGCCTCAGTGAACAGTCGCTCCGGAGATTTCTCCTTCTGCTCGGTTCATTTCTCGGTTCAAACAGTGTTTTCTCGGTCCGATTCAACCGAGAATAGCTTTATTTTAACCGCAAAACCGTTCGGTTCAAGCTCTGTCTGTGGTAATCGTAAGTAATTTAAAAGGTTTTGTCTGTGTGGAACTTGTAAGTTATTGATTCGGTTTTGAACCGATCAGCCGGGTTTAAAACTCATTAACTTTAAAGTTTAGCATTTTAGAGTGCGGTTCCGGTTCTTATCGGTTCTAAAAAAACAGATTTTATTCGTTTTCAAATACCCGTACTACGGTTAGGAACCGATAAGGGTGTCTTGCCTGGCACTGCAAAGAGCAAGTTTTTCTGGTTAGCTGGCATTATGTCTGAGAAACCCAAAGAGAAAACCGGGCCCACTGGTTTCAACACTGTGATGTCTGTGGGGAAGTCTTTGCCAAGGCTGACCCACACCATGTGTCTATTGTCTGGGGTTTGACCACCTCCAGTCAGACTGCCAGATATGGAATTTTCCTGCAGCTACCCTGGAAAGAATTGGGCAGGCTCAGGGGCGAGAGGCCAAAAGTCCGCTGACCGGATGGCCAGCCTGGTTCGGTGCCAACCGAACCGGAGGGAGTGCCCTCTGACCAGGGCGAGACTTCCTCGGGCCAAAGAAAAGCTGGTTCTGAGGAACCAGTTCCAGTGAAGAAAACAAGAAAGTCAGCAGGTTTGGAGGCCAAAACCCCTTCTCCAACTGCTGCAGAGATAGCAAAAGCCATACAAATTGTCCAGTCACTGTTTCAGATTCCGTCCGAACCGCCACTATCTGGCAAAAGGTCAGTTCGTCCGGTTCCAGTGGTTCAGGAATATGATGTTGAGGAGTTTTATGAACCAGAGGAGGGGGAGGATGATTATGAACAGTATGAATGTGGCTGGGAAGGTCTGGGTGTGCCCATTGAAACGGACATTTCCCCAGACAGACTTTAGAATCTCCCCCTATGCTATCTGAGTCCCCATCTCATTTTATGTTTTACAAAAAAGTTGCTGAAACCCTCCAGCTTCCCTTGGAAGAAGCTGTGGATGAGCAAGAGGAGCCTGATTTTGTAGAAATGATGGATATTCAGAGTCTAGGAGATTGTCTATTCCTTTGCATAAGTCTTTTAGGAAGCAAACAATAAAAATTTTAAAAACTCCTAATTCTGTGCCTCCTGTAGATAAAAAGATGGACAGGAGGTACACATTGTCAGGTCCTGATACAGAATTCCTTTCTCAGCAATGCAGTCATGTTGGGGTAGTTCAGGCTGCAGCCTGTGATAAAGCTAATATTCCCCTGGCTTCACATCCTCCTGACAAGGATTCCAGGAAGATTGATGCCATGGCGAAAAAACAGTATATGGCAGCCTCTCTGGGACTCAGGCAAGCAAATTATGGCTTATGTAGCTAGGTATCAGAAATCTAGATGGGATACTGTTATGGAATTAGCCAAGCAAGCCCATAGCCAGCTGGCTAGCGAACTAGAACAGGTGGCTGCTGATGGCATTGAGGCTTCTAAGGTACAGTTTCATGCTGCTGTGGATGTTAATGATGTTGCCTCTAGGGTCATGGCCACATCTGTAGCTTTTCGTAGGTTGGCCTGGCTCAGGTGTACTAGCCTGTCACAGGATACCCAAACTAAGGCTATGGATTTTCCTGTGGTGGGAAATTCTCTGTTTGGGGAGTAGACAGAGAATTACATGAAAAGATGGATGAATATGGGACTACTTACAAAGTGCCCAAGCTAAGGAGCGGCAAGCCACTCCCCAGAGGCCATACCCCAGGGTAGGAGTAGGCCTTTTCACAGGCCTTTTATCAGACTCAGGCCTCCTCTGCCTATGCTCAGAGGGCTTCTTCAGAAGCAGAGGCAGGCGAGGGGTGGGCAGGCCTGCTCCCACCCCTCAGCCTAAAAGCACCTGCTAAGCAGGCACCCTGATGGGGTGCCCAGGGCGGTCTCCTTTACACGTGGGGGCAGGTTGGTTTACTTCAGTCAGAACTGGGCTTCTTTAACCTCAGACAAGTGGGTTCTGGAAGTAGTAAGCCAGGGTCTGGTTCTCAGCTTCAAAAGTTTCCCAAGTTGACAGATTTTTTTCTACCAAGTGCTTCAGAGACCCTTGCTCTGGAAGCAAAGGTCTCAACCCTGTTGGCTCTCAGAGCAGTAGAAGGGTTCCTCCCTGCACCAGGGCAGGGTCTGTATTCAGATACTTCCTTACCCCAAAAGACAGGAGAATGGCGCCCATATTAGACCTCAGATATCTGAACAAGCATCTTTTGAAACCAAAGTTCAAATGGTAACTCTGGCAATGATTTTACCCTCCCTAAGGCCAGGGGACTGGCTAGCCTCCCTGGACCTCAAGGATGCCTATTTTCACGTCCTAATCAGAAGCTCCCATCGAAAGTACCTCAGATTCGAACTACCCTCAGGTCATTACCAGTTCAGAGCAATGCCCTTCGGCCTTACCTCTGCCCCAAGGGTATTCACAAAGTGTCTGGCAGTAGCAGTGGCTCACTTAAGGAGGCAAAGGATTGCTGTTTTTCCCTATCTAGACGATTGGCTCATTGTAGGCCAGTCCCCAGAACAGGTAAAATCTCACCTGCAAGTCACCCAGCAGCTTCTCACCTCCCTGGGCTTTCTGCTAAATCTACCAAAGTCGGTTCTGGAACCAGTCCAGCTACTCACCTTTATAGGGGCAGAGTTGGACACAAAGCTAGCCAGAACTTTTCTTCCCTTGGAAAGGGTGAGGAGTTTAGTGGCTCTGGCCTCCTCCTTCACTCCGCAGGTCTCTCGGCCAGCAAGACACTTTCTGCAGCTCCTGGGGCACATGGCTGCATCCACAGCTGTTGTGCAGGGAGCAAGATTTCAGATGAGAGACATTCAGTTTCACTTGAGAACCTATTGGTTTCAGAGAAGAGACCCCCTTTTCAAGTTGGTCCCAGTGACTTGAACCTTGATCCAGGCCCTCCAGTGGTGGCAGGATCAGAGCAATTTAAAATTGGGGTCCCCTTCATTCCCCTGCTCAATTTGACTCTCACTACAGATGCTTCCTTCTGGGCTGGGAGCCCACATGGGCGACCTTTCCACTCAGGAGTGTGGTCCCCAGGAATCTCTGCTCCACATCAATTTGCTGGAACTCAGAGCTGTCTTTTTAGCTCTTCAAGCATTTTCTGCATCTGTCCACAACAAGGTGATACAAGTCAGAACAGACAACACCACAACAATGTGGTACATCAACAAACAGGGGGGCACTCGGTCTTCGGCCTTGTGCACCGAGGCAATGAAGTTGTGGTCTCTGGCCTATTCCCTGAACACTTCACTTATAGCAGTTCACCTTCCAGGGAAGGACAATGTCCTAGTGGATGCTCTCAGCAGGATTTCCCAGGGTCATCACGAATGGTCCCTAGATCCTCAAGTGCTGGGGATAGTCTTTGCCAGATGGGGCACTCCTCAGATAGATCTTTTTGCAGTCCCAGACAATCACCAACTTTCTCTGTTCTGTTGCAGGCCTCCAGTGTTGGGCTCAGTCCCCCTGGATGCCCTTCTCCTGGATTGGGCGAGGAAGTTTCTTTATGCTTTCCCCGCCTTCCCTCTCCTATTCAAAGTATTAGTCAAAATCAGATCTCAGCCTTGCAGGGTGATTCTGATTGCCCCGGATTGGGCCAGGCAGCCCTGGTACCCACTCCTTCTGTCACTGACAATCCATCTTCCCTTTGTCTCCCAGGAATCACAACCTATTAACTTGTGCCCAGGGAAGGTTTGGTATCCGGACCTCAAATCCCTCAACCTCAAGGCCTGGCTCTTGAGGAGTTAGAGTTGCTGATTTACACCTCTCTCAGGGTGTTCTTGAAATCCTAAAGGCTTCCAGAAAGCCTTCCACTAGAGCTACTTATAGTTCTAAATGGAAAAGGTTTTCCATTTGGTGTGCTGGGAAAAATATTTCCCAGAATCTGCTGATTTGCCCATTGTATTAGATTACATGGTCCATCTTAATTCCTTGGGTCTCAGACCAGCTACCCTGAGAGTTCATTTGGCAGCTGTCTCTGCTTTTGTTTCAGCAGGAAAGTCATCCTCTTTCCACTCACCCTGCGTTTTCCAAGTTTTTTAGGGATTACTCCATACTAATCCACCCTTCGGAACCAGCCCCTGCCTGGGACCTTAATGTTTGCATTGCCCAGTTAATGCAACCCCCTTTTGAACCTCTGTTTTCTGCAGAGCTTAAGTATCTAACTTGGAAAACTGTTTTTCTGGTGGCTATCACTTCTGCTAGACGCATAAGTGAGTTGCAAGCCTTGTCAGTAGAAACTGACTTTATTTCTTTCCACAGGGATAAGGTAGTCCTGAGGACTAATAGGACATTTTTACCTGAGGTGGTTTCAGATTTCCATCTCAACCAATCTATCTCCCTTCCAGTATTTTTCACTGATCACTCCTCTTCTGGTGAGAGGAGGTTGCACAGCCTGGATGTTAAGAGGGCTCTTAGTTATTATATAGAGCGTACCAAAGGTCACAGGTTCGAATCCCTCCAACTTTTCCTCACGTATGATGAAGTTGGGAAAGGCAAACCTGCCACTAAGAGATCAGTTGCCAGGTGGATTGTCTCTTGTATCCAATTTTGTTATCAGAAGCTGGGCAGAGATCCCCCTCTGGCTTGAGGGGCTCATTCTACCAGGGGTACAGCTAGCTCTAGCTGCTGCCAGAGACATCCTATATTAGAGATATGCCAGGCTGCTACTTGAAAAGCGGTACACACTTTCACCAAGCATTACTCCCTGGATGTCCAGGCCAGGAGAGATGCTCGATTTAGCACAGCTGTTCTTCAGAGCCTATTCCTAAGTAGGTTCTGTCCCTCCTCCATGGAGGTACTGCTGTGTAGTCTGCTACTGTCATAATATAGCAAGACTTCATGTTGTTTGAAGAAAAAATTACTCACCTTAGTAATGTTGTTTCTTCTAATTGAGTCTTGCTATATTATGACCTCCCCAACCTGCCTCTCAGAACCTCTACTTGGGTGGGGTGCGGGGCAGTTTAGTGTGAGCACTATTTTATGCCCTTTTAGCGTTTCTCCTCCCTTTTGGGGTTTTGGGGTGTGTTTTATTATCCTGTTGTTTTATTCTCTTGTTGTTAGAATTGTATTAGTAGTTCTGGTCCCCTGACTTGAGTGTTGGGACCAGCAATGATTGTTAATATTTAGGTAGCCATTTGGCTAGTGTAGGTTACAGCTTCCACACAGACCTTAGAGAGTTTTGCTCGAAAAGATCTGACAGTTCAGTTTTGAAATATCACAGACAGAGCTGCTTCTTAGAGCTCATGCTCAAGTTCCATTCTGGAATGGTATTAACCATTTCACCTCCGAAGCAGTTCTAGTGGTGGGACAAACTGCTACTGTCATAATATAGCAAGACTCCATTAGAAGAAACAACATTACTAAGGTGAGTAATTTTTTATTTTCAACCTCTCCTCCTCCCTCAGTGCAGCCCAGCAGTCCTGGAAGTTGGCCAACATTATACCACTCCACAAAGGGGGGGGGGGCCTTCCTCCTCCAGTAACTATTGGCCTATCTTCCTCCTCCCCACTCTTGCTAAGCTGCAAGAGAAGCTTGTCTACAGTAGACTGTCCAGTTACGTCTCCCCATTCCAGTCTGGTTTCAGGAAGGATCACTCCATCTGCTCCCTGCTGTGTGTAACTGATAATATCCTCTCAGGGATGGTCAGGATCACATCATGGCAGCCATCTTCATTGATCTAGCTAAAGCCTTTGACTCCATGTCTTACCCACTCCTCCAAAATAAGTTGTATTCTGCTGGCCTCTACGCTCCTACTAGCGACTGGTTCCATTCTTACCTCACAGGCTCTTTACAGTCAGTACAGGTTGCCAGTGCCCTGTCACCTCCTCTTCCCATCCAGGCGGGGGTCCCACAGGACTCCATCCTGGGCCTCGTACATTTCTCCATTTTCCTCAGTGACCTCCCTCCAGCCTGTGCCAACTCGAATTTTCACATGTATGCAGATGACAGTCATCTACATCTCTGGTCCCTCCACCACAGACATGAAAGATCTGTTACAGCAAGACTTCAGCAATGTCTTACAATGGTTTCAGTCAAACTAACTCTGGGTCATCACTTAAAAAAAAAAAATGGTGTTCATGACCTTTGGCCCCAGCCCAAAACTGGCCAAACTGTCATCTGTGCCCATCTTCTCTACTTTGGATGGCTCCCCACTTGAAGTGGTTCCTTCCTTCAAGTACTTTGGTGTGTAGTTTGACAGCAAGCTTGACTTCTTGCCCACACCATCCATGTGAAGCTCGGACCTAAACGTGCCTTATACAACAGTAAAGATTCTTTCCCCACCAGTTCGCCGTGAGCTTGTCATCAAAATGGTGCTTCCCATCTTTGACTATGCAGACATGATCTATGGTTCCACCCCCGTCACCTCACTGGCCAGACTGGATACCCTCCATAATGCCTGTCTCTTTGCAACTAACTCCCTTTCTCAAACTCATCACTGCTCACTTATACACAGTACTGTCTATTCTTCCTGTACCATCCTGTTGCCAGATGCGCTGCTCCTCCTTTATATCTAAATACTCATTTGGGTCCCTTTCCTCCTACCTTTATTTATTTATTTTAGTCTTTGGCAACCGGGTATGGCCAACTAGGCACAAGTGCCTGTTTTCAGGGGTGACCTGGGAGCACTGGGTAGTTAAGTGACCTGCTCAGAGTCGCACAGTATGCAAGTGGAGGTTGTGAGAATCAAACTCAGGTCTGGTCTACTGGATGTACCAAGCTCATTCACACCTCATTCCTCTAACCTCTAGGCTATACTGCCAGCACTAAACCTCACATTACTCCTCTCCATTGTACCCTCTACTGCCTCTGATCCAGAGACCATCGCATCTTGGCTGGCCAATCAGCCTTCACCTGTCATTTTCCCTCACTTTGGAACCAGCTTCCCTCCTTCTGCTTCACTGCATCCCCTGCCTCCCTCAGATATCAGCTGTGAACTTCTTCCCTCCCCCCTCGCTCCTGTTCCCTCCCTCCCTCCCTCTTAACAGACCCTATACACTTAACTGTATGTTCAGTTACCTGCTTATGACTTGTTTTCTCATTGTGCACACCAGTGGTCTTTGTGTGCACTGACTTCACTATTTGTAACATCTATGCTATGTATTTTTATCCTTTCCTCCACTCTTCCAGGTTGCACCTGGAAATGAGCCTCAGCTCAGTGTGCCTCTCCCAGTCACGAGTTTTCAAATAAATAAGTATAAGGACTGTTGTGTGTGAGAGGCTGAACCTTCTGCCAGAAGAATTCTGCAGGGGTTTGAATTCCCATGTCCCATAATAAATGAAACATTCTGTTTAATATGTGGAAAGACAAATGATTGACAGGTGGGGAAGGACTACTTCTTGCTAGTTACCGTTTAAAGAAAATACCTGTCTTTAATTTTAACAACTGGCATTTTTTTGTTTGTTTTTTAACTTGCTTCCCAGTTTACCCATTTTATAAGCGCAAAAAGACACTCCATATCATTGGTTGTCTGGGGTTTATGCACTTCAGGGTGCTAAAGGCACTCTACGAGCACCTTGTGCCTCATTACTCACCTGGATGTTCATTAACCCCTGACAGTCAGTGCCCTGTCATGTCGTATTGCCAATGTCAGGCCTGATGTTCCCCCAGCTTCCATGGCTTCTCCTCTATGGGTAGGGGGTTCTGGGGGAGGGCCACCACCCCCCCCCGAGGCACTCCACCAGATGTGCAAGGATGCAGTGTTGATGGTTGTGACGGGGAGCTGCTGCCACCCTTGAGGACCAACCTTTTCTTAAATGTGTTGCAACAGTTCTTCTGTTTCTTAGCCTAATCTATCCTTTACAATTTCTAATCCATAAGGCTGGCCACCTATGGGCACCCCCTTCCCTTTCTTGACTATGCTATAGTGTCCTCTTTAATTTTCCTTTTCCCTCTCAGGTCCTCTTATAGGAAGGTTATTGTGGTGACCTCCAAACATATGTAAAACAGGTTGTGTTTATCGTTGTTGGATTTAGTATGTAACAGCACTATGTCATACTATCTTGATGTATATATACCTTATGTTTATGAAACCTGTAAATGTTGAAAATACCTTGGCACTAGGTGTTTTTGACAATGGTAAAATGTACTAGGTGACTATTATAGAAATTGTTAGTTGTGCTATTTAAAATACATGTAAATTGTAAACTGAACAAGTCTGAAATCTCATGGTGATTTGCACGTATCCCATGATGCTTTGCATTATGGAAGTATGTATGGTGTTTTGTATTTCTTTGAAACTTGATTTGTTGCCATTGCCCTTTGGGGTAACCCTTTTTCAGTGTTTCTGCACTAAGGTTATTTGTTTTTTGCTTGTTTTGTTTTCTTTTTGAGCCACCACTATCCAAGCAAACGGGGCCCCACATAGGGATGAAGGGTTTTCACTGAAAAATAGTTAGATCAGAGATCAGTGTCAGTAGGTGCTGGCTAAGTGCAGAGAAAGGACATGCATAGTCTGTTGCTGCAAACTGATGTACCGAAGAGGGGATATGCCATTGCTTAAGGTTAAACAACACTGGAGGTCAGCAAATAGAAAATTGGCGGAGCTACACGCATATCCAAATCAATGAACGACAAAAAAGCAGAGCTCACACCAGTCCAAATAAAATAATCATCCCGAACTCTTGGACGTGTTATTCAAAAAGTATTTATTTTATAATAACGAGCCATAACACCGTTAAAAAGCCAAACGTCTTTGAGTTCCCCTGAACTCCTTTTCAAGGCTTTTTAACAGTGTTATTGCTCCTGTTATTACGAAACACTTTTTGAATAAGACATCCAAGAGTACGAGATGATTATTTTACTCGGACTGGTGTGAGCTCTGCTTTTTTGTCATTTATTGCTTAAGGTTATCGCCTGTATTTTGAATAAACATCACACAGAGATTGTTTGTTGAACTCAAAGTTCGGCATCTGGTCCATCTGTCATCCCACAACCCCTCCACAGTGGTGCTATGACCCAGTAGAGCCCCAGGCATCTCATCCATCATGTAGATGATATGTAAGATTTTACCCCTGCTTTTCTCCCCTCTCCCTCCTCCTCAGGTTGAGGTGGAGCCTGTTGACCGCCTTGAATGCATGCAGTGTTGTCCTGTGGGGCAGCAAGCTCCCTTGTCCCACCGCAGGGGTCACTGCAGCACTGGGCGCTCGACCCCAGTCATACCAACCACAATACACTGCCAAGCAGCAGCTGCCACGGTCTTGCATGCCTCCCAGCATGGGCTCCTGAGCTCGCTTCCAAATTCGGGTCACACAACTGCTGGGCCTTTGGGACAGCCTCATAAATGGCTATTCATAATCATTTCTTTGTGAACCCCATAAATATAGTCTGCCAACCTTTATAAAACATTTTCATTGTTTGTTTTATATTAATTTTTTTTAAAGTTATTTAAAAATGGAATGTATGTGTGCTGCAGCCATTTGTTTTTCCCTGTGACATGGCTGATGTGAGACTATTACCTCGGTTAATTTTCTAATAGGACAAAAAATGAATAGTTGTGGCAAAGATTTTAGTTTGTTTGTTTTTTTCTTGGTAAATAGGACCCTTAAATAAGGCTCAGAAAATGAAAGAAACGATGGGCATTTGTGGAAACAAAAGCTATGGATCTCATTCACATATGAATATACGAACATGCCAGCAGATAAAAGGCTTTACAGCATATCTAGTCTGCTCGATTGTGCAGCTCCCTGTGTATTTATAAAGCGAACTGCTCCTCCTCCCTATTTTCCATTTGACCTCCCTCAACTTTTCCCTCTTCCTCCCAACTCTCCCCCTTCTACCCTCAACTTTTCCCCTCACCCATTCCCAACCCCTCTTGAAGCTGTCCACTGTTTTAAAAGAATACCACCTCCTCTGGCAGCTCATTCCACTTGGCCACCACCCTTTTGGTGAAAAAAATGCCTCCTCATGTCTCTCCTAAACCTTCTCCTGACCAGCTTTAGGCTGTGCCCCTAGTGGTTTTGTTTCTGCTAAGGCTGAAAAGACCCTCCATGCTCACCCTGTTTAATACCCTTAAGGTACCTGAACGTCTCAGTCATGTCTTCCCTCTCCCATCTTTCCTCGAGAGTGCATGTTGAATCTCCTCACAGGTGTTGCCCTGCTGGCCCTGGATCACAGTGGTTGCCCTTCTCTGGACCGTCTCCAGCAAGTTGATATCCTTCTTAAGATACAGACACCAAAACTGCACACTGTACTCTAAATGTGGTCTTACCAGTGATCTGTACAGCGGCAGAATGACTTCTGCCTTCTTAGTGTTAGTTCTGCTGACTGTGCAGCCCAGCATGCGATTTGCTTTGGCTGCTGCTCTCTTGCAGTGTGCAGAATATTTCACGTCACTTGTGATTACTAATCCTAGGTCCTTTTCTTCCTCTGACCTGGTCATCTGTTCTCCACCCAACCAGCATTTGGTCCCCAGATTCTTCACCCCCAAGTGCATAACTTTGCACTGTTTAACATTGAACCCCAGCTGCCAAATGCCAGACCACTTTTCTAGCCTAGCCAGGTCCTCCCCGAGTTCCTGTTTCATAGAATGTGTAAAGATGCTAAATGCCATTTGCAAAACCCTCCAAACATATCAGCAAGTCTTATTGCTGTCCCTGAAATGATTACCATGTCAAATAAACGTTAAAAGGAAAAGAACTCAGAGTATCATGTTAGATTAAATTTATTTGCATGTATCACCACTAATGAGTCTTCAATAATTTACATTATAAAACAGGAAGAAATTCAGCCTCCTGATTAGCTGGGAGCCTTGTGGATAACTCGCAATATACACATCAGCAGTGTGCATGTCCTCCCATTACGTGAAACACAGGTGAGTGAGTAGGGATGCAGAACTGTGTTTTTTCAGGTATCATAAAACTTTTCATATTTAAAACATATAACCATACTCATGGTCTATATACCCCCTAGGGAACAGATTCCTGGCTTGAATAAGGTTATCAACTTTGTAAAAGACCTTCGTAGCACCTGGGAGGTTGTAATCCTGGGTGACTTTAACATCAGCTGGCTCTCCCAGGATGCAGGCCCCTTCAAGGACTCCATATCCAGTGTCTGCCTCTCCCAAGTGGTCAGTGTCCCTACAAGGATTAACTACCATAGCGGTACAAAAACCATGATTGATTGGGTTATTACTAACCAATATGATAGGATCACAGATGTCACAGTCCACCCAGACTCTTTTAGTGACCATTCCCCAGTCACCTGCCTCTGGTCCAATAAAGCCGCCAAATCCACCCCAACTTAACCACTAATCAGGTCTTAAAACAAGGGCAGGTGAGCTTCTTCAAGGTCCACCTAACACAGCTTGATTAGTCCTTCCTTGACACACTACAAGACATTGACCAGCCACTGGACCACTTCATTGATATCTTCAAAGTGGTCTGTGACATCTGTGTCCCCGTAAAAAAAAAAAAAAAAATGGAAGCAGAAAAATCCCAGCAACCGTTGGATTACCCAACCACTCTTAGATCTCATGGGCAATAGGGACCACTTATGGCACAAGGCTAAGGGCACAGGCAAACCTGCTGACTTCCAAAGATATGGAGCAACTAGGAACAACTGCACCCAAGAGACCAGACTAGCCAAGGCCCAGTACTACAAAGACTACCTAAGTAAAACGTGGGGAGATGGCAAAAAGTTTTGGAGCAACCTGAAAGACTTCACAGGAAGGAACAGCAAAGCCTCCCCCTCCATGTGCCTAGTTGAAGGGAATATCACACAGGATCCAAAAACCATAGCGGGCACTTTCAAGATCACTTTCTCTGACCTTCGTGCCATCCTTCTTCGGGCTTATTTGATGACAGAGGAGGCACCATAGAGGGTTCCCTATCTGATCTCAGTGTTCCCCTAACCGCCCCCTCCCCCCAGTTCAAACAAATCTCCCCTGCTGAAGCAAAAAAAAAATAAAATACCTACAGCTCACTCTTGGAAAAACCAGGCACAGTAATAACTCCCTTGACTTAAAACTGATTGCGCTCTCACTAGACAGAGTTTTACCTGCACACACAAAAATACTAAACCTATCCCTCAGACAAGTGCAGTTCCCAAAGAGATGGAAATCCGCAGTGGTGACACCAGTGCACAAAAGCGGTGATCGTGCAACACACTCAAACTACAGGCCAATATCCATCCTATCCTGGTGTTTAAAGCCCTTGAATGTATTGTCCCAAACCAACTAGTTGACTATCTGAATAAGTGCAACATCCTGTGCCCCCAGCAACATGGATTTCGGAAGGCCCATAGTACCACCACTGCACTTATGGAATATATGGACTACATATATGAGGCACTCGAAACCAGCCAAATAGTAGGGTCGAGTTATGTTAACCTAACTAAAGCATTCAACACTGTTAACTACAACACCCTGCTTAGAAAGCTACCTGCACTTGGCCTATCTCTGGATACCATTGGATGGTTCAAAAGCTACCTACCTAGCTGGCAGTACTCGGCAAGTAAAAATAAACAATACCCTATCTGATATCAGGAAGGTGTCCACTGGGGTTCCACAAGGCTCCATTCTGGGACCCCTCCTATTTAGCCTGTTCCTCAACTCTCTTCTTAGTATCTGCACAGTCAAAATTCTGCTTTACACAGACGACACAGCCATTTTCTCCAGCAGCCCCCATCTCAACCTACTCAACAATGAGCTGCAACTTAGCTTCACCATGATAGAGGAATGGTTCAGTCAAAACAAACTTCTGTTAAACTATAAAAAGACTAAAGTAATGCTACTCTTCAACCCCATAGCAAAAACAAATCCAGCAAACTCACAATATCAAAACAGCAAACTTGAACCCCTTGACCAGGTATCCACATTCAAGTACCTTGACATCACCCTCAACAGCTCCCTCTCTTATTCCTACACATAGATCACATCATCAGAACTGGCAACACTGGAATTGGCCTGCTCTACAGACACAGACATTGCTTGACAACCGAAGCCCAATCCCTTGCTGTTAAAAGCTTTATACTCTCCATTATAGAGTATGGTTTAGTTGTGTATAACACAGCCACTGAAACTGCCCTAAGTAGGAACAAAACAGCCCTAAATAAGACCTGTAGTTTGGTTCTAGGTGCAGGCAACCATACTCATACCTGTGACCTCTGTACACAGACCAAATGGCTAAACCTCCAGGGGAGGATAAAATACCATGTCTGTATTTTTGTTAAAAAAAAAAACAAAAAAAAACCCCCTAGGCTTAACCCCCAGCTCCATCCAGTTGCTCTTCAAACTTGCCCCAAACACACACCTAACGAGAGGCAAGGCTAGAAAGGTGCTACATATTCCCTTTCATCACACAGCACTTGCTCAACGGTCCTTCTCCTATAAAGTCCCACTGTGGCTAAACAAATTGCTCCCTGCCATCACAAACATTCTTAAGCTAGGCCCATTTAAAAGGGAACTAATACTTTACCTGACAACCCAAAGCAAGTGTGATTGCTCGTACTAATCTTCCTTATCTCATACTCTTGCTCCCCTCGTCCCCCCGCTTGTTCACCACCAGAGCCCTTATTGTCCTACTTCCCCATTCCTTAGTTCTTGCCTACCTATCACCCCTCCCTTCCACCCCTTCTACCCCCTCGCTATACGCCACTCCTGCACTGCGCCTCCTCGACAACTGCCAATATTTGGCTGCTTACCTCCCCTCTTGCCTAAGAACTCCCCCTGTGATGTTGTTTTTCTCTTTGTTTACCTAAAGTCAGGATCAGTGAAACCCACTATGTATAATTGCTCTGTAACTCATGCATTACTAATTTAAACTTATGTAAACTTATATAATTTGTAAATCACAGTTTATGAAATAAGCTCATTTGTAAATGCTCTTCAACTTTCTCGTATTTATATTATTTAGCCACTTATATTCATTCTGTATATAGCTCATGTCTTAGTGTACTTGTTCAAATTCCTGTGACTGATGTGGAACCTTTGTAAATGAGCTCCTAGCTCAAGGGTGGGCATCCAAGACAATTAATAAACACCTAAAGGACTTCATTGACATCTGGGATCAGAATGATGGTCTAATCTGTAGCTGCACTCCTGTGCATAACACAGTCCTTCTTTAAAATTACCAAGTTTATGGGCTGGCAGTATAGCCTAGAAGTTACAGTAATGAGCTATGAATGAGCTTGGTGCATCCAGCAGACCTGGGTTTGATTTCCCCCAGCCTCCACCCACTTGCATACTGTATGACTCTGAGCAAGTCACTTAACCTCCCCAGTGCTCCCAGGTTATCCCTGAAAACAGGTACTCATGCCTGTGGACCTTACCCGTTTACCAAAGATTAAAAAAAAAAAAAAAAAATTCGCTCAACTCTACAAACAAATAACATAAGGTTTGCAGTTGAAAATGGGACACCATGGGAATCTGCAGTCTGACTCGTATTTGGAAGATGGTGCAGGATTGGCCAAGGGAGGCCGCATCAGTAATCAGTTGCAGGCCTCCTTGACCACCATGTGAGCCAGAAGTAGCGCCAGCAGAAAGTACCTGGCCTAAGAAGATGGACCTCCTATCTAATGAGCTTAGAGATTTTGTAAGGGAGATTCGCTCCAATACCACTGCAACTCACATGGCATTAAAACAATAAGAAAAGTGCTGTGACTTGGTAGAAGAACAACTCTCACATACAGACCACTGACAGAACATGCTAGAAACAGCCTTCCTTCAGATGCATACAGAAATGTAGCAGATGGAGGAAAAAATGAAGGGTGCAGAAAGCTGCAAAAGGAGAAATAACCTGAGAATCTATGGGGTGTTGAGGGTTTTGAGACTAGCTCAGTCACTGACTTTTTGAATAACTTTATCCATGATACACTTGACCTCGTAAAAGACAAGACATTTGAGATAAACGGGCACACTGGGCACTTGGTCCACGCCCCACAGTTCGGGACATGAGACCAAGTGTCACTGAGGCAAAGGTCAGGAAGCACAGAAAAACCAGGAGCTGGTATAAACTCACAGGTAGCTTTTTATTCTTTTCAATAACAATAAAAAAATAAAATGATGCAGGATAGCTTTTATACAGGCAGTTCAAACATAATGGTCCTTCCTCTGAGGGTATCTCTAATTCTGAATTTCAGTCTCTCTCTCTCTCTCTCTCTCTCTCTCCCAACAAAAGATTGCTTTTTTATAAGAGGTCTTTGCCACGCAATTAATTTCTGCACCCTGATCTTGTTAAAAACACCGTGTTTCTCACAAAATGTATCGGCGTTCTTGTCAGTTACTTTCCCGAACAGGCTTGCAAACAGAATACTGTATCCCAAGCTGGCCTCTTGCTGACAGTTTTGCAAATGAGCTTGAGGAGGTCAGAAGATTACACTGTATCTCAGGGTTAATCCCCTGAATTCCAAATAACTTTTTGCCATCATTTCAATAATATAACTATATACATTTGCCAACCAAGGGATCCCAGTTTCACATAACGATTCACACATATTTTATAACAACAGATAAGCAAGGGGGAAGAAAATATAGAAACGGCAAGAAACAGCAAATGAAGGCAGGAATATAGCAGGAGGGGGAGAATCATGAGACTGTCAGAGTGATCAGTTACTAAGTCTCACAAGAAATTTGATTGCGCAATCAGACAGACAAGAGACCGAAAAGGAGAGTATAGAACAGATCCTTGCTTTTTAATCTTTCTGCATAATAAATGAAACAGGGTTTTATTCAACCCTGACACACCGCAGTCTATCATCGTCCATTCTCTGAGATGGCCAGGCAAGGAATTTTTGCTAGGTATGGAATGAAAACTCAAAGAGGACACATAAAATGGATAGAGGTTTAATTTAACAACTATTTTCCCCCTCACTACAAGCTAAATGCTGTGACTACATCCCCAAATGAAAGCCATAACACTCAGAAATATCAAATTTAAAACACCATACCCACCTGAGATGGTGGTGACCTTGCCAGATGGACAAAAGACGTAGTTCTCAACTGAGCTGGCAAGAGCAGATTATGCTACATGGGTTGTAGAGGTGGCGTTTCCGAGAAGGGTAAGTCAGCAGCAAAGATGGCTTGGCAACACAAGGGCACAGCAGAGGGAAACAAATTCTGGTCAGAGACAAAATGGCTGCTAGTGCACTAACCTGATAAAAGATATCTGACACAGTGCATGGGTGCATCAGGCCTCGACACGCACATTAACCCCTTATGGGGGAAGCTCCCCAGCCTGCCACAGGGTGTCCTCAGTGTGCCAGAACACTGCTTTGTCCTACCCCAGGCTGAAGTTAGTGACGCATGCTGCAGTGTCTTCTCTCCAGCTTTGGCTCATTCAGCCAACTCACTGAGTTCACACCTGAACTCGGGTCGCTAGCACACTGGGACAGCGGTCATCTCTGCAAAAAATGTCACTTCATAAATTTTGGTTGGGGGGTGCATTTTGACCTCAAAGTTTCAACATGGTCTGTTTATGACCCCACCCCCTTCAAAATGTGACAGGTGTCATTTGTAAAATACTGGACGAAATGTCATTTTCTCCCCACTACTGCAAAAATACTTTTTTCCAGGATTTGAAAAATGACACCGTCACGTTCCTGAGGTGGTGTGAAAAATAGCTGTGTTGAAAATTTGCTGTCAAAATACTGAAAATTACCAAAGATATGAACGAGCATTGAAAAATTACAATTTACCTTCATAACTCTGTTGTTTAATATTTTGACCCCAGATTTTCAGCATAGTCTTCTTATCACCCCACCTCATGAACTCGATAGGCGAAAATGTTCAGACCCCAGCCGAAACATCATTTTGTGCCAGGATTTGAAAAACATGCATCACGTTCATGAGGCAGTGTGGAAAAAATGATTATATTGAAAGTTTGTAGTTAAAATATTGAAAATTACCAGCGGTATGAGCGAGCATTGAAAAACGTCAATGTACCTGCATATCTTTGTTGTATTTTAATATTTTGACCCCAAATTTTCAAAACAGTCTTCTTATGACCCCCCCCCTCCCCAAATCCAGTGAACCCAGTAGGTGAAAAGTTTTAAATCCTGCCCGGAAGGCGATTTCGTGGAGTGACTACAAAATCAAAATCACCTTTCTGGTTGGATTTGAAAACTGTCATTTGGTGGGGTCCCAAAAAGGTCATTATGAAAATTTAGGGTACAGATATTCAAAAATGACCAAGTTATGAGTGAAAGTTCAAAACACATTGAAATACACAAACTGCACTTACTTGATTTCCTCAGTTCCCGGTCTGGCTTTGAAGAGTGAAGACATGTCTCTGCTTCTGGTCCTGTCTCTGGTCCTGAGAGGATTACAGCATTGGATCCCCCCCCCCCGTAGGAAAGTGTAGGGGTAACGAGTGGGGGTCGGTTTGGCAGTGCCAGACAGCAAAGGACCATTTTCTTTATTTCAAGTTAAAGAAAAAAAAAGATAAAGTCATTGAGGGATGATTTTATTGCAGGTGCCTACTGACGCTATGGATTGGACCACTCCAGTGTCGACTTGATATTTGGAGGTACTGGGGGTGGGCACCCTGGTGTGCCTGGCTGTTGGACCAGGGGGTGATCTTTGCTGAGTGGGATGTGGGTGAGATCTTTAGTATGTAGAGCCAGGAAGGGGTGGGACGTTTTGCAGCGGGCAGGATCTTTTGTGGAGCTGGGACAGGGCAGTGATTGGGAGGAGGGTGGGATGTTTAGCAGCAGGTGGGATCTTTTTTTTATGTGGAGCCAGTGCTGGGGCTGGGAATGGGGAGGCAGGAGTGAAGAGCAGCAGAGAGAGTGAGCAAGAGTTTCTTTTTTTTCTTGTATTTTCTATTTGGCCCCCAACCCGTCCAGCCACTCCGTCAGAGCGCCTAGATATCAGCCCTCATCCGACCCCTGCCACCAACCACCAACTCCTACTGCAGCCGCCCCAGGTAACCCGACGTATCTCTTTGTCGGGCGGGTCCCTCTCTTCTGAGGGAGAAGTGCCTTACTGGCCAAACAGTGTATCCTGGGTGCTGCGGAGCTGGTCCGGGCTGTCTCCAGGACTTCGTGGTAGTGGAGGCCGGCACTCGTCATCTGGCTGGGCGGGGAGCTCCTATCCTCCGTTTTGTCCCCCGTCCCAGCAGTTCTCGGTCATGCATGAACACACGGACAACCCTGGGTAGGGGCGTGTTGGGCACCACTTCCCCAAGCACATCGCCCAATCCACCCACAGATGCAAGGCCCAACCCCACCCAGGAGAGCGTCCAGTGGATGCTCTGAATCCCCTCCCTGCTGGCCTCCACTCCTGGTATCCGGGCTCGGGACACGAACCCGGGTCACCAGTGTGCCGAGCAAACCCCTTTGCTCGGTGCCACGGAGCAGGCATTGTTTTTTTTTTAAAACACTGGGGGAGGAAGCATGGGAGGGAGAGAGCGCGGTGATTCATACCTACTCTGTATGCTTCAACTCCACTGATGGAGGGTGGAGTGCAGAGCAAACAATGTGATGCATTCGGTATCCTTCTCTTTTCCCCTATGTCAGCAGAATGTCAGCATAAACTGTCGCTATGCAGCTGTAAAATCCAAGTCAGTGACACCATGAAGCAAACAGTGGAAAACCTCTGCTAGTCACAGCAGCAGGGTTCAGAGAAATCTCCGACAGACACCTGAGACAGAACCCATTGCTCTGACTATTCATATTTACTGGTGAGTGGGCTTGGATTTCTTTGCCTCCCCTTACCTCACTCCCAGGTTGCCATGTTTTCCAAAAATGGGTTATAATTAGATGGGCTGTCCGGTGTGGCAGGAGGCTGGCCTCTGTAAGCAGTGGGTGTGGGGGCATTGGTATGGTATCCTTTGTACAGGGGTTGGGCATGACTGCCCCATCCCTCCAAACAACTTGAGAAGAATAAAAGAACTCAGGGGTCGAGGATTTCTAATTGTTCGCGCAGTCCTAATTCCCTGAATTTTGAGTCTCGTTTGGGTTGATGCCTCGTTTGGGGGACAGGGTTCGCCTGCGTCTCTGAGGCCCTGGTCGGGAAGGGGGGGTCTGTGGGTTGAGGGGGGGGCTCTGCTTTGGAGTTATTGGTGGGTCTGGCTGCCTATGGAGTGGGTGATATTGGTTGGGGGTGTGTCAGAGCACACAGTATACTGTGCCTTCAAATAGACTCAGGGTATAAGACAGGAAGCACTAAAATTGAGTGTGTCGAGGGTACTTTTACTCATAAAGCATTGGGCATGTTGTAAGTTGCTCAGTATATATGATGTGGAATATTCTTGCAAACTGGGGATCTCTAATGTGGTTAGGATACTGTTGGAGCCAAGTATACAGTGGAGAGGCGTGCGATTAAAAATGTTATAGTGATTGATAACCAGGGACATTATCAAACTGACTCTAAGTACTTAGGCACAGTAAAGACTACCCGCCAAACCCTACAACAATATTCAAACTGGACTCGGTGTTCCTTAGAGATTTGCAAGGCCTTTATGTCATATCCTTATGAAACCCAACTGTTTATCTTAAGGTTTACTGTAGATTGTAGGTTTAAACATATGGGAGACCCGTAAGACTGGAGAGTCTGACAAGAAACACAGTCGGCCAAACTGCCATTTACAGGGTGAGCAAAACGATGCTGCTAGCCAACCCCTAGGCAGGCCCATCCCTAAATAATAACATGTACAAAATGATGTAGAGATGGATACTGACGTCTTTCCCAGGCACCCTTTTCTTCGTGGTGTAGAACGCCAGTGAGGCCCCTTGCTTATTAAAGGATTCCCTCACAGCTGTCTCCCCTCACTGGGTTTCAGCAGTGTTCATACAGTAAGCCTCTACCTTGGAGGCCCTGGATCAAATGCCAGTTTGGCCAGTGTTCCTGCCCAAGTTCCGCATTTTCGAGATTTTTGGTTCACTGCAGTTAAAGGATTGGTTTACACATTCCTGAATTATTTCCCCCCTTTAGCTTTCCCTTTGAGACAGAAGCAGCCAGTTGGCACCCTCGTAGCCACTCTCATTTTTTTTTACTAGGTTTCACCTACATGAAAAAGACAAGTGTATACAATGTCTTGACTAAGGAGGGTTGGTCAGGGGGCTTGATTGGGGTGGGAGTGCGGAGGCGAGTGGGATCCATGGAAGTACATCTATTATCCAAAATAGTATGGCACAACCTAATGTATTATTGTATTTACGAAACGTGGAATGATCTAAATAATCCAATTAAGTGAATGCAAGTTTTGGCACATCTAAAGAGGGCAAAAGCGGACCTTCTCTTTTTCTAAGACATGCATTTAGAGCCTGCAGAGCATGGCCAGCTGAGCAAATGTGGATTCCCAGAAATAAACTCTTCCTCTATGCCAGGGGCGAGAAGAGCGAAGTAGCCATCCTTACCCTTAAACACACCAGATTTGAAGAGAAAGTAGTTGTCATGGATGAATAAGGTTGTGTGGTGACAGTGAAAGGTGTTGTAGATAACATTGAAGTCACCCTTGTAAATGTTTCCCCAGATTCTGCTACCCTCTTCTTTAGAAAGTTCTAGATCTGATAGTATCACATACTAAGGGAGTCCTCCTTATGGCAGGGGACTTCAACTTGTAAATGTTACAGAGATGGGACTCCTCTAATGTACGGCCTCTGCCAAGGAGTGCAGTCCATAAATACTGGGTGAAAAGCACTGCTGAATTGGAGTATGCAGATATGGGGTGGTCCCTACATGGGGAGAAAGGGGATACACACACTACTCGGCAGTACATAAATCATAACGTACAAACATGGGAAATAGTCAACAGAAGAAAGCCTTATGGTCTGTCAAGTCTGCTGGATTGCGAAGACCCAGATATAGAGATTACAGTGGTCCCTGCCACCCTCCCCTCCAACCCTGACCACCCCCTTTGCCCTGTCACACCCTCTCTTTAACCTCCCCCCCCCCATCTTTTGAGTAGCAACCTTAGCTGGGAGTTCATTCCATCCCAACACCACTCTCTCTGTAAAGAAGTGCCTCCTGACCTCCTCCCTGAACCTTACCCCCTCCAGTTTATAACAGTGCCCCCTGATGATCCTGGTTTCACTGAAAGAAAAAATGTCTTTAGTATCCACCTTTGTTTACACCTTTCAGGTATTTGAAGGTTTCAGTTGTGTCCCCTCTCTCCATCCTCTCCTCCAGTGAGTACATGTTAAGTTTTCTTAGACTGTCCTCATATACTCTGTCCTGCTGTCCCTGACACAAGGGAGCCCTGACTACAAAGGGCAACTAGAGTGTTAAAACAGGTCTAAAACAAATGGGCAGACTAGATGGACCTAGTGGTCTTCTTCTGTAGTCAACTTCTGTGTTTCTGTGTAATCATCTTGTTGCACTCCTGTGTACTGCCTTGAGCTGGTTGTCCTTTTTTCTTCAGGTAAGAGTTCCAGTGTTGCATGCTGTACTACAGGTGTGGTCGCAACAAGAATCTGTACAACGGCAGTATAACCTCATCCCTTGTACTCCTGAACCCTCTAGCAGACATCCCATCATTCTGTGTGCCTTGGCTGCTGCCTTTCTATACTGCATAGCTTGTATAAGATTGCTGGTGATGGCTACCCCCAAGTCCTTTTCTTCCTATGATTCAGTGACCTTGCTCCTCCTCCACCCCCCAACAGTACTCTGTCCTCGGGGTCTTTCTTCCTGTGTGCATGACCTTGCACTTGTTACCATTGAACTCGAGTTGCCATGTGACAGACCATGTTTTCAGCTTCGCTGAGTTGGCCTGCACCCCTTCATCTGTGTCTGCCGTTCCACGGAGCTTGATGTCATCTGCAAAAAGGCAGATATTGCCTTTAATGCCTTCCCCAGTGTCATTAATGAATATAGTAAATAACACTGGGCCTAGCACTGACCCCTGCGGGACCCTACTGGCGTCTTCCCTTGTAACTGAGAGCTCCCCCACCACCACCACTGTGTGGCCTACTACTGAGCCAATTTACCACTCACCTTGTTAATTTGATTCCCACTCTTGGGTCCTCCAGTTACCTCATCAACCTCTTGTGGTTTACCGAGTCAAAGGCCTTGCTGAAATCCAAGTACAAGATATAAACCACCTGGCCCTTGTCTGCTGCTTACGTTACCCAGTCATAATCAGGTTGGTTTGACAGGATTTCCCCAGCATGTACCCCTGCTGTCTCTTGTCTTAAAGCCCATTTGCGTAAAGGAACCCAACTAGCCTTTCCTTCAGAATAACCTCCATCAGCTTACAAACAATGGAAGTCCGACTGACCAGACTGTAATTTCCAGGGTTATGCTTAGACGCACTCTTGCGCAGTGGTACCACACATGCAGATCTCCGCTTCTGCAGTACCACCCCCCTTGTCTAGTGAGCAGTTGAACAGCTCTACCAATGGTCCCACCAGTACAACCACCAGCTCCCTCAACACCCTTGAGTGCATGCCATCTGGTCAGGGACCTGTTTACCTTCAGAGGCAGGAGACATTTCCTAACCCTGTTTTCTGTTACCTGTCATCATCCATATCCCCTCTTCCCCCTTTTCATCCTCTCGTCCTCCCTTGTAGCCCTAGTCCATCCTTTTACTTAGTAAAGAGAGCAGAAGTATTTGTTTAACACCTCTGATTTCTCTCTACTGCCTTCCACCCACCCGTCCCCCTTTTTAACTTTACTATGCCCACCTCCATGTCTCTCTTTTCACTGATACACTGGGAGAAGGCTTTCTCTCCCTCCTTGATCCTCACTGCAGTTTGCAACTCCTTCATGACCACCCTAGTAGCGCCCTAGCTTTCTCCAGGTAGCCTACCTCATCCCCCCTGGACCTCCTAAACATTCTGTATGCAGCCCTCTTTTTCTATCACAGCCTGGTCCACCTCCCTGCCAAACCAGCTTAGTCTCCTGGCTTTGGAGTTTTTAACCTTCTGCTTAAGGCAGGTATTGGTGGCAGCCTCTGTTCTTTCCCTGATCATTTTCCACTTTTGATCCACCCCCATGCAATTCTTAAGACTAGCTAGATGTCCCTCTAGTAGCTCTCTCATCTTCTTATAGTCTGCCTTCCTGAAGTCCAGCACTTTCGTCTTAGTGCTTGCTGCTTCCTTCCCCATGTCAACACATAACCACATCATGTGGTTATCACTGCTCACCAGTGTTTCCTCTACTTTGATGTCCCTGACATGGTCACCGTTTGTTAATACTGTACCAAATTCAGGATTAATGCCGCTTGCTTGTGTAGGTTTGGTTACTCCTTGGACAAGGCACCCATCCTGGACTGCATCCAGGATCAGTTGGTTCCTGGCACAGGAGGTGAACAGGACACTCAAAGTCCACCTTAGACAAATTAAAGTCACCTAATACCACAACCTCATCCATGTCAGCTGCCATCCTTACCATGGTACCCAACGCCATGTCCTTGTTCTTGTCTTGATTTGCTGGTCTGTAGACTACCCCCAGCCTTACGTTCCTTCCTGTTGCTGTTTGGATCTATACCCACAGTACCTCAACCTTCCCCTCTCTAACTCCTCCCTAGTGGCAGTAATGCCCTTCCTGATGTAAAGTCCCACCCCATCCCCCTTCCCTTTCTCCCTGTCCTGTCTATAGAGAGTATACCCTGGTATGGTGAGGTCCCAGTCACGGTTTCGGGTAGCCCAAGGCTTTGTGACTGCTATCATATCCACCTTCCCCTCTGTCATTATGGTCTGCAGGTCACCAATTTTAGTCCCAAAACTTCTAGTGTTTAGGGACACTAACCTCCACCACTGCTGATCCCTCCCCTTCTTTTTCCACCAGGAGTCACCCCTTCCCTCTGCCTGTCTACCTTTCCCCTGTCCTCCCCATTCTTTTGCCTACCCCAACCCTCTTCTGTTCCTCTACTCACTCCCCCTTTCCTGACCCCACTATGCTTTCTTCCTGACCACCCCCTCCTCCTGAAATCTTCACCCCATGCCCTCTTCCCCCCACCTCATTTCCTTCCCTTACCAACCCCAGTGAGTTTTTAACCTGGTGGTGGGCCTAGCTGCACCTTCCTCTGGGAAACCCTGGGTACTTCAACCCTTTTTGTCCCCTCCACTTAGAGTTTAAATTCAAGCTTCTATTGATGTATTCCCCTATCCATTCCACAAGTAGCCAGGATGCCCTCTTACTTAGATGCAACCTATCAGTCGCACAGAAGGTTTTATCGTCCCAAGAACCCTGCCAGTTCCCAATGTACCCAAATCTTTCCTTCCTGCACCATTCCCTCAGCCATCCATTAACACCTTCTGTCCTATGCTTCCTAGCTGCGCTGGCTCTAGGCACCAGCAGCACTTCAAAGAAGGCTTTTGACCTGGCCTCCCCTCATACAGACCTGCTCCACAACTTTAAAACCTCACCTGCACCGTTTCTACCTCATATCCAGCTAGGTTATTGGTACCTAGCTGGATGACCACATCTGGTTTTCCCCATGCCCTGTGAGAGTGGGCCTACCATCAGGCCTATGCATTCTTCTCTCATTCCTGGGATGCACACCACTCTTCTACCTTGCTGACACTCCTCCCTCCTAGCCCATCTAATTCCTTTCACTATTGAATCCCCTATGACTATGACTCTGCCACTCCCTGTTCCCCTCTCCTACTACCCCCTTCCTGCTATCTTCTCCCTGCATCCTTCCTCTCTATAGCTATCTGTCTGTCCCCCACTTCTCATCTGCTCTCTCTACCTCCCCAGCTCCAGCTGAACCTTGATCTTCATGTCTCTCTGCCCCACCTCCCACAAGGTTTCTCTTTAGAATTTATCACTCTCCATACTATCAGAAGCTTGGCAGCATAGGTGCAAAATGATATTGCGCTTTATATGGACAGGCAAGCAACCACACATTTGATACATCTGATGAGGCCCCGAGGACAGGGTGGTCTGGCCTTGCTGGATCTTAGGTGCTAGTACTTGGCAAATCTCCTAAGAGTTTTATGGTTGTGGCATATTGCGATACCAAACACAGTTTGGCTTCAGCTAGAGAGAAACCTTTTGCCATTTCCAGACATGATAATATGTCCCTTTAATGTACAGGGAAACAAGGGAGATAGTAAAGAAAGATCCCCCCGATACACCTTTGGTGTGGTGTACGATCCAGAAGAACTTTAGACGCATGGCTTTTTTGCCATCACTATATCCATTTGCCCTATTAGAAAACTTCCTACTAGTCAGACAGAACATGAGTTATAAGAACTGGAGCCAGGTGTCCTTGCAGTACGTATTTCAGCTTTTTGAGGGGGATCACACATAGCCTGTTTTACAGAACTCCAGAATAAATACCACCTGCCACAAAGAGACTTGTAGATTTCTCCAGGCTAGACACTACATTCAGGCACTACCCAGGGCAGCACAGGATACAACTGCTGGTCACTGTTCGTCCAAGCTTTTGTTGAATATATATAGAATAAAGTATGGGGTGGTGTGTGTAACAAAAGTTTACACGAGGTGTTAGATACTACATAAACCCCCGAGAGCAAAGCTCGAGAGTTTATTAAAGCATCTAACACTGAGGGTGCGTGTAAACTTCAAGTTTACACACACCACCCCATATTTTATTTTATATAATTGCTGGGTTTTCCTTTTTCACCACAGCAATTCTATAAAATAAATAGACGTGCCTGTGTGGTCTGGTTGGTTGAAGCGTATTGTCCACTGTTGAATTTGTGTGATCATTTGTGGAAACGTTTTTTTTAATTGATTTATTTCCTCACCAGTTGTCATTTTTTTATTTCTTAGTAGAGGAATTGTGTTTTCACTTACCTCCGAGTGGTGTTTGAGTCAGTCTCACAGGAACGAGAAGCGGCCAGTGGTCGAAACAGAGGAGAGGCGCGGGTGGCACATGCGTGGACCGAGGGAAACTGTGCACATGTTTGCTGTAATAAACACTCCTTTATTACAGCAAATTATGCCTTGATTTCCCTATGGGAAAAAGGGAAAGCCGGTAATTATAGTAAAGTAAGACGCATACAACATTTGATATCAGGAATATAGAAAGTGTTACAACTCTCAGGGCCAGTGGAAACAGGGCACATTAGACACAAATGGGCAGCAAGAATTGGGACAACCAATAGAGCAGACAGACTGGGACACGGCATGCTCAGTAGTACATAAAGATACCAGCTCTGGTCTCTGGAGAGAATATATGTGGAAACATTTAGTACAAATATTCCCAGACCCCCTTGGGAACAGCACACTGTAGCCCGGAGAATACAGTGAATTGTTGGAGGGGAATATGGGGAACCCAGGGCCGGTCACGCCCATTTTGTGGGAATGCCCAAAATAAGAACTTTTTACAAATGAATTAAGACATGCACTAGATGAAGCCATGTCCAGGCAAAATGTCTTGACAAAAGCACTTTTCCTGTTGTTTTCATATCCAGAGGGGTGTGGGGACTGCCATAATAAATATTTATTGGAAATTATGGTGACTGTAGCTTAAAAAATATATTAGGTTGTGGCTAATGACACAGCTCCCAGCAGTAGCAGCCTGGAGAGATGCCATGTCCAAAATATATAAGATGGAGAAGATGACTTAGTTTATTTATTTATTCTTTGTTAATCGGATAAGGCCCACTAGGCACAAGTGCCTGTTTTCAGGGGCAACCCGGCAGCTTTGGGCTGGTTAAGTGACTTGCTCAGAGTTACACGGTATGCAAGTGGAGTCTATGAGAATCAAACCCAGGTCTGCAGGTACCAAGCTCATTCCTCTAACCTCTAGGCTATACTGCCAGCCCACTTTCTTTTTATATTATGGTATATTTTTATACTTTCTCCCTGAATGGAAGGGTGGAACAATTCATGTCATGGTGTAGTAAATCGGTTATGCATGTGATGTTTGCTGATAATTATTTTGTGCCATAGATGCAGTCTGACTGGGTTTTGACAGTGAAGAAACGTGGTTCTTCCCTATGAAATAAATATGGGTGCCCTCCTTCTACCCTTCCCACATGTATCTGTCTGTCCTGCACATGTTCTGGCTGGACCTGGTTGAGACCTTCATGTAGAGTATGATCTTGTAACTGTGAATCTGAGGCATTGTTAGGGTAACAAAAGATCCCGGGCCAAGCCGTCAAAGGCTGGGGGTAGGCCATTGATATTTTTATAAAAGGATTAGTTCTAATCCAGGATGCGAGGCAGCATGGGTTTATGGAAGGGAGATTGTGTCAAATGAATCTGATTGAATTCTTTTGACTGGGTCATTAAGGCAGTGGACAGGGGCCAAGTGGTGGACATCCTTTACCTGGACTTCAGCAAGGCCTTTGACTCTGTACCCCACAAGAGGTTGATCAGGAAGTTGGTGTACAGAACCCAGAGGTTGGCATTCGGGGAGAGTTATCTTGCACCAGGGAGGTCCCACAGGGCTTGGTTCTGAGACCAGTGTTGTTCAGTTCTTTTCATCAGTGATATTGGGGATGGCATTAAGGGCAAAATGCATCTATTTGCAGATGACACCAAGCTCTGTGGGCGGGTGGGCACAGCTGAAGGGATACAGGGCCTACAGGACTATCTGAAAAAGTCTGAAAGGTGTTCTGAGATTTGGCGGCTTGGCTTCAATGCTAAGAACTGCAGAGTGATGCATCAAGAATGCCAAATCAGAGTACTACTTGGGAGGGGTCTGGTATCTGTAACAGAGGAGGAGGAGGATCTGGAAGTGAGCATCACTAGCTGAAGCACTCCACGCAGTGCAGGAAAGCAGCAGCAAGGGCATATAAAATGTTGGGCTGCATAGCCAGGGAGATCAGTTGTCGATGAGAGGAGGTTATACTACCCCTGTACAGGCCACTGGTCAGGCCACATCTGATGTATGGAGTGCAGTAGTGGTGCCTACACCTTAAAAAGGACATTAATGTCTAGCTGCACATTCGAGCAGACTTGATAGACCTCTAGGTCTTTATCTGCTGGCAAATTTCGTATGTTGGTGTTAACCTGCTAGAGACTGTCCAGAGGAGGGTAACAAAGGTGATCATGGGCCAGCAGGATAGACCTTATGAGGAGAGGTTTGTGGGCCCTGAACATGTACTCCATGGAGGAGAGAGGAGGCATAATCAAGACCTTCAAGTATTAAAAGGGGATAGTTAGGGTGGATAATATGGGTCTCTTTAAACTAAGTGGCAACCAAATATGAGGGAACACAGTCTTAAGTTGGAGGGGGGAGGTTTAGGAGGCAGGCTAGGAAGCACTTTTTCATGGAGAGGGTGGTTGCCAGGTGGTCTTGAAGAAGACGGTGGGCAGCTTCAAGAGAGGCTGAGATAGACTTGAGGGGAAGTAAGGGTAAGAGGCGGGCAGATGGAAAGGATGGGATTACTGGAGGGGCAGGGTCAGTAGCGTAAGCTGTGGACCCTGCAATACAAGAAGACTAGCGAGACCAAATGATCTTATTCTTCTGGCTTCTTCATATGCTCATAAGTATGATCAATTGTAGCTCTTCTGTTGAGAGACGTTTGGGGCCCATATGGGAACATTCAGGGTTCAAATCCCTGAGACCCAGGTCTAAGTAACTCCCCTGCTGTGAATCTTTATTATCCTGGTTTGTAAAAACAGAAAAATGCTGTATGTTCTGTAAATATTGGTGGCAGTTCTTTTAAAACTAAAATTATGGGGGGGGGGGCACTAATGAACAGCTAAGGTGAAGGTCACAATGCTCCAGCGCTCCACATCACGAGGCTAATTAAACCCATTTTTCTTAATATAAAGTTTAAAATTTCAACTCCAGTAATCACCGAATATATACCGCTATGGAAGAGGACCTGAATCGGGGGAAAACGTTGAGGTTAGGTGGCAAGAATTCGAAGAGAACTGCAGGACAAGACCATGTGGCTGGTGCTGGAGTAGACCCTATCTCATTCTCTGCTTCCGAGCTTGCCTTGATTAGCCGATCAGTCTCGGATCAAGTACTGGCAGACCTCACTCCACGCTGGGAGAAAGTGGAGAAATCCATTGCGGAGCTCACTAGCGAAGTTAAACAGGCAGGTCGTATACAGGAGGCAGAACAACGTATTTCAGACTTGGAGGTTACAACAAAAGAAGTTCCTGAAAAGATTGCAAGGCTAGAGAAAGAAATAGAAGAATTGAAGGATGCCCTAGACTACCAGGAGAATTACAGTAGATGTAATAATTTACGTATCAGGGGCTTATTGGAGGGAGCAGAGAGGGGTAACCTCCTGGACTTTTGTGCGATTACACTGCCCAGTCTGTTGAATTTTACCCCAAAAGCTGGAAACCTGAAAATTGAGCGGGCACACCGACCGCTGGCCCCATGACCACCAGCGGATCAGCCTCCCCGCCAATTAATCTTTCGCCTGCACCACTACCCTGATTGGCAGGCTCTCATGTCTGCATATAGAAATCTAAAGGAGCTCACCTTTGAGGGCCATGAGCTAACATTACACCAGGATCTCTCTCTGCAAATACAATGCAAACGACAGCAGTTCAACGCCTTGATGGACCAACTGAGAGAGCGAGGCCTAGAATTTTTTATGGTGTATCTGGCGGTGGTCAAAGTCCGATGGGAAAGCGTCACGTTCTCCTTCTAGGAGCCAAACAAGCTACAGGCGTACATCGCTGAATGGGACAAAAAAAATAAAAAGAATGGCTGAAGGAGCCTCGTGAGTACATGGGGAACACTGTAAAATTAACGGGACTTCCTTGTCTCCTCGTGGCATGCCGCGTCTTTTGCAACTTGAATGAGGGGAGGTGGATAAATGGGCTTAAATGGGAAAATGCTCATAAATGTGGACATTTCCAATCCTACAGCAACGTACAGTGTGCACTTATGAAGATGTTTTACGAGGGCTACTACACTCTGGTTGGTTGTAAAGGAGTGCTGAGACTGTCCAGGTGGTGCTACACACACATGGGGTGTGGGCATGTACTATTGTATGGACTGCAGGTCCAGGTCTGATAATGGGGGTCTTTCTTGACAATAAAATAAAAAAAAAAGAGAGAGAAGAAAAAAAAAAGGGGAGGGTTGGAAATAACGAAGATAACACTTTTGGTGGGGGAGGACATGAATTAGATGCAGGGCTACGGCGACCACGGGGGGACTGAGGAGGCTCTTTTTCCTGGGGTCATACTTCAATCAACCAAATATTTATTTGACCAGGCAATCATCATTGAGCAAAACTCATTTTCAAGATGGACCTGGATAGCTTCGAGATCAGTGTACAATACAAATAAGACATCAAAGTTCACAATGGTTACAGTATTCAGAAAGAGTGTCAACTAGAGAGTGGTAGTATTAGCGAGTACAACACATTTTGTAAATGATGACAGTATATACACGAGAGCCAGCACAAGAAACATAAGCATAATTACAGGTATATTACAGCAGATGTCCACAACATATCTCCAGCAATCAAAAAAAAAAAATAATAATAATTAGTAGGACTAGGATAACACAGCAGCTGAAGAGGGGGCAAAGTACCTTGAGGGTAATAAGGAAGGTGGGAAGGGGGAGGGCAAAAAAAGGTACAAGGGCAGTAAAGGTGGGGAGTATTAAGGGGTTGGGACCAAGGTGCTGAAATGGGGTATAAGTCTCAGCAAATTCTGTGAGCCCCACATGTATCGGGTAAGGGTGCAAACCAGAAAAATTCACACATGTAGACAGTTCTTCTGTATTTCAGGTATCTGATTCCTTTATTGTAAATAATGGCCCAATTCCTCTACGTTTCACCAATAAATTATTGGCTTCCTCAGGAGGTGCCTTTTATAAAACCTTAAAAAAGACATAAATATATATAAATTACCTGTCTACGTCACTTATCTTATAATACAAATAACTTCCAATATATTCGATAATATTAGGTCACTTACATCCATTCATGAATGTAAATGTTATTCACTCAAGATTGACCAATATCAATGTAGTTTCTAAAGTGGAAACAAACAAGACATAAATGAAACTGATCTATACATAAATATTATCCAAAACCCTTATTAAATGTTTACCATGTATTGCTCCTATTATACACTTAATTATCTCATACAGTTTTATCACAGTATATTTATCCTAATAGTTCTCATATTAATATCAGCAATAAAGGCTCATTTTCTTTGAACATATTTTTAATTTTCTTTACCTTATTCAAACTCTTATTTCTCAGCACATCTTAGTTTAGAAAACTGGTAAATGACCCCTTTTAATGCCAATTCTGTTAAACATAATCACAAATATTTAGAACCAACAATGTTGTTTTTTTATACTGGCGCTATACAAATCACATGCTAATGTTCATTCATACTCCACCTAACCTCTTTACTTAATGTTACAGCAAAACTTGGTAACCAATCTTTATGAAATACGGGTCTATAAAATCTGCTTCAGCACTTTTTTTGGGATCCAGTTGTAGTATGAGGTCTTCAACCTCTTTCAGAGTAGCAGGCTGAAACATGAAGGATGGTTTGGGGTTGATGGATTCATGGTCTTGCGCACTGAGTTGTAAGCGTAAGGAACAAGCAGGTGAGTTGTCAAAGGCAAGCCCTGTGGTCGCGAAGTGATCAATGAGAGCAACAAGGATGGTTGGTCTATCAGAGATAGTGGAATTGCCAGACGTAAGTTTTGCAGGTAGAGAGTTTTCAGTGGTATGACCTGACAAGTCCTTGATTGTCTTCCAGAATCTAGAAAGGTTGTTAGAGGCAATTTCAAGTTCAGCACAGTAATAGCTAGCCTTAGCCTCTGATACTTGACGCAGCCACCACTGAAAAGCGAACTCGGCGGCACATACCCTGGGTTATTCGAGGGGCACTAGGCGCAATGGAACTTGATATGTTCCGGATAATGGGAGAAAATGGGTTTGTAACAAATGGTACACATTGAATGTTTTAAAGCTGATGTGGAGGGAGGGGAGTATAGGGATTGATTTTGCAATGGGAAAGCATAAGAGAATATCTATAGCAAATAGAAAGAAACGAAAGATGGGTGGGAGAGTCAAGTTGGGGGGGGAGATTACAGAGGGAAACGTTTTAAATGTTCATGTTCAAAGTTATTCTTTTTGGCACAAGTTTAAATGTGCATTTGTTAAGTGTTATTTTTTATGCCTTGTCACAGACCAAAAGTGTAAGAGATATCCATGCAGAGGGAAGTATTGGCAGGGCTGCAGCTATGAATTTTGGGGCCCAGGAAAAGTCACTTGAAATGGGCCCCTGTTTCCCAAACCAGCTAATACCAGGGGTAATGCCAGCTCCTCAGGTGGGCCACAACAAGGAAAGAGGGGAGCTTTCTATAGCAGACAAATATGGCTAGGGTCCCGAACACTGTAATTTTATCTTGGAATGTTAAGGGGTTTTCCTCCCCAGCAAAGCAAGCCAAAGTTCTAACGGTATTAAAACACAAAGGCACAGATGTGGCCATGTTGCAAGAAACGCACCTGATGCCAAAAGAACATACGAAGTTAGTGGTGGGGTGGGTGGGGGCTTGCTTTGCCTCACTGTACAACTCCCATAAGAGGGGTGGTGATCCTCATTAAGAAGAGGGTCTCCTTTATTGTGCACCATGTGGTTAAGGATCCATTGGAAGGACACTTCATTTTTGTGGTGGGGGAGGTTAATGGTCAACCTCTAACCCTGGAAAACATATATGCACCAGCGATGCTAGACCAAATTTTCTACCAGCAGATGCTAGATATCCTGGTGTGGGAGCAGTTTCCTCACCTTATACTAGGAGGGGAATTTAATTATGTAGCGGATCCAAAATTAGATTACTCTGGAACCAGGAGTCAGGAGGAAGTAACAGTTCGACAATGACTTTTGGGTCTTGCTGAACTAGATTTGGTAGATGTATGGTGTAAAGCCAACCCAGGTGCCCATGATTACACTTTTTATTCCCACCCACATGCTACATGGTCCCAATTGGATTACTTGTATATCCTCAGGCATGGGTATGCCCAGGTGACCAAGGTGGAACACAGACCCATTTTGTTTATCAGATCATGGGGTGGTTCGACTGGAAATGGCTCTGGGCCAGCAAGAGGGAAGGAGGGGAGGCTGGAGATTCCCAGGCTATCCCATGGTGAAGGAAGATTTCAGAGAATTCTTAAAGGGCCAATGGAAAATTTATCAGGAAACGAATCAGGGTACAGTGGAGGATGAGGGAATATGTTGGGAGGCCAGTAAAGTATATGTGTGGCAGGCAATTATTGGTTATATTGCAAAACTAAAAAAAGAGAAGCAAAAATGAAAAGAGGAGATAGAAAGCAAAATAAAAATGTTGGAACATAGGGTCATCAAGGAGGGGGGAAGGCAGGTATTGAAGGACTTACAGACGGCCTGGGATGCACTAAATGAATGCATTGTGGCGGATGCCAGGTCCAAATACATGCATGCGAGACAGCAATTATATGAATGGGGCAACAAGCCAGGGCCATTATTGGTAAATTTAATTAAAGGGGGGAAAAACAACTAAAAAAAATACTGTCTATAAAAGATGGGGGAGTAGCCCTCCAGGTAGAAGCACTCATAAGGAAATGGTTCCAAGAATTCTATACTACATTATATACAGCTGAGTGCAAAGGGACAGACCTTCTTATCGATGGGTTTATAGAGGGGCTCCCATTTTCAACTTTGACAGAAGACCAGAGAACCTCACTTGGGGGTATAATCACTAAAGAAGAAATATTTAAAGCCATAGGGTCACTTAAACGGGGAAAGGCTGCAGGCCCAGATGGCTTTAGAGCTGAATATTATAAAGAACTCGGGCAAGGCGTGGCGGAACCCCTATGCCGAGTGTTGGAGTGGGCTGGGGGGACTGCCCAAGTCATGCTGTGAGGCTACCATCTCTGTGCTCCCCAAGCCGAATAAGGATCCCCAAGAATGCTCCTCATATAGGCCTATTTCTTTATTGAACCTGGATTGTAAAATCATGATGAAGGTTCTAGCTTTGAGACTAGATAGATTTTTACCCAGTATAATAAATCCGGATCAAACGGGGTTCGTCCAGGGTAGAATGTCATACCACAATATGAGGAGGCTTCTTTTTTTTTGTAACTCAATTTTATTCAGAAGTTTGAATTCCTATACATATTAAGCAATGAGGGTCAACATTTCATTCAAACAAAATATCAGTCCAAAGAAGCTTGAAGGTGGTCGGAATGTCCAGAATCCACCTGTTGTCTCCTCATATATAGTGGCTCATTATTATAAGTTACTCCCCTCTGCTTAACCTCAAACAAGAGCTCACTTGAGCCAGTATAATCAAAATCAAAATTCAACATTACAAACTTGTTATACAACTCATAAAGAAAAAACTTAGTAAAAAATAAATACATTCACTTCCTGGCCTATGGTGGTATATCATTAACATATGGTTGAAGTAAAAAAAAGAATTAGGTGCCCCATTTATTTTATTCTACTTAATCAGCCTTAATAAATCAGTCAGCTGTCTTTTGCAGCTGTCCAGTCACCAATGTATCTGAATTCTATTGGGGGTACTTAGAGAGGGGACAGAGCAAGGGGAAGTCAAAGAGGAGGGAGGGACAACAGTAACAAATAGGGGGGGCCCTCCTCCTGCTCCTCAGAGATAGAGTCCCATCATAAATGTCACTGTCTATCAACTAACCTTCTCCACCCTAGAGACTGGCTCCAGGCCACGTCAACCAGGGATTCCATATTTCTAGAAAAAATGTTCTTCCCTCAGTTGTATTCTGGCAATGAGCCTCTCTTGGTCCTGAATATGCCTTACACAGTTAAGCCATTCGCCCACCATTGGGGCTTCCTGTTGCAGCCACCTAGAGGAGAGACATTTAAATGCTGTGACAATGAAAACTAGTCCCAGCTTTCTCTGGGTAGGGGAGAGGCCCAGAACCACCGGAACCCCCAATACCCAGTTTAGGAAGTCTGAGGGTATATTCACTGTTAAAATCTGTTGTACTTTTATCTTGACTGCATCCCAAAAGTTCCTTATAACCGGACACTCCCAGAGAATGTGTATGTGAGATCCTCTGAAACCGCACCTCCGCCAGCACTGGTCTGAAAAAGTGGTCCCAAAATGCTTTGTAACTACGGGAGTGCGGAAGAATCAAATGATTATCTTCCAAAAATATTCCCTCCAGTCTGGGGAGGCGGTCACCCTCCACCGATCCTAAATCTCTTCTTCCATATGTCCTGTGGGATGATGATGGAGAGCTCTTCATCCCAGGCAGTCTTTATTAAGTTTTAAAGTTCTAGGCCCATCTCCCCCAGCATCCCATACAATATCGAGATACATCTAATCCTGACCCTCAGAGTGGTAACCCCGTAAATAAAATCTTCCCACATTCTTTTGTTGCTGCAAAAGTAATATTCTTTCCCCACTCATAATGAAATGTCCGACCTGTAAATACCTAAAAAATTCTGGTTACCTAAACGGAATTTTTCTTTCAATTTATCAAAGGACATACAGATACCTCTCTCGATGAGCTGAGAAAATCTAGTGAGACCCCTGACTTCCCATGTTCTGTATCCAGGGTCTGGTCCTGGAGGGGCAAAGTTGGTGTGGTGCCTAATAAGAGTCCGGGGACCCAGGGAAGGCAGCAAAGCCAATTTCCCCCAGACCTTATATAGGACCTTGAGGGAGTGTCAAGTCCAGATATTACTGGTCAGCCCCTGGGGGAGGGGGTATGCTGGTCAAGACATGCTAAAGTAAACAGTGGCCTCGAAAGGCTAACATCCTCCTCTGTCTCATACCAGTCAGACTCTGTCTGCTGCTTAGCCCAGGAATACACCGGGGTCATCTGGCACGCCAGATAGTATCTGTGCAAGTCAGGAAGTCCCAATCCTCCCCCGTCTTTTGGCTGATACAGAATCTTTCTGGCCACCCTAGGTCTGCGGCCTCCCCAAATAAATTGAATTATGCCGTTCAGAACTTCTCCCCAAAACTGGGTTGGGACCAGGATAGGCAGGGTAAAAAACAAGAAGAGAAATCTAGGTAGTATGTTCATTTTAATGGACTCAACTCGGCCTGCCAATGACAGGGGCAACGATGTCCACCTCGCCAAATCATTCTGGATGATGTTCCAAAGGCGATCGTAATTGACTTCAAATAAAGCATTATGCACTGTGGTGATCTGAATGCCCAAGTAACATATTTGGTTATGTTTGGCCCATGAGAAAGGGAAACCCAGCCACATTGGTGGGGGGCAGCTTCCACTCAGAACCAAGGCCTCTGACTTGCAATAATTGATCTTGTAACCAGAGAAAGACCCGAACTGCCCAAGTAAAGTCAGCAGTCGTGGCAAGGAAGTTTCAGGCTGCCCAACAAAGAATATGGAGTTGTCTGCATACAGGGCGACTTTGTTCTCCACCCCCCCGACACAATCCACTCTATCCTCTGACCCTGGCGAACCGCTGCAGCGAGAGGCTCCAGAAACAAGGCAAAGAGAAGTTGAGATGGGGGCAGCCCTGCCTAGTTCCCCTACCAATCGGAAAATACCCCAAGTTTACACAATTTACCCTAACTTGTGCTTGTGGGGAAGCGTACAGATTCATTATTATGTCTAAGAATTTTGGGCCAAATTGCATTTTCTCCGTGGTTGCATTTAGAAAGTTCCAATTAACCCTATCGAATGCTTTTTCAGCATCCATGGAGATGGCAAGCTGGAAGGTCCCCCGTCCCCACTGTGCAGATATTATGTTAAGCAAATGTCTCACATTGTCTTGTAAGTATCTGCCAGCTATAAATCCTGTCTGGTCTCGATGTACAAGTCTCAGAGCCACCCGCTGCATATGGTCCACCAGGATCCCTGTAAAAATGTTTAAATCCACATTAAGTAATGAAATCGGGCGATGCGAGCCACATTGGGTATGGTTTTTCCCTTCTTTTTGGATAACTGAGATTAGGGTGGAGCGCCAAGATTCTGGGACCTCCCCTCCTGTATATGACGGTAGCACAGGACCAAAGGATGAACCAAGGATTCCTGTAAGACCTTCTAAAATTCTGATGCCAGGCCATCTAGGCCTGGGGACTTAACCCTGTGTAAGACTTTTGATCTTAGTGATAACCTCCCCCTGAGTGATTGGGCTCTCCAATAAGTCCTGGTCCTCCTGAGTAAGGGTCTGAAGAGTCAGGGAGTCTAGAAATTCTGTTGTTTGTTGCGCCTCATTTTGTGCATGTGCCTGACTATATAATTTGAAGTAATATCTAGTGAACACCCCCGTAATACCTGGGGGGTCCGTAGTAAACTCCCCCATTTTATCTGGATCCTCCACTCTCAGAACTGCCCTGCCAGTGAGCTGTTTACGAAGAGCACAAGCCAGAAGTCTGCCCACCCTGTTTCCCTCCACATAGTACCTACATTGTGTTCTCCTAATAGCCCCTTCCACCTGGTATGCCAATTGTTTCTCTACTTCCATCTTCTTTTTTTGCCAAAGGACCTTATCCCCAGGATGGAGGGTCAGCTCGTGTCGAAACTCTGCCTCCCTAAGTTGTTTCTCCAGCCTTTCTAACGTGGCCTGGTGTTATTTCTTCAGCCGGGAACTATATGAAATGATTTGATCCCGGATGTAGGCTTTAAGAGCATCCCATCTAACCGAGGGGGAGGTCGAATCTGGATCATTGGCATCCAGGTAGGCGGA
This sequence comes from Neoceratodus forsteri, assembly GCA_016271365.2. Classification (NCBI taxonomy): domain Eukaryota; kingdom Metazoa; phylum Chordata; order Ceratodontiformes; family Ceratodontidae; genus Neoceratodus; species Neoceratodus forsteri. Next base: position 1,420,729,565 of record CM028129.1, read on the forward strand.
GAGCTGTTATTTAAGTGTAGATTTAAAATCTGCCAAATTCAGGAGGCCCACATTTAGTCTCCAATTGGAGTTTCTAACTGAGGGGAAGAATTGTAATTTAAGGAGCAGTGGAGAATGATCTGACCATGACATTGGCAAAATTTCACAGCTCTGTACCAGGTGCATTTTCTCCCTAGATACAAGGAACATATCTATCCTTGAATACGTCCCGTGCCTATGGATGAAAAAGGTATAATCTCTGTGCACCCCATGGCCCTCCCTCCAGGCATCTGCCATGCCAGCCTACCCCATCAGCCTCTTTAGGAAGCTGTCATCCTGGAACCTGACCTGCCCCCCCGCCTGAGTGTGCTCTGTCCCATAGAGCTGAGACCACTCTATTGAAGTCTCCCGCAAAAATATATAGAGTATCTGAATCCTGTATGGTCTCCATTAGCACTTTTTAAAAAAAAATCTTGTTCTACTTCGACTCATTAAGGGGTGTACAGATAGTCTATCACACATTTAATATTAAAGATAAGTAGGTGGAGCCTAACGTAACGGCTCCGGGGGTCCTGGACCTGAGAGACCACCTGGACAGGAAGATCTCGTCTAAACAAAATAGCTACTCCCCTCCGATGAAAGGGCCCAGCCAGCTAGCTGCTGAGCCTCCCCACCCAGGAGGCGTCTCAATTTAGAATGTTCAATTTTGCCAGCCCGCCAAGCGCAGTGGTGGATTTCGCTTGTAGCTTGGCGACTGGGTTCGAGAATGGACCGGGTCATCGGAGAGCTGGCAGGAGAGAGGATGAGCGGCTCTCTCCTTCTCTGGGGGGGCTGGGGTGGGTGGGGGTGCCTGGTGCACTGAGACTCCTGGCAGGAGCCTGCGAGGGCCTGCAGCTACACCAGGCTCGCTTACAGGAGGAGGCGGGGTGGACGCAGGTGTATTACACATCCCGCCTCAGAACACAGGAAAAAGCAGGCGGGCAGGGTCCACCGTGTAAGTAAAGCCCTCCTCGGGGCTTCAATCAGCGCCACCGCTGCAGTCCCCCAACCAATCATTAGTCCCTCCAGGGGGTAAGCCGGGGGTAACTGGGGGATGAAGCAGCTATAGGTGGTGATGGAAGCCTCCGGGGGCCATGACTAGGGCAGATGGATGACGGTGGACCTGCCAAGGAAAAATAAAGAATAAAAAAAAAAGAATGTTCAGTTTCGTTCAGGTGAATCTCTTGCAGCAGAGCCACACTAATATGATGTCTCTGCAGTTCTTGTAATATTCTAGCCCTTTTTATGGGTCCATTTAACCCTTTCACATTATATGTCGTAATGTTTAGTTTCATTAAGAATAATGTTTTAAAGAATAATTAATATATTGTTTTCCCAACACACCTCACAATATGACCCCCACGTCAACATACCACTAGGCCAACCAATAAAATAAGATAACCAGATTGAACGGTAAACATGAAACTTTATAAAATGAAGAGGCCGAACCCTTGGCCCCAGAATTATAGGCCTTTCTAGTACTTCCAATGGTGCCACCATCTCCCCTTCCCCAACGGCCCAAGTTTTGGGGAGTCTGGTACAACTACTAAAGGTTGTGCCAAACTGAAGCTTAATTCAGCCACAGTATTAGGTGGTGTACCCAGCGAACACTTTCAGATTATTTGTAAAGTTGGTAACAGCATCTATAAGTCCTCTGAGCCCGCTCCCCCTTTTGATTAAGAAATGATAATAACATGTACTCAAATAATTTGCTGGCTTAAACCATGAATTATTCTGGTTTTCCCAAAAAAAATGTAACCATTTTAACCTTCTACAACACTCCTTGCATTGCTCATGTTAGGTATCCCTTCTCTGACCTAAAGCTGAGAAACCAGAGTTAGTGTACAATGTAATTCCAAGTAGCCTGGAAGAGAGGATCTCCCACCTTCCCTCAAAAAAAAAAATGTTTTAGAAAGTACTTAGCAAGTCCCAGGCCGCTTCAATTTGGCCTGAAGTCGTCACTTCCAAACCTGCTTATGCGTCCGTTTCAAGTGCCCTGTTGCCCTCGTGCCGTTGATGGTCGACCTGCTTTAGGCGCCCGGTTCTTCCCTTTCCCTCTTGTGCAGTGTTGCGGGTGGGGGAGGAGCGCCCGAGTTGGCTGCCAGCTTTTCTAATGAAGAATCATCCACAGTTTTCCCCTTGGCCTGGCTCCTTTTCCCGTGTGGATTCGAACTTCTTACCAATGATGGTATTCCAGCTCCTTAATGGTATCAGCATCCAAGATATCTGTTAGAGTTATTTCCCACCGTTGAAGGAACTTGGCTGCCTCTGAAATAGCCGGAAAGGTATGCACACCAGAATCTGTTGTAATCTTGAGCGCAGGCGGGTAATCCAAGTGGGCTTTCACCCCTTTTGCCCAAAGTTGTTTTAAAATAGGAAGTAATTTACGCCTGCGATCCATGGTTGTGGGGGCGTAATCATGTTCAAAGAAAAGTCGAGTATCCCCGAAGATAATTTCTTTTTTAGCCCACGCCTTTCCCAGGATGTCCGCTTTAACTCTGTAGTCCAGTAAAGCGATGGTAGTGGACCTCGGGTGAGCTTTAGGGTCCAGGGGCCTAGGACCCAGGGAACGATGAGCTCTAATCAAATTTAATTCATAGTCCGAGGGCAAGTTCAAGAGTTCCTTGATGAGGCTCTCCATAAAGCTTGTCATTCCTCCCCCCGATTCTGTCTGTTCAGGGAGGCCATGGATACGGATGTTTGCTCGTCTAGAGCAATTCCCTAGGTGTTCTAGCTTCTGTTGTATCCAGACCTCCCTGTCGTGCAGCTGGGGAATTGTGCCATTATGTAAATCTATAGCCCCAGACGCCTCCGTGGCCTGCTGCTCCAGATCCACAGTCTTCTGACTCTGTGTACCTTGTTCAGAGCGGATCTCTTTTATCTCCATTTGAATATTTTCCATGGTGTCTCCCAAGCGCCTGAGTTCTTTGAAGAGGTGCTTGGAGGTAATCGTGAATGCCAATTCCTCATCTGAACTGCTCTCGTCTGCCGAGTCAGAACCGTGGTAAGCCGACCGCCGAGGTGTATCGCAGACCTCCAGTGGTGTGAGTGCTGGGTTGGATTTTCCATCATTGCGCGGGGTATTCGCCTCAAATTCCTTCAGCTTCTGGCATATCTGCAGCATAATCTCATCCAAACGCCTCTGCTTGCCTCTAGTAGCCAGCTTTAAGGGGATAAGAGCAGATTTGGGCAAAGGCTCGAAGGAGCTGTCGAACATTTAATCCGCCATGTATGCCGGCGTCAACGGAAGTCACAAATATGAGGAGGCTTCTGAATGTGGTATGGTGGGGATATAGGAATCCAGGGCAGGCGTGTATTCTCTCCATGGACGCAGAAAAAGCATTTGACCGGATTGAATGGGATTATATGTTTGAAATTTGGACTGGGAGAAAAATACATTCAATTACTAAAGACTTTCTACAAGACCCCAACCGCAAGGGTACTAGTTAATGGGATGCCTTCAGAGGAATTTTGGCTTGAGAGGGGCACGAGACAGGGCTGTCCCCTCTCCCCTTCCTATTCGCAATTGCTATAGAGCCCTTAGCGATCAAAATCAGGGATTAACAGCACATTCAGGGAGTTCAAGGTAAACGGGGTCAACAACATATTATCACCCTGTATGCGGATGATTTCCTTCTTTTTCTCACAAATCCGGACCAGTCCGTTCCAACACTCTCACAAATAGTGGACTCCTTTGCATCCTTTCTGGGGTATAAGTTGAATATTAATAAATCTGAAATAATGTACCTCGGGAGGGGGGCGGGGGGGAGGTGCAGAATGCCTGGGGGCTCAGAAAGTTCAAAAAGCTGTAACATATTTAGGAATAAAAGTGGGTCAGGATATTAGGGAAATGTATGACTTAAACTATACACTGCTTATGGACACAATTCTGAGAGATTTACAATGGTGGCAGGCTCTTCCCCTGTCCTGGCTGGGCAGAATAAATGTCCCAAAGATGAATGTACTCCCCGGAGTATTATATGTATTACAGATGATGCCTATGGGCCTAAAGAATAGTGATGTTAAAAAGTTGGAAAAGGGGTTTGGACAATTCCTCTGGCTGGGGAAAAAGCCGAGAATAAGCCTTACAAAACTGAAAGCCTCTAATGACTTGGGGGGCCTCAACTTTCCTGATATTAAAGGGTACTATTTAGCAACCCAATACAAATACATCCACAATTGGGTTAATAAGGGGGTAGCTGCTCAGTGGCTCGACTTAGAGGAGGAGGGCTGCAGGGGCCACTTGTCCGCTTATTTCGGAACAACAGGCCTGCAGGCTTATAGACTGGTGCGGCACCCCAATCCTATGATGGTTAGTGGCTTGGAGGACTGGAGTAGTATTAAGGAAAGACGGGGTTGGGAGGGGCATAATACCATCGTGGTCCCAGTAACAGGTAATCCGGAATTCTTACCCGGACTAGAGGACGAAGGCTTTGTAACCTGGCAGGACAGGGGAGTGAGATGTGTGGGAGACCTCACCAATAGAGAGGGGCTTTATACATTTCAGGACCTGCAGAGATGATTGGAGATCCCAGGATCACACTATTATAGGTATCTTCAAGTCCGAAATTACTGGAGGAGCCTTAACAGAGGGGGAGAAGGTGTTTCAGGTACATCTCCAGTTGAAACAGAGATACAGGGTTCAGCACATTCTGAGAAGGGACTTCTAGGCAGGGTAGCAAAGTTGGATAGGGCCTACTTTCAGGGTGAATCCCAGAAAACTAAAATGTGGTGGGAACAGGATCTAGGGATGGCAATTACAGACACCAACTGGGAAATATTGTTAAGATCTCACATGGGACTTCTAACCTGTAATAAATTTAAAGGACTGCAATTTAAATTCCTTCACAAGCTATATTGTCCCCCTAGTGTGATGAGTAGATTCCACCCAGGAATTTCTCCCACCTGCTCGAAATGTGGTAAGGCCAGAGGTACCTGGTTGCACTATTACTGGCACTGTCCAGGAATACAGAGATATTGGAAGGGGGTGGCTGCTGAGATAGCTAAAATAGAGGGCCATCAGGTGGAGTTCTCTCCTTGCTCCCTACTTCTAGGGGTCTGCTCGCAGGAAGGGAGGATTGGAATTTACACCACAGACGCATAAGGGTCCTGTTGATAGTAGCCCGGCGGAGCATACAAAATGTATGGACATCCCAGAATGTTCTCACAGTAGAACAATGGAAAAACCTGACCCTCCAAGCTTTGGCAGTGGACAGGTTGATATATGTGCTTAAGGGGGCAGAGGAGAGGTTTTTACAGGTCTGGGAGCCTTTTCTGGGCACATTATCGATGGGAGAAGCAGCCATCTTAAGAGAAAGATGGTTAGCATATAAAAGATAAAAGGTGCCTTGGGTGCCTGGCTCCTGGAACTTTGAGGCCCCTGATCCACCCCCTTACCCGTGGTGTAGATGTTAAGCCTATTCGCTTTAATTGATACTCCCTTTATAGGATACAGTAGCACAATGTATGAACTGTCTCTTTTCATTTAAAGAATACTCAGAACAAGGAATAGTTGATTATTGTAATATGTTTATTTTTCTTTTTATATATAAAACATTATCCTGGTTATCAAATGAGGTAAGGAGACCTGTAACAATTAGCTGTCTATAGTACTAAGGTATCTCCTTTATAAGTTATGCAATTCAAATAGTACTAGTGTGACATCTGCTCTCTAACAATGTACTTTTCAACTGTGATGACTTAATATGAAGTAAATCTGTACATTGTATGCATGAATAGTTGTTACGCTGCAGCTTCCTGAAAGATTTGTCTGTACTCTACTTCGAAAAAACAATGAAAATATAGTACAAAAAAACCCCTAAAATTACAAAAAAAAAGTTGTAAATGTCTTACTGCATTTTATAATCATGGCAAGGCACTCTGTCACCATAACCCCCCCCTCCCCCCGCATGAGCATGCGATGGAGAAGGTGTGTGATTACCGGATGGTAACCCACTGTCTGTCATGCCTTACAACATAATGGACTTGCCCAAGAATCCTAGGTGGGAAGAGGAAACCATTATGTTGGTCAGGTTGATGCCAAGGGCCATTTAACTGTTAATGTCTCGAGCATATGATCACAGGACTGGTATACAGTACATCACTTTGTTCTGTTTAAACTACAGCATTTTGAAGGACATTATAGTTATGTCATCTCTTAACATATTTATTTATATAGATCAATTCTTTGTTTTCTGTGAACAGATGTGCAGTGGTTCGGAACATCCAAGAAAGCAGCAGCGTTCTGATCTTAATGGGCCAGTTGACAATAATAATGTACCAGAGGTAAGCAGCCCCGTGTGAGCCTAGCATTTTATTTTTTTGATAAAACTCCAGCATTATCAAGGTGCAGTTCATGTAAGTTGCGCAATACATGGACTTGAGGGCTGCAACAGTTTTATCTTGATTAACATAACAGGTTTCTCTCTCTTTTTGCCATGTAGGCTTTTGTTCGTGACCCAGCTCCTCTCTATCATCAGGGAATTGCCCAGTTCTGGCCTTGGTAGTCACCCAGCTCCCACCTACTGTACCTGACACCTTTAGTGTCCTTCACTAATATGCCCTCCATGATGGGGGACTTGGGAGGGGCTGTCTTCCTTTCCCCCGAAGCAGTCCAGATCCAGGTTAGAAGCAGGTAGTATGGCGGGGTCTGATCGCGCCAACCATCATGTAGACAGCGACTGTGAATTTTTTCTCTCTCCTCTCTCCCTGTGAGAAGGTCAACCTGATACCATGTGTGTACAGCATACTGTAGAGGGGTGGAAACTCCCTGGCCCTCCTTCAGGTATTGCTGTAGTGCCAGAACCCTACCGTCAACCCTCCCTGATGGAGCGCACTACCACTTGGTGGCTGTTCCAGTCTGTGGCCTCACCCTGGCGCAGCAGCACGATGCATTGCTGCTGGGCTTTCCGGTGTCTTTAAACTGGTTGTTCCTAGTGGTGCTGTGTATTATCTAGGTGACACTGCCAGGGACAAATAATTGTAACACTGCACAAAAGATGAAAGCAGGACTATTTTCAAAGATCACGATTTTTTTTAAAAAAGATTAGATGCAGATTGCAGTTTGTTTATTCTATGAAGAACATGTACTTCTGTGGACCGCTTTGATTATTATAAAATCAAAAATACCTGCACGGGCAGGCTAGTTATTTTATTGTTTGAAGGAAAAATACCAGCAGTCTGTGCAGTTCAAAGCTGTAAGTGAACTGGAATCCTTAAAAGTTCACTTCTTTAAGGATCACAAATGAACTTTTACCTTGCTTGTAAACAGATCCAATTATCAGTATCACCTTGGAGACCTAGAGGAACATAGTAATTTAAGGCTGGCGGACCCTCTAGGTCCATCATGCCCTCCCCCCGCTTCATAAATGGGTATGAATAAAGGGGCAGTATAAACAGATGTCTTATCAAATAATATCCTGGTTCTAACAAAAAAAAGCAAGTCCAGGCAGATTTGTTCACAATGTAATTACAGGTTTGCCTTTTATTTATTTATTCATTCAATTGAGTTTTTATGCCCTTGTCTCACTGGCACTACCGCACCACCCAGTCAGATCCAGACCCATTCCTCTTATTTATCCCCCCCCCATGGTAGTGCCTGGCTACACTCAGACAAAATTGCCCACCCCTTTGTGAGTGCGTGGGCTGGGGGTGCCTCTGGTGGGGGGATGGCTGGAAAGGAGAGGGAGGGCTGAGCATGCTGGCATCATTCTGCTGCTTGCAGCAGGGTTTCTCCTCACATTTTTTCCATCTGCCCATTTGGACTTTGTCATTCTAGTAGCTTCAAGCATGTGCTAGCAATGGTTTCTGTGAGGTCTAGCGGAGCGTCCCCCTCCCTGCAGTATCTCCACTGCACTGCCATCTGTGGGCACCCAAGTGGCAGTAGAGCAGCAGACCCCCCCCCTTCCTTCCTGGAGAGCATTCTCTGGGGAACTCATCCCCACCCCAGCTGGCCTTCAACCTGGGCTTGTTCCCAAACCTGGGTCACTGATGCGAGTGGTAATGCTAATGTTGCACAGAAGAGCCACTGCTGCTAGCTAGCTAGCTAACTAGCTTATCTGTCTATCATTTGTTAACTGGGTTAGATCACTGGAGACATAATCCCCTTTTTACAGGAGCATTCTGGACACAGGAAACATAGAAAACAAGATGTATCTTTACAGCTAGATAAGTGTAACATACAAGGACGAGCAATAACTCCTGTTAAAAGAACATGAAAGAAGCTGGCCCAGTGGCACTGAGGGTTGAGGCGCTGGACGCCACGCCTCGTGCCACGCCGGCGACCTGGGTTCGGTAGCGAACTTGGGTGACGGGGTCGGCAGGGGCAGAAGCGGATTGAACGTCCAGAGGACTGCTCTCCTGTCCGGGGGCAGGGCTGTGGGATTGTCTGGCATCCTGGCGGCCCCCGATGGAGATCGGGGGTATTACAGGATGGCAGACTAAATTGGTGGGGTGAGCATGGCAGACGCCAACAGGGTTGCCATGTGCTATGGCGTCATTGCACGCCACGCTCACGGGAGGGATGGGCACTATAAAAGAAAAAAATCCCTCACCGGCCAGCGGAGATGAAGAGGGCTCCAGGGGCTTCGCTCACATCCCAACGCTGGCCCAAGCGCACCAGGAAACTCAGGTGCCAATCCAACCACCTGGTAGGCCCCTTGAGTCTGAAAGGTTGCCAAGGGTGGGCATGCCCTCCACGGGGGTACCCAGTTGCCGGGGGACTGGGCCTTACCGGGGCTGGCTGGGTGGAGTGTGTACTGACAGCGGGGGGGGGGGGGTCAGGCAGGGAGTGAGAGGCCACCACCGAGAGGGCACCTTGGAAGGATGCCCTGACCGAGATGAGTGTATAAATGGAATAAAAAAAAAGAACATGAAAGAGCAACTCCCTAATAAAATAAAAAGCTTCTTTTTTTTTTCAGTTCTCTTTATTCACCTCTGTGCGGCGGGGATGGTACCATGTCCCCTATCAGCCCTTGTATGTGGACCCTGTATGCTCCCCCAACCCAGCCTCCACTTCAGCTGCGTGATGGGGAGGACCGTGGTTTACACCCCCATGAAATCCCCCCAGAGGGGAACGAGGGAGGAGACTGAGATTACCCTTGAGCCCCTGCCCTGGCTTAGACTGGGCTTTGTTTGAGCTGGACAAAGCAGGAGGCCATCGGAGGCATCTTGTGTGCACGCACTGAGGGTTTTTTCCAGCTTGAATCCCCGGAGGCGTGGACGTGCAGTGATGTCCAGCGCGGGATGGGCACGCTCCCGCCCACAGGACATCCGCCATCGCCTCTGTCCATTCAAGTGTTACCCAGCTGCAGTACCCCAGTTTTCACTGGGGTAACTGTTGGAGGCTACATCCTACCCCTCCCAGAGGAGAGAGCAATCCTCCAGATGCTCGACCCTTACCTCCCTGGCCAACCCCAAGCGGTCCGAGCTGGCTCCCAAACCTGGGTTGCAAGCATGGCACAAGGTAAGGCATTCAGCACCTCAGCCCTCAGCGCCACCGCATAAAATAAAAAGCTTAAGACCAATAGATTTACACCAGTTATGTTTTAATTTTATTCTCTAGTTATTTTTTTTTTTTACTTTCCCCTTCTGTCAGTCTACTTAATATTGCAGATAATACAGTACTTCTCTGAGTCTTTCAAAATGTATCTAACTGCCCTCTGCTAACCACACAATTGCAGTTTGTGACATCACAGGCTATTGTCATGGTAAGCATTATGATGTCATAAACAGAGGCACCGTGAGGTAAATAGGGTACAGGCAAATGTTTTCTATACAGGCATTTTAGATGGACTGCCTAGCAGTGTTGTAAATCTTTTAAGGAAACACTGAAAATGAAAACATGTGTTCTCTAGTAAATTTTAACAGCTGCTGAGCTGCTCTTTAATCATAACATGTATATTCTGAAGGTGTAACTTGACTATTGCTTATGATGCTGTAACCCAAAGGGGTTTTGTCTATACTGTATAAAAAAAAAAAAGCTGATGATTTGTCAGTCATTAAGAGCATCGTACCATTATACAGTATGGGGTCTTCAAAATGGACCCTTAAATATCTCTGATATGTTCATCTACAAAAAATGCATTCTTGCATGACAAGAGCTGTGTTAAAAGTTAACAGGGTCTTAATGGTGTATCTCTTATTGTATAAGTCAGTGAGTGTGAGGTTAGGGTGAATGGACCACAGTGCAAAGCTGAGCGGTTTTGGCTGACTAAACCCCACAAGAGCAGTCTCTTGTACATATGAACATACGAAGAAGCCAGCAGAGGAAGGCCTTTTGGTGTATCAAGTCTGCCTGTATTACAGGGTCCACAGCTTGAGCTACTGTCCCTGCCCTCCCTCTCCACTCCTCCCATCCTCCATACCTATGATCCTTACTTTCCCCCTATGCCTATCCCAGCCTCTCTTAAAGCTGCCCACTGTCTTCAACGAGATGACCTCTTCCAGCAGCGCATTCCAAGTGTCCACCACCCTCTCTGTGAAGAAGTGCTTACTAACATCCCTCCTAAACCTCCTACCCTCCAGATTAAGACTGTGCCCCCTCATGTTATGGTTGCCAGGTTAAAGAGACTGTCCTTATCAACCCTATTTATCCCTTTCAAGTACTTGACGGCCAATCATATACCCTCTCTGTCTCTCTCTCTCTCTCTCTCTCTTCCCTGTCTTCTAGGGAGTACATGTTTGGTGCTCTCAACCTCTCCTCACATGGCTTACCCTGCTGACCTGCTGTCATCTTTGTAGCCCTCCTCTGGACCTTCTCCAGCAGGTTAATGTCTTTTTGAGATGTGGGCACCAGTACTAAACTCCATAATCTAGATGCAGCCTTACCAGTCACCTGTACAAAAGCAGCATAACCTCCTCTCTCCTACTGTTGATCCCCCTAGATATGCATCCCAGCATCTTGTTTGCCTTTGCTGCTGCTTTCTTGCACTGCGTGGAGTGCTTTAAGTCACTAGTGATCATCACTTCCAGGTCCTTCTCCTCCTCTGATGCTAGTACTCTGATTCCACCCACGTAATACTCTGTCCTGGGATTCTTGGCTGCAATATGCATAACTTTGCATTTCCTGGTATTGAAGCCAAGCTGTTAGATCCTGGACCACCTCCCCAGCTTTTCCAGATCTTCCTGTAGTTTCTGTATCTTTTCAGCTGTGTCCACGCTCCCACAGAGCTTGGTGTCGTCTGCAGATAGGCACATTTTGCCTTTAATGCCATCCCCAGTGTCATTGATAAAGACATTGAACACCAGCCCCAGCACCGAGCCCTGTGGGACCACACTGGTTACCTCTCTAGTGCCAGATAGCTCTCCCCCCACAGCCACCCTCTGAGTTATGTCCCTCAGCCAGTTTTCCACCCATCTGGCCATCTTTTCCCCAGCCCCGAGATCCACCAACTTCTTGATCAAACTTTTGTGGGGCACAGAGTCAAAGGCCTTGCTGAAATCAAGATAGAGGGTGTCTACTGCTTGGCCCCTGTCTTCTACCTTAGTGACACAGTCAAAGAAGTTAATCAGATTCATTTGACACAATTTCCTCCCCATGAACCCATGCTGCCTCGCATCCTCAAGACCATGCTCCTCTAGATATTCCACCAACCTTTCCTTTAGTATGGTCTCCATGAGCTTGCCCACAATGGAGGTCAGACTGACTAGTCTGTAATTCCCTGGGTCATCCTTGGGACCGCTTTTGTGGAGGGGCACTACATGTGCTGTTCTCCAGTCCTGCGGTACCACGCCTGACTCTAGCGAACTATTAAATAGGTCTGCCAGTGGCCGTGCCAGCTTCTCAGCCAGTTCCGTTATTACCCTTGGATGTACTCTGGGCCTGATGATTTGTCCACCTTCAATGCCAGCAGCCCCTCCCTCACTCTGTCCTCCTCTATCACTACATCTGTGCCCCCAGCTCTTCTTTTCCCTCCTGAAAGCACATAAGAGACATCCTGCAGTGGCCCTCTTAACTTACTGTAAATCACTCATGTTACCTAGAGTGATTTATAATAAGTTGTAAGTATTTTTTTCTATTTCAAAAAAGTTAAACCATGTTGGTTTTGTAACTTATTGTGTTGTTTGCGAGTTTTCTGTTGTGCCCTGAGCACTTGGAATAGGGCGCTGTATAAATATCAGTAAAAATGCCCTTGCCTTAAATGAAGCCGCACTTCTTCCTTGGCTATGAATGTGAAGTGGCATGTGCCACTGTTAAGGTTCCTGCATGAGCGACCACTGTATGCAGGGTAACAGGTAGAGCGACTTTCTGCACACTTTAGCTTAAATCACATACATAAGTGATTTATAATGCTATGCGTGCCATACGTGGTTTCCTCGTGAGGCATGGTGCCATCCTTACTGTAGCCACACTCAGCACCCTGTTACCCAACTTGAACCTTGCATGGTGCACTGTAAGTTCAAAGCTGACAATGAGATGTTACTGTGGGATACTGTTTTATAAGTAGACCCTTGGTACAGCAGATTTTAAGTAGCCATTTATTTTTTATTAGCAGATTTATTTTAGTGTATTTATCAATTAAGTATTTAGATAAGATAGGTGGTGTCATCCCTTTTATTGGATGCACAAAAAGGAGCCAGTGTAGCTTAGTGGTTATGGCACCAGCTTGGTACCTGGGAGATGGTGTGTTCAAACCCCAACAGAGCCACTTACTGGGTAACCTTGAGCAAGTCACTTAACCTCTCAGTGCGCCAGTTCACCTAGCTGTGGCAATGGGCAGAAGCAGGACCTCACTAAAAAGGAGATGTTGCATCTCGGCTGGGCTACCCAATGTAAAGAAATTGTAAAATCTGTAATGCTGTGTAGTTCAGGGGTCAGTGGAGGTATGCTACGGTGCCTGCAGCTGATGTAGAACTCAGCAGCAAGGTTGCTGACTGGCCCTTCCAAGGACATGCCATGTTTCTCCAGTGCTGCATGAATGGCACTGGCTGCCAGTTAAGTGGCGTATCTCCTTTAAAGTTGGTTTACTTACTTATAAGACCCCACGTGGGTTGGGTCCTGGTTACCCAATGGATATCATGCATCTTCACCTGCCCTCGCACTCTGTCCGCTCTACTGAAGTGGGTCCCTTAGTATTACCTTGGGCTAGACTGAAAGGCTCTGGAGACTGGGCCTTTGAGGTGGCTGGCCCAGTCCTGTGGAATGCGTTTATTTCTTTTTTTTTTTTAAACCAGGAGACAGTAAGCTGAAATCTTGTTTACAGGTGCGACCTGGGAGCACAAGGAAGTTAAGTGACTTGCTCAGGGTCACACAGTATGCAAGTGGGGGCTGTGGGATTCAAACCCAGGTCTCCAGGTTTGCAGCTCAGAGCCTTAAACCACTGCGCTGTACTGCCTCCTCAAAGATTATTTAGAGAATACTGGCATTGATCCCACTACCTCTCGCATGCTATGCCAGCACTCTACCATTTGAGCTAATTCCCCACTGACTCGGATGTTTCGGAGGACTGTTAGAGAAGCCCCCTTGGTGGAGGCCTTCAAGAGGGGTCTGAAGGCTTATCTGTTCTCCTAGGCCTGTGGGGCATATTGAACCCCTGTAATGAAGATCCCAGCTGAAGTTTGAAGTGTTTTATTGTCTGAATTTTAATATGCAGTATTTCATGTTGTGTTTTACATTATGCCTCACTTCTGTATTTGTAAAACACCCTGGGCCTCCTGGGAAGGGTGCCATTAAAATAAACTACAGTTACTGCTAAAATGAATTAAAAAATTAATAAGTAACTGAAATGGGCTTGTTGGTCCAATGAAAGGTTTCAGACAGATAGTGATGTGTTAATCAAGCAGTCATTCCAGACAAGAAAAGAATGTGTCCTGAGATGATGACTGTTGGCAAAGCTGTGTAACTTATTTGAAAAACAATCACATAAGGGAACCCTTTGGTGATTTTGAAGTGATAATTGCCAAAGAGAATGCAATAACACATATTAAAGTTTTGAATTGTTAGATATTAAATTAGTTTTATTATATTCAGAAAACCTTTGAGCTAAAATAGCCCTGTTTCAAAGGTGCCCACGTTGTTTACATACCTGCAATACAAACAGTACAAAACCATGCATTAAAGCAGTTTCATCTACAGTTACAAACCCACTTATTTGTAAGCAAATTTAATACATGATGTTTAAAAACATTAAAAGTACTTAAACCACAGATCTCATGTAGGAGTGAGTTCCAGACCTTTGCTGTTATAATAGGAAAAGATCTTTGCCCCAGATTTCTTTTCCTGTAGGGAACTTGAAGTCTTTGACATGCCATGTTCCTAGTAAGGAATCTATTCATATTATGAAGTGTGATTGAATCCCAATTGGGGTGTGAACACCCAAATTACAGTAATCTAAGCCTGTCTCAATGGCCCAGTGATAGCGATATGTGTTACTATGCGGGCAGTCGAGGTTTGTGAGCGAGCGCTGAATGCAGCAGCAGGAGGAAGGCCTGGATGTGACAGCTGCTGCCTGCAGTGTGCCACAACTGAGGGGGGGCTGGTTTTGGGTTCTGATTCCACAACACACCTGCAGTTAGGCCAGGCAGTTTACTCTTCTTGCAGGGGCACACAGTGCATGCAACATTGGAGAGTGAGTTCCAACCTGGTGGGATAAGGCCCTTTACAGGGGTGATGACCTGCATCCATCCGGGAAGGGAACCGCAGTCAGTGGACGGTTTGAATGTTACTTCGATGAACATTTAAACTAACCGAGGGAGGGTGATGGAAGAAATTGGAGAGACAGTAACTGCCCCACCCCCAATAGGCTAAAGTAGGGAGAAACTGAGGAGGGAGAAAAAATGGGGGGGGGGAGAGGAGGCAAAAAGGAAAAAAGACAGGTAACAATCAGAGTGGTAAAATCTAAAAGATCATGTCTGTGAACGTTGGAACTCTAGGAAATAAGATTCTGGACGTAGAGGCCACCATAGCAGAGGCGACCTGGATACTGTGACCATTACTGAGTCCTGGTGCACTGAAAACCATGACTGGGACATGGCCATACTGGGCTATACTTTGTTCAGGAAGGGCAGAGTGAGAAGAAAAGGAGGGGGTGTGGTACTTTTTGTGAAGGAAAGCGTAGAAGTGACAGAGATGCAGGGAATATGGGTGGGGGGCAGAGTTACTGTGGGGCATCCTGGAGAAGGGGAAGGGAGGCGCTGTTCACACTAGTGTGATCTACAGACTTCCAGCACCGGGGGCGCATTAGAGAAAGTCCTTGTGGAAGCAATTGGTAAGATGACAGAAATGGGGAAGGTGCTGATAGTGGGGGATATAATTCTGCCAGATGTAGATTGATGCTTCCTAGCTGCGGCTTCAACTAGAAGCAGGGACATCCTGGACTCCCTGCAGGGGATGTTCCTCGGGTAGCTAGTCGGCAAACCCATTCATGATGGGGCAGTACCGGACCTGGTACTCAGTTACAGGGACAGTGTTGCAGATGTCAAGGTGGGAGGCCACCCGGAGACCAGTGATCACTGTACAGTGTGATTCATTATAAGAATGGTTGCAGAATCGAACCACACAAGGGCAAAGGTCCTGCACTTCAGGAGGACAGATTTTATTAAGATGGCAAATGCCTCTGGGATGATGCGGGGGGTATGACTTGGGTGATGTGGAGGAACAGTGGGTGAAGCTAAAAGGGGGGCATAGTGAAGGCAACAAACCACTGCGTCAAACAAGTGAATAGAATTACAATGAAAATGTTTACCTCTTTGCCCCTGAAACTATCATCATCCTTTTGGAAACTTCTCCCTCATACTGTAAACAGATTGCCTTGGCGTGGGAAAAAAAACATGGCTCAAATGGGACCTTATCATATCTGCAAAAAATAAAGGGGGACTAGGGGTACCAGATTTAAGAGCATATTACTGAGCCGCCCAACTGCAATGTTTCATAAATTACATGGAAAAACTCAGAGGCACCTAGCTGGGTCGCTCTGGTACAACACACCCTACCCCAAGCCAAGATGGCTGATGCCGTCTACATGGATGGAGAACTGGTGAAGACCATGCCCATGGCGGTTCCTTGGGCAAACTTAACTCTTCAAGTCTGGAAGCAGGTTTGTAAAAATTGCAAGCTTACCAGAATAGTAGTAACCTGACACCAGTAAGAGCCTGCAGAGATTATGACTCTATTAAAGTCGATGTTGGTTTTCGTAGATAGAAGAGGAATGACATCTGTAATGTAGGACAACTCTACAAGGGGATACCTCATGACCTCTTCTGTTTTATGCAGTTTCATCACTACCTTACTACAGAGCCAAAGGTCACCATGCTCCAAGCAAACGATAATCCTCTGAGGACATTGCTGCACTCCCTTGCCACCCAAAACCAAACTAAAAAATTGATTTCTGTCATATATACAATGATAAGAAGTTTAGAAGAAGATCATGCAGTAAATAGTAGAATATGGGAAGGAGAGGCTACATGCACACTATCGGATACAGAATGGAGATGGATTTGGGAATTGGCGCATAAGACTACCGCCTCACCTAGTTGGCAAGAATTTCACTGGAAACAGTTACAAGATATTTCTGGACCCCAGCTATATCTAAACATTATGGAACACACACCTCAGACCTGTGCTAGAGAGACAGTAGGGTGGTTGGTACCCGTACACCCATTTTTTTTTGGAATTTCCCCATCCTTAAAGATTTTTGGGATGGAGTGGCATGGACTGCAAGGGTATATCTTAGACACCCCCCCAAAAATAAATTCCAGAACTGGATTTTAGGATCCCTCTCAGCATGAAAGACAAAACTAAAGTGTATTTAATATTTTTGTGGCAGCAGCTACAAAAGTAATTATTCAACTCTGGTTGTCGGTAACCCCACCCTTGCTAAAACACTGGCTGAAGATCTGCCAGAAAATTCATGAAATGGAACGGATGACCACTTTGCTACGGCACGAAGAGGACAAACATAAAGGTAGATGATTACCTTTATTTCATTACTAAGCAGAGAGGGAGGGGAGGAATGTGCTTTGTATGTCTAGGTAATATAGAATGAAAGACAGGAGGCAGAACCACCTCCAATAGAAAATTGCCCAAGACAACCAGTGTCCCAACGTCCATTACTATCTACGGTTCCCTACACTGCACTTGCCCCTATAGCGTCATCAGTTTTAGATGCTGAACATGTTTTTATGTGCCCCACCCCACCAGGTTCATGGAGTATATCTTAGGCTTTATCATTGGCCACGATGTTAATCTTGTCTTTGTACCCCCACAGAAGTTGTATTGTTGTCTGTGTAACTACTTGATTTTTGTATTTGCTGTCTGTTGCTTGTTGCTTATAGAGATGTCCATTTGTGCAGTGCTTGTTCATAATTTTTAAAAATTCAGTTTTCTGCCTGGGATGGGAGTGGTGGGCTTCAAAGAGTGGGCTTCAAAGAGAGAGAAAGGAATGTTATGCTTGGGAGACCTGTTTTCTAAAGAGGGTCTCTGTGCCTTTGAGGATATATGGGTCAAAACAGGCCTGGGACAACAGCATTTTTTTCAGATACTTACAGGCACGGGCATACCGTAGGAGACAGGATGACAGACTTCCCGTGGGGCCAGATAGAGCAATTGGTCCTCTCATGTAGGACAAACCCTAAGGGAATTATTCGGAGGGTGGCTCAGGAGGGCAAGACATGGTTTCTGGATACCACGTGGAAGATAAAGAGACTGTGGGCAAGAGATCTGGGGTAAGAGATATCTGGGGAAATACTGTTAAATCTCCAGGAGGGGTTTTTAATATGCAGTAAGTATAGAGAGCCATTTTATAAGTTTATACTTAGACTGTACTGCCCACCGGTAATTGTACACAAGTTTAACCCAGCTGTTTCACCTGTATGTCTCCGGTGTAATGGAGATCTGGGAACTTACTGCCATTACTTTTGGGCATGCCCAGTTTTACAAACATTTTGTCAGGAAGTGGCAAAGGAAATGGAGGGAATTATGGGACGTGAGATCCAGATCCTTTCACTGTTTCTCTTATTTGGAGTGGAGGATTAGGGAGAGGAGGGATGGTCCCCCTAGCCGAGGTGGGTGAGAGTCTTATTGATTTTAGCCGGGCACTGTATCTGAAACACCTGGGTTTCCAGGGCTGTACCCATGATACAACAATGGAAAAAACTGGCCCTACAGACACTAGCCATGGAAAGACTAGCCTTCACATTGAATGGTAAAAGGGAAATGTTTTACAATGCCTGGCAGCCCTTCTTAGCTTCATTATCAATAGGGGAAACCCAGATATTAAATGAGGGATGGCCATGAGAGGGAGTGGTGGTAACCCCATGGAATCGCAGCAATCAAACTAATCATGAGTGATCTGGATCTTCCTCTACCTCCTTGCACTTTCTTTCTCCCTCCTCAGGTGATGGACTTTGAATTAACTTTTGACCCTTCCCTTTTCCATTTGAATATCGGTGATGGAATTTATAGTATAATTATTTATATGGATCCAATTGTACATAGTTTACCACGTTTGGATTACATGCCTTTTTTATCATGTGTATGACATTGTCTGTTTGTTGATATAATTAAAACCTTAATAAAAATATGATGCAAAAAAAAAAAAAAATTCAATGAAGTATAATTTCAAGAAATTAAGAGGAAAAAGAGACCACTATGGTTCTCTAAAGAGGTGGCAGAAAGGTTTATTTGTTTATCAAGTCTAGGATTACAAATACCTTTGAGCCTTGGCTCTTTTACAAAGGTTCCACGTCAGAGAAATACAAATTATGGGGAACATCAAGACAGACATTACAACAATGTGGACATTGCAACCAGAGTACAGATTAATACAATTCAAGGGTAGCATTGTAACAAGGCAGCCAGAGAAAATAGACAACAGATAAGAAGTGCCAGAGTCATAGGGAGAGGGAAGGGGTGGGGGAGGAATGTAGGAAGGGTGGGAGAGGGTGAAAAGTGCAGCATTGTGTATACCAAGATGTGAGGGTAGAATCCAGTGAGGAGAGATGGGGAGGGGGGGACAACTAGAGCAGAAAGGGAAGTGGAGAAACAAGGTTAAGTTGGGCAGTCACAGGAGCTGTTGGTAATGAGATAGTCCCGTAGCCTAGTTGGTAAAGGTAAAGGCTAAAAGGGTAGTATTCAGAAGATATAATTAAATGTAGAGGGCAGAGGAAAGGGAGGTGTATCAGGAGAACAGAGCCAAGCAGGGAAAGCAGTAAGGAGTGCAAAGGCACAGACTGAAGGGAGAATAACCCAAGCGATAACAAAAGAGGACAAGGCATTTATTAGGTATGTAAGAGAAAATAGGAAGACCAAGGCAGGGTTTGTAAGGTTAAAAAGGGATGGTGTGGGGGGGGGGGGTGACAGTGCATAGGTGGTCCAGGAAAAGGCAGACGTCCTGAACAAATACTTCTGTTCAGTGTTCACAGAGGAAGGGGAAGAGCCACAAGAAAGTATCAGGAGCTGTGAAGGGAAGGAGGTGGACACTAGTCCTTTTTCAGAGGAGAAAGTCCTAAAGGAACTCACTAATTTGAAAGTGTATAAAGCAGTGGGACTAGACGGGGTAAATCCTAGGGTATTGAGGGAGCTCAGGGAGGTACTGGCTGCACCTCTGATGGTCCTGTTTAACAGCTCACTGGAAACAGGAGTGGTTCCAGGGGACAGCGGAGGTGGCGAAAACAGTGGTGGGGTTCAAGAATGTATGGGATAAGCACAAGGGAATCCTAGTGGAAAGGAAGCGGGGGGAGGGAGAATAGCTGTAGATTGGGCACGGTCTGCTGTAATAGTGTAGGTAGGGAGAGATGGGCAGACTGTGTGAGCCAAGCGGTCCTTGTCTACTGTCAAATTCTGAGTTTCTACAGAGGAGGGCAGTTGTAGTCGCACTTCACAAAAGTGGTAGCTGAGAGGAGGCTGTCAATTATATAGACCAGTCAACCAGACATCGGTGGTGGGAAGATTAATGGAATCACTGCTGAAGGAGAGGATAGTGAAATATCTTGAATCCAGTGGGTTACAAGACCTGAGACAGCATGGATTCATGGGTGGGAGGTTATGTCAAATGAATCTGATAGATTTCTTTGATTGGGTGACAAAGGAACTAGACCAGGGTGGAGCAGTTGATGTGGCTGGCCTACCTAGATTTCAGTAAGGCATTCAGCACTGTTCCACACAGGAGATTATTAAGCAAACTGGGTAGCTTAGTGGGTCAAAAGGTGGTAAACTGGGTAAGAGATTGGTTAGGGGCATAGGCGGTGCTACACCAGGGCACATGCCCCGGTCAAAAAATTCTGTGCCCCAGTGCTCAGAGTCCCTGCTGCAGTGCTGCATGTTACAGCTTAAAACTTGCATACTTGCTGCCAGCTGCACCCAGGTCCAGATCATTCATGTCCCAAATAAGTGCCCCACTGCCTGCCACCACCAATGTACCGACCACTGACTCTCATTCCGTGGGCTGTCTGGCACTTAAACTCTGCAGTACAGACACTGGCCCTGTTTCTGTTAGTTTGTGGTTGGAGATGGACTTCTGCAGCTGATGCTAGACACACACCGTGTCTTGCATCAGCGCATCAATACAGGTAATTAGCTAATGGCTTATAAGTACTGGGTTTTATGGCTGCATATTGGGAAAGGTAAACCTCTTGATGGCAAGGATTTTCCCAGGCTGAGTGGTCATGAAAAACTTACAAAGCCCTACTAAGGGAAACAGATGGGGCTTGGATGGACCCCTCTCCCCCAAATCTTTGACCTTTACTTCCCCCATTGCTTCCTTGAGCCGATGCCCCTTCAGGATATCACTGGTAGGAGTGGCTGATGGGACACAGGGCAGGGGTGGGGGACGTGGGGGGTTGGGGGTGTCTGCTCAGCGACTAACCTATTCCTGGGGACTAGTGAGGATTTTGAGCCAGACTAAATTAATAATTTTTATTTGGACCCTCAGTACTTAAATGGGAAATCTTGGACTCTGTTAGGCCCAGGGTCTGGAATATCTAAACTGTTGCAGGCTGCATAAACTGTGGATCTTCCTGGACATAAAGTCTCCACCACTCATTCACACTGATGGGATCTACGCTGGAGGCGCTAGGACCCAGCGGGAGCAAACTTCTTCTAGATGGCCAAAGATGGAGCCGCGAGGAGTGGCACTGCGAGCCTCGGCTTGAGTAGTAAAGACTATCTCGGCGTCGATCCCTCCAACCGCCTCAGTTTCTTTTTTCCCCCGCAGTTGAGTGCGCTTCAGTGACGACGTCGCTCGCCCACCAGGAGTCAAACTTCAAACTAGCAGTTTAGTTTTCAGTTTATTGTTTTGTAATTTATCTTCAAAACAAGTACAGAGTAAATTTAATTTTATTGATAAGAAAGAAGTCTCCAGCTCTCCATTGACTGAGTCGACCATAAGTGGGTCAGGTGACTGTACGGAGACTTCGTATGAAAGCTGTTCAGTCAGCCGGGCTGGGTCCGTTCCGCTGCCCTCCCCGGAGGGTGGGTCTGACAATGGATGGTCCAGTGCTCAGGGAGATGGGCGGTCCCCCCCCCCCAAAAGCATAAAAGGAAACTGTCTCATTCGCAGCACCATTCGGCCTCTAGTTCTTCTTCGGCACACAAGTCGAGAAAGAGAAGGCATCACTCGAGGTCATCTTCTGGTATGGCTGTGCGTTGACGGTCAGTCATTGGGGCTAGGCACCGATCTTCTCCTCTTGGAGTCGCCAGGTTCTGGTACCAGTGCCCGACCTCTTCGACATCGGAGCCCGTCCCCACCTATTGGACAAGCCTCCGATGAGCAGTTTCACCAGTGGGCTGCTTTTATGGAGCAATGGCCTCGGAGGTTGGTCCAGCTGCCCATTTACCCCGGGGGCCCTCTGGCTGTTTGGGGGATCTGGTAGGGCGGTTGGACCTTCCTAGTCGCACGGCGCCTTCTTTGGTGCCGTCGACTCTGTGCTCAGGTGTTTTCCCCCCTCACAGGGCTGCGGCACAAGGGTCCACACTGATGCCTCTATCTCCTGTTAATTTCCCTTCTTTTCCCTCAAATTGCAGTTTTCGGAACCTTGGGACACTTTCGGGGCCGAGCGCTGCGCCGAAGGCTCTGTTGGCGCCGTCTGCGGCGCCAGGGCTCTGTCGGTGCCATGGCCTTTGTCTATGGCGAGTGTTTGGCTGTTTCCGATGACACCGACTTCCTTGGTTTCAGCGCCGTCTTCTTCGTCGGCGCCGATGCTTGGTGCGGTGCCATCCAGCCTCCAAGGCTTTTCGACTCCAATTCTTTCCTCGTCTAATTTTCATTATGATTTTCGCTCCTTTCCTGTCCATACAGTCCCCCCTGGACTGTCAGGAAATGATTTTGAACCTGACCCAGATCTTCGTCTGGGTGATGATGTTGAAGGAGCAGGAATCAGTCCTGCTGCAGAGCCTGTGGTCGAAGACCTTTCCTTTAAGTCTCTGCTGAAAAATTGAAATTCCACACTTTCTCTCCAGACTACAGAAATCGATCCTGGGAAGCTTTTAAGACTCCAATACTTGCATGTCCTGGAGATCCCTATGGAATTAACTCCTCCGGTACAACCATCTTTTGAGACCCTGTTTCAGATGGTATGGAACAATCCTGCTCTTATTCCTTCCATGGCTAAGTCCATAGATAGGAAGTATGCTGCTCCCCAGGATCATCCCATATTGGCCTCACAAGCTTTTGCTGATCCCATTGTAGTCTTAGCAGAGAATGACAAGGCCGTCCTCCCTCAGGCATCTACAGCCCGGCCTATAAATAAAGAATCTCGTAAGATAGACACCTTAGGTAAGAGAGCCTTTGCTGCCTCCACCCTGGGTATGCGTAATGCTAGCTACCAGGCCTATTTTTCTCAATATGAGTATGTCCTTTGGCATTTACTTAAGCACATGGTAGAAGCTCTGCCTGAGTTGGAGACTAGTTCAGAGCTACTTCACACCATATCCAGGGGTATAGAGTCCAATAACCAGCAGGTTAAAGCTGCAATGGATGCTTTCAATACTGCTTCTCGAGCGGCTGCAGCGGGTATTTGTACCCGTTGCCACTCTTGGCTACGTACTTCGGGCTTCACGAATGATGCCCAGCAGCAGGTCATGGCCTTACCCTTCGACAGTATGTATCTGTTCGGACCCCAGGTGGAGCAAGCTCTGGAGGCCACACAAAAGACTAGGTCAGCCATTAAAACAGCTCGACCTGCACCCGCCCCCTCTCACGGGGTGCCAACAAATGTCAATTTCACAACCGTCAGTCCTTTCGGGGCAAAGGCAGGGGAGGTTTTAACAAAAACCACACCCTGCAGCTGCAAGGGAAAATGCAGCGGAAGGCACAAGGCCCCAGAGCACCTAGTGCCACCTTCTGAGTTCTTGGTCCAGGTCCCACCTCAACTGCCCGAGGGGAACTCTTCCTCAGTGGTGGGAGGATGTCTGACTCAGTTCTACGACCGGTGGAAGTCTATAACTTCAGACAAATGGGTCCTCCGGATAATCCGCAAGAGGTACTTGCTCAATCTTTCAGAACCCCCCCCCCGGATCATCCCCCCCAGACGACAGCCCAAGCTGTCAGCAGTACAGTCAGACCTTCTTGCTTCTGAGGTACAAGGCCTTCTGAACAACAGGGCAGTAGAAGTAGTTCCGCAGGATCAACGAAACACAGGTTTCTACTCCCATTACTTCCTGGTCCCGAAGAAAACTGGTGGCATGCGCCCCATTCTGGATCTCAGAAAGTTAAACAGATTCCTTCACAAGGAAAAGTTCAAGATGATATCTCTAGGTACCCTTCTACCTTTGATTCATCAACATGATTGGCTAGCCTCCTTAGACATGCAGGATGCCTAGCAACACATTCTGATACACCCAAAGCACCACAAATACCTAAGGTTTGTGGCGTTGGGTCAACATTATCAGTTCAGAGTCCTGCCCTTTGGGCTATCCTCGGCGCCGCAAGTTTTTACAAAGTGTTGTGCAATTCTCGCAGCGCATCTCAGGAAAATCAGAATTCAAGTCTTCCCATATCTGGACGACTGGCTTCTAGCAAGCCCCTCCAGACAGGGAACTCTGGACGCCGTTACCAAGCTTCAGACTTCCTCACGTCCATGGGAGTCCTGCTAAATCACAACAAGTCGGAGTTGCAGCCTTCCCAGAAACTCCTGTTCATGGGAACTCTTCTTGATACCTCCTCTGCGAAAGCTTTTCTCCCAGAGGACAGAAGGAGCGATATCCTACAGATGGCCCGATACATCAGAGAAAATAGCTCGGTTTCAGCTATCTCGATGCAACGGATGCTGGGTCTCATGGCATCCTCGGTGTTCACTGTACCCCTAGCGTGTCTCGACATGAGAAACTCTCAGTGGATGCTCAGTACTCAGTGGTCCCCACTACGCACCCTCAGTCCTTTCCCAACAAGGTGACAGAACCCCTAAAGAGATCACTCACCTGGTGGTCGCAGGAGGACAACCTTCTGGAAGGGTATCCTTTTGCTCCTCTAGATCATCAGATCTCCATTACCATGGATGCATCCCTGAAGAGGTGGGGAGCTCACTGCTAGAATCTCCATGCCCAAGGTACATGGACGCAGGATGAATCCCCGCTTCACATAAACGTCCTGGAAATGAGAGCCGTCCTCTATGCAGTCCAGACCTTGAAGGACATGCTCTGTCACAAGAACATTCTCCTTCAAACTGACAACAAAGCTGTGATGTATTACATCAACAAGCAGGGTGGTGCACACTCTTACCCATTATGCAGGGAAGCCATGAGAGTGTGGGAATGGTGCCTGAAGCACAAAGCTCTAATCCATGCGGATTACCTGCCAGGCGTGCAGAACAAACTGGAGACCGTCTCAGCAGAATGGAGGCAGATCCTCACGAGTGGTCTCTCGACTCAACTGTCACTCAGTCACTCTTCAAAGAGTGGGGAACTCCAGACCTGGACCTTTTTGCATCCCCACTCAATGCAAAACTGCCTCTCTTCTGCTCCAGAAATCCAGGACCTGGCATTTTCTGTCAGGATGCATTCAGGCTGCAGTGGACAACATGCTTTCTTATACGTCTTTCCTCCTCTTCTTCTAATTCAGAGGGTACTTCTCAAATTCAAGTCTCAGGGAAATGAAATGATTCTCATTGCTTCCTTTTGGCCTGGACAGGTATGGTTCCCGCTGCTCAACAGTCTGTCGGCAACCCTCCCAAGAGCACTTCCCCTTCAGATGAACCTTCTGTCCCAGGGGCCTGTGGTCCATCCCAATCTGAAGGCGCTTCACCTTCACGCTTGACTTCTGAGGAGATAGAGGTGAATAGGTTCAATGTTTCCCATAGGGTTTCAGATATTCTCTCGGCTGCACGCAAACCAGCCACTAGAAAAACCTACACAGCCAAATGGAAGCGTTTCTCTCTCTGTTGTGCAAAATCCTCTTCAAACCCTTTTTCTTGCCCACCTAATAAATTCTTGGAGTACCTTTTAGACCTCTCAAATTCAGGTCTGCAGTACTCTACAGTCAAAGTGCATCTTTGTGCCATTTCAGCTTATCATGAGCCGGTACTTTCCTCGTCACTGGCTCAGTTACCTGTAGTCAAGAGGTTTCTTAAGGGTATTCTGCATACCAGATCTCCTATTAGACATCCAGTTGCAGGCTGGGACATTAACCTTGTGCTAGACATGCTCACTCTGAAGCCTTTCGAGCCTCTAGTTACTCATGTAGTTGAAATTCCTCACTTGGAAAACGGCCTTCTTGGTGGCCATTACTTCGCCCGCAGAGCTTGAAATACATACATTGGTCACAGACACTTCAAGACGCTGTGTATTTCACAAGGACAAAGTAGTTCTTAGGACCCATCCTAAGGTTGTCTCAGAATTCCATCTAAACCAACCTTTAGTCCTGCCTATCTACTTTATAACTTCCAGAATGAAGGGGAACATACCCTTCATTCTTTGGATGTTAAAAGATCGCTGCGATTCTATCTAGATAGAACAAAAGAATTTTGCAAGGCTCAACAACTGTTTGTTTCCTTCAACGAGACCCGGCTGGGTCAACCTGTCGCTATTAGGTGCATTTTAGGGTGGCAGGTGGCATGCCTCTGCCACTGCTATTCTATGGCACAGGTTAAGCTGGAAGACAGAGTGTACACTCACTCTACTAGAGCAGGCGTGGCATTTCTGGCAGAAATCCGCAATGTACCCATTGCAGAGATTTGCCATGCGGCTACCTGGAGCTCAGTGCATACTTTTGTTAAGCACTATGCCTTGGATGTCCACGCCAGATGGCATCTGTCATTTGGCAGGACTATCCTTAACGAACTTCTGTCCTGAATTGTGAGCTCTTAGTTTCTCCTGCCGCCCGTCTCGGGGGTTTATTAGCTTGGTACTCTCCCATCATTGTGAATGAGTGGTGGAGACTTCATGTCCGGGAAGATATGGAAATTACATACCTACCATAATTCTTGATCTTCTTGGACGAAGTCTCCACCACTCATTCACACGCCCACCCTCCATCCCCTGAGCTCACTTATCTGTTTGGTCTTCACTCCCTCGATGGCTGGGCTGTGAAGACTTCATTGTTGACCCTTCTTACACGGGTCATTCGGACTATCTTATGTCCATTTTTAGCATAGTCCTTCTAGGTTAGCTATGCTGCACCTCCTCGGGGGAGATACTGAGCCAGTTGGAGGGTTGATGCGAGATAGTCTTTCGCTCGAGCTGAGGCTCGCGATGCCACTCCTCGCGGCTCCATCTCTGGCACCGGCCCTCTAGAAAAAGTTTGCTCCCGCTGGGTCCTAGCGTCTCCGGCGTAGTTCCCATCACTGTTAATGAGTTGTGGAGACTTCTTCCAAGATCATCAAGAATTACGGTAGGTACATAATTTCCATATCTTTCTTTTTCATATGGACAATACAGACGGCATCTTTAAATGGAGATTTCAATTAATCCATGGTCATCATTAGAGGAGAAACTTGCTTATCCCACATGATTCCTTTTTCGGCTTGAGTTCTGTTGACTCTCAGGAGGGGTTAAAAAATGTAAAGCGAAGAAATACAATGTAATTTATTTATTTATTTATTTAGATTTTGTTAACCAAGGTAAGCCCACTGAGACCAAAGATCCCTTTTTCAGGGGCGACCCGGGGTTGAAAATACCAACCACTTTACATTAGGTAAGCACAAAGTAACACAGTATAAGAGTACATTCATAGTCAGGGGGTACATTAGACAATTACAGTTTCATAACATAAGGGCTACAACATTAATTGGATTTTTGCCTCTGGGCAGTCAAAGGAGAGAGAGAGAGAGAGATTTTAGTCCTTGGTCATAGGGAGGGGTTTGTGATTGAGGACATGAACTAGCGGTTGCAGCCGCAGAGGCTCAGCTCAATGAGGTATGCTTTAAGACCTGCTTTGAACGAGGATTGGGAGGGCCTGTCTGGTAAGCTTGTGGGAGCGAGTTCCAGAGGTGGGGGGCCGTGAACTGAAAGGAGCGTTTACCTTGGTTAGTCCGTATGCGAGGGATGTTCAGTAGTTGACTTGTGGTGGACCGGAGGTTACGGAGGGAGACTTTGGGGGTGAGCAGGTCACTCAGGTGAGGCGGGTGGCCAAGGGAGGTGAGTTTATAGGTGAGACAAGCGGAGGCATAGGTTAGTTTATGCTTTAGGGTTGGCCAGCGTAGGTCATTGAGGGCCTCACAGTGATGCCTCCTAGGGGAGGAGTTTGTTCCAAAGCGGGCGATGCGGTGGTAGAGGGTAGTGAGTTTGTTTAGCTCTGCCACACCGAGTGACAGGAATGGGGGGAGCCGTATAGCAGTGAGGGAATGAGGTTGCAGTTTGCAATGGCTCGTCGTGCTTCTCCAGAAAGAGCGTTGCCCAAGCGGTATAAGAGGCCAAGCCTCTGGTGTATGGATCTAGTTAAGGCCTCAAAATTGAGTTTGTAGGCTAACTCCTGGTCAAGGAGTACCCCAAGGTACCTGAACTGATCAGCAACTTCAACAGGCCTTCCAAGGGCTGACAAGAGTTGGAGTAACCCACTACAGTCTTTGCCCAGCCGTCGGGTCCCGAAGAGGACTGCCTTTGTCTTTTCCTCATTAAGTTTTAGGTGATTGGCAGTGAACCAGAGTTCGAGCATTGAGAGGCTGGCCTGAAGTTTGGCGGCAATAACCGAGGGTTGGGGGTCACTGTAATAGATTACAGTGTCATCCACATAGAGGATCAGGCTGCATGGTGAACAAACTCCTTTAAGGTCATTTAGAAATAGCGAGAATAGTAGGGGGCCCAGGATGGAGTCCTGGGGTACACCAGAGGTAATCCCTAGATTGTAGTCCTAGGTTTGATTTGGGGTACCCCCTTTATACATCTCAACCTCTGGGAATTAAACTGTGGGTATGTATATACCCCAGCTTGGTTGCTAAGCGGGTGGGTTTGCTTGGATCTCTCCTCAGAGATATTTTCTCCTCCTACTATGCCCTGGAGCTGACCGGGATAATATAATACACCAACATCTGCGGGGGGGGGGGGTTGCCAGGGAGATTATTATACCCCAGGCTAATGCCGGACCACATCAATGGGGGCTCCCTTTTGGGAACCCTCACCCTTTAGGTAATCTTGGGGTCCCTCGGATAGCATAACATCCACTGGGGGAATGAGAGGAGCCCAAACCTCTTTGTGTTCCCTTTCAGGGATCTACCTGAGGCTACTAGTAGGTGCCCACAGATAGGCGCCTCACAGATGGAAGTCACTTTGTTTATAGTTAAAATAATTAAGTGTTCACTGTTTATTAAGCCTCTGTCCCTCATTAGGGACTTGTTGATAGGCTTAATTTTAAGCCCCATAGTTAAAGGGGCCATGCTGTATATAGTTAAAAGGTTAAAGAATTGTGGGTTTCAGCTTAATTGGGGGTGGGGGATTCGGGATTGTTTTTTGGGGGATGGGATGGTTAAAAAAAAGCACACATGTGCAACAGGTATATTACACAAGGAATTTTTATTGTTACTGGAACAGGTCAGAGATACATTGATGGCTCCTCTTCAAACTGTTGCGGTACTCTGGGGGGAGTGGTTCAATTGGCTGTCAGGGCTATTCTCCTAAGGGACAAACAAAATAACCAAAAATATTTAATGAGTTATGGCTATTCTAACAGTAAAAATCTTTTCCCAGAACATAAATGGCCTACACAACCCGATAAAGTGTTCACGCTTTATACAGTATATTAAAAACAAAATGCTGACCTTTTTATGATTCAAGAAACGCATCTTTCAGATGAAGAACATAAAAAATTGAATTGGGGAGGGAGATGTAAAGTCTATGCTTCTTCTCACCCTGGAGGTCGCCGTAGGGGGGCGGCCATCCTGGTCCCTGCTTCCACACCACTGGAGGTCACCCAGTCCCATATGGACAGTAAAGGTCGATTTGTCATTTTGCAGGGAAGATTATACTCCCAAGAGGTAACTCTGGTGGGTGCTTATTTACCACCTCTGTCAAAACCGTCAGTAATGCAAAGCTTAATGGCATGGGTAATGGACCTCCTTCGGGGACAGCTTATCTTAGGAGGGGATTTAAACATTATTGTGTCTGCTCGTTTAGACAGCTCCAACCCCCACCACAGGCGTCAGTCAGGCACAACTAAGTATTTAGAAAACACAGTAGATCACTTGGGTATAGTAGATGTCTGGTGCCGTTTGTTCCCTTCTGACCCGGGTTTTACCTTCTTTTCGAATAGGCATCACACTTACTCCAGACTAGATTATTTTTTGGTAACCTGTGAACGTCTAGGTCAGGTGCAGGACATCACAATACACCCTATGGTTCTTTCTGACCATCATCCACTTATCCTTAGATTGGATCTGGGTACGAAGAAAAAACAAACGCTGTGGCATTTTAATTCAATTTTGTTAAAAGACTAGCAATATGTAGAACATATTAAAAAGTGCATTCCCCTTTTTCTTCATGAAAACACTTCTCCAGATATCTCAGAGGCCTTGGTTTGGGATACCTTAAAGGCTACTCTCAGAGGGGAGACCATTGAATATGCTTCTACAAGACGGCGGGAGTTAGAATCCAAATATAATACCCTTTTGGAACACTTAAGCACTTACCAGCTATTGTATACAGAATGGGATTGAGAAGTCCAGCAAAAAATCAGAGACACAAAGGTCGAAATACAGAAATTAATGGACATCAAAATTCAACAGGCCCATCTTTATTTAAAACAGGCCAGATATAAGGGAGGACTCTGGGGTACCCGTAGACTTGCCCAACATCTCCAGGGTCAGAAGGACTCCAGAACCATCTTAAAGATAAAAGACCCTATCTCCGGGAAGATATCACATAGGGAGGCGGATCTTGTCCACTCCTTTCTTACCTTTTATCAGCACCTGTATCAGAGAGATGATTAGTTTACCCCTGAGGAGAGACTGTCCTTTTTGAGAGATCTCCCACTTCCCTGTCTCACCACAGCCCAAAGGGACCTATTAGAATCTCCTATCACATCCGATGAAGTTTCTTAATGCATGAAATCTCTTTCTTCCCACCGTTGTCCGGGACCTGATGGATTTCCGTCTGAATGGTACAAGTTGTTCAAGGTCGAGATGTCACCCAAGTTACTCTCTACCTTTAGAGAGGTAGCAGAGGGGTACCTCCCCCGGCATACGCCACACTAGCTACCTACCTTACTGAAACCAAATAAAGATCCCACTAATCCCTCATCTTATCGACCGATCTTGATCCTTAATACTGATTACAAACTTTTTATGGCCATTTGGGCCTCACGATTGGAGAAGATCTTACCCTGCCTAATCCACCAAGACCAGTCTGGTTTCATTAAAAACAGAAACACTACAGACAATATATATCGGACATTGATACTAATGAATACATCCGTGACCGACGGATTCCCGCTGCGGTCATCAGTTTGGACGCAGAGAAGGTGTTCGACAGGGTGTCCTTGCAATTTTTGTGGGACACCCTGTCGAGGCTCCACTTCACGGAGTCACTCCTAAAGTGGCTGAGGAACCTTTATGCTGCTCCTAGGGCATATGTGAGAGTCAATGGAGGAATATCTCCCCCCTTTACCCTATCTCGGGGCACGCGCCAGGGCTGCCCCTTCTCCCCTTTACTATTTGCCCTTTATATGGCGCCATTGGGGATGGCTCTTCTCCTGAGGTTGAGGGAATTCCATTAGGACAACAACAATATAAAGTCAGTATGTTTGAGGACAACATTCTATTAACCCTTCTCTCACCGGATACATCCATTCCTGCGGTTTGGCAAATTCTTCAGAAATACGAAGCTCTAGCAGGATTTAAGTTAAATATTTCAAAATCGGAAGCCCTCTTTTTTAATTATTCCCCAATAAATAATCTTCGTGTTCTCTTCCCTTTGAGGTGGAGATCCTCGAAGATAAAGTATTTAGGAATATGTGTTCCATTAAATCAGGGGGTAACGGAGCTGGTCAGTTATGAGCCACTTACTATCACAATACAAAATGACTTGGAGAGATGGTCGTCTCTACCATTGTCATTTTTCCAATGGGTTGAAACTATCCATATGAATGTCCTTTCTCAACTCATACCTTTTCCAAAACATCCCTTACTTCCCTTCATCTTTTTATTGTAAATCCTGGGACAAATTACTTTCAAAATTTATATGGGGCAAACAACGCCCAAGAGTTCGCCTCTCCATCCTCCAACTATCCATGGCCCATGGGGGAGTAAATCTCGCCAATCTTAGACTTTACGCTCAAGCAGCTTTTCTTCGTATCCTTATCCATTGGCTGACTGATAGTTTCTTGGCACCCTGGAAATCCCTGGAGTTTATTTTAAATGATATGCATGACATATCTGCTCTTCTCCTTTCCTCGATTGATAACACACCTGCTCTGAGGCATTTTACACAGATCACATCCGGTACTCTCCAAGTGTGGTACAGATTAAGAAACAAACCAGAAATAAAACCAATATATGATTATTGTAAAATAATCTCCAAAGATTACCTTTTCAACCTTCTCATATGGATCAAGCATCCTCCCAGTGGCATACATTAGGAATATCACATTTATTCCAGTTCCTGGATGACAGGGGGAATTTACATTTTGATAAGCTCAAAACCCAATATGGGCTTCGAGGCACAGACTTTTTGGATATCCCACTTGAGAAGGAGCAATCTTAGACATGGTTCTCTCAAATGGAGATGGAGAGAGGATCACAGATGTAGAAGTGGGTAGCCATCTGGGAACTAGTGACCATCGAACAGTATGGTTCACAATAAACACAGCTGTAGAGTCAAGCCATACAAAGGCAAAAGTACTGGACTTTAGGAGGACTGACTTTGCCAAAATGGGTGAGTGCCTAAGGAATGCACTAGCAAATGGACAGGAAGGAGGGGTGGAAGAACAATGGGGAATAATAAAAACTGCCATCACAGAGGTAACAAGCCTTTGTGTGAAGCAAATAAACAAAACAAAACGATGTAAGAAACCACTATGGTTCTCAAAGGAGGTGGCAGTGAAGGTTCAAGAGAAAAAGAAAGCAGTCAGGAAGTACAAGGAATCACAGAAGGAGCAGGACAGAGAATTGTATCAGTTAAAGCAAAAGGAAGCAGGGAAGGCAGTCAGAACAGCAAAGGCCCAAACCCAGGAAAAGATAGCCAACTCAGTTAAGAAGGGGGATAAAACCTTTTATAGGTACATCAGGGAGCATAGGAAGACCAAGGAAGGATAGTGAGGCTTAATAAAGGAGGGGGGGTGGGCAGAGGGTGTCGGTGAAAAGGCAGAGATACTAAGCAAATATTTTTGCTCAGTATTTACAAATGAAGAGGGGGCGGTACCTAAACCAAACAATAGAAACACTCTGGATACAGAAGTTGATACCAGCCCATTTACAGAAGAAAGGGTTCTGAAATAACTCTTAAAACTGAATGTGGACAAAGCAATGGGGCCTGATGGAATTCTTACCAGAATTCTAAAAGAACTAAGGGCAGAACTAGTGACACCACTGACTACCCTCTTTAACAAATCATGGGAGGATGGGGTGATACCTGAGGACTGGAGGAGGGCAGATGTGATTCCACTTCACAAAAGTGGGAGCAGCGGGAAACTACAGAACTGTTAGTTTAACCTCAGTGATAGGGAAAATGATGGAATCACTTCTGAAGGAAAGAATTGTCGAGTACCTAGAGGCCAGAGGGGCACAGGACCCAAGGCAGCATGGATTCACAGCGGGAAGGTCATGCCAGACGAATCTAATAGAGTTCTTTGACTAGGTGACCAAAGTAGTAGATCAGGGAGGGGCTGTGGACATGGCCTACCTAGACTTTAGCAAGGCATTTGACACAGTCCCACACAAAAGATTAATATACAAGTTAGCCAACCTGGGAGTGGGTCCCAAGATGACAGCCTGGGTAAAGAATTGGCTGGAGAATAGGACACAGAGGGTAATAGTAAATGGAGTCCACTCTGAAGAAAGGGGGCTGTTATGGGTACCGTGAGGGTTCAGTATTAGGACCGGTCCTCTTCATGTCTTTATGTTTACATTGCAGAGGACTGGAAGGAAAGTATGTCGCTTTGCAGATAACACTAAGATCTGCAACAGAGTTGATGCACAAGGTGGGGTGGAAAGGATGAGCAGGAACTTGGCAAGGTTAGAGGAATGGTCAAATGTATGGCAGCTTAGATTCAGTGCTAAGAAGTGCAAGGTAATGCACCTGGGAAACAAAAACCCAGGGGAAGAGTACACAATGGCGGTGAGATACTAACAACAACAAAAATGGAATGGGACCTGGGGTTAGTCATATCAGATGACCTAAAGGTGGGCAGGCAATGTGAGAGGGCAGTAAGGAGGGCCGGGGGGATACTGGGATGCATAGGGAGAGGCATCACCAGTAGAAAACAGGAAGTTGTTATCCCTCTGTACAGACAGCTGGTGAGACCCCATCTGGAGTACTGTGTGCAGTTCTGGAGACCCAGTCTCCACAAAGACATAGGATGGAAGCTGTCCAGAGTAGGGCAACTAAAATGGTGCAGGGTCTGCACTGGAAGACATATGAAGAGAGACTTAAGGAGCTTAATATGTATAGCCTCGAGGAAAGGAGGGAGAGGGAGGACATGATAGAAACTTTCAAGTACCTCAAGGGAATCAACAAAGTCCAAGAGGGTAGCATCTTTCAGAAAAAGAGGTGTGCAAGAACAAGGGGGGCACAATTTAAAGATGGGGGGTGGCTCAGATATAATGTAAGGAAGTATTTTTTCACGGAGAGGATTGTGGATGCATGGAACGGCCTTCCGGAGGAGGTTGTGGAGTCAAAAACAGTGGTGGAATTCAAGCATGCATGGGACAGTCATAAGGCAATTCTAGGGAGTGGGGGTAGGAAAAAGTAGGCTGCTGGTTAACTAGGATCTGCAGCTTATCCATTAGGTAGGGGAACTGGGCAGATTGGGTGGGCCAAGTGGTCCTTATCTGCCGTCAAATTCTATGTTTCTGTCTCCAGTTGAGGAATTGTATACTCCGCCATCGGACTATAGCTGCTAAACTCCCTACTCCAACCCTACTCTTATTAAAAATTTTTGTTGATTCTATCAAGGGGAACCAGTGTAGTCACCTTATAGGAAATATATGTAAGGCATTAAGAGACTTACTGGGAGATTCGGCAAAATCAGTACTAGATAAATGGAACAGGGATCTGGCCTCCGAGGTACAGTTTTCAGACTGGGTCACTGCGACTTTGCCAGCTGTTAAGGTGACTTCCTCCTCCTTTTGGCGGGAGTTTTCCTGGAAGATCCGATCCAAATATTTTCGAGCCCCAGCGATCCTAACCAAATTCCTCCTGACCACATTTGGCCACTGCTGGAGACAATGCGGATGTTGTCTGGAAGATTTGGGTCACGTCTTGTGGCACTGCCCCCTTCTTATGCCCTTTTGGTGTGGACTTCAGTTGGAGCTGTCTAACTGCTTAGGGGAATCAATTGAATTAACAGAGGAAATTATATTGCTTACGGTATACCCAGACTGTTCCCCACGGTGGACCAAAACACTGCTGCCTGTACTTCTTATAGCGGCCAAGAAGGCCATCACCAGAAAATGGATGTCCCCACAAATCCCTTCTATTCAGGATTGGAGATCCATTGTGTTGGAAATCTATCAGATGGAATGTCTTATGGCAACACTTCAAGACTGTATACAGAGATTTAGACTTAAATGTCAGGGTTGGGTACTCTATTACTCAGTGATAGATTCAGCTTTTGTTCCTTGAATATACTTTACAGCATTTCTATCTACTTCAAAGTCATGTGTTCTGGTGGGAGTACCATAATTTGTAATAACTCTGGTAACTCCGGCTGTTACCTTATACAATGCCTAAACTATTGTATCTTGTGATTGCACTGTACCCTGAACAATGTACAAATATTACATGTGTGCATGAAAATAACTAATAAAAATAAATTAAAAAAAGATACAGGTAATCAGCTGTGCTGAGCTCCAGCTGAATTTTGCCACCTCCACCCCTAATGGCCAGCTATTCTGGTAGTCAGACCCATCAGATCTGTGTTGCAGTCTGCGTAATCCCCTCCCGCCCTCCAGATGCTCTTGGACACACTGCAGTAGTTGTCTGCTGAGCGAGCAGAGTTAGTGCCAGTCCAGGATTGAGGCCACCATAGGATCACACCCTGGTGCCGCCAACGAGTCCAGGGACTGCCGTAGTAAAAAAAAAAATAGACGCTGTCTCACCTGTCGCCTGCTTGAATCGGGAGTCACCCAGATGTCAGCACCTGCCAAAACTGGAACCATAGTGGCATTGCTTGCAAGCTGCAGCACAGAAGCCCCCCCTCCCGCAGACCTAGCAGTATAGCTAACTTTAAAAGAGCTGTATTGACTCTGTTGTGACTTTTTCACAAAAGACTAGAGCACGGTCTTGTCAATAATGGGAGAGAGGAGCAGCAGCAGCTAGCCACCCTGCCCAACCAGTAGCTGCAGCACAGAGCCAGCTTCTCAAGTAAAAGTTCAGCCAGTAGCAACAACAGCTGAAAAAGAAACTGCCTGCAGAAGCAGAGAGACAGGGTTCTGACTACTTGTGCCTTTGTGTTGAGGTAAGTGGCTGGATTTATTTGAAAATGTCTCAGTACTGTGGGGAGGAGAGGGGAAGGACTCGAGGGAGAGAATGTACATCTCTCTATCTCTTGGCCCAGCCACTGAGGGTGGGCAATCAATTGAGACCAGTTTGGGAGGTGAATACCTGCTGAAAAGGCGGATGGCCCTGCTTCTTCTGACCGGGGCTACGCTCCTGTCTCCGGGGATGGCTCTGCTTCTCCTGGCTGGGAGGGTATAGCCCTTGCTCTCCTGGCTCA
Organism: Neoceratodus forsteri; assembly: GCA_016271365.2. Taxonomy (NCBI): domain Eukaryota; kingdom Metazoa; phylum Chordata; order Ceratodontiformes; family Ceratodontidae; genus Neoceratodus; species Neoceratodus forsteri. The sequence goes on from CM028129.1 coordinate 1,420,765,813, forward strand.
GGGATGGGATAGCCCTGCTTCTTCTGCATCGGAGGGGTATGGACCTGCTTCTTCTGGCTTGGGGGATGGCCTGCTTCTCCTGACTCGGGGGGTTGCTCTACTGCTGGCTCAGGTGGCCCTGCTTCTCCTGCAAGAAGAAGGCCACCTCCCCGCCGAGCCAGGAGAAGCAGGGCCATTCCCCCAAGCTAGGAGAAGCAGGGTCATCCTCTGTAAAAAAAATAAAATGGGAATGGCATTTTTATTTTAGAAGCATGACATCCATTATTTGTTCAAATACCCAAAGAGGCAGGCGCTCATGAATATGCACACATGCTTTCCATTCTGGTTTCTGTAGGTGCCCTGGCTGCCAACTGTAGTGCCCACCCAGTGCCGTGGTAACCAACAGAAGCTGGAGCTGTCACTGATTAGGGGATAGGCGACAGAGGATGGCTGTAAACGGAGTTCACTCCAAGGAGCGGACGGTGACCAGCAGGATGCCTCAGGGATCACTGCTGGGACTGGTTCATTTTAATCTTTTTATAGGGACATTGCAGAGAAGCTGGAGGAGATCTCCCTGTTTACAGATGACGCCCAAATCTGCAATAGAGTGGACATTCCGAGGGGTGGAAAGGATGAAGAGAGACCTGAAAAAAATCGAGAAGTGGTCAAGGGTATGGCAGCTGGGTATCAATGCAAAAAAGTGCAATGCACTTGCAGAGTACAAAATTGGGGAGTGTTGTTGACAACCACTGAACAGGAGAGAGACCTGGAGTAATAATCTCTTGATGACCTAAAGGTGGCCAGGCAGTGCGACAAGGCAGTTGGAAGAGTTAGTAGGATGCTGGGGTGCATAGGAAGAGAGATCACCAGCAGAGGGAGGGAAGTGGTACTGCCTCTGTATAGATCACAGGTTAGACCTCACCTAGAATACTGTGTACAGTTCTGGAGGCCACATCTCCCGGAATGACGTAGAGCAGAAGCGGTTCAGAAGAGGGCAGCTAAAATGATTTGGGGTCTGCATCAACAGCCCTACGAGGAGAGAGTAAATGAACTCGGTATATACACCCTGGAAGAGAGAAGGGAGAGGAGGGGTATGATAGAGACCTTTAAATACCTTATGGGGGGTAAATAAGGTACAGGAGGAAAGTATTTTTCAGAAAGATATTTTTCAGAAAAAAGGTGTACAAGAACAAGGGGTCATGCTAGGAAGTTGGGGGGTAGATTCAGGATAGATGCGAAGAAGTACTTTCTCACAAAAAGAGTGGTAGATTCCTGGAACAGTCTACCAGGTGGTGGGGCAAAAACAGTGGTGGGGTTCAAGAATGCATTGGATAGGCATAAAGGAATCTTAGTGGAAAGGAATGGGGGGGGGGGGAGAAAGAGCCTGACATCAAGTAGGGTCTATGGTGATACTGTAAGTAGGGAAAATGGGCAGGCAGGGTGGGTCAAGTGGTCCTTTTCTGCTGACAAATTCTGTTTTTGTGTATGTGAGACTGGCATAGGCTACATCCATGCCAATTGGAGGGGGGAGAATGTGGGGAGAAAACAAGGGGAATAATCCCAGTTGCCACCAAGAATGATAGCTGCCAGCATGCTGAGGTCCCACACCTTGCAGCTGGATGCCCACAATTGGATTAGGATATGGCCTGCGGAGGGGGGCGGAGAAGGTTCTCCCTTGCAACCCCCACTCCCATGGAGGGGAAGCCTTGGTGGACTGAGGTAGAAGCAACTTTAGTGGAAAACCGTGTCAGGTGTTAGCTGGTAATGGCTTTATTTATTGAAATGTTTCACCAGGAGGGCACACTGAACAACAAGTTGCTCGTCTCACGGTGAGATCTGGGGGAAAGGGGTTACATAGGGTTGTGAAGGATAATCAGTATAGATAATCAGTATGGAGGCAGTATAGCGCAGTGGTCTAAGGCTCTGAGCTGCAAATTTGGTGACATCCAGCCGACCAGACCTGGGTTTGAATCCCACAGCTTCCACTTGCATACTGTGTGACCCTGAGCAAGTCACTTAACCTCCTTGTGCTCCCAGGTCGCTCCTGTAAAAAAGCTTTCAGCTTAGTGTGCTATACCTGGTTAAACAACTAAATAAAAAATAAAAAAAATCAGTTACAATAGTATGTGGGTAGTACAAACATTACAGCATTGTAAGATTATGCAACAGTTTGAACACAAGGTATTGTACAATAAACAGTAGTGGAACATTGGGTAAATTACAATACATGTCCAAAATCATACAAAAGAACATGTAAACGTACCAAACAGTAATAATGAACAAAACCATTATAGTGCATGGGTGTACCAGGAGCCGGCTCGAGGTAGTACGCAAGTGCTGTTGGAGTAAAAAAGATGGGGTAGGTTGTGCATATGGGTGACCCAAAAGGGCAGGTGGAGAAGAGAGGGGAGAGGCAAGAACTGAATATGAGGAGAAGGGGTAGCCATTTCCTGATTCCCCTTCAGAATGTTGAGAACCTGCCCGGGGGCAGGTAAGAAGGCAGAAACTGGGGATAGGTATTAAGGAGGGTTAAACCAGGAACAGCTGAGGGAGAGGTAATTGTGTAGGGCAGAGGTAAGGGAGTAGTTGGAGAAGGAGTGTAATATTTCAGGGGGGAGGGAATTCCACAGTTTACGTAAGCGATGGGCAAAACCAGCCTGACAAATGAGGGTGGAGCGGCGAGGGACCGTCAAGGTGCGTGCGTCATTAGATCTGAGAGAGTGGGTGGGGGGAGGTGGAGTGGAGTGGAGAGAGAGAGAGAGAGTCACACAAGAGGAGCACTCTGAACCAGAATTTGGAGGTTAGTTTGGCACAGTGTGAGATGCGTCTGTGAGATGAAGGAAGGTTAGAGAGCGCTAGAGTTCACAGTGGTGGGAGCGGAAAGGGGAGTCGAGAGCAAAGTGGCAGAAGGAGTTAAAGAGAGCACCCAGCTTGGTCAGGGAAGATTTGGGAGCAGCACCATAGACTACGTCACAGTAGTCAAAGATGGGGAGTATCATCTTCTGGACAGTTTCACACCTCACAGTCAGCGGGATGCAACTATGATTCCTGTACAGAGCACCAAGCTTGGGGCGCAGTTTCTTCAGGATAGCATCGATATGCACAGAGAAGTTGAGGTGCTGATCTAGCCAAACCCTCAGATATCTAAATGAGGAGGTGTCCTCCAGGATGGTCCCATCAAGGGTGTGGAAGTTGGGTAGGGCCAGGAGCCTAGAGAGTCTCTGCCTGGTGCTAAAGGTCATTGAGACTGTCTTCTTGGCATTTTGAAAAAGCTGGTGAAAAGCAAACCAGAGCTGAACTTGGCTGAAGTCATGCTGTAAGCTGGTTTCCACAGCAGCAGGGTTTTTGCCGGAACTGTATAAGACAGTATCGTCAGCGTACATGTGGATAGATGAGGATAAGCAGGCTGTGGGAAGATCGTTAAGGAAAATGGAGAAGAGTAAGGGACCAAGCACTGAGCCCTGAGGGACACCAGTGTTGATGGGGAGTGGAGGGGAGATGGAATCAAGGATTCTCACCGATTGGGTCCTGCCAGTGAGGTAGGATTTAAACCAGTCGGTGGCTGACGGAGCAAGGCCAGCTGAGGAGAGGGAATCAAGAAGCAGGGATGGGAAACAGCGTTGAAAGCTTTGGCTAGGTCAACAAAGATGGCCGAGGTGATCGGGCCATCATCCATTCCTGAAAGAATGGAGTCAGTAAGCCTGAGGAGAGAGGTGGTTGTTAAGTGATTCTTCTGAAAATTAGATTGGAAGGGGGTGAAGAAGGAGGAATTGGAGAGGAAGTGTGATAGTTGAGAGAGAACTAAATGTTCTTGAAGTTTGGCAAGAGTAGGAAGGAGAGAAATTAGTTGCCAGGAGTGGATGTGTCACCACCCTTGGGGAGAGGAAGGACTACAGCGTGTTTCCAGGATGAGGGTGCTTGGGCAGAAATAAAGGAGAGGTTAAGGATTAGGGAGATAGGATAAGCAATTGCAGGAGCAGAAAGGTAGAGAAGTTTAGGATCGAACTCATCTGGTGAGGAGCCTTTAGAGGAGTTCAGGGATAAGAGGGCACTAAGAGCTTCATCAGAAGCGATAGTAGAAAAGGAAAAAAGGGGGAGCTTGGTAGTATGGTGGGACTGCTCAGGGTAAACTGCTGTATGGAAAATGCAAAAAAAATAAGTAAAAAACAGGGTTACCCAGAGGATGTGATAGCATATTGAGGAGTACATATAGAAACCGTATAAAATGGGTTCATATCCCAATGTGGATCTGTTGCTGCTGGCTGGAGAAGAAGGATCCAAGTAGTCCAGATGAAGCTCTGCTCAGAATGGGATGGATTGGGTTCTCTGTTGCTCTCCTGCTCCCTGCTGGCCCATAGAGGTAGTGCCAACCAAAGGCATTCAAGGAACAAGTGGCAGGGTGGACTCAACATTTCCTTTTTTTGTACTCCCCTCCAAGAGGCAAGGCAAAATGTATTTAAAGATGCCCAATCCCGGAGGCTCTGGGCGCCGCACAGATAAATACACATCTTCAGAAATAAATCAATAAACACAAAAATAATTAAGAACATAAAATAGTAACACTTCATATAAACATTACCCATAAACAATACACTAAATATCAAATTAGCAATAACTATAATCAAATCAGATCAATAAATTAATAATTGAATCCAAAAATGCCTGAGCAAATAGGGCCTTAAGGCAGGCCTTGAATACCTCGAGAGTAGGGCCCCCCTTAAACATATAAAGTCCTGCACACCACTGCTAGGGGCCTTGTGTAAAGAAAATGCTCTGCTTGGCCAATCTGCATTTTGTGGGGTGGATCAGTTTCAAATGCTTTCGTTTGTACTGCTAGAATGTATAGTAATCCAATTTAATGTACAGCTAAAGGCTGCTAAATTACTAGTGCAAAAGTGCCCAGAAGCAGAGAAAATGCCTGCAGATAAAGGCCTGTCGGCTCATCTAGTCTGCCTGAGCCTGCCTAGATATGGAACTGTGGCCCTCTCAGTCCTCCTTTCTTCCTCCTCCCCCATACACACCTTTCCCATGTTGCCTGTCCCTGTCCCACACCCTTTTGAATCCTTCACTGTCTCAGCACAGATGACCTATTCCAGAAGTTTTGTACAGTCTGCCACCCCTCTTTCCATATATGGTACTTCCTGACATCCTATTTGAACCCCATCCCGTGATGCCCATACAGGCCCCATGAGAGGAATTCCGGGCCCCAGGAAAAGTTCAGACTCTGGGTCCCCTATGCAGCTGTGTACAGTAGCATGCTGGGTGGCACAGGCCCCTCTTTGATGCCGGGCCCCGGGAATTATCTAATCTTAACCAAGTTGGTTATCTTTTCCTTGGTTTGGGCCTTTGCTAGTTTGACTGCCTTCCTCGCTTCCTTCTGCTTTAACTGGTACAGTTCTCTGTCCTGCTCCTTCTGTGTTTCCTTATACTTCCTGAATGCTATCTTTTTCTCCCTTACCTTCCCCGCCATTTCTTTTGAGAACCATGGTGTTTTTTTCCTTCATTTTGATTTGTTTATTTGCTTTACACAAAGGCTTGTTGCCTTTGTGATGGCGGTTTTGATGTTTCCCCATTGTCGCTCCACCCCACCTTCTTGCCTGTTTGCTAGTGCTTTTCTGAGGCACTCTCCCATTTTGACAAAATCAGGCATCCTGAAGTCCAGTACCTTCACTTTTGTATGGCTTGACTCTACAGCTACATTTATTGTGAACCACACTGTTTGGTGGTCGCTTGTTCCCAGATGGCTACCCACTTCAAGATCAGAGATCCTGTCTCCTTCCCCATTTGAGAGTACCAGGTCTAAGATTGCTCCCCCCCGAGTGGGTTCCAAATCTAGCTGTCTGAGGCATCCTCCCTGTAGGGCATAGAGAATGGCCCTGCTCTTGGATGTGACTGCAGCAAAGGTGCTCCAGTTAACATCTGGCATATTCAGTTCCCCCATCAGCAGTATCTCCCCTTTCTCTGCCATCCCAAGGATGCCTTCTATCAATTCCTTGTCCGTTTCCTCCCCCTGAGATAGGGGTCTGTATACAACCCCTGTGCGGATTGTGGTGCCATTTCCAGTCTCCAGGGTGACCCACAGTGCCTCCTCTCCTCCCTGTTTACCCTTTAGTTCTGTTGCTTTGATCCCTTCCATTACATAGAGAGCTACTCCTCCTCCTCCTCTTCTTCCCTCCCTGTCCCTCCTGTAGATTGTGTACCCTGGTGTGTTGACATCCCAGTCATGGTTCTCTGTGTACCATGCTTCTATGACTGCCACGATATCCAGGCATCCTTCTTCCATCAAATTTATGGCATTTTGTTAACCGGGTGAGCCCACTGAGAATAAGGGTCCTTTTTTCCGGGGTGACCCAGGATTAGTTACAGTCTGTGCTAACAGGCAGTTCGTATCCTAGCAATTTACATAATACATACGTGAGGGTGTCGCAGAAGGCATAGGATTACAGACCAGTACGCATAAATAATTAGTTACACTTTAGCAGTACCTTAGAGCAATGTAGTGAGAATAAGACTATGTATAGTGAGATGCATAGGCTTACAGATAGTTATAGCTACACATCAACGATAGCAGCTATAGTGGCTGCGTTCCAGGGTATAAAGATTTAGCCCTGCCTTGAATCCCTCAATAGAGGTGACATTGGTCAAGTTTTCGGGAAGGGAGTTCCAAAGGTGGGGGGCAGAGTAAATAAAAGACCTTTTTCCCAGGTTAGTCCGTACCCTGGGTATCTCAAGCAAGTCGGAGTTAGATGAGTGAAGGGTTCTCTTCAGGGGTTTTGGGGTCAGTAGACCCAGTATGTGGGGAGGGGGGATATAGACTTTCGTGAGTTTGAAGGTGAGGCAGAGGAGAGAATAATTGAGCCTATATTCCAGCACAGTCCAATTCAGATCGGAGAGTACTTCACAGTGATGCCTCCTGGGCAATGAACCTGAAGCAAAGCGACAAATCTTGTTATATAGAACATTCAGTTTGTGGGCTTCTATTTCCCTGAGGATTGCAGAACTGGGGCACCATAGACCAGGGTGGGGAGCAATGTACTCCGTGCAATGGTACACTTCGAGTCAGCGAGTCACCTAATCTGTAGAAGAGGCCCAGTTTCTGGTGCACTGCTTTGGTAACATGATCAACATGTGGTTTGAACATCATATCTTGATCAATTTAGACACCAAGATATTTTAATTTGTCCACTACCTCGATCCAAGTCCCCACCGCGGTGAATAGAGGAAGAAGATTTTTTCTGTCAACTCCCAGACGCCTTGGGCGAAATAAGACTGCTTTTATTTTTCTGTCATTCAGGACCATCTTTGTTGGAGGCAAACCAGTTTTCAAGTGCATTTAAGCTATTAGAGAGTTTAGTGGTAATTGTGCTGGCATCAGTGTCACTCCAGTAGACCACAGTGTCATCAGCATATGAAAGCATTTTCCCTTCTCCACAGTGTTGGCCAATGTAATTAATAAACAACGAGAATAATAAGGGACCTAATATGGAGCCCTGGGGGACTCCATCAGTGACCGCAAGACAGCTGGAATGAGCTCCCTTCCACTTGACCTTTTGCGATCTGTCAGCTAGGTAGTTTGAGAACTAAGACAATGAGTGCTTGTCCAGACCTAACATTTCTGATTTTCTGAGGAGTAACCCATGGTTGACCAGATCAAATGTCTTGGTTAAATCTATGAGTATGACCCCTGTTAGTAGACGTTTGTCCAATGCACCTGTGATCACTTGTAAGTCTAACAAGTGCCGTGACACTTCCTGAAGCCATGAAGATGATGTTGTTTAAGATAGTCTTGAAGCTGTTTGAAGACCAGCCTCTCCTGTATCTTGGCCAAGGGGCAGAGGATTGATATGGGCCTATAATTTTTAACGTTGGCTCATGCTCCTCCCTTTTGTGTAGGGACCACCACTGCCATCTTCTATTTAGCAGGGACAGACCCTTCTCTAAGGGACCTGTTGATTAGCATGGTCACTAGGAGAGCAATTGCTGGTGTGGCAGCTTTCAGTAGTCTTGGTTTGAGTTGGTCATACCTGGGGGAAGAGTCAGGTTTTAGATGCTTCAGTTTGGCTAACACCTCAGCCTTCCTGACCAATCGAAGGTAGAATTCGGGGTGTCAGTTTTTTTTTTGTCATCTGGGCACTTAGCGCAGGGGGGTGAGCTTGGAGGGTCAGGTTAGTGAAAAAGCTGTTGAAGGTTTCCACCACCATAAAGGGGTCATCTATGGGTTGCCCATAGCTCAAGATTGTTCTCTCTGAAGATTTAGAGTTACCCTTTAACAAGGAGTTTAGGTGACTCTAGAACCTTTTAAGGATCATATAGGTGCTTGTTTTGGAGACTCCGCATTTTTTGGCTTTTTGCTGTCTTGGCTCCTTTTTTGCATTTGCAGGATGAAGACTAGCCCCTCACAGACTCTGTACCACTAAACAGGCACCCTCCTCCACTGGGACAGAGGCTGGGGTGGTAAGTACCTGGGGTATGGCTGGTTCAATAGGAGCAAGTCATGTGAGACAGAGAATAAACAGGTATTGGAAAAAAATACACTCTTCCAGCTTGCCTGTATGTGCAGTGGTGGGATTGACGCTTGTGATGCCAACGACGCAGATTTGGGAATAAATCCAGGTTGTTGCAGGGCCGGAGAGGAAGGAAGGTTTGAGCATCCTGGAGGACACTCTCCTTCTTAAGAGAGGGAAGGTCACTGCCTCTGCTGCAGTACTGCCACCCAGGCAACCACAGCTGGCAGTTCAGCAGAGGTGCCTTGGCAGGAAGACCGCAACCCAGGCTCTGCAGCAGCTCGATTTGTGTGTGTACACATGGTTCCCCTTGTATGCTGGTGCCCTGTGGCTTAGGGAAACAAGTTAAAAAAAAACTCTAGAGTGGCAGGATAATGCTGAAGGTACTCTCGGGCCCCACCACAGTGACTAGCCGCTCCCCAGCCATGGAGGGAAGACATTTCCTTCTTGGGGTCCTGCCACCCAGGGGGCAAGCTGCAAAGCAAAAACACACACAGAGTTGGGGGTGCTCACGTTAAGTTGGATGCTCAGTAACAAAACTACAGCAGAAAACACAGAGGTTGAGCACTCCAACCTTTGGGTACAAACTTATCTTACTGTAAGTTGCAAAGGACTGCAGGTTGTGGAGGTACTTACAGTATAGTGCAAACATGCAAAACAATGCTAAAATTAATGACCTGATTCTCTGTCGATAACAAAATATGCAACAGTAGCACAAAATCCACATGTGTAAGCACCACAACTATACCTGTATAACCCCGGTGCTTCGAGGGTGGACCATGCTCTTCAGGGGTGTGTGGCCAGTGCACAGTACCAAACTTTAAGCAGACAGCTGTGTGGTGTAGGCATCCAAAAGGGACCTTGGAAAAAAACACAAAGGTGTGTGGTGCTGTGTAATATTTCTGGTCAGGTCAATAATCTCCCTGTGCTGCAGGTACTGCGATGTTAAGTAATAAACAGCTTCCAGTTTTTTCTCCATGTATGTGTAGCAATGCAGTGCTTCTATAGTAGCACACCACATGTTGCATAACTGTAGAAATGGACGTCATGGAAACCTGTGCATGTGCTAACAAAGAATGTGTAAGTGAGCAAGCCATGGGTCAACTGGGGAGGTACTTGCCAGAGAAGCTGATGGGTGGGGACAAGAGGTTGCCCAGCTGATGAGGGCAGCTCTGGAGACCAGGGGAGAAAATATAAATTAACAAAAAAAAAAAAAAAAAAAAAAGGCACTACTCCAGGATTACTGATGATGTGATTTGGGGAAGGAACTTCTGGAAGTATGTCCTTAGCAAAAGTCCTTCCAACAAACCATATAATCAGTGATGCTCTCGCTCCCCAAAACGCCTAGCTAAATACTAGATACTTCTCTGCTTATGCAATGCAATGTGGCACTAAGGATACTGGGGGTTAGTGGAGGATGGGGGTACACAGTGCTGTGCCCTCTGAAGATTAGGCACAGGTTTGGCTTATTTTTTTACATGCCCGCTGGAAGCCAGCAACCATAACCACATAGTGGATGTTCTTCCCCTAAGGGATGGGGGTGGGGGGCAGAGGTCGGACCACACTTTGCTGTGCCCCTGAACTACCTAAAGACATCTTTTCTGGTAAGAGGCAGGAAAACAAGGGGATTAGGGTAGGGTGTTGTTGATTTACTAAGGGGAAGTGGTATATTTAACTTGCATGAGATTGGGTGCACGAACAGGCCAAAATAGAGTTGGACCAGCTAAAGCCCATTTCTGGCCTGATCCACTTTACACCCCTACTTTTGACCTACTTTCTTCCTGCAGGCACCTCGCCACTCCCATTGTAGATGTACATCACTTATCTGGAGGTCCCATAGTCCCACTCTGTTGACTAAGCCGGTTGCTGTAGAGAGGCGCAGGTTGGCCTCCACCAATCCCAGGCAGTAGTCTGGCAGTAAGAAGCAACACCGGGTCACTCCTTGCCAGAACTTTATGTATGGAAGCCATGTGTTTAGGCCAGCCCAAAGCAAACATTTCTAAAGTGCCATGAGTACATCTTCATGTAATCTTATGCGTCCCATAGTTTGAGGGTCAGTGTCCCAGTATGGACTGTGAAGGGTTAAGAGAGATATTGTTATTGCTCGTCAGTGAGCGCACTGGATGGATACACATCGGTCTGGGCATAATCTATCAGCACTCTCCATCGGTTTCCTGCAGAATATTGATAGCATCACAGCTTATCTCTGCAGATTCCACATGCCCTCAAGCAGCCAAAGAAGTGTTTGAACTTGCTTGGCCAAGTTTGTGATTTCACTTCTAATTTACATGCATTAAGAGAATGAATATTAAAAATCAATTAGCAGAGATCTGGTTTTGAGAGGAAAATCATTACTCTCATCCAGGCAGGTTTCTTTGCCACTGTCAGCTTGGCATGTTATAATTTCACACTGCCTGACTACTTATAACGCAGATACATATACAGACAGTATGTTAGAAATTTTACAAGCAGTGATTCCATACTTTGAAAGCTTCAGCAGTGTATGTATCTACTATGGCACAGCAGTATGTGTAACTGTTGGCCAGAAATCATGTGCCTCAAGTGTGTTGTGAAACACCGGGTGCCTTTAAATGCACTCAGGAAGTATGCTTATTAGCTGAAATTACAAAACCATTAAGTGTCACATTTTGCATTTAAAATAGGTCCTACATAAGGAATGTAACAAAAATGGTATCAGTTTAAAGAAAAAAGATGTTTCACAGTGGAAACATTTTCTTAGTCGTCTTCAAAGTAGTCCCTCTCCTGCCCTGACAGACTGATTTTTCCATGTTATTTGGCTGGGAACAACATATCATGTAATTATAGGTGAATAATTCTATGGTTTGGAGTAGTTCCCAGCCAGTAAAGAACCCTGAGGTTTTCTGATACAATTTACTGTGTGTGTGAGAGAGATGAACCCACTTGTTCGCGCCCCAGCCTGCACCCCTCGTGGCAGCCAGCTATTGCAGACCTTCACCTGTATCCGCTCTTCACTGTGTACTTACGCACGTGCTCGACCCTGTCAAAAGTGGCACTAAGCCCAGTCACTAGTCCCCCTGGATAAAGCCAAGGCTGACTGCTCGAACCCCAGGTGAAGTGTCGGTTCTGTCTTTATCAAAATTCACACCACTCCTTTCCCTGTATCAGGAAAGATTTCCTTCATGAGTGCATTAAAAATTCAACCATTAAAATCATAGGTAGAATGCTATTATTTTAAGCTGCATGCAGTGCATCGTTACATGAAAAGGTGCAAAGTCCAGAGGTAAACTGATAATTAAAATAGCCTTTGGTTGTAGAGGCCCCATTGATTCAGCACTTATAGAGAGAACCACATATCAATGTTAATAATGGAGAAGTCCCTCAAAGACTACATAAATGCATCTCTGTATGGTGATATAAAGTCCTGTAATCTGTGCCAGTGGATCTGGCGCAGCTTCTAAAGTCCCTGTGCTCAACTCCCCACATCCCAAATTATATATATATATATATGTATATATAAATACTGGCACGGTAGCACCAGAATAGTTAGGGTTGGTGCACAGTTCCACGTTAAACCAACATTTTTGAACCTTCATAACTTTAGAACCAGTTAACAGATTTATTTTATACTTATATTTTATTATTTTCTGTAATAGAGAGCATTACATTCAATACCTACAGGCAGGCATTCAAATAATCAAAAACTACATAACATTTGTAAAGTAACCTCAACTGTTATGCCCCCGAACAATGTTACTTCACGTGGGGGTTAACTGAGAGAGATCTTCCAGTAAAGATCCCTTAATAAGTCTGTGGATAAACACACAGCAATGTCCACATTCTATAATGGTAGATATCCAACAAGGCATATGCTGCCATGAGCAGGGATGATACAAACAGAAAAAAATGGATTTTGCACCCTATCAAAGGGTTAAATATCCCCTTCCATAATCGGTTTTAACAGTAAATGCCTCCCCCACATGATCTCCACACTTTGTAACTAAGACTGTTAAAGCTTGCACACTGCTGCAGTTATTAAAAATTTAAACAAACGTGAGGAAAAACTCCCCAGCCCCCCAACATATATATAAACATGGAGAGGAAAATAGCCTACCCCGCTTACACTTAAGCATGAATTTCCCACCTCAGCCCATCTCTTAGTACTGTAAGACTTCCCCACATATGGTTTAACAGTATAAAAATATGCTGTTCTCTGTACAAAGGACATCTTGGTTAAGGAATTTAAAATATCCTAAATGTATATTAATTTCAGAGGTAAGCATTCATTTCCTCGCCCTATCCCTTTATATATTTATCCTGTACCCTTTATAAAAGTTTGTTGCCTGATCGTCCTCAGAGTCCGATGCTTCATCTCTCACATTGAATTGCTTTTCTATTTTGTCCATCAGTTTAGCTGCTTCCGTGACTTCCGAGAATTGGTAAGATTTTCCTCCCCATACAACCCGAAGGCAAGCTGGCATCAAGAGCACATGGTGAATGCCCAAGGCCCACAGTTGCCCTCGGATGCCATCAAAACTTTTCCTCCTCATTCTCGTCTCGTAGCTTAAATCAGGAAATAAATGTACTCTACACTCGTTCGAGGACAAGGGACTCAACAGTTTAGCTTGCTGTAGTAGTTTATCCCACTCCATCATATTCCGGACCTCCAACATCAGAGTTTGTGGCACCGCTGTTCCTGTTGCAGCCTTGCATCTTCCTCCTTGTGGGTTAATCCTGTACGCCTTAGTCAACTCGAAAGGAAAGTCCACTTTTAAATTTTCTTGCACCCATTGTTGTAGGAACGAGAGGGGTTGTTCCCCCTCTGCATCTTCAGGCAGGCCCAGAAGGTGAAGGTGAGTGGATCGGGCTGCATTTTCTAGGTTTCCAAGCCACTTGCAGAGCACGCCGTTCTCCTTAGATAGCCCTGCCGCAACCATTAAAGCTTTGTTTGCCTTCTGATTTGCACCTTTAGTGTCCTCTATAACTGTATGCACCTTAGAGTATGCTTAGAGACACCTTAGCAGTGTTAGTGGCTCAGTAGGTAGCACATTCGCCTCTGAGGCTGGGAGATCAGAGGACTGTGGGTTCAGTTCCCACGTCTGGCACTTAGGTTAATATCCCAGTACTGACACTGTAGTGCAGCATGAGAAGGGTGCTGCACTTCTGAGGTGCCGTCTTTCAGATGAGACGTTAAACCGAGGTCCCATGTGCCTGGATTGGTGGTAGTTCAGGTGGATGTTAAAAATCCCATGGCACTTATCGAAAAGAGTAGGGGAATATCCCCGGTGTCCTGGCCAAATTTCCCTCATTCACAAAAAATACAAAAAAAAAACACCAACAGCTTAATCTGGTTCAAGGTCAGTTGGCAGTCATCTGTATCCCCCTCCCCCGGGTTGTGCCTGAAAATAGGCAGGATTTGTCTAGTGCACTTACCCGGTCAACAAAAACTAAATAAATAATGAGTGGAGTTGTTTGAGATCGGTGTTGAATTCTTCTATTTTGCAATCCAACCCTTGGATCGCTCTCAAAAGGGCTGCATTCAAAGGCTGAGGCCCCTCCTGCTCAGACACCTCGGAGTTGATGTCCTTGCCTCCACCCACTCTGCTCTCTTTCTGATGAGTTCCATCCGCAGCTGCTCTAGCTTTGTTAGTACGGCCCATTTTTGTAGTTCTGGTAAAGGTAGATTCTTGGGTAGTTTGAATATAAATCTCCCATATTTTTTTATCAGTCGAGTTAAGTTTACAAGCTTCAAAGTTTAATTTAGATGCTAAAATAGGGTCTTGTGTGTGGAGCTGTGTTAGGAAGCTGTTCACAGCTCGGATGCTTAGCCACGCCCCAAGTTAACAGGATGTACACGACATTTGGCATGCATAGTCTCTAGGGTAGGTCTCTTGATGTGCCAAATTTCGTGTGAATCCACTGTCATTTTTAGGATATGGAGCATCAAAAAAATCTTAAATTTACCTTTTTTTTTTTCTTCATCAGCCATATTTCAAAAATAGCTTTATGTACTTAGCTGAAATTTTCAGGGTAGAAAGCCTTTGGGTCACAGATGTGCCTTTTTTTTCCTTTTTTTTTTTTATACCGCCCCCTTCTCTCCACGTCGGAGCCCTCTCTCCGGGTCTTCCACTTCACCTCGCAGCTGCGCCGCAGGGACCAGGGCTGGCTCCCAATTACCATCCTGCTCCCCTGATTCCAGCCAGTTAACCGCCAGATGAACCCCCCCCCCGGGTAGGGCGGAGGAGTCCCCCTTCTCCTCCGAATCTTTCTTAGGGAGTGTGTACGTGAAGCCTTGCCCCGAATCCTACGGTCGCTGGTGTGGAAGCTCTTCACCTAGCTCAGATGTGGGGTATTTTCCTGGTTTCTTCCATCCCTCCTCCACAGACATCGGCACTCTAGGAGGACCAGTAAGGCAAGGGCACGCTGAGATGTGCCTTTGCTCCGGTCCTCGGCTGATGCCTGCCCCTCCCATCATATCTGTGCCCTCTGCTGCACCTCCACCTGTGGACACCCTAGTGGCGGTATTGCAGCGAGGACTGCAGCCCAATCCCTGGAGAAGGAGAACGGCCACTTGGGTGCTCAATCCTTCTCCCCCCGGCCGGCCCTCTTGCTTCCCAAGTCTGCTTCCGAACCCGGATCGACAGCTTCATGAACGGTAGCACTACCACTGTGCCAGTAGGCTGGCTACAGATGTGCCTTTTGAAGTTTGGTGAAAAAATATTAATCCGTTCAAAAATTATTAAAGTTTTTATTTTCCCATTATTTCCTATGGGAAAAGTTAAGTGTCCTACCCAAAAAGCAAGCTTGTTTTCACACACAGGGTCACGTAGTGTGGCAGGGAGCCTGGTCTGTCTGCCATCTTGTTTTCCTGTTAGTGAGAGACACATAATATGTAAAACTTAATGTATTACAGAAAACAAACATCAGAACCTAACTAAACAGGACCTGTCTAGCTACATCCTGATGTTTGTTTTCTTAAATAGTGGCCAGAAACACTTTTCCTTGGCACCCGAAATGTCGGGTGCTTAGCTTAGTGAGACCACTTCTGCTGTGTTCTCTCTATGAAAACAGTGGGGTTTTCATGACTTCTGCAGCCGCAGCTGGAACTCATGCTGCTGACTGCAGAGTCAGCTTTCAGCCTCCCCTTTTCCCTGGTGTCTAGTGGCAATCCCCCCCCAGCCACCGATAACTGTGCCCTGTCATGTAGTGGCACCCCCTCCTTATCTTTCCCTGTGTCTAGTAGCACCCCTCTATCCCCTCATTGTCATAGTGGCACATCCTCCCATTGTCATTTATTTCATTATATTACTATGTTCTGACTATCCACTCCCGGTGTCAGATGCCTCTCCCCCAGTTCAGTTTTTTATTTCGTCCACGGGGGGGGGGTCCAATCCCCGTGTCAGCAGGAATAGTCAGTGTGGGACACTGGGGAGCCCACTCCCAATGTCCCAGAATAGACTTTTATGCTTTCTTTTCCGACATTGGGGTGCCCAATCCTCATGTCGGCAATCCCCCAGTACAGTGGAACACTGGGGAGCCCACCTCCAGTCATGTTACTCCTCCCACCACTGTGGGACACTGGGGAATCCACCCCCAGTGTTCCTAGACATTTATCTCCCTGTAAAAAAGAAAACTGTCCCGACATCTTTTTTTTTTTATAAACCCTGTAAAGAAGAAAACAGTCCCTCGTCGTTTCCCCCATCCCGCCCCCATCCCAGCCTTCCCACTGAGCACCCAGCACCCCACACACCTCCCCTTGCCGTGTACTTACTATCAGAGGTCAGCGGCTGTCATCTTCTGTGGACCGGGACACGTCTGCACTCTTCGAAGCCGAATCGTGAACTGAAGAATCTCGGTAAGTGCCGTATATTGGTTGTCAGTGGTGTTTTGAACTCGTGTTGATATCGTGGCCATTTTTAGGTATTTTTGCACCAAATTTTCAACATGGGTGGGACCCCACCTCATGAACACTGGCACTGTCTTTTGTTACTTGGTCCTGAAAGGTGATTTTGTGGTCGCTGAGCGGAATCCCTTTTCAGGACTGAGTAATGAAATGGCATTCATGAGGTGGGGTCCCAAAAAGTCAATGTTGAAAATCTGGTGCGAAAATACAAAAAAAATGCCCAAGTTACACATGCTCATTGACATTTTCCTATGCACGTGCGTAACTTTGCCAATTTTTTAAATTTTCACCCCAAATTTTCAACATATACATTTTTTCACACCGCCTCATGAACAGTACAGCTGTCATTTCTCTTGCATCCTGCTTGAAATGTGTTTTCACACCTATGGCGTGGAATAGCGTGGCCCTTGTGTGACATCACCTTTCAGGACTGAGTAACGAAATCACAGTGCCACTGTAAATGAGGTGGGGTCCCAAATAGCCCCAGTGGAACCATCTCCTATATTATCAGTGTCAGTGGCTCAGTAGGTAGCACACTCACCTCTGAGGCCGGGAGATCAGAGGGCTGTGGGTTCAGTTCCCACATCTGGCACTTGGGTTAATATCCCAGTACTGACACTGTAGTGCAGCATGAGAGGGGTGCTACACTTCTGAGTTGCCGTATTTTGGATGAGACGTTAAACCGAGGTCCCATCTGCCTGGATTGGTGGTAGTTCAGGTGGATGTTAAAGATCCCATGGCACTTATCGAAAAGAGTAGGGGAATTTCCCTGGTGTCCTGGGCAAATTTCCCTCATTCACTAAAAATACCACCAACAGCTTAATCTAGTTCAAGGTCAGTTGGCATTCATCTGTATCTCCCTCCCCCGGGTCGTGCCTGAAAATAGGCAGGATTTGTCTAGTGCATTTACCCGGTCAACAAAAGCTAAAATAAATAAAATAAAATGTTGAAAAGTTGGAGCAAAAATACCAGACGACGCCCGAGTTACGTGCAATCATTGACATTTTCCTACACATGCATGTAACTTTGCCAGTTTTTCATATTTCAAATTTTCAACATAGCCATCTTTTCACACCACCTCATGAACACTACAACTGTCATTTCTCACATTCTGTCCAAAACGACTTTCCGCACCTGTGGCGTGGAATGGCTTTTTGCCATGGATTAAGAAATTTTCACCTATGAGGTAGAGAGATAAAAAGACTGTTAAAAATTTGAAGTCAGAATGTGAAAACACTACAAAGTTATCACTGGCAACATACATACGGTGAGCATATGATTATACTATTACACCAGGCTCCAGAGAGCTGCCGCCAAGCAGAAGGAGCAAGACTACAAGCGCAGGGAAGTCAGAGCATTTCATTCTTTTTACTGCTGCCGTTTTTTGTTTTTTTTGTTGTTGTTAATGCTGTCTCTCCCTGGCCCCCCGGTTGGCTCCCATGACCTGGCCACCTCTTGGAATTTTTCCCACGGCTGGCCATCCTGCACCATCCTCCATATAACTCCCCACCAGGAATGGATCCAGTGTGTGGTGATGCCCTCTGGAGGTAGTGCGATTCGATGGATGGCCATCAAGCTGCACAACCAGGGATTTCCGTTTTTCCATTGGCAGAGAGTGCAGTGCCGACGGGGGGGCATGCCACGTGCACGTCCACACTCAGCACGCCCCATCGGCTGCTCTGCCTCCGAGCCCCATTGTACAGTGCAAGGTATGGCAACACCTAGCCTCCGCTAGGTGTCAGGCATTCGCTGGCCTCTGTTGCGATCTTCTCCCACCCCAGCCGGCCCCCAACGACCCACTTGCACAGCGAACATGGGTCACTGGCATGGTAGAAGGTAAGGCATCGCTGCCTCAGCCCTCCACGCCACTGGGCTGGCTTACTGCTGCTGTTGTAATGTGCTGACTGGGAGGTTTATGAACGGGGGACCGGGAGGCGGGAGGAAGAGATTGAGGGATGGACTGAAGAAAGGAGGATGCCAAGGGCCCACATGGAGCAGCTAGACCAATAGGGCAGCTGCAGCCAGGAATTTAAAAGGGTGCATCAGCCATAGTTGTAGTCCAGAGTCTGGAGTCTCCATATATATCCCAGGGGGCCAAGCAACCCCTCGCAGAGTGACTGCAGCACGTGAGTGCCACGATGCAGGAGTGTAGTGTCTTAAGTAGCATCTGCAGGGTATCTGCACGAAGGACAGCAGGCAGCAGGCCATGCTGGGGAGAAGTGAGGAGGCTCTAAAGGGTAGGCTGACCAGTTACAACATGGACGTGGCGGGGAGCCCAAGGTGGAGGTGGGACAGGAAGCAGGCAATGGGAGGGAGAATGTTTGTGGGCAGTCAACCAGGATGGGAGGCGGGATGGGTTGTATGTTGTAATGGATGCGGGACAGGCATATTCCTGGGGATTGCATGGAGGGCAGGGGGCTGCATGGTGTGTAGATAAGTGCGACAGCTAAGGGAGGAGATTAGATGGTTGAGAAGGGATCTAGGTGGATGGGGTGACAGGGTGGGGGGATACCAGTGGAAGGGGGACTTGAGGGGGCCCTCAACAGAGTTTTCAGCAGACAAACTAAAGGGTATACAAGGCAGGGGAACAAGAGGGGCAGACAATCAGGAACAGCTGGGGATAAAGACCGATGCCTGGGGGGGAGGTCAAGCACTGGGGGAAGACTAGAACATGGGTAGGGCAGGGATATAAGTCACAGGGAGGAGTGGCTGGAGTACCCCGGGCAATGGAGATTGATGGTGAGAACAGATTCTCCATTTTGTCCAGCCTGGAAGAGCAGGAGGAGGTGGGGAGGGGAAGCTACAGAGAAGGAAAGGGAAGAGGACATTACGAAGGGTAAGGGATACAGCAGTGATTCAGAAGGCACAAGTGGTAGCCCAGGAGGCAGCAGATGCATTGGAGGGCAGAAGGATGGAGGTGGAGCATCTGGATCTGGGGGGGGGGGATTACTCACCATAGTAATCTTGTTTCTTCAAAGGGATCACTCATCATGATTAAACTGATGCAGTCAGCCTCCTGTGTTGAACTGCCTGGAGAGATGGAATGCAATGCCAATGATGAAACTCTCAAATGGCCCGTGCCAATTTCAAACTGCTGCCCTAGTAACTGCTGAACTCCGAGTGCTTCAGATTCTTGCGTAGTCTAACTGGGTATAGGACCCACTAGCTAAACCTGACATATTACCAAAATAATTTTTGTCCCCTCGGGTCAAAAACATCCCTAAGAGACGAGCCTAAAACTCGAGACCACAAGGAAACCAACTGGTTAAAGAGTGAGTCTCTATCATGGCTCATATACCATAAAACCCTAAAGCAGGGATGCAGAACAACTTTCCCTCCTTTATACGAGCCCCCCCTCCCCCTTTTTTTTTTTAAAGTTCTGGTAGGGGAAGCAGGGTGGGTGCTTTAATCATAATGAGTGATCCCTTTGAAGAAACAAGATTACTATGGTGAGTAATTTTTTTTTCCTAACCTCAGGAATCACTCATTATGATTAAACTAATGCAGACTACCGAGCAATATCTTTGGAGGTTGGGCAGAGAACCTGTTCGGGAAACAGGTTCTGCAGAACTGCTGTACCAAACCTGGTATCACTTCTAGATTGAAGGTCCAGGCTGTAGTGCTTTGTGAAAGTGTGCACTGTTTTCCATGTAGCTGCTTTGTAGATTTCTAGTAGTGGAATCTCTCTTGAAGCTGCTACTGAAGCAGCTGTGCCCCTGGTGGAGTATGCCCTTAGGCCCAGGGGCGCCCATTTACCCACTTTAGTGTAACAAAACTGTATACATGCCACTATCCAGCAAGCAATTATATGTTTTGTGGCAGCTCTGCCCTTACCCACTTCACCACAGGTGAGGAAGAGCTGTGTTTGACTTGATCTGTAAGACTTGGTTCTGTCAATATAGTGGCTAAGTGCCCTTTTGACATCAAGGGAGTGAAGTTTCCTTTCTGGAGAACTGGAATTCTCTGTAAAGAAAACAGGTAGAGTAATTGACTGAATTAAATGAAAATCAGATACCACTTTGGGAAGGAATTTTCTATTGGTCCTGAGGACCACCTTGTCCCTGTGAAATGAGATGTAGTCTGCATCTGTGCACAGGGCTTGTAACTCACTGATCCTTCTGGCCAAAGTAATAGCAACCAGAAACACAGTTTTCCAAGTGCTGCACTTCTGAGGTGCCGTCTTTCGGATGAGACATTAAACCAAGGTCCCATCTGCCTGGTTTGGTGGTAGTTCAATTGGATGTTAAAGATCCCATAGCACTTATCGAAAAGAGTAGGGGAATTTCCCCGGTGTCCTGGCCAAGTGTCCCTCATTCACTAAAAATACCACCAACAGCTTAATCTGGTTCAAGGTCAGTTGGAAATTCATCTGTATCCCCCTCCCCCGGGTCGTGCCTGAAAATAGGCAGGATTTGTCTAGTGCACTTACCCGGTCAACAAAAACTAAATAAATAAATATACTTCAGATCTGTAGTTGCCATGGGTTTGAATGGTGTATCCATTAGCTTGGCAATGCAGATATTCATATTCCAGGCTGGGACTGGTTCCCTCAGGGGAGGGTGCAGGAGGTTGAGGCCTTTAAAGTACTTCCTGAAGACTGGGTGAGAAGCCATGGACCTCTCTTTAGCAGCTGACAGCTAGGCGGAGACTGAAGCCAGGTGGATCTTGCAGATCAAGGGCTTCAGGCCTAATGAGTGTAGATGTGTCAGGCAATCCAGGAGAATAGCCAAGTCAGCCTTGGAGGGGTCAGTACCCTTACCTGAACACCATATGGAGAACCTCTTTCACTTAGAAGAATGTTTTTCTAGTGGAAGGTTTCCTGGAACCCCTAAGCACTGTCCGCACCTCTTCTGACAGTTTAAGGTTAGCAAAATCTAAGTCTCAAGAGCCAGGCCTTGAGTCTCAGTGATTTGAGGTTGGGATACAGGATCCTGCCCTGAGAGGAGGTCAGCAGGTTGTGCCTCCTGGGCAAGTGAATTGGGGGAACTGCTGATAGAGTCAGCAAAAGCGAGTACCAGTGTTGCCTCGCCCAGTCGGGTGCCACCAGTATCATTGTTGCTGGTTGGGACCTCAATTTCAGTAGGGTCCTGAATATCATGTGGAAAAGGAGGAAAGGCATACAGAAACTTCACTGACCAGTCCAGGGCCATCGCATCTAGGGGAAGTGTACCCCTGAGAGGAGGCCTGCAACAGTACGTTGGTAACTGGTGATTTTCTACAGAGGCAAAAAGATCCACCTCTGGAGTGCCCCACCTCCTGAAAATTGTACTGAGTATCTAGGGATTCAGACAGCACTCGTGGTGGTCCTGACTTATCCTGCTGAGGGAATCTGCCAGTACATTGTCCTTCCCTGGAAGGTGTATGGCTGAAAGGGATACTTTCGTGGGGTATGCCAGGGACCATT
This sequence comes from Neoceratodus forsteri, assembly GCA_016271365.2. Classification (NCBI taxonomy): domain Eukaryota; kingdom Metazoa; phylum Chordata; order Ceratodontiformes; family Ceratodontidae; genus Neoceratodus; species Neoceratodus forsteri. The sequence continues at coordinate 1,420,787,582 of CM028129.1, forward strand.
GCCTCTGTGTACAGTGGGGCTGACCTGGTTTCTCCCGGTTTGTTGATGTAATACACAGTTGTGGTGTCGTCTGTTCTGACCTGCACCACCTTGTTTTGAAGATGTGGGGCCAATGCCTGTAGAGCCAGGTACACTGCCCTGAGCTCCAGCAGATTTATGTACAACAGGAACTCTTGGGGAGACCATGTGCCACTTGCTGTGTGGTCCAGCATGTGTGCTCCCCAGCCTAGAAGGGAGGCATCTGTTGTGAGAACTAGGGAAGGCTGTTCCCTTTGAAAAGGTATGCCTACCCAAAGGTTGTGCTCATCCAACCACCACTGTACTGCCTGTAATAGGCTGTGGGTGACTGGAACCAGTTTGGACAGTGGGTCTGTCTTTGTAACCAGTACTGCCTCAGGTGAAACTGGATGTCTCATTTGGAATCTGGAGCCTAGCACCACTGTGGTGGCAGCTGCCATGTGACCCAGCAGCCTGAGGAATTCTCTGGCTGGTCTGGGTTTTCCTAGTATGAATGACTTTGCAATCTGCAGAATGCTGTCTACCTTGCCCTGGGGCAGAAAAGCTCTGCCTAGGCTGGTGTCCAGTTCTGCTCCCATGAACTCCAGTATCTGTACTGGTATTTGTTGTGACTTCTGCTCGTTTATGAGGAAACCTAAGGACTCCAGAGTAGATTTTTGTTAGTGCTAGGGATTGCTCTGCATGTTGCAGAGACTGACCCACTACTAGCCAGTCATCCAGGTAGGGAAAGACTGCCTCTGCTTTCTCAGAAATCCCATAACTACAGCTAGGCACTTTCAGAAGGCCCTTGGTGCAGAAGTTAGGCCAAATGGGAGTGCTGTGAACTGATAATGGCCTGAGGCCAGCTTGAATCTCAGGTACTTTCTGTGAGATGGTCTGATAGGGATGTGGAAATAAGCATTCCTTAGGTCTGGGGAAGCTAGTCAGTCTCCCTTTTGTAATGTGGGAATGATTATTATTTTTTTTTTTTCCTTTTTCCCCTCCGGTTAGTGCTCCGGCAGGATTCTCTCAGGCATCCTGGCTTGTTCATGCCCATCTGAGCCCCCCCCAGCCCGAGTCTCCCCCGTGGCACTCCTACCCTTGCACCTACCTTGCAGCTGGACACCCTTGGATTGTACCCCCCAAGATGGGGCCACCACTCCTTCTTTGGTGCTCCCTAAATCTAGAATCTGCTGCAAGCAAGGCTCAGGAGGAGGGAATTAGGAGTCCAGGGTGCGCGGGGTCCGGTGGTGGGCATGGGAGCCAAGTGCCGTCGCCTACTCGATGGTGCAGGACTTTTCCTTGTTCATGTGCTCCTTCTTTCCGCAGAGGCGCGGACGTGCAATGATGTCCACCGCAGGCATGCACGCTCCCGCACCCGTCTGCAGGACGTCTGCCGACACCTTACCCCCATTTGTTGGTAGTCCCAGGCTGCAGTACACCCAGCCTCCACTGGGCTTCACTAGCACCGGGGAGACACTCCCTGCCCTCCCCCCAGGAGAGGAGAGCTGTCGTTGGACACTCAATCCCCCTCCTCCCCGGCCAACCCCCGGTGACCCGAGCTCGCTCTTGAAACCGGATCGCTGGTGTGACACGAGGTGTGGCGTCCAGCACCTCAACCCTCAGCACCACCGGGCCGGCTTGTGGGAATGATTATTGAGAGTGACCATTGTGAATTTTGGCTTCAGAATGAATTTGTTCAGAAGTCTTAGATACAGGATAGGTTGCCAATCCCCATTTTTCTTCCTGGTGAGGAAGTATCTGGAATAGAAGCCTTTGCCCCTCTGGTTAAAATTAAAGAATTTTATCGGTTCCTTGGAACCAGAGATTTCAAATCTAAACAACCACTAATGGTTCCTTGAACTGAGTGCTACTCGATTCCTGAGAGAAAAAGAGAACTGAAAATAAGTATAAATACTATAAAGCGGGACCGCAAAATCACTTAATATCTTGAAGAATGAGGTAAAAACCTCGCCTAAAACCGCGGAACCCTCGGTTCCAAGGAACTGTGAGGGAACCGCGAACAACGTAAAAAAATTAATGCAAACTACAAAATTAACTAACTCTAAGGGCAGCAATTTAAAATTAAACTTAAAACGTTACTTATCGACCAAGGTAATGAATTTGAAGAAAGTTGAAGGAGAGCTCTCCAGAACATCTTCGATAGGCAGGAGGAGTAAAGAATCTGAAGCATTCAGAGTGCAGCTCTTTGAAATTGGCACAGGCCAATTGAGAGTTCCATAATTTGCATAGCATTCCATCTCTTCGGGCAGTTCAACCCAGGAGGCTAACTGCATCAGTTTAATCATAATGAGTGATTCCTGGGGTTAGAAGGAGCAGGTAGAAAAGGAGAAGGGGGAAGCAGCTGGCAGCCCTGGAAAGGATACCACAGGAGAGGAGTGCAGTTCGGGGGGACACAGGAAGGCAGTGGAAAGGGGGTGGTATGGTAGGGGGTGGGGAACCAGGTCCAGGAGAAGGGGAGGAAGAGCAGATGAGGAATGGTTCAAAAGTGGAATCTTGTAGTCTGGCCATAATTGTTAGAGGAACTGGTTACAGGATAGACAGCAGAAAGGTAGTAGTGGGGGGGTGAGGTATCAGAGCCCAGGGCAGTAACAAGTGTGTCCCACAGGGCTCAGTGCTGGGACCAGTGCTGTTTAACGTCTTCATTGCCGATACTGCAGTTGGGATAATGAGTAAGATCAGTCTGTTTGTGGATGAGACCGAGATCTGTGTGGAGATGGATGGAGGGGAAGGCAGTAAAGTACTTAAGGAGGATTTGGCAACACTGGAAGAATGGTCTCACACGTGGCTCCTTGGATTTAAGGCCAAGAAGGGCAAAGTGATGCACTTGGGAGCCAGGAACCTCAGTCACAGTTACTGGTTGGGGGGGTGCAGTTATCCACGTTAATAGAGAAGAAGGGTCTGGGTGTACTGGTAACCAGGGAAATGAATCACTCCGTCAGTACAGGAAGGCAGCAGCAAAGGCCAACAGGATGCTGGGTTTCATCGCAAAGGAAATTACCTCAAGGCGAGGAGAAATCATCCTGCCCTTGTACAGGTCCCTGGTGAGGCTGCAAACAAGGAAGGTTGAGGGAGGGACTGAAGAAAGGAGGATGCCGGGGGTCCATGTGGCAAAGCTAGGCCAATAGGGCAGCTGCAGCCAGGAATTTAAAAGGGAGCACCGGCCATAGTTGTAGTCCAGTCTCCGGAGAGCCGCCACTGAGCGGAAGAAGCAAGACTACAAGCACAGGGAAGTCTGAGCATTTAATTATTTTTACTGCTGCTGTTTGTTTTGTTTTTTTTGTTTTGTTTTTTAATATACTTTCTTTTTATCCCCTCCTTACTACCCACTTGGTCCACTCCTTCTGACTGATCAATCCCTGTGATCCCTCCCATGGCGTCTGCCCCTAAAGTGCCAGGCTTGCTCCGTTGTCTCCCTACCTTGCTCCTCCTCCTCCTCTGGAGAGCCTGCACAGCGGGGTCTGCCCATGGGCAGGTGATCGGGGCTGGGATCGGTCATCATCCTGGCCCGATAGGGGTGTTTTTGTTTTCCGCTTTTCTTCCCCTTTGGTCCCTCCTCCCCTGAGGGCGTCTGCACAGAGGACTGATGTCCAGACAGACGGCCTGCTGATGCACGCCATTGTCAAATGCCCACAACATCCTGCCCACCCCAACTCTGGAGAGCCGCCTAGTGCCCCGATGCCTGTGCTTCTAACGGCGCCAGTGCGTTGGGTGCACAGAGCACCCCAGGAACCCTCCCCAGGAGGAGGAGAGCATCCATTGGGACGCTCAGTCCTCCTCCGACCCCCCCTCCGGTGACCGGAGTTCCATTCCTGAACCTGGGTCGCCGGCGTGGCGTGAGGTGTGGCATCCAGCGCCTCAACCCTCAGGGCCACAGGGCTGGCCTTACTGCTGCTGTTGTAATGTGCTGATTGTGGGGTTTGTGAACGGGGGACCGGATGATGGGAGGAAGAGGAACGAGGGAGGGACTGAAGAAAGGAGGATCCTGGGGCCCACGTGGTGCAGCTAGGTAAATAGGGCAGCTACAGCCTCCATATATGTCCCAGGGGGCCAAGTGACCCCTCGCGGAGTGAACCCAATGTGTAAGTGCTGAGACGCAGGAGTGTAGCATCTTGAGTAGCATATGCAGGGAGGACAGCAGGCCATGCTGGGGAGGAGTGAGGAGGCTCTAAAGGGTAGGCCGACCAGTTACAGCATGGACATGGCGGGGAGCCCAGGATGGAGGCAGGACCATCGGGAGTGGTACAGGAAGCAGGCAAAGGAGAGGGGGAGTGTGTTCATGGGCAGTTGACCAGGATGGGAGGCGGGACAGGTTGTATGTTGCAGTGGATGCAGGACAGCAATATTCCTGGGGATTGCATGGAGGGCAGGGGGCTGCATGGTGTGTAGACAGATGCAACAGCTAAGGGGGGAGATTGGATGGTTGAGAAGGGAGCTGGATGGATGGGAGAACAGGGTGGGGAGGAATACAGCAGAAGGGGGACTTGAGAGGGCCCTCAACAAAGTTTGCAGCAGGCACACAAAAGGGTATACAAGGCAGGTGAAACAAGAGGGGCAGACAGTCAGGAACAGCTGGGGCAGGAGTCGATGATAACATTCATTTACTAGCCCAGGTACTAGTGCAGATTGCCGCAGGCTACTGCAGGATCTCTGTCACTTGCCTGGTTGGGCTAGTGCAGCTCTTCTGGTGGAAAGCTGCAGTTCCATTCTCTGCCTGTTGTGCTGTGTGGTGCTCGTGCAGTCACAAAGATAAAAAAAAAACACCAGCATGGAGCATGGTTGGAGCAGTGGTACCGCAAAGAAGTAAAGCAAATGGGATCAGAAAACTGACTGAGACTACAAATGAGCCCGCCCAAGTCAAACTGAACAACACCCCAGCAGAAGCATTCAGGACACAGCATGGTCAGAAAAGTGAGACCACAAACTGTACATAATTAGAGATAAGCAGCTCAATATTTAAGTGAAGACTAGTGGTAGGGCAGCATGTGCGCCATAACGTTGGGTTGGAAGTAAATCAAGACAGACCGCTGAAGCTGAAATAAAGTTAGCTTAGCTAGTAATGCACTCCAACCTCATCTCCGCTGTTCCATTTGTTTTAGCCTTGTCCTTGTCACCCTGTGCTGTAGTCACCGTCTGAGAAGCTATATGCACGAGAGAGAGAATGGGCTCCTCCAAAGGAAAAATGCGACCGGAGCACCCCACCTGCCCAAACTGAACAGTCAATACCCCACAGCATTCAGGAGTTGGGACCCGGCGTGGTCGGAACAGTAAGATGCCTTGTCCCAACCCTGTCACCCTGTGGTCACCATCATTCTGAGAAGCTACTTCCAAAACTCTGAAGCAGCAGCTGCAGCAAATATACGCCAGTGAGAAAACTGGCTCCTCCATCCTAACAGTAGCAGCTGGTCTCCATCTCCACAGGCAGTAACTGTACAAAGACAGACCCCAACCCCCCATAGTAAAGCAAAATTGATAGATTCGCCAGCATTCGCATCAGAGTGCAGTCGGAACAGAGAGAGACCACAGCACTGATCAAACAAGAGACTAACAGACTACAGCCCAGGAACACAGCGAGGTTAAACTAGAATTCCGACCTCTGCTGTTCTTTTCAGCCTTGTCCCTGTGGTCTGTCTGAGCTGAGAGTGACTGATAGTGATACAAGTGTGCTTGAGAGTGAGTCACACTCCCCTGACACCACACAGTCCAGCAACATTTAACGATTTTATACTAAGAACTTTAAGACAATGACATTAAGACGCTGACTTCACTGAGTGTTATATGAAGTATTTTATTTCACAAAAAAAGTTCATCTGTAATTTAGGTTTCCAATAAATTCAGACACGTGCTTGATGCATTTCGATTTTATTTGCCTTTTGTTTAACAAATCGGTGTGAACCATATTGACTGTGGGCTAGTGCAAACTCTGGCTAGTGCAAAAAAAGTTAAGGTAGACCCCTGAGCTGGGGGCAAGGACCGATGACTGGAGGGGGTCAAACACTGGGAGAAGACTAGAACATGGGCAGGGCAGCAATATGTCAAGGGGAGGGGTGGCTGGAGTACCCCAGACAATGGAGATTGACAGTGCAAACAGATTATCCATTTTGTCCAGCCTAGAAGAACAGTAAGAGGCAGGGAGGGAAGCTGCAGAGAAGAAAAGGGAGGAGGACATTATGAAGGGTAAGGGATACACCGGTGATTTGGAATGCACACGTGGTAGCCCAGAAGGCAGCAGATGCATTGAAGGGCAGAATGATGGAGCTGGAGCATCTGGAACTGGAGGGGTGGGAGGAGCAGGTAGAAAAGGGGAAGGGGGAAGCAGCAGGCAGCCTGGAAAGGATACCATGGGGGAAGGGAAACAAAGAAAGGAGGAGTGCAGTTCGGGGTGACACAGGAAGGTAGTGGCAAGGGTGGTTGTATGGTAGGGGGTGGGGAACCAGGCCTAGGAAGAGGGGAGGTAGAGCAGATGAGGACTGGTTCGAAAGTGGAATCATATAGTCTGGCCATAATTAGTAGAGGAACTGGTTACAAGAGAGACAGCAGAAAGTAGTAGTGGGGGGTGAGGTATCAGAGCCCAGGGCAGTAACAAGTGGTGTCCCACAGGGCTCAGTGCTGGGACCAGTGCTGTTTAATGTTTTCATTGCCGACGTCGCAGTAGGGATAATGAGTAAGATCGGTCTCTTTGTGGATGAGACCAAGATCTGTGTAGAGGTGGATGGAGGGGAAGGCAGTAAAGTACTTCAGGAGAATTTGGCAACACTGGAAGAATGGTCTCACCCATGGCACGTAATGCACTTGGGAGCCAGGAACCCCGGTCACAATTACTGATTGGGGGAAGGGGTGCAGTTATCCACGTCTCCGGAGAAGAAGGATCTGAGTGTACTGGTAACCGGGGAAATTAACCACTCAGCCCAGTGCAGGAAGGCAGCTGCAAAGGCCAACAGGATGCTGGGGTGCATCACAAGGGGAATTACCTCAAGGCAAGGAGAAGTCATCCTGCCCTTGTACAAGTCCTTGGTGAGGCCGCACTTGGAGTACTGCGTGCAATACTGCCGCCCCTACTTAAAAAGAAACATCAAGCTACTGGAGGGGGTACAGTGCAGAGCGACAAAAAAGATCCTAGGATTGGGAGATAGACCCTATGAGGAGAGACTGAGTGAGCTCAATATGTATGCCCTGGAGGATGGAAGGGAGAGAGGAGATATGATTGAGATCTTCAGGTACCTGAAGGGCATGAACATAGTAAGCACCGGGAGTATGTTCAAACTAAAATGTAGAAGGGAAACCAGAGAACACAGTCTGAAGTTGGAAGGGGGCAGATTCAAGAGGGAAATGAGGAGACACTATTTCACCGAAACGGTGGTTGCAGGGTGGATTGCACTGCCAGAGGAGGTGGTGGTATTGCGGATGGTGGGCAGCTTCAAGAGGGGGTGGGACAGGTTCAAAGGGAGGTTCAGACTGCAAGGGAGCAGGGTGTGGTGGAATGAAACACTAGCAGAAACATTGGGGTGCGGTGGGGTGGGGGAGGCAGCTGCAGTCTAAAAGGCTGAAGTGCTGCACACTCGAGCAGACTAGATAAACTGCAAGGCCTGTACCTACTGGCAATTTTGTATGTTCTTATGTTCATACTATTTGAAAAAAATAAGGAAGTTCATTGCAAAAAACTTTGTTAATGCATCAGGGTTGTTACTAAAGCAACGAAAGCAGGTAAATGGTGTGTTAGGGTTTCCAACCATTACACCTCACCCCCACCCTGCAGACACTGACAGGCATTGGGAATGTGCCTTGGGGTTGTCAGCCCTCATTCCACCCCATCCCCCACCCTGCACACACTGACCGGCGTCGGGGGGAGCTGTACCTTGGGATCATCGGCCCTGACGCTCACTCCACTCTCCTATACTGTATCCATCTCAGGTTATTTAATTATGGAATGGGGTACACGTTAGGGCCAATAACCCCAAGGCACTCCCCCTGACACCTGTCAGTGTATGCAGGGTGGGGAGGTGGAATGGGGTGAGCGTTTGGGCCAACGACCCCAAGGCACACTCCTGACGCCTGTTAGTGTCTGCAGGGTGGGAGTGGGGTGTTAGGGTTGGAAACCCTGTCACACCATTTCCCTGCTTTTGTCACTTTAGTACGACCCTAACTGATGCACTAACAACATTTTTTGTAATGAATATATATGTATTTATAGCTCTAGGTCTGCAGAACATGCTCCCCAGCCAAACACCCATCACCTCCCCCATCCCTTCAGGGGACAGAATGCTGCTGGTAGTGCATATGATGCACAACACCCAACTTTTGAAGCTGATGGTTCAGTTGTGCTGTTAGTTTTTCCATTTTATATATTCCTATTACTAGGCCCCGCTAGAGGGACATCGTGGGAGTATTATGAGTGAGTCAGTTTTTGGTGATTTTTTTTTTTTGCTGCCAAAAGGCATATGTTAAGTAATTTCTAGTAGGCAGGGAACACAAAGGTCTCCATATCCTGAAAATAGGAAGAAATCTACCAACAGCTGGCTCTTACTTCCAAAAATGATAGCACTAGCGCCAAATTTGCCAGGAATGGTTTAAACAATGGACAGTCCCAAATGATATGTCCATCTGTGGCTGGGGAGTGGCCACAGCCTCTTCAATAGGCCGCGTTAGCCCCAGTGGAGCATTTTTGTGGTATAGCTGGGACTCTACTGGACTGTCACCTTCTAGGAAAATTCCTTACACCCGTTGGAAGTTGCAATGGAATGTAGTGACTGAAGATGTCTTTGCCACTCCCGTTCTTACGTGGGGGTGGTGTATATCTGCCTCCAAGGCTTTTCTAATAGTATTAACGGAATCTGCCTGTAACTGATGTAAAGCATCAATATAAGACGTCATGTGGGGGAGGGGAGCACTATCCTCCAGTGCCAGTTGTAGTACAGCAACCACTGAAGGAACAGCTGTATTATCAAAAGTTGAGGGTGTCAGTTTTAACAAAATTTGTCACTTGTAAGTAATAAAATATGTCCTGGGGGCGCATTGAGTACCATTGGTGCAATTCCAAAAACTATATTATTTGTCCCTCTTTGATAACGTGCACTACCAGGTGTAGTCCTAACCTTTCCCAGCCCCTGAATCCATGATCACCATGAGCTGGGAGGAATGTGGCCAAATATGGGAGTGAGTACAATAAGTATGGGAACCTCCGTAAGGGAGGTGATTCTAATAAAATTCTGTTTTGTCTAAGAGTGTTACTGGTATATGGATTTTGTGCAGTTTCTGTAAAGGGGTGGAGGGATTTGCAAGTAAAATTTTATTTAGGTGATGTATGTCTTCCTCCTGCATTTCCAGGCTTTTCCTATTATTAAGCAAAAAAATATAGTTCCTAGTTGGGGCGCTCAGTAGTACTTCGCCAAGTCCAATAAGGTCAGACCTCCTAAGGAATATGTTTTCATATTGCTTACACTAGATTTAGCATACCTGTTCAGAATGACAGGTAACTCAGAGATTCACAGATACCATTTTTATGTAAAATGCACAACCAGTATTGTATATTGTGATAAATAACTGCTATATTTACACAGTATATTATAGTATATAGTATACACAGTATATGGGAGGGAGGGCAAGGACATTAGTTCAAGCTGAGAACCCTGCAATACGTGCAGACTTGATAGACGAAATGGCCTTCTTCTGCTGGCTTCTTCATATGTTCGTATACATTGGCTAAAACAGAACAAAGTGCTTACAGGAATGAATGTGGAAAATAAAGTGAGTTAAACCATAAAACGCAAGCTTAGCTTTCTGATAGCTAGGTCAAAACGTACAGATAAACATATGGAAAAGAAACAGCTTCTTTGGAGAACTTGAACCCACAGATGTGTTCTCCCCTTGCAATCTCCAACCAACGAGCCATAGTGTATGCTACCCTCTGACCCCCTTCTCTGCTCTCTCTGACTGCACATAGACTTTTTATAGAAAAACTCTCACCGTCAGCAGGATGCAAAATTGGCAGTGAAAGGCCTATGACCTAACCACAGGTAATAGCCAACATTTTTAGGGACTACTACTAGCAAAGAGAAACAGTACTTGAATAGCTGGCACCCACCATAGGTCTGGAATCCTGTGTCACGGACTTCCAAATCCACCACAGATCCACGCTGAATTGCCACGCTAAATATTCCTGCTTTTCTTTCCAAAAACAATTGTGAGCATCCAAAATGGTGCAAAAATTCAATCTTTATTGATACAATCTCAATAACAGAGCTGGTGAGATGTGTGAGAGATTATTAGAAAGAGGTTATGATGTGGAATTGGTATCACAAGCTAGAGGTACAGTGAGGGAAATGCCTAGAAATACCCTGTTGGTGGACAGGCCGAAGATCGCTAATGTTGACCCACAAATAACATTTACATAGATACATAGACAGTGTCGGCAGGTAAGGGCCTATGACCCTCCCAGTCTGCCCATTTGAGCTTGTAAGTTCAGTTTGTTTTCCTAGAAGTCTGTTGCCCCTTACCCCTGAGCTCCAGAATTCTTTATGTCTATCCTATACATTCTTCAACCTGCTGTGGAGTGCCTAGCCTCACCACTGCCTCTGGCAGGGTGTCTCCACTTTGTCCACCACTGTTCTGTGAAGAAATTCTTCCTCATGTTTCCTCTGAATCGTCCTCCCTCCAACTTCATCCCATGCCCTCTAGTCCTGGAACATCTTTTTCGCTTAAAAATAGTGTATTCCTGCACCCTGTTCATCCCTGTAAGATAATTGTATGTCTCTATCATATCCCCTCTCTCCCTCCTCTCCTCCAGGGAGTACATGTTCAGTTCCTTCAACCTGTCTTCATAGGACTTGTGATGCAATCCACGCACCATCTTTGTTGCCCTCCTCTAAACCTTCTGTACCCTGTCTATGTCCTTACGTAGGTATGGTCTCCAGAACTGTACACTGTACTCCAGGTGGGGCCTCACTAGTGTCTTGTATGGCGGAATTATGACCTCCTTTTCCTGCTGGTGATGCCCCTGCCTATACATCCCAGCATCCTATTTGCTTTACCTGCTGCCTTGTCACACTGTTTCTACCTTGAGGTCATCAGAGATGATAACCCCAAGATCCCTTTCCTGCTTGGTGCATGCTATATCCTCACCCTCAACTGATATATTGTGCCAAGTGTTTTGTGCCCCATATGCATTATCTTGCACTTCTTTGCATTGAATTTCAACTGCCAAACCCTGACCATTCTTCAAGTTTCTGCAGGTCCTTCTCATTCTGTACCTCTGGTGTGTCTACTCTGTTACAGAGCTTTGTGTCATCAGCTAACAGTGAAATTCTGCCTTCTAGGTCCCGCGCAATGTCACTGATGAAGATGTTGAATAGGACTGGTCCCAGCACTGATCCCTTGGTAGCCCACTGGTCACTCTTCCCTCTGTGGAGTGACAGCCATTTACCACCACCCTCTGTGTCCTGCCACCCAGCCAGTTACCTACCCACCACACTACTGTCCTGCCCACACCCATATTCCCCAGTTTGTAATAGTCTTCTATGTGGCACAGTGTCAAAGGCCTTGCTGAAGTCCAGATAGGCCATGTCCACTGCCCTCCCTTGATCCACCTCCCTAGTCACCCAGTCAAAAAATTCAACGAGGTTGGTCTGACATGACCTCCCCCTGGTGAAACCATGCTGCCTTGGGTCCTGCAGTCCATTGACAACCAGATGTTCCACCAATCTCTCCTTCAGTAGTGCTTCCATGATCTTCCCCACTACTGAGGTGAGGCTGACTGGTCTGTAGTTCCCTGCTTCCTCTTCGTTCCCACTCTTGTATAAGGGGACTACATCTGCTGTCCTCCAGTCTTTGGGTACCTCTCCTGTTTCCAGTGATCGGCTAAACAGGATAGCCAGAGGTTCAGCCACCACCTCTCCTAGTTCTTTAAGGACCCTGGGGTGCACCCCATCTGGCCCCATTGCTTTATCAACTCTTATTACTTCCAGTTCCTTCAGGACCCTTTCTCGTGTAACATTTGTAAGTACTTTTAACCATCAGTCACACCAAATTGCCAAAATTGTTTTTTGAGCTAGGCACCACCATATTCCTTGGTACGGTCACACTTTGACTCTTACTACTACCAGCAACTTTACATGCAGGAGCCAGGAAGAGAGGAGGCTGAGGTAGCTGTGAATAGGTTTTCTAAGATGTCTCTCTTCCTACCTTGCACAGGTTCAGCAGCAAGCTTTGGAGTGGGAGATCCAAGTGGAGGAGGTAGTCAAATCTATAAAGGACATGGCAGTCAATAAGGCTGTGGGCCCAGATGGCTTTCTATCCAATTTTTATGAACACTTGCAAATTGAGCTGGCTCTGCATTTGACCTGTGTGTTCAGTAAAATATACAAGGATGCAATTTCAGATCCTACCTTAACAGAAGCAGGAATCACGCTTATACGTAAACCAGGCAGAGACAAAACCCTTGCAAGTGGCTATAGACCCATTTCTTTAATATCGACATGACAATTTTAGCTAAAGCATTGGCCAGTAGTCTGAGTCAAGTGTGGTTTACCCTCATTGGGCTAGAACAGGTGGGTTTTATGTCGGGGAGAGTGCCCAGCGACCATTTGTGGAAATTATTATACCTAATCTGTGTGTTCGGGGAAGGTGGCCATCTCGTGTCCTTGGTCTTCCTGGACACAGAGAAAGCTTTCAGCACAGTGGCCTGGGAATTTCTGTTTCTTATATTTAAATGATACGTATTCTGGACTCGTTTGTCACTTGGGTTAAAGTTCTATATCAGTTACCATCAGCAAGAGTCTATTGTAATGGGATGTTGGAGCCTATTCAGCTACACTGGGGCACATAACAAGAGTGCCCACTATCGCCCCTATTGTTTAACTTATTTATTTATTTAAGTCTTTGGTAACCAGGTAAGTGCACTGATTCAGGGGACCGTCTTCAGGCATGACCCGGGCCACACAGGCAGCAGTTACAGAGATAGTGACAAGTTATACAATGAGTACAAGCCATGTGGATACACAGACATCATTGGTGAACGCAGTGGATATACAGACATCATTGGTGAACACAGTGGATATACAGACATCACTGGTGAACAAAGAAAGTAACATAGGAAAGAAAATTAATGAGAGGCTGAAAAAGCAATCAGTACATCATGATATGCAACAATTATTATACAATTATTTATTAAGGATAAGTGGCCAGTGCAATTTAATGCATGATGTAAAAAAAAAACATACAAGACAATAGCCAAGTGGGAGAGCCCAAGAAGCAGGTAGTGAGGGATGCAAGACAGGAGTCCAAAAAAATGAGAGAGAGCAGGAGAGGCCAAAGCAGCCCAAGAAGGAAAAGTCAGAAAGATGGGGAGGGGGGGTTATCCAAGCTAGCAACGGCATGTGGCCTCATCAAGCAGCCAGGATATGAGATGTGTCTTGAAAGTGGCATGGGAGTCCAGAGAGCATGTGAGAATGAGGATTCTGTTCCACAGAGTGGGAGCAGCTACAGATAATGCTCTGCTGTCCATAGCCAAGGAGACTTTTGGGATATCGGTGGGGGGGGGGACTGAGGATGCATGCAGACACCTCGAGGGAGTTCTGCTCTTGAGGAGAGACGTATAAGGGGAGCTTCACCATGCCTGCTGCGCTGTCCAGGAGGCAGCCAAGCCTGTAATCAAATCTGCAGTGTAGTGGGAGCCAGCCAAGAGTCTGGTAGAGGTGGCAGTGGTGAGTGGAATATGGTGCCAGGAGAGTGAAACGGCATATGTTGTTGTACGTGGAGCAGAGGCACGTACGCAAGGCTGAGGATGTGTGTGAGTAAATAGGGGAGCAGTAGTCAATCAAGGGTAGCAGGTTGCCTTGGGCAGTGGCTAAACCGGCTTCCCTGGTCAGGAGTGACTTTATCCGACAAGCCGCACCAAGTGTCTGGTTAATACGGTGGATAATAGAGGAGATATGATTGGAAAAGGAGAGGGACGGGTACAGCATAACTCCCAGATATTTGAAAGTTAGTACATTTTCAAGTAGACTGTCATCTGGTGAGACTACTGAGAGAGTGGACCCAGCCTTGGCGACCTTGGATAGGAAGGGTTTGGATCCAAATAGTATGGATTAGTTTTTTATTAGCGTTAACAATTGGGCGATGTGAGTGGAACCAGGTGTGCACTGCAAAATAGTTCTTGGATAAAGCCCTGGATATATTCTTATATAACCTGTATTTGGAACCTTTTACTATTAAAATCAAAAATGCTGAACAGATGAAAAGAATTCAAATAAGGAATTGAGAATACAAACTATCCACATAACGCGGATCATATTCTTCGTGTATCCAATCCGTCCATTTCTATTCCAGCTGCTCTCGCCATAATAGAGGAATTTAGCAGTTTCTCATCTTATAAACTTAATGTAAACAAAACTAATATCATACTCTTAAACCATAAGGTAGCCAAGCAAGATATTGTGGCACTAGGACATCAGTGGGAACCTGAGCATTTCGCATACCTGGGCATCAAAATACCTAGATGCCGGTCTGAGCTTAAAGAGTTAAATTTTGATCATACGCAAAATTGAACAAGACTTGATAAGATGGAAGCTGCTACCTCTATCTCTATGGGGGCATATTAATGTGATCAAGATGAATATTCTCCCCAGGATATTACATCCACTAGCCATGCTAAACTTGGTCTTAACCATTGCCTTGGTTCTGGTCTTTACAGTCCTTGCTCAGTCGGTTTATTGGGCTGGGAAAGTGTGTTAGAAGGAGTTATCGGAAACTAACAGGACCTAAGGAGGAGGGAGGACTGTGACTACCCAATTTTCTGCTGTATTATCTAGCTGCCCACTGTAGTAAACACTTCCAATGATGTGGCTCAGCTGAGCCCCCCGGAGCAGACAGTTACAAACCACAGTGACAGAAAATTGAAGAAACATTAGACCGGGAGTACGGGATTGTACTCCAATCCTCCTTATATACCCCACCATCTAAAGTGCCATGACAACTTCGACTCACCCCTGTCATGAGGTCGGTGAGGGCGCACAGGCAAGTGTGTAGACACATGTCCATATCTCCAGGTATTGACATTTCTCAACCACTGTTTTTTTTCATTCTAACTTTCAGATTGAGGCAGACCTTTAGATCTCAGGTACTGGACTCAGATTAACATTCCCTTGGTAGTCTGCCTTCTCTTAGGGACACATTCATTCCTTTTTGCACCTTACAGGTACAGGTACCTGTCAGTTTGGCATTTAAGTTTATGCAACTTCATCATTGTGTGTTGCAGTATTTAGGGCCCCCTCCTTGGCACAACAGGGTGGATAACTATTAGATACGCTTAATACTGCTGCTAGATCGCCACACGCCATCTCTTGATCACTGTAGCATATCAGGATATAGATCCCCAGAAACTAAATGGTAGATGCTACTACTGGGCTAGTGAACGTAATGTCACTTCGGGTGATGAACAGTGGTTGGATGTGTACAAATACATAAAGTAGGATAGACTACGCCTCCAACAACGTAAGATCCTGTATAACTTGTATTATATACCTAGAAAGTTACACAATCAGCTGACCTATGCACATGTTGCTACAAAGAGACAGACACACTGTATCATGTTTTACGGGCTTGCGATAAAGCCCAACCTTTCTGGGCAGCGATTTGGGAGGAGTTGGATCCTTTATTAGGCCTGCAAGACTCTTACCCCGAAATTTGCGTACTGGGACTGTATGGCAGTGATGTTTTTGGTCCCAGAAAAGGGCATATAGCTTTAATAGCTGCAGTGGCAAAACTTATTTTACGGCACTGGTTGGATGAGGATATCCCTACTTATATGGAGTGGCATAAAGAAATGCTGTTTGCCCTTAATAAACCATATGTCCCGTACCTTTAGGATCAGACAGTAATCCCTGCATACACTATTACTAATTAGTTAGACAATTATGCAGTGTGCCTAAAGACTGGGGGTAGGTTCCCCTAAACATTAATCAGATTGTTTTTTTACGTGTGTTCAAGTGTAATAGACTTTCTCTCACCCTGTATTGTGTTTTGGATGGACTTTTACAGTAACTGTTTTCGAGTTTTCTAATGGGTCCGCTCAGTATTAGGCATGGGTAATCTCGGGGTGGGGGGTTGGGTTCGTGTATTATTTGTCTTGTTGTCATTGTTCTTAATTGTCTGTGTTGTAATATCTGTTGAATTATTGCAAAATTCAATAAAGTATACTAAATTAAAAAATCACTGCTGCCATGCACATTAAAGAAAACGCTGTTTGACAAGGATGAAGCACAAGTTACCATTAAACAACATACATTTAAACAGTTTCAAATGTATCGCCTTCCAGACTCCTCAGGAACATAAATCTTAGCATTTCCCCTCGTAAAGCAGTAAACGAACACCAGGCCCATTTTCCCACATGTAACATTTGGAATCTGACCTGACTGACCTCTCAGTATTTTCTGATTAATTGTATGAGAACCTTAGTTCGCCATCCAGGCCTCCTTTCATGTTAACAACAGAGACCTTGATTATCAAACTTTAGAAAGCATCAGATATTGACATTAACATTCCACTTAGCTAATCATATTTAAGTGCAAGTGTGTCACAGTGTGCTAGCAATGTGTTGAATTAGTTCTAACCTGGTCCCTCTGTTTTTGTCGACTTATGTAAGGGATCTTGGACTTGTTAGCGGTAGGGGGACTAACGCAAACTTAGGATGCTGTCAACAGACTGTGCTAAGACTCAAGAACTCTGAGTAGTCATTTTCTTTGAAAGAAAAATAAACTGAAATTGTACTCTAAATTGTATAGCTGTGTAAATTGCTGTGTTCCGTTTTACCACCCTGCTCCTCTTTAAGTACAGAAAATTATATTAAGAAAAAAAATGCTGAGTTATTGATTGGTTCTCTAACGAGTTTTGCAGGGGGAGCTAGAAATTGATTTTGTCAGTGCTAAAGCAAATGTTGCTACAATCCATTAAACCACACATTTAATGGTATGCTATTTTTCTACTGCTCAACAGACAAAGAAGGTTACCGCCTTTCCAAGCTTTGTGGACGGTGAGTAATTGCAATTCTGTATCTACTATAAACTTTTTAGGAACTTTAAGGAATATTTGAAAAGGAGAAACCGTACACTGGTGCCTGCTCTTCCTGTTGCACTGCTGCATAGGAATAATGGGTTTAGGAATAATCATGGAGTTTCCTCTTGGATGGAGGAGTCCGGGGGTGGCCAATGATGGAAATGGGGAGAACATTGATGAGACAATCAACCACTCTGTGGGGATCTAAAGCATTTTTTTTAAGAACATGTGGTGCTTTTTTAAACATTAAGGTATAACCAAGGGTTGACTTACCACGCTTTAATGCCATTATTAAATTAAAATGTTTCTTTTTTTAAAATATTTGTTTTGTTTATAGCAGCAGTACATGTTTTCTAGACCTGTACTTTTTATTCTCTTTTAGATCTCCTGTCTTGTAAGATGCCCATTATTTTCTTGTTTTGAATTTGCTCTAGCACATTTTAACATTGAAAATAATTAAAAGAGAGTTCCTTTTAATGCGGCAGTCCCCACATTTTCAATATTATTCTCAGTTTGTGAACGTTGATTTGTCCTGTAAAGTTAGGGAGCAGCGTATGCTACGTGCTAGTTCGTTTCAGTCACAAGAAATGTGACGTCAAACAGTGGATGTTCAAAAATGGCTGCGAATACTGATGAAAAACCTGGGGAAAGCCATATTAAAAAGCGCATGCTTGTTATTGTTTCAAATGTAAACAACACGTGGCAAAGCGGACTCAAAAAGGGGGAAGGGTATCTTACAGTAAATGAGGGGAATCTTAAAAAAGCAGTAAAGCATATAGATCACAGTCTTCACTATCAACACGCACTGCTGCTTTAAATTCTAACTGTTCCATTGTACATAAGAGTTTCCAGTTGTTAACCTAACCCTTTAGAATGGAACTCTGCCAATAGAAATGATCCGTTTCCAGCTATTGTTTTATAATGCATGTTTTGTGATGCTGTTTTATGCATCCACTGAGAGAGGGAAGGGGAAGTCTACATACAGTAGTGACAATACCCATCTCTCCCCCCCAGAATGGAGCCAGATTTCTTAATTTTTATTTTACAGTTTGTTTAGCCAAAATAGCCCAGCTGAGATGCAGCATCTCGTTCCCAGTGGGGTTCGGATTCTACCCAATTTTACAGCTGGGTGGACCGGAGCACTAAGAGGTTAAGTGACTTGTCAAAGGTCACAGTGAGAGTATTTGGCTCTAACGGGATATGAATCTACAATCTCGCAGTTCCTAAGCTGGTGCTGTAACCACTTGACCACACTGTCTCTACAAATTTCATTTCCAGAACTGTCTTTGAGCTGGCTCCTCTTCAGCTTGGTTTTCCTTAGTAAATGAATATTAAAAAGGGAAACTGATTCATACAGCACAAGACATTAGCATATGTAACACGGAGGTACTATTAGAGAGTCTTGTAAGGCTGTTTGTGTCGCTACAGTTCATTTAGAGCTGTTTGAGGCGGGTATTCATATGCAGATCTACAGGTGTACTTTGTGCTGTAATAAAGGTGGCATCTGCTTTTCAGTTTGACGGATTTAAGCCCCAGTTGCGTGCTGTAGCGGTTTAGCCCCAGGAAGTTCCTTTTAATTTCCTGATTCATGGACCTGCCTGCTGCACACCTGCTAAATTGGGTGTAAAGGGACATTTTCAAAACTGGAAGACTTAATTCAGTGTTTTCCATAAATGGAAACGGCCTACTTCTTAATTTACAGTGCCTCTCTGTACCTCCCACTGGGCTGTTTTTGTCTTTTGTAACAATTAGGCTTAAAAAGCTCCTGACATTTCAGGAGAACTTTGAGGGGGGAAAACAGTATGTAGCTGCATTTGAACCTTTATATGCAGGTGTGAAAATACATTTGCCAATATAAGCATGTTATTTTTGGCACCGTGAGCAAAATAAATTAAAGTGGTAGCTGAGCATGCTCAGATATTTATTTCACTCATTTTGACCACACTAAGCATGCACAGATATTTATTCTCATGTGTGATATGCCATTTATAGACATTGCTGGCAGAAAAAAGGTGGATGAAGCCTCAGTTGAAAGTATCGGTCTATTGCTAAAAGCCTCTTATGAAGATAATTCGGGCTATCTCCTATATATTTCATATTTTTTCTGTGTTTTGATTCCCATTTTTACTTTCAGGGTAGGGTTGTGCTGTGTTAGCCCATGCAAAAGCAGGAGAAAAACCAAAAGATAACCTTTTTGCTGGCTAGAGATAGTACCTATGTTAGGCGAATGAAAAGTTATTTCTTGTTAGCCTAATAAAGGTATTATCATTACCTAGCAAAAATATTCTCTTACTGTTTCTCTCCCATTTTTTTCTTTATAACTGCTTTATCATGAAAACAGGGTCACTGTCCCTTGACTTCATCTGCCTGCTCTTTATCTGTAGCTGACTGCACAGTCCTCTGCGTGTGACATCACGGTTTGTTGCTGTGGAAATGTGGAAACTACTGTGATGTCATACAGAGGATTGTGATGGGTGTAGGCAAGCAGAGCATTTGAAGTTAAATAATTTTCTGTTTTTATGTTACTGAACATTGTCCTAATAAACTAGAGAAAGTCAGTTAAACAGTAACACACAGCAGTGTGTGCATTTAAGCATTTTAAAGTATGGCTATGTGACATGCTTTAACTATTCACATTCGTGGATTTTCCAATGCGAGTTTATAACTGTAGGTAATACATGAAATCTAAGCTAAAATGTGTCCAAAATTATTATGTTTCCTGGCCGAAAGGATGGCCCAGTCTGCCATACCAGTGACCCGGGTTTGGGAGCATACCTGGGGGCCGATCATCCTGTGGTCAGCTGGGACTAATCACATCCAGCCAGGGGGAGAATGCAGTGCATTCCACCATCACAGTGACCCCTGCTGGCTGGCCAGAGAGCTTGCAGTGAAAAGTGGAAACATGTCTGCCGCCAGGATGCCAGCTCTGGCACACAGGCCCCACGCTCACTGCTCCACTCCCACGCCAGATTGTGCTCTGGTGGGAAGATGGGGATGCCTGCCTCCCCCAAGCCCTGCTATGGGGAGGGCAAGCCATAGATGACCTTGGAGCAGTGGTGTTTGGAAAACAGGGTTGGACAGTTGCCTTGGTAGCCAGCATGGGGACATCCGGCCAGAACGTAAAAATCTGACTGGGGAAAAAAAGATTTATTTATTTGAAATTGGTAACCAGGAAGGCCACTCAGAGGTAAGACTCGTTTCCATGTGCAACCCTGGGGAAGGATGCTGGATGTAAAAATATGAACAACAGAAGTTGGTACAGACAAAAAATAGTGCAGTTACTTACAAAATAGTGAAGATGAACAGCGCGAGACTGTTGAAACAAAAAAATATGTAAACTACAATTGTAACAATTGATTAATCATGGGGGGTCTATTGGGCAGTAGGATTGATATGGGGTGTTAATGTAAACGTTGACTTGGATTGCGACAAGGGCAAAACAGCGTCCTTGTTTGAAAGCTTCCCCTGAGATGTCCAGGGCCCCCGAGATTGACCACCATGTCCATTAAGTTGTTTGCATTTGTGTTACATTTGTAACATTTCAAGGATAAAGTGTATTTGCATTTGTATTCCATCTCTATTGGTGAACACTACAGCACCTTCCCAGTACAGCTATGTTATCCATTCAAATGCTCTTACTTTTTTCATCATTACACCCTTTCTTTTGTCCTATGCCCTTGTTAGTGTGGTTGTTTTGATTATGGTAATGAAGGATTTCAAGTTTACTTTATTAATGGTTGAAATGTTCTTTATTTAGTGCATACAATGTAACCTTTATTATCTAATACCTGTCATATCTGTGTTGACGGTAAATCATTTTGACATGTATTTGTTAGAAAGCAAAAGAGACATGTCCTGAGGTTTCTTGTAAATATCTGAATTAAATGCAAATTTCCTATTGTTTAGCTGGCTTGTAATTCATGTTCTGGGTTACTTAATACCCCTCCCCCAAATCCTGGCAAGACCATCTTTGCTTGTGTTGGCACTTATGAGTCATTGTTTTGTAGTGCAGAAAACTATAATAAGGCTATAGCATTGCATCATATGTGACAGAGTTAAATAATTTAAGCATCATACTGTGGGATTTGAATTTATTGTGCTTTAAAAGGGGACCAGGAAACTTGTGTGAACATGGAGCCGACAGTTATGTTCCCACTGTCTGAAATTATATTCATACCCCTCAAAGGATCCATGTTTAAAATGGTGAACATTCTGTGCAGTTCTTTTTACGGAACCAGGAATTTAGAGTTTTGCCTGTCATTTCCTGGATTCAGAACTCTGACCATGAGCCATTGACCTGTCAGATCAGTGCTCAAAGTTCTGAATGCATGTATTGACACAGGCAAAACTGCCACATCTCTGGTTTCTTGAACAGAACTGTAAAGAATGTTGTCCATACAATCGTTGGCAGCGGCGATCCCTCGGTTAGAGGATGATCTCTACCATGGTTCACTGATGGGTCCTGAGATGGCTCAGTAATCCAATCCTAGAGCCACAGATTTGTCCGCAGAAATTGCAGATGTTTCCATGTGGGAGAGCTGCCCGATGGCTGGCCATGTCCATACAGTACAAACAATGCAGAACAGTTTTCCACATCAGGTTGTATTTCAGGTACAGTTAAATATGAATCGTTTAGGGTATAAAAATATAATTTCTGAAAATACAAACATTACAAGCATCTTCAAATTCATACAGATTTCCTGTCCCCGTTAAGCTATATGACTGCATGTTTTGTTAGGGAGGGGAAGCAATGCAAACAGCACTCACTCATGGCTACTGTTCTGAAACAGAAAATTGCTGACACTGTCATTGGTTCAGTTCCAGGCCCCTGTGAACCTGAGGATCTCATCGATGGAATCATCTTTGCAGCCAATTATCTGGGTTCTACGCAGCTGCTCTCAGAGCGCAACCCTTCCAAAAATATCCGTATGATGCAAGCCCAAGAGGCAGTCAGCCGTGTCAAGGTAAAAAGAGTTTGTGACAGCCCAGTGGGCCCAGTATCCTACTGAACTGAATTCTTAAGTATCTCTCAATAGTCACTGTGTGATAGATGTAACAATGTGACAAGAATCCTTCAGTGAGCGAATCATTCACTTTGTTGTTGGGAAGCTCATGGGAGATCAGGGAGCAGGTAACTTACAAGATTTACACAAAAATTACTACCTCCCCCACACACACACACACACACACACACACACACACACACACACACACTCACTCTCTTAGATATAAATCCTGCAAAGACTCAAGAACGTATATTTCATTCCACGTTGGCAGCTTTTTCACAGCTCTTGCTGGGAATCTGAATGGTGGGCTTAGCCCAGTCTGTATTGTAATAACGCAAAGCCTTCACAGTGCAGAATTTAAGAGGCTGCACTTTATTTCTTGATAGGAATCTGTATAGTGGGCTCAGCCCAGTCTGTACTGTAATAAAGCAGAGCCTTCACAGTGCAGAATTCAAGAGGCTTCACTTTATTAATGGCTACTCAGTGCCACGATTTTACTTCCCTGCAGCTTTGTGCAAAAGAAGAGCTGTCAACAAGTAGTAGTAGTCACTGAAAACCTATACAAGAATTGCGAAGGGCATATTTTCCATTGTAAATATGCTTTTCAGCACCATTTATTGTATTTCTACTCAACAGTTCACTCATTGTATTACATGCTTCTTCCATTTGATTTGTCTCCAAAAGAGTGAAGGATAGACTGGCAGTAATAAAGCTCAGCTAATGTCTTTCAATCAAAAAATACTAAAATTTATTTTATTTAAAATTTTGGTAACCGGAAAAGGCACGCTGAGCCAAGGCTCGTTTCCAAGTGCAACCTGGGGGCAGAGGTTATTTCACATCCAAACAGAGGGATGATATGTACAAATACAGGGTAAAGCAAGGTACATATAATAAATCCATTAAGATAAAAAAGTTGATGTGACATATTTACAATACAAATAGAGGAAAAAACAGGTAATTTTGTAAGTGTTGAAATCTATACATGTTGAAATATATATGGAGTAGACAAATTAAATAATCTGATGGGCTGAGACAGCCAGAAAAGTGAAACTGAAATATTCAGTCATGAGAAAAAGGAACGCAGAGTGAAGAGCAGGACTGCGAGAAGACAAGGGAATGGGCAGAAGGAGAGATCTAGGATACAAGGCAAGTGCAGGAAGGGGTAGGGGTTGGTTTGAGTGAGTGCTTTAGTTCAGGGAAGGTGGGAGAGAGAGATGGATTTGGAAGGGGATACTATTCCAGAGGGAGGGAAGCCTATAGGAGAAGGTGAGTTTTCCAGACGAGGTGCGGACTCTCGGAAGGGCGAAAGATCAGACGCAATTAGTGCATGAATTACAGGGGGATGGGGTGGCGGGATTTAGCAGGGATGCGAGATAGGATGGGAGGGTTCCAAACCAATATTTGGAGATGAAGGTGGCGCAATGGGCTGAGCATCTCTGGGAGAGGGATTGGAGGGATAAAGAGGAGTAAAGATCACAGTGGTGCGTGGGGCGTTTGAGGCAGAAAACGTGAAAGAGGACGTTGAGTTTGGCAAGGGAGGTGGCTGGGCTGCGCTGAACACTACATCGGCATAGTCGGAGGCTGGGAGGATTTATTTGGCCACCAAGTCGCACCTGACTAGAATGGAGAGACTGTCCTTGTGGCGATAGAGCAAGCCATGTTTTGGGCACAGTTTGGAATGGAGAGCGCTGAAATGGGGTGAGAAGTCCAGGGTGTGGTCTAGCCAAAACCCCAAGGTATTTATAGATGGGGGCAATGTCGAGAGGAGTGTTTATTTCAGAAATGAAGGAGGGGAGGGATGGAGTCCAGGCAAGTTTTTGCTTGGAGCCAAAGGTCATAGCTACAATTTATTAGTGCTTAGTTTTAGGCAATTGTCGTTGAACCAGGATGTGACCGTGGAGAAATTTTTTTGTAGGGGAGGTTGAATGTCCATGGATGAGGGACCGGATAACAAAAGGCCAGTGTCGTCCATGTACTGTACATGTGAATCTTGGTGTGAGTGCATACGGAAGGGAGGGAGGTCAGTTATGAAAAGGGATAAGAGAACAGGACCCTGGGATTGAGCCCTAGGGAACACCTGCGAGAATGGGGAGTGGAAAAGATAGGATATTGCTGATTTTGGCAGACTGGTAAGGTAAGAGCAGAACCAAGAGATGGCAGGTGGACAGAGACCAAGGGCACCAAGCTTGTAGAGGAGGAGAGGATGAGAAATGGAGTCAAATGCTATGGCATGGTCTATGAAGATGGCAGAGGTGAGCTGCCCTAGGACCATGGCTGAATAGATGGCATCCGTGAAACGAAGAAGGAAGGATGTGGTGGAGTAAAATTTTCTAAAACCTGATTGGACAGGGGAGAGAATGTTTGAAGCTAGGATGAAGTCATTGAGCCTTGAGAGGACAAGTGATTCTTGGACCTTAGCAAGCGAGGGTTGAAGGGATCGTGGATGGTAATTACCAGGAACTGTGGGATCACCCCCTTTATGTAGTGGGAGAACCGTGGCTGATTTCCAGGCAGAGGGAACAGTAGAGGAAGCAAGAGAGAACTTTAGGAGGTAAGTTAGGGGGGATCAGAATAGAGGGTGCTGACATTTTGAGAAGTTTAGGGTGCAGCCCATCAGGGCTGGATTTAGCTGAATTCAGGGAAGCAAGAGCATTTAGGACTTTTGTGGGAGAGACCGGGGAAAGATGGAACCCAGATGACTGCTTGAGGGGGTAGGGTAGCCGTGATGAGATGGGTACTGGCCTGGGGGAGGGCGCAGGTAGTGAAGAACTTATTTAGGGCATCAGTGACCTGGGTTGGGTCAGTTACTTGTGAGCTGGCCATGCAGAGATTGGGGGGAGGGGAATCAGGGGAGGGTTGGAAAAGCAAACGGAGGTCTGCCCGTGAGGTGGAAGAAGTGTCAGGGGATTGCAGATGAGATTTAAAGTAGTCTGATTTAGCCTGCATAATTCGTTTTGTGCAAGTATTACAGAGGACACGATATGACCAGAGGTTGGCCAGGTCACTAGAGGTTTTAAAACCCCGCCAAGCATGGTCTTGGGAATTGCACAAGGCCAGGATTTCATGAGATATCCAGGGATGGTGGTGGTGCTTCACCCTCATAGTTTTTAGTGGTGTGTGAGCATCTCAGACTTTTAGGAATGTGGACATGAAGTGGTAGAGGGCATCATCGACTGTGATGGAGGATAAGACCGGTGACCAATTTGCCATGGCCAGGTCATGGAGTAATTTGTGTTAGTCAAGGGATTTGAGGGGCTGATACTGGATATATTTGGGAGGGTTAGAAGGGGTATGAATCTTCCTGATGCAAAAGGTAGGGCAGTGGCTACTGAGCACATCAGGAAACACTCCAGAAGAGCAGATAAGGTGTGGATGGGTAGAGAGCACCCAGTCGAGCAGAGTGTGAGACTGGGAGTGAGGGCTGGGGCGAGTTGGCTCTTTGATTAGCTGGGTTAGGTTTAGTGCTTCTATCTGGAGACTGAAGTTATGGGGAAGGGGGAGAGCCGATCCAGGTTGAAGTCCCCAAGAAGGATCAATTCACCTGCAGAGGCAAGGGAGTAACAGAGGTAATACAGGAAATAAGAGATGAGGGGGAAAGTTTGGGGGAGGCATACAGAACACCGAAAAAAAAAAAAACGGCATGGATGAAGGTAGTGCGATCTTGATCAAGAGGAGTTCATGAGAGCTAGGGATGGATTAGCAGTAGGAGATGGAGCAGGTTAGGGAGTTCGGTGCGTAAGCAACCCGCCTCCCTTTTACCACAGATCTTGCCTGTGGAGGTAAATAATCAGGGAGTGCTAAAAAGTTATCAGAGCTACGTGAGGAGAACCACGTTTCTGAAATACACAGAATATCGGGAATGTGTTGAGTGACCCACACTTTTAATTCATAGCATTTTGGGAGTAAACTACAAGTATTTAGATGAAAGATTCTGACCCTTTGGGAGTTCAGTCGGGGAGAGTGTAGTAGAGGGGCTTGGGTTAAGTTTGATGTCCCCAGCTAGGAGTAGGAGTAGGAGGAAGACTAGAAGGTGACAGTGGGGAACATAAGTTTTGAATTTAGATTGGTAGGTTTGGTTGGGGGGACACGAGCAGGAAGCTGGAGGCAGGAGGCGATGAATGGCTTCTACTTTTAAGGGGTTAACGAGTAACCCAGAGTGGAATAAGCATTTGGTAACAGGGAGGGGAGGGAAAAGGGAGGAGAGGAGAAAAAGAAGAGGGTGTTTTAGCATTACAGAGGGGGTGGTACTGAGATTGGCTTGTTCAGAAACTAGAGATGGGGCTAGGAGAAGGAGGCAAAAGACTAAAAGGGGATAAAAGCATTGAGAGATAATGGCTAATTTAAAGAGAAGACAAACTTTGAGCAGCAGTGGCCACTAGTGGCTAAACGATATAGGCTGCAGATGGAAAACTAGGGACTTTGTACTTTTCTACTGCCGTCGTATAAATCTAAGGATGGACAAGGGTGGGTGTGGTGGTAGTAGTGGGGGAGCAGCCGAGGTAATGGCTGCGGGGCAGAACAAGAATTGAGGCAGCTGTTTTCCTGGGTCAGACGTCTGGTGTGGTCTGAAGATCACATACTACCACGCGGTCTGAAGTTTACAAAATGGCGCTGGATGCCCGTTGTACCTTTCCCCAGGATCCTGACTGCTGGGGAGGGCTCCGCTCCTGCCTGCCCTCTCTACCTGTCTGATCAGATGTGAGGATCCCTGGGCTAATAAGGAAAAAACAAAAGGCAAGGTAAGGGGCTGGTAAGGGAAAGGGGAGGAATGAAATGAGAGACAGGGAAGGGCTACTGCAAGACGTACAGCAAGAGAACGGGAATAGAGGCAGGAGTTCAGAGTTGTACTTGGGGAGGAAATAAGAACAGAGAAGATAGATTATAGAGGCAAAAAGGAAATTAAAAGCAGTGTAGATAGTTTGCAGAAGCAAGATAGTGGCTGAAATTAATATAGCCCCCTTAAACATGTGGTGCTACACTCCCAGTGCAAAAGTTGTTACAGACTTTAAATTTGAAGATATAATACAGAAACAAGATACTGGCTGTAATTAAAATATCCCCTTTAAAAGATATGGTACTTTATTCCCAGTGCAAAAATAGTTGCAGACTATAAATTCCAACTTGGTACGTTTTATAATAGTCGACCATTTAAAGCATCACCTGCACCCTGTTCCAAGCGGCTCCTGTACACCACTGCAATTAAAGGGTTCAGGCAAGCAATTTAAAATGGGGGCATGGCTCGCCATCACACTGAGCAGCAGCACCTGAGCAGTGCTTTTGTCTAGCACAATTTAAAAACACCGTTTTTGTCTCCGAACTGCAGTTAAACACCTCAATGAATGAGTATAATCTCAGGACAAAGAAGAACAGTTTGATGCGAAATATGACTACGTTACAAAATGAGAAAACCCGAGGAAAACAAACTCAGAATCCTGGTGCCCAGAATTTATTTCTGGTTGCGTGGTTCACATCAGGATGTATCAAAATCTTCTACTTCTGGCGGGCTGGAGGATCACACTGGGATGGTGTTGGACGTCCTGGAAAAGGTGGTCGCTCAGTGGAAAAAAGCTGGATGCAATTACCACCAGAATAACTATGGTGGAGCAAACTGTTGACTCTATCAAACTTAATACAGCTGACGTTAACAAGCAGGTCAAGCACTTACAGTTACAGAAAGCTTGTGAAGGAGAACGTTTCTATTCCAGATCAGTCTAGACAACTCTGAAAACCTCCTGTGAGCCAGAAATGCAAGAGTACTGGGACTACCTGAGGGACTGAAGGAGATAATATGCTAGGATTGATGGAGCAATAAGTTGTTAACTGAATTGCATCTTCCAGACCCCCCAATATGGGAAAAGGCTTGCTAAATCAACCTCACAGGGTTGTAACCCACTCAGAGTATACAAGAGTGATACTGCTTGGCATCCTTTTTGAATATGACAAGGAGAAATGTTTATTTATGGCCCTTGCCCTAGAAAGTCGACTGCTTGGTAAGGGAAAAGTTGCTGTTTGAAATATCACACTGCAGTTCATATTTCTTTTAGCTTTATAGCACGGGCTTTGTGTTTCATAACTGAAACCGGGATAATAACGTGGTTTCATGGATATGACTAGCTTTACTGGTGAAACTGGCATAAGATCGTCTATATGTTAAAACTTTTGTGTTCACGACGATTTCATGGCATAGTAGCTTGCTCTTCCAACTATAGAGATTACAGTATTGTCGATGAAACCCCCATTACATGTACCATGACTGTGTTGCAGATCAAGTGTGTATTTCCTGACATGGAATTATTTGCAATTGATTTTATAAATAATGAATAAAAAAAAAAGACTACAATATTTGTAATGCTTCCTTACAAAGATTTGTGAAATTGCTGATAACTGCTTTGGCCACTGAAGCATATCGAAATACATTTTTTTATGTTTGCTTGCACGCATGTGCAAGAAACATAGTGCCACCATGCGAGTTTTCGTAGGTGTGCCTTCCCCACTTCCAGTGCCCTGCTCCCTTTTGCAGATGCAGCTGCACTGCGCCAATGAATGTCCAAGCTATGACAGCCATTCAGATGCAGTGACGTATAGTTCTAAGAAAAATACCTCCGCAGGAAATTTGCATACTGCCATTGGCAGTATGCAAATTGCCTATGTCGGCACTGCATCTAAACTGTCATAGACAGTTCTTCCCCCACTAACACACATACGTGCACACTGGGAGCCCACCCCAGCATGTTTACACGCCCTCCCACACCATATGGCCGATAGGGTGCCCAATCCTGTCAGCTCTGCTACCCCCAAACACACTTTTCAGGTGCCACACTGAGCTCACCCCAGCGTGGCAAATGTCTGTCTGCTGCCCCCAAGACACTTCCAGGTGCGACGCTGGAGTCCACTCCAGCGTGGCAAATGTCCGTCTGCTGCCCCCAAGACACTTCCAGTTGCCACGCTGGAGCCCACCCAGTGTGGCAAAGTCCCACGTCATCTTGTTCAAGAAAAAAAAAACTACAAACAAAAAACAGTCCTCGTTGACTATCTTGCCCCTCCCAACCCACGCCCATCCTCTGCGCACCTACCTCCCCACACCCTACCTCACCCCATACTTACCTCTGGAGCCCAGCGCGATGATCTTCCATGGACCAGGAACACGTTTGCACTCTTCAAAGCCGACCGCAAACTGAGGAGATGCCGGTAAGCTATATAATGGAATAAATAGGGTTTTTTCAACTTTGATACATATCTCAGGCATTTTTGGTAATTTTTCCACCAAATTTTCAACATGGGGTTCTTGGGACCCCACCTCATGAATTCTGGCACTGTCATTTTGTTATTCGGTCCCAAAAGGTGATTTCTTTAGTCACCGCGTAGGAACCACCTTTCGGGACCGACGCATAAAATGGCAGTGTCACAGTCATGAGGTAGGCTCTCAAACCTTATGTTGAAATTTGGTGAAAAAATTCCCAAAATGATTAGTTTTATGAGCGTGCATTATGCAGTTCCTATGCCCGCCGTAAGTTTGTGAATTTTTAATATTTTCACTACAGATTTTAACTTTGCTATTTTACCACACCTCCTTATGAGCAGTACAGCTGTCATTTTTCACCCTTCTCCCAAAATGTGTTTCCACACATGTAGCGCACAATGGCGCAGTCAGTGTGCGAAATCTATATTCGGGACAGATCAAGAAAATCACAGTGACACTGTTCATGAGCAGAGGTCTTAAAATGGCTATGTTAAAATTTGCTGACAAAAGTCCATAAAATGACTGTGTTACGAGCAAGCATTGCACAGTTTCCATGTACCCTTGTAAGTTCACGAATTTGTAATATTTTCAGTCCAGATTTTCACCACTGGCATTTTTCACACCATGGCCGAAATGTGTTTTCGCACTTCCAGTGCAGAAATGCGTAGTCGCTGTGGGAAATCACTGTTCGGGACAGATTAAGAAAATCACAGTGATGCTGTTCATGAGCGGAGGTCCCAAAATGCCTTTGTTGATAATCTGCTGTAAAAAAAAATCCCCAAACTAATTACAGTATGGGTGTGCGTTGCGTGCGGTTTCTACGCATGCTCGTGACTTCACCAGTTTTTTTAATATTTTCACTGCAGATTTTCAACATTGCCATTTTTTACACCTCCCCATGAACAGTACAGCTGTCATTTTTCACATCCTGTTCGAATGTGTTTTCGCACCTGTGGTGCCAAATGGCGAAGTCGCTGTGCAAAATCAGCTTTCGGCTAACAAACTGATATTGCCACTGTTCATAAGGTGAGGGTCACAAAACCCATGTTGAAAATTTGGAGTGAAAATTAACGAACGCCTGAGGCATTTGCTCACCATAACGCCAATTGTAGAGACTGACAGGCATCAGGGGTGTGACTTGGATTGTCACCTGTACTGCTCATACCATTCCACCCCCACCCACACCCTGCAGCCAGTGAGAGGCATCGAGGTGTGCCTTGGACCTTGGCCCCAAAGTTCACCCCATTCTCCTATACTGCACCCATCTCACCGATTTCCTGATGGAATGGGGTGAGCATAAGGGCCAAAGACCCCAAGGCACACCATGACACTTGTCGGTGTCTGCAGGGTAGGGTGTGGTGAAATTGCATGGCTGTTTTGCCTGACGACCCAAAGGCACACCCCAATGCCTGTCAGTCTCTGCAGGGTGGTGGTGGGTTGCTCAGTTCAATACTTCACTGCCATTCCTATTATGCATCTCTCCAACTCTTACACTACTAATGCCAATGCCAGCAAGCAAACATTCAGCATTGACAAATGCTTGTTTGTTACTGCTTTTCCTGGCCAGACACTCTGGGATCTATCTTAAACGGGATATACCCTGCAGCAGCCCAAAGCCATCATTTTGATGGTGGCTGGGTTTTTCTCTCAGATTTGTTTCCCATCCCTCCCTCTGCCCTGTGGCATGGACAGTAAGTGTATCAGCCTACATGCAGCCACAGTGCTCTGTGGAGGGGAGCAAGCAGTCTGGCCCACCCTTATGTGTCACTCTGGTGGTGGAACCTGCTGCCAACCCTTTCAAAGCAGAAGGCACTGCTTTGCTGCATTTTTTCCAGCCCTCCCAGCTGCTTCCTGGTATGACTCAGCAAGTCTGCTCCCAAACAGGGGTTGCCTGCACAGCAGAGTGATGCTGAAAGCTTGCCATGAGGGGTGAGGGGTCAGCTGCCCCCACTCTCATAATAAGGGGTCAAGAAGTACATATTGACCCCCCCAATAGAACTAACACCTGTAACAGGTTTTATGTAGTTTAACAAGCAGTAAGACTGCTGTCTACTAAACTCTCCAGGTGTCTGTCATCAATCCTAAATTCCTTGCATCATCTCTTTTTTTTTTTTTTTTTTTTTTTAAGTCTTTGGTAACCAGGTAAGGCCTACTAGGCACAAGTGCCTGTTTTCAGGGGTGACCTGGGAGCTCCCTTTGGATTGTGCCTCCAAGCCTGCCAGACAGGTATACAGAAGAATGCAGGTTTGCAAGTATACAGTAACCCATCACATGCATCATTACAGTAGGATACTACACTTGTAAACTGATCGCCTTTGATAATCTCTCCCTGCATTGAGCCACATCATGGAACTGTAGCTATCAGCGTCAGGACCACCTGGCAAATTTTGCTGGCTAGGGCTGTCCATGTTGACATGCCTCATCGGTGCCTATATAATGGACGTCCACAGCATTACTCATTTCTTTCTCCTCCCATCAGCTGCTCATCAGTTTGCTGCTGCTTAAGAACACCACAGAACTTGGAAAATGTCACTGTCACTACTCATTCAGGTTTGTTATTTTAAACTCTTCTTTTATGCCACCTCCAAAAGAAAAGGAACCGCTGTTCTGCTGTTGTCGCTGCAGTGACATTAAGATTTATAAAGACAATAACTCCATTTGTATCCACTGCCTCAGTATGGACCATGACATTAAAGCCTGCTCAGTCTGCCAGATCTTTAGACAGGCAACCAGGAGATGTTGCAAGAAAGCTTTGGAAGTACACCTAAAGCTAAAGGAAATGGAGAAACAGGTTGTGGCAAAGGCAACTTCACCAGCATCAGTGGCTTCATTTCCCAATTCACCATCAACTTGATGTTTCCCAAAGTCGACTGCATCCATTGCTGACTCAAAGAAAAGGGACAAGACCTCAAAGTTGGTGGAGAAGCACCACCACTCTGAGAAGGAGAAGCAGGATAAGGATAAGGCCACTTCTCCAGACTGTTCCATTTCACCTCTAAGAAGAGGTAAGTCTGTTGAAAACGACGGGTCCCAGGCTCCGGTTGTGGGTCCTACCACATCCCCAACCATCTCTGAGACACCAGGGTCAGGATCTGGTGCTGGCTAACCTCCCTGCTGGATGATATCGCAACCCATACTGCCGCTGGGTACAGTTCTATCAAAAGTTCTGCCACTGACAATTCCTTTTGGGCCAGTCGATGCAAAGCTCATATACCAGGCAGTGTCAGAACTTTTTCAGCCCCTTGCTGACTTGCTGTCATGCTCCATCAGTGCCCTCAGCTGTGCTGTTGTCAGACTTACTGTCAGTGTTTCAGTTCTCTGTCCCTGCCATCATGCTGGATCCTGAATGGCCTCTGTCGATGGGTCCTTCTCACTGTCTCCTTGTCCCATTGACCTCAGCCAATGATGGTCAACATTGACGATGATCTGGAGTATAAACCAGAGTATATGGAAGAGGAAGAGTCCATGGATGAAGAAGAGGAAGCAACTGATGGTAGTAGGCTCAAGCTCTTCTCTTTCTTCCTGCTCAGAGGAGCGTGTGAAAAACACTCCTAGGTCACCACTTGAGGATGTCTTATTTCAGGCCTTCCTTAAACAGGTAAATCTGAAATTGGGGTTTCAAGCTGAGGAGGATTCCTCCAAGAGACATCTCTATGAGTTCTTGTAAGTCTCTGACTCCTGCACTGTTGTTATTTCTCCTGTGCATTCTGCATAAGATGATGTCACTGGCTGCCCGACATAGACCAGCTCAGTTGCCTACAGTTCTCAGAAAGGCTGATAAATATCCATCCCCAACTGCAAAGTCATATTATTCATCACAGCCGAAAAATATTCTTTGATAATTAAGGCTGCTCATGATAGATCTCAAGCACCCAAAACGACTCTTCCTCCTGGTAAGGAGTTGAGGAAGCTGGATGGATAGGAAAGAGGACTTTTGTTTCTGCTTCCTTGGTTTAAGAATAGTAAATTAGAAGGCTTACGTGAAATAATATCAGAATTCCTCTGTAGGACTATGGTCTCCTTGGCCAATAAAATTGCCAGAGGGCCAGGACAAAATATTGGCCCAGCAGACTTTTGCTAATGGACAGGAAACTGGAAAGCATCTGCTTTGTTGCCAGGGCTGCTGTCTCTGGAGTCTGCCTCGCTGCCACTCATGGCTCAGGGTGGCTGGCTTTGCATGAGTATAACAATCTGCTAAGTGCTTCCCTTAGAAGGAAGCAGTTGTTTGGCAGTGATGTAGAAAAATGCATTGAGGGATTTACAGTTCTGAAGAATGACTTTAAGGTCCATGTGTACTTTGAACCCTAAATCCCAGGGAAGGGGTAGGGGTTCTTTTTGAAGGGCCTATACTCGTCCAGGCTGTGGTTATTCAAGAGGCCTGGAACACAGTTCCCAGAGACCTCAGCCATCTACTTCCTAAGGTGCAAACCCCCCTCCTGGTGCCCATGCCTGACTTACAAAAGTTCAGACCATTACAGGCACTCCTGCCACCCCAGTGCTTTCTGACCACCCTCCCTTCATCCAGCCTTGTTGCCTCAGGAAGTTTTGAGAGAGGCCACCTCCTACTAAAAAAGTGGAGGGTGATCACTACAGATGCCTAGGTCCTGGAGGTGGTTCAGCATAGACACACCATAATACTCCTTACTGTTCCTCCAGTGACCCCCTGTTGCCAAACAGGTATCCTCTAGGACATCTTTCCCTCCTGCTGGAGGTGGTTCAGTCCCTCCTCTGCAAGAGGGCTGTGGAACTTGTCCCAGTTTCAGAACAGAACCAGGGCTGTTATTCCTGGTATTTTCTAGTCCCAGAATGGGCCAGGGAACTAAGACCTGACATTGCAGTAATTTCTACAGCAACAGACTGGGATGTTACAAGCAGAGGGGCATGATGTCAGGTGTAGACAAGCATCCTGAGCAGATGAAGACCAAGGACATCGATACAGTTTTTAAGTTGTTTTCCAAACTTATAAAGAAAAACAGTAAGTTAAATAAGGAAATGGGTATTATTCTAGGAGTTAGCTTAAAATATGATTGTTATGTAGTACAGAATGTTGTTCTCACTGTTCCCTTACAATAAGTAGCTGAACGAAACAAAGCAATGAGTGCAAGGGAGCAGTGACATCAACAGACACCACTGAATAACGATCATATTTTAAGCTACCTGTGGAATTCTATGTATTCCATGGGATGTAAATAACATAGCTGCTAGTAGATGAATATAATTTTCAATGTTATTTTACTAATAGCTATGTTGACAGATAGAATAACCCATTTATTCTGCAAATCTATTTGCCCTCCCATGGTATACATATAGACTGTAAGCTGGCATGTCTACATAATGCGTTTTTTCACAGTTACCCCCAAGAGGTTGGGAGCTCTTTAAAGCTCTATTAATTTCCCACAGTGCCATTGACTTGAAGCGCCATGTGCACTAACAGTGCATTCTTTTGCTTTATGTAGCCATACTGTAGTATAGCTGTATCCTATGAACCATATAATTTCATAGCCCTAATATTGTTTGGATAAACCCAGCTTTACACACCGCAGGCCTAGAAATATTTATATGGAAAACGCCAACATTAAACCAAATGATTGCGCCTTTTATGTTTGTAATTACTGAAAAACATCAGTTTTTGGATATTAGATTTCTGCTTCTTTATTTTTCTAAAGGCTATGCAAAGAAGAGCTTAGGGGTCTAATGACTGGCCTTTGTAATTTCCAAACAACTACAAAATATTGAACTTTCTGCGTATTGATTTTAATGCATGCAGTGGTATTCATTGTAAAATGGTATACACAGTGCTTGACACGCAACTGAGAAGAGGATGTTTTACAGTAATATAAACCAATACAAGGAATTGTATGCATTTACCAAGAATAACATTAATTGACATTCCTTAGAAGATAGGTAGCTCTCAGCTGGATATTATAAAGATGAGAAAATGAGATTCACTGGTAGGGCATAAAGCAACTTAAAAGGACACTGTCACCTCTTTTTGTGTCATATTATGCCTAGTTAAAAACCCACGTTTTATGACTGCTTGCCTTCTATAAAACTCACTGAAGCTGTTGGTTGCTTGATCTGCTTCCTTTCTCAATAGGACTGAAATGCATGGGAATGGTACAATTATACCCAACCTTGTTTTGCTTCAGATCCTTAATCTACTATTATTGCATACGTTTTGAACATTAGAAACTATACCAAACAGTGCAGCCACTTGTGATGCAATAGTCTGTTCTCTTTACACATATCATGAGTTTCTAGATTGTGTTTGAGGCACTCCCCAGGTCCAGGGAAGATGCAGTAGAAGTTGATCAAAAAATGTAAACTTGGTTTTGTGTGGTGACACCAGTATGGTGGACAGTCTGGTTTTCACTTTTAAAAAGACAAAAGGAACCAAAATCAAACTACCAGCTATATCAGCAATCTCTGCAGAGTGTGAGCAGTCATAACATGTGTTTGTTTTTTAATCTAGGGACAGTTTGAGGCCTAAGAGAGTTGACAGCGATCTTTTATAGGAAAACTACAAACCAAAACCTGAAAAAATATATGTTGTGCAGAGTGTTTTAATTTGTATGTGAAGTTCTAGTGTTTCATTCCCTCTGACTGGTATTAGGAGTTTTTCTCAAATTAGCCTGCTAGCTTTATGCTAGTTTTACGACCCCTGGGGATCTCCATACCTGATAGTGTAATTGTATTTCTGGTTCCTACAGGTATTTTGTCTCATGTGACTGTGATGTAAGAGAGACTCAACATTCAGCACACGCATGCCAAACAAACTAAATATCTTGGAAGCCTTACAAGCTGCACAAAATTACCAGCAGCAAAGTTTTTCAGGACAGTAAAACCTTTAGGATGAGGGTAGTCACCAAGCTGAATTCTACAGATTTTAAAATATAGCCATCTCTGTTGTTGTGAACTGATTGTAATGCAATGCTTTCTGCTGAATTTATGGGCTCTGCTACATCACCATTACATGAAACAAGGTGCACTGTAGGACAAAGAAATGCAATAAAACTATTTGATATGGTGATTCCAGGGTCGAACTACCCAAAGCTAGCAGGCTAATTTAGGAAAAACTCCTAATACCAGTCAGAGGGAAGGAAACATAAGAACTTCACATACAAATTAAAACACTCTGCACAACATATATTTTTTCAAGTTTTGGGTGTAGTTTTCCTTTAAAGTATTTATGGGTTTGCCGGCCCAGTGGTGCTAGAGGTTCAGGCGCTGGTCGCTACATCTCACACCATGCCTGGCAACCCAGGTTCGGGAATGAGCCCAGACCTCTGGGGGTCGGCTGAGGGGGAGAGAGGATCGAGCATCTGTAGGATTGCTCTTCTCTCTCGGGGGAGAGAGACTTGTCGTTCCACTTGTTGATTGCCCTCTCGGCGGCAGCGGAGGGCAGTACTGGTTGGGAGGCATGTACTGACATCCTTACATTGGTGGGGGGGAATGGGAGAAAGAAGAAAAGGCTGGTAGGTTCCATGACGGCCACACATCTCCGGAGGGTCACCCCTGGTGTTTAGACTGGGTCTCGGGGGCTGGCTGGCATCCTCCTCCCTGGCCCCGCTGCAGGGGGCAATCCGTGGGAGAATTTCTGGGGGTTGGCAGAGCAGGGACGCGAGGAACCAGAAAGTGAGTTCCTCCGTGAGGAGGACCACAGCCACCTGTCAGGGCTCACAAAGGATAAAAACCTATATAGAGGGGGGAAAAAAAAGTATTTATGGGTGAATGATGAGGTGATATTAATCAGGTTTCCAAGTAGTACCACTTACAATAGAAATACTTAAGATGTCTACTCCAGTACTGTAAGTATATACTTTGTCACAAGTGTGGGGTGGACTTACCAGTGGCCTATAACATACTGTAGCACCAAAGAAAATCTAGTCTGCTTTCCTAGGGGAGTAGAATTGGCAGGGTATGCTTGAAGATTTACTGTATACCCAGAGCACTGAATCTCAAGAACAAATAGTGTGCTCCAATGATTGCCTTACAACCAGAAAAGGGGTGTGATATAGGACACCACCAGTATCTTATGGCAGCTGCCTCCCCCCTTCCCCAGTCTGGTAGAGGGAGGGGAGACCATGTTGCTACAGGTAGGTTACAGGGACATCTGAACAGCACAGCGACTAAAGACAGACTGCAGACAGGTTATGCACCCAGAAGGTTCAGTGGCTTGCTCAGGGTCACACATGGACCTCAGTATTGGATGCCTGAGTTTTCATTTAAAACAGCTAAATTCCTAGCCATAATAGCTCCAAAGATAGCCATTTGTAAAGATAATTGCTTTGAAAGGGAATAAGTTTGGAACACTTAGGCCTTGGAACTTAAGTTTTTTTTGTTTGTTTTTTATTACTTGAAAGTGAAATAAAGTTGCATTTTCTGAAACACTGATTTTATTGAAGGGGTGGGAGAGTCACAGGCTTCTAAAATTTTGCCTCAAACTGTAGGACCAGGAAGTCCAAAGTACAGTAAATTGAAATATGGTGCAGATGGTACAGAGGTTGTTAGATAAAATGGTGGTTGTGTTGGTTGATTGGTAAAGTACTCTGCTGTGCACCTCTTCATCCTCAGGAGTTAACTGATTGTTTCAAACAACATGAAGTCTTGCTGTATTCTGACTATTGCAGTTAGCCCCAGCCTTTAAACTGCCCCGGAGAACAAGTGTTAACTTTCTATGCAGAGCATAGAATGCTGAGCTCGAGCTCGGTTGAGGTCTCTGTCTGGAGCCCTTTGAAATCTAACTGTCAGATTTTTCACTCCGCCTCACTGAACAGTCGCTCCGGAGATTTCTCCTTCAGCTCGGTTCGAAAGTCTGTTAAAGTCTCTGTTAAATTGTCGGTTTTAAACCAAATTTATTTCCGCACAGTCGGTTCAGTCTCTGTCTGTGGTACCATGAGTAATAGATAGGTTTTGTTCTGTTTTTCTGTGTGGAAATTGCAAATTGTTAGATCGGTTCGGCTGAACCGATCACTCGTACTGAATCCTTGTGTTTTACTTTAGAGTGTGGTTACCGGTCCTTATCGGTTCTAAAAAAAACATGTTTTTAATGTTTTTTTTTTTACAATACCTGTGACACGGTTGGGAACCGATAAGGGAGTCTTGCCTGGCGGTTGCCATAAAAAGGGTAAGTTTGGTTAGGTTGGCCATGTCTGAGAAACCCAAGAAAAAAATCTGGCCCACTGGGTTTCAACACTGCAGTGAGTGTGGGGAGGTCTTTGCTAGGCCGATCCCCACACCACCTGTGTTTATTGTCTGGGGTTTGAACACCTCGATTCAGACTGCCCAATTTGTAAAAATTTTCCTAAATCTACCCTTGAAAAGAGATTAGGTAGACTGAAGGAAAAGGAAGCCGAGAAGTCCGCTGACCCGGATGGCCAGCCCGGTTCGGTTCCAACCGAACCAGAAGGAGTGCCCTCTGACCAGGGCGATACTTCTTCGGGCAAGAGGAGAGCCGATCCTGAGGGGTCGGTTCCTACAAAAAGGAAACGCAAAGAAAAATCGACCAGTTCGGATCCAGAGGTTCATGTTCCGACCGCCGAAGAGATAGCCAGAGCGATTCGGATTGTGGAATCGCTTCGCACTGTTCCGACCGATCCGGCACCTTTTGGCAGGGGTTCGATTTGGTCGGTTACGTCAGTTCAAGATTATACCCCTGAAGATTTTTATGAACCGGAGTTTGAGGAGGAGGGGGAGTTTGAAGATGATGGTGATGATGGTGAAAGTCTGGATGTGCCTGTGGAACTGGACATCTCCCCAGACAGACCTTCTGGTGTTTCCCCTCCTAGGCTTTCTGAGTCCCCTTCCCATTTTCTGTTTTACAGAAAAGTGGCTGAAACCCTCCAGCTCCCTATAGAGGAGGCTATGGAGGATCAAGAGGAGCCTAATTATGTAGAAATGATGGACATCCCAGAGTCCAGGAGACTGTCTGTTCCCCTTCACAAATCCTTTGGGAAGCAGACACAAAAAATCCTGAAGTCTCCCAATTCTGTACCTCTTGTTGACAGAAGGATGGACAAGAGGTACACACTATCAGGCTCAGATATGGAGTTTTTATATCAGCAATGCAGCCATGTTGGAGTAGTGCAGGCTGCTGCCTGTGACAAGGCAAACATTCCCTTGGCTTCACATCCCCCAGACAAAGACTCCAGGAAGATCGGTGCCATAGCAAAAAAAAAGTACATGGCATCTTCCTTGGGACTCAGGCAGGCGAATTATATGGCCTATACAGCCAGGTACCAGAAGTCCAGGTGGGACACTGTACTGGCACTGGCTAAACAGGTCTCCCCCCAGCTAGCCAAGGAGCTGGAGGAGGTGGCTGTAGATAGGATTGAGGCATCAAAAGTACAGTTTCATGCTGCTGTGGACTCCAGTGATGTGTCATCAAGAGTCATGGCTACATCTGTGGCTCTTCGGAGAATGGCTTGGCTCAGATGTACTAGCCTCTCACAGGACACCCAGGCTAAGGCCATGGATTTTCCTGTAGTGGGTAATTCTCTGCTTGGGGAGCAGACAGAGAATTACATGAAGAAAATGGACGAGTACAGGACCACTTACAGGAGCGCTCAGGCCAGGGAGAAGCAGGCAACTCCTCAAAGGCAGCAGTCTAGGGGCAGGGGCAGGCCTTTTCATAGGCCTTTTTACCAAGCACAAGCCTCTTCTCCCTTTTCACAGAGGGGGTTCTTCAGAGGGAGAGGCAGAAGGGGGATGAGCAGGGCTGCATCCACTCCTCAGCCTAAGGCCCCTGCCAAGCAGACACCCTGATGGGTCTGCCCAGGTCGACTCTCCTATTCCAGTAGGGGGCAGGCTGGCTTACTTTGTTCAGGACTGGATGTCTGTTACCTCAGACAAGTGGGTCCTGGAAGTAGTAAGCCAGGGACTGGTTCTCAGCTTCAAAAAATTTCCGAAGATGAGAGCCAGATCTTTTCCACCTGCAGGTCTCTCAGAAACCCTTGCCCTAGAGGCAGAGGTTTCATCTCTTCTGGCCTTAAGAGCCATAGAGAGAGTTCCTTCCCTACACTGGGGCAAAGGTCTGTACTCCAGGTACTTCCTTACCCCAAAAAATACAGGGGAGTGGCGACCCATCCTAGACCTAAGATACCTGCACAAACATCTTGTAAAACCAAAGTTCAGGATGGTAACTCTGGGAATAATTCTTCCCTCTCTAAGGCCAGGGGACTGGCTAGCCTCCCTGGACCTCAAAGATGCCTGTTTTCACATTCCCATCAGGTGCTCCCACAGAAAGTACCTCAGGTTCGAGTTGCCCTCAGGCCACTATCAGTTCAAAGCAATGCATTTGGTCTAACATCGGCCCCAAGGGTTTTCCAAAGTGCCTGGCAATAGTCGCTGGCTTTCTAAGAAGGCAAAGATTTCATTTTTCCATATCTGGACGACTGTCTCTAGTGGGTCAGTCTCCAGACCAAGTCAAGTCAGACCTGCAAGTGACCCAGCAAGTGCTCACTTTTCTAGGATTTCTTCTCAACCTTCCCAAGTCAGTTCTTGAACCAGTGCAGCTCCTTACCTTTATAAAGGCAGAGCTGGATACTGTCAAGCAAGAGCCTTTCTTCCCTGGAAAGGGCAAGAGTTCTTATAGAACTGGCTTCTTCCTTCAGGTGTCTCGACCAGCAAGGCATTTCTCCAGCTCTTGGGTCACATGGCAGCTTCTACAGCAGTGGTCCAAGGGCAAGATTCCAGATGAGGGACATTCAGTTCCATTTGAGGGCCTTTTGGTCCCAGAGGAAGGACTCCTTACCAAACTGATTCCAGTGACCTGGACCCTGATCCAAGCCCTTCAATGGTGGCAGGATTAGGACAATTTAAGGCAAGGGTCCCATTTGCCACTCAGTCTCATTCAGTGGTCCTTACCATGGATGCTTCCTTCTAGGCTGGGGAGCCCATCTGGGGCCCTCACTGCCCAGGAGCTGTGGTCCTCTCAGGAATCCCTTCTCCATATCAATCTCCTAGAACTCATGGCAGTTTTTCTGGCCCTGCAAGCTTTCTCTCAGTTGGTGCAGAACAAGGTGGTCCAAGTCAGAACAGACAATACCACCACAATGTGGTACATCAACAAGCTGGGAGGCACTTGGTCTACGGCCTTGTGCACAGAAGCCATGAAGTTGTGGTCCCTGGCTTATTCCCTGCAAACCTCTCTGATAGCAGTCCACCTTCCAGGGAAGGACAATGTACTAGCACAGGGGTTCTCAAATGGTGAGGCCAGCCTCCCTTGGGAGGCCCCAACCTGTTCCAGGGGAGGCTCAAGCAAGTGTTGAAAAAGTATTGTATATCACTTTTGAACTTTATAGAGTTTGTGTGAAGGGATAAGACAAACTGAAAGAGGATAACAGTAGGTGAATTTATGTATTTATTCACAAGTCTGTGACCAGGGAAGGTATCGTACACTGAGCCATGGCTTATTTCAGTGTACCCAGGGAAGGGTAGTGAGAGAATACAATTCAGAATGTAACTGCAAAACACTCAAGCAATACAAAATGAATAAAGGTGCAAACAAATTAACAATAAAGTAACAATGTGAGGAACAATTGATCAAGTAGACTGGCAGCAGAACTGTCCAAATACAAGCGTTAACCATACAGGTACTAGGAATAAGAGCAGGAGGGAGCAACATGATCCCTGAGAAGTTGCTTAAGAGCAGGGGGCAGGCAGAGGTCATCAGGAAGGTTATTCCAGTTAGAGGGCAAACGGAAAGCAATCTGATCCATGAAGGTATGGCAGTAAGTGGTAACAATGGTTCGAGAGTCAAAATATTGGAGCAAGTAGGTTGTCCTGTTTTGGGTGTTACAATAAGCTAACATAACAGCCAGCTATGGAAAGAGGTTTCAATTTATTCCTGATGTACCTGTGAAAAGTAGGCTATTTTTCTATGGGAGGCCCAAAATATTTCAGTATTTCAGGGAGGCTCAAGATCTTTTCCA
Organism: Neoceratodus forsteri; assembly: GCA_016271365.2. Classification (NCBI taxonomy): domain Eukaryota; kingdom Metazoa; phylum Chordata; order Ceratodontiformes; family Ceratodontidae; genus Neoceratodus; species Neoceratodus forsteri. The sequence goes on from CM028129.1 coordinate 1,420,829,824, forward strand.
TGGCTTAGGGAGGCTCACTATGACAAAGTTTGAGAACTGTTGTACTAGCAGAAGCACTGAGCAGGATCTCACAGGGCCATCACGAGTGGTCCCTGGACCCTCTGGTCTTGAAGGTGATTTTTTCAAGGTGGGGCTCTCCAGAGATAGATCTCTTTGCAGCCCCAGACAATCACCAACTTCCTCTCTTTTGTTGCAGACCCCCAGTCTTGGGTTCAGTCCCTCTGGATGCTCTGATTCTGAACTGGGAGGGAAATTTCTGTATGCTTTCCTCTTTCTCTACTGTTCAAAGTTTTACTCAAGATAAGGTCACAACCTTGCAAAGTGATTCTGATTGCTCCAGACTGGGCCAGACAGCCTTGGTACCCCGTTGCTGTCCCCTAGCAGTCCATCTTCCCTGTTGCTTCCCAGGAAGTACAACCTCTTAACCTCCTCTCAGGGAGGATTTGGTACCCTAATCTTCAGTCTCTCAATCTCAAGGCATGGCTCTTGAAGAGTTAGAGTATGCAGATTTGCATCTATCTCAGGGAGTTCTGGATATTCTCAAAGCCTCTCGAAAGCCCACCACTAGAAAAAACCTATAGCTCCAAATGGAAGAGATTCAGCATTTGGTGTTCCAAGAAACATGTTTCCCCAGATGCTGCTGATTTGTCCACAGTTCTGGATTATATGGTCCATCTGAATGGCTTAGGCCTCAGGCCAGCTACTCTCGAGGTGCACTTGTCAGCTGTTTCTGCTTTTCTGTCAGTGGGAAAGTCTTCCTCACTATCATCTCATCCTGTATTCTGTAAATTTTTTAAGGGATTGCTTCATACAGTCGTGGCCAAAAATATTGGCGCCCTTGCACTTTTTCAAATAACTCACAATTTCCTCTAAACATAAGTTGAAATTAACAACAGTACAGTATTCGGTCTCCACAGTTCTTTATTTCTCTGTTAATATTACAGAACCTTTGTTTTTGATTCAGATTTTAATATATCCTTTTAAATCAGAAAATAAAAAGAAATGGCATTGACAAAATTATTGACACCCTAGACTTAATATTTGGTAGCACAGCCTTTGGTCAAAATAACTGCAATCAACCACTTCCTATAGCCATGGATGAGCTTCCTGCACCTCTCACTGGCAGTTTGGCCCACTCTTTTGTGCAAACTGCTCCAGTTCTCCCAGATTTGAAGGGTGCCTCTCTCTCAATTGCTGTTTTCAGATCTCCACAGGTTTTCAATGGGATTTAGATCTGGACTCATTGCTGGCCACTTCAGAACAGTCCAGCGTCTTGTCTTGAACCATTCCTGGGTGCTTTTTGAAGTGTGTTTGGGGTCATTGCCCTGCTGGAAGACCCATGACCTTCGGAGACCCAGCTTTCTGACACTGGGTTCAACATTGCGCTCCAAAATGGCCTGGTAATCTCCAGATTTCATGAGGCCATGCACACGTTCAAGGTACCCAGTGCCAGAGGCAGCACAGCAACCCAAAACATCACTGAACCTCTTCCATGTTTGACTATAGGGAAGGTGTTCTTTCTTTGAAGGCTTCATTTTGTTTTCTGTAAACATAGAGATGATGTGCTTTACCAAAGCTTTAATTTGGTCTCATCTGTCCACAGGACATTCCCCCAGAAGGATTTTGGCTTGTTCAGGTGTGTTTTGGCAAACCCCAGTCGGGCTTTCTTATGTCTCTCTCTCAGCAGTGGGGTCCTCCTGGGCCTCCTACCATATAACCCCCTTTCATTGAGTTGGCGACAGATGGTGTGAGTTGAAACTGTCGTACCTTGTGTCTGAAGGTCAGCTTGAATCTGTTTGGCAATTGATCGAGTGCGTTCTCCACCATTCGAACAATACTCTGGCTGCAATCTTCGATCAAGTTTTCTCTTATGCCACGTCCAGGAGAGGTTGGCTACAGTGCCATGGGCCTTAAACATCCTGGTAACATTATGTACAGTGGAAACAGGAACATCGGTCTCTGGAGATTGATTTGTAGCCTTGAGCTTGTCCATGCTTGGCTACAATCTTGTGTCTGACCTCCTCAGACAATTCTCTGGCTGTCTTTCTTTTCTCCATGCTCATTCGGTAACACAGTGACACAAAACAGGAGAATGAGTCCTTTTCTCTATTCAAACTGGTTGAATGAGTGATTTTATATTGCAGGCACCTGCAACTCACCACAGGTGAGTTCTGTTCCAAAGTGAAGGATAATCACCTGCTTGAAATCTAATTATTTCTAACTACTTCTAAAAGGTGCCAATAATTTTGTCCGGGCCATTTAAGGATTTCTGTGTGAATAAGCTAAGACTTAGTAAATTTTTCTGCTTTTGTGTTTTATTCCACTGCAAACCAAAGAAATACATATGTGGATACCAAAATATTTTTTAATTTCAACAATTTTCTGGAAGGAATGGTGCATTATTAGAAAAAACTGCAAGGGCGCCAATATTTTTGGCCACGACTGTACCAATCCTCCCTTTAGAGACCCTGCCCCTGCCTGGGTTTAATTGTTTGCATTGCTTAACTTATGCAACCCCTCTTTGAACCTATGTCCTCAGCAGAGCTTAAGTGCTTGACTTGAAAAACTGTGTTTTTAGTAGCCATTAACTCTGCCAGATGTATCAGTGAATTGCAAGCCCTGTCAGTGGAACCTGATTTTATCTCCTTTCATAGGGATAAATGGTCCTTAGAACCAATAGAAGGTTCTTGCCCAAAGTGGTTTCAGATTTCCACTTGAATCAGTCTGTCTCTCCCTGTTTTCTTCACCGATCATTCTTCTTCAGGAGAGAGGAGGCTACACAGTTTAGATGTTAAAAGGGCCCTTAGCTACTATATAGAGCGCTACCAAGGGTCACAGGTTTGATTCCTCCAGTTGTTCCTCACTTATGGAGAAGTGGGAAAGGGCAAACCTGCCACCAAGAGAACTATTGCCAGGTGGATTGTATCTTGCATACAATTCTGCTATGAGAAACTAGGAAAAATTCCACCTTCAGGCCTGAGGGCTCACTCCACCAGAGGTACAGCTGCTTCCCTGGCTGCTGCCAGGGATATTCCTCTCTTGGAAATTTGTCAAGCAGCCACCTGGAAAACGGTCCATACCTTTACCAAGCATTACTCTCTGTATATCCAGGCTAGGAGTGCTCGGTTTAACACACAACAATGCCAGACCTATTATTCCCAAAGTAGGTTCTGTCCCTCCTCCATGGAGGTACTGCTTAGTAGTCTGCTATAGTCAGAATACAGCAAGATTTCATGTTGTTTGAAGAAAAATTACTCACCTTAGTAATTATGTTTCTTCTAATGGAGTCTTGCTGTATTCTGACCTTCCCTTCCTGCCTCCCCTCCCAGAACCAGTTTTTGGGAAGTGGGTGGGCAGGTGCAGTGTTGCACCTCAGGGGTGCTCCTGTTACACCCTCTTCTTTTCATTCGGGTGTTTGTTTTCTTATTATTACTCTTATTTGGATTGGTTTTTGGGTTTCCTGACTTGAGTCTTCCTTTGGGAATCCAAAACTTTTTGTTGCCAGTTGGCTAGTAAAACTTTTACAATTTCCACATAGGATAGTGAGTTTTTGCTCGTAAGAATCTGACGGTAAGATTTCAGAGGGCTCCAGACAGAGACCTCAACTAAGCTCGAGCGCAGCATTCTATGTTCTGCATAGAAAGTTAACCCTTTGTTCTCCGGGGCAGTTTAAAGGCTGGGGCTAACTGCAATAGTCAGAATACAACAAGACTCCATTAGAAGAAACATAATTACTAAGGTGAGTAATTTTTTCATTGCATCTATCCATCTTCCATCCTTGAGCAGTACGCAGAGGGCCTCCTTGGAGGCACCCAGTACCGCCATGGAGGTTGATGCAGTATTCAAATGATTGAAAGCTAACAGTTTTCTATAACTGACTGGTTTCCCAGGAACTTCTATAAACTTTGAAAACTAATCTGATTTCCCTACATGATTTGCAGTCCAAGAATATTCCCCCTAGTTGGCATAATGTAATTATTTCTGTTATCCACAAAGAGGGGAGAGATAATGTTTACTGTGAGTCCTACAGGCCTGTGTCCATGTTGGAAATGGTCTACAAACTTTTACAGCTATACTGACTTCTCAGTTAGACTTGATTCTTCAGTAGCTTATTAATTTAGGTAAATTGATCATGAAATTAGGTAGGTCTGAGTTTATAATCTTTGGATGTTTTTGCAAGCAAAGCCCCTGCAAGCAAGGAAGAGTAAGCATTGCTGGGGAGGTGTGACATGCTCACAGCGCGATTAAGGGCATGTGGGGGGTAGGAAGAAGTAGGCTGTTGGTTAACTAGGATCTGCAGCTTATCCAGTAGGTAGGGAAATGGGCAGACTAGGTGGGCCAAACGATCCTTATCTGCAGTCAAAGTCTGTGTTTCTATGTGTTGAATGAAAATTAAGTTGCAAACTACACAGTTTCTAGTCAGATAATGTATAGTATTACCAATATTCAAAAAATGGTTATAAACTTTTTAAAAACCATCGTGTAATTTTATGTATTTTTTAATACTTATATTTTATTTCAAACAAAACAGTAGCATACAGCATTTCTCACGCCAGATATTGAGATGTAATACAAAATACATGTCAGAACAAGGTTAAAGGTAATCTAAGCAATCAGGTGTGCGGATGTGGGGGTATTCCAGGAAGTCCAAAAAATCCATATAGTAGTCCAAGATAGCTACACCCTGCAACCATGCGGTGGTCAGCTCAAAGTGAATAATAATATTTTCTAAAACATGAGAAATACGCAACATCCTGTGTTGATATGACCCCATCCCGAACATACAGATTAATACAGAATGGGTAACATTTTAGTGTCGTTATGCAATCAGTGAACTAGAAAGAGCATATAAACAGGTAATTAAGATAATAAACTGGTAAATTATGATGGACTATAAGACTGAACATATCCTGAAACTGTGAATGTAACAAACATTGGCTAGATTAAAGATTAATTTGTGATGAAGTCACAGATCAAGGAGTAGGCAAACCTGCCATTCATCCCAAAGCCCAATATTCCTATCGGATTTAAAGTAGAGCTGTTAAAAGATCCAGGGCTGCAGCTCACATTGCGTCCTCTGGTAGCCTCAAATTCATGAGCAATAGCCTCCGCTCGTTTTCCAGTTTCCTCCGGAACTGTGTATTGAAAAGTATGACCTCCATAGTGAATACAGAAGCGGGCAGGCATAAGGGGTGAGCATACAACCCCAAGACTCCTGAGTTTGGTGTGAACACCATCAAATTTTTTCCTATGCATTCTAGTGGTGTAGGATAGATCAGGAAAAATATGCAGTATGGCCCCACCATGGTTGAGATTATCAGCAGCTCTTGAGGTCCCCAAAAGCTGATCCCTGGTTACCACACCATCCATTACCAGCAAAACTGTCCTAGGTAGATCACTTCAAGCTCCCGCAGCAAGAGGGGAAATCCTATAAGCGCTGATGAAACGGTGAGCATATTCAGGCCCCAAGGCCCCCAGCAGCCACTGTTGTAAGAAGGCCAGGAGGTCATCACCTTCAACCCCCTCAGAAAGTCCAACAAGCCGGATTAGAGGCTCTTTGTGCATTTTCTAGAGCGAGTGAATTTTCTTGTACCAGCTTGGTGGTAGCAGCAAGAGCCTTCCCCGCTTGTGTTTCCATCAAGGTAGCAGTCTTCGTGGCCACTTCAGTTATAAGATCTTATTCCCCCAGATGACTTAAAATCATTTGAATTTTAGTGTCAGTCACCTGCATTGAAGTTGCATAGAAATATAGAAGCTGACGGCAAATAAGGACCGCAAGGCCCATCCAGTCTGCCCATTTCTTTTTCTACCTTATGAATGTGCCATTGGCCTTTGCTCTGTCAATGGCCTATCTATTCATATTCATCTGTATTGCTCCCTTATGCCTATCCCCATGCCTGTTTGAAGCCCTGCACTGTATTCATATCCACCACTTCCTGAGGTAGGCCGTTTCATGCATCCATCACCCTTTCTGTGAAAAAGAACTTCCTCACATTACCCCTTAATCGGCCTCCCTCTAATCTCATGCTGTGTCCTCTTGTCCTGCTATTTTTCTTATATTGAAACATGTTAGACTCTTTCACCTTGTTAATGCCCTTAAGGTGTTTGAATGTTTTGATCATTATCCTCTCCTCCCTCCTTTGCTCCAGGGTATACATACTGAGCTCCGTTAATCTGTCCTCATATGTTTTCTGATGCAGTCCCTGCACCATTTTGGTTACCTTTCTCTGGACTGCCTCATTTTGGTTAATGTCCTTGTGAAGGTGTGGCCTCCACTACTGCATGCAGTACTCCAGATGGGGCCTAACCAGTGTCTTGTAAAGAGGAATTATTTCCTCCCTCCCTCTTCCGACTTGTGATACCCCTGCTAATACACCCCAACATTCCCCTGGCCTTTCCTACTGCTTTAGTGGTCTGCTTGGATGATTTCAGGTCATCGGTGATGATGATGCCCAAGTCTCTTTCTTCCCTTGTGACTGCCAGCAACTCCCATCCCAGCCTATAGGTGGCTTCAGGGTTTCTCTTCCTTATGTGCATGATCTTGCACTTCTTTGAGTTAAACCCCAGTTGCCACTCTTCTGACCATTTTGCTAGTGTATCCAGATCTCTTGTCATTCTGCCCACCCCATCTGGATCATCTGTTCTGTTGCAGATCTTGGTGTCATCTGCAAACAGACAAACTTACCCTCTAGTCCATCTGCAATGTCACTGATGAAGATATTGAAGAGGACTGGCCCCAGAGACTGATCCCTGAGGTACCCACTTGTGACTTGCATCTCTTCTGACTGTATACCGTTTACCACCACTCTCTGTTTTCTGCCCATCAACCAGTTTGCCACCCAGCTGACCAACTTCTGACCCACCCCGAGCCTACCCAGCTTATTAATCACTCTTCTATGTGGAACAGGATCGAAAGCTTTGTTGAAGTCAAGGTAGGCGACATCAGCTGCTCCCCACTGGTCCACCATTCTGGTTACCCAGTCAAAGAAATCTATGAGATTAGTTTGACAGGACCTTCCTGTTGTAAACCCATGCTGTCTTGGATCCTGTGCTCCTATGGGTTCCAGGTGTTGCACTATCCTTTACTTAAGGAGTGCCTCCATAATCTTGCCCACTACTGAGGTAAGACTGACTGGTCTGTAGTTCCCTGCCCCCCCTGCTACCACTCTTGTGAAGCGGGATCACATGAGTCCTTCTCCAGTCTTCTGGGACCGCTCCTGTGCAAGTTGCAGCGATTTCCATGGGGGCTCACCACCAGCGGCTACAACCCTGGATCCTCCGGCAGCCATAGTCCCTGCTCTGGCAGACGACTGCTCCCATGGTGGATGATTTTTAGATCCACCCAGACCTCCCTTTTGGGAGCGACCCATGACAAAAAATTAGATCACTCTGTACAGCTCGACAAGAAGTATCTAAGGCAGGCACTTTTAGTAGAGTTCAGACCTGAAATTCACCAGTTTTAATGTTTAAAAGTTCACCGATCTGCTGAGCGACACAGAGATTCGTCTATGCAACAGGCGTGCTCCACAGCATCCCATGTAATTTTATGAATTGATACAAAAAATATCAGAATAGTCCGATGATGCAAAAATAGTATGTTCGGTGTTTTTGGCTGTGTCACAAGTAAAAAATGGTATTAAAATACCAAAAAAGCAGTTTTAAATATATAGATACATAGACATTGAAGGCAGAAAGTCTCTTGGCCTACCCATTCTGCCCACCCACTCTAAATTTTCTGCCTAGCCCTAGTGGCAATTATCCCCTTTTTTTACTACCCCCCCCCCTTTTTTCTACCTAAACCCACCTCTCTGTCCAATTCCTGCTTGAAGCTGTTGATTGACTTGGCCTGCACCACTTCTTCTAGTAGTTATTTGTCTCATCTGCTGACCTTTTCTATGAAATAGTGCTTTTTAAATCTACCCCCCTGCCAGCTTTAGTGAATTACCTCTCATACATCCCTGTGTTTGAACTCATGGAAGATAACTCCTTTGTGTCTACTCTGTTTATCCCATATAGGTACTTGTAAGCATTAAGCCATGACGAAGGTGGCATCTGATGGGGAATTAATGCATGGTTGGAAGGGATTTGTGGCATGGGGCCGAGAAGGCAGTGCCTACAATGTAACCATGCATTAATCCCATAATCAACCAATTCGGAGAGGCTTAATGCTTTGTAACATGGGTTTTAGGACACTGTGGTTACTATGAGTGTTATTTTCGTAGTGTGAATACAAGAATAGAGACACATTTTCCACTGTTTTCATTTCTTTGCTGCACTTTCTGAAGATTTCAGAGACTATGAATCATATGCTGATGTTGTGAAAACAATAGCAAGCATAAGCATGCAGGAACTGTGTCTCAACATTTGTATCTGACAATGTTTCACATGTGCACAGCTATTATTGTCATAGCCGCCGTGGGAGGTCCATTACATGGTCTCCGAGTCAATCTCGTTTACATATTGTCTGACCTTCTGTGTGTCTATAGCACGTCGCTCCGATGTGGTTACGTCCCCTGTTTCATGCCTGCCCTTCTGTTGCACCTTGCTTGCTTTACTCAGTCACTTGGAGTTGTTAGGGGTGCTCTGCATTGCTTTCCGGCAGCAATATTTGCCGTTCACCATGCCGTATACTGTTACCGAGTACAACTGCACACCACAGCACATTTCAGCTTCCGCTCCCTGTGGTGGTCCGTTCTCCTCTGGACCTGTGTCGCTGGTTGCTCCACTGTGGTGCTGGGCATCATTGGTGCTTCTACCTGCAGATTCCTACAGAGTCACGGTGAGTGGTGCGGAGACACTGTCATGGGCATTTGAGTGCGTGGGTGGGATAGACAAGTGCCGCTTGTGTGGTGCACTGCTTTTCGGATCTGTGTGGATCAGTATGGTATTTCACTTTGAGGATGGCGTTATTGCTAAATTAATGCCATCTCCAAAGTATACCATCTGGTGCATTAGGACCAATTACTTCTCTTTATTTCGTCTTGCTGATCTTTGCCATGTTACAAGTCTGCTTCAATCACGTCATCCTTTTACCTCCTTTTTCTTCAGGCTGTTCATGTTTAAGTCCTGCAGCCTCTCCTCGTATGTCAAATCCCCAAGGCCGTGCACTATCTTAGTTGCCCTGCATTGTACCACTTCCATCTTGTTGCATTCTTTCCTCAGGTGTGGACTCCAGTACCTTGCACAGTATCCCAAGTGTGGCTGCCCCAGTGACCTGTACAAAGGGAACATCACTTCCCACCTTTTACTGCTTATCCCCCTCCCTACATATCCCTGCATTCTGTTTGTTTTGCTCACTACCCTGTTGCAGTGTTTAAATGTTTTAGAGTCTCCAATATCATCACCACCAAATCCTTTTCTTCATAGTGCTATCCTGCACCACCACTCCCATTTTGTATTGCACCCTTTGGTTCCTTTTTCCAGTGTGCATTACATTTTTTTGGGAAGTGGTTGGAAAATATTAGTGGCTGTTCTGCTTAAGAATAAATACCCTCTTTTCAAGTTTAAAAGAGGCGATTGCAGGACAACATAATGAATGTAAGACTCTTCATGAACTGTAGTGACTAACATTCCTTATGCCAACCCATCAACCTCTTTCTTCAGTCCAGATGAGGAGAACGCTTTGATGGGGTTGCATGACCTTTTCTATACCTATTCTATACCAATAGAGGAGGCAGTATGGCGCAGTGGTCTAAGGCTCTAAGCTGCAAATTTGGTGACATCCAGCAGACCAGACCTGGGTTTGAATCCCACAGCTTCCACTTGCATACTGTGTGACCCTGAGCAAGTCACTAAACCTCCTTGTGCTCCCAGGTCGCTCCTGTAAAAAAGCTTTCAGCTTAGTGTGCTATACCTGGTTAAACAACTAAATAAAAAAAAAAATATACATGACCCTGTCCAGATGTGAATTCCCCAGTTTTTCACTGATGCCGCATAAGATATAGATCTTCCTGGACATAAAGTTTCCACCACTCATTAACACTGATGGGAAGTACGCCAGAGGCACTAGGACCCAGCAGGGGCAAACATTTTGCAAGAGGGCCAGCGCCAGAGATGGAGCCACGAGGAGCGGCGCCGGGAGCCTCGGCTCGTGCAGCAATGACTGTCTTGGCATCGAACCTCCAACCGCCTCAGTTCCTTTTTTCCCCCACCTTCGAGTGCGCTTCAGTGATGATGTCGCTCGCCCGCTGGGAGTCAAACTTCAAACTAGCAGCATAGTTTTCAGTTTATTGTTTTTTATTCTATCTCGAAATAAGTACCACTTACTTTTAAATTACTTATTAAGGAAAGAAGTCTTCAACCCTCCACTGACGGAGTCGACCATGAGCGGGTTAGCAGACGGTAGGGAGACTTCGTTTGAAAGCTGTTCAGTTAGCCAGGCTGGGTCCAGTCCGCCACCATCTCCGGAGGGAGGGTCTGACAACAGACGGTCCGATGCTCGGGGGGGGGGGGTTCCTCTGGAAGCATAAAAGAAAACAGTCGCACTCTCGGCACCGTTCGGCCTCGAGCTCTTCTTCGGCCCCCAGGTCAAAAAAGAGAAGGCATCACTCAAGGTCACCTTCTGGTATGTCTGCACGTCGACGGTCGATTGTTGGGGTCAGGTGCTTTCCCCCCCCTCACATGGCTGCGGCACAGGGGGCCACACCGATGCCTTTATCTCCTGGTATTCTTCCTTCTTTTTCTTCAAATCAAAGTCTTCGAGGCCCTGGATTACTTTCGGCGCAGTCGGGGCTCTTTCGGCGTCGACGGGTCTCTCGGTGTTGTCCTCGGCGCTTATCGGTGCCATCTTCGGTGCCGGCATGCCTGTCGATGCTGTGGTCTCTGTCAGCTCCGTGTGCTGGGCTGTTTCCGACAGCGCCATCTCCCTTGCCTTCGGCGCCATGTTCTTCTTTGGCACCGAGGCTTGGTGCTTTGCTGTCCAGCCTTCAGGGGTTCTCAACTTCCGAATCCTTTCTCTTCTTCATTTCATACTGATTTTCACTCCTTTCCTGTCCATACAGTCCTTCCTGGACCATCAGGAGATGATATTGAGCCTGACTCAGATCTTTGACTGGGTGGTGATGTTGAAGGAGCAGGGATCAATCCTGCCGCAGAACCTGTGGTTGAAGACATGTCATTTAAGTCTCTGCTGAAAAATTTTAATTCTACTCTTTCTCTCCAAACTACGAATATCAATCCTGGGAAGCTCTTAAAACACCAATATCTTCATGTCCCGGAGATCCCTATGGATTTAACTCCCCCGGTACAACCATCCTTTGAGACTCTCTCTCAGATGGTATGGAATAATCCCGCTCTCATTCCTTCTGTGGCCAAGTCCATAGACAGGAAGTATGCTGCTTCCAAGGATTGACCCATCTTGACCTCCCAGGCCTTTGCGGACCCTATTGTAGTCCTGGCAGAGAATAAGGCCGTTCTTCCTCAGGCATCTACAGCCCAGCCTATAAACAAAGAATCTCGCAAGATAGACACCTTAGGTAAGAGAGTCTTTGCTGCCTCTACTCTGGGTATGCGTATTGCCAGCTACCAGGGCTGTTTCTCTCAATGTGAGTATGTTCTTTGGCATTCGCTCAAACAGATGGTGAAACCTCTGCCCGAGTCGGACGCTAGTTCAGAGCTACTTCAGACCATAACCAGGCATATCGAGTCCAACAACCAGCAGGTTAAAGCAGCTATGGACACTTTCGATACTGCTTCCTGAGCGGCGGCGGGCATTTGTACTAATCATCACTCCTGGCTACGCACCACGGGCTTCCCGAATGATGCCAAACAGCAGGTCATGGCGTTACCATTTGACGGTATGTATCTGTTCGGACCTCAAGTAGAGCAAGCTCTGGAGGCCACACAGAAGACTAGGTTGGCCATTAAATGGTTTCGACCCACTCCCCACCCCTTCTGGTGTGCACAAGCGCTCAGTTTCACAACAGCCGTCTTTCGGGCAACGGGCAGGGAGGTTTTAACAAAACCCCAGCCCCAGCCTCAAAAAGAAAACACAACAGAAGGCATGCGGGCCCAAAGTGCCCAGTGCCACCTTCTGAGTTTGTGGCCCAGGTCCCACTTCAACTGCCTGAGGGGGACCCTTCCTCAGTGGTGGGAGGACGTCTGACTCAGTTCTACAAGCAATGGAAGTCCATAATCGGTCCACCAGATAATCCGCAAGGGGTACTCCTCTAACCTTTCAGAAGCCCCTCCGGATCGTCCCCCCAAACGACAGCCCAGACTGTCAACAATACAGTCAGACCTTGCCTCAGAGATACAAGGCCTTCTGAACAACAGGGCAGTAGAAATAGTTCTGCTGGATCAACGAAACACAGGCTTCTGCTCCCATTACTTCCTGGTTCCGGAAAAGACCGGTGGCATGCACTCCATTCTGGACCTCAGAAAGTTAAACAAGTTTCTTTTTAAAGGAAAAGTTCAAGATGGTATCGCTCAGGACCCTGTTACCCTTGCTTCATCAACACAATTGGCTAGCTCCCCTGGACGTGCAGCACGCTTACCAACTATTCCTATACACCCAAAGCATCACAAATACCTACAGTTTGTAGCGCTGGGCCAGCACTATCAATTCAGAGTCTGCCCTTTGGGCTATCCTCTGCGCCACAAGTTTTTACAAAGTGTTGTGCAATTCTCGCAGAGCATCTCAGAAAGATTGGAATTCAAGTGTTCCCATATCTGGACGACTGGCTTCTAGCAAGCCTTTCCAGGCAAGGAACTCTTGACGCCATAGCCACAGCCTCAGACTTTCTCACATCCATGGGAGTCCTGCTAAATCTCAGGAAATCACAGTTGCAGCCCTCCCAGAAGCTCCTTTTTATAGGAATTCTTCTGGACACCTCCTGTGAGAAAGCTTTTCTACCAGAGTACAGAAGGAGCGATATCCTACAGATGGCCCGATACATCAGAGAGAACAGCTTGGTTCGAGCTATCTTGATGTAATGGATGCTGGGTCTCATGGCATCCTCGGTGTTCACTGTACCCCTAGCATACCTCCACATGAGAACCTCTCAGTGGATGCCCAGTCCTCAGTGGTCCCCAAACACTCACCCTCAGTCCTTTCTCATCAGGATGACATAACCTCTGAAGAGGTCACTCACCTGGTGGTTGCAAGAGGACAACCTTCTGGAAGGGTATCCCTTTGCTTCCCTGGATCATCAGATTTCCATTACCACCAATGCATACCTGATGGGGTGGGGAGCTGACTGTCAGAATCTTCACACCCAAGGTACATGGACTCAGAACGAGTTCCAGCTTCACATAAATGTCCTAGAAATGAAAGCCGTCCTTTATGTAGTCCGGGCTTTGAGGGACATTCTCTGTCACAAGAACATTCTCCTTCAAACGGACAACAAAGCAGTGATGTATTACATCAACAAGTAGGGCATGCTCACTCTTACCCTTTATGCAGGGAAGCGATGAGAGTGTGGGAATGGTGCCTAGAGTACAAGGCTCTAATTCAGGTGGTCTACCTGCCGGGAGTGCAGAACAAACTGCCAGACCGTCTCGGCAGAACAGAGACTGATCCTCACGAGTGGTCTCTTGACTCAACCGTAGTTTAGTCACTATTCACAGAGTGGGGAACTCAAGACCTGGACCTTTTTGCATCCCCACTCAACGCTAAACTGCCTCTCTTCTGCTCCAGAAATCCAGGGCCTGGCATTTTCTGTCGGGATGTGTTCAGGCTGCAGTGGACAAAACGCTTTCTGTACGCCTTTCCTCCTCTTCCACTAATTCAGAGGGTACTTCTCAAATTCGAGTCCTAGGGGGACAAAATGATCCTCATTGCTCCCTTCTGTCCTTGACAGATATGGTTTCTGTTTCTCAACAGTATGTCGGAAGCCCCTCCGAAAGCGCTTCCCCTTCAGACAAACCTTTTGACCCAGGGGCCTGTGGTCCATCCCAATCTGAGGTCGCTTCACCTTCGTGCTTGGCTCCTGAAGAGATAGAAGTGAATGGGTTCAATGTCTCTTGGAGAGCTTCAGATATTCTTTTTGCTGTGCGAAAGCCAGTCACCAGAAAAACTTACACAGCTAAATAGAAGTGTTTTTCTCTCTGGTGTGCAAAATCCTCTTTGAATCCTTTTTCCTGCCCTTCTAATAAAGTTCTAGAGTACCTTTTAGGCCTTTCAAATTCAGGTCTACAATACTCTACAGTCAAAGTTCACTTTTGTGCCATTTCAGCTTATTATGAGCCAGTACTTTCCTTATCACTGGCTCAGTTGCCAGTAGTGAAGAGGTTTCTTAATGGTATTCTGCATACCAGACCTCCTATCAGACGTCCAGTCGCAGCCTGGGACATTAATCTTGTGCTAGACATGCTCCCTAGAAAGCCGTTTGAGCCTCTAGCTACCTGTGAGCTGAAATTTCTGACTTGGAAAACGGCCTTCCTGGTGGTCATTACCTCGGCCCGCAGGGTCTCTGAAATACATGCCTTGGTCACAGACCCTCCGTATACTGTATTTCATAACGACAAAAAAGATCCATCTTAAGTTTCTCCCTAAGGTTGTTTCAGAATTTCATCTAAACCAACCTTTGGTCCTCCCTACTTATTTTGCGAACTTCCAAAATGAAGGAGAGTGTACCCTTCATTCTTTAGATGTCAAAAGAGCTGTGCGTTTCTATTTGGATAGAACAAAAGAAATTTGCAAAGCTCAACAACTGTTTGTTTCCTTCATCGAGACCCGGCTGGGTCAACCTGTCGCTATCAGATGCATTTCGGCATGGCTGGTGGCATGCCTTCACCACTGTTATTCCATAGCGCAAGTTAAGCTGGGGGCACAGTGTACGCTCACTCTACTAGAGCAGTCTCGGCATACCTGGCGGAAATCCGCAATGTGCCTGTTGCAGACATTTGCAATGCGGCAACCTGGAGCTCAGTGTCAAGCACTATGCCCTGGATGTCCATGTCAGGCGACATCTTTCGTTTGGCAGGACTATCCTTCTCGGACTGCTGTCCTAAATTTGTGAGCTCTTGGTCTCTCCTGCAGCCCTCTCGGGGGATTATTACCTCAGTACTCTCCCATCAGTGTGAATGAGTGGTGGAGACACCCACCCACCCACCATCCCCCGAGCTCACCTCTGTTGTTGGTCTTGCTTCCCTCAATCTTTAGGCTGTGAAGACTTCTTTGTTGTTGTTTTTTTACTCTCTATCCCATGACGCCTCTTTCTACCCTCAACTTCTCCACTCAATCGGAGCTCCCAATGCCGCAAGTGTTGCGACCTACCCAACTTCAGGGTCTGCCCCTGAGCACCTCAGCTCAACTCCCCTACTACCTTAAGAGTCTGGATTACCCCCGTGAGGGAGTGAGGACAGGTTCCCCCTTACCTTGTCCCCTGAATGTTCACGGGGAGAGGGTCTTGGCACAGCGGAGTCTGCCCTGGTATTGTCAGTGGTGGCACGCTTGCTTGCTGGGGAGACCATCACCTAGGAGAGGTGAAGGATTTTTCCTCTGCCCCTGACGCCGGCGTGCAGTGGGGATTGAGGGGTCAGGCGCATGCAGAGATGTGCATCCGCCCCAGTCCTCTGCCAGCGTCAACCCACTACAATGCTACATTTTCCCGCCGCGCAACTTCCCCCAGTTCACCAGGAGGTGGCAGTATTGCCATGGAGAAAGCTGAATCCCCAGAGAAAGAGAGCAAGCCGCTGGGCACTCGATCCTTCTCCCCCTGGCCGACCACCGGCGACCAGTCCATTCCGAACCACGGGTCACGGCGTGGAGCCAGGTGGCGTCCAGCACCTCAACCCTCAGCGTCACCGGGCCGCGAAGACTTCTTTGTTGACCCTTCTTATATGGCTCACTTGGACTATCTTATGTCCATTTTTTTGTAAGGCTATCCTTCTAGGTTAGTTACACTGCACCTCCTCGGGGGAAGGGTACTGAGGCGGTTGGAGGGTCGATGCTGAGATAGTCATTGCCACACGAGTCGAGGCTCGTGGTGCTGCTCCTCATGGCTCCATCTCTGGCGCTGGCCCTCTTGCAAAAAGTTTGCTCCCACTGGGTCCTAGCGTCTCCGGCGTAGTTCCCATCAGTGTGAATGAGTGGTGGAGACTTCATGCAAGAAGATCAAGAATTACAGTAGGTACGTAATTTCCATGTATTTACTCTCCTAACTTGTTTGAGAGATAACAAGACATTGGCCACTGCATTTTCATTAGAGTGGGGCACCTGGCAAGAGTTTGTTTTCCCACCCTGCTGTTTGCACCGTATGTAAGGAACAACGCATGCCAGAGTGAGTTATATGGACACTTTGGGTGGGTTGCAAAGCACAAGGTGCAGCTGAGTGCTTTTAACTACCAGACATGTCACTGTATCTAGAAGAACTGGACACTGTAAAGCACCTTACTCCTATTCTAAAATAGTCACAAAATTAAAAATAATAATAAAAAGGAGATCTGAGCTGTCCAGTTGTGCTGTGGTAAAAGGGCAGTCATGTAATGCTCTTAAGATCAGAATCAGATAGCTAGGAATTCTTCACCTGTTTCATAAACTGAATCACTGGTCTAAAGGTTTAGGCAGGCAGATAAAATGAGGGTGTATTTATTTGGCAAGGGACCCCTTACAAAGTGGTATTATACACCTCTGATGTCCGGCAGACAAAGTGAGGCGTGTGGAAGTTATCAGGGTGCAAACTGAATGTAGTAAAGTCTGAAGGTCTTAAAGGTGACCTGAAAGGGTTACCCCAATCAGGATTTCTTGTAACATACCCAAAAAGGGTGTTACTGGAGTCAAGATTGACTAGTGGCATAATTTTTCATTTTGTTTTGTTTGCAGTGTACTGCATTCTTCTGTGTGTGGCACTCCTTATTGTCACTCGGTAGCCATTACAACAGGGTATTGTGGGGAAATGGCACAGCCCAACGCTTTAGAATGTTGGGCACATGAGTCTGGACAGCAGCAACTCCCCAGTCTTAGCTGTGCCATTGAAGGGGAAACATCTCAAAAGCTTCCCTGAAGAAGAAATCTGCTTTTATGCCTGGGGCTGCAATTTCTGCATAGCAGGTTGGGGCTACCTGATGACAGGTGGCACTATTACATTAAAATCGTGCCTGTTAAACTGCAGCTTTCAAATTGGCTAACCTGCTTCTCCCATTTCTACTGCATGTGCTTGGATTGGGGGCCACAGTATGCCACATATTTACAGGGTATTTAGCCTTTAAGAGGTCTCCGTTTAAAAAAAAAAAAAAAATCAAAAAACAGAAAGAAGGTGACCTAGCCTTCCCCATTATTGAGAGACTGCTTCCACCCACTTGTCATTGCTCGCCTATCCTACCTTTCTCTCCTCTTTTCTTCCCTCTCCCTTTGAACTCCCCTCCCCTCTCACCTAACTTCTGCTCTCCTCTGTTCTCTTTTCCACACATCCCCAACCCTCTGAGCACCTTCCTACTCTCCCTCCTCCTGCCCTTACCCCACTTTTTATTTCATGCCCTCTATACTAGCCTCCCCAGTCGCCTTTCACTTGCCCTCCTCTGTTCTCTTCTCTTCTCCACACCTGCTACCCCCTTTCATACTTTTGATAATCCCGAGCACTTAGTCTGATCTCTTCTTGATGACAAGGCCTCCAGGCTGCCGCCTCACTTTGGCTAACCTGCTTGCTATCCTATACCTCTAAAACTTGTGTCCTTAACCTGCTCCAGTTGGCTGATTCTTAGCACACTGTACAAGTATTATCCTAAAATTGTCTTTACTTAAAACATTTGTAATTAGTTGTTCTTAAAACTGTTAACTTAAAATCTTCGTATGTATTGTCTCCCTTCCCCACTGATGTGGAACCTTTGTAAATGAGCTCCTTTTGCTCAAAAGGTGTAATCCAAGACTTTAATAAATAAATAATAAATAAAAAGGGGCCTCTCGGGGGGGGGGGGGGCCTTTACGTCTCTAAGTGTTGGTTCCCCACTCCTTTCAGTATTTAAGGTCATGTCCTCCTTTTTCTGCTTAGCAGGGCATTGTTTTGTGGAAACTTTTCCCTTTTAATCCAAATTCTGTTTTTTAGGAGGGGCATTATCCTTATAATTTTCTCAGCAATTAATTGTGAATGGCAGCTGATGGGGGAGATTGTTTAGCTGACTTGAGTGGGGGTTTTGGCGGATTTAACTACTCTCCACCGTTTTCAGCTGGTGATTATTTTTATTTTCTCGGCTCTGTGGAGCCATGCTGTTTATCGCTGTTGGCGGTTCCCTTGTCAGTTGGGCGTGCGCCTCGTTTTCCTTTGACTCCTCAAGTCTTGTGCGTTATTTGTATACCTGTGGTGTGCATGTGCCCCCTAGCATGACAACATAACGTACAGCATCGTGACCTCGTGCATGTGCCTGTTTTGAGAGTATGCACATTCCTGCATTCCCTAGATGCGCAGCTCTTCTCTCAAAGTGATCTTTGCAGTCAGATTCATTGTTCCGTCTCAGAACACTAAGTGTTGAGCAAAGGGACTGTGTTTTTGGACCGGCACTTTCTTGCTTCGTTCTGGTGCGTTTTTATTCAGGAGGCTATTATAATGTGGACGAGTCAGATCCAAAACATCAAGCCACTCTGGTGCTGGGGAACTGATTCACCTCCACACACTGAACGCTCCAACAGGGGCAGGGAACACTGAGAGCGCCTTGAAGAGGTAAAGTCTACCTCCTACTGCCAGCTTACTTTCTTAGGGGTGTTAGCCCGTCAACGCTTAATTTGTAGGTCCTCTCCATCACATGACTTCCTGTTGCCACATTTTCTAAGTCCCCACTTCTCCATTAGCAGGTTATACTCGCCTGCCACTAGAGGGTGCTCCTTGCACAACCTCTCTATCCACTCTTTATCACTATACTCTTTTCTGCTGTTCTACCACTCTACCTACATTGGCTTCTTCATTGCCTCTCTCCATTCCTAGTTAGCCTATTCACTGCCCTATCCTTCCTACTCACAGACATCCAAGCCTCTCCATCCCTTGCTGTGCACTCCCCTGACCATCTTCCATTCCCACTTCGGCCACTATGAGTTGCTATTTCTCCCCTCCATCCGAGGCCTGACCCAGTACGCTTCAACCTCCCAACTGCCTGGTTTACCATCCTTCCCAGGCCTTAAGGGCACCTGCCCCCAGGGTATTTGAACGTTGTACCCTGTGCACCAAAGTCCACAGCCCTACCACTACACCACTGTGGCAGTCACAGAACAGAAAGCATAGCCTAGACCCTTATACTTCTCTATTGCCCCATCAGCAAGAGGGACCATGGGTACCAACTCCCTAATGCTTCGCCTGACCATCCCAGCCCTCCTGATACTGACCTCTCTCCTATCGGACCACACTCCATGCACTCTTGATGCTGCACCCCTTCCCCGACCATACCTTGGTCTCCCAATCACCACCCACACTGGACACAAACCCAGGGCCCCGCATCCACCTCCCCTCCACTTACCAGGACCCCCTGCCTTTCTGGGACTCCCTTGGACCTACCTCCTTACTGCTGTTCCCACCCTTCGTGCTCTCCCCATTCCATGCACCCCCTCAGCCTGTAGACCAGTAAAAGACTCCTTTTACCATCAATCATTGGTTTGAATTATCACTTTATTACTGCTACTCTCTGGAAATGTCCACCCCAGTCCGGGCCCAACTCCCACAAGGCCACCCAAGACCTTATCCTCTGGGCTCCGCTTTGCCTCCCTGAACATCTGCAGCTTGCTAAAAACATCTGGGCTCCAGTGCTGGGTCATCCAACACCAACCCGACATTATTGCTCTAGTGGAGACGTGGCTCTCCAGATCTACCCCCGATTCCTTCATCTCACTCCCCGGGTACACCCTCTATCGGGAAGATTGATTAGGCAAACAAGGGGGTGGATGTGCTGACACCATTATTGGTCATGCATGCCCCGCTCCCAAGCTCGACAACGGAGCCCAGGCCCTCACCCTCAAAATCATCCCTGATCCTACCGGGGTCCACTCTACATCACGGTCTCCTACATGCCTCCTAGGAACCAAAACCCTGCTATACAGTCACTCACAGAGTATCTCTCAGCTCTCCCTGACAAAGTTGAACAAGTCTTATTAGGGGACCTTGACGTCAATTGGTTTGGCTCCTCAGCTTCACAAGCGAGGGGTTCCTTTGCCGCCCTTGACATGACCCAATTAGTCTCCCAGCCCACTAGACTCAACCCCACCAGAGGAACCAGCACCCTCCTGGACGTCATAGTCTCCAACCGCCCCCAAAAAGTCCAGGATATTAAAATTCTTTCAGACTCCTTAAGTGACCACTCCCCCATCATCTTCCTCTGGTCCTCCACCACCCCCAAACCAGTAACTCAATCCTCTCTTCATAGGCGCCTCCGCCCGGGTGGCCTTAAAAAACTCAGGCACCATCTCGCCCAGATTGACTGGTCCCCCATCAACCATGCCCCAAGCATTGACGTGCGCTTGACCTCTTCATGCAGGCTTTCAACAAGGCCTGTGATCTGTACGCACTGCTCACCAGACATCGCTCAGAAAAACAAAATGCGCCCTGGGTCACTCCATCCCTGCTCCCAAAACTCCAAAAGAGGGATAGCCTCTGGCATATTGCTGCAGAGTCTGGCAAAGTATCAGACAGGCAAGCCTACAAAGCTGCACGCAATCAGTGCACATAGGCCATCCACAAGGCCAAAGTGGAGCACTACCAGGCCCCCCTTACCTCCTCTTGGGGTCAGCCCAGACCTTCTGGGATAATATAAAAGAGCTAAATGGAAAAACACGTCCCCCCATTTCCAGCTTTCTGTCGATGGCTCTATTACCACGGACCCCCCTCACCATAGCTAACTGCCTTAATACCACCTATACTGATCTAAGTTCTTTCCTCCCCAGTAGTTTCTTCGACTCCACGCCGGAATCTCAACCACCTGTCCTACATCGCCCCCACTTCCACCTACGCAAAATTTCCACCCAAGAAGCCAGACCGTACCTGCAAAAAACCATGGGTAGCAGTAGCCCTAGCAACGACATTCTTGACACCAGGATCCTGCGCCAAGTTCTTGACAGTGTCCTTGTACCACTGACTGGCTTACTGAAATCGATCCCTCTGTCTAGGTTAATTTGCCAGTGTCTGGAAAATGGCTATCGTCACACGCATACACAAAAGTGGTGATAGGTCCTCCCCAAACAACTATAGGCCAATCTCCATACTGCCCCCTCTTTCCAAAGCTATCAAAAAAGTGGTTGCCACTCAGCTCACTAAGTACCTGACCAAATATAACATACTGTGCCCTGAGCAGAACGGTTTCCGCACAGGACATAGTACCACCACAGCCCTCCTTGAATTCTCCAACTATCTGCACTCCTCCCTAGACTCTGGCAGTCTTGCTGGTGCAGTGTTCACTGACCTCTCCAAGGCCTTTGACACTGTTTGCCATCCCCTCCTGCTTGACTCCCTGTACCAAATTGGTTTCTCCACTGGTTCTCCATCTACTTCTCGGCTCGTTCCCAGTGCATAAAAATCAATGGGACCTTATCCAGCACCCGACATGTTCGCTCCGGGGTCCCCCAGGGCTCTGTACTGGGGCCCCTCTTGTTCAGTCTGTACCTCAACACCCTGCTCAGTACCTGCTCCAGCAAAATTCTTCTTTAGGCAGATGATGCCGTTCTCTTTGCCTCTCACCATAAACCTGGCTCACTCCGGGACTCTCTCCAGCTCACCTCTAACCAAGCTGAAAAATGATTCAAAGATCATAGGTTTGTTATCAACCTATAAAAGACCAAGTCTATGTTATTCACCCACCACCAAAATAAGTCCAGAAATGCCTCCCTCCTAATCCTCCCCAGCACACAGCACCCCCTAGAGCAAGTGTCCACATATAAATATCTAGGGATTACCTTTAACACTGCTCTCACTTTTCACCACCACCACATAAATGCCGTCTCAGTAGCCACCAACTCTTGGTTAGGCCTTCTCTACCGGCACAAGGATTGCCTCCCTCCCCATGCGCTCCGGCTGGCCATCACATCCTCTGTCCTGTCCCTAATGAATTATGGCCTGCCAATATACAGTGCTGCTGCTAACACTGCTATCGGTAAAATCTAAATCTCTATAAACAAGGCCTGCAGGCTCCTGACCGGGGCACCCAGACTCACCCATACCTGCATACTCTATGCCGACGAAAACCTCCTCAATCTTGAAGAAAGACTCCACTACCAAACCTGTGTGCTGGCCAGGAAAATTCTTCTTGGGCTGTCCCCCCCAAGGGTGGCTGCATCCCTTCAACATGCCACTCCAACATTGGCCACCTGCAGCTCGGATAAGGCCACCCTACTGGTGCCCAGGACCTCACTAGCCCAGCGATCCTTCTGCTACAGGGCTCCCTCCTGGTTCAACTCCCTCCCAGTCGACATCACCAACACGCTCAAAATTGGTCCATTTAAAAACGCCCTTCGTGACCACCTTTTCGACACATGCTGCTGTAAATGCACCAACTAAATCCCTGCGCCTTCTCAGGCCTCCAAGACTCATGCCATCCTGCTCTCTCCAACCTCAACAAAGTCCCTGGACTGCCCCCCATCCCTTAGCTGCTCGATCTGAAAATATTTTTGCTACCCTCATTGTTACTACATTGTTGGGACTTATATCTCCCAGTGGTGTTGCGTATTACCTACGGAAACTGACTGTACATAATGCTCTGCATCACTGTAATAATGCTTTTATCACTGTAATCTATGTATTTTATGTATTCACTGTCTGTATTTATAACGTTTGTATTATTGTTTTGGCCTCACTGTGACGAGGTGCCTTTGTAAACGAGTTTCTGACTCAAAGGTTGTAAAACTGATTGTACAAATAAATGAAAAATAAATGCGGTAGCCTTTTCCAATTTAGTGTAGGCACTTCTCTACCGGCAGCATTTTCTTTTTATTGACTTGGGCTTGGCTGGAAACAGACTCAAGCTGTGGGCTGCCTCCGGGAACAGTGTCACAGGAAGAGCAGGTACAAGTAGCGGACAATACTTCAGGCTAGCACAGGGCTCAATGTCAGTCAAAGGAAGCTCAGAATTGGAGGTATGTGTAAACATAACTTTAGAATCTGCCTATATTTGATGTTTTTGAGCTAGTAGTTGGCCTTCCCTACTTGTTTCTGTTTTCCTGTATGTTTTACTACATAAGTACTGACTGGCAACTCTTGCTTAGAGGTTAGAGTATTGAGCTGTAAATGAGCTTGGTACGTCCATTAACCTGGGTTTGATTCCCACAGCCTCCAATTGCATGCAGTGTGACTCTTAACAAGTCTCTTAACCTCCCCAGTGCTACTGGGTCACTTCTGAAAACAGGCTTTTGTGCTTAGTGGGCCTTACCTGCTTTCAAAAAGAATAATAAATGAAGAAGTCATTTATATCTATTAACATAAGCCCATTATTCTTGAACTCTGCAGGGCAATTTTTATTGGCACCATGGCATATCTGAGACCTCTAACCTTTTATAGATGTAAGACCTCCATGGGGATATTATGACGCTTCCCAATGGGTCCCTTTTGCCCCTATTGTGCTTCGTCAGCTAATATGGCTCTTACAGTATCCCCCAATCGCACCTCTGAGCTGGGGGGTGCACCTGGTGTACCATTTGGCAGTGGCAAGCAGAATTACATAGGTCTTTGTTGTTGCTCTTGCAAGAGCTTTGAGCCACAATGTCCCACAGGACTTCCATCAAACACACCTGACCCCAGAACCAGGCCCTTAGGTCAGGGGGGGCACACAGGCACATCCAGGTGCTCTGCAGCAGGACAGTGCTGCTTTTTGTTTTTTAGTTTTGCAGGTAGACCCTGACCCTGACCATACAGAGGGTCAGGATGAGGATTTCAAACAACATGAAGTCTTGCCGTATTCTGACATTATGCAGTTAGCCCCAGCACTTGAACTGCTCCAGAGAGGAAAGAGTTACCAGGGTGGTAGCCTGGGTAGCAAACTGGCTGCACAACAGGACACAGAAGGTAATAGTGAATGGAACACATTCCGAAGAAAGGGGGGTTACTAGTGGAGTACCTCAGGGCTCAGTACTAGGCCCAGTCCTCTTTAACATCTTTATAGGTGACATTGCAGAGGGTCTGGAAGGAAAGGTATGCCTCTTTGCAGATGACACAAAGATCTGTAACAGAGTTGATACACAAGGGGGGATAGAAAGGATTTGAAGGGACTTGGCAAGGTTGGAGGAATGGTCAGACATATGGCAACTTAGATTCAATGCAAAGAAGTGCAAAGTAATGCACCTGGGAAACAAAAACCCAGGAGAAGAGTACACAATAGCAGGGGAGGTACTAACAACAACAAAAATGGAAAGGGACCTGGGGGTAGTCATATCAGATGACCTAAAGATGGGTAAGCAATGTGAAAAGTCGGTAAGGAGAGCCAGGGGGATACTGGGATGCATAGGAAGGGGCATCACAAGTAGAAAAAGGGAAGTGGTTATCCCTCTATACAGACAGTTGGTGAGACCCCATCTGGAGTACTGTGTGCAGTTTTGGAGACCTCATCTACGCAAGGACATAGACAGGATGGAAGCAGCCCAGAGGAGGGCAACTAAAATGGTGCAGGGTCTGCAGCAGAAACCATATGAAGACAGACTGAGAGAGCTTAATATGTATACTCTTGATGAAAGGAGATACAGGGGGGACATGATAGAAATGTTCAAGTACCTCAAGGGAATCAACAAAGTCCAGGAGGGTAGCATCTTTTAAAAAATTAGATGTGTAAGGACAAGGGGGCACAATTTAAAGATAGAGGGGGGACGGCTCAGGGGTAATGTGAGGAAATTTTTTTCAAGGAGAGAGTGGTGGATACATGGAACAGCCTTCCTGAGGAGGTCGTTGGGTCTAAAACAGTGGGGGAATTCAAACATGCATGGGACAGACACAAGGCAATTATAGTGGGGGGTTGCAGGAAGTAGGCTGTTGGTTAACTAGAATCTGCAGCTTATCCAGTAGGTAGGGAAATGGGCAGACTGGGTGGGCCAAGTGGTCCTTATCTGCCGTCAAAGTCTATGTTTCTATGTAGCATAGAACGTTGAGCTTGAGCTCAGTTCAAACCTCTGTCTGCTGCACCTTGACGTGTAACCGTCAGATTCTTTACTCTGCCTAACTGAACAGTCACTCCGGAGAGTTCTCCTTTGCTAATGGTTCGGTCTGTTAAAAACGTGTTTATAGTGCTATTTTTTTCTTTATTTCGGTTCAGATCCTTGTCTGTGGTACAGTAAGTACAGAGGTAGTGGACTAGTGCAAACATTTTTTGTGGAAATTGTAAAAACTATATTTCAACCGGTTCGGCTGAACCAGTTGTCTGTATCTTGTCTGTGTGTTTTTCTTTAGCTGAATTTAGTGTGAGGTACCAGTCCTTATCGGTTCTAAAAAAAAAAAAAAAAAAAAAAAACTTGTTTTATTGTTTTTTTCCAACATCCATAACACAGTTAGGAACCGATAAGGGGGTCTTGCCTGGCTGTTGCCATAAAAAGGGTAAGTTTTAGGATGGCTTCGTCTGAGAAACCCAAGAGAAAAACCGGGCCCACTGGGTTTCAACACTGCAGTGAGTGTGAGGAGTTCTTTGCTAAGGCCAATCCCCATACCACCACCTGTGTTTACTGTTTGGGTTTTGACCACCTGGAGTCAGAATGCCAAATTTGTAAACATTTCCCTAAAGCCGACCTGGATAAAAGTGATTTTTACAAGGTGGGGCACTCCAGAGATAGATCTCTTTGCAGCCCAGACAATCACCAACTTCCTCTCTTCTGTTGCAGACCCCCAGTCTTGGGTTCAGTCCCTCTGGATGCTCTAATTCTGGATTGGGAAGGGAAATTTGTGTATGCCTTCCCTCCTTTTCCGCTACTGCTCTAAGTTCTGGTCAAGATAAGGTCACAATCTTGCAAAGTGATCCTGATTGCTCCAGACTGGGCCAGCCAGCCTTGGTATCCTCTGTTCCTGTCCCTAGCAGTCCATCTTCCCCTATCTCTTCCCAGGAATCACAACCTGTTAACCTCCTCTCGGGAGGATCTGGTACCCCAACCTTCGGTTTCTCAATCTCAAGGCATGGCTCTTGAAGAGCTAGAATATGCAAATTTGCATCTGCCTTAAGGGGTTCCGGACATTCTGAAAGCCTCTCGAAAACCTGCCACCAGAAAAGCGTATAACTCCAAATGGAAAAGATTCAGCATTTGGTGTTCCAAGAAGCATATATCCCCAGATACTGCTGACTTGTCTACAGTTCTGGATTACATGGTTCATCTTAATGGCCTAGGCCTCAGACCCGCTACCCTCAAAGTACACTTTTCAGCTGTTTCTGCTTTCCTGTCAGTGGGAAAGCCCTCCTCACTGCATCTCATCCTATTTTCCATAAATTCTTCAAAGGATTGCTTCATACCAATCCCCCCTTGAGAGATCCTACTCCTGCTTGGGATCTTAATGTGTGCATTGCTCAGCTTATGCAACCCCCTTTTTGAGCCTTTGTCCTCAGCAGAGCTTAAGTACTTGACTTGGAAAACTGTGTTCCTGGTAGCTGTTACCTCTGCCAGGTGTATCAGTGAACTGCACGCTCTGTCAGTGGAGCCTGATTTTATCTCATTCCATTGAGATAAGGTGGTCCTTAGAACCAACAGGAGGTTCTTACCCAAAGTGGTTTCGGTTTCAGATTTTCATCTGAACCAATCTATGTCTCTTCCTGTATTCTTCACTGATCATTCTTCTTCAGGAGAGAGAAGATTACACAGTTTGGATGTTAAGAGGGCTCTTAGCTACAACATTGAGCGTACTAAGGCTCTTAGGTTTGACTCCCTCCAGTTGTTCCTCACTTATGGTGAAGGGCAAACCTGCTACAAAGAGAACTATTGCCAGGTGGATTGTTTTTTGTACACAATTCTGCTATGAAAAGCTAGGCAAAGTTCCCCCTCAGGCCTGAGGGTTCATTCGACTAGAGATACAGCTGCTTCTCTGGCTGCTGCCAAAGATATACCCTTATTAGAGATTTGCAAAGCAGCTACCTGGAAAACGGTCCATACATTCACCAAGCATTACTCTCTGGATATCCAGGCTAGGAGTGATGCTAGGTTTGGTACAGCAGTACTGCAGAGCCTATTACCAAAACAGGTTCAATACCCTCCTCCGTGGAGGTACTGCTTGGTAGTCTGCATAATGTCAGACTACAGCATAACTTCATGTTGTTTGAAGAAAAAATTACTCACCTTAGTAATTGTGTTTCTTCTAATGGTGTCTTACTGTAGTTTGACCTTCCCTCTCAGAACCTGGTTTTTGGGAAGTGGGCTGGTAGGCGCAGTGTTGCACCTCAGGGGTGTACTTGGCACTCTCAACTCCTTAGACAGGGGGAGTGGGTTATTTATATGTTTTGGTAATTTTGTTCACTACCTGGTTTTTGGTTTTGGATTTCTTGACTTGAGTCTTTTGGGGATCCAAAATATTTGGTTGCCTTTTTGGCTAGTAAATTTTACAATTTTCACATAGTGGGGGTAGTTAGTTAGTGTAGCACGTAAGAATCTGATGGTTACACTTCAAGGTGCAGCAGACAGAGGTCTGAACCGAGCTCGAGCTCAACGTTCTATGCTCTGGCATAGAGTTAACTCTTTCCTCTCTGGAGCAGTTCAACTGCTGGGGCTAACTGCATAATGTCAGAATACAGCAAGACTCCATTAGAAGAAACACAATTACTAAGGTGAGTAATTTTTTCATTGGGTAGGTCTTTGGGGGGTAGATGTTCCTGACCTAAAGAATTTCTTGATGAGGAAGAGGATGGAGCCGAAGAGGAGGTTTCCTGTCCTTCCGCTGTTTGATTCCAAGTCTCTGTGCTAACCGATAACCGAGGCGTGTAGGTCGTTTCGGTTCAAGGAAGTGCTTTGAGACTGTGGAAGTCAATCCTGTCCTGTCCACGTACTTCTCCATTCTAAAGAGAATATCTGACAAGACCTTAAGTGGTGTTTCACCTTTTAGAAGAAAATACTTGCAAGAGGGAAAACTCCTCTTCTAGTGGATAAAGCAGTTCATAATTCTGTCAGATATACTGCTGTTCCTATGAAAGTGACCTGGGCCTTATCGGATTCACATGTCAAGCGAGTGGAGCTGCGTGCAGAAGAGCCTTTCTCTCCAATGGTGTAACCCTGTGCACCTCCTATGCCTCCTTTATTGCTGCTAGAGCCTTGAACTTGAGGGTTGCACCCTGGGCAGCTTCTTTCCCCTGGATTCGGAGGAGGTGAGAATTTTGCAGCTGTTTTCCATGGCTTCCACCTTCTTAAGGGGTGCCACGGGGAAAAATACATATACACACATATATATATATATATATATATATATTTTTTTTTATAAAATGGGTAAGAAAAAGGAGTCAATGCGATCCATAGCATTGGACAAACACCATCAAATGACCGTATGATATCAGGAGCGACACACACCTGCACTTTTACCCTCCTCCAAAACAATTTTGACATTTTATAAGATAGATATACCACTCTGAGGTGTGCGGTCGCGCCTGATATACGCACGCCTTAAGGGTTGACGACTCGGCCTTGCAGCCTCGTAGACATCGCAACACCAAGGCGAGTGATATCAGAGCGCAACCGCACACCTCAGAGTGATATATCTATTACATATATATATATATATATATATATTGTTGGCTTGCTCAGCCCATCATATTGTGTCGACTATGTGAGGTGTGTGGCTTCAGCACTGAGTAGCTGGTCAGGCTTCAAGACCAAACTGTTTATCTTTGACCTAGAGGTAGGCTTGTTGTTTGGTTCTTGCCTGGATGATACTCTGAAGGATATTTAGGATAAAGAGCCACCTTTCCATGTCAAGCAACAGGAAAGACTGTTCTCATCTCCAGAGGGTCAAGGAGGCAGCTGTCAAGGCAGTGCCGAGGGGAATTTCCTCCTTTTGAACTCCAGGAACCAGGGGCGGAGGGAGACTACTCTGTTTTCAGGAGCAGTAGTAGCAGAGGAGCCTTTGCCCAAAGAAGACAGGCAGCACAGGGCAAGAAGTGAGCTCCTCACGCGAAGGGCCAAGGGACCTCATGAAGAAACAAGCAGTGTCCCAATTCCTGGACAACCTCTGTCATTTGGGGTGGTTGTTTCTGGGCCTCCCCCCAGTGAGCAAGCCAGTGGTTTCCAGCCCCCCCAAGCGAGCAAGCCAGTGGTTTCCAACCACTCCCCCCCAAACGAGCAAGCCAGTGGTTTCTACTCAGTCTGTTCCTAGTTCCCATGAAGTTGGGGGGGGGGGGGCAGATTTCATGCCTGTCCTGGATATGAGGCTACTAAACAAGTTTGTTCACCACACAACTTTCAGATGGAGTCCCTTGTTCAATTATCTGGGCTATCCAGCTGGGGAAATTATCTAGTTTCCATGGTTCTGAGGGATATGTATCTCCGCATTCCCATTCGTCATTCTCATTGGAGGTTCCTCAGGTTTTCGGCCCTGGGACTACACTTCCAGTATGGGGAGTTTCCTTGGGCTGGTACAGACCCTGAGGTTTTCTTGAGGGTGTTCCTAGTCCTAGTAGCTTATCTCCAAAAGCAGGGACATCTTGTCTACCTCTCCTGGTCATTATGCTCTTTGAGCTCCAGCTGCACCATTAGCAAGGATGTCAGTGATCTGGACTCTGCTACTGTTGTAGTTCCACGTCTGTGTGGTGAATCGAAGGAAAGAGACAGATGAAGGAACAGGGACATGCTGAAAAGGGCTTCCGGTCTCCTGCTGTGGGTAGAAGAGATTCTTCTCTCCCTGTCAGTAGTCCTCTTTGGGGGAGTTGTACTCTGAGATCAACTGGCTAAGTCACGAAGATGTTCATCTTAGGGAGTGGATGTAGCACCCGGAGGTGTTCGACCTTCTGTGTCAAAGGTTCAGTCATCCTCAGATCGACCTGTTCACCTTCTACTAGAATGTTCAGCTTCAACAGTTCTTCAGTCGATACTGGTGTCCACAGATAGAAGCAGTGGCTGATCTTCTTCGAGATACAGCTCTTGCAGCAGGTTACACCATTAGGACTGAAGCCGCCAGGCGTCAGGACCCCACGGAAATTTTCTAGCTAGCAGTCTTCAGCGGGGACCGCCTCCGATGTCGGTCCCGCCCCCGACGTCAGGCATAGTACATAAGGAGGCGGTCCCACCAGAATCCCCAGTTCTTTTCCCACCGTCGACTTTGCAGCATCGGCCTCTCGGTCAGTTTCCAGCGCGCGACGACCAGGAGAATTTCAACAGTTCTTTTTTCGTCGGATTTCGTCTGATGTCCTCTCCAACTTCTGTGGAGGGCCATTCATCGAAGTGTGCCTGCGGCAAACAGATTCCGTTTAAAGATCCTCACTGGGCCTGCGTTCGCTGCCTGGGCCCAGACCACGATACCGAGGCCTGCCCCTTCTTCCAGGGCTTTAACAGCCGTACGAGGATCCGCCGCCAGAAGACCCTCCAAGCTTTCCTCCTCGAGGAGAAACTTAAGGCAATGGATCGAGACCCTTCCTCCAGAGGAAAATCTTCAGGGAAGTCCCACAGGCACTGTGAAAAGCACCAGGAGAAGGAGAGACCCAGATCCCCTTCCAGGGCCTCGGACTCCCGCAGCTCTGGCTCCAGGTCGGACCACTCTCCGTCGAGGGCTCGCTCTCAGCCTCCCCTGGTTCTTGTCAAATCGGCCGGTGGTTCCTCCGCTCTGCAGCCTGTCAAGACCTCCAGGCCTGCATCTTCCACTCTGTCTAAGGCCTCGTCCAGGTCTGGGGAGTGCCACAAATCGTCCTCCCTTCATCCGGCCTCCGACGTCCGGTCTGTCTCCCAACCGCCACCACCCCAGTGCAAGACCAAGGAGCTGACCTTCCTCAAGCGGACGTCTGACCCGACGTCGGCCCACCCGACATCGGCCAAGTCACACAGGCACTCCAAGGAACTGGTGACCATTTGTCACCCGTCGCTGGTCAGGCATTCGCCCGAGGACACCAGCGGGGGACCGGCGTCGGCTACCGCAGAAAAGAGGACCACACCACCGCCTACCGACATCGGTCGGGAGGCGTTGGAGGAGGAGTTTACCCAGCCCAAAGACCAGGCGGGCGACCCCGGACCCGTCAAACTCCCACGGTAGCCCTCTCTGGAAACAGATACTCCCGGGGACCCGACGCCCGGCCCTGACGACTGGCCACTGGCACCCAGTCCGTCGTCGGGACTAAATCTGGCAGAAGTGAAGGAGCTCTTCACCTTCTGGTGGGACACCATCAAGAAGGATGTGGTCACCACGCAACCTCCTCCTGCGCCCGCTACCCCTCCGACACCTGCACCCCCTCCTCCACCTAGGGGGTCAGCAGGTCGGGCACTGTTCCCCAAGGAGCCAACACCACCTCCTAGGGGCAGAGCTAGGGAGAAGAGAAGGCCTCCGTGAAGATCCTCTTCAGGGTCACCCATCCCCAAGAGACCCAGAAGATGTCGGTACACCCCGTCCACGGAGGGTTCCAGATCTGACATCTCCGAGTGCTCCAGATCTCCTTCTCCAGTCAGCGTCCCCTCTCCGGACCCACGCGACCTTCCGAGGTCCCCTCCGGATGACCCCTCATTTTCCGAGATAATGAGGCATATTCAGGAGAACATGGAGTAGGACGCTGAAGAGCTTGACCCCGAAAGACTACGCCTTGCCCGCTACCTTCGGCAAAAGACCCTAAGCCTGTGGTAGTGCCACCCTTGGTGAATACCTTTGTGGACGTCACCAAGGCTGCGTGGAAGCGTCCACATTCGACCCCGGCAATGCCGAAGAAGGCTGACCGCCTGTACAAGGCCCCAAGGGAGGACCAGTACCTGGTGAACCATCCTCTGGCCGACTCCCTGGTCATTATAGCCTCACATGACCGGTCTCAGAAACCGCAGCATTTGAGCACGCAGCCACAGGACCCGGAGTCCAAGCAGTTGGACGTCCTGGGCAGGCGCACGTACGTGGCCGCGACTTGTGCCATTAGGTCGTTGAATTACCTCACCCACATGGTTCAGTTCCAGAATGCTTTGTGGGAGCAGGGACAGGACCTAGCTGAAAAATTGCCAGATGGTGGCCAGAAGAAGGAGCTGTTGCAGCTCCTCCATACAGGTCGGACGTGGGGACCCAGGTCATAGAGCACGCTCGACTCTACGGACTCTTGAGCAGAGGCTACTGACCTCAGGCGTCATATCTCAGAGACACTCACAGCTCCGTGTCTCCGGGTTTACCGGACGTCCAGAAGAACATAATGGGCGCCCCTTTTCATGGCGGTTCTGTTTGGTGAAGCCTCTGAGAAGGTGATCACCAAATTGCAGGAAGCCGGGAAGGCGATTAGATCTGTCCATGCCATGTACAGGTCTCGGCTTAGTTCCTTTCACAAGAACCAAAGTCGCTTTCACAGCCGGATCCAGAGGCAACAACCTCGCTCCGGTCAGCAACAGAGGGGCTTCTTCTCCAGAAAAGCCCAGGCTAAGACACCCTCAGGCAGAGGCCAATGAGCCACAAAGTCGGCCCAACCTGCAGGATCTAATGCTGCCACAGCATGACTCCTTCCCGGCCTCTGCCCCCTCTCAGGATCAACGGGAAATGAAGGTCAGGGGTCGCATCGCTGACCACCTGCCAAGGTGGTGAGTCGATCACCACTGACAGGTGGATGCTACAGTTGTTCGAAAAGGCCATTATATAGAGTTTGTAGACAAACCACCCACAAGGCCTCCCTCTGCTCTCCGCTTATTCGGGTCAGCACGCCCTGCTTATTCAGCAGGAGGTGCTCATGCTTCTAGAGAAGGAAGCTTTGGAGCACGTTCCAAGGAACCAGAGAGGAGCAGGTTACTATTCGCACTTCTTCCTGGTTCCCAAGAAAACAGGGGACCTCCGTCCAATCTTGGACCTCAGCGACCTCAATCTGTCGGTCGTCTACAAGCGCTTCCACATGGTCACCCTTCCGGGTCTAATCCCCATGCTGAAGAAAGATGCCTTCTTGGCGTCCCTGGACATGCAGGACGCTTACCTGCACATCCCTATTGCTCAAGCGCACAGGAGGTTCCTGCGCTTCGAGTTTCTTGGCCACCATTATCAGTTCCGGGCACTTCCCTTCGGACTGTCATCAGCACCTCGGGTTTTTACCAAGTGCATGGCAGTTGTGGCAGCGTCTCTGAGGAGACAGGGCCACTACGTGTTCCCGTACCTGGACGATTGGCTTCTCTTGGCCCCTTCCAAGGAGGCACTACTGATAGCCATCCAATGTACCAGACCCTTTTTCGGTTCTGGGCATCCTCATCAACTACAGAAGTCTCTCCTTGTACCGTCCCAGAAACTGCAGTTCATAGGGGCAGTTCTGGACACCGTCAAGGGAAAAGTCTTTCTTCCCGAAGACAGAGCGGAACGCATTCGATCCCTCATCAGGGATCTGTCAGCGAAGAAGACTGTCCCAGCCAGACTGGTCCTTCACCTGCTCGGACACATGGCTGCAGCCATTCCTACAGTCCCGATGGCAAGACTCCACATGCGGGTAACCCAGTGGATGTTAAGGGTACAGTGGGACCAACGGCAAGACCATCTGCAGCATCCAGTCAGACTCACGAAGGCCATGGTTCGAACTGGCATGGTGGCTAGATCCGAACCCTCTGTGGGGGTTCCTTCACAGCACCGTCCCTGGTTATAACTCTCTCCACAGACGCCTCAGGGCTGGGTGGGAGCGACTTGAACGGGGTGAGTTCTCAGGAACATGGACTTCCAGGAATCTCATCTCCATATCAACATATTGGAGATGAGGGTGGTTCTTTATGCCCTGCAAGCCTTCCAGTCGGAGATTCCGCTGAGTACTCTCTTGTTGCAGACAGACAATACTGCGGTGATGTATTACCTCAACAACAGCAAGGAGGCACACTCTGCACTCCCTTTGCAGGAGGCCATGAGAGTGTGAGAATGGGTAATTCGACACGGCACAAACCTTGTTACTGTTCACGTTCCCGGGGTGGACAGCACTGTCGCAGACAGCCTGAGTCATTCCCAGGCCAGAGTCCACGAGTGGGAACTTCTACAGGAGGTGGCAGAGGATCTGTTTCACAGATGGGGCACTCCAGAATTAGATCTATTCGCGTCCCCATCCAACGCAAAACTACCCAATTTTTGCTTGCTAGATCCAGGGCCTGGTGTTTTCTGGCGAGACGCGTTGTCCCTCTCCTGGGCGGGCAGATTCCTCTACGCCTTCCCTCTTTTCCCATTGATCCAGAGAGTTCTTCTCAAACTTCGCAGGGAGCACATGACGCTTATTCTGATAGCGCCTTTCTGGCCCAGGCAAATCTGGTTCCCGCTACTACGTCGGCTATCTCGGGAACCTCCACTTCCTTTACCAATCAGCTCCTATCTGTTGTCTCAGGAGCAGGGTTCATTAGTCCACCCGGACTTACGTTCATTGAACCTACATGCCTGGCTCCTAGAGACATAGCCATGATGCGGCATGGGGTCTTGCAGGAAGTGGCGGAAGTACTTTCTGCCGCGAGAAAGCCGGCAACCCATGCTACATACACCATGAAGTGACGCAGGTTTTGCTTATGGGTCAAACACGTGGTCTTTTGCCTTTAGACTGTCCCGAGAAACTGGTCCTGGAATACCTGCTTTAGCTTTTTCAGTCGGGACTAGCTTACTCCTCGATTAAGGTGCACTTGTGTGCAATTTCAGCTTATCATGCCCCCATCGGCCATCGTATGGTGGCTCAATTGGACACGACTCGTGCCTTTTTAAGGGGGATCCTCCACTTTAGGACACCTATCAAGGACCCTGTTCCTCCGTGGGACTTGCCCTTTGTCCTGGAGCAGCTTACGCTGCCACCTTTTGAGCCAGCTGTGGATTGCGAGCTACGTTTTCTGTCGTGGAAAACGTTGTTTTTAGTTGCAGTTACTTCAGCGAGAAGAATCTCCGAATTACATGCACTCATGTGCAAAGAGCCATATTTAATTTTCCACCAGGATAGGGTATCCCTGAGGACAAATCCTAAGTTTCTGCCTAAGGTGGTTTCAGCCCTTACCCTTAATCAGGATATCGATTTACCAGTGTACTTCCCAAGCACACCAATCGAGAAAGCACTGCTTCACACCCTGGATGTCTACAGGTGTCTCAGATATTACCTGACCAGAACCAAACAGTACAGGAAAGCGGATCAGCTGTTCGTATCCTTTGCTGAGAGGATGAAAGGGGCCCCTGTTTCCAAGCAGACCCTTTCACGTTGGCTCATTCAGTGTATCTCTGTCTGTTATGACAAGCACAACAAGCCCTTGCCTGGAGCAGTTAAGGGCCACTCTACTAGAGGAGTGGCCACCTCCTTTGCAGCGCTGAAGAATGTTACCGCTTCATTTGCGCTGCAGCTACCTGGAGCTCTGTGCATACCTTTATTAGGCATTACAGCCTGGACATCGCTTCAAGGCGAAGGGCAGGTTTCGGCCTAGCTGTCCTTCAAGGACTTCTGTCCTAGGCTCAGACAGGGTCATAATCGCCTTTCCCCGGCTGGCGAAGATTGTCGCCATTGCTTGGGAATCAGTCCTGTCGTGGTGTAATTGCTGCAAGAGCTGTATCTCGAAGAAGATAGTACAGTTACATAAGAACTTACCGTAACAGTAGATCTTCGAGAACAGCTCTTGCAGCAAACTCTCACCCACCATTCCCCCTTGGAGGAGGTAGGTTATAGCCTAACATCCACCTTCCGGGATGGAGTGATCTGTTTTAGTCTTGGCCTTCTGATGGTGGATCCTCAGTCTCCTCTTCTGATGTCATCAAGTGGCCGGGAGTCTCCGGCGGGAGAACTGTGGATTCTGGCGGGACCGCCTCCTTATGTACTACGCCTGACGTCGGGGGCGGGACCGACGTCCGAGGCGGTCCCCGCTGAAGACTGCTAGCTAGAAAATTTCCATGGGGTCCTGACGCTTGGCAGCTTCAGTCCTAATGGTGTAACCTGCTGCAAGAGCTGTTCTCGAAGAGCTACTGTTACGGTAAGTTCTTACGTAACTGTACTTTCTGTCACAAGAGTAGACTTTTGGCAGTGCATATGCCTTCCCTTCCCTGCCTCTCCTCCCAGGATCATTCACACACAGGGCACTCAAGAGAAAACCTTCTAGTAGCTCTGGAGTGGCCTGGAAGTCCTTGGTTCTCGGTCTTGGTGAACCTAGCTCCAAGCACAATATCTCGCCTTCCAGTGCCAGAGGACCTTTGTTCTCATAAAGCCCTTTTCCTGCATCCAAGTCTGGGAGCGATACAACTCGTGGCCTCGCCCCTGAAAGGAGGAGGAGTCTCCTACAGCTGGTTTTCTCTAAGAAGGTTGTGGTCACGTGTTGTCCCCTCTCCTGGAAAGGGAGGTTTCTTTATGCATTCCCTCTCTTCCCTCTGCTTCATACAGTTCTCATTAAGCTATAGATGGAGGGTGCCACCTTAATTCTAGTAGCCCTGTTCTGGCCTCGGTAGATTTGGTTTCCATTACTGCAACAATTGGTTGTGGAACCTCCTGTTCCCCTGCTCCTCTGCCAGGACCTGTTAACTTGGGTCCAGGGGACCCTGGTCCATCCAGACCTCAAGTCCCTCCATCTGCATGCATGGCTCCTGAGTACATAACCACGGCTCAGTTTGGAGTGTCTCAGAAAGTGGCAGATGTCCTGGTGGCTACCAGAAAACCTTCCACCAGGGTCACTTACTCTATGAAATGGAAGTGGTTTGCTATGTGGACCACTTCTCATAGTCTGGACCCGTTACCTGCCTGGTGAACCAGATTTTGGAGTATCTCCTGACCTTGTCTGATGCAGACTTATCCAAACAGTCACTGCGCTCAAGTGATAAGAGTAGGGTGCAGACAAGGGGTGGCTGACCCCAATAATATAATAGATTCCACAACATGTGCACGCCAACTGAGGAAACAGAGGCCAGGCTGCTTGTCAGAAAAAATAATGATTTATTTTGTAATTACAAATAAGGTTTCTGCCAGTCACAACATGAACACCTTACCCCAGTGCTTTG
The DNA here is from genome assembly GCA_016271365.2 of Neoceratodus forsteri. Taxonomy (NCBI): domain Eukaryota; kingdom Metazoa; phylum Chordata; order Ceratodontiformes; family Ceratodontidae; genus Neoceratodus; species Neoceratodus forsteri. Next base: position 1,420,866,729 of record CM028129.1, read on the forward strand.
CCTATAAAACAAGGCTTCATCAGGGGGCCTGATACAGGACTCAAATACTCCTTCCTTATAGTGCACCTGTCAGCCATATCAGCCTTTCATGTGCCCATTGAGGGCCATACGGCAGCACAGCTGGATGTGGCACGTACTTTTCTGAGAGGCATTCTACACTTGAAGTCTCCAATCCGTAACTGGCTTGGGACCTGAATTTTGTTTTGGAGAAGCTGACCCTGCCTCATTCTGAGCCAGCCGCGTCTTGTGAGCTATGCTTTCTATCATGGAAAATGTTATTTTTAGTTGCAATTACTTCTGCTCAAAGAATTTCAGAGCTACAGGCTCTCATGTGCGAGCAGCCCTATTTCATTTTCCACAAAGACAGGATTTGTTTGCATACTAATCCTAAATTTCATCCTGAGATGGTGTCTGAGTTTACCCTAAACCAATCCATCCACCTGCCTGTTTATTATCCAGAGCATGTCAATCCAGGGGAAGCATTGCTACATACTTTGGATGTGCATAGAATTTTGTGTTACTATACACACCGTACCAAGGACTGCAAGAAGTCCAGACAGTTTCTTTTGCCCCTGGCAGAGAGGGCACTGCAGTTTTGAAATGGTTCTTGTCCAAATGGTTGGCCACTGGTATTATTGTTTGTTACAGAAAGTATAGTAAGGAACTTCTTGGGGTTAAGGGCCATTCCACCAGGGGCATAGCCACTTCAGTTGCCTGTTTCAGGGTTGTGTCAGCAGCGAGATTTGCGCTGCTGCCACTTGAGTTCTATCCACACTTTCTGCAGCGCTGATCTGGACATTACATCAGAAGAAGGGCAGGCTTTGGCTTTGTTGTGCTTCAGGGCCTTCTTTCTTAGACTGTCCTTGCTTTTAGCACTGCTTGAGACTTGTTCCATAGGTGTGACCTAATGACAGAGATATCCCTAAGAAGATAGAACAGTTATGTAAGAACTTACTGTAACAGTAGATCTTCACTGGAATCTCTCATCAGATCATGCAGTCTCTCCCTCCATCCCCTTTCTCTCTCCCCCAGGTTGGCTGTCCTGTTGCTCCAGCCTGTCTGCTTTCTGGGCATCTTCCAGCTCTCCTCGTTTCCCTGGTGGGACTCTAGTCTCTCATGGCCTCTGGCTAGGGAAAGAACTGAGGAGGGAGCAGGGCCACCTGTGCTTTTATAGGGTGAGTGATGCCTGACCCGGACATTGGAGTGGGCGGTTCCTAGTAGACTGCTGCAGAAAAGCTTCTGGGATATCCTAGTCTCTGACAGTTACGTTCCATAGGTGTGACCTGATGACAGAGATTCTCTGAAAGATCCATTGTTGAGGCAAGTTCTTATGTAACTGTTTTTTCCTGGCCTGCTGCCTGGCGGAAACCCGGAAGTAACACTGGATTGCCCAAACTGAAACAAAATGCTCTTAAAAGGACTAAAACCATGGACTGCCAGTCCTATCTGCCTTACATCTGATGTCCTTTAAACTAGCACTTTTGCAGGCTGTAGTTCTGAACTGTGAACCATGGAACTGCGTGTACCAGCAGCACTATACTTGTTGTCTTAGCAACCTTCCAGTCCCTGTGTCTCTCGGACAACGCTGTTATGCCATCTAGTATTTGTTTCACAAACACCAAGAACATAAATTTGGGAATTTTGGTATAAGTTTTTTTTTTCCATCACAGACTACGTTCAATAGTAGGTTACTGATATTTAAAATGGACAACAGTGGTGCAAGTTCTGTTAAATACCTATTCATTGTTTGAGATGAAAACTATGTGCCCCCCTCATCTTCCTCGGCTGATGCCAGCAGATGCGTTTGCCTCTGCCTGCGCGTTGCCTCCACCCTGTGCTTGCCTCTGCTTGCAGAGATACTGCCTTTCAAGTGCTGGGACCAGAAGTGGGGGTTGGGGGAGCATCCTGTGCAAAAGGCCCCTTGTAATTAAACTATTAAAGCCCTGTCAAGGGGGATGTTGGGTCTGCCATTAAAAAGGCAAACAGGAGCCTTGAGGGAAAACACTCAGAGGGTCTCCACTCCTGTGCACTCCGCTGTGCTGTGCCTCCTCAGGTCACTGTCCCTTCTTTACAAACTACAACTGACTTGCAGCTCGTCCTGTGCCCAGTACATCCAGCACACCCTTGGCCACACCTAGCTTAGCTAACACAAAATAACGATGTAAAACAATGCGTTAAGGTCCAAGTGTAAATATAGCACTGGAAGCAAATCCAGAATGGAGCAGTACAAAGTCACCCAGCCTGTAAAGGTGCTAGAGTTGTCAGTGCATTAAGGTAGGTACAGGAGCTAAACATTACCAACATGAGTCCGTGAAGAGAAGCAGTTCAAGGCCGCACAGACCAGGGGCTGGGGGAGGGACACTACTCACAGCAGAGGAGGGATGTGTGGGGACCAACAGTGGGGGAGACAAGGGTTGGGGGCAGGTACAGTTCCAGGAGGGGTAGTAAAGTCATAGAGAAGGGACCTGAGGGAGGAGGACGAGATTACACAGAGAGTAGGGAAGAGAGGACAATAGCTTAGGAAAATGATGAGAAGGCAGCTTGGCCTGCTGAAGTTTTCCTGGAGGGAGGGAGGAGAGGGTGTGAGAAGCAGTGTTGCTGAGAGGGTAGATTGTGAAAGTGGGGAAGATAGAAGGCGGAAAGGTAGGGAGGGAGACAGCCAAACCAGAATTTGAGGTGAAGAAGGCAGAGTGGGCAAGATGTCTGGCATTATTTTTAACATTCATACCCTCATTGACATAACCAGTACTCCACTGTAGGATCTGCTCACGCTGTTCCATTCACAGCAGTTGCAGGATCACGCCACAGTTCTTGCTGAATTGCCCAGCAGCCTTTGCTGCCAGTCAGTTAGGTGCCATGGGACACAATGCTTACCTCCTGGTTTGCCAGAAGGATAGTGCAGTATACTGAAAACTGAATTAATATCAGAAAATTGTGCCATTAGCTGATCTGGAGTCATGTAACAACCTTCTGAGGTATGTCACGGTGTGAGTCTGATTAGGATAACCATTGTCTGTCTCCTTTAAAGGAAAATTACACCCAAAACTTGAACAAATATATGTTGTGCAGAGTGTTTTAATTTGTATGTGAAGTTCTAGTGTTTCCTTCCCTCTGACTGGTATTAGGAGTTTTTTCTAAATTAGCCTGCTAGCTTTAGGGTAGTTTTACGACCCCTGGAGATCACCATATCAAATAGTTTTATTGCATTTCTTTGTCCTACAGTGCACCTTGTTTCATGTAATGGTGATGTAGCAGAGCCCATAAATCCAGAAAGCATTGCATTACAATCAGTTCACAACAACAGAGATGACTATATTTTAAAATCTGTAGAATTCAGCTTGGTGACCACCTCATCCTAAAGGTTTTACTGTCCTGAAAAACTTTGCTGCTGGTAATTTTTGTGCAGCTTGTAAAGTTTCCAAGATATTTAGTTTGTTTGGCATGTGTGCTAAATGTTGGGTCTCTTACATCACAGTCACATGAGACAAAATGCACTGTGGGAACCAGAAATACAATTACACTATCAGGTATGGAGATCCCTAGGGTCGAAACTAGCATAAAGCTAGCTGGCTAATTGGGAAAACTCCTAATACCAGTCAGAGGGAAGGAAACACTAGAACTTCACATACAAATTAAAACACTCTGCACAACATATATATTTTTTCAGGTTTTGGGTGTAGTTTTCCTTTAATGTTTAACCTCACATTTCTCAAGCCGAGATGAAGCCTCAAATTTGATATACAGATTGTAGAAGGTGCAGCACCTAGGTTTAGAATTATATTGCAGGACAAACTCATCTCTTTGTAACCGAGGCCATAAGACTAAATGAAAAGAGAATGTGGACATCTTTCCCCAATTTCTGTCTGTCTGTCTGTCTCTCTCTCTCTCTCTCTCTCTCTCTGCTATGCCTTTCGAAAGGCTCCTCTGGGTGGAAGGGTCTGATTATTACTTTTTTTTAAGGGGGTGGTTGGTACGATGGCTGCGGGATATGTGGAGTAGGACCTTGTCAAAATTGAAATGAACCCTGCTTACTTGTAGTTTCCGCTGGCTTTCCTTATGTAATTTACTGTATGATGCGCTTGGGACCTTGGAAGGGCATTTGATAAAGTAAAGTCTCTCTACTGCTGCTGACACACTCTGATTTCTTTTCGCCAGCTCGTCAGGACTGTAGATCCACAGGGAGAATTGTCTAAACTTTCTCCCAGTCCCCCCACCCCCCTCTTTTTTTTTTTTTTTTTTTTTCGAGCCAAGGTGTTAGCTTTCGGGTTGTATGGGATGCTTTTCAGCTTGCTTATATCGACTGGTTCCATTATGTGACAGGGATGGCCTTTATTAGAAAGAGCAAAATGCAGTCTGCACTCCCTGGCAGCCAGTTATTTGTAGGGCTTGTTTGTTTCAGGGTATCAAGGTCACACTGTAAAGGGCCTTTTGTTGACCCTGTACAAGTAATTTGGCAATCAAGATGGGGTACAGTTGATCATGTCAGATCCAGATGAAAGCAAGAAACTGGTGTAAATATTTGTGGCAGGAATTTGGACGAAAATATCCTGGTTCATTTATTACCACAACACAGCAAGTAAAGTTACAGCCTAAGGTTTCGATCTCTTGCTGAAGAAAGTGTGGGGAGTGGGTGGCTGATACCATATTTTCTTGGGATGTCCCTGAATCTCTAACTACTGGACCCAGGGGGCAATAGATGCTATTAAGGAGATCCCAAAACTGTCCTCTCCTTTAGAATTTATAGCGTGGTACTAGGAAATTCCTGGAGAGGGGAGAGGTTTCTGAACATACAATTGTGATATGTTTTAACAATTGCAGCAAAAGGCTGCAGCTTGAAGGTGGATATAGGACATCTCTCGCTGAAGGACTGGCATGGGGTGGAGAGTAAAATATATTTGAAAGGGAAATGAACTTGTAGTCTCTGTCTCCATATGGTGTCCTGGCATGACATTTGTCAACATACTAAAAATGTATTGTAGAATCTGTAACTTTGCTATAGAGTTTATTGTTTAGGGAATTACTCACTTGGACTGATTGGTTTGTAATGCTGCAAAAACCTTTTTTTTTTTTTTCCACTACATTTCCTACCCCCTTAGGCCTGGACAGGAAAATCACCTTCCGTACCCTCAGGTCCCTTTTCTGCCCATGGAGTGTGTAGTGGTCTGACACTTCTTACCTGCCTATGCTCAACTCCTACCCTGGTTCCTGGCCAGTAACCTGATCTTTACAGTGTGTCCTGTGGATGGAATAAGAGCTGGGACTACTGATTGAAAAATAACGGAGGGGGTGCTTAGGACAGATGAAATCCCCAGCCATCCCACCACATCCAACTGGGTGCCTGGCCTGCATCTTCCTCACGGCATCTCTCTGTGGTATCCCAGGAGCGTCAGTTGAAGTATTCTCCTTGAAGCCCCCAAGCTTCCACCTGTGGGAGACAAATTACTGGTTACCTGTCTGGAGGTTAGAGTTTGAAGTGAGTGAAGGCAGGAATAGAGTGTTGGACCATAGTGCTACAAGACTGGAAGGAGGTTCCCAGGTAAGGCAGGGGTGCTAGAAAAAAAAGTATATTAAGAAAAACTAAGATTGGTAGTATATTTTGGGTAGGTAAACCTGCAGTGTTTCCAAAATATAATGTCAAATGCTAGTTTGGTGTCTGTTTTATTTCTCTAGTTGCTGCTGTAGCAGTAGCATGCTATTAGCAGGTGTCTGTTTCTGTGTGACTGCAGAAAATTAAACTTTTTTTCTCCATGTGTTTTCTGTTCTCCATGTCTCTCTTCTTTCCTGCTTTCACACTACTCTGTCCGATTTGATACTGCACAGCGGGTACAAAAGGCAGCCAAGATCAAGAAGAAGGCAGTATGTAAAGTTAATATACTATTTTTAAATTAAAAACTGTTGTGCTGTGTACTGTGACTATTGTATTCTCATTGTCTTAAAGCAGCAGTCCCGTGAAATAGGGCAACAAAAATGTACCCTACCTTTTTTTTTTTCCACTATAAAAAATTCCAGGCATCTCCCAGTTTTATCTGGTGGTGCAATTTTCTAATTCCACCACCATCTGAATATTATAAAAATGTTTTAATTTAGTTTTTTTTTCCAAAACAAATGGATGGCTGCCAGATTTTGCACAGAAATAGCACTGTAGACATGGTAAGGCTGAGGACTGAAAAAATAAATAAAAACTCATGGCATGCAGTATAGGAGGTACAGTGGCACCAGCCAGGATGCAACACAGTAATGCTGCAGTATATAACAAAATACTGCAGGGAACAGTGTAATTCAGTGGCAGTTGAGCCCTTTTGTCATTTAGTATTGTGTGACACGTCACTTACTACAGGTTGCTGTGTTGCATTGTGGCTGGCTCAGCTGTTTCTAGACAAGTACATATTTTGTTTTGTTTCGTTAACCAGGAGAGAGACACACTAAGCTGAAACTTATTTACAGTTGTAATCTGGGAGCACAAGGAAGTTAAGTGATTTGCTCAGGGTCACACATTGTGCAAGTGGGGGCTGTGGGATTCAAACCTAGGTCTCCAGGTTTGCAGCTCAAAGCCTTAAACCACTGTGCTGCCTCCTATGTGACAAGTATGCTAATAAAAGTAGCATTTTGGAAAAACATTTTTTATTGTACTGCTGCTTTAACTTCATAAGGACTAGGCATTTGTCTAACGACATGCAGTGACTTTATAAAGATAAGGTTGATCTGGTTTCAATCTGATTTTCACTAGCCTGTAGAAACTTCATAGCCAAGTGGATGTGTCACCCTGGCAACACAGAGAACCTCAGATGTGTGTCCAAGGGCTCCTACCTGCGGCTGGTGGAATCTCAGTGGTGTTGCTAAGGTGGTGCTGACTCCATACAGGTCATTTATCAGTGGCATGGCAACAAACATGGAGACACATTAATGTCAGCCCTTTTATGAAACAAGGCATGCTAATATGCCTGATGTGTGGGTGGAGGAGACCGGCTAACAAAGAAATGGGTTAGAAGTTATGCAGGAGCCTGCATGGACCTTGCTAAGGTCCCCTCCGGGGGTTCCCCTGATCCTGAGTTACTACTTTGGATGATGGGGCCACCCATCTGAGGCACATACGCCCCTTGGAGCAAGGATTTACATATATGGCCATACAGTACCTCTCAGCTGTCTCTCACTAGGAGGGATGCCCTTCATTTTGTCTCTCAGAAGCACTGTGTGCTATATGGAGAAGAGGCCATCTCACACAGTTCACCAAGATTTTAAAGCAGATATTCATGATTCCTTACTGTTGCTGAGAGAACAGTAAACTTTAAAACGTTAAAGCATCGCCTGGTAGGACAGTGGTAGCACTTCATCTAGCTATACTGGTGACTGGGTCCGGGAGTGAGCTCGGGTTGTTGGGAGCAGCTGGGGAAAGAGTAGCATCCAAAGGGCAGCTCTCCTTTGGGGGGACAGTGCACCCCACACTGTGCCTGCCACCAGGCTGAAGCTGGGTGGTAGCACAGCAGGAGTCACCCATTGGGACCGAATGCCACTGGACACCTAGTGCTAGTGTCTACATCATGAGCATGCACTTCAGGGAGACTCTAAACCTAAAGAGCAGGGGGCTCAACTCATAAACATGCAAGTGACCCAGGACAATGGCATAATTTAAGGAAAAATAAAATTTATAGGGGGCTTTAGCCATCGTATTCCACCCTCTGGCTGTCACTGGCAAGCATCATTGCATGCCAGTGTCCACAGTGACAAAAATGGTATGAAAAAAAAAAACTCCAGCAGACACGATGATGCTGGCACTCTTCCGGTCCTGCGCTACAGACCGTGGCATCCACTAACCATCAGTCCAGGACAAGTGGTGGAGTAAGTACTGGAGAATGTAGGTATTGGGGCTTTGGGGCACTGGCAGAAGGGGTATACTGGCGAGCCGAGAGAAAACAAGGACAGACAAAATACAGCATTAAAAGGGAACACTCAGCACAAAGGACCCATGCTCAGGTGTGGGTTTGGTCCCAATGTTCATTCTGTGGGCAGAAACATTTTTGGGTTTGCTTACTGATTACTCTAGTACAGTAAGTTATATCAAACTAATTTTGCTTAGTTGTAGGCCACTGTCTTTTACTACAAATCCCAGAATTCCCTGCAGTTAACATCAGAGTAGCAGGCAGCAGTGGGGGAGATTCAATAGCCTGCAGTGCATGTTATAGCTTTTGTAATCTCCAATCAGATAGTTCTGGGACTGCTTTTCTCAGGGGCTAAGTAGTCCATTGTGACTATATATAGCACATGAAGGACAGAGGGACCAGCAAACAAAAGATCAAAGCTTATATAAACTCTCAACATGCACTGCAGGCTACTGAATCTTCTCAGTGTAGCCTACTGTTGTGATTTCATCTACAGGGAATTCTGGAATTTGCAGTAAAAGAAGATGTCCGCCTACAACTAAGCAAAATTAGTCTGATACAATCTACTATACTGTAGTAAATAATAACCAAAATGTTTTTGCAGAAAAGGGCACATTGAGACCAGCCCCACACTTGAGTGTGAGGGCACTTGGTAGTGACTGTTCCCTTTTAAAGTACTAATTTCCACAGTGTTCTGTGCTTCTGTTGCTGTGACAGGATAATGTGTCCCTTATTTTGATTCTTTTTTTCCAAAACCGTGTCCCACTTCTCTGTGACAAAAGAAAGTTATGCATGCATCTTTTAATGAAGTTTTGCTAATACATTAACTGATTGCTAACAAATTCTGGCAAGACACTTGCTCAGTCCGTATTTGTTGAGCATGACAGCTAGGGACAAATACGGCATGCTAGCAGATACAGGCCATATGGTCTATCAAGTCTGCTGTAGTGCACCGCCCTAGTCTAATCTACTGCATCTGCCTCCCCCACCCCTTGCCCATCCATCTGATTTATCGCCTCCTTCTGCCAACTCCCCTCCCCAGCTTCCCCAGTTTTGACCTTACCTTTGACCCTGTCCCACCGCCTCTTAAAACTGCCCACAGATTTCAATGATATCACCTCCTTTGGCAGTGCAATGCACCTCGCTACCACCCTTTCCGTAAATTAGTGCCTCCTTATTTCCCTCCTGAATCTTCCACCCTCCAGTTTCAGACCGTGTCCCCCCTTTAATCTAAACATGTCCTCAGTACTAACCCTATTCATGCCCTAAAAGTATTTGAAGATCTCAGTCATATCCCCTCTCTCCCTTCTATCCTCCAGAGACTACATGTTGAACTCCCCCAGTCTTTCCTCATATGGTTTGTCCTCCTGCCCAAGGATCATCTTTGTTGCCCTGCGCTGTACTCCTTCCAGTAGTTTGACATCCTTCTTTAAATAGAGCACCAGAACTGCACACAGTACTTCAAGTGAGGTCTCCCAGCAACCTGTACAGCGGCATAATGACTTACGAACATACAAATCTGCCAGCAAATACAGTCCACATGGTCTGTCAAGTCTGCTCGAACATGTAGCTAGCAATCCCTTACACTGCAACTGTCCCTCCCCTTGTCCCATCCTCTTTTAAAATGCCCCACTGACTTCCTCTCTCCTAGAGGTGATTCCCCTGGCAATGCACCCCAGCGTCTTCTTAGCCTTGGCTGCTGCCTTCCTACACTGTGCTGAGTGATTCATGTCCCCCTGTGACTAGTGACCCCAGATCCTTCTCTTCCAGTGAAGTGGATAACTGCACTTCCCCCAGTCAGTAGCAGTTCCCAAGGTTCCTGTTGCCCAAGTGCATGACTTGGCACTTCTTAGCATGGAATCCCAGCTGCTATGTGTCTGATGAGCACTCAAGTCTTGCCAAATCCTTTCGGAGTACCTGCCCCCCTTCCACACTAGCCACCTCTACTCTGATCTTTGTATCATCTGCAAAAAGACTGATCTTACTCCAGTAGGTTGGCAATGAAGATGATAAATAGCACCGGTGCTAGTACTGAGCCTTGTGGGACCTCACTGGTTACAGTACTGGGAGTCAGAGTTCTCCCCTACAACTACCTTCTGCTGTCTGTCCTGCAGCCAGCTCCTAACTCATCCAGCCAGTTTCTCACCTGCTCCCAGGTTTCTCAGCTTACTAGTCAACCTTCCATGTGGCACCGAGTCGAAGGCTTTGCTGAAGTCTAGATCCACCACATGGCCCCTATGAAGTGCCCTTGTCACCCAGTCAAAAAAGTCAACCAGGTTTGTCTGGCAGGACTTGCTCAAGACAAACCCATGTTGACTATCATCCTGGAGGCCATTCTTCTCCAGAAAGATCACCAGCCTCTCTTTAAGGATAGTCTCCATTAGTTTCCCCATGATGGAGGTAAGGCTAACTAGACACTAGTTACCTGGTTCGTCCTTGGGCCCACTTTTATCGAGGGGCACCACATGTGCCATCCTCTAGTCCTGGGGCACACACCCAGTCCCCAGGGTGGTGTTGAACAAGTCTGCTAGAGGTCCCACCAGAACCTCTGCCAGCTCCTTCAGGACCCTTGGATGCACGCCATCTGGCCCTGGCACGTTATCCACCCACAGGGACCTAAGGCCCTCCAACACCCTGCTCACTGGGATCTCCTTTTCTGTTACCCCTGCTTCCCCTGTGCCCATCCTGCCTTTCACCTGTGGCATAGGCCCATCCCTCTTCCTGGTAAACACTGAACAGCAGTACTCATTGAGTGCTTCTGCATGCTCCGTCCCCTTTTCTGACCACCCTCCATCTTTCTTTCTTTTTTTTTGTTAAACATTTTTTTCCCCTCCGGTCACTGCCTGCGGGGCCTCTCTCAGGCATCTCAACCTGATCCTGCCCACCTGAGGTCCCCCCATCCCGAGCCTCCCCCACAGTATTCCCCCTACCATGCAGCTTGGCACCCCCAACTTAACCCCACAGGGTGGGGCTGCCACTCCTCTTGGCACTCTCAGAGATGGAACTGCTGCAGGGGGGCTAGGGGAGGAGGGAATTAGGAGGCTGGGTGAGTGGGATCCGGCAGAGGGTGTGGGGGTTAGGTGCCATTACCTACCCCGCAGAGCAGGGTTTTTCCTTGTTCTGGTGTGCTCTCCCCCACCCCCCTCCTCGAGGCGTGAATGTGCAATGTCTAGCGCATGCATGCGCGCTCCTGCGCACGTCCACAGGGACGACTGCTAACACCTCTTTCCCGGCCTCCACATGTGCTCCCGAATGCAGTGCTCGCTGCCTCTGCAGGGTGTCACTAGTACTGGAAGACACTTCCCATCCTTACCCCCAGGAGAGGAGGCTTTTGTCAGTGCTCGATCCTCTCTTCCCGGCCAGCCCCAGGGACCTGAGGCTCGCTCCCGGACCCGGGTCACGGACGTGGTGTGTGAGTGTGGCATCCAGTACTTTAACCCTCAGCACCACCAGGCCAGCTTCCTCCATCTTTCTTGATTCTGACAATCTGATCTTTACAGCTTCTCTTCTCCCTTATGTACCTGAAGAATCCTTTTCCCATTCTCGGATCCCTGTGCCAACCTTAGCTTCCTTGGAGCCTTGGTTGCCCTGACCACTCTACTCATCTCTCTGGATTTCACATACTCCTCCTGTCCTCTTCTCTTTTGGATCTCTAGCTTGTAGCTTCTGAAGGCAGCTCTTTTCTCCCTCACCGTCTTTACTACCTCCCTGCTCAACCAGCCCATTTTTTGGACCTGGCCTTCTTACTTTAGATCTTTGTACATGAGTTAGTGGTCTCTGTCAGACCCAGCTAGATGATGGCCCATTTCTGATCAGCATCCATGTCTGGGCGGATGTTGGTGAGGTGCCCTTCCAGTATGCCTCCCATCCTGCCAGAGTCTGCTCGTTTGAAGTCCACTACCTTTATCTGTGTTCTGGCCGCCTCCTTACCTGGATTGAGGAAGAACCACACTGTACAGCCAAATGCTGCATTTGAATTTAATTACTGGCAGTATGCCACCTGTGTACTGAAAATCCAAACCCTGCAGTTAGTGGGACTAAGGTGGCAGTACAGGAATGGAACAGTGTACCCCAGGGATCCATACTGAAATAGATTAAAGTGATTTTCTAGGTTTTTGGAAAAAAATTACTGCTGGCATCAGCAGGGCTCAAATCTCATAAGAGTCACAAAAATTTAAACTGCTGCACCTTACATTCTTTATTACTAAAGTAATTTGGGCCAACATGTGATGGACAATTCACACTGCAGCTGTGTCTAATCCTCCTAAACTGTACCTTGTCCACTTGTTAATTATTGTACCCTGCATTTATTGTGATGTCTGCTGTGTACCCTGTTCTTTATATGCACAACTGGTCACTTGTTAAAAAGTGCTATGTAGCGCAGCTTGCTCTACAGTATACAAAATAAAAAGGAAATAATTTGCATGAAAACTATCTCTTTGCCCCTTCAACTTTATCTGTCTTCACTGTTTTGCCTACTTTGAAGTCATAATCTTCTACTTGTGACAGCAGAATTATGAACATACGAATATGCCAGCAGATAAAGGCCTATATGCCTATTTAGTCTGCTTGAATGTGCAGTTCCCACTACGTTTACAGAGGGAACAACCCCATATCCCTTGACCCATCAAACACCTCCTCCCCTTTTCTCTCCCTCCCTACCTGCAACTTTCTCCCTCACCCTGTCCCAACCTCTCCTGAAGCTGGCCACCATTTCTAGGGATACTACCTCCTCCCACAACTTACCACACTTAGCCACTGCCCTCTCTGTGAAAAAGTGCCTCCTTATCTCCCTCCTGAACCTTCCCCCCCCCCACCAGCTTTAGGCTGTTAACTTAGTGGTCTTGTTTCCACTAAGGCTGAAGAGGCCCTCAGTGCTAACCCTGTTTATACTTTAAGTACATGTCCCCCTTGTGTTTTCTATCCTCAAAAGAGTACATGTTGAGCCCCCTGAGCCTCTTCCTGTAGGTGTTGGCTTGCTGGTCCCAGATCATCCTGGAGTTTGCTGATGATTTGAAATTAGGGACAGAGGTAGGGAATCACACACAGGTGAATGCAGTAAGAGAAGATCTAAAATCACTAGAAAATTGGGCAGCTAATTCCCCAGGCCATGTCCCTGGCTTCATACCAGGCATATGTGAAAAGGTGAAGTTGAAAGAAAAAAACACCCTACTTTAATAAGAATGTCTTCAGTAATGAAAATGGAGGGTTCTGCATTTCAAGTTATGGGGGGAGTTTGTGCGACTGGTGTCTGTTAATGTCAGCTTTGAATTTTGTATTAGAAACTGGAAATTTCTTTAAAAAGACATTCATCAGAATTGGAAAATACCTTATCATTTCTAGATGTCTTGCACTTATAGTTGTACCTGTAGGTTTATTATCTGTTCTTAGTAAATCTGCTGTAATAATTGAATGAGAAAAGTAAAAAAAAAAAAAAACCTCCGTTGAATTATACTCTGGGCCCCTAGTGCTCTGTGGCAAAATTTTCTGATTTCTGCGGCAGGGCTTCTTGGCTTCTGCAGCAGCATTTTCTGATTTCTGCGGCATGATTTATTTATTTCTCTGGCAGAACGCAGTCCTGCCATTGGCTAACTATGATGTGATGTCATTGATGACATCACATGCTGAGCGCAAAGGAGGGGCTTCAGGATAAACGAGATGGGAAAGAAAGCCTGACACTATGGAAACACAGTATATTTGAATGAAAATCACAAAACAATGAATTCTGCAGCATGATGCGGAAAATTCCACAACCTCAGAATCGCAGAGTTCCAGGGGCCTTGATTATACTTACAAAAGCATCAGTTCAGAATCTCCAGTCAAGTAAATGTTTTACCAAATCTTTTTCTTTTCAGAGTTCTGAAGGTGAAGCACAAACAATGACTGAAGTAGACCTCTTCATTTCTACACAGAGAATTAAAGTTTTGAATGCAGATACTCAGGTATGTTTTCTGGCATCAGTACTGTTCGTTTCTTATTAAGCAGAAAAAGCTGAGCCTTTGTGACAGGGTTGTATAAGACCCTTCCCCATTTGTTGTTGAGGACAGTTAAAGGCAAGGATCCTTTTTTGTTGTTGTCCCATCCTATCCTGTCACTAGTCTGTCTCTGTCTGATTGCGCATTCAAATTTTTGTTGTGGAAGCTCGGAACTGGTCACTCCGAAGGTCCCACAATTTCCCCTTGTCTCCCTTTCTTTACATGCTGTTTCTGTCCTTTCGTTCTGCCTTTACTTCTCTGCATTTAAAACTTCTACAGGCTTGTTTGTAGATCTGTCAGCCGGAAAACCAGCTCTGGCCAGAATGTCTTAATTGGCTTCACCTGTCAAGAAGACTGGATATACTGGTCACAGGAAAGAAATTGACAACGTTTGGTACATTGTGTGAAAACAAGAGATATAGCTTAATGAGAACAGGATGCAGAATTTAATTACCAGGTGATAACATCTTATAAAAAGTGAGCAATGTTTGTTTAGAGCGTTAGAGAGCGAGAGATTGAGATTTAGATTCAGAGATACCCTCAGAGGAAGGACTTGAACTGCCTGTATAAGAGCTATCCTGCACAACTGTATTTTTATTATACTAATAAAATGCTACTTGAGAATTTTATGATTTCCGTGGTTTGCCTATGTTTCCTGACCTGTGTCTCGATGACAGCCCTTCAAACCGATGATAGAAGCAGGCTGGATGGTCCGTTGGGGTCCTTTTCTGCCGACAGATTTGTGTTTCTGTGTTTCTATCTGGTGAAATATAATTATAACCCCCTGCAAATGGGGTTCTAAAAGACTTCAAGGAGCTTGCTTGAATGCTTCAAGCCTGAATGGTGTTTGGCGTTTAAGCCATTTATCAGTGAGTGTTTTAGAACCTCTGGTACTGTCTCTTTAAGAGCTGTCTGCTTGCAGACATAATTAGTTGTATGGGGACTGTGTGTTTCTTTGATTGAGTACCACTCAAGCTGCTGCCAATTCACTTCATTTTGCAGTCACTAGGAGTGCAAAGGGAACCTATCTGAAAGATGTAACTGTTTGCCAGAAATTATTTAGAGTAATAATGAAATTACAGTTTGTCTAACCTGCTTTCTTTGCAGTCAGAACAGTGTCTGCTAGTTCCCCATTCTAGTTTTGAACTGCTGAGCTGGACCAATCAGTGTGGGGTAAGCTAGCTCTAAAATGGTGCCTTGGGCCAATCAGAACTTGGACTCATAATCTGAGCCAGCCACAAGAGGATTGTATGGGCAGTGACTCTGGGAGATGTAGTTTAGACTTCAGTGCCTTTTGGACCAACAGCAGCAGTCTATTGTGAGTGACAGCCAATCCAGTCAAGAACTGGGAGGAACTCAAAGGAAGTGCCGGTTTTGTCGGTTGGAGTTTCAGTTGAGCTTTGGCAGTGAAGAAGGAAGGAGCCCTGTGCTTTTCAGTGTGCAGTTTTAGTAAAAAAGCGTGTAAGGCCCAGAGTTCGGTCTGCAGCTTGTGTAACAGCTTGTTAGGACTGAATCCGTCCTGTGAAAAGAATCAAAGGATCTCTGAAGAGTAGAAACCAGGCTCACCCTGTAGAAGACTGGAGGAATTGCTGAAAATTGCACTCGGTCTGTCAGGAACTGAATCTGCTGTGTGTTCTCCGGTATTGTGCAGTAATTGCGATCGGGATACAGATGCAGCCTGCCTGGTATAGTGCTTTCTTTTATATGATGTGTGAAGAGGTTTGTGTACCTCAAGTGAGCCCTACTGACATTGAAGGACCCTATCTTATTTGGAGGTCGTGAGTACTAATTCAGGGTCGCTCCCTGTTGAATTTCCACATTAAATCCAAATGGAATTACTGTACTGCTGACTGTTTAATTCTCCTTTTCTCTGTGTGAAAGGGCCCCTACCAGCTGCCACGGTTTGGACTAGCCACTAGGGCTTGGGTACCCAGGGACAGTAACTGATAGGGATAGGCCTGTGCACAGAGCCATAGGTAGATTATTAGAGTGATAAGCTAATTAACCTGATTTCCCCTGTCCTTGTTATATCCCCTAAATAAATCAGAGCTGCTTGTTTCAGCAAAGTTATACTGCCTGAGGTATTTGTCTATGTTAAAGTACTGTACTGTGATTGTTGCACTGTATCTCATTTCACAGGAGGTCCCAGTGCCGGAACCAGACCTGGGGTAAGTGTATACTGTGAAGGTAATTCTGATATATTGTGTGGGCCACTAGTGGGAAGAAGGGGGTTGCAGTGTCCCAGAGGCTGTGACCAAGTTAGTTTAACTATTGCAAACCCTGACCTCTGGGTGGAGGCACCCGCCATTGGATCAGGCCCCTCAACCTGTTAGTGGCAAATCAGGCAGGGGTAGTAGCCCCTGGGATAAGCGCCATCTGGGGTTACATCTTGGAGGCTCACCGCTGGGATGTGTCCTCTAGTGGCCATATTACGAACCACTGTTAAGAAAAAATGGGTACCCGACAGAAGTGGCTGTGCACCGGCTGGTGGAGTGGTGTACTGGGGAGGGATCGACCCCAAAATGCTATGCTTATCCTGGACATCCCCTGGGTATCATCACGGACACTGTGCAGGAGTACTTTCCAAGGTGGAAGGTTTACAAAACCCTGTGGTGGTGGGTCGGCATGCTAATCTGCTCACCCACACTTTCCTGCCCTAGTAGGTTTAAGGATCCCATAGATAGCTCCAAGTGCCACAGACCATTACCCCAGAGGAGCCCTCACTGCTTGGAGAGTGATAACAAGGACAGTAAAGACCGGAGAATCAGCCCCCACCACTATCTGAAACTTTGAGGAGAAATTTGCTGAATGGTTGCTGGGAGAGAGAAACTGTGGAGGACTTGAAGAAACTATTCTTGCCACCTGGGGTGTTCCTCCCCAACACCTCTCCTGCTCCAGTGCCCGTAATGGTGGCTGAACCAATGCAGACTCCTATTTCTGCACCTGCCATTAGTCACGACTCTTACCGAAGGTTGAGGATCTTCTCTGGCACCTCCCACCCCCAAGGGAGGATGACTGGGAGACCTGGATGACTATGTTGCCCCAAGTGCTAGAATGGCAATGCTCGGCGAAAGGCGAAGAGGGTTAGTGAGAGCCTCCGAGGTCCTGCCCTGGCTACCATCCATGCTAAACGGGCCAGTAACCCTGAGCGACTGCACAGGCCTATCTTGAGGCCTTGGAGAATGTGTATGGGAGCCCAGATTCTGATGAGGACCTATGGTGGAGAGTAAGAAATGCACAACAGTACCAAGGGAGTTGTTGTCTGTGTATGTCTCTCGGCTGGAAAAATTGTTGCAAGAATGCCTCAGAAAGGGTAGTTTGCCAGTGATTGAACTGGACGAACCAGACTGGACAGAATCCTTAAGTCTGCCCCTTCTCAGAACTGCTGTTGCTTCAGTTCGCCTGGCAAATTGACTGGAATCCCACCCTCTATGATGAGTTAAAGAGAGAAATTCGAGGAGTTGAGAAAAGGCGACCTCGGAGGTACCTGCACCAACAGCTGTGGCTCTGACCAGTGACTGAGGTGACCCATCAAGTGAAGTTCAGGGCAGAGGTTGACAGTCAATGAGTGCTCTGACAAGGAAAAGATATGCCACAATAGGGGAACTGTTGAGAGAGATCCGGGAATTCAAAACAGTCCCTTTATGAAGGCCACGCCTGCAAATGCACGACCCTGACCTATATCCGACTGCATCTGCTATGGGGTGGGTGACCCACCCATGTATCTCCTGCTGATAACAGCTCCAAACTCAATTCCTTGACCATGGAAGTGGAGAAACTGACGAGATGTCTCCAAATGCTTATCACGCTGCAGACAGAGATGGCACCCAGGTTTCCAGTTAATTATACCCCGCCCTGGCTCCCAGTGTGGCGCCTCGGCCAGCTCAAACTCAGAAAGTATGTTTTGCTATAATTGTGGGAAAGATGGGCACATGAAAGGAATGCCAGTCCCAAAAGACACTGACAAAGTTGCATATAGGCTACAAGGAGAGCTTGGAGAAGAAATCAGTGGTTAAGAGGTGCATGACATGATCCCAGTGAGGGCACCAAATGCTAATTCACGTCCTTTTGTGGCAAGGTCAGTTGCCCAGGCCCCCACCGCCTCTCCAGACTGGTCCAGAATAGTGGGTCCCTCCATGGAGACCACTGTAAAGGTGAATGGAGTGTCTACAAGAGCTGTGATAGACAGTGGCTCCCAAGTGACAATTATGTTCCAGGTTGGTATCAGAAGCATTTGTCAGACGTACCCTTACAACCATTAGAAGGACTGCATGTATGGGGTTAAGTGAGAAGGCCTACCCTATTCCGGGTATATCGAATTTGGCTGTCTTTCCCCACCTCCGTGGCTGGAGTGGCGAACAAGTAGAGACCCTAGCCTTAGTGTGTCCCCCACTGGACTGTATGATGGTGTCCTTTGTTGATTGGAACAAATGCTCATATGTTGGAAGGCTGGCACAGTTGTGTTATGAAAACAGGGTCAAAGACTAGTAGAGCTTTAAGAGTTCCGGCTTTAATTAAGAAGGCCTATGAGGCACAGAGAGATGCTGAAAAAACAGAACCAGAGGAACCGGTCGGAATTGTATGGAAGAAGGATCCTGAGTCTCTGATCCTGGCGCCAAATAGCCCAGTGTACCTTACAGGAGAGGTCCATATCAGAAAGGATGTTAAGAATAAATATTAATGTTGGATGCACCAGGCGATGGAGAAATTGCCAGAGGGACTGCTGGTCAAGCCTAGTATTTTGCCCGCTAGAGCCCATGCTTATGCCAGAAGGGTAATGGTCCAAGTTCATAATGTGTCTGAAAGAGACATTCGAGTAAACAGAGGTTGCATCCTGGCTAATGTGCATTGTGCAGACACTGCAGTGCTACCCAGCAGCAAGAGTTCAAGGAAGAATGACAGAGTAACGCCTGACTTGTTTGATTTGCGACTCCGCTGCCAGCTGAATGGAAAGTGAGGATCAGTGAGAAGCTTGCCCAGAGAGACCAGGTGTTTTCTTTAAAGGAATGGGATGTAGGATCGTGCAGGAGCTGAGCACAATATCCGGCTGCATGACGAAAGACCATTTAGTGAGAGGTCTAAGCGCCTGGCACCTGCTGACATAGATGATGTGAGGGCGGCATCTGCAAGAGATGTTAGCTGCTGGTGTAATACAAGAATCCAGAAGCCCTTATGCTTCCCCATTGTGGTAGTGAGGAAAAAGAATGGAACAGTAAGGATGTGTGTGGATTATCGCACCTTAAACCGGCGGACTATCCCTGATCAGTACACAATGCCCCGCATTCAGGATGCTTTGGACTGCCTAAACGGGAGCAAGTGGTTCTCTGTGCTGGATCTCCGCAGTGGGTACTACCAGGTCCCGATGGCCCCAGAGGACCGTGAGAAGACGGCCTTTATCTGTCCGCTTGGCTTCTATGAATTCATGAGGATGCCCCAAGGGATTTCAGGTGCCCCAGCCACTTTTCAACGATTGATGGAGCGTGCAGTGGGGGACATGAACTTACTAGAGTGCCTGGTATACCTAGATGATGTTATTGTGTTTGGCAGCTCACTGGAGGAACATGAGAGCAGATTATTTAAGGTATTGGACCGACTGGAGGACTTTGGCCTTAAACTGTCCATTGATAAGTGTCAATTCTTTCAAACATCAGTAAAGTATGTGGGACACATAGTATCCACCGAGGAATAGAGACCGACCCAAGTAAAGTTGAGGCCTTTGACCACCTGGCCACAGCCCAAAATCTAAAAGAACTGCAAAGATTCCTGGGATTCTGTGGTTATTATGCGCTTCATCAAGGACTATTCAAGAGTGATCCGCCTTTACTTAACCTTACTCAAGGGTATCCTCCAACCCACAAAAATACCAAAGTCAGCGTCCTCAAGACTGAAAGAGTGTATTTTCATCCGAGTGAAGTATTTGGGGCCGCTGGACTCCTGATTGTGAGACTGCTTTTCATGAGATCATATATCAACTTACCATGCTCCAGTGCTGGCCTATGCCGATCCAAGAAAACCTTCCGTCCTGCACACTGATGCTAGCTTGCAAGGGTTGGGGGCTGTGTTGTACCAAGAACACGAGAATGGCCTGAGACCAGTGGCCTTTGCCAGTAGAAGCCTGACCCCATCCGAAAGAACTATCCTGTACATAAGTTAGAGTTCCTAGCTTTGAAGTGGGCTATTGTTGACCAATTCCATGAGTACTTTATGGGGCTAAAATACTAGTAAAACTGACAATAATCCTTTGACCTATGTGCAGACCTCAGCTAAGTTGGATGCCACTGGCCATAGGTGGCTTTCTGCATTATCTACATATGACTATGCTCTCGAATACCGAGCAGGTCTGAACCACATAGATGCTGATGCTCTCTCCGGAGGCCTGTTCCCCAGAATGATTGGGTCGATTGGCAGAACCTGACATTGAGGCACTCTGCGAAGTTTGACAGGGAGGAACAAATGTCCACGGACGAGTGGACTGCATGGTGGATTGCTTGGGAGCCTCTGAGAATTGCATACCTGCTGCTTATTGCCACTTTTCTGCAATAGACATTGGTGCACTGCCTCAGCTGGACAATGACAGTATTCGCGGGCTCAATCCGTGATCCCATGATCAAAGCAGCTTTAGAAGCCCTCTATGCAGGAAAAGATGTGTCAGATTACGCTCCACTGATTTGAGAACTGCACTGTTATACAAAGAAGGTCCTAAGTTGAAACTGATCAATAAACTGTTATACAGAGAAACAGTAGACAGAGGGACAAGTAGACAAACAACAACTAGTGCTGCCCACTGCCTTTCGAGACTCAGTACTGAGGTCCTTGCACAACCACATAGGGGCACCTTGGTATAGACAGAACACTTGACTTGGTGAGATCCAGATTCTATTGGCCTAAGATGGGGGCTGATGTGGAGCAACACATTCGAACTTGTAGTCGCTGCTTACAGAGAAAGCTTTGCCCCAGAGGGCTGCCCCTTGTTAACATCACCACCAGTGCACCCATGGAGCTGGTCTGTATTGATTTTCTGAGTTTGGAGTCAGATCAAGAAATATCAGTAATGTGCTGGTGGTCACTGACCATTCACGAGATATGCCCAAGCTTTCCCCACCAAAGACCAGAAAGCATCCACTGTGGCCAAAGTACTTGAAAACTTTTTGTTCACTATGGGGCTCCACAAAGAATCCATTCTGATCAAGGGAGAGACTTTGAGAGTCGTCTGATCAAAGAGATGCTTTCTCTGTGGGAGTGCGAAAGTCCAGAACCACTCCTTACCACCCCAGGGGACCCACAGCCTGAACGTTTCAACCACACTTTGCTAGATATGCTAGGCACCCTGCACCCAAAGGACAAGCCTAGATGGAGCCAACAAATTAGCACCCTGGTACATGCTTATAACTGCACTAAAAGTGATGCCACTGGATTCTCCCCTACCGCCTGATGTTTGGAAGAGAAGCTCGACTACCAGTAGATGTGTGTTTTGGGGTCTCTCCTGATGGGGTTCAAGCTGACAACTATTTACAGTATGTGCAAAAGTTAAAGGCCCAGCTAACTCATGCGTACCAACTGGCTCAAACCATGGCTGCCAAAAAGAAATCTGGCCAACAAAGAAAGGTATGATAAAAGGTGAAAGCACAGGAACTCCAGGAGGGAGATCGGTATTGCTAAGAAATCTGGGACTGCATGGCAAGCACAAGATTGCTGACAGATGGCACCATCTCCTCACATTGTAGTGGGCAAACTAGATGATCTGCCAGTGTACAAAGTAAGGCCTGAGAATAATTCAAAAGATGTAAAAACAATGCATAGAAATCATTTACTGCCCATTGGACAAATCTTAATTGAGTCTGAGCCCTAGAAGATGCCCCTCTGGACCAGTGACTAGAGCTGCTGCTAGAAAGATCAAGAAAGTCTGCACCTACAGAAGCAAAGTTAAAGTGTTCCCTCCACAAGTCCCAGTTGAGCATGACTGTCAGTCCATATCGGAAGAAAGTGAGAGTGACTTTGAATACTATCCTTCTTACGAACTGAGTCAATTGTTTGGGGCAATTCCCTAGTCAATACTGGAGATGAAGCTGGGCCTTCTGGACGTCTAAGTCACCCGCTTCATCCCTGGAGCCAATGCTCCCAGAAAGTGAAGTGCAAAGCATCAGATCAGATGAAATGGAATCATTGTGCATGGTTGAACTGTTTGAGCTTTCAGGGAGAAAAATGATAGATTGGGGCAGACTGGTGATACACCTGAACAAGAAGAGTATTTTGAGTGCCCTGACAGTCCACTGCCAGTGTCCAAAGCTCTCCATGCGAGCCAAATGTTGTGGACTCAGAAACTGTAACTCCTGGAGCTGAAAGTGCCCCAAGTTCTAGCCTCTCTACCCCATGGAGACTCCCCTGACAAGTGAGGACAATGCTGAAAATGAGGCTCAGAGTGCAGAGACTATAACAGTTCCCCTAGAAAGACTGGTCGAGCTGTAAAGCCTGTGGTGCACCTCAGTTATGATTCACTTGGGAGGCCTGTGGACTTGCCTCTCAATGTTGTCCATAAAGGAGTGTATGTGTCCCCAAGCTCATTGCCCAAACTGAGCATCAGTGCTAACTCCAAGTTACTTGTGTTGTCTTTCTATGCATGGTGCCTTGCCCCATCCAGCCCCAAGGTAACTGATAGGAAGGGCCCCTCTCTTCAGGTTTCATGTACAAGAGGTAATAACTTGAGTTATGGTACAATGTGTATGTAATACTGTGTAAAGTGACGTACTGCAATGTTTTAGAAATGTGTTCTTGGTAAAATGATATATTGACTGATGATTACATGTGCGAGCCTAATGCAAATGTATACGGTTGCAGTTGAAACTTATGGGGGTACTTGCTTGACGCGGACGTCAAGCTTTCCCAGGCCAGGAAGGGTGTAACCCCCCTGCAAATGGGGGTTCCCAAAAGACTTCCAGGAGCTTGCTTGAATGCTCCAAGCCTGAATGGTGTTTGGCATTTAAACCATTTATCAGTGAGTGTTTTTAGAGCCTCTGGTACTGTCTCTTTAAGAGCTGTCTGCTTGCAGACATAATTAGTTTGTATGGGGGGACTGTGTGCTTCTCTGAGTACCACTCGAGCTGCTGCCAATTCACTTCATTTTGCAGTCACTAGGAGTGCAAAGGAACCTATCTGAAAAGATGTAACTGTTTGCCAGAAATTATTTAGAGTAATAATGAAATTACAGTTTGTCTAACCTGCTTTCTTTGCAGTCAGAACTGTGTCTGCTAGTTCCCATTCTAGTTTTGAACTGCTGAACTGGACCAATCAGTGTGGGTAAGCTAGCTCTAAAATGGTGCCTTGGACGAATCAGAACTTGGACTCATAATCTGAGCCAGCCACAAGAGGATTGTATGGGCAGTGACTCGGGAGATGTAGTTTAGACTTCAGTGCCTTTTGGACCAACAGCAGCAGTCTATTGTGAGTGACAGCCAATCCAGTCAAGAACTGGGAGGAACTCAAAGGAAGTGCCCGTTTTGTCGGTTGGAGTTTCAGTTGAGCTTTGGCAGAGAAGAAGGAAGGAGCCCTGTGCTTTTCAGTGTGCAGTTTTAGTCAAAAATGTGTGTAAGGCCCAGAGTTCGGTCTGCAGCTTGTGTAACAGCTTGTTAGACTGAATCCGTCTCAGAAAAGAATCAAAGGATCTCTGAAGAGTAGAAACCAGGCTCACCCTGTAGAAGACTGGAGGAATTGCTGAAAATTGCACTCTCGGTCTGTCAGGAACTGAATCTGCTGTGTGTTCTCCGGTATTGTGCAGTAATTGCGATCGGGATACAGATGCAGCCTGCCTGGTATAGTGCTTTCTTTACATGGATGTGTGAAGAGGTTTGTGTACCTCAAGTGAGCCCTGCTGACATTGAAGGACCCTATCTTATTTGGAGGTCGTGAGTACTAATTCAGGGTCGCCTCCTGTTGAATTTCCACATTAAATCCAAATGGAATTACTGTACTGCTGACTGTTTAATTCTCCTTTTCTCTGTGTGAAAGGGCTACCAGCTGCACGGTTTGGACTAGCCACTAGGGCTTGGGTACCCAGGGACAGTAACTGATAGGGATGAGCCTGTGCACAGAGCCATAGGTAGATTATTAGAGTGATAAGCTAATTAACCTGATTTCCCCTGTCCTTGTTATATCCCTAAATAAATCAGAGCTGCTTGTTTCAGCAAGTTATACTGCCTGAGGTATTTGTCTATGTTAAAGTACTGTACTGTGATTGTTGCACTGTATCTCATTTCACAGGAGGTCCCAGTGCCAGAACCAGACCTGGGTAAGTGTATACTGTGAAGGTAATTCTGATATATTGTGTGGGCCACTAGTGGGAAGAAAGGGGTTGCAGTGTCCCAGAGGGCTGTGACCAAGTTAGTTTAACTATTGCAAACCCTGACCTCTGGGTGGAGGCACCCGCCATTGGATCCAGGCCCCTCAACCTGTTAGTGGCAAATCAGGCAGGGGTAGTAGCCCTGGGATAGCGCCATCTAGGGGTTACACTTGTATGTCAACAAGCCAGTCTTGAAACTGATGCACCAATGAATAGGCAGCCAGTGCAGGTCACACAGCACCACTGAGATATGCTAAGACCAAGAAGCCCCAGTACTCAGCTAAGCTGCTGCATTCTGCACCAGCTGCACGCAGTGCATGAAATCTCTTAATAACCCTTGGTAGAAAGCATCTCAGTAATACAGTCTAGATGTTAAAAAGACATGTACTGTCATAAATTGGTTCCCAAGCCCAAGAGATGGTTCAATCTGGGCAACATTCAATAAATGATAAAAAGCCACTATGGACTACAGCCAACACCAAATATTCTCATGTCATCTATTAGTCCATAATGATAGACAGATTTCTAACTCTATCTAAAGCAATGCTGGCCATTTAAACATAGTAAGAAAGTACCTTCACTCATCATTGCTGCCCAAAAGGAACCGATTCTGATACGTAACAAGTTGAGGTCCTCCCCAAGCAGCACCTCACCCTGTTCCACCACCTTCCTGATCGCCTCTGCCTTCTTCCTGTCTGCCATTTCCCTGCAACAGAAGTAAAAATGTCCACCTTATCAAGGCCACAAATCTGCTGCAGAGGCTTCAAAACTAGCCTGTTACAGCAGTTAGGTTTGAAGCACTGCAGAGAACTAGCAGCACTGCTAATTATAAAGTCACCAACTTTTTGAATGTAACGGCAAGAAAATGCACTCACTAAATCAGTCACTAGTGATGCTGCCCTCTCCCCGAAAAAAAACAATGAATCTTGGAGAGGCAAATCACCAGGGAAGGTTTGTTCTGTTCTCTCACAATCTGCAGTGAATAAACTCTGGACTTTCCATAATTTATGTGTGCTGCTACAGTATATGAGTTTTTGTAGCTTTTTAAGTGCACACCTTAACCCCATTTCAGCCAAAGCATGTTACTGATGTATTTGGTTACATGGTTATTCAATAAGGAATTTCAAAATACATAGTCTGAAGCAAAATTTAAATAAACCATTAACAACATGGTCTGCATGTCGACTGTCATATCCCAAGTGTATCGATGTATACTTGCATTAAGGCAAGGCAATTTGATTTATCTGGTGCCCTATGCAAAGGCTCAGAGTACCTCACAACACTTAAACAGCATAAATAAATAAATACAATAAAATATATCAAGATGATAAATAAACAGTCGTGAATTGTAATTAGTCAGGGAAGCCCAGTGCAAATAAATCAGTATTCAGCTGTTTCTTAAAGGCCACCGCCGTGTATGCAGATCTAATTGCCTCTGGTAATGAGTTCCAAAACAATGAGGCAGCAGATCTGAAGACTCTGTCACCAGATTGCTTTAGACAGGATCAGGGATGATGGCACAGTCCCACACCAGTGGACAGGAGAGAGCGGGAGGGAGTGTAGGACATGAAGAGGTCTTTCAGGTATCTTGAGCCCAGACCATGAAGGGCCTTGAATGTTAACAACCATATCTTGAAGGTTGATGCGCCACTGCACAGGGAACCAGTGCAGGTCATGCAGTACCAGCATGATGTGGTCCCTTTGAGAAGTTCCATCACCAGTTGGCCACACCATTCTGGACCAGCTGCAGGAGTCGTGCAACAAACCTCCAGATAACCCTAACTGTAGAGCGTTGCAACAATCAAGTCTGGAGGTGACAAAAGCATGGACTATCGTCTCCAGATCAGCTGGTGCAAGATGTGGCTTGAGCTGGGCGATATTACGGAGATGATAAAAATATTCCTAACTACCGCCGACACCTGTTGTTCCAGTGTCAGCTTGCAGTCCAGAACGACACCCATATTCTTCACCATATCTACAGCTTAGAGTGACTGACCATTTCCAGAGAGCAACAGTATGCCATCAATCGTCATTGCTGACCCAATGTCGACCTAGAGTGACAGTAATAACCTCAGTCTTGCTGGGGTTGAGACACAGCTAGTTGGAGGCCATCCAGTTATTGATTTCTTGTAGGCATCACCCAAGCAGCAAAATCGCATTCAACCCCTCTGAGGTGCAAGACAGATAGAGCTAAGTATCATCTGCATAGCAGTGAAACTCTACCCCATGCTGTCTAATGGTCTCACGCAAGATCAGCATATACATGGTGAACAACATAGGCACCACGATCATGCCTCATGGAACCACACAGGACACTGCACCTGCTCCAGAGATGTAATTACCTAGAGCTACCTGCTGTGATCTTCCAGTAATGCAGGACTTGAACCAGTACAATACTGTGCTCGTGAGTCCCACATAGTTCTTAAGGTGAACAATCAGCACATCATAGTCCACTGTGTCACATGCCAATGAGTGATCAAAAAGAACCAAGATGGAACAAAGTTCCTGGTCTCTTTGTCATGAGGAGATCATACATCACCCTAACGAGGGCAGTCTCAGTACTACGACGAGGCCTAAACCCTGACTGGAAAGGCTTGTATGTGTTATACTGCTCCAGGTGAGCCTCAAGCTGTACTCCAACTACCTTCTCCATGACCTTCCCTACAAAGGGAAGATTTAAGACATGCCTTTAGTTAACCAGACCTTGGGGGTCCAGAGACAGCATCTCAAGCAGGAGCTTCACCACTGTCCTTTTTAGAGCAGATGGAAAAACACCCTCCCTCAGGGAACACCCAATACCTTAGTACTGTATATACTCACCCTAGGGATTCAAGGCTGTCAATAAACAGTCATATAGGCCCTGGGTCCAGCCAACAGTAGTAGGAGCACACCCAAGGTCACTCAGACCACCTCCTCTTCTACAACTGGCCAGATGTCAGGCCAGGACAGAAGATTATCAATGCCTTTCCTAACATGGATATCACTGGCCCATAACAAGGCCACGTGAGGCTATCCCAATCTGAAAGAAGGACACCTCAGCAAGGAAAATTCAACTAAACTCTCCACACTTCTCTACAGAAAAGGCTTATTTAGACTACAGACAGAGTGGATTTATCAATCTGTATATGGTGCGAGAAAGAGGAACTGGCTAATTCTTGCTTGTTGCAAAAGTCCTTGACAGGAACTCCGTCTTTTTCAAGGAACTTGCTCTCTGATATTTGCCATAGTGAGTTCTCAGAGACAGTTTGTCCTCCTTGGAGTGGGATTTCCACCAAGAACACTCCAACTTCCATCCCTTAGTCTTAGACATGTGGCAAAAGGGCTTAACTGCCATTGAATTACATTGTTCACTGTAGTATACTGCAGCATTACTGTGTTGCATCCTGGTTGGCACCGCTGTATACCCAAGGTTCAGTTACTTGGATTGTCTTGTTAATTAAATCTTAAACTACATTTTTTTCACTGGGAAGGATTTCCTTATACTGCACTGCTAATCCTGACAATTGTGTAGAAAATTAATATATTTCACGAGCTCCTACGTGATATTACAAATGACAGCGTCAGTGGAAGAATTCTTCCAGTGTTGATGCCATTTGTTACCTAATCCAGTGCATGTACAACAAGATACTTGAATCTCTTTTTACTGAAATACGTTCTTGTGCTTGATTCTTGTTTAAACATTGGGTCTGACCACAGTGTTTACCACTTATCTGCTGATAACTTATTTTGATGTGTTGTATGTACTGAATAGTATAACAAATCCTCTAGTTGCCTCCGTCTCTATGTTGTTAATGTCATAAACAGATTGTAAGCTACTTCTTGGTCAGGTCAGCCTTGTTAAAGAGATTTGAACCCTTAGGCTGCCAACAGAATTAGAACGTATAGGAATTCTGGACTGATATATCAGTCCACGGCACAGCAAGGGTGAGTTCTTTTACCCGTATTAAGATTACTATTATTATTCAGAGAATTAATATAAATCAGTATAAGGCTGGCTTCTCTTTTCATCACTTTTATGGAAACACGTTCTTGCATTCCGCAGGGCTACATGTTTCCAAGACGTACAATGTCTTTTTTTGTTTTATGCTTTTTGATCATCTTTGTGCGGCATCACCCTGATGTCAACGTGTGCAGATTACTTGTTATAGACCCACTCCACAGGTAGCAGCAGGCATCTCGTGCTGATTTCTTTGTATCGTCAAAAGATTTCATTTCTTTGTGAACTGAACAGGATTTTGTTTCTTTTTATTTCTTTTTCATAAAGCCTGCCTTTCTGTGTTCAAAAGGGTAGTTCACAACAGCAGACTGTAGTAGGGATGGAAACCTGTACAAAGATCATCTGCAAAAGAAAATGTTCTTTTGCAGTTTTCAAATCCACACTCCTTTACAAATGAGCCAGATCTCCTGATTCTGGGCAGTCAGAATAAAAGAAATGTCCCACAGGCCTAATTAACATGCCTAAATATAAGATAGAAATGACAATACTAGACCAGTCAAAAAGTAGAGTAACAGCTTATTTTTCATTTTGATAATGTGGGAGGTGGGTTTGAAATGGTGAGATCAGAAGCAAAGGGAAGTCAAACAAGCATTTGTCAATGCCAAAGTTCAACCTTGGTATTGGGCACGGTCAACAGGATTACAGTGCCAGATTGGGAGGGAGTACAGAATTGGTACAGTGTCTGTGTGTGGCCCACCTCTCTTTCTCTCTCACTAGGGGCTGTGTCTGTGCAGCAGGGAGAAGTGCAGGTTGCTCTCTGTGGGGTGCACTCGGTCACTGTTGTAGCACCGCTCTCCTCTTACTGTCAGGATGGACAGTCTCCTTCTGGCACAGTGACCTGCACTCCTGACTATCAAGCAGGGACCAACATTCATGAAATGACAGCGCTGCAGTTCTGGTACATGATCTCTTCCCCCATGGTTGCAGTTTATGCTGTCTCACTTCGTGCTCTTCTCTGAGACCAACACTGATGCAGAGGACTCCTTGGTGTGGGTGGTGAGACTGGAGGGACCTGTTGTTGCAGGGGTCAGTGGTAGCAGCACAAGAGGGGAAAAGGGCGAACACAAACACTGGAGCCACTCACACACAACTGAGCGGTGCACAGGACTGCTTAGTGTGGCCGTTTAGCCATACGGACAGACTGAATGGAGCCGCACACACAACATTGTCTCTTGCTGCCGTTGTCTGTTGCTGCAGGGACTGTTGCCCATCGCACTGGTCAGTGATAGAGCGATGGTCAGCAAGCGAGCGGGGGAGGGATCACTGTTTCCCTCACTTGCACTCCTTGGCCCAAAACACCTGTGCCTGCTCCCACTGTCGGGGGGGGGGTGCAATAACGACACTCAGGCACCAGTATGATTTTCCTGCCCCGATTGTATTGAAAAGTGAGGATCTCTCTCGGCCCTTTGCTGGGTCGTTGTGACCACCACTATGTGTCAATACAATGTGTTCAATGGACCGGGCCATCAGCCGATTAACCTTCCTTATGTTGCCCATTGTAAGTGTCTCTTGCACCAGCACATCATGAACAAAAGCACCTGTGACTGCCTCAGTTGACAACCACTTCAATGACTCCGGCTCTGGCCACCTCTTTCCAGGTGCCTCTTCCTTCCCTCTCACCCTTTCCCCTCGCCTCCTAACCCCTCCTGTCTACTTTCAGTCTGCTGCCTCTTTTTTCACTCCCTACTTCCACGCCCCAACCCGTCCCCCTGTACAATTCCCAGTCTCCACCTCTCCTTATTCGATGACAATACCATGTGGCTGCAACCTTTACACCTCTGCCTCCTACCTATCTCTACCTCAATTTCCACCACCTCCACTATCCCTGGTCCTACCTCCTCTTATGTAAATACTATTGTATTCAAAATCAATAACTATGTATTATGCTTTTGCTGTACATTGCATTGTAATGCTTTCTCCTCTGTATGTTTTCTAACCCCTTCCCTTAATTGACTTGGAACCTTTGTAAATGAGTGCCTCTGTGCTCAAAGGTATTTCTAATCTGAGAATGAAATAAATAAATAAAATACATCAGGTCCAGAAATCATACGGGTGTCACGATCACACAGACCACTATGGAACAACTGCTGTCACTCACATAAACTGCAGTAAGTACAGCCACAACATACAGGAACGGCAACAGATATTCAGAAGGACACATACCAAAGTCCCTATCGCATACTGGGGAATTCTCATGGCTGCCACTACAGTGTGCTTCCAAATGCAAAGAAGGAAACCCGGCGGTGGATCACACGGACTTGGATTTTTCTGTAAAAGGCAGATTGTCCCATCGGGCTGGCAGCAGTGAGTGGGAGGGGGGGGTTCAGGTGGGTGATGTCAGTCAGGCTGATCTGGACATCGAACAGCTGTTTGCTGGGCAGTGTCCTGCAGATGAAAGGAAAAAGCCACCAAATGCTTGGTTCAGCTTTTTCTTTTCAACTACACAAAGTTTATGCCCTGCAAGGCAGAACAGTGTCACAATGAGACTGGCTGATGATTGGCGTAGCACTGTCTTGCCCCTTGCAGACCACTCTGCATTGGACAGACAGTGTCACACCCTTAAAAAAGCCATTCTCATTGTAAGTTGTTCACTGCACGTGCAAGCACAGCGAACTTAAAAATGGCAAACCTAGGGAGAAAGGAGGGAAGGATAATTTTTTTTGTACTATTTAAGTTAACAAATTACTTCTTCCAGCTCAGGCACCCAATCTCCAAGATGGATTGCCCCAAATGCCAACCAACCTAAATGGGACAATGTAAATCACACACCTACAGATCCGAAACAATGTCTTGCAGCATTCAGAAGAGGAAACCTCCTCCCAGGAATCTTGAAACTGGCACGGATCAACCTTTAAACAACTGAAGACCTAATGTATATAGACTCTGGTGGGGGAGCTAGGGGACTGGGGTTGGAGAGACATTCATTCCTTCCTGGATGCCCACAGCCTGCCCAAATCTAGATCATGACATCCTACATTAACCAGCCCTCTAGAGAATTGGGCACACCGCGATCACTTGTTGTGGTGAACCCCTGGGTGTCATCCCTCCCCCTTATTCCCCAATCCCTGGCTACCTGGCTCTTCGGTCCTTATCCTGCATCTGGTCCTGCCAGGACATAAGCAGCATGGACTAACGCAGACAGCTTCAGTAATTTCATCTGCAACCTCCCCTCACAACCTTCCTCATGGGGGGGTAACTTTCCTCCTCCAGATCCTGTACAACACTCATACTGAGGCACTGGGATACTCTTTTTGGACATACTTTGTGAACCATAAGTTGGGAGGAGCCTCATAATTATGCGGGATCTCAGGTCCCATTCCTTATTTTTGGACATGTAATACTAATATATCCTCGGCGTTTGTCTGGATAAGAGTGGCTTTGGGGAGGTTGCTCAGCCTTCCACTGACTGCCTAGTCCACTCCCCCAAAGAGGTGATCAACCCCAACACGAACTGGGAACCTGACTAGAAGGTTGGGAGGTTCTGGGTTCACCATGTTTTTCAACTCTTGAGGTCTCAGCCACCTCAAAACATGGAAGACAGAACCTGAATCATTAATGTAATTCTAGTGTGTCATTGGACCTTTTGAACACCCCAATGCACTGCTAGTATTTGACTTGCTTATGATTGTACATAATTTACTCTTTTTGCTTTACAGGCTCGATACTGCAAAAACCAGACAACTGGGGGCGCAGCGACAGCAGGAAATGCAGTATTTCTATGTTCCTAGGCTGCTAAGACTGTGTCAGGCTGTACTATACCCTACCCCACTCTTACATTTTCTCCTCCCCTTTCTAATGTACTTTATTTGGGGCTGTCTAGGTCATCAGGGTGCCCAGAGCACGCGGAGCTCTGGCTATACCCCCATTCCGATTGGAGGCCCATCCACCTAGACCTTTCATCCGGATTACTGGGGAAGATTTTACTATTTTCCCCACCTTGGAAGTCAATGTTAGATCTTAATACAGTGACTTTCTTAAACGGAAGCTGACTGCTATTATAGACCTACACCTAGCAAATCTGGTAACTTCTACATGTGTTATGTATTTCTTAAGGTTTTACAGTTTCTGTTTGGCCTGGTTGACCTTTCTATAGCCATACTATGGAATAGTAATAGTTAGTTTTAAACTGGTTGCCAATGTTTTGCTACTACCAGTGGGTTTGGCATTACAAACCCCTAGCGCTACTGCCCCTTTGTGGGACCGCAATGGAATGCACTGAGATACTGATCATTTAGTTAATCTGGACTGTTATAATTATTAAGCTCATGAAACAAGGTGTTAACTCTCTAAAAAATGTATATTGGAGATATCAGTTTAGACTGTATATACCTCGAGTTAGGGGACTTATGTCTTCTCTCTTTCCTTCCCTCAATCGGACACCCTACTCTCTCTATGGATGGGGGCACCTCACTCCTAGCAGCAACGAAAACCACATGCACCATGGATAACAAAATCTTGATACCATCATTCAGTGTGAATGGCATTCATAACCCTATCAAGCGATCCAGGCTGCTGCGCCTTCTGAAGCAAGGTAGACCAGACGTAGTTTATCTGCAAGAGACACACCTCTCCCAAACAGAGCATGCTAAATTTAAACACATGCGATACCAGATGATAATCTCTTCCTCCATGCCTCTGGCAGAGGCGAGGGATAAACATTTAATCCCCATGGGATCCATTTTCTTCTTCAGGACCAAATTATAGATAAAGAGGGCAACTATTTCAGTTGGGAAAGCTATTAACACGCAGGTAACGCTTGATGTCGGTGTACCCACCCCTGTTCCTCCTCACAGTTGCAAAAGTTTTTGTTTTCTTTTTGCATTATTGTTTTATCCCTCCATTGTCCTGGTGACCCCACTTCTTCAGGCCCCATTTCCAAGTCCTCACACACCCCAGCCTCTCACACAGCCTTGCAGGCTCCCTCGTCTCACTCACGACGGTCCCTGGGATATCCCAGATGTAACCCTTCGCAGGGTGGGCCCCCTCCTCTGAGGGGGAAGGCACCGGGGGGGTCCAGCACACTCTTCTACAGTAGGGCCCAGGGATGCTGCTGAGAGAGGGAAGCCCATCGAAGGCACCAGAGAAATCGGGGGATGGAGAGCCATCATCCAGCGGCCACCTGCGAGCAGTACTTCCGGTTTTCTAGGTTTCCTCATTGTGCTGCTCTGCAGTGCCTCCAATCTCCACTGGGGGCTGCTGCATGAGCAAGGCAGTCCCCAAACCCACCCAAGGTTAGGAGAGCAGTCCTTCGGATGCTCAATCCCATCCTCCGCCTGCTGACCCCCAGCGTCCCAAGTCCATTCCCGAACCCGGGTCGCCAGCGTGGTACGAGGTAAGACACCAGCGCCTCAGCCCTCTGTGCCACAGGGCCGACTGCAAAAAAGGTTTTTAATGACATTCTTCCCATCCTGCAAGGACAACTTATAGTGGGAGGAGACTTCAACGTGACGTTGGATCCCACCCTTGATGCCTCGGCCCCCACCAGGCACAGAGCCTCCACCCCTGCAAAAGTACCTAAAAGCTACCCTGCCCACGCTGGGGGTGGTGGACCACTGGAGACATTTTTTCCCCTCGGCTAGGGCATACACATTCCACTTCTCAAGGACCCACAACTCCACTAGGCTGGATTACTTTCTAGGCTTGACTGAACATCTAGATTCCGTAAGAGATGTCTCCATTGGGGCAACTATCTTATCAGATCATGCTCCAATGTACCTTAAAATAGAAATAGATAAGTCAAAATTGCATTCTTTCTGGCATCTAAACTTGATGCACTTACAAGATAAGGAATTCATTCAAATAGTTAAGGATGCTATCCCTAAAATACTGGCTGACAACACCTCACCAGATGTTCATCTGCTGGGACACTCTCAGTCACACTGACTTTAAAGTGTCTGTTGGAAGCTCAAACTTACTGCAAAGAACAAACTGCAACTCCATTTAGGACCTGGAAACCTGATTAAGGCATAATACTGCAGAGCACTGGGTAAGAAGTGAGATACACTTTCTACAAAAAGTTTTATTTGTATTTTTCCTTATTGGCATTAAGCAGAGAATTGCAGGATTCCTTTAAAGGGTAGTAATTTTATAACCAGAGTGAGATACAACTGAATTTGCTTGAGTGCGGGGGTTGAGACCTAGCATTTTGAAGGATATTTTTGTAACATTTTAAGTGTTCTGCTAGCTGAGAAGTTAATTTTGTAGCCCTGGTTTCACTGAAAGGTTTTGTGTATTGGAATCAGACATAGCAATCTGCCTGCATTGAAAAGGCCTGCTTACATCACAAGTGTCACTAGTCAATCAATTGGCTCTGGGTGGGGTTTCAGCTCTGAGCTTATCTTAGACATCCTTCACAGTTAGAAGCCAGTCACACTGACTTTAAAGTGTCTGTTGGAAGCTCAAACTTACTGCACAGAACAAACTGCAACTCCATTTAGGACCTGGAAACCTGATTAAGGCATAATACTGCAGAGCACTGGGTAAGAAGTGAGATACACTTTCTACAAAAGTTTTATTTGTATTTTTCCTATTGGCATTAAGCAGAGAATTGCAGGATTCCTTTAAAAGGGTAGTAATTTTATAACCAGAGTGAGATACAACTGAATTTGCTTGAGTGCGGGGGTTGAGACCTAGCATTTTGAAGGATATTTTGTAACATTTTAAGTGTCCTGCTGGCTGAGGTGAGTTCATTTTATCCTTAGACTCAGCAGAGTGGTTTAGTTTGTGTTGGAGCCGTGGTCTAGTAAATTGTGGTGTTAGTTATATTACTATAAAGGACAGTACTCACCAGGGTGGTGGAGCAGTTGTGTATCTGATTGTTTCTAACAGTCACCAGTGGCTGTGCACTACCCACCCAGGCGTGGCATTTCCTTTATAGCCACAGTTCTGACATCACTTCCTCAATAGGTCTTGGGGCAGAACTGTCATATTCCTAATAACCCTGCAGGTGCATAAAAAAGGTAGTTACACAAAACAAATAATAATACATATATAATTACATATTGTATAGAATAAGGGAGCGGGACATGTGAGGTGGTGCAATGCACTGGCTGTGGGCAGCAGTTTTCTGGGAAACATTCTGGAAACTGCATTGCTGTCCTATTTGTAGGCAACTGTCAGCTCTGAGAGAGGAGGCTGCCCACCTCCAGGCTGAACTAGCAAGGACTAAGGCCTCCCTCCCAAAGAGCACCACTGCCACAACCACTGAGTCAGAGGTTCGGAGTATGAAGAGCAGTAGGACCACAGGGGTTCTGGGAGGGTGCGGGTGGTGGACCAGAGAAGGGTTCTCCCAGTTGTACCTCTACACAAATCAGATGCCATTCTGGCAGAGCAAGGTTCCTCATGATGGCACCTCAGTGGAGACCCAGAAGAATGCTGAGGACATCCACAAGGGAGACCCACAAAAGTGTGGCAAGGGACACCACAGGGGAAGGAAACAGCTACTGATAGGGGACTCAATTGTTAGGGGGGTAGAACTGGGGAAGGGAGAGAAGGAAGCAAGCTGCCTGCCTGGTGCCATGGCTTGGAGGGACAAGAAGCGAATCCTCACAATTGTAGAAGCAGCATCACAGGAGAGAGAACTAGATATCATTGTCCACCTTGGGACAAATGACGTAAGCTAAGCATGGATCAGTGCAGTGCAGAATGAATTTGTGGAGTTGGGGAGGGGCCTCAGATGGGTAGCAAACACAGTAACCTTCTGAGGTGCTACCAGTCCATGGCAGGAATGAGGCTAGGTACTGCACACCATGCAGTTTAATGAATGGTTGTAAACTGGTGCAGAGCACAAGGCTTTGGCTTCATTGGGGACTGGGGGTCCACCTGGAGAGATAAAGGTCTATACTGGTATGATGGTCTGCATTTGTCCAAAGGGACCAAGCTCCTAGGTGACAAGTTTAAATGCTTCCTTGGCAAGCTTTTAAACTAGATAAGGGGAGGTACTGATAAAAGGCAGGAAAAGTCAAGCCTCCCCCACAAAACAGACAGGTAGTAGGGTAAACACTGAGGAACAGAGCTCAACACAGGGCAGGATGGGGTAAATGGTAAAATAGATAAGAGCAATAAGAGCAGGGATGGGGAAAAAGGATCAAGCCAACATTAAATGGAGGCAATGACTACTAATGCCCGTAGTCTGGGAAACAAGCTCTCTGAGCTAGTAGCTTGATGGAAGATGAACAATTGGATATTGTGGCAGTCACAGAAACATGGTACACTGAGAACCATGACTGGGATGTCAACATACCAGGGTACACAATCTACAGAAGGGCAGGAAGGCAAAGAGGAGGTGGAGTAGCTCTATACATAAGGAAAGGGATCAAAGCTACAGAACTAAAAAGTAAAGGGGAGGACAAGAGGCACTCTGGGTTACCTTGGAGATGGGGAATGGCATCGTAAATCCGCACAGGGTTGTATACAGACCCCGTCTCAAGGGGAGGAAATGGACAAGAAAATGATAGAGGACATTCTCAAAATGGCTGAAAAAGGGAGATACTGTTGATGGGGACCTGAATATGCCAGATGTTAACTGGACGACATGTACTGCAGCCATCCAAGAGCAGGGTCATTCGTGCCTGCGAGGCAGACCTGACAGCTAGTACTGGAACCACTCGGGAGGAGCAATACTTAGACCTGGTACTCTCAAATGGAGAGAGGATCACAAATTTAGAAGTCAGTAGACATCTGGGAACAAGCGACCACTGCACAGTGTGCTTCACAATGAGCACAACCATGAAGATAAGCCATACAAAACAAGGATACTGGACTTTAGAAGGGCTGACTTTGGCAAAATGGGTGAACACCTGAAGAATGCACTAGCAAATGGCCAAATAGGAGGGGTGGAAGAACAATGGAGAAAAATCAAAACTGCCATCATAGAGGCAACAAGTCTTTGTGTAAAACAAATAAAGAAAACAAAGCGGAGTAAAAAACCACTATGGTTCTCAAAAGAGGTGGCAGGGAAGGTTAAGGAGAAAAAGGCTGCATTCAAAAAGTATAAGGAATCACAGAGGGAGCACGACAGGGAACTGTATCAATTAAAGCAGAAAGAAGTAGGAAAGGCAGTCAGAATGGCAAAGGCACAAACCGAGGAAAAAATAGCCAACTCGGTCAAAAAGGGGGATAAAACCTTTTATAGGTACATTAGGGAGCATAGAAAGGTTAAGGGAGGAGTAGTGAAGATTAATAAGAGAGGGGAGGTGGGCAAGGAGGGAGACAGTGAAAAGGCAGAGATATTGAATGAATACTTTGCTCAGTATTCACAAAAGAAGATGAGGTGCAGTTACCTAAACCAGACAATAGAAGCACTCTGGGTAGGGGTTGATACCAGTCCATTCACAGAAGAAAGAGTCCTGAAAGAACTCCTAAAACTCAAGGTGGACAAAGCAATGGGGCCTGGCAGGATTCACCCAGAATCCTAAAAAGAACTAAGGGGACCTAGTGACACCACTGACCACACTTTTAACAAATCATGGCAGGATGGGGTGGTACCTGAGGACTGGAGGAGGGCAGATGTGATTCCCTTACAAAAGTGGGAGCAAGGCAGAAGCAGGAAACTACAGACCTGTAAGTTTGACCTCAGTGGTAGGGAAAATGATGGAATCACTTCTGAAAGAAAGAACTGTTGAGCACCTAGAGGCCAGCCGGGCACAGGACCCAAAGCAGCATGGATTTACAGCAGGAAGGTCATGTCAGACGAATCTAATTGATTTCTTTGACTGGGTGACCAAAGTAATAGACCAGGGAGGGGCTGTGGATATGGCCTACCTAGACTTTAGCAAGGCATTTGACACAGTCCCGCACAAAAGATTAATAATCAAGTTAGCCAGCCTGGTAGTGGGTCCCAGGGTGGTAGTCTGGATAGCGAACTGGCTGCACAACAGGACACAGAAGGTAATAGTGAATGGAACACATTCCAAAGAAAGGGGGGTTACTAGTGGAGCACCTCAGGGCTCAGTACTGGGTCTAATCCTCTTTAACATCTTTATAAGTGACATTGCAGAGGGTCTGGAAGGAAAGGTATGCCTCTTTGCAGATGACACAAAGATCTGTAACAGAGTTGATACACAAGAGGGGGTAGAAAGATGAGAAGGGACTTGGCAAGGTTGGAGGAATGGTCAGACATATGGCAACTTAGATTCAATGCAAAGAAGTGCAGTAATGCACCTGGGAAACAAAACCAGGAGAAGAGTACACAATAGCAGGGAGGTACTAATAACAACAAAAATAGAAAGGGACCTGGGAGTAGTCATATCAGATGACCTAAAGGTGGGTAAGCAATGTGAGAAGTCAGTAAGGAGAGCCAGGGGATACTGGGATGCATAGGAAGGGGCATCACAAGTAGAAAAAGGAAGTGATTATCCTCTATACAGACAGTTAGTGAGACCCCATCTGAGTACTGTGTGCAGTTTGGAGACCTCATCTACACAAGGATATAGACAGGATGGAAGCAGTCCAGAGGAGGGCAACTAAAATGGTGCAGGGTCTACATCAGAAACCATATGAAGGAGACAGAGAAGCTTAACATGTATACCCTTGATGAAAAGGAGGGACAGGGGACATGATAAACGTTCAGAGTACCTCAAGGGAATCAACAAAGTCCAGGAGGGTAGCATCTTTCAGAAAAAGAGATGTGTAAGAACAAGGGGGGCACAGTTTAAAGA
The DNA here is from genome assembly GCA_016271365.2 of Neoceratodus forsteri. Lineage (NCBI taxonomy): Eukaryota > Metazoa > Chordata > Ceratodontiformes > Ceratodontidae > Neoceratodus > Neoceratodus forsteri. The sequence goes on from CM028129.1 coordinate 1,420,905,569, forward strand.
TAGAGGGGGGACGGCTCAGGGGTAATGTGAGGAAATTCTTTTCACGGAGAGAGTGGTGGATACATGGAACAGCCTTCCTGAGGAGGTCGTTGGGTCTAAAACAGTGGGGGAATTCAAACATGCTTGGGACAGACACAAAGCAATTATAGTGCGGGGTTGCAGGAAGCAGGCTGTTGGTTAACTAGAATCTGCAGCTTATCCAGTAGGTAGGGAAATGGGCAGACTGGGTGGGCCAAGTGGTCCTTTTCTGCCATCAAAGTCTATGTTTCTATGTTTCTAAGTTGTACTAAGGGGAGAAATAATTAGGTTCTCTGCTCGCGGGAAAAGGTGGGGGGAAGAACTGCAAACAAAATTACAAGCAGATCTCCATGACCTGCAAAGCAGATTGTTACGGGGGAACCCTCGGTCAATCCCCAGTTACCGATTGCGAAATTAAAAACTACAAAATATACTGGACCAGAAGATAGAGCAACAGCTGCTATACTTAAAACTTAACTTTCATGAAGGGGGACCTCGAGGGGCCTGGAATCTAGCCAAGAGACTTAGGGGGGCAACAGCTCAAGCTACTATCACCAATCTACTAGACCCCAAGGATGGGCATTCTCTCCACCATCCAACAGTCATTAGAAAAGCTATGGTGGACTTCTATAGACATTTACACTTGGGAGATACCCACCCCTTCCCTCAACAAACTGAAGTATACTTACACAGCACTACATTACCGACACTTTCCCCATCCCAGACCCAGTCCTTACTGCATCCAATCATGACGGAGGAGGTCCTGAGTATGCTTAAACTGATCAAATCCTTGAAGGCACCTGGCCTGAATGGCTACCCCTCAGAATTCTACAATGGGTTCCAGGGGGAGCTGGTCCCAGCACTCACTGGGGCTTACACTAACATAAAGGATGGGAAACCTCCTCCCCCCTCATGGAGGTACGCAGAAATTGCAACAATTCCCAAACCCCATAAAGACCCTAAACTCTTAGCCTCATATCGACCAATTTCCAAACTTAACTAACAGTAAACTCTATATTCCCATAATTGCCCACAGGATGGAAATACTTCTTGCCCAACTCATAGTTGCAGACCAAGTTGGTTTCATTAGAAAGCATCAAGCACATGACGCAGTCTGATGGGTCTTGCTCCTGGTTGAATATGCCACACAGAGACAGATCCCCCTAATCCTTCCCAGCTTAGATGCTGAGAAGGCTTTTGATAGAGTATCTTGGCTCTTTCTATGGGCAACTGTAAAATGCTTTGCTTTCCTAGACAAGTTTATCACTTAAATTAAAGCCATGTATCAAACTCCCCTAGCCTACCTTAAGGCGGATGGATCTCTCTCCACCCCTTTGCCCCTGTCAAGGGGAACACACCAGGGATGCTCACTGTCCCTTCTGCTGTTTGCTCTCTATCTTGAACCCCTAGCCTCGAACATACAATCCCAAGAGAATACTGAGGGGGTCCCAGTAGGGGTTCGCTCTTACAAAGCCATGCTCTTTGTGGATGATATCCTCTTAACACTCACCTCACCGGAATCCTAGTTCCATATGTCTGGAAACAACTAAAGATTTTTAGTAACCTAGCAGGGTGCAAGATAAACAACTCTAAAACAGAAGCTCTTACTTACTCCTTTAAACCTTCCCCCATTCTAAACGTACGCCTCCAGTTCCGATGGAATAGAGAGGAGATGCATTACCTATGGATTAAGTTACCTGCTAAACTTCTCCACCTGGAGTTAGCCAATTTGGAACCTCTTACCCAACAACTCACCTCGGACTTTTCTCACTGGTCACAACTACCATTAGGACTCCTTAGTCATGTTGAAACCATACAACAGAATGTGCGCCTACGTATCCTCTTCTTCTTGCAGACCCTCCCTGTCTTACCCTCCAATATATAGCTTTGGGCAGGAGATAAACTAATTTCTAGATTTAAATGGGGTGGTAGACCTGCTCGGATAAAATATACTTTCCTGCAACTTTCCAGGAAAAAAGGGGGACTAAACCTACCAAAGATGAAAAGGTACACACAAGCAACACAAATCCAAACAATTCTATACCACCTAGCAAGTAAATACCAGGCCTACTGGAAGGACATCGAATCCACTCTCAACGATTTGACGGACTTCCCCCCATATATGCTGGGGAACTCACCAACCTGCCTATCCCTGTGGAGATTCCCATACTATACTGCCAAGTTCTTCTGGCAGTGGATACAGATACTGGACCAATTTCTGTCCCCTGCTGAAAGAATCTATCTTGGTGCTCTTGCACATGGTACTGTCTCCTACCCAACCTGGTTCGCTACCTCTCTACATACCTGGGAACCTTTCCATCTTCAATACATGCACCAGTTAATAGGACCCACAGGTATATACTCATTCACATATTAACAAGCAACTTACCATCTGCCCTCGGCTGAGTTCTCAAAATATCTCACACTGACACGATCACTCTACCCTTAAAAAGAAGCACTGATCAAAATCACAGAATCCCCTTCCAGCCTGGTGCAAATGGTACTATCTCATCTTGGGGGTAATACCCAGGACCACATAATAAGTACCTTGTACCAGGCTTTACAGCATATTCCTCAGATAATTTAGACTATATAAGGACCAAGTGGTCCAAGAATCTTGGCCAGGACCTAGACTGAGACCTACAGTATGGTGCTCTTCCCCACCTTGAAAGTCTCCTCCACCATATACTGGCGTGAATACGCCTGGAAGTCCAGGGTTAGGCTTTTTCGGACTCATAATATGACGGCTAAATTCTGTGGGTCAGACCAGGGAAGATGCTGGAGGCAGTGTGGGCATGAACAGGTGGGTGCCGAACATACAATGTGGTCCTGCAAAAATACTGGCAAAAGGTGCTCACTTAAATGATAAACATACTGTATTTGAGACCCCTGAATTATTCACACCTATTGTTGTCCTCACTGCAGTCCCTCCAATGGGACTCAAGATAAATAAAGCTCAGTGTAGATTAATAACACTTTTAATACTAATAGCTAAGAAGATCATAACCAGACTCTGGCTCTCGAGAGCTCCCCCCCACCCCATTCCAAGGATGCATGGAGGAAATTGACTCATGACGTATATAACTTGGAGAGGATATCAGCTAAATTGAAAATGCGTACATCTGCCTTTGACACCAGATGGTGTAAGTGGGTCTTATATCAACTGGATCACTACACTAGGAGGGGACAGCACCAGTGATGAAAGTGAGCAGGAATGCACAGGAACTCAGTTCCTGTACCTTTTTTGCAGCAGGAATGGAGTTCCTGTACTTCTCCCTACTGATATTTGAAATTAAATTCTTACAACAATGACATAATTACAATGTTGTGGCCTATGACATGACATCAGCGGATTCCATCACACAATTTGACTTGCAGAATAATTTAATTTGCTTTAGAAATACTTTGATATCTCTAATTGGGTGCACCAGTATCTATACAGATGTGTCTGGACTGAACGAAATACAGAAACATAGACGTTGACAGTAGAAAAAGGTCCAAAGGCCCATCGAGTCCCAAGAGTTATCCTTCAGAGGAAGGATCTTAATTCTTCTTTTCATTTGTACCAATGTTTGAGTTCCTGTATTTCTTGTTCACCTCTTACACCACTGGACAGCACTGGATTGCTGGGTATTTACATGTTCAGTCTATGCATTAAGATATGGAGGGAGCTGCCCCCTACCCTCCTCTTACCAATCACATTCCTGTGTCCTCATCCCTTGTTTTCCACCCTCCTCTTTCTCTGCTTATCCACTCTTCACCCTCTCCCCCGATCTGTCCCTCTCTTTACCCCACACTCATTCAGTCGGTCTTTTAACTTAAATAAGCACCCAGTCCCCCCTCCAGAGCGCTGTTGAAAATGTATGGACAACTGTATGTAATTTCTGCTAAATGCCAGTACATCATCCTTTAGCAGTAACCTACATTGACTTTTGGAAAGCGAGTTGTTAAGATTAGAGCTAACTATAAGACATGAGCTTTCCTGCTCAGAAAATGTAATGAGACTTAATGCATTTCTCTGATTAGATCTATTAATGATGTAAATATGCTATCTGAATGTAATGCTGTTTGTTGCTAACATTTTACTGCTTTATTTTTCTCTGATTCAAATTGTTGTTGCTGGGTATATCTTCTGCTGCATTATTACGTGGTGCGGCTACAGGTGTGTGCTTACAGATTACTGCAGTAATCTTCTGATTCAAATTGTCTTTTGCAAGGTATAGCTTCTTTTACTGTTTTATTTTCTCTGTAGCAAAGTGTTTCTTAAAGGGTATATCTTCTGTGAAATTATTACAGGTGGTGCTTTACAGGTTTTTATAGTTTTATCTGTCATTAAGATAAGCTTTCAGGGCTACTGCATTTGTTGCTGGCTGAATGTTTCTGCTCTTACCTCCTTGCTGCTTTCATCCGTGGTTCTTCTTTTTCGGCAGGGGAAGGGCCCAGCCACCCACCCCCAACCCCAACAACCCCACACTACACTCCTTTTAGAGGATAGCACAGTCGTGACATTTCCTGTAGCAAAGCATGATGGAGCGGATCAGAGGGGTATCCACACAGTGACCTCATTTACAGGGGCACTAGTAATTTAACTTGTTATAACAAGTTATACAGAAACAAACAAACAAAATACAAAATTAAACTTTTACTTTCATTTTCTTCCTTCTAATTACTCTGACCAGGTTATAAACCCAGCAGTTTATCAGGAATAGATATCATGAACTGCAAGTACTGTGGAACACTTTTCAGAAGGGCAGTTTTACAGGACTTAGGACACTGTCCTACATGCTGGGCCACTGGAGATCTAACATCTCAGCTCCAGGCAGCATGGGCAGAGATTGAGTGCCTCAAATTGCATATTCAAGAGGAAATATATTATAAGAACTGCCTGCCATTTCCCCAACATCCAACAGAAGCACCTCGACTGCAGAGGGCAGTTGGTCCGGGAGGTTGGCAGGTGATTAGAAGGGGCAAATCGGGTGCCCCATCACTCGAGGCTCTCCAACATATCACCTCCACAAACCACATAAAAACTACAAACAGGTATCTGCCTTTATCTCTGAAATCAAACAAAGGGGCAGAGGACACTGCAGAGCATGGCACTACAGCACAGGAGCTAGCACAACAAAACTTGCCCAAAACAGGAACCAAAACAAAAAAAGCAAAAAGGAAATCCAAAAAACTTCTGATCATAGGAGACTCCATGATTCGGACAGTTTATACCTATCTCCAGCCAGGGGTAATGGTCAGATGTCTCCCAGGTATATCAGCGTGGAGAGACACACTGACCACATTGATAAAACTGTTCAGGAAGCAGCAGAAAACACTGACATCCTGGTACACATAGGGATTAACGATGTCGCCAGCCAGTCAGTTGTGGAGACCAAGGAACACCTGACCAGGCTGGGTGACAAACTATCATCCATTTCGTCTGGCATCTCCTTCTCTGAGATCCTACTGTCTGGAAGAGGGGGGCAGATGGACGGAAAATCAGAGAAGGGGAGATAGAGGAGCTAAACATGTGGCTCAAGGGCTGGTGCCAGGAGAAAGGACACAAATTTGTAGGGAACTGGCAACAGTTTGGGAGCTAAAGTTCTTTAAATTTGTTGGACTGCATCTGACTAAGGAGGGAGTCAGTGCATTGGGGTAGAAGTTTGACGTCTTTGCAGAATATTTAAACTAGCAAATGGGAAGAGAGGTGCAGCACCCCATATGTCGAATAGGAAGAACATCCCTCCCCCCTCAGCTAGTGGTCAAACAGAAGTTCAGCATGTTTGTAGTTTATTTGCATCACCAGGTAAGGAAAAAAGTCTGGCTCCCCATACAATGCACAGGGGAAACGCCAGACCTTGCCCAACAACTAACGCACCAAAATCTGGCCAATGGAAAATCATGTACACAAATGCTCACAGTCTGGGAAACAAGATCTCAGACCTGCAGGCAATAATGACAGAGGCTAAACTGAAAATAGTAACTATTAGCGAGACATGGTTTACCAGTAACCACACTTATGAGACTTCAGTACCTGGCTATGTACTGTTCAGAAGAGACCAAGGTGCAAAAGTGGGGGGTGGAGTGGCACTTTATGTCAATGAAAATATCAAAGCTACAGAAATTCAGAATACATACAAGGAGCCAAAAGAACTGTGGGTCACCCTGGAAACAGGAAATGGGACAGCCATACGAACTGGGGTTGTCTACAGGCCTCCAGACCAGGGGGAGGACACAGACACATTACTGTTAGAAGATATGCAAAACATGACAGCTAAAGGGGAGGTTCTGATAATGGGAGACTTCAACATGCCAGATACAGATTGGTCAATACCAGCAGGAACATCTGCCCGAACTAGACACATGGTGGATTTCCTGCAGGGGGAGGGCCTCAAACAACTGGTACAACAACCCACAAGAGACAGGGCTATCCTAGATCTAGTACTGACTGACTAACTGGGAAAGGATCTCAGATCTCCAGGTAGAAGGTCACCTGGGGGCCAGTGACCATCACATGGTATGGTTCAATTTTGCCACTAGAACTAAATCTTCCCATTCCAAGGCAAAAATATGGGACTTCAGAGGAGCTGACTTTGATAAGTTGGCCAACAAAGTTAAGCTAGTCCTGGCAAAAAGAAATACAGGTGAGGGGGTACAGGCAAAGTGGGCAAGCATTAAGGATGCAATACTTGAAGCAACATCCCATTGTGTCAGAGAGAAAAGGAAGTACAAAAGAAGAAGGAAACCATTTTGGTTCTCAAAAACAGTAGCAGAAAAGGTCAGAGCCAAAAGACTGGCCTTCAGGAAATATAAGGGAAGCAGGATGAAGATAGGAGGCATACCAAACTTCCCTAACGGAAGCAGGGAAGGCAGTAAGGCCCAAACTGAGGAAACATTACCACCAGAATAACTATGGTGGAGCAAACTGTTGACTCTATCAAACTTAATACAGCTGACGTTAACAAGCAGGTCAAGCACTTACAGTTACAGAAAGCTTGGTGAAGGAGAACGTTCTATTCCAGATCAGTCTAGACAACTCTGAAAACCTCCTGTGAGCCAGAAATGCAAGAGTACTGGGACTACCTGAGGGACTGAAGGGAGATAATATGCTAGGATTGATGGAGCAATAAGTTGTTAACTGAATTGCATCTTCCAGACCCCCCAATATGGGAAAAGGCTTGCTAAATCAACCTCACAGGGTTGTAACCCACTCAGAGTATACAAGAGTGATACTGCTTGGCATCCTTTTTGAATATGACAAGGAGAAATGTTTATTTATGGCTGCCTAGAAAGTCGACTGCTTGGTAAGGGAAAAGTTGCTGTTTGAAATATCACACTGCAGTTCATATTTCTTTTAGCTTTATAGCACGGGCTTTGTGTTTCATAACTGAAACCGGGATAATAACGTGGTTTCATGGATATGACTAGCTTTACTGGTGAAACTGGCATAAGATCGTCTATATGTTAAAACTTTTGTGTTCACGCACGCATTTCATGGCATAGTAGCTTGCTCTTCCAACTATAGAGATTACAGTATTGTCGATGAAACCCCATTACATGTACCATGACTGTGTTGCAGATCAAGTGTGTATTTCCTGACATGGAATTATTTGCAATTGATTTTATAAATAATGAATAAAAAAAAAAGACTACAATATTTGTAATGCTTCCTTACAAAGATTTGTGAAATTGCTGATAACTGCTTTGGCCACTGAAGCATATCGAAATACATTTTTATGTTTGCTTGCACGCATGTGCAAGAAACAGTGCCACCATGTGAGTTTTCGTAGGTGTGCCTCCCCCACTTCCAGTGCCCTGCTCCCTTTGCAGATGCAGCTGCACTGCGCCAATGAATGTCCAAGCTATGACAGCCATTCAGATGCAGTGACGATAGTTCTAAGAAAATATCAATAGAAATTTGCATAGCATTGGCAGTATGCAAATTGCCTCATGTCGGCACTGCATCTAAATTGTCATAGACAGTTCTTCCCCCCACTAACACACATACGGCACACTGGGAGCCCACCCCAGCATGTTTACACGCCTCCCACACCATATGGCCGATAGGGTGCCCAATCCCTGTCAGCTCTGCTACCCCCAAACACACTTTTCAGGTGCCACACTGAGCTCACCCTCAGCGTGGCAAATGTCTGTCTGCTGCCCCCAAGACACTTCCAGGTGCGACGCTGGAGTCCACTCCAGCGTGGCAAATGTCCGTCTGCTGCCCCCAAGACACTTCCAGTTGCCACGCTGGAGCCCACCCAGTGTGGCAAAAGTCCCACGTCATCTTGTTCATAGAAAAAAAAAACTACAAACAAAAAACAGTCCTCGTTGACTATCTTGCCCCTCCCAACCCACGCCCATCCTCTGCGCACCTACCTCCCCACACCCTACCTCACCCCATACTTACCTCTCTGGAGCCCAGTTATGATCTTCCATGGACTAGGAACACGCTTTGCACTCTTCAAAGCCGACCGCAAACTGAGGAGATGCCGGTAAGCTATATAATGGAATAAATAGGGTTTTTCAACTTTGATACATATCTCAGGCATTTTGGTAATTTTTCCACCAAATTTTCAACATGGGGTTCTTGGGACCCCACCTCATTATTGACTTTGCACTGTTATTATTCGTCCCAAAAGGTGATTTTAGTCACTGCGTAGGAACCACTTTCGGACCGACGTATAAAATGGCAGTGTCACAGTCATGAGGTAGGCCTCAAACCTTATGTTGAAATTTGGTGAAAAAATTCCCAAAATGATCAGTTTTATGAGCGTGCATTGCGCAGTTCCTATGCCCGCTCGTAAGTTTGTGAATTTTTAATATTTTCACTACAGATTTTCAACTTTGCCATTTTACCACACCTCCTTATGAGCAGTACAGCTGTCATTTTTCACCTCTCTCCCAAAATGTGTTTCCACACATGTAGCGCACAATGGCGCAGTCAGTGTGCGAAATCTATATTCGGGACAGATCAAGAAAATCACAGTGACACTGTTCATGAGCAGAGGTCTTAAAATGGCTATGTTAAAATTTGCTGACAAAAGTCCATAAAATGACTGTGTTACGAGCAAGCATTGCACAGTTTCCATGTACCCTTGTAAGTTCACGAATTTGTAATATTTTCAGTCCAGATTTTCACCACTGGCATTTTTCACACCATGGCCGAATGTGTTTTCGCACTTCCAGTGCAGAAATGCGTAGTCGCTGTGGGAAATCACTGTTCGGGACAGATTAAGAAAATCACAGTGATGCTGTTCATGAGCGGAGGTCCCAAAATGCCTTTGTTGATAATCTGCTGTAAAAAAAAAAATCCCCAAACTAATTACAGTATGGGTGTGCGTTGCGCGGTTTCTACGCATGCTCGTGACTTCACCAGTTTTTTTAATATTTTCACTGCAGATTTTCAACATTGCCATTTTTTACACCTCCCCATGAACAGTACAGCTGTCATTTTTCACATCCTGTTCAGAATGTGTTTTCGCACCTGTGGTGCCAAATGGCGTAGTCGCTGTGCAAAATCAGCTTTCGGCTAACAAACTGATATTGCCACTGTTCATGAGGTGGGGGTCACAAAAACCATGTTGAAAATTTGGAGTGAAAATACCAACGAACGCCTGAGGCATTTGCTCACCATAACGCCAATTGTAGAGACTGACAGGCATCAGGGGTGTGACTTGGATTGTCACCTGTACTGCTCATACCATTCCACCCCACCCACACCCTGCAGCCAGTGAGAGGCATCGAGGTGTGCCTTGGACCTTGGCCCCAAAGTTCACCCCATTCTCCTATACTGCACCCATCTCACCGTATTTCCTGATGGAATGGGGTGAGCATAAGGGCCAAAGACCCCAAGGCACACCATGACACTTGTCGGTGTCTGCAGGGTAGGGTGTGGTGAAATTGCATGGCTGTTTTGCCTGACGACCCAAAGGCACACCCCAATGCCTGTCAGTCTCTGCAGGGTGGTGGTGGGGTTGGCTTCAGTTCAATACTTCACTGCCATTCCTATTATGCATCTCTCCAACTCCTACACTACCAATGCCAATGCCAGCAAGCAAACATTCAGCATTGACAAATGCTTGTTTGTTACTGCTTTTCCTGGCCAGACACTCTGGGATCTATCTTAAATCCGGGATATACCCTGCAGCAGCCCAAAGCCATCATTTTGATGGTGGCTGGGTTTTTCTCTCAGATTTGTTTCCCATCCCTCCTCTGCCCTGTGGCATGGACAGTAAGTGTATCAGCTCACATGCAGCCACAGTGCTCTGTGGAGGGGAGCAAGCAGTCTGGCCCACCCTTATGTGTCACTCTGGTGGTGGAACTGCTGCCAACCCTTTCAAAGCAGAAGGCACTGCTTTGCTGCATTTTTTCCAGCCCTCCCAGCTGCTTCCTGGTATGACTCAGCAAGTCTGCTCCCAAACAGGGGTTGCCTGCACAGCAGAGTGATACTGAAAGCAGCCATGGGGGTGAGGGGAGTCAGCTGCCCCCCCCACTCTCATAATAAGGGGTCAAGAGTCATATTGACCCCCAATAGAACTAACACTGTAACAGGCTTTAATGTAGTTTAACAAGCAGTAAGACTGCTGTCTACTAAACTCTCCAGGTGTCTGTCATCAATCCAAATTCCTTGCATCATCTCTTTTTTTTTTTTTTTTTTTTAAGTCTTGGTAACCAGGTAAGGCCTACTAGGCACAAGTGCCTGTTTTCAGGGGTGACCTGGGAGCTCCCTTTGGATTGTGCCCAAGCCTGCCAGACAGGTATACAGAAGAATGCAGGTTTGCAAGTATACAGTAACCCATCACATGCATCATTACAGTAGGATACTACACTTGTAAACTGATCGCCTTTTGATAATCTCTCCCTGCATTGAGCCACATCATGGAACTGTAGCTATCCAGCCAGGACCACCTGGCAAATTTTGCTGGCTAGGGCTGTCCATGTTGACATGCCTCATCGGTGCCTATATAATGGACGCCCACAGCATTACTCATTTCTTTCTCCTCCCATCAGCTGCCTCATCAGTTTGCTGCTGCTTAAGAACACCACAGAACTTGGAAAATGTCACTGTCACTACTCATTCAGGTTTGTTATTTTAAACTCTTCTTTATGCCACCTCCAAAAGAAAAGGAACCGCTGTCTGCTGTTGTCGCTGCAGTGACATTAAGATTTATAAAGACAATAACTCCATTTGTATCCACTGCCTCAGTATGGACCATGACATTAAAGCCTGCTCAGTCTGCCAGATCTTTAGACAGGCAACCAGGAGATGTTGCAAGAAAGCTTTGAAGTACACCTAAAGCTAAAGGAAATGGAGAAACAGGTTGTGGCAAAGGCAACTTCACCAGCATCAGTGGCTTCATTTCCCAATTCACCATCAACTTGATGTTTCCCAAAGTCGACTGCATCCATTGCTGACTCAAAGAAAAGGGACAAGACCTCAAAGTTGGTGGAGAAGCACCACCACTCTGAGAAGGAGAAGCAGGATAAGGATAAGGCCACTTCTCCAGACTGTTCCATTTCACCCTAAGAAGAGGTAAGTCTGTTGAAAACGACGGTCCCAGGCTCCTGTCAGGGTCCTACCACATCCCCAACCATCTCTGAGACACCAGGGTCAGGATCTGGTGCTGGCTAACCTCCCTGCTGGATGATATCGCAACCCATACTGCCGCTGGGTACAGTTCTATCAAAAGTTCTGCCACTGACAATTCCTTTTGGGCCAGTCGATGCAAAGCTCATATACCAGGCAGTGTCAGAACTTTTTCAGCCCCTGTTGACTCTGCTGTCATGCCTCCATCAGTGCCCTCAGCTGTGCTGTTGTCAGACTTACTGTCAGTGTTTCAGTTCTCTGTCCCTGCCATCATGCTGGATCCTGAATGGCCTCTGTCGATGGGTCCTTCTCCACTGTCTCCTTGTCCCATTGACCCTCAGCCAATGATGGTCAACATTGACGATGATCTGGAGTATAAACCAGAGTATATGGAAGAGGAAGAGTCCATGGATGAAGAAGAGGAAGCAACTGATGGTAGTAGGCTCAAGCTCTTCTCTTTCTTCCTGCTCAGAGGAGCGTGTGAAAAACACTCCTAGGTCACCACTTGAGGATGTCTTATTTCAGGCCTTCCTTAAACAGGTAAATCTGAAATTGGGGTTTCAAGCTGAGGAGGATTCCTCCAAGAGACATCTCTATGAGTTCTTGTAAGTCTCTGACTCCTGCACTGTTGTTATTTCTCCTGTGCATTCTGCATAAGATGATGTCACTGGCTGCCCGACATAGACCAGCTCAGTTGCCTACAGTTCTCAGAAAGGCTGATAAATATCCATCCCCAACTGCAAAGTCATATTATTCATCACAGCCGGAAAAATATTCTTTGATAATTAAGGCTGCTCATGATAGATCTCAAGCACCCAAAAACGACTTCTCTTCCTCCTGGTAAGGAGTTGAGGAAGCTGGATGTGATAGGAAAGAGGACTTTTGTTTCTGCTTCCCTTGGTTTAAGAATAGTAAATTAGAAGGCTTACGTGAAATAATATCAGAATTCCCTCTGTAGGACTATGGTCTCCTTGGCCAATAAAAATTGCCAGAGGGCCAGGACAAAATATTGGCCCAGCAGACTTTTGCTAATGGACAGGAAACTGGAAAGCATCTGCTTTGTTGCCAGGGCTGCTGTCTCTGGAGTCTGCCTTTCGCTGCCACTCATGGCTCAGGGTGGCTGGCTTTGCATAGGTATAACAATCTGTGCTAAATGCTTCCCTTAGAAGGAAGCAGTTGTTTGGCAGTGATGTAGAAAATGCATTGAGGGATTTACAGTTCTGAAGAATGACTTTAAGGTCCATGTGTACTTTGAACCCTAAATCCCAGGGAAGGGGTAGGGGTTCTTTTTGAAGGGCCTATACTCGTCCAGGCTGTGGTTATTCAAGAGGCCTGGAACACAGTTCCCAGAGACCTCAGCCATCTACTTCCTAAGGTGCAAACCCCCCTCCTGGTGCCCATGCCTGACTTACAAAAGTTCAGACCATTACAGGCACTCCTGCCACCCCAGTGCTTTCTGACCACCCTCCCCTTCATCCAGCCTTGTTGCCTCAGGAAGTTTTGGAGAGAGGCCGACTCTCCCTCCTACTAAAAAAGTGGAGGGTGATCACTACAGATGCCTAGGTCCTGGAGGTGGTTCAGCATAGACACACCATAATACTCCTTACTGTTCCTCCAGTGACCCCCTGTTGCCAAACAGGTATCCTCTAGGACATCTTTCCCCTCCTGCTGGAGGTGGTTCAGTCCCTCCTCTGCAAGAGGGCTGTGGAACTTGTCCCAGTTTCAGAACAGAACCAGGGCTGTTATTCCTGGTATTTTCTAGTCCCAGAATGGGCCAGGGAACTAAGACCTGACATTGCAGTAATTTCTACAGCAACAGACTGGGATGTTACAAGCAGAGGGGCATGATGTCAGGTGTAGACAAGCATCCTGAGCAGATGAAGACCAAGGACATCGATACAGTTTTTAAGTTGTTTTCCAAACTTATAAAGAAAAACAGTAAGTTAAATAAGGAAATGGGTATTATTCTAGGAGTTAGCTTAAAATATGATTGTTATGTAGTACAGAATGTTGTTCTCACTGTTCCCTTACAATAAGTAGCTGAACGAAACAAAGCAATGAGTGCAAGGGAGCAGTGACATCAACAGACACCACTGAATAACGATCATATTTTAAGCTACCTCGTGGAATTCCTATGTATTCCATGGGATGTAAATAACATAGCTGCTAGTAGATGAATATAATTTTCAATGTTATTTTACTAATAGCTATGTTGACAGATAGAATAACCCATTTATTCTGCAAATCTATTTGCCCTCCCATGGTATACATATAGACTGTAAGCTGGCATGTCTACATAATGCGTTTTTTCACAGTTACCCCCAAGAGGTTGGGAGCTCTTTAAAGCTCTATTAATTTCCCACAGTGCCATTGACTTGAAGCGCCATGTGCACTAACAGTGCATTCTTTTGCTTTATGTAGCCATACTGTAGTATAGCTGTATCCTATGAACCATATAATTTCATAGCCCTAATATTGTTTGGATAAACCCAGCTTTACACACCGCAGGCCTAGAAATATTTATATGGAAAACGCCAACATTAAACCAAATGATTGCGCCTTTTATGTTTGTAATTACTGAAAAACATCAGTTTTTGGATATTAGATTTCTGCTTCTTTATTTTTCTAAAGGCTATGCAAAGAAGAGCTTAGGGGTCTAATGACTGGCCTTTGTAATTTCCAAACAACTACAAAATATTGAACTTTCTACGTATTGATTTTAATGCATGCAGTGGTATTCATTGTAAAATGGTATACACAGTGCTTGACACGCAACTGAGAAGAGGATGTTTTACAGTAATATAAACCAATACAAGGAATTGTATGCATTTACCAAGAATAACATTAATTGACATTCCTTAGAAGATAGGTAGCTCTCAGCTGGATATTATAAAGATGAGAAAATGAGATTCACTGGTAGGGCATAAAGCAACTTAAAAGGACACTGTCACCTCTTTTTGTGTCATATTATGCCTAGTTAAAAACCCACGTTTTATGACTGCTTGCCTTCTATAAAACTCACTGAAGCTGTTGGTTGCTTGATCTGCTTCCTTTCTCAATAGGACTGAAATGCATGGAATGGTACAATTATACCCAACCTTGTTTTGCTTCAGATCCTTAATCTACTATTATTGCATACGTTTTGAACATTAGAAACTATACCAAACAGTGCAGCCACTTGTGATGCAATAGTCTGTTCTCTTTACACATATCATGAGTTTCTAGATTGTGTTTGAGGCACTCCCCAGGTCCAGGGAAGATGCAGTAGAAGTTGATCAAAAAATGTAAACTTGGTTTTGTGTGGTGACACCAGTATGGTGGACAGTCTGGTTTTCACTTTTAAAAAGACAAAAGGAACCAAAATCAAACTACCAGCTATATCAGCAATCTCTGCAGAGTGTGAGCAGTCATAACATGTGTTTGTTTTTTAATCTAGGGACAGTTTGAGGCCTAAGAGAGTTGACAGCGATCTTTTATAGGAAAACTACAAACCAAAACCTGAAAAAATATATGTTGTGCAGAGTGTTTTAATTTGTATGTGAAGTTCTAGTGTTTCATTCCCTCTGACTGGTATTAGGAGTTTTTCTCAAATTAGCCTGCTAGCTTTATGCTAGTTTTACGACCCCTGGGGATCTCCATACCTGATAGTGTAATTGTATTTCTGGTTCCCACAGTGCATTTTGTCTCATGTGACTGTGATGTAAGAGAGACCCAACATTCAGCACACGCATGCCAAACAAACTAAATATCTTGGAAGCCTTACAAGCTGCACAAAAATTACCAGCAGCAAAGTTTTTCAGGACAGTAAAACCTTTAGGATGAGGGTAGTCACCAAGCTGAATTCTACAGATTTTAAAATATAGCCATCTCTGTTGTTGTGAACTGATTGTAATGCAATGCTTTCTGCTGAATTTATGGGCTCTGCTACATCACCATTACATGAAACAAGGTGCACTGTAGGACAAAGAAATGCAATAAAACTATTTGATATGGTGATCTCCAGGGGTCGTAAAACTACCCTAAAGCTAGCAGGCTAATTTAGGAAAAACTCCTAATACCAGTCAGAGGGAAGGAAACATAAGAACTTCACATACAAATTAAAACACTCTGCACAACATATATTTTCAAGTTTTGGGTGGTTTCTCTTTAAAGTATTTATGGGTTTGCCGCCCAGTGGTGCTAGAGGTTCAGGCGCTGGTCGCTACATCTCACACCATGCCTGGCAACCCAGGTTCGGGAATGAGCCCAGACCTCTGGGGGTCGGCTGAGGGGGAGAGAGGATCGAGCATCTGTAGGATTGCTCTTCTCTCTCGGGGGAGAGAGACTTGTCGTTCCACTTGTTGATTGCCCTCTGGCGGCAGCGGGAGGGCAGTACTGGTTGGGAGGCATGTACTGACATCCTTACATTGGTGGGGGGGGGGAATGGGAGAAAGAAGAAAAAAGGCTGGTAGGTTCCATGACGGCCACACATCTCCGAGGGTCACCCCTGGTGTTTAGACTGGGTCTCGGGGGCTGTGGCATCCTCCTCCCTGGCCCCGCTGCAGGGGCAATCCGTGGAGAATTTCTGGGGTTGGCAGAGCAGGGACGCAAGGAAACCAGAAAGTGAGTTCTCCTGAGGAGGACCACAGCCACCTGTCAGGGCCTCACAAAGGATAAAAACCTATATAGAGGGGAAAAAAAGTATTTATGGGTGAATGATGAGGTGATATTAATCAGGTTTCCAAGTAGTACCACTTACAATAGAAATACTTAAGATGTCTACTCCAGTACTGTAAGTATATACTTTGTCACAAGTGTGGGTGGACTTACCAGTGGCCTATAACATACTGTAGCACCAAAGAAAATCTAGTCTGCTTTCCTAGGGGAGTAGAATTGGCAGGGTATGCTTGAAGATTTACTGTATACCCAGAGCACTGAATCTCAAGAACAAATAGTGTGCTCCAATGATTGCCTTACAACCAGAAAAGGGGTGTGATATAGGACACCACCAGTATCTTATGGCAGCTGCCTCCCCCCTTCCCCAGTCTGGTAGAGGGAGGGGAGACCATGTTGCTACAGGTAGGTTACAGGGACATCTGAACAGCACAGCGACTAAAGACAGACTGCAGACAGGTTATGCACCCAGAAGGTTCAGTGGCTTGCTCAGGGTCACACATGGACCTCAGTATTGGATGCCTGAGTTTTCATTTAAAACAGCTAAATTCCTAGCCATAATAGCTCCAAAGATAGCCATTTGTAAAGATAATTGCTTTGAAAGGGAATAAGTTTGGAACACTTAGGCCTTGGAACTTAAGTTTTTTTTGTTTGTTTTTTTATTACTTGAAAGTGAAATAAAGTTGCATTTTCTGAAACACTGATTTTATTGAAGGGGGTGGGAGAGTCACAGGCTTCTAAAATTTTGGCCCTCAAACTGTAGGACCAGGAAGTCCAAAGTACAGTAAATTGAAATATGGTGCAGATGGTACAGAGGTTGTTAGATAAAATGGTGGTTGTGTTGGTTGATTGGTAAAGTACTCTGCTGTGCACCTCTTCATCCTCAGGAGTTAACTGATTGTTTCAAACAACATGAAGTCTTGCTGTATTCTGACTATTGCAGTTAGCCCCAGCCTTTAAACTGCCCCGGAGAACAAAGGGTTAACTTTCTATGCAGAGCATAGAATGCTGAGCTCGAGCTCGGTTGAGGTCTCTGTCTGGAGCCCTTTGAAATCTAACTGTCAGATTTTTCACTCCGCCTCACTGAACAGTCGCTCCGGAGATTTCTCCTTCAGCTCGGTTCGAAAGTCTGTTAAAGTCTCTGTTAAATTGTCGGTTTTAAACCAAATTTATTTCCGCACAGTCGGTTCAGTCTCTGTCTGTGGTACCATGAGTAATAGATAGGTTTTGTTCTGTTTTTCTGTGTGGAAATTGAATTGTTAGATCGGTTCGCTGAACCGATCACTCGTACTGAATCCTTGTGTTTTACTTTAGAGTGTGGTTACCGGTCCTTATCGGTTCTAAAAACATGTTTTTAATGTTTTTTTTTTTACAATACCTGTGACACGGTTGGGAACCGATAAGGGAGTCTTGCCTGGCGGTTGCCATAAAAAGGGTAAGTTTGGTTAGGTTGGCCATGTCTGAGAAACCCAAGAAAAAAATCTGGCCCACTGGGTTTCAACACTGCAGTGAGTGTGGGGAGGTCTTTGCTAGGGCCGATCCCCACACCACCTGTGTTTATTGTCTGGGGTTTGAACACCTCGATTCAGACTGCCCAATTTGTAAAAATTTTCCTAAATCTACCCTTGAAAAGAGATTAGGTAGACTGAAGGAAAAGGAAGCCGAGAAGTCCGCTGACCCGGATGGCCAGCCCGGTTCGGTTCCAACCGAACCAGAAGGAGTGCCCTCTGACCAGGGCGATACTTCTTCGGGCAAGAGGAGAGCCGATCCTGAGGGTCGGGTTCTAACAAAAGGAAACGCAAAGAAAAATCGACCAGTTCGGATCCAGAGGTTCATGTTCCGACCGCCGAAGAGATAGCCAGAGCGATCTGGATTGTGGAATCGCTTCAGACTGTTCCGACCGATCCGCACCTTTTGGCAGGGTTCGATTGGTCGGTTACGCCAGTTCAAGATTATACCCTGAAGATTTTTATGAACCGGAGTTTGAGGAGGAGGGAGTTTGAAGATGATGGTGATGATGGTGAAAGTCTGGATGTGCCTGTGGAACTGGACATCTCCCCAGACAGACCTTCTGGTGTCCTCCAGGCTTTCTGAGTCCCTTCCCATTTTCTGTTTTACAGAAAGTGGCTGAAACCTCCAGCTCCCTATAGAGGAGGCTATGGAGGATCAAGAGGAGCCTAATTATGTAGAAATGATGGACATCCCAGAGTCCAGGAGACTGTCTGTTCCTTCACAAATCCTTTGGAAGCAGACACAAAAATCCTGAAGTCTCCTCAATTCTGTACCTCTTGTTGACAGAAGGATGGACAAGAGGTACACACTATCAGGCTCAGATATGGAGTTTTTATATCAGCAATGCAGCCATGTTAGTAGTGCAGGCTGCTGCCTGTGACAAGGCAAACATTCCCTTGGCTTCACATCCCCCAGACAAAGACTCCAGGAAGATCGGTGCCATAGCAAAAAAAAAGTACATGGCATCTTCCTTGGGACTCAGGCAGGCGAATTATATGGCCTATACAGCCAGGTACCAGAAGTCCAGGTGGGACACTGTACTGGCACTGGCTAAACAGGTCTCCCCCCAGCTAGCCAAGGAGCTGGAGGAGGTGGCTGTAGATAGGATTGAGGCATCAAAAGTACAGTTTCATGCTGCTGTGGACTCCAGTGATGTGTCATCAAGAGTCATGGCTACATCTGTGGCTCTTCGGAGAATGGCTTGGCTCAGATGTACTAGCCTCTCACAGGACACCCAGGCTAAGGCCATGGATTTTCCTGTAGTGGGTAATTCTCTGCTTGGGGAGCAGACAGAGAATTACATGAAGAAAATGGACGAGTACAGGACCACTTACAGGAGCGCCAGGCCAGGGAGAAGCAGGCAACCTCAAAGGCAGCAGTCTAGGGGCAGGGCAGGCCTTTTCATAGGCCTTTTACCAAGCACAAGCCTCTTCTCCCTTTCACAGAGGGGTTCTTCAGAGGGAGAGGCAGAAGGGGATGAGCAGGGCTGCATCCACCTCAGCCTAAGGCCCCTGCCAAGCAGACACCCTGATGGGTCTGCCCAGGTCGACTCTCCTATTCCAGTAGGGGCAGGCTGGCTTACTTGTTCAGGACTGGATGTCTGTTACCTCAGACAAGTGGGTCCTGGAAGTAGTAAGCCAGGGACTGGTTCTCAGCTTCAAAAATTTCCAAGATGAGAGCCAGATCTTTCCACCTGCAGGTCTCTCAGAAACCCTTGCCCTAGAGGCAGAGGTTTCATCTCTTCTGGCCTTAAGAGCCATAGAGAGAGTTCCTTCCCACACTGGGGCAAAGGTCTGTACTCCAGGTACTTCCTTACCCCAAAAAATACAGGGGAGTGGCGACCCATCCTAGACCTAAGATACCTGCACAAACATCTTGTAAAACCAAAGTTCAGGATGGTAACTCTGGGAATAATTCTTCCCTCTCTAAGGCCAGGGGACTGGCTAGCCTCCCTGGACCTCAAAGATGCCTGTTTTCACATTCCCATCAGGTGCTCCCACAGAAAGTACCTCAGGTTCGAGTTGCCCTCAGGCCACTATCAGTTCAAAGCAATGCATTTGGTCTAACATCGGCCCCAAGGGTTTTCACAAAGTGCCTGGCAATAGTCGTTGCCTTTCTAAGAAGGCAAAAGATTTCCATTTTTCCATATCTGGACGACTGTCTCATAGTGGGTCAGTCTCCAGACCAAGTCAAGTCAGACCTGCAAGTGACCCAGCAAGTGCTCACTTTTCTAGGATTTCTTCTCAACCTTCCCAAGTCAGTTCTTGAACCAGTGCAGCTCCTTACCTTTATAAAGGCAGAGCTGGATACTGTCGAAGCAAGAGCCTTTCTTCCCCTGGAAAGGGCAAGAGTTCTTATAGAACTGGCTTCTTCCTTCAGGTGTCTCGACCAGCAAGGCATTTCCTCCAGCTCTTGGGTCACATGGCAGCTTCTACAGCAGTGGTCCAAGGGGCAAGATTCCAGATGAGGGACATTCAGTTCCATTTGAGGGCCTTTTGGTCCCAGAGGAAGGACTCCCTTACCAAACTGATTCCAGTGACCTGGACCCTGATCCAAGCCCTTCAATGGTGGCAGGATTAGGACAATTTAAGGCAAGGGGTCCCATTTGCCACTCAGTCTCATTCAGTGGTCCTTACCATGGATGCTTCCCTTCTAGGCTGGGGAGCCCATCTGGGGGCCCTCACTGCCCAGGAGCTGTGGTCCTCTCAGGAATCCCTTCTCCATATCAATCTCCTAGAACTCATGGCAGTTTTTCTGGCCCTGCAAGCTTTCTCTCAGTTGGTGCAGAACAAGGTGGTCCAAGTCAGAACAGACAATACCACCACAATGTGGTACATCAACAAGCTGGGAGGCACTTGGTCTCACGGCCTGTGCACAGAAGCCATGAAGTTGTGGTCCCTGGCTTATTCCCTGCAAACCTCTCTGATAGCAGTCCACCTTCCAGGGAAGGACAATGTACTAGCACAGGGGTTCTCAATGTAGAGGCCAGCCTCCTGGGAGGCCCCAACCTGTTCCAGGGAGGCTCAAGCAAGTGTTGAAAAGTATTGTATATCACTTTGAACTTTATAGAGTTTGTGTGAAGGATAAGACAAACTGAAAGAGGATAACAGTAGGTGAATTTATGTATTTATTCACAAGTCTGTGACCAGGGAAGGTATCGTACACTGAGCCATGGCTTATTTCAGTGTACCCAGGGAAGGGTAGTGAGAGAATACAATTCAGAATGTAACTGCAAAACACTCAAGCAATACAAAATGAATAAAGGTGCAAACAAATTAACAATAAAGTAACAATGTGAGGAACAATTGATCAAGTAGACTGGCAGCAGAACTGTCCAAATACAAGCGTTAACCATACAGGTACTAGGAATAAGAGCAGGAGGGAGCAACATGATCCCTGAGAAGTTGCTTAAGAGCAGGGGGCGAGGCAGAGGTCATCAGGAAGGTTATTCCAGTTAGAGGGCAAACGGAAAGCAATCTGATCCATGAAGGTATGGCAGTAAGTGGTAACAATGGTTCGAGAGTCAAAATATTGGAGCAAGTAGGTTGTCCTGTTTTGGGGTGTTACAATAAGCTTAACATAACAGCCAGCTATGGAAAGAGGTTTCAATTTATTCCTGATGTACCTGTGAAAAGTAGGCTATTTTTCTATGGGGAGGCCCAAAAATATTTCAGTATTTCAGGGGAGGCTCAAGATCTTTTCCATGGCTTAGGGGAGGCTCACTATGACAAAGTTTGAGAACTGTTGTACTAGCAGAAGCACTGAGCAGGATCTCACAGGGCCATCACGAGTGGTCCCTGGACCCTCTGGTCTTGAAGGTGATTTTTTTCAAGGTGGGGCTCTCCAGAGATAGATCTCTTTGCAGCCCCAGACAATCACCAACTTCCTCTCTTTTGTTGCAGACCCCCAGTCTTGGGTTCAGTCCCTCTGGATGCTCATTCTGAACTGGGAGGGGAAATTTCTGTATGCTTTCCCTTCCTTTCCTCTACTGTTCAAAGTTTTACTCAAGATAAGGTCACAACCTTGCAAAGTGATTCTGATTGCTCCAGACTGGGCCAGACAGCCTTGGTACCCCCGTTGCTGTCCCTAGCAGTCCATCTTCCCCTGTTGCTTCCCAGGAAGTACAACCTCTTAACCTCCTCTCAGGGGAGGATTTGGTACCCTAATCTTCAGTCTCTCAATCTCAAGGCATGGCTCTTGAAGAGTTAGAGTATGCAGATTTGCATCTATCTCAGGGAGTTCTGGATATTCTCAAAGCCTCTCGAAAGCCCACCACTAGAAAAAACCTATAGCTCCAAATGGAAGAGATTCAGCATTTGGTGTTCCAAGAAACATGTTTCCCCAGATGCTGCTGATTTGTCCACAGTTCTGGATTATATGGTCCATCTGAATGGCTTAGGCCTCAGGCCAGCTACTCTCGAGGTGCACTTTGTCAGCTGTTTCTGCTTTTCTGTCAGTGGGAAAGTCTTCCTCACTATCATCTCATCCTGTATTCTGTAAATTTTTAAGGATTGTTTATATAGTCGGCCAAAAATATTGGCCTGCAATTTTCAAATAACTCACAATTTCCTCTAAACATAAGTTGAAATTAACAACAGTACAGTATTCGGTCTCCACAGTTCTTTATTTCTCTGTTAATATTACAGAACCTTTGTTTTTGATTCAGATTTTAATATATCCTTTTAAATCAGAAAATAAAAAGAAATGGCATTGACAAAATTATTGACACCCTAGACTTAATATTTGGTAGCACAGCCTTTGGTCAAAATAACTGCAATCAACCACTTCCTATAGCCATGGATGAGCTTCCTGCACCTCTCTACTGGCAGTTTGGCCCACTCTTTTTGTGCAAACTGCTCCAGTTCTCCCAGATTTGAAGGGTGCCTTCTCTCAATTGCTGTTTTCAGATCTCTCCACAGGTTTTCAATGGGATTTAGATCTGGACTCATTGCTGGCCACTTCAGAACAGTCAGCGTCTTGTCTTGAACCATTCCTGGGTGCTTTTTGAAGTGTGTTTGGGGTCATTGCCCTGCTGGAAGACCCATGACCTTCGGAGACCCAGCTTTCTGACACTGGGTTCAACATTGCGCTCCAAAATGGCCTGGTAATCTCCAGATTTCATGAGGCCATGCACACGTTCAAGGTACCCAGTGCCAGAGGCAGCACAGCAACCCCAAAACATCACTGAACCTCTTCCATGTTTGACTATAGGGAAGGTGTTCTTTTCTTTGAAGGCTTCATTTTGTTTTCTGTAAACATAGAGATGATGTGCTTTACCAAAAAGCTTTAATTTGGTCTCATCTGTCCACAGGACATTCCCCCAGAAGGATTTTGGCTTGTTCAGGTGTGTTTTGGCAAACCCCAGTCGGGCTTTCTTATGTCTCTCTCTCAGCAGTGGGGTCCTCCTGGGCCTCCTACCATATAACCCCCTTTCATTGAGTTGGCGACAGATGGTGTGAGTTGAAACTGTCGTACCTTGTGTCTGAAGGTCAGCTTGAATCTGTTTGGCAATTGATCGAGGTGCGTTCTCCACCATTCGAACAATTCTGCGCTGCAATCTTCGATCAAGTTTTCTCTTGCGGCCACGTCCAGGGAGGTTGGCTACAGTGCCATGGGCCTTAAACATCCTGGTAACATTATGTACAGTGGAAACAGGAACATCCAGGTCTCTGGAGATTGATTTGTAGCCTTGAGCTTGTCCATGCTTGGCTACAATCTTGTGTCTGACCTCCTCAGACAATTCTCTGGCTGTCTTTCTTTTCTCCATGCTCATTGCGGTACACACAGTGACACAAAACAGGAGAATGAGTCCTTTTCTCTATTCAAACTGGTTGAATGAGTGATTTTTTATATTGCAGGCACCTGCAACTCACCACAGGTGAGTTCTGTTCCAAAGTGAAGGATAATCACCTGCTTGAAATCTAATTATTTCTAACTACTTCTAAAAGGTGCCAATAATTTTGTCCGGGCCATTTAAGGATTTCTGTGTGGAATAAGCTAAGACTTAGTAAATTTTTCTGCTTTTTGTGTTTTATTCCACTGCAAACCAAAGAAATACATATGTGGATACCAAAATATTTTTTAATTTCAACAATTTTCTGGAAGGAATGGTGCATTATTAGAAAAAACTGCAAGGGCGCCAATATTTTTGGCCACGACTGTACCAATCCTCCCTTTAGAGACCCTGCCCCTGCCTGGGTTTAATTGTTTGCATTGCTTAACTTATGCAACCCCTCTTTGAACCTATGTCCTCAGCAGAGCTTAAGTGCTTGACTTGAAAAACTGTGTTTTTAGTAGCCATTAACTCTGCCAGATGTATCAGTGAATTGCAAGCCCTGTCAGTGGAACCTGATTTTATCTCCTTTCATAGGGATAAAATGGTCCTTAGAACCAATAGAAGGTTCTTGCCCAAAGTGGTTTCAGATTTCCACTTAAATCAGTCTGTCTCTCCCTGTTTTCTTCACCGATCATTCTTCTTCAGGAGAGAGGAGGCTACACAGTTTAGATGTTAAAAGGGCCCTTAGCTACTATATAGAGAGCGTACAAAGGGTCACAGGTTTGATTCCCTCCAGTTGTTCCTCACTTATGGAGAAGTGGGAAAGGGCAAACCTGCCACCAAGAGAACTATTGCCAGGTGGATTGTATCTTGCATACAATTCTGCTATGAGAAACTAGGAAAAATTCCACCTTCAGGCCTGAGGGCTCACTCCACCAGAGGTACAGCTGCTTCCCTGGCTGCTGCCAGGGATATTCCTCTCTTGGAAATTTGTCAAGCAGCCACCTGGAAAACAGTCCATACCTTTACCAAGCATTACTCTCTGTATATCCAGGCTAGGAGTGATGCTCGGTTTGGCACAGCAGATACTGGAGCCTATTCCCAAAGTAGGTTCTGTCCCTCCCTCCATGGAGGTACTGCTTAGTAGAAATTGCTATAGTCAGAATACAGCAAGATTCTCTATGTTGTTTGAGAAAAAATTACTCACTTAGTAATTATGTTTCTTCTAATGGAGTCTTGCTGTATTCTATGACTTCCTCCTGCCTCCCCTCCCAGAACCAGTTTTTGGGAAGTGGGTGGCAGGTGCAGTGTTCACCTCAGGGTGCTCCTGTTACACCCTCTTCTTTTCATTCGGTGTTTGTTTTCTTATTATTACTCTTATTTGGATTGGTTTTTGGGTTTCTGACTTGAGTCTTCCTTTGGGAATCCAAAACTTTTTGTTGCTCAGTTGGCTAGTAAAACTTTACAATTTCCACATAGGATAGTGAGTTTTGCTCGTAAGAATCTGACAGTAAGATTTCAGAGGCTCCAGACAGAGACCTCAACTAAGCTCGAGCGAGCATTCTATGTTCTGCATAGAAAGTTAACCCTTTGTTCTCCGGGGCAGTTTAAAGGCTGGGGCTACTGCAATAGTCAGAATACAACAAGACTCCATTAGAAGAAACATAATTACTAAGGTGAGTAATTTTTCATTGCATCTATCCATCTTCCATCCTTGAGCAGTAAAGAGAGGGCCTCTTGAGGCACCCAGTACCGCCATGGAGGTTGATGCAGTATTCAAATGATTGAAAGCTAACAGTTTTCTATAACTGACTGGTTTCCCAGGAACTTCTATAAACTTTGAAAACTAATCTGATTTCCCTACATGATTTGCAGTCCAAGAATATTCCCCCTAGTTGGCATAATGTAATTATTTCTGTTATCCACAAAGAGGGGAGAGATAATGTTTACTGTGAGTCCTACAGGCCTGTGTCCATGTTGGAAATGGTCTACAAACTTTTTACAGCTATACTGACTTCTCAGTTAGACTTGATTCTTCAGTAGCTTATTAATTTAGGTAAATTGATCATGAAATTAGGTAGGTCTGAGTTTATAATCTTTGGATGTTTTTGCAAGCAAAGCCCCTGCAAGCAAGGAAGAGTAAGCATTGCTGGGGAGGTGTGACATGCTCACAGCGCGATTAAGGGCATGTGGGGTAGGAAGTAGGCTGTTGGTTAACTAGGATCTGCAGCTTATCCAGTAGGTAGGAAATGGGCAGACTAGGTGGGCCAAACGATCCTTATCTGCAGTCAAAGTCTGTGTTTCTATGTGTTGAATGAAAATTAAGTTGCAAACTACACAGTTTCTAGTCAGATAATGTATAGTATTACCAATATTCAAAAAATGGTTATAAACTTTTTAAAAACCATCGTGTAATTTTATGTATTTTTTAATACTTATATTTTATTTCAAACAAAACAGTAGCATACAGCATTTCTCACGCCAGATATTGAGATGTAATACAAAATACATGTCAGAACAAGGTTAAAGGTAATCTAAGCAATCAGGTGTGCGGATGTGGGGGTATTCCAGGAAGTCCAAAAAATCCATATAGTAGTCCAAGATAGCTACACCCTGCAACCATGCGGTGGTCAGCTCAAAGTGAATAATAATATTTTCTAAAACATGAGAAATACGCAACATCCTGTGTTGATATGACCCCATCCCGAACATACAGATTAATACAGAATGGGTAACATTTTAGTGTCGTTATGCAATCAGTGAACTAGAAAGAGCATATAAACAGGTAATTAAGATAATAAACTGGTAAATTATGATGGACTATAAGACTGAACATATCCTGAAACTGTGAATGTAACAAACATTGGCTAGATTAAAGATTAATTTGTGATGAAGTCACAGATCAAGGAGTAGGCAAACCTGCCATTCATCCCAAAGCCCAATATTCCTATCGGATTTAAAGTAGAGCTGTTAAAAGATCCAGGGCTGCAGCTCACATTGCGTCCTCTGGTAGCCTCAAATTCATGAGCAATAGCCTCCCGCTCGTTTTCCAGTTTCCTCCGGAACTGTGTATTGAAAAGTATGACCTCCATAGTGAATACAGAAGCGGGCAGGCATAAGGGGTGAGCATACAACCCCAAGACTCCTGAGTTTGGTGTGAACACCATCAAATTTTTTCCTATGCATTCTAGTGGTGTAGGATAGATCAGGAAAAATATGCAGTATGGCCCCACCATGGTTGAGATTATCAGCAGCTCTTGAGGTCCCCAAAAGCTGATCCCTGGTTACCACACCATCCATTACCAGCAAAACTGTCCTAGGTAGATCACTTCAAGCTCCCGCAGCAAGAGGGGAAATCCTATAAGCGCTGATGAAACGGTGAGCATATTCAGGCCCCAAGGCCCCCAGCAGCCACTGTTGTAAGAAGGCCAGGAGGTCATCACCTTCAACCCCCTCAGAAAGTCCAACAAGCCGGATTAGAGGCTCTTTGTGCATTTTCTAGAGCGAGTGAATTTTCTTGTACCAGCTTGGTGGTAGCAGCAAGAGCCTTCCCCGCTTGTGTTTCCATCAAGGTAGCAGTCTTCGTGGCCACTTCAGTTATAAGATCTTATTCCCCCAGATGACTTAAAATCATTTGAATTTTAGTGTCAGTCACCTGCATTGAAGTTGCATAGAAATATAGAAGCTGACGGCAAATAAGGACCGCAAGGCCCATCCAGTCTGCCCATTTCTTTTTCTACCTTATGAATGTGCCATTGGCCTTTGCTCTGTCAATGGCCTATCTATTCATATTCATCTGTATTGCTCCCTTATGCCTATCCCCATGCCTGTTTGAAGCCCTGCACTGTATTCATATCCACCACTTCCTGAGGTAGGCCGTTTCATGCATCCATCACCCTTTCTGTGAAAAAGAACTTCCTCACATTACCCCTTAATCGGCCTCCCTCTAATCTCATGCTGTGTCCTCTTGTCCTGCTATTTTTCTTATATTGAAACATGTTAGACTCTTTCACCTTGTTAATGCCCTTAAGGTGTTTGAATGTTTTGATCATTATCCTCTCCTCCCTCCTTTGCTCCAGGGTATACATACTGAGCTCCGTTAATCTGTCCTCATATGTTTTCTGATGCAGTCCCTGCACCATTTTGGTTACCTTTCTCTGGACTGCCTCATTTTGGTTAATGTCCTTGTGAAGGTGTGGCCTCCACTACTGCATGCAGTACTCCAGATGGGGCCTAACCAGTGTCTTGTAAAGAGGAATTATTTCCTCCCTCCCTCTTCCGACTTGTGATACCCCTGCTAATACACCCCAACATTCCCCTGGCCTTTCCTACTGCTTTAGTGGTCTGCTTGGATGATTTCAGGTCATCGGTGATGATGATGCCCAAGTCTCTTTCTTCCCTTGTGACTGCCAGCAACTCCCATCCCAGCCTATAGGTGGCTTCAGGGTTTCTCTTCCTTATGTGCATGATCTTGCACTTCTTTGAGTTAAACCCCAGTTGCCACTCTTCTGACCATTTTGCTAGTGTATCCAGATCTCTTGTCATTCTGCCCACCCCATCTGGATCATCTGTTCTGTTGCAGATCTTGGTGTCATCTGCAAACAGACAAATCTTACCCTCTAGTCCATCTGCAATGTCACTGATGAAGATATTGAAGAGGACTGGCCCCAGAGACTGATCCCTGAGGTACCCACTTGTGACTTGCATCTCTTCTGACTGTATACCGTTTACCACCACTCTCTGTTTTCTGCCCATCAACCAGTTTGCCACCCAGCTGACCAACTTCTGACCCACCGAGCCTACCCAGCTTATTAATCACTCTTCTATGGAACAGGATCCAGAAAGCTTTATTTGAAGTCAGGTGCGTGACATCAGCTGCTCCCCACTGGTCCACCATTCTGGTTACCCAGTCAAAGAAATCTATGAGATTAGTTTGACAGGACCTTCCTGTTGTAAACCCATGCTGTCTTGGATCCTGTGCTCCTATGGGTTCCAGGTGTTGCACTATCCTTTACTTAAGGAGTGCCTCCATAATCTTGCCCACTACTGAGGTAAGACTGACTGGTCTGTAGTTCCCTGCCCCCCCTGCTACCACTCTTGTGAAGCGGGATCACATGAGTCCTTCTCCAGTCTTCTGGGACCGCTCCTGTGCAAGTTGCAGCGATTTCCATGGGGGCTCACCACCAGCGGCTACAACCCTGGATCCTCCGGCAGCCATAGTCCCTGCTCTGGCAGACGACTGCTCCCATGGTGGATGATTTTTAGATCCACCCAGACCTCCCTTTTGGGAGCGACCCATGACAAAAAATTAGATCACTCTGTACAGCTCGACAAGAAGTATCTAAGGCAGGCACTTTTAGTAGAGTTCAGACCTGAAATTCACCAGTTTTAATGTTTAAAAGTTCACCGATCTGCTGAGCGACACAGAGATTCGTCTATGCAACAGGCGTGCTCCACAGCATCCCATGTAATTTTATGAATTGATACAAAAAATATCAGAATAGTCCGATGATGCAAAAATAGTATGTTCGGTGTTTTTGGCTGTGTCACAAGTAAAAAATGGTATTAAAATACCAAAAAAGCAGTTTTAAATATATAGATACATAGACATTGAAGGCAGAAAGTCTCTTGGCCTACCCATTCTGCCCACCCACTCTAAATTTTCTGCCTAGCCCTAGTGGCAATTATCCCTTTTTACTACCCCCTTTTTCTACCTAAACCCACCTCTCTGTCCAATTCCTGCTTGAAGCTGTTGATTGACTTGGCCTGCACCACTTCTTCTAGTAGTTATTTGTCTCATCTGCTGACCTTTTCTATGAAATAGTGCTTTTTAAATCTACCCCCCTGCCAGCTTTAGTGAATTACCTCTCATACATCCCTGTGTTTGAACTCATGGAAGATAACTCCTTTGTGTCTACTCTGTTTATCCCATATAGGTACTTGTAAGCATTAAGCCATGACGAAGGTGGCATCTGATGGGGAATTAATGCATGGTTGGAAGGGATTTGTGGCATGGGGCCGAGAAGGCAGTGCCTACAATGTAACCATGCATTAATCCCATAATCAACCAATTCGGAGAGGCTTAATGCTTTGTAACATGGGTTTTAGGACACTGTGGTTACTATGAGTGTTATTTTCGTAGTGTGAATACAAGAATAGAGACACATTTTCCACTGTTTTCATTTCTTTGCTGCACTTTCTGAAGATTTCAGAGACTATGAATCATATGCTGATGTTGTGAAAACAATAGCAAGCATAAGCATGCAGGAACTGTGTCTCAACATTTGTATCTGACAATGTTTCACATGTGCACAGCTATTATTGTCATAGCCGCCGTGGGAGGTCCATTACATGGTCTCCGAGTCAATCTCGTTTACATATTGTCTGACCTTCTGTGTGTCTATAGCACGTCGCTCCGATGTGGTTACGTCCCCTGTTTCATGCCTGCCCTTCTGTTGCACCTTGCTTGCTTTACTCAGTCACTTGGAGTTGTTAGGGGTGCTCTGCATTGCTTTCCGGCAGCAATATTTGCCGTTCACCATGCCGTATACTGTTACCGAGTACAACTGCACACCACAGCACATTTCAGCTTCCGCTCCCTGTGGTGGTCCGTTCTCCTCTGGACCTGTGTCGCTGGTTGCTCCACTGTGGTGCTGGGCATCATTGGTGCTTCTACCTGCAGATTCCTACAGAGTCACGGTGAGTGGTGCGGAGACACTGTCATGGGCATTTGAGTGCGTGGGTGGGATAGACAAGTGCCGCTTGTGTGGTGCACTGCTTTTCGGATCTGTGTGGATCAGTATGGTATTTCA
Source organism: Neoceratodus forsteri (assembly GCA_016271365.2). Classification (NCBI taxonomy): domain Eukaryota; kingdom Metazoa; phylum Chordata; order Ceratodontiformes; family Ceratodontidae; genus Neoceratodus; species Neoceratodus forsteri. The sequence continues at coordinate 1,420,935,918 of CM028129.1, forward strand.
CTTTGAGGATGGCGTTATTGCTAAATTAATGCCATCTCCAAAGTATACCATCTGGTGCATTAGGACCAATTACTTCTCTTTATTTCGTCTTGCTGATCTTTGCCATGTTACAAGTCTGCTTCAATCACGTCATCCTTTTACCTCCTTTTTCTTCAGGCTGTTCATGTTTAAGTCCTGCAGCCTCTCCTCGTATGTCAAATCCCCAAGGCCGTGCACTATCTTAGTTGCCCTGCATTGTACCACTTCCATCTTGTTGCATTCTTTCCTCAGGTGTGGACTCCAGTACCTTGCACAGTATCCCAAGTGTGGCTGCCCCAGTGACCTGTACAAAGGGAACATCACTTCCCACCTTTTACTGCTTATCCCCCTCCCTACATATCCCTGCATTCTGTTTGTTTTGCTCACTACCCTGTTGCAGTGTTTAAATGTTTTAGAGTCTCCAATATCATCACCACCAAATCCTTTTCTTCATAGTGCTATCCTGCACCACCACTCCCATTTTGTATTGCACCCTTTGGTTCCTTTTTCCAGTGTGCATTACATTTTTTTGGGAAGTGGTTGGAAAATATTAGTGGCTGTTCTGCTTAAGAATAAATACCCTCTTTTCAAGTTTAAAAGAGGCGATTGCAGGACAACATAATGAATGTAAGACTCTTCATGAACTGTAGTGACTAACATTCCTTATGCCAACCCATCAACCTCTTTCTTCAGTCCAGATGAGGAGAACGCTTTGATGGGGTTGCATGACCTTTTCTATACCTATTCTATACCAATAGAGGAGGCAGTATGGCGCAGTGGTCTAAGGCTCTAAGCTGCAAATTTGGTGACATCCAGCAGACCAGACCTGGGTTTGAATCCCACAGCTTCCACTTGCATACTGTGTGACCCTGAGCAAGTCACTAAACCTCCTTGTGCTCCCAGGTCGCTCCTGTAAAAAAGCTTTCAGCTTAGTGTGCTATACCTGGTTAAACAACTAAATAAAAAAAAAAATATACATGACCCTGTCCAGATGTGAATTCCCCAGTTTTTCACTGATGCCGCATAAGATATAGATCTTCCTGGACATAAAGTTTCCACCACTCATTAACACTGATGGGAAGTACGCCAGAGGCACTAGGACCCAGCAGGGGCAAACATTTTGCAAGAGGGCCAGCGCCAGAGATGGAGCCACGAGGAGCGGCGCCGGGAGCCTCGGCTCGTGCAGCAATGACTGTCTTGGCATCGAACCTCCAACCGCCTCAGTTCCTTTTTTCCCCCACCTTCGAGTGCGCTTCAGTGATGATGTCGCTCGCCCGCTGGGAGTCAAACTTCAAACTAGCAGCATAGTTTTCAGTTTATTGTTTTTTATTCTATCTCGAAATAAGTACCACTTACTTTTAAATTACTTATTAAGGAAAGAAGTCTTCAACCCTCCACTGACGGAGTCGACCATGAGCGGGTTAGCAGACGGTAGGGAGACTTCGTTTGAAAGCTGTTCAGTTAGCCAGGCTGGGTCCAGTCCGCCACCATCTCCGGAGGGAGGGTCTGACAACAGACGGTCCGATGCTCGGGGGGGGGGGGTTCCTCTGGAAGCATAAAAGAAAACAGTCGCACTCTCGGCACCGTTCGGCCTCGAGCTCTTCTTCGGCCCCCAGGTCAAAAAAGAGAAGGCATCACTCAAGGTCACCTTCTGGTATGTCTGCACGTCGACGGTCGATTGTTGGGGTCAGGTGCTTTCCCCCCTCACATGGCTGCGGCACAGGGGGCCACACCGATGCCTTTATCTCCTGGTATTCTTCCTTCTTTTTCTTCAAATCAAAGTCTTCGAGGCCCTGGATTACTTTCGGCGCAGTCGGGGCTCTTTCGGCGTCGACGGGTCTCTCGGTGTTGTCCTCGGCGCTTATCGGTGCCATCTTCGGTGCCGGCATGCCTGTCGATGCTGTGGTCTCTGTCAGCTCCGTGTGCTGGGCTGTTTCCGACAGCGCCATCTCCCTTGCCTTCGGCGCCATGTTCTTCTTTGGCACCGAGGCTTGGTGCTTTGCTGTCCAGCCTTCAGGGGTTCTCAACTCCGAATCCTTTCTCTTCTTCATTTCATACTGATTTTCACTCCTTTCCTGTCCATACAGTCCTTCCTGGACCATCAGGAGATGATATTGAGCCTGACTCAGATCTTTGACTGGGTGGTGATGTTGAAGGAGCAGGGATCAATCCTGCCGCAGAACCTGTGGTTGAAGACATGTCATTTAAGTCTCTGCTGAAAAATTTTAATTCTACTCTTTCTCTCCAAACTACGAATATCAATCCTGGGAAGCTCTTAAAACACCAATATCTTCATGTCCCGGAGATCCCTATGGATTTAACTCCCCCGGTACAACCATCCTTTGAGACTCTCTCTCAGATGGTATGGAATAATCCCGCTCTCATTCCTTCTGTGGCCAAGTCCATAGACAGGAAGTATGCTGCTTCCAAGGATTGACCCATCTTGACCTCCCAGGCCTTTGCGGACCCTATTGTAGTCCTGGCAGAGAATAAGGCCGTTCTTCCTCAGGCATCTACAGCCCAGCCTATAAACAAAGAATCTCGCAAGATAGACACCTTAGGTAAGAGAGTCTTTGCTGCCTCTACTCTGGGTATGCGTATTGCCAGCTACCAGGGCTGTTTCTCTCAATGTGAGTATGTTCTTTGGCATTCGCTCAAACAGATGGTGAAACCTCTGCCCGAGTCGGACGCTAGTTCAGAGCTACTTCAGACCATAACCAGGCATATCGAGTCCAACAACCAGCAGGTTAAAGCAGCTATGGACACTTTCGATACTGCTTCCTGAGCGGCGGCGGGCATTTGTACTAATCATCACTCCTGGCTACGCACCACGGGCTTCCCGAATGATGCCAAACAGCAGGTCATGGCGTTACCATTTGACGGTATGTATCTGTTCGGACCTCATGCAGAGCAAGCTCTGGAGGCCACACAGAAGACTAGGTTGGCCATTAAATGGTTTCGACCCACTCCCCACCCCTTCTGGTGTGCACAAGCGCTCAGTTTCACAACAGCCGTCTTTCGGGCAACGGGCAGGGAGGTTTTAACAAAACCCCAGCCCCAGCCTCAAAAAGAAAACACAACAGAAGGCATGCGGGGCCCAAGTGCCCAGTGCCACCTTCTGAGTTTGTGGCCCAGGTCCCACTTCAACTGCCTGAGGGGGACCCTTCCTCAGTGGTGGGAGGACGTCTGACTCAGTTCTACAAGCAATGGAAGTCCATAATCGGTCCACCAGATAATCCGCAAGGGGTACTCCTCTAACCTTTCAGAAGCCCCTCCGGATCGTCCCCCCAAACGACAGCCCAGACTGTCAACAATACAGTCAGACCTTGCCTCAGAGATACAAGGCCTTCTGAACAACAGGGCAGTAGAAATAGTTCTGCTGGATCAACGAAACACAGGCTTCTGCTCCCATTACTTCCTGGTTCCGGAAAAGACCGGTGGCATGCACTCCATTCTGGACCTCAGAAAGTTAAACAAGTTTCTTTTTAAAGGAAAAGTTCAAGATGGTATCGCTCAGGACCCTGTTACCCTTGCTTCATCAACACAATTGGCTAGCTCCCCTGGACGTGCAGCACGCTTACCAACTATTCCTATACACCCAAAGCATCACAAATACCTACAGTTTGTAGCGCTGGGCCAGCACTATCAATTCAGAGTCTGCCCTTTGGGCTATCCTCTGCGCCACAAGTTTTTACAAAGTGTTGTGCAATTCTCGCAGAGCATCTCAGAAAGATTGGAATTCAAGTGTTCCCATATCTGGACGACTGGCTTCTAGCAAGCCTTTCCAGGCAAGGAACTCTTGACGCCATAGCCACAGCCTCAGACTTTCTCACATCCATGGGAGTCCTGCTAAATCTCAGGAAATCACAGTTGCAGCCCTCCCAGAAGCTCCTTTTTATAGGAATTCTTCTGGACACCTCCTGTGAGAAAGCTTTTCTACCAGAGTACAGAAGGAGCGATATCCTACAGATGGCCCGATACATCAGAGAGAACAGCTTGGTTCGAGCTATCTTGATGTAATGGATGCTGGGTCTCATGGCATCCTCGGTGTTCACTGTACCCCTAGCATACCTCCACATGAGAACCTCTCAGTGGATGCCCAGTCCTCAGTGGTCCCCAAACACTCACCCTCAGTCCTTTCTCATCAGGATGACATAACCTCTGAAGAGGTCACTCACCTGGTGGTTGCAAGAGGACAACCTTCTGGAAGGGTATCCCTTTGCTTCCCTGGATCATCAGATTTCCATTACCACCAATGCATACCTGATGGGGTGGGGAGCTGACTGTCAGAATCTTCACACCCAAGGTACATGGACTCAGAACGAGTTCCAGCTTCACATAAATGTCCTAGAAATGAAAGCCGTCCTTTATGTAGTCCGGGCTTTGAGGGACATTCTCTGTCACAAGAACATTCTCCTTCAAACGGACAACAAAGCAGTGATGTATTACATCAACAAGTAGGGCATGCTCACTCTTACCCTTTATGCAGGGAAGCGATGAGAGTGTGGGAATGGTGCCTAGAGTACAAGGCTCTAATTCAGGTGGTCTACCTGCCGGGAGTGCAGAACAAACTGCCAGACCGTCTCGGCAGAACAGAGACTGATCCTCACGAGTGGTCTCTTGACTCAACCGTAGTTTAGTCACTATTCACAGAGTGGGGAACTCAAGACCTGGACCTTTTTGCATCCCCACTCAACGCTAAACTGCCTCTCTTCTGCTCCAGAAATCCAGGGCCTGGCATTTTCTGTCGGGATGTGTTCAGGCTGCAGTGGACAAAACGCTTTCTGTACGCCTTTCCTCCTCTTCCACTAATTCAGAGGGTACTTCTCAAATTCGAGTCCTAGGGGGACAAAATGATCCTCATTGCTCCCTTCTGTCCTTGACAGATATGGTTTCTGTTTCTCAACAGTATGTCGGAAGCCCCTCCGAAAGCGCTTCCCCTTCAGACAAACCTTTTGACCCAGGGGCCTGTGGTCCATCCCAATCTGAGGTCGCTTCACCTTCGTGCTTGGCTCCTGAAGAGATAGAAGTGAATGGGTTCAATGTCTCTTGGAGAGCTTCAGATATTCTTTTTGCTGTGCGAAAGCCAGTCACCAGAAAAACTTACACAGCTAAATAGAAGTGTTTTTCTCTCTGGTGTGCAAAATCCTCTTTGAATCCTTTTTCCTGCCCTTCTAATAAAGTTCTAGAGTACCTTTTAGGCCTTTCAAATTCAGGTCTACAATACTCTACAGTCAAAGTTCACTTTTGTGCCATTTCAGCTTATTATGAGCCAGTACTTTCCTTATCACTGGCTCAGTTGCCAGTAGTGAAGAGGTTTCTTAATGGTATTCTGCATACCAGACCTCCTATCAGACGTCCAGTCGCAGCCTGGGACATTAATCTTGTGCTAGACATGCTCCCTAGAAAGCCGTTTGAGCCTCTAGCTACCTGTGAGCTGAAATTTCTGACTTGGAAAACGGCCTTCCTGGTGGTCATTACCTCGGCCCGCAGGGTCTCTGAAATACATGCCTTGGTCACAGACCCTCCGTATACTGTATTTCATAACGACAAAAAAGATCCATCTTAAGTTTCTCCCTAAGGTTGTTTCAGAATTTCATCTAAACCAACCTTTGGTCCTCCCTACTTATTTTGCGAACTTCCAAAATGAAGGAGAGTGTACCCTTCATTCTTTAGATGTCAAAAGAGCTGTGCGTTTCTATTTGGATAGAACAAAAGAAATTTGCAAAGCTCAACAACTGTTTGTTTCCTTCATCGAGACCCGGCTGGGTCAACCTGTCGCTATCAGATGCATTTCGGCATGGCTGGTGGCATGCCTTCACCACTGTTATTCCATAGCGCAAGTTAAGCTGGGGGCACAGTGTACGCTCACTCTACTAGAGCAGTCTCGGCATACCTGGCGGAAATCCGCAATGTGCCTGTTGCAGACATTTGCAATGCGGCAACCTGGAGCTCAGTGTCAAGCACTATGCCCTGGATGTCCATGTCAGGCGACATCTTTCGTTTGGCAGGACTATCCTTCTCGGACTGCTGTCCTAAATTTGTGAGCTCTTGGTCTCTCCTGCAGCCCTCTCGGGGGATTATTACCTCAGTACTCTCCCATCAGTGTGAATGAGTGGTGGAGACACCCACCCACCCACCATCCCCCGAGCTCACCTCTGTTGTTGGTCTTGCTTCCCTCAATCTTTAGGCTGTGAAGACTTCTTTGTTGTTGTTTTTTTACTCTCTATCCCATGACGCCTCTTTCTACCCTCAACTTCTCCACTCAATCGGAGCTCCCAATGCCGCAAGTGTTGCGACCTACCCAACTTCAGGGTCTGCCCCTAGAGCACCTCAGCTCAACTCCCCTACTACCTTAAGAGTCTGGATTACCCCCCCCCCGTGGGGTGAGGACAGGATTCCCCTACCTTGTCCCCTGAATGTTCACGGGGAGAGGGTCTTGGCACAGCGGAGTCTGCCCTGGTATTGTCAGTGGTGGCACGCTTGCTTGCTGGGGAGACCATCACCTAGGAGAGGTGAAGGATTTTTCCTCTGCCCCTGACGCCGGCGTGCAGTGGGGATTGAGGGGTCAGGCGCATGCAGAGATGTGCATCCGCCCCAGTCCTCTGCCAGCGTCAACCCACTACAATGCTACATTTTTCCCTCCGCGCAACTTCCCCCAGTTCACCAGGAGGTGGCAGTATTGCCATGGAGAAAGCTGAATCCCCAGAGAAAGAGAGCAAGCCGCTGGGCACTCGATCCTTCTCCCCCTGGCCGACCCACCGACGACCCGAGTCCATTCCCGAACACGGGTCACCGGCGTGGAGCCAGGTGTGGCGTCCAGCACCTCAACCCTCAGCGTCACCGGGCCGCGAAGACTTCTTTGTTGACCCTTCTTATATGGCTCACTTGGACTATCTTATGTCCATTTTTTTGTAAGGCTATCCTTCTAGGTTAGTTACACTGCACCTCCTCGGGGGAAGGGTACTGAGGCGGTTGGAGGGTCGATGCTGAGATAGTCATTGCCACACGAGTCGAGGCTCGTGGTGTTGCTCCTCATGGCTCCATCTCTGGCGCTGGCCCTCTTGCAAAAAGTTTGCTCCCACTGGGTCCTAGCGTCTCCGGCGTAGTTCCCATCAGTGTGAATGAGTGGTGGAGACTTCATGCAAGAAGATCAAGAATTACAGTAGGTACGTAATTTCCATGTATTTACTCTCCTAACTTGTTTGAGAGATAACAAGACATTGGCCACTGCATTTTCATTAGAGTGGGGCACCTGGCAAGAGTTTGTTTTCCCACCCTGCTGTTTGCACCGTATGTAAGGAACAACGCATGCCAGAGTGAGTTATATGGACACTTTGGGTGGGTTGCAAAGCACAAGGTGCAGCTGAGTGCTTTTAACTACCAGACATGTCACTGTATCTAGAAGAACTGGACACTGTAAAGCACCTTACTCCTATTCTAAAATAGTCACAAAATTAAAAATAATAATAAAAAGGAGATCTGAGCTGTCCAGTTGTGCTGTGGTAAAAGGGCAGTCATGTAATGCTCTTAAGATCAGAATCAGATAGCTAGGAATTCTTCACCTGTTTCATAAACTGAATCACTGGTCTAAAGGTTTAGGCAGGCAGATAAAATGAGGGTGTATTTATTTGGCAAGGGACCCCTTACAAAGTGGTATTATACACCTCTGATGTCCGGCAGACAAAGTGAGGCGTGTGGAAGTTATCAGGGTGCAAACTGAATGTAGTAAAGTCTGAAGGTCTTAAAGGTGACCTGAAAGGGTTACCCCAATCAGGATTTCTTGTAACATACCCAAAAAGGGTGTTACTGGAGTCAAGATTGACTAGTGGCATAATTTTTCATTTTGTTTTGTTTGCAGTGTACTGCATTCTTCTGTGTGTGGCACTCCTTATTGTCACTCGGTAGCCATTACAACAGGGTATTGTGGGGAAATGGCACAGCCCAACGCTTTAGAATGTTGGGCACATGAGTCTGGACAGCAGCAACTCCCCAGTCTTAGCTGTGCCATTGAAGGGGAAACATCTCAAAAGCTTCCCTGAAGAAGAAATCTGCTTTTATGCCTGGGGCTGCAATTTCTGCATAGCAGGTTGGGGCTACCTGATGACAGGTGGCACTATTACATTAAAATCGTGCCTGTTAAACTGCAGCTTTCAAATTGGCTAACCTGCTTCTCCCATTTCTACTGCATGTGCTTGGATTGGGGGCCACAGTATGCCACATATTTACAGGGTATTTAGCCTTTAAGAGGTCTCCGTTTAAAAAAAAAAAAAAAATCAAAAAACAGAAAGAAGGTGACCTAGCCTTCCCCATTATTGAGAGACTGCTTCCACCCACTTGTCATTGCTCGCCTCGCTACCTTTCTCTCCTCTTTTCTTCCCTCTCCCTTTGAACTCCCCTCCCCTCTCACCTAACTTCTGCTCTCCTCTGTTCTCTTTTCCACACATCCCCAACCCCTCTGAGCACCTTCCCTACTCTCCCTCCTCCTGCCCTTACCCCACTTTTATTTCATGCCCCTCTATACTAGCCTCCCCAGTCGCCTTTCACTTGCCCTCCTCTGTTCTCTTCTCTTCTCCACACCTGCTACCCCCTTTCATACTTTTGATAATCCCGAGCACTTAGTCTGATCTCTTCTTGATGACAAGGCCTCCAGGCTGCCGCCTCACTTTGGCTAACCTGCTTGCTATCCTATACCTCTAAAACTTGTGTCCTTAACCTGCTCCAGTTGGCTGATTCTTAGCACACTGTACAAGTATTATCCTAAAATTGTCTTTACTTAAAACATTTGTAATTAGTTGTTCTTAAAACTGTTAACTTAAAATCTTCGTATGTATTGTCTCCCTTCCCCACTGATGTGGAACCTTTGTAAATGAGCTCCTTTTGCTCAAAAGGTGTAATCCAAGACTTTAATAAATAAATAATAAATAAAGGGCCTCTCGGGGGCCTTTACGTCTCTAAGTGTTGGTTCCCCACTCCTTTCAGTATTTAAGGTCATGTCCTCCTTTTTCTGCTTAGCAGGGCATTGTTTTGTGGAAACTTTTCCTTTTAATCCAAATTCTGTTTTTTAGGAGGGGCATTATCCTTATAATTTTCTCAGCAATTAATTGTGAATGGCAGCTGATGGGGGAGATTGTTTAGCTGACTTGAGTGGGGGTTTTGGCGGATTTAACTACTCTCCACCGTTTTCAGCTGGTGATTATTTTTATTTTCTCGGCTCTGTGGAGCCATGCTGTTTATCGCTGTTGGCGGTTCCCTTGTCAGTTGGGCGTGCGCCTCGTTTTCCTTTGACTCCTCAAGTCTTGTGCGTTATTTGTATACCTGTGGTGTGCATGTGCCCCTAAGCTGACAACATAGCGTGCAACATCGTGACCTCGTGCATGTGCCTGTTTTGAGAGTATGCACATTCCTGCATTCCCTAGATGCGCAGCTCTTCTCTCAAAGTGATCTTTGCAGTCAGATTCATTGTTCCGTCTCAGAACACTAAGTGTTGAGCAAAGGGACTGTGTTTTTGGACCGGCACTTTCTTGCTTCGTTCTGGTGCGTTTTTATTCAGGAGGCTATTATAATGTGGACGAGTCAGATCCAAAACATCAAGCCACTCTGGTGCTGGGGAACTGATTCACCTCCACACACTGAACGCTCCAACAGGGGCAGGGAACACTGAGAGCGCCTTGAAGAGGTAAAGTCTACCTCCTACTGCCAGCTTACTTTCTTAGGGGTGTTAGCCCGTCAACGCTTAATTTGTAGGTCCTCTCCATCACATGACTTCCTGTTGCCACATTTTCTAAGTCCCCACTTCTCCATTAGCAGGTTATACTCGCCTGCCACTAGAGGGTGCTCCTTGCACAACCTCTCTATCCACTCTTTATCACTATACTCTTTTCTGCTGTTCTACCACTCTACCTACATTGGCTTCTTCATTGCCTCTCTCCATTCCTAGTTAGCCTATTCACTGCCCTATCCTTCCTACTCACAGACATCCAAGCCTCTCCATCCCTTGCTGTGCACTCCCCTGACCATCTTCCATTCCCACTTCGGCCACTATGAGTTGCTATTTCTCCCCTCCATCCGAGGCCTGACCCAGTACGCTTCAACCTCCCAACTGCCTGGTTTACCATCCTTCCCAGGCCTTAAGGGCACCTGCCCCCAGGGTATTTGAACGTTGTACCCTGTGCACCAAAGTCCACAGCCCTACCACTACACCACTGTGGCAGTCACAGAACAGAAAGCATAGCCTAGACCCTTATACTTCTCTATTGCCCCATCAGCAAGAGGGACCATGGGTACCAACTCCCTAATGCTTCGCCTGACCATCCCAGCCCTCCTGATACTGACCTCTCTCCTATCGGACCACACTCCATGCACTCTTGATGCTGCACCCCTTCCCCGACCATACCTTGGTCTCCCAATCACCACCCACACTGGACACAAACCCAGGGCCCCGCATCCACCTCCCCTCCACTTACCAGGACCCCCTGCCTTTCTGGGACTCCCTTGGACCTACCTCCTTACTGCTGTTCCCACCCTTCGTGCTCTCCCCATTCCATGCACCCCCTCAGCCTGTAGACCAGTAAAAGACTCCTTTTACCATCAATCATTGGTTTGAATTATCACTTTATTACTGCTACTCTCTGGAAATGTCCACCCCAGTCCGGGCCCAACTCCCACAAGGCCACCCAAGACCTTATCCTCTGGGCTCCGCTTTGCCTCCCTGAACATCTGCAGCTTGCTAAAAACATCTGGGCTCCAGTGCTGGGTCATCCAACACCAACCCGACATTATTGCTCTAGTGGAGACGTGGCTCTCCAGATCTACCCCCGATTCCTTCATCTCACTCCCCGGGTACACCCTCTATCGGGAAGATTGATTAGGCAAACAAGGGGGTGGATGTGCTGACACCATTATTGGTCATGCATGCCCCGCTCCCAAGCTCGACAACGGAGCCCAGGCCCTCACCCTCAAAATCATCCCTGATCCTACCGGGGTCCACTCTACATCACGGTCTCCTACATGCCTCCTAGGAACCAAAACCCTGCTATACAGTCACTCACAGAGTATCTCTCAGCTCTCCCTGACAAAGTTGAACAAGTCTTATTAGGGGACCTTGACGTCAATTGGTTTGGCTCCTCAGCTTCACAAGCGAGGGGTTCCTTTGCCGCCCTTGACATGACCCATTAGTCTCCCAGCCCACTAGACTCAACCCCACCAGAGGAACCAGCACCCTCCTGGACGTCATAGTCTCCAACCGCCCCCAAAAAGTCCAGGATATTAAAATTCTTTCAGACTCCTTAAGTGACCACTCCCCCATCATCTTCCTCTGGTCCTCCACCACCCCCAAACCAGTAACTCAATCCTCTCTTCATAGGCGCCTCCGCCCGGGTGGCCTTAAAAAACTCAGGCACCATCTCGCCCAGATTGACTGGTCCCCCATCAACCATGCCCCAAGCATTGACGTGCGCTTGACCTCTTCATGCAGGCTTTCAACAAGGCCTGTGATCTGTACGCACTGCTCACCAGACATCGCTCAGAAAAACAAAATGCGCCCTGGGTCACTCCATCCCTGCTCCCAAAACTCCAAAAGAGGGATAGCCTCTGGCATATTGCTGCAGAGTCTGGCAAAGTATCAGACAGGCAAGCCTACAAAGCTGCACGCAATCAGTGCACATAGGCCATCCACAAGGCCAAAGTGGAGCACTACCAGGCCCCCCTTACCTCCTCTTGGGGTCAGCCCAGACCTTCTGGGATAATATAAAAGAGCTAAATGGAAAAACACGTCCCCCCATTTCCAGCTTTCTGTCGATGGCTCTATTACCACGGACCCCCCTCACCATAGCTAACTGCCTTAATACCACCTATACTGATCTAAGTTCTTTCCTCCCCAGTAGTTTCTTCGACTCCACGCCGGAATCTCAACCACCTGTCCTACATCGCCCCCACTTCCACCTACGCAAAATTTCCACCCAAGAAGCCAGACCGTACCTGCAAAAAACCATGGGTAGCAGTAGCCCTAGCAACGACATTCTTGACACCAGGATCCTGCGCCAAGTTCTTGACAGTGTCCTTGTACCACTGACTGGCTTACTGAAATCGATCCCTCTGTCTAGGTTAATTTGCCAGTGTCTGGAAAATGGCTATCGTCACACGCATACACAAAAGTGGTGATAGGTCCTCCCCAAACAACTATAGGCCAATCTCCATACTGCCCCCTCTTTCCAAAGCTATCAAAAAAGTGGTTGCCACTCAGCTCACTAAGTACCTGACCAAATATAACATACTGTGCCCTGAGCAGAACGGTTTCCGCACAGGACATAGTACCACCACAGCCCTCCTTGAATTCTCCAACTATCTGCACTCCTCCCTAGACTCTGGCAGTCTTGCTGGTGCAGTGTTCACTGACCTCTCCAAGGCCTTTGACACTGTTTGCCATCCCCTCCTGCTTGACTCCCTGTACCAAATTGGTTTCTCCACTGGTTCTCCATCTACTTCTCGGCTCGTTCCCAGTGCATAAAAATCAATGGGACCTTATCCAGCACCCGACATGTTCGCTCCGGGGTCCCCCAGGGCTCTGTACTGGGGCCCCTCTTGTTCAGTCTGTACCTCAACACCCTGCTCAGTACCTGCTCCAGCAAAATTCTTCTTTAGGCAGATGATGCCGTTCTCTTTGCCTCTCACCATAAACCTGGCTCACTCCGGGACTCTCTCCAGCTCACCTCTAACCAAGCTGAAAAATGATTCAAAGATCATAGGTTTGTTATCAACCTATAAAAGACCAAGTCTATGTTATTCACCCACCACCAAAATAAGTCCAGAAATGCCTCCCTCCTAATCCTCCCCAGCACACAGCACCCCCTAGAGCAAGTGTCCACATATAAATATCTAGGGATTACCTTTAACACTGCTCTCACTTTTCACCACCACCACATAAATGCCGTCTCAGTAGCCACCAACTCTTGGTTAGGCCTTCTCTACCGGCACAAGGATTGCCTCCCTCCCCATGCGCTCCGGCTGGCCATCACATCCTCTGTCCTGTCCCTAATGAATTATGGCCTGCCAATATACAGTGCTGCTGCTAACACTGCTATCGGTAAAATCTAAATCTCTATAAACAAGGCCTGCAGGCTCCTGACCGGGGCACCCAGACTCACCCATACCTGCATACTCTATGCCGACGAAAACCTCCTCAATCTTGAAGAAAGACTCCACTACCAAACCTGTGTGCTGGCCAGGAAAATTCTTCTTGGGCTGTCCCCCCCAAGGGTGGCTGCATCCCTTCAACATGCCACTCCAACATTGGCCACCTGCAGCTCGGATAAGGCCACCCTACTGGTGCCCAGGACCTCACTAGCCCAGCGATCCTTCTGCTACAGGGCTCCCTCCTGGTTCAACTCCCTCCCAGTCGACATCACCAACACGCTCAAAATTGGTCCATTTAAAAACGCCCTTCGTGACCACCTTTTCGACACATGCTGCTGTAAATGCAACCAACTAAATCCCTGCGCCCTTCTCAGGCCTCCGAAGACTCATGCCATCCTGCTCTCTCCAACCTCAACAAAGTCCTCTGGACTGCCCCCCATCCCTTAGCTGCTCGATCTGAAAATATTTTTGCTACCCTCATTGTTACTACATTGTTGGGACTTATATCTCCCAGTGGTGTTGCGTATTACCTACGGAAACTGACTGTACATAATGCTCTGCATCACTGTAATAATGCTTTTATCACTGTAATCTATGTATTTTATGTATTCACTGTCTGTATTTATAACGTTTGTATTATTGTTTTGGCCTCACTGTGACGAGGTGCCTTTGTAAACGAGTTTCTGACTCAAAGGTTGTAAAACTGATTGTACAAATAAATGAAAAATAAATGCGGTAGCCTTTTCCAATTTAGTGTAGGCACTTCTCTACCGGCAGCATTTTCTTTTTATTGACTTGGGCTTGGCTGGAAACAGACTCAAGCTGTGGGCTGCCTCCGGGAACAGTGTCACAGGAAGAGCAGGTACAAGTAGCGGACAATACTTCAGGCTAGCACAGGGCTCAATGTCAGTCAAAGGAAGCTCAGAATTGGAGGTATGTGTAAACATAACTTTAGAATCTGCCTATATTTGATGTTTTTGAGCTAGTAGTTGGCCTTCCCTACTTGTTTCTGTTTTCCTGTATGTTTTACTACATAAGTACTGACTGGCAACTCTTGCTTAGAGGTTAGAGTATTGAGCTGTAAATGAGCTTGGTACGTCCATTAACCTGGGTTTGATTCCCACAGCCTCCAATTGCATGCAGTGTGACTCTTAACAAGTCTCTTAACCTCCCCAGTGCTACTGGGTCACTTCTGAAAACAGGCTTTTGTGCTTAGTGGGCCTTACCTGCTTTCAAAAAGAATAATAAATGAAGAAGTCATTTATATCTATTAACATAAGCCCATTATTCTTGAACTCTGCAGGGCAATTTTTATTGGCACCATGGCATATCTGAGACCTCTAACCTTTTATAGATGTAAGACCTCCATGGGGATATTATGACGCTTCCCAATGGGTCCCTTTTGCCCCTATTGTGCTTCGTCAGCTAATATGGCTCTTACAGTATCCCCCAATCGCACCTCTGAGCTGGGGGGTGCACCTGGTGTACCATTTGGCAGTGGCAAGCAGAATTACATAGGTCTTTGTTGTTGCTCTTGCAAGAGCTTTGAGCCACAATGTCCCACAGGACTTCCATCAAACACACCTGACCCCAGAACCAGGCCCTTAGGTCAGGGGGGGCACACAGGCACATCCAGGTGCTCTGCAGCAGGACAGTGCTGCTTTTTGTTTTTTAGTTTTGCAGGTAGACCCTGACCCTGACCATACAGAGGGTCAGGATGAGGATTTCAAACAACATGAAGTCTTGCCGTATTCTGACATTATGCAGTTAGCCCCAGCACTTGAACTGCTCCAGAGAGGAAAGAGTTACCAGGGTGGTAGCCTGGGTAGCAAACTGGCTGCACAACAGGACACAGAAGGTAATAGTGAATGGAACACATTCCGAAGAAAGGGGGGTTACTAGTGGAGTACCTCAGGGCTCAGTACTAGGCCCAGTCCTCTTTAACATCTTTATAGGTGACATTGCAGAGGGTCTGGAAGGAAAGGTATGCCTCTTTGCAGATGACACAAAGATCTGTAACAGAGTTGATACACAAGGGGGTAGAAAGGATTTGAAGGGACTTGGCAAGGTTGGAGGAATGGTCAGACATATGGCAACTTAGATTCAATGCAAAGAAGTGCAAAGTAATGCACCTGGGAAACAAAAACCCAGGAGAAGAGTACACAATAGCAGGGGAGGTACTAACAACAACAAAAATGGAAAGGGACCTGGGGGTAGTCATATCAGATGACCTAAAGATGGGTAAGCAATGTGAAAAGTCGGTAAGGAGAGCCAGGGGGATACTGGGATGCATAGGAAGGGGCATCACAAGTAGAAAAAGGGAAGTGGTTATCCCTCTATACAGACAGTTGGTGAGACCCCATCTGGAGTACTGTGTGCAGTTTTGGAGACCTCATCTACGCAAGGACATAGACAGGATGGAAGCAGCCCAGAGGAGGGCAACTAAAATGGTGCAGGGTCTGCAGCAGAAACCATATGAAGACAGACTGAGAGAGCTTAATATGTATACTCTTGATGAAAGGAGATACAGGGGGGACATGATAGAAATGTTCAAGTACCTCAAGGGAATCAACAAAGTCCAGGAGGGTAGCATCTTTTAAAAAATTAGATGTGTAAGGACAAGGGGGCACAATTTAAAGATAGAGGGGGGACGGCTCAGGGGTAATGTGAGGAAATTTTTTTCACGGAGAGAGTGGTGGATACATGGAACAGCCTTCCTGAGGAGGTCGTTGGGTCTAAAACAGTGGGGGAATTCAAACATGCATGGGACAGACACAAGGCAATTATAGTGGGGGGTTGCAGGAAGTAGGCTGTTGGTTAACTAGAATCTGCAGCTTATCCAGTAGGTAGGGAAATGGGCAGACTGGGTGGGCCAAGTGGTCCTTATCTGCCGTCAAAGTCTATGTTTCTATGTAGCATAGAACGTTGAGCTTGAGCTCAGTTCAAACCTCTGTCTGCTGCACCTTGACGTGTAACCGTCAGATTCTTTACTCTGCCTAACTGAACAGTCACTCCGGAGAGTTCTCCTTTGCTAATGGTTCGGTCTGTTAAAAACGTGTTTATAGTGCTATTTTTTTCTTTATTTCGGTTCAGATCCTTGTCTGTGGTACAGTAAGTACAGAGGTAGTGGACTAGTGCAAACATTTTTTGTGGAAATTGTAAAAACTATATTTCAACCGGTTCGGCTGAACCAGTTGTCTGTATCTTGTCTGTGTGTTTTTCTTTAGCTGAATTTAGTGTGAGGTACCAGTCCTTATCGGTTCTAAAAAAAAAAAAAAAAAAAAAAAACTTGTTTTATTGTTTTTTTCCAACATCCATAACACAGTTAGGAACCGATAAGGGGGTCTTGCCTGGCTGTTGCCATAAAAAGGGTAAGTTTTAGGATGGCTTCGTCTGAGAAACCCAAGAGAAAAACCGGGCCCACTGGGTTTCAACACTGCAGTGAGTGTGAGGAGTTCTTTGCTAAGGCCAATCCCCATACCACCACCTGTGTTTACTGTTTGGGTTTTGACCACCTGGAGTCAGAATGCCAAATTTGTAAACATTTCCCTAAAGCCGACCTGGATAAAAGTGATTTTTACAAGGTGGGGCACTCCAGAGATAGATCTCTTTGCAGCCCAGACAATCACCAACTTCCTCTCTTCTGTTGCAGACCCCCAGTCTTGGGTTCAGTCCCTCTGGATGCTCTAATTCTGGATTGGGAAGGGAAATTTGTGTATGCCTTCCCTCCTTTTCCGCTACTGCTCTAAGTTCTGGTCAAGATAAGGTCACAATCTTGCAAAGTGATCCTGATTGCTCCAGACTGGGCCAGCCAGCCTTGGTATCCTCTGTTCCTGTCCCTAGCAGTCCATCTTCCCCTATCTCTTCCCAGGAATCACAACCTGTTAACCTCCTCTCGGGAGGATCTGGTACCCCAACCTTCGGTTTCTCAATCTCAAGGCATGGCTCTTGAAGAGCTAGAATATGCAAATTTGCATCTGCCTTAAGGGGTTCCGGACATTCTGAAAGCCTCTCGAAAACCTGCCACCAGAAAAGCGTATAACTCCAAATGGAAAAGATTCAGCATTTGGTGTTCCAAGAAGCATATATCCCCAGATACTGCTGACTTGTCTACAGTTCTGGATTACATGGTTCATCTTAATGGCCTAGGCCTCAGACCCGCTACCCTCAAAGTACACTTTTCAGCTGTTTCTGCTTTCCTGTCAGTGGGAAAGCCCTCCTCACTGCATCTCATCCTATTTTCCATAAATTCTTCAAAGGATTGCTTCATACCAATCCCCCCTTGAGAGATCCTACTCCTGCTTGGGATCTTAATGTGTGCATTGCTCAGCTTATGCAACCCCCTTTTTGAGCCTTTGTCCTCAGCAGAGCTTAAGTACTTGACTTGGAAAACTGTGTTCCTGGTAGCTGTTACCTCTGCCAGGTGTATCAGTGAACTGCACGCTCTGTCAGTGGAGCCTGATTTTATCTCATTCCATTGAGATAAGGTGGTCCTTAGAACCAACAGGAGGTTCTTACCCAAAGTGGTTTCGGTTTCAGATTTTCATCTGAACCAATCTATGTCTCTTCCTGTATTCTTCACTGATCATTCTTCTTCAGGAGAGAGAAGATTACACAGTTTGGATGTTAAGAGGGCTCTTAGCTACAACATTGAGCGTACTAAGGCTCTTAGGTTTGACTCCCTCCAGTTGTTCCTCACTTATGGTGAAGGGCAAACCTGCTACAAAGAGAACTATTGCCAGGTGGATTGTTTTTTGTACACAATTCTGCTATGAAAAGCTAGGCAAAGTTCCCCCTCAGGCCTGAGGGTTCATTCGACTAGAGATACAGCTGCTTCTCTGGCTGCTGCCAAAGATATACCCTTATTAGAGATTTGCAAAGCAGCTACCTGGAAAACGGTCCATACATTCACCAAGCATTACTCTCTGGATATCCAGGCTAGGAGTGATGCTAGGTTTGGTACAGCAGTACTGCAGAGCCTATTACCAAAACAGGTTCAATACCCTCCTCCGTGGAGGTACTGCTTGGTAGTCTGCATAATGTCAGACTACAGCATAACTTCATGTTGTTTGAAGAAAAAATTACTCACCTTAGTAATTGTGTTTCTTCTAATGGTGTCTTACTGTAGTTTGACCTTCCCTCTCAGAACCTGGTTTTTGGGAAGTGGGCTGGTAGGCGCAGTGTTGCACCTCAGGGGTGTACTTGGCACTCTCAACTCCTTAGACAGGGGGAGTGGGTTATTTATATGTTTTGGTAATTTTGTTCACTACCTGGTTTTTGGTTTTGGATTTCTTGACTTGAGTCTTTTGGGGATCCAAAATATTTGGTTGCCTTTTTGGCTAGTAAATTTTACAATTTTCACATAGTGGGGGTAGTTAGTTAGTGTAGCACGTAAGAATCTGATGGTTACACTTCAAGGTGCAGCAGACAGAGGTCTGAACCGAGCTCGAGCTCAACGTTCTATGCTCTGGCATAGAGTTAACTCTTTCCTCTCTGGAGCAGTTCAACTGCTGGGGCTAACTGCATAATGTCAGAATACAGCAAGACTCCATTAGAAGAAACACAATTACTAAGGTGAGTAATTTTTTCATTGGGTAGGTCTTTGGGGGGTAGATGTTCCTGACCTAAAGAATTTCTTGATGAGGAAGAGGATGGAGCCGAAGAGGAGGTTTCCTGTCCTTCCGCTGTTTGATTCCAAGTCTCTGTGCTAACCGATAACCGAGGCGTGTAGGTCGTTTCGGTTCAAGGAAGTGCTTTGAGACTGTGGAAGTCAATCCTGTCCTGTCCACGTACTTCTCCATTCTAAAGAGAATATCTGACAAGACCTTAAGTGGTGTTTCACCTTTTAGAAGAAAATACTTGCAAGAGGGAAAACTCCTCTTCTAGTGGATAAAGCAGTTCATAATTCTGTCAGATATACTGCTGTTCCTATGAAAGTGACCTGGGCCTTATCGGATTCACATGTCAAGCGAGTGGAGCTGCGTGCAGAAGAGCCTTTCTCTCCAATGGTGTAACCCTGTGCACCTCTCATGCCTCCTTTATTGCTGCTAGAGCCTTGAACTTGAGGGTTGCACCTGGGCAGCTTTTTCCCTGGATTCGGAGGAGGTGAGAATTTTGCAGCTGTTTTCCATGGCTTCCACCTTCTTAAGGTGTGCCACATGGGGAAAAATACATATACACACATATATATATATATATATATTTTTTTTTTTTAAAATGGGTAAGAAAAAGGAGTCAATGCGATCCATAGCATTGGACAAACACCATCAAATGACCGCGTGATATCAGGAGCGCCACAGACACCTGCACTTTTAACCCTCCTCCAAAACAATTTTGACATTTTATAAGATAGATATACCACTCTGAGGTGTGCGGTCGCGCTCTGATATACGCACGCTTATGGGGGTTGACGACTCGGCCTTGCAGCCTGCAGTGCAATCGCACACAAGGCCATGTGATATCAGAGCGCAAACTCGCATCACCCTCAGAGTGATATATCTATTACATATATATATATATATATATATATTGGTTGGCTTCGTTCAGCCCATCATATTGTGTCGATATGTGAGGTGTGTGTGGCTTCAGCACTGAGTAGCTGGTCAGGCTTCAAGACCAAACTGTTTATCTTTGACCTAGAGGTAGGCTTGTTGTTTGGTTCTTGCCTGGATGATACTCTGAAGGATATTTAGGATAAAGAGCCACCTTTCCATGTCAAGCAACAGGAAAGACTGTTCTCATCTCCAGAGGGTCAAGGAGGCAGCTGTCAAGGCAGTGCCGAGGGGATTTTCCTCCCTTTTGGAACTCCAGGAACCAGGGGCGTAGAGGAGACTACTCTGTTTTCAGGAGCAGTAGTAGCAGAGGAGCCTTTGCCCAAAGAAGACAGGCAGCACAGGGCAAGAAGTGAGCTCCTCACGCGAAGGGCCAAGGGACCTCATGAAGAAACAAGCAGTGTCCCAATTCCTGGACAACCTCTGTCATTTGGGGTGGTTGTTTCTGGGCCTCCCCCCAGTGAGCAAGCCAGTGGTTTCCAGCCCCCCCAAGCGAGCAAGCCAGTGGTTTCCAACCACTCCCCCCCAAACGAGCAAGCCAGTGGTTTCTACTCAGTCTGTTCCTAGTTCCCATGAAGTTGGGGGGCAGATTTCATGCCTGTCCTGGATATGAGGCTACTAAACAAGTTTGTTCACCACACAACTTTCAGATGGAGTCCCTTGTTCAATTATCTGGGCTATCCAGCTGGGGAAATTATCTAGTTTCCATGGTTCTGAGGGATATGTATCTCCGCATTCCATTCGTCATTCTCATTGGAGGTTCCTCAGGTTTTCGGCCTGGGACTACACTTCCAGTATGGGGAGTTTCCTTGGGCTGGTACAGACCCTGAGGTTTTCTTGAGGGTGTTCCTAGTCCTAGTAGCTTATCTCCAAAAGCAGGGACATCTTGTCTACCTCTCCTGGTCATTATGCTCTTTGAGCTCCAGCTGCACCATTAGCAAGGATGTCAGTGATCTGGACTCTGCTACTGTTGTAGTTCCACGTCTGTGTGGTGAATCGAAGGAAAGAGACAGATGAAGGAACAGGGACATGCTGAAAAGGGCTTCCGGTCTCCTGCTGTGGGTAGAAGAGATTCTTCTCTCCCTGTCAGTAGTCCTCTTTGGGGGAGTTGTACTCTGAGATCAACTGGCTAAGTCACGAAGATGTTCATCTTAGGAGTGGATGTAGCACCGGAGGTGTTCCGACTTCTGTGTCAAAGGTTCAGTCATCCTCAGATCGACCTGTTCACCTTCTACTAGAATGTTCAGCTTCAACAGTTCTTCAGTCGATACTGGTGTCCACAGATAGAAGCAGTGGCTGATCTTCTTCGAGATACAGCTCTTGCAGCAGGTTACACCATTAGGACTGAAGCCGCCAGGCGCCAGGACCCCACGGAAATTTTCTAGCTAGCAGTCTTCAGCGGACCGCTCCGATGTCGGGTCCCGCCTCCCGACGCTCAGGCATAGTACATAAGGAGGCGGGTCCCACCAGAATCCCAGTTCTTTTCCCACCGCCGACTTTGCAGCATCGGCCTCTCGGTCAGTTTCAGCGCCACTCACCAGGAGAATTTCAACAGTTCTTTTTTCGTCGGATTTCGCCTGATGTCCTCTCCAACTTCTGTGGAGGGCCATTCATCGGGCTAGCCTCCTGCAAACAGATTCCGCTTAAAGATCCTCACTGGGCTCATGTCAGCTGCCTGGGCCCAGACCACGATACCGAGGCCTGGCCCTTCTTCCAGGGCTTTAACAGCCGCACGAGGATCCGGCCGCCAGAAGACCTCCAAGCTTTCCTCCCGAGGAGAAACTTAGGCAATGGATCGAGACCCTTCCTCCAGAGGAAAATCTTCGGAAGTCCCACAGGCACTGTGAAAAGCACCAGGAGAAGGAGAGACCCAGATCCCTTCCAGGGCCTCGACTCCGCAGCTCTGGCTCCAGGTCGGACCACTCTCCGTCGAGGGCTCGCCTCAGCCTCCCTGGTTCTTGTCAAATCGGCGGTGGTTCCTCCGCTCTGCAGCCTGTCAAGACCTCCAGGCCTGCATCTTCCACTCTGTCTAAGGCCTCGCCCAGGTCTGGGAGTGCCACAAATCGCCCTCCCTTCATCCGGCCTCCGACGTCCGGTCTGTCTCCCAACCGCCACCACCCCAGTGCAAGACCAAGGAGCTGACCTTCCTCAAGCGGACGTCTGACCCGACGTCGGCCCACCCGACATCGGCCAAGTCACACAGGCACTCCAAGGAACTGGTGACCATTTGTCACCCGTCGCTGGTCAGGCATTCGCCCCCGAGGACACCAGCGGGGCGACCGGCGTCGGCTACCGCAGAAAAGAGGACCACACCACCGCCTACCGACATCGGTCGGGAGGCGTTGGAGGAGGAGTTTACCCAGCCCAAAGACCAGGCGGGCGACCCCGGACCCGTCAAACTCCCACGGTAGCCCTCTCTGGAAACAGATACTCCCGGGACCCGACGCTCGCCCTGACGACCGGCCACTGGCACCCAGTCCGGCTGTCGACTAAATCTGGCAGAAGTGAAGGAGCTCTTCACCTTCTGTGGGACACCATCAAGAAGGATGTGGTCACCACGCAACCTCCTCTGCGCCTGCTACTCCTCCGACACCTGCACCCCTCCTCCACCTAGGGGTCAGCAGGTCGGCACTGTTCCCTGGGCGGAGCCAACACCACCTCCTAGGGGCAGAGCTAGGGAGAAGAAGGCCTCCGTGAAGATCCTCTCAGGGTCACCCATCCCCAAGAGACCCAGAAGATGTCGGTACACCCGGTCCACGGAGGGTTCCAGATCTGACATCTGAGTGCTCCAGATCTCCTTCTCCAGTCAGCCCCCTCGGACCCACGCGACCTTCCGAGGTCCCTCCGGATGACCCCTCATTTTCCGAGATAATGAGGCATATTCAGGAGAACATGGAGTAGGACGCTGAAGAGCTTGACCCGAAAGACTACGCCTTTGCCCGCTACCTTCGGCAAAAGACCCTAAGCCTGTGGTAGTGCCACCTTGGTGAATACTTTGTGGACGCCACAAGGCGCGTGGAAGCGTCCACATTCAACCCCGCACGCCAAGAAGGCTGACCGCTTGTACAAGGCCCCATGGAGGACCAGTACCTGGTGAACCATCCTCTGGCCGACTCCTGGTCATTATAGCCTCACATGACCGGTCTCAGAAACCGCAGCATTTGAGCACGCGAGTTACAGGACCCGGAGTCCAAGCAGTTGATCGCCCTGGGCAGGCGCACGTACGTGGCCGCGACTTGTGCCATTAGGTCGTTGAATTACCTCACCCACATGGTTCAGTTCCAGAATGCTTTGTGGGAGCAGGGACAGGACCTAGCTGAAAAATTGCCAGATGGTGGCCAGAAGAAGGAGCTGTTGCAGCTCCTCCATACGGGTTCGGACGTGGGGACCCAGGTGCATAGAGCCGCATACGACTCTGCGGACTCTTCGGGCAGAGCTGCGGCCTCAGGCGTGTATCTTCAGAGACACTCATGGCTCCGTGTCTCCGGGTTTACCCCGGACGTCCAGAAGAACATAATGGACGCCCCTTTTCATGGCGAAGTTCTGTTTGGTGAAGCCTCGGAGAAGGTGATCACCAAACTGCAGGAAGCCGGGAAGGCGATTAGATCTGTCCATGCCATGTACAGGTCTCGGCTTAGTTCCTTTCACAAGAACCAAAGTCGCTTTCACAGCCGGATCCAGAGGCAACAACCTCGCTCCGGTCAGCAACAGAGGGGCTTCTTCTCCAGAAAAGCCCAGGCTAAGACACCCTCAGGCAGAGGCCAATGAGCCACAAAGTCGGCCCAACCTGCAGGATCTAATGCTGCCACAGCATGACTCCTTCCCGGCCTCTGCCCCTCCTCAGGATCAACGGGAAATGAAGGTCAGGGGTCGCATCGCTGACCACCTGCCAGGGTGGTGGTCGATCACCACTGACAGGTGGATGCTACAGTTGTTCGAAAAAGGCCATTATATAGAGTTTGTAGACAAACCACCCACAAGGCCTCCTCTGCTCTCCCGCTATTCGGGTCAGCACGCCCTGCTTATTCAGCAGGAGGTGCTCATGCTTCTAGAGAAGGAAGCTTTGGAGCACGTCCCAAGGAACCAGAGAGGAGCAGGTTACTATTCGCACTTCTTCCTGGTTCCCAAGAAAACAGGGGACCTCCGTCCAATCTTGGACCTCAGCGACCTCAATCTGTCGGTCGTCTACAAGCGCTTCCGCATGGTCACCCTTCCGGGTCTAATCCCCATGCTGAAGAAAGATGCCTTCTTGGCGTCCCTGGACATGCAGGACGCTTACCTGCACATCCCTATTGCTCAAGTGCACTGGAGGTTCCTGCGCTTCGAGTTTCTTGGCCACCATTATCAGTTCCGGGCACTTCCCTTCGGACTGTCATCAGCACCTCGGGTTTTTACCAAGTGCATGGCAGTTGTGGCAGCGTCTCTGAGGAGACAGGGCCACTACGTGTTCCCATACCTGGACGATTGGCTTCTCTTGGCCCCTTCCAAGGAGGCACTACTGATAGCCATCCAATGTACCCAGACCCTTTTTCGGTCTCTGGGCATCCTCATCAACTACGAGAAGTCTCTCCTTGTACCGTCCCAGAAACTGCAGTTCATAGGGGCAGTTCTGGACACCGTCAAGGGAAAAGTCTTTCTTCCCGAAGACAGAGCGGAACGCATTCGATCCCTCATCAGGGATCTGTCAGCGAAGAAGACTGTCCCAGCCAGACTGGTCCTTCACCTGCTCGGACACATGGCTGCAGCCATTCCTACAGTCCCGATGGCAAGACTCCACATGCGGGTAACCCAGTGGATGTTAAGGGTACAGTGGGACCAACGGCAAGACCATCTGCAGCATCCAGTCAGACTCACGAAGGCCATGGTTCGGAACTGGCAATGGTGGCTAGATCCGGAAACCCTCTCTGTGGGGGTTCCTTTCACAGCACCGTCCCTGGTTATAACTCTCTCCACAGACGCCTCAGGGCTGGGTGGGGAGCGCACTTGAACGGGGTGAGTTCTCAGGGAACATGGACTACCCAGGAATCTCATCTCCATATCAACATATTGGAGATGAGGGTGGTTCTTTATGCCCTGCAAGCCTTCCAGTCGGAGATTCCGCTGAGTACTCTCTTGTTGCAGACAGACAATACTGCGGTGATGTATTACCTCAACAAACAAGGAGGCACACACTCGTACCCCCTTTGCAGGGAGGCCATGAGAGTGTGAGAATGGGTAATTCGACACGGCACAAACCTTGTTACTGTTCACGTTCCCGGGGTGGACAGCACTGTCGCAGACAGCCTGAGTCATTCCCAGGCCAGAGTCCACGAGTGGGAACTTCTACAGGAGGTGGCAGAGGATCTGTTTCACAGATGGGGCACTCCAGAATTAGATCTATTCGCGTCCCCATCCAACGTAAAACTACCCAATTTTTGCTTGCTAGATCCAGGGCCTGGTGTTTTCTGGCGAGACGCGTTGTCCCTCTCCTGGGCGGGCAGATTCTCTCTACGCCTTCCCTCTTTTCCCATTGATCCAGAGAGTTCTTCTCAAACTTCGCAGGGAGCACATGACGCTTATTCTGATAGCGCCTTTCTGGCCCAGGCAAATCTGGTTCCCGCTACTACGTCGGCTATCTCGGGAACCTCCACTTCCTTTACCAATCAGCTCCTATCTGTTGTCTCAGGAGCAGGGTTCATTAGTCCACCCGGACTTACGTTCATTGAACCTACATGCCTGGCTCCTAGAGACATAGCCATGATGCGGCATGGGGTCTTGCAGGAAGTGGCGGAAGTACTTTCTGCCGCGAGAAAGCCGCAACCCATGCTACATACACCATGGAAGTGACGAGGTTTGCTTATGGGTCAAACACGTGGTCTTTCGCCTTAGACTGTCCCGAGAAACTGGTCCTGAATACCTGCTTTAGCTTTTTCAGTCGGGACTAGCTTACTCCTCGATTAAGGTGCACTTTGTGCAATTTCAGCTTATCATGCCCCCATCGGCCATCGTGAGTGGTGGCTCAATTGGACACGACTCGCCTTTTAAGGGGATCCTCCACTTTAGGACACCTATCAAGGACCCTGTTCCTCCGTGACTTGCCCTTGTCCTGAGCAGCTTACGCTGCCACCTTTGAGCCAGCTGTGGATCATGAAGCCACGCTTTCTGTCGTGGAAAACGTTGTTTTAGTTGCAGTTACTTCAGCGAGAAGAATTCTCCGAATTACATGCACTCATGTGCAAAGAGCCATATTTAATTTTCCACCAGGATAGGTATCCCTGAGGACAAATCCTAAGTTTCTGCCTAAGGTGGTTTCAGCCCCTTACCTTTAATCAGGATATCGATTTACCAGTGTACTTTCCCAAGTACACCAATCGAGGAGAAGCACTGCTTCACACCCTGGATGTCTACAGGTGTCTCAGATATTACCTGACCAGAACCAAACAGTACAGGAAAGCGGATCAGCTGTTCGTATCCTTTGCTGAGAGGATGAAAGGGGCCCCTGTTTCCAAGCAGACCCTTTCACGTTGGCTCATTCAGTGTATCTCTGTCTGTTATGACAAGCACAACAAGCCCTTGCCTGGAGCAGTTAAGGGCCACTCTACTAGAGGAGTGGCCACCTCCTTTGCAGCGCTGAAGAATGTTACCGCTTCATTTGCGCTGCAGCTACCTGGAGCTCTGTGCATACCTTTATTAGGCATTACAGCCTGGACATCGCTCAAGTGGCGGGCAGGTTTCGCCTAGCTGTCCTTCAAGGACTTGTCCAGGCTCAGACAGGGTCATAATCGCCTTTCCCCGGCTGGCGAAGATTGTCGCTATTGCTTGGGAATCAGTCCTAATGGTGTAACTTGCTGCAAGAGCTGTATCTCGAAGAAGATAGTACAGTTACATAAGAACTTACCGTAACAGTAGATCTTCGAGAACAGCTCTTGCAGCAGGTACCTTCCCACCCACCATTCCCCCTTGGAGGAGGTAGGTTATAGCCTAACATCCACCTTCCGGGATGGAGTGATCTGTTTTAGTCTTGGCCTTCTGATGGTGGATCCTCAGTCTCCTCTTCTGATGTCATCAAGTGGCCGGGAGTCTCCGGCGGGAGAACTGGATTCTGGCCGGACCGCCTCCTTATGTACTACGCCTGACGTCGGGGGCGGGACCGACGCCGAGGCGTCCCCGCTGAAGACTGCTAGCTAGAAAATTTCATGGGGTCCTGACGCTTGGCAGCTTCAGTCCTAATGGTGTAACCTGCTGCAAGAGCTGTTCTCAAGAGCTACTGTTACGGTAAGTTCTTACGTAACTGTACTTTCTGTCACAAGAGTAGACTTTTGGCAGTGCATATGCCTTCCTCCCTGCCTCTCCTCCCAGGATCATTCACACACAGGGCACTCAAGAGAAAACCTTCTAGTAGCTCTGGAGTGGCCTGGAAGTCCTTGGTTCTCGGTCTTGGTGAACCTAGCTCCAAGCACAATATCTCGCCTTCCAGTGCCAGAGGACCTTGTTCTCATAAAGCCCTTTTCCTGCATCCAAGTCTGGGAGCGATACAACTGTGGCTCGCCCTGAAAGGAGGAGGAGTCTCCTACAGCTGGTTTTCTAAGAAGGTTGTGGTCACGTGTTGTCCCTCTCCTGGAAAGGGAGGTTTCTTTATGCATCCTCTCTTCCCTCTGCTTCATACAGTTCTCATTAAGCTATAGATGGAGGGTGCCACCTTAATTCTAGTAGCCCTGTTCTGGCCTCGTAGATTTGGTTTCCATTACTGCAACAATTGGTTGTGGAACCTCCTGTTCCCTGCTCCTCTGCCAGGACCTGTTAACTTGGGTCCAGGGGACCCTGGTCCATCCAGACCTCAAGTCCCTCCATCTGCATGCATGGCTCCTGAGTACATAACCACGGCTCAGTTTGAGTGTCTCAGAAAGTGGCAGATGTCCTGGTGGCTACCAGAAACCTTCCACCAGGGTCACTTTACTCTATGAAATGGAAGTGGTTTGCTATGTGGACCACTTCTCATAGTCTGACCTACCTGCCTGGTGAACCAGATTTTGGAGTATCTCCTGACCTTGTCTGATGCAGACTTATCCAAACAGTCACTGCGCTCAAGTGATAAGAGTAGGGTGCAGACAAGGGGTGGCTGACCCCAATAATATAATAGATTCCACAACATGTGCACGCCAACTGAGGAAACAGAGGCCAGGCTGCTTGTCAGAAAAAATAATGATTTATTTTGTAATTACAAATAAGGTTTCTGCCAGTCACAACATGAACACCTTACCCCAGTGCTTTGCCTATAAAACAAGGCTTCATCAGGGGGCCTGATACAGGACTCAAATACTCTTCCTTATAGTGCACCTGTCAGCCATATCAGCTTTCATGTGCCCATTGAGGGCTGGCACGGGCAGCACAGCTGGATGTGGCACGACTTTCTGGAGAGGCATTCTTACACTGAAGTCTCCAACCAGAACTGGCTTGGGACCTGAATTTTGTTTTGGAGAGAGCTGACCCTGCCTCATTCTGAGCCAGTCAAGGCCTTGTGAGCTATGCTTTCTATCATGGAAAATGTTATTTTAGTTGCAATTACTTCTGCTCAAAGAATTTCAGAGCTACAGGCTCTCATGTGCGAGCAGCCCTATTTCATTTTCCACAAAGACAGGATTTGTTTGCATACTAATCCTAAATTTCATCCTGAGATGGTGTCTGAGTTTACCCTAAACCAATCCATCCACCTGCCTGTTTATTATCCAGAGCATGTCAATCCAGGGAAGCATTATACATACTTTGATGTGCATAGAATTTTGTGTTACTATACACACTGCACTCAAGGACTGCAAGAAGTCCAGACAGTTTCTTTTGCCCCTGGCAGAGAGGGCACTGCAGTTTTGAAATGGTTCTTGTCCAAATGGTTGGCCACTGGTATTATTGTTTGTTACAGAAAGTATAGTAAGGAACTTCTTGGGGTTAAGGGCCATTCCACCAGGGGCATAGCCACTTCAGTTGCCTGTTTCAGGGTTGTGTCAGCAGCCGAGATTTGCGCTGCTGCCACTTGGAGTTCTGTCCACACTTTCACCAAGCGCTACAGTCTGGACATTACATCCAGAAGAAGGGCAGGCTTTGGCTTTGTTGTGCTTCAGGGCCTTCTTTCTTAGACTGTCCTTGCTTTTAGCACTGCTTGAGACTTGTTCCATAGGTGTGACCTAATGACAGAGATATCCCCTAAGAAGATAGAACAGTTATGTAAGAACTTACTGTAACAGTAGATCTTCACTGAATCTCTCATCAGATCATGCAGTCTCTCCCTCCATCCCCTTTCTCTCTCCCCCAGGTTGGCTGTCCTGTTGCTCCAGCCTGTCTGCTTTCTGGGCATCTTCCAGCTCTCCTCGTTTCCCTGGTGGGACTCTAGTCTCTCATGGCCTCTGGCTAGGGAAAGAACTGAGGAGGGAGCAGGGCCACCTGTGCTTTTATAGGGTGAGTGATGCCTGACCCGGACATTGGAGTGGGCGGTTCCTAGTAGACTGCTGCAGAAAAGCTTCTGGGATATCCTAGTCTCTGACAGTTACGTTCCATAGGTGTGACCTGATGACAGAGATTCTCTGAAAGATCCATTGTTGAGGCAAGTTCTTATGTAACTGTTTTTCCTGGCCTGCTGCCTGCATGAAACCCGAAGTAACACTGGATTGCCCAAACTGAAACAAAATGCTCTTAAAAGGACTAAAACCATGGACTGCCAGTCCTATCTGCCTTACATCTGATGTCCTTTAAACTAGCACTTTGCAGGCTGTAGTTCTGAAATCTGAACCATGGAACTGCGTGTACCAGCAGCACTATACTTGTTGTCTTAGCAACCTTCCAGTCCCTGTGTCTCTCGACAACGCTGTTATGCCATCTAGTATTTGTTTCACAAACACCAAGAACATAAATTTGGGAATTTTGGTATAAGTTTTTTTTCCATCACAGACTACGCTCAATAGTAGGTTACTGATATTTAAAATGGACAACAGTGGTGCAAGTTCTGTTAAATACCTATTCATTGTTTGAGATGAAAACTATGTGCCCCCTCATCTTCCTCGGCTGATGCCAGCAGATGCGTTTGCCTCTCTGCCTGCGCTGCTGCCTCCACCCTGTGCTTGCCTCTGCTTGCAGAGATACTGCCTTCAAGTGCTGGGACCAGAAGTGGGGTTGGGGAGCATCCGTGCAAAAGCCCCCTTGTAATTAAACTATTAAAGCCCTGTCAAGGGGGATGTTGGGTCTGCCATTAAAAAGGCAAACAGGAGCCTTGAGGGAAAACACTCAGAGGGTCTCCACTCCTGTGCACTCCGCTGTGCTGTGCCTCCTCAGGTCACTGTCCCTTCTTTACAAACTACAACTGACTTGCAGCTCGTCCTGTGCCCAGTACATCCAGCACACCCTTGGCCACACCTAGCTTAGCTAACACAAAATAACGATGTAAAACAATGCGTTAAGGTCCAAGTGTAAATATAGCACTGGAAGCAAATCCAGAATGGAGCAGTACAAAGTCACCCAGCCTGTAAAGGTGCTAGAGTTGTCAGTGCATTAAGGTAGGTACAGGAGCTAAACATTACCAACATGAGTCCGTGAAGAGAAGCAGTTCAAGGCCGCACAGACCAGGGGGCTGGGGGGAGGGACACTACTCACAGCAGAGGAGGGGATGTGTGGGGACCAACAGTGGGGGGGGGGGGAGACAAGGGTTGGGGGCAGGTACAGTTCCAGGAGGGGTAGTAAAGTCATAGAGAAGGGACCTGAGGGAGGAGGACGAGATTACACAGAGAGGTAGGGGAAGAGAGGACAATAGCTTAGGAAAATGATGAGAAGGCAGCTTGGCCTGCTGAAGTTTTCCTGGAGGGGAAGGGAGGGAGAGGGTGTGAGAAGCAGTGTTGCTGAGAGGGTAGATTGTGAAAGTGGGGGAAGATAGAAGGGCGGAAAGGTAGGGAGGGAGACAGCCAAACCAGAATTTGGAGGTGAAGAAGGCAGAGTGGGCAAGATGTCTGGCATTATTTTTAACATTCATACCCTCATTGACATAACCAGTACTCCACTGTAGGATCTGCTCACTGCTGTTCCATTCACAGCAGTTGCAGGATCAGCGTCACAGTTCTTGCTGAATTGCCCAGCAGCCTTTGCTGCCAGTCAGTTAGGTGCCATGGGACACAATGCTTACCTCCTGGTTTGCCAGAAGGATAGTGCAGTATACTGAAAACTGAATTAATATCAGAAAATTGTGCCATTAGCTGATCTGGAGTCATGTAACAACCTTCTGAGGTATGTCACGGTGTGAGTCTGATTAGATAACCATTGTCTGTCTCCTTAAAGGAAAATTACACCCAAAACTTGAACAAATATATGTTGTGCAGAGTGTTTTAATTTGTATGTGAAGTTCTAGTGTTTCCTTCCTCTGACTGGTATTAGAGTTTTTCTAAATTAGCCTGCTAGCTTTAGGGTAGTTTTACGACCCCTGGAGATCACCATATCAAATAGTTTTATTGCATTTCTTTGTCCTACAGTGCACCTTGTTTCATGTAATGGTGATGTAGCAGAGCCCATAAATCCAGCAGAAAGCATTGCATTACAATCAGTTCACAACAACAGAGATGACTATATTTTAAAATCTGTAGAATTCAGCTTGGTGACCACCTCATCCTAAAGGTTTTACTGTCCTGAAAAACTTTGCTGCTGGTAATTTTTGTGCAGCTTGTAAAGTTTCCAAGATATTTAGTTTGTTTGGCATGTGTGTGCTAAATGTTGGGTCTCTCTTACATCACAGTCACATGAGACAAAATGCACTGTGGGAACCAGAAATACAATTACACTATCAGGTATGGAGATCCCTAGGGGTCGTAAAACTAGCATAAAGCTAGCTGGCTAATTTGGGAAAAACTCCTAATACCAGTCAGAGGGAAGGAAACACTAGAACTTCACATACAAATTAAAACACTCTGCACAACATATATTTTTTCAGGTTTTGGGTGTAGTTTTCCTTTAATGTTTAACCCTCACATTTCTCCAAGCCGAGATGAAGCCTCAAATTTGATATACAGATTGTAGAAGGTGCAGCACTCTAGGTTTAGAATTATATTGCAGGACAAACTCATCTCTTTGTAACCGAGGCCATAAGACTAAATGAAAAGAGAATGTGGACATCTTTCCCCAATTTCTGTCTGTCTGTCTGTCTCTCTCTCTCTCTCTCTCTCTGCTATGCCTTTCGAAAGGCTCCTCTGGGTGGAAGGGTCTGATTATTACTTTTTTTTAAGGGGGTGGTTGGTACGATGGCTGCTGGATATGTGGAGTAGGACCTTGTCAAAATTGAAATGAACCCTGCTTACTTGTAGTTTCCGCTGGCTTTCCTTATGTAATTTACTGTATGATGCGCTTGGGACCTTGGAAGGGCATTTGATAAAGTAAAGTCTCTCTACTGCTGCTGACACACTCTGATTTCTTTTCGCCAGCTCGTCAGGACTGTAGATCCACAGGGAGAATTGTCTAAACTTTCTCCCAGTCCCCCCACCCCCCTCTTTTTTTTTTTTTTTTTTTTTTTTTTTAAGCGGGCCAAGGTGTTAGCTTTCGGGTTGTATGGGATGCTTTTCAGCTTGCTTATATCGACTGGTTCCATTATGTGACAGGGATGGCCTTTATTAGAAAGAGCAAAATGCAGTCTGCACTCCTGGCAGCCAGTTATTTGTAGGGCTTGTTTGTTTCAGGGTATCAAGGTCACACTGTAAAGGGCCTTTTGTTGACCCTGTACAAGTAATTTGGCAATCAAGATGGGGTACAGTTGATCATGTCAGATCCAGATGAAAGCAAGAAACTGTGTAAATATTTGTGGCAGGAATTTGGACGAAAATATCCTGGTTCATTTATTACCACAACACAGCAAGTAAAGTTACAGCCTAAGGTTTCGATCTCTTGCTGAAGAAAGTGTGGGAGTGGGTGGCTGATACCATATTTTCTTGGGATGTCCCTGAATCTCTAACTACTGGACCCAGGGGGCAATAGATGCTATTAAGGAGATCCCAAAACTGTCCTCTCCTTTAGAATTTATAGCGTGGTACTAGGAAATTCCTGGAGAGGGGAGAGGTTTCTGAACATACAATTGTGATATGTTTTAACAATTGCAGCAAAAGGCTGCAGCTTGAAGGTGGATATAGGACATCTCTCGCTGAAGGACTGGCATGGGGTGGAGAGTAAAATATATTTGAAAGGGAAATGAACTTGTAGTCTCTGTCTCCATATGGTGTCCTGGCATGACATTTGTCAACATACTAAAAATGTATTGTAGAATCTGTAACTTTGCTATAGAGTTTATTGTTTAGGGAATTACTCACTTGGACTGATTGGTTTGTAATGCTGCAAAAACCTTTTTTTTTTTTTTTTCCACTACATTTCCTACCCCCTTAGGCCTGGACAGGAAAATCACCTTCCGTACCCTCAGGTCCCTTTTCTGCCCATGGAGTGTGTAGTGGTCTGACACTTCTTACCTGCCTATGCTCAACTCCTACCCTGGTTCCTGGCCAGTAACCTGATCTTTACAGTGTGTCCTGTGGATGGAATAAGAGCTGGGACTACTGATTGAAAAATAACGGAGGGGGTGCTTAGGACAGATGAAATCCCCCCCGGCCATCCCACCACATCCAACTGGGGTGCCTGGCCTGCATCTTCCTCACCGGCATCTCTCTGTGGTATCCCAGGAACGTCAGTTGAAGTATTCTCCTTGAAGCCCCCCCCAAGCTTCCACCTGTGGGAGACAAATTACTGGTTACCTGTCTGGAGGTTAGAGTTTGAAGTGAGTGAAGGCAGGAATAGAGTGTTGGACCATAGGTGCTACAAGACTGGAAGGAGGTTCCCAGGTAAGGCACGGGGGGTGCTAGAAAAAGAAAGTATATTAAGAAAAACTAAGATTGGTAGTATATTTTGGGTAGGTAAACCTGCAGTGTTTCCAAAATATAATGTCAAATGCTAGTTTGGTGTCTGTTTTATTTCTCTAGTTGCTGCTGTAGCAGTAGCATGCTATTAGCAGGTGTCTGTTTCTGTGTGACTGCAGAAAATTAAACTTTTTTTCTCCATGTGTTTTCTGTTCTCCATGTCTCTCTTCTTTCCTGCTTTCACACTACTCTGTCCGATTTGATACTGCACAGCGGGTACAAAAGGCAGCCAAGATCAAGAAGAAGGCAGTATGTAAAGTTAATATACTATTTTTAAATTAAAACTGTTGTGCTGTGTACTGTGACTATTGTATTCTCATTGTCTTAAAGCAGCAGTCCGTGAAATAGGGCAACAAAATGTACCCTACCTTTTTTTTTTTCCACTATAAAAAATTCCAGGCATCTCCCAGTTTTATCTGGTGGTGCAATTTTCTAATTCCACCACCATCTGAATATTATAAAAATGTTTTAATTTAGTTTTTTTTTCCAAAACAAATGGATGGCTGCCAGATTTTGCACAGAAATAGCACTGTAGACATGGTAAGGCTGAGGACTGAAAAAATAAATAAAAACTCATGGCATGCAGTATAGGAGGTACAGTGGCACCAGCCAGGATGCAACACAGTAATGCTGCAGTATATAACAAATACTGCAGGGAACAGTGTAATTCAGTGGCAGTTGAGCCCTTTGTCATTTAGTATTGTGTGACACGTCACTTACTACAGGTTGCTGTGTTGCATTGTGGCTGGCTCAGCTGTTTCTAGACAAGTACATATTTTGTTTTGTTTCGTTAACCAGGAGAGAGACACACTAAGCTGAAACTTATTTACAGTTGTAATCTGGGAGCACAAGGAAGTTAAGTGATTTGCTCAGGGTCACACATTGTGCAAGTGGGGGCTGTGGGATTCAAACCTAGGTCTCCAGGTTTGCAGCTCAAAGCCTTAAACCACTGTGCTGCCTCCTATGTGACAAGTATGCTAATAAAAAGTAGCATTTTTGGAAAAACATTTTTTTATTGTACTGCTGCTTTAACTTCATAAGGACTAGGCATTTGTCTAACGACATGCAGTGACTTTATAAAGATAAGGTTGATCTGGTTTCAATCTGATTTTCACTAGCCTGTAGAAACTTCATAGCCAAGTGGATGTGTCACCCTGGCAACACATGAGAACCTCAGATGTGTGTCCAAGGGCTCCTACCTGCGGCTGGTGGAATCTCAGTGGTGTTGCTAAGGTGGTGCTGACTCCATACAGGTCATTTATCAGTGGCATGGCAACAAACATGGAGACACATTAATGTCAGCCCTTTTAGCCAGAAACAAGGCATGCTATTATGCCTGATGTGTGGGTGGAGGAGACCGGGCTAACAAAGAAATGGGTTAGAAGTTATGCAGGAGCCTGCATGGACCTTGCTAAGGTCCCCTCCGGGGGTTCCCCTGATCCTGAGTTACTACTTTGGATGATGGGGCCACCCATCTGAGGCACATACGCCCCTTGGAGCAAGGATTTACATATATGGCCATACAGTACCTCTCAGCTGTCTCTCACTAGGAGGGATGCCCTTCATTTTGTCTCTCAGAAGCACTGTGTGCTATATGGAGAAGAGGCCATCTCACACAGTTCACCAAGATTTTAAAGCAGATATTCATGATTCCTTACTGTTGCTGAGAGAACAGTAAACTTTAAAAACGTTAAAGCATCGGCCTGGTAGGACAGTGGTAGCACTTCATCTAGCTATACTGGTGACTGGGTCCGGGAGTGAGCTCGGGTTGTTGGGAGCAGCTGGGGGAAAGAGTAGCATCCAAAGGGCAGCTCTCCTTTGGGGGGGACAGTGCACCCCACACTGTGCCTGCCACCAGGCTGAAGCTGGGTGGTAGCACAGCAGGAGTCACCCCATTGGGGACGAATGCCACTGGACACCTAGTGCTAGTGTCTACATCATGAGCATGCACTTCAAGGGAGACTCTAAACCTAAAGAGCAGGGGGGCTCAACTCATAAACATGCAAGTGACCCAGGACAATGGCATAATTTAAGGAAAAAATAAAATTTATAGGGGGCTTTAGCCATCGTATTCCACCCTCTGGCTGTCACTGGCAAGCATCATTGCATGCCAGTGTCCACAGTGACAAAAATGGTATGAAAAAAAAAAACCCCAGCAGACACGATGATGCTGGCACTCTTCCGGTCCTGCGCTACAGACCGTGGCATCCACTAACCATCAGTCCAGGACAAGTGGTGGAGTAAGTACTGGAGAATGTAGGTATTGGGGCTTTGGGGCACTGGCAGAAGGGGGTATACTGGCGACCCAGGAGAGAAAACAAAGGACAGACAAAAAATACAGCATTAAAAGGGAACACTCAGCACAAAGGACCCATGCTCAGGTGTGGGTTTGGTCCCAATGTTCATTCTGTGGGCAGAAACATTTTTGGGTTTGCTTACTGATTACTCTAGTACAGTAAGTTATATCAAACTAATTTTGCTTAGTTGTAGGCCACTGTCTTTTACTACAAATCCCAGAATTCCCTGCAGTTAACATCAGAGTAGCAGGCAGCAGTGGGGGAGATTCAATAGCCTGCAGTGCATGTTATAGCTTTTGTAATCTCCAATCAGATAGTTCTGGGACTGCTTTTCTCTAGGGGCTAAGTAGTCCATTGTGACTATATATAGCACATGAAGGACAGAGGGACCAGCAAACAAAAGATCAAAGCTTATATAAACTCTCAACATGCACTGCAGGCTACTGAATCTTCTCAGTGTAGCCTACTGTTGTGATTTCATCTACAGGGAATTCTGGAATTTGCAGTAAAAGAAGATGTCCGCCTACAACTAAGCAAAATTAGTCTGATACAATCTACTATACTGTAGTAAATAATAACCAAAATGTTTTTGCAGAAAGGGCACATTGAGACCAGCCCCACACTTGGAGTGTGAGGGCACTGGTAGTGACTGTTCCTTTAAAGTACTAATTTCACAGTGTTCTGTGCTTCTGTTGCTGTGACAGGATAATGTGTCCTTTATTTTGATTCTTTTTTTCCAAAACCGTGTCCCACTTCTCTGTGACAAAAGAAAGTTATGCATGCATCTTTTAATGAAGTTTTGCTAATACATTAACTGATTGCTAACAAATTCTGGCAAGACACTTGCTCAGTCCGTATTTGTTGAGCATGACAGCTAGGGACAAGTACGAGCATGCTAGCAGATACAGGCCATATGGTCTATCAAGTCTGCTGTAGTGCACCGCTCCTAGTCTAATCTACTGCATCTGCCTCCCCCCCACCCCTTGCCCATCCATCTGATTTATCGCCCCCTTCTGCCAACTCCCCCCCTCCCCAGCTTCCCCCAGTTTTGACCTTACCTTTGACCCTGTCCCACCGCCTCTTAAAACTGCCCACAGATTTCAATGATATCACCTCCTTTGGCAGTGCAATGCACCCTACCACCCTTTCCGAAATTAGTGCCTCCTTATTTCCCTCCTGAATCTTCCACCTCCAGTTTCAGACCGTGTCCCCTTTAATCTAAACATGTCCTCAGTACTAACCCTATTCATGCCCTAAAAGTATTTGAAGATCTCAGTCATATCCTCTCTCCTTCTATCCTCCAGAGACTACATGTTGAACTCCCCAGTCTTTCCTCATATGGTTTGTCCTCCTGCCCAAGGATCATCTTTGTTGCCCTGCGCTGTACTCCTTCCAGTAGTTTGACATCCTTCTTTAAATAGAGCACCAG
Organism: Neoceratodus forsteri; assembly: GCA_016271365.2. NCBI lineage: Eukaryota > Metazoa > Chordata > Ceratodontiformes > Ceratodontidae > Neoceratodus > Neoceratodus forsteri. Next base: position 1,420,973,245 of record CM028129.1, read on the forward strand.
AACTGCACACAGTACTTCAAGTGAGGTCTCCCAGCAACCTGTACAGCGGCATAATGACTTACGAACATACAAATCTGCCAGCAAATACAGTCCACATGGTCTGTCAAGTCTGCTCGAACATGTAGCTAGCAATCCCTTACACTGCAACTGTCCCTCCCCTTGTCCCATCCTCTTTTAAAATGCCCCACTGACTTCCTCTCTCCTAGAGGTGATTCCCCTGGCAATGCACCCCAGCGTCTTCTTAGCCTTGGCTGCTGCCTTCCTACACTGTGCTGAGTGATTCATGTCCCCCGTGACTAGTGACCCCAGATCCTTCTCTTCCAGTGAAGTGGATAACTGCACTTCCCCAGTCAGTAGCAGTTCCCAAGGTTCCTGTTGCCCAAGTGCATGACTTGGCACTTCTAGCATGGAATCCCAGCTGCTATGTGTCTGATGAGCACTCAAGTCTTGCCAAATCCTTTCGGAGTACCTGCCCCCTTCCACACTAGCCACCTCTACTCTGATCTTTGTATCATCTGCAAAAAGACTGATCTTACTCCAGTAGGTTGGCAATGAAGATGATAAATAGCACCGGTGCTAGTACTGAGCCTTGTGGGACCTCACTGGTTACAGTACTGGGAGTCAAGAGTTCTCCCCCTACAACTACCTTCTGCTGTCTGTCCTGCAGCCAGCTCCTAACTCATCCAGCCAGTTTCTCACCTGCTCCCAGGTTTCTCAGCTTACTAGTCAACCTTCCATGTGGCACCGAGTCGAAGGCTTTGCTGAAGTCTAGATCCACCACATGGCCCCTATGAAGTGCCCTTGTCACCCAGTCAAAAAAGTCAACCAGGTTTGTCTGGCAGGACTTGCTCAAGACAAACCCATGTTGACTATCATCCTGAGGCCATTCTTCTCCAGAAAGATCACCAGCCTCTCTTTAAGGATAGTCTCCATTAGTTTCCCCATGATGGAGGTAAGGCTAACTAGACACTAGTTACCTGGTTAGCCCTTGGGCCCACTTTTTTCGAGGGGCACCACATGTGCCATCCTCTAGTCCTGGGGCACACACCCAGTCCCCAGGGTGGTGTTGAACAAGTCTGCTAGAGGTCCCACCAGAACCTCTGCCAGCTCCTTCAGGACCCTTGGATGCACGCCCATCTGGCCCTGGCACGTTATCCACCCACAGGGACCTAAGGCCCTCCAACACCCTGCTCACTGGGATCTCCTTTCTGTTACCCTGCTTCCCTGTGCCCATCCTGCCTTTCACCTGTGGCATAGGCCCATCCTCTTCCTGGTAAACACTGAACAGCAGTACTCATTGAGTGCTTCTTATGCTCTGTCCCCTTTTCTGACCACCCTCCATCTTTCTTTTCTTTTTTTGTTAAACATTTTTTCCCTCCGTCACTGCTCATGGGCCTCTCAGGCATCTCAACCTGATCCTGCCCACCTGAGGTCCCCCATCCCGAGCCTCCCCACAGTATTCCCCTACCATGCAGCTTGGCACCCAACTTAACCCCACAGGGTGGGGCTGCCCTCCTCTTGGCACTCTCAGAGATGGAACTGCTGCAGGGGGCTAGGGGAAGGAGGGAATTAGGAGGCTGGGTGAGTGGGATCCGGCAGAGGGTGTGGGGTTAGGTGCCATTACCTACCCGCAGGCAGGGTTTTCCTTGTTCTGGTGTGCTCTCCCCCACCCCCCTCCTCGAGGCGTGAATGTGCAATGTCTAGCGCATGCATGCGCGCTCCTGCGCACGTCCACAGGGACGACTGCTAACACCTCTTTCCCGGCCTCCACATGTGCTCCCGAATGCAGTGCTCGCTGCCTCTGCAGGGTGTCACTAGTACTGGAAGACACTTCCCATCCTTACCCCAGGAGAGGAGAGCTTTTGTCGGATGCTCGATCCTCTCTTCCCCGGCCAGCCCCCGGGGACCTGAGCTCGCTCCCGGACCCGGGTCACCGGTGTGGTGTGAGGTGTGGCATCCAGTACTTTAACCCTCAGCACCACCAGGCCAGCTTCCCTCCATCTTTCTTGATTCTGACAATCTGATCTTTACAGCTTCTCTTCTCCCTTATGTACCTGAAGAAATCCTTTTCCCATTCTCGGATCCCCTGTGCCAACCTTAGCTTCCTTGGAGCCTTGGTTGCCCTGACCACTCTACTCATCTCTCTGGATTTCCTCACATACTCCTCCCTGTCCTCTTCTCTTTTGGATCTCTAGCTTGTAGCTTCTGAAGGCAGCTCTTTTCTCCCTCACCGTCTTTACTACCTCCCTGCTCAACCAGCCCATTTTTTTGGACCTGGCCTTCTTACTTTAGATCTTTGTACATGAGTTAGTGGTCTCTGTCAGACCCAGCTAGATGATGGCCCATTTCTGATCAGCATCCATGTCTGGGCGGATGTTGGTGAGGTGCCCTTCCAGTATGCCTCCCATCCTGCCAGAGTCTGCTCGTTTGAAGTCCACTACCTTTATCTGTGTTCTGGCCGCCTCCTTACCTGGATTGAGGAAGAACCACACTGTACAGCCAAATGCTGCATTTGAATTTAATTACTGGCAGTATGCCACCTGTGTACTGAAAAATCCAAACCCTGCAGTTAGTGGGACTAAGGTGGCAGTACAGGAATGGAACAGTGTACCCCAGGGATCCATACTGAAATAGATTAAAGTGATTTTCTAGGTTTTTGGAAAAAAATTACTGCTGGCATCAGCAGGGCTCAAATCTCATAAGAGTCACAAAAATTTAAACTGCTGCACCTTACATTCTTTATTACTAAAGTAATTTGGGCAACATGTGATGGACAATTCACACTGCAGCTGTGTCTAATCCTCCTAAACTGTACCTTGTCCACTTGTTAATTATTGTACCCTGCATTTATTGTGATGTCTGCTGTGTACCCTGTTCTTTATATGCACAACTGGTCACTTGTTAAAAAGTGCTATGTAGCGCAGCTTGCTCTACAGTATACAAAATAAAAAGGAAATAATTTGCATGAAAACTATCTCTTTGCCCCTTCAACTTTATCTGTCTTCACTGTTTTGCCTACTTTGAAGTCATAATCTTCTACTTGTGACAGCAGAATTATATGAACATACGAATATGCCAGCAGATAAAGGCCTTACTGCCTATTTAGTCTGCTTGAATGTGCAGTTCCCACTACGTTTACAGAGGGAACAACCCCATATCCCTTGACCCATCAAACACCTCCTCCCCTTTTCTCTCCCTCCCTACCTGCAACTTTCTCCCTCACCCTGTCCCAACCTCTCCTGAAGCTGGCCACCATTTCTAGGGATACTACCTCCTCCCACAACTTACCACACTTAGCCACTGCCCTCTCTGTGAAAAAGTGCCTCCTTATCTCCCTCCTGAACCTTCCCCCCCCCCACCAGCTTTAGGCTGTTAACTTAGTGGTCTTGTTTCCACTAAGGCTGAAGAGGCCCTCAGTGCTAACCCTGTTTATACTTTTAGTACATGTCCCCCTTGTGTTTTCTATCCTCAAAAGAGTACATGTTGAGCCCCCTGAGCCTCTTCCTGTAGGTGTTGGCTTGCTGGTCCCAGATCATCCTGGAGTTTGCTGATGATTTGAAATTAGGGACAGAGGTAGGGAATCACACACAGGTGAATGCAGTAAGAGAAGATCTAAAATCACTAGAAAATTGGGCAGCTAATTCCCCAGGCCATGTCCCTGGCTTCATACCAGGCATATGTGAAAAGGTGAAGTTGAAAGAAAAACACCCTACTTTAATAAGAATGTCTTCAGTAATGAAATGGAGGGTTCTGCATTTCAAGTTATGGGGGGAGTTTGTGCGACTGGTGTCTGTTAATGTCAGCTTTGAATTTTGTATTAGAAACTGGAAATTTCTTTAAAAAGACATTCATCAGAATTGGAAAATACCTTATCATTTCTAGATGTCTTGCACTTATAGTTGTACCTGTAGGTTTATTATCTGTTCTTAGTAAATCTGCTGTAATAATTGAATGAGAAAAGTAAAAAAAAAAAAAAACCTCCGTTGAATTATACTCTGGGCCCCTAGTGCTCTGTGGCAAAATTTTCTGATTTCTGCGGCAGGGCTTCTTGGCCTCTGCAGCAGCATTTTCTGATTTCTCGGCATGATTTATTTATTTCTCTGGCAGAACGCAGTCCTGCCATTGGCTAACTATGATGTGATGTCATTGATGACATCACATGCTGAGCGCAAAGGAGGGGCTTCAGGATAAACGAGATGGGAAAGAAAGCCTGACACTATGGAAACACAGTATATTTGAATGAAAAATCACCAAAAACAATGAATTCTGCAGCATGATGCGGAAAATTCCACAACCGCAGAATCGCAGAGTTCCAGGGGCCTTGATTATACTTACAAAAGCATCAGTTCAGAATCTCCAGTCAAGTAAATGTTTTACCAAATCTTTTTCTTTTCAGAGTTCTGAAGGTGAAGCACAAACAATGACTGAAGTAGACCTCTTCATTTCTACACAGAGAATTAAAGTTTTGAATGCAGATACTCAGGTATGTTTTCTGGCATCAGTACTGTTCGTTTCTTATTAAGCAGAAAAAGCTGAGCCTTTGTGACAGGGTTGTATAAGACCCTTCCCCATTTGTTGTGCGGGGACAGTTAAAGGCAAGGATCCTTTTTTTTTGTTGTTGTCCCATCCTATCCTGTCACTAGTCTGTCTCTGTCTGATTGCGCATTCAAATTTTTGTTGTGGAAGCTCGGAACTGGTCACTCCGAAGGTCCCACAATTTCCCCTTGTCTCCCTTTCTTTACATGCTGTTTCTGTCCTTTCGTTCTGCCTTTACTTCTCTGCATTTAAAACTTCTACAGGCTTGTTTGTAGATCTGTCAGCCGAAAACCAGCTCTGGCCAGAATGTCTTAATTGGCTTCACCTGTCAAGAAGACTGGATACTGGTCACAGGAAAGAAATTGACAACGTTTGGTACATTGTGTGAAAACAAGAGATATAGCTTAATGAGAACAGGATGCAGAATTTAATTACCAGGTGATAACATCTTATAAAAAGTGAGCAATGTTTGTTTAGAGCGTTAGAGAGCGAGAGATTGAGATTTAGATTCAGAGATACCCTCAGAGGAAGGACTTGAACTGCCTGTATAAGAGCTATCCTGCACAACTGTATTTTTATTAATACTAATAAAATGCTACTTGAGAATTTTATGATTTCTCGTGGTTTGCCTATGTTTCCTGACCTGTGTCTCGATGACAGCCCTTCAAACCGATGATAGAAGCAGGCTGGATGGTCCGTTGGGGTCCTTTTCTGCCGACAGATTTGTGTTTCTGTGTTTCTATCTGGTGAAATATAATTGTAACCCCCCCCTGCAAATGGGGGTTCCCAAAAGACTTCCAGGAGCTTGCTTGAATGCTTCAAGCCTGAATGGTGTTTGGCGTTTAAGCCATTTATCAGTGAGTGTTTTTAGAACCTCTGGTACTGTCTCTTTAAGAGCTGTCTGCTTGCAGACATAATTAGTTTGTATGGGGACTGTGTGTTTCTTTGATTGAGTACCACCAAGCTGCTGCCAATTCACTTCATTTTGCAGTCACTAGGAGTGCAAAGGGAACCTATCTGAAAGATGTAACTGTTTGCCAGAAATTATTTAGAGTAATAATGAAATTACAGTTTGTCTAACCTGCTTTCTTTGCAGTCAGAACAGTGTCTGCTAGTTCCCATTCTAGTTTTGAACTGCTGAGCTGGACCAATCAGTGTGGGGTAAGCTAGCTCTAAAATGGTGCCTTGGACGAATCAGAACTTGGACTCATAATCTGAGCCAGCCACAAGAGGATTGTATGGGCAGTGACTCTGGGAGATGTAGTTTAGACTTCAGTGCCTTTTTGGACCAACAGCAGCAGTCTATTGTGAGTGACAGCCAATCCAGTCAAGAACTGGGAGGAACTCAAAGGAAGTGCCCGGTTTTGTCGGTTGGAGTTTCAGTTGAGCTTTGGCAGTGAAGAAGGAAGGAGCCCTGTGCTTTTTCAGTGTGCAGTTTTAGTTAAAAACGGTGTAAGGCCCAGAGTTCCGGTCTGCAGCTTGTGTAACAGCTTGTTAGGACTGAATCCGTCCTGTGAAAAGAATCAAAGGATCTCTGAAGAGTAGAAACCAGGCTCACCCTGTAGAAGACTGGAGGAATTGCTGAAAATTGCACTCGGTCTGTCAGGAACTGAATCTGCTGTGTGTTCTCCCGGGTATTGTGCAGTAATTGCGATCGGGATACAGTTGCAGCCTGCCTGGTATAGTGCTTTCTTTTATATAAATGTGTGAAGAGGTTTGTGTACCTCAAGTGAGCCCTGCTGACATTGAAGGACCCTATCTTATTTGGAGGTCGTGAGTACTAATTCAGGGTCGCTCCCTGTTGAATTGCCACATTAAATCCAAATGGAATTACTGTACTGCTGACTGTTTAATTCTCCTTTTCTCTGTGTGAAAGGGCCCCACCAGCTGCCACGGTTTGGACTAGCTACTAGGGCTTGGGTACCCAGGGACAGTAACTGATAGGGATAGGCCTGTGCACAGAGCCATAGGTAGATTATTAGAGTGATAAGCTAATTAACCTGATTTCCGTCCTTGTTATATCCCCTAAATAAATCAGAGCTGCTTGTTTCAGCAAAGTTATACTGCCTGAGGTATTTGTCTATGTTAAAGTACTGTACTGTGATTGTTGCACTGTATCTCATTTCACAGGAGGTCCCAGTGCCGGAACCAGACCTGGGGGTAAGTGTATACTGTGAAGGTAATTCTGATATATTGTGTGGGCCACTAGTGGGAAGAAAGGGGGGTTGCAGTGTCCCAGAGGGCTGTGACCAAGTTAGTTTAACTATTGCAAACCCTGACCTCTGGGTGGAGGCACCCGCCATTGGATCCAGGCCCCTCAACCTGTTAGTGGCAAATCAGGCAGGGGTAGTAGCCCCTGGGATAGCGCCATCTAGGGGTTACATAATCACTCCCTCCTGAAGAGATTTTTACCTCAAAGTGCCAGGGCTCATTTATGGCTGGTTGGCCTGTAAGTTTATTAGCTTTTTTGCACTGTTGAATAAAGGTACTGTATGATCTCAAAATTTTGCCAGATCTATGTTCTGTTTGGAGGGCTCATCTTTTTCTGCTTGCTGTTTTTCCCCCATAAGCGAGCACCTGGTTCTGCAGTTATGCCCCTGGCTTTTGTTGCATTCTGTTATTTCATGTTATACTGAAAAATGTCCCCCCAAGCCAATCACAATGCAGTGCTACTGTCCTGTTATTCTGCTTGAACTGGACAGTAGACTCAGTAATGAAATTGTATGCTAATCCCTGCATTCTGATTGGCTACCATCCACACACAGCTGTTTACTGTCTACATTTGGTCACTAACCTGTATGGTACAAATGGCAACAGAAGCGTCGTTTTAAGCAGTTCCTTTAAAAAATTCTCCAAATGGATGGTTTTGTAATTAAAATGTAAATTTTCAGTATAATAGCTACATCAGCATTAGTGGTGGGATTAAGGGAAAGGGGGGGAAATTGTTTAACAAGGAAAGGCACACTAAGCCAGAGCTTGTTTACAGGTGTGACCTGGGAGCACAAGGAAGTTAAGTGACTTGCTCAGGGTCACACAGTATGCAAGTGGGGGCTGAACTGATTCAAGCCCAAGTCTCCAGGTTTGCAGCTCAGTGCCCTTAACCACTACGCTATTCTGCCTCCTCATTAGACTTGGTAAGATCCATATCTGGGACTTCATAAACTCCATGTCTTGTGGCCTCAGGGTTTGTGTAGCCCAGATATATTTGTTGCCTTGTAAACCCCACCACTGCATTATCGCTACATTAGAAGCTGCTTAATTGTGGTATGGCCTAGTGGTGGACTTTTTGTCCCAGTTAAGTGGCCATCCCAATTAGAAGAAGGCGGCTTCTTTCATTCGTCTACATGCTAGACACACTGCAGGAAACCACTGAATCTTGTTTTTTTTATTTTTAATGTAAAATACGAGTGCACGGTAGATAGAGAACAGATTCTAGACACGCTGCATAAGCCACTGAAACCTGGTTTTCATTTTTATGTAGTGGTTTAAGTTGTTTGTGAATGCCATCTGATTCGGTGCTGAAACCTAACCTGTCCACCCAATTACCCCGATACATCAAATCCTGTGGTAAATCATCACTTATTACCACTACTTTTTTGTTTCAGGGTACTAGAGGTCAGGTCAAAAACAGGAGAGAGAGAGAGAACTGTTCAGACTGACCTCGCAGTCTTTCCACCGACTACCTTCCTGCTGTACTTTACTTCAGGTCCATTCTAGGAGCAGGCATTTCGGTTGCTCAGCGGAGGGAGTACGAGAGAGAGAGAGCTGTTTTAATCCCTTCCAAATCACCTCGGAGTCATGTTTTTTTCTTTCTTTCCAGAGCGGTTCGAGATATGTGAGTTGGGAGTGGTGATGAGTGGTGGACACAGCTTACAAAACAAAAAAAAAACAAAAAAACCCTATAAGGCAAGGAGGAATCACCGAGGGGACGGAAGGGGAGGCGGGAAGCTCGGATGGGAATATCTGCAAGTAACACCTAATCACAGGTGCTAAGAGAGAATTGCAGTGTCAGTTTTTGGGGTCAAATTGTCCGTATGAAGGAGTACGGGCATCCCATATAAACAGAAAGAGACTCCATAGGATAACATTGCCACATAATTGGTGCCCAGTTGGGCATCTCGATGAAGTGACTTCTACTGAATAATGTTTGCCTTCCATAAAGAAAAACATTTTAGAAGTGTACCATTGTTTTAAATAACAGCATCTGCTATGAAATTGTCTCAACAGGGGCAACAAAAAAATTTCTTTCACTATTTTTTTCAACGTGTAGTAGAATATGCCGAAAAGGCTTTGTAGAAATCCCTTTGTGAAGGGTATTTCATGGTCAACACACAATAAGTGTAAGTACAACTTTAAATCCCAAAGGCTTTGAATGGCTTACAGCAAGTACTTCATGTTATCTGAAAAAAAGAAAGTGTTACAAAGGAAAGAACAATTAACTTTTTAAAACCATACAATGGGCTGTGTTCACGAGCATTATACCTCAAGTGTTATAGAGCTGCTGCTGCTGCCTCTGGAAAACATAATATTTAGAAACCATTTAATTTCTACTTCATATATCTTATGTAAGTTTCTCCTGTCCTCTCCTCTCCTGTCTTCACTCAGAAAAAAATGCATGAAAACAGGATTTTTATCTCTTAGAGTTCATCTGCACCTACAGCTTCTCCCCTTCTTCAAGTCATAATACTCTGTTGTGACAGGATAATTGTGATGCCACAAGCAAGTATTGTGACATCAGGTGGGGAAACAGCAACAGTAGCTTACAAACTTGTAAAGTACAAAGATCTTGTTCTAGAGACATAGAATTTGATAGCAGAAAAAGACTGCTTAGTCCATCTAGTCTGTTCAAATATTCCATGCCTATTCTGTCTTCACAGACCCTGACTGGTCTTTGTTGATACCCTTGCACATCCTGTCTAATATACCCCTGTGTCAGTCCCATGCATGACTGAAGCCCACACACACTGTTTTATCTTCCACCACTTCTGCCAACAGTCTGTTCCAGGCATCCACTACCCTTTCAGTTAAGAAATATTCTCTCACATCACTCCTGAATTTTCCCCCTTCAAGCTTCATTGCATGCCCCCTGGTCCTAGTGCTTGCTTCCATTTGAAATAGACTCTTTTCTGTACATGTTCACTCCTGCTCGATATCTATAGGGCTTTGTCATATCCCCTCTCGCCTTCCTTTTTTCTAGCGTGTACATGTTTCGTTTCCGCAACCTGTCTTTCGTAGGGCTTTTTATACAAACCATGAACCATTTTAGTTGCCCTCCTCTGGACCACTTCCTCTCTGTCTGTGTTCTTTCTGATATGCAGTCCCCAAACCTGAACATACTATTCTAGGTGTGGCTGCACCAACAAGTGATAAAATGACAGAACCACCTCTTTCCTCCTACTGGAGATTTCCCTCCCTATGCTGCTCAGCATTTCTCTAGCCTTAACCACTGCTTTGTCACACTTCAAACAACATGAAGTCTTGCTGTATTCTGACTATATGCAGTTAGCCCCAGCACTTAAACTGCCCCGGAGAGTAAAGAGTTAACTCTATGCAAAAGCATAGAACATTGAGCTGGAGCTTGGTTTTCAAACCTCTGTCTGTGGTACTCTGAAGTGTAACCGTCAGATTTCTTACTCCGCCTTACTGTGAAGTCACTGCGGAGATCCCTCCTGCACTTCGGTTCAGTAAAAGTTCTAATTGGTCGGTTCTTTCAACCTGCTTCGTTTGAATATCAGTATTCTGCCTCTGTCTCAGTACCAGTAAGTGGTAGTTGTAGGTAGTGGTAGCTTTTCATAAAGAAATTGTTTTGTTTTTTTGGTTCTTTGTTGGTCCGGTTTGGAACCGAAACCTATTCTGTTTATCTATTTTGTGATTAACTATGTTTTTTTTTCCTGGTACTTATCGGTTCCTAAAAAAAATCCAGTTTAGGATTTTTTTAACTGACCTGTGACACGGTTGGAACTGATAAGTTTGCAGTCGCCTGGCTTAACTGCTGTTTTGGGTGACTTTATATTGGAAGGCATGTCTGAGAAACCCAAAAAGAAAACCGGAACCATTAGGTTTCAGCACTGTACCGAGTGTAAGGAGGCCTTTGCTAAGGCTGACCCTCACCTCATGTGTGTGTATTGTCTGGGGTTTGACCACCTCAAGGAAGACTGCCAAATATGTAAGAACTTTCCCAAAGCTACTTTGGAAAAATGTTTGAGTAGGCTAAGGGAGAGGGAGGCTGAGAAGTCTGCTGACCTGGGTGGCCTGCCCGGTTCGGTTGTGGCCGAACCTGAGGAGGTGCCCACTGACCTGGGCGATACCTCTTTGGGCAAACGGAGAGCCGATTCTGCAGAATCAGTTCCGAGTAAAAGAAAAAGGAAATCGGTCGGTTCGGATTCAGCTTCCCATGGTCCGACCGCTGATGAGACAGCGCAAGTGATTTCAGTTGTTGAACTGGTCTCGGTTCAGAGCCAGTCGGTTTGGTTGGAGGTGCTTGCTTCAGAATTGGATCCTGAGGCATACTATGAGGGCGATTGTGAGGAGGGTGAAGATTATGAAGAGGAACAATGTGAAGGCCTAGCTGAGCCAGTAGAGCCTGACATCTTCCCGGACAGGCCTTCTCAGGCTTCTCCTCCCAGGCTTTCTGAGTCCCCTTCCCATTACTTGTTTTACAAGAAAGTGGCTGAGATTCTTTAGCTTCCTATGGAAGAGGCTGAACAGGATCAGGAAGAACCTGATTATCTGGAAATTATGGATGTCCCAGAGTCTAAGAGGGTGTCTATCCCTTTACACAAATCTTGGGGAAGCAGACAAAGAAAATTCTACAATTTCTTACATCCATTCCTCCTGTGGAAAAAAAAAATGGACAGGAGGTATGCTCTGTTAGGTCCTGGGACGGAATTCCTTTCATGTCATAGAAGCCATGTTGGATTAGTGCAAGCTGCAGCCTGTAACAAGGCTAATATTCCTTTGGCATCTCACTCCCCAGATAAGGATTCCAGGAAAATTAATGCCATGGCGAAAAAGCAGTACTTGGCATCATCTTTGGAGCTCAGGCAATCTAATTATATGGCATATACAGCCAGATACCAGAAATCTATGTGGGATACGGTTCTGGAGCTGGCTAAGACTGCCCCTCCCCAGCTGGCCAAGAAGCAGGAGCAGGTGGCTGCAAATGGTATAGAGGCATCTACGGTGCAGTTCCACGCTGCTGTTGATTCCAATGATGTTCATTCCAGGGTCATGGCTACATCCATCTCCATGAGGAGATTTGCTTGGCTTAGGTGTACCAACCTCTCTCAGGATAGGTTCATAGGTAAAATACGAAGTCATGGGGCAAGCCCATTGTAACTTCGCCACCCTTAACTTGGGTGGTAATATTTAGTATCTCCTATGTAATTATCTAGATTACTTTTAAACAAATTGAAATTATAACTGTCAACCACTTCCTGAGGAAGGGAGTTCCACACAGGAACAATTTGTTGTGTTATGAAATTTTTTCTCTTATTCGTTTTTACAAGAAATTTCCTAATTTTTATAGTATGAGATTGTGTCTAATTTAAGGAGTTACTCCATTCTAAACATAGTTTCAAATAAAGCCTCATCTCTTGCTGCACAGTAAATTAAACATAAATCACCTCTAATTGAGCGATACTCCAATGAATAAAGATTTAAATTTCTGAGTCTATCTTCGTAGGGAAGCAGTTTTAAATTCTTTATTTTTTTTGTGTATCTTCTTTGTACCTTTTCTTTTATGAGGCCATGGACTTTCCTGTAAATGGTAATTCTCTGTTTGGGGAGCAAACGGAGAACTACATGAAGAAAATGGATGAGTACAGGACCACCTATAGGAGTGCTGCAGCCAAAGAGGAGCAGACCACTCCTCAGAGGCAGCAGTTTAGGGGCAAGCCTTTTTACAGGCCTTTTTACCAAGCTCAGGCCTCCTCCTCTTCTTTCCAGCAGAGGGGGTTCTTAAGGGGATGAGGTAGACGTGGGGTGACCAGCACCTCATCAGCTACTCAGTCCAAGCCCCCTACCAAGCAGACACCCTGAGGTGTCAGGGTCGCCTCCCTAATCCCAATAGGGGGCAGTCTGGGTCACTACTCCCAAGCCTGGGAGTCTGTTACTTCAGACAGATGGGTCCTGGAATTAGTGAGCCAGGGACTTGCTCTCAGTTTCAAAAGGTTCCCAAAAATGAGAGCAAAGTCTTTCAGTCCTCCCTTTCCCTTGGAGACAAAGGCCCTAGAGGCAGAAGTCTCCTCTCTTCTGCTTTTGCAAGCAGTAGAGGCGGTTCCTCTTTGTCACAGGGGAAAAGGACTGTATTCAAGATACTTCCTTACCCCCAAAAAGACAGGGGAGTGGCGACCCATATTGGATTTAAGGTACCTGAACAAACATTTGACAAAACCAAAGTTCAAAATGCTGACTCTGGGAGTGATTCTTCTCTCTCTGAGACCAGGAGACTGGCTAGCTTCCCTGGATCTCAAAGATGCCTACTTCCACATTCCTGTCAGGCATTCCCACAGAAAGTACCTCAGGTTCGAGATGCCCTCAGGCCATTACCAATTCAGGGCCATGCCCTTCGGTGTAACATCTGCTCCAAGGGTGTTCACCAGATGTCTCGCAGTGGTGGTGGCATTCCTCAGGAGGCAGGGCATCCTTCTGTTCTCATATATGGACGACTGGTTTCTAGTGGGCCAGTCCTCAGACCAAGTCAAGTCAGCTTTAGAGGCCACCCAAAGACTTCTAGAATCCTTGGGCTTCATTCTGAACTTAGAAAAGTCTGTTCTAGAGCCAGTCCAGCTTCTCACCTTCATAGGAGTGGAAATAGATACAGTTCAAGCAAGAGCATTTCTTTCTTTCTCAAGGGTTCAGTCTCTGGTCACTCCGGCCTCCTCTTTTCATCCTCTGGTGTCTCGTCCAGCCAGACACTTTCTGCAGCTGCTGGAACACATGGCAGCTTCCACAGCAGTAGTTCAGGGAGCAAGAATTCAAATGAGGCATATTCAGTTTCATCTCAGATCTTTCTGGTCTCAGAAAAAGGACCCTCTCTCTCCAAATTGGTTCCAGTCTTCAAGACCCTGGTCTAGACCCTTCAGTGGTGGTTGGACGAGGACAATCTCTGACAAGGGGTCCCCATCATAAGTCGGGTCCCTTCTGTGATTCTCACTACAGACACCTCTCTCTTGGGGTGGGGGGGCCCACCTAGATCATCTCACAGCTCAGGGAACTTGGTCACACCAGGAGCCCTTTCTGCATATAAACCTTCTCGAGTTAAGAGCTGTCTTTCTGGCACTTCAGACATTCTCAGCAGTTGTCCAAGAGAAAGTGTTGCAGATCAGAATGGACAATACCACAACTATGTGGTACATCAACAAACAGGGGAGGCACTCGATCCTTGGCCTTGTTCACAGAGGCCATGAAAATTTGGTCTCTAGCTTATTCCCTGCAGGCTTCCTTGATGGCTGTGCACCTCCCAGGGAAGGGCAGCATTCTAGCAGATGCTCTCAGCAGGATTTCTTAGGGTCACCACGAATGGGCCCTGAATCCTGTCATTCTTCAAGCCATTTCCAGGAGATGGGACACCCCAGAGATAGATCTCTTTGCAGCCCCAGACAATCGTCCACTCTCTCTGTATTGCTGCAGAACACCCCTACTGGGTTTGGTTCCTCAGGATGCTCTTCTACTAGATTGGACGAACAAGTTTCTATATGCATTTCCTCCTTTTCCTCTGATATTCAGGGTCCTGCTGAAGATCAGGTCCCGGCCATGCAAGGTGATTCTGATGGCTCCAGACTGGGCCAGACAGCCTTGGTATCCTCTTCTGTTGTCACTGTCAGTTACACTGCCCTTGTGTCTTCCCAGGCAGTACAATCTCCTCACCTCCTCTCGGGAGGATTCTGTAGCCCAACCTTCAGACTCTCAGGCTCAAGGCCTGGCTCTTGAAGAGTTAGAATATGCAAGTTTGCATCTGTCCCAATCAGTCTTGGATATTTTAAAAGTTAGCAGGAAACCTGCCACTAGGAAGACGTACAACTCCAAATGGAAGAGGTTTGGTTTCTAGTATTCCAGTAGGCATATTAAGCCAGAGCTGGCTGATATTGCCACTGTTCTGGACTATTTGGTGCATCTTAACAGTTTAGGCCTCCAGCCTACTACCCTTAAAGTACACTTGGCAGCTGTGTCTGCTTTTCTTTCGTCTGGTAAGGCCTCTTCCCTAGCTTCTCATCCAGTGTTCAAGAAGTTCTTCAAAGGCTTGGTCCTTGTCAGTCCTCCCTTCAGGGAGCCCACTCCTTCTTGGGATCTGAACATCTGAATTGCACAACTTATGCAGCCCCCTTTTGAACCTTTATCTTCAGCTGAGCTGAAATATTTGACTTGGAAAACTGTATTTCTGGTAGCCATTACCTCAGCTAGGAGGATCAGTGAACTACAGGCCTTATCAGTGGAACCTGATTTCATTTCCTTTCATAGGAGTAAGGTGGTCCTTCGTACCAATAGGAAGTTCCTTCCCAAGGTGGTGTCAGACTTTCATCTGAACCAATCTGTGTCTCTGCTTGTCTTTTTCACTGATCATTCTTCCTCTGGAGAGAGGAGGCTACACAGTCTAGATGTGAAAAGGGCTTTCAGTTGCTATATTGAGCATACTAAAGCCCATAGGAAGGATTCTTCTCAATTATTTCTCACTTATGGTGAGGTGGGAAAGGGCAAGCCTGCTACCAAGAGGTCTGTTGCCAGGTGGATTGTCTCTTGCATTCAGTTCTGCTATTCCAAACTTGGGAAGGAGCCTCCCTCAGGCCTGAGGGCTCACTCTACCAGAGGTACAGCTGCTACTATCGCAGCAGCTAGAGATATACCATTAGTGGAGATATGTAAAGCAGCTACCTGGAAATTTGTTCACACGTTTACCAAGCATTACTCTTTGGACATTCTGTCACGAAGTGATGCTAGGTTTGGCACGGCTGTGCTGCAGAGCCTGTTCCCAAAATAGGTTCTCTAACTCCCTCCTCCAAGGGGGTACTGCTTGGTAGTCTGCATATAGTCAGAATACAGCAAGACTTCATGTTGTTTGAAGAAAAAATTACTCACCATAGTAGTGTTGTTTCTTCTAATGGAGTCTTGCTGTATTCTGACCTCCCTTCCTGCCTCTCCTCCTGGAACCTAGTAGTTTTGGGATGTGGTGGGGGAGGTACAGTGCTGCACCCCAGAGGTGTACTGGTCATGCCTTCATCTCTTAGGGGGCTTCTGTTTGTTATTAAGTTTTTTGGTAAACCACTACCTGTTGTGTTCTTTTTGGGTGTTCTCGACTTGAGTCTTCTGACCCTAAAGCTTTGTTTTGCCATTTGGGACAAAATTTTGGATACAATTTCTTCCTTTGAGTTAGTTTAGTGCTTGTAAGAATCTGACGGTTACACTTCAGAGTACGACAGACAGAGGTTTGAAAACCGAGCTCGAGCTCAACATTCTATGCCTTTGCATAGAGTTAACTCTTTACTCTCTGGGGCAGTTCAAGTGCTGGGGCTAACTGCATATAGTCAGAATACAGCAACACTCCGTTAGAAGAAACATTACTATGGTGAGTAATTTTTTCTTCCCCACTACCTTGAGGTCCTCAGATATAAATAGATCTAGATCCCTTTTGTTGCTTGGTGACTGTTAGTACAGTATTACACCCCAATTTATACTCAGCGCTGGGGTTTTTGTCCTAGGTTCATTACCTTACACTTTTTGGCAGTAAACAGCAGCTGCCATGCTTTTGACCATTCCTCACGTTTGTCAAGCTCTCTTTGCATTTTTATACCCCTTCCTGAGTGTCCATCCTATAGCAGATTTTGATATCATCTGTGAAAAAAGGCACACCTCTCCTTCCAGTTCTTCCGCAGTGTCCGCTATAAAGATATCGAAGAGGACTGGTCCCAGTACTGAGCCTTGTGGTATCCCACTTGTCACACTACCTCTTTAGAATGAGTGCCATTAACTCGCACCCTCTGTTTCCTATCCTTTAGCCAGTTTCTACCCCCTTCTTATGCATACCTCAGTGATAAATGTTGGCTTGAAGAAGTACAGAGCTAATGTAACATATACTGTAAGCTAAATTATGTCTTAATATCATGTTTTTCAAAGTTCTTCTGGAGGTAGCATCTGCTGTTTAGCACTGCTTTTACTAACCTAAATCAGCAATGGACCATTAAATAATATGGGATAGTGCAGAGCTGGGTTAGTAAGACCTAAGTAAAGCAGTGTTAACGCTGGAGGTAATGTTCCTGAATACAAATTCTGAAAAGGAGACAGAGGCAGAAGAGGAGTAGAAAATAGAAGAGAGAGAGTGAAAGGACAGAACCTTTTTTTCCTTTTTAATAACCAAATAAGGTTCACTGGGCACAAGGCCTGTTTACAGGAATGGCCCGGGAGCACTGGGTCAGTTAAGTGACTTGCTGAGAGTCATGCAGTATGCAGGTAGAGGTTGTGGGACTCAAACCAGATCTACTGGATGTACCAAACTTGCTCACAGCTCATTATTCTAACCTCTAGACTATACTGCCAGCCCTAAACCATGCCAGGTATGATTCTGCAAATGGGTAGCAAGTTAATGAATTGGATATTTTGATGGATCATGACCTGAGAATGATCTGTGAGAATAGGTATGACTTTGTGTTTCTTTTTGAGGGTAAGTAGACAGGCCGTGGAATTTTCCATACAGAGTTTGGTTTGTTATGGGTTGTGAGGCCTGTGTACAGCAAATTGAAGACATGTTTTGAAGGAATGTTTAAGAGTTCAGGTCGAGGAGAGGTAAAGCAGCATCTCGTATGGATGATGTAGTGGCTAAGCAAATGCACAGTTTTTAAAACAGTGCAATGTAATAAGGCAGTGGATAGGGTCAATAAAATTCTGGGAAACATAGGCAGGGGACCATCTGCAGATGTAAGGAGGTGATACTGCCCCTGTATAGATTCTTGGTGAGACAAAATTTGGAGCTCTGCGTACAATTCTGAAATTCATACTTGAGGAGAGATATTAGTAAGGTAGAGTCAGTTCAGAGGAGAGGCAGCAGGAAGATTCAGGCTCCGCAGAGCAGATCATACACAGAGAGATTAGAAGACATTGGGATGTAATTGTTGGAGACCAGGAGAGAGTGGGGGTATATGAAAGAAACATTTATTTGTTGAAATGTTTCACCAGGAGGGCACACTGAACAAGTTGCTCATCTCACTGTGCGACCGGGGGGTTACATAGGGTTAGGAAAACAGAGATTATACAATTACTGGATGGGTGAACAGTAACAGATCAAGTAAGGGCCTTACAGACAGTTATAACTTGTAAGATTATACAACAGTAGGGGAACAACAGAATGTAGTACAATATAACATAAATGTATAATACGACTGAACAAGTTATAGTGCGATTCTATACCAAGAGAAGCTCGAGGTCGTACATAAGTGCTGTAGTAGGAGAAGAGGGTGGGGGGAAGGAGAGGAGACAAGAAGGAACAGGAGGAAGAGGGGGGTAGCTAAGCCCCGATACCCACTTCAGGATGTTGAGAACCCTGCCGGGGGGGAAGGGGTTTGATAGACTGGAGTTAGGAATAAAGTAGTTAAGGAGTGTTAAAGCAGGAACAGCTGGGGGAGAGGTAATTGTGGAGGGCAGTGGTTAGGGAATAGGTGGAAGAGGAGTTCTGTATTTCAGTGGGGAAGGAGTTCCAGATTTTAGGGAAGTGATGGGCGAACCCAGTTTGGCCAATGAGGGTGGAGTGGCGAGGGACCACTAGGGTGCGTGTATCAGTAGATCTGAGAGAATGGGTAGGGGGAGTGGAGAGAGAGAGTGAGAGACAGGAAGGGAGTTTGCCAAGCCAGAATTTGGAGGTATCTATAGGGACTGAATCATGTAGAGTGGAGTAAACTGTTAACCCTCAATTGAAATGTGAATACAAGAAAACACTCCAAGAAGCTGGTAGGGGACAGAGGTAGAAAGGACACCAGGAGATACCTCTTTTATAAAGGGTCGTAAATGAATGAAACAGATTGCCCAATGAGGTGGCATAAGTGGGATAGGCACATGGCTTTGGTGGGGAACATGGGGCGAGGGTAAAAGTGAAAGTGGAGATAAGTGACCATTGGGAGACTTGGAGTCATGGGTAAGGTAGGGACTAGGGCAGACTACATAGGCCAATAGGCCTTCTTCTAATGACAGTTTTTATAATTTCCTGATGATGTTTTATGTTTTAAGTTGAAAGCGCTCCAAGCTGTCCATCTGCTGGCTATCATTACCCAGACTCCCCTCTGCTTCCCATAATTCCACCTAGCTGTGCTGTCACAGTGTGATCTGAGATTACTAATGACAGTAGTGGGAGCAACATACCTTGCAACATTTCCAAATTGGTTGGGGGGGGCGACACCAGCTGGACTTCATAATGAAGCGGGAACAAAGCAGGTTATTAAACTTGTACACTATCTGTCTTTGTTACACAAATTATATCCTCTCAGCCTTTGCTTCATGATGTAGTCCTGCTCCAGTAACAGTCATCAGTGCACTTCGATCACAGTGTGATGACAACAGCACAGTGAATTTATAGGTATCTGAGGGAAGCCTGGATAACGATGGCATAGCACATACTCAGCTTAGAGCACTTTCTCGCTTAAAATGTACGACTGAAAACGGTATCAGAAAATTATCCAGCATGTTTTAATATGCTAATTGGGAATCAATAGTGGAGGTTGAGAGCCCTTCCCTTTCAAATACTTAAAGTGATTTTTCTAGTTTCCTACAAAAACACTACAGTTGGGTTCAGTACGACTGTAATCCCATAACATTCCCAAAAATTTGAATTTCAGGATATCCCATTCTTTATTACTGAAGAAATGTGCATAAAACCAAGCTCTTTGTCCTGTGGCCTACATCTGCTCTTGCTGCTTTTCCTGCTCTGAAGTCATAATTCTGCTGCTTGATCTTGTTGCACAACTTGTGTCTTTTTTATATTTGCACTGCTGTGAAATACATTTGTAGACTGACTGTATATGACTGCATATGTATATCTTTTTGTACTGCATAAATTGCATAGCGGTGTTTCTCCTGTATATAGATGCATCATATTTCTGATTGTTATTGGCTTCTGTACACTGACCTGTCTGTATCCTTTTTGGCTACTTGCTCTGTACTTTGTAGTACCAGGTCATGCCTGAAAAAGGTGCCTTGCACCAGGGTACCTACCAGGTCAATAAAGAATAAGTAAATTAATAATCCTCTGCAGGCGCAATCAGAATCATTTCTAGGCAACGGCAGATTGTGATACCATAGGCAGAGGATTTTGACTACATGGCAGGAATATGTATCATGAACAGATGAAGTCTAAAGGTAAAAGCGCTTTTTGTTTGCCACCTCACTTGCCCACCAGTACCTCACTCCTTTGGGCCACACACAGGCTGCCCCTCCAACCCCAGCATAACATTCCTGGTGGTTGCTGGGCACCAACCTGACCTTCAGTAGCTCCAGCATCTATGGGGTAGGTTTGTCCTAGCCTTGGGCCTCCTCCAGCTAAGTGGAGCTGCACCTTTATACGCTAAACTTCTCTGCTTGCAGGCCTTCTGCGACCTAGAGGAGGGAACCCCTTAGGAATCCCTGGTGCCAGCTGAAGGGATCCAAACAGTGTGCTAGAGGGCAGCTGGTGTTGGGAGGTGATGATGTGGGCCATCATCTGGTGCACTAGTACAGCATTTCTAGTGGTTTTCTTCCGCCCCACCTCCCACGGTTGCATGCATGCTTATGGCTGGCTTGGAGGAGGGGTAGCCTGACAACATGTGTCCACCCACATTATTAGTGGCAGCACCACCACCACCAGGAGCTGCTGCTAGAGTGGTGCGACTGGTCTGTCCCTAGAAGGACCACATCCATCGAGCGCTCTGGAGCCCTCCCTGCAGGGCTCTGTTCCTGATGTCCTGGGCTTGCAGCACAAACTCTGGTCACCAGCGTACAAGAGATATCCCCTATTGCTCAAGGTCCTCTATTTTTTTATGATCTGTTTTTTCCTCCTGGACTGGTGCCCCGCACTCCTTCAGGTCTGTCAAGGGGCTCCAGCTGACCTCTACTGCCCTCACTCGAGTCCCTCCACCCCATCCTCAGATCATAGCCACTCCCAGGGTATCCCGGCATATCCCATTGCTGGGCAGGTCCCCCTCCTCTGAGGGGGAAGGCACCAGGGGGGAGCTGGCACAGTCAGCTAGGCCCCGGGATGCTGCTGAGGCGGGGGCAATGGCTCACTGGAGGGTTTCGGCAGTGCTGGGAGCCCCAGCAGCCATCATCCAGCATGCACTGTCCTATTTCCTGGTTTCCTTCCCTGGGACGGCGAACTGACGTCAAGGCATTAGCCAATGTCCACCCTCCCTGAACGTACTGGGCCCGCCATCCGCTGTGCCTCCAGCCTCCGCTAGGGGCCAGCAGATGCCGGGATGTGACCCAACCCCACCCCCATGAGAAGGAGAGCTGCCGCTGGATGCTCCATCCTTCTCCCCTGGCTGACCCTCCAGTGGCCTGAGCTTGTTCCCGAACCTGGGTCACCGGCGTCGCAGATGAAAATCCAACCACTGCGCCGACGGGCTGGCTCTCACGGTCCTCTTTTAATGAAAATGTTTTCAGCACAAAAACACAAAAAAAGTGCTGAAGTTTTCATTTTTGAGGAATTTTGTGTTACTGAGTTCTGCTAAGGACAACTATGAATGTTTTGTTGGAACTCAGAAACTCTTTAAAAAAGATATTATTTTAGATGGCAGACAGTGAACCCTTCCCTGCTGCCTTTTAACTCAATGTTTCTCTCCTCTCATGCCCACTCCCATAGCTTCAAATGGAAATGGGCATGAGAGAAAACAGACTTTATTGCATTAAAGGACAATGGGCACAACATCTCAATGAATCGTTAAACGCTTATTGCGGCTTCTGTATTTTTGTGAGCAGAATCAAATACATAGTTTTAAAGTACTGTAACACTTCTTGATCCAGGTGAAAGTAGCATGGGAGGGAATCAGTAGCGACAGCAACAGATCTTCATGGGACTGCAAGATTTAGGGCTCTTCAGGTTTCCATTCCACCACTAGACCACTAGGTATTTTTATATTATAAATGCAAGCTGAGAAATGACAGGGGAATTTGGCAATTGGAGACGAGTCTGATAAATTTGGGAAGGGGCATATATCCACGTAAACAGGACGTGCCAGAGGAATTCAGCATGTACAGTCTACAGAACAGTGTACTAAAGCCATACTGTTTTTGGGGGACATTGAGCTCAGGTTGTGTTGGCAGGCAGCAAATCCTTGTGGCTCTGTGATCTTTGGTCTCTCTTCAGTTCCCCCCACTAAAGAACCAGGTAAAGTAGGTGCAGGAGGATTGGGGCATTTAAGGAGGCTGGCACTGGCAGACTATTGGGATAGAGTTGTGTGAATACTGCATTTGTTTCCTGTATAGGGAGTTGCAACTCAAAAAATCATCACCTCATATATGTATTAGTATGAATAATACATATGTGATGGCTTTTACCCTTGTGAACACATTGGCAGTAATGTAAGGGGTGAACAGTGTCCCACTGCTTGAAGGGCAGCTACAGCACTTGTTCAGGCTAATTGGGCTCTTTCCTCATTGATGTCATCACACTGCACATCAGCAGCTATTTTAGGAAACCTGAAGGAGGGAGATTTGATCTGGGAAGGGCAATTGTTCACATTTTTTTAAATGCTACAAAATTGCATTTTTTCTAACAAATAAATGCAGTTTCAGCATTCAGGTAAACAGAAGCTGTTCCTTTTAAGGGCTATGAAGTCAGGTCTTAGAAAATTAATGTTAAATGTATGGGTTTAGGTGTCCTTTAAATGAGGAGTATATAGGATGGACAACCCAGCCACACGTCACCCCAGGACGAAGCAGAAGTACCATCTGCAAACCGTTGTGTTGTGGTGTCCTAGACTCACTAAGCTTTGAATCACTGTGTTGAATTAACTGTAATTCTGTATCTGTAAATATATTTTTGTTGCACTGCATGATTGGACTAGATGAATTACTTTTTCTGTGTTATTTGAGTTATTTGTACAGTCACTAGTTTCAGTTTGCATATGTCTCTGATTAAAACAGGAATCCTTCCTGTTTTTTTCTATTTCTCTGCAAGACTGGGGGTCATGCTAGGAATATTTCCGTTGGCTACTGTAACTCGCAGCACTTTTCAGCTTCCCTAGATTCTTCACAGAATCACTCATATTCTGAACAACCTCCATTGATACTGGATTCAGCAATGAACCAAACACGGAGCTGCATTCATGGGGTAGCCGGGTGGCCAAGAGATGGCCCATGGCACAGTTATGCTGCCACCTATTGTAATGCCCCAAACTTGGGTTCCTGCATCCTGGCTGCCTGGACCGCAGTGCTACAAAAAGCAGTGCATGTGGTCCCTGGACTTGAGGAGAGTGTTCTGTTTTTTATAATTTTATTTTTTAACTTTTTTTTTTTGGACTTTAACTGTAAGACAGATCAGCATAAAAAACAATTTTGTTGGTAGGCACATGACATTCAATATATTCTTTGAACATTTCGGTAGAGCTTACAATATTTTGACAGTAAGTAAACTGCTTTGCCCCAGACACTCTTACTTCATTGGGTGGAATACCTATAACATTCCATCAAACATGCTAAATGGTCTATTCTGCCACGAGCAGAGGAAGTATTAAACAAAAAAAAATTGTTCCCTTTTTATTTTGTAAGGTTAACTCCCGTTTACCCAACTTCATTAGCTAAAACAGTATTACCATGCATCCCCTTGAGAACAAACCCGCTTATTCAAGGGCAATATATAAAACAATCCAGTAGACAGAGCTGTAAAGAAACATTTTACTACAAATAGTCATTCAGCTTTTGAACACTGGGTGCGTATTCTGACAACCCATAATTGTAAAGACTCCTCATTTACAAGAATTCCTGCTAATTAAAACATAAAAGGGCCGGCCCAGTGGCGCTGAGGGTTGAGGCACCAGACTCCACACCTCGCACCATGCCGGCAACCTGAGTTCGGGAGCAAGCTCAGGCTGCCAGGAGTCAGTCGGGGAGGGGGGGGGGCTGGGGCAGCTCTCCTCTCCGGGGAAGGAAGTGAAGGTCCCCGGCTCCTGGCTGCTGCCCGGTGAAGGCTAGGTGGCAGCGCCAGGCCATAACCTTACAAAATAAAAAGGGAACAATTTTTGTTTTTGTCTTGATGCAAGTTTAATACTTCCCCTGCTTGT
Organism: Neoceratodus forsteri; assembly: GCA_016271365.2. Taxonomy (NCBI): domain Eukaryota; kingdom Metazoa; phylum Chordata; order Ceratodontiformes; family Ceratodontidae; genus Neoceratodus; species Neoceratodus forsteri. Next base: position 1,420,997,013 of record CM028129.1, read on the forward strand.
GGCAGAATAGACCATTTAGCATGTTTGATGGAATGTTATAGGTATTCCTCCCAATGAAGTAACAAAAGTACAAGTAATGTACATGCTTCAGGACCTCCTTGTGAATGAGCTTGCTCAATGGAGTCTTCCTGCAGTAAACTTGAAGTTGAAAAAAAAAAGAATGCTGGTATTAGGCCGGGTGGTCGGAAGGGGCCATCACTGGAGCCACGGAGCACATGTGCACCTCCACGCATGCACATGCACATGACCACATTACGGGCCGGGGTAAAAGAGAAAATCATGAAAAATACCATGTCTCCCCCTTTGCCAGGTAGGCACAGGAGGCAATGGGGGTGGCAAAAAGCTATATATATAAAAAAAAAAAGACAAAACACAAAAAGACCATCATGTTCAAGAAAAAAGGGATTAATTCAAAATTCAAGACACTCCTTCATAACAGAATCAACTATATTTATAGTATAAGTCTCATAAAGGTCTCATAAAATCCTGGCTGTAAAAGGATATATGGAACAAAATATAGTTCTCTGGAAGGAGTGTTCATTTAGTATGCCCAGTGCACTGGTGCTGCTTGAGATCTGGATAGTGCAAAAACGTTTTCTCCATATGAGGAAGGGAGAGGGTAGTGTGTCCGAAGTTGCCAAATGCCACGTGGTGCTACCATCTTTAATTATACCGAGTATCACCAGGGCAAATATCAGTCACCAACATTTCTTGTTTAGCATAGGAGCCCCTGAGCCCAAGAGCGACTACTAGTACCATTTTCTGATAGTTAGTTTCATGTAAAAAGGAAAAAAAAACTCCTGACACAAACATACCTCTGTCCTTAGTGCTGGGTACTAATGTCCAGCCTAACAGTAATTTAAGCAGTCTCTGTAGCCTCTTCTTCCGAATCCAACTTCCTGCTTTGAATTTCCATTTCAATTTTCTTCAGAAGTTTAACTGCATCTTTAGAGTCAGAAAATTGATACGTTTTGGCTCCATACATCACTTTTAGACTGGCCAGCATGAGAAGAAAGTGTTGGACTCCTAACTGTCTTAACCTGGTACGGACCCTATAGAAACTTTCATGGCATTGCCGAATTACATAACTCGGGACGATGAAAAAGGTGTACCTGATTCTTCCTCCATTCGGATGGTCCCTTCTGTTTTGCTTTATACAAGATAGCATCGCATTCCGTGTCCGACCCCTGGTTTAACCAAAATAGTGTGTGGCTGAGAGCCATTGGTCGTTTGATGATTGTGGCCTCCCCAGGGAGTAATCCAGTAACTTTTTATCACTAAAGGAACTGTAGGTAGTTGGTAGTGCTTGGTTAGCCAGGTTGTGATAAATTCAGTCAGGTTATCCTCTTCAGTGCCTTCTGGAAGCCCTAATATGCGAATATTGCTTTCCCGAACATTATTCTCCAGAATCTCAAGCCATTTTCAGAGTAAGTCATTTTCTTTTGTCAGGCCTGTGGAAACAGAGTTCTGCCTGCCTTTTTTAACAGCACTTTGGATCTCCACCGGAAGTGAGCTAATTTTTAAATCCATAGATTTTAGCTGGTCTTGGAAAGCGACCATCCTTTTGTCCAGCAATTGTATAGCCCAGAGAAGTGCTGCATTTGTGGGCTGAGCAGATGCTCCATCCTCAGCGGGTTGTTGATCATCTTTGCTGGGCCCCGGTCATGGTTCTTTTGGCCAGGCTTCCTCTCCACCAGCACCCACCTGCTTTCTCCCCATGCTGATCTGTGACAGTCGGAGCTAAGACATGTTTGGTATGTTTTCAAAGTTTTCTCCTTTGTCAGTGACTACACAATTAAGGTTAGAAATTGTAGATTTTAATTATTTGATGCAAATTGCTCTCAAAGTAGCGGAGCCTCTCAGAGTTGCTGCTCCTTGCTCGGCGGTTGGCCACGACCCCCAGGAGAGTGTTCTTCTGATGCTCTGGTGACCCCTGTGGTTGAGCCAAGAGTGTGTGATGTTTTGTGTTTTTTTTTTGGGGGGGAGGGGGCCACATTGCATGCCTGTGCAGAGACATACACAAAAAGCATCATGGAGCAGGAGGAACAAGGGAGAAAATGAAATGGAAAATGTTTTTTTCTTGCAGCCAGTGCCAGTGCTGCAGGTCTTCAAACCACAGGCTCCACCAGGCCCACATCGATGATGTTTCTAGCTCAGATAGGAGTTCCTGCTGGGTGGATTAAGCCACAGATTGCCATTGGCTGGGTCAAAATGAAGGGGGGGGCAGAAGGGGGGGGAAACACTGTACTTTATTTGAAATGCATCCAGAGCTATGCTTCTCCATTCTCCTATCTCATATCCTGTACATTCCTCCATATATCTTATGCTTCTGCAACTGTGTTTTTTTTTTTTTTTTTTTCCCAACAAAACTCTCTCCTAATGGAAACAAAGTTTTAAGCCACTCTGCTTCCTCTAACTGAAACTCCCTTCCCCATGAACTACAGACTACCTTCCCCGTCCAAATATTCAGATTTTTTTCTCATAGCCCAACTCTCATCTCTATTGGCTTTGCCTGCTGACTAGGGATGAGTGAAGTTGGCACAATTCGTAGAGTGCAACTCAGTCTGCTAAGTGCGGAATTTCACCCGCTAACAGCAAAATTTAGCCCCCATGGCAAAATTTTGCCATTCGCAAGCAAAATTCCACTGTTCGTGGGTGAAATTCCACACTTTGTATTGAAATTTCCAGCAAAGTCGCATCTCTGAATTTTCAGCCTAATAGCAAAAATTTGCAGAGGGTGACTTTGCCAGCGAATTAAAACTTCGCAACATCTCTTCTACTGACCCTCTCATTAGCATTCTATTGATGGTTCCCCTCAGCCACATCACCTTACTCTTTTATATTTAAGTGCTTACCATTTGTATCGTACTACTGTATGTCCAACTTTGTTGCTCTTTCTTTGTATTTAAACATATTTTGAGATACTTCTGTATAAAAGGCACTGTACAACATACAGAAATAAATTAAACTGGATAAGGCTCAGCTTTACAGCCTTTGTCATAGAGCAGTGATCCTCAGATCGTGGCTCTTCAACTTATCACCTGCGGCTCTTCCCAGTAAGCAATGCAGATAGTTTCTGCACTCTACAGTATTGACCAACCGGGATGCACTATAATACTACTGCTTTGTACACCAGCAAGCATTATTTTCAAAGTTTATTGCAAATTTTCTTGCAAGCTGCACCCTGTCAGACTGTGCAAATCTTAACTGTTTAGTAAATGAAATGAAAGAAATGTTCAGTAATTGAAACATTTTCTTTTACACTGGAGTGTGTTTGGCAGAATTGACTAGGAAGTGTACGTTGTGGCTCCTTGGCTAACATGACTGCTGATGTGGCTCCTGAGCCAGTCAGGACTGAGTATCACTGTCATAGAGTGTTCAATTACAGGAGCTATGCCTGACATATTACCACTCATTATAACGATTGTTCTTTGAAGCACAGACCTGTCATTCTAGTCGACCCCCTCTTCCCACCATATTAGATGGCCATCAAACTAGCTGGACCTTTGATCTTTTTCTGCTGACATTTGTCTGTATTTCTGTTTTTCTGTATTACCCGATAAGGGCCTAAACGTGAGCTAATATCCCTCCAAGTACACACTATTTTTCTTATCATACAGTGAAAGTAATAGTTTTTTCTGCTGGCTGAAGTAATGTTCTTGAAAAAGTTTCATGTAGCAATGCGATACACTTAAAATACTTGGTGCAAAATAACGGAGTGTAGAGTGCTTTCAGAGATTAACCCAAGCAGCTTAACACACTGCATACATAACAAGTAATCTCTTAAAAACATGAAGCTCAGCGCTGGATCATGATTTCCTGGCAGACTGGTTTTATTAAAATGAGATCACCTTCATGCATGAAGTGTTTGATGCTGGGTTGGATTGCTGTCTGAAGTAATTCCATAGGGCACTGGCAGAATGTCAAGTACTACATGTTTGAATATTCAGCCTAAAAAAGTAACATTTTGTATATTTCCTAAGTCTAAGAAAACCATTAAAGGATGTACGATATAAGGATAATGTAGTGGATGTCACTTTTGGCCAGTATTAAAAAAAACTATAATATATATATATATATATATATAGCGCAATATATGCGCATGTCATGCACTGCGAGACACCCCACCGTACTAGCTGCTCCTTCCACCCACCTACGCTACCACCAGACCTCCACCAGGTGGTGACGGGACTACGGGAGGGACAGCGTCCTCCCGGGAGAGGAGAGCTGCTGGTAGGAGGCTCAGTCCTGCTCCCACCCTCTCCCCCCCTACATTGGCTCCCCGACGACCCAAGGTCGTTCCCGAACCTGGGTCGCCAGTGTGACACGAGGTAAGGCTAGATGCCTCGACCCTCAGTACCACCGGGCCAACATCTACTCTGCTGCTTCTTAACGAATACGAAGTGTCATCTGTTCAGTCTGTGTGATGTCCTGCAGGTAGAAAACCATCCTGCACCGGTGTGACCATTCACTGACTGCCTTTTTGTCTTCTTAGGCTAACCACCATCAGATAAATAAAACTGATGATGTGGACTAGTAGTAGCACACTGAACCACTTGGATTTTACTATAGGAGTGTGTCACTCATCTAATTCATTTAACAGCAGATGGCCTAGGAAGACAGAGGGCTGTCAGTAGCTGGTTGCTGTGGACAGGGACAGTTTTCGTTCTAGGACACCTCACTGACCACCCAGATATAACTCAGCACCCTTTTGTGGGGAGTGGATGAGAGGAAGTTGGTTTGTGGGTTCGATCCTTGTTTTGCTGGTATAGGTTGGGGAGTTTGGTAGTGGGATTATATTATTTATTTATTTTATTCGTTGGTAACCGGGTAAGACCCACTAGGCACAAGTGCCTTTTTTCAGGGGTGACCTGGCAGCACTGGGGGGTTAAGTGATTTGCTCAGAGTCACACAGTATGCAAGTGGAGGTTGTGGGAATCAAACCCAGGTCTGCTGGAAGTACCAAGCTCATTCACAGCTCATTACTCTAACCTCTAGGCTATACTGCCAGCCTATTTCATTGTATTATATTGTACGCCATGTATACAAAGTATATATTGGGTGGGGAGAAGGCTACAAATAATATATATAGGAAGGCAGTTAGGCAGTATAGCGCAATGGTTTAAGGCTCTGAGCTGCAAATCTGGAGACCTGGGTTTGAATCCCACAGCCCCCACTTGCATACTGTGTGACCCTGAGCAAGTCACTTAACTTCCCTGTGCTCCCAGGGTGCACCTGTAAACAAGCTTTCAGCTTAATGTGTCTCACCTGGTTAAACAATCCAAAAAAAAAAATGCAAATTTGTTGGGTCTGGGAGTAGGGGAGAGAGATGTGGGTGTTACAAGGGTGGAGGCTTTCATTTCTGTCGTTGGGGCTGGTGGAAGGAGATTGGAGAACATGGCTACATTGGTGGAGGGGGGGTTTCTGTAAACAGTTTGTAAAAAGCTGTAATGTATTGTGGCACTTAGCCAGCAAAGTGCCTCTTGAGCTAGGCGAACAACTCAACAAGAGGCACGTCTTTGTATGCTCATTGGTTTTACCACAATTAATACCTCCCTTAATATTTTCATTGTTGCCATCCTTTGATTTGTTTGCGTACCTTGCTTTCATCCTCCTTAACCAAAATGCTTGATTGTATTGGGAGGGGTTTCGATAGCAGAAGAGCAGAAGTAATTCTACCTCTCTTGATCACTAGTGAGGCCCTGTGTGGAATACTGTGCCCAGTTCTGTAATCTTCATCTAAAGAAAGAAAAAGACAGGCTTCAGACTGTGTGGCATAGGGTAATCAAAATGATTCAGTGCCAACAGCGTATATTCTACAAGAAAAGCACAGCAGCCCCCTCCCCCCCCCCACCTTTTAGGAAAGCAGTCCCCTTCAGACAAGATCCTTGGTAAAGTACAGATTCCTTTATTTTCAGTGCAGTAAAGTGCAAATACAGACCAGTGGTACTAGGTGTAAAATGACCTCAACGTTTCACTCTCTCTTAAGCTCAAGATAGAATGAAACACTGGGGGCATCTTACACCTAGTACCACCGGTGTCTGTATGTATGCAGTTTACTGCACTGCAAATAGAAAAATCTGCACCTTACCAAGGATCTTGTCCGGAGATGATTGCTTTCCTGAAGCAGGTGAGTGCTGTGCGTGTCTTTTCCTGGACTGTATGCTGTTTTAAGCACGGGCACCAATTAGCCAGAGTAGCCTTTTCTTTTTGTGAATACATCCTGTAAGAATTGGCTCAGGACTGTGAACATGTGCTCACTGAAGGCTTGAAGGCAGAGGGGTGATTATATTAGAGACCTTCAAGTTCCTACAAGGAATGAACAGGACTGACTGTGAGGAAATGTTTAGCGTGAATGGCGAGGCAAAAACATGGGGATGTGAGTGGATGCTGGTGGTGGTGAAGTCAGGAAGGATGTGTCAAAGTTTTATTTTACAGCGAGAAAGCGAGACTGAGTCATGGAACAGCCTAACAGTAGAGGTGGAGAAGGTGAAAACCATAATTATAAGTCTAATTAATTATTCATGGGCAGAACTAGCTCACTGACTGGCTGTAGTGCCAGTCTGAAATCTCTTAAAAATGACTGGCATGGCAGTGGCACTCAGCTCACGTGCTGTTCACCGGCAGCAGCGGCACCTGCACAAAGCTGTTTCCTGTGCTAGACACCTGAAGAAAACAAATGTCATCATTGCGATTAGACTTATAATTGCAATAATGACCTCACAGCCAGTCATTTCCTTTGATTAATGACCAGCTGGGTGGAGTTGGCCTTCGGCTGCACCCCAGGCCACCCTTCCACCCCAGCCAGTCGTTAATAGCCAGAAAATGACCATCTGTTCAGTCATTATTGCTTAAACAGTTTCAAGCACTACTGTACTGGGACACATTTAAGGGGCTAGTAGTTACTCGGAGGAGTAACATTAATGTAGGGGCAAAGGGGGGGGCAGGTGTAAAAGCTCCATTTAGACAGTAGGTTTCAGGGTAGCATAGGGTATAACAAGGCAGACTGGATGGATCAATGGTCTTTCTCTGCAGGCATTGTCTATGTTTCTCTGTTTCTGAGAGTCTTTGGATGCAAGGCTTAAAGCAGCAGTGCAACGAACTGTCCGAAAAAAAAAACAATGTTCTAGGGACATGGATATGTTGTTCATCCACACTCATTGGCAGTATCCTTGCCGCTTTAAATCTTGCCGGAAGGTCTTCAAGCTTGCTCCTCCCACCCACCCGGGTGGTATAACTCTCGGCTCCGCCCCATGACGCCAGATCTTCCTTACCGCTTGGAAGCTCAAGTTTCCCTTAACGCTCTGCGTTGTGACTGAATTCCTATTTCTCCGTTTGGATTTAAAATAATATTTTGCAAAAGACTTCAGTCTTGATCCCTCGCTGGCTGCGATGGATAATCGACTCCCAGTTTCGGAGATGCCCATGCGGGAAGAAGATGTCTCAGACGGATCCACACTCCACGTGTGTCTACTGCTTAGGCCTTGAGCACGACCCGCAGGCTTGCGACCTGTGCTCATCTTTCTCGGCCTCGTCCTCGAAGACGTGCTGCCCGATTGCAACTGGCCGTCGAGGCGTTTCCCTCAGTGAAAGTCAAGGAGCCGGTTGGCGGTGTCCTTGTGGCCACGGTTTCGGCGGATCAGCTCGAGCGGATGGTCGCTCTCAAGAGGAGGCGGCGCTGGCCGATTCTTCCTCGGGCCGCCGCATTTATCCCGCCTTCTGGGTTCTTCCTACACGGCTTCCTTTAAGGAGCTTTGTCTGTCCCTCTCCACTAAAGGAGAAGGGCCTGCGTCTGCTGGACCTTTTCTCGGTCCAAAAGAGGGACAAGGGTAGAGTCCCTCCCGTCGACGCTCTTGGGCCGGGAAAGGTCCCTCTCCCGGGCCGTCGACCGTCGGCTTGACCACTGGCCTCACGGTGTCCCCGTCAGGTCAGTTGACCGAGACTCCCACTGATGAAGTCGATTTTTCGACCCATTGGACAGGCTGTCGCCTTTAGCAGCCGAGATTCCCTCCCCGGTTCCCCGGGAGGAGTTGAGGATCCCGTGGGCTCGCCTGTGCCTCCGGTTCCGGAGCCCTCGGATGGACCTTCCGAGCCGAAGGGAGTGTCGGTTCCGGCCGACACCTCCCTGCACCGACCCCGGAAATTCCGGGACTCTCGGTCTCGGTCTCGGACCTCTTCGCGGTCCAGCCGTTCCCACCGTCATAGGCGGTCTCGGTCTCGGCACCGCGGTAAGCGGCGTTGCCGCTCGTCCTCGTCCTCCTCCTCGGATGAGGGGAGGCTTCGGCGTAAATTACGTCGACGGTACGAGGACCTTATGTTGCAACAGCTCCTCCTGGCCGGGAATAAGCCGACTCCGGCGCCTTCCCCGGCCATTAAGTGGCTGTCACCGGAGCGGCCGACACAACCCCTCGACTTGCCGAGAGCCTATACCCAGGCCGGTTGTTCGGCCAAAACCAGCTGCTCCACCGATTGCGGTGGAACCTCCGCCTCCACAGCCACCAATTGGGGCTCCGACCAAGGATTCTCGGTCGGCTAAGGTTTCACCCATCGGCTGTCAGTTACCCTCACTCCGACCGACCTCGGCAGGTGAAGGGTGGTTCAGGCCAGAGGCAGCTCTCGAGGACTCTTCCGAGTCCGAAGATGATTCCTCCTTCTTCTCAGCGACTGGACTTGGAGTCTTCGGAAGGTCAGCCAATGGGCGATAGCCCGTCGTCCTTCCTAGGACTGCTTCGGCTCATCTCGGAGTCTACCGGGATGGAGCTCGAACCCGTTCCAAGCAGGCCAGGTATCCCCTCACGGAGATTCTGGACGAGGGATTCTCCGGCCGAGGCCTTTCGGTGGCGAGGCCATAGTGGGTCCAGCACTGGAACTTTGGCAGCGCCCTGCTTCCTGCCCTCGCGCCCGGCCAGGATGGCCAGGAAGTATCGGTCCCTACCGGTTCCTTGTCGGTTTTGAACACCCCTCTGCTGAGGGTTGGTTACCGACAGCGTTTTCCGGTAGCGCCCGGCATAGCGCCAGGGATGTGGACAAACCTCCTGACAAAGAATCAAGGAAATTGGACTATGTCAGGCGAAAGTCTCGCTGCGTCCTCTCGGCCTTCGTCAGGCCAGTTCGGCCGTCCTCATGGCACATTTTCTCATGCCCTGTTGGGCTCCCTGGATGAGGTCATCCCTCATCTTCCCGCCGATCTGCAGACTACGGTTAAGCAGGTGCGGGACCAGGGCAGGGCAGTGGCCAAACAGCAGCTCCAGACTGCTTTGGATGTAGGGGACTCATGTGCCAGATCGGTGCGGCCGCAGTGGCTATCGTCGGCGGGCTTGGCTGAGGATATCCACCTTGCCGGATACCCAGCACAAGTTGGCGGATGTTCCCTTTTGGGGACTGACCTCTTGACCCCTGGGGTGGAAGGTCACCTGCAGAGGATCGAGAAGTCCAATGCCACCTTGGACTCGGTCTCTTCCGCTCAGAAGGACAAAGGCCGCAAACCACAGCCTAAGCCCTTTCGTCCTTCTCTGTGCCCGCGGCGCCCGGCCCAACAATCTCAGGGCCAGCAGGCTCGACTTGGCATCCCAAACCCAAGCCGCGGCTTCCTCTAACAGGAGGCAGGGAGGAAAGGGCCCAGGGGTCCCTCGGCGGTCCCTCCTCCAAGCCTGCCCAGTGGCGGGCTGAGGAGTGTCCCCATCCCGTCACCTTACCCTAGGTCCCCGTGGGAGACGGCTCCAGCACTTCCGTTCCACCTGGTCCCATGTTACCACGGACAGGTGGGTCTTGAGGTGGTGGGAAGAGGGCCTGCCTCTGGAATTCGAGCAGGCACCACCCTTCAGAGCCGTCGCCCCTCGGGGGGCTTCGGGATCCCCAGCCTCACTGGCGGCTCGTCGAGCCGACATCGCTCTCCTCCTCCAGAAGGAGGTGGTAAGAGAGGTGGTGGACCCTCCTTCAGACCCAGGGTTTGTGTCCAGGTACTTCCTGGTTCCGAAGCGGACGGGGGCTGGCGCCCATTCTCGACCTACCGCCTCAAACAAGTTCCTAAGGTCTCAGAACCTTCAGGATGGTCACTCTGGCTCAGATAATACCATCCTTGGGCAGCGCGTGTGGTTCTGCTCTCTGGACTTGCAGGGCGCGTTTTCACGTCCCTATCCGTCCGTCTCACCAGAGATTCCTTCGCTTCCGGCGGAAGGATCTCTCTTGAGTTCAAGCCATGCCCTCGGCTTGTCTCCAGCTCCCAGGGTCTTCACCAAATGCATGGCAGTGGTGACAGCATTCCTGCGGCGCCGAGGGTCGGGTGTACCCTTACCTGGGCGACTGGCTGTGAGCAGCTCCCTCCAGGAAGGAGGCGGAGTGGTCAGAGATCTGGCCCTCCAGGTCTGCTCTCAACTGGGCCTCTTATCAACGAGGCCAAGTCGAACTCGAGGCGAAGCAGGTGATTCTATTCACCGGGCAGCTCGACTCTCTTCGAGCCAGAGCGCTCCAGCGGACAGGGCCGAGGTTCTTTCCTCCTTTGCCCGATCATTTCTGGTTGGGCAATTGCCCTCCCGGGACTTCCTGCGCCTCCTGGGTCTCATGGCGGCCTGTACCAGCGTGGTCCGTTGGGCCCGCTGGAACATGCGTCCCCTTCAGTGGGGACTGGCCAGCCAGTGGTCACAACGCTGCGATCCCTTGGACCAGCTTGTGTCGGTGACACAGGGGATGTGGAACGCTCTCCAGTGGTGGACGTTCAGAGCATTTGCAGGAGGGCATCCCGTTCGTCGCCCAGGCCGACGGTCTCTCGTCGACCGATGCCTCTCTGATGGGTTGGGGTGCCCATCTGGGGAACACCGGGCTCATGGCCTCTGGTCCCGGGAGTCCGATGCCACATCAACCTGCTGGAGCTCAGGCGGTCCGCCTAGCTCTCACCGCCTTTGCTCCGTTCCTCCGGGTCAAGTGGTCCGAGTCCAGACGGACAATACCACGACCATGTACTATCTAAACGCCAGGGGGGCGCGCTCCATGCTTCTATGCAAGGAAGCTCTCCGATTTGGTCACTCGTCGCAGCCTGGAGGCGGATCTCCTAGCTATTCACGTGGCAGGAGCCTCCAACACCCTGGCCGATGCCCTGAGCCGGATAGGGGCTGCATCCCACGAGTGGTCTCTCCTGCCGGAGGTAGTACAGCATCTGTTCTCCCTTTGGGGCACACCTCAGGTGGACCTGTTTGCCTCCATGGAGACCGAGCTGAGTCTGTTCCATGCCCGCCCCCTCAGCAGGGCTCGCTGCAGGGATGCCTTCTCGAGGCAATGGACCGGGCCTCTTTACGCCTTTCCCCATTTCCCTTGATCCACAAGGTGCTTCTCAAGGCGAGGAGGGACAAGGCGCAGGTGATTCTGATAGCCCCAGACTGGCCTCGCCAGTTCTGGTACCCAGATCTCCTCAGTCTCAGCTCCAGGACTCGCGGCAGCTTCCAGCTCGCCCGGACCTGCTCTCAGTCAATCAGGGAAGGTGTTCCATCGGACCTTCAATCCCTGCACCTGGCCGCCTGGTTCCTGAGCGGCTAGAGTTCCAGGCCTTGGGTCTTTCCGGAGGTCCTCAATGTAGTTGAGGCGTCCGTGAAGTCGACCAGAAAATGCTATGCCTTCAAATGGAAAAGGTTTTCCATTTGGTGTCAGAACAAGGCTTGGACCCTTCCTCCTGTTCCTTGGCAAGCATCTTGGACTATTTTGGTCCCTTTCTAGTCAAGGGCTTAGGTCGGCGACCTAAGGGTGCACCTGGCAGCCATCTCTGCTTACGGGCGCGGGCCGGGAGAGCAGTCGGTGCGCAGGAGAAGGTGGTCTGGCGCTTTCAAGGCCTTGATCACATTTCCTCCAGTGCGGAACCCCCACCTCCGTGGGATCTACTGCTGGTACTGGCAAAGCTCATGGGCAAGCCATTCGAACCTATGCACAGGTGTGCTCTCTCTCACCTGTCGTGGAAGACCGCCTTCTTGGTGGCTATCACGTCAGCCAGAAGGATGGGAGAGCTCCAGGCGCTCCATCGAGTCTCCTTACCTGGTCTTCCACAGGGACAAGGTTGTCCTGCGCCCCACCCGAAATTCCTTCCGAAGGTGTTGTCGGAGTTTCACCTTAACCAGGTGTTGACTCTGCCGGTGTTCTACCCCAATCACACCTCGGAGGCCGAATATAGGCTCCATACTCTGGACCCTAGAAGGGCGCTCGCTTATTATAAAGGAGCGACGGCTGAAATTCGGGAGAGGTTCGCCAGCTGTTTGTCACCCTACGCTGAAGCCGCATCTGGCAGACCTGCAGCCAAGCGGACGATAAGCAGGTGGGTAACCTCCTGCATAGATCTCTGCTATAAGTTGGCGGGCATGGAGCCTCCCAGAGGGATAAGAGCTCATTCTACCCGCCATATTGCTGCAACGGTGGCTGCTTCCAGGGACGTCCCTATCCAGGAAATCTGCAGGGCTGCTACCTGGAAGTCAGCAAACACCTTCATTACCCACTACCACATCGACCTTGAGTCACGCGGGATGCTGGTTTTGGGGCCTCGGTTCTCCAGTCTCTCTTTCCCAAGTAAGTATGTAGGGGTGTCGTCTTGCCTCCCTCCTCCCGGAGAACTGCTAGGAGTCTGCCAATGAGTGTGGATGAACAACATATCCATGTCCTAGAAATACAGGTTACTCACCTGTAACGGGAGTTCTAGGAATGGTATATATGTTGTTCATCCACCGACCCACCCGACCTCCTCGGCTTCGACGCACAACCTGAGCTTCCAGCGGGCCAGATCTGGCGTCATGGGGCGGAGCCGAGAGTTATACCACCCGGGTGGGTGGGAGGAGCAAGCTTGAAGACCTTCCGGCAAGATTTAAAGCGGCAAGGATACTGCCAATGAGTGTGGATGAACAACATATACCATTCCTAGAACTCCTGTTACAGGTGAGTAACCTGTATTTTTTCACCAACCTGACTACGTCTGTTAGTGTAACTTCCGGTTACTAGTTTTGCAAACCGCATGCTTTGAAACACCATATAAATGCTATTATTAGCAAAAGTTACCTATTAATTGGCACAAAAAAAATAATGCCCTCCATGTTTGTTTTGGAGCACAAGTTTCCCACAATGCACTAGGACTATTCTTCAGGATAAAAAACCTTCTACCAAGGGAGGCTAAAAAATGGCTAGTCCAAACTACATTTCACCCCTTGCTAGACTATGCTGACTTCCTTTATAGCCAAGGTCCTGCTGGTTCTCTTGCAAAACTTGATATACTCTACCACAGAGCATTAAGGTTTATAACAGAGCTCCCCTACTCCACCCATCACTGTCTCCTATGCACTGCCATGGCCTGGCCTTCTCTTACCCTTAGGCGCCAGAGAAACGCGGTACTATGGACCTTCAGAGCCATTACCAACAACCTGCCCCGCTGTATCACTGACTGCCTACCTCTAGCCCCCCTACCTAACTACGCTCTAAGAAGTGCTTCTTACGTAACCTTGCAAATCCCGAAGGTGAGATCCCGCTTCGGCAGGGCGGCATTAAGCCATGCACTTCCTTCGCTGTGGAACAAGTTGCAAAAATCCCTGAAATTAAACCTCCCTTGTACACTCGCATCTTTTAAAACTTTAATTACCCACAAATTCAAGGAATCCTGCGACTGCTTCCATTAATACCACAGATTATACGGATAATACTACCAGCCCTCGGCCCATATCCCTGCCCTCTCCTCTCCTTCACTACCTCATGCATCCCCTTACCTGCTGCCCTCTGAGGGGGGGGGGAGAAGGAAAAGAAAAAAAAAATTTGCGATCAACTTGTACTTTCTCTTATGTTACCGTAGCTTGGATACTTAGTATTTTTTGAGTATGTTAGATCTGTGTAAATCCTGCTCACATTTGTCCTAATGTATACTGCCATGTCAGCAGCACTTGCAATTCTGTTGAATCTTTCTGTAGTTTTCCCTTATCCCAGGTTCACCTCGAAAATGAGCTCTGCTCAATGGTGCCCGCCTGGTTAAATAAAGATTTTGATTGATTGATTGATTGACTATGGTAGGCTAGCGTGTGTGACCTTGCGAGCTGCAGTATACACTGGCTGTTTATTGTTTGAAGTAGTGCACTGTTTTTTTTTGAATAGACAATGTTCTATAATATTATTTTTGTAACCTCAGTTTAAGCAACAGTGCAACCCACTTAAGCCACAGTGAGCACAGTTCAGTGTGGCTTAAGTGGGTAGCACTGTTGTTTGCAGAGGTTAAAAAAATATAAGACATCATCGAAGCTGTACTGTTCACTTATGCCCAGTGAATGCGTCAGTTTGTCTGTAGCTGGCGTAATGGAGAAGATGAAAGAAAATATTTTTTTTTACTATCCAAAAGCAGTCACTGAAGCTGACTGAGGTTGCGCTCATCCTGCTTTTCAAAGGACAGCTTCACAGAGAGGCAAATCTGCTCTCTGTGATCTATCGGGCATTACTGAGGGGAGGAAAAAGGGTTAAAAGCTTTGTCCCAGTCTAGCAGCTGACAAGGAGTGGGGATTTGTTTATATGTTCGCAAAAGTGCACAGGACTATACTACATTGCTGTTGGCAGTAGTCTTGCTGTGTGTGTACAGTATTATAGGAGTTTAGGATACAGTAGCTAACAGCACAGAAGCGGCCCCACTGGAAACTGCCCATGACAGGTTAAATCCAGACAGTCAACCACAAACAGAGTCCGGCGGTGAGCAACTGGCTTCAAGTAAAATGTTATTATTTCAGAACATAGTAAAAAATACTTACAAAGTGCATTTGTAGCCAGGCAGTGCATTCAAAGCAGAGAGTGCAAACCGTTACCGGCAGCTTTTACTTTGCACTCTTTACTTTGAATACACTGCCTGGCTATGAATGTACTTTGTGTTTTTTACAGTGTTCTGAAATAAAGTTTAAAGGTGACCTGTAAAGAACCACTGCAGCCTGCTCCCGTCCCCACATACCTTACGACGCTGCTGCAGGAGTCCGAGGCTGCAGTGATCATAATTTTTAATCCACAGGTTATTTTTATATAAACTGCCAAAACTTTTGGCCAGAAGCACCTCAAGGAGTCATGGGTATTGCACCCATTTAACGATGTCGCTCCCACCACTGCTCTTATTATAGCAGCGTGGCGGTACTTTATTATGCATATTTTATGGCTTCTAATGGGATCTTGATACCTGTAATGATACTTAACAGCAATAGCTTGTCCAGGTGTTGCTGTAAGTAACATTACAGATATCAAGACCCCCTCAGAAGCCATAAAATAAGTATAATAAAGTACCGCCACTGCTGGTATAACAAGAGCAGTGGTGGGAGCGACATCACTAAATGGGTGTAATACCCATGACTCCTTGAGCCCGCTCAATCGGGAACTGTGTGGCGCTTCCACGTTTGACTGAAAGTTTCGGCAGTTTACATAAAAAGCACCTGGATTAAAAATTATGATCACTGCAGCCCTGGACTCCCGCAGCAGTATTGTAAGGCATGTGGGGATGGGAGCGGACTGCAGTGGTTAACAGGTCACCTTTAACATTTAACTTGCAGCCAGTTTCTTAGTGCCAGACTCTTTGCAGGAGTTTAGGATTCAGCAGACAACTCTTGCAGCAGTCACATTCGGGTAACATGAATGGCAATGAATGTGAACGCGCACGACTGTATAAACAGAAACAAAACATTGCATTATGGCCTAACAGAGATGCATACTGGGAATGCCAGTTGATCTTAAAAAAAAAAACACGATGCACTCTGATTAAATATGGTGATCCTGGCGTGGGTGTGTGCTGAGCAGGAGGTGAGAGGAGCATAAAACAAACAAAAAAAGGTTAGAAAATATTTAAGTAAATTGTGAAGGACTGTTTATAGCATAATATTTAGTGATCTAAAAGGAACCACATTTTACATCCCTAGCATTTGTCTCAAATTCTGGATACCCCTCGTACTCCAGTTTTCAAAGTGCAACATGAGTTTGCCAAACCTAATAAACAAGTTGTGCCATAATGGTTGTAATTCAGAGGTTTATGTCTAAAGAAATTCCGAGTGATTTAGAAAGATGCAATAGTTATTTCAATTGTGGTGCTGAGCATGCATCTTAAGGAAATGTTATAAGTTCAGTACAGATTGTAGGGATAAGTGCAGTAAAATTGTATTGATATATTGTTAATTTATGTTTTCTTGCACATTTTGTGGCTGCTCAGGAGAGTAGTGGCTGCAGAGGTGTGGGTCTGTAGCATGTAAAGCAGCTCAGGCTTCAGGAGGCTTGCCTCTGACGGCCCAGTGAGGAGCAGGCTGATCATGACCGTGTTCAGCCTGGCTGATAGGCAGAAAATTAGTGTAGTTGAAAGGAGGCAGCCGCAGCCGCAGCTGTATGTTTTCATGTGCAACACGCCATCCAGCAGCCAGTTAAGTTACATCACGAAAAGTCTGCTGCTTGTCTCCCCCCCCCAAACTTATAGTTTCCCCCGGTGCATCCTTTGTAGAGAAACATACCACCTTCTACAGTTTAGCTTGCCCTCCCAATTGCTTCACTCTGTGCTCCATCAGTACCAAAACAATCCCTCCCTCTGCATTTTAGCCCATGCCCCTCCCAGTTGCATTCTCCAGTGCTCTGTGTGTACCAAACCAATCCCACCCTCTGCCATAGCCTCCCCACAATCGCTTCCCCAGTGCCCTGTGTATACCAAAAGTATCTCACCCTCTGCCATAGCCCCCCCATCACTTCCCCAGGTGCCCTGTGTGAACCAGAAGAATTTCACCCTCTGACTTAGCCCGACCCCTTCCCAATTGCTTTCCCCCATGCCCTATGTGTACCAAAACAATCCCCCCCGTCATAGTCGGTTCCTCTCCAGAAAGGCCCCCAGGCTCAGCTTACACCTACAAAGAAAATGGTCCAGTAGTGACATCTTCGGCCCCTCTGCCCCACCCCAGTCCCTCTTAGCACCCCCAACCCTCACCTACCTATCTGGTCCATGTCCTGCTGCTTTCACTGGCACGCCCTGCTGCTTTGGAGCTTGATCAGAAAATGACTGATACAAGGTCAGTTCTGGTAATGGGGTTTTAATGCATTATGAACTTTTTACTCATAACTGTCATTTTTTAATAGTTTTGCCCATAATTTTCAGCATAGCCTTTTTTTTACTCTACCTCATGAACCAAGCAGGTGACATTTTTTATAATCCCTCCAAATGTGTTGGTGGGATAATAAAAAGACAATGTTGAACATTTGGGGTCAAAATCTAAAAAAAAAAAAAAAAAAAAAAGGTTATGAAGAAACATTGAAATTCTTCAACATTTACTCACAATTTTGCTATTTTTCTAGGTTTTGACCCCACATTTACGACATATTTTTTACCCCACCTCATGAACCTGGTAGATTGAAAATTTTCAGATCTCCCTCAAATGCGTTTTCGCAATTGCTCTGTGAAATTACATTTTAGATGGGATTTGAAAAGTTCTACCTGTCTTGATCATAAGGTGGCGTAATAAAAAGACCGTGTTGAAAATGTGTGGTTCAGAATCCCCCCAAAAAACAACAAAGTTAGGAAGGAACACTGAAATTGTTCAGTGTTTACTCAAAACGTTGCTATTTTTCTAGATTTTGATCCCAAATTTTCAACAAAGCAGGTGTAATTTTTAAATCCCCTCCAAAACAGGTTTTTCTAGGGACATGGATATGTTGTTCATCCACACTGTCTGGCAGGTTCCTTGCTGCTTTAAATCTTGCCGGAAGGTCTTCAAGCTGGCTCCTCCCACCCACCCAGGTTGTAAAACTCTCGGCTTTGCCCCATGATGCCAGATCTTCCTTACGCTTGGGCTCAAATTTTCCTCCTTAGCATCTGCGTGTAGACTGGATCCTAATCTTTGGGTTGGCGAAACTTGTTTTAAAATTTTTCAAGACTTGGGTCAAGTCTCTCTCCCTACATGGCTGCGATGGACAAATTGACTCGGTTTCAGCGGTGCCCTTGTAGGCAGAAGATGTCCAGGACGGACCTGCACTCCCACATCGTCTGCCTCGACCTAGAACATGACCCGCAGGCCTGCGAGTCATGCCGTTCGTTTTTGGTCAATGTCCTGGAAGATCGCGCTGCCCGGTTACAGCTTGGGTGCCCCGAGAAGCGCTACCCGCCGGTTAAGTCGAAGGAGGCCCGTTGGGCGGTTACTGCGGCCGCTGGCTCGGCTGAGCAACTCGAGCAGATGATCGCCCTCGAGGAGGAGGCGGCACAGGCCGCATCATCCACTTCCTCGGTCACAGCATTTATCCCACTCTCACTGGGTACCTCGTATTCAGCTTCTTTCAAGGAGCTTTGCCAGTCTCTTTCCACGAAGGGAGAGGGCCATCGGGACATTCCTCTCGGTCCAAAAATAAGGACTCAAGGGTAAGGTCCATCGTCGGGCGTTCGTGCAGGGAGGCGAGGTCACTTCATGGACAGTCGACACTCGGCTTGATCGAGGTTGCGGCTAAGGCGCTGGCTTCCGGCGTCCCGTCAGGCCAGCCGTCCAAGACACCTGTCGACGTGGTCGAGATTTTTCTCGACCCATCTGATGGGCTGGTGAAGCCGACAACCCTTCTTCACTGGTTCCCCCGGTGGAGACCGAGGACTTGCCTGTGCCTCCGGTGCCGCAGTCCCCGGTTAAGGCTTCCGAGCCGAGGGAAGAGCGGGTATTCCTCGCCCCTTCCCAGACCCGTCCTCGGAAACGCCGAGGATCTCGGTCTCGGACATCGTCTTGGTCCAGCCAATCGCGCTGACATCGGCGGTCTCGGCACCAAGGTAAGCGGCGCTGCCGCTCATCCTCGTCTTCCTCCTCGGAAGAGGAGAGGCTTCGGCGCAAATTGCGTCGACGCTATGAGGACCTGATGTGGCAGCAGTTACTTCTGCCTGGGAACAAGCCAACGCTGTTGCCTTCCCTGGCCATCAAGTGGCTGTCACAAGAGTGGCCGAATCAACCCCTCACTGTAGCCGAGGTGCCCAAGCCTGGGCTGGTTGTTCGGCTGAAACCAGCTGCCCCACCGATAGTGGTGGAACCTCCGCCTCCACAACCGAAATCGGGGGAGCTGACCAAGGACTCTTGGTCAGGTCAGGGCCTGCCCCACAGGTTGTCGGTCACCCTCACTCCCGACCGTCCTCGGCAGGTGGAGGGTGGCTCAGGCCCCATGCAGCTCTTCGCGGACTCCTCTGAGTCTGACGACGACTCCTCCCTGTTCTCCAGGCCCATTGACCTGGAGTCCTCTGGGGGCCAGTCGATGGACGAAAGCCCATCGTCCTTCATGGGTTTGCTTCGGCTCATCTTGGAGTCCACCGGGATGCAGCTTGAGCCCGATTCAGCGGGCCAGTATCCCTGATGGAGATACTGGACCGGGATTCACCCACGGAGGCCTTTCGGTGGCTGAAGCCATTGTTGGCCTAGCCTTGGAGCTCTGGCAGCAGCCTGCTTCCTGTCCTCGCCTTGGCCAGGATGGCCAGGAAGTATCACGGTCCTACGGCTCTTTGCCCGGTTTGGAACCCCCTCTGCGGAGGGTTGGTTACCGACAGCGTTTTCCGGCGTTCCGGGAACACTAGGGATGTGGACAAGCCCCCCAACAAGGAGTCCAAAAAGCTGGACTATGCTGGGCGCAAGGTGTACACTGCATCCTCCCTTGGCCTCCCCCAGGCCAGCTCGGCCGTGCTGATGGCACACTTCTCCCACACCCTCATGGGCTCCCTGGATGAGAGATCCCTCATCTTCCGGCCGACCTGCAGACCACGGTCTGGCAGATACAGGACCAGGGTAGGGCAGTGGCTAAGCAGCAGCTCCAAATGGCTCTGGACATCGGAGACTCCTGTGCCAGATCGGTTGTGGCCGCGGTGGCCATGCGCTGCAGGGCATGGCCGAGGATATCCACCTTCACGGCGGATACCCAGTACAAACTGGCGGATGTCCCCTTCTTGGGGACCGACCTCTTCGGCCCTGGAGTGGAAGGTCACCTCCAGCGGATCGAAAAGTCCAATGCCACTCTGGACTCTGTCACCTCCGCCCAGAAGAACAAAGGCCACTGACAGCAGCAGCAGCACGAGTCCTTTCGTTCTTCTGCGCCTGTGGCACGTCCGGCCCAACAGCACCAGCACCAGGGCCAGCAGGCTTGCGCTTGGCATCCCAAACCCATGCCCGCGGCTTCCTCCAACAGGAAGCAGGGAGGTAAAGGCCCAGGAGGTCCCTCGGCCGGTCCCTCCTCTAAGCCTGCCCAGTGATGGGTTGAGAGTGTCGCCCAGCCTCGTCACTCCCCTGAGTTCCCCGTGGAGGACGGCTCCACCACTTCTTTCCGCTTGGTCCGTTATCACCACGGACCGTTGGGTTTGAGGTGGTAGGAAAGGACCTGCCCGAGTCCGAGCAGGCCCTCTTCCAGCCATCACCGGGGGCTACGGGTCTGCAGCCTCATTGTTAGCTCATCGAGCCGATATTGCCCTGCTCCTCGAAAAAGAGGTGATCAGGAAGGTGGCGGATCCTCCTCCAGACCCGGGGTTTGTGTCCAGGTACTTCCTGGTCCCAAAGGACAGGGGCTGGCGCCCCATTCTTGACCTGCACGACCTGAATAGGCTCTAAGGTCTCGGACCTTCAGGATGGTCACTCTGGCTCAGATAATCCCATCCTTGGAGCGAGGTGTGTGGTTCTGTTCTCTGGACCTTCAGGACACGTTCTTTCATGTCCCAATCCGTCCATCCCACCAGAGATTCCTCTGCTTCAGAGCGGAGGGATCCCTTTACGAGTTCCGGGCCATGCCCTTCGGCCTTTTCCTAGCTCCCAGGATCTTCACCAAATGCATGGCAGTGGTGACAGCATTCCTGCGGTGCCGAAGGGTCCAGGTGTACCCCTATCTGGACGACTGGCTGATTGCAGCCCCCTCCAGAGCAGAGGTGGAGCGGTCCAGAGATCTGGCCCTCCAGGTTTGCTCTCAGGTTGGCCTCCTCATCAACGAGGCCAAGTCGGAACTCGTGCCAAAGCAGGTGATACACTTCATCGGGATAGAGCTCGACTCTCTACGAGCCAGAGCATGGCTCCTGGCGGACAGGGCCGAGGTTCTTTCCTCCTTTGCCCAATCATTTCAGGTTGGGCAGTCTCGCCCTGCCCGGGACTTCCTACGCCTCCTGGGCCTCATGGCGGCCTGCACCAGCGTGGTCCGTTGGGCCCGCTGGTACATGCGTCCCCTTCAATGGGGACTGGCCAGCCAATGGCCACAGCACCTCGATCCGCTGGATCAGCTAGTGACAGTGACCCAGGGGATGTGGAGCGCTCTCCAGCGGTGGACTGTTCCAGCACATCTGCAGGAGGGCATCCGGTTTGTCCACCCCGAGCCGACGGTCTCTCTATCGACCGATGCCTCTCTGATGGGTTGGGGTGCCCATCTGGGGGAGCACAGAGCGCACGGCCTCTGGTCCCTTCGGGAGTACCGATGCCATATCAACCTGCTGGAGCTTCGAGTGGTTCGTCTAGCCCTCACCACCTTCGCTCCATTTCTACAGGGTCAAGTGGTTTAGGTCCACTGGCGGACAATACCACGACCATGCACTACCTAAACCGCCAGGGCGGGATGCGCTCCATGCCTCTGTGCAGGAAGCTCTCCACACTTGGTCTCTCATGCAGGCCTGGAGGCGGATCTCCCTCGCCATTCATGTGGCAGGAGCCCAACACCCTGGCCGATGCCCTAAGCGGATGGGGCTGCGTCTCCACAGTGGTCTCTCCTGCCGGAGGTAGTACAAGATCTCTTCTCCCACTGGGGCATGCCTCAGGTGGACCTGTTTGCCTCCAGAGAGAATGCGAAGTTGAGACTGTTTCATGCCCGCCCCCCTCAGCAGGGCTCACTGCAGGGGGATGCCTTCTCGAGGCCGTGGACCCCGGGCCTCTTCTACGCCTTTCCCTTGATCCACAAGGTGCTTCTCAAGGTGAGGAGGGACAAGGCGCAGGTGATTCTGGTAGCCCCAGACTGGCCCCGCCAATTCTGGTATCCAGATCTCCTCAGTCTCAGCTCCAGGCTCCCGAGGCGGCTTCCAGCCTGCCTGGACCTGATCTCCGTCAATCAAGGGAAGGTATTCCATCCGGACCTTCAATAACTGCACCTGACAGCCTGGTTCCTGAGTGGCTAGAGTTCCAGGCCTTGGGTCTTTCCGACGAGGTCCTCAATGTCGTTGAGGCATCCCGTAAGGAGTCGACCAGAAAATGCTATGCCTTCAAATGGAAGAGATTCTCCACTTGGTGTCAGGGCAAGGGCCTGGACCCTTCCTCCTGTTCCTTGGCAAGCATTCTGGACTACCTGTGGTCCCTTTCTCAGCAAGGGCTTCAGTCCTCGACCCTTAAGTTGCACCTGGCAGCCATCTCTGCTTACTGGGCGCGGGCTGGGAAGCAGTCGGTGGCGCAGGAGAAGGTGGTCAGGCGCTTTTTCAAAAGCCTTGATCACATATCCCCTCCGGTGCGAGAACCTCCACCTCCGTGGGATCTACTGCTGGTATTGGCTAAGCTCATGGGCAAGCCATTCGAACCGATACACAGGTGTGACATCTCTCACCTGTCATGGAAGACCGCCTTCTTGGTGGCTATCACATCAGCCAGAAGGATGGGAGAGCTCCAGGTGCTTTCCATCGAGTCTCCTTATCTGGTCTTCCACAGGGACAAGGTTGTCCTGCGCCTCCACCCGAAATTCCTTCTGAAGGTGGTGGAGTTTCACCTTAACCAGGTGTTGACTCTGCCGGTGTTCTACCCCAATCACACCTCGGAGGCCGAATATAGGCTCCATACTTTGGACCCTAGAAGCTCGCTTATTATAAGGAGCGGACGGCTGAAGTTTGGGGAGAGTTTGCCAGCTGTTTGTCACCACGCTGAAACGCACCTGGCAGACCTGCAGCCAAGCGGACAATAGGCAGGTGGGTCACCTCCTGCATAGACTCTCTGCTATAGGTTGGGCGGGCATGGAGCCTCCCAGAGGGATAAGCGCTCATTCTACCGCCATACCGCTGCATCGGTGGCTGCTTCCAGGGATGTCCCTATCCAGGAAATCTGCAGGGCTGCTACCTGAAGTCAGCACACACCTTCATCACCACTACCACATCGACCTTGAGTCACGCCCGGGATGCTGGTTTTGGGGCCCTCGGTTCTCAGTCATTATTCCCTAAGTAGGGGTGGCACCTTGCTTCCTCTTCCTGGAGAACTGCTAGAGTCAGCCAGACAGTGTGGATGAACAACATATCCATGTCCTAGAAATACAGGTTACTCACCTGTAACAGGAGTTCTAGGAATGTATATGTTGTTCATCCTAACACTCTGAACCTCCCGGCCGGCCTGTAGCCTGGCTTCCAGCGGGCTAGATCTGGCGTCATGGGGCGGAGCCGAGAGTTTTACCACCCGGGTGGGTGGGAGGAGCCAGCTTGAAGACCTTCCGGCAAGATTTAAAGTGGCAAGGAACCTGCCAGACAGTGTGTATGAACAACATATACAATTCCTAGAACTCCTGTTACAGGTGAGTAACCTGTATTTGCAGTTGCTCCATGAAAACACCTTTCAACCTGCGTTGATCATAAGGAGGGGTCATTAAAAAGACTGCTAAAAATTTGGAGCCAGATTCTCAAAAAAACACAAATTTATGAAGCAACGTTGACATTCTTCAATGTTTACTCCTAGCTTTGCTATTTTACCAGCTCTTAGCCTCATACTTTCAACATAGACATTTTTTTTTGCCATCCCTCATGAACAGGACGTGTCATTTTTCAAATCCTGCCCAAAACGTCCTTTTCACACTTGTGCCACAAAATGACATTTTGGACAGGATTTCATAAATGTTAAATATCTCTGGTCAAATTTGGGGGAAAAAAACAACAATGAAGTTATGAAAAAAGTTGGCATGTTTTCAACGTTTACTCCTAATGTTGCAATATTTGTACTTTTTGAACCCATATTTTCAATATACTCATGTTTTTTTTATCCCCATTGAAAGAACATGACAGGTGTCATTATCAAATCCCCTCCAAAACTTGTTTTCACAGTTTACTCCACAAAACAATGTTTCAGGTTGCATTTCATAAATGACACCTGTCATGTTCATATGCTGGGGCAATAAAAACTAGTATTCTGAAATTTCGAGGTCATAATGTAGGAAAACAGCGTTATATGTGAACCTCTTCATTTCCCAGTCAAGACAGTTCCACTATTATAAATTGTGTTATTAATTTGTTAGTTTTAGTGTAACCCCTAGGTGGCGCTATCCCAAGGGCTACTACCTCTGCCTGCTTGGCTAGTAGCAGGTTAAGGAGCCTGAGTTCTGAAACGGATGCCTCCAACTGGAGGTCAGGGTTGGTAGTGGTCAAGCTAACCTGGGCACAGCCCTCTGGGACACTGTAACCCCCCTCTTTCCCCTCTAGTGGTCTGAACACTGTACAATAATCACTTTCACAATACCCCTGGTACACCACACAAATACCCATACTGTTTGCACTTACCACCAGGGCTGGTTCCTCTAGCTTGACCCTAGGGACCCCCTGTAAAACAAGATTAAGCACAGCAGATAGCAACAGTACAGTACTTTGAGCACAAACTCGAACCACAGTCAGGCTGCATGCAGAAAAAGTTGGATCTGATTTATTACATAGATACATAGACAGTGTCGGCAGATAAGGGCCTATGGCCCACCCAGTCTGCCCATTTGAGCTTGTAAGTTCAGTTTATGTTTTCCTAGAAGTCTGTTGCCCCCTTACCTCTGAACTCCAGAATTCCTTTATGTCTATCCCATGCATTCTTAAATCCTGTGCTTGTTTCAGCCCCCACCACTTCCTCTGGCAGGGTGTTCCACTTGTCCACCACCCGTTCTGTGAAGAAATTCTTCCTCATGTTTCCTCTGAATCGTCCTCCTTCCAATTTCATCCCATGCCCTCTAGTCCTGGAACATCTTTTTCGCTTAAAAATAGTGTATTCCTACACCCTGTTCCTCCCTGTAAGATACTTGTATGTCTCTATCATATCCCCTCTCTCCCCTCCTCTCCTCCAGGGAGTTCATGTTCAGTTCCTTCAACCTGTCCTCATAGGACTTATGATGCAATCCCTGCACCATCTTTGTTGCCCTCCTCTGAATCTTCTCTACCCTGTCTATGTCCTTACGTAGGTAAGGTCTCCAGAACTGTACACTGTACTCCAGGTGGGGCCTCACTAGTGTCTTGTATAGTGGAATTATGACCTCCCTTTTCCTGCTGGTGATGCCCCTGCCTGTGCATCCCAGCATCCCATTTGCTTTACCTGCTGCCTTGTCACACTGTTTCCCTACCTTGAGGTCATCAGAGATGATAACCCCAAGATCCCTTTCCTGCTTGGCGCATGCTATATCCTCACCCCCAACTGATATATTGTGCCAGGTTTTTGTGCCCCATATGCATTATCTTGCACTTCTTTGCATTGAATTTCAACTGCCAAACTCCTGACCATTCTTCAAGTTTCTGCAGATCCCTTCTCATTCTGTCTACACCCTCTGGTGTGTGTACTCTGTTACAGAGCTTTGTGTCATTAGCAAACAGTGAAATTCTTCCTTCTAGGTCCTGCGCAATGTCACTGATGAAGATGTTGAATAGGACCGATCCCAGCACTGATCCCTGTGGTACCCCACTGGTCACTCTTCCCTCTGTGGAGTGACAGCCATTTACCACCACCCTCTGTGTCCTGCCACCCAGCTAGTTACCTACCCACCACACTACTGTCCTGCCCACACCCATATTCCCCAGTTTGTGTTATAGTCTTCTATGTAGCACAGTGTCAAAGGCCTTGCTGAAGTCCAGACAGCGTCCACTGCCCTCCCCTGATCCACCTCCCTAGTCACCCAGTCAAAAAATTCAGCGAGGTTGGTCTGACATGAGCTCCCCCTGGTGAAACCATGCTGCCTTGGGTCCTGTAGTCCATTGACAACCAGATGTTCCAACAATCTCTCCTTCAGTAGTGCTTCCATGATCTTCCCCACTACCGAGGTGAGGCTGACTGGTCTGTAGTTCCCTGCTTTCCCTTTGTTCCCACTTTTGTATAAGGGGATTGCATCTGCTGTCCTCCAGTCTTTGGGTACCTCCCCTGTTTCCAGTGATCTGCTAAACAGGATAGCCAGAAGTTCAGCCACCACCTCTCTTAGTTCTTTAAGGACCCTGGGTTGCACCCCATCTGGCCCCATTGCTTTATCAACTCTTATTACTTCCAGTTCCTTCAGGACCCTTTCTCGTGTAAAGGGACTTGTGTCCATTTCTGCACCATTCTCACCCCTTGTACTCCCTTCAGACCCATTACCCTCCTCTTCCTCAGTAAAGACTGAGCAGAAATACCTGTTCAATATGTCAGCTTTACTGTTGTTATCCTCCACGCGGCCCCCATCCTCCCCCTTCAGTCTCACTATCCCTCCCTTTGCCTTTCTTTTTTCACTTTATTCAGAGGATTTGAACAAGGTAGGGGCAAAATCAGGTTAATTAGCTTAAAGGTTATATCAGTCAAGCAGTTATGCATGCGCTTTGAGTCCCCCCCCCACACACACAGTCCACCTCTGGGTACCCAGGTAGAGAAGAGATGGGCTAGCCAGGAAAGTTGCCCGGGGTTGCAGCTGGTTGGGGCCCTGTGATGGAAAACACAACATGCACAGTACACAATATTTGTAATCTGGAGCCAGAAGGCTCAGTTCATAAAGGAAACGAAAGAACAAGACAATCAGATGACACACTCAGATTAAGCTGTTGTTGTAGAGAGCTACCCTGGTATTTACTCACAATACCCAAGATTGGGCACAGGCTGGATGAAAATTGAGACTGCAGGTGGTTGATCTGGAATGCCAGGAGAAGCAGGGCCCACACAAGTCGCAGAGGCGTCGTTCCTGTTCAGGCATGGAGCAGGGGGCTGATCCCCAGGCAGGTCTCTCGTTGACAGCTTCTCTGTGCAGCGGGTAGTCTGGTTGGACCAGTCTGAGCCTCCCTGTCTTAAAAGTCCCGCTTGTCCCATAGCTATTCTCTTATTGGTGGTGGCACCGCTTGTAGGAGGGGCTAGAGAGAACAAAGCTGGGTGAGCCCAGATGTGGCAATGTCTATTGCAGAAGCTCAGTGGGTGACAAAGTGGCAGGGAGTCAGTGAGCGGAAGGTAGACTCCTGCTGTATACTGCTTGTTTGCTCATCAAAACAATTGTCTCGCCTGCCTGTTCAACATCAAGTCAGCCAGTGTTCATGATCTGCTGTGCTGGGGTAGATTTGGACATGCTGTGTGTGAACTCTGAACCCTAGTAACTGTTACTGACATTTGACTGCTTTTACTATCAGGCTGCACCTTACCATCATTTTCAGCCCTGTCACTTACTTCAGTGGCTGTTCTGGTATTGCCTGAGTGACTGCTGAATGCTGTACTCCCGTATTGATTGCCCCCCTCTTGCACCCTACATTACTGTTTGAGCATCTCTGTTTTAAAACTGCCGCTTGTTCCATAGTCATTCTCCCATTGGAGGTGGCAGTGCTCTTAGAATAATAATAATAATAGTAGTAATAATAATACTTTATTTGTATAGCGCAGTTCTAAAAACCAAAGTACTGTGCGTAATTAAAATACATAAAAACAACAGACAGTCCATAAAAATGCTTGTAATACAGAATTAAAGTAAATCAGATAAATTAATCACTGAATGCTTGCTGAAATAGATGGATTTTTAGGGCCGCCTTGAAGCCCTGAAAGGGCTAGTGAGGACAAAGCTGGGTGAACCCAGATGCGGCGGCATCTGTTGCAGCAGCTTAGTGGCCGGCAAAGTGGCAGGGAAGTCAGTAGGAGTCCATGAAGCCTGGGCCATAAGACTCTGCTTTTATTGAACTGGTTTGTAGTTTTCTTTTAGCTTTGTAATTAAGTTTGTTTTCTTGCTTATTTTAGTATTCTGAATTTGGTTAAAATGGGAAAATATGAAGCTGCAGTTGGGTGGGTTTTTCTCTTTCTGTGTTGTTTTGCCCTATATGAGGTTTCCTCCTACATGTAACTATGTGTGTGGGAGAATGTAATGAACTTGATTACACTATGTCAAATCTTTGGTATCCCATGCATAAGGTGACCGCGACTGAGCGCTTTCAAAAAGGGCGACTCAATCACAGTGCTTTTGTACAGGGCTACCTGGCAGGGAGGGCAACCGGATAGGGTGTTAGGCACACCGTTATGTATACACGTGCGTGGGGATGGACCTCGCCATGCAGAAGGGGAGGGAGGGTTGGTTTTTGGGGTGTAGTGCTGCGGTGGGCTGCCGAGCTGGCTGTGTGGCGTGGTGGGTTGGTGGCAGGCTGGGGCTGGGAGGGTGCCGGGTTCAGTTCTGAGCACACTCGTTTTTGCGCCAGGTTGGGGTTTTTTTTTCTGTTTTTTTAACAATTGCACACCCCTCCTCCCCAAAATGTACGCCCCCTGAAATTGAGAATCCTTTGAGGGGGAGAGTGCGGGTTTGTGTGCAGCCCCCCAAACAACCTGCATCTCAGGCGCCATCTTGCTGTTTGCTGTGAGTGTAGATCGCCAGAATTAATTTTCGGTGATGTAGACTCGTCCATATGGTGGTGGCTATTACGTGGTCACTGTTATCACATGGAACCAAATTTTTTGATCTAAGACATGCTCTTTTGAGTTTGGGTTGTTTTATTGTTTGCTCTTATCTATGGACTGGGCTGCAAGGGTCTGTGGATTTATTATCTGGCATGTGTATGTTGCCGACCAACTGCTGTTTTTTTAGGAAACTTAGGATGAAAACAAAACTCATAAGACCTGGACCCATCAGAAGCTAGCTCATAACGGAAGCCCTCAAGCCCAAAACCTGCTGCCCAGACTGTGACTATACGGATAAGCCACAAGCAGCATACCTCACCGAACACCACCGTACGGTAATTCAGCCACATACCCCCTGTCAAGCTACTCAGTATCATCTCCCTTAACACAAGAATTATCGCGATAACTAACCTATCTCCCTTAACATAAGAATTATCATAACAACTAAGCTACCCTCTAGCATATCTATAGTCTCAGTCTACATGACTATGTGCCTAAACGCACAAACGTATACAAATCTACTCATCTCAAGAGCATCCACGGTAATACACTGTCAAACCTGCTTACAGTCACTGTTTGCCTCCGCTTTTCTATGTACCCTATCCCCTCGCATGTATATACTGCTTACCTACGTCATTGTTTGTCTCCTATTACCCAAGAACCTTATATCCTCCTCACATGTGAATATTGTATACTTATTGTATGGCATAGATAGAACAGAACTATTGTATAGCTTAGAACACATATATGAACCACACAGTGCCTGTAACCTTGTATACTTAGCTGTAATTCAAACATTGTAGCCTTGTACCCTTGTAACCAGTAATCTTGTACTATTTGGTACCCATTGTAAATGAGTCAATACTGGCTCAATTGGGATCGGACCAAGTTCATGTCTTGCACTGCAATGATTATGAATAAAATCTTACTTAAATTTATTTGATGTTTGTTTGTGCTTACTTTTGTTGGCAGGCAGTGTTGAAATTAACCCTGGCCATTCTCCATCTGTGAATTTAGGCTCTCATTCTTGGCATTAGTCAAAGGGTTTAAACATTCTTTATTTAAATGCCCAAAGCCTTGTTCCAAAATTATCTGAATTTGAAGCTACTACCAGTATTTACCATGCAGATATTATAGGGGTGTCTGAATCTTGGTTGAAACCCTTACTGCCGGACAGCTTGTGCTGTTTTCCATACTATAATATTGTCAGATGTGGTCATCTAGGGGAAAAAGGGTGTTGGGGTTGCTGTATATTTCAAGGATTATTTACAGGTTAATTTGGTTTCCACTTGTGCTAGGAAAAATTCCCTGGATGAATGGCTTCTCCTTCATCTTGTTTTAGGTGGGTGAAAACATATTGATATGGGATGCTTATAATAACCCCCCTCAGTGTGATCTGCCTGGGTTGAAATAATTTCTGGATTTTGCTGAACCCTTTTCTAAACTATATGGTTTTGCTGCAACTGGAGATGTAAATTTAAATTGGCTCCACGATAGTGGGATGTCTTATGAGCAAGGCCACTGATTTTCATTTTTTATTGGAAAACTTGGTAAAATTCTGGAATTTGGACTGCCTACACACCAGTAAAAACAGACTTTTATGGAATTTAGCATTTTAGACCGGATCAGTAAATCTGCAGAACTTGTATTTTTCCTTTAATTGCTTCCTGTAGTGTTTTCAGTTTGATTCATTTAATGCTCTGTATACTAAGCCTTCTTTTATTCAGATTATTTATATATATGAAAAGACTGATGGATCTGGAAATTAGACATACAGTCACCGGTGCAGTTCCTGGAATTTCAAGTCATGAAAATGAAAATAAATTATTTTAATCACTGTGAATCAGTGGCCTTGCTTATGAGTCAGTAATGCAATCCTACCTCCTGGTTCAGTTAATTAGAAATCCTGCTAAATTAAATTCTGGCAGTTCTAACCATTCTTTATTAGATTGGATTATTACTAACCAGGAAAATAAAATTGCATCTGTTAGTGTACTCAAGGACGCAGTCAGTGGCCATCTGGCCACTTACTGTGTCCTAACTTCCAAGCCTTCTAGAGTTCTGCCTCATTTAATCAAATCACGAAATTTCAAGGATTTTGATCAAATTGCTTTATTTTCTCAGTATTGTCTAATATTGATTGGTCTTGCACTGATTTAATACTTCATGTTAATTTAGCTTTAGATTTTTCTTTTATTTTCAGCTAATTCCTAGTCAAGGATCTAAACGTTCAGTGTGAATTTGGGGTACCCCTAATAGATGGTTTTCTGAAAATATTAGAAATTTGATAAAGCAACAGAAATTGTCTTGGGCTGCTTATATGTCTTGTCCCTCAAGTAGTCTTTTTTCTGGTTATCGTTGATTCAGGAACAAAGTTAAGTATTTAATTAGATCAGCAAAAGCTGAGTTCTTCAAGAAGCAGTTGGAGATAAATTGGTCTGACACTCAGTGATTCTAGGACAGAATTCTAGGGATGTGGCTGTGTTTCAAGTCTTCGCACATTGGCAGGTTGTCCTTAAGAGTTGTTTCACTAAAACATCTTGAAGTAAAAAACTTCCCACCAACCAGGTGGTATATCCCTTAGCTCCACCCTGTGACATCAGAGTTTTGTTTCCACTGGAAGAGTGTGGTCTCCTCCTTTGCAGCTCCATACGTTTTAGGACCTACTAAGTGTGCTATTTGGCAAACTTAGTAACTTGTCTGATCCGTTTTGTATATTCTTCAGTTACACTCTCGACCTCAGACAGTCAACATGGAACACAAGGCTGTAGAGCCCACGACTGGCTTCAAACAGTGCATCACGTGCTGGCAGAAGATGTTGCGGATGGACCCATAAGTGTTGTTCTAGGGACATGGATATGTTGTTCATCCACACTCATTGGCAGGTATCCTTGCCGCTTTAAATCTTGCCGGAAGGTCTTCAAGCTTGCTCCTCCCACCCAACCGGGTGGTATAACTCTCGGCTCCAGCCCCTATGGCGCCAGATCTTCCTTACCGCTTGGAAAGCTCAGGTTCCCTCCTTAACGCTCTTGCGCTTGAGACTGGTTCCTTTTTCTCCGCTTATGGATTTTAAAATAAATTTTGCGAATAAGACTTCTGTCTTGATCCCTCGCGGCTGCGATGGACAAATCGACTCAGTTTGGAGATGCCCATGCGGTGAAGATGTCTCGGACCGGATCCACACTCCACGTGTGTCTACTGCCTAGGCCTTGAGCACGACCCGCGGGCTTGCGACCTGTGCTCATCTTTCTCAGCCCACGCCCTCGAAGACCGGCTGCCTGATTGCAACTGGGCCGCCCCGAGCAGTTCCCTCCGTGAAGTCCAAGGAGGCCGGGTTGGCGTGTTCATGCGGCGGCGCTTGGCGATCAGCTTGAGCGGATGTCCCCAAGAGGAGGCGGCGCGGGTCAGATTTCCTGCGCGGCATTTATTCCGCTCTCTCGGGTTCTTCCTACCGGCTTCTTTTAAGGAGCTTTGTCTGTCCTCTCCACTAAGGGGTAGGGCTTCGTCTGCTGGACCTTATTCTCGGTCCAAAAGAAGGACAAGGGTAGTCCCTCCGTCGGCGCTCTTGGGGCGGGAAGGTCCTCTCCCAGTTCGTCGACCCGTCGGCTTCGAGTCGACCGCTCGCTCGCCACTGGCCTCACGGTGACCCCGTCAGGTCAGTTGACCGAAACTCCCACCGACGAAGTCGAGATTTTTCTCGACACGTTGGATGGGCTGTCGCCTTTAGCAGCCGAGATTCCCCTCTCCCCGGTTCCCCCGGGAGGAGTTGAGGATCCCGCGGGCTCGCCCGTGCCTCCGGTTCCGGAGCCCTCGGATGAACCATCCGAGCCGAAGGGAGTGCCGGTTCCGGCCGACACCTCCCCACACCGACCTCGGAAATTCCGGGACTCTCGGTCTCGGTCTCGGACCTCTTCGCGGTCCAGCCGATCCCACCGTCATAGGCGGTCTCGGTCTCGGCACCGCGGTAAGCGGCGTCGCCGCTCGTCCTCGTCCTCCCTCCCGGGCGAGGAGGCTTCGGCGTAAATTACGTCGGCGGTGCGAGACCTTATGTTGCAACAGCTCCTCCTGGCGGGGGTAAGCCGACCCGTCGCCTTCGGCCATTAAGTGGCTGTCACCAGGGCGGACACAACCCCTCGACTTATCCGAGAGCCTATACCCAGGCGGTTGTTCGGCCAAAACCAGCTGCTCCACGATTCCGGTGGAACCTCCGCCTCCACAGCCACCAATGGGGCTCCGACCAAGGATTCTCGGTCGGCTAAGGTCTACCCCATCGGCTGTCAGTTACCCTCACTCCCGACCGACCTCGGCAGGTGAAGGGTGGCTCAGGCCAGAGGCAGCTCTTCGAGGACTCTTCCGAGTCGAAGATGATTCCTCCTTTTTCTCAAGCGACTGGACTTGGAGTCTTCAGGAGAGCCAGTCAATGGGCGATAGCCCGTCGTCCTTCCTAGGACTGCTGACTCATCGGAGTCCACGGGATGGAGCTCGAACCCGTTCCAAGCGGGCCAGGTATCCCCTCACGGAGATTCTGGACGAGGGATTCTCCGACGGAGGCCTTTCCGGTGGCGAGGCCATAGTGGGTCGGCACTGGAGCTTTGGCAGCGCCCTGCTTCCCTGCCCTGCGCCCGGTCAGGATGGCCAGGAAGTATGCGGTCCCTACCGGTTCCTTGTCCGGTTTTGGAACACCCCTCTGCTGAGGGGTTGGTTACCGACAGCGTTTTCTTGGCGCCCGGCAGCGCCAGGGATGTGGACAAACCTCCTGACAAGGTCAAGAAGTGGACTATGTCGGGCGAAAAGTGTACGCTCGTCCTCTCGGCGCCTCGTCAGGCCAGTTCGGCCCATCCCTCATGGCATTTTCTCATGCCCTGTTGGGCTCCTGGATGAGGTCATCCTCATCTTCCGCCGATCTGCAGACTAGGTTAAGCAGGTGTGGGACCAGGGCAGGGCAGTGGCCAAACAGCAGCTCAGACTGCTTTGGATATAGGGGACTCATGTGCCAGATCGGTGGCGGACGCAGTGGCTATGCGTCGGCGGGCTTGGCTGAGGATATCCACCTTTACTTCGGATACCCAGCACAAGTTGGCGGATGTTCCCTTTTTGGGGACTGACCTCTTCGGCCCTGGGGTGGAAGGTCACCTGCAGAGGATCGAGAAGTCCAATGCTACCTTGGACTCGGTCTCTTCCGCTCAGAAGGACAAAGGCCGCAAACCACAGCCTAAGCCCTTTCATCCTTCTGTGCCCCCAGCGCGCCCGGCCCAGCAACGTCAGGGCCAGCAGGCTCGGCCTTGGCATCCCAAACCCAAGCCGCCGGCTTCCTCTAACAGGAGGCAGGGAGGAAAGGGCCCAGGAGGTCCCTTGGCCGGTCCCTCCTCAAGCCTGCCCAGTGATGGGCTGAGGGTGTCGCCCCATTCCCGTCACCTTCCCCTGGGTCCCCAGTGGGGAGATGGCTCCGCACTTCCGTTCCACCTGGTCTGCTGTTTCCGCGGACAGGTGGGTCTTGGAGGTGGTGGGAAGAGCCTGCCTCTGGAATTCGAGCAGGCACCACCCTTCAGGCCGTCGCCCCTCGGGAGCTCGGGATCCCAGCCTCACTGGCGGCTCGTCGAGCCGACATCGCTCTCCTCCTCCAGAAGGAGGTGATAAGAGAGGTGGTGGACCCTCCTTCAGACCCAGGGTTTGTGTCCAGGTACTTCCTGGTTCCAAAACGGACGAGGGGCTGGCGCCCCATTCTCGACCTACACGACCCAAACAAGTTCCTAAGGTCTCGAACCTTCAGGATGGTCACTCTGGCTCAGATAATACCATCCTTGGAACACGGCGTGTGGTTCAGCTCTCTGGACTTGCAGGACGCGTTTTCCACGTCCCTATCCGTCCGTCTCACCAGAGATTCCTTGCTTCCAGCGGAAGGATCCCTCTTCGAGTTCAAGCCATGCCCTTCGACTTGTCTCCAGCTCCCAGGGTCTTCACCAAATGCATGGCAGTGGTGACAGCATTCCTGAGGCGCCGAGGGGTCCGGGTGTACCCTTACCTGGATGACTGGCTGATAGCAGCTCCCTCCAGGAAGGAGGCGGAGTGGGTCCAGAGATCTGGCCCTCCAGGTCTGCTCTCAACTGGGCCTCCTTATCAACGAGGCCAAGTCGGAACTCGAGCCAAAGCAGGTGATTCTATTCATCGAGGCACAGCTCGACTCTCTTCGAGCCAAGCGCGGCTCCCGGCCGGACAGGGCCGAGGTTCTTTCCTCCTTTGCCCGATCATTTCTGGTTGGGCAATTGCTGCCGGGACTTCCCTGCGCCTCCTGGGTCTCATGGCGGCCTGCACCAGCGTGGTCCGTTGGGCCCGCTGGAACATCGTCCCCTTCAGTGGGGACTGGCCAGCCAGTGGTCCTAGCGCTGCGATCCTTTGGACCAGCTTGTGGCCGGTGACACAGGGGATGTGGGCGGCTCTCCAGTGGTGGACCGTTCCAGATCATTTGCAGGAGGGCATCCCGTTCGTCCGCCCCGAGCCGACGGTCTCTCTATCGACCGATGCCTCTCTGATGGGTTGGGGTGCCCATCTGGGGGAACACCGGGCTCATGGCCTCTGGTCCCCGCGGGAGTCCCGATGCCACATCAACCTGCTGGAGCTCCGAGCGGTCCGCCTAGCTCTCACTGCCTTTGCTCCGTTCCTCCGGGGTCAAGTGGTCCGAGTCCAGACGGACAATACCACGACCATGTACTATCTAAACCGCCAGGGCGGGACGCGCTCCATGCTTCTATGCAAGGAAGCTCTCCGCATTTGGTCACTCGTGCGCAGCCTGGAGGCGGATCTCCTAGCCATTCACATGGCAGGAGCCTCCAACACCCTGGCCGATGCCCTGAGCCGGATGAGGCTGCATCCCACGAGTGGTCTCTCCTGCCGGAGGTAGTACAGCATCTGTTCTCCCATTGGGGCACACCTCAGGTGGACCTGTTTGCCTCCAGGGAGAGCGCAAGCTGAGACTGTTCCATGCCGCCCCCTCAGCAGGGGCTCACTACAGGGGGATGCCTTCTCGAGGCAGTGGACCCCGGGCCTCTTTTACGCCTTTCCCCCATTTCCCTTGATCCACAAGGTGCTTCTCAAGGCGAGGAGGGACAAGGCGCAGGTGATTCTGATAGCCCCAGACTGGCCTCACCAGTTCTAGTACCCAGATCTCCTCAGTCTCAGCTCCAGGACTCCGCGGCAGCCTCCAGCTCGCCCAGACCTGCTCTCAGTCAATCAGGGGAAGGTGTTCCATCCGGACCTTCAATCCCTGCACCTGACCGGCCTGGTTCCTGGCGGCTAGAGTTCCAGGCCTTGGGTCTTCCCGACGAGGTCCTCAATGTAGTTGAGGCGTCCCGTATGAGTCGACCAGAAAATGTATGCCTTCAAATGGAAAAGGTTTTCCATTTGGTGTCAGGGCAAGGGCTTGGACCCTTCCTCCTGTTCCTTGGCAAGCATCTTGGACTATTTATGGTCCCTTTCTAGTCAAGGGCTTAGGTCGACGACCTAAGGGTGCACCTGGCAGCCATCTCTGCTTGCAGTGGCGGGCGGGAGGCTTGATCGGTGGCGCGGGAAGGTGGTCTGGCGCTTTCAAGGCCTTGATCATTTCCCTCCAGTGCGGGAACCCCACCTCCGTGGGATCTACTGCTGGTACTGGCAAAGCTCATGGGCAAGCCATTCGAACCTATGCACAGGTGTGCTCTCTCTCACCTGTCATGGAAGACCGCCTTCTTGGTGGCTATCACGTCAGCCAGAAGGATGGGAGAGCTCCAGGCGCTTTCCATCGAGTCTCCTTACCTGGTCTTCCACAGGGACAAGGTTGTCCTGCGCCCCCACCCGAAATTCCTTCCGAAGGTGGTGTGGGAGTTTCACCTTAACCAGGTGTTGACTCTGCGGTGTTCTACCCAATCACACCTGGAGGCCGAATATAGGGCTCCATACTCTGGACCCTAGAAGGCGCCGCTTATTATAAGGAGCATGGCTGAAATTCGGGAGAGGTTCGCCAGCTGTTTGTCACCCACGCTGAAGCCGCGATCTGGCAGACCTGCAGCCAAGCGGACGATAAGCAGGTGGGTAACCTCCTGCATAGATCTCTGCTATAAGTTGGCGGGCATGGAGCCTCCCAGAGGGATAAGAGCTCATTCTACCCGCCATACTGCTGCAGCGGTGGCTGCTTCCAGGGACGTCCCTATCCAGGAAATCTGCAGGGCTGCTACCTGGAAGTCAGAAAACACCTTCATTACCCATTACCACATCGACCTTGAGTCATGCCGGGATGCTGGTTTTGGGGCCTCGGTTCTCCAGTCTCTCTTTCCCAAGTAAGTATTGGGGGTGTCGTCTTGCCTCCTCCTCCCGGGAGAACTGCTAGGAGTCTGCCAATGAGTGTGGATGAACAACATATCCATGTCCCTAGAAATACAGGTTACTCACCTGTAACAGGAGTTCTAGGAATGGCCTATGTTGTTCATCCCTGCAACCCCCGACCTCGGCTTGACGCACAACCTGAGCTTCAGCTGGCAGATCTATGCGTCATGGGGCGGAGCCGAGAGTTATACCACCCGGGTGGGAGGAGCAAGCTTGAAGACCTTCCGGCAAGATTTAAAGCGGCAAGGATACCTGCCAATGAGTGTGGATGAACAACATATACCATTCCTAGAACTCCTGTTACAGGTGAGTAACCTGTATTTCCTGTCCTGCCTGGGCTCAACACACAACACTGTTGATTGCAGCCTCTGCCAAACAATGCTTCCATCCTTGCTCGAAGACAGGCAGGCTTGCTTTCACCTCAGCCAGCTGATCAAGACCCAAAATTGCGGGCCAAGAGTGGTTGCAAGTTGGCCTGTGCTGCGGCGGCTCAGGCTGTGGTGGGAGCCTCATCAGCTTTGGCACTGCTCCCGGGTGGGGCCAGTGTCAGAGCATCCTGCATGGGTAAATTCTGTGATATGTATCAGGCACTGGAGACTTTGGGGAGGGCTCTTCCTGCCACAGCAAGAAGCACAAGAGTAAGAGAAACCACCACCAGTCATGGTCCAGGAGAGAACACTCTACCCGCTCCCTCAACTCCTCCAGTCATTCAGTGATTGTTGAGTGCTTGGCTTTGGCCCCTTTAGGCTGAGGGATGGGTTGCTAGCTCCATGGTACCTCCATCGGGTTTGCTTGCTGACCTCAACACCGGTCAGTTGGGCAGCTGAGATTTTTCTCGACCCCATTGACCTGTTGTCGGAGAGGGTCAACAGAAATCGATCTCCCAAGACCCCGATCATCCTGATCCTCTCCCGGGAGGACTTTGAGTGGTCGATATCCCTGGCCAGGCCTGTTCAGGATCAGTCGCCACCAGTGTTCATGCATGCCAACTTGGTGCCACTGTATTATGCAGCACCCCTGGTTGCATCTCCGTGACTTTGGCCCCTTGGTTAGTGGTTGAGGTACAGGTAGAGGTCAAAGGACTCCTTATTTCTGCTTGACTGGGAGGCATTGCCATCAACGCTTCTTGTCCTCTTCATCTTTGGATGGGGAGAAGCTTCTCTGGCAGATTGCGGCAGCACTACGAGGAGCTTCTCTCACAGCAGTGGGCCTTGGTAGGGCTGGGTAGGGTTCTACCCCCAGCCCCTATGGTCAATTAGCCTGTGCTGGTCAAGCCTATGCCAGTCCATCAGAGACAGTTGTCCTCAACACATGTCTCTCCACCTTTATTAGTGGAACCACCTCCAAAAGCAGCCCACACTGGGAGCTCCTGTGAAGGACTCGCATCCAGGCAGCAGCTTGCCTGGCTCGTTGTCAGTGAGAATTTCACACTTTGATGATTCCAGGGTGGTTTATGGTGGTACGGGGCTGTGGGCCATTTCTGAAAAGTCTTCTGATGACTCCAATGCATCCTCAATGCAGTCTTCAAGGATGCATCTGTTCAACCAGATAATCGGTCGAGGAACTGACCACCGACTATGGGACAGTGTCTTTATGGGGTACTTCTCGGACTGACGTGAGAGTCAATGGAAGTTCCTTTGGAGCCAGTTCAGAAGAGAGCTAATTACCCCTTCACTGACATCCTAGATAAGGATGAATTCCTGTGTGTTGCCTCTCCCATGGCTGAGGCCATTCTGGGATCGGCTCTGGAGCTTTGGCAACATCCATCATACTGCATGGCACCCTCAGCCTATGGTCTGCAAGTATGGGGTACCTACTGGCTCTCTGCCTGGATTTTCTGACTACCCTTTGGCCAAGTGTCTGGTCTCTGATTCTGTTTTCTGGAAGTTAAGGAATACTGGGGATGTGCCCCCCCCCAAAAAAAAACAAAAAAAAACAAGGAGTCAAAGAATCTTGATCTTGTGGCCAGGAAGGTCTCTGCCGCATCCTCCCTTGGTCTCTATCAGGTAAGCTACTCCTTGATGATGGCCCGCTTTGGTCACTTATTGCTGGGACTGCTCAACACTGTCCTCCCTTACCTGCCCGCTGACAGGCAGCTCCCAGGAAAGGTCATCCGAGACCAGGGTTGAGTGCTAGCTAAGCACAAGCTCCTGACAGCCTTGAACACTGGTAATTCTGTCTCCAGTGCCATGGCAGGGGCCATCCCAATGTGTCACATGGCCTGGCTGAGGATCTCCATCTTCATGGCAGACACTCACCACAAGTTGGCCAATATCTCCTTCTGGACTCTGACCTCTTTGGCCCGGGGATGGATAGGCATCTCACAATGATTGAGAAGTCCAGTGCCACCTTAGATTCTATGGCTTCATCCCAGAAGGACCAAAAATACCAAACACAAAAGAAGGCCTTTCAGCCACAGCAGTCTCATCAGCAACAGCCCCGGCTGGGGCAATTCCAAACATAGCACCCCAAGGCCAAGTTTTCCGGCCAGGGGCCCAGAAAATGTGGGGGAAGGGAAAGTGGTGACCCTGTGACCTCAGCGGCCAGTGTCCCCCCGCCTGCCTGTCTAGTTCCTGTCTCAGCTCCCAGTTTAGGGTTGGATTCACCACTTCTGGCCTCACTGGTCCATCATCAGTACGAACAAGTGGGTTCTCGAGGTGGTTTGCAGAGGGTTGTTTCTTGATTTCGAGACCCTTCTGTCCTGCCAGTTCCATGCTGCAAGAGAGTCCTTGGTGTCACAGGACACGCTGTCTACCTTCAGGGAGGGTGTTGCTGAACTTCTTGTAAAAGAAGCAATAGCCCATGTCCCAGGTGCCTTGGAATGTCAAGGGTATGTGTCCAGGTACTTCCAGGTCCCAAAATGGACAGGGGGCTGGCACCCAATACTGGATCTTCACAATATGAACCAGTTTGTAAGAAACCGCAAGTTCAGGATGGTCACGCCAAATCAGATTATATCATCAATGGAGCAGGGCAAATGGTTCTGCTCCCTTTACCTCTAGGACGAGTTCTTCCTTTTCATTCTGTCCCACTGGTTTCACATTGAAGGAGTGCTCTAACAGTTACAGGTCATGCCATTCAGCCTCTCCTTGTTGCCCTGGGTCTTTATTAAGTGCATTGCAGTGGTAGCAGGCTTCCTGTGGCACCAGGACTTCAGGATTTATTCCTACCTGGATGACTGTCTGGTAGCTGGGCCATCCAAAGAGGCAGTGGAGCGGTCCAGGGACCTGGCCTTACAGACCTGCAGACACTTGGGCTTCTTAGTCCAGCTGATCCCCTCATAGGTGATTCACTTCATCAGGGTAGAGATAGAGTTTCTACAGGCCAAGGCCCACCTCCCAGTGGACTGGACATCAGATCTTACCTCCTTTAACCTGTTCACTTCAGGTTCGGCACTTGTGCCCTGCCTGGGACTTCCTGGGGCTGCAGAGGTACATGGCATCTTGCACAAGTGTGGTCCAATGGGCTCAGTAGTGGATGCAGCACCTGCCGTGGGAGTTGGGCTATCAGTGGTCCCAATGCCTAGGACACATGGCCCGGAGGGTCACAGTGACCCAGCCAGTGTGGGATACCATCCAGTGGTGGCTGATCCCAGAACATCTGGAGGAAGGAGACCCATTTGCCCACCCAGAACTGACTGTCACCCTACCGATGGATGCATCTATGGTGGGATGAGGAATGCACCTAGGTGACCATAGGACCCATGGGTTATGGTCACCCAGGGAGTCCCGTCACCACATCAGTCTGCTGGAGCTCCATGCAGCTTGGCTAGCTCTGATGGAATTTGGTCCTCTAGTCAGCGGTCAGGTTGTGCAAGTCCAGATGGACAACATCATAACCATAACCATGTTCTACCTGAACAGGCAGGGCAGAACGCACTCCCTTCCTTTGTGTTGTGAGACTTTCCTCACCTGGACCCTTGTGTGCAGCCTGGGTGCAGATCTCCTGGCGAGCAGTGACTCTTAAGGTGTAGCTGACAGCCATTTCTGCTTACCGTGCACATGCCGGTATGCCAACAGTGGCCCAGGAGAAGGTGGTAGAGTGGTTTTTCAAGAGCCCTGACCACTTGTCCCCTCCAGTGCGTGATCCACCTCCACCATGGGACTTACTGCAGTCCTGGCTATGCTCATGGGCAAGTCATTTGAGCCACTGCAGAGGTGTGAGTTGTCACACCTGTCATAGAAGACAGCCTTCCTGATTGCCATTATGTCTGCCAGAAGGATTGTGGGGCTCAAGGAACTCTCGGTGGACTCTCCCTATGTGGTCTTCCACAGGGACAAAGTCATCCTTCGTCCCAACCTGAAGTTTCTCCTGAAGGTGAAACTAGAATTTCATCTTAACCAGCTGATTAACTTACTAGTATATCTTACCAGCCCCTTTTCGGAGGTCGCCCACAGGGTCCATACCCTGGACATGCGGAGAATGCTCTCCTATTATGTGGAGCGTACAGCTGGGATTTGGGATCAGGCTCGCCAGCTGTTTGTCACCTATGCTGAAGTTGCACCTCGCAGACTAGCAGCAAAGCAGATGATTGCAAAGTGGATCATGTCTTGAATTGACCTGTGCTGTAGGTTTGCTGGTCGGGAGCCTTCAGTTGAGATTAGGGCTAATTCCACCAGATTTACTGCTACCTCGGTGGCTGTTTAAAGGGATGTTCCCATACAGGAAATCTGTAGGCTGTTATCTGGAAGTCAGCACACAGCTTCATTTCCCACTACTGCATCGACCTCGAGTCATGCTAGGATGCGTGTTTTGGGACTTCAGTTCTCCAGTGTCTGTTCACCAAGCAGGGGTTGTGCGCCTTGCCCCCTCCTCCCAGAAAACTGCTTGGAGTCTGCCAGAGTGTGGATAGTATACCATATCCATGCCCCTAGAAGAAAAGGTTACTCACCAATAACTGTAGTTCTAGGCTGGGTATATGGTGGTACACATTCACAAAGTCACCCGGCCTCCCCGCCCCACTCGTATATAGGCTGGCAAAGACTGATTGGAATAGACTCCAAGTACTCTACAATAAGGTGGCTCGCTTTGCCTCCCTGGCAAACCCCAGGAACCACCACTGTGACACCCTATCCCTACTAAACTGGCCATCACTGGACGCCCACCTCCAGTTTCCTCACCTATGCCTAGCCTACAAGTTAATCAGTCCGACTCCTCCCCCTAGTCTCTCCGGACTCATTGCTCTGAAGTCCAATCCCCGGCTCCTCCGCATAATGGGACAAACTCTCCTACATGTCCCCAGAGTAAGAACCAAGGTGGGCGCCACGTCATTCGCCCACACTGCTCCCATCCTATGGAACAAACTCCCACCCGAGGTGCAGGAAGCACCCTCTAACAAAAGTTTCTGCACTAGGCTTAAGGCTCACATGGTGGCAGCCAGTACCTGCCACTGCATCGTCCCTTGAGACCACCCTCTGTTAATAGCTTTTCTGGACCTATCCAGACTCTAGTGTGTTCCTTTAGATACAATACTACTTACCAGCATCGCGGATCACTCTATTTACCTGTGTACCACTACTGTATGTCTGACTGTACACATGTAACTCATGCTCACTGTTTCACAAAGTTGTTTATTCTGTTGCTATGTAACCCTGGGTCGCCCCTGAAAAAGGGACCTCCGGGGCTCAGTGGGCTTACCCAGTCACCAAAATTTAACGAATAAATAAATATCCCAATACTGACAGTGTAGTGCAGCATGGGGGGTGCTGCACTTCTGAGGTGCCGTCTTTTGGATGAGACGTTAAACCGAGGTCCCATCTGCCTGGATTGGTGGTAGTTCAGGTGGATGCTAAAGATCCCATAGCACTTATCGAAAAAAAAGAGTAGGGGAATTTCCCCTGTGTCCTGGCCAAATTCCTCCCATTCACTAAAAATACCACCAACAGCTTAATCTGGTTCAATTTCAGTTGCTTACCATCTGTATCCCCCTTCCCTCCCGGTCGCCTCTGAAAAAGGGACTTCTAGGCCCAGTGGGCTTACCGGGTTAACAAAATTCAATAAATAAATAAATTTGAGTCTTGCCCCTCTACCTCAGGACAGACCTTGCACCCTACTGTGGTAGCTGGTAATGGCAGGGGTCTTGTGGCCTCATTGTAGGAGATCCCACTTCCATGGGCTCGGTCCCCGGGCTGAAGCCCATCGTCAGACTCTGCCTTCTCCACCTTCTCTCCTTCGGGCTTTGAGACCCCTCCTCTGGAGGATCCCAAGCCCAAATGCTCTCCTAAATCCCGGAGGACCCCTCCTTCACAGAGATCCTCCAGAAGATTCAGGAGGCTAATGGGTGGAAGATTGAGGATCAGAACCCCCAATGTGAGAGGTTGGTGGAACACCTAGATGTGCCCAAGCTAGCCGGCCCATCGGCACAGCAGTTGGATTTCTGTTTGCGACGACAGCGACCCGGGTTTGGGAGCAGACTCCGGTCGCTGGAAGGCCGGCCGGGGGAGAAGGCTTGAGGGTCGCATGACTGCTCGCCTTCTCTGGGGGGAGGGAGGAAGCCAAGGCCCGCAGCTTGCCTGACCCCGAGTCGTGGCTCGGGGTACAGCAAGTCCTGCTTGCAGGAGGGGCTGGCTGAGACACGTGATGGATGTCGGTGCACATCACGCGAGGGAAAAACACGGGAGGAAAAAGCCTTCCATCTCTGGGAAGACGAGGCGCCAGGAATGTGCCCTCGATGTGCCACCACCCACCTAGACTGCCTTGCCTGACGCTACCAGATGTGTACGGGGTGTACGGGCCCCACCTCGTTCCCCGACCGCGGCTCCATGAGGCGCAAGGTAGGTCGTAGGTAGGGTGGCTGGCAGAGGGATGACTCCCAGGTGCCTCCGTAGGTCAGAGATGGTGGGAGGTAGGAGGGAAAAATAGAAAGTAAAAAAAAAAATGCCCGAGCTGTCCCCACTGCTCATTCCTCCATGGATTGGACCGCATGAAAACCTGGCCTTCACAGTCTGGCAGCAGCCTTCATCAGTGGCCACGGTCACCAAGAAGGCCAGTAAACTTTATCAAGCCCCTAAGGGCAAAGACCACCTTAGTTCCTATCCCAAAATGGACTCGGTGGTCATTATTGCAGCCATGACCGTATGGCTAAGGCTAAACATATGAGCACCTCCCCTCCAGACAAGGAGTCAAGGGAGAAAGACCAGTTTGGGTGCAAAGTTTATTTGTCTTCCACACTGGCCTTTGGAGCACTGAATTACCTGGCACACATGATTGTGTATCAGAAATCTATCCTGGGCCAGCTAAAGTTGGAA
This sequence comes from Neoceratodus forsteri, assembly GCA_016271365.2. Taxonomy (NCBI): domain Eukaryota; kingdom Metazoa; phylum Chordata; order Ceratodontiformes; family Ceratodontidae; genus Neoceratodus; species Neoceratodus forsteri. The sequence continues at coordinate 1,421,041,120 of CM028129.1, forward strand.
TTTGAGGCTTTGCCTGATTCCGGGTCTAAAACTAAGATTACCCAGATGGTCAGGACAGCAGAAATCTCCTGCCGTCATTCTCTTAGGCGACATACAATGTGGTAGACGCCTCTACCCAGAGTACCGCCACGGCTGTCAGCATGTGTAGGTACTCCTGGCTGCGGGTATCTGTATTGGCCCAAGATATCCAGACAGCCATCCAAGATGCTCCATTTAGAGGACCTGTCCTTTTTGGGGAGTGATGTCAAAGACATCATTACTGAGCTACAGGACAATGGCAAGGCACTGCAGTCTGTCCAGTCTATGTATTGCTCCAGTATCAAGCCAAAGCAGCCTTTTTGTCGCCAGCCCAAGTGTCAGAATAGGCACCAGCCAGCGAGATGTCAGAACAAACAGGCTTCTTCGGCAGCGGCCACCCCTCCAGCCAAGTCCCAGCTGGCTGCCAGGCAATGCTCCCCCACATCCCCTCCACCACCTGACTCGAGGCAGGGCTCCAGCTCTGGAGTAACTGGTAGGGGGCAGATTCACCAAACATCTGACTGGGTAGGAGGCGATCATTACAGACATGCGAGTCCTTCAGCTAGTCGCTCAAGGCCACACCATCAAGTCCACAAAGAGATCTCCAAGAAATCCTCCAGGTCTCTTTCACTACCCAAAAAGCCACATTCCTCCCATAAGGGAAGAAATTCAGATGTTTCTGACAAAATCAGCCATAGAGCTCATTCTTCAGATGCACGAAGGAAAAGGATGTTGTTCCCACTTCTTTGTGGTCCCCAAAAAGACGTGAGACCTCCGTCAGATTCTGGACCTCAATACGCTAAATCTGTACATAGAATATAAGACATTCTGCATGCTGACCCTGCTGGGTCTGTTGTCACTGCTTCACCAGGGACATTGGCTGTGTGCACTGGACATGCAAGATGCATACAAGCATATACTGATTTTTCCCTCTCACTTCCTCTGCTTTACCTTCCAGGGGGAGCACTTTTAGTTCAAATCGCTCCCCTTTGGCCTTTCCTCAGCACTCAGAGTGTTTACCAATTGCTTAGTGGTGGTGGCAGCAGCGTTACGCCACCAGGGAATATATGTGTTCCCAAAGCTCAACGACTGGCTCCTGTCAGCACCGTCGAGGGACAGCCTGGTGGCCTTGCTGACTGCTACCCTGAACCTTTTCCAGCAAGTGGGATTACAGTGAATTATCCCAAATCCCACCTGATTCCATCCCAACACCTCCAGTTTATTGGAGTGGTACTGGATACTTTTCAAGGGTTAGGCCTTCCTCCCATTGGACCAGGCGGAGACCTTGCGTCAGCAGGCCATTCAAGTGGCAACCAGCTAATGGACCACAGCCCGTTCTAGCATTCTGGGCTTTTGGCAGTGGCTATCCCCATTGTTCCCCTGGCCAGGCTTCACATGTGGGACCAGAAATCGGATGACCTGGATCACAGGATCCTGGTGTCCTGCCCTATGTGTCAGGACCTCCTTTGATGGCAGAATCTGTCCAATCTCACCAGAGGGGTTCCTTTTCAGGCACCCCCTCTTGGCTCAAACCCTGACAAGAACTGCTTCCAGTCAGGGCTGGGGCGCTCATCTGGGTGACCACAGGACACAGGGATCATCCTGGTCTCAACAGGAGCTATCTCTGCACATCAGTGTGCAAGAGATGGAGGCTGTACTATATGCCTTTCGGGCTTTTCAGCCTCTTCTCCTTCCTGGGCCTCTCCTGGTACAGACCAACAATGTGTGTGTGGTCTGGTACCTGAACAAATAGGGAGGCATGCGGTCATATCCTCTGTGCAGGGAAGCGATGTGTGTGGCAATTGGTGATGCAGCACAGCCTACAGATCACAGCAGTGCATGTACCAGGTGTTCAGAATTTCCTGGCAGACACTCTCAGCCACACTCAGGCAAGGGCACATGAGTGGGAACTGAGGCAATCAATAGTCGAAGACCCCTTCAATTGGTGGGGTCGCCCAGATCTCGATCTGTTCACCTACCCATCCAAAACAAAACTACCCAGTTTTGTCTCACTTGTTCCCAGGCATAGTGTTTTCTGGCAAGACATGCTGTCTCTTTGCTGGACAGGGAGGTTTTTGTATGCCTTCCCTCCCTTCCCGCTATTGCAGAGGGTGCTTCTTAAGCTACAGCAAGTAGGGGCTCACATGATTCTCATAGCCGCTTATTGGCCTCGCCAAGTGTGGTTCCCTCTGCTTCAACAGCTGAGGATGGAGCCTCCAATTCCTCTTCCCCTCTGCCAGAACCTGTTGACTCAGGACCTTCATGCGTGGCACCTGCTGACATAGCTGTTGCATTCTTTGGAGTCTCTTCCAGAGTGGCACAAGTCCTTGTGGAGACCCGGAAGCCATCCATAAGAACCACATATGCTATGAAATGGAAGAGGTTTTCCATTTGGGCATCTACCAAAGATTGGGACCCTTTCTCTTGCCCTGTCCCACAGGTCATGGAATACGTGCTGCATCTCTCCGACCTTGGCCTTACTTACTGTTCTATGAAGGTCCACTTGTCTGCCATTTCTGCCTACCACACTCCGGTGGATGGAAAAACATTGGCACAGCTGGAGGTTTCCAAAACCTTTCTGAAAGGAATTCTCCATCTGAAACCCCCGGTCAGGAACCCGGTTCCTCCGTGGGATCTGAGCCTCATTCTTGAGAAACTCACTTTGCCTCCCTTTGAACCGGCCGCAAGTTGTGACCTGCGCTACCTTTCTTGGAAAGTGCTCTTTTTAGTTGCCATTACTTCTGCTCAAGGGATTTCTGTGCTTCCGGCCCTGATGTGTAAGGAGTCATATTTGATTTTCCACAGAGGCCAGGTGGCTCTGTGTACAAATCCTAAGTTTCGAACAAAAGTGGTTTCTGAGTTTACATTGAATCAGACCGTACACTTGCCAGTGTATTACCCTAAGCATACTAATCAAGGGGAGGCCATTCTGCACATGCTCATTGTGCACAGAACTTTGTGTTATTTTACAAACTGGACAAAATCAGCCCGTAAAACAGATCAGCTTTTCGTTTCCTTTGCACCCAAAAGCGCGGGCATTGCTGTTTTTTTTTTTTTTTTTATTTTTATTTATAAAGTTTTAAATGTTATAACAAGATAACATAAAACCAACAGAGACAGGTACACAGACTCCTAAATAATGTTTGTCCAAATGGTTAGCAAACTGCATTTTGTTTTGTTATCAGAAGTATAACAAGCCCCTTCCGGGGGAAGTCAAGGGACACTCAACCAGATGCATGGCTGCCTCTAGTGCTTGTTTCAGGAATGTTTCTGCCACGGACATTTGTGCAGCAGCCACTTGAAGCTCAGTCCACACCTTTACCAGACACTACAGTCTGGACATTGCCGCTAGGTACAGGGCAGGCTTCGGACTAGCAGTCCGTCAGGGCCCCCTGTCTTAATCTGGTATCTACTACAGACCTTTCCTGCCTTTGTCTGAATTACACTGCTTGAGACTCAGTCCTAATGGTTATTATCCTACTGCGAGAGACCTCTTGAAGTAGGATAGTAGTTACGTAAGAACTTACCATAACAGTAGATCTTCGAGAGAGGCTCTTGCAGTAGGTACATTTTCCCTCCCACCTTCCCCCTGCTTCTGCAGCTAATTCTTTCTATCGGCTCCAGGAGCCCGCTCCTTTGTCCTGTCACACCTTCTTAAGTCTCCGGCGGGAGAACTGGAGGGCGGGTGTGGGAACCGCCCACTATATAGTGTCACGCTGACGTTCATCATGTGACCTTGGGTGGGTGGTCCCCCGCCAGAAACTGCTAGCTAAAGTTTTCCATGTGGTTCAACCTTATTGTTCATTATATGCTTTGCCTAAAGCTGCAGTCCCTTGGCTTTTCTACTAATGTGGTTTCCTGGGTGCTAGATTATTTGACTGTACCCAGTATATGGGGGTGGGCTCGTTTTTTTTTCCAAATTCCTGTAAAATAGGTAGGGTATATCTTAGGGGCCAATTTTGGGTCCCCTGTTTACTTCGTTAATTTGCTTCCCTTAGTTTTGAAAGTTTGTGATTGTTTTATGCTGAGGATCTTATATTTTTTTCTACAACTAAGGATTTGTCTAACACATCCAGTAACCTAAAGTCGGATTTCCATATAATTAACTTTCCAAATATTTTAGGAAGGAATTTACACAGCAGAAACAATTTTTTTGCTGTCAGTTATTTCTTTTATTTCAATGTGGTTGTTAACACTCTTTAGTGGTTATCATTTATTAGATTTTAATTAGGCTAATGACAACGGTACAGGGATTTTTGGAGGCTTCTTGGTTGTCAAGCCTTTAGATCTGAAATATTTTTTCTTGTGAATGGCTGCAATCTTCATACATCGGATATCCTAGTTGGGCATCTTATAGCTAGATCTGAAATTAAATAAAACAAGATGAATGCTGAAGTCATAATATAACACAAATAAAAAACATTCTAAGAAAGTACATATAAATGGACGATCTGGCAAACGTTCGGACTTGCAAGAATCTCTTGCTGATGGGATCAATGGACAATAAATATGAACTCTAAACCTATGCTGGACTTTAGAATATATTTTGTGTATGAGATGTATAAATCTTTATTGTATTCTAGCTGTATGAAGATACAGTTTGTGTAGTTTACGTAGAATGTCTTATTAATAAAAGTCTCAAGTCAAAAAAAAAAAGTTGGATTTCTTCTCAGTATGCACTAGGTTTTCTAGTAATTCTTTGATTCTTTTAATTTGAAAAAGACAAAATCTGTGCTTTTTCACAGAGAGGGTGGTGGATGCATTGAACAACCTTCCTGAAGAGGTTGTGAGGTCAAAAACAGTAGGGGAATTCAAGAATGCATGGGACTGACATAAGGCAATTATAGTGTGGGGTAGGAAGGGGGTAAGAAGGAAGTAGGCTGCTGGTTAACTAGGATCTGCAGCTTATCCAATAGGTAGGGAAATGGACAGACTAGGTAGGCCAAGCGATCCTTATCTGCCATCAAAGTCTATGTTGCTATGTTTTGGTACATGTGCAATGCTGGGTGAGATCCGTCATGCTACAGGATAATTTTAGTAATTTAATTGAGCAAGGTTTCCAATTTAAGTACCTGGATGTTGTTTTGGACCCTGTGTTGTCCTTTTAGATCATGTAAAACTGGTTTGTCAGACCATTAATCAAAAATTAGGGGTATTGTATAAATTGGGGAACTGCTTCTCCTTTGACACCCAGAAAGCTATTGCTGTTGGCTCCCTTTTATCACATTTTGATTATGCTTTAAGTGTTTTTTTGGGGGGTGGTGGGGAGTTTAAAGAATATTCATAATCTTTAAGTTGTTTATAGTAATATTTGTCATTTTGTTTTTACTTGTTCCTTAGCATACTCATCACTGTCCTTTATATTTCTAGCTTGGTCAGGTATCTCCATCTTTACGTACTGAATATTTTTTTAGCTGTTTGGTTTTTAAAAAATGTTTTTTCTCCATCCTGGCTGCCCTCTCAGACTTGATTTCTAATAGGACTGTGCTGTAGGTTTAAGATCAGCCAAAAGAGTTTTTCATGATGTAAAATCTTTCAAAACTGAAACATGCTTTCTCTGTGGCTGCCCCCTGCTGTTGGAATGGTTCACCTGACTCATTACATCAGTCTTGTTCTTTCCAAGTTTTAAAAAAAATAGAGCAGATGGGCTGGCTCGGTGGTGCAGAGAGCTGAGGCACTGGATGCCTTACCTCATGCAACGCCGGCGACCCGGGTTCAGGAACGAGCCAGGGTTGTTGGGAAGCTGGCTGGGGGGTGGGAGGGAAGGAGCAGGATTGAGCAGCCATAATGGCAGCTCTCCTTTCCTGGGGAGGATCTGTGTCGGGGGGGGGGCCCATAGTGGAGGTCCAATGGGCAGCGTTGGCAACTGGGGGCAGCAAACTAGCAGGGAGGGTGCCTTGGTGCCGAGGCGTGCGTGTGCCTCTGGGTGTAGGGGTGAAAACGGGGAAACAAATGGGCCATAAAATATAAATAAAAAAATGGAGCAGACTAGATGGGCCTGCTGGTCCTTTTCTGCTGGCACATTCTATGTTTCTGCATTAACTGCCAAGATTGGCTGGGCCCTACCATGTGTACCACACCTCTGGATAAAAAATAAATTTACAAAAGCATCAGAAATTAAAATTTGTGCAATCGTAAGCAATGTCTACTCCAAGGACTATATATTGAGGGGTTCTGATGACATCATAGAGACCTCAAGCGAAGCTTGAGAGGTCCTTGATGTCATCAGAGGCCCGAGATGGAAACACAACTGCGTAGTGCATGGTTGCCTATGTGTTGTTTTGTATAGTATATGGCTGAGTCCCACACCCAAGAGTGGGGCTTGTCCCAATTTGCACTTTGTGTGCACAAACAGTTTTTTTTCTAGGGTCGTGGATATGTTGTTTATCCACACTCTTTGGCATGTCCCTTTCCCCTTTAAATCTTGCTGGAAGTCTTCAAGCTGGCTCCTCCCACCCAACCCGGGTGGTATATACCTCGGCTCCACCCCGTGACGCCAGATCTTCCTTTCCCCTGGAAGATGAAGGTTTTCTCCATCATGCTCACGCATTTCGTAGGCCCTGGCTTTCAAAATTTCGGTTTTACCAAAATTAAAAATTGTTCGAGTTAGTGATCGTCTCTTTGCATCATCAATTATGGAGGAGAAATCTTCCCCTGGATTTCGCCGGTGTCCTTGTGGCCAGAAAATGTCGTGCACCGATCCCCATCTCACATGCGTCTAGTGCCTTGGTGTCGACCATGACACCTCGTCCTGCAGCTTCTGTATGTCCTTCCATCCCAACATCTTGGATGACTGCCTGGCATGTCTCAAACTGGGGAGGCCGGAGAAAAGGAATCCCCCGGTGAAGTCCAAGGAGGCTAGGTGGGCGGTTTCCGTGGCTGCGGGTTCCGATGAACAGCTTGAACGCATGAAGGCGTTCGAACAAGAAGCCACCCACGCTTCGGACACTCAAAGCTTCTTCGTTCCGCTCAACCTGGGCTCCACATTCTCGGGCTCCTTCAAGGAGCTGTGCCAGTCTCTCCCCACCCAGGGAGAGGTGCTTGAGGGCTTGCACTCCTCCTGATCCCGAAAGCGGGATAAGGAACCAAGCACATCTTCGTCTCGGTGAAGGTGCTCTTGGGACCGAGAGAGGTCTCAGTCCCAGGAGCATATGGTCTTGACCTCAGTCGAGATCGCTTTCTCGGCCACAGGCTTCATGAATCTTCCATCTGGCCAGACAACTGAGGATATGGCCGATGAGGTCGAGATTGTTCTTGATCCAATCGACCCGCTGTCGCCGGCCCCGGTTGACGACTCCTTGGAGAGTACTCCGGTCCTTGTGTTCCCCGATGAGGAGACCCAGCCCACTGGTGTCCCCATCGAGGTACCTGTTCCAGACCCACGGGTTTCACCTGTCCCACCGGTGTCTCCCGAGCGACCGAGTTAGCCTGCACGATCTCGGTCGAGGTCTAGAACCCCCTTGTCCGAATGGTTGAGGAAGAGCCATAAGCGCTCAAAAAAGAGGTGACGCCACCGGTCATCCTCATCTTCCTCGGATGAGGAGAGGCTCCGATGGAAACTCCGTTGGTGCTACAAGGACCTTATGTGGCAACAACTGATATTGTCCAAGCATAAGCCGGCACCAACTCCTTCCCCGGCCATTACTTGGCTTTCGCCTCCTAGGCCGAGGTCGAACCCCTCTGAACTGAAGCCTTCAGTTCCCCCGCCTGCGGGGCCGGCACAACTGCCTGTTCGGCCTATACCGATAGTGGTGGAGCCGCCGCCTAAGCAGCCTGTGGGAGGGGCTCCTTCCAAAGAGGACTCACCAGACGCTGGACTACCCCGACGTCTGTCAGTCACGGTCACCCCGGACTGCCCTCGGTGGGTCAAGGGTGATTTGGGCGGTAGGCCGCTTTACCCTGACTCTTCGGACTCAGATTTCACCAGGCTTCACTCTCATCCTGGGGACGATGAGTCGTCCGTTGGCACAGGGATGGAGGAAGGTCCTTCCTCCTTCCGGGGGATCCTTCGCCTCATCTCTGATTCCACAGGGATGCCCCTGGATCCCATCCAAAAAAAGGCAGAGTACCCCCTCACAGACATCCTCAAGGGGGGGGGATACCCCGACGGAGGCCTTTCCTGTGGCAGAGGCCATTGTTGGTCCGGCTCTTGAACCTTGGCAACATCCTGCCTCTTGTCCAGCAACATCTGCCCACATGGCCCGTAAGTATGTGGTGTCCATGGGTCTCTAGCGGGGTTGACACAGCACCCTTCGGCCGAGAGCCTGACGACCGCCTTTGTGTTCATGCATACTGGCAGTTCTGCCGACACTGACCGACCCCCCCCCCCCGATAAAGAGTCCAAGCTTCTAGACCATTCGGCGCGGAAAGTCTAGGTGGCTTCCTCCTTGGGCCTTCGTCAGGCAAGTTCAGCCATCATCATGGTACACTTCTCTCATGCCCTTTTCGGGTCATTAGATGAAGTCCTCCCTCATCTCCCCATTGACATGCAGACCACGGTTAAGCAGGTCCTGGATCAGGGACGTACTGTTGCCAAACAGCAGCTCCAGACGGCCCTGGACATTGGGGATTCTTGTGCCCGCTCGATGGCCGCTGCAGTTGCCTCTCGCCGCAGGGCTTGGCTGAGGCTCTCCTCCTTCCCGGCGGATACTCAGCACAAGTCAGCTGATGTGCCCTTCCTTGGGACTGACTTGTTCAGCCCTGGAGTGGCCGGTCACCTACAGCGCGTAGAGCAGTCCAGTGCCACCTTGGACGCCACTTCTGCTAAAAGTTCTTAGGGCAAGAACCAGCAGAAGAAAAAGAAGAAGCCTTTTCGGCACCATTCCCCTGTGGTTCAGCAGTCCTCCTTCCAGGGAGGACAGCAACATCAGCATCAGCAGCAGGCTCAAGCTTGGCACCCTTGGCCCAAGCCTGGACCCCAACAGGGCCGGAAAGGAGGCCGAGGCTCAGGTCCTGGAGCCTCCTCTTCCTCCTCCAAGCCTGCTCAGTGATGGGGTGGGGGTTGCCACCCTTATTCCCGTCACCCCAGCTCTGGGTCTTCCCGTGGGGGGCCAGCTCCGCCACTTTCTTTCCGCCTGGTCCGCTGTCACCACGGACAGGTGGGTTCTCGAAGTGGTCGGTCAGATACTGACTCTGGACGTCGAGCAGTACCCTTCCAGCTGAGCCCATGCCCCTCGGGAAGAACAGATTTCTGCAGACACAGAGCCGACATCGCTCGGCTCCTCCTCAAGGATGCAGTAGCTCTTGTGGCAGATCCTTCAGCAGACCCAGGCATTGTCTCCAGGTACTTCCTGGTGCCCAAGCAGTTGAGGGTCTGGCGCCCCATTCTAGATCTCCATGACCTGAATCAATTTCTCAAGTCACGCACCTTTCGGATGGTCACTCTGTCCCAGATCATACCATCCTTGGAGCAAAACATGTGGTTCTGTTTACTGGATCTGCAGGATGCGTTTTTTCACGTCCCAATCTGTCCATCCCATCAGCGGTTCCTCCACTTCAGGGTCAATGGGACCCTGTACGAGTTCCGAGCCATGGCGTTCGGCCTGTCATCAGCCCCACGGATCTTCACCAAATGCATTGCAGTGGTGGCGGCCCATCTCTGACATCGGGGGGTCAGAATTTATCCCTACCTTGACGATTGGCTCCTTGCAGGTTCCACCCAATGAGAGGTGGAGAGGTCCAGGGATCTGGCCCTCCAAGCCTGCTCCCAACTCTGCCTCCTGATCAATGAGGCCAAGTCGGAACTCGTGCCTTGTTAGGTGATGGGCTTCATCGGGGCAGAGCTCGACTCTTGTCAAGCCAGAGCTTGGCTCCCAGTGGAGAGGGCGGAGGTTCTCTCCTCCTTTGCCCAGTCATTTCTGGTTGGGCACTTGCGCCCTGCTGCACCTTCTGGGTTACATGGCGGCGTGCACCTCAGTGGTCCATTGGGCCCGGTTGCACATGCGCCCCCTCCAATGGGAGATGGCCACCCTGTGGACTCAGCGCCACGGTCATTTTGACCAACTGATCACTGTAACCCAGAAGATGTGGGACACTCTCCAATGGTGGACTGCCCCAGACCAGTTGCAGGAAGGGATCCCATGTGTCCACCCTGAGCCGACGGTCATTCTTACGACCGATGCCTCTCTCATGGGCTGGGGAGTCCACTTGAGGTACATAAGGGCCCACGGGCTCTGGACCCCTGAGGAGTCTCGATGCCACATCAACCTATTGGAGCGCAGAGCAGTCAGACTGGCACTGTCAGCTTTCGCTCCTCAGCTCCGGGGTCAAGTGGTTCAAGTCCAGACGGACAATACCACGACCATGTATTACCTCAATAAACAGGGCGGCATGCACTCCCATCTGCTGTGCAAGAAGGGCTCCACATCTGGACCCTAATGAGCGGTTGGAGGCGTGTCTCCTAGCCATCCATGTGGCAAGTCTCGAACAATATGGCAGATGCTCTCAGCCGCATAGGCCAGACATCCCATGAGTGGTCTCTCCATCCAGAGGTAGCTTACAGCCTGTTCTCCCATTGGGGCAAACCAATGGTGGACCTGTTTGCCTCCAAGGAAAATGCCAAGCTGAGGCTGTTTCATGCCCGCCCCCCTCAGCAGGGCTCGCTGCAGAGGGATGCCTTCTCGAGGCCATGGACCACAGGTTTCCTCTATGCCTTCCCTTCATTTCTCTTGATCCACAAGGTGTTACTCAAGGTGAGGAGGGACAAGGCGAAGGTGATTCTGGTAGCCCCAGATTGGCCGCGCCAGTTCTGGTATTCAGATCTCCTCAGCTGCAGGCCCCTGAAGCAGCTTTGTACATGCCCAGACCTGATATCTCTGAATCAGGGGAAGGTATTCCATCTGGACCTTCAGTTCCTGCACCTCACAGCTTGGTACCTAAGCGGCTAGAGTTCCAGGCTTTGGGTCTCTCCAAAGATGTCTACACCGTTGTGGAGGCATCCAGAAAGGAACTGACCAAGAAATGTTATGCCTTCAAATGGGAAAGGTTTTCCATTTGGTGTCAGAGTAAGGGTGTGGACCCCTTATCCTGCTCTGTGGCTAACATTCTCGACTACCTTTGGTCTCTGTCCAAAAAGGGTCTTCAGTCATTGACCCTTAGGGTGCACCTGGCAGCCATCTCTGCTTACCGGCCACAGGCCGGTCAGACAACGTTGGCGCAGGAGACAGTGGTCGGTGCTTTTTCAAAGCCCTGGATCAGATATCCCCTCCAGTGTGTGAACCTCCACCTCTGGGGGATCTACTGCCGGTACTGGCAAAGCTCATGAGCAAGCCATTCGAACCAATGCACAAGTGTGAGTTGTCACACTTGTCATGGAAGACTGCCTTCCTGGTGGCTATCACATCAGCCAGGACAGGGGAGCTCCTGGCTCTTTCGGTGGACTCCCCTTCTCTGGTCTTTCACAGGGACAAAGTTGTCCTGCGCTCCCACCCCAAATTTCTTCCGAAGGTGGTGTCAGAGTTTCATCTTAACCAGGTGTTGACTCTGCCGGTATACTACCCCAGTTACACCTCGGACGCCGAGTAGAGGCTTCATACTTTGGACATGAGACGTGCTCTCTCCTATTATAAGGAGAGGACGGCGGAAATTCATGGAGAGGTTCACCAGCTGTTTGTCACCTACGCTGAAGCCACTTCTGGCAGACCTGTAGCCAAACAGACTATTGCAAGATGGATTACATCATGCATAGGTCTGTGTTATGAGTTGGCAGGCAAGGAGCCTCCCAGAGGGATAAGAGCTCATTCTATCCACCATACTGCTGCATCGGTGGCTACTTCCAGGGACATCCCTATCCAGGAAATCTGTTGGGGTGCCACCTGGAAGTCAGCAAACACCTTCATTACCTACTACCACATCAACCTTGAGTCCCACCAGGATGCTGATTTTGGGGCCTCAGTTCTTCAATCTCTGTTCCCTAAGTAGGAGGTGTGCACCTTGCCTCCCTCCTCCCAGAGAACTGCTAGGAGTCTGCCAAAGAGTGTGGATGAGCAACATATCCACGATCTTAGAAAAACAGATTATGCACCTGTAACAGTAGTTTTAGGAGTGGTATATGTTGTTCATCCACACGGACCCACCCGACCTCCCTGGCTGCGGACGCACACAAGCTGGCTTACAGCAGGCTAAGATCTGGCGTCACGGGGCGGAGCTGAGGTATATACCACTGGGGTGGGTGGGAGGAGCCAGCTTGAAGACTTCCGGCAAGATTTAAAGGGGAAAGGGACATGCCAAAGAGTGTGGATGAGCAACATATACCACGCCTGGAACTACTGTCACAGATGAGTAACCTGTTTTTTCTTACTGTTTATTGCAGTATAATAAATTATATCAGACTGATTCTGCTGACTACCAGGCTGAAGTTTTCTGTAACTGCAAATTTCAGAATCCCCTGCAGCTGACCTCGGAAGGGATGCAGCAGTAAGAGATTAGATACGCAGCAGTGCATGTTACATGTTCTCCTCCAAGGCTGACACCGACCATACAGCTGAACTAGACACCGTTGGAGCAGTGAGCACCAACTCTTCACTCAGGAAAAGGAATACTTCATCACAAAACTTTTCCTCTCCACTGATTCAAGAATGAGAGACCTGAGGGGTCTCCTGAAGCTGGGTCTGACCTTTGGGATACATGTGCTCTGAATCTAGAGACTGGATCTGTCCTTTGAATGAGACATTGAACCGAGGTCCCTTCTGCCCATCTCTGGCCACTTTCCAGCTGGAAGTAAAATATCCTATGGCACCTATTGATGAAGAGTAGGGGGAATTTTTATTAACATAAAACAGATACAAAACTAGTGTAAGTCATATTCTAAGGCTAATGCAATATCTACAAAATGCAAAGAATAGCATCGAAGCAACAAAGCCAGAAAATATACATCCAGATTATACAGTTACTAATATTCAAAAAGAGTACATTGTGAAATATTTTCATGTAGTGTAAAGAAAAAGCATCTCATGACACAGAATAGTGAAGACATGTCCAAAGTGTCAGTCTTGTACTCAAAATACCATGAGATATTAATCAAATTCAAACCATTTAACCACTTTCCACAAGAGCTTCAAATGCCTTTCTCCTTTAGTATATTAATCAGTTACCTACTTGAATTAAACCTGCGTTAACAGTGAATTTAATTTCTCTATATTCTGCTGCCCCCTGTTGCACGGTGAAAGCATGACAACTTGCCACTGGTAGTATTTTAGTAAGGCCAACCGAAACCATACAGTACTTTTGTGGCATTTCTTACACCTATCTGAAATTAATCCCAAAACGAATTCCTCGTAACTGTAATACTTGGAAACCTGTCTCCTGTCATGAATTGGCCAAAGTGTTCCAAAAGCTTTTAACATACGGGCACTCAAAGAAAATATGTTCTTGCATCTCAAGTATTCCAATACAGTCCAGCCTAGGATAGTTTCTTTCATTAGGTGTCAAAAGCAAGCATAAATACAAGCACTCTAATCTCCCATAACAGGACAGCTAAATCATGTCCCATACATTCATAGGTAGCCTTCTATCCTGCAACTGTTCTGGTACATGGCACTTTGATTAGAAGGGCACCTATAAAATTCCAGAGATTTTATAAGCCCTGATCTTGTGTTTGCTGCTCCCACTGTCCTCCTTGGGCTAAGTACAGTCACAGAGGACAGTACGTAATACCAGGAGAACAGTGGGACCAGCAGACGTCTGATCAGAGTTTATAAAAGATCTAACTTGTACAGCAGGCTATTGAGTTTCCCACTGCTGGTCAAAGTTGTTTTTAAATCTGTTAGAGGGCTTACAGTCTACTCTGTCTGACAAATATTCTACTACCATGCAGTAAGAATTATTCCTTCTGTAACGTCCAGTATTATGTTCTGTAATTATTGTATTCTATAATGTCTGCTGCCTGGTGTTGCCCAAAGTAAAATCTAGTTATGGCAGAGACACTTTTTGTTTTTGCTGCAGCCATGTCTTGGAACATTTTGCCTATTACCATAAAAAAACGCCATTCCTTTCCTACAATTATGCATGATTTCAGAGTCCTGTTCAAAGTATATTGTGCTTGCTGGGTGAATATACTTGCCCTTATTGTTTGTTACCACATGTAAATTAACATTTACTCTATATCAGTTGCCAGGAGCTGCTAGTGTCAGCAGGCTACCCTGAGTAGAAGGTGTTCCACCTTAGTAGGACTATCCTGCATAAATCTTTTTAAATAAACAAATGAATAAGTCTTGACAGTTAGCAACAAGCAGAGAAACTGAGAATGGCTGTCAGTTTAACGAAAGTGAAAGAATGTTTTGGAAATTTAATATATAGACTAGATATATATAAATATAGAAGGCCTCCCATTTTTCTTTAGCTACAAGCAATATATTTTCTATTTTAAACCAGTCTGAGGACCCCTGTTTAGTTGATATTGACTATGAGACAGTTGATGCTCACATTGCAGGTTCGTCAAATAATTCAGCTATTTCAGGATTTTCTTCTACTCCTACTATTTTACTTTTGGATAACATACCTCTACCTCTTGTGGAACCACCCCTTATTCCGTCTCCACCTTCTGATCACATACCAGCAACTGCTCATACTCGTAGTATTATTCCAGTATCACATAGACATGTTTTTATATTAGGTGATTCCATGATTAAATATCAGATTAGAGCAATCTGTAATCCTGATAAGGAATATCATACAGTTTCAAGTTTTCGGGGAGCAACTATTTCAGATATTATTAGTATGTTGCATAATATTTTGGCAGATGGGGGTAATAATCCATTAGTCGTCCTTCATGTTGGTACTAATGATTTTTTACATTCTAGTGATTTGGAAATAAAAAAGGACTTGGCTGCACTCTCTAACGTTTTGGTTGGTAGAGGATGTGATGTAGCTTTTTCTGAAATCCTGCCAGTTCCACGAGCTTCTTTTGTGCATAATAATAGAATTCATTCCTTTAACAATTGGCTACGTGCCAGATGTGTCCCACAAAACCAGACATATACTGTTCACTGGAAAGACTTTTTTGGTAAACCTGATCTGTTTAGCAGGGATGGTCTTCATTTGCGCTACAAAGGAAATCAATTACTTAGTGATCAGCTTTTACAATACGTTAACAAAAATGTTAACTGATAGACCTGGGGGAGAGTTCACCGTCTTCCCCTGGTACATTTTCTGATAAAAGTGCTCAAACCACTAACTTGAAATGTTTATATTTCAATGCTAGGGGTTCACAAAATAAACTCGATGACTTTAAAATCATCATAGGAGCTGATAAAGTTGATATTATTTTCATCACAGAAACATGGGGCGATGACTTATCAAACTGGGATTTCATCCTCCCAGGATTTATATCATACAAACTGAATAGAAGGGATAGAAAAGGAGGTGGCGTTGTTATACTCCTTAACAGTTTTTTACCTGCGATTGATATTTCCAACAAAATCAAAAAATCAGCACTGTTGAAACACTTTGGATTAAACTAATGACAAACCAGTCTCAGTTTATTGTTTTGGGAGTCTGTTACTGCCCCCCCGAATTCCACCACCAATTATTTGGACACTATTATACAAGAAGTTGAAGTGGCTAGTTCACTTGGTGAAGTCATTCTTACTGGTGACTTTAATTTACCAAACACTAATTGGGAGAATATGATCGCTTTTACAAATGCTGGTACAAAAATAATAGATGTGTTCGAACAGTGTGATCTAGCGCAAGGGGTTAGATCACTTACTAGAGGTTCTAACCTGTTAGACCTTGTCTTCTTTAGTAAATCTTTACTAATAACTAACTTTATAAATTTACCGCCTACTGGGAATAGCGATCACAGTTCTATTAGTTATTCGTTGCCATATAGTCCTGTGTCTCCATCTTGTTCTACTGAAGTCTATTTATACGACAAGGCAGAAATGAGCAATATAATAAATCATTTAAATACTGTTGACTGGTCGACCATTTATAACAGTGTTGGCATAGAGGAGTATTACAACTTACTAGTAACTTAGATAATTGACTTAAAGAATAAACACGTTCCCTCCAGAAAAAAAAACCTTCAAAAAAATCTAAATTTAAATGGTTGTCCAGGGAAATTGATAAATTTCTAAGAAAAAAGGATAAAAGCTATGTAAGGTATTTAAAGAATCATTCTCCCTCTAACTAGAATTTTTTTCTACATATTCAAAAGACATGTAAATATAGCATAAGAAGAGCTAAAAGGAAGTTTGAAATGAATCTGGCACGTAATGCCAGAAAAGATAATAGCAAGTCTTTTTTGTCTTATATTAATTCTATGAAGAAAACAAATTGTAATGGTGGCCCCCTAGTAGTTAATGATAAACTGATTTGTGACCCACTGGAAATGGCAAATCACTTTAATAGTCAATTTTGTAATATATTTCAGAAAAACTTACAGAAGAGCTCTACTATACAGTCTAATGGCACTCTCATTTCATTATCAGAATCTGAAATTCAAGCTAAACTGATCAGTCTAAAGGGGAAAATTAGTGCATCTCTGGACGACATTCCTGGTCATCTTCTGTATTTGTTAGCAGATTGCTTAACTACCCCTTTTAAATTGTCATTTGAGCATTACCTCAACCACAATTATGTGCTTGCTATTTGGAAAACTGCTTTTGTAATTCCTATACATAAAAAAGGCCCTAAAAGCATATGGGAAAATTATAGACCGATAAGCCTTACCACATCTATGGGTAAAATTTTGGAAAGTATAATTAAGGATTTAATAACCACATCATGTATAAATACTGATATTGAACAACATAGATTTAAAAGTGGAAGGAGCTGCTTAACTAACTTGTGTTTTTATGAAGACCTGAGTCATCAGCTTGACAATAGACATCCTTATGATGTTGTCTGTATAGATTTTAGCAAGGCCTTCGATTATCTACGTCATTGGGCACTTATACAAAAGCTTAC
Source organism: Neoceratodus forsteri (assembly GCA_016271365.2). NCBI lineage: Eukaryota > Metazoa > Chordata > Ceratodontiformes > Ceratodontidae > Neoceratodus > Neoceratodus forsteri. The sequence continues at coordinate 1,421,058,046 of CM028129.1, forward strand.
ATTTTCAAACATTAATCCAAAATTGATAGCATGGATTGCAAACTGGTTGTGTAATCGTTCGCAGCGTGTACTCATAAGTGGACAACTTTCTAGTAAGGGGCAAGTCACTAGTGGTGTTCCCCAGGGGTCCGTCCTGGGTCCTTGCTTGTTCCAATACTTCATTGCTGACGTTACACAGCAAAATTGTACCAACTCAGTTAAATATGCAGATGATATCAAGATTGGGGGTCCAGTTGGAAATACTTCCCAAATTATTGCTATTCAAAGTGATTTGGACAAATTGTCTAAATGGACTGCTACATGGGGGATGAAATTAAATCACTCTAAATGCAGAGTAGTACATTCCGGGGTAACTAATCCTAGGCATACATATATTTTAGACAATTCAAGGCTGACGAGTTCTTCAATTGAAAAAGATTTGGTGTGTTTATCTCTGAAGATTTTCTTCCAACCTCCCATTTAAATATCCTTAAGGCGAACCGAGTAATATGGTCTATTAAGCGCAATATTGTATCAAGAGATGCCAAGGTTCTGATGACATTGTACAGAGCTTATGTCCTCCCGCACTTAGATTATTCCTCCCAATTATAGTGTCCTTTTAGGAAAAAGGACATTATACTAATAGAAGGAGTACAGAGAAGGTATACTAAATGGTGATCGGACTAAGGGACGTTCATATGATCAAAGACAAATTTCTTTGGACCTAATGTCTTTATCAACTAGGTGCTTGAGGGGAGACCTTCTTCTCATGTACAATATTATTAATGATCCATATTTAATAACAAACCTGGGTTTTCTTTTTAAGGATTCAATCCATAACACTAGGGGGCATCCTCTGCAGTTACAGGTAAAGAAGTTTAACTTTCTTCCACAAAAGTTCTTTTATACTGTAAGAATAATCAAGTTATGGAATTCCTTACCAACAGAAGTAATTATTAGTGACTCTAAATCAACATATAAAAGACGATTGGACAACTATATTCTTTCAGGCAAAATTCATAGCTGTTATTAGTTATAGGAGTATATTATGGGCCTTTTTGGCTCTCTTGCACCTATTCAATCGTAGTGTGAATACTGAATGGATGACCATCCACAACAAGGCTGTGTTTCCCTCAAGGGGGTTGATGACATCATAGAGACCTCGAAAATGAAGCTCGAGAGGTCTCCATGATGTCATCAACACCCAAGATGGAAACAGCCTTAGTTGTGGACGGTTACCCATCCACTGTTTTATATAGTTTATGGTTCCCCAAATCATTAAAAGACAAAAAAAATAAGAAACCTGTTTCACAAGGTTTCATACCTTGTGTTTACAACATGGTCCTACTTGGTCTCAGCAGCTCAGTTGGCTCGACGTGGTCCCGCTCCGCTTCCAACCAACCCTGTGAGGATTTTCGACAGAAGTGGACACATTCTCAGCACAGTTATTAAAAAAAAAAAAAAAAAGAAAGAAAAACTGACAAATTCCAACAGTTTGGAAACACGGAGCCGACTACGGCAGTCTGTGTCCAAATTGGACTGGTGAAGTGCTCGTTAAGTGGCGCCGCCATGTTTTCTTGACCCCCCCCCCGAGAGCGCTGTTTCCTTCAGTCAGGTGGCAGAAAAAGGCTAAAAAGTTGTTTTACCATCGATGTGATGTCAGAACGATGGTACAACAACTTTTTTGACCTTTGAACTGTCCTACAGCAAGATTTAGAAAGCCACAGATTTTCAGCTACAGTAACCCCTGACCATATACTATAATGCTGTACTGTATAGGGAAATAGTGATATGGTGTCATAGTTCCATGTGCACCCTAAGTAACTTGAGTTGTCTTGCGTAGCTTTGTACTGTACCAATTGAAGCACCTTGTTAATATTTTTATTGTTAAATGTAAAATTGTAACCTCCCGGGTCGTGCCTGAAAATAGGCAAATATTTGTCTAGTGCACCTTACCAGGTGAACAAAAACTAAATAAAATAAATAAAAGATAATCCCATCCCATGTAACTGCTTGTAGGATTCACAAATCAGGATTGTGTCGCTCCCATTTTATGAGTATAGCAGGAATAAGAACCAGATGACAGTGTGATAACACATAGGTTGCTGTTTACTAACTCGCTCAGAGTCACTGATACAGAAGTGAAGCATAATGTCTTCCACTTGAGTTATAAAGATCTTGTCTTCAAGTGTGGGGATACAATTATTCAATCACATACAGTAGTTGACGTCAGACACTCTCAGTCCCCATGGCCGCTGAGGGTCCCCTACCTATGGAGGTGGTTGGGGGACAGAGCTAGTACATTTAATTGGGTCTTTGAAACTCAAATGATTATAATTTATTTTATTATGTCATCTCTACCTTGTCGGAACAGCACCCAAAAGGTTATCAGTGGACTAGGCAGAAACCTCCAAAATGATTTCGTAATGCTATGAGGATTCTCAAACAGAAAATGCAGTGATACACTGGGAAGGTACTCTTTAGAAATGTTTATTTTAATGCATCCAACGTTTTGTTGCCTTGAAATAAATATTTCTGAAGGATACTTTCCCAGTGTATCACTGCATTTTTTGTTTGACTGTCTACTGCCATTTGTGTGGCTGATCCTGGGGATGACCATTTAGCGCACTGGTTCTGTGAGATTGACTATGAGGATTCCCACCTTGGTAAGTCTGACTAGTTAGTGACAGATGTGTAGACTGGGCAGGGGACCTCCAAAGACTGACCTTGCTGGGACCCCCAAAACATAAGGCCATCACTGTCTAGTGAGTGATGCCCATAAGATATGCTTAGAAACTAGCAGTAGTAGAACTGTCTCTTCAGCACTGAAAGTTTTGTATATTTACTGTTTGAATGTTTTATATGTCTTCAATTTGTATAGGAAACTATGATGGATCATGCGTTACGGACTATCTCGTACATTGCTGATATTGGTAACATTGTTGTGCTGATGGCGAGACGCCGCATGCCTAGGACAGCCTCTCAGGACTGCATTGAGACAACTCCTGGAGCACAGGAAGGCAAAAAGCAATACAAAATGATATGCCATGTCTTTGAGTCGGAGGATGTAAGTACACACTGTTGCTTTTGATCCATTTGTGATACTCTAATCACATGCCTCTTAAATCTTCCCGATGTAGTCAGCTTGCTTTCAGTGACGTTCATGGTTAAAATGTAATTTTTAAAAATATATGTCTACAGTATATAGATATATGCAAAGTTGCTTCATAACTATGTATACATCTTCTATCCCTGCCAAGCAACAGAACGATCATCTGACCTATCTACTAGAAGTAATGTAAAGCATTTTCCCCATTTGATATGGCAAGTTGCCTGACTGTTCTTGGTGCTGTGGATCATTTTCTCTAAATGTCATATGGTATTATTTCATCATACTATTCCTGAAAAACAGGAGTTTCTTCTTCAGTCCAGTGCCTCCGCCTGACTTTAAAGTAACCAGAATTTCCCCGGGCGGGGCCAGTTGGTGCAGTGACCAGCATATTGCACAAGCCACTTAGCATGCGCATACTCCGAGCCAGTTGACAAAGGAGCAGAATTGGCACCAGCTAGGAAGGCAGCTGCTTGCCTGGTTGGAGACAAGGTGCAGCTGTGGTGTCCTGACTGATACCGAGGTGGAGGTCATGGGGATGAAGAGAATAGACCAAAAAAAACGATACAAGAACTACCCCCTTCCTTTAGTATATAGGTCATTTGGGCTGTCCGTTCTAAACAGAATGTCAGTTTTATCTGTGCATTGTAGCATTTAAACAGCCTTGAAACCAAAAATGAAGTGAAGGACGGGAAGGATTACTCTGTCTCTAACTTTCCTCTTCATTAAGTTCCCCAAATCATGATGTAACCATCCAGAAATAAAGAGGATGTTGAAATGCAGAGACAGTGGAGTTTAGAATGCCAGGCTTTAGTCATATGCCTCATTTAATTATGTTTATTCCCATTTTTCTTGTGTTCTTCTGCTGCACAGTGTCTGCGGGTTTGTAGCAGCTGGGCCTCTGTTTACAAGGGACATGGGGAGATGTTCTCCTCCAAGGCTGACACCTGGCCATGCTGCTGAACTGGCCACTGGGGATGTTTTGAGCAGTGAGTGCCAATATTACTTCATCGCAAAACATTTCCTCTCCACTGGTTCACAACTGAGAGACTCAAGGGGCCTTGTGAACCTGGGTCTGAGGCTCTGGGATACATGTGCTCTGTATCTGGAGACTGGATCTGTCCTTCAGATGATGCATTAAACCAAGGTCCCTTTTGCCCATCTCTGGTCACTGTCCAGGTCGAAGTAAACAATCCCATGGCACTTACAGATGAAGAGTAGGGGAGTTTTCCAGGTGTCATGGCCAATATTCCCACGACAATTAAAAAAAAAAAAAGGTCCAGGTAACCCACCCTAGAACACAAGTGGAAACAAGCTATCATAGCTTAGTGTGCCTTTCCTGGTCAAATTGTAAATGTATGTCTGTCCTGTAAACAATTGGTAACATTATTACTACAACAACAGATGTCATGAGTGATCATGCCTTGTCCATCTCCCTGCCCCCCGAGGCCAAGCATTCCACAGGCAGGTCAACAAAATGAGGTGGGTGTACTTACTAGGACAAAAACACCAGTATCTTGCACATGGTGTCAGCACCAAGCCCCCCACCCGTCACCATGCCTTTGTCGTGTCCCCATCTCCCCCCTTCCACCAGCTAAACACAGTCCTAGTTCATTGGGGCTCTGTCTGAGGGTTTTTTTCTTTTCAGGGATAGCTGATCAGGAGGTGGAAACAGAAGGGGAGATTGGTGATGTGGAGAGGCTTTCTGGGAGTGCTAGCCTATGCCGAACCAGTCTGCAAAGCATTTGTTTGTTTATGTATGCATTAATAATTATTGACTGAGAAAGGCTATGTTTCCATATGCATCCTGGGGGGGGGGGTTACATGGACCTCTTTTTTTTTGATGGGGAATGTTGGGTATGACACTGGGGGAACTACCAGGGCCAGATAGAATTACTGGTAGAATGCTCAAAATCATGATCAGTCAGATAGCATTACCTTTTGAATACGTGTTTGAAATATCTATCAATACTGGAATAATTCCTGATGACTGGCGAACAGTGGAAATAGTACCAGTTTAAAAAAAAAAAAAAGGTGAAAACAAAATGACCCAAATAACTACAGACCAGTTAGTCTTACTTCCATTCCAAGGAAATGTTAGAGTATAATAAAAGATGACGTTTTGTCACAAATAACAAACATGAATCCAGATCAACACAGATTCACCAAAAGAAGCTCCTGTGCAACAAATATATTGTGTTTTTATGAAAAAAAAAATCAGTAACACCTAAGACAAAAAAAAAATCCCTGTGATATAATTTTGAACTTTAGTAAGGCCTTTTGTCTGGTCCCACACTGGGAAGTTATTGAAAAGATGAAAAAGGCAAACATTAATATTAAATTAAGTAATTGGACATCAAACTGGTTAGCAAACAGATCAGAAAGGGTAATATTAAATGTTGATAAATCAGGTATTGGTCATGTTATAAGTGGAGTTCCTCAAGGGTAAGTACTAGGTCCAGTGATCTTTCACGTATTTATCTGACCTAACCAAAAAATCTAAATAAATAAGTTCGACCAAATACACAGACAGTACAAAGCTTGGCAGGTCCTGGACCACATTGAATTGGTAATTGGAACGTCATATAGATCTTGAGCGTATTTCAAGGTGGGCAAAATGTAGGAGATGAACTTTAATGTAGACAAAGTTAAGGTGATGCACCCTGGGAAAATGGAGGAGAACTAACAATGCACACTGTGGAGTTATTCTGTCAGTAACAACAACTGAATGGGATCTGGGCACCATCAAGGTAAATGACTTTGGGTATACAGAACACATTAATGAAGCAATTGTGAAAGCAAATAAGATATTTCAGTCTTTAAAAAAGAAGCATAAAATCAAGAAATAAAGATATATTTCCACTATACACACTTGGACTGCACCTCCGTTCTGGTGCTCCTATAAAAAGAAAACAAACAAAAGGAAAGAATAAAAAAAAAAAAGCCACAAAAATAATCATTAAGTTAAAATATATGCCATATGATAACAGAGTATCAGAACTGAAGTTGATGCCACTTGAACTGCGCCACATCCATGGTGATTTACTCATGATTTATAAAATGGGGAAAGAATTTCAAGCAATCTGATTGGTTGTTAGCTGTGCATTAGATGTGTCTAATGCACAGCTAAAACTAGAACCCCCATTTAGAATACACAGGCCCATTTTATAAGTGCAATAAGCCACTCCAGGGATGTGCATTGGACAGTTCTAATGCACGGCTAGGGGACTGGACGCACTCGGCTTGTGGCCTCAGTGGGCTCACTACGTCCCCCTAGCCGTGCATTAGAACTGTCTCATGCACACCCTATCGTGTCTTATTGCTTACGTATGAAATAATAAATGATCCCTAGTTAATACATGAGATGAACTTCAAATTCAGACAAATACATAAAAACACCAGCGGTCACCCTTTACAGTTGGTAGGGCAAAGATTTAACACACAAAAAGGAAGCATTTTTCACACAAAGGATCGTAAACCCTTGGAACACGTTACCAACTGAAATTATCATCAATAAGAATAAAACTGAATTTAAAAATAAACTGATAAATTAATTAGTAATGCAGGTCTACTAAGCTGTTTCTGAGTACTATGGAGCGAAATGGGCTTAATGCCTTCTAGTTCCTAAACTTCCCAAGCATGAGCCTGCTGTATGTAAATAATGCTCTTTTATACAGGAATAGCCACCAGAAATGAGCAGAAGGGACCTTGATGAAATATCTCTTTCAAAGAACAGCACTCCAACAGTGGTCAGTATTGGGGACTAGTCTTAAGTTCCTGGTGTGGGACAAGAACCCATGACCTTCCGATCTTCTGGTCGCAGTGGTGAACATGCCAACCTACTGAGCAACTGACATACAGTATAGCTGAAGTACTGTAGATTCACGTCTGCCCGCTTGAACATCAGCTGTACATCTCATATCATGGTCAAATATCAGGCATCTGCTGCCATATTGGTGGTAAATACATATCACTAGAAAGTAGTTAGTTTTTGACTATTTTCCAATATTTTTGCAAGTGAGGCCTGCAAAAACAAGGAAGTGTAAGGGCCGACACAGGTGAAAGGGAAATGTTTGCAACACGATTAAGAGCATAAGAGGAATAAAAAAGTAAGATGCAAACTACATAGTTTATAATTAATATGTTGTATATATGGAATTCAGTAAAGTAAAAGTCATGTAATTTTATATATCGATACAAAAAAAAGTTGATATAGTCTGTTGATACAAAAAAATATTATTGATACTATGTGTTTTCCATTTTTGGCTGTGTTGCAACTAGAAAACGTATATATAATATGCACAAAAGGTGGTTTCAAATAGCCTCCCTCCCCCTCTCTCTCTCTCTCCCTCTATATATATATACATAGAATAGTATTGACACATACAGACTGTATCACTAAGAATGATTGCTAATGTCCTAATTCCAAGCTTTCATTAAGTTGCTAGCTTCCAGCAGTTCCAAAGTTACACCTTTCCGAAAATACAGTAACTTCTTTAAAATGGATAGCTTTGGAACCATTAAGCCTACAAACTTTATGGTTTTTAAATGAAACATTGGAGTCATCAAAGTGATGCATCCATACATTCTCATGTTACACGTTCCATATATTGATATACAAAAACATGAAATAGTTCAAAAAGTTTGTAAAAACCTGTTTCTTTGACAACATATATTGACATATATAAATGTAACAACACATGTGAACTCTATTTATGTGGTCTATTTGTGTTGATCAAACTCCAAGCTTTCATTTAAATAAAACTTAAATTTTTATGCCTGGCAGTTCAAAAGTTACGGCTTTTAAACGTAGAAACATAGAATTTGGTGGCAGATAAGGACCGCATTGCCCACTCAGTCTGACAGTTTCCCTACCTGATGGATAAGCTGCAGATTCTAGTTAATCAACAGCTTACTTCGTCCTGCCCCCCACTAGAATTGCCTTATGCCTGTCCCATGCATTCTTGAATTCTCCCACTGTTCCTGACTCCACAACCTCCTCAGGAAGGCTGTTCCATTCATCCACAACTCTCTCTGTGAAAAATACTTTCTAACATTACCTCTGAGCCGTCCCCTCTATCTTCAAATTGTGCCTCTTGTTCTTGCAATCTCTTCTTCTGAAAGATATTACCCTCTTGTACCTTTGTTAATTCCTTGAGATACTTGAAAGTTTCTATCATGTCCCCTCTCCCTCCTTTCCTCAAGGGTATACCTATTAGCTGCTTTAGTCTCTCCTCAGATGTCTTCTGGTGCAGACCTTGCACCATTTTGGTTGCCCTCCTCTGAACAGCCTACACTCTGTCTATGTCTTTGCGAAGATGGGGTCTCTAGAATTGCACGCAGTACTCCAGATGGGGTCTCACTAACTGTCTGTAGAGAAGGATAACAACTTCCTGTTTTTCTACTGTTGATGCCTCTCCCTATGCATCCCAGTATCCCCCCAGCCCTTCTTACTGCCTTCTTACATTGCTTGCCCACCTTTAGGTCATCTGATATAATTACTCCTAGGTCTCTTTCGATTTTTGTTGTTGTTATTAACTCACCCCCCATTGTGTACTCTTCCCCTGGGTTTTTGTTTCCCAGATGCATTACCTTGCACTTCTTTGCATTGAATCTGAGCTGCCACATGTTTGACCATTCCTCCAACCTTGTCAAGTTCCTTTTCATTCTTTCCACCCCACCTTGTGTATCAACCCTGTTGCAGATCTTTGTGTCATCTGCAAAGAGGCATACCTTTCCTTCCGGGTGCTCTTCAATGTCACTTATAAAGATAGTAAAGAGGACTGGTCCCAGTACCGAACCCTGCGGTACCCCTGTAGTTACCCTCCTTTCTTCACTGTGGACTCCATTTACTATTACCCTTTGCGTCCTGTTTTCCAGCCAGTTTTTTATCCAGGCTACCACCTTGGGACCCACTCCAAGGCTGGCTAATTTGTGTATTAATCTTTTGTGTGAGACTGTGTCGAATGCCTTGCTAAAATCTAGGTAGGCCATATCCACAGCCCCTCCCTGGTCTACTACTTTGGTCACCCAGTCAAAGAAATCTATCAGGTTAGTCTGACATGACCTTTCTGCTTTGAAACCATGCTGCCTTGGGTCCTGTGCCCCACTGGCCTCTAGGTACTCAACAATTCTTTCCTTCAGAATTGAGTCCATCATTTTCCCTACCACTGAAGTCAAACTAACTGGTCTGTAGTTTCCTGCCTCTGCCCTGCTCCCACTTTTGTGAAGTGGAATCACATTTGCCTTCCTCCAGTCCTCAGGTACCATTCCATTCTCCCATGATTTGTTAAAGAGAGTAGTCAGTGGGGTTACTAGTTCTACTGTTAGTTCTTTTAGTATTCTTAGATGAATACCATCAGGCCCCATTGCTTTGTCCACCCTCAGTTTCAAGAGTTCTTTCAAAACCCTTTCTTCTGTGAATGGACTGGTATCGACCCCCTTATTCAGAGTTTCTTCCTTGTTTGGTTTAGGCACTTCCCCCTCCTCATCTGTTGTGAATACTGAGCTGAAATATTCGTTCAGTATCCCTGCTTTTTCACTGTCACCTTCTGCCCACATTCCCTCCCCTTTATTAAGTCTCTGTATCCCTCCCTTGGTCTTTCTTTGCTCCCTAATGTACCTGTAAAAGGTTTTATCCCCCTTCTTATCAGAGTTGGTTATCTTTTCCTCAGTTTGTGCCTTTGCTGTTCTGACTGCCTTCCCTGCCTCCTTCTGCTTTAACTGATAAAGTTCTCTGTCCTGCTCCTTCTGTTTCCCCATATGTTTCCTGAATGCTGTCCTTTTCTCCTTAACCGTCCCTGCCACCTCTTTTGAGAACCATAGTGGTTTTTTCCTTCATTTTGTTTTATTGATTTGCTTCACACAAAGGCTTGTTGCCTCTGCGATGGCTGTTTTGATTATTCCCCATTGTTCCTCCGCCCCTCCTTCTTGCCCATTTGCTAGTGCTTTTCTAAGGCACTTTCTCATTTTCCCAAAGTCAGCCTTCCTAAAGTCCAATACTCTTGTTTTTGTATGGCTTGACTCTATGGCTGTGTTTATTGTGAATCACACTGTTTGGTGGTCACTTGTTCCCAGATGGCTACCCACTTCTAAATCTGAGATCCTTTCTCCTTCTTCATTTGAGAGTACCAGGTCTAAGATTGCTCCCTCCCGAGTGGGTTCCAGCACTAGCTGTCTGAGGCATGCCCCCTGTACGGCATCAAGAATGACCCTGCTCTTGGATGTGTCTGCATCAAAGGTACTCCAGTTAACATCTAGCATATTCAGGTCCCCCATCAACAATATTTCCCCTTTTCTGCCATTTTAAGGATGCCTTCTATCATTTCCTTGTCCATTTCCTCCCCCTGAGATGGGGGTCTGTACACAACCCCCATGCGGATTGTGGTGCCATTTCCTGTCTCCAGGGTGACCCATAGTGACTCATCAATTTCCTGTTTACTCTTTAGTTCTGTTGCTTTAATCCCTTCACTTATATAGAGAGCTACTCCTCTTTTACCCACCCTGTCCCTCCTGTAGACTGTGTATCCTGGTATGTTGACTTCCCACTTAGGTTCTCTGTGTACCATGTTTCAGTGACTGCCACAGTTTCCAGGCATCCCTCTTCCATCAAGGCCACTAGTTCAGGGAGCTTGTTGCACAGACTGTGGGGCATTGGTATTCATCACCTTCCATTTATTTTTTATGGCCTTACCCCTTTTAGCCCCATCCCTGTCCTTAATACCTTTTTCTGCATTTATCCCTGTCCTGCTCCCTACTGACTTCTCTGCCTTGGTGTTTACCTCTCTAACTACTGTGCTTTGTGGGGGGAGGCTGGGATTTCCCTGCTCCTTTTCAGTGCCTCCCCCCCTTGGCTAGTTTAAATGCTTGCCAATGAAGCATTTAAACCTGTCACCTAGGATTCTGGATCCCCCACTGGACAGATGCAGACCATCGTGCCAGTATAAGCCTGTATCTCTCCAGGTGGCTCCCCAGTCCCCAATAAAGTCAAAACCCTGAGCTCCACACCAGTTTTTCAACCATTCATTGAATCCCCGTGGTGCGGATTACCCTAGCATCATCCTTGCCATAGACAGGCAGCACCTCCGAGAAGGTTACCATACATGCTACTTGTCTAAGGCCCCTCCCCAACTCCACAAACTCCTCTTGCACCACTCTGATCCCATTTACAGCCAGGTCATTTGTCCCTAGGTGGACAATGACATCCAGTTCCCTCCCTCGTGCAGCTGCTCCCACGATCCTGAGGATTCGCTTCCTGTCCCTCCAAGCCGTGGCGCCAGACAGGCTCCTTACCTCTCTATCCCCTTCCTCCCCCACGTGTACCCCCCTAATGATTGAGTCCCCCACCAGGAGTTGTTTCCTTCCCCTGTGGGGTCTCGTGCCACCCTCCTGTGGGTCTCCTATGTGAAGGTTCCCAGCATCCTCCTTGGTCTCCCCTGCAGGTGCCTCCATAGAGGAACCACTCTTTGCCAGAACAGCATATGAATTGTGGAGAGCTACAACTGGAGGGATGCACCTCTGTTCCACCACCCTCTCCCTCCCTGAGCCCACCTTGGTCCAACCGGTCCTCTTTTTTGGCAACCTCTGAGGTAACGGTGGTGGCCCTGGTGGTCCCTGGGTGGGGGAAGAGGTTTTGAAATATAATTTCAAGCAATATAACATATCATAAAGATATATTTTTGGAAAAGGTTGAAAGATATTAGAGGTTGCTCTGTTAAAGAATAAACACCTTCTTTTCTTGTTTGTAATGTGGCATCTTCCATGGCTCTGATCGCCATTACATTACAGATGACATTTTTACATAGAGTGGGAAGAATGTGGGACACTCATACAGGACTTTAGCCATGCACTAAATAAATTCCTAGGGTACTACCAAGGACGTGGCTCATTAGTAAAAGCCAGATTAATTTAATAATTAAATATCAACTTCAGACAACAATGGGGTAGTGTCAGGCAGATTACCTTAGGACAGAGTTTCTCAAGTTGTGGGGTGTGGGTCAGTTCCAAGGGAGAAGCAGAGACCCTGCTGCTATTATGCAATGCAAACTGGCAGCAGCAGTGCAGTAGTAGCAGTCGGCTGCAGCACACTACCACTTTCCCACATCCCTGTTACTGCCTGGCTGCATCTACACTACACCCCACTCTACTGCATCTGTGCTACACCCCCCCTTGGCTGCACAGCAGATGCACCCCCAAGTCACTGATCACCTCCTTCTAGGCTGCCAGTCACCTCCTCCCAAGCCCCGGTACATGTTCGGTGGTGACTGTACCATCCCACCTCTCTCTGCCATCCATCTTCTTGCCTGCCTCTTGTGAACCTACCCCCTCTGATCTATGGCACAACCCCTCCCCCACCTCGCAACACAGGAATGTGCCATAAACAACCACCTCCTGCTGGCCAAGTGGCACTGGAGGTTGAGGCGCTGATCGCTACACTTCGCACCATGCTGGAGCCCCAGGTTCGGGAACGAGCCCAGGTCACTAGGGGTTGGCAAGGGCAAGAGAGAGGATTGAGCATCTGGAGGCCTGCTGTCCTCTCTCGGAGAGGAGGGAGTTGTCGCCCCGCCCACTGACTGCTCTTTGGCTGTGGCAAGGGTATCGGCCGGAGGCATGTACCGACACCTTGCGCCGGGTTGGGGAGGTGGGCGGGAGAAAAATAGGAAACAGAGCCTGGCAGGCTCCATTAAGTGGTCCACTGTCTCCAGAGGGCCATCCCTGGCATACTGGATTGGGTCTGGGGGTGGAGTCAGCAAACCTCCTCCCCTGACCCCGCCGTTGGGAATTTCTGGGGACCGGTAGGAGCTGGAGTGGAGAGTGAGTCCCTCCATCAGGAGGGCCATAGCTGCCTGCCTGGGCTTCAGGTAGAAAAATACGAATAATAAAAAAAAAAAAAACACACCTCCTAAGCCCCAGGGTGCACTTGTTTAGAGCTTGGGCAGAAGGCTAAGCAACACAAATGATCTAGAGCCAGCAAATGGAGATGCAAAGAAAACTAAGTAGCTGACTTACTGGGGGAGGGGGTGGATTCAATCAGTGAGAGGGAGGTGGTTGCAGCCTGTGGGTGGCAGAATTCAGCAGTCAGTCTTCAGTAGGCTTCCTTGGCTAATCAGCTCCATCATACCAATGTTACCGTCATCAGTTCCAGCAATAAAAGAGCATGTAAGTGTGGAGTTCTTTCCCCTTTTGGCTTTGAACTTTACCGGCTGAAGCAGCAGACCCAGACCACCTGAACCTGCAGACCCTGACCGCCTTATCGTACCAATCTGGACTCTTCAAAATTGTCAGAACCAAGGACTAAAACTAAGGACTGCTGGATCACGGTGACCATTGATTACATCTCCATGCCAACCCAGACTGCCAACCAGGAACTCCTCAGCCAACCCCCGACAATCTCATCCTGCCAACCGGACCTCTCCCAGCTCCCATTGATACCTTTGTTCAGTGCTAGTATTGATGATGTACTTTCTGTGAGGAAGTCGTCTTTTTTTTTCCCTTATGGGGAAGGGGTTTGAAATGGTACTTGTGTAGAGGGTGGGAGTTTAAATATGCCTCTGTGTGTGGTGTGGTGTTTGAAGTGGCACACTGTGTTTTTTGTGTTAAGGGTTGGAAGTGCTGGAATATGAGCTTACATGGGGGTGGGGCCTTACAGCAGAGAATGTGTTGGTGTGGTCTTGGGGGGACTTGGAGTGAGAGACTGCAGATCTGGCTTGGGGAGCAGCCAGATTCTCCCCAACCCCACGGCCCTTTGTGTTAAAAGCTAGACCTGACTTGGGGATCTGGCCTGTCGGTGTGGCTTTGGGGGGGGGGATATGAAACAGTGGGCCTCCAGGTTGTGCTTGATGATTGGGGTGTTGGAATGATGGGCCTATGTTGGGGGGGGTTGGAATGAAGGGCCTCCTGCGGGATTTTGGAGTGAAAGGCCTTCTGGTGTGGCTGAAGGTGGGGGCTAGGAGCAAGAGCGGACTGCAGGTCTGGCTTGCAGAGTGCCTATATATTCCCCCACCCCCAAGGCCCTTTGCTTTGAAAGCTAGACCTGACTTGGGGATCTGGTCTGCTAGTGTGTTTGGGGGGGGGGAATATGAAGCGATGGACCTCCAGGTCTGACTTGGTGGTGAAATGGGGCATGAGGTTGAGATACAAGATTTAAATGGAACTTTTTGTGTTCATGGTTTGGGGGGTGTTGGAACCATTGGCCTATATCAGGGTGGGGAGGGGGCTTTGGAGCAAAGTGCCTACTGGATGACTTTTGGGAGCAAAGGGCCTGCTGGTGTGGCTTTGGGGGCATGGGGGGTTTGAAAAGATGGGTCTCATGGTCTTGCTAAGGTATTATGGGGAGGTCCTGCTGGTGTGGCTTGAGGGGTGAAAGGCCTGCTGGCATAGCTTTGGTAGGCATTTATAGCAAAGGGGCTGCTGATCTCACTTGAAGACCACCCAAGTCAAACCAGGAGGCCCTTCACCCCCCATCTCCCAAGGCCTTTTGTTTCAAAAGCCGGGGTGAAATGGCATGTCGGTTGTGTGGGGTTGAGATTTAAAATGACAATGGGGGGATTAGAATGTTTGTGGTGCTTGTTTGTTTTGGGGGAGTTTAAGAGTTCAGTTTTACACAAAGCTTTTGTGGGCATAGGGGTCCATACTCCAGTTTTTGCAGTTCTTTTGATTGAAAGGTACGCTGCAGTATGGGTTCCAAACTATGGGGACTGCTTCTTGTGGTTAATTGGTGGGGGGGAGATATTAGTCCAGAGGGTCTGCTGGTCTGGTTTGGGGAGTGCTCAAGCCTGACCAGCAGGCCCTTCGCTCCATACCCTTCCCCATGCCTTTTGCTTAAAAAGCCAGACCGGCCTGCTTGGGAGTTGAAATGCCTGCCCGTGTGGCCTGGAGGTGGGATCTGGAGTGGAAGGCCTCTGGGCACTCCCAAAGCCACATGGGCAGGACCCTTGTTACCCCCCGAAATGTGAACAAAAGTCCTGGATCCTTTGGCTCCTTGATGCAAATAAGACCACGTAATTGTTGAATGCACCTCTAATTTTTAAAAATAACACTTATTGAGCAGTTAAGGAGTTGTTGGTCCCATGGATTCACATCAAATCACATGGTTAAGGCCACCATAACTTACAAGGTAACTCCTGAAGCTAAGTCCTGTTTAAGATTCTTAAACAGATACCTTGTCCAAATATTTTCAAAAATAAGTACTTTTAATAAATAATAGTGCAGCACAGTGCTTTTACTTTTTGTCATCCTTGTCTCACTTTGTGTTCAGAGCAGTGGCTTGCTGCTGCTGCTCAGTATGATTTGGGCCAGCACCAGAGTAGTGTTGCCCTTGTACTGAGAGCGTGTACTTGGTGGTTGTTAGTGAGGAGGTGCTATAGAATTGATATTGATGGTGCTTTAACTTTGTATTTCTTTTCAACAAGTAAGCAATAACGTACAATAGGGTATGGGGTTATTGGCAGTTAATCCACACCTTGGGTGCATTGTGAGGCATGAGGCCGCACAGTACCCGGGGTGTGGAGTAACTGCCAATAACCCCATACCCTGGAGTGGGTTATTGCGCTTATAACATGGGGTACTAGTGACTTTGTTACAAGAAAGACAGACACGGTTTTTAGTGGTTTAAAACTAAAATGTTTATTTTGTGTGCCTCCACCAAGAAAATAGTCCCCAAGTACAAGAGCTGTAAGGTGTGCTACCAGCAAGTGGTAGCGAGTCCTGTGAGCCAGCACTCTGTCTTGGGATGAACACAGTCAGGGATGTGCCAGAAGCACTGACACCTGGGTCGAGTTCTGGGTTCTTGCTGTTGGTGACAGAAATTAGACCAAGGGGAGCACCGACAACTGTGGCTGCAACGATCGTGTGGGAACACTGTTGAAGTTCACCCATTGTACACATATGTAACATCATACTGTTGCTACATACTGGTGAATGCTGTACATGTCAGATCGGAGGCAAAATATACAGTGCTGCACACAAAGAATGGACAAACGCATGCTGCAACTTCAAAGGATGCCATTTTGTTGCTCACGGAACACACAGAAATGGGAGATGTCATATCAGGCACTGTAACTGTGTGGTGGGATGACAGTTCAACATTGCTGGCTACGCAGATATATAAAGGACAGTGCTGCATTGTCAGAGGAGGTCACATCAGAGGTCAACTATGCACACAGGAGAAACCAGTTGAAAGGATACCACTTTGCAGGCACACTCGCAACTTGTGAGATGGATTGCTGCAGGAACATGGCAAGTGAGATGCCGGTAGATCAGAAGCACAAACTGGCAACAGTCAAAGACATCGGAACATCAGAGGCACCAAGTGGCAACATTAACAGATGTCGGACAGTAACATTTGTGAACTTGTCACATTTAAGACTCAAAGCCACACTTGGAATATCAAACAGAATACTAGAAACAGCCACATTAAACAGCGGAGCAGGTACAGTATACCACATCTACCAGTCCATCTGCGACCAGCGCTCGAGAACTTAACTGTGGTAGTGGACAGCGTTGGAATTATACTTCCAGAGCTACTGGGGCCCTAAACATTTTGGATCAGGGACCATCTGTGGCTGTTTTAAATCAGTGTGTAACGCACGCCAAAGGGTCAAATGTAGGGCACACTGCACTAAACAGTACTCATTGGTTTTAGTTTGTGTACCCCATTTTTTCTTAGTAAAAACAAGCATACAATGCAAAGCCCTGTGTTACATAGTTTTTAATGCATTTTCTAAAAACTATATCGTTGAGCACGGCATGTTATTTATTTGTAAACTACTAGTACCTAGGAAACGCACACTGAGCCAAAGCATATTTCCAGCCGCGATCCAGGAGAGAGAAACAAGGGGGTACAAGGTTAAAAAGATAAAAAAAGCAACAATTCACACTTATTCATTTATTTACTTATTTATTTATTTGAGGGTAGGGAGGTGGGGGAGAACAGTGCAGTCTAACAAGGTGCAATAAATACAAAACAATAACTGTAGAAGAAGCAAATAGCAGGTGTAGAGAAATACACTACAGTAAGGTGCATGAAGTTAAATGTATTTGCAAACGTACAAAAGCAATACACGTAGAGAGAAGGAATAATACGGTAAATTGGTGAGGGTGGATAGGGGGAAGAGTATACGGTGTACTGTAAATGCAGGGAAAGGGAGAGCCATGGCCGGAGGGTGGTGGTCAGCAGCTTCTGAAATGATAAATTACACCAAGATGAAACAATTAAAATGCAGTTACAAACTGAGTAAAATGTACTACACGGCAGCACAGTCCTAGAGCATATAAATCATACAGCTGAGCTGCATCATTTGAAATGCCACTGCTGGCTAGGTTTACTGCTACTGGATTATATGAATGCTTCCTATGAACACATTGTATTCTTGACAATGAATTCTTGTATACTGCACTTGATTTGCCTAAACACCTGTAACCTAATCCAAAATCTGTGCACAGTTATATATAAGCTCTGTATGTACTGTACTTAGATGTCTGTATACCTGACTGAATCCTTTGAAAATAGGTACTTGCCAGAAGGATTTTAAGTAACTAAAAACAAAACTAAAGTAAATGGCAGAAAGTCATATTTTCTCTTCCAAAGTTGTAGTTTGAAAAGCAAAGTGAGTACCACTTTCTGAGTTTGACCAGTGCAAAATAAAGTTAAACATGAACCTTGTTAACCCCCCAAATATGGACAATAAAGCTTGAAGTAATTATATAAGGCCTTTGAAATGGGTAGAGCAAATCCAAGCTACCGATGCCATAGACAGGCTGACACAAGGGGCATTTATCTCAGCATCTGCATAACATAATGCCATCTGAGAAAATGTACCCGTGCCAACCTGCCCCTGGTTCATCACCTCAGATATCACACTGCCAGTATAAAATCCACATTTTCAAAAATATGTCATGTTCCGCCACCCAAACCTGTTAGCAAACCAAGGTGAAGAAAGCTTGTTAACTGCTGTACATTCACTAAGATTCAGTCAAATTTCTTATCATATTACTAAATTTTCTAGGGGTGTCTCTGCTGTGTGATGCAGTAGCAGAACAAACATGATCCAGTGCAAACTCCCCAAAAAAAAGCTGCTCTAAAGAACCTACCTATCACCCATTTTGTAAATGCAACAAGACACAACAGGGTGGCCCATGTGCTGAGATAACCACACTCTAGGGACATGGATATGTTGTTCATCCACACTTATTGGCAGGTATCCTTACCGCTTTTAATTCTTTGCCGAAGGTCTTCAAGTTGGCTCCTCCCACCCACCCGGTGGTAAACTCTCGCCCGCCTATGACGTTTTCAGATCTTCCTTACCGCTGGAAGCTCAGGTTCCTCCTTAGCGCCTGTGTTTTCGACTGGTTCTTGGAAATTTTGGTCTTCTAAATCAATTGGAAGTTTTCTGAAACTTCGATCTTTCTTCTTCGCTGCATGATGGCTCATTCTTTTCCGGCCCGGGAGGCACCGGATAATTCCTCCAGGAGAGACCCGCACTCACGTGCGTTTACTGCCTGACCTGGATCATGATCCTCCAGCTGCGGTTTTGTTGTGCTCTGTGACCAGCTCTCTGGAGGACGCGGCCGTTGGAGCTCGGGCGGCGTGGGTAATTTTCCCGCTCCGGAAAATTCCTCGGATCGTCGGGCAGCGTCCACATCGGCTGTTTCTGAGCAGCTCGATCTTCTTCCCTCCGGGGAAGGGGTGGCTTCCCCTCCCTCTTCCTCGGTCGCGGCGCTTATCCCGCTCTCCTTGGGCTCTCCTCATGCAGCTTCGTTCAAGGAGCTTCGCCAGTCCCTTTCCTTGAAGGGAGAGGGACCTTTGGGACCTGCCTCTCGGCCCAAGTCCAAGGAGCCGCAGGCTAAGTCCCTTCGTTGGCTCCGGAGGGAGCGGGAGAGTTCCCTCCTGCCTGCTGCCTCGACTTGGTTGAGGATGCGGCCGCTACCTGCCTCACAATGTCCCCATCAGGTCAGCCGGCCAGGACCCCCGTCGATGTGGCCAAGCCTCTCGACCCGTCATCTGGGCTGTCTTCTGCTAGTGCCACCATCCCTTCGCCGGTTCCCCCGGCGGAGGCTGAGGTTCTGCCGGTACCTTCGGGTCGGCAGTCCTCGGCCATTTCTTCCGAGCCGAAGGAGGAGCGGGCGCACTCTGCTCCTTCCCAGACCCACCCTCGGTTCCCCCGAGGATTCGGATCTCGGTCTTGGTCCTCCTGATGGTCTAGCCGCTCACGCCGACCTCGGCATTCTTGGTCGGGGCACCGAGTCAAGTGGCATTGCCGTTCTTCCTCGGATGAGGAGTGGCTTTGATGCCGTTGGCGTCGACGTTACGAGGAGTTTATGTGGCAGCAGCTGTTGTTGTCCGGGAATCAATTGACCCCGATTCATTCTCCGGCTAGTAAGCAGCTGCCGCCCGGTCGGCTGACGCAGCCGCTCGAGGCAGTCGAGGTGCCCTCTCTGGGGCCGGTTGCTCATCCGATCCCTGCTGCCTCACCGTCCTCGGTGGAACCCAGGCTGGGCCATGACCTGTCCCGCAGGTTATTTGTTCCCCTCACTCCCGCCCGCCCTCGGCGGACAAAGAGTGACTCAGGCCTGTGGCAGCTTTTTGCAGACCCCTCGGAGCCCGAAATCGACTCCACTATGTTTCCTAGCAGGGAGGACCCATGGTCTTCCCCAGAACATTCTGTGGACGACAGCCCATCGTCCTTTATGGGTCTGCTCCAGCTCATCTCGGAATTCACCGGGATGCAGCTCGAGCCTGTTTCCAAACGGGCCCCTTACGGAGATTCTAGACCTGGGGCTCACCCTCGGAGGCCTTCTCGGTGGCTGAGGCAATTGTGGGCCCAGCCTTGGAGCTCTGGCGGCTGCCTACTTCCTGCCCTGCGCCCTCGGCCAGGGTGGCCAGGAAGTACCCTGTCCCTGTTGGTTCTCTGCCCAGTTTCTCGGAACACCCCTCAGCTGAAGGGGTAGTCACCGACAATGTTTTCCAATGTTTTGGAAATGCTAGGGATGTGGATAGGCCCCCTGACAAGGAGTCCAAACGGATGGACTACATCGGGCCCAAGGTTTACACTTCGTCCTCCCTAGGCCTCCGTCAGGCCAGCTCGGCAGCACGGATGGCACACTTCTCCCATGCCCTTTTGGGCTCCCTGGACGAGGTCCTCCCTCATCTCCCGGCCGACCTGTGGACCATGGTCCGGTGGGTGTGGGACCAGGGTAGGGTAGTGGCGAAACAGCAGCTCCAGACGGCTCTGGATCTGGGCGACTCCTGTGCCAGATCGGTGGCGGCCGCAGTGGCCATGCACCGCAGGGCGTGGCTGAGGTTATCCTCCTTCTCTTTGGAAACCCAGCGTGAGTTGGCGGACATTCCCTTCTTGGGGACTGACCTTTTCGGCCCTGGAGTAGAGGGACACCTCCAGGGGCCCGAGAAGTCCGATGCCACTCCGGACTCGGTCACTCCCGCCTGGAGGAACAAGGGCAGCCGACAGCCTTTGCATAAGCCCCTTTGCCCCACGGCCCCTGCGGCTCGACTGGCCCAGCACGAGGGCCAGCAGGCATGCGCTGGGCGGCCTGTCGCCAGACCAGCGTCTTCCTCCAAAAGGAAGCAGGGAGGTAGGGATCCGAGAGCCCCCTCGGCCTCTTCCTCCGCCAAGCCTGCTCAGTGACGGGCTAAGGGGCGCTGTCCCCGGCCCCGCTGTCGCTGCCCGGGTTTCCCGTGGGGGACGGCTCCACACCTCTTCCTCTTGGGTGGTGCTAAGGGTAGGTCCTGTCGCGGGTTGCGAGCAGGTTTTCCCCCTTTTGAGCTGTTGCCCCACGGGGATCTTGGGTCCACAGTCTCTTCATCGTCCCGTTGAGCCGACTTGCCTGGCCCTCTAATTAGAGGTGATCAGGAAGGTGGTGGACCCTCCTTCTGACCCTGGGTTCGTGTCCAGGTATTCCTGGTCTCAAATGGACGGGGGGCTTGCGCCCCATCCTTCTGCATGCCTGGATGGTCTCTCTGCCAGATATCCCATCCTCAGAATGAGGCGTGCGGCTTCTTCCTGGGCCTCCAGGACGTACTTACTCCTCGTTCTGTCTGTTTCTTGGGAGACTCCTCCCTTTCCTAAGCAGGAGATCTCCTTACGAGTTCCTGGCCAGGCCCTTCATTCTCTGCTCAGCAGTTTCTGCGGCATTGAGGGGTCCGGGCGTAACCCCACCCGGATGGCGGCCTGATTACAACCCTTCCAGGCTCAGACTGGTCTCTCTTTATTGGAGCCACGTTGGAACTCGTGTCTTAGCGGGTGATGCTTCTTCGGGACTAGGCTCGACTCTTGAGTCTGAGCTCGGCTCCTGGTGGACAGGGCTGAGGTTCTTCCTTCCTTACCTAGTCAGGTCTGACTGGGCAATCGCGTCCTGCCGTGACCTCTTGCACCTCCTGGGCCTCATGGCGGCCGGCTCCAGCGTGGGCTGTTGGACCCGCTGGTTCATGCGTCCCCCTAGTGGGGACGGGCCAGCCAGCGGTCACAGTGCTGCGTTCCTCGGACCAGTTCGTGACTACAGCCCAGGAGTTAGGGGAACGCTCCCCCTCGGACCGTTCCAGCTCATGCAGGAAAACATCCTGTTATCGCCCTGAGTCGACGGTCTTCTCCGACGATGCTTCTTGGATGGTGGGAATTGCCCATCTGAGGGGGACAGAGTGCTTCGCCTCTGGTCCTCTCGGGAGTCCCGATGTCCTTCCTACCGCGCTGGAGATCCAGGCGGTCCATCAGCTTGCACCGCTCGCTCCGTTTATGCGGGGTCTAGTGGTTTAAGTCCAAGCGGACAACACCACAACCATGTGCTACCTAACCCGCCAGGTTCGGTCGAGCCCCTTGCCTCGGCGTAAGGAGGTTCTCCGCATTGGGTTTTTTTGTGCAGTCGGAGGTGGTTTCCCAGCCATTTGATGGCAGGAGCCTCCAACTCCCTGGCTGATGCCCTAAGCCGGACATAGGCTGCGCCTCTCGAGTGGTCTCCCTGCGGAGGTAGCACAGGATCTTCTCCCTCCAGGGAGAATACGAGGCCGAGACTGTTTCATGCCCACCCCCTCAGCAAGGTTTGCTGTAGGGGATGCCATCGAGGCCGCGGACCCCGGGCCCTTCCACGCCTCTCCCCCATTTCCCTTGACCTACGGGCAAGGCGAGGAGGGACTAGGTGCAGGCGATGCTGGTAGCCCCAGACTGGATTTCCAGCTCTGGTATCCAGCTCTCCTCAGTCTCAGCCCCAGGCTTCCGAGGCGGCTTCCAGTCTGCTCGGTCCTGATTTCTCTTTTCAGGGGAAGGTTTTTCATCTGGACCTTCAATCCCTGCACCTGAAGGCCTGGTCTCTGTGCGGCTAGGGGCCAGGCCTTGGGTCCTTCGGCAAGGTCCTCGACGTTTCGAGGCGTCCTGTTAGAGGTCGGCCAAACATGCTCGCCTTCAATGGGTAGAGCTCTCCATTTGATGATGGGATGGGGCCTGGCCCCTCTCCCATCCCCGGGCGAGCATTCCGGACCATCTGCGGTCCGTTCTTTGAACTAGGGCTTCGGCCGACGACCCTGTAGGTGCTTCTGTGGATCACCCCTGTCTTCCGGGCACGGGCCAGAAGGCAGTCGGTGGCGCAGATAAGGTGGTCTGGCCCTTCTCTAGGCCTCGATCACACCTCCCCTTTGGGGGAGAGTATCCCCATTTCTGTGGGACCAGTTCTGGTATGGGCTTAGCTCACGGGCAAGCCGTTCGAACCGTTGCACAGGTGCGAGTTTCCCCCACCTGTTGTGGAAGAACACCTTCTTGGGGCTACTCTGCCATCCAGAAGGAGGGGAGAGTTCCAGGTGCTCCTTTGAATCTCCCTATCTGGTCTTCCACAGGGACAAGATTGTCCTGCGCCCCACCCGAAGTTCCTTCCAAAGGCGGCGGCGGAGTCTTCCCTAACCAGGTATTGTCTCTGCCGGGGTTCATCCTCATTCACACCTCGGAGGCCGTGTATAGGTTCCATGGGACCCTATTTAATGCTCACCTACCCAGGGAGCGTAAGGCTGAAGTTTGGGAGAGGTTCACCAGCTGTTTGTCATCTACGCTGGAGCCGCACCTGGCAGATCTGCAGCCAAGCGGACGATGAGCGGGTGGGTCACCTCCTGCATAGGTCTCCGCTATAGGTAGGCGGGCATGGAGCCTCCCAGAGGGATAAGTGCTCATTTTACCCGCCCTTCCACTGCATCGGTGGCTGCTTCCGAGATACTCGGTCCAGGATATCCATGAGCCTTCTGCCCGGAAGCAGGCTAACGTTTCCCTTCACATCGACCTTGGGTCACGCCCGGGATGCTGGTCGGGCCCTTGCCTCCAGTCTTTCTACCTAAGTAGGTGTGCGCTTGCCTCCTCCTCCCGGAGAACTGCTAGAGCTCCAGTAATAAGTGTGGATGAACAACATATCCATGTCCCTAGAAATACAGGTTACTCACCTGTAACAGGAGTTCTAGGAATGGTATATGATGTTCATCCACACGACCCACCCGGCCTCCCCGGCTTCGACGCACAACCTGAGCTTCCAGCGCCAGATCTGGCGTCATGGGGCGGAGCTGAGAGTTTTACCACCCGGTTGGGTGGGAGGAGCCAGCTTGAAGACCTTCCGGTAAGAATTAAAGCGGCAAGGATACCTGCCAATAAGTGGGAGTGTCTGTCTTGGTGTTGACTAGAGAAGTGGTACATAATTCTTTAACTTTACAGGACTTAATAACATCTGTGTTTCATTTCACATGTCTAATGATGCATCTAACTGTTTTGGGACCTCAGCCCATTATTGTCTTGCTTCCCACTGCAGCAATAGCCTTGTGTAGACTCATTTCTCAAAAGTGGCTCATTCTTAGGTATGAGGGGTTAACTTGTGAGTTCCCACTGAAGGAAGAGCTGCCGGGGTCATGGCCCTGGCCCTACCACATAGATTTATTTTGCATAGCTACTGGGGCTCTTTGGAGAGCTACCAGGGCTGAACCCTGGCAGACCCTGGCCTAATTCCAGCAGTGGTAATGGAAATGCATGGCTCCATTAATTGTGAAATTTTGCAGGCTGAAGCCATGAACTCGCTGTTGGGACTCCTCCTGCTACAGGTTGGTAAAGTGTTCTCGGAGGCACTGCCATGTGAAGCTGACACTGTTTTCTTTGGAGGGGGGCCACTATACTGCTGGTACAGTGGGGTTGCTCACCACTTTGTGTACTGCTTTGTCTCTCCCCTGGTTCCTGTGCTGCTGCTGGTGGGCATGGGTGCCTGACAGGTGTGCCAGTGGAGCTGAGAAGGGTGCTCCCCTTTTCACGGTCAGCGTTGGAGGCGCTCCAGTAGTTACAGAGGCAGTGCCCTGTCACACTCGTTATTTTTCTTGAAGAGAGGCCCACATTCGATAGGATTTGCACAGCGGTACTATGAATGCAGTGCTTTATATACCACTGTAACAACCCTGCTTCAGTAGAGATTTTGGACATCAGGTCAGCAAGGTAATTTACCCTCATGGGCTGCTGTGTATACCAGTGCTGAGCCTGTGGATGCATTGGGGGGCATCTACTAATGTACTGCTTGTACATTTGAATGGGGCAGTGTGGATTCCTGGCATCAGAAAACAGAAAGCATCTCTGACTTTCTTTGTTTATTTCGTGGATGCCTTGGTGATTTTTGTTATGCAGGTTGAAGCTCAGTGTTAAATACTCTTTTCTGTCTGGGTCACGCTTTATGGTAAAATAAATATATATATATATATAAATCTATATTGTCTCAGTTGGCAGAATCCCTCTCTTCCTCAGAGAGCGAGTCCTAGCTGAATTTCGAACCAGATTTGCCTGAGAAGTCCTGAGGGAGTATGGAGCGATAACGCTTCAGATGCCCTGAGAGTTGGTAAATCAGACTCTGTGATTGGTGTATGGACGGTCGTGCCCATCTTTTCATATCTGCGTCACAGCAGCAATGAAAACATTATTTGCTGATTGAAACGCTGGATGACTCATGATGTTTACTTGCCAGTTAATTTTGGGACTGTTCCAAGTACCGATTAATTCCTGCACAGAGACCTACCAGTGAGCTGATAGTGTATGTCTTCCCCTGAAACCCTCAGATGCTCGCATAAAATTGATGAAGCAGGGCACTTGGGAGTTCGATGGGGATCTCATTGTAATTAACAAGCTGTTGCTTTTCAGCCAGCCAGTCTTCGAGAACATTGAGAGCACAGGCAGTAGTTTTCTGAGTGTTAGGTTCTTCTTTTGCTTTCTCCAACCTATCCAAATCGGTGCCACATAGTTCCTTATGCCTACTGGAGGTGTCTAGCTCCTGATCTTTGAACTCGCTCGATTTTTTTTCTTTTTTTGGCAGCTCCCCATTGGGAAACTTTTGCTTTAGCCACTGGTTCATTGTCAGGTGGCCAAACAGTGAACAGTTCACTGTACTGTCTTGCGTTTTGCTAGTTCTCTGCTCTGTGGACTTGAAACAGTGACTGCTGCTCAGGTTTCATTTTGGCACTGCAAGCAGTGATTTCTGTGGTGCCTGCTCACTGCAACTGTGTCTTTACCAGCAGTTAGTGCATGGTCAGGTGATATGCTTTAGCCAATAGAGTGACTAGCTGCTTCTACACCATGTTGTAAGAAATTTTAATGCAGGGATTTGTGTTTGAATGCTATAGTGCTTGTAGGAAAATGTCCAGTAATTCTTCTCGTGATTGTTTTGTGTGCTCAGCGTGTCTTACGATGCCAAGTAGTTTGCAGGGAGAAGATTTTA
Organism: Neoceratodus forsteri; assembly: GCA_016271365.2. NCBI lineage: Eukaryota > Metazoa > Chordata > Ceratodontiformes > Ceratodontidae > Neoceratodus > Neoceratodus forsteri. The sequence continues at coordinate 1,421,083,856 of CM028129.1, forward strand.
ACTTGGTGATTGTGTTTTTATTTGTGCAGTGCCCTGTTGTTACTGTGCATGTTCAGGATACTTTTGTTATACGTTCTTGACAGTTTTTTTATGACTATCTAACTATTGCATCATAGATAATGGATCACTTTCTGGTGACTGGAAGAAAATGCATACATAAGGAAATAGTGGTCACTGATTCCAGTGAAGTACCAGCACCTTAAACAAAGCTTAAGGCCAGAAAATATGATGATGACTACCTGAAGCTGGGATTCACTTGAACCGGACCAGTGATGTACCGTGACCACAATGTGCTGTATGTGCTGATGTCTGGCATAAGATAGTATGCAACCCTGTGAGCTTCGAAGACATTTGGAAACTAAGCATCTCAACCTTGTTTCTAAACCTCTGGACTAGAAAACTCCATGAACTGAGGGGCCAAACAACTTGTGAGAGGCATGGCATTTTGCCTACTGAAGCTGTGGAAGCATCATATATTTTATCACTGCAAGTTGCTAAAGCTAGTAAACCACACAATACTGGAGAAAAGTTGCTGATTACTACTGCAAAAGCAGTGTGCACAGTGATGCTAGGAGACAAAGCAGCAGCACAGCTAGATGCAGTCCCTCTGTCCAAAGACACAGTTTGCCATCGTATTGAGGACAGATCTGCAGATGTGAAGAGGCAGATCATGGGCTCTTTCAGTCAGAGCCCATACTTCTCTTTCCAGATCAAGGAGTCCACTGATATTGCAGATGCTGCACAGCTTCTGGTGTATGTCCAGTATGCCATAGAGATGGGACTTTTGAAAGAGTTTCTGTTCTGCATTCTGCATCCTACAGGAGCAACCGGGGAGGAGCTATTTCACCTGCTGAATAAGTTCATTGTGGACGAAGGCCTTGATTGGAATCGCTGTGTCAGAATTTGCAGTGATGGCGCTTGCTCAGTGGGTGGCAGGCACAGTGGGATATTGACACGATTAGAAGCAGTGGCCCCCAGCTCTGTCTGGAACCACTGTATGATTCACAGAGAAGCTCTGGCAACCAAGAAGATGCCAGCTGAGCTCCATAAAGTCTTGGCTGACACGGTTAATGCTGTGAACTTCATCAAGGCACATCCAGTGTATTCCAGACTTCTTACAGTACTGTGTGAAGAAATGGGATCAAACCACATACAGTTCCTTTTGAATACTGAGGTCTGTTGGCTGTCCCAAGAAGAAGCACTGACCCACCTCTATGAACTGTGTGGCAAAGTCCGTAGGTTTCTTGCTGACTAACTCTCCAGTTGTGGAACATTTTAATGATCCAGGATGGGTTATTTTGCTAGATACTTTGCTAATAAATTTGACCAACTGAACTCCCTAAATGTGTCACTTCAAGATGTGATACCAAAATTTTCCAGTCAGGGTCAGGATCCAGGCAGTGGTCCACACAAGTGCAGCATGGGTTAGTTTCCACATTTTCAACCTTGGATGATTTTCTGCAGGAAAACCAACTTTCAGTTGACAGCATCACTTAAGTGGGCTGCGAGAAAAGAAGACTTCACAATTACTTCCCTGAACATGGCAGAGAGAAAGGTGACCAACAAATCAGTAATCCATGTAAGCAATAATACCCAACAGGGTGGACGGTATTGGGAAATACCAGACCGCCCAGGGGCGTAATGAGGCTCAACGCTGCAGGCGGAGGGTCTTATAGCCCCTGGAAGGTCCGGTATTTTCTAGTACCGCCCACCCTGTCGGGTATTACTGCGCTTAGAAAATGGGCACTGTAAAAAAAATTTGTTTCATAAAAAGTTAATAAAAATTTTGTTTAAAATAAGTTTTGTAGGACTTCCGGTGGAGCTTCTACCAAGATGACAGCTTAACACAAATGTTCCATACTCCCCAGCTTGATTTCCCCCCAGATAGACTGACTGATCACCGATAATAGCAGAGAAAACAGGGAGCTAAAGGGGAACACACAGCAGAGACCCTATAAATCTGCATTTAATACCTTCATAAAAGCAGTGAACAATGGGAAACCCCTGCAATGTCAGCAGCCGAGGTGTCGGAGTCAGAACATTTGTTGGCTTCCATCGAGCGCCATTAACAGGCCATGACTCCGAGATCCAGGTAATCTAAAAACAAATGGGTCAAATTAGACACCATTTATGAAGAGCTGGTGTCATTTTGAGCCAAAATAAAATATCTTTATGCAGAGCTTTGCAATGATGTTATTAATTTGGAGCAGAGAACAGATGCCTCAGAGCGCCAGATCACTGCAGTGGAGAACAGAGTAGATGACATTGAATCTACGGTGCAGGGACTACAAGACCAATGTAATTAGCTGCAGGCCAGACAAGAAGATGTGGAGAACTGAGCACGCCACAAAAACATAAGCCTGTACTGTGTCCTGGAGGGATCGGAGCGCCAGGACATCACAGATTTTGTCACAACTTTACTAAGAACTGCCTTGGACTTACCTACAGATATGCAGCTGGATATGGAGAGAGTACACCAGGCGTTAGGCCCCCATCCTTCTGATCCAAATCCCAGGCCAAGATCTGTAATTGCACAATTCCACAGCTATGCTACTAAAGAGAAAATGTTCACAACAGCTTGGCGCAGACAGATCATTTTTTTATGGTCAGACCCGCATATACATGGATAATGACTATGAACCACAGACTATGCGAAAGTGGAAGGCTTATGCAGATATTCTACCAGTGCTAAAAGCAGCCAGTGTAAAGTTTAACACCCCCTACCTGGTGAGGCTTGTGGTGCAGCTTTCATCTGGACAGAGAGAGTTCCACTCAGCAGAGGAGGCTCAGGAGGAATTAGTGAAATGCTGATTTCAGTTTAAATCGATACTGGCACAGAGAGCTCCGGAGAGTGATCCACCTCGAAGGCAGATGGTATCTACAACAAGGAACTAGTGGAGGGGATTTCCCTTGGCGACATCAGCCATCTCGACTCTCCTGGTGGAACTTCGGCACCCTGCACTGCGGCAGACCCTGAATGGTAGGGAATTCTCTTGTTTTTTTTTTACTGGGGGACTGTTTTGGCGGCTTAACAGTATGGATTAGCTGCTAAACAGCGTCGCAGGGCCCATTCTGTTTACCCTAAGGGATCCCGGAGTAGGACAGAGGACAGAACTAAACTGTATGTCCTCGTGGGTCTCCCCCCGTCTCTTTTCCACCAGGTGTGGATTTTATAGTATCTGGCAGTTTATATGGATGAATACTTGCTACGGAGGAGAATACAAGAGATCCCTGAGGCGAATGCAGACTGGGGAGAAGCATATCCTGACAGTCTGAGGCAAGAGACTTAAAATAGATTAGAACAATAGCTCCCCAGGCATGAACCAATGATAACCTAACTCTAGACATCTGCTGCTTGCCTAAGGGACAGAAATGTTGTTCTGATGTGGGGACAGACATGAACGGCCATGGTAAGTTCCATGGTAAGTTCCGGGACTTAGAGACTGAATTAACTGTACAATCTTATTGTTATGGCTCACGTTGTTACTACTTTAACACTACTTTTTTTTATTGTTTGCTAATACTGAGCTTTCCACAGGAAAAGGGAAACGATAGCTATTAATGACTTGACTATTATTTTTTGTCTAGAGATACTGTACCTGGCTTGGATTACTTACTGGCTACATGCTTAGACTACTTAATGGTTATATGTTTTTGAGTAAGCCTGAACTTACATATGGTTATAATTAAGGAGAGCTAGAGCTTAATAGTCTCCGAATTCCAGAATGTAATATATTATTAACAAATTAAATGGGTACTACAATATAAGGAATCTGAAAATATGGGGAGCACTTAAGCTTCAATGGTAGATAGCTTAACATTTTTGCTTTGGTATGGGCTTATTATATACATTTTTCTTTTTGCTTTTCTGAGGATTTTATGTTTGCCCGAGACTTGGTTACAATTCGGGGGAATTACTGCCCCCAGGAGGCCCAGGAGCTAAATACTCCTGGTTTTCCTCCGGTGCTTCCAGATAGAAAACAAGAAGCACATAAAAGGAGAAAAAAAAAGCTCTCCCCTACCTTGAAAGTACAAAAACATTTTTTTCTGATGTCTTGTATTTGGGCTCACAATAATAATGTAAATAGTTCTAGTTATCGGGGATGGTACCATTTTCTTACCGCCAACAAATTGCTTACAGCCCTGTTGGCTGGCCTATTTCCTAAAACCAATTTAAGGCAACAGAAAAAATGGTTTGGTTATCTATTCCATAATATGTTAATTAAGAGACAGCGGGAACATGAAGCATGGACAAGTTTGCATGGCTACAGAAACCAGTTACGCATAAAAAAAGAGGGAGAAGACACTTATTAAGGGGAAATATCAAATGGAACTAAGGGAAAGTGTTAAATCAAAATGTTATAGAGTTGGTCACGGTGAGGCTAGATGTCAGGAGACCTGAGACTTTAAAATACATAAGGGTCATCAAGGGTAAGACATATCCTAAACATGGTTAACAATGGCAGTCTCTAGGGTGAAATTTTTGTCTCTTAATATTAATGGGATTAACAATCCCATTAAGAGATCCCGCCTTTTCCAATATATAAAAAAAACAATCATGTGAAACGATATATCTACAAGAGACACATTTGATTGTAAGAGAACATTTGAAACTATCATGGGGAGGCCGTTATAAGGTCTATGCATCTTCATATCCTAAAGGGAAACAAAGGGGTGTTGCAATTTTGATCCCCTCAACAACTCAATTCCATCTGGAATCACAATACATAGACCCACAAGGGTGCTTTGTGATCCTAAGGGGCTGTTTATATGGGAAACAAGTCACTCTGGTAAATGTTTATTTCCCCCCACAGACGTACCCTATGAAACTTAAATGATTTTTTACTAAACTGCTAGATACTGTATAACGCAAAATGTTAACACGACTTATATTCCACACTCCCAAGGTCGTGGCTAATATCCATGTCAATTTATATTAGCAGGTATACGGTAGCTGCACCTTAATCATTATTTCTGCAAGCTACAGAAAGCCTTTACTTCTTCAGCTCATATTGGCTTTTTTTTAGCTTGCAACTGTGAGACACAGTGCTGGTAACTGCTGATTCGAACTATAGTACGTCCCTGCTTCAATGGCTGTCAAGAAAACCTGCAGTGAAATGGGACGTGTGTGGAGAACCGCTGAATGCAACTACTCTGAGTCAGGCTGCTGGAGTTCCTGGCAAGTGGCAGAGTTCGTGCTGACAGAGCTGGTAGCTCCCCCAGCTAAGAAGTACCAGACTGAACATGCCAGGTACTCTGGAGCAGTTTGGCATGAGGTGGAAAAGTACGCTCTGCAAAATGGGGTCATGAATGCAGTTCGGTATGAGGTGGGTAAGAACGCTGTGCAAAACAAGGTCATGAATGCAGTTTGGTATGAGGTGGGTAAGTACGCTGTGCAAAATGGGGTCATGAATGCAGTTCGGTATGAGGTGGGTAAGTACACTGTGCAAAATGGGGTCATGAATGCAGTTCGGTATGAGGTGGGTAAGTACGCTGTGCAAAATGGGGTCATGAATGCAGTTTGGTTCTACAACAGCAAATATGGAGCTAGCAATAATGTGACCATTAATGAGAGCACAGTCCGTGGATTTAAAAAAGACTATCTATCACAACTCCGGAAAACACCAGACTCTACTAAATGTACCCCAAAACTGCCTACCAAACCCAGAGGTAGACTACCTCTTCTATAGGAGGATGTTGAGCAGGAATTCAGAAATGTTATAAGAAGTCTGCGCTCTGAGGGGGCTGTAATAAATGCCAGAGTGGTATCTGCCATTGTAAATGGTATGGTGAAATCATGGAACCCAGAATTACTGAGTGAAAATGTGGGGACACTTTCCTTTAGCCGACAGTCGTCCTGGAGGGTCTTGAGCCATATGGAGTATAGCCGGCAAAAGGCAACAAAAGCTAGGTGAAAAACACCTGCAGATTTTCCACTGTTGAAGGCTAAATTCCTTCAAATTGTTGCTGCTGTCTGTAGCCAGGAGCTGATCCCTCCAGCCCTGGTAATCAATCTGGATGAGACAGGTGTCCAGCTTATACCACGTAATCAATGGACAATGGAGACTACAGGCTCTAAACAGGTCGAGGTGTCTGGTTTGGGGGACAAAAGGCAAGTTACAGCAGTTTTAGCAGTCTCAGTGCTTGGTAATCTTCTGCTACCTCAGGTTATCTATAGGGGCAAAACTACAAGATGCCACCCTGCCTTCCAGTTCCCAGATGGCTGGCTCATTAGTCACTCAGAAAACCACTGGGCCGACAACGAGACAATGATTCAGTTCATTGCTGTAGTCCTCGTCCCTTACATTGCTGCTGTAAAACACAGAATGGACTTGCCTGAAGAACAGAAAGCTGGTCTCATTATGGACCTGTTTCGTGGTCATACTACAGACCCTGTGCTAGAAGTGCTTGACAAGTGTGGTGTTATTCCAACCTTTGTGCCAGCCTCCTGCACTGATCAATTACAGACCCTGGATTTGACAGTTAATAAAGTTTTTAAAGATGAAATGAAACAGCACTTCATGACATGGTATGCTGAAGCTGTGTCAAGTCAATTCCAAAGTGGTCGGCGCTCCGGAGACATCTTTATTGACCTACGCATGCAGACATTGAAAGTTGAGCATGCCAGCTGGCTTGTTAAAAGCATATCAAAACTGAAGGAGAGGGAGGATGACATTAAAAAGGGTTTTGAGCAGGCTGGAATAACTGAAACCCACTTGCAGTGCCTTAATTACTGAACAAGGACAGAAGACAGTGTTTTTAAAAATTCCCCTAATAAAGTTTACCCTTTCCCTGCATTTGATGAAGTTGAAAGAGAAGATGTAGTGAAGACAAAATGTTAACAAAGCACTCACACAAAAAACACACAAATTAAATAGTTTTTTCAAATAGAGCTTTGGCTTTTTGACACATCTGATGACCTCCACTTTACCACCTCCCCCATTTCACCCTTTACCTTTTGGTCAAAACTTGTTTTACGGTTTCAGTCTACCCTACGGTACGATCTGATCACTGACTCTTTGACACATCAGAGCATCTGATCTTCTGATCACCCCCACCTCCCCATTTCACCATTACCTTTTGGTCAAAACTTGTTTTACGGTTTCAGTCTACGTCACTGACTCTGCGTCACACAAGCGTCATGAACATCGTTCGACTCTTGCGGGAGATTCAAACGATGAGGATGGCATTCAACCAGATGGACAGACTACTGTAGCCACTAAAGAGAACCATGAGGTCGGTGCAGTATGCATGTTGGGGGGGGGGGGGCATGGTGATACGAGTGATACTAAAAATAATGGAGCAAGGGTAATACAGTAGTAACAGAATTAAGGAATGGGGTTAAGGCAATGCAATGGTGCCCGCTGACATGCAGACGGGACATTTATAAGACAGCAGGATGAGGAGGTTAAGGAGAAAGGAGAAAGAACAAAGCAGGTATTTACTCACACACAGTGAAATACAGTAAAATGTTAATGTGATGTTTGTGTGTGTCATGGGTCATGGTATGGCAATTGATTTATAATAGTTACGGCAAGTATTTTTTCGCTAAAAAAAAAATATTAGCTGTCTTTATATTTCCGCGCTTTACTGCTGTCCCACGGATATAGCTAATATTATTTGTCAGCGAAATTAAGTAGTTATACAGTAATTTGCAAGGATGCCTAGTTATGATTTGCACCTCTTCCTTTCAAAAGTACAACTGAGAATCCAGCACCTAATTGCACAAAAGCAGGCTTACAGGCTGCCCTCTTCAATGGGCTGATGACTGATTTGAACAACATGAAGTGTAATGCACACTGGCTTTGTTTTGTGTGATTTTATGGTTGTGTATAAAATTTGTTATCATGGGTATTTGCTGCAAGGTACATTATTGTGTTTGACATGTAGGGAGTCCCAACCTTCTGTCTGGCCTGATAGGGAGGCTCACCTTGACAAAGTCTGAGAACCTATGCCTTAGGGAGTGAGTTCCACAGGCCAAGGGCAATGATGCAGAGATGCAGAATCCTAGATCTCCTCCATTGGGCCACACCTTTGGAACTATAAGCAGTCGGCGTCAGGACCACTTGGAAACTTTTACTAGCCAGGAGTCACCCACGATGACGAACGTAAGCACACTTATAAACATGGATGGCTTCCTGTTGTACTTCTACCCAGTGCCAAGCACTACCCACCTGCGAGTGGTTGTACACTGTTTATAATCTTTTTTTCTCTACTCAACTGTGTATATATGCTGCATGCACAATTTATTCTTTTTTTGACTTGTTGCGTATTACCTGTATAGTACCTGTTCTGTGATTATTATCTGCAAGCACCTTTGTATTAATGCCACCTGTTGGCCCGGGACGTGCCTGAAAACGGTCCCCAGGATCAGTGCACTTACCCAATTACCAAAGAATGAATAAATAAATAAATATTGCTGTTCAGTTCTTTATTCTGCTGTCGACCACCTGTCATACCTGCACAGAAACAACGGCATCATTTCTACAATTTATTAGTTTAACTGACTAACTTAATATTGTCGCCAGTGAATATCTTTATCGACAGCACTTTTACTTAAGGTTTTGTAAAACTCAGTGTGTATGTTTTCTCTTTGGGAGAACTCTCCCACAAGGTAAGGGCCTACAAGGTCCAAGGATCCAGGATTTTCAACAGGTCACAGGGAGCTGATGAGCAAAGGCTCTGGAAAAACCATCATCACCTATGGCATCTACATCCATGGCCGCGGACTCCAAGCTAGCTTCTCATTCATGTCCAGCTGTTGCCGAGAAGCATACTTTCAAGTGTCGGCAATGCTGTCACCACTATGGTCAATGGAACAGTCAGGGCAGACTAAAGAGAAGATTGTGGATGCCATGTCATTTATGCTCTCCTCCTGACATCACTATAATCAGGAGACATACACTTCACTGGCACAGTAGAGGTCTCCATTTAAGGGAGAGTAAGTCTTTGTCACTGACTGCTGCAACAGCATCGACTACAGCCACTACACCTGTCATTGAAACACCAAGGTCAGGGCTTGGCTCTAGCACTGCAGTACCTACTATGGATGATATGTCACCTCCGTTGTCTGGCTCTGCCCCGGCAATGTCGGAAGTCATGATTCCTTTAATGGGCATCATTGATTCACAGGCTGTGCTGGTGTCATTATTAGGCATCTTACTTTGCCTGTTTCTGTCACTGTGTGAAACAGTGATGATCAGTACAGTCCCATCAACAGTGCCTCCTCTGTCTGTACCATCATTGTCGATGAGACATAGAAGCATGTCCACTGTTCCTCCATCACAGCTGCCATATCCATAGCCAGCTCCGTCGATTACCCTCATCATCATTCAAGATGGCGAGGGAGAGGATTGTAAGCCTGATCTCCTAAACGTGGAGGAAGATTTGGAGGATGAGGATGTAGGGGGAGATCCCTGTGAAGGAGTGATCCCTTATAGCTTTAACTTATTCTCCTACAGTAAGGATTCTAGGTCCCCTCCAGAAGATCCCTAATCTGAGGTTTTACTCCAACAGGTTCAAAATGTCATGGGCTTTGAGGGTGAAGAAGAAGACTCCAGTAAAATACATTTAATGGAGTTTGTGGAGGTTGCAGCTGCACCTATTACTGTGGTGCCTCCTGTATACCCAGAATTGGAGGATGCTACCTTTGCTGCCTGTCCTAGGCCTAACACCTTGCCTGCAGTCCCTAGAAAGTATGAAAAATAGTACCATGCTACGTCTGATAAGCCTTGTTATGCTCCCTAGCCAGAAACTGATTTTGTAATAATCATGGCTGCTCAAGATCACTCATGAGCCCCTAGGGTTCTGAGTGCTTTGGCTCATGACACAGAATACAGGAGACTGGATGTTATGAACAAACACACTTATGCCTCTGCATTACTGGGCCTCAAAATTGCAAAGTATTGGGTATATATGATGATCTATCACAGTAGCCTGTGGAAATCTGCCATGACTACTGTTCAGGCTTTGCCTGATAGTCCTGCCAAATCTGACCTGTTTAAAGCTGCTTCATCTGGTATTGATACTGGAAGGCATCTGCTACGCTCCGCATATGATGCCTCTGTTGCACCTGATAGGGCTGCTGCTTCTGGCATCTGCCTCAGGAGATATTCCTAGCTCAGAGTCACTGGCTTTGCTACTGATGTAAAACATGCTGTACTGAATGCCTCTTTTAGGGTACTCTAAGCTGTTTGGACTGGATGTCGATAATGCTGTTAGGGAGCTTCAGTCATCCAGAATGACCTTCCCAAAGAAAGGGCCATGGGGTTCTGTTTAAGGTACTTCCTGGTTCCCAGATGGAGAGGAGACCTGTGTCCTGCACTGAACCTCAGAAATGTTAACACATTCTTCATATATGAAAAGTTTCGAATGATGTCTCTTAAGACTCTCATCTCCCTTCTGCCCTGGACATGAAGGATGCTTACTTCATGTCAGAACTCAAAAATGCCACAGGCAATACCTCTGCTTTATGCTAGAGGGCAGCCGTTTTAAGTTCTGAGTCTTGCCCTTTGGCTTATCCTCAACAGCGCAAGTATTTACCAGATTTTTTCACTGTTGTGGTAGCAGTCCTCCAGTAGGAAGGGCTTTGTCTTCCTTTATCTACTTCAGAAGACCAAAACAACTGCTCGAGGACCTGGGTGTTACAGCCAGTGCACCCTGTCAGTGCCTCCAGTACATTGGTGCAGTGCTGGACACAGTGGTGGGCAGTGCACTTTTGCCTACAGATGGGCCCGAGGCCCTGGTTACCCAGGCTCCGCTGGTTCATGGAAGCCATTATGGTTTTGCTCAGGCAGTGCTCCTGGGACTTCCAGTGGCTACCATTGACAGTCCACTTGGCCCGCCTCCATATGCAAATCCCACAATGGCTGCTTCTTGTACAGTGGAATCTGTTGTCAAATGAACTGGAACAGATGGTTCTCATCACGTCTTCTCTTTTCAGGTCACTGATTTGGTGGATGGAACAGGGCATCCCATTCTTCTCCCCACTTCTGGTGCAGATCCTCACAGCGCATGCCTCTGGGATGGGATGGGGTGCCCATATGGGTCCTTTTCAGACCCGGGATTGTGGACCAACCTGGACACAGATCTCCACATAAATGTTCTGAAGAAGAGAGCTCTTGTATTTGATTTCCGGGCCTTTGCAGAACACCTCAGTCCTGGTCCTCTGTTATAAGAATGTGTGATGCACTACATCAACAAGCAAGGGGGAGCCACCCGGTGGCACAGAGTGCTGAGGCGCTTAGTACCTTACCTCTCCCATGCCAGCAGTCTGGGTTCAGTAATGAACTGTGGCTGTTGGGGTCGGCCGAGAGGAAGAAGGGTTGAGCATCCCAGCAGATGCTCTCCGGGAGGGAAGGCAGCCGGCTCCACTGCTCTACTGCCACCTGGGTGATCATGGGTGGCAGTACAGATAGAGCAGCTAGTGACAGGGGGGATCTCGGCAGACGCTGCACACCACACGCTCACATGGGGATGTGCTTGGCATGCCCTTGGTGCCAACATCCCAGGGGATTCAGGGGAGAGAGAATGGAAAAAAAACTCCCCGTCAGCAGGATGATGTCAACCAGTTCGCAGCCCCACACCGGGCTACTCGGCAGGTCCCTCCCCAAACCGGATCCTGATTGTGGCAGCAGGTAAGGGGACCCTCCATCACCCCTGCCAAAGGGGATAAGCTATGGAGGGACCCACAAAAGCCCTGAGGGACGCCAGAGTGATGTGCCGGGACTGAGAGACGGGCAGAGGGAAGGCCGACGAAGCGGGGGGGGGGACAAAAAAACAACAGGGTGCTTTTTACCCCTTTGCTGGGAAGTGATGAGAGTATGATACTGGACGCTGTCTCATGGCCAGCAAGTGTTGGCCATGTTTTCTTCCAGGTGTCCAAAAATTTCTTATCAGACAGGCAATACAGGTTAACAAAGATGGTACCTAAATTGAAGAACTTAACTTCACATATGAGAAAAGGTTAAGTAAGTTAAGACTTAGCCGGTCCACTGGTGTAGAGGGCTGAGGCACTGGACACCTTACCCCTCATCATGCCAGCGACCTGTGTTCAGGAATGAGCACAGGTTGCCGGGGGGTAGGAGTGCGTGCTGGAAGTGGGTAGAGCGGCCATTGGGCAGCTTTCCTTTCCTGTTTTGGGGAGGTAGGCCTTCACGGCTCTTGGCTGCCACCAAGTGGAGGCTCGATGGTAGCGTTGGGGAAATGGAGACTGGCGCTAGGCTGGGTTGATGGAACAGGGCTGTTGGTTCCAACATGCATGCACATCTCCAAGCGCATGCACGACCGTGCATTGCCAAGGCCTTGGGGTGTGATGGGGAGAAAATTGGAGGAAAAACTCCTGGTGACAGGATGACAACCGAACCCCTGCAGGCCCCACACCAGTGGCCAGGCACACCACTGTCCTTTTGGAGAGGATGCCAGCAGAAGGTAAGCCCTGGAGGAGCTGGGTGATTGGGCGGGGGGGGGAGTCGATCAGAAGGGGTTAGCCGGGAAGATGGAGGATAAAAACCTATATGGTCTAGAACAATGAGGGAGACATGCTGCAGTTATTCAAGATAATGAGAGATGAAAACCTGAGGAAAATATGGGGATTGAAGTGCACAACACAGAAATTAATCTGAGCTCACAAAATAAACAAAACTTGATACAGTTAAATGAAATCATAGGAGAGGGTCCTGCAACCAAAGTGTGGGTAGAAACTGGAATAGCTTACTGGTGAGATGATCGAGGCTGAAAATGTATTCAGCTTTAAATACAAACTACTGTAGATAAGTATATATTAGCTAGAGAAGGGATAAACTGGTCCTGTTAAAACAGGAGACAGACGTGGGTGCACCCATTCCTCTCAACCTTCTCCCACAGAAATCATGGACAAGGCTTACAAAAGTCAGGGACAAATTATCAAAATCAGGGACACAGCTTTAAAAAATGATGATACCAGCTCAAAGTGTCTGCTATAATGTGTGCCTTAATGTAAAAAAGCATTCTCTGAAGGAGAACTAGATTGCAACATTAATACAGTTGACATTTTATGCTTCAAATTCCTACTCTTCGGTTATATAAATGTACAATTTTAAAGGGAACAAGGGAATTTTTTAGGCAAAATCAGGGACAGTTGAGTGGTATGAGCACACCTGTTAGTAACCAGTGCCTGCCCAAATGGCTGGCTCACTGTACTGCATTTTGTTGTAGGGAGTACAGTAAGAAACTTCCTGGTGCTGCGTGTGGCCACTCTACACGTGGTATGGCCACATCTGTTGCCTGTTTTGAGAATGTTTCTTTCAAACAACATAAAGTCTTGCTGTATTCTGATATATTGCAGTGGTGTCCAACCTTTGAACTGCCCCGGAGATGAAAGAGTTAACTTTCCATGCCAGGCATGGAACGCTGAGTTCGAGCTCGGTTGAGACTCTGTCTGTTGCTGTTTGAACTCAAACCGTCAGATTCTTTACTCCGCCTCACTGAACAGTCGCTCCGGAGATTTCTCCTTTGCTCGGTTCAAGTTTGTCGGTTAAAGTGCTGTTTTTCTCGGTTTTCGACCGAATTTAACCCGTTAACCTGTCGGTTCAGTCTCTGTCTGTGGTATCGTGAGTTCTAGATAGGTTTATTTTCTTGTTCTTCTGTGTGGAACTTGTAAACGTGGGATCGGTTCGGTTTGAACCGATCAGGTTGTTCAAAAAAAGTTTATTTTACTTTTAGAGTGTGGTAACCGGTCCTTATCGGTTCTAAAAAACGGGTTTCATTATGTTTTTTTCCACGACCCGTAACACGGTCAGGAACCGATAAGGGTGTCTTGCCTGGCAGATTGCCGAAAAAAGGGTAAGTTTTTGTTAGGACTGGCCATGTCTGAGAAACCCAAAAGAAAAACCCGGCCCACTGGGTTTCAACACTGTAGTGTGTGTGGGGAAGCCTTTGCTAAGGCTGATCCCCACACCACCTGTGTTATTGTCTGGGGTTTGACCACCTTGATTCAGACTGCCAGATTTGCAAGAATTTTCCTGCAGCTACCCTGGAAAGAGAGTTGGTAGGCTCAGGAAAGGAGGATACAAGTCCGCTTGACCCGGATGGTCAGCTCGGTTCGGTTCCAACCGAACTAGAAGGAGTGCCTCTGACCAGGCGAAACTTCTTCGGCAAGGAGAACCGACTCAGAGGAGTCGGTTCCAGTTAAAAGAAAAGAAGAGATAAATCAGCTGCGCGGATCCACAAATTCTTTCTCCGCCGCTTGATGAAACAGCCAAAGCGATAAGGATTGTTCAGTCGCTAACCCCCGGTTCCGACCGAACTGGCACCATCAGGAAGGGCTCGTTTGTCAGTTCCCCGGTTCCAGACTATAATTTAGAAGATTTTTATGAACCGGAGGAGGAGGAAGGAGAGTGTGAGGATAGTGATGGTGATTACGAAAGTCTGGATGTGCCTATTGACCCGGACATCTCCCCAGACAGACCTTCAGGGGTTTCTCCTCCTAGGCTTTCTGAGTCCCCTTCCCATTTTATGTTCTACAAAAAAGTGGCTGAAACTCTTCAGCTTCCTATGGAAGAAGCTGTGGACAACCAGGAGGAGCCTGACTATGTTGAAATGATGGATATCCCAGAGTCCAGGAGGCTGTCTATTCCCCTTCATAAGTCCTTTGGGAAACAGACAATAAAAATTTTAAAGACTCCTAATTCTATACCTCCTGTGGACAAGAGAATGGACAAGAGGTATGCTCTCTCAGGCTCAGATACGGAGTTCCTTACCCAGCAATGCAGCCATGTTGGAGTAGTGCAGGCTGCTGCCTGTGATAAGGCAAATATACCCTTGGCTTCACACCCCCCAGATAAGGACTCCAGGAGGATTGATGCCATGGCAAAGAAACAGTACATGGCAGCATTCTTGGGACTCAGGCAGGCTAATTATATGGTCTATACAGCTAGATTTCAGAAATCTAGATGGGACACTGTAATGGCTTTAGCTAAACAGGTCCCTGGCGAGCTTGCCAAGGAGCTGGAGCAGGTGGCTGCGGATGGTATTGAGGCATCCAAGGTGCAATTCCATGCTGCAGTGGACTCCAATGATGTTCTTCTAGAGTCATGGCTACATCTGTGGCCCTTCGTGAGGATGGCTTGGCTCAGATGTACTAGCCTGTCTCAGGATACCCAGACTAAGGCCATGGATTTTCCTGTTGTGGGTAATTCTCTGTTTGGGGAGCAAACAGAGAACTACATGAAGAAAATGGATGAATACAGGACCACCTATAGGAGTGCTCAGGCCAAGGAAAGGCAAGCCACTCCCCAGAGGCAGCATTCCAGGGGGCAGGGGCAGGCCTTTTCATAGGCCTTTCTACCAAGCCCAGGCCTCCTCTTCTGCTTATGCTCATAGGGGATTCTTCAGAGGGAGAGGCAGACGGGGTACAAGCAGGCCTGCTTCCACCCCTCAGCCTAAAGCCTCTGCCAAACAGGCACCCTGATGGGTTTGCCAGGGCCGATTCTTCACCACCTGTAGGGGGCAGGCTGGCTTACTTTGTCCAGGACTGGATATGTCTAACATCAGACAAATGGGTCCTGGAAGTAGTAAGCCAGGGACTGGTTCTCAGCTTCAAAAAATTTCCAAAGATGAGAACCAGATCCTTTCCACCTGCAAATCCTTCAGAGGCACTTGCCCTAGAGGCAGAGGTCTCTTCCCTCTTGGCTCTGAGAGCCATAGAGAGGGTTCCACCCTGACACAAAGGGAAAGGATTGTACTCCGGGTACTTCCTAACCCCCAAAAAGACAGGAGAATGGCGGCCCATCCTGGATCTCAGATATTTAAACAAGCACCTTTTAAAGCCAAAGTTCAAAATGGTGACTTTGGGAATAATTCTACCCCTCTCTAAGGCCAGGGGACTGGCTAGTCTCCGTGGACCTCAAGGATGCCTATTTCCATATTCTCATCAGAAGCTCCCACCGAAAGTACCTCAGGTTCGAGCTGCCCTCAGGCCACTACCAATTCAGAGCAATGCCCTTCGTCCTAACTTCCTGCTTCAAGGGTGTTCACAAAATGCCTGGCAGTAGTAGTTGCCTTCCTAAGGAGAAAAAGGATCTCCATCTTTCCATACCTGGACGACTGGCTCATAGTAGGCCAGTCTCCAGACCAAGTCAAGTTACACCTACAAATAACTCAGCAACTGCTCACTTCTCTAGGTTTCCTTCTGAATCTTTCAAAGTCAGTTCTAGAGCCTGTACAGCTCCTCACCTTCATAGGGGCAGAGCTAGATACAGTAAGGGCAGAGCCTTCCTTCCCCTGGACAGGGCAAGGACCCTTATCTCACTGGCCCTTCATTCACCCTCCAGGTGTCTCGACCAGCAAGGCATTTTCTGCAGCTCCTGGGGCACATGGCTGCTTCTACAGCAGTGGTGCAGGGAGCAAGATTTCAGATGAGGGACATTCAGTTCCACTTGAGAGCCTTCTGGTCTCAGAAAAAGGACCCTCTGACCAAACTGATTCCAGTGGCTCGAACCCTGATCTAGGCGTTACAGTGGTGGCAGGATCAGGACAATCTAAGACAGGGAGTTCCTTTTGTCACTCAGTCTCATTCTCTAATCCTTACTACAGATGCCTCCCTCTTGGGCTGGGGAGCCCACTTGGGGGACCTGACCACCCAAGGGTTGTGGTCTCCTCAGGAATCTCTTCTTTACATCAGTCTATTAGAACTCAGAGCAGTGTTTCTAGCACTTCAAGCTTTTCCCAAGTCTGTTCAGAACAAAGTAGTTCAGATCAGGACAGACAATACCACCACAATGTGGTATATCAACCAGCAAGGGGGCACTCGGTCTATGGCCTTGTGCACAGAGGCAATGAAGTTATGGTCTCTGGCCTATTCCCTGAACACCTCTCTTACAGCAGTACACCTCCCAGGCAAAGACAATGTCCTGGCAGATGCTCTCAGTAGGATATCTCAGGGCCATCACGAATGGTCCCTGGATCCCCTGGTTTTGAAGGTGATCTTCTCCAGATGGGGCACTCCACAGATAGATCTTTTTGCAGCCCCAGACAATCACCAACTTCCTCTCTATTGCTGCAGGCCCCCAGTGTTGGGCTCAGTCCCCCTGGATGCCCTAGTTCTCAATTGGGAAGGGAAGTTCCTGTATGCTTTCCCCCTTCCCTCTCCTGTTCAAGGTGTTAGTCAAAATCAGGTCTCAACCCTGCAAGGTGATTCTGATTGCTCCAGACTGGGCCAGACAGCCCTGGTACCCTCTGTTGTTGTCCTTAGCAGTCCACCTTCCCCTGTCTCTTCCCAGGAATTACAACCTGTTAACATGTGCTCAGGGGAGGGTTTGGTATCCGAATCTCAAATCTCTCAGCCTCAAGGCCTGGCTTTTGAAGAGTCAGAGTTTGCTGATTTACACCTCTCTCAAGGTGTTCTGGATATCTTGAAGGCTTCTCGTAAGCCTTCCACCAGAAACACTTACAACTCTAAGTGGAAAAGATTTTCTATATGGTGCTCTGGGAAGCATATTTCTCCAGAGTCTGCTGGCCTGCCCACAGTCCTTGACTACATGGTTCATCTTAATAGCTTGGGACTCAGACCAGCTACACTAAGAGTGCATCTGGCAGCTGTCTCTGCCTTCCTTTCAGCAGGCAAACACTCTTCCCTTTCAGCTCATCCTGTATTTTCTAAATTTTTCAAGGGATTACTTCATACCAATCCTCCCTTCAGGGACCCTGCCCCTGCTTGGGACCTTAATGTTTGCATTGCTCAGCTTATGCAACCCCCTTTTGAGCCCTTGTCCTCAGCAGAGCTTAAGTACTTGACTTGGAAAACTGTTTTCTTGGTGGCCATCACTTCTGCCAAACGCATAAGTGAATTACAGGCCCTGTCAGTGGAGCCTGATTTTATCTCTTTCCATAGAGATAAGGAGGTCCTCAGGACTAATAGGAAGTTTTTGCCTAAGGTGGTTTCAGATTTCCACCTTAACCAGTCTATGTCCCTTCCTGTTTTCTTCACTGACCATTCCTCCTCTGGGGAGAGGAGACTGCACAGTTTGGATGTGAAAAGGGCCCTTAGCTACTACATAGAGCGCACCAAGGGTCACATGTTTAACTCCCTTCAACTGTTCCTCACTTATGATGAGGTTGGTAAGGGAAAACCTGCCACTAAGAGATCTATTGCCAGGTGGATTGTCTCTTCAATTCAATTTTCCTATGAAAAACTAGGTAGGATCCCACCCTCAGGCCTGAGGGCTCACTCTACCAGAGGTACAGCTGCTTCCCTGGCTGCTGCCAGGGATATTCCTATCTTAGAGATTTGTCAAGCAGCCACCTGGAAAACAGTACACACTTTTACCAAGCATTACTCTCTGGATATCCAGGCTAGGAGTGATGCTCGTTTGGCACAGCAGTGCTTCAGAGCCTATTTCCTAAGTAGGTTCTGTCCCTCCTCCATGGAGGTACTGCTTGGTAGTCTGTAATATGTCAGAATACAGCAAGACTTCATGTTGTTTGAAGAAAAAATTACTCGCCTTAGTAATGTTGTTTCTTCTAATGGAGTCTTGCTGTATTCTGACCTCCCCCCCCCCCCGCCTCCCCTCTCAGAACCTTGATTTTTGGGATGTGGGTGGGCAGTAGCAGTGTTGGCACTCGGGAGGTGCCCCCACCCCTTCTTTTCTCACCCCTTTAGTTTGGGTGTGTGGGTGTTGTGTTTTGTTTTATTTTTTGGGTTTCCTGACTTGAGTCTTTGTTTTGGGACCAAAAAATATTTTTATTATATTTAGTAGCCAGTTGGCTAGTGTAAGTTTACAGTTTCCACACAGGGCACCCAGTGAGTATAGCTCGTAAAGATCTGACGGTTTGAGTTCAAGCAGCAACAGACAGAGTCTCAACCGAGCTTGAGCTCAGCGTTCCATGCCTGGCATGGAAAGTTAACTCTTTCATCTCCGGGGCAGTTCAAAGGTTGGACATCACTGCAATATGTCAGAATACAGCAAGACTCCATTAGAAGAAACAACATTACTAAGGTGAGTAATTTTTTTGTAGCTGCCATATGAGGTGCTGCCACGTGGAGCACTGTGCCTACTTTCACTAACCACTATAGTCTACACATCATCTCACACAGATGTGCGGCTTTAGTCATGCTGTTCCGTCAGGCCGTCTAGCTTGATTTCATATCAGACTTTGCATCCTCCCCTGGGTACCTTACATACTGCTTGGGAATCATTCCAAAGATGTGTCACAATGGAGGAGATATCTTGATGAAGATAGAACAGTTACTCATTGTAACAGGAGATCATTGAGAGAATCTCCTTCACTGGGTCACAGTGCAACCACCCTCCTTCCCCCTTTCTAAGGTACAGACTGGCAGGTTTGTCCACTGCTTTGTTTGGGGTGTCTATAAGTGCCTTATGCATACTATGTTTCCAGTCCCATGCCTCTCCTTGTGTACCTGGTACTGGTCTGGTCTCCTGGTTCCTCACAGTAAGAGGCCCTCCGAGCTTATCTCCAGCATGGAACTGAGGAACAGTACGGCCCACGTCTATGTGGATGCCGATGTTGCACATCATCATGGACAGCCTCAGGCTAGCAAAAGTTTCTAAGTGGTCCTGATGCCGACAGCTTACAGATCCAAAGGTGTGGCCCAATGGAACAGACACTCTTGAAGATCTGCTGTTACGGGGAATGACTGTTCTTTCTTGCAGAAACCGGGTGGAGGGGAAGAGCCCCCACCTCAAACACTTTAAAAAAAAAAAAAAAAAAAAAGGAACATCGCAACTATACCAGTAAACCCTAGCTAGCGGAAATAGTGCAGCATACTTTGCTACAATATTAAAGTTGGTCTGTATTCCTCTGTCAATGCAGATATTTAAATGTCCATATACGAACCTTTTAGTCAGTTCACTGCCTAGCAAGCAGTCAGTACTGAATCTGTATTGAGAAGGTGATGTGGTCATACCTCCCTGCTGCATTTTGCACCAGTTGCAGTCAGTAGATCTGGCTACAAGCCCTTACAAAAGGCAGATGCGATGATGCAAAAGGTTGCACTAGGGTCTTCACTTCTGCGGGTTCCAGAAACGTATGCAGTCTGGCAATATTTGTTTTGGTGGAAAACATAATCCTTGACTACAGCTGACCTCTAATATTCATGTATCAATCGTTCATTAAGGACTACACACAAACTGAACCATGTCTAAGACCGTAAGCTGCACCTCTTCGAAGAAGGGGAGCCGGAGGTTACGCTTTAGTGAGTAGAACTGCCAATCTGATCTCACAAGGAGCAGTTCAATCCTTTCTGGCCTAAGCACCAACCCTGTTAAAGGCTGTCCAGTTACTGATCTCCAAAAGATAGTGTTCAAGCACCTGCACAGACGAGACCTAATTGGGTGCAAAGGAAAGATACGGCTGGGTATCTTCAGCATAGCAACGGATTATAAAACTGTACTTCCTGTGACCTTTCCCCAGTGGAAGAGTATGCACGGGGACCACACCAAGGATAGGACTGACCCTTGTGACATGCCATAATCCAGGGCTATTAGCCACAAACAGAACAAGGCAATCACAACCAACTTCTCCTATCTGTAAGGAATGACAGCAATCATGCAGTCATGGCAGTGGCATCCTGTTGTCTGTATTAGAACCACCCTTCTTTGTATGTGAGCAGCAAAAGCTAGGAGGGCTAGTCAGTCATGCTTTTTACCCAGCAAATTATGAACATGCGAAGATATGAAATTGCCAGTAGATACAGGCCATTCAGTCTATCTAGTCTGCTCGGGTGTGCAGTATGCCGTCTATTAGACTGCAGCTGCCCCCCGACACCTTCCATCTAGTGCCTCCTTCCGACTTCATCTCCCCCTGGATTTGACCCTATCCCATCCTTTCTTGAAGCTACCCACTGTCTTCAACGCTACCACGTCCTCTGGCACTGCATTCTAACCAGCCACAACCTTTTCCGAGAAATAGTGCCTCCTCATCTCTCTCCTGATCCTTCCTCCCTCTAACTTCAGACTGTGTCCCCTGGTGTTCTTCCCTTCCTTTAACGGAAACAAACCCTCTGAATTAACTTTGTTTATGCCCTTTAGGTACTTGAAGGTCTCAATCATATCCCCTCTCTCTCTCTTCTGTCATCTAGTGTGTGCATGTTGAGCTCCCTCAATCTCTCCTCATATGTCCTGTCCCCCATCCCCAGGATCATTTTCGTCACCCTACGCTGGACCCCCTCCAGTAGTCTAATGTGCTTTTTCAAACAGGGGCACCAATACTGCATACAGTACTCCCAAGTGCTGCCTCACCAGGGACCTGTACAGGGGCAAAATGACTTCCTCCCTCCTAGAGGTGATTCTCCTGGCTATGCATCCCAGCATTCTGTTGGCCTTTGCAGCTGCCTTCCTGCACTGTGCCAAGTGTTTCATGTCACCAGCACTCCCAGATCTTTCTCCTCTGCCAAAGTGGATAACTCGGATGGATTAATCCCTCTGCCTCTCTCACTGGTCAGGACCATCTACCCTGTGTCCAAAGACTGACAATTGACATGCCCCCACACCTGAAAGCTGGGGTCCATCTGAGTTATTACTGGAGAAAGCTCATTCAGTATAACCCATTTGGACAGGTTTGTCCATGGAAATGACTTTCTGACATCGCTGGGGACTTCTTTTGGCACAGGAGATGAGAGGGAGATAATGGTGGCTTAAATGAGAAGCAACATCTGACGGGCTTGACGGTAAGGCATTTCCAGAGGACAAGATCCAGACACACCTTCTTTCCTAGCACCTGCAGACAAAGGCTCAACCTCACTGGACTTGTAGACAAGAGCTCCCTGAGACTGCTCCCATAGACTCAGTATTCTCTCCTGTGAAAGGAACACAAACCCCAGTTCAGTCAGAAAGTGACACACACCCCCTTCTCAGGTGAATCAATGACTGAGGAGTCGCCAAACTCTCCACCCAGTTGGCTCAACTTCACTGGACTCACAAACAGTAGCTCCTTGAGACTTATCCTGTAGACTCTGCATTGTTGCCTAGGAAAGGAACACAAACCCTAGGTCAACCAGGAAGAGACCCCTCACCATCCCCAACCCAGGTAAATCATTTGATTGGGAAGGAGTCACTAAACTCTTAACCCAGTTGATGATGAATCCATGATTTGGTAGCATTTGTTGGACTTGGTGGATATACTATGGGTCGACTGAGGAGAATTCAACCTGATTTGCCAATTGCCTAGGTACATGAGTACAGTGAAACCCCCTGCTGTGTGAAGTAAGTAATTAGGACAACCATCACGGCTGAACACCCTGGGGGACAGACACTATGCCGAAGTGAAAAGCCCTGTACTGGAAGTGCTGGCAACCTGCCGTGCACTGTGAGTAACTGCCAATGAGGAGGAGCTATCAGAATGTGGATCAATGCCTCCTTTAAATCCATTGAGCTAAGGAGTCCCCCCTCAGCTGGACTGCTCTATTGATAAACTGAAAGATCTCCATCTTGAACAGTGTTGTCAAGTCTTCCATAATTGTTTGCTTGTACCAAGGACCTCCTCGAAAATAAGTTGTGCTCAATGGAGTTTATCCTTGTAAAACAAATACAGCATACTGTCTAAGCCAGTGTTTTGCCGTACCTGAGGTCCCAAACTAGTTGAAAATCCCCTGACTTCAAGTCAATAAAGAAAATAGAACTCAGCCCCAGCTTGGAAAATGGCATGGGAGCTGTTGACCCCAGCAGAAGTAGCTTCTCCATTTCTTCCCAAATCCTCATTTCTTATTTTTGCAGACAATGACACAGAGCTACCCAGGAGCAACTAGGAGGCTGAGTGGAGAACTTTATAAAATGATTCTCCCATCTGTCTGAGGTTGAACTGGCCCCCTTCCTAACTAACCAGTGGAGCTTCTCCCCCTTCAGGACCCACCCCCCCGGGAGGATTCAGACAGATGGGATTTCCCCCATCTGCTTAATCTACTAGAACAGTTAACCTCTGAAGTGTCTGAAATGGGACGAATGAAATGTCTAAGAACCATAGGAGTCCCTCCTACCCCTGAAGGTCTGACCCCCAACCCCCTTTCTGGCCTCTGGAGGGACATGCATTGTTTTGATATCCTAGAGGTCCTTCATTGACTTAGAGGTCCTTAATTGACTTATCCAAGGGATCCTCAAGGAGTGATAAGCTATTGAACAGTAGATGAACCATCTGACCCTTAGAAGCTCGGTCACTGGACCAAGGGCAGAGTCACATGTTGTACCTTGATAAAGACCACTGCAGATGTCCCCCAGTTAGCCAGAATGGCAAAATCAAGGGCAGCATCAGACACAAAACATATGGCCCTGTCCAGGTCCTGCTGGGACTTCCTAGGTGGTTTGTCCTTTCTCTTCTTCTTGTCTAGCACCAGGTAAAACTGCTCGAGCCACCCCTCAGCAGTCTGGGCTACATTGGTGGAGTAGATGGCCAGCCTCACGGACATTGCCATGAGGTTGTGGAATCTCCTCAGGAGGGCATCATCTGTTTTGTCTTGTGGATCTTTTGGTGTCAGCATGCTTTGTATTGGGAGGAGTGACTTTTGAACTAAGGATGCCAGAGGTGGAACAGTAATGGTCATCCTTATCAAATTTGTAGATCCTCCTCAAGGCTCTGGGGAACGATGGGGCCTTATCAAGTACATCTCATTCTCTGTAGCTCATGGAACCATGCTGAGTCCAGCAATGAACATCTTCCCTTTGGGGTCTCTGGATGGGAAAAGGTGACCCTTTTGTGCCTGTTGCAGACCTCCTCTGCTGAAGGTCTAACTCTGCTGATACATAGCGATGAAGCTGGGAACCTGTGATAGCTTGAAGGATCTGTCCCTAGCAAGGTTCTGCTGTAGCAGAAGTGAGGGAGAGGGTAGTGCAGCATCTGGTGTTGTCCAGGAATTTGAAACATCACTTCTGTGTTGATTGTGAGGTGGATTATATGGTCAGGGTGAGAGGAGTTGTGCTTTTGTGTGTCTGTTGCGGGGTGACTCACAAATTACTTGAACTCCTGTACCAACTGCTGTGGCAGTCCCTTTTGTGGGACCATTCCCAAGGCTGCATCTCTCTTTCTCTCACTCCATTACCCCCTCCCCCCCAGAGTGCTTTATTTGGATATATAAACCCATCTGGGGTGCAGAAGGTGTAGCAGTCTGTGGCAAAGTGGGTGTTGGAGTCCAGGGAAACAGAATGAATGGAGCTGTTTGAGATTCCACCAAGGTTTGGTTTAAACGTTCTAGTGCCCCTGGCAAGAGGTTGGAGCAGGAGAGAAGTGTTTCTGTGCTGGTCTGGTTTGCTTATCATTGACCTGAACCCCCCCGCCACCGAGACTCTGCCAGACTTGCCTCAGACTGAAAGGATGCTGGAGACTGCAGAACTCACTCCTCTCTGTCATTGGAGTGGCAGTCTGTTTCCTGCAAACATGCTGGACAATATGAGCCAGACAGTGCTTGTTGCTTTGATTAGCTGAGCACAGACTCTGCATTGGCCACCCCCTCATATATGTGCTGCCAGATGCTATTGCTTTCAAGTCATTGTGCAGGGTGATGAGTGACTGCTGCTGTGTGACTTGCCAAAAATGTGGGTGAACTGCATCTTCCCACTCATGAATTGCCAGCAGCTGGTAGGGGGTGAGCAAAGAATTTCTTGGCAGGCAATCTGAGTCCTGCAAGGAGGTAAAGGGTAGTAGTCCCAGTCAGTGATCCATGAGTCCTCTTAGATATAAGTGAGGACAAATGATAGTCCCTTTCCCTCAAACTGTCAGAACACTGTGAAGATAAAAAATAAAAATGTAGCGCTGCATGCTCGTGTTCAAGCATTAAAATAAACGAAACAACACAATGTGTTGGATGACACGTGCATAAGCAAATTCCTCTAAAACTAGAGAATACACTCTGTGCTCACTGTTCCTGCCTAGGCAACTGCAGCTGATGGTTTAGGCGAGAACAGCAGATTAAATACACCCAGGGAGCGTCCTTTCCGAGCTGGGAAGGGAATCTACCAGCTAGCTTCTTATAGCAAGAATTATGTTCCCTTCCCCTCTGAGACGGAATACAAAAATTCTGCTCATAGGACTGCTGAAGTCCTTCAGAGGTTGGTTACATGCTGGGGCCTTTTTATAAGCATCGAAGCTGGTGCTTTTTAAATCTGCAGGCTCAGTTTCTGAATGTGTTGCATTGTTAAAAAATGTCTAATATGAAATTGATCTTTCTATATTTGTTTTTTGAGTGAATTGCTTACGTTCATTCATAATTTAGTAAGTATTTTGTTATGTCTGCTGGTTTTATATACTGTATTGCATGCCTCGACTTTGGGTGTAGTTTTGAAATG
This sequence comes from Neoceratodus forsteri, assembly GCA_016271365.2. NCBI lineage: Eukaryota > Metazoa > Chordata > Ceratodontiformes > Ceratodontidae > Neoceratodus > Neoceratodus forsteri. Next base: position 1,421,109,127 of record CM028129.1, read on the forward strand.
TTTTGATAAGCACTTTGTATGGTGCTTTGTCATACAGTTCTTTGAATATAAATTACAGCAAGGTGCCATATAAAAATAAATTACTGGTTAATTAGATGTGAAAAATAATAAAAAGCCATTTTTTTCTGGTGTTTGGCATGCTTCTGTAGGATTAGACAAGGAAACCTGGGGGTGGGGGAGAATAATCCTCAGTATCACATCAGGAATGATTTAAAGTGATTACAGGTCTGTTGCCTCGAGTGATTCACATTTAAAAGTCCACAGGCTTAGGAAGTGCCTGTGACTGATACACATAAACAGAGATAATGAAGTCCCTGCTAATCCCATTTTAATTATTTACAGCACGTTATTGACCCCTGTCAGGGGAGGTTTGCTATAAAGAATGCGGTGTATTTAGTTTGTCAGCTGTGAAACACGAAAGCATAAATTATACAGCAGAATCCTCTACACTAGATCACAACGAAATGCCACATAACTTCATTAGTGGTCTGTAGACAGCTAATCAGAGCCTGGCTAGCCGCTGTGGGCAAGGGGAGTGGGTTTCAATCAGCCAATATAGATGTTTGCATGTTATTGTTTTCTATTTTTCAGAGATTCAGCACCGTATTTCTGAGGTTTCATTTAAGCTGGGCAAGATATACAGCACTCTACCCTTGAGGAGGAAGTATTGATTTTTAGGACTGTGAGCATGTGGTTTGAAGAACAAATGTAACATTATTCCAGTCCATGCATTCTGACAGCGATATAAATATTTCTTAGCAAGAGTGTTTTGGGTTATTCATTATCCACGAGGAAGTGGCTTTGGCTAATAAACAGTGCAGGGGTTTTGAACAACAGTAAAGCTGCAGAGAGGAGATAACCCCCTTTTAAGTTAAGATGGCTGGCGGTTAACACTGGCCTGTCCGTGCAGTGGTAGCACTGCCGCTCGCGACACCGGTGACCCTTGTTCAAGAACAAGCTTGGGTTGTGGGGGGCCAGCTGGAGGAAGGAGGATTGAGCATCCCAAGGGATGCTTCCTCTGAGGAGGGAAGGTCACCAACCCTGCTGCTACACTGCCATGTGGGTGACCACAGGTGGCAGTGCAGTTGGGGGCATTGTGGGAGGGGAGGATGCAGGCTGAGATCTGGTGCAGCAGCAGGCCTAGGCATGCACATGCTCTTTGGATCTCCTCGAGCGCCTGTGTCCTCGGGAGGGGAGGAAATGGAAAATGGACCCTGCAGCCAGCCTGAGGATAGTCTTCGGTGGTCTGAAGAAAGACCGAAGCTGGAACCCTCAGGAAACAGCCTGATGAAGAATAACATGCGAGTACGGGAGGGGGGCTCCCCCCCTTCCCAGCCAGGGGAAGGGGGACTAATTCCGAGGCAGCATGGATGTATAGGGCACCTGTAGAGGGGTAGAACTAGGCCTAGCAGTGACAACTTGTAGGACCCTGAGGGGTAGGTCTGACTGCAATGTAGAAGGGGGCTTAAAGAGAGAATTAACAAAAAAATAAAAAAAGAGCAATTGCTGGAGGTTTGGTCTGTCTAGCGGGTAATGAGTTGCGCTGCTACTCTGGAGGCCCAGATTTTGGAGCTGTCTGAGGGGGGCTTGGGTGGCGTTTCTGCACAGCAGTGCTTCCAGTTGGGGATGGGTTGGCGCTGTGGTATTGCTGTCGCAGTGACCCCTGTGATGGTTCAAGGAGCTTGCTTACTCCCAAGAGTGGCTCTGTGTACTTGCTTGGCCTACATGGTAAAATGGGGATTACAAGAGCAACAGAATTACGCATTAAGCAAGTTAGCAAGAGGAAAAGGAAGAGGAGACCATTATGGTTTTCCAAAGAGGTAGCAAAGAAAGTGAAAGCCAAAAAGATTGCATTCAGGCAATACAAAAAGACACAGGCAGAAGGGGATAGGGAGAAGTACCAGGAGAAGCAAAGGGAGGCAGGGAGGTCAGTAAGGGAGGCCAAAGCTCAGACAGAAGAACACATTGCAAAATCAGTGGGTAGAGGGGACAAAACCTTTACAGGTACATAAGTGAAAAAGAAAAGGCAAAGGGAGGATAGTGAGACTGAAGGGAGGATGGGGCCGCGTGGAGGATGACAACAGTAAAGCTGACATATTGAACAGGTATTTCTGCTCAGTCTTTACTGAGGAAGAGGAGGGTAATGGGTCTGAAGGGAGTACAAGGGTGAGAATGGTGCAGAAATGGACACAAGTCCCTTTACGAGAAAGGGTCCTGAAGGAACTGGAAGTAATAAGAGTTGATAAAGCAATGGGGCCAGATGGGGTACCCAGGGTCATAAAGAACTAAGAGAGGTGGTGGCTGAACCTCTGGCTATCCTGTTTAGCCGATCACTGGAAACAGTGGAGGTACCCAAAGACTGGAGGATAGCAGATGTAGTCCCCTTATACAAAAGTGGGAACAAAGAGGAAGCGGGGAACTACAGACCAGTCAGCCTCACCTCGGTAGTGGGGAAGATCATGGAAGCACTACTGAAGGAGAGATTGGTGGAACATCTGGTTGTCGATGAACTACAGGACCCAAGGCAGAATGGGTTCACCAGGGGGAGGTCATGTCAGACCAACCTCGTTGAATTTTTTGACTGGGTGACTAGGGAGGTGGATCAGGGTAGGGCAGTGGACATGGACTATCTGGACTTCAGCAAGGCCTTTGACACTGTGCCACATAGAAGACTATTACACAAACTGGGGAATATGGGTGTGGGCAGGACAGTAGTGTGGTGGGTAGGTAACTGGCTGGGCGGCAGGACACAGAGGGTGGTGGTAAATGGCTGTCACTCCACAGAGGGAAGAGTGACCAGTGGGGTTCCACAGGGATCAGTGCTGGGACCGGTCCTATTCAACATCTTCATCTGTGACATTGCTGGGACTTAGAAGGCAGAATTTCACTGTTAGCTGATGACACAAAGCTCTGTAACAGAGTAGACACACCAGAGGGTGTAGACAGAATGAGAAGGGACCTGCAGAAACTTGAAGAATGGTCAGGGGTTTGGCAGTTGAAATTCAATGCAAAGAAGTGCAAGATAATGCATATGGGGCACAAAAACCCTGGCACAATATATCAATTGAGGGGTGAGGATATAGCATGCACCAAGCAGGAAAGGATCTTGGGGTTATCATCTCTGATGACCTCAAGGTAGGGAAACAGTGTGACAAGGCAGCAGGTAAAGCAAATAGGATGCTGGGATGCATAGGCAGGGGCATCACCAGCAGGAAAAGGGAGGTCATAATTCCACTATACAAGACACTAGTGAGGCCCCACCTGGAGTACAGTGTACAGTTCTGGAGACCTTACCTACGTAAGGACATAGACAGGGTAGAGAAGGTTCAGAGGAGGGCAACAAAGATGGTTCATGGATTGCATCACATGTCCTATGAGGACAGGTTGAAAGAACTGAACATGTACTCCCTGGAGGAGAGGAGGGAGAGAAGGGATATGATAGAGACATACAGGTATCTTACAGGGAGGAACAGGGTGCAGCAATACACTATTTTTAAGTGAAAAAGATGTTCCAGGACTAGAGGGCATGGGATGAAGTTGGATGGAGGACGATTCAGAAGAAAAGTGAGGAAGAATTTCTTCACAGAACGTGTGGTGGACAAGTGGAACACCCTGCCAGAGGAAGTGGTGGGGGCTGAAACAATCATGGGATTTAAGAATGCATGGGATAGACATAAAGGAATTCTGGAGGTCAGGGGTAAGGGGCAACAGACTTCTAGGAAAACATAAACTGAACTTACAAGCTCAAATGGGCAGACTGGGTGGGCCATAGGCCCTTATCTGCCGACACTGTCTATGTATCTGTGTAACTGCCTGGCACTGTGTGGGGAGGTGGGGGGGCAGTGGTGAAAACTAAGAAAAATAATGTGTACTGAGCCTTCTAAATGATGGTTGCAGGTACCTTTGTGTCGTGCTCTGTGTAGAGCCACACTGACCTAGACAGTGAGGAGAGTGACAGCAGGTAGCAACTCACGGGCCAAACAACTTTATATAATGTCGTCGATGCACAAGTCAGGAAGCATAAGAAAACCAGGAGCAGTTGTAAAATTCTCAACAAGTGTTTTATTGTTAATAACAGTAAAATAAAAAAAATAAAATTGTTCAGAAAAACTATTTACAATGGCAGTAGAAACATAGAAAACAGAATCCTTCTGAATTTTTCTTCTCACTTATCAGTCTGTCTCTCTTTTGCAAAACATTGCAGCTCCTTTTTATAAGTCTGTGCAGGAGCTCGTTAAGAAAATAGCATGCTTCTCACACAATGTTCTTGTAAGTTTCCAACATTCTTGTCAGTTTCAGCAGGTGCAGCAAAAAGAACATTGTGACCCAGAACTGACTTCTTCTTTATATATTCTGCAAAAGGCTTAAACATTGCATCTCAGGTTAACCCCTTAAATTCGAAATAGCTTTGCAATCATTTCAACAGTATAACTACATACAGTGCTAGCTTTACAACCATTTTAACAGTATGACAGTTTCGAACAAACAAATCCCAGTATCAATTACATTTCCACAAAATAATTCACATATATTTTTATACCAGCAGATATGCAAGGGGGAAAAAGACAGAACAGCAAGTGAGGGTAGAGAGATAGCAAGAGGCAGAGAATTGCAAAACCGTGGGGGTGATCAAGTCCTAGGTCTCATGAGAAAATTTGGTTGCGGAATCAGACAAAGAAGAGACAGAAAAGGAGAGAATAGAACAGATTCTTGCATTTAAACTCTTTCTCCATAACAACTGGGACAGGGCGGTATTCAACCCTGTCACATACAAGAAAAAAAAATCTGGAGATTCGAATGCAGGTCACCAGCCCTAAATTCTGCTGCAGGTTCTAAATTGCTTGACACGCAGTTGATTCACTTCTGTGCCAGGCTTTGGGCCAACACTTGGTTAAGCTGTCATGTGATGTCACTGATGACCTCAGACATGAAGCATGACGGAGGTGCATTAGTACAAATAAATGGTGTGGATGCCAGGTAGAAATTGGGAAAAACCTGTACTTTCAAACAGAAATCACTGAAGTGCTGAATTCTGTTTAACTATGAAGTTTAGCAGCAGGCTACAAGTTCCACGGCCAGAGAACTGCAGACCTCCAAGGGTCTTGCCCCAAGGGGTTGTTTCCTTCCACTGAGAAACTGTGAAATGTCATGGTGCAGCCCTGCAGTGTAATTAGAATACAATAGAAAAATGAATCGACAGGGACTGCCTGACAGCCAGTGGGTTCCTGCGCTGGCTAACCAGGTTCAGCAGCTGGGTGGGGCAGCAGAGGGGGGTTGGGTGCTGCCGTGAGGTAGCGCTTCCAGCCGGGAGGGATGGTTCCGAGTTGTGCATCGACCCCTGTGGTGGCCATTGAGCATGCCTCCTTCACAGGGAGAAACTGCATGTGGGTGAGGGCTAAAGGGATTTGGCTTGGCACTGAGTGGAAGGTGGGCAGCATCCCATGGGAGAAGACTGAGGAAGAAAAAACCTATAAGCCATGAGCTGAATAAGTGACAGTTGCTGGCATCCTTGGAGCTTGTTCCATATGGATTTCTACAAGCCACAACAGTGGGGGAGAGTGGTAGATGGGGCTGAGGGGTTGCTGACAGAAGACCCGAAGTGAGGCGTAGATGGTAGCTTAGGGGACAAAAAGCTATTTGGAAAAAAAATGAATCTGTATGTAGTAAAAAATAAAGTGCAGAAATATTATTTCTAGGAGCGTGGATATTTTGTTCATCCACACTGTCTGGCATTGTCCCTTTTCCCTTTAAATCTTGCCGGAAGTCTTCAAGCTGGCTCCTCCCACCCACCCGGGTGGTAAATACCTCGGCTCCGCCCCATGATGCCAGATCTTCCTTTCCGCTGGAAGATACAGGTTCCCTCGTGCTTTTTTGCAGCGATTGAGGCTCTGGAGTCTAGTCGACGGTTTTCACCACATCTTCTCGCTTTGAAACTCATAAGAGTATACGACTCGGATCCGAACCTTTCGGACATGGATGACAAGTCGTCCCCTGGGTTTCGCCGGTGTCCTTGTGGACCAAAAATGTTGTGCACCAACCCCCACCTCTCGTGCGTTTATTGCCTCGGTACCGTGCATAATACCTCGCAGTGCACTATTTGCTCTGCCTTCCATCCCACCGTTCTGGAGGACCGTCAGGCGCACCTGAAGCTGGGGAGACCGGAGCTTCGCAATCCACCGGTGAAATCAAAGGAGGCCAGGTGGGCGGTTTCCGTGGCTGCGGGATCCGTCGAGCAGCTCGAGCAGATGGCGGCCTTCGAGGAAGAAGCTGCCCAAGCTTCGGCCAACCGAAGCTTCTTCGTGCCGCTCAACTTGGGCTCCACCTTCACAGGATCCTTTCGGGAGTTGTGCCAGTCTCTCCCTACTAAGGGTGAGGCGCCCTCGGGCTCGCACTCCTCCCGATCCAAAAAGAAGGATCAAAAACCGTCTTCTTCTAGCCGAAGAAGACGCTCCTGGGACCAGAGCGGTCCGACTCCCAGGAGCAAGGGGTCTTGACTACGGTCGAGATCGCCTCCTCAGCTGCTGATTTTTCAGACCTTCCATCTGGCCAAGGCACTGAAGTCAAGGACACGGCTGAACCGGGTAAGATTTCTCTCGACCCGATCGAGCCGTTGTCGCCGACGCCTGTCGATGACTCTCTGGAGAGAACGCCTATTCTCTCCTTCCCCGACGAGGAAACCCGTCCCTTGGGTATCCCGATCGAGGGCCAGGAGCCGGAACCTCGGTTTTCACCAAGTCCAGCTTCCCCTGACCAACAGAGCTGACGCCGTCGGTCTCGATCGAGGAATAAGTCCTCTTCGGTCAGAAGACCTAAGAAGGGACATAAACACTCCCGAAAGAGGCGCCGCCACCGTTCCTCATCCTCCTCTGATGAGGAGAGGCTCCGATGGAAACTCCGTCGACGCTATGAGGACCTTATGTGGCAGCAACTTCTGCTAACAGGCCAGAAGCCGGCTACCCCGGCGGTTCCGGCTTTCACTTGGCCTCAGCCTCTTCCACCGACACCGACTTCTTTGGCTACTAGGGCTCCGGTCCTTTCAGCGGCCCCCGTGCGCCTTTCGGCTCGGCCGGCTACAGGCTTCCCACCAATTTTGGTGGAACCTCCACCAAAACAGCCCCTGGGAGGGGTTCCCTCTAAAGAGGACCGACAGTCTTCGGGTCTTCCTCACAGACTGTCGATTACGGTCACTCCTGATCGCCCTAGGCATATCGAGGGGGATTTAGGTGGGAAGCCTTTGTATCTGGACTCCTCGGATTTGGATAATACCGGCCTTCATTCTCATGATGAGCTGTTGGTGTCAGGCTTGGAAGAAGGGCCTTCCTCCTTCCAGGGCATACTTCGACTCATTTCAGAGTCCACAGAAATGTCTTTGCAGCCTATTCAGAAGAAGGCAGAATATCCCCTCACGGATATTCTCAAGAGGGGGGATACCCCGATGGAGGCCTTCCCAGTGGCCAAAGCCATAGTTGGCCCAGCTCTGGAACTCTGGCAGCGTCCAGCCTCCTGCCCGGCTCCATCTGCCCGCATGGCCCGCAAGTACGTGGTGCCCACGGGGTCCTTTGCGGGTTTTACTGAGCACCCCTCGGCGGAAAGCCTTGTGACTGCCTCAGTATTCAGGCAAACGGGCAGCTCTGCGGATACTGACCACCCTCCGGACAAGGAGTCCAAACTTATGGACCACTCAGCCCGGAAGGTTTATGCGGCATCATCCTTGGGCCTTCGTCAGGCAAGCTCAGCAGTGATCATGGCACACTTCTCTCATACCCTTTTGGGGTCGCTGGATGAAGTTCTTCCTCACCTCCCAGCAGACATGCAGACCACGGTCAAGCAGGTCCGGGACCAAGGCCGGGCTGTTGCCAAACAACAGCTCCAGACAGCTCTGGACATTGGTGATTCCTGTGCCCGTTCACTACCAGCAGCGGTAGCCTCTCGCCGCAGGGCTTGGCTGAGGTTATCCTCCTTTCCTGTGGATACTCAGCACAAGCTAGCTGACGTGCCCTTCCTTGGCACCGACCTCTTCGGTCCGGGAGTGGCAGGTCATCTTCAGCGCATTAAGCAGTCTAATGCCACCTTAGATGCCACCTCTGCTAAGGGTTCTTCAGGCAAGAACCAGCAGAAGCACAAGGAGAAGCCTTTTCGGCATTCTTCCCCTGTGGTCAGACAGCCCTCCTTCCAGAGAGGTCAGCAACAGCAGCAGGCTCAAGCTTAGCGCCCTAGGCCCAAGCAAGGTCCCCAGCAGCCCCTCAAAGGAGGCCGAGGTGCTGGTCCAGGTGCCTCCTCCTCCTCTAAGCCTGCACAGTGACGGGTCAGGGGTGGTCTTCCCCGCACCCGTCACGCCAGTTCTGGGTCCTCCCGTGGGGGGCCGGCTCCGCCACTTCCTTTCCGCCTGGTCCGGTATCACTTCGGACAGGTGGGTTCTGGAAATGGTCGGCCAAGGTCTGCCCCTAGAGTTCGAGCAGTACCCTCCCAGCCGAGCCCGTGCCCCACGGGAGGAAAGGATCTCAGTTGGCACCCAGTCTGCCCTTTGGGATGACATTGCGCAACTCCTCCTCAAAGAGGCGGTTGCCCCGGTGCCGGATCCTCCTTCAGACCCAGGCTTCGTCTCCAGGTATTTCCTGGCGCCCAAGCGGACAGGGGATTGGCGCCCCATTCTAGATCTCCACGGCCTGAATCGGTATCTCAGGTCTCGCACCTTCTGGATGGTAACTCTGAACCAGATCATACCATCCCTGGAGCGAAACATGTGGTTCTGTACACTGGATCTTCAGGACGCTTTTTACCATGTCCCAATCCGTCCATCCCATCAGCGGTTCCTCTGCTTCAGGGTCAAAGGGACCCTGTACAAGTTCAGAGCCATGCCGTTCGGCCTGTCATCGGCCCCAAGGGTCTTCACTAAATGCATTGCAGTGGTGGCAGCCCATCTATGGCGTCAAGGGGTTCGTATTTACCCCTATCTAGATGACTGGCTCCTGGCGGGTTCCTCCCTTCAGGAGGTGGAGAGGTCCAGGGACCTGACCCTCCGAACCTGCTCTCACTTGGGCCTTCTGATCAACGAGGCTAAATCAGAACTTGTACCTTCTCAGGTGATGGGCTTCATCGGGGCAGAGCTCGACTCTTGTCAAGCCAGAGCTCGGCTCCCGGCGGACAGAGCGGAGGTTCTCTCCTCCTTTGCCCAATCATTTCTGGTTGGGCACTTGCGCCCTGCCCGGGACTTCCTGTGCCTCCTGGGTTACATGGTGGTGTGCACCTCAGTGGTCCGCTGGGCCAGACTGCACATGCGCCCCCTTCAATGGGAGCTGGCTATCCAGTGGTCTCAGCATCAGGGTCTCTTCGACCAGCTGATCACAGTCACCCAGAGGATGTGGGATGCTCTCCAATGGTGGACCGTCCCGAGTCATTTGCAGGAAGGAGTTCCGTTTGTCCGCCTCGAGCCAACGGTCATCCTTACGACCGATGCCTCTCTCATGGGCTGGGGATCCCACATGGGGGACAACAGAGCCCACGGATTCTGGACCCCTGAGGAGCCCCGATGCCACATCAACCTGCTGGAGCTCAGAGCAGTCAGACTGGCCCTGTCAGCTTTCGCTCCTCAGCTCTGGGGTCAAGTGGTTCAAGTCCAGGCAGACAATACCACGACCATGTATTACCTCAACAAACAGGGCGGCACGCACTCCCGTCTGCTGTGCAAGGAGGCACTCTGGATCTGGACCTTCGTCGGCTGGCTGGAGGCAGATCTCCTAGCCATCCATGTGGCAGGAGTCGCGAACCAACTGGCGGATGCTCTCAGCCGCATAGGCCAGACATCCCATGAGTAGTCTCTCCATCCAGAGGTAGCTTACGACCTGTTCTCCCATTGGGGCAAACCGTTGGTGGACCTGTTTGCCTCCAGGGAGAACACCAAGCTGAGGCTGTACCATGCCCGCACCCCTCAGCGGGGTTCGCTGCAGGGGGATGCCTTCTCGAGGCCGTAGACCCCAGGCCTCCTCTACGCCTTCCCTCCATTTCTCTTGATCCACAAGGTGTTACTCAAGGTGAGGAGGGACAAGGCAAAGGTGATTCTGGTAGCCCCAGATTGGCCACGCCAGTTCTGGTATCCAGATCTCCTCAGCCTCAGCTGCAGGGCCCCCGAGCGGCTGTGTACACGCCCGGACCTGATATCGCTGAACCAGGGGAAGGTCTTCCACTCGGACCTTCAATCCCTGCACCTCACAGCCTGGTTCCTGAGTGGCTAGAGTTCCAGGCTTAGGGTCTTTCTGAGGATGTCTACACCGTGGTGGAAGCATCTCGAAAAGAATCAACCAGGAAATGTTATGCCTTCAAATGGAAAAGATTTTCCATTTGGTGTCAGGGAAAAAGTCTGGACCCCTTATCCTGCTCTGTGGCTAACACTCTAGACTACCTTTGGTCCCTCTCCAAAGGGGGTCTTTGGTCATCAACCCTTAGGGTGCACCTGGCAGCCATCTCTGCTTACCGAGCGTGGGCCGGTCAGCCGACGTTGGCTCAGGAGACGGTGATCGAGCGTTTTTTTCAAAGGCCTGGATCACATATCCACTCCGGTGTGTGAACCTCCACCTCCGTGGGATCTTTTGCTGGTTTTGGCAAAGCTCATGGGCAAGCCATTCGAACCCATGCACAAGTGTGAGCTCTCGCACTTGTCGTGGAAGACTGCCTTCCTGGTGGCTGTCACGTCAGCCAGAAGGACAGGGGAGCTCCAGGCGCTTTCGGTGGACTCCCCTTATCTGGTCTTTCACAGGGACAAATTTGTCCTGCGCCCCCACCCGAAATTCCTTCCGAAGGTGGTGTCAGAGTTTCACCTCAACCAGGTGTTGACTCTGCCAGTATACTACCCTAACTACACCTTGGATGCCGAGTACAGGCTCCATACTCTGGACCTCAGGCGTGCTCTCTCCTACTATAAGGAGAGGACAGTGGAAATTTGGGGAGAGGTTCGCTAGCTGTTTGTCACCTATGCTGAAGCCGCTTCTGGCAGACCTGCAGCTAAGCGGACTATTGCAAGATGGATTACATCATGCATAAGTCTGTGTTATGAATTGGCGGGCAAGGAGCCTCCCAAAGGGATAAGGGCTCATTCTACCCGCCATACTGCTGCTTCGGTGGCTGCTTCCAGGGACATCCCTATCCAGGAAATCTGTCGGGCTGCTACCTGGAAGTCAGTGAACACCTTTATTACCCATTACCACATCGACCTAGAGTCACGACGTGATGCTGGTTTTGGGGCCTCGGTTCTCCAATCTCTGTTTCCTAAGTGCGGGGGTGCGCCTTGCCTCCCTCCTCCCGGAGAACTTCTAGAGTCTGCCAGACAGTGTGGATGAACAACATATCCGCTCCTAGAAGAACAGGTTACTCACCTGTAACAGTAGTTCTAGGGTGGTATATGTTGTTCATCCCCACCTTCCACCTGACCTCCCGGCTTAAGGCGCACAACCTGGCTTCCAGCGGGCTAGATCTGGCATCATGGGGCGGAGCTGAGGTATTTACCACCCGGGTGGGTGGGAGGAGCCAGCTTGAAGACTTCCGGCAAGATTTAAAGGGGAAAGGGACAATGCCAGACAGTGTGGATGAACAACATATACCACTCCTAGAACTACTGTTACAGGTGAGTAACCTGTTCTTTTGGGGCTAGTCCAGCAGTACAGTAGGTACCAAGTCACCTGCCATGTTGGGGATCCAGATCTGGATTCTGAGCTTGAGTTGTCTGTTAACTGGTACAGGTGGAAACAGCACCCCTGAACCTATCATGATAGGAGGAGGAGAGGATAGGGCAGTGATAATTCAACACAAAGTGCAGACTAGATGACGTGGTCATCTCCACCATGCCATATAGGACTGTTCTAATCCCCCTCCCCCCCCCAGTCTGAACCTCTTGTCCACCGAAAGCATGGCACTTTGATACAGAGTTGGAAATGGGGGAGTTGAACAGGACCCTAAGTTAGGAAGGGGGCAGTAAGTCCCCGGATGACGTAGTACTGTGAAGCTTGACCGGTTAAGGATGAAGACTGAAGTGGGGAGGAAGAAAAACAACTTCTGTATGAATCGTTGAAGAAGGGGAATAAATCAGAGCTGGGACCAGCAGGTGCACTGGCAAGGGCACTGGGACTGGGTCACTGGTAGTTTGCAGGAGGTCCTTTCCCTGACTGAGCAGAACATTGAGATAAACAGAGCTGGAAAAATAAGCCTTAAATATTTTAGCAACATGTCCTCTTTTGAGATTCAACCTACATTATGATAAAAAAAACTGTTTAAAAGGAAGAATAAAAAGATGAAAGGCACTGTAAATCACTGAATGCAAAAAAATAAACAATAAAAACCGTCACAAATCAGGAAATCCCCAAGTGCGGGCAGAGTCTACCAGCCAACCAAAAAGTGTGTACTGCACATTTTGTTGTTTGCCTCTGCTCTGCAATGATTGGTTCTGCATTGGCCTCAGGACATCCTAACCACTTACTGGTTACTGTGTGCAGTACCTTGCTCAAAATAGGAAGAACAGCTCTGGTATTTTTTTCATTCCTCATTAACTTGCTCTGAAAAGTCATTTATTTATGTTTTGGGGTTTCTATTAAATGTCTATAAATTAAACTAATGCAGGCTTGCACTTTCACCCCAGTGTTAGAGCCTGGCACCCTGCCATGACGTGTTTAGCATCACTTGACAAGTGGATCGAAAGACCTGGGTCTCTAAACAAGCCGGTGTCAGCTGAGAAACATTTGCCTCCCATTAAGTTAAGGACAATCTATCTTCAGCCTGGGATCAATTCTCGATTGTTCTAACGTAGTTTTCTGATTTTGTTTAGCATAACCTACTGTAATGGTGATTGTAGAGTGAGCTTGTATAATTCAGTATAACTTTCATCTGCATAGCATCTTTTGTGTAGACTGTACAATGAAAAGGAATGCAGGAGAGTTCAAAAACCAAGAAGAGACCAGTAGACACAGTATATGCTGATATCAGGTCTACTGATGCACAAATCGAGCAAAACAAGAAAGTTACATTAAATGTTTGCTAGCGTAATGCAGATGTGTGGAATATAGGACGGAATGAAGAGGCCATTTATATCTACATTAGGAAGTCAGGACCATGCCAGATACCTAACACAGCAGGGTGTGCAGATGGCTAGGCGTAGCTAACTGAGCTACCATCTGCATAACCCAGCTGGCCCAGTTGAGGCAATACTTTAGAATCCTGTGCTGGGGTGATGCAGATTGAAGAGGCTGTGTGGAAAGGAGGCCTGTATGGCTGCTGTCCCTGCTGTAGTTACTGTATCATGGGGTGAATAAAGGACTTGGGTCTCTGGTGCTGTCTGTCTGGCACCATTCACAAGCACTACAAATTCACCACAAAAATGTAATGGGAAATAGCAATAGAGCATGTCAGGGTGTGCAGTTACTGGATAATTACCACAACCCCCCCCCCACACACACACACACACACACTCCATGGGTTGCTTCAATGGGGGGAGAGGGGAGTGCAGTAGTTACCTAATAACTGCAAGCCCTGGAGTGCGTTGTTCCATTATTTCAGAGTCATCCACGTCTACACTGTATTGAACTGCCAAATACAAACATGGCTACTATGGTATGGTGTATCCCCCACCCCCACCCCGTCTCTGTACCCATTACTGGGCTGCTGTAGACCACAGCTCTAGCATTTTTGGTCCCAGATAAGACTTCTAAAACTGCACCCACCCACCCTCTGAAAACCACCTGCTGTTTTAAAGTCAAAACATTAACAATCAAGCCTCAACATGCACAAAGACGTGTCACTTATTACTTCACCAGTTTTGCACAAATATTTCTCGCTGTGTTAATGTTGCTGTAAGTGACTCCCTGCTTGTGTCCCTTTCTAAATCATGTTTTTGTTGTTACTGTGCTGATGATGTGCTATTCTGTAATTCTTCCAGCTCATGGCAGGAAATAGGCATAGTTATGTCTAGTGTATCTTACCTGATATCAAAAATAAATACATACATGCATACATACATAACTAAATTAATTCATTATATTACAGATCCAGAAACAGATGGTTTGATAACTTTTATTGGACCAACATAGATGTTACAAAAGAAAACTGTGCTTACTAAGCTTTCGGACCAACCAAGCTAAGCTTCCAAGGAAGGAGTTGGTTGGTCCGAAAGCTTAAGCACTGTTTTCTTTTGTAACATCTACATTGGTCCAATAAAAGCTATCAAACCATGTGTTTCTGGATCTGTTCTTGCAAGGACTAATACGGCAATTAACTAATGCTGTGTATTATATTACAGTACATGGTTGGACTCGTCCCCATACAAAAAGCCATTATATATTTCCCCATATACAGCATGATGGTACTCGGGGAGATGAAAAAAAATAATTTAACCACTACCACTGTAGTAATGTGTTAGTTTATTTGTTTTTGTTAACCAAGTAAGCACACTAGACAACGAGTGCCTATTTTCAGGAGTGACCCGGGAGGTTACAGTACAGAGAAACAAGGTACAAATACAGGGTAGCATGCAGGCCCACAACTACAAGTGGACGAAAGTGGAAAACAGTACCCAGGACATTGAATGGACAATAGAACATTCACACCCACACACAGGTGGGGCCAGGGTAACAGCATGAAGACAAAAGTACATGGTCAGAGCAACAAACGAGAATACAACTACAGGCTCATTAATGCATAAGTTCACAAATTTGTGGCGGGGTGTGGAGAGCAGCAAGTACAGGGTAAGAGGGAAGGAGGGCAGAAATCTGCTGGCTCCCGAGGCGGTCGGGAAGAACGAGCAAGGGGGCAAGATTTTGCAGAGGGCAGCGTAGCAACAAGGTGAGGAACCCACCCTGGAAGACCACCTCGGCAAGCACGAGCAGCAGGGGAGTACTGCCCCGTCCCAGTAACAGGCCCCAGTAGAGAGGTCGGGGGATAGCGAAGGGACCTACAGGAGCCCCGAAGAAGGGAGCAAGAAGGGGGGGGGGTATCCCAGACAGCATGGGGGGGGGAGGGAGGGAGTGTGCAGACCAGATCAACACCTTAAAGGGACACTGTCAACCCCCTTAGCTCTCAAAGTGTCCCTAGTTTAAAAAACGCATTTAATGATTGTCAGCATTCTGTAAAGACTGCTGATGTAGCTGGTAGTTTGATTCTGATTCTTTGTTTCTTTAAAAAAAGTTAAAAACAGATTGTCCATCATACTGATGTTACCACACAGAAACAGTTTGTTTACATTCCTTGATCAGCTCCAACTGCATCTTTCCTGGACTTGAGAACACCCACAACACAGTCTAGCCCCTCATGATGCAGTGGGCATTTAGGAGGTTATTGCATCATGAGTGACCGCACTGTTTGGGGGTGTTTCTAATGCTCAGAAAGCATGCAGTAAGAACAGATCAAGGATTGTAAACAAAACAAGGTTGTTTATGAATATACATTAGCATGTTCTACTAAATAAGGAAACAGACAGCAACATCAATAAATTTTAGAGAAGGTAAGCAATCAAAAAAGGTGTAAGTTTTTAACTAGAAATAATATGATGAAAAATAGGTTGACAGTGTCCCTTTAATACCACATCAGTGCTGAACAACCACACTGTGAGCCACCTAATTACAGTCTTATTAACACATGTATAGTAACCATCGTAGTAACACATGTAACAGTTGCATTAACACACGTCACAATCTACAGACCTCCAAGCCTCTAACAACTACAACCTTTGAAAAGCAGAAGACGAGCCTTAACTTCAATAAGCTACCCTAGCTTAACATCCTGTCACTTATCCAGCACCTCCCCACAGCCACACTCACCAAACAGCCATGTCCATCCATGCTGCAGCCTCTCTCTCTCTCTCTCTCTGTCTCACTTACATAGGCTCTCTATGCAGCTTCCAACTCCCACGGCACTACCGCAGCACAATTTGTGGTGCTGCACTGTGGCTGCAATGTCGGCTCAAAGCTGTGTCCACACAGTGGGTTTCTGGAGCGGTTCTTCCCCCACCACCCCCTTTCCTCCCTCTCATGCGGTGATGTGATGATCGGCTGACGCTAAGTCAAGAATGCTCATTTCTCACCTAGCACACCCAAGTTCAACAAAAAGTATTTTTCATCAGCAGAAGGGATGCTGAACTCGGAAAAGTGCTTAAATATGTAAAATGAGGGCTAAAAGTACTATAAATTAGGGATGTAAACTGGTACAGCAATATTAGTGGGCATGTGCAAATACATATGCCTACCATATGCCATGCCTGTCTGCATTTTTTTTTTTTATGATTTTTATTGAGGAAGGGCATGCATCATAAAGTACATTATTGCAGTAAAAACATAAATGGATACTGGCACAGCAGTTCCCCATTATAGTGTATGGTGGAACGTTGTTCTCACTAGAAAATCCCACCTCAATGAAAGGCTATTCAGCCACACTTAGCAAAATTAATGGAATGCTGTTCTGACCATACATGCAGAACAGCGTTGCAATCATTTAGAATTGAAAGCGCGAGCCACGGTTTAAAAGCATATACAGAAAACCACCGTGAGTCACCATCATTTACGGGTACACGGTAACTGCAACAGCAGTTTTCTAAAAGGGGAACAGTTCATTTGCCATTACTCAGAATGCAGGATCAACCAGATATGTTTGTTTAACTTACAGTTTTCGCCATAGTATCCGTTTCTGCTGTCACTAAGCAAGAGATCCTGCCTCCATTTTTTTTTTGTTTTAAAATCCTGCCCACACTAAAGCGGCAGCCAATGGGAGTGTGCACTGCTGACGTAGGGACACCCTGTCCCTAGCAACCACACGACTCACCATTAACAAATGGGAGACAAGATTTTCTTTTCTGCATATAAATAATACATGTTAAAAGCCTACAAATGTTGTTAAAATAATTTTTGGGGTACCGTACACTATAAAAAATACTGGATAGGTGACTCAGTGCAGAACCAGTGTGTTCTGCCTCCTCGTGGTCCGACTCCTATGGACCTCTCAAGCTTCGCTCTCAAGGTCACAGGGAATCAGACCCTTCTGTGACAGAACACACTGGTTCTGCACGGTTACCCATCCAGTATTCCCTATGTTCAGTTTTTCATTCCATCACATACTGAATTGGATTCTAGCTAATACAGTGTGTTCCTATCTAACAACAAACAGCTATATTATTATAGCAATTATTTCATTTATTTAAAACTTTAACTGGGTGAAAAAAGCACTGAGCTTCATGGCCCTTTTACAGGCTTGACCTGGATACAGAACAAAATTACATCACAGTCAGACAAACATAATAGAACAACATATAACAATATAAATATGTACACTGTATCACTTGATATAATCCTAAAACAGATTATATAATGTAAATGCAATGCCTAAGGTGACTTCTAGGTACACTTACATCCCACCCTAGGTACAAGTGTCTTTTTAGAGATACTTTAAAAAGTTAAACTTTCTATATTTCTTAAGTCATCAGGCAATTTATTCCAACTATCTATAGCACGGTATTTAAAGATTTTTGATTATTTGATGTTTTACAAAGAGGAATTTCCAACAAAACAGAGGAACTGGATCTTAGCTGCCTAGAATTTGTTCTATAAGGAAACAAGTTGTTCATACTGTAGGAGTGTATAAAACACTGTAAAGTGATTTGTGCACAAAACATAGCTCCTGTACAGTGTCTCTTTGCTCCAAAGGTAGCCAACCCAACCTATTGTATAAATTACAATGGTGTTCCCTATGTGTAGCCCTTAATGCAGATCTACAAATAGAACTGAGACTTTGTCTCTGCTGTTTTACCTTTTCTGACCCCTCCCCCAAATCAACCCTCCATAATCTACTATGGGCAATAAACATGCTGCTGCTGCTATAGTTTTCCTAGTATCATCTGTTAAAAAAGCCCTTACTGTATATAAGGCACCAATTCTACTATGTATCTGTTTAGTCACATTACTCAAATGAGGAGCAAAGGAAAGATGATTATCTAATAACACACCCAAATAACGAAACTCACAGACCATATCAAGAAGAGAACCTTCATTATCTTTTATTTTAAAATCTTCCCTCATCCTCCACTTTGCAGGCGTACAGAACAGCATACCTTTTGTCTTTTTTTTTATTTATTCAAAACTAATTTGCTTTTAACCATACTATCATTTTACTATAATAATTTTCTAACTTAATTCTAATCATGTCAGTATTTTTTTCAGCCACATATAAAACTGCATCATCTGCATACAAAATTAAGGAGGAATCTTTACATATTATGGTTAATTCATTTATAAATAGAGAGAGAACAACAAAGGCCCCGATATCGATCCCTGTGGTACCCCATAACTGACTTTTCTAAAGTCAGGCACAGTATAATTTATCCTAACCTGAAAGTCAGGTAATCATTTAACCATTCAGTCACAGGTCCTCCAAACCCCAACACTTTCAGTTTAAAAATCAATATTTGGTGGTCCATTAGGTCGAAGGCCTCGGTCAGGTCCACGAACATCGCACCCGTATACTTCCCCCTGATCCATATTTTCTTGCAGGTCGTTCGTGAACCTGACCAAGGCCATCGCCGTACCACACCACCTACGGAAGCCATGCTGTACATCAGTAAGCACCTGATATTTATTTAAATGTTCCATAATTTGTAGATGCAGCAACTTTTCCTGGATTTTTCACCACTATAGACAGCAGAGAAATTGGTCTGTAATTTACCGCAAGATCTGCCTGACCCCCCTTTAAAAATTGAAATCACTATTACTTTCTTCCACATAGTTGGTACAATTTTTGTTTCAAGTGATATGTTAGAAATCGGCTGCAGTGGTTTTGCAATCTCAGTTGCCATTATTTTTAAGGTTCTTGATTCTAGCTGATCAAACCCAGGTCCTTTTGTTTCATCCAATTTTAAGAGTTCCTGGTAAACTTCATTCCATGTGAGTTTCTTAAAATAAAACTTTGGTAAATTATTACATTGGTCAGGCATTCTAAATTTAACCCTTTCCCCAAAATCCAAAAGAATACTCATCTAAATCAGTGAATTTCTCATTCAAGTAATCTGCCATTTCCTTTTTCCCTGTAATCACCTGTTGTTGTTTAACTAAACCAGTTATGTTATTCTCTTTCTTGGGTGCCAGCAAATTATTCACATTTCTCCAAAACTGTTTTTGTCATGAAAAGCAGTAACCTGTTCATTTCTATAAAACTCAGCCTTAGGTCTTTTTATTTCTTTTTTACATCTGTTTCTCAACTGTCTATAGTGGTTCCAGTCTGATTCTAACCTAGTTTTTCTATATAATTGGTTAGCTGCATCCCTTTCCTTCATTAGTTTAAACAATTTAGAATTTAACCATTTGTTTTGAGTGCCTCTCACCCTACTCTTCTTTTTTGGGGCTCATTTATCAATTATTGCATTTAAAGTTTCAGTGAATATGCTTACTGCCTTATTAACATCTCTGATACTATTTAATTGGGTCAAATTGACCAGTGATAGATCTTGTTTAATAGCTAATAAATTCTCCTCATTTAAAGTTCTATTTTCCACTGCACAGTATTTACCCTTGGGTCTCCCATTCCCCCAAATACAGTAAATTGGATGATGATCGCTAATTACATCGGCTAATACCCCTGAGATTCCTTTATTTTTTACATTACTTATCAATACCCAATCAATTAAGCCAAACTGCTTTGTTTTATTGTTTAATCGTATTCCAGCCGTTATTTGTTCAAGATTCACTCCCTGCAGCAGTTACCTATATTTATTTACCTCAGTCCCCCGCCAATTAAAATCCCCCATTACAATTAACTCCATTTTACTGTATCCTTCCAATATTTTAGTTAATTCCTCCAGTCCCTGAATCTTAGAATTTGGAGGATTGTATACGCATCCCACATTTAATTTCTTTGTTTTGCCCAATACCATTTCTACAAGAAGACACTCACATCCTGAATCTAATACCGGGGTGGATATTTCTTTTACCTCTAAATGCATTTTATAAAAAAAATAGTAACCCCCCCCCCCTTCCCTGGCCTGTCCTTTCTTAGAGGGTATTTAAGCACATTACCATGTGGCAACAACATGAAACAGCAATTTACAAACAGTGATGTTAACTAAGAAGTAGCAGCCAGATACTCAGTCTGCCATTTGTGAACACTGGAGAGAGGGGGCCTAAATGTCCTGATATCTCTGCATGTTGGGATTTGCTGTAAAGTCTGTCATGCTCAATGCAGCTAGATTTGTAAGAGATGCCAACTCTTCTGCAAAGGTGGGAGTTGAGTCAGAATGCCATTTAAGAAGAATTTGCCTTTTAGCCTCCAGAGCTGCTGGCTGAAGCTAGTGTTTGCAATTGCCGGGTAGGCAGAAGGAAGACATAGGACCACCCATTATCCGAAAGACAGGGTTTCTACCTGGATTTCTGCTCGTGTGACCACTCTGCAGAGCCTCTGAAATTGGCTCTAGTAGTGCCCTAATAAGGGACAGGTCCAGAGGATGTGGGTCAGGGTGCCCGTACCCTGATGGCACATCCAGCATGTCAGTGTCCCTGAGGTTAATTTTTCTGAGCAGTTCGGGTGTGCAGCACCAGTGAGGGAGGATTTTCTTTTGTGTTAGCTGGTAGTGCATCTCCTTGATGTCTGTGTGTGCTCTTCTCAGCACCAGCATGCCAGATTCGTGAAGTAATAGGTATATGCAGTTCTATTTCATAGCGTGGTTTACATTTTTGTAGTGTAGGGATGTGTGGTATGAGGTTGTAGCCATATATTCTCTTAGCCTGAGCGAACATTTCAGCCATTTGCCTATGTGACTCGGCAGTGAGTCTTCTGAAGTATCGAGTGCATAGATGTTCTCAACTGAATGGCACTCCTGAGCTGCAAGAAGTGCCAAAAATCTGTTCAGGAGAGGGCAAACTTGGAGGTTATGTTCTGAAAGGTAGCCAGTATGGTGGTTCCAGGAACCATTAACTAACCCATACAGGGAATTCCTGTTGCTGCCTAGCTAGTCCAGGATAGTGGCTAGCGATCAGTGGTGAGCTGTGAAACATAGAAATGTAGAATTTGATGGCAGATGAGGACTGCTTTGCCTACCCAGTCTGCTCTTTATTTCCTACAGACATTGTTACTGCAGATCATACTTGATCTACCACTCTTTCCTCCTCCCCCCAACTATGATTCCCTTGTGCCTATCCCATGCATTCTTGAATCCTGTCCTTGTCTTCACCCCCAGCACCTCCAGTGAAAGATTGTTCTAGGAATCCACCACTCTTTCTGTGATGACTTCCTAACGTCTCTCATAAATCATGCCCCTTCCAGCTTCGTAACATGTTCCCTTATTCTTGAGCACGTTTTTTTCTGAAAAATACTTCTGTCCTGTACCTTATTTACCCATGTGAGGTATTTAAAGGTTCTGTCGTATCCCCCCTCTCCCTCCTCTCTTCCAAGGTATACATATTGTGGCCCTTTAGTCTTTCTTGGTAGGGTTTTTGATGCAGATCCTGCACCATTTTAGTTGCCCTCCTTTCGACAGCTTCCACTCTGTCTGTGTCCTTTCAGAGATGTGGTCTCCAGAACTGCACACAGTACTCTAGGTGGGGTCTTAACAGAGAGCTATACAGTGGTAACACCACCTCACTCTTTCTGCTTGTGATAGGCCTTCCCTTTGCACCCCAGCATCCTATTAGCTCTCCCAACTGCCTTGTTGCACTGCCTGGCCACCTTTACGTCATCTGATATGATTACATCCAGGTCTCTTTCCTGCTTGGTGGTTGTCAGTACCACTCCACCCATTTTGTACTCTGCCCCTGGGTTTCTATGCTCTAAGTGCATTATTTTGCAGTTTTTTGCATTGAAACCCAGCTGCCATTCCCTTGACCACTCCTCTAGTTTTCTCAGGTCTCTGCTCATCCTTTCCACTCCCCCTGGAGAGTCCACCCTATTGCAGATTTTGGTGTTGTCCACAAAAAGGCAGACTGTCCTTTCCAGCTCCTCTGCAGTGTCAGAGGCATTAAAGAGAACTGGTGCCAGCACTTATCCCTGAGGCACCCCACTGGTCACATTCCATTCCTCAGAGTGAACTCCATTTACCACCACTCTGTGTCACTTATCCAATTTATTACCCAGTTTACCACCTTTGGACCCACTCCTAAGCTACCCAGCTTGCTTACTAGTCTTCTATGTGGAATGGTGTCAAAAGCCTTACTGAAATCTATGTAGGCCACATCCACTGCTCCACCATGATCTCTAACTCCTGTGTCATCCAGTCAAAGAAATCTATCACACTTGTTTGATGTGACCGCCGCCCTGTGAAACCATACTGCCTCAGGTCTTGTAACCCACTGGATTAAAGATTTTTCACAATCCTTTCCTTCAGCAGTGATTCCATTAATTTTCCCACCACCAGTGTCGGGCTGACTGTCCTAAAATTGTCAGTCTCCTTCCTGGTACCACTTTTGTGTAGTGGGGCTACTTTTGCCCTTTTCCACTCCTTCAGAACCACTCCTGTTTCCAATGAGCTGTTTAACAGGACTGTCAGAGATGCAGCTGGTATTTTCCTGAGTTCCCTCAATACCCTTGTATGCACCCCATCTGGTCCCATTGCTTTGCCCACCTTCAGATTAGCGAGTCCCTTCAGGACTCTCTCCTCCAAAAAAGGACTAGTGTCCACATCGCTTTTTGTGGCCCATCCCCTTCTCCTTTCTCTGTGAACACTGAACAAAAGTATTTGTTAAGGATGTCTGCCTTTTCCTGGTCTCCCTCTGCACAGCCCCACCTCCCTTCCCTTTTTAACCTTAAATCCCACCCATGGTCATCTTCTTTTCACTTATATACCTACAAACATATGAATGTGCCAGCAGAAACAGACCACCCGGTCTATCTGTCTGCTTGAGTAAGCAGCTAGCACCCCTAGTTTGCAGCTGCCCCACTCCCACTCCCCTTTGTCATCCCACTGCCGCCCCCACCTCCCCCACCCTTACTCTCCTGTCCTTTTAAAGCTGTTCACAGATTTCATGATACCACCATTCTGGTAGTGCGTTCCATTTGCTCCACCCTCTCCTTGAAATAGTGTCTCCTCATTTCCTCCTAAATCTCCCCCTCTATTCTTAGCCCGTGTCCCCTGGTGTCCCTCCCCCTCCTTAGCTTAAAGACCCCATCCGCCCCATCCTTATTGATTCCCCTCAGATACTTGAATGTCTCCATCATGTCCCCCCGTCCCTTCTATCCTCCAGGGTGTACATATTCAGGTCTCCCAGCCTGCTCTCATAGTCTCTCCCCTCCATTCTACATATCATCTTCGTTGCCCTCCTCTGCACCCCCTCTGGTAGCCTGATGATATACTTCTGGCATGGCCTCCGAAACTGCACACAATACTCCAAGTCTGGCCTTACCAACAGCCTGTAGAGGGGCAAGATCATGTCTCTTCGCCTGGACGAAAACCCCCTCGCTATGCACCCCAGCATTTTGTTTGCTTTTGCAGCTGCTCTCCTGCACTGGGCAGTGTTGTTCATGGTCCCTGTTACCATCACCCCTAGGTCCTTCTCCTCTTCAGTGATCCCCAGCTTAACCCCCCCCCCCCAGCCACTGTTCTCTCCTTGGGTTCTTTGCCCCAAATTGCATAACTTTCCACTTATTTGCACTGAACCCCAGCTGCCACCTCTCTGACCACTCCTCTAGCTTGTAGGGATGAGAGGACCCCAAAACATCCTGACCCTTATTATCAGGACCAGGATTCAAGCAATAGTCCTGATTGGTTCTGATTTAAATCAGAACCTTTAGGAAAATAATGTTGGCACATGAAAACAATCACAAAATATACGAAAAAATGGAAAATAAAGTATTTTTATATCCTGAGTGTGTCAGTCTGTCTTTCTGACTTCATTCTGTATATTCTTCTGCTCTGTCTCCATAGTTTTTCTTGCCTGTAGAGAATCCAAGTATGCTCCTACCACTTTTCCCTATCTGTTTCTGGGGGTGATGGTATCACTAATTAACACATCTGCCTCCCTCCCTGCCCCAGAGTCAACAGACCACACACATGACTGGCCAAATCCCATAAATCCTTTATGCTTTCCTCTCCAGTGATGCTTCTACCAGTCTACCACTATCACTGTCATCACACAGCAATGGGACGACTGGATGCCCTCTAATTAAAAATAAAATACAGCAAATCACATTGGCTGCCAGCACAATGGTATAAGCAGGTGGTACTCTGGTAGCCAAAATCTGCAAAAATGAGGAGGCAAGAACCACCTTGGTTGGAGGGTGCACACTATAAAATAAAGCAGTTCAAAACTGTCTGTAAACTCATAATTTATTTATTTGAAGGTTTGTGACTGAGAGGCGCACACTAAGCCATGGCTTGTTTCCAGGTACGACCAGGGGGCAAGGGAAGGGGAATATGTGTACAGATGTAGAGTGACTTGCGGAACCAGATTAAGATGTTGGTGGTATTTTCATGAATGGGGAGAATTTGGCCAGGACACCGGGGAAATTCCCTTACTCTGAGTCAGTAGGGGGAGCTGCTGACCATCGTTTTGGCCACTTTGCAGAAGTCAGTGGATGGTATGGATGTGTGTGAGCCAGTGGAGCGAGCCTTCTCCTCTGGGCTCGGAAACGTAGAGGCTTTCCTTCCTCTGCAAGAAGGATATCTGGTTTCTACTCAGGAAATATCTACTTTTCAAGCTGCTATGGTCTCGACGGAATGTAATTCTCAAGTTATTACTCCTGACTTTCAGATGAGTACTATTACTTTACAAATCGGAAATTCAAAAACCTTGTTACCTCCTGCTATTTTTCATGTCGATACTGGCAATAGTATTCCTCCCGAAGAACTTGCACTGAGCCCGACTGACAGCCTTGTGAAACCGGATGACGCAGTTGCATCAAACGGCAGTGCCGCCCTTGTCTCTGGATCTCTTCCCTGTCAGAAACCTTTGCAGAACCACGGCTCGTCAGTGGGAATGTTTGGCTGGCAGTAAAATTAAGCTAGTAAGTGCCAAAAAGCTGATCCCGGTCGAACTTACTTCTGCTGCATCTAATTCGAAACTTTACAAGGTCAGTCTTTGCGGTCCGATTTTCTTTTCCACAACTATTCCTATTGCCAGTCAGTTGCCTAACAACAAGCAAACAAACCTCTTTCGATTGGCTCAAGTTTGTACTATGTTTGAGGACCAAGGCGCAAAGTGCAGTTTGTAGTATTGTACAAGAGGAACTGGTATTCCACGACGCCTCTAGTTAAGCTCAAGCTACTACCTTCTAATTTTCAACTAAAACAAGCTCTCCTGGATCCGATAAAATAAAGAGCTCGTTAACAGCAGCTAATCGAATTTGCCTTTCAAACCACAAGTGCAGCATTCTGAGGTTAAATCCAAACTTACTCAGAAGGTGTCACTTACAACTTATTCAGCAAGCATTTTCTCTCCCCCCTAAAGTTACAAATGGCAATAATGATTGGGCCCCGGAGAAATCCTTACTGGAGTCCAGTTGGAAATTGGACCCTACAGGAACATGGATCCCTGATCCTGACTGGTCTTCGGGTTCTCCCTTGTCTTCACACCCTTCGGAATGGTCTCCTGCGCTTAAGAATATGCCCATTTCCAAGTCTTCAGGAACTGTAACTGACCCTTTGACAGTATCTTTCCCCTCCAAGTCAGAAGTAGTATCTGATAATGTGGCTGAGGAGAAAGTCCTTAAAGATGCTTCTGAGGCCCCCCCTTAGGCCTCTTTTGTCTGATCTTTTTTCCCAAAATCGTAAAGAAACAGCCCCTCGAAGGAATGCTGTGCGGATACGCTATAAAGGGGACTGGCTGAACGGCCTGACTGAGTGTATGTGGGGAAGTTGCTTTTAAAAGAATCCTTACAGTTTTCACCTAAAGATGTATTTGCCTTTATCAACATTTCAGGGGAAGACAATTACGATGTCAGTTTTAGATCTGTATTCTTGTTAGATTTATTTTGGCAAAGATATAATCAGCTGAAATTTTCCCCATTGTGGTCTCCCTTCATTGTTACCCCTCTGACTCCATCATTGACTAAATATGTGACTGTGATGTTTAAAAACGAAGGGGTCCACGTTGAAGACATCTCCTTTTGGCTTTCCCAAGTGTGATGTCTTGAGCAACCCTAAGGCTGTTTAGATTCTGAATTATTTTGGAATGGTAGCTGGAAGTATAAGGTGAAACTCAGGCAGTTAATAATGAAGTCAGCGTATTCCTAACTCTTTTACATTGGAAGAGACAGGGTGTGTGTGTTTCTCATGAGGCAGCCCATGCTTGTTATAAATTCGAGTTAGGGACGCATCTCTCCAGCTCTTGTGACTCTACTAAGTGTGAAATTTGTGAGAACTTGGGCATGGTAGCTTTCAGTGTTCTAACTTAGTGAAATGTGATTTATGTGAAGAATCAGGGCATGGGTATAGGGACTGCCCCTGGGCTGCTTCTGACAAAGCCTTTGTAAGTAGCCCTGAGTTATTAATACAAAAAGCTCAGGATGAAGCTCTTTCTAAAACCCAGAAGCAAGGTTCTCACTCTACGCCTTCAGGGAAGGCAGCGGCTATTGAGGACAAAGATGTTTCAGGTTCTGACCCTTCCCCTAGGTCCAGAACGGGACCAGTCCCTCCGGACCCCTTTAATATTCAGGATTTTCCTCTGGTTTGTTACCAGGATCCTGTACAAATCAAACCTCCCAGTTCTGGTTCCTGAGAAAAGAGTTACCAGAAGCTCTAACCCCTTGTACCCCCAAACCCCTCTCCCAATCTCTCTAGAAATTCCTACTTTTGAAATGGAAAATTCTTATGCCATTCTTGACACTGTAGCAGGTGATTCTGACACGGATACTGGTACCCGGCTCTTTCCTATCTTCTGAGGTGAAACCCTCTTCTCCAGATTATAAAGGAAAAAAAAGAAAAAAAAGGGAAAAAACCTAAATGCCTATAACTTCTCTTTGTGTTGGGTCCTTTAACTGTAGTAGTCTTTTGAATAATTGCAAAAGGACTGCTCTTTTCCATTTTCTCCACCAGTCTTCCCTTGATATTTGTTTTTTACAGGAAACATGGGTTTACACTCTGGATCAATGCCGTTTTTTAACTTCCAAATGGATTTGGGGACCTTCTTATTGGTCTTTTGGCTTGGACAGAGCTGATGGTATAGGGATTCTTTTTGGCTCCTTTAATTTTACACTTAAAAAATTAATTGATCTTATACCTGGGAGACTACTTATAATCGATGGGCTTTGGAAACATGCTGAATTTCGTTTTATAGTAGTTTATGGCCCTCAGACAAAAGTAGGGAGGGTTGATATGTGTAATGCTCTTTCATCCTTCCTGGCCACCTCTTGTTATATTATCCTGGGAGGTGACTTTAACTGTGAGATTTCAGGGTTTAGTAGAGGTAAGACAGGGAAAAAAAATATTGTGATACTACAGCATTAGAAAGAATTATTAATCTTGCAGGATTAAGGAATGGGAGGAGCTATCAGAACAAGGGGTTAGCTTATACCTTTAGAAAAGGGTCATTGACATCTACTATTGATTATCTTTTTTTTTTTTTTAAAAAATCTTTCCTTTCCTGTCCATAAAACTTTTATCACTGAATTTTCTGATCACTTATTTATCACTATTTCCTTTGGTGGTTCCCCCCATAAACCTATAAGTAAACCTAGATGGAAACTTAATACTTCAGTCTTACAGGACCCATAGGTCATAAAAATTATATCCTCTTTACTGTGCCATCTGTTTTGGATTTATATGAGGACTTATGGGAATGGTGGGAGACACTAAAAATGATGTTAGGAAATTTTTCCAAAAATATAGGAAACAAAGGTTACTACTAAATTTTGCGATATTTAACCTAAGAAAGAAACTTCAGGGTTGTTTTCTGATGCAAACACCTCTAGAAGTGATTTTCTGCTAAAATATCTCTTATTAAGTCTGCTATGAGAGATTGCCAATACGATAGAGCACAGACATTGATTCAGAACTCTCTTTGGAACCCAAAAGCCAACAGGGGATCCCTTTGAGGCCTTTAGAGAAAAGATTAACTCCTTTGGTTTGGAGGTTTTACAAAATAGGGCAGGGAAACTTAAAACCTCCCAGGGAGACTTATTCTCTATTATTCAGGATCATATAAAGGAACAGGAGGGTTTGGATGTCCCACATGGTGTTATTCAATGGTTTTTTCAGGATTTTACTATCACCCCCCCTCTGGTCAGGAATTATATAATTTAGCTGATCATATATCCCAACAAGAGATTCTTAAAGTTTTGTCCTCCTTAAAGTCAGGGGTTTCTCCAGGGTTAGATGGTTTGTCCTATGAATTTTATAAATATTTTAGTGACATTTTGGCTCCTTGTCTCGAAAAAGTTTGTTTTTCTCTCCACAGTGTCCTCTGTTTACCTTTACAGTTCATGTCAGGATTATTGGTATATATTTTTAAAGGAGGGGACAGAACTCAATTAAGTAACTAGAGACCTATAACTTTTTTAAATTCTGATTTCAAGATATTATCCCAAATATTAAATAATAGATTGAGATCTGTGTCTAGTAAGTTATTATTTTCTCTCCAGTTTTGTGGTATTCCAAACAGGAGAATTTTGTCTGCCCTCATTATTATTAGGGAAATAATAGAATTTTCAGATAGGTCTCCTAATTGGCGTTGCATTCTATCTTTAGACCAAAATAAGGCCTTTGATAGGGTGTCTCGACCATACTTATTTGCAGTATTAAGGAAATATGGTTTACCCCATGACTTTATTCACTGGATTAAGTTAATCTATAATAAGGTTTTAGTTTATCCTGTTATTAAGGGACAGTCTTCTTCCCCAATTTCAGTTAGTTTTGGGGTGCGACAAGGCTGCCCCTTAAGCCCTTTATTGTATGCATTTTCTCTTGATCCTTTACTCTGGATTTTAGACCAAATGGATGCCCTGCTAGGCATCTCTGGGAATTTGCATACAGATACTGTGGTTGTTCAAGCCTATGCAGATGATATTTGTATTTTCCCTGACTGATGTGGTCCAAATTCCTATTGTTTTAGATTGTATTAGTAGATATGAGAGGGTTTCTAATTCTAAAATTAATATCAGGAACTCCTAAGGCCTACTTTTAGGACCTGTAACCCAAGCTCAGTTTATGGTGTCTGGTATTATCATCTCCTCTACGCCGTGTAAGATATTAAGGATAATTTTTGGATCTCAGAATCTCCCGTTGGATAATTGGGAAATTGTCTTGAAAAAGGCAGAAGCAAAGGTTCAGAGGTGGAAGAGGTGGAGATTGTCAAAAATGAAAAGGATTTTTGTTAAGAAATTTCTTATTCCTGGGTTGCTATATATTGCCATGGTATATCCCCCTCCATTAGCCATAGAAACTTGCCTATATGCTTATTTTTTCTCAATGCTTTGGGGTAGTAGGCTTAACCCTATTAAACGGTGTTATACCTATCTCCCTATTTCTCAAGGTGGGTTAGGTATGGTGGATCCTCTTAGTTTTTTTTAATGCCCTTTTTCTTTCCCAGAATTTTAATTTTGACTCCCTCTATCCTGTGCTGATACAACAGTTATGGGAATTGAATAATTTCAAATCCTTTTTTGAAGTATGGCTGAAACCCCTTCCCCCACGGATCCCTAAGGGTACATATATCCCGTTATTTTTTAAACCTTGTGCCCAGAAGTTATTTAAGTGGTCCATTTCTTCTCAGTGTATCAAAGATAATATAAGGGCTGGATTATACAATTTTGTTCTTGGGAAACGTTATCCAAGTAAACCTGAGTTTGTTAATTGTCCCCCTCCTTATACAGGATATGCTATTAAACAATTGAATTACCATAGGATCCCTACTCAGATGTGGGAGGTGTTATGGCTTTCGGTTTATGGAAGACTGAATGTTAAAGGGAATGCAAAGCATAAGATGATAAGTGAAAGATATTGCCCTTATTCACGGTGTCAGGCTATGGAGGAAACCATGGATCACTTCCTTTTTAAATGTTCTTATGCTTCAGGGTTATGGTATATTTTAAGTACCAAACTACAGTTTTCATGGCTGCATAGGCTTGATTATCAGACTTTGATTTTAGGGTTTTTTCCCCGCCTTCTTTCCTCTTTTGATTAGGGTACATTAGTTGTGTTTTTTTGTTGTTTAAAATATTATTTATGGCAGGCCAGATGTCAGTGGGTGCTGCAGCAAAAAATTATGTCATATGAAACATTTCTTGTGCTTATAATGGAAGCTATGAAATCCATTTATATGAGAGATAAATGTATTGGGACTTCCAGGAAAGTATTTAAATGGTGGAGAGGATTACAGGTCTTTATTAAATATAAATAAAGGGATTCCTGGGTGTTAATTTATATTAAAAATGAGGTAGATTGAATGTTTGATTTTTGTATTATGTTTGTATAATCCTATGTTGATCTTATGTTCCTTTGATGTATTTTCAATAAAAACTCCCCTACTCTTATCGAGAAGTGCCATGGGATCTTTACCGTCCCCCTGGACAACCACCAGAACAGGCAGACGGGACCTCGTTTTAATGTCTCATCTGAAAGACAGCACCTCCAGAGCGCAGCACCCCCCTCTTGATGCACTACAGTGTCAGTATTGGGATTTATCCCATGTTCCCAT
This sequence comes from Neoceratodus forsteri, assembly GCA_016271365.2. NCBI lineage: Eukaryota > Metazoa > Chordata > Ceratodontiformes > Ceratodontidae > Neoceratodus > Neoceratodus forsteri. Next base: position 1,421,139,699 of record CM028129.1, read on the forward strand.
TGTGGGGCTAGAACCCACCACCTACCGATCTTCCGGGCTCAGAGGTGAGTGTGCTACCCACTGAGCCACTGACAATGATCTCATAAGTGTCCAAGCTTTATGCCAACAATTATATCAACACATTTATTAATAAAGCAACAGTTTTCTTTATTTCTTTTCTATGCTCAGTTGCCTTTATCTATTCAGTACTGCACAGTCCCTAATATCTTTTACAAGGCCCTTTGTACAGTACCTTGCCAGGAAATCTTCACATACTGTAGTAGGGTGCTTGGTAGCAGGCTCAATTTATATTGCACAAACCCCAAGATTCTTTGCACAACCCAAAGTATCACACACACAATTTCTAATAAATTAATCTTCTGCAAGTTTTCACAACAGACTGTATTTCACCACTAATATGAGACTCACTGTAGGTGTACTTGATGGCTCAGCTGTAAATAGCCCAGTGTCCAAACTTTTTAAACCTGAGTCAAGATGAACAGTCTGGAGTTCTCTGAAGCATTTGTCTCCACTGTCCAGCTGCTGAGAGAGTTGAGATGGATGTGAAGGTGAATGTCACAGGAAACTACATTCAAGAGGCATCGAGAAAAACATTTATGTATAAATTCCCATTGGTCTTAGCATTCTGCACACGTTGCCTTGGCTAGCATCATTCTCCTGGTTTTGGCACGAAGGAGCGTCTTTAAAAAAAAAATGAACTTCTAAGTCTATTAACTCCTGTAGCAGATATACCACTGCTGAAAATATGTTTAGGGGCTTATTTGCTGGCAAACGCAGGTGCTGGCAGATGGGAGGGGATGGAAATTTAGAAAAACAAACCCAGCAAAGCGGATCCAATACACTTATGGACAGAGTCCTGATCTACCCAAGTCCGGCGGATCCTTTGAGATCCAGGGAGGTTCTGATTTCAAGCAGACCAGTCCGCACATTCCTACTAGCTGGCTTAGGTCCCCCTGCAGCTGCTTCCATCCCTCCCCTCCGCCCACCTCTGCTCCAATTTTGGTGTTGTCTGCTAACAGACTTACCTTGCTCACTACCTTGTGCGTATTGTCTGATATGAAGAGCCCAAATAATACTGGTCCCAGCACAGAGCCCTGTGGCACCCCACTCATCACCGGCTTCGGAGTTGAGGGCTCCCCTTCCACTACCACCCATTGCAGCCTCCCACTCAGCCAGCTTGTCATCCAGCTCATCATTTTTGGCCCTACCCCTACACCAGTTAGCTTCCCCCAAAGCCGCCCATGAGGCACCAAATTGAAGGCCTTGCTGAAGTCAAAGTAAAGAACATCCACCACGAGACTTCCGGTGCAGCTCCGGAGCTAATGGTAGCCTAAGATCGGAGCTCCATCCCCCCCCCCAAAAAAAACTGCAAGAAAAGCCAAAATTCAACTAAAAACAGTTGATGGAGAAATTCTTACAAATGGCTTCAATTTCACAAAAGGGAACTGTAAATAGATATGCAGTGTTATCGACAAACTTGGAAATAATAAAAATATATTTAAAATAAAAAAAGAACATCTACCACATAACCCTCATCCAGCTCACCTGTCACCCAGTCATGATATTGTATCAGGTTAGTTTGACAAGACTTCCCTGAAACAAACCCATTCTGCCTTACATCCTGGAGGCTATTGTCCTCCAGGTACGACACCAGTGTTTCCTTTAGTATCATTTCCATGAGTCTGCACACTATGAAGGTGAGACTTAGCGGATGATAATTACCCAGTTCATCCCTTGGCCCACTCTTGTGTAACGGTACTACATGTGCCATCCTCCAGTCCAGTGGCACACATCCTGACTCTAGTGAGGTGCTGTACAGATCCGCCAGCGGCTCTGCCAACATCTCCGCCATCTCCCTCAGCACTCTGGGGTGAATACCATCCGGCCTGGTGCCTTGTCTACCTTCAGTGCCCTCAGTCCTCTAGGACTCTACCTCAATTCTTCCATCTGTCACCTCCTCTACCCCGTCCCCACCCTCCAGCCCATGGTGGTAGTGATCCCCCTTTTCTTCCGTGAACACTGAGCAAAGTATTAATTCAGTGCTTCCGCCTGTTCTCCCCCTTTTCTGTCCACTCTCCACTTTTTTATCCTCACTGTTGTCTCATTGCACTTCTTTTTTCCTGATATATCTGAAAAGTCTTTCTCCCCGTTAATTCTCTCGCTAATCTCGGCTCCCTCTGGGCCTTGGCTTCTCTCACTTTCTGGTCACCTTCCTGGACCTTCTTGCATACTCCTGCCTGTTCCTGCCCTTCCCCGTCCTCCTATACCTCTGGTGTGCCTCTTTTTTTGGCCTCACCACCTCCACTACCTCGCTGTTCAACCAGCATGGTTTCCTTGCTCTACTCCTCTTACTCTGTGTCTTGGTGCAGGCTTCCGTTGCCTCTGTAATCCCCTGTTTAATAATATCCCGTTTCTGTTCCACGTCAGTCCCCTGCCTTATGCCCTCCAGTTTCCCTTTCAGTACTTCACGCATCTTCCCAGAGTCCGCACCCCTGAAGTTTACCACCCAGTTTACTGATTTCTCTGGCTCCCCACACATTGTGATATTAAACCACACCGTTTGGTGATCGCTGTCGGCTAGTGGGTCCTCCACTCTTATTTCCCTTACTGCCTCCCTATTCAACAATACCAGATCTAAAGTGTTCTTTAGCCTAGTAGGTGCACTGACCAACTGCGTCAGGAGACCCTACTGGATCACATCCAGGAGCACTTGCTCCCTAGCACTGGAGGTGACTGGAATGCTGCATTCAACCCCCGGCAAGTTGAAATCCCTCACGATGACCACCTTCCCTTTTCTACATACCTTTCCGATTTGTCCCACTAATTCCCTGTCAAGCTCCTCGGACTGGGACGGGGGCCTGTATACCACCCCAAACCTCAGTTTCCTACCCCGTGAGTCTAGGAGCTCCAGCCAGATTGCCTCTGTTCTCCTTTCCTCCCCCTCGTCCATTATGCATTTGATCCTGTCCTTCACATAGACTGCCACCCCCCCCTTATGGTCCTTCCTGTATAATTTGTACCCTGGGATTTCCAGATCCCAATCCCAGTGCTTGATTACCCACGTTTCCATGACAGCTGCAATATCCACCCTCCACACTGCCAAGAGTGCCTGTAGCTCAGCTGATTTGTTGCCTCAGCTTCTCACATTCAGTGAGACCACCCTCCATCCTGCCCCCTTCCCTTCACCGCCCTCCATCTCCTCCCTTCTGCTCCCTCCCTCCCTTTTCGGGCACCCTGAGTCCTTCCCTGCTAGCCTGGGGGGTAGGCTGTGACTCCACTCTATCGGATCCCTGCCTACCTGCTGTCCACTTGCCACCCCCCATCTAGTTTAAATCCACCTTTGTTGCAATATACCTCCCTAGTCTTTGCTTTAATACCTCCTTCCCCTTCCCGCTCATGTACAGCCTATCACTTGCAAACAAACTGTTATTATCCCAGGTACTGCCCCAGCCGCCCACAACCTCGTAGCCCTTAGTTCAACACCATTCTACCAACCATGTGTTCAACTCCCCAATCCTCTCCTTTCTCACTGTGCTTGCGCAGGGTACTAGAAGCACCTCCGAGAAGGCCGCAGACTCCCCTGTCTCCTTGCACAACCTTCCCACTTCCTCAAACCTCTCCCTTGTTACCGCCACAGTATCCCCTGCTAGGTCATTTATCCCCACATGTACCACAATGTGCGGTTTCCTCCTTACACACCTTAGGATTGCCTCTCCTGCCTTGTCTGCCTTTAATCCCAGTATGGACTCCACCCATATCCAACTGTGCCTCTCCCCCTTGTTGCCCCATCTGATCCCCTGGTATGGAGTCCCCCAACACCAGTACACCCCTCTCCTCTTTCCTTGTGCCCATCACCACCCCCCCACCCAGGTTCTCATTCTCGGGGCCACTCAAGGCAGTGCTTTTACCTTTTGCCCCAGTGTCTCCCCTGCCCCCTCAGTTGAGACCCCTCCCCTCCTCCTCCTGTTTGGCTACCAACCTCCTCTCCTTCCTCCACCTCTCTGAGTATTATCCCTCTCCCACCGTGCCGTGCTCAATCTCTCCAGTAGTAATGCCCCTCACTTCCTCCTCTTCGTGAGTATTATCCGTTGTGTAATCTCCTCCTGCATCCTCTTCCCCATGTGTTGCTAGTACAGCAAACATGTTCCCTACCCTCTTTGCATTACTATGTGTTTTCTGCTCCCTCCTGCTGCTCCTCTTTTGCTAGGCCCTACTAGAGTCCAACCTTCATGAGCTGTCTTCCTGTCTAGTTTTCCCCTTCCCCCTGACCCCTCCCTTGACCCACTGTTCCTTCTCTGTGGTGCCCCCGATACTCTGAGATGTCAGCCCTTCTACCGCGCAACCCTCCCCTCATCCCTCAACCTCCCCAGCTCCCTGCCAAGCCACTGAACCTCTTCCTCGAGCCTCCTTAGCCTGTGGCATATTGGGCAGCCTCCTAGCCTCCACAGTATGTTCATCCACACTGCTGCCCCACAATCATTGCACCCCACAATCCTACCCATTGTTCACACTACCTATACAGGACAGTGAAATACAGTCTCTCTGTACTGATTGCAGTTGTTTACAAACACAATTACAAACTCACCAGTAGCATTCCCAAGTCTCACAAACACATACAGTCCAGAAATTAGATGTTTGCCCAGGTCCTCTTTAGGCCTTCCCTCCAGCTTTAAGTGGGGCCATTGTGCCGCACCCCATTGAGCTTAATTGAAAAAAACACAGCCACAGAAACCTTTAAGCTAAATTCAGAAAACACAGCCACAGAAACCTTTAAGCTAAATTTAAAAGAAAAAGCAAAACTTACAAAAATCCTCTCCACACTAACTCTCTCCACAGCAAATAGAATTAACTAATCCTAGCCCAGCCTCTAACTGAAATTGTAATGCCAAATGCCCTTGCATGCAGCCTGAGATAGCCAACTACAGTAATAACTGGAAACCACAATCCTACTCCTAAGATCTGCAGTACTAACTGTACACCACAGTCCTACTCATAAGTTATACTGTATATATTTATATTTAAGAATTCACTCATATGACTGTTCCTTGTTTCCTCCCTCCTGACCTGCCCGAGGGCTCAGGTCAGTTTGCAGCTCCCCAGGCTCCTCCCTCACAGCCTTCAAACTCAACCCCCAGTGGCATTTCAATATTTAAGAATCCCTCCAGCCACAGAAATATTTAAGCTAAATAAAAAAATAAATAAATAAATAAAACAATAGCAAAACTTACAAAAATACTCTCCACACTTACTCTCTCTCCACAGCAAGTAGAATTAACTAATCCGTTCTCTCCTGCAGTTTAAATGTCTTGTCCCCTTTTGTTACCTCCTGGGCTACTCTCTCTTTAATTTGCACTTTTGCGCTCCCTACTGCTATCCCTGCTTCCCCTGATACACCTTGCTGTCCTCCTCCCACTGCGTCTCCTTATACCTTCTGAATGCTACCCTTTTTGCCTTTACCTTTTCACTCCCCTGTTTCGAGAACCATAGCGTTCTCTTTTTCCTCTTGCTCACTTGTTTGACGCAGAAGTTTTTTTCCTTTGTTATGCTGCCTTTTAGGTTTTCCCACTGCTCCTGTATTCCTCCTAGGCCATACCCACCTGCCAGGTCATCCCTGAGGCATTCACCCATTTTTATAAAATCTGCCCTCCTGAAGTCCAGGACCCTCGCCTTTGTGTGGCTCAGTTTCCTGGTTAAACAATTTCCCCATTCCCTTTGTGTGGCTCAATGCTGCAGCTGTCCTTATTGTGAGTCACACCCATTCGGTAATCACTGGTCCCCAGGTGACCTCCAATCTTGACATCCCCAATACTGTCCCTGTTAGTGAGTACCAGGTCCAGTATTGCCTCCTTACGAGTGGGTTCACTGACTAGTTGCCTGAGGAATGCTCCCTGTAGAGGGTCCAGGATGCCCCTGCTTCTAGCTGAAGCCACTGCTGGGAGGCTCCAGTCTACACCAGCAGGTTGAAGTCCCCCACCAGCAACACCTCCCTCATTTCTGATATCTTGCCAATGGCTTCCACCAGTGCCTTATCTAATTCCTCCCACTGTGCTGGAGGTCTGTGTAGATCACTCCAGTGCAAATAGTGGCTCTATTCCCCATCTCCAGGGTGACACACAGTACCTCCACCTCCCCCTGTATCTCTGTTACTTTTATGCTTTCCCCCACATAAAGGACCACACGCCCTCCTTTCGTTCTCTTCTAGTCTTTCTTGAACAGAGTATAGCCTGGTATGGCCATGTCCCAGTCATGGTTTCCAGTGCACCTTGACTCGGTAATGGCCACAGTATCCAGGTCAGCCTCTGCTATGATGGCCTCTAGGTCAGGAATCTTATTTCCTAGACTTCTAGCATTCGCACACATGACCTTCCAGATTTTGTATCCATTCTGCTTGTTGCCCCTTTTGTGTCCTTTTTGCCCTCCTTCCCCCCTCTCTTTTTAATGCTCCCGTTCCTTTTCCCCTCTACCTCTACTACCCTGCTTCCTTTGTTAATTTGCACCCTGGGAGATTTCATTCCCGTCAGCTTCTCCTTACTCTCTACTTCAGCCTGTGGGGGGGGGGGCAGTGATTCCTTCTGCCACCCCCTCGACTAGTTTAAATGTTCATCGAAACAACATTTAAACCGAGCACTGAGGACTCCAGTTCCCCTCCTGGATAGATGCAGGCCATCACCCCTGTATAGGCCTTCATCTTCCCAGGTGGATCCCCACTCCCCAATGTAGCTGAACCCCTGGGTTATAGTACAGGTGCTCCCACTTCTCAAAGTGACAGAATGCCCAGTTATTCCAGACCTGGCTAGCAAAGGAGGCCACTGGGGACACTAATGTGTGCCAAGAACTCTGTCTGGGATCACCCTTTAGGGCCCATGATGGTCCGAGTCCCATGTACTCTCCAGTTGCAGCCATACTGGGGCCCTTTCTAGTGCTGTCTCCAACCAAAATAAATTTTGCCCGATTCTAGCTACCTGGTGGTAGGCCCAGATCTGCGGCAGTGCCCACCAACCCTGTTTCCATGGCGCCATTTGTTTCTACAGGCTGAATTAAGTGTGACTTCTTACCTTCCCACAATAAAGATGCAAAGAGCTTTTCAAATCATTGGAATTTATTTATTGAAATGTTATGGGCAGACTGGATGGCCCTTGCGGTCCTTATCTACCGTCAACATCTATGTTTCTGTGTTTCACCAGGAAGGCACACTGAACAACAAGTTGCTCGTCTCCTGGTGCGACGGGGGGTGGGGGTTACAGTTGGATGAAGAATTAGACATACAGTTTAACATTTATCATATCTGAGAAATTAAACATTCAGTTGCATTTGTAACAAGACATACAGTTAAAAAATATCACAAATAATCATACAGTTGCATTTGTAACATAACGTACAATTAAATATATCATACCTGTGGAATATGTATTTAATTACAAGTGGCATATCTGAGGAACATAGTACAGAAATTTCATTTGGACTTGGGGATGGGCAGACAGAAGCAGTTCTGAAGGAATGGAAGTTTGGGGAAGGCCATGGCATGGTAGTTTGTGATCAGCTGCAGGTCTTTGCCTACTTTAGGGAGCAGCATGATCAGGGCATCAATCAATGACTGTGGCATGGACTTGGTGGTAAAGAAGTCCTTTAGTGTAGTCAAAAGACAGTGGTCTACTTGAGCCATGAAGGTTTGGTAGAACTCCGCTGGAAACCCATCCGGGCCAATCTGGAGCGGAGTCAGTGGAGTGAGTGGCATGGTTTATTTAAAGCCTTTTTAACTACAAACCAAACTATGGTTTGCCTTTTTTCCACACTAGTACTTGTTAGTCTCTTGCCTCGTGTGAGTGGTTTGTGATACCTGTGGAGCAACCTACCAGTGGAGTCAGTGGATAGGAATACAGTACAGGCCTTCAAGGTAAGCCAGGCAATTTTGTGCTTAAAAAAGGTAATTACAGAGTAACCTGGGTGCCTAGTAGGGCAGACAGGGAGAGTTCCTATAAATCAGAATGTTTGCACTGAATACTTATTTGTCCCTGCTTATGAAACATAGACTTTGACAGCAGATAAGGACCGCTTGGCCCACCCTGTCTGCCCATTTCCCTACCTATTGGATAAGCTGCAGTTCCTAGTTTTACCAGCAGTCTACTTCTTCCTGCCCCCCCACCAGATTTGTCTTATGCGTGTCCCATTCATTCTTTAATTCCCCCACTGTTTTTGACCCCACAACCTCCTCAGTTCCATGTGTCCACCACCCTCTGCGTAAAAAAAATACTTCCTCACATTGCCCTCAGTCGTCCCCCTCTATCTTCAAATTGTGCCCCCTTGTTCTTGCACATCTCTTTTTCTGAAACATGCTGTCCTACTTGGACTTTGTTGGTTCTCTTGAGGTACTTGAAAGTTTCTGTCATGTCCCCCCTTTCCCTCCTTTCTTCAAGGGTATACATATTAAGCTCTTTTAGTCTCTCTTCGTAGGGCTTCTGGTGCAGACCCTGCACCATTTTAGTTGCCCTCCTCTTAGGGTTACCACCTTTTAAGAAGCCCAAAGTGGGACATTTCTTACCGAAATATGATTTTTTGCAGGACAATATGTAACCTCAACCAATACAACAGATTTTTTCTCTAAATAATCAGAATTAAGACTAAGTGTTGCAATTTTGTAAATGTTCCCTAGTGTTTCTAATCATTTTAAGGTATTTTAGTTAAGGTACTATTGTTTTTGCAGCATTTAAAGGAAAGTCTGAAAGTATTCTTTTGTACTATAATGTCAGGGCATTTAGTATTTTTCATGTTTTTTCGCGGGACACAGCTGCCCAAATCAGGACTGTCCTGCGAAAGTAGGGACAAGTGGTAACCCTACCTCCTCTGGACTGCCTCCATCCTGTCTATGTCCTTGTGGAGATGGGGTCTCCAGAACTGCACACAGTACTCTAGATGGAGTCTCACCATTTTCTTCTGGTGATGCCTCTCCATATGCATCTCAGTATCCCCCCAGCCCTCCTTACTGCCTTATCACATTGCTTGCCTACCTTTAGGTCATCTGATATGACTACCCTCAGGTCCCTTTCCATTTCTGTTGTTGTTAATACCCCCCCCCAAAAAAAAATGACCTGAGGAAGGGGGTACCTGATCGATCTAGAGCCCCTTCCAACCCTAAATTACTGTACTACAGTGATATTCAATACTACTAATATTTAACTTGAAACATATAATATTGTTGGGCAATATATTCTGATCCATACTGTATATGACTCTGTTTTCCACACTCCGTGCACCACTAATTCATAATAGCACATTTTGCAGAGCCGTAGAGCATGTAAGGGTCTGCGGCAAGAATAAATGTAATAAAAATGGGCAGACTTGATGGGCCCAGCACTGGTTCTAACCCCAGGAATCACTCATTGTGATTAAACAAATGCAGTCAGCCTCCTGTGTTGGACTGCACGGAGAGATGGAATTATATGCAAATGATGGAACTCTCAATTGGCTCATGCACTTTCAAACTGCCGCCCTAGCAACTGTTGCACTCTGAGTGCTTCAGATTCTTTACTCTGCCTGCCTAGTGAAGACGTCCCGGAGAGCTCTCCTTCAGCCTCTTCAAAACCTGATTATCTGTTTGATGAGTAGTGTTTTTACTTTATTTTTCAGATTGCTGCCTTAGTTTTAGTTTAAAGTTTGTGTAAAATGTATTGTATTTAGCGGTTCCTTCACAGTTTCATGGAACTGAGGGATCCACTATTTCTAGTGAGGTTTTTACCTCAGTCGTTTGTATTTGTCATTTTCTTGCGGTAGGCTCCTAACCACATACAATTATTTAAAATTTTATATTAGCCTTGCTGTCAGGAACCGAGTGGCGCTCGGTTCCCGGAACCGGTAGCGGTTGCTTATATTTGGCGTATTCCGTTCCCAGGAACCAATAATTTGTCTAATTTTTTTTTAACGATTCCTGCTCAATGTCAGAGGATCCTACTATTAAGCCTAAAAAACACACAGGACCCACTGGTTTTAAATTGTTTGTGTATTGTGGTCAGATAATAGCCAAAGCAGACAGGCATTCTTTGTGTATTTTTTTGCTTGGGTACTAGCCATATCTTTGCAAATTGTGACATTTGTAGAACTTTTTGCCCTAAGACTCTTAAGAAAAGGTCAACAATATTAGAAGAAATGGCCTCTGCTTCTTCTGTTACTGGTGAAACTAGTTCCTCTACCTCTGGCACAAGAAAGGATGGAGGTAAAGCTAAGGATCCTGATAAAGGATCAGATAAAGTAGAGCAGGGCAAGTCAAAAAGACCAGTGGAATCAGGCTCTGAACCTGTGCCAATGAAGAAAAAATGTAAAGAGAAGCATATCTCTGCGCCTGTGGCCGAGAAGGCTAAGGAGCTCCCAGCTGGCAAAACTAGTATGCCCTCGGCTGAGGACATTGCCAAGGCCTTACAGGTCTTGCAAGTTGCAGTCCCGGTTCCAGTACCGACTACCCCAGTTCCTGTCCCAGTTCCACCCCCTCAGGAGCCACTGGCTTCCTTTCCTGAGGAGGAGGATGATGATTTTGAGGAGGAACTGATAGACCCTGAGGTTTCTCCAGAACAGGAGTTTGGTTCCCCTTCCAGGGGTCCAGAGGATTATACCTCACACTATGCTTTTGTGAAAAGCATGGTAGAAACACTTAACCTTCCTCTGCAGGAGACAGAGGAGGATGTGGAGGAAGCAGAATTCTTGGATATGATGGGGTTAATCCCAACAAAACGTTTATTACTGCCTATGCATAAGTCCTTAAAAAAGGCAGCAATGCAGGTATTTCAAACTCCAAATTCTGTTCCAGGAGTTGATAAAAAAAAGCTGATAAGAAATATCAGCTTGCTAGGACAGCAGCTGATTTTCTGTTCAGCCACCCTGACCCTGAAGGGGTTGTGCAGGCTGCTGCTTGCGACAAAGCCAGAATTCCCTTGGCTACCCATCCCCCGATAAGGATTCCTGGAAGATGGACGCAATGGGGAAGAAAGGGTATATGACTGCTTCCCTTATTCTTAGACAGGCCAATTATATGGTTTATGCAGTGCAATACCAGAAGGCACTCTGGAATGCAGTGCTAGCTCTGGCAGACTAAGTGCCCGGTGAGGTGGCAGTGGACTTGCAGGATTCAGCAAGGGCTACTTTAGATGCCACAAAATATCAGTTTTGCATGACTGTGGATACTAATGACTCCGCAGCCAGGTTGATGGCACTTTCTGTCTCCCTTAGAAGATTTGCCTAGCTCAGGACCACAAACCTGACCCTTGATACCCAAGCTAAAGCTATGGGCCTTTTGAGAAAATGTCTCTGTTTGGAGATAAAACAGAAGCCTATATGAAGAAGGTAGAGGAATATAAGGCCACCTACAGAAGCAATTCTAAGGCTAGGCCTTTCTCATCCTATAGGTCCCAGACCAGGGGAGGCAGGGGTAGGGGATCCTACTCCAGACCTTTTTTCCAAGCTCAGGCCTCTCAGCTGCAACAACAGCCTAGAGGGTACTTTCAAGGAAGGGGAAGGAGAACTATGAGGAGAGTTTCTCCCTCCCCAGTGATTCAGGCACAGCCCACTCAGAACCCCTGACGGGCTAGTACAGGTCGCATCCCCTTCCAAAACTCCACCAGTGGGCGGCAGACTGGCTCATTTTCTCCAGTATTGGTATACCATCACCACAGACAAGTGGGTTCTGGAGGTGGTGAGCCAGGGTTTAGCACTCAGCTTCAAATCCCTTCCCAAGCTGAGAGCAAGAACATTTGCACCAGTCACATCTGCAGACAGGATACTACTGGATGCAGAAGTAAAACATCTGCTAGCCATCAAGGCAGTGGAGCCTGTGCCCCTAAACCAGCAGGACAAAGGCTTCTACTCCAGATACTTCCTTACAAAGAAGAAAAATGGGGATTGGCGACCTATCCTGGATTTAAGACTTCTATGACATATTCTGAAACCAAAATTCAAAATGGTCACTCTTGTTCTGATCATTCCCACTTTACAAAAGGGAGACTGGCTAGCCTCCCTAGACTTAAAAGGATACTTATTTTCACATCCCCATCAGACCTTCTCACAGAAAGTTTCTGAGGTTCAGATTGGCCTCAGGCCATTATCAGTTTGCCGCCATTCCTGTTGGCCTGACTTCTGCACCAAGGGCAATCACAAAGTGTTTGGCCGTGGTGGTGGAGTTTCTGAGGAAACACGGAGTATCAGTCTTTCCCTGTGTGGATGACTGGTTAGTGGTGGGTCCATCTCTACATCTGGCAGAGCAGGCCTTGGCACTAGCAAAGTCTACTCTGGAGTCCCTGGGTTTCCTCATAAACGAGCAGAAGTCTCAGCAAGCACCAGCTGAGGTGCTCGAGTACACTGGAGCAGAACTGAACACCAATCTGGGCAGAGCTTTCTTGCCACAGGACAGGGTAAACAGTATTTTATGAATTGCAAACTCATTTGTAGCAGGAAAACCCAAACAAGCCAGAGATTTCCCCAGGCTTCTGGGCCACATGGCAGCTGCCACCACAGTGCTACTAGGATCCAGATTCCAAATGAGGGACATTCAGTTCCACCTGAGACAATGCTGGTCACAAAGGACAGACCCTCTGTCCAAGTTGGTGCCAGTCACACACACACACACACACACACACACACACACACACACACACACCAGGCACTGCAGTGGTGGCTGGATGAACAAAACCTTCAGGTAGGCAGTAGCAGCTCTAACCACAAATGGTTACCAAGGCACAGCTGGGGCATAATCGATGGCAGCCAGGGCACTGATATATTGTTACCATGGGGGAAGCTCTGCACCAACTGGGGCACAGCATTTTTTTACCGGGGCATGTGCCCTGGTGGGCCCTGGTGTAGAGCCGCCACTGCAGGTAGGGGCTCCTTTCACAAGGGATCAACCTTCCTTGGTTCTTACAACAGATGCATCCCTTCTGGGTTGGGAAGCACACATGTTGGATTATACAGCAAGTGGCACATGGTCTCCTCAAGAATCCATGTTGCACATAAATCTTCTGGAGCTCAGAGCAGTGTACCTAGCCCTGCAGGCATTTGCTCCACATCTTCAAAACAAAGTGGTGCAGGTCAGAACAGACAACACCACTACTATGTATTACATAAATAAACAAGGAGGAATCAGGTCAGTCCCACTGTGCACAGAAGCAATGGGGCTGTGGTCCTTGGCCTACTCCATGAAGGTATTCCTTTCAGCCATTCATCTTCCAGGAAAGGACAATGTACTGACAGACTTCCTCAGCAGGATAAGTCAGGATCACCACGAGTGGTGTCCGAATCCTCAAATTCTCAGTTCAATTTTCAGGCGTTGGGGCACTCCAGAGATAGATCTCTTCGCCTCTGCAGAAAATCACCAGCTGCCAGTTTATTGCTGCATGCCTCCTCTCAGGGGCACACTACCCCTGGATGCGTTGGCACTGGATTGGACAGGGAAGTTTCTGTATGCCTTCCTTCCTTCCCCACTGATATTCAGGACCCTACTGAAATTGAGGTTCCAATCGGCAAGAATGATACTGGTGACACCAGATTGGGCAAGGCAGCACTGGTATTCGCTTCTGTTGAATCTATCAGTGGTACCTCCAATTCATCTGCCCAGGATGCACAACCTGCTGACTTCCTCTCAGGGCAGGATACTGTACCCCAGCTTGAAGTCTCTAAGGCTCAAGGCCTGGCTCTTGAGGACTTAGCGTATGCAGATTTTTTTTTTTTTTTAATTCTATTTCTAGGGACATGGATATGTTGTTCAATCCACTCTTACTGGCAGGTTCCTTGCCACTTTAAATCTTGCCGGAAGGTCTTCAAGCTGGCTTCTCCCACCCACCCAAGTGATAAAACTCTCGGCTTCGCCCCATGACTCCAGATCTTCCTTACGCTTGGAAGCTAAGGTTCCCTCCTTCGCGCTCTGCGTTTTAGGCCTGGATCCTAATTCTTCGGTTAAAACGAAACTTATCTTAAAGTTTACAAGACTTTGGTCTTTTTCTTCCTTCGCAGTTGCGATGCACAAGTCGACTCCCGGTTTTCGGCAGTGACCCTGTGGGCAGAAGATGTCCCGGACCAATCTGCACTCCACGTGCGTTTACTGCCTTGGGCTCCAACACGATTCGCAGGCCTGCAAATTGTGCAAGTCCTTCTCACACAGTTCTTGAGGATCGCTGCCAGATTGCAATTACGCTCGAGAAATGTTATCTCGCAAGTCGGATGAGGCCTGTTGGGCGGTGTCCGTGGCGGCGGGCTTGTCTGAACAGCTCGAACAAGTGATTGCCCTCGAGGAGAGGTGGCCCAGGCCGCATCAACTTCTTCGGTCACGGCATTTATCCCGCTCTCTTTGGGCTCTTCCTACACGGCTTCGTTCAAGGAGCTTTGTCAGTCCCTCTCCACCAAGGGAGAGGGCCTTTTGGGATATTCCTCTCGGTCCAAGAAGAAGGACTCCAAGGGTAAGTCCCACCGTCGACGTTCGTGGGAGTGGGAGAGGTCCCCTTCCCCGGATAGTCGACACTCAACTTTGGTCGAGGTTGTGGCTAAGGTCTCTGGCTTCACGGTGTCCCCGACAGGTCAGCCGGCCGAGACACCCGTCGATGCAGTCGAGATTTTTCTTGACCCGTCGGACGGGCTGTCGACTGGAGAAGCTGACAACCCTTCTTCACTGGTTTCCCTGGTGGAAACTGAGTACTTGCCTGTGCCTCCTGTGCCGGAGTTCCCGGTTAAGGTCCCTGAACCGAGGGAGGAGCGGGTTTCCCCCGCTCCCTCTCAGACCCACCCTCGCAAACACCGAAGGTCTCAGTCTTGGAGCTCTTCTCGGTCCAGCTGATCCCGCCGACATCGGCGGTCTCAGTCTCTGCACCGAGGAAAGCGGTGGCGACACTCATCCTCGTCTTCATCCTCTTCGGAGGGTAGGCTCCGGCACAAATTGCGTTGGCGCTACGAGGCTCTGATGTGGCAGCAGCTCCTTTTGACCGGGAACAAGCCGACTCCGTCGCCTTCCCCGGCCATTAAGTGGCTGTCACTAGTGCGGCCGAAACAACCCCTCATTGTAATCGAGGAGCCGAAGCCGGCACGGTTGTTAAATCGAAACCAGCTGCGCCACCCATTGTGGTGGAACCCCCACCTCCACAACCTAAAACTGGGGCACCGACCAAGGATTCTATATTGGGTTAGGGGTTGCCCCATCGGTTGTCAGTCACCCTCACTCCCGATTGGCCTCAGCAAGTGGAGGGTGGCTCAGGCTCTCGGCAGCTGTTTACAGACTCCTCGGAGTCTGACGATGATTCCTCGCTGCTCTCCAGGCCCCTCGACCTGGAGTCCACTGGGGGTCAATCGGTGGACGAGAGCCCATCCTCATTCCTGGGAATGCTTTGGCTCATCTCAGAGTCTACTGGGATGAAGCTCGAACACGTTTCAAAGCGGACCAAGTATCCCCTCACGGAGATACTGGACCATTGGGATTCCCCCACGGAGGCCTTTCCGGTGGCCGAAGCCATTGTTGGCCCGGCTCTGGAGCTATGACAGCGGCCAGCTTCTTGTCCAGCACATTCGGCCAGGATGGCCCGAAAGTATGCCGTTCCCACTGGTTCACTCTCTGGATTCTCGGAGCACCCCTCTGCGGAGGGGCTTGCGACCGACAGTGGTTTTTGGTGCTCCGGAAATGCTCGGGACGTGGACAAACCACCCGATAAAGAGTCCAAGAAACTGGACTACTCTGGGCGTAAAGTCTATGCTGCATCCTCCTTAGACCTTCGTCAGGCCAGTTCGGCCGTTCTGATGGCACACTTTTCCCACGCCATTTTGGGCTCCCTGGATGAGGTGATTCCTTATCTCCCGGCTGACCTGTAGACTACAGTCAAGCAGGTGCGGGATCAGGGAAGGTCGGTGGCTAAGCAACAGCTCCAAACTGCCCAAGACATTGGAGACTTTTGTGCCCGGTCAGTAGCGGCCGCAGTGGCCATGCGCCTTAGAGCTTGGCTGTGGATACCTAGCACAAGCTGGCAGACATTCCCTTCCCTTCCTGGGTACTGACTTGTTCGGTCCCAGGGTGGAGGGTCATCTGCAGAGGATCGAGAAGTCCAATGCCACCTTGGACTCTGTCATGTCTGCCCAGAAGGACAAAGGCTGCCAGCAGCAGCGTAAGCCCTTTCGGCCTTCTGCCCCTGCGGCACGTCCGGCTCAGCAACACCAGCATCAGAGCCAGCAGGCTCGGACTTGGCACCCCAAAGCCAAGCCTGCAGCTTCCTCCAGCAGGAAGCCTGGAGGGAAAGGTCCAGGAGGCCCCTTGGCTGGTCCTTCCTCCAAGTCTGCCCAGTGACGGGTTGAGGGGTGTTGCCCCCAACCTCGTCACTCCTCCCTGGGTTCCCCCCATGGGGGGTCGGCTCCGTCACTTCCTTTCCGCCTGGTCCAATATCACCACTTACCGCTGGGTGCTGGAAGTGGTAGGAAAGGGTCTGTCTCTGGAATTCGAGCAGGCCCCACCCTATCGAGCTGTCGCCCCACGGTGGGCTACGGGGTCCGCAGCCTCTCTGTCAGCTCGTCGAGCCGACATTGCCCTGCTCCTCCAGAAGGAGGCGATCAGAGAGGTGGCAGATCCTCCACCAGACCCAGGGTTTGTTTCCAGGTATTTCCTGGTCCCAAAACGGACGGGGGGCTAGCGCCCCATTCTAGACCTACACGACCTGAACAAGTTCCTAAGGTCTCGAACCTTCAGGATGGTCACTCTGGCTCAGATCATTCCGTCCTTGGAATGAGGCATGTGGTTCTGTTCTCTGGACCTCTAGAACGCGTTCTTTCATGTCCCAATCCATCTGTCCCACCAGCGATTCCTCCGCTTCAGGGCAGAGGGGTCCTTTTACGAGTTCCAGGCCATGCCCTTTGGCCTCTCTCCAGTTCCCAGGGTCTTCACCAAATGCATGGCAGTGGTGACAGCATTCCTGCGGTGCCGAAGTGTCCGGATGTACCCTTACCTGGATGACTGGCTGATTGCAGCCCCCTCCAGACCGGAGGTGGAGCGGTCCAGGGATCTGGCCCTCCAGGTCTGCTCTCAAATTGGCCTCCTCATCAATGTGGCCAAATCGGAACTCATACCAACGCAGGTGATTCAATTCACCAGGGCAGAGCTCGACTCTCTTCGAGCCAGAGCATGGCTCCCAGCGGACAGGGCCGAGGTTCTTTCCTTCTTTGCCCAATCATTTCTGGTTGGGCAATTGCGCCATGCCCGGGCCTTCCTGCGCCTGCTGGGCCTCATGGTGGCCTGCACCAGCATGGTCCATTGGGCCCGCTGGCACATGCGTCCCCTTCAATAGAGGCTGGCCCGCCAATGGTCACAGCGCTCCGGTCCTCTGGACCAGCCAGTGATAGTGACCCAGGAGATGGGGATCGCTCTCCAGTGGTGGTTCGTTCCGGCTCATCTGCAGGAGGGTATCCCGTTCGTCCACCCAGAGCCGACGGTCACTCTAATGACTGACGCCTCTCTGATGGGTTGGGGTGCCCATCTGAGGGAGCTCAGAGTGCATGGCCTCTGGTCCCCTCAGGAGTCTCGATGCCAAATCAACCTGCTGGAGCTTCGAGCGGTCTGACTAGCCCTCACTGCCTTCTCTCTGTTTGTACGGGGTCAAGTGGTCCAGGTCCAGACGGACAATACCACGACTATGTACTACCTATACCACCAGGGTGGGATGCACTCCTTGCCTCTGTGCAAGGAATCTCTCCGCACTTGGTCTCTCGTGAGCAGACTGGAGGCGGATCTTCTAGCCATCCATGTGGCAGGAGCCTCCAACACTCTGGCCGATGCCCTAAGCCGGATAGGTGCTGCATCTCACGAGTGGTCTCTCCTGCCAGAGGTAGTACACAATCTGTTCTCCCACTGGGGCACACCTCAGGTGGACCTGTTTGCCTCCAGAGAGAATGCGAAGCTGAGGCTGTTTCATGCCCGCCCCCCTCAGCAGGGCTCGCTGCAGGGGGATGCCTTCTTGAGGCTGTGGACCCCGGGCCTCTTCTCCGCCTTTCCCCCATTTCCCTTGATCCACAAGGTGCTTCTCAAGGTGAAGAGGGACAAGGCACAGGTGATTCTGGTAGCCCCAGACTGGCCCGCCAGTTCTGGTATCCAGATCTCCTCAGCCTCAGCTCCAGGCTCGAGGCGGCTTCCAGCCCGCCCGGACCTGATCTCAGTCAACAGGGAAGGTTCTCCACCTGGACCTTCAATCCCTGCACCTGACGGCCTGGTTCCTGAGTGGCTAGAGTTCCAGGCCTTGGGTCTTTCGGACGAGGTCCTCAACATTGTTGAGGCATCCCGTAAGGAGTCGACCAGAAAATGCTACGCCTTCAAATGGAAAAGATTCTCCATTTGGTGTCAGGACAAGGGGTTGGACCCTTCTTCCTGTTCCTTGGCTAGCATCCTGGACTACCTGTGGTCCCTTTCTCAGCTAGGGCTTCGGTCGACGACCCTTAGGATACACCTGGCAGCCATTTCTGCTTAATGGACACGGGCCAGAAAGCAGTCGGTGGTGCAGGAGAAGGTGGTCGGGCGCTTTTTCAAAGGCCTTGATCACATATCCCCTGCGGTGCGAGAACCTCCACCTCCGTGGGATCTACTGCTGGTATTGGCTAAGTTCATGGGCAAGCCATTTGAACCGAAGCACAGGTGTGACATCTCTCATCTGTCGTGGAAGACTGCCTTCTTGGTGGCTATCACGTCAGCCAGAAGGATGGGAGAGCTCCAGGCGCTTTCCATCGAGTCTCCCTATCTGGCTTTCCACAGGGACAAGGTTGTCCTGCGCCCCCACCCGAAATTCCTTCCGAAGGTGGTGTCGGAGTTTCACCTTAACCAGGTGTTGACTCTGCCGGTGTTCTACCCCAATCACACCTCGGAGGCCGAATATTGGCTTCATACTTTGGACCCTAGAAAAGCACTCTCTTACTATAAGGAGCGGACGTCTGAAGTTCGGGGAGAGGTTCGCCAGCTGTTTGTCACCTACTCTGAAGCCGCACACCTGGCAGACCTGCAGCTAAGCAGACGATAGGCAGGTGGGTCACCTCCTGCATAGATCTCTGCTATAGGTTGGCGGGCATGGAGCCTCCCAAAGGGATAAGAGCTCATTCTACCTGCCATACCGCTGCTTCCAGGGATGTTCCTATCCAGAAAATCTGCAGAGCTGCTACCTGGAAGTCAGCACACACCTTCATTACCCACTACCACATCGACCTTGAGTCATGCCGGGATACTGGTTTTGGAACCTCGGTTCTCCAGTCTTTATTTCCCAAGTAGGGGCTGTGCACCTTGCCTCCCTCCTCCCGGAGAACTGCTAGGAGTCTGCCATTAAGTGTGGATTGAACAACATATCCATGTCCCTAGAAATACAGGTTACTCACCTGTAACAGGAGTTCTAGGAATGGTATATGTTGTTCATCCACACAACCCACCCGACCTCTCCGGCTTCGACGCACAACCTGGCTTCCAGCGGGCTAGATCTGGCATCATGGGGCGGAGCCGAGAGTTTTATCACCCGGGTGGGTGGGAGGAGCCAGCTTGAAGACCTTCTGGCAAGATTTAAAGCAGCAAGGAACCTGCCAGTAAGTGTGGATGAACAACATATACCATTCCTAGAACTCCTGTTACAGGTGAGTAACCTGTATTTATGCACTCCAGAGGTCTGGGCATCCTTCCGGGGTACTTACTGGGCTAGGGCTTCTAACTCCCTGCTTGAACCCCCATGCTGTGGAACTTCTCCACCCGCACTGCCCAGACCAGACCGCAGACCCCCGGCACTAGCTAGGGTCCATGCAGCCTACTGGCTGGCGTCTGGGAAGATCCCAACAAGCTGGGCCAGTGGTGGGATGTGAGCTGTGCCTCAGAAGTCCCCATCATCTCCACAGACCTTTGGAAGGGGATTTTTCTGCTTGAGGTTTGTCCCTCCGCCCCCCTGCCCCTTGCGAGATGCACGTCTGACGAACTGGTGCGTGGCAACCCTGCCAGCGTCGGCCCCGCTACGTGCGTGCCTGACCTGCTGCAGTGCCCCAGGTCTCCACCGGGGGCTGCTAACAGACCAGGACATCCCACCCCCTGCTTCCTGGGGAGAGCATCACAAGGACACTCATCCTTAACCCACCCCTACTGACCCCCGGCACCCGAGCTCACTCCCGAACCCGGGTCGATGGCGTGGCATGAGGTGTGGCGTCCAGCGCCTCAACCCTCAGTACCACCGGGCCGGCAGGAGTATGCAGATCTTAAACTGTCAGAACAAGTTTTGAAAGGCCTTAACCTTTTGTACCCTCCCTTGAGAGAACCAGTTTCGGCCTGGAATCTGAATATCTGCATTGCCAAGCTCATGGATGCCCCATTTGAACCAATGGCAACAGCAGACCTGAAGTATATCACTTGGAAAACTGTGTTTTTGGTTGCTGTTACTTCAGTCAGAAGAATCAGTGAGTTACAAGCCCTATGTACAGAGGTAGATTACATCTCATTCCACAGGGATAAAGTGGTCCTCAGGACCAATAGAACATTTCTTCCCAGAATGGTATCTGATTTCCATTTAAACCAGTCCATCAATTTGCCTGTCTTTTTTCACAGAGAACTCCTGTTCTCCAGAAAGGAGGCTTCACTCCCTTGATGTCAAAAGGGCACTTAGCCACTATATTGACAGAACTAAGTCTTACAGACCGAACCAGACACAGCTCTTTCTTACCTATGTAGAGGTACGTAAGAGTAGACCTGCTACAAAATGGACAATTGCTCATTGAATAGTGGCATGTATTCAGTTTTGCTATAGTAAAGTGAGCAACCAGGCCCCCCCTGGGCCTCAGAGCACACTCCACCAGGGGTACAGCTGCTTCAGTGGCAGCTTCAAAGGATATCCCACTCTTGGAAAACTGCAAAGCAGCTACATGGAAAACAGTACACACCTTCACAAAGCATTACAGCCTGGATCTGCAATCCAGAAGTGATGCCAGGTTTGGTACAGCAGTGCTGCAGAACTTGTTTCCTAAATAGGTTTTCTGCCCAACCTCCAAAGGTACTGCTTGGTGGTCTGCATTCGTTTAATCTGTTTCTTCAAAGGGATCACTCATTATGATTAAAGCTCCCTCCCTGCCTCCCCTACTAAAACAAACTATGATCTTTGTTCTGCGTCCCTGTTTTGGGATATTTTTTCCATGTAGGTTAGGTTAGAGACTCACCTTTTTGTTAACCAGTTGGTTCCCTTGTGGTCTCAAGTTTTTTCTTTTTAGGTTTATCTATTGGGATGCTTTTTGACCTGAGAGGACAAAAAATTATTATTTATATAAATATTATCATAGTTAATGGGTCTTACACCAAGTTTAGGCTACGTAAGAATCTGAAGCACTCTGAGTGCAACAGTTGCTAGGGCAGCAGTTTGAAAGTGGCATGAGCCAATTAAGAGTTCCATCATTTGCGTATAATTCCATCTCTCCGGGCAGTCCAACACAGGAGGCTGACTGCATTCGTTTAATCATAATGAGTGATCCCTTTGAAGAAACAAGATTACTATGGCGAGTAATTTTTTCTTATCTGCCATCAGTTTCTGTGCTTGTATGTTAAGTTGACCAGACTACAAGATTCCAAGAAGTTAATGTCACAGAGCCAGTAAAATATTGATAGTCGGGGAGATAAGTACTCTAGTTCAAATGGAACAGAAGTGAAAACAAAAGTTGGTTCTTGTTTTTTGGTAGTGTATTTCAGCTTTTAACAGTAAGGCAGAGATTTTTTGCCACAATGATTTACCTTGTAGGGAAATATTTAGTATAAATTAACAGCAAGTAGGCATAGACAGAGCCAAATGCTGCTAGTTTAGAGGTCTGTGAGAACAGGATGTGCAGCGTCCAGCCATAGCTGTTTTTAGTAAGGACACTGCACTCAGTCTGCGGTACAGTATGTGATGTTAAGGTACATTAGTTCCTCACAGGGAAATGGGCTTGAGGCTGGGCTGCTGCCACAGTGGTAGCATTACCACTCATGATGCTGCCAGTTCAGGTTCGGTACCAAGCCTAAGTTATGAGGAGCAAGCCAGAGAAAGAAGGATTGTGTGTCCTGCAGGATGTTTTTGGGTTGGGGGGGGCAAGGGTGTGTGCGAGATCCCACTGCAAAACAACTACTTGGGTGACCACGGCTAGTAGTGCAGTTGGGAGGGAGGGACATGACGTGGTGTCAGGCGGACTGCGTGCACATCAGGGCCTTGACACCCAAGAGAAGCAGCATCCTTAAGGGTGTGGGAGAAAAACAAGTGATGCAGGCACCCTTTGCAGGCTCACACCACTGACTGTACACCCAATTACGGACACTCAAGGGGGACTGCTCACCCCCCTGGAAGCTATGCGGCACCAGTGAAAAGAGGTATGTTTTGAAGAAATGAAGGAGATGGGTGATGGAGCTTGGGGGAGGGGGCTGGCAGACTGGGCAGGTCGGTGAGAAGGGACAGAACCAGAAAGTTTATAAAAAAAAAAAAACCTTGGAAGAAACTGCAGTGTAGAGAGGGTCCAATCATTCTGGAAAGGTATGGCATCCCTCTGTTGCAGTGCTGCTTGAAGTTAGTCCAGTGTCATTTTTTTTTGTGTGTGTTGTAGCTTTCTAAAATCTCATCAAGCTCTTGACTGATTCCTGGAGTCAGTTCTTAGACCCACGGACTGGGTTTAATCATTATACAGTGTGTATTAGATAGCAGGGCACAAAGGAGGGCCTGCAGCGTTTTGGTTTTGCAAGGCTTTATTCTGCCAGCAGAAGCAGCAGAGATTACAGTCCAGTCTGTATTTGAATTCAGGAAGCCTCATCAGTTGAGACAGAAGAAAGGCAAGGAGTGAGCTGAAGAGGTTTGGAATTTTCTCACATACTTGTTTACAGTGGACAGTTTTGTTAGGAAGGTGATACAACATTTAGCCTTTGCAGTATTATTATTATTGATTCTTGTGTTTCACACTGGAGTCCTCCTTTTAAAATCTTTGTACATGTTATGATGGCCCTTCCCCATAAAAGTTTAGGGGGTTTCATTGGTAAAAAGATGTTGCACCTTCTGAGTGTTGAACATTCCTACAGTAATGCATGATCATGTTTCAAACAGACAGTGACAAACTACTTCTGAACTGTTTCAAATTAAGAGGGATGCCACAAGTAGCTCAGAGCAGCCATCCAGTGTGACTTGTAGCCGAGTTTTCAGAAGCAACAAAGGCTCATGAAGAGTTCAGAACGATGTTTTTTTTTAATCCAGTTGCTGGAATAAAACGAGCACATGCTTTATGCTTAGCACTGTCACGTTTCCTCTAGAAATATTAGGATTAACACAAGAATGTGTAATATTCTTAGATTTAAAACCTAAAAAGTAATAACAGATCAGTTTAATGGAACCATTAACATGATTAATTCTAGCATATACAAAAATACAAAGTGTTGGCTGAGAGTGGAATGAGTACCAGTTCAGTCTTTTCATGAACAAATAGATGATTTTTGCAGGTAATTTGCTTTATGGACACAAGTGCTTCTAAGATGCTGATGTTGTTCACTGTACTGTAGCTTAACGAGCTCATAATTACCAATGAACAGTGTATCATTAATCCAGATTGTGTCTTATTTATTTCTGTGAAAAAAAAAAAAAAAACACTTTCAGTAAGTTGATACATTTTTATGTTAAATGCGTAGCCAGAGTTTTTGTAGCACGCATTCTTGCTCCAGCCATATTCAAAAGGCAGCATGTGTCTCTTCCAGGCTCAGCTAATTGCACAGTCGATTGGTCAGGCATTCAGCGTTGCGTACCAGGAATTTCTAAGAGCAAATGGAATTAACCCTGAGGACCTGAGTCAGAAAGAATACAGTGACATCATTAATACACAGGAAATGTATAATGATGATCTCATCCATTTCTCCAACTCCGAGAACTGCAAAGAGGTAATGTGCACTGTTTAAAGAATAAATGTTTCTGTAAAAGCTATTATGAAACACCATGCTTAGTAAAAATACAGATTTCCCATCTACCTTGTTCTGTGGAATTTAATTTCTGTCCCCAGATTGTGCTCTCCTTGTTACTTCTGATCTTCTTCGAGGACATCTCCCTCTATTGAGCCACACGTACAAAATATAGATGTGACTGGCATTTTTAGGACCTCTTGGAAACTACTGTCTAGCAGAAGCCACCCATGATCATGTGCATACTCATCACCTATATAATGTGGGCAACACCATACCTCCTCAGTTCTTTCCTTTTTATGTTTGCTTGCGCGCATGTGCAAGAAACATCTTGGGACAGTACGACTTTTTGGAGGTGTGTGACTGTCCTGCCCAATGCATTTCTCGGTGTGGCAGGCGCGTTCTTTACGCACCAATGGATGGGTGAGCTGTCTATGACAGCATTTTGGCAGCAGTGGTCTTCACTTGAAAGAAAAGCTCCACTGCAATCAGCGATCGTAACGTGTCGCTATTTAACACATTTATATCACCCTTTTCTCCAGCCCTCCTCCACGTCTGTAGTTAAGATATTTACATCCCCCTTCTCTCCGGCCGCCCTCCACGTCTGTGACATTAAAACAAGTGCCTTGCTTTGCCTCTTGTAATCAGACAAAACATAACCTTTTTTTTGTTTCACAATCCCCATGAAAGCCGACGTCGGGGGTGCCCAATCCCCCTGTCGGCATGCCCCCTCCCAATTCATTTGCCGACGGGGAGCCCAATCCCGATCAACAATGTCCCCCCATTAGTAGTGTGCCGGGGTGCCCAATCCCTCGGCTCTGCGCGCCCCCAAAGACACAGACACATTTATATGCCGACGGGTGCCCAATCTCCATCAGCTCCAGGCCCCTCCACCAACAGACACCCAGGTAGCACACTGGGAGCCCACCCCAGCATGCCAGTTGTCCCTGTAAAAGAAAAAACGCCTGCAATGTATTTTTTTTTCCCCTGTGAAACTAGAAATGGTCGCTGTTGTCTCCGTGCCCTCCCCAACCCGCTCCCCACTCCTCTGCGCACTCCACCCTCCCCACACCCCCTCACTCCATACTTGCCTCTGGAGCCCAGCGTGATGATCTTCGGTGGAGCGGAACACGCCTGCACTCTTCAAAGCTGACCGCGAACTGATGACTTGCCGGTAGGCTGTATAATGGCATAAATGGGTTTTTTTCAACTTAGGTGGATATCTCGGCCATTTTTGTGAATTTTGGCACCAAATTTTCAACATGGGGTTCTTGGGACCCCATCTCATCAATTCAGTCACTGTCATGTGGTTAATCAGTCCCAAAAGATGATCTTGCAGTCACTGCGCGGAATCACCTTTTAGGACCATTTAATGAAACAACAGTGTCACTGTTCATGAGGTGGCCTCCCAAAAAGCCTATGTTGCACATTTGGTGAAAAAATTCCATAAAATGACTATGTTACGAGCGTGCATTGCGCAGTTTCCATGCACACTCGTAACTTCAAGAATTTGTAATATTTTCACTCCAGATTTTCAACATTGGCATTTTTTCACACCTCCTTATGAACAGTACAGCTGTCATTTTTCACATCCTGGCCGAAATGTGTGTTTGCACATCCGGCACACACTGGCGCTATCACTGTGGGAAATCAATGTTCGGGGCAGATTAAGAAAATCACTGACACTGTTCATGAGCAGAGGTCCCAAAATGTCTATGTTGAAAATTTAGTGACAAAATTCCACAAAATGACTGTGTTACGAGCGTGCATTGCACATTTTCCATGTATGCTCGTACATTTGAGAATTTTTAATATTTGCACTCCACATTTTCAACATTGCCATCTCTTCACACCTCCCTATGAATGGTACAGCTGTCATTTTTCACATCCTGCCCGAACTGTGTTTTCGCACATCTGGTGCAGAATGGCGTGGTCGCTGTGGGAAATAAACGTTCAGGACAGATTAACAAAATCACAGTGCTACTGTTCATGAGCAGAGGTCCCAAATGCTTTCATGAGGTGGGGGTCACAAAAAGGCCATGTTGAAAATTTGTAATGCACATACCAACAAACGCCCAGGGCGTTAGGGTGACATCCCACCCTGTACAGACTGACATGCCTGTCCATCTCTGCAGGGTGGGGGTGGGGTTGACGTCACTTCAGTACTTTACTGCCATTCCTATTCTGCATCTGTTTAACTCATGCACTTCCAATGCTAATACCAGCAAGCAAACATTCGGCATTGACAAATGCTTGTTTGCCATTGACTCCATGTCAAACTGAGGAACCACCCTCCTTGGATTCTGCCCTTTGGTTTCTGTTTTGTTGTTTATTTCAGTTTATCCTTCCACTTCACCACGATCCTGGCTTTATGATGAACAGGTGCTTAGAGCCCCTCCTCTCTGCTACAGCTCCTGATATGGCATTGCTGCCTGCTTTTCTGCCAATGCCAACTGTTAACCGTTATTGGTCTCCTGCCCATGGTTGCTCTCCCACCCATGGTTGCTATCGATCTCCTGTTTGTGGTTCCATGTTACCTCCAGCCGGTGATTTCTCTTGGTCTCCTACTCCTGGTTCTCCCTGGTTTCTTGCCCTCAGGTCTCTGGTGTTTGCCTTCCTGTGAACCGCCAGCAGTTCTCCAGTGTAAGTCTGGGTCTTTCCCTCTGGATTCCACTCTTGTGATGGTAAGGGTTAAGTTCATTCCATCCTACTGGCCTGTGTAGCCTTTCTGACTGTTTTTCAGGACACCTAGTTGCTGGCTTTTGGCCTGCCCCTCATTTCTCTGAGGCCTGGGACTCCCTTCAGCTCCATCTTGTGACTTTGCCTTGTCGATGTTCTTGCTGTTTGACTCGGCATCACCACTTGTGGCATAGCTGTTTCTGATTGTTGCTTGCCATGCCTTGTCGACATTTCTGCTTTGTGTGCATTCTTGTGTTTTATGCAGCACTGCTTCACTTCTCTGACTGCTCCCTGTTGCAGTATGTGCTTTTTGTCACTTGGCTCTGCCTCGTAAATGTTCTTGTCTGTCAGCTGGGTTTTCTGCATTATATGCGAAGCCTGTATCTGTTCACCATTGCAGATTCTGACTTTGCAGTCTGTGCTAGTGACTGCTGGGTTTAGTCCCATGACCACTACTGTTCTATGAAGTCTTTTTAGTTTGCGCAATTACTGTTTCACATATTCATCAACATTTTTTCCATCGCTGTCTGTTCAGCTTGCACGCTGGTTTCACCTCGTCAGCATTCTGGCTCTTTGGTCTCGCTTGACTTAGAGTATGGGATAGTTTGTTACCTTTTGGCGTTTAGCCCCAGCTGCATTTATTACCTGGCCTTGTCTGTTTGACATCTTTTCTTGTCAGAGTGACACTCTCTACTGCTCTCTTCTTGTGGGTATTCCTGCCATCTTCTGATGCTGAGGTCTTCTTGTCCTTCAGCCTCTGGGTTTCAATTCAGTGTTGTGCTTTGGCCCCTGGCCTTAATTCGCAGTGTTTTTTGCCTTTTGGCTGTTACATTGTCATTGCTGATCTGACATTGGGGGTATCTCTTGCAGCAGGCCACCCCTATGGAACTACTGCCATCAGGCACTAGGACCATCCAGAAACTTTTCTATGTAGCAGTTTATCTGGGGGCCACCCACTCTGATGTCACCCTCTGATTTCGGCCACCCCTATAAGAGTGGGCGGCCCCCGCTTCCACCTCAGTTCTTTTCCCGCTGTCAACCAACATAAGTCGGAGCTCCAGAGACTGCTGAAAGCTTCAGTCAGCTGCCATTTTCTTCTGATTTTGTTTTATTTTCTCACCCTAGTTTTTTGAGATTTTTATTCTTTTCGCATGTCAGACCCATCTTCATCTTTCGACTGGGCTTCCAAGATGTGTGCTAGTAGAAAGCAGCTCCTGGAGAAGGACGGTCACTCTGCCTGCATCCGCTGCCTCAGGCCTACTCATGACATTCAGGCCTGTGACATCTGCAGAGGCTTCAACCAGGCCACTCGACGCTGTCGCCAACGGGCCCTAGAAGGATTCTTCCTGCAGCAGAAGGTCGCCAACATGGAACGAGAGCTGCAGGCCAGGAGAGCTCTTCCTCTCTGGCCCTGTCTTTGGGGTCACAGCCATCATCTGGGAGGAATCTGGTGGCAAACACAAGCATCTTGGCAAGGACCACAAAAACTCCTGGTCCTCTTCCCACTTGCGGAGGCCACGACAGGGTCAGACGCCTCCTTGGGGCGGGTTTTCTGCCTCGCATGCCCGATCATCCAAAGGACTACCCTTGGCAGCACGGCTCGCCAACCTTTCCCTATCTGGCAGCAGCAATACGGGGGCCGGATCCTCCCAGTCCACCCAGCCAATGCTGTTTAGGCTCCTTCTGGTGGCAGGGCTGCAGTCAGGAGGCTTTGTCAGTTCTGTTCAGTCCAGTGTGGATTCGGTGAGCTCAGGTTCTTCTTCTGCAACCTGTCCACTGCCTTCTTCCATGCAGGCAGCCTTTTCCATGGCCATAGACCCTATGCCTTCCCCAGCTTCCCCTTCGGCCATCCCTCGGTCACCTTTGCCCATTCCTGAGGTGCCTACCATTGATATCTCCCTCCAGGTGATGACGGTTTCTCCTCAGCCGATGCCAGTCAGGCCTCTTCCCTCCTCCGACATCTGTTTGGCCTTAACCAGTGCCTTTGCCGGCTCCTCAACCAATGCTGACACCTCTACCTATGCCAACACTGATTCTTCCACTACCAGTGCTGGTGCCGGTTTCTCCCCAACCAACTCTACCAGGCTACCCAAAGTTGGTGACAGTGGACTTTCAGTCTTTGCTGATATCCCTTTGGGATTTTATGCAGGTGTGGCTTCACCCTTCACAGGACCACGCTTCCTGACCCAATGCCCAAAGTTTCCAGGGACCCACTCCCTGCCCCACATCGGCCATCCCCCTATATGGCTTGCGTTTGCCTAGGAAAAGAGGGAGACTATCACCTGGACCTCCAACCTGAAGAGTCTGAGGAGTTCAGTGAGGAAGGGGGAGGAGGGGCCTTCTGCCCCCCCCTTGCACAGTTTCCTCTGGGGAAAAGACCCCCTAAATATATACCCCGGTTTCCCCCAGATGACCCATCTTTCTGTGGGGTCATGCATCAGATTCAGTCAGCCATGGGGTTTGAAACTGAGGAGTTGGACCCCTTCTGTCACCGGCTGTTCACCTGCTTCAGGCTGCTGGACTTTTCCCTTCTGGTGGTTCCCCTTTTGATTGACACCTTTGAGGATGCCAGCATGGCCCCTTGGCATCACCTGAATTTAATACTGGCTGTGCCTAGGAAGGCGCATAAATTATACAAGGTCCCAGTGGGTAAGTCTTTCTTTTGGGAACAGCCGCAGGTGGACTCGGTAGTCAGTAACGTGGCCACGACTGCACTAAACGGCAGAAACACCCGTGTTCCTTTCCCACTGATGGGGAATGCAAGAAGCTGGACCTCTTTGGCAAATGGGCTTTTACCTCTGCCACCTTGGCCATCAGACCATCAACTGCATGACCCACATGATCCAATACCAAGATGTTCTGTGGGACCAGACCAGACCATCGAGATGGCCAAATCTTTGCCTGAGGGTCTGGCTAGCCAACAGCTCCTCCAGGCCCCAAATCTGTGGTGGACGTCAGCCAGCACCTCCTGCACTAGGCCTACGATGTGGTAAATGCTTTGACCCAGGCAGCGGCAGTGGGCGTATGCCTTCGCCGGCACTCCTGGCTGAAGGTGTCGGGGGTTTGCTCAGGATGTTCAGATGTCCATCCTGAATGCTCCCTTCAGGGGGTATAAATTGTTCAGGGCTGCTATCCAGGATGTTCTGTCCAACTTGCAAGCCTCTGAATGCACCTTAAGGTCGGTACATTCGCTCTACCATACTGAGCATAGTGCCCGATGGGTGCGCTTTCATCAGGTGACCCACAGACCCTGGCCTGCCTCCAAGCCAACCAAACGTAAGGCTGCCTCAACCCTGCCCACCCCCTCCTCCAGCAAGGGTCCTAGAAGAGGAGGGGTGGCACCAGCTCCTGCCTTGCCTCAGCCTGACTCCTTGCCCAACCCCCCCAGTGGACTTGGAAGAGGCGGTAGGGGGCCAGGTCTCCCTGCATCAAGACAGGTGGGCGGAGATTACAGACGACAGCTGGGTGCTACATTCGAATGGAACTCCCAGAGAGATTCCCAATCCCTTCTTCATATCCCCTGCTCACATCCCCATTCTTTGGGAGGAAATTCAGTCTCTGCTCAGGAAAGGAGCAATAGAACCCGTGCCAGAAGTCCAGCGGGGCAAAGGATTCTACTTCCATTTCATCTTGGTTCCAAAATGCACGGGTGACCTCCGGCCCATTCTGGGCCTCAGAGAGTTAAACCTCCTCATCCATTACAAAAAGGTCCAGATGGTAACCCTTCAGGGGCTGTTGCCCCTCTTGAACAAAGGGGATTGGATATGCTCCCTTGATATGCAAGACGCATATCTTCATAACCAGATATGTGCCCCCCACACTTCCAGTTCCGGGCCTTGCCCTTTGACTTGTCCTCGGCCCCTCGAGTGTTTACCAAATGTCAAGCAATGGTTGCGGCTGCCCTCAGGAGACACCAGTTCTGAGTCTTCCCCTGTCTGGATGATTGGCTACTCAAAGCTTCATCCAGGGACAGCCTTGTTCGAACCCTGGAACACCCTATCTATCTGTTCCATAGCCTAGGCATTACAATCAACTTATCCAAGTCCATCTTAACATCTGGTCAGTGATGCCAGTACATTGGGGCAGTCCTGGACAAGGCACAGGGCACGGCCTTCCTTCACCAGGACAGGGCAGATTATCTCATAGCCCAAGCCAGACTGCTGTTCCACAGCTGCTATGTCTCCACCAGAGAATTTCTCTGGATCCTGGGCATGATGGCACCGACTATAGTCATGGTACCCCTGGCCAGGCTGCATATGAGGATCCCGCAATGGATGTTGAGAGTCCAGTGGGACCAGTGTACAGATGACCTTGAACAGGAGGTCCTGGTCTCTTCCCTGGTGAAGAGTTCTCCTCTGGTGGATGGAACCAATCTTCTCATGGGGGTCCACTTTGCTATTCCCTCCCCTCAGCTGATTCTGACAATAGATGCTTCGGGAATGGACTGCGGAGCTCATCTGGGCGCACACGAAACTCAAGGGTCATGGTCCTCGCTTCAAAGAAATGTTCTGGAGATGAAGGCAGTGCTTTATGCTCTACAGGCCTTTCAGATTCAGCTGTCCGCGAGCCTTTTGTTGGTGCAGTTGGACAATGTGACTGTCTCCCACTACATCGACAAACGGGGGAGGGGGGTACTCACTCGTATCCTCTCTGCTGAGAAGTGATGAGAGTCTGATATTGGGCTCTGGACCATGGCCTAGAAATGTCAGCCGCCCATATCCCAGGCGTCCA
This sequence comes from Neoceratodus forsteri, assembly GCA_016271365.2. NCBI lineage: Eukaryota > Metazoa > Chordata > Ceratodontiformes > Ceratodontidae > Neoceratodus > Neoceratodus forsteri. The sequence goes on from CM028129.1 coordinate 1,421,170,999, forward strand.
AAACATCCTGGCAGATGAGCTAAGCTGGTCAAAATCAAAGATGAACAAGTGAGAGTTTCTGACCTCGGTCATCAAAGACCTCTTCGACAGATGGGGTGGTCCAAAGTTGGACCTTTTTGCATTCCAACGCAACACAAACCTGCTGCATTTTTGCTTGCTAGATCCCGGGCCTGGAGTTTTCTGGTGAGACGTGTTGTCCCTCTCCTGGAAAGGGAGGTTTCTGTATGCCTTCCCTCTCTTTCCGCTGCTTCAGAGGGTGCTAATTAAGCTACAGATGGAAGGGGCTACGATGATCCTCATTGCCTCCTTTTGGCCTAATCAGATCTGGTTTCCCCACTCCAGCAGCCGGGGTGGAACCTCTAGTACCTCTTTCTCTGTGCACCAGCTTGCTGTCTCAGAACCAGGGTACACTGGTTCATCCAGACCTCAAGTCCCTACACTTTCATGTCTGGCTCCTGAGAACATAACCATGGCCTGGGGTTTGGTGTGTCACCTAAAGTGACTGATTTCCTGGTGGCAGATAGAAAGCCTTCCACCAGAGCCCCTTATTCTATGAAATGGAAGTGATTTATGCTATGGGTGGCTTCACGTCAGTTGGACGCTTTCATATATCCTGTGAATCAGATCTTGGAATACCTGCCGTCCTTTTGGGACTCGGTTCTGGGATACTGCTCTCTTAAGGTGCATGTCTGCCATCTCTGCTTTCCATGTGTCCATTGATGGCCCTACTGTGGCACAATTGGAAGTGTTCCATACTTTTTTCAGAGACATCCTTCACCTGAAACCTCCTAGCCACAGTCCCGACCCCCCCATGGAACTTCAATTTGATGTTGGAAAAACTTACTTTGGCTACTTTTGAGCCTGACGCCACTTGCTAGCTACGCTTTCTGTCATGGAAAGTATTGTTTTTAGTTGTTATTACTTCTGCTTGAAGAATTTCAGAGCTACAGGTACTCATGTGTGAGCACCCTAATTTGTTTTTTCATGAAGACTGGGTGTCTTTGCATACTAATCCTAAGTTTCTTCCTAAGGTGGTGTCCAGCTTCTCTTTAAACCAATCCATACTCCTGCCTTTTCATTTTCCAGAGCATACAAATTCAGGGGAAGCGTTGCTACTGTACACACCATACCAAGGACTGCAGGAAGTCCATACAGTTGCTTGTTTCATTCACCCCTGGGAATGAGTGTGCCACTGTTTCTAAGCAGTGTTTGTCCAAATGGTTGGCCAATTGCAGTTCGTTCTGTTATAAAAAGTATGGCAAGGAGCTTCTTGGGACATCAAGGGCCATTCCACCAAGGGTATGGCTGCTTCAGCTGCCTGTTTCAGGAACGTCTCCATTGCAGAGATTTGTGCAGCAGCTACTTGGAGTTGTGTCCACACCTTTACCAAGCACTACAGTAGGGACATTGCCTCTAGGCACAGGGCCAGTTTCAGCCTAGCCATTCAGTAGGGCCTACTTTCTTAGGCTTTTGGTTCCAACCATCCAGACTGGCTATTCTGATGTCAGAACTGCTTGAGACTCGGCCCGTAGGTGTGGCCTGCTACAAGCGATACTCCTGACGTCAGATAGTACAGTTACACAAGAACTTACCATAACAGGAGATCTGTGAAGGGATCTTTTGCAGCAGGCCATGCCGTCCCTCCCTCCAGCCCCCTGGATCTGGTACACCTTTCTGTAGCCTGTGGGATTCCTTTAAGCTTCCATGTTGGTGGGAACCTTAGGTACCTCCTTGGGTCCCCAGCAGGGGACATTTCGCTGTGGTCTCCAGCGGGAGAACTGAGGAGGTAGCAGGGGCCGCTCACTCTTATAGGGTTGGCCAGTATCAGAGGTTGACGTCGGAGTGGGCGACCCCCAGATAGACGGCTAGTTAGAAATGGTTCCAGGTGGGCCTAGTGCCTGATGGCAGTAGTTCCATAGATGTGGCCTCTGCAAGCGATCCCCTTGCAGATCTACTGTTATGGTAAGCTCTTACATAACTGTACTTTCCCAGCTTCACTTGCTTTTGTGTATCTCACTGCTGTGGTTTGTGGCTCTGCCTTTTTCCTGGCATTGTCATCAGCTGGTCATCCTGGTCAGTGCTTATACATACCTCTTGGCTTCTGGCCATTTAACCAGCCTGGTAAGTGGTCTTAATCAGTCCTTTTCTCTGGCCTCCCTTCCTCTCTACCTCCCACTTTCCTGTGGTACTGCTCGGGAATTGTTCATAGGTGTGGCTTATTTTTGTTGCACCTATCATGCCTTCTGGTCATTGGGCATCGACCGGTCATTTCCATTATTCTTGTTGGTCTAGCACAATGGTGTATGTGTCTTCAGTGTATGGAATGAACTGAGGAGGTATGGATCCACCCATGTTGTATAGGCACCGTCGATGTGTGCCATCATGGATGAACTCTGCTAGGCAAATGTTTCCGAGTATTCCAGACTCCTGAGACATCTACGTTCCCCTATGGGTGGCTCAGTGGAGGAGACTCTCATGAAGAGCTAATGTTATAATAAGTAACTGTTCTTTCTTCCACTCACTGTGCTTCTGGCTTATGCTCAGCGCTACCCTCTGGCAGCTGGAGTGTTGTGCCATTGCTGAGAGCTTCTGTCTACGAGTGCCTGCCAGTACAAGTTGTGGATAGTGAGCGAGTCCACTCTGCCCCACTCACACTTACTAATCTAAGCTTGCACATCTTTATTTAAGTTTATTAAAATGCCTGTGTTGTGGGTCCTGTTCCCACAGTTCCTTTCTCTAGCCTGATTTCCAGATTCCTGTGTGTAAAAGTTTGAGCTCTTCCAGATGGGAACACATTTGCACCATCCTCTCTGTTAAGGTATCACTCAGCTGAGTGGCTCAGCAGGTATTTGAGTAAACGTGGATTAGGCAAAAGTCACATTTTGCAGACAGAACTATATCTCTTTAGGCCATTCAAAAAAGGTCTTTCTGTTTACTCATTAACCTTGTCTATTATTCCTCCTATCACCTCTAGTAGCTGGCCAGCACTCCCTATTGTGACTGTGAAGCTGGATGTTTGTCTTTGATCTGTGGTAGGCAGGATGAGCCATAACAGTAAAACAAATGAAACCAAACCGGCTGCAGAAACTTTGCAGTTGCATAGGAAACCTGCACTTATCACCCCAGGAACCTTGCCATAGTACAGTAACTATAGTGTATGTTGTTGCTAAGCTTTTTAACTTGTGCACAGCAGATTGTTGGCTTATAAAATCACAGCAAAACAAGGAAGAACACGATTAGTTTAACCATGTCATATGACTGTGCAGTAAGATTTGTCTTATCACATAACTAGGTCTTAGTCAAATTAGAAATGTCCAAATGAGTCATTTTGTAAGGTACTGACACACTCCGAGGTGTGTGGTGAAACAGATCTTGTTGCACTTCCCAGGTGGTTGAAAGCACTCGGCTGCCCTTCATACTTCACAACCCACTTGGGGCGTGCGGTAAGGCCTGTCTTTTTTTTACCCAAACTCACACTCTGATGCCAGTCTTCCTCAGGAGCCCTAAGGTACACCACAACCCCCCACACCTCTCTCCCCAACTCAGCTGCCTCCTTCATGCTCTGGATAGTCAGGGTGTGGGATGAACCCCTGACAGCATCCTTCATCAGGTAGTGGAGGCATGGGACACGGATATACCAGGGTGAGTCATCCACAGGCAGCAGGATCATTGTCTCTGTTTTCTTATCCTCGCACTAGGATGCTGGCCCTGTTGTGGCTGAGTGCACACACATTGAGTGTGCAGCTGCACAGTGTTGGCCAACATCCCCCACCCCGAAGGCACACCCTGCCTGTAAACCCACCTGTGGTCACTCGAGTGACATTGTAGCAGTGCCATCACACAGTGTCCCTGCCCAGAGAGAAAGAGCATTCTCTGGGATACACAGCACCTCTTCACCCAGCTGGCCACTGATGATCGAGGTCTGCTTCTTAATCTCATTTGCCAGCACTGTGAGTGGTAGCCTTACCACTGCACTGACAGGCCAGAAGACCGTAAGATTTGTCTTACTGCACACCCTGTTGTGGATTATTGCTTATATGCAGTACTTGTGCTAAAATTGTCTTTTTGTTTGTTTCTTATGTTTATGTTTTTATATTTGTTATGTTGAACTGTTCCCTGATCCAGTGGACTGTCCGTCAGTTGTTTATGCTCTGGTCAAAGGTGTATGCTTAGTGCTGGGAATAGAAAACCAAACACCCTCCACCCCAACCCATACACACTCACTGACTCAGGGAAATTAGGCAGTGGAGAAGGATCAGGTTTCTTCTCCCCAGCCCTTGTTGAGCACAATTTTATCTTTAAAAACCCATTATCCCCTACCACCTGATATGAGTAGTCCTTGAACTTGACCACTGCAGAAGATAGAAGCAAAAGGTTCTTGCAAAAGCAGACAAATTTTAGTGCCACAGAAATGGCATTAATAGGTTCTAGAAGCTGTAAAAGGATGGTAGCAGAAGATTTAGTTACCTTAGAAGATGGCAGTAGAAAGACGCTGAAGGTCATAGATGATGGGAGTGAGAGCTGTCCTAAGGAAGACAGTCAGAATTACACAGGCGAAACCAGAGCTGACCTTAGTTCCAAGCAGTGGGACTCGTTACTCATGGAGGAGAGGGCCAAGCAGAGCTAATGCACCTTATATTTGTTTCCTTTTCTAAAACAATGTATTGTATGCAGTGTGTCCTGTTGAATTGGCAGATAAGTGGCATCTGTGAGCTAGGCAGAGAATTTTGATGTGACATCATGGTGTCCGGAAGGTACCTCCCAAGGTGCAGCCCAGTCAGTCGGCAGCAAGGGACAATGATGGGTGGAATGGAACCCCAGCTTGGCTACGAGCCCTCGCGAACTTACTGATGCTTGCCACTGTCAAATGACAGAGGGTGTCGTGGTCAGCAAGGAAGAGCCATAATTTGGCAGCCAGCTGAGGGTTCAGAGACACCTGGGGGAGCAAGATGGGAGCACCAAATACTGATGTTCAAGAGTTTAAGGAATCTGGAGCATACCAGTTTATCTACAGATCAGAAGGGTTGCCTTAAGTGCATGTGAATAACAGAAAATAGAGTTGAATTGACATTTGGATTATAAGGTCTTTTACAAAGAAAACAGTAACCGTACTTACCAACTGTGTTTACTTTTTTGTTAATATAATAGATCATTCCTGAAGAAGAATTCGTGCTTAAAACACCACTTCAGACCTAATTCTCTGTCTTCAGCTTGCACTTACAATAACCCCATTGGTAATTTTGCAGCCCTCACATAGATGCAGCACTCTTTTTTTTGTGTTTGCCATGCGCACAAGCGAACACATTGACATGAGTGCGCATATAGATTCAAGATTGCAGCGTTCCATCTACCATACAAAAAGCACACCAATGCTGTTAAAATTGTGTACTGAAATCAGTACTATACTTTTATTTCTTAAAAATTAGGAACAGCAACTAAGCGTTCACCCGCAACAGAAGCCCTCCAGCTTCTCGGCAAACAGTCTTCCGGGGGCGTGTCTATCACAAACAGAGCATCATTCACTTTAAGCACAATCCTGGTTATGACGTCACTTTCAACCCCTTTGTGACTGGACAATACAACATTTAATTTTCCTGACAGAAAATGAATAAAAAAGCAACATCCTACATTTAATACATGTGAATTACTCTGTGATTACTACAAATTCTGGAATTGCCAGCCTTAAGCAACATGCAGTCGTGGCCAAAAATATTGGTGCCCTTGCAGTTTTTTCTAATAATACACCATTCCTTCCAGAAAATTGTTGAAATTAAAAAATATTTTGGTATCCACATATGTATTTCTTTGGTTTGCAGTGGAATAAAACACAAAAAGCAGAAAAATTTACTAAGTCTTCGCTTATTCCACACAGAAATCCTTAAATGGCCTGGACAAAATTATTGGCACCTTTTAGAAGTAGTTAGAAATAATTAGATTTCAAGCAGGTGATTCTCCTTCACTTTGGAACTGAACTCACCTGTGGTGAGTTACAGGTGCCTGCAATATAAAAATCACTCATTCAGCCAGTTTGAATAGAGAAAAGGACTCATTCTCCTGTTTTGTGTCACTGTGTGTACTGCAATGAGCATGGAGAAAAGAAAGAAAACCAGAGAATTGTCTGAAGAGGTCAGACAAAAGATTGTAGCCAAGCATGGACAATCTCAAGGCTACAAATCAATCTTCAGAGACCTTGATGTTCCTGTTTCCACCGTACATAATGTTATCAGGAAGTTTAAGGCCCATGGCACTGTAGCCAACCTCCCTGGACGTGGCCGCAAGAGAGAACTTGATCGAAGATTGCAGCACAGGATTGTTCGAATGGTGGAGAAAGCACCCTTGATCAACTGCCAGACAGATTCAAGCTGACCTTCAGACACAAGGTACGACAGTTTCAACTCGCACCATCCGTCGCCAACTCAATAAAAGGGGGTTATATGGTAGGAGGCCCAGGAGGACCCCACTGCTGAGAGAGAGACATAAGAAAGCCCAACTGGAGTTTGCCAAAACACACCTGAACAAGCCAAAATCCTTCTAGGAGAATGTCCTGTGGACAGATGAGACCAAATTAGAGCTTTTTGGTAAAGCACATCATCTCTATGTTTACAGAAAACAAAATGAAGCCTTCAAAGAAAAGAACACCTTCCCCTACAGTCAAACATGGAGGAGGTTCAGTGATGTTTTGGGGTTTCTGTGCTGCCTCTGGCACTGGGTGCCTTGAACATGTGCATGGCATCATGAAATCTGGAGATTACCAGGCCATTTTGGAGCACAATGTTGAACCCAGTGTCGGAAAGCTGGGTCTCCGTCGAAGGTCATGGGTCTTCCAGCAAGACAATGACCCCAAACACACTTCAAAAAGCACTCAGGAATGGTTCAAGACAAGACGCTGGACTGTTCTGAAGTGGCCAGGCAATGAGTCCAGATCTAAATCCCACTGAAAACCTGTGGAGAGATCTGAAAACAGCAGTTGGGAGAAGGCACTCTTCAAATCTGGGAGAACTGGAGCAATTTGCACAAGAAGAGTGGGTCAAACTGCCAGTAGAGAGGTGCAGGAAAGTCATCCATGGCTACAGGAAGCTGTTGATTGCAGTTATTTTGACCAAAGGCTGTGCTACCAAATATTAAGTCTAGGGTGTCAATAATTTTGTCAATGTCATTTCTTTTCATTTTCTGATTTAAAAGGATATACAGTATTAAATTCTGAATCAAAAACGAAGGTTCTGTAATATTAACAGAGAAATAAAGAATTGTGGAGACCAAATACTGTTGTTAATTTCAACTTACTGTATGTTTAGAGGAAATTGTGAGTTATTTGAAAAAAGTGCAAGGGCACTGATATTTTTGTCCACGACTGTATAAACACTGTATTCAAGGCTGCGTTTTATTGCTATATTTGAAACCCTATTTACAACAAATAAACTAAAAGGGACCTTTCTTATTGAGAAGACTTGATCAACCTAAATGTTCTGAATTTATTATGTCCAGAAATATGGGAAACAAACAAGACATAAAACTTAATTTTAGGGACATGGATATGTTGTTCAATCTACACTTCTTGGCAGGTACCTTGCCGCTTTAAGATGTGCCGGAAAGTCTTTAAGCTGGCTTCCCCCACCCACCCGGGTGGTAAAACCCTTGGCTCCGCCCCATGACGCCAGATCTTCCTTACCGCTTGGAAGCTCAGCTTACCGAAAATCATTTTGAAGTTTACGCGACTTCAGTCTTCTTCTTCTTCCTTCGCTGCTGCGATGGACTCTAAATCTACTCCCTGCTTCCATCGGTGCCCTTGCGGGCAGAAGATGTCTTGGACTGACCCGCATGCCACGTGCGTCTACTGCCTTGGTCTTGGCCACAATCCGCAAGCTTGCGATCTGTGCAAGTCCTTTTCGGCATCGGTTCTTGAAGACCGTGCTGCTCGACTCCATCTGGGGTGCCCAGAAAAACGGTTTCTGCCGGTGAAGTCGAAGGAGGCCCATTGGGCAGTGTCCACGACAGCGGGCTCCATGGAGCAGCTGGATCAGTTAATCGCCCTCGAGGAGGAGGCGGCCCAGGCCACGGCTTCATCATCCTCGGCGTCGGCATTTATCCCGCTCTCCTTGGGCTCCTCCTACACCACTTCCTTTCGGGAGCTTTGACAGTCCCTCTCTACCAAGGGAGAAGGGCCTTCAGGGACTCACTTCAGTTAGTCAGAAAAGAAGGACCCGAAAGGTAAGTCCCACCGACGACGTTCGTGGGAGCGGGAGAGATCTCGCTCCTCGAACCGTCCTCTATCGACTTCGGTCGAGATTGCAGCCAAGGCCACTGGCTTCTCGGTGTCCTCATCAGGCCAGCCGACCAAGACACCCGTCAATGCGGTCGAGATTTTCCTCGACCCATTAGACGGGCTGTCGACTGAGAGGGCCAACAACCCTCTTTCACCGGTTCATCCGATACCTACCGAGGACTTGCCTCGGCCTCCCGAGCCGATGTCCCTGGTCAATGACCCCAAACTGGAAGATGTGCAGGTCTCCCCTGCCCCTTCTTCGACCCACCATCGGTGACCCCGATGGTCTCGGTCCTCTTCCGTGTTGGGCAAGTCCCGCCAATGCCGGCGGTCTTGATCACGACATCACGGAAAGCGGTGTCGCTGCTCTTCCTCATCTTCCTCCTCGGAGAGGCTCCGACGCAAGTTGCGTTGGCGCTATGAGGCTATGATGTGGCAGCAGCTCTTACTGGTCAGCAACAAGCCAACTCCGTCACCTTCCCCCGGCAATAAAGTGGCTGTCGCCTGAGCGGCTGAAGCGATCCCCTGCCCTCGGTTCCTTGGTCGAGGAGCTGACTCTGGTGCCGATTGCTCAACCAAAACCAGCTGCTCCATCCATTGTGGTGGAACCACCGCCTCCTCAGCTGAAGACTGGGGCGCCGGCCAAGGATTCTTGGTCAGGTCAGGGCTTGCCACACAGGTTGTCGGTCACCCTCACCCCCTATTGGCCTCGGTGAGTGGAGGGTGGCTCAGGCGGTCGGCAGCTGTTCACGGACTCCTCGGAGTCCGATGACTCCTCTCTGTATTCCAGGCGCCTCGACCTGGAATCCTCCAGGGGTTTGTCGGTGGATGAGAGCCCATCCTCGTTCCTCGGTATTCTTCGGCTCATCCCAGAGTCTACTAGGATGCAGCTTGAACCCATGCAGAAACGGGCCAGATATCCCCTCACGGAGATTTTGAACCAAGGGGATTCCCCCACGGAGGCCTTTCCTGTGGCCGAGGCCATTGTTGGTCCGGCCTTGGAGTTGTGGCAGCGGCCTGCCTCCTGTCCTGCGCCTTTGGCCAAGATGGCCCGCAAGTACGCAGTCCTGACCAGTTCCCTCTCCATTTTTTTGGAGCACCCCCTCTGCTGAAGGGCTGGTGACCGATAGCATTTTCCAGCGCTTCCGAAATGCCAGGGACGTAGAGAAGCCCCCAGACAAGGAGTCCAAAAAGCTGGACTACTCCGGGCACAAAGTTTATGCTGCCACCTCCCTAGGCCTTCGACATGCTAGCTTGGCTCTACTGATGGCACACTTTTCACACGCCCTTTTGGGCTCCCTGGATGAGGTGCTTCCTCATCTCCCGACTGAACTTCAAATGACGGTCAAGCAGGTGCGGGATCAGGGAAGGGCGGTGGCCAAGCAACAGCTCCAGACTGCTCTGGACATCGGAGACTCTTGTGCCTGGGCAGTAGCGGCCGCAGTAGCCATGCGCCGCAGAGCTTGGTTGCGGATCTTGACCTTTACGGCAGATACCCAGCACAAGCTGGCAGATGTCCCCTTCTTGGGCATCGACTTGTTCGGGCCAGGGGTGGAGGGTCACCTCCAGTGGATCGAGAAGTCCAGTGCCACCTTGGACTTGGTCACGTCTGCCTAGAAGGACAAAGGCCGCCAGCAACAGCGTAAGCCCTTTTGCCCTTCCGTCCCTGCGGCACAACCGGCCCAGCAGCAGGGCCAGCAGGCTCATGCTTGGCACCCCAAGGCCAAGCCTGCTGCTTCCTCCAACAGGAAGCCTGGAGGGAAAGGTCCAGGTGGCTCCTCGGCTGGCCCTTCCTCCAAGCATGCCCAGTGACGGGTTGAGGGGTGCCGCCCCAACCTGCGTTCTCCCTGGGTCCCCCATGGGGACCACTCAGCTACTTCCTTTCCACCTGGTCCACTAAATCACGGACTGTTGGGTGTTAGAAGTGGACGGCAGGGATCTGCCTCTGGAATTCGTGCAGACCCCTCCCTTTCAAGCCATCGCCCCTTGGGGGGATACTGGTTCTGCAGCCTCTCTATCAGCTCGTCGAGCCAACATAGCTCTGCTCCTTCAAAAGGAGGTGATCAGCAAAGTGGCAGATCCTCCTCCATGCCCAGGGTTTGTGTCCAGGTACTTCCTGGTCCCAAAACGGATGGGGGGGCTGGTGCCCCATTCTCGATCTGCACGACCTAAACAAGTTCCTAAGGCCGCGCACCTTCAGGATGGTCACTCTGGCTCAGATCATGCCATCCTTGGAACTAGGCATGTGGTTTTGTTCTCTGGAACTCCAGGACACATTCTTCCACGTCCCAATCTGTCCGTCTCATCGGCGATTCCTCCACTTCAGAATGGAGGGATCCCTTTACGAGTTCCAGGCCATGCCCTTCTGCCTCTCTCCAGCTTCCAGGGTCTTCACCAATTGCATGGTAGTGGTGACAGCATTCCTGCAGCACTGAGGGGTCCGGGTGTACCATTACCTGGACGACTGGCTGATAGCAGCCCCCTCCAGGTTGGAGGTGGAGCGGTCCAGAGGTCTGGCCCTCCAGGTCTGCTCCCAACTTGGCCTCCTGATCAATGAGGCCAAATCAGAACTTGTGTCATCACAGGTAATTCAGTTCATCGGGGCAGAGCTAGACTCCCTTCCAGCCAGAGCCCAGCTCCCGTTGGACAGGGCCAAGGTCCATTCCTCCTTTGCCCAGTCATTTCGGGTTGGGCAGTTGTGCCCTGCCTGGGACTTCCTGCGCCTTCTGGGTCTCGTGGCGGCCTGCACCAGCGTGGTCCATTTGGGCCCACTGGCTTATGTGCCACCTGCAGTGGGGCTGGCCTCCCAGTGGTCTTAGTGCTCTGGTCCTCTGGACCAGCATGTAACCGTGACCCAGAAGATGTGAGACGGCCTGCAGTGGTGGCTCATCCCAGTTCATCTGCAGGAGGGTATCCTGTTTGTCCGCCCTGAGCCGACAGTCATCCTTATAACCGACACCTCCTTGAGGGGTTGGGGTGCCCATCTGAGGGAGCTCAGGGCCCACGGCCTCTGGTCCCCTCAGGAGTCCCGATGCCACATCAACCTGCTGGAGCTTTGAGAGATACGGTTAGCCCTCACCTTCTTCACTCCGTTTGTACGGGGTCAAGTGGCTCAGGTCCAGACAGACAACACCATGACCATGTACTATTTCAACTGTCAGGGCAGGACGCACTCCTTGCCCTTGTGCAAGGAAGCTCTCCGCATTTGGTCTCTCGTGATCAGCCTGGAGGTGGATCTCCTAGCGATCCATGTGGCAAGAGCCTCGGAACAGACTGGCCGATGCCCTCAGCCGAATAGGTGCTACATCTCACAAGTGGTCTCTCCTGCCGGAGGTAGTTCAGAACCTGTTCTCCCGTTGGGGCACCCCTCAGGTGGACCTGTTCACCTCCAGGGAGAATGTGAAGCTGAAGCTGTTTCATGCCCGCCCCCTTCAGCAGGGCTCGCTGCAGGGGGATGCCTTTTTGAGGCCGTGAACCCCAGGCCTCTTCTACACCTTCCCTTCATTTCTCTTGATCCACAAGGTGCTTCTCAAGGCAAAGAGGGACAAAGCACAGGTGATTCTGGTAGCCCCAGACTGGCCTCACCAGTTCTGGTATCCAGATCTCCTCAGCCTCAGCTCCAGGCTCCCGAGGTGGCTTCCAGCCCACCCGGACCTGATCTCAGTCAGCAAGGGGAAGGTGTTCCATCCAGACCTTCAACCCCTGCACCTGACGGCCTGGTTCCTGAGCAGCTAGAGTTCCAGGCCTTGGGTCTTTCTGATGAGGTCCTCAACGTCGTTGAGGCATCCCGTAAGGAGTTGACCAGAAAGTGTTATACCTTTAAATGGAAGAGATTCTCCATTTGGTGTCTGGGCAAAGGGTTGGACCCTTCATCCTGCCCGTTAGCTAGCATTCAAACAGCATGAAGTCTTGCTGTATTCTGACTGATGCAGTTAGCCCCAGCACTTGAACTGCCCCGGAGAACAAAGAGTTAATTTTCTATGCAAAGCATAGAACGTTGAGCTTGAGCTTGGTTCAAACCTCTGCCTGCAGCATGCTGAAGTGCAACCGTCTGATTCTTTACTCCGTCTAACTGAACAGTCGCTCCGGAGATTTCTCCTTTGCTCGCGGTTCATTGATCAGTTAAAGTGTCGTTTTTTTCCAATAATTTTTTGCATTTTGGTTCAGATCTCTGTCTGTGGTACAGTAAGTACATAGGTAGTGAACTAAATTTGTGGAAATACTTCTGGAAATTGTAAAAACTGTTTTGACTGGTTCGGCTGAACCGGCCTTTCAGGTGTATTAGTGTTATTTAACTTTAGTGTGTGGTTTATCGGTTTAAAAAAAAATGTGTTTTTAACGTTCTTTTTTAAATACCCGTGACACAGTTAGAAACCGATAAGGGAGTCTTGCCTGGCGGTTTCCATTAAAAGGGTAAGTTGTGGTTAGGATGGCTACGTCTGAGAAACCCAAAAGAAAAACCAGGCCCACTGGGTTTCAGCACTGCAGTGAGTGTGGGGAAGTCTTTGCTAAGGCTGATCCCCACACCACCTGTGTTTATTGTCTGGGGTTTGACCACCTCGATTCAGACTGCCAAATATGTAAAAATTTCTCTAAGTCCACTCTGGAAGAAAGGTTAGGTAGGTTTAGGGATAAGGAGGCCGAGAAGTCCGCTGACCCAGATGGCCAGCCCGATTCGGTTCTGACCGAACCTGAAGGAGTGCCCTCTGACCAGAGCGATACTTCTTCGGGCAAGAGAGAGACGATCCTGATGGATTGGTTCCTACAAAAAGGAAAAGGAAAGAAAAATCAGCCGGTTCGGATCCAGAAACCCATTTTCCGACCGCCGAAGAGATTGCCAGAGCAATTAGGATTGTGGAATCACTTCTTCCAGTTCCGACTGATCCGGCGCCTTCTGGCAGGCGTTCGGTTCAGTCGGTTACTCCGGTTCAGGATTATGGCCCTGAAGATTTTTATGAACTGGATTTGGAAGGGAATGATGATTTTGATGATGATAACGACGACGACGACGTCGATGATGACGATGATGATGATGATGATGATGATGATGATGATATGAAAGGTCTGGATGAGCCCATTGAACCAGACATCTCCCCAGACAGACCTTCTGGTGTTTCCCCTCCAAGGCTTTCTGAGTCCCCTTCCCACTTTATGTTTTACAAAAAAGTGGCAGAAACCCTCCAGCTCCCTGTGGAAGAAGCTGTTGAGGAACAAGAGGAGCCTGATTATGTGGAGATGATGGCTGTCCCAGAGTCCAAGAGGTTGTCTATTGCCCTTCACAAGTCTTTTGGGAAACAGGCACAAAAATTATTAAAGACTCCAAATTCTGTACCTCCTGTGGATAAAAGAATGGACAAGAGGTACACCTTGTCAGGCTCAGATGCAGAGTACTTGTATCAGCAATGCAGCCATATTGGGGTTGTGCAGGCTGCAGCCTGTGATAAGGCTAACATGCCCTTGCCTTCACACCCCCCAGATAAGGACTCTAGGAAGTTGGATGCCATGGCAAAGAAACAGTACATGGCATCCACCCTGGAGCTCACGCAGGCAAATTACATGGCCTATGCAGCCAGGTACCAGAAGTCCAGGTGGGACACTGTACTTGCACTGGCTAAACAGGCCTCCCCCAGCTAGCCTCGGAGCTGGAGGTGGTGGCTGCTAATGGGATTGAGGCATCCAAGGTTGTTTCATGCTGCTGTGGACTCCAATGATGTGTCATCTAGAGTCATGGCGACATCTGTGGCTCTTTGGATAATGACTTCGCTCAGATGTACTAGCCTCTCACAGGATACCCAGGCTAAGGCCATTGATTTCCATGTGGTGGGTAATTCTCTGTTTGGGGAGCAGACAGAGAATTATATGAAAAAGATGGATGAGTATAGGACCACCTACAGGAGTGCACAGGCCAAGGAAAAGCAGTCAACTCCTCAAAGGCAGCAAGCTAGGGGCAGAGGCAGGCCTTTTCATAGGCCTTTCTACCAAGCTCAGGCCTCTTCTCCCTTTTCTCAGAGGGGGTTCAGGGAGAGGCAGAAGGGGGATGAGCAGGGCTGCATCCACCTCTCAGCCTAAGGCTCCTGCCAAGCAGACACCCTGATGTGTCCGCCCGGGTCGACTCCCTATTCCTGTAGGAGGCAGGCTGGCTTACTTCATCCAGGACTGGATGTCTGTTACCACAGACAAGTGGGCCCTGGAAGTGGTAAGCCAGGGGCTGGTTCTCAGCTTTAAGAAGTTTCCAAAGCTGAGAGCCAGATCCTTTCCACCTGCAACCACCTCCAAAACCATTGCCCTGGAGACAGAGGTTTCATCCTTGCTGGCTTTAAGGGCCATAGAGAGGGTTCCTACATTACACAGGGGCAAAGGTCTGTACTCCAGGTACTTCCTTACCCCCAAAAAAACGGAAGTGGCGGCCCATCCTAGACTTAAGATACCTGAACAAACATCTTTTAAAGCCAAAATTCAAAATGGTGACTCTGGGAATAATTCTTCCCTCCCTAAGACCAGGGGACTGGCTAGCATCCCTGGACTTAAAAGATGCCTACTTTCACATTCCCATTAGGTGCTCCCACAGAAAGTACCTCAGGTTCGAATTGCCTTCAGGCCATTATCAATTCAGAGGAATGCCCTTTGGTCTGACATCAGCTCCAAGGGTATTCACAAAATGCCTAGCAGTAGTAGTGGCCTTTTTAAGAAAGAAGAATATCTTCATTTTTCCATACCTGGACGACTGGCTCATTGTGGGTCAGTCTCCAGAACAAGTCAAGTCAGATCTATAAGTGGCTTAGCAGGTGCTCACTTCCCTAGGATTCATTCTCAGTCTCCCCAAGTCAGTTCTCGAGCCTGTACAGCTTCTCATCTTCATAGGGGCAGAGTTGGATACTGTCAAAGCAAGAGCTTTCCTTCCTCTGGAAAGAGCAAGGACTATTGTAGAGCTGGCTTCTTCTTTCCACCTTCTGGTTTAGAGACCAGCAAGGCACTTCCTTCAGCTTGTGGGTCACATGGCAGCTTCTACAGCAGTGGTCCAAGGGGCCAGATTTCAGATGAGGGACATTCAGTTTCACCTCAGGGCCTTTTGGTCTCAGAAGAACGATCCTCTTACCAAACTAATCCCAGTGACTCAGATTCTGATCCAGGCTCTCCAATGATGGCAGGATCAGGACCACCTCAGACAAGGAGTCCCTTTTGTCACACAGTTTCATTTGGTGGTTCTGACCACGGATGCTTCCCTACTGGGGTGGGGAGCCCATCTGGGGGCCCTCACGGCCCAGGGACTGTGGTCTCCCCAGAATCCCTTCTTCACATCAATCTTCTGGAACTCAGGGCAGTTTTTCTGGCCCTCCAAGCTTTCTCTCAGTCAGTGCAGAAAAAGGTGGTGCAAGTCAGAACAGACAATACCACCACCATGTGGTACATCAACAAGCAGGGAGGCACTCAGTCTACGGCCTTGTGCATGGAAGCCATGAAATTGTGGTCCCTGGCTTATTCTCTACAGACTTCCCTGACAGCAGTCCACCTTCCAGGAAAGGACAGTGTGCTAGCAGATGCACTGAGCAGGATTTCCCAGGGCCATCACGAATGGTCCCTAGATCCCTTGGTGGTAAAAGAGATCTTTTCAAAGTGGGGCACTGCAGAGATAGACCTCTTTGCAGCCCCAGACAATCACCAACTTCCCCTGTTTTGTTGCAGACCCCCAGTCTTGGGCTCAGTCCCCCTGGATGCTCTGATTCTGAACTGGGAAGGGAAATTTCTTTATGCCTTCCCTCCTTTTCCTCTACTGTTCAAAGTCCTGGTCAAGATAAGGTCACAGTCTTGCAAAGTGATCCTGATTGCTCCAGACTGGGCCAGGCAGCCTTGGATCCCCTGTTGCTGTCCCTAACAGTCCATCTTCCCCCTGTCTCTTCCCAGGAATTACAACTTGTTAACCTCCTCTCAGGGGAGGATTTGGTATCCAAACCTTCAGTCTCTCAATTTCAAGGCGTGGCTCTTGAAGAGTTAGAGTATACAGATTTGCATCTGTCTCAAGGGGTTCTGGACATTCTCAAAGCCTCTCGAAAACCTGCCACCAGAAAAACTTATAACTCCAAATGGAAAATATTCAGCATTTGGTGTTCCAATAAGCATATACCCCCAGACACTGCTGAATTGTCTACAGTTTTGGATCATATGGTTTATCTCAATGGCCTAGGCCTCAGACCAGCTACTCTCAAGGTACATTTGTCAGCTGTTTCTGCTTGTTTGTCAGTGGGAAAACCTTCCTCACTGTCTTCTCACCCTGTGTTCTTCAAATTTTTTAAGGGATTGCTTCATACTAATCCTCCTTTTAGGGATCCTGCTCCTGCTTGGGACCTTAATGTTTGCATTGCTCAGCTCATGTAACCACCCTTCGAACCTTTGTCTTCAGCAGAGCTTAAGTACTTGACATGGAAAACTGTGTTCCTAGTAGCTGTTACTTCTGCCAGACATATCAGTGAATTACATGCTCTGTCAGTGGAGCCTGATTTTATCTCATTTCACAGAGATAAGGTAGTCCTTAGAACCAGTAGGAGGTTCTTACCTAAAGCGGTTTCAGATTTTCATCTGAACCAATCCACGTATCTCCCTGTGTTCTTTACTGATCATTCTTCTTCAGGAGAGAGAGAAGATTACACAGTTTGGATGTTGAGTCCTTAGTTACTACATTGAGCATACTGAGGCGCACATGTTTGACTCCCTCCAGTTGTTTCTCACTTATGGGGAAGTGGGGAAGGGCAAACCTGCCACTAAGAGAACTATTGCCAGGTGGATTGTCTCTTGTATTCAATTCTGCTATGAGAAGCTAGGCAAAATACCTCCCTCAGGCCTGAGGGCTCTTTCGACTAGGGATACAGCTGCTTCCCTGGCTGCGGCCAGGGATATTGCTTTGTTGGAGATATGTCAAGCAGCCACCTGGAAAACAGTCCATACATTTACCAAACATTATTCTCTGGATATCCAGGCTAGGAGTGATGCTCGGTTTGGTACAGCAGTTCTGCAGAGCCTATTCCCAAAGTAGGTTCGTGCCCTTCTCCATGGAGGTACTGCTTGGTAGTCTGCATCAGTCAGAATACAGTAAGACTTCATGTTGTTTGAAGAAAAAATTACTCACCTTAGTAATTATGTTTCTTCTAATGGAGTCTTGCTGTATTCTGACCTCCCTCCATGCCTCCCCTCTCAGAACCTGTTTTTGGGAAATGGGCTGGCAGGTGCAGTGTTGCACCCCAGGGGTGCATTTGGGCACCCCCTCTTTTTATGAGAGGGGGAGTGGTTATGTTTTATTGTTTTAATAGTCATAAGTTGTTCACTACCTGGTTTTTGTTTTTGGATTTCTTGACTCGAGTCTTTTGGGGATCCCAAATATTTGGTTGCCTTTTGGCTAGTAAAAGTTTACAATTTCCACATAGTTGTTTAGTTAGTTAGTATTAGCTTGTAAGAATCTGACGGTTGCACTTCAGTGTGCTGCAGACAGAGGTCTGAACCGAGCTCGAGCTCAACGTTCTATGCTTTGCATAGAAAATTAACTCTTTGTTTCTCTGGGGCAGTTCAAGTGCTGGGGCTAACTGCATCAGTCAGAATACAGCAAGACTCCATTAGAAGAAACATAATTACCAAGGTGAGTAATTTTTTCTTTTGGACTACCTGTGGTCCCTTTCTCAACTACGGCTCCGTTAGACGACCCTTAAGGTGCACCTGCCAGCCATCTCTGCTTACCAGGCGTGGGCCAGCAAGCAGTCGGTGGCGCAGGAGAAAGTGGTCTGGCGTTTTTTCAAGGGCTCAGATCACATATCCCCTCTGGTGCGAGAACCTCCACCTCCATGGGATCTACTGCTGGTATTGGCCAAGCTCATGGGCAAGCTATTCGAATTGATGCACAGGTACAATATTTACCACCTGTCGTGGAAGACCACGTTCTTGGTAACTATCACATCAGCCAGAAGGATGGGAGAGCTCCAGGTGCTTTCCATTGAGTCGCCTTATCTGATCTTACACAGGGACAAGGTTGTCCTTCGCCGCCAACTGAAATTCCTTCCGAAGGTGGTGTCAGAGTTTCACCTGAATCAGGTGTTGACTCTGCCGGTGTTCTACCCAAGTCACACCTTGGAGGCCGAATATAGGCTCCATACTCTGGACCCCAGAAGAGTGCTTGCTTATTATAAGGAGCGGACGGCTGAAGTTCAGGGAGAGGTTCGCCAGCTGTTTGTCACCTACGCTGAAGCTGCACCTGGCAGACCTGCAGCCAAGTGGACGATAAGCAGGTGGGTCACCTCCTGCTTAGATCTCTGCTATAGGTTGGCGGGCATGGAGCCACCCAGAGGGATAAGAACTCATTCAACCTGCCATACTGCTGCTTCGGCGGCTGCTTCTAGGGACGTCCCTATTCAGGAAATCTGCAGGCTGCTACCTGGAAGTCAGCGCACTCCTTTATTTCCCATTACCACATTGACCTAGAGTCATGCCGGGATGCTGGTTTTGGGACCTCAGTTCTCCAGTCCTTATTCTCCAAGTGTAAGGGGGTGCGTGCCTTACCTCCCTCCTCCCAGAGAACTGCTAGAGTCTGCCAAGAAGTGTGGATTAAACAACATTCCACGTCCCTAGAAATATAGGTTACTCACCTGTAACAGGAGTTCAGGTGGTTTGTTGTTCATCCACATGACCCACCCGCCTCCTGTCACGCCAACCTGGCTTCCAGCGGTTAGATCTGTGTCATGGGCAGAGCTAATGGTTTTACCACCCGGGTGGGTGAGAGGAACCAGCTTGGAAACTTTCTGGCACATCCTAAAGCGGCAAGGTACCTGCCAAGAAGTGTGGATGAACAACACATACCACTCCTAGAACTCCTGTTACAGGTGAGTAACCCATATTTTTCTGCTATCATAAGTAGAGGTAAACTGAATTCCAAGTCACTTTCACATATGTGTCATTATTTCTGAAAATCGAGAAAGTGGGGAGGACAGACAGGTGTAGTCCCTTAAAGAACAGTATATTCCAATTAATGTCTACATGCATTCAGTATTTTACCATTTCTATATACATTTCAATTTATAAATGCAAGTTTAAAAGAAAAGGAGCTAAAAGGATAGAAGAAAAAAGGGGGAGAAAAAATGAGGGAGGGGAGTTTGTGCTGGGGAGGTTACGGGGAAGCGGAGGGAAAGGGAAAGAAAATGGATGGATAGTGCCACAGAGAAAAAGTGCTAAATATGAAGGGATAAAAGAAAGGAAAGGGGGAGCAGGTGGGGTGGAAAAAGGGGAGGGAAGCCTGAGTGCAGGTATATACCGTTGGACATTTTGATATGAGAGTGCCCTTTGAGGGGTGTGATGCTGTCCGCCCAGTGCAGAGCAGTGTTGCAGGGGTGTGACAGTGCCACACCAATCAGCACCCAGGCTGACAATGACAGAGTTTCTGGCTTGCTGGGCGGGGATGGCACCAACTTCAGAAGAAGTTGCCGTCCCTTTGATCTGCGCCACCCAGCAAGCCAGGCTGATCTGTCATGGTCAGCCTGGAATGTGTGCCTGCAACAGAGAAAACCGTCCATCGATGTCTGTTGCAGGCAGCCCTAATTGTCCCCCAACGTGACCCTCCCTGTCAACACCCCTCCCCCCCAACACACACACACAGTAGTGACACTGGGGGTGCTCAATCCCCCAGTGTCTAAAACTGTCCCTCATCATTTTTTTTCCAATGAAAAGAAGAAAACTATCCATTGACGTCTGTTGTGCGCCCCTCCCCAAAAAAAACATTAGTCAGTGACACTGGAGGTGCCCAGTCCCCCAGTGTCCTCAACTGTCGCAATACTGTCCCCTGGTGACATTGGAAGTGCCCTATCCCCCAGTGTCCTGTCCCTGAAATAAAGAAGCTGTCCCTCGTTTTTTGTTTTTTTACCTGAAAAAAAGAAAACCGTCCATCGTTGTCTGCTGCACCGTTACCCACCCCCCTACCCGACACTCCCACTCAGAACCCCCCCACACCCCATACTTACCCACCAGAGGTCTGTCCCCATAATCTTCCTTAGACTGCAGACACGTCTTCACTCTTCAAAGCCCAACCGCGAACTGCGGTAAGTGCTTCAATGTATTTCAGTGGGTTTTCAGCTTCAGTGTATTTCAATGGGGTTTTCAACTTAGTGGCATAACCTGGCTGTTTTTTATTATTTTTGCCCAAATTTTCAAAATACCTTTTTTAGGATCCCACCTCATGAACAGTGCAGATGATGTTAGGTAAATTTGTTCTAAAAGGTGATTTCGTGGTCGCTGTGTGAAATCACCTTTGGGCAGGAGTTGAAAGTTTTCTCCACCATTGTTCATGAGGTGGGGTCATAAGAGGGCTATGTTGAAAACTTGGTGTAAAAATATTAAAAAAACAATGAAGTTATGAGCCTGCTTTGAAATTTGTGAACGCAGGCTTGTAACCTTAGCAATTTTTAATATTTTGACCCCAAATTTACAATATAGCCATTTCTTCACAACATCTCATGAGTGTGACAGCTGTCATTTTTCAGATCTTGGCCAAAATGTTTTTTTCCAATCCCAAAAGGTGATTTTGCAGTCGCTCTGCGAAATCACCTTTTGGGCAGGAGTTGAAATTTTTCTCTGCCTGTGTTCATGAGGTGGGGTCATAAGAAGGCTATGTTGAAAATGGGGTGTAAAACTATTAAACAAGACAGTTACACTGACCAACATCATCACTTCTACTTTGCATTCTTAACTGTTAATAAAATGATTCCTTCACTGAAGCAATTTATAATGTCACTTTCAGTGGTGTCAGCACCACACACCCCCTGTGACACCAGTGCATGCGGCAAACACTCGGCATTGACAAATGCTTGTTTTCTATGAATTTTGATGACCGGGTAGGCAATTGTATCTTGTTTCCAGAGGTGGAAATGGGCGGAGAACCTGGGAGAACTGCGTCACAGGATTGAAAATAAAAGTCTGACTCCACTCCAGGAGCAAAAGGGGGTAGGACTGTTCCTGTGTAAAATGTACCCTTCCATAAGGCATAAAACAGACCAAATCCAGAGTAAAACTGCAATATATATGTAACCCCCCTGCAAATGGGGGTTCCCAAAAGACTTCCAGGAGCTTGCTTGAATGCTCCAAGCCTGAATGGTGTTTGGCATTTAAGCCATTTATCAGTGAGTGTTTTTAGAGCCTCTGGTACTGTCTCTTTAAGAGCTGTCTGCTTGCAGACATAATTAGTTTGTATGGGGGGACTGTGTGCTTCTCTGAGTACCACTCGAGCTGCTGCCAATTCACTTAATTTTTGCAGTCACTAGGAGTGCAAAGGAACCTATCTGAAAGATGTAACTGTTTACCAGAAATTATTTAGAGTAATAATGAAATTACAGTTTGTCTAACCTGCTTTCTTTGCAGTCAGAACTGTGTCTGCTAGTTCCCCATTCTAGTTTTGAACTGCTGAACTGGACCAATCAGTGTGGGGTAAGCTAGCTCTAAAATGGTGCCTTGGACGAATCAGAACTTGGACTCATAATCTGAGCCAGCCACAAGAGGATTGTATGGGCAGTGACTCTGGGAGATGTAGTTTAGACTTCAGTGCCTTTTGGACCAACAGCAGCAGTCTATTGTGAGTGACAGCCAATCCAGTCAAGAACTGGGAGGAACTCAAAGGAAGTGCCGGTTTTTGTCGGTTGGAGTTCAGTTGAGCTTTGGCAGTGAAGAAGGAAGGCCCTGTGCTTTTCAGTGTGCAGTTTTAGTCAAAAACGTGTGTAAGGCCAGAGTTCGGTCTGCAGCTTGTGTAACAGCTTGTTAGGACTGAATCCGTCCTGTGAAAGAATCAAAGGATCTCTGAAGAGTAGAAACCAGGCTCACCCTGTAGAAGACTGGAAGAATTGCTGAAAATTGCACTTTCGGTCTGTCAGGAACTGAATCTGCTGTGTGTTCTCCGGTATTGTGCAGTAATTGCGATCGGGATACAGATGCAGCCTGCCTGGTATAGTACTTTCTTTTATATGGATGTGTGAAGAGGTTTGTGTACCTCAAGTGAGCCCTGCTGACATTGAAGGACCCTATCTTATTTGGAGGTCGTGAGTACTAATTCAGGGTTGCTCCTGTTGAATTGCCACATTAAATCCAAATGGAATTACTGTACTGCTGACTGTTTAATTCTCCTTTTCTCTGTATGAAAGGGCCCCTACCAGCTGCCACGGTTTGGACTAGCCACTAGGGCTTGGGTACCCAGGGACAGTAACTGATAGGGATAGGCCTTGCACAGAGCCATAGGTAGATTATTAGAGTGATAAGCTAATTAACCTGATTTCCCTGTCCTTGTTATATCCCCTAAATAAATCAGAGCTGCTTGTTTCAGCAAAGTTATACTGCCTGAGGTATTTGTCTATGTTAAAGTACTGTACTGTGATTGTTGCACTGTATCTCATTTCACAGGAGGTCCCAGTGCCGGAACCAGACCTGGGGTAAGTGTATACTGTGAAGGTAATTCTGATATATTGTGTGGGCCACTAGTGGGAAGAAAGGGGTTGCAGTGTCCCAGAGGGCTGTGACCAAGTTAGTTTAACTATTGCAAACCCTGACCTCTGGGTGGAGGCACCGCCATTGGATCCAGGCCCCTCAACCTGTTAGTGGCAAATCAGGCAGGGTAGTAGCCCCTGGGATAGCGCCATCTAGGGTTACATCTTGGAGGCACCGCTGAATTGTGTGTCTCTAGTGGCCATATTACTGAACCACTGTTAAAGAAAAATGGGTACCCGACAGAAGTGGCTGTGCACCGCTGGTGGAGTGGTGTACTGGGAGGAGATCGACCCCAAAATGCTATGCTTATCCTGGACATCCCCTGGTATCAATACGGACACTGTGCAGGGAGTACTTTCCAAGGTGGAAGGTTTACAAAACCCTGTGGTGGTGGGTCGGCATGCTAATCTGCTCACCCACACTTTCCTGGCCCTAGTAGAGTTTAAGGATCCCATAGATAGCTCCAAAGTGCACAGACCATTACCCCAGAGGGAGCCCTCACTGCTTGGAGAGTGATAACTAAGGACAGTAAAGACCCGGGGGGGGATCAGCGCCCACCACTATCTGAAACTTTTGAGGAGAAATTTGCTGAATGGTTGCTGGGAGAGGGGAAAACTGTGGAGGACTTGAAGAAACTATTCTTGCCACCTGGGGGTGTTCCTCCCCCAACACCCTCTCCTGCTCCAGTGCCCGTAATGGTGGCTGAACCAATGCAGACTCCTATTTCTGCACCTGCCATTAGTCACGACTCTTACCGAAGGTTGAGGATCTTCTCTGGCACCCTCCCCACCCCCCAAGGGGAGGATGACTGGGAGACCTGGATAGACTATGTTGCCCCCCAAGTGCTAGAATGGCAATGCTCGGAAGGTGAAAAGCGAAAGAGGGTTAGTGAGAGCCTCCGAGGTCCTGCCCTGGCTACCATCCGTGCTAAACGGGCCAGTAACCCTGAAGCGACTGCACAGGCCTATCTTGAGGCCTTGGAGAATGTGTATGGGAGCCCAGATTCTGATGAGGACCTATGGTGGAGAGTAAGAGATGCACAACAGTACCAAGGGAGTTGTTGTCTGTGTATGTATCTCGGCTGGAAAAATTGTTGCAAGAATGCCTCAGAAAGGTAGTTTGCCAGCGATTGAACTGGACCCAACCAGGCTGGACAGGATCCTTAAGTCTGCCCCTTCTCAGAACTGCTGTTGCTTCAGTTACACCTGGCAGATCGACTGGAATCCCACCCTCCTATGATGAGTTAATGAGAGAAATTCGAGGAGTTGAGAAAAGAGCGACCTCGGGAGGACCTGCACCAATAGCTCGACTACGACCCGAGTGACTGAGGTGACCCATCAAGTGAAGTTCAGGGGCAGAGGTTGGCAGTCAATGAGTGCTCTGACAAGGAAAAGATATGTCACAATGGGAGAACTGTTGAGAGAGATCCGAGAATTCAAAACAGTCCCTTTATGAAGGCCACGCCTGCAAGTGCGGGCCCTGACCTATATCCGACTGCATCTCGCTATGGGGTGGGGTACCCACCCATGTATCTCCTGCTGATAACAGCTCGAACTCGATTCCTTGACCATGGAAGTGGAGAAACTGACAAGATGTCTCCAAATGCTTATCACGCCGCAGACAGAGATGGCACCAAGGTTTCCAGTTAGTAATACCCCGCCCTGGCTCCCAGTGTGGCGCCTCGGCCAGCTCAAACTCCAAAAAGTATGTTTGCTATAATTGTGGGAAAGATGGGCACATGAAAAGGAAATGCCAGTCCCAAAAGACACTGACAAAGTTGCATATAGGCTACAAGGAGAGCTTCGAGAAGAAATCAGTGGTTAAGAGGTGCACGACATGATCCCAGTGAGGCACCAAAATGCTAATTCACGCCCTTTGTGGCAAGGTCAGTTGCCCAGGCCCCACTACCGCCTCCAGACTGGTCCAGAATAGTGGGTCCTCCATGGAGACCACTGTAAAGGTGAGAGGAGTGTCTACAAGAGCTATATTAGACAGTGGCTCCCAAGTGACAATTATGTTCCAAGATTGGTATCAGAAGCATTTGTCAGACGCACCTTACAACCATTAGAAGGACTGCATGTATGGGGGTTATGAGAAGGCCTACCCTATTCGGTATATCCGAATTTGGTTGTCTTCCCCCACCGTGGCTGGAGTGGCCGAACAAGTAGAGACCCTAGCCTTAGTGTGTCCCCACTGGACTGTATGATGGTGTCCCTTTGTTGATTGGAACAAATGCTCATATGTTCGGAAGGCTGGCACAGTTGTGTTATGAAAAACAGGGTCAAAGACTAGTAGAGCTTTAAAAGTTCCGGCTGATTAAGAAGGCCTATGAGGCACAGAGATGCTGAAAAACAGAACCAGAGGAACCGTCGGAATTGTATGGAAGAAGGATCCTGAGTCTCTGATCCTGGCGCCAAATGCCCAGTGTACCTTACAGGGAGAGTCGTCATCAGAAAGGATGTTAAGAATAAAATATTAATGTTGGATGCACCAGGCGATGGAAAATTGCCAGAGGGACTGCTGGTCAAGCCTAGTATTTTGCCCGCTAGAGCCCATGCGTGATGCCAGAAGGGTAATGGTCCAAGTTCATAATGTGTCTGAAAGAGACATTCGAGTAAACAGAGGTTGCATCCTGGCTAATGTGCATTGTGCAGACACTGCAGTGCTACCCAGCAGCAAGAGTTCAAGGAAGAATGACAGAGTAACGCCTGACTTGTTTGATTTCGCAACTCCCGCTGCCAGCTGAATGGAAAGTGAAGATCAGTGAGAAGCTTGCCCAGAGAGACCAGGTGTTTTTTAAAGGAATGGGATGTAGGATGCGTGCAAGGAGCTGAGCACAATATCCGGCTGCATGACGGAAGACCATTTCGTGAGAGGTCTCACGCCTGGCACCTGCTGACATAGATGATGTGAGACGGCATCTGCAAGAGATGTTAGCTGGTGTAATACAAGAATCCAGAAGCCCTTATGCTTCCCCATTGTGGTAGTGAGGAAAAGAATGGAACAGTAAGGATGTGTGTGGATTATCGCACCTTAAACCGCGGACTATCCTGATCAGTACACAATGCCCCGCATTCAGGATGCTTTGGACTGCCTAAACGGAGCAAGTGGTTCTCTGTGCTGGATCTCGCAGTGGGTACTATCAGATCCCGATGGCCCCAGAGGACCGTGAAAAGACAGCCTTTATCTGTCCGCTTGGCTTCTATGAATTCATGAGGATGCCTCAAGGATTTCAGGTGCCCCAGCCACTTTTCAACGATTGATGGAGCGTGCAGTGGGGACATGAACTTACTAGAGTGCCTGGTATACCTAGATGATGTTATTGTGTTTGGCAGCTCACTGGAGGAACATGAGAGCAGATTATTTAAGGTATTGGACCGACTGGAGGACTTTGGCCTTAAACTGTCCATTGATAAGTGTCAATTTTTCAAACATCAGTAAAGTATGTGGGACACATAGTATCCACCGAGGAATAGAGACCGACCTAGCAGTTGAGGCCTTGACCACCTGGCACAGCCCAAAAATCTAAAAGAACTGCAAAGATTCCTGGGATTCTGTGGTTATTATCGGCGCTTATCAAGGACTATTCAAGAGTGATCCGCCTTTACTTAACCTTACTCAAGGGTATCCCCCAACCCACAAAAATACCAAAGTCAGCGTCCTCAAGACTGAAAGAGTGTATTTCATCCGAGTGAAGTATTTGGGGCCCGCTGGACTCCTGATTGTGAGACTGCTTTTCATGAGATCATATATCAACTTACCCATGCTCCAGTGCTGGCCTATGCCGATCCAAGAAAACCTTACGTCCTGCACACTGATGCTAGCTTGCAAGGTTGGGGCTGTGTTGTACCAAGAGCACGAGAATGGCCTGAGACCAGTGGCCTTTGCCAGTAGAAGCCTGACCCCATCCAAAAGAACTATCCTGTACATAAGTTAGAGTTCCTAGCTTTGAAGTGGGCTATTGTTGACCAATTCCATGAGTACTTGTATGGGCTAAAATACTAGTAAAACTGACAATAATCCTTTGACCAGTGCAGACCTCAGCTAAGTTGGATGCCACTGGCCATAGGTGGCTTTCTGCATTATCTACATATGACTATGCTCTGAATACCGAGCAGGTCTGAACCACATAGATGCTGATGCTCTCCCGAGGCCTGTTCCCCAGAATGATTGGGTCCGATTAGCAGAACCTGACATTCGGGCACTCTGCCGGAAGTTTGACAGGGAGGAACAATGTCCACGGACGAGGGACTGCATGGTGGATTGCTTGGGAGCCTCTGAGAATTGCATACCTGCTGCTTATTGCCACTTTTCTGCAATAGACATTGGTGCACTGCCTCAGCTGGACAATGACAGTATTCGCGGGCTCAATCCCGCGATCCCATGATCAAAGCAGCTTTAGAAGCCCCTATGCAGGAAAAGATGTGTCCAAATTACGCCTCCACTGATTTGAGAACTGCACTGTTATACAAAGAAGGTCCTAAGTTGAAACTGATCAATAAACTGTTATACAGAGAAACAGTAGACAGAGGGGGACAAGTAGACAAACAACAACTAGTGCTGCCCACTGCCTTCGAGACTCAGTACTGAGGTCCTTGCACAACCACATGGGGCACCTTGGTATAGACAGAACACTTGACTTGGTGAGATCCAGATTCTATTGGCCTAAGATGGGGCTGATGTGGAGCAACACATTCGAACTTGTAGTCGCTGCTTACAGGGAAGCTTTTGCCCCAGAGGGCTGCCCCTTGTTAACATCACCACCAGTGCACCCATGGAGCTGGTCTGTATTGATTTTCTAAGTTTGGAGTCAGATCAAAGAAATATCAGTAATGTGCTGGTGGTCACTGACCATTTCACGAGATATGCCCAAGCTTTCCCACCAAAGACCAGAAAGCATCCACTGTGGCCAAAGTACTTGTAGAAAACTTTTTGTTCACTATGGGCTCCACAAAGAATCCATTCTGATCAAGGGAGAGACTTTGAGAGTCGTCTGATCAAAGAGATGCTTTCTCTGTGGGAGTGCGAGTCCAGAACCACTCCTTACCACCCCCAGGGGACCCACAGCCTGAACGTTTCAACCGCACTTTGCTAGATATGCTAGGCACCCTGCACCCAAAGGACAAGCCTCAGATGGAGCCAACAAATTAGCACCCTGGTACATGCTTATAACTGCACCAAAGTGATGCCACTGGATTCTCCCCACCGCCTTGATGTTTGGAAGAGAAGCTCGACTACCAGTAGATGTGTGTTTTGGGGTCTCTCCTGATGGGGTTCAGGCTGACAACTATTTACAGTATGTGCAAAAGTTAAAGGCCCAGCTAACTCATGCGTACCAACTGGCTCAAACCATGGCTGCCAAAAGAAATCTGGCCAACAAAGAAAGGTATGATAAAAAGGTGAAAGCACAGGAACTCCAGGAGGGAGATCGGGTATTGCTAAGAAATCTGGGATTGCATGGCAAGCACAAGATTGCTGACAGATGGCACCATCTCCCTACATTGTAGTGGGCAAACTAGATGATCTGCCAGTGTACAAAGTAAGGCCTGAGAATAATTCAAAAGATGTAAAACAATGCATAGAAATCATTTACTGCCCATTGGACAAATCTTAATTGAGTCTGAGCCCTAGAAGATGCCTCTGGACCAGTGACTAGAGCTGCTGCTAAGAAAAGATCAAGAAAGTCTGCACCTACAGAAGCAAAGTTAAAGTGTTCCCCTCCACAAGTCCCAGTTGAGCATGACTGTCAGTCCATATGGAAGAAAGTGAGAGTGACTTTGAATACTATCCTTCTTCGAACTGAGTCAATTGTTTCGGGGCAATCCCTAGTCAATACTGGAGACAAAGCTGGGCCTTCTGGACTGTTTAAGCCCCCAGCTTCATCCCGAGCCAATGCTCCCAGAAAGTGAAGTGCAAAGCATCAGATCAGATGAAATGGAATCATTGTGCATGGTTGAACTGTTTGAGCTTAGGGAGGAAAATGATAGATTGGGGCAGACTGGTGATACACCCGAACAAGAAGAGTATTTTGAGTGCCCTGACAGTCCACTGCCAGTGTCCGAAAGCTCTCCATGCGAGCCAAATGTTGTGGACTCAGAAACTGTAACTCCTGGAGCTGAAAGTGCCCCAAGTTCTCAGCCTCTCTCCCCATGGAGACTCCCTGACAAGTGTGGACAATGCTGAAAATGAGGCTCAGAGTGCAGAGGACTGTAACAGTTCCCCTAGAAAGACTGGTCGAGCTGTAAAGCCTGTGGTGCACCTCAGTTATGATTCCTTGGGAGGCCTGTGGATTTGCCTCTCAATGTTGTCCATAAAGTGTATGTGTCCCCGGAGCTCACTGCTGACTGGGCATCAGTGCTAACTCCAAGTTACTTGTGTTGCCCTCTAAGTATGGTGCCCTTGCCCCATCCAGCCCCAAGGTAACTGATAGGAGGCCCCCTCTTCAGGTTTCATGTACAAGAGGTAATAACTTGAGTTATGGTACAATGTGTATGTAATACTGTGTAAAGTGACATTATCGCAATGTTTCAGAAATGTGTTCTTGGTAAAATGATATATTGACTGATGATTACATGTGAGCCTAATGCAAATGTATATGGTTGCAGTTGAAACTTATGGGTACTTGCTGACGCGGACGCCAAGCTTTCCCAGGCCAGGAAGGGTGTAACCCCTGCAAATGGGGGTTCCCAAAGACTTCCAGGAGCTTGCTTGAATGCTCCAAGCCTGAATGGTGTTTGGCATTTAAGCCATTTATCAGTGAGTGTTTTTAGAGCCTCTGGTACTGTCTTTAAGAGCTGTCTGCTTGCAGACATAATTAGTTTGTATGGGGGGACTGTGTGCTTCTCTGAGTACCACTCGAGCTGCTGCCAATTCACTTAATTTTTGCAGTCACTAGGAGTGCAAAGGGAACCTATCTGAAAGATGTAACTGTTTACCAGAAATTATTTAGAGTAATAATGAAATTACAGTTTGTCTAACCTGCTTTCTTTGCAGTCAGAACTGTGTCTGCTAGTTCCCCATTCTAGTTTTGAACTGCTGAACTGGACCAATCAGTGTGGGGTAAGCTAGCTCTAAAATGGTGCCTTGGACGAATCAGAACTTGACTCATAATCTGAGCCAGCCACAAGAGGATTGTATGGGCAGTGACTCTGGGAGATGTAGTTTAGACTTCAGTGCCTTTTGGACCAACAGCAGCAGTCTATTGTGAGTGACAGCCAATCCAGTCAAGAACTGGGAGGAACTCAAAGGAAGTGCCCGGTTTTGTCGGTTGGAGTTCAGTTGAGCTTTGGCAGTGAAGAAGGAAGGAGCCCTGTGCTTTTCAGTGTGCAGTTTTAGTCAAAACGTGTGTAAGGCCCAGAGTTCGGTCTGCAGCTTGTGTAACAGCTTGTTAGGACTGAATCCGTCCTGTGAAAGAATCAAAGGATCTCTGAAGAGTAGAAACCAGGCTCACCCTGTAGAAGACTGGAAGAATTGCTGAAAATTGCACCGGTCTGTCAGGAACTGAATCTGCTGTGTGTTCTCCCGGTATTGTGCAGTAATTGCGATCGGGATACAGATGCAGCCTGCCTGGTATAGTACTTTTTTTATATGGATGTGTGAAGAGGTTTGTGTACCTCAAGTGAGCCCTGCTGACATTGAAGGACCCTATCTTATTTGGAGGTCGTGAGTACTAATTCAGGGTTGCTCTCGTTGAATTGCCACATTAAATCCAAATGGAATTACTGTACTGCTGACTGTTTAATTCTCCTTTTCTCTGTGAAAGGGCCCCTACCAGCTGCCACGGTTTGGACTAGCCACTAGGGCTTGGGTACCCAGGGACAGTAACTGATAGGGATAGGCCTGTGCACAGAGCCATAGGTAGATTATTAGAGTGATAAGCTAATTAACCTGATTTCCTGTCCTTGTTATATCCCCCAATAAATCAGAGCTGCTTGTTTCAGCAAAGTTATACTGCCTGAGGTATTTGTCTATGTTAAAGTACTGTACTGTGATTGTTGCACTGTATCTCATTTCACAGGAGGTCCCAGTGCGGAACCAGACCTGGGGGTAAGTGTATACTGTGAAGGTAATTTGATATATTGTGTGGGCCACTAGTGGGAAGAAAGGGGGGTTGCAGTGTCCCAGAGGGCTGTGACCAAGTTAGTTTAACTATTGCAAACCCTGACCTCTGGGTGGAGGCACCCGCCATTGGATCCAGGCCCCTCAACCTGTTAGTGGCAAATCAGGCAGGGGTAGTAGCCCCTGGGATAGCGCCATCTAGGGGTTACATATAAAGAGGAAACATGCCCCCCACATACCCCTGTCAGAGATGTTTGATTCTATATAAAGATAGGTTCCTACAGTGAATGTTTTCCATTTCCAACAATGCTTGTTTCTTTTTTCATACTTGCATCTTGTTCCCTTTCCCTCATCTTTATTTCCATGTGTTTTGTGGGTGTGCGTGTGTGTGTCTGTGTGAAACGGTGCCTGATGCCCTACCCCTAATGCATATAAATAAATAAATAAATTTGCAACTTTACTTTATTTACTGGTGGGAAAAAAAATCCAATTGCTCATTTCAAAATTATGCCCCTTCCCACTTTCACTATTGCAAATTTTTTTTCTGTTTTATCTCTGTCACTCATAAATGAGCGTTTTTGTTACTGAACAGTGGGGATTAAAAGGCAGACGAAAAGGCACCAAAGGTCCAAACTAAAATTTACAGTCTAGTTCTTTAGAAAATTGTAAGTTAACAGGCCATCTGCAGGGGTGGCTCTTAATGGTTGAAGAGGCTCCAAGCGTGAAGTTTGGGTGAGAAGTCTGTGAAGCTCTGTGTTTCTGGCTGTCCAAATCTTATGAGAGGACTCTTCTGTTCCATAAGAGACACCCTGCAGAGGCCTTGTTGACTTATTATAAATCACTTGAGTTAGCGCAAGTGATTTATAATAAGTTGTATTTTTTTTTTGAAGTTCAAAAGTTAAACTCTCCACTCCCAATGTTCCTACACTAAGGACCATGCTACGCAGGATAAGAGATACAGTGGCTATGTGTGCTGATTGGCTTAACTCACGTAGGCGATTTATCATTTTTAAACTAAGCTTTCTATGTTAATATCACCAGGCATTTTTATTTTGCTCCACCGGGGGCCGCTGCAGCCCCGCTCCTGCAGGCTGTCACATGCTGGCTCTTCCTCTGCCCGTCAGACCTGAGCCCCACTGCTGCGACTGTCTCGGCTTCCCCCAGAGCTCTACCGATGTTACCCATTGGTGTCTGGCTTATCCCTGCCAGTGAAGCCCTCCGGGGGACGGGAGGGGGGAGGAAGCAGCTGTCATACTGGAGAAATCGGTCAGGTGTGCTGGGCGGTCAGCAGCGTGAGGGAGACCTACAGAAGGCTGTCACCAATGATACAGGGCAGTCATGTTTCCACTTTTCTGGGGCACCCACCAACCTCCTGCAATGTGTGCGGCCACTGCAGTGTCCTGGGGGAAGGGGTGTTTGGCAGCATGTGGTCACCCACACCACCAAGAACACCTGCATGAACCACCTTCAAGAGCTGCTATGAGATTGTGTGCCAGGACCGTTCTTCCGGGAGAGAAGTGTCCAAAGGGCACTTTGAACTCCCTCCCTGCCAGCCTCCACTCCTGGCATCCGGGCTTGGGATTTGAACCTGGATTGCCAGAAGGCATTTTTTAAGCTTGTTTTAGCCATTTGTCCCAGATTTTTTTAAGGTGCATCTCTGATTTTATGTATTGTGGGTTTGAGAGGTTTACAATGTCTGAGCCAAAAAGCTCCTGAGATGTAGACAGGATGACTCTTTTATCCTAACGATTCACTGTTCATACCCAGTACACTGAGGTGGCAAAGACCTCTCCATAATTCAAAACTTTAGCTGCCCCAGAAAAGGGGCGTCACTTTCAGGCGAGAGAAATACTTAAAGAGCAGCTGGCACCCTCAGGGCAAGTGATTAATGCCACGAAACTGCCTGCCCGAGGAGCTAAAGTAGCCATACTTTGAATTTATGCATTAATGTTTACTGTAGGTATTTATGTTACTGTTTACGATCACACTTCCTATTTCCAAATGCACTGCTGAGCACTGCCACAGCCACGCACCCAAATCCATGTTTTGATGATGCAGAGTAGGGAGGGGCTGCAGCACTAATAATCGAGAGCCAGCATGATCGGGGGGCAGTGTTGCCTTTACATACAATTCTAGAACTTTTTTATGCAGTTGTACATATTAAGGAGTCTGTATTACATTTATATACCCTCTTGATATATACAGTTGCCTGCAAAGTTCTAGAACCGCATATAAAGGCAGATGCTGTCCCAGTTGCGCTGTCTCTCTGTTAATGGCACTGCAGACCCATTCCCTACCTCATGCCATCAAATTACAGATCTGACTTTGGGGGTATCTCTTTCAGCATGCCATACCTATGGAACTATAGCTGCCAGGCACTAGGACCACATGAAAACATTTCTAGCTAGCAGTCTACCAGGGGCCACCCACTTCAACATCATAAGTCGAAGTCGATCCATCCTGTAAGAGTGAGTAGCCCCTGTGCCCTCCTCAGTTTTTTTCCCGCTGTTGACCATCACACATCAGACTTCACGGAGATCCTCCAGCTTCAGTCGACCGCCATTTCACAGAATTTCTTCATCAAACTTTTTTCCCCCCTCTCCCTAGTGTGTATCACTTTAGCGATAAAGTGATTTCCTCTCTACTTTCATGCCGAAAACTGCTTCCGGAAACCTCTTCAGAAAGTGTGCCTGCAGGCAGAAGATCCCCAAGAGGGATGACCACGAGGTCTTTATCTGCTTCTTAGGCCCTGAACAAGACACCCAGGCTTGCATGATCTGCTGCGGCTTCAACTAGGCCACCAGGAAGTGCCGAGAGCAGACCCTCAGAAGTTTTCTGCTGAAGCAGAAGGTTGCCCAGATGGAGATGGAGCTTCATGCCTGAAGTTCCTCTGCTTCTCCGTTGACATCATTGGGCTCGCAGCCTTCCAAGGCCCATGACAAATTGTCAGGGAAGCATAAGCATCAAGACAAGAACTGGTCCAAGGATAGCACCCGGTCTTCCTCATCTTGATCCTGATTGCCACTTCATGTGCCAACCGAGGTGGGGCTGTCCTCATCATCGGGGGTGGTCCCTCTGCCTTGCACACCCTTTCTCCTGCAGGGCTACAATTGGCAGCTCCCCCACCAATATTTCGGTAGTGGGGGTCAATTCCAGGGGCTCTGGAGCTCCACCGACTTCACAGCCCTTGCTGTTCAGGCCCTTATTTTCTACATGCACTTAGTCAGGTGGCTCTGCTGGCTTGTTGTCAGTGGGCTCAGTGTCAGCAGTTGCTGGGTCACAGCCAATACTGAGAGTATCGGTCATGGCCATTTCTTCAGTTTTCATCTCAGGCCCAGAGCCTCTTCCTTCTCTGGAGTCACCCCAGTCTAAGCCCCAGTCGTCGTCGCCTTCCCTGATGCCAGCCCACACCAAGGAACTCTCCCGCAGGCCTCAGCCTGCACAACCACCTTCCCCGGTGCCAACCCCTGTTTTTCCTCGACTGATGCCGAGGGGTCTTAGACAAATAATGGTAGACTTCCACTCTCTGCTTATGCCTTATGGGATTTTATGCAGTCTACGCTTGTTCTTCCCCAAGACCCATCTCCACAACACGTCCCTGCTCCTCCAGCTGGGTCTCATCCCATGCCCCAGACCCTGGGCCCTCGCTCCCCCTCAGGACTAGGGGGACGAGGATGGGTGCCATCCAGAACTCATCCCTCCTGATGAGGGTGGAGATGATGGAGGAAATACTCCTTAAATATCCTCCTCCACGGTCTCTTCTGATGGTGAGGAGATCCCGAGGTCTATCCCGCAGTCACCCCCCCCCTCCCAAGATGACCTCTCTTTTGTCTCGGTTATGAGACAGTTGCAGTCGGCCATGGGCTTTGACACTGAGGAAAAAGATCCTGCTCGATGTCGACTGCCCACTTATTTAAGGCTTCCGGATGCCCCTCATCTGGTCATCCCACCCTTAATTGAGCCTTTTGAAGATGCCACCATGTCTGCCTGCCATTGACCCAGTTTGACATTCACCATGCTAAGGAAGGCAGACAAATTATATCAGGCTCCAGTAGGAAGACCTTTCTGTGCTGATCAGGCTCAGGCAGATTCAGTGGTCATCAATCCTGACCATGACTACACAGAGAGACCCAAACACCTCAGTTCCCTGCCCCCAGATAAGAAGTCACAGAGGCTGGGTCACATTGGCAAGAGAACTTTTGCCTTGGCCACTCTGACCATCAGGGTGTTAAATTACACTGTCCATGTGGTCCAATACCAAAACCAGCTCTGGGACCAAGCCCTTGAATCTACCTGGCCCTCCCAGAGGACCACAAAAACAGCAGCTGCTGCAGTCGCTTAAAGCCGGGTCCAGTATTGGCACTCACCTCCTTAGGGCTGCCTACGACACCAAAGATGCCTCAGCTAGGGCTGCCATGGCAGGCATTTGCCTTCGTAGACACTTTTGGTTGAGGGTGACAGGCTTTGCTCAGGATGTTCAATTGTCCATCCTCAATGCCCCCTTTTGGGGCTACAAGCAGTTTGGCTCATATGTACAGGACATACTTACTGTTTCAGCTGCAGGCCTCTGGCTGCACCCTACATTCAGTCCACATCATGTACCACACCAACCAGCTTAAAAGTGGTCAGTGAGTACCATTTCATTGGTTTACCCATAGACCCAAGCCCTCCAGCAAGCCACAGGATAAGTGCCGGGCAGTTCCTGCCATGCCCATGCCCTCTTCCACCACAGGAAAATCCCCCAGAGGAGAAGGGGCGCCCCAGACCACTCCAGCTGGTTCAGCCTGATTTGCCAAACCTCCCCAAGGCAGGAAGTCATGGTAGGGGGTTCGCCTCCCTACCCGTGACAACAAGTGAGGGAAATCACCAGAGCTGCTTTGGTACTGCAGCTCACAGAAAGCAGAGATACCGAACGAATACTTCTGCTCAGTATTCACAAAAGAGGAGGAGGGGGAGGTACCTAGTCCAATCAATAGAAACACTCTGGATAGGGGGGTCGATACCAGTCCATTCACAGAAGAAAGGGTTCTGAAAGAACTCCTGAAACTGAAGGTGGACAAAGCAATGGGCCCTGATGGGATTCACCCCAGAATTCTAAAAGAACTAAGGGGAGACCTAGTGACACCACTGACTACCCTTTTTTATTTTTTTTATACTTTATTTGTATGCTTTTCAATTGCAGTACAATCGAAGAAAAAAAAAATAGCACGTGGTGCACAGTCCAGAAATAATGAAGTATACCACATTGGAGAAATAAACCCCTAATACAAGGAGATAAATAATGCATCCACCATATTTTGATACATCATGAGGGGGGATCCTGAAACAATACTACTTTAATTTTTTTTTTTTTTTTTAAAGCTTCTGAATTAGCACTCTTTGGTGCCTATGAGCAGCATGGAATGTCCTGAAATTAAAAGTCCATAAAATGTCCAGGAGAGTACAACCCCAAAGCGGGGTAATGTAATAACATGCGTACAGCCTAAATTATATTATCTGTAAAAGTAAAACTTCAGCAGCATACTTAGTAGTCATTATATAAATCTCTAAAGCTGACTGTGGATCCTTGAAATCCCATTCGAAACACGAACGACGACGTATTATAGCATAAACAATATTCTTATTTTAGAGAATCAAACCAGTTTAAACTTGCAGCAGAATCATCAACTCTACCAGAAAAAAAAAACAGCATAACTATGGCTGTAAAGAGGGTGTTAGAACACCCCAGTCTGCAACCCAGAGTATGGGTGGGGTTAACACAATGTCACTGTTAGGGGGGACACGATCAAGTCTCCTCTCCCTCTTCGACATTAGTGTTCAGTTCCCCATGAGCATGTTGCTCTGCTGAGAGCCGAGCGTCCCACTTACCCGCTTCAAGTGGGTCAGATAAAATCCAAACCTTGTCCTTGTTTACGATCCTTAGGCAAGCTGGAAATACCACGGTGTGGGGTATGTGGTGCTGACGCAGTACAGCTCGCACTCCGTCAAATTTTTTCCGGCATTGCCTCGTGGCATAACTAATGTCTGGAAACAAATGCACAGGGTGACCATCTTGTGATAGGGGAGCATTTCTCCTCACCAGGCTCATAATTTTATCCCTTTCGACGATTCCGGCCATAACAACCAACAGCATGCGAGGTTCTGTTGAAGATTCAGAACGTCCATGCAGCGTTACCCAATAGGCCTTCTGGAGCCGAAACTGTTCGGATGAAGTCTCTGGTTGCAGTTGTTCGTGCATCCAGTCCCTCAAAAACATGATCGGATAGTCTCCCTCTATCCCTTTTGGTAAGCCAATAATGTGCATATTAGCTGATCTTATCTGATTCTCCATAGTCTCCAAACGGGCTCTGAAGTGTTGCACCTCCTTCACGACCATAGCAGAGGCACTCGTTGAGGCAGACATCTGCTTCTGAACATCCAGCAATTCCTTTTTCATACAGTCTACCGTAGTTTCCGCCACTGCCACTCGTGTGTTAAATGAGTTGACTCGCTGACTCAAATCTGCAACCAAGGAAATTAGGCATTGAAGTTCATGGCCCAGGGTTTGCAGCATTTCTACCCCGGAGCTGTGTGCAGCCATAGAATCAGAAACAGGTGCTGGTAGCATCGGCGGACCTGCCGCTACATTTTTCCCTTTTTCTTGGTCCTTATTGCCTCTATCCTTACAAGGATTTCCCATCATGGAAAGTCGATCTGCTATTTCAGTATATAATTTGTAAAATTCAAACAAGTCAGAAACTATATTTTAATGTTCAAATCCAACAGGTTTCTCAGGAGTTAACGTTAAGTGTTGCTTTAAAGCTCAGGCTCCACAGCATCCCCTCTGACTACCCTTTTTAGCAGATCATGGGAGGATGGTGTGGTACCTGAGGACTGGAGGAGGATGGATGTGATTCCCCTTCACAAAAGTGGGAACAAAGCAGAGGCAGGAAACTACAGATCTGTTAGTTTGACCTCAGTGGTGGGGAAAGTGATGGAATCACTTCAGGGCACAGGGCCCAGTGCAGCTTGGATTCACAGTGGGAAGGTCATGTCAGATGAATCTAATAGATTTCTTTGACTGGGTGACCAAAGTAGTAGACCAGGGAGGAGCTGTGGACATGACCTACCTAGACTTTAGCAAGGCATTTGGCACAGTCCCACACAAAAGATTATTAAACAGTCCTGCTTGGGAGTGAGTCTCAGGGTGGTAGCATGGGTAAAAAATTGGCTGGACAGTAGGTCACAGAGGGTAATAGTAAACAGAGTGCACTCCGAAGAAAGGGGGGTTACTAGCCGAGTACCTCAGAGTTTAGTTCTGGGACCAGTCCTCTTTAATGTCTTTATAAGTGACATTGCAGAGGGACTAGAAGGAAAAGTATGTCTCTTTGTGGACAACACAAAGATCTGCAACAGGGTTGATGCACAAGGGGTGGAAAGGATGAGAAGAGACTTGAAGGTTGCAGGAATGGTCAAAAGTATGGCAGCTTAGGTTCAACACAAAGAAGTGCAAAGTAATGCACTTATAAACAAAACCCAATGTGGGGGTGTTACTAACAACAACAAAATGGAAAAGGGACCTGGGGGTAGTTACAGTGGCGTGAAAAAGTATTTGTCCCCTTCCTGATTTTCTCTATTATTGCATATTTGTCACACTGGATGTTTTCAGGTCTTTAGACAAAATGTAATATTAGATAAAGGGAACCTGAGTGAACAAATAACACTTGTTTTTTTTTTTTTTTTTTTTTACTTATTTCATTTATTTAATGAAAACAGTTAACCAACACCAACTGGCACTGTGTGAAAAAGTAATTGCCCCCTTACACTTAATAACTGGTTACGCCACCTTTAGCTGCAATGACTGCAACCAAACGCTTCCTATATAATTCAATATCAGTTTTCACATTGCTGTGGAGGAATTTTAGCCCACTCTTCCTCACAGAACTGCTTTAATTCAGTAACATTGGTAGGTTTTCGAGCATGAACTGCTCGTTTCAGGTCCTGCCACAGCATCTCTATTGGGTTTAGGTCTGGACTTTGACTAGGCCACTCCAAAACTTTAATTTTACTTCTTTTCAACCATTCTGATGTGGACTTGCCTTTGTGTTTTGGATCATTGTCTTGCTGCATGACCCAACTACGCTTCAGCTTTAGCTGACAGACGGATGACCGGACATTCTCCTTAAGAATTTTCTGGTACAGAGCAGAATTCATGGTTCCTTCAATTATGGCAAGTCGTCCAGGTCCTGAGGCAGCAAAGCATCCCCACACCATCACCATGTTTGACTGTTGGTATGATGATCTTACTGTGGAATGCTATGTTTGCTTTACGCCAGACATAATGGGATCCATGCCGTCCAGAAAGTTCCACTTTGGACTCATCTGTCCATAGAACATTTTCCCAAAAGGCTTGTGGATCATCCAGGTGCTTCTTGGCAAATGAGAGACGAGCATTTATGTTCTTCTTGGTTAGCAGTGGTTTCCGCCTTGCTACTCTCCCATGAAGCCCATTTTTGCCTAGTCTCTTTCTGATTGTGGAGTCATGAACACTGACCTTAGCTGAGGCAAGAGAAGCCTGCAGTCTTTTATGTTGTTTTAGGATCCTTTGAGACATCCTGGATGATTTTACGCTGCGCCCTTGGAGTAATTTTGGCAGGCCGCCCACTCCTGGGAAGAATCGCTACTGTTCCAAGTGTTCTCCATTTGGAGATTATGGCTCTCACTGTGGTTTGATGGAGTCCCAGAGCCTTAGAAAATAGCTTTATAACCCTTTCCAGACTGATAGATAGCAACAACATTTTTTCTGATCTTTTCAGGAAGTTCCTTTGATCGTGGCATAATGTGCTTGTTGAATCTTTGTGCTGGCAACGTGACTCTGGTGGTAAGGGTCAAAATAAGTGAGGTTTATATTGAGCAGGGCTGGCTGTAATCAAGCCTGGCTGTGTTCAATCAGCTGACTCTTAATTATCCCTTTAATTGGGTTGATTTAACTAGGGGGCAATTACTTTATCACACAGTGCCAGTTGGTGTTGGTTAACTTTTTTCATTAAATAAATAAAATAAGTAAAAAAAAAAACAAAAAAAAACAAGTGTTATTTGTTCACTCAGGTTCCCTTTATTTAATATTACATTTTGTCTAAAGACCTGAAAACATCCAGTGTGACAAATATGCAATAATAGAGAAAATCAAGAAGGGGGAAAATACTTTTTCACACCACTGTATATCAGATGACCTAAAGGTAAGCAAGCAATGTGAAAAGGCAGTAAGGAGGGCTGGGGGCATACTGGGATGTATAGGGAGAGGCATCACCAGTAGAAAACAGGAAGTTGTTATCCCTCTGTACAGACAGTTGGTGAGACCCCATCTGGAGTACTGCATGCAGTTCTAGAGAGCCTATCTCTGCAAGGACATAGAATGGAGGCAGTCCAGAGGAGGGCAACTAAATGGTGCAGGGTCTGCACCAGAAGCCATACAAAGAGAGACTAAAGGAGCTTAATATGTACAGCCTTGAGGAAAGGAGGGAGAAGGGGGACATGATAGAAACTTTCAAGTACCTCAAGGGAATCAACAAAGTCCAAGAGGATAGCATCTTTCAGAAAAAGAGATATGTAAGAACAAGGGGGCACAGGGGTAACGTGAGGAAGTATTTTGTCCCAGAGAGGGTGGTGAACACGTGGAATGGCCTTCCTGAGGAGGTCATTGGGTTAAAAACAGTGGGGGAATTCAAGAATGCATGAGACGGACATAAGGCAATTCTGGTGGGGGTTAGGAAGAAGTAAGCTGTTGGTTAACTAGGATCTGCAGTTTATCCAATAGGTAGGGAAATGGGCAGACTGGGTGGGCCAAATGGTCCTATAGAACATGGAACATAGAATTTGATGGCAGATAAGGACCGCTTGGCCCACCTAGTCTGCCCATTTCCCTACCTAATGGATAAGCTGCAGATCCTAGCTAACCAACAGCCTACTTCCTCC
The DNA here is from genome assembly GCA_016271365.2 of Neoceratodus forsteri. NCBI lineage: Eukaryota > Metazoa > Chordata > Ceratodontiformes > Ceratodontidae > Neoceratodus > Neoceratodus forsteri. Next base: position 1,421,211,770 of record CM028129.1, read on the forward strand.
TACCCCCATTAGAACTGCCTTATGCCTGTTCCATGCATTCTTGAATTCCCCCACTGTTTTTGACTCTACAACCTCCACAGGAAGGCTGTTCCATACATCTGCAACACTCTCTGTGAAAAAATACTTCCTCACGTTACCTCGGAGCACTCCCCCCTCTGTCTTCAAATTGTGCCCCCTTGTTCTTGCACATCTTTTTCTGAAAGATGCTACCTCTTGGACTTTGTTGATTCCCTTGAGGTACTTGAAAGTTTCTATGATGTCCCCCCTCTCACTCCTTTCCTCATGGGTATACATATTAAGCTCCTTTAGTTACTATTACCACTGTTCGAAGAATTTCATAGCTAGAAGTGCTCGTGTGTGAGCAGCCTTATTTGGTTTTCCATAAAGACAGGGTGTATAAGTTTCTTCCTAAGGTGGTGTCTGAGTTTACTTTGAATCAATCCATCCACATTCCTGTTTATGACCCAGAGCATGCCATCCAGGGGAAGCATTGCTCCACACCTTAGATGTACATAGAATTCTGCGTTACTATACCCATCGTACGAAGTCCTCGCAGTTATTTGTTTCTTTTTCTCCTGGGAAAGAGGACGTCCTCTTTTCTAAACGGTGCCTGTCCAAATGGTTGGCTAACTGTATTACTTATTGCTACAGGAAGTATGGCAAGAATCTTCCCGGCGCTGTCTGTGGCCATTCCACCGGAGGTATGGCCTCTTCTGTTGCCTGTTTCTGGAATGTGTTGGCTACAGAGATTTGTGCAGTGGCTACTTGGTGTACTGTCCACACCTTTACTATGTATTACAGTCTGGACATTGCCTCTAGGCATAGGGCCAACTTTGGCCTAGCTGTCCTTCAGGGCCTTCTTTCTTAGGCTTGAGGTTTCCTCCACCCAGACTGTGCTGCTTACTGACAGAACTGCTTGGGACCCCTTCTATAGGTGTGGCCTGCTGCAAGAGATACCCCCAAAGTCGGATAGTACAGTTATGTAAGAACTTACCGTAACAGTAGATCTGCGAGGGGATCTCTTGCAACAGGCCATGATGCCCCTCCCTTCTTTCCCCTGTACCTGGGAGGACTTTCTGTGTCTGTATCGCTTTCTCCATTATTTTCTTTTTGGGGGGAACCTTCGGTTCCTCCCTGGTTTCCTCTGCTGGTCCTATGTGGTGTATGGTCTCCCGCGGGAGAACTGAGTAGGGTGCGGTGGCCACCCACTCTTACAGGATAGGTCTCAATCAGAGGGTGACGTTGGAGTGGGTGGCCCCCCTGGTAGACTGCTAGCTAAAAAAGTTTCCATGTGGTCCTAATGCCTGGTGGCTATAGTTCCATAGGTGTGGCCTGCTACAAGAGATCCCCTCGCAGATCTACTGTTACGGTAAGTTCTTACATAACTGTACTATCAAGAGGCTGGGATGTGGCTCATTAGGCAGTAGGAAGTACCGTCATAAAACAGTAAGGTAAATGTCTACAGTATACATTATTTAAAAAAAAAAAAAAAAAAAATGTAATTATGGTTATTTTTGTTCCTCGAGCAGGCAGCTCTGTGGCATGTGTTACCTGCACTGAGGAAATAACTTTGTCAGCTGCTCTTGAAACTTGCCTTGCAAAGAAAATACATCACCCGGCAAGTAGTCCAGAACCTGGGGAGCTGCTTGCATTGTTGATGACCTGGTATCATGTCCTGAGCCTGAGCTGTCATTGCAGGCTGGCAGCAGGTAGGTAAAACATCCCCCAACTGCCCGTCAGGGTCACTTACTGATTTACAGGCACTTTGTTTGCCATGTGGCTGGATTTGGTCTTTGGACTAAAGATGTGTGAAGCTGGCAAACTTCGCTTCATTAAATAATTTGAGAAGTTTGTCAGATTCACAAAGTGCTGACTGTGACATTTTTGACAGGCGACGTGGTACTTTTTCTGGAGTAGCTGTGCTTGCCTGACAAAGTGCCATTTCCCCAGGAAAACTCAATGCAGAGTTACAAGGTGATGAAGTGGGCAATTCGCAAAGTTATTCATGAAGGCGAATTTCGCAACTTCACCAGCGATGTAAAACTTTGTAACATCTCTACTTGCCACCAAGGTGGGTGATGTCACGGAAGTTACTAAGGGTTGCACTGGTACAGCTTGTGAACCAGTGGACAAGGGAGCTCCTGGGCAGGTCAGAGGATTCGGTAGATGGAAGGAGGTTAAAGCAGCAGTGCAATGAAAAATGTTATTCAAAGAAGCTAATTTTCTGCTACGGTTATGAAAAATATTAGCTGAACTGTTGATGTTGGTTTTCTGGCTGCTTCCTGTGCTGTGTACTGTACATTTGCATTTTTGTCTGGTTTCTTACCCTCCTTGGGTCCTCAATATTATTTCTGTGCAAAAATTAGGTGGCCATCGTTTTTTCTTAGAGAAATAATTACTTTGAAACTTTCATACAATTCTTAAATGATAATGAAAACTGAAAATTTTACCACCAAAATAGACTGGAAGACATCTGGCATCAATTAAGAAGAAAAAAAGGTGGGGTAAAATGTTAGCCCATTTTCATTGTACTGCTGCTTTAAGTTAAAAGGTACAGTAGTGTTATAAAGAATCAGTTAAAACAAAACCTTTCCTTACAACACTGGCGCTAATGGTAAGGTAGTCTAGCTCTAACTAACTGAACAATCAACTCTGATCAAGAAATTCATTTTGATATAATCTTAATATTCTTGTTTTTTCTCCCCCTAACAGCTGCAGATAGAGAAGCAGAAAGGAGAAATCCTGGGTGTGGTGATTGTGGAATCTGCTGGGGATCAATCCTTCCAACTGTTATTCTGGCCAATATGATGAATGGGGGTCCGGCTGCTCGCTCAGGAAAGCTTAGCATTGGAGATCAGATTATGTCAGTCAATGGTACCAGTTTAGTGGGACTCCCACTTGCCACATGCCAGGGGATCATTAAGGTAGGTATAAACCTCGTATATATTTCTTATTGCATTGAGCACATTTTCTTTGTACATATAGTAATTGAATTTCAGTTTTCTGTATGGTTGCTTTATGTAAGAAAGCAGCAAGATTATGCAAGTAATGAACAGTAATTTCCAGAATAACACACTATTTGTCCCCTATTCATATTCAAGAAATTAACAAAGAAGAAAGAAACCACCCATATCCCCAGTCCAAATCATTAAATACAAGCTTAAATACAGTCTCGTCCCCCACCCTCTTGTTATCTCAGTTCCACCCTTCTCTCCCCAACACCCACATATTTGTATTTTAAAGGAGTAGTATAGTCAGAATTTGCAAAAACATATGTTGTGCAGAGTGGTTTGATTTGTGTGTGTAGTCCTAGGATGTCCTTCCCTTTGTCTGCTAGTAGGAGTTTTTTTTTCTAAATTAGCCTGCTAGTTTTATGGCCCTGGGGATCTCCATCTTAGCACGGTTTATTGCTCTTATTCCTACAATGCCTGCTGTCTCATGTGACAGTGATATATCCGGGACCATGGATTCAGCAAGTACTGGTTACCAGTCAATTTTACAACAGCAGAGATGAGCTAGGTAACTTTCCTTATCCAGTGAGTACTAAAAGGTACATTTACAGTTTAGCAAAAGTACTTGAGGGCTCACTGAGTGGGTTATTCTGAAAGAAAATGTCTAGTCTTTACTAATTATAGTGTTGATGATCTGGGGTGATTTGTATGCTTTTTATAGCTGTCTGTAGTTTGATGAAACAAAGCTTTAAAAGCTAAACATTTATTCCTGCTGGCTAGACCTGAGACATACAGACACACACCAAAAATACTGAATTAGAGTTACTTAGTGGAGGCTAAAACATCAGGCTCCTGTCTCTAGTACTTGCTGAATCAGTGGTCCTGGACACATCACTGACACATAGGGCAGGAGGCATTGTAGAAAAAAGAAGAGCAATAAACCACATTAAGATGGAGATCCCCCTGACCCAGCCCGGTGGCGCTGAGGGTTGAGGCGCTGGATGCCTTACCTCGCGCCGCGCCGACAACCTGTGTTCAGGAACGAGCATGGGCTGTCGGAGGCCGGCAGGTGGGGGGAGGGTGTGAAGCTGGATGGAGTAGCCGAAAGGCAGCTCTCCACTCTGGGGAGGACTGGTTGCATCCCTCGGCTCTTGTCTGCCTCCTCGTGGAGGCCAGGGTGCAGAACAAGCTGGAGGGTGCAGGCACTAGGTCGACAGGTGGGTGGAAGGGGCTGTCACCAGGGCCATAGTGTGCATGCGCGCCTACACGCGCATGTGTTTCTACTCCTGGGGCCCCGGGTAATTGGGGTGAAAACTGGAGGAGAAAAATCCCAGCTGCAGGATGATGCCTGACCCTCCACAGGCACCACTCCCAGGCCGGGCATAAGGTAAGACCCGGTAATTCCAGGTGTCGGTGCTTGGGGGGGGGGGCAATTGGGTTGAATGGGGCTTGCCAGGAGGAGAGAAGTATAGTAAAAAAAAAAAAAGATGGAGATCCCCAGGGGCCATATAACTTGCAGGCTAATTTAGAAAAAAACTCTTAATAGCAAACAAAGGGAAGGCCACACCAGGACTACAATGACAAATCAAACCAATCTGCACAACATATGTTTTTGCAAATTTTGGCTGTAGTCAGAGGCGTTGATAGCATGAGATATTATTCGGGGCTCGGGCCCCAATCAAAAGGCCGGGGGTCTGGGGTCCGCCTAGGCCCCCAGAAGCTGTAGACATTTTGCTGCTGTCTCGTGCAAAATAACACATTTTCTGCTACTTTAGCCTTGTCCCGTTCCCCCCCCCCCCCATACCTGTTACATTATTTTGTGTCCTTTTTTGGTTGACTTGTCAGTTGTCGGGTAAAAACTTCATGTTGTAGATTAAAAGTTGTAGAATCAATAACGTACATCTGAAATATCAGTAGATCTGGGCTAAATCTACTGATATTTAAGAAGTACATGGGGCATGGAGGGGGGCTGGGTCTGCAGCTACTGCTCACTTTAAATTGTATGCAATGCATTGTAATTGCTTGCAAGCCACCACACTGCTGTCCATGCAGGCACGCACACCGAGTGTCAGTATCCACTCCACTACTGCACTAAAACTACTTGACTTTATTGGATTTTGCTGCCTGCCAGAAAGTCTTTGTCTCCAAGACCCCACAGCCCACACCCTTCCCTTCCTTGCTTTAATTTAGTTTCCTCCAGAAAGTCCTTCCTGGTATAGGGTTACCAACACTGGATTTCAAAAATAAGGAGAGAGCCCCCACACCCTTCCTTGTCCCTTACCACCCTGCCCCCGTCACTTGAGGCATCGAGAAAGGTATTGATTAATTCTTGGGCTCTAAAAGCACAGGCAGTGCAACTTAAGCAAAGTTTATTTTTGTTTTAATGGACTGCACTGTAATTATGGGCCCATCTTTAAACAAAACCCCCAATAAGTCTTGTGCTCTAATAAGCACAGGCAGTTTGCCCTAAACAAAGTTGTTTTGTTTTAATGGACTGTACTGTATAGGAGCCAACTTTCATTTTTCCGGGGGTTAAGAAATAGCTAGGCGGCCCCCAGAAGCTCTAGGGTTTTTGGTGCCCAGTGATGCATTTTGAGGTGTTTACTGACGAGACAGCACAGCATAACAAACACCATTTCAGTGCTAGCATATTACCCAAATTTGCCTGTTTTTTGTTATTACTCACTGCATTGACCTACTGCCCAGTGAGTGGTGGTATCACTCACCTACTTTTCTCCCTCCCCACAGCTACTGGTGGAACCTCTGATGGTGTCACTCACCCACCTTGACCCACTCCCCAGTAAGTGTTGCAGACACTAGGGGTGTCACTCACCCACCCTTACCCCCTCACCAGCTACTGGCATATCTTCTGGTGTTATCACTCACCACCTTGAACCACTCCCAGCAAGTGTTGCAGATACTGGTGCCATCTCTGACCTGGTGACTTTTTCTGCAGTCTAACCCCCAAATCTTTTCTCAATAAAATGAATTTGCCAAAAATATTGTCTGTTGTTTTATTAAAATGCCACCCACTTCCCACAGGCCAGGGTATCTCTTCCTGTTCTATCCCTGGTTTGTGGAAAGTGGGTGGCATTTAATAAAACACATATAATGTGTACTGTTAAAAGCCCTCTGGCACATAGTAGGAGTATACAAAAATGAAGCTGCATCCTGCCGTGTTATGAAATTAAGTAGTTCTTAATACCTAAGCACACAACAGTTTGGGAGCTTTAACTTTAAAAAAAAAAAAAAGGCAGATAACCACAATTAGCAAATTTCATACACAAACCACTTAACATAAGATACCAGCATCACATCACCTTCAGAAAACACAGATACTGTATACTGTAATGTATTGTTTTAAATACTTTTCGAAGTCCTACAAAAAAACAGAAAACAGCCACCCACTCACCCAGCCCTCCAGGTGTATGAGGTGTGATCTGCTATAGATGCTCAAACAAGTACAAAAGAAGAGCCGACCAGTCACTATAGCAAACACCAATATGTTTTGTAAAATCTTGTTTTACTAAATAATTGCATAATCCTTCAAGTAACTGGCCACCAGTAAAACTGTTAATGTTGACTCATCAAGAATAGAAGAAAAGGCAAAAAAACTGATTGGAGCCATGACCCATGACAACCTATGTAGATAGTAAAAAGTCAGAGCATTCCTTCTCCTAAATGCTTTGCCTCTGAAACAGTAACTTACATACTAACATACTAATTGCCAGCAGATTAGGCCTTACAGTCTATCGAGTCTGCTTGAACCTCAGATCCCTAGTTGGGTGCCGAGGCCCTCCCCACTTGTGTTCCAGAAACCCCTATCATCCATCCCCACCCCCCGGGCCAGGCCATCATCTGATACTTCCACTTTCTGTGTCTGTCCCACCCTCTCTTGAAGCCCTCAACTGTGGATCTCTGAACCAGCTCGCCAGGCAGTGCATTCCAAGGGTCCACCACCCTCTCAGTGAAAAACCTCCTCCTCTTTCCCCTCTCACCCTTCCACCTTCCAACTTCAAACCATGCCCTCTGGTGATACCTCCCTGCTTTAGTCTAAAGAGCCCCTCCATGTTTACTCTATTTATTCCCTTGAGGTACTTGTAGACCTCAATCATGTCCCCCCTGTCTCTCCTCTCCTCCAGTGAAAACAAGCAGAGCTCCTCAAGTCTGTCCTCATATGTCAAATCCCCTAGTCCTCGTATCATCTTAGTTGCCCTCCTCTGTACCCTCTCCAGGAGCTGTATGTCCCTCTTCAAGTGTGGTCTCCAGTACTGTACACAGTACTCAAGGTGTGGTCTAACCAGTCCATTGTACAGTGGCAGAATCACTTCCCTGCTCCTAGAGGTGATCCCCCTTACGATGCATCCCAACATCCTGTTTGCCTTGCTAGCTGCTCTCCTGCATTGCTCAGAGTTATTCATACGTGCATCCACCATGACCCCTAGGTCTTTTTCCCCTGTTGAGGCCTCCAGCGCCTCCCTTCCCAGGGTGTACCTGTGTTTAGGGTTTTCCCATCCAAGATGTAACACCTTGCACTTGGTGATATTATTAACTTATTGTATTGTTTTTGTCTCTTTTTATTTCCAGCCAGCAAACTTCAGTCCCTAATGCAGAGCCATCCTGTTAGCCCCAGCACTAGTGAGCTTAAACTTTATTGTAACTGCCAGTACTATTCACTCCTAATGGTCATCAGTGACACGTGGGGCTTTCCTGTGGCACTGCATGCAAGTGACTGGACAGGGTTCCTGAAACATTTGTTTTGGGGACATTGAGTGTGTGCATATCATGCACCAACTACCAAGAAACACAAGTTCAGTAGTAGCAATGTTCTCACCAGTTGTAGAGTGTAGTAATCCATTATTAAGAACATAATTATGATTCTGTGATAAATTATTACAGAATCATAATTATGTTCTGGTGGACAAGCGCATTTAGTCAGGCAGAGATCGGTGTTCACTGCGGTGACAGACAGCTTCACAGTAACAGTAATCCTTCCTTGCTTCATTTCCAGTTCTATGTGCTGGACTTTTTAAGTTACCCCACCTGTCCCCAGCCCAGCTTCCTGTAGGAGATTTAGAGGACCACTGGGCTGCTGTCTCAGCAAATATATATTAGGCTTAAACATAAACAAGATTTAACTTCCATTGTGCTCCCCACCCACATGTCCTACCTGGAAGCCATTTTCCTAATTTCCCCTTTTAGCGTCACCTCTCTGATTCCTCCTCCTTGGCCGGCTTTCTGATTCTGGCCGCCTCCCAATCCTGGGCCTCCAAAAAAGCCAGCTGCTGAGCTCCACTACTCATCTCTACCGTTACTGCCCCGCTGTCCATGGGGTGTCCCCAACCATTCCACACCATCATTGCCATGTGGGGAGCGACTCACACAGTGGCACAAGCGAGAGATCCCGTGACTAAAAGGAACTCGGTCCACACTTTTCTGCTAAGGGCGGTTGTCGGCTGACAGAGCAAGAAACTTTCAAGAAAACCCACTGCCATCATAACGGCGCCAAATTCCAATTCCGCTGAAATAGCAGCATCTGATTGGCCGGATCTCGCCAATCACTCATCCTCCAATCATGCAGCTGCACACAGCTTGGTTGGGCTGGCAGGCAGGGAGGGCAGGCAGTTAAAATTAAAGTGCTGGTGTTGGCTGACTGATGAGAAAATGGAATGGCATTCCGTTTCCGGCGGTCCGCTCTTCTGCAATTTAACCCTGACCTCTGCTGTAACTCTGTAAATTCCCTTCCCATGGGGGCTTCAAGTTCAGTCCCTCAGCGTCAGTGCCTATGCTGTACTTGGGCTGGGCAGTGCACAAAAATGGGGTTGCAGGCAGCACACAGCACAGAAGTGTCTGGGGCCCAAACAAAATGTTCGGCCTGCTAGCCCCGGAGGCTCAGCCCTAACAACGCCCCTAGCTGTAGTACTTCTTTAAAGGATATTAAACCAAAAAAAACCCTCCTACAGTAGGCGACATGCACAACATGCATATCTCCTCAGCCAGCCGCCATCTTTCGGTGCTTGTTTACGCTATTTTGACACCCCCTCCCTGACGCTGGTACAGTAGAAGAATTTCACTTGGTTGATACCCACCCAGACTGAACCCTGAAGGGGGTAAGCTTCCAGGCATCAGCTTTAGATCCTGAGTCCTACCTACTCGGGCCATTGTCTCCATCCTCTCACAAGGCAAAGCTTTCTGCTCATGGTGAAAGGTCTGGGTAGGTAGGAGTCTGGTGGGCAGAAGACCCGATAGAAAAAGGAGCAGCCCGAGCAAGCCTAGGCAGAGCCTGGGTTACAAGGAAAAAAAATGTAAATAAAAAAAAAAAAAAAAGGCAGGTAGCTGGGTGGATGGATGGCACTTGGCTCGTTGCCCACATTCACTGAAGTCCTTGTTAAGTGGACTAAAGAGGGTAAAAAAATAAGCTAGATTAAAAAAAATGTTAAAACTTAATATATTCGACTTATTTTAATTTGGGGGGGTTAAAAGATTGCAAAAAACACACAAAGTTCAATGAAACATAATATATTTGCATACCTGGTAATTTGTACCGTATATACAATGGTTCTCCATGAAGGTTGTTCTGAAGTACTTTTATTTTCTGTTGTGATAAAAGTTATGTTTGCCTGCTTCTTGCATTTTATATCGTTAAAGCTACTTGAGCAATTTCCATTAAGTCTGACATCTTTGTAGATACTACAGTTGTGCTCTAACATGTCAGACTGGAAGGCATGGTTTCATGGGGGCAGGTCATGTCAAATTAATCTCATAAGTTTCTTTGACTGGGTTACCAGGGAGGTGGCTTACGGGAGAGCAGTGGACATGGATTGTCTGAACCTCAGTCATGCTTGCGACACTGTGCTGCGCAAGAGGCTAGTTAAGGAAACTAAGCAGCCGGGGTATGGGGAGGATGTGACAAGCTGGGTATCAAACTGGTTAAGGGATAGGAGGCAAAGGCTAGTGGTAAACGGTAGTCAGGAGATAGGGTGACTAGTGGGGTGCCCCAGGGTTCGGTGCTGGGGCTGGCTCTCTTCAGTGTCTTCATAGGCGACATTGCGGAGGAGCTTGAGGGTAAGGTGTGTCTCTCTGTGGATGAAACAAAACTCTGCAGGCAGGTTGACACTCGGGAAGGGGTGGAAAGAATGCAAGGGATGTTAGTAAACTAGAAGAATGGAGGCAGCTTGGGATTCAGTATAAAAAAAAGCAGGGTTATGCACTTAGGGCTGTGGAAACTAGGGTCTATGTATAAGATGGGGAAATGGAGCTTACAGTCACTAAGCAAGAAAGAGACCTAGGGGCCCTCATATCTGATGACCTCAAGGTAGCTGGGCAGTGTGACAGAGCAGTGGGGAAAAGCCAGCAGGATGCTGGGGTGCATTGGGAGAGGGATTTCTAGCAGGAAGACGGGAGTTGGTGCTGCCATTTTATCGTTCACTGGTGGGGCCCTACCTGGAGTACATTGTCCAGTTCTGGAGGCCACACCTCTGCAAGGAGACCGGTAGGGTGGAGGTGGTACAGAGGAGGGCAACCAAAATGATGAGAGGGTTGCACAAGAAGCTATATGAGGAAAGGCTGCAGGGACTAAATACATATTCCCTGTAAGGGAAGAGAGCGAGAGGGGACATGACTGAAACCTTGAAGTACCTCAAAGCAGTGAACAAGGCGCAAGTGGAAGCTTGATTTCAGAGAAAGAAAGGCACCACAACAAAGGGGCATGCAATGAAGCTAAGAGGGGGAAGTTTAGGAGAGAGATGCAGAAATACTTCTTCACAGAAAGGATGGTGGATGACTGGAACAGCCTGCCAGAGGAGGTAGTGGGGGGAACTTCAAGCATGCCTGGGATAGGCACAGGGGCATATTAGAGGAACAGAGAAAGGTGACACGTATGACCAGCTAGGGTCAGTGGTGACGGAACAGGCAGGGACAAGGAGCAGACAGGACAAGCCTAAAGGTCCTTGCTGCCAACAAAATCCATGTATCTATTCTTCAAAGGCAATTGACCAAACAACATCTGAGATATGAACACTGGAAAATCCAATTTTAACATACTGTAGACAAGTTGTGCGAACCCTAATAGACAATCTTATCGATCCTACAATAATACACACTTTAAGCACTCATAATCCCATCAGTTTTAATTGGATTTTAGTAATTTATGCGTAACTTTTCTCAGTTCATTGATCTCCTTTCAGTGACTTAATTAGAAAGCTCATTGCATGTCTAATTGAGGTTCACAGATCTTCTATTATAAATCTTCTACTCGTTCATAAAATGCAATTCGCAGATACATTTTTTTTAGTTACTTACTTACCTTCTCCTAACAGTCCTGTCCTCATTTGTGTAAGTGACCTCTGAGCTCCAACACTGCCATACCTGGAGATTGTTGTGCCCACAGCTCCCCCCGCCCCATGGTAGTTTCTTTTGGGCAGAACCCTATCCAGAGACCTCATCCAGTGCTCTCAGGTTGCAGCATGGGTTCTACCAACACTGGACATCATTCTACAGACCAGGGGTTTCCACCCTTTCTTGTCCTTCCCCTGAAGACTGAGCACTAGTGAACCCAAGGCTGTGTATGTCCAGGTGCCCTAGCGTGATTCCGGGCCACCTCCCATGAGGCATACTGCACCTATTAAATTGCAGAAAGAATAAAAAACAAGGTGGCAAACTGGTGGACTAGCCAAGCTCTTGACGTAAAACATGTGCCACACAACATAAAATAAAGAACCGTGCTGGGGCTACCCCATATAAAACCAATGCATTCGTTGTCTGATTCATAAAAAAGATTTATTGTAACAAAAATCAGGAGCAGCACTTACCCACCATGTGGTGGTAAATGCTGCCCTGATTTTTGTTACAATAAATCTTTTTTGACTCAGACAACCAATGTATTGGTTTTATATGCAGTACCCTTAGCATGGTTCTTTTATTCTATTTAATGTTGTATGATACTTCACCTATCACTTTATCCTCCTGGGCAGCAGAAGCCAGTGCTGCACCATGCTGCTCTTCTTCCTCAGCATGGAGCAGTAGAGCATCCTTTCAGGTGTTCCATCGTTCTCCCTGCAGCTCACTGTGACTTTCCGGGCTCAGAGTTGCCTGCATGGCAAGTGGCTGTCCAGTCAATGCACTATTGGGTCAGCCCAGTTTAGGGTAATTTTTATTGAGACTCTTACTGCAATACAACTGCATTCTTTTCTCATGAAGGTAAACAAACAGGCCGCAGCTTAGGTCAGTGGCGCTCAGTTAATTAGTAACATAGATCAGAACCGAAGATCGGCATGCAGCACTCTCTCAGGGCATGCAGAAAAAACAATGTCTAAAGGCACTGTATCAGTGAATAATTAAATATTTACTCTTTTCACCATGGTGAAAAACAGCAGTTACTTAGAGTCAGGTATCCCGAAACCTCATTCCTGATGCACGTCACATTAATACCCTAATTTCCCTTGGTAAAGCGTATTAACATGAAACGCATTGGGAATGACATTTTGGGATGCTTTGGACTTTACTTTTGTGCATGCCCTCGGGGTGGTGAGTGTCAGTCTCTGGTTCTGATCCATTTGTTTTTTCCCCTAGAGGTCTTTGTACTCCTGTATTCTGACTTGCCCAATTCTAGCCAGCCCCTGTAGCCCTGTCACCCACCTACTCCTACCTCCTTTCTCCCTTGGGGTTGCCCCCCAAGATGTGGCCTTCATGGTTGCCATGACCCCTCTCGAGATCTGGATCCAGTGGAGGGGGGAAGGTTCTTGGTCAGTGGTGCGGGGCCTTTGGGGGAGACTGGATGTCACCCTGTAACAATTTTTCCACAACTTTTTTCTCTGACACCCTAGGATTCTACTCGCAAGCCGCAAGGACATGCTCAGCAGTGTGTGCTTGCAAGCTGACAGCAAATGTCCCAACCCCCTTTCTGTTTGTCTCCTGCTACGTTGCCACCTGAGGACACCTAGGTGGTGGTAGCCTTGCAAGAACACTGCCCTCCCTCCCTCCATCTTCAGAGGAGGGGAGCATCCACCGGGTTGCTTTGTCCTCTTCCCTCTGGCCATCCCCCTACTCAGTGGGCTTGTTCCTGAATCTGGGACACCAGTGTTGCGAGAGTTAGCCCTACTGTTGTGTCAGTGGGCCATCTGTTATTGCAACTTCAAAGCACAAGCTGCAGCTTTCTTTCTCAAAAAAACGTAAATGTAACTGCTCGTAGTCTGAAGTTTAATTGTGATTATATCTTACACTGCACTTGTTTAGAAGCGTACTTTGATTGTGATGTTGTAATTACAGTATGTTGTTCTAATCCCAGGAATCCACTAATATTATTATTCTTTGCAGTGCCCCTTTAAGCCAGCACTGCCCTGGAGCCAAATAGAATGCTATGCTGATTATGGAATGTTTAGCTTGTGAATTCATTTTCAGATTGCCCTATTCTAACTGCCTGGATTCTACCTCAGATTTTCAGTCTCCGCTGCAAAGTTCAGACACCCTGGAGCGAAAGTTCTTTAAATTTGATGGACTGCATCTGACTAAAGAGGGAGTCAGTGCATTGGGGCAGAAGTTTGACGTCTTTGCAGAATATTTAAACTAGCAAATTGGGAGAGGGGTGCAGCACCCCATACGTCGAATGGGAAGAACACCCCTCCCCCCTCAGCTAGTGGTCAAACAGGAATTCAGCGTGTTTGCCGCTCATTTGCATTACCAGGTAAGAAAAAGGTTTGTCTCCCCATACGATGCACAGGGTAATGCCAAACTTCACCCAACAACTAACACACCAAAATCTGGCCAATGGAAAATCATGTAATATAATGCTCACAGCCTGGGAAATAAGATCCCAGACCTGCAGGCAATAATGTCAGAGGCTAAACTGGACATAGTAGCACTAGTGAGACGTGGTTTACCAGTAACCACACTTGGGAGACTTGTACCTTGGCTGTGTATTGTTCAGAAGAGACCGAGGTGCAAAAGGGGGAGGAGGGTCCCTGTATGTTAATGAAAATATCAAAGCTACAGAAATTCAGAATACACATAAGGAGCCAGAAGAACTGTGGGTCACCCTGGAAACAGGAAATGGGACAGCCATAAGAACTGGGGTTGTCTACAGGCCCCCAGACCAGAGGGAGGACATGGACACATTACTGTTAGAAGATATACAAAACATGACAGCTAAAGGGGAGGTTCTGATAATGGGAGACTTCAACATGCCAGATACAGATTGGTCAATACCAGCAGGAACATCTGCCAGAACTAGACTCATAGTGGATTCCCTGCAGGGGGAGGGCCTCAAACAACTGGTACAGCAACCCACAAGAGACAGGGCTATCCTAGATCTAGTACTGACTAACAAAGAAGGGATCACAGATCTCCAGGTAGAAGGTCACCTGGGGGCCAGTGACCATCACATAGTAAGGTTCAATTTGGCTACTACATCTAAATCATCCCATTCCAAGGCAAAAATATGGGACTTCAGAGGAGCTGACTTTGATAAGATGGCCAACAGAGTTAAGCTAGCCCTGGCAAAAAGAAACACAGGTGAGGGGGTACAGGCAAAGTGGGCAAGCATTAAGGATGCAATACTTGAAGCAACATCCGATTGTGTTAGACAGAAAAGGAAGTGCAAAAGAAGAAGGAAACCACTTTGGTTCTCAAATACAGTAGCAGAAAAGGTCAGAGCCAAAAGGCTGGCCTTCAGGAAATATAAGGGAACACAGCGGGATGAAGATAGGGAGGCATACCAAACTGCCCTAAGGGAAGCAGGTAAGGCAGTAAGGCAGGCAAAGTCCCAAACTGAGGAAACACTAGCACGAACAGTAAAAGAAGGTGACAAGACTTTCTATAGATACATTAGTGAAAGGAGAAAGTCCAGAGGGGTATTGCTGCTTAATGGAGAAAAGGGAGCATGTGAGGAGGAGGACCCTGTAAAGGCATCTATCCTAAATAGATACTTTTGCTCAGTATTTACTGAAGAGAAGGTAGGCAGGGCCCACAGCTCAGCATCATGGACACAGGGGGGAGGAGGTAGGCACTACTCCTTCACAAAAGAAAGGGTCCTACAAGAACTTGCTAAGCTCAGGTGGATAAGGCAATGGGACCTGATGGCATACATCCCAGGGTACTTAAGGAGCTAAAGGAGGAACTAGCAGAGCCATTAGCAGAATTGTTTAGTGAGTCTCTGAGCACAGGAGAGGTCCCAGAAGACTGGAGAAGGGCTCATGTGATCCTGCTCCACAAGAGTGGTAGCAGGGAGGAGGCGGGAACTACAGACCGGTCAGTCTTACCTCAGTAGTGGGCAGATTATGGAGGCACTCCTTAAGGAAAGGATAGTGCAACACCTGGAATCCATAGGGGCACAGGATCCAAGACAGCATGGGTTTACAAAAGGAAGGTCCTGTCAAACTAATCTCATAGATTTCTTTGACTGGGTAACCAGAGTGGTGGACCAAGGGGGAGCAGTTGATGTCGCCTACCTTGACTTCAGCAAAGCTTTTGACACTATTCCACATAGAAGATTGATAAATAAGCTGGGTAGGCTCAGGGTGGGTCAGAAGTTGGTCAACTGGGTGGCAAACTGGTTGACGGGCAGAAAACAGAGAGTGGTGGTAAATGGTATACAGTCAGAAGAGATGCAAGTCACAAGTGGGGTACCTCAGGGATCAGTCCTGGGGCCAGTCCTCTTCAACATCTTCATTAGTGACCTTGCAGATGGACTAGAGGGTAAGGCTTGTCTGTTTGCAGATGACACCAAGATCTGCAACAGAGTAGATGATCCAGATGGGTGGGCAGAATGAGAAGAGATCTGGATAAACTAGCAGAATGGTCAGAAGAGTGGCGGCTGGGATTTAATGCAAAGAAGTGCAAAATCATGCACACAGGGAAGAGAAACCCTGAAGCCACCTATAGGCTGGGAGGGGAGTTGCTAGCAGTCACAAAGGAAGAAAGAGACTTGGGCATCATCATCACTGATGACCTAAAATAATCCAAGCAGATCTCTAAAGCAGTAGGTAAGGCTAGGGGGGGTGTTAGGGTGTATTAGTAGGGGTATCACAAGTCGTAAGAGGGAGGTAATAATCCCTCTGTACAAGACACTGGTTAGGCCCCATCTGGAGTACTGCGTGCAGTATTGGAGGCCACACCTTCCCAAGGACATTAACCAAATTGAGGCAGTCCAGAGAAGGGCAACCAAAATGGTGCAGGGACTGCATCAGAAGACTTATGAGGACAGATTAACGGAGCTCAATATGTATACCCTTGAGCAAAGGAGGGAGAGAGGTGATATGATTGAGGCATTCAAACACCTTAAGGGCATAAACAAGGTGAAAGAGTCTAACATGTTTAAATATAAGAAAATAGCAGGACAAGAGGACACAGCATGAGATTAGAGGGAGGCCGATTAAGGGGAATGTGAGGAAATTCTTTTTCACAGAAAGGGTGGTGGATGCATGGAATGGCTTACCACAAGAAGTGGTGGCTATGAATACAGTGCAGGGCTTCAAACAGGCATGGGATAGGCATAAGGGAGCAATACAAATGACTATGAATAGATAGGTCACTGACAGAGCAAAGGCCGATGGCACATTTATAAGGTAGAAAAAGAAATGGTCAGACTGGATGGGCCTTGTGGTCCTTATCTGCTGTCAACTTCTATGTTTCTATGAGATCTCTATCAGGATCGTTTAAATTGTGCATAAGACCAAAAAAACGTAAGTATTTTGTCTTATTTTTTCATTACTGCCTTATTTTTATTGTTATTTAGTCTTTTTACCTCATAGATTAAGTTCTTTAGTTTTTATCGGTTCCTCACGGTTCCTTTGAACCGAGGGGTAACCGATTGCTTTGTAAATTTCACAGGAAACTTTTAGGTAGGTTTCCGATTATTTTTACTTTAAAAGTATTTAATTTAACTGCTTTTGAACCGAGGTGGTTCCGGTTCTCATAGCGGTTTCTTGGTTCCGGAACCGATCAGAACCTTGTTTCTGTTTAAATTTATCGGTTTCTGAACCAGTCTTTTTTATTTAAACTGACCGCAAAATTTTAAATCTTGTCCTAATTAGCGGTTTTTGAGTCCTGTTTTCTATAATGGTGGATAAACCTAAAAAGAACACAGGACCTACAGGTTTTAAGAATTATATTAAATGTGCTGAGATATTTGCAAGGGCTGACAAACATGACCTTTGTCTGCTCTGTCTTGGTGTTAAGCATTTCAGTGAGGATTGTGAGATTTGCAAGTCTTTCCCTGAAAAAACTGTGGAGAAGCACAAGGAGAGGCTTAAGAGAAGACTTGAAGAGGGGTCCCTGGGCCCTGACCAGCCCAACCCCTCAAAAAATTTGGCAATTCCTTATACAGCCTCCAAATCCACCCCTGATACAGAGGAGGGCTCTAGTAAGAGAGGCAGTCAGCCGGCTGACTCTCCGGTGCCTGCCAAAAAACTAAGAAAAAGTAAGCACACTGACACCCTGGCTGAAACACCTCAAGGGGTCCCTCAGGTGCCCACACATACTCCCTCTTCTGCTGATATTTCACAAGCTCTGGCTTTGTCAGAAGTGCTGCAGGGCCTGCCCCCCAGCAACCTGTAACTGTACCAGCTGATAAAACAGCTGCTGCTACTCCTCTTGTACAGTACCTGTTCTCATTATGGGTGGTGATGATGGTGAAGATAAGGAAGAGGAAGGAATAGAGCCTGAGGTGTCACCGAAGCAAGACTTTGATTACCCCCTAGGCCTTCAGAGGATTTTTCCTCCCATTTTTCTTATATTAAGAAAATGATGGAAACACTGGACCTCCAGACAATTGAGGAAGTGCAGAATGAAGTAGAGTGTCCGTGAGGAGATCGTGAGGGCCTCGCTGGTTCTGCCCTCCCCCAAGCCGAATCCCCACTGTTCTACGGGCATCCACAGTGTCCATGAGGAGGTCATGAGGGCCTCGATGGTCCTGCCCTCCTCCAAGCCGAATCCCCACTGTTTTATGGGCATCCACAGTGTCTGTGAGGAGGTCGTGAGAGCCTCGCTGGTCCTGCCCTCCCCAAGCTGAATCCCCACTGTTCTACGGGCATCCACAGTGTCCGTGAGGAGGTTGTGAGGGCCTCGCTGGTCCTGCCCTTCCCCAAGCCAAATCCCCACTGTTCTACGGGCATCCACAGGTACGACACACTGCGCTACTGCTGTTCAAAGCGGAGCTCTGCTTACTGCCAACTGAAACAGAGGACTTTGAATCTTGGCGCCTTTTTCAGGCCTGGACAATTTCCATCAGCAGAGCACTGCTGATAGTTTTTTACCTACTCATTTTGTGCCCTAATACTGTATTTTGCACACTCGCCTAAGGTGCTTTAATTTAAATTTCAGCTTTGTTGTTTAATTTAGGCTGAATTCTGCAAGAAGCTGTATTATCTAATCTGGCTTCATAACAAAGTTCAGCTGTAAGCATAATCAGGAGCTGTAACTGCAAGTAGCTTTAATTACTATCCAAGTTCAGCTGCTGTTAGGATTTAAAACGAAGTTCAGCTGTGGGTTTGTTCAGGAGCTGTAACTGCAAGCAGCTTTAATTACTATCCAAATTCAGCTGCTGTTAGGATTCAAAACAAAGTTCAGCTTTAAGTTTGTTCAGGAGCTGTAAGAAATTAAGTTAGCTCAGCTGTTGGAAGGAGCTTGCTTCTCAGCGTTTTTCCTGCTACCGTTTAAAATCTGGGTTTGGGATTAAAAGGGCTGTATCTGAAAGCCCCTCCTCCTGCATACCTGTAAAATAATTCGCCTCTTTCCTCTCTTCCTAGTGTCCGTGAGGAGGTTGTGAGGGCCTCGCTGGTCCTGCCCTCCCCCAAGCCGAATCCCCACTGTTCTACGAGCATCCACACATACGACACACCGCGCTGCTGTTGTTCAAAATGGAGCTCTGCTTACTGCCAACTGAAGCCCCGCCACCACCTTAGGTGGACTCCGCCTTATATAGACACGGAGGATCACGTGAATTTTTTTATTTTTTTTTAACTATCAGCCTACTTTTCCATTTGCTGGCTATCTACTTCCACCACTAGAGGCCACCATAAAACACTGAGCAGTTTAAACAAACCATCAACTCCGCTTCCACACTTGCGGCCACTCTAAATGCAGTGCTGCATAATCAAGCCATCATTCCTCGGAATGTTCCCACTGCAGCTCACCACACTATGCCTGCTCATACCCTTAGCAGCCCTCCCACTCGCCTCCCATCCACAGCCACAACCTCACACCAATCTCTCAGACAGCAGAACGTCTCCACCTCCCTACCAGGCCACCTCCATCAAAGATCGGCCGCCTCTACATCTCTTGGTAAACTGGGTTACCGGGGCCTCTATCTTATCTCCCTCTTTCCACGCTGGGCAAATTGCACTACACTTTTCCAATTCAATCTCAGAAACCTTCCCAGCCACTCCATGTCCTCCGTAAGTCACAAGGGTACCTGTCCAAAACCAAACTGCTTTTACACTGCTGCTGTTGCTTCTCGAGGTGACGTTGAGTGTAACCCCTGGCCCACCCAACCCCTCCCCAATCCCTACTCTACCACAGGGGCTTAAACTAATGCGCCTGAACATATGCAGCTTACTGAGCAAGATCACCCTCTTTCAACCTAATGTCCTCACACTGCACCCAGATATTTTGATCATAACCGAAACTTGGCTGAAGTCCCATAATTTGGATATGGAATTAACAATCCCTGGCTACACACTAATTCGGCACGACTGCCAGGGAAATGAAAGGGGTGGAGGCATTGCCATGTTCATCGCCGATCTCCTTCTGTTCACCCCTATCCTTCTCTCCCTGCCCACGCTTTCAATTGATTCACTGCTGATTAAGCTCTCACTCCCACATATAATCCCTATATATGTAATGGGGTCATACTGTGCCCTCGGCACCCCCATGCCTCTCATAATGGACCACCTGAGCACCCTCAAACAGCTAGCCTCTGGGGGTGAGCTCCTTATCCTTGGTGACTTCAACTCTAACTGGCTCTCCAGCACCAGCTCCAAGCTTCGGTGCCATGTAGCTGCACTAAATCTGTCCCAACAGATTTCAGAACCAACACGTTTGAATCACAAGTTCCTGAACCACTCCCTACTAGACTGGGCCCTTACCTCTCACCCGCACCGTATTCTCGACTCAGGTCTCCTTCCAGACTCACTAAGTGACCACCACATGATCTACGTGGTAAGGAGAATCTTCAGGCCCAAAGCTCCTCCCCCCCCCCCGCCGTATACTGCTCACCAGTTCCTACAAATCCCTCGACCTCTCAGCTCTACTATACGATCTGTCCAACTTGGACTGGTCCTTCATCCCTTGGGCCCCCTCCATAGACACTGCCTTCGACCTTTTCAAGTCTAATTTCCTCGCTGTATGGAACCATCACGCACTGCTGAGAAGGACCTGTGTCGGGGGTGCCCGCCCACCTACCCTGGGTCACAGCCAATATTATCGACCAACTACATGCCAGGGACCAAGCATGGAAAGCCTATAAGGCTTCCAATACCCTGGAAGCTCTCCAGTTCTACCGAGCTCTCTGCAGCTCCTGCACTAGGCTCCTATGTCAGGCCAAAGCAAGCTATTTAAAGGCCTCTTTCCACTGTAACCTAAACCACCCTGCAAAATTCTGGAAATCAATCAAATCTCTTCTCACCCCCGGCCCAGCCTCCCACCCCAGCCCTAAATGCTGATGGCTTCACCATCACTGACCCAGGCGAAGTGGCCTCGGCTTTCAACACCTTTTTCACCACCTGTGCGGCCTCTCTCCTATCCTCACTCCCCCAGTCTCACTCAAGCCCACCCACTCCCACTCCACCCTCCCCAGAGCTTCGCCTTTTGCATGGTCTCACCTACAGATGTGCTAAAAGCCATATGGGCACTTAACCCCAGCAAAGGTAAATGTCCCTTGGGCCTCAACTCCAAAATGCTTTACTTATCTGCCCTACCATTGCCTCCCCACTGTCCACACTCCTCAATCTCTCTTTCTCGCTTGCTTCAGTACCATCCGAATGGAAAAGTGCTACTGTTATTCCACTCTCAAAAGGGGGTGACCCCTCTACTCCGAGTAACTACCGCCCTATCTCCCTGCTACCCATCCTGGCCAAAATCCATGAGCGTCTTGTGCTAGAACAACTCTCCGCCTATCTCAATGCCTCTTTCTTCTTTACACCCTACCAATCGGGATTCAGGAAGAAGCATTCCACTGTCACCTCCCTCCTCAGGCTCACCGACACTGTCCTCACGGTATGAATCACGGGCACATCAACTCAACTATTTTTGTCTACCTCGCCAAGGCATTAGACACCGTCTCACACACCCTTCTGTTATCCAAACTCGTCCAGGCAGGTCTCTCGAGTATCTGCACCAAATGTTTCAACTCCTACTTAACAGGCAGATCCCAATCTGTGAGAATCGGTCACCATACCTCTGCCCCACCTCCCCGTAACCTCGGGGGTCCCCCAAGGCTCGGTACTTGGCCAGATCCTGTTCTCCATCTTCTTGAATGACCTTCCCTGCGTATGCCAAAATACATCCATTCATATGTACACCGATGACACGGCCCTTCATACATCAGGTCCCTCACCCTCTGAAGTGGCCTCTAGACTGCAGGAGGACTTCAATGCTGTGCAGCTCTTACCTAACCAGCTCTTTCTCAATCCCCAAAAAACTATCTCCCTAACCTTCGGCTCAAGACAGAGGCTTGGCCAACTCCCCACAACTCCCACCTTTCATACTATCGACGGGACTCCTTTGGAGGTAAGCATCTCCTTCCGTACCGGATCTGGCTCGACCAGCACCTTGACTTCTCAGTTCATATCGACTTAATACACAAGAAACTTCTCCCCAAGCTGGGCGCCATTTATCATAACAAGGGCTGCTTACCCCTGGCAACTCGCAAAGCAATCCGACAACAAATGATTCTACCTATAGTCGACTACGGCGACGTAGTTTACAGTGCCGCCCCCAAGTCCACCCTCACAAGACTCAACCCCCTCTTCCACTCCTTCTGTCGATTTGCTTTGGATTGCACTCCCTCTGTGCACCACTGTGACCTCTACAAGATGTTAGACCTCCCCTTGCTACAGGTTCGGAGACTTACCCACTGTGTGAGGTTAACAGCAAAATTCTGGACGCAGCCCCCCCCCCACCTAGAGCTTTCCTTCGCAGTTCAACCCCCTTCGGCATATTCCCTCAGGAACATTGACTCCTGGTTACTGCATGTCCCACTCATGACCACAGCCAAAGGCCAGGACGCATTTAACTACCGCATGCCTAAACTTTGGAACTCCTTGCTGGCTGACATTAGACACACAGACAACCCTCAGCGGTTAAACCAGCTCCTCAAGTCACTCCCTCCTCCCCCGCTCATGTAGTCCTCTCCACAGAAATGCCATTTATCCCCCCTTCCATCCTTAACTTTACCATCTCTTCCAGCCATGCCCCAGGCCCTAGTCCACTGGCAGAAGAAATCTGGCCTGTCGCGCCTGACGTAATCGCAAATGTTCAGCGTTACTATTCTACTCAATTTGCACATCTGGATTATGGGCCCTTGGAACTGTTAGTAGTTGCTGTCACAAACCCACTCAGCAGGTCAGGCCCTCTACTCCCAAAGTGCCAACCTCTGAGCGCAGTCTTGTGAACAGTTTAACAGAACAAGGTAACCCTTTTGTCTGTTTTGTGAGTTCGGATCAAGCTTTGGTCTCAGGTCTTGGAGGGATTCAAACTGTTAACCTCTTGCTAGAGTACCCAATGCACAGGCTCAGATATTTCTGTCTTCGGGGGGGTCAGATATCTTTGCCTACGGGCACCTAACCAAGTATACAGAGATGAACCCTTAAAAACTTTAATAAAGACCTCAGATTTGAAACGCTTCTCTTTCCAGTTTGGTATCACCATTCATGCTTATGTCTATTGTCTGCTTTAACCATATATACTTTACATACAACTAAAAGAAATTCAAAGACAGACCAAATATGTTCTAAAAAGAATTTTCCTAAAAATGGATAAAAAATATGTAAAACACAAAATACAGAACTGTTATCACAAGACATACAAATATTTTAAAGGAACAAGGTTTAAACAATGCAAATTCCTACTTACAATACTTAGATTTGCCTCTCTCTCTCTAAATACCTGCTTAAAGTGCTTACAGATGTGTCCTTGTCAGAGTCTAGGTAAAAGTATGTCTGAAGTAAAACAGAATAATCCTTAAACAAACTGTATTTGCCAACCCCTTTTGTTTGAGGTCATCCAGCTCCTCCTCTGTCAAATTATATATAAAAATATATCTAATAAAAAAAAAGGATGTCTTTTCAAAGTATTACATTTTGCAACCACAACATATCTCCTATGTTTCAAATGACATCTCTTTGATCCATGCTGCATCCTCCCTCACACAGGCTTCACAGGAGCATTTACAACCTTGCACCAGTTTGCTAAACCTGGTTTCCCCTTTGGAACGTCATAAAAATGGGTATGCTCAACTCAAGCTTCTACCACCCTGTAATTAGGTTCAGGCCTTCCACGTAACACGTGGTGTCTAAAAACTGAGTGTGTGTGATCTCACATGCTGTTTTCAGCATTTTTCTCATGGCTTTCATCTTTCAGCTGAAACCTGGGGGGGGGGAGATGAGTGAGGACATTCTAAGAGCACCAGATTTTTCAGCAGACAACACCAGTAATACATTTTTATATTTAAAACAAAATGATACAACACTCAGAACTGGCTGTCCACGTCACAGCTGATACTATGTTAGCTGGTATCTTAGGCATCAAGCTTACAAGATCTGTTTATACTGTTTAACGCCTGTTATGTTCTGAACTGTGCACTATCTGAACTGTAATGTATGTATTTCAGTGCTATACTTGTCCTCTCCCCCTTCCCCCAGGACGCATCTGGAACAGAGTGGTACTCTGCTCAGTGTGCCTTCCTGGTGAAACTCTGAAATAAATAAATAAATATGGAACTAATGGGGCTAACACCCTCAAAATGACTTCTCCTTCCTCATTACAAATTTTTCAGAAAAGACATTCTGGAAATTTTAAAAGCTTCTCAAACTGTTACACCTATTGACAAAAAATGTGACAAAAAGTACCAACTGGAGAGATCTGGTGCTGAGTTTTTATTCAGTCACCCAGATCATCAGGGAATTATACAGCAGGCAACCTGTGAGAAGGCCAAAACCCCCCCCTTGTCTTCTCATACAGCTGAAAAAGACTCCAGAAGGGCGGACCGTATGGCTAAGAGGGGGTACCTCTCTGCATCCCTTGCTATCAGGCAAGCCACTTACCAGGAGTATGCTGCCCTTTACCAAGAGGCTTTATGGCAGTCTGTGGTGGATAATGCAGAGGCAAATCCCTCCCTCACTGTTTCTAAGTTACTAGAGATAGCCAGATTAGGTTTGGAGGCTTCCAAATACCAATTCCAGATGGCAGCAGACACAAATTACACTGCTGCCAGATGGAAGGCTGGTACTATAGTTATGAGAAGGTTTGCCTGGCTGAGGGCTACCAGCCTCACCCAGGACACTCAAAACAAAGCAATGGATTTCCCAGTTAAGAGCCATTCCCTTTTTGGTGCACAAACTGAAGCCTACACGAAGAAAGTAGACGAATACAAGGCTACTTTCAGAAGTAATTCCACCAGGGACAAACCTTCTCCTTCCACTTCTTATTCTAGGGGAGGCAGGGGCAGGTATACTTTTAGAAGACCTTTCTTTCAGGTGCAAGCTGCTCCTCAGGTACAGTACTAACCCCAGCAGATGGGTTTTTACAGGGCCAGGGGCAGAAGAGGCTCCCGTAGAGGGTCTCATTCTACCCAACCTCAACAACAACAACTGCAGAACCCCTGACTCTTCCCCTCAGGCTGCCTGTCCACATCCAGTAAGGGGCAGACTTGCCCACTATTTCCAGGACTGGTCAAAAATCACATCAGTCAGGTGGGTCCTGGAAATAGTGGGTCAGGGTATCTCCCTTTGTTTCAAGTCCCTTCCCCCTCCAAGGGTAAAACGTTTTGCATCAGTTCCTCCCTCACAAAGAAAACTGCTGGAGCAGGAGGTAAAAAACTTATTACTGGCAGAAGCAGTCGAGCCTGTCCCACACAAGCAAAAAGGGCAAGGGTTCTACTCCAGGTATTTCCTAACAACAAAAAAGACTAGAGAGTGGCGGCCTATACTAGACCTCAGACATCTAAACAAGTACTTGGTGAAACCCAAGTTCCAAATGGTCACAATGGCAATAATCCTGCCAACACTACAAAAAGGGGACTGGCTAGCCTCTTTGCTTTTTAAAGATGCATATTTTCATATCCCTGTCAGAGAATCACATAGAAGATATCTCAGGTTCACTCTCCCCTCAGGCCAGTACCGGTTCTCAACACTTCCTTTCGGCCTTACCTCTGCACCAAGGGTGTTCACAAAGTGCATAGCAGTAGTAGTGGCACATCTCAAAAAGCTGGGGTCACAGTTTTCCCATATCTGGATGACTGGCTGATTGTAGGAAAATCCCAACAAGTATCAGAACACTTACTGCTAGCTCAAGGTGTTTTCTCCTCCCTGGAGTTTCTTCTAAATGCCAAGAAATCAGTTCTCACCCCCAATCCAAGTATTGCAGTTCATAGGGGCAGAACTCAATACAACTCTGGGAAAGGCTTTTCTACCCTTGGAAAGGGTACAGGCTATCCAGCTTCTAGCAAGCTCATTTGTCCTGGGCAGGCCAAAACCAGCAGCTCAGTTTCTACAGCTGTCCGACCACATGGCTTCAGCAACAAGCACAGTCATGGGTGCCAGATTCCACATGAGGGACATTCAGTTTCACCTCAGGGCTCATTAGTCCCAGAGGCGAGATCCACTTTCAAAACTAGTCCCTGTAACAAAAACTCTTCTACAGGCCCTTTAGTGGTGGAGGGATCCAGACAACCTAAGGGAAGGGGTGCCTCTCCAGCAGGAGCCCCCCCCTCCTTAGTGCTAACAACAGATGCCTCCCTCCTAGGATGGGATGCCCACTTAGGGGACCACACAGTTCATGGCTCCTGAAGCAGTGCAGAGTCCCTCCTGCACATAAATCTCCTGTAGTTAAAAGCAGTTTACCTGGCCCTTCAGGCCTTCACTCATCTTATAAAGGGAAAAGTGGTTCAGATCAGAACAGACAATACCACCACAATGTACAATATCAACAAACAAGGAGGGACAAGATCCACTCCACTGTGCACAGAAGCAATGAAAATATGGAGTCTGATTTACTCCATAAATGCCTCCTTACAAGCAATTTATCTGCCAGGGAAGGACAATACACTGGCACATGCTTTGAGCAGGATAAACCAGGCCCATCACGAATGGGCACTGAACAGCCAGGTAGTACAGGTCCTATTCAGGCGATGGGGAACCCCGGAAATGGATCTTTTTGCTTCCCACCAGGATCACTATTTACCCCTTTATTGCTGCAGGGCTCCAGTGAAAGGGACTGTTCCTGTGGACGCCCTGATTCTCTAGTGGACAGGAAAATACCTTTATGCCTTCCCTCCTTTTCCTGTGATTCTCAGAGTACTCATCAAGCTCAGGTCACAGCCAGCCTCAATGATTCTGATAGCCCCAGACTGGCCAAGACAGCCATGGTACTCCCTGTTGCTCTCAGTGTCACTGAGCAAACCGATCTACCTCCCTTGGAGGTACAACTTTCTGACTTCCTTCCAAGGCAGGGTGGTGTATCCCAATCTCAGGTCTCTCAGACTCAAAGCTTCGCTCTTGAGGACTTAGACTATTCAGATTCCCAGTACTCCCAAGCAGTTTTAGAAATCCTTAAGAGTTACAGAAAACCTTCCTCTAAGAAAACTTATGTTTCAAAATGGAAAAGATTTTCTATTTGGTGTACAGAAAAGGGCATAATCCCAGCACAGGCTGGCATTCCAACCGTCCTAGATTATTTGTTTTATCTACGTTCCTTGGGATTGCAGCACTCCGCTCTGAAGGTTCATCTGGCTTCACTTTCAGCTTATCTCTCTGTAGGGAAAGAGGTATCCCTAGCTTCGAATCCCATATTTAGAAGGTTTTTTTTTTTTTTACCTTCTTCTTTATCCCCCTTTCCTACCTCGGTGTCCACTCCTTCAGACTGCTCATCCCCCTTACGCCACTCACTCAGGATCTGCCCCTAGAGTGCCTTCTCTCCTCCCTCCTTCTGCACATTGGGGTCTGTTCTGAGTTCGGTGGTCTTGGGTGGAGCCGTCTTCATCTAGGATCACCGAGGGGTTTATCTGTTTTTCTCCCTCTACCCACTGAGGACGTCGGCACGCAGGACTTGTCAAGTGCCCAGACGTCCTCCCCTCCCCAGCTCTTGGCCCCCTGTGCCCGGGTGCCCGTGCTTCCACCGGCCCCGGAGCGTCGGGTGCATATAGCATCCCAGGAACCCACCCCTGGAGGAGGAGAGCATCCGCTGGGACGCCGGGATCCTTCTCGACTTCGCAACCCGAGTCTGCTCCCTAACCCAGGTTGCCGGCGTGGCGTGAGGTGGCGTCCAGCACCTCAACGCCAGTGCCACCGGGCTGGCCTAGAAGGTTTTTTAAGAGCCTTTTACATCTGTTTCCCCCTCATAGGGAACCAGTGCCAGCTTGGGACCTCAACATTTGTATTGCCCTTCTTATGCTTCCGCCATTTGAACCCTTAGCTTCTGCAGAGTTCAAATTCCTAACCTGGAAGGTAGTTTTCCTAGTGGCACTTATCTCTGCTTGGAGGATAAGTGAGTTACAAGCCCTATGTGTGGATAAGGACTGTATTTCTTTCCACGATGATAGGATAGTGTTGAGAACTAACAGAAAGTTCCTTCCCAAAGCAGTTTCTGACTTTCATTTAAATCAGTCCATTACCCTACCAGTATTTTTTACAGCACACACTAGCTGTGGTGAGCGTAGGCTGCATAGTTTGGATGTGAAGAGAGCATTGAGCTATTATATAGCCAATACCACGGATCATAGGCAGGACAGACAGCAACTGTTTCTTACCTATGGGGAAGTAGGTAAGGGATCTCCTGCTTCAAAGAGGACTATATCTTGGTGGATAGTCCAGTATATTCAGTTCTGCTGTTCAGAAGTGGGTAAGGTCCCTCCTTCAGGTCTTTGGGCCCATTCCACAAGGGGCATAGCTGCCACCATTGCAGCTGCCCGAGAGGTCCCTCTGTTGGAGATTTGTAAAGCAGCTACCTGGAGGTCAGTCTACACCTTTACTAAACACTACAACCTGGATACTCAGGCCAGGAGTGATGCCACTTTTGGAAAGGCTGTCTTGCAGTCTTTTTCCTAATAGATTCTGCTCACCTCTTAGTGGTACTGCTACATAGTCTGCAAAGAGTAATAATATTAGTGGATTCCTGGGGTTAGAAGAAAAACTTACTCACTTGTAGTAGTCTTGTTTCTTCCTAGGGATCCACTAATATTATTACTCCCCGCCCTTGGTCCTCCCCTTAGAATCACAGAAAAATTCTCTATACAGCTGAGATGCTTCTCAATATGAAGGACAGCTCACTGGCTGGCACACTTCGGTAATGCTCAGCTGGTAGGTTCTTTTGTAAGGGTATATCTGGATCAGAAAAGAGGACTCATCTGATTACTGTGTTTT
This sequence comes from Neoceratodus forsteri, assembly GCA_016271365.2. Lineage (NCBI taxonomy): Eukaryota > Metazoa > Chordata > Ceratodontiformes > Ceratodontidae > Neoceratodus > Neoceratodus forsteri. Next base: position 1,421,240,289 of record CM028129.1, read on the forward strand.
TTGTTGACCCTTTCTTGGCTTGTTACTACTTTTTTGCATGGCCCTGTTTGGCATTAGCATTCTAAAATTGTTATGTGTGTTCTGGCCTCTTTGCAGGCTTCACAGAAATCTGAGGTAGAATCCAGGCAGTTAGAATAGGGCAGTTTGCAAATAAATGCACAAGCTAAACATTCCATAATTAGCATAGCATTCTATTTGGCTCTAGGGCAGTGCTGGGTTAAAGGAGCACTACAAAGAGTAATAATATTAGTGGATCCCTGGGAAGAAACAAGATTACTACAGGTGAGTAGTTTGTTTCTTACTGATGTATTACTGTCTCTGGCTTGGACACATTTGAAGAAGGGCTCATGACCTCAACAGTTTTCCAAACACAGTAAAAAAATAATTAAAAAAATATATATATATATATTTTGGCCATTCCAGAAAATTGATACAAAAGTTGCCTGAGTTAACAGCACTGGATCAAGTAACTGGTTTTAGGTTGGTTCATTTCTATCACATAATTTGATTAAGCAGTAATGCATGACAGGGTGTCAGCCATGCTGGGATAATCTCACGCCTCGGGTGGCTGGGCATGAGATCTTAGGCTGAGTGTGTCCAACACTGGAGAATAATAATAAACTTTATTTGTATGGCGCCTTTCAATTAAATGCCTTAATATTAGAATCACAAAAACAAACAAACATCTCAAAAACAAGAAACATACCAAACTGATATCACCAAATAGTCACTAAATGCTTGGTGCCATAAAAAAGTTTTTAATGCCTGCTTAAATCCTTCCATGGTCGTGCACTCACATAACCGGTGGGGTAGAGAATTCCAAAGGGTAGGGGTGGCATACATAAATGCTCTAGCCCCAGAAGATTTCAAACACACCCTTGGAATCTCTTGCAACCCCTCATCGGCTGAGCAGCACAATCGCCCAGAGCAGTAAGGAACCAGAAGCTCTTTCAGATAGCCTGGGCCAAGTCCGTGTAGGGCTTTAAAAGTCAGAAGACCGACTTTAAAGGTGATTCAGCACTGCACTGGCAGCCAGTGCAGTCCACGCAGCACCGGCAAAATATGACAGCCGGGCCGCCGCATTCTGCACTAACTGCAGGCGATGGATTTCCACCCCTGGTAGCCCTAGATACAGGGAGTTGCAATAATCTAATGCGAGGTCAAACAGGCATGGATCAAAGTAGGAAGGAAGTCAGACGGAACCAGGTGCCTAACCGTGGAGATATTCCTCAGATGGTAAAATGAGGATTTGATGACGGCCGAGACCTTTAAATGCAGGGTCAGCCCTTTGTCAAAAATTACCCCCAGGTTACGCACCTGTTCAGAGGTTAGGAGTGACACGCCCCCAAGAAAAAGTCCAGAGGGCGAACCCACAGCAAACCCCCCCATCCAGCGACCTGGATCCACAACCAGTACCTCAGTCTTGTCAGAGTTCAATTTCAACCAACTGACATACATACATCCACTCCTGGATTTCAATGAAGCAGCTATTAAAGACTGAGACAGCTCCATCCTGGTTGGGTGCGAAAGAAAGGTAGAGCTGGGTATCATCAGCATAGCAGTGAAACCCCAACCCATACCTTCTTACAATGTCTCCGAGGGGCAGCATATACACTGCGAACAACATGGGGGACAGTACTGAGCCCTGAGGAACCCCACATGATAGAGAAACTGGATTCAAGGAATAAACCCTGGACACCACTCTCTGGGATCTTCCCGCGGGGCCGTGAGGAATGATGTAAACCACCCGAGGACTGTACCTGACAGTCCACAGATGAACCTCAGATGATCAAGCAGAACCCCATGGTCCACAGTGTCAAATGCTGATGAGAGATCTAGGAAAACCAGAATGGAACGGCTTTTCCAATCTGTAGCCATCAGGAGATCATTGAGCACCCGAACCAGCGCTGTCTCAGTACTATGCCTCTTTAGAAATCCAGACTGGAGGGATTCATAGATGTCATGTATGGTCAAATGCTATTATACAATGGATCCTTTGTTGAAAAGATTAGAAAAATATATTTAAATACAATTTTTTGGTTTTGTACAGGCAGGTATAAGCTATTCAAAAAAAAAAGAAAGAAAAAGTCCACAGTTTCTGTTTTGTCCAGCAGGTGGCACTGTTGCTTCATGCTTATGTCCCTCTACCCCATTCTTAGGCCTCTTGCTCACTCTGTGTCTCTCTCTTTCAGACTCCATCACCACCACTTGCTTCTTGCTCTGTCTTTGTGGTGCCATAGCAGGGAAAACCTTTGTGTCTTTTAAATCCCCTGCCCTCCCGCTTCGGAGTCGGTCTGGTGAAGTGCTGTATTTTAAAAGAGAGCAAGTGGTGCATGAAGGCATCAGCCATATGCTGTGCTTTTGAAGTACCGCTTGCTTGGATTCCAGGCACTAATGCAGCTGCACAGAGTTGTGGTGTGCTAGTAAAGCTACCATGGGTAAATGAACAAAAAAAGACAGCAGCACTGATATAAAAAAGTAAATGGAGCGAAATTGTGTGACATGCTGGGAGGGAAGTGTGGATTAATATGTCTAATGTTTGAACATGTGAAAAGGCCATGTGTGCTGGACCTTGGAACAGTGATGTACTGGGATTACATAACTGCTCAAGGTGGCCACTGACTAATCAGAGGGCAGTATTTTTTCCTTGCCATTGTGTAATTCTATATTAGCTGAGAGGTGGTGGTGATGAAATTTTTCTCTGAGATATTTCTGGTGAAACAAAATGAGATTGTGTGGCCTATCTTGTTGGCCTCCCTGTTATTCTAGTATGCAGTAAGACCCACCAGGGTGTGCAGTTATGGGTCAGTAATCTCGTTTACCTAGAGTGTGTTGTTAAGCACGAGGCATTTGCACTGAGTCTCCTTCCCTCCTACCTTACCTCCATCCTGTTCTTTCCTCCTCACACCACAGCAATGTTTCCTATTCCATCTAGGAAATAAACTGTTCCTTAAACTGCCTTCTCATATTCCTTTCCTAAGTTCAGGTCTACTCCTCCGCCTTAAAGCTCTTCCTCGTGACTTTTCTGCTCCCACCTTCAACCGTCCGTGACCCCTGCCTTTTTGTTCTCCTTCCTCCTATTCATGTTGCCCTGGTCTTTTTCTCCCCCCTCACCTCGCTACGCCTGTTTGGGGTAATTTCCCCTTGTGTATCCAAACTAAACTTTTATCTACTGTATATATCTTATTGCACTGTTATGCCTTTCAGTGTTTATAATATCACCCCTTTTGAGGTACTATGTCGCTGTATAGGACTGTTTTTGTAATTCTGTTAATTACTGTTTATTTTTCTCCTCTTGTACAATCTTCCATACCCTGCACCCTCGGGACGCATCTGGAAATGAACTGTTATCAGCTCATTATGTCTTTCCTGGTAAAAACCCTGTGAAATAAATAAATTAAAAAAGACACAAGAGGAAAGTGTGATTGTTGACCATAATTACATACATGTGAAAATACCAATTAGCCAGCAGAAGACCTGCAGTCTATGAAGTCTGACCAATACAGAGCCCATGTATACTTCCGTACGTGTTGCTCTGTCTCCCCCTCCCCTCTACCTTACCGACCCCTTAACTTTATTCCACCCTTTATAATGCCACCAACAGTTTTCTTGTTCATTACCTCCTGTTGTAGCCTGCTCCACCCTGCCACTACCCTCTCTGGGAAGAAGCATCTCCCAGCCTTCTTCCGGAACCTACCTCCAGCCAGTTTATAACTGGGCCCCCTCGTGTTTTTGTTATTACTGGTCTTGATATGCTCACTAAGGCCGGCCTTGTTTATACCCTTGCGGTACTTGAAGGTCTCTGTGATGTCCCCACATTCCCTTCTGTCCTCGAGCACGCCACGCACACATTTAGCTTCTCTAGCCTGTGCTCATGCAAGAGCCCACGCTGACCATGAGTCATTTTGTGGTCCTTCTCTACACCCCCTCCAGCTCGTTAATGTTCTTTTTGTGATAGGCATTCCAGTACTGCACAAAGTACTCTAGGTATGGTCGCACCATGGATCTGTTTAACAGCAGTATGGCCTCTTTCCTTCTGCTGATGAACCCCCTGCTTATGCATCCTGTTATGGTGTGGGATATAAAAGATGGACAGATGCTCCAGAATAAGGTGCAACCCACCTGGTTAAGTGGGAATTTTATTATAAAACAAAAAATAAAATAAACAAAAAAAAACAATATAAATCACAGTCTTAGCTTTGGCACCTTCTTCAGCATTCACTTCCACTTGCACCAGTTTGTAGAACAAAATACGAACAAAATCATGAACAGAGTATCCTCAAACCAGTAGAATCTTCCTCCACCACTGATCAGCAAGCACTGACCTTATCTAAAAAAAAAGGCGGCTTACTAAAGGACATTTATATCCTCCCCCTGAATCAAGTGACTTAGATTCATTATGTAACAAGCAATTAATTTCTTTAAAACTTATCTTAACATTTTAGAGTACACATGAATTGCTGTACAATGCTTAAATGAATTGTAGAAGTCCTTTTTGTAACCAATTTTGAAATACAAAGCCTAAGTGTACTCAATCACCATGCATGACTTTGCAACAGTATAAATCTAGCCCACGAGGGGCCGCCATTCCCCTATAGTTCCCTGCCAGAATGACACAGCTAATCCTCAGAGCAGCTTCCATTTTGTATCTCTCCTGCCAAGCTTAAGGTACAATTTATTTATTCCTTTATTTTGGAATATACAATTTCTACTACTGTGGTATAACTGAAGGGGGACATTTCAAAAGTGCAGAGTGTAAAAGTAGGAGCCACACTACTAATATATTGCTCCAGGGGAAAGAAAAAACAAAGAAAAACTCTCACAGGGAACTGGGGCTTGCACTTGTTTTAACAGTGCTTCCTGGGCTTTCTGCAAGGACAACACCCAGATATTAAGCCTACTCACATTCTGCTGCAACCAGGTGCATTTTATTGGGAAGCACAGACTCTCACAGGGAACTGGGGCTTATACCTGTTTTAACAGTGTTTCCTGGGCTTCCTGCAAGGACAACACCTCTATATTAAGCCTGCTTACATTCTGCTGCCGTGTTGCACCCTGCAATGCGGCAGCTCACCTGTGGGTGGCCATCAGTTGTTCCTTTTTTTTGGCATAACTTTGTGCTGGTGCAGGTAGGGGTTAGCATGCATGGCTCTGCACATCCCGGGCTGAATATCAGGCTGTGCAGGTTATACATAGACACCCAACCTCGCCTGCATACATTACTGATGTGACTCGGTGCATCGGGTTGTGCTGCGCGCTTTTCCCTTTTGAATATCGCGCTTGGGCGCAACCCTTTTGAACATCCGGCCCAATGAGCCTAGTCTTGAAACTCGTAACTCTACACCTATCCTCTCCTTTGATAATCCATTCCACAACTCTGTCACTCTGAAAAAAAAATTTCTATTCATCCTCATTGTATGCCCCTTTAACTTTAGCTCATGCCCCTGGGTCTTGCTATCCTGAATTCTGCCGAGCCATCAGTTCTGGTTTGTTTTCAGATACCCTCTAATGGGAAAGGGAAAATTGTTTAACCAGGAATAGCACACTAAGCTGAAGCTTGTTTCCAGATGCGATGTGGGAGCACAAGGAAGTTAAGTGACTTGCTCAGGATCACACAGTATGCACCTAGGTGGCTGTGGGATTCAAACCCTGGTCTCCAGATCTACAGCTCAAAGCCTTAACCCACTGCGCTGTACTGCCTCCCTGAGGCTAATGATTTTCAATACCTCAGTCATATTTCCCCACAAACTAATTTTTCTCGAGGGAGAACAACCCTAGCTGCTGTAGGCTTTCCTCGTATGGCATGTTTTCTAGCCCTCTAATCATCTTTGTTCTTTTGATTTGTTTATAATTTATTTACCCAAGATAGCCCAGCTAAGATTTAACCAGTAGGCCTCACTGATGTGTTTAATGCTGTACATTTTCTAGCCCCTATATATCCTTTCTATAATGCAGTTCCCAGAACTGCACACAGTACTGTAAATAGGGTCTTACCAGTTCCCTATATCACAACATTATCACCCCCTTTCTCTGTTTATTTCTCTTTCAATGGTACCTAGCATTCTTGAGTTTTTTTCTTATTATAATACAATACAACGTAAACAGCGTATACTAAAGTTGCATCCAAAGCAAACTTCCCAGCCTGGCCGGAGCAGTGGTGTTAGTAGTACTCCTTGGGTTACAGATGAAGATGGATATTGACAGAGATTTTAGCACATTTGTGGCAGTTGAAACTGAGACACATGCTAGGTTCCCATTATACTAATTCAGCACGTCACTAAAAGATGCTGTGAGTTTGCTTGTCAGGTTTCCAGTTGCTAGAATGCATAAACCTCACAACCATATTCACACCCAAGTCTATAAAATAGTAAACACAATGAGAAATAGTGGTACAACAAGAGCCCAAGAGTGAATACCTTAAATTCAATTTAAGAACTGGAAACAGTACATTATAACATCAGAACTCCGTATCATTAGTAACACAGTAACAGCGATGGCAGAAGGAGATCTAGGGTCCATTGAATCTGCCCGTGAGACACCCAAGACCTATTGATTACCCCAGGGCTATGACCCGCCCGAATTATAAATTTGTTCCAGCTGCATTGTCCCTTAATTGAACTCTGACTCCGTCCCACCTATGCTTGAAACTCTGTCATCACACTGCTCCCACCACATCGTCTGGCAGACTGTTCCATGGCTCCACCAGTCTCAGTGAAGTAGTACTTCCTCAAATGCCTCCTGAAGCCCCCCCCCCCCCCAAGTAACTGGTGACCCTATGGAATAGTTCCTCTGTGTCTGGCTCTTTGTTAACGCCCTTTAAGAACTTAAAAGTTTCTGTCATGTCACCCTTTCCCTCCTGGTTTCCGGTAAGTACATATTTAATGCTGCCAGCCAGTCCTCATAGGAGAGTCTCTGCAAACCCCGGATCATCCTCATCACCCTCCTTTACACTGACTCCAGTCTGTCCATATCCTTCCTCAGGTGTGGCCTCCAGAATTTAACACAGTACTCCAGGTGTGGTCTCACGAGAGATCTGTAGAGGGGGGGTTCACTGCCCTTTTCCTGATATTAATCCCTCTTCCTGTGCACCCCAGCATTTTGTTTGCCTTGCTATGTGCTTTGTTACATTGGCCTGTCTGCTTCAGGGTGTCGGTAATAATGACCCCTAAGTCCCTCTCCTCCTGGGAGGTGCTCAGTTTAACCCCATTTAGCCAATATTCTGTCCTGGGGTTCCCCTTACCTAGGTGCATGACTTTGCACTTCTTTGCATTGAATTTCAGTTACCACAGATTAGGCCATCTTTCCAGTTTTTGGAGGTCTTCTTGTAGGCCCCTGACCCCTTCCTGGCTGTCTACCCTCCCACCAAGTTTGGGATCCTCTGCAAACAGGGCAAGCTTACCCTGGATACCATTGCCGATATCGCTAATGAATATGTGGAAGAAGACTGGGCTCAACACTGATCCCTGGGGTACTCCACTAGTGACTTTATCTTTGGTTGATCTCAACCCGTTGATCACCACCCTTTGCTTCCAGTCTGTGAGCCAGTTGCCCACCCATCTGACTATGCTCTTTGCGGTCCTCATGTCCTCTAACTTTCTCAGCAGACGTTTATGTGGCACAGAGTCAAATGACTTGCTGAAATCAAAATAAAGGTCAGCTGCATGCCCCCTATCCAGTGCCTTGGTTGCCCAATCGAAAAAAGTGATAAGATTTCATCTGGCATAACCTGTCTACAGCGAATCCATGCTGCTTTTTGTTCTGGGGCCCTTTCTCCTCTAGGTATTGCACAAGGTCCTGTTTGATCAAGGTTTCCATTAGTTTGCCTACAACTGAAGTGAGGCTAACTGGTCTGTAATTGCCCACCTCCTCCCTGCTCCCTCCCTCCCTTGTGCAGCAGCACCACGTCCACCACCCTCTAGTCTCTCAGCACCAGTGCTGATCTCAGTGAGCTGTTCAACAGGTGTGCCAGGGTCCAGCTAACTCCTCTGCTGATTCTTTTAGTACTCTTGGGTGCAATTCATCTGGTCCCCGTACTTTGTCTGGCGTGAGGGCTGCCAGTCAATCCCTGATCCTACCTGCGGTAAATGCCGGATCTTTAATTATTTGGATCCCTCTATCAGCCGCCCTTATACCACTGTCCGGCATTGCACCAGATTTCTCCCTTGTAAATACCGAGCAGAAAAAGTTGTTCAGAACATTAACCTTATGACTGTCTTCCTCTACCAAGATGTCCTCGTCCAGCAGTTTGCCTATCCCACTCCCTTTCTTTCTTTTTTCTTGAATGTATCGAGAAAAGTGTTTTTCCCCTGACTGAATCCCCTCTGCAGCCCGAAGCACAGTCTCTACCTTTGCTTCCCTTACCGCCCACTTTTACTTATTCTTTTTGAGGTAATCTTCCCAAACGTCTACCTCTTGGTTCTTTGTGAACCTGTGGAAGGCCTCCCTTTTGTTCCTAACTGCTGTTCAGACTGGGTTGGTGAACCAGATGGGTTTCTTGTACCTATTTCTTTTCTTCACTGTTCTGATGCAGAGTTTTATTGCAGCCAGAACTGTTTCTTTTATTGCCCCCCCAAGATGTCATCAACTTCAGTCTTTTCTGTGATGCTAACCAGTTTGTTCATTACTATTCCTCTTAAACTTTCAAAGTTTGCCCTTATAAAGTTCAAGACCTCTGTCCTAGACTTGGATTTTTCAGCCCCAGCAGAAATCTCGAACCATACAGTGTTATGGTCACTACTGGCCAGTGACTTCCCAATCCTAACTGCCCCTACTGTCTCCATGTTGGTGAGAACCACATCGAGGATTGCCCCCTGCCTGGTTGGAACCTTCACCAGCTGCGTGAGCATGCAGTCTTGCAGGGATTCCAGGATGGCCTGACTACTGGAGGATTTTGCTACTTGTACCTTCTAGTCTACGTTAGGCAAATTCAGGTTGCCCACAATCACTGTAGCACCTGTCCCCGAAACTCTGTTAGTTTTGTGTGTGAGTTCCCTGTCCTTCTCCTCTCCCTGACATGTAGGTCAATATACTGTATCACCCCTCAAGTGAAATTTCTTACCTGTTGAATTTAGTTGCACCCACAGCGATGCAACATCTATATGACTGTCATTATCATTGACGGTGGCCCCTGTGCCTTTCTGAACATAAAGTGCCCCCCCTTTAGCCTCCCCACCTATCCTTCCTGTAGAGTGCATATCCTGGGACCTCAAGGTCCCATTCATTGCACTCAGAGGCCCATGTCTCAGTGACTGCTACCAAGTTTACTTTGGTGTCTGCCATTAATGCCTGTCAGTCACTTATCTTATTCCCCAGGCTCCTGGCAGTGAGACAAACTGCCTTCCATGAACTTGTTTGAATTTTTATTCTCCCTGCCCTTCTTGCCTACAGGGTGTTCAGCAGCAGATTTGCTCCCCCTGTTTCCCCTGTTGGCTAGCATGGTTAGACTGAGGTTTATTGAAATTAAGCCTAGTTTGTAGGGGAGGGCCGGCTAGGTTACCACCCATGTTACGGATAGCCTCCCTAGCCACCTGCTCCCCCCTTGCCTAGTTTAAACAAACTATGTGTATGTCAGATTTTTGTCCCAGTGCTCTCTCTCCTCCTTAGTTAAATGCAGCCCGTCATATTTAAAAAGCCTTCTGTCTCAAAAAGTTCCTCCAATCCCCTACATAAGAAATTCTTTTTTTGCTGCACCGCTGTTTCAATCAACTGTTGAATTCTTCAGTCTCCTTCTGTCTTACTCTGTTTGCACTCCCCCCTCTTCCCCAAACTGAAAAGAACTTCTGAGAAGGCCAGGGAAGTTGTTTTAGCAGCCAGTCTTTCGCCTAGTTTTTCTAGGTTCGTTTTCACTGCCTCCACTGACTGGCTTGCCAGGTCATTTGTACCCAGGTACACAAGGACTCCCAGGCCTCCTGCCACTTGGTCCACAATCCTCCTGATGCACTCTCCATCTTGCTTAGCTGAGGCCCCTGAAAGACACCTAACCACTTCTGTCTGCCTGTCTTTGCTAAGTTGAGGCTCAATTCCCTTTATCATTGAGTCACCTATGATAAGGAACTGTTTGCCCTTTGTTGTGGAGGATTTCATTCTGCCACCACCTGATGTCCTCGCCTTGTTCCGATTGGGTCTCTCAACTGATTTATCATCCCTCCCATTCAGAATCAGGTTCCTGTAATTCCACTAGGGGTGCAAAGCAGTTGGTGGTTGGAGTGACAGCAATCTGAGCAGTGCCTTTCTGGGCATGCTTTGCAGTTATAACCCCTCCCCCAACACCTTTCCCTGCCACCCGCCATCCCCCTAGTCTAGTGGGCCTTTGGGGGAGTGGGCGGTGGCAGGGGAGAGAAGCTCCAGGCCAGCTGATGATGCCGCCTGGAAATTTCTGCCCATGCTTCCTCCAACTGGGGTCTGAGCTCCTGTAGTTGTCTGCATATGGGGCAGTGCCCCTCCCTCCAGAGTAGACCGCTGGAGACAAGAAACCCACATCCATTACAATTCACTAACCCTATCTGGTTGGTATTGCCCTTACTTTAACACAACTTTACCAAGACCTTAGAGTTTAGTAAATAGTCACCTTATAAAGCAAAAAATCTAGCCTGTAGACCACAAAGAGCTCTAGCAAACTATATTAATTGCATTCGATGATCAAAAATATCATGAAGAAGCTAAATACATGAAAAGCTACGGGACAACTGCTGTATTAAATAACCAAGGATATCATGAAGAGGCTATAAATTTCAGTGCTGTCCGGAACTTCAAGTCTACTACTGTAGCAGATAAACAAGGAATGTCAAGAATAGGTTACTTAATACAAGTGATTCTAGTCTTCTGAGCAGAACTGAGATTGTCGAAATACTTAGCTATGTTTCGTTACAGTTAGAGAGATGTAAAAGTAGAACATGCTGGTGTCTGAGGACCACACACACTAAATAAGGAAGATTAATAGGAGAGGGGTGGCTGGCATGGAAAGTCAAAAATACCTTGCACCTGAAATACTTCTAAGCTAGTCCCAGATCCCAACAGAGCTCCGAGGGTTCGTGTTGGCCCTTTCGCATGTGCACGCCTCCTGAGATTAGCATCATGTAAAGCCAGAAAAAAGGCCCTGCACCTGATATTGGGATCCCTTTGTTTAAAACCGTATATAGTTTTAGTGTTGAAATGATTGCAAAAAGCTATTTGGAACTCGGTGGGTTAACCTGAAATGCAGTTTTTAAGCCTTTTGCAGAGATGTAAACAAGAGGTCAGTTCTGGGTCATTGTGTTCTTTTACTGCACCTGCTGAAACTGACAAGAACACTGTTGGAAGCAGAATGTTCTCTTAACAAGCTCCTGCAAAGACTTGTTATAAAAAGAGCTGTAATGCTTGTGCAAGAAGAGAGACACAGACTGAGATTTGAAATTGAGAAGTAAAAAAACTCGGAAGGACGACTCTATTTTCTATGTTTGTATTGCCATTATAAATAGTTATACTGAACAATTCTTATTTTTTATTTTATTAATAAAACACTACTTGCGAATTTTGAAACTTTTCCTGGTTTTCCTATGCTTCCTGACCTGTGCCTCGACGACAGGCCCCACACTGCATCAGACTGGTGACTTTTTCCCGCTATTAAGTACGAGAGACATTTATATCCTGCAAGTATATACATACTGTTTTTCCACTTTCTAAGCATGGGGATTCCTGTCGTCTGTTGCAGCCTAAGCAGTAATTTCTTGGCTTCCGTGATAACAGCCATAAACTAAGCACAAAGAGGTTTGTGCCTGACAGGTAAGTGGGTAGCATTCTCCAGAACTGTCAGTGAGGTATCCCTTCAGATGTACTGGTCTAGGAACCTCACATTCTGTTGGCCTTGCTGCCTGCTACTGAGCACTGTTGGAACATTATCAAAGATGAGTCTATAACATATCCCAAGTTTCCTTTCCAGTTTGGCTGCCTCTAATGTACAGTTTAGTTTGTAAGTGCATTTTCTGTTTCAGGCCCATAATGCTTTACCTTGAATTTCACCACATTGACCTGCATTTGCCATCTGTCTGTCAAAACAGATTAATTAATCTAGGTCCTGCTGTAATTGCTCACATTTCTCCTCACTGTTGACCACTTTTGCAAGCTTTGTTTCATTTGCAAATCTGCTGGCCTCATTTCAAAATCACTAATGAACAAATTAAACAAAGGCATTACCAGGGTCCGGCTCTGTGATGCTGAGTGATGGGTGTTTGCATGGCATAGGCGACCCAGGTTTTGCCCCAAGCCCGGACATCATGAGCAGAGGTCAGGGAGAGGTCCAGAGCAACTTGATGCCCTGGGGGAAGTGAGGCTGTTGCCTCACAGCTGCTCCTGGTGGGGGCTAGAGGTGATGTCCAAGGCAGCGTGGGTAACCACGCACCATCAGACGTCCCTGCCCCAGGATGCAGCTGCGGGGCACTCCTATGTGGGTGGGTGGGACAGAAAAATGGGCCTGTCCAGCTTCGTCAGATGACGGACACCATCCCCACCATGCCGCAATCCCCAGAGCGCACCACTCCCATCGTCCCGCACCTGTGGTTCTGGGCAGGACCACGTTCAGACTTATCTCCTCCACCACTACCCTTGCCTATAGGCAAGGGAGGGGGGCCCTCCACCAGGGTTAATCCGGAGCCTCTCCGACCACAGGGCTCTGTGGGGAGTTGGTGGCGGGTGCTGGCAGTGGGGGGTGAGACTGGTGGGCAACAAGGGACTTGCGCAGGCCTGAAGGAGTGGCGAGCTAGGGGCTGGAGTAGGCAGTAAAAAGGTAACGCATAAAAAAAAGGCATTTCCAGAGCTGACCCTTTTGGAATCCAGCTTGTCACTGCCTTCCAGTCTGACATTCTTCTCCACCACTGAATCCTGTTATTCAACCAGTTTCCAGTTCATACTAATAGTTCCCCTTCCCAATCCCTGCTTACCTATTGTGTGTAGTTGCATACCATGGGGTAACTTGTCAATGGCTTTATTATTATTATTTATTTGCTGTTGGTAACTGGGTAGGTGCCCTAGGCATAGAGATGCCTATTTTCAGGCACAACCCGAGAGGGTGCATGTTTACATACGTAACAACAAACAATGCAAATACACATAACATAACAAGTGCCACTTCAGCAATATACAAAGTACAAATTTGGTGTAATATACAGCATACAGTAGGGTGTCATTGAGACTGACAGAGTAGGAAAGCAGTATGGCAAACTAGCGAGCAAACAGGACTAAGGGTCCAAAGATGAAAGTATTAGAGTAGTAGAGAAGAGGTATTGAGCTACTCAGTGGGTTTGATTGTGGAGAAAGAGTAGGGGCTAAGAGGGAGGAGGAGGAGGAGAAGGTGGGGGGTATAGCAAGGGAAAGTGGTAAGCTATACTAAACTAAATCTAGAGCATCCCCTGCCATTTATCCTTCTGGTTACCTCAAAAAAAAAAAAAAAAAAAGATTTAGCTGGGCAATACCTCAGCCACTGCAAAACCATGTTGGCTGTTGGTTATTACTCTGTGCTCAGCCAAATGTCTCACCAGGACATCCATCATAGCTGCTAACATTTGACCTACAGCTGAGGTCAAGCTAACTGGCCTGTAGTTCCAACGAACTCCCCTAGATCCCCTTTAGAACAAGGGCAATACTTGTGCTGTCCTCCTATCCCCTGGCACATGCCCCGTTTCCAAGGATTTTCTGTAAATCTCTGCAATTGCCTATGCAATTTCCTCCCCGAGTTCCTTTAGTATTCTGGGGTGTATCTCAGCAGGGTCCAGTGTCTTGCTTGCATCTACCCTGTCTAAATATATAGCTTGCGGGGGAGGGGCGCGGCGCTGTGGAGCCCAAGCAGCGTGCAGCAACCTTTTACAGCTCACAACATCTAGAGGAGAAAATCTACTTTAATCTCCAATTTGGAAGCTTCCCACAGATTTTTTGACCTCACCATGGTGAAGAGTGACTCTAAATCTGCTAAGATGGGCAATCTCAAGAAAGACAAAATGTCCAGAGGGGCCAGGAAAAGTAAAGGAACAGCTGGACTCTGCAGAACAGAAGATGCCACGTTAACCGAGGAATGGCCTGACTCAGGAGAAACTATCAATACTTTGGGCCACAGACTTCAGACTCTGATAGCCTCAGTCTCTACACTTAATCAGAAAGTAGACTATCTTCCTGGGCTGTCTCCATCACTCATTCACACTAGTGGGATAGCGCCGGAGGCACTAGGACCAAGCGGGAGCCTAACATTTTCTGAAGGGTCGGCGCTGAGACAGGACCACGCATGCGCGGTGCCACGAGAATAGCTTGCGCCTTTGTAGGCTATCTCGGCGTCGACCCTCCAACTGCCTCAGTTCCTTTTCTCCCACCAATGAGTGCTTGGATGTCGACGTCGCTCGTCTGCCGGAGTCTACGTTTTTGTCTATACGACAGCAGCGTTTAATGTTTAATTTAATATTTTAAGTAGTAATTTCTTATTTTACAATCAAGAAGAAGATTATGAAGAAGAAGAAAGAGATTCTTTCCTGCCATCAACATAATCATCCTTAGACGATAGCGGTGACAGTAGTAGGACTTAGTTTGAAAGTTTTTATGGCAGAGGGGCTGTGTCTGGTCCACCGCCCTTAATTAACGGGGGGGTCCAACTACTGACAGTCCTGTGCTCAGGGGGGAGGACAGTCCTCCAAAGCACAAATCTAGCAGTTCCGGGAATCTGGCTCCGCTTAACCTCGAGCTTCTCTTCCTCATTGGGAGAAGAAGAACTGGTGCCGCTCGAGGTTGCCTGTTGGTACGTCTGTACGAGGATTGTTCGTCGGAAGGGGCAATGGGCCTGAACTGACTTTGGTGGATTCCTCTTGGCCCCGCTCCTAATGGCTGCATTCTCGACTCCGAGCTCCATCTCTGTCCTCGTTGGAGCTCCAGTGGGCAGCTTCACCTCTGGGCTGCTCCTATGGAGCAGGGCGGTTGACTTTCCAGTTTTTCCTGGCTGTGTTCCTGATTTGGGACCTCAGGCCTCTGAGCCGTTGGACCGGGCGGGTTGATTGGATCATGAATGGCGAGGTGCCCTCTTGGTGCCTTTGCCAGCTCGTATTGACCCTGAGTGCCTATCCCCTCTCCTTTTTCTCTGCAGGGGCGGCCTGAGGCACCCTTTTCCTTCTCCTTCTCAGTTCCATTGGCATTTCCTTGGCGTTGTGGCTCGGTGCCTTGGTGGGTTGCCAACAGATTGCCTTGGTTCTTGCTGCGAGCCTCAATCGCTGGTTATCGCGCCATGCCTGTCGCTGCGGTCAGCACCATCGCCTGTGCTGTGCCATGGGTGCCTCTTTTGTTGCTGCCATTGGTTGTTGGCACTGTCAGTGGTGCCGCGGGAGTCTGGTTGGCGCCATGCACCCATGGGTGGCGCTGTGCACCTGTGGGTGCTGCTAGTGGCGCCGCAGGTGTCGCTGCAGGTGGCACCCGTGGGTGCCTTGGGTGGCGCTCGGAGTACCTGCAGTTGCCATGGGTGGCGCCGTGAGCACCCATGGGTGCCATGGGTACCACTGGTGCCATGAGTACCGTGGGTGCCACAGGTGGCACCACAGGCACCCATGGGTGCCACTGGTGCCCTCGGGTGCCATTCTTGCCATGGGTGTCATGGGTACCATGGTGCCATGGGTGCCATGGTACCATGGGTATCAGGGACGCCCTCGGGTGTCATTGCTACATGGGTGCTGGGGGTGCCTGTGGGTACTGCCGCGGCTGCCCTCTGATATCGCCCAGGTTGGCATAAGCACTGCTTGGTGTCCTTCTGTGCCACGAGTGATGCTGGTGCCGCACGGGTGCTAGTGGGTGCTGTATAGCAGAATTAGTGACACATTTTTCCTTTTCGGACTTCCTTTCCACAGAACTTATGGTGGGATGTTTATCGCATAATGAACTCCTGTTCTGCGGATTATTTTTTCCCCACATCTTAGTGGGTGGCGGTCTATGTGGGATCTTGTGTCATCCAGCAGTTTTCTGCTGATGGAACTCTGCTGTACTACTCTGCCAGCTGAATCTCATTCTGCTCAGCACTTTCTCAGCTCCCTACATGGTACCAAGCTCCTCGACATCCTTCCTGATGGCAGAGTCTCTAGTGGCTCTGACTAGACCTCTTTTGGATGTTTTTCTAGGGTAGAAGTGCATCTAGATGGGTCTTTCCCTATCCTTCTGGTCAGTAATACAGCAGACGACTCATTTTATATACTGAAGGGCACATCCTCTCTATCATCAGAGTCCGTGATGGAAAATCTTTTCAGTAGTTCCTCAGTGATGGGGTCCACTATAGTATTTCACACTGCGTCTATGGACCATACACTTCTGCGTCTAGACTTTTTCAATTGTCAAGACAGTTACACTCTGTGGAACATTCTAATTTAATGGTCAGGAGCCGCTCTGGCTCTTCCGCTCCTTTGATAGGGGTATATAGCCCCCTTGTGATATTGCCCCTTCGGTGGCTTCTTCGGCACAAGTGGTTAACATCTCTCCAGCTGTGATTATTAGTCCGGTCTTGATTTCAGTATGGACACTCAGACTCCTTCTGCACTCAGATGGAGAACATCTTCGTCATTTTGTATTAAGACAATCCTTGCGAAATAGCAGCCTGAAAGTCTTGTTAGGTTCGGACTAAAAACAACAAATTTTTTATCACAGCACAGGGCCTAGCCGAAATTACCTGATACCCCCCTTTTTTTGGATCTGGTTAGGTTCCGCCTCAGCCCCTGAGGCGTTCGTCTCCAGAGTACGATAAAGAGTACTTGACTTCTTCCCCTAGGGGGAGTCCAATCCGGTGGCGGTATGGGTCATCTCTTTCTCTAAGAGAGATTTCTCTCATTCAGAGACATTTCCTAGACCTAGGCAACTGCCCAGTCTGTTGATTCCCCTTTCTTTTTATCAGGCTTTCTTCTCTTGAGCAGAGCCTTGTAGCAGCAGAAGTGACTCTCCACCGATTCGGAACTCAGGTTCCTACTTCCTTGCTTGCTTAATTTAACAGGCGATTTTCTCCTTCTTGACGGAAGGTCAAGTAGGTCTTTTTTCTGAGGTAGCTTCTCAAATATTCACACCTTCGGTTCCTGCGCACTGGTCCATGCCAGTCGCTCATGAAGCTATCCTCTTCAAGTGCGTGATGGAGTTATGATGTTTGTTTTTCAGCAAACAAACTAGAATCCTTTCCTACTCCCTTCAGGGAGGCCAGAGTGGGTAGTGCCTCACCGCATTGAGTCACTGCCTCTTTCAGTCACTTCAACAAATGGGTTAGCCCTAACTTGGTTCTGCTGTGTCCCTCCTCGACGCACATCTTCCTCTATTTACCTTAGAAATCCAGCCCCTGTTTTTTTTCTGTCGGAATGTTTTTTCTGCAGTGGACACGTCCTCCTGTACACTTTTTCCTTTCTTCCCTGAGTTCAGAGACTGCTACTACAGTTGTACACACAGGGGCAGGATGATTCCTTTGGAATATGCAGTGGGTAGGATCTGGTTCTACTAGACCACCACGAGAGGCTTCTAAGTCGTGCTTGCCTTCCATCAGGAAGGTTCCTGTGACTAAGTAGAGACCATTCTCCTTGATGGGCTAACCCCACCTGGACCCCCCTTGCTCACCAAGTAAGGGGTTCAAGTGCTCCTGGGCCTGTTATTTACAGGTCAGCCATACTTGATAGTGGGGGTTTCCATCTGCACTTTCCGGTCTACCCCGAACCAATAGACTTTATCTCCGACTCTTTCGGTCCTGGAGGTCCCTTTACGTTACATTAGTACATGTCTTTGACACTATTAATTTTGGTCCTAGACCAAATTGTGAGGCCAGGTTCTTGCGCTCTCCAAGAGTGGTTGCGGCTTCCTGGCAGACTTTCATTTTTTGTGTCCATTGCAGTCGTCTGCAAAGTGATGAGTTACAACTCGAGCGCTTATCTTGTAGGCACTATGTTCTAGTTGCTCTTTACAAGACAGCTCTTTTTATTAGCAGGACAGTCCTTGGCTGTCCTTTCTGAGTGAACCGTGTCTTCTGCCACCCTACTCAGGGTTGTTGGTTTTAGCTCGGTACTCTCCCACTAGTGTGAATGAGTGATGGAGACGTAGTCCAGGAAGATATGGAAATTACGTACTTACCGTAATTATTGATCTTCTTGGACAGTCTCCATCACTCATTCACACGCCCACCCACCATCCCCTGGGTTCACTTGTTTTCTTTCCTGGTCTTCATGGTCCTGTGGTTCAGACTGTGAGGACATTATTCTTTGACCTTTCTTGCAAAGGCCATCTGGGCCCTCTCAGGCCCAGAAACTCAGGATGAGTTATTCTCATCAGTTACGCTGCACCTCCTCAGTCGAAAATGTACTGAGGCGGTTGGAGGGTCGACGC
This sequence comes from Neoceratodus forsteri, assembly GCA_016271365.2. NCBI lineage: Eukaryota > Metazoa > Chordata > Ceratodontiformes > Ceratodontidae > Neoceratodus > Neoceratodus forsteri. The sequence goes on from CM028129.1 coordinate 1,421,258,625, forward strand.
CGAGATAGCCTACGTAGGCACGAGCTAGTCTTGCAGCGCCGTGCATGCATGGTCCTGTCTCGGTGCCGACCCTTCAGAAAATTTTAGGCTCCCGCTTGGTCCTAGCGCCTCTGGCGCTATCCCACTAGTGTGAATGAGTGATAGAGACTGTCCAAGAAGATCAATAATTACGGTAAGTACGTAATTTCCCTATTTTAACACCTGAGTCTTAATTGTGGAGAAGCAGTGGATGGGCTTAAAGATGACATCAAAGAGGTGCTTAAGCAGGCTGAGGCCTCAACCAGAGCGACCACCCTTCTTATTAAAGAAACCCAGCACCTTAAGGCACGTTTAGAAGTGCTGAAAATCAAGCCTGAGGGGCTAATGTCTGGATTGTTGGTCTCCCAGAGGGTTCAGAGGGAGATCACCTGGTCCTAAATATGCAAGACTGGTTAACCAAAAAGTTAAATCTGGAAGCTCCAGCAAATTTCTGGGAAATACAAAAAGTTTATCGAGTTACCCCATGTGGTCGCTCACAAAATACGGAGGAACCCTGTACCTTAATGTTGGTTACATCGGGTATTGCGGCTCGAGACAGGGTCCTCAGACATGCCCACAGAGCAGCTCCATTGTTTCAAGGGGATTGCCAGGTCCATATTTTTCCCGACATCAGCTACGCGACGAGGCAGAGAAGAAAAAAGTTTGATGGTGTGAGACGAGACTTAAGGGAGTTGGGAGTGCCGCACACAGTCATCTTCCCAGCCAGGCTTCAGATCGTACATCAGAGCAGAGTCTACCTATTTTCGGATCCCATTGAGGCCAGTAAGTGGACAGATTGGAGGGCTGCCGAATCACGTAGGAGAGCCGAAGGGTTGGATGAGGACGACGACGTAGCAACAAGCTAAAGTACTAGTGTTGGAATACAGGACATTCAATTTCCTGGTAACGCCATAACAATTTCACCCTGCAGACTTTAATTTAATAAATCAGAGTAGCGTGTTCAATTGTTTGACTTTAATGGACAAACTTCTCAGTCCTGTATTCATTTGAGGCTATTACCTCTGATAGGAACCTGAACAGGCCTTGTATTTTTCGTTTTGTATAAAATGGGGGTTAAAATATTAATATTAATTCCTACATTGTTAAGCTCTTAAGGAGTATGAGGTAGATGTTTGTTTCCTCTTAAGGTTTCACAGTGCTTAGCTGCAAATTAGTTTTAATGTAGCATCCTTTCTTATCATCTAGGTTGGAATATGGCACCAATAGCCCCTATTGTAGGGGCACTGCTCGTTTTTTGGATTGGATTGAGGGACAATTAATTATCAGTTTAATCCATGTGCTCTTGGGTTCATCAAACAGTATATATCAGGAGTTCTATTTAATCCTGTTTAGTATAACTATAGAATACCCCCTTATGATGTACCATAATGTAGTTGATGCATAATACTCCTCAGATTAAGGAGAAATATGTTCGTTTTCCAAAAGGTACTGTTTTCATTATTTTGGACTGTCTGCTACATGTTTTTTTTGTCTGCCATGTACAAGATAAACTGAAAAACAAAAGTATAAAAAAAAATATATAGCTTGCCGGGAATTTGATATCATGTCTGATACCTCCTGTTATAAAACCTTTTGATCTTCTTTGAGGATATCTCTTGCAGCAGGTCACACCTTAGGAACTATAGCCGCCAGGCACTAGGACTGCACAAACACATTTTTGCAAGCCCTCTATCTGGGGCTGCCCACGGTGACATCACCACGTTGACATCCCACTATTTAGACATGGGCAGCTCCACGCCCTCCTCCGTTCTTTTCCTGCCATCAGCCATTGCACCTCGGACTCCACAGAGCACCAGTGCTTCAGTAAACTGCCACTTTCTCAAAGTTTCTGCTTTTTGTTTTCTGTTTTATTTATTTATTTATTTATGACTTTGGTTACTGGGTAGGTGCACTGATCCAAAGGACTGTTTTCAGGCACGACCCAGGCCAAAAGGTACGAGATACAAGATTACATGATAGACAACAGTAGAACACTCAAGTACCAGTACAGCAGGGGTAAATATATACAGCAGTAAATAAACCACAGGAACATAGTGTAACATGGGTACACCAGTGGATTCAGTGATGATATCAATAGAAGGCAGAAAATAGGCAATGTACCTAAACTACAATGGCAGAAACCAGCAAACCCACCCACAGCCAATGCCCCTTCGTAGTTTGACTAGCTACCAAGAGCTGTAAGGGAGAGAGAGAGAGAGACAGAAAGCAGGGTAGCGCTTTTTCACCCTAGTTTCTTAACCACTTTATCCCTTACAGTGATTTCCCCATTCTTTTGTTTTATGTACGAATGCGATGCACTTTTCTGTCACTGCAGCTGTGGACAAAAGATCTACGATAATGATTTCCACAAGGCCTGCGTCCGCTGCCTAGGCACCAACCACGACATCCAGGCCTGCGAGATTTGCCGCAGCTTCAATCAAGCAACCCGGTGTAATCATCAGAAGGAACTAATGTCTTTCCTGATGTAACAGAAGGTCGCCACTTTGGAAAAGGAGCTTCAGGTTCGGAGCTCCTCCGCTTCCTCGGCCCTGTTCTCGGGCTCCCATTTGGCCAAGGACAAGTCATCGGGGAAGCATCACCACTGAGAGAAGGACTAGTCATCCCAGGAGCGCTCTCATTTGCTGCACCTTGCGCTGTTTTGGGGTCATTGACCATACTGGAGGATACCCCTGCTGCTGCCCACACCCACTTACCTATAGGGTCGGCCTTAGCAGCCTGGTACTATGTAATAATAGCAAATTGAAAACAGTGACTGCACTAATAGTGACAGCAACATAGGGCTGTGCAAGTCGGCAGCACAGAAAAAGGGTGCTGCATCATAATGGCGAAATTCGGCATTAAAAAAAAAAAGCACAGCAAAAACAAACCTCGCAGAGAGAACAACATGAGCGAAGAGGGAAAACATGGGCAAATGTACCAGAGAACTGCAAGTATATTAATGGAAATATGGCAACACAAGTACATAAGAGAAACATCATATAAGCACACAGACAGAGTCTAAAAATGTAACGCACCAAAAAACAAAGTAATTCATAGCAGTACATAACACACAGAACAAACAATTTAGAGCTTGGCCAGTGAAGTGACACACTGTTATGCCTGCAATTGAAAACGATAACCAATACCGCGGAGGCAGTCATAATGCGACCTGTTTTCCCTGACACACTGTCTACCTAATAAAGTTAATAAGTGCTGTGCTTTCATCTAAAGCATCATAACCCCCACATCCCCCAACTCAATATAAACATCCTCTGCGTCACAGCAAGTAGTGACAATTGGGGGAAGTGGTGGGTGAGGCATGTCAAGAAGCTAGTGCTCAAATACATTGTTGCTGACTTGTCTCGGTCACCGATGTCGGTCGCCATTTTGCCGTCGCTCATATGCAGTCGCCGTAATTGCTTTGCTACTTTCACCCACCACTGGCAGCCATCCCCACTGGAGCTGCTTGGCCCAGTGGCAGTTCATAATCGGTGGTCCTTTCCCTCCTCCCGCTGATGATTCCCACTGCCTGCCTCACCCTATCTGCCACTGGGGGTGGGGTGCGGGGGACTTTGGCAGTGTGGCCGGTCAGCTCCGCTGACGCTGGCCCTTCATTGCTGGGGCTTCCTCCTTTGCCCCTGCAGATGTGCTTGTCTCTGCTGAATGCCCCCCCCCCGGGGCCACAGTCAGGAAGCAATACCAGCTTCCTGGTGGCCAGCGACAGTCATGCACTGATGGACATAAGGCCTCTTCTGTCGACGCCTCTAGCCATCCCTACAACGTTGGGTATGCAGGGCTCTAAGCTGATTCCTAATTACATCGCTGTTCCAGCCTTCTCCCTCAATGTCTGGACCTCAAAATCCCCCATCATTGCCACAGGGCATTCTACCGACAGTGGTCCCTATCACTGTCCAGACACTCTTTTCATTAGTCCTGGACCTCATGCAGAAGGTTATCCCACCTCAGGGTCTGTCACGAGCAAGACCTTCTCGGCTGTCGGCACCCTCACATCAGGTTCTGTCGAGGCCTGCCCTTTCGCGCTTGTCACTGTCCTCAATGCCCCCCCGACTTGGGGGATGACGATTATCATCCTGATTTCCTACTCCTGGATGAGGAAGATGAAGGATGCTGGAGCCCGGACTCCCTCTAGCACCTCCACTGTCTCCTTGGTGGGGGAAGACTCCTCCAAGTACACCCTGAGTTCTGCCCCAGATGACCTCTCCTTCATCGCCTTAATGCAACAGTTGCAGGCAGCCATGGGGTTTGATGCCATGGAAAAGAACAGTACTAGGTGGAACCTGGCCCACTACTTAGGCTTGTCAGATTCTCCCCCTCAGATAATTCCTCCTATGATTGTATGATTGAGGTCTATAAGGATGCCATCATGGCCGCTTGCAATGGGCCTAATATGATTCCCCCTATACCTAGGAAGGTGGACCAGCTGTAACAGGCCCCCTTGGGGAAGCCCTTTTTTGCGGGACCCCATCAAGCAGATTCGGTGGTCATCAGTGTGGCTCATGATCGGTCAAAGAGACCCCAACACCTCAGCTCCCTCCCTCCAAACAAGGAGTCCAGGAAGATGGACCTCATTGGGAAGAGGGTTTTTGCCTCTTCCACCCTGGCGATAAAGGTCCTTAATTATGTGGGCCACATGCTTAAGTTCCAGAATGACCTCTGGGAGTCAGCCCGGTCTGCCACTCGGTCCCTCCCTGAAGGTCCCCAGACAAGGAGCTGCTGAAGACCCTTCAGTCTGATGCTGACGAGGGCAGACATCTTTTGAGGTCTGCTTATGGTGCTTTAGATGACTCAGCCAGGGCATCTGCAATGGGCATTTGCTTGAGGAGGTACTCCTGGCTCAGGGTGTCAGGCTTCGCTTCTGATGTCCAGCAGTCCATCCTGAATACTCCCTTCTGGGGTTACAAACTCTTCGGGAGAAATATGTAGGCCTCTGGCAGAACCCTGTGGTCTGTTCACTCCCTCTGCCACACCCACCAATAAAGTGGGCAGATGGGGGCTTTTCCGCATGCCACCCACAGGCCTTGATCTGGCATCCAGCAGCCCAGCAGGTGCAAAGCTGCCACGGCCCTGCCTACCCCCTCCTCCACCTCCGGAAAGTCCTCAAGAGGTGGCAGAGTGGGCCGGGCCATGGGCTTTGCCTCAGCCTGACTCCTTGCCCAGCCCCCTCCATCCAGTTCTCGAGGATGTGGTGGTGGGGGGGTTGATTCTGGGTGGGTGGCAGGAGATCACAACCAACACCTGGGTGCTACAGCTCATACAACAGGGACATACTCTAGAATTTGTGGAGATGCCTCCAGACCTGCCTCCAAGACCCTCTACCTGCCCTCCAGCACACGTGCCCATGTTGAGGGAGGAGATCCAGATGCTGCTGCAAAAAATAGCCATAGAACCCGTCCCCGAGGACTAACAAAACGAGGGGTTCTCCCACTTCTTCCTCGTCCCCAAGTCCACAGGGGACTTGCAGCCCATCCTAGACTTACGAAACCTGAACTAGTACATCCAGTACAAAAAGTTCAGGATGGTCACCCTGCCAGGACTGTTTTCCTTGCTCCGGGGTGGGACCAGATCTGCTCTGTGGATGTGCAGGACACTTACCTGCATATCAAAATCTTCATTCCCCACAGGAAGTATGTCAGGTTCCTGTTCTAAGGGGAGCACTATCAGTTCAGAGTTCTCCCTTTTGGCTTGTCTTCGGTGCTTGGGGTCTTTACAAGTGCCTAGCTGTGGTGGCAGTGGCCCTCAAGAGGGAGAGCCTTTACGTCTTTACCTACTTGGATGACTGGTTACTCAAGGCTCAGTCCAAGGAGCAATTGTCCTTGACCCTGGCATGCTCTCTGCAGTTGTTCAGTCAGTTGGGGACTACAGTCAATCTGTCCATATCAGTGCTGACTCCCGGCCAGTGTCTTCAGTACACAGGAGCCATACTGGTCATGGCCCAGGGCTCTGCCTTCCTTCCTTCGCACCAGGCAGAGTGCTTGATTGTGCAGGCACAGAAAATCTGTCACAGCCGGTATGTCACAGCTAAGACATATATCAGACTGCTGGGTCTAATGATTGCAGCCATTGCCACTGTTCTCCTGGCATGGCTGCACATACACATCCCCCAATGGACTTTGAGGGTCCAGTGGGTCCAGCGGATGGATGACCTGGAGCAGAGGGCCCTGGTCTCCTCGCTAGTCAAGAAGGTTCCTCCGGTGGTGGATGGAACCTAGCCACTTATTCTCAGGGGTTCCTTTCCTCATACTCTCTCCTCATCTGATCCTCACCTCGGATGCTTCGGGGATGGGATGAGGTGCTCATCTGGGCCCCTTCCAGACTCGGGGGACGTGGTATGTGCTCAAGGCTTCGCTGCACATCAGTGTCCTTGAGATGCGAGCTGTACTATATGGCCTACAGATCTTTTAGTCTCGCTTGTCCCCAGGCTCGCTGCTAATGCAAACAGACAATATCAGTGTGGTACACTACATCAACAAGCTAGGGGGCACCCACTCTTATCCCCTGTGCAAGGAATTGATGAGAGTTGGTACTGGGCTCTGGAACACGGCCTGGAGCTGTCAGCCATCCATGTTCCAGGTGCATAAAATGTCCTGGCAGACCAGTTAAGCCAGTCATAGTCCAGAATGCACGAATGGTAATGGCCCACCTTGGTGGTAGAAGACCTGTTCGATAGGTGGGGCCGTCCAGAGTTGGACCTTTTTGTGTCACCGCTTAATGCAAAACTGCCACTTTTCTGCTCGCTCGGCTCCAAGGCCTGGAGTTTTATGGTGAGAGGCGTTGTCCCGTTTACACCTTCCCTCCCCTTCCTCTGATCTAGAGAGTGCTAATCAAGCTCCAGATGGAGGGTGCCACTCTGATTGTGGTGGCTCCCTTTTGGCCTCGGCAGATTTGGTTTCCACTGTTGCAGTAGTTAGCAGTGGAGCCTCCGGTGCCCCTTCCCTTATGCCCGGGCTTGCTGTCGCAGGAACAGGGGAACCTTCTCCATCCAAACCTCTGGTCTCTTCACCTGCATGCCTGGCTCTTGAAGACATAGCCATTACCAGGTTTGGGGTCTCTCCTAAAGTGGCTGATGTCCTGGTGGCCACCAGGAAACCTTCCACCAGGGTGACATGTTCCATGAAATGGAAGCATTTTGCTTTATGGGTGGCTTCCCACCATCTGGATCTTTTCACCTGCCTGGTGATCCAGATTCTAGGGTACTTGCTGTTCTTGTCTGATTCTGGCCTGAGGTATTCTTTGCTAATGGTGAACCTGTCCACCATATCAGCCTTCCATGTGCCTACTGAGAGTCATACAGTGGCCCAGTTGGACGTGGCCCATACCATTCTGAGAGGCATCCTGCACTTAAAGCCTCCCATCCATAGCCAAGGCCTGGCCTGGGACTTGAATTTCGTTTAGGAGAAACTTACTTTGACTTATTTTGAGCCTGTCATGACTTGCGAGCTACACTTTCCGTCGTGGAAAGCATTATTTTTAGTTGCTATTACCTCTGCTCGTAGGATTTCTGAGCTTCAGGTGCTGATGTGTGAGCAGCCCTGCTTGATTTTCCACAAAGACAGGGCATCTTTGCGTACTAACCCTACGTTTTTGCCAGAGGTGGTGTCTGAGTTTACTTTGAATCAAACCATCCACCTATCTGTCTGTTATCCGGAGCATACCAGTGCAGGGGAAGCCTTGCTCCATACTTTGGATGTACATAGAATACTCAGATATTATGTTCATCACACGAAGGACTGCAGGATGTCCTCACAGCTGTTTGTTGTCTTTTGCCCCTGGGAAAGAGGGAGCACCAGTTTCGAAACAGTGTCTGTCCAAATGGTTGGCCAACTGTATTATTTTCTGTTATAGGAAGTATAGTAAGGAACTTCCTGGAGGTGGTTAAGGGTCACTCTACCAGAGTAATGGCCATTTCTGTTACCTGTTTCACGGGGCGTCTCAGCAGCGAAGATCTGTGCTGCTGCCACTTGGAGTACTGTCCACACTTTCACAAAGCACTACAGTCTGGACATCACTTCTGGAAGGTGGGCTAATTTCAGCCTGGCTGAGCTACAGGGCCTCCTCTCCTAGATTCCCGCTTTCCAGTTTCCAATTCCCATACTGGTCTCCTCTGCAGTACTGCTTGGGATTTGTTCCTAAAGTGCGACCTGCTGCAAGAGATATCCTCAAAAAAGATAGAACAGTTATGTAAGAACTTACCGTAACAGAAAATCGTCAAGAGAATCTCTTGCAGCAAGTCATGCCGTCCCTTCCTCCTTCCTCCTTAACTCAGAATTCTCCTCTCCTAGATGGTAAACCTGTTTCTCATACTCCTTCTAGCAGGGCTCTCTGGCTTTCCCTTGGCTCCTTCCGGAGCGTGTCCTAGTTGGATGATCTCCGGCAGAGAACTGAGGAGGGCAAGTGGACGTTGACTTGATGACATCACCGGGGTGGCCCCAGATAGATTGCTTTCAAAAAATTTTCTGTGTGGTCCTGGGGCCTGGTGGCTGTAGTTCCTAAGGTGTGACCTGCTGCAAGAGATTCTTTTGAAGATCTACTGTTAGGTTAAGTTCTTACGTAACTGCTCTTTACTCTGTTATTCTTTAGCTTCTCAATGCTGGACTGGCCCATGGTGCTGGTGGAAGTGCACTGTACCACTGTGTGAGAGACCTCAGCTTGCATTATGATTCTGTTGTCTCTGTGGGTCGGCAGGAGGCCATAGAAGCATCAGAGGGAGTCATTATGAGCTAGTATAAGCAAGGCCATGTACAGCAAAATGGTGTGATTGCTCCATCTTGGGGAGAGATGCCAAAGGTCTAGTAATGTCAGGTTGTGCCATTCATTTTATACCCAGCTGCTTCAGTAAAGCCTGTCTCGATGCTCCATCCTGCCTGCTGTACAAAAGTAAACCATACTTCCTAATCTCCCTACCACCAGGTCCCACTCTTGAGAAGGTATTCCACAAGGTTTTATTGTCTGGTAATTGTGGTAGGCAAGTGTTTCGTTTTTTTTTTTTTTTTTTTCCCATACAGGTTTTTGTGGCTCCTGAGCCCGGCAGGCAACTCTGGTCCCTCCCTCAGAGGGACTCAGTCTCTGGCTGCACCGTTCACCGACCTGAAACCCTCCTAAATCCCCCACGGGTTTCCCTTCCATGGCAAGGCCAGGGTGAAGGGGCACTGGCTTATCCCCCACCCCAGGAGTGAAATCCAGACATCGGGGGGCCAGCCTGGGGTGCTGGTGCAGCCATCATGGAGCCTGCCGGCACCTTTTTCTCCCGTACCCCCTCCCTACTGACATAAGGACGCCGGAGGCTCAGGGATCCAGGGAAGAAGTAGAGGCATTGTGGGTCACTCTGGAGTCAGGGAAAAAAACAGCCATCCATGCTGGAGTAGTTTACAGGGCTCCCACATAGGGGGAGGATATAGATCTAGTATTAATGGAGATCATCCATAATATGGCAGCCAAAGGGGAAGTACTACTAATGGGTGACTTCAACATGCTGGATGCAGATTGGAATACCCAGACTGTGAGTACATCAAGGAGCGGGGACCTCATGTCTGCCATGTATGGGGCAAACCTAAGGCAGCTTGGGCCCACCAGGGAGGGGGCTGTACTGGACTTTGTGCTGACAAACAAGGACAGAATCATGGATGTTGAGGTGGGCAGTCCCCTTGGTACCAGTGACCACAGAACTGTGTGGTTTAGATTCAACATGTTGGCAGAAGAAAGCCATATAAAGATTAAGGTCCTACCTTGCTGGAAGGCCAACTTCGTGGAGATGGGGGATCAGCTCAAAATTGCCCTGGCAGCAGAAGGCATGGGGGAGGGGTAGAAGAACAGTGGGTTAGGCTCAAGAGATCCATAGCATAAGTGACAAGTAGTGTGTCAGACTGCTTAGCAAAAGCAAAAGAAAGAAGTGGCCACTGTGGTTCTCTAAGTCAGTAGCCGAGAAAGTGAGAGAAAAAAGTAAGGCATTCAGGAAATACAAAGAGAGACAGAAAGAAGACAGAGTGAAATATCAGGAGAAGCAGAGAGACACTGGGAAAGCTGTCAGAGGGGCTAAGGCAAGAATGGAGGAAGGAATAGCACAGGCCATTAAGGAGGGAGACAAAACCTTCTTCCATTATATTAGCGAGAGGAAGAAGACCAGAAATGGTATTGTTAGGCTAAAGAAGGGAGAGGGCGGAGGATGACCTTGAAAAAGCTGAGATACTGAACAAGTTTTTTTGCTCAGTATTTACCAAGGAGGAGGCAGGGGAGGGGCCAAGATTCATGAGGAAAGGTTTACAGGGGAGCGAGGTGGACACCAGTCCATTTACGGTGGATAGAGTCATGGAGGAACTAGGGAAAGTAAAGACAGACAAGGCAATGTGGCCAGATGGGATTCACCCTAGAGGTTTAAATGAACTCAGGGAAGTCCTAGCAGGACCGCTGACTACCCTTTTCAACCAGTCACTAGAGATGGGGGTGGTACCTGATGACTGGAGGAGGGCAGGGGTTGTCCCCCTGCTCAAGAGTGGAAGTAGGGAGGAGGAAGGCAATTACAGATCTGTAAGCTTGACCTCGGTGGTGGGGAAACTGATACGAGTCCCTGCTTAAGGAGAGGATAGTGAAGTTCCTGGAGTCAAGCAGTGCAAAAGACCCACGGCAGCATGCATTCACTGAGGGAAGGTCCTGTCAGACTAATCTTATTGATTTCTTTGACTGGGAAACCAGGGTGGTGGATCAGGAGGGCCTTTGGATGTTGCCTACCTGGAATTCAGCAAGGCCTTCAACGCCGTTCCGCATAGAAGGTTGCTTAACAAATTGGAGAATCTGGGTGTGGGCTCTAAAGTGGTAAAATGGGTTGGAAGCTGGCTAAAAGGCAGGACCCAGAGGGTGGTAGTAAATGACATAAAATTCGAAGAGGGGGAGGTGACCAGTGGGGTGCCACAGGGATCAGTACTGGGTCCAGTCCTATTCAGTGTCTTCATAAGCAACATTGCAGAGGGACTGGAGGGAAAAGTATGCCTGTTCGCAGGTGACACCAAGATCTGCAACAGAGTCGAGACACAGGAGGGGCTAGATAAAATGAGAAATGACCTAAGATTACTTGAAGAATGGTCAAGGGTGTGGCAGTTGGGTTTCAGCGCTAAGAAGTGCAAGATAATGCACCTGGGACACAGAAACCCAAGAGAGGAATACAGGATGGTGGGGCAGGTTCTAACCACCACAAGACAGGAGAGAGACCTGGGGGTATCATATCCGATGACCTGAAGTTGTCGAAACAATGCAAAAAAGCAATGAGAAAGGCAAACAGAATGCTGGGGTGCATAGGAAGGGGCATAACCAGTAGGAGGAGCGAAGTGGTGATGCCACTGTATAGATCACTGGTGAGGCCTCATCTGGAATACTGTGTCCAGTTCTGGAGACCGCATCTCAGAAAGGACATAGACAGAATTGAAGCAGTCCAGAGAAGAGCAACAAAAATGATACATGCATTGCACCACAAGCCTTATGAAGAAAGACTCAAGGAACTTAATATCTATTCACTGGGAGAGAGGAATAAAGTCAAGTCATATTTATTTATAAAAAGGTGCTTCTCAAAATGATCAAAGCACCTGTACAAGAAAATATTTTAAACAAGCACAATAATAGATACAAAAAACAATGGTCAACAGCAATCAAGTTAAAATATGCATTAATTCCCAATTTAAAAGCATCTAAAAATGCTAATCTAAATAAATAAGTTTTTAGGGCAGTCTTGAAGGTCTCAATGGACAGCCACTCTCTAACCTGATGAGGTAGAGAGTTCCACAGGGTCGGGGCTATGAATGTGAAAGATCTCGCCCCTGAAGTCTTCAAATGGACCCTGGGAACCTCTAGCAATCCCTCGTCAGTGGAACGGAGAGGATGGAGGGGGCAGAGGGGATATGATCGTGACTTTCAGATACCTTGGAGGAATAAACAGGGTACAGGAGGGGAGAATATTTGAGAGAAGAAAGTGCAGAAGAACAAGGGGACATAACATGAGGCTGGAGGGAGGGAGGCTTAGGGGGAATGCTAGGAAGTATTTTTTCACAGAGAGGGTGGTGGATCAGTGGAACAGCCTACCAGCAGAGATGGTAGAAGTGAAAATACTATGGGGATTCAAAAGTGCATGGGATAAACATAAAGGCACCCAGCTGTGCGTGGGGGGGGGGACTAAATTCCAGAAAAGGGTAGAGATTGCCAAACCAAATAGGGAAATGGGCAGACTAGGTAGACCAGTTGGTCCTTATCTGCTGTCATATTCTATGTTTCTATGCATGCCCTTCCAACTGGTACTGCCCTCCGGCCACCACCAAAGGGCAGTCAGCGAGCGGGATGACAAACCTCCCTCCCCCCCGAGAGAGGACAGCAGAGCTGTCCTCCTGATGCTCGATCCTCTCTTGCCCCTGCCGATCCCCAGCAGCCTGAGCGCATTCCCGAACCCGGGTTGCCGGTGTGGCACGAGGTGTAGCGACCAGCGCCTCAACCTTCAGTGCCACCGGACTGGCTTGGTAGGCAAGAGGCTTTGAGATGAATGGATGGAGGCTGTTGGAGAAAATAAAGAAAATAAAAATAAAAAAAAAACTCACCAACTTGTATCAGTCTCGCTTGGTTAATTGATGGCATCCAGTGGATCTCACAAATTATCGCTGTATTTGGCCCAAGTCAGATTTTCAGAATCAGATAGTTGAATATCTGGGCCATTATTTTTTCTGTCTTAGTGTCTATCATCCAGGTATATCTACCCAGATAAGGATCCAAATTGCATTGTGAACAATCTAGGCTAAGGCATCTCGACTCATGCCTGTATGGATGCTGTGTTTGGTGCAGTTGGGATTAATCCTTTGATTGTTTGATGGGAATAAACAAACAGCTAATGCAGCATGATGTTGTGCAATGGAAATGTAAGCCATTCTCACTCTAGTCCCACAAGGCAAGTGGCTTGTCCTCCGATGAATTGATGAGGCGTCTTTTAATCTATGAGCAGAAAGGTCCAGATTTCATGTTAAGGGCAGGGAAAATGTTTCACATTATGGTGCCTCCGCCTGGTGAAGTTTCTGCTGTGCAGTCATTCACAGACTATTACCCCATTAAATAGTAGACATAAATACCTGTATCATATAGTCCCACCCCACAGTGTGCAGTAACGGGACAGTGCAAAATATAAGGCAATGGTATAATATAAGTAAATGCAAACAAGATTTATTAGGAAAAGCAGAAGCAAGGGTTTGATAAAGAAGGGTATGGGTTACAATGTAGTAATAATATATACAGTCCCACATAGGCCTTCTCCTTGTCCATCCAACAACAGCTCTTGCTCTGTCTGGTGCACCAATAAATGAGGTCACAGTCTCTGGGACGACCCAATCTAACGTGAAAAGGTTGCAGCCCCAGTGTTTGGTAGATGACATGACACTCCCAAATAATGAGGAAACAAGCAAGCAATGCATGCAAATAACAGACTTCTGTGATCCCAGGCCTTGTGGCCTAAATGCAGGTTGTGTGCCCAGGCTGTCTGCTCCATACAGTATGGTCCTAATACAGGGTTTCTGATGCCCTCTTAGCCATAATTAAAAATGGCAGGACCAACACCCTGGTCAGGTACTTATGGTTTTGTGGACCTCACAGAACCCAAAAGGTGTCAGTTGGTGGATATGCAGAAATACAGACCCATGACACTTAAAAGCCAAAGTAGGCAATGTGTAGTGCCCCAAAGTTGGGGACACAACAGAAAATAATTAAAGGTGCCCCAGGGTAGATAGGTGTGCCCCTGTTAGGTGTACTCCTGTTATGTGTGCCTGAGAGTAGTTGAAGGTGCCACGTAGGCCCCGTTTAGGTGGGCAGCATAGAGGGCAGTAATAAGGGTCCCTCTTAGTACCCCTCTCATCCACCCACAGGCAGAGCATTTGTGTTTAAAAAAAAAAAAAAAAAAAAAAAATTTTCTCCTGCTGCTGTCTGCTCTGTTCTAATGACCTCCCCTTTAAACAGGCAGCACGAGATATGGGCATCCACATGCTGGGACTGCTGTCCCTGCCCAGCGCGTGGTGGGCAGTTTTAAAAGAAAACATTCTAGACCTTCCAGTGTGAGCGTGAGTTTCTGGAACCCAAACCCCAAGCGGAGAGTTTTCAAGTTTTGAACACCAACTGCAGGGAGTTTGTGCCGAGCCTTGGAGTAGAGAAGACTGAGAGAGTGCAACAGGAACCTGAAAGGGCTTACCTGGTGTTGGAGCCAGTTCCATCAACTTCGTCGGTCCCCTCCTCTGGCCAGGGAAGAGCCACCTCGGTCACCAGCCCTGCAGTCAGGTGATCACCAGTGTTGTTGAGTCACAATGAGTGGAGCTATCGGCTGACGTCCTCGATCCTCTGTGTGGGCTCTGTTCAGCCTCGCTTGTTTTTTATTTAAAGTTGAAAGCGGTCCCGCATTGGCGTGCCAAGAACGCATCCCAGGAGAGTGTCAGGCAGGTGCCCGGATACAGGAAGGCCCTTAAGAGTCCCACCTCCAGCCCCTCCCACTGCAGCAGCCCTTTCACCTCCCGTACCTCTTCCTCTTCACCTCGGGCCAGGCGGTGTGGTCGGGCGCAGCACGGCTGTGTTAGGGTGCTGACCCCGCCTGGAAGTTTGTTTTAAAATGAAAGAAAATTGTGTGAAGCGCTCAGAATGCTCTAGGAAATGTCTGAGAGCCGTGAGGGAGGGTGGGCCAGAGGGCCAAGGGTTTGCATATATTAATATTAAATAAGCGTAGCGACGCCTAGGAGGAGGGGCTAGTACTGAAAGGCCCTGCAGTGAACTAATGAATATTGAATTTCTGGCTCCCCTGGGGAGTTAAGGGCAACAGACCCCATCTGAACCTGGACATCATTTAAAGGGGCAAGGCAGGCCCCGTAGAAGGAGTAGATCCACAGCTTAAAGGGGCCCAGCCACAGTAGGCCCACAGCTTAAAAGGGACCCAGCCACAGTAGCCCCGTCATTTATTTATTTGCTTTTGATGACCGGGTAGGTGCACTAGGCAAAAAAAAAACTGCCTATTTTCAGGCACGACCCGGGAGAGTACAATTTCCAATAGTACAGTAAGACAACAAAGAGTACAGTTCACAACAATATAGCAAAGCCAAGTGGAGAGTACATGTGGCAAAACACCATGACACAGCATAATGTCAACATTAGGGCCCAGCCATAGAAGGCCCATAGTTAAAAGGGGCCCAGTATAGAAGGCCAGTAGTTAAGGGGCCCAGCAAATAGAAGGCCCATAGTTATAAGGGGCCCAGCAATAGAAACCCATAGTTAAAAGGACCCCAGCAATAGAATACTTATAGTTAAAGGGCCCAGCAGTAGAAGGCCCATAGTTAAAGGGCCCAGCAGTAGAAGGCCCATAGTTAAAGGGACCCAGCAATAGAGGCCCATAGTTAAAGGGGCCCAGCAATAGAAGGCTTACAGGTAAAAGGAGTCCAGTGAGGAGCCCTCAGTTAGGGAGGGTAGCAAGGTAACTCGAGGAGTTGGCTAGTAACTCCCAAAGTGGGCAGTGGAACCACAGGGCATTCCACACATTTGATGTAGCAGTTACCTGGACAGTTCTTGAACTGGGCTTGCTGTTGAAACTGCCTGAACTGTGTCATTTACCTGAAATTGTCTGAACTGTGTTACATTGCCTAAGAACTGCTTGAACTGTGCAGTTGCTCCCAAAACTGGTCTATTGCCCCTAGAACTGGTCTATTGCCCTAGAACTGGTCTATTGTTCCTGGAACTGGTCAATTGCCCCTGGAACTGTGCAATTGCCCTGAAGTTGTTTAATTGCCCTGGGAATTGTGCAGTTGCCCCGGAACTGGTCAGTTGCTCTTGGAACTGTGTAATTGCCCTAGGTTGCAGTTGCATCGTAGTTTGTCAGCACCTTGTGCTAAATGAATTCCTGAATCTGTCTTCAGCAGCCTTCGAAGGGCATTGAACCAGTGCATTCCTGAATCAGTCTTCAGCAGCCTTAGGTGTCCAGCAAGTAAATTCCAAAATCAGTCTGTAGCAGGATCTTCCAAAGGTCCTCGTCCATGGCTGTACCCCTACAGCGTCATGTTTGTTGTTTTCTGCTAGTAACAGTTTATGGCCTGTCCCTGTGCAGATCCTGTCATCCATTTTGTTGTTTTCTTTCCTCATCGCAGCTTCTTCAAGATCTTCCATTCCAGTTTCCCCAAACCAATGTCCCATTTGTTGTTGTACATTTATCCTTGACTCGTCCAGCCATGGTGCCTCAAACTCCATCATCCGCCTGGCTTCCGAAGATTTCCTCATCCTGGGTCTCAGTTTCCATGGGGTTCTCCCAACATTTCCTGCATCTGGTGTTATGTCTCGGCAGTCCACAAGAGGACCGTGTCTGGGCAGTCTTCTGCATCTGGTGTCATGTCCCTGCAGTCCACAAGAGGGCTGCTGCTGGGCAGTGTTCTGCATCTGGTGTCGTGTCCTGGTAGTCCACAAGAGGGCTGTGGCAGGGTGGCTTCTGCATCTGTCATCTCATCCCGGTTGTCCGCCAGAGGACTGTGGCCGGATCCTTTGTGCCTGTCCTTTATTTCTGGCAGCTCATAAGCGGGTTTTGTGCTGAAGAGTTCTTGTGTTTGCTCTTTATTTCCGGCAGCCCACCAGTGGATTTTGTGCCAAAAGAGTTCTTGCATTTGTTCATTGTTTCTGGCGGCACACTAGCGGGTTTTGAGTTGAAAGAGTTCTTGTATTTGTTCCTTGTTTCCAGCAACCCTGGAGAGGGGGTGTAGCCAATGGACCCATGGCCTGTTTAAAGAGCTTCTCTATATCCCTTTAGTCCCACAGAAATTTCCATAGCCATGCCGGCCAGCAAGCCTGCTAGTTCCCCTTTCAGGATCTTCCTTGTTCTCTTACCTTTTGCAACAGATTGACCATCACATGGACAGGGACTTTGATAGCTGTGCATGAATTGCAAATGTATCATTTTAGAGTCTTGCCATAGCATACAGTAATAGTTCTCAGGTCTGGAGTACTCCAGGGGGGTAGTCACTTGGGTAGAGGTGCACCTCAGGGGTCAGAGCAGAGTGACCTGAATAGTAATTAGAGTCTTCCTCTTATGGGAAGTGGTAGAGTGGCCCATATAGTAATTACAGTACTCTTGCAGTTTAGAAGCTTGTACAGCTCTTGCATTATAGTACTCATACAGATTAGATGCTCTTACAGCTCTCGTATTAAAGTACCCTTACAGTTTAGAGTGCTTAGTCTACCCCTTCTTCCTTGTTACCGTGTCTTGCTTTCCCTGGTTATAAAATAAATACGTAAAAGTATCTGAACCTCATTTATGACTCCTGCCTCTTTGTCAGGTGTTACCATCTACC
Source organism: Neoceratodus forsteri (assembly GCA_016271365.2). Classification (NCBI taxonomy): domain Eukaryota; kingdom Metazoa; phylum Chordata; order Ceratodontiformes; family Ceratodontidae; genus Neoceratodus; species Neoceratodus forsteri. Next base: position 1,421,275,982 of record CM028129.1, read on the forward strand.
TTCCTTAGAATCTGAAGTGTCCTTTTGCCATCCCACCTGCTGGGAGCAACACTGGTGTTGGTAATTAGTGTGCAATTTACCTGGGTCATCATAACACAACTGCTCTGATCACCCTTTTACTAAAACTGGATTACAGCACACCACTGTACTACCCCCACAAATGTCCACTACAAGTTTAATGAAATTAACAAATGCACGAAGAGTGAAAGTGCTGCACAGACCACACCACTTCTTCATAGTGCCCGTTGACTAAGTGTCACTGTGATTACACAAAGCACCAGTGACTGTGCAGCAGTTTCACTCTTTGTATGTTTGTTAATTTAATTGCACTTTTATAGTAGTTCACCCACTTGCCTTTTGGGTGCACGGGTTTGTGTTTTGTGTGCTGCTGTGCTTTCTGGCAGCACCCATACAGCAACAGGTGCACATGGTTTTGTGCCTTCCCTCAGCTGCTTGATGTAGCTACTGCACCATGGCTGCTGTCTCTGGCTGTGGTTGCACAGCAGTCACTGCAGCTCAGGGGGCTTACAGAAACAGGCTGTGATGTAGAGGCCCGGAATAAAGACTTAGAAATTGAGGTCCCCTTTCCACTATGGAGAGTTGCAACCATAAAAGCAATTAAAATTTCCTTCTCTAACATATGGAAGGAATTTGCATGGAAATCCCGTTCTAGATGCATTCGTTCTCCAGCGATTGTAGCAAAATACCTTCCAGCTTCTTATGGGCACTGCTGGAGAGGATGCTATTTCACCTTAGCTGACTTGGGCCATGTTTTCTGGTTTTGCCCCAAATTGACACCATTTTGGTGTACGCTTCAACAGGAACTGAGGGAATGCCTAGGAGAGGGTATTGAATTGACAACAGAAGTGGTCATCTTGTCCATCTACCCACCCCATAGACCGCTATGAGACCACACCCTACTTCCACTTTATATATTAACAGCTAAGAAAGCCATAACTCGAAAGTGGGTGTCCACTTTGGTACCTACAATTACAGACTAGCATCAAATAGTTTTGGAAATTTATAGGTTAGAACACCTCACAGCTAAATTACTTAATAAACTGGACCCTTTTGGGACGCAATGGCGGAGATGGATACTTTAACTATCTTTGGTAGACCCAGAATTTGTCCCCTGAATGAGAGGGTGAACCAAAGTACATGATTTTACTGGAATGACGAGACCCTATCCCTCCATTTAGCGGGGGCATCAGGGGAGGATATTATGGGATGGAGGGCTTTATGTATCCTCAGCAATATATATTGAGGTTGTGCCACCTGCCTTAGAAATAATTAAGATGAACTAGAGGGATTAACCAAAGGTTACTAGTGATTGGTGTGTGATGCAACTTAAAGTAATATAATTCATTTGATAATGCATAATCAGTATCAACCTGTTATCTTCAATCAAACAAAATCTTTATTTATTCAGGCGATCACTATTAAGCAAGCTCATTTACAAGATGGACCTGATACATAAGTATACAAATAGTAACAATACAATCCAGACAATATACAATATTAGCTTCCACTTGGTATGAACAAAATGTGTACTGTCTATCACTAAGTCTCCTTTAATAAAAATGAAATTTAAAAAAAAGGAACAGGCTATGATGACAATGTCGTGGCCTTGTGGGGTCTTCACACTTTGGAAAAATCTTTCATTCTTCTCTTCTGCCCCACATGGTGAACTTCCTCAATGAAGGGGCTGGTGGCTATGGGCAGTCACTTTCAAACTGTTTCTGCTCTTCCTCTTTCCAGATGGGTGGTCTCCGGTTCAAACCTGTTCTGTGCAGGCATTAGTGTAAATCAAGATCAGTCTGTGGTGATTTGGAAAAAATCACCCGCATGTTGAAAGTCTCCCTGGTAACTGCCCAACTCAAACAAAAGTCCCTTCTTGTATCAACTCTGAAATGAAGCTGCTTCTCCTTCACAAGGTGTCTGAACACTACTCAGAATCTGACTCTGGTGCAGATGCACCTCAAGCAGCCACAGAAAAGATCTGCAAATGCTGCTCCAGCAACACCTTTTATACTTCCCACCCCTCCCGTTGGCAGACACCTCAGATGGTGGGTGGTTGGACCACTAAAGTCTCCTTTTGTTTGGTTGTGGGTTTCTCCAGGTGAAATACCTGTCCTTGCACCCAAGGTGACACTTTGGGCCTCATTGCCTTGACATATTAGTACCTTGCAGTCTGATTGGCTACTGTGTCACCCCTGACCCCTTTCCCCAGTAGTTCTGGGGTCAGGAGTCAATTTTACAGGCCACAGCCATGTTTAGTTTTATTTCACCTTGGTCCCTCACTAGCAGCTTCTGGCCACATGCAACCGATGGTGCTTTTATTTTTATTTCAGCTTCTAGATTCACTGCATGCCATTTGTCCAGGAAATGCCCCTTGACATGAATGGCAATTTAGCAAGTGCTGCGATGGTACTAACATCAAAGGGCCATCCTCACAGAGCGCTTTGCTCCTCCGCTGCTGCCCAGTCCCATTGCAGTGACTCCAAGGGGGAGACTGGGTGATGAGTTGGCAGCAGCCACCTCAAGGGTGATGGTACTGGGGCCTGTAGGAACCAGATTATAACCTCCTAACCTGGGGTGGGGAATTGCACAAACTGTGTAATATTTTAGACAGTTGTTAATGATTATTGTAGGATCAGTATTAGAATGGTAGCACTGAGACTGTATATTATGTATTTGGCAAGTCCGTGGAAATAAATTATTGTGTGCTTTTCATGTATTTTCAGGGTCTGAAGAACCAGACACAAGTAAAATTAAATATCGTCAGCTGCCTCCTGTCACCACTGTTCTAATTAAGAGACCAGATCTCAAGTACCAGCTGGGATTTAGTGTTCAGAATGGCATTGTAAGTCTGTTGATTTCATTTCCGTATCATTACAAGGTTAAGAGTGCCAGGTGAAATGAAAATAAATTTCAGATGGGAACAGTCAGCACTAGGAACCACATACCCAAGTGTTGGGCAGGACCCAGTTTGTAGTTTGTGTAAATTTTTGTTTACTTACTATTTAATGCAGTATATTAGATTGTTTCAGTTAATCCTACTGACTCCCACCTTGACATTTGCTGTAACCAAGAACCCAGTGTCCCTTATAGCTGACATAAGAGCTGGGCTCCAGATGTGGAAGATTCAACAGCCTAAAGTACATATTAGAGTTTTTGTAAGCTCTGCTGTTTTGTGTGCTGACCCTACAGTCATCCTGGGGTAAGTACAGTCAAGAAGGACTGTACTTAGCCCGTGAGACCAGCAGAACCAGCAAGCAGCTGATCAGAGCTTATAAATGCTGTTAACATGCACTGCCGTTTGAGTCAGCTGTGGTGAAGTCTGTCATTTCTGGTTACAGCAGATGTCGCACTGGGAGACAGCAGGATCAGTCAGATACAGAACTATCTACTATACTGCAGGAAACAGTAAAAATATATTATTTTGTACTAAAGTGCAATTAGCTAGCCCCACACTTGGGTGTGGGGAATTTGAAAGTATAACTGTCTTTAAATCCAAGCAAAATGGTGAAAGTACAACACTGCCTTTACAATGCAGTACAACTTTATTTACTGTGTGTAGTGAATTTTATACAAATGTATCTTAAAACGCTTTGAATTGGGAAACGATACAGTAACAGCTGAAAGAAATATGCAATTAAGTAAAACGAGAATTACTAAAAGCGCAAAGAGTAAAATAGAAACAATCAGTATTACGTGCTACAAATTCTGATATACTATTGGTAACTGAGAAAATTCATATTTCAAAAGTATTTGGCAGTACTGTTGTCAGTAAACAGTGTAAGGATTTCTGAAGAGACATAGTACCGAGACTGCACTTGTCCAGGTATTGAATGACCTCCTAATAGCGAGGGATCGAAAGGCATGTACCATCTGGGTCCTTCTTGATCTCTCCACAGCATTTGACACTGTGGACCATGGTGTGCTACTGGAGTGCCTGCGGTGTCTCTGGACTGTCAGGGACAGTCCTAGAATGGTTTCGATCTTTCCTCATGAGCAAGTCCCAGAGGGTGGTCACTGGAATTTATTCCTCTGATGCCCTTCCCCTGTCCTGTGGGGTCCCAAGGCTCCATATTGGCACCCATGTTGTTCTAGTACATGCTGCCGTTAGAATATCATTAGATGATACGGTTTGAGTTTTCACTGCTGTGCAGATGATACTCAACGTATCTGTCCTTTCTACCGAACAAGGGGATGCAGTCTCTGTGTTTACAACTGTCTCACGAGATCAAGGACTGGATGAGCACCAGCTGGCTGAGGGCATATGGCTTGCGCGCGTCCAGCTTACTGCCTCCAACCAGGTGTATAACTTGGGTATTATTTTGATGGTACTTGACCTCAAACCTCAGGTGTCTGCCGCTGTCAAATCCTCTTTCTACCATCTGAGGAACATCACCTGAGTGAAACACCTGGTTCCTCCGGATAACCTTCCAATGTTGGTCCCTGCCTTTATCACCACCCGCCTTGACTACTGCAATGCCCTCTACCGAGACTTCCTTGGTTGATATCCGCCACTTACAGCTGAACCTGTGTGATAGCCAGACTGTCGACTGGTGCATCTAAAATCAGCCATATTACGCCTGTGCTGCATGGACTGCACTGGCTACCTGTTCAGTGGCGGATCACCTTTAAGGTCGGTCTTCTGACCTTTAAAGCCCTACACAAACTGGGACCCAGCTACCTGCAAGATCTCTTGACTCCCTACCACCCTCTCTGATCCACAGACGAGGGATTTCTAGAGATTCCCAGGGTTCGTTTGAAGACATCCTGTGCTTGTGCCTTTTCTTTTGCAGCCCCCACCCTGTGGAATTCTCTGCCTCATCGCTTGAGAGAATGCCTGACCGTCGAGAGATTTAAGTCAGAATTTAAGACTTATCTTTTTCAGATGGCCTTCCCAGATGATTTTAATTAATTTATGTATCTGTAATTTTACCAATTTATGTTTTGTGGTTCACTTGTAAAGCTCCTTGGTTTCAAGAAAGGGGCTCTATGAATAAAATTAGCTTTGCTTAAGAAACAATTGTGCAGAAAAAACAGACATAACTTGATTGGGAGCGCACCACTAACAGGCAGTGAAAAAGAGGTGGGGTTGGTTTTAATCTGGAATTGGAAGATGAAGGGGACCCACTGGGGCAGAGAAAGGGAGGAAGGTGTTCATATTGTAGTAGAAGAAATGCTAAGGGACCACCCACCCGTAGTTGAGAGGGAGATATGCGTGATAGAAATAAGTCTAGAGTTGGAGAAAAATTAGATAGGGTGGAAAATAGGCAGGGATGAGGCCTGAGAAATACGGAGGGCAAGGCAAGGCAAAAAGGAACTGGAAATGTGTAGGAAGTTTTATAGTGGAGATGGTATTGATAAATGAGCCAGTGGAGGCAATGAGGCTTGCAGTGACATCACATTTACAAGACGAATGAGCTGTCAAGCAGCTGCATTTTGAAAAATGTGAAGTTTAGAAAGGCAGGACTTGGGAATTCCAAGAGAGAGCAATTATAGTAGAGGAGATACTGGCATGATTAACGGTTTCAGCAAAGATGGGTTGAGAAAGTGACAGACGCAGTTAATAGTGCAGAGTTGGGATTGAGAAAGTGACTGATGCAGCTAGTATTTGAGAGATGAGGCTAAGTAAGTGGTAACTTTTTTTTTATTCTTTGGTAACCAGGTAAGGCTCACTGGGCATAAGTGCCTGTTTTCAGGGGCGACCCAGGTGCGCTAGGGCAGTTAAGTGACTTGTTCAGAGTCACATAGTAAGCCAGACCACCGTCACAGCAGAAAGATTTACTGCTGCGATGCGGGTGGCCTGGGTTTGGGAATGGACTGGGGATGCTAAAGGGCTGGCCGGGACGGAGGTGGATTGAGCTGCCGTTGTATGCTCTCCACCTCCAGGGTGGGGGAGGGGATAGAGTGCTTCTGGTCCTAGGGCTCTCAGGTGACCACGGGATACCTGGCACCAGTTAACTCTGGGGAGGGTGTGTTGGATGTATGATGTGGATACGCCGCGGCATCCACCAGACACGCCCGCCCCCCCGGACAAACATACCTAAGGAAAATCCTCCCTGGCAAACCCAGTTACGCCCCGCTGACCTGTGTGTGCCTGTCGATCCCACACAAATCTACTGGGGTTAGCAGGAAGGGCTCCAATGGTCTGCCCTGGGGGTAATCCAGGGGCACTGATGGTGGGGATTTTGGGTCTGTCTGTGGCGGGGGCTGAGGGGGCAGGCCACCGATGCAAAAGAAAGCACAGTGTTTAAAAAATTAATAAATAATGCAAGTGGAATTTGTGGGACTCGAACTAAGGTCTGCTGGATGTACCAAGCTCATTCACAGCTTGTTACTCTAACCACTAGGCTGTACTGCCAGCCCCAGTTCAGGCAGTATTGCAGAGATGGAGTTGATGAGGTGACTGGTGCAGGCAGTATTGAAGCGATGGAGTCGATAAAGTGACCAGTGCTAGCAGTATTGCAGAGAAGATAGTAGGCAGAGTTTTTGACCGTGGACCTATGTGGTATGTCCTGGCTCAAGCTCAATACCTAGTTTTCTGAGATGTTTAGTGGAAAGTAAAATGTCAAGGGATGTGACAGGAGAGGTCAGTGTGGGAGAGGATGTTTTCTTGTTGAGGAGGAGGATCGCAGTCTTAGCAACATTAAATTAAAGATAACCGAGTTGGGAGTCAGGAGTTAGTTTTTGTCAAGATGGTGAGAGGTAGGCTGAGGCAGGATCAGAGAAGAATTTGAAAGAAATGTAAAGTAGAGCATCGTCGGTGTAGAAGTGATAACTGATGAAGTCTAAGATAATGTGGCAGGAGGGGATGGAGATAGATAGAAAAAAGAAATGGACCAGAAACAGAGCTTTTGAGGGATACCATAGAGTGGGGGTTGGGGAGGGGAGATAGAAAAAAACACCACCAGAGACAAAGAAGGGTCGGTTGGAGAGGTGTGAGTGAAATCAGGAAAGAAACATACCAGAGACCCCATTACAGTGCTCAAGACAGTCAATGAGGACAAGGTGATTAACTTTGACAGATGCTGAGCTCAGGTAAAGAAAAATGGGGATCTCAAAGAAGCTTTCGTCAGAGGCAGTGACAACCAAAAGGAAGATGTCTCAGTGCTGTGTTAGATGTGAGGAGACAAACTGAAAGAGATGATGGAGAGTATGTGGAAGAGATTAGGAGATGAGTGAAGACAACTACAAGTATTTTCATGAAGTAGAAGTTAGCGATAGAGTGTTACCTGGAGAGACACCAGCATAGCAGGAGTCCTCATGGCATCTAGGACAGTGCTTGTGGAAACCGATTAACTATAACTGTGATGGATGGTGCTAGAAGAGGAAGCAGTAGGGAGTAAGGTACAAAGGGATTGGGTGACGAGTAGAAGTACTCAGGTTCACATTCTGAATGATTTTAGAGAGATCTGAGGCAGCAGTGAGGGGAGATGAGAGGGTGGTGGGAAAGATAAGGCATTGGTGAGAGTAAGGAGAGGGGGTGCATGAAGGAAGATTTCACACGGTTGAGGGGGTGGGTGGGATCAAAGGTGGTAAAGTGATTTTCTAATTATTAGTGGTTATTTTAGAGTAATATATGTATCAGATTCTTCACATTTGGAGGAAGAGGGGCTATAATGGGGGGGTGAAGTTAAGTAAATGGTGCAGTGAGTTGATTGTATTGAAGAGGAAGAGAATGGTTGCCTTCATCTTTGGAAATAATGGAGGTAGCTATCTGGCTAGCACCACGACAACACTGCTGCTTGCCATCCAGATGACCTGGATTTGCACCCTTAGCAAGGGATGTCTGATGTTGACCAGAGATGTGGGGTTCTGGTGTCTGTCCTGGGAGCCTCAACCTTGTGGAGTGTGGACACCTCCTTCTGCTGTACGACAGCCCCTCCTGGTCATGGGGAGAGTGTGTCATGTGGGTATGAGTACATGGTCTCTGGTGGGGCCTTGCATCGGCATGCACCTGCTTGTCTGGTGAGTGACATGGAGGCATTGTGGGGTTAGTGGGGGAGTTCCAAAGGAAAGACAGGGCTCATCCACCCTTCAGCGAGTCCAGTAGGTGCAATGCAAGGTCACTCCTTGGGACTACACCCTGGAGGAGGGATAGGGGAGGACCTTAGTGGTATAACATATCTCAGCAGACTTAAGACAGATAAAGCTGCCCAGTAGGGCCCTGCTGATTCCTCTGGCACCTTGCCACCTCTTTCATTGTATCCAGACCATCGAATGCAGTTTGTCCTCGCTGTTTAGGTCACTGGAAAGTCCCACCCACAGAGGATGAGCTGTGGGTTGTGGCCTGGGGATCCTGAAGGGGCACTGAGCAGAGGCTGGCAGCAGGTTGGGCCCTGGGAAGACTTTGATGGGAAGAAGAGTTTGAGCAGATAGGAGGAGGACCTGGAGACTGACAAGGACAGATGGGGGTGTAAACACAGTATGAGTCTGAGTGTGGCTTCCAGGCCTCACAGTGAGCTTTGAGAGGACTGCCAACATCTCTGAAATTGACGTCATTCTTGCACCTAAGTGACTTGGAGGTGCAGGTCACAGTGACAGCTTTGACTTGGGTCAAGTTGCTTGAGGGAAGAGGTAAGAACATGCTATCAGATGACCTTCCAGCTATAAAACCTTTATCAGTGGAGCGAAAAATAAAGCCAATTAACTAACCTCTTTTCTTCACAAATTCTCCATGGTAAATGCTTTAAAGCTGAATTGTTCCCTGTAATACCGTTTCTCCGTTTTAGTGTAAGATTTCACTTTACGTCATCCTTTGGAAGATGTGCATTCACATTGTGTGTAACAAAACAGAAGGGTTGAATTCAGTGTAGGCTGAAACTATAATCTGCTTGCTTTTTTATTTTTATATGAAACATGTTTTACCAGGTGAGCAGAGTCCAAGAAGGGCTTGTTTCCACTTGTGACAGAGGGTAGGGGATACGTGGGAGAACTCAAATGTAAGCATTAGGTCCTCCTCAGGAAAACTGATCAGCACTGTGTATGTAACCTGTTGCTGTTTTTTTGGAAGGCATGTCCCACTTTACCTGCACAAGTATGCCATCTTGAGTTAATTTGAAATCTGTATCTAGGGAGAGAATGTGTCTGGAGTGGGGGCAGCTAATTATTTTCATAACTCTTATTTATAAATTAATTAAACCAGTGAAAACCATCTACTGCATATGTTCTTCAGCCTTCACATGCATGTACACTTAAGAAATACAAAATAGTGTATAGATCTAAGAGACTGAAAGTATGAAAGCAAAAAAAAAAAAAAAGGCACCGAGATGCATTATGCAAGGAGTTGCAGTAGTTCAGATTTCCAGTGTTGAATAGCTGAATCCACAAAGATTTTTTTTAAACGTTATTCCTAGAGATCAGTGAGACATTACATACAATTAGAAACTTAAGGATTTATTCTGAAAAAAGTTTTAAATTATTTATTTGCACAAATAGTTTTGTTATTTCAGTGGGGGGAAGGGTTAACAGAAAATTAAGGAGTCACATAGCTTATATCAAGAGCTCGGTATTAATTATTTTTTATTCTTTGGTAATCCGGTAAGGCCCGCTAGTCTCAAGTGCCTGTTTTCAAAGGTGACCTGGGAGCACTGGGGAGGTTAAGTGACTTATCATAGAATCATAGAAGCTGTTGGCAGAAAAGGACACCTGTGGCCCATCGAGTCTGCCCACTCCTCCCTGCCCCACCCCACCCCCTTCTCCTCTGTATCTGTTCCATGCTCTTTTGAATTCCCCCACTGTTTCAGCTCCCATCACCTCCTCCGTAGTCTTTTCCAGGGTCCACCACCCTTCGTGGATTTGTTCCTTAAACTGCCCCGAATCTCACTTCCCCAACCTCAGACTGTGGCCCCTTGTTCTGTCCATGCTTTTCCTCTTGAAGAGGCTCCCTTTAGCTGCCCTGTTTATCCCCTTCACGTACTTGAACATTTCAGTCATGTCCCCCCCTCTCCCTTCTATTCTCCAGTGAGTACAGGTTCAGCTCCCTTAGCTTTTCCTCATAGGATGGCCGATGCATGCTCTGTACCATCTTTGTTGCCCTCCTCTGAACCCTCTCCACCCCATCTATGTCCTTTCACAGGTTGAGTCTCCAGAAATGAATGCCGTACTCCAGAGGCGGCCTCACCATGGACTTGTAGAGTGGCATAAGTACCTCCCTCTTCCTGCTACAGTCGTGGCCAAAAATATTGGCGCCCTTGCAGTTTTTCTAATAATGCACCATTCCTTCCAGAAAATTGTTGAAATTAAAAAATATCTTGGTATCCACATATGTATTTCTTTGGTCTGCAGTGGAATAAAACACAAAAAGCAGAAAAATTTACTAAATCTTAACTTATTCCACACAGAAATCCTTAAATGGCCGGGCAAAATTATTGACACCTTTTAGAAGTAGTTAGAAATAATTAGATTTCAAGCAGGTGATTCTCCTTCACTTTGGAATTGAACTCACTCTGTGGTGAGTTGCAGAGTGCCTGCAATATAAAACCACTCATTCAACCAGTTTGAATGAGAAAGGACTCATTCTCCTGTTTTGTGTCACTGTGTGTACACTGGTAGCATGGAGAAAAGAAAGACAGCCAGAGAATTGTCTGAGGAGGTCAGATAGAAGATTGTAGCCAAGCATGGACAATCTCAAGGCTACAAATCAATCTCCAGAGACCTTGATGTTCTTGTTTCCACCGTACATAATGTTATCAGGATGTTTAAGGCCCATGGCACTGTAGCCAACCTCCCTGGACTTGGCCGTAAGAGAAAACTTGATCGAAGATTGCAGCACAGGATTGTTCGAATGGTGGAGAAATCACCTCTATCAACTGCCAAACAGATTCAAGCTGACCTTCAGACACAAGGTATGACAGTTTCAACTCACACCATCCGTCGCTAACTCAATGAAAGGGGGTTATATGGTAGGAGGCCCAGGAGGACCCCACTGCTGGGAGCGAGACATAAGAAAGCCCGACTGGGGTTTGCCAAAACACACCTGAACAAGCCAAAATCTTCTGGGAGAATGTCCTGTGGACAGATGAGACCAAATTAGAGCTTTTTGGTAATGCACATCATCTCTATGTTTACAGAAAACAAAATGAATCCTTCAAAGAAAAGAACACCTTCCTACAGTCAAACATGGAGGAGGTTCAGTGATGTTTTGGGGTTGCTGTACTGCCTCTGGCACTGGGTGCCTTGAACGTGTGCATGGCATCATGAAATCTGGAATTACCAGGCCATTTGGACCACAATGTTGAACAGTGTCAGAAGCTGGGTCTCCGTCGAAGGTCGTGGGTCTTCTAGCAGGACAATGACCCCAAACACACTTCAAAAAGCACCCAGGAATGGTTCAAGACAAGGCGCTGGACTGTTCTGAAGTGGCCAGCAATGAGTCCAGATCTAAATCCCATTGAAAACCTGTGGAGAGATCTGGAAACAGCAGTTGGGAGAAGGCACCCTTCAAATCTGGGAGAACTGGAGCAGTTTGCACTAGAAGAGTGGGCCAAACTGCCAGTAGAGAGGTGCAGGAAGCTCATCCATGGCTATAAGAAGCGGTTGATTGCAGTTATTTTGACCAATGGCTGTGCTACCAAATATTAAGTCTAGGGTGTCAATAATTTTGTCAATGCCATTTCTTTTCATTTTCTGATTTAAAAGGATATATTAAATTCTGAATCAAAAACCAAGGTTCTGTAATATTAATAGAGAAATAAAGAATTGTGGAGACCAAATAGTGTACTGTTAATTTCAACTTATGTTTAGAGGAATTGTGAGTTATTTGAAAAACTGCAAGGGCGCCAATATTTTTGGCCACGACTGTAGTTCTAGGGACATGGATATGTTGTTCATCCACACTGTCTGGCAGGTTCCTTGCCGCTTTAAATCTTGCCGGAAGGTCTTCAAGCTGGCTCCTCCCACCCACCCGGGTGGTAAAACTCGCGGCTCCGCCTCATGACGCCAGATCTTCCTTACCGCTTGGAAGCTCAGGTTCCCTCCTTAACGCTCTGTGTGATAGACTGGATCCTAATTCTTCGGTTCGCCCGAAACTCATTTTAAAATTTTCAAGACTTCGGTCATCTTTCTCCCTCGCCGCTGCGATGGGCAAATTGACTCCTTGTGGGCAGAAGATGTCCAGGACGGACCCGCACTCCACGTGCGTCTACTGCCTCGGCCTAGAACACGACCCGCAGGCCTGCGAGTCATGCCGTTCATTTTCGGCCAATGTCCTGGAGGACCGCACTGCCCGGTTACAGCTTGGGCGCCCCGAGAAGCACTACCCGCCGGTTAAGTCAAAGGAGGCCCGTTGGGCTGTTACCGCTGTGGCTGGCTTGGCTGAGCAACTCAAGCAGATGATCACCCTTGAGGAGGAGGCGGCCCAGGCCGCATCATCCTCTTCCTTGGTTGCAGCATTTATCCCGCTCTCACTGGGTACCTCGTATTCAGCTTCGTTCAAGGAGCTTTGCCAATCCCTTTCCACGAAGGGAGAGGGGACATCGGGACATTCCTCTCGGTCCAAAAAGAAGGACTCAAAGGGTAAGTCCCATCGTCGGCGTTCGTGGGAGCAGGAGAGGTCTCCTTCCCGGACAGCAGACTGTCGACTTCAGTCGAGGCTGCGGCTAAGGCCGCTGACTTCACGGCGTCCCCATCAGGCCAGCCGGCCGAGACACCAGTCGACACGGTCGAGATTTTTCTCGACCCGTCGGATGGGCTGTCAACTGGTGAGGCCGACAACCCTTCTTCACCGGTTCCCCCAGTGGAGTCCAAGGACCTGCCTGCGCCCCCGGTGCCGCAGTCCCCGGTTAAGGCTTCCGAGCCGAGGGAAGAGTGGGTGTCCCCCGCTCCTTCCCAGACCCGTCCTCGGAAACAATGAGGATCTCGGTCTCTGTCTCGGACATTGTTTCGGTCCAGCCGATCCCGCCAACATTGGCGGTCTCGGCACCGAGGTAAGCGGCGCCACCGCTCGTCCTCGCCTTCCTCTCGGAAGAGGAGGAGGCTTCTCGCGCAATTGCGTCGACGCCACGAGGACCTGATGTGGCAGCAGTTACTTCTGTCTGGGAACAAGTCGACGCCGTCACCTTCCCCGGCCATCAAGTGACTGTCACCCAAGCGGCTGAAACAACCCCTCGCTGTAGTTGAGGTGCCCATGCCTGGGCCGGTTGTTCGGCCGAAACCAGCTGCCCCACCGATTGTGGTGGAACCTCCGCCTCCACAACCGAAATCGGTGGCGCCGACCAAGGACTCCTGGTCGGGTCAAGGCCTGCCCCACAGGTTGTCGGTCACCCTCACTCCTGACCGTCCTCAGCAGGTGCAGGGTGGCTCAGGCCCCAGGCAGCTCTTCGCGGACTCCTCAGAGTCCGACGACGACTCTCCCTGTTCTCCAGGCCTATTTACCTGGAGTCCTCCGGGGGCCAGTCGATGTACCAAAGCCCATCATCCTTCATGGGTTTGTTTTGGCTCATCTCGGAGTCCACCGGGATGCAGCTCGAGCCCGTATCCAAGCGGGCCAAGTATCCCCTGACTGAGATACTGGACCGAGGGGATTCACCCACAGAGGGCTTTCCGGTGGCTGAAGCCATTGTTGGCCCAGCCTTGGAGCTCTGGCAGCGGCCTGCTTCCTGTCCTGTGCCTTCCGCCAGGATGGCCAGGAAGTATGCGGTCCCTACCGGCTCTTTGCCCGGTTTTTCGGAACACCCCTCTGCCGAGGGGTTGGTCACCGACAGCGTTTTCCGGCATTCCAGGAACGCTAGGGACATGGACAAGCCCCCCGACAAGGAATCCAAAAAGCTGGACTGCGCCGGGTGCAAGGTGTATGCTGCATCCTCCCTTGGCCTCCGCCAGGCCAGCTCAGCCGTGCTGATGGCACACTTCTCCCACGCCCTCATGGGCTCCCTGGATGAGGTGATCCCTCATCTCTCGGCTGACCTGCAGACCATGGTCCGGCAGGTGCGGAACCAGGGTAGGGCAGTGGCTAAGCAGCAGCTCCAAATGGCTCTGGACATCGGAGACTCCTGTGCCAGATCGGTTGCGGCCGTGGTGGCCATGCACCGCAGAGCATGGCTGAGGATATCCACCTTCACGGCGGATACCCAGCACAAATTGGCGGATGTCCCCTTCTTGGGGACCGACCTCTTCGGCCCTGGAGTGGAAGGTCACCTCCAGCGGATCGAAAAAGTCCAATGCCACTCTGGACTCTGTCACCTCCGCCCAGAAGGACAAAGGCTGCCGACAGCAGCAGCACAAGTCCTTTCGTCCTTCTGCGCCTGCGGCACATCCGGCCCACCAGCACCAGGGCCAGCAGGCTCGCGCTTGGCATCCCAAACCCAAGCCCGCGGCTTCCTCCAACAGCAAGCGGGGAGGTAAAGGCCCAGGAGGTCCCTCGGCCAGTCCCTCCTCCAAGCCTGCCCAGTAACGGGTTGAGGGGTGTCGCCCCCAGCCTCGACATCCTCCCCGGTTCCCCCCATGGGGGGACAGCTCCGCCACTTCCTTTCCGCCTGGTCCGCTATCACCATGGACCAGTGGGTGTTGGAGGTGGTAAGAGAGGCCTGCCTCTGGAGTTCGAGCAGGCCCCACCCTTCCAGCTGCCGCCTCGGGGCCACGGGGTCCACAGTTTCATCGGCCCCTCGCCGAGCCGATATTGCCCTGCTTCTAAAAAGAGGTGATCAGGAAGGTGGCGGATCCTCCTTCAGACCCGGGGTTTGTGTCCAGGTACTTCCTGGTCCCAAAACGGACAGGGGGCTGGTGCCCCATTCTCGACCTGCATGACCTGAACAGGTTCCTAAGGTCTCGGACCTTCAGGACGCGTTCTTTCACGGCCCAATCCATCCGTCCCACCCAAGATTCCTCTGCTTCAGGGAGGAGGGATCCCTTTACGAGTTCTGGGCCATGCCCTTCAGCCTTTCCCTAGTTCCCAGGGTCTTCACCAAATGCATGGCAGTGGTGACAGCATTCCTGCGGTGCCGAAGGGTCCAGGTGTATCCCTACCTGGATGACTGATTGCAGCCCCCTCCAGAGCGGAGGTGGAGTGGTCCAGAGATCTGGCCCTCCAGGTTTGCTCTCAGGTTGGCCTCCTCATCAGCAGGCCAGAAGTGAACTCGTGCCAAAGCAGGTGATACAATTCATCGGGGCAGAGCTCGACTCTCTACGAGCCAGAGCACGGCTCCCGGCGGACAGGGCCGAGGTTCTTTCCTCCTTTGCCCAATCATTTCTGGTTGGGCAGTCGCACCCTGCCCGGGACTTCCTGCGCCTCCTGGGTCTCATGGCAGCCTGCACCAGTGTGGTCCGTTGGGCCCGCAGGTACATGCATCCCCTCCAATGGGGGCTGGCCTGCCAATGGTCACAGCACTTCGATCCGCTGGATCAGTTAGTGACAGTGCCCCAGGGGATGTGGAATGCTCTCCAGTGGTGGACCGTTCCAGCACATCTGCAGGAGGGCATCCCGTTTGTCTGCCCCGAGCCGGCCGGTCTGCATTCGACCGATGCCTCTCTGATGGGTTGGGTTGCCCATCTGGGGAGCACAGGCGCCCGACCTCTGGTTCCCTCGAAGTCCCGATGCCATATCAACCTGCTGGAGCTTTGAGTGGTTCATCTAGCCCTCACCGCCTTCGCTCCATTTCTCACGGGATCAAGTGGTTCAGGTCCAGACGGACAATACCACGACCATGTACTACCTAAACCGCCAGGGCGGGACGCGCTCCATGCCTCTGTGCAGGGAAGCTCTCCGCATTTGGTCACTCGTGCACAGCCTGGAGGCGGATCTCCTCGCCATTCATGTGTCAGGGCCTCAACACCCTGGCCAATGCCCTAAGCTGGATAGGGGCTGCGTCTCATGGTGGTCTCTCCTGCGGAGGTAGTACAGGATCTCTTCTCCCACTGGGGCCGCCTCAGGCGGACCTGTTGCCTCAAGGAGAATCTGACTGAGACTGTTTCATGCCCGCCCCTCAGCAGGGGCTCGGGTGCAGGGGATGCCTTCTCAAGGCCATGGACCCGGGCCTCTTCTACACCTTTCCCATTTCCTTTGATCCACAAGGTGCTTCTCAAGGCGAGGAGGGACAAGGCGCAGGTGATTCTGGTAGCCCCAGACTGGCCCCGTCAGTTTTGGTATCCAGATCTCCTCAGTCTCGGCTCCAGCCCGCCCGGACCCGATCTCAGTCAATCAGGGGAAGATATTCCGTCCGGACCTTCAATCCCTGCACCTGACGGCCAGGTTCCTGAGTGGCTAGAGTTCCAGGCCTTGGGTCTTTCCGACGAGGTCCTCAGCGTCGTTGAGGCATCCCATAAGGAGTCGACCAGAAAATGCTACGCCTTCAAATGGAAGAGATTCTCCATTTGGTGTCAGGGCAAGGGCCTGGACCCTTCCTCCTGTTCCTTGGCAAGCATTCTGGACTACCTGTGGTCCCTTTCTCAGCTAGGGCTTCGGTCGACGACCCTTAAGGTGCACCTGGCAGCCATCTCTGCTTACCGGGCGGGCCAGGAAGCAGTCAGTGGCACAGGAGAAGGTGGTCGGGTGCTTTTTCAAAGGCCTTGATCACATATCCCCTCCAATGCGAGAACCTCCACCTCCGTGGGATCTACTGCTGGTATTGGCTAAGCTCATGGGCAAGCCATTCGAACCGATCACGCCAGGTGTGACATCTCTCTCGCCTGTCGTGGAAACCGCCTTCTTGGTGGCTATCCGTCATATATGGACCTAGAAGCGTTAAGCTTATTGTAAGGGCAGACGCTGAAGTTCGAGGAGAGGTTACGCCAGCAGTTTGTCACCTATGCTGAAGACGCACCTGGCAGACCTGCAGCCAAGTGGACGATAGGCAGGTGGATCACCTCCTGCATAGATTTCTGCACTATAGGTTGGTGGGCATGGAGCCTCCCAGAGGGATAAGAGCTCATTCTACCCACCATACCGCTGCATTAGTGGCTGCTTCCAGGGATGTCCCTATCCAGGAAATCTGCAGGGCTGCTACCTGGAAGTCAGCACACACCTTCATCACCCACTACCACATCGATCTTGAGTCACGCTGGGATGCTGGTTTTGGGGCCTCGGTTCTCCAGTCTTTATTTCCAAAGTAGGGGGTGTGCACTTTGCCTCCCTCCTCCTGGAGAACTGCTAGGAGTCTGCCAGACAGTGTGGATGAACAACATAGCCATGTCCCTAGAAATATAGGTTACTCACCTGTAACAGGAGTTCTAGGAATGGTATATGTTGTTCATCCACACGACCCACCCGACCTCCCTGGCTTCGACGCACAACCTGGCTTCCAGTGGGCTAGATCTGGCATCATGGGGCGGAGCCGAGAGTTTTACCACCCGGATGGGTGGGAGGAGCCAGCTTGAAGACCTTCCGGCAAGATTTAAAGCGGCAAGGAACCTGCCAGACAGTGTGGATGAACAACATATACCATTCCTAGAACTCCTGTTACAGGTGAGTAACCTGTATTTATATGCCTCCCTATGCATGCCAGCATTCCATTTGCCTTACCCACTGCTTTCTTGCATTGGTTCCCTACCTTGAGGTAATCTGAAATTATAATCTCCAGATCCCTCTCCTGCCTTGATGCCTTTATTTCTGACCCCCCCCCCCCAGGTGTGTATTTGGCCTGTGGGTTATTATGTGTCATGTGCATCACTGTACACTTTTTGGCATTAAATCCCAGCTGCCATGCTTCTGACCACTCCTCTAACTTCTTCAGGTCCCTTCTCATTTCCTCCACCCCCCATTGTGTCCACCCTGTTACAGTTCTTTGTATCGTCAGCAGACAGGCACACCTTCCCCTTCAGTCCCTCAGCTACGTCTCCGATAAATGTATTGAACAGTAAGGGCCCCAGCACCGACCCCTGGGGCACCCAGCTTGTCACCCTCCCCTCACTAGAGTACACCCCGTTTACTACCACCCCTTGGCTTCTGTTCCTCAGCCAATTTTCCACCCGCCTTGTTATTTTTGGCCCCACCCCCATGTTTTCCAGCTTATTGATCATCGTCCTGTGAGGTATGGAGTCAGAGGCCTTCCTGAAATCCAGGAAGGCTACATCCACCGCCCCTCTTTGGTCTACCACCCATGTTACCCAATTAAATAATTCAATGAGGTTTGTCTGGCACGATCTCCCTGCAGTGAAGCCATGCTGTCTATCATCCTGCAGTCTGTCTTCTTCTAGGTAATTGACCACCCTCTCCTTGACCAGTGCTTCCATCACTTTACCCACCCATGATGTGAGGCTGACTGGACAGTAGTTTCCCGCCTCTTCCCTGCTCCCACCTTTGTGGAGCAGTACCATGTCCACCCTCCTCCAGTCCCTAGGCACCTACCCCATGTCCAGTGACAAATTGAACAACCTTGCCAATAGTGCCACCAGCTCCTCCCTCAACTCCCGGAGCACCCTAGGATGTAGAGTGTCCAGGTCTATAGCCTTATCCACCTGTAACTTATCCGTCTCCTCCCTTACCCTGCCTTCTGTGAACAGGCTTGGGTCAACACCTGCACCCTCCCTTCCCCTCCTCCTTCTTAACTTTGGCCCATTTCCATCCAGGGCTTCAGTTAACTCCATGTTGGGAGTATTGGACTTCCAAAATAAAGAGTGAGGAAGAGGAAGTCATAGACTTCCAAGTGTAAAAAAATAAAATTGGATGACTTCTAAAACTGACGGTACAGAGGACAAGAAATGAAGGATTTTTCTAAAATATATTGAATTTTACCACTAATGTTTATTTTAACATCCACAAATTGATCATTCCTAGAATACTGTCTTCCAAATTGTGGGATCCTCGGAAGTATTTTGACTTCCAAAAAATTGGAATGACTTCCAGATTTTGTCTCATGGAAGTATTAGACTTCCACTAAAAATAAATTCTCTGAACCCCTGCATTCCATGCCCTTCTTCCTTGAAGACTGAGCAGAAATATCTGTTTAGTATCTTGCCTCCTCAAAGTCTTCCTCCACCTGTATGCCTCCGTCCCCCTTTAGCCTATTTCTTGTTTGACCTTCCTTCTCTGTCTCTGACATACCTAAAAAAAAGGTTTTGTTTTCCCTTTTGGCCTGCCTAGCTATTCTCTCTTTTGTGTCTGCCTTTGCCCTCCATATCTTCTGCTCAGCTTCTCTATGTAGGACTCCCTGTCCTCTTCCCTCTGGGTTCTCTTATACGTTTCGAATGCCCTTCTTTTATCCCCAGTTGCCCTCCTCACCTCCCTGGTGAACCATAATGGCCTCCTCCTCCTCTCTCTCTCTCTCTTCCTTACCTTCCTAATGCAGGTTTCCGTGGCTTTCAGCAACCCCTTCTTGATTGATCTTCATAACTCCTCCATGTCCTCTAACTGCTCCTTCCCCTCCATTCCTCTCTGAATATCACCCTCATTCTGTCTAAATCCGCTTTTCTGAAGTCCATAACCTTATTGTTTGATCAGCACTTTTTTGTTCCCGTCCATACCTTGAACCTCACCGTGTTGTGGTATCTTGCACCTAGGTTGTCCCCCTCCTTCATGCTTTCCCCATTGATGAGGACCACGTCTAGTATATTACCACCCCTGGTGGGCTTCTTAACCAGCTGCTACAAAAAAGCTCCTTGGAGGGACTTCAGGATCTCCCTGCTTCTGATTGAACTTAATACTGATGGGAGATCCCAGTCAACATCTGGGAGGTTGAGGTCCCCCACCAGCAGAAGTTCCCCCTTGAGTGCCATCCTCTGGATCTCCTGCAGCATCTGCCTGTCCACCTCCTCTCCCTGTGTTGGAGGTCTGTAGAACACACCAATTCTCCAGGATTCTCCAGACCTTTTGTCCAGCGTGACCCACAGGACCTCCGCTTCCTCATGGTTACTCTGATGTCCTCCCTGACATACAGCACACCCCCCCCTTTTCTTCCCACCCTATCCTTCCTGAAAATTCTGTATCCTGGGATACCCACCTCCCATGTGTGGTGTTCTGACCACCAGGTCTCGGTTACTGCTGCAATGTCTATTCCCTCATCCTCCATTATGGCTTTGAACTTTGCCATTTTATTTCCTAAGCTTCTGGCATTTGCATACAGTCCTCTCCACCAGATGCCCCTCTCCTCTTTGCCGATGCACCCCTTCCTTGCTGCTTCCCCCGATATCTTGCCCGATGTACTCATCCCTTCCTCCTTGCTACTGCCCATCCCCTGCCTTGCCCCCTCCTGCGGGGAAGTGCTAGCTAGGCTATCACTGCTTCCTGCTCCCCCTCTCATCTGCCTAGCCTCGTATCCCCCCCCCCCAGAAGGTTAGACCACTCAAAACTCTATGTACCCTTGAAGGCCCCCCTCGCAGAACCCTAGCCCCTCTCTCACTGAGGTGAAGCCTGGCATTCCAGTACAAGTCCTCATCCTCCCACGTGTCCCCACAATCCCCTATATAGGCATACCCTTCCTTCCTGCACCATTACCTCAGCCAAGCATTAAATTCCTTGATTCTTTATTTCCGGACAGAACTGGCACAGGGAACCGGCAAGACCTATGAGAACGCCAATGATTTCGCCTCATGTCTGCAGCCTTTTGCCAGTGCCCTGAACCTCCTCTGTACCTTCTGCATCTAATTTCTGGCCAAATCATTGGTCCCCAAATGGACTTGCTCAGAGTCGCACAGTATGCAACTGGTGGTTGTGGGTATCAACCCCAGGTCTGTCTTGTTTGGCTGTACCAAGCTCATTCAGAGCTTGTTACTTTAACCTCTAGGCTATACTGCCAGCCCTAATTGTAACACATATTATAAGGTTTCTTAATGTTCCAAACTTTTTCATCCTTTCTTCAAGAAAATATTGACAAGATTTCAAAGCCCAAATTTAGGCCACTAAATGTAAAGATTTAAATCATACAAATGAATGGAAATTTTAAAAAGAGATAACATTTGTCTGTAATATACATGTCAAAAGTTAAAAGCCATTGACTAGACATTTCAGCCAGTCTGTACAGGGTAATGATCAATAGTATCCACTTCGTACTCTTCAAAATCTGACTTCATAGTGCCAGCCCTCCAGTGCAGGGGCAAGGCACCCATCTGTGACGCAGAATACCCGGTTTTGGGATTGAACCTGGGACATCAGAGGGCCAACCGGGGGGAGAAGGATTGAGCATCCTAGGGACTGCTCTCCTTCTCTGGGTGGGAGTGGGGTAGAGTGTCAAGCACAACATGGACCCCTGGCGGAGGCTGGGGATCCCTCCGTGCCGGTGCCGTTACTTGAGGGGGAGGCGAGGTGGACGCTGGATGTCATTGCACGTCCCTGCCCCGGGGGGGTTATTACTACAAAATAGCGGCTGCCCTTAATGATGCCCGCTTGGCCGGCACTGATCATACAACACGAGGCTTCTCGGTCCCGTCCTATCCCATTGCCTATCGCCAGCCGATCCCGCACCCTGTCTTGGTGGGAAAGCCAAGAAGGCAATGGGCATATCTGCTGGCACCCTTGTTCCATCATCGCAAGATCGAGTTGGTGTGGTGGCCTGCTCCTTGGGAAAACTTAGGCAATACTTAAAGGTGCTGTGGGTCAAGTAGGGCCGAGGTACAGGGTGGCTCGTTTAAAAAAAAAAAAATTAAATGAAAAATCTGACTTCATTGAGCAGGTAGCTGGATATTTTTCTCAAAGGACTTGCTCGGTCGGGGTCTTAAAAAAAAATTAATCTTCATCTTGAAAGGTAAACTTGAGCCTGACTGGGGCAAGTAAAGAAGCATAGATTCCTGCTTCTTTAAGATCAGTCATTATAGTCAGTAACCTGCTCCTGCTATGATTGATCTGGAGACTCAAGTCAGGATATATATGTAGGCGAACACCTGCGTAGAAGAGCTTTTTTTTCTGTCTTGCCAACTGCAATGTTTTGTGCCTCTCTGGTAATGTATTGAAAGTCATTATAAAATGGTTTGGATGAAACAAGCAATCTGATTGGTCAAAAATGGGCACATGACCATGCATTAATTTCAGTTACCGCACAACTCAATTTTTACTTTCTTTTTGTTCTGCCTTTTTAACTCTTAAAACCCTTTTATAAGCACAATAACAAACTCCAGGGTGTGTGATAGTGCCATAAATTACCGCTCTGCCCAGGTGGTTGAAGACACTTGGCTGCACCTCGTGCCTCAAAAGCCACCTGGCACATGTAGTAATTTAGCATTACCACACACCCTGATATGTGTTGCTTACTTATCACATAACTCAAACCATCTGCCGAATTCAAAAGCAGTCTCCTCAGTGACGGTTTCTCCATCTCGTTTTTGTCTCTGAAACTGTGGGTGAAATATGGAGTTCAGTTGTAAAGGAGGATTCAATGAAAAAATGCTGACAACGCTGACTAAATTTCATCTTTGAGCTCCATCACAGGAATAGTAACTGGAAATCTGGTCAGTCTTAAATTTCAGAGCAGTATCGTACTCTCTAGTTTCTCCATTCTGGAGGACTGTTTAATTTGTTCATGTAAGGCAGCGTTATTTATTTATTTATTTGATGGCTTCCTCCACAGTATGCGTTCTAGCACCCACTGATTACGTGTCCATTTCATTGGCCTCAACAGTTTTCTTGGTTGCTTCAGCTCTCACGTCAGTAGCGTCCAACCAAATTGAAATCTCATTCAGCATCATTTCTACCTGCTGAGACGAGGAGTGACCACTCTGCTTAAAACTGTCAGTAATGCCAGAACTTATTGGACTGGGGGGGTTTAGAGGCCTGTTTAGGCTTAACGCTCACTTCTGGGCATATGTCTGGAGGGCTTTCTGCCCTGACCAGTCTGAATGAGATTGCAGGCCCCTGGGTTGTAACTCTTCTCCTGGACAATTTTTTGGGAAAATAAACTTGTCCGTAGCCACCAAATGATTGTCCATTTGCACGCACAAGACTGAAGTGTAATTCTAGCTCTTAAGTAAAGAGAACAATGCAGATACCCCAAGTTGGCATCACTGATCAGACTCTTTGTTCGGGGCACGTGGAGTCTGGGGCATTGCAGAGATGGTGAATTCAGGCTTACAGGGAGGGACATGGAGATATCTTTTGCAGTGGCATCTTCTATGGTGGCCAGCACTATAGCATTGATGACGTGGGTGACCATTTGCTGTTGGTTGGGTTCCATCTATAGGAAGGGTGCCAAGGTGTCTGCAATGATGGAGAGACGGGTGATGTCTTGGTGGGAGAAAGGGAGAGGAGGCTAGGCCAGTGTATCCAGATAGCGGCCAGTGCAACCATGCCCCCAAAACATCATTTCATTTCATTTTCTGTACCGCTCACATTGTCAATTGGGAGTTAATACATGCGCATCTAATACTTAGTCTACATGGGTTTTATATATATTATAGTATTCTCCCCCACCCGGTTTGGAATGTGTACTGCTTTTTAGAACACATATGTATTAACTCCCCATTGACAACATGGAGTGATACAGAAAAGAGAAATTCCTTCATACTTACCCTCTCCCAGGAGTCTCTGGCTCCTATTGGAGAATATTGTCCAGGATATCTAAAGAATTTGGATTTCAGCACTGATACATTGTTGTGATTACAGCTGAATATCAGGACTTGTCTGCACTTGTCTGTATAAAAGTATTAGACTCATATGTATTAGCTCACCATTGACATCGTTGGAGCTAACAGAAATGGAAATTATGGTAAGTAGGAAGGAATTTCTCCTTTTTATGCTTACTTGCATGTGCACAAGAAACATCTTGTTTTGCTTCAAAGAACGGCATTTGAGAGGTGTGTCACGTACTAGCCCAGTCCAGAGCAATCTACATTGGGCTTGTCCCTGACAGAGCAATGGCCAGGCAAGCAGAGTATAATGGGTGGTCACAGTTTCATGGGTGTAAACTTTGTGTACCTGAAAGAAATGAAGTGCACCAATGAGAGCGCTTCAGTACTTTCATTTGCATAAAGCTGTCCGGGAAGCAGCTGAGCGGCGTTATGTGCACAGGGTTTCGAGAAAGAAAACGCACTGGTGGTGGTGGTGGTGGTGATGGGGGGGGGTCAAACTCAATTAAGCCGTAAACAGCTAAAACAATGTATCAACAAAATATTCTCAGAAGAGAGATCAGTACTGTTAAAGAATAGCATAATTATTATTATTGCTAGTTTTGCAAACAGTGACTGCATTTTTTGTATACCTCGTCTGCAAATGTAGCATACATAACGAACTGTTGGTGGAGATACAAGCCACCTCAGAATTATCTACTCCAGGCCCTTACCCAGTTAGCTAGATTGCTGGCAAATCATTCGGCCAGCAGAATCTTCTCTGGTTAGCCGAGTAACCCTCCGACTCCTGTAGCGCTAGTACAGGCAGTGCCTATGATGAGAAGCTGCTGCTACCTCAGATAAACCTCCTTTTCTTCGGCCCCGCGACAAGCCCTCTACGGAACAGCAAAGCTCTTGACATCGTTAATGGTGGTCCAGCTCGCTAGCCCTCTCATCCAATGACATCCAAGCATTACATGCCGCACCACCATCCCAAATTGGTTGTACCAGAGCGGGCAAGTAACAGGTCAGAGCCAAGTTGCACGTCACCATCTGTGCAATGGTCATGACCTTCTGACCTCAAATAGCCATTTAATGCGTAGGTGAAAGTTTTGCCGTCCATGCTGTCAGGAAAGATCATGAGGTCATGACTGTGTTTCAACAGCTTCCATCTGTTTCATCCAGTATATGTGCCTTGATATCGAGGGACTGATTGTTAATCCCACACAGTTTAGTTGCCCTCACAGTTTGCTCTGATGCCAGCTTTGCCCCATACTGGGAACCCCGATTCCTCATCTGACAAGTTTCCCACAGCTGACAGCCTGGATGCACCTTTTGGCAAGATGCCATGTCAGTGCTCGATTTCCTGGTGCTCAGAATGGGAGAATGCTGCAGCCACGGAAATGACAGCACAGAATGGTCCCAAGGCTGTCATGAAAGAACAAAACTCTCCTGCTTATGTTTCTGCTGCGATGTCCCCCAGTGTAAGTACTGTGCAGAACCTCAGTGTGGGACATGACAATTTTGCTGAGACTGGTGAAGAAAAGAGGGGGGGATACCTTTTGTTTCTGAGGGAAAAGTGTTGCAAACGAAAACAGACATCTCTAATGGGGTTACTAGCGAGACTGCAGCTGCTCAACCTGGACAGTCAAGAACTGTAATAAGGGTTGGGGAAACTGAAGTACATATTACAGGGTGAAATTAATCTACTAGATTGCAGTAATTCTTCTGATATACCACAACCAAATGCTATTATGTGTGTTCCTAATAAGGGACAGCCTCTCACTGATTGTATAGTTGCTTGCTAGATCGTGTAGGGGACTACCCTGTGGCTGTCAACTTAATTGACCATGTGAGTACTGATATAAAAGCAGTGTCAGAAGCCTCCAATGACCAGTCTAGGTTGCTAGAAAGTTTTAAACTGTTCTGGTGGACCACAAGACTCCTTGGATAGTTCCCCTCGGGCAAACTTCTCAGGCCTCCTGTGCTACAGAGGGGAGGCCCTCGTGCACACTCCTCATAAACACAGAGGGCGCAACCTTTAGAGGATGGCAACTGACCCAGTACCAGTAGCACTGGTAAGAGGTGGGGATGTCACCCAGTGCACAGGGACAGAGGTGCTGCTAGGCAGGCCATTTCATATGGCTGAATTGTTCCAGAGACAGGTAGAACTGACAGTGCTGGAATGCTGTTCGCTTGAAATATGGGGGAGGTACTGAGGATTCTAGAAGGGGAATTAGGTACTTGAAACCCTCCTTCTCGGAACCCCCCACATAAACATACCAGTGACACTGGGGGTGCCAAATCCCCCAGCATCATCACCTACAATATAGAAAAATGTCCCTCGTCATTTTGTTGTTTTTTGGGAGCGGGGAATCCTATAAAACAGTCCATCTTTGTCTTTTGCGCCATTAGTACCCCCACTCAACCCTCCCACTCAGCCCCCACCACCCCACCCCAAGCCCTTACTTACTCAGTGGGGGTCCGACGCCATAATTTTTTCCACATCACAGACATGTCTTCACTGTTCAATGCCGAACCGCAAACTGAAAAAATCAGGTATGTGGCTCAATATAGTTCAGTGAGGGTTTGAGTAGCATGACTTGGGCATTTTTCAATATTTTTGCTCAAATTTTCAACATACCTTTTTTGGGACACCACCTTGTGAGCAATGAAAGTGACGTTGGGTAAATATGTCCCAAAAGGTGATTTCGCAGTTGCTGCTCAAAATCATCTTTCGGGTAAGAGTTGAAGATTTTCTCCACCATTGTTCATGAGGTTGGGTCATAAGAAGACTATGTTGAAAATTTGGCATAAAAATATTAACAACAAAGTTGGCTACATTGAAGTTTGCAAATGCAGGCTTGTCACTTTGGTAATTTTCAATATTTTGACCCCAGATTTTCAACAAAGCCATTTCTTCACAGCACCTTATGAATATGACAGCTGTCATTTTTCAAATCCTGGCCAAAATGTGTTCTCGCATCCCAAAAGGTGATTTCACAGTCACTGCATGAAATCATCTTTTGGGCAGGAGTTGAAAATTTTCTCCACTACTGTTGATGAGGTGGGGTCATAAGAAGGCTATGTTGAAAATTTGGTGTAAATAATATTAAAAAACAACAAACTTACGAGGCTACGTTGCAGTTTGCGAACGCAGGCTCGTAACTTTAAGACACCCCTGCCACATACACCATGCAAGGAAACATTTGGCAGTGACAAATGCGTATTCATTTATTGGTTTTATACTGGTAGGCAGGTGAGCAAGAGTGCCAGTTTTCACATGTGACCAGTTAGATTATATGTTACAAAACCCCAAATATATAAACAACCACAAACATACATTAATACAGAAAACAGTATTGACACTTACAAATAAATACACTGCCTTAGTAAAAATAAGTTTGTTTTTATCCTAAGCAAATCAGTGACAGTAGTTAGTAAATTATTATATGCCTTCATTGCCTAAGAGTTTAGGGATTTCAAACCTCATTTGGTACAGAACAGGAGCGTTTTGAGTGTAAATTTACTTTGGGACCTTGTGTCAAGGCATTTACGGTTTTGGGGGAAAATTCAATTATATTGTCAGGCAGTATACCAGGTGTTATTTGATGCAAAAAGATGAGCGATCTGTAGTTAAAGGGCAACTGTCAGCTCCCCAGGAGCAAAGAAGCGAGACCTTTAGGACCTGATTAACAAAACCGCAAAATGATTGAATTTTTACTAGGGCTGGACGGACTGTTCTTATGAAATCGGAACCCCCCTGATCCAGCAGTCCCCCATGGACTCTGATAAATAGGAACTCGTCTGCAGAAGTCCGGTTCTGAGTCCTTGGAGCGATCACCCTGTTTTCCTGTGTTTCCAAGTGACCAATGTGTAATTTTTATCCACTGTGTTGCAGAGTGCATTTGCACAGACTTAGTCTAACAAAGAAAAAAAGAGGGCATAGTAGAAATGTAAGACCATGGTTGCCTATGAACACTGCACTGGAGGTTGCTGACTTCATTGACTGAGCGATCTGAAAACTGGTAACTGGGAGAGGCACAGTGAGCCAAGGCTCATCTTTAGATGCTGCTGAGGTTTGTAAAACTAGCTGTAATTGGACTTGAGCTGAAGCAGACAGAGGTAGGAGACACCCATTTTTGCTTTTTAGTGAATAATGTGGTTTGCACAGCTCAGCTCCATTTTCCTCAGTTACAGCAGGCTGTTGGGCTGGACAGAATGCTTTCTTGATTCCATTTCGGGTCAACTTTGTACGCTCAAGCGCTCATTCTTTTATCAGGCTGACTGAAATTTTTCTACCTTTTAGGAGTTTCCACTGTTCCACACACAGATTTGTAAAAGGAAAAAAAAAATTAAGAAAGCATTTTTTGTTTAAGCTTGACTTTCCATTGAGGTAGCCCCAGTGACTGAGATTTGAAAGGTGGAGGGAAGATAATTGGAGACTCAACCAGAGCTGCTCGCAAAACTGTCTGCTTACTAGAAAAGGGAGAATGCAGTGTTTTCTTTTGGTAGCATCACTTCGGTTTCTCATTTGCTTGGGGGGAGTGATTGTGCATCAGATGACAGCCAGTAGCACCTTCCTGACATCATTTCATTTTATTTCATTTTTCTGTACCGCTCCACACTGTCAATAGGGAGTTAATGTATTGAGTCTAATACTTGGTCTGTACTATATTACTAGCTGAAATTTGCTACTGGATTTAGATAATTCTCTTATCTGATAAAGTTCCTTGGCAATATACTACTGATAAAGGGAGGGGAGGATCTGGCTGGTAGACCCTGCAGTTAAGTCTGCCTGACTACATAAGCTTTGCTGAAAAAGAGAACCTGGAGTGTAGCTTGCCTTTTTTTTTTCATTCCACTAAGGCAACAGATATAAGTAGAAGGGCGTAGTGTCACAGGGTAGATATAATTTGGCTGGGCAGACAACTGCAATTTTAGTGGTAGCCTGGAAAGAGATGCAGCGGCAGCACATTGCACTGTAGTAGGTCCAGTGAGGGGCGTTCTAGAGGCGGCCACAAAAGGTGTTTGCATCTGGGAATGTTTGGTGGGAAGCTGAATGGTTTGGTATGTTGAGTAGTGTGGACTATTCTGTGCAGGGGTGCCTCCAATGCCGGTACCAATCGACTGAGAAAAGCACTTTCCTCGGTCGATGGGTACCAGCATTAGAAGTGCAAACACACATTGTGTATTATCCCTGTTAACTATACTGGCACATAGGAGTTCTCTGCAGCTTAGCTAGTTGGTTGTGTCATCAAAGGCTGGCTGCAGAGGACTTCAATAAAATAATGGCTGACGGGGTCTCAGGATCAATCAGATAAAAATAAAGATGATAGCCCTATAAGGTAATGTAAAAATTTCAATCAATTTGTAGTCTTGCTAATCGGGGCCTTAAGGTCCCCCTTCCTTGCTCCTGGGGAGCTGACAGTTCCCCTTTAAAGCAGTTTTCAAAAGTAAAACACTCTAATGTCTGATAGCATACACAATGATGCGTTTTCATAGGGAGACATGTATCATGTCTAATGATACTATGATAGGTAGATACGTGAACTCACAGGCCCTGTCAGTTTCCTCTGCCTGATTATCTATTAGTTTAAAGGCAGAGTTGATGGTCTTCCAAGATCCGGCAAAGGTCCTTGACTTCCATCTTTTTCTAATTAAGTATCAAGTTTATGGGCTTCAGTCAAACTTGAAGTCTATTAAAATCTTCCTGCATTTTGTCATTGAGGTCAGTTATGTCCTCATCTTTACAATGTAGAACAAATGGAGCTATCAGTATAAAGAAGTGGGAGGCAGTATAGTGCAGTGGTTTAAGGCTCTGAGCTGCAAATCTGGTGATATCCAGCAGACCAGACCTGGGTTTGAATCCCACAGCTTCCACTTGCATACTGTGTGACCCTGAGCAAGTCACTTAATTTCCCTGTGCTCTCAGGTCGCTCCTGTAAAAAAGCTTTCAGCTTAGTGTGCTACTCCTGGTTAAACAACTAAAAAAAAAAAGTATGCCTGTATGGTGACAGAATTCAGGAAGGGAATTAACAAAAAGTGTAAATAATAAAGGGCCAAGATGGATCCTTGGGATGCCACAAACAGTATTGTCATTTTCAGAAAAAAATACGTCAGTCAAGGTTCTGTGGGTCCAACCCTTCAAACAGCTAGAGAACCACTACGAGACATCCTTTGAATCATGCCAGAAGGCTTGCATCCCCCTGGTGTAGCACGGAGGAGTGGGTGCTAGGATAAATCTCAAGCCTCAGCTGGTTTACAGACTTGGGAGTCTGGAGAAGGCATCCAGAGCCGTGAGGATTGCCCTAGTAGACAAGAGGGGCTTAGACACACCAGGAGGAAACAACAACTAAAAGAACTGCTATCAGGATTGTTTGCTGTGAGTCGGCTTCATGAAACCAGAATGTTAAATTGGCATATGGTACAGCACCTCATGTGTATGAGGTGCTAACATTTAAAAACTGCAGTTCCTGCTGGCTTGCTTTCTGTCAAGTTTTTCTGGTATTTTGCCTCCCACACTGACACAGCCTCCCACTTTGTCTGTCTTTCTGCCAACTCAGAAGACTTATCCATCAGTTCCACTTTTGTCCATCATACTGACAGAGAAGATTTTTTTTTACATGAATTAAATGCAGATCCTATATAGGGTTCCATTTGTTCCCAATACAATGTTAAAGAGTGAGTAGCACCACAAAATAGCAGATGGAAAGTGTTATTAATATTTAAGAGTAAGTCAGTTCTTTTTATTTAAGTACTTTTTTTCTCTCTTGCTGATTAGAACCATAGACTTTGACGGCAGATAAGGACCGCTTGGCCCATCTAGTCTGCCCATTTCCCTACCTACAGGATAGGCCGCAGATGCTAGTTAACCAACAGCCTATTCTAGGGACATGGATATGTTGTTCATCCACACTCATTGGCAGGTATCCTTGCCGCTTTAAATCTTGCCGGAAGGTCTTCAAGCTTGCTCCTCCCACCCACCCGGGTGGTATAACTCTCGGCTCCGCCCCATGACGCCAGATCTTCCTTACCGCTTGGAAGCTCAGGTTCCCTCCTTAACGCCCATGCTTGAGACTGGTTCCTATTTCTCCGCTTATGGATTTAAAATAAATTTTATGAAAAGACTTCAGTCTTCTATCCTCGCGGCTGCGATGGACAACCGACCCCGGATTTCGGAGATGCCCATGCGGGCAGAAGATGTCTCGGACGGATCCACACTCCACGTGTGTCTACTGCTTAGGCCTTGAGCACGACCCGCAGGCTTGCGACCTGTGCTCATCTTTCTCGGCCTACGTCCTCGAAGACCGTGCTGCCCGATAGCAACTGGGCCGTCCCGAGAGCGCTTCCTCCGTGAAGTCCAAGGAGGCCCGGTTGATGTGTCCTCACGGCGGCAAGCTCGGGCGGATCAGCTTCGAGCGGATGGTCGCCTCGAAGAGGAGGCGGCGCTGGCCGTATCTTTCCTCGGCCGCGCATTTATCCCGCCTCTCTGGGTTCTTCCACACGGCTTCTTTTAAGGAGCTTTGTCTGTCCCTCTCCACTAAGGGAGAAGGGCTCTGCCTGCTGGACCTTATTCTCGGTCCAAAAGAGGGACAGGGGTAAGTCCTCCGTCGACGCTCTTGGGAGGCGGAAGGTCCCTCTCCAGGCGTCGACCGGCGTCGGCTTGATCGACCATTTCGGCTTGCCACTGGCCTCGCGGTGTCCCGTGCCAGGTCAGTTGACCGAGACTCCCACCGATGAAGTCGAGATTTTTCTCGAACCATTGATTCGGGCTGTCGCTTTTAGCAGCCGAGATTCCCTTCCCGGTCCCCGGGAGGAGTTGAGGATCCTGTGGCTCGCCTGTGCCTCCGGTTCGGAGCCCTCGGATGGACCATCCGAGCGAAGGAGTGCCGTTCCGCCGACACCTCCCGCACCGACCTCAGAAATTCCGGGACTCTGGTCTCGGTCTCGGTACTCTTCGCGGTCCAGCCGATCCCACCGTCATAGGCGGTCGGTCTCGGCACCGCCGGTAAGCGGCGTCGCCGCCTCGTCCTCCTCCTCTCGGATGAGGAGGCCCGCGTGAATTACGCCGACGGTACGAGGACCTTATGTTGCAACAGTCTCTCCTGGCCGGGAGTAAGCTCACCCTCGCCTTCCCCGCCATTAAGTGTCTGTCACCGAGCGGCCGACACAACCCTCGACTTATCCGAGAGCTTATACCAGGCCGTTGTTCGGCCAAAACCAGCTGCTCCACCGATTCCGGTGGAACCTCCGCCTCCACAGCCACCAATTGGGGCTCCGACCAAGATTCTCGGTCGGCTAAGGGTCTACCCATCGGCTGTCAGTTACCCTCACTCCCGACCGACCTCGGCAGGTGAAGGGTGGCTCAGGCCAGAGGCAGCTCTTCGAGGACTCTTCCGAGTCCGAAGATGATTCCTCCTTTTTCTCCAAGCGACTGGACTTGGAGTCTTCAGGAGGTCAGTCAATGGACGATAGCCCGTCGTCCTTCCTAGGACTGCTTCGGCTCATCTCGGAGTCCACCGGGATGGAGCTCGAACCCGTTTCCAAACGGGCCAGGTATCCCCTCACGGAGATTCTGGACCGAGGGGATTCTCCGACGGAGGCCTTTCCGGTGGCCGAGGCCATAGTGGGTCCGGCACTGGAGCTTTGGCAGCGCCCTGCTTCCTGCCCTGCGCCTTCGGCCAGGATGGCCAGGAAGTATGCGGTCCCTACCGGTTCCTTGTCCGGTTTTTCGGAACACCCCTCTGCTGAGGGGTTGGTTACCGACAGCTTTGCCGGCGCGCCCGGGCAACGCCAGGGATGTGGACAACCTCCTGACAAGGAGTCCAAGAAATTGGACTATGTCGGGCGAAAAGTCTACGCTATGCTCCCTCTCTCGGCCTCGTCAGGCCAGTTCGGCCGCCCTCATGGCACATTTTTCTCATGCCCTGTTGGGCTCCCTGGATGAGGTCATCCTCATCTTCCCGCCCGATCTGCAGACTACGGTTAAGCAGGTGCGGGACCAGGGCAGGCGGTGGCCAAACAGCAGCTCCAGACTGCTTTGGATATAGGGACTCATGTGCCAGATCGGTGGCGGCGCAGTGGCTATCAGGCCGAGGCTTGGCTGAGGATATCCACCTTTACTGGATACCCAGCACAAGTTGGCGGA
The DNA here is from genome assembly GCA_016271365.2 of Neoceratodus forsteri. Lineage (NCBI taxonomy): Eukaryota > Metazoa > Chordata > Ceratodontiformes > Ceratodontidae > Neoceratodus > Neoceratodus forsteri. The sequence goes on from CM028129.1 coordinate 1,421,308,551, forward strand.
TGTTCCCTTTTTGGGACTGACCTCTTCGGCCCTGGGGTGGAAGGTCACCTGCAGAGGATCGAGAAGTCCAATGCTACCTTGGACTCGGTCTCTTCCGCTCAGAAGGACAAAGGCCGCAAACCACAGCCTCAGCCCTTTCGTCCTTCTGTGCCCCCGGCGCGCCCGGCCCAGCAACGTCAGGGCCTGCAGGCTCGGCCTTGGCATCCCAAACCCAAGCCGCCGGCTTCTCTAACAGGAGGCAGGAGGAAAGGCCCAGGAGGTCCCTCGGCCGTCCCTCCTCCAGTCTGCCCAGTGACGGGCTGAGGGTGTCGCCCCATTCCTGCCACCTGCCTCTGGTCCCCCTGGGGACGGCTCCGCACTTCCGTTCCGCCTGGTCCGCTGTTTCCACGGACAGGTGGGTCTTGAGGTGGTGGGAAGAGGCCTGCCTCTGGAATTCGAGCAGGCACCACCCTTCAGAGCCGCCGCCTCGGGGGCTTCCGATCCCAGCTCACTGGCGGCTCGTCGAGCCGACATCGCCTCCTCCTCCAGAAGGAGGTGATAAGAGAGGTGGTGGACCCTCCTTCAGACCCAGGGTTTGTGTCCAGGTACTTCCTGGTTCCGAAACGGACGGGGGGCTGGCGCCCCATTCTCGACCTACACGACCTAAACAAGTTCCTAAGGTCTCGAACCTTCAGGATGGTCACTCTGGCTCAGATAATACCATCCTTGGAACGCGGCGTGTGGTTCTGCTCTCTGGACTTGCAGGACGCGTTTTTTCACGTCCCTATCCGTCCGTCTCACCAGAGATTCCTTCGCTTCCGAGCGGAAGGATCCCTCTTCGAGTTCCAAGCCATGCCCTTTGGCTTGTCTCCAGCTCCCAGGGTCTTCACCAAATGCATGGCAGTGGTGACAGCATTCCTGCGGCGCCGAGGGGTCCGGGTGTACCCTTACCTGGACGACTGGCTGATAGCAGCTCCCTCCAGGAAGGAGGCGGAGTGGTCCAGAGATCTGGCCCTCAGGTCTGCTCTCAACTGGGCCTCCTTATCAACGAGGCCAAGTCGAACTCGAGCGAAGCAGGTGATTCTATTCATCGGGCGCAGCTCGACTCTTCGAGCCAGCGCTGCTCCCGGCGGACAGGGCCGAGGTTCTTTCCTCCTTTGCCCGATCATTTTGGTTGGGCAGTGCGCCCTGCCGGGACTTCCTGCGCCTCCTGGGTCTCATGGCGGCCTGCACCAGCGTGGTCCGTTGGGCCGCTGGAACATGCGTCCCTTCAGTGGGGACTGGCCAGCCAGTGGTCTCTGCGCTGCGATCCTTTGGACCAGCTGCTGTCGGTGACACAGGATGTGGCAGCTCTCCAGTGGTGGACGTGTCCAGATCATTTGCAGGAGGGCATCCTGCTCGTCCGCCCGAGCCGACGGTCTCTCTATCGACCGATGCCTCTCTGATGGGTTGGGGTGCCCATCTGGGGGAACACCGGGCTCATGGCCTCTGGTCCCCACGGGAGTCCCGATGCCACATCAACCTGCTGGAGCTCCGAGCGGTCCGCCTAGCTCTCACCGCCTTTGCTCCATTCCTCCGGGGTCAAGTGGTCCGAGTCTAGACGGACAATACCACGACCATGTACTATCTAAACCGCCAGGGCGGGACGCGCTCCATGCTTCTATGCAAGGAAGCTCTCCGCATTTGGTCACTCGTGCGCAGCCTGGAGGCGGATCTCCTAGCCATTCACGTGGCAGGAGCCTCCAACACCCTGGCCGATGCCCTGAGCCGGATAGGGCTGCATCCCACTAGTGGTCTCTCCTGCGGAGGTAGTACAGCATCTGTTCTCCCATTGGGGCACACCTCAGGTGGACCTGTTTGCCTCAGGAGAACGCAGGTTGAGTCTGTTCCATGCCCCCTCAGCAGGGCTCGCTGCAGGGGATGCCTTCTAGGCAGTGGACCCCGGGCCTCTTTACGCCTTTCCCCATTTCCTTGATCCACAAGGTGCTTCTCAAGGCGAGGGAGGGACAAGGCGCAGGTGATTCTGATAGCCCCAGACTGGTCTCGCCAGTTCTGGTACCCAGATCTCCTCAGTCTCAGCTCCAGGACTCCGGCAGCTTCCAGCTCGCCGGACCTGCTCTCAGTCAATCAGGGAAGGTGTTCCATCCGGACCTTCAATCCCTGCACCTGACGGCCTGGTTCCTGAGCTGCTAGAGTTCCAGGCCTTGGGTCTTTCCGACGAGGTCCTCAATGTAGTTGAGGCGTCCCGTAGGAGTCGACCAGAAAATGTTATGCCTTCAAATGGAAAAGGTTTTCCATTTGGTGTCAGGACAAGGCTTGGACCCTTCCTCCTGTTCCTTGGCAAGCATCTTGGACTATTTATGGTCCCTTTCTGTCAAGGGCTTAGGTCGACGACCCTAAGGGTGCACCTGGCAGCCATCTCTGCTTACCGGGCGCGGGCCGGGAAGCAGTCGGTGGCGCAGGAGAAGGTGGTCTGGCGCTTTTTCAAAGGCCTTGATCACATTTCCCCTCCAGTGCGGGAACCCCACCTCCATGGGATCTACTGCTGGTACTGGCAAAGCTCATGGGCAAGCTATTCGAACCTATGCACAGTGTGTCTTCTCTCACCTGTCGTGGAAGACCGCCTTCTTGGTGGCTATCACATCAGCCAGAAGGATGGGAGAGCTCCAGGCGCTTCCATCGAGTCTCCTTACCTGGTCTTCCCACAGGGACAAAGGTTGTCCTGCGCCCCCACCGAAATTCCTTCCGAAGGTGGTGTCGGAGTTTCACCTTAACCAGGTGTTGACTCTGCGGTGTTCTACCCCAATCACACCTCGGAGGTCGAATATAGGCTCCATACTCTGGACCCTAGGGGCGCTCGCTTATTATAAGGAGCGACGGGCTGAAATGTGAGAGGTTACGCCAGCTGTTTGTCACCCACGCTGAAGCCGCATCTGGCAGACCTGTGCTAAGCGGACGATAAGCAGGTGGGTAACCTCCTGCATAGATCTCTGCTATAAGTTGGCGGGCATGGAGCCTCCCAGAGGGATAAGAGCTCATTCTACCCGCCATACTGCTGCAACGGTGGCTGCTTCCAGGGACGTCCCTATCCAGGAAATCTGCAGGGCTGCTACCTGGAAGTCAGCAAACACCTTCATTACCCATTACCACATCGACCTTGAGTCACGCCGGGATGCTGGTTTTGGGGCCTCGGTTCTCCAGTCTCTCTTTCCCAAGTAAGTATTGGGGTGTGCCTTGCCTCCCTCCTCCCGGAGAACTGCTAGGAGTCTTCCAATGAGTGTGGATGAACAACATATCCATGTCCCTAGAAATACAGGTTACTCACCTGTAACAGGAGTTCTAGGAATGGTATATGTTGTTCATCCACACGACCCACCTGACCTCCCCGGCTTCGACGCACAACCTGAGCTTCCAGCGGGCCAGATCTGGCGCCATGGAGGAGCCGAGTTATACCACCGGGTGGGTGGGAGGAGCAAGCTTGAAGACCTTCCGCAAGATTTAAAGCGGCAAGGATACCTGCCAATGAGTGTGGATGAACAACATATACCATTCCTAGAACTCCTGTTACAGGTGAGTAATCTGTATTTTCTTCCCACCCCACAAGAATTGCCTTATGTCTGTCCCATGCATTCTTGAATTCTCCCACAGTTTTAGACCCCACAACCTCCTCAGGAAGGCTGTTCCATGCATCCACTACCCTCTCTGTGAAATAATACTTCCTCACATTGCTTCTGAACCACCCCCATCTTTAAATTGTGTCCCCTTGTTCTTGCACGTCTTTTTCTGAAAGATGCTACCCTCTTGGACTTTGTTGATTCCACTGAGGTACTTAAAAGTTTCTATAATGTCCCCCTCCCTTCTTTCCTCAAGGGTATACATATTAGCTCCTTTAGTCTCTCCTCATACGGCTTCTCTTGCAGACCTTGCACCATTTTAGTTGCCCTCCTCTGGACTGCCCCTCTCTCCTGTCTATGTCCTTAGGAGATGCAGTCTCCAGAACTGGACACAGTACTCCAGATGGGGTCTCACCAACTGTCTGTACAGAGGGATAACAACTTCCTGTTTTCTGCTGCTGATGCCTCCCTATGCATCCCAGTATACCCCCAGCCCTCCCTACTGCCTTCTCACATTGCTTGCTAACCTTAAGGTCATCTGATATGATTACCCCCAGGTCCCTTTCCTTTTTTGTTGTTGTTACTACCTCCCCCATTGTGTATTCTTCCCCTGGGTTCTTGTTTCCCAGGTGCATTATTTTGCACTTATTTGCATTGAATCCTAGCTGCCATACTTCTGACCATTCCTCCAACCTTGCCAAGTCCCTTCTCATCCTTTCCACGCCTCCTTGTGTATCAACCCTGTTGCAGATCTTTGTGTCATCTGCAAAGAGGCATACTTTTCCTTCCAGTCCCTCTGCAGTGTCACTTATGAAGACATTAAAAAGGACTGGACCCAATACTGAACCCTGCAGTACCCCACTAGTAACCCCTCTTTCTTCAGAGTGGACTCTATTTACAATTACCTTCTGTGTCCTGTTGTCCAGCCAATGTTGTACCCAGGCTACCACCCTGGGACCCACTCCCAGGCTGGTTAATTTGACTATTAATCTTTTGTGTGGGACTGTGTCAAATGCCTTGCTAAAGTCTAGGTAGGCCATGTCCACAGCCCCTCCCTGGTCTACTACTTTGGTCACCCAGTCAAGAAATCTATTAGATTCATCTGACATGACCTTCCGCTTAGAACCCGTGCTGCCTTGGGTCCTGTGCCCTACTGGCCTCTAGGTACTCAACTATTCTTTCCTTCAGAAGTGACTCCATCACTTTTCCTACCACAGAGGTCAGGACTGACAGGTCTGTAGTTTCCTGCCTCTATCTTGGTCCCACTTTTGTGAAGAGGAATCACATCCGCCTTCCTCCAGTCCTCGGGTACCACACCATCCTCCCATGATTTATTAAAAAGAGTAGCCACTGGTTTCACTAGTTTCCCCTTAATTCTTTTAGAATTCTGGGGTGAATTCCATCAGGCCCCATTGCTTTGTCCACCTTCAGTTTTAGGAGTTCTTGCAGAACCCTTTCTTCTGTGAAAGGACTGGGATCGACCCCCCTATCAAGAGTGCTTCTGTTAATTGGATTAGGCACTTCCCCCTCCTCTTTTGTGAATACAGAGCAGAAATATTTGTTCAGTATCCCTGCTTTTCACTGTCCCCTCTGACCACCCACTTCTCATTCTATTTAGCCTCACTATCCCTCCCTTTGTCTTTCTACGCTGCTGATGTACCTATAAAAGGTTTTATCCCCTTCTTAACTGAGTTGGCTATCTTTTCCTCAGTTTGGGCCTTTGCTATTCTGCCTTCCTCCCTGCTTCCTTCTGCCTTAACTGGTACAGCTCTCTGTCCTGCTCCTTCTGTGTTTCCTTATACTTCCGAATGCTATCTTTTCTTCCTGACTTTCACAGCCACCTCTTTGAGAACCATAGTAGCTTTTTCTTTCGTTTTGATTTGTTTATTTGCTTCACACAAAGGCTTGTTGCCTCTGTGATGGCAGTTTTGATGATTCCCCATTGTTGCTCCACACCTCCTTCTAGCCTGTTTGCTAGTGCTTTTCTGAGGCACTCTCCCGTCTTGCCAAAGTCAGCCCTCCTGAAGTCCAGTACCCTCACTTTTGTATGGCTTGACTCTGTAGCTGAGTTTAACGTGAACCACACTGTTTTATGGTCACTTATTCCCAGATGGCAACCCACTTCTGGATCTGAGATCCTCTCACTGCCCCCGTTCGAGAGTACGAGGTCTAAGATTGCTCCCTCACGAGTGGGTTCCGAAACTAGCTGTCTGAGGCCTGCCACCTGTAGGGCATCAAGAATGGCCCAGCTCTTGGATGTGGCTGCAGCAAACGTGCTCCAGTTAACATCTGGCATATTCAGGTCTCCCATCAACAGTATCTCCCCTTTCTCTGCCGTCTAAGAATGCCTTCTATCATATCCTTGTCCATTCCCTCCCCCTGACATGGGGGTCTGTACACAACCCCTGTGCGGATTGTGGTGCCCTTTCCAGTCTCCAAGGTGGCCCACAGTGCCTCCTCTTCTCCCTGTTTACTCTTTTGTTCAGTTGCTTTTATCCCTTCCTTTACATAGAGAGCTACTCCCCCTCTTGTCCCCTGCCTGTCTCTCCTGTAGGTTATGTACCCTGGTATGTTAACATCCCAGTCATGGTTCTCTGTGTACCATGTTTCTGTGACTGCTACGATATCCAGGCATCCCTCTTCCATCAAGGCCACCAGCTCAGGGAGCTTGTTGCCCAGACTACGGGCATTGGTACTCATTACCCTCCATTTCCTGATGGCCTTACTCCTTTTTGCCCCATCCCTGTCCTTCTTGCCTTTGTCACTTTCTCCATTTACCCCTGCCCTTCTCCCTATCAACACCTCTATGTTGGTGTTTACCACACTTACTACCGTGATTTTTTTTGGGGGCTAGGATTTCCCTGCTCCTTTCCAGTGCCTCCCCCCTTGGCTAGTTTAAATGCTTCTCAATGAAGCATTTAAACCTATCACCTAGGATCCTGGTTCCCCTCCTGGACAGATGCAGCCCATCATGCCAGTATAGGCTTGCATCACTCCAGGTGGACCCCCAGTCCCCAATGAAGGCAAATCCCTGAGCTCCACACCAGTTTTTCAGCCACTGATTGAATCCCATGGTGCGGAACACCCTAGCCTCTCCTATGCCACAGATGGGCAGCACCTCTGAGAAGGTTACCGTGCGTGCTACTTGTCTAAGGCCCCTCCCCAATTCCACAAACTCTTCCTGCACTGCTCCACAAAGTTTACTATGTGGAGCAGGACCTTAACTGGAAGCTGACATGGCTAGTCTATTCCACTTTATATCCCTCGTTGGGATCGTGATATTGCTTACTGTGACATCACTAGAAATTAACCTGGCAGCTGCTGAGCAGCTGGGATGTCATAAGTGAGGGCATAATGCTGATGAGGTATGAAGAGGAACAGAACTAGATACGTAAGCGATGTTCCACACATCACAGCTAGTACTGTCATGAAGAAAATGTTCTAATTAGCAATAGGGAAAAGAAAAAGCACCTCAGATATAAAAATTAATAGTTGACTGTTTAAAATTTGTATGTTAATTTCAGGCCGTACACCAGCTGTTTAAGGCATTTGCCACAACAAACAGTGCAGCAGTTTAGCACAAGTGGGATTACAGTTCCATCTAGTGGTCATATGTATATATATTTTTTTTTTTGTTAGAAAAGGTTTTTGTAAAAATACTGGAATGGCTGGTGGTTGGAACCAACCACTCTGGTTTCTCCTCCAGCAGTCTTCTGTCCCACATTATAAAAGTAAAGGAAGAAACTGAGCAGTGGTATTGCCTGGAACATATGTGGATACCCGCACAGTAACCACATGGGTCATGCATATCCTGAAAACGTGAGAGCCTGGGGCAGTCTCTCGCACTCTGCAGTAAATTGTGGATTGAAGTTTAAACAAAATATGGTTACTTCAAATGGCACAAGGCAGATTTGTTGCATTGGGGGATGGTTACCATCTGATGAAGATCACCCATTTATCAGACAGTCACTAAACATTGTGTAGAAATGTATATTTTTCTAAGGACCAGCACAGCTGCAAACATTTTTATGTCCTACTTACATATAGTTCTCAGTAAAAATTGCCACCGTGTTAAACACACACTCTTAAGACTTTCTCCCACAGCACCCATAGGGTATATATATATATATATATATATATATATATATATATATATATATGTTACTGATATACTTGTTATATTTATTATTAAAGCACCATGTTTGTTTTTGGCCTACTTTTAAATAAATATTCAAAGGTAAAAAATCAGGTGATCCAGTGGAGTCTGTGCTGCTATCTGGGAGATCTGGGTTGCCTTAAGGACTTGGGTATCCCACCCTGTGACTTATAGGGGGACAGTGTATTATGGGGGAGGAGATTGGTTCCTGGGGGTGAGAGTGCTGGATATCTATTATTAGCATGCTCCGTGACAGCCAGCCACGTGAGAGAATAAAGCGTGGCCACAGCAAGCCTGATGACTATGGGATAGGATGAGAGAGGGAGGGGGTGTTAGGCACACCAAAAATAAGTAAGACGAGAAAACTAAACTTGATTCTTTGTTTCCATGAAGGCAGTAAATGGGACTTTAGTTTTTGGATATTAGTTTGTTTTCTTGTTTCAGTCCTTTTTCAGTGGACAGCTTCAAGTATGGCTGACCTGCATCCCCAGCTGCCTACTCATTCCAACGGTCACATAACTCAGAGATGCGATAGTGAGAGCACTGCTGCTGTAAATGGTACCGGTGCCAATGCATGGGAGCCAACTTTTGCTTTGACTGGGGTGGCAAAATGTAAATCCTCCCCCTGTGCCTTTACCCTTTCCTGCTTTGCACAAATGACTGCCTCAACCACCCACCCACCTGTTAAAACCTCTCCTTTCCATTCTATAGAAATGACTTGGTCCCTCAGACTACACACTTGCACAGATGCTGCTCCCCACTCATACTCATCCATCCACACTCCCAAATCAGAGTCTGTGCTCCCTAGTGAAAGATTCCCACACCATACTACTTACAATATATCTTCAACAACTGCACCCCCCCAATCCAGATCTGTGCTGCCCTGCGGATGTGACCCCCCCATGGGATAGGCTGCCTGGGGGCCACCCTTTAACCCCCAGAGTTGAGCTTCAGCAGTGAGGGACCTGTGGCAGGGCAGCTGATGGCATCCTGCACGGGCGGAGAATTTTCCACTTTTTCTTCCCTGCCCTTGAGCGTCAGTGGAGTAGTGCAACTGATGCCCCGACATGAGGGCGGTGATGCCCCCACCCCCGATACTGACTGCAGCCTGCACTGCCACCTGTAGTCACCCAGGTGGCAGTAGAACAGTGGAGTAGTGCGACTGGTGCCCCGACATCAGGGCGGTGATGCCCCCGCCCGATACTGCCTGCAGCCTGCACTGCCACTTGTCACCCAGGTGGCAGTAGAACAGTGGAGACCAGAGCCCTCCCTCCCCCAAGGGGGGAGCATCCATGGGATGCTCAGCCATCCTCTCCCAATGGGGACCCTTCAGTGGCCCAGGCTTGTTTCTGAACCTGGGAGGGGACTCCATTCTTTTGCACTCACCCTCAGGGAAGTGGTTCAAAACAGTAGTGCGCACTAGTGGTGAACATTTCAACCAATACTTCTTCTATTTTGGATTGCCCCTTTTCTCCCGTGTTGTACAATACTCTTTTATCTCCATTTTGAGTCTGCTGTAGCTCTTTTTGTTTTACATTTGAAATAGTAATTCTGTGATCCAAAATGCAAAAATAGCTAAGGCAGTGGTATTTAGCTCCAGATCTTGCTGAGGTCTTCAGTACATTCTCGTGATATTAAGACACTAGACGGCAACCCCATTGAACAAATCAATGTTTTTAAATATCTGGGGATGTGGCTCAATTCCTCACTGTCATATAGCAAGCACAAAGCTCAGATGCTAGCCACTGTGGGAACCAAGATCAGCTTTCTCTTCAGGACTAAGCATTACCTCAGTGTTCATGTGAGGAGACAGGTGGTCTCCTTCTTCCTACTCCTGACCATTGACTCTGGAGACATCATATACAGATCAGTGAACAAATCCACTATTTTAGGCCTAGATCACCTGTATAAGAAACTGTGCAGGTTTATACTCTCATATGACTTGACCATACATCATTGTACTCTCTTGATGACCACAGCTGACTGCTTCCCTCAGGCAGATGTGACTGTCACTGGTTCTTCTTGCTGTATAACTGTGTACATGGGAGAATCCCTGATTATCCCATAAAGAGGAACAGTCATCACTAAGAGCTCTACACCCAAGTATGGGGCTGGTCGCAATTTGCGTTGTGTACAAAAACAGTTTTTTTTTTTTACTTACTGTTTTCTGCACAGTATAGTAGATTGTATCAGACTGATTCTGTTGATTCCCAAGCTGACATGTTATGTAACTGTAAATCCCAGAATACCCTGCTGCTCACATCAGAGCAGGGCTGCAGCAGAAGGAGATTCAGTAGCCTGCAGCACATATTGGAGCTTTTATAAGCTCCTCTAGTCAGATGTTTTACAGTCTCTCTCTTCTCCTGGAGCGAAGTACAGTCCTCTGTGATTATACTTAGCCCAGCAAGGACAGCAGGACCAGCAAAAAAAAAAGATCAGAGTTTATAAAAACTCTAAAATGTACTGTAGGTTATTAAATTTCCTACTGCTGCAGCCCTGCTCTAGATGTCAGCAGCAGGGGATTCTGGGATTTGTAGTTACAGAAAATGTCAGCTTGGAAGTCAACAGAATTGACGTGATACAATCTACTATACTGCAGTAAACAATAAGCGAAAAGATAAAAATATTTTTGCACATAAAGTACAAATTGGGACCAGCCTCTCACTTGGATGAGGGTCTCTTAGTGCTGACTGTTCCCCTTTAACTTTATGCAGTTGAGATGTACCTTCTCGCTCCGCTCATTTGCAGTGTCCACTTGTTTAACTCAGTATAGCCTAGAGGTTAGAGCAACAAGCTGTGAATGAGCTTGGTACATCCAGCAGACCTGGTTTTGATTCCCAGACTTCCACTTGCATACTGTATGACCCTGAGAAAGTTGCTTAACCTCCCCCAGTGCTTCTAGGTTGCCCCTCTGAACAGACCTAGTGACTAGTTTGCCAGTTACCAAAGAATTAAAAAAAAAAAACACTCTTGAAATGAAGTGTGACTATGGTAGAAAGTCCTTTACATGTTCCACCCCAGGTTCCTAGAATAAGCTCCCCCTTTCAACTTAGGAATGACCCCAGCCTACGAGCATTCTAAACCAGTCTCCCCCCCCCCCCACCTGAGAACCTTTTGCACCTGTTTTCTTTCAGAGTCATCCACACCCCATCACTGTAAATATTACATTTAAAGGAGAACTTTGTGATAGTTGTTGCCCGACTGCTGACAGATCGGGTTTCATCTTCATTTATCTTTCTTTGCAGCATAATCCACCACAGATGTTTTGCCACGCCGTAAATTAGCTCAAAAGCTCCAATGGTGCCGACTTGAACAGCACTCAGGCCCTCGAGTCTGCTTAGTACCAGGCGATGATGCCACTGTTATTGTTATAGCATGCACTGCGCACGGAACAGTCCAGAGAGTGTCCACGCTGGTGCAGCATGACTCTGCCCATCCCATGGGTATGCCTGCCATACTCTGTGGGCTTTAGGCAAAATTAAGTAAAACAGCTTGGCATTGGACATATATAGACAGTTTTATTTCTGCACGTAATGCATTATAATGGTAGGGGCAGTGGCACATCATCATCTCGCAGTATTACCAGCGAGATCCCGGGGGGGGGGTGTTCTGGAGAGCCAAGTTCAAAATGCCAGCACCACTGGAGCTTTTGCTGAATTTTACGAGCGATGAGGTAAAAAAAAATCTAGTAATTCGTTATGGTGCTTGCGAGGGGGATTGGAAAGGTGAAACCCCGATCTGTGCAGCGGTCAGGGTTTCAACTCTCCCAATAGAACTCCTTTAAGGCCCAGTTTGCCATACTACTGTTATTCTACATATGTCTTGCTATAATGAATTATGTACTGTTAGGGGACAGTATTGCAGATGTCAAGGTGGCTTGTCACCTGGGGAGCAGTGATCACCATACAGTGTGGTTCAGTATAAGAACTGTGTCACAAGTGAACCACACAAAGGCGAGGGTCCTGGATTTCAGGACAGCCAATTATACGGTGATCTGAGAATGCTTCAGGGATGCCTTGGCAGGGTGGGAGGACCTGGGAGGAGTGGAGGACCAGTGGGTGAAGCTAAAAGGGGCCATATTGAAGGCAACAAAGCTTTGCATCGGGCAGGTAAGCAAAAGGAAAAGGAGACTGTTGTGGTTCTCAAAAGAGTTGGCTGGGAAGTAAGAGACAGGAGGTATAAGGAGAGACAAAGGGAGGAGGATAGAGAGGTATATCAGGAGAAGCAGAGGGAGGCAGGGAAAGCAATCAAGAGCTCAAAGGCACAAACAGAACAGAAGAGAAGATGGCACAGGCAGTAAAGAATGAGGCCAAGCCATTTTTCAGGTAATGTTACATAAAGCTGGAAGACCAGGGAAGGATTGTAAGACTAAGGAGGAAGGGGTGGGGGATTGTGGAAGGGACAAGGAAAAATCTAACATCCTGAATAATTATTTTGTTCAGTTTTCACAAATGAGAGGGAGGATGAGGGACCACAGATCTGTGTCAGGGGCATCAACGGAAGGGGCATGGACACTAGTCCGTTTACAGAGGAAAGAGTCCTGAAAGAACTTGCAAATCTTAAGATGGACAAGGCAATGGGGCCAGACGGGATACATCCAAGGCTTTTGAGGGAGCTAAGAGAGGTGCTGACTGTACCCCCACCTATCTGATTCAACCACTCACTGGGAACAGGACTTGTCCCGGAGGACTGGAGTAAAGCAGATGTAGTACCACTTCACAAAAGTGGGAGCAGGGAAGAGGCTGGCAATTACAGGCCAGTCAGCCTGACTTCAGTGGTGGGGAAATTAATGGAATCGCTACTGAAAGAAAGGATTATGGAATATCTTTAATCCAGTGTCTTACAAGATCCAAGACAGCATGGATTTACTAGGGGAGGTCATGTCAAACTAATCTTGTAGATTTCTTTGACTGGGTAACCAGGAAGTAGATCAGGGTGGAGCGGTGGATGGGCCTACCTAGATTTCAGTAAGGCCTTTGATACTTTTCCACATAGGAGACTCTTGAACAAGCTGGGCAGCCTAGGAGTGGGACTAAAAGTGGTAAACTGGGTAGAAATGGGTTGAGAGGATGGGACAGCAGTGAGATTAACCACGACAGAGTGTGGGTCTACTTGGAATTAATCCTACGGTTGGGGGGGGGAGGTTGGACAGGCCTCGTGGCTCCAACCAACCAGCCGTGGATTAATACCCAAGTAGACCCACACTCTGGAGTGGGTTAATTCACTTGTAACATGGGGAAGAGAAAGGGTTCCGCGTTCTTTTTACATGTTTCTCTTCCCCATGTTACATTTGTGTAGAAGTTATTTTAAAGTGCAAAATTACAAAGGTTCCTACCATGGGGAAGAGAAAGGGGGTTGCACCTGACTGGTGAAACTACATGCTGGAACAGGCTGATTTTTTTTTTTTATATTGTGAGTGCAACGGTGGAATTGCTGATTACATGCAGATGTGATACACATTTCAGAATATGTGCTCATTTTGGCTGACTTAATTTTGTGAACTGTGGAATCATCTCCATTTTTCTCCTGTGTTTGCTATTTGGGATTTTGCTGCTGTGCATTATGGGAATGTATATATTTAAGTGAAACTTCTGGTCGTTGTTTCTGCAATACCGGCCGGCCAACAGATGGCTGTCAAACAATGCTAGCAGCACAGCCCTGCTTTACACCGATTTTTTGATCAATTTCCAAGTGTACCGAATTGAGCCAATCTGAAAAAAAAAGTTCATAAACCAAGAAAAAAAAAAACTCACAGTACATTTGCGTAAAAGTAATTTTAAAGTGCAAAATTACAAAGATTTCGGGGGATATCAAGATTCCTACAATGTGCAAGAGAAAGGGGGTTGCACCTGGCTGGAGAAACTGCATGCTGAACAGGCTGATTTTTTAATATTGTGAGTGCAATGGTGAACAGTCATTGAAGTAATGATTACATGCAGATGTGATCAGCATTTCAGAATATGTGCTCATTTTGACTGACTTACAACTTCTTTGTTCCTGCAATTCCCAGCTGGCCAAAAGATGGCGGTCAAACAAAGCTAAGCAGCACAGCAGTGTTTTACACCCATTTTTGATCAATTTCCAAATGTACTAAATTGAGCACAGAAATAAAGGGTGAAAAATAGTGAGTCATGCAGTCAGCTTGAAAAGACTATGCTGCTAACTCTGCTAAGTCACAGAAATAAGACACTTCTGTGATGTGTGAACTGTTGTGGTACTTTGAGGAAAATGAAATGTGTCTACTACTGGTACTGCAGCTATGTACCACAGCAGGGACAGGAAACAGACATGGGGAAGACTGTGCACACTCTACTGCTGATTAATTCTCCAGCAACCATGGATTACTTGAGAATTAATCAATGGTCACCTGATGCTGTTGGACCAATCCTGCGCAACCCTTTGTCTTCCCCATGTTGCAAAGGGTAGTGGTAAACGGAGTTCACGCCGAAGAAGGGAGGATGACAAGCAGAGTGCCGCAAGGATCAGTACTGGGACCAGGAGTACCACAAGGCTCAGTACTGGGTCCGCTCCTCTTCAGTATCTTCCTGAACAACTTTCCCACAGCTTGTCACCTAAGGTCCCTTCTTTATGCTGATGACGCCGTGATCTATACATCCCACACTGACCCCAGCCTTCTTGAAAGAGAGCTACAGCTTGATTCAAACAAGCTGAGCAATGGTTTAGTATGCACAAACTAGTACTGAACCATAGGAAAACTAAAGTGTTGCTGTTCTTGTCCACCCGGCAAACACAAATCTCACACTCTTACTATCAGAAATAGCCTAAGAACACCCTCAAACAGATCCAGTACTTCAAGTACCTAGGTGTTACCCTGGATAGTAATCTAACCTACATACCCCACATTGAGAATGTCGCCAGGACAGCCAGTGTTAGGATAGGGCTCCTCTATTAGACACAGACGGTGTCTAACACCGGAAGCACTTCTAAACTTCTGCAATCCACATCTCAGTCCTATCAGTCATTGATTATGGCCTGGTCGCTTATGGCGCTGCCTCCACCACATCGCCTCAGAAGGTTAATGGTCACCAAGGTATGCAGACTCTACATGGGTGCCCATCGTCTCACCCACACGGTGAGCTCTACTCACAATCTGGGTGGCTCCAACTTGTCGGCAGGATTAAATACCAGACATGCCTGCTTATAAAAAAGCCTCCTTGGGCTCCTCCACCAGGGTAGTAAACCTCCTGAACAAATCTACCAAGACCCAACACACCCACTCATCTACTACTGATCTCCTTCTAGTTCCCAGATGCCAGACTTCTCAGTGTCAGCAGACCTTCCTGTACCGGGGACCACACTGATACAACGGTCTATGCTCTGAATTAACTACCTTATGGAGATGGGGCACTACAAGCAACTACTTCAGCAGCACCTTGCAACTGAAAGCCACTGTGACTGCATCCCGTAATATAAAGGTCCTACCTGCTTCCTGCTCCCCTCCTGCCCAGACTCACCTCGCTTTCATGAAATCGCTCACTCTCCCCTCCCTCACCCTCCTATTTTCTCTCTCCCTTTCAGCTACTTTATATCCACCAGCTGCTAACAGTCAGCCCTAGGTGTTCAACATATTAAATTATCAGTTCCACTCACTATACTGCCTTACTTATGGTGTATGCTGTATTACAAGTGCTTGTTGGAATCAAAATATTTCTACCTCTGCTGTTTAATGATGTTTTGTTATTGCCAATCCTTGTTGCTTGTATATCGCTTATTTTAGCTTCCCTTTGTCTGTTTGTTACCCTAAGCCCACGAGGTGGAACCTTTGTAAATGAGCTGTGATTAGCTCAAAGGTATTTGTAATCTGAGATGAAATAAATAAAAAATAAAATATCTTTATAAGCGACATTGCAGAGCGACTAGAAGGGAAGGTATGTCTTTTTGCAGATGCCACAAACATCTGTAATAGAGTAGACACTCCCGGGGGGGAGGGATGGGTGTGCGGAAACAATTAAGAGAGATATGGGTAAGCTTGAGTAGTGGTCTAAAAAGTGGCAACTAAGTTTCAATGCAAAAAAATGCAAAACCATGCACTTGAGGTGTAGAAACCCAGGGTCAGAGTACAAAATGGAGGGAGTGGTACTGGTGACCATCAAACAGGAAAGAGACCTGGGTGTTGTCATATCTGATGTCCTAAAGGTGGCCAAACAGTGTGACAAGACAGTGGGGAGGGTCAGCGGGATGCTAGGGTGCATAGGGAGGGACTCAATTGCCCTGCTGGGCTTTAAAAGGGGACTGTTTTTTTTCAACTGCTGGCTGAGCTCATCGGAGCTCCAGGACTCAAGCCTCCGTGCACAATTTAATTATTGTGCTTCAATCCACAGTACAGAGCTCCATGGGGGCTAAACTCTGCAAACAGATCCAAGTTTGTACCAGTCGGGTGCCCCTGACTTGTGTGTCCTGCGACCTATTATCCTCTGGGGATTTTCAAAAGTGGAAAGATGTTAAAGTCCCTCCCATTTCGATTGCCCTGCTGGAGCTTTAAAGGGACAATCTTTTCTTCAGCTGCTGGCTGGGTCATCGGAGCTCAGGACTCAGCTTCGTGCGGCTCAATTTAATTGTGCTTCAATCCACAGTACAGAGTCCTCAGGGCTAAACCTTTCTTCCCTCCTCCCCGCCCCTTTCCCTCCTCCCCTTAAATACATCCTAGCCCCTCCCTTCCACTGACGAGTCTATCAGGCCCGCTTCGGCTGCCTGGTGGGCACGACTATCTTAGCTTTCTGCCTCACCCATGCTGCCACTTGATAGGTTATGCTGCACCTATTAACCCTGGCACAGTCTTTTTTCCTCTACTCGCTGCTGTTAGAACTGTTAACTCAAGTCAATTAAGGAAAACTATTTTACAGCTCCTAAGTCCTTATACTGATTTACAGATTTCTGCATTCTCTGTTGTGAATCTACATACGTGCTATTTTGTACCCCTGCTGCTAGAACTGTTAATGTTAACTGTTACAGCTTCTTAGTCCTTAAACTGATTACAGATTTCTGCATCTCTTTGTGAATCTACTTACCTGCTACTTTTACTCCCTGCTGGTAGAACTGTTAATGCAAGTCAATTAAGGAAAACTGATTACAGCCCCAAAGTCCAATACTTGTTTACAGATTTCTGCATCCTCTATTGTAAACCAACCTACCTGCTTTGAATTTGCAGCTGCGACACTGCTGCAAAGTTATAGCCCTATTGTTAGATATATCAATCCATCTCACTGCATTTTGGCTAATCAATCCACCTGTTAGAATGGAGTTTTGCTCACTATATCTCAGCCAATTTATCCAACTTTGACAGTGGCATTGTACTGCTAATAGCCTACCCTTCCCCATTGGCAGTACACGAAGGGCTTAAAGATTGCCCACTTAAACGTCCTCAGTCTACTCGCCAGCCTCTCAGGCCTAATGGCCTAGGTCATCCTCTACAATCCACACATCATCCTGGGATCTCCAGAACCTGCCTAAACCCTGCCCATTCAGACTCTGTCTGCCCACCAGGCTACCCACGATAAGACAGGATAGAGTGGGTAACAAGCGGGAGGTGGCCTGCTGCTCTACTTCAAACCCCACCCAAGGTGACTGTCATACCTCACCCCCACCCTCGGTGAGTTCCTGCATGCCCTTCTTGTATTGGGCAATGCCAAGAAGCTTCACCTGCCTGTGTATAATCCACCAAAATGTGGAATACGCTGCCTCTCCCATCTCCTTGACTGCCTCAGTCCAAAGGTACGCACTAATGAACTCCTAGTATCTCGGAGATTTCAACCTAAACTGGCTGAGTGTAAATGCTAAATCTTACAAACCCCTCCTGTCTGGTCTTGCTCCTAGGTCAAATCATCACAGAGCCCACCAGGTCCTCTCCTCAGGGAAAAAAGGCACTCTTGTCGATTGGATGCTGAGCAACAGGCCTGACCATATCACTGCCTCTGGCCTCTTCTCTGACTCCATCTCGGACCATTCTCCTACTTACTGTATCTGGAAGGTCCTTACCACCAGTGTCCCCCCAAAAGTCATTCAGATGCGGGACTATTCAAAATTTAACCACAACAACTTCCTTGCCAACCTCTGCCTGACTGATTGGTCCCTGGTCTATGCAAGCAGTGACTCCTCTGCTGCTCTTGACTGCTTTCTATCCCTCTTCGCCCCCTTACAAGACAGACATGCCCCATTCATTAAAAGAAGAGTGAGGGGCACTGTCACAAAGTGGCTGCTTGGGGGCTTGTATGCCCTAATGAAGCTCAGGGATAAAAGCTGGCATAAATTTAAGGCTTCCGGGGACAGAAAAGACTACGAGGATTACAGGCAGCTCAGAAACTCATGTAAGTGGGCAATCCGCTCAGCGAAGAGTGAGTTCTGTAA
Source organism: Neoceratodus forsteri (assembly GCA_016271365.2). Lineage (NCBI taxonomy): Eukaryota > Metazoa > Chordata > Ceratodontiformes > Ceratodontidae > Neoceratodus > Neoceratodus forsteri. The sequence continues at coordinate 1,421,326,665 of CM028129.1, forward strand.
ATCCTCACTTGTAATGTCGGCCAAGGACTCCAGGTGCTTCTGGCGCACCATCAAGCATACCGTCAGCGGGCCTGTCCACCCCCAGGTCTCAAACATGCATATCAAAGGAGTTAGCTGCAATAATGCCCTGTCTGTAGCCAACGCTTTCAACGTCCTGTTCACTGATCAGTCTGTTTCCACCCACACGTCCCCAGTAGCCAATGACCCAGGCCCCACTGACAGCACAGTGCCCTTTCCTCCCCCCTCCCTTCTATTTTAAAACTCTCTCCTGCAAGGATACACGGAAGCTCCTGGCTGGACTATCCCCCCACTCTGGAGCTGGGCATGACAATCTCGAGCCCAAATTGCTTGGCCTGGGGACCCCCCACCTGGCACGGCCTATCTCACACATCCTCAACTCCTACCTCATATCTGGGTCTATCCCAGCTATATGGAGGGTGGCCTGGGTAACCCCTGTCCTCAAGCATGGTGATCCCAAAATCCTTGATAACTATCGCCCCATAGCAATACTATCTGCAGTGAACAAACTCCTGGAAAAGGTAGTGTCCTCTCAGCTCTCTCACTTCCTCCAGACCCATAACCTCCTCTCCCCTCGCAACATGGGTTCGAAAAGGGCACAGCACCTCCACTGCCCTCGCCCCGGTCACCTCCACAATCAGAACTGCGACAGACCAAGGTAAACTCACGGGTGCCATTTTCATCGACCTGACTAAGGCCTTTGATTTGGTTGATCACTCTCTGCTGGGGGCTGCCCTCCGGTCCCTCAGTCTCTCTTCCCCTGTCCTAGCCTGGTTTACAAACTACCTCTCGGGCAGGTAACAGTGCACGAGGTTCCAACAAACCCTCTCTGAGCTTGCCCCGGCAACTCGTGGGGTGCCTCAGGGGTCTGTCCTTTGCCCTCTACTGTTCTCCATCTTTGTTAACCAGTTGCCCTTGGTACCTGCCTCCGGGCATGTTACCCTTTTTGCCGATGACCTTGTGCTTCTGGCTAGCTCCCACAATACCAGAGATATAAACACCAGACTAAGCTCTGATTTTGCCCGCATTCAGTCTTGGCTCATGGCTAACAAGCTGGTTGTCAAACTTCAGAAGGCACAGGTCATGCTATTCGGGTCCTTTGCCAAGGTGAGAGTGTTCCCGGAACCTCTTAAAGTTGTTGGTGTCGACGGTGCCCCTGTGATGGTGGTAGACTCCTTCAAGTACCTGGGGGTCACCTTGACCCTCAGCTGGACCTCTCCTTTGCACATACGAAACTCCTGCAAGGCCATAAACTACAAACTGGGCCTGGTGTACAGGGTAAAGAGCTGCCTTACCCCCCGCGGCCTGTCTTGCCATTGCAAAAGGGGTGCTTCTCCCCACGCTCTGCTATGGGCTAACCTCCTTCGTGAACTTCCCCAAAACCTGGCTCACAAAATGGGACACAACGTACAACAATGTTTGTCGCTTTGCCCCATCAGCCCCCTGTCTCACCATTACTGTCAACTCTGCGCTAGGTTGGGGCGGCTGTCCCCTAGTAACCATCGATACTTTATCTTGGGCAACTTTACAGACAACATCCTCCAATCATCCACTCCTCCTGCACTCGCTGATCTGCTCAAACCTGTCCCCTCTAGCTATCAACTGAGGTCTACCAACTCCCAGGCTCTTGTGGTCCCAAAAACTCACTCCCTCACAGGGGACCGTCCCTTCAGAGCTCTTGCCCCCAGAGCTTGGAACCAACTCCCTGCTTATGAACGGACTGCCCCCTCCCACAGGAGTTTCAGGTCCTCTCTCTGGGACCACCTAAAACAAGCCTCAGCCTGCCTCTGCTCCTAGCTGTCCTCCCCTCCATTCTGCCCTGATGTCCCTTCGACAGCTCGTGAGCAACTGTATAGATCGCACTCTTCGAAAAAGGCTCTGCTGAGATCTTTTGTGCCCCTGACCACCTACTGTGGTCGCCATGCCCCAATCACTGCACTCACTATGTATTTTGTTCTCTGCCGCACCTGACTGCAGTCTGCTGCCTATTCCTGTCTGTACCTTGCTTAACTGTTGCTATCTTGCTCCACAATATGTTATTGCCTGGGCTCTCTGCCTGCACTGGACTATACCGTATTGACTAATTGTTACTTTGTCTCCGATGTGTTGTTTGCCTTTGTAATTCTCCCAGGTCACACCTGAAAATAGGCACTTGACTGCCTAGTGTACTTACCTGGTAAACAAAAGCTAAATAAAATAAAATAAAATTCTCTGGTGAGACCCCACCTAGAGTACTGTGTCCAGTTCTGGAGTCCTCATCTCTGATAGGACATAGACAGAGTTGAGGCAGTTCAGAGGAGGGCAAATAAAATGGTACGAGATCAGCATTAAAAGCCCTATGAGGAGAGACTGAAGGACCTCAATATGTACAGACTGAAGGAAAGGAGGGAGAGGTGGGATATGATAGAAACTTTCAAATACCTCAAGGGTATAAATAAGGTTCAAGAGGGAAGCCTTTTTTCAGCGAAAAGGATGCACAAGAACAAGGGGTCATGCAATGAAGCTGGAGGGGAGTAGAATCAGGGGAAATATAAGGAAAACACTTTTCACAGAAAGGTGGTGGATGCCTGGAAAAGCCTCCCTGAGGAGGTGGTGGAGCAGAAACTTTAATGGGATTTAAGAAGGCATGGAACAGGTATAAGGGAATGTTTAAACTAGATTTACTAGGTGTTTCTCACGGTTCCATTATAGCTTAATCTTGATACTTGCTTCAATGAGGGAGTAAACCACAGCCGGATATATCCAATCTAGTTAAAAAGTTTGTGGTACTTGACTCACAACCAGTACAAACTCAGTATTCCAAATGTTCTTAATAATCTGTATTTATTCCAGTGCTCTTGTTTAAACAAACTTTGTGTGGCCCTTGTTTATACAAACTTTGTAACTTTGTGTGGCCCTTGCTTATACAAACTTCGTAACTTTGTGTGGCCCTTGTTTATACAAACTTTAACTTTGTGTGGCCCTTGTTTATACAAACATTGTAACTTTGTGTGGCCCTTGTTTATACAAAGTTTATTACATTTTGGAACCATCCTGTTCCTTCATCAGACAATACAGAGCTGCTGTTTACTTTATCAAATACATCTCATAATGTTTCTTGCATAATTCGCCTTTTTTTCTGTTTGGAGCTGCATAATTTTAAACATAAAATATGAATCAGTATTTCTTGCTCTCAATTAAGTCATATTTAAATAAACTGAAACAAATATTCTATTGTAGCAGCGGGAACACACCTGCTGTCTTCTTCATTCGGCTTTCCTGGTTTCAAATTTGTGTGAATTTGTCCACTCTTTCGAATTCCCTGCAAAGTATCAACCAGATTCTCCATCAGCTTAGCATGTGTTATAATCTTATCCTGTTATCTCATAATTCAGGTTGTGCTTTACTTTCTATTTTAGCTTAAAAAGCAGGATGATTCTTATGTTGCACAACAAACAGTTTCTTTTGTGTCATCAATGCCTGTAATAACAAACATAACTACTTAATTCCAATATATAACACAGCATTGCAAACTTCTGTCTACCTCCACTCTGTTTGTTTGTTCTAGTGGTGTGTGGGAGCTTAATTTTTAATTCCGGCATATCATCTGCCACCAAATTGGCATTGATGACACAAAAGAAAATATTTGTTGTTTGTTGATCAACACGAGAATGATTCTGCTTTGTACGGTAAAATATCACCAACAGAAAGAAAGAGTACTGAGTTTGTATTGGTTGTGGATCGAGTACCACAAACTTTTAACTAGACAGGTATAAGGGAACCTTAGAAGCAAGGGGGAGCTAAAGCAGGAGATCAAATAAGTTCTACGGTGTGACAGTAGGTAGGAAGATGGGCAGACTAATTGGGCCAAGCGGTCCTTATCGGCGTCAAATTCTATGTTTCTGTGTTTGTACCTCATTTGCCTTTACACTGCGTTTCTACCATATGTTTGTATATTGATTCGGCTGTGTTAAGTTATACTGCTTGCTGCTGTTGTCCTTGGGACCCTCCGGAAAACAAAATGCTGCCTTTTGTGGGATATTACAGTTGGAAAAATGAAATCAATAAATTATTAATCGAAGGATTACTCCTTTTAATGTGTCTTAGTCCAGGTGTTCATTGGTGTTCCCTGTGAGCAGCCCAGTGGTTAAATTGAATATGTTTAGGTGGGGGAACTCTCTTATCTAGATTTCTAGGTGGTGGAGCTGTCAGTTTCTAGGCGGTGGAACTCTCCTGTAGTAGTCGGTGGAGAAAGATGGCAGAGGTGATGGAACTGTCCTACAGTTTTTTAAGAGGTGGTAGAACTGAGTTCCTGTACCCAGTTTAACACCTGGAGTAGCCATTCCCAGTCAACACTAACCAACGAACTAACACCACTTTTCTTGTGAATAAAAGAACATACACAGCATTGTACTCCTTAACAGTAAGGAACAATAGGGTGTACAAAAGCAGCTGAGAACAATGATGAAATTCTCTGAGCCATATTAAAAGGGGTACTTTATCATTCTTCCGGCACTTTTGCAGGCAGAGCCTGTTTAAAGAGCAGCTGACGCCTTCAGGAGAATTTTACCAAAACATATTATTTAGACACAGTCCAGCTTGTATTTCACATTAGTTCTGTATTCCACCTCCCCATTATTTATTACTGAGGTCATCTGCATGAAAACAGAATTTTTGCTCCTGAAGAGTTCATCTGTCCCTGTTGCTGTCTCCTTCCCTGGGGTCATAATGCACTGCTTGTGACATGTCAGATATTCCCATGGCAACAGACTGTGATGTCACAACAGAGAATTATGACTTGAGATAGGGAGTCAGCTGTAGAGGTAGATGAACCCTGAGGGATAAAGATCATGCATTCATGCAAATGTTCTTACTAATAAATACTGGGGAGGAGAAATCTTTAGAATATATATGGAATGGAAGCTGAATTGTACCTAATTATTATGTTTTTCAAAAATGTTTTAAGGTGTCAGCAGCTCTTTAGCGAGGAAGATTTGGTGCTGCTGAGGAGTGGGGACGAACATTTTTGCAAACGATTTTAAGACATAAGATGAGAGTGAATGGATATTAGACTTGTGTAGGTACTAATTAAATTATGAGGACTAATTCCAAAATTCAGAAAAATTGCAACAATATGTTGTTTTTGTAGCATTTTAAAACAACCGTCATGACATTTTATTTTCCATGCCAATATTTAACAAAGTCTGGTCAGTCTCTGTATGGATGTGGAGAGCTTTTGGGAAGCTTTTACCCATTATTTCTAATGAAATTGCACAGTGTATATCTGTGGAGAGGCAGTTTCTTTTCTTTTTTTGGTGTATATTTTCTCCTCCTAAGCACAGTCGGCATGTCATCCCGACCACCGAGATCAGGCCACCTCCTCATATCTCCCACGGATTACCCCCATGGCGGGCGTGCGAGCCACAGACAGAATCTGCCCAGAACCGCACTGCCCTTTGCGGCACCACTCTAGTAGTGCCCCTGGTAGTCACCAGGGGCCGCTACAGAGCGGTGGCTCCCTGGATCCCTTCATGGGATAGGAGAGCAGTCCTCCGGATGCGCAATCCTGTCCCTCCCTTGCCAACCCCTGGCAGCTTGCCAGCGTGGCGCGAGGTGTGACGTCCAGCACCTCAACCCTCAGCGCCACCGGGCCGGCCCATGGAGAGGCAGTTTCAATGTGGTCTTCCTTTTACACATCTTTACAATGTGTTTTCCTAGAATATGCCTGCTAATTGCTATATATTTATCCTGGATAGTTCACAGAAGAAATTACATCTTATTTTCAGTGGGGCTCTACATCTGCACAATATTATGCTGCATTGTGTAAAATCAGAACGCACTGAAAACAATATTTTACATCTAGGAGGACATATTAAGTGCTGGACCGATGTGCGAGCAGAAAGATGCGTTTTGCAAAGAGGATGTGCGGGTCGGCACCGATACAATATTCAGAGAGAATGCACCACCAGTACAGGACTCGCATACAGTGAAGCCCACCAGGATGAAACGCTGCTCTGCAGAATTCTGCAGTAGAGTTACTGTAGCAAACAATGCAATTTCAGTGGGAGTTAATCCCTTCTGTCATGCAGTAAACCTGTGACACTACGCTTCATCTCCTGGCAGGCGCATTGTACCTGTCGAAAATGTGACCCTGAATGGGAGTCGCGAGTGCAGGTGGTCAGCCAAGACATGTGCATCCAGGGCACCCCAACTGAATACCTCCCAAGGGGAATGCATGGCACATACCGATATGGGCTGTAGCCTCCATGGGTGATATTCAGCCCAGGAATACAAATGAGCTAATTGAACATGCAGGGTGCAGAGGGGCCTTATGCATGCCTGTTACCCACTAATTTGCATGTTGACATGGGGACGAATGCGCCGGAGCTGCTCTCGCCCCCCCCCAGCCCCAACCCTGATTGCTCCCATGTGGGACATGCCCTGAAGTCTCTGGTGGTAAAGTGGCACCCCCATCTGTTCCATCAGCCCTGATCATATTGGAATCCAGGCTCTATCAGTTCCATACTGTAGGGACCCCACTTCCATCCCTGATCGCACCAGAATACACTTACAGTCCATGTCCATAGTGTAGTAGCCCCCACCCCCCAAGGGTGCACAGACACCGCTCCTTGCCCCCCAACCCATCACATTGCGATGACTGGCGCTATGATGGGATCGTACCACTGTATCGGTGGTTGGTGGAGCTCTGGCAGTAGGATGCTGGAATGTGTCATATGAGGGCACGAGCTGTGTGTGGGTAACAATGCCCAGTGGCCATACACCTCAGGCACTCGCATGTGGATCCAGTGTCCTGATGGGAACCACAGACGAACTACCCATAGCCTGGAGCATACACTGCAAATGGCATTGCAGGATACTGCACCCCATGGCACCGGGATACCTCCGCAGTCCAGAAGGTGGCATGTTACACAGGGGAACAGGGAGAGTGTGACTTGCAGTGGTGTATGAAAGCAGGATGTTGCACATCGACAAGGCATGCATTGGAGATATGTCAATTCCTCTTATGGTTTGCCAGAGTCATACACATGGCTGCATACACTGGTGGGTCTACAGCTCATGGAGTACCCCAATACATGATACAGCCACTTTGGTCATTCTGAGGCAGGTCCCCAGCCCAGGTCCAGTGCAGTTGGCGGCTGGCTGTGGCTGGGTGTGGCGGGCAGTGCCAGTCTCTACACCAGGTCGGGTATGGGAGGAGCAGAGGTGTCTGTGTACTGGCGCAGTGGGTGGGGGGTCTCTACGCTGTGGATATGGACCATAGTTTCCTCTGGTTCGATTGGGTCTGGGGGGGCCCTACACTATGGAACTCTTTGGGAATGGAGTTGGAGTGATTGGGGATGGGAAGGGGTACCTCTAGTCCACCAGGGCTGCTAGACTGCTGTGCACCTGGGTACCCTTCCGCAGCCCACCTATGGGTGGGTGGCCAGGTTAGGCCAGCTATTCATGGCCAACTGTGTGCCGTGGAGCTCTGGATCTGAGGGGTGCATTCTCACTGAATATGCCAGAAGTGCGGCATATGCATGGGAACGCCCCCTCGACTTGCATGGCATACCATTTGTGTGTGCCCTGGCCATTCCCTTGCAGCCGGCGCATCCTGCATGTTTGAATATCGTGACGCGGCGCAATGTTGGAGTTGCCCGGCACATCTCCCTTTTCTACCGGGATGCAGTGCTTATCTCCTTTCAGTAAGGGGGGCGCCCTGGACTAGGTACCCTGAATAAATACATTATAAAAATGATAACATCCTAACCCCACTGAAAACAAGATATTGCATCTAATCTGGGACAGCCTGAGTAAATACAGTGCAAAAATGTGTAAATGAACATCCCTGTGACAATGAGAAGTAGTATCTCCCCTGTGCTATCCAGGATACAAAATACAGGATAAGAAATGTTTATTGCTTCCAGATCCACATAACCATTTTCCTGTAACAAGCCCTCATTTTTCCTGTATTTTCCCCACAGAGGCAAAATCAAATCCCTGTAGATTTTTCCAAAAGCCACTGGTTCCTTAGTTATGATTTTGTTCCTTATTTATTATATCAGCAACCTTTTATCAGGAAAAGAGCTCTGATTTGCTGTTCTGTATTAATATTATACGTTAAGATGGCCTTGGAGTGATTTGGATTTACATGGTATGCATAAGGCATAATGGGGGACTATATGAAACAACAAATATCACTCTCATTATTTCATGAACTATACTCAAAATTAGTAATCACAACTAGTCAGCCAATCTTTCAAAAGATACTATTAATGCCTATAAACAAATTTATTGCAAATAAATTAGAGATCTAGAAAATAATGCATATGTAGGAGTTTGATGAGTTTTACATACCAAGGTGTGTGATATTAGAGAAACCTCGAGCTAAGCTTGAGAGGTTTCACTAGTATCACACACAGAGGGTGTGTATAAAAAACTGCGTATCAGCCCCCACAAATGTTTTATTTTTTATAATAACTGGTGCATGGACTTTTGGTGTAAACGTATTTGGGCGAGAGAGAAAGCATGGCTGAGCGGTATTTGATTCGGTAAATTATATGCCCCAAAATCCACAAAAAGAGAAGTGGCTTATATGAAAAAATTCTAACCTGTGGGTGCTGAATTAATTTTTCTTCCGTTTTAAGATACAAAAGCCACCGAGTATAGATTGATGAGAGCGAGTTACCGGCGGTTTCAGATAGATTCAGTGAACGCAGCGTTGCCATAGCAACACTCATTCACGCCTGAATTAGCTCTCCTACTGAAGCCGCCGAGTCACCGCCTCTTCGTCCATACTAACGACTTCTGTTTCTCAAAACTGAGAAAAATTAGCTCATCACCTACAAGTTAAAATGATTCTATACAAGGCACTTTTCTTTGTGGATTATGGGGCATATAATTTACAAAACACTGCTTGGTCACGCTTACTGTGTTGGAGAAAAGTGAAGATGATCATCACGCACAGTGTAAGTGAGAAGTGACTTACAGCTACTCAATTACGGCGTTTGAAGGGGACATGAAATCAGGTTTCTTAGCTACGAGACTGTAAAGTTGTATCAACCTCGCTGGTTGATACGGTAGTTTTGACTTTTAATAGCACTCGAAAACTGGTTGATAACGGGATCACCAGTTATTATATTTCCCATGTACACAGATGCTGTTTTTGCATCTTATGTTTGTTAGTTTTCAGAAAAATTCTCATAGCCTTTTTCTGACCATCTGATAGAATCTTCAATGAGTTAAATAAATGTTACTGTTTTCTTCAAGGCCCTGATCTAGCAACTTATTAAATACGCACTCAGTACATCATATTATAGAATGACAAAAACGCCTTTGTTTCCAGTTGTTTGATCAGGACATTTTACAAATAGTATAGTTACTGTATATACCAGTATCTTGCAAGTTCCCCAGGAAGATCTCTGACATTTCAGGAATAATATCAAGCCTACATGAAACCACCAAAAATATAAAAAAATAATAATATAGAAAAACATAAAGGGAACTTACATGGTCAAATGGGCAGTCTGGGTGGGCCATAGTCCCATATCTGCTGACAGTGTCTATGTATCTATGTATCTAAACAATTCTTTTCCTCCTAATAAATGGCATGATCTCTTTCATTCTCAAAAATAGCACATTATGTATCAGGTCAATATCGTCTCTATCTTGGCATCAAATAAGATCTTGGCTTGTAAAAAGTGCTGAAATGCCTAAAGTTTGTTGTAATTAATTGAAAAATATCTTCATGTCTGTCATGTATTGTGTTTTTTCATACAGGTTGTATATTGTATTTGCTTTGCTTGTATTTATGTACATATTCTGTGTAACTATTTGTTTTATACATTGGGACCCCACTGAAAATGAGTCTTGTCTCCATTGGGCTATCCTTTTCTGAATTTTCAGAATGACATTTCTACTACTACTAGTACATATTGTGAGAGAACAAAGCAAGTTAACACATACCCTGGCTACATTATTATCAGACCTCAAATTTATTTATAGAAATTATGCACGATTACATTACTAATACTGTAAATTAAAATATTACTGTTTAGACCTTCTTACTGTTTAGATGTCTCATTCCAACCGCAAACAATATATTTATGTTTCACGGCCTAGAGTTGGAGGTCCAAAATGCAAGAAAAACTCAACTGTTGCCCCTATAAATTTATTTCTCAGTTGTTTTGACTAACTTTTTTTATATCTCTATATGGGAACATAAGGAATCAGATAATTATACAGATGAATTTCTCACTCTTCTGGTTTGTCAGCAGTTAATTCATTAGATGAGGTCTCCCTTGCCAGAAGTTGTTTCTCCACCCACACACACACACCTACCTCAGTACTTGGCAGGCTCTTATCTGTTATGTTTGGAAGGCAGGGACAGTCCTTGCTGTTAAGAAACCTATATATTTTGGCTGAGTAGTTCACTGAAGACTTGGTATATGTCTGAGACAGTACTGTCTTAAAAGGTTAACAAACAGTGTAAGTCATTATACATTTGTAGGGAAAGGTTTGACATTTATGAGGTATGAATCTTTCTTGAAAGACGGTACATACCAACTGAAGTTAATTGCAAAACATTTTGAAATGCTGGGTATTTAAATGTGCAAGTTGTTGCATTTGAAGGGTAAACAAAATTCCAGTTTAGTAGGCAACCAATATTTAACAAGCTGTTTCAGTTTCCTAATGGCCAACTGATAAGCAGCTTAGAGTTATGTCTCCAACATTCTAAACAGAAAGGATGGAGTATTTTTAGTTGGCATAGTGATTTATAGATGTGGAAAGATGCATTGAAAAGTCAAAACATGTGTTCCACGATATTCAGTTTCAAGCTACAGACAGTAAGATGGCTGTAGGCTCCGCCCCACAGTCATAAAAAGTATGTTGACATACTTTTGTCATTATGGCAAGGTATATCGACAACATGTATTTCATAAAACAGAAACTGTTGTTATGTAAATATATATATATATAGCGATATAGCCAGAGAACACCACCTGTTGCTATATCAATAACATAAGTAGTACTGTTATATGATAATGATATATCCACAACATTTGAACAGCTGAACTCCAGGAACTGCTAAACTCCAGGCTTTCATTTAAAATAATAAGTTTCTAACCCCAGCAGTCCCAGAGTTAGACCTTTCAAAAGATATATTTTTTAATATGGTAACTTTGGTACCATTAGGGCTAGAGTCTTATTTTATTTTATTTTTTTTGTAATGAAAGCTTATTATTTATTTATTTATTTTAATGAAAGCTTGGAGTCAGCTTAGTATTTCTGCCACATGTAGCCGATTTCTAAAGAAGTGCCACTTTTGAAGGCCATGTTATGTAGTGATTAGAGCAGCGGCTTGGGAACCAGGAGATCAGAAGTTGAAACCCTGCTAGAGCTAAAACAAAATTCTCACTGTGTGACCTTCAGTAAGCCACTTAGCCTCCCAGCACTCCAGTCCACCCAGCGGTGTAATTGGGAGAAATCAAAACCCCACTGGAAACAGGACATTACATCTCTGTTTGGGCTGTAGTGGGTAAATAAACTGTAAAATAAACACTTCACAGCCATTAAATGTAATAGGGTGCAGTGTGGTCCTTCGAGAGTAGAGTGCCAAGTCCTGCAGCCAGCTGAGTCAACTTTTGGAGTTACAAGCACCGATGGCACAGCCAGCGACCCTCTAGCTTTGCACACGTTACACCTCTGTTTGGGCCATATTGGATGAATAAATTGTAAAAATTAAAATAAACACGTCACAGCCATTAAATGTCCAATAGTAGGTAGGCACAAATGGAAGACTTGATCATAAAGGAGACCATCAGAAAAGGGCCATGCAAACATCTGTAAACCCAGCACTGGCACAAATCAGAACCGGGCCAACATACTGTGGTGCTGAGGTTTCCAAACTGTAGTCTCTGGGCTGCAGTCAGAACAGCAGTACATTTTTTAACATAGTTATTTTGCTTTGGGGAACTGTAGTAATGTAAGGAGTTGGTTTCAGGTTATGGCAGTCCCCCAAATCGGGGATGCATTTAAATCCAAGTCCTCCAGGGTAAGGAAAATAATTCATAGGCTTTGACTGTGGTTATCCTTACATTACACCACATGTGTTGAAATCACTATACAATTCAACAAAAGATGGGCAAAAGGATTTGGACAACAAGAACTTTCTCCAGGCCTGAAAAATTGGTGTTTCTAGGGACATGGATAATGGTGCACTATCAGCACTTCTGGCTGTTCTTCCTTCCCCCTTTAAATTTCACTGAAAGGTCTTCAGGCTAAGCTCCTCCCCACCCACCTAGGTGGTATCCTCCTTAGCACTTCCCCGTGCTGTCAGATCTTGCTTTCTGTTGAAAGCATCGGGTCTCCTCCTTCACAGTTCCAGCGTGCAGTGTAGGCTCAAACTTAGGTCTTTGAGCCTTTGGCATAGACTGTTTGCAGCAATCGAAAAAAAAAACAACTCTTTCTTCTTCGTATGGAGTGCTATGACCAAAAAACGGATCTGAGGTTCAAACGGTGCACCACTTGTTCCCAGAAGATGTTGCTCAATCCTCATGCCTCGTATGCTTATTGCCCGGAGTCCAGCACGATCCATGGGCTTGTGGCCTGTGCGGTCCCTTCAGCCCTCCACATTGGAGGACCGCTATGCTGCCTTCTGTTATGCTGCCCAGACAAATGGAACCCTCTCGTGCAGTCCAAAGATGCCCATAAGGTGGCCTCCCCAGCAGTGGGTCAGCATGGCAGCTTGCCGCCTTCAATGAGGCTGCGCGGCACAGGTTCAGCCTCCACATTATTCCTGCTGGGTCTGGGTGCTTTGTATACCAGGGTGTTTCAGGACTTATGGCAGTCTCTTCTTACTCTCAGGGGGCTCTTCATGAAGGTTTAAATCATCGCGGACCTCCCAAGTTCAAGAGGTCCTGTTGTAGGTCATGAGATCAGGAGTGAGCTCGCTGTTCCAGTTTCTGTGATTGTGTCTGGCTCGATGGCTGTTGAGCCGTTGGATTTTGGCTGACACTTCTGTGCATCCCAGTTCAGGCCGCTGGCCACCGGTATCCCCGCCGGGCCACCAGGGTCACACGCAGGCTCCACCAGCGTGTTGAGATATTACCTAAGCTGGTCGACCTGTTGTCTGAGGATGATGGGGACAAGTCACTTTCTGGGACTCTGGTCCTTACTGCTGTCTTGCAGGAGGGACCAGATAGACCAGCCGATTTGGCTGTCTCCTCTCAGGAGATCACAACGGGGGTTCCTCAGGCCTGGCTCTGCTCAACCACATGGAGCTGTCCCCTGTGTGTCCTCCCCGACGACCTGACTATTGGTCGAGATCTAGGGACTCTTGGCATTCCAGCCCTCAACCATCGACCAAGAAGCACCATTGGTGCTCCTCTTCGTCTTCAGATGAGGACAGGCTCCACTGTAAATTGCAACGCTGTTACAAGGAGCTCATTTGGCAACAGTGGATCCTGAGCCATAGCCACACCCCACCTCAGCCCCTGGCACTTCCTCGGTTGCCCTTGCTGCGGCCTGCTTCAGTCATCCTGCTCCAGACGATGCCAGCTTTGCTGCCCATTTGGGTGGAGCCCCTGCCTTCACAGCCCTTGCGCGGGGCCCCATCCAAGGCTGCTCACCCTGCTTCTGGACTCCCCAGCAGGCTGTTAGTGAAGATCACCCACTCAGATGAGCCGTGGGTTGTCCATGGGGATCCTGGGTTGAGGGCAGTGTTTGAGGACTCCTCAGACTCAGAGGACTCTTTCATGCACTCTGTTTGGACTCTGGCCTTCAACTGGGAGTCCTTGAGGAGCTTACCACAGGACGGACGGTCTCCTTAAGGGCTGAGCCGCTTGATCTCAAGAGTCAATGGAGATCCCTTTGGAGCTGGTCCAAAGTGGGCCAAGTACCCCTGACCAAGATTCTGGAGAGATGACTCCCTTGGGGTTGCCTTCCCGGTGGCAGAAGCCATTCTTGGTCCCACTCTTAAGCTGTGACAGCATCCAGCCTCCTGTCTGGCACCATCGACCCATATGGTCCACAAGTATGCAGTCCCTACTGTGTATCTGCCTAGGTTCATGGATCATCCTTCTGCCAAAGGTCTGGTAGCTGACTCAGTGATCCAGCATATGAGCAACATCGGGGATGTTAATAAGCCCCCCTGACATGAAGTGTGAGAAACTGGACCATGCAGCGAAGAAGGTCTCTGCTTCTTCCCTGGGGCTTTGGCAGGCCAGTTCAGCACGTCATGATAGACAACTTCTCCTATATGCTAATGGGAGCTTTGGACCAGGTTATTCCCCACCTTCCTGGGGATTTGCAGCTGGTGGTTAAGATGGTCCAGAAACAGGGATGCTCAGTTGGAAAGCAGCAGCTCCTGATGGCCTTGGACATCAGCAACTCCTCGCCAGGTCCATGGCTGCGATTGTCATCGCGGCACCATGCGTGGTTAAGGATCTCGACCTTTACGGTTGATGCCCAACACTAGTTGGTGGATGGCCTTCTTGGGTACTGACTTGTTTTCCAAGTTACGTACTTAGTCATCACACCCACATCGAGAAGTCCATTGCCACCCTGGATTCTGTTACATCCTCTCAGAAGGACCCCAAGGGCCAGAAGCAAAGGAAAAAGCCCTTTCAGTTTTGGGCCTACCCAGCACCTCCATCCAGGCCACCGCAGCCCCAAGCCGGGCAGCCCAAACCTAAGCCAGCTGCCTCTGGCTCCAAGAAGTCCGGAGGCCAGGGAACTGGTACTCCCTCGGCAACTAGTGCTGGAGCCTCCACCAAGCCAATGCAGTGATGGGTCTAGGGTGCCATTCTCCTGTCTATTCTGTCCCAACCTGGAGTCCTGTGGTGGGTCGGTGCCACTATTTCTCGCCTGCCTGTTCTATCATCACATCAGACTAATGGATGCTCAAGTGGTGGGTGGTGGTTTGCCTCTAAACTGCGTTCTCCCGCCCTTCTGAGTGCATGCCCCATGGAAAGACATGGTACCCTCAGACATGTTGTCTGCCCTTGGGAAGACATCTTCAAGTTCTTTCAGAAAGGTGCTGTGGCCCATGACCCAAACTCTACAGTCAATCCAGGATTTGTCTCCAGATATGTTCTGGTTCCAAAATGGACAGTGGGTTGGCACCCACACTGGATCTTCACAGTCTCAATCAGTACTTGAGGAGGCGCAAGTTCCAGATGGTTAGCTGGCCCAGAGGTGTGAGAGTAGAGGTGCGCTCACCCGCCATCACGCTGGTGACCCGGGTCAGGAATGACCCTCGGCTGCCCAGGGGTTGGCTGGGGGGAGCAGAATCAAGCGTCCCAGGGGATGCGCTGTTTTGTAGAGAGAGGGCAGACTGTGCCACCATAACACTGCCTCCTAGGTGACCATGGGAGGCAATACGGCCAGTCAGCAGTTCCTGGTGGGGGACGCTCCCCAGTGAGAGACGTGAGCATGTTCTTGGACCTGCATACTTTAAACCGCCACCCCCATGGACCATCCATGGGTTCAGGGGAGGACAGCGGAAAAAACGCTGACTGCAAGATGCTGACCCACAGACGTTACACCACCTGTTGGGCACAGGGACCACAGATCCAAACGTGGCACTGGAAGGGGGCTTGGGAACCCCCTTCGATGGCCCAGCCACAGGGGGACAGTCTGTAAGTACCCAGTGGCCCAAGGTAGTCCCAGGGATGTCGGGAGATGAGGTTGGGGAAGTTGCAAGGGCCGAAGGGGGCCATCAGTTGATTGGAGAATTTTTAAAAAAGTTCCGGATGGTCACCTTGAACCAAATAATACTATCCCAAGAGCAGGATACGTGGTTCTGCTGTCTGGACCTCCAGGATGCCTTCTTCCACAATCTGATCCATCTGTCCCACTGGTGGTTCCTTTGGTTCCGTTTGGAAGGTGTGCTGTACGAGTTCCGCACCATGCCGTTGGGCATCCCCTCGACCCCCAAGGTCTACAACAAGTGCAGGAATAGTTCCGGTGGCAGCGAGGGGTCCGGGTGCACCCTTACTTGGATGACTGGCTGATTGCTGGTTCATCCAGGGAGGAGGTGGAGCGGTCAAGGGATCTGGCCTTCCAGGCTTGCTCAGCCTTGGGCCTTCTTATGTATTTATTTAGTTTTTGAATTTTATTGACTAGGATGGCTCGCTGAGACCAGCATCCCTTTTTCAGGAGCAACCCAGAGTTAATTTCAAACAGTAAAGTCAATATCACATTGGAAGTAGACAAGTACATTTGTGTAGTGGTAGAGACAGTACATGACTAGCTATTAGTTACATGCAGTAGCAGTTATATAGAAAATAATGGATTAGGCAGAGTGTGTGTTATGGATTTTTTTTTTATACACTAAGTATGGGTATTCCATAAACCCTCAAAGCTGTAAACCTTCAAGAGGTTTATGAGGTTATCATCACACCAAGGGTGTGTAAATAAAATTCATAACACACACTTGCCTATCTATTATTTTTTATAATTACTGGATTTTGTTTTCTCAGAAAGCAGAAGCACTGAACAAAGCAATTTTGTTAGTGAGCGAGAGAGACAGGCTGGTGTGTGTGTGTGTGTGTGTGTGTGTGTGTCACACACATACACACACACCAGCTGTGTCCCTCTGTGTCTCTCTTTGTTTGAGAGATTATTTTCTTTTTCTTATTTTGCACTGTGGGAAGCCCCTTGGGAACCACAGTGAGAGAAGTCACTGTGGTCCTTTAGTGATCAGGGACGGGTCGAGGTCTTTTGAAGCTGTGACCAACGCGTGACAAGAGCAGGATCAACCTGATAGACCAGTCTGTAGTAAAAGCAAGATCAGCCAGATAAATAGTAAAAAAGACATGAAGAACCTTCATATATGGAGGGGGAAAGCAAAACTCTTTAAGTGTGGCCGACCAGAGTTGGTTTTCATAAATGGAGCCACCATGTTTTTGGAGGTATTGCAGGGTTTAAATTATTGATTAGCAGTTTTTTCCTTGGGACAATACTAACTGTACAGAAAGTATTTATATAGGTTTTCTAGAAGTGTTATGTTTGTTAAACACAGTGAGGCAAGTGCTATGCATTTTCACAATGTTTTAGCACTTTTATGAGCAAAACGCTAAACAATTTTTAGAGTTAAATAAAACCCTGCATTGGGGCCTCCCACACACAGACTAAGAACCAATCACAGAGTGCAGTAGGAATGAGTGACACTGCTAGTGAAGTAAAGTTTTTAGAATACATAATAACCGGTTTTTGGGTTGTTACGGCCTTTTGAGGAGACCTGTTAACGGTGTGATAAAGGGGGTCCCCAGTAATTGTATGTATCTAAATTACCTACTATGAAAGTGCAATGTACATTTAATAGGTGTTCAGAATTATACCACAGTATCAAGGTAGCAGTAGAACAAACTTAGGGTGCTTTTACCAAGCAGCATCTGCTGGTTTACCGTCAACAGGTACAGGTGAGTTTATTTTTAGAAGAGGAGTACTTTAAGTGAGCATTTGAATGTAAGCAGTGAGGGGCTCTTCTACCCTGTCTTGTCCACCTGACCAAGTTGGAACTCCGCCCCTCAAAGGTGACCCACTTCATCGGTGCAGAGCTTGACTTCCTTCTGTCCAAGGTCCGTCTCCCAGAGGACAAGGTGGTGGATCTTACCTCCTTTGCCCGATCATTTTAAGTTGGGCACTCACGCCCTGCCCGGGACTTCCTATAGCGGATGGGGTGCATGGCTTCCTGCACCAGCATGATCTGGTGGGGCCATTGGTGGATGCACCTCCTGCAGTGGGAACTGGCCCACCAGTTGACTCAGCACCTCAGTCACCTCAACCAGCCAGTCACGGTGATGCAGCCGATGTGGTGGCTCATCCTGGAACATCTGCAGGAAGGAATCCCATTTGTCCGCCCAGTGCCAGTGGTCACTCTCTCACTACCGATGCATCTCTCATGGGATGGGAGCCGACCTGTGGGACCATATGGTCCATGGGTTCTGGCCCAGGAGTCCTGGTATCACAATAACCTATTGGAACTCCATGCAGTGCATCTTGCTCTGACTTCCTTCACTCCAGTTGTGCAGAGTCAGATCGTTCAGGTCCAGACAGACAGCACAACCATGTACTACCTACATTTGTGGTGGAACGCTGTCTGCATCTGGTCGCTCATAGACTGGATCCTGATCTTCTGGCAATCCATGTGGCCGGTGCCTCCATCCAAATGGCAGATGCCCTCAGTCAAGTGGGCGAGGTGTCTCATGAGTGGTTCTTTCACCAGGAGGTAGTCGATTGCCTGTTGTCCCAGTGGGGCAATCCCAGGCCAACCTGTTCGCCTCCTAGGAGAACGCAAGCTGAGGCTGTTTTGTGGCCCCAGTGGACATTGAGAAGGGCTCCTGGCATGCATGCATGCCTGGGGGTTTGCACATCTGATCTCATCGGTGTCTGCCCCCAACTTGTGGCTCTGCCTGCACTGCCACTTGTGGTCACTCGAGTGGCAGTAGCACAGCAGAATCCGACTGTGCCCCCTCCCCAACATGTAGCGTGTCCTCTGGGATGCTCACTCCACCTTCCTCCCTCCAGCTAGCTCCTCTGGCAACCCAGACTCATTCCTGAACCTGGGTCATCAACATCATGAGCAGTAGCGCTAGCGCTGCACTGGCCAGCATAGCTGTATTTCTTAAGAGTGCTCTGCCTCGAGGTGATATGCACTGCTTACTTGGAATTAATAAGGTTACTATACAGCAGAAAACTACTACTTGATAGCAGAAGTACTATTTAAGCAAGTTAAACAAATGGTGGTGTGTGTTGTGCAGGGATAACGGCACACCTTAGATGGGTTGAAGCACAAGACCAAAGGTAGCGTGCTTCCACCTCTCTAAGAAATGCCATCATCCCAGCTCAGAGCACACCCTGGAGTGCCTTATTGAGATTACTAAGTGGGTCCATTTTGGTTAGTAAAGAAATTGTTTATTTTTTTAAATTAAATAAGTAAAAATGAAAAAAGGTAAAAATTAGCAAAAGAAAAAAGTAGTCCTGTTGAGCCTTTGTGATTTTACTGTTTGGCCACTAGATGGCAGATACTGCTTTGTTTTTAAATACAAGTACTATCAGTGAGTTGAGATGTATTGATACAGCTTTCTGCTCACTGTAAACTGGTTAGTGAGGTCACAGATCTTTCAGTGCTGTTGTGCTGGAATATAATCACTGGGGTCTGAGCTCCTCAGCCAGTTAGATTTCTGAATTTTTATACCTATTTAATAATCTGATAATTTGAATGATAAGCACTGCAATGTCTGATGTACACCAATCTATGTTCTCTGTACTACTGTCGTGTGAATACTATGTACTGTTGCTAACTCATTAAATGTCAACCTGCAATTGTATTGTAACTTTATGGAATGTTTTAACTGTGATTAATCCTGGGTCACCCCGAAAAAGGGACTGTCATGGTCTCAGTGGGTTTACCCAGTTACCAAAATTTAAATAAATAAATGACTTAGACATAATTGCAGTTTGGTAGGCAGCATGATTAAATTACGCCACACCTTCAAGAGATCTTGTTAACACTGGTACACTGGCTTTGTTACTTTGGAAATAGTTCCGTAGCTCACATGTAATAAATTAGCAAGTGCTTGGTTTATGTGGCAGCGACATTTGTAATGGTCCTCCACTCCTATTGGCATTACACTGAGAAATGAAAACTCTTCTATCATAATAGGTTCTGCAGGCCATATCGGTGCGAAGATTTGCTTGGTATTGAACAAGTGCTAGCAGCTGAGGACCTTTCTTGATATCATCGTGGCTTTAAACGATTATGTCTTTTAAAGATGTTTCTTTGGATTGTACTACGATACAAGACTCACATTGCTTACTGTTGAACAAAGGACAGCACTGTCCTGCTGCAGTAGCACTGTGTTTATGTCCCCAGTGCATGGCACTGAATGGTAAGTGGGAATCAGAAGAAATCTCAAAAGCTCTGAATTGTTCCAATTTACTATCAAACGAGTCCACATTGTGCTGCATTTACTCTGTCGCTGCCACCCTACATTCCCTGAAGTTGGATTAGACTGTCGGCTGTATGTGGAAGCTTTGTCTGAAGGACAAAAGATTCCAGTATTTAGCTATTTTTTTGTTGACCAGATAAGTTTACTAGACAATTGAGTGCCTGTGTTCCTGCATCTGGGTAATTTTACAACACAGTGCAAGCAGTGGAAAAGTTACAGTACAGCATAGGGTGCAATGTGATATATTAGAAACAGGAGCATTTGCCAGTTTTTAACATGCAACTCCTTAGAGCAGTTCTGCATTGCACTGTGTTTTTATGTCTCCAGTTAATGGTACTCATTTCTGCCCCTACCCAGTTCAACCTTAGGCCCAGGACACATTACAGAACTGTTTTTGAAAACCGTTTTTAAAACCACTTTAATGCAGCCACACTATTCAATAACCATTTTTGATAATGGTTTAGTGTGGCCACACTGCTAGTGTTAAACCTTGTTCTCCTTGTAACTATTTTGTTTTAAGTCCAACACACAGAACTGTGCTTGCCTGGACACACTGCAGCTAGAACTGTTTTAGTTAAACCATTACAGCTTAAATCACTTTTAGTGCTGGACAGACCTGTGAGTAAAACCATGCTAGCTCCAAAATGTGTTTAAAATGGTTTAAGACTAGGTATCTAGCAGGGTTTAGAAACACTTTTGTTAAAATGTTCTAAGGGGCTTGTAGTCTGTCTGCAGCCAGTGCTAGGGGATTTAAACCGCTCTAAGGCACTTAAACTGTTTTAAGTTTCCCAGTGTGTCCAGGGCCTTAAAGTCCTCTAACCACACCCTCCTGGACTGGATTCTCACAAACCATGAGGACAGGACAGTACAGGCTGGTGTCCTGGCTGATTCCATCAGTCATCACTCCCCAACCTTCTGCATCCGGGCCTGTAAGCTCCCCGCCTCTTCCCAAACCCTGTCATTCAGGGACTACTTGAAATATGACCCTGCTTGCTTGGACATGAAGGGTGGACTGGTCAGTACTCCCCACTTTACCTGACATGAACGCTGCTCTGGGATTTCGGGAGGTCCACTGCCCTCCATCCTGGACAAGTATTTCCCTGTCACTGCCCGGAGAATCAGAGGTGGGAACTCAAAGTGGCTGACCAAGGATCTTTTTACAGTGAAGCAGAGAGACGTCTCGTGGGAGGCTCAGAAATACCCCCCGTCCTCTCTTGCTTGGAATAATTATGGGAGGCTCTGCAGTCAATGTAAGCAAGAAACTGAATCACACAAGGCAGCCTACCTAAAACACCTACAGGCCAGTAACCTAGGTGACCCCAAAAAAGTTCTGGGCATCAGTAAATGCCTTAATTAAACGTGGGACCATCGTCAATTTATGCACTGCAGCAGGGACCATAACTGATCCCCACCAGGTGTCGCAAGCCCTAAATGACAAATTCACCATCCTGGCCAAGTATCGATAAACTCCCACCTAAGGGAACCGCTATATTGTAAAACTACCAAATATCAGATGGCTTTTATTTCATGGCTACATCCTCTAAAGAGATCCATCTTCTCATGGCCCTCCCCAGTCATGGGAGTGCCAGTAGTGATGATCTTTGCCCACGATTCCTCAAATTAACAGCCGACCTTATTGCTAGACACCTAGCCACCCTTTTAATTTGTCGTTCTCAGCCATCCCATCGCTATGAAAACAGGCCAGAGTTCTACTCATACTCAAATCAGGGGACCCAAACTCTAAGGACAGTTACCGCCCGGTGTCCATCCTCTCTCACCTCAGGAAAATACTGGAGAAAATCATATTTCAGCAAATTACTGAACATGTATCTAATCACCACTTGCTTTCCCCCCACCAGCATGGTTTTAGAAAAGGCAGCAGCACCACCACTGGCTTGGCCTGTTTCACTGACCTTGTCTTTAAGGGCATGGATGATGGGAAACTAACGGAGGCTGTTTTCATGGACTTACTAAAGGCCTTTGACCTTGTGGACTACAATATTTTCCTTGGCAAGTTGCAACACTACAGTTTCTCAGATGGAACCACAGCCTGTATTAGGACATATCTTTCAGGGAAGTCCCAGGTGGTTTGCACGGGGGCATCTCCAGCTCCTAAGGGATTGCTATGTGCCTCTGGGGACCCTTTATCAACCACCTTCCCAGGAAAATGAAGGCTACCGCATGCTCATGTGTGCAGATGATCTACTCATTTGCCATACTGCAGCAAACCTGGCTGAACTATCACCTCCATCTCCTGGGAGTACTGTGCCACTTAGAGGTGGTTCTCTTCTAGAAGGCTGCTCATGAATGTGAAAAACAATGGCAGTGCTTTTCGGTCCAGACTCAAGCTCACTGACTTGGCTGTAGGCCCCGCACACCAAATTCCTTGACTATTCTAATTCAGTAATGTAGTCCTTGGAGCAAGTAACAGCTTTTAAATACTTGGGGTTATACTGGACCCCTCCTGATATTCTTTGACCATTTACAGATAACAGTGAAGCACTTAAACCAAAAACTAGAAGTCTGCTACAGATTAAGGGACTTTACAACCCAGAAATATGCCTAACCATTGCCAAGGTTACTAGGAAGGGTGGGCAGAGGGAGGATAAAGGGAAGGACAGTACCAGGGAAAAGAAGGTGGTGAAGGAGGGACTTAAAGCTCATCTCCTTAGAAACTCACCGAGTACACGGTGATCTGTTATTAATGTTTGACATTGTACAGGAATCACAGTTGATGTGTGACCTGGGCAGGAGTCTGTTACAGAGACTAGAGGTCATCCTTTTCAGATTAAAGGAAAGCGGTTTCAGTCTACTACTCGAAAGTACTTTTTCAGTAATCAAATAGTTAAACTGTGGAATGAACTTCCACTCGATGTGATTGTAGCAGATAGCAAAAATAGCTTTAAGTATAAATTGGATAAACTTATTATGTCAGGGAGATCCCTAAGGTATTTCTCATAAGACCAAAGCACTTATGGGCTAACGCCTGCTTGCTTCTATATCTGCCTTAGTATGACTCAGGAAGGGAGGACAACATATAGAGGAGGATGGACAAAAGGAGTGGAGAGCCATGTGCACCAATGCAAGGAGCTTAGAAGACAAAATTCCTGACCTTGAGGCTACCATTGCGGAGGCAGGCCTGGGTCTGGTGGCCATTACAGAATTACGGTGCACCGACAACTACAGCTGGGAGCTGGCCATACAGGTTTACACTATGTTTCGAATGGATAGGGTAGGGAGGAAAGTGTGTGTGTGGGGGGGGGTTGTTTTGTATGTAAGGAAAGGTATAAAGGTCACAGAAATACAAGGACACAGCAGGGAAAAGGAGGGGCTAGAAGTTCTTTGGTTTGGCTTAGCGTTGGGATCCAGGGCCTTTATACGCATGGAGTTTAGCGTACAGGGCACCAGCACAGGGGCAGGAAATAGGCAAAATGGCAAGCAGAGGGGAAGTTGTAATTATATTTTAATCTACCAGATGTAGACTGCAGCATCCTAGCCATAGCTACAACTAGATAGGAGCAGGGTCATCCTAGACTCCCTGCAAGGGTTTTTTCTCAGGCAGATCCCACTAGAGACAGAGCACTGCTGGATCTGGTACTTGCAAACAGGGACAGCATTGCAGACATCACAGTGGGTAGCCCCCTGGGTACAAGCGATCCTTGTACAGTGCGGTTTGGCATATGGATTGGACAGGAGATAAACCACACTAGGATGAGAGAGAACAGATTTTAAAGAAATGGGAGACCGCGTTAGGACATACCTTCACGATGGAGATAGCCGGGATGGGGGGATGTAGGCACAGTGGAAAAGAATAAAGGAGGAAATAATTGGCAAGCTGTTTAAAAGCAGTAAGCAAGGGTAAGAGGAAAAAAGGCCACTGTGGTTCTCAACAGAGGTGGCCAAGGCAGTAAGGGAGAAAACAAAATGGCTTTCAGGTACGATGAGACCCAAACATTGCCAAAGGTTACTAGGAAGGGTGGGCAGAGGAGGATAAAGGGAGAAGGACAGTACCAGGGAAAGAAGAAGGATGAAGGAGGGGCTGGGAAGGAGGGCAAAATATGGAGAGGAGGGACAAAAGGTGTGGAGAGCCATGTCCTGCAAGTAAGGAGCTTAGAAGACAAAATTCATATTTATTTATTTTATTTATTTGTATTTTGTTGACCAGGTGAACACTGGGCCTACTGGAGCCCTCTTTTCAGGGGCAACCTGGGATAATTACAGACATTATTTTAGATAGGATGAATACAGTGAAGCAATGTATTGGACAAGTTCAGTACAATGAGCAAGATTAGTTACAAGGATACATTGCAGGACGATATACTCAACTTATAATATATGCTATTACATAGGACATAAGTGTATTTTCAAAGTACAGATAAGGATCAGATCTCATTTAGCAACATGTGGCCTCTGAGCTTTGGTTATGTAACCCTTACCCTGACCAAGAGCGGCATCTTGCAACCAGGATCCCCCTACTTGTTACAAAGACAAGGCAACAAACCACAAGTTGGCAGAAAATCAGTATCACCCCTGGCATTAGGGTAAATACTTGGCTCAGGCATCTAAGAGGTTTTTGGGGGTTTAGAGCACAAAATAACATTTTTATTTAACCCGAGTCTGGGAGAGGGGTGCCAGGGCTATGCTGTTTCTCCTATCTGAAGGGCCACAAAAATATTTCACTCAGTGACTCGCAGTTGGATTGTCTGCAGCCATAAAATTGGAATTGTATTGGATGGCTTTCTTTCTTTTTTTTTTTGTTACTTTGTTTTTATTGGTTTAGCTGTCTGAGTTACACAGTACGCTACACTGTTAGGTAGGCTCCAGAAATTCAGTTTCATTACATGTAATGCATGTCATTGTTATTACAGTAAGGATATCATGGCCCCTAAATGGCATTACTACACATGGGGGTAAACCTGATTATTAATTAAAACTTTTACACAGGCCATTACTGCCATGAGCAGGGAAAACCATCACATCGTTAATAATATAGTTCGATAACCTTATATGTAGGTAGACTATCCCTTAGTCAGTAAACTTTTATAGCAATAAACAGAGACACAGCTATACAAGATCCCATCTAGCCTCTCTTAATAGGAGCTCTGAAATGAGTCCTCTAACCAATTATGTGAATATAAACCACTTTCAGTCAAACGATCAATATAGACAAGAAACCAGTATATTAACACGCCAAGTTAAATGTTTAAACCAGCACTCATCCATCTGCTACGGAATTTGTTAATTAAGAGTCAGTTAACATACTGTAGTACATCATACCCTGAGATCAGTGTCAGTGGCTCAGTAGGTAGCACACTTGCCTCTGAGGCCGGGAGATCAGAGGGCTGTGGGTTCATTTCCCACATCTGGCACTTGGGTTAATATCCCAGTACTGACACTGTAGTGCAGCATGAGAGGGGTCCTGCACTTCTGAGGTGTCGTCTTTCGGATGAGACGTTAAACCGAGGTCCCATCTGCCTGGACTGGTGGTAGTTCAGGTGAATGTTAAAGATCCCATGACACTTATCGAAAAGAGTAGGGGAATTTTATTGAGAAAGGTTGGACTTCATTACAAAAGAAACAATATCCTATACATTAATAACTAAGGCAAAAACAGCAAGAAACAGAATAATGAACAAAAAAGCACCTAAAAGAAATAAGCAAAATAAAATAATAACAATCAACAGAAAAAAGATCACAATTGTGCCATAAACGAAAAAATTGTAGCCCCGCCAGGACCTTAAAATCATGCAATTTAACTAAATGAATAGCAGTTCTAATATTCTCAATCACTTCTTGTAAATAAATCACTTCGATGCAAAACCAACATGCATCTGGCCTGCCATAAATAATAGTGAATCAAAGCAAAATAATAAATAAAGTGTCTGCATGATATTTTTGACGAAAGCAACATGTGTACAAAACATAAGCTGTTCATAAGATAAATGTAACATCAAAGGTTCAGACCACAAGCCTGCTAACAAAGTCCAAAAGTAAGAGCAAAAGGACATTCTAAAAGAGATGCTGTTGAATTTCTAAAATACCCTGACAAAGATCCCTGGGGCAATATCGGCATCCAATGCTTTGTGTTTATGGTTACCTTTGACACTAGACGTCCAAAATTATCCAACCAGACCATATCCCAAACATGGGGTAAACGGGATTACTGAGTTGCTGGAGAATCCCTCAAAACAGTTTGGGGGCAAAGGGAAAGCCACCTTGTTCGCCCTCCCTCCTTCAAACCTTGTCATAAAGATAGGGCCGAGACAAAACACAAAAATCCTGTGGGGAAAAAACTCAGGACAATGCCACCTTAAGAGCTTCCTTCCCATATGGGGGAATTTCCAAAAACGAAAACCCAACCTCTTTCCCCAATTCCCAAGTTGAAAGGCAGGGTAACAACCATTTCAGCAAAAAGGTTTCCAAACCACCTCCCTGGTTTCAATGCTTTCCCAAAATTATAATTGAAAAATAAATTATAAAAAAAACAACAGGGTGGATCATACCAACCCCACCCTCCTTAGTGGTCTATAAGTTATACTATGCTTCACTGGGTTTAATCGGACCCCAAAACCCTTGAAAAAAATCCGATATAGTCTGGTAAAAAAGGCCAGAGGTGGGGGAAACACATAACAAAGATACAAAAAAATGGGAATCGCCAAAGTCTTAAAGGTGACCTGCAAAGAACAAGAGTACCCGTTCCCGTCTCCACATACCTTTCTAGCACTGCTACTGGGAGTTCAGGATGTAATTGTCTTTTATTTTTTAATTCCAATAGTTACATTTACTAAAACGCGAAAGTTACGGCCAGTGCAGGCATAGAGCAGCCGATTGAGCGGGTGCAAGTACTTATGGGTATTATACCCATTTAGTGACGTTGCTAACACCACTGCTCTTATTGCAGCAGCAGTGTAGGTAGTTCATAATATTTATTTTATTGCTTCATGGGGTCTTATACCTGAAATATTACTTAGCAACACCTGGACAGGCTGTTGATGTAAGTAATATTTCAGGTTTCAAGACCAAGACAAATTTTAGCCAGGATTTTATAATCCACATTTAATAAGCTCAGTGGTCTCCAATTATGCAAATCAGCCCTATCCCCTTTTTTAAAAATTAGGACCAAAATGGCTTCCTTCATGGACTTTGTAAAAGGGGCTGTAGTCAACATGTCATTGAATAACAAAGTTAAAGCAGGAACTAAATCCTCCATGAAGGTTTAATAACAATGGGCAGTAAGGCCATCTGATCCTGGTGCTGAATTTGAATTTAAACTACCTATGGCCTGAGCCACCTCAGAGGCTACAATATCTGCCAACAAACATACCCTGCTCAGCAGAAGAGAGCAAAGGGAGATGCAGAGAGTCCAGAAAGGAGTCAGCTGACTCACAAACAGGTATACTACCTAACATGGTGAGAACATGTTGTTCCACAACCTGAACCAATGCCTCTGGATCTATAAATCAATTCACGGAGGAGACCTTAAAGTCTGAATAAACTTAGACTCCACTCATCCTTTACAGGCCTTAAATGGTCCAACCTCCTTTGGTCACCCGAGTCCCAAATCTAGCCTTCTGTCCCAAAGAACTAGCCCGATCATATTGCAAGATTTTCATCTGTGTACAAACCACAGCAATTTGATCACTATAATCATTTTTAGTAGTGTCAGATAAGGAAATCAGATGTTGCAATTGTTGCTGTAATGCTAAGTATTTTAAGTATTGAGCAGTCTGATTTGCCACAGCTTTTCCCTGAAAAATCTACCTCCATCTAATTTTAGAATCTTCCCACCACTCACATGCTTCCTCATAGATGTCGGCCACCGAGAGCCTAGCAGCCCATTTCCTCCTCCATAATTTCAGAAGGTGAGGATCCTCCAAAAGGGAATCATTAAGCTTCCATCTATTTTTCTTACACATTGGGGTTTTGTTCCACGAAAAGGACACTCTAAGGGCCGCATGATCGGAAAACTCTACACCCACCGTCTGACATGAAATAATCTTCAAAACTTTAGACAAAAATGCAAAATCAATACGAGTCTTTAAAGGTCCCTTAAAAAAGGTAAACCCCCCAGACTCATGACAAAACCTGTAAGTATCTACTAGTTTGGCAGTGGTGATAACATCCTTCAATGCAACAGAATCACAAAATAATTTTGGGGTTTGTAACCCCCTATCCCTTTGGTGCAAACCACAATTAAAATCACCCACCCACAAGAGCAACCTGGAAGTATGCAGAAAGGGCCTAATTAAATGAAAAAGGACACCAGCTGTGCTTTTGTCTGAGGAGCATAAACAACAATTATCCTAAATCTCTCCAGTGAATAAGTAAAATCAATAATAATGCCCTACCAGGTTGAATATCCACCAACCTAGACACATGAAAGCAGGATTAGAAAATAGGATCCCAATACCATCACACTTATCGGTACCTGATGACCAAAATGACGGACCATGGGTCCATGCCCGGGAAGCTTGTTGCAGTTCCTGAAGTGATTTCAACCTAGTATCCACTAGACAAACAATATCACATCTAAAGTCCTGCAAAGTTAATAACACACCCCCCAGCTTTCTATGACCTTTAATGATGTTGACGTTTAAAGTACAAACAGATAAAGAAGCCATTCAAGTGCCTATGGGTGACTTACTCCTACGACTTTGTCGGGTCCGTTTAGCAATAGGATCCAAGTCCCCGCCACCCTCAGTATCTGTATTAGATCGGATAGACGAAGTATCCGTATCTTTCCCCCTGAATCTCTATCAGATAGGTCTGTAGCCAATACTGCAAATTTGTTGCCAGACTGCCAAGCATGGACTCCGGCCTTCTTACCCCTACCAGCAACGGTCAAACCTTTCCTAGTCCGTTTATGTGGGATTTGAACAAAACCAGATGCCTCTACACCAGAAGTAGACTGCTGGGGGGGGGGGGCATTTCACTAACAACCACACACGACCCTTCCTCTATGACAGGAACCTCAGAGACAGGGTGAAATGCTAACAGCAGGCTGATCTAATGGCAAAGGAGGAGAGTCGACCAAAGTGTCCTGCATAACAACCACCTCAGGCCCCTTAGCTAACCCCTCAGATGCGGAGGAAAGCAAGCTAATTTTCAAGTCCCTGGCTGCAATAAGTTTAGCCTGTGCTTGCTGCGCCATCGAAATCAGACCTTCATGTGAAGGACAGTCTTCCCTATTATGTGATACCCATACGTTCACAAAGATTACATTTAAAAAGATTCAGACATGCACTAGAATTATGTTCAAATTCAAAACAATGACTACATTTCACTGTATCGCAAGCAGAACTAAAGTGAACACGAGAGCCACATTTAAAACAAGATTTAGGCTGTCCCACACAGAAAATAAGACCTTTATCTTTCCCCAGATAAAAAAAAAACTGGGTAAATGACTAGGTCCAGCATTTGTAGAATACAATCTTACTCTAACTCTCCATCCCTCATCCCAGATTTGCTCACTATCTAATGTGGGAGCAGGTTTGTTAAGTACCTCACACCGTTGTCTCAGCCAAAATAAAATATCTTCCACGTTAACTCCTTCGTCTTTAAGCATGATAGTAATATTCCTAACAGCGGGTTTAGTCAAAGGAATAGCTTGAAAGGGGGACCAAGTGAGAGAGGCCTGACAGGCTGCATACTGTGCCCAAAATCTATCCAAACTGGAAACCTGTTTAAAACTAATGTCAAAATTATGATTTCCCAGACTAATAAGGGCAAAAATCTCCGAAGAGAAAAATGTAATCGATCCTTTAAGTAAAGTTTTAGCCACATAAATCCTATTAGGGGGATCCACAAGCCCTCCTTTATATAACAATCGGACAGCATTACATCTAGGTGCCGGTTCTCCCTTAGTTGAAAATAAATCAGCTAGTTTAAAACCAACTGGCCGGACAGGATCCTCCTCTACAGCATCAAGCAAGAGAGGGGCCGGCCCCATCCTGAGAGGAACCTCAGGCTCAAGGGGCACAGGAATAGCAGGAACAGGAGAACAAACAATGTTTTGATCAGCAATAATAACATCAGAAACAGTAGAAACCTCACCCAAATCAATATGAGATTGCAAAACAGTAGGTAGTACACTCACTACATTTCCCTCAGTCAAAACCCCTTCAGAAATAACACCCCGGGGATCGTTGGAGCTCAGATCAGTGCTGGTGGCCACAGAAGCTGCTGCCTTTTGCAGCATAGCCAAATAAGTTGGATCCTGGGAGTCCGGAGTCCAAGTACCACCATCTCCCTGCTCCCAACCAGCATTCTTTAAGGCTTTCTCGGGGGACCAGGGCACCCCCTGACCACAATCCCTGGATGCAGTAGAAAGGCCCTTCACAGAAAAATGCTCCCCAGGCATTAAAGTCCCTTGTCTTTTACTCCAGCCTGGCGCTTTAGAAGAAGGAAACAGAAATACCTCATGCTCCAAGTTTACCAATTCCGACATCTCCTGCCGACTTCCAGGAGGCTGACCTCCTACTGTCCCATAACCTAGGCGTTGTTTGCTTGCCTGCCTCTGAAAGGGATCCAAAGAACCACGCTGGGGCTGTGGGCACACCGAGGACACTTGGTAAACTGGCAGCCCCATCACAATAGTCCGACATTGCAGGAGCAGAGCTGGAAATGACACAGAACCTTCTGCGACAACAGGGGCTCCATGAACCTCACGGCTCCAACACAGAAGCCCGAAGATACCTGTGGGGCGCTGCAAGCTCCGTATCCAGGTACAACATTTCCTTTAGTAAAGCTGACCACTTCAACAATAAAGATGCTTGCAAGGCACTGCCTTGCGATAAACCAACCACTTCTTGCTGCCCAGCAAGAGTGCCGTCGACTTCGTTCGCCGGTTCAATAATTGTGGCCATCACAACCTCAGCCACCACACATTCCTCCTCCACGGCCCCAGAACTTGAAGCACAGAGGGAGGCCGCTCTGCACTCCCGGCGTCCATCTCCGGCAAGACTTCCTGCATACTGGCTACGTAGTAGTTAGTAGGGGAATTTCCGGTGTCCTGGGCAAATTTCATTCACTAAAAAAATACCACCAACAGCTTAATCTGGTTCAAGGTCAGTTGGCATTCATCTGTATCCCCTCCCGAGTTGTGCCTGAAAATAGGCAGGATTTGTCTAGTGCACTTACCTGGTCAACAAAAACTAAAAAAAAAAAATAATTAACTCCATAGAAGAGAAATGACAGTGTTCTCTGCTGACTTCACTTTTGGACTGGGTGCAACCATAAGGCAAAACAAACCGTTCCCGAGCTATTTAAACTTGACATGGGAGTTAAAACTCCTAGAGCCATTACTCACTGTCCCCAGAGTCACTCTCTGAATCTTCTTTTCTGGCTCCAAATTCCCTTTCTATACGTTCCAGTAATTTGGTTGCCGCTTCTGGTTCAGCGAACTGGTAGGATTTCTCCCCATATGTGATCCGTAAACTGGCTGGCATCAGGAGTACATGGTGAATTCCTAGCTGGCGAAGACGGGCTCTTATACCATCGAAACTTTTCCGACGCTGCCTCATAGCAAAACTCAAGTCAGGGAAAAATATGGACCGATGTATCTTCCCAGTTCAGTGGGGCTCGTTGTTTTGCTTTGTTTATTATTAGATCTTTTTCTCTCTCCGATCCCAGAATCACAAGGAGAGTTTGTGGTAGTAACTGGTTCGTTGCTGCCCGACTTTATCCGCCACGTGGGCTGATTCTGTAGGCCTTATGGATCTCGATCATTTCCTGCATTTGTAAAACCTCTCTGAAAAAGGCTTGTAGAAAGGGTAGGAGATCATCTCCCTCTGCCCCCTCAGGTATTCCTAAGATTCTTATATGGGTCACTGTGGCAGCATTCTCCAAGTTCTCCAACCTTTGTCGCATCACTATATTTTCTTTAGTTAGATCCGTGGATACCATCATCATCGAAGCTGCTGCTGTGGAGGCCGACTTTGTAGCCTCTTCCAACATGCCCACCTTCGTGTGCAAAACTTTAAATTGTGAGGTAAAATCCTCCAATTTTTGGTCTAAGCGTTGAATCGCTTTTAAGAGTGCTACATTTGAGGGTTGAGGCAAGACCTCCTCTTCTGCCCCCGATCTCAATTCTGTACTGGTAGTCGGCTTAGGCTCTTTTTGTCAGGCTCCTTCGCCTCCAGTGGCTGCTCTATTTGTTCCCCCCATCGCTCCAAGAGTAAGTATGGTACAGACTTCAAAAGATATCGTTCTGCTCGATTTGTTGCCCTCTTTGAGTTTTCAGTTTTTATTACTCTGTCGGTGGTTTATTTAGTAAATTTTTAGTTTAATAGGCTTGCCTGTGCGGAGCTCCGTTATTAGGCTCCTGTAAGCTCGGTAGCTGGCCACGCCCCCTCTGTATAGCTTTGTTTCTGACAAGATGGTAAAGCAGAATAGGGTGGTCCCCCAAGGTTGTAACTGTTCAAACAGATGGACAACAATTTGCAGTAGGTAGAAACATTTTACACACAGGCAATACTATAACTTCCAACATGAACTCTTTTCCAAACAAACTATCCACCCCTGCGCTGAGGGATCTCTGGATTTCTGACAAGTGTATAATAGTAGGACTTGACACACGCTTAAACTGGGGCAAGCCTGACAAAATAGACCATTTTAACATCTTCAGAAAACACGGTTCTTTGAACCAACCACCCAATGCCCTCAGTCCTGCTGGGCTAATGCTGTTTGCTTACAAAGAAGATTATATGCACCCCAACACACAACACCACTGCCTATGCATCTGCTTAGCCACCTTCAATTCAACAGAAATAATTATCCCAGGTCGCTTCCTGCCTTGTGACTGTCACCCTCCCAGATGGTACTTAGCTGTGGGGTTCCTGTGACCCAGGTACAGGAGGATATAGGCTGTTGGATAACTAGGATCTGCGGCCCATCCTGTAGGTAGGGAAATGGGCAGACTAGATGGGCCTAGCGGTCCTTATCTGCCGTCAAAGTCTATGTTTCTATGTTACATTATCTTACATTTCTTTTTATTAAAGCCCAGTTGCCAGACCCTTGAGTACTCTTCCAGCTTGTTAAGATCCTCCTTCATTTGTTCCACCCCCCCCCAAGAGTGTCCACCCTGTTGCAGATTTTGGTATCATCCATTAACAGACAGACCTTCCCTACCAGTTCTTTAGCAATATCATTGATAAATATGCTGAAGGGAAGTGGGCCTATCACTGACCCCTGTGGCACCATACTAGTCACTTTGCCTTCCACTGAGTGCATACCATTTACCACCACCCTCTGAATTCTGTCTTCTAGCCAGTTGTTCATCCATGTAACTATTTTTGGCCCCATCTCCAGGGTATTTAGTTTGTTCACGAGCCTTCAGTGTGGGACGGTGCCGAAGGCTTTGCTGAAGTCCAGTTAGGCCACATCCAATGCCCCCCCAATCCACTACACTGGTCACCCAATTAAAGAACTTGACCAGGTTACTCCAGTAGGATCTTCTCCCTGTGAACTTATGCTACCTTGGATCCTGCAAGCTGTTGGCCTCCAGATACTCTGCAACCTTTCCTTCAGCAGTTACTCCATAACCCTGCCCACTATCAAGGTTAAGCTGATGTGTCTGTAGTTTTCTGCCTCCTTTCCGCTTCCACTTTTGTGCAGTGGAACCATATCAGCCGTTCTTCAGTCACTTGGAACCACTTCTGTTTCCAGGGACAGATTAAAAAGGGCCATCAGGGGTGCAGCCAGCTCTTCCCTGAGTTTCCTTAGCACCCTGGGGTGTACTTCATTAGGGCCCATTGCCTTATCTACTTTTAGATGTGATAGTTCCCCAAGGACTCTACCTACCATAAACAGGCTTGTGACCATCTCTCATACTCTTGCACCCTTATTTTCTAACCTGATCCTTCCATTGTAACTGCTCTACATGAAAACAAAGCACAGCATTTCATTTTTTGCCCCTACCATGTGCTCACTGTTGGTCCCTGTATGATAAATCTGAACTATACCACTATGGATATGCTTGAAATTAATTCTGGGTTGAAGAAACACCAGTTCATCAGTACAGTGGTAAGGCTACTGATCATAAAGCCAGAGACTCGGTTCAGGAACAAGCTTGGGTCTCATGGGACGGCCACAAATGAGAGGAGGAGGATCGAGCATCCAGGGACAGTCTCCTCCTCTGGGGTGCCACATCCCACTGCATTACTGCCATCTGTAGAACACGGAACACAAGGAGAGATGCCAATGCTGCATATCACATGAAGCTACCAACACATGCTCATGTCAGAGACTACATCCAAATGCCAGGGTCCCTACGGGCTCAGGGACACTGCGACAGAAAGAGAGAATGGGAAACTAATAAATACAATAATAAACCTCCCGCCCACAGTGGATCCACAATGTCTGGTACATCGCCTGAAGGTAGGCAAGTCTGACAAGCCCGAGCAGAAGCACAGAAACTATAAAAAAACTGAAGAAGCTGTAGGACACATCAGCATAATCATTAATCAGCAATTACCACAGCACTGATTACCTTGGTGCACATTCATAGAAACATAGAATTTGATGGCAGATACGGACCACTTGGCCCACCCAGTCTTCCCATTTCCCTACCTAATGGATAAGCTGCAGATCCTAGTTAACCAGCAGCCTACTTCTTTCTACCCCCACCCCCTAGAATGGCCTTATGACTGTCCCATGCATGCTTGAATTCAACCACTGTTTTTGACTCCACAACCTCCTCTGGAAGGCTGTTCCATGCATCCACAACCCTCTCCTGTGAAAAATACTTCCTTACATTACCTCTGAGCCAATTTCCATCTTCAAATTGTGCCCCTTGTTCTTGCACGCCTTTTTTTGAAAGATGCTACCCTCTTGGACTTTGTGGATTCCCTTGAGGTACTTGGAGTTTCATCTGTCCCCACTCTCCTCCCCACCTCGAGGCTATGCTGCATAAGCTCCTTTAGTCTCTCTTCATATGTCCTCCGTGCAGACTCTGCACCATTTTAGTTGCCGTCCTCTGAACAGCTTCCATCCTGTCTATGTCCTTGTGGAGACTGGGTCTCCAGAACTGCACATAGTACTCCAGATGGGGTCTCACCAGCTGTCTGTACAGAGGAATAACAACGTCCTGTTTTCTACTGGTGATGCCTCTCCCTATGCATCCCAGTATCCCCCTAGCCCTCCTTACTACCCTCTCACATTGCTTGCCCACCTTTAAGTCATCTGATATGACTACTCCCAGGTCCCTTTCCATTTTGTTGTTGTTAGTATCTCACCCCCATTGTGTACTCTTCCCTGGGTTTTGTTTCCCAGGTGCATTACCTTGCACTTCTTAGCATTGAATCTAAGCTGCCATACATTTGACCATTCCTCTAACCTTGCCAAGTCCCTTCTCATCCTTTCCACCCACCTTGTGCATCAACTCTGTTGCAGATCTTTGTGTCATCTGCAAAGAGACATACTTTTCCTTCCAGTCCCTCTGCAATGTCGCTTATAAAGACATTGAAGAGGACCATTCTTAATACTGAACCCTGCAGTACCCCACCAGTAACCCTCCTTTCTTCAGAGTGGACTCCATTTACTATTACCTCTGTGTCCTATTCTCCAGCCAGTTCTTCACCCAGGCTATCATCCTGGGACCCACTCCCAGGCTGACTAACTTGTATATTAATCTTTTGTGTGGCACTGTGTCAAATGCCTTGCTATGGTCTAGGTAGGCCATGTCTATAGCCCCTCCCTGATCTACTACTTTGGTCACCCAAAGAAATCTATTAGATTCGTCTGGCAAGACCTTCCCGCTGTGAATCCATGCTGCCTTGGGTCCTGTACCCCTCTTGCCTCTAAGTACTCGACAGTTCTTTACTTCAGAAGTGATTCCATCATTTTCCCTATCACTGAGGTTAAACTAACAGGTCTGTAGTTTCCTGCTTCTGCCCTGCTCCCAGTTTTGTGAAGGGGAATCACATCTGCCCTCCTCCAGTCCTCAGGTACCACCCCATCCTCCCATGATTTGTTAAAGAGGGCAGTCAGTGGTGTCACTAGTTCTACCCTTAGTTCTTTTAGAATTCTGGGATGAATCCCATCAGGCCCCATTGCTTTGTCCACCTTCAGTTTTAAGAGTTCTTTCAGAATCCTTTCTTCTGTAAATGGGCTGGTATTAACTTCTGTATCCAGAGTGTTTCTATTGTTTGTTTTAGGTACCCCCTTCATTTGTAAATACTGAGTAAAATATTTGTTTAGTATCTCTGCCTTTTTAACTGTCACCCTCTGCCCACCCTCCCCTTTATTAAGCCTCACTATCCCTCCCTTGGTCTTCTTCGCCTCCCTGATGTACCTAAAAAAGGTTTTATCGCCCTTCTTAACTGAGTTGGCTATCTTTTCCTTGGTTCGGACCTTAGCTGTTCTGACTGCCTTCCCAGCTTCCTTTTGCTTTAACTGATACAATTCTCTGTCCTGTTGCTTCTGTGATTCCTTGTACTTCCTGAATGCTTTCTTTTTCTCTTGAACCTTCACTGCCACCTCCTTTGAGAACCATAGTGGTTTCTTACATCATTTAGTTTTGTTTATTTGCTTCACACAAAGGCTTGTTACCTCTGTGATGGCAGTTTTTATTATTCCCCATTGTTCTTCCACCCCTCCTTCCTG
Source organism: Neoceratodus forsteri (assembly GCA_016271365.2). Lineage (NCBI taxonomy): Eukaryota > Metazoa > Chordata > Ceratodontiformes > Ceratodontidae > Neoceratodus > Neoceratodus forsteri. The sequence goes on from CM028129.1 coordinate 1,421,363,222, forward strand.
CCCATTTGCTAGTGCATTCCTTAGGCACTCACCCATTTTGGCAAAGTCAGCCCTCCTGAAGTCCAGTACTTTTGCCTTTGTATGACTTGACTCTATTGCTGTGTTTATTGTGAACCATACTGTTCGATGGTTGCTAGTTCCCAGATGACTACCCACTTCTACATCTGTGATCCTCTCTCTCTCCATTTGAGAGAACCAGGTCTAAGATTGCTCCCTCTCGAGTGGGTTCCAATACTAGTTGTCAAGCATGCCCTGTAGGGCATCTAGAATAACCCACTCTTAGAAGTGGCTGCTGCAACTGCACTCCAGTTAACATCTGGCATATTCAGATCACCCATCAGCAATATGTCCCTTTTTCTGCCATTCTAAGTATACTTTCTATCATTTCCTTGTCCATTTCTCCCCTGAGAGGGGTTCGTATACAACCCCTGAGCGGATTGTAGTGCCATTTCCTGTCTCCAAATTGACCCACAGTGCTTCTTCTCCTCCCTGTTTACCCTTTTGTTCTGTTGCTTTGATTCCTTTCCTTATGTAGCGAGCTACTCCTTCTCCTCTTTTACCCTCCCTGTCCCTCCTGTAGATAGTGCATCCTGGTAATATTTATGTCTCAGTCATGTTTCTGTGTGTACCATGTTTCTGTGACTGCCACGATAGCCAGATGTTCCTCCTCCATCAAGGCCACTAATTCAGGAAGCTTGTTACCCAGACTACGGGCATTGGTACTCATTGCTCTCCATTTTTTGATGGCTTTACCTTCTGTAGCAGCATCCCCCACTGACCTTTCTACCTTGGTCTTTTTCTCATTTAGTACCCTGTTTTGTAAGGGGATGCTGGGATTTTCCTGCTGCTTATTAGTGCCTCCCCCTCGACTAGTTTAAAAGTTTGCCAATGAAGCATTTAAACAGATTGCCCAAAAGACTTGTTCCCTTTCTGGACAGATGCAGACCATACTGCCAGTATAGGCTGGTGTCCCTCCAGGTGGAACCCCAGTCCCCAATTAAGCCAAACCCCTCTGCTCCACACCATTTTTTCAACCATTCATTAAACTGCATGGTGCAAAGTACCCTCGCCTCACCCATGCCACTGACAGGCAGCACCTCTGAGAAGGATACTGTGTGTGGTACTTGTCTTAGGCCCCTCCCCAACTCTTACAAAGTCCTTCTGCACTGCTCCAGTCTCATGGTGAACCAAGTCATTTGTCCCTAGGTGGACAATGACATCCAGCTCAGACTCGTGCAACTGTTCTCGTGATTCTAAGGATGCCTTCCTGTCCCTCCAAGCCATGGCACCAGGCAGGCACCTTACTTCAGTTTTCCCTGCTCCCCCCAGTTCTATCCCCCTAATAACTGAGTCCCCTGCCAGGAGCTGCTTCCTTTCCCTGTGGTGTCCTCTGCCTCCTTCCTGAGGCCTCCCTTGTGACAGTTGTCTGCAACCTCCTTAGTCTCCTCTGCGGGTGCATCCATAGGGGAACTATGCTCCCCCAGAATGGTGTATGGATTGTGGAGTAGAACAACTGACTGGGTGTGCCTCTGTTCCACCACCCTTAACCTCCCTGAGCCCACTGTGGACCAACTGCTGTGCTTTCTTCACAACCTCTGAGGAAGTAGTGGTGGCTCTGGTGCTCCCTGGATGGGGAGGTTCCTTACTACTGTCCAGTGCGCCTGAAGATGGGGCAATTCTCCCTCAGGGCAGAGAGTTGTTCGCAAACAGGGCAGCATCTCAGCCTCCAGAAAGACTTCGAAGACTGTTGCCCCATAGCCATTACATGCGCTACTCCCCACATGACTGTCTACCTTCTTGGTTTTTTTTGTTTGTTTTTTGTGTGTGTGAGTGAGATTGGTTTGTTATATAGAAATATATATATTATATAATGTGTATGCTTATATTGTCAGTAGTGTGCTAGAGAGGATATGACAGTGATATGCGCCTTGCCCTCCTGAGGAAATTATGTCAGAACCCCAGCTATAAAGGAACTATTTCCAGGGGTGGGTGGGGTGAGGGGTGGAAGGGTTTGGGCCTAAACTGTGCCCTCATGAAACAATCAGCTAAAAGCTCTGACCTACCTCTGCGATGAGTGCCTTCTTGTCAGCAAGATGCCCTACACGACAGTTTGACAGAGAAAATACCCTACTAATCAAACAGAATAAAATCCAATCATCCAAGTCAGACACAGGTAAACCTCCCCAGCCCCAAAACAGCCTGGTGACTTGTGCTCTGAAAGCAGTCAGCCCCAAAACACGTCAGCTGTGCACAAGGACAGACACAATAAACAGTATTCAGTCCCTCTGGGTTTAAACTCTTCCTGCACTGAAAATCTTAACAATTGTAACAAAAAGTAAAGCAAGGTCCACCTCTTCTGCTGATTGAAAGACTGCCTTTTCTGATAATTCTAATTTCCTTTATTTCACCTTTCAGTTAGAAGTAGCCTCCACCTGAAGAATATTAACTTTCCTAATGAATCTGCTACAAACTAAAGACTATTGTAAATTGTAAGGTTCACCTCCCTCTGTTGTGAGCACAACTCGCTTTCTTGCAAATCCTAAGTCCAGTGTTGCAGCTTCCAGCAAGAGGTAGCGTCACCTGAAGAATATTAGGTTTTCTGATGAGCCTGCTAAAAATCCTCTTGCTTATGGTACTCATATTCTTTTTTCCTTTCCTATAACTTGCTTGAATTCTTGTTCCAAGATCACTTGAGGGCAGCTTGTTTGAATTTTTAGTGGGCTTTTACAGCTGAATCTGGCTTTTTATAAGCTCTGATCCTTTCACTTTAGAACTCCATGACTCGCTTCTACCCTCTTATGTTACAACTATGACAATGGCAAAGTGCTAGAGAGTCATGAGACAGGTTTTGGAGATCCATACACTTTTCACAGGGCAAAGCAAATAATCCCTTAAAAGGGACAAACAAGTTTTGCTAATTGGCAGCCATTAGTAATGTTCGTATTTACAAAGCAAATTCATACCTAGAAATTATTCATATTTAACCATACCTGAATAAACACTAATGTGCAAAACTGTGTTTCCAATAGTTTTCTTTTTATGGATAACACGACACACACTACTGTACAGTTCTCCTCAAAGAACCTATAATTTGGAGTTTTACTTTGATGTAGTTTGTGTACAGAATGCTAAGCATGAGTTGTTTACATATCAGAACCATTTTTAGAGTTCTGTACACAAACCATAACACAGTCAAAACTCCAGATCACTGGTTCCACACAGAGAACAGCAATGCAATACTGCTCATAAAATCAGAAAATACAAAATATAGTTCTCACATCACTTTTTTATTCCGGTTCAATTAAATATGGATCATTTAATGATACATTTATCACTATTGACAATATATAGGATAGTGTATAGCATTCCATACACAAGGCAATTCTTCAGCAAGTGTTTTCAATAATGGCTGATGACCTCAAGAGCAAAGCTCAAGAGGTCCCTCTGCCATTATAGAAAACATGAGGGGAAGAGTTAGTGAGTTGTTTGGGATGGCATACACTGTTCTATATGTGTATGGTTCCCAAAACACAGGATCGCTTATGTTTTCTGGTGAGTGACTGCCAGCAGAGACTGCACTCCTCTTCTCGATCCGCTGGCCAGCTTGGGCACTGACTTGCCAGATGCTCCCTGTCCTATGAACAGCACTGGTGGGGGTAGTTGCATTGTGACGTAGCTACTACGCAAAAGAAAATTCATTCTGCATTATTAGCTATGTCACTACTACAGCAGAACAACTTTTTACAGTTTATGGAAGTCCATACATGATTACGCCCACCATACACTACAGGACCATTATAAACAGCTACCAGTTTGATATAATTTCCTGTTCAGCAGGTGGTAGAAAGAGTTACAGTGCTCAGAAGTGAGGCCACTGTTTTCATCCTTTGTCTGCCTGCATAAGCAGTTTGTCATCTCACTGCTGTTTGAAAAAGGCATGGCTTCCCAGAAAATGTCTATGCTGACTGTCCAGTGATTGGCCATTGCCACAGTTCCTAACACCTGGGTGATGTCAGCAGTGGGAGGGCTGTGATGCTCAACAGTGGGCTGCTGTTTCCAGCCTCTGTCTGCCTGCTCAAGCACTTTGTATGTTTGATTGTAGAATGCAGATTAAACATATTGATATGCCTTTTGTGAAGAAAAGCAGGTTCTGTGGGTGTGTCAGACTGTGAGCCCATCAGATGGCTGCCCAGGTGAAATGAAATTCATCAGCCCATGAATCTGATGAATGTTCTTGAATGGTTTGTGAATATAAATCAAAGTTCAACAACTGTTCTTTAGCTCAGTTCATGAGCAAAGTTCATGAAGTTGCTGAACCTTTAAAGACCCATGATGAGCCAAGGCAAAACTCACTTTACATAACTCATTTGCATATCAGAATGCTCTGTTTCACCACTATAAGAGTTATAAAGCCTCACAAAATCAGAATGTTTTCAGTTTAGGAGTGGAAAATATATGTTCAGTAAAGTGGTTAACTATTTGAGCACCCAAAAGGATTAACATTTAAATACACCACATTTTAAAAGTGGAAGAGATTCTGCTGATACAAATAGTAAATGGACCTTTTTACTTACAAAAGAAAGGTGATCAGTAATTCCAACAAAGAAATGTTAAATATAAGGTAAGTAACTAATTCTGAAATATATGCTTAAAAAAGGCAATTGAAAGATGCTGACTTTGCTAAAGGAATGAAATTGTCCTCTCCTGATCAAACAAGTATATGCTAAAGGATTCTACCTCTGGTTTGTACTTAGGGCAAACATGTTTTGAGACCATAAGGCTAAACCAGGGTTGCCTGAAGAATTAAACAACATTACAAAAGCAGGGTAGTTCTGGTTACTAAAAGTATTGATGCACCTTTACCATAAAAGTTCAGTGGAAGAGTTTCATGAACTTTCATGGATCTTTAGGAACCTTTATGTTCATGAACATTCATGAACACAGGAGTACCATTTAATGTTCATGCATAATTCATGAACAATTTGATGCATGCTCAATGAACGTTCATGTATTGAATTCATGAACAGTTCATAATCATTTCTACTAGGAGGAAATCTGACTGTAACCAGTGGTGGATGATCTTGCCAATGACTCAGGTTTTCCTACAAAAAGCATTCTTTTTAAAGGAGATTCTTTGCTTCAATGAGTGTGCTGGGTTTTGTTGTTTTGATGATGCTGTGCACCAATGATCCCTGTCTGACTCTCTGTCTGCACCATACACTGTCATGCCACTTTCTTTCCCTACATCTCTGCCACTGTGGTGGTGTTGGTGCTTGAGGCACCAGTGAAAACAGTGCCTGCATGCTGTGTTTCCCAGATCCCATTCCAGTGTCTGGTGGGGCCAGAACAATGGACTACTTCTAGCAGCTCTGCCTGCAATTATGTCATGCTTGTATACAACTCTAAACATAGTTCTGACAGGCCAACAGCTCATAATTAGCATTCAGTACACAAACTGTGACATAGTAAAACTCCAAGTTATTGGTTCCATGAAGAGAACTTTAACAGAATGCTACCCATAAAAAACAATGCAAAATACAGTTTTTATATCACTTTTTATTTGAGTACAATTAAATCTGGATAATTTAGGAGAATGCATAATGTTTCTGAGAATAAGAACTTTATAAACAGCTGCCAATTGGCACAAATTTCCTGTTCCCTTTAAGGCACCAAAGAGGATTGGCTGATGCTGTGCTTCCCAACCCAATCTGCTCTTTCACCTTCCTGCCAGCTGAAACATTAACACGTCCTCCCCCACTACAAAACAAAGTACCCCCACCCTCTATCATCCTATCAGCACCCCACCACCCTCCTCCCACTACACACAAAATTACCGATAGAAGGTGCCCAATTCTGCCTTTGGTATCCTGCCCCAAAAAACTTCAGTTTAAAAAATACCCTTTCCCACCATCTGTGACTTACCCACCCACCTCTTCCCAGCACCCGACTCTATACCTCATCATGGCTCTTCTGCCCCTTGATGCTGACTCCTCAATGTCCTTTAATGCGTTGCTCCATCAACTGCAACAAAATGAATAGGGCACATTAATTTCAATAGTTTATTCATTTAAATATTTTTTTTTCTTTAATTCATAACATTTTTGTTTTTTCTATATTTTATCTACTTTTTTCTGTTGAGGTATTTTTCTACCCCCACTCTCCTTAACACTATGGATGGATGTCAACGTTTATATTTCTCTGAAATTGGTGTTTGTGGTATCCACCATCATCCAAAGCAAATATCCATTTCAGATGGATTTGAAAGGTGATACCCATAGGGTTTGTGAAGGTGGGGTAAAACAGATCTTGACAGAAAGGTTAAAGTATTAAAAGCAATAACGCTGTGACTTAACATAGAAAAAGAAAACACTGAAATACATAGGAATATTTATTTATTTATTGAAGAGAATCGGAATTACAATCCTTTTAGTCATAGACTCCTTTGCAAAGGTTACACATCAGTACAGAATCACAAGCATAACATATACTAGTATTTATACATAGGTCACATAGTACAGTGAATAAACATTGCGTCAAGGATCCTAAGTAGTCCTTTGGTCTAAGCTGTAATACAAGGTAGATTACAGATTTGGAGGGTCCTAACTGAACCCTGAGTCAGAGTTTATATACAGTGTGATTGTGGGACCTGAGGATGCAGTCATGGAATAAGGTTAGGCATTTTATCCCTACCATTGTGGATTTTTTTCTCTGCCCTTGGGCTATAGACTGCAATGGTTGCAGTCACAGGTAGCTGATTCAAGGAGGAGTTTCTTAAGACCAGTTTTAAATTGGCCAAGACTAGGGGCTAGGGAGATAGAGGGTGGTAGGATGTTTAGCCAGAGGGGAGTCTGGTATAGGAAAGACCTTTGTCCTAGGGAGGTCCTACAGTGGGGGACTAGGGGAGAGGTGCCAGTTGGGTGTCTAGGGACCCTCCTGTGTGGGACAGTCTGGATGAGGGGGAGGAGAACTTTGGGTGCTAGATTGAGGAGTATTTTGTTGGCATGGAGGGAGGTGTGATACTTAAGCCTCCTTCCAAGGTGAGCCAGTCCACAAGTTTGTAAAGCTTGCACATGTGGATGTTTCTAACACATCAGAGACCAATTTGCAGGATTTATTGAGCACTATGTTAATGCTGCACAGGGCTGTTTGGTCTGTGAGATCCATAAGTCACAATGCGTAGTCCACCAAAGATAGGACATTGAAGTTAAAGAAATGTAGGGCCTGAGGGGTAGGCAATGTTTATGTCTGTATAGGATCCCCAATCTGATATTTACAGCAGAGGAAAGGTGTTGGATGTGTGTGTGGTAGGTGAGGGAGGTGTCCAGAGTGACACCCAGGTATTTGAAGCTAGTGACCTGTTCAAGACGGAGACCCTGGGAGTTAGTGATGAGAAGTGGAGTACTACTGAATGGGCTTTGGCAGTGGGCAAAGATCATCGATTTCATCTTGTTGTAGTTGAGTATTAGGCAATGCTCAGAGAACCAGGTTTCTATTTCTCTGAAAAAGCCTTGTAGGGCAGATTGGAGGTAGTTAGGATGGAGGTGCTTCCAGAGTACTACGGCATCATCTGCATAGAGCAGGTGTTTCCCATTACATGATTGAGGGAGGAGTTTAGGTAAAGTGAGAGCAATGGGCCAAGTATGGACCCTTGGGGACACCGATTGGACTGGTCTTTTGAAGGAAAGGGTAGTGTTAATTTTGACCTGTTGCATCCATCCAGAGAGATAGTCTTTGAACCATGAAGGTTGCCTCAGGGGAGAAATGTTGGGAGGGAAGGGAGTGGAGCAGAAGTGTGTGACTGATGGTATTGAAGGCTTTGGTCAAGTCAATGTAGATGGCTCCTGCTATGGAGCCCTGGTCCAGGGCCTACTGAATATATGAGGTAAATTCCAGGAGGGCTGTGGTGTGCTATGCCCCCTCCAGAACCCATGTTGTTCATGGCAAAGCAGCGAATGTTTGGTCAAGTAGTCGGTAAGCTGGTCCAACACAATTTTTTCGAGTGCCTTTGGGGGGGTCAAGATGGGTTGGTAATTACTGGAGGAAGTGAGGTCACTGCTCTTGAGGATGGGGGTAATAATACCACTTTTCCATAGAGTGGGGAACTGGCTGAGGCATAGTGACCAGTTTAGTATTTTAGTGAGATGTGGAAGGTCACATCCAGAGTTAGTCTGAGAATTTTGAGGTCAATAGTGTCACTGCTATAGTGCTCATTCATCATGGCTTTGGTGAGGTAGCGCTTTGCCTCACTGCAAGAGATGATTCTCAGCCAGAAGGGTTGGGGGGACCGTGGAAGCTGAGGTGACCACGGGGCAGTTTGGAATTGGGTCAAAGAAGTTATGTGGGAGGATGTGACTGAGGTCTGAGAAGGTGGTATTAAGGGCATTGGAGACGGTGGTGGGGTTCTGGGTGAGTGCCCCATCTACTAGAATCTTTGAGGGGACAGGGGAGATGTTTTTCCCACACAGCTCCTTTATATTGCTCCAGAATCTTTTTCCCAGAGCCCCAAGTGGTGGTGGTGAGGACATGCTTATAGTAAGTGGCCTTGGCTAGTCAAATGGCCCAGGTGCATTTGTTCCTGGCCTCTCTGTAGAGTTGACTGTTCTGGGGTGGCTGTGAGTCCAGGGCTCTGTGCCAGAGTTGTCTCTATGATGTATCAGGTCAAGCAGGGACTGTGAGATCCATGGGGTATCCCTGTTTTTTTAAGATATGCTTTGTGAAGGGGGCAAAGATGTCACAGGCACCGTTAAAGGTGGTGATAAAGGAAAGGAGGGCTGCATCAACAGTCTGAGCTTTATGGATGGGTAACCAATCACAGGAAGCAAGGTACAATTTGAGGCAGGAGGGCACCTTTTGAGGCGCTTTTGGACTGTAACTTTAGGGAGGCTAGGAGGATTTTTTGACCACCAGTAGGTGACCAGGAGTGGTCACTAACACATCAGGAAGCACTTTAACCTGGAAGAGGTGATTGGGATGGTTGGTGAAGATGAGGTCTATAAGTGTGGAGGACCCAGTTCTGGGGTCGAGTCTGGTAGAGGAATGGACCACCTGAGCGAGATCATAAGTTAGAACAGCATCTTTGTAGGTGGTAGATGTAGTAGATCGCCAATTCACCTTGAAGTCTCCCTGTGGAAGGGGCATTAAAACCCCTCCTTTTTTTTTTTTAATGGTACCATATGTGTGTCTTCGGTTGTCTCATGGAGTGAGTGCTGTCTTTTTGTGTCTTTATTCGTTATGCCAAAAACGGGGGTGTATAGACTGGCCATCTATCACCCGTTGAATTGTGCTTGCTGTTTAAAACAGGGAACCTGTGCACAGTTGGAGCGTGACTGCTTTTAGCAGTACTGTACTGCTTTTGAACTAGAGCATTTGCTGTGCGAGGTTACCCCCTTTTCTGCATGTGTTCGTTTCTATTGCATATTATCCTGACTTTGAAAAGGAATTTGGGCTATCCGGAAATAAACGGATACCAACAGCTTGTATAGATATCATTTTTTCAGTTAAATTTCTCTAACATGGTCAAGGTGTCAGAAGATATAAGCATCGTAACTGGAACTATTATAAATGTAATATATAGTGACCATAGCATTTGAATGGTCTGATAGGTTCAAGGGAGACTCCGTGTAGACCATTGGAAAATGCCATGGAAGGTCCCATCCTCATAAATAAAATACAACTCTTTCTGAAGGTTCTGTTAGTCATTTGGGACTGTGTTATAACCCCCTTATAAATATTTTCTTTGAGGGATATTGTGACGCTATTTCTGAGAAATGAATCATTTTTCCCCGACCCCTAATGCTGCACAAAGGTGCATATGTTCATGCTGCTATTTTTATTTATTTTTCTCCCGTTTGTTTTCGAGTAAAAAAAATAAAGTGAATCAGATTGTTTGCTTTATCGTTCTGGAACATACCTGGATTTGGATTCAGGAACATTTCCTCTAATAAATTTCAACTTTGAATTGGGTCCCTATATATTTGTGAGACGCCACAGCTTCCCGCATCTCCTCTGTGTAACTAAGAGCCGGCCGGCCATTTTCGTCATTATTTTATCCAGAGGAGATGGGGCGGATCCTGGTGGCGTTCCTAAACAAGGTTCTGATATTTTTTATGCATCCTTTTGTAGAACTTTATTGCTTATAGTGTAAATTAATCTCTTGAAAGTAATGGGAAAATTTTAAATACATAAAAAGAAATGTTTTCCTCATTGTATGTTGCCAGGGACCAATCCTGTTTCACTGCACCCTTCATATGCCAGAAAATTTTGACTCGAAATCAGATGTGTTTTGGGTGTTGAACTGTGAGCACCTCTTAGGTGAAGTAATATTTTCTACTGACCTGATTTTTTATTTCTGTTGGCATTTTGTTTTCTTTGTTTTAAAAAACGTTCAGTTCGATTTGTTTTGTGATTTTTCAAGAAGTAAATCATCTATCCACCTGAAAATAAAGGAGTGAAGAACTGAAGAATGTTTTTGCCTCCAGAGCGTCCTTCTTGCTATCCTTGAGCCTTCCACAGTGGTGTCAAAAGTGGTATCAAGGCTAGCTTGGGTTAGCCAACTGGTAGACCTGTATCAAGGTTGTTTGGATTTCTGATATTCCAGGATCCAGAAGATGTGAAGCGGAAGGAACAACAGGCTGAGTGGAAGATACAAACTAGAACTGTCACTGCCTAATTCCAGGTGCCCCTACTCCCTTGTCTAGAACCCATGACCAGAAGGAAAGTACCTCTCACTGACCAGATGGCAGAACCAAAAGAGGAAGGAATGACCCAAGCAACTGGAGGGGCTGAAGAAGAGCGTCTACCCGAGGAGTGACAGGATTTGTTGAAGTGGATCTGTTCCCGACAACTGGAAATAGAGAGACAGAGAGACTGGGATTGAAGGGAGTATGAGGCCAGATGGAATGAGACACTACGAGCTTTTCAATCAATGGGGACTGGAGGGCATCCTGCCATTTCTAGAGCCGGACAGAAAGATATCAAACTGGCTAAGTTATCTGACAGTGATGATATTGAGGCATATCTGTTAACATTTGAAAGGGTGGCAACAGTCTGCAATTGGCCCGAGACCAATGGGTAATTCGCTTAGCACCCTATCTAACTGGGAAGGCCCAGATCGCCTATAGTTGAGTCGAGGTGGTGGATATTAACAACTACGAACGAGTCAAGCAGGCCATATTAAAAAGGTATGATATAAATACTGAGACTTATAGACAGAGATTTAGAGCATTTCGTTATACTACTGTTGATAACCCTCAAGACACCTTTACTCAGCTTAAAGATCTATGTGTCAAATGGTTGCAACCTACTACCCGAACTGTAAACCAAATTATTGATACTATAGTGCTAGAACAATTCGTCCAGGTTCTTCCCCCGATGTTCAATTATGGGTGAAGGAATACCGGCCAGAAGCCTCAGATACAGCTATAAGGTTGGCTGAAGACTATATTGCTGCCAAACCACAGAGACAGAGAAACTACCACGCATTATCACAGACACAGGGACATCTAACAAAACCTTATAGTACCTCTGGAGGATCTACTACCAATGTCACCATACATAGTCCTGGCAGAATAGGAAGAGGAAATAATCCGGACATTGTGTGTCATGACTGTAAAACAAAAGGACACATAGCCAAATTTTGCCCTAAGAGGAAGCCCGAACAAATACATCTTGCCTTGGCTAACTGGGGGCAGTTTATGATACCAGTACAAATAGGGCAACATACAGTGACTGGACTACTAGATTCAGGGAGTAAACACACCCTGATACACCCCCAATTATTAAGTACACCTACTGTTTTGAATAATTTAACTACTAAAGTGACCCGGCATACATGGGGACACCCATTGTTATCCTCTTACAAACATAGAATTCAGTATACAGGGCAGACACAATCCATGCAAGTAGGTGTGGTGCCCAACCTTCATCTCCCAGTGGTTATCGGACATGATTTCCCTTCCTTTCAGGCTTTGATGACTAGTTACTTAGGTGCCAATGTAACCAGATCACAGACTCCGTTGGCACCATTAGATCAACAGTTTCCTTTCGATGAGGATATTTTTGGTGAACATGGGAAAGAAAAGAAATCTAGGAAACAAAGGAGGAAAGAGAAGAAAGACTGGACTATGAAACACCAGACTGAGTTGGGCAATAATATAGAGTGGAAAAAAAAAGGTGAGAAGGATCATTTTGCTGATTCACAAAAAAATTATGAGTCCTTAAAGTTACTTTTCACCTCCCAGGAGAAACTCCCTGGAGGCGAAAGGAAATATAACCTGAGAAATGGTTTGATGTATAGATTAATGTTATAATCCCAGAACACAGGCAAGGGTGGAACAGCTATTAATTCCTGAGAAATGTCGTACAGTTCTGTTAAAAGGGATCGTACATTAAGTAGACTCCTAACTAGATATTTCTGGCCTGGAATACGTGAACAAGTTGCGGATTATTGCAAGAGTTGTCCAGAATGTCAGCAGGTGGCAAAGGTAATAAGGAAGGACAAAGTTCCAATGCAACCTATGTCCCAATTTTGTACTCCTTTCCAAAGAATTGCCATGGATATTGTGGGTCCAGTACAAAAAAGCACAAAAGGTAATCAGTATATTCTGGTAGTGTGTGATTATGCCACCAAATATCCAGAGGCGATTCCTCTCTGAACTATCACCACCCCTAGAATTGCTGAAGAACTAGGGAAAATATTTAGTAGAGTAGGCATTCCACAAGAAATATTAACTGACCGGGGTACGAATTTCTGCTCTCAGGTATTGAAGCGACTTTACCAGACCTTAGGTATTGTAGCTATCCGAACTACTCCATATCATCCACAAACCGACGGACTGGTGGAGTGCTTCAATCAAACCCTGAAAAAAATTATTCAGAAATTCGTACAGGATGAAGGCAGGCAATGGGATCAATACCTACCATATTTGATGTTCGCTTATAGAGAGGTGCCACAAGCTTCGACTGGTTTCTCTCCTCTTCAGTTATTGTATGGGAGGAATCCAAGAGGTCCCTTAGATATTGTAAAAGAATGGTGGGAAGATAGTAAGAGTATACAAAAGTGTCCCCCTTGAATATTTGCAACATTTAAGAGCCGCATAAAGAAATATACTCAGCAAGCACAGGTGAATAATCAAAACAACTAGCTGTGCAAAGAAGCTGTATGATCAAGGCACTAAGTGTAAAGAGTTTTCTGAAGGAGACTTAGTATTATACTCCTTCCTTCATCTGAGAATAAATTATTAATGAAGTGGCAGGGCCCTTATAAAGTAATTAGAAGAATGGGGCCTGTCACATATGAAATATTCATGCATGACAAAACCAATAAAAATGTATCTTCCACGCTAATTTGTTGAAACCTTGGGTGGAGACGGTATCTAACTTACATAGTTATGTATACCCTGAAACTGGGAACAGTGAGCTGAACATTGCATACCAGAGACTAGAAAAAATGGGAATATTGTAGACATTAAAATAAACCTGAACTAACACCTCAACAGACTGCTGGAATGTTAGCCAGAATATAATTGTATAAAAACATTTTTAGAGGAACGCCAGGAAAAGTGGAGGGGGAAAAACATAATACATTCTAACCCAGAGCAGTCTGATTAGGCAAAAATCCTACCGCCTTCCTGAAAAAGTAAGGGAGGCTGTGATTGATGAACTTAAAAAAATGCAGGAACTGGGAATTATAGAACCCTCCCACAGTGAATGGAGTTTTACGTTAGTGGTGGTACAGAAGAAAGAAGGGGGAGTACGACTATGTTTAGATTTTAGACAGCTAAATGCTATCTCTAAATTCAATAGTTAACCCATGCCCCGTATAGATGATATACTAGATCACCTCGGTAACGCACAGTATTTTTCTACTATTGATCTTACAAAAGGCTATTGGCAAATACCTTTAGACAATGAAGCCAAAGAGAAAACAGCCTTTAGTACACCAATTGGCCTTTTTCAGTTTAATGTGATGCCCTTTGGACTTCATGGTGCCCCTGTCACCTTCCAACGGGTGATGGATAAAATCCTAGACCCTCATACCACATACAGTGCGGCTTACCTTGATGACGTGGTAATATTTAGTCCTACTTGGGAAGATCACCTGAAACATGTTTCAAACATTCTTGTGGCTATTTCCAACTCAGGTCTCACTATAAACCCTGGAAAATGTACCATGGGAATGCAAGAAATGAAATATTTAGGGTTTCTAATAGGGCGTAGGTGTATAAAGCCGGACAAAACTAAAATTGGTGCAATAGCTTCCTGCCCTAGACCAAGTACTAAGAGAGATGTTCGAGCTTTTCTGGGCTTGGCTGGATACTATAGATGTTTTATCCTGGCTTTTTTGACTATAACTGGGCCATTAACAGATTTAATTAAAAAGCAACAGCCAGAAAAAGTGATATGGAACCCTAAATGTGAAGAGGCTTTTTGTTCCATCAAGGCGAAACTGTGCTCTTCACCAATACTCCATATTCCTGACTTCACTCATCCTTTTATACTACAGACTGATACCTCTAATCATGGTATAGGTGCAGTTTTTACACAAATTATAGACAGTGAAGAACATCCGGTTGTATATATTAGCCGGAAGCTACATGAACGTGAGGTTAAATATGCCACTATTGAGAAGGAACGTTTAGCTATTAAATGGGCTATTGAAGCTTTACGTTTTTATCTATGGGGTGTTGAATTTGAAATTTGGACAGACCATAATCCGTTATGCTGGCTACAGCATATGAAAGATAAAAACCCACGTATTATGAGGTGGTACTTTTCTCTTCAACCTTATCGTTTCTCGATAAAACATCGAAAGGGGGTGTTGAATAGAAATGCAGATTTTCTTTCTAGATACGGGATGAATGATGCTATTGCTAAAAACCCCGGGGTAATGCAGATGAAATTAATGGAAAATGTTAATTTTCCTATTACTTGTTAGAATATATAATTGTTAAGGGACCCCGGGGTGGAACCATGGAGAGGGTGGGCTGTGGTTCCACTAATATTTTATTATGGATCAAAAGGGGGGAGGAGTATGTGGAAGGGGCATTAAAACCCCTCCTTATTTTTTTTTTATGGTGCCATATGTGTGTCTTCGGTTGTCTCGTGGAGTGAGTGCTGTCTTTTTGTGTCTTTATTCGTTGTGCCAAAAACGGGGGTGTATAGACTGGCCATCTATCATCCGTTGAATTGTGCTTGCTGTTTAAAATTGGGAACCTGTGCACAGTTGGAGCATGACTGCTTTTAACAGTACTGTACTGCTTTTGAACTAGAGCATTTGCTGTGCGAGGTTACCCCCCCCCTTTCCACATGTGTTCGTTTCTATTGCGTATTATTCTGACTTTGAAAAGGAATTTGGGCTATCCGGAAATAAATGGATACCAACAGCTTGTATAGATATCGGTTTTTCAGTTAAATTTCTCTAACGTGGTCAAGGTGTCAGAAGATATAAGCATCGTAATTGGAACTATTATAAATGAAATATATAGTGACCGTAGCATTTAAATGGTCTGATAGGTTCAAGGGAGACCCCGTGTAGACCATTGGAAAATGCCACGGAAGGTCTCATCCTCATAAATAAAATACAACTCTTTCTGAAGGTTCTGTTAGTCATTTGGGACTGTGTTATAACCCCCTTATAAATATTTTCTTTGAGGGATATTGTGACGCTATTCCTGAGAAATGAATAGTTTTTCCCTGACCCCTAATGCTGCACGAGGGTGCATATGTTCATGCTGCTATTTTTATTTATTTTTCTCCCATTTGTTTTCAAGTAAAAAAATAAAGAAGTGAATCAGATTGTTTGCTTTATCGTTCTGGTACATACCTGGATTTGGATTCAGGAACGTTTCCTGCAATAAATTTCAACTTTGAATTGGGTCCCTATATATTTGTGAGACGCCGCAGCTTCCCGCATCTCCTCTGTGTGACTAAGAGACGGCCGGCCATTTTCGTCATTATTTTATCCAGAGGAGATGGGGCGGATCCTGGCGGCTTTCCTAAACAAGGTTCTGATATTTTTTATGCATCCTTTTGTAGAACTTTGTTGCTTATAGTGTAAATTAATCTCTTGAAAGTAATGGGAAAATTTTAAATACATAAAAAGAAATGTTTTCCTCATTGTGTGTTGCCAGGGACCAATCTTGTTTCACTGCACCCTTCATATGCCGGAAAATTTTGACTCGAAATCAGATGTGTTTTGGGTGTTGAACTGTGAGCACCTCTTAGGTGAAGTAGTATTTTCTACTGACCTGATTTTTTATTTCTCTTGGCATTTTGTTTTCTTTGTTTTAAAAAACATTCAGTTCGATTTGTTTTGTGATTTTTCAAGAAGCAAATCATCTATCCACCTGTAAATAAAGGAGTGAAGAACTGAAGAATGTTTTTGTCTCCAGAGCACCCTTCTTGCTACCCTTGAGCCTTCCACACTCCCATAATAATTAGTTCACTCTTGGGGGGGAGGTGAGTGATGCTGGACAGCATAGAGTCCAAGACTGGCTTTTGGTTAGTGGGGGGGGATGTAATCTGCCATAACGTATAGTGTTTTTCCATGATTGCCTAGTTTGACCTTAATGGCATTGGATTGGACACCATGGGTCGGCAGGGGAAGGGAGTCAGGGAGTGCTTGCAGTGCGGTTTTGATGTAGATGGCACACCCTCCTCCCTGTTTGTTTAGTCTGTCTGCCCAAAAGATGGAGTAGCCACTGAGGGTGACAGAGGCATCAGGGATGTTATTTGAGAGCCAGGTCTCTGATAATGCCAGGATGTCAGGGGCATGTTGAGCAATCCAGCCCTGGAGAGGACTGAATTTTCTTAGTAGGCTGCAGACATGGAGAGAGGCCAGTAGTAGGCTCTCTTGCTTGCCCTCTGTTGTAAGACCAGGAGTAAGTGGCCCCGGATTAGGGTGCACATTGCCTGACAGTAGGAGGAGGAAGAGTGCATGCCAGAGGAAAGCTTTCCAGAGTAGTCTGGGTGCAAGGAGATGGAAATGAGGAGAAGTGCTGCTTTTAATGGGTCTGACCAGTATTGGGAGGGTGCCTACGAGGTGGGCTAACAGAGCTGGGGACAATGAGGTATGGGGGCTGTGTGGGTTGTGATCAGATGGCGAGAGAGGGTGAAGTCCCCTGGAGATCAGGGAGGCAGTGCAGTGTAGGTTGGAGGTATGGTAGGTGCAGTCTAGTTTGGGGTCCCATATGTGTGGCTCTTTCATGGGGAGAGTGGGGGGGGCAGAAGAGAAAGGGAGCAGCATGGCAATAGAGACGAGCACCTGTAGGTAGATATTCATGATGATCTTTGAGTGAGATTTGGAAAAGGAAGGGATGGTGGCCACTAGTGGTGAGCTAGTATAGACTGCAAGTGGGAAAGTGGGCTGATTGGTTTTTACTGATCACGTGAGCCCACATATATAATACAATGTTCAGCAAGGGTGGTGGAGGGGGCAGTGGGGCAGCCGGTGGTGGCATGGCTAACAGAGTACTGAGCATTTCAGCAAGTGGGCAAGCAGTGTTGCTTTCAGGTTCCTCCAATGCTTAATTCTGTGGATCCATACCTGCACAGTTTTGGCATGGGGGAGGGCAGCTTCTGGACCCTCCCGACCTCTGTACTGTGGCCCAGCTGTAAACAAGGAGAGGGAGCAAGCACAGGATTAAGTCAGGTAGGAGGCTTGGGGGAGGGCCAGCATTAAGCACCAAATGCAAGTGTAACCCAAGTGAAACTGGAGCAAATGGCTGCTACTTTGCTTACACTCCTGATATGAATTTTAAACACAAGCAGAGATTTCCTTAGGCAACAGCATGTTTCAGAACTAAATTAAAACAGAAAGCCTGTGCTGGTGGCAAACCCGACTGATTAACTGAGCTGCTGGAGTTAAGTTAAAATCAAAATATTTTGCCAAACAGCTTGTGGGATAACTCTGTCACGAATAAATGAAAGTAAAATTTGAAAAAAGGGGTTTAGCACCAAAATACAAACTTGCTTTGAGCTACTTGAGTTAAATTTAGATTAAAGGTGGTTCTTTGGGCAGTCTGTGTAACATCCAGGTTGGTCAAATTAAAGTAAAATTTGAACTGGGTTTTGGCGCCAAACTGCAAACTCATAGGTACAGGTAACAAAGCAGCTGGCTTCAGAGGGTTCCAACATAGAACTCATGCAGCTTTTCAGAAATAGAAACATGAACCTCTGACAGTGGGGGCCATCTTACTGGTACCCCCCTCCAACTTAAACTGCACTGTGATCTCTTCCCTTTCTCTGTTCATATATCTCTCCTATTGTCTTTCCTATTAGATTTTTATTTTACCTTCCTCTTTCATCATTACCCAAAACCCTTTATTTTGACCCTTGTTCTCTACTAGTGCTGTGTGGAATGCGGAATTCTGCTGGCAAAATTAGCATGGATTGACCATTCCGCCAGTGGAATTTCCACTGGAATTTTGCTGGTTCTTCTGCAGAATACTTCCTACTGTGATCCCTGTAGGCAATAATACCCAACAGGGTGGGGGCGTGTGTGCTATGACCAGACCGCCCAGGGGCATAAGAGGCCCGACGCCAGCAGGCGGAGGGCCTTATAGCCCCTGGAAGGTCCGTATAGCACATACCGCCCACCCTGGAGGGTATTATTGCGCTTAGAAAATGGGCACTGTAAAGGAAAATAAGTTTTATAAAAAGTGTAAATAAAAAACAGTTTCAAATACATTTTTTTAATAAAATAGTTCCTCCGCCTGCATTACAATATAATGAGCACCTACCTCAGAGCTGCTTTCATGTTCCCCCCATCGCGATCGCATGACAAAAGTGCCCACCCTGGAGGGTATTATTGCAGTTAGAAAATGGGTTATAGCTAACATTTCTAATAAGATTAAATCAAAGCTTAAAAATAAAACAAATAAATGGTCAAAAAAGAGTACAAATGTAGTTTGATGTAAAGTAGCCCCTATGCTGCAATCACTTTTCTCTTCTTTTCTTCCAACTCTTTTTCCTTGAGCCTGCATCCCCACCCCCAAATCGAGATTGCTAGGTGCTGCTCTGAAAAGTGAGAAGTGTAGAGTTTGGGACAATGGTGAAAAAAAAAATAATAACCTCCCTAGAGTAGCTGTCCATTTTTTTTTTGTTCAATCAAAGAGAGAGAGAAACAGTTAGAGCAGAGATCTGTGTCAGCGCTAAAGAGGTGAGAGATAATGACTGTAGTGTGGGAGAGCTGCGGCACTGCAAAGGAATGGCATGCATGGAGAGTGTGATTGTATTGCACGGGATTTGCCACCACCGTGAATTTAAACCTAATATGCCATGGGAGCTGTAGAGCTGCAAATCTGTGCAGGAAAGAGTCCACAATGAAGAACGAGTGAAACAGAGTTTAAACTGGCTGCTCCATTAACGTGACAGACCTGTGGCAGGTAAAACTCTAGATGTGACAGTAGGGGAAATACATCTAATAATGGGATGGGAATGTACCATGAAACAGGACAGGACAGGAAGCGTGGTGGCGCCACTGGCAGAATGGCTGGCAAGGAGTTTGCTCACTGTAGCGTGCGTGTCGCAGAAGGCTGGGGAGCACTAGATGATGCCGAATAGCACTGTCAGTTTTAAACGAATAAGAGAACGGTGATTTCTGTTTCTTCTACAATGTATGTTTTTATGTTAGTTTGCATCACCTTAGTTTTTTTTTCACCAGCAGCAGCACAGACAGGGAAGATGGCAGAATGCCAATGGACCCGAGGGCTCAACCGTAAGGAGAGAGCGTGACAGCGCTAGTCAGTTTCTTTTTTGACATTCTGACCAATGAAGTGTGGTCAAACTGTACAGACAAGATTCCAATAAAGCAAAAAAAATAAAAACATTATTTAGTTTGTGTACCACATGCCAGACGGAGGGGCGATCTCTCGAAAAGTAAGAGAACAACATGGCATAATTTAAATCTAAAATTCTATTTGCACACCGATTTGGAACGTAATCAGGCAGCACAGATGGGGACTCCTTATTTCGGGTCTCTGTTGCCTGATACCGGACTGGTTAGTTGGTGACCTTAGCCAATCCACTTCCAGGATTTTTCAAACACATTTTCTAAGGAATAATATTTAACAGAATAAGCATTTTTTCCATGGAAAACTATTCTGCAACAATTTCCACAGAAAATATTGAGATCTGCGGAATAGATCAGCATTTTTCCCACAGAAAATCATTCCGTAACCATTTTCTGCCATGGAATTCCCTTCCTCTATATTAACTATTATTTTATTTTACATGTCTGACTGAATATCAACTCTTTCCTATCCCACCAATACCAGATCAGAATATTCTTATTCTGACCATATCTTATTTATCCCTGAAGAACTATGGATTCTTTGTGAACATTTTCTTACCTTTTATTTCGTGGGTCCCTCTGCTATATCTCCTATGATCCATGTCCTACACTCCCCCAAGATAAAGAATGTTTGTCCTCTACTTACTACCCACACTGGGTGGACAGAGTATAAATATAAATTATAGATCGTGGGAGCACCTTGGGACACCCCTGTCCAATCACAGCGATTCTTTCAGTTGTGCATGAGGTACTCTTATTCCCATGAGAGTATCACATGCGCTGTGCCAAACTAATGGGCCTTTGGTAGTACGGCTCGTGCTCAACAATTACAGTTGTACAAAAAAAGATAATTAAAAAATCCTAGTGTATGATATATAATACTATAATATTGTTTCCTTATGGAACCAGAACCTTCAGTTTGCAGTTCTGTTGCCCTAAGAATGTGTGAGGTAACACTTATATCCATAAGAGGCCCTCCTAGCCTTCCTATAAACTTATAAGATCCACACAAACAAATGATTTGATACCTTTTATTGGACCAACAGAGTTGTTACTAAAGAAAACAGGTGCTTTTAGCTTTCAGATTACACAGAATCCTTCATCAGAAATCAATGGCGGTTGGTTTGGAAGACAAACTGCCATTGATTTCTGACGAAGGATTCTGTGTAATCCAAAAGCTAAAAGCACCTGTTTTCTTTTGTAACAACTCCGTTGGTCCAATAAAAGGTATCAAATCATTTGTTTGTGTGGATCTTGTGTTAAAAGGACCAATATGGCAACAAGAATTCCGTGGTATAAACTTATAAAAATAGTATTGCTTTTGTCCCCTGCAGAGTTCATTTCATGTTCCTGTTTGCAGTCAATGATGCAAGACCTAGCCAGTGATACAGGTTTACGTTTTCCTACATTCTTTTCAAAGGGGTTCTGCCACATGCTCATCCCATTACAGAACCTGATGTTTCTGTCGACACAATTTCTGTTAGACAATGGTGTTCTTCATTCATCTGTTTCCTGCATGCCCCCACCCCCTCAGTTAACAAACCAGTCCCAATAACCATGAAAACCATTGTGTGGTGCTTTCTATAACTGCTTACAACACCTCCCTCCCACAGCTTACATTAACACCCCTGGTAACCATGAAATTTACTGTGCAGTGATTTGTCTACCCAGCAGAACCTACCAAGCAAACACTCCATCCCTAGTAACCATGAAAGTCACTGTGCAGTGATTTTCTATCCACCTACCCCCCCAGCTGACACAGCAATATCCGTAAGCTTCAAAGCTTCTGTGTGGCAAATCCTCAACCAACCCCCCCCTCCGCCAGCTGACACAGCAGCACCAGTAAACGCTAGAAAAAGCCACTATGCAAACATTTCCTTACTTGCTCCACCCCTGAGTGGACACCAGCAGCAGTGGTAAGCATGAAAGTTGCTTGCAGCTATTTTTTGACCTGACATTTTGTTCCTACGTAAACTGTCACTGTAGAAACTTCCTGATTTGTGCCCCTTCCCCTGCTTTCATACCAAGGTCAACCTCCAGTGGTTCCACCAAGCTGCAGTGACAGAAAGTTTGCCAACATCCCCTATAGCGACACAATGCTACCAACATCCCTGACACCACTACGTCCCAACACAGACCAGGAAACGCACCATCACCAAGTTAGCGTCAATATGGGGGGCTGTGCCCCCTGTACCCCCCATTTAAGATATCTAAACCCATGCGCAGACAGAGGAGAACATCTCAGTCCTGCTGCCCGCACACCAGTCGCTGCAAGCAGCTGCGAGTATATGCCACAAAGTGTGGTCGCTGCTGTTGTGTCTTTGTAGAGGATTCACTGTTACAGCATTGCTGTAACAAAGATATACAATCTCCACCACCTCTGCTGGAAGAATGATACAGGTGTACATCACTATTTCAGTAAAGCATACTTCCTCGTATCTCTCCTAAATTTCCTCTCTTCCAGTTTCATTGCATGGCCTCTTGTTCTTGTGCACCTTCTTTTCTGAAATATACTCCCCTCCTGTAGTTTATTCATGTGAGGTACTTATAGGTCTCTATTATGTCCCCCTTCTCCCTCCTCCTTTCCTGGGTATACATAGTGAGATCCCTCAGTCTCTCCCTATATGGATTATGATACAACTCCTATACTATTTTAGTTGCCTCCTCTGGACAGTCTCTACCCTGTCTATATCCTTCCTAATATGTGGTCTCCAGAACTGGACACAGTACTCCAGGTGGGGGTCTCGATAACTAATGACACAGTGATAACATCACCTCTCTCCTTCTGCTGGGTTTTTTTTCCTCCCTAAGCAACCCAGCATCCTGCTGGACCTACCTACTGGCACTGCCTCACCATCTTTTTTTTTGTTGCCATAAAAGTTTTTATGAAAACTTTACACACATCAGAGAAGTACGAAAGGATACAAGAACAATACAAGAGCACTTGAAAACATTGAAACATAGTCCACTCAGGTAAATTCACTAGATAAAGAGAAACTACTGAATTATAAACAAAATAGTTATAGGAAAAACTCTGTATAAATGTATTAAGTACACAGTAGCTGGTAACATGACTACAAAGAAGTAAAAACAGTTAAACTACACATATTTTACACTAAAACAATAAACATGTCTTTAATGATATACATACAAACACTAAATACCTAGCAGTTCCTGAAGTGTCCCCAGCATGAGAAATTAAACAGTGCTGGAAAAAAAGGCAACATACCCTGGGATGGGATGTAATCTCAAAAAAAGAGGAGGGGCAGGAAGTGAGTGGGGGAAGGTCATAGGTGATACCAGACACAGTGAGAAACTCTTATTACACTAAAGGGTCAGAATATATAGGCAAATTTCAACCATTAGGCCACAATGTTAGGGCAGATCTGGGAAATTTGGTGAGAAAAGGTTGCCAAATCTGTTCATATATGTGAAGCTTGCCTGCAATTTGGTGAGATATTTTCTCATATTGAGAGGTCTGGGACAGGAGATAAAACCACTCTTCCATAGGACAGGGGGGCAGAGGATCACCAAATGCACGAGCAGAACCCTTTTAGCTGCTACCAGGTCATAGTTCAACCAAGAAAGTTGGAATTTAATCAGGGAATTATTGATGTGGGGGTCATGCTAGATGTACCAGCTGAGGGTCTCGGATACCCAGATTTGGGATAATCAAAGAGCAGGACAGCCAGACCTTTGACCAATACAGATCTATGGTTGGGCATGTTCAAAGAATGTGAGTAAATGAGGCCTGGGATGAACTGCATCACCAGCAGTCACTATTACTTCACAAGCCTGCCCTGTACAATCATTGTGGAGTACGATAGGCTTGGTGCAATGTCTTATACTGGATGGTTTTAGTTTGGAGCTCTGAGGAGGAATAAAACACATTAGTCCAGGCTTGCATCCATTCCAATTCTAATGCCCACTTCTCTTTCAGACCCTCCAGAGGGGAAGAGGAAGAGGCCCTATTCCACAAGGTCTTAAGCTTTGCAGTCAAATGTTGAGCGGCAGTAAGTTTGGAGATCCACACCTCAACAGCCTCTGCTTGGGGGAGAACAAGGTCTCTACATACCTTTTGTCTGATGAGGGCTTGAATTTTTTATTTATTTATTTAGCTTTTGTTGGCCAGGTAAGTGCACTAGACAAATCCTGTCTATTTTCAGGCATGACCCGTGGGAGGGGGATACAGATGAATGCCAACTGACCTTGAACCAGATTAAGCTGTTGGTGGTATTTATTTATTTTTTTTTTTAGTGAATGAGGGAAATTTGACCAGGACACCGGAGAAATTCCCCCTACTCTGCTGGCACTCTGTGCCCAGTAGGGGGCTAGCAGCATGTCTTGCTGAGTCAGTTGCGGTCTGCTTCGGGAGAGGATGGATGGTGGAGCAGAGGAAGGACAGGATACTTCTCGGATGGCGGAACGGAGCGAGGAAGAAGTGCAGGTGCTGCCTGCACCGGTCCCGATGGGACTTTCTACTGAGGATACTAAGGTTACTGATATGGAGGATTTTCTTGTTGTTGACCATGAGATTACACTGTGCACTATTGAAAATGAGAGCCCTCACCTGCTTCAGAGGGCTACCAAGAAACTGGCAGCTTTGTGGCAAGAACAAGCGCAGGTCCAGGAGGAAATTTCTAAGTTGGAGTCGGTTACGGCTGCTGTTTCTCCCGTTCACGAGGTGGGCAGTGAAGAGGTACCGAGGAAGAGGATTTCCATGACTGAAGAGAATGGAACGCTGTCTGGCTCAGAAATCAGTGGGGACCGAAGTGAATCATCAGTTGTTGTGGACGGCAGTGATGTGCTTGCAGCAGTTCCTGGTTTGGGGTCAGACAGAGGCGTGACGCGTTTTGGATGCGACGGAGCATCTGAGAATGCTGGTGCAGTTGCTACAGCCATAGAGAGCAATGCAGAAGTACTGAACAGTGACAGTATGACTGGACTGAGTTCTGTAGCATTATCGAAGGATTCCGGATTTGTTTTTCGGGGGTCGGACCCACGGTGTGCGAACGCCATCCCTTGCATCTTTCAAATGGACCCGAATCAACAGGAGGGGGTGTCGGAGTTTACATTCACTAAACAAATGGTGTCTGGTAAGGAGAAAACAGGGGAAGAAGGGAAGGAGAAGTGGGCGGCGGTCGTATTTGCCAAACGAAATCTTGATGTCCCTATTACTAATAAGGGGCTAGAGTCTGAACAGTGTAAACATGCTGAGCAACTCCCAGCACTAAATGACTTTATTAAGGCTTCAGAACTTGAGAACTGGTCACCTGAAAAAGCCCTGCAGGAAGCTGGTTGGACTCTTAATAAAGGGTCATGGCATCCCACTCAGGACTGGGATCCTAAGTTAAATTTCTCTCAAAATGTGCCTGGATGGCAACCTATTTTACCTGTGGTCACTAATATGTCTGTAGGAGATGTGGGGAGTGAGGTGCAGGGAGAGGCACTTGGTCAAAAAGAACGAGGGATTCCTGGATGTTGTTCTGGGCTTGCTCCTGGGATGGGGTTGGAGCCACCAGAAGCTAGCAATGAGCCACTTCACACTACTAAACGTCCTCTTATGTCTGATTTATTTACCTCACAGAAAAAGGAGGTGGCCCCTCGTAGGAATGCTGTTCACATTATAAAGGGGGAATGGAAATTAGACCTGACAGAGTGTATGTGGGGAAGCATTTGTTGAAAGATTCCTTACACTTCTCCCCCCGGGAGGTGTTTGCTTTCATTAACATATCAGGGGAGGATAATTTTGACATCAATTTTCATTCTGCATCTGCATTGGATTTGTTTTGGGAAAGGTCAAGTTTTCACCCATTTGGACACCTTTTTTTGTTATTCCTTTGACGAAACCTTTAATTAGGTTTGTAACAGTTATGTTTCAGAATGAGGGTGTCCATGTGGATGACACTTCATACTGGCTGGTCCAAAAGTGTGACGTCTTGGGTTCTCCGGAGGCCATCTTGGATTCGGAGCAGTTTTGGACCAGTGGATGGAAATTTAAGGTCAAACTACGACAGACGGATCAGGGGATAGAACATATACCTAATTCCTTCCTTTTGGGGAGAGATAGAGGGGTGTGCTTCTATGCAGGTCAGCCTAGAGCTTGCTATAGGTGTGGGGTGTGGACACATTTGTCAAGCTCATGCGATAAACCCTGGTGTGATAATTGTGGGGAGGTTGGCCATGGGGCGTTTCAGTGTTCGAATCTTACGAAGTGTGACTTATGTGACAGGGTTGGGCATGTTTTTTCTGACTGTGTCTGGGCAGCAAAAAATAAAGTTTTAACGGGTAGTTCGGAATTACTGATTCAAGCAGCTCAGGATAAAATTGTCCAGCTAGAAGTATCTGAGGGTGTCACCATGGAGGGGCATGGGGTCTTAGACACTAAGGGTTCTGATAGCATAAAACAAAATGTGGTTCCCGAGGACTCTCTTCGGGAAGTTCCAGAGGAGGGTTTTGGGGGCCCAACCAACCCGATTAATACAGGGGGAGCGAAAGTTGTTAAACCTGTGATTTTGATCCCAGTACGGCGTTCTTCTAGGAATACTAAAGCTAGTTCTGGAACAAGTCCGTTGGAGATGGAATCCAATAACCCATTCGCAGTCTTAGCTACCTCTTGGGGGGAATCAGAAATGGACGGCCTAGAGTTAGATTCCCAGTCTGTTCAGGATAGCCCACCTTCCCCATCACGAACACAGGAGGGATATAAGGGAAAGAAGAAAAAAAGGAGGAAAAAAGATGGATGATTGGGTTTGGGCCTAGCTAAATGGTATTCAAATTAGGCTCCGTAAATGTTCATAGTCTGTTGAACTTCAAGAGACGTAGTATAATTTATGATTGTATTCATTTTCAAGCCTTTGACATTTGCCTATTACAGGAAACGTGGATGTACTCAATTGATCAAGCAAGATTTTTCCAAAGAGAATGGTGTTGGGGCCCATCCTACTGGTCGTTCGGTCAGCAAACGGCAGATGGGATTGGATTTTTATTCAATTCCTTTAGATTTTCCTTGATTAAATTGATGGACATAATTCTGGGTAGATTAATGATCTTGGATGGGGTTTTGGATTCTATGACATGTAGATTTATAAATGTTTATTGTTCCCAAATTAAAGTTGAAAGGGTAGAGCTTTTCCGATTGATTAAACCTTTTTTGTGCACTACACATTCCATATTTTTATGTGGGGATTTTAATTGTGAAATAAAACACAAACGTAGTGCAAAGGTTACTGGAGGGTGCAAAAAGATTTATTGTGATTCTAATGCATTGGAGGGGTTAATTAACTCATCTGGCCTAGTTGATGCACATAATCGACAGCAAGGAGGAATACT
Organism: Neoceratodus forsteri; assembly: GCA_016271365.2. Lineage (NCBI taxonomy): Eukaryota > Metazoa > Chordata > Ceratodontiformes > Ceratodontidae > Neoceratodus > Neoceratodus forsteri. Next base: position 1,421,390,346 of record CM028129.1, read on the forward strand.
ATTTACTTATAAAAAAAATCTATATACTTCTACTATAGATTATATATTCTTATCAGATAATTTGTCCTTTACGTTTTCCTCATTTCCGGTTTCATTTTCCGACCATTTACTGCTACAATGCATTATAGGACCAGACCACCTACCTTCTACGAAAGGACCCAGGTGGAAATTGAATGCATTATTATTGAACTGTCCTGATGTAGTAGCTAAATTTAAAGTTTTACTACACGCGAGATTGTCTGTGGCTTTTCTATACGACAATTTGGGAGACTGGTGGGTAGATTCAAAACAAGATTTTGGTAAATTTTTCAAAAATATAGGACATACTAAAGGGAATGAGAAGTTTCTCAGATATTTATCATTACGACAACGTTTATGTACCTTGATCTCATCAGCAAACACTTCTAAAAAAAATGTTTCACTTCTTATAAATCAAACTAAATTACAACTTAAAGAATGGCAATATGATAGAGCCAGTACCCTACAGGCTTTATTTTTGCACGGGGATAAAAAGAGCCCAGCTGGGGATCCTTATGAAGCCTTTAAGACTTATAAAAAGAAAGCTACGATTGTTGCATTGAAAAGGGCAGATGGGACAATTGTTACGGATCCAGATGATTTACAGTCTTTAATCGAACAGTTTGTCATCTCTCATGAACCTAAATTTCCTTCACATCTTCTTGAGATACGGGATTTTTTGACACACGTTAAGATGCCAGATTTAGGGGTAAAGGGTGGGCCCTTGATTGCACCTATCACTAAATTGGAAATTGTTGAAGCTATAAAAAAAATGAAATCCGGTACTTCACTGGGGATGGATGGCCTTACGGTAGAATTGTATAAAACATTTCCAGACGACTTTGCAGTAGGTTTGGAATTGATTTTTAAATTCCTTTTAGATGCAGAAGACTTCCCTCAATGGTTCACTGACGGGATACTGATTTTTTTGTTTAAAAATGGTGATAGTCTTTTATTAGAGAATTGGAGACCTATTTCCTTATTGAATTCCGATTACAAATTGTTGGTAGGAATTTTAAATACAAGGTTAAAAGTAATGGCAAGGCTTGTTATCTCTCCCAACCAATATTGTGCAATACAAGGGAAAACTATATTTCAAGTGCATAGGATAATTCGGGATTGGATAGAATATATTAATATTCAAAAATTTTCAGGTTGCAATGTGTCAGTTGACCAATGGAAAGCATTCGATAGAGTATATCATCCCTTTTTGTTTTCAGTGTTGCAACATTATGGGGTACCGGAAAAATTTATTACTTGGATTAAAGCAATGTACGGGAGTTCTAAGACATTTCCTGTTGTTCAATTTAAGATCAGAGATGGCTTTCATGTTCCAACGGGGGTACGACAAGGATGCCCGCTTAGTCCATTATTATATGTCTATACGATTGACGTGTTGATTCAGTATTTGACACAAATGCCATTCTGGGAAGGGATTACGGCCCCTCCCTTATTGCAGGAAGTTAGGGTTCAGGCGTATGCAGACGATTTATGTTTATTCTTCACTCATGATCATGAAGTGCTAGTGTTTCTGGATTGCATGGAGGAATTCACAAGGATTTCTAATGCACAATTAAATACTGCTAAAAGCCAGAGTTTGTTTGTTGGGGTTAACTTCCCAGAGTCTTTAGTTGTTCAGGGTTTGAAAATTTCTTCGGACCCTATTAAGATTTTAGGTCTATGGTGTGGATCCCAAAATTTATCTGGTCTTAATTCGGAAAAAGGTCTAAAAGTAGTGGAATATAAAATTAACATATGGAAACATTGGAAGTTGTCTAAAATTAAGAGGGTTGCAGTATTGAAAAAATGTATCGTACCTGTTTTATTATTTATCGCATATATTTTTCCACTTCCCATATCTCTGGAGACCAGATTGTATAGTCTGTTTTTTCAGATGGTATGGGGAAATAGACTTAATCCCATTAAACGACATTACACTTATTTAGCAAAGACCCGTGGTGGTTTGGGGATGATTGACTCTGTCATTTTTTTTCTACCTTGTTTATGGCATTTAATTTTAAAAAAGGATGGACGATGGCATCTACCAGTGACGGTCTTCTGTTGCAAACTGTGTTATTCAGATACTTTTCGGTTTGGGTAACTGATCCTCCAAAACCCATCCCCACTTTATTTATACCCAGATTATTTTTACCTATTGTTAAAAGACTCTTTTGGTGGAAATTATCGGCACTCATGATACGTGAAGGTACAGGGAGACGCCTATATGCTAAAGTTATGTCGGAGCTCTATCCTACCGAACCGTCTTTTAAAAACTGGCCGACAGGAGATATACAATTGGTCTTGCAACGGCTAAACAATTCAAGATTACCGATCTACATGTGGGAAGTTGTATGGCTAACCTGTTATGGTAGATTGGGGGTGAGGGGCAATGCTAAATATAAAGCTAAAACTGAAAGGAATTGTCCTTATCTGTGTTGTATTGATAAAGAAGAAACAATGGAACACTTTTTCTTGGATTGTGAATTTGCCATTTCTCTTTGGAAATTTTTGGCGAAGACATGGAATATGATGTGATTATGTAACCTTGATTATGACGTCTTGGTTTGTGGGAAATTTGCTCAGTTACAAACGAGCTATTGTGCTGATACTTTGCAGATATTACGTTGTACATTGATTTATTATTTATGGCAGGCCCGCTGTCAATGGGTCCTATATCAGAAACAAATGCCATAAGAGACTGTGAATTTGTTAATTCGAGGGGCTATGGAAAGGGTATATCTTACTGATATAAGGGTTTGCATCCACCAAACGGGTTAGGATTTGGTGGCACGGACTGACTTATTTTATTAAATATAAATAGATTATGGTGGATATGTGACTTTCTTTCTATCTCAGGAGGGATTTTCATTTTTTATTTCCAGGGTTATAGGTTGCATTAAAGTCACATATTGTTGATTTCTAATTTAGACTTTTCCGCTGTCAGGCAACCGATATTCCTCAAAAATATGGAAAAAAAAAAAACCTTATTAAGTTTCGGTTTCTTTCTTTTATGTGCTTTGACCACTGTTTTAGGTTTTGCATGCTTGGATTTCAATTTTTATGTATAATTTGTGTGCCTTGATCACTGTTTTGCATTATTTTTGGTTTATTCCTTTCCTGGTTATTGTATTGTTTGGTGTGCCTTAACACTGTTTGTTATTAATTGTTTTTGATGTTGTTAAAATAAAAAATTTCCCTACTCTTTTCAATAAGTGCCATTGGATCTTTAACATCTATCTGAACTACCACCAATCCAGGCAGATGGGACCTCGGTTTAATGTCTCATCCGAAAGACAGCACCTCAGAAGTGCAGCACCCCTCTCATGCTGCACTGCAGTGTCAGTACTGGGATATTAACCCAAGTGCCAGATGTGGGAACTGAACCCACAGCCCTCTGATCTCCCAGCCTCAGAGGCGAGTGTGCTACCTACTGAGCCACTGACACTGACAGGTACCTCCAAAAATATATCTTCAGAAGACCACATTTAAACTGAAGATCTGTGCAGGTGAAGAAAGCACCTTTTGTAGAGTCAAACCAATCTCAAACAATAGCTATTCCCTTTTCTCTCAATCCTTACAATGAATGGGTTTGCCATCTGTTGTAAGGTTTGGGTTGCGTCAAAGGGGTCTGTTTGGAGAAGTATGAGAATTCCAACACAAACAGACGGCATATTGATCCCAGATGTGTTTGGCATAGTGAGAGCATGGGGAAGCATTAGAAAGCAGGGACCAATCTAGTTAAAGCAGGGCAGGTACTGAAGGCAGCTGGCCCTGCACCAATTCCTACAGCGACCAGCCAGGGCTGGTAGAGGCTAGATGAGGGGCATAGTTAAGTACTGCTTGGTGAAGAACAGTGAAATCATGAACTGTTTCAAATCAGTGAGACTGAGGCCTTCTTCTTTCCAGGGTCTGAATAAAGTCTGGAACCTAATGTTGGGGGGGGGGGGTCATCCTAAATGAATACAGGCAGCCTAGATGACAATTTCCTGAAAAAGTCACCTGGAAAACCCGATGGCAAGTTAACTACAATATACTGCACCTTGGGAAGAGCAACCAACTTCAAAGCATTTACTTTACCTTAAAGGGACAAGATAAGAGGTTTCCAATGCAATAGGTCGGTATCCAGGGTGTCCAGCACATTCTGGGTGTTGCAGATATGGTGGCCGATATTGTGGACCTATGAATAATGCCCAAACAAGTAATACCATCAGGGGACCACTGGAAGGGGTAGGTTGCTGTACAAGTGGGATTCAAAGGTAGAAGCTGAGACTTCCTGTCATTTAATTTATATCCAGAAAGAAATGAATAAGAGTTAATAATGTTCTGAAGGGCTGGCAATGAAGATTTTGGATTAGTAATTTAGAGAATGACATTGTCAGCAAATAAGGCAATTTTATGGATTGTATCGCCCACAGTAAAGCCATGAAAACCTACATCTGATCTAATCCTAAGGGCTAGGGGTTTGATAGCTAGACGAAACAGAAAGAGCTACAGAGGACATCCCTGGTGCGTTCCTCTGCCTAAAGTAAAATAAAGGGAAAGAACTGAATTAGAGTACTGCGACCCTGATTGTTGTTTAAAAAATTTTAATCAATGAAATAAATGGTTGAGGGAAACCAAATCTTCTCATGGCATCAAAAAGGAAAGCCCACTCCACCCTGTCAAATGTCTTTTCAGCATCAAGAGACAGAGTGGCAGTGGGCTAGAAGTAGGAGCGGGCTTCTCAAAGGAGATCCAAGGTCCGACAGATATTACGAACATACTAACATACAAAATTTTTCAGCAGATAAAGGCCTAGAGGTCTATCAAGTCTGCTTGAATGTGCATCTAGTACCCCTTATTCTTCTACAGCTGCCCCTCCCACCTTCCCCTCCCTTGACCCTCCCCTTACCCTGTTCTGGCCCTTTTTGAAGCAGTTCACTGTTCTACTGGATACCACTTCTGCCAGTAATGCATTCCACCCAGCTACCAGACTCTCCATAAAAGTGTCTCTTCATCTCCCTCCTTAACCTTCCTCCCTCCAGTCTCATATCATGGCCCTAGGTATCTCTCCACTCCTTCACTTTGAACAGCCCCTCTGTACCTCAATTGTCAGACCCTAGCCTACCTGGGACAAAACCCACCTGATCTGAATGAATTAGAAGGGGCATAATAGGTTCCATCCTCTTAGCTATAATTTTAGCAAATATTTTAACATCCACATTTAGGAGGGAAATCAGTCTAAAATGAGAAAAGTAGATACTATCCTTGTCTTTTTTGGGTATACATGTGATAATAGCTTCTGTAAAAGTGGGGGTAGCTGTCCAGTCTCCTAGGCTTCATTAAAGACCAGTGCAAGTCTCAGGGCCAGAAAATCTGCAAAAGTAGTATAAAATTCAGATGGAACGCCATCTGGACCAGGAAACTTGCCCTACATCTTGTCACAAATCACCTGAGAGACTTCAGCAGTCTGAACAGGAGCCACTAAAAGAGGAATAAACTGTTCTGAGTCTGTAGGAAGATGCAGCCCAGTATAAAAGCAGGAGTATTGGTCTGCAGGTGGACTGACTTCAGAAGAGTAGAGAGCCTTATAGTAGGCCTGGAAGGTCAGATTGATATCACAGGGGAATTTAAGTGTTCACTGGAGGTCCCTACAGTATAAGGAATATACTTTTTCTGAGCTTGGAAGTTAACAACTTCCCTGGGTGCTCCCCTGCTTCCAGTATTTTTGATTCAGTTTGTATAAGGCATATTCAGTGCATTCCTGTAAAATATCCATGATTTCAGTTTTAAGTTGGATAAGCCTGATTCTATTTGAGGGACTTCCCATGGGAATTTGGGCTACCAATAGTTACATGGCTTTTAACTTAGCTCCAAGCTTCTTAAGTGAAGGTTCTCATTGTTTTTTAAGGCGGGAGGCATATGCTAGTAGTTTGCCCCTGAGTACAGCTTTGAGCCTCCCCCAAAGCACCCTGAGTACAGCCTGAGCGATCATTGAGAGAGTAATATTCCTGGATGGCCTGTTTAATCCAGTTGTAAACCTCCCCTCGAAGCAATAGAGAGGTGTTCAAGGTCCAAGTATTACGCCTGCCCATGGATATGTCCCATGCCAATGAAAGCAACATTGAGGCATGGTCAGACACCAAAATATTTCCCAAGGAAGTCCCTCAAGTCTAGGAGAGCAGACTAGCAGATGACAAAATTACATCGATCCAGCTATATGAATTATGGGGGCAGAATAGCAGGTGAAGCCAGCATCAGAAGGGTGAGTCACCCACCAAATATCCAACAAACCAAATTCTCATAACAATCTGGATACTTGTGGCACCAGGGAGAGCTCATAATGAGAACCAGGACCTGTTTGGTCAAGTGAAGGGTCCAAAGCTAAGTTTATGTTACCCCCAAGAATAATAGATGCCAGAGATTGAGGGATTTCAGTCAACACAGAGTGATAAAACTGAAAATCAGGGGTGGTAGGAGGGTAGAAACTACCCCCAAACAATTAGGGAACCCGGGTAGTTGCCCACTATTAACACAAAATGCCCTTCCAGGTCTTTAAACTCCCAGGAAATGCCCAGAGGTAAATGTTTCTTACAAAGAATAGCTGAACTTTTTTTCTGGGCTAAGAAAGCACTATAAAGGTACTGGCCTACCCACATGTGACCTAACAGTTTAGAGTCCCCCTCCAGCAGATGCATCTCCTGTGAGAGAGCTATGTCACAGTGTGCATCTCACAGATATTGGAGTACAGTCCTACATTTTTTGTGGTCATTTAAACCCCTTACATTACAAGAAATCAATTTTAAACAATGGGCATTAGTCATGATTAAAGCCGAGTTTGGAGATGGAGTAGTTTCAGTGTACCTAGACAGATAACCCCAAAATCCCCAGGCTCCCCCCCTCCCCAGCCCCCCAAGTAAGGCAACACAATATCTCACCTAAAATATAACAGAGGAGACTCATGAGAGAGACAGTTTGATCAATAAAACAATAAACTGTACACAAAACAAAAAGTGTAGAATTAAAATGGGCAACATAGAGGTCACAGAAGAAAAGATATAAGAAACAAGAACTGATATTGAAACTAAAAAGCAAATAAATGCTAATTCAAGCATTCCCAAACCCAGTGGAGGCACACTGGGCACTTCACTAATTGAAGGCTGTAGGGGGGCTGTTAAGCCTGTGCTTCCAAGGATCCAAAGGTGACAAAAACTAGGAGAGATTAAACCCATACCACCCTTCATGCCCCCCCCACCACCCTTCTGGATAATTGGGAGAGGAAAGGTAAAGAAGTAAGGAAAGGGAGAGTGGCAATAATACTAGTATGAGGGAAAAGAAAGACATAATCTGTATTTCTAGAGCGTAATTGTAACAACAAAAAAAGGAGGTCACCTAAGGAGACCCCGAGGCTTCCCAAAAATAGGCTCTTAGTACACTCAACGGATAGCACTCAGAAGAAGGGAGTTAGAGCAAAACTTCCATTAACACATTAAAAGACCTATACTCAATAGAAGCCATAGAACGCTACCCATAATGAAAAAACATATTGTTCAAGATGAACTATTTTGTCACACTGGAAACTTGAAACCATAAGGTAGCACACACAACAGTAAAACAAGAGCTTACCTAATTATAGAGGACAGGAAAAAAAAAAAAGCTGCACCCATCACAAGAAAAGGCGCAGGATAATAAATACAAGAAAACTACATAATAAAGTGGAAATAGCCCTCATAAAATGTATATCAGGACATCAAAAAACAGTTACTTTAAACCAGGGCTTCCCCTAGCTTCATCAGATTAAAGCGCTAGTGCTCACAAACCATTATATATAGTGTCCCTAATTAATTATACAATTAAAAACTCATGCAAATTTCTCTTTATAAACACGTGGTGATGCACTTCGCCGGGCACACACACCGGACTTTATTGAATCCAGATAAGTTAATCATAGTTGTAACATGGCTCTGAACATAGCATGTAAATGGAGTCCAGAGATTGGTCCAAAGGCATCATGTGACGCAAAACGAGCGGTGATTAAGCCAGCAGTAGAGCCGCTTGTGAAGTACCAACAGTGTCCACACTCGTAGCAGTCCAATAATGCCCGCTTGTGTAGTACCTAGGGTGTCCATCAGCCACAGGGTGCAGCACTGGGACAGTAATGAACAGTACAGAGATGCAGTGGTAAGCTACAGCCCGGCATCGGGATCGCGCAAAAGCAGAAGAGAGACAAGCACTATGTGCTGCCATCTGCCTTTCTGTATGAGACTGTGTGTGCCCAGAGGTGGAGATCGTACATGAATGCAATACCCGGCAGAGCACCAGACAGTGAGTAAGCAAAACCCGATTGACTACACAGATCTAAACAACAGTGGAAGTGCCGCAAAACAAAGAGAATCACTGAAATGATCCCCCTTGTGCCCATATCTATTTCTGTATGTCATGCACAAGTGTAGAGAAAGTGGGACAGATATCGCTCGACACAAAGAGAGCTCAGTATCTGACTATGTAGTGGTGTAGGTCTATCTCAAAAGACATTACCCATAGTGCACTGCACTTTTTCACAGCATGGGGGATGTCCGCGATGAAGGCTAAACAGTCAAATGGTCGCCAGCAATTAATCAGTTGTAATTGAATTTTTCTCACACAGGTGCTAATAGTCTGGTGCTCGGAAGTGTGAAATAGCACACACCATGCAAATAAATGTGTATCGTGACGCGGGGACGCGCACAGTCTCACATCATCTCACTTTCCTAGACGATAACTAGAGGTGCATACTGCAGCATCCAGCAATGGCACTGTCAGGTAATGGTTCTGTACAGCGATGTCAAATACTGAGGGCACAATATTCGCATTGAGCTTGCCATGTTACAGGCGCATTAATCACCTCCAGCGTCGGGCTCTACCGGGGATTAATGCCCGCTTGGTGGTTGGAAACACTCAGCCTTCAGCCTCGTGCACCCCCCCCCAGCAGGACATTAATTCACCGGTAGAGCCCTCCTCTGTCGGTGATTAATGCTTACATGTTCTACTACCATGAAGCAACAATATTCTGCTACCTACATCAAGTACTAATAGTTTCTTTGTTGTTACATATGTCAATATTTCCTATACTGGCAAAATCATTGATTTATTTATGTGTAAATGATCAAGTCAAGGCGTACATGTTGTATGATGTAAATTCAATACATCCATTGTTCAATTACCATGTTTTTAGAAAGGCTGACCTATTAATTGATTCATTGTGCCCCATATCACTTCTCGCTTAAGTTTGTATATCCAGAAATATTCGTGTTGCCCCAATTTATTTTCGATGTTGCCTCCTCTAGGGTCCAACACTACTTTTTTAATCCCCCAAAATAAAATATTATGCACTATTAGTGGATCACTATTAATGTGTTTCACTACTGCATATGCAGAATTGCTATGCTCAATCGCATGGACATGTTCTCCCATGTGCATTTTAAAATCCCTTTTTGTCCTCCCTATATAATATTGGCAACAACTGCATTGCAGAAAATACACTACACTTTCTGTGCTGCATGAGATAAAATGTTTTTATCTCAATTTTTTCACCAGTAGCTGGGTTAGCAAAGGTAGAACAGATTTGATGTATTTACAATACAGACAGTTGCCACATCTGAATGTTCCCTTGGGGGGGCATACCACATCCTATTTTCAGTGACCTCTACAGGCAACCCCCTTGCCCCGTCTCCCTTTCCTCCCCCCCAGGCATTTCCTGACTTTTATCCCTCCCCTCCCTCCCCTTTAGAGCTCTTACCCTCACCCTCTACCCTCCGACAATGGCTTTCCTGCCTGCATACCCCCTCTCACCTGCAGCACTTATTTCTAAGATTGCCCTTGGCTGGTGTGTCATGCTACCTAACATTTGGCACATTTTGAATTACTGGAATTTCCTAAGCCTCAGTCTCTTACTACTTTTTATTGTGTAACTATGTATTACTATGTTGACCTTTGTATGTATGTATACCCTCATTTCCTTCGACGTGGAACCTTTGTAAACGAGCAGTTCCTGCTCAAAGGTATTTGTAATCCTAGATTTCAATAAAATAAAAAAATAAAATAAAAACATGCTCAGAGCCAATAAATCTTTAATAGTTTTGCATCTCTTGAAAACCACCTGGGGACCTGTATCCACACTTTCCTTTAATTTTGATGCCAACATAAAATACCTCAATTATTCTTAATGATATCTCTTACTTCCCCTGTCCTGGAGGAAAAGGTTGTAACAAATGGACACTGAATCTTCACTGCATTTGTTTTAGCCCTAGGGGCCAAAGTTTCAGCCCGATCCAACTGGCTACATAGTTAATGGCTTTGGCAATGGAAGTATTACTATATTCCCGTTCTTCGAATCTAAAAACCTGCTCAGCCTGTTTCTTCCTGAATGCACTGCCCTCTGTACCATTTCTAACTGTGTGCATCAACTGCCCCTTAGGTATATTATGTAGGGTTTGGACAGGATGACAACTATTGCACAAAATTAAACTGATTCTGTTAGGCTCTTTTTAATACAATGTAGTACAGACATCACCCACTTCATTTCTGTAAATCACAAGGTCCAGAAAGGCAATCTGTGTAGGGTGCAAGGCATATTTAAACTGCAAGCACTCACTAGTACTCTCCAGCCATGCAACAAATTGTCTGAACTGCTCAGGGGTCCCCTTCCATATAATTACTATATCATCTATATAGTGCTGCAGCCGACACAGATCCAGACAATCAAAGAATGGATTTGTGGTGGCACTATAACAAATCCTTTCCCAATGGGCCACAAAAAGCTCTGCATAGCTAGGGGCCATAGTGGAGCCCATGGCAGTACCTTGGGTTTGTCTAAATGTCTTCCCTTGAAACAAAAACATACTTTTAGTAAGCACCATTTTACTAAGCTCTGACAGGAACAATGTGGGCATCAACACTCGTTCTTCTTCTGAGCATTGCTCCAGGAAATGTTCCATGGAGCTAAGACCCCCCCCTTCCATGAGATATGACAGTGTAAAGGGAATCAATGGCAAGTGCTACAAAGAACCATCCCTCTTCAAAATCAATATCTTCAACTTCATTGATAATGTCTGTGGAATCCCAAATATAAGAGCTTATATTTTTAACCAGAGACTGTAAGTACCCATTGACTAACATTAATAGTGGCTCCATTAGCCACCCTTTCCCCAATATAATGGGCCTACCTGGTGGATTAGTAAGACTCTTATGTATTTTGGGGAGAAGATATATTATAGGGCTAGCCAGATGTGCCACATTTAAATCTTTATACATTTTATCTAAGTATCCCCTAACAAAGCCCACACTCAAAAGTTTATCTATTTCTCGCTTGAAATCCATAGCAACATTCACATTAACCCTCTCATAAAAGGATGTGTCCCCCAATTGTCTTTTCATTTCTTTGATATAATCTGTTAGATTCATAACAACTACCACACCACCTTTATCGGCAGAATGAATGGCAATTTCTTTATTGAATGCTAAGGTTTTAATAGCTTCTCTTTCCACTGGCGTACAGTTGGGAGGCACATATACCCTGTCCAACTTTAATGTTTCTAAATCTATTTCACATTTTTTAATAAAGGTAGACACCAAAGTATTTAATGAAAGGCAATAAGTAGACTTAGCCCTAAATATAGGACCCCCTTCCCCAGGAACCATATAGGCTGGGAGACTCCCACCATCCTCCACACCATCTTTATGGAAAATACATCTAAATGTAAGATTTCCGGCATATTTTTGCAGGTCAACAGCTGTGGCAAAATAATCAATCTGGGCTGTGGGGGCCAAAGTTAAACCTTAACTTAGCACAGTCAGAAATAATATGTATTTATTATTGAATTTTGTTGACCAGGTAGGCCCACTAAGACTAGAAGTCCCTTTTCAGGGGTGACCGGGAGGAGGGTACAGATGGTAACAATTGAAATTGAACCAGATTAAGTTGTTGGTGGTAATTTTTAGTGAAATTACAGGAGGTCATTTTGTTTGGGGGGGGTGAGGCCATCAAGTGTTCTTTCTATTAATAATTTTGCTTTCTGCCTCTGCCACACCACCACCCCATCCTATTCTTCCTCACTGTTGCTGCAATAAAGGCTCCTTGAACCTGGTTTTCTGTTCGCTGCATCTGGGGGTAGCCTGTGATGATGACGACCACATATGGGTGACCGTCATAACAGCGACCCATATAATGGCACTTGCATCGTGGGCGACTGTACTGGGATGGGACTGCTTTGATCGCGAAGCTAGGAAGGGTGACAGGAAGGGAGGGTGGGCTACAGGATGTGGAGGGATGGGGAAAGGGATGTGACCCACGGGGATCCTGCTTCCACCAAGCCAGCCATGTGGTGTGGTGGGTAGGGTGCATGGCTCTGACTAAGCAGGTCCTGGGTTCGGGACCTGGGGGAGCGGGTGTTTCATTTTGCTATTCCCACAGCTGCGAGACTTAGTTTTATTTTGGAGCCAGGATGTGCCCCCCTTCCCCAACGTGCACCCCCCTGGAGTTGAGAATCTTTATTTAGGGGGGGTGTAGGGGGTGCAGTCCCCCCCTCCATGTGCACAATTCCCGGTAGCCTTTTTCTGTATATTGCTGAAATTGTTTTCGGCGATAATGCAGGTCGTGATAATAGTGATCACCTTTGTGCAGTCGTTATTATCACATAGATCTCATCTGGGAGGAGGAGCCTCTTCTTTCTCTTCCGTTTCTAAAATAATGTCTGATTCATCTGTATCTGATGGACCAGTAGTATAGTCCAAGATGGTCTTATCTCCACTGTCCCCCTTTATGCCCTTATTGGAAGCACTGTTCTTCAATATTGGTTTCACCTGATTATCAATCAGCCCTTTTGTTTTTGTCAGACCACTCATAGACTCTATTAAGTTTATAGTCATTTTCATCTCTAATAAACTTTTTATTTTTCGCCTTCTGCAGCTGAACATCATACTTGCTGATTTTATTAATAATAATAATAAGTTTATTTATATAGCGCCTTTCAGCATACCAAGGCGCTGAACATATCAAGCCACAACATCACACTCAAACCAATAACACATATAAATAAATTCATACCATATTAACAACAATTATTAAAATCAATTAATAAATACAAATAAAAATCTCAGCAGAATAAATTTACTTCAACATCCAAAAGGATCAAGCATCCAAAAATGCCAGTTTTCAAGTTTTTCTTGAAATTCCTCCATGGAGGTGCACTCCCACAACCGGTGTGGTAGAGAATTCCAGAGAGTTGGAGCAGCATAAGAAAAAGTTCTACTGCCAGAAGATTTTAAGCTCACCCTTGGAATCTCCAGCAACCCCTCTTCAGCCGAGCGGAGCGATCGGCCAGGGTAGTAAGGCACCAGAAGTTCTTTCAAATAGGCCAGACCCTGATCGTGAAAGGCTATGAAAGTCAATAAAATGACTTTAAAGGTGATCCCCCATCGTATAGGCAGCCAGTGCAGTTTGCGCAGCACCGGGGTAATATGGGAGGACCTACTTGTCCCAGTCAAAACCCGGGCTGCAGAGTTCTGCACCAGCTGTAGGCAGCGGATTTCAACCCCAGAAAGCCCAAAGTAAAGGGTTTTGCAATAGTCCAAATGCAAGGACACAAAGGCGTGGACCAATGTTGGTAAAGAGTCAGACGGAACAAGGTGCCTAACCCTGGCAATATTCCTAAGATGGTAAAAGGAAGTCCTGACAATGGCCAACACCTGAGACTGTAATGTCAGCCTGTCATCTAGGACAATCCCAAGGCTATGCACCCATTCAGAGGACGGAAGTGACATGCCACCAAGAGATATTCCAGAAGGCGTGCCACCACACGACCTCTCTATCGGATCTCCCGGGTCCATAACCAGAACCTCTGTCTTCTCTGACTTCAACTTTAACCAACTAGAATCCATCTAGCCCTGGATTTCCTCAAGACAGTTATTAAACACCGTGAGAGCTCCATCCTGGTTGGGTGCAAAAGACAGGTATAGCTGGGTATTATCTGTATAGCAGTGAAACCTCAGCCCATACCATCTAATAATGTCTCTGAGGGGCAGCATATACACTGCAAATAACATGGGTGACAGCATGGAACCCTGAGGCACCCCACTCAACAAAGAAGTTGATCCAGAAGAAAAAACTCCCGACACAACTCTTTGTGATCTCCCAGTGAGGAATGAGGTGAACCATTGTAAAACAGTTCCCGATATTCCACAAATTAGCCTCAGGCGTGCTATCAACATCAAGTGATCCACAATGTCCAAGGCTGATGAGAGATCAAGGAGAACCAGAATGGAATGTCTCTCCTGATCTCTCGCTCTCAGAAGATCATTAAGCACCCAAACCAGCACAGTCTCGGTGCTATGCCTTTTACGAAAACTGGATTGGAAGGATTTGTAGATATTGTGGATGGTTAAATGGTCTTCTAATTGGGCAGCCACTACCTTCTCAATAACCTTCCCAATAAAGGGAAGATTAGAGATGGGTCTGTAGTTTGAGAAACAGTCTGGGTCCAAGGTAGCTTTCTTCAAGAGAGGTGTCATCACCACCTCTTTCAGGGAGCTAGGAAACTCACCTGACTCCAAGGAGCTCCAGACTATTTGCACCAGGACTGGACCGATGGTATCAATGCAACCCAAAATTAGGGGAGTCGGTCCAGGGTCCAAACCACAGCTTGTGGGATGCACACTATGGAAGATCCTCACAATATCCATGAACTCAGGTCGACCAAAGGAACTCCAAGAGAAACAGGGTATTGTGAGCTCACATTGTTCTACAACATCACCCTTAGAGATTACCGGACAAAGGTCCGCCCTGATGTCGGCCACCTTAGTTGCAAAGTAACAAGCGAGCTCCTCGCACTCTAATTGTGAAAAGGCTTTTCGAACTTGTAGACAGGCTGGTTTGCACAGTCTGTCTACAGTCCGAAACAGCTGAGCCGGTTGATTCTGTGCAACTGCAATCTCCCTGGACAGGAATTCTGCCTTCTTACGGGTGATTGCAGATTGATAGGCAAATAATGTTCCATCAATCTAAAGCGGTCGGTATCAAACAGACTTAACAACAATGCTCTAACTAACCTTCTGTTCGCATCTCTCTCAGTGTCCCATCAAACCAAGGGGACCTTGGGTGAAGGATGAGGGCACTCACGAACAGGAGCAATAAAATCCAGGACCGCTTTAACGGCCTCATTATAGGCCGCCACCAGCATCTCCGGATTACTGCTCGCCAACCAGGGGGATGATAGGTCAAGGCAGTACCTGACCATCTCCACAGGGGAAGGCCTTCTCAGAGGGGTGCAAAAATTGAACCTCACAGTGTAGTGGTCTGACCAGGCGACTAGTTCCACCCCCACATCGGATGCATCAATCCCTAAGAGGAAGACTAAGTCCAAAGAGTGTCCAGATTTATGAGAAGCAGTGGAAATTACCTGTGTAAGGCTCAAATAAGACATTAATTGGAGGAAGTAATTACCAAATTGCGAGAGTTCATCATCGACCCAGGCGTTGAAGTCACCCACAACGATCAATCTGGGCGACTCAAACGACATGTCGACGAGGAAGTCTGCTACTTCCTGTAAGAAGTGTTTCCCATCTCCGGGTGGATGGTAGATGATGACAATTCGAACACCTACACCCGCTACAACTGTACACTCAAAGGACTCAGCCTCACCCACCACTACACTAGTGAGGCCCAATTCAGTCTTAAAACAGACTGCAACCCCCCCCTTCCCTGCAGTCCAATCTCAGGTGGTGTATCAACGAGTACCCGGCTGGTATCATGGCCTCCACTATGGGGTCAGGATTTTCATCCAGCCAGGTCTCGGTGATGCAAGTCAGGTCAGCCGAGCCGACAAGATCGGCTATAATAGCGGTCTTATTCCTGACAGACCTGGCATTGCATAACACCACCCGAGTTGGACAAACCTCAGAGGCTGTCAGGCCTATTTGCCTACTGGATTCAGTAGTGCCCTTGGGTATGGGCACCAGGCATGGTGAACCACGATCTGGGTTCCATTTCACCCCAGGGCACCTTCTGGACTTAATAACCCCAATACGTTGTCTTCCCTTGTTCATCTTCCTCTGTTCGCGAACCACCACCTTCCTCACTTCCCTACAAACAATCCCCAATGCTCTACAGCACTGGTAAGTATCGAAATGTAGGGGAGGAGTATAAAAAGGGCGAAGGGCACCAAGAGAGGACGATGAATAGCATACCACCGTGGGGACTACGGGCCAGCACATAGCACTACTTAAGCAAATAAACCCTGAATCACAAAATAATCAATCTAAAAGAAGAAAATTAACTAAATAATATTAAACATAACCAACATAAATAAACAAAACAAAAAAAAAAAACACCCCAAAAGAAAATAAAAACAGATCTGGACTGGACTGAGGACTCTCAAATAAAATAAAATAAAACAAATCAACATAAAAACAAACAAAAATAAAATATAAATATAGGTGTAAGGGTTCTGTCCCCCACAACAAATGACTCCCCACCCAGGCTCTCTCACAGCCGGGAGATAACAAGAAAATAAAATATCTTAGCACTCTCACTGCAAGATATCAAATAATAAATCAACAACAATTAGACTTTTAACAAAAAAATAACATGTCTCTTCCCCCAGTCCTCTCACAACCCAGGAGAGAGCACAGTCAAATTAAGATAATGGACCCAAGGTCCTCTCATCACCTCCAGTGTCCAAGAAAGGAGTCCTCAGATTTCAAGCACAGAAAATAGAATTAGTCCGAGGATTTAAGTCACTGTTCCCAAATGAATAAAATGAAAAACACTCTGGCTGAGTTTAAAAACACAAGCAGGGAAAAGAAATCCAGATCAAATGCTGTCTTTAGGATAGCTCTTCAGGGCCAGACACCACTCTACGACCAGGGGAGCCTAGTCAGACTAACCAGATGGACGTCCGCCAGTCACAGTGGCTTACACAGAACTCCCTATTAAACAGTACTTTATTAAAATGTTCATATTCTTCTTCTGTTGCATTCAGTTTGAGACTTCCTTTAACGTCAGCAATTTCTTTAGTTTAGCTGCTCTCTGATTGGAATAGCTGTAGTCAAAATCAATTTAATATTTTTTAAGGAGGCCTCCTTTATGTTTGCCCTCCATAAGGCCATGAAGTCAGGATTATCAGTCCCATAAGCAGGCTTGTTTAAGATACGAAATCCTCTCGGGACCCTTTCAACCTCTAAGTATGTCTCCAGTGTAACTTTACCCCAGTACATTCTGTGGCCCTTTCTAACTAGTATCTCCAATTTTTTGAAATTTGTTTTTACCTCCGTGGTATCTAGCTGCTCCACAGTTGCTTTAGTTGTCACCAGAATAGGACTGACGCCATTGCTGGATTCAAATAAAGACAAAGCAAAACTTCTTGATGTCCTCGGGTTTGAACTCGAACCCCCTGTATCGTTTCCACCATCAGCCATAGTCATTTTGAACTATATCCGCTGATCTTAAAACGGGGAAACTACTGACATCCGTAAATTCTTGGTATCTACACTGATATAAAAATACTACTGCAAAGACATATAAAAAAGAAGGCTGCACTTATGAAGACTCATGTAACACTACAAAAATGAGTCAAACCAGTGACAATCTTTTACACCCTCATAAGGGAAGCCTGTGCTGCATGATAATATTTCAAATATTACTTAAGATAAAAAAGGAGCACCAGGATATAGTGGTGGTGCAAATCTCCAAGTACAGACAGCAGGAAAAAACACAAAACTGCACCCACCACAAGAAAAGGCACTGGACAATAAATATAAGAAAATTATATAGCCCCCACAATGGCTGAACTCTCTAAGCTCTGACCTATAGACTTGTACTAAGCTAAGCCAATTTAATTCACTAAAAATGCCACCAACATCTTAAAAAAAAAAATCTGGTTCAATTTCAGTTGGCATCCATCTGTATCCCGCTCGGGACGAGACTGAAAATAGGCAAAAAGTTGCCTAGTCCTCCTTCCTGGGCAACAAAAACTACCTAAATTAATAAATAAATAAAACTAACCTGACGGTTCACCTGATGACATATAACACTAAATGTAACTGCGGTTCCTAATTCTCTCCTCTGCCTGCTTGTCTGACCCTGGCACTCTCCCAGCACTTACAAAATGATTCCAAGCGCTTGTCCCCTCTTATTTTCTCTGTGGAGCTTCTCCCCTTCCCTAGACCTTTCCCACCTCACTTGATTATTACCCCTTCTACTATGTTACTACCCTACCCCTGACCCATGTCCTCTATCTAAACCTGTACATCGACAAGGCTTGCTTGAGCAGCTCCTCACCCCCCATCCTCTCCTTGTATTTGCTGCTCCTCTGCCCTGCTTCCTACTCTCCCCATCTTTGCTTACCTACCTTACTTTCTGCTCAATCTTCTCCTGTACCCCTTGTCTACAACTACTTCTCTTGCCTAGTGGTAATACAAAGCCCTGAGGTACTGTATTCTTAGTCATTTCTTGCCTGTTACCCACTAACTATGTGCTCCTTGTTACTCTCAGTTTTTTTATACTTCATGTAATGTTGCTATTTGTTCCACAATTTGTTATGCTCACTGTGTTATTCAATGTATATCTTGACCTTCCTGACATGGAACCTTTGTAAACGAGCTTTAGCTCAAAGGTATTTTCATTCCTAGTTCAAATTTGATGGCAGATAAGGACTGCTTGGCCCACCTAGTCTGCCCATTTCCCTACCTAATTTATAAGCTGCAGATCCTAGTTAACCAGCAGCCTACTTCCTCCTACCCCCCACTAGAATTGCCTTATGTCTGTCCAATGCATTCTTGAATTCCCCCACTGTTTTTGACTCCATAACCTCCTCAGGAAGGCTGTTCCATGCATCCACACCCCTCTCCATGAAAAATACTTCCTCCACACTTCCTAGTGAGCCGTCCCCCCCATCTTCAAATGTTACCCCTTGTTCTTGCACATTTCTTTTCTGAAGATGCTACCCTCTTGGACTTTGTTGATTCCATTGAGGTACTTGAAGTTTCTATCATGTCCTCCTCTCCTTCTTTCCTCAAGAGTATACATATTAAGCTCCTTTAGTCTGTCTTCATATGTCTTCTGGTGCAGACCTGGCACCATTTTGGTTGCCCTCATCTGGACAGCCTCCACCCTGTCTATATCTTTGCGGAGATGGGGTCTCCAGAACTGCATGCATTACTCCAGATGGGGTCTCACCAACTGTCTATACAGAGGGATGACAACTTCCTGTTTTCTGCTGGTGATGCCTCTCCCTATGCATCCCAATGTCCCCCCAGCCCTCCTGACTGCCTTCTCACATTGATAGTCCACCTTTAGGTCATCTGATATAACTACACTCTGGTCCCTTTCCATTTTTGTTGTTGTCAGTATCTTACCCCCCATCATGTACTCTTTCCCTGGGTTTTTGTTTCCCAGGTGCATTACTTTGCACTTCTTTGCATTGAACCTAAGCTGCCATACATTTGACCATTCTGTTCGGTGAGAATCCTTGATTCCATCTCCCTTCCACTCCCCATCAACACTGGTATCCCTCAGGGCTCAGTGTTTGATCCCCTACTCTTCTCCATTTTCCTTAATGATCTTCCCACAGCCTGCTCATCCTCGTCTATCCACATGTACATTGACTATACTGTTTTATACAGTTCCGGAAAAAAACCCTGCTGCTGTGGAAACCAGCTTACAGCATGACTTCAACCAAGTTCAGCTCTGGTTTGCTTCTCACCAGCTTTTTCTAAACACCAAGAAGACAGTCTCAATGGCCTTTGGCACCAGGCAGAGACTCTCTAGGCTCCTGGCCCTACCCACTTTCCACACCCTTGATGGGACCATCCTGGAGGACACCTCCTCATTTAGATATCTGGGGGGTTTGGCTGGACCAGCATCTCATGTTCGCTGTGCATATCGACGCTATCCTGAAGAAACTGTGCCCCAAGCTTGGTGCTCTGTACAGGAATCATAGTTGCATCCCACTGACTGCAAGGCGTAAAATTGTCCAGAAGATGATACTCCCCATCTTTGACTACTGTGACATTATCTATGATGCTGTTCCCAAATCTTCCCTGGCCAAGTTGGACACTCTCTTTAAGTCCTTCTGCTGCTTTGCTCTGGACTCCCCTTCCTGTTCCCACCACTGTGAACTTTATCACTCTCTAACCTTCCTTCCTTTCACAGACGCATCTCACACTGTGCCAAACTAACCTCCAAATTCTGGTTTGGAGTGCTCCCTTCCTATCTCTTATCCTCTCTCTCCACTCCACCTCCCCCCACCTACTTTCTCATTTCTAATGACACCCGCACCTTGACGGTCCCTCGCCGCTCCACCGTCATTGGTCAGACTGGTTTCACTCATTGCATCCCTAAAATCTGGAATTCCCTACCCCCTGAAATATGACACTCCTCCTCCAACTACTCCCTTACCTCTTCCCTACACAGTTACCTCTCCCTCAGCTGTTCCTGCTTTAATCTTCCTTAATACCTATCCCAAGTTTCTGCCTTCCTACGTTGACTCCCCCTGGCAGGATTCTCTACATTCTGAAGGGGGAATCAGGAAATGGCTACCCCTTCTCCTGATATTCAGTTCTTGCCTCTCCCCCTCTCTTCTCCACCTGCCCTTCTGGGTCACCCATGTGCACAACCTACCCCATCCTTTTTACTCCAACAGCACTTGCATACTACCTTGAGCCTGCTCCTGGTACACTCATGCACTATAATGGTTCTGTCACATTATTACTGTTTTGCATATTTATATGTTCTTTTGTATGATTTTGGACTTGTAATTTACCCAGTGTTCCACTACTGTTTATTGTACAATACCTTGTGTTCCAACTGTTGCATAATCTTACAATGCTGTATTGTTTGTACTACCCACATACTATGTAACTGATCTTCCTTCACAACCCTATAACCCCCAGGTCGCACCGTGGAGACAAGCAAATTGTTGTTCAGTGTGCCCTCCTGGTGAAACATTTCAATAAATAAAAATAAATAAAATTCCTCCAACCTTGCCAAGTCCTTTCTCATCCTTTCCACTCCACCTTGTGTATCAGCCCTGTTGCAGACCATTGTGTCGTCTGCAAAGAGACATACTTTTCCTTCCAGTCCCTCTGCAATGTCACTTATAAAGACATTAAAAAGGACTGGAGCCAGTACTGAACTTAGCGGTACCCCACTAGTAACCCCCTTTCTTCACTGTGGACTCTGTTTATGATTACCCTCTGCATCCTGTTGTCTAGCCAATGTTTTACTCAGGCTGCCACCCTGGGACTCACTCCCAGGCTGGCTAATTTGTTTATTAATCTTTTGAGTGGGACTGTGTCAAATGCCTTGCTAAATTCTAGGTAGGAGATGTCCACAGCCCCTCCCTGGTCTACGACTTTGGTCACCCAGTCAAATAAATCAATTAGATTCATCTGACAAGACCTTCCCATTGTGAAACCAGGCTGTTTTGGGTCCTGTGCCCCACTGGCCTCTAGGTACTCAACAATTCTTTCCTTCAGAAGTGATTGCATCATTTTCCCTACCACAGAGGTCAAACTGACAGGTCTGTAATTTCCTGCCTCTGTCTTGCTCCCACTTTTGTGAAGAGGAATCACATCTGCCCTCCTCTAGTCCTCAGGTACCACACCATCCTCCCATGATTTGTTAAAAATGGTAGTCAACGGTGTTACTAGTTCTCTCCTTAGTTCTTTTAGAATTCTAGGGTGAATCCCATCAGGCCCCATTGCTTTGTCCACCTTCAGTTTTAGGAGTTCTTTTAGAACCCTTTCTTCTGCAAAAGGACTGATATCATCCCCCTATCCAGAGTGCTTCTTTTGACTGGATTAGGTACCTCCCCTTCCTCTTCCTTTGTGAATACTGAGCAGAAGTATTTGTTTAGTAACCCTGCTTTTTCACTGTCCCTTTCTGCCCACCCACCCTCCTTTTTATTCAGCCTCACTATCCTTCCCTTTGTCTTTCTTCGCTCCCTAATGCACCTATAAAAGGTTTTATCCCACTTCTTAACCAAGTTGGCTATCTTTTCCTCAGTTTGGGCCTTTCTATTCTGATTGTCTTCCCCGCCTCCTTCTGCTTTAACTGGTTCAGTTCTCTGTCCTGCTCCTTCTGTGTTTCCTTATACTTTCTGAATGCTATCTTTTTCTCCCTAACTTTCCCCACCACCTCTTTTGAGAACCATAATTGATTTTTCTTTCATTTTGATTTATTTGCTTCACACAAAGGCTTATTGCCTCTGTGATGGCAGTTTTGATGTTTTCCCATTGTTGCTCCACCCCTCCTCCATGCCTGTTTGCTAGTGCTTTTCTGAGGCACTCTCCCATTTTGACAAAATCAGTCCTCCTGAAGTCCAGTACCTTCACTTTTGTATGACTTGACTCTACAGCTGAGTTTATCTTGCACCGCTCTGCTTGGTGGTCACTTGTTCCCAGATGGCTACCCACTTCTAAATCCAAGATCCTCTCTCTGCCTCCATTTGAGAGTACCAGGTCTAAGATTGCTCTCTCCTGAGTGGGTTCCAGCCCTAGCTGTCTGAGGCATGCCCTCTGTAGGTCATCGAGAATGGCCCTGCTCTTGGATGTGGCTGCAGAAAAGGTGCTCCAGTTAACATCTGGCATATTTAGGTCCCCCATCAGCAATAGCTCACCTTTCTCTACCATCCTAAGGATGCCTTCTATCATTTCCTTGTCCATTTCCTCCCCCTTAGTATAAATAAAAATAAAAACAATAAAAATATATTTATTCATATAATTTAAAAACTAAAAAGTGTAAATAGCCCTCATAAAATGTCTATCAGGACATCAAAAAACAGAGTTACATTTCACCAGGGCTTCCCCTAGCTTCATCAGACTAAAGTGCTAGTGCTCACAAACAATTATATATAGTGTCCTTAATTAATTATACAATTAAAAACTCATGCAAATTTCTCTTTATAAACACGTGGGAATGCACTTCCCCAGGCACACGTACTTAACTTTATTGAATTCAGATAAGTTAATCATAGATGTTCTACTATCATGAAGTAACAATATTCTGCTACCTACAGTACATCAATTACTAATAATTTCTTTATTGTTAAATATGTCAACATTTCCTATACTGGCAAAATCATTCATTTATTTATATGCAAATGATCAAGTCAAGGCATACGTCATACGGCATAAATTTGATACATCCATTGTTGAATTACCATTTTATAATTTTGAATTATAGAGGATAATTACTAATAATGACTAACAAACTCATTGGGATGGGAACTGATGTCAAGACACCCCACAGGTTAATACTGGCTTCCTATAAAATATCTCCGATCCTCCTCTGGCAGTGGGAAAAGGGCAGATCAGAACTCTACTACAAACAGATCTCAGAAGGCCAGAGTCCTGCATTGAAAATAAATCTTCCTTACAAAGTTTTAATTTGCAGGAAAGCTCCCCAGCCCACAAAAAGAAGAAAACATTTGTCTAGTAAAGTAGCAGAAACGGGGGCATTTCTAGAAACTAACTCTTACACAAAATATCGAAGATAACCCAAAAGTTAGGTGCACAGGAACACTCAAGCCTGTTGGAGGCACAAAAGAACTGTAATTAAAGTAAAAATTGCTCCCTAGTATCCTGTTTGCAGTTATAATGGACTATTCCAAGTGCAAACCTGAAAGGAAAAGCAAAAATGTTCAGGCTCCCAGTTTAGCCATTATAATAGCATGTCCCCATTTACCACATCTGCCTTTAGAAATGTAATCAGATAACATTATAGAGTAAATCACATATGACAAAAACCTAAACCATATCACATTTAATAGTTCAGGGTCAGAACAAGCCACATATTCTGTAAATGTTACAAGATTAAGCTAAAACTATAACAAAAACAATGCACTTACTTTATATAGAAAATCGGCAAAGAGTCTAAGAATGATATTAGCATATAAGCGTTAGACGGGGTATATTATACTTGACATGAATGGTCCACTGGTCTGAAAAGTGCTTAAATAATATATCAGGTTTGCTGTGTTGAGAGGGTCAGGTCAATATAAGAAAAACTTGGTTAATTGATGGCATCCAGTGGATCTCACAAATTATCGCTGTATTTGGCCCAAGTCAGATTTTCAGAATCAGATAGTTGAATATCTGGGCCATTATTTTTTCTGTCTTAGTGTCTATCATCCAGGTATATCTACCCAGATAAGGATCCAAATTGCATTGTGAACAATCTAGGCTAAGGCATCTCGACTCTATGCCTGTATGGATGCTGTGTTTGGTGCAGTTGGGATTAATCCTTTGATTGTTTGATGGGAATAAACAAACAGCTAATGCAGCATGATGTTGTGCAATGGAAATGTAAGCCATTCTCACTCTAGTCCCACAAGGCAAGTGGCTTGTCCTCCGATGAATTGATGAGGCGTCTTTTAATCTATGAGCAGAAAGGTCCAGATTTCATGTTAAGGGCAGGGAAAATGTTTCACATTGCGGTGCCTCCGCCTGGTGAAGTTTCTTGCTGTGCAGTCATTCACAGACTATTACCCCATTAAATAGTAGACATAAATACCTGTATCATATAGTCCCACCCCACAGTGCAGTAACGGGGACAGTGCAAAACATAAGGCAATGGTACACACAAGTAAAATGCAAACAAGATTTATTAGGAAAAGCAGAAGCAAGGGTTTGATAAAGAAGGGTATGGGTTAAGCAATGTAGTAATAATAATATACAGTCCCACATAGGCCTTCTCCTTGTCCATCCAACAACAGCTCTTGCTCTGTCTGGTGCACCAATAAATGAGGTCACAGTCTCTGGGACGACCCAATCTAACGTGAAAAGGTTGCAGCCCCAGTGTTTGGTAGATGACATGACACTCCCAAATAATGAGGAAACAAGCAAGCAATGCATGCAAATAACAGACTTTCAGGATCCCAGGCCTTGTGGCCTAAATGGTATTGTGTGCCCAGGCTGTCTGCTCCATACAGTATGGTCCAATACAGGCTTCTGATGCCCTCTTAGCCATAATTAAAAATGGCAGGACCAACACCCTGGTCAGGTACTTATGGTTTTGTGGACCTCACAGAACCCAAAAGGTGTCAGTTGGTGGATATGCAGAAATACAGACCCATGACACTTAAAAGCCAAAGTAGGCAATGTGTAGTGCCCCAAAGTTGGGGACACAACAGAAAATAATTAAAGGTGCCCCAGGGTAGATAGGTGTGCCCCTGTTAGGTGTACTCCTGTTATGTGTGCCTGAGAGTAGTTGAAGGTGCCACGTAGGCCCCGTTTAGGTGGGCAGCATAGAGGGCAGTAATAAGGGTCCCTCTTAGTACCCCTCTCATCCACCCACAGGCAGAGCATTTGTGTTTAAAAAAAAAAAAAAAAAATTTTCTCCTGCTCGTCTGCTCTGTTCTAATGACCTCCCTTTAAACAGGCAGCACAGATATGGGCATCCACATGCTGGGACTGCTGTCCCTGCCCAGCGTGGTGGGCAGTTTTAAAAGAAAACATTCTAGACCTTCCAGTGTGAGCGTGAGTTTCTGGAACCCAAACCCCAAGCGGAGAGTTTTCAAGTTTTGAACACCAACTGCAGGGAGTTTGTGCCGAGCCTTGGAGTAGAGAAGACTGAGAGAGTGCAACAGGAACCTGAAAGGGCTTACCTGGTGTTGGAGCCAGTTCCATCAACTTTGCGTCGGTCCCCCTCCTCTGGCCAGGGAAGAGAGCCACCTCCGGTCACCAGCCCTGCAGTCAGGTGATCACCAGTGTTGTTGAGTCACAATGAGTGGAGCTATCGGCTGACGTCCTCGATCCTCTGTGTGGGCTCTGTTCAGCCTCGCTTGTTTTTTTATTTAAAAGTTGAGCGGTCCCGCATTGGCGGCGTGCCAAGAGCCGCATCCCAGGAGAGTGTCAGGCAGAGTGCCCGGATACAGGAAGGCCCCTTGTGAGTCCCACCTCCAGCCCCTCCCACTGCAGCAGCCCTTTCACCTCCCGTACCTCTTCTCTTCACCTCGGCCAGGTCGGTGAGTCGGGCGCAGCACGGCTGTGTTAGGGTGCTGACCCCGCCTGGAAGTTTGTTTTAAAATGAAAGAAAAATTCGTGTGAAGCGCCTAGAATGCTCTAGGAAATGTCTGAGAGCCGTGAGGGAGGGTGGGCCAGAGGCCAAGGGTTTGCATATATTAATATTAAATAAGCGTAGCGAGCTACTAGGAGGAGGCTAGTACTGAAAGGCCCTGCAGTGAACTAATGAATATTGAATTTCTGGCTCCCCTGGGGAGTTAAGGGCAACAGACCCCATCTGAACCTGGACATCATTTAAAGGGGCAAGGCAGGCCCGTAGAAGGAGTAGATCCACAGCTTAAGGGGCCCAGCCACAGTAGGCCCACAGCTTAAAAGGGACCCAACCACAGTAGCCCGTCATTTATTTATTTGCTTTTGATGACCGGGTAGGTGCACTAGGCAAAAAAACTGCCTATTTTCAGGCACGACCGGGAGAGTACAATTTCCATAGTACAGTAAGACAACAAAGAGTACAGTTCACAACAATATAGCAAAGCCAAGTGGAGAGTACATGTGGCAAAACACCATGACACAGCATAATGTCAACATTAGGGGCCCAGCCATAGAAGGCCCATAGTTAAAAGGGGCCCAGTAATAGAAGGCCAGTAGTTAAAAGGGGCCCAGCAAATAGAAGGCCCATAGTTATAAGGGGCCCAGCAATAGAAGGCCCATAGTTAAAAGGGGCCCAGCAATAGAATGCCCATAGTTAAAAGGGGCCCAGCAGTAGAAGGCCCATAGTTAAAAGGGGCCCAGCAGTAGAAGGCCCATAGTTAAAAGGGACCCAGCAATAGAAGGCCCATAGTTAAAAGGGGCCCAGCAATAGAAGGCTTACAGGTAAAAAGGGAGTCCAGTGAGTGGAGCCCCTCAGTTAGGAGGGTGTAGCAAGGTAACCGAGGAGTTGGCTAGTAACTCCCAAAGTGGGCAGTGGAACCACAGGGCATTCCACACATTTGATGTAGCAGTTACCTGGACAGTTCTTGAACTGGGCTTGCTGTTGGAAACTGCCTGAACTGTGTCATTTACCTGAAATTGTCTGAACTGTGTTACATTGCCTAAGAACTGCTTGAACTGTGCAGTTGCTCCCAAAACTGGTCTATTGCCCCTAGAACTGGTCTATTGCCCTAGAACTGGTCTATTGTTCCTGGAACTGGTCAATTGCCCCTGGAACTGTGCAATTGCCTGAAGTTGTTTAATTGCCTGGGAATTGTGCAGTTGCCCGAACTGGTCAGTTGCTCTTGGAACTGTGTAATTGCCCTAGGTTGCAGTTGCATCGTAGTTTGTCAGCACCTTGTGCTAAATGAATTCCTGAATCTGTCTTCAGCAGCCTTCGAAGGGCATTGAACCAGTGCATTCCTGAATCAGTCTTCAGCAGCCTTAGGTGTCCAGCAAGTAAATTCCAAAATCAGTCTGTAGCAGGATCTTCCAAAGGTCCTCGTCCATGGCTGTACCCCTACAGCGTCATGTTTGTTGTTTTCTGCTAGTAACAGTTTATGGCCTGTCCCTGTGCAGATCCTGTCATCCATTTTGTTGTTTTCTTTCCTCATCGCAGCTT
Organism: Neoceratodus forsteri; assembly: GCA_016271365.2. Lineage (NCBI taxonomy): Eukaryota > Metazoa > Chordata > Ceratodontiformes > Ceratodontidae > Neoceratodus > Neoceratodus forsteri. The sequence continues at coordinate 1,421,417,932 of CM028129.1, forward strand.
CTTCAAGATCTTCCATTCCAGTTTCCCCAACCAATGTCCCATTTGTTGTTGTACATTTTCCTTGACTCGTCCAGCCATGGTGCCTCAAACTCCATCATCCGCCTGGCTTCCGAAGATTTCCTCATCCTGGGTCTCAGTTTCCATGGGGTTCTCCCAACATTTCCTGCATCTGGTGTTATGTCTCGGCAGTCCACAAGAGGACCGTGTCTGGGCAGTCTTCTGCATCTGGTGTCATGTCCCTGCAGTCCACAAGAGGGCTGCTGCTGGGCGGTGTTCTGCATCTGGTGTCGTGTCCTGGTAGTCCACAAGAGGGCTGTGGCAGGGTGGCTTCTGCATCTGTCATCTCATCCCGTTGTCCGCCAGAGGACTGTGGCCGGATCCTTTGTGCCTGTCCTTTATTTCTGGCAGCCTATAAGCCGGTTTTGTGCTGAAGAGTTCTTGTGTTTGCTCTTTATTTCCGCAGCCCACCAGTGGATTTTGTGCCAAAGAGTTCTTGCATTTGTTCATTGTTTCTGGCACACTAGCGGGTTTTGAGTTGAAAGAGTTCTTGTATTTGTTCCTTGTTTCCAGCAACCCTGGAGAGGGGGTGTAGCCAATGGACCCATGGCCTGTTTAAAGAGCTTCTCTATATCCCTTTAGTCCCACAGAAATTTCCATAGCCATGCCGGCCAGCAAGCCTGCTAGTTCCCCTTTCAGGATCTTCCTTGTTCCCCTTACCTTTTTGCAACAGATTGACCATCACATGGACAGGGACTTTGATAGCTGTGCATGAATTGCAAATTGTATCATTTTTAGAGTCTTGCCATAGCATACAGTAATAGTTCTCAGGTCTGGAGTACTCCAGGGGGGTAGTCACTTGGGTAGAGGTGCACCTCAGGGGTCAGAGCAGAGTGACCTGAATAGTAATTAGAGTCTTCCTCTTATGGGAAGTGGTAGAGTGGCCCATATAGTAATTACAGTACTCTTGCAGTTTAGAAGCTTGTACAGCTCTTGCATTATAGTACTCATACAGATTAGATGCTCTTACAGCTCTCAGACAAAGTACCCTTACAGTTTAGAGTGCTTAGTCTACCCTTCTTCCTTGTTACCGTGTCTTGCTTTCCCTGGTTATAAAATAAATACGTAAAAGTATCTGAACCTCATTTATGACTCCTGCCTCTTGTCAGGTGTTACCATCTACCTTCCTTAGAATCTGAAGTGTCCTTTTGCCATCCCACCTGCTGGGAGCAACACTGGTGTTGGTAATTAGTGTGCAATTTACCTGGGTCATCATAACACAACTGCTCTGATCACCCTTTTACTAAAACTGGATTACAGCACACCACTGTACTACCCCCACAAATGTCCACTACAAGTTTAATGAAATTAACAAATGCACGAAGAGTGAAAGTGCTGCACAGACCACACCACTTCTTCATAGTGCCCGTTGACGAAGTGTCACTGTGATTACACAAAGCACCAGTGACTGTGCAGCAGTTTCACTCTTTGTATGTTTGTTAATTTAATTGCACTTTTTATAGTGGATTTCACCCACTTTGCCTTTTGAGTGCACCGGGTTTGTGTTTTTGTGTGCTGCTGTGCTTTCTGGCAGCACCCATACAGCAACAGGTGCACATGGTTTTGTGCCTTCCCTACAGCTGCTTGATGTAGCTACTGCACCATGGCTGCTGTCTCTGGCTGTGGTTGCACAGCAGTCACTGCAGCTCAGGGGGCTTACAGAAACAGGCTGTGATGTAGAGGCCGGAATAAAGACTTAGAAATTGAGGTCCCCTTTCCACTATGGAGAGTTGCAACCATAAAAGCAATTAAAATTTCCTTCTCTAACATATGGAAGGAATTTGCATGGAAATCCCGTTCTAGATGCATTCGTTCTCCAGCGATTGTAGCAAAATACCTTCCAGCTTCTTATGGGCACTGCTGGAGAGGATGCTATTTCACCTTAGCTGACTTGGGCCATGTTTTCTGGTTTTGCCCCAAATTGACACCATTTTGGTGTACGCTTCAACAGGAACTGAGGGAATGCCTAGGAGAGGGTATTGAATTGACAACAGAAGTGGTCATCTTATCCATCTACCCACCCCATAGACCGCTATGAGACCACACCCTACTTCCACTTTATATATTAACAGCTAAGAAAGCCATAACTCGAAAGTGGGTGTCCACTTTGGTACCTACAATTACAGACTAGCATCAAATAGTTTTGGAAATTTATAGGTTAGAACACCTCACAGCTAAATTACTTAATAAACTGGACCCTTTTGGGACGCAATGGCGGAGATGGATACTTTAACTATCTTTGGTAGACCCAGAATTTGTCCCCTGAATGAGAGGGTGAACCAAAGTACATGATTTTACTGGGACGACCGGAACCCTATCCCTCCATTTGGCGGGGGGCATCGGGAGGATATTATGGGATGGAGGGCTTTATGTATCCTCAGCAATATATATTGAGGTTGTGCCACCTGCCTTAGAAATAATTAAGATGAACTAGAGGGATTAACCAAAGGTTACTAGTGATTGGTGTGTGATGCAACTTAAAGTAATATAATTCATTTGATAATGCATAATCAGTATCAACCTGTTATCTTCAATCAAACAAAATCTTTATTTATTCAGGCGATCACTATTAAGCAAGCTCATTTACAAGATGGACCTGATACATAAGTATACAAATAGTAACAATACAATCCAGACAATATACAATATTAGCTTCCACTTGGTATGAACAAAATGTGTACTGTCTATCTAAGTCTCCTTTAATAAAATGAAATTTAAAAAAAGGAACAGGCTATGATGACAATGTCGTGGCCTTGTGGGGTCTTCTACACTTTGGAAAAATCTTTCATTCTTCTCTTCTGCCCCACATGGTGAACTTCCTCAATGAAGGGGCTGGTGGCTATGGGCAGTCACTTTCAAACTGTTTCTGCTCTTCCTCTTTCCAGATGGGTGGTCTCCGGTTCAAACCTGTTCTGTGCAGGCATTAGTGTAAATCAAGATCAGTCTGTGGTGATTTGGAAAAAATCACCCGCATGTTGAAAGTCTCCCTGGTAACTGCCCAACTCCAAACAAAAGTCCCTTCTTGTATCAACTCTGAAATGAAGCTGCTTCTCCTTCACAAGGTGTCTGAACACTACTCAGAATCTGACTCTGGTGCAGATGCACCCTCAAGCAGCCACAGAAAAGATCTGCAAATGCTGCTCCAGCAACACCTTTTATACTTCCCACCCCCTCCCGATTGGCCAGACCCTCAGATGGTGGGTGGTTGGACCACTAAAGTCTCCTTTTGTTTGGTTGTGGGTTTCTCCAGGTGAAATACCTGTCCTTGCACCCAAGGTGACACTTTGGGCCTCATTGCCTTGACATATTAGTACCTTGCAGTCTGATTGGCTACTGTGTCACCCCTGACCCCTTTCCCCAGTAGTTCTGGGGTCAGGAGTCAATTTTACAGGCCACAGCCATGTTTAGTTTTATTTCACCTTGGTCCCTCACTAGCAGCTTCTGGCCACATGCAACCGATGGTGCTTTTATTTTTTATTTCAGCTTCTAGATTCACTGCATGCCATTTGTCCAGGAAATGCCCCTTGACATGAATGGCAATTTAGCAAGTGCACGATGGTACTAACATCAAAAGGGCCATCCTCACGAACGCTTTGCTCCTCCCGCTGCTGCCCAGTCCCATTGCAGTGACTCCAAGGGGGGGGGAGACTGGGTGATGAGTTGGCAGCAGCCACCTCAAGGGTGATGGTACTGGGGCCTGTAGGAACCAGATTATAACCTCCTAACCTGGGGTTGGGGGAATTGCACAAACTGTGTAATATTTTAGACAGTTGTTAATGATTATTGTAGGATCAGTATTAGAATGGTAGCACTGAGACTGTATATTATGTATTTGGCAAGTCCGTGGAAATAAATTATTGTGTGCTTTTTCATGTATTTTCAGGGTCTGAAGAACCAGACACAAGTAAAATTAAATATCGTCAGCTGCCCACCTGTCACCACTGTTCTAATTAAGAGACCAGATCTCAAGTACCAGCTGGGATTTAGTGTTCAGAATGGCATTGTAAGTCTGTTGATTTCATTTCCGTATCATTACAAGGTTAAGAGTGCCAGGTGAAATGAAAATAAATTTCAGATGGGAACAGTCAGCACTAGGAACCACATACCCAAGTGTTGGGCAGGACCCAGTTTGTAGTTTGTGTAAATTTTTGTTTACTTACTATTTAATGCAGTATATTAGATTGTTTCTAGCTAATCCTACTGACTCCCACCTTGACATTTGCTGTAACCAAGAATCCCAGTGTCCCTTACAGCTGACATAAGAGCTGGGCTCCAGATGTGGAAGATTCAACAGCCTAAAGTACATATTAGAGTTTTTGTAAGCTCTGCTGTTTTGTGTGCTGACCCTACAGTCATCCTGGGGGTAAGTACAGTCAAGAAGGACTGTACTTAGCCCCGTGAGACCAGCAGAACCAGCAAGCAGCTGATCAGAGCTTATAAATGCTGTTAACATGCACTGCCGTTTGAGTCAGCTGTGGTGAAGTCTGTCATTTCTGGTTACAGCAGATGTCGCACTGGGAGACAGCAGGATCAGTCAGATACAGAACTATCTACTATACTGCAGGAAACAGTAAAAAAATATATTATTTTGTACGCAAAGTGCAAATTGGGGCCAGCCCCACACTTGGGTGTGGGGAATTTAGTGATAACTGTTCCCCTTTAAATCCAAGCAAAATGGTGAAAGTACAACACTGCCTTTACAATGCAGTACAACTTTATTTACTGTGTGTAGTGAATTTTATACAAATGTATCTTAAAACGCTTTGAATTGGGAAACGATACAGTAACAGCTGAAAGAAATATGCAATTAAGTAAAACGAGAATTACTAAAAAGCGCAAAGAGTAAAATAGAAACAATCAGTATTACGTGTGCTACAAATTCTGATATACTATTGGGTAACTGAGAAAATTCATATTTCAAAAGTATTTGGCAGTACTGTTGTCAGTAAACAGTGTAAGGATTTCGGAAGAGACATAGTACCGAGACTGCACTTGTCCAGGTATTGAATGACCTCCTAATAGCGAGGGATCGAAAGGCATGTACCATCTGGGTCCTTCTTGATCTCTCCACAGCATTTGACACTGTGGACCATGGTGTGCTACTGGAGTGCCTGCGGTGTCTCTGGACTGTCAGGGACAGTCCTAGAATGGTTTCGATCTTTCCTCATGAGCAAGTCCCAGAGGGTGGTCACTGGAATTTATTCCTCTGATGCCCTTCCCCTGTCCTGTGGGGTCCCACAGGGCTCCATATTGGCACCCATGTTGTTCGCAGTGTACATGCTGCCGTTAGGAGATATCATTAGATGATACGGTTTGAGTTTTCACTGCTGTGCAGATGATACTCAACGTATCTGTCCTTTCTACCCGAACAAGGGGATGCAGTCTCTGTGTTTAACAACTGTCTCACCGAGATCAAGGACTGGATGAGCACCAGCTGGCTGAGGGCATATGGCTTGACGGCGTCCAGCTTACTGCCTCCAACCAGGTGTATAACTTGGGTATTATTTTTGATGGTAGCTTGACCCTCAAACCTCAGGTGTCTGCCGTTGTCAAATCCTCTTTCTACCATCTGAGGAACATCACCTGAGTGAAACACCTGGTTCCTCCGGATAACCTTCCAATGTTGGTCCCTGCCTTTATCACCACCCGCCTTGACTACTGCAATGCCCTCTACCTAGGACTTCCTTGGGTTGATATCCGCCACTTACAGCTAGTGCAAAACGCGGTAGCCAGGCTGTCGACTGGTGCATCTAAAATCAGCCATATTACGCCTGTGCTGCATGGACTGCACTGGCTACCTGTTCAGTGGCGGATCACCTTTAAGGTCGGTCTTCTGACCTTTAAAGCCCTACACAAACTGGGACCCAGCTACCTGCAAGATCTCTTGACTCCCTACCACCCTCTCTGATCCACAGACGAGGATTTCCTAGAGATTCCCAGGTTCGCTTTGAAGACATCCTGTGCTTGTGCCTTTCTTTTGCAGCCCCCACCCTGTGGAATTCTCTCCCTCATCGCTTGAGAGAATGCCTGACCGGTGGAGATTTAAGTCAGAATTTAAGACTTATCTTTTTCAGATGGCCTTCCCAGATGATTTTAATTAATTTATGTATCTGTAATTTTACCAATTTATGTTTTGTGGTTCACTTGTAAAGCTCCTTGGTTTCAAGAAAGGGGCTCTATGAATAAAATTAGCTTTGTTAGAAACAATTGTGCAGAAAAACAGACATAACTTGATTGGGAGCGCACCACTAACAGGCAGTGAAAAAGGTGGGGTTGGTTTTAATCTGAATTGGAAGATGAAGGGGACCCACTGGGGCAGAGAAAGGGAGGAAGGTGTTCATATTGTAGTAGAAGAAATGCTAAGGGACCACCCACCCGTAGTTGAGAGGGAGATATGCGCGATAGAAATAAGTCTAGAGTTGGAGAAAAATTAGATAGGGTGGAAAATAGGCAGGGATGAGGCCTGAGAAATACGGAGGGGCAAGGCAAGGCAAAAAAGGAACTGGAAAATGTGTAGGGAAGTTTTATAGTGGAGATGGTATTGGATAAATGAGCCAGTGGAGGCAATGAGGCTTGCAGTGACATCACATTTACAAGACGAATGAGCTGTCAAGCAGCTGCATTTTGAAAAATGTGAAGTTTAGAAAGGCAGGACTTGGGAATTCCAAGAGAGGGAGCAATTATAGTAGAGGAGATACTGGCATGATTAACGGTTTCAGCAAAGATGGGTTGAGAAAGTGACAGACGCAGTTAATATTGCAGAGTTGGGATTGAGAAAGTGACTGATGCAGCTAGTATTTGAGAGATGAGGCTAAGTAAGTGGTAACTTTTTTTTTATTCTTTGGTAACCAGGTAAGGCTCACTGGGCACAAGTGCCTGTTTTCAGGGGCGACCCAGGCTTAGCTGGGGCAGCAAGTGACTTGTTCAGAGCTCATTAGTAAGCTAGACCACCGCCACAGCAGAAAGATTTACTGCTGCGCATGCGGGTGGCCTGGGTTTGGGAATGGACTGGGGATGCTAAAGGGCTGGCCGGGACGGAGGTGGATTGAGCTGCCGTTGTATGCTCTCCACCTCCAGGGTGAGGGAGGGATAGAGTGCTTCTGGTCCCTGGGGCTCTCCAGGTGACCACGGGATGCCTGGCACCAGTTAACTCTGGGGAGGTGTGTTGGATGTGTAGCAGTGATGGATCGCGGCATCCACCAGACGACGCCCGCCCCGGACAAACATACTCTATGGAAAATCCTCCCTGGCAAACCCAGTTACGCCCCGCTGACCTGTGTGTGCCTGTCGCATCCCAGACACAAATCTACTGGGGTTAGCAGGGAAGGGCTCCAATGGTCTGCCCTGGGGGGTAATCCAGGGGGCACTGATGGTGGGGGATTTTGGGTCTGTCTGTGGCAGCGGGGGGCTGAGGGGGTCAGGCCACCGATGCAAAAGAAAGCACAGTGTTTAAAAAAAATTAATAAATAATGCAAGTGGAATTTGTGGGACTCGAACCAAGGTCTGCTGGATGTACCAAGCTCATTCACAGCTTGTTACTCTAACCACTAGGCTGTACTGCCAGCCCCAGTTCAGGCAGTATTGCAGAGATGGAGTTGATGAGGTGACTGGTGCAGGCAGTATTGAAGCGATGGAGTCGATAAAGTGACCAGTGCTAGCAGTATTGCAGAGAAGATAGTAGGCAGAGTTTTTGACCGTGGACCTATGTGGTATGTCCTGGCTCAAGCTCAATACCTAGTTTTCTGAGATGTTTAGTGGAAAGTAAAATGTCAAGGGATGTGACAGGAGAGGTCAGTGTGGGAGAGGATGTTTTCTTGTTGAGGAGGAGGATCGAGTCTTAGCAACATTAAATTAAAGATAACCGAGTTGGGAGTCAGGGTTAGTTTTGTCAAGATGGTGAGAGGTAGGCTGAGGCAGGATCAGAGAAGAATTTGAAAGAAATGTAAAGTAGAGCATCGTCGGTGTAGAAGTGATAACTGATGAAGTCTAAGATAATGTGGCAGGAGGGGATGGAGATAGATAGAAAAAAGAAATGGACCAGAAACAGAGCTTTTGAGGGATACCATAGAGTGGGGTTGGGGAGGAGATAGAAAAACACCACCAGAGACAAAGAAGGGTCGGTTGGAGAGGTGTGAGTGAAATCAGGAAAGAACATACCAGAGACCCCATTACAGTGCTCAAGACAGTCAATGAGGACAAGGTGATTAACTTTGACAGATGCTGAGCTCAGGTAAAGAAAAATGGGGATCTCAAAGAAGCTTTCGTCAGAGGCAGTGACAACCAAAAGGAAGATGTCTCAGTGCTGTGTTAGATGTGAGGAGACAAACTGAAAGAGATGATGGAGAGTATGTGGAAGAGATTAGGGAGATGAGTGAAGACAACTTCTACAAGTATTTTTCCGATGAAGTAGAAGTTAGCGATAGAGTGTTACCTGGAGAGACACCAGCATAGCAGGAGTCCTCATGGCATCTAGGACAGTGCTTGTGGAAACCGATTAACTATAACTGTGATGGATGGTGCTAGAAGAGGAAGGCAGTAGGGAGTAAGGTACAAAGGGATTGGGTGACGAGTAGAAGTACTCAGGTTCACATTCTGAATGATTTTAGAGAGATCTGAGGCAGCAGTGAGGGGAGATGAGAGGGTGGTGGGAAAGATAAGGCATTGGTGAGAGTAAGGAGAGGGGGTGCATGAAGGAAGATTTCACACGGTTGAGGGGGTGGGTGGGATCAAAGGTGGTAAAGTGATTTTCTAATTATTAGTGGTTATTTTAGAGTAATATATGTATCAGATTCTTCACATTTGGAGGAAGAGGGGCTATAATGGGGGGGTGAAGTTAAGTAAATGGTGCAGTGAGTTGATTGTATTGAAGAGGAAGAGAATGGTTGCCTTCATCTTTGGAAATAATGGAGGTAGCTATCTGGCTAGCACCACGACAACACTGCTGCTTGCCATCCAGATGACCTGGATTTGCACCCTTAGCAAGGGATGTCTGATGTTGACCAGAGATGTGGGGTTCTGGTGTCTGTCCTGGGAGCCTCAACCTTGTGGAGTGTGGACACCTCCTTCTGCTGTACGACAGCCCCTCCTGGTCATGGGGAGAGTGTGTCATGTGGGTATGAGTACATGGTCTCTGGTGGGGCCTTGCATCGGCATGCACCTGCTTGTCTGGTGAGTGACATGGAGGCATTGTGGGGTTAGTGGGGGAGTTCCAAAGGAAAGACAGGGCTCATCCACCCTTCAGCGAGTCCAGTAGGTGCAATGCAAGGTCACTCCTTGGGACTACACCCTGGAGGAGGGATAGGGGAGGACCTTAGTGGTATAACATATCTCAGCAGACTTAAGACAGATAAAGCTGCCCAGTAGGGCCCTGCTGATTCCTCTGGCACCTTGCCACCTCTTTCATTGTATCCAGACCATCGAATGCAGTTTGTCCTCGCTGTTTAGGTCACTGGAAAGTCCCACCCACAGAGGATGAGCTGTGGGTTGTGGCCTGGGGATCCTGAAGGGGCACTGAGCAGAGGCTGGCAGCAGGTTGGGCCCTGGGAAGACTTTGATGGGAAGAAGAGTTTGAGCAGATAGGAGGAGGACCTGGAGACTGACAAGGACAGATGGGGGTGTAAACACAGTATGAGTCTGAGTGTGGCTTCCAGGCCTCACAGTGAGCTTTGAGAGGACTGCCAACATCTCTGAAATTGACGTCATTCTTGCACCTAAGTGACTTGGAGGCAGGTCACAGTGACAGCTTTGACTTGGGTCAAGTTGCTTGAGGGAAGAGGTAAGAACATGCTATCAGATGACCTTCCAGCTATAAAACCTTTATCAGTGGAGCGAAAAATAAAGCCAATTAACTAACCTCTTTTCTTCACAAATTCTCCATGGTAAATGCTTTAAAGCTGAATTGTTCCCTGTAATACCGTTTCTCCGTTTTAGTGTAAGATTTCACTTTACGTCATCCTTTGGAAGATGTGCATTCACATTGTGTGTAACAAAACAGAAGGGTTGAATTCAGTGTAGGCTGAAACTATAATCTGCTTGCTTTTTTATTTTTATATGAAACATGTTTTACCAGGTGAGCAGAGTCCAAGAAGGGCTTGTTTCCACTTGTGACAGAGGGTAGGGGATACGTGGGAGAACTCAAATGTAAGCATTAGGTCCTCCTCAGGAAAACTGATCAGCACTGTGTATGTAACCTGTTGCTGTTTTTTTGGAAGGCATGTCCCACTTTACCTGCACAAGTATGCCATCTTGAGTTAATTTGAAATCTGTATCTAGGGAGAGAATGTGTCTGGAGTGGGGGCAGCTAATTATTTTCATAACTCTTATTTATAAATTAATTAAACCAGTGAAAACCATCTACTGCATATGTTCTTCAGCCTTCACATGCATGTACACTTAAGAAATACAAAATAGTGTATAGATCTAAGAGACTGAAAGTATGAAAGCAAAAAAAAAAAAAGGCACCGAGATGCATTATGCAAGGAGTTGCAGTAGTTCAGATTTCCAGTGTTGAATAGCTGAATCCACAAAGATTTTTTTTAAACGTTATTCCTAGAGATCAGTGAGACATTACATACAATTAGAAACTTAAGGATTTATTCTGAAAAAAGTTTTAAATTATTTATTTGCACAAATAGTTTTGTTATTTCAGTGGGGGAAGGGGTTAACAGAAAATTAAGGAGTCACATAGCTTATATCAAGAGCTCGGTATTAATTATTTTTTATTCTTTGGTAATCCGGTAAGGCCCGCTAGTCTCAAGTGCCTGTTTTCAAAGGTGACCTGGGAGCACTGGGGAGGTTAAGTGACTTATCATAGAATCATAGAAGCTGTTGGCAGAAAAGGACACCTGTGGCCCATCGAGTCTGCCCACTCCTCCCTGCCCCACCCCACCCCCTTCTCCTCTGTATCTGTTCCATGCTCTTTTGAATTCCCCCCCACTGTTTCAGCTCCCATCACCTCCTCCGGTAGTCTTTTCCAGGGGTCCACCACCCTTCCGGTGGATTTGTTCCCTTAAACTGCCCCGAATCTCACTTCCCCAACCTCAGACTGTGGCCCCTTGTTCTGTCCATGCTTTTCCTCTTGAAGAGGCTCCCTTTAGCTGCCCTGTTTATCCCCTTCACGTACTTGAACATTTCAGTCATGTCCCCCCCTCTCCCTTCTATTCTCCAGTGAGTACAGGTTCAGCTCCCTTAGCTTTTCCTCATAGGATGGCCGATGCATGCTCTGTACCATCTTTGTTGCCCTCCTCTGAACCCTCTCCACCCCATCTATGTCCTTTCACAGGTTGAGTCTCCAGAAATGAATGCCGTACTCCAGAGGCGGCCTCACCATGGACTTGTAGAGTGGCATAAGTACCTCCCTCTTCCTGCTACAGTCGTGGCCAAAAATATTGGCGCCCTTGCAGTTTTTCTAATAATGCACCATTCCTTCCAGAAAATTGTTGAAATTAAAAAATATCTTGGTATCCACATATGTATTTCTTTGGTCTGCAGTGGAATAAAACACAAAAAGCAGAAAAATTTACTAAATCTTAACTTATTCCACACAGAAATCCTTAAATGGCCCGGGCAAAATTATTGACACCTTTTAGAAGTAGTTAGAAATAATTAGATTTCAAGCAGGTGATTCTCCTTCACTTTGGAATTGAACTCACTCTGTGGTGAGTTGCAGAGTGCCTGCAATATAAAACCACTCATTCAACCAGTTTGAATGAGAAAGGACTCATTCTCCTGTTTTGTGTCACTGTGTGTACACTGGTAGCATGGAGAAAAGAAAGACAACCAGAGAATTGTCTGAGGAGGTCAGATAGAAGATTGTAGCCAAGCATGGACAATCTCAAGGCTACAAATCAATCTCAGAGACCTTGATGTTCTTGTTTCCACCGTACATAATGTTATCAGGATGTTTAAGGCCCATGGCACTGTAGCCAACCTCCCTGGACTTGGCCGTAAGAGAAAACTTGATCGAAGATTGCAGCACAGGATTGTTCGAATGGTGGAGAAATCACCTCTATCAACTGCCAAACAGATTCAAGCTGACCTTCAGACACAAGGTATGACAGTTTCAACTCACACCATCCGTCGTCAACTCAATGAAAGGGGGTTATATGGTAGGAGGCCCAGGAGGACCCCACTGCTGGGAGCGAGACATAAGAAAGCCCGACTGGGGTTTGCCAAAACACACCTGAACAAGCCAAAATCTTCTGGGAGAATGTCCTGTGGACAGATGAGACCAAATTAGAGCTTTTTGGTAATGCACATCATCTCTATGTTTACAGAAAACAAAATGAATCCTTCAAAGAAAAGAACACCTTCCCTACAGTCAAACATGGAGGAGGTTCAGTGATGTTTTGGGGTTGCTGTACTGCCTCTGGCACTGGGTGCCTTGAACGTGTGCATGGCATCATGAAATCTGGAATTACCAGGCCATTTGGACCACAATGTTGAACAGTGTCAGAAGCTGGGTCTCCGTCGAAGGTCGTGGGTCTTCCAGCAGGACAATGACCCCAAACACACTTCAAAAAGCACCCAGGAATGGTTCAAGACAAGACGCTGGACTGTTCTGAAGTGGCCAGCAATGAGTCCAGATCTAAATCCCATTGAAAACCTGTGGAGAGATCTGGAAACAGCAGTTGGGAGAAGGCACCCTTCAAATCTGGGAGAACTGGAGCAGTTTGCACTAGAAGAGTGGGCCAAACTGCCAGTAGAGAGGTGCAGGAAGCTCATCCATGGCTATAAGAAGCGGTTGATTGCAGTTATTTTGACCAATGGCTGTGCTACCAAATATTAAGTCTAGGGTGTCAATAATTTTGTCAATGCCATTTCTTTTCATTTTCTGATTTAAAAGGATATATTAAATTCTGAATCAAAAACCAAGGTTCTGTAATATTAATAGAGAAATAAAGAATTGTGGAGACCAAATAGTGTACTGTTAATTTCAACTTATGTTTAGAGGAATTGTGAGTTATTTGAAAAACTGCAAGGGCGCCAATATTTTTGGCCACGACTGTAGTTCTAGGGACATGGATATGTTGTTCATCCACACTGTCTGGCAGGTTCCTTGCCGCTTTAAATCTTGCCGGAAGGTCTTCAAGCTGGCTCCTCCCACCCACCCGGGTGGTAAAACTCGCGGCTCCGCCTCATGACGCCAGATCTTCCTTACCGCTTGGAAGCTCAGGTTCCCTCCTTAACGCTCTGTGTGATAGACTGGATCCTAATTCTTCGGTTCGCCCGAAACTCATTTTAAAATTTTCAAGACTTCGGTCATCTTTCTCCCTCGCCGCTGCGATGGGCAAATTGACTCCTTGTGGGCAGAAGATGTCCAGGACGGACCCGCACTCCACGTGCGTCTACTGCCTCGGCCTAGAACACGACCCGCAGGCCTGCGAGTCATGCCGTTCATTTTCGGCCAATGTCCTGGAGGACCGCACTGCCCGGTTACAGCTTGGGCGCCCCGAGAAGCACTACCCGCCGGTTAAGTCAAAGGAGGCCCGTTGGGCTGTTACCGCGGTGGCTGGCTTGGCTGAGCAACTCAAGCAGATGATCACCCTTGAGGAGGAGGCGGCCCAGGCCGCATCATCCTCTTCCTTGGTTGCAGCATTTATCCCGCTCTCACTGGGTACCTCGTATTCAGCTTCGTTCAAGGAGCTTTGCCAATCCCTTTCCACGAAGGGAGAGGGACATCGGGACATTCCTCTCGGTCCAAAAAGAAGGACTCAAAGGGTAAGTCCCATCGTCGGCGTTCGTGGGAGCAGGAGAGGTCTCCTTCCCGACAGCAGACTGTCGACTTCAGTCGAGGCTGCGGCTAAGGCCGCTGACTTCACGGCGTCCCCATCAGGCCAGCCGGCCGAGACACCAGTCGACACGGTCGAGATTTTTCTCGACCCGTCGGATGGGCTGTCAACTGGTGAGGCCGACAACCCTTCTTCACCGGTTCCCCCAGTGGAGTCCAAGGACCTGCCTGCGCCCCCGGTGCCGCAGTCCCCGGTTAAGGCTTCCGAGCCGAGGGAAGAGTGGGTGTCCCCGGCTCCTTCCCAGACCCGTCCTCGGAAACAATGAGGATCTCGGTCTCTGTCTCGGACATTGTTTCGGTCCAGCCGATCCCGCCAACATTGGCGGTCTCGGCACCGAGGTAAGCTGCGCCACCGCCGTCTCGCCTTCCTCTCGAAGAGGAGGAGGCTTCTCGCGCAATTGCGTCGGACGCCACGAGGACCTGATGGGCAGCAGTTACTTCTGTCTGGGAACAAGTCGACGCCGTCACCTTCCCCGGCCATCAAGTGACTGTCACCCAAGCGGCTGAAACAACCCCTCGCTGTAGTTGAGGTGCCCATGCCTGGGCCGGTTGTTCGGCCGAAACCAGCTGCCCCACCGATTGTGGTGGAACCTCCGCCTCCACAACCGAAATCGGTGGCGCCGACCAAGGACTCCTGGTCGGGTCAAGGCCTGCCCCACAGGTTGTCGGTCACCCTCACTCCTGACCGTCCTCAGCAGGTGCAGGGTGGCTCAGGCCCCAGGCAGCTCTTCGCGGACTCCTCAGAGTCCGACGACGACTCTCCCTGTTCTCCAGGCCTATTTACCTGGAGTCCTCCGGGGGCCAGTCGATGTCCGAAAGCCCATCATCCTTCATGGGTTTGTTTTGGCTCATCTCGGAGTCCACCGGGATGCAGCTCGAGCCCGTATCCAAGCGGGCCAAGTATCCCCTGACGGAGATACTGGACCGAGGGGATTCACCCACAGAGGGCTTTCCGGTGGCTGAAGCCATTGTTGGCCCAGCCTTGGAGCTCTGGCAGCGGCCTGCTTCCTGTCCTGTGCCTCCGGCCAGGATGGCCAGGAAGTATGCGGTCCCTACCGGCTCTTTGCCCGGTTTTTCGGAACACCCCTCTGCCGAGGGGTTGGTCACCGACAGCGTTTTCCGGCATTCCAGGAACGCTAGGGACATGGACAAGCCCCCCGACAAGGAATCCAAAAAGCTGGACTGCGCCGGGTGCAAGGTGTATGCTGCATCCTCCCTTGGCCTCCGCCAGGCCAGCTCAGCCGTGCTGATGGCACACTTCTCCCACGCCCTCATGGGCTCCCTGGATGAGGTGATCCCTCATCTCTCGGCTGACCTGCAGACCATGGTCCGGCAGGTGCGGAACCAGGGTAGGGCAGTGGCTAAGCAGCAGCTCCAAATGGCTCTGGACATCGGAGACTCCTGTGCCAGATCGGTTGCGGCCGTGGTGGCCATGCACCGCAGAGCATGGCTGAGGATATCCACCTTCACGGCGGATACCCAGCACAAATTGGCGGATGTCCCCTTCTTGGGACCGACCTCTTCGCCCTGGGTGGAAGGTCACCTCCAGCGGATCGAAAAGTCCAATGCCACTCTGGACTCTGTCACCTCCGCCCAGAAGGACAAGGCTGCCGACAGCAGCAGCACAAGTCCTTTCGTCCTTCTGCGCCTGCGGCACATCCGGCCCACCAGCACCAGGGCCAGCAGGCTCGCGCTTGGCATCCCAAACCCAAGCCCGCGGCTTCCTCCAACAGCAAGCGGGGAGGTAAAGGCCCAGGAGGTCCCTCGGCCAGTCCCTCCTCCAAGCCTGCCCAGTAACGGGTTGAGGGGTGTCGCCCCCAGCCTACACTCCCCCCGGGTTCCCCCCATGGGGGGACAGCTCCGCCACTTCCTTTCCGCCTGGTCCGCTATCACCATGGACCAGTGGGTGTTGGAGGTGGTAAGAAAGGGCCTGCCTCTGGAGTTCGAGCAGGCCCCACCCTTCCAGCTGCCGCCTCGGGGCCACGGGGTCCACAGTTTCATCGGCCCCTCGCCGAGCCGATATTGCCCTGCTTCTAAAAAGAGGTGATCAGGAAGGTGGCGGATCCTCCTTCAGACCGGGGTTTGTGTCCAGGTACTTCCTGGTCCCAAAACGGACAGGGGGCTGGTGCCCCATTCTCGACCTGCATGACCTGAACAGGTTCCTAAGGTCTCGGACCTTCAGGACGCGTTCTTTCACGGCCCAATCCATCCGTCCCACCCAAGATTCCTCTGCTTCAGGGAGGAGGGATCCCTTTACGAGTTCTGGGCCATGCCCTTCAGCCTTTCCCTAGTTCCCAGGGTCTTCACCAAATGCATGGCAGTGGTGACAGCATTCCTGCGGTGCCGAAGGGTCCAGGTGTATCCCTACCTGGATGACTGATTGCAGCCCCCTCCAGAGCGGAGGTGGAGTGGTCCAGAGATCTGGCCCTCCAGGTTTGCTCTCAGGTTGGCCTCCTCATCAACGAGGCCAAGTCGGAACTCGTGCCAAAGCAGGTGATACAATTCATGGGCAGAGCTCGACTCTCTGAGCCAGAGCACGGCTCCGCCGGACAGGGCGAGGTTCTTTCCTCCTTTGCCCAATCATTTCTGGTTGGGCAGTCGCACCCTGCCCGGGACTTCCTGCGCCTCCTGGGTCTCATGGCAGCCTGCACCAGTGTGGTCCGTTGGGCCCGCAGGTACATGCATCCCCTCCAATGGGGGCTGGCCTGCCAATGGTCACAGCACTTCGATCCGCTGGATCAGTTAGTGACAGTGCCCCAGGGGATGTGGAATGCTCTCCAGTGGTGGACCGTTCCAGCACATCTGCAGGAGGGCATCCCGTTTGTCTGCCCCGAGCCGACGGTCTCGCTATCGACCGATGCCTCTCTGATGGGTTGGGTTGCCCATCTGGGGGAGCACAGGCGCCCGACCTCTGGTTCCCTCGAGAGTCCCGATGCCATATCAACCTGCTGGAGCTTTGAGTGGTTCATCTAGCCCTCACCGCCTTCGCTCCATTTCTACGGGATCAAGTGGTTCAGGTCCAGACGGACAATACCACGACCATGTACTACCTAAACCACCAGGGTGGGCGCTCCATGCCTCTGTGCAGGGAAGCTCTCCGCATTTGGTCACTCGTGCACAGCCTGGAGGCGGATCTCCTCGCCATTCATGTGTCAGGAGCCTCCAACACCCTGGCCGATGCCCTAAGCTGGATAGGGGCTGCGTCTCATGGTGGTCTCTCCTGCGGAGGTAGTACAGGATCTCTTCTCCCACTGGGGCCGCCTCAGGCGGACCTGTTGCCTCAAGGAGAATCTGACTGAGACTGTTTCATGCCCGCCCCTCAGCAGGGGCTCGGGTGCAGGGGATGCCTTCTCAAGGCCATGGACCCGGGCCTCTTCTACACCTTTCCCATTTCCTTTGATCCACAAGGTGCTTCTCAAGGCGAGGAGGGACAAGGCGCAGGTGATTCTGGTAGCCCCAGACTGGCCCCGTCAGTTTTGGTATCCAGATCTCCTCAGTCTCGGCTCCAGCCCGCCCGGACCCGATCTCAGTCAATCAGGGGAAGATATTCCGTCCGGACCTTCAATCCCTGCACCTGACGGCCAGGTTCCTGAGTGGCTAGAGTTCCAGGCCTTGGGTCTTTCCGACGAGGTCCTCAGCGTCGTTGAGGCATCCCATAAGGAGTCGACCAGAAAATGCTACGCCTTCAAATGGAAGAGATTCTCCATTTGGTGTCAGGGCAAGGGCCTGGACCCTTCCTCCTGTTCCTTGGCAAGCATTCTGGACTACCTGTGGTCCCTTTCTCAGCTAGGGCTTCGGTCGATGACCCTTAAGGTGCACCTGGCAGCCATCTCTGCTTACCGGGCGCGGGCCAAGAAGCAGTCAGTGGCACAGGAGAAGGTGGTCGGTGCTTTTTCAAGGCCTTGATCACACTATCTCCTCCAATGCGAGAACCTCCACCTCCATGGGATCTACTGCTGGTATTGGCTAAGCTCATGGGCAAGCCATTCGAACCGATCACGCCAGGTGTGACATCTCTCTCGCCTGTCGTGGAAACCGCCTTCTTGGTGGCTATCCGTCATATATGGACCTAGAAGCGTTAAGCTTATTGTAAGGGCAGACGCTGAAGTTCGAGGAGAGGTTACGCCAGCAGTTTGTCACCTATGCTGAAGACGCACCTGGCAGACCTGCAGCCAAGTGGACGATAGGCAGGTGGATCACCTCCTGCATAGATTTCTGCTATAGGTTGGTGGGCATGGAGCCTCCCAGAGGGATAAGAGCTCATTCTACCCACCATACCGCTGCATTAGTGGCTGCTTCCAGGGATGTCCCTATCCAGGAAATCTGCAGGGCTGCTACCTGGAAGTCAGCACACACCTTCATCACCCACTACCACATCGATCTTGAGTCACGCTGGGATGCTGGTTTTGGGGCCTCGGTTCTCCAGTCTTTATTTCCCAAGTAGGGGGTGTGCACCTTGCCTCCCTCCTCCTGGAGAACTGCTAGGAGTCTGCCAGACAGTGTGGATGAACAACATATCCATGTCCCTAGAAATACAGGTTACTCACCTGTAACAGGAGTTCTAGGAATGGTATATGTTGTTCATCCACCCGACCCACCCGACCTCCCCGGCTTCGGCGCACAGCCTGGCTTCCATGGGGCTAGATCTGGCGTCATGGGGCGGAGCCAGAGTTTTACCACCCGGATGGGTGGGAGGAGCCAGCTTGAAGACCTTCCGGCAAGATTTAAAGCGGCAAGGAACCTGCCAGACAGTGTGGATGAACAACATATACCATTCCTAGAACTCCTGTTACAGGTGAGTAACCTGTATTTATATGCCTCCCTATGCATGCCAGCATTCCATTTGCCTTACCCACTGCTTTCTTGCATTGGTTCCCTACCTTGAGGTAATCTGAAATTATAATCTCCAGATCCCTCTCCTGCCTTGATGCCTTTATTTCTGACCCCCCCCCCCAGGTGTGTATTTGGCCTGTGGGTTATTATGTGTCATGTGCATCACTGTACACTTTTTGGCATTAAATCCCAGCTGCCATGCTTCTGACCACTCCTCTAACTTCTTCAGGTCCCTTCTCATTTCCTCCACCCCCCATTGTGTCCACCCTGTTACAGTTCTTTGTATCGTCAGCAGACAGGCACACCTTCCCTCAGTCCCTCAGCTACGTCTCCGATAAATGTATTGAACAGTAAGGGCCCCAGCACCGACCCCTGGGGCACCCAGCTTGTCACCCTCCCCTCACTAGAGTACACCCCGTTTACTACCACCCCTTGGCTTCTGTTCCTCAGCCAATTTTCCACCCGCCTTGTTATTTTTGGCCCCACCCCCATGTTTTCCAGCTTATTGATCATCGTCCTGTGAGGTATGGAGTCAGAGGCCTTCCTGAAATCCAGGAAGGCTACATCCACCGCCCCTCTTTGGTCTACCACCCATGTTACCCAATTAAATAATTCAATGAGGTTTGTCTGGCACGATCTCCCTGCAGTGAAGCCATGCTGTCTATCATCCTGCAGTCTGTCTTCTTCTAGGTAATTGACCACCCTCTCCTTGACCAGTGCTTCCATCACTTTACCCACCCATGATGTGAGGCTGACTGGACAGTAGTTTCCCGCCTCTTCCCTGCTCCCACCTTTGTGGAGCAGTACCATGTCCACCCTCCTCCAGTCCCTAGGCACCTACCCCATGTCCAGTGACAAATTGAACAACCTTGCCAATAGTGCCACCAGCTCCTCCCTCAACTCCCGGAGCACCCTAGGATGTAGAGTGTCCAGGTCTATAGCCTTATCCACCTGTAACTTATCCGTCTCCTCCCTTACCCTGCCTTCTGTGAACAGGCTTGGGTCAACACCTGCACCCTCCCTTCCCCTCCTCCTTCTTAACTTTGGCCCATTTCCATCCAGGGCTTCAGTTAACTCCATGTTGGGAGTATTGGACTTCCAAAATAAAGAGTGAGGAAGAGGAAGTCATAGACTTCCAAGTGTAAAAAAATAAAATTGGATGACTTCTAAAACTGACGGTACAGAGGACAAGAAATGAAGGATTTTTTCTAAAATATATTGAATTTTACCACTAATGTTTATTTTAACATCCACAAATTGATCATTCCTAGAATACTGTCTTCCAAATTGTGGGATCCTCGGAAGTATTTTGACTTCCAAAAAATTGGAATGACTTCCAGATTTTGTCTCATGGAAGTATTAGACTTCCACTAAAAATAAATTCTCTGAACCCCTGCATTCCATGCCCTTCTTCCTTGAAGACTGAGCAGAAATATCTGTTTAGTATCTTGCCTCCTCAAAGTCTTCCTCCACCTGTATGCCTCCGTCCCCCTTTAGCCTATTTCTTGTTTGACCTTCCTTCTCTGTCTCTGACATACCTAAAAAAAAGGTTTTGTTTTCCCTTTTGGCCTGCCTAGCTATTCTCTCTTTTGTGTCTGCCTTTGCCCTCCATATCTTCTGCTCAGCTTCTCTATGTAGGACTCCCTGTCCTCTTCCCTCTGGGTTCTCTTATACGTTTCGAATGCCCTTCTTTTATCCCCAGTTGCCCTCCTCACCTCCCTGGTGAACCATAATGGCCTCCTCCTCCTCTCTCTCTCTCTCTTCCTTACCTTCCTAATGCAGGTTTCCGTGGCTTTCAGCAACCCCTTCTTGATTGATCTTCATAACTCCTCCATGTCCTCTAACTGCTCCTTCCCCTCCATTCCTCTCTGAATATCACCCTCATTCTGTTGAAATCCGCTTTTCTGAAGTCCATAACCTTATTGTTTGATCAGCACTTTTTTGTTCCCGTCCATACCTTGAACCTCACCGTGTTGTGGTATCTTGCACCTAGGTTGTCCCCTTCCTCCATGCTTTCCCCATTGATGAGGACCACGTCTAGTATATTACCACCCCTGGTGGGCTTCTTAACCAGCTGCTACAAAAAAGCTCCTTGGAGGGACTTCAGGATCTCCCTGCTTCTGATTGAACTTAATACTGATGGGAGATCCCAGTCAACATCTGGGAGGTTGAGGTCCCCCACCAGCAGAAGTTCCCCCTTGAGTGCCATCCTCTGGATCTCCTGCAGCATCTGCCTGTCCACCTCCTCTCCCTGTGTTGGAGGTCTGTAGAACACACCAATTCTCCAGGATTCTCCAGACCTTTTGTCCAGCGTGACCCACAGGACCTCCGCTTCCTCATGGTTACTCTGATGTCCTCCCTGACATACAGCACACCCCCTTTCTTCCCACCCTATCCTTCCTGAAAATTCTGTATCCTGGGATACCCACCTCCCATGTGTGGTGTTCTGACCACCAGGTCTCGGTTACTGCTGCAATGTCTATTCCCTCATCCTCCATTATGGCTTTGAACTTTGCCATTTTATTTCCTAAGCTTCTGGCATTTGCATACAGTCCTCTCCACCAGATGCCCCTCTCCTCTTTGCCGATGCACCCCTTCCTTGCTGCTTCCCCCGATATCTTGCCCGATGTACTCATCCCTTCCTCCTTGCTACTGCCCATCCCCTGCCTTGCCCCCTCCTGCGGGGAAGTGCTAGCTAAGCTATCACTGCTTCCTGCTCCCCCTCTCATCTGCCTAGCCTCGTGTCCCCCCAGAAGGTTAGACCACTCAAAACTCTATGTACCCTTGAAGGCCCCCCTCGCAGAACCCTAGCCCCTCTCTCACTGAGGTGAAGCCTGGCATTCCAGTACAAGTCCTCATCCTCCCACGTGTCCCCACAATCCCCTATATAGGCATACCCTTCCTTCCTGCACCATTACCTCAGCCAAGCATTAAATTCCTTGATTCTTTATTTCCGGACAGAACTGGCACAGGGAACCGGCAAGACCTATGAGAACGCCAATGATTTCGCCTCATGTCTGCAGCCTTTTGCCAGTGCCCTGAACCTCCTCTGTACCTTCTGCATCTAATTTCTGGCCAAATCATTGGTCCCCAAATGGACTTGCTCAGAGTCGCACAGTATGCAACTGGTGGTTGTGGGTATCAACCCCAGGTCTGTCTTGTTTGGCTGTACCAAGCTCATTCAGAGCTTGTTACTTTAACCTCTAGGCTATACTGCCAGCCCTAATTGTAACACATATTATAAGGTTTCTTAATGTTCCAAACTTTTTCATCCTTTCTTCAAGAAAATATTGACAAGATTTCAAAGCCCAAATTTAGGCCACTAAATGTAAAGATTTAAATCATACAAATGAATGGAAATTTTAAAAAGAGATAACATTTGTCTGTAATATACATGTCAAAAGTTAAAAGCCATTGACTAGACATTTCAGCCAGTCTGTACAGGGTAATGATCAATAGTATCCACTTCGTACTCTTCAAAATCTGACTTCATAGTGCCAGCCCTCCAGTGCAGGGGCAAGGCACCCATCTGTGACGCAGAATACCCGGTTTTGGGATTGAACCTGGGACATCAGAGGGCCAACCGGGGGGAGAAGGATTGAGCATCCTAGGGACTGCTCTCCTTCTCTGGGTGGGAGTGGGGTAGAGTGTCAAGCACAACATGGACCCCTGGCGGAGGCTGGGGACACCTCCGTGCCGGTGCCGTTACTTGAGGGGGAGGCGAGGTGGACGCTGGATGTCATTGCACGTCCCTGCCCCGGGGGGGTTATTACTACAAAATAGCGGCTGCCCTTAATGATGCCCGCTTGGCCGGCACTGATCATACAACACGAGGCTTCTGAGTCCCGTCCTATCCCATTGCCTATCGCCAGCCGATCCCGCACCCTGTCTTGGTGGGAAAGCCAAGAAGGCAATGGGCATATCTGCTGGCACCCTTGTTCCATCATCGCAAGATCGAGTTGGTGTGGTGGCCTGCTCCTTGGGAAAACTTAGGCAATACTTAAAGGTGCTGTGGGTCAAGTAGGGCCGAGGTACAGGGTGGCTCGTTTAAAAAAAATTAAATGAAAAATCTGACTTCATTGAGCAGGTAGCTGGATATTTTTCTCAAAGGACTTGCTCGGTCGGGGTCTTAAAAAAAAATTAATCTTCATCTTGAAAGGTAAACTTGAGCCTGACTGGGGCAAGTAAAGAAGCATAGATTCCTGCTTCTTTAAGATCAGTCATTATAGTCAGTAACCTGCTCCTGCTATGATTGATCTGGAGACTCAAGTCAGGATATATATGTAAGTGAACACCTGCGTAGAAGAGCTTTTTTTTCTGTCTTGCCAACTGCAATGTTTTGTGCCTCTCTGGTAATGTATTGAAAGTCATTATAAAATGGTTTGGATGAAACAAGCAATCTGATTGGTCAAAAATGGGCACATGACCATGCATTAATTTCAGTTACCGCACAACTCAATTTTTACTTTCTTTTTGTTCTGCCTTTTTAACTCTTAAAACCCTTTTATAAGCACAATAACAAACTCCAGGGTGTGTGATAGTGCCATAAATTACCGCTCTGCCCAGGTGGTTGAAGACACTTGGCTGCACCTCGTGCCTCAAAAGCCACCTGGCACATGTAGTAATTTAGCATTACCACACACCCTGATATGTGTTGCTTACTTATCACATAACTCAAACCATCTGCCGAATTCAAAAGCAGTCTCCTCAGTGACGGTTTCTCCATCTCGTTTTTGTCTCTGAAACTGTGGGTGAAATATGGAGTTCAGTTGTAAAGGAGGATTCAATGAAAAAATGCTGACAACGCTGACTAAATTTCATCTTTGAGCTCCATCACAGGAATAGTAACTGGAAATCTGGTCAGTCTTAAATTTCAGAGCAGTATCGTACTCTCTAGTTTCTCCATTCTGGAGGACTGTTTAATTTGTTCATGTAAGGCAGCGTTATTTATTTATTTATTTGATGGCTTCCTCCACAGTATGCGTTCTAGCACCCACTGATTACGTGTCCATTTCATTGGCCTCAACAGTTTTCTTGGTTGCTTCAGCTCTCACGTCAGTAGCGCCCAACCAAATTGAAATCTCATTCAGCATCATTTCTACCTGCTGAGACGAGGAGTGACCACTCTGCTTAAAACTGTCAGTAATGCCAGAACTTATTGGACTGGGGGGGTTTAGAGGCCTGTTTAGGCTTAACGCTCACTTCTGGGCATATGTCTGGAGGGCTTTCTGCCCTGACCAGTCTGAATGAGATTGCAGGCCCCTGGGTTGTAACTCTTCTCCTGGACAATTTTTTGGGAAAATAAACTTGTCCGTAGCCACCAAATGATTGTCCATTTGCACGCACAAGACTGAAGTGTAATTCTAGCTCTTAAGTAAAGAGAACAATGCAGATACCCCAAGTTGGCATCACTGATCAGACTCTTTGTTCGGGGCACGTGGAGTCTGGGGCATTGCAGAGATGGTGAATTCAGGCTTACAGGGAGGGACATGGAGATATCTTTTGCAGTGGCATCTTCTATGGTGGCCAGCACTATAGCATTGATGACGTGGGTGACCATTTGCTGTTGGTTGGGTTCCATCTATAGGAAGGGTGCCAAAGGTGTCTGCAATGATGGAGAGACGGGTGATGTCTTGGTGGGAGAAAGGGAGAGGAGGCTAGGCCAGTGTATCCAGATAGCGGCCAGTGCAACCATGCCCCCAAAACATCATTTCATTTCATTTTCTGTACCGCTCACATTGTCAATTGGGAGTTAATACATGCGCATCTAATACTTAGTCTACATGGGTTTTATATATATTATAGTATTCTCCCCCACCCCGGTTTGGAATGTGTACTGCTTTTTAGAACACATATGTATTAACTCCCCATTGACAACATGGAGTGATACAGAAAAGAGAAATTCCTTCATACTTACCCTCTCCCAGGAGTCTCTGGCTCCTATTGGAGAATATTGTCCAGGATATCTAAAGAATTTGGATTTCAGCACTGATACATTGTTGTGATTACAGCTGAATATCAGGACTTGTCTGCACTTGTCTGTATAAAAGTATTAGACTCATATGTATTAGCTCACCATTGACATCGTTGGAGCTAACAGAAATGGAAATTATGGTAAGTAGGAAGGAATTTCTCCTTTTTATGCTTACTTGCATGTGCACAAGAAACATCTTGTTTTGCTTCAAAGAACGGCATTTGAGAGGTGTGTCACGTACTAGCCCAGTCCAGAGCAATCTACATTGGGCTTGTCCCTGACAGAGCAATGGCCAGGCAAGCAGAGTATAATGGGTGGTCACAGTTTCATGGGTGTAAACTTTGTGTACCTGAAAGAAATGAAGTGCACCAATGAGAGCGCTTCAGTACTTTCATTTGCATAAAGCTGTCCGGGAAGCAGCTGAGCGGCGTTATGTGCACAGGGTTTCGAGAAAGAAAACGCACTGGTGGTGGTGGTGGTGGTGATGGGGGGGGGTCAAACTCAATTAAGCCGTAAACAGCTAAAACAATGTATCAACAAAATATTCTCAGAAGAGAGATCAGTACTGTTAAAGAATAGCATAATTATTATTATTGCTAGTTTTGCAAACAGTGACTGCATTTTTTGTATACCTCGTCTGCAAATGTAGCATACATAACGAACTGTTGGTGGAGATACAAGCCACCTCAGAATTATCTACTCCAGGCCCTTACCCAGTTAGCTAGATTGCTGGCAAATCATTCGGCCAGCAGAATCTTCTCTGGTTAGCCGAGTAACCCTCCGACTCCTGTAGCGCTAGTACAGGCAGTGCCTATGATGAGAAGCTGCTGCTACCTCAGATAAACCTCCTTTTCTTCGGCCCCTCGACAAGCCCTCTACGGAACAGCAAAGCTCTTGACATCGTTAATGGTGGTCCAGCTCGCCAGCCCTCTCATCCAATGACATCCAAGCATTACATGCCGCACCACCATCCCAAATTGGTTGTACCAGAGCGGGCAAGTAACAGGTCAGACCAAAGTTGCACGTCACCATCTGTGCAATGGTCATGACCTTCTGACCTCAAATAGCCATTTAATGCGTAGGTGAAAGTTTTGCCGTCCATGCTGTCAGGAAAGATCATGAGGTCATGACTGTGTTTCAACAGCTTCCATCTGTTTCATCCAGTATATGTGCCTTGATATCGAGGGACTGATTGTTAATCCCACACAGTTTAGTTGCCCTCACAGTTTGCTCTGATGCCAGCTTTGCCCCATACTGGGAACCCCGATTCCTCATCTGACAAGTTTCCCACAGCTGACAGCCTGGATGCACCTTTTGGCAAGATGCCATGTCAGTGCTCGATTTCCTGGTGCTCAGAATGGGAGAATGCTGCAGCCACGGAAATGACAGCACAGAATGGTCCCAAGGCTGTCATGAAAGAACAAAACTCTCCTGCTTATGTTTCTGCTGCGATGTCCCCCAGTGTAAGTACTGTGCAGAACCTCAGTGTGGGACATGACAATTTTGCTGAGACTGGTGAAGAAAAGAGGGGGGGATACCTTTTGTTTCTGAGGGAAAAGTGTTGCAAACGAAAACAGACATCTCTAATGGGGTTACTAGCGAGACTGCAGCTGCTCAACCTGGACAGTCAAGAACTGTAATAAGGGTTGGGGAAACTGAAGTACATATTACAGGGTGAAATTAATCTACTAGATTGCAGTAATTCTTCTGATATACCACAACCAAATGCTATTATGTGTGTTCCTAATAAGGGACAGCCTCTCACTGATTGTATAGTTGCTTGCTAGATCGTGTAGGGGACTACCCTGTGGCTGTCAACTTAATTGACCATGTGAGTACTGATATAAAAGCAGTGTCAGAAGCCTCCAATGACCAGTCTAGGTTGCTAGAAAGTTTTAAACTGTTCTGGTGGACCACAAGACTCCTTGGATAGTTCCCCTCGGGCAAACTTCTCAGGCCTCCTGTGCTACAGAGGGGAGGCCCTCGTGCACACTCCTCATAAACACAGAGGGCGCAACCTTTAGAGGATGGCAACTGACCCAGTACCAGTAGCACTGGTAAGAGGTGGGGATGTCACCCAGTGCACAGGGACAGAGGTGCTGCTAGGCAGGCCATTTCATATGGCTGAATTGTTCCAGAGACAGGTAGAACTGACAGTGCTGGAATGCTGTTCGCTTGAAATATGGGGGAGGTACTGAGGATTCTAGAAGGGGAATTAGGTACTTGAAACCCTCCTTCTCGGAACCCCCCACATAAACATACCAGTGACACTGGGGGTGCCAAATCCCCCAGCATCATCACCTACAATATAGAAAAATGTCCCTCGTCATTTTGTTGTTTTTTGGGAGCGGGGAATCCTATAAAACAGTCCATCTTTGTCTTTTGCGCCATTAGTACCCCCACTCAACCCTCCCACTCAGCCCCCACCACCCCACCCCAAGCCCTTACTTACTCAGTGGGGGTCCGACGCCATAATTTTTTCCACATCACAGACATGTCTTCACTGTTCAATGCCGAACCGCAAACTGAAAAAATCAGGTATGTGGCTCAATATAGTTCAGTGAGGGTTTGAGTAGCATGACTTGGGCATTTTTCAATATTTTTGCTCAAATTTTCAACATACCTTTTTTGGGACACCACCTTGTGAGCAATGAAAGTGACGTTGGGTAAATATGTCCCAAAAGGTGATTTCGCAGTTGCTGCTCAAAATCATCTTTCGGGTAAGAGTTGAAGATTTTCTCCACCATTGTTCATGAGGTTGGGTCATAAGAAGACTATGTTGAAAATTTGGCATAAAAATATTAACAACAAAGTTGGCTACATTGAAGTTTGCAAATGCAGGCTTGTCACTTTGGTAATTTTCAATATTTTGACCCCAGATTTTCAACAAAGCCATTTCTTCACAGCACCTTATGAATATGACAGCTGTCATTTTTCAAATCCTGGCCAAAATGTGTTCTCGCATCCCAAAAGGTGATTTCACAGTCACTGCATGAAATCATCTTTTGGGCAGGAGTTGAAAATTTTCTCCACTACTGTTGATGAGGTGGGGTCATAAGAAGGCTATGTTGAAAATTTGGTGTAAATAATATTAAAAAACAACAAACTTACGAGGCTACGTTGCAGTTTGCGAACGCAGGCTCGTAACTTTAAGACACCCCTGCCACATACACCATGCAAGGAAACATTTGGCAGTGACAAATGCGTATTCATTTATTGGTTTTATACTGGTAGGCAGGTGAGCAAGAGTGCCAGTTTTCACATGTGACCAGTTAGATTATATGTTACAAAACCCCAAATATATAAACAACCACAAACATACATTAATACAGAAAACAGTATTGACACTTACAAATAAATACACTGCCTTAGTAAAAATAAGTTTGTTTTTATCCTAAGCAAATCAGTGACAGTAGTTAGTAAATTATTATATGCCTTCATTGCCTAAGAGTTTAGGGATTTCAAACCTCATTTGGTACAGAACAGGAGCGTTTTGAGTGTAAATTTACTTTGGGACCTTGTGTCAAGGCATTTACGGTTTTGGGGGAAAATTCAATTATATTGTCAGGCAGTATACCAGGTGTTATTTGATGCAAAAAGATGAGCGATCTGTAGTTAAAGGGCAACTGTCAGCTCCCCAGGAGCAAAGAAGCGAGACCTTTAGGACCTGATTAACAAAACCGCAAAATGATTGAATTTTTACTAGGGCTGGACGGACTGTTCTTATGAAATCGGAACCCCCCTGATCCAGCAGTCCCCCATGGACTCTGATAAATAGGAACTCGTCTGCAGAAGTCCGGTTCTGAGTCCTTGGAGCGATCACCCTGTTTTCCTGTGTTTCCAAGTGACCAATGTGTAATTTTTATCCACTGTGTTGCAGAGTGCATTTGCACAGACTTAGTCTAACAAAGAAAAAAAGAGGGCATAGTAGAAATGTAAGACCATGGTTGCCTATGAACACTGCACTGGAGGTTGCTGACTTCATTGACTGAGCGATCTGAAAACTGGTAACTGGGAGAGGCACAGTGAGCCAAGGCTCATCTTTAGATGCTGCTGAGGTTTGTAAAACTAGCTGTAATTGGACTTGAGCTGAAGCAGACAGAGGTAGGAGACACCCATTTTTGCTTTTTAGTGAATAATGTGGTTTGCACAGCTCAGCTCCATTTTCCTCAGTTACAGCAGGCTGTTGGGCTGGACAGAATGCTTTCTTGATTCCATTTCGGGTCAACTTTGTACGCTCAAGCGCTCATTCTTTTATCAGGCTGACTGAAATTTTTCTACCTTTTAGGAGTTTCCACTGTTCCACACACAGATTTGTAAAAGGAAAAAAAAAATTAAGAAAGCATTTTTTGTTTAAGCTTGACTTTCCATTGAGGTAGCCCCAGTGACTGAGATTTGAAAGGTGGAGGGAAGATAATTGGAGACTCAACCAGAGCTGCTCGCAAAACTGTCTGCTTACTAGAAAAGGGAGAATGCAGTGTTTTCTTTTGGTAGCATCACTTCGGTTTCTCATTTGCTTGGGGGGAGTGATTGTGCATCAGATGACAGCCAGTAGCACCTTCCTGACATCATTTCATTTTATTTCATTTTTCTGTACCGCTCCACACTGTCAATAGGGAGTTAATGTATTGAGTCTAATACTTGGTCTGTACTATATTACTAGCTGAAATTTGCTACTGGATTTAGATAATTCTCTTATCTGATAAAGTTCCTTGGCAATATACTACTGATAAAGGGAGGGGAGGATCTGGCTGGTAGACCCTGCAGTTAAGTCTGCCTGACTACATAAGCTTTGCTGAAAAAGAGAACCTGGAGTGTAGCTTGCCTTTTTTTTTTCATTCCACTAAGGCAACAGATATAAGTAGAAGGGCGTAGTGTCACAGGGTAGATATAATTTGGCTGGGCAGACAACTGCAATTTTAGTGGTAGCCTGGAAAGAGATGCAGCGGCAGCACATTGCACTGTAGTAGGTCCAGTGAGGGGCGTTCTAGAGGCGGCCACAAAAGGTGTTTGCATCTGGGAATGTTTGGTGGGAAGCTGAATGGTTTGGTATGTTGAGTAGTGTGGACTATTCTGTGCAGGGGTGCCTCCAATGCCGGTACCAATCGACTGAGAAAAGCACTTTCCTCGGTCCGATGGGTACCAGCATTAGAAGTGCAAAACACATTGTGTATTATCCCTGTTAACTATAATGGCATTAGTGGGAGTTCTCTGCAGCTTAGCTAGTTGGTTGTGTCATCAAAGGCTGGCTGCAGAGGACTTCAATAAAATAATGGCTGACGGGGTCTCAGGATCAATCAGATAAAATAAAGATGATAGCCCTATAAGGTAATGTAAAAATTTCAATCAATTTGTAGTCTTGCTAATCGGGGCCTTAAGGTCCCCCTTCCTTGCTCCTGGGGAGCTGACAGTTCCCCTTTAAAGCAGTTTTCAAAAGTAAAACACTCTAATGTCTGATAGCATACACAATGATGCGTTTTCATAGGGAGACATGTATCATGTCTAATGATACTATGATAGGTAGATACGTGAACTCACAGGCCCTGTCAGTTTCCTCTGCCTGATTATCTATTAGTTTAAAGGCAGAGTTGATGGTCTTCCAAGATCCGGCAAAGGTCCTTGACTTCCATCTTTTTCTAATTAAGTATCAAGTTTATGGGCTTCAGTCAAACTTGAAGTCTATTAAAATCTTCCTGCATTTTGTCATTGAGGTCAGTTATGTCCTCATCTTTACAATGTAGAACAAATGGAGCTATCAGTATAAAGAAGTGGGAGGCAGTATAGTGCAGTGGTTTAAGGCTCTGAGCTGCAAATCTGGTGATATCCAGCAGACCAGACCTGGGTTTGAATCCCACAGCTTCCACTTGCATACTGTGTGACCCTGAGCAAGTCACTTAATTTCCCTGTGCTCTCAGGTCGCTCCTGTAAAAAAGCTTTCAGCTTAGTGTGCTACTCCTGGTTAAACAACTAAAAAAAAAAAGTATGCCTGTATGGTGACAGAATTCAGGAAGGGAATTAACAAAAAGTGTAAATAATAAAGGGCCAAGATGGATCCTTGGGATGCCACAAACAGTATTGTCATTTTCAGAAAAAAATACGTCAGTCAAGGTTCTGTGGGTCCAACCCTTCAAACAGCTAGAGAACCACTACGAGACATCCTTTGAATCATGCCAGAAGGCTTGCATCCCCCTGGTGTAGCACGGAGGAGTGGGTGCTAGGATAAATCTCAAGCCTCAGCTGGTTTACAGACTTGGGAGTCTGGAGAAGGCATCCAGAGCCGTGAGGATTGCCCTAGTAGACAAGAGGGGCTTAGACACACCAGGAGGAAACAACAACTAAAAGAACTGCTATCAGGATTGTTTGCTGTGAGTCGGCTTCATGAAACCAGAATGTTAAATTGGCATATGGTACAGCACCTCATGTGTATGAGGTGCTAACATTTAAAAACTGCAGTTCCTGCTGGCTTGCTTTCTGTCAAGTTTTTCTGGTATTTTGCCTCCCACACTGACACAGCCTCCCACTTTGTCTGTCTTTCTGCCAACTCAGAAGACTTATCCATCAGTTCCACTTTTGTCCATCATACTGACAGAGAAGATTTTTTTTTACATGAATTAAATGCAGATCCTATATAGGGTTCCATTTGTTCCCAATACAATGTTAAAGAGTGAGTAGCACCACAAAATAGCAGATGGAAAGTGTTATTAATATTTAAGAGTAAGTCAGTTCTTTTTATTTAAGTACTTTTTTTCTCTCTTGCTGATTAGAACCATAGACTTTGACGGCAGATAAGGACCGCTTGGCCCATCTAGTCTGCCCATTTCCCTACCTACAGGATAGGCCGCAGATGCTAGTTAACCAACAGCCTATTCTAGGGACATGGATATGTTGTTCATCCACACTCATTGGCAGGTATCCTTGCCGCTTTAAATCTTGCCGGAAGGTCTTCAAGCTTGCTCCTCCCACCCACCCGGGTGGTATAACTCTCGGCTCCGCCCCATGACGCCAGATCTTCCTTACCGCTTGGAAGCTCAGGTTCCCTCCTTAACGCCCATGCTTGAGACTGGTTCCTATTTCTCCGCTTATGGATTTAAAATAAATTTTATGAAAAGACTTCAGTCTTCTATCCTCGCGGCTGCGATGGACAACCGACCCCGGATTTCGGAGATGCCCATGCGGGCAGAAGATGTCTCGGACGGGATCCACACTCCACGTGTGTCTACTGCTTAGGCCTTGAGCACACCCGCAGGCTTCGCGACCTGTGCTCATCTTTCTCGGCCTACGCCCTCGAAGACCGTGCTGCCCGATAGCAACTGGGCCGTCCCGAGAGCGCTTCCTCCGTGAAGTCCAAGGAGGCCCGGTTGATGTGTCCTCACGGCGGCAAGCTCGGGCGGATCAGCTTCGAGCGGATGGTCGCCTCGAAGAGGAGGCGGCGCTGGCCGTATCTTTCCTCGGCCGCGCATTTATCCCGCCTCTCTGGGTTCTTCCACACGGCTTCTTTTAAGGAGCTTTGTCTGTCCCTCTCCACTAAGGGAGAAGGGCTCTGCCTGCTGGACCTTATTCTCGGTCCAAAAGAGGGACAGGGGTAAGTCCTCCGTCGACGCTCTTGGGAGGCGGAAGGTCCCTCTCCAGGCGTCGACCGGCGTCGGCTTGATCGACCATTTCGGCTTGCCACTGGCCTCGCGGTGTCCCGTGCCAGGTCAGTTGACCGAGACTCCCACCGATGAAGTCGAGATTTTTCTCGAACCATTGATTCGGGCTGTCGCTTTTAGCAGCCGAGATTCCCTTCCCGGTCCCCGGGAGGAGTTGAGGATCCTGTGGCTCGCCTGTGCCTCCGGTTCGGAGCCCTCGGATGGACCATCCGAGCGAAGGAGTGCCGTTCCGCCGACACCTCCCGCACCGACCTCAGAAATTCCGGGACTCTGGTCTCGGTCTCGGTACTCTTCGCGGTCCAGCCGATCCCACCGTCATAGGCGGTCGGTCTCGGCACCGCCGGTAAGCGGCGTCGCCGCCTCGTCCTCCTCCTCTCGGATGAGGAGGCCCGCGTGAATTACGCCGACGGTACGAGGACCTTATGTTGCAACAGTCTCTCCTGGCCGGGAGTAAGCTCACCCTCGCCTTCCCCGCCATTAAGTGTCTGTCACCGAGCGGCCGACACAACCCTCGACTTATCCGAGAGCTTATACCAGGCCGTTGTTCGGCCAAAACCAGCTGCTCCACCGATTCCGGTGGAACCTCCGCCTCCACAGCCACCAATTGGGGCTCCGACCAAGGATTCTCGGTCGGCTAAGGGTCTACCCCATCGGCTGTCAGTTACCCTCACTCCCGACCGACCTCGGCAGGTGAAGGGTGGCTCAGGCCAGAGGCAGCTCTTCGAGGACTCTTCCGAGTCCGAAGATGATTCCTCCTTTTTCTCCAAGCGACTGGACTTGGAGTCTTCAGGAGGTCAGTCAATGGACGATAGCCCGTCGTCCTTCCTAGGACTGCTTCGGCTCATCTCGGAGTCCACCGGGATGGAGCTCGAACCCGTTTCCAAACGGGCCAGGTATCCCCTCACGGAGATTCTGGACCGAGGGGATTCTCCGACGGAGGCCTTTCCGGTGGCCGAGGCCATAGTGGGTCCGGCACTGGAGCTTTGGCAGCGCCCTGCTTCCTGCCCTGCGCCTTCGGCCAGGATGGCCAGGAAGTATGCGGTCCCTACCGGTTCCTTGTCCGGTTTTTCGGAACACCCCTCTGCTGAGGGGTTGGTTACCGACAGCGTTTTCCGGCGCGCCGGCAACGCCAGGGATGTGGACAACCTCCTGACAAGGAGTCCAAGAAATTGACTATGTCGGGCGAAAAGTCTACGCTATGCTCCCTCTCTCGGCCTCGTCAGGCCAGTTCGGCCGCCCTCATGGCACATTTTTCTCATGCCCTGTTGGGCTCCCTGGATGAGGTCATCCTCATCTTCCCGCCCGATCTGCAGACTACGGTTAAGCAGGTGCGGGACCAGGGCAGGCGGTGGCCAAACAGCAGCTCCAGACTGCTTTGGATATAGGGACTCATGTGCCAGATCGGTGGCGGCGCAGTGGCTATCAGGCCGAGGCTTGGCTGAGGATATCCACCTTTACTTCGGATACCCAGCACAAGTTGGCGGATGTTCCCTTTTTGGGGACTGACCTCTTCGGCCCTGGGGTGGAAGGTCACCTGCAGAGGATCGAGAAGTCCAATGCTACCTTGGACTCGGTCTCTTCCGCTCAGAAGGACAAAGGCCGCAAACCACAGCCTCAGCCCTTTCGTCCTTCTGTGCCCCCGGCGCGCCCGGCCCAGCAACGTCAGGGCCTGCAGGCTCGGCCTTGGCATCCCAAACCCAAGCCGCCGGCTTCCTCTAACAGGAGGCAGGGAGGAAAGGCCCAGGAGGTCCCTCGGCCGGTCCCTCCTCCAGTCTGCCCAGTGACGGGCTGAGGGTGTCGCCCCATTCCTGCCACCTGCCTCTGGTCCCCCTGGGGACGGCTCCGCACTTCCGTTCCGCCTGGTCCGCTGTTTCCACGGACAGGTGGGTCTTGAGGTGGTGGGAAGAGGCCTGCCTCTGGAATTCGAGCAGGCACCACCCTTCAGAGCCGCCGCCTCGGGGGCTTCCGATCCCAGCTCACTGGCGGCTCGTCGAGCCGACATCGCCTCCTCCTCCAGAAGGAGGTGATAAGAGAGGTGGTGGACCCTCCTTCAGACCCAGGGTTTGTGTCCAGGTACTTCCTGGTTCCGAAGCGGACGGGGTTGGCGCCCATTCTCGACCTACACGACCTAAACAAGTTCCTAAGGTCTCGAACCTTCAGGATGGTCACTCTGGCTCAGATAATACCATCCTTGGAACGCGGCGTGTGGTTCTGCTCTCTGGACTTGCAGGACGCGTTTTTTCACGTCCCTATCCGTCCGTCTCACCAGAGATTCCTTCGCTTCCGAGCGGAAGGATCCCTCTTCGAGTTCCAAGCCATGCCCTTTGGCTTGTCTCCAGCTCCCAGGGTCTTCACCAAATGCATGGCAGTGGTGACAGCATTCCTGCGGCGCCGAGGGGTCCGGGTGTACCCTTACCTGGACGACTGGCTGATAGCAGCTCCCTCCAGGAAGGAGGCGGAGTGGTCCAGAGATCTGGCCCTCAGGTCTGCTCTCAACTGGGCCTCCTTATCAACGAGGCCAAGTCGAACTCGAGCGAAGCAGGTGATTCTATTCATCGGGCGCAGCTCGACTCTTCGAGCCAGCGCTGCTCCCGGCGGACAGGGCCGAGGTTCTTTCCTCCTTTGCCCGATCATTTTGGTTGGGCAGTGCGCCCTGCCGGGACTTCCTGCGCCTCCTGGGTCTCATGGCGGCCTGCACCAGCGTGGTCCGTTGGGCCGCTGGAACATGCGTCCCTTCAGTGGGGACTGGCCAGCCAGTGGTCTCTGCGCTGCGATCCTTTGGACCAGCTGCTGTCGGTGACACAGGATGTGGCAGCTCTCCAGTGGTGGACGTGTCCAGATCATTTGCAGGAGGGCATCCCGTTCGTCCGCCCCGAGCCGACGGTCTCTCTATCGACCGATGCCTCTCTGATGGGTTGGGGTGCCCATCTGGGGGAACACCGGGCTCATGGCCTCTGGTCCCCACGGGAGTCCCGATGCCACATCAACCTGCTGGAGCTCCGAGCGGTCCGCCTAGCTCTCACCGCCTTTGCTCCATTCCTCCGGGGTCAAGTGGTCCGAGTCTAGACGGACAATACCACGACCATGTACTATCTAAACCGCCAGGGCGGGACGCGCTCCATGCTTCTATGCAAGGAAGCTCTCCGCATTTGGTCACTCGTGCGCAGCCTGGAGGCGGATCTCCTAGCCATTCATGTGGCAGGAGCCTCCAACACCCTGGCCGATGCCCTGAGCCGGATAGGGCTGCATCCCACTAGTGGTCTCTCCTGCGGAGGTAGTACAGCATCTGTTCTCCCATTGGGGCACACCTCAGGTGGACCTGTTTGCCTCAGGAGAACGCAGGTTGAGTCTGTTCCATGCCCCCTCAGCAGGGCTCGCTGCAGGGGATGCCTTCTAGGCAGTGGACCCCGGGCCTCTTTACGCCTTTCCCCATTTCCTTGATCCACAAGGTGCTTCTCAAGGCGAGGGAGGGACAAGGCGCAGGTGATTCTGATAGCCCCAGACTGGTCTCGCCAGTTCTGGTACCCAGATCTCCTCAGTCTCAGCTCCAGGACTCCGGCAGCTTCCAGCTCGCCGGACCTGCTCTCAGTCAATCAGGGAAGGTGTTCCATCCGGACCTTCAATCCCTGCACCTGACGGCCTGGTTCCTGAGCTGCTAGAGTTCCAGGCCTTGGGTCTTTCCGACGAGGTCCTCAATGTAGTTGAGGCGTCCCGTAGGAGTCGACCAGAAAATGTTATGCCTTCAAATGGAAAAGGTTTTCCATTTGGTGTCAGGACAAGGCTTGGACCCTTCCTCCTGTTCCTTGGCAAGCATCTTGGACTATTTATGGTCCCTTTCTGTCAAGGGCTTAGGTCGACGACCCTAAGGGTGCACCTGGCAGCCATCTCTGCTTACCGGGCGCGGGCCGGGAAGCAGTCGGTGGCGCAGGAGAAGGTGGTCTGGCGCTTTTTCAGAGGCCTTGATCACATTTCCTCCAGTGCGGGAACCCCACCTCCATGGGATCTACTGCTGGTACTGGCAAAGCTCATGGGCAAGCTATTCGAACCTATGCACAGTGTGTCTTCTCTCACCTGTCGTGGAAGACCGCCTTCTTGGTGGCTATCACATCAGCCAGAAGGATGGGAGAGCTCCAGGCGCTTCCATCGAGTCTCCTTACCTGGTCTTCCCACAGGGACAAAGGTTGTCCTGCGCCCCCACCGAAATTCCTTCCGAAGGTGGTGTCGGAGTTTCACCTTAACCAGGTGTTGACTCTGCGGTGTTCTACCCCAATCACACCTCGGAGGTCGAATATAGGCTCCATACTCTGGACCCTAGGGGCGCTCGCTTATTATAAGGAGCGACGGGCTGAAATGTGAGAGGTTACGCCAGCTGTTTGTCACCCACGCTGAAGCCGCATCTGGCAGACCTGTGCTAAGCGGACGATAAGCAGGTGGGTAACCTCCTGCATAGATCTCTGCTATAAGTTGGCGGGCATGGAGCCTCCCAGAGGGATAAGAGCTCATTCTACCCGCCATACTGCTGCAACGGTGGCTGCTTCCAGGGACGTCCCTATCCAGGAAATCTGCAGGGCTGCTACCTGGAAGTCAGCAAACACCTTCATTACCCATTACCACATCGACCTTGAGTCACGCCGGGATGCTGGTTTTGGGGCCTCGGTTCTCCAGTCTCTCTTTCCCAAGTAAGTATTGGGGTGTGTCTTGCCTCCCTCCTCCCGGAGAACTGCTAGGAGTTTGCCAATGAGTGTGGATGAACAACATATCCATGTCCCTAGAAATACAGGTTACTCACCTGTAACAGGAGTTCTAGGAATGGTATATGTTGTTCATCCACACGACCCACCTGACCTCCCCGGCTTCGACGCACAACCTGAGCTTCCAGCGGGCCAGATCTGGCGTCATGGGGCGGAGCCGAGAGTTATACCACCGGGTGGGTGGGAGGAGCAAGCTTGAAGACCTTCCGCAAGATTTAAAGCGGCAAGGATACCTGCCAATGAGTGTGGATGAACAACATATACCATTCCTAGAACTCCTGTTACAGGTGAGTAATCTGTATTTTCTTCCCACCCCACAAGAATTGCCTTATGTCTGTCCCATGCATTCTTGAATTCTCCCACAGTTTTAGACCCCACAACCTCCTCAGGAAGGCTGTTCCATGCATCCACTACCCTCTCTGTGAAATAATACTTCCTCACATTGCTCCTGAACCACCCCCATCTTTAAATTGTGTCCCTTGTTCTTGCACGTCTTTTTCTGAAAGATGCTACCCTCTTGGACTTTGTTGATTCCACTGAGGTACTTAAAAGTTTCTATAATGTCCCCCTCCCTTCTTTCCTCAAGGGTATACATATTAGCTCCTTTAGTCTCTCCTCATACGGCTTCTCTTGCAGACCTTGCACCATTTTAGTTGCCCTCCTCTGGACTGCCCCTCTCTCCTGTCTATGTCCTTAGGAGATGCAGTCTCAGAACTGGACACAGTACTCCAGATGGGGTCTCACCAACTGTCTGTACAGAGGGATAACAACTTCCTGTTTTCTGCTGCTGATGCCTCCCTATGCATCCCAGTATACCCCCAGCCCTCCCTACTGCCTTCTCACATTGCTTGCCAACCTTAAGGTCATCTGATATGATTACCCCCAGGTCCCTTTCCTTTTTTGTTGTTGTTACTACCTCCCCCATTGTGTATTCTTCCCCTGGGTTCTTGTTTCCCAGGTGCATTATTTTGCACTTATTTGCATTGAATCCTAGCTGCCATACTTCTGACCATTCCTCCAACCTTGCCAAGTCCCTTCTCATCCTTTCCACGCCTCCTTGTGTATCAACCCTGTTGCAGATCTTTGTGTCATCTGCAAATAGGCATACTTTTCCTTCCAGTGCCTCTGCAGTGTCACTTATGAAGACATTAAAAAGGACTGGACCCAATACTGAACCCTGCAGTACCCCACTAGTAACCCCTCTTTCTTCAGAGTGGACTCTATTTACAATTACCTTCTGTGTCCTGTTGTCCAGCCAATGTTGTACCCAGGCTACCACCCTGGGACCCACTCCCAGGCTGGTTAATTTGACTATTAATCTTTTGTGTGGGACTGTGTCAAATGCCTTGCTAAAGTCTAGGTAGGCCATGTCCACAGCCCCTCCCTGGTCTACTACTTTGGTCACCCAGTCAAGAAATCTATTAGATTCATCTGACATGACCTTCCGCTTAGAACCCGTGCTGCCTTGGGTCCTGTGCCCTACTGGCCTCTAGGTACTCAACTATTCTTTCCTTCAGAAGTGACTCCATCACTTTTCCTACCACAGAGGTCAGACTGACAGGTCTGTAGTTTCCTGCCTCTATCTTGGTCCCACTTTTGTGAAGAGGAATCACATCCGCCTTCCTCCAGTCCTCGGGTACCACACCATCCTCCCATGATTTATTAAAAAGAGTAGCCACTGGTTTCACTAGTTTCCCCCTTAATTCTTTTAGAATTCTGGGGTGAATTCCATCAGGCCCCATTGCTTTGTCCACCTTCAGTTTTAGGAGTTCTTGCAGAACCCTTTCTTCTGTGAAAGGACTGGGATCGACCCCTATCAAGAGTGCTTCTGTTAATTGGATTAGGCACTTCCCCTCCTCTTTTGTGAATACAGAGCAGAAATATTTGTTCAGTATCCCTGCTTTTCACTGTCCCCTCTGACCACCCACTTCTCATTCTATTTAGCCTCACTATCCCTCCCTTTGTCTTTCTACGCTGCTGATGTACCTATAAAAGGTTTTATCCCCTTCTTAACTGAGTTGGCTATCTTTTCCTCAGTTTGGGCCTTTGCTATTCTGCCTTCCTCCCTGCTTCCTTCTGCCTTAACTGGTACAGCTCTCTGTCCTGCTCCTTCTGTGTTTCCTTATACTTCCGAATGCTATCTTTTCTTCCTGACTTTCCCAGCCACCTCTTTTGAGAACCATAGTGGCTTTTTCTTTCGTTTTGATTTGTTTATTTGCTTCACACAAAGGCTTGTTGCCTCTGTGATGGCAGTTTTGATGATTCCCCATTGTTGCTCCACACCTCCTTCTAGCCTGTTTGCTAGTGCTTTTCTGAGGCACTCTCCCGTCTTGCCAAAGTCAGCCCTCCTGAAGTCCAGTACCCTCACTTTTGTATGGCTTGACTCTGTAGCTGAGTTTAACGTGAACCACACTGTTTTATGGTCACTTATTCCCAGATGGCAACCCACTTCTGGATCTGAGATCCTCTCACTGCCCCCGTTCGAGAGTACGAGGTCTAAGATTGCTCCCTCACGAGTGGGTTCCGAAACTAGCTGTCTGAGGCCTGCCACCTGTAGGGCATCAAGAATGGCCCAGCTCTTGGATGTGGCTGCAGCAAACGTGCTCCAGTTAACATCTGGCATATTCAGGTCTCCCATCAACAGTATCTCCCCTTTCTCTGCCGTCTAAGAATGCCTTCTATCATATCCTTGTCCATTCCCTCCCCCTGACATGGGGGTCTGTACACAACCCCTGTGCGGATTGTGGTGCCCTTTCCAGTCTCCAAGGTGGCCCACAGTGCCTCCTCTCCTCCCTGTTTACTCTTTTGTTCAGTTGCTTTTATCCCTTCCTTTACATAGAGAGCTACTCCCCCTCTTGTCCCCTGCCTGTCTCTCCTGTAGGTTATGTACCCTGGTATGTTAACATCCCAGTCATGGTTCTCTGTGTACCATGTTTCTGTGACTGCTACGATATCCAGGCATCCCTCTTCCATCAAGGCCACCAGCTCAGGGAGCTTGTTGCCCAGACTACGGGCATTGGTACTCATTACCCTCCATTTCCTGATGGCCTTACTCCTTTTTGCCCCATCCCTGTCCTTCTTGCCTTTGTCACTTTCTCCATTTACCCCTGCCCTTCTCCCTATCAACACCTCTATGTTGGTGTTTACCACACTTACTACCGTGATTTTTTTTGGGGGCTAGGATTTCCCTGCTCCTTTCCAGTGCCTCCCCCCTTGGCTAGTTTAAATGCTTGCCAATGAAGCATTTAAACCTATCACCTAGGATCCTGGTTCCCCTCCTGGACAGATGCAGCCCATCATGCCAGTATAGGCTTGCATCACTCCAGGTGGACCCCCAGTCCCCAATGAAGGCAAATCCCTGAGCTCCACACCAGTTTTTCAGCCACTGATTGAATCCCATGGTGCGGAACACCCTAGCCTCTCCTATGCCACAGATGGGCAGCACCTCTGAGAAGGTTACCGTGCGTGCTACTTGTCTAAGGCCCCTCCCCAATTCCACAAACTCTTCCTGCACTGCTCCACAAAGTTTACTATGTGGAGCAGGACCTTAACTGGAAGCTGACATGGCTAGTCTATTCCACTTTATATCCCTCGTTGGGATCGTGATATTGCTTACTGTGACATCACTAGAAATTAACCTGGCAGCTGCTGAGCAGCTGGGATGTCATAAGTGAGGGCATAATGCTGATGAGGTATGAAGAGGAACAGAACTAGATACGTAAGCGATGTTCCACACATCACAGCTAGTACTGTCATGAAGAAAATGTTCTAATTAGCAATAGGGAAAAGAAAAAGCACCTCAGATATAAAAATTAATAGTTGACTGTTTAAAATTTGTATGTTAATTTCAGGCCGTACACCAGCTGTTTAAGGCATTTGCCACAACAAACAGTGCAGCAGTTTAGCACAAGTGGGATTACAGTTCCATCTAGTGGTCATATGTATATATTTTTTTTTTTTGTTAGAAAAGGTTTTTGTAAAAATACTGGAATGGCTGGTGGTTGGAACCAACCACTCTGGTTTCTCCTCCAGCAGTCTTCTGTCCCACATTATAAAAGTAAAGGAAGAAACTGAGCAGTGGTATTGCCTGGAACATATGTGGATACCCGCACAGTAACCACATGGGTCATGCATATCCTGAAAACGTATGAGCCTGGGGCAGTCTCTCGCACTCTGCAGTAAATTGTGGATTGAAGTTTAAACAAAATATGGTTACTTCAAATGGCACAAGGCAGATTTGTTGCATTGGGGGATGGTTACCATCTGATGAAGATCACCCATTTATCAGACAGTCACTAAACATTGTGTAGAAATGTATATTTTTCTAAGGACCAGCACAGCTGCAAACATTTTATGTCCTACTTACATATAGTTCTCAGTAAAATTGCCACCTGTTAAACACACACTCTTAAGACTTTCTCCCACAGCACCCATAGGGTATATATATATATATATATATATATATATATATATATATATATATGTTACTGATATACTTGTTATATTTATTATTAAAGCACCATGTTTGTTTTTGGCCTACTTTTAAATAAATATTCAAAGGTAAAAATCAGGTGATCCAGTGGAGTCTGTGCTGCTATCTGGGAGATCTGGGTTGCCTTAAGGACTTGGGTATCCCACCCTGTGACTTATAGGGGGACAGTGTATTATGGGGGAGGAGATTGGTTCCTGGGGGTGAGAGTGCTGGATATCTATTATTAGCATGCTCCGTGCCAGCCAGCCACGTGAGAGAATAAAGCGTGGCCACAGCAAGCCTGATGACTATGGGATAGGATGAGAGAGGGAGGGGGTGTTAGGCACACCAAAAATAAGTAAGACGAGAAAACTAAACTTGATTCTTTGTTTCCATGAAGGCAGTAAATGGGACTTTAGTTTTTGGATATTAGTTTGTTTTCTTGTTTCAGTCCTTTTTCAGTGGACAGCTTCAAGTATGGCTGACCTGCATCCCCAGCTGCCTACTCATTCCAACGGTCACATAACTCAGAGATGCGATAGTGAGAGCACTGCTGCTGTAAATGGTACCGGTGCCAATGCATGGGAGCCAACTTTTGCTTTGACTGGGGTGGCAAAATGTAAATCCTCCCCCTGTGCCTTTACCCTTTCCTGCTTTGCACAAATGACTGCCTCAACCACCCACCCACCTGTTAAAACCTCTCCTTTCCATTCTATAGAAATGACTTGGTCCCTCAGACTACACACTTGCACAGATGCTGCTCCCCACTCATACTCATCCATCCACACTCCCAAATCAGAGTCTGTGCTCCCTAGTGAAAGATTCCCACACCATACTACTTACAATATATCTTCAACAACTGCACCCCCCCAATCCAGATCTGTGCTGCCCTGCGGATGTGACCCCCCCATGGGATAGGCTGCCTGGGGGCCACCCTTTAACCCCCAGAGTTGAGCTTCAGCAGTGAGGGACCTGTGGCAGGGCAGCTGATGGCATCCTGCACGGGCGGAGAATTTTCCACTTTTTCTTCCCTGCCCTTGAGCGTCAGTGGAGTAGTGCAACTGATGCCCCGACATGAGGGCGGTGATGCCCCCCACCCCGATACTGACTGCAGCCTGCACTGCCACCTGTAGTCACCCAGGTGGCAGTAGAACAGTGGAGTAGTGCGACTGGTGCCCCGACATCAGGGCGGTGATGCCCCCGCCCGATACTGCCTGCAGCCTGCACTGCCACTTGTCACCCAGGTGGCAGTAGAACAGTGGAGACCAGAGCCCTCCCTCCCCCAAGGGGGAGAGCATCCATGGGATGCTCAGCCATCCTCTCCCAATGGGGACCCTTCAGTGGCCCAGGCTTGTTTCTGAACCTGGGAGGGGACTCCATTCTTTTGCACTCACCCTCAGGGAAGTGGTTCAAAACAGTAGTGCGCACTAGTGGTGAACATTTCAACCAATACTTCTTCTATTTTGGATTGCCCCTTTTC
Organism: Neoceratodus forsteri; assembly: GCA_016271365.2. Taxonomy (NCBI): domain Eukaryota; kingdom Metazoa; phylum Chordata; order Ceratodontiformes; family Ceratodontidae; genus Neoceratodus; species Neoceratodus forsteri. The sequence goes on from CM028129.1 coordinate 1,421,460,936, forward strand.
TCCCGTGTTGTACAATACTCTTTTATCTCCATTTTGAGTCTGCTGTAGCTCTTTTTGTTTTACATTTGAAATAGTAATTCTGTGATCCAAAATGCAAAAATAGCTAAGGCAGTGGTATTTAGCTCCAGATCTTGCTGAGGTCTTCAGTACATTCTCGTGATATTAAGACACTAGACGGCAACCCCATTGAACAAATCAATGTTTTTAAATATCTGGGGATGTGGCTCAATTCCTCACTGTCATATAGCAAGCACAAAGCTCAGATGCTAGCCACTGTGGGAACCAAGATCAGCTTTCTCTTCAGGACTAAGCATTACCTCAGTGTTCATGTGAGGAGACAGGTGGTCTCCTTCTTCCTACTCCTGACCATTGACTCTGGAGACATCATATACAGATCAGTGAACAAATCCACTATTTTAGGCCTAGATCACCTGTATAAGAAACTGTGCAGGTTTATACTCTCATATGACTTGACCATACATCATTGTACTCTCTTGATGACCACAGCTGACTGCTTCCCTCAGGCAGATGTGACTGTCACTGGTTCTTCTTGCTGTATAACTGTGTACATGGGAGAATCCCTGATTATCCCATAAAGAGGAACAGTCATCACTAAGAGCTCTACACCCAAGTATGGGGCTGGTCGCAATTTGCGTTGTGTACAAAAACAGTTTTTTTTTTTTACTTACTGTTTTCTGCAGTATAGTAGATTGTATCAGACTGATTCTGTTGATTCCCAAGCTGACATGTTATGTAACTGTAAATCCCAGAATACCCTGCTGCTCACATCAGAGCAGGGCTGCAGCAGAAGGAGATTCAGTAGCCTGCAGCACATATTGGAGCTTTTATAAGCTCCTCTAGTCAGATGTTTTACAGTCTCTCTCTTCTCCTGGAGCGAAGTACAGTCCTCTGTGATTATACTTAGCCCAGCAAGGACAGCAGGACCAGCAAAAAAAAAAGATCAGAGTTTATAAAAACTCTAAAATGTACTGTAGGTTATTAAATTTCCTACTGCTGCAGCCCTGCTCTAGATGTCAGCAGCAGGGGATTCTGGGATTTGTAGTTACAGAAAATGTCAGCTTGGAAGTCAACAGAATTAGCGTGATACAATCTACTATACTGCAGTAAACAATAAGCGAAAAGATAAAAATATTTTTGCACATAAAGTACAAATTGGGACCAGCCTCTCACTTGGATGAGGGTCTCTTAGTGCTGACTGTTCCCCTTTAACTTTATGCAGTTGAGATGTACCTTCTCGCTCCGCTCATTTGCAGTGTCCACTTGTTTAACTCAGTATAGCCTAGAGGTTAGAGCAACAAGCTGTGAATGAGCTTGGTACATCCAGCAGACCTGGTTTTGATTCCCAGACTTCCACTTGCATACTGTATGACCCTGAGAAAGTTGCTTAACCTCCCCCAGTGCTTCTAGGTTGCCCCTCTGAACAGACCTAGTGACTAGTTTGCCAGTTACCAAAGAATTAAAAAAAAAAAACACTCTTGAAATGAAGTGTGACTATGGTAGAAAGTCCTTTACATGTTCCACCCCAGGTTCCTAGAATAAGCTCCCCCTTTCAACTTAGGAATGACCCCAGCCTACGAGCATTCTAAACCAGTCTCCCCCCCCCCCCACCTGAGAACCTTTTGCACCTGTTTTTTCAGAGTCATCCACACCCCATCACTGTAAATATTACATTTAAAGGAGAACTTTGTGATAGTTGTTGCCCGACTGCTGACAGATCGGGTTTCATCTTCATTTATCTTTCTTTGCAGCATAATCCACCACAGATGTTTTGCCACGCCGTAAATTAGCTCAAAAGCTCCAATGGTGCCGACTTGAACAGCACTCAGGCCCTCGAGTCTGCTTAGTACCAGGCGATGATGCCACTGTTATTGTTATAGCATGCACTGCGCACGGAACAGTCCAGAGAGTGTCCACGCTGGTGCAGCATGACTCTGCCCATCCCATGGGTATGCCTGCCATACTCTGTGGGCTTTAGGCAAAATTAAGTAAAACAGCTTGGCATTGGACATATATAGACAGTTTTATTTCTGCACGTAATGCATTATAATGGTAGGGGCAGTGGCACATCATCATCTCGCAGTATTACCAGCGAGATCCCGGGGGGGGGGTGTTCTGGAGAGCCAAGTTCAAAATGCCAGCACCACTGGAGCTTTTGCTGAATTTTACGAGCGATGAGGTAAAAAAAAATCTAGTAATTCGTTATGGTGCTTGGGGGGATTGGAAAGGTGAAACCCCGATCTGTGCAGCGGTCAGGGTTTCAACTCTCCCAATAGAACTCCTTTTAAGGCCCAGTTTGCCATACTACTGTTATTCTACATATGTCTTGCTATAATGAATTATGTACTGTTGGGGACAGTATTGCAGATGTCAAGGTGGCTTGTCACCTGGGAGCAGTGATCACCATACAGTGTGGTTCAGTATAAGAACTGTGTCACAAGTGAACCACACAAAGGCGAGGGTCCTGGATTTCAGGACAGCCAATTATACGGTGATCTGAGAATGCTTCAGGGATGCCTTGGCAGGGTGGGAGGACCTGGGAGGAGTGGAGGACCAGTGGGTGAAGCTAAAAGGGGCCATATTGAAGGCAACAAAGCTTTGCATCGGGCAGGTAAGCAAAAGGAAAAGGAGACTGTTGTGGTTCTCAAAAGAGTTGGCTGGGAAGGTAAGACACAGGAGGTATAAGGAGAGACAAAGGGAGGAGGATAGAGAGGTATATCAGGAGAAGCAGAGGGAGGCAGGGAAAGCAATCAAGAGCTCAAAGGCACAAACAGAACAGAAGAGAAGATGGCACAGGCAGTAAAGAATGAGGCCAAGCCATTTTTCAGGTAATGTTGGCGAAAGCTGGAAGACCAGGGGAAGGATTGTAAGACTAAGGAGGGAAGGGGTTGGGGGGGATTGTGTGGAAGGGGACAAGGAAAAATCTAACATCCTGAACAATTATTTTTGTTCAGTTTTCACAAATGAGAGGGAGGATGAGGGACCACAGATCTGTGTCAGGGGCATCAACGGAAGGGGCATGGACACTAGTCCGTTTACAGAGGAAAGAGTCCTGAAAGAACTTGCAAATCTTAAGATGGACAAGGCAATGGGGCCAGACGGGATACATCCAAGGCTTTTGAGGGAGCTAAGAGAGGTGCTGACTGTACCCCCACCTATCTGATTCAACCACTCACTGGGAACAGGACTTGTCCCGGAGGACTGGAGTAAAGAGATGTAGTACCACTTCACAAAAGTGGGAGCAGGGAAGAGGCTGGCAATTACAGGCCAGTCAGCCTGACTTCAGTGGTGGGGAAATTAATGGAATCGCTACTGAAAGAAAGGATTATGGAATATCTTTAATCCAGTGTCTTACAAGATCCAAGACAGCATGGATTTACTAGGGGGAGGTCATGTCAAACTAATCTTGTAGATTTCTTTGACTGGGTAACCAGGGAAGTAGATCAGGGTGGAGCGGTGGATGTGGCCTACCTAGATTTCAGTAAGGCCTTTGATACTTTTCCACATAGGAGACTCTTGAACAAGCTGGGCAGCCTAGGAGTGGGACTAAAAGTGGTAAACTGGGTAAGAAATCGGTTGGAGGATAGGCAACAGGTAAGAGATTAATCTTGTACAGAGTGGTCTACTGGGAATTAATTCCACGGTTGGGAGGTTGGACAGGGCCTCGCGGGCTCCAACCAACCAGCCGTGATTAATACTCAAGTAGACCCACACTCTGGAGTGGGTTAATTCACTTGTAACATGGGAAGAGAAAGGGTTCCGCGCTCTTTTTACATGTTTCTCTTCCCCATGTTACATTTGTGTAGAAGTTATTTTAAAGTGCAAAATTACAAAGGTTCCTACCATGGGGAAGAGAAAGGGGGTTGCACCTGACTGGTGAAACTACATGCTGGAACAGGCTGATTTTTTTTTTTTTTTTATATTGTGAGTGCAACGGTGGAATTGCTGATTACATGCAGATGTGATACACATTTCAGAATATGTGCTCATTTTGGCTGACTTAATTTTGTGAACTGTGGAATCATCTCCATTTTTCTCCTGTGTTTGCTATTTGGGATTTTGCTGCTGTGCATTATGGGAAATGTATATATTTAAGTGAAACTTCTGGTCGTTGTTTCTGCAATACCCGGCCGGCCAACAGATGGCTGTCAAACAATGCTAGCAGCACAGCCCTGCTTTACACCGATTTTTTGATCAATTTCCAAGTGTACCGAATTGAGCCAATCTGAAAAAAAAAGTTCATAAACCAAGAAAAAAAAAAACTCACAGTACATTTGCGTAAAAGTAATTTTAAAGTGCAAAATTACAAAGATTTCGGGGGATATCAAGATTCCTACAATGTGCAAGAGAAAGGGGGTTGCACCTGGCTGGAGAAACTGCATGCTGAACAGGCTGATTTTTTAATATTGTGAGTGCAATGGTGAACAGTCATTGAAGTAATGATTACATGCAGATGTGATCAGCATTTCAGAATATGTGCTCATTTTGACTGACTTACAACTTCTTTGTTCCTGCAATTCCCAGCTGGCCAAAAGATGGCGGTCAAACAAAGCTAGCAGCACAGCAGTGTTTTACACCCATTTTTTGATCAATTTCCAAATGTACTAAATTGAGCACAGAAATAAAGGGTGAAAAAATAGTGAGTCATGCAGTCAGCTTGAAAAGACTATGCTGCTAACTCTGCTAAGTCACAGAAATAAGACACTTCTGTGATGTGTGAACTGTTGTGGTACTTTGAGGAAAATGAAATGTGTCTACTACTGGTACTGCAGCTATGTACCACAGCAGGGACAGGAAACAGACATGGGGAAGACTGTGCACACTCTACTGCTGATTAATTCTCCAGCAACCATGGATTACTTGAGAATTAATCAATGGTCACCTGATGCTGTTGGACCAATCCTGCGCAACCCTTTGTCTTCCCCATGTTGCAAAGGGTAGTGGTAAACGGAGTTCACGCCGAAGAAGGGAGGATGACAAGCAGAGTGCCTCAAGGATCAGTACTGGGACCAGGAGTACCACAAGGCTCAGTACTGGGTCCGCTCCTCTTCAGTATCTTCCTGAACAACTTTCCCACAGCTTGTCACCTAAGGTCCCTTCTTTATGCTGATGACGCCGTGATCTATACATCCCACACTGACCCCAGCCTTCTTGAAAGAGAGCTACAGCTTGGATTCAAACAAGCTGAGCAATGGTTTAGTATGCACAAACTAGTACTGAACCATAGGAAAACTAAAGTGTTGCTGTTCTTGTCCACCCGCGGCAAACACAAATCTCACACTCTTACTATCAGAAATAGCCTAAGAACACCCCTCAAACAGATCCAGTACTTCAAGTACCTAGGTGTTACCCTGGATAGTAATCTAACCTACATACCCCACATTGAGAATGTCGTCAGGACAGCCAGTGTTAGGATAGGGCTCCTCTACAGACACAGACGGTGTCTAACACCGGAAGCACTTAAACTTGCAATCCACATCTCAGTCCTATCAGTCATTGATTATGGCCTGGTCGTTTATGGCGCTGCCTCCACCACATCGCTCAGAAGGTTAATGGTCACCAAGGTATGCAGACTCTACATGGGTGCCCATCGTCTCACCCACACGTGTGAGCTCTACTCACAATCTGGGTGGCTCCAACTTGCCGGCAGGATTAAATACCAGACATGCCTGCTTATAAAAAAAGCTCTCCTTGGGCTCCTCCCACCAGGGGTAGTAAACCTCCTGAACAAATCTACCAAGACCCAACACACCCACTCATCTACTACTGATCTCCTTCTAGTTCCCAGATGCCAGACTTCTGAGTGTCAGCAGACCTTCCTGTACCGGGGACCACACTGATACAACGGTCTATGCTCTGAATTAACTACCTTATGGAGATGGGGCACTACAAGCAACTACTTCAGCAGCACCTTGCAACTGAAAGCCACTGTGACTGCATCCCGTAATATAAAGGTCCTACCTGCTTCCTGCTCCCCTCCTGCCCAGACTCACCTCGCTTTCATGAAATCGCTTCTCACTCTCCCTCCCTCACTCCTCCCTATTTTTCTCTCTCCCTTTCAGCTACTTTTATATCCACCAGCTGCTAACAGTCAGCCCTAGGTGTTCAACATATTAAATTATCAGTTCCACTCACTATACTGCCTTACTTATGGTGTATGCTGTATTACAAGTGCTTGTTGGAATCAAAATATTTCTACCTCTGCTGTTTAATGATGTTTTGTTATTGCCAATCCTTGTTGCTTGTATATCGCTTATTTTAGCTTCCCTTTGTCTGTTTGTTACCCTAAGCCCACGAGGTGGAACCTTTGTAAATGAGCTGTGATTAGCTCAAAGGTATTTGTAATCTGAGATGAAATAAATAAAAAATAAAATATCTTTATAAGCGACATTGCAGAGCGACTAGAAGGGAAGGTATGTCTTTTTGCAGATGCCACAAACATCTGTAATAGAGTAGACACTCCCGGGGGGGAGGGATGGGTGTGCGGAAACAATTAAGAGAGATAAGGTAAGCTTTGAGTAGTGGTCTAAAAGTGGCAACTAAGTTTCAATGCAAAAAAATGCAAAACCATGCACTTGAGGTGTAGAAACCCAGGGTCAGAGTACAAAATGGAGGGAGTGGTACTGGTGACCATCAAACAGGAAAGAGACCTGGGTGTTGTCATATCTGATGTCCTAAAGGTGGCCAAACAGTGTGACAAGACAGTGGGGAGGGTCAGCGGGATGCTAGGGTGCATAGGGAGGGACTCAATTGCCCTGCTGGGCTTTAAAAGGGGACTGTTTTTTTTCAACTGCTGGCTGAGCTCATCGGAGCTCCAGGACTCAAGCCTCCGTGCACAATTTAATTATTGTGCTTCAATCCGCAGTACAGAGCTCCATGGGGGCTAAACTCTGCAAACAGATCCAAGTTTGTACCAGTCGGGTGCTCCCTGACTTGTGTGTCCTGCGACCTATTATCCTCTGGGGATTTTTCAAAAGTGGAAAAGGTGCCAAAGTCCCTCCCGACTCGATTGCCCTGCTGGGCTTTAAAAGGGGACTGTTTTTCTTCAGCTGCTGGCTGAGGTCATCGGAGCTCCAGGACTCAGCCTCCGTGCACAATTTATATTGTGCTTCAATCCACAGTACAGAGCCCCACGGGGGCTAAACCTTTCTTCCCTCCTCCCCGCCCCTTTCCCTCCTCCCCTTAAATACATCCTAGCCCCTCCCTTCCACTGGACGAGTCTATCAAGGCCCGTTTCGGCTGCCTGGTGGGCACGACTATCTTAGCTTTCGTCTCACCCATGCTGCCACTTGATAGGTTATGCTGCACCTATTAACCCTGGCACAGTCTTTTTTCCTCTACTCGCTGCTGTTAGAACTGTTAACTCAAGTCAATTAAGGAAAACTATTTTACAGCTCCTAAGTCCTTATACTGATTTACAGATTTCTGCATTCTCTGTTGTGAATCTACATACGTGCTATTTTGTACCCCCTGCTGCTAGAACTGTTAATGTTAACTGTTACAGCTTCTTAGTCCTTAAACTGATTACAGATTTCTGCATTCTCTTTTGTGAATCTACTTACCTGCTACTTTTACTCCCTGCTGGTAGAACTGTTAATGCAAGTCAATTAAGGAAAACTGATTACAGCCCCAAAGTCCATACTTGTTTACAGATTTCTGCATCCTCTATTGTAAACCAACCTACCTGCTTTGAATTTGGCAGCTGCGACACTGCTGCAAAGTTATAGCCCTATTGTTAGATATATCAATCCATCTCACTGCATTTTGGCTAATCAATCCACCTGTTAGAATGGAGTTTTGCTCACTATATCTCAGCCAATTTATCCAACTTTGACAGTGGCATTGTACTGCTAATAGCCTACCTTCCCCCATTGGCAGTACACGAAGGGCTTAAAGATTGCCCACTTAAACGTCCTCAGTCTACTCGCCAGCCTCTCAGGCCTAATGGCCTAGGTCATCCTCTACAATCCACACATCCTGAGGATCTCCGAAACCTGGCTTAAACCTGCCCATTCAGACTCTGTCTGTGCCCACCCAGGCTACCTTACGATAAGACAGGATAGAGTGGGTAACAAACGGGGAGGTGGCCTGCTGCTCTACTTCAAACCCCACCCCAGGGTGACTGTCATACCTCACCCCCCCACCCTCGTGTGAGTTCCTGCATGCCCTTCTTGTATTGGGCAATGCCAAGAAGCTTCACCTGGCCTGTGTGTATAATCCACCAAAATGTGGAATACGCGGCCTCTCCCATCTCCTTGACTGCCTCAGTCCAAAGGTACGCACTAATGAACTCCTAGTATTCGGAGATTTCAACCTAAACTGGCTGAGTGTAAATGCTAAATCTTACAAACCCCTCCTGTCTGGTCTTGCCCTAGGTCAAATCATCACAGAGCCCACCAGGTCCTCTCCCTCAGGGAAAAAAGGCACTCTTGTCGATTGGATGCTGAGCAACAGGCCTGACCATATCACTGCCTCTGGCCTCTTCTCTGACTCCATCTCGGACCATTCTCCTACTTACTGTATCTGGAAGGTCCCTACCACCAGTGTCCCCCCAAAAGTCATTCAGATGCGGGACTATTCAAAATTTAACCACAACAACTTCCTTGCCAACCTCTGCCTGACTGATTGGTCCCTGGTCTATGCAAGCAGTGACTCCTCTGCTGCTCTTGACTGCTTTCTATCCCTCTTAGCCCCTTACAAGACAGACATGCCCCATTCATTAAAAGAAGAGTGAGGGGCACTGTCACAAGTGGCTGCTTGGGGGCTTGTATGCCCTAATGAAGCTCAGGGATAAAAGCTGGCATAAATTAAAGCTTCCGGGACAGAAAAGACTACGAGGATTACAGGCAGCTCAGAAACTCATGTAAGTGGGCAATCCGCTCAGCGAAGAGTGAGTTCTGTAACCTCACTTGTAATGTCGGCCAAGGACTCCAGGTGCTTCTGGCGCACCATCAAGCATACCAGTCCACGGGCCTGTCCACCCCAGGTCTCAAACATGCATATCAAAGGAGTTAGCTGCAATAATGCCCTGTCTGTAGCCAACGCTTCAACGCCCCTGTTCACTGGATCAGTCTGTTTCCACCCACATCGCCCCAGTAGCCAATGACCCAGGCCCCACTGACAGCACAGTGCCCTTTCCTCCCCTCCCTTCTATTTTAAAACTCTCTCCTGCAAGGATACACGGAAGCTCCTGGCTGGACTATCCCCCCACTCTGGAGCTGGGCATGACAATCTCGAGCCCAAATTGCTTGGCCTGGGAACCCCCCACCTGGCACGGCCTATCTCACACATCCTCAACTCCTACCTCATATCTGGGTCTATCCCAGCTATATGGAGGGTGGCCTGGGTAACCCCTGTCCTCAAGCATGGTGATCCCAAAATCCTTGATAACTATCGCCCCATAGCAATACTATCTGCAGTGAACAAACTCCTGGAAAAGGTAGTGTCCTCTCAGCTCTCTCACTTCCTCCAGACCCATAACCTCCTCTCCCCTGCGCAACATGGGTTCCGAAAAGGGCACAGCACCTCCACTGCCCTCGCCCCGGTCACCTCCACAATCAGAACTGCGACAGACCAAGGTAAACTCACGGGTGCCATTTTCATCGACCTGACTAAGGCCTTTGATTTGGTTGATCACTCTCTGCTGGGGGCTGCCCTCCGGTCCCTCAGTCTCTCTTCCCCTGTCCTAGCCTGGTTTACAAACTACCTCTCGGGCAGGTAACAGTGCACGAGGTTCCAACAAACCCTCTCTGAGCTTGCCCCGGCAACTCGTGGGGTGCCTCAGGGGTCTGTCCTTTGCCCTCTACTGTTCTCCATCTTTGTTAACCAGTTGCCCTTGGTACCTGCCTCCGGGCATGTTACCCTTTTTGCCGATGACCTTGTGCTTCTGGCTAGCTCCCAATACCAGAGATATAAACACCAGACTAAGCTCTGATTTTGCCCGCATTCAGTCTTGGCTCATGGCTAACAAGCTGGTTGTCAAACTCAGAAGGCACAGGTCATGCTATTCGGTCCTTTGCCAAGGTGAGAGTGTTCCCGGAACCTCTTAAAGTTGTTGGTGTCGACGGTGCCCCTGTGATGGTGGTAGACTCCTTCAAGTACCTGGGGGTCACCCTTGACCCTCAGCTGGACCTCTCCTTTGCACATTCGAAACTCCTGCAAGGCCATAAACTACAAACTGGGCCTGGTGTACAGGGTAAAGAGCTGCCTTACCCCCCGCGGCCTGTCTTGCCATTGCAAAAGGGGTGCTTCTCCCCACGCTCTGCTATGGGCTAACCTCCTTCGTGAACTTCCCCAAAACCTGGCTCACAAAATGGGACACAACGACAACAATGTTTGTCGCTTTGCCCCATCAGCCCCTGTCTCACCATTACTGTCAACTCTGCGCTTAGGTTGAGCGGCTGTCCCCTAGTAACCATCGATACTTTATCTTGGGCAACTTTACAGACAACATCCTCCAATCATCCACTCCTCCTGCACTCGCTGATCTGCTCAAACCTGTCCTCTAGCTATCAACTGAGGTCTACCAACTCCCAGGCTCTTGTGGTCCCAAAAACTCACTCCCTCACAGGGACCGTCCCTTCAGAGCTCTTGCCCCCAGAGCTTGGAACCAACTCCCTGCTTATGTACGGACTGCCCCCTCCCACAGGAGTTTCAGGTCCTCTCTCTGGGACCACCTAAAACAAGCCTCAGCCTGCCTCTGCTCCTAGCTGTCCTCCCCTCCATTCTGCCCTGATGTCCCTTCGACAGCTCGTGAGCAACTGTATAGATCGCACTCTTCGAAAAAGGCTCTGCTGAGATCTTTTTGGCCCCCTGGCCACCTACTGTGGTCGCCATGCCCTAATCACTGCACTCACTATGTATTTGTTCTCTGCCTGCACCTGACTGCAGTCTGCTGCCTATTCCTGTCTGTACCTTGCTTAACTGTTGCTATCTTGCTCCACAATATGTTATTTGCCTGGGCTCTCTGCCTGCACTGGACTATACCGTATTGACTAATTGTTACTTTGTCTCCGATGTGTTGTTTGCCTTTGTAATTCTCCCGGGTCACACCTGAAAATAGGCACTTGACTGCCTAGTGTACTTACCTGGTAAACAAAAGCTAAATAAAATAAAATAAAATTCTCTGGTGAGACCCCACCTAGAGTACTGTGTCCAGTTCTGGAGTCCTCATCTCTGATAGGACATAGACAGAGTTGAGGCAGTTCAGAGGAGGGCAAATAAAATGGTACGAGATCAGCATTAAAAGCCCTATGAGGAGAGACTGAAGGACCTCAATATGTACAGACTGAAGGAAAGGAGGGAGAGGTGGGATATGATAGAAACTTTCAAATACCTCAAGGGTATAAATAAGGTTCAAGAGGGAAGCCTTTTTTCAGCGAAAAGGATGCACAAGAACAAGGGGTCATGCAATGAAGCTGGAGGGGAGTAGAATCAGGGGAAATATAAGGAAAACACTTTTTCACAGAAAGGGTGGTGGATGCCTGGAAAAGCCTCCCTGAGGAGGTGGTGGGAGCAGAAACTTTAATGGGATTTAAGAAGGCATGGAACAGGTATAAGGGAATGTTTAAACTAGATTTACTAGGTGTTTCTCACGGTTCCATTATAGCTTAATCTTGATACTTGCTTCAATGAGGGAGTAAACCACAGCCGGATATATCCAATCTAGTTAAAAAGTTTGTGGTACTTGACTCACAACCAGTACAAACTCAGTATTCCAAATGTTCTTAATAATCTGTATTTATTCCAGTGCTCTTGTTTAAACAAACTTTGTGTGGCCCTTGTTTATACAAACTTTGTAACTTTGTGTGGCCCTTTATACAAACTTAGTAACTTTGTGTGGCCCTTGTTTATACAAACTTTAACTTTGTGTGGCCTTGTTTATACAAACATTGTAACTTTGTGTGGCCTTGTTTATACAAAGTTTATTACATTTGGAACCATCCTGTTCCTTCATCAGACAATACAGAGCTGCTGTTTACTTTATCAAATACATCTCATAATGTTTCTTGCATAATTAGCCTTTTTCTGTTTGGAGCTGCATAATTTTAAACATAAAATATGAATCAGTATTTCTTGCTCTCAATTAAGTCATATTTAAATAAACTGAAACAAATATTCTATTGTGCAAGCGGGAACACACCTGCTGTCTTCTTCATTCGGCTTTCCTGGTTTCAAATTTGTGTGAATTTGTCCACTCTTTCAATTCCTGCAAAGTATCAACCAGATTCTCCATCAGCTTAGCATGTGTTATAATCTTATCCTGTTATCTCATAATTCAGGTTGTGCTTTACTTTCTATTTTAGCTTAAAAAGCAGGATGATTCTTATGTTGCACAACAAACAGTTTCTTTGTGTCATCAATGCCTGTAATAACAAACATAACTACTTAATTCCAATATATAACACAGCATTGCAAACTTCTGTCTACCTCCACTCTGTTTGTTTGTTCTAGTGGTGTGTGGGAGCTTAATTTTTAATTCCGGCATATCATCTGCCACCAAATTGGCATTGATGACACAAAAGAAAATATTTGTTGTTTGTTGATCAACACGAGAATGATTCTGCTTTGTACGGTAAAATATCACCAGCAGAAAGAAAGAGTACTGAGTTTGTATTGGTTGTGGATCGAGTACCACAAACTTTTTAACTAGACAGGTATAAGGGAACCTTAGAAGCAAGGGGGGGGAGCTAAAGCCGGAGATCAAATAGGTTCTACGGTGTGACAGTAGGTAGGGAAGATGGGCAGACTAATTGGGCCAAGCGGTCCTTATCGGCTGTCAAATTCTATGTTTCTGTGTTTGTACCTCATTTGCCTTTACACTGCGTTTCTACCATATGTTTGTATATTGATTCGGCTGTGTTAAGTTATACTGCTTGCTGCTGTTGTCCTTGGGACCCTCCGGAAAACAAAATGCTGCCTTTTGTGGGATATTACAGTTGGAAAAATGAAATCAATAAATTATTAATCGAAGGATTACTCCTTTTAATGTGTCTTAGTCCAGGTGTTCATTGGTGTTCCCTGTGAGCAGCCCAGTGGTTAAATTGAATATGTTTAGGTGGGGGAACTCTCTTATCTAGATTTCTAGGTGGTGGAGCTGTCAGTTTCTAGGCGGTGGAACTCTCCTGTAGTAGTCGGTGGAGAAAGATGGCAGAGGTGATGGAACTGTCCTACAGTTTTTTAAGAGGTGGTAGAACTGAGTTCCTGTACCCAGTTTAACACCTGGAGTAGCCATTCCCAGTCAACACTAACTAACGAACTAACACCACTTTTCTTGTGAATAAAAGAACTAGCACGCAGCATTGTACTCCTTAACAGTAAGGAACAATAGGTGTACAAAAGCAGCTGAGAACAATGATGAAATTCTCTGAGCCATATTAAAAGGGGTACTTTATCATTCTTCCGGCACTTTTGCAGGCAGAGCCTGTTTAAAGAGCAGCTGACGCCTTCAGGAGAATTTTACCAAAACATATTATTTAGACACAGTCCAGCTTGTATTTCACATTAGTTCTGTATTCCACCTCCCCATTATTTATTACTGAGGTCATCTGCATGAAAACAGAATTTTTGCTCCTGAAGAGTTCATCTGTCCCTGTTGCTGTCTCCTTCCCTGGGGTCATAATGCACTGCTTGTGACATGTCAGATATTCCCATGGCAACAGACTGTGATGTCACAACAGAGAATTATGACTTGAGATAGGGAGTCAGCTGGAGAGTAGATGAACCCTGAGGGATAAAGATCATGCATTCATGCAAATGTTCTTACTAATAAATACTGGGGAGGAGAAATCTTTAGAATATATATGGAATGGAAGCTGAATTGTACCTAATTATTATGTTTTTCAAAAATGTTTTAAGGTGTCAGCAGCTCTTTAAGCGAGGAAGATTTGGTGCTGCTGGGGGCGGGGGGGGACGAACATTTTTGCAACACGATTTAAGACATAAGATGAGAGTGAATGGATATTAGACTTGTGTAGGTACTAATTAAATTATGAGGACTAATTCCAAAATTCAGAAAAATTGCAACAATATGTTGTTTTTTTGTAGCATTTTTAAAACAACCGTCATGACATTTTATTTTCCATGCCAATATTTAACAAAGTCTGGTCAGTCTCTGTATGGATGTGGAGAGCTTTTGGGAAGCTTTTACCCATTATTTCTAATGAAATTGCACAGTGTATATCTGTGGAGAGGCAGTTTCTTTTTTTCTTTTTTTGGTGTATATTTTTCTCTCCTCCTAGGCACAGTCGGCATGTCATCCCGACCCACCCCGAGATCAGGCCACCTCCTCATATCTCCCACGGATTACCCCCATGGCGGGCGTGCGAGCCACAGACAGAATCTGCCCAGAACCGCACTGCCCTTTGCGGCACCACTTAGTAGTGCCCCTGGTAGTCACCAGGGCCGCCACAGAGCGGTGGCTCCCTGGATCCCTTCATGGGATAGGAGAGCAGTCCTCCGGATGCGCAATCCTGTCCCCCCTTCTCACAACCCTGGCAGCTTGCCAGCGTGCGCGAGGTGTGACGTCCAGCACCTCAACCCTCAGCGCCACCGGGCCGGCCCATGGAGAGGCAGTTTCAATGTGGTCTTCCTTTTACACATCTTTACAATGTGTTTTCCTAGAATATGCCTGCTAATTGCTATATATTTATCCTGGATAGTTCACAGAAGAAATTACATCTTATTTTCAGTGGGGCTCTACATCTGCACAATATTATGCTGCATTGTGTAAAATCAGAACGCACTGAAAACAATATTTTACATCTAGGAGGACATATTAAGTGCTGGACCGATGTGCAGAAGCGATGCGATGTGCAAAGAGGATGTGCGGATCGGCACCGATACAATATTCAGAGAGAATGCACCACCAGTACAGGACTCGCATACAGTGAAGCCCACCAGGATGAAACGCTGCTCTGCAGAATTCTGCAGTAGAGTTACTGTAGCAAACAATGCAATTTCAGTGGGAGTTAATCCCTTCTGTCATGCAGTAAACCTGTGACACTGCGCTTCATCCTGGCAGGCGTCATTGTACCTGTCGAAAATGTGACCCTGAATGGGAGTCGCAGTGCAGGTGGCCGCCAAGACATGTGCATCCAGGGCACCCCCAACTGAATACCTCCCAAGGGGAATGCATGGCACATACCGATATGGGCTGTAGCCTCCATGGGTGATATTCAGCCCAGGAATACAAATGAGCTAATTGAACATGCAGGGTGCAGAGGGCCTTATGCATGCCTGTTACCCACTAATTTGCATGTTGACATGGGGACCTAATGCGCTGAGCTGCTCTCGCCCCAGCCCCAACCCTGATTGCTCCCATGTGGGACATGCCCTGAAGTCTCTGGTGGTAAAGTGGCACCCCATCTGTTCCATCAGCCCTGATCATATTGGAATCCAGGCTCTATCAGTTCCATACTTAGGGACCCCACTTCCATCCCTGATCGCACCAGAATACACTTACAGTCCATGTCCATAGTGTAGTAGCCCCCACCCCCCAAGGGTGCACAGACACCGCTCCTTGCCCCCCAACCCATCACATTGCGATGACTGGCGCTATGATGGGATCGTACCACTGTATCGGTGGTTGGTGGAGCTCTGGCAGTAGGATGCTGGAATGTGTCATACGTAGGCACGAGCTGTGTGTGGGTAACAATGCCCAGTGGCCATACACCTCAGGCACTCGCATGTGGATCCAGTGTCCTGATGGGAACCACAGACGAACTACCCATAGCCTGGAGCATACACTGCAAATGGCATTGCAGGATACTGCACCCCATGGCACCCGGGATACCTCCGCAGTCCAGAAGGTGGCATGTTACACAGGGGAACAGGGGAGAGTGTGGACTTGCAGTGGTGTATGAAAGCAGGATGTTGCACATCGACAAGGCATGCATTGGAGATATGTCAATTCCCTCTTATGGTTTGCCAGAGTCATACACATGGCTGCATACACTGGTGGGTCTACAGCTTGCGTAGTACCCCAATACATGATACAGCCACTTTGGTCATTCTGGAGTGCAGGTCCCCAGCCCAGGTCCAGTGCAGTTGGCGGCTGGCTGTGGCTGGGTGTGGCGGGCAGTGCCAGTCTCTACACCAGGTCGGGTATGGGAGGAGCAGAGGTGTCTGTGTACTGGCGCAGTGGGTGGGGGGTCTCTACGCTGTGGATATGGACCATAGTTTCCTCTGGTTCGATTGGGTCTGGGGGCCTACACTATGGAACTCTTTGGGAATGGAGTTGGAGTGATTGGGGATGGGAAGGGGTACCTCTAGTCCACCAGGGCTGCTAGACTGCTGTGCACCTGGGTACCCTTCCGCAGCCCACCTATGGGTGGGTGGCCAGGTTAGGCCAGCTATTCATGGCCAACTGTGTGCCGTGGAGCTCTGGACTGCGAGGGGTGCATTCCCACTGAATATGCCGCAGTGCGGCATATGCATGGGAACGCCCCCTCGACTTGCATGGCATACCATTTGTGTGTGCCCTGGCCATTCCCTTGCAGCCGGCGCATCCTGCATGTTTGAATATCGTGACGCTGCGCAATGTTGGAGTTGCCCGCACATCTCCCTTTTCTATCGATGCAGTGCTTATCTCCTTTCAGTAAGGGGGGCGCCTGGACTAGGAAATACCCTGAATAAATACATTATAAAAATGATAACATCCTAACCCCACTGAAAACAAGATATTGCATCTAATCTGGGACAGCCTGAGTAAATACAGTGCAAAAATGTGTAAATGAACATCCCTGTGACAATGAGAAGTAGTATCTCCCCTGTGCTATCCAGGATACAAAATACAGGATAAGAAATGTTTATTGCTTCCAGATCCACATAACCATTTTCCTGTAACAAGCCCTCATTTTTCCTGTATTTTCCCCACAGAGGCAAAATCAAATCCCTGTAGATTTTTCCAAAAGCCACTGGTTCCTTAGTTATGATTTTGTTCCTTATTTATTATATCAGCAACCTTTTATCAGGAAAAGAGCTCTGATTTGCTGTTCTGTATTAATATTATACGTTAAGATGGCCTTGGAGTGATTTGGATTTACATGGTATGCATAAGGCATAATGGGGGACTATATGAAACAACAAATATCACTCTCATTATTTCATGAACTATACTCAAAATTAGTAATCACAACTAGTCAGCCAATCTTTCAAAAGATACTATTAATGCCTATAAACAAATTTATTGCAAATAAATTAGAGATCTAGAAAATAATGCATATGTAGGGGTTTGAAACGCAGTTTTTTTACACACCCAAGGTGTGTGATATTAGAGAAACCTCGAGCGAAGCTTGAGAGGTTTCACTAGTATCACACACAGAGGGTGTGTATAAAAAACTGCGTATCAGCCCCCCACAAATGTTTTATTTTTTATAATAACTGGTGCATGGACTTTTGGTGTAAACGTATTTGGGCGAGAGAGAAAGCATGGCTGAGCGGTATTTGATTTGGTAAATTATATGCCCCAAAATCCACAAAAAGAGAAGTGGCTTATATGAAAAAATTCTAACCTGTGGGTGCTGAATTAATTTTTCTTCCGTTTTAGATACAAAAGCCACCGAGTGTAGATTGATGAGGCGAGTTACACGGGCGGCTTCAGGAGATGATTCGCGTGAACAGTGTTGCCATAGCACACCATTCAGCCTGAATTAGCTCCTACTGAAGCCGCCGAGTCACCGCTCTCTTCGGTCCATACTCAACGACTTCTGTTTCTCAAAACTGAGAAAAAATTAGCTCATCACCTACAAGTTAAAATGATTCTATACAAGGCACTTTTCTCTTTGTGGATTATGGGGCATATAATTTACAAAACACTGCTTGGTCACGCTACTGTGTTGGAGAAAAGTGAAGATGATCATCACGTACAGTGTAAGTGAGAAGTGACTTACAGCTACTCAATTACGGCGTTTGAAGGGGACATGAAATCAGGCTTCTTAGCGCGAGACTGTAAAAGTTGTATCAACCCGCGGGTTGATACGAGTTTTGACTTTTAACAGCACTCGAAAACTGGTTGATAACGGGGATCACCAGTTATTATATTTCCCCATGTACACAGATGCTGTTTTTTGCATCTTATGTTTGTTAGTTTTCAGAAAAATTCTCATAGCCTTTTTTTCTGACCATCTGATAGAATCTTCAATGAGTTAAATAAATGTTACTGTTTTCTTCAAGGCCCTGATCTAGCAACTTATTAAATACGCACTCAGTACATCATATTATAGAATGACAAAAAAACGTCTTTTGTTTCCAGTTGTTTGATCAGGACATTTTACAAATAGTATAGTTACTGTATATACCAGTATCTTGCAAGTTCCCCAGGAAGATCTCTGACATTTCAGGAATAATATCAAGCCTACATGAAACCACCAAAAATATAAAAAAATAATAATATAGAAAAACATAAAGGGAACTTACATGGTCAAATGGGCAGTCTGGGTGGGCCATAGTCCCATATCTGCTGACAGTGTCTATGTATCTATGTATCTAAACAATTCTTTTCCTCCTAATAAATGGCATGATCTCTTTCATTCTCAAAAATAGCACATTATGTATCAGGTCAATATCTCTCTATCTTGGCATCAAATAAGATCTTGGCTTGTAAAAAGTGCTGAAATGCCTAAAGTTTGTTGTAATTAATTGAAAAATATCTTCATGTCTGTCATGTATTGTGTTTTTCATACAGGTTGTATATTGTATTTGCTTTGCTTGTATTTATGTACATATTCTGTGTAACTATTTGTTTTATACATTGGGACCCCACTGAAAATGAGTCTTGTCTCCATTGGGCTATCCTTTTCTGAATTTTCAGAATGACATTTCTACTACTACTAGTACATATTGTGAGAGAACAAAGCAAGTTAACACATACCCTGGCTACATTATTATCAGACCTCAAATTTATTTATAGAAATTATGCACGATTACATTACTAATACTGTAAATTAAAATATTACTGTTTAGACCTTCTTACTGTTTAGATGTCTCATTCCAACCTAAACAATATATTTATGTTTCACGGCCTAGAGTTGGAGGTCCAAAATGCAAGAAAAACTCAACTGTTGCCCCTATAAATTTATTTCTCAGTTGTTTTGACTAACTTTTTTTATATCTCTATATGGGAACATAAGGAATCAGATAATTATACAGATGAATTTCTCACTCTTCTGGTTTGTCAGCAGTTAATTCATTAGATGAGGTCTCCCTTGCCAGAAGTTTGTTTCTCCACCCCCCCCCCCCCCACACACACACACCTACCTCAGTACTTGGCAGGCTCTTATCTGTTATGTTTGGAAGGCAGGGACAGTCCTTGCTGTTAAGAAACCTATATATTTTGGCTGAGTAGTTCACTGAAGACTTGGTATATGTCTGAGACAGTACTGTCTTAAAAGGTTAACAAACAGTGTAAGTCATTATACATTTGTAGGGAAAGGTTTGACATTTATGAGGTATGAATCTTTCTTGAAAGACGGTACATACCAACTGAAGTTAATTGCAAAACATTTTGAAATGCTGGGTATTTAAATGTGCAAGTTGTTGCATTTCGAAGGGGGTAAACAAAATTCCAGTTTAGTAGGCAACCAATATTTAACAAGCTGTTTCAGTTTCCTAATGGCCAACTGATAAGCAGCTTAGAGTTATGTCTCCAACATTCTAAACAGAAAGGATGGAGTATTTTTTTTAGTTGGCATAGTGATTTATAGATGTGGAAAGATGCATTGAAAAGTCCAAAACATGTGTTCCACGATATTCAGTTTTCAAGCTACAGACAGCAAGATGGCTGTAGGCTCCGCCCACAGTCATAAAAAGTATGTTGACATACTTTGTCATTATGGCAAGGTATATCGACAACATGTATTTCATAAAACAGAAACTGTTGTTATGTAAATATATATATATATAAGATATATAGCCAGAGAACACCACCTGTTGCTATATCAATAACATAAGTAGTACTGTTATATGATAATGATATATCCACAACATTTGAACAGCTGAACTCCAGGAACTGCTAAACTCAGGCTTTCATTTAAAATAATAAGTTTCTAACCCCAGCAGTCCCAGAGTTAGACCTTTCAAAAGATATATTTTTTAATATGGTAACTTTGGTACCATTAGGGCTAGAGTCTTATTTTATTTTATTTTTTTTGTAATGAAAGCTTATTATTTATTTATTTATTTTAATGAAAGCTTGGAGTCAGCTTAGTATTTCTGCCACATGTAGCCGATTTCTAAAGAAGTGCCACTTTTGAAGGCCATGTTATGTAGTGATTAGAGCAGCGGCTTGGGAACCAGGAGATCAGAAGTTGAAACCCTGCTAGAGCTAAAACAAAATTCTCACTGTGTGACCTTCAGTAAGCCACTTAGCCTCCCAGCACTCCAGTCCACCCAGCGGTGTAATTGGGAGAAATCAAAACCCCACTGGAAACAGGACATTACATCTCTGTTTGGGCTGTAGTGGGTAAATAAACTGTAAAATAAACACTTCACAGCCATTAAATGTAATAGGGTGCAGTGTGGTCCTTCGAGAGTAGAGTGCCAAGTCCTGCAGCCAGCTGAGTCAACTTTTGGAGTTACAAGCACCGATGGCACAGCCAGCGACCCTCTAGCTTTGCTCACGTTACACCTCTGTTTGGGCCATATTGGATGAATAAATTGTAAAAATTAAAATAAACACGTCACAGCCATTAAATGTCCAATAGTAGGTAGGCACAAATGGAAGACTTGATCATAAAGGAGACCATCAGAAAAGGGCCATGCAAACATCTGTAAACCCAGCACTGGCACAAATCAGAACCGGGCCAACATACTGTGGTGCTGAGGTTTCCAAACTGTAGTCTCTGGGCTGCAGTCAGAACAGCAGTACATTTTTTAACATAGTTATTTTTGCTTTGGGGAACTGTAGTAATGTAAGGAGTTGGTTTCAGGTTATGGCAGTCCCCCCCCCCCCAAATCGGGGGATGCATTTTAAATCCAAGTCCTCCAGGGTAAGGGAAAATAATTCATAGGCTTTGACTGTGGTTATCCTTACATTACACCACATGTGTTGAAATCACTATACAATTCAACAAAAGATGGGCAAAAGGATTTGGACAACAAGAACTTTCTCCAGGCCTGCAAAAATTGGTGTTTCTAGGGACATGGATAATGGTGCACTATCAGCACTTCTGGCTGTTCTTCCTTCCCCCTTTAAATTTCACTGAAAGGTCTTCAGGCTAAGCTCCTCCCCACCCACCTAGGTGGTATCCTCCTTAGCACTTCCCCGTGCTGTCAGATCTTGCTTTCTGTTGAAAGCATCGGGTCTCCTCCTTCACAGTTCCAGCGTGCAGTGTAGGCTCAAACTTAGGTCTTTGAGCCTTTGGCATAGACTGTTTGCAGCAATCGAAAAAAAAAACAACTCTTTCTTCTTCGTATGGAGTGCTATGACCAAAAAACGGATCTGAGGTTCAAACGGTGCACCACTTGTTCCCAGAAGATGTTGCGCACCAATCCTCATGCCTCGTGCGTTTATTGCCTCGGAGTCCAGCACGATCCATGGGCTTGTGGCCTGTGCCGGTCCCTTCAGCCCTCCACATTGGAGGACCGCTATGCTGCCTTCTGTTATGCTGCCCAGACAAATGGAACCCTCTCGTGCAGTCCAAAGATGCCCATAAGGTGGCCTCCCCAGCAGTGGGGTCAGCATGGCAGCTTGCCGCCTTCAATGAGGCTGCAACGGGCACAGGTTCAGCCTCCACATTATTCCTGCTGGGTCTGGGTGCTTTGTATACCAGGGTGTTTCAGGACTTATGGCAGTCTCTTCTTACTCTCAGGGAGGGCTCTTCATGAAGGTTTAAATCATCGCGGACCTCCCAAGTTCAAGAGGTCCTGTTGTAGGTCATGAGATCAGGAGTGAGCTCGCTGTTCCAGTTTCTGTGATTGTGTCTGGCTCGATGGCTGTTGAGCCGTTGGATTTGGCTGACACTTCTGTGCATCCCAGTCCAGGCCGCTGGCCACTCGGTATCCCCGTCGGGCCACCAGGTCAATACGCAGGTCGACCAGCGTGTTGAGATATTACCTAAGCTGGTCGACCTGTTGTCTGAGGATGATGGGGACAAGTCACTTTCTGGGACTCTGGTCCTTACTGCTGTCTTGCAGGAGGGACCAGATAGACCAGCCGATTTGGCTGTCTCCTCTCAGGAGATCACAACGGGGGTTCCTCAGGCCTGGCTCTGCTCAACCACATGGAGCTGTCCCCTGTGTGTCCTCCCCGACGACCTGACTATTGGTCGAGATCTAGGGACTCTTGGCATTCCAGCCCTCAACCATCGACCAAGAAGCACCATTGGTGCTCCTCTTCGTCTTCAGATGAGGACAGGCTCCACTGTAAATTGCAACGCTGTTACAAGGAGCTCATTTGGCAACAGTGGATCCTGAGCCATAGCCACACCCCACCTCAGCCCCTGGCACTTCCTCGGTTGCCCTTGCTGCGGCCTGCTTCAGTCATCCTGCTCCAGACGATGCCAGCTTTGCTGCCCATTTGGGTGGAGCCCCTGCCTTCACAGCCCTTGCGCGGGGCCCCATCCAAGGCTGCTCACCCTGCTTCTGGACTCCCCAGCAGGCTGTTAGTGAAGATCACCCACTCAGATGAGCCGTGGGTTGTCCATGGGGATCCTGGGTTGAGGGCAGTGTTTGAGGACTCCTCAGACTCAGAGGACTCTTTCATGCACTCTGTTTGGACTCTGGCCTTCAACTGGGAGTCCTTCGAGGAGCTTACCACAGGGACGGACCGGTCTCCTTAAGGGCTGAGCGCCGCTTGATCTCAGAGTCAATGGAGATCCCTTTGGAGCTGGTCCAGAAGTGGGCCAAGTACCCCTGACCAAGATTCTGGAGAGAGATGACTCCCTTGGGGTTGCCTTCCCGGTGGCAGAAGCCATTCTTGGTCCCACTCTTAAGCTGTGACAGCATCCAGCCTCCTGTCTGGCACCATCGACCCATATGGTCCACAAGTATGCAGTCCCTACTGTGTATCTGCCTAGGTTCATGGATCATCCTTCTGCCAAAGGTCTGGTAGCTGACTCAGTGATCCAGCATATGAGCAACATCGGGGATGTTAATAAGCCCCCCTGACATGAAGTGTGAGAAACTGGACCATGCAGCGAAGAAGGTCTACTCTGCTTCTTCCCTGGGGCTTTGGCAGGCCAGTTCAGCCGTCATGATAGACAACTTCTCCTATATGCTAATGGGAGCTTTGGACCAGGTTATTCCCCACCTTCCTGGGGATTTGCAGCTGGTGGTTAAGATGGTCCAGAAACAGGGATGCTCAGTTGGAAAGCAGCAGCTCCTGATGGCCTTGGACATCAGCAACTCCTGCGCCAGGTCCATGGCTGCTGCGATTGTCATGCGGCACCATGCGTGGTTAAGGATCTCGACCTTTACGGTTGATGCCCAACACTAGTTGGTGGATGGCCCCCTTCTTGGGTACTGACTTGTTTGGTCCAGGCGTGGTTGGTCATCACACCCACATCGAGAAGTCCATTGCCACCCTGGATTCTGTTACATCCTCTCAGAAGGACCCCAAGGGCCAGAAGCAAAGGAAAAAGCCCTTTCAGTTTTGGGCCTACCCAGCACCTCCATCCAGGCCACCGCAGCCCCAAGCCGGGCAGCCCAAACCTAAGCCAGCTGCCTCTGGCTCCAAGAAGTCCGGAGGCCAGGGAACTGGTACTCCCTCGGCAACTAGTGCTGGAGCCTCCACCAAGCCAATGCAGTGATGGGTCTAGGGTGCCATTCTCCTGTCTATTCTGTCCCAACCTTGGAGTCCTGTGGTGGGTCGGTGCCACTATTTCTCGCCTGCCTGTTCTATCATCACATCAGACTAATGGATGCTCGAAGTGGTGGGTGGTGGTTTGCCTCTAAACTTCGAAGTTCTCCGGCCCTTCTGAGTGCATGCCCCATGGAAAGACATGGTACCCTCAGACATGTTGTCTGCCCTTTGGGAAGACATCTTCAAGTTCTTTCAGAAAGGTGCTGTGGCCCATGACCCAAACTCTACAGTCAATCCAGGATTTGTCTCCAGATATGTTCTGGTTCCAAAATGGACAGTGGGTTGGCACCCCACACTGGATCTTCACAGTCTCAATCAGTACTTGAGGAGGCGCAAGTTCCAGATGGTTAGCTGGCCCAGAGGTGTGGAGAGTAGAGGTGCTCATGCCTCACCTGCCATCACGCTGGTGACCCGGGGTCAGGAATGACCCTCGGCTGCTCAGGGGTTGGCTGGGGGGAGCAGAATCAAGCGTCCCAGGGGATGCGCTGTTTTGTAGAGAGAGGGCAGACTGTGCCACCATAACACTGCCTCCTAGGTGACCATGGGAGGCAATACGGCCAGTCAGCAGTTCCTGGTGGGGGACGCTCCCCAGTGAGAGACGTGAGCATGTTCTTGGACCTGCATACTTTAAATCGCCACCCCATGGACCATCCATGGGTTCAGGGGAGGACAGCGGAAAAAACGCTGACTGCAAGATGCTGACCCACAGACGTTACACCACCTGTTGGGCACAGGGACCACAGATCCAAACGTGGCACTGGAAGGGGGCTTGGGGAACCCCCTTCGATGGCCCAGCCACAGGGGACAGTCTGTGGGGCACTCAGTGGCCCTAAGGTAGGTCCCAGGGATGTCGGGAGATGAGGTTGGGGAAGTTGCAAGGGCCGAAGGGGGCCATCAGTTGATTGGAGAATTTTTAAAAAAGTTCCGGATGGTCACCTTGAACCAAATAATACTATCCCAAGAGCAGGATACGTGGTTCTGCTGTCTGGACCTCCAGGATGCCTTCTTCCACAATCTGATCCATCTGTCCCACTGGTGGTTCCTTTGGTTCCGTTTGGAAGGTGTGCTGTGCAGTTCCGCGCACCATGCGTTGGGCATCCCTCGACCCCCAAGGTCTACAACAAGTGCAGGAATAGTTCCGTGGCATGCAGGGGTCCGGTGCACCTTACTTGGATGACTGGCTGATTGCTGGTTCATCCAGGGAGGAGGTGGAGCGGTCAAGGATCTGGCCTTCCAGGCTTGCTCAGCCTTGGGCCTTCTTATGTATTTATTTAGTTTTTGAATTTTATTGACTAGGATGGCTCGCTGAGACCAGCATCCCTTTTTCAGGAGCAACCCAGAGTTAATTTCAAACAGTAAAGTCAATATCACATTGGAAGTAGACAAGTACATTTGTGTAGTGGTAGAGACAGTACATGACTAGCTATTAGTTACATACACTGATAGCAGTTATATAGAAAATAATGGATAGGCAAGTGTGTGTTATGGATTTTTTTTTTTTATACACCCGAAGTATGTGAAGACCCATAAACCTCGAAAGCGAAACTCAAGAGGTTTATGAGGTCATCACACACCAAGGGTGTGTAAATAAAATTCATAACACACACTTGCCTATCTATTATTTTTTATAATTACTGGATTTTGTTTTCTCAGAAAGCAGAAGCACTGAACAAAGCAATTTTGTTAGTGAGCGAGAGAGACAGGCTCGTGTGTGTGTGTGTGTGTGTGTGTGTGTGTGTCACACACATACACACACACCAGCTGTGTCCCTCTGTGTCTCTCTTTGTTTGAGAGATTATTTCCTTTTTCTTATTTTGCACTGTGGGAAGCCCCTTGGGAACCACAGTGAGAGAAGTCACTGTGGTCCTTTAGTGATCAGGGACGGGTCGCGGTCTTTTGAAGCTGTGACCAACGCGTGACAAGAGCAGGATCAACCTGATAGACCAGTCTGTAGTAAAAGCAAGATCAGCCAGATAAATAGTAAAAAAGACATGAAGAACCTTCATATATGGAGGGGGAAAGCAAAACTCTTTAAGTGTGGCCGACCAGAGTTGGTTTTCATAAATGGAGCCACCATGTTTTTGGAGGTATTGCAGGGTTTAAATTATTGATTAGCAGTTTTTTCCTTGGGACAATACTAACTGTACAGAAAGTATTTATATAGGTTTTCTAGAAGTGTTATGTTTGTTAAACACAGTGAGGCAAGTGCTATGCATTTTCACAATGTTTTAGCACTTTTATGAGCAAAACGCTAAACAATTTTTAGAGTTAAATAAAACCCTGCATTGGGGCCTCCCACACACAGACTAAGAACCAATCACAGAGTGCAGTAGGAATGAGTGACACTGCTAGTGAAGTAAAGTTTTTAGAATACATAATAACCGGTTTTTGGGTTGTTACGGCCTTTTGAGGAGACCTGTTAACGGTGTGATAAAGGGGGTCCCCAGTAATTGTATGTATCTAAATTACCTACTATGAAAGTGCAATGTACATTTAATAGGTGTTCAGAATTATACCACAGTATCAAGGTAGCAGTAGAACAAACTTAGGGGTGCTTTTACCAAGCAGCATCTGCTGGTTTACCGTCAACAGGTACAGGTGAGTTTATTTTTAGAGAAGAGGAGTACTTTAAGTGAGCATTTGAATGTAAGCAGTGAGGGGCTCTTCTACCCTGTCTTGTCCACCTGACCAAGTTGGAACTCCGCCCCTCAAAGGTGACCCACTTCATCGGTGCAGAGCTTGACTTCCTTCTGTCCAAGGTCCGTCTCCCAGAGGACAAGGTGGTGGATCTTACCTCCTTTGCCCGATCATTTTAAGTTGGGCACTCACGCCCTGCCCGGGACTTCCTATAGCGGATGGGGTGCATGGCTTCCTGCACCAGCATGATCTGGTGGGGCCATTGGTGGATGCACCTCCTGCAGTGGGAACTGGCCCACCAGTTGACTCAGCACCTCAGTCACCTCAACCAGCCAGTCACGGTGATGCAGCCGATGTGGTGGCTCATCCTGGAACATCTGCAGGAAGGAATCCCATTTGTCCGCCCAGTGCCAGTGGTCACTCTCACTACCGATGCATCTCTCATGGGATGGGGAGCCGACCTGTGGGACCATATGGTCCATGGGTTCTGGCCCCCGAGGAGTCCTGGTATCACAATAACCTATTGGAACTCCATGCAGTGCATCTTGCTCTGACTTCCTTCACTCCAGTTGTGCAGAGTCAGATCGTTCAGGTCCAGACAGACAGCACAACCATGTACTACCTACATTTGTGGTGGAACGCTGTCTGCATCTGGTCGCTCATAGACTGGATCCTGATCTTCTGGCAATCCATGTGGCCGGTGCCTCCATCCAAATGGCAGATGCCCTCAGTCAAGTGGGCGAGGTGTCTCATGAGTGGTTCTTTCACCAGGAGGTAGTCGATTGCCTGTTGTCCCAGTGGGGCACTCCCTAGGCCAACCTGTTCGCCTCCTAGGAGAACGCAAAGCTGAGGCTGTTTTGTGGCCCCCCCAGTGGACATTGAGAAGGGCTCCTGGCATGCATGCATGCCTGGGGGTTTGCACATCTGATCTCATCGGTGTCTGCCCCCAACTTGTGGCTCTGCCTGCACTGCCACTTGTGGTCACTCGAGTGGCAGTAGCACAGCAGAATCCGACTGTGCCCCCTCCCCAACATGTAGCGTGTCCTCTGGGATGCTCACTCCACCTTCCCTCCCTCCAGCTAGCCCTCTGGCAACCCAGACTCATTCCTGAACCTGGGTCATCAACATCATGAGCAGTAGCGCTAGCGCTGCACTGGCCAGCATAGCTGTATTTCTTAAGAGTGCTCTGCCTCGAGGTGATATGCACTGCTTACTTGGAATTAATAAGGTTACTATACAGCAGAAAACTACTACTTGATAGCAGAAGTACTATTTAAGCAAGTTAAACAAATGGTGGTGTGTGTTGTGCGGGGATAACGGCACACCTTAGATGGGTTGAAGCACAAGACCAAAGGTAGCGTGCTTCCACCTCTCTAAAAATGCCATCATCCCAGCTCAGAGCACACCCTGGAGTGCCTTATTGAGATTACTAAGTGGGTCCATTTTGGTTAGTAAAGAAATTGTTTATTTTTTTAAATTAAATAAGTAAAAATGAAAAAAGGTAAAAATTAGCAAAAGAAAAAAGTAGTCCTGTTGAGCCTTTGTGATTTTACTGTTTGGCCACTAGATGGCAGATACTGCTTTGTTTTTAAATACAAGTACTATCAGTGAGTTGAGATGTATTGATACAGCTTTGCCTGCTCACTGTAAACTGGTTAGTGAGGTCACAGATCTTTCAGTGCTGTTGTGCTGGAATATAATCACTGGGGTCTGAGCTCCTCAGCCAGTTAGATTTCTGAATTTTTTATACCTATTTAATAATCTGATAATTTGAATGATAAGCACTGCAATGTCTGATGTACACCAATCTATGTTCTCTGTACTACTGTCGTGTGAATACTATGTACTGTTGCTAACTCACGAAATGTCAACCTGCAATTGTATTGTAACTTTATGGAATGTTTTAACTGTGATTAATCCTGGGTCACCCCGAAAAAGGGACTGTCATGGTCTCAGTGGGTTTACCCAGTTACCAAAATTTAAATAAATAAATGACTTAGACATAATTGCAGTTTGGTAGGCAGCATGATTAAATTACGCCACACCTTCAAGAGATCTTGTTAACACTGGTACACTGGCTTTGTTACTTTGGAAATAGTTCCGTAGCTCACATGTAATAAATTAGCAAGTGCTTGGTTTATGTGGCAGCGACATTTGTAATGGTCCTCCACTCCTATTGGCATTACACTGAGAAATGAAAACTCTTCTATCATAATAGGTTCTGCAGGCCATATCGGTGCGAAGATTTGCTTGGTATTGAACAAGTGCTAGCAGCTGAGGACCTTTTCTTGATATCATCGTGGCTTTAAACGATTATGTCTTTTAAAGATGTTTCTTTGGATTGTACTACGATACAAGACTCACATTGCTTACTGTTGAACAAAGGACAGCACTGTCCTGCTGCAGTAGCACTGTGTGTTTATGTCCCCAGTGCATGGCACTGAATGGTAAGTGGGAATCAGAAGAAATCTCAAAAGCTCTGAATTGTTCCAATTTACTATCAAACGAGTCCACATTGTGCTGCATTTACTCTGTCGCTGCCACCCTACCATTCCCTGAAGTTGGATTAGACTGTCGGCTGTATGTGGAAGCTTTGTCTGAAGGACAAAAGATTCCAGTATTTAGCTATTTTTTTGTTGACCAGATAAGTTTACTAGACAATTGAGTGCCTGTGTTCCTGCATCTGGGTAATTTTACAACACAGTGCAAGCAGTGGAAAAGTTACAGTACAGCATAAGGTGCAATGTGATATAATAGAAACAGGAGCATTTGCCAGTTTTTAACATGCAACTCCTTAGAGCAGTTCTGCATTGCACTGTGTTTTTATGTCTCCAGTTAATGGTACTCATTTCTGCCCCTACCCAGTTCAACCTTAGGCCCAGGACACATTACAGAACTGTTTTTGAAAACCGTTTTTAAAACCACTTTAATGCAGCCACACTATTCAATAACCATTTTTGATAATGGTTTAGTGTGGCCACACTGCTAGTGTTAAACCTTGTTCTCCTTGTAACTATTTTGTTTTAAGTCCAACACACAGAACTGTGCTTGCCTGGACACACTGCAGCTAGAACTGTTTTAGTTAAACCATTACAGCTTAAATCACTTTTAGTGCTGGACAGACCTGTGAGTAAAACCATGCTAGCTCCAAAATGTGTTTAAAAATGGTTTTAAGACTAGGTATCTAGCAGGGTTTAGAAACACTTTTGTTAAAATGTTCTAAGGGGCTTGTAGTCTGTCTGCAGCCAGTGCTAGGGGGATTTAAACCGTTCTAAGGCACTTAAACTGTTTTAAGTTTCCCAGTGTGTCCAGGGCCTTAAAGTCCTCTAACCACACCCTCCTGGACTGGATTCTCACAAACCATGAGGACAGGACAGTACAGGCTGGTGTCCTGGCTGATTCCATCAGTCATCACTCCCCAACCTTCTGCATCCGGGCCTGTAAGCTCCCCCGCCCCTCTTCCCCAAACCCTGTCATTCAGGGACTACTTGAAATATGACCCTGCTTGCTTGGACATGAAGGGTGTGGACTGGTCAGTACTCCCCACTTTACCTGACATGAACGCTGCTCTGGGATTTCTCGTAGGTCCACTGCCCTCCATCCTGGACAAGTATTTCCCTGTCACTGCCCGGAGAATCAGAGGTGGGAACTCAAAGTGGCTGACCAAGGATCTTTTTACAGTGAAGCAGAGAGACGTCTCGTGGGAGGCTCAGAAATACCCCCCGTCCTCTCTTGCTTGGAATAATTATGGGAGGCTCTGCAGTCAATGTAAGCAAGAAACTGAATCACACAAGGCAGCCTACCTAAAACACCTACAGGCCAGTAACCTAGGTGACCCCAAAAAAGTTCTGGGCATCAGTAAATGCCTTAATTAAGCAGTGGGACCATCGTCCAATTTATGCACTGCAGCAGGGACCATAACTGATCCCCACCAGGTGTCGCAAGCCCTAAATGACAAATTCACCATCCTGGCCAAGTATCGATAAACTCCCACCTAAGGGAACCGCTATATTGTAAAACTACCAAATATCAGATGGCTTTTATTTCATGGCTACATCCTCTAAAGAGATCCATCTTCTCATGGCCCTCCCCAGTCATGGGAGTGCCAGTAGTGATGATCTTTGCCCACGATTCCTCAAATTAACAGCCGACCTTATTGCTAGACACCTAGCCACCCTTTTAATTTGTCGTTCTCAGCCATCCCATCGCTATGAAAACAGGCCAGAGTTCTACTCATACTCAAATCAGGGGACCCAAACTCTAAGGACAGTTACCGCCCGGTGTCCATCCTCTCTCACCTCAGGAAAATACTGGAGAAAATCATATTTCAGCAAATTACTGAACATGTATCTAATCACCACTTGCTTTCCCCCCACCAGCATGGTTTTAGAAAAGGCAGCAGCACCACCACTGGCTTGGCCTGTTTCACTGACCTTGTCTTTAAGGGCATGGATGATGGGAAACTAACGGAGGCTGTTTTCATGGACTTACTAAAGGCCTTTGACCTTGTGGACTACAATATTTTCCTTGGCAAGTTGCAACACTACAGTTTCTCAGATGGAACCACAGCCTGTATTAGGACATATCTTTCAGGAAGTCCCAGGTGGTTTGCACGGGGGCATCTCCAGCTCCTAAGGGATTGGTAGTGCGGTCCCCCTGGGGACCCTTTATCAACCACCTTCCCAGGGAAAATGAAGGCTACCGCATGCTCATGTGTGCAGATGATCTACTCATTTGCCATACTGCAGCAAACCTGGCTGAACTATCCACCTCCATCTCCTGGGAGTACTGTGCCACTTAGAGGTGGTTCTCTTCTAGAAGGCTGCTCATGAATGTGAAAAAAACAATGGCAGTGCTTTTCGGGTCCAGACTCAAGCTCACTGACTTGGCTGTAGGCCCCGGCACACCAAATTCCTTGACTATTCTAATTCAGTAAGCGTAGTCCTTGGAGCAAGTAACAGCTTTTAAATACTTGGGGGTTATACTGGACCCCTCCCTGATATTCTTTGACCATTTACAGATAACAGTGAAGCACTTAAACCAAAAACTAGAAGTCTGCTACAGATTAAGGGACTTTACAACCCCAGAAATATGCCTAACCATTGCCAAAGGTTACTAGGAAGGGTGGGCAGAGGGAGGATAAAAGGGGGAAGGACAGTACCAGGGAAAAGAGAAGGTGGTGAAGGAGGGACTTTAAAGCTCATCTCCTTAGAAACTCACCGAGTACACGGTGATCTGTTATTAATGTTTGACATTGTACAGGAATCACAGTTGATGTGTGACCTGGGCAGGAGTCTGTTACAGAGACTAGAGGTCATCCTTTTCAGATTAAAGGAAAGCGGTTTCAGTCTACTACTCGAAAGTACTTTTTCAGTAATCAAATAGTTAAACTGTGGAATGAACTTCCACTCGATGTGATTGTAGCAGATAGCAAAAATAGCTTTAAGTATAAATTGGATAAACTTATTATGTCAGGGAGATCCCTAAGGTATTTCTCATAAGACCAAAGCACTTATGGGCTAACGCCTGCTTGCTTCTATATCTGCCTTAGTATGACTCAGGAAGGGAGGACAACATATAGAGGAGGATGGACAAAAGGAGTGGAGAGCCATGTGCACCAATGCAAGGAGCTTAGAAGACAAAATTCCTGACCTTGAGGCTACCATTGCGGAGGCAGGCCTGGGTCTGGTGGCCATTACAGAATTACGGTGCACCGACAACTACAGCTGGAGCTGGCCATACAGGTTTACACTATGTTTCGAATGGATAGGGTAGGGAGGAAAGTGTGTGTGTGGGGGGGGGTTGTTTTGTATGTAAGGAAAGGTATAAAGGTCACAGAAATACAAGGACACAGCAGGGAAAAGGAGGGGCTAGAAGTTCTTTGGTTTGGCTTAGTTGGGATCCAGGGCCTTTATAACGCATGGAGTTTAGCGTACAGGCACCAGCACAGGGGCAGGAAATAGGCAAAATGGCAAGCAGAGGGAAGTTGTAATTATATTTTAATCTACCAGATGTAGACTGCAGCATCCTAGCCATAGCTACAACTAGATAGGAGCAGGGTCATCCTAGACTCCCTGCAAGGGTTTTTCTCAGGCAGATCCCACTAGAGACAGAGCACTGCTGGATCTGGTACTTGCAAACAGGGACAGCATTGCAGACATCACAGATGGGTAGCCCCTGGGCAAGCGATCCTTGTACAGTGCGGTTTGGCATATGGATTGGACAGGAGATAAACCACACTAGGATGAGAGAGACAGATTTTAAAGAAATGGGAGACGGCGTTAGGACATACCTTCACGATGGAGATAGCCGGGATGGGGGGATGTAGGCACAGTGGAAAAGAATAAAGGAGGAAATAATTGGCAAGCTGTTTAAAAGCAGTAAGCAAGGGTAAGAGGAAAAAAGGCCACTGTGGTTCTCAACAGAGGTGGCCAAGGCAGTAAGGGAGAAAACAAAATGGCTTTCAGGTACGATGAGACCCAAACATTGCCAAAGGTTACTAGGAAGGGTGGGCAGAGGGAGGATAAAAGGGAGAAGGACAGTACCAGGGAAAAGAGAAGGATGAAGGAGGGGCTCGGGAAGGGAGGGCAAAATATGGAGAGGGAGGGACAAAAGGTGTGGAGAGCCATGTCCACCAATGCAAGGAGCTTAGAAGACAAAATTCATATTTATTTATTTTATTTATTTGTATTTTGTTGACCAGGTAAGCCCACTGGGCCTACTGGAGGCCCTTTTTCAGGGGCAACCTGGGATAATTACAGACATTATTTTAGATAGGATGAATACAGTGAAGCAATGTATTGGACAAGTTCAGTACAATGAGCAAGATTAGTTACAAGGATACATTGCAGGACGATATACTCAACTTATAATATATGCTATTACATAGGACATAAGTGTATTTTCAAAGTACAGATAAGGATCAGATCTCATTTAGCAACATGTGGCCTCTGAGCTTTGGTTATGTAACCCTTACCCTGACCAAGGCGGCATCTTGCAACCAGGATCCCCTACTTGTTACAAAGACAAGGCAACAAACCACAAGTTGGCAGAAAATC
Source organism: Neoceratodus forsteri (assembly GCA_016271365.2). Classification (NCBI taxonomy): domain Eukaryota; kingdom Metazoa; phylum Chordata; order Ceratodontiformes; family Ceratodontidae; genus Neoceratodus; species Neoceratodus forsteri. The sequence continues at coordinate 1,421,494,449 of CM028129.1, forward strand.
AGTATCACCCCTGGCATTAGGGTAAATACTTGGCTCAGGCATCTAAGAGGTTTTTTGGGGGGGGGGGTTTAGAGCACAAAATAACATTTTTATTTAACCCGAGTCTGGGAGAGGGGTGCCAGGGCTATGCTGTTTCTCCTATCTGAAGGGCCACAAAAATATTTCACTCAGTGACTCGCAGTTGGATTGTCTGCAGCCATAAAATTGGAATTGTATTGGATGGCTTTCTTTCTTTTTTTGTTACTTTGTTTTATTGGTTTAGCTGTCTGAGTTACAGTACGCTACACTGTTAGTGAAGCTCCAGAAATTCAGTTTCATTACATGTAATGCATGTCATTGTTATTACAGTAAGGATATCATGGCCCCTAAATGGCATTACTACACATGGGGGTAAACCTGATTATTAATTAAAACTTTTACACAGGCCATTACTGCCATGAGCAGGGAAAACCATCACATCGTTAATAATATAGTTCGATAACCTTATATGTAGGTAGACTATCCCTTAGTCAGTAAACTTTTATAGCAATAAACAGAGACACAGCTATACAAGATCCCATCTAGCCTCTCTTAATAGGAGCTCTGAAATGAGTCCTCTAACCAATTATGTGAATATAAACCACTTTCAGTCAAACGATCAATATAGACAAGAAACCAGTATATTAACACGCCAAGTTAAATGTTTAAACCAGCACTCATCCATCTGCTACGGAATTTGTTAATTAAGAGTCAGTTAACATACTGTAGTACATCATACCCTGAGATGATCGTTTCATGTCAGTGTCAGTGGCTCAGTAGGTAGCACACTTGCCTCTGAGGCCGGGAGATCAGAGGGCTGTGGGTTCATTTCCCACATCTGGCACTTGGGTTAATATCCCAGTACTGACACTGTAGTGCAGCATGAGAGGGGTCCTGCACTTCTGAGGTGTCGTCTTTCGGATGAGACGTTAAACCGAGGTCCCATCTGCCTGGACTGGTGGTAGTTCAGGTGAATGTTAAAGATCCCATGACACTTATCGAAAAGAGTAGGGGAATTTTATTGAGAAAGGTTGGACTTCATTACAAAAGAAACAATATCCTATACATTAATAACTAAGGCAAAAACAGCAAGAAACAGAATAATGAACAAAAAAGCACCTAAAAGAAATAAGCAAAATAAAATAATAACAATCAACAGAAAAAAGATCACAATTGTGCCATAAACGAAAAAATTGTAGCCCCGCCAGGACCTTAAAATCATGCAATTTAACTAAATGAATAGCAGTTCTAATATTCTCAATCACTTCTTGTAAATAAATCACTTTCTGATGCAAAACCAACATGCATCTGGCCTGCCATAAATAATAGTGAATCAAAGCAAAAATAATAAATAAAGTGTCTGCATGATATTTTTGACGTAAAGCAACATGTGTACAAAACATAAGCTGTTCATAAGATAAATGTAACATCAAAGGTTCAGACCACAAGCCTGCTAACAAAGTCCAAAAAGTAAGAGCAAAAGGACATTCTAAAAAGAGATGCTGTTGAATTTCTAAAATACCCTGACAAAGATCCCTGGGGCAATATCGAGCATCCAATGCTTTGTGTTTATGGTTACCTTTGACACTTAGACGTCCAAAATTATCCAACCAGACCATATCCCAAACATGGGGTAAACGGGGATTACTGAGTTGCTGGAGAATCCACTCAAAACAGTTTGGGGGGCAAAAGGGGAAAGCCACCTTGTTCCGCCCCTCCCTCCTTCAAACCTTGTCATAAAGCATAGGACGAGACAAAACACAAAAATCCTGTGGGGAAAAAAACTCAGGACAATGCCACCTTAAGAGCTTCCTTCCCATATGGGGGAATTTCCGAAAAACGAAAAACCCAACCCTTTTTCCCCAATTCCCAAGTTGAAAGGCAGGGTAACAACCATTTCAGCAAAAAAGGTTTCCAAACCACCTCCCCTGGTTTCAATGCTTTCCCAAAATTATAATTGAAAAATAAATTATAAAAAAAAAACAACAGGGTGGATCATACCAACCCCACCCTCCTTGAGTGGTCTATAAGTTATACTATGCTTCACTGGGTTTAATCGGGACCCCCAAAACCCTTGAAAAAAAATCCGATATAGTCTGGTAAAAAAGGCCAGAGGTGGGGGAAACACATAACAAAGATACAAAAAAATGGGAATGCCAAAGTCTTAAAGGTGACCTGCAAGAACAAGAGTACCGTTCCGTCTCCACATACCTTTCTAGCACTGCTACTGGGAGTTCAGGATGTAATTGTCTTTTATTTTTTAATTCCAATAGTTACATTTACTAAAACGCGAAAGTTACGGCCAGTGCAGGCATAGAGCAGCCGATTGAGCGGGTGCAAGTACTTATGGGTATTATACCCATTTAGTGACGTTGCTAACACCACTGCTCTTATTGCAGCAGCAGTGTAGGTAGTTCATAATATTTATTTTATTGCTTCCACGGGGGTCTTGGCACCTGAAATATTACTTATAGCAACACCTGGACAGGCTGTTGATGTAAGTAATATTTCAGGTTTCAAGACCAAGACAAATTTTAGCCAGGATTTTATAATCCACATTTAATAAGCTCAGTGGTCTCCAATTATGCAAATCAGCCCTATCCCCTTTTTTAAAAATTAGGACCAAAATGGCTTCCTTCATGGACTTTGTAAAAGGGGCTGTAGTCAACATGTCATTGAATAACAAAGTTAAAGCAGGAACTAAATCCTCCATGAAGGTTTAATAACAATGGGCAGTAAGGCCATCTGATCCTGGTGCTGAATTTGAATTTAAACTACCTATGGCCTGAGCCACCTCAGAGGCTACAATATCTGCCAACAACATACCCTGCTCAGCAGAAGAGAGCAAAGGGAGATGCAGAGAGTCCAGAAAGGAGTCAGCTGACTCACAAACAGGTATACTACCTAACATGGTGAGAACATGTTGTTCCACAACCTGAACCAATGCCTCTGGATCTATAACCAATTCACCGGAGGGAGACCTTAAAGTCTGAATAAACTTAGACTCCACTCATCCTTTACAGGCCTTAAATGGGTCCAACCCTCCTTTGGTCACCCGAGTCCCAAATCTAGCCTTCTGTCCCAAAGAACTAGCCCGATCATATTGCAAGATTTTCATCTGTGTACAAACCACAGCAATTTGATCACTATAATCATTTTTAGTAGTGTCAGATAAGGAAATCAGATGTTGCAATTGTTGCTGTAATGCTAAGTATTTTAAGTATTGAGCAGTCTGATTTGCCACAGCTTTTCCCTGAAAAATCTACCTCCATCTAATTTTAGAATCTTCCCACCACTCACATGCTTCCTCATAGATGTCGGCCACCGAGAGCCTAGCAGCCCATTTCCTCCTCCATAATTTCAGAAGGTGAGGATCCTCCAAAAGGGAATCATTAAGCTTCCATCTATTTTCTTACACATTGGGGTTTTGTTCCACGAAAAAGGACACTCTAAAGGCGCATGATCGGAAAACTCTACACCCACCGTCTGACATGAAATAATCTTCAAAACTTTAGACAAAAATGCAAAATCAATACGAGTCTTTAAAGGTCCCTTAAAAAGGTAAACCCCAGACTCATGACAAAACCTGTAAGTATCTACTAGTTTGGCAGTGGTGATAACATCCTTCAATGCAACAGAATCACAAAATAATTTTGGGGTTTGTAACCCCCTATCCCTTTGGTGCAAACCACAATTAAAATCACCCACCCACAAGAGCAACCTGGAAGTATGCAGAAAGGGCCTAATTAAATGAAAAAGGGACACCCGCTGTGCTTTTGTCTGAGGAGCATAAACAACAATTATCCTAAATCTCTCCAGTGAATAAGTAAAATCCAATAATAATGCCCTACCAGGTTGAATATCCACCAACCTAGACACATGAAAAGCAGGATTAGAAAATAGGATCCCAATACCATCACACTTATCGGTACCTGATGACCAAAATGACGGACCATGGGTCCATGCCCGGGAAGCTTGTTGCAGTTCCTGAAGTGATTTCAACCTAGTATCCACTAGACAAACAATATCACATCTAAAGTCCTGCAAAGTTAATAACACACCCCCCAGCTTTCTATGACCTTTAATGATGTTGACGTTTAAAGTACAAACAGATAAAGAAGCCATTCAAGTGCCTATGGGTGACTTACTCCTCGACTTTTCGGATCCGTTTACAATAGGATCAAGTCCCGCCACCCTCAGTATCTGTATTAGATGGGATGAGCAGAAGTATCCGTATCTTTCCCCTGATCTCTATCAGATAGGTCTGTAGCCAACATTGCAAATTTGTTGCCAGACTGCCAAGCATGGACTCCGCCTTCTTACCCCTACCAGCAACGGTCAAACCTTTCCTAGTCCGTTTATGTGGGATTTGAACAAAACCAGATGCCTCTACACCAGAAGTAGACTGTGCTGGGGGGCATTCACTAACAACACACGACCCTTCCTCTATGACAGGAACCTCAGAGACAGGGTGAAATGCTAACAGCAGGCTGATCTAATGGCAAAGGAGGAGAGTCGACCAAAGTGTCCTGCATAACAACCACCTCAGGCCCCTTAGCTAACCCCTCAGATGCGGAGGAAAGCAAGCTAATTTTCAAGTCCCTGGCTGCAATAAGTTTAGCCTGTGCTTGCTGCGCCATCGAAATCAGACCTTCATGTGAAGGACAGTCTTCCCTATTATGTGATACCCATACGTTCACAAAGATTACATTTAAAAGATTCAGACATGCACTAGAATTATGTTCAAATTCAAAACAATGACTACATTTCACTGTCATAAGCAGAACTAAAGTGAACACGAGAGCCACATTTAAAAACAAGATTTAGGCTGTCCCACAATAGAGACCTTTATCTTTCCCCAGATAAAAAAAAACTGGGTAAATGACTAGGTCCAGCATTTGTAGAATACAATCTTACTCTAACTCTCCATCCCTCATCCCAGATTTGCTCACTATCTAATGTGGGAGCAGGTTTGTTAAGTACCTCACACCGTTGTCTCAGCCAAAATAAAATATCTTCCACGTTAACTCCTTCGTCTTTAAGCATGATAGTAATATTCCTAACAGCGGGTTTAGTCAAAGGAATAGCTTGAAAGGGGGACCAAGTGAGAGAGGCCTGACAGGCTGCATACTGTGCCCAAAATCTATCCAAACTGGAAACCTGTTTAAAACTAATGTCAAAATTATGATTTCCCAGACTAATAAGGGCAAAAATTTCCGAAGAGAAAAATGTAATCGATCCTTTAAGTAAAGTTTTAGCCACATAAATCCTATTAGGGGGATCCACAAGCCCTCCTTTATATAACAATCGGACAGCATTACATCTAGGTGCCGGTTCTCCCTTAGTTGAAAATAAATCAGCTAGTTTAAAACCAACTGGCGGACAGGATCCTCCTCTACAGCATCAAGCAAGAGAGGGCGGCCCCATCCTGAGAGGAACCTCAGGCTCAAGGGGCACAGGAATAGCAGGAACAGGAGAACAAACAATGTTTTGATCAGCAATAATAACATCAGAAACAGTAGAAACCTCACCCAAATCAATATGAGATTGCAAAACAGTAGGTAGTACACTCACTACATTTCCCTCAGTCAAAACCCTTCAGAAATAACACCCGGGATCGTTGGAGCTCAGATCAGTGCTGGTGGCCACAGGGCTGCTGCCTTTGCAGCATAGCCAAATAAGTTGGATCCTAGGATCCGAGTCCAAGTACCACCATCTCCCTGCTCCCAACCAGCATTCTTTAAGGCTTTCTCGGGGGACCAGGGCACCCCCTGACCACAATCCCTGGATGCAGTAGAAAGGCCCTTCACAGAAAAATGCTCCCCAGGCATTAAAGTCCCTTGTCTTTTACTCCAGCCTGGCGCTTTAGAAGAAGGAAACAGAAATACCTCATGCTCCAAGTTTACCAATTCCGACATCTCCTGCCGACTTCCAGGAGGCTGACCTCCTACTGTCCCATAACCTAGGCGTTGTTTGCTTGCCTGCCTCGCAGGGGGATCCAAAGAACCACGCTGGGGCTGTGGGCACACCGAGGGAGCACTTGGTAAACTGGCAGCCCCATCACAATAGTCCGACATTGCAGGAGCAGAGCTGGAAAATGACACAGAACCTTCTGCGACAACAGGGGGCTTAACAGACCTCACGGCTCCAACACAGGGAAGCCCCGAAGATACCTGTGGGAGCGCTGCAAGCTCCGTATCCAGGTACAACATTTCCTTTAGTAAAGCTGACCACTTCAACAATAAAGATGCTTGCAAGGCACTGCCTTGCGATAAACCAGCCACTTCTTGCTGCCCAGCAAGAGTGCCGTCGACTCGTTCCTTCGGTTCAATAATTGTGGCCATCACAACCTCAGCCACCACACATTCCTCCTCCACGGCCCCAGAAACTTGAAGCACAGGGGAGGAGGCCCGCTCCCCTGCACTCCCGACGTCCATCTCCGGCAAAGACTCCTGCATACTGGCCACGTAGCAGCCAGTAGGGGAATTTCCCCGGTGTCCTGGGCAAATTTCCCTCATTCACTAAAAAAAAAAAAATACCACCAACAGCTTAATCTGGTTCAAGGTCAGTTGGCATTCATCTGTATCCCCTTCCCCCGAGTTGTGCCTGAAAATAGGCAGGATTTGTCTAGTGCACTTACCTGGTCAACAAAAACTAAATAAAAAAAATAATAATTAACTCCATAGAAGAGAAATGACAGTGTTCTCTGCTGACTTCACTTTTGGACTGGGTGCAACCATAAGGCAAAACAAACCGTTCCCGAGCTATTTAAACTTGACATGGGAGTTAAAACTCCTAGAGCCATTACTCACTGTCCCCAGAGTCACTCTCTGAATCTTCTTTTCTGGCTCCAAATTCCCTTTCTATACGTTCCAGTAATTTGGTTGCCGCTTCTGGTTCAGCGAACTGGTAGGATTTCTCCCCATATGTGATCCGTAAACTGGCTGGCATCAGGAGTACATGGTGAATTCCTAGCTGGCGAAGACGGGCTCTTATACCATCGAAACTTTTCGGCGCTGCCTCATAGCAAAACTCAAGTCAGGGAAAAATATGGACCGATGTATCTTCCCAGTTCAGTGGGGCTCGTTGTTTTGCTTTGTTTATTATTAGATCTTTTTCTCTCCGATCCCAGAATCACAAGGAGAGTTTGTGGTAGTAACTGGTTGTTGCTGCCGACTTTATCCGCCACGTGGGCTGATTCTGTAGGCCTTATGGATCTCGATCATTTCCTGCATTTGTAAAACCTCTCTGAAAAGGCTTGTAGAAAGGTAGGAGATCATCTCCTCTCCCCTCAGGTATTCCTAAGATTCTTATATGGGTCACTGTGGCAGCATTCTCCAAGTTCTCCAACCTTTGTAGCATCACTATATTTTCTTTAGTTAGATCCGTGGATACCATCATCATCGAAGCTGCTGCTGTGAGCCGACTTTGTAGCCTCTTCCAACATGCCAACTCGTGTGCAAAACTTTAAATTGTCAGGGTAAAATCCTCAATTTTTGGTCTAAGCGTTGAATCGCTTTTAAGAGTGCTACATTTGAGGGTTGAGGCAAGACCTCCTCTTCTGCCCCCGATCTCAATTCTGTACTGGTAGTCGGCTTAGGCTCTTTTTGTCAGGCTCCTTCGCCTCCAGTGGCTGCTCTATTTGTTCCCCCCATCGCTCCAAGAGTAAGTATGGTACAGACTTCAAAAAAGATATCGTTCTGCTCGATTTGTTGCCCTCTTTTGAGTTTTCAGTTTTTTATTACTCTGTCGGTGGTTTATTTAGTAAATTTTTAGTTTAATAGGCTTGCCTGTGCGGAGCTCCTATTAGGCTCCTGTAAGCTCGGTAGCTGGCCACGCCCCTCTGTATAGCTTTGTTTCTGACAAGATGGTAAAGCAGAATAGAGTGGTCCCCCAAGGTTGTAACTGTTCAAACAGATGGACAACAATTTGCAGTAGGTAGAAACATTTTACACACAGGCAATACTATAACTTCCAACATGAACTCTTTTCCAAACAAACTATCCACCCCTGCGCTGAGGGATCTCTGGATTTCTGACAAGTGTATAATAGTAGGACTTGCCACACGCTTAAACTGGGGCAAGCCTGACAAAATAGACCATTTTTAACATCTTCAGAAAACACGGTTCTTTGCAACTAGCCACGACCCATTGCCCTCTGAGTCCTGCTGGAGGCTGAATGTCAGTTTGCTTACAAAAGAAGATTTTAAAGATTTAGAGCTCAAAACCACACAATCTTTTGTTCAGGACAATCCCCCACAGGATGGGGAAGGGGGTATCAGGTGGGACACTCTGAAGTGCTGCCTTAGAGGAGAGATAATCAAATACTCAGCCCGGCTGAAAAGAGAAAGGGTAAAAAAAGAGACTTATACTAGAGGGTCAGGTAGCACAGTTGGATTCTGTCCATCAGGCAAATCTAGATGAACAGACCGAATTGGAACTGGAACAGAAATGGAGGGAACTAAATCAGTTGCTGGATACCCAAATAGAAGGACAGTTACGTTATGCTAGTCAGAAGTTTTTTTGAGTATGGTAACAGAGTGGGACGCCTTCTTGCCTGGCAGTTATAGAAGGAGACTGCCAGTAGAGCTGTGGTACGTCTACGGGAGGAGGGAAGCATAACTTCTACCATGTCCAGTGAAGATTGTTCAACAATTTGCCAAGTTTTATGCTGATTTATATGACTCCCACCTCCTTGGGGACCACCTCACCAAAGTACAGCGATACCTAAAAAATCTCACCCCTTCCAGCCTTAGATGCTAATACCCGGGAAGCACTGGAGGCCTCCATCACCATAGGGGAGGTGGGTGCCAAGATTAAACAGTTGAGAAATGGGAAGGCCCCTGGGCTGGACGGATTCCCTTCCAAATTCTACAAACAGTTCCACCCCCAGGTCAGTGACTTACTAGTAGCAACATACAATGAGATCTTAGAGAGTTCAGGCGCCCCCTCCCCTTGGAACTTAGCACAAATTTCGGTTATCCCGAAACCGGAAAAAAATTCTAAACTCTGTGGTCCTTACTGCCCCATTTCCCTCATACCAGTTGACATAAAAATTTTCACCGGTCTACTAGCCGATCGTCTTCAACTATATATTCCCACCTTGGTACATCTGGACCAAACTGCTTTCATTTCATGCAGGTTCCACCAAGATAATATCAGGAGGTTCCTTAATATCATTTCTGCTCAACGTCACTCTAAGTCATTTCAAGTAACCATCAGCATGGACGCCGAAAGGGCTTTTGACAGAGTGGACTGGGCCTTTATGGACACCACCCTGGCTAAATTTGGTTTTGGGGCTAAGTTTACTTCGGCAGTGGCAGCTCTCTGTCATAGACCTGAAGCACAAGTTAAGGTTAATGGATTCCTATTGGACCGTTTTCAGCCAAGGAAAGGAACCAGACAAGGCAGTCCCCTATCCCCTTTACTTTTTGCCCTGTCCCTAGAACCTTTGGCGGTTTCTATTTGTAAGAATTTAAACATTAAGGGGGGTGATGGAAGGTGGGGTCAAACAAGCTGGCTGTCTATGCAGACTCCCCCTTTTCCTTTTTGGGTGAGCCTCAGGCCTCCCTTCCGCACTTGTTGGAGGCTCTCCAGGAGTTTGGAAACCTCGTTGGTTACAAAATCAGTCTCACCAAGTCAGAAGCAATGATCCTAAGTGGTACTCCCCCATAGAATAAATTTTAAACAGACTTTCCTTTTTCGTTGGCAAAATGGAACACCTTTCGCTACCTAGGTATTCAGGTATCTGCTGACCTCACCTGTTTATTTAGGAACAATTATTTATTTATTCATAACTAGGATTACAAATACATTTGAACCAGGGGTTCTTTTACAAAGGTTCCATGTCAAGTGAGTAAACAATACAGGCAACTTCAAGAGAAGGAACAAAATAATACAGTCAGGGTAAATCACATAATAGAGAAATCATCGAGTAGAAAAGTACAGGGGGTGTTTAGCTGAAGAAAACAGTGGAAGACTGAGATGTAACAGTGAAGAACAATAGCAGCAACAGCACATGTATGCAGTCAAAATATAGGGCAGACATTGTCAAACTGGGAGTTACAAAAGAGCAGGCAGGAATGGAAGGCTCAGGGGAAGGAGTCATGGAGGGGAGGGGAGTGGGTGGGAGGAATGTGGGAGAGAGAGAAAGCAACAGGTGAGGATGGAGCAAAGGCTGCTAAAGGAGGTAAGTAGGAGACAGGGGGCAGGGCTAGGTAATTGGGACACAGTCGCACTAACTTAGACTTGCAAGGTGACCCAGAAGTTTGGCTTTGAAAGTGCCGAGTTTGGGTTCTGCAAGGACTTCAGGGGGGTAGGTAGTTCAACCAGGTTGGAGCTCTTCAGCTGAAGGTCTAGTGGAAGGGCTAGGTCTTTAGGGCACAGTCACACTTACTAAGGTTTGCAAGGTGATCCCGAAGTTTGGCTTTAAAAAGTGCAGTTTGGGTTCTGCGAGGACTTCAGGGGGCAGGTCATTCAACCTGGTTGGAGCTCTACAGCTGAAGGTCCGCTGAGCTTGTGAGGTCCAGCAGCAAGGGATGTGGAAAGCATTCCATGCTGGGCTATAAGAATTGCGTTGGTTTGTTAAGAGGGATAGCAGTGACTGGGTAACTGGAGGAGTTAAGTCAAGGTATTTTTTTTTTTTGCAAAGAGGTTTGATATTTTATTCTACCAAGAAGAGGCAGCCATTTGGTTTGACAATAGAAGTCACAGGTGTGTGTTCATTTGTCGGCACCAGTAATTAATCTACAGGCCTTCTTAAGCGAGATCATCAGTTGCTTGAGTGTGGTTTCTGATGCAGCACTGTAAATTATCAGTCTGTAATCAATCACGGACAGTATGGAGCTGGTGACAGCTAGTCTTAGTGCTGCTGGTGTGAGGCAGCACCTATGCCTGTAGAGGGCACCAATCCTGCTAACAACAATCTTGGAGATATTGTTAACGTGTGTAGCATAAGAAAGAGAGCTATCCAGTGTGATACCTAGATATCTGAAGTCGTACACCATTTCAAGGGGCTGGTTTATATTATTAAAAATGGTAAGATGTGCTGATTTGTATTTGTTATGGGTGCTTGCAAAGAGCATAGTCTTTGTCTTTTTGTAGTTCATTAACAGTTTGTGGCTGACAAGCCAGGATTCAACCTTTGAGAAGTTGAGTTGCAAATTGCCTGTAAGTGGGAGTAGGTCTTCGTGGCTGGAGAAAAGTACTGTGTAACCCCTAGATGGCGCTATCCCAGGGGCTACTACCCCTGCCTGATTTGCCACTAACAGGTTGAGGGGCCTGGATCCAATGGCGGGTGCCTCCACCCAGAGGTCAGGGTTTGCAATAGTTAAACTTACTTGGTCACAGCCCTCTGGGACACTGCAACCCCCCTTTCTTCCCACTAGTGGCCCACACAATATATCAGAATTACCTTCACAGTATACACTTACCCCCGAGGCTGGTTCAGGCACTGGGACCTCCTGTAAAATAAGATACAGTGCAACAATCACAGTACAATACTTTAACATAGACAAATACCTCAGGCAGTATAACTTTGCTGAAACAAGCAGCTCTGATTTATTTGGGGAATATAACAAGGACAGGGAAATCAGGTTAATTAGCTTATACTTTACTCATCCACCCTATGGCTCTGTGCACAGGCCTATCCCTACAGTTACTGTCCCTGGGTACCCGAGCCCCTAGTGGCTAGTGCAAACCCGTGGCAGCTGGTAGGGGCCCTTTCACACACAGAAAAGAAAAATTAGTTAAACAGTCAGCAGTACAGTAATTCTATTTGGATTCAATGTGGCAATTCAACAGGGAGCGACCCTGAATTAGTACTCACGACCTCCAAACAAGATAGGGTCCTTCAATGTCAGCAGGGCTACTCTTGAGCTCCACGAGACTCCTCACACATTTATATGGCAAAAAGAAAGTACTATACCAGGCAGGCTGCTTCTCTATCCCGATCGCAATTACTGCACAATACCCGGGAGAACACACAGCAGATTCAGTTCCTGACAGACCAAGTGCAATTCAGCAATTTCTCCAGTCTTCTACAGGGTGAGCCTGGTTTCTACTCTTCAGATATCCTTTGATTCTCTTCACAGGACGGATTCAGTCCTAACAAGCAGTTACACAAGCTGCAGACCGGAGCGCTGGGCCTTACACCGCGTTCCGACTAAAACTGTGCACTGAAGGAGCACAGGGGTTCCTTCCTCTTCACTGCCAAGAGCTAAAACTTGAAACTCCAACAGACAAAACCGGGCACTTCCTTTGAGTTCCTCCCAGTTCTTGACTGGATTGGCTGTCCTCACAATAAACTGCTCCTGTTGGTCCAAAAGGCGAAGTCTAAACTACATCTCCCAAGTCACTGCCCATACAATCCTCTTGTGGCTGGCTCAGATTATGAGTCAAGTTCTGATTAGTCCAAGGCACCATTTAGAGCTAACCCCCACACTGATTGGTCCAGTTCAGCAGTTCAAAACCAGAATGAGAACTAGGCAGACACAGTTCTGACTGCAAAGAAAGCAAGTTGAGACAAACTGTAATTTCATTATTACTCTAAATGATTTCTGGCAAACAGTTACATCTTTCAGATAGGTTCCTTTGCACTCCTAGTGACTGCAAAATGGAGTGAGATTGGCAGCAGCTCGGTGGTACTCAAACAGAGAAGCACACAGTCCCCCATACGAACTAATTATGTCTGCAAGCAGACAGCTCTTAAAGAGACAGTACCAGAGGCTCTAAAACACTCACTGATAAATGGCTTAAATGCCAAACACCATTCAGGCTTGGAGCATTCAAAGCAAGCTCCTGGAAGTCTTTTGAGACCCCATTTTGCAGGGGTTACAGCTGCATCGTCTCTTTTGAAAATTTCATGAAAAATATTAAACGGTTCAAAAGTTATTCAAAAACAAGTTCCCATGATAAGTCAATGGGAAAAAGTTAACAAAAAGTTCAACAGTGTCACAAATGCAGTTTTTACTGTCGCAATGGCCTTTTACTGTCACAACCGCCATTTTGTTTTCAGTTGGTGATCAGAAAATGCTTGGCATTTAAAATTGGGACCCTCTAGCAACCTAATTCTTTTTGTATACACCTAGTCGGACCCTGAGGATGCTAGCCATGTCTTTATTTTGGGGTAAAACACCCCAGAAATATGTTTTTCAAATTTCTGGAAAAAGTACTGTCACACTTGCAACACTGTCGAATGAATTTGCGAAAGCTTTCGAAAACTTCGACAGTACTTGTCTAGGCTGTGGGAAAATGACAGCAATTCTTTGGCACCCTGCTGCACAAGAACGGTTTGGTGTTTTCGCCTGAAATTTGGAAGGAACGTAGCCGACATCTCACAGATGTGCCTTTGTGTTTTGTTGAAAAAATATTACATGGCGGCAAAGCTACGGCACTCCAAAGTTGACACTTTTTCCCATAGGATAACATTACGGCGTCCAACGCATTACAGGAATCCTTTGGCGCCCTGCTGCAAAATAAGGGTTTGGTCTTTTGGGCTGAAATTTGGAGGGAACACAGCCAACATCCCACATATGTGCCTTTTTGTGGTTTGGTGAAAAAATATTACAGGGAGCCAAAATTATGGCACTCCAAACTTCTCTTTTTTCCCCATAGGATAACATTACGGTGTTCGCTGCGCCTTTCAGGGCCTATATCTCGGAAACAGTGCGAGATACAGACTTTTCATCGGAAAGGAAAGTCATAAATCATACGAATTTTCAATTTTTTTTCTATGTTTTACGGTTCCTGAGATATAAGCAATTTAGTATTCCAACTCCTCATTTTCTGCTCCGAGAACCATTATTATGCATACATTCTTTGGAAGACAAAGAACCTCTGTGCGCAAACACTGAGGCAAGGGTTACCCCAAAGGGCATTTGGCTGGGAAGCCAAGTTTCAAGAAAATACAAAATCACACATGCCACACAATGCAAAGCATCATGGGCTGCATATGCAAATCACCACAGAATGTTATGCTGGTCTAACTTTAAGCAGAATTGCATGGTGCCAAAAGGCCTCTCACACAGTTTGCAAAGGGTGCTAACAGAAGACATAGACACGTGTTTCGTCCTACCAGGACTCATCAGTATGCCTCGTCTGTTTGACACCCCAGTGGAATGGACCAGCTACCCTAAGACAGCGTGTCTTGGATATGTTGTGGTGAACCCATTAAAATAAAAAACTATTCTTTGTACTCACTGTCTTTCTTTGTGCAGCTTTTGGAGAAAATCAGCCTGTGTGCTTACATTACTGTTACCATTACCGTTTTTGCTTGCGGTTCTGTTCTCGTTTCACTTACCGTTCATGCCTACGCCACCATGTGCGCTACCCTTTGCGTTTTCATTTGCGCTTCCTTTTGCGTTGTTTTTAACATTTCTGTCTACACTGCTGTTTCTCTTTCTGTTTCCTTTTGCGTCACCATGCTCATTACTATTTGGGTTTGCGGGCAAAATGTTACTCTGTGACAAGACATCATGTGGTGGGCCCCGCGCTCCCGCCGCATTACATTCACTATTTCTCATTATCATTCTCAAAAAGAAGGGAAATTAGAGGCCAAAAACTCAGTTTAATGCATTAGTTAGGGTTGTTCCACACCGACAAAAGCGAGGAAATTCGGTGTTAGGGTTGAAAGCCCCCCTTGGCCCCCCTGCCCACACCCCAACCGGCGGGTGCACATTAGGGTTGTCGGTCCTAACTCTCCTCCATTCTCCTACCTCTGCTTCTTTACACATGTGATGGCGTGAGGTTATGGCTGACAGCACATGTCTTACCCGATGCCCGGTTGAGTGGCGAGAGGCAAGAAACTTTCAACAACATTCCATGGTCTGGAAGCTTAACGATAAACTGAGTTTTTTGCCTCTAACATATATATATATATGCTATCAAGCTGTCAAATACATGGTCAGACTCATGGGCCAAGTCTAAACATTCCATGGGTGTTGTTACTATAGCAGAATAAATTACATCTCCACTACATTTTTGGCATTGTTCATTTTAAAGATCAAAGACCAAGACACAAGAGCTTCACAATGGTGTCTGGCTGGTACTGTGACACGATTACCTTATACTGATACTAAATTACTTTGTCAGTCTCACCACAGCAGCAGCAATTGCTAAGTGTGCAGAGATTTTTCAGATTGAATGTACAGTAGAACAGTATTCGAGTACTGACTTTCAGTGTTGATGTCATGATTCAATGTATCCCATTATAAAAGGATAAGGAATTCACTGACCAATTAAATATGGCCATGAATCATACCACAGAAACTGTATCAGAAGCCAGAAATGGGGAAAAATGTGTGAACACATGGAAAGGACAGCAAAAGTAGCAAACAGTTGAGCAATAACAGATTTGATGGGCATATCTCCTTTACTGCCATTGAAAGAGGGAAGAAGTCTTGAACAAGCGTACTTGTTTCTCAGTTCTGCAGTTTCTTGCTTCCCAGGGTAAACTTACTTTTTTTTTTTCACAGAACTTTTTCTCCCATTGGGATGCTGGCAGGTGTGACTTTGGCTCTCCCTCACTTGAGAAAACTCTGTTCAGCCCCTCAGGGAGTTGTCAGAGGGTGTGGGTAAACAGATAACACTCAGAAATGTCAAGTTTAACACACAGACTGCATGTTTTTTTTGCGCCAATCAGAAACAAAAATAAACTAAAATGAAACAAATACTTCAATGAAACAGCAATTCGTCAGGATAGGATCACATTTTCTTATAGGACTTCAAATCCTATGCTGGTTACTATTTCCCAAGGAGCTTCTTCCACAATCATTGGTTTTGTGGACATGAAAGACTTGCATGTCCTCTCTTACTCAGTCTTCAAGCCTCTCCAGGGTTAGTGGTGACAGCTCGGAAGCCTTCAGTGTGCGCCAGTCCTTTGGAATGCAAGTGGGTTTGCTCACATTGCTGGGTCTGATCGACACCCAGTGACCAAGTCTTTGCCTCACCTGCTCTACAAGCCGGGCAATGGAAACACGTGCACAGGTTTCTTGTTCTGCATTCCTCTGCAACACCTATTTATAGTGCCCAATGAATAAATGTATTCTGGGGTGAAACCTGTGCAAGTAGTGCAGATGTTACAGTGCTATAGTTTTGCAGCAGATCTCAGTCCGATTCAAAGTAACAGTAATCTTAGTACCTATAGTTTTAGTAGTGGTCTTATAGAGTTTATAGCAGCATTTTAAGGTGAAAGTGAATGTCTTATCACCCTCTTCTTCTGCTCAGAGTTCTGTGGTCAGTTGCTTAATAAACTGGTCCTTTTCATGAGTTGTGCCTCCTGCCTCTCCATTCTGGTGGAATTACGTTATGTAGCCAAACAGTCAAAGAACCACCTTACCACCAAGTTGGTTTATCTCTTTTCCACCAGACAGCAAGACTCTCATCTCTACCACCACAAAGGGGCACCACCTCTTCAGCTCACTACACCTGGCATACTCAGCAGGGTACATGTGTCTCTTCTACGACTGACAGCAACACAAAAGACTAAGAAGAGAGGAAGGCCTATCAGCTTGGCTTGGCTCACTTCATGGTTCTATTACACCCGGGCCTGACTTCATGGAAATGGAGGTCTGGAGGGCAGTGTTTTCCTGCATACTGACACTTGTTCTAAGTATCCCTGCTGAATCAGTCAATGGTGCTGGAAAAACCATCAATGGGGGCAAGTTAGCTGCTGTAGGGTTGATGGCAGAACCCCAGTCAGACCCCACTGTGGATGGGAACAGTCGGCAATGGAGATGATGTGTGCTGTCATAGCAATGATTGGGACCTCTCTTAGGGTGACTTTTCTCACTGATGATTATGCTTCTTATGGTGTTTCCTCAAGGATTTCTTGTCCTGACTTTTTGACGGATGTTTGCCCAGAAGCTGACTACAGGGTCAGACAATGCAGTCTTCTCTTGGAGCTGCTTCTCCATGGATGTGAGGGCTTTCCACAGAAGGAAATTATTGAGAGTTCCTTACCTCCATTGCCTAGTCGCAGAATTAAAATCGTGGCAAATATTGTAGGCCTGAACACTGTGGTTGAGACCTAGGCAACAGACACTATGTGCGTCATCCTTAAATATACACTCCCTGCAGTCACATGAGTGAAACAATTTGGAGAGCCCGTTCGGCAGCATAGAAGAAGCCAAGAAAGGGTGAAGGCTTGAGAACTAGTTTTAAGAAAATAATAAACTGGTGTCACTCTTTCTGTTAGCTGAGCTGATGAGCAGAATTGACAGTGGGAAAAGAACTGGGGGGCACCCACGCCTTATATGGTTGCTTGCATATGATGTCGTCCTGGGTGGCCCCCTGGTGGACTGCTGGCAAAGGTTTCCATGGGGTCCTAGTGCTGACACAATATAGTTCCATCGGTGTGACCTGATGAAAGAGATATCCTTGAAGAAGATCTCTACAAAATGACCTGAGCATATTAAATCAATGGTCAAATAAATGGGGATGCAGTTTAACCGATGCACATATACAGTAATTCTCCCGGGTAAAACAAACCCTAGATATCAATACTTTTTTCTTAACTACAAGTTAGGTACATCAAATTGCAAAAAAGCCCTAGGGGTTTACATCACACAGGATCTCAAGAACAAAAAAACACTGTGCTGAAATATTTATGAAAACAAACAATTTGCTTAATAGTATACTTAATGCATTTTAAACACAGATCTGAGGAAATCATTATTTATTTTTTATTTATTTATGCAACTCTCGGATTACAACCTTTGAGGTAAGAGCTCGTTTCCAAAGGTTCCACGTCAAACATGCATTTGAGCAATACAAAGGATACATCAAGTAGCAAACATTGGAAAACAAGCAAGTAACATGAGGTTACAACAAGATTCATGAAATTAACATTTTCTATTTATTTATTTGTTTATTTATTACTTATCTAGGAATTAGAATACCTGTATTTTTAGAAACTCACATACAGAAGTCTGCATCAGAACATAAAACAGTGCACATATATACTTACATGAGTATACAGAAGAAAGAAAAAGAAAGAAGCAAATAAGAAATAGAAAGATTTCCAGGAGGCGGTAGTAACAAGTGTACATGCTGCAAGGAGTAAGTAGAAGTTTATATTGGTAGATGGAAAAGTGAGCAAAACCAGTTGTTAAACAAAATACCATAGCAAGGGATACTAACGAGGACTACAGGCTTGGGGGGCAGCCAGAGGCGGCTTTGTCCGCTAGGATGAGAGTCAGCCTGGGGTAGGCTTCATTTGAAATAGATAGGTGAGCCTTGGTCATTAGACAGGATGGGTAGGGAAGGGAATGAAGGATGGGGGTAGGCTATGGGGGAGACTTGTGAGGGGCAGAGGATAGGTACGAAGAGGAGTGAAAGGTATGAGGGGGTAGGTAAAAGGGATTACACTATATTATATTATACTGCTGTACAAAATATACATCAGACCCCACATCGATTACTGCTCCCAGTTCTTGGGGTGGGGGGAGGGTTAAACTCAGGTGACAGAAGGTTGATAGAATCCAGAGAAAAACAACTAAAATCCATAAGCGGGTATGAAAACATGGAATGCAAAGAGAGACCAGAGTAAACTGGATTATTTTCCCTACACAGAAGAAGAATTTGAGGTGATCTATTGCATTACATAAGATTCACACAGATGCTGACATAATGCAAAGCATGAATTTGAAATTTAAAGCTGACAAAATAATGACTAGAGGGGCATAACAAACAAATCCAACCACAATCCTTCAAAACCACTAGAAGGAAGCTGTTTTACACTCAACGTATTGAGGGAATTTGGAATTCACTAGCAGCTGAGATAGTGATCAGCAATACAATAAACATGTTCAAAACCAGACTTGATTGTACACATGAGCAATGTAGGGATACTGGATTACTACCACAATCAGTGGAAGAGCAGCTCTATATGGACCATTTGTGTCCCTTGCTGTTTCTGTCATCCTAGTAAACTCCTACAGGTCTACTGATTCCCACACATAGTGCAGTGGTAGAGAGAAGACTCAGTTTGATGGGCAGAGTTAAGTCTGACTGGAGATCCTGTCTTTCTCCTTCACCCTTATCTTAATGAATGCATGCTAAACTGTGAGATGCAAGCGTTCCTAATTTTGACCTGGAGGATGCCATAATATTAGGGTTTAAATCTGGAAAGCATAAGAGAAGACCTCATGTGAGATCATACGGCAATAGAGAGTTCTGATTCAGCATAGACTGTCAGACATGTGAAGTAACCCCCTCCCCCAAAACCACCAATTTTTTTCTTTCCACTTTACAGTCAGTTTTTGAAAGACACGTCAAACTGTATGTAAAATAGTGTGGACAGGTAAAAGTTTTATGGGACAGGCAAAACTTAAATCCCACCCGTCCCTCAGACAGGCATTCCCCCAAAAATATTTCTAGCCATGCCCGAGGTATTTAAAGGAGGAAACATCCTCAACTGCAACACCGTCAAGGATACGGAAGAAGGGGTGAGCACAGCTTGTCTCTGCCTTGTGCCAAAAGCCATGGAGGACATTTTCTTGGCATTGAGGGATAGCTGGTTAGCATGGAATTAGTGCTAGATGTTGGTGAAGTCTAGCTGGCTGCAGGCCATGAGGTCAGAGGCAGAGGATCCAGAGGCATAGAGGACTGTGTCACCTGCACACATGTGAATGGCTGCTGAGAAACAGGCAGAGGGATGGTCATTCACGGATAGGGAGAATAGAATAGGGCCGAGGATGATTCTTTGGGGTACACCAGAGCAGATAGGGAGCAGAGGAGATAAGGTGTCACTAATAAGGACAGCTTGAGACCGGCCCTCAAGGTAATCCTTGGTACCCATGGTAAGAATCTTACAATAATCTCCACCTATATCCCACCCAAGGAACAGACTACAGGCTTTAATGTTCTCCTTAAATACCTCTCTAACCAATATCAAAACTCTGAGGTTATCGCAGTGGGCAACCCGCAACATAAACTGGCTGACCCCTGATACTGCATTATACAGAGATGTCAATACCTCCCTAAATATCTCCCAACTTGTTGAAATGCCAACACGTACTAACTACTGCACCGGAACCAGCACCCTACTGGACTGCCTTTTGACCAATCAGCCAGAATGCATCACTCGCACGGTCATTCTTCCAGATTCCATAATTGACCACTCCCCTATCCTCTGCACCTGGTCAAATAAGTCCCCAAAACCCCCAGCCAAAAGAGTGACTTTCCGCATCTTGTGAAGAGGGTCACTGGATCCCCCACAAAAGAGTACCTCAGCCATGTAGATTGGTCACACCTCAGCTTAATAACCGACGTAGACAAGGTTCTAAACTACTTCATTAAGACCTTCAACATGGCCTGTGACATCTTCGTACCCCTCACCAGTAGTAAGGTCAGAGGTTCCCACAAAATGTGGATAACCCCCTCGCTCATTGAGCTTATGCATACCAGGGATAACCTCTGGCATAAAGCTAAAAGTACAGGAGCACTAGCTAACCTCCAACACTACCGTGCAGCCCGTAATATCTGCACTCAGGCCATTCGACAGGCCACATCGCGCTTTTTAGGACTGAACTGGACAATTCTTAGGGAAATGGCTGCAAATTTTGGGCAAATATCAAAACGCTAACAGGAACACCAAATACATCTCTATCTGCTTTAATTAACCTAAATGGAAATACAACATAAGACCCAAAAACCATTGCCAACACCTTCAACAGGGCTTTCACTGACCTTAGTGAAGAACTCCCCCCTAACTACCTCACCCCTTACAATGACCACCAAAGATCAGCACCAGCTGTCTCTACCTCTTATCAGGGTACCCCTGCCCCACCTTTCTACCTCAGAGTAATCAAAGTCACTGAGGCCAAAAATATCTGCTGCAAGTCCTCCGAAAATCCAGCTACAGCAACGAAGGTTTAGATCTGAAACTACCAACTCTCACCTTAGATGAGATTCTGGCCCCCATAAAGAGAATTCTTAACCTCTCACTTATCTCTGGTCAATTCCCCAAACTATGAAAAGCCGCAGTTATAACGCCGGTCTTCAAAAGCGGAGACAGGACCATCCATACCAACTACAGGCCAATTTCTATCCTTCCCCCCCCATCTCCAAAGTCTTGGAATGGATAGTCTATGACCAGCTAATTGAACACCTTGATAAGTATCAACTTCAGTGTAAAGAACAGCATGACTTCTGAAAGCCACACAGTACAACAACTGCTCGTCAAGTTCACTGGGTTCATACATGGCTCTCTGGATCGCGGGCACTTGGTGGGGGCTACCTTCATTGACCTCACTAAGGCCTTCGAAACAGTTAATCATGAACTCCTACTAGCCCAACTATGTGAATCCACCATGTATCCTATCTCCCTGAACTGGTTCTGCAGCTATCTCAGCGATCGGGTTCAGCGGGTCAAAATTGGCAACACCCTCTTGGATAATCAAAACGTTAGCACAGGAGTCCCCAAGGGTTCATTTTAGGGCCTTTGCTGTTTAGTCTTTTTCTAAACAATCTCCCTAAAGTACGCCAACACAAAATCCTGTTACATGCAGATGATGCTGTCCTCTGCTCCAGCCATGCTAACCTCAGCTCCCTCGAGCAAAATCTTCAGAGTGATTTTGAACTTGTAGAAGACAGGTTTACCAATGTGCAGCTGCTACTTAACTATAGGAAAACAAAAACTATGCTTTTCACCTCCCCGCACAGTAAAAACAAATCAAATTGCCTATATATCCGTAACACGCAAAATTAAATCCAAGAGATGGTGCACAATTTCACGTACCTTTGCGTTACTCTGGACAGCACACTATCTTACTCACTGCATGTCAACAATGTCTCTAAAATGGTCAACAGGAAAATTGGTCAGCTATATAAGCATAGACATTGTCTAACTACTGACACCCTCAAACTTGCCATAACCAGCTCGGTACTCTCTGTAATAGAGTATGGTCTTGTAGTCTGTAGCTCAGCACCGGACTCTACCTAAAAAGAGCTGCCCTTGCACTAAACAAGTCCTGTCAGCTAATCCTAGGTGCTCCACTTTTAACCCATATGTGTGACCTATACACGCATACAGGCTATCTGAACCTGGACAGTCAAATCCAGTATCAACTCTGCATACTGGCCAAGAAAGCCACTGCTGGTCTGACCCCTTCTGGAGTTCAGTGTATGCTATGCCAAACAGTCCCAACCTGGCTGACCACAGGTTCTCACAATATTCAATATAAAGTCCCTTACCACTGCATTACTCTAGGTCAACGATCCTTTGGATATCATGCCCGTAAGCTGCTAAACTCACTCCCTGGTGACCAATGCACGGAATCCAAACTAGGCCCCTTCAAACTAAAACGCTGAACTCACCTCACCAGCCAAATAGCTTGCTTATGCTCCCAATAAATAAGGGTCTTGGCCTAGGCTGCTGAACCTTCCTCACTAGCACTCTTACCTATGCACTTTAATTTCTATGGCCTGGCACTGGCCTCTCACTCCCCTTTACTACCTCTCCTGCTTCTTACCGGCCTATCCTTACTCTGCCACTCCCCCCCACTACTGTCCCGTCAGTTCACCCTCCTATACCTACTTACTTCCCTCCTACCCCCTGTTGGTTCACCCTCCTATACCTACTCACTTCCTTCCTTTCACCCTTCTATCCCCCTCCACTAACTACTCCCTCCCTTCCTCCACTCGCCCCTTCTCTCCCAATTTGCCAATGGGTACCATGGTCTCCTCCATTTTTTCCCAGCTGAATCCCCCCCAAGCTCTTTCCTCTCTCCTATCTACACCTAGCTACATGAATCTATCAGCTGCATGTCTAAATAACTAGCCTCGTGAATCGATCAGTTTTCCTCCCTACACCTAGCTCAATGATTCTACCAACTTATCCTGAATATACCTCAACTCCCCAGAATTGCTAGCCCACTGATCTATTGTTATTAAATCTATCATTTTAGCCAGAAGCTTGTTTATTCAACCTCCTGAGGATCTTTACACAATTTGTATAATTCCTAATTATCTCCATTCTATTACTTATCCTGTATATCTACTTGACTGTCTGTAACCTTTCACTGTCAAACTGTTGTGAACTTAACTAGAGCCAAGCTATGATTATGTGTAACTGTACTGAGCAAAGTCATTGGCCTTGCCTAATTCAGGAAATGATTGTTTGTATCCTATTCTTATACCTTTTTCTACCTGACGTGGAACCTTTTCAAACGAGCTACTAGCGCAAAGGTTGTAATCTGAGACTTGAATAAATAAATAAATAAAGGTAAGAGCAGAACCACGCAACTAAGTAAGCAGAGACTCTCGCTGACTTCTGCATGTCCAAAAGGATAGTGTGGGCAACACTGTCAAAGGCTTTGGCCAGGTCAGCAAAAATGGATGAGGTAGCCAAGCCCTGTCCATACCAGATAGGATGGAGTCAGTGAGTTGCAAGAGAGATGGAG
Organism: Neoceratodus forsteri; assembly: GCA_016271365.2. Classification (NCBI taxonomy): domain Eukaryota; kingdom Metazoa; phylum Chordata; order Ceratodontiformes; family Ceratodontidae; genus Neoceratodus; species Neoceratodus forsteri. Next base: position 1,421,517,868 of record CM028129.1, read on the forward strand.
CTGGAGTGGGACTTCCTAGAACTAGACTAGTAGGTGATGAAGAAAGAGGAGAAATCAAGGAAATAGGAGAGTTGGGAGAGAACAAGGTGTTCCTGGAGTTTAGCCAGAGTAGGGATGAGGGAGACAGGGTGGCCGTTACCAGAGGAGGAGGGGTCACCCCTTTTAGGAAGGGGGATAACCACAGCCTACTTCCATGTGTCAGGGACTGAGACTAGCATGAAGGAGAGATTTAAAAGGTGGTTGACACAGAGCGCAATGGCAGAAGCCGAGAGAGACAGGCATTTGGGGTCTAGATCATTAAAGCTCCCAGTTTTGTGAGGTTCAGAGCCAAGATGGCTTTGAGTGCAACAGATGGTTGAAGAGGAGAGGGATGGAGAAGAAGGGGGAGTAGAGGAGGCAAAGGACACAGGAGGTAACAAAAGGAGTTGAAAAATGAGGCAACAGTGGCAGGGTTGAGAAAGGGGTGTCACCCACCTGGAGAACAGAGGAGGCAGGCTGAGTCAGAGGGGAGAAGAGGGTGTGAATGAGCTTCCAAAACTTAGAGGGGTGGTAAATGTTGTTCTGGAGTGTGGATGCAAAGTAACCAGCCTTTGCAAGTCTAGTAGCTCTGGTACAGGTGTTGTTGAAGGCCCTGCAACTAGCAAGGTCAAATGGGGAACCAGTGGACTTTAAGTCCATTAGGAAAGGTCATGTGCTTGATGACAGGGCAGCGACTCAGCTGAGATCCAGGGTGCGTGAGGACCTCAGACCCTAATTTTTCACGGGGGCATGGTGATTCCAGACAGACAAGAACTTGGAGTTAAAAGAATTTGAAGGCCATGTTGATGTTGCTGGCAGCTGAAATGGGGGATCAGTAGCTGCCAGGTCATCAAGATGGGAGGGCAGGTCCATAGCTCAGAAGAACTAGATTTGTATGAATTTGGGGTGAGCTGGAACAATGTATCTTGCACATACAATAGACCATATGGTGGTAACTGAGGGCAATGGGGAGGGTACCAGAATCAGTTATACAATGGGGGTGTGAGGACCCAATCCGGGAGGGAGTGGTTGAGAGACTTTGTGACTGAGCTGAATGGGATCAGAGATTAGTTGTGAGAGCTGAAGGGGCCTTTTTGCCAAAGGAGGGCAGGAGCCAATTGAGGTAGAAGTCACCTAAGATGAGCAACTTACCACAGGAGGCATGAGAGGATATGGTGGGAAGCAGTTCAGTGACTGGTGAGGGAGATATGCCAGGAAAGCAGTTAACTCCAGCAATGCATATGGGTGCTGAAAAGAGGAGAGAAGGTTTGAGGAGGAGCATCTCATCAGCAAAAAGGGAGGAGGCAGGCAGCTCAGGTTAAAATTGGATGCAAGAGGCAAGGTGGCTGGCAACACCACCGCCCAATTTTGCATGATCCTGTCAGATGATTGAGAAACCTGGGATAATAAAGGTAGTATCTGGGATCTTTGGCAAAACTCTGAGATCACCAGCACATCACATTTAAGGTTAATCATGAGTGACTGTAATAGATCAATTTGGGGGAGGAGACTGCGGAGGTTGACATGACCCACTCTCAACCCTTTGGGGAGGGGAAGGGAGAGGTGGATGACAAGGCTGGACTGGGATTAAGCTTAATGCCACCTGCTACTATAAGCAGTAAGGAGATAAGGAGCTTGAGGAAGCCTATGAAATGCTTGTGAGGAGAGGAATGGGGAGAAGGTAAGAGAGGGTGGAGGCCCCTGAGTGCTTCAAGGTGAATCCAAGTCGAGGGGAAGGGGCTGCACCCAGGAAGCCAGTGGGAGTGGGAGAGGAAGGAGAGAAGAGGAAAGGGGAGAAAGGAGATGTTTGGGGAGCCGACGTCTGGCTTACGGTGGGATCGCGGTGGGCGTCAGAGGAGCTGACGTCTGACTTATCGGACCCAGCACTCAACGAAGGCCGAGATGGAGGGGCGGCCTTGGCGGACGCTTTGGGGGCCGCACGCTGCCCCGAAGGGTCAGGCGTCTTAACGGCCTTACCAGGGTGGGCGTCGGAGGAGCCGATGTCCGGCTTAGCGGGGCCACTCGGACCAGTAGGCTGCACGGCGGCGGTGTTACTGGGAGCGGCTGCCTCCTTAGACCCAGAGCTCCCCAGGGGCCAGGTGCAAGCCTGACAGGAGGTCGATGCCGCGCTTGAGAACCTCAAGACAGCGTTGTAGAACTGTCTCCCAGGGAGACGTTACCTGCAACACCAGCACCCAACCCGAGTCGCAGTGACCATAGAAGAGAGTCCAGGTCCCGGTGTAAGTCATCTTCTGGTGGCCCTCTGAGAAGTAGAGGCCTGCCTGAGTTTTTTCAGTTCCTTTTCCTTGGAGGTCATCTTGAGTTTGAGAACGTGGGCCTCCAGGGACTGCTGCCTCCGCTTTCGGGTGGCCGCGTTAAACTGCTGGCAGAGCTGGCACTTCTCTAAGGGGTGGTCGGGCCTAGGAAAAAAGACACAGGAGTGTCTGTCCTTGTCTGGGGAGCTGGGCGCCTTGAGATTGCACTTGTTCTGTGCTCGGAGGAGTCGGGACCACATACAGCAGCTGAGGTAAGGGCTGACGAAATTCAAGAAAATGATGAAAACAGGCGGTAAACTACCAACGATTGATCGCAAAACAGTGAACTTAACCGCAAGGTGCTACATGAGCTAACGGCGGGAAAGAACTGGAAGGCGGGCATGGGGGACTGCACCTTTATACTGACGTCGGTCACCTGACATGGGGACGGTCCCCCGCCAGAGACTGCTAGCTAGATATTTTTCCGTGGGGTCCCGATGCCTGCTGGCTTCCGTCCTATCTGTAACTACCTACTGCAAGAGCCCTCTCGAAGTAAGATCTACCAGTTAACTGAGCAAAACTATATAACTGTATATTGATAAGCAATGCAATCCAGAAGTGGTAAGGCAAGGTAAACAGCAGCAGTGCTATGAACCAACACTATAGCGAGGCAGTAGAAAATTAAACAGCAGTGGGACTATAAAGACATTTTAAGAACAAGTAATACAAATTAAACAGCAGTGATGCTAAAAGGCAGCTCTATAAGTAGGTCATCCAAATTATTAAAAGCAGAGGTGTTAAGAGTCAGCTCTAATGACAGATAATTATTAAAAGCAGTGGTACCATAATGCAGCTCTACAGACAGATATTACAGATTGATAAAAAGCAGTGGTGCTATCAAGCAACTTTATAGATAGGTACTATAGGAAAGCGGGCTTACCAGTGATCACAACACGTGACAGTCACCCAGGGCAAACACTGTCTTTTATGCTGCAGACCGTTACACTAAAGGCCACTTGAACTAGAAGTCCATATAAGTGCAATTCTGAGAATCCCAGCACGAAATGCTTGGAGAATGTAGGCTGATCATTTGACATGCTAGGGCACCAAACGATGTAAAGTTTGACAGTGATTGGGGGGGCCTAATCTTCATTACCTGCGCCCCTCAGGACCCCACTGCAGGAAGTCCAGGATGGAAAGTGCAGTCCAACAGAACAACTGTATTATAAAAAGTTGAATAGGTGTGCTGTCCTGTACTAGGCAGCCCCAAGGTGTCTCAATCATGGGCAACTGGGTTTAGGGGAGTACCCTGCTACTCCAACACAGTCAAGAGAAGGGAGAACACTCTTTTCCCCACTACAGCCCAAGGTAGCCCCAATTAAGACCCCCCAAGTGCAATCTGGTGAGGCAGGTGAATACTGGAACCAGTGCTGCCAACAGAGGTACTAAGACAAATTATTGAGGAGTACCAGACAGAATTTAGAACTGTATTAGATGCAGTTCTGTCTCCAAATAGTCCAAAAGGAAACTGGGTTGTAAAAATATCCAAGCAAAGGGACTCCAAAAAAACAGGTGGAGCAGCAGATAGATTTCTAAACAACTGGGAATACTTTTGAGTATCAAAGAAGTGCCAATTGCTGCCCTGGGAAAGGGGAATCGTGAGGCAGTATAGCGTAGAGGTTATGAGCCCCGAGCTGCAAACCTAGAGAACTTGGTTTGAATCCCTCAGCCACCACTTGCATACTGTATGACCATGAGCAAGTCGCTTAACTTCTCTGAGCTCCCAGGATACACCTGGAAACAAACCTCAGCTTAATGTGTCTTTTCTGGCCAAAAACTGTAAGCAAAACAAAAAATCCTTTGTCCAAAGTTCGTTGAAGTTGACAGCAGCAGACAAGTTTGTATATTCAGTGTTAATGGCTGTTGCTGTAGCTGTAGTTTATGTAAACCAATGTGCTGAATGGTTTTCCAAGACATATTCCAAAGCTTATTTCAAACTGATATTATACAAAAAGGAAACATCCGATCATAACAATTTTAAAGCAGTTCTGTACTGAAAGCTTTCCCAGATATCTGTATAAAAATGGTAAAGGTAATCCAGGCAGGAGCAAATGAAAAAGAAAACTAAATCTACAAAGAGGACATACAGAGCTAACAAACTACTATGGCAGCCATCTTGAATCAGTGCATAGGAGTTATCCAATGAACTGCTCCAGTGATGGACTGATTAATCAAATACAACACAGTATTATGTGTTATTTATACAGCACATTAAATAAAAAATCATATACTAAAAACAATACAATCCATGGCTTCAAAAACACAAAGTTTCAGTACAGGGTTAGAATTTTACATCTCAGGTAACAAAATGTTAATGGAGAGTGAAGCTTTGCTGTGTGTGGTGCACTTAAAATTATCCACATGACAGAACCACAGAACTGTATTGCTTTGTGCTGTTACTGGAAAGAAAGTTTCTAGCTTGACCCTGGAAATCCCATGGCAACCCAGGGGTCAAGAAGGTGACTATAGATCTTCCTCTAGTTGCACTCTCCCCTCAACGACTGCTTTGACGCGGCAACAGCGGTGGACCTTCACCCCTGATCCCCTGCAAGACAGCCAACCAATCAGGACAGGAATGGCTTATCGAAGCCCAGGAACTACAAAAAAGGGACTGTTTGGTATAAAGACTAAGCCACTCACTTTTCACCGCTGCTCATCACAGGGCAACCCTGGGGTCGAGAGGGCGGCTACTGGTCCTCCTCAAGCTGCACTCCCCTTTTAATGATCTCCTCAAACCAACGGACCCTCACCCCCGATGGCCGACCCCCTGCATGACAGCTGACCAATCAGGAGGTGCAGACAATGTGGAGAGGTGGGGCTTATTGAAGCTCGGGAACTGCAAACAAAGGGACTGTTTGGTATAAAGGGTGAGCCACTTGCTTTCACCACGGCTCACCACGGGGCAACCCAGGAGTCAAAAGGGCAGCTACTGGTCCTCCTCAAGCTGCACTCCCCCCTCAACAATTGCCTTGATGTGGTAACATTGGTGGACCCTCACCCCTGATGGCTGACCCTGCATGAGAGCAAACCTATCAGGGGTGCAGACAGCATGGAGAGGTAGTGCTTATCAAAGCCTGGAAACTGCAAACAAAAGACAAAGGGACTGTCTGGTATAAAGGCTGAGCAACTTGCTTTTCACTTCGACTCACCAAAAGCAACCCTTGGGTCAAGAGGGCAATTACTGGTCCTCCTCAATCTGCACTCCCCTCTCCATGACTGCCTTGAAACAGTGACAGCTGCAGACTCCCTGCACAACATCTGACCAATCAGGGGCCTAGACAGCGTGGAGAGGCAGGACTTTTCTTTTCCCTAAAAGTGCTCCTGCACTAGTGGTCCTCCACACTGCAGTCTGGAATACGAAGGACAGCAGCGCAAAGGATACTGCAGTGGAGTCTACCAGAAAGGAGTTAGCTGGCAGGTAAACATGCTGCCCATCATGTGGACAACTGAAACTGTAAGTTGACACTCTGCTGCTATGGCAAGTATCTAAAGCATTCCGTGATACTACTGTTGCTATTTCCATCAGTAGCACTGCATAGTTAATTAAGTTTGTTCTAGCTGCTACGCTGCTTGTTCCCCTGTGGCTAAATTTCTTAAGTTTTATTGCTAGTGCTGTTTGTTTTTCAGCTTTTTCATTTTACAAATACCGTACCTGTTTGTTTCTCACTGCTGGTCACCCTATCTAGTTGGCCTGATTCTCTGATTTGTGTACAGCTTTGAAGCTAGGTATAACCACAGGTTCCTCTGTAGCATCTCAACTATTTACTAAAGTTACTGATTCCCCTAAACTAGCCACACCCTATCTGGGTGGCCCAATAGTTCTACTTCCCAAGGAGGATTTCCTAGTACCTTGGTGATCGCATAGCTTAAACAATCCTCAGTATAACCTTCCTATAACCCCTAGCTGGTAAGATATCCTCTCTACCATTGAAATCCTGTGTTATGGCTGCAGCAGGCCTTATTTTTTGGGCTCTTGTAACTAGTTCCCATACACCCTTTACCCAGCTGCACTTTGCAGACAAACTACTCAACCAGACTAAACAATGTTTACCTCGAGCGCTGTACCACTAGTGAATGCCCTTATGAGACCAAATATGTTACTCTGTACTATGTCTATGTGCTCCATGACCCTCCTAAGTTACAGGGGCCTGGAGTTACCTTGTTACAATTTGTTAGGCAGTTTTGTATAGACACTAAAATGGTGTCATCAAACTCTTTCAAACTGTACCATTTTCTTAGACAACTATGACTACTGCTACTTATCCTAAGTGGCAATTTACATTCCAACCCAGGCCTGGTATCACCTGTGCCATCCTTCAGGGACTACCTGGACATTGCCCACGTCAACTTGGGGGGCTTTATGCCCAAGCTTGATGAATTAAAACTTTGGGTCATGAACACACAGGTTGATGTTGTGGCTGTTACAGAGTCATGGCTCACCAGCAGGATCCCTCACAGAGGCACAGCAATTGACTCCTACACTTTGCAGAGAAAGGACAGGGCTTTAAGAAAGGGTGAGGCTGCCTGTGTACACCAATTCCTTCCATAAATCCGACGGACTCCCCTTAGTTTGGAATCAACTGGCTGTGAGCTCCTTGCCATTAAAATAAAGCTTGGTCTCAAGGGTGAAAAAAAAAAAAACTTGACCTCCTTGTTGCCTATATCCTGCCTGGGAATGTCACTAATGATTTTGACTGCTTTATTAATGCTGTCACAAGTCTAAACCCGCAGTACGAGAAAACTGTGGTTGGCGACTTTAACGGCAACTGGCTTTATGGTAAGAGTAAGGATTACAGGGACAAGCTAGCAAATGTCTGCCTTACCCAAGCCATTACCAAACCTACTGGAGTAAATTATAAAAGTGGTACTGCAACTCTACTTGACTGGGTTCTTGTCAGCCATATTGACAAAATCATTTCTAGTGATGTCCAGCAGAATTTCCTAAGTGACCAGTCCTCTGTCACTTATAGATGGTCTGCCAAGGTCTGTAAAAATGAACCCACAACTACGACTGCTCATGTGTTCCATACTCAGAAGCTTCCCTACTTCCAAGCTCTTCTGCTGTAAATTGATTGGTTTTTCCAAACCCATACATTCAATGTCAATGTAGCTCTTGAATACTTTATTCGCCCGTTCAACAGGGTCTGTGATATTGTTGCCCACTCAAGCCAATAGTTATGAAAGGCAACTCTAATATCTGGTACTCCCATGCTATGAAGTCCATGTCCCGGGAACTTGACAGACCCTGGAACCTGTATAAAGAACCAGGCCATCAAACATATCTCCAAAAGTACAAGGAGTTATGTAACTATACGAAGATTTGCACGAGGGAAGCCAAGGCTGAATATTATAAAACCTAGTTGAAAAACTTGCTAAACCACCTCAAAAAGCTATGGAATAGTATTAGTGGATTCCTGGAGAACCCCCAAAAAAAAAAAAAATTAATTGCCCAATATCATCATTTACGGTGGTTCCACTATTAATGGAGAAAATTGTACAGCTGATGTCTTTAACAAAACCTTTACCAACCTATCGCCACATATACCTGACCCTAGCACCCACCCTGCCTCACTAGGGGACTCATATGCAGAACACAACCTACCTAAGTTCTGCTTCAAACAACTTACTTGGGGTGATGTTTATGGCTATTAACCAAGCTTTAAATTAAGACCACACTTGGACCTGATAACACAGACATGAAGCTTCCAAAGTATAGGCTTAGTGAAGTCACCTACTCCCTGCAGCAAATTTCCAATCTGTCCCTGGCCACAGGTAAGGTACCGAATATTTGGAAAAGGGTGTATGTGGTTCCCGTTTTCAAGGGTGGTGATGCTAACTTGCCCAGCAACTACCGTCTTATCTCTATGCTCTTCCCTTTATCCAAGACACTCCAGAGAATAGTGAACCATCAGCTTGCAGGTTTCCTGTGCCAGGTAGGAGCGCCAGGCCAAAGAGCAACATGGTTCAGGAAGACTTTCAGTATGATGACTGCACTACTGGAGTTTACAGAGTCGGTTCACGGTGCGTTGGACTGTGGTGAACTGGCTGGATCTATATCCATTGATCTAACTACGGCATTTGGCCTTGTCGGTTAGAAGCTTCTAATTCTGAGCATCTCCACAGATGCAGTCTGTTGGTTTAAGATTATTTGTCCTGTAGATCCCAATCAGCAAAATTTAGGAATGCATTATCACTGTAGGGGTCCTCTAGGGTTTCAGACTTTGTCCCCTGCTATTCGGCCTATTCCTAAATAACTTTCCTACTGCCTGCAAAGCCTCCAACATAATTCTTTACACAGACAACACTGTTATTTTCTCCTGTGACAAGAACCAGCGCCACCTAAGACTGAGGCTTCAGGATGACTGTAACGCTATACAGGTCTGGTTCACTCAAAATCTTCTTGTCATGAATGAGAAGAAGACAAATGTATGTTGTTTGGCACTTGTAACAAGACTGACCTCTCCTCTGCCCTTATTATTTGTACCTCAACTGGTGCTACTCTTGAACAGGTGAAAATCTTTAAATATCTTGGCCTAATTCTCGACCGTACTCTGTCTTTCACTGAACATGTGGCTCATTTAGTTATGACAGTAAATACAAGAACTGACTTCCTCTATAGGCACAACAGAAACTTCCTACCAGAGATAAAAAATAGACTCCTAGTCCAATGCCTTAGCATAAGTATCATCAACTATGGTACTGTGATCTAGGAGTCAGAAAATGACAGGTACTGTTCCAGGTCAGGGGTCTGCGCTTTGTACTTGACCTCTGAATTGACACCCATACCTGTGTCCTGTATAGCAAACTGAACTGGCTAAACCTCAACTTGAGGGTGCTGTTGCACACCTTGGTCCTAAGCAAAAAACTTTTACTAGGTTTGTGCTCCCTTGGCTTGCAGTCCATGTTCAAATACATAGACAATAAATATGGTACCAGAGTTGAGGCACACCACTCTCTGCTGCTACCTCGCAGGAGAACCTCATCGAGTCAAACCTTCTTCTCTTTTCGATTTGCCAAATACTGGAATGATTTGACAGACATGATAAGAGGGTGCAGCTCTATCAAATAATTTAAAATTCGGCTACTGACTACGCTAACTGCCTCTGGAATTTGTAAATGCTTCCAGTGAACATTTCTTGTAACCGTGGCAATGTATCTTATGTGAACTGCACATTTTGCCTATAATCTGTAACCCATAATACTTACTCCTAAAGTGTACTGTGCTGTTACTTGCAATCTTTATTTGTATGTACTTAAATGTCCAAGTACCTGACTCTGAATCCCTTGCAAAAAGGCACCTGCCTAAAGGGTTTTATGTCAAATAAAAACTAAACCAAACTACTGTAATTCCATTTTGGGTCAGTGGAGGTGTTGATTAATGTACATTAGACTGGACACACTCAGCCACTAGGGAGGATATGACCTTTTTTTATTAAGAAGAGGGCACTTCTGACCTAGTAGACAGTAAGAAGCAATGCTAGGCTCGGGAGCTGTGGTTAACTGATTAGTGCATGAAATCGATCTATGGATGTTATTTGTCTGTTATTGTCTGTGTGCCGAGTGCTGGTTGCTTGTTTGTTTATATGTTTTGTGGTTAAACACAGAAATTGTCGTCAGATAAGAACCACTAGGCCCATCTAGTCTGCCTGTAAGCCCTGTACTTGATTACGGCTTCTGACCCTCCCTCTGCTTTATCTCTATGGTTCCCCTATGCCGGTCCCATGCATGTTTAAATCCAACCACAGTGCTTGCTCCCACCACCTCTTGTGGCAGACCATTCCATGCGTCCACCATCCTCTCTGTGAAGAAAAACTTCCTCACATTCCCTCTTAACTTGCCACCTTCCAATTTCATGTCATGCCCCCTCATTCTTGTACTTCTCCTGTATTGGAAGATGTCTCTCCCCTGCACCTTGTTTATGCCCTTGAGGTACTTGAATGTTTCTGTCATGTCCTCTTTCTCCCTTCCCTCCTCTCCTCCAGCGAGTACATACTGAGGTCCTTTAATCTCTCCTCGTAAGTTTTGTGGTGCAAGCCCTATACCATCTTAGTCACCCTTCTCTGGACCTTCTCCAGCCTGTTAATGTCCTTTCGAAGGAGCGGCCTCCAGAACTGCACACAGTACTCCATGTGAGGCCTGACCAGGGTTTTATATAACGCCATCACTACCTCCTGTCTTCTGCTAGTGATATCCCTGCCTATGCACCCCAGCATGCCACTGGCCTTCCCTGCTGCCCGTGTACTCTGCTTTGACATTTTCAGGTCATCTGAAATAATAACTCCCAGGTCCCTTTCTTCCTTGGAGGCTGTCAACAACTCCCCCCCCCATCCTGTAGCTCTCTCCAGAGTTTCTATGCCCCAGGTGCACAATTTTGCACTTCTTTGAAGTAAACTTCATTCGTCACTCCTCAGACCATTTCTCAAGCTTCCCCAGGTCCTTCCTCATTTTCTCCACCCCTTCTGGAGTATCCACCCTATTACAGATCTTGGTGTCATCTGCAAACAGGCAAGTATCAGCGATGCGGAGTACCATCGTATTAACTCGTTTATCTATTCAGTGCAGACTTTTAAAATGGGGCTGAAAGTTTTATTTTTATGTTAGATTTGCAGTGCTGATATAGTCTTTTATTGTTAATGTTTTTTTTATGGAAAATGTGTTGAATACATAGATGTTACCTCCCCAAAAAGAAAAAAAAGTAGAGAAGAAAGCAAAGTTCAAGTGCACTGGGGTTGTAGGGGGGTTTCTGGCAGAGTGGCAGCAAATTGTGGAGGGCCATGTGTGCAAATGCAAGCAGTCTTGCAAATAACATTCCAGACCTAGAAGCCATCATGGTGGAAGCAGACCTGGATATTGTGGCCATTACTAAGTTGGGGTACACAGGTAGCTATGACAGGGACATGGCCATATCAGACTACACTCAGTTCAGAAAGGATAAGGAGGGGAGGAAAGGTGGAGGGCTTGTGCTGTACGTAAGAGAGGGTATCAAGGCAACAGAAATGCAAGGGAACTGGGGGGGGGGGATGAGGGACTGGAGGTACTGTGGGGTCACCCTGAAGACAGGAGCTGGAGCCACTATTTGAACTAGATTGATATACAGATCTCCAAAACAGGGGAAAGGGAAATTGTTTAACCAGGAAAGGCACACTAAGCCGAAGCTTGTTTCCAGGTGCGACCTGGGAGCAAAAGGAAGTTAAGTGACTTGCTCAGGGTCACACAGTATGCAAGTGGGGGCTGTGGGATTCAAACCCAGGTCTCCAGGTTTGCAGCTCAGAGCCTTAAACCACTACGCTATACTGCCTCTCCCGGGAAGAACCAGATAAGACACTGGGGAAGCCATCAGCACAATGGCAGAAAAAGGGGAGGTGCTGCTGGAGGGGGGCTTCAATCTGCTGAACGTGGATTGGAACCTCCCAGCCACAGCCTCAGCTAGAAGCAAGGACATCCGAGACTTCATGCAGGGGTCATTTCTCATGTAACTAGTCAGGCAGCCTACTCGTGATGGTGCAATACTGGAGATGGTGCTCACAGATAGGGATAGTACTACAACGTCAAGGTGGGATGCCTCCTGGGAACCAGCGATCACTGTACAGAGTGGTTTAACATAAGGATGGTAGCAGAGGCAAACAACACAAGCACAAGGGTCCTACACCTCAAGAGGGCAGATTTAAAAAAAAATGGGCGAATGCCTCAGAGGTGACCTACTTGGGGGGGTGCATTTTTTGGGTGGAGTGGAGAGACAGTGGGCCATATCAAGGAATGGTACAGTGAATGCAATAAACCTCTGTGCGAAAAAAGAGAGCAAAAACAGGTGGAAAAAGAGATACAGAGGGAAGCATACAGGGAGGTGTAGCAGTAAAAGCAGAGGGAAGCAGGGGAGGTGGCGAGGGGCACAAACTGAGGAAAGGATAGCCAAAGGGCTAACTAAGTGGGACAACACTTTTTTAGGTACATAAATGAAAAGAGGAAGAAAAGGGGAAGGATTGTGAGGTTAAGAAGAGCAGAGTGAGACTGTGCAGAGAAGGATCAGGAAAAAGCAGATATCCTGAACGGATACTTTTGTTCAGCCTTCACTGTGTGGGGGGGGGGGATGGATCACATAGAAACAACAGGAACAATGGTGGGAGGGAGGTAGACAGAATCCCATTCACACAGGAAATACTCCTTAAAGGACTTGTGAATCTGAAAGTGAATAAAGCCATAGGGCCGGACAGGGTACATCCAAGGATGCTGAGAAAGCTCAGGAAGGTGCTGGCTGCACCTCTGACAGCCTTATTCAACAACTAACTGGAAACAGGAGTGGTTCCAGAGAACTGGAGGGCAGATGTATTCCTGCTTCATAGAAGTGGTAGCAGGGAGGAGGCTGGCAATTATATGCCAGTCAGTCTGCATCAGTGGTGGGGACATTAATGGAGGTATTTCTAAAGGAAAGGTTAGTGGAGTATCTTGAATCGAGTGGGTTACAAGACCCAAGGCAGCACATATTCATGGTGGTGGTGGTGGGGGTCATGTCCAACAAACTTGATCAATTTCTTTGCCTGTGTGACCAGGAAAATAGATCAGGGTGGGGCGGTGGACATGGCCTACTTTGACTTCAGCAAGGCCTTCAAAACTGTACCACACATGAGGCTCATAGTAAAATTGGGCAGTTTAGGGATGGGACCCATGGTAGTAAGCGGGGTATGAAATTGGTTGATGGATAGGAGACAGAGAGTGGTGGCAAATGGCACTCACTCTAGGGAGGGGAAGAGTGACCAGCCGGATAATTCAGGGCTCAGTACTGGGACCAGTCCTCATTGATGTCTTTATAAGTGATACTGCAGAAGGTATGCCTCTTTGCAGATGACACCAAAATTTGCAACAGGGTAGATTCTCTGGATGGGGTGGAAAGAATGTATAGAGACCTGAGAAAACTTGAAGAGTGGTCAAGGGTATGGCAGTTGGATTTCAATGCAAAAAAAGTACAAAATCATGCACCTAGAGTTCAGAAACCCAGAGGCAAGTATAAAATGGGGGAAGAGGTACTGATGGTCACTAAACAGGAAAAGGACTTTGGGATAATCATACAGGATAACCTTAAGGTGATGAAGCAGTGCGACAGGCAGTAAGTAGGCCCAGCGGGAAGCTGGGGTGCATAGGGAGGAGTATCACGGCAGAAGTAGAGAGGTAGTGTTACCAATGTATAGATCCTTGGTGAGACCACACCTGGAGTATTGTGTCCAATTCTGAAGACCACATCTCAGGAAGGACATGCACAGGGTAGAAGCTGTCCAGAGGAGGGCAATTAAAATTGTGCAGGGCTACATCAAAAGCTCTATAAGGAGAGACTGAGGGATCTCAAGATGTACACCACAGAAGGGGGGGGGGACATGATAGAGACCTATAAATATCTCACAGGAGTGAATAAGGTACAGGAGGGGGCATTTTTCAGAGGAGAAGGTGCATGAGAACAAGGGAGGCATGCAATGAAACAGGAAGGGGGAAATTTAGGAGGTCACTGAAAGAGTGGTTGAAGCCTGGAAAAGTCTTCTAGCGGAGGTGGTGGTGGTGAAAATAGCGGTGAGCTTTAAGCATGCAGGAAATTGGCACAAAGAAATCTTGGTAGGAAACCGGGGAGGTAGCTGGAGATCAGGTGCGGTCTGCGGTGACAGTAAAGGCAGGGAAAAATTGGCAGACTGGGTGGGCCAAGTGGTCCTTATCTGCTGAAAAATTCTATGTTTCTATGCATTCACAAGGCAGTAATACCACAGGTAGCAATCTGAAATATTACATTAATGGCATGCATGTTGAACAGACTCTCAGATATCAGTATCTCTTTTCACTCTGTCAGAGCATAACAACTTTTGAATTCATTGTATCAACTATTACAACAGCTTATAACAACCAAAATTTTACGGGGTCATTTTGTCATGTGAGCCACATATGCTTCTCTAGTAAGACCAGTATATCCCTTTCCTGCGACGCTCAGTTATCGCTTCCTTCATGTACCTTTGAGAAGAATAAGCACGGTTTCAAGGCTAACTGGCCCTCTATACTGCCATGGCTCCCGATTTTCCCCCTGCGAGTGATATATTCCCCCATGAGGCTAATTTTGGGACCCCATCTCAATATCTCCTCTTTCCAATCTGTACTTCTGTCTACCACTCCACTTCTCCAAATACTTATCCCAGGACAGTCTGAACTCTGCTAGGATTCTTTCTCTTTGTTAGATATAATTCATTCTGTCTACCCACTCCCCTGTAGGAGGAAGGACTACAGAAAGCAAGTGTGTTGTAATCACCTTTAGTGCTACCATGTACATTGTACAGAAGAGGTTTCTACTTTGCCTGGAGATGATACCAGGGACAGGGAGCTGCAATGCCAACTGAAATTAAATGGTACCTGTATCCTTATCCCTAGATCCATTATGATTTGTCCTGGTTTTCCAAATACTTTCTGATGATACTGCACCCCAAAAGATATGAATATATAGTATGTGCCTTTCTTCTTGCATGATCTCCAAAATCTGTCTGAAATAGTGGACCCAAACTGTTTTGTGATTCTTGAGATGTGAAAGAACTGATTACCACCTTCCATCTATATTCTCTCCAGGTCGGAGAGGTAGACATCTTCCATCCTTCCTCCCCTACTCACTGTTTTGTATATGGACCCAATAGTCCTTCTCCCACCTCTCTTTAAGCCCCCATGACATTGAGCTTCTTGGCCTGAAACAGCACCTTATAAACCACTGACATGTACAATCCTCTAGCGTTCAGTTGTACAGTCCAATATAACATGTCTTTCAAAATTGTAGGGACCCTGGCCACCTTTCATATCTATCTTCTGCTTGCAGATATTATCTCATCTGGAAAAACATAACCATGTCTTGTTTAAGAAGATTTAACCTCTGCTTTATACAGTAACAATTCTCGGTTAATTGAATGAATCTAGTTCGTTCTTATTTCAACAATAAAATGTATTGTCTGTTCTGAGGGATATGAACTATGGGGTCTCCCACAATGGTAGACAATGGGCTAATCTCATTGAGGTTAGTGGCATGGCTCCTATCTGTCCAAGATTTCGTAATATGTGTGCCTAGACAATGGATTACGCATCTTGGCCAACACCGCAGGCGTAAATGTAAAACAAAAAGGTGGGTGGGGAGAGATGCACCTCCTGTATCACTAACCACCCCGACTGCTAAGCTTGCTTTAGACAGGGTAGCAGATGTGCAGCTTGGGTGGCCAAATAATAAAGCTTGAAGTCTGAAAGACAGTGAGGACTCCCTTTGCTTTGGGGAGAGAAAAGACAGTTAAGGAAACATAGACAATGACGGCAGAAAAAGACCAATAGTCCATCCAGTCTGCCTATAACACTCTATCATACCGCAAGACCTTTTGTCAATACCAGGGTTCT
Organism: Neoceratodus forsteri; assembly: GCA_016271365.2. NCBI lineage: Eukaryota > Metazoa > Chordata > Ceratodontiformes > Ceratodontidae > Neoceratodus > Neoceratodus forsteri. The sequence goes on from CM028129.1 coordinate 1,421,533,593, forward strand.
GTCCACATTATCCACCCCCTTGCTCCCTGTCTAACTACTATCCCTCTGAGTAACTACTAAGCCCTTAACCCTAGCCCAACTGTGCTTGAAACCATTAATGGTTTTGGCACCTCCTTTATCGCTAACCACCTCGACTGCCGAGCCTGCTTTAGCCAGGGTACCAGATGGGCAGCTTGGATGGCCAAATAATAAAACCTGAAGTTAAGAGACAGCGAGGCCTCCTTTGCTTTGAAGCGAGACAAGACTGTTTTACAAACATAGACAATGATGGCAAAAAAGACCAATGGTCCATCCAGTCTGCCCCAATACCCTATTATATCCAGAAACCCTTTGCTAATACAGGGCTTTTGTCTACACTAGTCACCTCCTTCCTCCTTGTTCTACTACAGACTGTTCTATGGCTCAACCACTGTCTCTGTAAAATAAATCTTTCTCTTGTCCCTCCTGAACCTCCCACCTGCCAGCTTCCACACATGTCCTCGTGTTCTAGATTTGCCACTCCTGTTGAAAAGTTGCTTGAAGTTGCATTTTATTCTTGACACCTTACCTGGTCAGTTCAATTTCAGTACTTTTTTATTTGGTTCTTTGCAGAATATACTAGCAATCCATATTGGCAGTGTTCAAGAGAGGAACAGCAGTCGGGGCAGCACTTTAATTTTGAGGATTTCCATCCTACCAACCAAAGTAGTGGGCATCAAGTTCCACGCAGTCAGATCTTTGTGATTTCTTTTACCACAGGACTGTAGTTCAGCTTAAAAAGTTTCTACATTATTGGTGTAACCCTGACTCCTTAACAACAGATGTGTTTCTAGGTACCCATCTGACAGGGAAAACTTCATTAAATGAATGTTTTTAATATATTTTTATTCAGTACACAGTAATCATCATGAATACATTACATAGTAGCAAGGTATTGTAATAGAGAAATGAGCACACTTCAGAAAATTCTCCTGACTACAAGTGTTAGAGCATTGTGGGGTATCTCCTAAATAATTAACCTAAGAAGTTAGTAGTGTTCCAATGTGGCCAGATGATCGCGTCTGATTTGGTGTCATTTATCTTATACCCTGAGATAGATGTTTCAGGTTCCCTGATGAAAAACAAAGTGTTATCTGCATAAAGGGACATCGTCTGCCCATCTGTCATTATTCATTTTATGGTTATGTTGTCCCTCACTGCAATGACCAGTGGTTTAATACAAATAGCAAAGAGAAAGTGGGGAAGAGGGGGCACCCCTGTCCTCTACCCCTATAAAAAACCCAGAAACTTGATAAAGCAGATATGGTTTTATGGAGGTTGAACACCACCTGCTTCAATAGCTTTGATGTCAGCTGTAGAAGGAACTTCTAGCCTCTCCTTTCATGCAGAGTGCTTCTGACACCATGGCAGTACAATGAGGCCCAACAACCTGACGCAGTACTGCATGTTAATGGTACAACTCATGGAGAGCCACCAAAAACAATCAAAAGTACTGAAAGGCTACAAAGTATATTTTTTTTACTTTTTGTTTACTCAGGATATCCCAGCTGACATATAATATTTTATTTTTCATGGGTCCAGTGCTTCTGCCCCTTAGATACCAGCAATGCCCTATCTGTTAGCCTGGTCACCTCCTAACCCCACCACCAGCCATCACTCCACAGTGTCTCATGACTGCCATGTTGCATGACTCCTCAGGATGCAAATCGGTGAATGGGCAGTCAACAGGTGCAGGGTTCAAGAAAGTCACGTACTTAATCATGCTCAAGATGGGGATTTTCCTCTTTTGATTCCCAGCCACTGGATGTGAGCCGACGCTCAAAGTGGGAGTGTGCATGTGTATACCTTTGTGGAGGTCCAAGCTGGTGTTCTCACACCCGGCTGATACCATGATGCACTGTCACCTGTGGTTGCCTAGGTGTCAGTGATGTTCTGGCTCAGGCCATCCTCCCTCCCTCTGCTGAGAAGTATCTTCTGGGAAACTCCATCCTCCTTCTACTCCCTCCCCTGCTAGTCCTCTAGCTATGCAGGCTCGTTCACAAACCCTGGTCATCAGTGCCACAAATAGAAATGCTGCTGCTGCACTGATGGGCCAGCATACTAGTTTTACCTCAGAGTTTCTCACAATAAATACAGATATGATTGGTTCTTTTCAAATTGTAGAATACAGTCAAATAATGTATCTTAATGACTGGTAAATTGCTGACAAAAATATCCAATAATTCTGTTGGGAAATTAAAAAGAGACTATTTTGCAGAGTCCAAAATTAATACTAGCATGCTCATGTAACTTGGATCTTTTTGTTGCCATAGAAATCTTTCTCCTCTCGGTCAGTGCAGGCAGACAGGCTTTAAACCTGTCCCCGCCTCCTCTCGCCTGGCACTTGCCATACTAAACCAACCCGTCCAGAAATCCCTCACAGATTTCCCCCTCATGGCAGGGCCAGAAAGGGGGGGGGGGCAACCTCTCATCACCCAGTTATATAAATCCAGACTTGGGTAGGTAGCCGGCTGATGGTGTAGGGCAGAGGAAGGCATGCAGGGCTTCATGTAGCTCGCACCAACCATTTTCACTTTTCTCCCTTAGCCCTGTTACAGTGTGCGTAACCGTGCATGTGGAGGCACATACGTCTACAGTGCTGCAGCCCCTCCCTTCACGTCTCTCACACTGCTGGCACTGCCCCAAGGCCTCCACTTGGGGGCAGCCAAGAGCTGAGAAAATAAGCCACTCAACCCCGGGAGAGGAAAGCTGGCCTCCAGATGCTCAATCCTACTCCCCCTCGGTTGACCACCAGCTCCTGAACCCAGGTTGCCAGTGTGGGAAAAGACAAGGTGCAGAGCACCTCAGCCTTGTCACTGGGCTGGCTTGGATCAATATCTTGGGTGGGTATTACTGAGTTTTAGAGGCATTCATCTAGCAACTCAGCAATGCTGTGAAAGGGCATTCTCGAGCATCCATTGTTTGAAACACCCAACCTGTGCCCAGTACAAGGAATGTTAGCCATTTTGGACAGCTCTCTGAACAACATCAGGGAACAAGGAGATAAAAAAAAAGGGGCCATTAAAAATTAAAAAGAAAGAAAGAACAAGACAATGATGAGCGAGATAAGAAAAGAAGTCTGAAGATGAGAAACAAGGGGGTCATAAAATAACAGAAGAGGACTGGTCAGAAAAGACAAGACAGAAGAAAGGGGGACCAAGGGAAAAGAAAAGAAAAAGATGACAAGAAATACATAATGAGAATGCGAAAGTAAAAAAGACAACATGGTAATATAGTAACTTAAGGTCAAAAGAAGCTCTAGGTACAGGATATTCACCCTCCTACTCCCCTCTCACTTCATATGCAGGAATATATAAACACGTACGATGTGCAAACATGTACTAGGGATAGGAATTTCCTGCCCCTTCCAATAGCTAGGGTACCTAGGATTTGCTTGGTAAGCAGAAATTTGTCCAGGCTTACACTGATGGCCTGCACTATCACCATATCAAATGTCTCCACTGGTAGACAAAAAACAACAGAAAAAAACAAAGGTACGGGAGGAGAAGCAGAAGAATGTGAAGGGAAAAAAAGGACATACTGTAGGAGAAAAACAGTAAGCACTATGGAAGTGGATAAAAATGAGAGAGGGGAGATGAGATCACCCATGCCCCGGTATGAATGTGGGTCTGTAGAATACCTATGGGACCAGCAGATTTTCTCAGTCACTAGCTCAGCTGGCTAGTGACTAAAAATTTTAATGCTGACCTTTTTTCGTATCAGTCTGCATTATTTATTTATCTATTTATTTGAATTTTCAGCTTTTTCGCACTCCTCAGTAGCCTCGTTTAGGTAAAACCCCCATATTTCAAGAGGGTTCTGGGAATGTGACAGCAGCAGAAATGCAACAAAACTGTTATGTGATATCTAGTTACAAGTAACAGAGAACAATACACAGTTCAGTAACACTGTATATCAACATATTTACATAAATACAAGACTGCATAACTTAGTCACATCGCTGAAAAGATGAAGTAGCAGATGTAACACAACAGTATCTCACAATATATATTGTATTTTAACATAATTAAAAAATAATAGACAGTGTTGCTGGTTCCCATCTAAGAAAAAATAAAGAACCAAGCATAGCATGCCAGGATAGGCAAAGTAAGCAAATACTATAAAAGAACAGTTACAGAAAGTACTGGGTTGGCCGGATAAGAGTCACAAGATAGCTATCTATCAGTCACTGTTAAGAGGAGCTAGAAAATTATTTCTACATAATTAATTGCCCTTCCATCCTCCTTTCCATGTCAGTTATGTGTTCTGATACGCTTTGACCAATTTTTGATAAACAGATAATCTGGCTTTTGGGTGCTCTCGGATCTACATAGAGTTCCACTCTCCTCTGCAGCTGCTGCTCTTTCTTCTCATATTTCTATGACATTCAATGACATTAGTAACACCATTCTATGCTATTCACCTGAACGGCCTGGAATGACGTTACTGATGTCACAGAATGTTCAGGCAGCATGAAGAGAGAGAACAGAAACTGCTGAGGAGAAAATGATTCAATGTTACTGCAAAAGCAAACAAACTCTGGTCAGAGCCAGTATGGCTGCAAAATGATAAATCTGCAGCATAGCCTTCTTATTACCCCACCTCATAAACTACTTAGATGAAAGTGGTCAAATCCCTGCAGAAATGTGATTGTGCGGCACCGAAACGTCATTCTGCACTACAGGTGCGAAACATATTTTGGCAAGGATTTAAAAAATGACAACTGTCACGTTCATGAAGTGGTGTGAAAAGATGGCTATGTTGAAGATTTGGGGTCAAAATATTTAAAATTACCGAAGTTATGAATGAACATAGAAAAATGTAAATGTACACTCGTAATGTTGTCATTTATATGTATTTTGACCCCAGTTTTTCAACATAGACTTCCTATGACCCCACCTCATAAGCAACAGTCATGAACATTTTCAAATCCCGCCCGAAAGGCGATGTCACCAAGTGACCACAAAATCATCTTTCAGGCCTGATTTGCATAATTCCACCACCACTGTTCATGAGGTGGGGTCACAAAATGGCCATGTTGAAAATTTGGGGTGAAAATACACAACAATGACAAAGTTATGTCTCACAGCTCAAAACCCCATTGAAATACATTGAACTGCACTTACCTTAGTTTCTCATATTGCTGTCAGCAGTTCCAGCAGCAAGATGTGTCTTCAACTGAAGAGTGGATCTTTACCCTGGGGTATGTTCAGGTGAGTGATGGTGTGTGGGGAGTGTGTGGGGCTGTCGGGTAGTGACTGCTGAGTTGGAAGTCAGGGTGGCAGGGGTGAGCTCAGTGAGGGACCGTTTTCCTTTTTACAAGTTTAAAGAAAAGGAAACACAAGGACGGCGATCAGAAAGTGAGGGGGTGCCACTAGACACCAGGGAAATATTACACAGATGGGGGCTGGCCATTGCAGGGTGGGGGGTGCCACTAGACACCAGGGAAATATTACACACGAACATAAGAGCCAGCAGAAAAAGACCATTTTGTCTATCGGGTCTGCTCATATTGCAGAGTCCCTAGCTTGCACCACTTCTGCCCCCCCGTCTTCCCTTCCACCCTATCTGCCCCCCCCCGGGTTCCATGGTTCTCTGTATGCCTATTAAAGCTATCCACTGTCTTTGCTGAGACCACGTCCTCTTGCAGCACATTCCAATTGGTCACCACCTTCTCTGTGAAGAAATGCTTCCTAGCATCCCTCCTAAACCTCCCCTCCTCCAGCTTTAGACTGTACCCCCTCATGGTATGGCTGTTTTTTAGCTTGAAGAGACCCTCCCTATTTACCCTCTTTATTCCCTTCAAGTATCTGAAAGTCTCTATCATGTCCCCCCCCCCTCTCTCCCTCCTCTCCTCTAGGAAGTACATTCTCAGGGCCCCCAGCTTTTCCCTGTAAGGCATACCCTGCTGACCCGTGATCATCTTGGTTGCCCTCCTCTGGACAGTCTCCAGCAGGCTGATGTCCTTTTTAGGTATGGACACCAGTATCTTACTCCATACTCTAGATGCGGTCTTACCAGCAACCTGTATAACAGCAGTATATCTTCTTCCTGCCTACTGCTAATTCCTCTGGATATACACCTCAGTATCCTGTTTGTATTTGCTGCTGCCATTTTGTACTGCGAGGAGTGCTTCAGGTTGCTAGTTATCATCACTCCCAGGTCCTTTTCCTCCTCCACTGCTGCTACCCAGACCCCCCCCCCGTAGTACTCGGTCCTTGGTTTCTTGGCTCCAATGTGCATAATTCTGCATTTCTTAACATTTAAGCCAAGTTGCCAGATCCCTGATCATCTCTCAAGTTTTCTGAGAGCTTCCTGCAGGTCTTGTATCCCTTTCACTGTGTCCACCCTTCCACAGAGTTTGGCGTCATCCACAAATAGGCACATTTTGCCCCTAATGCCCTCCCCAATGTCACTGATGAAGACACTGAACAACACCGGCCCCAGCACTGAACCCTGTGGGATCCCGCTGGTGACTTCCCTGGTGCTGGATAACTCTCTCCCTACAACCACCCTCTGAGTCCTGTCCCTCAGCCACCTTTCTATCCACCTGGCCATTTTCTTCCCAATGCTGAGATGCGTCAGTTTCCTGATCAACCTCTTGTGGGGCACAGGATCGAAGGCCTTGCTGAAATCCAGGTAAAGGATGTCTACCACCTGGCCCATGTCCACTGTCCACTGTCCAGGTGACCCAGTCAAAGACGTCAATCAGGTTCGTTTGACATGATCTCCCTCCCACAAATCTATGCTGCCTCTCATCTTGGAGACCATTCTCCTCCATGTACCTTATCAACCTCTCCTAAAGTATGGTCTCCATGAGCTTGCACACGACTGAGGTCAGACTGACCAGCATGTGGTTCCCTGGGTCATCCCTGGGACTGCTCTTGTGGCCAAGCACCACATGTGCCATTCTCCAGTCCTGTGGCACCATGCCCAACTCCAGGAAACTATTGAAGAGGCCCGCCAGCGGCCCCACAAGCTCCTCTTGCAGCTCCCTTAGTACCCTTGGGTATATGCCGGCCATTCCCGGTGATTTGCCCACCTTTAGTGTTAGCAGCTCCTCCCTCACCCTATTCTCTTCTATCACCATGTCTGTCCCCCTTCTCCCTTCCCCTTCTCCCCCTGATGGCATCGGCCCATCTTTTTCCCAAGTGAAGACAGAGCAGAAGTAATTGTTTAATACCTCCACCATGCTCCCTTCTTCCTCCACCCATTCATCCCCCTTCCTAAGCCTAATTATCCTTTCCTTCTTGTCCCTTTTCTCACTTATGTAATGATAGAAGGCTTTATTCCCTGTGCCTTAGCCTACTGCACTACCTTGCATGCCACTTTGGCCAACTTCAGGTAGTTTTCTTTATCTACCTCACTCACAGTTTTCTTGTATCTCCTGTAGACCGTCCTCTTGTCCCTCACCACCTGGGCAACCTCAGAGTTGAACCAGCTGGGTGATCTGGCCCCCGATTTCTTCCCCCTGAGCCTAACACACTCCTCTGTGGCAGCCAGTACAGCCTCTTATGATGGTCCACCACCATGTCCACTCTGACACCCTCTAGATGTGTCCTTAGCACCTCTCCCATCTTCCTGAAGTCCACCCTCCTGAAATCCAGGATTTTAGTCTTTGTGGGGAATGCTTTCCCTGCCCATATCCAACCTGAACCACACTGTGCTGTGGCCGCTACCTCTCAGGGGTTCCTTGACCATTATCTCTTGTATGTACTCCACATTTGTGAACATTAGATCAAGGACTGCCCCCTTCCTGGTGGGCTCAGTGACGTCTTGAGTCAGAAACCCACTCTGTATCGCATCCAGGGTCACTTGACTCATGGCACAGGATGTGGCTGGTATACCCAGTCCACCTTGGGCAGATTAAAATTCCCCACCACTACCACCACCCCCTTCCTTGCAGCTTCCAACAACTGTAAACTCAGTTCCCTGTCTCTTTCCTCCTCCTGGTTGGGTGGTCTGTTGACCACCCCCAACCTCATCTTTCTTCCTCTATTGGTCTGGAGTGGAATTCATAGTGTTTCCACACCCCCTTCTGTTTCCTCCCTCGTGCAGGTTATCCCTTCCCTGATATAAGTCACCCCCCCGCTTATCACCCTGTCTCTTCTATATAGCTTGTAACCCGGGATCAAGAGGTCCTGGTCATGGTGTGGTGTGGCCCAGGTCTCGGTAATTGCTGCTATGTTTACCTTCTCCTCCACTAAGAGTGCCTGCATGTCTGCCGTCTTGTTACCGAGACTACGAGCACTGAGTGACACCAACTCCACCTCGACTCTACGCCTCCTTGCCTTCCTTCCGTACTTTTCCTGACCTGACCTCCCTGCCTCCTGCACTCTCCCCCCTACTTAATTGATCCCCTTACCCTCCACAATCAGCCTCCTGATTATTACCGACGGTATGTGGGGGAGGACTACTGACCTCCTCGTCCCTGAGTCTCTGGGCCTGCTGGCCCACCTCCTCAGCAGTTTAAACTTAGCTCATTGGATTTATACTCCCCGTTTGTCCCTGAGTACTTTTGAGCCCTCTCTACTAAGGTGTAGACTACTGCTGAATACAATAAAAATTCCAGTTTGGGACTCTTGGAAGCTTGGACTGACCTGGTGGCAGTGAACTGTCCTGGTTTTGAAGATTTCTGATTGTGAAGTGAGAACCGCAAGAGGTAGGCTGCTGCCTGTATTGTTCTTGCTTCATGTTTGATCCTACCTGGACTTTGTGATACTATGACTGCTCTGTGGCGCTCATCTGAGCCCTATCTGACCTGGTGGCAGTGGTCGGTATTTGGCCCAAAGAACTAGCCTGTGAGGTATAAAAACCAAAATAACATTAAAACTGTTGCTGTTTTGCATCTCCTTTTATCATCTGGAAGCAGTAAGGATTATGTCAATTGTTTGCGCTCGGTCTAACCTAGTGGCAGCGGTCGGTACTGACTCGAAGAAGTGACTATATAGGGGGGTATGGTATGGCAGGGTATTTTTATCTCTAAAAGTGTACTGCTTCTGTAGTTCTGTATGGGGTGTACTGCTTCTGTTATTCTGTATAGGGGGTATGGTATGGTGGGGTATTCTTATCTCTAACAGTGTACTATTTAGCGTTGCACTCTTTGATTCGGTCCAGATTTGCATTCTTTCCCCAGTTGCTTTTCCTGCATCACTATCCATCTCTTGGTAGCAGTTTATAACTGTGGTACATTTCTGGGAATAGACTGGCATGGTGGCAGCGGTTGGAACCAACCCGAAGAATCTGATTGTGTTGCAGGAGGAGCACTGGAGGTACCTTATTATAGGGAGCTGCTTTAAAAAGATCTAGCGTGATACCTCTGCATATCACCTGATTTATATATTTCTGTTTCCTGTATTCCTATACCTTTCTCCCACCCTCCAGTAGCAGTTTTTAAGGCTACTGTAATTATCTAGTAAGGATCGACCTGGTGGCAGCGGGCGGTACTGGCTGGAGAAAACCAGCTGTGTTGTGGGTGAGGGTTAAGGGGCATTTTATTTTTTTAACAGGAAATTTCTTTTCTTTTAAAATGAAACTTTTAGTAGTATTGATTTGTTTGTTGGTTTGTGCTGGGTGGGGATTGGAATTACCTGCAGAGCAACAGTATGTATACCCTAAGATAGATTGCATTACTAGTGAAAGTACTATAGAGAAATTCCAGGAATACTTGAAGCATGATATATTTATGATTACGATGATAGGTAAAAGTGCTCTAGTATGTAAGGACCTCTTTAGTGATTACTCTCAGATAGTATCTTGTTTCAAAGGTGTTACAATTATTAAACGTAAAATCAATACTTGAAAACATTCATTGATTAAGTCTCACTATGGGCTGTCTTTGTATATGATGAAGCATAGTACAATATATTTTGTGCTGATGCTAGACTCAGTTCATCCTAACCCTGGTCCTGTTGAAATACCTTCTGATACACCCAGGGGTTTCATAGACTGCCTCCACATCAACGTACGGAGTTTGTCATCTAAGTTTGATGAATTTGTTGCATTAGTTGAAATGAGGGATCCGAATGTGGTGGCAGTCACTGAATCCTGGTTGAATGATAGAATTAATGATACTGAGATCTGATTACCTCTCTATAATCTTTATCGGAGGAACAGATTGGGTAAAAGGGGAGGTGGATGTCTTCCTTATATTAAAACATATCTTCAATCTACATTACTCTTAATGAGTGCTAACCAGCAGCCCTGTGAGTTTTTAGCAATAAATGTTAATTTAGGCAAGGAAAAAAAGAACCTTATAGTTGCCTCTGTCTATATTCCGCCTGGATTAGTTGATTTAGGTTTTAATATGTTTCAGGACCTAATTCAAATTTTAAATAAGAATCATGAGAAAATCATTTTAGGGGATTTTAATATAAATTGGTTGACAGTGAAATCCTTACCATACAGAAATAAGGCAGCTAACCTTTTCCTTAATCAAACTGTGGATTCCCCAACCCATACTAATTATAAGGGTGGCACTGGGACATTGATTGATTGAGTTCTTCTGACACATAAAGACAGGATACAGAAGGCTGAAATATTGTCTGATTCAATAAGTGATCATTCACCAGTTTATTGTTCATGGTCTCTTAAAAAGAGGAGACCCCACCAGGTTTGTTTTCTTTTGGAGTCAAAAAAGGCAAAAGTAATGCCGGCCCAGTGTCATGGAGGGCTGAGGCAGCACTGCCTTACCTCCTGCCATGCAGGTGACCCGTGTTCGAGGTGTGAGAGGGGTCATCGGGGGTCCGCCGGGGTAGGAGAGGATTGAGCGTCTGTAGGACAGCTCTCCTCTCCCGGAGAGGGGTGGGACCAGAAACTGGTGCATGCCTGGCCCCTAGTGGTGGCTGGAGGCTGGCCCACAGGCTCAAAAAGATAGGGGGCAGAGATGGAGCAGACGCCCGGCATGCTGCATGCAGAAGTGTGCTCAGCTCAGCCATTGACCCCATTGCACGTAACAGTTCTGCATTCGGGGATGGGAGAAAAACGGAGGCATTAAAATCCACCAACCAGTGGGATGATGCCGGCCCCTCGCAGGTGCTGCACCCAGCCAGCTGGCACCTCAAATGCCAAGAGGTAAGTCCCAGTAGGCGCTGGGGTGACGGGGCTGGGGGGCCGGTTGGTGGCGGAGAGAAAGAGAAAGTGAAAAAAAAAAAAAAAAAAGGGAAAAAGTACAGGTTTTTAAAGAATATTTGGCTCAGATTGATTGGAGTTATATGGATTATATTTCTTTTTTTTCAAATTCTATTTTTTCCTCCAGCCAGTGGAACTCTCTCAGGCTACCTGTATTACCCCCGACTCTACCTCCGTACCTGAGAGGCCTCCTGAAAACTGGCACCAGCCCGGCTATCCCCCCGGCTCTGAGCCCCCCGAGGCAGGGCCGCCCTATCCACCCAGGGTGCTCTATCTGCAAACTCGGGCCGGGCTGGGCTCAGCCCAGGTAAGAGTGCCCCGGCAGTGGAGTGTGGTCCGGTGGATACAGGAGTAATCGCCTATCCACTTGGCTGGGTATTTTGCTTTGTCCCCACCCTCTCGTTACTCCTCTCTCTCTCCCTGGCGGAGTCCATGTCAATACATGAGGAAACGTCTTGCCGTGACTCTGCAACCCTCTACTTCTGGCCCTGAGCGTTGCGGTACCTCCGGTCTCCACAAGAGGTCACCGCGGTGCCAGGTGGAAATCCCTGGCGCCCCCCGAGGAAGGACAGCTGTCCTCTGGATGCTCAATCCTTCCTCCCCCCGCCAACCCCCGGCAAACCAGGCTCGCTCCTGAACCTGGGTCACCGGAATGGCGCGAGTTGTGGCGTCCAGCGCCACAACCCTCAGCGCCACCGGGCCGGCCATGGATTATATTTCTGACATAAATTTGACCTTTGACTTCTTTTTTGAACATTTTAATAAAGCTTGTGATTTGTTTGCACGCATAAGGAAACAGAGAGTTAGATGGGGGGGGAAACAAGTAGGTAACCATTGAATTGTTTGAATATTTAAGTAAAACAGATATTGCTTAGGCTAGATATAAAAGTATTGGATTGTGGGTACATCTTTAAGAATATAAAGAATTAAGAACTAGATGTAAGAAGTTAGTGCAAAAAATAAAAAAAATGATTACCTCAAAACTAAGCAAAGCGAAGCTGGCCCAGTGGTGCTGAGGGCTGAGATGCTGGACGCCTTACCTCGTGATACGTCGGCGACCCGTGTTTGGGAACGAGCACGGGCCGCTGGGGGTCAGCAGGGGGGAAGAAAGATGGCGCGTCCAATGGATTACACTCCTTCTCCGGGGAGCGGGGGTCACCAGTAGTCGGCATCCGACTGGCCCCTAGTGATAGCTGGAGGGCAGTGCGTCAATGCTGTGGAAAGGGGAGGAGATGGGGCAGATGCTTGGAGAAGTGCGTACGGAAGCATGTGCACTCTCTTCATGGGCATCACTGCACACCCCACCTCGACAAGGGAGAAAACCGGAAAAAGTCCTGGCCGTGCAGTATGAAGCTGTCCCTACGGCACCACCCCCGAGAAGGCACCTCTCTGGCTGGATCCATTTCAGGTGGGTTGGGATGCTCCCCACCACCCTGCCACGAAGGGTAACTCATGGGAGCTTAAGGGAGGTGGTCCGATCCTTGGGGGACAGCGCTGGGAGTGACAGCTAAAGGTAGTAGGTGGGCCGGCCAGGACATGGAAGAAATACAATGATAAAAAAAAAAAACTAAGCAAAGGGATGCCCATAATAACCCCTCCAAAACTGTGGTCAAATATAAATGAATTGTTGTGTGAAAGTAAAATTTCAAATCCCAGTGCAATAAACATTGATGGTCAGTATACAACTGACCCGGTGGTTATTGCTGATCATTTCAATCAGTCATGGGAACCGGGTTTGTAATATTTTTGGTGGGGCCCAGGGGTCAGAGGTCAAAGCCCTGCCCCCTGGCCCAGGGATCAGAGGTCATCCCCTCCAGCCACCCATCGCAGTTGGGGGTCTATGGGAGCATAACACTCTATACAGTAAAAAAATAAAAGCTGGCACATTAAAAAAAAATAAATAAATAACCTTATGATTTGTTTCCATCAGCTGCCCTGCAGGATCCTGATTGGAGCACAGATGAACCATGATAAAACAGAGGTACAGGGCTTGCATGGGGTTAGGAGCAGCAGTAAAACACAGTTCAAAAGAAATACAGCAGTAAAATACAGTTTCTAGTTGAAAAACTGTAAAAGACAACAAACTCCTCTACTGGAAAGTACACCAGTAGAGGGAATACTTTACCACAGTAACACATTTTCTTTATTTTATTCATGCTATACCATCTCTTATTTTTGGCATCTTTCTATTTTCTAAAAACTTTAACATGTGGACCATTTTCTAAGTACAATAATACCCGACAGGGTGGGTGGTATTGAGAAATACTGGACCTTCAGGGGCTATAAGGCCCTCTGCCTGTGGCGTCAGGCCTCATTATGCCCCTGGGTGGTCTGGTATTTCCCCAATACCACCATCCTATTAGTATATTACCTCTTGATGCTCTGATAAGATAATCTGCATAATCGCAGCTTCACCCCATAACTTGCACTACGCAGAAACGCTTATTTCATCATTTCTCTTAACACCACACACTTAAAATGTGCAGCACTACTGGTCTTTAAAATATATATAAGCAATGCCCAGGAATCCGGGTGGAAACACAGGATAGTTAATTTGGCAATTCATCACTACAAAGTGGAAACTAGCAAGATCCTCATCATGAATGATAGCTATTAGCAGAGTTGAACTGGCTCTGACTGCCATACAGGGGGTGGGGGCGTGGGGCATGCCATAGCCCAGTGGGTACTGGAGACCCACCTTGGAAATCAATGGAGTCCACAACGAGAACACATCACAGTCACATCAGCATTCCATTGGCATACTAGCAATATTATAAATACTATTACTTCCAGAAAACCCCTTCAAAGAAGATCGATGATTTAGGCATGTGTTCAAAGTTTCAAGGTGGCAGCAGGTATCCAACTGGGGGGACTCACAGAGCTGAAATTACATTATTGTGAGGTTTCCAGGAATCAGCACCTATAGCTGTGACATGAGCTCATGATATCAGTGCCACTGATTCATAATAGAATAGTGTTGACGTGGGAAGCCAAGGTTAAAAAGTAAGACCCTGCTCCGACCTGGCCCCCTCCACTATCAAAGCTCATAAAATATAATTCCAATACTGGGAGAGAAGATTCTGCCTGCTAACATGCTCACATGTCCCTCCTAGCTGAACATCAGAAATGTGGTCCCACACCTGAGCTCATCACCCATTCATAGAAACATTGAAACTGACGGCTGAAGGAGTCTAAAGATCCATGTCTTTAGCGTCTGCCCTTTAATTCTGATAGTTCTGCTGCAGGACTTCAATGATGCAAAAAAAAAAATATCAATCAGGGAGGCTCCCAGTGAGGAGACTCTGAAAGTACTGTCACTGAACCAGACCTCAGAATACTGCCTGGGCCACACATGTCAGGGACATATCATAAAAACATTAAACGTACAAACATAGAAGATGTCCACAGATAAAGATCTCATGGCAACTCTAATTTGGCCTATTTTTCCCTACTTACAGCTACACCACAGACCCTTAGTCAGTCTTCAGACCCTCCCCTCCCTCCACACACACACACACACACACACACACACACACACACACACCCTCACCATATATTTGCAGCAATCCCCCTGAATGCCCATTCAGGTGGTAATGGCATTAATTTCTATGTAACACTTCAAGGCAGTACATCCCAGCTTTGCAGTTTGCTGGCCCACAAATCACTTGCTGATGCCATTACCTCACCTGTGACTACTACCGCCACATCCAGATGTCCATACCAGTGGGTTATCTGCCCTCTCTGTATATATTTCAGGAGAATGACTGCTTACTTTACTTTAAGGTTTACCACATGTTAATCTCATCTGGGCATAACTAAGTTCCCAGCCTGTGCCTGTCCACAGAGCGGAGATTCAAACACGTGGCTTCAGCAAGATGCAGGTCAGTAGTACTCCTAATGTGCTACTAATATCATCTGTAACCACATTTTTTGAGGACTCTTAAGAAAGGTAATATCAAGAATTTGAGTGTATTGACCACCTATATTGGTTACTTGGCAACCTTCTAACCTCTGCAAATCTTTGTTTTTATCTTTTTTTTTAGAAATAATTATGTGCCCTGTGAGTAACTGTAAGATGCAAACACAGGGATGGTATCAGTCATATATACTGTATAGTAAAGCAGCGTTTTATACGGAAATCCATTTTTTTGCTGTTGTACCACAGTCAAAGGTCATGGAATGCAAGTGTCCCCTTCTGTGGTAGAACAGCATTCTAGAACCTCTAGACTGCACTAGACAGTTTCTCTATGAAAGTGAAAAAAACACAATGCACACATTTCACATAATACTACACACTATAAAAAATACAGGATAAGCAACTTTATGCATAACTAGTGTGTTCTGCCACCTCAGGGTTCCGATTCCCATGGACCTCAGAACCCCTGTGTGGAAGAACACACTGATTATGCATAGTAGTCCATCCAGTATACTCTATAATGTGGAATGAAATACTGATGAATCTATCACCCTGCATCCTAGCCCTTGATTTTCAAGGAATACAGGCTGGGTGGGCCTCTTTGTCAACTTTCCAGGCAGCCCCCCCCCCCCCAACACCTCAGTCCAACCATGGCTAGCTGTCACTGCTCACCACAGGCCCCGGGATGGAACTGGGCAGGCAGGGGCCCACTGGAACTCTGTTCCTAACTTTCACACCACCACACCTCTTAAAACGTTTACGACAGACTCAATTCGGCAATAGAGCAAATTATCGGGTATGCATAGGACCCACTCTATGAGCATAGAGCTCATGTTACACCTGCTGGTCCAATCACCTGTTCCTTTACCTTTTATTAGTTTATTTCGGTTGAGGGTCTTTGCCACCCCCCCCACTTCCCTTTAATAAAAAAAAAAGGGATATGGGGGCAGAGCCCCACAGCTCAAATAAACTGACAGAACCAAAATTAATGTTCTATGCGGTCCTGGTGCCAGGCTGCTTAGTCCTACAAGTGTGGCCTGCTGCAAGAGACTTTGTCGAAGTAAGATCAGCAGGCACAAGCCCTTGACCAAATTGCCCATTCCGTTACTTTTCATTATTCATTTGAATGGGGTGGGGCTTCACCCCTCACTCACACACACACACACACACACACACACACTCCCCTGTAAAAAAAAAACCAAAAAAAACCCACAAGGGGTGGGGGCAAAGCCCCCCCTCAAATAAACTGACAGCCAAAACGCAAGCATGAAAGTATGGCATGTGATCAAAACAGCGCTGTATTCAGGAAACATTTACGGCAAGCTTCCTATACCCAATAATCTACACTATCACCCTCAGATCCACCACCTCTCTGCAGTTCAAGTTCTCCCCCTTTTAGACACTAGTTTCTTGGCAGTGTCAGACAGTCACATCACCCGTATTTACCTTTCAGAACAGTTAGGCCCCTTTCAGAAATGGTTCTCTTTCAACAGTGCGGTAATCAGCAATGCCCATTAGTCCAGAATATTACATATCCAGAATAAGTTTTTTTAATTATTTTCTAACTTCTTTAAATAATTCTGTAATGTACACACATAGACTTCCTAGTTTATTCTGCCTGTGTTTTGAACTGGAAGAGCTATTTTAAATAGCAAATCAAGCAAGATAAGACAGTCAAGCAAGGGGCCTCCTGGCATGGAATGTACACAACCTATAGTAACAGTTAAACTGCAGCGATGCCTTACAGAATCAATAACACTGGATATAGGGAAAAATAGCAAGTTCAGTAAATCTTTCACATCTGGTTTTACAAATTATAAACTGCAGTACACATTTCAAAATAATATGATCTCTGAACAAAAAACAGTAATCAATCAATCAATCATTCTTTATTTGTATAAGGCGCCTTTCTTAAACCAAGGCGCCTGTACAATATTACATAAAACATAAATAGTTAAAACAAAATTAAAATAATCAGAAATCATTAAAGGCTTTACTAAAAAGGTAGGTTTTCAAAGCTCCTTTCAAGCTTTGGACAGTTGGGCAATTTCGCACCTGACGAGGTAGAGAATTCCACAGGGTCAGGGCCATGAAGCTAAAAGATCTTGCCCTGAAATTTTAAGTGAACCCTGGGAATCTCTAGCAATCCCTTGTCAGTGGATCAGAGAGAAGCGGGGGAGGGACAAGGGCTCTTTCAGGTAAGCAGGTCCCTGATCGTGTAGGGCCTTATAGGTCAACAAACCGATCTTGAAGGTGATTACGCCAGCAAACTGGCAGCCAGTGCGATCCCGCGGAGCACAGGCATTATGACTGGACCTAGAAGAACCAATCAACAACCTGGCTGCGCATTCTGCACTAGCTGCAGGCGGCAAATTTCAACCCCCGGTAGCCCAAGGTAAAGGGCATTGCAGTAGTCAAGGCGGGAGGTAACGTAGGCGTGGACCAAAGTTGGAAGATCATCAGGAGGAACCAGGTGCTTCACCCGGGCGATGTTCCTCAGATGGTAAAAAGAGATTTTGACAACCGCTGATACCTGAGATTTAAATGTCAGACAGTCATCAAATACAATGCCCAGGTTCCGCACCCGGTCTGAGGTAGTCAGCTGGACACCCCCAAGCCATAAGCCCGAGGGCGATCCAGCTAACAAACCCACCTCTCAGCGACCCTGGTCCACAACCAACACCTCCGTTTTTTCAGGGTTCAACCGCAGCCAACTCACATTCATCCAGTCTTGGATTTCAGGAAGACAGTTGTTAAAGACCGAAATGGCAGCATCCTGGCTGGGCACAAAGGACATGTACAGCTGGTTATCATCTGCATAGCAACGAAACCCAAACGTACCACCTAATGATCACTCTAATGGCAGCATATACACTACGCAAACAACATGGTGCCAAATGGAACCTCACGGTACCCACTGGGATAGGAGACTGATGCAGGGAAAAATCCCAGACACCACCCTCCGAGTCCTACCCTCAAGGTAAGATCGAAACCACCTGAAGACTGTATCAGACAGTCCACAGATAGATCGCAAACGTTCCAGTAGCACACCATGGTCCACAGTGTCAAACGCTGCAGAGAGATCAAGAAGGACCAAGATGGAACAGGTCCTTCGATCTCTCGCTATTAGGAGGTCATTTAGTACCCGAACAAGTGCTGTCTTGGTACTATGCCTTTTCCTAAATCCAGACTGGAGAGAATCATAGACATTATTGTTGGTCAGATGATCATCCAACTGTGACCAACCACCTTCTCAATAACTTTACCCACAAAGGGTAAGTTAGAGACAGGCCTGTAATTTGCCAGACAGTCCGGGTCCAAGGAGGACTTCTTAAGAAGGGGCTGAACTACAGCCTCCTTAAGAGGATCTGGAAAAATCTCCCTCTCCAAGGACCTCCAGACTATCTCAGCAAGGACTGGGCCAATGTTATCCACACAATCCACTAAGAGACGTGTGGGGCCTGGGTCTAAATCACAGTTGGTCGGACGCAGTGATTGGATGATCATCACAATGTCATTGATTGTGGGGAGGCTGAAGTCAGACCACACAAACTGGGTGTCCGACATCTCCTGCTGACCATCACAACTCCCACTAGAGAGGGTCAAACGGACATCAGATCTGATTTTGGCAACCTTATCTGCAAAGAATAGAGCAAACTCCTCACACCGTTCTTGAGAAAAGGCTCTTCTGGGCTGAAGACAGATTGGATTGCACAGTCTGTCCACTGTCCGGAAGAACTGAGCTGGTCTATTCTGTGCAGCCGCAATCTCTCTGGATAGGAATTCTGTCTTCTTATGAGAGATTGCAGATTGATAGACCACGTAGTGGTCCATCAAACTAAGTTTGTCACCATCCAGACCCGACCTCCGCCAGCACCTCTCCAACCTTCGTCCAGCTCTCCTCAACTCACTCAGAGTCTCATCAAACCAAGGAGGCCTGGGGTGAAGAGTGAGAGGACGAACACGAACAGGAGCAATGGAATCCAGGGCCCCTGCCACCGCCTTATTATAGGCAAGTACCAGTTCTCCTGGACCCATGCAATCTCTCGGTAAGCCCAATAGGTCCAGCACCGCCATCAAGCCACCCAGGGAAACACTCCTTAAAGGGCGGTACCGGACCATTTCCATAGGGGCTGACCTATTAGGGGTGGCCTTAAAACTGAACCCAATGGAGTGATGGTCCGACCATCCAACTGGTTCCACCACCAAGTCGGATATCTCCATCCCCAGAAGGAACACCAAATCCAATGAATGACCACCAATATGGATCGAGGAGGAAATAACCTGTGTGAAGCCCAGTGAAATCATTAACTGGAGGAAGTCTTGACCAAAATGCGAGAGTTCATCGTCGACCCAGGCACTGAAGTCCCCCAGAACCAACCATCTGGGGGACTACAATGTCAGGTCAACAATGAAGTCTGCGACTTCCCACAGGAAAACATTCTCATCACCCGGTGGACGGTATACGAGAAGTATCCTGCGCCCCACACCCTCGCCTAAGATATATTCAAAGGATTTGGTAGTTCCCACTGGTACCTCCACTGGGCCCAGTTCTGTTCTAAAGCAGATAGCAACACCCCTGCCCCTCGATCCACCCTCAGGCTGTGTATCACTGAGTACCCGGCCGGAACTGCTGCCGCCAAAACTGGTCCAGCATTCTCATCCAGCCAGGTCTCAGTGATGCACGCCAGGTCAGATGACCCAACAAAATCAGCTATAATAGCCGTCTTGTTTTTAATAGACCTGGCGTTGCACAATACCGCCCGAGTAGGATGAGCCTCCGAGGATGACCGTGCTACCTGCTGACTATAATCAGAACCCTTGGGTATGGGCACCAGACAGGGAGGTCCCCTTTCCTGGACCCGTTTCACCCCAGGGCGTCTCCTTGTCCCCACTATCCCTATCCGCTCACTCCTTTCCATTCCCCCTCCAGACCCAGCCCTCGTCCTCCTCCTTCTTCCAACAATCCCCAGAGCCCTACACCGTCTATAAACCTCCGGCTGTAAGGGGGGGCAAGAAAAAGGACGAAGGTCCCTGAGCCTGGAGGGGGAATAATACCCGACTGTCCTAGTGTTGTCCCAGCACATCATTAACAAAACAAATAAACAATCTAAAAAATAAATAAATAAAAAAAAGTAAGCTCTGTGACTGTGAAGCTTCTTTAGACTGTAGTAATAATCACTTCAGTTCATATTTTGTCCTATAGGTGAGACTCTAGTTTGTTTGTTTTTTTAATAGCCCCAAGACACCAACCATTTATGGCTGTAGTAACTAAGCATTACTGGCTCTCTCATTCTATTTTCTCATAATCAGATTCAGTGCAGCATTCTCCCTGACCTTGACTTCCCCATACCCCATTCTAGCCTACTCTTGACCATTTTACCCTTTTCCTGGCATTGGTGATGATGCAGCCATCATCCCTGCTTGGGAAATATGGTATGCACATTTTTAGAATGTGACTGAGTCTACCCTGAGTCTGAGTCAAGGGGTATATCCTCGAGGAGGGAGGAGGTGATTCTGCCACTGTATAGGTCATTAGTTAGACCACACTTGGAGTACTACGTGCAGTACTGGTGCCCATATCTGAAGAGGGACATTAAGTTACTGGAGGGGGTACAGCGCAGGGTGACAAAGATGATCAAGGGGCTGGGGGACTTATCATACGAGAGGAGGTTGAAGGAGTTGAACATGTACTCACTGGAGGAGAGGAGGGACAGGGGTGACATGATCGAAACCTTTAAATACATGAAAGGAATAAACAAAGGCGGGTACAGAGGGCTGCTCAAAGTAAGGAGGAGAGGGCCACCAGGGGCCATGATATGAGACTGGAGGGAGGAAAGTTCAGGAGGGAGATGAGGAGACACTTTTTTACAGGGAGGGTGGTGGCTGGGTGGAATGCGTTACCTGCAGAAGTGGTATGCAGTAGAACAGTGGACTGCTTCAAAAGGGGATGGGACAGGACAAGGGAGAGGGTTAATGAAGGGGAAGGGTGGAAGGGAGGGGCAGCTGCAGAATAAGGGGTGCTAGCTGCACATTCGAGCATACTTGATAGACCTCTAGGCCTTTATCTGCTGGCAAATTTCATATGTTCATATGTTCGTACCCTCCCCAACAGGGTTAGTTGAAGTTTCATCCACTATCTAGGTCTCCCTTTATTTTTTTAACAAGGGTGGTAGGTTAGTTTCATATAGTTTGCAAAGTGTGGGGACATTGCCCAGGTACTTTATCTTAACCACCACAGCACTACACTTGTAGACCTGACCACTAATCTCCATGTGCACTGTGTGTGCAGTCTAGAAGATTGCTGGCTTTCGCTGAGCCTCAGCCTGCTGCTCTCTCTTCTCTTCATACCAGGAGTCCCGGACTGCAACCACCGACCGCGCTGACACTGACACACCGTGATTTGAGCCGCTCATGGTGTGACTGACCTGACTCCACCAAATCTGGCCAGGCAGGCAGCAGCCACTCACACTACTACCCAGGCCACTAGACTAATGTAAGCCCCCCTGCCTGCCTCTTAGCCAAAAAGGTTGCTGCCTTGCTGGCCTGTTCTGCCTGCCTTTTGCTTACCGCCATACTCGCTGACCAACCCAGTCCCAACTCCCGACACGACCCCGGGTAGTAGGAGTAGTCAAGTCCCGCGACTCCTGCTCCTCCCTCACTGAGTATCACGCTCACTTCTTGACTAATTGCTGCCGTCTGCTCTCTCTCTCTATCGCTCGCTCACCGAGTTGCTGTCATGCGTATGGCACCTATAAATAATCCTCCTAGTGGTCAATCACAAGCTGCAACGCTGGCAAATTAAAAAATGCCACCAGCCAGCCGCCACCAACCAGAAGCAGAGCTGAGCTGCCAGACAAACAGTCACCAGTCATACGATGATGGGGGGGGGGATGTCGGACACAAACCTAAACCTTTGGTTGGCACGAATTTTAAATAATGCCAGCAGTGTGCCCATTGTGCCAGCAAATTTAAATTAAATGAGGGGGGTGACCGCTGAACCATGCTGGTGCTGCGTGGATCTCAGGCAGCATCAGGGGCATGGGCCGCGTGCACATAAGCAATTTAAAGGGGTGAAGGAGGAAAAAAGCAGCAACATAGGATAGCAAAATATTGCTGGGGCTCAGCTCAGCTCAATAAATATTGCTGGGGCCCATGCCCCATGGGCCCATACAACCCGGAGCCTATGCAATCAGTTCTTTTTTGTATTGGAAGAGGTTTACCTTTGGGAACAGCTGCTCCTGTTTCTGATGATAAAGGCACCGCTGACTCACAAAGGCCACATTTTTACTTCAAATACTTGATGCCCAAGACTATAAGGAAATATCTAGTTGAAACATCTTTCAAGATTAGACTGGGACCAGATCAGTTAAATATGAAGCTTTTTAAATTGGCTATTGTTGAATTAATAATACCAGTACAAAAATTGTTCAATTTTTTGCTGCAATTCAGAGTAATCCCTGATATCTGGAAACAGACTAATGTTACACCAGTTTTCTAGTCTGGGAGCCATGCCACTGTGTCAAACTATAGACCCATTTCCATTTTGTCCCCCCTGTCCAAGGTTCTTGAGAGGGTCGTCAGTGACCAACTGCAGGAATATACTGTATGACAAACTATGGTTTATTTACCAATGAACAACATGGTTTTCAGAAAATGCATAACATTACCACTGCAATGACTGAATTAACTGAGGATCTTCATGGGGCCTTGGACAGGGGTGAGTAAGTTGCAGTGGCCTTCCTTGATTTACTGAAGGCCTCTGATTTTGTTGACCATATATTGCAACTTAAAAAATTAGGGGAGATGGGCCTATCACTTGACGCACTGGCATGGTTCTCGGATTATTTGAGTAATCGAACACAAAGGGTAAAATGTAATAACCTGTTTTCTTCTATTCTGCCCTTGGATATGGGGATCCCACAGGGGTCGGTACTAGGACCTCTACGATTTAGTATTTTCATACAATGTCTAATATTCCTAAGTGTTCACGTATAATTTTATATGCTGATGACATTGTTCTATTTACTTCTGGGATAAATACTGCCAATTTACAGGAACGTTTGCAATTTGATTTCTAGTTGATTTGGGAAAGCTTTGAATCAAATGGCCGGGTGATAAATGTGAAAGAGACCAAGACAATGTTATTTGGGAGTAGATGTAATCTAGGAGAATGCTCAACCTTGACTATAATGACACCTAGCGGTGATTGTATTGAGCAGGTACAATCATTTAAATACTGGGGGGTTCTTAGATCCTTTGTTGTCTTTCACATGCCATGTTGATTATATCATTAAAAGTACTAATTGTCGTGTTGGCTTTATTTATCAAAATAGGAATAATTTAACTTCAGAAGTGACAAAATTGTTAGTTAAAGAGCTACTGATGCCTGAGAGAAAACTTTGAAAAACATAATAAGTAGGTAAAATTCTGCTTGTATTCCATATATATTCTAGATTTCTCCTCACCATTATTTATTACTGAGGCAATTTGCCTGAATACATGATTTTTATCCCTTACAGCTACTTTAAAGTTAATCTGCCTCTATAGTTTACTCCCTACTTCAAGTCACAATGTCTCTGTTGTGACATCACAATCTGTTGCCATGAGAGTAACTGTGATGTCACAAGCAGTGCATTATGACCTCAGTTAGGGAGATAGCAACAGAAATAGATGAACTCTTCAGGAGCAAAAATCCTGTTTTCATGCATTTGACCTCAACGATAAATAATGAGGAGGACGAATAAAGAACTAATGTGAAATACAAGCTGAACTTTATCTAAGTATTATGTTTTGTTAAAGTTCTCCTGAAGTTATCAGCTGCTCTTTAACAGCTTGATTTTTTTCTATTGTTGATTATGGATTAGTAGTTTATTCAGCAGCATGTAATACTAGCCTTTGAAAAAATAAATGTTGCTGTAAATAAAATCTGTATATCTGCCCTAAATTGTAGAAGGGATACCCGTAGATGTTTCTTATATACCACACTTACCACTTTGCTCTAGAATTGACTATAATCTGGCAACCATGTGTAAAAAATCTCTTTTGTCCTATACCCCTGTAGGGGTCCAAAGGCTTTTCAGCTATGTCTCTAATAGATGTTCTACCAGGAATACGGCATGTGAGAAGCTTCAATTACCATTTTGTAGAACAATTCTGGGACAAAGGTCTTTCTCCTTGAGAGCAGCTAAGGTTTGGAATTTACTTTCGACTGAGATCTGTCACCTGAACACGTTAAATGTTTTTAAAGTTAATGTATTACAGTGGTTCTTAAATGAGATTACTTGTGATTATAATTGATTGTATTGTTGTTTGTAATGTATGTATTTGACGTGGACACCTTTGAAAATGGGCTATTTTAGCTCAAAGGATTTCTGAAATAAAGAAAATTAAAAAAAGTTAAATGACAGTGCCTTGTTCGACCATGTGCCCCCAGCCCCTATACATTTGAACTCCCCCCCGCACCAGCTCCTCAGTCAGTCACTGAACTCCTCTATCCTCTTCTTCCTGACTGTGTGGACTCTGGGGACTGGTATCTCTTCAGAAAAGGTCAAAGGGCTCACTACCTCCACACAGGTCTTTGCCAACTCTGTGAAACTACCCTCACCACCTCCACCTCTTCCCCTGCTAAGTCTTTGGTTCCCAGGTGGATGACTAAGTTAGGTTTTCTACCAACCTCCCTTACGATTTCTCTGATTTTTGGTCCCACCTTCCCCGCTGTCTTCCCCAGCATACAAACCACCATCCTTTTTGCTTTTGGGTCCCCCTTCCTCCCTACTCCAATGGATACCCTTAATTATGGAGTCATCGATGATTACCATCCTTACATCCACTGCAGGTGTGCTTTTCGGCCTCCTATCTTCTCCTGCTATACCAGCTGCCTCCCCACTCAACTGCATTGTATCCACTCTGGTGAACTTCCTGTTGCCTCCACCACCATCCCCCATCTGCTTCACCATCCACCCTTAACTTCTTTGTTCCCACAGATGCCATATGGTGTTGGAACCATCCATTGCTAGATCTGACCCAAAATGGCCACCGGGAGCAAATTAGTTAATCCCCTTCCTCCCTGGCAACCCTTGCTTACTACCACTTTTCCCTCTCTTTCCTTTACCCTTATTCCTCCCTCCCTCCTATCCTCCACTCCACCCTGACTGCCTCTTCCTCCCTGCCTTCCCAGACTACTCTCCTCCCTCCTCCTCTGATCCCCAGCCTTTAATTCTGGGTCGTCTTGAACTTCCACCCCACCACCTTTCTCACTCTCCCCTAAACTGTTCAATGTTTCATACCTGTTTGATACAGGCATCCCAACAACAGATCCCACCCCTATTCTTCCTCTCCCAGTCCCTCGCCCCCCTGCTTCTGCTGTTCCTCATACCCTCCTACCAGTTCTCTATACCACCTGTCAATCCTCCACACCAGCATCCCAGAATATTTGAGGAGGCAATATTCCTAGACATTGGGTTATCCTCCCTGCTCCCAACCAATATCTGCCATCTACCTTCTCCAGAGCTGCCCCTTCCTCCACTGCTCTGCTTCCCTGTCTCCCCACCACCCCTTCTCCAGCTCCCATCTGAGCAGTCTTTTATTTATTTATTTATTCTTTATTTGGATAATACCTTTGAGCAAAAGCTCTTTACATAGGTTCCACGTCAACAATCAAGTCAATAACAAGAAGACGAACAAAGGAATGAAAACAACAGACTGGCAATACAGCAATTAGAATGACACTATTACACTGCTACAAAATTACATAAACCCATTACATACAGTGAAAATGTACAGTGTCTCAAGGGCATTGTAAAAAGTATGTCCATTAACTAAGTGCAATTTACAGAGAGTGAGAGTATTGGGAAATGACAGAGAGAGCAATGGTGGCAGCGATAGATGATCTGTTGCAGGGGAGAAAGTAAGTCAGCCCAGGGGCCTCATCAGGTTGCTTAACTGCAATGGAGAGTAGACATAAGTCACAGGGGCTGTGCCACGGTGACCTGGAGCAAGTTGGCGTGAGCAGTTAGTGGGTGCAGTCATATGAGGAGTCTGAGACAAGTCAGAGTTTAAGCCTCCATTTGAAGGCTTCTAACGTAGCAGCAGATGAGACATCAATAGCAAGCGAGTTGAACCAGAGTGGGGCTCAGTAGGCAAAAGACCTTTGACCCTGGGAGGTTCGGCATTGAAATATTGGCAGACTGAGCCTCTGGTTCGGCGTGAGTTGGTACTAGGGGTAAGAAGCTCCTGAACTCCAGGAGGCATCAGCCCAGAGATAATCTTCTTAGCTAGGAGACGGGTTTGGTATCAAAGTCTACCATTGAACTGATGCCAGTTTGCCTGTGCATATAGGTCACAGGTGTGGGTTAGATGCCCTGCACCTGTGAGGAGCCGACAGGCCTTATTTAGTGCTACTGTAATATGTTTGAGGGATGTGGCAGTGGCTGACCCGTATATGATAAGACCATAGTCCACAAGTGAAACCACCAAGCTGTGTATAGCTGTGCTGAGGGTCTTGACAGTCAGACTACGCCTATGTCTGCACAGGAGACCAATTTGCATGTTGATGGCTTTGGATAAGTTATCCATATGTCTGGCATAAGAGAGGGTGCTATCAGCCGTGATCCTTAGATACTTAAAATGACCCTTGAGCTCCCCTGAGCTGTTCCAGGCTCCTGCACACTGGGCAGCCCCCTTCTCTTCATACAGTTCCCAGAAAGACTGTAGCCCCACACCCATTACAGCTTACCACCCTCCCTTTCACTATCCTGGCTTGCACATACCTGTGTTTCCCCACCTCCACCCCTCCCAGCTCTCCTGTTTCCTGTACCAGCTCCTATTCCCCCACATCCTCCCTCCTCAGCCTATCCCAGTCCCAGCTATGTATCTCCTCTGTGACCCAGTCAGTGCTGTTTATGGTTTACAGTCCCCCCCAGTCCCCTTTCATCTCCAAACCCCTCCTGCCTTGTTTCTTAATTACAAATGTAGCCTGACCTGAGACAGGGATTGACTGCTTCTTCCTTTCCACCTTTTGTTTTACCCCCAAGCCCTCTTTCCATGTCTCCCTATTCAAATGTAGGCCCATCCTGGTTCTACTGTAGCCCCCCCTTCCCTTCTGCAGTGTAAATTTTCTACCACCCCTGCCCCCTTGCCTCAATTACTGTGACCAGCATAGCCTGCGGTACTCCCTGCAGAGGCCCGCAGACACCACTAGGACAGATGCCACACTCTTGCTTCATGGCACTCATGCTTCGGGGTCGCTTGGACCTCTGGGTAATATATATGGACTACAGCTGCCCTATTGGCTGGCTGCAGTCACGAGGTCTGGAAGGACCTCCAATGGCACTGGGCAATGGACGCCAATCTTTCACCCTCAGCCTGCCCACTTGTGTTTCCCCCCTCCTCCCAACAGTCTCCAAAGTCCCACTCCTATCCTTAAATCATTTAGCTGCTATTTACTGTTTGTTTGATTCACAGTTAACAATACAAGTCTCAGCCCTCCAAGAACACTCCCCTCTTTCCATGTAACTGGTGCTCTGATCGCTGCTCCTCTGCTCCCACTGGCATCCTCCAATGCAAATAGGGGGATGGCAACTGGAGGGATGGGATGCCAGATGCCACTAGACATCAGGGAAACATTATGGCAATATGGGGATGGTGATCGGAGTGTTGGGGGTGCCACCTAGACACCAGGGAAACATTAGGGAAGCACAGGGATCTCAACTGGAGAGTGGGGATGCCACTAGACGCCAGGGAAATATTGCATAGATACGGGGCCAGCGATCGGAGGGTGGCGTTCCACTAGACACCAGGGAAATGTTATGGCAATACAGGGATGGTGATCCAAGGGTAATGGGTGCCACTAGACACCAGAAAAACATTAGGGAAACACAGGGATGGTGATCAGAGGGTGGAGGGGTGCCGCTAGACACCAGGGAAATATTACATAGATTGGGGGATGGTGATCGGAGGGCAGGGGGTGCCACTAGACACAGAAACATTATGGCAATATGGGGATGGAGATCAGAGGGCAGGGGTGCCACTAGACACCAGTGAAATATTATGGCAATATGGGGATGGAGATCGGAGGGCAGGGTACTACTAGACACCAGGGAAATATTATATAACTATGGGGCTGGTGATCAGAGGGCAGGTAGGTGCCTCTAGACACCATGGAAGGACTACCAGGTGGGGGGTGCCACCTAGTTCCCAACTGGAAGTGAACCAAAAGTGAGCATGGAGCAGTAAAACAGTGCACCCGGTGGGGGGGGGGGACAGTACTGTACTCAATTAAGAGGACCGCATGCGTTTCAACTTCACTATGGAAGGACATAGTGCAGGTATCCGGTTACATGCTTCCGGAGTTCTCTTTTTACTACATAATAGCAATATGTTGCATAGCTCTGCTATGCAACTGTGAAAAATGGGTTATTAAAGTTAGGAAAAAGGCACAAGCCTATATTGGATAGACACTAAAAAGAAAACAGGAAGGCATACAGAGGTGTAAAAAAACTGTTTCCTGTTACCTTTAAGGTAGCTGAATAAGGGTTTGTGGACTCTTTAATACTACCCAGCAGTGTGCTCCAGGTAGCCATGGCTGCAGGAGCAAAGGCACTTTCTCCCAAAGGATTTATGCGCTCAAAATACATGGAAGAGGTTCCTATTCTGGGAGCATAATGGACAGTTCAGGGTGAGTCTGACTGATGCATTGTTTACGTAATTCGGATGAAAGTCTTTTGTGCATTTATATACTTTTGTAGCTCATTAATATTCTCTCCTCAAGGTGGGTGGGAGAAGTAATGTGGAATACAGAAGGTAAAAGTATTTTTTTTTCCCTTATCCTCATCCAGTACATATCTGCACAGGTTTCTGAATGTGCCAAGTATGGGGGAATTCACCATTCTGAAAATGTTGCTCCCATATTCAAGGGTGGGTAGTAGTGATTGCCAAAGGAGGGTTCTCTTTATATTAAGGTTTAAGCAATTTCTTTTTTGCAATACAGCAGGTCTACTTTTTGAATTGTGCTACAGACAGCTCTAGTGATGTGTTCTGAGAAGGACAGCTTAGGGCCTAGCCATATGCCTAGGCACCTGACATACTGTACACTCTTCAGAAGTGGTCCTGATGATGGAAGATCTGTAAAGAGCTGGTGGTGGGGGGGGGGGGAGAGACTTGGTTTCCCAGTGAAGAGCATAATTTTCATGTTCATCAGGAGATAGCTTGGTGAAATCCAGGCCTGTGTCTTATCAGATACTGTTGTAAAGCATTATTCAGTTCAGTTATGGATTCAGCTTTAAGGTTTATAAGTGTGCATAAGTTTGCTTGAGTGTGTACAGTGAAACCCGCCAGGATGAAGTGCCATGTCACAGGTTTACTGCATGACAAAAAGGATTAACTCCCACTGAAATTGTATTGTTTACTGCAGTAACTCTACTGCAGAATTCTGCAGCGCTGCACTTCACCTTGGTGGACTTCACTGAATGTCAGTAATTGAATCTGTACAGACAGAAGGCTGATTGTTGACTACACAGGCTGAAAACTAATTGGCACAAGATGGAATCCTACAGTATGCCAAGTTGAGTGAATTTGGAGACAAGGTCTCGCCATTTAGACTGACAACCTGCAATCAATCCCAGAGACAGTCTTCAAGCCGCACCCTTGGGCCATGTGATACACCTATGGATTGCAGTTTGTGAAGAAGAGAGCTGTGTTTCACCATGTTTAGGGCTTTGATACAATAAAAGACTGTACCAGCGTGGAGGCCTTCATTTACAGCAGTCAGTAGACTGTGTGCTACTTTCAGGAGAGCAGTGCTAGTAGAGTGGTTGGGATGGAATCTAGACTGCACATTACAGATAAACGGAGTGCTCTTGACCAACTCTAACATTCCTTTTCCCTGTGAGTGAGACACTCATTCCTCAAAGCATGTCTTGTGTGCAGATGTCTTGAAAATTAGCACATTCTGTAAAGATTTTAAACATATATAATTGTCGATCTCAAACAATATTTTATAAATGCTTTTATCGAGACAACTCTCACGACTGTAAGAGGGATCTGACTTGCATTCTTAGGGTATCAGAACTGCTCACGTTAGGTTCGCAGTTCTCATACTCTAAGAATGCTCGTGAGACCACTCCTACAACTGTAAGAATGTTCTCAGTTGTGGCACTAACATATACCCGAAAGAACATAAAAAACAGGCAGCCACATCACGTGGGTCAGGTGAGCTCAGGTGTGCACCAGCAAGAGGCTACAACAGAGGTACGGCGGCTGCATTTGCAAAAGTTGGATTTTACTCCTGCCATCCTGCTCTTTACTCCGTGCCTTTTTGACGAACTGCATTTTTGGACACTTGAGTTTCAGTACCTGCTTGCTTGCTTTGTATTTTAACACTTAAATAAAGTACAACTGCTAACATATAAGCTTCATTTGCCTGTTCTTGACGAAGAAATAATGGATTACTGGGTGTTTGGAGTGCTGATCTCCATGCTATTTTTGTAAGGTTCTGCTTTGGATATAAGCAAAGGAATATTGTGTTTAAGAAGCAACTCTATTATTTTTTTGCACATCAATTTATCAAGTACAGTAATTTATTTAGTGTCAATAATACGAACACTGGGCAGCAACTGCTTGTGTCTGCAGTTTGTCCTGTTTTTTTGAAGTTGGGACACGATTGCTTCTTTTTAAATTTCTGGAATCTGTCAGGTGTGCATAGAGAGAGAGAGAGAGAGAGAGAGACTAAAGAGGGCTGTCACTGGCAAGGATAGCTGTTCAGCTCCAGTTTTTACAAGATGAGGTTTGATCCCATCACACCCTGCATTCTTAGATGTGTTGAAGCCTTGAAGAAGTTTCAAAGCATATTTCTATGCTTTCGTGTGCCTTTTTTTCTTTGCAGAAAGAAGTAGCAAACCATAAATCTTTGAAGTGATTTTGAATCTGACAAGTTTTTGTTCCCTGAGCAAATTACAAAGCTTGTTTAGATGAGGCATAAGTGATAAAACCTAATTTCATGATGACTTAGTGGGATCCTGTCACATAAAGCAAAGATAAGTATTGTGCTTTGTCTGCAAGGAACATTTCTTGCTGCTCCTTGTGCATCAGTTTCATTAGAAGATGCATTATGAGAGGCTTGTTCAGTGTCAGTCTTCCGACACATGTCACCCAGTTAAGGGCCCTACGGTATAAAGACACAGCAAGAAGTTCTGATTCTTTAATAGGATATTCCTTACTGAAAGGGAAGAGAAGTGAAGCCGCACCAGCTGACAGTACTGGAGCTTTTATCCCTATTTCTCTTGGGTGCTCTCAGTCTCCTTAGTTAATGCTGCTTGTCTGAATGGGTTATTTTCAAAAAAGCTGACTGAAATCACTGGGTAAGTCTCAACGGACAGTGAGCTGCAGATTTTATTAGTCTCCGCTTTGATCAGAAAAATTCCCTAGGGAACTTTAGCAATCTGGCGTGCGTTGTATAACACAGGAAGTCATCATTTCAGAGGCATGTGCATCACATGGAAAAAATACAGAATCACAATTCTCACTGCACTAGATGTCTGACGAACTGAGAGATCTGTGACTAAATAGTAGAACAGATCAGCTCAGCACAACTTCAAGATATACTATCTTTCTGTGCATTTGCTAGCACAGCCTTGCTGGTTAAATTGAACATTTGCATGGGGGGATCATCTGTAGAAGGGGAAACTGCTCTAGACTGCTTGATACACAAGTAAGTCAAAGGAGCTGGAGCTCTGATACAAATCTGTATGGAAAGAAGAAACTGCTCTGCCTCTCCGTCCCCAACCAACCTTCCTTATGAATGATGTGTCTTCCTCTTTTGACTGCCTTGTACATTAAAAACCTCCCTTCTCCACAAAGCTGTGACCAGTAAGACTGTATTTTTTATCTTATGTCAGTTTTTAATTTATTCTTAATACATTATTGCTCATAGGAGCACAGGAACTTTGCCCCTTATGATAGTTTTTATTCTTTTCTTTTTTTTCAGGTATATCTCCAGCATGACCCCTTCTGGCAGCATCCACCCCACCCAGCCCCGTAACCATGACTCTTCTGGCACTTATTTCCTCTAAACCCCTCGGCTTAACCTCTCAGGCAGGGCTCACCAGGCTTAGCCACTGCCTGGTGAGGTATTGGTCCTTAGCCAAAGGTGGGGTGTGGCCAGGATTCAGGGTCAGGGCCCCAGCATGCCCTATCATCCTACTCAGACTGGAGATTTCCTTGTTGTGAGGATATCCCCTCCCATGTAGAAATCCACACATGCAGGGCTCCAGGCATACGCTCATGTGCACAAGAGCCACGCAGATGTCTGACCCCAGTGGAGACACCTGCTGCACTACCACTTGCGGTCAGTCAGATAGCAGTGTGGTAGTAGAGCCTGCAGATCTCCCTCCCTCAATCTCTTCCCGCCAGCTGGCCCCGAAGATATTGATTTGCTTCTGAACCCAGGTCACCAGCACCATGAATGGTAGTGCTACCGCTGCCACAATGGGTCAGCGTCAATTTTTATTCCTAATGCAATACTGGAACCATTTTTACAAATCTCACTATAATACTGTTCTTTGACTCTAATCATCTTGCTTCATTGCTTTAACGGGTGCTGAATTTTTATATTCCAGTTCAGTACAGTTCGTATACACAGTAGTGTTGCAATGTTTAGAATACATATTCTTGGCCCAGTGGCACGGAGGGTTGTGGCGCTGGATGCCACACCTCGAGCCATGCTGGAAACCAGAGTTCGGGAGCGAGCGCCGGTGCCAGGGGTCAGCAGGGGAGGAAGAGATTGAGCATCCGGAGATCTGCTCTCTCTTCCCGTGGTGGGTTCGGGGAAGTGCTAGCTCGCTGAGCAACCTCTGGTGGTGGCTGGGGGTTGCCAAATGTAGCGACGCAGCATACACTTGAGGGCGGAGCCACGGCACTGCGTTGCCTTGCTGGCCGGGGCTCCACAGGGGGGACAGACTTAGATAAAATACCCTGGCACACTGAAGAGGCGACGAGGGCCTCAGGGACCTCCCTCACATCCCCAACACTGGATGCCCACACAAAGGACCCATGGCCGACCTCAGGGAGAGATGCATCCTCTAATCTCAGAAAGACGCCACCAAGGTAGGAGTGGCGGGTCCTGACTCAGCGGGGTGATCTGGGGCAGTCTCTCTCTCTGGAGGGGGAAATTGGTGGTGGTGTGTCTCGGTGGAGAGTAGAAGGGGCCGACAGTCGAGTAGGCACCTCTGAGAGATGCCTCAGTGGGTCGGTGCCACAAATAGAGTTCGAAAAAAAAAAAAGAATACATATTCTTGGCTGCTTATCTTCTACTACCTTTATTCTCACCTCTTCATTTAGGCATTTCAGGATACTTTTTTTTTTTTTTTAAATGAAAGATGCTATATGGGAGTGGGGGAGGAGCCAATGGGCGAGTGGAATAGATGTGTTTGGCTCAGCTCCTGCTCGAGCACTCACCAAAAGAACTATTTGTAAATTTAAACATTTATTTTTCATTTTTAAAGTTGATCGGTCGGTGCACAGCAACACTGGCTAGCCCCACGGAAAATCTGGTATAGAATGACAATGCTGAGAATCATGACAAACGCAATCACAAGACTCCAGTAAGGGGAAGGGACAACGAGCCACAGGAGATGGGACCCACAACAGGACTTCTACAGATGGGACATCAAAGCCTGAACCAATGATCTGGACCTGCTTGACGCAGTTAGAGAGTTGGGGGGCCTGAGTGGATGCATTTAATAACAAGGTGACCCTGCTGGAAACCTCTGTGGGCACCATTACCACAGACCTGAAGGGGGTCACGGACAATTCAAATATATCCCTTGCTGCAGTCTCAGGAGTACTCACAGAACAAAAGCTGATGTGTTATCATTTGGAACACTTAGAAAATCTGACACGTGACCAGTGTTTGTCTCATTACACTGCCAGAAGGTTCAGAAGGCGAGTATGTTATCCCCTTTATTAAATAAGTTGTCTTACATTTTCTTACATTCTTACACAGTTTTGGAGACAATTTAGACTTTAAGATGGTGGCTGTATACAGGATTAAGCCACGAAAAAAATATATGTGGCCAGACTTGTCGCAACCGCTCCTGATCATCTTGTGGGAGGCTGATGCACGGGATACCATACTTTAGAAGGCGAAGAAAAAGGGTCAGTTTTTTTTTTAATTTATGTTTATTAGTTTCAACTGATCAGTAAAACCATAAGGCTTATAAGACGCTTAACACAAATACGGCACATATACACCACTAACAGTAAAGGTTGCCTCCTGTTTGTTACACAAATAAAGTTGGGGGGGGGGTTAAGATGTCATCATTTCAAGAGTACATTTATCTAAATACCAGCCAGCAAAAGCAACAGCAACTGTGGTAGTCTAGGATCCTGCAAAAGAGAACTTGTACTGCAACCTAGTGGTTGCTACAAACCAAATTTAAATACTGTAAACAGAGAACTTGTAGGCACTATAACACTAGCTTATACAAGTACAAAATAAAGCATTCTGAGGGGTATATACTATTCCCTATTTCCAGTTTATCGTGTTTCAACAACAGCATTTGGAAAAAGAAAACTGCTACTCACGACAAGATAAGTCCCAAAGTCCTTAATACCAAAAGTCCCCAAAAGGGCAGCTATTTGTTAAAGATGGAACTTGGGTCTGTTGCTTTCTGGACCTGTTATGCCACTTATGAACAAAGATGAGCATTCAATGCTGTCAGGGAGGACCTGCCCAGATTTGGAGTCTCCCTCTCTCTGCGGTAGCCTGTGCACAGGGCGGGGGATGCAATATAGTGGACGGGATATCGCTATGTATACATGGGTGGGTGAGGAGGACCACGCCGTGCAATGGGTGGAAGGGGAGGGTTTGTGGGGAGTAGTGGTGGTGGGCTGCTGAGCTGGCCATGTCAGCGTGGTGGGTTGGTGTCAGACTGGGGTTGGAGGGTGCGGGTTTGGTTCTGGGCGCTCTTTTTTGCGTAGTATTTTTTTAGTTTGTACGACATGCACCCTGGAGTTGAGAATCCTTTAGTAGGGTGCAAAAATTATAGAAACCTAACTGTCAGGTGCCCTTTGCTGTTCGTTGTGAGTGTTAGCATGTATTAGTAGCCAAACGAATTATCGCTATTCACGCTTGCTATCACATGAAACCTCTCTGCAACTACCTGCAAAAGTAAAAATCATATATGTGGGTAAGATTTTCCTCTTTGGGGATCCAGTGGACGTAGGTAAATGCCTGGATAAGATCTGACAGGACTTTCTGGCCAGGGAGAGTGTTTAGGATTCTGAAATGAAGGAATGCAGTATCGTGGCCATAGACTTTTTTTCCCCTTAGTGTTACCTTCTGCAAAAGGCTATGTGCATTGTTTAAACTGTCTTGAATATAGTACAGAATTTTGGGCTGCATAATGTGCCTCGGATCAGCTTCACATGGAGACTGTTTAATTATTCATTGCTACATTTTGCTGGTGTGTTAATGCTATCAAGTTGGTTCCTTAGCTTTATAGTATCTATGAGCAACACCTACACTACCCTCACATTTGTGTTGTACAAGAGGGCAATCCCTTCTGGCTGGTTTTAGCACATTTGATGGAGGTGTGAGGTGACAAGATGGTTATTAAAAGGATGTTGGGACTTCTGGTGATGCAAGCGTCGTATATGGCCGCTTGAAGCTGAGACTCCGCTCTACTCAGCAAAAATCAGAAACCATCCTGGCACCTAAGAGGAATCAGAGAGTTAAAAAACTGAAACCAGCCAGTCTACTTATGGCAACGAGGCAAAAGCTAAAGGAATTTGAAGCACTGAGCGTGGCAAAGGAGGTATATCAACAGACTCTGAATTGGCAACCGACAGCAACTAAGCCACAACCTCGAGGTACGATGGCAGACCCAGAGCAGCCGACAGACTCAGGAGATGAACCGGAGTTTATAATTACTTCTAAACAATTATACAGCCAGCTACACAAAATTGGGGATATGCTGCAATGGATAGAAACAGCGGTGGCAGATACCAAGCGTGATCTCCGGGTAGTAGAGAAGCGCGTGGGAGCAGTAGAGGCCTGCCTAACGGAATACTGCAAAGAAACAGATCTGCACAACACGGCGCTCTTGGATCTGCACTATAGAGAAATGCAGCTCAAGAAAAGAATGGAGGAGCTGAAGAACTGTCATAGACGGAACAATATATGTATTCACGGGCTTCCAGAGAAAACAGAGTCGGGTGACATGTTGGACTTCATGGAAAGCCTTTTACGGGAAGTACTGAGTTGACCTAAGGACATACCTTTAGGTATAATCCGTGCACATAGAGCGCTGATGGCTCCCACAGCAAACCTTAATGCCAGGCTGAGATCCATAATCATTGCTTTCCTTGATTTTAGAGTCAAAGAAAAGATTCTTAAAATGGCATGGAGTTGCAAGGAAATAATTTTCGGGGACCAGCGGTTGTATTTTGAACATGACTTTGCTACTGCTACAATACAACAGAGAAGACAGATCCTCGCTGCAATGAAATCATTAAAGCAGAAAGGTTTCAAGGCCTACCTCGATTACCCAGCCAGGCTCAGGGTGAAGATCAGCGATGGAGCTTCTAAACACTTTGCGGATATCACGGAGGTAAGGGAGTTCCTGGCAGAGCATGGAGTTCGGGTGGAAGAGCTGCAAGTGCGTTTTCCGAGGCAGGAGTTCCATAGAAACACAGAATTTGATGGCAGATAAGGACAGCTTGGCCCACCCAGTCTGCCCATTTCCCTACCTAATGGATAAGCTGCAGATCCTAGTTAACCAGCAGCCTACTTCTTTCTACTCCCACCCCCTAGAATTGCCTTATGGCTGTCCCATGCATGCTTGAATTCAATCACTGTTTTTGAATCCACAACCTCCTCCGGAAGGCCGTTCCATGCATCCACAACCCTCTCTGTGAAAAAATACTTCCTTCCATTACCTCTGAGCCCCCCCCTCTATCTTCAAATTGTGCCCCCTTGTTCTTGCACACCTCTTTTTTTGAAAGATGCTACCCTCTTGGACTTTGTTGATTCCCTTGATGTACTTGAACGTTTCTATCATGTCCCCCCTCTCCCTCCTTTCCTCAAGGCTATACATATTAAGCTCCTTTAGTCTCTCTTCATATGTCTTCCGGTGCAGACCCTGCACCATTTTAGTTGCCCTCCTCTGGACAGCTTCCATCTTGTCTATGTCCTTCCGGAGATTGGGTCTCCAGAACTGCACACAGTACTCCAGATGGGGTCTCACCAGCTGTCTGTACAGAGGGATAACAACTTCCTGTTTTCTACTGGTGATGCCTCTCCCTATGCATCCCAGTATCCCCCAGCCCTCCTTACTGCCCTCTCACATTGCTTGCCCACCTTTTAGTCATCTGATATGACTACCCCCAGGTCCCTTTCCATTTTTGTTGTTGTTAGTATCTCACCCCCCATTGTGTGCTCTTCCCCTGGGTTTTTGTTTCCCAGGTGCATTACCTTGCACTTCTTAGCATTAAATCTAAGCTGCCATACATTTGACCATTCCTCTAACCATGCCAAGTCCCTTATCATCCTTTCCACCCCACCTTGTGCATCAACTCTGTTGCAGATCTTTGTGTCATCTGCAAAGAGACATACT
Organism: Neoceratodus forsteri; assembly: GCA_016271365.2. NCBI lineage: Eukaryota > Metazoa > Chordata > Ceratodontiformes > Ceratodontidae > Neoceratodus > Neoceratodus forsteri. The sequence goes on from CM028129.1 coordinate 1,421,571,270, forward strand.
TTTCCTTCCAGTTCCTCTGCAATGTTGCTTACAAAGACATTGAAGAGGACTGGTCCTAATATTGAACCCTGCAGCACCCCACTAGTAACTCCCCTTTCTTCAGAGTGGACTTCATTTACTATTACCCTCTGTGTCCTATTCTCCAGCCAATTCTTTACCCAGGCTATTATCTTGGGACCCACACACAGGCTGGCTAACTTGTATATTAATCTTTTGTGTGGGACTGAGTCAAATGCCTTGCTAAAGTCTAGGTAGGCCATGTCCACAGCCCCTCCCTGATCTACTACTTTGGTCACCCAGTCAAAGAAATCTATTAGATTCATCTGGCATGACCTTCCTGCTGTGAATCCATGCTGCCTTGGGTCCTGTGCCCCTCTGGCCTCTAGGTACTCGACAATTCTTTCCTTCAGAAGTGATTCCATCATTTTCCCTATCACTGAGGTTAAACTAACTGGTCTGTAGTTTCCCGCTTCTGCCCTGCTCCCACTTTTGTGAAGGGGAATCACATCGGCCCTCCTCCAGTCCTCAGGTACCACCCCATCCTCCCATGATTTGTTAAAGAGGGTAGTCAGTGGTGTCACTAGTTCTACCCTTAGTTCTTTTAGAATTCTGGGATGAATCCCATCAGGCCCCATTGCTTTGTCCACCTTCAGTTTTAAGAGTTCTTTCAGAACCCTTTCTTCTGTAAATGGGCTGGTATCAACTTCTGTATCCAGAGTGTTTCTATTGTTTGTTTTAGGTACCTCTCCCCTCTTCATTTGTAAATACTGAGCAAAAATATTTGTTTAGTATCTCTGCCTTTTCACAGTCACCCTCTGCCCACCCCACCTCCCCTTTATTAAGCCTCCCTTAGTCTTCCTTCGCTCCCTGATGTACCTAAAATACAGGTTACTCACCTGTAACAGGAGTTCTAGGAATGGTATATGTTGTTCATCCACACTATCTGGCAGGTTTCTTGCCGCTTTAAATCTTGCCCGGAAGGTCTTCAAGCTGGCTCCTCCCACCCACCTGGGTGGTAAAACTCTTGGCTCTGCCCCATGATGCCAGATCTGGCCCGCTGGAAGCTCAGGTTGTGCGTCGAAGCCGGGAGGTCGGGTCGTGTGGATGAACAACATATACCATTCCTAGAACTCCTGTTACAGGTGAGTAACCTGTATTCTAGGGACATGGATATGTTGTTCATCCACACTATCTGGCAGACTCCTAGCAGTTCTCCGGGAGGAGGGACGCACACACCTATACTTACTTGGGAAATAAGGACTGAGAACCGAGGCCCCAAAACCAGCATCCCGCGTGACTCAAGGTCGATGTGGTAGTGGGTAATGAAGGTGTTTGCTGACTTCCAGGTAGCAGCCCTGCAGATTTCCTGGATAGGGACGTCCCTGGAAGCAGCCACTGATGCAGCAGTATGGCGGGTAGAATGAGCTCTTATCCCTCTGGGAGGCTCCATGCCCGCCAACTCATAGCAGAGATCTATGCAGGAGGTGACCCATCTGCTTATCGTCCGCTTGGCTGCAGGTCTGCCAGGTGCGGCTTCAGCGTAGGTGACAAACAGCTGGCGAACCTCTCCCCGAATCCCAGCCGTGCGCTCCTTGTAATAGGCGAGCGCCCTTCTAGGGTCCAAAGTATGGAGCCTATATTCGGCCTCCGAGGTGTGATTGGGGTAGAACACCGGCAGAGTCAACACCTGATTAAGGTGAAACTCCGACACCACCTTCGGAAGGAATTTCGGGTGGGGGCGTAGGACAACCTTGTCCCTGTGGAAGACCAGGTAAGGAGACTCGATGCTCAGCGCCTGGAGTTCTCCCATCCTTCTGGCTGACGTGATAGCCACCAAGGAGGCGGTCTTCCACGACAGGTGGGAGACCACACACCTGTACATTGGTTGAATAAACGCCCATGAGCTTTGCCAATACCAGCAGTAAATCCCACGGAGGTGGGGTTCCCGCACTGGAGGAAATGTGATCAAGGCCTTTGAAGGCGCCGACCACCTTCTCCCGCGCCACTGACTGCTGACCGGCCAGCGCCAGTAAGCAGAGATGGCTACCAGGTGCTGCTCAGGGTCGTCGACCCTAAGCCCTTGACTGAATAGGGACCATAGATAGTCCAAAATGCTGGCCACAGAACAAGAGGAAGGGTCCAAGCCCTTACCCGACACCAAATGGAGAATCTCTTCCATTTGAAGGCGTAGCATTTTCTGGTCGACTCCTTACGGGACGCCTCAACGACGTTGAGGACCTCGTCGGAAAGACCCAAGGCCTGGAACTCTAGCCGCTCAGGAACCAGGCCGTCAGGTGCAGGGATTGAAGGTCCGGATGGAACACCTTCCCCTGATTGACTGAGAGCAGGTCCGGGCGAGCTGGAAGCTGCCTCGGGAACCTGGAGCTGAGGCTGAGGAGATCTGGGTACCAGAACTGGCGTGGCCAGTCTGGGGCTATCAGAATCACCTGCGCCTTGTCCCTCCTCGCTTTGAGCAGGACCCTGTGAATCAGGGGAAAGGGGGAAGGCGTAAAAGAGGCCCGGGGTCCATGGCCTCGAGAAGGCATCCCCCTGCAGCGAGCCCTGCTGAGGGGGCAATGAAACAGCTCTCAGCTCACGCTCTCCTGAGGCAAACAGATCCACCAGAGGTGTGCCCCAGTGGGAGAACAGATCTTGTACTACCTCCGGCAGGAGAGACCACGTGGCGATGCAGCCCCTATCCGGCTCAGGGCATCGGCCAGGGTGTTGAGGCTCCTGCCACATGAATGGCTAGGAATCCGCCTCCAGGCTGCGCTGGTGACCAGATGCGGGAGCTTCCTTGCATAGAAGCATGGAGCGCGTCCCGCCCTGGCGGTTTAGGTAGTACATGGTCGTGGTATTGACCGTCTGGACTCGGACCACTTGACCCCGGACCGCTCGGAGCTCCAGCAGGTTGATGTGGCATCGGGACTCCCGCGGGGACCAGAGGCCGTGCACGCGGTGTTCCCCCAGATGGGCACCCCAACCCATCAAAGAGGCGTCGGTCGATAGAGAGACCGTCGGCTCGGGTGGACAAATGGGATGCCCTCCTGCAGATGAGATGGAACGGTCCACCACTGGAGAGCGTTCCACATCTCCTGGGTCGACATCACAAGCTGGTCCAATGGATCGCAGCTGCAGACCACTGGCTGGCCAGTCCCACTGAAGGGGCGATTGCCAGCGGCCCAACGGACCACGCTGGTACAGGCCGCCATGAGACCCAGGAGGCGCAGGAAGTCCCGGCAGGCGCAATTGCCCAACCAGAAATGATTGGGCAAAGGAGGTAAGAACCTCGGCCCTGTCCGACGGGAGCCATGCTCTGGCTTGTAGAGAGTCGAGCTCTGCCCCGATGAACAATATCACCTGCTTCGGCTCGAGTTCCGATTTGGCCTCGTTGATAAGGAGGCCGACCTGAGAGCAGATCTGGAGGGCCAGATCTCTGGACCGCTCCACCTCCTGTCTGGAGGGGGCTGCTATCAGCCAGTCGTCCAGGTAAGGGTACACCCGGACCCCTCGGCGCTGCAGGAATGCTGTCACCGTTGCCATGCATTTGGTGAAGACCCTGGGAGCTAGAGAAAGGCCAAAGGGCATGGCTTGGAACTCGAATAGGGATCCCTCCGCTCGGGAGCGGAGGAACCCCTTGACGGACGGATAGGGACGTGAAAAAGCAGCGTCCTGAAAGTCCAGAGAGCAAAACCACACACCGTGTTCCAGAGATGGTATTATCTGAGCCAGAGTGACCATTCTGAAGGTTCGAGACCTTAGGAACTTGTTTAGATCGTGTAGGTCGAGAATGGGGCGCCAGCCCCCCGTCCGTTTCGGAACCAGGAAATACCTGGACACAAACCCTGGGTCTAAGGGAGGGTCCTCCACCTCTCTTATCACCTCCTTCTGGAGGAGGAGATCGATGTCGGCTCGATGAGCCGCCAGTGAGGCTGGGGACCCCGAAGCCCCCCGAGGGGCGACGGCTCTGTAGGGCGGTGTCTGCTCGAATTCTAGAGGCAGACCTCTTCCCACCACCTCCAGGACCCACCTGTCCATGGTAACAGCGGACCAGGCGAGAAGGAAGTGCGGGCCGTCCCCAAGAGAGACCAGGGGTGAGGTGGCGGGATGGGGCGACACCCCTCAGCCCGTCACTGAGCAGGCTTGGAGGAAGGACCGGCCGAGGACCTCCTGGGCCTTTTCTCCCTTGCTTCCTGTTGGAGGAAGCCGGCGGCTTGGGTTTGGGATGCCAAGGTCGAGCCTGCTGGCCCTGACGTTGCTGGGCCGAGGCGCTGAAGGGCACAGAAGGGCAAAGGGCTTAGGCTGAGGCTTACGGCCTTTGTCCTTCTGCGGAAGAACCGAGTCCAAGGTGGCATTGGACTTTTCGATCCTCTGGAGGTGACCTTCCACTCCAGGGCCGAAGAGGTCAGTCCCCAGAAAGAGAACATCCGCCAATTTGTGCTGGGTATCCGAGGTGAAGGTGGATATCCTCAGCCAAGCCCGCCGCACATGGCCACTGCGGTCGCCACTGATCTAGCACAAGAGTCTCCGATGTCGAGAGCAGTCTGGAGCTGCTGCTTTGCCACTGCCCTGCCCTGATCCCGCACCTGCTTGACCGTGGTCTGCAGGTCCACGGGAAGATGGGGAACGACCTCATCCAGGGAGCCCAACAGGGCATGGGAGAAGTGTGCCATCAGGATGGCCGAACTGGCCTGACGAAGGCCGAGAGATGATGCAGCATAGACTTTCCGCCCGGCATAATCCAATTTCTTGGATTCCTTGTCGGGTGGTTTGTCCACGTCCCTGGCGTTCCCGGCGCGCCGGAAAACGCTGTCGGTAACCAGCCCCTCAGCAGAGGGGTGTTCCGAGAAACCGGACAGGGAACTGGTAGGGACCGCGTACTTCCTAGCCATCCTGGCCAAAGGCGCAGGGCAGGAAGCAGGACGCTGCCATAGTTCCAAGGCCGGACCAACAATGGCTTCGGCCACCGGAAAGGCCTCCGTCGGCGAATTCCCTCGGTCCAGAATCTCCGTGAGGGGATATCTGGCCCATTTGGAAACGGGTTCGAGCCATCCCGTGGACTCGAAGATGAGTCAGTAGGCCAAGAAAGGACGAGGCTATCATCCACTGACTGCCCCTGAGGACTCCAAGTCCATCCGCCTGGAGAACAAGGGAGGAGTCTCAGAGACTCGAGAGTCCTCAAAGAGCTGCTCGGCCTGAGCCACCCTCCACCTGCCGAGGTTTATCGGGAGTGAGGTGACCGACAGCCTATGGGGCAGTCCTGAGCCGACCGAGAACTCTGGTCGGAGCCCCAACTAATGGCTGAGGAGGCGGGTTCCACCACAATCGGTGGGGCAGCAGTATGGACAACAACCGCCTGGGAACAGGCGCCTCGACCACCGCGAGGGGTTGTTTCGGCCGCTCCGGTGACAGCCACTTAATGGCCGGTGAAGACGACTGGGTCGGCTTATTCCCGGCCAACAGAAGCTGTTGCCACATAAGCTCTTCATATTTCTGACGCAGCTTGCGTCGAAGCCTCCCCTCGTCCGAGGAGGAGGAAGAAGAGGAAGAGCAGCGGCGCCGCTTACTGCGGTGCCAAGACCGAGACCGCCTATGACGGCGGGATCGGCTGGACCACGAGGAGGTCCAAGACCGAGACCGAGAATCTCGGCTAGGCCGAGGTCAGCGCGGCGGGGTACCGAGGAACAGTACACCCTTCGGCTCGGATGATTGCATCGATGGCTCCGGAACCGGAGGCACAGTCGAGCCGACGGGATCCTCAACTCTCGCCGGGGGAACCGGGGAGAGGGGATTATCAGCTTCACCAGCCGACAACCCGTCTAACGGGTCGAGAAAAATCTCGACCGCGTCGTCAGGTGTCTCGGTCAACTGGCCTGACGGGGACGCCGTGAAGCCAATGGCCGAAGCTGAAGGGTCGACTCGGCCCACTGCCGACCAGGGAGGGAGATCTTTCCCGCCTCCCAAGAGCCGACGATGGGACTTACCTACCTTCTTTTTGACCGAGAAAACGGTCCAGAAGAGGTTGGACCCCGCCTCTTAGTCGAGAGGGTCACAAAGCTCCTTAAAAGAAGCCGAGTATGAGGCGCCGAGCGAGAGCGGGATGAATGCCGCGGCAGAAGATGGAGCGGCCTGCGCCGCCTCCTCTTCGAGGGCGATCATCTGCTCGAGCTGTTCCGCAGAGCCTGCAGCCGCGGACACCGCCAATCGGGCCTCCTTCGACTTGACCGGAGGGAATCTCTTCTCGGGGCGCCCCAACTGCAAACGGGCAGCACGATCCTCGAGGACATAGACCGAAAAGGAAGAGCACAGGTCGCAAGCCTGCAGTTCGTGCTCAAGGCCTAGGCAGTAGACGCACGAGAAGTGCGGGTCTGTCCGAGACATTTTCTGCCCGCAGGTGCATCTCCGAAATCCGGGAGTCGATTTATCCATCGCAGCCGCAGGAGGAGAAGACCAAAGCGTTTTGGTAAATTTGAAACGAGTTTCAAAGTTTTGAAGAGTTAGGCACCAAGTCTTAATCGAGAACGTTAGGAGGGAACCTGAGCTTCAAGCGTAAGGAAGATCTCAGCCATGGGGCGGAGTCAGAGTTTTACCACCCGAGTGGTGGGAGGAGCCAGCTTGAAGACCTTCCGGCAAGATTTAAAGCGGCAAGGAACCTGCCAGATAGTGTGGATGAACAACATATCCATGTCCCTAGAAAGGTTTTATCCCCTTCTTAACTGAGTTGGTTATCTTTTCCTCAGTTCGGGCCTTTGCTGTTCTGACTGCCTTCCCAGTTCCTTTGCTTTAACTGATACAATTCTCTGTCCTGCTCCTTCTGTGATTCCTTGTACTTTCTGAATGCTTTCTTTTCTCTTGAACCTTCACTGCCACCTCCTTTGAGAACCATAGTGGTTTCTTACATCGTTTGTTTTGTTTATTTGCTTCACACAAAGGCTTGTTACCTCTGTGATGGCAGTTTTATTATTCCATTGTTCTTCCACCCTCCTTCCTGCCCATTTGCTAGTGCATTCCTTAGGCACTCACCCATTTTGGCAAAGTCAGCCCTCCTAAAGTCCAGTACTTTTGCCTTTGTATGGCTTGACTCTATTGCTGTGTTTATTGTGAACCATACTGTTCGATGGTCGCTAGTTCCCAGATGGCTACCCACTTCTACATCTGTGATCCTCTCTCATCTCCATTTGAGAGAACCAGGTCTAAGATTGCTCCCTCTCGAGTGGGCTCCAATACTAGTTGTCTAAGGCATGCCCCCTGTAGGGCATCTAGAATAACCCCACTCTTCGAAGTGGCTGCTGCAACTGCACTCCAGTTAACATCTGGCATATTCAGATCACCCATCAGCAATATCTCCCTTTATCTGCCATTCTAAGTATACTTTCTATCATTTCCTTGTCCATTTCTCCCTGAGAGGGGTCTGTATACAACCCCTGTGGATTGTGGTGCCATTGCCTGCCTCCAAATTGACCCACAGTGCTTCTTCTCCTCCCTGTTTACCCTTTTGTTCTGTTGCTTTGATTCCTTCCCTTATGTAGAGAGCTACTCCTCCTCCTCTTTTACCCTCCCTGTCCCTCCTGTAGATAGTGTGTCCTGGTATGTTTATGTCCCAGTCATGGTTCTGTGTGTACCATGTTTCTGTGACTGCCATGATATCCAGATGTTCCTCCTCCATCAAGGCCACTAATTCAGGAAGCTTGTTACCCAGACTACGGGCATTGGTACTATTGTCTCCATTTTTGATGGCTTTACCTTCTGAGCATCCCCACTGACCTTTCTACCTTGGTCTTTTCTCATTTAGTATCCTGTTTTGTAGGGAGGCTGGGATTTTCCTGCTGCTTATCAGTGCCTCCCTTGACTAGTTTAAAAGCTTGCCAATGAAGCATTTAAACCGATTGCCCAAAAGACTTGTTCCCTTCCTGGACAGATGCAGACCATCCTGCCAGTATAGGCTGGTGTCCCTCCAGGTGGAACCCCAGTCCCCAATGAAGCCAAACCCCTGTGCTCCACACCATTTTTTCAACCATTCGTTAAACTGCATGGTGCAAAGTACCCTCGCCTCACCCATGCCACTGACAGGCAGCACCTCTGAGAAGGATACTGTGTGTGCTACTTGTCTTAGGCCCCTCCCCAACTCTACAAAGTCCTTCTGCACTGCTCTAATCTCATGATGAGCCAAGTCATTTGTCCCTAGGTGGACAATGATGTCCAGCTCAGACTTCTGTGCAACTGTTCTCGTGATCCTAAGGATGCGCTTCCTGTCCCTCCAAGCCATGGCACCAGGCAGGCACCTTACTTCAGTTTTCCCTGCTCCCCCCAGTTCTATCCCCCTAATAATTGAGTCCCCACCAGGAGCTGCTTTCTTTCCTGTGGTGCCTCTGCCTCCTTCCTGAGGGCCTCCCTTGTGACAGTTGTCTGCACCCTCCTTAGTCTCCTCTGCAGGTGCATCCATAGGGGAACTATGCTCCCCAGAATGGTGTATGGATTGTGGAGGGAACAACTGACTGGGTGTGCCTCTGTTCCACCACCCTACCCTCCCTGAGCCCACTGTGGTCCAACTGCTGTGCTTTCTTCGCAACCTCTGAGGTAGTGGTGGTGGCTCTGGTGCTCCTGGATGGGGAGGTTCCTTGCTACTGTCCAGTGTGGCCTGAAGACGGGCAACTTCCTCCTCAGGGCAGATAGTTGTCTGCAAACAGGGCAGTATCTCAGCCTCCAGAAAGACTCCCGGAAGACTGCTGCCCCACAGCCATTACATTATACTACTCCCCACATAACTGTATACCTTGTTTAGTTTTTTTTTTGTGTGTGTGTGTGTGTGTGATTGGTGTGTTACAGAAATATATGTACAGTATTTATATAATGTGTATGCTTATATTGGCAGTGCAGTGTGCTAGAGAGGATATGACAGTGATATGCACCTTGCCCTCTTGAGGAAATGATGTCAGAACCCCAGGTATAAATGAACTATTTCCAGGGTGGGTGGGGTGAGGTGGAAGGTTTGGCCTAAACTGTGCCCTCACGAAACAATCAGCTAAAAGCTCTGACCTACCACTGCGATAAGTGCCTTCCTGTCAGCAAGATGCCATACACGACAATTTGACAGAGAAAATACCCTGCTAATCAAACAGAGAAAAATCCAAACATCCTAGTCAGACACAGGTAAACCTCACCAGCCCCAAAACAGCCTGGTGACTTGTGCTCTGAAAACAGTCAGCCCCAAAACACGTCAGCTGTGCAGAAGGGCAGACACAGAAAACAGTATTCAGCCTCTGTGGGTTTAAACTCTTCCTGCACTGAAAATCTTAACAATTGTAACAAAAGTAAAGCAAGCTCCACCTCCCTCTGTTGATTGAAAGACTGCCTTTTTTGATAATTCTAAGTTTCTTATTTCACCCTTCAGTTGGAAGTATCCTACACCTGAAGAATATTAATTTTCCTAAGGAATCTACTTCAAACCAAAGACAATTGTAAATTGTAAGGTTCACTTCCCTCTGTTGTGAGCACAACTCGCTTTCTTGCAAATCTTAAGTCCAGTGTTGCAGCTTCCAGCCAGAGGTAGCTTCACCTGAAGACCATTAGGTTATCTGGTGAGCCTGCTAAAATTAGTACTTTTATCAAGGTCTGTAAGATTCTTCCAGAGCTATTGGCTGTTAAGTAGCTGTGATGTAGGCACTTCCTGACACAGTCTGGCCTGGCCTTTTAAGGCACACAGAGATAAACAAAAGAAAAACCAGTTTCCACCCCTTAGGCACTGTCTGGGTCCAATACACAGCCTGTAACCTGCTCTCAATTCAGGGCTTATGACAAATTATTAGCCCAGTGAATACACACAGTATTACAAATATTGCAATGCAAACAGTCAATCACAAACTCCAATCAAGTCAGCTGTGCAGAAGGGCAGAAACACAGAAAACAGTAAAATCTTAACAATTGTAACAAAAGTAAAGCAAGCTCCATCTCCCTCTGTTGATTGAAAGACTGCCTTTTCTGATCCTTATTTCACCCTTCAGTTAGAAGTATCCTCCACCTGAGGAACATTAACTTTCCTAAGGAATCTGCTTCAAACCAAAGACAATTGTAAATTGTAAGGTTCACCTCCCTCTGTTGTGAGCACAACTCGCTTTCTTGCAAATCTTAAGTCCAGTTTTGCAGCTTCCAGCAAGAGGTAGCTTCACCTGAGTTGGGAGCTTTGGCCTGGCAGTCGACTTCAGGGAAGGACTCGGGATCCCAGTGCACGAGTTTATGGCAGGAATTTCGCAATGCAACCAAGTCTTCTCCAGCCCCAGTCGCACAGGAATCCCCGATCGAAGGGACTCAGACTTAACCCCAAAACGTTGAAGGGGCAGACTGATGAGTGGCTTTAAAGGGCTGGGTAAAAATAAAAATGTTCTTTTATGAAGAATTAAAATACTCTCTAGTTTTTAGCATTTTATGCTATAAGGAGGCATTGAAGTGCCTAGGATATTGCCAGAAGTTCGGGGAGTTTCTTCGGGAGGACACAGTCAATAGCTTTTCCCTAAAGAATTAAAACAAAAAACAACTGTGGGCAGTTAATGAATAACTGGTATTACTAAAAGGCAGCACATTTTTTCCCCATATAAGGTTAGACTCAGCTGAATGGAAGTCACAATAGTCCCGCCGCGCTGTAAAAGGCAGTTGAGAGTGACAGTGATTTAGCTGAGTTGCACATTATGTTTTTGCAACATGCAACCAGATAGGTATGTCGGAAAGTTTTGTCTTGGGGTTTAAGCTCAAATCTTCATGATTGAATTACATCATAGTCTCTTCCCATGCCTCCCCTTTAGAAAGATTGCTGGGTGGAGTGAGTTGGGTATTGAGGACCTTTTACTCCAATCCTTTTTGTCTCACTTAGGAGTGAACACATCTACCCCCCCCTTTTTTTTTGCTTGTTACCCTACTGGCCACTAAGTTGAGAGGCGGCCAGCGGGGGAGTACCTTAAGTAGACTCCCCAAGGTCTCCCTAGTTTTCACCTTATTCAAGGACGAGACCTAGTTAGGGTTATGTTTCCATCTGTAGTATCACCTTGAAGCACATAGAACTGTTAGTAATATAAAAAAAAAAAGCTGCACAGCATACTAGAATGGTAGAAACCATTAACAAAGTGTATATACTTATGGTTGTGAAGATAAATACAAGTTGGTTTTCCTTTTTTAATAAGTTAGAAATATTGTGTGTGATGAGTATCCAATGTATGGCTAGATGGGGGAAAGTCCTCAGGGATCAGACCAAACCAACGTTCTGGATGACTGAATATGGCGGAGATCCAGATAGCCACATATAATGTAAGGGGTTTGGGCAACCCAATAAAAAGGGCCAGGGTATTGAGGGAATTAAGGGATTTTAAGACAGACATAGCCCTGCTCCAAGAGACCCACCTTACACAAAAGGAACATTTAAAACTGAAAAGGTCTTGGGTGGGGCAAATCTATTCTTCTTCAAATAAGAACCAGCCTCATAAAAGGGGAGTAGCCATACTTATAAGGAAAAACCTCCCATTTAGGGAGCTAGAGGTGAGGTCTGATCCCGAGGGCAGATACATTTATGTGGAGGCAGAACTAGGGGCACATAAGTGCTGCATTTTAAATATATATGCCCCTAACGAGGAAAACCTTAGACCAGCCTTTTTGACAAGGATGTTATCAGACTTCCCGAGCTTGGACTCTGGTTTACGGATAGTGGGAGGGGACTTTAATACAACACTTTGCCCTTGTTTAGACAAGTCAGGAACACAGCCAGGTACATGGTCCGAAGCCTCAACAACACTCCACAGACTTATTTACGAGTATGGCATGACGGATGCCTGGAGATTTTTACACCCAACTATGAGGGATTATTCTTTTTATTCACTCAGACGCTCTGGATACAGCAGGATCAATCTCCTACTGGTACCCAAAAACTGGGCCTGGGCTCTGGATTCTGCCCGTATAGGCAGCTTTACCCTATCAGACCACGCTCCTGTCCTGTTGAGGTTGGTGTTGGGGACCCTATGTCGTAATTCGGCTTGGAAATTAAACCTGAGCCTAATCAATAAAGAGGAATTTAAAACATTAGTTAAAGAGGAGATTCAACAGTTTCATGCATTAAACAATCAGACAGATACCTCCCCCACGATCTATTGGGATACGCTAAAAGTCTATTTAAGGGGTAAAATTATCTCATATGCATCTACAGTTAATAAGGAAAGAAGAGAAACCCAGAGAGAGAGGTGGGAAAAAAAATCTTTGAGTTAGAATCTCAACACAAGCAACAAAATCAAGTAGAAATAAAGAAAGAACTTGACCTAGCTAGGGAAAAGTTGTCCCAGATAGTGAATCAAAAGATAGAGGTGGGCTGCCAGTTTGCTAGACAGACATTTTATGAAAAGGGTAATAGGGCAGGCAAATTATTAGCTGCCCAGCTGCGTAAAGAGGCAGCATTTAGGACAGTGCTGAAACTTAAGAAGGAATCAGACGGGGGTATGGTCACGTCCCAGTCGGACATAACAAAGTGTTTTGCTGACTTCTACCAAAAGTTATATACGGTGGAGCGAAGTCCGCACCATGAGGATAAAATTGTACAATATCTGGATGGGATTTGCCTTCCAGCTTTAAACATGGATCGTAGGGAGAAGTTAGGGTTACCCATTACAATGCAAGAGCTCAAGAATCAAATTTCCTCCCTCAAAAATGCTAAGACTGAATGGTTATCCCACCGAGTTTTATAAAACCTTTCAGGTGGACCTCCTCCCTACCCTCCTTGAGGCTTTTAATGCAGTCCTAAAAATGTCCCTCCCTGCTCCCCCGTCGTGGAACTACGCCCAGATATCAGTGTTGCTTAAACCCGGTAAACCTCCTACAGAATGCGGATCTTACAGACCCATCTCCCTTCTAAATACAGATCTAAAGATATTCACCGGCATACTGGCCCAAAGATTACAACTAATTATCAATGACCTTGTACATCCCGATCAAACTGGATTCATTTCAGGTAGATTTCTACAAGACAATGTCAGGCGTCTTTTGAATATAATTTCCTCCCAAAAGATATCCCCTATATTCCAATTAGCAGTAAGTATTAATGCCGAAAAGGCATTTGACAGAGTGGATTGGGTTTATCTTCAAGCTGTGCTTAAGAAATTCAACCTGGGGGATAGCTTTATAGGGGCAGTATCAACACTATATTCCCACCCAGAAGCAGTGATAAATGTGAATGCCTGCACCTCCTCTAGATTCCCTCTGTTTCGAGGGATCCGTCAGGGATGCCCACTTTCCCCACTTCTATTTGCCCTTTCCCTAGAACCCCTAGCAGAACAGATTAGACAACACCCTCAGGTAGTAGGAGTTACAGTGGGATCCCATACTCATAAAATCTTGCTATATGCTGACGATACACTGATATATCTGGGTGACCCGGTTGGTTCCCTTCCCCATCTTATGAAAATTTTAGAGCATTTCCAAACAATAGCAGGATATAAAGTCAACCCTTCAAAGTCAGAAGCAATTCTTTTCAGTGGGCGCCCACCACCCGAAATACAGTCCCATTTTCAATTCACGTGGGCAGCCAACAATACAGTCAGGTACCTGGGAATAAGGATATCAGCAGATATAACTCTGCTCTTTTCTGCTGATTATCTTAGACTCTGGGATTCCTTGAGGCAGGACCTGGGCAGATGGAAACTACTCTCTCTGACTTTATTAGGAAGGGTACATTCCATCAAAATGAATGTGCTTCCGCGTTTGCTTTTTCTGTTCTAGACACTTCTGATTACTCTTCCAAATTCATTTCTAAAAGAAATAGAACGTTTAATATCACTCTTTATATGGAATGCCAAATGGCCTAGGCTAAAAAGAACGCTACTTTGTGCACTGTGGGAGTGAGGAGGGCTGGGTTTACCAGACATCTCTGATTACTATTTGGCAGCACTAGTTCCTTGGCTTTATGCCTGGATGAAGCAGAGGATGGATTCAAGATGGTATACTATGGAATCGAAGCAAGCCCAGAAGATGGCTCTTTGGACTCTGCCTACCGCCTCTGTTTCCCTGGGCATGGTGAACAAGGTGGAGAACCCATAGACTAGACACACTTTGAAATCATTATTAACTTTATGTAAACGACTGGGGGTTCCGGGGGGAACTGGGCCCATTATCTCTCATTCGCCAGCAAGAAACATTTAACCCCCCTAACTCAGACCCAGGATATGGGTTTTGGGAACGTAAAGGCCTTACTAGGTTTTCTCAATTTTTGGATGGGGACATTTGTGTTACGTTTCAACAGCTAAGGTTAAAATATGGACTTAGAAAAGAGGACCATTTTCGGTTTCTACAAGTAAGACATTTCATTCAACAGCCCCCACATTTACAACAATTACTAAGACCCCTGGCAGATCTGGAATAACTTTTTTATAGTTGGATTACCTTAAGAGTTAAGATGAAACCTATCTCCCAGACTTATAGGTTGCTGGTAGCCCAACACCCAGAGCAAGTCATTATAGTCAAGACCAGATGGGAGAGGGAAACTAACCTACAAATTGACAGCTTAGTGTGGCAAAAAACACTTACCCAAAGCTGGCACATCACGGCCTCCCCCTCTTGGGTTGAGTACCACTGGAAGGTTCTGATGCGTTTTTTCAGAACCCCAACAACTACCAAATATTTTAACCCTGAATACACTAATTTATGTTGGGGGGATGTGGGGGAGTGGGCTCCCACTTCCATTTTTTTGGGGGAGTGCCCAGAGCTTATCTGTTTCTGGCAACAGGTTCATGATCAAATACAGAGAATTCTAGGGGTGTCTTTGCCTGGATCCTTTGGTGCCCTTTGTTTAGGTCTCTTGAATAAGGAACAGTTAAAACTTTCTAGACCCCAGAAGAAATTATACCATATCTTTAGACTGGCGGCCCTAAAGAGTATCACGGTCTGTTGGCTGTCCGTGACCCCACCTACCATCCAGATTTGGAAAGATAAGATGAATGAGTTAGAGAAGATAGAAAAAATCTCTGCGTCTCTACGGCTTAACACTGAAAAATTTGGGCAGATATGGAGGGATTGGTACGAGAAGGGTTTTCAGCCTAATGATCCTGGAAGAGGAGATCCAGACTTGGCTTCTGGCCAGGAAGCATAGGCATGAGTTTGGGAAACTGTGATTGAAATTGAGACGGGGAAATGTAAGTACCACCTTCTTCCTTTTGGAATAGCAGGATGGGTGTAGAGGGGGGCGAGAAGAAGTCAAGGGCTTAACCACCTGCCATCAATTGTTCAGTGTTAGCGTTAATACTTCTATTGCAGCCTTTTTACTATTATTATAGGTTGAGTATTTATAGGTGGGAAAAAGAAGAAATAAAGGGAAGGGAAAAGAAAGAAG
Organism: Neoceratodus forsteri; assembly: GCA_016271365.2. Lineage (NCBI taxonomy): Eukaryota > Metazoa > Chordata > Ceratodontiformes > Ceratodontidae > Neoceratodus > Neoceratodus forsteri. Next base: position 1,421,586,622 of record CM028129.1, read on the forward strand.
ATGAACTCATCACTCACACAATATTTGTTATGGTTTTTATGCTTTATTTAAAGTGTACATAGTTTTTAAGCCGTGATGTTTTGATATAGATAGAGGAGCTTTGTTTAGGAAGAAAGTTTTTTGAGGGGAGTGGAAGGAATCTGAGTGGAGTTTCACAAGCTCTCTGCACCACAGATGGAAAGGAGAGAGGCCTTCTAGTTATAACTTTGTACTGAGAAGTGATGGTTTAGGCTACGGGCCCTCTCGTAGAGGGGATTCCTTCTCCCCTTTTTCTTTTCTTTGTAACAAATAGATGCCAGGAGAATGAGAACAGAAGAAAAAGGAAAAAGAAACACATATTGACTGTACAAAGATGGACATTTATTGACCCAAAGGGGACTCTGTTCGTACTGTGTAGATAAGTGATATTATCAAAGCTCATCTAATAGTATCAATAGTATTAAATATAATAATAGTTGTAGAAGAAACATATTAAGTGATGGTATGTCAATCTGGTGTATTTTCTGTGCATCAATAAAAATTGAGTAGAAAAAAAAAAAGGATGTTGTGGGTATGTGTGATGCACAGCAAACGAAAACCCTGTTTGGAGTCCCTGAGAGAGGTACATCCCTTAGTATTGATATTGCTGTCTGTGTGCTGAAATCAGGCTGCTTGTCTGTCATATTAAGTTACTGTATAGATACCACTCTAGTTGGTGGGGGGGGCATCTGGATAGGTTAGCAGGGCCATAATGTCTGGTAGCGTGGACTTCCGGTGACATTAACCTCAAGAAGGCAGCTTGAGGTCTGTAGCTGCACACCCACTCCTGACTTAACCCTCATAAAAGACCACTTTTTCAATTCAAAATCCATCTCAGGACAACAGAGGGTGCTATGAAACCAGAATGGATCAGGTTGGATAGGGCCACTTGGGCTCTGAAGCAGAGGGTGGTGACCGATACAAGGGGGCCACTTGAGAGTGAATACTCCCAGGTCTTGGTCGTCTTCTCTAGATCTGACAGGTACAGGGGCTCCAGGAAGCAGAAAAACAAAACACCCCTCCAACTGAGCAACTTAGTCGGAAAATGGATGTTTTAATTGCTGAACTGAGAGATTTTCAATGTGAGGTTTGGAATACCATGGAGGCCCTCCGCACTGACATAACCAAACTGGAAAAGAAGGCTGAAGAGCATGGAACGCAGCTTACCCAGACTGACTGCTGAGTGGACGCTACTAAGACAGCATTGCTTCACCATGGTACAGTGCTTGGAGGAGAAGATGGAGGATGCTGAAAGCCAAAACAGATTTAATAATATATGACTCTATGGTATTCCTGAAGGGGAGGAGGACACAGCACTAGCGTCGTTACTGAAGAACCTTTTGAAAAAGTCTCTAGAACTGCCTGATACTTGCACATTTTATTTTTTATTTACTTTTATTTGCTTTTGGTAACTGGGTGAGTGCGCTAGGCAAAAGAATGCCTATCTTCAGGCACGACCCGGGAGAAAACAACATGAAATACATATGAATGCATGTGACGCAGCACATGAGAGAGGCAGCACAGTAAGAGAGAAATACATACAATCAAATGGGGTATTGAAAAACCAATGGTTCTGCATGTTAAATCAAACATAGTGGATAGAGAAACATGTTAAACAGTACATTAGGTGTAGTTTAGACAGAAGTAAATCAAGAGCAATACAATGTGAGAGACAGGCATTGCAATGGAGGCATATCAAGAGGGCCCATCGGGCACTGGGTCCTCAGCCAAAGTCACCAGATGCCCGCCCTTGATTGATAATTGCTCATTTCTTACAATATAGTGAGAAGCAGGATATACTGTCCAAATCTTGGAAGACTAAAACTCTTTTTTGTAAGACTCACCAGGTCTTTTTTGATAATGACTACCCTGCAACTCTCCAGGCAAAATGGTGGACATATATTCCCTTCATGAAAACATTAAGGACCCAGGGATTGAGGTTCTACACAGGGACCTGCCCCAGGGATAGTCAGGGGAGGGCCTACTGGCCGAACCGCCTGGATTGGGTGTTGGGGTGCCCAGCCCCTCCCTCTCTAACAGCACTGCCTGATGTCAATCATGGGTACATCACTGCTACGTAACAGGCTGATGGAGGCTTTTGCTGATAGAGCTGAAAGCCTGTGGGGCATGTATGCTGAGGTGCAGCATGCTAAAATTATGGGGGGGGATGGACTGGAACACGTTCGGGGTGTTTAGGGGGGAGAGTGCATTTCTGTGGGGGTATCTCTGACTGGGAGGCACTTATGGGAGATCTTAGTCCCAGACTTTTTGTCAGCGAGGCTTCCTGATATACCAGGGGATCACAATGATATCTGAGGCGGCTCCATATGCCTGCACCTTGTATTCAGGGCAGGCTGCATGGGAGGAGAGTTAACTCTCATGTTTTCTGCTGAAACCTTCTTAATACTCAGTGACTGTATGTCTCTAAACTACAGATCCCGATCTAAAGGACTGGTTTCCTATTGGTGACATGGTCACATACACAGGACAAAATGGAAAATGACATTGTAAAAGGGATGTCCTACCTTACCAGTTTACTGCTACTAGTCTGAAGTTTATGGATCCTGTTCTGGTACTTTGCATAGGGTTCTCTCCAGCTGGAGGAAATCGGAAATCCGAATGCAGTTGTTACATGGTCTGGGTAAATGAAGGGGCTGCCCTATATTCAAGGCACCTGGCCTTCTTTATTATGCTGGCTTGATTCTAAAGCCCTGTTAACATCTGCAAACAGCTACAGTATTCAGTGTGAGAAGTGGGAGTACAACTTCTTTCTCTGGCCGTTCATCCCTACAGTGTCCTGTCAAAAGAGCAAAGCAAAAACAGCGAGAGCAAAACAGCACTTGTCGTTTGAGTGACCCGGTTCTTATGGTGCTTGTCATTTCGGCGACCAATGACTTTCTCCCTCTCCCTGAGTTAGAAATAGTAAATCTGCACCCCCACTGTGTCCCCCACCCCTGGAATAGTGAATCCTACCAGCTGGTTCGCTGTCCTTGCTCTGGGCTGTTTTTCCACTCACAGTTTTAACTTTCACTCTTTTGCCAAACCTGTTATTGACTGGTACAGTTTTCACATGGCCATCGCTACTACCTATCCCACATAGTGGAAGCACTATCGGGGCCTCTTCGCCTTCTGGAGAGACTTCCACAACTGTAGTTTGATCCTCTACATGCGTGGAGTCTATCCTATGGCTCCCACCTTGGAAGTCCATATTGCCAGTTTTTTTGGTGGGCATTTGTTTGCACCTCACGTAGTTACCAGTTATGTGCTTTACAATTGTCATTGTTTGTACTGTTTGTCTTTATATTGTGTAGTTTCAATATTCTGAGCTACCATATGGAGGTATTCATTCTACTGAGGGGGGAGGGAAGAGATGTCAGCCTAGGATTCAGAATGGCTACTGATTTACTATGGTACTCATCGAATATAAATGGGTTAATCCTATTAAAAGAGCCAAAGTCTCAAACCACATTAGTAAAGAATGTCTCGAGTCCAACAGAGCACAGGATCTGAGGCAGCATGGATTCACAGCGGGAAAATCTCGTCAAACAAATCTAATAGATTTCTTTGACTGGATGACTAGAGAGGTGGATCAGTGAGGGGTGGTGGATGTGGCCTACCTGGATTTCAGCAAGGCCTTCGATATCGCTTAACACAGCAGGCTAGTAAACAAGTTGGGCAACCTGGGAGTGGGTTCCAGGGTGGTAAACTGGGTCAAAAATTGGCTGAGTGATAGCACACAGAAGGTGGTGGTGAATTTAGTTCAATCCGAAGAGAGGGGAGTGACCAGCAGGGTCCCACAGGCAGGGCTAGAAATAATTTTTTGTGGATGGCTGTGCAATGGACAGGTGCACTATTCATTTTGGCTGTCTCACTAATTTGTACCTGTCCTGTTGATTTTTGTTGTTACTAATTTCACATTTCTGTTTAAATCTAGATTTAGTATTTGCCATATTGGTCCTCGTAAGAACAGATCCAGAAGCAAATGATCTGATACATTTTAATGGACCAACATAGATGAAATAACAAGAACAAAGTGCTTTAGCTTTTGGACCAACAAGTCCTTCGTCAGAAGCATAATGACAATTATTTAGAAAAAACAATACTTTTAACACCCAGATCATGCAGAAAAAAACTGAAAAAATCCCTATTGGTTTAAAATACTCATTTAAAAAAAAAAACAGAAGATGTTGTCAGAGAAGCTTAATAGTACCATGTCACCTTCATCTGGGAGAGTCTCAGGGTCAGAGGTGCTTAGTCCAGAAGACATACAATGAACTCTACTGCACATAAATTAAATTGACATATAAGATAACAACTACTTGAGCAGATGGCTCTTAAATCAAATTATGAGTGTCACAATGTGACTAAGAATGCAATTACTGAAAAACAACCCCCAACGGGATTAAAGACGTACTAAAATTGTCTTAGGACTACAAGAAGCAACTATGTATATATAAAAGACAAAGAGTAACCAGTAAAGCTTTCTTAAAAAGATCAGCAGTTACACACTGTATAATGTGTAAAACTTTGCTGGACCCATTACCCAGCTATACTCACCAGCTACTGTAGATATGCAACATAAACTTTAAAAGCCTATAGTGTAGTAACAGGACTTTATAAATGATAATATAAATATAAACTGACTGTATAAGTGTCAAACAAAAAACTACTTGTCAAGGACCACCAAGGAATTAAGACCATGCAGCCTGATATGCACAGATGTCAATATATTCTCAGTGTATAATATAACAACTTGATATACCGAAAATGTCTGAGGAATCTGAATAAGAAATACAAATTTAATTCTCTCCTCCCCTCCACACACCCCACTCCACAACCCCATAATGTGGGGGAAGGGGGAGATAACTAGTTTTAAGGAGATACACACACACACACACACACACACACACACACACACACACACACCCTCCTAATGCACCATCATTCACTGCAATTGTTACCCAAAGGAATTCAATTTGTCATTAAATTCCAAGTAAAAGGGATCATGTATCCTAATATCTACAGAGTAAAAATGTGACATTATTTAACCTTACTCCTATTTGCGCTGTAACAGTCTGTGTAACAGGTGCGTTGATTGTAGGGTCATGTAGCCCCGAGGTGTCCCGCAAGGTTCGATTCTAGGGCCTATCCTCTTCACCCTCTATATCAACTGGATTGATTCTGGCCTACTAGCAGGAAGTGTTCACCTCTTCTCAGATGCATCTTCTACACAACCAACCCTTCCCTTAATCTTGTTTACAAGGAGCTACAACATGACTTTATCATACTCCAACATAACCTGCTGAATCTGAAGCTCGTATTAAATGCCAACAAAACAAAAGCCATGGTTATCTCCCCATCCTCCACCCTCAATATGATGACCCCTGGTACCCCCCCAGATTACCACCCTCCTCGGTGAACCTTTAGAAATAGTGGACATATTCAAATACCTGGAAGTCTGGTTGGATAACAAACTGAACTTCAATGCACACCTAAGTGAGTTATCTAGAAAACTTAAGACAGCACCTTGGGATATTAATAATAATAATAAGTTTATTTATAAAGCACCTTTCAACATCTCAAGACGCTGAACACATTAAAACCATAACTTCAGATATAGATCAATAATACATACAGATAAAATCATACCATTATAACATCAAATATTAAAATCAATTAGTAAAATATGAAATAGGATCACAGCACAGTAAAATTAACTTAATCATCCACGAAGGCCATTTGCCACAAATAAGTCTTCAGATTCTTCTTAAATTCCTCCACGGAGGTGCACTCCCATAACCGGTGTGGCAGAGAATTCCAAAGAGTGGGTGCAGCATGAGAAAAAGCTCTGCTGCCTGAAGATTTTAAACTCACTCTTGGAATCTCTAACAACCCCTCATCGGCTGAGCGGAGCGATCAGCTGGGGCAGTAAGACACCAGGAGTTCTTTCAGCTAGGTCGGACCCTGATCGTGAAGGGTTTTGAAAGTCAATAAAATGACTTTAAAGGTGATCCACCATCAGAGAAAGCTGCGTGTTCGCAGCACGGGTAATATGACAGGACCTACTTGTCCCAGTCAGAACCGGGCTGCAGCATTCTGCACCAGCTGTAGGCGATGGATTTCAATCCCAGAAAGCCCAAAGTATAGGGCGTTGCAGTAGTCCAAGCATGAGGACACAATGGCGTGGACCAACGTTAGCAAAGAGTCAGATGGAACAAGGTGTCTAACCCTGGCAATGTTCCTAAGATGGTAAAAGGAGGTCCTGACAATGGCTGACACTTGATACTGTAGGGTCAGCCTGTCGTCTACGACAATCCCAAGGCTACGCACCCGTTCAGAGGTTGGAAGTGACACGCCGCCAAGAAAAATTCCAGAGGGCATGCCATCGCGCGACCTCTCTATCTGACCACCCAGGTCCACAAACAAAACCTCTGTCTTCTCTGAGTTCAACTTTAACCAACTAGAATCCATCCAACCTTGGGTTTCTTCCAGACAGTTGTTAAACACTGCGAGAGCTCCATCCTGGTCGGGTGCAAAAGACAGGTATAGCTGGGTGTCATCTGCATAGCAGTGAAACCTCACCCCATACCGTCTTATAATGTCTCCGAGGGGCAGCATATACACTGCAAATAACATGGGTGACAGCACGGAACCCTGAGGCACCCCACACAACAAAGGAGTTGGGCCGGAGGAAAAAAAACCCGACACAACTCTTTGTGATCTCCCAGTGAGGAATGAGGTGAACCATTGTAAAACAGTTCCCAACATTCTACAAATTTGCCTCAGGCATGCTACCAACACCAGGTGATCCGCAGTGTCAAAAGCTGATGAGAGATCAAGGAGAACCAGAATGGAACGTCTCTTCTGATCCCTCGCCCTCAGAAGATCATTAAGCACCCGAACCAGTGCAGTCTCGGTGCTATGTCTTTTTACGAAAACCGGATTGGAAGGATTCGTAGATATTATGGATGGTTAAATGGTCTTCCTATTGGGCTGCCACTACCTTCTCAATAACCTTCCCAATAAAGGGAAGGTTAGAGATAGGTCTGTAGTTTGAGAAACAGTCTGGGTCCAAGGCAGCTTTCTTCAAGAGAGGTGTCACCACCGCCTCTTTCAGGGAGCTAGGAAACTCACCTGACTCCAAGGAGCACCAGACTATTTTTCACCAGGACTGGACCAATGATATCAGTACAACCCAAAATTAGGGGAGTCGGTCCAGGGTCCAAAATACAGCTTGTGGGACGCACACTATGGATGATCCTCATAATACCCATGAACTCAGGTCGACAAAAGGAACTCCAAGAGAACTGAGGTACTGTGAACTCACACTGTTCTACAACATCACCCTTAGAGACTGCCTGACACAAGTCCGCCCTGATGTCGGCCACTTTAGTTGCAAAGAAACGAGCAAGCTCCTCGCACTCTAATTGCGAAAAGGCTTTTCGAACTTGCAGACAGGCTGGGTTGCACAGCCTGTCTACAGTCCGAAACAGCTGAGCAGGTCGATTCCGAGCAACTGCAATCTCCCTGGACAGGAATTCTGCCTTCTTATGGGTGATTGCAGATTGATAGATAGAATAATGTTCCAACAATCTAAGGTGGTCAGCTTCAAGAGCGGACTTGTGGCAACATCGCTCTAACCTTCGCCCCTGTTTCCGCATCTCCCTCAATGTCCCGTCAAACCAAGGGGACCTGGGGTGAAGGGATAAGGGGCGCTCATGAACCAGAGCAATAAGATCCAGGGCCACCGTAACAGCCACATTATAGGCTGACACCAGCGTCTCTGGATTATGCTCGCCAACATGGGGATGATAGGTCAAGGACCGCCGCAAGGCCTTGGGAAGTAATATTCCGTAATGAGCCCAATATTCTGTAATACAATTCCGTAATATTCTACTATATAAGACACCTACTCACCCTGGAAGTCAGAAAGAGGCTGGTTCAAACAACTTTTCTTCCCCTGCTTGGCTACGCCGACTTCCTTCATAGTCACTGCCCTCAACATGCGCTTCAAAAGCTTGATACACTCTACCACCATGCATTGAGATTTGTTCTTGGCCTACCCCTACAGACTCACCATTGCTTATTGTACCAAGCATTAGACTGGCTGTCCCTCTCCCTGAGGAGGCAAATAAATACCCTCATGTGGGTCTTCTGGGCTTTGTCAAACAAACTACCAGCCTATATCTGTGAACATTTCAAGCGCTCAAAAGGTACCTATGGCCTAAGGAACTCCTCTCTTATCCTCCTTAAGCCTCCACGGACCAGGATATGTTTTAAATCTACTGCCATTTGCTCCTTTTTACCAATGCTCTGGAATAACATGCAAAAAGCACTTAAACTCTCCCTTCTGCCTGGCCCCTACATGTTCAGACAGCTGCTCAACTAATGCCTGAATTCAGTGTGTGACTGCTTCAGGTAAGCACTGTCCATCCGGTCTAACAATCCCCTAGTTCCCAATTGACTTGGCCTCTCTATTCTCCTCTGTCAGCTGGTTTCCCATTGGGTAACTACCCTCCCATTCTTTCCACCCTCTTGCCCCTATCTAGCTCCCTTGGGGGCCTCAGCCTTGCTAGGCTAGCCTCCTCCCTCTCCAGTATATGTCTTGATACCACCTATCTATCTCTGACCTCCCCTGTGTCTCCCCTCCACTCCTCCTCCTGTACCATATTGAGTTTTACCAGTATATGCTGAATTGTCTATGTCTGTATTTGCCTGCCAAGCTTATCTCCAATGCCTATTGACCTTGTATTTTGTAATGCTCTGTATTACTGCCTGGTATACGTGAATTGTTTGTTTTGTAAATGAAAGTGTCCTATGTGTCCAGGACCATCTTGGAAATGAGCTTGCTCTATGATGTAAATGCCTGGTTAAACAAAGTTTGACTGATTGACTTGATTGATTGATTGAAAGTCATATGAGGAGAGACTGGAGGATTTTAATATGTATTTCCTGGAGGAGAGGAGAGGAGAGAGAAGGGGGATATGATAGAGACTTTTGAATACTTCAAGTGCGTAAATATGGTACAAAAGGGTAGCATTTAAAAAAAAAACATGTTTAAGAACAAGGGGTCATGATATGAAAATAGAAGGGGGGTAGACTTAGGGGTAACATGAGAAAGTATTTTTTCACAGAAAAGGCGTTGGATTCATGGAACCTCCAGGCAGAGGTTGTAGGGGCAAAAATGGCAGGGGAATTCAAAAACACAGGGAACAGACATAAAGGAACTCTAGTGACAGGAAAGAGAGGGTAAGCCACAGATCATTTAGGATCTGCAGTATATGAAACAGATAGGGGAAAATGGGCAGACTAGGTAGGCCAAGCGGTCCTTATCTGCCATCAAATTCTATGTTTCTATGTCCTTCTTTGGCCTATTTACAGGAGGTGCATTTAGCAGGGCCAGAGCATGCAAAACTATTAAGGTTTGGCTTCAGCAATGTATATAGCACAGAGATCCCCTAGTGTAAAAGGAAGGAGATTGCCATCTTGATCCCACGTGGCACACCATTTCAGGAGAATAAGGTCATTGGAGATAAAGAGAGGCACTTGATCATGGTACAGAGTTTATGAACAAACAAACCCCCACTGGAGCTGTAAACACTTGGGGAAGCTTTTTTGTCCCACCCGCCCTCTCTGGCCCCGGACTCTATTCAATGCTCATAGGGGGAGGAGCAACCTAAGAAGACACAGGCTGGGAACAGGACAATTAGGAGAGAAGGAGGAGTTCTGGGTTGGACTACTGTTCATCATGGCTGCAGGAGCAGAGACAGTCAGAAATAAAGGATTAACTGTCAGGGGGGTTACCTGGCATTCTGATAAGGGGCTTGCGCCCTTAGTGTTGTTCCTGAAAAATAGGCTTCCAAGAAGTTCATTACTGTGGTTCATTGTAAGCTTCGAGGGTGTGCTGTAAAGAGTGTTCAGCAACAGGCATTGGAGGCACAATCTGTGTTTATAGTTGATTTGGGAGACATGGTGTGGCAACAAAAGTAGAGGGGTAACTGGAGCAGAATGGGGATGGGGCTAGGGCATGGTCCCCAGACTAAAAGGGCAGGTATCTTCGGAAGGGTGGTAGGGTGTACTGGGTGTGGGAGAGCCATGGTACTAGCGCTGGCTTGGAAGAGGAGCGGCTGCATGATATGTAAGCAGCTGGCACAGCTGAAGGAGGAGGTGTGGATGTTGAGATGGATGCTGGGTAGGGCTGGGGTGTGGGGTGGTGGGGAGGCCTGGGGTTCCGCTGATGGAGTAAGATGGAGCACGGACAGAAGGGTGAGAATCAGTGTGGGTGTAGGAGATCCAAGGACCAAAACTGTAACGGGCATGTGTAGTCAGGAGGAGGATGGGGAGAACAATAAGGAACACACAAGCAGGGGAGGGGATGGAGGGGGGGTGGAATGGAAGCTCCCGGGGACATGTGTAGATGCAGTCCTGGGTGCGAGAAGGGCTGAGGGCACTGGCACGTTGTAAGGTACAAGGGTGCTAAGACAGCAAGGAAGGAACATGAAGAGGGAGGCGCAACACCAGGAGGACATAAGGCAGTAAGCATAGAACACGAGAACAGACTCACACCACTAGTGACACTAAATGAGGGTAAGAGGGTAGAACATGGGGCAGAGGTGAATTCAGGGGGGCAGGAGGGACAGGCACGATGGAAAGCTCAGAGGACATAGGGAAGGGGGCCATCCCATTGCAAAGGAGCAAGGAGGAGGCCAAAGGAAAGGACAAGAGTACTGGGGCGAACTCACCTCAAAAAGGGCAAACCCTCAGGAAGAAAGATATTGCAAGAGAAGGCTGTGGGGGGGAAAAACAGGACGAGGATGGAGAAGCAACCATAGCACTGGAAAGTTCAGTCAGGGCAAAGAAAAGGGTGGGACAAGAGGGGGAGTTGGATCTGGTGAAGACATGTATGGAGAAGGGGAAATTGCATACTCGGGGGGGATACAAGGGGCAAAAGGAGAAACGGCATTAGGGGAATGAAGGGAAGGCAAGGGACTGGGAAAACGACAGAGGGAGAATCCACTCATGAGATAACGGAGAGAATGGTTTTAATTGTTGGTGACTCTAAAATAAAGGGAATTCGATATGGGGGGTGCATAAGGGGCAGAAGCAGTACAATATGGGTCGAGTGGCTACCAGGTATGACAGCAGCTGGAGTAATTCACTATATCCCCTTCGGAAGGAGACAGCAGGATGAAAAAATCACCTGGTGTTCCACCATGGAACAAATGACCTGGTGGGACATAGCTTGTTGGAGGTGCAGGCACAATTTAGGTCTCTTGCTAGATATGCAGCTGGCTGGGGTTCAGATCTGTGGCTTTTTCGGAGGTGCTACCCATACCAAGAGGTAGCACAGAGAGAAGATTGAGGAATTTAACAGTTAGCTGGTGGGTTGGTGTGACTAGATGAGGGATGGGTTAGTAGGGGACTGGGGAACAACGTTGGGGGGGGGATGAGAGTCTATCTGTCCCGGACAGACTGCACCTAAATAAGGAGGGTAAAGCAGTGCTAAGGAGTAAGTTAGGAGACTTCATAGAACAAAACTATAATTTGAACTGATTCAGGAGGGAGGGTGGGGAATAAACCCATGCCAAGGGGCAGTAGTAATGGGGGGCCACCAGCCTCCCCCCCCCAGGTTGGGGTAAACTAGAAGAGAGGAATAGGGAGGGCAACAAGTACCAGGGGACAGCATAGAGGGCCCTGCAAATAGCGTGCCATGTGCACCAATGCCAAAAGCCTGGGCAATAAAATCCCAGACTTAGCAGCGGTCGTAGCTGAGGCGGACCTGGACATCATGGGCATTACGGAGATGTGGGGTCATGAGGGCCAGGACTGGGATATTGCAATACTGGGGTATGCACCTTTTAGAAAACATAGGTGTGGATGGGGGGTTGCCCTCTATGTGAAGGAGAACATTAAAGCTATGGAATTGCAGGTAAGGGGGGGGGGGGGGCTCCATGGATATCATTGGACACAGGGAAGGGAGAGGCTGTGTGTACCAGGGTGATATACAGACTACTAGCGCAACAGGATGTGACAGATAGGGTAACGATGGAGGAGATCCAAAGGATGGCAAACAGAGGTGAGGTGCTGCTGATGGGTGATTTCAACTTGCCGGACGTGGATTGGGGCATCCCATAAGCAGCATCTGCCAGTAGCAGGGAAATTGTGGACTCCCAACAGAGTGCTCTCATAAAGCAGCTAGCAAGGGAACCAAGCAGGGAGGGGGCGATCCTAGATTTAATGCTTTCAAATGGGGAATGGGTAGGAGAGATATCCGTATGAGAGAACCTGGGCACGAGTGACCACAGCACTGTCTGGTTCACAATAAACACGACGGTGGACGTCCATAGGCCCAAAGTAAAGGTGCTGGATTTCTGTAGAGTGGACTTTCAGAAAATGGGGGAAAGTGTTCAACAGGTATTGGCAGGGGTGGAGGAAGAAATGTGGGATCAAATAAAGGGAGCAATACTGAAGGGCACTAGCCTCTGTGTCAGGAGTGTGAATAAAAATAGAAGAAAGAGAAACCCACTTTGGTTTAACAGGGAGGTGACGGAGAACGTCAGGGCAAAGAGGATGGCATTTAGAAGGTACAGAAGGATACAAAAGGAGGAGGATGGGTGACATACCAGGAGAAGCAGAAGGAAGCAGTTAAGGAGGTCAGGAGGGAGAAGGCAAGAACAGAAGAGAGAATAGCCAGCACAGTCAAGGAGGGGGATACAACCTTCTTCTGGTATGTAGCAAGAGAAGAAGGACAAGGGAGGGGATAATTGGTAATAAATGGTGATGGGGAATTGGTAGATGAAGAGCATGGGCAGGCGGAGATATTCAATAGCTATTTCTGTTCAGTCTTCACAATAGAAATAGAAACATAGAATTTGGTGGCAGATAAGGACCGCTTAGCCCACCTAGTCTGTCCATTTTCCTACCTAACAGATAAGCTGCAGATCCTAGTTAACCAACAGCTTACTTCCTCCTACCCGCCACTAGGACTGCCTTATGCCTGTCCTATGCATTCTTGAAGTCCCCCACTGTTCTTGACTCCACGACCTCCTCAGGGAGGCTGTTCCATGCATCCACAACCCTCTCAGTGAAAAAATACTTCCTCACACTACCTCTGAGCTGTCCCCCCTATCTTCAAATTGTGCCCCCTTGTTCTTGCACATCTCTTTTTCTGGAAGATGCTACCCTCTTGGACTCTGTTAATTCCCTTGAGGTACTTGAAAGTTTCTATCATGTCCCCTCTCTCCCTTCTTTCCTCAAGGGTATACATATTAAGCTCCTTTAGTCTTTCTTCATGTCTTCTGGTGCAGACCCTGCACCATTTGCTGTCCTCCTCTGACAGCCTCCACTCTGTCTATGTCTTTGTGGAGATGGGGTCTCCAGAACTGCACACAGTACTCCAGATGGGGTCTCACCAACTGTCTGTACAGAGGGATAACAACTTCCTGTTTTCTACTATTGATGCCTCTTCCTATGCATCCCAGTATCCCCCAGCCTTCCTTACTGCCTTCTCACATTGCTTGCCCACCTTTAGGTCATCTGATATAATTACCCCCAGGTCCCTTTCTATTTTTACTGTTGTCAGTATCTCACCCCCCATTGTGTACGTTTCTCCTGGGTTTTTGTTTCCCATGTGCATTACCTTGCACTTCTTTGCATTGAATCTGAGCTGCCATACATTTGACCATTCCTCCAACCTTGCCAAGTCCCTTCTCATCCTTTCCACTCCATCTTGTGTATCAACCCTGATGAAAAAGGATGGGGATTTTAAGACAATCAGGGCACTCGAGGAGGTGGGGGTGGGTTGACTTCATTCTGTTCCAGGTGGAGGACATCCTGAGGGAACTTGAGGGCTTGAGGATAGATAAGGCAATGGGGCCTGATAGGGTACATCCCAGGGTACTGAGAGAGCTTAGCAAAGTGCTAGTAGAACTTCTGACCAGCCTCTTCAATGTAACCTTGGAGATGGGACAGCCCCGATGACTGGAGAAGGGTGGATGTGGTCCCGCTTCATAAGGTGGGAGACACAAAGAGGAGGCGGGCAATTATAGGCCAGTGAGCTTAACATCGGTGGTGTGCAAACTCATGGAGAAGCTGCTAAAAAAGAGGATCACTAGCTACCTGGAAACCAATGGCCTACAGAACCGGCAGCAACATGCTTTCACTGAGGGAAGGTCATATCAAACAAACTTAATAGAGTTCTTTGACTGGGTAGCCAGGGTGCTAGATTGGGGAGGGTGTCTATAGACGTCGCAGATCTCGACTTCAAGAAGGTGTTCGATTCTGTGCCACATGGGGGACTTCTGCACAAAATGTGATGTCTTGGGCTGGGGCCGCTCGTGTTAGGTGGGTGCAAAACTGGCTGGAGGGTAGAAGGCAGAGGGTACTTGTGAACGGAGTACATTCAGAGGAGGGTAGGGTCACCAGTAGGGTGCCTCAGGGGTTGGTGCTGGGGCCACTGCTTTTCAATATATTTATAGGGGACATAGCGGAGGGGTTAGAGGGAAGAGTGTGTCTGTTCGCAGACAACACAAAGGTCTGTAATAGAGTGGAAACGCCAGAGGGGGTAGAGAGCTTGCGTTGAGATTTGGAGAAACTGGAGGAATGGTCTAAGGAATGGCAACTGTCCTTCAACACAAAAAACTGCAAGATCATTCACTTAGGCAGAAATAACCAGGGAGCAGAATACTGGATTGGGGGGGGGGCACGCCCCCCTAGAGGTTACTGAGCTGGAAAGAGACCTGGACATATTCATTTCACAGGACCTGAAGGTGGCAAAGCAATGTGGGAAGGCAGTGGGAAGGGTTAGTAGGATGCTGGGGTGTATCAGTAGGGGAATAACTAGCAGAAAGAGGGAGGTCATAATGCCCTTGTACAGGCAGCTTGTCAGACTGCACCTGGAGTACGGCGTCCAGTTCTGGAAGCTATACCTCAAGAAGGATCTGGATAGGGTGTAGTGTGCCCAGAGGCAGCCAACAAAAATGGTGAGGGGACTTGGTCACCTGTCATATGAGGAACGGCTGAGAGATCTCAGCATGTACTCCCTGGAACAAAGAAGGGAAAGGGGGACAAGATTGAGACCTTCAAATATATCAAGGGTATTAACAGGGTAAAAGTAGGGGATACTTCCAGCTCAGGGAGCAGTCGAAAACAAGGGGGCATGGTATGCAGATAGTAGGGGGGCAGGTTCAGGGGAAACATCAGAAAATTCTACTTTATGGAGAGGGTGGTGGAAAGCTGGAATAGGCTTCCAGAAGAGGTGGTGGGGGCATGAACTGTGGGGGGAAGGGGGTTCAAGAGAGCGTGGGACAGACACATGGGTCTGTTAGTCCCAGGGAGGGGGGCGGATATAAAGCAATAGCAAAGTCCTAGTAGCTTGCTAGGCACACAGGGCGGAATGGGTGGGCCTGGCAGTCCTTTTCTGCTGACACGTTCTGTTTCTATGTTTCAGTTATACCACACTGAGGTGACACTGGCCTCCATATACATATCACCTGGGTCCACAACTTCAGAAATTAAGCACCTTTTACATTTTCTGACTGCAAACACTGTTGGGGACATAACTGTACCGGGGGTTTCAATATGCTACTTTTGAATGCATGAGATACCTCCAACAGCGATCCACCTTGCCAGCCCACTTCACACAAGTATTGTGCTTCTCTCCTTCGAGATTTGAAATGGTCAGATATCTGCTGAGAACTACATCCCAAGACTAAAAACTACATGCATTACTCAGCGGCACGGGACATAAACCCATGCTGATTACAGCTATATTCAATGGGAAAATATGCACTAGTAGTAAGTATTAGTAGTAAAAATTTTTATTCATTAATATTTATGAATGAATAGGAGACTAATCTGAAACAAGCTCATTTCCAGTGAGGTCCTTAGTACAAAAATAACAAAAAAGTTTCCTGTTTATTAATTAACAAATAATTCATAAATACAAGAACATTTACACAGAAAAAAGATTTTTATTAGAAACTTCCGAAGCCTTAGCTATCCCTCTGACAATTATCTTTAACAAATCTCTATCTCAAGGTATGGTTCTGCAGGACTGGAAAAAGGCCATAGTCATACTCATCTTCAAAAAAGGTTCCTGACTGAACACTTAGAACTATCATCCTATTAGTCTGACCTCGGTCCTCTGCAAATTAATGGAAAAAATAATTAAATCCCTATTAGAAAAAGAAATGGAAATCCTTAACATCCTAGATTTGTCCCAGCATGGCTTTAAGCAAGGTCATTCATGTATCTCTAATATTATAGCCTTTTACAATCATATACTGTAAGTCAAGGTCTCAACTCTCAAACCCCCATGGATGTAATCTTGCTAGACTACAGTCGTACTTTTGACAAGGTATTGCATGGCAAATTCATCGCTAAACCTAACACGCTTGGTTTTTCCTTCTATTTAGTCCAATGGGTAAATAGCTGGTTATCTAATAGATCCCAACAAGTAAAAATCAACGAAACTCAATCGGACATGGGATTTGTGAGCAGTGGGGTTCCACAGGGCTTGGTCCTATGCCCCACTCTGTTCAACTTATTTATCAGCAATATGCAGATAGGCCCCGTAATAAACTATCAAAATTCGCTGACAACACTAAATTAGGGGGAGAGTTGTTATATTGAAAATAGAATTACATTGGCAGAAGACTTCCAGATTATTGAACAATGGGCCCATACCAATGGTATGTCATTCAACATAGAAAAATGTACTGTCCTTCACGTCAGTAGACATAACCCCAAACTGACTTACACGCTAAATAACATCCCCTTGAAATCCTCAGATAGTGAGAGAGACCTGGGCATAATAGTTGACAATAAACTTTTCTTCACAGATCAATGTACAAAAATTGCTAAACTATCCAATGGACTTCTTAAACGCATAAACCACACTTGTATTTCTAAGATGGAAGAATGTCTAATACCACTATATAGGACACATGTTAGACCTTATTCTGACTATAGTTCTCCCTTTTGGAGTCCCTGTCTTATCAAGGACTTTGAAAGGATGGAGCAAATACACAGATGGGCAACCAGGATGGTCCTACATATAGCTTCTAAAAATTACACTGAGAGACTCCATGCCGCAGGCCTCCACTCCCTACAACAAAGGAGATGCAGAGGTGATCTCCCATTTCTTTTTAAACTTCAGCATTCACCTATGCTAATGCAGCAGTGTGGATTAACCTTCTCGTAGAGAAAAATAATGCCCTGACTCCATAACAAACAACTTAAAGTAAGTAAGGTAAAAACTAATAAAAGACTTAACTTTTTCACAGTTAGAACACTAGAGTTTGGAACAGGCTTCCACAAGACTAACTACTAACTGTTAACCGAATTTGGGAATAATGACCTACAATGTAGTGGGGGACAATCTTGATGGGCTTCGGCCTCCTTTTGTCCTATTCTACCCAGTAACAATACTGGGACAAACAGACATTAATTATACACAGTATTAAAAGCAAGCTGTTCTGTAGCTCAACAGTTTGTAATATGTACGCAATGCAGTTCAGGTTCTAGCAGCTACGTAACTCATGTAATGCAAAAATCAGGACAACACATTATTTTCTGAGATGCCCATGTTGTGTACCATTTCTTATAGCACCTAGGTGACTATTAGAATTTAGTGGTCTCAGTGAGAAGGGCATAGAGTTCCATAAGTGAGGACCCATACTGAAAAATGGGATCTCTCTATTTCTAATTTACTCTTTGGTAGTTTGAATTCCATCACTCCTGCAGATTCAAGTCCATTTTTTATACTTCTTAGTTGTATTTTTTTCCAGTATATAATCACGTACACTAGATGTATAGCATTTAAACATATACTGTAGGTTAGTATATGATAAGATTTTCTGTTGCTAAGGTGTAGCCAGTCTGAAGATTTATATAGCTCACAACTGTGAGTTCTTCGAAGGACATCTAGATTAATTCTAGCCAATCTAGTGTATATTTTATCTAATTTAGTCTGCTCCAGTGTTGATGCCCCAGCAAACATTAGGTCTCCATAGTCTATTAGGGGTAACACAAGTGCATTTACTACATGTTTCCTGACTTCCATAGGCATACAGTGCCTAACTCGATACAGCATTTCTAATCGCTTTCCCACCTTTTTGGTCAAATGATCGATATGTGTATTACATTTAATTCTGTCATCTAACCATAATCCCAGGTACTTATAGCTATGCACATGTTCAAGAACTACGTGATCAGAAGTCTCAATATGTACAGTTGTTTTTTTTGTAAGTTTGTGACTTTTTCCCCAATAAACAGCATTACCTGTGACTTTTTAGGATTAAGATGTGACTTGAGTGGCAATCTGATATCGGACTATGCCCCTATTAAAACATATCTCCATCTCACGTTGGATGTGCCACGGACACAGTGGAGACCGAATGTGTTTTTTTTTGGCCCGAGCCCCCTCTCCTCATGAACTGTCTGCTTGCTGCCCCCATGCCCAGGCTTACCCCCCCCCGGGCGGGGCCACCAAGAGGGCTTCTAACTCCCTAAGGGCATTGTGGGCAAGCCCTGGATTACCCTCCCAGGTTGGGGCCATGATAGCGGGACCCCTCCCCCGGCAGGCTTCGGAGGCAGTGGATGGCACAGCGGAGCGGGGCCATCATGCTGGGGGCTGGCATTTTTCTGTTACTTGCTTCCCTGGGATCGGGGAAATGCACTGACACTCAGCATCCACCCTGCTCCCTGATGTACTGGCGCTGGTTGCTATGGTGCCCCTGGCCTCTGCCAGGGGTCCATCAAGTGCCAGACGCTCTTCCCCTCCCTCCCGCCGTAGAAGGAGAGCAGTCCCCAGGATGCTCAATCCTTTTCCCCCAGCCGGCCCTCCAACTTCCCGGTCTGTTCCCCGAACTCGGTCACGGGGTCACAAGTAGAATGACTGCCAAGGCTGGTGGGTCGGGTTGGACTGAATGTGTTTTATCTCTGCTTGGAGGAGTTTTTAAATTTTGTAACTGATACAATAGCTAAAATCCAGGCTCAGAATCAAGGTGGGGGGGAGGAGGCACACAAGGCTATGGTGATATGGAATACCCTTAAAATGGTCCTGTGTGGCCATATAATTGAATACACCTCCTGAAAACATTGTGAGTGGTCCCAACATCTCCAGAATTTACATTAGGGATATAATTTCTTGCAAATGTCCCATAAACAAGGAGAGAGATCTGTTAAGGATCAGATGGATAGGGTGAAGCGGGATACCGATGATATTTATCTTCATAAAACTGAACTAGCTCTGACTTACTTACGGCACAAATACTATGAAGTGGGACCAAGGGCTATGAGGATCCTGGCCCACGAGATTAGGCTTCAGAGGTTCCAGGCTTTGGTGGTTAAGCTTCACCACCCTTTGAAAGGGCAAAGGCTCTGAAAGATGCAAGAAACTGCGGAGGCCTTTAGAATATTCTACCAGACCCTCTATATATTAGAGACTCCGATCAGGAAGCCACCAGTGCATTTCTGTCTCCCTTGACTCTCCAACAGTTTAACCCTGACCAAGAAGAATCTCTTATAAGACTTGCATAAGTGAAGGAGCTTGACAGAGTACTATATAAAGCAATGACCTAGAAGGCACTGGGTTTGGATAGATGCATAGTCAAGATATACAAGAGCCAGTGAGAGCATCTCCTAACTCCCTTGTTGAAGGCCTGTAATAAGGTCTTGGATTGGGGGTGGGGGGGGGGATACTGAGCGCCTGGCAATACGCCACAATTTTAGTGATTTCCAGACCAGATAAAGACCCTGTACTTTGCTCAGCACATAAACCACATTGGTCCTAAATGCTGATTATAAGCTGTTTATGGCCATCCTAATGCAGAGGGTGGATGCCTTGTTGCCAGCCCTGATCCACCAAGACCAAATGGGGTTTGTTCTATCTAGGCAGGCAGGGGACAACACCACATGAACCCCGCATATCCTCTACCAAATGCATCAAGCCAAGACTGTATTTCTTTTAATAAGTTTGGGCACTGAAAAAGCATTTGATCGGGTGCTGTGGCCTTACCTATTTGAGGTATTAGTAAAAACCGGGTTCTCGGAAGATTTTGCTCATATGCAACAGAGGATATATCAGTCACCCCAGGCCTTTGTGAAGGTCAATGGCCATATTTCTGACTCCTTCGGGCTAGGTTGCGGCACCTGACAAGGTTATTCAATGTCTTCTTTATTGTTCGCCATCTTTATAGAACCCTTGGCACAGGCAATAAGAGAACGTGATCACATATGGGGATTGCAGCTTCAGGTAGGGAACATCAGCTGGCTCTCTCTATGCTGATGATGTCCTTCTGTATGTCACTCATCTTCAAACCACCCTCCCAGAAATCTTTTGTATCCTGGGCTAATTTAGTGCTATATCAGCTTATAAATTAAGTATGTCTAAAACTAAAGTACTCTCTATGAAGTATTCCCCAACCCTATTGCTGCGCAAGCAATATCCATTCCGCTGGGACCTTAGTGAGATTAAATACTTGGAGATTAGACTCCCATCACAACTGGATCACTTTTATGAGGCTAATTATGGCCAGTTGTCTAGGCAGTTGGCTGCAGACCTACACAACACTGGCACACTCATCCACTTAGCCTTATGCAAGTGGATGCTGTTAGAATGGTGCTTCTTCCTCACATTCTCTGTATCTTCCAGAATGTACCAATGCCGATACATCTCTTGGACTGGAAAAAATGGTAAGTTGCCATTTCCAGATACATCTGGCAGGGGAAACGCCTCCGAATTCAATTTAAAACATCGATGTTGCTCAAAAGCCAGGGAGGCCTGGTCTAACCTGACCTCCAGTTATATGATACAGCAGCCAAACTCTGGATACTTTTCCACTGGCATATGCAAAGCCATGGTCCACAATGGCTAAACATGGAAGATTATTTTGATGCCTCCTAGAGAGAGATGATGAGTTACCTATTTGTTTCTGATGTGCACCTTAGAACACGACTGGAGGAGAATCCATGGCTCTGTAGAGTGGTGAAAACATGGCAGAGTGTCATGTCATCCATGGCTCTAACCCCACAACTACTCTGGATATGTCCTCTAGTGCAGTTGCAGGACTTAGTGCCAGTATGCCTAGACTCAAAGTACTGGGACTGGCAGCGGAATAACTTAATCTACCTTAGCTAAATGTGTGTGGGGGGGAGGGACCTGCAGTCATTTGAAGAGTTGCAACAACAATTTGGGTTAGACAGAAGAGATGTCTTCAGATATTTGTAGCTTCAGCATTTCTATGCCACTAGACCCCCAGCAATTAGAGACTACACATAGGTCTCAGCCCTGATATGGAAGTTAATACAACACATCCGAATGCAGACAACAGGACAACTCATTTCCACAATAAAGCATTTTAGACACCCAGCAAGGAAACACATTGAGGGTTGCTTGGAAGTGAGAGGGGGAACGTCACACAGTACTTGGGCAATGGAATTGTGAACAGGTGGTTATGAAGCCAGCAGGATAACTACCTTGCATGTCTTGAGGGAATATGTGTGGAAGTGCCATATTCATTATTTCAGAACACCTGTGATAACATCCAGATATGTGGGGGGGGGGGGAGTGCGAATGACTGGAGACACTGTGGAGAGCCACATGCCACCCACACACATATTATGTGGGTCTGCCCGGGCCTGCAACTCTTCTTGACAGAGCTAGAGAGAGAGAGAGGTCTTTAAGGTTCTTCGTTCTTCACATGTCCGTGTCTCTAACTCTACAATCTTATATGTTTTACCTATATCCAGTGAGCTTACGGGATAGACATGTTAAGTATTTACTGGAAATTATGCTACTTGCTGCCAAGAAATGCATCACGAGGAATTGGGCTCACCTCAAAATAAAATAACATGGATGACTGGAGGGCTACTGTTAACACAGTATACAAGATGGAAAAAACACAGGTTACTCACCTGTAGCAGTATATGATGTTCATCCACACTTTCTGGCAGTTGCCTTTCTCTTTAAGATGTGCCGGAACGTCTTCAAGCTGGCTCCTCCCACCCAGGTGGTAACTCCCTCGGCTCCGCCCCATGATGCCAGATCTTGCCTGCTGGAAGCAGTGTGTGTGCGCCAAAGCTGGGGAGGTCGGGTGGGTCCGTGTGGATGAACATCATATACCACTCCTAGAACTACTGTTACAGGTGAATAACCTGTGTTTCTAGGGATGTAGATATGATGTTCTATCTACACTTTCTGGCAGACTCCTAGTAGTTCTCCGGGAGGAAGGAGGCAAGGTGCACACTCCCTACTTAGAGAACAGAGATTGGAGAACTGAGGCCCCAAAACCGGCAGCCCGGCGTGACTCTAGGTCAATGTGGTAATGGGAAATGAAGGTATGTGCTGACCTCCAGGTCGCAGCCCTGTAAATTTCCTGGATAGGGACATCCCCGGAAGCAGCCACCGACGCAGCGGTATGGCGGGTGGAATGAGCTCTTAGCCCTCTGGGAGGCTCCCTATCCGCCAACCTATAGCAGAGATCAATACAGGATGTGATCCACCTGCCAATCATCTGCTTGGCTGCAGGTTTGCCAGGTGCGGCTTCTGCATAGGTGACAGACAGCTGGCGAACCTCTCTCCGAACTCCAGCTGTGCGCTCTTTGTATAAGCGAGCGTTCACCTCAGGTACAGAGTTTGGAGCCTGTGCTCGGCCTCCGAGGTGTGATTGGTGAAGTACACTGGGAGATTAATCACCTGGTTAAGGTGAAACTCTGACACACCCTTCGAAGGAACTTCGGGTTGGGCCGCAGGACTACCTTGTCCCTGTGGAAGACCAGGTAAGAAGACTCCACTGAAAGCGCCTGGAGCTCACTGATCATTCTGGCTGACGTGATAGCCACCAGGAAGGTGGTCTTCCATGACAGCTGACAGAGATCACACCTGTTCATCGGTTCGAATGGCTTGCCCATGAGCTTTGCCAAAACCAGCAACAAGTCCCATGGTGGTGGTGGTTCACACACCATAGGGGAAATGTGGTCAAGGCACTTGAAGAAGCACCAGACCACCCTCTCCTGTGCCACTGACTGCTGACTGGCCCACGCCCAGTAAGCAGAGATGGCTGCCATGTGCACATTAAGGGTCATCGACTGAAGGTCCGACAGACAGGGACCAAAGGTAATCAAGGATGCTAGCCACTGGAAAGGACAAAGGGTCCAACCCCTTGCCCTGACACCAAATGGAGAGTCTCTTCCATTTGAAGGCATAGCACTTACTAGTCGACTCCTTCCAAGATGTCTGCACAATGGTGAAGACATCTTCAGACAGCTCCAAGGCCTGGAACTCTAGCCATTCAGGAACCAAGCCATCAGGTGCAGGGATTGAAGGTCTGGGTGGAGTACCTTCCCTTGATTGATGGAAAGCAGGTCTGGGTGTAGGGAAAGATGCCTCGGGAGCCTACTGCTGAGGCTGAGTAGACAGGGTACCAGAACTGGCATGGCCGGCCCAGTGCCACCAGGATTACCTGTGCTTTGTCCCTCCTGGCATTGAGAAGCACTCTGTGGATCAAGGAAGTAGAGGGAAGGCATAGAAGAGGCCTGGGGTCCATGGCCTCGAGAAGGCATCCCTCTGCAGCATTCCCTGCTGAGGGGGGTGGGCACAAAACAGCCGCAGCTTTGCGTTCCCCCTGGAGGCGAACAGGTCCACCTGAGGGGTGCCCCACTGGGAGAACTGACTGTGAACTACCTCTGGGTGGAGAAACTACTCATGAGACACCTTGCCCACACTACTGAGGGCGTCCACCAGCTGACTGGAGGCTCCTGCTTCATGGGTGACAAGGAGATCCACCTCTAGGCTGTGCATGAGGGTCCAGACATGGACAGCTTCCTTGCATAAAGGTCAGGAGTGCGTCCCGTCCTGTCTGCTGAGGTAGTACATGGTCATGGCGTTCTCCATCTGGACTTGGACCACTTGACCCCGAATGTATGGAGTGAATGCAGTCAGTGCCAGCCGAACTGCTAGGAGCTCCAGCAAGTTGATGTGGCATCAGGACTCCTCGAGGGTCCACAGCCCGTGGACTGTGTGTTCCACCAGGTGGGCACCTCAGCCTGTGAGAGAGGCATCAGTAGTTAGAAAGACTGTCGGCTCTGAGTGGACAAATGGGATTCCTTCCTGCAGATATGCTGGGACCAGCCACCACTGGATGGTGTCCCGCATCTGCTGGGTCACCCAGACCAGTTGGTCGAAGTGCCTCTTGCACTGAGACCACTGGATGGCCAGCTCCCACTGCAGGGAGTGCATTCTCCAGCAGGCCAAATGGACCATGCTGGTACAGGCCGCCATTTAGCCCAGCAGGTGCAGGAAAGTCCCGGGCAGGGTGCAATTGCCCATCCTAAAATGATCGGAAAAAGGAGGAGGGAACCTCTGCCATGTCTGCCGGGAGCCGGGATCTGGCTCTGCAAGAGTCGAGCTCCACCCTGATGAAGCTGCTCACCTGCAAGAGTATGAGTTCCAACTTATCCTCATTGACCAGGAGGCCAAGTTTGATGCAGGTCTGGAGGGCCAGGTCCCTGGACTGCTCCAACTCCTGCCTGAAGGGACCTGTTATCAGCCAGTCGTCCAGATAGGGGTAAACCCGGACCCCTCTGTGCCTCAGGTAAACTGCCACCACTACGATGCACTTGGTGAAGACCCTGGTGGCTGAGGAGAGGCAGAAGGGCATGGCCTGGAACTCATAGAGGGTTCCCTCAGCCCGAAAGCGGAGGAAACTTCAGTGAGGCAGACAGATCAGGATGTGAAAGAATGCATTTTAAAGATCCAGGGAGCAAAACCACATGTTTTGCTCTAGATGACATGATCTGAGATATAGTTACCATCCTGAAGGTGTGCGACCTGAGGAACTTGTTCAGGTCATGCAGATCTAGAATGTGGCGCCAGCCTCCCACCTGTTTTGGCACCAGGAAATACCTGGAGAGAAACCCCGGGTGTACTGGAGGATCCACGACAGGAACCACAACCTCCTTGCAGAGGAGCTGGGCTATGTCGTCTCTGAGAGCTGACAGCATGTCCGTGGAAACTAAGTCCCAGGGAAGGCATGACGTACATGAGGGAGGCAACCTTCATCCTGTCACTGGGCAGGCTTGGAGGAGCAGAAGGGCCTGGCTGAGGGACCACCGGAGCCTCTCCCTCCTGGCTTATGGACAACTGAGGCCACTGACTTGGGCCAAGGTCATGAAGCTTGAGCCTGCTGTCCAGCTGGCTGCTGGGCTGGCTTGGCTGCAGGAGTGTAGGTGGACCGAAAGGGCTTCCATTTCTGATACTGCTTGGAGCCCTTGGGGTCCTTCTGGGTAGATGTCATGGAGTCCAAGGTGGCATTGGACTTCTCGATGCATGTGAGGTGACCCTTGATCCCAGGCCTGAACAGATCGGTGCCCAGGAAAGGGACATCAGCCAGCTTGTGCCAAGTGTCCACCATGAAGGTCGAGATCCTCAGCCAAGCCCTGTGGCGTATGGCCACTGAGGCCACCACGGAGCAGGCACAGGAGTCCCTAATGTCCATGGCAGTCTGGAGATGTTGCTTGGCCACAGTCTGGCCCTGATCTTGGACCTGTTTGACCGTGGTCTGAAGGTCTGCAGGCAGATGAGGAAGCACCATATCTAAGGTGCCCAGCAAGGCATAGGAAAAGTGGGCTATGAGGAGGGCTGAGCTCGCCTGGTGGAGGCAAAGCAAGGAGGCAGCACAGACCTTCTTAGCTGCATGGTCCAACTTCTTGGACTCCTTATCAGGTGGCTCGTCATCCCCAGTGTTGCCGGAGTGCAGAAACACAGAGTTGGCCACCAACCCCTTGGCCGAGGGGTGTTCTGTGAATCCCGAAAGGGATCTGGTGGGTACCGCATACTTGCGGGTCATCCGGGCTGAAAGCACGGGGCAGGAAGCGGGGCACTGCCAAAGCTCCAGGGCAGG
This sequence comes from Neoceratodus forsteri, assembly GCA_016271365.2. Classification (NCBI taxonomy): domain Eukaryota; kingdom Metazoa; phylum Chordata; order Ceratodontiformes; family Ceratodontidae; genus Neoceratodus; species Neoceratodus forsteri. The sequence continues at coordinate 1,421,612,544 of CM028129.1, forward strand.
GCCAAAAATAGCCTCTGCCACTGGGAAAGCCTCTGGAGAGTCTCTGCAGTCGAGGATCTCGGTCAACGAGTAACAAGCCTGTTTCTGGACAGGCTCCATCTTCATACCTGTCAATTCGGGATCAGACAGAGGAGGCCCATGAAAAAGGATGGACCTGTGTCTGTCGAGAGATGCCCCACAGACTCCATATCGACTGGATGGGAGTGCAAGAAGGAACCCTTGGACTCTGAAGAGTCATCAAAGAGTGATCTACCGCCAGAGTCCCCACTGACCCTGTGTGGATGGTCAGGGGTGATGGTGAATGACAGCCAATGCGGAAGCCCCTCGGCCAGCTGAGACTCCTTAGTCAGAGCACCGGCCATCAGCTCTTTTGGTGGCAGTTCCACCACAATTGGCAGAGAAGTTTTGAATTGGCCAAGTTGGGACCATTTTAATCAGTTCCAGTGGCTGTTTGGGCAACAGCCAGGTGATGGCTGGCGTAGAAACCAGGGTCGGTTTGGTGCCAGTGAACACCAATTGTTGCCACATCAAGTCCTTGTAGCATCAACGCAACTTGCGCCGAAATCTCTCCTCACTTGAGGAGGACGAAGAATAGCGGCGGCACCACTTCCCATGGTACCGAGAGCAGGAGTGCCGATGATGATGGGCTTGACTCGACCCACGAGAAGAAGACTGAGACCTCGACCTTGGCCGTCAGGAGGACCGCCGGCGAGGCTCGGAGGGAGTCAGTGATTGCCGAGGTTCCTTCTAGTCAGGGTCAGGGACCAGAGGCATCGGGTCAGAGGACTGATCCATCCCTCCAACAGTCTGCGTCAGGACCGGGGTCCTAAACAAGGAAGTATCGGCCTCTTCAGTCAACAACTGGCCGGAGGCTTGAGAAAAATCTCGGCTGGGACTTCGACCAGTGTCTTGGCTGGCAGGCCCAATGGGGTTACTGAGGAGCCAGCAGCCAAGGCCAAGGATTCGACCAAAGTCAGATCTTGAGAAGCACGGGAATCAGAAGCCCTCGACTGAGAGCACTCACGATCCCATGATTGGCGACATGTCTTTTCTTTCTTTCTTAGACTCTTTTTTTAGATTTACATTTGCCGGTGGGTTCCTGACCGAAGGTCAGCAGAGACTGGCATCATTCTTTGAAGGAGCTCGTAAAGGTTGAGCCCAGCTGAAGCGGCATGAAGGCAAAAGCCAAGGAGGAATGGGCCGCGGCCTGAGCCACCTTCTCTTTGAAGGCCACAAGCTGCTCGGCGGACCCCGCAGCCGCAGAGACCACCCAAAGGGCATCCTTGGATTTGACCAGCAGGTTCCATTGTGCTGGGTGGCCCAGTTTCAGGCAGGTAAGACGATCCTCCAGAATGGTCGGGTGAGACGAGTAGCAAAGGTCGCAGGCCTGGGGATAATGGTCGTGCCCCAGGCAGTAGATGCACATGGCATGCGGGTTGGTCCTGGACAACTTTTGCCCGCAAGGGCACCAGCAGAACCTGGGAGAGGACTTATTGTCCATCGCGGTCACGATCGAAGATGAAGTTGACAACAAAAACTCATAACAGTTGGTTTGGAAGTAATTACGAAGAATTTTAAGTGCTAGGGCCTACTCAACATGGGAGCGGTAAGGAGGGAACCTACTTCTTCCAGCAGAAAGGAAGATCTGGCATCATGGGGCGGAGCTGAGGGAGTTACCACCCAGGTGGGTGGGAGGAGCCAGCTTGAAAACTTTCTGGCACATCTTAAAGGGAAAGGACACTGCCAGAAAATGAGGATAGAACATCATATCCACGTCCCTAGAAAATAACCTTTAGCCTGAATGAGAAAATTTAAATTTTTACCTCCGGATGGAATGTGTGGGTCATGCATGTCATGTCATATGACTCAGCCTTTATACCCTAGGAACTGTGATCCCTAGAATATTTTGAGGAGGGCCAGACAGAACAGCTTGGTATGGCCGACTGGGGCGAGAGTTTCTAGCTTATACTGCACCTCCCCCCCCCCCCAGTGATTCCCCTTTCTTGTCAACCCTCAGTAGATTTGGAATCAAAAGGCACAGTACCCACTAATAGGCCACACAACCAATGACTGCTGCCAAAAAAGTTTTAATGCATTAGACGTGCAATACAAACCAAGTGCAGCATCAAATAAAAGTCGTGACAGCACACTGTTGCTTACTGAATGATGTTTCGCCTGGTGATGCTAGCTAACAATTACAATTTTACATGCCCTAACATACTATTCAATTCATTAAAAACACCTGTGTCAATCACCCAATGTTAATTAAAGAAATCATGATCAGCCTAGGACAAATTACATTTGGTTAATTATTTCCAAGGACTGTCAGGCACATGCACGTACTTGATTGTAAACCTGATTCTAAAAAATCCATTGGACAGAACAAAACCCCAATTTGTAGCTAGTTAAAATACATTTGACGTAATATATATTCCCCACGTATTGTATAACATGGCGGATCAAGGCTCAACAGCAGTAATTTTAATCCTTTTCTATATTATGCAGAGCTATCTTACTTCTTTACTACATGGTCATAACATAATGAATCAAGACTCAGCAGCAATCATTTTAATCTGTTTCTATTATTACCTCAGCAGATTTATATAGCCATAAGATATTGGTGATGCTGAAACAGAAAGGCTGCCTTGGTCCCCCCAAATGCTGAGCCAGGATGGGGTGGGGAGCCAGTATTGTCACTACAATCAGATTTTAAAATGCCTATAATCTAAAACCTGCTTTATGGGTTTATTACTAACATACTAATATATTAAAATGCCAGCAGAATAGGCCTAATGGTCTCTCGAGTCTGCTCGATTTTCAGCACCTGCACTGAGGGCCGATTTTGGTGTCCCCCCCTCCCCCTTGGGTTATACCATCCCCAGTCCCAGATGTTCCACCTGTACTGGGCCTGGTCAGATTTACCCACCCCTTTACCTTTGTGATAACCTAAAAGATGTATATTGTGTGCATATTTTTTTCAATAAAAAGATATTTACAAAAAACGTCTGGCAGCGTAATAAATAATCTTATGTTTTTTCATGCATTGCTGGACCTGGCCATGTGGCCGATGGATGATATGGACATTTTTGGACTTTCCATCAGTGGCAAATCTGTGCAATGGTCATGCCGTAAAGGGCTCTATTTTGCAGTTTTACACTGGACTTAAGGGTGTTATCCCATTCCACCTTAGCAGATTTTACCCATATGAGTAACAAGAGGGTTGTTGTAAGTAATGTATCCTATTGTTAAGTGGTGATGCAGTGTTATTGTTTGTTTTGTTTTATTTAAAATCTGGTAAATCCATGGGCCAAAGAACCATTTTCATGGACGACCAGAGCAACATTCATACATAAATAACATAACAAACAATCTCATTCAGAATACATGGCAATCCTATTCAACCAGAAATCACTCCAATTAGTAAAACATTTACACTGACTCCTGGAGAATTAATATTTTCTCAAAATGTATCTAAAGCTATGGAGTGAAACATAAAAGCAATCAAATACAGTAGAAATGGTATTGAAAAATGTAGGTAAAATATAGAACATAGTTCTTTGACCAGCAGATGTTTTCATTCTGGGAACACCAAAATGTTGATGGTCAGATAAATGTATAGCAACAGAGCTGCTGTGCATCTTAAAAACAGAATGAAAGGAAATTAGAACCTTGTTAGAAATCACTTTTTTTCGTAAAGATCCCTAGTTGGAATTGATACTTAGAGTCGAGTGAAAGCCATTCCACGTGTTTTAATAGATCACAATGGTGGGTCCTGTATGGTAGCTGAGATGCAAAACATGCAATCTGATTCAAAAGAACTTTTACCCTATTCAATATGCCCTGCCCTGCAGAATGGTAAAATAAAAGGCAGTAATCCATCACCAGGGTAAGAAAACTGTAAGAGGAGCAGCCTGGTAGATGCTACTGTATTAATAAAGGATTTAACCTATAGCGAGCACCTAACCTTTGATGCACTACTCTAGTCATCTGGATTATATGATGTTCATAAGTCATACAGTTGTCTACTCTCAGTCCTAGGTGGTTAAAGGTGTTAACCTGTTCTAACGCCACACCAGTAACCAGCGAAAGAACAGGTTCAACCATTGTTTTCTTTCTACAGTTACAAAAAAAAACATGACTTTAGTCTTTTTTTCATTTAGTACCAATTTATTTGTGAAGAACAAATTTTGAATTGTTGTAAAGTCAGCAGCCATGTCCTTTTGAACAGTATTAAAGCAGGCTCCGCTCGTGTGGGCCACTGTGTCATCTGCGTACAGAAACATTTGTGAGTTACAACATATAGAGGATAAGGTGTTTTAAAAAAAGACTAAATATTAAGGGACCCAAAATCAAACCCTGTGGGACACCCAGTGAAACAGAGGATTGGGGGAGTGGGGGGGATGGGAAGACACCTTTAATTTTTGTAACTTGTGATAGATGCAGAAGATAGTTCTGACACCATCCAACAACATCTTGGGATATACCAAGTTTAAGAAGAGATTACAAAAACAAATTATGGTTAACAAGGTTGAAGGCCTTGGTGAGGTCCACCAACACAGCAGTTGTGAAGTGACCCTTATCTAGGGCCTCATGGACTGTGCTCATGAACTCCACCAAGACAGTCGACATGCTATGTCCCGGTCTAAATCCATGTTGTGTAGGTATCAGGACTTCATACCTAAGTAAGTATTCGATCATCTGGTCGAAAACTATCTGCTCTAAGACCTTTGACAAAGAGGCTAACAAAGAAATAGGGCAGTAGTTTTGAACACTTGCTGGATCACCTGCCTTGAAAACCAGAACGACAGTAGTGCCCGTCCATGTATCAGGGACAGAAGAAAAATGAAGTGATAAATTAAAAATAATAGTCAAAGGAAAACACAAAATGTCTACAGTGATCCTCACGAGTCTGAAGTCTACTGATGCATCTGTTCTTGTACCTTGGTACAGTTTGTCTTTGATCTATCATAAGCTGAATAAAAACAAAGTAAAAAAAAATATATAGGATACTATGAAAAATAAAATTGCATTGTACTTCTTTTTCTCCTATTCAGGACCCTGAGACTTCCTTTGATCTACTCACAGGGTTTTCCCCAGGTCCTGGCCTCTCTAGAGGGTTCAGACTTCCCAACACCCTTATGGCACTCAGCTCCTTTCTGTTGAACCCACATGTGCTCACCCACTCGAGGGGGGAGGGGGGGCTCCTGCCCTACTGTTGGAAAGAACCAGAAATCTGATCCATTTGTCTTTACTAGCTATAGTGGAGGCAGGGTCAAACGTGGGGATGTAAACTTCCAGATTACCCTATTCAGTTTCAATTCGTTCAGATCAAGGTGGGATGGTAGATGTGGCCTACGTAGACTTCAGCAAGGCCTTCAACATTGTACCACATAGGAGGCTCATCAGGAAAGTGGGCAGTTTAGTGGTGGGACCCAAGGAGGTAAACTGGGTAAGGAACTGGTTGATGGATAGGGACAGAGGCCGGTAGTAAATGGCACTCACTCTGGCGAGGGGAGAGTGACCAGTGGGGCACCTCAGGGCTCAGTGCTGGGACCAGTTCTCTTTAATGTTTTCATAAGCGACACTGTGGAAGAACTGGAAGGGAAGTTATGCCTCTCTGCAGATGACACCAAAATATGCAATAGGCTAGATACTCCAGAGGTGGTGAAGAGAGAATAAGTAGCGACCTGAGAAAACTTGAGCAGTGGTCGAGGGTATGTCAGCTGGGTTTCAATGCAAAAAAATGCAAAATCATGCACCTAGGGCGCAGAAACATTGGACACTGTATACAATGGGGGGAGGTATCAAAGGTCACAAAACAGGAAAAGAGATCTTAGGGTTATTGTATCTGATGACATCAAGGTAGCAGGGGAATGCAACAAGGCAGTAGGCAGGGCCACTGAGATGCTGGGGTGCACAGGGAGGGGAATCACCAGCAGAAGGAGAGAGGTGGTGTTGCCACTGTATCGACTGTTGGTAAGAAACCACCTGGAGTACTGTGTCCAGTTCTGAAGACCACATCTCAGGAAGGACAGACAGGGTAGAGGCTGTCCAGAAGAGGGCAACTAAAATGGTGCAGGGGTTATATCAAAAGCCCTATGAGGACAGACTGACGAATGTCAATATTTACACTCTGGAAGAGAGGAAGAACGTGACAGAGATCTAAAACTACCTCACAGAAGTGAGCAAGGTACAGGAGGGGAGTATTATTTGGAGGAGAGGGTGCACAGGACAAAAGGGCATGCAGTGAAGGGATGGGATAGAAGTATTTCTTCAGTGAAAGAGTGGAGGACATCTGGAACAGTCTACCAGCAGAGATGGTGGTAGCAAAAACAGTGGTGGGCTTCAAGCATGCATGGGACAGCAACAAAGGAAACTTAGTAGAAAAGTGACGGGGTGGGGGTGAGAGAACAGCTGTAGATCAGGTAGGGTCTGTGGAGAGAGTATAGGCAGGGACAAACTGGGCAGACTAGGTGGGCCCAGCGGTCCTTATCTGCTAACTAATTCTGTGTTTCTGTGTATGGGAAGTTACGGTTGTGGGGGATCTGAACCTACTGGACGTTGTCTCAGCCACCCAAGTAGTAAACAGTATCAGAAGTCAGGCTTTGCTAGAGACAATGCAGGACTGATTCTTGGTATAGTGGGTGAGGGAAACCACAAGGCAGGATGCCATCTTTGACTTGGTGCTTTCCAATTCATTGATGGGGAAGGGGTAATAGTAAGAACCACTGGACTCAGAGCCCAGAATACTGTGTGGTTTGAACTGGTCATTGTAAAATGCAGACCCTCTTCGAAGGATGTGGCCCTGTACCTCAGAAGGGTGGACTTCAGCAAAATGACGGAGAGGGTCAGGGAAAAACTGAAGGGAGTGAGGGGGGTCAAAGGGGTCGAGGATAAATGGACAGTAATACAGGGGGCCAACTCTTACATGGGGAAAGTCGTTAAAAGTACAAATACAAAAAGCCAATTTGGTTCTCCAAGGAAGTGAGGGAGGCGGTGAGGGCCAAAACGAGAGCCATTAAAATATATATGGAGAAGCAAGGGGAGGAGGAATTGGAGAATATCAGGGGAAGTTCAAGGAAGAAAAGGGGGTGATCAGGAGGGCAAAGACAAACAAAGAACTGCAAACTGCTAAGGGATCAAATGAGGGGAAAAGGATTTTTTTTTAAGTGTATCAGGAAAAAGGAAAGACAAAAGGGGGAATTGTCTGGCTATCTGGGGAGGGGGTAGTACAGGATGACGAGCAGAAGGCTAATCTTTTAAAGGGACACTATCAACCCTATTTGGATCATATTATTTTTAGTTGATAACCCACATTATGTGACTACTTACCTTCTTTAAAATGCATTAATGTTGCCAGTTATTTTATTAGTCTCCTTTCTTAGTAGAGCTGAAGTGCATGCTAGTAATGAAATTATACCCAACCTTGTTTTGTTTCAAATCCTTGATCTACTCTTACTGCATACTTCCTGAACATTAGGAACACCAAACAGTGCAGTCACTCATGATACATTAGTCTAATCTCTTCCCACTGCATCATAAGTGGCTAGACTGTGTTGCGTGCTTTCCAAAGTCTAGGAAGGATGCAATGGAAGCTGATCAAGGAATGTAAACAAACATGTTTTTATGTGGTAATACCAGTATGTTGAGCAGTCTGTTTTTCACTTTTAAAAAGGAAAAAGGAATCAGAATCAACCTTCTGGCCACATCAGCAATCTCTACATAATCTGACCAATAATAACATGTGTTTTTAAAGTACAAACACTTTGAGGCCTAAGGGGGTTGACAATGCCCCTTTAAACAATTACTTAGAAACACAGAAAACATAGAAATCTGTCAGCAGTAAAGGAAAACTTGGCCCATCTAGTCTGCTCATTTTCCTTTCCATGGCTCTTTTGTCATATTGACCTTATTCCCTTCTTTCTTTCGTACCCTTGCCTCTCATGTTCAGTTCCATATTGGTATCCCATGTCCTCTTGAATTCCACCAATTTGGCTCCCGCCACCCACTCTAGTAGCCTATTCCAGGGACCCACCACCCTCTCAGTGAAGTACTGTCCCCTCACATTTCCTCTGATACTGCCTCCCTCCAGTTTTAAGCTGTGCCCCCTTGTTGCCGTGTTATCACTTACTTTGAAAATGCTCCCTTCCCTTACCCTGTTTATCCCATTTAAATATTTAAAAGATCCTATCATGTCTCCCCTCTCCCTTCTCATTTCCAGTGCGTACAGGCTAAGCTCTTCCAGCCATTCCTCATATGATCTCTTGTGTAGGCCCTGCACCATTTTGGCAGCCCTTCTCTGGACCTGCTCCACTCTATCGTTGTCACCTTGCAGGTGCGGTCTCCAGAACTGTACCCCATACTCCAGGTGTGGCCTAACCATGGACCTGTAAAGCATCATGATCACCTTCCTTCTCCTGCTCATGATACCCCTCCCTATGCATGACAGCATTCCGTTTGCCTTCTCCACCACCTTGTTGCACTGATTTGCCACCTTTAAGTTATCTGAAATAATGATCCCTAGATCTCTTTCCTGCTTTGTTGTTTCAATTTCCTCTCCTCCCAGCATCTAGCTTTCCTTTGAATTTTTGAGCCCTATGTGCATAATTTTGCACTTCTTTGCATTAAATTTCAATTGCCACCTCTCTGACCACTCTTCTAGCCTGCCCAGATCATACTTCATTTTTTCTAACCCCCCCCCCCGGTATCCACCCTATTACATATCTTTGTGCATTCTGTAAATAGTAAATAGACACACCTTCCCATGCAGACCCTCCGTGATATCCCCAATAAAGATGTTAAATGGTACTGGGACCAATATTGACCCCTGGCGCACCCCACTTGTCACTTTTTCCTCCCTGGAGTGAGCACTATTGACAACCACCCTTTGAGTTCTGCCCTCTAGCCAGTTTTCCACCCAGTTCGTTAATTTCCTCCCCACCCCTAGGCTGCCCAGTTTGTTTATTAGCCTCCTGTGAGGGACAGTGTCGAAGGCCTTACTGAAGTCCAGATAGGCCATATCCACCACCCCTCCCTGATCACAGACCTCTGTCACCTTGTCAGAGAACTCAATCAGGTTTGTTTGGCATGATCTTCCTCTTGTAAACCCATGCTGGCTGTCGTCCAAGAGCCCTCTCTCCTCCAGATATTGCACCAGTCTTTCCTTTATGAGTGTCTCCGTTAGTTTACCTACCACCGAGGTAAGACTGGCTGAGTGAGATATTTTCCTGGATTCTCCCTCCCTCCGCTCTTGTGCAACAACACCATGTCTGCCTTTTCCAGTCTCCTGGGACTTTTCCCTTTTCTAGGGACAGACTGATCAGCCTTGCGAGTGATGTTGCAAGTTCCTTCTTCATCTCCCTGAACACTCTGGAATGTAGTGCATCACGGCCCATTGCTTTGTCTACCCTTAGTTTGCCTGGTTGTTCCAATACCCTACCTACCGTAAAAGGACTTGTCTACCTCCTTGCCCTCCTTCCCCCTATCCCTCAGTACTGGTTCCCTTCCCTCCTCCTCGATCGTGAAGACTGAGCTAAAGTACCTGTTCAAGACGTCTGCCTTATCTTCATCCTTCTCGATCAAAGTCCCTCCCCTTTTAGTCTCATTATTCCCTGTTTGCATTTTCTTTTCTCACTAATGTACCTAAAAACCTTTTGTCCCCCCTCCTGACCTCCCTTGCAATTCTCTCTTCCATCTCCAATTTTGCTCTCCTGTTTGCCTTGCCACCCAAAGCTTTTCCCTGTATACTTTCCTCTCCTCCCTTCCTTGAGTTTCTCTGTATGCCCTGAAGGCTTTCTTTTTTCCCCTTAATGCTCCTGCTACCTCTTTAGTGAACCACAGCAGCCTTCTTCCACGTTTTTTCTTACCCATCTTCCTTATGCACTGTTCCATTACCCTCAGGATTCCCCCTTTTATTACCTCCCACAGTTCCTTGATGTCTTCTAGGTTCTTCTTCCCTGCCAACTCCCTCTTGAAAATTTCCTTCATTGTCTTAAAATCCACCATCCGGAAGTCCATTACCCTGGTGGTGGTCCGACCTGCTACTATCCCTGACCTAATATTAAACCTGATCGTTCTGTGGTCACTATTTCCTAGATTGTCCCCCACCTCTACCTCATCTATACTGTCCCCGTTAGTCATTATTAAGTCCAATGTGGCTTTTTTTCTAGTTGGTTCCCTGACAAGTTGTTGAAGGAATGCCTCCTGCATGGACTCTAGCAACACCCTGCTTCTGATGCTGCTGTTTGAATCTCCCATTTCACGTTTGGGAGATTTAAATCCACCACCAACAGAGTTTTCCCTTTCCTTGTCCTGTTGTATTGCCTTGAGCATCTTCCTGTCACCCTCCTCCTCCTGATTTGGTGGTCTGTACACCACCCCCATAAGTAGTGCCTCCCTTGCCCTCTTGGTTAATGTGCCCATAGTGTCTCTACTGGAACCTGATCCTCCTGACCAACTTCTGCTTGGTATTCACAGTGGAAGATGAGGGGCCACTACCAAGAAGTGGTATTAATGGCTCCACAAGGTGGTGGGGGTGCAGGGAATGGGGAGGGTGGTGGTCATGGTCGACAGGGTAAGGAAGGGCCTGATAACCCTCATGATAAATAAGGCACTAGGCCACTTACACCAGAGAGTGCTCAGAGAGCTGCATCAGAGCTGTGGTGATGTTGCCTCTGTACTCTGATGAGACCTCATCTGGAGTACTGTGCCCACTTCTGGAGTTTTCATCTGAGAAAGGTAAGGGGTAGGCTAAAGATTGTGCAGCGCAGGGCCACCAAGATGTTACAGGACCAGCAGGGCAGATCCTGAGGCCGTAAACATGTACTCTGCTAGAAGCCAGAAGGAGGAGAGGTAACATGGTAGTGATGTACAAGTTTCTGAGGGGAATTAATAGAGTCAACAGTGCAGACCTGTTCGCTAGGAACAGCAATGCAGTCACAAGAAAATGTGAATGGAGGCTAGTTGGTGGAAACTTCAGGAGGGATGTGAGGAAGTTCTACTTCACTGAATGGTGGTAGAGCTAAGGAATAGATCACCTGTGGAAGTGATGGGGCAGGGACTATAAACGGGTTCAAAAATGGCTGTGACAGGTATGGACTGATAATTCCAGGAGGAGAAGTTACGGAGGTGTGTGTCTGTGTGTGTGGGGGAGGGGGAGAGGGGTTAAAGGGGAGAAAGGGAGGGTTTGGGGTAGGCATTGTGGCTAAAACTCCTTTGATTTGGTAAGTCAAGGGGATAGGTAGAAGACTCTTTTGGAGCAGACTAGATGGGCCCTTGATCTTTGTCTGCTAGCAATGTCTATGTTTCTACAATGATGACCGTACAGTGTACGCTGAAGAGTATTCTCCCTGCCCCCACTCCCCTGAACCCCAGAGAAGTCCCAATTCCTGTCCCACCCTCCATACCAAACAGCAGGTGCTTCTGCCGGTAATGAGCCTCCTGGAACACCAGGAATAAATGAAGTAGAAGAGGTTTCCGGCCTGTGCCACCTGGAGAAGCGTGTCTTGTGGTTAACCTGATCCTTCTCTGCCAGCATGCAGTGATGTTTCAGGCTCAGGACACAACCCCTGTCATCCACAGGACAAGCAGCTCCCCAGTCACTGCACACTGTGGTGACTGAATATTGGAAAAGTACAGTTACTTAAGAACTTACCATAACAGTAGATCTTCGAGAGAGGCTCTTGCAGTCGGTAATGACATACAGTACTGAAGCCGGCGGGCGTCAGGATCCCACGGAAAAAATTATAGCTAGCAGTCTCTGACGGTGGACTGCCCCCACGTCAGGTGACCGACGTCAAGCGACATCAGTATAAAGGGGCAGTCCCCCATGCCCGCCTTCTAGTTCTTTCCCACCAAAGACCAAAAGGCAAGATGAGACAGAAGCAGATATTTCCATCCTGGAAAAGGAGCTGAAAAAGCTAAGGGGGATGGAGGGCGGGAAGGTATTACCTACTGCAAGAGCCTCTCTTGAAGATCTACTGTTACGGTAAGTTCTTACGTAACTGTACTATCTTACTTCAAGAGGGCTCTTGCAGTAGGTGTAATTACATATAGGATCATCGATTGCCAAGCAGTCTGGAACAAAGAGAAGCACACGTGAGGAGGAAACTACTCATAAACAAATCCTCTGGCTGTGAAGGTCTTAAGAAAGAAGACCTTGTAGAACAGCCAACCCAAAGCCAGCTCTGCGATGAGAGTCAATGTCCAAACTGTAATGTTTCGTAAAGGTATGGACAGAAGTCCAAGTTGTGGCTGCACAGATGTCAGCCACCGACACATTCTTGAAACAAGCAGCAGAGGCAGCAACACCCCTAGTGGAGTGAACTCTGGCTTGACCTGGCAAGGTCTTGTGATACTTGTCATAACAGAAAGTGATACAATGAGCCAACCATTTTGAAAGGCACTGCTTAGAAACAGCATTGCCTTCTCTTTTGTGAGCAAAAGAGACAAACAGTTGATCAGTCTTTCTGAGATCCTTTGTCCTGTTGGTGTAGTACCTCAGAATCCGGTGAGCATCCAAAGTATGCAAGAGGTACTCCCCTTGATTGGAATGTTGTGTAAAAAACACAAGCAGTTCCATGGATTGATTCAGTGTAGATTCCGCTACCACCTCAGGGAGAAACTTAGGGTTGCTAAGCAGAGCCACACATTCCTTATAGAAAATCAAGTGCGGGATTTTGCACATTAAGGCCTGAAGCTCAGAAATTCGTCGAGCGGAGGTAATGGCCACCAGGAAGAGAGTCTTCCAGGAAAGGAACTTTAGGTCTGCTGATGCTGTCAGCTCAAAAGGAGGCAGGGTAAGCTTCTTGAGAATGAAATTCAAGTCCCAAGGAGGGGCAGATGCGCGAATAGGGGGTCTCAAGTGAAGAACCCCTTTAAGTAAGGTCTTAGCAACTTCCGGCTGCGCAAAAGATATGTCCCCAAAAGGAACATGGTAGGCAGAAATGGCCGCCATGTGAACCTTAAAAGAGGAGTGACTGAGACCCAGGTCGAAGAGGTGATGTATGTAATCCAGGAGCCTCCTGACAGGGCAGGCAAATGGCTCGAAAGCTCTGGAAGAGGCTCAAATGGAGAACCTTTTCCATTTCATGGCATAAGTGTAATGAGTGGAAGGCTTTCTGGCCTCCACTAGAATTTCCGCCACCTGCAACGAAACCCCGAACCGGGTTTGAACTATGTCTGCAGGAGCCACGCACGCAGCTAAAGGGATTTGAGTCCTGGATGGACCAGGGTCCCCTGATCCTGGGCCAACAAGAGCTGTGATAGAGGAAGAGGAAGTGGAGGTTCCTCTGAATACTGTTGCAGAAGAGAGACCCAAACTTACCTGGGCCAGAACAGAGCGATGAAGATCATGTGAGCTCCTTCTGATCAGAGTTTGTGTAAGACCCTCAGAATCAACGGGATCGGAGGGAAGGCATAGACGAATCTGCCCTTCCAGTTTAGAGAGAGAGCGTCTCTCCAAAAAACTCCACGCCCTGGAGCGAGTGAGCAGAAGACAGGAAGTTTTGCATTGAAAGGAGAGGCAAACAGGTCTACCCAGTATAGGAAGACATTGTCTACTACCCCCTGATCCAGTTCCCATTCATGGGCTTGGGCGGACGACCGGCTGAGGTGGTCTGCCAATGTGTTCTTGACCCCCGGAACCTGGACCGCCATGAGGTGAAGGTTGTGAAGTACTGCCCAATCCCAAACCCGCATTGCTTCCCTGCAAAGAGGGTAGGAACGAGTTCCTCCCTGTTTGTTGATGTACCACACTATGCACATGTTGTTGGTCTGGACAGCCAGATGACTGGGAAGCAGAAACAGATGCAGAGCTTGCAAGGCATACAGCACGGCCCCTAGCTCGAGCACATTTATGTGGAGAGTCTGCTCGAGTCTGGACCAAGAGCCCTGGGTCTGCTGAGATCCCAAGTGGTCTCCCCAACCCTCACCTGAGGCATCTGTTGTCAGAGTTTGGGAGGGGGGAGAAAGACAGAAGGGAACTCCCTGGCAAAGGTTCTCCTGAACCATCCACCATTGCAAGTCCCGAACCATCGGAGAGGACACCAAGATCTCCCAATCTGGGTCGTCCACCAACTGAGCCCACTGAGACCGAAGCGTCCACTGAGAAATCCTCATGTGGAGCCGAGCGTGAGGCACCATCAGAATGGCAGTTGCCATGAGCCCAAGGAGGCAAAGGACTGACCTGGCAGAGACCTGTCTGCGGGTGGACAACAGGCTGGCCTGAGCCTGAAGCGTGGCCACCCTGTCGAAAGGCAGGAAGGCCATACCAGAGGTCGTATCCAGGATCGCCCCGATAAACTGAAGTCTTTGGGATGGGATCAAATATGACTTGGCCTGGTTGATGGTAATATCCAGGCTGGTGAAAACCTGCAGGGTAAGGGAAAGGGAGCACAGAAGGTCCTCCCTGGACATGGCCGCCAGGAGTCAGTCGTCCAGGTACAGGAAAATCTGAACCTCCTGGGTATGCATGTGGGCCGCTACCACAGAAAGGCATTTGGTAAATACTTGGGGAGCCGAGGAGAGACCAAATGGGAGGGCCTAGAACTGGTAGTTGTCTCCCTGAAAAGAAAACCGAAGGTATTTGCGGTGGGATGGGCAGATAGGGATATGCAGGTAGGCATCCTGCATGTCCAGAGCGCACAGCCACTGTCCCGGCTGAAGGAGGGGCAAAAGACCCTGCAGAGAGAGCATTCTGAACCTCTTGTACTCCACGACCAGGTTCAGGGAGCTGAGGTCTAGGATTGGCCTCACGTTGCCCGATTTCTTCGGAACCAGAAAGAAATGGGAATAGTAACCCATCCCCTGGAGATGGGGAAGGACAGGTTCTATCGCTGCCTTCAGAAGAATGGAAGAGATTTCTTCCTGAACCAGAAGAAGGTGTTCCAGGGAGTGAGATGACCTTGGAAGGGGTTTTCTGGGAGGTTTCTGAAGAAACTCTATTGAGTGTCCTTCTGCTATCAGCTTGAGCACCCAAATGTCTGAAGTAATCCTCTCCCAACCCGGCAGATGCAGGGAGAACCGCCCTCCTACCAGTTCCTCTGGGAGGCCCAGAGGCTGTGGGAGAGGAAAGAAGTCAGGAGGTATGAGGCGGCGCTGCAGCTGGAGCTCCCGCTGCTCGTTTGGGCGGGGGGGCTTCGCAGCCGGAGGGGCCAGACGTTTGTTGGCCCGCTTCCCTTGGGGTTTCACCTTGGCCTGTGCATGCTTGTGAAAGGGATGGCATGGAGGCTGAGGGGTTCTGTACAGGGAGACAACTTCCTTGAGAGCAGTGCCCTTCTCCCGCAGGCCGGTGATGATATCCTTGACATCACCACTGAACAGCACCGAACCCCTGAAGGGCGCATCCTGAATAGCAGACTGCACTTCAGGGACCAAACCTGACACTCGGAGCCAGGGATGACGCCGCAAACCTACGGTGAATGCCGCACTCCTTCCAGCAGCATTCACTGCATCGTAAGTAGCATGTAGCATGTGCCTACTGGTCAAACGAGCAGAACGGAGCAGGTCTGCCGCTTCCTGTTTGGTCTGCGACTCAGGAAGGGAGTCCAATTTAGCTTCCACCTCGCTAAGGATGGCCTTCTGGTAATCCCCCATGTGAGCGACGTAGTTCATGGACCTAATACCCAGAGTGGAAGAAGCGAAAACCTTCTTCCCCTACTGGTCCAGAAGGCGGGACTCCTTATTGGGTGGAGACAAGCTCAAATGCTTTGGGTTGGCTGTACGGCTGTGGGCGGCGCTGATCATGTCTGAGTCAGCCTTGGGGTGTGAAGTAAAACACTCAACACCCTTCCGAGCCTAATACAGCCTGTCCGCCTTCCTCAGAAGGGTGGCTATGGTGGATGGTTGCTTCCAGATGGTGGAAACAAGGTCCACGTGAGGCCCGATCCAGGGTGGAACGAAGGTAGGAGTAACCTCGGGCAGATCCAGATGTGCAGCTAGCTTCTGCCACTGTGGATCTGGCTCCAAAGATTTCCACTGATGCAACGACTGGATCTTGCGTAGCAACTCCGTGAAGGAAGGATCCTCCGGACGGGACTTTGGAGGAGTCCTAGGCCGGGGCTTGTCTGGAGTTCGTGGCTCGTCATCGAAGTCGGAACGTCCGTCGGAATCGTCCGAGAAGTCCAAGGAAGATGGAGGAGATGAAGACCCCTCTCCACTCAGGGGAGGAATGGACCCCTTGGGGAGCTCCTGGGGTAACGTGCCACTCCCTGTCGTGGAACCGGAGGGGACACCTCTGGTAACAGGAGGGTGGGAAGGGGTCTCTCACCCTCGAAGACGGGGGTCCAGAACGGGTTCCGGTGTCGGAAGACAGCTCTCTACTTCCTTGGTGAGCTGAGCTTTGGTCTCAGCCCACCAGGAAGCCAGAGTCTCCCTCAGGTCCACCGGCGGCTGGGAGGGGGGGACGGTGGAGGAGGGGGATACGGATATTGAGGATATCCGTATGGTGAGTATCCGTATCCTGACGGTGGAAAGCCCGGCGTCAGGTACTGAGGCACTGGATACTGCAACGTTGGGTAGTATGGCGTCGGATACTGCGGACCCGGGTAAGACGGCGTTGGATAAGACGGCGATACCCTGGTGCCAGGGGCTCTGACGGGTGGAAGGCCCTAGGAACGTCCCCGCAGGCAGGCTTGAATAGGAGGCCCGCGGGCGCCGGTCCGCGCGAGGTGGCATGGAGGGGAATGTCGCCGCTTCGCAGGGGCCAGCATCGTGCCGCATCAGAGGGACCGACATCAGGTCGTACTGACTCAGCAGGAGGAAGACCTGGCGGGAGCATGCCTGCATTCTCCGTATCGCCCGGGGAAGGAGGATTAAAATCCCCGGGGTCTAAATGAGGAGACGCTAGGGCCTCGGAAGGCAGCAGTGAATGCTGCAGTGAACCAGGAACGGCGGACTGGACCACAGGGTCCAACGTCGGCTCCAAAGCTGTGCAACTGGATGGCCAACAGCCACCTTATAGGCGGGGTTCAGGCGGATGTCGGAGAAGCCATTGTCCGACTTAGCGGAACTGGCACCCAAGGAAGGCAGTGAAGGAGGGGCGGCTATGTCGGGCAGCTGAGAGACCGTGCGCTGCCCCGAAGGGTCAAGCGACTTAGCGGTCTTCTCCGGGTGGGTATCAGAGGAGCTGACATCCGGCTTGCCGGAGCTACTTGCACCGGAAGGCTGCAC
The DNA here is from genome assembly GCA_016271365.2 of Neoceratodus forsteri. Lineage (NCBI taxonomy): Eukaryota > Metazoa > Chordata > Ceratodontiformes > Ceratodontidae > Neoceratodus > Neoceratodus forsteri. The sequence continues at coordinate 1,421,629,713 of CM028129.1, forward strand.
GGTGGCGGCCTTGCCGAGAGTGGAAGCCTCCTTTAACCCAGAGGCTCGCAAAGGGCCCGAGCGTGAGCCAGATGGGAGGGTCGACGCCGTCTTGGACACCTCCAAGACGGCCGTCGAGGAATGGTCCTCCAGGAGGGGGGGATGTTACCTTTAGCATGGTGACTCCAGCTGAAGTTGCGGTGGCCAAGGAAGAGGAGTCCCAGTTCCGGTGCTTCTCCTTGTCCTTCTTTTTACGGTGACCCTCGAGCGAAGTTGAGGCCTGACGAAGCTTCTTCAGCTCTTTTTCCATGGAGGTCATCTTCTTCTTAAGTATATGGGCCTCCAGGGACTGCTGCCTCCGTCTACGGGTGGCGGCATTGAATTTCAGGCAATGCTGGCACTTCTTCATGGGGTGATCCGGGCCTAGACAGAAGAGGCACTGGGAGTGTCTGTCCTTGTGCGGGAGTTGGGTGTAGCACGAGTCGCACTTGTTCTTGTGTTCGAAGGGAGTCGGGGACGACATACACTGCACAAAACCTGACCAAAATTCGAAGAAATCGAAGAAAAACAGCGGTAAAACTACTGACGAAGCAGTGGAACTTAATCGCGAGGCGCTTTCAGAAACTAATAGCGGGGAACAACTGGAAGCTGGGCATGGGGGACCGCCCCTTTATACTGACGTCGCTTGATGTCGGTCACCTGACGTGGTGGCGGTCCCCCGCCAGAGACTGCTAGCTAGAAAGTTTTCTGTGGGGTCCTGATGCCTGCCGGCTTCAGTCCTATATGTAATTACCTACTGCAAGAGCCCTCTTGAAGTAAGAGCTTGAAGTCTTTGTCTTACTGGTCACTATACTTGTCTCTTTCCAATGTGACCCAATGCAAAATGTTCAAGGGGGACCCCATTTCCCTCACAGCAGGCGTGGCAGGGCTCACCAACTCTCATTGCGGAACACAATCCAGATCAAGAGGAGAGCCAAGTCACCTTTGCGGTGCCTGTGAGAGTCTGGAAGGCCATCCTGTGCGGGCCATGGTTTTTACAAGCCTTTATTCCCCTGCCCTCAGGATGGCACCGGCTAGGGTGATGTGCATGTGTGCATGCACACAAGCACGCATAGCATGACACCAACCGGTGTCCCCACCTCCGCATTAAGCTGCTCCCACTCCACCACCTGCTGTGGTCACACAGGTGGCAATACCACGACAGAGCCAGCTGTCTGCACTCCCTCTCTGGAGGTACTGGGAAGCTGGATCGTCCTCCCCCCTGATGACCCAGAAGCTTGTTCCCAACCCGGTTCATTGGTTTCATAAGCAGTAGCCTTACCACTGCACTGATTGGCTGGCTAAAAATATTTCTTCAACTTACTTAATGACTAAGACCCCGATGCTCAAATATAACAGCATTTTAGTCATAACATATGAAAAAGTGTTCCTGCTCTAAATATAGGCAAAGTGTTGAAATCAGAGAGATGGTACCTCAATGCAGATGTGATGCATTCCTCCAGCCTTATTCTTTTGCAGGAAGCCTGAAATCGGACTTTTCTCACCCAATGGGTGTAGCAGCTCTAGTTTGGTATTTCCCAGCTCTACGAAGACTGTGTAAACGCCATGTTCAGGCAGAGCAACAGTTTCACTGACCTGGGCTCCCAGCACATCTTTGTAAAAAGACCGGGCTTTTGCCAGATCTGGCACTGCAATTGCCACATGATTCAGTCTACCGAGCTTCCACACAGGTTCTGCTGCACCCTGAGTTAGCGGCTGTGATACTGACAGGCTTCGTGCCATTGCAACTGATATTCTAAACCGAGTGAAAAGGCCTGAAAAACATTGTTTAAAAATGTGCATCAGTTCAGTTTCTCTAATAATTATTGAAATGCATATATTTTGTAAAACTAAATCTTAAAAAAATTTCTCTGTGCCACTCTAATGGCCCAGTGGCAATATAACACACCACTATAAAGGCAACCCGAGTTTGGGAGTGAACCTGGGACACCATGTTGGGAGGGAAGCCCAGATACAGCAGCTGGCACTTAGCAATGGGCTGTGGTTGGAGAGGGATGGCACTGGGTTCTTGTGCCACAGCAATCTCAATGGTGGGCCAAGGGTGCTTGCTCCCTCCACAGGACATCACTGCATGCAGTTGAGGCAACCTGATAGGCTATGCCCACACCATGGGAGGAAGGATAACCCAGGGAGCAAACTAGGGGGAAAAATCCATGGTCATCTATATGATGGCTTGGGCTCCAAGAACTCCCCTGTGTCCTGGTGCAAGCCGGCACTGGATCCTAGTCCACATAATGAAATGCATCAGGGGTAAGGATGGCCCTCCCCTTGGAGCCCCTGCCACAGAGGGGAGAACAATGGGGACATCAGGATGGACTGGGACCTGGGGAGGGCAGGGGTTAATGAGCCTGAACAGGGTATATCCCTGACAAATGTGTTAGAGTCTGCTGAATATGGTAAATAAATATAACAAAAAAACCAAAAAAATCACTTAACCAGGTGGGCCATCTTCCTGTGATAATTTATTTTATGCCAACTAATGCTTGACTGGAGCCTCCTCAGAGGGTCTGGGCCCGAGTTATGCCATCAGTGAGCACGTTTGTAGATTGAGAGAATGTCACCCACATGAATGTGGATAACTGTGGTACAGCCAAATCTGCTGTTATGTTGCTATCCTACTGCTGCTAAACTGTGCTGTCTTCTAAAGAACACGGCAGACTCTTGGGAACTTTGCAATGAATGAGCTTTTGTACTCTACTGGTTGGCATAAAATAAATTATCACAGGAAGAAGGCATACCTGAGTAAGTGCGTTTTTTATTTATGTAGCATATTCAGGCTATCAAATTACAGTAGTTTGGACTGCATAGAAATATAGAATTTGACGGCAGATAAGGACCGCTTGGCCCACCTAGTCTGCCCATTTTCCTACCTAACAGATAAGCTGCAGATCCTAGTTAACCAACAGCTTACCTCCTACTAACCCCGACTAGGACTGCCTTATGTCTGTCCCATGCATTCTTGAATTCCCCCACTGTTCTTGACTCCACGACCTCCTCAGGGAGGCTGTTCCATGCATCTACAACCCTCTCAGTGAAAAAAATCTTCCTCACATTACCTCTGAGCCGTCCCCCCTCTATCTTCAAATTGTGCCCCCTTGTTCGTGCACATCTCTTTTTCTGAAAGATGCTACCCTCTTGGACTTTGTTGATTCCCTTGAGGTACTTGAACGTTTCTATCATGTCCCCTCTTTCCCTTCTTTCCTCAAGGGTATAGATATTAAGCTCCTTTAGTCTTTCTTCGTATGTCTTCTGGTGCAGACCCTGCACCATTTTGGTTGCCCTCCTCTGGACAGCCTGCACTCTGTCTATGTCTTTGTGGAGATGGGGTCTCCAGAACTGCACACAGTACTCCATATGAGGTCTCATCAACTGTCTGTACAGAGGCATAACAACTTCCTGTTTTCTACTATTGATGCCTCTCCCTATGCATCCCAGTATCCCCCCAGGCTTCCTTACTGCCTTCTCACATTGCTTGCCCACTTTTAGGTCATCTGATTTAATTACCCCCAGGTTCCTTTCCATTTTTACTGTTGTCAGAATCTCACTCCCCATTGTGTACTCTTCCCCTGGACTTTTGTTTCCCAGGTGCATTACCTTGCACTTCTTTGCATTGAATCTGCATCTGTTCCTCTTTTTCTCCAGATATTCCCTAACCTACAAGAAAGATGGGTGGTGACAACCCATTTTGGACCTGAGGTTCCTAAACAGGCACATCAACTAGAAAAAATCCAGAATGGTGACACTAGGATACAGTAGTCCTATCTCTGCCCAGTTGCTGCATAGGAATAAAAATAAAATTAAAGAAAGTTAAAAGTTCAGTTTGTTTCATAAATTATCAAGAATATTTGACAATAAGACTGTTAAAATTGCCATAAATTGTTTGGGACTATTTAACAATGTGGCAGGATACCAATATATTTTTTCTGTTTTAAAGGTATTAATACAGTTTTTCTCTCTTTTTTTTTTTTAATAAAGATATCCCATTTCATAAGTACAATAACCCACTCCAGCACATGGGTGTGTTCAGCATTAATGCACATCCAATGTAGTTGGTGGGCACTCAGCATTTGGCCTCGTGCCTCACAATGCACCAAGGGTGTGCATTAATGCCCAGTACACCCCTGCCCTGTTAGGGGTTATAGTTTACTGTTAGAATGTGTGCCCGTGGATGAAGAGCTCAGGATCTTAATACCGATTATGACTGGGCCCTTCATACATGAGACCTCTCATACCTGTGAACTGGATGGCTCATGTTTTATTTTCAATGTGTAACTCCCCTTTTGTCTCATTAGGGGCAGGGGGCTTTAAACTGTATAGGGAAATTGGGACTATTACTTTCATAACCATCTGGTAATTTCTTAAAATGAGTTTGTCACCCACTTAAAATCTGTTGACTGTTTTGGTGCTATAAGTCAGCACATACTAGGCAGTTGGTATGAAGGGAATCATGGTGGCTCCCTACAGCTTCGTTTTGCACCATGTGCGCAAGGTGGGTTGATGCAGACACCTTCTTCCTTGGAGCATCAGGGAAGTGCGGTGGCTGAGGGAAATGCGGCTGTGTGTTCAGCACTGTTTGTTTTCCAGGGAAGCTCGCACAGTGATTTACTGTATGGCTGTTACCCCTCCCAAGTTTTTTCACAAACAGATCTTCAAACAGCACTTACCTTGCCTTCCTAAGAAGGAAACCAACATTTTCTCAGTCGACGTTATACAATTATGATTAATGCTGCAAGTATGTTAGGGAATTGTTGCAGATTTATTTGTTGTTGAATTTAGCCGTGTCTGATATACATAGGCATGAGGAAACATGAATGTATTCTATATTATAGACTATTGTGAACGCAGGAATTTTAAGTTAAGCCATAGAGCGTCAATTGTTAAAATGTGATTGTTACACCACCCTACTTTCCATAAAGCGTTGGCTGTAATGTGGTTCTAGTTGTGACTTAATATCAATTAGTAAAAATGTGACACCCCACATGTGGTTCCAGTGGGGTGCAAGTCATACTCCTGACTTTATTAATTTTCTGAGTATAATGTGACGTGCTGTTGGAACAAGGAAACCTCACAAACACAACAATAAAAAAAAATACTTGCTTGAGACTTAAAGTGCAAAAAGGTTTTTACTACTCAAGTACTGTGCAGTTTGCATACAGAAAACATGCAGAGTAGTCACACAGCCTATCACTGAACATCCAACGTCATGCTAACAGGCATTTCATCACCCTTGTGACTCTTGATAAAGTGCTTGTTAGCATGAAACAGCACTAGGTGTTCAGTGATACTGTAGGCTGTGGGACTGCACTGCATTTTTGCTATATGCAAACTGCACAATATGTTGCACTTTTATCATTCTGTCTGGCCTCTATCTAGAGTCCAGGCTGAGTATAGTTTGTAAATTAACTGTTAAAACTATTTACTTTGTTATGTGCTGTTACGCTTGCCTTACTGTTAAACCTTGCATTGTCTGTATATTCTTTTTGTAATCTTGTTAAACCCTTCTCTGTCTGCACAATCCTTGTAAACTCCCAGGTCGTACCTGAAAATAGGTATATGTTTGTCTAGTGTACTTACTTGGTCAACAAAAGCGAAATAAATAAAATCCTTTTTGCATTGTATCAAAGTGTCAGGCAAGCAGTGCACTTTTAGTTGCTGTGTGTGTGAGGTTTCCTTGTTCTAGTGGTATTCAGCATTTACCTAATGCACCATCGTGCTGGGGTGAATCCACTTTTGTTTTTGTTGTAGTGCTATACTGTTTCCTGTAAGCACGTCTTATGCTTGTATTTTTTCCAAAAATGCAATAAAAAAAAAATAAAAAAAAGACTGGACTCCCAATCAGTTCTTAGTTGAGGAACCAGCTGTGTAATCCTCCGTCACCTACAGGTGTGTGCACTAGGACTCTGTAAAAAAAATATTGGTGTTTCTGCAAGAAAGTTCAGCCTCAAGTGCCCTGTGTTCTATGTGTTACTGAAAAAGGGAACAAAAGTTTAAACAGTCAGAAAAAAATGAACAATGAAGTTTAGGTTTAAAGTTATATAAATTACCCCTGTCCCAATGGTTACCTTGTTGGGCTCAGTGTACAAAGTGTATTGCAACATAAATCTATTTTTTGACCAACCATGGGTGACCTTGACTGTCCTCAGAGCCAAGTAAAGAAGAACAAGATGGTGTTCAGAGTGGTACAGACCGAGCTGCACATATGGCCCACAGGTAAAAGAAGGAGGATTGGCCCAACCCACTGGAGCAGTGGCAGTGCTATCCCTTGCAACGCTGATGACCCAGGTTCAGGAATAAGCCCAAGTCAGACAGCCGGCTGGAAGGGTGGTGAGACAATCATCCCAGAGGACACTCTCCACCTTGGGGAAGGAGTACGTACACTGCTGCATTACCACCACCTGGGCGACCACACATGGCGGTGCAGTTGGAGCTGAAGATCTGGGCAGGAGGATACCAACATGCTCCAATGCACAATGCATGCACTGCATTCCCATGCACCACGAGCTCGGCATCCTAGGGGTCAGGAATATAGAAAAACACAGAAAACCCCGACAGCTGCAGGAGGATGTCCACACTTCACCACAGGCCCCACACCACCAACTGTGGCGCTCTCTCTCCACTACATCAACCAAGATTCCGTCAGTGGCCAGGGTGGAATGTGAAGAGGTAAATCCCGCAGAAGGGGGGTGATGGGGCTGGGTGAGTGGGTCAGCACCATTTGGGCTGGTCAGACAGAGGGGTATACCAAACAAATAATAAAAAAAAAAAAAAAAAAACGGACTGTCCGTGTGTCCAAGAAAAGGAAGCCTGGTGGCAGGCAGTCTCCCTGCAAGGGGCTCAGTGTATCATGGCCAAAGCAGTTCTACCAGGCTGGAGCAGAGACTTTTACAGATGGTGCATCAGTAGTCATGCCTACAAGGTGTAAAGCAACCAAACCCAGAATGGCAGGCATGGGGTGGATCCTGGCAAGAAGTTCATTCCCCACACCCCTAGACAGGTAAGCCGCCCCTGGTTTATTTTTTTTAATTTAGTATGCTTTCTTGCACATGATCTGCTTCCATCAGTCAGCCTCTCTTTCTTGCAGCCCAGTCACCTGCTATCTCTGGGACTTGCCTCCGACCTTGCAGTGCCCCATGGTTTACCCCACGTGACGGAGTCTCCCAGATTCCCCAAGCCTGTGAAGTGCTTAGCTCGGCTGCAGTTGGCAGCCCAGTGAGTGGTGTGAGCCTGTGAAGTGAGAGTGGTGTCATGCTGCAGTGATCAGGGGAATTTTCTTCCCTTGTTTTGTTCCCCTCCCCAAGATACCTTGCAGGCTAGGACTGGATGGACGTCTACATATAAATTGGCCAGACGTCCCAGTTGGGAAGTGTCCTGCCCACCCACCCACTGTGGCTCAGCTTGCACTGCCACCTGTGGTCACCCAGGTGGCAGTAAAGCAGTGGAGCTCATAAACCTCCCTCTCTGTCCTCTGCGATGCTTGATCCTCCTTCCCCCCTAGCTGGTCCCTCATGACTTGAGCTTGATTCCGACCTGGGTCGCCAGTGTCCTGAACGCAACCACTGTGCTGGCGGGCCAACCACCCCTAATTTATTGCCCACTCTCCCTCTTCTCTCTTGAGCAAATGGTAGAGGTGAATGGGTGGGAATGTCTACACTTGTATTAACACATGCAGCATCTGCCATCTACTGGCCAAATAGCAAACTGTTTCAATAAGATTACTTTTTCTCATTCTTTTTTTTTTTTTACTTAAATTGAAAAAAATAAAAGCAAATATTTCTTTACTAATCCTAATGGACCCAAGCCATCATCACAGAAACCCAGAATCTGTTGGTCAGCAGAAAAGGACCGCCTGACCCTCACAGTCTGCCCAATCAGTGCAATAAAGCACTTCAGGGTGAGCTTTGTGTTGTGATATGGTACATTTTGAGCAGTGGAGGCACTGAGCCTTTGGGCTTGTGCTTCAACCCACCTGAGGCATGCTGTTATCCCATCATAAAGCACACCGTGTCGTGCCTTGTTGCTTAATTAAAAAAATGTTCTCGGAGCAGCTCATGCACTGACTGGGAGTTACTTGCCATGCTGGAGAGCCAGGGTTTGCACCCCTCAAGCCTGCATAGCTGCTGCAAGAAAGCAGAGGCTGAGCAGGTGCTCTGAAGAGAATACATTTAGCCTCTGAGAGCGTGTGTTGGTGGTAACTGGTGCTTTTCTGCTTCCTGGTGGCCTGGGTGGTTATGTATTGAAACAACTGTCCTGACCACCACCAATGCCAGGGTTAAGGTAAAATGCTGAGGAAGGCAGGGCCTGTATGACTGAAAAAAACAGGACTGGTCCACCCAGTGGCTCTCCCACCTGTGATAGCCAGAACATGCACCCTGTGCAACCCCTAACACACCTGCGAGGGGATCAAGGTGGAAATGTTATTGTTTTAAGGTATCAGTGAAAACCCAGCTCTCTCAAGGTATGAGAATAGTCTAGCTGGAGTGTCAGGGCAGGGAACTCGTCTTGAACTGCAGGGCAGCAGGGAGAAAGCATTGGAATTTACATCCTTAGTGGAAAAATCCACCCTGGAAACCATCCCAGTAACTTAACTACATGATGACAAACTATAAGCATGCGTTTTGGAAGCAGGTAAGGAAAAAATAACCATAAATTAGCATTACTTCTCATCATGCACTTTTCATTATGAGCCAAAAACCTAGCCTTCATACTGAACTCCAGCAAAGCTTAAAGGGACACTGTCAACTTTGCATATGCTTCAAATGGGCCCCTAATTTTTTTGTTGTTGTTGTTTAAAGTTTGTGATTTCTCACCTTCTGTAGAATTTGCTTAAGTAGCTACTTGCTTATTTTGATGACAGTGGAGGACACCAGACTCATGCATGTAGTGTAGTGACACATCAGGGGACTGGGGTACAGTATGTTATACTACAGCTACACTACTTACATGACTGAGAGCTGAGCGCTATCATCGTCAGCTCAGGAGAAGTGGTAACCTCGGGTTTTAACACTGAAAAAAATATATGGGGAGAGACCCCCCCATGTAACAAAACATAAAAAGCTAGTTTTGTTAAGATTGTGGGGCTTCACCCTACCCCAATATCCCCTTTTTTTTTATTTTAAAGGGTAGCAGGTTGGTTTGTTTATGCCAGTATAGCACTACTATGGTACAACGTGTGCAGCTGTCCCACAGAACTGCAGATGTGTTGTACAATTTGCGTAGTTAGCAAAACAGCATACTAGGCATGCGGGTCCGGAGTCCTCCACTACTGCCCTTTTATCACCTGCTGTATTCTTCTTTTTTTGTCAATTCTTTTTTCCCCTGGTTGCCCACTGATGAGGACCAACTTTGACAACTGCCAATGTTTCCTGCCTGTCCTGCAGAGCTTCTCCAAGATTTCCCCAGGGCACCTACGACAAACCACTGCACTGTCCCCTCAGTTTTTGCCTGCTGAGGTGGGACCCTGGCTTTCAACTCTTCAGCAGTTCCCCAAGCTATACAGAGAGCCACCCATGGCTGAGGTCCCCAGGGGGCCATTCCTGGGGTCAGCAGGAAGGAGCCTGAAGTTGGAAACGGGTGGGTGGGGCATCATCTGTTCAATCAGCGCCCATTTCACCTCTTGTTTTCCAACCCCTAAGAGCAGGTTGACTAATATAGTGCTGGTAACCCTGATGCACTGAGGACTGTACTGCATCTGTGATCATCCAGATAGCAGTGCAGTGAGGTGTACAGCCCTTCCACTCCACAGCAGCATGTCATCTGCAAGGCCCCATCCTCCTCTCCCCTGCAGGCCCTCCAATTATTCAGGTCTGGCGCATGAGGCATCACAAGTGGTAATGCGCCGCTGCTCTGATGGGCAGGCCTTGCTTATTTGTTACTAAATTTGAAACTATTACAACCACATTCATGTCATAGTACAAAAATGTGCTTGTTTACAGTCCTTGATATTACCCCCTGCATCCTTCCTGAAATTTGTAAACACCTCCCTCACAATCTAGCCACTTGAGGAGATTACTGCATCACATGTGGTTGGATTATATGGGGGCATTCCTAAATGTCACAGAGGATATGGTGAAATGAGATTAAGAATTTGAAACAAAACAAGTTTTGATAGGATTATACCAGTAGTCATGTTTCACTTTTAATAAGAAAAAGGGAACAGTGTGACAGGGTTGAACATGTCCCTGTCCCATTTGTTGTGCAGAGAGAGTTAAAAGTAAGAATCTATTTTGTCCTCTCCTATTCTGCCATGTGTCTGTCTTCTGCCTGATTGCACAATTACATTTTTCTTGTGGCACCTAGGAACTGACCACTCAAACAGACCCACCATCTACCCCCAACCCCATTATCTTCTTTCCTTAACTTGCTGTTTCTATTATTTCTCCCCTTGCAACTCTGTGGTTAAAAAAAAAAAAAAAAAACTATATGTGAAACTGGGACCCCTCCGTTTGCAAATGTAAAAGAAATATAGACTCTGACAGCAGATAAGGACCGCTTGGCCCACTCAATCTGCCCATTTTAAGCTGCAGATCCTAGGTTTACCAATAGCCTACTTCCTCCTACCTCCCACTAGAACTGCCTTATGTCTGTCCCAGGAATTCTTAAGTTCCCCTACTGTTTCCTTATACTTCCTGAATGCTATCTTTTTCTCCCTAACCTTTCCTACCACATCTCTCCAGAACTATAGTGTTTTTTTCCTTTGTTTTATTTTATTTGTTTCACACAAAGGCTTGTTGCCTCTGTCATGGCAGCTTTGATTTTTCCCCATTGTTCCTCCTCCCTACCTTCTTGTCCATTTGCTAGTGCTTTTTGAGACACTCCCCCATTTTGCTAAAGTCAGCCCTCCTAAAGTCCAATACCCTCACCTTTGTGTGACTTGACTCGACTCGATGGCTGTGTTTATCGTGAACCACACTGTTTGATGGTCGCTTGTTCCCAGATGGCTACCCACTTCTAAATCCAAGATTCTCTCTTCGTCCCCGTTTGAGAGTACCAGGTCTAAGATTGCTCCCTTCTGAGTGGACTCCAGTACTAGCTGTCTGAGGCATGCCCCATGTAGGGCATCGAGAGTTATCCTGAGAATACAATTATATTGTTGAAATGACTGCAGAAAGCTAGCTGCTACTACATGCATAATCATAATGCATAATCAGGAAATGGCTACCCCTTCTCCTCATATTGTTCTTGCCTCTCCCCCCTCTCTTCTCCACCTGCCCTTCTGGGTCACCAGTGTGCACAACCTAACCCCATCCTTTTTTACTCCAACAGCACTTGCGTACTACCTCAAGCCTGCTCGGTACACTCATGCACTATAAATGGTTCTATTGCATTATTACTGTTTTGTACAATTATATGTCCTTTTGTATGATTGTGGACATGTATTGTAATTTACCCAATGTTCCACTACTGTTTATTGTACAATACCTTGTGTTCCAACTGTTGCACAATCTTATTGTATTGTTTGTACTACCCACATACTATTGTAACTGATCATCCTTCACAACCCTATGTAACCCCTTCCCCCAGGTCACACCGTGAGACGAGCAACTTGTTGTTCAGTGTGCCCTCCTGGTGAAACATTTCAATAAATAAATAAATAAAAACATGCAACGCTGACGACCCAGGTTTGGAAGCGAGCCTGAGGTGTCGGAGGGCCAGCTGGGGGGATTGAGTGTCTGCTGGAGTGCTCTCCTCCTCCTCCTCCTCCAGGAGTGGGGGGGGGAGGATGGGGAAGAGCTCAGTGCTCAACTGGCCCCTGGAAGTCGGGGGACAGGCAGCCTGAGCTAAAAAAGTGGGGAAGGCATGGCAGATATCAGCACATGCGCCTTGACCTAACTGCATGCCACATCTCCTAAAGAGGACAAAAAGAGAAAAACACCCAGCCGTTTAAGATGACCACTGTCCTCCGAAGGCCCCGCACTTGGTGACTCAGGCTCTTCCTGGAATCTGGATCCGAACCTGGCAGATCGAGGGACTTCCTGCCACCCTGCCACGGATGGCAAGCCGTGCGGGACTATTGGAGACATAAGCCCTGGGGGAAGCTGGGGTGATGGGGCTGGGAGGACCAACAGGAAGAAGGGCCGGCTGGGAAAGAGAGCAAAAAAAAAAAAAGACTGCAGAACGCTGTTTGGGTTTATTAGAAAATATATTAATCTGGAACACAAGGGGTTGACCTTTGGATGTATTCTGCCCTCTACAAGCTTGCTGATAGAACTGTCCACAGAAGACCAGCCCTGGGACAGAATGCTCTATTTTGTCCTGATCCACAATGGGGACCGAGATATGCATAAAATGTGTGGAAAACATGTGTTGGGTTGTATATGAACTGCACTCATCACCAGATTCCCAAAGGTAGAGGAGTGGTCACCACACACATAGGGGTGCATGAAGTGAGACAGGTCCGACTCCACAACAATGTGGACATGCCCACGGAATGCCCCTTGACACCACATACCAACAGAGAATGTTCCACCTGGATCTAACATGGAAATGTCAGCTTAGGAAAGAGACACAGCTGGCATAGCCATGGCAGAAAGCAACAGCCATGAAGAAGCCTCACCAATGCTGCCTGTACCAGCACTGCTGTCCATGGGACAAGGAGGGGGCCGTGGTGCACAAGCATGCAAAGTGTACCACTACCTACAGACCCCAAACTTCATGGCAGAGGAAATTGCATTAATAGCCATGGAGGTTCAGGGCAATAACTAGACCTTATTTGGGGCTGATATCTTTTGGGCTACCCCAGCCTAGAAATGAGGGGTACAGAGGCTGCTGTACTACCCCCCTGCACAATATCTGCAATTCAACTTAAGTGACGTCACCTCCACGATGTCATGAAAAAGCCAGCATGCCAACACAGCAGGGAACAGCTGGTAACGGGGTGGGTGGCAGCTAATGGGAACAATGATCCCAAAAGCCCAAACTGTACCCTTATGATGCTGTGGATGGTTCCCTTAACCAGCAGTCTACTGATGATAAGACTGGCAACATAGACACCATGGCGGGTGAGTGTCCCATAGCACTGCTCCACACTGCATACTGCACTGCAGCTGGATACCTACTAATGGATGACCCTATTCCACATATTCTGACCTGCAACACCACAGTGGTGAGGAGGATGCTGGCTGACAGACAAACTCACAGTCAGACACAAAGCTGGAACCCAGTGGAGTGCCCCCTGCTTGGCCTAACCATGAGTATACTGAGGGTGGTACCCAAATAGCATTACTACAGTGTGCAGTATAAGACAACCAGTGCTGTAATACTGTACAACACTGGTTGTGTTATATTATACACTTTAGTAATTTATTTATTGAATTTTGTTGACCCGGTAAGCACACTGGGCCTAGAAGTCCCTTTTTCAGGGGCAACCGGTGTGTGTGTGTGTGGGGGGGGGGGATACAGATGGTAAGCAACTGAAACTGAACCAGATTAAGCTGTTGGTGGTGTTTTTTTCAGTAAAACTATGTGAGTGGAACACAGCCAGTGCTGTAATACATGTGCCACCATGCTTCCACAAATGAACATACAGATCCAGTGGCAGGGCTACACAAACAGGCAGTGACAGTGTGACCACCGCAGTCCCCCAGGATAGGGGTAAGTGCAGAGCACCTCATTATGGTAACAATGTAAATTTTGTTTGCTATATCTTGTACTTTATTTTTGCTGTATGCACTTTAAATTTAATGTCTGGTGAATGTTGAATAAAATAATAATTATAAAACGTTATTTATACCTCGCTTTCACAAATTCAAGACGCCTTACAATAATTACAAATATAACAGATAAAACATCAATCTAACACTAATCTGAGCTCATAAAAACACATTAATTAATTGAAATAAATCTCAGACCATAAATAGGTCTTCAAGGCCTTTTTAAATTTCTCCACGGACACACACTGACGAGGCGGACGGGGTAGAGAACTCCAGAGGGTAGGGGCAGCATACATAAAAGCACAAGCACCTGAAGATTTCACAGAAACCCTCGGAATCTCTAGCAACCCCTCGTCCACCAAGTGGAGAGATTGCTTAGGGCAGTAGGGAACCAGAAGCTCTTTCAAGTAGTCTGGGCCCTGTCCGTGTAGGGCTTTGTAAACAAAAGACCAACTTTAAAGGTGATCTGCCACTGAATTGGCAGCCAGTGCAGATCATGCAGAACCGGTGAAATAGGACAGGCACGAGACATACCTGTCAATAACCAGGCCGCAGCATTCTGCACCAGCTGCAAGTGGCGGATATCAACCCCAGGAAGCCCTAGGTAAAGGGAGTTGCAATAATCAAGGTGAGAGGTCACAAAAGCGTGGATCAACGTAGACAGATCGGTGAGTGGAACAAGGTGCTCAATCCTGGTGATGTTCCTAAGATGGTAAAAGGAAAGTTTGACAACTGCCGACACCTGCGAACGCAGTGTCAGCTCATTGTCAAAAATCACCCCCAGGTTCCGCACCTGTTCAGAGGTAGGGAGTTGGACACCCCCAGAAATAAACCTGAGGGTAAACCAGCTCCTGTCCCCTCTACCCTGCGACCCGGGTCCACAACCATTACCTCAGTCTTCTCTTGAATTCAACTTCAGCCAGCTTGAATTCATCCAGCACTGGATTTCGGTGAGGCAGCTATTAAAGACCGAGAGAGCTCTATCCTGGTCAGGTGCAAAAGATAGGTAGAGCTGGTTATCATCTGCGTAACAATGAAACCTCAGCCCATACCTTCTTACAATGTCTCCGAGGTGCAGCATATACACTGCGAACAACATGGGGGACAACACCGAGCCCTGGGGAACCCCCACATGACAGAGAGACTGGGTGGGAAGAATGTATCCCCGACAATACTCTCTGAGTTCTGTCAGTGAGGAAAGATCTAAACCAACTGAGGACTGTACCTGACATGCCACAGATGAGCTCCAGGCGCTCGAGAAGTACCCCATGGTCCACAGTGTCAAAAGCTGAAGAGAGATCAAGAAGAACTAAGATGGAATGGCTCTTCTGATCTCTAGCCATCAGAAGATCATTGAGCACCCGAACCAGCGCTGTCTCGGTACTATGCCTGTTTCGAAAACCAGACTGGAGTGGTTCATAGATGTCATGGATGGTTAAATGGTTATCCAATTGTACAGCCACTACTTTCTCAATAATCTTCCCTACAAAGGGAAGATTAGAGATCAGCCTGTAGTTGGCATGGCAGTCAGGGTCCAAGGAAGCTTTCTTCAGGAGGGGCGTCACCACCGCCTCCTTCAGGAAGCTAAGAAACTCAACCGTATCCAAGGAGCACCAGACTATCCGTGCTAGGACTGGACCAATAATGTAATGACAACCCTTTATCAGGGAAGTCGGGCCCGGGTCCAGACTACAGTATGTAGGGTGCATACTCTGGACAATCTTCATGACATCAATGAACTCAGGCCGGTCAAAGGAACTCCAGGAGAGACTAGAGGCTGCGACCAAATGCAATCTATAGCTTCTCCCATAGAGGGAGCAGGCTGGAGTGCTGTCCTGATGTCAGCCACCTTATCCACAAAGAAGCGAGCAGGCTTGTCACACTCCACTTGTGAAAAAGCTTTCCGAACCTGCAGACAGGCTGGGTTGCACAGTCTATCATCAGTTTGAAAAAGCTGAGCTGGTCAGTTCTGAGCAGCCGCAATCTCCCTGGACAGGAACTCTGCCTTCTTATGAGAGATTGCGGAATGATAGAGTTGATAATGTTCCATCAGTCTAAGATGATCGGTATCAAGGGCAGTTCTCAGCCAACAGCACTCTAATCTTTGTCCTCGTCACTGCATCTCCCTCAAAGTCCCATCAAACCATGGGGACCGAGGTCGAAGGGGGAGTGGACGAATGCGGACAGGAGCAATTTGATTGAGAGCAGAGGAGATGGCCATATTATAGGCCAGCACCAGGGCATCAGGATCATTGCTCACTCCAGAGAACTCCTATAGGTCAAGCACTGCTGCCAGGCCTGCAGAGCTAACATCTCGTAAAGAGTGGTGCCTGACCATCTCCACAGGGGTAGGCCTACGGGCGCAAAAACTGAACCCACCAGTGTAGTGATCGGACCAAAACATTTTAACACTTCACCAAAACCTAGTGTGCACTATCCATCTTTTGTCTAAACTATGTGGAGTGTTCATTGGGCATGGACAGTTGCACATGGAGACACTGAGTTACGGTGACTGCCTTTTTCGTGGAATAAAACCCTGCTATGGAAAGCCTTGCTAAAAAATCTAATAAGCAGTAATAAGCAACGCCTATGAGGCTGGCGGGTTGGATTACTGGAATCTTTTTTTTTCATTTTCATTTAATTTTATTTTATACTGATAGGCATATGAGCATACTGTAAGTGCCCCTTTTTTTTTTTAAATATATTCATTATTTGTACTCCTACCTCCTCCGCTGGGGGTGTATTTATGGTTCCCATCAGCCTTCGACCTCCGGCTACAGCTCCCATTCTCTATCTTCTTCCCCCTACACACAACCCATGTCTCTACCCAGTGGTACGTACGCCGCACACCGGGGAGTTCCTGGTGAGTTGGGCTGGGAGGGAGAATCCTTAGTGCGTCTGGTGTGGCGCCAGTGGGCCGTGGCCTCATGCATGATGGAGGATTCCTTTTTCCCACACTTTTTCCTCCTCCTTCCTGTTGTCGGCAGTGCCAGGGAGATGTCTAGGACATTGCAGCGCGGGTGCACATACGCTGCATATCCGATATCTTCCCTGCCATCCCACACATTCTCTGTGCTGCCACGCACTGCCCCCTGGCCACCACCAGGTGCCAGTGCTGCAGCGGCTCTTATCCCCACCCTCCCCAGGAAAGGAGAGCTGTCCTCTGGAAACTCAATCCTCTCCGCCCCAGCCGATCCCGTAACCCGAGCTCGCTCCTGACCCCGGGTTGCCAACGTGATTTGAGGTGTGGCGTCCAGCACCTCAACCCTCTGCTCCACCAGGCGGCATAAATGCCCATTTTCATATGCAAACAGTTAACATCAAGTACAAAATACACAATACAACAAAATACAGAACAAATACAATAACAAATTAAAGACCGTTACGATCAGACAAATTAAACAGAGTTTATTAGTTAATTTTCAAAGACTGAAATATGTTTACATGAAGCTACTGATTATGGGAGATTACTGTAAAATGTGGTTGCTCTGGAATTGAGGGAGTTACGACCCTACCTACAACGAAACAGTGAAATTTTGAAAGTGAAGTGTTTTTGTGATCTGGTGCCATAGGAATTTACAAATTACAGAAAAAGCGATAATACTGTAACATGTAGGCACAGACATATGTGGAGCCCTTAGTAGCCATTGAGGGTTCCACAAAATGAGCAGACTTGATATACCATTAAGCCTTCTTCTGCTGGCAATTTTTGTAAGTTCATATGTATTTACAATAGAAACTGGGGTTGTGGCAGTGTGCTTTGTTTCACTACTTCTCGTTCTCTTGGACCCAAAATGTTATTCTCCCCCTCATCAAGATTTCTACCCTCAGTATTGGTCCCCCTGGGCTTCAGATTGAGGTCATCCTGGCAACCTCTCAGCCCCATCATCTGGAATCCCTCACCACCCTCAAACAGTGGTCAACGTAGAGTGGTGACATGAGAGTATACAGCAATAAAGCACTCTAGGTTTTCCAAATTTTTTCCCCTTCCTCCCTCTCCGCTACACCCACCTGAAGAAGAAATATCATTTATATAGTTCTTTTTCATACACACTGTATCCCAGAGCACTTTACAGGCAATGGGAGACTGCTAGTGAGCAGGCTAATCATGTAGTGGCAGCCATTTCGCACATAAACACCCCCACAGTGCTTTGGCCAATTGCTTGAATCAGCTTTATGGAAAGGGGAACACTGGCCAGGACACCAGAGAAAATGACCATCTCTTACCAAAAGTGCCTAAGGGTCTTCTACTTCCACCTGGACACCCACCAGGACAGAACCCGAGATGTGGAGAAAGGACCTTGTTTAATGTCTCATCTGAAGGACGGCACACCCTGACAGTACAACTTCCCCCTAATACTTCACTCAGGTGCCATCGTTTTTATTTATTTAAAATTTGATAACCGGGAAAGGCACACTGAGCCAAGGCTTGTTTCTAGGTGAAACCCGGGGTAGGGGTAGTAGGTATACAATATAGTGAAGGACAAAGCAAATTGCAACGCACAGCATACAAAACCATAAGTTTTACAAGCACTAATACCATTATGGGGTGGCAGACATTGCACTGATTTGAAACTAGTTAAGGTGTCAGCCAAGAATGAGAATCAGACAAAGTGCAATTTACAAATTAAAACGGTATCCCAGGTAATGAAAAATCAGAATCGAGTGATCAGACAGACTGCTATGCATAGGAACAGGCATTGGTAGCAACATAATGAGAGGCCGAGAACAAAGTGTATGACAGGGCTCTGAAGTGTGGACCCAAGTACAGCCAGGGCACTGCAGAACAGCAGACCCAAGCAGGAGAGTGAAAGGATGAAGGAGGAGGAGGAGCAAAGGAGGGTAAACAGGGGGAACATTTACAAGAGGGGATGACAAGAGCAGGTGGAGGCAAGGGTAGATCTTAGCCAGTGTCAGAAGGCAGGGAGGGAAGGGGATAGGTGGAGGGAAGAGGGGAACCGGCTTATAGTATGACTCCAATACCTTTGTGGGATGTCGATCCCATACCTTCTAGCACAGAAACCAATCTGCTACCAAAAAAATTACACTGACACCGCCTGACATTTTTGATTCTATACCTGAAATAAAAGATGGCAGAAGGCTATTAGCCCACATAAAAAAATACCTCGCACTTCTCAGTGGTAATACCTCTCTACTTCCATGCCTGACATGTATTTATCCAGGATATTTTAGTCTCTATTGTGATTGTGCTTATTACCCACTTGGGCAGGCTGTTCCACAGGCTCCCCACCCTCTGGGTTAAGAAATTCCCTCTACTTCCTTTTTAGGTGCCAACAGCATGACTGTAAGTGCCTATTGTGGTCATGCATACTTTTTTTTTGCATTTAGTCAAGTTCAAAGGCACAGTCACTGGGAAGGATTCAACTGCATCATGTCGCTGATGATGTCTGGGACAGGACTTTAAGGTCACAGCATAGGGTTTCAGAACTATACAAGCCTGGATTCGATCCCCAGTGCAGAACATTTCTCTCTCACTACAATTTATGCATTATGACGGAAATTGTTACATGTCATTGTCAATGTTAGTGATAAGAGTTTCAGTAAGGTTTTAAGTTCTACATTGCTTATAACTTGAAAAGTTCCAGCTGAGATACTGAGGTCTGAATGTAACTAGGAAAACATTGCTTCACTGTTCATTACTGAAATCCGCTGCAATTGTGCGTGTGTGTGTGTGGGGGGGTCTGCACTCACTACTGGATGTCCTGTACCACAACATGCATTTTCTGTTAAGGAAACTTAGTAAAGTGGTAGGGCTAATGGCTACAAAGCAGTAGTAGGTAAGAGGCCTGGGTTTGATCCCCAGAGTGGAACATTTTTCTTCTTTCTCACTACAATTGAAGTAGTATGAAAAAATTGCTAAATGCCATTGCTGATGTTAGTGATAGAGTTTCAGCAAGGTCTAAAATTCTACATTGCCAATAACTGACAAACTATCATGCTGACTCCAAAGGGCCTAGTGTAGGAACCAATCAGGTTACACATTCTGAATTTGTGTATGGTGTGAGGTATGTTTGTGTATTTTTGAGACAGAGTGTGTGTGTGTGTGTGTGTGTGTGTGTGTGTGTGTATGTATACCTGCATGCATGTATGTTTCCTTATTGTGCAGCATCTACATGTATGCAGCTTGTATATGTGTCTTTTATTATACAGAAGTTAGTTCTTCTAATGGCCTAGTTCATTCTGTTGCATCTTTAGAGATTGTTACAGAGAACACAGAGCAAAATTGAAAATAGCAGTGACTTGAAAGAAAAGCAGGGAGTTACAATGGCAAAAGGCCATTTTCACTTTGATTCCAAGTTTGGTGGTCATCAGGGAAGAGTATTCAGGCCACTTTGGAAATGTGACACACTGTGGTTGATTTTTAATGTAAGAGATTGAATAATGTACTGCCAAATGTGTCTAGATGCAAAATTAAGAAACGTATTCACAATAGGGTGTTCAGTTATGAAACCCTCACATAACACAAAAGTTCAAAAAGCCATATTTCTGCCCAAGAACACCAAGTATTGTCAAAAGCACTGCAGCAAGGAAAAATTAATGCAATGAAAAAAAAAATAAGATGCAACAATAACAGCTGTTCTTTTCTGCAAATCTGAGTCTCCGAAATACAGCCATCCTAGAGATAAACCCACTGTGGATTGACCATGGATCTGAAGGCCTCAAAATTCAATTCTTACACTGATTATAATCATTATTTTTCAATTAGGAATTTCTAATATGACATTCCTTCTGTGAGGGAGGGTAAAATCATTAACAATTAAAACACAGTTCCTGCTTTAGCATTCTGCTACATGAATCAACAGACATTGCAGTGAGTCTTAGTGTGCACGTGTGCTTTATGAATGTGGATTCTGGCTGATCCGAAACACAGTTTTTTGACTCTGATCCAACACCTTGGTGCTACTGCTCAGGTTACTGTGAACACATTCTTAAGAGGTTTTCAAAGATGAGTACCACACAGATCTGAACAACATGTTTGGTGTTGCCAGAGATGGGGCTGCAACCATTTATGTATTTATTGAATTTTGTTAACCAGGTAGGCCTACTGGAACACAGAGTCCCTTTTTCAGGGGTGACCCAGAAGCTATGACAGGGATTAAGTCTGGAGTGGTCACCAGGCCTAAAGAAAATGTGTTCAGTAATTCTATCATGTCATTGCATTTCAAACAGAATGATGTTCATTGCTGCAGATGCTGCAGACAATATCCCTTAAAATACCAGGAAAACAGAATTTACAAGTTTTTTGAAAATTCCCCCTAGAACTTAAATGTGCTAAAAGAGATTCAGAATGTTCTGAATGAGACACAGCATAACGTCGGTAAAGTTTTTCACACCAAATGATTGTTAGTTGAAAGTGCAGTTGAAGCATTACTAGTTACCTTTCTAGTCCGATCAGTGTGCTTTCTGCTATTAAAAAGTGCCAGAGCCGATGGCTTGCAGAAATATATTTTCACCTAAAAATTTCTGTACGTTTCTCATGTTCTTTCTTATGTGCTCCACCAGCTTGGATTTAGGAATAAAGCTTTCCAGTGGAAAAACTTCCAGTTTGGTAAAATGGACAATATGATTGACATTACTGTTCAGAAACTCTCTGAACTTGAAGCAGGGACATGTGCATCTCTTTATAAAGTTTAGAGTGCACATCATAAGAACCCGGATCTGAAACTGAGTTTTCAGTAAACATACTGTACTACAAGACAATGACAAAGGACAGAAGCTATTTCAGCTTATAAATCCTTTGTTCAAAAACATGTCCAGTCCATCACTAAAAGGTTCAGTGACACAGACAATTCTAAAGTTCTGAGGAGGTCTCAATGATGTTTTCTCACCTAATATCATTCTTCATCATGTCACAATTCATCTGATGATGACAGTGCAGCATCTTACTCTTCAATTTTCAGAAATGTTTTCCAGCATTTCAGTTTAAAGAAGTCCATTCCAGTTCAGACAGGTTTTGTTGATGTGTGCAAACACAGGACTTCAGCCACTCCAGATCTCTAGTAGAGAAGAAACAACTCTTCAAATTAGTTATTGATGTGTGTAGATTTCCTATCACAGAAGGGGAAGGGGTTTACCAATATTTGCAAATTCTTGCTTCTGTCTTCATGGAAATGCCAGTATCCACTGCAGATTGCGAAGGTGGCTTCAGAAAGCAAAATCTTATCAAGACTTGGCTAAGAAAATGTCTGAACAGAGAGGCATTACATAATCTCATTATGTTCTCCATAGATGGCCCCTCAGACTCAAAATTTTCATTTCATACTGCCTTCGAGAAACAGGTCATGAAACCCCACCAGATATTGTCGCACGGCATTTCTTGTATAGACTGAATTGATGCAAAAAAAAAAAAACTGGTGCAGGTAGTGGCACAAAAATCAAACAAACAAACAAAGCAAAACAACTCTGTATTTCCACTGCACTTCAAAGGCGCCTTACTCCTGTTTCAGTATTTCCAGCACTGTGGAGGTACTGTTTCATCATTTAGTTCCCTGCTTTCCTGATTTAGCTTTTATTTAACCATATTAAAAAAAATCTGCCATCTATCAACATGCCCATATTATAAGTTCAATAAGACATTCCAGGGTATTTGTGGTGCTGCCACAACTGCACTTCCTGGGGCTGAAGGCACAAGGCCTATAACCTCGTGCCATTAATACAACCCTTGGCGTGCGACTATGGCAGCACATCCCAAACCCTTTCATGTCTTACAGCTTATATATAAATCTGGAAAACTATATAATGAAATAAGACACAAATAGGTCCTGTCAATTTTCAGGAATGGCCAGATGAGCAGGAGTTCTGGTCAGCTAAATGTGTCTCTAGACCCTTCTTTTTGAAAACTATCTGATAAATCTATTGCCAGACAGCCCTTTTGCACAGAGATTCATGTAAATGGCAATACAGCAAAATGAGACTTCTGCACAGGTACAAGAGGAAAGGCAAGCTACATGTGGTGGGATCCCAGTTTTGCAAGTACTCTTACCTTACTCCTGACTCAGTAACAGCATGGTGGATTCAAGTCAGGTTAAGAATTTGTTACATGGTTACCACAGACAAATGAGTTGTAAGAACGGAAAAGTGGGTCTTCCACCTTCTTCAGGTGAGTTCTGCTACTTACAATTATCACTAAGTGGAACCTAGCATAACAGGACGTACATGCTGAATTTGCTGGATTGTACTGATTATGTAACCTTCCTCTGTTTTGTACCAAGTGTGTTCACGTACTCTGTAATACCTGGGAGGTTCCTGAAAACAGGCATGCTGTTACCTGGTATACATACCTGGTTACCAAGAATTAATAAATGCTCTGGCCTTGCAAAGTAATGTTTTCAGGTATTAATGACCTGCAAACCAGTTTTCCATGAAGGAAAGTGTTGTCACTAAGAGAAAGAAGGTACACTCTTTCCTCCATTTGCCCTGTTGGATTGTTTTGCTATACAGTTAATCTTCTCATACTCACACCTAACAAACTGCCACAGCAGAAGGACACTTAGCTGCTATAAAAGGTACAGGCATAGTTTTAGGATGGGTGGCCTATTATATATCTGTGCTCTACGTAATATTTTCAATCACCTTGCAGTTCACTCCATCACTCTCCTTTTTTAATTAAATAACGAACTTCTATTAATTTAATAAATACATTGTAACGGTCATGTTAAGGCTGTGCCCAGTTAGTACATTTGTTTAAGTACCAGATGATTTAAGTGTGGACAGTCAACCTCACTACTCTGTACCAGGGATGTCTTTTTATTAAAAACCTCTCCTGACCAGGTTGGTCCAAGCTTCAATCTTTTTCTTTTTTATTATTTCTTATCTAGTTCTGAGCTACAAGGGGACAGTGTTATCTATTTACGAGTTGCATAAGTTTCATTTCTAGACTACTGACCACAGGTAGGAGATACAAGGAAATACGTTCAAACCCAAATTAGACTTAAACAAGTATTTGTATTTGATTAAACAAAAATATCCAACCTGATAAAATAATAACAGATATACTGTGAAATAACTGAATTAACGTAGTCACAGTTTCATGACCAGACACTGTCATGGTTAGGTACTTCTACTTTTAATGTCACAGTGACTCATTAAATAGTTTAATTCAAGAAATGTACGGGGAGGGGGGTGCTGTGGAGTCTGAGTTGTGTAGTAGCAAACTCACACGCTCTGTAAAATGTATTTAAATCCACTTAAAATAATACTTTTCCAAGCCTCAAATCACTACTTGGAGGGTACCAGTGGAAAGAGCGATCTTGAATTGATTAGAATGGGGAATCCAAGGAAGGATCGTACAGCCGGAGGAGCTGGAAAAAATGAAAATACTGGAGGGACAACAGGGCCTACAACTTCCACGCAGGCCGAAGGTGAGTCGGGCTCAATGAAGACTTTGGCGTCTCTGGGACTGAAAATGCAGAGACTCATTACATTGGTGTCCACCCTGAATCAGAAGGTGGACGATTTTAATGGTCGAGTGGTAGTCCTAGAGACAACAATAGACGGGCTTAAGGGTGAAATGATTGAGGTCCGCAAAACAAACAGACGCCTCCACGATTACACCGCGCTTATGGTGAAGGAAGCCCAGCACCTTTGCACCAGGCTGGAAATAGTTGAGAATCAAGTACGGTCTGCCAATGTTAGGATTCTCTGTCTCCCTGAAGGTGTCGAGGGGGATCACCCTATGATGTTCATACGGGAGTGGCTCTCTGAAAAACTAACCCCAGAAGCTGAGGATAGCCAGTGGGAAGTGCAAAAAGTATATCGTATTACTCCTTGGGGCCATATGCAGAACTCACAAGAGCCCCGTACATTAATGGTGGTGACCTTCGGGAGTTGGAATGCGAGATTGAATCCTTCAGCATGCCCGACGAGCCAGCCCACTATTCCAGGATGAGCATCAAATTCATTTCTTTCCAGACATAAGCTATGCTACTAGACAACATCGGAAGAGATCTGACGGGGTGAGGAGAATTTTGAGAGACATTGGAGTGTCCCACACAATGATCTACCCAGCACAATTGTGGATTACACATCAAGGTAAAATCTACCTTTTCTCCGATCCTGTGGAAGTGGGTAAGTGGGCTGACCGGACGGGGGACAGAAACCAGAAACATGTGGACCAAAGGTGAAGACTGAGGACAATGTGGACAATGTGGACACTTGAATGTCTCATGCTTGTGAGCCGCAGTGAACATTATAAATAGTTGCCTTGATTGCACACTGAGATTTTTTCTATCTCTGAAAAGCTTAGAATTAAAATATGCTGGTTATTTCCTCTGAGTGTACTTCTTAGTAGGCACTGAATTCTGGAATATTCATGCTTAAATGTGGTAAAGTTTAAAGTTATTAAGGGAGAAGTTTCTACCAGTTTAAAACTTGCTATATGATGAACAACCTTGAGTAGCTCTTAATAATTGCTTTGTTTCTGGCTTGATTTTTTTAGAACAATATTACATAGGGGGATTTGTATCTTCTTATTTTTCCTTTATTGTATCTGCTGCTAAATCTTTGCTTTCTTTAGAACCCAAGATTTAAATTAAGGCATGTACATGGTGACACATAGTCCCACCTTTTATTTAGAAAAAAAGTCATGTAACTCCTGGGCTCCTAATACAGCAATTGTTGCATAATTTTAGTAATAGTTAAGAAGTTAATCCTCCATATGATGTAACTCTATATGGTAAATGCAAAAATAACCTATAATTAAGGGACCTAGGTCCCAGAAGTGTAATTACGTATGGTCTGTTTACTGTATGTGAATAATATTGTCATGTAAATGATGAAAAAAAAGTTTAAAAAAAAAATTTCAAGAAAAGTACACGTACCTCTCTTTGCCAGATAAACAATGATTCAAACGAAGACCTTAGAGTTCTCTTGTCATCCAGCTGATTGAACCCCACCCCCAAAGTGTGGATCATTATGCCATTTCAGAGTCCAGAGTCCAACTTATATTGGGCTGGAATTACCGAGATCATCTCAGTCAGGTTTTTTAGTTTAGAATTTATTTATTTGTTTTTGTTAACCAGGTAAGCACACTAGACAACAAGTGCCTATTTTCAGGTGCGACCCGGGAGGTTACAATGCAGAAAACATGGTACATTGTCATGGTAGCATACAAGCCCACAATACAGGTGGGGCCAGAGAGAGATTTCAATACAGAGAACATGGTACATTGTCAAAGGTAGCATCAGTGCCCACATACAGGGTTGGGCCAGAGTACAAAATATACACAATATAGACAAGGTAGATAGCAAACATGAATACAACTACAACTAGAATTAAAAGGTAGAGAGGACATTGCATCTAGTCTATATGAAAGGAAGGCGTTATAACCACAGGGTAACATGGGAGCATGAGGAGGCAGGAGATTAACAGGTAACCAAGGGGGGAGCGTAAGCAGTGCACAATCCGGGTGATTGTCAGGTAATAGGCAAGGGGGAGAGTAAGCAGAGTAGTAGGCCAGCAGGGTACTAGTGGGTACAGAGAGGGGGAGGAAACAGCCGGAGGACCACCATGACGAAGACTGGCTCGAACTGCAGGGAGAGTACTACCCTACAGTTGCGAGCCCAGAGGGCAGGGCAAAAATAATGTGGGTACTCAGCTGGCTTCATGCTTCTGGGTGGATCGCCTCCTAATTGCTAAGGAAAATAAGTTTTTGAGCTCCCTGGTTAGACTGGGCTGTCCTCTACAGCACTGCCTATGTACCTGTCCACTATGTCACCTCTTTTGGCTGGTAAGACTGCACTGTTCCTGCACTTTAACTCTGCCTGCCATAACCTGCTGAAGAGATTCCCTGCAATTGTGACTGAAGAGGCTATACAGTGTGAGAGACTGCTGCTTTTTCTTGTTGCTAAGCCTGTTTTTCGGACTGCAGTGCACGTAGGTGGGCTCGGGGAATGTCCTGTGAGGTCACTCAGGGAGGAGGGACTTGAGCCTTTGAAAAAGCCGCGCTGCTCGCAAGCGGCAATTCCTGCACTTTAACTCTGCCTGCCATAACTTGCTGAAGAGATTCCCTGCAATTGTGACTGAAGAGGCTATACAGTGTGAGAGACTGCTGCTTTTTCTTGTTGCTAAGCCTGTTTTTCGGACTGCAGTGCACGTAGGTGGGCTCGGGGAATGTCCTGTGAGGTCACTCAGGGAGGAGGGACTTGAGCCTTTGAAAAAGCCGCGCTGCTCGCAAGTGGCAATTCCTGCACTTTAACTCTGCCTGCCATAACCTGCTGAAGAGATGCCCTGCAATTGTGACTGAAGAGGCTATACAGTGTGAGAGACTGCTGCTTTTTCTTGTTGCTAAGCCTGTTTTTCGGACTGCAGTGCACGTAGGTGGGCTCGGGGAGTATCCTGTGAGGTCACTCAGGGAGGAGGGACTTGAGCCTTTGAAAAAGCCGCGCTGCTCGCAAGCGGCAATTCCTGCACTTTAACTCTGCCTGCCATAACCTGCTGAAGAGATGCCCTGCAATTGTGACTGAAGAGGCTATACAGTGTGAGAGACTGCTGCTTTTTCTTGTTGCTAAGCCTGTTTTTCGGACTGCAGTGCACGTAGGTGGGCTCGGGGAGTGTCCTGTGAGGTCACTCAGGGGAGGAACTAGGAACTTGAACCTTTGAAAAAGCCGCGCTGCTCGCTAGCCCGAAAGCCACTCGGGGTAAGAAATTTTAAAATTAAATTTAAGTTGAATTTAAATAAGCTGCATTATGAGAATGTATATGTATTTGTTTGTGGGTGGTTGGATAATGTGGGGAGTATGTGCAGTAAATGTCAAAGGGCAAATAAAGGAATGTAACAGTGTTAGTAAGGGTTTGGGGTTTGTTACCCTGGGGGGAGGATTTTATCCAGAAATAAATACTTTTCATATAAGGAGGAATCATTTTACTAATGAAAAATGTAGATTTATACAACAAGCAAGTACAATACAACTTAAGAATAGAATAAATAATATAGGTGTTGGAAGTCTATTTTGCACACTTTTATTGATGCAGAGTGGGGATATAGAGGTTAATCCAGGTCCTAAGAATGTAGGTACTATTACTTTCTATCATGAGAATGCAAAGTATTGTATATAAAATGGATGACTTCAGAGCTTGGGTATCAGATAAGGAATATGATGTAATTGCAATATCGAAACATGGCTACATTTGGTATTGGAAATGATGAAATTAATTTAAAGGGGTATAGATTAGAAAGAACAAATAGAAAAATGAGGGGTGGAGGGGTAATGTTATATTTAAAAAATAACCTTGGTCCTTATAAGGTGGCAATATCAGAGCATCATGAAGGAATAGATTGTTTAGTAATTGATCTGTTTAAAATTAAATTGACTGTGGGAGTGTTTTTATGCTCCTCCTAAAACAAAGCTCAAATATTTTGACACCTTTGCAGACTTTCTTTTGGATAAAGTAAAGGATAAAAGGATAGTCTTTATTGGTGATTTCAATGCTGATTGGAAACAGGGTAGAGGTATTAGGCTAAAAAAGAGTTTTGAATGTTTGAGGTTAAGACAATTAATTGAAAAACCAACAAGAACCACGTATTTAAATAATCAGGGAACTATTTTAGATCTTTTTTTTTTGTCTCTCAGGAACTGGATATTGAGTATTGGGATGTACTGCCTATAAATCTTGGGGATCATAATCCTATTATATGTAAAATAAGGAATCAGGTTTTACCAGTTCCAAAAGAGAATATAAATTGGAAAAGGGACTATAAAAGATTTAATGAGACTCAATTAAAAGATTCACTTAGGGGTTTTAACTGGAATAGATTATTTTGATTCCTGACATTAATTTAGCTATACAGGAATTTAATGAATCTTTATTGACAATGATAAATAAACATGCCCCAATGGTGCAAAAAAGGAGGAAAAATAAAGAAGATCCATGGATAACAGATAAAATAAAAAAGAGGAATTAAGGATAAGAAATAGAATATGGCAGAAAGCTAGAAAAACAAAGAATTTAGAAGACTGGGAAAGTTTTAAAAGCTGGAGAAATAAATGTACAAAGAATATTAGGATAGCGAAGAGTAAATATCATTTGAACAGATTAGAGAAAGTAAATGATTCAAAAATGTTTTGGAAATTTATCTCTGACTTAAAATATAGTAACAAAAGTAATAAGGTGGAAAGTTTGTTACAGGAAGGATGTGTGATTGAAGATCCAGCTAAAATTGCTACTATATTAAATTATTATTTTCTCAATCTACCTGATTTGGATATTTCATTACCAAAAGAACAAACAGCTGATATATCTGTAACAGAACTGATTGCTGAACAAAAATATAAGTATGGGACACAGCAAGTTAATAGGTTTAATTTTAGACCTCTAAGTACAGATGAAATATGAAAACAGTTACAAAATTTAAATGTAAGTAAGGCAGGTGGCCTAGATGGAATTGAAGCCAGATTCCTTAAGATTGGTGTGGCTATATTAGCACCAATAGTAACATATCTCTTAAATTGGAGTCTAACTAGTTCAGTAGTCCCTGACATATGGAAAGTGGGAAAGGTAATCCCACTTTATACGGGAAGGGATAGTAATGTGCCATCTAATTATAGACCAATTACGGTACTTCCAATATTATCAAAAATATTGGAACGTAGTGTTCATTCACAAATTAGCCATTATATGGAATTGAATGAAATTTTTTCAGACAAACAACATGGGTTTAGAATAGGGAGGTCCACGGGCAACGCCCTACTGGATTTCCGTAATCAGGTAGTAACTTCACTTGATCTTGGAAAAGCCACTGGGGCGGTGTTCGTGGACCTCAGTAAAGCTTTTGATTTGGTTCAACATAGAAAATTGTTAGAAAGACTTTGGTTAGTAGGGATAGAGGAAGGACTATTAACATGGATAGCATCATACCTGGCAAATCGTAGACAGTGTGTCATCAATGGTGACTTTGTGTCGAGCCTTGAGGAAATAAATCGTGGTGTTCCTCAGGGATCGATACTTGGCCCATTGATGTTTAATGTCTATGTAAATAAATTGACGCAAACAATAAAATATGGGGAGATTAGATTATACGTGGATGACATGGTTCTGTTGGTTTCTGCAGATAATATGAGAACTGTAGAACAACAGCTGCAGAGAGATTTAATTTCATTGGAAAATTGGATGGGAGACTCTGGCCTTTTAATTAATGCAAAGAAAACTCAGTGTATGAAGTTCAGTCTAGGGCATAAGTTGAAAAAACAACCACAATTACATATTCATTTAACAAATGGTGCACAAATTGAGGAAGTAAAAGGTTATAGGTATTTGGGTATGTATACAGACTCTGGTATGACATTTGAAAATCATGTTGATATGCAGATAAAAAAAGTTAATCAAAGACTGGGTGCTCTTAGAAGATTAACAAATGTACTGCCTAAATTAGCTAGAGAGAAACTTGTTAAGCAAATGTTAATTCCGGTACTTGAATATGGTGTGTTGATATATATGAATGCCTCTCAGAAAGTGTTAAAAAAGTTAATCAAACAGTTTATAGACTAGGTAAATTTATTGTTAAAGGTGAATATAAAATGCATCATTGTAAGTTATATGATAAAGTAAATTGGTTGCATCTGGAGGCGCAGAGAAATTATGCCTGGTTAACTAATTGTTATAGGATCATACATGCAAAAAGTATTCATCCTTTAGCTAAGTATATTAAATTGCAGCACCTGGATAGTCAAAGTCTTTGTACAAGAAGTTCAGAAAATAGGATTCCAATACTCAAAAATTGTAGTAATCTAGGGGGAATTAAATTACAAAATAGATTTGCTTCATCGTGGAATAAATTGCCTAAATACTTGCAAAATATAGCTAGTTTTTTTTAGTTTTAAAGGTAAATTATTTGAATATTTGCAGAGTGAATGTGTATGCTATGAATAATGTTATTCATCTTATTTGTTTATACTGTATGTATATTTGAATGTTCATTTGTGTAATTATTTTACACAGAACTTGATTGTAAACAGTGTTATTGGCACTAATCAAATACTCCAGTATAAAAATAAAGTTTTAAACAAACAAACAAACAAACTGTAGTCAGGCTTCTTCCTGCTGTGGGTCACACTTTCTGCCTGGCATGGTGGTCTTCTGCTGGGTCTCTATCACACATTCGCCTCAAGAAACTGTGAAAAGGTACAGTTATTTACTCATTTGACTTAACTGGCTACATGAATATGTTTAAATGTTTTGGTTAGTCTGTAGTCAGACTGCATTGCTAGTTCTGTTTCTGAACATATGCTGTTAAAGTGCATCTCTCTTTCTTACAACAGGCTTCATAGATGAACTACCTCACCTTTCTGGACCTGGAAGGACACTACTTCTTTATTCAACTGCGAGCTGTGTGAGAAATTCTATATTGCACTTGATATCTGCAACAAACGTGCACTTTTGCTTAATTCTGTGGGAGGTGAAACTAACTACCCTTGGTAATTGCTTTTTATTCACATATTTATTTAGTGTTTAACCAAGAAGGGGCTTGCAAACTCTGTTTATCTTGTTAGTAACTTCAGAAGGATTTAAATACTGCATTTGGGTAGACCCTTGGAGGTAGCTAGATTGTCTACTAGGATTTTCTGACAGTTAAACTATTTTTAAATAAATTACAGGGCTGAGGAGTTGAAAAAGAAGCTTGCAAACTCTGCTTATCTTGGAAGTAACTTCATAAGTGTTTGACTACTGCATTTTGGTTGTCCCTTGGGGGTAGCTGGATTGACTACTAGGATTTTGGGACAAAAAATATTTTTAAATAATTTAATTAATTAATTAATAATTTGTGATAGTTAAACTATTTTTAAAAAAGTTACTGTGGTTAAGGAGTGGTCATAGAAAAACCTGCAGTGTGAAACAGGAAAAGACAGTCTTTCAAGCAACAGAGGGAGGTGGATCTAGGTTTACGTTTGTTTGTTACAATTCTTAACATTTTCAGTGCAGGAAGAGTTTAAAGCACAGCTGACTTATTTTGGTGCTGACAGCCTTTAGAGCACAAACCACCAGGCCTGTTTTGGGGCTGGGGAGGTTTACCTGTGTTGACTTGGATGTGTGGATTTTTCTCTGTTTGATTAGCAGGGTGTTTTCTCTGTCAAATTGTTGTGTAGGGCATCTTGCTGACAGGAAGGCACTCATCGCAGCGGTGGGTCAGAGCTTTTAGCTGATTGTTTTGTGAGGGCACAGTTTAGACCCAACCCTTTCCCCCTCACCCACCCCTGGAAATAGTTCCTTTATACCTGGGGTTCTGACATTATTTCCTCAAGAGTGCAGGTGCATATCACTGTCATATCCTCTCTAGCACACTGCACTGACAATATAAGCATACACATTGTATAATATAGATATATATATATTTCTATATTACAAACCAATCACACACACAAAAAAAAATGGGAGTAGTGCAATGTAATGGCTGTGGGGCAGCAGTCTTCCGGAGTCTTTCTGGAGGCTGAGATGCTGCCCTATTTGCAGAACAACTCTCTGCCTGAGGGAGGAAGTTGCCCGTCTTCAGGCCACACTGGACAGTAGAAAGGGGACCTTCCCCAAGGCCACACTGGACGGTAGGAAGGGAACCTCCCTCATCCAGGGAGCACCAGAGCCACCACCACTACCTCAGAGGTTGCGAAGAAAGCACAGCAGTTGGACCACAGTGGGCTCAGGGAGGGTGAGGATGGTGGAACAGAGGCACACCCAGTCAGTTGTTCCACACCACAATCCATACACCATTCTGGGGAGCATAGCTCCCTATGGATGCACCGCAGAGGAGAATAAGGAGGCTGAGGACAACTGTCACAAGGAGGCCCACAGGAAGGAGGCAGAGGACACCACAAGGAAAGGAAGCAGCTCCTGGTGGGGACTCAATTATTAGGGGGATAGAACTGGGGGGAGCAGGGAAAACTGAAGTAAGGTGCCTGCCTGGTGCCATGGCTTGGAGAGACAGGAAGCGCATCCTCAGGATCATGAGAACAGCTGCATGGGAGTCTGAGCTGGACGTCATTGTCCACCTAGGGACAAATGACTTGGCTAATCATGAGATTAGAGCAGTGCAGAAGGACTTTGTAGAATTGGGGAGGGCCTAAGACAAGTAGCACACACAATATCCTTCTCTGAGGTGCTGCCTGTCAATGGCATGAGTGAGGCGAGGGTACTTTGCACCATGCAGTTTAATGAATGGTTGAAAAAATGGTGTGGAGCACAGGGGTTTGGCTTCATAGGGGACTGGGGTTCCACTTGGAGGGACACCAGCCTATACTGGCAGGATGGTCTGCATCTGTCCAGGAAGGGAACAAGTCTTCTGAGCAATCGGTTTAAATGCTTCATTGGCAAGCTTTTAAACTAATCAAGGGGGGAGGCACTGATAAGCAGCAGGAAAATTCCAGCCTCTCCCTACAAAACAGGGTACTAAATGAGAAAAAGACCGAGGTAGACAGGTCAGTGGGGGATGCTGCAAAAGAAGGTAAAGCCATCAAAAAATGGAGAGCAATGAGTACCAATGCCCGTAGTCTGAGTAACAAGCTTCCTGAATTAGTGGCCTTGATGGAGGAGGAACATCTGGATATCGTGGCAGTCACAGAAACATGGTACACACAAAACCATGACTGGGACATAAACATACCAGGATACACTATCTACAGGAGGGACAGGAGGGTAAAGAGGAGGAGGAGTAGCTCTTTACATAAGGGAAGGAATCAAAGCAACAGAACAAAATGGAAAACAGGGAGGAGAAGAAGCACTGTGGGTAAATTTGGAGACCGGCAATGGCACCACAATCCGCACAGGGGTTGTATACAGATCCCCTTCAGCAGGGGGAGGAAATGGACAAGGAAATGACAGAAAGAATACTTAGAATGGCAGAAAAAGGGGAGATATTGCTGATGGGTGATCTGAATATACCAGATGTTAACTGGAATGCAGTTGCAGCAGCCACTTCAAAGAGTGGGTTATTCTAGATGCCCTACAAGGGCATGCCTTGAACAACTAGTATTGAGCCCACTCAGAGGAGCAATCTTAGACCTGGTTCTCTCAAATGGAGATGAAGGAGGATCACAGATGTGAAGTGGGTAGCCATCTGGGAACTAGCGACCATCGAACAGTATGGTTCACAATAAACACAGCAACAAAAGTCAAGCCATACAAAGGCAAAAGTACTGGACTTTAGGAGGGCTGACTTGTTAAATGGGTGAGTGCCTAAGAATGCACTGCAAATGGGCAGGAAGGAGGGTGGAAGTACAATGAGGAATAATAAAACTGCCATCACAGAGGTAACAAGCCTTTGTGTGAAGCAAATTAACAAATGAAACAATGTAAGAAACCACTATGGTTCTCAAAGGAAGTGGCAGTGAAGGTTCAAGAGAAAAGAAAGCATTCAGGAAGTACAAGGAATCACAGAAGGAGCAGGACAGGAACTGTCAGTTAAAGCAAAAGGAAGCTGGGAAGGCAGTCAGAACAGCAAAGGCCCAAACCGAGGAAAAGATAGCCAACTCAGTTAAGAAGGGGATAAAACCTTTATAGGTACATCAGGGAGCGAAGGAAGACCAAGGGAGGGCTAGTGAGGCTTAATAAAGAGGAGGGAGGAGGGTTGGCAGAGGGTGACTGTGAAGGCAGAGATACTAAACAAATATTTTTGCTCAGTATTTACAAAGGAAGAGGGGAGGTACCTAAAACAAACAGTGGAAACACTCTGGATACAGAAGTTGATACCAGCCCATTTACAGAAGAAAGGGTTCTGAAAGAACTCTTAAAACTGAAGGTGGACAAAGCAATGGGGCCTGATGGGATTCATCCCAGAATTCTAAAAGAACTAAGGGTAGAACTAGTGACACCACTGACTACCCTCTTTAACAAATCTTGGGAGGATGGGGTGGTACCCGAGGACTGGAGGAGGGCCGATGTGATTCCCCTTCACAAAAGTGGGAGCAAGGCAGAAGCAGGAAACTACAGACCTGTTAGTTTAACCTCAGTGGTAGGGAAAATGATGGAATCACTTCTGAAGGAAAAAAATTATTAGTATCTAGAGGCCAGCGGGCTCAGGACCCAAGTCAGCATGGATTCACAGCGGAAGGTCATGCCAGACAAATCTGATAAATTTCTTTGACTGGGTGACCAAAGTAAGTAGATCAGGGAGGGGCTGTGGACATGGCCTACCTAGACTTTAGCAAGGCATTTGACATAGTCCCACACAAAAGATTAATATACAAGTTAGCCAGCCTGGGAGTGGGTCCCAAGATGACAGCCTGGGTAAAGAATTGGCTGGAGAATAGGACACAGAGAGTAATAGTAAATGGAGTCCACTCTGAAGAAAGGGGGGTTACTAGTGGGGTACCGCAGGGTTCAGTATTAGGACCGGTCCTCTTCAATGTCTTTATAAGCAACATTGCAGAGGGACTGGAAGGAAAAGTATGTCTCTTTGCAGATGACACAAAGACCTGCAACAGAGTTGATGCACAAGGTGGGATGGAAAGGATGAGAAGGGACTTGGCAAGGTTAGAGGAAAGGTCAAATGTATGGCAGCTTAGATTCAATGCTAAGAAGTGCAAGGTAATGCACCTGGGTAACAAAAACCCAGGGGAAGAGTACACAATGGGGGGTGAGATACTAACAACAACAAAAATGGAAAGGGACCTGGGGGTAGTCATATCAGATGACCTAAAGGTGGGCAAGCAATGTGAGAGGGCAGCAAGGAGGGCTGGGGGGATACTGGGATGCATAGGGAGAGGCATCACCAGTAGAAAACAGGAAGTTATTATCCCTCTGTACAGACAGTTGGTGAGACCCCATCTGGAGTACTGCGTGCAGTTCTGGAGACCCAATCTCCGAAGGACATAGACAGGATTGAGGGCTGTCAGAGGAGGGCAACTAATATGGTGCAGGGTCTGCACCAGAAGACATATGAAGAGAGACTTAAGGAGCTGAATATGTATAGCCTCGAGGAAAGGAGGAGGGAGGGGGACATGATAGAAACTTTCAAGTATCTCAGGGAATCAACAAAGTCCAAGAGGGTAGCATCTTTCAAAAAAGGTGTGCAAGAACAAGGGGCACAATTTGAAGATAGAAGAGGCGGCTCAGAGGTAATTTAAGAAGTATTTTTCACAGAGAGGTTGTGGATGCATGGAACAGACTTCGGAGGAGGTTGTGGAGTCAAAAACAGTGGTGGAATTCAAGCATGCATGGGACAGTCATAAGGCAATTCTAGGGGGTGGGGGTAGGAAGAAGTAGGCTGCTGGTTAACTAGGATCTGCAGCTTATCCAATAGGTAGGGAAATGGGCAGACTGGGTGGGCCAAGCGGTCCTTATCTGCCGTCAAAATCTGTTTCTATGTTTTGGAATGGCCTTGCTCTGCAGAATCACAGGCTCTCCGATACAGTTTGCAACATCCCTTGTTTGGTCTGTTGGCTGTCTTTGCTGTAATTCTCTTAAATCTTTTCTCCTCTATCTCTATACTCCAACCGCTGGATCTGGAGATTGCACCTTTCAACACCTTAACTGCAGTCTATATTCTAGCTTTCAAAATCCATCTCCTAACCCTATATCCTTCCATGTGGATTCTGGCTGGACAGCTTTCACAGTCCAACCTGACACCATGTGGAACAACAACTC
Source organism: Neoceratodus forsteri (assembly GCA_016271365.2). Classification (NCBI taxonomy): domain Eukaryota; kingdom Metazoa; phylum Chordata; order Ceratodontiformes; family Ceratodontidae; genus Neoceratodus; species Neoceratodus forsteri. The sequence continues at coordinate 1,421,665,991 of CM028129.1, forward strand.
TTTACATCTGCTGCATTTTCCCAGAGAATGAAAATCTTGGAACCAGACATCAGGAAGGCCTGTGTCAACCAGTGGGAACAGAGGAGCTATATCCACATGTCTCTCCCTACAAGCCAGGCATAATAAGACATCTCTGTTAAAACTATCCCTTATATCCCATGGTGTATAAGTCTGTAGCCTGTTAGATACAAAATTCAGGTAACAGAGGACAACTTCACCCTTTCACTTTTTTTTTTTAACACTTTTTATTGCGTCTTTAGGTTGCAGAAAATGCCAACAAGTTGCATCTTCAGCTTCTTAGTGGCTACATTTTCCATCACATTTGTTTTAGTATTACAAAGTCAGTTCTGGGACACAATTCCTACCATAACACTGGACTTATTTACATGGCCTATTCACCTTGTATGTGTGTCGGTAATGCTTTCTCCAAAAAAAATGGGAAGAGCCAAATTGTTTTTCTTGTTATGCTGATTACAAATTTATTTAACATGTTCAGTTTTTGTTTCAAGTAACAAATATTGTTCACCCTTTGTTTTAAGTACAAAGTAAGATTCAAAGTTTGGGTCACTTATCTTGCATTCAAGTTGCAATTAATTTCTACCTCTGCTTTTTCTGTTCTGATCCTTCTCTTTAGGATACATGATTTATCGTTTTTTACTAATCAAAAGTTTCAATAAAAACTTTACAAATACGTGGCAACATAGCAAATAGGTTTCTAAGTCCTTATTTAAGTGGTTAATTTGTTTATATAAAGGGATTTTCTAGTATCCAGGAGAATTTTGTTAAGCAAAATTCAGATTGTGTTTAATAAGAGTGGGGATTGTGAAAACCTAGGAAATTACAGGCCAGTGAGCATTACATCAATGGTGGGCAAGCTGTTGGAGTCAATCATAAAGGAACAGATAGTTGATTTATTCGAGGATAAAAGCCTACCAGAGAGGAAACAACACAAGTTCACAGGGGGCAGGTTGTGACCAATAAGCCTGAATAACTTTTACAATTCAGTGACATAGATATTGGATAAGAGTCAGGCAGTTGACGTTCAGCATCTAGACATCAGTAAGCCTTTGATTCAGTACAACACAGGAGGCTTATCAAGCCATTGGGGGAACAGGACTGCAGGGAGGACTAACCAGATGGATTGGCAACTGGTTGTCAGATTCTACACAGGGAACAGTCCTGAATGGTAAATTCTCTGATGTTAGAAAAGTCACAAGTGGAGTGCCACAACTATCTGTCTAAGGTCTGTACTTTTTAACATGCATGTCCGTGACACTGAGGTGGGGTTACAGGATAAAGTGTGTCTGTTCGTATATGACACTATACTCTGTTGTAGGGTAGATAATGAAGAGGGGATCAGCAGCATGAAAAGGGATGTAGAAAAGGTGAAGCAGTGGTATAATACATGGCAACTAAAATTTAAATGTAAAGTGATGCACATTGGAAACAAAAATCTGGAGAATGAATGGGGTCAAATTAGATCCCCAAAAGGAGGAATGTTACTTAGGGTTATAGAGAAAAACAGCTTGAAAGCCTCTTCCCAATGGATAACAGCTAACAGGATGCTGGGATGCGTTAGACATGGTTTCACTCGTCATAACAACAAGGTGATCTTGCTGTTCTACAGGTCACTAGTTACACCTTAGATAGTCAGATGGCACTTCTATATAAATTACATTTTGTGTATCTGGCAAAGGGCAGATTTGGATGCAGTTAATTTTGCTGTCTGCCTTAATTCAAATAGGTTCAACTTAACATTTACAAAAACAATGAACAGAGAAAAAAATAGAATTTTTATACCGAAAGTTCTACGTGGATGTTAATGGTGTAGTTCAGACAGGCAACTTTCGTAAAGTAACAGCTGCCAATACTCGATTGCAAGCTGCAAGTTCCCACCTTTTCAGCCTAATAAACAGCATACCATTAGGCCATTTTCAGTGAAACTGTGCCACAGAAATAAATTTTGATTAACAAGCAAATGATTAGAAGGAATTGTTTCTAGACAGGGGTCATCATGTATTTGATTCTGCAATTTTCATAGTATTTATTGTTTGTATGCATTTAATGTTTCTTGTATTTATGTAAACCTCAACTTGTCACCTGGGAAAATGGACATTTTGCTCATCAGGCCTACAAGAATAAAAAATAAATGAAAATGAAAATGAAAATTCTAGTAGAATCAAAAACCAAACACACAGAACTCACAGGTGACCATTACACATTATAACTGGTTTGCTGATAAAGTTAGAGAAGTTGTTTATAAGCACTGTCCCATTTTTTTGACTGATGCCTCCCTGAAGGTTCTTTTGGGGGGAAAGCCTAGAGTTTCTTTCTCCAGCACTCCTAATATCGGAGATGTGATAATGCACAGTCAATATGTGGAGAATGATGGACCACACTGAGGCAGTATAGCCTAGAAGGTTACAGCACTGAACTGTAATCTGAAGACCTAGCTGATCTGAGTTTGAAACCCACAACTGTCTCTGGCATACTGTATGACCCTCAGAAAGTCACTGAATATCCCTGTGCTTCTGCGATGCACCTGGAGTGTGCTTTTCCTGACCAAAAACTCTAAAATAAAAATCTTGGTTACTGACTACACCAAATATTTTTTTTCTTTGCAAAAAGTGCTTGGTCTGCAAATATACCATGTCTGACAAATTTATTTTATGTTAGAAAGTGATAAGAAATTTTAAGTTCTTCAATTTGCAAACTGCTTTATGTATCACAGTATGCTGCCTAGTGTTTTTGTCACGAACTATATGTGGCCAGGACCAATAGACAACTCAAACTCAGGCTGCAGGAGCTCCTCAGGGTGATTAAAAACTGGCTTATGGATGAGTGCAGTGCAGGGGCTTATTTCTTACAGGCACATAATAAGGACCATGCCTCTTTTAGATTGCAGCCTTCGACTATGTTCCCAGCAAGCCAAGCAGAGGACATGGAGTAAATACTCTCTTTAGGAAGGAAACTTGGTGGATTCATCATTTGAAGCCTTCACCCCAAAAGGGCTAAAAGACTGAAAGGTATATAATTTGATCTGTTTTTCACTTGTTGGTTTGTACAATTTTTCATGATCAAAATGTCTGTACCATTTCTACATTATTCATCTTTATTGCAACTCTTCATTTGTTTGACATTAATGATACGTGGACTGTATTTTTTTATATTGAAGATTTTGAACAACTGAATCAAGCATTTGTTAGAAACTTTGTCTCAAAAGTTAGTCCTTGTATATCCACTTCCTTGCGAAATGTTTTAATATACATCCCTTCAAACATGAAATTAAGTTAATATTTGTAATAACTAAAAATGCTTAGATACAAAACATATTTGCATCACATCTACTTCTTGGGTATTGGTATTTTTACTGTTAGTACTTTATACTTCAAGTAGCAAGTTTTAGCCCTAGTCTTAGCTTTTTTTTTTTAGGTTGTATATTCAAAATAGTATTGCACATAACTTTATTCACCACGATTCATAACGGGCAGGAGGTATGCGTGAAAGGATCGTACCCTGCCCACGCAGCCCCGCACATGCGGAGAGGCGCGTCCCGGCTGGTATTCACCATTGCTGGACATCTGTCTGTGCCCCCCTTGGCGTGTAGGAACACAAGGGGCAGATGGGTGTGGAGCTGTGAACCCAGGTGGGCATTCAATCAGATGCCCGTCCAGCATCTCATAGTGGATTCCCTGCTCCACAGGAGCAGAGATGTGTGGGAGGGTGCAAGCTGGGACAACACCGTGTATGGGCACTCGCCCAAACAGCAGCCTCCAGCCCTCTTTAGTTGCCCAGTGGGCTGGGGCTCCATTGGGGGTGACATCCCAGACCTGCTGCGGCTGACAGCTGCACTCCATTGGGGGCACACGATGGATACACCATTTCATCCCGGTGTAAGGTGCACCCCCTGCACTCCACACCTTAGGAATGGCGTGGAGTGTGGACACACACCCTGGCATGCCCTTGGACTACCTCTTGGATCCAGCACGCAAGGCACTAGCACACCTGTGGTGAATGCTGTGGGGGGGTCAGGTAGACTCCTGCTGTACATTTTCACGTAGGGCTGCCTACGTGCCTCCTTTACGTGGCATGTAGGTGATCCGCTCCTTAGTGAATCACCCTCATTATGAGTAAATTTTAATAGGATAACAATTTAGCATAGACTTTACAACCTTTTGAAAGCACTTTAGCATGTGAATTAATTGTCTTACATGGCACATATACAATATCTTGCAATAGGACTTATAAATGTTCATCTATGCTAACAGCTTTGACTTTAACACTGTGAGACTCTGACAAAAAAACTTCACACCACTCATCGCTGATATGTAGGGAAGTGTCTGGCTTCTGCAGCTGGCAGCACAGCTCTGCACTAGTGGGTGACTGTATTATAGTGTATGGTGGAACGTCGTTCTCCACCGAAATCCATCGTTGTCGAAACCTTGTAGTCACACACTAGTGACATTCGCAGTGCAGCAGAAGGATTTTTTCTACTGCACTGCGAACGTCACACACTGTGTCCTCGAACAGCATTTGACAGTTAGGGCTCACTCCATAGAAAGGACACATAGTGAAAGCAGCAATGTCGGCGGCAGTAGTAATGTTTAGTTAAAAACGTTCAAAATGTAAAGTTCTGAAACAGTTATAATGTCAAGTGTGAACACGTTCAAAATGTAACGTTCTTTTCTCCTTCTAGTAACCTACGAAGAATGTTTGGAAGCAGAAGCATGCCGTAGTGATTTTTTTCTCAAAAAACGACATTCCACCATACACTATAAAGAAAAGTGCATGGGGAACAGTTGACAACAGGGCATCTTTCACTTCACTGGCACTATGACGGCGGATTACCTCCGTTGTCATAGTGCCAACTCGGTGAAAGAATAGCCCTGTTGTCAACTGTTCCCCATGCACTATCCTATATATGCACCGTAGTTTAAAGTATGTTTTTCCCATGACAGCTGCTCTTGTGCGCCCAGGTATTTCGTGTTTGCATGCCTTCCTAGTGCTGAGACATTTGATTCTGAGTGCTGGGGCTTTTTTCTTGCATTGGTTAATCTAGTGGTTCTCAAGTCCCATATCCTGGTGGCCTTAATGGACCACAAAGTGTGGCCACCAGAACTTACTGGTTGCCTCATTCCTTATTTTATTCATCCCAAATCCTGATATAACATGTTTATATTCACAGAGTATACAATAGTTCAAATCCCTGATGTGTTTTCACTTCAAATGCAACTCCCATGTTTTTTGTAAAGGCAAGGAATTGTCCATTCCATCACCTTTGTTATCTGGGGCTCTAAAGAGCTCTGTGGCCAGAGAAAATTGCGCTAGTGACAGCATGCGGTTACTGTGGCCTCATCCCAGAAGTATTATGTGCAGTTTCAGAACCCACATCTGAAGAAGGAAAGGAAGGGCTGCAAAAATGATACAGGGGCCGAAAGGCAAGCTCTATCAGAAATATTGAGCAGACTTTTTTTTTTTTTTTTTTAAATAATTTATACTTTTTTCACCTTTTCTGAGTCTGCTTGATGGCTCCTCCCCAGCACCATCACTGACCTTCTCGTGGAATTACCAGTTATCTTCCACTCACAAAGACCACAATGTGGTGGGTGCCAGCTGGGTCAGGGTGCTGGCATGGAGTAGCCTTTTTCCTCCTTTTCTCCCCAGGGGCACCATGCACAGTGACACAAGTGTGCACGCGTGCTGCAGTGTGTAAATGCACCAGACTTTCTGAGGCAGCACAGCCTCTCCCATTATACATGCTCCCATCTGTGCCGCCAACGGTCTCCACCAGGCAGCGGTCACACAGTGAGATACTTGCCCCCCCCCAAGGAAGGAAAGTCCTTGAGACACTCATTTCTTCCTCCCACAGTTGGTTCATGATGAACCATGCCTGTTCCCAAATGCAGGTTGCCGGCATAGAAAGCAGTAGCACTATCACTGTTCTACTGGCCCAGAATGGGCAGTCTTAACATGTACTTGCTGGAAGAAAGAAGGGTAGGATAGATTCCTATAAATACATGCAGGAACATAAAGAGTGAACTCCTAGGAGTTACTGAAGAGAATGAATAACACAACCACCATGGGGGCCTAACCTCAGACTAGCGGGGGAGATTAAAGAACGATGTCAGAAAATACTTCTTTACAGAGAGGGTGGTACACAGGAAAAATCTGCCCAGTTATGTGAATTATGCCAGAATTAGCTTCAGTTTCAAAACCCAGCAAGACTGTTTAAAGGGAGTAATATGAAACAATAGGGAGGTAGGAGCAGGGAGAGCTCTAAAGGGGCAGAGTAAAATTACATAGGAACAACAGAGCAGAAATGATGGACTACTGGACTTTTACTATCCTTTACCATCTACGTATTTACAGAAAGTATCTCATTTATTACAGATACCATTTTAAGGAAAACTGGATCTTTGTGTTGCAGACTTCATCTGTTCCTTTGGCTTTAGCATCCAATGAAGTCACAGTCCTTTGTTTGTGACATCAAGTGTGTTGCTGTGTAAATGATTATGAAGTTAGAGAGAACTGCAGCTTCCCTGAAGGTTAAAGCAGGAGGACTGGGGGAACCAGATCCTATATTCATGCAGTTGCCCTCAGTAATAAAGAATACTGAAAGATAAGGCCACTTAGACTCACCACCCTAGCTCCCAGAACTCACGACTGCTCACTGTAAGCCTTGGTTGGTTGGCCCACACTCACATCAAGCAGGGCCGACTTTAGGGAGCCCCCAGCAGGATTAGTGAAGTCATGGGGCCCCCCAACTGACCCACCTCCATGTGTTTGACCATAGCCTATATGCACATTTTATATTTAGTACAACCAGTGGCATATTTATAGTTTTTTAGGGGGAGATGACAGAGTGTTAATTCTGGGGGTTGTTCTTCCCATTCCATCCATTTCTGCCGATCTGCCTCTTATTAGCTGGATTGTAGCTTAATGAGGCACTTCATGACATCATGATGCTACATCAGAAGGCACTGCATAGTCTTTTATTGCTGTTTTAAGAAGATAAAATGACAAAATAAAATTTAAAATTGAAACTGCTTTGGTTGGGGACCCCCAGTGACTGCAGGGTTTGCTGGTGCCTGCAACCGGCTATGTATCAAGGCAGCTAAAGATCTACGTATGTGGCTATATAAGGTGCTGCTAAATTACCTTTTTCCCTACATCACAGATCTCTTTCATAGGTCTCACAGCCAATATGCCCTGAGGAAATCTAATTCATTCTCCTGGATATCAGAAGGTATATCACACTATTTGGGAAAATGACGCTCAGCTGTGCCATCCTCATAACATGGAACAATTTGCAACCCTAGCTAAAGTTAGGGACCCTGGTTAGTCATAATGTTTTCAAAGTTCTCATTGATAACCTTTGTATTGATGTCTGTGCTTCCAGATAAGTTAATTTTATTATGCTTTCCATCTTACTATGATATGCTGTTGCCTGTACAGCACAAATGCTCACCAAGTTAATACCACAAGTTATTTTAGTTTCTCTGTACACATTTTTGCTTTCCTAAATAGAAACATAGAAACACAGAAACATAGAATTTGACGGCAGATAAGGACCGCTTGGCCCACCTAGTCTGCCCATTTTCCTACCTAACAGATAAGCTGCAGATCCTAGTTAACCAACAGCTTAATTCCTCCTACCCCCCACTAGGACTGCCCTATGCCTGTCCCATGCATTCTTGAAGTCCCCCACTGTTCTTGACCCCACAACCTCTTCAGGGAAGCTGTTCCATGCATCCACAACCCTCTCAGTGAAAAAATACTTCCTTACATTACCTCTGAGCCATCCCCTTCTATCTTCAAATTGTGCCCCCTTGTTCTTGCACATCTCTTTTTCTGGAAGATGCTACCCTCTTGGACTTTGTTAATTCCCTTGAGGTACTTGAAAGTTTCTATCATGTCCCCTCTTTCCTCAAGGGTATACATATTAAGCTCCTTTAGTCTTTCTTCATATGTCTTCTGGTGCAGACCCTGCACCATTTTGGTTGTGGATGTCTGTGTAAATCTTTCCTGCCTAATGTTTCTTTTGTAAGTCTGTGTTACATTATTATTTCTTATTGCCAGTTGTATTACTTGCACTATCTTGTGTCCTGTATTATCCTACTGTATTTTATTGCTTACTTTGAATTGACTTTGGCTTGGTCTTTGTATGCTGTCCTACTAAGGACCTCCTTGTAAATGAGCTTGCTCAATTGAGCCTTTTCCTAGTAAAATAAATACAAATACAAAGCAATCAATAAGATGTAAGCCGAACTGTATCTGAATATCATACTTTAAAAGTCTTCCTGGATACTGGTAAATCCCTTTTAAGTAAATCAGATAGAACACCTTTGGTCAGGTTTACAGTTACCTATTGGTTTGGCTGCATGCCTTTTTCTACTTCAGCTACGGCAAACGTGATATTTCCAACTACCCCACTTCAACCCCTGATTCTCGGATACATCCTACCACCTTCCACAGGGCTTCAGAATCTGATCCAGAAGGGACATGCATCCTCAACACTATTTTCTTCTCGATTCTGCAGGTCCTATATGAGCTTCTGATGCCTTCCAGTTTAAAAAGCAAGCACTGCATCTTCACTCACTCCCCTGAAAAAGATACAATGTGTATATGGTATTTGTCCCTGAAAAAAGCAGGTGACGAAGGGTTTCTGTCAAATGATCTGAATCTTTAGTTTTTCATTCTTCTTTTACATTCTTACTTTACCAGATAATTTAAAGATGCAGACTTACAGACATAAGTACCTATTCTAAGTGACAACTGTATTCTACAGTTTAACCATTTTTTCAGGGATGTTCAAATTTTAAATGTTTTTTCTTTTTTTCATATTTCAAGATTTTCATTGTTATGTCACTTTGTCTTCCTGTTTTCCCTTACTGTAGGCACATAATGATATTATATTTACTGGTTAGTGCCAAATAACAACTGCTGGCACAACCTCAAAAACGCTGTAATTCTTCTGTAAACCACCTTTGCCAAAAAAAAGCCATCAGCACACCTGCACTCTTGTATGAGAGACTGTTCTCACGTTGACTCCGGAAAACCACTAGCGCGAATGACAGCCCTCTTAAGCGTTCAAGCAAAGGAAAGTCGGGCACAGTTCCATAATAAAAGTCGGTCTGGAAAACATTAAAAAATGGAAACTTGCTCTTGTTTCCTGCCGCCAAATGAAAGGGAAGGGCAAAAATTCTTCTCAAGCATTCAACAAAATGAAAGCTGGCACATTTCCATAACAAAAGGCGTCATGCAGAACAACCAAGGAAAATGAACATGACAAAGACCATTATCTAAAATATAAACACAAGTTTTGTTTTAAAAACTTCTCAATTTTACTTAAACTGTTTTTACTTAAACCTCCATGAACTAGAAATAGTTACCATTTAGGGGAGAAATGGGTTGGGAGGTGGGGCTTAAAAAGCTTCAAGTAGCCCCACAGATATTTTTCTTCATTACTTGCTTCAATCAATAAATATAAAAAATAAAACACGGGGAAGTCTGCAAACTTGGATTTTATTCACACCCTCGGTGTGTGATGCCCAGTTAAGCCCTCGCCCTCGTATACTACCATACTAAAATGCCAGCAGAATAGGCCTAATGGTCTTTCGAGTCTGCTTGATTTTCAGCTTATACATACTTCCCCATGCATTATTCTATACATTTTCTTACCATGCTTCTTTGAGGTCTTACCAGGATTCACTGCATTCTGTTGCTGTCTCATTATAAATTATGGCCCCAAAGCAGTATCTCCATCTATGGCCATCCCCCCCTTCCCCTTCTCTCTTCTAGCCATGTTTTTTCCTTCCTCGATAATGCCAGATGCTCCATTGAGTGTTCTTCCTTATAGAACATGACAAGCTGCCAGGGTTTTCAAGCAGACATCTAAACATCCATTCCCAATCTGTGCTGCAAGACCACAATTCACTGTAAGGGGGGGGGGGGTGGAACAAACACACTCATTTTTCCTCTTGTTTCTAGCATGTTTACACCACCTTCCTCGATAAAGCCAGATGCTACAAGGAGTGCTCTTGCCCACAGTACACAATCAGCTGCCTTGGTTTTCATGTGTACACACAATCAAACCAAACCTCCATTTTTAATCCATGCTGCAAGATCAAACTCCATAGTGAGAAGGGAAAGACAGACACTCTAATTTTCTTCTTGTTCAAAAAAACATTACACCACCTTGCTTTTGGTTACTTAAAAAAAAAAAATCAATATATCATTCTCAAGTGACCCGCTTATACCATCCGGACCTCAAATCAAGTTTTGCAGCAGGCACACCAGCATCTATATGTCACCAAAGGCAGTGATACAGCTTCTGTTGCATTTCAAATTTTTTTAGGGTTATGTGACTGAGCCAAAATTCATTTACAATGACAACCCTACATAAATACCAATGTTATATTATGTTATATAAAACAATTTAAATACAGTAAAAAACATTCACTTGAAAAAGATAACAATTCTCAATACACATTATGCACATCCATATAAATAAAAGCATCAATCAACTGACAAACATGAGTGTTCAGAAGTTTTGGGGGATCAATTTATAAAACAAGAGTATTATTAAAGCAGCAGTGTGACAGGGTTGGGTAAGACCCTGTCCCATTTCTTATGCTGAGAGAGTTACAAGCAAGGATCTATTCTGTCCTCTCCTGCGTTGCCACTTGTCTGTCTCATTGTGCAAACAAATTTTTCTTGTGGCACCTAGGAATTGATCACTCTGATGGTTTTACAATTTCTTATCTCCCTTCCTTCACTTGCTGTTTCTATTCTTTCTCTCTTTCTTATTTACTTACCTTGCTTCTCTATTATTAATAATAAAAACAATGTGTGTGAATTTGTATGTGAAACTGGGATCCCTTGGTTTGTAAATGTATATAAGTATATTGTTGAAATGATTGCTGAAAGCTAAATGGGTTTCAACAATCTCTAATACGGGGGGGGAGGGGTTGACCTTGAGATGTAGTTTAACATCCAAAAGCTTGTTCATAGACTGTCAACAGGAGACCAGCTCTGGGACAGAATGTTCTATTTTACTGCACCTGTTAAGGACTAGATATGCTCTTCAGGCTGGCCTCAAGAAACAGACTGACAAAGTTCTGGTACATTTTTTGAGAAACATGCGAAGCAACTTACAATCAGCATTTCTTAGTGACCATACAGTTCCTTTTCCAGCAATAATGTTTGTCTGCCAAAATATCAATATGCCAATTTTTCTTTTCACTTTCTTTCATGCCTGAACCAAGATATGGGATTTTTATGTTTTTAAGATAAAAATTAAAAAGCCATGCCCACCATGAAAAAATTTAATATCTTACTAAAGTGCTGTGCTGTTTTACCATCAGAAACATAAGCTAACACCATCCTAATACTGCCACATTATGAATCTTAGCATGTATATTCAACTGGCATCCTCAATGGAAGATATTTTTTTTAAATAGTGAGTGATGGCCTTGAGACATTAACTGCAAAATTAGCTGTATATGCTGTTTTAACAATGTCTAAGAAAACTAAAAATGAACTGCGCATGAATCTAAGGATGTCAGAAATACAAGTTTGCCAAAAAAACTGTAACTATATGATGCTATATGATGAAATGTTTTGGTGCCTAATAAATACTGCAGCTTTAAACCCTCAGTAAGAATTGCAGGACACCTGTATGTTCCTTGAGACTTCATCTGAGGTACTCAGCATGGTGCAGTGGTGTACCATTATCTTACTTTTAGAAAATGGGTATGTTATATCCTCCCTTTTAATTGGCCAGTTCCCTACCCAGAGCCATAGTCTATTTCATACATAACTGCCCACTAAATAACAAGTGCCACTTCAGGGTGCCCCATTACAGTATTCTTGGGCTACCCTGAATTTAGCCAGTTGCCATTTCCCCCTCGCTGATCGAGCCACAAATTAGTAAATGGGCCTATCTCCCCCTTTTGCAAGAATTAATTACTATACAAAGCCCATTCTTTTTATAAAGCACAATCAGTAAACCGGTAGCGTTTACTATAAAATGCAGCTAAGCTACAAAACTGTATGGTACATTCTGCAGGGAAAGAGCAGCGGCTGCAGCACCACCCTGCTGCATGAGAAGAGCGGTACTTTCCTCATTTCCTGTACCCCAGATGGCCATCCATTTTCAGTACGGGAAAGGAGGAAAGTGCTGCTCCTCTCATGCAGTATAGCGGTACTGCAGCTGCCACTCCTTCCCTGTAGAACATACCATACGGTTATGTGGCTTAGCTGCATTTTATAGTAAAGGCTACTGGATTACTGACTGTGTTTTATAAAAAAAAAAAAAAAAAAAAAATGGGCTTTGTATAGTACTTTGCATACGGATCCCTGTAATTTCACCCACTCATCGCTCCTGTCTCCTCTGTCCCTCTAGTCGCCTGATAGCTAGATTTTATAACAACTGCTGACTGAAAAAGGAAAACTAGCATAAAAAAAAAATCAATCTTGCTAGTCAACTATTATCAGTTACTGTCGAAAACACTACTGTCACACACATCAGCAGTAGCAGAGATGGAGCTCCCCCCTCTCTCTCCCCCACTCAAGATATTTACCCATTACAAGTGACTGCCTCCTCCTCCCGCTGCAGTCAATGTGGTGACAGGTAAAATAAAAAAATAAGCTTAACATTACCCAACACCAGCTTCTCCCAAATGTGAACAAATACTGCACCGGAACCACATTGTCTGTGTCGGTGGGTAACCATAACAACTATCTATCTATCTACACACACATACACGCCTAGCTGCTAAAAAAGCAGAGCATTCTTATACTTATGGAGGACCCATTTACTCAAATAAATAAAAACAATTAACAGTTAACTATATATTTTTTAAAACATAAATAATACAGTTGCCCGTTTTTTTAAGCGCAATAATACCCTCCAGGATGGGTGGTATTGTGTTATACCGGACCTTCCAGGGGCTATAAGGCCATCTGCCTGTGGTGTTGAGCTTCAATACACCCCAGGTGGTCCATATAGCACAATTTTATTTTAGATAGTTGGAAAAAACCTTTGAGCAGTAGCTCTTTTACAAATGTTCCATTGTCTTGAGGTAGATACAAAAAAATGATACACAACACAATGTCAAGAAAGAGTTACAGTGAAGGCTGTACAACAATACAAAAAAAAACATTTAGGTTGACAACATCAGCTGGAGCACTGGGCAGCCAGTTACATACAAAACAAATTAACATTTACAATACTGTGCTAGGGTAACCAGATCAGTAGAAAGGAGGAAAGCTTAAGCTAAAGCTTAAGGACCAGCTAAGTAGGGGAGGTAGTGCAGGTGCTGGGAGCAACCATCATAGGTGGCCTTGTCAAAAGAAAGGAGTGAGTAGAGGGAGCTGGGGGGAATGACTGGGGTAATCTGGGATGAGGGGGGATGGGGAGGTCAGGGGTGGTATGAGGGGAAGGGAACACCCTGTCGGGTATTACTGCTTCTTACAGTCATGGTTAGAATATCAACATGAGTGAGAGCAGAGTAGCAAACAAGTGTGTTTTTTTTTTTAAATGCCACATTAAAATCCACAATAACTCTCTTGATTTTAGGTGTGACATTAAAAAAGACCATTGGAATGTATTACAAATCTTGCCATTTTAAGAAACTTGCTTTACAAAGATTGAGTTTTTTTCCTATTCATCATTTTCACAGAAATCGGGAATTTTACCTTGAAATGGACCCAAGTTTTGTGCAGAACATTTAAACATCTGTAAAATGGTCCAAGACTCCCCATACCACACATTATTATCGACCAGAAGCGGTTTGTTTTCCTTTTTTTACAGGTGCAACCTGGGAGCACAGGGAGGTTAAGTGACTTGCTCAGGGTCACACAGTATGCAAGTAGGGGCTGTGGGATTCAAACCCAGGTCTCTAGGTTTGCAGCTCAGAGCCTTAAACCACTGCGCTATACTGTAAATGTTTTGTCAGTACAGTCTGTAAAAAAAGGCAAGGCTTTGGCAATTTGCAGTGGACTGACACATATAAATGTAACGTTTTATTGCTCAACGCAAAGGTGTCTGTAGCCCCAGGAACTTATATATATAATATACTGTATTACTATTACAGTTTTTACCTTGCACCATGCATGTTGCCATATTTTTTCAGTGTGTACTGTTACTGTATGTGGTTTTGTATATATGCATTGTACGAAACTGTTCAATAAAAATGAACAACCAAAAAAAACCAACAGAGGAACTTCAGATAAACGGTCTAAAGTGAAAAAACAAAAAATGGTACCTGCAACCTTCACCATGGAGGCTGACATCTTGTATTCAAATGCAACTTTAATGACACGAAAACAAAATACAAAGGAACTGAAGTCTACCGGGTAGCTGTGCAATAGAAAGGGGTTCCGATGACTACCACAGAACGGAAAGAGATGGGAAGTCTTTTAAAGCTGGACCTGTTTGCCGTAACAATTTCCACATGTGGGCCCAGACATGGCAGAAGGAAGAACGAGTACTGTGCTTGAAAGCTGTTTGAAAGTATTCAGTGCCAATACAGCGCATCCTGAACAGTTTCTCAGGTATCGGCATATCGCATCCGTGCGAAGATCAGTCGTTTTGGTTATAGTCCTGCTGTGTGTAATATAATTTCTTAGGGCGCGAATACTTAGTTTGTAAGGTATAAACAGTGGGCATGGGCACAGGCATATTATTTGGGCTACTTTTACGTTTCTTTCTGTCAGTTGTAAATTAGATCATGCGTATTTTTTCCTAAACTGCCTTTAATCATGCTGTGATTATAGGCGAGAGAAAGAATGTTACATTAAAGGAATATTTGACACATGCACTGTCTTAAGGTCTTTATTATGCATGAGCCGAATGGCCATCTAAAGCTACCAGCAGTGCCTGTTTTAGACAACATGTCCGAGTGTCCCCACAAGTTTTGCAAAATGTCACTTTTGTCCTGTTTTTTGTTTTCTTGTCCCAGTTTTGTGCCCCCCTTTTTTTTTTGTTTTTTGCTGACTTCTAATCCGTGAGTGACAGTTATTTCAGCACCACTGTGACACTGCTCAGGCTGGACAGCAGTTTGCAACTTCAGTTCCTGTGCCTGTGTTGTACCGCAAGCATGTCAGTGGGAGCACAGTAAAAAGCATGTTCCTTCTTGTTAGATTAGACTGGGTAGTAGTGCAAACAAGCGCATGTGGATGTCTACCTGCCAGCAGCTGAGAGGGACTCCAAACAGAAAAGAGACGGCAGCAGTGAACTAAGATACCCGTACCTGATCAACTGTAGGGAAGTGTGTAAAAACAATCTGGTGTGGGGTGGGAGTCCCCGAAGTGAAGTTTGTTCAGCAAATGGGGTGAGTGTAAGTGGGTTGGATGGGACTGTCAGGAGGAGCAATACATGCAGCTTGAATGTCTGATCACAATTTAACGCAGGTTTGGTTCTAATGAGCTTTGTGTACATCATGATTTGGAACTTGCTGCAACAGAATGACTTATTGTTTTAATCTGAATGTTTGGTACTGGTGTTACTGTGGGGCAGCATGGCCAGAGCAAGCAGCAACATTTAATTGATTGTTTGCAGCGTTGTCGTGCGGTGGTGCCCATGGGAGTGACGTGGTGGTGGTGGTGGCGGGGGTTGTCATACTCAGGATGGACTGTCCCAGTTTTAGGCCTCAAAGTTGGTAGCTTTAGCCATAGCAAAAGTTAAAAGTATACAAACATTACAAATAAATATAATAGTTTTGTAAACTATTAAGCTGACAGTCGTACAAGTTACACTTTAAACTTATTATTGAATACCACTCTCTGGCTCAGCCCATGTTAGAGCAAGAAAAGTCTATTTCAGGGGGAGGAACCCAAATCCAAGCAGGACTGCAGCAGAGATTGAAGGACTGGATTAACAGGCTTACTCTCCCAATTATTCATAACATATATCCATCACCAACCAGTAAGAAAATTAAACACCACCGTTTCAGGGTGTCAGTAACCCATCATCAGGGAGTCTGGTTATGGGTTTTGTTAACACATGAACTGTTATCCCTTTTGTATTGTTCAGTCACTTTAAGACATCTGGTGTAAAACTTCGTTTTTCTCACGTGCAATATTTCCTTCCTAGAAAGCGGAATGCTGAACGCCATGAGGGGAGACAGCACCAAACTGGCTGCCCTGTGAAGAAAGGCAGTGTAGCCATGAATACAAATATTGTGAGAGAATTATACCAGATGTCTAAAAATGATTGAACAATATGAAAGGGATAGCAGTTCTTGTGTTAACAAAAACTGTACCCAGATTCCCTGAAGAAAGGGGTACAGACACCCAAAACATTGGATGAAAGGGGTACAGACACCAAAAACATTGGATGAAAGGGTACAGACACTCAAAACGCTGGTGTTTTATTTTTGTACTGAATGGTGATGGATATATAGCATTAATAAACCTATATCCTATGAATTGAATGAAGAAGGTGACAAGACTTTCTATAGATACATTAGTGAAAGGAGAAAGTCCAGAGGGGGTATTGCTAAGCTTAATGGAGAAAAGGGAGCATGTGAGGAGGAGGACCCTGTAAAGGCATCTATCCTAAATAGATACTTTTGCTCAGTATTTACTGAAGAGAAGGTAGGGCAGGGCCCACAGCTCAGCATCATGGACACAGGGGAGGGAGGTGAGCACTACTCCCTTCACAAAAGAAAGGGTCCTACAAGAGCTTGCTAAGCTCAGGGTGGATAAGGCAATGGGACCTGATGGCATACATCCCAAGGGTACCTTAGGGAGCTAAAGGAGGAACTAGCAGAGCCATTAGCAGAATTGTTTAGTGAGTCTCTGAGCACAGGAGAGTCCCAGAAGACTGGAGAAGGGTTTTATGTGATCCCGCCCACAAGAGTGGTAGCAGGAGGAGGCGGGAACTACAGACCAGTCAGTCTTACCTCAGTAGTGGGCAAGATTATGGAGGCACTCCTTAAGGAAAGGATAGTGCAACACCTGGAATCCATAGGGCACAGGATCCAAGACAGCATGGGTTTACAAAGGAAGGTCCTGTCAAACTAATCTCATAGATTTCTTTGACTGGGTAACCAGAGTGGTGGACCAAGGGGAGCAGTTGATGTAGCCTACCTTGACTTCAGCAAAGCTTTTGACACTGTTCCACATAGAAGATTGATAAATAAGCTAGGTAGGCTCGGGGTGGGTCAGAAGTTGGTCAACTGGGTGGCAAACTGGTTGACTGGCAGAAAACAGAGAGTGGTGGTAAATGGTATACAGTCAGAAGAGATGCAAGTCACAAGTGGGTACCTCAGGGATCAGTCCTGGGGCCAGTCCTATTCAACATCTTCATTAGTGACCCCAGATGGACTAGAGGGTAAGGCTTGTCTGTTTGCAGATGACACCAAGATCTGCAACAGGGTAGATGATCCAGATGGAGTGGGCAGAATGAGAAGAGATCTGGATAAACTAGCAAAATGGTCAGAAGAGTGGCAACTGGGATTTAATGCAAAGAAGTGCAAAATCATGCACATAGGAAGAGAAACCCTGAAGCCACTTATAGGCTGGGAGGAGTTGCTAGCAGTCACAAAGGAAGAAAGAGACTTGGGCATCATCATCACTGATGACCTAAAATCATCAACAGACCTCTAAAGCAGTAGAGTAAGGCTAGGGGTGTTAGGGTGTATTAGTAGGAGTATCACAAGTCTAAGAGGAGGTAATAATCCTCTGTACAAGACATTGGTTAGGCCCCATCTGGAGTACTGCGTGCAGTATTGGAGGCCACACCTTCACAAGGACATTAACCAAATTGAGGCAGTCCAGAGAAGGGCAACCAAAATGGTGCAGGGACTGCATCAGAAGACATATGAGGACAGATTAACAGAGCTCAATATGTATACCCTTGAGCAAAGGAGGAGAGAGGTGATATGATCGAGACATTTAAACACCTTAAGGGCATAAACAAGGTGAAAGAGTCTAACATGTTTAAATATAAGAAAATTGCAGGACAAGAGGACACAGCATGAGATTAGAGGAGGCCGATTAAGGGGAATGTGAGGAAATTCTTTTTCACAGAAAGGGTGGTAGATGCATGGAATAGCTTACCACAAGAAGTGGTGGCTATGAATACAGTGCAGGGCTTCAAACAGGCATGGGATAGGCATAAGGAGCAATACAAATGACTATGAATAGATAGGTCACTGACAGAGCAAAGGCCGATGGCACATTTATAAGGTAGAAAAAGAAATGGGCAGACTGGATGGGCCTTGCGGTCCTTATCTGCCTTCAACTTCTATGTTTCTATGTTTCTATGAATTGCATTGGGTGAATGAGCTTGATAATCTAGTCCTTCTGTCTTTTTTTTTTTTTCAGTTAAATGATTAATTGGTATAAAGAGAAAAGAGTACACTTGCACACAAACATATACAAGAAAACTGAAGCCAAAGAAGACCCTCTCGGGGGCTGGGGGGTGGGAAGGCGAGCACCCTCTAGACTGCTGGCTATCGAGCAGACACAACAGACTGTTAGGCCTATTCTGCTGGCTTTTAGTATGTAAAACGGTGGATACATTCTAAGCCAGGGCAAGCTCCTTGGAGATGCAATTCAACTGTAATGTGAAACAACAGTGTTTAGCCATGTTCTAGTAAATGTATTCAGGCAGACGAGGGAATAGTTACAGCAAGTATTACATAATCATTCAAGCTCTGGTATATAACTGTGCATGAAGGGTAACAGATATGTTAAGGATTTAGCTATGTATTATCACATGGTCTACCTACTGATGCTAATGAGAGCCCTGATTTGGGAAGGAATCCTAATTGCTCTAGGGAGGTGATGGGTGAAGGGGGGGTCAGGGTTATATCCTTCTCATGTTGCACATTTGCGTGCATGGAGGAGGGTATGTGGGATAGCATGAGGGTGAGACAGGGATTGTGGGGAGGAGGGGTAGTGGTGAGGCTCTTAGTTAACCTGCTATGGCGGTCATATCTTGCAGCATATAGTGTCCCTTTTGTTGTACTTAGGCATAAGATAGGGCTCCCATATGTGCTTGAGAGTCCAGTTTATTGCACCTCTGATGATGAACTCTTTTGTAGTTGGCCATTTTTTTCCAACTTCCTGTTGCCACTCAGTCGGGGGGGGGGGTGGAAGGTTCTCTCTAGTGGCAAGTATTGAGCCCCATGTCCTCAGTGATGCCCAACTTGACCAGTCTGGGGGTAAAATTGAGGGTCTCACCTAAGAGTGAGTTGCAAACTTGCTCGACTCCTTGCCAGTACTGTGCAAGTACCAGGCAATCCGATGGTGTGTGTGTTATATATAAAATTTTATATATATATATGTGTGTGTGTATATGTATATGTGTGTGTATGTGTGTGTATATGTATGTATGTATATATATATATATGTATGTATGTGTGTGTATATATATATATATATATATATATATATATATCCTTAGCCTGTGTGCATCTCCAGCAGCTGACTGAGTGCACTAGACCCATTTACGGAGCCGCTAAGGGGTCCTATGCTAGTGATATAAGATCTTAAACTGTGTGTAATGGGTCTTTGTATCCCTTGCTGTGTGCTTGAGATCCCTGCAGCACCTACTCCAGGCTTTGGGAAGATTGGTTCATCTAGCTTCTCTTCCCACAGCTCACAGCAGTTCTGTGGGGTCTGACTGCATGTCCCTGAGGCCACGACAAAATCAAGCTGGCTTTAGGAGGTATGCCTTTCTGTATCTGCATAAACCTATTGAAGTTGTTGGGGGGACCTCAAATCAATAATGGGGCCCTAGCAGATTGACCAAGGTGTGTCTGGTTGTAAGAACGGTCAGTGTTGGTTTTTCACCTGACCAAAATCTTCATGTAGTTGTCCGAATGTTTTGAGATGCTTCAAGCTGGCCCAGATGATGAATCCCTCTGTTTGACCAGCTGCTCCAGGCTGTGGAGGGCCCACCTATTTTGACAGCTTAATTATTCCACTGAGGGAAATCTGGGGGTGACTGGGGGGACTGCCGTGTCCACATGACACATTTAGCCCATGCTGTGATTAGGGGAGTCAGGGCGGGTGGGATTTCAGCCCCCATGACAGGCAGCTGTCCAGACCTGATGCTGGTCATTGGAATCCTGCTAAATCAGGTGTGCCTCACAGTCTGCCCTTTTAGGTATAGCATTTGCACTGACACAGGCGTAGACCTGAGACTGTTGTGACATGTGGTGATCCACATGTTTCAGAGCAAAGTCTGGCACCTTAAGGCCTCCTTTGCCCAGAAGTAGGATGAGTTTCTGGTAGCTTAGCCTTTTGTGAGCCCTAGATGAAGCTCAGCATCATTTGTTACATAGACCTGAACGGCACAGGCCGTATCTTAACAGGAAGGTTATGTAGGGCATAGAAAAGCTTTGGGGTTGCCACCATCTTGAAGGCATTGACTGTGCCCCAGTGGGAAATGGGTAGGGGATTCCATCGAGATATGCCTTTCCCCGGTTCTGTGTGAAGGGGAGGTATGTTGAGCTTGGTAACATTGGTTAGTCCCATGAGAAAAGGATACATATGTATTTTACACTGCCATTTGCAGGTTTAAGCCCCCACAGGAAGTTTTTCTGGGAGCAGGCCACATCGCAGGAAGGGAGCAACAGGGACTTTTGACACATTGGCCTTGTAGGCCAATAATTTACCATATTAGCCAAGTAGCTCGAGAAGTGCAGGATCTGATTCTTCTGGCTGTGTGAGGGTCAACATAATATCATTGGCATAAGCTAGAGCTTTGTGCCCTGCCCCCATCCTCACACTGTGTATGGCCACCTGGCAGTTAGTTGCTTGTAGGAGAGATTCTAAGACCAGAGCAAACCGTGGGGAGAGCGGGAACCCCTGACAGGCGCCTCTGCTGAGTGGAAACGAGGCTTAGGCTTGGGCACTAGTGACCACTGATGCTGAAACCCCGTGGTACAGTGTGCACACCCATCCAACAGACTTCTCTCAAAAGCTGAAAGTCCTCAGTGTGTGGAAGAGGTATCCCCACTCCACTCTGTTGAACACTTTTTCAGCATTGATGGAGAAGAGGACTGAGGGGGATTTGTTTGTCCCGCTAGAAGAGATTCAGGAGCCTTCTAGTGTTATCTTTGCCTCTATGCTGTGGGATAAAGCCCACCTGGTCTTTGTCAGTAAGATCAGAGATCACTTCTTTCAATCACGTTGCAAGGATTTTAGCATGAGCCTTGCAGTCAGCTGAGATCAAGGAGATTGGATGGTAGCTCCTGCACAAAAGCAGGTTCTTAACCCTGCTTGGAGATAAGGGAGTTCACAGCCATCCTCATGGAAGAGAGGAGTTTTCCCTTTGCACATGCCTCATTTAGTGCATCAAAGAGAGGTGTGAGAAGGACCCCCGCTGAAGGAGTATAGAAATTATGCTGGGAGACAGTCCCGTCTTGGGACATTCCTAGCCAGCATCTCCCAGATAGCCCGCTCCAGCTCCTCCGGTGTAAAGAATTTGTCTAGGCCTCTTGTTAAGCCACACTTAAGTTGGGAGTCGCAGCAGGGCCATGAAGCAGATACATTTTTCTAAAGTAGGTTGGACTTCTTGTTGGTACAAGGACTGATAGAAGTCTTTGAAGGCAGTGTTGATACCATCATGGTGCCTTAGAGTGACTCTACTTTGCCCTTTGACAGCAACAATCCTAGACTTCTCCTGGTGTTTCTTGAGCTGGTGAGCCAGGAGGCACCCAGGTGTCTTACCTGCCTCCCAGAAGGGCTGTCAAAGACAGTATAGGGCATACTTTGCCTTCTGGGGTGGATGTAGGTTGACCTTCTACTGTGTGCCTGTGATACTCGCCAGCAGTGCTGGAGGATGTTGTGGGTCTGACCTGTATTTCTCCACCATGTCCTTGATCTGCTGAACCAGTTCTTGAAGGTCTTTGGTCTAGGCCTTTTTGAGGTTTATTGCAGAGATAATTCACCACCCTTGGATGAAGGCATCCCAGTGTATTGTTGCGGACATGTTTCCAGGATGATTTCTCTCCAGGAAGCCTTGGATGTCAGTCTCTAGTGAATTGCAGCAGGACACTTCCTTAGGGAAGTCTCCCATAGGTTCACACCAATATTTGCCTAACTCCTTATGTGTAACTGTTGTGTGCCTCTTCCAGTTGCCAGCAGTGCTATTGCTGTCCAAATGTAGTTTGTAAATAAAAATATACAGCCCCCAGAAGTTATCAATGTGTTTGTCCTCCATTTTACCATCACTGTTGCTGGAGGATGATGTAATCAGATAATGGTGCTGCAGTAAATGCAGTATCACCAGTAAACCAAACCCACAATGTTTGGTTCCCTACTTGAGTAGTGGAGGAACCCTTTAAGTGTTGTGCACATCTTGAAGTGCAGTTCTAATAGGGACTCTGACCATGTGTGATGCAACACTGATTTGACATGTATATACAGTATTTATATAAGGACGTGCCTGTATGTGTTGTGTTACTGTTTGTTAGTAAAAATGTTTACCCAATAAATGACTCTGGGTACAACAAGAGTTTTGAGCAGTATTATACAGCTGTTGTATTATTTTCTATTTGTGTTAGCATTTTCTGTTTTGATTGACACCAGCAGTGAGAGACAATCTTGCAAATATGCCCCTTTCCCTTTGTAACTAGGCAGTCAGTGATTGGATGGCTGCTGTAAGGCAATAAAGGCCCCATCCACACTACACCACTTGAAATCTGTAATGGTTCCAAACCGTTACAGACCGTAAACGGTACAGTATGTCCACACTGCCAGTGAATAGTTTGATAAAGGATTGAAAATGGTACAGCCTGTCCACATTGTGTGTGATAGTACACTACCGGTCAAAAGTTTTAGAACACCCCCATTTTTCCAGTTTTTATTGAAATTTAAGCAATTCAAGTCCAGTGAATAACCTGAAATGGTACAAAGGTAAGCAGTAAACTGCTAGAGGTTAAAAAAAAAAAAGTTTAGGTTAGCAAAAACTGCTGTAGAGAAATTGCAAAGAAAGCCAAGGTGTCAGTGAGTACAGTTTCCTACACCATCAAAAGGCACTTGGAAACTGGAGGAAACTCTGACAGGAAGAGGTCTGGCAGACCCAAAGCCACAGCAGAATCAGAAGACAAGTTTCTGAGAGTCAACAGCTAGCGTGATAGGCGGCTCACAGGACAACAGCACAGAGTGACTGGCACCCTGAACCAAAAGGGCTACCACAGCATTTTGCAGCGCCATGCAATACCCTCTGGTCTAGCCTAGTTGGTCAGAGGTTCATCCTACAGCAAAATAATGATCCAAAACATACCTCCAGGCTATGTCAGAACTACCTTTGAGGAAAAGAACAAGACGGTAGGCTTCAAATCATGGAATGTCCTGCACAGTCTCCAGACTTAAATCCCATCGAGCTGGTTTGGGATGAACTGGACAGAAGGGTGAAAGCAAAGCAAACTACAAGTGCAACACATTTGTGGGAACTTCTGCAACAGTGTTGGGAAGAACTTCCCGAACAATATTTGATGTCCATTGTAGGAAGAATGCCACGAGTGTGTTCGGTGGTTACAGTATATCTGCAAAAGGTGGCTACTTTGATGAGTCAAAAATTTAGATTAAATTTGTTAAACAAAATGATTCTATGATTTCTTTTTATCTCCAATTGTTTATTTGTTCTATGCTTTAATTTCAGAGTACATTGAGACATTAACCTGCGTAAATTTCAATAAAAACTGGAAAATGGGGTGTTCTAAAACTTTTGACCGGTAGTGTATGTGTGGTCCCAACCCCGTCGAAGCAGAGCATATCCCATGGTGCACCTGGTGAGGACAGCTTTGATGAGAGGCACCCACCCGCAATACATATGGGGTAGTATGCATCTGTACAAGCCATAATGTGCAACATACAGTATGGCAATGATCTATTACACACCTATGGTGAGGAGATGACAGGGAGAAGGTGCAGGGGGGCTGCATGGTGGATACAGGGAGGTACTGCTGTGAGAGGGGGGCACAGTGTGTGACATGGCAACATGTCCAACAGGGGTAGGGCACCGGGGCACGATAGCCGGTCAGGTACTGCTGCCGAATGGCTGATGGCAGCCCCTCCACTACTGCCATCGTGTACCCCACCACTCCCCACACAGTGCCACACATCTATTGGCCACTGCAGCGGTGTTACACGATGCACCCAGGAGCTCAACCGCCTGTATGTGCACCACTGGCACTGTTCCACAGGTAGTATTGATGCCACAGCCTGATGGGCAGGCGGAGTACTCCCAGCCCATCACAGTGAGAGGCGCCATCACGGACAGTATATGGATACTGGGAGGCGGGGCTCAGGGAGGCATGTGAGGACGGGTAGGTCATGGGGGCACATGGGTAACTCCAGGGTGGGCATACCTGTAGGTTGGGTTACCCTGCTATGGAGACCGCCCAGTATTGCAGCCTATGTCAGGCTCTCACGCTGTCGCTGGTACGCTTGCAGCCTTCTCGCCCCCGCCGCATGCATTACACCAGTGCTGCAGTGCATGCGATGGTGGGGGACTGGAGGCAACACGGTGGAGCATTTAGACACACACACACCGGTAACGTTACAGAACTGCAACCGTTACAGGAACCATTGTTGAAACCACCTCACAACAGGTTTCTAGAACGGTTCTGAAAACACCTTCTGTAACATTACCAGTGTAAATGCAAACCATTACGGTAATGGTTTAAGCCCTCTGTAACGTTACCGAACTGTTTTACTGGTGTAGTGTGGACAGGGCCTAAGAGTTCAGCTATAACAAGGACTAGGTTACCAGGGAAGCATCAGCTGCTACATATGGAAGAAGGGTGATTTAGTGGTGAAAGCACAGGCACAAGAACTGGGAGACAAGTTCCCTAACCTCCTTGGGAACTGTGATGGCCCCTCAGGTCCATGACTTTAAAAGTGCCCCCCATTCCAATTAAAAATGATTAGCAGTGATGTGAGAGCTACAGCATTTCACTTTGAAGGTACTGAGGAAAAGCTGTGGCAGTCTCTTCCCTCCTCCCTCCTCCTTCTGGTTTGTAATGCCAGCATTTGAAGTGGGATGTCCCTCACAAATCAGATGCTACACCTCAGCTGTTGTAGGTAAAGAAACTAATCAGTCTCAGTGTTTGTAGTGCTCTGTATCTGCTTAGCCCACTCCTCCCATGTCATATGCATTCTTTCTCTTGGTATTTCCAGTCAGAAACTCAGAGTTAAGGACCATTTGAAATGTTAAACCATACACTAAAGTAAGTGATATAGCTCTCCACTTTCAGGCTGCTGAAAGGGGGATGTGCATACCTCTCAACTGTCCCTGATTTTCAGGGACGTCCCTGATTTTGCCTCAAAATTTTACTCTGTCCCTCCTAAAAATTGTGTTTTCGTGACCAAACAGCATGGGTTATAAGCATAAAATAATGTCAAACATTAAAGTTACAGACTTGTTCTTCCTTAGAAAATGTATTTTATACTAAGCCCTTTATTCTACCAGCTTCCTGAGTGGATATCTCCAATTTTAAAGAAGTGTCCTTGATTTTGGTCCTTTGTCCCTGATTTTTTTTAAGCCTTGTCCCTGATCTACGAGGCAGGAGGTTGAGAGGTATGGGGATGTGCATTATTTGTGCAAAGGAGAAATTCAGTCTTGTGTGATTGTTTGGGAACCTGCCCAGGCCCACCTTGTAAATGAATCTTTTCAAGGGTGTCACCTGGTTAAATAAAGAGTGACTGCTCGCTTACTTGATTGATTCAGTGTACTCCTGTCCACAACATGTTACAACTGTCTCACAGAGAGGAATGAGCAGCACAAAGAAACAGATTTTGTTTCCTATGAATTAAATACTATTAGATGTATTATTTGCTCTACACATATTAAGGCTACAAGTACTACTCTCTGTGTGGAGTTGCATGAGAGAACTGTCTTAAGCCATTGCAAACTTAAACTAAAATAAGGATGGATAGCATTGATACCCTTATGTTTTCTTTTGCACTGTTGCTGCAGTGACATCACGGAATGGGAGGGGTTGTATTACAAGTGACTCATTTGCATGTAAATGGAGGTTTGCTTGACACTTTACAACCTTGTGTTAGAGTTTCAGACTCTAGCTATGTGTTGCAACAGAAGAAATGACTGATCTCTTATTGACGTATGTAAAGTAATTGATGTAATGTATGAAAAATACATCAGACATATCCAAATCATAAATATACAGGAGTCTTCTCCTTTAAGGAAGGAGGTGTTAAAATGCCATCTTTGCCTGGATGGTACTGTAGCCCCTGTGGGAGCCATGCAGAGGAGACTGGGGTGGGTTCAGAGACAATCACTGTGCCTGTGTCTGCCCCTGTGACATCCAGAACCCAGGAACAGGGGGATGGGCCACAGGTCTATCGTAGAATGTGTGCAGTGAACTGCAGAGTGGAATGAATAGTCTTGCCCCTTGGGATGTACCATCATCCAAATGTCAGCAAACCCAGTTCATTTGCCAGATTTACCGGAGTCAGGGATGCTGGCATTTGAGCTGTCATAGGTGTTCTGCTCCTGTCCGGGAAATCATCGAGCACTGTGTTGGCACTGCCTCCGACTACCAGCTGCCCGCTGTGGCATGTCACCAGGGTGCTAGCCAGGGTTGTGAAGAAAGCTACATCTGTTTGATTGGGCCCATACGAGTTGCAGCTGGTGACCTGTTGGCTGTGCAGGTTGTCTAGTACAATAACGTATTTGCCCTCTGAGTCAAGGATTCCTTTTCGGCTATAAAAGGGGTGTTCTTATGTGTAAGTATAGCTACTCTTCTGCTTTTTGAAGTATAGGTGTTACTATATACCTGTGAAATCCACCATGTCTTAAGTTTGAGGATTGCGGGTTTGGTGAGGTGGGTTTTCTGTAAGGAAGCAATTCCAGCCCCCTTCCGCCCAAGGTGGTCCAGTATCTTCCTTCTCTTTATGGGTGTTGTGATGCCCTTAACATTCACAGAAATCCACTTAAGGGGATGGCCCACCATGTTTGAAGGTACAAGAGACGCAGAGGAGAAACATGCAGTGTGATGGCATGTCATTTAGCATCTGTATGGCATTGAGAGCAACATACACTCTTGTACCAGTATCCTAGTCCTAGTGGCTGTCTGGGGTACTGCTGCCTGTGCACTGGGCTTCGTATCTGGTATAGTCCAAGCATCTCTCTGTACCTTTTAATGGCTTTCAGGAGATATTCCTGAGCTGTGTAACGAAACCAGTAAAAGTACATTATTGTAAACCATTTTAAAGATATGTGCAACCATAAGTAACTGTTGAACATGCAGATAATAAAAATAGAAATGACTGTTCTCCTAGTAGGAACAAGTGGGCCATGCCCACACAGGGGTGAAGGCCCCCTGAAGTGGCTGCCCTTTGATCACAGCATGTCCACCTCTGTTGTGGAACATGCTGCGAGGCAGTAGCTGTACTAATGACCCTAGTTTCAGAAGGTGAGGGGGAACTTGGAGCCCACTGTGTAACCCTCCTACCAAACCAGGGAGCTGTCCAGAGCAGTGTGCTTCTGCTCATGGGTTAAAGGAGGGAGGACCGGGGGGGGCTTGGCTTATTGTGATAGGGCATGGGTAACAATGCTATGCCTATCAATGCAGGCATTCGTCCACTGGCTGAGGGGAAGGAAGGCTATTTAGTGCATGCTGCCCTCATCAGCATGTCAGTTGTGAGGAGAGGAGCAGAAAGGCAGGTTTGTTCCAGAGCATTTGGGAGAGAGGCAGGGAGCGGTCAGAACTAATTCTGGCTGCTTTGCCACCAATCTCGGGTGTTCCATGTCTGGCCTGGGGCAGTCCTTCACACTGATGAATTTGGAGATGGGTGAGCAGGACGTATCCCATTAATATGCCGACTCTTTATTGCTACCAGAATAATTTACAGTATTTATTTAAGTCTCGGATTACATAATAATGTTGCATGCTTCTTGTGCAACTTTGTTTTTTTAGCATCTGGCAATGTTGCTGATCCCTGGGTCGCCCTTCTTGACACCAGGGTGCACCACGGAGTTTGTTATATAAATAAGTGGGGGTTGGGGGGCTATTCCCCCCGCAATTGAGGTCGCTCCTACTGCCGAACGGCAGATAGTTGGAGTGCGGTGGCTTGTGTCAGAAAGTTGGAGGCGCTGTATTTTACACTGGCAACTTGGTTGTCACTGTGGCATGGGTGAACTTAAACAGGACACCCAGGCACATTTAAGCATGGTTGTCCGCCCCTCCTCTTTGTAGATGCCTAGTTGTCTGTGGTAAGCAACCACAGACATCTTAACAGTGGTGAGGACTAGCTGTGTGCAAGTGGGGGGTCAGAGTTAGTAGATTCGGTAGTGTTGGGGTGTGCCTGGTTAGTACCGCCATGCTACCTCTCTAAAGAGCATGGGGGGTTCCTTAGCAAAGGCAGGGGTGATGAGGTTGTCTGTATTATAGCCCCCTTTGTGCTTGATGAGAGATGGGTATGTGCCTCTCGACAGACAGGGCGTGTGCACACATTGTCCACCTCGCACATTCAAGGAGGACAGTTCTGGTGAGTGCACAGTTTCGTGTCTCTGCTAATGGCTACTGGCCCCCGCCTCGTAGCCTAGATGGTCATGTGGAATCACAAGCTGAGGCCATCGGTCATGACCTGGTTCCCCTCAACAATCTCAGCTCACTCCCTACCTTTCATTGTGTCTCAGCCTTCCCTGCCAGTATGCTACTGTGATGTTGTAGGAGCACAAGTAAAGGTGCTTACACATGCCTGGAAGGTGCAGAAAGGGGAAAGGTTAAAAAAAAAAAAACAAAGAGCATGACAAGAAAGGGAAAAGGCTGGGAGTCCAAGCAATAATGAAAACCTAATGCTGTAGCAGTATTTGGAAAAACACCTGTGACCTCAGTAATGTGGGGAAAACATTTCAGTTAGTCAGCACAGTCAAAAGGATACAACATAAATAGCCAATCCAGAGAACGTCTGTTGGCTTCAGAAGCATGTAGTTGCTAGAGAGATTCCTGTTGAGATCAGGTACAAGGTTCTGGCCACAATCCACCGTTCTGCCTGGGTTGTGTGCCACTGGTGCTGGGCTCTCACCCACCATACTGTGCTGCTTATTCCGCCCATGTTTGTTCATCGTCACTCACTGCTCTTGGAGGGGAGCTGTCGCTGGCTTCACTGGGGAATCCAGGAGCAGGATGGCCAGAGGAAGAGAAGGTGGGTTGCCCATTCGCTTAGGGGCTGGTTCATCAGCAGAGTCCAAGCTGGCTGCTGATCTGCCGGAGTCTCTTTTTACATCCTGGTTGATCGGGTCTCATCAGCTGTCCCCGCTCGCTGCTTATCTCTGCCCTGGCAATTGAACCTCTTTGCTTTAGAGGTCTGCCAGTCCATGGAGTTGTCTGGATCCTCATTTCTTTTTTTTATTTGGTACGGATATTTTCTACGCCCCCTCTGACTCCAGTGTCTGACTCCTTGGGGATCCCAAGGCACCTGCCTGGTTCTGTGCTGTACCATACATGCTTTGTCCCCTTCACAGAGCTGTGGTTTGCCCCCTATGGTGGGGTCAGGGGGTGGCCAAGCCCCCCCCCCCCGAGTCTCACAGGTCTGTCAGGCGAACATGTAGCATGGCGACCACTGCTGGAGTCCCAGGAGTACTGGGATTCCATTGCCTACGAACCCCGGGGCTGTTTTTTCCTTGTTTTCTAGTTACGTCCCCACAGGGTGATGGAAAGCGCATGCACAGTGGTATGTGGGTGTGCGAGGCCACCGTCTGCCAGACCCTAATCTGCTGCTTTGACTGCTCGTGACACCCATGGTCACCTAGGTGGCAGCATTGCAGCAGAGGCAGTGATCCTTCCTCCCCTGGAGGAGGTATCATCTGGGACGCGCTCACCTCATCCTCCCAGCTGGCTCCTGGCGACCCAGGTTGGCTTCCAAACCCAGGTCACCAGCGTTTCTAGCAGTAGCACTACCACTGGGCTGACTCTTGGGTCCCCATTTCTCAGTAGGCTGTGGTGCTGTATGTTCCATGTCAGCTTGTGCTGGCCTGTTTTCTGCTGTTGTCCTCTGCCGTTGTCCCATTCCAGCAGGAGATTAGGTTTGTTCAGCCAGTGTGTAACTATGTAATGTTTTGCCTCTTTCAGTGTGGAAAATGTGAGGAACACCATTCCGGTTTATACTTAGCCTGGCCGGGTACTGGAGTTTGTAAGAGATCACCAGTTTCTGGAGGACTTTCTTCACCCCCCTCTGCCTTTGAGGCAGCTCTGTAGCGTAATCTGCCATGTCAAGGGGCCTCTGTCCTGAGCCAGTACCAGAATCTTTTTTTTGCCTGGGGATCTTAGAAAACAGGCTGTGGTGGATCGAGATCTGTCTCCTGGTTTGGGTGGTTTGCTGAGAGTCTGATGTGCCCTCTCAGTTTCAGGGGCTGGTTTGCAGGAATGCTTCAGCAGGTGTGATAGCTCCCACTGTAGAAATCCGGCCACATCTTGTTGCTCAGCACTTTTGGAGAAACCCATAAACTGAAGATCATTTCTACGGCTGTGGTTTTCAGAGTCCTCAGCCTGCTCCCACAGCAGTCCCACCAGTCACTTCAGTGCCTGGATAAGAGCCTTGTGGCAGGTGTCCTTATCGTCTATTTTGGAGAGGTATGTTTCTGTATTTCTCATCTTGTGTTGTAGTTCCTTTACTTTTTCTTCAAGTGTGGCCATGGAGCTCTTAAAAACAGTTATTTCTTTTAGGACTTTTCTAGGAGAGGCTTAATTTCTTTTATGTTTGTTTGCGGGTATATGTGTCGTCTGTCTCTCTTATCTTCCCACCATTTTTGCACATCCGACGACTTCAAAATCAAATATTTCTGAGCAGGAAACAGATTTTAGTGTGAGCCTCAGGTACTCATTTGGACCTTTTCTTTTTTTTTTTAGCAGCATCAACCACAGCAAGTTTGAGCAAAATTTGTTGCTTTTTTTTTTATAGAGATCTGGACAAAAATGTACCTGGTTGGCACAGAGCTGCTCTCTCAGGCTGCCATCTCGTTCCGCAGCTCGCACATGTGCTCAGTCCTTCTACTGTATCTTTAAACTCATTATGCTTTTGTAAAAAATGTCATGCTATTTTCCACTTGTCTGGAGTTGGCACAATCTGTAAAAAGTATGAAATATTCTTATCTGCTAGCCCTTTCTCTCTACTGTATTTATAAACTAAACACATTCCTTATTTAAGCAGAATGCAGAGGAGGCAAGTCTGTATGATGTCACTAGGTTTTCTGTTGTGAACAACCAGATATTTTCTGTTCATTTGAATTAAACATCTTACTGTATAGCAATGACCAGCCAAACTCTTTCAGACTGTCGACATATTGTGCAATCCACTCTGTCTGCAGTCTGGAAGAGATTTTTCACAGATGAAGTGTGATGAGCTTGCCCAGTTCTTCACAGGTAAGATTGCCAGCATCAGATCTGGCATCCGTCCTGCTCTCTCTTTAGGGAGTTGTGGTGGTCAGTGAGAGGAAGCAATCCCTTGTGTCTCCTGGTCTGACTTTAGTAGGCCGGCATTCACGGATGTTGTGAGGATTATCCAGACTGTACGACCAACCAGCTGTAGTTTTGATCCAGGCCCTATACCACTGTTACTAAGTTGTGTAGATATTATCTGCCCGATCCTTGCTGAGATTGTCTGGAAATCTTTGGAGCAAGGGGTTTCCCCGCCCTCTTTAAAGGAGGTGGTCGTTCGACCACTCCTTAAAAAACCTTCACTGAATCCAGGCGTCCTAGCTAACTACAGACTTGTCTCTAACCTGCCCTTTGTGGGTAAGGTTATTGAAAAGGTGGTTGCGATACAGTTGGACGACCATCTTATGAATCACAACATCTATGAAGCTCTCCAGCCGGGGTTTAGGAAAAGACACAGCACTGAGACTGCCCTTGTCCGGGTCTTAAATGACCTCCTAATTGCGAGAGATTGAAAGGCTCATACTATTCTAGTCCTTCTTGATCTCTCTGCAGCATTTGATACTGTGGATCATGGTGTGCTGTTGGAGTGCCTGCGCTTTCTTTGTGGACTGTCTGGTACAGTATTATATTGGTTTCAATCTTTCCTCACGGGGCAGACTTAGATGATTACTATGGGGATTTACTCCTCTGATACCATCTCTCTGTCCTGTGGGGTACTGCAGGGCTCCATCTTGGCGCCCATGTTGTTCACAGTCTATATGCTGCCATTAGGAGACATCATTAGGTGTTACAGTCTAGGTTTTCACTACTATGCAGATGATACCCAGCTGTATTTGTCCTTTACTCCCGGTCAGGATGATGCAATCCCTCTGCTTAACAGCTGTCTAGCCGAAATCAATGGCTGAATGAGCGCCAGCTGGCTGAGGTTAAACCCGGATAAGACCGAGGTGTTGGTTGTGGACCCAGGTCGCCTTGAGGCGGGTCATAGGGCTGAAGTACCATCAGGCCTTTGGCTTGGTGGTGTCCAGCTCTTGACCTCAGGCCAGGTGCGTAACCTGGGCATTATTGTTGACAGCGGTTTGACTCTGAAATCACAGGTGTCAGCCGTTAAGTCCTCTTTTTTCCATCTGAGGAATATCGCCCGGGTGAAACACCTGGTTCCTCCGGCTGACCTTCCTACTCTGGTCCATGCCTTTATGACCACTCACCTTGATTATTGCAATTCCCTTTACCTGGGGCTATTGGGGGTTGAAATTCGCCACCTGCAGCTAGTGCAGAATGCAGCAGCCAGGCTTTTGACTGGAACATCTAGTTATAGTCATATTATGCCTGTTCTGCGTGGGTTGCACTGGCTGCCGGTACAATGGCGAATCACCTTCAAGGTCGGGTTACTGACCTATAAAGCCCTACACGAACAGGGACCACAGTATCTAAAAGATCTCCTTACTCCCTACTGCCCCTCTTGCTCACTCCGATCCGCCGATGAGGGATTGCTAGAGAATTCCAGGGTTCGTTTGAAAACATCTGGAGCTTGAGCATTTTCTTATGCAGCTCCTGACCTGTGGAATTCTCTACCTCATCAGATACGTAGCTGCCTGACCGTCGAGAGTTTTAAAACAGAGTTGGAAACTTTTTTATTTGTAAAAGCTTATGGCCTATGATTTTATATTGTTAATATTATATTTGTTTGTTTATTGTTATTTGTAAAGCGCTTTGATCTTTGGAAAAGCGTTTTTAAATAAATTTTTACTTACTTACTTACTTACTTTTTTACCTTACTTACTTACAATGAGGTTATCCTTTTTTCCTCCATGTCTCATGACTTTTACAGGTGAGAATCACATGTATAAGATCCTATGATAGTGACAGGTACAGCAACAGTATCGGTATGCCTCAACTGTGACAGTTTTTTTTCCTCATAGTCTAGGCAGAAAGCAATGTTTTCTTATTAAGAAAATCATTTAAAAAAAGTAAACATTTTTGTAAACAGAATCCACGTTATACTTGCATAAACATTTTTCAAGGATTTGTAATTATGGTGAGTAATTGCACTTTTCTGTCGTATTGAACACATTCAATGTATGTGGTTATTGACCCATAATTACACATCTTGTGTGTCAACGTACAAATCTAATGCATAAAATCCTCTGCATCTGAACCACATGGGCACATCTGCTCACTTGGTGCCTTCCAGACTTTGTATATTTGTGTAGAATGTGATTAAAATCAAAATTCTGCCTTCTTTATAAAAAAGCTAGATTTTTATGTTTCTGTGTTTTGATCTGGTCATGGCACCAGGAAGCACATCTGTGTTAGTCTGTATGACTAAAAAAAAATGTTTTTTCGTGCTAACAACACAACTGTTCTAATAAATCAGGATTTGAAATTGGCAGCATCTCACCGGTCAGATGTTGGTAGATTTGGCATCGGGTCAGTAAAACTGCCTTTAAAGGGAAACAATGGAAAAGACACAACTTTCCTCAGACACTACAGAAACTCCTCAAGTAGTGCTTTCAGACAGTAACAGCTTTTTTTTTTTTTTTTCATGATTTAGAGCAGCTACCCACAACTTCCACTTCCTGTTGCTGGCAGCAATTTCATGAGCAGCAGTGAGCTTCCTGAGCTCACTGTATGCTGATATGCCTGTTTGACCTCAGCTATTGGTTGTCAGGACATATTAGCATAAAGGGAGCTCAGGAAGCTCTCTGCTACTCATGAAAAGGTGGCTGCCAGCAATAGAAAGTGAAAGTTGAAGGCCACTGCTTAAATTACTAAAAAAACTATTAGAGTAATTAAAAAAGGAAAATGTTACTGTCTGAAAGCACTAATTACGAATTTTTGTAGTGCCTGGGTAAAGCTGTGCCTTTTCCAGTGTTTCCCTCTACCTATTCCTGCTGACTGTGGTGTTGGAGGTAACCTTTCAGTAAGTACACTGAGGCTTCCGTTAGCACTAGTAAAGTAGGGGTTTGTTTGATGCTCTACTCTTAATGTTGGGTGCCAGAAATTTGAGGGAGTGTTTTTGTACTACTTTACCTAACATTATCTATTAAT
This sequence comes from Neoceratodus forsteri, assembly GCA_016271365.2. Classification (NCBI taxonomy): domain Eukaryota; kingdom Metazoa; phylum Chordata; order Ceratodontiformes; family Ceratodontidae; genus Neoceratodus; species Neoceratodus forsteri. Next base: position 1,421,700,415 of record CM028129.1, read on the forward strand.
GATACAGGTGCAAACCTTTTAATATGCAGTGTCATTGCTGAAGCACTGCATTTATTTTTGCTCTTCAAGTTCCATTTTGGGGCTTCAGAAGGAGGTTAACGCAAGCCCTGGAAACCAGCTGGGCCTGTGGAATGTCTGAGGGGGCTATTAGATGTTCAAGTCACTAGCTTTGCTGTCTAGTGACTGAGAAACTTAATTTCGACCCCTGTAGATATTACAGTAATAGTTTGGGTGTTTATAAAATTTCTCCTAAAATAGATAACATGTCAGTTATATACCAAAAACATAAACTTTAAAAGAAGAATAAACTTTCTAGGTAATAGAGTATTAGACACAAGTGGAACTACCCAAGGGTGGCCAACAGTCTATTTGTAGGGAGACTGCAAAATTAAAATTAAGAAAGAAAAAAAACTGGCACAGCAGAAATAGTCCTTTCTGTATCTCTGATAAAAGGTCAGTCCCAAAAAGTCAGTTCCTCTTTTTTTCTACTATTTGACAGTCTACTTAAAAATACCCCTCAGATTTTCCTGGGTTTCTTCAAGTTCTCTAGCTTAACAAAAAACAAACCAAAAAAAAAAAAGAAATGAAAAGAAAATTCTGTTGTCTAAGTAAATGAACCATTGCAGACTAGAGGTCTTAAGCATCTTTAACTGCATGTGAATTTTGGTATTTTGTGATATCATACATAAATCATGTCATGCCGTCTGCTGCATTCTACTCTGGGACCCCCCAACCCCATATAATGAGGTGTTTCTGACTGGTTTTCAAATACATACATCCAGCCCTTACCCCAGCCAAGAGCAGCATCTTTCAACCAGGACCCCCCTGCCCAACTTGTGCTCAGACAAGGCAACAACCCACACGTTGGCATAAACGAAGTACCACCCCTGGCTTGAGGGTGAATACCTGGCTTGGTATCTAAGAGGTTGGAGGGTTAGAGCACAAATGTTTACACCGAGTTCTGGGAGAGAGTTGCTAGGGCCAGGCTATGTCTCTTATCTGAGGGGACCCATAAACACTTTACACTTGGAAGCATGGATGGAATGTCCACTACTAGAAATGGGATTGTATAGTATGGCTTTATTCTGACACGATGGAAAGCAGAAAGGGGTGGTCCCCCAGGTTGGTACTGTACCTTACAGAACACACATGGTACAAGAACTTTTCCTTCTCCAGAACAAACAGTTTGGACTTTCTTACATTTTCTCTTCCACAGAACTACGAACAGTTCATCCCTCTTTTCTAGGGATCTAATGGACATTAACTTTCCCACAAGTGTCTATTATGTGGGGGTTGCCACACACTTAAAATACATTCCTCCTGACATGATGGGCTTAGTTAACATCCACAGAGTAACCTTGTGCCCTTCTGATAACAGGTTAGCCCTGACTGGAGTTTTAGGTGACGTTCTGCCCACCTTGGCCACAGCCAGTCTCTGCCATTCCTTCTGAGTTACACAAAACGGATCCTTCAATCTCTACAGATTGCTAAAGGCAGTCGCACATTTAAATTTTACATTCAGCACATATTTGTAGTGAGAATGGGGCCCTGAGTGGTGTAATCTAGCCTTATCTCTGGATGGACACATACACCACCAGCCAACTCCCTTAAAATCTGTCCATGTTTCTGTACTCACGGTTTGTTTGTCCATTTGATACAAACATCAGACCATTGAAGAAACCTTTTCTTCCCTTCAGATCCATAGCTTTGAACACTTTGGGCAGCTGGACAATCTTCTGGTCCCTCTGGGGATTGCCCCTTGGACCCACTGAATTTCACAGTCCCATTCAATTCTCACAGAAGTGACCCACTGAGGTCCCAGACTTGCAGGGTCCACCACTTCCTGTGGTACTGCTGTCGTCTCTCACACTGGGGTGAGAAAAATGACCAGCGGTCCTTCACCCAGCCTAGGACAGGCTAACAAGCACCTCTCCCTCTGAACACTACTGCACTCTACTGCTCCAACTCAGACTGCTCACACCTGAACCCAAGAGTCTAACTGTTCCCCTGCAGCTGATTCCACTGTGACTCGGGTTGCTGCGAGAGTTCTAAATGACCTCACTCATTTCTCACCCAATCTAGCTAGGTAAACAATGAGGAATCTGTAGAGAGTTTTTAATAAACTCTTGACCAGCTGCCCACTACCTCCCTAGTCTAACACTGATGGGATTCTAGTAACCCCAGGGGATTGGGTGGTTACATATGTAGGAACATATACATACATACATACATACATACATACATACATAAAAAGTACATGGTCTGGAAACCTATATAATGCTACCTATTGAACCTGAATATAAAAAAACTAATAGCAGGGGCCAGATTTGAAGTATCGCATCACTATAGAGCTGAATATAATTATGAAAAAAGACAGAATGGGCTCAGTGTACGTCCTTGTAACAAAGGACACATTGAAACTTTAATGCATATAATGCTTCACTGTCTACTCTATAGTAAATGGAGAAAACTATGCATGGAGAGTTTTAATGAGACCATATGCAAATAACTTGGAAGATGGCCTCTATGTATTGCTCCACCCAATGGACAATGCACAAGCCATAATATTGTCAAAATGTATTAAGGAAATGGTATAGAGAAAAACAACATGCAAAATCTAAAAAAATGTTATTAAAGAAATGGTATATAGCTAAATATGTGTACTTAGTGAATGGTTAACTATATATGATAATACATTTAAACAAAGGATTCTAGATCTATTTGATCATAATAGAAGGCACAGAAACTGACGAAGAGAAAGTCTGAAGAAACTGGAAATGATACTCACTGCTGAAATATCTTACTGTATGTGCAGTGATTTGTTTTTAACTTACGAATGTGGAAAGAAAGAGAAATGCTAGATTGAAACAGGGATTGGAATGCAAATGAAAGTATTTTGTAAATGTGTAACGTGTCATTTACTGATTAAAAATGTTTTTAGCTTTAAATTATTGTAAAGACTTGTTATTGTCGAGCAAATAAACGTTTTGATTCAGATGCATAGATAAGTAAATGTCTGAATTTCTGTTCTCCCATAGTGTGCAGGATGTCTTGGCTTCACATTTCACATCCCTTACAAAGACTCTGTATGACCTACATAAAGCAGTGCAGCCGGCTGGCATAGTTGGGAGCCCCTTAAAAGAACTGGTAATAGAAAACTTTGATGAAGAACAGATTTGGCAGGAGCTTGAACTACAGAATGATTCAGTACTGAGCTATTTCAAGAAAGCTGTAGCCAGAACAGTTCGGGATAAAGACATTTGTCTTCTTGCCGATGATGAAGCACAGTCTGAGGAGGAGGATGTTGGCAGTGAGGAGGATATGGAGCAGGACCAGGCCTCAGATGACTCTGACACAAATGACGAAGAATATGAAAGTGAAAAACAAAAGGGAAGTAAAGAAAGTAAACCTAATAAATTGAAGCATTCAGAAAAATTTAGTGATGAAGATTCAGACATTGACTTTGATATTGATGAACTGGAAAAACGGACTAAAGTAAATAAGAAAAAGATTAAGCCAGTGAGTAAATCAGTAGTGGATGATGCATTTTTCAAGTTAGCTGAAATGGAGGCATTTTTAGAAGATGCTGAGCGAAAAGAACAAAGGAATGACAATGAAAAGGAGGAGGAGGAGGAAGATGAGGATACTGTTGATTATTTTGAAGATATATCATCAGACGATGAAACGGAAGATGAAGAGGAACAGGAGATATCAATGAAGAAAAAAAAGGTACATTTTTGATCTGTTTGTTAAGCAAATTAAGTGACTTTTTTTTTTTTTTTTTAGTTTTCGAGTCTGCAGTATCTCTATCAGTTTATTTATTTGGTTTTTGTTAACCGAGTAGGCACACTAGACAATTGAATGCTTATTTTCAGATTCAACCCCAGTCACTGGCACATATCTACTGTGTGACCTTAGTCTGCTGTTTTCCCCCTCCCTGCTATAGTACCAAGGATTTACCCAGTTCAGGTTCTTTGAACGGTCATGGAGACAGCAGGGAGTATTTTTGCCCTGGTTTCTCCCCGATTCCTCCCTCTACACCTGTGACATGAGTGGTGCTTCCATTGTTCTTGACGCCACAGTGTCCCTACAATGAGAGGCATGCTCCCTGGCCCAGCTATGAGAGTCACTGTGGCACCGTAACTTGCCATCGCCTCTCCCAGACTGAGCCTGACAGATGAGTGGCAGCTACCTTAGTCAGGCCTGTCTCCCAACATGGCAACCCAGCATCACTTCCCAGCCTGGGTCGTATGTGTGGCAGTGTAACTTGCTGCCGCTGGGCTGTGGTAGCAGTGTACTACTGCGTGACCTTGAGCAAGTCACTGACTCTCTTTGTGATTAACATCTCACTTTTCTGTAGTCAGAAATTATGAGTTTTCTGTAAGTCTGTAAACTCCAGGAAATAAAATCCCAGACCTAGTGGCCTTGATGGCAGAGGTTGACCTGGATAATGTCACTGTTGCCAAGACATGGTACAATGGGAACCATGACTGGGATATAGCCATACCATGTTATAGTCTATTCAGGAAAGACAGGGTTGATAAAAAGGGAGGAAGAGTGGCTCTTTACATCAGGGAGGGTATAAAAGCAACTGAGGTACAGGCAATGCAGGGAGGGACGGAGGCACTGTGGGTCACCCTAAAGACAGTTAATGGCACCACTGTTCGCACTGGAGTGATCTACAGACCTCCAGCACAAAGGGAAGAGTTGGACAGGGTTCTAGTGGAAGCTGTCCATAAGGTGGCAATTAAAGGGGAGGTGTTGCTGGTGGGAGACTTCAGTTTGCTGGATGTTGTTTGAAGCATCTCAACTGCAGCTTCAGCTAGGAGCAGGGCATCTTGGGCACCCTGCAGGGGGCGTGCCTCAGGCAGCTAGTGGTAGAGCCCACCAGAGAGGAAGCAAAACTGGATCTTGTACTCACCAACAGGGACAGAGTAGCAGATGTCATGGTGGGTAGCCACCTTGGTCCAGTGATCACCGTACAGAGTGTTTCAGTGTGAGACAGTGGTGGAGTCAAACCACACGAAAGCGAGGGTCCTGGACTTCAGAAGGGCAGATTTTGCAAAGATGGAGAAATGTCTTAGGAAAGCCCTGGCCAGGGGTGAGGGTGTAGCGGAACAGTGGGTGAATCTAAAAGGAGCTGTAGAAGAGGCAACAAACTTTTGCATTAAGCAATAGCAAGAGGAAACAAAAACCACTGTGGTTCTCAAAGGAACTGGCCGGGAAGGCAAGAGCGAAAAGGCAGGCATTCAAGAGGTACAAGGAAACACAGAGGAAGGAGGACAGGGAAGTGTATCTAGAAAAGCAGAAGGTGGCAGGGAAAGCAGTCAGGAGCACAAAGGTGCAAATGGAGGAAAACCTAGCCCAGGCAGTAATGAAAGAGAACAAGATATTCTTCAGGTACCGTATGTTAGTAAAAGAAGAAAGACCGGGATGGAATTGTTAGGCTAAAAGAGGAAGGAGGGGATTGTGCAGAGGGGGACCTGGAGAAAGCAGCAATCCTGAACAAATATGTGTTCAGTATTCACAGAAGGGGAAAGGTGTGGGACCTCGTGACAGGAGCATCGATGGAAGAAAGGTGGACACCAGTCCATTTATGGAGAAGAGTCCTAAAGGAACTTGCAGAACTGACAGTAGATAAGGCAGTTGGGCCGGACAGGATATATCCAAAAGAATATTAAAGGAGCTGAGAGAGGTGCTCGCTGCACCACTGACAGCCCTGTTCAACAAACTGCTGGACACAGGAGTGGTTCCAGAGGACTGGAGGAGGGCAGATGTAGTCCCTCTCCACAAAAGTGTGAGCAGAAAGGAGGCTGGCAATTGCAGACCAGTCGGCTTGACCTCAGTGGTGGATGAATTAATGGAATCACTACTAAAGGAAAGGATTGTGGTATATTTTGAATCAGGTGGCTCACAGGATCTTAGGCAGCATGGATTCACAGAGGGAAGATCATGTCAAACCAATCTGATGGATTTTCTTGACTGGGTGACCAGGGAATTGGATCAGGGAGGGCCGATGGATGTGGTCTACCTGGATTTCAGCAAGACCTTTGACACCGTTCCACATGAGGCTTGTAAACCAGCTGTGCAACCTGGGAGTGCGTCCCAAGGTGGTAAACTGGGTCAGAAATTGGCTAAGGGATAGGACACCGAGGGTGGTGGTAAACGGAGATCTTTTTCGAGGCAGTCTCTTGCAGCAGGTCATAACACATGGGATTACAGCCGCAGGCATAATTTCCTCCGGATGACTTCTCAGCAGTGGACCCTGGGACCTCTCCCTAACACTACCACATGGTGTCTGCTTGGCTGGTATGAAAGGGGGAGGTCCCAGCTACTCCTCGGTTCTTTTCAACCGTGACCTGCATGCAAAAAGTCCTCCTATGGAACTGTGCTTACCTGTCATCAACGAAGAGTTCTACCGACCAAAATTTACTACAGATTAGTTTTATATACCAATGTCTTTGAGTCCCTTATTCTGAAGTGTTCCTTTGGTCACAGAATCGCTAAGGAAGACCTCCACAAAGTCTGTGTTCGTTGCCTTGGTCCTGAAGACAACTCCAGGGAGTGTGTCTTCTGTAACATTCAACAAGGCCATAAAATGTCAAAGGCTTCAGCAGCTCCATGAGTTCCTCATGGAGCAAAAGGTTGCCCTCCTGGAGCAGCAGCAACACTCCACAATTAGAGAATCCTCGACGTCCTCCTCGGGGTCTTGCCGCTTTGCGGGTGACCCCTCCCTGTCGACATAGGGTCCTGGTAAGAAACATGCATCCAAGACAAAGCATGTTTTTACCGCTTCTTCACAAAAAGTGAATATGGAGAAGGCTGCTCCATTTACATCGTCCTCTACACTGTCGATGATTGTGGGCTCCTCTCTTCCCTCATTGACGGCTCCTCCGTCGACGGTGGTTTCTGGGGTCATGCTACAGTTTCCAAAGCTGCCTCCCCCATCAGTGCTGTCTATCCATCCTCCATCGACGATGCCTTCAGGTTTGTCAACATTATTATCATTGTCAACATTGGCTCACTGCCTGTCGCCGATCCTGTCATCGTCGACGAGAGCTTGCAGCCCATCTGATCAAACTGTGGACGGCAGGAGCTTCAGACCCATCAACAACCGGCCATACCGCACAGGGCGTAATGTTGGTGCCCTTGTCGACAATCCTGGGGTCATATACACACACCCCTCGTTGATGGCTCCATGTTTGGTTCCACAGCTTGCCTCTATTCCATCAGTGGTCCCAATTCACTCTATTCAGTCTGCCCCGGCTACTTCCACTGGGCAGATGGCCATGATTGATGTCCAGGCTGTAGTGAATACTATCCTGGACCTGACTCAGACCCCATGCCCCCCCTAAAGAGGGGTTGGCTCTGGTTTCTGCTCCTTCTCGGCCTGCTTTGGCCCAGCAGACGGCCAGCTTTTCCCCTGTCTCTCCAGGTGTTTACACTCAGGACATAGACCAGGAGGACTCTTTCCTACAGGACTGGAATCTAGCTGACCTGGAGGATGAAGACAGCATGGGCTACAAGGATTCCCCTCAGTCCTCCTCAGCCGCCTCCTCTGTTCAGGGGTGACCTACCCCTGAGCTCCCTTGTTCTCTGCCAGATGACCCAACGTTTTCAGACATTATGATCCACCTCCAGAAAATGTTTGAATTCCAGGGCACCAAGCAGGATGCTTCCAGAAAGAAATTGGCTCGGTACTTAGGTGTGCCGGAATGCCCCGCTCTGGTCATTCCCCCTTTGAAGAGGCTATTGTGGCTGCATGGAAGCAACCTTTCAAGACTACCTCCAATCCTCGTAAGGGTCATAGAATTTATCAGGCTCTGGTGGATCACCCCTATTTCATGTCTCCGCCTCAGGTGGACTCAGTGGTGATCAGTGCCGTGCATGATAGGTCCTCTAGGCCTCCGCACATGAGTGCTCAGCCCCCTGATAAGGAGCTCAAGAAATGGGATGTTATGGGGAAAAAGGGGTTTTACCGCAGCCGTCTTGTCTCTATGTATACTTAATTACATGGGACACCTCCTGAAATATCAGAAGGAAATCCTAAAGGCCTCCTAGGTGACAGTCCAGTCCTCCCCAGCGGGTTCTGTCCAGGAGGAGCTGATGGTCAGAATGTTTGCTGCAGCACCTGTATGCTACCACCTGCTAAAGGACACTTATGATACCGTTGACACTACATCTCACATGTCCTCTGCGGGAGTGTGTCTCAGACGACACACCTCGCTCAGGGTGTCAGGATATTCCCAAGACATACAGCACTCTATCCTGAATGCTCCTTTTAAAGGGGCTCAGCTGTTCGGTCCACTGACCCAAGACCTATTGAAAGACTTAGAAGACTTGGGTCATACCCTTCCATCGGTACGGACCCTGTACCATCCTAAAGCCAAAACAACCTTCAGGGGCTCCTCGAGGGGCCGCCCCTGCAGGGTCCGCCCCCAGCTCAAAAGCAACCTGCCAATAAGAGTAAACTTCCATTGCAATTGCCAGGTCCTAGAAATGCTCAGAAAACCCGTTACATCCCTGCTGCCCCTCCCCCAGCTGGGCCAGCCTTCCGCCTGAAGGTCTCCCTCTGGTCGTGGGACTAGAGACCCTACCCATGGCCAAGGGAAGGCAGGTTTTCCCTACACCTGCAAGGGTGGCATGTTAGAAATGCTCAGAAAACCTGTTACGTCCCTACTGTTCCCCAGCTGGGCCAGCTTTCTGCCTGAAGATCTTCCTCTGGTCGTGGGACTAGAGACCCTACCCACGGCCATCGGGGGGAGGGGGGGTAGGTTTTCCCTGCTCCTGCAAGGGTGGCAAGCTATCTCTTCCGACCAGTGGCTCCTGCAGTTGATCACAACAGGGCACACACTGGAGTTCACAGAGGTACCTCTTCCTTTGCCACCCAAGGTCTCTCACTATCCCCAGACCAAGCATTGGTCTTATGGACTCCAGTCGATGCTTTGCTCTCAAAAAAGGCCATCGAACCAGTTCCCCTTCCTCAGAAGGGTGCGGGATTTTACTTCCACTTTTTCTTGGTTCGTAAATGGATGGGATATTTACACCCCGTTTTTGGATCTGAGGTGCCTCAACCTCCACATCACTTACCAAAAGTTCCGAATAGTGTCTCTTCCAATACTTCTCCCTTTGCTGAACATGGGAGATTGGCTCTGCTCTCTGGATATGAAGGATGCATACCTCCATATCCTGATACACCTGGCCCTCAGACGGTTTCTCCGGTTCATGTTCATGTTTCAGGGTTATCATTACCAGTTCAGAACCCTTCCTTTCTGCCTTTCCTCAGCCCAAGGGTATTTACCAAATGCCTAGCAGTGGTCGCAGCAGCCCTCCGCAGGAACGGCCTCTTCCCTGCCTGGACTGGCTCCCGAAAGCGTCCTCTAGCCAACAACTGTTACTCACGCTTTCTCGATCACTGCAGTTGTTCATCCAGGTAGGGATAATGGTAAACTATCCGAAGTCCAAAACAGACCCTACACAACGCTTCCAATATATCCGAGCCACGTTATACACATCTGTGGGGAAGGCGTATCTGCCCATACCTTGAGCGGACTCCCTGATTACTTTGGCACGCAGATTAGAGTCCAGCACGTTAGTCTCAGCATGAGACTGCCTCTGCCTCCCGGGACATTTGGTGGCCACAATACCAGTGGTCCCCAATGCCTGGTTAAATATGAGGGTCCTTCATTGGTCATTCAGAGTCCAGTGGAACCAGAAGGACGGTTTCGACGCCCTGGTCCTGATGTCTTCCCTGACTCTTCGAGCTCTACAATGGTGGAAGTACCAGAGACAACTTAATGCGAGGCATGCCATTCCGGTCTTCTGTCCTGAATCTCATTCTGACTACAGATGCCTCCTTGATGGGGTGGGGTGCTCATCTGCTGCATGTCAGGTCCCAAGGATCTTGGACACCAGTGGAGGCCTGCCTCCACATCAGTGTCTTGGAGCTACGGGCAGCTCTCTGTGCCTTACAGGCATTTGAGACTTGCCTCCCCCCAGCTGCCTTCAAGTACGAGCAGACAGTTCTATGATGGTTCACTACCTAAACCAGCAAGGATGCACCCATTCCTACCCTTTCTGCAGAGAATCAGTGAGGGTTTGGTATTGGGCAATCCAGAGAAATATTCATCTTCTGGCATTTCACATCCTTGGGGTGTCCCAACACCATGGGGGATGCCCTGAGCAGATCCAGTGCCCAGGCCCATGAATGGGAAATCTTATCCGACATTCTAAATGACATCTTCCCACTGTGGGGCTGACCTGAGTTGGACCAATTTGTCTCTCTCCAAAACCACAAAACCTATGTTCCCACTAGCCACGTCGCCACCGGCGAATGTTTTTAGCGTCTGGCTAAAATTTCTAACGATTTTTTAAAGTTACCCGAGCCACAGAGGCTAAAACCTTCTGTTCATGCCATTTTTAACAATAGCACAGTAAATGGTTTAGAATAACTAATTTGGCAGTGTATATCATGGTATGGCTCATGATTTCACATAGTGGCTAAACAACCTAGGGTCACTTTAGCCACAGTGGCTAACATTTTAAAAATCCTAGGGGGGAACGGTGCAAAACTGCCGTTTTACTGCTCTGTCATGCGAGATCCTGGAACTGTGTGATGGGATGCATTATCTCTTTTCTGGACAGGAAGATTTCTTTATGCCTTCCTGTTCTTTCCTCTCATTCAGAGAGTACTACTCAAACTGGTCCAGGACGGGGCGTCTGATTCTCATAGCGCCATTCTGGCCAAGACAGATTTGGTTCCCTCTACTTCTATAGCTCTCTGAACTGGATCACATACCGCTGACGATTTGCCGGGCTTTACTGTCCTACGCACACGGCTCCCTGCTACATCAGGACCTTCATTCCCTCCATCTGCATGCCTGACTCCCGAGGACGTAGTCCTCTCACGCTTCCGGTTGTCACCACAGGTAGCGGAAGTTCTCCGGGCTGCTAGGAAATAGTCTACTCTGTCTTTCTGTTCCATGAAGTGTAAACGCTTCTCTATTTGGGCATCTACACTGGACTTAGATCCTTATGAGTGTTCCCCTCAAAGCATCTTAGATTATTTGCTCTCCTCGTCAGAGAGTGGACTGAAATATTCCTCTGTAAAAGTCCACCTTTCAGCCATTGTCACATTTCATTTGCCTGTGGGCAGTATCCCTTTATCCCAGGTACCTTTAATTCAAACCTTTTTAAAAAGTACCTTCATCCCCCTATCTGGGATCCAGTCCCTGTGTGGGATTTGAATTTTGTACTTGAAAAATTGACTGAATCCTTTTGAGCTCGCTGAATCCAGCGACCTCCATTATCTTTCTTGGAAAACTATGTTTTTAGTTGCCATTACGTCAGGCAGACATGTCTCAGAGTTGCATGCACCAATGTGCAAACCTCCATACCTGCCATTTCATAACGACTGGGTATCTTTACGTACAAACTGGTGATTTTTGCCTAGTGTTGTTTCTGAATTTACTTTGTCAGACCATTTAATTACCAGTGTACTTTGCAGAGCCTATTAATCCAGGAGATACCCTGCTTCATACTCTTGATGTGCATAGAACATTGAGCATTCACCTTCTCCGCGTTTCACAGTTGCGAAAAACTGAGAAACTTTTTGTTTCTTTTGCCCCTGGAAACCAGAGTGTTAATGTTTCAAAGCAGTGCTTGTCCACATGGTTGGCCAACCGCATTATGTTTATCTATGCAAAATACGAAAAACCTCTCTCAGGGGTTGTAAAACCCCATTCTACCAGAGGCATGGCTGCCTCTGGGGCATGTTTCTGGGGCGTTTCTGCCTTGGATATTTGGGAAGCCGCCACATAGTCTACCTTACATACCTTTACCAAGCATTACAGCCTAGACATCGCTTCTAAGAAGTGGACCGTTTTTAGATGGGCTGTCCTAAGTCCAAATGATTCACTTCCTCCCGCTGGGTATAATAACTGCTTGGGAATCTTCCCATGTGTTATGACCTGCTGCAAGAGATTGCCTTGATGAAAATAGTGTGGTTGCGTAAGAACTTGCTGTAACAGTAGATCTTCAAGAGTATTTCTTGCAGCATGTCATGCAGCCCCACCCTCCTTCTCCCTTGCTGTTACTTCATACGAACATACATACGAAGCAGCCAGCAGAAGAAGGCCATTTGGTCTATCAAGTCTGCTCGTATTGCAGGGTCCACAGCTTGAGCTAATGTCCCTGCCCTCCCTCCCCACTCCTCCCATCCTCCCTACCCATGATTCTTACCTTCCCTCTATGCCTATCCCAGCCTCTCTTAAAGCTGCCCACTGTCTTCAACGAGATGACCTCTTCCGGCAGCTCAATCCAAGTGTCTACCACCCTCTCTGTGAATAAGTGCTTCCTGACCTCCCTCCTAAACCTCCCACCCTCCAGCTTAAGACTGTGTCCCCTTGTGATATGGTTGCCACTCGGCTTAAAGAGACTGTCCTTATCAATCTTATTTATCCCTTTCAAGTATTTGAATGTCCTAATCATGTCCTCTCTCTCTCTCTCTCCTGTCTTCCAGGGAGTACATGTTCAGTGCCCTCAACCTCTCCTCATATGCCTTGCCCTGCTGACCAGCTATCATCTTTGTAGCCCTCCTCTGTACCTTCTCCAGCAGGTTAATGTCCTTTTTGAGGTGCGGGCACCAGTATTGAACACCATACTCTAGATGCGGCCTTACCAGTGACCTGTACAAGGGCAGTATATCCTCCTCCTCTCTCCTACTACTGATCCCCCTAGCTATGCATCCCAGCATTTTGTTTGTCTTTGCTGCTGCTTTCTTGCACTGCGTGGAGTGCTTCAGGTCACTAGTGATCATCACTTCCAGGTCCTTCTCCTCCTCTGATGCAGATACTCGGACTCCACCCAGGTAATACTCTGTCCTGGGATTCTTGGCTCCAATATGCATAACTTTGCATTTCTTGGCATTGAAGCCAAGGTGCCAGATCCTGGACCACCTCCCCAGCTTTTCCAGATCTTCCTGTAGGTCCCTTATCCCTTCAGCTATGTCCACTCTTCCACAGAGCTCGGTGTCATCTGCGAATAGGCACATTTTGCCTTTAATGCCATCCCCAATAACATTGATGAAGACATTGAACAACACTGGCCCCAGAACAGAGCCCTTTGGGACCCCACTGGTTATCTCTCTGGAGCCAGATAACTCTCCCCCCACCACCACCCTCTGGGTTCTGTCCCTCAGCCAGTTTTCCACCCATCTGACCATATTTTCCCCAACTCCCAAGATCCACCAACTTCCTGATCAACCCAATCAGAAGGGTTCCTTGCTCCTGTCCTTTATGACTCCACGAGTTGCTGCCTTGATTTCCCTCCATGGGTCCCATTGGAGGCCTAGAATATGTTTTCACATTCGATCACCAGGATGGAAAAGAACTGAGGAGTAGGTAGGACCTCCCCCTTTTATACTTGCCAAGCAGACACCATGTGGTATTGTTAGTGGGAGGTCCCAGGGTTGACTGCTGAGATGTCACCCAGAGGAAATGATGCCTGCGGCTGTAATCCCATGTGTTATGACCTGCTGCAAGAGATACTCTTGAAGATCTACTGTTACAGTAAGTTCTTACGCAACCGTATTTTCATTCTGAGGAGAGGACGGTGACCTGCAGGGTGCCACAAGGAGTAGTTCTGGGGCCAGTTCTCCTTAATGTCTTCATAAGTGACATTGCAGAGGGTCTGGAATGGAAAGTATGCCTCTTTGCAGATGACACTAAGATCTGCAACAGGGTTGACACTCCGGGGGGGGGGGGTGGAAAAAATGAGGAGGGGCCTAAGTAAGCTTGAGGAGTGGTCAAGAGTGTGGCAGCTAAGATTCAGTGCAAAGAAATATAAAATCATGCATTTGAGGCACAGAAACCCAGGGGAGGAGTACATGATGGGGGGAGGTACTGATGACCACCAAACAGGAAAGGGACCTGGGGGTAATCATATCTGAGGACCTAAAAGTGACCAGGCATTGCAAAAAGGTTGTGGGGAGAGCCAGTGGGATGCTGGAGTGCATAGGGAGCAGTATCACCAGCAGGAAAAAAGGAGGTGGTGATACCACTGTACAAATCATTGGTGAGACCCCATCTGGTGTACTATGTCCAGTTCTGGAGGCTGTATCTCTGGAAGAACATAGACAGGGTAGAGGCAGTTCAGAGAAGGGCAACAAAAATGGTGCAGGGTCTGCACCAAAAGTCTTATAAGGAGAGACTAGAGGACCTCAATATGTGTACCCTGAAAGGGGTGGGGGTATGATAGAGACCTTCAGATACCTCAAGGGCATAAATAAGGTACAAGAGAGGTAGCATTTTTCAGAAAAAAAAAGGTTCAAGAACAAGTGAAGCTGTGGGAGGAGGTAGACTCAGGGGTAATGTGAGGAAGCATTTGTTTTATAGAAAGGGTGTCAGATGCATGGAACTGCCTCTTGGCAGAGGTGGTGGGAGCAAAAACAGTAGGGGAATTCAGAATAAATGGGATGGGCATAAGGCAACCCTAGTGGTAGGAAAGAGGGTAAAAGCCAGAGATCAAGTAGGATCTGCAGTATTACAGTAGGTAGGGAAAATGGGCAGACAAGGTGGGCAAAGTGGTCCTTGGCTGCTGTCAGTTTCTATGTTTCTATAAACCTCTCCAGAGTGTCGTTTATTTTTTAGTACTTTCTTTATTACGTAATATTTGTTCCATTACACATGTCCACAATAAGGTACAATAACTTTAATATCTTCTACAGCAGGACTATGAAAACACAGTCTCCGTGTATACTAACAGAACATGTACCAGTATTTCGTTTCCATGTTAGAAGGGCGAACGAATAACAGCGAACCATCACAACGGTGCCGAACCCACAGTGCAAACACTTTTCAGAAAGTGTTTTATTGTGGGGGTGGGGCTTTGGCCTCCACATCACCCTTAATTTAGATTCCTACTCCAGGGAGGCACAACTTGGGGATGGGGCAGAACCATGGTCATGCAAAAGTGTTGGCGCTGTGTTTCCTTTGCTATTGTGATGGTTCAACGTTATTCGTTCACCCTCTTCATGGGATACCTGTATTTCTCACCATTTTTCATTTAAAAACCTGCAATAGTTCCTAACTAAAGAATTAAATGTTTATAAACCTATAACTACTAAACCAAAAGAGGCAATGTTACCTAGAGTTCCTAACTAAAAAATTTAATGTTTATAAACCTATAACTACTAAACCAAATGAGACAGTGTTACCTAGAGTTACACAGTGTGCAAGTTTTATCAGCATGGTAAGGAATGACATGGTCTCCTTATGGCTGGGGAAGCGTCTTTCTCTATGAGAAATCTTAAGGTCTAAGAAGTGTTACAAAATCCCAGAACCAGGCTGCCCAGCAATGAGAACTAAGCTAATGTGCTAAGTCAGGCCTCTGCATCCTGCCTTATGTCTAATGACATATAGTGTATGGTAGAACGCTGTTCCGCATGGAAATCCATGCCTGGAACAGCGTTGTTTTCCTGCACTCGGTACGTCACGATCTTGTTGTGCTGCACCGGGTTCGTCACCGTGCAGCACAACAGATCGAACACACGGCGCATGCGCACTGAGTGGCGCATCGGCAACGCCGGAAGCGAGCGTGGGGGCAGAAACCGAAGCAAGTCACTTTTTTTACAAAAATCTTGTCCTCGTGTACTGCGATGGTTGCCCATATGATATAAAAGATTGTGTATGAGCAAGCATACACAAACAAGACAGTTGTGCGATCTTGAGGTTTCCGTGGTAACGGACCTCTCGAGCTACGCTCTCGAGGTCTCTGGTTACCACGGAAACCTCTCGATCGCAACTGCCTTGTTGTATATGCTTGCGCATACACAATCCTCTATGTTCCACCTAGTCCATCCCTCTCTAAATTTTTTCCATACGGTCCTGCACCCGGTAAGTTAACTTTCCAGTTTGTTATCTCTTTTACTATCCCTTTCCACTCTTCCACTGTGGTGGGGTCCTCCTGTAGCCATTTTCCGGTGATGTCCTTTCCCATGGCTACAATGCAGATATTCTGGATTTATAGCGTATTAGTCTCTTTTACTATCGGGGGAGGCAACCCCAGGATCAGGTGCTGAAATTTTAATAGAGATGGTATTGTAAACAGTACTTTCATCTTCTGAGTGACACCTTCCCAGAATACTGGGGTGGGGCACGTGTAAAATACATGTGTGTGCAGGGCTAGAAATAATTTTTGTGGATGGCTGTCCAATGGGCAGGTGCAGTATTCATTTTGACTGTCCCACTGAATTTGTACCTGTCCTGTTGATTTTTTTTGGGGGGTTACTAATTTTACATTTCTGTTTATGAATATGAGCTAATAGTAACTAATGTGACCCCTGGCTGGTGCAGTGCCCTGAAAAGGGCTTGGTATCTGATGGTGTACATTGTAAGATGTCCTGAAAGAGCTACTTAATATTACCCACTGGCTGGTACATGGCCATGAAAAGGACTTGACAAGTGTTCCCTCAGTTCTCTGCCTTGATGAGGGCTTTTAATTTACTTCCTCCCCCTTGCTTAGCAGTAACCCTGAAAAGCGCCCTTAATTAACTCCCTTCTACTCTGCCCTGACAAGCCAGTCTGCTTCCTCTGCTCCCATGTATAGTCCAAACACTGAAAGTCTTCCCAACTTAGTACCCCTGAAAAGGGCTTTTAACCAGCCTCCCCATCTCCTGTCTCTGGAACGGTTCCTGACCTGACAGGGTTTTTAAGTTGGTTGTTTCAGCCCTTTAAGCTCGTCTCCTAATCTCTCTCTCTCTCTCTCTCTCTTTTGGTCTTGTCTGCCCTGAAAAGGGCTTTCACATATGGTTTTCTAGCACTTGCAATGGCTTTTAATTAGCCTTACCCAGGCCCCTCTTAGTAGACAGCCCTGAAAAAATTTTTCATTTGCATCCCCAGAACTCTGCTGCCTGTGATCAAGAGCTAGTTTTGTGCTGCTACTGCAAACACAGCACACAGAGAAATAAGTGTGCAGTGCAGAAAGCAAAAGGAAGACAGACAACTGCGCATGCATGATGGCATGGAACACAGGTGCAATGTGGTCCTACTGTGGCAGTTTTCATTTCAGCTGCTTGATGAAACCACTGACTGCCCAGAAGGGCCCATCATGGGACGTTGGATAGAATGGATAGCTCTCAGTATGTGACGCCATGATGTTGGGACGTTCATGGCCCATCCATACAGGTGGCAGCATCTCCTGGATCCTAGTGTCCAGTAATGCTTTTTCACTCGGTGCCTGTCCCAGGGACAGGTGTAGAATTTAAATCTGCTGTCCTTGGAGATAACTGGGTGTCTGGGACAGGCAGGCAGATGGTTATTTCGACCTGTGTGTGTGTGTGTGTGTGTGTGTGATCCCCCTCCCCACATTTTCACCAGCAAGCCAGTGATGTTGCCCCATCCCATTTGACTTTTAATTCTGGGGTAATAACTTATCTGGTTTTCATTTTCCAGGTATATTCATGCCATCAAGGGGAGGCTGAAGCTTTAAAGGAAGCTTCCCATGCCTGCACTCATTGTGTAGGTGTAAAGGTGAAGCCTGCTTCTCCTACCCACTTAGTGGTAAGATACGGTGCGGCTGTAATTCTGGGCTGAGATGTATACTGGTAAAATTTGGAGATATGTCCTTTCTGACCTAGAGTAGTAAATAATTGACCCATAAGAGATGTCCCCCTCTGGAGCAGCATCTTTCTCTTGTGTGTCTGGTGATAGTGTTGTAATTGGAAATACCTAAATCTGTCTCTACTCTAGTATGCCACCCAAATTCCTGCTTACATTCTTCAAATGTTTTTTATAAAATTTCCCTGCAATAATTGGTCCAGATAGCGAAGTCTACCCCTTGCTTGTCTGAGGTACAGTGGGTCTAGTCTACTAGGTGAGAAGGCTTTATCCTAGGTTAGCCACTTAAATCTCCATAGGTGCCTGACTACCCATGGGTAGAGGGTGAATCACTCCCAGGCCTTAAAAGAAACATATAGTGCCTGAGGTGGAAATGTCTCTAATTCTAAGGGCCTGTGGATCACAAAGAGGCGACATATGAACTCTTGACTCTGATTCTTCTTTCTCTGTATCTTTCCAGTGTGCTTGGAATTGTTGGTTGTTCCACAGGAATTCTCCCCTAATTAGTGTTGCAACCCAGTAATCCTCTAGGGTCTGCACAGCCCAGCCTTCCCAGGCTTTTATGGCCAGGAGAAGTGAGCTTCGGACCCATGGTCTAGCATTTGCCCATATAAATTTAAATGCTTGTCACTGCATCTCACCAAGTCAGTGTTTAGACAATACCACTGGGGCACACTGGAACAGATAAAGATATCTGAGTAGTACATTCATTTTGGTCACCTGGATCCTAGCATAAATTGGTAAGGGAAGCAGAGACCTCTGGTTGATATCCTGCTTGATTAGTGGAACATAATTGTCTTGGTATAAATGGGAGGTGATAGCAAAGAGAATAATACCAAGGTATTTTACCTTAGCCAGGGCCCACTTCCAGGGCCGGATTAAGGCATAGGCAACATAGGCACAGGCCTAGGGCACCTGCCTGCCAGGGGGGCCCCCCAGCAATCCCCAACATATATTTGCTATATATCCTTTTCATTTTGACTGAGCTGCATGTTTTTTGTAAAGGACTCAGCCACTGAGCAAGTCAGGGGCTGAACTGTGACATGATTCTCACCTCCCTGATTAGGTGTTAAGTGCAGCTGACAGCTTCAGGGGCCCCAGCCAGGATGACCTTTAAGGTGTGAACAAGCCCATTTCCTTTGCTTTGTCTCCCACACCCATTTAGAATCCCAGTTTAGAATGTTACTCTTAACTATAAAAGATTAACAGTGCAATTCAGTGTGTATGCTTTATCTTAAGTATCTGTTTTATTGGCTTAGGAAACCTTGTATCATCCTTGAAATTTTTAATGTAAGCAATAGCTTAATTTGCTTGAAACCTTTGTACCATGTTTGTCTCTGGGTTGTTTTACCCTCCACATTCATTTGTAATACCTTTCATTGTATTGTCCATTTTTCTCTTGTTTTGTACTTCATGGCATGGACCCTTTGCAAAGGAGTCTCTGACTCAAAGGTTTGTAATTCTGATATCTCAATAAATAAAAAATAAAGATTTAATCTCACTCCTAAAATTAAGAAATCTACAATAAGTTTCAGTGGTACAATTAAAAATCATACTCTTTTTTTTTTTTTAATTCTCTCCTACTGAAGTTCTGACCTTGATACAGCTCTGTTTTCAGGGTGAACAAATGAATGTATTTCAAGATTCCCATCAGTAAATCTTGCCATTTATGGATCCTGGCTGGCTGGCTTACTTATCAATAACAGAAATGTTTGATCCTGGGAATGATTTCAAATTCTTCCAATAATCACTCGCTTTGCAGTATAATCTCTAAAGTTCTTAACCCCCCTAGTAAACCACAAACTTAACTCCTACACCACCCAGGACCTAGCCTCTTTTAGAGATCGATCACTTCCAAACCCAACAAAACTCCCACATCCTGGTTCATACTGCCTGACAGGACAGTATGACAATACCCAGACTGCAAGGGCACACATGTGTGTTTGGGGGTTGGGGGCTTTGGAGAAGTGCAAATCATGACATTTCGCATACAAAACATTGTTTTTACCAGGCCTATTATTAATTATTTTTTTATAAATTATCAAAACTCAGTCTATTGTTATTTTTCCATACTGGTCGTATTAGTTTCATTTTTTTTTTGTTAACTTTCTTTACACTCCCCCTTGTACCGTGACTGGTCCCTCTCTCCAGACATCCCAATGCACCCAGTCTGCTCCATGAGGACTAGGAGGATGCTCCCATAGATGCCTCACTCCTATACAACTCTAGAGACCTGGTTTGACCCCCCAGGTGGGGCAGAAGAGTCCATCCTACCTCCTCCGATCCTCAGTGGAATGTGCAATCGAAACTCCTTCCTGGTTCCTCCGTGGTCGCAGCGGTGCAGGAGCCTTTTGCCTAGATTGGCCGTGGGGTCTTTTTCCTTATTCTGGTCCACCCCCTGCTGACGTCAGTGCTGGAGAAGAACCAATGAAATGGAGGTATGCAGAGACATGCCTCCGCTCTGGTCCTCAGCTAATGTCAGCCACTTTCTATCTGCTATCCCAACTGCACCAGCACCGCCTGTCATCACCCAGGTGGTGGCGGTATAGTGGTGGGGCCAGCATCTCACCCATCCCCAGAAAAGGAGAGCAGCCATTGGGCACTTAATCCTTCTACCCCCAGCCAACCCCCGCAGCCTAAGTCCATCAGCGAACCCGAGTCACCGGCATGGTGCTAGGTATGGCATCTAGTGCCTCAACCCTCAGTGCCACTGGGCCAGCCAGTTTCATTAATTTTGAAGCATTTTGTGTCATTTTTTAGGGACAGTAAGAACATTGTTTTCATGTTTCAGTAGCTGATATGCAATAGCCAAGAGGTGCAGTCATGGCGAAGGGGCATGGTTGCAGTGAGGGGGGCCTCACATTTCTCTTGGGCCTAAGGCCCCAGTTTGCCTTAATCTGGCCCTGCCCACTTCACAGGATATCACATTTGCAGGGTCCTTGGGGAAGTGTATTTCAATGTGAGTGCTTTGGTCTTAGCAGCATTAAGTGTGTAGTCCGCTGTAGAAGAAAATTCCTCTGTGAGGGACATCACCCTGGGCAGGGAAGAGGCCAGATTCGAAAGATACAGGAGCACCTTATCCGTGTATAACGTGTTTTTTTTTTTTTATGTTCCCTTCTGTCCAGGGTAACCCGCCTTATTATTCCTTGTTGTCTAAGCTGCTGGGCCAAAGGCGGTATAAAAAAGGGCAAATAAAACTGGATAAGGGGCAGCCCTGTCTGCTGTTTCACCCCAGGGAAAATTCTTGTGAGATATACTCACTATCCCGTAAAAAGGCCTGTGGAGCAGTGTAGAGGTTCTGTATGTACTGGATAAAATGCTGTGAGAAATCAAAACCGGCAAGGACCCTATACAAATATGACCAGTTTGACTTGATCATACATTTTTTCCACATCCATGCTCGTCACAATGGCTGGGGTTTTACTATGGTTTAGATAGTCTGTTATGTGGAGTGTGCATCTAACGTTATCTGGTGTTGACGGCCAATGAGAAATCTGGTGTGGTCTATATTGACTAGCTGGGGTATATTGCCCTCAAGCCTTTTCATGAGAATAGCCGTTTAGGAATTTATAATCAACATTAAAGATGGAGCTTGATCTGTATGAAGGACATAAGGTAGGGTTCTTGCTGGGCTTGGGGATCACCAAGATGACCACTTGATTCCAGGTAGGAAGGAGGTCACCATCTTCAGCCAAAGCTACCTGATAATGGGCTGGCGGTATTGCCCAGAGGTTAGAGTAATGAGCAGTAAATGAGCTTGGTACATCCAGCAGATCTGGGTTTGATTCCCACAACCTCCACTTGCATACTGTTTGACTCTGTGCAAGTCACTTAACATCCTCCTAACAGCCTCCTCTTCGAATTTTCAAAGCGCCTGTCAGGCACTAGTGGATTGGCTGTACCAGTTACTTGGGCGCTACTGATTGTCTGCTTCCTCCATCTACCCTTCCTGCTATTTTCAACACTAAATTTAGATGCCAGCTATTTTTGTATATGCTTTACCAAAAATGTATTACTGAATATTGTATTTTTAACCATGAATTTTGCTGATTTGTTTCCTCTTCTCTTGCACTTTAACTCGCTCCCTAATTTCCCCTGTTTCTGCCTACCCCCTCAACCTATACTGTCCCACGCTGTAGTGGCACCGCGCTGCGGCTTTGTCCCTTATTCAAGACCTGCCGTTGTCCATTAATCGACTCTGGCTCCAGCTCCCCACCCTTCTCTTTTGTCTACCTAATTTACTGTTAGGCCCTGGTCCCTGACTCACTCGCCCACCGAGTACTACCTACTTAAACTGACCTCTCTCCCTCTCTGCTCCCCCCAGATTCATCGGCCCTGAATGGGCGTTCCTGGCTGCGGCACTAGGTGCGGTTTTCTGAACACAGACATCGCCATGCCACCAGATCTTCTGTGACCTGAAAGCCGCTCGCTAATATCCCGCCGATGCTTTGCACCGGCTCCCCATCCGCCCTATCTGGGCCATTACTTATACAGGTCTTGCAGGTCACATGTGTAGATGTTAGTTTTTTTTAAGTATTGAGTTTCTAACCTGCAAGTTCAGGGTTTTAAATAGCCGGTATCGCATCACAGTTTGCGATGCAAACCGGCTGGTCGTGATAGTCAAAATGAGGAATAGCTCGCAAAACAGTGCGATCCATGTTTCTGTGCATTTCATTTTATTATGTCAGTGTGCGGTCGCCTGCAAACTACAGTTCAGCCCTGAAACATCCAAAAAGGGCATTTACGAGACCTTTCATTTTAATTTGCATACACAATAAGTGGCAGGACTTGAGCATGCAAGAATGTTTTTGTCCCCCCCCCCGAGATTATGTTTAACAAGGAGTTCCTCTTTTTTTCCTTGGGTAAAAGACTGCCCCCGCCCCACTTGACTATGTCCTCCTGTAAGTGCACGTCCTTTGTTTTGATTGGAGTAATTGTGCTGCACATCAGTCCTGCCTTTCCTGCACTTGTGCTGTCCCCCACATTCAGCATGCAGCTTGCGTGGAGAGTACCGATTAGTGGTTAGGTGGTTGGTGCTGTGAGTTATAGACAGTGCGGGAATGGCGTGCACATCGTGGAAAGTGAACAAGCATGTACCTGGCAGCAGGAGATTGTGGTCTGGGACAGTGGCGGCAGCACAAAACAAAGAACTGAGGATTATTTCAGGTTAGTGCCAGTGGCAAAGCAAAGTGATCGGTCGCCAGCCTGGTCATCCCTATTTCTTAATGGAACTCTTCTGTGCTCTGTAGTAGTTTCTGTTACTGTTTGCACACCACGTTAAAATGCAGACAGATCCACTCTTTAGAATCAGTTTTTATTCAAATTATAACATTTTCAAGTTAAAAAACTTGAAGGTATTTAATACTGCAGTGCTGATTCATTACTGCAAGAGAACAGTTGTGCTTACATGGGGGCGCTTCATACCCACATGTTTACCCAGCGGGATTGTTTCGTCATGGTTAAAAATTGCCAGTAAAAAGTGCCTTGCAAGTTACCTGGTGTTCTTGTGCACATAAACCCATAAATCATGCTGCTGAGTGACTATGGACTGGTGCGACTTGATGGATCATGGATATGCTGGTGAACTCATTTTGAATAGTTCAGTGCTGCTTAGATTTTGCATGGGCAATGAAGGAAGTTTGTTTACTGCAGCTGAGTTAGAAAAAATTATAGTTTTCCGTTTTGAGCTGAGAGCAGAGGTTGTGCAGTCTAACTAGGCTACCCTTTTACAAATGAGCCTTGTGTGGTGGTGGGGGGGAAGCTGTGGGCGGGCTGTGGTCATGCTGCCAGAGTGGGGGGGGCACTCCATTTTGTTGTCTGCTGCTATCCAAATTCCCCACTGTACCTAGTCCAGCAGCTTCAGTTTGCAGCCATGCAGCACGACAACTTTTTTATTTTGCTACTCAGTTCGATCCCTTTGCTCCACATTGGCTACATTGAATAGCACTTTTCCACGCAAAAGTGCTAATCAATCAAAAATCCTTATTTAAAACCCTGAAGTTATACTGACTAACCACCAGAGGTCTAGTCTCATATACCTATTCTTCTTAAAGTGGCATTCTCCACCATTGGGCAAGGACCTCACTCCATTTCCTAAAAACATAATGGCGCTGCCTTAGGGTGTTATTTGACCATGTTGGCTGTCTGGAAGCCACATTTCATTTTCTCCTATTCTAAGTCTGCTGCAGCAGCATTTCTTCTAATTACCCTTACTTATACTTGTCTGTCCACTACTTTTTCACCCTTTCCCAGTTAGGCCAACTGGGAAGGTTCTCCTTGCTATCCCTGGTTGGTTCCGGAAAGCATTGATCTACCAGCCCTGATACTCCCCCTTTCAGTATGTTTCTTTGGAAACAAGCCTGGAGTCTCATTTAATAATGCAGAAAACTAAGACTAACAGGCAAGATAGAGCAAACATTTATACAGGAGTAGCTATAGAGTAAAGAAATACTTTTCGAGTTTTCCTATGTATAGCAGGTGAATTGTAAGAGTAAAGAAACACTAAAAGCGCTTCATTTTTGTAAAGAGTAATATCTGTCTTCCAGTACTCTCCTTGTCCTTGGCTACCAGCAACCAAATCTTAAAGCAAGGTATTAGGATAGTAGCAACAAGGAGCAGTATGCAAACAGAAGTACAATCTGTGTTGGAGGTAACCTCTTTATTGTTCTTGTTTAAATGCAAGCAACTGTGTTCAAACAGAGTATAGGATTAAGCGCAGGAAGTGCTGAATTTGGTAGTACTTGCATTTCAGGTATAAAATGTGCCCTAAAGTTTTTTAGAGATGGTTGCCCAACACTTTCCTAGTTGAAATGTGTTTTTCCATAAAGACTAATGAATATAAGGAATATTATTGTTTGAAGTGTGTTTTGTGCTTCATAGGCTCTCCTGTTTATCAGTCTGGGTGTGGCTAGCAAGGCAGCTAACATACTCTGTCAGTAAATCAGATGATTCAAATTTAAGTTTGTTGTTTCATGCACCAGTACTTACTTCTGTTCCAAATAAAGCTGTTATATAGTGACTTCTAGGAATTTGTTTGTAAGAGAAAGCTATACTGAACTACAGAGGAATGGTAGTAAAAATATAAAACATACATTTACCTTCTAGCTGGAATACCTCTTCCTTGAGCTCCCCTTTGTTTCTAGGAGCCAGCCGGCCTTGTTTCACATAGCTAAATACTGGCTAGCTCAAAGGGAAGGGCCAGCTTCTAGAAGTTCTTGAGCAAATCCATAAACAAGCTAGGAAATTAGATTCTAAGAGTACCATTGTAAATCTTTTTGAAATCATGATGTTCTGTTGTATTGTTTATATAGAAATAGTTGTTATATGATTTAGGAATTACAGAACCTAGTGGGCGAGGCTTCAGGTAACCCACCTGACCTCCACTGATATAAAAGGACCATATTTTCTACACCACCTCAGATGAGTGGAGAGGTTGGTACTGTGCTGACCTCAGCTTGTGTTCCAGTTATCTACTAGAGAATTTATGGACTTCTGTTTAAGTTATGCTTCTGTTTTATTTTTGCTGTTGTCTGTCCGTCTTTATTATTTTATTTGGCTGCTAATAAAATATTTGCATAGCATTTGCTTGGCATTCTAAGTTATTATTGTCTCTACGTCTGTCCATTACCACGGCTCTTTGACAGGCACCAACACACCTAGTGCTCTGTCTGCTCTTTCTGCT
Source organism: Neoceratodus forsteri (assembly GCA_016271365.2). NCBI lineage: Eukaryota > Metazoa > Chordata > Ceratodontiformes > Ceratodontidae > Neoceratodus > Neoceratodus forsteri. Next base: position 1,421,725,711 of record CM028129.1, read on the forward strand.
CACCCTGACTACCTAGTCAGGTGAGGCCAGACAGGGGCCTCCTCACTCTGCCACTTATCACTTAGATGCTTACCCCCTTTGTACCTACAGAACAGCAACCACTAGCCTAACCTTGATCTGCTCTACTTTCAAACCCCAAGGATTGCCACACTCACTGACGTATGTGGGGACTCCACCTAGCATCCCTACCTCCTCCTGCATGCCGCTTCTCCTACCTAGCTTTTCCACCATCCAGCGGATCCTAGACAAACAACCCTCTGATAGAAGGGAATGCTTGCTTCATACCAAGCACCTTGAGGAACTTGTAAGATGGTTGATACTCCTACTGCTACTCATCTCTGGCAGCATTCACCCAAACCCTGGCCCTCCTCAACATAGTCCCAGTAGCACAAGGAGCTCTGGGCTACTCACACTGGCAAGTATTAACATCTGTAGCCTCCTTTCAAAATTTGATGCCTTGAATGCATGGGTCGTGCAGCATAATCCAGATGTCGTATCAGTTGCTGAGACGTGGCTGTTGTCCAGGATCCTGATACTGCCATTGCAAAACCGGGCTGCACAGTCTTTAGGCATGATAGATTAACAACAAAAGGGGGAGGTTGTGCTTTATACCGAAAGGAACCACTAGTGGGGCATGCACTACCCTTGCAGCTTGGATTCAGTGCAAAGAAGTGCAAAGTAATGCACCTGGGAAACAGAATCCCAGGGGAAGAGTACACAGTGTGGGTGAGATACTAACAGCATCAAAAATGGAAAGGGACCTGGGGGTAATCATATCTGATATCATATCTCCTCTCTCTCTTTCATACCACTGACTCACACCCTCTGAACTTGTTTTCTCCCATGTCTCTCAGCCACGCATCTCTTAATCTCACTGTTCTTTCTTGTGTCCTCCATCGCTCTGCTCCACCTGCCCTTCCCAACTGCTCCCATTGCCCACTCGGCACACCATCATCATTTGCCCCTTGACTACCAATTCTCCAACCTGCTCCTCTTATCCTCTCTCTACTGGGACCCTGCTCCTCTTTTGTTGTACAGAACCTGGGCCCATATTGTTACCTACACGCTAAAATTCTCCCCCTTTAACTTGTGTGCCATTCGCCCCTTTTTACGCCATAAACTCAGGTATCTCATCCTGATAGCCCTACTGCTCTCTGGTGACGTACATTTGAACCTTGGACCAACCTATGTTGATAGCAGTCACCTCTCACGTACAAAGGGTCTTACGGTAGTGCATCATAACATTAGAAGTCTGGTGCACAATTTTACAGAATTTGAATCCTGGATTACCCTATATGAACCAGATATCATATGTCTCACTGAAACGTGGCTTAAGCCCTCCATTCACGACTCCTGGTGCCCACTAAACTCCTACAACCTCTTGAGAGCAGACAGGCCTGCCCCCAAAAGAGGTGGTGGTACCGCTATCTATTTCAAAGACCACCTCATTCTCCCTGAGATCTGCTCTTCTCCCCTAGTCCATAATGAAGCACTACATGCTCTTCTGTCCTGGGGTTCCAAAAAACTTCATGTAGTCTGTGCTTACAACCCTCCCTCCAGCGGTTTAAAAGGTCTTGATGAGCTGCTGGAATAAACCACCCTTCTCTCAGGGAGAAATGAGGTTCTCTTGCTTGGGGATCTCAATATAAACTGGCTGGGTAACTCTCAACCCTCACTACTTTCTAAGATTCACAGTTTTAACTTTTACCAAGTCATCACTAATCCCACAAGAACTGCCCATCACTCAAATTCCTCAACTCTGCTCGACTAGGTTATGACTAACCACCCTGAAAATATTATCTCATCTGGCATACTAGCAGATTCCATTACAGATCATTCCCCCACTTTCTGCGTTTGGGGTAAGACCAAGCCCCCCCCCCCAAAGTCTTGGTTCATCGATTCCGAACCATGCTCACCGACCTCCAACCTTCCTACAGGATATTGCTTCCATCAACAGTCTTCTCTGTTTAACTTGGATGACCCCTCAAACTGCATTGAACCTATTCCTAAATCACTTTTTGGAAGCTCAGAACAAACACTGCCCCCTCATTACCCGTAGAGTAAAAAATAAACATACGCCTTGGCTTAAATCCGACCTGCTCTCCACACTACGCCAATGTGATAAAACCTGGTGTCGTTATAAAAAGACAGGACTGCCTGCTGACTTCAATTCCTATAGGATACTCAGAAATTCCTGCAAGAAGGATATTAAACATGCCACGAGCACCTACTGTAAAGATCTCTTAACCAAATCGTATGGTGACCCCAAAAATTCTGGTCCCACATAAAGTGCCTCCTAGGTTCAATCTGACCCCCACCCCAAACAATATGACTATTAATGGCGTCCACTGCAATAATCCTTCTACTATCGTTAACTTTTTCAACACACAGTTCTCTGATCTTACAAACTATACATCATCCTTCCCAGCTTCAACTAACCCCCATACTCAACTGAATGACTCTGGGCCCAAATTTCATTTCAAGTCTGTTACCCATCTGGATGTGCTGAGATTGCACAATAACATTTCAGACCATTCTGCTGCAGACTCTGACAGTATCGAACCCAAGCTGTTAAAACTTGCTGCCCCTTATATAGCCTCACCTTTAGGTAGGATCTTTACCCTATCCCCGTGCCATAGCTATGCTCCTGCTCTCTGGAAGATGGCCAGGATTACCCCTGTCTTCAAAAAGGGAAACCGCAAAAACTCCTCCAACTATAGACCTATTGCCATATTGTCTGTCCTCAGCAAAATCCTTGAAAAGCTCATTGCCACTCAAATTATTGCCTTTCTCCAGGCACATGGCCTCCTTACGAATGCACAACATGGTTTCCGTAAGGATCACAGCACTACCACTGCATTACTTAAATTTACTTCCGATACCCTATCCAGGGTTTTAAATAATTGATTAGCATTTTTTTTCTTGGGACAATACTAACAGTTCAGAAAGTATCTATATAGGTTTTCTAGAAGCGTTATGTTTGTTAAACACAGTGAGGTAGGTGCTATGCATTTTCACAATGTTTTAGCACTTTTACGATCAAAACGCTAATCAGTTTTTAGAGTTAAATAAAACCCTGCTATCTACCATGGACTCCGGTCTCCTAACAGAGGCCATTTTTATAGATATGACAAAAGCATTCAATCTAGTCAACCACCCTATCCTCCTGAACACACTTTGTTACCTAGGTTTCTCACCAAATGTCACAGCATGGTTTGGCAGCTACCTGTCTGATCGCACCCAGCAAGTTAAATTCAGCTACACCTTGTCTGATTCAGCGACTGTAAACATAGGCGTGCCACAAGGCTCTATCCTTGAGCCTCTGCTTTTCTCCATTTTCATTGACGATATTACCTCTAACCTTCCCCTGACTGCCTTAATACTATACGCAGATGATATTGTTCTTTATGCCACTGCCAGAACATTACAGAAATAAATGAAAAACTTTCACTTGACTGTCAAAGAATTCAGCAATGGCTATATAGCCACAAACTGTTGCTGAATGTATCTAAGACTCAAGCCAAGCTATTTGGTACTACTGCCAAGCTCAAACTCTATCAGCCCACCTTCAATGTAAATACCCTGAATGGCTCTTCTGTTGATGTGGTACCCTCGTTCAAATACCTTGGTCTTACACTTGACCCTATTCTTTTTTTTGATCTCCACATTCAACAAACCTGCAAGCTGACCAACATAAAACTAGGCATGGCCTATCGTTCTAGCTTTATGCTCACACCTTCAGCGAAGCTTGCCATAGCCCGTGGCATACTCCTTCCATCACTCACCTATGGAGTTGTTGTGTATGCCTCTGCTAGTAAATCTGTCCTCAGGAAGTGGGATGTCACGTACAATAATATCTGTTGAAACACCACTGCCTGCTATACTCAGAGCTTGGATGGCTTTCTCCGGCTGCATCGAGAGACTTTGCACTGGGCTCGATCATAGATAAAAAAAAACTCGTAACCATACGCCTAAACTCCTCGCGGATTTATTCCTTGCCCAGCCATCTACATACAGTCTTCGCTCGACCGCTAATGCCCCTGTGCATATTCCTCGGCACCACTCCACGAAAGGTGCTAGTGCCTTCTCCTGTTATGCCCCTTATCACTGGAATTCCCTCCCACTTGCTATAAGGATAGCACCTTCCCATGCCTCCTTCAAGAAATTGCTGCTTGTCCATCTTGCTGACTCCTGTTCATGCTCATGTTTCAAACCACCTTAGCCCATTATCTCTCCCATGATCCATGCACCCTCTCACCTGTGGCATGCACTTTACCCGCCTCTTTACTTCTACTTGCTCCCTTAGTTTCTACCCAATTCCTTTCCCCCTATTCCACGACTTCCTGTTTATACTTCTCCATCCTTCCACTCCTACTCCCTAGTCATATCCTAATTTTACTCTATACTCTATGTATAACTATATTTTGGGGGGTATTTTGTTTTGTGTATTATACCATTTTTTTCTCAACCTTGGTAACTGATTTAATTGTTTTAATTGCACTTGCTCTATTATTTACTCCATGTTATTGCCCATGTAATTTGTACCATATTTGCTTTTGGACTACTTTGTACTACTGTCCATACTCTTACCTTATTTGTATTTCAGTGTTCCGTATTTGTTTCCCTATGTTGATCAAATGTTACTTCAACTGTATTGTATCTGTAAACTCCCGGGTTGTGCCTGAAAAAAGTCATTGATATGGCTAGCGCACCCTACCCGGTCAACAAAAACAAAATAAAAAATAAATAACATTAAGGTTAGCAAGCAGTGTGAGAAGGCAGTAGGGAGGCCTGGGGGGATACTGGGATGTATAGGGAGAGGCATCAGCAGCAGAAAACAGGAAGTTGTTATCCCTCTGTATAGACAGTTGATGAGACCCCATCTGGAGTACTGCATCCAGTTCTGGAGACCCCATCTCCGCAAGGACATAGACAGGATGGAGGCAGTCCAGAGGAGGGCAACTAAAATGGTGCAGGGTCTGCAACAGAAGCCATAGGAGGGGAGATTAAAGGAGCTTAATATGTATACCCTTGAGGAAAGGAGGGAGGGGGGGGGACATGATAGAAACTTTTAAGTAACTCACTGGAATCAACAAAGTCCTAGAGGGTAGCATCTTTCAGAAAAAGAGATGTGGCAAGAACAAGGGGACACAATTTTAAAATAGAGGGGCGACGGCTCGGGGGCAAAGTGAGGAAGTATTTTTTCACAGAGAGCATGGCAGACACATGGAATGGCCTTCCTGAGGAGGTTGTGGGGTCTAAAACTGTGGGAGAATTCAAGAATGCATGGGACAGACATTAGGCAATTATTGTAGAGGGTAGGAAGAAATAGGCTGTTGGTTAACTGCAGTTTATCCAATAGGTAGGGAAATGGGCAGACTTGGTGGGCCAAGCGGTCCTTATCTGCCGTCAAAGTTTATGTTTCTACCCAGTACTGGGACCGACATACAGATGCTAGTCATCAAGTTACTGCTTGGCGCCCATGACAAAGCACTTACTGTGTCGTCGGTTTATATCCCACCCAAGCAGTCTGCCTCAGGCCTGAACTCTCTCCTCGACTGCATCTGCATCTTGGGACACATCTCTGAAATCATTATGCTAGGAGATTTCGATGTGAACTGGCTCTGTCCTGATGCAAGCACCTACAAGGATGCCTTGACAGCTGTCAATTTCACATAACTAGTTGAGTCCGCTACTAGGACAAACTATAGAACTGAGACTTGTACACTTTTGGATTGGGTACTTTCCAACTGCCCGGATTATATCTTGAATACAGAAGTCCTCCCTGACGCCATTAGTGACCATTCTCCCATCGTGTGCAACTGGTCTAATAAATTCATCAAACCCCTGGCCAAAACAATTACTAGTAGAGTGCTGCTCTTTGGACACCTAGAGCTTCTAAAATCACTTCTGCGTTGACATGACTGGTCACAAATTGATACTGCTGCTGACGTGGACACTGTATTGGATTACTTTCACTAGCTTCATTGCAGCCTGTAACATTCATGCCCCCTTCAAAAAACGTAGAGTTAGGGGCGCCAGTAATTCACGGATCACACCCAGCCTCATAGACCTCATGAAATCCTGTGATCACCTATGGTATCGGGCTTGAGCCACGGGCAGACAAGCAGATATTCAGACCTATAAAAAAGCTAGGAATGCCTGTACCAGAGCAATCCGCACTGAGAAAAATCAGTACTACAGAGATGTCCTAGCAAACTCTTGGAACGATGGCAGGAATTTCTGGAGTAACCTCAAAGAATTTACTAGGAAGGACCCCAAAGTGGCCCCTTCCATGCTCGGCGTCAGGCACCCCAACTCTGGACCCCTTTACCATCGCAAATACTTTTAATTTGCATTCACGTACCTTAGTCGTACTTCAAAAAAAAAAATTCTTCAATGCCCTTGACATTGATCTTAACGTGTCACCTGCACAGCAGCAGGCTCATCTGCCATTCTACTTTAAAGCAGTCTCTGAAACGGAAGTTAAAAAGTACATTCTTAAGGTGCCCAGGAAAACCAGATCCAGTGGGAATACTCTCGACCTAAAACTCACTGCCCTAACGCTGGATGAAGTCCTGTCTTCCCTGACCGAGATTATTAACCATTCCCTCACAGTATCATAATTCCCTCAGAGGTGGAAATCAGCACTGGTGACCCCAGTCCATAAAAGCGGTGACAGGACGCATCATGGTAACTACAGGCTGATCTCCATCCTTCCCCCCTCTCTCCAAAGCTCTTGAATGAATTGTGGCTGACCAACTGGGTGACTACCTGGAGAAATACCAGTTGCAATGTCCACAGCAACGTGGTTTCAAGAAAGGACACAGTAAAGCCAGCTCGGTGGTGCTGAGGGTTGAGGCGCTGGATGCCACACCTCACACTACACCGGCGACCCATGTTTGGGAGCGGGCATGGGCATGAGGTTGTAGCCAGGAGGAGGATTGAGCATCCCAGGGACAGCTCTCCTCCTTCGGGAGGAGGGTGGGTGGGGAGGACCGCCCAGTGCCGGCTCCCTGGTGGCAGCTTGAGGCTGTGCAGCCTCGGGGCCAACAGAAGGGGTCATCGAGTTGTAATAGTTAATTTACGTGGAGTTCAAGGTTGTGCGCAGAGTCCTGTGATTTACTCCACATAAAATAACGAATAAAACTCCACGGGAATGAATATTATAATGTTTTCAACATAATTTGTTAGGGAAAATCCTCCCAAAATGAATTCTGTATTGAACTTTAGAACTTTTTACAGGAGTTCCGATAGAATTGCCGTCCAAAGTTCCATTTTCGCTTTTTCAGTCGGCGCTGTTTTGTCCTAGTCTCTCCCCCAAAATGAGTGGTGTACTTTATCGCTCAGTCTGACTCTGTCTAGATCTATGCTTGTGTAAAATTATAACTTGTGCATATACTGTTTAAACTTGCTGTATTCCTTATCCATTGCTACCTTTTCTATTATGTTGCTGCCTTATCGGCGTTAAGTTTTTGCACTGCCTATATATCTCTGTAACCTCTTGGGTCATACCTGAAAATAGGCGTATATTTGTCTAGTGTTCTTACCTGGTCAGTAAAAGCTAAATAAATAATATGGGTTTCCAGATGAGCTTGTCACTCTGTATGTTTTTTCTTTGTAGCTACTGCAATGGCAGTCAACGTTTCCCTAACAATGGATTTTACGATATCCCATAAGATCCCAGGACTTTCATCAGGTGTAGAGTTGTATTGGACTGCTTGGGAAATGCGCAACAGGATCTGGTCTCAGACTTCCCTGTCCTGCAGGAGGGAAACTTTTTAAGTCTCCAGAATGATGAGTGTTGTTGTATTTGTAAGTCCGGTTCCAGGGTGAGAGGGGTGTGGTTTGAGAGGGCTAAAGATCTCACTTCACAATATGTAAGTCTAGATGGTCTCTTTTGAGAGAGGAAAAATGATCAAGCCCGGAGTGTGTTTGGTGGACATAAGAGCAGTATGTACACCCCTGATCCAACCCATATAAATGTATCCAGACATCCTACAGTCCCAGCTTCACCAAAAGGCTTTAATTACTTTAGCCACTACATGGGTTTGCCTAGGTACGTGAGAGCTACTGTCCATGGAAAGGTCAAAGGTAAGGTTTAGACCCCCCCCCAAAAAAAAATTAGAACCCCCTCAGTGTTTTTTCCATAATTAAGGTAAACAACTTTCGAAAAAGACATACAGACCAAGCCTGGTGGGCATATAAAGAAGCCAGGGTAAGCGTTTGGTCATTGAAATGCTCATTTGCTGTCAGGGAGGTATGCTGGATGAACGTGTTACATGAATCCCTACTAAGCCTAATACACGTAATCCTGTCCACACCAACTCCAGCTGCACTTGCTTCAATTAATCTATGAACTTGCATTATAAGCATTGAACCTCCGCACTGTTTAGTACTGTATGGCTTAATTTAATCTTCTTATCTAGCACATGTAAAATTTGACTTGACTATATTCCACTGGAATTTATGAAGATGTTTTTACTGTCTTTTTATGTAACAGCATTTGACGTGGGACCTTTCTATACGAGCACTTGTGCTATAAGGTACTCTCCAAATGAATGAATGAATGTCTCTTGATCATGACGTACCTCCCGTCCCCATCCATGGCAACCTCTAGTGTCTCAAATTCCACCCTGTTGGGTTCTAGGATAGCTGCACCCCTCCTACCCCCAGATTTATATGAGGAGGAGTAGACTTCACTAGGATGGATTGTGATGTTCTGGTTCTGTGAGGTGTGTCTCCTGTAAGAAGACAAAATCTGCTTTTGACTGATGTACATAAATCATATTCTTCTTCTTAATCTGACTTTGTCAGGCTATTAGCACTAAAGGTAAGTATTCTGGCTAATGGGGCTGCCATTTTGTTAAGGAAGAATCAGGATCCAGACATATAAGAGGTCCCAGGGGCTGATTCCCTGTACCCCCTCCCCACCAGTGGAGACAACACCACAGCACTATCTGACTGCCTCGAAAAAACTGTAACAATACCAAAGTAGCCAACTGGGCTACTAACATACTTAACCAATACCTTTGTACCCTTCCAAGGTTGAGGAGTGAAGCAAAACATTCCCTGTCCCTAGGTGTGGTGTATTGCATGGCATTCTGCAACCACAACACTAGGATAGTAGTGGTGCAAACCCCTCCCCCTTTTCCAGTGCAAGTATTAAGGTTACTTCCAATATAGAAGAGCCCAGTTTGTCTCCTAACACAGAATAAAGAAGTAAAGTGGGAAAAAAATTTACCATCCAATCACAGACATTTCCACTGACCCCCTCTCCCCCCCGAGATGTTGGCACAAGTAAACAATAAAGAAGTCTGTGTGGCCAAAGAAATGTCCAAAAAGGAACTCACAGGTTTCAAGGCCCAGGATATCCTGCAAAAATTATGAGATGGGTGCCAGAACATTTCCAGAATGTCTCCTGACTGTGTGTTCTCGAACTTGGGGAGAGCCATGCCACAGGTATTCTGTGCTCAGCCGTTAAGAAGATTAGGTTCTGGGGCTGGTCCCATACGATGGGGAATTTGTATCCCTTACTGGTGACCTGGGTTCGTGCTCGAGGCCGGGATGATGGGAGCGGAGGCCAGCAGATGCACTCCTCCCCGGGGGGGGGGGGGGTTCGAGCCTTCACCGCCTTTGGGGTGGCTCCTAGTGGCGCTCAGTGGCAGTGCACATTTGCAATGTGGGTAACCACGCCCCACAGGGGCGTTTGCCAGGAAGCCATGAGTGTTCGGCCATACTGAGAAGGCGGGGCATTGCTAATAGAAAAATCTGGCTGACCGGATGACAGCAGCTGCCCCCTCATCTGCTGCAAAGCCCGGAGGTGCCCAAGCTGCACCCCCCCTTTCCCAGTGAGGAATGGAACACCCCTGGCAAGTCTCCTCTCCTGGTTGTGACCATTGGAGGAGGGCCCCTGCGATGAAGGGACACATTGGGTCGACCGGGCCACGGCAAGATGGGGGCAGCGATGAGGGAGCTTAGTGGTGGGAGGCGCTGACCGCCAAAGGAATGGAAAGCTAGGAGGGCAGCAGGGTAAATAGATACAAAAAAAAAAAAAAAAAGTAGGTTGCAGCTCAGAATTAGAGAGGGAGAATACAGGTCATATAAATGCTCTTCAGGGTGGTGCAGCGCCCCCCCGCCGCCATGAGACCAGCCTGTGGTGGGGCAGCCCCACTCCCGTTTGATCCATCCACTGAGACTCTGCCTCCCAAAACAGCAGTCCCACAGAATGGTTCAAGTGCAGCTTCATGACCATTACATAAATGGGACCAAAATGGCTCTCTAGCAAGTACAGGCCCTAATTGTTTGCTCTTCCATCTTGGCAGAAATAAAGCTGGGTGAGGTGAGGAGTGGGACCTTACGGGCAGCGTGTACGCTGGCTGTTAGAGTCTGAGGGCGTTCACTCTTGCGAGCATAGCCTTCAGACACTCCTGGAGTGCTGTATGTAAGAATATATTCCAACAATGTTTGGCTTTCCATACTTAAAACATAACAGGCCAGTGCAGTACCTTAAGTGTATTTATAACAATGGACCACAACCCTGAGTGTTTAAGCACCCCTCCCCCCCCCCGCAGATTCATAAAATGCAGGAATCTATAGTCCGTAAACAACTCTCTCAATCCCTGCAGTTGATACTCACCCTGTAGCTGCCTAAGCGTCATGGCATCAGTGGCAGTCAGGGGACAAAATGGCCAGGTCAGGTTATCGAAGCCTTGGCAGGGCTGAAGGGGTCGAGGAAGTTCTTCACAGGAGAGTGGTATGCAGGGTCAGTGGAGCCGAGTAGCTATACTTGCCAGAATAAAGCTCAGTTCAGCATGGCATCCAAATTACTATAGGTTTCACTCTCTTTGAGTGTTTCAGGCTGCCTGGAAAAAGAAACCCAAAGGAACAGTCTAAAAAGATGGCTGCTGGAGTAGGCAAATGGCTGAACATTGGCCATTCAGAAGGGATTAAGCACACGGTAGAAACCATGTAAAAGTTCAGTTATTCCTGTCATTCTGGTTGAGCCTCACCAGTATGCCCTTTGCCTTCCAGAGTAACTTCTTCATCTTTCAAGGTGTGGGAGGCAGCTTTCCACCCAGTAGCCCTAATTTGATGGTGGCAGGCCATAGACCATTCACTGTGTTGTGTCTTCGGTCTGGCGTTATGTGGCTGGGTACGGTGCTCTGTGGTTATACCCTTCTCTCTCAGGGCCTGTGCAGTCTCACCTGGGGTATGGTGTAGACAAGTTCCATCTTCCCAAAAAGCCTGAATTTGCACAGGATAGGGTGTCTGTAATTTAATTTGTGTTTTGTGTGAGGGCCAGGATAATGTCCTTATATTGGAGGCATTTATGGAGGATTTCTGGTGGGTAGTAATGGTGTAGATAAAGGCGCACTCCATTATATTTTATTTCCTTCTGCTGCCATGCCACTCTTGGGACCTCCTCTTTCACTTGATAGCTGGCAAATTTCATTAATATGGGACGAGGTCTGGCTTGGGTGTCTGAGGGCTTGGGTAACGAAGTACGGTACAGTCACTCAATTCGGAGAGGCATTGTGGGCGGGGGAGAGTGAGAGAGAGATCACGTCCCTTAACAAGTCTACCAGAAAGTCGCACAGACATGTGTTCCACCTCCGAGCTCTCTGGTAGTCCTGTTAGTTGCAAATTGTCCCTCCTGGACCATGCCTTTAAATCTACACATTTGTCTTACGGTACCTATGTGTAGGAGAAGAGGGAATGAATGGACTGGTTGATTTGGATGACACCATCTTCTACTACTCCAACACGTCGTTCTTCCATCTCCTTGAGTCTCCGTTCAACTCCAGTAAGTCGTTTGTTTAAGTTTTGGAATGCTTGTCTGATCTCTCGGCAGGATGCCTTGATTTCTTTGAGGCTCATTTTCAAAGTGGTTGCGTGTGAGCTATTCGGTTTCACCTTTCATACTGTATCCTTGTCTCCGTCAGCTGGCGGGAGAGATGCTATCAGCCCTGGATCGAGCTCCATCCAAGGATGATTTTGAGACTGGGATCTGGTGTTTTGCTCATCTCCCTCACCTCCTGCTGGCATTTTTTGTGTATTTTTGGTTTTGTCTGTTACAGGAGAGCAGTTTACCTTGGGAGGGTTGGTAGCTCCTTCCCTAAGTTTCTAACCAGTCTGTGACATCACCAGAAGTCCTCCAGAGTGTGGTTTAAAATATTTAAGATGCACGCTGGCCCAGTGGCGCAGAGGGTTGAGGCATCTAGCCTTGCCTTGCCTTGCGTCATGGGGGTGACCTGGGTTCGGGAACAAACTCAGGTTGTCAGGAAGCCGGGCGAGGTGTTACATAATCAGTCTGTTAGTAGAGTAAATAATACTGATACGGATTCTTATGTCTTCGGTGTCTGCCAAGAAACATTTGTAGACAAGCAGAGTGTTAATAAAGGTTTATATACTACTAACGCCAAGCGTGTGACAGAGAAAATCGCTAGGGAGATGGGTTTCCCACCACTCTCCTAAAGAATCTACACAATTTCCAGAATTTCTAGGATCTCAACTCTCCAAGAACTCATTCTCTCCGTGTGGAGCTAGGTTACACAAACTTATATACTACAGATAACAGTATAGCAAGAGAGATTACCTCATAGTTATGGATAAGAGAAATATTATATATTAGTCTTATACTTGTACTATCAACAAGATTGTATAAGACATTCTCCATTGGATAATGACTTAGGAGACAGAATTATTAATGAGTATAATGTGAGACAAAGAATATGCTTATGTTAGCATGAAGCTTGGACAAAAGAAATGCTGACTGGGCTCTATTACATGTGGCATTCCTTGCTTGTGTATAAGAAATAGACATAATAAAGGTTTTCTCTCTTGTCAGCTTGCTTAGACAAAGAGAAGTGCTGACTGGCCACTACTACATATAATTAAATGAGAATATATGTATATATAGTGTATAAAGTAATCACTGATGATCCCTCAGAATCATATCAGTAATTAGATTATAGATGGAATATATGTAAAAGACAAACATAATGTTTTATAGTGAGGTATAATAATCATACATGAAATAATTATATAAAAGATGTAACCTTAGCATATATTAGCAGCAAAGCACATTCCTGGCACTCATACTTATATGATGGGTGCCTAAATCTACATGTTAGTGCAAAATAGTAGTATCACAGTATAACAGACCAGGAATACAGTGTAAGATGTATGTAGGATAATAGGGGGCATAACCCAGGCACAATGGGGGGGAGGGTAGGAGCAGGATTGAGCCGCCTGTTGGCAGCTTTCCTCTCCTGGGGTGGATGCTGTCCCTCCTGTAGTCCCGTCACCACTCGGTGGAGGTCCGGTAGTGGCATAGGCGGGAAGGGGGTGGCTGGTAGGGTGGGGCATTCTGCAATGCCTGGTGTGCGCATTCCTCCGAAAGTATGTCAGCACCCTGGAGACACATGGGTGGGGACAGGCGAAAAAGGGACAAAAATCTACAAAATATAAAATTAAATTAAAAAAAAAAAAAAAGGGATTTAAAATGCACACCCCAGGGGTGTGAGGCACGAGACCGTAGGTAGAGTGTACTTAAGTCCTAGGGAAGTTCATCTCAGCTGTTTTAAACCACACTCTGAAGTGGTTTATTGCACTTACAAAATGTTTCAAATGGTCTATGTGCAACCTGTGTAAGCAACAGATTTAATAAATGGGCGAACATATTTGTATGTGTGCATTAAGACAGTACATTTATGTTTTATAGTACAAGAAGTGATTACATAGTCTATTTGGCCCTTTAGGAGCAGTGTGACAGGCTCTGACATATGCTGTGGCTGCTGATTATGAGCTGAAACACAGCTGTGTTCAAGCTTTCTACAAAGGGGCTCAGCTGCAGTAAAGGGAGAGAGAGGGAAAAGGTAGGGCAGGTTGGTTTTAGAAGCTGGTGTGGGAGTGTAGTGATTTGCAACACAGATGGTTGGTAATTGCGGGTAATTAGGTTTTTCTTGCCACAACGGGTATACGCTAGTCTAAGCTGCTGTCAGGTGATCTGTTTTGGCCAATGAAATATCGTGGCACTTTTCTTGGCATTTTATAGCTTCCCTCATTGTAGCGTTACTTCTGTGCACTCCTAATGGCTTCTTCCAGCTGTTCTTGGATTTTAAAGCATTTTCGTTTTATACAGCACATTTCATATACAGTGCATCCCAAATTCCTTTCCTTCCTTTTCCTTTCATGAGTTGTTAGTAGATGTACCAAGATAATGAACACAGGGCTCAAAATTCCTATACCTTAGGTGCCCCAGGGAAGGCAGAGTTATCAAAGGACACCTGTGGCTCCTTGGTGCCTGCCCATTAGGGCATTTAAGGTGGTTGACTTTCTGGATCATTAAATGTATTTTTTCTCCCCACCATGGCCTCTTCCCTGCCAAGTGCCACTTTGCCCCCCCCCCCACAGCCTGTCCCCTCCCCGAGTGTTGCTACCTTCTGTGTGTCCACGGTGCAGCTGTTTTAAGTGCATGAGCAGTGCATTTACCATGGAGGGGTGCAGCGAATGTAGCTGGACCAAGGACCAGTGCAGTGGAGACGTCCTTATGTGATGCCGGCATACTTTGTCTCTGTCACAGTCACATGACGGGACGCGGGAGCTCACAAGCATTGGGTCACAGCCTCTGAAGAGACACTGATTGACTGACTGATCCCTCCTTCACTAAGTGTCACTGGTGAGAGCTGTTCAGCCCACCAGAATGCATTGTGGATGGAATTCAGATAAGTTGCAACTTGGCGTCGCAGCAGCAGGCCAAGAGCACAGATTTAAACCCTTTTAAGGGCTTAAAACAGCTATGAACTAGCACTTGCAGTCCTCTTAAGGACTGCCTTGCCTGCCACCATCAGAAGCATAAAGTTAAAAACCCTTTTAAGGGCCTTTGGAGAAATCCTGTGAAGAAGTGGGGCAGGTCAATCCATGATAATAATGATGACCATAAAATAAAAAAAGCTCTTTTCAGGGCAGGGGGGCTATTGATTGGCCTCTTACGCACTGAGAGCAGTAAAGACTTAAAAGGAAATTAAAAAAAAAATAAATAATAATTACAAATAAGAAGCCCTTTTCTGGGCTTGGAGACTACTGAGAGTAACATAAAGGTGGTGGTTTGTAAATAATTTGTTGGGCATATATATATATTTTTTTCTGTAAGGAGTTTTTCCTCCCTATAACCTGGCAGGGGCTACTGTCTGAATGGAGGGACTCTGTCTCCAGTCCTGCTGCTCCTATGCTTGGCGGCCCTGGTAATTCCCCCCATGGATTGTCCCCTGTGGCAGGGCCAGGATGACGTTGCTGGCTTCTCCCCCCTCCCAGAGACCCAATCCAGAATCCAGGAACCACTCCCAGGAGCAGCGGACCATCTTCGAGCCCCACCAGGCTTGATTTTCCTCAGTTTTTGCCTGGCCCCCCTTCCTTCTGACATAGAGGCGTCGGATCAAGCTTCCGACCATACTGCCCTCCAGCCACCGCTAGAGGGCAGTCAGTGTGAGGACAGCTAGACCCCGATAGAGGAGAGCAGTCCTCGGATGCTCAATCCTCTCTTCCCCTGCCAACCCCCAGCAGCCCAGGTCATTCCCGAACCCAGGTCGCTGGCGTGGCGTGAGTTGTAGTGACCAGCGCCTCAATTTTCAGCGCCACCGGGCCAGCTGGGCATGTATATTTATACTTACATTCTTGAGCGGACATGTACTTTTTGTCACAAATGTCATGCTCTGTATGAATACTGATATTCTTTAGTGGTGTTTAAAGGCTTTATCAAAATAATCCCCAGTTTTTTTTCTCTTTCTCTCTCCCATCTGAGACTCCCTACCTGATTGGGTCATTCTTGTTGTCCTCCTTATCAGATTGACATTGCATGTGGGGACTAGTGGGCAGGTGGGAGCGGTATGGCCTGAGAGCACCAGTGCCATTTTGCTGCACACTGGGGTTTGCCATTGTTCTGATCTCTCCTCCTCTCCTGTGCATGCATGTGCTGCAGCAACCTAGGGTAGGGGTCCAGCAGCACATGGTCAACTGCATGACCAAGGGCATCTACATAAACCTCAGCTAGGAGCCGCTGTTGTGGTGGTGTGCTACCCCGGGAGGAGACTGTCCTTGCTGGCCTCCATTGGTGCTTTCCTCCTCTTGAGGCCTGAGCCCAGGTTACCAGCATGCTAGAGCCATCCCCTGTCACTTGGTGCTGGCTCCAAAATTCAGCAATCCCCTATCAAGCTGTGCCACAGAGCTGGCTCCAAAACTCCGCAGTCCCCTGTCACTCGGTGCCACAGAGCTGGCTCCAAAACTCCGCAATCCCCTGTCACTCGGTGCCACAGAGCTGACTCCAAAACTCCACAGTCCCCTGTCACTTGGTGCCACAGAGCTGGCTTCAAAACTCCACAATCCCCTGTCACTCGGTGCCACAGAGCTGGCTCCAAAACTCCACAGTCCCCTGTCACTCAGTGCTGCAGAGCTGGCTGCAAAACTCCTCAGTCCCCTGTCACTCGGTGCCACAGAGCTGGCTCCAAAACTCTGCAGTCCCCTGTCACTCGGTGCCACAGAGCTGGCTCCAAAACTTCGCAGTCCCCTGTCACTCGGTGCCACAGAGCTGACTGCAAAACTCCACAATCCCCTGCCACTCGGTGCCACAGAGCTGGCTCCAAAACTCCGCAGTCTCCTGTCACTCGGTTCCACAGAGCTGGCTCCAAAACTCCGCAGTCCCCTGTCACTCGGCGCCACAGAGCAGGCTCCTAAACTCATAAGTTTCCTTGCATGAAGCAAATATAAGAGTAAAGACACTTGTTTTGACGTATCAAAACACAATAAAATAGCCGATTGCATAGTTATAGAAGTGAAAACCTGCTCAGTGCTACTTCTGGCTTTTTTTTTCCTTGCACCAGTATCTCTGCAAAAATAAATGTTACTGCACCTTATAATCCGGTAGTATTACTAACTCTATGTAATAGCACCAAACAGTTTTCAAACTCGCCATTTAAAAATCTTTTATGGCTCCAGTGAAAAGGGGCAGAGAAAAACACTGCCTGCTATTTAAAGAACTACTGAGCTGCCTGAAATTAATATTAGCTTCCAAAGTAGTGAACTGTTACTACTTCTATCTGAAGTTATTTTTTCTTTTCCCTTTTTCTACCTGAGTGACAGCATTAAGCGTAATGTGTGGAGCACTACTTTTCCTGGGGGCTGACATGGCTAGTCCTTCCTTTATCCACCCTGTGATCTCGCAGACTGTGGCATACCAGCTGACCAGGGAGATTCAGTTAGCTGCTGCCAGCTTGTTTTTTTTGTGGTGTCACAGTGAGTGTAGTCATGATGATGAAGTATACGAAGGAAAAGAGCTAGATATGTCCGTTTCCAGGTAAAGTACTGATCTTCTCATCACACCCAATGCTAGCAGGTAGAAAATGTCTTCCTATGAACAAAGAGAAAAAGAAAAATAGTCCAGAAATGAAACATAATGAAGGACTGCTGTTAAAATTAGTACCATTTTCAGCCTGCTGCTTGTAGCACTATTGGCTCTTGAAGCAGAGCTCATCCAACCATGGTATCACTTCCTGTCTCAAGATTCCATGGTATAGCTTCTCCTATTTTTTTAATATATGACTGATTTTTAAATATGATATCTCGTCTGGGCTAGAACTATTAAGGTAGCTGGCACATTTCCTTCAAAAATGTGAACGTGGCCAGTCATATTTCCTGGGGCATTTTAGCATTTCCAGACTGGGCACATATGGGATTAAAATTAACTTTTTCAGCCAGCAACTAAACCATAGAAGTGACTGAAAATCTGCCCTGACGTTCCACTGACCAACTTTTATGTGGGGAAGGGTGTAGTCTTTTACCTTTTTCTCATGCTTTTCTCTCTCTCTCCTTTGTAATTGCTTTCCTCTTCTTGAGATGTTCACTATAATCGTTGTGTTTCATTTTTATTTTTGGTCCCCATCGTCTCTCCTTCTCCTGCCTTGTATCTCCCCACACCGACCCCTGCTGCTCTCGTCTTTTGTGCAGCTCCCCCTTTTCCTTTGTTGGCCCCTCCCTCACATTTGCCACAGTGCTGCACCCACTTTTACTTAACTCTGTGATCACTGTATTGATTCTCAGTTCCTCCCCTGATTATGTGGCTTTTGTGACAGAGCCAGCCTCCTCCATGCTGAACTGCCAGTCCTCACCCCCCCCATGATGTTAGTCTCTGCGGCTTGCGTTGCCATGTGTCCTCATCACCTCTCGTGATGGAACTGCTTTCAGCCTCTCATGCTGACAAAAATTGTTGACTCCTCCTCCATTGATACTGCTGTGTGCCACCTTTGATTGATTGCTGACTGGTACTCGGCACCATCCGCCCCTGATGGTTCTGCTCTTTACCTTGAGTGCTGAAACTTTTGGCTCCTCTGATTGGCCTGTTACAAAAATTGTTGGGCTACTGAGAATGGACTCAGGGAGCCACAGTGGGGAGAGGCCATGGGCTGGAGCGCTCTGCCTGGGGAGGCCTGGCAGCAGGTTCCAGAGATACCCGCAGGAGGGCCAGGGAGTTTGCTTCCCCCACAGTGTGCTGTGAAGATATGGTATCAGAATGCCAGTTGCTCACGCCATGGGGTGAAGGGAGAAATGGGAGCAACATGGAGAGAAAACAACCAGTCACATGATGGCTTCAGCCTGATTCGGGGTATATTCCTTTATGGCTGGAAGCTGATCAGGTATAAAAATTGATATTGCAGGAAAAAAATTGTTTGAAGCTTTCTGATCAGTGCATGCTTTCGCTTTCAGTCCTGCCTTCTCTTGTCCCAGCTATCGCTCAACTAGTGTGGTCCTCATACCTCTCAACCTCTTGCCTTATGAATCGGGGACAAGGCTTTAAAAAATCAGGGACAAAGACCCACAAACAGGGACACATCTTAAAAATTGGTACTATTCACTCAGAAAGCCAACAGAAAAAGGGAAAGTGTGTTAAGATGCATTTTCTGAAGAAGAATGTAACTTTAATGTTTGACATTATTTTGTGATTTTAATACCCACTGTTCTGTCACAAAAATGCCAAATTTTATGAAGAACAGAGGTAAATTTTGAGGCTAAATCAGGATGTCCCTGAAAATCAGGGACACTTGAGAGGTATGGTGGTCCTTATGCTGCCCCACCTACTGCCAGTATACAAAACGAAAATGTGTTTCCAGACAGAAATTGTGTTTTTAAATGCATTTCCTTAAAGAGCCCCTGACACCATTAGAAAAACTTGGAAAAAGTGTGAGATTTAGACAGTTCAGTTTATATTTCATGTATTTTCTATATTTATTTACCTTTTTTCTTTACTACCGGGGACAGCTGTATGGAAGAGGCTTACTGTCCCTTAGACTTTATCTGCTCTTTTTGCTATCCTACCTATGACATCATAATCTGGGTTGCACCTGGAAACAAGCTGGTGCTTTTCCCAGTTATCAACTTTTAAATAAATAAAATACATAATCCCCCGTTTATGGCATCGTAATTATCCCCACAGCAACAGACTGATGTCATAAACAGAACTGTGATGTCATATGTAGGCAAGCAGCCAGAACAGATAGGGCAGTGGTCCTGTTTACATGGAAATGCCTTTAGTAATAAAGAAGAATGAGAAATACAGAAACAATATTAAAAGTATAAGCTCACTTGTGCTAAACATTACATTTTCTCAAAGTTGTCACAACGGTGTCAGGGGCTCTTTAAGAAAAATGCCTTTCCACAGAAGTACAGAAAACTTACATTTCAAGCCCTGCATGTGGATGGCTCACACCAGCAGGTGAGCCCATCACCTCATTTAAAATAATTTTTCATGGGCTTTTAGACAGAGGTCCTACAAACATCACTTCCACAATGCCACTTTACTCTTTTTTTTTTTTTTTTATACGTTTTGGTTTTATACTTTTTACTCTGTACATACATTTCATTATCTTTCATATATTTGTTTTCTCCTTTGATGCAAATTCCTTTTATGACCTCCCAGATCCACCTTGCAAATGAGTTCTCCTCAATGGTGTTTTGCCTGGTAAAATAAAGAAATTGATTGATTGACTCTACAGTTGGCCTCTCAGCACACTGTAAAAGATGGTGCTTGTGACACATCCAACCCAGGTTAGGGAACAAGTCTGGGATTTTTATTTGCAAGTTTTTAGTAGGAAAGACACACTAAGCTGTGATTGTTCATTTCAGCTATGTCCTGGGCGTTGGGTTACATGGACTTATTTTTATTGGCATATATCCTCTTTTTTTAGTAAGTGCCATGTGATTTTTTACTTCCACCTCGACAGTAACCAGAGATGGGCAGAAGGGACTTTGGTTTAGCATCTCATCTGAAAGATGGCACCTCAGCAGTGTACCACCTCTGATGGACTGCACTGCAGTGTCTGTTATGGGTGTTACCCCAAGTACCTGGTGTAGCACTAGAAACCACAACCTTCTGATCTTCTGACTCCAGAGGCAAGGGTGCTACCTATTGAGCCACTGACCCTAATACTAAGCCACTAACACTAATATTGAAGGGTTGGCAGTGGGAGTCCTAACATTGCCTTCTCCAGGGTAGGAGGTGGACTGATCCTGCTACAGTAGTGTCGCCTGGGGGCCCACAGGTAGAGCAGGTCAGTGGTGGACAGCAGTGGGAGGGAGAGATGCGTAAAGCTGCCTATGCCTGCTGTGTGCACGTGACAGCTAGTTATTCATCATCTTGGGGGAAGGGAAAATGGAAGAAAACTGCAGCCTGGCAGGATGAAGTCTTAGCATGCTGTGGGCTCGTACCACCTTTCTGCCCAGCACAGAATGATCCTTGCCAACAAATTCAGGGTTTCTGGTCGGGGAAGAAGTCCTGGCCCTGGTCTGACCCCACCTGGAGTAACGTGCAGTTCTGGGCTCCTCAGTACAAAAAGGAAATTGAAGCAGTCTAGGGGGGATGCAACCTAGGACCACCAAAATTATTAGTGGTATGGGGGGATAACAGCTATGAGGAGGAGAGGCTGGTGGCCCTTAACATGTTCACCTGGGTAAAACAAGCATGAGATAGAGGCTACCCTATGGCCAGGTGATTAATGCATTGAGCTGTCATGTTAGTGACCCAGGTTTGGAAATGGAAATTGGAGACAGCTGGGCAGCCTTTTGGGGGAGATAGGGCAGCATTACTCGCAGATCCAACACTTCTAATTGAGAAGGGACTGCACAGGTTCCACCACCACAGTAACATTTGTGGTGGGCTAGAGAGCTTGTCTCCTCTGCAGGGGATTGCTGCATGCTGGTGTTGCCTGCCTGGGCACTGCCTAACATTGTTTGGGTGGGTGTCAGGTGGGCAGAGCTGAGGGAGGTGGGAATTACAAAATCATGTTGTGCAAGCGGTCTATGTTAACTGTTGCTAACGCTCTCAGATCTTTCCCCATTTGGATCCTTACTAGTCGGGGTGGGGGGGGATGGTGAACAAAGTTGGGAGGTTGTTAGCAGCAGACAGTGAGGAGCAGGTCAAGGGCATGCAGGGCAAAAAGCTGGATGAAGAAAAAGAGGCTGTGAGGAGGCATGGTGTCGGTCTTCTGCATACTCAAGGGTGTTGCCAAGATTGAGCATACGAAGATGTTTGATTTGGTGTCCTTCAGCAGGACGTGGGGACACAACCTGAAGCTAAAAGGAGATAAATTCATGGTTAACATTAGGAGGAACCTTTTCTCCCAGAGGGTGGTGAATCTGTGTAATGGCCTACTTGAGGAGACAGAGGCTATGAAGAAAGTACAGGGCTTCAGGGGAAACCTGGACAAATTTCTGCTTAACGAGGGAATCCCTGGCTACCTTGGATAGCAGACTGGGTAGAGAATCCCTGTGAATTAGTACATGTTCCACAGATTTTTTTATCTTTGCTCAAGAAGTGGGGGACGGTGACATGATGGACCTACTGTCCCTTCTAACCTCCAATTTCTATGTTATTGTGTTACAATGCATGTGAAAAATTGATGCTCTTCATAATGAGGTTGTCAAAAAAAGATTTGGTCTTTGAAAAGGGTTATGTGATACATTCAGCTGAGCTAGAGCACGTTGTGTGGAGAGAAAAAAATACTTCCAGAAATGCTGGGCTAGTGGAAACAGACTTATGCTACAACTAGATATTTTTCCCCTCACTTTATTATAATTGGTCCTGTTTCTAAAATTTCCAGTTGCACAAACATTCCAGGGATCTGAAGTACAAAGATTACTTTGATCCTATAGAAGATGAGAGTGGTATTGACGATGCTGGTGATGAAGAAGCAGAAGATGCAGACATTAAGCGCACTGAGATGCCAGATGATGCAGCTGAAGAAGCAGAAGATGATGAGGAAGAGACGGGGGATGAGGAAGAACTAGAAGAGTAAGTAAAATTCCTTTCTTCTTGTTCTTGAACGGATCAGTTTTTTTCCAGTTGCTTGACCTGCCACAGAAATAAATACGATTCCAGAGGATCACTGAACAATCCTCTGTACCAAGCTGTTTGAAAATATGTTGTGGTCTTTTTAGAGAGTTCCTACCTAAAGTGTGCCACAAGGGGCTGCTGCTTTTTTTTCCCCACATACAGTGGCAATAATCCATTTACAACTGTCTTATCCTGATGTTGTCAGTCTGCCAAACCCATCCAAGATTCACGTACAGTGATGTTATGATGAGATGCACTGTTTCATCATGAGGGTGCCATTGTCTTGCGTTAGTAAAATGGCCATACCTGCTGCCAGACTGGGTTCTGAGCAGACATAGATTGCCAAGGGTTGGCTGTGCAGGGAGAGGATGGAGCGTCTAGAAGACTGCTCTCCTCTTCCTGGGAGGGAAGGACACTGCCCAGTACTCTCCTGCCTCCTAGTGATGATTCGGGGCATCATAACCATGGATGGCATGCAAAGGAAAGTGAGGAGTGGGGGCCGCAGACATCCTGCACACAGGAGTGTGCCTAGGGCCATCTTGGAAGGCATAGAATGCCCACTCCTCCCTGGGGAATCGGGGAAATGAGGGGAAGCTCTGGTGGCTAGATGACTCCCAGCCACTCACAGGCCAGCATCGATTGTGCACCAAGGTGATGCTCCAGTGTGCAGTCATAAGATCTAGCACCGGCTGCCACCCCCCCTCCCCAGACCCAATCCAGACGCCAGGATGGCCCTCGGAGACTCAGGGCCATCATGGAACCTGCCAGGCCCCTACTTTTCCGTTTTCTCCCATCCCTCTACCGATGTGGAGATGTTGGTGCGTGCCTCCCTGCCCATATTGCCCTCCAGCCGCCGCCAGAGGGAAATCAACGAGCGGGATGACAAGGCACCATCCCCCTGAGAGAGGCACTCCGGATGCTCTCCTCTCTCCCCCTGCCAACACCCGGTGGCCCAGGCTCGTTCCCGAACCCGGGTTGCCGGCTTGGCGTGAGGTGTAGCGACCAGTGCTTCAATCTCCAGTGCCACTGGGCCAGCTAAAGGGGAAATTGTTTAACCAGGAAAAGCACACTAAGCCAGAACTTGTTTCCAGGTGTGACCTTGGAGCACAAGGAAGTTAAGTGGCTTGCTCAGAGTTGCACAGTGTGCAAGTGGGGGATGATGAGATTCAAACCCAGGTCCCCAGGTTTGCAGCACAGTGCCCTTAACCACTGTGCTGTACTGCCTCCTAAGAAGCAGTAATTCCACCTCTCCACCCTGATGTTTTGCCCTAGCAGTTGCTTGCTGTGGCCCTTGGTTGTACTTTCAGTCTGTTTAATGTTTAGTACCAGTTCTTGGCATGATTTTGGATCCTTTAGGAAACCATACAGCACAATTAGGTTACCTCTTAATCTCTTTTGCTCGCCCCATAATTCAGTCTGTCTCCTCCTATTATTAATCTAGTTCCTCTTATTTGGACTGTTAACCGGTCTCTGTGTCTTTCCAGCGATATGGGTTCCAGAACTGGCAGCAGTATTCCAACTGCAGGCTGTCATAAAATCTTTCTCCTATCTGACAGTGAAAGCTTGGAATGCCATTCCTTCTAGCATTAGGCAACTGAACTCTTTGAAACCCTTTTTGTACAGAGTTAAACAGTACTTGCACAGTACTGCTTGATGTAAACATTTTTGAGGTTTGTATTAACCAATGTATTGTGTTGATATTTTAACATATTCTTTGTGTGTGCCTGTAAAATGGGTCACATGACACAGTGTACCCACCCATTGACCAAAATCGGATACATATACCCTATATAGTGGTGCAGTTACTTCCTTTGAACTGCTCACTAAGTTTCTCCTAATGCAACCTAACACGTGCTACCTTTTTAGAAGCTGCCTGACACTGCCGACCCTGTTTAAAGTATGCTGTTATTTTAACACCAAAATCCCTCTCCTCTAGTCTGTCTTAATTCTGTGCCATTCAAATAGTTACTGGCTTTACTACTGTTTCCAAGATGCAACACTATGACTGTATGGGCCAGTGGCCTTTTTCTGATGTCGTAACTTCATTTCCCAAATATTTGCCCATTCTTCTATTTTTTTTCCCATATATATTTTTCTCACTGGGGAGGTGGGCAGGCTCTCATTCCTGTCCCTGCTTCTATTGACTGATGCATGACTCTCCAGATTCACCTGGTAGGAGTCCCCCACAGATTCCCCCCATGGTTGGACCAGGAGGGGGAGGCAAATCCCCCCCCCCCCCGATGCACAATCCAGAAAGCTCTGGTTCTCTGGCAGTGGCACGGGTAGGAATATATGAAGCCTGGCCTCTCCAGTTTTTCTTGTTCTCTTGGCCATTGTAACTCATCAGGACCTGCGCATGGGGGCACGCATGCGCTACAGAACCATGGACCTGCCTTTAGAGGTGCTTGTGAATTACATTACCACCGGGCTTCCACCCAGTGGCAGCCATCGGCCGAGACAGCTGGCCACCCCTCCCCGAGAGAGGAGAGCAGTCCCTGGAATGCTGGATCATCTCCCACCCCAGCTGACCCCCGGAAACCAAGTACTCATTCTCGAACATGTGTCACCGCATGGTTGGAGGTAAAACTTTGAATGTGTCAGCCTTTATGCCACTGGGCTGGCTCTGTTCTGTTCTATCCAGACCTAATGGGTGCTTCTACTATCTTCTTCATCGTCTGTTACTCTTCCTGTTTTTGTGTTCTCAAACTTACTAACCCAACTTTCTGATTCTTCATTCATATACTGTATATTGAGCACAACAGTAGGGACTTCTGACATTAACAGCTGGGATGCAGCACTGATCTTCGGCTCAGCTTCCTCCCTTCCAATAATGATTGTCTGAAGCTGTGATTTGCACAATAATCTCACTTACTACTTACTGACAGGGCTGTTTTCACTTAATGGGGAAGAGATCACAACTGGTAGAGGATGTGTCAGCTGCAAATGCCACCAGTTGGAAGTCAGAGAATTTGGTAACAAGGCTTCATCCCTCAGAGACATGAAAGTGAGCATGACCTACAAAAAACACTCCTCTGCCCCAGTATTGTAAAAGAAGATTGACCTGGTGCTTGAAGAACTGTGAGCATTTCAAGTTGAAATGAATCAGGACTTTGGTAATCTATACACTCCGCTATATCTGTTAAAAAAAGGCCCAGGAGCAGGAAAAGGTGATCGTGGTCCAAGATGGATGTGTTGACCACTCTGAGCGCATTTTGGTAGATGCTGTACAGCTGGTGGAATCCCTGGTGGCCAAATGAGATGATTTGGAGTGCCGCTCCAGGAGAACAAATGTCAGGCTTCATGGCATACGCTAAAAGGCAGAGGGGACTGATATGATTGCCTTTTTAGAAACTTTTTTTTGCTCTTGTTTAGACCCCCCCCCTTGACTTTTAGGTATGCATTGAGAGGGCTTACAGAACGTTGAGGCCCCTCACCCTCCAATACTCAGCAAAGCCCTCACTCTGTAGTATTAAAGTTTATCAGCTTTGGCATAATGCATAAGGTTTTGTTTAGAACTTTGGAGACATTTTTTTATGCAGCTGTATGCCAATCATGATTACTCTCCTAAGGTACTTAAGCAATGCAAACTCTACAGACTGCACTGCTACCTTCAAAGCTAAGCAAAATAAATACCAGACCCCTTACCCTGCTAAACTGAGGTTTATCTCTGGATGGGGCCATTTTGTACCCCACCATCACAGATGGTGGTTATGGACTTGAAAGCTAGTGGAACTGGAGTTGCCCAGCCACAGCATCCACATTGTAGAATTGAAGGAGACCCACAGTGGGAAGTGTTCCACAAGGTGAGCTCTACTTGCAAGGCCCAATCAGTTGCAACTGTGAAGGACACTTGAGCATTGTTGCAGTCTTGCCAGAGACCCACCAACCTGATATCCTTTTTCCAGTACAGTTTTAACTCCTTCACTTTAATCGTCTGGTCTCTAAGTAATGTACCCACTGATGCCTTTTTGGGTCTGGGTTTCCTCCTCACTCAGAGACTGAGGCTGGACTAAACTGAGACTTTATTGATATCAGCCTCTTAGATAATGAGACTCTCATGTTTGAGGACCTTTTATATTGTTTCCTGTGTGAACCTTTTTGCAGATTACTGGTACTGAGTTTTGATATTAGTTCTGTGTCTAGTTTGTCTAGGGGGTGGGAGTGAACAGGCAGACAAAGGGACTTATTGCTTGTCCTGCCTTTTTTTTCTTTTCACTTTTCATATTGCCCCTTTGCACCTTCTTATTACTGTGGTTTATCTATACCCTATATTGAACATAGCCACAGGATATATCTAAGTGGGTACCTGGTGGGCACCTGGGTGAACTGGGATCACGGAGTCTCCTGTGATGCCTTATCCTTGCTGAGTTTCAGTTCCTTTTCTGTAAGGTGTACATGATGCCCCTTCTAGTCTGTGGTGTATTTGATCCTGAAGAAGCACAGTACTTCTGGCTGTTATCGGCTTCATCCTGATTATTAGTGCCCT
Organism: Neoceratodus forsteri; assembly: GCA_016271365.2. Lineage (NCBI taxonomy): Eukaryota > Metazoa > Chordata > Ceratodontiformes > Ceratodontidae > Neoceratodus > Neoceratodus forsteri. The sequence goes on from CM028129.1 coordinate 1,421,752,578, forward strand.
ACTCTGTTACATATGGTGATGGTGAATATTGCCATTGAGGTGGGTAGTGGGAGAAGACCTATTTTATACTGCCAACAGGTTGGGGATCCTTGTCTTCCCTGTAAAATTCTGCAGCCATTAAAAAGCAGACACTTGACTTTATCCTATTACAGGAAACGAATCTATCTAAACAGGAGCATTTGAAACTGCAACATCCAGGGTTTTCACAAAGTCGTAGCTTTCACCTACCAAAAGGGTAAGTGACTGGGAACTGCTGTACTTATACCCTGATCCACTACCTTCCAGTCTGCGGGTTCCTGTTTAGATCCCCTGGGTTGTCTTGCTCTGGTAATGAGTTACTGTTTGTGTGAAACGTATCTCTCTAGCTAGCCTATACATTCCTTCCGGCTGTGACACAGCTGTAGCGCGTCAGCTACTGAATATAGTGATGCAGTATCAGGGAATGTGCGGTGATTTATAGTATGAGAGTTGACAGAAAATAATACTACAAATTCTAACCCACCCAGGGAGACTATTGTGCAAAAGAGAGGAAAGGTTATTATTAAATGTGACTGGGTGGCTGTTTGCAGACACCTTAATTCCTCTGATGTCAGTAACTCGACTTTTTTCACCCACACAGTATCTATATTGAAATAGATCTTTTCCATTTTTCAAAAGAACTGATTGACTTAATAAGTGACCGTGAATTACTGCCCATCTACCCGTCAAATCATGCCCCTCAGTTGGTCACCCTGAAATGGGGCTGTCTGTCAGATAGATCTTTTTGGTATTTTAATAACTCCTACCTAAACTCCCAAGAATTCCAGAATTTGCTTCATGATAAAATCTAGTTGATCCTGGATAGAAGGAAATAAAGGCCCTGACATATCTCGTTGTACACTTTGGGATACAGTTAGGGTTGTATTAGGTGGAGAACATATTAGTTACACCACCAGACAGAAAAAGGCTTAGGAGAAATTACTGTCCCTTAATGCTCGGTGGCCACTGTGCAGAACATGCATTCTGAAGGTGCTGCCACTGCAGCTCCCCTCATGACTAAGGTTAAACAGGAAATTCGGGTTCAGTTGCACAGTAAAATCGAAGTGGCTCTGAGATTTTTAAAATGGAGATTTAACGAAGGTGGGGCTTCAACTTCCAGATTTCTGACATTTAGTTTAAGATGGCATACTACACAGACCACAGTTACTCTGATTCAGGAACCAGGATCTACCCGGATTTGTATGGATCCTAGAAAAGTAATGGCAACCTTTCAGTTTTTTTTTTTTTAAACAGACTTGTATTCCCAGGACCGCTATATTCCAGATACTGTTCTGGCAGCCTATTTGGAACCCCTCCATCTCAGAACGTGCCTCCTAGTCTGTGCTCTCCAGTTTCAGCCAGATGATATCTCAGAAGTTCAGAACCTTAAAAGTGGCAAAAGCCCAGGGCCTGATGGGTGTACTCCAGAATTTTATAAAACTTTAGGGAAGTGTTATTGTTGGCACTTCTGAGTGTTTGTGTGGACATTTTGGAGGGAGCACCTGCTGTCCCTGCTTGGGGACAAGCCACTAATTCAGCCAGTCTGAAACCTAATAAGGACAACTTGCAATGCGTTCCTACCACCCCATATTTGTCTTTAATATTGATTGTGAAAATGTTGTCTTTGCTCTGGCCAGGAGGTTAGATAGATTACTTCCTGATCAGATTGCTCCCAACCAGACTGTGTATGCAAGTGCTGGGAACCCCAGCCAAGGTATGGTGTGAGCGGCTAAAATAAAAACTTTAAAATGGGTGGTGCTGGGGAATAGGACTAGCTGAGCCCCTATTGTAGTAAAACGCACCAAAGACACTCCCTGATGAAGATCAGTTGGGGGAAGGCAGTCAGTATTCTATGGTATCCACATGTCGGTAACTGCATTTACTTACTTTGTACCTGTATCCTTTTGGACACTCTGTATTATTTGCACCTCTAATATGACAGCACTCCTGCACTATATATAGCACTTTAGAAAGGATAGCTTAGTGTTTGTGACTATATTCTGTAAGTTGCTCCAGTTATTGTTTTAGTAGCTTAGCCATATTGAGTTGAATGTTATCTGTGAAGCGCTAGAATAAGTTCTACAGACCGACTGCATTTGAGTCAAGAGAAGTGCTTTACTTTGGGCAACAGAGAAGATGTTATTTCAGCTATCCCATGCTGGTTACTGGGTAGTAGTTTGAGAGCAGGGAAGCTGTTTTTGGTGTATATCAGGGTTAGACAGACTCAGGATAACATTAAAGAGGCAGTATACACCTCCCCCTACTAATGGCACCTTTTCACCCCCATAACCTCCCCGTTACCCTAAGACCTACCACGCCGACTAATGCAGCTATGTCAATCCTGAAGGTATTGCAATTGCCCCCTCCCACCCCTCCTTACTTCTTCTCCCTCCACTATCCTTGGCGCATCCTGTACCCTCAGTGCCCTTGCTTTATAGTCTTCTCCTAGGCCACGTAATGCTTTGCTGGTCTAGACCTCATCCATAGATACATAGATACATAGATACATAGACAGTGTCGGCAGATAAGGGCCTATGGCCCACCTAGTCTGCCCATTTGAGCTTGTAAGTTCAGTTTGTTTTCCTAGAAGTCTATTTCCCCTTACCCCTGACCTCTAGAATTCCTTTATGTCTATCCCATGCATTCTTAAATCCCGTGATTGTTTCAGCCCCCACCACTTCCTCTGGCAGGGTGTTCCACTTGTCCACCACCCGTTCTGTGAAGAAATTCTTTCTCATGTTTCCTCTGAATCGTCCTCCCTCCAACTTCATCCCATGCCCTCTAGTCCTGAAACATCTTTTTCGCTTAAAATAGTGTTTTCCTGCACCCTGTTCCTCCCTGTAAGATACTTGTATGTCTCTATCATATCCCCTCTCTCCCTCCTCTCCTCCAGGGAGTACATGTTCAGTTCCTTCAACCTGTCTTCATAGGACTTGTGATGCAACCCATGCACCATCTTTGTTGCCCTCCTCTGAACCTTCTCTACCCTGTCTATGTCCTTACGTAGGTATGGTCTCCAGAACTGTACACTGTACTCCAGGTGGGGCCTCACTAGTGTCTTGTATAGCGGAATTATGACCTCCCTTTTCCTGCTGGTGATGCCCCTGCCTTACATCCCAGCATCCTATTTGCTTTACCTGATGCCTTGTCACACTGTTTCCTACCTTGAGGTCATCAGAGATGACCCCCAAGATCCCTTTTCCTGCTTGGTGCATGCTATATCCTCACCCCAACTGATATATTGTGCCAGGGTTTTTGTGCCCCATATGCATTATCTTGCACTTCTTTGCATTGAATTTCAACTGCCAAACCCTTGACCATTCTTCAAGTTTCTGCAGGTCCCTTCTCATTCTGTCTACACCCTCTGGTGTGTCTACTCTGTTACAGAGCTTTGTGTCATCAGCGAACAGTGATACAGCGAACAATATAATATTGTACTCTACTGTCTATCAGAGGCCTGCCTTGCATAGAGTCACTCATAGCAGTATGCTGACTGCCTTTGGTACCATGTCTATAAATTATGCTGCCTTGTTATGTTCTTGGGTGTCAAGCCTTATGTTGCTATTTGTAAATCATTGTACACCACCGTGCCAAGCCAAGCCTTTCTCACTTGTAATGACTGTACATAGGCTGCTAATGTTGCTGCGCCTACTCCAAATTGTTGTATTGTGACTTGTTGTTGTTTAAACTACCAGGTCCATCTTGTAAATGAGCCCTGCTCAATGGTGTTCCACCTGGCAAAATATATTGATTGATTGATACTGCCCAAAACTAATATTAGTTTTTACAAGATGTGTACCATTACTTTTTATATCTGCGTTACTTTTTCTTTTCCCTTTGGTTAATGAGATAATTATTTACTTGATGTTAGTAGGTGTGGTGTGTGTGGGGGGGGGCGGGGGACATGGCAGCTAACATATCTATTGCTGTCTCCCCCTCCCCCCAACTAAATCATCAGCATTGTGACCTCACTGACTGTGATATCACTGCCGCTTAAGAACAGCCACTCAGTAACTACCAGGTTAGTCACTTGTGATGTCACTGTTGGTGAGATCACAGCTGTTCCACACATTCCTCACAGTATTATCACATAGAATACTTTCTAGTGAGCAAAAGGGAAAAGAAAAATACTTCAGAATTGCTCCATACTTTGGAAGTACAGTCGTGGCCAAAAATATTGGCGCCCTTGCAGTTTTTTCTAATAATGCACCATTCCTTCCAGAAAATTGTTGAAATTAAAAAATATTTTGGTATCCACATATGTATTTCTTTGGTTTGCAGTGGAATAAAACACAAAAAGCAGAAAAATATACTAAGTCTTAGCTTATTCCACACAGAAATCCTTAAATTGCCCGGCTAAAATTATTGGCACCTTTTAGAAGTAGTTAGAAATAATTAGATTTCAAGCAGGTGATTCTCCTTCACTTTGGAATTGAACTCACCTGTGGTGAGTTGCAGGTGCCTGCAATATAAAAATCACTCATTTAACCAGTTTGAATAGAGAAAAGGACTCATTCTCTTGTTTTGTGTCACTGTGTATACCACAATGAGCATGGAGAAAAGAAAGACAGCCAGAGAATTGTCTGAGGAGGTCAGACAGAAGATTGTAGCCAAGCATGGACAATCTCAAGGCTGCAAATCAATCTCCAGAGACCTTGATGTTCCTGTTTCCACCGTACATAATGTTATCAGGATGTTTAAGGCCCATGGCTCTGTAGCCAACCTCCCTGGATGTGGCCGCAAGAGAAGACTTGATCGAAGATTGCAGCACAGGATTGTTCGAATAGTGGAGAAAGCACCTCGATCAGCTGCCAAACAGATTCAAGCTGACCTTCAGACACAAGGTACAACAGTTTCAACTCGCACCATCTGTCGCCAGCTCAGCGAAAAGGGGTTATATGGTAGGAGGCCCAGGAGGACCCCACTGCTGAGAGAGAGAGAGAGAGAGAGAGAGAGAGATAAGAAAGTCCGACTGGGGTTTGCCAAAACACACCTGAACAAGCCAGAATCCTTCTGGGAGAATGTCCTGTGGACAGATGAGACCAAATTAGAGCTTTTTGGTAAAGCACATCATCTCTATGTTTACAGAAAACAAAATGAAGCCTTCAAAGAAAAGAACACCTTCCCTACAGTCAAACATGGAGGAGGTTCAGTGATGTTTTGGGGTTGCTGTGCTGCCTCTGGCATTGGGTGCCTTGAAGCGTGTACATGACATCATGAAATCTGAGATTACCAGGCCATTTTGGAGCGCAATGTTGAACCCAGTGTCAGAAAGCTGGGTCTCTGTCGAAGGTCATGGGTCTTCCAGCAGGACAATGACCCCAAACACACATCAAAAAGCACCCAGGAATGGTTCAAGACAAGATGCTGGACTGTTCTGAAGTGGCCAGCAATGAGTCCAGATCTAAATCCCATTGAAAACATGTGGAGAGATCTGAAAACAGCAGTTGGGAGAAGGCACCCTTCAAATCTGGGAGAACTGGAGCAGTTTGCACAAGAAGAGTGGGACAAACTGCCAGTAGAGAGGTGTAGGAAGCTCATCCATGGCTATAGGAAGTGGCTGATTGCAGTTATTTTGACCAAAGGCTGTGCTACCAAATATTAAGTCTAGGGTGTCAATAATTTTGTCAATGCTGTTTCTTTTCATTTTCTGATTTTAAAAGGATATATTAAATTCTGAATCAAAAACAAAGGTTCTGTAATATTAACAGAGAAATAAAGAATTGTGGAGACCAAATACTGTACTGTTGTTAATTTCAACTTATGTTTAGAGGAATTGTGAGTTATTTGAAAAAGTGCAAGGGTGCCAATATTTTTGGCCACGACTGTACGTAGAATCCTAAGACACTACATTGCTTGCACCACGTCCTCTCAGGTCTTTGTTTCATTCACCCCTGGGAAAGAGGGCACCCCTGTATGAAAACAATGCTTGTCCAAATGGCTAGCACATTGTATTATGTTCTGTTTCCAGACGTATGGTAAGGTGTGCTTCGTGGTCATTGCACCAGGGGTATGGCCACCTCTGTTGCTTGCTTGCTTGCTTCAGAAATGTCTCTGCAGCCGACATTTGTGCTGCAGCCACATGGAGCGCTGTCCACACCTTCACTAAGCATCACAGTCTGGACATTGCTCCACATAGATCAGCAGGTTTTCGCCTTGCTGTTCTACAGGACCTGCTATCCTGAACAGACTGCATCAACCTGGCTGGCAGTATAGCCTAGAGGTTAGAGGAATGAGCTGTAAACGAGCTTGGTACATCCAGCAGACCAGACCTGGGTTTGATTCTCGCAGCCTCCACTTGCATACTGTGTGACTCTGAGCAAGTCACTTAACCGCCTAGTACTCCCAGGTCGCCCCTGAAAACAGGTACTTGTGCCTAGTGGGCCTTACCCGGTTACCAAAGACTAGGAAAAAACAAACAAACTCCCAGTTAGCTTTTGGGACTGCTTGGGATTCATTCCAAAGGTGTGTCCTAAGGGAAGTGCTATCTTCAAAGAACATACAGCAGTTACATACTTATCGTAACAGTAGATCTTTGAAAGAATCTCTTCCCTTAGGCCAAGCCAGCCCTCCTTCCTTTCCCCTTTTTATATACTGTGGAGGAGTATGGGATCCGAGTCTGCCTTGAGGAATTCCCATGGCTACTATTTCCAGTGTCTTTGCTCACCTACTGTAAAAGGTGCTAGTATGATCTCTGGGGTTGCCAAGTAGAGAGGTCCTCTCAGCTCAATCTCCAGAGGGGGAACTGAGGCGAGATAGGGGCTACCCACATTTGTGTAGATGCTGACATGTGATAACATTGTGGGCAGCCCCAGGTAGCAAAAGTTTCTTTGTGGTCCTAGCACTGACGCAGGTATAGTTCCAAAGATGTGGCCTATGGGAAGAAATTATTTTGAAGATTTACTGATCTTACTGTGAGAGGGCTCTTGCAGTAGGCACCAACAGGTAAGACTGAAGCTGTCAGGTGCCAGGACCACAAGAAAACTTTTAGCAAGCAATTTCTTGCAGGGGACCACCCACCTGGAGTCAAGTGACCGACGTCAACGTGGTGCTATATAGTAAGCCATCCCCATGCCTACCCTCCAGTTGTTTCCCGCTGTCAACCAGTGCACATCGGACGTCGCAGAGAATGTTGCTTCTGTCGCCGCCATCTTGGATCAGTATATCTTGTTTATTTTCATCTAAATTTAGTAACATTTTCTCACACATTGTGTTTTATAAAACTAATCGTGCATGTCATCTCTGACATCTTCTGATTTGCATAAAAATATGTGAGAGTCCTGTGGTACTCTGCTCCCTCACAAGGGCGTCCATTCCCTCTGCCTCTTTCGTCTGTGCCCAAACCATAAGACCAAGGAGTGTGAGGTCTGTCAAGGCTTTAACCGGGCCACACGAAAGTGCCATCAGCAGTCCCTGGAAGCGCACCTTTTAAAGCAAAAAACCGCACCCATGGAGAAGGAGCTGAAGAAACTGAGGAGCACATCTTCTTCCCTGGAAGGCCATCGTAAGGAGAAGGATGACAAGGAGACATCAGGACTGGGAACAGTCTCCTTCAAGCCCATGGCACCCAATGCCAAGGAGGTTCTCCCCTCCCCCCTTGGGAAAGTAGCCTTTTACACGGCTGTCTCTGTGGCTACAGAGCAGCCGTCAGCCCCCTCCCCATTGGGCTTGGCCTCGACAGGAGCCTCTGGGGCAAAGGAGGTGCTCACTATCCATAGGCCCCTCAAGATTGAGTCTAGTGAGAGTGGTGGGTCCGGTACTTGCACAGAACTGGCTGGTAAGTCGCCCATTGGCACCTACAACAAACACACAGCCCCGGCCCCCCCCCGGCAAGCCCCAATAACAGGCCTAATATCGAGGAACCAGATCAGCTGACGCCAGAGTCCCCTCCACTTTCTCCCCTCCGCCCGCAGAGGTGGTCCCCCCGGTGTCCCCACCTCCTGGGGACACGGAGGGAGGAGAATGACCGCCGTCTGGGACAGTGCCCATCCTGTTGTTGGAGCCACCCATGCCTGAGGCACCGCCTGACCTGATGAACGCCACACCGGTCCCTCAAGGCCCTACAGCTCCGAACCCTATGGGGCCTTCCGCATCCCCATCAGGGCCTGTACCTAGCCCTCCAGCCCCACCTTCCGGGCTGATGCCAGGTCCATCAGACTTTCCATCGAGATACCCAATGCCAGGTTACCTAATGCCGCAGTACCCTATGCTGGGGTACCTGATGCCTGGGTATCCACCGGGGTTTTCTTACTAGATGCTGGGCAATCCCACGCCAGGATATCCTCCTCCTCCCTACTTCACAGGATATTCAACACCGGGATGTGGGCATCAACCACCTCCGCCTCAGGCGTACTTACCGGCGATGTTGTGCTCCTGGTGGGACGAGGCAAAATCGCAGTTCACGTTGGAGCTGGAAAAACGTCAGCCTCCGCTGGACCTGACGCTGGCCATTAGAGAGCTGCAAATCAGACGCCCCCCCCCCCATTCTCGAGCCCCAGGCCTTCATCATGCAGGACAGTGGAACCACAACAACAGTGGCACACAGAGTTTGCAAGGCCGGCAGACCTCTCGAGACCCGTGAAGATCGAGCTGCATGAGACTAAGCACACCCGATGATACCCCTACGTCGGACTCAGATAGTGACTCAGCTCACTCATCAGACTATACATCACCTACCCCAGATGAACCAAAGCCTAGGGAGTCTCCAAAATCTCCCCCTGAAGATCTCTCCTTTACAGAGCTCCTCAGGAAAATCCAGGCTGCATGTGACTGGCATACTATGGCTCAAGATCCCCAACGCCAGAGATTTGGAACTCTCGGATTTACTGCCCTGGATAGGGCCACATGAGGATTTGGCTTCCACAATCTGGAAACAGTCGGCTTCACTGGCTCCTGTGGCCAGAAAAGTGGACAGTTTATACCAGACGCCTGAAAGTAAAGACCACCTCAGTGTTCACCATAAAGCAGATTCAGTGGTCATCAGTGCTGCCCACTACCATTCAGCAAAACCTAAGCACCTTAGTACCTCTCCTCCGATAAGGAATCTAAGGTCATTGACCAATTTGGGAAGGTTATCTACTCTTCCTCAACCTTGGGTATTAGGGTGCTGAATTATACTGCTCACATGGTGGCATATCAGAAATCTATTTTAGGTCAAATGGAGTCCAAGGTGGATAAACTCCTTGATTCCGAGTTGAAAGAAGAAATGACTTGTATGGTCAGATCGGCTAGCCAACACACCCTGAGGGCCACTTGCAATACTAAGGATGCCTTCACAAGGGGAACAGCCACTGCAGTCAGCCTCAGGAGACACGCATGGCTGACAACTTCAGGCCTTGCACCTGAAGTGTAGACAGCAATCCAAGTCGCTTCTTTCAGAGGCCCTGTCTTGTTTGGAGAAGATGTCAAATACATCATTACAGACTTGCAGGACAAGGGCAAAGCCTTGCGCTCTGTCCAGTTTATGTGTAAACCTTTATAAAAGAACAAGCAGTCCTTTCTTCAGCAGCAACGCCACCAATAGAGGCAGCAGCAAAACCGACGTCTGAACAAATGTCTGACCTCTTTCGGCAGGAATGGTTCCTCTGGCTAAATTGCATGGAGCCTTGGTATCCACTCCTTCCACCCTCTCCACCTCCTCCTGACTCACTGGGACCCCTCCCTCCTCTGGAGCGAGTCCCAGGGGAACCAGTAGAGGGCAGAATTGTCAGTCACCTGCCAGGATGGGAGGCAATAACCACAGATTCGTAGGTACTCCAGCTAGTGGCCCAGAGCCACACAACAGAGTTTATGTAGAGACCTCCAGCAAATCCTCCAGGTCACTCTTACTATCCCCCAAGTCATGTCCCTCTAGTAAGAGTCATACTCAGTCCAAGGCCCACGAGTGGGAACTGAGACAGTCAGTGGTAGACAACATCTTCGAAAGATGGGGAAGGCCATACCTAGATCTGTTTGCATCCCCATCCAACGTAAAACTACCAACTTTCTGCTTGTTTGCTCACTCCAGGAGATGGTGTTTTCTGGGCGGGATGTGCCGTCTCTGTGCTGGAAAGCGAGGTTCATGTACACCTTCCCTCCACTTCCACTAATGTAGAGAGTTCAATTGAAACTGCAGGCGGAAGGAGCACGGATTATTCTGAGTGCACCCTTTTGGCTGTGACAGTTCTGGTTCTCTCTGCTTCAGCAACTGTCAGTGGAGCCTCCGGTTCCCCTGCCCATTTGTCAGGATCTCTTGACCCAGGAACAGGGCACCCTGGTTCATCCAGGCCTACGATCCCTTCACCTACATGCGTGGCACCTGCTGACATAGTTGCTGGTCGATTTGGGGTTTACCCTAGAGTAGCACAAGTTCTAGTGGAGGCCAGAAAGCCGTCCACTAGATCCACCTATATCATGAAGTGGAAAAGATTTTCCATATGGACCATGTCCAAGGAGTGAGAACCCTTCTCCTGCCCGGTTCCACAGGTCTTGGAGTATCTCTTGCACCTATTTGACCTGGGACTCAGTTATTTCGTCATTAAAGGTCCACTTATCTGCTATTTCTGCCTACCACATTCTGGTGGGTGGCAAATCTTTAGCTCAGCTAGAAGTATCCAAAACTTTCTTGAAAGGGATTCTTCATTTGGGACCCCCAGTCAGGAGCCCTGCTCCTCCCTTGGACCTGAATTTTATATAAGAAAAACTCACGCTGCCTCCTTTCGAACAAGCGTCAAGTTGTGACATGCGCTACCCGTCTTGGAAAGCTCTCTTTATGGTGGCTATTACTTCGGCTCAAAGGATTTCTGAACTTCAGGCCCTGATGTGTAAGGAGCCTTATTTGATTTTTCACGGAGACCAGGTGGCTCTTCATACAAATCCTAAGTTCTTGCCTAAGGGGGTTTCTGAGTCCACCTTAAATCAGGCACTTAAATTGCCAGTGTACTACCCTGAACATTCTAATCGAGCAGAAGCAATTCTGCATACACTGGATGTACATAGAATTCTTCGTTATTACACGAACAGGACGAAGCCAGTCCGCAAAACTGACCAATTGTTCATTTCCTTCACACCTAAAAGGGAGGGTGCTGCAGTCTCAAAACAGCGTTTGTCCAAATGGTTGGCAAACTGCATTACCTTTTGTTATCAGAAGTATAACAAGCCCCTTCCGGAGAAGTTAACTGGCACTCAACCAGAGGCATGGCTGCTTAGAAACACAGACTTTGACGGCAGATAAGGACCACTTGGCACCCAGTCTGCCCATTTCCCTACCTATTGGATAAGCTGCAGATTCTAGTTAACCAACAGCCTACTTCCTGCAACCCCCCCCCCACTATAATTGCCTTATGTCTGTCCCATGCATGTTTGAATTCCCCCACTGTTTTAGACCCCACAACCTCTCCAGGAAGGCGGTTCCATGTGTCGTCCACTCTCTCCGTGGAAAAAAAATCTCCTTACATTACCCCTGAGCCGTCCCTCCTTTATCTTTAAATTATGCTAAGATGCCTGTTTCTCCCCCCATCCCCCCCTTGTTTAACCAGGTGAGACGCACTAAGCTGAAAGCTTGTTTACAGGTGCAACCTGGGAGCACAGGGAAGTTAAGTGACTTGCTCAGGGTCACACAGTATGTAAGTGGGGGCTGTGGGATTCAAACCCAGGTCTCTAGATTTGCAGCTCAGAGCCTTAAACCACTGTGCTATACTGCCTCCTCTGTATTTTACTGCACTCTTGTTCCTATCTCCCATGTCTCAGACTTGTCTGACTTTGACTGCTTGGGACTCAGTCCTACCTCTTAGTACCTACTGCAAGAGCCCTCTCGAAGTAAGATAGTGCAGTTACATCAGAACTTACCATAACAGCAGATCTTCAAGAGCAACTCTTGCAGTAGGTACTGCTTTCCCTCCCCCTAGGTTTTCTTCTGCTTTTTCTCCTATTATAGCTTCTCCACTCCAGGAGCCCACTCCTACCTCCTGTCACAACTTACTAGGTCTCTAGAGGGAGAACTGGAGGGTGGGCGTGGGGACCGCTCACTGTATAGTGCCACACTGACGTCAGTCACGTAATACTGGGTGGGCGGTCCCCCGCCAGACATTGCTAGCTAAAAGTTTTTCGTGTGGTCCTGGCTCCTGACGGCTTCAGTCCTACCTGTTAGCACTTACTGCAAGAGCGCCTCTCGAAAATCTACTGTTACGGTAAGTTCTTATGTAACTGTACTTTATGGTAAGCTTGTAACTGTTCTTTTTTTTACCTGTCTGCATGTTATGGCTCCACTAGCTCTTTAAACGCACGCTCCAGCTGCTCCACCAGACCATTCGGTCAAACACTCTGCTGCTGCTGCTAAGTCTTGATGCTAAAAAAGCATTTGACCAGGGTATGGGATTTCTTATTTGCTACCTTACGAAGTACACAGTTTCCCTTAGCATTTATACAAACGGTGAGACAGCCATACTCCTGTCCACAGGCATATTTTAAGATAAATGGGCATATTTCCCCGTTGTTTCCACTTCAGAGAGGTATGAGACAGGGTTGTCCCCCTCTCCTCCTCATTATTTGCATTCTTTTAGAGCGTTTAGAACAAGCTCCTCTGATTACCCCAAACCTACGGAGAGGGGACTACAGTTTCTAGGTCTGTGGTGATAGAGTAAGGAGGGACAAATGGGCAGGTGGGTGGGCCTAGTAGTCCTTATCTGCCTTCAGTTTCCAGGGAGACATACCTTGGTGCTTCTGGGCCCCATCCACCTGAAAGCTTTTGAGTATCTGCCTTGTAGTAGTGAAGAAAAATATTTATTAATAAGTATTGGTTTTCTCCAGTTATTACAGGGATTTCTCTGATGTCAGAAACATGTTGGATGGAGTGCCTTACTGCAGTGTTACATCACATCCTTCCTAAATGTTTAATTACTGTGGTGCAGACAGTTGATGTATATGTTATTGGAAAGTAATGACTTTATCCCCTGACAACCTTTGTTACTGCTATATACAGTAACTTTCTTTCTGAGCCCTATAGCTGCAGCACCTACCTGTACCTTTAAATGGACACACAGTGCAGCTGTTTGTTTGTAGGTTTGTTTTTTTATTCTGAAAAACTGAATAAAGAGAAATAAAAAAAAGGGGGGGGGGGCAATAGTAGAACAAGCACAGATCCTTTTGGTACTCCACTCTCCACATTTCCCTCATCTGATTCAAGGCCATTTATTCTCATCCTTTGCATTCTTTTTGAGAACCAACTTCGGAATCAGTAGGTTATATTTTTTTTTTTTTTAGTAATCCCCTTCCTGTCAAGCCTGTTAAGCAATTTTTTTTAAAATGTACGTCTTTGTTGAAGTTTATCAGACAGAATACATTTCACAAGACATTTACAATACATACCTGGCCCCAGGGTGTTAGCCCCTTGGATATACAGTTCTGTGCAGATATGAAACACAGCTTGTCAGTTAATCAACCGAACAGTGAGAAACTACAATCAGACATTTAGTTTTCTGTACAGTATTAGGGTGAAGTCAGTTTCACAACTTATAAGTATGGTGTCGTGAAACATGCCTATTGCCACATCTTGTTCTATCCTAGTGCCCTTGGTTCCCATCCTTATGTGAAGAATATCTGTAAATTACCATTGTGGGTGCATTCCTGCCTGCCTTATTGAATGTCTTACTGAAATTCAAGTAAACAACATCGACTGGCATTCCTGTAGCTGTACTGTATTTTATTATTATACCCCAACTCATTCAGTTCCTGAATTATTTTTTCACTTTGAAGGCTTCTTTGATTTTGCATAGTGTAGCAGTCGGGGCGATTGGTTTGTAGTTGTTAATTCACTTCGATCACTCATGAACAGTGGTATAAATGTAGCTTCCCTTCAGTCCACTGACACTTGCTTTGTTTCTTCTTAAAGTCGTATAAGTGCAAGAACATTTGTATGAATAAATGTTTCTTCAGTAGTTTCAGCCTTTGCAAAGTTTCTGTTTTTTTACATTTTAATTAGAATTTACGCACACCAGGATAGCTTCATTAATTTGCATCACCTAATTTTAAGAGGGGACTGGGGACAAAATTTACAGCAGCAAGTTGTGTACATAAGTTGCAGGGTTAACTGCACAATGAAATGGGTTAACAAAGCTACAGCAGTACATTAATAGATATGCACATATTTGCCAAAACAATATACTTATTGGGGTGGTTCCATTGCACATGATTTATTTTATTGTGTATTCTTCTGGTAACCGGGTAAGGCTAGGAGCACTGAGGAGATTGTGACTTGTTTAGTCACACAGTATGCAAGTGGAGGTTGTGGGACCATGTCTGCTGGATGTACCAATCTCATTAACAGCTCATTACTGTAACCTCTAGCTTATACTGCCTATACAGTTGAGATGGATGGGTATGAGTAGTGAAGAGGAGAGAATAATACTGCATAAACTACAGGAATGCGAGTAGAAGATGTTAGGAGAAGTTAGGAGAAGCTTAATGGGCACAGGGGCTTTGAAGGTGCAGAGCCACTCCTGCTTTTCAGGGATGGAGGTCGTCTATGTTCTTAGGGTTGAGAGTATACCATATACAGAGCTGCAAGGGCAAAGGCCTTCTCTATGACAAATGTGTATACTGTAATCATATTCATCATAAATTTGTTCCCTCTTCCCAGCTGTCACCTCCTTTTATTCGTCAAACTAAATTATTTGCAGAAGTGATTGCTTATTGTACTTCAAACTCAAATTTTCTAACAAGTTCAGTAATTCTGAAATACTCCAGGCACCTTTTCAACTATTATCAGCATGTCATGGACTGCAGCAGTCTTAAAGGGGAACAGTCAGCACTTACCCCCAAGTCCAACTGTGGGGTTAATCTTAATTTGCACTTTGTGTTCAAAATAATTTTTGGTTTTTGCTTTTTACTGTAGCAAGCTAGCTTGTATAAAAATAATTTTGCTTACTTCCAGGCTGACATGTTCTGTAACTACAAATCCCAGAATCCCTACAGCTGACATCAGACCAGGACTGCAGTAGTGGGAAATTCAGTAGCCCACAGTGCATGTTAGAGTTTGTATCAGCTCTGATCTTTTGTTTGCTGATTCTGCTGTCCTCCCAGGGCTAAGTATAGTCACAGTGGACTGTACTTAAGCCCGTGAGAACAGAGGGACCAGAAAACATCTGATCAGAGCTTATAAAAGCTCTAACCTGCACTACAGACTGTTGAATGTCCCACTGCATCAGTTATGTTCCAGTGTCATCTGTAGAGGATTTTGGGATTTGCAGTTACAGAAAATGTCAGCCTGATGTGACAGGGTTGGGATAAGACCCTGTAGCATTTGTTATGCAGAGAGAGTTAAAAGCAAGAATCTGTTTCTCTCCTCTCGTATTCTATCACTTGTCTTGTCTCTTGTCTGTCTGATTACGCAAGCAGATTTTCCTTGTGGCGCCTCAGAATTGGCCACTCTGATGTTCCCACAATTGCCCATTGTTTTTTCCTTTCCTTCAGTTGCTGTTTCTATTCTTTCTCTGCTTCTCCATCTGTCTTTGTTGTATAGCCCGCCATTTGAAGAAGGACATGCTTTCAGGTTGTGTCCCTGCTTGTTCTTCTTCCATCACTGGTGCCAGCTGTGCAGTCTCAGTTTGGACTTTTGTTTCTGCTTCTAGTTTAGTTGCCATTCTTCTGGTAACCACTCGTGGGCTTGCTGCTGCAGGATCCATACCTTCTTCTGTGCTTCCCTGGTACGATGTCTAGTACTCATGCACAAAACTCCTGGCTTAGAGCATGCAGGGCATATATCTCACTTCCACCACCAGCTGTCATCAAGGCATAGGTCAGGAGGCATAGGCAGACCAGAAGTCATAAAATTCACAAGTAGTGTTTTATTATTATCAGTGACAGTAAAGTAACAAATTAAAATTGTGCAGGATAGCTCTTATACTGGCAGTTCGAACTAAAGAGAGTGTCCTTCATCTGAGGGTATCTCTAAATCTCCAGCTCTCTCTCTATCTCTCGAAACAAACATTGATCTCTTTTTTTATTTTTATAAGATGTTTTTACCTGGCAATTAAATTCTGCATCCCGTTCTTCTGTGTTCACACAGTGGACCAGCCTTTGTCAATTTCTTTCCCGTGACCAGTATGTCCAATCTTCTCAACAAGTGCAGTTAATTAAAACATTCTGGCCAGAGCTAGTTTTCCTGCTAACAACTCTGCAAATAAACTTATGGAGGGCAAAATGCTCCTCAAGGTTAACCTCCTGTTTTCCAGATAAACCCAAATAGCTTTCTGCATTTATTTCAACAGTATAACCATATACATTTGCAAACCAAGGGACTGAAACTGGAAGAGAGAAAACATGGGGACATTGTGGGACCGTCAGAGTGACCAGTTCCGAGGTTCGACAAGGAAAATTTGATTGCACAATCAGACAGACAAGAGATGGACAAATGACGGAATAGGGGAGGAAAAAAGCAGATCCTTTCTTTTAACTCTTTCTGCATAACTAATGTGGCAGGGTCTTATTCCAGCCTTGTCACACCTGGAAAAATTAGTCTGATACAAGCTACTTTGCTAGAGTAAATAGTAAGTAAGTAAAAAGAAAAAAAGAAAAAGATTTTGAACTCTTAAGTACAAACTGGGACAGGCTCCACACTTGCGTGTGACCCTTGGTACTGATTGTTCCCTTTAAGCGAGTATGGGGAATCTTGGCATATAGGGCCCTAGAGCCAGTATAGCAGAGCTCTTAAGTGCAGTAATTGGAAGTGAAAAGAGATGATAGTTTGTTTAATCCTCAGGCATCACATTTAAGGGAAAGCTACATATTTTATCAGCCTGGGAGCTGTGCTCAAAATTTCAGGGGCATATAAGAGCATCAGCAGGGCCACGGCACACAGACCATTTTTGTCAGACTTAACTTCTTAAAGAACAGTAGTCTGTTAATACAGAATAAAGTTTTTAGTCAGGGTTGATTTACAGCTCATTAGTTAAGGAATTTTTCCGGCATGGGGAGGTAATAGTCTTGTCCTATAGCATGTATAAACGAGAAATCCATACGCCATTAAAATCAGGAGACTGTTATTTGGATTAAGCCACTGTGGCTTTCCACAGTTTCTATTTAAAAGATGCAGGGTCTGCTCAGGACTACAAGACTGTCGCCGATAGGATCATACTGTCCGCTTTGCGTAACACAATAAAAAATGTTAATCTCAGTGTCCACCGATTGGAGCCCCGATTTGTTTGGGGGGGAGGGGGGAGTTACACTTGGGATTCCGACTGACAGTGGTAAAGCTGAGTTATACAAATCTATTCTGTTACTTCTTAATGGGATGTTTACATTCTGATGACCTACAGATAACACTTGTGAAGACACTGGATCCTTGGCCAGGCCCTCAGGACAAGGTGGGTCCCGTCTGGCACATTCAGGTATATCTGAGCATGGAATCACTGCTCACCCCAGTTTGCAAGCATCCCCCAATCTCACTAGGTTAAATAACCCTGATAAGAACAATGAGGGGGAAGATGAAGATGAAAATCGAGATCTGACAGAACCGGCATTGCCATCAGATGAGGAAGGATACCTGGCGATTGTGTAAAATATTGGACCACCATTGGCTCTACGTTATAAGCGTAGTGCTCCAGTTACGATACTTGCCCACTGGCACGCTCCACGCCAGCTTGGTCTGTCGGTTATTTTTTATTAGTTTATTTGAGTTGAGGGGCTTCGGCCCACACACCCCTGAGTTAAAAACAAGAGGGGTATGGGGCAGAACCCCCATCAAACTAACAAAACCTCACTGCACACTGTATGCTACATGGGACTGTTGGTTATTTTATTAGTTTATTTGAGTTGGGGGCTTTGGCCCCACCTTCCATTAAAAATAAAAGCCGGTGTTGGGGGCAGAGCCCCCAACTGAAATAAACTGACAAACCCTAAATCAGCAGCAAGCACATGATGAAAGTAGCCTAGTGCATTTACAGTATAACTCAGCATGCACATGATGAAACTACACTGTATTCTCTGTAGCTTTACGCTATGCGCAAAGCAGTGGTCCAATATTCTACACAATCGCCAGATACCCCTCCAAGGAGGAGGGGGAGTGGATGGATGCCAAGAAAAAAAAATTCTGCTCTCTTCCTTGTTTGACACAAAAAGTATGTCTTATCAGCTCACTGAGACATGTAGAGTGTTGCAGTTAGAAGAGGTTTAGTCATTCTCCCCAAAGGTGAACCACATTCTGTCAGCCTCAGGGTTTTTACTTTAGGGCTTCCCAAAATTCCAGCATTGTGATCAAATTATTGAACAGGAATGGGCAGACAGGGAAAAGAGGTGACCACTGCCTAGAGCTAGGATGAGGTGTTATCCTTTTTAAGAGGAACACTCCAAGAAGTGGGAGGTGCCCCCTGTGACTGACCAATTGGTGTGCGACACAGTAAAGCACACAACTATCCACCCTGGAAGAGTCATCGGCACTTTCAGATGTACATGACAAGAAAATGGACTGGTCATTCTGATGTTCATTTACAGCTAATGGCACAAACCTTAGAATAACATATCCATCATTCATAACTTCCAGAGTGCTATGCACTTCCATAGCAGGTTGAGCAGACGTTCTGCCAGAGGGCGGCAGTTATGTACATCTCGTATCATTAGCCTCTACATTGACGGGAGATGCATTAATGGAGTACTTTTGCATGTCCGCTTGTACAACTTCCACTAGAGTCAGCCATGCTAGGAGTTTGGCTCTACCACTGGTCTGTGGACCAGGACTAAGTCAGAACTGTACAATGTGTCATTTTCTGGTGATTTACTGTTTGGTCTGCAACTGGACAGGATGCTGAAAGACATGCAGGATGGAAGGGGGAAGCCTCTGGTGTCTAGATAGCAGCAGAAAGCAGATCAGTTCTTAAGGGGTTCTGGTTTTGGCCTTTTCCTCCAGGCGAAGGGCATTTTTTGTCCCTTTTACAACTTTGGCAACCTGAGGAGAAGAAGAGGGGCCTACTCTGATAAGGTCAATCACGGCAGAGGCTCCTTTGCTGTTAGATGTAATGGAGGTGCAGGCAGGAGGGTCTTCACAATGAAGATACACGGCTCTATCCCTCCCCCCAACCGCTTGGCGAACAACTTCAGCAATTTTGCCAGAGATGGGCCCAAACTACAGAAGACTCTGGTTCTGGAGATCTTGTTGCTAGGCTGTGCTGTAGAGTTCTCTGCTGCCCTGTTTTTTTTTTGTGTGTTTGTGTTTTTTTTTTTTTTTTTCAGTCCTCAGTATCTCTGAACCTGGTGAAGAGACAGGCGGTGAGTCAAACTTTGAGCTACCAGCCAACCCTCCTGCGCAGCGGTAGCTACTACTGCTCGCAATGCTGATTACCTGAGTTCAGGAACATACTTGAGTTGTTCAGGCTGGCGAGGGGGAGGAGGATTGATCGTCCCAGGGAACGCTCTCCTCCTCCAGGGTGGGAGGGTCACTACCCTTGCTGCAGTACTGCCACCTGAATGACCACAGGTGGCAGTGCAGTCGAGGGTGTTGTGGGAGGGAGGGATGCAGGCAAGATCATTGTCGGCAGCATGCCTCTACATGCACGTATGATCTTTGGTGTGTGCCAGTGTCCTCAGGGTGGGGAGAAACAAGGAAAAAGACCCCACTGCTGGCCTGACGATGGCCCCCAGAGAACCGAACACAGACCGACCCAGAACCTTCAGCCACAAGCCTGAAGAAGACCTCTTCAGGTAAGGGGGGTCTGAAACCACTGCAGCATGGAGGTAGGTGGCTGGAGGGGACTGGGACTCACCAGAACCAGGCACCTGGCGGGGGGCCTTGTGGGATAAGTGGGTTGTGCAGGAGGGGGCATAAAGAAAGAATTAAACAAAAAGGAAAAAAAAAAAGCTCCAAGTCACCTAATCCAGATAGAGACAATTTTTCCAGTTCCACCTCACAAGAGGAAACGGGGGTACCGTTCCATCTATTTCTTAGTCCTCAAAACTTTGGGAGGCTAGTGTCCAGTCCTGGACTCTAAAAGGGCAGCTGTAGGATTACCCATCATCTGTCAACCTGGCGGATGCTCATGTCCATATTCTGATCTGCTGTCTGACCAGGAGTTCCTGAGATTAGCAGTCCAGCATCCGCACTACCAATACTGAGTGCTCCCATTAGGCTTGTTGATAGCCCCGAAAGTGCTATTGAAGATACTTTAGTGTTGGTGGCATTATTGAGACAGCAGGGTCACCACTTGAACCCTTAACTGGGCAGTCTGCTGATCAGAGCTCTCACAGTGCAAGCAGCAAAGAGGTCGGATTCCAGGACTCTGTAGGCCCTGGAGACGCACAGTTGGATAGTAAACAAAGTAAAAAGATTTGTACCATCACAGACGTTGGAACATCTAGATGCTTCCTTAGAGGTGAACTTTTAGTAAGTAATCTTTACTCCAGATAGGAAGGAGACTAGTCCAGGAGATTCAAGTGATGACAAGGAGAAAGCCGAGTGTTACTGTAGGGAATGTCATCATTCATGCGTAACCTCCCTGTTACCCGGGGTTACTAGAATCCCACTTAGAACCAGTAGCAGGCAGGGAAAGGCAGCTTATGAGACACCAGTTAAATGGGTTTTACACTGTCTCACACTGTCCTCAGTCTCAGCTGAGCTGGAGGGATGACATCACCATAGAATTCTCGCAGCAGCATAAGCCACAGTGGAATGTTGGCCGCAGGGGTTAGTGTTAGAACGTTGGGGATTCAAGTGAGTCTGCAGGAGAGTCTTGAGAAAGGAAGAGGTGTGCTGCAGTTGGCAGCCCCTCAAAGCCTAGCTCTGTTTTAGAGCTACATCAGAAAGAGGGTTGTGTTTTCTCACCCTAGAGAGAGGAACACAGAAGAGACTGTTAAACAGATAACTGTATTATGCTGGCTGATGACTGCAGGTTAGGGGCTGTTGTGAACACTCATGAGGAGGCACTGGAATTACAGAATATGGTAAATAAAATTTCAGACTGGACTACTATTAATAAATTAGTTCTGAACATTACCAAATGCAGAATTATGCACATGGGCAAAAAGAACAAACACAATAACTACACACTTGCCAATATACCTCTCACTGGCACCACTGAAGAAAAAGATCTTGGAGACATAATATGCCCTGATTTTAAGTTCAGTACACATTGTAGATTTCAGATAAAAAAGGCAAACCAAAACTTGAATTTTATTTTACGATATATTGCTAGTAGGGAAGCTAAAGTGTTAATCCCACTATACGTAGCTCTGGTCAGACCCCACTTAGAGTATGCTATACAGGTATGGTCTCCTCAAAATAGGGAGGATATTGATAAAATCGAATCTGTACAGAGAAGATTTACGAGATCTATTCAGGGGATGAAGACATTATCATATCCATCTAGATTAATGTCTCTAAATCTATACTTATTACGCTATAGGAGGTTTAGAGGGGATATGTGCCTCTTATATAAGGCAATTGGTGATTCTGATTATTGTACTGAGTTAGGTATCTACCCAAGAATGGATGAATATGGTATTAGAAGACATAACAAACAATTAATAAAATCCAAATGGAAACACAACATACGTAAATACTGGTATAGCCAGAGGGTGGTTACTCCTTGGAATGCCTTACCTAGGGCAGTAATAGATATTGGGAGTATGAACCTATTTAAAAATAATTTGGACCTACATTGTGGAGATATGAAAATTAAGTTTTGATATTGGGTATAATGGGCAAGCTTTACGGACGCAAGTCTGTTTGTTTGTATACATTTATGAAATCTATGAAGTGGTAGAGACCGCTCTCCATGTTGTTCCAGTGCCCCATCCCCAGAGGGATGGGGGAAATCCAGCATTTCAGGGGCAATCCCCTGGCCCTGCTTGGAAAGGGAAAAGCTGCCTGAAAATGAGAAGTGTACAGAGAGTACCAGAGACTTTGTGTTTTCCTTTGAGAGAAGCCCTGGGGCACCTGCATACCATGGTGAGTCTGTTCTGAAATGTATTTATTTTATTTTATTTATTTAATTTTTGTTAACCGGGTAAGTGCACTAGACACATCCTGCCTATTTTCAGGCACAACCTGGGGGAGGTGGATACAGATGAATTCCAACTGACCTTGAACCAGATTAAGCTGTTGGTTGTATTTTTAGTGAATGAGGGAAATTTGGCCAGGACACCAGGGAAATTCCCTTACACTTTTCGATAAGTGCCATGGGATCTTTAACATCCACCTGAACTACCACCAAAATAGAGCCTATGTTCACCAAGATAGAGTTGTGTAAAAATATCTTCCTACTGTGGGGTCAGGAGAAGACTAGCCAAGTACAGTGCTTTTAAATTTGTGTATGGCTTGGAAGCAGCTGAAACAGTGAGGGTCTAAGGAATGGACATAGCCACTTATAGAACTTTTTAAGTCAGGACACCACCTAAATGCAGTGTAGAATGTTAAATGGTCATACATTTCGAGATAGCATTTACAACCAGTAGTTCGAAGAAAGGTGTTGTTCCGAATGAATGGCCGGGTATAGATTTGGGAAAAAGAGGTGGGAGATCCCCATATGGAGTAACCAGATTTACCTCTACGGGTTCTGTTTGGGCACCTATAGCTTTCTCCCAGGCACTTGGCCAGTGTCTGCAGAAAGTACCCAGACGTGGGATTAAGGATGTTCTTTCCTTTTAGAGCTAGAAAGTGCTCATGGGTAGTTTAGGGAGTCACCATCAAACTCCATGCCATATGGAAAAGTGTCAGAGTACTGGCCGGGGTGCCATGTCAAGGAATCAAAGTAGAAGAGTACCAGTTCAGGCCATGTGAGCCCAGAGTAGTTCAGAACCTGAGGGTTTTTCGTATAGTGAAGAAGATGTGCTCTGACCTCTGTAAATTTGCATTGCCAGTTAGTGTAGCCCTGTTGGGGTCCATCTTGCTTTGTTATTCCTGTGTTGATGTGAATAAAAGCCGCACTCTAGAATGCCGTTCCTGGTTTGGGCATTTTCAGTTATTGCTTCCTGTATCCGGAGTTACTTGGGCACCACTGACCAGAAGTACAAACCTAGCCATGATGCTGAGCAAATAGATTTTCTCCCCGAACCGAGCGGGGTTACTGTGTCCCAGAGGGCTGTGATGAAGCTAGTGCGACCACTAAAAACCCTGACCTCTGGGTGGAGGCACCCGTTACTGAACCTAGGCCCCTTAACCTGCTGCTAGCCAAGCAGGCAGGGGTAGTAGCCCTTGGAACAGCGCCACTAGGGGTTACACATGTATTACAGGGCACTAAAGAGAACACAATCGCTCCACTGCGAGAAGGTTTCTGTATTTATAGTTGCTACATCTTTAACCTTTGCGGGCTAGAGGGTGAGTAGGGTGGGAGTTGACACTTGATTTCTGGGATCAGGGTGTCTGATAGGTGTGGGAAGTGGGTGGTTACAGGATTTGGCATTGGTGGAGGGAAGGGATTTATTACTATATGATGCTGAGTCTTTTGTAAGGAGCTCTGTTGGAACAGTGGGTGGGTGGTAGGGGGTTGGGTGAAATTATTTTTAAAGGTCTGGGTGTTGAGAGGTGGCATACATGTTTAACAAAAACAAAAAAAAAAGAAAAGAAAGTTGCCACGGGAAGTTGAAAACTTTGCTTCCTGACTTTGCCGCTGAAATTGTATTTCACAACATCTCTAATTACGGTAGAATGTCATGCCTCAGTTGTGTTGTGAGGCATGAGGTGGAGCTTAATGCCTTCAGCTATACGAGACGTGACATTCAACAATAGAACACACGCCTTATTAAGAGATTGTGAAATGAATCGTAGAATTAACTAACAACAAAAAAGGCTTTTAAGTAGGTTTGTCTTTAGATTAGTTTCAAACTGTGATCGTGTTCTACTGAGACAACATCATTGCTGTGCTGGAACACCTCTAGACCTGTCAGCGTTTAAGATTTTTTTTCTGTCCATTTTGTAACAGAGTATTTTATAATCCAGAGATCATTCTTTATAACAGCTCTACTACATTGTTTTAACCCACCCCTTATCTCTTATATTTTCTGCTCCCCAGTGCAGCATTTTTTTTTTTTTTTTTTTTGTAGTGGCAGTCAAGATGGTGCATAACAATGCTGGGAATTTCTCAGCACCTCTTTACTGTATTGCCCTTCTTATGAGAGTGATATGGGTTTGCTGTGCAGTA
Organism: Neoceratodus forsteri; assembly: GCA_016271365.2. Lineage (NCBI taxonomy): Eukaryota > Metazoa > Chordata > Ceratodontiformes > Ceratodontidae > Neoceratodus > Neoceratodus forsteri. The sequence continues at coordinate 1,421,776,697 of CM028129.1, forward strand.
GAGAGATGTGCCCCCTCCACCACCTTCCAGGATGGACGCACTGAGATCTGAAATTTTATTACTAAAAAGCCAGTCTTGGGATGCAACATTTGTAAAGATTATTGTGAGGAAAAAAATGAGGTGCTAGTTCTGTCCTTGTCTTTCAGGGAAGGGCTGCTTTTGATTTACAGGCAGAGAACAGCTGTGTAGGCAGCTGGCTGGCTGTGATTGCTTTAGTTACTGTCACTGAATGTATTATGACAGAAAATACTGGCTCTAGCACTTAAAGCAACATAACAGCTGTACTTTGTGAAAGGACAGTTGATTTGGCTCAGTGGTTAGAACTGTGCACATAGAGATTGTTTTTCTGTGGTGCTGTTTTATTTTACACATACTTGACTACCTCTATCATGCTTGCTGCCCCAGCTCAATCTCCCTGACATTTCCTAGGCCCTATCTCACCTTTCTATTCACCCAGGGCTTGCCCCTGGGGCACTGGTGGGGTCTTGTGGGGGTTTTCTCTTATCTCTGCCAAGGCACGGGTCTGGTCAGTGGTGGCGCTTGAGTCGTCCGGTGCGGGGCCTGCAGGTGGCCAGTCATTTGTTGGCCTGGGGCATTTTCCACATTTGTCTTATCTCCTTCCTCAAGGTTGGCATGTGTGCAAGGACATGAGAGTACAGAGTAAAGATGCTGCACCTTCTCAAATGCCGCGCCTGGCTCTATGAGAGATTGGCACATGCTACACCAGTTAGCCTCCGCTAGGTGACAGCCAAAAAGCAGTGTGCACTGTCCCACCCCCTCCCCACCCCAAAGGAGATAAGTCGTTTGTGGATGCTTAATCCTCCTTCACTCTGCCAGCCCCCGAGCAACTCTGGCCCATTCCTGAACCTGGAACGCCATTGTGTCAAGTGGTAGTATCCACAACCTCCACTTACTCATTTGTGTGACCCTGAGCAAGTCATGTTTTTGTATCAGTTTTTTTTATGAGAAAAAAACAGCACAATATACACAATACCCGAAGAGTGATTCAGATACAGAAATAATTAATAACAGGCATAGTTCTTAGGAACATATCTCTAACTTGGATAATCGGAGTAAGTAATCTGCGACTAGTAATCTGTATGGATAGATTTACGTTTTAGTCACAGTATATCACCTCTAGAGGAGCTGAAATCTATGCACCTCCAAAGGTGCAGCTTGACATAGTAAATACCTAATGTCTGCTCAAGTAAATGTTTCCAGCCACCATTGGTAGCTGGTTATCAGGAAAGAGTGTAGGTCAGGGTTTAATCATGGACATACAAACTATATTCCTGGTTTATAGAGCCATAATGAGAGGCTTACACTGTTCCTCACCAGTGCATAGTCAGAGATAGCGCATGGATCATACTGACAGCTCAAAACTAAGGCCAAGACTTATGACCCCCATGAAGTATCTGCTTCGATTTTTCTCTTGATATTTTTATTGTAACCGGCTGTACAATGTATATGGCTAGGTTTTCTGTTGACTGTTCACCAGTGTTATTTGAGCTGATAGAGTCAGACTGTGTTCAGTATTGTTATGTTTTATACCCTAGCCTTCATGTACACTGTAAAGTTTTTCTGCTGCCTTGATTGTCTACTGTCTTGTAACCTCCCAGGTCGTGCCTGAAAATAGGCAATATATTGTCTAGTGCACCTGCCCGGTCAACAAAAACTAACTAAATAAATAAGTCCAGGGAAGGCCTTGAGATCCAGAATTGACCAGTTCTCGCATACATGTTGTCCACTGAGGAACGGAATGAGGACTCCTTAGCCCCCAGCTCCCTGTATTTCCATACATCCACCACCTGGAGGCCTTGAGAGAGATTATTTAGTTTTCTGAGCAGATTTAACTAGGTGGCCCCAGGGAGAGAGCGGGAGAGCAGTCTGTTTTGTCACAAATGAGATCGATATCCCTGCCACTGTCAATGCTTTTACAATCCCCATAAGCATTAGAAAAAGGTTTGTCCATAAGGAAGAAAGGTCTATGTTAGGGTCACAGATATTCAACAGAGCGATTGGGGGTGCCAACTAGTTCTCTCCGTAGATACAACCCAGCGGCCGTCATTCGCTGCCTTTGTGTCAATGATATGATTGTGTCCCTCCTCCCCTCCTCACTGGATTCTACCCTCACATCTGGGTATACCCAATGCTGCACTTTTCACCCTCTCGCCACCCTTCCTACATTCCTTCTCCCCCCTACCCTCTTCCCTCTCCCTATGACTCTGGCACTTCTTATCTGTTGTCTATTTTCTCTGACAAATGCCGCTGGCTGCCTTGTTACAACGCTACACTTGAACTGTATTAATCTGTACTCTGTTTGCAATGTCCACATTGTTGTAATGCCTGTCTTGATGTTCCCCATAATTTGTATTTCTCTGACGTGGAACCTTTGTAAAAGAGCCATGGCTCAAAGGTATTTGTAATCCTAGACTTGATAAATAAATATTTAGAGGAAAATGTTTATCTAATAGAATAACTACCCACAGCCGGCCCGGTAGCCTTACCGCTTGCTAAGCCAGGGGACCTGAGTAAAGACACAAGTCATCTGGGCTTGACCAGGGGAAAGATAGCACTGTCCTCCTTCGAGGAGGGCAGATAATACTCTCACTGCTTGACTGCCACCTGGCTGAAGTCAAGAGACACACCATGGGGATGGCTTACATCAGACGTCATGCGTGTCATTATACGCTGCCTGTCCTTGGGGAGAAAAGGCAGGAGAAACAACGCTGACTGAGCACAATGGCACCCAACCTCCCAAGGCCCTGCACCACCAACTGTGGCACTAGTATATCTGGACGTGTGTGTGTGTGTGTGTGGGAGCCCTGAATGCCTGTCCTTACTAGGCGACATGGCAGCACTGAGGAGGTGGAGTTAAGTCAGGAGAACTGGCGGGTGACTGGACTGGGGAGGCTGATTCAATAGGGGCAAGATGGTAGGTGCAGAGTAGAAATGCAGAATAAAAAAAATAGAATAATGACCCCCATGAGCCCTAGTATTAAATGAGTCATACACCACCAGCCCCATCCACTCACTACGTAATTTAGCAGTTTCCACTAGGCTGACGTGAGTTTCCTGCAGAAATACACTGTCCACATCTGCCCTTTTAAAGAGGACCTTTCCTCCTGTTTTTGAAATTCCCCTCCAGAAACACAGTAGGCGCCTTACCTCAAAGTTCAGTGGTACAGCAATTATAAATTGTTGCCAGAAATCGAGAGGGAAGGGATCATAATTTGGCTCCCTGGAGCCGAGAGCCTAATCCCTTCCACTTCTCAATTTGGAGACATGCCCTGTTTTGTGATGTAACAGTATGGAGAGCGCGGAGGCGTGCTCCGTAGAGTTGTGTAGTGCTTGTAAGTTGAGCGGTGGCCTTGATTTCTTGACGTCTGCACCCTAAAGAACTTAAAAACGGGTCCCTCTACAACTCTGTGGAGCTTGCCCTTATGCTGTCCGTACTGTTGCATCATGGAATGTGAGTGTGTGTGTGTGTGTGTGTGTGTGTGTGTGTGTGTGATCTCCAAATTGGGACGTGGAAGGGATCGGGCTCTCTGCTCCACAGAGCCAGATTGCGATCCCTTACCTCTCGCATTCTGTCAGTATTAAAATTTATTCACCGCTGAACTTTGGGGCAGGTAAGGCTCCTGTTGAGCATTTAAAATGATGACCAGGAAAGGTGCTCTTTAAGAGCCATTAATATTTTCTGTTTACTTATGTCATTGATGATCGTCATGTTTCAGGTTCTCATTTTAGGTGCAGTCATCATAAAAGTCAGCAGTAAGATTCTGTTCCCTTCTCTGAACACTAAGGCAAACTATTTATTTATGATCGGAAATCTACTGATACTCCTGATCCCAGCAAGCATCGGGAAGGTGAGAAGCACCACCTAAAACTGCAAAAATAGACTCTTACGACCTATAACATGGGGAAGAAAACATTCTCAGAAGTGAGCCGAACCCTTTTTCTTCCCCATGTTACAAGTGAATTAACCCACTCCAGAGTGTAGGTCTGCTTGGGAATTAATCAACAGCTGGGTGGTTGGAACCACAAGGCTGCACCCCCAGCCGTTGATTAACTCCCAAGTAGTCCCACGCTCTGTCATGGGTTAATCGTCTCTTGACACCTCATCTATGCCAGAGTGTCTGTCTGCCCTCCAGGGACACATGGAGAATGGGTGGGAATTGGAGCCCATATCTGATGCTCGTCTCCCAGAGGCCATTTTAATTGTGTTGAATGACACGTGCTGGCACAGCACCATTGGTGTGAGCTCCTAGAATCACATGACACAGTGTCCTTGACATTTTTGTGGTTTACTTTCTTGTGCAAGCTGGAGCATTGGCTTTTTTTGTAAATTCTGGAATCTCATGATAATGTTTTGTGGTCTCTCTTACTCCAGCGTTCTGGGACTCAAAGTCTGATGCACATGCTCTAGAGTTAAAGGGACACACACACTATCAAGCCCCTTAGGCCTCAAAGTGTCCCTAGTTTAAAAAAAAAACATGATTGGCCACATTATATAGAGACTGCTGATGCTGATGGCAGTTTGAGTCTGATTTTTTTTTTTTTTATTTTTTTTTTTTGGGAAAAAAAAAAACGTCCACGATTCTGGTGTTACCTCACCAAAACATGTTTGTTTCACATTCCTTGATAAACTTACACTGCATCTTTCCTGGACTGTGCGTCATCCCCAACACATCACTCATAATGCAGTGGGCAGAGTGGAGACTATTGCACCATGAGTGGCTGCGCTGTTTGGAGGTATTCCTAATGTTATGGAAGTATGCAATAAGAGTAGATCAAGGACTTCAAACAAAACAAGGTTGAGGTATACACCATTAGCATGCATTTCAGTTTTACTAAGGAAAGAAGCAGATAAGACAAGCAGCAACATTAATGAATTTTAGAGAAGGTATGCTATCATAAAATGTGGATTTTCAACTGGAAGGAAATATGATGATGCAGAAAAGATTGACACTGTCCCTTTATGTAGGGGAGGTTTGCATCTCAAAACAATATCTGAAAATTATATATTTTAATAAAAACTTTTTTTTAACACATTTTATAATATTTCATCATAACAAACAACCACAGAATCGTACAGTCCAGAATCAACTCACTTCATAGTGCATATTCCCGGGCATCCTTGTACAGGAACATTCCAATTCCCTATAATTCACCAGGCTGTACACCCCACAGCCGCTATGGATGGCTGTAGTTAAGGTTAGGCTAAACTGTTTGACAGTGGGTGTTCAATCCTGTTTGTATTCATTTTGTGCCTTTAATTTTATTTATTTATTTTTTGTTAACCGGGTAGATGCACTAGCCAGCAAGTGACTATTTTCAGGCACAACCCGGGAGGTACAATTACAATACAAGTAGAACAGTGCAGGTTATACAGTACAAGTACAGGTACATAGATACAAGCATACAATTTTATAAGTAAGCAGAGGGTACTGGAGGAAGGACAGATTTTGGATTAGATTTGGGGAAACTGATGGGGGCGGGATGTGGGCAGGGAAGGTGAGTGCACAGCTCAAGGTAGTTGGGAGGTGGCGGGCTGGAACCAAGGTAAGAGAACTCTGCCAACTGATTTTGCCGAGAATCTTAGGAGAGTGTAAGGGCAGGCAGGAGAGGAAGGTAGGGTGGGGACAGCGAAAAGGATTACGGCTTTTATGAGGCGGGAGGAAGAGTCTATAACCGGGCTCATGGAACCGATTCCGGTATGATAGGCATGAGGCGGGGGGGACAGGGGTAGAAAGGTACGAGGCTGGCGGCGATGGATAGGAAGGAAAGCGTATAGACCAACAGGGGCTGGAGACCGGGAAGGGGTAGCGTTACATAGGGGGCAGTGCTGAGAACAGCAAGAGCAGGCGTGAGTACGGCTGACGCGGGGAAAACATGGAACAGCAATTGGACTCACGGGAACCTTGGGTCGGAATGAAAGGCCGGGGACAGTGGCCCGGCTGGAGGGTGCCCAAACTGGGCAGGGGTTGGCATCCTGGACGAGCGAGGGGTTCCAGAACTAGACAGGTTTATTCACAGGCGAGGTGAACCTGCAAGGAGGTCAAAATAGGGGGGAAGGCAGAAAACCGGCATCGAGGAAAAGGATCAGGGAAGCGGGAAGATACGGCATTAGCGGTAGAATGCTGCAGTCGGTGTCCGGGCTTATGGAACCGTAAGCCGGCAGGGAAAGTAGGGGGACTCAGTCACTGGGGGGAGAGTTATGGCAGCATATGGCTTTAGCGAGAAAAGGTGCGGTAGCGACCCAGTGCTGCGGAACTGATAGCCGGCGAAATACATGGGGTAGTCGGTGTGCGGGGGGGGGGGAGAGAAGATGAGGAGAGACCAGTACCAGTGTTCAATAAATACGTCAAAAGATTAGTGCAAACAGCAGGATGTTTTCAGTAAATACATCAAATGATTAGTGCAAACAGCATGAGGATATCACCATTGCTTTGAGTATATGTGACTATGACAAACATGTAGAAACAAATATACAGAACAAAGAAAAAGAAAAACAGGACAAAAAACACATTTTCATATCTTGCACAGTATTTGCCTTATCCTGTGGGGCTTACCAGGCCTGGGTTTAGTTCATTACAAACCAAACTTACACCAGTAGTCAATGCACTAGACACACCATGTACCTGTTAGGTACTCCGCAATCTAGACTAGCTGTACTAATTGTTGAGAGAGCTATTTACTGGCCCATCCCTCTGGACGTAAGATGAGGGCTCCTAAGTTTCCAGATTACCTAAGGTAGGCAGACATAGCATCTCTCAGGCTGTGTGCATGTCTTTGTAACCTAAGGCATTCCATTGCATCTGTTAGCCATTCATGGTATGTAGGTGGGCGCACATCCAGCCATAGCTTTAGTATCTGTCACCTGCTGAGAGCTTCTCTGGTGTGTTCCATGTTACCGGTAACACAGATGTCCGGATCAAATACATTTTCTTATCCTAATAAGGGGCTGAACTTAAATTTAATTTCTTGCCAAAATGTCTGTATAAGCAGATATTGCCAAGGAAGGTGAATTACAGTGCTCTCTGAGTGGTCTTATTTGTAGCATTTGGTTGTCAGGATTTTTCCCCTTGTATGTAACTTCTTGAGGGTGTGGTACATGTTTTGTAAGATCTTAAACTGCTGAATCTTCAGATCAGTCAAAGATGGAGCTTGTTTCGAAAGCAGCCAACGTTTTTTCCAGTCCCAGCACGTTACGCCCACGTTGAGCTCCATGCCCCACAGAGTTTTCATCTCCTCTCCCTCCCCATGGATTTTGTCTGTCAGCGTGTTGTAACATGTAGATACCGATGGCTTGCTGCGTAGAAGAGAATTGCATTTTCCCAGTCTGAGGGATGCCCTGTGGGATAGCTAGACCCCCAGCGCTGTGAAATGGTATGTTTCAGTTGGTTTTGTTTGTATGCATCCGATGGTTTCAGAGCATATAGTTGCTGCTTTGCTGGGAACGGGATATAGCCATGCCATGTAATAATACAACTCCTCCTCCTCCTCTCCAGGAATGCTTGTGATTGTTCTTGTGGCACCTAAGATGGCTCTTGCCCCACAAACACTCCTCAAAGATGTCTCTGTACTTGCCTACATTGTCCACCCCTCAATTTTCACTCTAAGCAGCCTGTATCGTCCACCCCTCAACCTTGCCTCCCCCTGTACACCCACCACAGTCCCCCCACCTCTTTACCTGTCCTCGCAGACCACACCTCATACCTTCCAGCCCCCCTCCTCTCCCTCCCTTCTCCCCTTAACTTCTTGTAATTACACATCACTTTTGCCCCCTTCTGTTGTCACCTACCCTCAGGCTTTCTCCAACCTTCCTTACTGTTTCTACTTCCCACCCCCACGTTTCTGTTCTGACAAAGTCTTTGTATTAGACTGCAAACCTTTCCCCTCACCTCTACCCCTTTCCTCCTCGCAGACCACATCTCATACCCCTTCCTCTCCCTCCCCTCCAACTTCTTGTAATCACCCATCACCATTGGCCCCCTACGCCTTTCTGTTGCCACCTACCCTCATGCTTTCTCCAACCTTCCCCACTGTTTCATATCCCACCTCCCACTTTCTTTTTTTGACAAAGTTTTCTGCCAGACTGCTAACCTTTCCCCTCACCTCTACCCCTCTCCCCTCTCCTCCCACCTGCCCATGGTTCTCCCTTGAACCTGGCTACTCTCCCCACTGCCAAGAATCAATGTCACCTTAACTATTTCTCTATGTTAATTGTTATTGCTGCACCTCAGTGAACTGTTTGTTTATTATCATGTGCTATATATTATGTATTTTCAACTATTTGTTTTTCTTCTCTGATGTGGAACCTTTGTAAAAGAGCTTCTGCTCAAAGGTTGTTTCCGAATAACTAATAAATAAAAAAAGTAAAAATAAAAAAAATATCTGGTACTCTCAATCCCAGCAGTCTCCCAGTACCGCCACCTTACTCTGGAGTCAGCAATGAGGATGCTGCCATTGCCCCACAGAGGTTGTTCCACTGACTTGTTTAGGTAGCCCCTATCTTTGTGGGCCAGGGTGAGATTTTGTGTGTGCAGCCTAGTGGCAGGTGGGTTAGCGATTGTGGTGAAGGGCCAAAAATGAGTGTGGGTAAGGCACTCTCCACTGCATTACACAGCTCCCTTTCAGTGTTGAGCAATACTGGTGTGTAGGGGCTCCCCAACTGTTCTACATCTTCCAGTCATAGGCAGCGTTCCGTAGTTGAGTGGCCCAGTAGTATAGCTGTATGTACAGTATCTTAAGCCCTCCATTTTTTGGCCAGCCTCACCAACTTCTTCAGTGAGCCCCCCCCCCCTTTTTTTTTTGCGCAGATAAAGTTAATTATTGTTTTTTGTATGTCTTTTAAGTATTTCATGGGTATTGTGGTGTGTAGCATTGAGACTATAAACAGTACTTTTGGGAGTACATTCATTTTTACTGCAGATTTCCACTGTCCTGTTGACAACGGTAGGGTATTCCATCTAATATGGTAGTTTTCAATTTCCTCATAGCTTTGCTTCATATTTGATTGCATGGTCTTGGCTGCCGCCGTCGCGTGAATGGCTATCCCCAGGTACTGTTCGGGCTCCACTTCTTCCCTGTTGTAACAGTCTGCTGTTTTGTGCACTGTTGGTTCAAAGGCAGAACTTCAGATTTCTCTGTGTTCAGCTTATGACCTAAGAATACACTGAATTGCCTGATGTGATGCAGAACTCTTGGCAGGGATGTCTCTGACTTGCCAAGAGACAGCAGAACGTCGTCCACATAGGCTAGCAGTTTTTGTGTGGTGTTGCCGGCCTTAATGCCTATGATGTTAGAGTCTTCCTGTACTTTATGTAAGAGTGGCTCTAATTCCAAGTTGAATAGTGTTAGGGACTATGGGCAACCCTGCCGTGTGCCTCTGTACATCTGTACCTCTGTACCTCTGGTGATAGGAGGTAATTTGTGTTGATGGTTGCTCTCAGTGGCATGTATAACAGCTGTTTTAAATTGACAGTGTTTGATGGAAAGGCATATCTGCTGAGCATTTCAAATAGGTAGGACCACTCTTCCCTATCGAATGGTTTTTTCAGTGCCTAACTTGACCAGTATGGCCGGGTCATTACTGTTAGCCAGCTCAGTACGCCACCTTTCTGGTATTGTCTGTGAGATGACGCCTGGGCATGAACTCAGTTTGCATGGTACTTATCGGGGAAGGCACTACTGGGATAATTCTGTTCACAATAACTTTGGCGAGGATCTTCGTGTCTATATTTAGCAGCATAACTGGATGGTATCCAGCACAGGTCCTCAAGTCTTTGTTCGATTTTGGTAGGAGGGTAATAACTCTCACTTTTATGGTGTGGGGCAGATTTCTGTCTTCTAGTACCTCCAGCTATACTTTTTGTGGTGCAGGAGCCAAGAGATCTGCAAAACCAATGTAAAATTCTGACGTATATCCATTGTTATGTGGTGCTTTCCCTCTGGTTAAAGATTTTAGTGCTGCTGACACTTCTGCCACTATCCGGTCTCATTCCAGCGGTGTGCATTGGTCTCGGGACAGCTGAGGAAGTGTAGGTCTTGAAGAAACAGGTCAATCTGATTATTGTCTGCAGTCGATTTCAAGGTATATAACTTCTGGTAGAATTGTGCAAAATACTAGATTTCTTTCTTTCTGGTCCATGGTTACTTCCTGTGTACCAGTTTTCCTGATAGCTGCTATTGTGGCTTTTGTTTCTTCTTTTTTGAGCAGCAGAGCTAGTACTTTTGTAGACTTGGGTCTGCCTTTCTACATTATTTAGTTTTGTCCTTCGGTATAGGAACTCTGCTGATTCCTGAAGCTCTTCATTACATTTATGCCTTGCTTCTGTCGACTCCATCCACAAAGCTTCTCTGTTCATGGTGTCCAGTTTCTTTTCTGCCTCCTAGATGGCCACAAGGAGTTTTGATAGCTTTTCTTGAGCTGTTCTGTTCTGGTAGGTCCTGATAGAAGTCATTTTGTCTCTCAGGGCACATTTCAAGGTTTCCCTTGTTGTGGCCCAAGAGGTAATAGTAGGATTATTCTCTCTCATGAAAGTTTGGATAAAGTTCCCAATTTCTTCCTTGTTGCTCGCCTTGTTAAGCAAGGAGTTATTTAATCTCCAGTTGCAGTTCTGATGGGTGCCTGACCCAAGCTGTAGCACCGTTCTCACTGGGGCGTGATTGGAGATTGCCATAGGCAAGATTTGTATGTCTAGTAGGCCTGATATCACTATTTCACATACCAGCTAGTAGTCTATTCTTGAGTGCGAGTAATGCACGGCTGACCTGAATGTATATTCTGATTCCTGGGTATGTATCAGACACCAGGCATCCACAAGCCCATGTTCCTGCATAACTCCCTCTAATACCCTTGCAGCTTGTGAACGGACCCTAAACCTGTTCGAGCTATCCATGGTGGGAGCCCGTACCAAGTTTAGGTCCCCACCTATTAGAGCTGTGTGCTTTGGATACTCTGGATAGTTTGCCAGTATGTTTTAGTTCAGCAGATAGTCCTGGCAAGTCAGTATTGTGCCCATAGATCTTAATGAGGGCTATTTTACATTGTTTAATCTCTCAGGCCACTGTCAGGACTCTGCCAGATTCATGCCTCCAAGTGGATCGATGTACAAGTCCAGTATTCTTATATATCAAAATGATGGTGCCACATCTACAGTTGTTGCTGCCTGCCACTCTCTGCTGCACCCACCCAGAGGCGTCTCATCATATGGGCCTCTGATTCCTACAAATGCGTCTCCTAAAAGAAGACTATCTGGGCTTTGTTACTTTTAAGGTGCTGTAATACCTGTTGCTTTTTACTGCCCACATTCAACCCCTTTACATTCCTGGTGATCATCGTGATGTTATTAACCATATTGTTTGTGTACAGCTAGTATTTTCCCATGTGCTGCCATGCTGAGCGAACAGCTCTCCCTGTTTGGTGTAAAAGCCATTAAGTCCAGATATCCTGTATCTTGACCACATTGTGTGTAAGTCTGTAGTGCCCTACTTCTCCAGTCTTGGTCCAAGATCATCTCGAGCAAAGGTTACCCACCAGTGAGCTCAAGGCTACAACACACCACTAGGCATATGTGGTTTACCATTATGTAAATCATGAACTACTCACTACAGTTTAACAGACTAACAGTAAATGAGTCTAAACAGCTAGCATCTTAGTTTTGACATATAAGCAACTACAGTACTAGTTTGTGATTAGTTGTAAGCTGGTTCCACAATAAATGTGACAGCATAACTTTTGTTATCATGCACATAACTGTGAACCATATTTTTGATTACTGGGGGACCTCGGGGAAGATTGGATATCGTAGTTTCTTGAGCCTTATAAGCTAAATGCAGAGATCACCCTTTAAGCAGCAGAATCTGATTGGGACCACCTGGTTGTTTCAGTGGTCCTATTCATCTGGCAAAGACATCACAACACATTTCTTTCCTTTCTGTGTGCCTCCATTCCTGAGGCAAGACATAGGATGAAGTCCTTGTAAAAGTTTCCTTTCCCTTGTCGTGTCCACTCTGAAGGAGCTGAGCATCCTAGCACTGTATTGTGCTGCCGTCAGAGACCCTCGGTAGGACCAGCCCTTTACTTCAAGGTATAGATCCATTCCATATAATTGACAGGTGGCCCTAGCAGGAGGAATTTTCAAAACCTGCAAATGGTCAACTTTACTGATGTGAGTCATCAATCAAATAATTGGCTGTAAAGCTGTGCAAACAACAACTGGCAGGACTATAAATACACTGAGCCTGACTCCCAGGGTGTCCAAAATCCATTTTTGCTGTTAAACTATATGGTAACATCTTTTTGTTAGTACAGTATTTCATCCCTGTTTTTTTCTGGAGCTGGCAGGCATGGCCTCGGCTCCCCCGGGGCTTGCATCTGTCCCCAGCCTGCATCTCATTTACTGTCCCCAGCCTGCGCCTCATTCACCATCCCAGCCTGCATCTCATTCACCATCCCCAGCCTGCGTCCTCATTCACCGTCCCCAGCCTGCATCTCATTCACCGTCCCCAGCCTGCTTCTCATTCACTGTCCCCAGCCTGCATCTCATTCACTAGGAATGCAACCAGGTCCATCATGGAGCCTGCCAGCTCAATTATTCTCCCCTTCCCTGCTTCTGGACGCTGTACATGTGTGAAGGCTTGCATGCGTTGCCACCCTCCCTTCATGGCGCCTTCTGTCAGACACTGCCCCCAGACTTCCACCTAGTGGCAGTCACATGGCAGAGCAACAGCGTTCCTCCCCGGGAGAGGAGTGCTGCTGCTCAGTCCCGCTCCCACCCTCCTCCCCAGGCCGATGACCCAGGCTCGTTCTGAACCCGGCATAGCACAAGGTGTGGCATCCAACACCTCAACCCTCACCACCACCGGGCCATGATGTCTTTGCCAGCCAACAAACACCACTGCCCCAATTTCCTGACTAGGCCTGCTCCAGCCTACATATAACACAATGGAGTAATTTACATAGTTCCCTTTCGTATTGGTGGTGGTGTTATTGTACCCTGTCCCCCTTGACTCGCTGGATCACTATACTGCTATACAGCAGTAACCTCGGATGTGCCTGGTAAATATAGCAGCAGTCATAACTGTTCCCCCCCCCCCCAAAGTACTTTTATTACGGACATCGCCACTCCCTCTGACCACTGAGTCTTAACAGTCCCTTCATGAGGTATTTCAGACTAGGACACATTGTTTATCACAGTCTCTACCAGACCAAGTTGCAGTCTAGGTCTCTGCCCGGTAGTTCATGTAGTGGCCGCTGTGAAGGGCTGGAATGTCTCTGTGTCATTGTACCACTGTTTCTCACTAACACCCTCCCAGTCCCCCACAGCATGCTTACAGCCGGGAGTTCACCTTCCATGGAGATGAATTGGTTGCTGTCCATTTAAGAGGATTGCCTGGTAGAGGCGGGGTGATGACGTCTGTCTGAGCTGTGCAAATGGTTGTTCATTCCTGTAGCTGCAGACCCCCTCAGTCAGTGGTGTCTGGTGTCATTCGCGCCTGCGCAGTCTCCAGCTGGTAAGGTTTGCAGGGCCAAGGCTGGCATTCGCAGGATTGAGAGGGACTGCTGCTATAATGGTGATGGTCCTGGTTAATGGTGTCTTCAGCAAGGTCAGTAGGTGACAAACATTTGTTCCAGGGTATTAGATGGGGGGAGGGCAGGCTACTTATAAATCATGTTTCCGTCTGCTTGGGTCCCATTATGGCTTGTGCAGGATGAGCTGGCAGCTTGTAAGGAAACACACTGGGAAATTCTTGGGCTAGACCTTGTTCCGCTGTTTCTGGGGACAGGAATACTTGGGGACCAGCTTTCAGCCAGATCTTCAGCCAAATGGGGTACATCAGGTGGAAGCGGGTATTCGTTATGAGGAGACCCACTTTCACATCCCTGAATTTGTCTCATTGTTCTTGGACACCTCCGGCTCAGGTCATTAAACAGACAAATCTGGGTATTTTGGTGTGCTAACATGTTGAGGAGTGTGCTTGCATTGCGCAAATACCTTCTCCTGAAAGTAAAGGAACCCAAGAATAAGCACTCTGGGTCTCTCCTGCGGACCAGGTTTAAGAGCCAAGCTCCAGTGTGCCTGCTTGATTTGAATCATTTCTCCTGGGAGGGAAACAGATAAATCCACTAGCATTTTGCTGGCATACTTTTCCAGCTCCCCTGCCTCCCTGCCCTCTCTTAGTCCACACACCAGAAGATTGTTCCATCTGGAATAATTCTCCTGATACACTCCATTCTGTCCTCTATCTTCAGTCTCCTGGAGTCTCTCACCCATTCCTTTTCCTCTTGCTTCAGTGCATCCTCGAGGGTAGAAATTCTTGCCTCTGCATCAGCCAGTCTCCGGGTATTGGTGGCCACAGCCCCTTTTATTTCTTGAATTTTGGACATGGCCTTAGTAATAGTGGTCCAGAGAGCTGCCATTTCCTCCAGCAGTCTCGTGAGCTGCTCCCCTATGCTGGGGGCGCCTGCCGAGTTCCAGGCCTGCGGAGATTTTTAGTCCGCATTTTTTGGGGCGCTTGTTTAATTGTATCTGGGCTGCTGAACTCTTCAAATTCATGCTCTCCTGTTGCAGTATCTATTCCGATTGTAGATGCCGTTGCCTTGTATGAGTAAGTTTGCACTTTAACTTTTTAATTTAAATTGTGGTGTTCGGCTTGGAGCTGTGATCAGCGGCACCCTCCCACTACAGCATCATCATGTGACTCCGTCTTATAAAAACGTACTAGATTTTCCACAAAGAACAAACATCAATATGTAGTGACTTCAGTTAGTCCCTGGCCAGGGCCAAAGCCCCTTGGAGATACAGGGGTCAAAACTAAGTTTTGTAGCCACTAGCCAGCAGGGCTAGCGTCTGGGAATATCCACTGGCCCTACAGAGTTTTTCACTGGCCCAACCGATATACTTACTAAGATTTTTCCTTCTCCAGTACAAGCCAGCAGAGCTAGTTAACGGAAAATTTTACTAGCTCGATACAAAATCTATAAGCATTTGGCTAGTGGGCTGGTACCAATTTCAACCCCTTGAGATGCAACACTAAAGAACTTTAACACAATAATTACAATAGCAATATTAGTGTACAGGCATGCAGTCTATAGCTACTTAAATATTTTGTAGAAATCATAGTCCTGGACACCCATTAAATGAAAGGTAATTGCCCAACATATCAAGCACTAACTAGCTATGTCATTAACAACATTATGGCTGGATTTTAGGCTTTACACGTTAAGGAGAAGCATGATTCACAAGTCTTCACCAGTGTGAATCCTAACTTAGTTCAGTCTGAACATAAACGTACACCTTCTATAAGTTCAATTCTGGTCTAACTGGTGTCTAACCTGGGTGTCTAAAACAGTCCAGTCGCATCAAACTAGTATAGTTGGGAGGTAGTATAGCATAGTGGTTAAATGGAAAACTGGGTCTGAATTCCACAGCCACCACTTACATACTGTGTGACTGTGAGCAAGTCGTTTAACTTCCCTGTGGTCCCAGGATGCACCTGGAAACAAGCCTTGACTTAGTGTGTCTTTCCTGGCCAAAAATTACAAAATAAATAGTGACAGTTATAACTACTGTACTAAACCAAAGAAATGTATAATATGATTGAGTTATTCGTGTAGATATACATACCTCCCCCCTTTTTGCCAGCATTCTTACTTCCATGGTGTACTCAGACCCTACCCTGCACTCCCTTCTCGGAGGTATGTGTTATTGACCCCACCTGCTGGTTACCCAGTCAAGAGTTATGACAGTTAATTGTAGGGTTGAACCCTTCTGGTTATATTCAGGAAACTACATGCGGTCTCTTTCTTGCTGATTGTCTCTGTGCTGTCTGGTAAAAATGCCCTAATGCAGTCAATGCAATGACCCCCTCTGCTTATCCTTTGAAGTTAGATGTGTCACCACCCACCATAGGTCTTGACTCTTACCACAGTCCTTAAAGGGGAACAGTCAACACATTGGGCCACACATTCAAGTGCGGGGCTGGTCCCAATGTGCACTTTGTGTGCTAAAACATTTTGGTTTACTTACTGTTTACTGTAGCATAGTAGATTTTATCAGACTAGTTTTGTGTAGTTCCAGGCTGACATCTTCTGCTACTACAAATCCCAGAATCCCAGCTGACATCATAGCAGTAGGCAACATTGGGAGATTCAGTAGAATGCAGTATGTTAGAGCTTATATAATCTCCAATCAGATGTTTTCCGAGTCTGCTTTTCTCTAGGGCCTTAGTACAGTGCTCTGTGACTGTACTTGGCTCAGGGAGGACATTTGGATCAGTGAATAAAAGAATCGGAGCTTAACTCTAACATGCATTGTAGGCTGTTGGCTCTTCCACTGCTGCCTACTGCTCTGATGTCAGCCGTGAGGATTCTGGGATTTATAGTAACAAAAGATGTCAGCCTAGAACTAAGTAAAGTTAATCTGATGCAATCTACAATACTACAGTAAACAGTAAGTAAACCAGAATGTTTTCGCACACAAAATGCTCATTGGGACCAGTCCCACACTCTGGTGTTGGGCCCTTGGTGCTGAGCATTACCCTTTAATATAGTTGGCTGCCTTAGCTTAGCCTTAATGGGGGAAGGGGTGCTCACATAAGTCTGACTCATGATCTTGTTGTGAGGCTAGGTGGGAAGGTGCCTCCCCACATCCTGCTTATGGTCCTTTGAGAGGCTTGCAAGATCACCCAGCCTGCAAAGCTGGGGTGCCTGCATTATACATTGCCCTAAACCATGGGTGCCATGCCTTCTAAAATGTGTGCGTGGTGCTCCGTGTTGTGTGTACTACTGTCAAGAAGGCTGCAGTTATTGCAACCCTGATTTACTACTCTGCTGTGGTCACTTCAGCAGAAGTTGCCTTTTTGCCTCTAGGACCAAGGTGCATAGCATGCTTTTGTGTTGGCCCATTTGCCCACAAGTTGGGAGGCATCTCTCAGGATCCAAAATAGGGGAGATCTGGTCACTGGGGTGCCTACCATGGGGGAGGCCATATGCCAAACATGCATCCAGAAACTCTGGATGTGAGGGCAGTCCCACAGGATGTGTCCAGTCTCCCCTGGGGGCCAAACACATCTCCAGCATGCATTAGGCATTGCAAGACCCATGCTGATTAGCCTGTCAGGTGTCCTGTGCCATCTACACAAAATCTTCTTTTGAGTCGATTTTGTTTTGGGATCCATGCTGGCTGTGTGTGCTAAGGACCAACACCTGACACATGCGTCTCCCAAGATTGTGTCCCTGAGGTCACTTTGCTATTTACACCAATGTGATTCCCAGTCATGCTGACTAATTCCCGGGGGTGGCTATAAATAAAACCTCCCCTAGGAACTCTGTGTTTTCCCCCAGCTTTTCAGAGTTGCTAGTCTATCTAAGCTTCTTAAGGTGTAATCTCTGTCCAGCCATGGTTTAAGGGAGTTCCTAAGCTCCAGGTACCTCCAGTGGTCTGCTCTTGGTAAGCCGAA
Source organism: Neoceratodus forsteri (assembly GCA_016271365.2). Taxonomy (NCBI): domain Eukaryota; kingdom Metazoa; phylum Chordata; order Ceratodontiformes; family Ceratodontidae; genus Neoceratodus; species Neoceratodus forsteri. The sequence goes on from CM028129.1 coordinate 1,421,794,169, forward strand.
TTCCCCCTTTAGCAAGGTACATGACCTAAGATGTCCTGTGAACGGGCATATGAGATGGAATTATTTCCTTATCTGCCCATGAGGTCCAGTTGATAGTTTGCTAAGCTGAATTCCCCCTTTAGCAAGGCAAATAATTTAAGAAGTCCTGTGACTGGGCATATGAGATGGCAGAGCGTTAGTATTCTCTTATCTGCCCATGGGTTCCAGTTGATAGTTTACCCTCCAATTCAGAGTCTAGGGTTTTCCACAATGGTTCTAATGCCCCTCAACATGCTCTCCTGCTATCCACTTAGTTTTTCAGTCTTCCGCCATGCTTCTCTAGTGAATCTGACTGTGGGTGGCAGGTGCTGCACCCCCTGTGGAGACTCCTGTCGGGTGACTTAGAGCAGAACATGCCCTAGTATTGCCTGTCCCACCACTGCCTGCATTGAGGAAGCTGCATCCTGTGAGACAGCTAGTGCATACCTTGTTTAACCCCTTGTGCAATGTGGTAAGCCCAAACCCTTGGAAGATTCCATACTCCCTTAGTGGGATGTAATGTCAACACCAGTTTACCAGATCGCAAGGGTTTGTGTTCCTACAGGAATGTATGCACCACCTGATCTGTCTTCTCCCAGATTTGTATTGAGATTGGTACTGCAAGTTATTCAGGCAGTAAAGAAGGTGTGAAAAGCCCATCATCTTAAAGGCTGCCATTTTACCCACCTAGGTCAGGCTTCGCTTCAGCCATCTCACCATGTCCTGTGTGAGAGCATCCAGCAGGAGAGAGTTATTGCTGGTGGCCATGTTCTGTACTGAGGGTGTGATGTGTATTCCCAGGTATTTGATCCCCCCTGTAAACCACGCTGAAGTCCGTCCTTGGACTTGGATCGTGTTCTGCATGTGTCCCTGTTTCAGGATCAGTTCAGTTTTAGATCAGTTTGACCCAGAGCCTGAACACTGGGCTGTACTCTGTGGTGATGGTGAGCGCTTTTGGTAGAGAGCTTTCCACCTCTGTCAAGGTGAGCAGCATATCATCTCTGTATAGCAGTATGGTGTTCTCCATCCTGCCACAGGCTGTATCCCGAACCCTGGGGTCTGCTCTGAATCTGGATGCCAGTGACTCCATGGCCTGAGCAAACAGGGGGACAAAGGGCATCCTTGGCAGGTGTCACGATGAAATGAGAATTGAGGAGAAAGGATGCCATTGGTGAGTACGACAGCCTTTGGTGAGGTGTGCATTGTGGTGATCCATCCTAGGAAATTAGGGTCCATCCCTATTGTCTTGAGGGTTTCCTTCCAGTGTACCCCAGGCGTGGCTGAAAATGGATCACTTTGATCCAGTCCATTTTCCTGGTAAAATGAAAATAGATAAAAAATAAAATACCCATGCCACCAAATCGAAGGTTTCTCTGCATCGATAGAGACAAACGCTGCCAACTTCTGTTCTTACTTTGTGTGGAGGAGTAGGTTTACTACCATCCTCATATTTTCCTAGCCCAGTCTCCCTTTGATGAATCTCATCTGCATGTGATGTACCAGGTGTGCCAGGAGTTGGGACCACCTCTAATCTCCTGGGCAAGGCCTTTGCCAGGATTTTGACACCCACAGGAGTGCCCTGAAGGGTTTGTGAGAGAGAGGGAGCAATGATGAAGCCAGTGCATGATCGGAGTGCACTGTGGGGCTGATATCTGCCCCTGTTACCTCATCAGAACAGTGGACACTTAGTAACATAAAGACCTGTCTGTTGCAGGTTCCGTGTCTGGGAGACCTGTACGTAAAGTGTGCTGTCATGGGGTAGGTAAACTGCTATGTATCTACTAATTGGAACTCATCACACATTTTCTTAGGACCACTCTAGCATGCTTGTGGGATGCCTCCCCTGTCTTTTGGAGGGTTCTATCTAATCTACCTAACAGAGGATCTAAAGGAAAGTTAAAATCCACCACCACCACCACCATCGAGCCTTGGTCAGGCAGCTTGTCCGCTGTCGCTTGTGCGAATGTTAAAAGTGGGCATCATCTATGTTAGCTGCCTGGGACAGAAATAAAGGAACCTTGGAGGTGGGAAGGAGGGAGGAAAAGTCGCTGGCCAGATAGGGTCAGAGGCCGCAAGAAAGCGTAGGGTTTATGGGCAGACTGGATAGGCCTAGCAGTCCTTATCTGCCGACAATTTGTGTGTTTCTATAGATATTAGCTATCAGAACAGCCCTAGTTTGTATCCTTCCTTTGATGATGGCATACCGTCTGCATTATCTGTCTGTATCTGTTAGACCAATGGACACAGTTCCCTGATAAGTACTGTGACCCCACGTTTCTTAGAGGAAAAGCAACTCGAAATTTCCTTACCTACCCAGTTCCTGACTAGCTTCATAGCCTCCTTTTGAATGAGGTGTGGTTTTCTTGCAACAGAGCTGCATCACATTTTATGCTTTTTAGGTAAGTAAGTACAACTTGGTGGCTGTGCTGCTTCAGCTTTTTCCTGCCTCCCAATCCGTGCAAAAACATTATCGAAAGTACAGTACTCACAGATGGACTTAAGAAAATAACATTTTCATTTTAATGCTGTCCACAGACTGAGCTCTCACTCTAAGCATGCTATCAGCCTGATATCATAGCTATGAACCCCCCAAGTAAGTTACTCAACCCTCTCTGTACTCTCTGTGTGCAGAAAGTAGCATAACATTCTCCCCCCCCGACTGTAAAGTGCTTTGAAATAGTTTGTATGCAGTGAGCTTCCATAAATGATTAACGACAGACAGCTGTATTTCGTGTTATTGGTTTTATTTACATGTGGATGCTGCTGAGCCACTCACATGTTGGAAAAGTGAAGCCAAGACATGCCATTTCTTTTTTTTGTAGGGATGAGTATGAAATGGAGGAAACAAAAGAAGGAAGAAAACAAAAGGAGGCTTTTAAGAGAGTGGCCTTTGACCTATCAGATGACAGTGAAGGGGAAGATATTGAGGATATCCTCGGAGGGAAGAAGCCAACACCAACTGGACAAAAGTCATCTTTTGGAAAAAGACAAGAAAAGGTAAGGCTCTCAGTATCGTGTGGTGCATGGCCTTCCAATTTAGTGGCATGACAGGTGTAGTGACTGTAGCACAGGCTTTGGGACCAGGTGACAACGGAGACCAAGGTTCAGATCCCACCTGCTGCTTCCACTCTGTCAGACCTTGAGCAAGACAGAGAAAGAGAAAACTGCCAGCAGGAAAAGGCCTTAATGTCTATCCAGTCTGCCCCATGAGGTGATATATGCCCCCTTAGGGCTGGATTATGACCACCCCTCCCACCTGACCTCCCTTGTTCTCTTGACCATCCCTTTATCTCAGTCTCGCACTCTCTTAAAGCCCACTACTGTTTTAGTGCTAACTAGTGTGCTGGGCAGCTTGTTCTTCTCTTCCACCACCCTCCATGTAAATTAGTACTTCCTAATGTCCCTCTTAAACCTACCCCCAGAATTTTTTCACTGTTACTTCTTTGTCACAGCTGGTTGTAGACAGTTCACTTGAGCCCCCTTTGTTAAAAACCAGCATGTATTTAAATGTTTTAGTCATGGCCCATCTTTCCCTTCTGGTCTCCAGTGAGTACATGTTGAGGCACTGCAGCCGTTGCTCATATGTCCTCCTCTGTTGCCTCTTAATCATTTTGCTCTTAATCATCTTGGCTTCCCTCCTCAAACTCTTAGGGCTTCAGTTTACACCCCCCACTAAAAAAAGGGTACAGGCAGGACCGCAGTGAAAATAATAGTGCCTTCCAGTCGGGCAATCCTGGGTAAGTACTGGTAACTAACTAAACAATAATATTAATCAGACCTATATTCATGAGCATTACATGCAGCGGTCATACCACTTTACACTGTCTTTTCTAACCTTATTTGGCAGTTTCCCCATGTTGTTTAATGTCACATTGAAAGGGCTTAGTAAAGGCAAGTGAAGTGACGCTGGAGGTGATGTTTGTAAATGTAGGCTGTAATACATCACAAAAGGGAAAGTGTTAGCACAGTCAAAAAAACTGTGAGGAAGAGAACCAGGATAAGGTCCTCCCCCATGTCTACTGAACTCGTGGTCATTAGACTTATAAAGCCACACAAGCCAGAAAATGTGGCCTTAGAGTTTTCAATCCTAATGCCCCCCTACCTCCCCCCAGTTCCTTTACACTTTTGACCAAAAGCCTAGCTACAGATCTGGGGACATGCTTCACAGATCTGCTGCTTGAGAGTTACACGTCTGGGGCTGTGCCCCATGAGTGCCTTATTTGATGCAGGGCTCTACACCAAGAAGCAGACTCTGGCATGGCCGCCCCACACCTGTAGCTTGCTTTGTAAGGTCAAAGGAGGCAGACCCATGGTGCATGGTCTCAAACCTGCAGATCCTGTATGAAGCAGCAAACCTGTGGGGCATGGCCCTTGATCCTGTAGTTTGGTTTGTGCAGGGTCTTATGTGATATGAACATACGAAGAAGCCAGCAGAAGAAGTCCATTTGGTCTATCAAGTCTGCTTGTATTGCAGAGTCCACAGCTTGAGCTAATGTCTCGGCTCTCCCTCCCCACTCCTCTCTACCCATGATCCTTACATTCCCCTATGCCTATCCCAGCCTTTCTTAAAGCTGCCCACTGTCTTCAGCTAGATGTCCTCTTCTGGCAGCGCATTCCAAGTGTCCACCACCCTCTGTGTGAAGAAGTGCTTCCTGACCTCCCTCCTAAACCTCCCACCCTCCAGCTTAAGACTGTGTCCCCTCTTGTTATGGTTGCCACTCAGCTTAAAGAGATACTCCTTATCAACCTTATTTATTCCTTTCAAGTACTTGAAGGTCCCAATCATGTTCCCTCTCTCTTTCTCCTGTCTTCCAGGGAGTACATGTTCAGTGCCCTCAATCTCTCCTCGTGTGCCTTACCCTGCTGATCTGCTATCATCTTTGTGAAAAAAGATACAGCAGACCCATGGAGCACGACACTGGACTAGTAGCTTTGCTCAGGGCTCTGCCCTTTCCTCACAGGGATGACTTGGGGACTCCTAACATCTGATGGATTCATTGATCCCGCCAAGGCTTTCAGCATGCATAGTCAACCACCTGTACTGAGCAAGCTGACCAGTGCCTGTCTGTCTGAACAAGCTACTTACTGGTTCAGTTCCTACTTATCAAACAGTGGTCAGTCCATTCATGTAGGAGGGTCCATCTTTCCCTCCCCAGCAGAAGTATGTGGGTCTCCCCCAGGGCTCAGTCCTTGGTTTCATGCAGTTCTCCATTTTTATAAATCACCTGTGCACTGTACATTTCCTTCCATATCCACATGCATTTGAGTGATAAAGTTCTTTTTGCCAGCAGCACTCTTAAATCCAGATTTTAGCCTGACTTCGATGCCATTCAGTGGTGGTTTAGCTCAAACCAGCTGACCCTGAATGTCACTAAAACCGTGCATGATGTCTGGTTCCAAACCCAGACTGGCAAACCTCACCTCCCATCCTGCTTTCAAGAACAGTGACGGCTCACCTTTTTACCACACCACTTCTTTTATGTACTTTGGCACATAAGGAAATTCTTTCTGTTTTTGAGGATGGAGAAAATGGCAGCCTCCCACCATCACACAGTCTCAAAATACCAACATAGGTGGGGTATGCTTGAAGCCCCCTCCCCCTAATAGACTGTACAACTGTTGTATATGTTTCATCAAATGGGTAGTTGCATGCTGTGGTCTTATCTTGGTTGGGGGGTGAGTTCCGCACCTGCAGTGGGATGGGTTGGGGTAGGTTATGTTCTGTTGTTATTTAATTTCCTTTGTTGCTTTGTTCGCTGTTTTGTTGTGTACCTCTTTTGAGAAGTTAATAAAGCATATTTTCTTAAAAAAAAAAAGTATATTTTCTAAACAAAAAAAATGTACTTTGGCTGGAAGAGCCGTGACTTTTCTACCCTTATCTGTGCCATTTCTTCAAAACGTCTTGTAAAATGCGTATTTTACCATAATCAGTTACTGGTACATCTACACACTGTGTACTGTTCTCTGTGTACCTCCCAAACACACTAGGAAACAAACTACAGCATGTTTCTCCTGGACAAAAATGTCAAATCATTAATTGGCATTAAAATGTGATAATTACTGCACCCTTCCTCATCCTGGCCGACTTTAAGAAAGTCATCCATCTGTGCACATAATCCGTATGCAGTTGGAGGTAACATATTATGAATCTCAGTCCCTGGAGTACTGTGGAGAGGATGAGTACATCCAGTTATATAATTTGGTGTCGGGTATCTAAAAGAGATACTGATTGGACCATCTAGAAAAAGAAGTTGGGTTATTTTTGTCTCTTGTTTCATAGATGAGCGTTCGAATTAAGGAGCTTGAAAAGGAAATGCTGACGGAAAAGCCTTGGCAGCTAAGTGGAGAAATAACAGGAGAAAAACGTCCTGAAAACAGCCTTTTAGAGGAGACCTTAGACTTTGATCATGCTATTAGGATGGGTATGTATCATAAGAGAGCTATTTCTTTATCAGTACTCTTCAGATACCATTATTTGTTTCAGACAGAGGGTCCGATGTTCAGAGTGGTTGTCACCTTCCACAAAATGGGCATTTTGGGTCCTCTACATTGTGCTGGATTCAGAATAGGCTTTATTTTACAGCACACTCGCACTACTGATGGGAGGAGTCCCCTATCCTGTGAGTATGGTGCAGGGTAAATGATTGTTCTAGTTATTAGCAGATGATCTTGGGGGTAGCACTCTAACACCTTTGCAAGGGGGTACATGAGGAGTGCTGTACAGTACTGTTTTTGTTGCACCTGGTGTACAGGGAACTTTTTAGAAAATTTGTGTAGCAGTTGCAGCTTTACAAAACTTAATCTGAGTAGCAGTAGACATAATGTGATTAGCTTTTTGCAGGTAACCTCATGTAAAGCAGTTGTGCAACCACTTTTGGGAGAACTCGGATGTGTAGCATGTACTGCTGTATATAAACAATTTTGTGTAGCAGTTGATGAAAATTGTATCGTTTTTTGCTGAAATGCAAAGTAAAATGTTAGCTGTGGATGTATGGTGAATCACAACATGTTGCTGTGATGCCAGGCCGTTGACGCTAACCTCTTGTGCAGTCAGGATAGGCCTTTTACCCAAAGCAAGTCCCATCTTTACACTGGTCCTGTCATTAGTGGCTCCCCATCCACCGCACAAGACCTTGACCTCCTGAAGAAGGCTTGTAGCAAACCGAAGCGGTAGAATAGTCAGCCTTGTTGCTGGTTTGTCTGAGGGTCTTGATGGAATAAATACACTTTGCAGCAGTCTCCTTGCTTGAGCCTTTCATTTTGTTAGTTCAGCGTCACTTCTCAGTGTGATTTCGGCCCTGACTCTACACTTTCACTGGCCCTAGTGGTTCCCCAGCGCCCTGCAAGCCTGAAGTGTAAACCGTGCCTGACACTAGTCGTGCACTCCATCCACTCTCTAACCCGTTTGGTCATCCTGTTCCTGATACTAGTGGTTCCACTCCCTAAATCGCCTGGTCATCCAGTCCTTGTTGCTGCTGGTTCTCCACCCACCCATGCCTACTCCCTAACCCACCTGAACATCCAGACCCTGATACTAGTTGTAACCCCTACCGTACTCTTCAGCCATCTTATTCATCCAGTGCCTAGTAATCCCTTGACCAAATTCCCAAGTGCTTGCAAATGTCTTGTGGGCACCCGAAAATATTTTGTGAATCCTATGAAAATACATAGCCCTATAGCAATGCAAATCTTTGCTGATACCGAGTTGGGTGTAAAGTCCTGTAAAAGGCTTAGTGTATTGGGTTCGAAGTCATTTATGTGGTTTAAATATTCAGTAGGAAACAGATAGTGAAAACTTTCTTTTTTTTTAATAGGGAAATATTGGCTAAGTGGCTGAATACAGATCAAGTTGTGGTTTAGCATAGACTGCCTCAAAGATGACTGACTTTGCTCTGAGGAAATTAGGGACTAGACTGGTCTAATTCCCTGTTCTTTAACTGAACAAAAAAAAAACATACTTGGGCCCTGCACAAAAACATTATATTGATGCTCTAAACGTACCGCTGGTTTATTTTGCTTTTCTCCTTTATTTCACCTGCTTTTCTCTTGACAGGCTGCCCTTATTAGTCTTATTCTGAGGCACAGCCACCCAGCTTAGTCATTCACCTATCCCAGGGGTAGCCTTGGTCCGTACACTTGTATTCCCTATGGTGGGGCTGTTGGGCATCTTCTTCACCAGACCCCTAGGCTGAGGTGACGTGGGGTCTTGAGAGTGCCCTACAGCATCATGCTGCATCAAGAGCCAGTGTTTTTTTTCCCCCTCCCTCCACCCACGTCATCGACGGGCATTGGTCCCCGGGTACATTTACACTGAGCATTCCTGCACTGGGCTCATCAACACCCTTCAAACAACAAGAATCCATCTAATGCACTGCAAGAAAGCATCACCCTGCCAGAGTGTGATGTCATGGAGATAGAGCTTTATTGCTAATTTTAGAATTTAAAATACAAGTTCAAACTCTACACAGTGGTCATGCTTCCCCAACTCTTCTAACGTCAGATTGTTTCTCTGCTGAAGAGAGCAGTTGTCCCGAAGTCCGCTCCAGTCTTCTGGTAAATAAAAAAAAAATCTTTATTATTAAATAGTTTTATTGTACCCTACCGAGTTAGTTTTATGAGGCTCTGCATTAGTTGGGTATTTATTTTAAATTTAGTTGCTGTTTTGCCTTTTACCTTGGTAATTTTGGCAAGGTAATTTTTACCTTGAGTCGTATATGTTAGTAAACTTTCCTTTATCTCTTGATTGTACTTTCCGCTTGACATTGTTAACATTGACTGATACCTTCACAGGCCTATATGTAACCTGCCTGCCTTGCTTTAATCTTGCTGTTATATTGTGCTTGTCTTTTACAGAGGCTGATTGTAAGCTGCCTGTGACACACTGTTAATCTGCCTGCTTCTCATTTATGTATGTATTGTATGTAGTGTTCTCCCTTACCCTTTCCCCTTGGTCACACCTGGAATCGAGCCTTGGCTCAGTGTGCTTCTCCTGGTTATCAACTTTAATTAATAAATACATTTTGCAGTTTTCTCCGGTTCCTGATCAGTTTCAGGAACTGGAGAAGGCTGCATTGAAATATGATTCCTGCCTGAATGGAACTGACTGCATTTTATTAAGCATATTAAATTAAGCTTGTTAAAACCGTCAAGGTTTGTCACCATTTTTGGCATTTTTAAAACCTAAGATGTGGTCCTGTCTTTGGGGAACTGAATCACATTTTTGATTAACAACAAAAACGCTTTTCTGTTATTCTAGCATTTTTTTTTCACTGTCTTTGAGAAAAAATATTTTCAATTATCTTGTAACCGAATAAAATTGTTCATTATGTCTTTCAGTGTTTGGCAGACTGACAGATATAAACAAATAACAGGACAAAAGGGTTTTAAGAATTGTACAAATTGCTCTTCGAGGATATCTTCCTCTATTGAGTGACGTCATGGAACTGTAAGCCCTTGGCATCAGGAGCACCAGGACGTTTTTGCTGTCTGGGGCCGCCCATGTTGATGTGCCTCATTTGCGCCTATATAACGTGACATTGCCAGTATGCCTCAGTTCTTCCTCCCACCGTCAGTTTCTCATTGTCCACCGCTGCTGAACAATGCCGTCAAACCTGGGAAGTTTCATTGTTGGTGCTAGCTCAAGTTTATTTATTTATTTTTTTTATCTTATTTCTATTTTTTGCTCCCCCGGACGGCCCCCATCTAACTGACTTCCCCCAGTTCCTGACACCCGGATTTACGGGGACTTACCTTACGCCCGGTCTGGGAGCAGTGCCTGCGAGGAGTCGGTCGTCATCCTGCCGTCGGTTTTTGTCCATCGCTTTTTCTCCTGGGGACCCAGGAGAAGGACGTTTTCGGCAGCCCCGGTAACGCATATATCCTTCCGCCCACCCCATTGGCCTCAACGCTGCCCCAGCCTGTGCAGCCTCCTGGCTCCACCAGAGGGCAACCATTGAGCGAGGATGCCACCCCCTCCCTGGAGAGGAGAGCTGCCACCGGCTGCTCCATCCAGCTCCGCCTCCCCATCCTGACCTTCGACGACCCAGGCTTGCTCCCGAACCCGGGTCGCCGGCATGCCGCGAGGTGAGACGTCCAGCGCCTCAGCCCTGTGCGCCACCGGGCCGGCTCAAGTTTGTTATTTTAAAAATTTTCTTTTATGCTGCTGCCAACAGACAAGGAACCATTGTTCCACTGTCGCTGCTGTGGAGACGTTAACATTTATAAAGACGATGACCACTCCATATGTGTTTGTTGCCTTGGCAAAGACCACAACTTTAAAGCTTGCGCAGTCTGTCAGAGCTTTAATCAGGCAACCAGAAGACATCGCAAGAAGGCTATAAAGCCTCATCTAAAGCTGAAAGAAATGGAGAAACAGGTTGCATCGAGGGCGGCTTCACTGTCAACAACCACATCTGTTCCTGGTTCACCATCAATCTGCCGCTCTCAGAGATCAGTGGCTTTCATCGCTGATTCATCAAAGGAAAAGACAAATCCTCTAAGTCAGTGGACAAGCGCAGCCACTCTGAGAAAGAGAAATGATGTAAAGAAAAGGGTGCTTCCTCAGACCATTCACGTTCACTTCTAAGAAGGGGTAGGTTAACTGAAAAAGACAGGTCCCAGGCCATGGCTGGGGGTCCCCCATCTCTCTGACCATCTCTCAATTGCTATGGTTGGGGCCTGGCGCTGGCTCGCCTTCTCTGCTGAGGGATTTGCAGTCGATACCACCATTGGGTACAGAGCAGTCTACTACACCCTCTGGGCTGATTGATGCACAGCTCCTTTATCAAACAGTATCAGAGAACTTTCAGTGCACCTTGCCACTGTCGCTGCCTCCAACACATTTGACTGTGCCGTTGACCTTATTGTTGATGGTTCAGTTCTTGGACCCTGCTGTAGTACCGGGCCCTGAACAGCCTCCGTCGATGGGACACCTATTGACAGTTCCTCCTGCATTATCTCCTTGTTCCATTGACTCTCTACCAAAGATGGTTGACGAAGAACTGGAATATAATCCAGAATCCATGCAAGAGGCCATGGATGAAGAAGAGGAAGTGACTGATGTAGTAGGCTCAAGCTCTACTCTTTCCTCATGCTCAGAGGAGAGTGTGAAAAACACTCCTAGGCCTCCACCTGAGGATGCCTCATTTTCTTAAACATGTACAGGTTAGACTGGGATTTCATGCAGTTCTTGGAAGTGTCTGCCTTCCCAACAGTCATCATCCCTCCTGTCGTCAAAAGTGGTGTCTACCACTTAAGTAATGTTGGCCAGATTAAACCCCTAATTCTGCCCGAAGACCTGCTCTCACTGGTGCATGCCTTTGTGACGTCCACGCTGGACTACTGTAATGCTCTATACTTTGGGGTCAGTGGAATGATCCTCCGCTGACTCCAGCTAGTGCAGAACACAGTGGCCAGGTTGATGACGGGCCTGCCTAGGTCTTGTCATGTCTTGTGACCTCAGTCCTGCAAGGTCTGCATTGGCTGCCTGTCAGGTGGAGGATCATCTTCAAGGTGGGCTTGCTCACCTATACGGCCCTATATGGCTTGGGCCCTGGCCGTCTGTCTGACCTCCTTACTCCTGCCATCCCGGTATGCTCCCTCCGTTCCTCCACCAAGGGCCGCCTAGCAATTCCGGAGGCCAGGCTAAAAACCTCTGGTGACCACTCGTTTGAGGTGGCTGGCCTGGTCCTCTTGAACTGGCTTCCCAGATCACTGAGGGAGGCCCCATCGGTGGAGGCATTTAAGAGGGGTCTGAAAACTCACCTGTTTAAGACAGCATATCCTGAAAACTGATACCCTGAAAACTGATGGTGATTTTAATAGTGATTAATTTATTGTATTACAGTGCAGCCCTCTTAAACGCATACCCTTGGGACCAGCAAAAAGTATTTGTTTAAGAGGGCTATGCGTTTGTCAGATCTTATATTCTTTTAATGGTGAGCGCAACTTGCAGTATGTGCCAGGGGGCTGGGTAGGAAAAATTATTGTATTTTATACCTTGTATTTTTATATCCTGTATATTTGTACGTTTGTTTTTTAACCCTGCTTACTCGATGTATTTTCTGTAAAGTGACCAGAGCCTCTGGGATTGTGCACCATATAAATAAGTAATTACTTACGCCTGTGCATTCAGCATTGGGGTATGCTCACTTGGCTATTTGGCATAGACCAGCCCAGTTGCCAATAGTCCCAGGAAAGGCCGACAAACAATATCCTGCCCCGACAGCGAAGTCTTATTATTTGTTTTAGGCTGAAACGGATTCAGTGGTAATCATGGCTGTTAATGACAGATCAAAGGCACCCATGCGCACAAGTTCTTTTCCTCCAGATACAGAGTCAAGGAAGCTGGAGGTGATGGGGAATAGTACTTTTGCTTCTGCTTCCCTAGGCCTAAGGACTGCCAACTATTAGGCAAATATGATAAACACTGCTTTATTTGGATTTGAGTGCGGCATCTGTCCCATCGACCCCATGTCAGTAGGATATGAGCCAGCTGAACGATAGACCAGTCTTTGTTTGCTGCCCTCCTGGAGTACATGCATGCATCTCTGGATACTCCACTGGAGGATGTCCGGGGGAAGACCCATCTGCTGTTGGACATCCAGGAATGGGATTCCTTGCTGGGGGTCAACCTTTGTCACCCCAGCAGTGCTGTACCCCATGATCAGTATCTGGCAGCGCCCAGCCTCCTGTCAGGCTTGTAAGTATGTGGTCCCCTTGGGTGAATTATTGAGGTTGCCGGAGATGCTCATGGAGGATACAGTATTCTGCAGGTGAACAGCAGTGCTAGTTGCACAGTCTGCCAGACGAGTCCAAGAAGCAGGACCACTTTGGTCATAAAGTATATACTGCTGTACCCCTGGGCATCCACCAGGTCAGCTATACAGCACTGATGGCTCCTTACAGCCATTAGCTGTCAGTGAATCTCTGACCTGACTCTCCTTCTTCTGTAAGAGAGACCGCAAGATCTCCGAGAAATCTTGGGTTGGCGGTGACCAACAACCAGTTGCTGGTCTCCTTGGATTTGGCCAGTGAGTTGGCTCGAGTGGTGATAGTGATATCCATTCACTGTTGCGCCTGGTTGTGTCTCCTACACTTCACTCAGGAAATTCAGCCAAGTGTTGTGGACCTTTCATTCTTTGGGAATGATCTCTTTGGTCCAGGGGTTGAGGAGCATCTCACGCTTCTTGAGAAGTTCAGTGTCACCCTCGATTTTAGTGACTTTGGTCACTAAACCAAAGAAGTAACCCAAGCTTCATCCACAAGACTTTGGCTCCATTCATGGCCCCTACCAGGACATGCAAGAGAGGCAGCAATTGCAGCAGCACAGCCTGGCTAAACCCTGTAGTAAGTCTGGGTGTCCAGGCCAGTGCAAGGGTGGAGGGTTTGGTTCCTCCAGAGGCCAGTCCTCGGGACTACCTCCCAAAAGCAAGAAGTTTTGAATGAGGGACCCTATCCCTGCCCTGACTTTTGCTGTAGTTGGAGACTGACTATCCCACTTCTTTTTTTTTTTTTTTTTTTATTATGTATTCTATGTGTTTTTTCCCATTTTTGCCCACCCCCAGTCCCGGACATGAATGCGTGCGTGTGGAGGCATGCGGTGCTGCGTTCTGAGACACCCTCCCAACTTGCCACCCTCCCTCCCTCCTTCCTGTGCTGCCACTGGACCTCCACCCAGTGGCAGCGAAACTACAGGGGGGGACCCACCACCACCCCGGGAGAGGAGAGGAGAGCTGCCGTTAGGCGTGATCCTGCCCTCCCCCCAATGCTGGCACCCGATGACCTGAGGTCGCCCTGAACCCGGGTCGCCGGGCGCGTGCAAGTGTGTGGTCCCAGCACCTAACCCTCAATGCCACCTGGCCGTGACTGTCCCACTTCTTGACACAGTGGTCCAATAGTACTGTGGACAACTGGGTTCTGGAAGTAGTTGGAATTTTGTTGTCTGTGGACAAGTGGGTTCTGGAAGTAGTGGGATTTTTGTTGTCTTGTCCTTTTCCCTCCTGTTGATCCTGAGCACCATTGGAGGACATGCTTTTGCTGAAATCTATCTCCACATTACTGAGTGAAATTCAGCAGCACCTGGAGTCTGTGTTGATTGTATGCCAAAGACTGCAATAGATAGGAGCAGTCTTGGACACAGAGAAGGGATGTCCTCTCCTGCCACAGGATAGGGCAGACACTCTGATTGCCCAGGCACACTTGGTATACAGGATCCATTATGTCTCTGCTAGAGCAGTGTTCCATCTCCTGTGTCTCATGGCTGTAGCCATAGTGATTGTGCCACTGGCACATCTTCATATGAGAATCCATCAGTGACACTGGGGTCCAGTGGATTAGTTGATGGATGAGCTGGACCAAATGATTCTCATCACGTCTTCTCTTCGCAGAGCATTGTTATGGTGGCTGGATCGCAACAGTCTGAAGGGCACTCCATTCCTTGTACCAGCTCCTGTACAGGTCTTCACCATGGATGCTTTGGGCTCTAGCTAGGGTGCTCATCTTGGCCCTTACCAGACAACAGGGGTCATGGACCAAGGTGAAGGCTGAGCTGCTTATAAATGTTCTGGAAATGAAGCTGTTCTGTACAGCCTCGAGGCACTTCAGACTCATTTCTGCCCCAGTCCTCTGCTAATCCAGACAGACAATATTGGTGTGATGCATTACATCTACAAAAAGGGGGCACTCGGTCCTATCCCCTGTGCAGGGAAGCAATAAGAGTATGGTACTGGGTTCTGTCTCATGGTTTTCAGCTGTCAGCTGTGTCTCTCACAGGTCTCTAAAATGTCTTGGCAGAAAAGTTAAGCAGGTTTCAGTCCCTAGTTCGTAAATGGGAACTGCTGACCTCCGTGGTAAACTATCTCTATGCAAGATGGGGTCATCCAGCTGGACTTATTTTGCATCCCCTCACAATGCAAAACTGCCCCATTTCTGCTTGTTCGCGCCAGGGCTGGGAGTGTTTTTGCAAGTCGCATTGTCCCTCTCCTGGAAAAGGAAATTCCAATACGCATTTCCCCCCATTCCTCTAAAACAGAGGGTTCTACTGAAGCTGCGGGTGGAGAGTTCCAGTCTCCTCTTCATTGCACCATAGTGGCTTCGCCAGATATGGTTTCCATTTCTTCAGCATCTGGCAGTGCAGGCTGGCCTGTCAGCACAGCAGTAGTGCTACCAGTCGCGACGCCAGTGACCCAAGTTTAGGAATGAGCTTGGGTTGTCTGGGGATGGCCAAGGGGAGGAGGATTGAGTATCACAAGGGATGCTGTCCTCCATGGTGGGAGGGTCACTGCCTTTGGTGCAATACTGCCACTTGGGTGACCACATTTGGTAGTGCAGTCGAGGGCACCATGGATTGGAGGTGGGGATGCAGGCCGAGATGCAGCACGCCTATGTGTCCATACTCACCTTGGATCTGCATGTGTCTCCATCCCTGGGGCAGGGAGAAAACAGCAGAAAGACCACACAGCCAGCCAGAAGGCCCTCAGTGAACCGAAGCTGGACCGACCTAGAACCCTCAGCCACTAACCTGACAAGAGCCATTCAGGTGGGAAGGGCCCTCCCTCCTTCCCTGCCCAGGGGGTCTGTAACCAAGGCAGCATGGAGGTAGGTGTCTGGAGGGTCTGGAGTTTGGCAGAGCCAGGCACCGTGGAGGACCTAGAGTGAATGGTCTAGATGTAATGCAGAGGGGTCATAAAGAATGAATATAAAAATAAAAAAATTAAAAATTGGCAGTGGAGCCTCCTGTCTCCTTACCTCTGTGTCGGGGTCTGTTGCATACCTCTCAACCTTTTGTCACTGAAATGAGGGACATGGACATTTTTCAACACCCAAAATGAGGGACAATTAGGGACATAGACCCTCAGAATGAGGGACACATCCTCAAATATGGAGATACAAGCTCAGAACACTGTGAAAACCATAGTGTTTACTTGTATAACATTTATTTGGGATTTAGTATTTTAGAATATTAAGAGTTTCTGCTTTAAAGTTTGAATTTACAGCAGGACCTTTGTGTGGGCAGCACCTTTTCCATGAGGGACGGATGAGGGACAGAGCAATTTTAAGGGGCAAAATGAGGGATGTCCCTCGTAATGAGGGACACTTGAGGGGTATGGTCTGTTGTCCCAGGACAAAGGGAGCTTTGATCCATCTGGACCTGAAGTCCTTACATCTGCATGCATGGTTCCCGAACTCATAGCCATTGCAGGTTTTAGGGTATCCCTAAGGTTGCGAAGATCCTGATTGTGGCTAGGAAGCCTTCTACCAAACATACTTATTGCCGAAAATGAAAATGTTTCACTTTGTAGGCTGCTTCCAGGAATATAGCTCAGATTCTAAGTTGCAGTTATAATGTGCATGTGTGTTTAGGCCCTAAATTTCAAAATCTTTAGATGTTTAAACTCAAATCTGAATGTATAATTTGTAAATGACTGTTTCTGGTACACTGTGTTTTTGCAACTGCTAGTCTGTAAAAGACAGCCAAATAGTTCTGTAATTTTCTGTCCCCACTCTGGTCGCACTGTTTTGTTTTGTTCCATGTTTCTCCCTTCCCCTCTTTCCCCCCAGGTTGCATCTGGAATCGAGCAGTACTGCTCAGTATGCCTTCCTGGTTTAACTCTTAAATAAATAAATATAGACCCTTTTACATGTCCTGCGAATGCTGTGTTGGAATACTTGCTTTCCTTGTGTGACTCTGGCCTGCAGTATTCCTCTATTAGGGTGCATTTGGCCGCAGGCCTGGTGGTGCTGAGGGTTGAGGCGCTTGACGCCACACCTCGCGCCATGCCGCATACCCATGTTCGGAATGAGCATAGGCTGAAATGCATAGGAGGGAGGATCGAGTGTCCAATGACTGCTCTCCCTCCTGGGGGGAAGGGGGCACCATCCCGCTCTTGGCTGCCCGTGGGGAGAAATGGGGTAACGCCAGAGTAAGGGAGGCAGAACTGGCTTTATGGACGTGCGCCCACGCATGCGCGGCCATGGCTGCGAAGGAAGGATCAAGAAAACCAGAGAAAACAGTTGCTGACTTAGTGAAGCCCCTCCAGCACTTCGGCACTGCAGCCCCTGCTCCAGATTGTGCTCGGGGGGGGGGGGTGGCCCTTCTGCTCCACCACAGAGCCCTTCCGCTCCACCACAGGGGGTTAAGCCATAGGGGATACAGAGCCTGGAGAAGCCAAGAGGTAAGGCGGTGACCGAGGGGTGGCTGGAGGAGGTTAGATATGTGTGAGCAGATTGAGGAGGAAAAATACATTAAAAAAAAAAACAAAAATAAAGCTGCATTTGGCCACTATATCAGCTTTCCATGCCCCTATTGATGGTCATACAGTTGCCCAGTTAGAGGTGTCTCATATGTTTCTGAGAGGTATTCTCAATATGAAACCCGCTATCCATAATCCAGTCCCGCCTTGGGACTTGAATTTTGCACTTGAGGAATAGACATTGGCTCCTTTTGAGCCTGCTGCAAGTTGTGGCGTGCATTTTCTTTCATGGAAAACATTATTTGTAGTTGTGATGACCTCTGCTTGAAGGATTTCTGAGCCTCAGGCTGTAATGTGTAAGCCAAATCCTAAGTTTCTACCAAAGGTGGGATCTAAATTTTCAATGAATCAAATGATGCACCTTCCTGTACATTATCCTGTGCATGCCAACCAGGGTGAGGCAGTGCTCCGTACTTTGGCTTTACATAGAATACTAAAATATCATGTTGCTCGCACCAAGGACTGCAGAAAGTACTCTCAGCTTTTTGTTTCATTCGCCTCTCGAAAAGTGGACATTCCTGTGTCTAAACAGTGCCTCTCCAAGTGGCTGGCACATTGTATTATGTTCTGTTGTAGGAAGTACGATAAGGAGCTTCCTGGTGCAGTTCTTGGTCACTCCACAAGACGTATGGCCACTTCTCTTGTCTATTTCAAAAATGTCCCTGCTGCTGATATACTGTATGTGCTGCAGACACAAGGAGCTCTTCTCATACTTTAACTAAACATTACAGTCTGGACATAGACTCTCGGAGATGTGCCGGCTTTGGGCTTGCTGTACTGCAAGTCTTTCTGTCCTGATTACATATCAGACTATGCCATCCTCCCAGTTTACTTTGTACTGCTTGGGAATTGTTCCAAAGGTGTGGCCTAATGGAGAAGATATCCTTGAAGAAGACAGAATAGTAACTTTCCTGTCTAGTGACTCTGGTAATCCCCCAACAAACTGTACTCGCACCAGGGTTCCTGTGCCCTAGGTTCATAATTTTGCACTTTTTGGCATTGACCCCAACTGCCATGTCTCTGACCAGTCCTCAGGTTTCCCTAGATCCCTGCACATTTTTTCCATCCCCTCCCTAGTGTCTGCTCTAGTTTATATTTTAGTTGCATCTTCCAAAAAGACATACCTTCCCCTCCAGTTCCTCTGCAGTGTCTGCTGTGAAGATATTGGAGAGGACTGGTCCCCGTACTGAACCATGTGGTACCCCTCTGGTCACTCTCCTGTCCTTAGTCTGTGTGTCATTAACCACCAAACACTTGTCTCTTACCTATTAAAAGTTTCAAACCCAGTTTACCAGTTTGGACCCCACTCCTAAGCCGGTCAACTTCCTAATCTGCGTTTTGTTTGGCACAGTCTCGAAGACCTTGTTGAAGTCCAGATATGTTGCATCCACTGCCATCCTCTGGTCTAGTTCCTTGGTCACCCAGTCAAAGAAATAACAGATTCGTTTGTCGTGCCCCCAGCCAAATCTGCTGTCCTGGTTTGTCTCCTGCATCAGTTGTAGAGCTCATCTCCACCATCTCCTCCTACTCTTCCTCTGGTGAGTAACTTATCCTTTGCGATTTCAACCTTAGTTGGCTCTCCCCTTACTCACAGAACTTATGCCATAATGTTAAGTCCCTCCAGCTCTCCCAACTAATCTCTGACCCAACCATACTCACCATAAATCCTTAAAACACTTCCTCCTGTATTGAGTCCTCTACCACAGGAGGTCTTCACTATGGATGCCTCCAAGGTAGATTGGGGTGCCCATCTGGGTACACCCAGGACTCAGTTTGTGTGCCCCCTCAGACTGTTCTCTCCAGAGCAACATTCTGGAAGTGAGGGTTGTTCTTCATGGCCTGTGGCCTTTGCCCCTTTGCCCCTCACATTCAGAGCTGTGTCTCTATGGTGTAGATGCACGTCCTTTGTGTCATGCGTTATGTTAAGGAGGTAGCAACCCCTACCCCCTCTGCAGAGAAAGCAATGTGAGGAGTGGGCCCTCATGCACGACGTATAGATAGTCTCCACATTTCTACCGAGCACTCTGAATGTCCTGGCGGACTCTCCTAGCACGTCTGTTGCTGTGTCCCAGGAGTGAGAACTCCTAGACAGTGTGGTCACAGACCTCTTACATTTTGGGATGTACAGAGTTGGACCTTTTTTCATCTCCACACAATGCAGAAAGAACAGATCTTACTTCGAGTGGGAGCTCTTGTAGCAGGCTATAACAATTAGGACTATGCTGCAGGCACTAGGACCTTCCGGAACCCTTTTCAGCCAGCAGTACACAGAAGGGACCGCCCCCGACGCCGATTCCACCCCGACGTCGGCCCTGGTACAAAAGGGGGTGGACCCAGCACCACCTCAGTTTTTTTCCCGCCGCGTCCCGCATGTGAAGAGAAAGACTTCGTTGCAGCTTGCCAGGAACAGCTTAACTTCTATCAAAAACCCGCTTTTTTGCTACCATTTTCTATCTTTTTTTTCAAGTATTTCGTTGTCAGGCCGTTTTCCGATGGTTTTTGCAGTGCTCGACGGATGTCTTCACCGTCATAGGCCTCTCCAGAACCCCATCAAAATAAGTGCGATTGTGGGAGGCAGATCCCTGCCAAAGACAGGCACAAAAGTTGTGTCTTCTGCCTTGGGCCGGACCACGATACCGCGGCCTACTCAGCCTGCCAGGCGTTTACCAGCCGGACCAGGATCCGACGTCTAAAGGCCCTGAAGGCTTTTGTACTGGAGAAGAAGATGGATCTGCACTCCTCTGAGGGGAAGCGTAAGGAAAAATCCAAGCACCAAGGCAAAGACCGTAGTCGGTCCCAGCACCGGTCCCACTCTCATTCGCGGCCCTCTCCCAAGAAGGCTCGTCCTTCTCGGGGCTCAGGAGAGTGTCCCAAATCATCTCAGGCCAAGGCCGGCCCTTCGGGGTAGAAGCCAGCCATGCCGAAGGTAACCTTGCTAAGGGTTACCACCAAGCCCTTGGAGGTGAAAGCTGTGGCCCCACCTGCCAAGGCACTGCACCGCTTGTTAAAGGCGCGCCTCCGGAGCCCAAGGACTCTCCGGCGCCCCCAGGTGGCACCCCGTCATCAGTACCACCACAGACGCAGTTGAAGGTGAAGGGTGAGGGAGCGCCATGGAAGAGCCGAGTGTCCTGTCGCCCAAGTCCTCCTCCCCTCAAGAGGGCTCTCCTTCAGGCCGACGTCCCGAGACTCCTTCCGGGCCGAGCCGCTGAACTCTTCTAAGGACTAACTGCAGGAGTTGTTCTTCTTTTGGTGGGGCAGGTCCAGAAGCAGACCCCTCCCCCATCGCCGGCCCAGACACCGGTACCGGACCCAGCAGGCAAACCACAGACGGGAGTTGAGCCTTCCCCGCGGAAGTCCCTGGAGCGACCGCCTACACCTCCTTCCAGGGCTCGTTCCCACACCCGGTCCACAGACCGCCACCGACGCTCCAAAGACTCTGGAGACCGTCGCCGGTCCAGGTCTTGTATACAGAGCCCTTCTAGTTCTTCTAGATGAGAGCGCTCCCAACGTCAGTCTTCTGACGGACATCGGTCTTCGCTCCGTCGCTGGTCTCGGGACCGGAGCCGGTCTTCGGACCGACATCAGTCCCCCAGCTACCGTCGACAGAGGGAGTCTGGTCATAAGGAGAGACCAGACTATTCCAGATCTTGTAGTCAATCTCTCTCTTCTTCATCTGCATCTTTTTCCTCTCTCAGCTTGGAGCGGTCACCGAGACAGAAGGACCAGCCTCGCTCGCCTCCCGACAATCCAACCTTTATGGACGTCATGAGGCACATCCAGGCCTCCAATGAGTGGGAAACAGAGGACCTGGATCTGGAATGCCGGAGATTGGTGAAATACCTGAGGCAAAAGGAGCCAAAACCTTTGGTGGTCCCTCCTTTAGTGGACACCTTCCAGGATCTGACTTGGACTACCTGGAGGCATCCGGCTTCCATCCCGGCCGTTCCCAAGAAATCGGATAGGCTGTATAAGGCCCCGAGGGCAGAAGCTTTTCTAGCAGAGAACCCTCCGGCAGACTCTTCAGTCATCACGGCTGCTCATGACAAGTCCAAGCAGCCGAAGCACCTTAGCTCGCAGCCTCCCGATCCGGAGTCCTGGTATTTGGACCAGGTGGGCAAGAAAGTCTGCTCTGCCTCCACCTGCTCCATCCAGTCCCTTAACTTCCTGACGCATATGGTCCAGTACCAGAATGCTCTGTGGGAGAGGGGACAAGAGCTACTCAAAGCCATGCCAGATTCCGATCAAAAAACAGATCTTCTGGATATCATGAAATCGGGCTCGGACGTAGGTTCTCATGTTTTGAGGGCCTCGTATGATACTGCAGATACGGCAGCCAGGGCAGCAGCTTCCGGGGTGTGCCTTCGACACCATGCCTAGTTGAGAGTTTCGGGTTTCCACCAGGATCTGCAGTCCGGTATCAAGGATTTGCCTTTCCAAGGTACCGTGTTGTTTGGGCAGGAGACGGAAGCTTTGATTTCTCGTCTACAGGAGTCGGGCAAGTCCATCTGGTCGGTCTGCCAGATGTACCACGGCAACCAGCGACGGCAGCGAAAACGGCCTTTTCGCAAGCCCTCAGGTGGTCAAGGACATGCCTGTGGTAATCAGCAAGGGCAGAGAGGTGGCTTTCGTAGAAGAGCCAGTAACCAGCAGCCTGGAGGCGCTCCTACCCGTGAGCCCAAGTCCTCCCAGGCCTCTCTGCCTACGCCTGGCTCAGCCCAATGACTCCCTTCCACCCCCCTCTTCCAGAGGAAGACTCAGGGGAGACGGTCGCGGGCCGCTTCTCCCTTCATCTTGAAGGGTGGAAGTCGATCACTACAGACCGATGGGTCCTAGACATCATCAAGAGGGGTCACACGCTGGAGTTCACGGAGTTTCCTCCACATACTCCACCAAAGTACTCCCAATATCCTCCTCCTCCTCACATGCCACTGACAGAAGGAGAAATTCAGACCCTCTTGCAAAAAAAGGCAATAGAGGTAGTCCCCTTGCATCAGCGGGGAAAGGGGTTTTATTCCCACTTCTTCCTGGTTCCAAAAAAGACACAGGACCTTCGACCCATTCTGGACCTCTCAATCTCTTTATAGAGTACAAAAGGTTCAGGATGGTGACCCTTCTAGGTCTACTTCCCATGCTGCATCAAGGAGAGTGGCTCTGCTCCCTGGACATGCAAGACGCGTATATGCATATCAGGGTCTTCCCTACTCACAGGAAGTTTCTGAGGTTCCACTTCCAAGGGGAGCACTACCAATTCCGAGTTCTTCTATTCGGCCTCTCATCTGCTCCATGAGTCTTTACAAAATGCTTGGCAGTGGTGGCTGTGGCTCTAAGGCGCATGGGACACTACATTTTCTCATACCTCAACGATTGGCTGCTTACAGCCCCGTCAAGGTCATGCCTACTTCACGCCCTCGGAGACACCTATACTGTATTCCGAGATCTGGGAATCACCCTGAACATTCGGAAATCGTCCCCCGAGCAAAGTCAAAGACTCGTCTTCATTGGAGCGGTCCTGGATTCTATCCAGGACATGGCTTTTCTACCCCCGGACAGGGGCAATCGCCTGCAAGAGATTGCCGAATGGATTTCAGTAACTCCTCAAGTTCCAGGAAGGAACTTCCTCAGGCTACTGGGGCACATGGCGGCAGCCATTCCAGTTACTCCTCTGGCCCGCCTCCACATGCGAGTCCCACAGTGGATGCTCAGGGTGCAGCGGGACCAGGGCTGCGACGATCTAGACTTTATGGTCAAGATCACTGACCCAGTCAGGAGAACCTTACTTCGGTGGATGGACCCCCGGAATTTAGAGAAAGGGGTCAAGTTTCGTCCGGAGCCACCAGGTCAGACTCTTACTACAGATGCATCGGATCTGGGATGGGGAGCGCACCTGGGTGCTTATCAAACGCAAGGGGTTTGGACACCCAAGGAGTGATCTCTCCATATCAACATTTTGGAGGTGCGAGCAGTTCTCTATGCCTTACAGGCCTTTCAAGAGAACCTTGTGTCAGACTGTCTTCTAATTCAGACAGACAACATGGCGGTCGTCTTCTACATCAACAAGCAAGGGGGTACTCATTCATATCCCCTTTGCAGGGAGGCGATGAGAGTCTGGCACGGGGCGCTGGAAAGTGTTGTCCGCAGTGCACATTCCAGGTGTCTTAAACAATCTGGCCAACAGCCTAAGCAGGTCTCGTTCCAGAGCACACGAGTGGGAGCTACTACAGTCCGTAGCAGATCAGCTCTTTGACAAGTGGGGTCATCCAGAGCTGGACCTCTTTGCGTCACCAAGCAATGCCAAACTGCCAATTTTTTGCTCGAGAGAGCATGCGCCTGGAGTTTTTTGACCAGACGCGTTATCCCTCTGCTGGGCAGAGAGGTTTCTCTATGCCTTCCCGCCCTTCCCTCTCATTCAGAGAGTTCTGCTGAAGTTACAGGCAGAAGGGGCTCAAATGATTCTAGTAGCCCCCAAATGGCCTCGGCAGATTTGGTTCCCACTCCTGCAGCGGTTATCCATAGAACCTCCAACCCCGCTGCCCATATGCTCGCAGTTGCTGTCCCAGGAGCAGGGGTCGCTGGTCCATCCGGCCTCGTTCCCTTCACATCTGCATGCTTGGCTCCTTCAGACGTAGCTCAAAAGAGATACGTTTTCGGAAGTGAGCGGCTAGTCCTAGTGTCGGCGAGAAGCTTCCACCTGCTTCGCCTATGCTATGAAATGAAGCGTTTGGTTGTGGGCCTCGACACAGCATTTGAACCCTGTCACCTGTCTAGTGAACTCAACGTTACAGTACCTCCTCTCCTTATACCAACATGGCCTGAGTTACTCCTCTATTAAGGCGCATATGTGGGCTGTCTCCGCCTATCACGCTCTGATTGGTGACGAGGCGTTAGCACAACTGGATGTAGCCCGCACCTTTTTGAGGGGAATTTTACACATGAGACCTCCCATTCGGGACCCTATCCCACCCTGGGATCTTCTTTTTGTGTTGGAAAAGCTCACCCTCCCTCCCTTTGAGCCGGTGGAAGATTGTGAGCTGCGTTATCTTTCCTGGAAGGTGTGTTTTTTAGTTGCCATTACCTCAGCTTGAAGGGTTTCCAAGCTTCAGGCTCTGATGTGTAAAGAGCCATATTTGATTTTCCACAGGGAAAGGGTTTCCCTGAGAACAAATCCTAAGTTTCTTCCGAAAGTGGTCTCAGAGTTGACCCTCAACCAGTCGGTTGACCTTCCAGTCTATTTTCCTTCCCCATCTAATAGAGGGGAGGCTCTCCTTCACACACTGGATGTCCACAGGACTTTGAGGTATTACCTCAAAAGGACGGCTACGCACTGTCAGTTAGAGCAACTCTTTGTGGCCTTTGGGC
This sequence comes from Neoceratodus forsteri, assembly GCA_016271365.2. Lineage (NCBI taxonomy): Eukaryota > Metazoa > Chordata > Ceratodontiformes > Ceratodontidae > Neoceratodus > Neoceratodus forsteri. Next base: position 1,421,818,795 of record CM028129.1, read on the forward strand.
CACAATGCTTGGGCAAACCGGTGACCAAGCAGACAGTTTCGAAGTGGATCGTCTACTGCGTATCCTTCTGCTATGAAAAACACAATAAGCCCCTACCGGGTCCGGTCAGGGTTCACTCCACCAGGGGTGTGTCTGCCTCGTTTGCCGCCCTGTGAAATGTCTCTATCAGGGACATATGTGCGGCCGCTACCTGGAATTCGGTGCATACCTTTGTCAAACATTATAGCCTGGGTATCGTTTCCAGACGCCGTGCCGGTTTCGGCCTGGCTGTTTTTTAGAGGGACTTTTGTCCTAAGGCCTCTGGAGTCGGCATATTCCACCTCCCGGGGTCGTCTACCTCTTTGGCAAGGGACTGCTTGGTATTCAGTCCTAATTGTTATAGCCTGCTGCAAGAGTTCCCACTCGAAGTAAGATAGTACAGTTACGTAAGAACTTACCGTAACAGTAGATCTTACTTCGAGAGGGCTCTTGCAGTAGGTAATTACATATAGGACTGACGCCGGCCGGCGGCAGGACCCCACGGAAAAATTTCTAGCTAGCAGTCCCTGGCGAGGGACTGCCCCCATGTCAGGTGACCGGCGTCATGCGACGTCGGTATAAAGGGGCAGTCCCAGACGCCCGCCTTCCAGTTCTTTCCCGCCGTTAGCTCGTGTAGCGCCTCGGGGTAAAGTTCGTGCTTAGTCAGCCCTGCTCTTTCGTCGGTTTTACTGAGAATTTTCAGTATTTTTTCTTCCTGTCGTCAGGTCATCGTCGGTGTATGTCGTCCCCTACACCTTCCGAGCACAAAAACAAGTGCGACTCATGCGGCGCCCAACTGCCACACAAGGACGGCCATTCCCTCTGCCTCTTCTGCCTAGGCCCTGACCACCCGGTTGACAAGTGCCCGCATTGCCTTCACTTCAACGCGGCTACCCGCAGACGGCGTCAACAGTCCCTGGAAGCCCATCTTCTAAAGTAAAAGATGTCTTCGATGGAAAAAGAATTGAAGAAGCTCAGGCAGGTGTCGACTTCTCCAGAAGGGCATTGTAAAAAGCGGGACAAGGAGAGGCACCGGGAGAAGACCTCCTCGCCCACGACTCCGGCCAGAGTTGCGGCCCAGGTAACATCCCCTCTGGGGGACTGTCCGACGGCAGCCTCCAAGGCTTTGGAGGAGGCATCTGCCCGCCTGTCTGGCTCGTGCTCGGGCTTTGCGAGCGCCTCCGGGCAAAAGGAGGCCTCCGCCTCAGTTCAGCCGCAGGCTTGCGGCCTACTGGTGTGGGCGACTTCCATTGGTCGGACGTCTGCTCCTCCGACATCCACCGGGAGAAGGTCGATAAGACGCCCGACCCTTCGGGGCGGCGCACGACCTCGTCCCCCTCGGACCGGGCCGCTCCTCCTTGGCCCGCCTCCGATGAGGGACCCCGTAAGACGGACGCCGGCTCCTCCGGCGCCCACCGGGACCTAGCCCCTAAGTCGCACGTCGGCTCCCCTGATGTGCGCCGGGTGACAGAACCTACGACAGATCCTCCAACCCCCGTCGTACCCGGTTCCCCGCAGCCTTTGCTGCCATCCGGGGAGCCCGAGTCACCCCAGCTTGACCCCGGGGATTTCCCCCCCGTCCCCGGGCGATGCGTAGGATGTTCCACCTCCGTCAGACCCTCCTCCTCCCTATGGAACCGGATCTGACGTCTGCCCCTTGACGCCAGTCCGACGCCCTTCGGGCGCCGGCGGGATATTCCCTTCCATCGGGCCCTGCTCCCCGGCTCTCACTGTTGACCTGCCCGTGGGACCACCTTCCGGGCCATCTGCTCCAGCAGCTCCTCCGGCGCCGTCGTACCCGGGACCGCAGTATCCAGTGCCGCAGTACCCAACGCCGGTCCCTCCGACGCCGCAGTACCCGACACCTCAATACCCGGCACCGGTTTTCCCGCAGCCGGGTTTCGGATACTCTCCTTACGGATACAACCCATATTCTTTTCCCCCTCCTCCTCCACCTCCACCGCCCCCTCGGCCATCGGTGGATCTGCAGGAGACTCTGGCTTCCTGGTGGGCTGAGGCCAAGGCTCAGCTCACCAAGGAAATAGAAGCCGCCATGGCGACGGGGTGCCGCCCGCCCCGTGACGCCGAGACAGCACTCCCTCACTGCCTCTCGGACTCCAGAGCCCTTCCTCTGGATCCCGAGGGCAGGACACGCGTCCAGGGATCCCCTCCCATGGAACCCGTTCCTCCCCCTAGCCATGTTAGGGAGTCTTATTCTGCTTCTGATTCTTCTTCTTCTTCCCTCTCGGATTCCTCCGACAGATGCTCCGAGAGAGACGACGAGCCTCGCTCTCCGTCCAAGCCCCGGCCGAGGACTCCTCCGAAGTCTCCTCCGGAGGACCCTTCCTTCACGGAGTTGCTCAGAAAAATCTAGGAAGTACATCAGTGGCGCTCATTGGAACCAGATCCTCAGTGGGTCAAACTCGCCGAACATCTGGACCTGCCCCTTACAGCTCCTACTTTAGTGCCACCTTGGATTAAGCCTCACACCCACCTTGTTTCCACTATTTGGAAACAACCATTGGCTTTAGCCCCGCTTCCTAGGAAGTCTAACAGGCTATACCAGGCTCCTGAGGGTGTAGATTTTTTGGACTCTCACCCTCGTGCAGATTTGGTCGTGATTAGCGCTGCTCATGGCCGGTCAGCGCATCCCAAACATCTAAGCTCGTCTCCCCCGGATAAGGAATCTCTCCTCCTGGACCAGTATGGAAGAAAAATATATGCCTCTTCCACACTGGGAATTCAGGCCCTGAATTATGTTGCTCATATGGAGGATTACCAGAAGGCTATCCTTACCCAGGCGGAATCTAAGATTGACTCCTTGCCTGACTCTCAAGTCAAGCAGGAGTTAGCTGATTTAGTCCGTTCTGCTCGTTCGGCCAGTTGTCACATTCTGCGGACGACATACGATGCAGTGGACACTGCCGGGTGGAGCTCAGCTTTCGCCGTGAGTCTTCGGCGTCATGCCTTGCTCCGCGTGTCAGGTTTGGTCCCGGAGGTGCAGTCAGCGATCCAGGAAGCACCTTTCAGGGGTTCGGTGCTTTTCGGCAGTGATGTCAAGGACATCATCACTGACTTGCAGGAGAAGGGGACGGCTCTGAAATCCGTGGATTCCATGTACCGTCCCCATCACCCACAGCGCCGTCCTTTTCGCAGACGCAGTCGGCCTCAAGCGAAACCCCAAGGAAGGCGGGCCACTAAACATCGGGCCCCCGCAGCTGCCAGGCCCCCCCCACCCAAAAAGCAGCGGGTGCCCCAGCTGCGGCGCTGCCCCATACCACCTGACTCCTCCCCTCTCCCACCGCCTCAGGACACACTGGAGGAACCGGTAGGAGGGAGGTTCTCCCTCCACCTTCCGGGTTGGGAGAGGATAACAATGGACTCTGTAGAGTTTCTACAGAAATCACCCCGCCATCCCCTTCTGAAGTTGTCCTATGCAAGGGACCATCTTCCTTTGGTCCAGGAAGAAATCTCTGCCCTCCTCGCGAAGCAGGCCATAGAACCCATTCCCTCTCACCTTCAAGGGATGGGTTACTATTCTCATTTCTTCCTGGTCCCAAAGAAGATGGGAGATCTCAGACTCATTCTCGATCTCAGCTCTTTGAACCTTTACGTGGAATACAAAAGGTTCAGGATGCTCTCCCTACAGACCCTTCTGCCCCTCCTTCGGCCGGGTCAATGGCTTTGTGCGCTGGATATGCAGGATGCATATCTGCACATCCCCATTCGCCCCTCTCATCGCAAATACCTTCGGTTTGCTTTCCAGGGGGACCATTACCAGTTCCGGGCACTCCCGTTTGGTCTTTCCTCGGCACGCCGAGTTTTTACCAAATGTCTGGCCGTGGTAGGGCCCACCTGCATACGATGGGAGTTCAGGTGTTCCCTTACCTGGACGACTGGCTCCTGGCAGCCTCGTCCAGGGAGGAGCTCCTGCATTTTCTCTCCCTCACCCAGCAAGTTTTTACTTGCCTGGGTATTACCATCAACCGTTCCAGGTCTCATCTGGATCCCTCCCAGAGACTACAGTTTATCGGGGCTATCCTCGATACGACAGTGAGCAAGGCCTTCCTGCCTCCGGACAGGGCGGCCTCTCTTCAGTCTCAGATTTCTCTGCTATCAGAATGCAGGAAGGTTCCAGCGAGGTCGGTTCTCTGTCTTTTGGGGCTCATGGCGGCCGCCATCCCGACAGTTCCCTGCGCTCGGCTTCACATGAGGATCTCTCAGTGGACTCTTCGCTCCCAGTGGGATCAACTTGTAGATGACCTAGATCATCTAGTTCTGATCTCCTCACCGATGGCACGAGACTTGCAATGGTGGATGGTTCGAGAGAACCTGTTTCGGGGGGTCCCTTTCTGTCATCTTCCCCCTTCCCAGACTCTGACCACAGACGCATCAGGTGAAGGTTGGGGAGCCCATCTGGGTCCTCACCGAACCCAGGGATCATGGTCCAGATTGGAACTAGCTCTCCACATCAATGTGCTCGAGCTTCGAGCAGTACTATATGCTCTCCAAGCCCTTCACCAATACATTCTTCCCGGTCACCTAGCCGTCCAGACGGACAACATGTGCGTGGTGTGGTACATCAACAAGCAGGGAGGGACTTGATCCTACCCTCTATGCAGGGAAGCAATGAGGGTTTGGGACTAGGCAACTCAACACAACCTTCACCTCACAGCGATTCATGTTCCAGGAGTCGACAGTACTCTGGCAGATGAGCTAAGTCGCTCCTCTGCCGTGCCACACGAGTGGGAGTTGGACCAAAAGGTGCTAAATCACATCTTCCACCTTTGGGGGACTCCACAGATAGACCTGTTCGCCTCTTCCCAAAACGCAAAACTTCCCAACTTTTGCTCGCTCGTTCCAGAGTGAGACGCTTTCTGGAACGACGCTCTGTCTCTAAGCTGGAAGGGCAGATTCGTCTATGCTTTCCCCCAATTTCTCTGGTCCCTCATGTGCTGCAGAAACTATCAACAGAAGGAGCGAGAATGATTCTGATCGCTCCTTTCTGGCCCAGGCAAATCTGGTTCTCTCTTCTACAACGGTACTCAGAGGTTCCTCCTCTTCCTCTTCCTTTATCTCGAGGTTTGCTGACCCAGGATCAGGGGACCCGGGTCCATCCGGGACTCAAGTCCCTACAACTTCATGCATGGCTCCTGCAGGCCTAGCTCAATCCCGCTTTGGTGTCTCTCCAAAGGTGGCAGAGATTCTGGTGGAGGCTAGGAAACCCTCCACTAGATCCACTTATACCATGAAATGAAAGAGATTTTCTATTTGGGCCGCCTCTAGGAATGTGGAGCCTTTCTCCTGTTCAGTGGCCGTTCTGCTGGAATATTTACGTCATCTCTTCGACCTGGGTCTCAGTCATTCCTCCTTGAAAGTGCACATGGCTGCTATTTCAGCGTACCATGTTCCTTTCGCAGATAAAGCATTTGCCCAATTAAAGGTCTCTAAGACCTTTCTTAGAGGGGTCCTCCATCTGAGGCCCCCCATCCGGACCCCTGCCCCCCCTAGGGACTTGAACTTTGTTCTCGAGAAACTTACCCTTCCTCCCTTCGAGCCTGCGGCCTCCGCAGATCTGAAGTTTCTTTCATGGAAGACGCTCTTCTTGGTGGCCATTACTTCCGCTCGAAGAATTTCCGAGCTCCAGGCCCTTATGTGTAAAATCCCATACCTGATTTTTCACAAAGAACGAGTGGCTCTTCGCACGAACCCTAAGTTTCTACCTAAAGTGGTAGCAGAGTCTACCTTAAATCAGTCTATAGAGTTACCTGCCTTTTTCACACAGTACTCCAACCAAGGAGAATATTTACTCCATACCATGGATGTTCACCGGATTCTGAGATACTACACCGACAGGACGAAGGATCTCAGAAAGACTGATCAGTTGTTCGTCTCTTTTGCTCACAAAAGGGAAGGCAATGCTGTTTCCAAGCAATGCCTATCGAAGTGGTTAGCTCATTGCATCACTTTCTGTTATGACAAGTACAACAAGACCCTCCCGGGTCAGGGCAGAGGTCACTCCACACGAGGAGTAGCGGCCTCTGCAGCTTGTTTCAAGAATGTGTCTGCGGCAGACATATGCGTTGCCGCCACCTGGACTTCCGTCCATACCTTTATGAAACACTACAGTTTGGACATTGCCTCTTGCCGTAGAGCAGGCTTTGGGCTAGCTGTTTTGCAAGGCCTCCTGTCTTGAGGCCTGCAAGGCTACTGCTACTTTCAGGAGTAGTTTCGTCCTCCCGGTGCCTTTTATTTGTTCCAGACTGCTTGGGATTCAGTCCTATATGTAATTACCTACTGCAAGAGCCCTCTCGAAGTAAGATAGTGCAGTTACGTAAGAACTTACCGTAACAGTAGATCTTCGAGAGAGGCTCTTGCAGTAGGTAATACCTTCCCGCCCTCCATCCCCCTAGGCTTTTTCAGCTCTTTTTCCAGGAATGGAAACATCTGCTTCTCTCTCGTCCGGGCCTTCCGGGCCTGTGGCGGGAAAGAACTGGAAGGCGGGCGTCCGGGACCGCCCCTTTATACCCGACGTCGCATGGCGCGGTCACCTGGCGATGCGGTCCCTACGCCAGGGACTGCTAGCTAGAAATTTTTGATGGGGTCCTGCCGGGCTGGCGCAGTCCTATATGTAATTACCTACTGCAAGAGCCTCTCTCGAAGATCTACTGTTACAGTAAGTTCTTACATAACTGTACTATCTTCGAGAGGAGCTCTTGCTGCAGGTGTTACTTTCCCAACCGCCTTCCCCCTCGAGGTGTGCAGATCCATCTTCATTTAAATCTCCATTGAGTGCTTCGTCTCCTTCTCTTGTCAGGGCTTGTTTGCGGGCCTTGGCGGGGGAACTGAGGTGGAGCTGGGTCCACCCCCTATTGTACCAGGGCCGACGTCAGGGCGGGGCCGGCGTCAGTGGCAGTACCTGCTGTGTACTGCTGGCTGAAAAGGTTTCCGGAATGTCCTAGTGCCTGCAGCATAGTCCTAACTGTTATAGCCTGCTGCAAGAGCTCCTCTCGAAGATCTACTGTTACGGTTAGTTCTTACGTAACTGTACTTTACATAAGAACTTACCGTAACAGTAGATCTTCAAGGGGATCTCAGTCATCATGTCACACCATAGGAACTTCACCGTTGGTAAAGCAGGATCCACGCAGATGATTTTCCAGCAATACCGCTGGGGCCGCCCAAGCCGACAACACCTGCCGACGTCACCAACGCTATAAAGGCTTGAGTGGCTCTGCTCCATCCTCAGTTCTTTCCCATGGTGATTAAGGGAGCAAACCCTTGCTATGGGAGACCAAGGAGAGAGAAAGGTGCCCAGGCCAAAATAAAAAGACCGGATATACCAGTTAGCCAGTTCTGAGAGGAGAGCCCCCTCCCTAATAGGGAGATGGTGGGAGGGAAAACAGACCTCATGACTGAGATCTCCTTGAAGATCTGCTGTTATGGTAAGTTCTTACATAGCTTTTCTGTTTTCTTCAGGGGTATCTCCGTCATCAGGTCACACCGTAGGAATGAATCCCAAGCAGTTACAAGTGCAGCAGAACATACTGGGAGGAAGGCTAACCAAAGCCTAGGACAGGAGGTCCTGCAAGACAGCCCGACCGAAGCCTGCCCAGGCTCTTGAAGCAATGTCCAGCGCAAACCTTTGCACTCTGCTTTTGCCCATTTTACTTTATCGGGCTCCAGAACTACAATGCATTATGATAGCATTCATATAAGCATGAGAGAAAACCAGGAATTGTAAAATGCAGGTCAAAAAGTCCAGCATAGTAATGTTTTAGGAGGCATCGCTCTCACCAAACCATAGGCAAAACAGGATATTCACCAATGTTCTAAGTCCCTCATTGGTCTTAGATATCAGGGAAGGCTAAGAATCTCGGGGGGGGGGGGGTAGTCCTTGTATTGGAAGATGTCCTAACTCAACACCTACCTCACAGGGAGAAAGGAACAAAAACACATTACATTCATTTGTGACAGTGACAGTTTCAAACTTAGGGGTATGAACTCTCACACCATAGCAAGTAACCACCTTACCCTCCGAGACTGAAAGAGTATTAACTAAACATCTGTAACCAATACAAGAGCAAACATGGCAGTATTTGCTTAGCAAACTACACATTGCATACATTGCAAACTAGATAAGACAGTCAAGACAGAATGGTTTCCAAAGTCTCACACTTGTGTTATAAAACTAGGTCTCTTAGTCTCAGTAGTCCAGAAAAAAAATTGTCACCCATCTTTATCTATCTCCATGACTGTAGTTTCCCAACTATGCAAGCAGTTTCTCAGCAAAAACAGAATCAGAGTCAGGGTCTGAGAAAACATATGTTTTTGTATTGTGCCTGATCTGCAGACTGCAGAGAATAAGGACTGTGCAGCCACCCTTCGTTCCAAAAGGGAATTTTTGATTACTTGTAGTTCCTTCTTGCGTGTCAGAGTTTGTGAGGACGTATCAGGGAGGAAGGTGATTTTGCTGCTTTTCCAACATTGTCTCCCTGACTCCTAGCAGTCTGTAAAAGCTGGATTGCACTGTGGACGGAGTAACAGTAACGGTGAGCGGCCTTGCTGTGTCTGCCCCACGGGGGCGGGCTCGCTGTGGGATTGTAAAAGCTCTCAAGAGTCGCACTCTGGAGTCTGTTGGTAAAAGTTGTAAGTCCTGAAAGGTCATTTTGTCCAGCTTCAGCAGTAGGTCTGCTACGCTAGCTAGTCGGGGTTGATGGCCCGCAACATGAAGCCTGCCTTTGAGAGTTCTCAAGGGTTTCAACTTTTTCGCGCAAGAACTGTAAGTCTCGGACAAAAGAGGCATTCTGCTTCGACTGTCTCCCCAACTTTTAAGACAGACCCTGGATGGCAGTGGCATTATCCTTTACTTTGCTGTCCATTTCTACTAATTTGTCCTCTACAGCAGCAAGCAACTTGTTAATCTCCTTGCCCGTGCTCTGGATCTTTTGGGGCATGGTGAGTATTTGGGCTGTTGGGAGTTCTGAGGCTCCGCCAGGTTGTGCAAGCCCCGCACTCTTCATAGATGTGGCTGTAATTAGAAAGGAAACCAGCCCATGGGCTTTCTGTTTCTGGTTTTGCTTGGGTCCCATCTCGTTTTTTGGCTGTTGGCTCCTTCTTGTGGATTGGTGTTGAAGAAGTTCCAGGCAGTCAGTACTGCAAAATAAAACTTGATGCTGACACCGATTAGAGCTCATTTAAAATGGGTCTGCCATTGCTGCTTCTCCACAGCAACCCCCTTTTATATTTTTATAAAGGTTTTTATCCTTTTCAGTCAGACTGATTAGCTATTCAGCCTTGTCCCTGGGCACTGTCAGCTGTCCTTTGTCTCACATCTCGTGGTCCAGGGCTAGGTTTCCCCGTGGAACCCCGGAGACTCTCATCTAGTATCGCCCCTGGACCTGAGGTGGTTGGGCGGGCTGTGGCGTCTTAGGCGTGGCTTCTCGAACCCTAGGTCTATTATTTTTCTCATTTCTCTCTAGGTTCCGCGAACTGCAGCAGCATAGAAGATGCATGTGCGGGGAGGCACCCTTGTGCTCCAGAACCACAGTCCCTGTCAGCCTCCCAAGTATCGGCACTACCACCAGGCCGCCACCTGGTGGCAGGCAAGAGCCAGGACAGTTCACCACTCCAGTCCAGAAAAGGAGAGAGGCCTGGCAGTCACTCAGTCCTCTCCCAGCCGCTTCCCGACTGACCCATGGTGACTTGAGCTCAGGTCACCGGCATGGCGAGAGATGAGGTGCTTGCAGTGCCTCAGCCCTGTGCACCACTCTGCTGGCTTCTTTTATTTATTTAAAATGTATTAGCCGTGTAAGAACCTCCCAAGGGCATGAATGCCCATTGTGACCCAGACACAGACAACATATATTCAGAAATATTGTCATTCTACATAACTACCACAAAAGAAAAATCAGTGTACATATTACATATTCTGAAATCTAGGTATGAATATAGCGTTTTGTTTTGTATAAATGTTTGGCTACTTGCATTTCTTATAGTTACCAGAAGCATAGTAAGGAGCTTCCTGATCCTGTCTGTGGGCTGCCACCTGTGGCTTGTTTTTGTTCAGTTTCAGCAACTGACAACTACTCTGCCGCCAAACTGTCCATAATTTTACCAAACAGTACAGGCTGGATCTGGTGTCCCATAGACAGGCTGGTTTTGGCTTTGCTGTCCTTCAAGTCTGCTGTCTGTCCTTCCTCCCACTCTGCGGTTTTTTACTGCTTGGGAATCATTCCAAAGGTTGGTTCTGTGGAAGGAGATGCCCTCGAAACAGATAGTTTAGTTACTTACTTGTAACAGATCTTCGAGAAGATCTCCATAGAGCCACAGCTCACCCTCCACCATCACCCTTCTGTGTTTCAGGTGGCATACTTTGAAAGACATACCCATTCTTGCACGCTTGGTCTTCTCCATTCGTGCACACTTTTAATTAGCTTTTTCTGTTCCAGAACAGCTCTGTCTCCTGTCAGCCTGGTCGGTGTTCTGGACTCCAGTTCCTTTTGATATGATATTACTCAGAGTTTGCCTCTGGTGGGAAACTGAAGAGGTCTGGGGCTGCCCATGTTATGTAGGTGATTCTGATGTATGTGATTCTGTTGCTGATGGCTTTCAATTCTAAAGGTGTGGCTCTATGACAGAGATTCTTACAAAGATTTACCATTACTGGTAAGTTACTAAACTTTTAGCCTGGTCACTTTGAATGAGGTCATTCCATCACTGGGTAAACAGAACTTTATGCCAATTTCGAACCATGCTGTTAACCTTGTCATTGGCGCCCAAGGAATTTAGCAAGTGTTTGCTGGCTGTGGTGGCCTTCTTCTAGCGGAGAGGGATCACAATCTTTCCATACCAACACAATTAACTCATCACAAGCAGCTCAATAGGGGAGGTGGAACAGTCCAGGGATGTGGTCATCCGAACATTCTAGGACATTGGCCAAATAATCAGCCTAGCTAAGTCTGAGCTGACTCCAAAGCAGGTGATCCTATTGATTGGAGTAGAGGTGGACTCCTGCTAAACCAGGGCATGTCTACCTCTAGACAGTGTGGAGGATCTGTCCTCTTCTGCATGATCATTTTACGTTGGGCAGTTATGCCTGGCATGAGATTTCCTCCGGCTTCTGGGCTTTATGGCCTCTACCAAGTCAGTGGTCCTAGCAGAGCCCTCAGTTGCATTGAAGTTAGATGTGTCACCAGTGGGCTGGGATGCCCATTTGATGCATCACAGAGAACGTGATTTCTGGTTGTTAAGTGGTACTCGGCTGCACAGCAACTTGCTGGAACTCTGTTCGGCTCACCTATTGCTAGCAGAGTTCGCACTGCTGGTCCAGGATTGAGTTATCCAGGTCAACGCGGATAACACAACTACTGTATTCTACCTGAAGAAGCAGGTTGGCATGCACCCCTTTCCTCTGTGTCAGGAGGGGTTGCAGACTTGGTCCTTGGCTTGCTTCCTGCACATGAATCTGGTGTCCGTCCATGTCATGAGGTCAAACAACCAGCTGGTAGATGCTGTCAGTCATGTGGCAAAACACTCCACAGGTGGTCATTACACCCATGGGTGGTGTCTCTGGTGTTCTCCGTGCGGGGAACATTGGATCTGTTTCTGCCTTAGGAAAACAGGAAGCCGAGTCTGTTCAGTACTCATTTCCCTCAGCAGGGTACTTTGGGGGGGATGCGTTTGACCCGACCTGGGTGCAGGATCTCCTGTTTGCCTTCCCTCTGTTTGCTCTGGTGGAGACAATGATTTTTTTGTTTTCAAAAATGTTCCATTTTGCAAAATCTTAAGATCTGTTTTTTCTTTATTTTTCCCCAAATTGAGAGCAAATCAGTACGTTTTTGGTAAAATTTATCTCCAAAAGAAGAGGTTTGCCAAAAAAGGATTTTTATATTTTTTTTGCATGATAAAGTAAAAACAAAAAAAAGGCTAATTCCTTTTTTTACCGGTGTTCTCCATTGAAAATGGAAAAACACTGTCCCTACTGTGGTCCACGAGGTCCTTGATCCTGATTGCACCAGACTGCCCCCTCAGTTCTAGTACAAGGATCTCTGCAGTTGTTAGCAGCAGACCACCATGGCTGCTTCCAGTCTGGCCGAACCAGCTAACGTAGTCAGGTTGGCCGATCAGCCATCTGAACCTGCAGTCCCTTCATCTGACCACCTGGTTCCTGAGTGGCTGGGGTTCCAGGCTCTAGGGCTTGCCAAAGATGTTCTCAGAGTGCTGGAGGCATCTCAGAAAGTCTCGACTTCCAACATTTACAATTTGCAAGTGGAGGAGGTCCTCCTGCTGGTGCAAGGAGCATGGATTGTTACCAGACTCCTGCTCCATGATAAACACCATTGATTGCCTCTTGTCTCTGTCCCAGGTAGGGCTGCAGATGTGCTCTTGATTGCCTCTTGTCTCTGTCCCAGGTAGGGCTGCAGACGTGCTCTTGATTGCCTCTTGTCTCTGTCCCAGGTAGAGCTGCAGATGTGCTCTTGATTGCCTCTCTTGTCTCTGTCCAAGTTAGGGCTACGAACCAGGTCCCTCAAGTTGCACCTGGCTGCCATCACTATGTACCATTTCAAGACGGATACGCCAACAGTGGCACAGGATAGTCAGCTGTTTCTTTAAAAGGGCTGGATCACCTGTCCCCTCTGGTATATGAATCACCTTCACTATAGGGCCTACCTCTGCGGCTGTCACGGCTAATGGGTAAACCATTCAAGCCTATTGGTAAGTGGCAGTTCTTGTGCTTGTCAGGGAAAACCACGCTTTTGGTCAGCATTACCTCAGCCAGACAGGTGAGTGGGTTCCAGGCATATGAAGTCACCATATCATGGTTTTCCACAAGGGCAAGGTTGTCCTATGCCTCATGTGAAATTCCTGCCCTAGGTTAGTCTCTGAGTTTCACGTGAACCAGGCACTCATCCTATCAATATTCTTTCTGAAGTCTCATGTTTCAGATGCTGAGCAAATGCTTCACACACTAGATATTTGCAGGGCTCTGCTCTGCTCATAGGAGTAAAAGGCGGAATTTCATAGTGAGACTCACCAGTTGTTTCTGACCTACACTACCCCCCATAGACTGGCAGACAAATAGATGACTGGTCAGTGGATCACATCCTGCATTCATCTGTGTTGTTGGCTGGCTGGGGAGGGGTCACCCATGAGAGTGAAGGCTCACTCTACCAGACAAACTGTTGTGTCTGTTGCTGCTGCTGGGTACATCCCCATTTCTGAGATTTGTATGGCTACTACCTGTCAGAATGTGCACACATCTATATCCAGCTATAGTATCAACTTTGACCTGCCCAGTCATAGAAATGCTGATTTTGGGTTCTCAGTTCTTCAGTCTGTATTCTTCTAATCTGTGCTGTGTGTCATACTCCCTCCTCTTGAGGACTGCTGTCTGCTAAGAGTTTGCTTAAGAGTGGATAGTGAACTGCATTTAGGTAGTTAGAAATAGAGGTTATTTACTTGTAACCATAATCCTGATACAGGTATTCAGTTTACATCCACACAACCCACCTGACATCCCCTGGCGAGGCTTGCCTCGGAATTCTGTTCTAGTGTGCAGATCTGAATATAGTGAGGATGGAGGTGGAGGACCACGTGGTTAGATGGCAGGAGGAGTCAAGCTTGAAGACTGCTTGTGACTGAGAATTCTCAGTGGAAGATTTGCCTAACTGTGGATATATAGTAGTAAAAATCTTAATTTTTATACAGGAAATAGAGATGGTACAATCACACCATTAGGACCGAGATCTTGTTTTCAGGGTGGTCCTGTTAACAGTTGAAATACATTAACATTTATAGAAAGGGTCAACATAGCTCCAGGTAGCTGCTGTTTGATCAGAGCTTTGTCCAGCGACTTTTGTTAAACCTGCTTTTCTCACTCAAACTTACTAAATTTACTATTGTTTTGATGGCCGATAAGAGAGAAAAGCACTTTAATTTGCAATATAACTGCAAAGTTTTTATCGCGAGTACATTTGGGAGACTGCATATGGGTGACTGCAATAATAGCGCCCAGCATACAACAGCGGTCCGGCGTTAACGGCACCCATGGTGTTACTACATACCCCCATGATCAAAGTGCGGCATGGAGTGGGAATATTAGAAATGGGGCGGGGGAGCCCCACACATGTTACATAGAGGACAACTAATTGCTAACAGCTGAGGTGCAGTATTAAATGGATGGAGCAGTTACTGTCTACTTCCGAGACCTCTACAGTGTGGCTCCAGTATCGGGATCTTACAAAGCGCCTGATATAGATTGTGGGTGAATATGAGGAGAGGAGCCACTATGACAATCTTCCGGGGCATGCGTACAATTTTCAGCTCCAGATATGAGCTGAAATATCGCTATTTTGGGTGTAGCTGTGCTGTGAGCCACTAATTTGTAGTCGCTCATTTGATGATCGCCCTTTTTACCTCGCTGTATTGACGTGGAACCTTCTTTTGCTTCTTCTGACAATTCACCTGGAATAAAGCCGTTGGAAAGATACTTTTGTCTGCATATCGGCATGGAGGGTGTCAACAGAGCAGGGGAGAGGAGCCCTGGCTTTGTAGTGGAGATGCCAACTGCTGAACTGTGGAAGCCTGCGGTAGGACCAAAAGAGCCAAGTTCTCCAAAAACAGAAAGCTGTTCAGTTGTGAACTTAATTGCCACCTCTACTAAATCCCCGACTGTTGCTACAGAAGTGGTGGAACAACATAAAGCTAAAACATTATTAGGTTATAAAACAGTATAGTTGGTCTCAAAAAGGTTCATTTTTCCAGTGAATACAAAACCTGTTTTAAAACAATCTTCGGTAGTCACAACTAAAGAAAATATAACTGCAGGCTGTATTTTGTCAAACGTTGACACGCTGAATTTAGAAATCGAACAGACACTCCTATTCCTGTTTTCAGCTCAATCTTTGGAGCTACCTAATACTGAAATTAACCTGGCTGCAGTTACCAGCACTATAGGTTCATATCACACAATAGACTGGGTGATACACCTGAGAAACTTGTTTGTGGACAGAGAAGTCTGATCGTAAATGTCAAGCTTTATCAGAAAAGGTTGAATTTCTACAACAGGACAGTAAACAAAACAGATACAAGATAGAGGCAGTTTGCTAAGAAGTGGGGAAAAAAATTAAAAGGACATAGCTAAATGGGATAATAGATCAGTTGGTCTCGAGGCAACAGCAGCAAACTTGGTCAGAGACAACTTTGCAGTGTCACACAAGAACAGATTACTCACCTGTAACAGTAGTTCTAGGAGTGGTATATGTTGTTCATCCACACTCTCTAGCATGTCCCTTTCCCCTTTAAATTCACCAGAAAGTCTTCAAGCTGGCTTCTCCCACCCACCCGGGTGGTAAATACCTCGGCTCCGCCCCATGACGCCAGATCTTAGCTTGCTGGAAACAAGGTGGTGCGCCTAATGCCGGGGAGGTCGGGTGGGTGCGTGTGGATGAACAACATATACCACTCCTAGAACTACTGTTACAGGTGAGTAACCTGTTCTTCTAGGAGCGTGGATATGTTGTTCATCCACACTCTCTGGCAGACTCCAAGCAGTTCCCCGGGAGGACGGAGGCAAGGCGCACGCCCCCTGTTTAGGAAACAAGATTGGAGAACAGAGGCCCCAAAACCAGCATCTCGGCGTGACTCAATGTCGATGTGGTAGTGGGTAATGAAGGTGTTTGCTGACTTCCAGGTAGCAGCCCGACAGATCTCCTGGATAGGGGTGTCCCTGGAAGCAGCCACCAGTGCAGCCGTATGGTGGGTAGAATGAGCTCTTAGCCCTCTGGGAGGCTCCTTGCCCGCCAACTCATAGCACAGACCTATGCAAGATGTGATCCATCTCGCAATGGTCCGCTTAGCTGCAGGTCTGCCAGAAGCAGTTTCAGCGTAGGTGACAAACAGCTAGCGAACCTCTCCCCGAATTTCCTCCGTCCTTTCCTTATAATAGGAGAGAGCACGTCTGAGGTCCAGAGTATGGAGCCTGTACTCAGCGTCCGAGGTGTAGTTAGTTCAAGTTTATTGCAGGAAAACTCCATTGAGCAAGCTCATTCACAAGGAGGTCCTGTGACGTAAACACTTGAAGTATAAACATAGATAGGTTATAACAGTATATACATGAAATGCACGTTACATGATACAGGCTGGATATACATACAAGGGTACCACATAGGGTGACCGCAGGTGGTAAACATTAATATGAGACAGGGGAGCGACTTACAGGTTGCATACTGATAAATGAAACATGATGACTGGTGTGTGCAATACATATATTTTGGCAGCTAGAACAAACAACAGACTACAACTGATATGGGGAAGAGTGATTTGATAGAGTAGCAGTGGAGCGTAAGCATAGATAAAGCCAGGAGTAGAAAGGGAAGGGAAAGCAGTTAATATGACAAAGCAATTATACCTTACCAGTGGATAAATATGGCACACATGGGGAAGGAAGAGACTTAATGACAGTTACAGGTGTCTTTTATTTTGGCTGAACTTAGCGATTTGTAGAAGTTTATTGAAACTGTGCTAGTTAGTTTCAGTACGGTTTGTAATTGGTTCCAAATGGAGGGAAGGGCATATGCAATAGCACATCTACCAAAGGAGGTCCGCGTCCTTGGTATGTCAAGCATAATAAAGTCAGATTTTCTTAATGAGTATGCACTATGTGAGATACTAATAAGGGAAGAGAGATAGCTTGGCAATTTCTGCAGGAGCAGTTTAAGAGTCCATAGCCCAGCATGGAGCAGGCGTCTAGTAGTAAGGGAAGTTAGGGTAGTACATCGGCAGAGTCAACACCTGGTTAAGGTGAAACTCTGACACCACCTTCGGAAGGAATTTCGGGTGGGGCGCAGGACAACTTTGTCCCTGTGAAAGACCAGATAAGGGGAGTCCACCGAAAGCACCTGGAGTTCCCCTGTCCTTCTGGCTGATGTGATAGCCACCAGGAAGGCCGTCTTCCACGACAAGTGTGAGAGCTCACACTTGTGCATGGGTTTGAATGACTTGCCCATGAGCTTTGCCAGTACCAGCAAGAGATCCCACGAGGTGGAGGTTCACTAACGGAGGGATACGAGATCCAGGCCTTGAAAAAGCGCCTGACCACTGTTTCCTGTGCCAGTGTCGGCTGACCGGCCCATGCCCGGTAAACAGAAATGGCTGCCAGGTGCACTCTAAGGGTCAATGACCGTAGACCCCCCTTTGGAGAGAGAGACCAAAGGTAATCTAAAATGTTAGCCACAGAGCAGGATAAGGGGTCCAGACTCTTACCCTGACACCAAATGGAAAACCTTTTCCATTTGAAGGCATGACATTTCCTGGTAGATCCCTTACGAGATGCCTCCACCACAGTGTAGACATCCTCGGAAAGACCCAGAGCCTGGAACTCTAGCCGCTCGGCTACCAGGCTGTGAGGTGCAGGGATTGAAGGTCCAGATAGAATACCTTCCCCTGGTTCAGTGATATCAGGTCCGGCTGTGTACAAAACCGCCCGGGCCCTGCAGCTGAGGCTGAGGAGATCTGGATACCAGAACTGGTGGGGCCAATCTGGGGTTACCAGAATCACCTTCACCTTGTCCCTCCTCACCTTGAGTAGCACCTTGTGGATCAAGGGAAATGGAGGGAAGGCGTAGAGGAGGCCTAGTGTCCATGGCCTCGAGAAGGCATCCCCCTGCAGCGAGCCCTGCTGGGGGGGCCGGGGGCATGGTACAGTCTCAGCTTGGTGTTCTCCCTGGAGGCAAAGAGGGCCACCAACAGTTTGCCCCAGTGGAAGAACAGATTGTAAGCTACCTCTGGATGAAGAGACCACTCATGGGATGACTGGCCTAAGCGGCTGAGAGCATCCACCAGTTGGTTCGAGACTCCTGCCACATGGATGGCAAGGAGATCCGCCTCCAACCGGCTGATGAGGGTCCAGATCCAGAGTGCCTCCTTGCACAGCAGAAGGGAGTGCATGCCGCCCTGTTTGTTGAGGTAGTACATGGTCATGATATTGTCCGTCTGGACTTGAACCACTTGACCCCAGAGCAGAGGAGCGAAAGCTGACAGGGCCAGTCTGACTGCTCTGAGCTCCAACAGGTTGATGTGGCATCGGGACTCCTCAGGGGTCCAGAACCCGTGGGCCCTGTGGGCCCCCATGTGGGCTCCCCAGCCCATGAGAGAGGCATCGGTCATCAGGACGAACGTTGACTCGGGGTGGGCAAACTGGATTCCTTCCTGCAATCTGTCCGGGACGGTCCACCATTGGAGAGTGTCCCACATCTTCTGGGTTACAGTGATCAGCTGGTCGAAGTGACCATATCGCTGAGTCCACTGGGCGGCCAGCTCCCATTGGAGGGGGCGCATGTGCCAACTGGCCCAACAGACCACCGAGGTGTATGCCGCCATGTAACCCAGAAGGCGCAGAAAGTCCCGGGCAGGGCGCAAGTGCCCAACCAGAAATGATTGGGCAAAGGAGGAGAGAACCTCCGCCCCGTCCGCCGGGAGCCGGGCTCTGGCTTGAAGAGAGTCGAGCTCTGCCCCGATAAAGCCCATCATCTGAGAGTGCACGAGTTCAGATTTGGCCTCGTTGATCAGGAGGCCCAGATGGGAGCAGGTTCGGAGGGCCAAATCCCTGGATCTCTCCACCTCCTGAAGGGAGGAACCCGCCAGGAGCCAGTCGTCGAGATGGGGTATATTTGTACTCCTCAACGCCAAAGATGGGCTGCCACCACTGCAATGCACTTGGTGAAGACCCGAGGGGCTGATGACGGGTCGAACGGCATGGCTCGGAACTCGTACAGGGTCCCTTCTACCCTGAAGCGGAGGAACTGCTGGTGGGACGGACGGATAGGGACGTGAAAGAACGCGTCCTGTAGATCCAGTGAACAGAACCACATGTTTTGCTCCAGGGATGGTATGATGTGGTTCAGAGTTACCATCCAGAAGGTGCGAGACCTGAGATATTGATTCAGATTGTGGAGACCTAGGATGGGGCGCCAACCCCCTGTCCGCTTGGGCACCAGGAAGTACCTGGACACAAAGCATGGGTCTGTAGGAAGATCTGGCACTGGAGCTACCGCCTCCTTGCGGAGGGGCCGAGTAATGTCATCCCGAAGGGCCGACTGAGTGTGAACTGAGATTCTTTCCTCCCGAGGGGCACGGGCTCGGCTGGGAGGGTACTGCTCGAATTCTAGAGGCAGACCCGACCGACCACTTCCAGATCCCACCTGTCTGAAGTGATACTGACCAGGCGGAAAGAAAGTGACGGAGCCGGCCCCTCACGGGAGGACCCAGAGCTGGCATGACGGGTGTAGGGGTGGCAACCCCAGCCCGTCACTGAGCAGGCTTAGAGGAGGAGGAGGAGGAGGAGGCTCCCGGACTGGCACCTTGGCCTCTTTTACGGGGCTGTTGAGGACCCTGCTTGGGCCAGGGGCGCCAAGCTTGAACCTGCTTTGCTGCTGTTGTTGCTGACCTCCTTGATAGGAGTGCTGTCTAACCGCAGGGGAAGAGTGCCAAAAGAACTTCTTCTTGCGCTTCTGCTGGTTCTTGCCCGAAGAACCCTTTGCAGAGGTAGCGTCTAAGGTGGCATTGGACTGCTCTATACGCTGGAAGTGACCTGCCACTCCCGGACCGAAGAGGTCGGTGCCAAGGAAGGGCACGTCAGCTAACTTGTGCTGAGTATGCACCGGAAAGGAGGATAACCTCAGCCAGGCCCTGAGGCAAGTGGCCATTGCGCCCGCTGAGGAGCGGGCACAGGAATCTCCAATGTCCAGGGCCGTCTGGAGCTGCTGTTTGGCAACAGCATGGCCCTGGTCACGGACCTGCTTCACTGTGGTTTGCATGTCCGCTGGGAGATGAGGGAGGACTTCATCTAGTGACCCCAAAAGGGCATGAGAGAAGTGTGCCATGATGACAGCCGAGCTGGCCTGACAAAGGCCCAAGGATGAGGCCACATAAACCTTCCGGGCAGAATGGTCCATATACTTGGACTCCTTGTTCGGAGGGTGGTCAATGTCAGCTGAACTACCCATGCGTCTAAACACAGAAGCAGTCACAAGGCTCTCGGCCGAGGGATGCTCTGTGAAACCCACCAGGGACCCCATGGGTACCGTATAGTTGCGGGCCATGTGGGCAGACTGAACTGGGCAGGAGGCAGGGCGTTACCATAGCTCAAGGGCCAGGCCAACAGTGGCTTTGGCCACTGAAAAGGCCTCCATCGGGGTATCCCCCCATCTTGAGGATATCCGTGAGGGGGTACTCCGCCTTCTTTTGGATAGGCCCCAAGGGCATTCCGGTCGATTCTGAAATGAGGTGGAGGATGCCCTGAAAAGAGGAAGGACCTTCCTCCAAGCCTGCCACTGATGACTCTTCATCCCCTGAATGCGAGTGCAGACCAGTGGCATCAGAGTCTGAAGAATCGGGATATAAAGGTCTCCCGCCTGTGTCTCCCTCGATACGCCGAGGGTGATCGGGGACCACCGTAATGGACAGACGATGGAGGAGACCGGTGTCTGTCCTATCCTCTTCGAGGGAGCCCTCCCGAGGCTGCTTAGCTATGGTTCCACCAAAATTGGTGGGGAGACTGAAACAGGCCGAGCTGGATGCGTGGCCGGGCCTCACGGGTGGAGTGAAGGGACCGGGTTCCCGGAGGGGTCGCGCCAGCCCAAGAGGCTGAGGTCAAGTAATGGCCGGTGTTGCCGGCAGAGCCGGCTTCTGACCGGTCAGAATCGGCTGTTGCCACATGAGAGCCTCATAACGTCGACGGAGCTTCCGTCGAAGTCTCTTCTTGTCCGAGGAGGATGAGGATCGGTGGCGATGCCTCTTCCTAGAGTGCTTGTGACCTTTCTTCGGTTTTTCTACCGAAAGGGTCCTGGTCCTCGATCGAGACCGACTGAGTCGTCTCATTCAATCGGGAGAAGCCAGAGTCGGGGAGAACCGCAGTTCCAGCACCTTTCCCTCAATCGGGACACCCGAAGACTGGGTCTCCTCATCGGGGAAGGAGAGGATAGGTGTCCTTTCCAAGGAGTCGGCGACCGGAGTTGGCGACAATGGCTCAATCGGGTTGAGAGAAATCTCGGCCGGTTCAGCCGTGTCCTCGACCTCAGTGCCTTGGCCTGACGGAAGGTCCGAGAAGCTGGCGGCCGAGGAAGCGATCTCGACTGAGGTCGAAACCGCAAGGTCCTGAGAATCGGACCGTTGTCTGTCCCAGGAACATCTTCGGGAAGAAGATGATTTAGGGTCCTTGTCCCTTTTCCTAGGGTGAGAGGAGTGCAAGCCTGAGGGCGCCTCACCCCTGGTGGGGAGAGACTGGCACAGCTCCCGGAAGGACCCAGTGAAGGTAGAACCCAGGTTAAGTGGCACGAAAAAACTTCAGCTGGCCGAAGCTTGAGCAGCTTCCTCTTCAAAAGCCGCCATCTGGTCGAGCTGCTCAGCGGATCCCGCGGCCGCAGAAACCGTCCACCTGGCCTCCTTCGATTTCACTGGTGGGTTGCGAAGCTCTGGTCTCCCTAGTTTAAGGCATGCCTTGTGGTCATCCAGGACGTTGGGATGGAAGGCCAGACAGATGGTGCACGAAGTGGTGTCATGCACGACACCCAAGCAGTAGACACACGAGAGGTGGGGATCGGAGCGCAACATTTTCTGTCCACAGGGACACCGGCGAAATCCGGGGGACGACTTGTCCTCCATGCCCGATGCACTCGGATTGGTATCGTAAACTCTGAGTTTTAAAGAAAGCAATTGCGGTGAAAACCATTGTTGAGAA
This sequence comes from Neoceratodus forsteri, assembly GCA_016271365.2. Taxonomy (NCBI): domain Eukaryota; kingdom Metazoa; phylum Chordata; order Ceratodontiformes; family Ceratodontidae; genus Neoceratodus; species Neoceratodus forsteri. The sequence continues at coordinate 1,421,840,552 of CM028129.1, forward strand.
TCCAGGGCCTATGAACTGCAGAAGTAGCATGAGGGAACCTGAATCTTCCAGTGAAAGGAAGATCTGGCGTCATGGGGCGGAGCCGAGGTATTTACCACCCGGGTGGGTGGGAGGGGCCAGCTTGAAGACTTTCCAGTGAATTTAAAGGGGAATGGGACATGCCAGAGAGTGTGGATGAACAACATATCCACGCTCCTAGAAAAGTGAACTGCTGGAAAACCAACAAAGATAAAAAAAAATGTGAGACTGATACAGTAGGTTCGCCCATATCTGTAGATTCAGAATTTCAAAACACAAGGGATATGATAAAGGATTTATTTGTTAAAACATTTGATTTACCCAAAGAAAATTTGCCATTTATTATTGGAGCCCACTGAATACCTCTTACAGCAAGTACAAGGACATTCATCACAAACACAGTCTGAAGTAGAAGAAATGTCATATAAGATATCTAAGATTATGATTACTTTTGTCTTTGAGTCAGACAGAGATCCAATAACGTGTCTTTCAAGAATCAAGTCACTTTTTATTTACAAAACTTTCAAATTCTCAATCTTTCTGGATTATGCTTATGGAACTCAACAAAGAAGACGTCGTTTCTTAGGTTTCAGACAGGAACTGTTGGAAATGGGGGCTGAATTTCAGCTCCTTGCTCCTCCTTCTAAAGTACGAATCAAGTATAAGGGAGTTCAATATTGTTTTATGATGTAGACCAGCTTTCTGCCTTTTTTTTTTTTTCCAACTGTGTTTCGGCACTGTCAGTCTGAGGCATCTCTCAGAGGTGCCTACTCAACACAGCCCTGATACTCCCCGCCTAGACTTCTCTCAGTGGTCCCCTCCTACAGAGACTTCCCAGCCCCCCGGATCACCCCCCAAGGGAGGGACCACCACTCCTACCTTGGCGGCGTATTTCTGGAATTAGAGGGTCCATCTCTGCAGGTGGCACCTGGGGACCACTGGAGTGGCAGTCCAGTGTTGGGGATGTGCGACCTGGTTCGTGAGGCCCTTGCCGCCTCCTCAGACCTCTGGAGATTTTCCTCATGTTCCCCCAAGATTCCCCAGGAGTGCGGATGTGCCATGATGTCGGGGCACTACGTGCTGATGTCTGCCGATGCTCCTCCCCTGCAGTGCGGTGCCACTTCCCTGTTTGACCCCTGAGCACCCCCAGGAGCCACTAGAGAGCGGCATGAGTCCCCATCCCTCCCCAGGAAAGGGAGAGCTGTCCTACTGGATGATCAATCCCTTCTGACCCGACCCCCAATGGCCTGGGCTCATTCCCGAACCCGGGTCGCCGGCTTAGCGCAAGGTGTGGCGTCCAGTGCCTCAGTCCAGTGCCTCAACCCTCAGCACCACCGGGCCGACATCAGCTTTCTGCTTTTGTCTGATCTCAGTATGAACAAGACAGTAAAGATGAGTCTGATTCATCTATGCCTTTGGAAGAGGAAATGTTAAAAATAACATAATTAAATAAGGAATGCTTGTTTCTGTATTTTATTTTTTTAAACTTTTAATGTAGAAGTAGTAACAGTTAGGGGAATGAATGGAGGAGGTATAATTTAGGTTAGAAAGAAAAGTCACTAAATAAAATCTAATAATGGTCATTTATGGTTTATCGTGGATTAATATTCCAGATGTATGTATAATGTTATAGCCAGAAAAATTTGAAACTTAGCAGACTGACCTGCTGAAATATTTAGTTAATGTTAATAAATTAAATCCTGCTCTCCCAAGTTAATGTTTTGGGCTAGACGCACCTTACATTATAAGTAAAGAGTATAAAAGTTTTGTGTTTATTTCTTATGTTAATGTTTGTATGATTCTTTACGTAATTGATGTCTAAAATTATAAAAACTCAAAATATAAGTATAAAAAATGTATAGAAAGACAAATTACACATAGGATACTTGTTTAGTAAATAAGCAAATTATATTTATGTTCGAAAAATTATTAGGCCTATCTTAGAAACTGACTGGCTTGCCCTGTCTTGCCCTGTCAGTCATAAAGGTAAGATTAAAATAAATGTTCCATAATTGGAAACTATACAACCTACTTGCCCTATGTAACTAAAAACTACCATTAAAAATATAAAAAGACAATTTACACATAGGACATGTACCTTATGAGTAGACACAACACAGAATACAGTGCTTAACTTTGGAGTCACTGCAAAGCCTATTTTAAGGACTGTCAACCACTACACATGCAACGACTTGCCAGTTCTTGTTTCATTGCTGTCACAAACATTTCTGAGGTTTTAGCAGAACTTTTGATGTGTTCACTTATGGTGAAAATTGATATAAACTGAATGATAGTAGTAGGACTATGGTGACAGGTAAGTAGCCCATTTCTGTTTTCCTTTCCACGTCAGCCATGTATTCTGATATGCTTTTACTATTTTGTGATTAATTATTGATCTAGCTTCTTAGTGTGTCCATTGGTTCTGTTTTCTCAGTACCCAGTGATCTCTCTTTTTTTTTTTTTTTTTCACATTTCCAAGACATTCTATAACATCATTCCCACCATGCCATGCTATTCATCAGGGGCCCAATATTCAAAATCACGCAAAACGGAGCACAAAAATTTGTGCTCCACCTTGTGATTGCCCGAGTGCCGGAAGATGCTATATTCAGTGGAATAGCACACCAGTACTACTAGACTGAATATAGGGTCATGTCAGCCCAGTGCTAAGCACTTTGCACTACTCCGAAATATGAACATACGAACTTACCAGCAGATAAAGGCCTAATGGTCTATCGAGTCTGCTTGAATGTGCAGCTAGCAGCCCTTATACTGTAGCTGCCCCTCCTCCCATGACCCTCCCCCTTACCATGTCCCATCCCCTTTTGAAGCAGCCCACTGTTCTACAGGATACCACTTCTGCAGGCAACGCGTTCCACCCAGACACCACCCTCTCCATAAAAAAGTGTCTTCTCATTTCCCTCCTAAACCTTCCCCCCCCTCCAATCTCAGATCATGGCCTTGAGTGTCCCCTACCCCCTTAACTTGCCTTCCTGTTTATTCCTTTTATGTACTTGAAGGTTTCAGTCATATCTCCCCTGTCTTTCCTCTCTTCCAGTGAGTACATGTTTAACTTCCTCAGCCTGTTCTCGTAGGGTATGTCCCCTAGCCCTTGGATCATCTTTGTTGCCCTGCGCTGTATCCCCTCCAGCAACTTAATGTCCCTCTTCAGGTACGGGTGCCAGTACTGCATGCAGTACTCCAGGTATGGCCTACCCAGCAACCGGTACAATGGCAGGATCACCTCCCCTCTCTTTGGGGATATACCCCTGGCAGTACAACCCAGCATTTTGTTGGCCTTTGCAGCTGCCTTCCTGCATTGTGCTGAGTTGTTCATTGAGCCCATAATGATCACCCCCAGATCCTTCTCCTCCTCTCTGTCATGGCTAGCTGAACACCCCCCCCCCAAGCTGGTAGCTCCTCCTTGGATTTTTCACCCCTTGCACTTTTTGGCATTGAACCCCAGCTGCCAGGTGTCCAACCAGGCCTCCAGTTTTGACAGATCATCTTGTAACCCCTGCCAGCCTCCTAGGTCATCCACTGCTGCTCTCATCTTGGTGTCAACTGCAAACAGACTGATCTTGCTTCCCATCGAGATGTCTGCTATGAATAAACCAAACAACACCGGTCCCAGCACCGAGCCCTATGGTACTCCGCTTGTCACTGCCCTCGGAGATGAGAGGTCCCCTCCCACCATCACTCTCTGCTGTCTTCCCTGTAGCCACTTTACTACCCTATTCCACCATCTTTGCCCCTGCCCTAGTGCCTTCCAGCTTACTTTCTCGCCTCCCATGCGGCACAGAGTCAAATGCCGTACTGAAGTCCAGGTACAGGACATCCACTGCATGGCCCTTGTCCAACTGTCTAGTTACCCAGTCATAGTAATCCACCAGGTTGGTCTGACAGGATCTGCCTGCGACCAACCCATGCTGCCTACCTCTCTGCAGCCCATTGGTCTCCAGAAGGGACACCAGCCTCTCCTTCAGGGTTGTCTCCATCAATTTCCCCATGATGAATGTGAGGCTTACCAGTCTGTAGTTTCCCGGTTCATCCTTGGGGCCACTCTTGTAGAGGGGTACAACGTGAGCCATCCTCCAGCCTGAGGTACACTCCCTGATCCAGGGAGGCATTGGACAGGTCTGCCAAGGGCCCCACCAGGATTTCAGCCAGCTCCCTCAGTACCCTGGGATGAATGCCATCTGGCCCTGGCGCCTTGTCCACCCTCAGTGCCCTCAAGCCCTCCAGCACGCTGCCCTCTGTGATTCCCCCATCTGTCACCTCCTTCGCCCCCGAGTCTGCTTTCCCACTCCTCCCTTGGTATCATCCCACCTTTTTCCTTAATAAACACCGAGCAGAAGTATTCATTAAGCGTTTCTGTCTGCTCTGCCCCTGTTTCCACCCACCCCCATCCCTCTTAATCCTTACTTATGTGGTCCTTACAACTCCTTTTCTCCCTGATGTACCTGAAGGAGTCCTTCTCCCCTTCTTAATGCACTGCATCACCCTTGCTCACCCAGCTAGGTTTCTTGGCAGATGAGCCCATTGGGCATACAAGGCATGAAGGGGCCATTTTCATTCCCATTATGGGCTCATTTGCATGGGTAGCCAGGCATCATTGTGCAGTGCACCCCCCTCCCCCCAGTTGCCTGAATCTAGGGGAGTAGCTATCCCTGGTGCTAGAGGTTCCCCCTCCCTCCGATCCCATACCTGTAAAGTGTACAGCTTTTCCCTGGTACTGGTGGTGCCCTCTCCCTCGATTCCATCCCCCTGTTTCCTATACAATTCCCTGCTGCTAGTGGTCCCCACCCACCCTCTGATGCCATGCTCATAATTTCAAAACAATTCCTTGGTGTTCAGTGTCTCTCCACCCCCCGATCCCCTGTCCCATACTGACACAACTCCTCCGTGGTGTCTTGTGTTCCCTCCCCCCCCCATCCGATCCCTTGCCCAATAAATGCCAACATATTCCCTGGTGTCTAGTGGTCCCTTCCCCATCCGCACCCATGCCGGTGAATGCCAACATATTCCCTGGCGTCTGGTGATCCCTCCCGCCACCCACACCCATGCCCGATGGCCAGTAGTTCAGTTCCTGGTGTCTGGTGGTCCTCCCGTCCACCCGATGCCCTGCCCGAGTACTAAAAGAATATTCTCCCTGTTGTCCAGTGATTGCTTCCTCCGTCCAACCCCTATCCCCATGCCAGTGACATTGGTGCAAGTAATGTCCCCCAAACAACACAGCCCTGGCCCCAACTACTGGTCCCCAACCCCCCCCAGCCCATTCCCGCTGGTGTCTACTAGCCCCTCCCCCATGGCACCAACAACCCACCACCCCTGTCTCCTTTCCTGACTGTCGGTGCCAGGATGCAGCGATGGTGAGCTTACAGTCCTCCACACCACCTCTGCTGCCTCCATCTAACAGAAGCAGGGAGAGTGCTAGCTCAGCACCCTGCTTCTGTCAGACAGCAGGTGGCTGAGATGGTGTGTGGAGGGCTGTGTCGCTCACCATCGCTGCACCACGGCACCAGTAGTCAGTTAAGGAGACTGGTTTGGGGGTGGTGCTGTACCACTAGACACCAGTGGGGATCGGGCTGGTGGGGTTTGGGGACCAGTAGTTGGGGACGGGGCCAGGGCTGTTATTTGGGGGGGGGGCATTACTTGCATCAGTGTCACTGGGATGGGGATCGGACTGTGGGGTGCGACCACTGTGTCCCTGGTGTGTAGTGGTCCCTCCCCCCAATCCATACCCATACCCATACCCAGTACCTGCCAGCCTATTCTCTGGTGTCTAGTGGTCCCTCCCTCCACCCACAGCCATGCCCAGTGGTCAATACATCATTGTCTGGTGGTTCCTTACCACCCGCTGCCCTGCCCAAGTACTAAAAAAATATTCTCCCTGGTGTCCTGCGACCCCTAGACACCAGGGAATAGGTTGGCATGTACTGGGTATGGGTGCAGATGGGAGGAGGGACCACTGGACACCAGGGACACTGTTTTTGTGGATCGGGACTGGCACAGGGTGGAGGGCACTGCCCTTCCTCTGCCAACCACTGGGTTGCATGGGAGTAAGTTATGGTCTCTGGCGGTATTTTCGCTGTGCAAGGGGACTGCACAAAATGCCCTTGTGAGGCACACATACTCTAAATATTGGACTGTGCTGATATTCAGGTCCCCGCCCCTCCATTTGCATTGTGCCCCTCTTCACAGTTTGCTCAGGCGCAAACCCTGATTTCATGCATAAACCAGACTTTTGAATATAGGAAATTGGTGCAAACCAGGATTTGCGCCTGGGCAAACCTTTTGGGCCCCGGATGTCATAGAATTTTCAGGTTGAATGGAGAGAGTGCAGTAGTTGCTGAGGGATAGAGGGATTCAAATATTTACAAAGGCAATACAAATGTGATTATTAATTTAAGCTAGAAGGTCAAAACAGTTCAGAATGCAGGATAGATACCAAAAAAGGTCTGTAAACTGATGATCTAATAAAGAAATAAATAAAAGAAAACCAGGAGGGCATCTAAATGTATAACAGATGTTTCCTGTCCCCTTTGATTAATGGATTTACTTTCCTTTCTGAACTGATGCAACATCTGTACTTTGGTTTAGCTCCTGTGATCACAGAAGAAACTACACTTCAACTTGAAGATATCATCAAACAAAGAATTAAAGATCAGGTTAGTATATGGCCTAAGAGTTCTTACTTCCACTTCACAGAAAGTCTGTCTTCTGTCTGGGACTGAGTATTTTGTTGAGAATTCCAAAATAATGCTGTTTGTAAAATACGTATAGTGCTAGAGCTGCTAAGTTGCCTCTTTAAAGTGTTAAGATTCACTGATTTTTATCTCGGCCTCCTCTATCCCTGCCTTTCTAGTTAGAAGCCTGCACTATTTTCCTTTCCGCTCGCTAAGTTAGCTCAACTTTCCCTTAATCTCTGACTCTGCTTCTCTCCTCATTCTACCCCCTGAAGCTGCTCCTCCATTTTCATGAGCACCTCGGCTACTCCTTTTCCTAACCAGCTAACTGCTCCACTTAGAGTCCGTTTCTCTCCCATCTCTAAACCCCTCCCCCACCCCCCAAAGCTGCTCTCCCATTTCTGTGAACATTTAGGCTACCTTTTGTTTTCATTCTGGCAGTGAACCTTGACGCCAGAGGCCCCCCCAGCCTATTAAGCAGTCTCTCTTTATTACTCACCCCTCACCCTCCTACTTTCTCACTCCCTCTCCTTTGTGTAAACCCCTGGCACGCCCCCGATTAGACTGCAGCTTTCAGCTCAGAAACTGCCCTGAATTTCCTCTCATCTCTGACCATCGCATGCTTTGTCTTCCCTTAGGAACTTGCCCCTAACCAGGGCGCTTTGATGCTCAGTGGCCCCAGCGCTCTTTAGAGCTGGCTGCTTTTGGACCTCAACCCGCCTGCCCGAGATCAGGTATGGAAGCCAGGACTTAGGGAAGCCTGGCCACGAAGCAGCCTTGCTGATTGGTGGTTGCTGCCAGAACCTGGCGCTTCACTGGCTGGCCATTCTCCCTGCTTTCATCTGATTGGACCTCTCGCTATATACTTGATTTTCAGCTCTTTGGCACTTTACTGAAATGGCTTTTTTACTGTAATTGCTTCTGTCTGGAACTGAGTATTTTGCCCTGCCTGCCCACCCTGGCCCCGACCTCTGTTAAAATACGCATTCTCCCCCACAGGTTAACGCCTACTAGCCTCTCTCTATTCACAATTGGTTCACACCTCGGTCATTTCCTCCATTAAGAGACCTATCCCTAACGGCAGTATTCTACTGAGTATAACTGTCTGCACTGCCCCCCCCCGCACTGTAATTAACTGAGTAGGCTAGCCTTGCAACTCAATATACAGCTTACTCTCTCATTCTTACTATCTATTCTCTACTGTGAATGTCGCTAACTCCCTCTCTCACCATTTTCTCACTCTCACTGTCCGCTCTATATTCATTTAACATGAATTACTTCATCTAATCCCCTGCTGCACTAGTACCAATACTACTGTGCTGTCTGACTACACAACACCATTTTGGGATACACCCTTTACCCTGTGCCCCACACTCAGATATCCCACACACTTGGTTAGTCACCCACATGCCTCATAATGCCAAGTTAACTGTCTGCCCCCTCCTAATCTACTCACACCCCACTCTGTTTCTCGTCCCAGTGAGCAACACCTCCTAAATCATGCCTTACCAGGTGTGCCCTAAATCTACCTCCTCCACTAAGACTGCAAGCTTAAATGACGTGCCCTTATCTAGCAATGTTCAGGTTGGAAAGAGACATAATGCATACCCCCTCCCCCCACCAGTAACATACTTAGTCTTTACTTGTATTAAAGCAAAACCACATCAATCCACCACTAGAAATCATGGGAAAGGAATGACTCACATAAAATGGCAGATAATAAGACTGGCCTATCTCATATTACTCCTGTCAGGCAACGTCCACCCTAACCCCAAACTCATGTCGTACTTTCAGGGCACTCCAAAACATCACACTGGACTAACAATAGCCTCTATCAATATCTGCAGTTTGCAGGCAAAATTTGACACAATTCAAGTGTGGGTCACCCAAAACCAACCTGATATTCTCTCAGTAGTGGAGACATGGTTAAATCCCAGACACAGCCATACAACTACCGGGGTACAACACATTTAGGCACGATAGGCTTGGAAAACGTGAGGGTAGCTATGTAATATATTTGAAGGAACACCTCCAAGGTCAAATGTTGCTGCACATTACTGCCAAGTGTTACACCCAGCTGTTGCCTGTAAGGATACTACTCAGTAAAAATGGGAAAGCACAGTTGTATCCACCTACATTTCGCCCAAGGCTCAAGTCAGTGGCTTCAAAGTTGCTACCAATTGCCTCATTGGGAGCAATCCCAACACTGAAATTATTATGCTGGGGGATTTCAACATCAACTGGATCTCCCCAGAAATAGGTCCTTATAAAGATATACTATCCTCAGTACATGCTTCTCAATTAGTGAGCACCCCTGCTCGGATAAACTACCAGACCGGCACAAGTACCCTTATCGACTGGTTGATCACCAGTTGCCCTGAGAGAATAAGCCACATCTCAATGCTCCCCGATTCCCTTAGCGATCATTCCCCTAACCTCTTTACCTGGTCTAATAAGTCCCCCAAGGTCCCAACCAAAACCGTCATAACTAGACTACTAAAAAAAAGGGAAGCTGGATGCGCTAAAAGCACAGCTAAGCAGCCAGGACTGGAGTTTCCTGAACACCACTGTTGATGTTGATGATGCCCTAGAACACTTTATCCACATATTCAATGAATTTTGTGATAGTTATGCTCCGCTCACCAAGTGAAAGATCAGGTGCCACCAAAACTCATGGATCTCCCCGCAATTGCTTGATCTCATGAAACATAGTGACAACCTATGGTATAAATCTAGAAGTACCGGCTCAGCCGCTGACACCCAGAAATATAAGGCATCCCGAAATAGTTGTACGTGGGCAATCCGAAAGGCCAAAAGCCACCACTTTAAAAGTGAGCTTGTGGAGCTGGCCCGGTGGCGCTGAGGGTTGAGGTGGTGGACGCCACGCCAGCAACCCGGGTTCGGGAGTGAGCTCGGGCCACTGGGGGACGGCAGGGGGGGGTGAAGATTGAGTGCCTGATGGGCTGCTCTCCTTCCAGGGAGGGAGGTTGGGGATTGCCTGGCGTACCAGTGGCTCCTGGTGGAGACCGGGGGCGCTGCAGCATGCTCGGCTGCATGTAGTCAGTGTGCTCTGACACAAGCAGGGGTTGCCGTGCGTGCCTTGTGTCGGGGATGTGCACATGCATGGGGGGGGTGAGAGATCACTAGAACAAGGAAAAGCCCGGTCTGAGGGGTAGGCAACAGCACCTGCCCCCATGCCCAAGGCTGAGTCCATCCTGTCTGGCCTTCGAGGTTCCTCCGCCCGGGCCCTCACCCACGTCAGAGTCGGTCTCTAAGTGTGCCCAATGAGGAGGGGCAGCGCCACCCCAGAGGGGTTAAGCCTGGGGTGCCGATCGTGGATAGAGAAGGAGGAGGAGGGAGAGAGGAGGCACAGGTAGGTGGACTTCAGGCAGGGCAGGAACAGGCAGGATGCCTGAGAGTGGCCCCCTAGACCATGACCGGAGGGAAAAAGAATTGGGGGGGGGGGGGAAATGAACTTGAAAACTCCTGGTGGGACAACAGATGTTTCTGGGATAATATGAAATCCCTGTCTGGTAAACCCAACAAGACACCTCCTTCCTTAATAAATGTTGATGGAATTCCCACCCAGGACCCAAGGACCATTGCCAAAACTTTTAACAAGGCATTTACCGGCCTGAGAGGTGTACTACCCCCAGACTTCCTTCTGTCACTGAAAAATAGCAATCTCAATAAACACCTTTTCCCAGCTAGGCTCCGCACCCCCTTTCTACCTTAAAATAGTCACCCTATCTGAGGCCAAGAGATATATCACAACAGCGTTCAGTAGATCAAGGACCAGTAATGATGGGCTTGATCTCAAGCTCCTAGAACTCACACTTGATGTCATTCTTGCTCCCCTCACCAAAATTCTAAATTTATCCCTTGTAACTGTGAAGTTACAATGAATCTGGAAGTCTGCGGTAGTTACACCTGTATACAAAAGCAGCGATAGAACTAATCACACAAACTCTATCGCCCTATCTCTATACTTCCCTCTGTCGAGGGTGCTGGAACAAATTGTTTTTGACCAACTAGTCAAATACCTTGACAAATATCAGCTGCAGTGCTGTCAGCAGCATCACTTTCGGAAACAACATCGTACTGCCACTGCTCTTGTGGAATTCACTGGTTATATTCATAGTGCTCTTGATTGAGGGCTCTTGGTGGGTGGTGGGGGCTATGTATATTGACCTCACCAAGGCTTTTGACACAGTTAATCACGAGCTGCTCCTCTGCCAATTATCCACTACTGGTCTCTCCCCTGAATTGGTGTCCTGGTTTAGAAGCTACCTCCTTGAGAGAGTACAAAAAGCAAAAACAAATGATGTCTGCTCTGATAATCGGTGTGTCTCTACGGGGGTGACCAAGGATCTATCCTTGGACCTGTAATGAATTTTAGTCTTTTTCTTAACCATTTCCCCCTAACTGTCAGCAACCAAGTACTGCTCTCGTAGTCGATTGCTGTATGCTGTCGTGCCACTCAGACCCGCTTGACTAGAACCTCCAGATGTAGTCTAACTTCTCCATGGTAGAACAATGGTTCTTGGACTTAAAGCTTCTCCTAAACTATAAAAAAATGAAGACCACGATTTTTGCTTCCAATCACGAAAAACATAGGAACTTCCAGCTACATCCCCCTCCCCTCAGAGATGGTAAACCACTTCAAATATCTGGGAATAACATTAAATAGCGCTCTGTCCTACTCTCGGCACATCACCCAAGTCGCTAAAACTGCAAACGCTAAACTGGGTTTACTTTATAGAAACAAGCCTTGCTTTACCAATGATGCCCTAAAGATAGCAGTGTCAAGTTCAGTGCTATCAGTCATTCACTACGGCCTGGTGGTGTACAGTATGATGCTGCTACTCCTACGGCTCTCAGAAGACTCAAAACAGCCCTCAATAAGGCCTGTAGGCTTGTGTTGGGTGCGCACCGTCTAACCCACACATGTGAGCTATAAACCCAAAGTAGTTGGCTTAACTTAGAATGCTAAATTCGGTACCAGACGTGCTTGCTTGCCAAAAAATAAATACTTACTTACTTACCACCCCCGGAGTACAGAACGTTCTCAAACAACCTCATGTCCAGGTGCACTAGGGGTCTAAATGACCAAATCCTGAAAGTCCCTTTCCGTAGGACTTCGTAAACTCAAAGGTCCTTCGAATATCATGTACCAATCTGGCTCAATTCTCTCACCAAAGAATTACTTGCGGAAGCCAAACTTGGCCCTTTTAAAACAAAGCTTTGATCTCTTAAGTCTGGCCAGTGTCTGCGACTGTGACTCCTAACTTCCCTCCTCTCTCAGCAATTCAAATTCACGTCTTTCTATCTGTCCTTGTTTACTTTCCCCTATCCTCTCCATTCTTGTATATTTTAGTCTTTCCCCGCCTCCTTTGACACTTTCCACCAGCCCACCTCTCTGGCCCAATTAAGAACCATTTAGTGACTGGCATCTGCTGGTCTTAGGTTGTAGTTATCTCTCTACCCCTTACCCATCTCCCCCTAACCTCCTCGTCCTCTTTCTGTGCTCCATCTGCCCATCTCCGCCTTTCACTTTCCTTTCCTTGTTTCCTCCTCTTCCCTTCCATCACACTCCCCGCTCTTCCTCTTATCTCTGCCTCCCTTCCCTAGCTTTTCTTCACCCCCTCCTACCTTAACCTGTTGGACCCCCTGTTCCCCCTACAACCTATATCTTGCTATAGCCTGTCTCCATTATAGCACTTCATGTACCAGAGGCAAAATTTATTTGGCCTAACTTCGGTTTGCACTTTGACAACAGAACTGTTCTTAATATACATGTTCTGGCTGCTTGATATTTTTTTATACCAAGCTTGTACAAGCTAGCTTTATCTGACATGACGTGGAACCTCTGTAAATGAGTTTCTGACTCAAAGGTTTAATCCTGGATTGAAATAAAAAAATATAAAGAACGACTAAGTTTGTTCTATACACAATAACTGAAGTAATTCATTACACATCTAGATTTTGGCTAGCAAGCCGATCCTCTCAAAATACTTCAGCATTATAATACTGGCTTTTGTAATGTTTGGGGAACATTACATTTATGGCTGTTATATTTCTTTTTAGGCATGGGATGATGTGGTACGCAAGGAGAAACCAAAGGAGGATGTATTTGAGTATAAAAAGCGTCTCACTTTAGATCATGAGAAGAGTAAACTGAGTCTTGTCGAAGTCTACGAGCAGGAGTACTTGAAAAACACTAAGGTGAAATGGATTTTTGAAGTTCATTTGTATTGGCTTCTGACAGCAGGCAGTTGGTACTGGCTGACCTTCCCTGCTTGCTGTAACAGATTGGAAACGTTTTGAAAGAAGTCTTAGGACACACCCTTTCTAGACTCTTTAAATCTATTTAAATCTGTCCTAGCTGGAAGATAGGTCCCTGCTCTGCAGGGACGATACATTTCAATGTAAAAAGTGTCTCCCCTTGGATCTCAAGAAGAGTAAACTGAGTCTTCCCAAAGTCTACGAACAGGAGTACTTGACTAAGGTGAAACATTGCAGTAGATCATTATTGACCTACATTCCACCCACTTTCCTGTCCCGTCCCCCAACAAGGCATTCAAGGCCATCACATCTGCACCCTTTCTTTGTCTGGAAGGACTAACGAGCAACTGTCTGTCACACCTCAATGCCCTTTTCTTTGTTGAACAACAGTGTGTCCAGGTTCCAGGTGATCTGTACTCTTCATCCTGTGGACTGAACAGTTCACCCCCAAAACATGCTCAGACCACAGTCAGTTGCCAGTATGGGATTCCTGGGTTCATACGTGAAGCCTGGTCTCTCAGGTGGCAGCGACTGTTGTGCTACTATAGACATACATTTTAATCACTGACCTGCCCTAGCACACTAATTTTAAAAAAAAATCTGATGTTGAACAGTTTCCTGAGACTGTTTTATCAATATATGACCTCCTACTATGGCCCTTGGAATGATGAATTATTGTTTTTGTAATACTGGGATCATAGTGGCTCCCTGGGGACAGAATCTGTGATTACAGAAGGGATACTCACTCTGACAGCTAAAATGGGTATAGATCCCAAGCCATTGAGAGCGATAAAGCTACTTTATCCAGTGTGTTAAACCCCTTTGTGGGGTATTTGAAAGTTCTCAATCTTCCCTTGTCAATCTTCACCATTCATTACTGCTTGGGTTAGTGCCGGAGGCGCGCACCCGCTCTGGAGTTTTTTTTGTCGGCTCTAACAGGCGCGCTCTTCGTTGACGTGCTGCGTCATGCGTGAGGCGATGCGTTAGGTGCCGTAGACTCCTCCTATCTCAGTTCTGTTTCTCCGCCGTCGAGGATGCACCTGCTCTTGCGGTGATTAACGGTTTCTCGTCAAGACACCTCGTTTCTTCTACAGTGACTTCGCTCGGCCTTGCGTCTCGGTAAGACCGTTCTTTTATTTTCTGTCAACGGCGCCGAGTGCTTTATTGCTGTTTTTTTGCCTTGTTTAGTTCGCATCATGTCAGGTTCAGGGGCAAAGCGTAAGTCGAAGGCGGGCCATGCCCCTATGCGTCGGTGCTCCTGTGGCCGGCATTTCTCCATCTCGGACCGGCATGATGTCTGTCTCAGTTGCCTGGGACCAAACCACGATATGGACGCGTGCGATGCCCGTTTCTCCATGGACCATCATGTCCTCGAAGTCCGCGCGTTCAAGATCGGCAAGGCCCCGCCGACCTTCGGGGGACGGCGTCGCTCCAGGGATTCCCAGGTAAGGTCTCTAGGCCCTTCCTCCGGGTCCCCTCTCGGGCCTATACGGTCCGTGGAGGAGGAGGCTTCCTCCTCTTCTCTTGCCGAAGAGGAAGCTTCTTTCGCGGTGTCGGAGGAACGTCGTGGTCCCTTCCGGGACCGCGGCGGGGACACTGCCTCGGCAGTCACCTCCTCGGAGGTGCAGGCTCCCCCAGTGTCGAGGCCCGCGCCTGTTGGGCCCGGCACCGGTGGACCCTCGACGCCGCCCTCCTGCGCAGTTTCGGATCCCAGTGCCAGGCCCGGTTCGCTCTCTCGGCGGCGCTGGGTTGGGTTCCGGGGGTGGCGCTGTGGGCCTAGCCGATGCCGCGGGGGAGCCGGGGCTGGGCCTAGCAGGTGCGGGTGGGCCGAGGTTGTCCAGCGCCGCCTCTGGCACCGGCGCCGTTCGCGGTGCCGTTTCTCCGGGGACCCCCGGGGTTGCTAACATTGTGGTTCAGCTGGTCTCTTCCTCTTCGGAGGTCGATGACTCAGACGTGGACCCATCCTGGCAGCCTGGCTCTTCGGAGTCGGGGTCCCCGGTGGCACATGGTGCTAAGCGGCACAGCGGGCCTCTCCCGCTGTCCCCTCTGCTGTCCTCCCCTGAGGGCCCTCGGGCTAGGGGTGGTCCTGGGTCCCGGGGGGCGATGGAGTAGGGGCAGAGGGAGGGGCTCTTTCTCCTGGGGGGCTCGTGACAGCTACCCTCCTGGGTGCTGTTGCAGCCACTCGGGGTGGGAGAACGCTGGGGTCGGGGAGGAGGGAACTCTCGGAGTCCAAGGGGTCAAGGGGCAGGGTGCAGTCATCGCGGTCTCTGCCGGCCACCCCTCAGGGGGTGGCTAGGAGCCGTAGCGCTGGGCCCCGCCTTTCCCTCTTGGACCCCGGGGTCCCCTCCGGTGGCTTTGCTGCGGACTGCCCTTCTGGATCCATGCAGTCCCAGGCTCGTCGCAGGGGAGGATCCCCTTCTGGGTTCTTCCAGGTTTCACATCCCCAGGGTTCCGTTTTGCGACCTGGTCTGTTGTCCGGAATCCCGCCAGCTCGGGCTCCGTTCTCCGGATTTCAGAGCCCTAGCAGAGGACAGTTGCTTCTTCGTAGGTGCCCATCTCCAGTGCCTCTGCAGCCACCCCCCACTCTTCCAGGCCATGTCGGTCCTACGGCCCCGTTATCCTGGGAGCAGTTCAGAGGTTCTGCGGCGGCCTTCCCCTCATATGTCAGGTATATGCATGAGCGGGTCTTTCGCATATCCCCACCGCCGCAAGAATCTTCTGGACACTCGAGCTCTCCATCATCTTCGTCTCCCTCCTCTGAGGGAGAGCAACCCTCTGCTCATATCTCCTCCGATGCTGATTTCACTGAATATCAGCGATTCCTTTCGAGGATGGTGAGGGATCTTCGAATCTCCTACATTAGGTGAGACAATACCGAACGGGAGACGCGTGAATTCCTTGGAGAATTCAGTGCCGAGCACCTGGTGGTACCTTCCTGGCCTATCCCCTTCCAGGAGGCGTCTATCCATTCCTGGCAGTCACCAGCCACCCCTTCTCCAGCCCCGGCAGACTGTCGACGAAGGTATTGTGCCCCTTCCGAATCCCTGGGTACTCTCCCCAACCTGCCCTCGGGTTTGGTATACCTGGAGACTCCTCGGGCACCGCCGCCTGGCGCTTCGACCATCCACGGTTCGTTCCCTACAATTAGCGACCGGTGGGGGCGAAGAGTGTTCTCTTCCTCGATGCGATGGCTTGCGTTGCCTCACATCAGGCTCATCACGCTGCCTACAGTAGGCATCTGTGGTGCGATGCTCTCTCAGCTCTTAGCATCAATGCCTGATCCGGAGCAAACCAGACAGGCTATTGCCTCTCTGCTATAGGCCTGGAGCTGGCAGACACCAAGCAAGGGCATCTTATGGCGCAATGAGGTGGCTTCAGGCTTGCGGGAACAGCGATCTGCATTAAGCAGACGGCATGGCTTCGTCTATCAAGGTTGTCACCCCTGGCCCGGCGTAGGGTGATTCGCTCCGCTTTCCGGGGGACCCGTCTCTTTTCCTCCAGAGCTAGGAGATTACTGCAGGGACTTCCTCCGTCTCCCCGTCCTCAGGGGCACCTCCTAGCTCTTCTCCCCCAAAGGCTTCTCTCTGATTAGCCCAGGGTCTTCCCCTTCTGTTTCTCACCAGCAGGAGGCTGGGGGTCTTGTTCCCTCAGGGTTCTACCCCCCCCTTTTTTCTAAAGGGGGGAGCTTTGTACTCACCCAAGCAGTAATGAATGGTGAAGATTGACAAGGGAAGATATGAAAATTGCGTACCTTCCGTAATTCTTGATCTTCTCTTGTATCTTCACCATTCATTACTGATACCCAACCACCTTCCCCTCAGTGGCCTTCTTCTGTGGCGTCTCCCCCTTCCGTCTCGTTCCTCTTCCTTCCCTTGGCCTTTATGCCAAAAAAAAAAAATAAATAAAATTTTTGTTTTCCATTCTTAATGAATGGTTCCCTTTTTTCCTTAAGGTAAAGAGGAACAAACACGGGTGTACTTTTATCTAAATTCTGAGGGAACTCTTCTAGGGACATGGATATGTTGTTCATCCACACTCATTGGCAGTATCCTTGCCGCTTTAAATCTTGCCGGAAGGTCTTCAAGCTTGCTCCTCCCACCCACCCGGGTGGTATAACTCTCGGCTCCGCCCCATGACGCCAGATCTTCCTTACCGCTTGGAAGCTCAGGTTCCCTCCTTAACGCTCTGCGTTTGCGACTGGTTCCTATTTCTCCGTTTGCGGATTTAAAAATAAAAATTTGCAAAAGACTTCAGTCTTCGATCCCTCGCGGCTGCGATGGACAAATCGACTCCCGGATTTCGGAGATGCCCATGCGGGCAGAAGATGTCTCGGACGGATCCACACTCCACGTGTGTCTACTGCTTAGGCCTTGAGCACGACTGCGCGGGCTTGCGACCTGTGCTCATCTTTCGGCCTACGTCCCTCGAAGACCGTGCTGCCCGATTGCAACTGGGCGTCCCGAGAAGCGCTTCCTCTCGGTGAAGTCCAAGGAGGCCGGTTGGCGGTGTCCGCGCGGCGGTTTCGGCGGATCAGCTTCGAGCGGATGGTCGCCCTCAAGAAGAGGCGGCGCGGGCGTATCTTCCTGCGGCGCGGCATTTATCCCGCTCTCTCTGGGTTCTCCTACACGGCTTCTTTTATGAGTTTTGTCTGTCCCTCCACTAAGGGAGAAGGGCTCATGCCTGCTGGACCTTTTCTCGGTCCAAAAGAGGGACAAGGTAAGTCCCTCCGTCGACGCTCTGGGAGCGGAGAGTCCCTCCCGGCCGTCGACTGGCCGGCTTCGAGTCGACTGCTTGGCTTCGGCCACTGGCCTCACGGTGTCCCCGCCAGGTCAGTTGACCGAGACTCCTACTGATGAAGTCGGATTTTTCGACCCATTGGACGGGCATAGTCGCTTTAGCAGCCGATTCCCCTCTCTCCTGTTCCCCGGGAGGAGTTGAGATCCCGTGGGCTCGCCTGTGCCTCCGGTTCCGGAGCCCTCGGATGGACCTTCCGAGCCGAAGGAGTGTCGGTTCCGGCCGACACCTCCCTGCACCGCCCCGGAAATTCCGGACTTCGGTCTCTGCTGACCTCTTCGCTCGTCCAGCCGTTGCCCACCGTCCATAGGCGGTCTCGGTCTTCGGCATCATGTAAGCGGCGTCGCCGGTTGTCCCTCGCCTCCTCCTCGGATGAGGGAGGCTTCGCAGAATGCGGCCTGACGGTACGAGACCTTATGTTGGCATTATTCCCTGGCCGGAATAAGCCGACCGCGCCTCCCGGCCATTATGGTCTGTCACCGGACGGCCGACACAACCCTCGACTTGCCCGAGGAGCCTATACCCAGGCGGTTGTTCGGCCAAAACCAGCTGCTCCACCGATTGCGGTGGAACCTCCGCCTCCACAGCCACCAATTGGGGCTCCGACCAAGGATTCTCGGTCGGCTAAGGGTTTACCCCATCGGCTGTCAGTTACCCTCACTCCCGACCGACCTCGGCGGTGAAGGGTGGCTCAGGCCAGAGGCAGCTCTTGAGGACTCTTCCGAGTCGAGATGATTCCTCCTTCTTCTCAGCGACTGGACTTGGAGTCTTCAGGAGGTCAGCCAATGGGCGATAGCCCGTCGTCCTTCCTAGGACTGCTTGCTCATCTCGAGTCTACGGGATGGAGCTCGAACCCGTTCCAAAGCAGGCCAGGTATCCCCTCACGGAGATTCTGGACCGAGGTTCTCCGACGGAGGCCTTTCCGTGGCGAGGCCATAGTGGGTCCAGCACTGGAACTTTGGCAGCGCCCTGCTTCCTGCCCTGCGCCCGGCCAGGATGGCCAGGAAGTATCCGGTCCCGGTTCCTTGTCCGTTTTGAACACCCTCTGCTGAGGGTTGGTTACCGACAGCGTTTTCCGGCCCAGCTGCGCGCCAAGAGGATGGACAAACCTCTGACAAGGTCCAAGAAATTGGACTATGTCGGGCGAAAAGTCTCGCTGCGTCCTCTCTCGGCCTTCGTCAGGCCAGTTCGGCCCGTCCTCATGGCACATTTTTCTCATGCCCTGTTGGGCTCCTGGATGAGGTCATCCTCATCTTCCGCCGATCTGCAGACTACGGTTAAGCAGGTGCGGGACCAGGGCAGAGGCAGTGGCCAAACAGCAGCTCAGACTGCTTTGGATGTAGGGGACTCATGTGCCAGATCGGTGGCGGCCGCAGTGGCTATGCGTCGGCGGGCTTGGCTGAGGATATCCACCTTTACTTCGGATACCCAGCACAAGTTGGCGGATGTTCCCTTTTTGGGGACTGACCTCTTCGGCCCTGGGGTGGAAGGTCACCTGCAGAGGATCGAGAAGTCCAATGCCACCTTGGACTCGGTCTCTTCCGCTCAGAAGGACAAAGGCCGCAAACCACAGCCTAAGCCCTTTCGTCCTTCTGTGCCCCCGGCGCGCCCGGCCCAGCAACGTCAGGGCCAGCAGGCTCGGCCTTGGCATCCCAAACCCAAGCCGCCGGCTTCCTCTAACAGGAGGCAGGGAGGAAAAGGCCCAGGAGGTCCTCGGCGGTCCCTCCTCCAAGCCTGCCCAGTGGCGGGCTGAGGGGTGTCCCCATCCCGTCACCTTACCCCTGGGTCCCCCCATGGGGGGACGGCTCCGGCACTTCCGTTCCGCCTGGTCCGCTGTTACCACGGACAGGTGGGTCTTGGAGGTGGTGGGAAGAGGCCTGCCTCTGGAATTCGAGCAGGCACCACCCTTCAGAGCCGTCGCCCCTCGGGGGGCCTCGGGATCCCCAGCCTCACTGGCGGCTCGTCGAGCCGACATCGCTCTCCTCCTCCAGAAGGAGGTGGTAAGAGAGGTGGTGGACCCTCCTTCAGACCCAGGGTTTGTGTCCAGGTACTTCCTGGTTCCGAAACGGACGGGGGGCTGGCGCCCCATTCTCGACCTACACGACCTAAACAAGTTCCTAAGGTCTCGAACCTTCAGGATGGTCACTCTGGCTCAGATAATACCATCCTTGGAGCGGCGTGTGGTTCTGCTCTCTGGACTTGCAGGGCAGCGTTTTTCACGTCCCTATCCGTCCGTCTCAGAGATTCCTTGCCGCTTCGGCGGAAGGATCTCTCTTGATTCAAGCCATGCCCTTGGCTTGTCTCCAGCTCCCAGGGTCTTCACCAAATGCATGGCAGTGGTGACAGCATTCCTCTTGCGCCGGGGTCCAGGTGTACCCTTACCTGGACGACTGGCTGCAGCTCCCTCCAGGAAGGAGGCGGGTGGTCAGAGATCTGGCCTCCAGGTCTGCTCTCAACTGGGCCTCCTTGTCAGCGAGGCCAAGTCGAGACTCGAGCGAAGCAGGTGATTTTATTCATCGGGAGCAGCTCGACTCTCTTGAGCCAGGCGCGGCTCCAGCGGACAGGGCGAGGTTCTTTCCTCCTTTGCCCGATCATTTCTGGTTGGGCAATTGCGCCCTGCCCGGGACTTCCTGCGCCTCCTGGGTCTCATGGCGGCCTGTACCAGCGTGGTCCGTTGGGCCCGCTGGAACATGCGTCCCCTTCAGTGGGGACTGGCCAGCCAGTGGTCATAACGCTGCCATCCCTTGGACCAGCTTGTGTCGGTGACACAGGGGATGTGGAATGCTCTCCAGTGGTGGACCGTTCCAGATCAATTGCAGGAGGGCATCCCGTTCGTCCGCCCCGAGCCGACGGTCTCTCTGTCGACCGATGCCTCTCTGATGGGTTGGGGTGCCCATCTGGGGGAACACCGGGCTCATGGCCTCTGGTCCCCGCGGGAGTCCCGATGCCACATCAACCTGCTGGAGCTCAGGCGGTCCGCCTAGCTCTCACCGCCTTTGCTCCGTTCCTCCGGGTCAAGTGGTCCGGTCCAGGCGGACAATACCACGACCATGTACTATCTAAACCGCCAGGGCGGGGCCGCTCCATGCTTCTATGCAAGGAAGCTCTCCGCATTTGGTCACTCGTCTGCGCAGCCTGGAGGCGGATCTCCTAGCCATTCACGTGGCAGGGCCTCCAACACCTGGCCGATGCCCTGGGCGGATGGGCTGCATCCCACAGTGGTCTCTCCTGCCGGAGGTAGTACAGCATCTGTTCTCCCTTTGGGGCACACCTCAGGTGGACCTGTTTGCCTCCACGGAGGCAGCGAAGCTGAGTCTGTTCCATGCCCGCCCCTCAGCAGGGGCTCGCTGCAGGGGATGCCTTCTCGAGGCAATGGACCCCGGCCTCTTTACGCCTTTCCCCATTTCCCTTGATCCACAAGGTGCTTCTCAAGCGAGGAGGGACAAGGCGCGGGTGATTCTGATAGCCCCAGACTGGCCTCGCCAGTTCTGGTACCAGATCTCCTCAGTCTCAGCTCCAGGACTCGCGGCAGCTTTCAGCTCGCCGGACCTGCTCTCAGTCAATCAGGGAAGGTGTTCCATCCGGACCTTCAATCCCTGCACCTGCGGCCTGGTTCCTGGCGGCTAGAGTTCCAGGCTTTGGGTCTTTCCGACGAGGTCCTCAATGTAGTTGAGGCGTCCCGTAAGTCGACCAGAAAATGCTATGCCTTCAAATGGAAAAGGTTTTCCATTTGGTGTCAGAAGCAGGGCTTGACCCTTCCTCCTGTTCCTTGGCAAGCATCTTGGACTATTTATGGTCCCTTTCTAGTCAAGGGCTTAGGTCGGCGACCTAAAGGGTGCACCTGGCAGCCATCTCTGCTTACGGGCGCGGGCGGGAAGCAGTCGGTGGCGCAGGAGAAGGTGGTCTGGCGCTTTTCAAGGCCTTGATCACATTTCCTCCAGTGCGGGAACCCCACCTCCGTGGGATCTATGCTGGTACTGGCAAAGCTCATGGGCAAGCCATTCGAACCTATGCACAGGTGTGCTCTCTCTCACCTGTCGTGGAAGACCGCCTTCTTGGTGGCTATCCGTCAGCCAGAAGGATGGGAGAGCTCCAGGCGCTTTCCATCGAGTCTCCTTACCTGGTCTTCCACAGGGACAAGGTTGTCCCTCTTCCCCACCGAAATTCCTTCCGAAGGTGGTGCGAGATTTCACCTTAACCAGGTGTTGACTCTGCGGTGTTCTACCCCAATCACACCTCGGAGGCCGAATATAGGCTCCATACTCTGGATCCTAGAAGGGCTCGCTTATTATAAGGAGCGCACGGCTGAAATCGGGAGAGGTTCGCCAGCTGTTTGTCACCCTACGCTGAAGCCGCATCTGGCAGACCTGCAGCCAAGCGGACGATAGGCAGGTGGGTAACCTCCTGCATAGATCTCTGCTATAAGTTAGCGGGCATGGAGCCTCCCAGAGGATAAGGAGCTCATTCTACCCGCCATACTGCTGCACGGTGGCTGCTTCCAGGGGCGTCCCTATCCAGGAAATCTGCAGGGCTGCTACCTGGAAGTCAGCAAACACCTTCATTACCCACTACCACATCGACCTTGAGTCACGCCGGGATGCTGGTTTTGGGGCCTCGGTTCTCCAGTCTCTCTTTCCCAAGTAAGTATATGGGGGTGTGCGTCTTGCCTCCCTCCTCCCGGAGAACTGCTAGGAGTCTGCCAATGAGTGTGGATGAACAACATATCCATGTCCCTAGAAATACAGGTTACTCACCTGTAACAGGAGTTCTAGGAATGGTATATGTTGTTCATCCACACGACCCACCCGACCTCCCCGGCTTCGACGCACAACCTGAGCTTCCAGCGGGCCAGATCTGGCGTCATGGGGCGGAGCCGAGAGTTATACCACCCGGGTGGGTGGGAGGAGCAAGCTTGAAGACCTTCCGGCAAGATTTAAAGCGGCAAGGATACTGCCAATGAGTGTGGATGAACAACATATACCATTCCTAGAACTCCTGTTACAGGTGAGTAACCTGTATTTTCTGACCGCCCTTAGGGTGCGATTCCTAAAATACCTTCTTCAGGTCATGCAGTTTCACAGTCTAAGAGGCCATGCTCTGACTTGGCCTCGGTGAAGTCTAGAATCTTCCTGGCAGGTATTATTTTGAGCTCTTCTAGCTGCTTATTAAACTTGTCAGCTCTGAGTGTCTGCTTGCCTTGCCTTAGGGAGTCTGATCGAGTTCCACTCTATCTTTCTTACAAAACTGCCTTCGAGAAGGCATAGTCTTTCCCATACACCACTACTGTGTTAGCACTTAACAAGGTGCTAAGGGACTTAGTCCCCTTCCTGGGTGGGCGCTCTACCCGGAACAGGTTCTGCCCGGGCAGTCTTCGAGCCTTCAGCTAGGATGAAGGGACTTGGCATGTTGAGAGTTGAGAGAGTCTGCCCTCTTTCGGATCTGTTCAGGTAGTTCGGTTGAACCTCCCCTCAGTCCTAGCAACTGGGATTCTTGCTCCCTTGTTAGTTTCGAGCCTATAAGCCTCTCAACCAATGCTCGATGGACACTGTTCTCTCTCTCAACATGCCTCTTTTTCTTCTTCTTCTTCTACTTTCTCTTCCTTCTCTCTCTTCCTCCCCTAGAGCCGACCCGGAAAGGAGGCCCTGCGGTCCCTTAGGGTAGGAATCCTTCTTCTCTGTCTATTCTCTACCGGCTTATTCCTTTTTCAGTTTATATCCTTTCCTTTTTCTGTCCCTCGGCTCTCTTGCCTCGCTTTCCTTTTTTCTTACCCTTTATTTCGCCTCTCCGGCTACCAGAACTGAGATAGAGGAGGAGTCTGCGGCACTTAACGGCCGCCGCGATGACGAGCACGCCGGCCGAGGGCGGCGCTGCTGGAGCCGACTAAAAAAAAAAAAAAACTCCCGTAGCAGGTGCGCGCCCGCACTAACCCAAGCAGTAATGAATGGTGAAGATACAAGAGAAGATCAAGAATTACGGTAGGTACGTAATTTTCATTTTTGGGTAATCCCAGATGATGTACGATATGGGGGGGGATCCCCAAAGATGTACTATATGTGTAGTGGGGGGGGGGTGTTAGTTACACCATTTGTAAACTGCAATGTTTATCTTTTTTGGCCCAACCAGGGAGCAGTTCAGTGTTGTTTATGTGTATTGTTCCTGGTAAAATAATAACAAAACTGAAAAAAATTAATGTTTTTTTCCTGTATATTTTTCTCTCAACTCTGTTTTTCTCATGGGCACCTATCAGCTAGGAGCTCCTTTGACAGCTGCCATAGCCACCTGCCCATCCTGTGTAGGTTCTTCTACCTGGACTTCCCAAAACTCATGGGCCACCTGCAACACACAGCTGCGGTGCCTTTTGGCTTGTCCCTGGGGCAGGGTCTACCTTCAGCTCCTTGGTGTCTCCACCTGCTGATCCAGTCACCCAAGGCGGAGGTGGACACCAGTAGCCATTGTGGGAGTACGTGGAGGAGGACCGGCATTTGATGTAGGAGGAAATGCGTACCCAACCGGTTACCAGTTTTCTCCTTAAACTATTTCTCTGGCATGTCAGCATACATTTTGCACTTGGTCTTGTAGGTACCAGTGTCCTCCATGTCCCACCTCTGCTTCAGGAGTGTTACTGACCGTGTTGCCATCCAGCCTTCACTAGGTGGTAGTTACACATACACAGCCCTCCCTGAGGGAGGGAGAGCAGTCCTTGTGCACTCATTTCTCCTTCCGCGCCAGCCCCCGTGACTCAGTCTTGTTTTCAGACTCTGGTCTGTGGCATAGCAAACAGTAGTGCTAATGCTGCATTACCAGACCGGCTCATTTTCAGACCTTGACTACATTTAATAAGGTGTTAATTACCGTATGTTTTGATTACAAAGCATAACTGCTGCTTAGTCTTATGGTATTAATTTTCATACCACATAGTTGCTTTTTTATCCATTGTTACATATCGAAGTTTGTATTCCATGCATCTTTTGTTGTACATTTTTTTTCCATGGAGAAGTTTTATCCCCTTACCAGTCTCGTCCTGCTTTCATGCTGTAACCAGAATCCATCCAGCGCCATCTTCCATTCACCTTGTCAAAGTCCCACATGGTTTTCCCCTCCATGGTAGGGGGTTCAGGGGAGGGCCCTCTCTCCCCCACCCTGCTTAAGTTTGGTTTGGTTTGGTTACAGGCAGCAGGGCTTCACGATGTGGGGCGTGGACATGATAGTAACCATCATTGCAGGCAAGATCTGGGCGTTTTCTCCCTAGTTTGTTCCTTGACTCCTCCATCTCTCTAGGCACTGGCACAGTTGCTTTGCTGGCCTCACACTCTGCAGGATCCCTGGCCCAGCCTCAGAGGTCACTCTTGTGCCAGAGCCCACTGCCAGCCTTCCCTAGCTGAGGTACAGTGCCGCACAGCAGTTACCTCAGCCTGGCCTACCTCCTGATGTGAGCAGCACAAGTCTGCTTCTGAACATGAGTCTCTTGCACGGCAGCACAACGGGCCATAACGGCAACGCTACTTTATCTTATGGAAACGGTGACCTCTAAATCCAGTTGTACTGTTATTGCAATACCAGGATTCTGTTGTACAACCATTCTGATATCAGATCAGTGGCACAGCAGTATACTGATATCTGGGGCTGACTGCCAGCAGAAAGCACCTCTGACTATTACCTTGACCCTCTCTGCTAAGGCCTAATGTAACCCATCTCTTAGCTGCTTCTCCAGGAAGCCAGGGAAGAGTTTTGGTTGCTGCCTTGGGACAAAGATGAGGCACAACATTTGTGTGGCTTCAGAAAGAAGCTACAGACTTGATCTGTCTGTTCCCTCACCCCAGCCCACAGAAAGAGAGAGCACTGCTAGAATGTTTGTCCTCCCTTTGGTCAGAAACAGCCCAGTAAAGAAGTTACTGTGGTCAAGAGCTGGAGAGTGGATTTGTTCCCCCGCTGATTATGCTGTCCATCTTCTGCCTGCCTCCTGAGGGCTGGAAGTGGCTGAAACGGTGCAGCTGCAGTCTAGGGCCGGAGACTGGGTTTCTGTTTCCTGTCCCATAGAATAACGCCACATGCCAGCCTGAGAGTTCATTTTGCATTTGTGTTAATGTTTTGAATTTGTTTAAAATCCTTGCACAGTGCAGGCCTGGTGGTGCTGAGGGTTGAAGCATTGGACAACACATCTTGCTCCATGCCAGTGACCCTTGTTTGGAATCAAGCGGGTCACGGGGACACAATGGAGCATCTGAGGAATTGCTCTTCTCTTCCGGGAGGGAGGGACGGCTGGCTCCGCTGAATGACTGGCACCAGGTGGAGGCCTGGTGGTAGTGTGGCATAGGAGTGGCTGACGTGGGTGGTGCTGCCATGGGGGGAACCCCATGGAGGTATTCGGGCTGCCTGGTAAGTCCTAGGAAGGTGATGGGCAGTGAGGGTTGGCAGGGTTGAGCTAATGGGAGGCCAAGTCTGTCCCTGCCATGGGATTGAAAAATGCACATGGAAGAAAAAGCCTTGCACAATTCAAAAAAAAAATAGGCAACCTTACACAAGTGCTGTCTTTCTGGCTTCATGTTCTCTTGACATCAAAATCCATAAAAGTTTTGCTTGTATGTTTTATTATGTTGTCAGAACCCTTCCATGGACATACAGCCTTGCTGTACATGGTTACCCATCTGTTACTCTATTGTATTTTGAACAAGAGAAGGTGCATGCTGTTGTAGTGTTCCAAGGTCCCTTGAACATGAGATGCATATCTCGGTTATCCTCTCTCTGAACAAATTAACACCGCATACCATTATTTAAACTTGTATGTGAAACCAAACTCCTGCCCAGCTTTTTTCACTGCTATAAATGTGAATTTCTAGGGATGTGGATATGATGTTCTATCCATACTTGTAGACAGTGTCCTCTCCCTTTAAGTTGATGCCAGAAAGTCTTCAAGCTGGCTCCTCCCACCCACCTGAATGGTAACTCCCTCGGCTCTGTCCCATGATGCCAGATCTTCCTTTCTGCTGGAAGAATCAGGTTCCCTCCTTAACGCTTCCACGTTGAGTAGGCCCTAGCGTGACAATCTTTGGATTTACTTCCAAAACTTAAACTCTTTCAAGTTTCTGTCTTCAACTTGATCTTTGATCATGACCGTAATGGACGGTAGGTCCGCTCCTGGGTTCCATTGGTGCCCTTGTGGGCAGAAGTCCAGGACCGACCTGCACACTACGTGCGTTTTACTGCCTGTGGCACGATCACGATCCCCAGGCATGCGACACTGGTCATTAGTTTCACCCTAACATTCTGGAGGACCATCTCGCCTGCCTTAAATTGGGCCGCCCGGTGTAATGGAACCCGCCGGTCAAGTCTAAGGATACCTGTTGGGTGTTCTCTGCAGCCGCAGGGTCCGACGAACAGCTGCAGCCTTTGAAGAAGGCCCAGCCCAGGCCACGTCCCACTCCTCTTCGGCTTCTACCTTTGTTCCAATTCAGCTGGGCTCAACTTTCACGGGTTCCTTCAAAGAATTGTGCCAGTCTCTGCTGACCCTTGGTCAGGGACCCTCTAGGCACAAATCAAAATCCGAGAAAGAGTCCAAAGAGGAAAAAGAGAGGACTAGTCATTGATCATGGGTTCAGGAGCGGTCTGTCAAAGGCCTCCAATTCCCACACTTCTCCGGATTTGACTTTGGTCGAATCCCAGGCCCTGGCCACAGGCTCTCCACGGTAACCCCATCAGGCCTGTTGGCTGAGATGTTGGTTGAGGTCCCAGCCAAGATTTTTCTCGAGCCAACCGACCAGTTGTCGACCGAAGAGGCTGACACTTCCTTGTCTAGGACACTGGTCCTGACACAGACTGTTGGAGGGACGGATCAGTCCACTGACCCACCACCTCTGGTCCCTGACCCTAACCAGTAGGAGTCTCTGTGCTCGCTGACTCCCTCAGAGTCCCGCTGCTGGTCCTCCTGGTGGTCAAGGTCTTGGCCTTCCTCCTGAGGGTCGAGACGATCCCGCCAACATTGGCAATCCCTCTCGGCACCACAGGAAGCAGAGCTGATGCTATTCTTCATCCTCATCCTCAGGTGAGGCGAGGCTTTAGCCCAAATTGCTTCAATGTCATGAGGACTTGATGTGGCATCTGTTGGTGCTTACTGGTGCCAAACCAACCCTGGTTTCTATGCTGACTATCACCCGAAAGGCCAAAACATCTCCTTCGATGGAGCCAACTGAAATGGTCCCAACTCTGGCGTCTCTGCCGATCGTGATGGAACTGTCACCTAAGCAGCCACCGGTCGGCACTCCAACTAAGGAATCTCAACTGGCCAAGGGTCTTCCCCATCACCTGTTGGTTACCGTCACCCCTGACCCTCCGCAGAGGGTCAGTGGGGACTTGGGCGGTCGACCACTCTTTAACGACTCCTTTGAGTCTGAGGGGCCCTCCCTGCACTCCCGTCCAGTCAACATAGAGTCCATGGGGGACCTGTCGATGGATGAAGGTCTTTCTTCCTTCGTGGGGCTTCCCTGCTTGACCTCTGAGTCGACGGGTATGAAAATGGAGCCCGTCCAGAAGCGGGCTTGTTACCCGTTGACAAAGATCCTCGACTGGCAAGACACTCCGGAGGCTTTCCCGGTGGCAGAAGCCATTCTTGGCCCTGCCCTGGAGCTTTGGCAGTGCCCTTCTTCCTGCCCTGCGTTTTCTGCCCAGATGGTCTGCAAATATGCAGTGCCCAACGGTTCCCTTTTGGGATTCACAGAGCACCCCTCGGTCGAGGGATTGGTGACCGACTCTATGTGTAGGCGCGCCGGCAACACCGAGGATGTTGACAAGCAGCCTGATAAGGAGTCCAAGAAGTTGGACCATGCAGCTAAGAAAGTCTACACTGCCTCCTCTCTTGGTCTCTGCCAGGTGAGCTCAGCCCTCCTCATGGCCTACTTCTCCCATGCCCTGCTGGGCACCATAGATGAGGTGCTTCCTCATCTGCCTGCGGACCATCAGACCACAGTCACACAGGTCCAGGACCAGGGCCGGGCTGTAGCCAAACAGCTTCAGACAGCCATGGACATTGGGGACTCCTGTGCCCACTCCGTGGTGACTTCAGTGGCCATGCACTGCAGGGCTTGGCTGAGGATCTCAACCTTCATGGAAGATACTCAGCACAAGCTGGCAGACCACCCCTCTCAGCAGGGAACATTGCAGGGGGATGCCTTCTCAATGCCCTGGACCCCAGGCCTCCTCTATGCCTTGCCTCCGCTTCCCTTGATCCACAAGGTGCTTCTCAAGGCCAGGAGGGACAAAGCACAGGTGATCCTGGTGGCTCTGCACTGGCCATGCCAGTTCTGGTACCCCGATCTCCTGAGCCTCAGCAGCAGGCTCCCAAGGTGTCTTCCCTTACGCCTGAACCTGCTTTCCATCAGTCAGGAGAAGGTACTTCACCCGGATCTTCAATCCCTGCACCTGATAGCCTGGCTCTTGAGCAGTTAGAGTTCCAGGCTTTGGGTCTCTCTGAAGCTGTTTTCACTGTTGTTGTGGAGGTGTCTCGGAAGGAATCGACTAGGAAGTGCTACGCTTTCAAATGGAAGAGCGTCTCCATATGGTGTCAGGGCAAGGGGTTGGATCCTTTGTCCTGTCCAGTGGCTAACATTCTTGACTATCTTTGGTCCTTTTCTGTCGGGCCTTCGGTCGACAACCGTTAAGGTGCACCTGGCAGTCATCTCTGCTTTCCGGGTGCAGGCCGGTCAGCAGTCAGTGGCGCAGGAGAAGGTGGTCTGCCACTTCTTCAAGGGCCGTGACCACACTTCCCCTCTGGTGCATGAGCCACCACCACCGTGGGACTTGCTGCTGGTTTTGCTGGTCATGAGCAAGCCATTTGAGCCAGTGCACAGGTGTGGTATGTCTCGCCTGTCGTGGAAGACCGCCTTCTTGGTGGCTGTCACATCAGCTGGAAGGATCAGTGAGCTCCAGGCACTATTGATGGCGTCTCCTTACCTGGTCTTCCACAGGGACAAGATTGTCCTGTGCCCCAGCCCGAAGGTTGTGTCAGAGTTTCACCTTAACCAGGTGATAAATCTCCTGGTGTACTTCACCAATCACACCTTGGAGGCTGAGCACAGGCTCCATACTCTGGACCAGAGGCGAGCGCTCATGTATTATAAAGAGCACACAGCTGGAGTTCAGGGAGAGGTTCGCCAGCTGTTTGTCACCTATGCTGAAGCTGCACCTGGCAGACCTGCAGCCAAGTGGACGATTGGCAGGTGGATCTCATCCTGCATTGAACTCTGCTATAGGTTGGCAGGTAGGGAGCCTCGCAGAGGTCTAAGGGCTCATTCCACCTGCCATACCACTACATCGGTGGCTGCTTCCAGGGACGTCCCTATTCAGGAAATCTACAGGGCTGCTATTTATAGGTCAGCACACACCTTCATTTCCCATTACTACATTGACCTAGAGTCACGTCGGGATGCTGGTTTTGGGGCCTCAGTTCTCCAATCTCTGTTTCCTAAATAGAGAGTGTGCGCCTTGCTGTCCACCTCCCATAGAACTGCTTGGCTTCTGCCTATAAGTGTGGATGAACATCATATACCACTCCTAGAACTACTGTTACAGGTGAGTAACCTCTTTTTCTGGTCTGATTGGCCATCTTTTATCTGTATTAGAGTTGTTTGATTAAACTAGATTAAACTTTTTTTTTAATTGCAGTTGTGATCCCATTTTAGGATTTAGCCATGGTCTGCAAGGTGTATTCTTGCAGATGTTGTGGAAAACATGCAGTTGAAAAATGTTCCTAAGTTTGTAAATTAGTGTATTAGGATTGACTTGAAAGTGGCTGTATGGCCAGCCTGATGCCTGTTTGGGGGAGTCCCTTAGTACGGGAGCAGATTTAGGACTCCTGCTATAGTAACTGGTTAACACTAGGTGCATTGCTGAGGCAGTTGTTTTATAGGGTGGGTACTGGCTGTATAACACTGTTGCCACATCCCCCATCTGATTTATAGAGCTTTATTAGAGTTGGTTCCTGGATGGAGCATGTTTCCTTCTCTTGTGCTGGAGGCACGCTCCTGGAACAGTGATGTCTAATCTTTCTAGAGGAGGGAGAAATGTATTTATTTTTTTAAAATGTTGATAACTGTGAAAGGCACAATAAGCTGAAGCTCGTATCCAGGTGCGACCTGGGGAAACAGGAAAAAAAACAATACATACAAAGGGAGAAACAAAATCTTGACCTAGTGGTAAGGACCAGTTCATAAGTGACAGTGAATAAAAGCAGTGTTACAATTAAGAGTAAGCCATAACAAATTCCATTATGACAAAAGAATAAGTGCCAAATTACAGAGAATAAGTAGATCATACACACAGATTTATGAGTGGAAAGGACTGGTTGGAGGACCACTAGAGGACCAAGTAGGGGGCTAAGGGAGATGAGGCAGGGGGTAAGGGAGGAAGAGGGGCAGTAGCAGGGGGCAGCGGGAGTGAGTCAAAGCAGGTGTTTGAGGACAGGGTGTGAGGAGGATTGGCAAGTAGCAGAGGAGAGCTGGTTCCAGAGGAGAGGGAAGTGCTAGGAGAATGCAGCCTGTCCAGAAGTTGAGTGGGGATGAGGAAGGGAGAAGGAGCGGGAGTCCCTGGAGCACGGAGAGTAGGAGGAGAGATAGGTAGGAAGGGTCCCAAACCAGTAATTGGTGATGGAAGACAAACAAGGAATCAGTCTCTGTTGGGGTAGGGGTGTGATAGAGAGGGAGAAGTAGAGAGAGCAGTGATGTGTGCCAAAAGAGTAATTGGTAGCAAGGTGACAGAAGGAGTTTAGGAGGGTGTCAAGCCTGGCAAGGGATAGGGCAGGGGCAGTGCCACAGACTTTGTCATCATAGTCGTATATCAGGAGTGGCATGTTCTATATTAACTCATGATGGATAGGGAGCAAAAGGCTGTCTTTATTATGATATAAAATGCTTAATTTGGGGCAAAGCTTAGAGTAGATTGCATCGATGTGGGTGGAGAAATTGAGATTAGAATCCAACCAGACCCCTAGGTATTTAAAAGCAGGCACCACCTCTGGGGGGAGCCATCCATCAGGGGAGGAGAATGCTGGGAGAGGCTGAAGCCTTGCCAGCTTTTGCCTGGTCCCAAAGGTAATTGAGACCGTTTTTTTTTTTTTTTTTTTTTTTTTAGTGCGTTTTACTCTGAGTTGGTTGGCATGGAACCAGCTTAGAACTTTGTTAAAGTCGTGGTGGAGAGGGTCTTGAACGTCTGCAGTAGATGGATGGTCCCGACGTGTAGATAACCATATTGTCCACATACATGTGGATGTAAGAGACACAGCAGATCGAGAGGAGATCATTGATGAAGAGGATGAGGCCAAGGATGGACCCTTGAGGAATCCCAGCAAGGATAGGGAGTGGGGATGATAGGGTTTTGCCCACCTTGACTGACTGCTGCCTGCCATTGAGGTAGGAGCTGAATCAATTAACAGTAGGTGCCACCAGACCAACAAGAGTGTAGCTTGTTCGGAAGGAGAGGGTGGGAAACTGAATTAGAAGCCTTACCTAAATCAATAAAGAAAGCAACGGTGATGTGTGACCCTGGTCCATCCCCAAGAAGATGGAATCTGAGACAGACAGTAGAGAAGAGATGGTTGAATGATTGTTCCTGAAGCCAGATTGGAAAGGGGAGAGAGTATCTGTAGAGGACAGGAACTCTGCAAGCCTGGAATAGACAACACATTCTTGAAGTTTAGTGAGAGAGGGAAGGAGAGAGATATAGGTTGGTAACTGCTGGTGGAGAATGGGTCGCCACCCTTGTGAAGGGAAAGTACCTTTGCAGGCCAGTGGGACAGTGCAGGAGGAAAAGGAGAGGTTTAGAAGATAAGCAGGTGGAGTGACAGTAGCTGGGGCAGAGATTCGGGGAAGCTTGGGGTGCAGCCCTGCAGGGCTGGATTTGGTAGGATTTCATGACATTAGTGTGTAGAAAACTTCCTGTGGGGGGGAAACTGTAACTACTGGAGGGAGAAGGGGGAGAGGGTCTGCGGAGGCACGAGGAGGAGGATGGTCAGGAAGAGCACAAGTTGTAAAGAATTTGTTGAAGATCGCAGAGACAGAGGAGAGGTCCGAGGCAGGAAATCCATCAATAGTCAGAACTGGGGTGGCGGCCTGGGGGAGACTGGGTCGAGAAGGGAGTGGATAACATTCCAAAATGTTGAGGGCAAGTTAAGATTGGTTTGAAGCAGCTGACCCAGTGGCACTGAGGGTTGAGGCGCTGGACGCCACACCTCGCACTACGCCGGAAACCTGAGTTCAGGAATGGACTGGTGGGGGTCAGCGGGGCGATGAAGGATCGAGCATCCGTAGACAACTCTCCAACCCTTAGGGGAGGGGGGAGTGCATGGCACGCTGTAGACTGACATCCAGCAGTGGCTAAGTGTTAGCACAGGCACACTGCCAAAGAACAGTGAGGGCCTATGTCCAGGGCGTTAGGGTGCCTCCATGGAGATGGAGCCAGCCGCTCCACCTATTGCACAGCCATGGGCCTGAGGGCAAAAATCAGGAGCCGGCAGGGTCTATGATGACCCGACTATCGGTTCGGAGAACGAGTCCCTCTGAGGGAGGTACTGGAGCTCCCTGTCAACATCCCACACAAAAAAAAGATTTGTTTGAAGGTGGGTCTTGAAATAATTTGACTTGGCTGAGCAGACCACCTTTGTAAAAGCATTTCTTTGAAATTTGTGCACTTGCAGATTTAACTGGGATTGGGAAGATTTAAATTAAGCCCAGGCACAGTCCCGGACCTTACACGTGGCTGTAAGGTCTGTTGAGATCCACGGCTGATGAAGGCATTTTGCTATGGCTTTTTAGGGGTAGGGGAGCATGGAGGTTCCAGAGTCAAGTGAAGATACCAATGAAGAAATTCAGGGCACAGTCAATGTCTGGGGCACAGGACACCGGGGACCAATCAGCAACAGCTAAGTTTTGCAGTAGGGCACCTGTATCGAGGTCACTGAGGGGCCAGAACCAAATATATTTGGGAGCTGAGTGGGGAAAATGCACTTCCTGATACAGTAGGTCAGGCAGTGATCACTGAGGGCATCAGGAAGTATACCTGCAACAGTGACACAGTGGGGGTGGAAAGAGAGCACCCAGTCTAGAAGGAAGTGGTTAGGAGTTATGAGGGTTATAGCAGGGGGGTCAGATATCAATTGGGTGAGATTTAGTGACTCAGTTTTTGTGAAGTGTGAGCTTGGAGGTGGGGAGAGGCAGTCTAGATTGAAATCGTCTAAGAGGATGAGCTCACCAGCAGCAGCACGGGAAGTGACTGAGGTGATGCAGGAGACCAGGGATGCTGGTGCAAACCAAGCCAAGGGCACCAAGGAAGAGGGACTTTGAGAAAACATAGAATCTCTCACAAATGGCCTAAATCCAGAGTCCCTGCATTCTAATCTACTCCCCACTATGGTGGATGTGTGAAGTGTTCTGTTCCATTGTTTATAAATGTTATCCTCTTTTTGTTCCTCCTGTCTCCTCTAGAGTTTGGGGGTGACCTGGTTGCACCCTTTCTCTAACTGGGAAGCCAGGCAAGCAGCTACCTTCACAACCAGCACCAGTTTGGCTCCATAACTGGCATGCAGGGGCGCACTAATAACAGGTGGCCTGTGCCCTCACTTGTAGCGGAGCACCTCACCTCTTCAATGCACATGGCCTCTACTGACTGTCACATGGGATTCCAGGGATCACATTTGAACATTGTGCAGAACTGGGGCTGTCTGTAAGAGCTGCTCTTAGATGAATTGACCACTTTATTTCTTTTTCACTGTAATATGTTTAAAGTGCCCAATGGGAGCTTATAGTGTACAAAGCAACTTCCCTCTTAGTTGAAGGGGGGCACAGAAGGAGAATTTGTGGGGTACACAATAGCCCAGCACTAGTGCTACATGCACCTATACAGTCAACCTGGGTTCAAAAGTGAGCAGTGTAGGCTGCAATCTGGGGATCACAGTTGGAGGTGCAGCATGTGGCAGCACTTCCTGGCTGCTCCCACAGCAACCAGTGTGGCTGAGCCAGAGAGACCACCCATGTAGCGAATCTCCTCTGCAGGGGGCACTGCGGATCTAGAGCGTGCTGTAGCATAAGAGGAAGGGAGAAGCGAACACCTTCCTGAATGAGCTGAAATCAAGCTTGACGAAGGTATACTGAAAATACCATCACTGTCAGGATGATGACTAATGACTAGCACTAGTACTGACCAGCTGGCTTGCCATCTTACCAGATCTGGAAAGGCCAAGGTTAGGAAGACACCCCTAAACTGAGGACCCCACATTAGGGGGCAAACCACAGAGGAACTTGAGTTGAGGTGAGCCAGCCTGGGAGAGACAAGGGAGGTTGCCAGTGGCAGCCTCAGCACTACCTAAAGGGGCCAGAAAAGCTTAAAAAAGGCAGGAGACTTGGGGAAAATTGACTATATAGGTTCTGCTTTCTGACGAGATGTAACATGCGGCTTAACTAAACAATAATCCATGTCAAGATGTGGGTTGTGTTGTAATAAACCACAGTTACAGTGTTAAAAGGGCAAAGCAGAGTAGCATCAAGCTCCTGTTACCATGGTTTGACAAAAAGGACATTGCTTGGTAATGAAAATAATCACAGGCATGTATGTTAACGCATAAAAGAGAAGTCTTTACTTTTGCAGCAGAATACAGTCACTATAACAAATAAATAGTTGATCTTCTGGCTGTTGGTGCTGATGCTGATTACTGAGCTAAAACCCACCTGTGTAGCATTGGGAGGCTATACCTGTTGCTACTGCTTGTGATTACTGTGCTAAATCCTACCAGTATAGTGAAGCACTAAAAGGTTTTGCTACTGCAGTCAGATTTGTACTAGTTTTCCTAACATTAAAAAGGCTGCAGATTATCTTGATGATCAAAATATCATGATACATTTAAAAAAAAGGTGATACAAAAAAATGTCATATCATGACAGCCCTACTGCCTGGCAGCTGTACACCCACTACCAGCAGACCATTAAGTGACATTAGCATCCACTATAAATGCAGCTGCTGACACTTCCTCCCATCTGGATCTTTTGGTGCGACTTAGATGACCCCATAGATCTGGCTAGAAGATGAGGAAATGTGTGTGTATTGGGGGTTGATTAGAGTTCTTGATCACTCCTAAAAAGTAGACCATGTTGACAAATGCAAGTTCTGTTGCAAAAAATTGCCAAAAATCTTCCAAACTTTGAAACATGGCAAAAGTACTGTCAGTGATATCCAGTACTTATAATTGGTGGAAAGGTACCTCGTGATGCAAAATGAAGTGGGTTTTAATTCCCTAGTAATGCCTGCTTCATTTTGCAGTACTGAATATCTCCACAAATGAATCGCCAGGGAGCACAGTATAGAAATGCTAACGTCCTACCCACCCAGCGGTCACATTTACATTGTCACAACAACTCTATAGCAGTAGTAAATGTTGTAGTAGCAATCTTGTAACACCAATGTTTTCTAAACCTAAGATAACGAATACCAGTGATGTTTTAGGAAGTACTGACATTACCTTTGAAATATGTGGCACTGGCGTGTTATCCGCAGCATGGGTTGATATAGCGGGAGTGTTTGACATCCCGCAGAAGGACAGATCGAGATGTGCAGTATCCCAGTGCACCGATGAACCGTGTAGTCCAAGCGATAATGTGCCATAGAAAAAGAAATATAAGCTAGTAGATGTTACCGTTTGGTAAAAGCTGCATCGATATTCAACCTTTCCACTGCATAAATGTTTATCTGAAGTTGTGGGACACAGTGTTATTCAGTGTTCTCATAGTGCATTTCGCCAGAAGTTGGTTAGATAGCAGTAGGTAACTAGCGATTCTAACACTACATAAATGTTGATTTGTGGAAAAGAAAATATTTCAGCATAAACAGTGTATGTTGAGTTGAAATTTACAGTGTTTAATAATGCATACTGTTATGCAAGAGTCACAACATAAAAAGATGTTGAAAATGGGAAAAACCCTGTGCCAAAAAAAAAAAAAGTAAGCACAAGAAACATGTTTATCGTTTTCTTTCACAGTAAATGTAACACTTTCTATTTACACCAAAGGATTACTGCATTGTTTTTACACCTTGCCACGTTACGAGCACATTAATGCACTCCAGAAGCGGGCTGTACTAGGGAA
This sequence comes from Neoceratodus forsteri, assembly GCA_016271365.2. Lineage (NCBI taxonomy): Eukaryota > Metazoa > Chordata > Ceratodontiformes > Ceratodontidae > Neoceratodus > Neoceratodus forsteri. The sequence goes on from CM028129.1 coordinate 1,421,877,453, forward strand.
TTAATGCCCGATTGGTGGTTGGAGGCACTCGGCCACCCTCGCAACTGGGCATTAATTCCCTAGTAGAGCCCACTTCTGTCATGCATTAATGCTTACATATTGCATTGGATACTAAATAACAGAATACATTTTTTTTAATCTAGCAAAAGACTGAAACTGAAGAAAATCCTCAACATGTGGAAATACAGAAAATGATGGACTCACTTTTCCTAAAACTGAATGCACTGTCCAACTTCCACTTTACGCCTAAACCAGTAAGTAGAGTTGAAAGGTACTATCCCTGAAGTCATGGGACTTGCAAACAACAAGTCAGTACAAAAAAGAGGATTCTTTAGTGGAAGCCAGAAGTTGTGGTCAGCATGCCAAATTATTCTGAAGTGCTGCAGCCTTCTGACTTGGTGATTTTAATGTTTAGGTGAACTTTTAAAAATAAATATTACATTTTGACACAATTCAGCTTATATTTTGCAGATTTTTTTTGGTTTCTATTCCTTTTCTTAATTATTAGGTTCATTTACATGGAAGCAGGATCCTTATTTAGAGGAATCACACAAGTCAGGTGTGATCAGTAATGTGGGGGTGGGGGGTGTGCCTCTCAAAGCGGCCAACTTTGATACAGACTTCAAAAACAAACTGTGGGCACTTCCAAGCAGAGAAATAAACTTAGTCACTGACATAGCACCTCCACATCTTTGTATTTTAAATGAAGCCCAGGTGAAAATGTCATCAGTAGCCTGTGCAGAGAAAATTGGAGGACTCCCACTGAACCCCAGCAGCACCATACTACTCTGGCACTTCCTCAGGGAGCCAGTTTTGTGCATTTTCACGTGGGCTGCATTTGAAATAAAAAAAACCAAAAACAAAGAAAGATGTGGAGGTGATCATACCAATGACTCCATAAAGTATTTATCTGCTTGGGAGTTCCTTCTGTTTGCTTTTGCTCCTTATTCCAGGAGCTGATCTTCTCCTGCCATCTAATCCATTGCTGAAGTCACAGTCATAGAAACATGTATGTTGGCAGAACAAGGCCCAGTGGCCCATCCAGTCTGCCCAGCCCTGCCTTATACCTGTGTGGTGGCCCTGTTGGCCATCCAGCCCCCTGTTTTCCAGTGCTGCTCTACCATCCCTGGTTTTTACCAGGCCACTGTGTATGCCACACCCTTGTTTGAATCCCCAAACTGTTAGCACATTGTATACCACTTCACTCAGTCTTTTCCACCACTCTTTCCATGACACTGTACTTTCGGATGTCCTTCCTGAACGTTACCCCAGTCAACTTCAAGGGATTGGACCGTGTGCTTATATTTGTGCTTGGGTGAACTCATTCTAATTTAGCCTCTCTTTCCTGTGGAGATATTTATGTTTCTATTCATGTTTCCCCTCCCCCAACCCCCGTCTGTGAGGGTATACATAATAAGGGTCTCATAACTTTCCCTTGTATTTTTTCTACCGTAGCCCATGGATCATCTTGGTCACCCTCCTTGGCAGTGGCGCCACCATTTTATTTATTTATTTATTGGAATGTTTCACCAGGAGGGCACACTGAACAACAAGTTGCTTGTCTCACAGTGCGACCTGAGGGGAGGGGGTACATAAGGATGAGCACAGTAGTATACAGATTAATTGGATGGAAGAACAGTTACAAACTGGTGTGAACAGGTAGACAAGATAAAGCTATTATATAGGCGTAAATACAGTTACAGCATGTGAACGTAAAACCATCAGAGTCGTGGAGCGTAGTACAGAAAAACATGCGAAACAATAAAGAGATGGTACAACATTAGCGCAATGTCATGCTGGGAGCAAGCTCAAGGAACAACTCAAGTGCTGAAAGAGGAGAAGGAGTAGAATCTAAGTGCAGAGGGAGCAAGGAAGAGGGCGAGATGAGGAGTGGGAAACAGCAATGCCAGTAGCCCCTTCAGGATTATAGGGAGACCCTGCAAGGGGAGTTGGAGAGGATAGGCCACCAACCCATATTCCACATTAGGATGCTGAGAACCCTGCCTGGGGTAAAGAGTTGGAAGGCAGAAACTAGGAGAAAAGGAAATATAGGAAGGTTAAAGCAGAAACAGTTGGGAGAGAGGAAATAATGAGGGGTAGAAGTAGGAGACTAGGTGGAGAAGCCCTGCAAGGAGGTTGGGTACTGGAGGGGAGAAGCAGCTAATCAGAGGTCCACTTCAGGATGCTGAGAACCCTACCAGGGGTAAAGAGAATTGGAGGGCTAGAGGTAGATTTGGAGGGCTGGAAGTAGGAATAAAGGAAGTTGAGGGTTAAAACAGGAACAACTGGGAGAGAGGAAGTTATGGAGGGCAGAGTGAAGGGAATAGGTGGGGGGGGGGGGAGTTCCAGATTTTAGGGAGGGGGTGGGCAACGGCTGACAGACCAGTGAGGGTGGAGCAGTGGCACTGGAACAATTTTTACAGTGGGGGTGCTGAAATCCATTGAACAAAACTATATAGGAAGCCATAAGGAATTGTACTTCAAGCAAGGGGGTGCTGCCGTACCCACAGCACCCCTAGTTCCAGCACCTGTGGAGCGGTATGGAACCACCAAGATGCGTGTGCCACTAGATCAGAGAGAGTGTGTCACCCTGTGACTGTCCTTCCGCAGTTGTGGGCTGCAGAGCCTCACACATTACTCCGGGGGCACACCAGGGACCTATACAGGGTGAAGGAGCACCTCCTTGCTTCAACTGCTGATCCCTCTTCCTTTGTTTCTGACATTATGATAATTTCTGCAATAACTAACTGATGTCACAAACAGAGGTTTAAGACATCTATGAAGGATTAGACTGCAGAAGCAGATTAACTCTAGCAGCAAGAAACTTGTTTCAGTAATGAAAAAGAAAAGCTAAAAGCTGACAGTATATAAAATAAAGCTGAATTGTGTCTAAATATCATTTTTTCAAAGTTCCCCAAAAATGACAAACACCATTTGATATGGTTTAATGAGTTGTCTTTTGCCATGTCAGTCACCCAGGCTTGTGTCACTGCTCTGGCTGTGCTGCTGCAGGTCCACAGGAGGGAGAGAAGGCAGTCTCCCACTGGATGATGATCAAGGCCACTGGTTTTTGGGTCTCACTGGAAAACTCGGTAAAATTTCAGAATTTGGGCTGCCTGAACATCTGTAAACGCAAAGAATTTCACGGAATTAGGCATTTTATACCAGATCCATAAATCTTCAAAATTTATATATTTTTTTGTATTATTGCTTCCTGAACTTTTTTCTGTTTGCTTTATTTAATGCTCTGTATATTAAGCCTTCTTTTATTCTGATTATTTATACACATACTAAAAGAATGACATTAGAATCCTGGTAAAATCCAGAAATTAGACTGTCACCGGTGCAATTCCCAGAATTTGTCTTGGAAATGGAATGTCAGTGTTTGAACCACCATAAATCAGTGGCCTTGATAATGATCTGTGTGGTGGGTGGGCAGCAGGCTCAGCTGCTTATCCACTCCCACCCCCAACCACCACCACCTTGGGAGCACAGCAGCTGCTGCTGGGAGAGGAAAGACGCTGACTGGTCTACGCATCATTCCGTGATACCTCTAGGGCCTCTCTATCAATTTCCAGTGTAGGGAGCAAGTGAGAACATTAGTGGCTACCACACGGCTTTAAACTGCTCCACCCAATCCTAATCTTCATCCTTCATTTCTAAAATCCTGCAACTGTTTGATTCCTTTTTTTTTTTTTTGTGTGTGTGTGTTGGGGGGACCCTTGAAGCTTAAAGAGCTACTGACGTCTCAAAGAAAACTTAAAAAAAACATAATAATTAGATACAATTCTGCCTGCATTTCATTTATGTTTTATATATTTCTCCTCCCCATTATTTAGTACTAAGGAAATTTGCATGGTTATATGATCTTTATCCCTTAGAGTTCCTTTAGAGTCCATCTACCTCTATAGGTTAATCCCTACTTCAAGTCATAGTCCTCTGTTGTGACATCACAATCTGTTGCCATGGGAGTAACTGTGATACCACAAGCAGTGTTGTATGACTTCAGGTAGGGAGAAAGCAGTATGAATAGACAAACTCTTCAGGAGCAAAGTTCCTGGTTTCATACAAGTGATCTCAATAGATAATGGGGAGAAGAAATACAGCATTAATGGGAAATACAAGCTGGATTGTGTCTAAATATTAGGTTTTGTTAAAGTTCTTCTGAACATGTCACCAGCTCTTTAAGATGGAAAAAAGTAGGATTTTGGAGTAAATTGGGGCGAGTTACCCAGAAACGAGGGGCAGGGACTTTTGGACTGGCCACAGGAAACCTAACATTATATTCTCTATAATGCATTCTCTAGTATTGCATGCTACTTTCTTTAAATGAACTAGGAGTTTAATACATATATTGCTACAAGAATACTGGTTGTATAGTATGCACTGACTGACAATTTCACTTTATAATTTGACAGCCTGTTCCTGAGATTAAGGTGGTATCTAACCTGCCTGCCATCACTATAGAGGAAGTAGCACCAGTGACTGTCAGTGATGCAGCACTACTTGCTCCAGAGGAGGTTAAAGTAAGAACTAAGTTAACTTGTTCCTTGTTCTTGTATGATGTCTGTGTGTTTTTGGAGGAAACAAACGAGTTTCATTTTAGATTATTTCCTAAGTTTGTTTAAACAAAATTCTAAAGTATTTTCTACAGTATCTTTCTGATTGTGCTAACATTTTCCTTTTTAGTTCGAGTGAAATATTTGCTTAGTACACTTTTGTACGCTTATATTAAAATGCAAACATTTATGGAAATTATAAATTCCAGAATTTTATAAGCTACATAGAGTTCCTTGTTTTTAAAGTTTTCAGTACATGTAAGTTTGATAAGATAGTTGTGTCAAGATATCTATCTCTGTATATCAGTATCTTGTTTGTGCACGCTCTCTCTCTATGTACATATGGTATATGTAACCGATAATCCACTACTGGGCATACGGTCATGCCCTGATATATGCATGTTTTGGTGTGCATATATCTTATCATGACCACACATCCTGTAGTGGATTATCTGTTTCATAAAATGATCACTTTTTAGGGGGTTAAAAATATGGCTAAACAAAGTGAATACAGGCTAAAGATCCTTTTCTTCCCTTTGTGCCAGCATATTCCAACCCCTGAAACACAACTGTATATATGTTACTTACTTATCCAGCTGATCCTGCCGTTTGTCTTCTCCCTTCAGTTCTGAGCGTTTTGCTTTGTTTTAATCAGTCAGATTGAGTGGCTGTCCCTTAATAAAATGAGCTTTAAAAAAAAGGTTTTAGCAGTTCTTTTGCTATGATTTACACAAAAATGAACTTATCTTGTGCCACAACTAATTCAAGATATCGAATTGTGCTGCCAACTCTGTGATGAAACAGGGCTTTGTTGTTTTCTGCAGTAAAAAAGATGTGTAAACCATAACAAATGGACTGTTCTAAAGATTTTTTTAAGCTCTTTCACAAACTGCCAGCCTCTCAATCCAACCGCTAAAAAGTGAAAGTTAAACTCAGGAGTGAGGGTACAAGACAAATGGTAGGATCAGCCAGTTAAGTGATAAATTTAAATTACAGTGGTGTCTTGGGGGTTGGACTTTGTCTTGGGACAGGTACTATATTCAGGGACGAAAAGATTTTCAGCTTGTATTCACTTTTTTTCAGGGTGCCAGTTTGTGTGCGGAAGGTGTGGAGTGCTTTCCTAGCCCAGGCTGTCATTACGCAGGTTCTGGGGGAGGCTTGAAAGAAGTGCAGGTGTGCAGTCATCATGGAATAACTCATAGTCATGTGGTGTGTTTTGTCCAATCACAAAGCATGATTTTCTTATTTTTCTTCCGCATTGTATAAAAAAATGTATAGAGTGAATATCTGATGTGCCTTGGGGTCGTCTGACTTAATTCTCACCCCATTCCATCTGTAAGGAAGTTGAGATGGTACAGTATAGGAGAATGCGGTGAGAGTTAGGTCCGACGACCCCAGTGAACACTCCCAACGCCGGTTGTGGGGGTGGTAGGGTTGGTAACCATAACGCCGAATTTTCCATACTTTTGTCGCTGTGCTAGGAACCCTAACTGATGTATTAATAGAGTTTTTTGCAGTGAATTTCCTTACTTTTTGAGAAAGTGGAAACTTACCAGTATGTGGTTGTGGGGGCGAAGGGCCCTCCAGGTCCTGTGCTCCCATGCATGCATATTCATGTAATTGTCTCTGATTTTCATGTGGGCTTCTATGTAACCATAAGTGTAGAGACATTGTAATTGACCCTTCTCTCCCATTATTTCCGTAATGGAATGGGTCCTGCACTCCCATCTATCTGTAAGTGTAGAGACATTGTAATGAGCCCTCATCTCCCTGTGGGAGCACAGGGCCCTCTGGGCCCTGCTGTCCCAGTACTGCATAATGGAGGGCCCTGCGCTCCCCTTACTGCATAATGGTATCCTTATCTACCCATAAGTGTAGAGACACAGCACAGGCCTAGAGACGTTCCACGTAACCCTTGTGCTGCAAATGGCGCAATATCAAAGTAACAAATGGAATATAGGAAAAAATTCTGTGGCAGTTGTAATCATGGCCTGGCAACCTGCATACTTAGGATAGGATCAAAGGGGAGGGGGTGACGGATGGGGAAATCACAGAAGGTAGAGTGCTAGAGGGGTTAAGGGCACTGAGGATAGACAGGCACCGGGACTGGATGGCATACACCCCAGGGTACTGAAAGAGTTGGCAGAGGTATTGGCAGGCCCATTGGCAGGCCTGTTTAATGCCTCTGTGGACTCAGGGTGTGTACCTCAGGATTGGAGGATGGCTCACGTGGTTCCACTCCGTAAGAGCTGTCCCAAACATGAACCAGGGAACTACAGACCAGTGAGTCTCACGTTCATAGTGGGGAAACTGATGAAAACAGTCTTGAAGGAGGGGCTGGTGACTCTGCTGGAGGGCAGTGGGGCAGGACAGTTGGCAGCATGGCTTTGTCAAGGGCAGATCCTGCCAGACCAACCTAGTGGACTACTATGACTTGGTGACTAGGGAAATGGACAAAGGGCATGCTGTGTATGTCCTGTACCTGGACTTCAGTAAGGCATTCGAATCGGTGCCACGTGGAAGACTAGCATGTAAGCTAAGGGGCACAGGGGTGGGGCAACATTGGTGGGATGGGTGGAGAACTGGCTGCAGGACAGCAGCAGAGGGTGGTGGTGGGAGGAGAATTATCATCCCCAAGGGCAGTGATGAGCCGGGTCCCACAGGGGTCAGTGCTGGGGCCGGTGTTATTTGGAGTATTTATTGCAGACATCTTGGTAGGCGTAAATAGCAGAATCAGTCTGTTTGCGGAGGACACCAAGATGGTAGCAGTGGTGGATGACCAAGGGGGGTGGCAGGGATTGCAGGAAGATCTAACAAGGCTGAAGACATGGTCTGGCACCTGGCAACTTGGTTTCAATGCCAAAAAATGCAAGGTGTTGCATTTTGGGGTAAAGAATCCTAGGAGGAGCTACCATCTGGAGGGTGTGCAGCTGTCTGTGACTGAGGAGGAGAAAGATCTGGGGTTGCTCATAACAGGAGCAATGAACAACTCGGCACAGTGTAGGAAAGCAGCAGCAGTAGCCAACAAGATGCTGGGTTGTATTGCAAGGGGTATAACCTCTAGGAGGAGGGAGGTGATTCTGCCATTATACAGATCGCTGGTCAGACCCCACCTGGAGTACTGTGGTCAGTTTTGGTGCCCTTACTGAGTTTCATACTGAGTTTTTTGAAATAGGAGTTAAAGAGCCTGAAAGGCCCATAAATTACTCCTATGTATTATTAATAGTAACTAAGAACAGAACCTGTGAGAATAATTTTATCCAGATGTGCTTTATAGGTCTGTTTAGATTTACTAATTATCACCTCCAAAGGCAAAGCATTCCATAACTTAACAACCCTCACTGAAAAAAAGAATTTCCTGGGAAGAAAATTACATTTCTTTAATTGTAACTGTAGGGGATGTCCTCTTAAATTATGAGACACATCCTTAAAGCGGAAACCCAATTTAACCGTAAGATAAGGATCATTTAAGATATCGTACATAAGAAGGAGATCGCCCCAATGCGTCTTAATGATAAAGGCATAAGGTGTAAAGAGGTTAATCTACTCTCATATGGTAACTCTTTCAAATCTCTCACCATTTTAGTATACCTTCTCTGTACTCTCTCTAGCAGCATGATATCCTGTATCTGACATGGACACCATAGTTGAGACAAATAGTCCAAATGGGGAATAAAGTATGCTCTAAATAATGGCATCGGTACCCTCTTATCCCTTGAAACAGTGTTACGTCTTTTGGACCAAATTATACGATTGACTTTTAAAATAACCTCATTAATATGAGAGGTAGGAAGGAAATCCTCAAATATTAAAACACCCAGTTCTTTTTCAGAAGTAGTGCTTGTCATTAACCTGTTATCCAAGGTGTAGATATATTTTTTATTATTCTTCCCAAAATGCATTACTTTACACTTTGAGAAATTAAGTTTCATCCCCCATGTAGCAATCCATTTGGTCACTAAATCCAGGTCTTTTTGAATAGGTGATATTTGTTCTGGATTTTCACTTGGTCCTCCGATTTTTATATCATCTGCATATTTTACTGTGCTTAGACAATTTTCTTTAGTAATATCTGAAATAAAAAATTGAAAAAGGGTGGGGCCCAGCACTGATCCCTGTGGAAACCCACTGGTGACAAATCCCTTACCTGAAAAATTACCATTGATCATTACTTTTTGAGAACGGCCATTCAACCAACTTGCTAGCCATCTTATTAAATTTGGGGTAATATTTAAAAGGTGCAGTTTTTTTATTAATGCCCAGTGGGGAAGATAGTCAAAGGCTTTGCTAAAATCAATAAAAACTACATCATATGGGGACCTATTATCCAAGTGTAAACTCAAATCCTCATAGAAACATAAGTTGGTTAAGCAGCTTCTCCCTTTCCTAAACCCGTGTTGTTCCGTATCTATATTTTCAAAGGTTACTGTTAACAAATCCTTGATAATACTTTCTAAGATCTTACACATAGAGGATGTAAAACTTACAGATCTATAATTTTCCCAAATATTTTTTGAACCTTTTTTATATATGGGTATTACAAAAGCAGTTTTCCAATCATTTGGCACATAACCGTGGTTTAGACAATGTTGAAATAAATATTTCAAGGGAGTGGCCAAACTGTCTGCTGAAAGATATAATAGATGTCCTGGAATATCATCAGGAGATGCGCTAATCTTACCTTTTAAATTACCTAGCTTGTCAAGAATATCATTTTCGGAAATGACAATATTATCTCCTGAAGGAAGATCAATAAAATGTTTGGTTTGATTTGGCTGGAAAACGTTACAAAAATTGGTATTGAATAAATTAGCCATTTCTAGTGGATCACAAATTAATGTATCACCTAATTGGATAGGACCAACTAGACAAGAAGATTTCTTTAAAGAGTTGATGTATGAATAAAAAGATTTACTATTATCTTTGTGTGCACTACCAGCTAATTTTAACTCAATCTTTCTTTTGGCCTTACATATACTATATTTGCATTTTTTTGGGATATCCAAAAAAGAGTTCCAGTTAACACTGTACGGGATTTTAAATAAGTACCATAACATTTATCCTTTTTTTTTTAATGAGTTTAATCAGATCTTTGTTCATCCATTTAGGTTTAGATTTGTTAGTTAGTGACTTATATCTAAAAGGAACATGATCATTCCTTAACTCAATATAATTATGTTGTCATGTAATATATCATAAAATTCCTCTATTTTCTTGGAACTAAAGATGGACAACCAATCAACACTATCTAATTTATTTTTAGTACTGTCAATATCAGCTTTGTCATATATATATAGGTTTTAGTTCTACCAGATGCAAAAATAGAAACATGTGCGAAGACAAATCTAATAGAACAATGGTCACTATTACCAGGTGGGGAATGAATACCGATATAAGATAGAGTCAAGGATTTACTGTTAAAATACCAGATCTAGCATATTAGAACCTCGAATGAATTGATTAACTCCTTGGGATAATCCGCATTGCATACACATATTAATAATCTTTTTTCCTGAATTAGAAGAGGCAATCCTATTATCCCATACTATGTCAGGCAAATTAAAGTCCCCTGTCAAGATGATATCACCCAGTGAACATGCAGTCTCAATTTCTTCAATAATGATGTCTAAATAGTCCGAGGATGCACTTGGAGGACGATAGCAAACCTTTAATATTACATACTGTTGTTTATTAATCATCAGTTTGATCCATATAGTTTCTGTAATACTATTTATTTTATTCGATATATCAACAACTTGTAACTCGTTCCTTAAGAAAATAGCGACACCACCACCTTTTTTTATCTTGTCTGTCGCGTTTAAATAAGGTATACCTGGGAAGGCAGAGGCCAGTTACCTAAAGAGGGATATTAGATTACTGGAAGGGGTTCAACGCAGAGCAACAAAGAAGATCCAGGGTCTGAGGGAGTTACCATATGAGGTTAGACTGAGGGAGTTGAACATGTACTCTGAGGAGGAGAGGAGGGATGGGGGGATATGATTAAGACCTTTTCAGTACATGAGAGGAATAAACAGGACAGGCACTGAGGAGCTGTTCAAGGGGAGAGTGGGGAGAGAGACTTGGGGTCATGACATAAGATTGGAGGGTGGAAGGTTTAGGAGGGAAATGAGGAGGCATGTCTTTACGAAAAGGGTGGTAGCAGAGTGGAACACACTACCGGCAGAGGTGGTGGCCTGTAAAATGGTTGGATCCTTAAGGAGGGGCTGGGATAGGGCAAAATGGAGGGTCATTGGAGGGGGGTGGGGTAGGAGGGGCAGCTACAGAGTATGGGTGCTAGCTGCAAAATCGAGCAGACTCAGTAGACCAAATGGCCTCTTTCTGCTGGCAGTTTCATATGTTTGTATACTTGCTTAGTAGCTGCATTTAGCGAAAAATCCATGTCTCGAACCGTTTTCAAGATATAGCCGGCGAAGGGTACCGTGACCTCCGTAATGTTATACTATGGGAAATTTCTAAACTTCAAAATGGTATAACTATGGAACTGATGTAAATGTTATGACCAAACCAATAAAAGGAACGTCTGTGGTGCAAGCCGTTTCTACCCTGCAAATTTCAGACCAAAAGTCCTAACCGTTTATTTGCAGTGAAGTGGCAAAGAAACAGCAATTTTTTTTAAGGTAATGTCTCAAATTTTGCGAACGTTTTTGTGACAGTATCACAAACTTAGCAGTACGTTTGCAAAAGTGTCTCAATTTGTGAAAGTTTCACAGAAGTAGTGTCACAAATTTGTGACACTCTCAATGACCAAATTAAAAAAACTTATTTCCAAACATTATTTTTAAAATCTAACGACAGGATCATGTTCCTTGGGCCCCGATTAGGTAAACACAACTGTTGGTGTTTACCAAGGGGCAGTATTTTTTGAATTAGAGTTTTTTCCGTGTCGCTAACTGAAAACAAGATTGCAGAAACACAACACTACATTCCCATTTGCGAAAGCAAAAACTGCTTTCGCACCAGGCATCTAATTTTTCCTATAGGCTATAATGGAAAAATTTAAACTTCAGTAACTTTTGAACAGATTAATATTTTTTCACCAAACCTTCAAAAGGCGATTCAGTGACCCAGACCTCATATACTGTAACAATTTCAGACCAAACTCCCAAACCGTTTCGGACTTAAAGAATTTGCACCTAAATGGTAAATTTCAAATTTTTTGGCACTCTGCTGCTCCACAATCGCACCACCGACTGGAACGAAACTTGCCAGATCCAGAGATCTATGGTACCAGATGGGGCATGCAAAATTTCAGGCAAATCGGTCTAATGGTTGCAAAGTTATTAAAGTGCAAAATGTTGCATTTAACATAGAAGTGGCAGTACAGCTGTAACTATAATGGCACTACCATGCCACTATAATATATAGGGGGCTGGATATTCAGACTGTGCCAGGTAGTGGCACAAGCCTGGGTGCAGTGCAACTGGGCTGCGCGGGGGCCAAGACCAAACGATATTCAACGGTGATGCGCCATGGCACAGCACCGTTGAATATGGCAGGAAGGGCACACATACTGCAGCATGGCGCAGTGGCACTGCGCCAGCGCAAGACACAGAGAGGGAGCACGGGGATGCGCCAGCGCAGGTACAGTTGCGCTAGGTGCATCACCCGCGATATTCAGCCGGGGACATGCAAATGAGGCCATAATACATGCAAGGCACAAATGGGGCCATTTGCATGTCATTATGGCTCCATTTGCATGCGATGCGCTGGGTTCCGGTGAAGTGCACCTGGTGCCCTGCCAAGCTGCTGCCGTTGGGGGTCAGAACCCTGGTGGTCTGTTGCAGCCCCCCCCCCATCGCCCAATCATGGGCATCTGAATAGAGACCTGGTGGTCTAGCGGTCCCCCCACACACACACCTGATCGCGGGCATCTAAATAAATAAAGAGACCCTGGTGGTCTAGCGGTCCCCCCATGCCCGATCGCAGGCAGTTGCCGCTTACATAGCCGTCACTGGTGAGCCTGTGGTACCCCCCTCCCACCCTCACATAGACCTCGCACCCCATCAGCGGGCGGCAGCACCTGCCGCATACCCGCCCAACGCCCGCGAATGACTGGTGCAGTATGCTCTGTAGGCCTATTGGTCACAGGTTGGACCAATGGGCTTTACAGCTCACTGCTTTACACAGGGCCAGATGTATGAATGAACGATTCATTCACATATCTGGTCCTGTGTGTAGAGTGTGGTCTGTAGCCCATTGGTCCAACCTGTGAACCAGTAGGCTTACAAGTCATACTGTACCTGTCATTCAGCGGGCAAACGGGCGTTATATGGGTCGGGTGCTGCCGCCTACCATTGGGGGTGCCAAGTGGCCGAGGCTCCTCTGTGGGGGGCACCACTGACCACCAGGTAGTCTATGTAGTGGCAACCGCCTCGCGATCGGGCAGGGAGGGGATCTACTAGACCACCAGGGTCACTTCTGTTAATTCGATGCCCACGATGGGGCGTGGGGAACCGCTAGACCACCAGGGTTACTTATACATTGCAGCTGGGGTGGGTGGGGAGTCCACTGGACCACCAGGGGGCATGTATGCTTTGCAGCGATGTTCCAAGTGGGGCGGTGGCCAACCACAGCTGGCGGCTGCTGTGTTGCGCCTTGCAATACTGCAGCCCACCTGTGGGTGGCCTGGACTTGCTCCCACTTTTCCGGGGCTTAACATTGAGCCCCCACTGTGTGGCGCAATGCAGGGTTGCACGGGTATATGCGCCGCACATCCCGGGCTGAATATCAGGATGGGCACGCCCCCTGCATCTGCACCGCATAGGCTTGCATTGCGCCCCGGTGCTTCGGGAACTGCGCTGCGCCTGGCAGCCTTTAGAATATCCTGCCGGGAGCAATGCGCGGTTGCTCCAGCGCAACCCCTTTGAATATCCCAGCCATAGTCTATACTTGTAATAGTTCATGAATAGGTCGTTCCTTGTTTCGTAATAAGCTGTAAGTAGTGTTAATCACTATTGGATATGGGGTAATATCTGTTTTTTTATAATGGGGGAAAGTCCCAACCACGTGAAATAAATATACAGACACACACACACAGTGCCACACCAGCGTAAATAAATTGGGTAACTAGTGTTATTTTTTCTAACAGGATAAAAGTTATGTAGAACATGTTCTAACTACCTAGATTCAGTTCACTATTCGCATTTAGACAATCTTACACTGACCATGCTTAGCCACCGTAAAAAGTCCTCAAGCTCAACTCCTCCTACCACCCAACCAAGTGGTCCTCCAGCTCCATCCCCACTGCACTCAAGATGTTTTCATTTCACTGGATGGAGCTTACCTCCTTCTTCACAGCTCCAGCTACAAAACTAGGATTGTTTATTTTTCAGGATACTTTGTGAAATTTTTGAAGTTTTGCTTCTGTACTCGACACCCTGTCGCCAGCTCTCTGCTTCATTGAAGTTTGCCATGGAACAGAGAAGGAAGCCAGGGTTAAGAGGTGAATGGTGTGCAGGTTCTCCAGGTCATCACAGATGCTTACGTGTATTGCCTGGGCATTGCCCATGACATGAAGCATTGCTGCTGGTGCCAAGAAGTGCAGCTGCAGGCACTAGAGTGCTGACTGCTGGTGTTACAGGGCAAGCCAGGTACTGCACACAGCCTGTCAATGCCTGGAAAGTTGTCAGTGTAGCTATAGGCCCAGGAGGTATCCTTTCAGGCCGAGAGGATGGCGTGGTCCTGGACCTACTGATGGTGGAGGAAAAATACACAGTGGATCTTCCTACTCTTTGAGAAAACGAAGAGTTTCACAACTTTCTTCAAGGGTGAAGTGTATCTTTGGTGCACCAGGCACAAGAAGAAGAGTTTACACTGGTTGAAGGATCACTGTCAGTCAAGGAGCCACTCACCTTCTCCACTTCCCAAGGGCCCTTGTGGTCAGTTGTCTTCTAAGGAGGTTGAACTACCAGTGAAGAGCCTGTCAATCTACCTGTGGAACTCCCATCTGGGCAGCCAAAGGTGTACATGCTAATCGATTAGCTGGTCGACCACATTGACATCAAGGATGAATCCATTGAAGGAGACTAAGTCTTGCTTTCCCAGACTTTGGTGCTGACGATGGCCCAGGCTTGGTGAGCTGGGGGTGACCGGGTGGCCCTCTGATGACTTTGCCTCTTCTGGTCATCTTAACCTCGATACAGTGTCCAGTGCATCTGGTGCCCAGGCATCCTGTACAGAGGTATCCAAACCTGGTGGCTCATACATTGCCGACCCTTGGGTCAATGTTCAAGATTGCGGTCTCACTCTTGTTATTGTCGTGGAACTTCTCTTCCTCCTTGTCTGGCTCCCGCCATTGACATCAAGTCCATTGCTGATGGGAAAAAGTGGTCTAGGAGAAGTGGACATGTGGAGCATTCATCCAGGGTCGGTGCCGGATGGCAATGTTGGCAAACTCAGCCCAGAGATGGCTTCACATCCTGGCACAAACTCTGGTTGTACACTCTGCAGCTCCACTACCCTTTGCTGCTGGAGGCCCCACTGCCGCAACCACCACTGGACGCTCCAAACGACTCTAGAACAGAGTCTGGATTTCCTCCTCTCCTGTTGGTTATGGTTACCAAGAAGAGAGGTTCATCCACACCACCTGTTGGTGATCAGCACTGCTATATCCAAACACAAATTCGGATGTGTCATTTGTTCCATCAACCTCATGTTGGCAGGATGACAGCCAGCGACTGACTGGTCCTCTTCAGAGGACCACTCCTAGTTTGCTGTACTCCTGGACTAAATGTCTGTGTCTCTGGACACTCCACTGGAGGAGGTTCAGAAGAAGGAGACCTACCCACTGTTGGAATCCTGTAATGGGATTCTTCACCTGAGGTGGTCTTTCCTATATCCCCTGTAGTGCTGAACCCTGCACTCTGCATCTGGCAGCACACAGCCTCTTGCCAGGCCCTGCCACGTCATATGGACCATAAATATGCCATCCACTTGGACGGGTTATCTTGGTTCTTAGAACACCCACCGCTGCAGATTCTAGTGGCAGATGCACTGTTCCATACAGTAAAGGTGCACAGCATGTCAGACAAGCCACCAAGCTAGTAATCCAAAAAAAGTAGGACTACCTTGGCTGTAAATTGTCCACAGCTGCATCCTTGGGGTCCACTTGGCTAGCTGTGTGGCTTAGATGGCTTGCTACACCCATGAGTTGTTTGAGTGACTCTCCAGCCTGACTCCTCTGCTTCCTGAGTAAAGCCAGGAAGATTTTCTGGATCTCTGAGATCTCACTTCAAGGAAGCTCTTGCTGCAGGCCAGCACCAGTAGGACTTAGCTGCCAGGCACAAGGACCACATGGAAACATTCTAGCTAGCAGTCTACTAGGGGGGCCGCCCACTGCCGACGTCACCCTCTGATGTCGGCCTATCATACAAAGGTGGACAATCCCTCACACCCTTCTCAGTTCTTTCCTGCCATCGACCTGCGCACGTCAGACCATAGCAGACACCGCAGCTTCAGTCAAATGCCATTTGTTGTGCTTGCCACGCTTTTCTTATTTTTTTAATTTTCCTTAGTGCTGACATCAATTTTTCAGTGTTCCAGACAAGTTTATGTCTTCTCTACCTGCTTTGTCTTCCAACTGCTCCTCGAAATGTGCCTGCGGCAATCAAATTCCTGAAAAAGATCATGCTGCTTGTATCCTGTGCCTAGGCCCCAGCCACGACACCAAAGCCTGTCTGATCTGCCAGAAATTCAACAAGGCCACTCGCAGGTGTTGTCTGAAGTTTCTAGAGAGCCATATCATCGAGTAGAAACTAATCATGATGGAAAAGGAGCTGCAGGTCAGGAGCTCTTCAGCTTCACCAACCTAGTCTTCCAGGGCTTCCTCCTCTTTTCAGTCCTGGGAAAAATCTGGTGGGAAGCATAAGCACTGGGACAAACACCAGGACCGGTCTGCTTTCAACTCGCGGTCTCCACACAAACCTTCGACCGCATTGGGGTCATCCTCCCCCTACAGCCTTACTTGCCCTTGTTTCCGCAGGGCTGCTGCCCACCCTTATCTCTATCACGGGCAGCAGCTCCTCGGGGCAGGGGACTTTGTCTCCTGCTCCTCAGCCCCTGACACTCGGATCCATTGTTTCTATAGGCTCTCAGCCAGGAAGCTTGGCCAGTGTGAGTGCATCCAGCGTCAGCTCCTCTGCTGTCACCCCCGGCCACAGTGCTGCCTATGTTGGTCCCTTCTCAGAGATCCGATGCCAGCCCTTCTCAGCAGCCTACTGGCATTGTTTCTAGTCCGGCGTCACCTCTGTCTTCACCAGGAAGGTCTCCTCTCCTCTCTCCCCGGTACCTGCCTCTTCTCTTCCGGCGAACTGGACTCCGCCTCAGGTGTCCTTAACCAGTGCCCACCAGGTCTCCGCCAGCCCTGCTGCTGCCACAATGTGCAGAGGCCCGGTGCCAGTATTGCCCCTGTTGCAGCCTGCAGGCCCTGCGCTGGTCCCACAGACTGCGCCTGCTGGCCCTTCACCGGTGTACCCTACGCTGGCCCCACCAACCCTGACACCACCCTTTCCTTGCGCAGCACTGGCCTATCTTATCCATCTGTGTATAATTATCCTCCACCAGTGGATTACAATGCTCTGTTTTCTGTATGAGGGTCCTTCATGCAAGAGCAGACCCCTGCTTCTCCGGGCTTGCCTCCGGCTTCCCTTTCGGCAGCCCACTGGGGATCTTCTGTCCCCCAGACTGGGTGTGACCGGGTCCCAGTAACACCTGTTCGTCAGGGTCCAGCAGATCCAGGCTCCAACACCGGCTCTGACACTTGCCAGGATGGGCACCTGCTGGCTGAAAGTGAGCCAGACAAGCCAGATGGGAATGACTCTGACTACTCAGTCTTCCTTAACCCCGAAGGATTCCTCTGAGTGAACCAGTTAAGGTGGTTTCTATGTCCCTCCCGATGATCCATCGTTCATGGACATCATGCGTTATATCCAGGCCACGATAGGCTGGAAAACGGAGGTGCAGGACCCAGAGCGGCATCACCTGCCCATTTATCTGAGGCAGCCTGATGCCTTCCCATTACTGACTCTTGTGAAGATGTTACAAGGGAAGCCTGGAATCACCCCTCCACAACTCCAGCGATTCCTAAGAAAACCAACAGGCTGTACCAGCTCCAGCTGGTAAGCCTTTTTTTTTGGTCAGCCCAAAGCTGATTCTGGTCATCAACATGGCACATGACTATATCAAGAAGCCCAAGCACCTCTGCGCCCTCCCTCTGACAGGGAGCCTAAGCAGCTGGACCCCCCCCCAGGCAAGCGAGTCTTCACAGCCTCCACCCTGGCCTTTCGAGCCATTAATTGAACCCACATGGTCCAATACCAGAACGTCCTCTAGGACCAAGCCAGGGAACTGGTGCAGACATTGCCTGATGACCCCTCCAAAACTCCGCTTAAACAGGTCCTCAAGGCAGGTTCCAGTGTTGGGACCCATGTCCTTTGGGGTGCCTGTAATGCCGTGGATGCCTCAGGCAGAGGAGCGGCCGGAGGTGTCTGTCTCTGGTGCCATTCCTGGCTCAGAGTGTCTGGATCTGCCTCTGACGTTCAGTCGAGCATCCTGGGTGCCCCCTTCCAGGGTTCTGCCGTCTTCGGGGGGGGGATGTGCAGGATATAATTTCCTCCCTTCGGGAATTGGGCCATGCCCTCCGGTCTATTCACTCATTGTACCATACCCAGCATAAGGTGGGCCAGCAACCATGCTATCGTCACTCCTCCTGTAGACAGGTCTGCCATTCCACCAAAGGTCAGGGTAAACACAAAGTGGCATTGGCCCATCAGCAACAGTCGCCACAGTCCCTCGAGCTCCCACGACCGTCCTTCCAGGACCTGCTCCTGACTCCTTAGCCGACACCCCCTCCCCCCCAAAGGGGTTCTGGGGGATGCTGTCGGGGGTCGGTTCTCCCTTCACCTTGATGGGTGGAGGGGCATTAACGTGGACAACTGGGTTCTGCAACTCCTAGAAGACAGCCACATGCTACTAGACCTTCTCGAGAGACTCCCAGAAAACCCTCCAGGAAGCTCCTCTCACCCCCCCCCCCCAGCTCATTTGTCCCTTGTCGGGGAGGAAATTCAGGCTGTTCTGCAAAAAAGGGCCATAGAGCCTGTCACTCTGGCTCAGAGGAGCAGGGGATTCTACTCCCACTTCTGGTCACCAAAAAGACCTGGGATCTCCAGCCCATCCTGGATCTGAGTCATCTCAACCTGTACACGGAGTAAAAATGCTTCAGGATGGTCACCCTTTAGGGTTTGCTACCCCTTCTGCACCAGGGAGGCTGGCTCTGTTCACTGGTCATGCGGGATGCATACCTGCATATCATAGTTTTCCCCTCCTACCGGCACTTCCTCCGCTTCTGTTTCCAGGGAGTCCATTTTCAATTCCGGGCCTTCCTTTTGGCCTGTCCTCAGCCCCCTGGATCTTTACCAGGTGCCTAGCAGTGGTGGAAGCTGCCTTGAAGTGGCAGGGCTTCTGTATGTTTCCCTACCTGGACGACTGGCTCCTAGCGGCTCCCTCCCAAGACCGTCTTGTCCAGATCCTGGAGTGTACCTTCTGCCTCTTCCAGGCCTTGGCTATCACCATCAGTTGGCTGAAGTCCTGCCTGTCTCCTTGCCAGCTCCTCTGGCATATAGGGGCGGTTCTGGATACCACCCAGGGCATGGCCTTCTTACCCATGGACAGGGCGGAGCGCCTGATGGCCCAGGCTCACCTGGTCTCTTCAGTCGCCAGGTCCCCTCCAGGGTCTTCCTGCACCTACTGGGCCATGTGGCAGCAGCCATTGCCACGGTTCCCCACGCCCAACTTCATATGCGGATACCTCATCAGACATTGAGGGTCCAGTGGGACCAATGCACAGACAACTGGGACCAATTGGTCATGGTCTCCCATCCAGTCAAAAGGGTCCTGTCATGGTGGCTAGACCCGGCCAGGCTGCTTTGATGTTCTCTTTTCAGCTGTCGGCCCCTTGTCAGATCCTCATAATGGACACCTCGAGTCTGGGCTGGGGTGCTCATTTGGAAGCTCACAAGACTCAGGGCACTTCATCAGATGTGGAACAGTCTCCACATCAATATTCTGGAGATGCACGCGGTTCTGTATACTTTGCAGGCCTTCCAGACTCATCTCCTCCCTGGTCCACTGTTTTTGTTGATGGACAATATGTGCTTGATGTGCTTCATCAGCAACGGGGGAAGGACTCACTCTTACCCCCTGTGCAGGGAATCAGTGAGAGTTTGATATTGGGCCATTGAGCATGGTCTGGAGCTCTCGGCCGTCCATGTTCCAAGTGTCCACCACTCCTGGTCCAGGGCTTACGAGTGAGAACTTCTGACCCTGGTGGTCGAAGATCTCTTTGACAGATGAGGTTGGCCAGAGTTGGACCTTTTTGTGTCCCCACTCAGTGCAAAACTTCTGCCTTTTTACTTGCTCCATCCTGAGCCTGAAGTTTTCTGATGAGGCGCATCTTCCCTCTCCTGGAAGGTGAGGTTTCTTTGTGCCTTCCCTTCCTTTCTGCTTCTCCAGAAGGTGCTCCTCATACTCCAGTTGGAGGGGGCAGAGGTGATTTTCATAGTCCCCTTCTGGCCACATCAGATCTGGTTCCCCTTGCTACAGCAACTAGCGGTGGAACCTCCAGTGCCCATGCCCCTGTGCACCGGCATACTCTCCTAGGACTGTGGCACCCTGGTCAATCTGGGCCTAAAATCTCTGCATCTCTATGCATGGCTCCTGTGGACCTAGCTATCGCCCACTTTGGGGTTTCCTCTAGGATCGCAGATGTCTTGGTAGCTACCAGAAAGCCCTCCACTAGGGCCTCTTATGCAGTGAAATGGAAGTGTTTCACCCTTTGGGCTGCTTCACGCCAGTTGGACCTCTTCACCTGTCCAGTGAACCAGGTTTTGGAGTACCTTCTCTCCCTTTCAGACTCGGGCTTGGGGTACTCCTCCCTCAAGGTACATCTTTCTGCCATCTCTGCATACCATGCATCTATCGAGGGCAGGGCCATGGCTCAACTTGAGGTGTCTCACACTTTCCTGTAGGGTATTTTGCATGTGAAACCTCCCATTCAGGACCCAGTCCCTCTGTGGGACCTCTGTTTTATGTTGGAGAAACTCACATTGCCTCCCTTTGAACCGGCAGCGAATTACGACCTACGCTATCTGTCGTGGAAAGCACTATTTTTAATTGCTGTAACTTCAGCTCAAAGGATTTCAGAGTTTCAGGCTCTTGTGTGTAAAGAGCCTTATTTGTTTTTTCACAAAGACAGGGTGTCTTTGCATATTAATCCTAAATTTCTCCCCAAGGCTGTATCAGAATTTACTTTGCAGGGTTTTAAATAATTGATTAGCAGTTTTTTTCTTGGGCAATACTAACTGTACAGAAAGCATTTATATAGGTTTTCTGGAAGTGTTATGTTGGTTAAACACAGTGAGGCAAGTGTTATGCATTTTCACAAAGTTTTAGAACTTTTATGAGCAAAACGCTAATCAATTTTTAGAGTTAAATAAAACCCTGCTTTGAACCAGTCCATCCACCTACCGATTTATTAGCCTGAGCATTCTAATCAGGGGGTGGCTTTGCTCTTGCAGCAAGCCATGATTTTCCCTCCCTACTTCCCCCTTTTTCTTTTCTGCGCTTTCCTCTTCTATTTGCATTGGTTTTCTGCTTCCCTTTTTCCTACTTCGTGGCTCTCTGGGACCTCCTCAGTTTCTTCTTCCGCTGCCCGCTTTGGGTCTCCAGCGAGAGAACTGAGGGAGGTTGTTGGAGACCGCCCACCTTTATAGGATAGACTGACATCAGAGGGTGATGTCAGCGGTGGGCGATCCCCTGTGGTAGACTGCTAGCTAGAAAGTTTCCATGCGGTCCTGGCACTTGGTGGCTAAGTCCTACCAGTGTTGCCCTGCTGCAGGAGCTCCTCTCGAAGATCTACTATTACAGTAAGTTTTTATATAACTTAACTACCTTCAGTTGGCTGTGGCCAAGTACCAGTTGCAGGTCACCTGGGGTGACATGTCGGCTGGAGTGGTGACCACGACAGCCACAGTGGGCTGTCATGCCTGGTTGCAATTTTCAACCTTCACACAGGAAATTCAGCAAAGGGCGGTGAATCTTCCTTTTACCAGGACATATCTCTTTGGCCAGGGGTGGAGAAACATCTCACTCGTATTGAGAACTCCAGCGTCACCCCAAATTGGATGATTTCAGTTACTTAACTAAGGCAACAACCGAAATCATAGCCACAGGGTGATAGTTCTTTTTGTGGATCCTACTGGACTTGCAAGACCTGCAGCAACAGAGGTAACCGTTACAGCAGCGCTTCAGTAAATCTGAAGGGGAAAAAAACGTTTTGGGGGGGGGGTGCTTGCCTCTAGAGAAAGAAGTGACTTGATGAGTGGTTAAAGCCCTTCAATACATCTGAAGGTCAAAGCGAGTACAAGTGACTTGATGAGCGGTTAAAGCCCTTCAATAAATCTGAAGGTCAAAGCGAGTAGAAGGGCAGAGAGGATAGTTCCTCCTCAGGCCACTCCTCAGAGACTATTAATGACGGGATGAGGGGCCCAATCACCTCCGCATACCAACTCATGCTACAGCTCCTGGTCGGGGACCGACTCCTACTTCCTGCTATGGTAGTCCACTGTTGTTTCAGCCACATAGGTTCTGGAAGTGGTGGGATTGGGCTTGCAATTGGGAGTTTGAGACCTCACCCCCATCTTGGTGTCGAGCACTGCTGGAGGCTTTTGCTTAAGTCTCTCCCCGCATTAGAGAGAGGTTGAACAACTCCTGGAGCATTATGCAATAGAGCCTGTCCCAGAAAGTCAAGTTCTGCATGAGTTCATAGTTGGCACTCCATTCTTGACTTTTAAATTCTCAACCAGTTCATTTGAAGTCCGAAACTTCACATGGTTGCTCTGAATCAGATAATCCCATCTCTGGAACCAGGAGCTTGGGTTTGCTACTTAGACCTTCAGGATATGTACTTCCACATTCCTAGCTGTCCCTGTTACCGGTTCCTCCACTTTTGGGTGTATGGAACAATACAAAACATAGAAGCAGAGAACTTGTGCGATGGCCCTAGTGATCATCATCCTCCCTTTTTCTTTCCCCCATTACACACCGTCCTACATTATCAAGCCCATGTGGCTATCTTACCCGTGTTTGGATTCACTCACTGTTCTGGCATAGACCACCTCTTCCCGCAGTTCATTGCGTTTGTTCACCTCTCTTTCTGTGAAAAAGTATTCGTGAGCATCCCTCATAAACCTACCCCCAGTCAGCTTTAGTGGATTTCCCCTTGTGGTTGTACTGAGAGTGAACATTTCATTGCATTTCACCTTGTTAATCTCAGAGATATTTGTACATTTCAGTCACATCCCCCGTTTTCCTCCTTGTTTCCAGGTGTACATGTAAAGATCCCTTAGTCTTTCCTCATGATTTCTCCCCATTCTGGTCACCCTTCTTTGCACAGCATCCACCTTGTCATAGTTCTTTTGCAGGTGTGGCTTGCAGAAACTCCTATAGTACTCCAGGCAGGGGTGAACCAGAGACCTATACAGTGGAAGGATCGCCTTTCTGCTTCTACTGCTTATTTCCCCGTTCCTGTGCACTCCAGCATCCTGTCTGCCTTGTTACACTGTGCCATAATTTTCAAGCTTCACAATATCATCACACCCCAGGTTCCCTTTCCTCAGTTGTTATCTCTGTTACTGCTCCCACCATTAGGGACTGCGTTCTCGGGGTTTTGTTCCCTGTGTCCATTACTTTACATTTCCTGGTCTTGAATTTCAGCTGCCATATCCTGGACCACCCTTCAAACCTTACCAGGGTCCTCCCTCATTGTTCTGACCCCATCCTAGCAGTCTGTCCTCCCACAAGTCATCTGCGAAAATACCAGTTCTAGGGACATGGATATGTTGTTCATCCACACTGTCTGGCAGGTTCCTTGCCGCTTTAAATCTTGCCGTAAGGTCTTCAAGCTGGCTCCTCCCACCCACCCAGGTGGTAAAACGCTCGGCTCCACCCCATGCCTCCAGATCTTCCTTACCGCTTGGAAGCTCAGGTTCCCTCCTTAATGCTCTGCGTGTAGACTGGATCCTAATTCTTTGGTTCGCCCGAAACTTATTTAAAAATTTCTAGACTTCGGTCAAGTTTCTCCCTCGCGGCTGCGATGGACAAATCGACTCCCGGATTTCGGCAGTGCCCTTGTGGGCAGAAAATGTCCAGGACGGACCCGCACTCCACGTGTGTCTACTGCCTCGGCCTAGGCCATGACCCGCAGGCCTGCGAGTTATGCCGTTCATTTTCGGCCAACGTCCTGGAAGACCATGCTGCCCGGTTACAGCTTGGGCGCCCCAAGAAGTACTACCCGCCAGTGAAGTCAAAGGAGGCCCATTGGGCGGTTACCACGGCGGCTGGCTCGGCTGAGCAACTCGAGCAGATGATCGCCCTCTAGGAGGAGGCGGCACAGGCCGCTTCATCCTCTTCCTCAGTCGCGGCATTTATCCCGCTCTCTCTGGGTACCTCATATTCAGCTTCTTTCAAGGAGCTTTGCCAATCCCTTTCCACGAAGGGAGAGGGGCCATCGGGACATTCCTCTTGGTCCAAAAAGGACGACTGTAAAGGTAAGTCCCATCGTCTGAGTTCATGGGAACGGAAGAGGTCCCCTTCCCGGACAGTCAACACTCGACTTCGGTCGAGGTTGCGGCTAAGGCCACTGGCTTCACGGTGTCCCCGTCAGGTCAGCCGGCCGAGACACCCGTCGACGTGGTCGAGATTTTTCTCGACCCGTCGGACGGGCTGTCGACTGGTGAAGCCGACAACTCTTCTTCACCGGTTCCCCCAGTGGAGACCGAGGACCTGCCTGCGCCTCCGGTGCCGCAGTCCCCGGTCAAGGCTTCCATGCCGAGGGAAGAGCGGGTGTCCCCTGCCCCTTCCCAGACCCTTCCTCGAAAACACCGAGGTTCTCGGTCTCTGACATCCTCTCGGTCCAGCCGATGGTCTCGGTCTCGGCACCGAAGTAAGCGGCGCCGCCGCTCGTCCTCATCTTCCTCCTTGGAAGAGGAGAGGCTTCAGCGCAAATTGCGTCAGTGCTATGAGGACCTGATATGGCAGCAGTTACTGCTGTCCGGGAACCAGCCAGTGCCATCACCTTCCCCGGCCATCAAGTGGCTGTCACCCAAGCGGCTGAAACAACCCCTTGCTGTAGCCAGGGTGCCCAAGCCTGGGCCGGTTGTTTGGCTGAAACCAGCTGCCCCACCGATTGTGGTGGAACCTCCACCTCCACAACCGAAATCGGGGGCGCCGCCCAAAGACTCTCGGTCGGGTCAGGGCCTGCCTCACAGGTTGTCAGTCACCCTCACTCCTGACCGTCCTCGGCAGGTGGAGGGTGGCTCAGGCCCCAGGCAGCTCTTTGCAACTCCTCGGAGTCCGACTCCTCCTCCCTG
Source organism: Neoceratodus forsteri (assembly GCA_016271365.2). NCBI lineage: Eukaryota > Metazoa > Chordata > Ceratodontiformes > Ceratodontidae > Neoceratodus > Neoceratodus forsteri. Next base: position 1,421,902,456 of record CM028129.1, read on the forward strand.
TTCTCCAGGCCCATTGACCTGGAGTCCTCCGGGGGCCAGTCGATGGACGAAAGCCCATCGTCCTTCATGGGTCTGCTTCGGCTCATCTCGGAGTCCACCGGGATGCAGCTCAAGCCCGGATCCAAGCGGGCCATGTATCCCCTGACGGAGATACTGGACCGAGGGGATTCACCCACGGAGGCCTTTCCGGTGGCTGAAGCCATCGTTGGCCCAGCCTTGGAGCTCTGGCTGCAGCCTGCTTCCTGTCCTGCGTCTTCGGCCAGGATGGCCAGGAAGTATGCGGTCCCTACCGGCTCTTTGCCCGGTTTTTCAGAACACCCCTCAGCCAAGGGGTTGGTCACCGACAGCGTTTTCCGGCGTTCCGGGAATGCTAGGGATGTGGACAAGCCCCCACGGCAAGGAGTCCAAAAAGCTGGACTATGCCGGGTGCAAGGTGTACGCTGTGTCCTCCCTTGGCCTCCGCCAGGCCAGCTCGGCCGTGCTGATGGCACACTTCTCCCACGCCCTCATGGGCTTCCTGGATGAGGTGATCCCTCATCTCCCGACCGACCTGCAGACCACAGTCTGGCAGGTACGGGACCAGGGAAGGGCGGTGGCTAAACAGCAGCTCCAAACGGCTCTGGACATTGGAGACTCTTGTGCCAGATCGGTTGCGGCCGCGGTGGCCATGCGCCGCAGAGCATGGCTGAGGATATCCACCTTCACGGTGGATACCCAGCACAAACTGGCGGATGTCCCTTCCTGGGGACCGACCTCTTTGGCCCTGGAGTGGAAGGTCACCTCCAGCGGATCGAAAAGTCCAATGCCACTCTGGACTCGGTCACCTCTGCCCAGAAGGACAAGGGCCGCCGACAACAGCAGCATACGTCCTTTCGTCCTTCTGCGCCTGCGGCATGTCCGGCCCAACAGCACCAGCACCAGGGCCAGCAGGCTCGTGCTTGGCATCCCAAACCCAAGCCCACGGCTTCCTCCAGTAGGAAGCAGCGAGGTAAAGGCCCAGGAGCTCCCTCGGCCGGTCCCTCCTCTAAGCCTGCCCAGTGACGGGTTGAGGGGTGTCGCCCCCAGCCTCGTCGCTCCCCCCTGGGTTCCCCCCGTGGGGGACGGCTCCGCCACTTCCTTTCCGTCTGGTCCATTATCACCACAGACCGTTGGGTGTTGGAGGTGGTAGGAAAGGGCCTGCCCCTGGAGTTTGAGCAGGCCCCGCCCTTCCAAGCCGTCGCCCCTTGGGGGGCTACGGGGTCCGCCAGCCTCCTTGTCGGCTGCCGCAAGCCCGTGTCGCCTGCTCCTGAAAAAGAGGTGATCAGGAAGGTGGCGGACCCTCCTCGGACCCGGGTTTGTGTCCAGGTACTTCCTGGTCCCAAAACGGACGGGGGCTGGCGCCCCATTCTCGACCTGCATGACCTGAACAGGTTCCTAAGGTCTCGGACCTTCAGGATGGTCACTCTGGCTCAGATAATCCCATCCTTGGAACGAGGCATGTGGTTCTGTTCTCTGGACCTTCAGGACGCGTTCTTTCACATCCCAATCCGTCCGTCCCACCAGAGATTCCTCCGCTTCAGGGCAGAGGGATCCCTCTACGAGTTCCGGGCCATGCCCTTCGGCCTTTCCCGAGCTCCCAGGGTCTTCACCAAATGCATGGCAGTGGTGACAGCATTCCTGCAGCGCCGAAGGGTCCGGGTGTACTCCTACCTGGACGACTGGCTGATTGCAGCCCCCTCCAGAATGGAGATGGAGCGGTCCAGAGATCTGGCCCTACAGGTTTGCTCTCAGGTTGGCCTTCTCATCAACGAGGCCAAGTCGGAACTCGTGCCAAAGCAGGTGATCCAATTCATCGGGGCAGAGCTCGACTCTCTACGAGCCAGAGCACAGCTCCCAGCAGACAGGGCCAAGGTTCTTTCCTCCTTTGCCCAGTCATTTCAGGTTGGGCAGTCGCGCCCTGCCCGGGACTTCCTGCACCTCCTGGGCCTCATGGCGGCCTGCACCAGCGTGGTCCGTTGGGCCCGCTGGTATATGCGTCCCCTTCAATGGGGGCTGGCCAGCCAATGGTCACAGCACTTCGATCCTCTGGATCAGCTAGTGACAGTGACCCAGGGGATGTGGAACGCTCTCCAGTGGTGGACCGTTCCAGCACATCTGCAGGAGGGCATCCCGTTTGTCCACCCCAAGCCGACAGTCTCTTTATCGACCGATGCCTCTCTGATGGGTTGGGGTGCCCACCTGGGGAAGCACAGAGCGCACGGCCTCTGGTCCCCTCAGGAGTCCCGATGCCACATCAACCTGCTGGAGCTTCGAGCGGTTCGTCTAGCCCTTACCACCTTCGCTCCGTTTCTACGGGGTCAAGTGGTTCAGGTCCAGACGGACAATACCACGACCATGTACTACCTAAACCACCAGGGCGGGACGCGTTCCATGCCTCTGTGCAGGGAAGCTCTCCGTAGTTGGTCACTCGTGGGCAGCCTGGAGGCGGATCTCCTTGCCATTCATGTGGCAGGAGCCTCCAACACCCTGGCCGATGCCCTAAGCCGGATAGGGGCTGCGTCCCATGAGTGGTCTCTCCTGCCGGAGGTAGTACAAGATCTGTTCTCCCACTGTGGCACGCCTCAGGCGGACCTGTTTGCCTCCAGGGAGAATGCGAAGCTGAGACTGTTTCATGCCTGCCCCTCTCAGCAGGGGGATGCCTTCTCGAGGCCATGGACCCCGGGCCTCTTCTACGCCTTTCCCCCATTTCCCTTGATCCACAAGGTGCTTCTCAAAGCGAGGAGGGACAAGGCGCAGGTGATTCTGGTAGCCCCAAACTGGCCCGCCAGTTCTGGTATCAGATCTCCTCAGTCTCAGCTCCAGGCTCCCGAGGCGGCTTCCAGCCCACCCGGACCTGATCTCAGTCAATCAGGGGAAGGTATTCCATCCAGACCTTCAATCCCTGCACCTGACGGCCTGGTTCCTGAGTGGCTAGAGTTCCAGGCCTTGGGTCTTTCCGACAAGGTCCTCAGTGTCGTTGAGGCATCCCATAGGGAGTCGACCAGAAAATGCTACACCTTCAAATGGAAGAGATTCTCCATTTGGTGTCAGGGCAAGGGCCTGGACCCTTCCTCCTGTTCCTTGGCAAGCATTCTGGACTACCTGTGGTCTCTTTCTCGGCAAGGGCTTCAGTCGACGACCCTTAAGGTGCACCTGGCAGCCATCTCTGCTTACCCGGGCGTGGGCCGGGAAGCAGTCGTGGTGCAGCAGAAGGTGGTCGGGCGCTTTTTCAAAGGCCTTGATCACATATCCCTTCCGGTGCGAGAACCTCCACCTCCATGGGATCTACTGCTGGTATTGGCTAAGCTCATGGGCAAGCCATTCGAACTGATGCACAGGTGTGACATCTCTCACCTGTCGTGGAAGACCGCCTTCTTGGTGGCTATCACGTCAGCCAGAAGGATGGGAAGAGCTCCAGGTGCTTTCCGTCGAGTCTCCTTATCTGGTCTTCCACAGGGACAAGGTTGTCCTGTACCAGCACCCGAAGTTCATTCCGAAGGTGGTGTTGAAGTTTCACCTTAACCAGGTGTTGACTCTGCCAGTGTTCTACCCCAATCACACCTTGGAGGCTGAATATAGGCTCCATACTTTGGACCCTAGAAGAGCGCTCGCTTACTACAAGTAGCTACGGGTGAAGTTTGGGGGAGAGGTTCACCAGCTGTTTGTCACCTGCGCTGAAGCCGCACCTGGCAGACCTGCAGCCAAGCCGACGATAGGCAGGTGGGTCACCTCCTGCATAGATCTCTGCTATAGGTTGGCGGGCATGGAGCCTCCCAGAGGGATAAGAGCTCATTCTACCCGCCATACCGCTACATCGGTGGCTGCTTCCAGGGATGTCCCTATCCAGGAAATCTGCAGGGCTGCTACCTGGAAGTCAGCACACACCTTCATAACCCACTACCACATCGAGCTTGAGTCACGCTGGGATGCTGGTTTTGGGGCCTCGGTTCTCCAGTCTTTATTTCCCAAGTAGGGGGTGTGCACCTTGCCTCCCTCCTCCCGGAGAACTGCTAGGAGTCTGCCAGACAGTGTGGATGAACAACATATCCATGTCCCTAGAAATACAGGTTACTCACCTGTAACAGGAGTTCCAGGAATGGTATATGTTGTTCATCCACACGACCCACCCGACCTTCCCGGCTTCGACGCACAACCTGGCTTCCAGTGGGCTAGATCTGGCGTCATGGGGCGGAGCCGAGAGTTTTACCACCCGGGTGGGTGGGAAGAGCCAGCTTAAAGACCTTCCGGCAAGATTTAAAGCAGCAAGGAACCTGCCAGACAGTGTGGATGAACAGCATACAGTATACCATTCCTAGAACTCCTGTTACAGGTGAGTTACCTGTATTTATGAGCCATACCATTCGGCCTTTCTTGGCACCCAGGGTATTCACCAAGTGCCTGCCTCTGGTATAGCTGAGTCAAGGTCTTCACATACCTTGGTGATTGGCTCATCCCAAGCAGTTTAGTTTGGGAGGTACAGTGGAGCCAGCCACGATGCAATGCAGTATCTTGCAGTAAATGACATGTCATAAAATACGGCAGTAAAATGGGGCTTGCCATTAAACTACACTGTTCCCTGCCGTGTACTGCTGCATTTTGTGGTATGTTGCAGCATTACTGTGTCACATCATGGCTGGTGCCACTAGACCAGTCCAGGGTCCTGGTTGTCCAAATATTCTTGGACCTCAGCCTGTTGGCCAATCTGGCCAAGTCTGAGCTGACCCCAAAGCAGGTGATCATGTTCATTAGAGGGCGACTAAACCCACTCCAAGTCAGAGCACAACTCCAGACAGGGTGGGTAACCTGTCCTTCTTTACCAAATCATTTTGGGTTGGATATTTGTGCTGACTCAGGATTTCTTCCAGCTTCTTTGTGTAACCCCTCACCCCTGCCTTTTTAGCAAAATGATAGGTGGCATGCTGTTGAAGCTGACAGCAGTACCTGGTGGGGACTGGGTTCAGGGAGGATGAGGTTACTCGGCACAGGGGGCCTAGGTTTGGCTACTCTGCACAGGGGCACCCAAGTAAATCCGAACACAGGAAGTAATAACTGTAATGTCCAGAACCAGGAATGGGATTCTACAGTGTGGCTTTTATTCACATCCAAGCTGAACAAACAAAGCATAGACGGACCCCCACAGGACTACATTCCTGGTAATGCAGATTAGAGACAACAGAACACTTTATCACTATTTCCAGCCCTCAGGCTCTGAACCCACCAGGCACACAGCCCGGACTTGCACGCAGCTTTGGGTACACAGCCTGACTTGTACACTACTTGGGTCTTCCCTACTGGCCCAGCTCCCCCGCCAGCCACTTGATCCACGGTCCATTTTGGGAAATGAACCAATTATCCTGTTGTGGCTCCCAAACCACACTAGAGCCTTCGACACCTAGAGGGAATTTTCCTTCCAATCCCACGTTTGGGTACTTCCCTCATCACTGGCCAAGTGCCTGAGGCAAAGTAGAAATCCACAGAGCAAATCCATAGAGGTGGACCTGGTCACTAAAGATGGGGGGTCTCCCACCTCCCATACATGGCCGTTTCTCTGGAAACTAAACAATTCCTTTACTGAAAACTGGCAAATGTAGATTCCTGGGTAGACGTATGTCACATCTCCTGTACATATCATTTTGATCCCAATAAGCACTGGACTTGAACCTACTTTTACTTGTTGGCTAAGCCTATTACTCTAGGCCTCCCACTATCTCAGTAGTTCAATCCCCACATTGTCACATAAGTCCCAGGGTAAAACACATAGGCCCTTTCAGGAAGAGCAGACACTCACCCTCCGGTTGCAGGTGCCCCACAGGCGACTCACAAGTCTTCTTGTTCTCCCCAAAAAAACTCTGGAACAGATAGGTAGCTTCTCCATTACTAGCAGAAATAGGGGTTGCCCCAAGAATTTGCAGGAAAACCTTTCTTGCCCCCACCCCTGGAGGGAAGGGGCATTGAGACCCAAAAACAGCGGTCTTCACCACTTCAGTTATCTTCTGTGTCTCTCTTTTGGTGGAGACACATTCCCTTTTTACCTAAAAATAGCCCTCTGTCAGGGCTGAGGCTCCTAGAGCCTACACTGAGCTGCTGTGCTGCTTTCACAGCAAGCTCCCAACACCAACTCACACTGAATCTGTTCAAACCTCCCAACGTTCTATTCCAACTCCCTTGCTGCAGATTCCAATGTGGCTCATGCAGCTGCGATAGTTCTATTGGTGATGTCATCCCTCAGTCTCAGCTGAGACTGTGAACAGAGTGAGACAGTGTGAAACCCATTTAACTGGAGTTTCACAAGCTGCCTTCCCTGCCCACCACTAGGTCTTACTGAGATTCTAGTAACCCCGGGTAACAAGGGGGTTACATTTGTTTTTTTTTTTTGTTTGTTTTATTTTAATGCTGGACTTACTGCTGCCATCTCCCCCCACCCCAGCAGGATTACTGAGCCCCTACCGTGAAACTTATCCGGTTTCAGCTGCATACCCAGCCAGTCAGATTTGAGGCCTGCAGGGGCTCTGTGCCATCCTGCCTATGGCTTTCCTTTGCTGCCCCGGTAGGCGTAGCAGAGGATTATGATGCTACATGCTCCCATATGGCGTGCCTCAATACCTACCATGCCCCCTTATGTGTTGGCCCAGTCTGCCTTTCCCCCAGCTTCCACTAGGGGCCAAGTAGGCACTGCGCGCCCCCCCCGGGAGGTGAGCAGTCCCAGGGACACTCTATCTTCCTCTCTCCAGTCAGCCGGCCAACATGCTGGCATCACAAGTGGTTGCCCGGCTTCTTCACGTCATGGCAGCTGCAATGAACATTGTGCAGTGGGCCTGCTGGTACATAGAACCCATTCAGTGGGAATTGGGGGGGCCAGAGATCACAGTCGCACACAGCCCTAATCAAACTGGTCCAAGTGACCCAGCTAATGCTGGATGCCATCTGTTGGTGGCTATCCTCAGTGAGCCTTTTGGAGGGTGTACAGTTCATTTGTGCATAATCTACATTCGTAGTTATAACAGATATATCACTAACGGGCTTGGGTGCATATCAGCTGAATCAGAGTACTGTGTAAGGGTTCTGGTCGTCGGATGAAACTCGACTACATATAAATTGGATAGAACTCCAGCAGTTCACATAGCATTAGCAGAGTTCATACTTCTGGTCAGGGCTCGGCAGTAGCAGCTCTAGCCACTGTTGGTTACCAGAGCACAACTGGGGTACAACAGATGGCAGCCAAGGCACTGATTTATTGTTACTATGGGGAAAGATCCGCATCATATGGGGCACAGCATTTGTTTACCAGGGCACGTGCCCTGGTGTTGAACCGCCACTGGGGATCGGTCGTCCAGGTCAACACAGACAGCACAATTGCCACGTTCTATCTAAACAAACCAGGTGGCACACACACTTCCTTTCCTGTTTGTCAGACGGCATTGCGAATGTGGTCCCTGGCTTGCTCCCTTCGCACGGGACCCAGTGTTGCCAGGATGAACAGCCAGCTTGCAGTTGCTCTTAGTTGCATGGGCGAGGCATCCCACAAGTGGGTCACTACACTTGTGGATAGTGTCCCAGGAGTTCTTAGTGTGGGGAACACCATTCTAGGATCTGCTGGCTTCATGGGAGTACAGGAAGCTACAGCTGTTCTGTGATTGTCTTCCTGAAAATGGCACGCTGCAGGGTGATGCATTTGAAGGGCCACCCTCCAGTATGCCTTTCCTGTGGTCCACAAGGTGGTACTTGAGGTGCAGAGAGACAGGGCGTCCTTAACTCTGATCAAGTGAGGTTTGCCATGCCTGTTCTGGTACCAGGAATGCCTTAAAGGGACACTGTCAACCTTTTTTGCATCATATTATTTCCAGTTAAAACCCCATTTTTTATGATTGCTTACCTTCCCTAAAATTAATTGATGCTGCTTGTTGTTTTACCTGCATCCTTGTTTAGTAGAACTGAAATGCATGCTGATGTGTTGTTGACATCATAACCAGCCTTGTTTTGTTTCAGATCTTGGATGTATTCTTACTGCACTCTTCCTGAACTGTAGAAACACCCCCACACAGTGCAGCCACTCATAATGCAGTAGTCTCTTCTACTCCCACTGCATAATGAGTGGCTAGACTGTGTGGGGGTGTTCCTAAGCCAAGGAAGAATGCAGTGGGAGTTGATCAAGGAATGTAAACAAACATGTTTTTGTGTGGTAACACCAGTGTAGTGGACAGTCTGTTTTTCACTTTTTGAAAGAAGAATCTTATCGGACTCAAACAACCTGCTGCATCAGCAGTCTCTACAGAACGTGAACAGTCATAAAATGTGTTTTTTAAACTAAGGATACTTTTAGGCCTAAGGGGATTGACAGTGTCCCTTTAACAACAGACCACCACAGCTGCTTCCGCTCGTGCCAGACCTGCTGACGAGGTCCGAGGCGAACGATCAGGCATGTGGACCTGCCATTCCTGCAGCTGACCACCTGGTTCGTAAACAGCTAGAATTCAAGGCTCTTGGGTATTTCATGGATGTTCAAAGAGTGCTGAAGGCATCTCCGAAGGAGCAGCTGACTCGCAAGACTTACACTTGCAAGTAGAAGAGGTACGCGTGTTGGTGTGAGGAGCATGGATTGCTGCCCTGTTTGCTGTATGATGCACATGCTTCACTCCTTCTGGTCACTTTCTCAGGTAGGACTTGAACTACATCCCTCAGGGTGCCCCTGGTTGCCATTCTGTCATACTGTGCCTAAGTTGTACGGATGTAAAGATAACGCAAGTATGCAGGATAAAGTGATAAGGTCATTTCTTCAGGGAGCCGGACTACCTGTCTCCTCCAGTGAGTGAACCACCTCCACCTTGTGACTTACTGCTAGTGTTGACATGGCTAATAGGTAAGCCATTCAAGCCTGTGGACAAGTGGTATTTCTCTCTTCTGTTGTAGAAAATGGTGTCTTTGGTTAGCACTGGCTAGATGGGTGAATGAGCTGAAGGCGCTTTTTGTGGAGTCACCATATCTGGTCTTCCACAAGCACAAGATTGTCCTATGCCACAATGAAAAATATTTTTTTTTAAACTTACTTTATTGAATTTTCAATAAAACAAGCTATACAGCCAAGTCCATCTGTAAATGTAACACAATATACTGTATGAACCATCACTCATTTTAGCATCAGGGTAAAAGTTGATCTTACTTCAAGAGGAAGCTCTTGCAGCAGGTAACACATATAGGACTGTAGCCAGCCGGTGACAGGACCCCACGACAAACTTCTTTCCAGCAGAACCAAGTGGGGACTGCCCCCGACGTCCCACGTGGTATAAGGTGGCGGTCCCCAGTGTGCCCCAGTTCTTTTCCTACTGTCGACGTGCTCATCAGCTCCACGGCCCAACTCACACCAGTTCGACCGTTATTTTGTCATCTTTTCGAAAAATTGTCAGTTGTTGTTTTCTTTAGTCACCCATTGTTCCTGCATGTCCTCTCGCTCATCAAGGCACACGAACAAGTGCGCCTGTGGGAAACAGATCCCTGCCAAGGATGGCCACACTGCCTGTTTGTTTTGCCTAGGCCTGGACCACAACCCACAGCCCTGCTCCCACTGCCAGGCCTTCAGTAGCCAGACTCGCATCCATCGCCAGAAGTCCCTCCAGGACTTTCTCGCACAGCAGCAGTTGGCAGCCATGCAGAGGGGTTCCTCCTCTGAAAGGGAATCTTCCCACCGTCCTCACAAAAGCTCTGAGAAACATCACTTCTCAAAGTCCAAGGAGAAGCGCAGGGAGAAGGATAGAGAAAAAGAGAGGTCCCGCTCCAGATCGTGATCCTCCGGATCTCATACTGCCTCCAGGTCTGAGTCATCAGGCCATGACTCGTGGCTGACAGTAGTCAAAGTCCCAGCCACCTCTGGGGGTTCGGGCATGAGAGAAGATGCCGGGGTCCTCTGGTGTGATGCTCCAGCCGATTAAGATCCGGCCTCCATCTCTGACTTCTGGCCGGTTGTCGGACCCGGGTAAGATCCATTCTGCCTCCCGGTCGACCTCTGTTTGTGGTGCTGACTCCCTGGAGAAGGCCAAGTCCTCAGGCCAGTCGGCAGGGAGGTCCTCTTCCCTCCCACCTAAACAGGCCTCTAAATCGGCGGAGAAAAGCCCTATTCCGCCATCGGACAGGCACCATTCTGAGAAACCTTACAAGTCTACGTCGTACCCTCACCGACATTGGTCAGCGGATGGGGCCCCAAGGCTTCTCAAATGCTGCTTCCTCTGGCTAAACCTCAGCCGCGCCCGGCATCCTCACCCTGACCAGACGTCGGGGTAGACACACCGGCGCAGGAGGACCTGACGCCGGCTTACGGAGTCCCTTCTGGACCCGAAGACGGTCACGATACCTCATTGTCACCCCCAGTAGGTCCACCAACGGCGGACAAGACCAACGTTGGTACTGGCGCCAGAGCCCCCGGCCCACTGGACCCGCCTACGGGTTCCTCAAAACTGAACCTGAGCCAGGTGATGGACCTTTTCTCCCACTGGTGGGAGACTATCAAGCCTGACATCCTTCCACCGAAACCCCTTACGGTTACGCCAGTGGAACCAGATCTGACCCCAAATAACCCCCCACCCGCAGACGACATGGTCCCCTAACCTCACTCGGACGAGAATAGGGGCAAGCAGCTTACCCCCCCGCCGAGAGGCCACGCAAGAGGGTAGCCAAAAGAAAGGACCACAGATCCAGGTTGAGGAGCCCCAGTTCCTCCAGCAACTCGGGCAGGCATTGCAGTAAACACAGGAGGCACTGATCCCCTTTGGTCTCCTCCTCTGATTCATATCACCTGTCGGACTCCTCCATCTCGTCCTACAAGGAGCCACCTTCGGGGGAGCCTGAGGATACGCCCAAGTCACTTCCAGGTGACCCGTCTTTCATGGAGGTAATGCGGCACTTTCAGGCTAACATGGGCTGGGACACTGAGGATCAGGACCCTGAGCATATGAGGCTCACCAGATACCTCAGACAGAAGGATCCTAAGCTGGTAGTTATTCCCCCCCATGGTTGACACCTTTGAGGATGTCACGCAGGCCACCTGGAGACACCCTTACTCTTCCACGGCCATCCCTAAGAAGGCGGACCATTTATACCGGGCACCCAAGGAGCAAGCATTTTTGGCTGAGCTGCCTGCTGCGGATTCAGTGGTCATCTCAGCAGCTAATGACCATTCGCAGAGGCCCAAACATCTGAGCACCCAGCCTCCAGATAGGGAGTCTAAACAGCTGGATTCTATGGGCAGACAGGTGTACTCGTTTGCCACCTACAGCATCAGGAGCTTAAATTTCCTGACCCATATGGTCCAGTTCCAGAACGCCCTTTGAGAACAAGGAATGGACATCTTGCAGGGTGTGCCTGACTGTCCCCAGAAGGCAGAACTCGCCAAGCTATTACAGACCGGGTCAGACATACTGTAGACACGCATGTGCTATGGTCTGCCTATGACTCTACGGACACGGCAGCAAGGGCGGCTGCCACGGGCATTTGTTTACAGCGCCATTCCTGGCTCCATGTGTCTGGATTCACACAGCATGTCCAATCTAACATCCTAGACGCACCCTTCAAAGGCTCCATTCTCTTTGGTGAGGATACAGAGAAGATTACCAACAAATTACAGGACTCCAGTAAGGCTGTCTGCACCGTGCAGTCCATGTACTGCCTGAAACCGAGACAGTTTCGAAGGTCTCGTTTTCGTGGCCGTGGGTGGGTCAATAGCCTCAGCAGCCCCATTTTTATCAGCCTCAAGCTCAACAGGGAGGCTTCCATCCCGTCACTCCGTGGGACATGCAGGCCTCATTCATCAGGAGATACAGGCCCTGCTTTGCAAAAAGGCCATAGAACCCATTCTCCCAAGTGAGAGGGGCACAGGGTTCTATTCTCACTTCTTCCTGGTCCCGAAGAAGTCAGGAGACTTGAGGCCCATCCTCGACCTCAGCAACCTGAATCGGTCAGTTGAGTACAGATGCTTCAGGATGGTTACTCTTCAGAGCTTGCTCCCCATGGTCCATCAGGGAGACTGGTTAGCATCTCTGGATATGCAAGATGCCTACCTTCTCATCCCGATAGCCAAACATCACAAGAAATACCTCCGGTTCGCTTTCCAGGGCAGGCATTTCCAGTTCAGGGCATTGCCCTTCAGTCTCTCATCGGCTCCAAGGGTGTTTACGAAGTGCCTGGCAGTGGTGGCTGCAGCGCTTCGGAAGAGGGGGCACTGTGTGTTTCCATACGTGCATGATTGGCTCCTCTTGGCCCAGTCCAGGGAACATCTTCAGAGTACCATTCAGGACACTTGCTCTCTCTTTCGGAGCCTGGGGATCACCATCAACTCGGGAAAACCCTCCACGAGAGCTACATATGCCGTGAAGTGGAAGAGGTTCTGTCTTTGGGCCACGGCGCACCACACGGTCCACACCTTCATCAGACACTGCAGTCTCGACATTGCCTCAAGATGCAGAGCCGGCTTTGGTCTGGTGGTCCTGCAGGGTCTGCTCTCCTAAGGGTGTGCCCTTCCTTCCTTTTTCCCCTCCTACCTCTCAAGAAGTTGTCTTCAGCTTATTCTGCTTGGGACTCAGTCCTATATGTGTTACCTGCTGCAAGAGCTTCCTCTTGAAGTAAGATAGTACAGTTATGTAAGAACTTACCGTAGCAGTAGATCTTCGAGAGAAGCTCTTGCAGCAGGTATACTTCCCACCCTCCTTCCCCCTTGAGGTCTCCCGTTGCATGTGTCTGGCGCCATACTGCCTGTCTGCTGGACGAAATTGCCCTGTTTTCCTGTCACGGTTCTTAGGTGATTCCAACTGCTGAGGCTCCGCGGTGCAAGAACTAGAATGCTGGTGCCCGCCGCCTTTTATACCACGTGGGACGTTGGGGCGGGCCGACGTGTGGTGTGGTCCCCGCTTGGTACTGCTGGAAAGAAGTTTGCCGTGGGGTCCTGTCGCCGACTGGCTATAGTCCTATATGTGTTACCTGCTGCAAGAGCTTCTCTCAAAGATCTACTGTTACGATAAGTGCTTACGTAACTGTACTATTTACAGAGGTGGTACAACATTTGGGGTATGTAAATCCTGTGTGTAAAAACATCTTCCCAAACTAGATAGACTCATGTTCTGAGCCTCGCAAGGTATGTGGAACTATTTTGACATTGGGAAATTAAGAATAACTTGAAGTAACATTGCATGATCTTACTTCGAGAGGGCTCTTGCAGTAGGTAATTACATATAGGACTGACGTCGGCAGGCGGCAGGACCCCACGGAAAAATTTCTAGCTAGCAGTCCCTGGCGGGGACCGCCCCCACGTCAGGTGACCGGCGTCAGACGACGTCGGTATAAAGGGGCGGTCCCAGACGCCCGCCTTCCAGTTCTTTCCCACCGTCAGCTCGTGTAGCTCTTCGCGGTGAAGTTCGTAAAGCTCAGTCCTGTTGCATCGTCGGTTTTTCCGAAAGTATCAGTATGCTGTATTTTATTCATCAGGTGAACATCGGTTTATGTCATCCCCTTCAAAAAATAAGTGCAACTCGTGCGGCGCCCAACTGCCTCACAAAGGCGGTCACTCCCTCTGCCTTTTTTGTTTAGGCCCCGACCACGCGGTCAATAAGTGCCCACACTGCCTGCATTTCAACGCGGCCACCCGCAGACGACGCCAGCAGTCTCTAGAAGCCCATCTCCTTAAAAAGAAGATGTCCACAATGAAGAAGGAGTTGAAGAAGCTTCGGCAGGCGTCAACCTCCCCTGAAGGACACAAGAAGTGGGACAAAGGCACCGGGAGAAGGCTTCCTCCTCCGCGACTCCGGCTGGAGCTGCGGCTAAGGTAACGTCCCCTCCGGGGGATCGCCTGACGCAGCCTCAAGGCTTTGGAGGAGGCGTCGGCCCACCCGTCGGGTTCGCGTTCGAGCCCGCCGGGTGCCTCCGGGCAAAAGGAGGCTTCTGCCGCCAGTACTGCCACAGGCTTGCGGCCTACTGGTGCGGGCGCCTCCCATAAGCCGGACGTCGGTTCCTCCGACGTCCGCCGGGAGAAGGCCGCTAAGACGCCCAACCCTTCGGGGTGGCGCACGGCAGTGTCCCCCTCGGACCGGGCCTCTTCCCACCCTTGGCCCGCCTCCGACGAGGGACCCTCTAAGTCGGACACCGGCTCCTCTGGCGTCCGCTGGGATTCGACCCCTAGGTCGCACGTCGGCTCCTCCGACGTGTGCCGCGTCTCAGAGCCTACGACGGACCCTGCTCCGTCTGTCGTCCCAGGTTCTCCGCAGCCTTCGCTGCCGTCCGGGTGCCCGAGTTCCCCTGCCTGACCCCAGGGACTTTTCCCCTCCGTCCCCGGGCGATGCTCGGGATGTTTTCCCGCCGTCAGATCCCCCTCCTACAGAACCGGATCTGACGCCGGCCCCGCCGACGCCGGTTCCGACGCCGGCGGGGGATATTCCTCTCCCATCGGGCCCTCCACCCCACGGGCCTATCACGGTTGATCCGCCCGTGGAGTTCCCTACTGGGCTGTCTGCTCCAGCAGCTCCTCCAGTACCTGGGTATCCGCTATCTTATCCGATGCCGGTTTACCCGGGTCCACAGTATCCTGCACCGCAGTACCCAGCACCGACGCCGCAATACCCAGCTCCGGTATTCCCACAGCCGGGTTATGGATACTCACCTTACGGATATCATCCGTACAACTATCCCCCTCCTCCTCCTCCACCACCCCCTAGGCCGGCGGTGGATCTCCAGGAGACTCTGGCCTCCTGGTCAGGCTGGAGGCCAAGGCTCAGCTCACCAAGGAAGTCGAGAGCCGTCTTCAGCGCGACGGTGCCACCCCTGGTCCCGTGATGCCCCAGACGCACACTCCCTCCGCCTCCGGATTCCCGAGCTCTCCCTCGGGATCCATAGAGGGGCAGGGCACGCGTCCAGGGATCCCCCCCTTAGGAACCCGTTCCTCCCCCTAGACGAGCTAGGGAGTCTTACTCTGCTTCAAATTCCTCTTCTTCTCTCTCGGACTCCTAGGATTCCTCCGATGGTTGTTCCGAGAAAGACGACGAGCCTTGCTCTCCGTCCAAGCTCCGGCCAAGGACTCCTCCGAAGTCTCCTCCAGAGGATCCTTCCTTCACGGAGTTGCTCAGGAAGATCCAGGAAGTCCATCAGTGGCGTTCTTTAGAACCAGATCCTCAGCGGGTTAAACTCGACGAACATCTGGACTTGCCCCTTACGGCCCCTACTCTAGTGCCACCCTGGATCGAGCCTCATGCCCACCTTGTTTCCACCATTTGGAAACAACCGTCGGCTTTAGCCCCACTTCCTCGGAAGTCCAACAGGCTATACCAGGCTCTGGAGGGTGTAGACTTTTTAGACTCTCACCCCCGTGCAGACTCAGTTGTGATTAGCGCCGTTCACAGCCGGTCAGCACACCCGAAACATTTGAGCTTCTCTCCCCCGGATAAGGAATCTCGCCTTCTGGATCAGTATGGAAGGAAGATCTATGCTTCTTCCACACTGGGGATCAGGGCCCTAAATTATGTAGCACATATGGGAGATTACCAGAAGGCTGTCCTTACCCAGGCGGAATCCAAGATTGACTCCTTGCCTGACTCCCAAGTCAAGCAGGAGTTGGCCGACCTTGTCCGTCTGCCCGTTCGCCAGTCGTCACATTCTGAGGGACGACCCACCACACAGTGGACACTGCAGGACGGAGCTCCTATGTCGCCTGTAAGTCTTCGACGCGTCACTTAATGGCTCCATGTGTCAGGTCTGGTCCCGGAGGTGCAGTCAGCAATCCAAGAAGCACCTTCCAGGGGTTCTGTGCTTTTCGGTGGTGATATCAAGGACATCATCACTGACTTGCAGGAGAAGGGGACGGCCCTCAAATCTGTTGATTCAGTGTACCGCTCCCCATCTCCCGCCGTCCCTTTCGCAGACGCACGCCTCAAGCGAAACCCCAGGAAGGCGGGCCACAAACATCGGCCCCACAGCTGCCTGGCCCCGCCGCCCAAAAAAGCAGCGGGTGCCCCAGCTGCGGTGCTGCCTCACACCACCTGACTCCTTCCTTCTCCCACCGCCTCCGGACTCCCCGGAGGAACCGGTAGGAGGGAGATTCTCCCTCCACCTTCCGGGTTGGGAGAGGATAACATCGGATTCAAGGGTGCTTCAGATCATAGCAGAGAGGCACTCTATAGAGTTTCTACAGAAACCTCCACGTCACCCCCCTCTGAACTCCTCTTACTCAAGGGACCATCTTCCTTTGGTCAGGGAAGAAATTTCTGCTCTCCTCGCAAAGCAGGCCATAGAGCCCGTCCCCCCCCCACCTTCATGGGACGGGTTACTATTCCCATTTCTTCCTTGTACCAAAGAAGACGGGAGATCTCAGACCCATTCTCGATCTCGGGTCCCTGAACTTATATGTGGAATACAAGAGGTTCAGGATGCTCTCCCTTCAAACCCTCTTGCCCCTTCTTCGGCCGGGCCAATGGCTTTGTGCACTGGGTATGCAGGATGCGTACCTGCACATCCCCGATCGCCCTTACGCACGAAAGTACCTCAGGTTTCTGCCCAGGGGACCACTACCAATTCCGGGCACCCTTTTGGTCTTTCCTCGGCTCCCCGAGTCGTTACCAAATGCCTGGCGGTGGTAGCGGCCCACCTGCATACTTTGGGAGTTCAGGTTTTTCCCTACCTGGACGACTGGCTCCTGGCGGCCCTGTCCAGGGAGGAACTCCTGCATTTTCTCTCCCTCACCCAGCAGGTTTTCACTGGTCTGGGTATCACCATCAACCATTCCAAGTCTCATCTGGACCCTTCCCAGAGACTCCAGTTCATCGAGGCAATCCTCGATACGACAATGTGCAGGGCCTTCCTGCCTCCGGACAGGGGGACCTCCCTCCAGTCCCAGATTTCCCTTCTTTCGGAACGCAGGAGGGTTCCGGCGAGGTCGGTGCTCCGTCTCCTGGGGCTTATGGCGGCTGCCATCCTGAGTTCATGGCCTGCACATGAGGATCTCTCAGTGGACTCTTCGCTCTCAGTGGGATCAACTTGTAGACGACCTAGATCATCTAGTACTGATCTCCTCGCCGATGATAAGAGACTTGCAATGGTGGATGGTTCGAGAGAACCTATTCCGAGGGGTCCCCTTTTTTCATCCTCCCCCCGGCCAGACTCTGACCATGGACGCGTCAGGCGAAGGTTGGGGACCGAACCCAGGGCTTATGGTCCAAATTGGAGTTAGCTCTCCACATCAATGTGCTCGAGCTTCAAGCAGTGCTGTATGCTCTCCAGGCCCTTCACCAATACATCCTTCCCGGTCACCTAGCCGTCCAAACAGACAACAAGTGCGTGGTGTGGTACATCAGCAAGCAGGGAAGGACTCTGGCCTGCCCGCTGTGCAGGGAAGCGATGAGGGTCTGGGAATGGGCAACACTGTACAACCTTCACCTCACGGCGATCCATGTTCTGGGAGTCGACAATGTCCTGGTAGACAAGCTAAGTTGTTCTTCGGCTCTGCCACACGAGTGGGAACTGGACCAAAAAGTTCTAAAAAGCATCTTCCAGATTTGGGACTCCACAGATAGACCTGTTAGCTCCTCCTCCCAAAACCATAAAGCTTCCAACTTTTGCTCGCCGCCTCCAGAGCGAGCTATGCTTGGAGCGATTTGTGTCTCTAAACTGGAAGGACAGATTCGTCTATGCTTTTCCCCCAATTCCTCTGGTCCCTCGTGTGCTGCAGAAACTGGCATTGGAAGGAGCGAGAATGATTCTGATGGCTCCTTTCTGGCCCAGGCAAATCTGGTTCTCTCTTCTACAACAATACTCAGAGGTTCCTCCTCTTTCTCTTCCTTTATCTCGAGGAGTGCTGACCCAGGATCAGAGGACCCTGGTCCATCCGGGACTCAAGTCCCTTCAACTTCATGCATGGCTCCTGCAGACCTAGCCCAATCTCGCTTTGGCGTCTCTCCTAAGGTGGCCGAGATTCTGGTGGAGGCTAGAAAACCCTCCACTAGGTCCACCTACGCCATGAAATGGAAAAGATTTTCCATTTGGGCTGCCTCCAGGAACGTGGAGCCTTTCTCCTGTCCTGTGGCCGTTCTGCTTGATTATCTGCGTCATCTTTTCGACCTGGGTCTCAGTCACTCCTCTTTGAAAGTCCACATGGCAGCTATTTCAGCCTACCATGTCCCTTTCGCTGATAAGGCTTTTGCCCAATTGGAGGTATCTAAAACATTTCTCAGAGGGGTCCTTCATCTCAGACCCCCTGTTCGGACTCCAGCTCCCCCCTGGGACTTGAACTTTGTTCTCGAGAAACTTACCCTTCCTCCCTTTGAGCCTGCGGCTTCCGCAGACTTGAAGTTCTTATCATGGAAGACGCTCTTCTTGGTGGCCATTACTTCTGCTCGCAGAATTTCCGACTCAGGCCCTATGTGCAAAATCCTTATCTGATCTTTCACAAAGAAGAGCAGCTCTTCATCTGAATCCTAATTGCTCCCAAAAGTGGTAGCGTGAGCTCACTTAAATCAGTCTATTGAATTACCTGCCTTTTTCACCTAGTATTCCAACCAAGGAGAATACTTGCTCCATACCATGGATGTCACAGGATTCTGAGATACTACACCATAGGACGAAGGATCTCAGAAAGACTGATCAGTTATTCATCTCTTTTGTTTACAAAGGGAAGGCAATGCTGTTCCAAGCAGTGCCTATCAAAGTTAGTTGGCTCATTGCATCACTTTCTGTTATGACAAGTACAACAAGACCCTACCGGGTCAAGTCAGAGGCCACTTTACTCGAGGAGTAGCAGCCTCTGCGGCTTGTTTTAAGAATGTGTCTGCGGCAGACATCTGTGCTGCCGCCACTTGGACTTCCGTCCATACATTTACTAAACATTACAGTTTGGACATTGCCTCTCGCTGTAGAGCAGGCTTCGGGTTAGCGGTCTTGCAAGGCCTCCTATCTTGAGGTTTGCAAGTTTGTTTGCTACTTCTTGGAGTAGTTCCTCCTCCCGGTGCCTATCCATTTGTTCCAGACTGCTTGGGATTCTGTCCTATATGTAATTACCTACTGCAAGATACCTCTCAAAGTAAGATAGTACAGTTACGTAAGAACTTACCGTAACAGTAGATCTTCGAGAGAGGTTCTTGCGGTAGGTCATATCTTCCCGCCCTCCATCTCCCTAGGCTTTTCAGCTCCTTTCCATTGAGGAAATATCTGCTTCTCTCTCGTCCGGGTCTTCCGGCCTGTGGCAGGAAAGAACTGGAAGGCGTCTGGGACTGCCCTGTATGCAGCGTCATCTGGCGCCGGTCACCTGACGATAGAGGCGGTCCCACGAAGACTTCTAGCTAGAAATTTTTCCGTGAGGTCCTGCCGCCTGCCGACGTCAGTCCTATATGTAATTACCTACTGCAAGAGCCTCTCTCGAAGATCTACTGTTACAGTAAGTTCTTACGTAACTGTACTTTTCTGTGTCCACAATCTATTAATAAACACACCTTTCAATGGATCAGTTAGGCTTCACCCAAACGACCCCCACTCCAAGCTTCTTTCTACTAAAGATGGAATCAAAACCGTAAGCACTAAAAATCAGGAAATAACGAAGTAATGTCCAGGAATTCCCATAACACTCAGGGTGAACTCAAACTGCTACTACCTTAACTCATTTTAACAGAATATGTGTAAGGATTATGAATAGTGGGCTCATTGGCCAAAACAGTGTAGACTGTCTTCTGAGTCTAAAGTAGCAGGTAAATGGGTGCCCCATAGATCAGGGAAGCAATAAACATCAAATGTGCCACCATTTTAAACACAGACGCATGTAAAAGTTAAATGTTAACAAACCCGAGTGTCCGGTATGAAGAACACAAATTAAGGGCAATCTGCCAGATTAGGTTAACTGTTGAAAAATGTTCAAACAACCATCGCCTTTGTAGTTAAAGTTATTTCAATAAGGCAAAGATGCGTGACACAGCAAAGCAGAACAAGGCCACTGACTCACTCAAGATCCCTGAGGCTGAGTATCCGAGTCCTCATTCTCAGGATTATCAGGAGTGCACTGGAACTCCTCAGCTAATTTGTAACCCATTTTCCTGCATACTTTGAATCACCAAACTGATATGTTTTTCCCCCCGTGCTGTACTCTGAGCCATGCCAGCACCAACAAAGAATAAACAGTCCCCAAACTGCGCAACTGCTGCCAGTTGGCATCAAACTACTTTCTCCTATTTTGGGTCGCATAGGTCCAGTCCAGAAACGTGCGGCCATCCTGGCCTTCATGCTGAAGGGGATGGCGTGCACAAGCTGAAGCAAGGAGGAGATTGCAGATCTCAGGCCCAGAGGTAATCAGCATTATCGTACGAGGTTGTGATGGGCTGGTCTTTGGGGAGTGATGATTCAAACAGTATGCCCGACATAGATAGGAACCATCCCAGGTGTCCTGTTAGTGGAGGATATCTCTGAGCCAGGTATGCAGAAAAACAAGCATGTCATCCCCCTTCTGTTCCTTCTGGGAAACCACTAATGCACACATTCATCGCACGGGCCCCATTCCCCAACTATTCTAACCGAGTCCATAGATGTGAGTTAGTCCTGAGTGAGTTTATTGACAGTGGATAAAGTTTTAAGCGATCTTTCGTCTGCATGTTTAACGGATGTAACAGCCACTTCAGTTCTTGCATCCTTGGTGCTCATTCATTCTAGGATACATTCAATCTTGCAGTTCATATCCTGAACCTCTTTAAGCACAGTGTCTGAGGGTGAAGCTTTCTCCGACTGCAGTGGACAGATGGTTTGTGGAGTGCTCGGTGCTTCCATTGGGGCTTGTTGCGATGATGCCCCCAATTTTTGAGTTGCACGTCCCGAACCTTTAGTGTATCCCATGTTAACTAAATTCAGCTTAAATGATCCTGCTACAGGGCTTCGTTGAATGAAATGCTCACAGTTAGGAAATATTGTGATAAAAATACGCTTTTTATAGTTTTAAGTAGCGAGATGAAGCACATCTTCTCTGTAGCATGGCTGTCTAGTGCCCCCACAATGAAACATTTCTGTCAGAGTTAGTCTCTGAGTTTCTCCTATACCAGGCACTCATCCTACCTGCTTTTTCTGAAACTCCACATGCTATATGTTTGTAGGGCTCTGCTCTTCTGCCGTGAGCAAATAGCAGAATTTTGCAGTGAGGGCCACCAGCTGTTCCTTACCTATGCTGATGCCACCCCTTGTACCAGCAGCCAAGCAGACGATGGGCAGATGGATCACATCCTGCATCAGTCTGTGTTATTGTTTGGCTCTGGAGGGGCCAACTGCGGCATTGAAGACTTACTGTACCAGACATAGTGCTGCCTTTGTGCTGTGCCAGGGACATGCTCATTGCTGAGATTTGTAAGGCTGCTACCTGGTTGAATGCACATACATTCACATCCCAATATTCCAGTTACACAATGAACTTGCTTAGTTGTCAAGTTGCTACTTTTGGATCCTCAGTCCTCCAGTATATGTTTGCCTGATTTGGGGTGCATACCTTGCCCCTCTTCTTGAGGAGTGGTGGGAGGCTGCCTAAGTGTGAATAGTGAACAGAATCTGTGTAGTTAAAAATAGAGGTTACTTACTTGTAACCATAGTTGTACAGTACTGTAAGTACTAAGTTCACATTCACGTGAGCCATATGACTTCCACTGGCAGGATTCCTGCTTCAGCATGCAGACCTGAGTGCACTGGGGCAAAAGTCAGAGAACCACGTGGTTAGGTGGTGGTAGTAATCTATTTTAAAAACTATCCAGTTGCTGTGCATGCACAGTGAGAGACCGCCTCAGTGTGCATGTGAACTGACTAGTAGTAGAACTATTGTTACAAGTAAGCATCCTCTATTTATTTCCACTTAGAATATACAATTTCCACTTGTAATCTAGAAAGAAACACAGAGAACAATTGCACAGACTGAAAGTTAATAATGAAAAGAAAGGCAGCTCTTCTTTGAGGACATCTCCAGGTGGAGAAGATGATAATCTTAAAAGGATTTAAAGTTGTGGTGCAAAATTCAGTGTTGGCAGAGCCCACTGCATTCCTGTGTGGCACTGTGAACCCACCTCAGATCCGTGGAGCTGTTGAAGTGCTGGGGAGGTCGCACTGTCCAGCTCTGAGGAGGTAGGGAGACCTGCCTCTCTGCACAAGCTCTTCTTGTGTACAGTGGTGGGCCTTGACATTGTGGGTGATCATGCAGCGTAGAGCCCTCATTTCTAGAATAGCACAAGGCAAGATGCTGTGCAGTATTAGCGTGGGGTAGTGTAAGGGAAAAAACAGAGGGGAAATAGTTCTTCATGTGCCCTATGTTGGCCAGCCTTTCGCCCAACATTCAACATCCTGGTTCTGCCTGCCTCTCTTCCTGATCCCTAGTGACACTATTGCCTGAATAATGGGCTTGTAAGTGCCCACAAGTGGGCTGGTGTTGGTCCATATACCATTGCAAGGTAATAATCTTCCAAGGATTCCTCTGGAGGATTGAGGTCTGTATTAGGAGATTGCCAAAGGAGGCAGCAGCCGCCAGCAAACATAGTGAACAGTGGGGTGAGTGAGAAGAAAATTGTGACTTAAAAAAAAAAGAGAGAGAGATTGACCTATTGGCCTAGAACCTTCATGTAGAAGGCTTTCTAAATTAGTGATGAACAGCTGGCTTCATGGCACTGAACCGGGGGGGGGGGGGAGGCCTGCTGTTTCATGCTGGCTGCTGGAGTCTTTGCCTTGAGCCAGGGACATCAGAAACAGAGTCTAACAGGAAGCATGAAAAAGCATCCACAGTGACCCTGTCCCTTTAGTGGGAGGAAGGAGACCAGCATCACTCAAAGAATTACACTGTGTGGGGACATTGCTGGCATAGGTGACCATACACCAGGCTGCCAGTGTCATGCCTGCTCCATGCAGGAGGCTGGGATGGGTTGGGAGAACAGGAAAAATGGTAAGCGAAGGCAGCCTTGGGTGACTGCCTTCCTGCGCACTCCCCCACATCACACGTCCATTATTGGTGGAGCATCCACTACCCAGCCTATGGTGCCCAGGCATTGGCTTTAGTGGCATGCTTCTCCCTCTCCTTCTCCCCACTGGGGAGAAGGGGGACCTTTTGGGAAGTATAGAAATGACCCAAGCACTGGAGGGACACACTGGGATCTGGTGGTGGACACCACTAAGAAGAGTGAGTCTGGCAGGCAAAAGAGTGGCACATTGTGGTGCTTGGAAAGAGTAAGGCTTCTGCGGGCATGGAAGGTGTAAAAAAACAGAGATGTAATGAACATGAACAGACAATGGATTTTGGTAGAAATGTAGGTTTATAGTTGGACCATGTTGCTGATGTTTGGAAAGTAGACATAGTTCCACTGTTTTTAATGCAATATGTATGACTGTTTTCTAGGGAAAGAGTAAGGCTGGAGACCTAAAAGGAGACGTGGAAAAGACTGCTACAGACAAGAAGCGTGAAAGGAGAAAGAAGAAGAAAGCAAAACGCATCAGACTAATGGAGAAGGAGAAAAAGCAAAAACTCCTTGAAAAGAGCCATGGAGACCAAGGGAAGAAATACAGTAAAAAAGCAGCCGCAGAAACATTGAAGAAGATGACAAAAGAAGGCAAAGTTACCTTGTTAAAGGTGGGTTAAAACTTTTTTTTTATAAATATAGGTGATACGGGTTGGGGACGGGAGTTGGGGAGCGGAGATCAACTGTGGCCCAGGTTGAGGAGTCCAGTAAGAGAGACTTCTGTGCACATGAGCCTAGCGACCCCTTGTAGAGGGCAGGGCAGCCTGCTCCCTTGTGGGGGGGTTGTGCTTGCATACATTGCACTATGCTGTACGGTGCAGATGAGGCTATAGTTAACGTGAGGGGGAGGGGGTGGCGTGGAGGGAGGGCTTGACTGAGAAAAAGGGAGAAGCCCTCTGACCTGTTGCTTTGCTGCTGGCACACTTGGGCTGCACACCATGAAGCTTTCTGCCCACATGGATCCATCGAGAGAAGGAAGGGAATCCCACTGCAGGGAGCACACTATGGGATGGATTAGTGGCAGATGAGCCTGAGTGGTTACTTGTGCAAGTGACCATAAAAGGGGGTCTGATGTGCAGTTAGGAGAAAAAAGTCATTAATCAGTTACAAGTGAGATAACTGGTTAGCTTCTGCCTAAATAATGCCGTGTCATAGCTCTTAGCGTAGCATCTAATGTCTGAAATCTGATCAAGAAAAATAAAAACATACCTGTCTGCAGACATCTTCTGTTGTGTCATTCTAGATGACTATTGCACAAAACTTGAACTGGCCCGGGGTGACCCAGTGTCAGTTTGCAGTGAGATTGTTGAATAGAGAGACAGTGTGCCACCAATGGCCTACCCGTGCTGGTGACCTGCATTCAGCAGCGGACTTCGAAGCCTTGGTGAAATGAGGCCCTCCACCCAGCAAGAGTCAACGGACAGTTTTGTCGCTACAGCCAGCCATATGGGAGGGCCAGGGAGCTTGCTTCCCTGCAGTGTGCTGTGCATGCACCTTGTCGGCTGACAGCTTGCCCATGTCATGGGGAGGAGGGAGGACAAGGAGTAAAAAGGAGAAGTAAACTCCTGTCTGCTCATTCAACCCTACGCCACGCTTCCCGCCTCCCATCTTTATTGAAACTGCTCGGGGGAGGTGGCCCTTCCCCTGGACCTGTACTATGGACGGCATAGCTATGGGGGATACTGGGGGCATTGGGTAGGTGATAGTTGGGGCTGGTTGACAGCAAGGCCCAAATTGGATAAATTACTGATGTCCAGGGACAGCTGGATCAGGGACAAAAATCTATGGAGAAAAAAAGAATAGGGGGAAGAATCAAATACTTTGCAATAAGCTGGTCATCACGGAGTGATGATTAGTGCTGTAGTTTGATTATATTTTCACATCATTCCTCAAGGTACCCTGGAGTAAGGGGTTTCTTTTTTTTTCTATGTAAGCTACATGTTCTTGTTTCTTCAGAAAGCAGAGTCCTTAAGATGAGCATTCAGAGCATTAAATCAAGTTCATTGTAGTGTAGAGGGCTGCTTAGTAGTGTATATTTATCTCTATCATTCAAATTTATTGAACAATTTAACATTTTTAAGACCAAACCAAACTATCTGAGATTTCTGGGTAGCCTTTGGGAAATGGTGAGTGAGTGATTTTATCCCTGTGTCTATCTTAAGGACTTTTCTGTTTTCATTCTGTATCTCTGTCTCTTCTGGATCTCCTGTGTGGCATAATTAGCTGTTCTGTACGGTATTGCCATGTGCTGTGACTGACATAAGGAAGCTAAAATAAAATCCTCTATTTTTCAGAATGCCAGTCTTATCAAACAGTTACTTATCCCCCTGAAGGGGTTGCTTATAAGGATTACTAGTGGTTCCATTTCTGTTGCAGCTGCAAAATTAGTTGCTTAGATTTAGGGGGGAGGCTATTGGCTTGAAACTCAGTAGGTGTAATCCTTCTGAAAGTACAGGACAGCTTGCCTCACAGAGTGGTGGAGGCCATCAGTGGGAAATCCTTAGAAGGCAGACAGGACGAGCACCTGGAGGAAAAAGGCCTTTGGGTATGACAGCCGAGCAGCCTGTGATCATTGAGCAGTAAAAAAACTGCTTACTAGTGGGGTTAGTGAAATAGTTAGTAAGCAAGTAGTTTGTTTGGTGCCCTGTTCTGCAGACTCACAGCACCTTACAAGAAGTGCAAGCATATGTACAGCAGTACATACTAGTATTTATATTTAAACATTTTACCAGGAAAGACATACTGAGCTGTTAATTGCTTCTTTCCAAATGCGTTCTGGGGGTAGGAGAAGAGGAGAACAGGACAGTTCAGGACAACATGGTGCAATAAAGTAAAAAGTTACAAAAGGCAGTATGAAATACAGAGAAAATGTACAGCAGCCATGACCAGTGGAATAGATTTACAGATTCAGGACCTGAAACAAAATGGAAAACCAACCCCAGTAACAAAGCCCCTGACATAGGTGGACAGTAACAGGAGGACCTGGACACCAGTTGTGTACTTTGCAGGGTCAAGAGAAATTACAGCAGTGAGTTGTGAAGTCTCGAAGGAGGGATTTAAGGGAATAGAAAGATGAGGCTGAGTGGATAGTAGGTGGATGAGAAGATCAGAGCTTAGGGAAATGGAAAAAGAAAGCAGCTTACCTGCAATGGATTTCGTGGAAAGGAAGGAGCAGGTGTCAGTGTTACAAGGGAGTACATGGGGCCAGAGGGGGGGAAGAAGAGAAGGTAAGGGGGAGGGAGCCAAGTCCGAATTTGTAAATGAAGGAAGCACAATGGGAGCAGTGCCTAGCATCAAGGGAGGGAGAGGAAGGGGTATAGTGGTGGGTACGAGCGAGACACTGCAGGGCACAATGGCAGAAAAAGTGAAAGAGAGGGTGTTCCCGTCTGGCTAGAGTAGATTTGGAAGCTGCACTATACACATTGTTATCACATTTGAGAACTGAGAGGCTCACCTTCGGGAGGCTTTCTCTGTGAGCAGAAAACTAGATCCACACATCTGGTGGATGGTATCCACATGCAAGGAGAAATTGGGATAATGGTCCTGCCAAACCCCAAGGTATTTGAAGGAGGAGGCATTCTTATGTACTACACCTTCAAGGGTATAGAAGGAGGTAAGACTTACCCTCATGACTCCTGGTCCAGCTGGCATGAGTAAGCTAGATGAGACTGAGCACCGATTGCGTTTGGGGCTTTAAGCAGTTCAGACTTCCTATATACAGTTTCCTAAATAATCTAAATTTAAAGGCGATCTACCAGCTTGCTTGAAGCCCCGACCGCTGCACAGATCGAGGCTTCACTCCACTGATCCCCCCTGCAGTCACCCTATAAAATGCAGCCTTAGATTAACTCACCACGCATAAAATAAGCCCCCAGTGCAGCCAGCATTTGCAAACATGGTGCTCCTCACCCGCTCGTAATGTCGCTAGTATTAACGCGAGATGATGACACTCCACTCCACTGTTTCTGCCTTATGGTTGCCCCTATGTACGGAACTATAAGAAATGCCATATGTCGGATGCCCATCAGTATTTTTACACACTTTGCCATATGTATTATTCAGCTTTGGCCAAACCTGTGGTCGAGGGCAAGCCACTAGCTCCACAGTGCCCCCATTGAGCTTGCTAGTTATGACAGGGGTTGAGCAGGTGGAGACTTTTCTTGACCCTGTCCACCCTATTGTCAAAGGAGATTGATGATAACTCGATCTCCTGGACCCCAGTCTTGTCTGGCCTCAACCAAGAGGACCAGGAGCAGTCAGCAGACCTGGCTGTCTCTTCTCAGGAGTTGCCACCCTCCAGGGTCGAACCGTGTGTGGGCAGTGTATAATGCCACTCCGGCTGTATCTCCTCAGCATCATTGATTCAGTCAACACTTAAGGTCGAGGGGATTTCTGGTGCTCTGTCTCATTTGACTGGGAGGCACTGCCACTGGCGCTTCTCTTCCCTTTTGTCTGCTGATGACAGGAGGCTCCACCACCATGTTTGGTGACGTTATGAGGAGCTCCTCTGGCAGCACTGGGTCTTGATTGAGCAGAGTGGGACTGTACCTTTGACCCCTGCGGTCACCTGGCAGCCAGCAGTTCAACCTGTACCAGTCCTACCGAGAGATCTGTCTCTATCCCGAGTCTCACTGCTGATACAGGTGGAGCCACCTGCACGACAGCCCATACAGGGATCCCCCTGCAAGGACTTCTGCCCAGCTATTGGCTTGCCAGACCAGTTGTCTGTGAAGATCACACACTCAACCAAACCTTGAGTGGTGCATGACGGCAAATGATCAAGGGCTATATTCGGGGTTCCTCATCTGACTCCAGAGGGTCCTCGATGCAGTCTTTAAGGGCTTGTGCTTTTGACCAGGAATCAGTCGAAGAACTGACTACCAACTACAAGCCGGTGCCTTTTGGGGCGCTTTTGATACTTATATCTGAGTCGATGGAGGTTCCCTTGGAGCCAGTCCAGAAAAGGGCTAAGTATACATTCATGGAGATACTGGACTGAGACTAATCCCCTGGGGTTGTCTTCACAATGGCTGAGGCCATCTTGGGACCAGTGCTGGAGCTTAGGCAGCATCCAGCTTCCTGCCTGGCACCCTCTGCTAGTATGGTTTGCAAGCATGCGGTCTCTACCAGCACCTTGTCTGGATTTTCAGACTACTTCTTGGCCAAGGTTCTGTCCCTCGTGATAAGTCCAGAAAACTTGACCACACAGCTAAAAGGGTCTACGCTGCATCCTCCTTTGGTCTCCATCATGCGAGCTACACTCTGATGATGGCCCATTTTGGACATTCCCTGATGGGAGTCCTAGATACTGTCCTCCCTAACCTCCCTGCCAACAAGCAGCTGGCAGTAAAAATGGTACGAGACTAAGGTCAAGCGCTGGCTGAATACCAGCTTCAGACAGCCTTGGACATGGGCGATTCTTGTGCCCATACCATGACGATGGCTGTCGCGATGCATCACAGTGCCAAGCTGAGGATTTCCTCCTTTACAGCAGACACCCAGCACAAGTTGGCTGATGTCCCTTCTTGGGCACTGACCTCTTTGGCCCTAGGGTAGAGAGATAACTCGCCAGAATTGGCAAGTCCAGTGCCACTCTAGATAAAGTGCTCCCCTCACAGAAAGAGCAGAGACTGAAGAAAAAGCCTTTTTAGTTTTGGCCCATTCCCTCACAGCAGCCTAGGCAACAGCAGCCCCAGCAGGGGCTTTTGCAGGCTTGGCACCCCTAACCAAGTTCCCTGGTAAGGGCCCCAAAAAAGGTGGGGGTAGGGGTGCTAGTGCACCTCCGGCAACAGGTGCCAGTGCCCCCTCCAAAACTACCCGCTGATGGGTTGGGGGTGTCCACCCACCCAGTTCTTGCTACAGCTTCCTGCGAGGGATCAACTGTGCCACTTCTGGCACACTTGGTCCATAATTACCTTGGACTAGCGGGTCCTAGAGGTGGTAGGCAGAGGTTTGCCTCTCGATTTCAAGGTTGTCCTGCCTGACCAAGCCAACACGCCAAAGGAGTCTGTGGTGTCGCAGGACACGCTATCCATCCTCAGGGAGGATGTTGCTTAGCTCCTAGAGAAAGGAGCCATAGTCCATTTCCCAGACTCCGTGGTGGATCAGGGCTTAGTATCCAGGTGGTACTTGTCCCAAAATGGATGGGGGGGGGCACCCCATACTGGATCTTCACAGTCTGCATCAGTGTCTCCAGAAGTGCAAGTTCAGGATGGTCACTCTGAATCAGATAATGACATCTCTGGTGTAGGGCATGTGGCTGTGCTCCCTGGACCTGTACGACGCGTTCTTTCACATTCCAGTCCGTCCACCTTTCTCACTGGTGGTACCTCCGGTTCCATGCAGAACGGGTTCTTTATCAGTTCCTGGTCATTCCTTTCAGCCTCACCTCGGCACCCATGGTCTTCACCATGTGCATGGTAGTGGTGGCAGCCTTTCTGCAGCATAAGGGTCACAGACTACCCCTACCTGGATGACTGGATGATAGTTGGGACATCCATGGAGGCAGTGGAGCGGTCCAGGCACCTGGCCCTCCAGACGTGCAGAAAGTTGGGCCTTCCTTCTGGTCAATAAAGTCCAAACTCAATCCCTCACAGGTGATTTACTTCATCAGGGCAAAGCTCGACTCCCTCTGGACCATGGCTTGACTCCCTGTGGACTGGGCACTGAATCTTACCTCTTCTGCCTGATCATTTCTGGTTGGGCACTTGAGCCTTGCCTGGGACCTCCAGCGGTTGCTGGAATAGATGGCATCCTGCACCAGCATGGTCCAGTGGGCCCTCTGCTGGATGCATCGCCTTCAGTGGGAGCTGGGCTGTCAGTGGTTTCAGCATCTAGGTTACTTGGACCAGTCGGTTACAGTGACCCAGCCAATGTGGGATGTCATCCAGTGCTAGCTTGTCCCAGAACATCTAAAGAAAGTGGTCCTGTTTGTCCGCCCAGAACCGTCAGTCATTCTGACTACAGACACTTCTCTGGTGGGGTGGGGAGCCCACCTGAGGGACAATAGAATCCTCCTTGAGTCTCATCACCATATCAAGCTACTGGAGCTCCGTGCAGTGCACCTAGCTCTGATGGAATTTGCTTCTTTTTTCCGGGGCCAGATCGTGCAAGTTCCAATGGATGACTTTCATGCAATTGTGTTAGGGGCACTGGATAAGCATGCACCTCTGGCTAAAGTCTGCACCAAAAATAAATCATGCTGATGGTTTACGGAGGAGCTGAAGACCGCATTGCGGAATAGAGACACGTTTTGGAAAACAGCCTGGAAAACCAAGTGTGAAGCTGATTGGATGTTGTTTAGAAGGGCGAGGAACCTCTGCACCAAGATGGCCAGAGAGGCAAAGGCTAACTTTTATCGCACGGAACTTGACTATTCCTCGAAGTGTTCATCCAAATTTTGGAAAACCTTAAAGGATATAGAAGGTCACACTTCCGGAAATTCCCTACTACAAAAATTACCATTGGTAACACCACTGTCTCTGATAGGCCTACTGTCCTAGAGTATCTCAACAATCACTTTGCTACTGCAGGTCTCACATTCAATTCTTCACCTGCCAATAATCTCCGCTCTCAACTTGGTGCACTTGATCAAGAGGTCCCCGTCACTAGCTCTGTGTTCTCACTACAGCCGGTATCCTTGAAGGAGTTACAGCTGGATACTAGGAAAAGCGTTGGAGCTGACCTCATTGACCCTTTTTTCCTGAAAATTAGTTATCAGGTCCTGGCTGTGCCACTTACACATCTCTTTAATTTATCTCTTTCGCAGGGTGACCTCCCTCCTATATGGAAAACCACCCATATGATTCCCTTTTTCAAATCTTGAGACCCCACTGATCTTAATAACAATAGGTCAATCTCCTTACTCCCTATTCTGTCCAAACTACTGGAAAAAATTGTGAGTGGTCAGAAATTAGATTCTGCAAAACTACTTAATCCACTACAGTCAGGTTTTAGACCACAACACAGTACCATTTCAGCACTTTTTAAAGTGACCAGTGGCTGGCAGTGAGAGTTGGATGCCAAGAATTTCATTTGTGCATTATTTTTAGACCTGAGTAAGGCATTTGATACTGTTGATCACGACCTACTGCTTCTTTATCCCTCCGTAACATTGGCATAGATCAACCATTGCTGAGATGGTTTTCTAACTATCTCGTAGGTCGGTTTCAGCAGGTAAAAGCAGAAGGGGAACTCTCTCCTTTAAAACCCATATTGAGAGGTGTTCCACAGGGCTCTATTTTGGGTCCACTGCTTTTCGCAATTTACGTTAACAGAATTGATATCGGTATCAAAGCGGCCAACATACACCTCTTCGCAGATGACATGGTGTTGTATATCAGCAGACCGATCCCTGGAGCAGCATGTAGTGACCTACAACAAGACTTCAGCCAGCTGCGGCTACAGCTTCTAAACCAGAAACTACTCTTAAATGGCAAACAAACTAAGGCAACGATCTTTTCACCCCGTTTCCATGCAGCCACCCCTGTAACGACACCCCAAATCCTTACACTCCTAGGCGAACCCTTGGAATTAGTAACAAAGTTGAAATATCTGAGGGTTTGGAACGACCATAGACTTTCCTTCACAGACCACATAGAAGAACTAATAAAAAAATGAGACAGAGACTTGGGTCTCTTTTATAGGATTAACTGTCTCCTTTCCAGGGATGCCAAGATGAGACTGGTCCAAACCACCTTCCTTTCCCTTCTGGACTATGTGGATTTCCTCTACAGTCAGGGTCCTGCCGCAGTGCTTGTGAAGCTTGACACACTCTACCACAGAGCTCTAAGGTTTATTACTGGCCTTCCATATTCGATGCACCACTGTACCTTATACTCGACTGTGGGATGGTCTTCCCTTACGTACAGGCGACAGAGAAATGCTGCCTTCTGGACCTTCAGAGCAATTACCAAGAAGTTGCCCCACTATATTTCGGACTGCCTTCCACTAAGTACGATCGGCAAGTACGTGTTGAGAAGTGCCTCCTGTATTTCTCTGATGTTGCCCAAGGTCAAATCGCGATTTGGCAGGGCTTCTATAAGTTACATGCTACCTCTATTATGGAATAAGCTGCAAAAATCATTGAAATTGGTCCTCCCCATTACTTTAACAGCTTTCAAAACACTATATGCTCGTTCCTTTAAAGAATCCTGTAATTGCTCCCGTTGATCCTTGTCTTATCCTTAGGAGTGGATTTAGTGCCAGCTACATGCTGTCCCATTAACATCCTCTTCCCCCTCCCATCTCCTACCACATTTCACCTCCCCTCTCATTCCTTCCCTTCGGTTGCCACTGTTATATGTTATTGTAACCATATCCAGTGGTTGTACCCTTAAGCTGAGAACGACCTCCCCTACCACCCCCATCATGGAGTCTGTCTGAAATCCACCTAGCTGACAATGGTCCTGATATTCACGGATTACCCTTGGGCCCCCTCCTTCATCTCCTCTACTTCCTTCCCTGTGCTACCTCCCTCCTCCTCCCACCCCCCCGTTGAAATATTCTTAATAACCTTATGCAACATCCTTGACCCCTTCTTCCTTCCTCTGGTTTCCTCCAGGCCATTGTGTATATATTATTTAATTGCTGTGACTTCTTATATGTTTGTAATTACTATTGTATATGCCATGCTACTGTTACCAGATTCATGGCACCTGTTTCTGCTCAATTACATTTTATATTGTTGGTTGTTGTAATTCTTGTGTACATTATGATTGTGTTGTCCAGGTCCATCTTAAAAATGAGCATTGCTCAATGGTTTTCTTCACCTGGTTAAATAAAGATTTTGATTGATTGATTGATTGCTTGATCGATGTTCTACCTGAACATGCAGCCTTCCCTTGTATCGGGGGAGGCCTTCCACACCTGGTCTCTTGTGCACAGTTGGGGTTCAGATCTCCTGGCGAAGCATGTCGTGAGAGCCGACAACCAGCTGGTGGACACCTTCAGGTAGGTGGGCGAGACATCGCACGAGTGGTCTCTGCATCAGGAGGTGGTGAGCCACCTGTTTTCCCTGTGAGGCACTCCTCTGGTGGACCTCTGCCTTCAGGGAGAACGCAAAACTGAGGCTGTTTTGTGCCTGCCCCTTCAGTCTGAGACACTGATGGGGGATAACTTCACTAAAGGCCCTGGACCCCAGACCTCCTGTATGCTTTCCCCTCCCTTTCCCTTGATCCAGAAGGTGGTGGTCAGTGTGTGGAGGAATAAGGTACGGATGATCCTGATAGCACCGGACTGGCCCCCCCAGTTTTGGTACCCAGATCTCCTCAGCCTGAGAAGCAGACCTTCATGGCAGCTGCCCCTGCAGCTGGATCTGCTGCCCTGTCTTCAGGGGAAGACCCTATACCTGGATCTTCAATCCCTGCACCTCATGACCAGTTTCCTGAGTGGCTAGAATTCCAGGCTTTGGGACTTTTGGACAATATGCTCCACATTGTGGAGGCATCCCAAAAGGAGTCGACTCATCTATGCTATGCTTTTAAGTGGAAAACATTGTCCATTTGGTGCCAGGGCAAGGGGCTTGATCCCCTTGCCTGCCCCTTTGCCGGCATCCTGGACTACCTATGGTCCCTCTCCCAGCTAGGGCTGAGATCGACAACCCTCAAAGTGCGCTTGGCAGCCATCTCTGCACAGGCTGGTATGCAGACAGTGGCGCAGGAGAAGGTGGTCATGTGCTTCTTTAAGGGCCTTGGCCACTTGAACCCACCAGTGCGTAAACCACCACCACCTAAGGATCTGTTGCCGATTCTGGCAGTGCGCACAGGTGTGAGGTGTCACACCTGTCATGGAAAACTGCCTTCTTAGTGGCCATCACCTCTACTGGAAGGATCAGTGAGCTCCAAGCACTTTCAGTGGAGTCTCCTTACTTGCTTTTCCACAGGGACAAGGTCATCCTTCACCCCGACTCGAAGTTCCTCCTGAAGGTTGTATTGGAGTTTCACCTGAAACAGATGATTAACTTACCAGTAAAACTTCACCAGCCCATCTTCGGAGGCTGATCGTAGGCTCCATACTTTAGACTCAAGGTGAACGCTGTCTTATAAGAGTGTACGGCTGGAGCTCAGGGTGAGGCTCACCAGCTCTTTGTCACATACACTGAAACTGCACCTGGCAGACCGGCAGCTAAGTGGATGATTGGCAGATGGATTGTCTCCTGCATCAACCTCTGCTATAGGTTAACTGGTAGGGAGTCTCCCATAGGGCTTAGTGCTTATTCCACCAGACATACTGCCGCCTCAGTGGCTGCTTTCAGGGATGACTCCATACAGGAGATCTGCAGGGTGGCTACTTGGAAGGCAGCCCACACCTTCATTTGCCATTACAGCGTTAACCTTGAGTCATGCTGGGAAGCTCCTTTTGGGACCTCAGTTGTCCAATCTTTGTTCGCCAAATAGGGGTGTGCACCCTGCCCCTTCTTCCCAGAGAAATGCTGGAAGTCTGCTCATGTGTGGATAAGTGAACCATATCGATGTCCTTGGAAAAATAGGTTACTCACCTATAACCGTAGATCTTCCACGGAGTGGTCTCTTGCAGTAGGTAATACACTTGGGTAGTCGCCAGAGATCGTTGTGGCACACGGCAGCTCTCCTAGAAGTCTTTTACCAGGGGCCAACCACACATGACATCAGCTTCCTGTTTCCTATATGAGTAAGCGGTCCCTGGTAGCCTCAGTTCATTTTCCATCCATCTTCAGCTTGCACATGACAGCTAGAGCAACTTCTGAACAGCAGTCATCGATGAGAAACCTAGAAGATTCTACAAACAAGAAATTGTCTCCTATGGATACCCAGGGGGCTCATCCCAAGAGCTCCCCATCTACTGAATCTACATCTCGGGCACACATAGAGCAGGAGTACCCCTCCTCAACCTCTGTGCTTCCCTTACTCATTGACGGCCACCAACTATCGACGATGCATCTTATATTCTCATTGATGGTCATAACCATCAATATTCTCATCGACGGCCACCAACCGTCGACAATGCATCTATATTCTCATTGACGGCCATAACCGTCAACGTTGCATCCATAATTTCATAGATGGCCACCAACCGTCGACGCTGCATCCATATTCTCATCGACGGCCATCCACCTTCGACAATACCTCCGTATTCTGCCTACTCATCGACGGGACATTTTCACACCATCGTCAACGGTGCTTCCAGCACTTTAAAAAGGCAGTCCATAAATAACCCTTTTTGGGTTCCATCAACACCACAGAGTGGGAGAGATCCTCCTCAACCTCAGTACCTTGCAGCTCGTCGACGGCCACCGCTCCAGGTGTCCATCAATGACACAATCTCATACTGCCTCTTCGTCGATGGGAGCTCGTGCATTCTCGTTAATGGCACTATCCTGCACATCAAACGGCAGTTCAAAATGAACCTTATATGGGTTCAACTGGGGTTTCCGACGTCTGGGGCTCCTCTCCCATTGCTGGCTCCTTCAAACATACATTATAATTCTTCTTCCCCTGTGTGTCTGTGGTTGACGGTCTGCCTTCTTTAGAGGAAACCAACGGTTTATGCCATGCTTACTGCCCCTCCACCTTCTTAGGTGGATACTCACAGGGGTCAGGCGGAACAGAGATCAGGACCCTGGTCTTTACCACCCAGGCAAGGCCTGCTTAGGCTATATGTCCAGTCCCCCCACCAGACTAAAACTTATTCCCCCCCCCTTCTCTGAAGGAACTGGGCATTACTACTGTAGTATGGCACATCTTGCATGCCATGCGGCACTCCCAGCCCTCCGATCCAGGAGAGCAGGGTGACCCTCCATGATCTCCTACTCCTCCGCCTAAGAGGTTTCATGGTGACAGGGATACTTGACCACCCTAGTCAAACCCTCTATATATGGAAGACTATTTATCGGATGAACAAGACCCGGTTGATTTCGCCGGTACCCTTGAAGACGAGAAGTGCCAAAAGCTGGATTTCCCACCTCAGTTTCCTTTTTCGGAAGTCTCTTCCTTAGATGAGGACCTGCCTAGATTCTGCAGCCTATCCTCCTGATGACCCTTCTTTTTCATAAAAAGATGGTTCAAATCCAGTAAATTATGGGGTTGTCTACTGTAGAACATGACAAGCAACATAAGGATATGGCAGAATACCTTAAACTACCCATCGAGTCAGTTTTTAGTGGTTCACTCACTAATCCAAGCTATCAAAATACTATGCTTGCTGCCTGACACAAGCCTTCAGCTACCCCAGCTGTTCGCCACAAGGCGGATTACATTTATCAAGCTCCTCTAGATCATCCTTTCCTTTCCGCTACCCCTGCGGCAGACTCTGTTGGGATTACTGCCACTCATGATCGTATTAAATGACTTGGAACACATGAGCTCCTTACCTCCTGATAAGGAATCTCGAAGGCCTGATTATCTGGGTAAAAAGGTATTTCCTCCAGTACCATGAATCTCAGAATTCTAAATTACATGGGTCATATGATTCTATACCAGCGTACCCTTGGGTCCTCTGCCATTGACCTTCTCAATAAACTCCCTCCTTCACAGATAAGGGAACAATTATTGGTCACAATGTCAACTAGCAATTCTATTTCCTGATGCCTAAAACGCAGGTCAGGATATGGTGCTGTAGATACCTCAGCCCGATTATCAGCTTCTGGCATTTCTTTGCATCGCCATACCTGGCTTCGCGTTTCAGGTTTTTATATCTGATGTGCAGTAGAAAGTAGCTAACGCCCCTTTCAGTGGGTTCAAACTATTCGGGCCAGCTACTCAAACCTTACTAGATAATCTGCAGGCATCAGGCAGAACCCTACGTACGGATCATGGCATGTACCATATTCCGCATACAACCTACCGTACTCTATCCCCGTTCTATTCCAAAAGAAGTGGAAAATATAGATGCGGTTTCAGAGGTCGTCCTCAACCTACCAGAGTCAACACCTCTTCGGCCTAGGTGCTCCCTCCCACTCCCATCATCCATGGAGAGCTGGACAGCTCTGTACCCAGTGACTTATTAGGGCTTTGTCCCCACCTCCTTGGCCAGACCTCAGAGGCAGTGGGCGATCGTTTTGCCCTCCATTTTGAAGCTTGGCAAATGATCACTTCAAATGAAGGGTTACTATAGATTATACAGAGGGGTCATACTTTGGAATTTCTTTACCAGGCCCCACCCTCGTCCTCCTCGAAATATTCATTACCCTCCAGATCATATACCCATCCTTTAGGAGGAGTTGAGGGCCCTACTGGTCAAGCAAGCTATTTAGCCAGTGCCCCCTCGGAACATCAAATGGGATTCTACTCCCATTTCTTTTCTGGTACCCAAACGAACTGGAGATCTCAGACCAGTACTGGACCTCAGACAACTGAACCTCTTCATCCAGTACAAATGTTTCGCATGACAACTTTGAATGCCATCATGCCAATACTGAAACAGAGATTGGCCTTGTGCCCTAGATATGGAAG
Source organism: Neoceratodus forsteri (assembly GCA_016271365.2). NCBI lineage: Eukaryota > Metazoa > Chordata > Ceratodontiformes > Ceratodontidae > Neoceratodus > Neoceratodus forsteri. The sequence continues at coordinate 1,421,939,873 of CM028129.1, forward strand.
ATACCTACCTGCATATTCCCACCCACCCTCACACCACAGGTTTCTTCGTTTCCACCTACTAGGTCAAAACTACCAGTTTTTGAGCACTCCCTTTCGGCCTTTTTTCAGCCCCAAGAGTGTTCACCAAATGCCTAGCGGTAGTTACAACAGCTTTACGAAGAAAAGGGCACTTTCTAGAGACATGGATATGTTGTTCAATCCACACTTATTGGCAGGTTCCTTGCCGCTTTAAATCTTGCCGGAAGGTCTTCAAGCTGGCTCCTCCCACCCACCCGGTTGAGAAAACTCTCGGCTCCGCCCCATGACGCCAGATCTTCCTTACTGCTTGGAAGCTCAGGTTCCCTCCTTAGCACTCTGCGTTTTAGGCCTGGATCCAAACTCGTCGGTTAAACCAAAACTCATACTTAAATTTTCTAGACTTCGGGCTTTTTCTTCCTTCGCGGCTGCGATGGACAAGTCTACTCCCGGATTTCGGCGGTGCCCTTGTGGGCAGAAGATGTCTCGGACCGATCCGCACTCCACGTGCATTTACTGTCTCGGGCTTGATCACAATCTGCAGGCCTGCGAATTGTGCAAGTCCTTCTCGGTCAACGTCCTCGAAGACCGTGCTGCCAGACTTCAACTTGGGCACCCCGACAGACGTATTCCTCCGGTGAAGTCGAAGGAGGTCCGTTGGACGCTGTCCGCGGCAGCGGGCTCAGCTGAGCAACTTGAGCAGATGATCGCCCTCGAGGAGGTGGTGGCCCAGGCCGCATCTCTTTCTTCTCCCTCGGACGCTGCATTTATCCCGCCTCTTTGGGCCTTCTACTAACGGCTTCTTTCATGAGCTTTGTCAGTCCCTCTCTACTAAGGGAGAGGGGCCATCGGGACATTCCTCCTGTCCAAGAAGAAGGACTCAAAGGGTAAGTCCCACCGTCGGCGTTCATGGGAGCGGGAGAGGTCCCTCCCTGGATAGTCGACACTCGACTTCGATCGAGGTTGTGGCTAGACGCTGGCTTCCTGATGTCCCGTCAGGTCAGCCGGCCGAGACACCCGTCGGCGTCGATCCAGATTTTTCGACCCGTCGGACGGGCTGTTGACTGGAGAAGCCAACAACCCTTCTTCACCAGTTCCCCCGGTGGAAACCGAGGACTTGCCTGTGCCTCCTGTGCTGGAATCCCCGGTTAAGGTTCCTGAGCTGAGGGAGGAACAGGTTTCCCCCGCTCCCTCCCAGACCCACCCTCGGAAACACCGAAGGTCTCGGTCTCGGACCTCCTCTCGGTCAGCCGAGCCCGCGACATTGGCGGTTTCAGTCTCAACACCGAGGAAGCGGCGGCGCCTCGATCCTCCTCCCGGAGGATAGGACTCGGCGCAAATTGCGTCTGCGCTACAAGGACCTGATGTGGCAGCAACTACTTTTGACCGGGAACAAGCCGACCCCGTGGCCTTCCCCGGCCATTAAGTGGCTGTCACCTGAGCGGCCGAAACAACCCCTCGTGGTCATCGAGGAGCCGAAACCAGCTGCACTGCCCATTGTGATGGAACCCCCGCCTCCACAACCTAAAACTGGGGCTCCAACCAAGGATTCTCGGTCGGGTCAGGGATTGCCCCATCGGTTGTCAGTCACCCTCACTCCCGATCGGCCTCGGCAGGTGGAGGGTGGCTCAGGCCCTCTGCAGCTGTTTGCGGACTCCTCGGAGTCTGATGATGACTATTCCCTGTTCTCCAGGCCCCTCGACCTGGAGTCTGCTGGGGGACAGTCAGTGGACGAGAGCCCATCCTCGTTCATGGGAATGCTTCGGCTCATCTCAGAATCTACTGGGATGAAGCTTGAACCCGTGTCAAAGCGGGCCAAGTATCCTCTCACGGAGATACTGGACCGAGGAGATTCTCCTACGGAGGCCTTTCCTGTGGCCGAAGCCATTGTTGGCCCGGCTCTGGACCTATGGCAGCGGCCGGGTTCTTGTCCAGCTCCTTCAGCCAGGATGGCCAGGAAGTATGCTGTTCCCACCGGCTCACTCTCCGGATTCTCGGAGCACCCCTCTGCAGAGGGGCTAGTGACCGATAGTGTTTTCCGGCGTTCCCGGAAACACTCGGGATGTGGACAAGCCTCCCGACAAAGAGTCCAAGAAACTGGACTACGCCGGGCGTAAAGTCTACGCTGCGTCCTCCTTGGGCCTTCATCAGGCCAGTTCGACTGTACTGATGGCACACTTTTCCCACGCCCTTTTGGGCTCCCTGGATGAGATGATTCCTCATCTCCCGACTGACCTCCAGACTACGGTCAAGCAGGTGCGGGATCAGGGAAGGGCAGTGGCAAAGCAGCAGCTCCAAACTGCTCTTGACATTGGAGACTCTTGTGCCCGGTCAGTAGCGGCCGCATTGGCCATGCGCCGCAGAGCTTGGCTACGGATCTCCACCTTCATGGCGGATACCCAGCACAAGCTGGCAGATGTACCCTTCCTGGGTACCGACTTGTTCGGTCCCGGGGTGGAGGGTCATTTGCAGAGGATCGAGAAGTCCAATGCCACCTTGGACTCGGTCATGTCTGCCCAGAAGGACAAAGGCCACCAGCAGCAGCGTAAGCCCTTTCGGCCTTCTGCCCCTGCAGCACGTCTGGCTCAGCACCACCAGCATCAGGGCCAGCAGGCTCGCACTTGGCACCCCAAAGCCAAGCCTGCAGCTTCCTCCAGCAGGAAGCCGGGAGGAAAAGGCCCAGGAGGTCCCTTGGCCGGTCCTTCCTCCAAACCTGCCCAGTGACGGGTTGAGGGTTGTCACCCCCAGCCTCATCACTCTCCCCTGGATTCCCCCCATGGGGGGACGGCTCCACCACTTCCTTTCCGCCTGGTTCGCTATCACCATGGACCGCGGGGTATTGGAAGTGGTAGGAAAGGGTCTGCCCTGGAATTCAAGCAGGCCCCACCCTCACGAGCCCGTCACCCACGGGGCTACGGGTCCGCAGCCCTCAAGAGCCACATTGCCCTGCCCTCCAGAAGGATGTGATCAGGAGGTGGTGGATCCTCCACCAGACCCAGGGTTTGTGTCCAGGTATTTCCTGGTCCCAAAACGGACGGGGGCTGGCGCCCCATTCTAGACCTACACGACCTGAACAAATTCCTAAGGTCTCGAACCTTCAGGATGGTCACTCTGGCATAGATCATTCCATCCTTGGAACGAGGCATGTGGTTCTGTTCTCTGGACCTCCAGGACGCGTTCTTTCACGTCCCAATCCGTCCGTCCCACCAGCGATTCCTCTGCTTCAAAGTGGAGGTGTCCCTTTACAAGTTCCGGGCCATGCCCTTCGGCCTCTCTCTCCAGCTCCCAGGGTCTTCACCAAATGCATGGCAGTGGTGACAGCATTCCTGTGGTGCCAAAGGGTCCGGGTGTACCCTTACCTGGACGACTGGCTGATTGCAGCCCCCTCCAGACCGGAGGTGGAGCGGTCCAGGGATCTGGCCCTCCAGGTCTGCTCTCAGATTGGCCTCCTCATCAACGAGGCCAAATCGGAACTCGTGCCAACGCAGGTGATTCAATTCATCGGGGTTGAGCTCGACTCTCTTTGAGCCAGAGCACGGCTCCCGGCGGACAGGGCCGAGGTTCCTCCTTTGCCCAGTCATTTCTGGTTGGGCAATTGCAACCTGCCCAGGACTTCCTGTGCCTCCTGGGCCTCATGGCGGCCTGCACCAGCGTGGTCCGTTTGGGCCCGTTGGCACATGTGTCCCCTACTATGGGGACTGGTCGGCCAGTGGTCACAGCGCTCCGGTCCTCTGGACCAGCCAGTGGCAGTGACCCAGGAGATGTGGAACGCTCTCCATTGGTGGATCATTCCAGCTCATCTGCAGGAGGGCATTCCATTTGTCCGCCCCAAGCCGACAGTCACTCTAACGACTGACGCCTCTCTGATGGGTTGGGGTGCCCATCTGGGGGAGCACAGAGTGCATGGCCTCTGGTCCCCTCGAGAGTCTCGATGCCACATCAACCTGCTGGAGCTTCGAGCGGTCTGACTAGCCCTCACCACCTTCGCTCCATTTGTACGTGGTCAAGTGGTCCAGGTCCAGACGGACAACACCATGACCATGTACTACCTAAACCGCCAGGGCAGGATGCACTTCTTACCCCTGTGCAAGGAAGCTCTCCGCACTTGGTCTCTCATGAGCAGTCTGGAGGCGGATCTCCTAGCCATCCATGTGGCAGGAGCCTCTAACACTCTGGTCGATGCCCTAAGCCGGATAGGGGCTGCATCTCACGAGTGGTCTCTCCTGCTGGAGGCAGTACACGATCTGTTCTCCCACTGGGGCACACCTCAGGTAGACCTGTTTGCCTCCAGGGAGAATGCGAAGCTGAGGCTGTTTCATGCCCGCCCCCCTCAGCAGGGCTCGCTGCAGGGGGATGCCTTCTCGAGGCCGTGGACCCCGGGCCTCTTCTACGCCTTTCCCCCATTTCCCTTGATCCACAAAGTGCTTCTCAAGGCAAGGAGGGACAAGGCGCAGGTGATTCTGGTAGCCCCAGACTGGCCCCGCCACTTCTGGTATCCAGATCTCCTCAGCCTCAGCTCCAGACTCCCGAGGCAGCTCCCAGCCCGCCTGGACCTGATCTCTGTCAACCAGGGGAAGGTTCTCCACCCCGGACCTTCAATCCCTGCACCTGACAGCCTGGTTTCTGAGCGGCTAGAGTTCCAGGCCTTGGGTCTTTCCGACGAGGTCCTCAACGTCGTTGAGGCATCCCGTAAGGAGTCGACCAGAAAATGCTATGCCTTCAAATGGAAGAGATTCTCCATTTGGTGCCAGGATAAGGGGTTGGACCCTTCCTCCTGTTCCTTGGCTAGCATTCTGGACTACCTGTGGTCCCTTTCTCAGCTAGGGCTTCAGTTGACGACCCTTAAGGTGCACCTGGCAGCCATCTCTGCTTACCGGGCGTGGGCAGAAGCAGTCAGTGTGGCATGGGGAAGGTGGTTGGGCACTTTTTTCAGCATGTAATCACATATCCCTCCGGTGCCAGAACCTCCACCTCCATGGGATCTACTGCTGGTATTGGCTAAGCTCATGGGCAAGCCATTCGAACCGATGCACAGGTGTGACATCTCTCACCTGTCGTGGAAGACCGCCTTCTTGGTGGCTATCACGTCAGCCAGAAGGATGGGTGAGCTCCAGGTGCTTTCCATCGAGTCTCCCTATCTGGTCTTCCACAGGGACAAAGTTGTCCTGCGCCCCCACCTGAAATTCCTTCCGAAGGTGGTGTCGGAGTTTCACCTTAACCAGGTGTTGACTCTGCCAGTGTTCTACCCCAATCACACCTCAGAGGCCGAATATAGGCTCCATACCTTGGACCCTAGAAGAGCGCTCCCTTATTATAAGGAGCGAACGGCTGAAGTTCGAGGAGAGGTTCACTAGCTGTTTGTCACCTACGCTGAAGCCGCACCTGGCAGACCTGCAGCCAAGTGGACAGTAGTCAGGTGGGTCACCTCCTGCATAGATCTCTGCTATAGGTTGGTGGGCATGGAGCCTCCCAAAGGGATAAGAGCTTATTCTACCTGCCATACCGCTGCTTCGGTGGCTGCTTCCAGGGACGTCCCTATCCAGGAAATCGGCAGGGCTGCTACCTGGAAGTCGGCACACACCTTCATTACCCACTACCACATTGACCTTGAGTCACGCCGGGATGCTGGTTTTGGGACCTCGGTTCTCCAGTCCTTGTTTCCTAAATAGGGGGTGTGCGCCTTGCCTCCCTCCTCCCGGAGAACTGCTAGGAGTCTGCCAAGAAGTGTGGATTGAACAACATATCCATGTCCTAGAAATACAGGTTACTCACCTGTAACAGGAGTTCTAGGAGTGGTATATTGTTCATCCACCTAACCGACCTCCCCAGCTTGGGCCTTCAACCTGGCTTCCAGTGGGCTAGATCTGGCGTCATGGGGCGGAGCCGAGAGTTTTACCACCCGGGTGGGTGGGAGGAGCCAGTTTGAAGACCTTCCGGCAAGATTTAAAGCGGCAAGGAACCTACCAATAAGTGTGGATGAACAACATATACCATTCCTAGAACTCCTGTTACAAGTGAGTAACCTGTATTTATCCTCCCATGTCTAGACAACTGGCTAATCAAAGCAGATGCCAAAACAACTCTGCTTTCCTCCCTAGACGCTACCCTGCAACTATCTCACACTCTAGGGATCACAGTCAATTGACCAAAGTCCAACCTGACTTCAACTCAACCTCTCGGATACATTGGAGCTGTCCTAGATACTGTTTCAGCCAGGGCTTGACTTCCAGCCGCCCGGCTACACAAACATTTGTCTCTGGCATCACATATACAAACCCAGAAAACAGTCACAGCCACATACATGCTGTGTCTTCTGGGTTGCATGGCCGCCACCATTCCTACGGTGGCATTTGCTTGTCTTCATATGAGACCTATTCAGTGGGACGTCCAGAATCAATGGTCTCAAAGAACAGGAAAATTCGAAGACATGATCAGAGTTCCTCTTTCTCTGAAGTCAACTCTGACTTGGTGAACAATCAGAACCAGTTTATGTCAAGGAAAGCTTCTTCAGTCCCCTCTCTCCCACATAAATGTTAACCACGAATGCTTCCCTGGAAGGATGGGGCGCACACCTGGGTCCCTATCTGACACAAGGCAAGTGGGCCACTTCTCTCCCTCAGCCTCACATCAATCTCCTAGAGCTGAGGGCAGTCCGTTTTTAGTCCTTCAGGCATTCCAACCTCATTTGACTCCAGAACCGTTGCTGATCCAATCAAACAACACTGCAATGGTGTTCTATCTCAACAAGCAAAGAGGTACTCCAGAAAATCTTCAACCTCTTGACTCAAAATCAAGGAACCCTGTTACATTCCAACCTGCAGGCTCTACACCTTCACGCTGGGCTTCTAAGTATGCTTTCATAGTCAGACTACAAGTGTCCTCTCCTGTTGCCAATATTCTCTTGGCCTCACATATCATTCCAAAGAGAAATGCCTTCCCATATGGGCAGCTTCTCGATCACTGGTTTCCTATTCTCGCCCACTGATGAAACTCTCAGACTACCTGGCCTTGTTGTCCGAGACAGGTTTGAGCTATTCCACCATCAAAGTCCATTTGGCCACTATTTCGGCCTTCCATGAACCTCTACATGGCAGATTACTGTACCAACATCATCTAGCCAAAATGTTTCTGAAAGGAATGTTATATATCAAACCACCTATTAGAAGACACACTCCCCCGTGAGATCTCAATTTTCTAATAGAGAAATTAACTCTTGAGCCTTTTGAACTGGCGGCCACTTGTGACTTTCATTTCCTTTCATGGAAAACCTTATTCCTAGTGGCTGTCACCTCAGCTCACCGTATTTCCGAGCTTCATGCCCTCATGTGTAGAGAACCTTACTTAAATTTTCACACAGACAGGGTGGCACTTCGTACCAACCCTTCCTTCCTAAGGTGGTGTCTGAACACACACACTAAATCAAGCCCTGGAGTTACCAGTATACTATTCTGAATACTCCCACCAGGGTGAACATGGTAGCCCATGACATGGGCAGCCGCGATTGAGTGCAAACAAAAACGGCGACTCAGTCATGGTGCATGTCATGGGGGCTACGGAGGAGGAGGTAGGGCGACCGAATGGGGGTGGGTTCGCGCATATAGTGACAGGATGTCACTACAGGTACGTGCGCCGGGGGGGGAGCGAACACACTCAGCCAGGGACAGGAGGGAAGGGAGGGTTTTTGAGGGGTGGTGCCACAGTGAGCTGCCGAGCTAGCCCTGTGGCGTGGTGAGTGGGTTCAGGGCTTGGGTGGACAGGGTACTGGGTTCGGGTCCAGGCGCAGGTACATTTCTGTTGCACCCGGCCTGAATTTTTTTTTCTTCCAGAGTTTGCACCCCCCAGACATGCACCCCTGGAGTTGAGAATCCTAAAGGGGGGCAGCCCCCGTAAAATTTACAATTGTAAGTCCACAGCTCCCTTTGTTGTGTAACTGGGAGTCCCATCTCCAACATTGATTTTCGGCGATTCGCCTTTCGCCAGTCGCCGTTATGACATGGAACCAGTGAAAATCTATTATACGCCTTAGATATCCATCATATATTGTGTTGTTATACTAACCTCCTCCCCCGGCCAGCCCTCCAACTCCCGGGCTTGTTCCCAAACCCGGGTTGCTGGCGTCGTAAGCTGAAATCCAACTGCTGTGCCGGCGGGCCATTGTTTTTATTTTTAACCAGGAAACAGTCTGGGCACAGCCCTTTTTCAGCCATGCCTGACAAATAAACATCATGTACAAAAGACAATACAACTGATTAAAACACAGTTAATTACATCTACACATTATTCTCAGCATACAAAGATTTAAACAGCATATGTTTAAAATGTGATGCACTCTGTGCTTCTCTAATCAAGTTTTCATATTCATTTAAAATAAATAGTGCATACCATGTAAAAGCTCTTCTACACACTTGAAGTTTAAAAGCAGGAATTAAGTAAGATGACAACCTGCTGTTTCTGGTGCACCTCTTAATTTTTTTTTTATTTTTTGTGTACCAGGGTGTTCATTAAAACTTGGGGTTCTGCTGACCTAGCTATGCGATATACAAAATTAGTTACAAGGCCCCCATAGCTGCCTCTCTGGAGATAATGCACCCAGTTTTCCACGTAGATGGCAGTGATGAGTTCTTAGTGGGGCTCTAAGAATTAATCTGCATATATTGTTATAAAGGGTTTTATACCTGGACTCAAATACACCATTACAGTGGACAAAAGTGACATTGCCGTAGTCCAAAGTTGGCATTAGGACCTGTTTGGCTATAACTTGTCGTGCCTCATTGGTCAAAGAATTTACATTTCTGTACAAGAAACCTGGTTTTAGATGTTTTTCTCTTGCCCAGCCTATCTAGATGGGGTATTATACTGAGACCAGAGTCCAGGTATATACCCAAGTATTTAAAAATGGAAACCAATGGGAGAAAAAGCCATTTGTCCCTTAATTTGAATCATACCCTGTTTCAATAGTTTTTGTTGGGACCCAAACAGCATTACGTTTGTTTTTTGTCATTTACTCTACCTATTTTGTTTGTTTTGTTTTCGTTTACCCAATTTGTACTCCTCCCCTGGGTTTCTGTGTCCTTAGTCCAGTATGTTGCACTTCTGCGTATTGAAACCCAGCTGCCATACCCTTGACCACTCCTGTAGTTTTCTTAGGTCTCTGCTCATCCTTTCCATCCCCCACCCCTACCCCCGGAGTGTCCATGGTATTATAGATTTTGGTGTCATCTGCAAAGAGGCAGACTTTCCCTTTCAGCTCTTCTGCAACATCACCTATAAAGACATTAAAGAAGACCGATCCCAGCACTGATCCCTAAGGCACCCAGCTCGGCACCCTTCCTTCCTTGGTGTAAATTCCATTTACCTCCACTCTCTGTTGTCTATCTCCTAACCAGTTTCTTATCCAGTGGACTACCTTTGGACCCCCTGCTAAACTACCCAGCTTGCTTACTAGTCTCCTGTGTGGAACAGTGGCGAAAGCTTTACTGAAATCTAGGTAGGCCCTGTCCACTGCTCCACCCTGATATAATTCCTTGGTCATCCTATGAAAGAAATCTATCAGATTGGTTTGACATGACCTTCCCCCCATGAACCCATGCTGCTTCTGGTCTCGTAACCCATTGGATTCAAGATATTCCACAATCCTTTCCTTCAGCAGTGATTCCATTAACTTTACTACTGCCGGTGTCAGGCTGACTGGCCTGTAGTTGCCATCATCCTCCCTGTTATCATTTTTGTGAAATGGGACTATAGCTGCCCTCCTCCAATCCTCCGGAACCACTTCTGTCTCCAGTGGGCATTTAAATAGGAGTGTCCAAGGTGCAGCTAGTACCTCCCTGAGCTCCCTCAATACCTTTGGATGCACTCCATGTGGACCCATTGCTTTGTCTGCCTTCAGATTAGCAAGTCCCTTCAGGACTCTCTCCTCTGAAAAAGAACTAATGTCGTCCTCCCTCACTGCAGCGTTTCTACATAGAAACATAGAATCTGACGGCAGATAAGGACCGCTTGGCCCACCCAGTCTGCCCATTTTCCTACCTAATGGATAAGCTGCAGATCCTAGTTAACCAGCAGCCTACTTCTTCCTACCCCCACCCTCTAGAATTGCCTTATGACTGTCCCATGCATGCTTGGATTCCACCACTGTTTTTGACTCCACAATCTCCTCCGGAAGGCTGCTCCATGCATCCACAACCTCTGTGAAAAAATACTTCCTTAAATTACCTCTGAGCCGCCTCTATCTTCAAATTGTGCCCCTTGTTCTTGCACACCTCTTTTTGAAAGATGCTACCCTCTTGGACTTTGTTGATTCCTTGAGTTACTTGAAAGTTTCTATCATGTCCCCTCTCCTCCTTCCTTTCCTCGAGGCTATGCATATTAAGCTCCTTAAGTCTCTCTTCATATGTCTCCTCCGGTGCAGACCCCACCATTTTAGTTGCCCTCCTCTGGACAGCTTCCATCCTGTCTATGTCTTTATGGAGACTGGGTCTCCAGAACTGCACGCAGTACTCCAGATGGGGTCTCACCAGCTGTCTGTACAGAGGATAATAACTCTTGTTTTCTATTGGTGATGCCTCCCATGCATCCCAGTATCCCCCCAGCCCTCCTTGCTGCCCTCTCACATTGCTTGCCCACCTTTAGGTCATCTGATATGACTACCCCCAGGTCCCTTTCCATTTTTGTTGTTGTTAGTATCTCACCCCCCATTCTGTTACTTTTCCTTCCTCTGTGAACACTGAACAAAAGTATTTGTTCAAGAAGTCTGCGTTTTCCTGTTCCCCCTATGCACAGTATCCCCTTTCCTTTTTATCCTTACAATCCCACCCCTGGTCTTTCTCTCTTCACATAGATACCTAAAAAATATCTTGTTCCATTGCGTTACCCCCTTGGCAGTTCTCGCTCTTCAGTTTGCGCCTTTGAGCTCCTTACTGCTTTGCCTGCTTCCCTGTTTCCCTTGATACAGCCCCCTCTCTGTCTCCTTATAAATTCTGAACCCTTTTAGCCTTTACCTTTTCCAACACTCGAGAACCATAACGGTCTCTTTTTCCTCTTGCTTTTGCAACATTGACAACGTTTGCATCAGGTGTGCCCAGAGATTAGCTTGGAAATGGAGGGAGGCTAAGAAAAGAAACCAAGTATAGAGAAAGAATTAATGAGCACAGGTGTAGCACACAGACGTTAACTGATTTGCTGAGGGTCGCACAAGAAGTGGTGGTAGTTCAGCATACAGCTTGGACATGGATTATAAAACTCTTTAAGATACCTGCATAAAATGCCTTCTAGAAATGAAAATAGTAATGGTGTTCAGCAGTCTCCTGACCCACAACTCTCTGTTTCAACTGCTGGGTTAACTGAACTGTCTTCTCTCATCAAGCCGTGAGGGGCAGCTCTAGAACAGTCTTCTCAAGAATCAGAGCCCATTCAGTAGCCCAGTCTACTCTTGTAAAGAATGTAGTCTGTACTGCTATTAAATGCTTAGCTGCTGCATAAGGAACCGTGAAAGAACACTACTGTTACTTTCCTCCCAGCTGTTTAGTAATCAACCCACCAACGCACACGCCCACAGACACACATCATCATTCCAGTTAAGTAAAACAAATTTCCATACATGACAAAGCTGACATAACCACACAGAGCAATTTCCTTGCTGAACTAGAAGCCGATAATCACCTAATTATTTAATTTTCAGATCAGTAATTGCAAGGTTATATTCTGTTATGTCCTTTTTCATGTAAATATGTTAACTATGGGACAAAACCAAAACTGTAAAATATAGAGAGTAAGTGAAGAGAACATGGAGGATACCTTGAACCTTACAGAACAGGTGACTGGCTAAGCCAAAAATGGTTCCAGTTGGGGCACTGGCCTACTGAGCCACTGACACTGACATTTCCATACATGACAAAGCTGACATAACCACACAGAGCAATTTCCTTGCTGAACTAGAAGCCGATAATCACCTAATTATTTAATTTCAGAGATTAGAGGACAGTGGGTTCAGTTCCCACATCTGGCACTTGGGTTAATATCCCAGTACTGACACTGTAGTGCAGCATGAGAGGGGTGCTGCACTTCTGAGGTGCCGTCTTTTGGATGAGACGTTAAACCGAGGTCCCATCTGCCTGGATTGGTGGTAGTTCAGGTGGATGTTAAAGATCCCATGGCACTTATCGAAAAGAGTAGGGAATTTCCCGTGTCCTGCCAAATTTCCTCATTCACTAAAATACCACCAACCGCTTAATCTGGTTCAAGGTCGGTTGGCATTCATCTGTATCCCCCTTCCCCGGGTCGTGCCTGAAAATAGGCAGGATTTGTCTAGTGCACTTACCCGGTCAACAAAAACTAATAAATAAAATCAATAAATAAAGAATATGAAATATTAGTTATGTATAAAAGATAAGTTGCCAATTTTGCACTAGCAGACTAAAATCTTTTTATTTATGGAACATATTAGGTAATTATTAGCAACAGTTTGCTGTGGCCAGCAGGGATCCTTGTGAGACGGGGCCCAAGAGAGAGAGTACCAGCAACCATCATATGGACTGCCTGTGGTATTTTTTGTCATTTTTTCCCCCAGCCATGTGCCGCCATGCAGTTCCCCTACAGGCTTCATACACACAGACCTGCTAGGGAGGAGGAAAGCTGCCCTGCCTATTGCAGTGGTTGCAGAACCTGGTGCTAGCCATCTTCAGCTGCCCCACGGCTAGCCAGCAATCTCCAGAGTTCCTCTGATCCCAGGCTGCCGGTTAGGAAAAACAACCGCTGCCCACTGGGCCATCATGGATTCCACATATCCACTTTTAATAAATATCTCTGGTGCTGGAGGTGTTCCACCCCTACCCTTGGCCTGGTGATAGATAAGTCTCCGCTCACCTTTGCTACCTGCTGGTGTCTCATTTATGCAGGTTAGTCATTTACATTATAGAAGTAACTGTTGATACAGTACTCACGCAGTTACAGTACCGATACTGTTATTTCTGTAATGCAAGTGACTAACTTGCATGAATGAGATTGCGGCCAGCAGCGCAGGTAAGTGGAGTGTGAATACCGGCTGCTGTCTTGTTGTGGGCAACAGAGGATGCCACTAGGAGGGGGTGGGCCACTAGACTACTAGGGAGGGTTTGTTTAATAATAGGGAGTTGGGTGAGGGAGGGGGTGCCACCAGTACCTGGGATATATATTTTTTTCCATACACACTTAATCCTCCTGCCCTGCCCCAGCAGACCCCTTTTGCTGCAACCCCAGCCCCGTCTGCCTTTTATTATTCAATAAACTTTATTGAAAAAGTTTCTTTTTTTGTTACATAGGTACAGCAACACTGACATACTGACATTACATCGACCCTCCTGCCACCTCCTTCCTGATACAGTCACAATAGTAACTACAAGTGGAGATTTTTCCACCTCAGATGTGTCTACATAGCATGGCATAAACAAGTACAGATAATTGGTGTGGACACTGTTTGTTTCTGCCCTTCTGTACACCCTTCTGGTTATCTTGGTGGTAATAACAAAGGTACATGGAACTTTTCCCTTTAGCTTGTTCAACATACTGGCAATAATTTTTTCAGTCTTGAGGGCAAAAAGAATTTCATTGTGCTATTCCTGATACATTGGTATAAAGCTATTGAGCCGGTGCCGAAGTATGACTTTCTTAGTACAGGCTGATATGAGAGCTTTATGATATTTTTGGACCCCAATAATTCTATCTTTATAATACATGGTTCCCATAGGAGCCCAGTATCGTGTATTTCCATGTATACCACACCAATTAAGCCTACATTCCAAACAATTAAAGCTGAATACTTCCCAATTATGGATGTATACCATGGGGGAAAAAACACCCATAGATCACCTTTATGACCACCAAAACAAACAACTTAATGGCCGGTTAAACCAATAAACATATCGATTAACACACCAGCGAACCAGTTCAGAAATTCCCACTCTAATTAGCACACCTTATAAGCCCCCTGACAGAAACACAGCCTTACCTAATAAGGCCCCTAACGAACACACAGCCTTGCCTAATAAGCCCCCTGACAAAAAAAAAAAAAAAAAACAGCCTTCAGATACCAAAAAAGCACCATCCCCATGTATTATATAAAACAAATGATAGGTCAGTGTGGTGTATAGGGATATAAATCCATCAAGGGGTGCTAATGAGGAAATAATGACAGTCTCCCTTCGGGCTCGTGGCTTACTGACCTCATTAGCATCCCTCAATGGATTTATATCCCTATACACCACACTAACCTACCATTTATTCTATGTATAATTACCTGTAATATAAATCTATGGTATATAGGGTCAGCTTTGTCCCATATCACCGGCCAAAAAATTATACTTTTTCATAATCCCATAAAATATTAAATAAATTACCTGTCTGGCTAGACTGAGAGCATCTGGAGCATACATCAGTTTGTAGTTTGCCCATTGTATGCAGTTTCTGAGGTGTGTAATACATGCTATTTAGGATTTTCATCTGCATCGGGTGGTATCTATCAAATTTTATATGCTTATGCATATCTAACCAGATGTCCCGGTCAAAGGCATATTCTATACTGGGAAATTCTCTGTCCCAGTATGGGACTGAGCCATCTGTGTTTTTTCGGGTTAGGTCATAGATTTGGCCATACAGGTTGAACACTGGGCGAGGGTGCAGGGCTCATGGTATCAAGGTTGCCAGTTTAATGCCATGTACATTTGACCATGCTCATAGAACAAAGCGTTTGGTCAGCACATGAACTGCGTGTAAAAAAAAATTTAAAGCAATCCTTGTCTTCATTTCCATGCCTATTTTTGAAGGCAGCATATGTAATCAGCTTCTCTGCTATAACCAGCTAGTCAACAGATTAGATATTCAAACAACATGAAGTCTTGCTGTATTTTGACTGTTGTATTCTGACTATTGCAGTGATCACCAACCTTTGAACTGCCCCGGAGAACAAAGAGTTAACTTTCCATGCAGGGCATGGAACGCTGAGCTCGAGCTCGGTTGAAGCCTCTGTTTGCTGTTGTTTAAACTCCAACCGTCAGATTCTTTACTGCACCACACTGAACAGTCGCTCCAGAGATTTCTCCTTCGTTCGGTTCAGAAAAGTCGGTTAAAGTATCGTTTTTTCGCTCGGTTTCGACCAAATTTCTGCTGCTGAACCTGTCGGTTTAAGTCTCTGTCTGTGGTGCCGTGAGTACTAGATAGGTTTTGTATTAGTTTCTGTGTGGAACTTGTAAACATTGGATCGGTTGGTTTGAACCGATCAGGTTTAATGTTAAAAAGCGTCTGTCTTTGTTAGGTGTGCTAACGGTCTGTATCTGTTCTAAAAAACGGATTGATTACGTTTTTCAAGACCAAGACCGTAACACGGTCAGGAACCACAGTGTCTTTGCCTGGCATGGATTGCTGAAAAAGGGTAAGTTGTGGTTAAGATTGGCCATGTCTGAGAAACCCAAGAAAAAAACGGGCCTGCTGGGTTTAACACTGTAGTGTGTATGGGGAAGCCTTGCTAAGGCTGATCCCCACACCACCTGTGTTTATTGTCTGGGGTTTGACCACCTCAATTCAGACTGCCAAATTTGTAAAAGTTTTCCCAAAGCTACCCTGGATAAGAGAGTAGGTAGACTGAGGGAAAGGGAGGCCGAGAAGTCCGCTGACCCGGATGGCCAGCCCGGTTTGGTTCCGACCGAACCAGAAGGAGTGCCCTCTGACCAGGGCAAAACTTCTAAGGGCAAAAGGAGAACAGATTCTGAGGAGTCAGTTCCGGTTAAAAGAAAGAAAAGGGATAAATCATCCGGTTCGGATCCACAAGTTCTTTCCCCGACCGCTGATGAAATAGCCAAAACGATAAGGATAGTTCAATCGTTAACTTTGGTTCCGACCGAACCGGCACCATCAGTCAGGGGATTGGTTCAGTCGGTTCCCCCGGTTCCAGATTATACTTTAGAAGAATTTTATGAACCGGAGGAGGAGGGAGAGTATGAGGATAACGATGATGATGGTGATTATGAAAGTCTGGATGTGCCTATTAACCCGGACATCTCCCCAGACAGACCTTCAGGTGTTTCTCCTCCTAGGCTTTCTGAGTCCCCTTCCCACTTTATGTTTTACAAGAAAGTGGCTGAAACCCTCCAGCTTCCAATGGAAGAAGCAGTAGAGGATCAGGAGGAGCCTGATTTTGTTGAGATGATGGACATCCCAGAGTCCAGGAGATTGTCTATTCCCCTCCATAAATCTTTTGGGAAACAGACATTTAAAATTCTAAAAACTCCTAATTCCATACCTCCTGTGGACAGAAGAATGGACAAGAGGTATACCCTTTCAGGCTCGGACACAGAGTTCCTTTCCCAGCAATGCAGCCATGTTGGGGTAGTGCAGGCTGCTGCCTGTGATAAGGCAAATATTCCCTTGGCTTCACACCCCCCAGATAAGGACTCCAGGAGGATTGATGCCATGGCAAAGAAACAGTACATGGCAGCATCTTTGGGACTCAGGCAGGCTAACTATATGGCCTACACAGCTAGGTACCAGAAGTCCAGGTGGGACACTGTGCTGGCTTTAGCTAAACAGGCCCCTGACCAGCTTGCCAAGGAGCTGGAGCAGGTGGCTGCGGATGGGACTGATGCATCCAAGGTGCAATTTCATGCTGCTGTGGACTCCAATGATGTTTCATCTCGAGTCATGGCTACATGTGGCCCTCCAGAGGATGGCTTGGCTCAGATGTACTAGCCTATCACAGGATACCCAGGCTAAGGCCATGGATTTTCCTGTCATTGGTAATTCTCTGTTTGGGGAGCAGACAGAGAATTACATGAAGAAGATGGACGAGTACAGGACCACCTACAGGAGTGCTCAGGCCAAAGAAAGGCAAGCCACTCCTCAGAGTCAGCATTCCAGGGGCAGGGACAGGCCCTTTCAAAGGCCCTTTTACCAAGCCCAGGCCTCCTCTTCTGCTTATGCTCAGAGGGCGTTCTTTAGAGGGAGAGGCAGATGGGGTATGAGCAGGCCTGTTTCCACCCCTCAGCCTAAAGCCCCTGCCAAGCAGACACCCTGATGGGTCTGCCCGGGCCGATTCTCCAATACCTGTAGGGGGCAGGCTGGCTTACTTTGTCCAGGACTGGAAGTCTTTAACATCAGACAAGTGGATCCTAGAAGTAGTAAGCCAGGGACTGGTTCTCAGCTTCAAAAAATTTCCCAAGATGAGAACCAGATCCTTTCCACTTGCAAATCCATCAGAGTCCCTTGCCCTAGAGGCAGAGGTTTCTTCCCTCTTGGCTCTCAGAGCCATAGAAAGGGGTCCTACCCTACACAGGGGCAGAGGATTGTACTCCAGGTACTTCCTAACCCCCAAAAAGACAGGAGAATGGCAGCCCATCCTGGATCTGAGATATCTAAACAAGCACCTTTTAAAGCCAAAATTCAAAATGGCGACACTGGGAATAATTCTGCCCTCTCTAAGGCCAGGGGACTGGCTAGCCTCCCTAGACCTCAAAGATGCCTATTTTTACATTCCCATCAGGTGCTCCCACAGAAAGTACCTCAGGTTTGAGTTGCCCTTGGGCCACTATCAATTAAGAGCAATGCCCTTCGGCCTAACATCAGCCCCAAGGGTGTTCACAAAGTGCCTGGCAGTAGTGGTTGCTTTCCTAAGGAGAAAAAAGATCTCCATCTTTCCATACTTGGACGACTGGCTCATAGTGGGTCAGTCTCCAGACCAAGTCAAGTCACATCTTCAGATAACTCAGCAACTGCTCACTTCCTTAGGATTCCTCCTAAACCTTCCAAAGTCAGTTCTCGAGCCAGTACAGCTCCTCACCTTTATAGGGGCAGAGCTGGATACAATAAGAGCAAAAGCCTTCCTTCCCCTGGACAGGGCAAGGACCCTTATAGAACTGACCTCTTCTTTCACCTTCAGGTGTCTCGACTAGCAAGGCACTTCTTACAGCTCCTGGGCCACATGGCAGCCTCTACAGCAGTGGTCCTGGGGCAAGATTCCAGATGAGGGACATTCAGTCCCACTTAAGAGCCTTCTGGTCCCAAAGAAAGGATTCCCTTACCAAACTAGTCCCAGTGACTCAAACCCTGATCCAGGCTTTGCAGTGGTGGCAGGATCAGGACAATTTAAGACAGGGAGTTCCTTTTGTCACTCAGTCTCATTCATTAATCCTCACCACAGACGCCTCCCTCTTGGGCTGGGGAGCCCACCTGGGGGATCTTACCACCCAAGGGCTGTGGTCACCTCAAGAATCTCTGCTTCACATCAATCTCTTGGAACTCAGAGCAGTGTTTCTGGCACTGCAAGCTTTTTCCAAATCTGTACAGAACAAGGTGGTCCAGATCAGAACAGACAATACCACCACAATGTGGTACATCAGCAAGCAAGGAGGCACTCGGTCTACGGCCTTGTGCACAGAAGCAATGAAGTTGTGGTCTCTGGCCTATTCCCTGCAAACCTCTCTGATAGCAGTTCACCTCCCAGGGAAGGACAATGCCCTAGCAGATGCTCTCAGCAGGATATCTCAGGGTCACCACGAATGGTCCCCAGATCCCCTAATTTTGAAAGTGATTTTCTCCAGATGGGGCACTCCACAGATAGATCTTTTTGCAGCCCCAGACAATCACCAACTTCCTCTCTTTTGTTGCAGACCCCCAGTCTTGGGCTCAGTCCCCCTGGATGCTCTGGTTCTGAATTGGGAAGGAAGTTCCTGTATGCTCCCCTCTTCTTCTGTTCAAGGTGCTAGTCAAGATCAGGTCTCAATCGTGCAAAGTGATTCTGATTGCTCCAGACTGGGCCAGACAGCCCTGGTATCCACTGTTGCTGTCCTTAGCAGTCCACCTTCCCCTGTCTCTTCCCAGGAATTTCAACCTGTTGACTTCCTCTCAGGAAGGATTTGGTATCCGAATCTCTCAATCTCAAGGCCTGGCTCTTGAAGAGTTAGTTTGCTGATCTGCACCTCTCTCAGGGTGTTCTGGATATTCTTAAGGCTTCTCAAAAGCCTTCCACCAGAAAGACTTACAACTCCAAATGGGAAAGGTTTACTATTTGGTGCTCTAATAAGCATATTTCTCCAGAATCTGCTGGGTTGCCTACAGTCCTGGACTATATGGTTCGTCTTAATGGCTTGGGACTTAGACCAGCTACACTTAAAGTGCATCTGGCAGCTGTTTCTGCCTTCTTGTCAGTAGGCAAGCCCTCTCCTCTAACAGCCCATCCTGTATTTTGTAAATTCTTCAAGGGATTGCTGCACACCAATCCCCCCCTTTAGGGACCCTGCTCCTGCTTGGGACCTTAATGTTTGCATTGCTCAGCTTATGCAACCACCCTTTGAGCCTTTTTCCTCTGCAGAGCTTAAGTACTTGACTTGGAAAACTGTGTTTTTGGTAGCCATTACCTCTACCAGGCGCATCAGTGAATTGTAAGCCCTGTCAGTGGAGCCTGATTTCATCTCTTTCCATAGAGATAAAGTGGTCCTAAGACCTAACAGGAAGTTTTTGCCTAAGGTGGTTTCAGATTTCCACCTTAATCAGTCTATGTCTCTCCCTGTTTTCTTCACTGACCATTCCTCCTCTGGAGAGAGGAGGTTGCACAGCCTGGACGTAAAAAGGGCCCTTAGCTACTACATAGAGCACACCAAGGGTCACAGGTTTGAGTCCCTCCAGTTGTTCCTCACTTATGGAGAGGTCAGTACGGGCAAACCTGCCACTAAAAGATCTATTGCCAGGTGGATTGTCTCTTGTATACAATTCTGCTATGAAAAATTGAGTAGAACCCACCCTCAGGCCTGAGGCTCACTCTACTAGAGTGTTAGCTGCTTCCTGGCTGCTGCCAGGGATATTCCTATCTTAAAATCTGTCAAGCAGCCACCTGGAAAACAGTCCATACATTCGCCAAGCATTACTCTCTGGATATCCAGGCTAGGAGTGATGCTCGGTTTGGCACAGCAGTACTTCAGAGCCTATTCCCAAAGTAGGTTCTGTCCCTCCTCCATGGAGGTACTGCTTGGTAGTCTGCAATAGTCAGAATACAGCAAGACTTCATGTTGTTTGAAGAAAAAATTACTCACCTTAGTAATGTTTCTTCTAATGGAGTTTTGCTGTATTCTGACCTCCCCACCACCTCCCCTCTCAGAACCTGGTTTTTGGGATGTGGGTGGGCAGGAGCAGTGTTGGCACCTAGAGGTGCCCCTTTTTTTTTTTTGTCACCCTCCGTTATTTTGGGTGTGTGTTTTTGTTTTTTGGGTTTCCTGACTTGAGTCTTTGCTTTGAAACCGAAAAAACCCTTTTTTAACAAATTTAGTTGCCAGTTGGCTAGTGTGAGTTTTACAGTTTCCACACAACGCCTAGTGAGTATAGCTCGTGAAGGTCTGACGGTTGGAGTTTAAACAACAGCAGACAGAGGTTTTAACGAGCTCGAGCTCAGCGCTCCATGCCCTGCATGGAAAGTTAACTCTTTGTTCTCCGGGGCAGTTCAAAGGTTGGTGATCACTGCAATAGTCAGAATACAGCAAGACTCCATTAGAAGAAACAACATTACTAAGGTGAATAATTTTTTCTTTTGGCCCACCAGAAGGCAGTGTAAATTGTTCACCGATCTGTTTGAAAGTTCGAGTTGGATAGTAAAGGTTGGGTAGTATTCCTGAGGGGGTCTAGCTTTAACATGCTCCGGGGCTGTGAACGGGCCCATATCAATACTTCCGTTGGGGTGTTTTTCAGTTGTTCAGGTAGCTTTCTTACTGGAACATGCAGAAGGAATCTGGGCTCTACATGTTTTGATTATCATAGATATTTCTCTGTCTCCAACCATTGGGCTGTGTAGTCAGAGATATCCCATTCTGTATCTGAGGTGTGCTATTGTAGATATTTACTGCAGTGGTATGCAAGATAATATACCCGTAAGATCTTACTTCGAGGATATCTCTTGCAGCAGGCCACCACCAGTAGGACTAAGCCACCAGGTGCTAGGACCACATGGAAACCTTCTAGCTAGCAGTCTAACAGAGGGGGCCACCCACCTCTGATGTCAGTGCCTGATGTCAGCCTATCCTATAAAGGCGGGCCGCCCCCACACTTTCCTCAGTTCTCCAGCTGGAGACCTAAGTGGCATGCCGGAAGAGGGAACCCTGGAGGACTCTGAGGTATCCCAGTAGCATAGAAAAAAGCAGAAGTCTCACCCCTATGGAAGGGGAGAGAGACACACAGGAGAGGGGGAAGGAATGAGGGAGGGAAGGAAAGTAGGGCCTGCTGCAAGAGATCCTTTTGAAGATCTGCTGTTACGTTAAGTTCCACGAAGTGTACCTGTGGCAAACAGATCCCAGACAAGGACAGCCATTCTGCCTGCATCTTGTGACCAGGCCACGACATCCAAGCCTGCGAAGCCTGCCAGGAGCTCAATCCGACCACCCGCAGATGTCGCCAGAAGATCCTGGAGAATCATCTCCTTAAACAGAAGGTCACCTTGATGGAACAGGAGCTGCAAGCCAGGAGCTCCTCCGTTTCCCTGGCCCAGTCCTCTGAGTCTTCATCTATGAAGTCCTGGGACAAATCTGCGGGGAAACTTAAGCATAGGGACAAGGACCGGGTCCTACCCTGGTCTGCCTCCCACTCCCAGTCCTCACATGAGCAGCCTTTGACCGCAAAATGGTCTTCTTCCTTTGGTGATCAATGTCCTTGGCCCTGCATGCCCTAACTTCCACAGGGCTACCGATGACCAGCCCGCTTGGGTTTCCCTCATGGGTGGCAGCTTTTTGGGACAGGGTACTCTGTATCCTGCCCCCCCAGCCCCTGCTGTTCCAGCTCTTGTTCTCCGTTGGCTCATAGGCGGCTCGGCCGGAGCCTCTTAGGCCAGCGTGGGTGTGGCTAGCGTCAGTCTCCCAGCTGCCGCCACCAACACCGGTCTCATCTTCTGGGACCATCGCCGATTCTGTGCCACCTTCTCAGGGAAGGCGCTGCAGACACTGTCATCCTCTCCGGCCAGGTTTCTCCTCGGCCCTCACTTGGGCGAAGTCGCCCTCCCTCCGGCACCTGTCTTTCTACAGCTGGCACCCATGGACAGCACCTGGCATTGCCTTAGTTGACGCCTGCAGGGTCTGCACTTGTCCTTCCTCTACTGCAGCTTGCAGGACCCATGCCGGCCCTGCCTCCTCAGCTGGTGCCAGTGGGCCCGTCACCCATCCTTCTGCCACCCACTCCGTGGGTCCAGCGCCCATTCTGCCACAATCTATGCCCACAGGACCAATGTCTGGGTACCCTACATCAGTTTCTGCTGGTCTGGTGCCTGTATACCCCTTCCTGGTACCAATGGGGCCTACGCTGGTCTTCCCATACCTGGCTCCTATGGGATCGTTGCCGGTCCCCACTTACCCGATGCCTGGGGGTCAGCCCCTTTGGATTATCATGGTCTGATCTTGGCCCTGTGGTCCGTCATGCAGACACAGTTCCCAGCCCTGAGGGCACCATCCCCGACCACCCTTAAGGGCCTTCCGTAAGACCCATTTCCCCAGTCCCTGTTTGGCTAGGCCCAACCGCTCCTTGCACATCCAGGGATAGGCCTGTCGCTGAGTCAGCTGAACGTTCGGATGATTGTCAGCCCGAGGATAATGGGGATGACGATGCAGATGATGCTGACCAGAGTTTCAGCAGAGAGTCTTCCTCCTTTGGCCCAGAATCCTCCGAAGGGCAAGAGGCACTGAGCAATGTCTCCAAGTCCCCCCCCCCCCCGGAGGACCCCATGTTTATGGCCATCAAGAGGCCCATTCAGGCCACTATGGGGTGGGAGACAGAAGAACAGGATCCAGAGAGGCTAGCCATCTACCTACACCAGCCTGATGCCCCTCTTCTGGTGTCTCCCCCACCCCGATTATTGTCTTCTATGAGGACGTTACTCGGGATGTTTGGAACTGCCCCCATACAGTCCTGGCGGTGTCCAAAAGAGGCTTATAAGCTTTAGCACACCCAGGCTGGCAAGCTGTACTTTGGCAAACAGCCCAAGACTGATTCCATCGTTATCAGTGTGGCGCATGACTGCACCAAAAGACCAAAGCATCTAAGCTTCCTTCCCTTGGACAGGGAGTTGCATCAGCTGGACCAGATGAGCAAGCGTGCCTTTGCCTCCTCCACTCTGGCCAGTCGGGCCATCAGTTATTTGGCTCATTGGTACAATACCAGAACCTCCTATGAGACCAGGCTGGGGAGGCTGTCTTAGCCATGCCAGATGACCCCTCCAAGCATCAGGCCCTCAAAACAGGCTTGGACGTTGGTACCCACATCCTCAGGGCTGCCTATGATGTTGTAGATGCTTTGAGCTAGGTGGCTGCCATCTGCATCTGTATGAGATGCCACTCCTGGCTTCAAGTCTCTGATTTTCCACAGGACACCCAATCTAACATAAAGGACGCACCCTTCATGGGTTTCAAATTTTTTAGGGGAAAGATCCAGGATATCATCTCTGAACTCCAGACCTCAGAACGGACTCTCAGATCTGTCCATTCTGTGTACCCATACCCAGCTGAAGTCAGGGCAGCGGGCTCATTTTTGTTGCTCCTCCCACAGATGGGCCCGTCCCCCTCCCAAAACTCAGCACAAGGCAGGGGCAGCTCTCCTCACTCCCTCCTCTGCCACCATCTGTAGTGCCCAAGGTGCAGCAGCGGCTACTCCCACCTACTGACTCCTTGCTTGCCACCCCCCCAACTGTTCCACAGGAGTCGGTCATTGGGAGTTGCTTCTCCCTGCACCTGGGCAGGTTGAGGGGAGATCACAACGGACAGCTGGGTGCTGCAGCTTTCCGAGCATGGGCACACTCTCGAGTTTATAGAGTGGCCTTCTGAAAACCCTCCGGGCAATTCCTTGAGTCCTCCCAGCCATGCCCCTCTCATCAGGGAGGAAATTCAGGCCTTACTTTAAAAAAAAAAAAAGATCATAGAGCCTGTCCCACAGTGTCAGCAGGGCGGGGGGTTCTACTCCCACTTTTTCCTGATCCCCAAGCAGATGGAAGACCTTCGGCACATCCTGGACCTCAGACAGCTGAACCTGTTTATAGAGTACAAACAGTTCAGGATCTTCACCCTTCAGGGTTTACTGCCCCTGCTATGTCAAGGGGACTGGCTTTGCTTCCTGGCTATGCAGGATGCCTACCTGTGTATCAAGGTCTTCACCTCCCACGACACTTCTTCCACTTCCATTTCCAGGGAGCGCACTGCCAGTTCAGAGCTCTGTCCTTTGGTTTGTCCTAAGCCCCCAGGGTCTTCACCAAATGCCTGGCAGTGCTGGCAACTGCATTGAAGACAGCAGGGGTTTTACATTTTTCCCTAACTGGATGATTGGCTGCTAGAGGCCCCATCCAGGGAACATCTCCTTCAAACTCTTTCTCACACCTGCAGCCTCTTCCAAGCTTTGGGCATTTTGATCACCCTACCGAAGTCTTTCTTGACTCCTTGCCACCACCTTCCGTACATAGGGGCAGTGCTGCACACCACTAAGGGAAGGTATTCTTACTACCAGACAGAGCAGAACGCCTGATGGACCAGGCCCATCTTCTTTACTCCAGCTGTCATGTTCCAGCGAGGCTCTTTCTGAGGCTTTTAGTTCTCCTGGCCACAGCCATTGCCATGGTTCCCCTGACCTAAAGGCCCAACCTCCCCCCTCTCCCCAAGGCACTTACAAACAAATATTTGGGTATCCCACATGCTCTTGTTAGTTACTAACCATCTTTCTTTTATGCTACCTCTACTGGAAACTAACCTGTTTCATCCTTACTATAGCTATTCCTTACTACTTTAATCATTCTAGTGTGAGTATGTGTTAAATGCTTGGGCTGCACTTTTTGCTCACCTCCCTTATACCCTAACTAGCCTACTGTAAATTAACAGCTATGTTCTTTGTATGGAAATGGTTGTCGTTTGTACCATATATGCATCCCAATCACCAGCTGTATGTTCGCTGATTGTAACTGCTGCCTTGGAGCACCTTGTATGTTATTTTGTTCATCCTCTTTACCCCCTCCCCCCAAGGTCGCACCGGGAGATGAGCAACCTGTTGCTCAGTGTGCTTTCCTGGTGAAACATTTCAATAAACATGTGAATCCCTTATTCGATGCTGCGGGTCCAGTGGGACCAATGCATGGATGCCCTGGACAACCAGTGTAGGTGTCGGATCTAGTCAGGAAGGTGCTGTTGTGGTGGCTGGAGCCCAGCAACCTGTTTCAGGGAGTTCCTTTTTACATACCTCCCCCATAGCAGGTCCTTACGACGGATGCCTCAGGTCTCAGTTGTGGAGCCCACGTGAGAACCCACTAGACTCGAGGGGCATGGTCCGAGATAGAGCGGGATCTCCACATAAATGTCATCAAGATGCGAGCAGTTCTATACGCCTTGCAGGTCTTCCAGACTCAACTCTCCCCAGGTCCACTCTTGGTTCAGACAGACATGTGTAGTTAATTACATAAGCAAGAGGCGGAGAGGGACTCATTCCTATCACTGTGCAGGGAAGCAATGAGAGTCTGGTATTAGGCCATTGAGCATGGCCTAGAACTCTTGGCTGTCAATGTCCCCGGCATCCAAAATGGCCTGGCGGACAGCCTAAGCAGCTCATGGTCCAGAGCCCACAAGTGGAAACTTCTGATCTCAGTGGTAGAAGACCTCTGTGACAGATGGGGTTGGCCTGAGTTGGACCTTTTTGTGTCCCCGCACAGTGAAAAACTGCTGTGTCTCTGCTTGCTAGATCCAGGGCCTGAAGTTTTCTGGCGAGATGCATTGTTCATCTCCTGGACAAGGAGGTTTCTGTATGACTTCCCTCCCTTTCTGCTCCCTCAGTGAGTTCTGATCAAACTGCAGATGGAGGGGGCTACAATGAACCTCCTCGCCCCTTTCTGGCCTCGTCAAATCTGGTTCCCCTTGCTGCAGTAATTGGCAGTGGAACCTCTAGTGTCCCAGCCCCTGTTCACAAGCTTGCTCTCCCAGGAACAGGGCACCCTGGTCAATCTGGACCTCAGGTCCCTTCATCTACATGCATGGCTCCTGAGGACATACTTAGTCATCGCCAGATTTGGGGTTTCCTACAGAGTAGCAATGTCTTGGTGGCAACTAGAAAGCCCTCCACCAGAGCCACTTATTCTTTGAAATGGAAGCACTTTGCTCTTTGGGCTGCATCGCACCATTTAGATCCCTTCACCTGTCCAGTGGATCTGGTTTTGGAGTACCTTCTGTCCCTCTCAGACTCGGGTTTGTGGTACTTCTCCTATTAAGGTACATCTCTGCCATCTCTGAATATCATGTACCTGTGGATGGGCTCTCAGTGGCCCAACCCGATGTGTCACGCACATTCTTGTGGGGCATCCTGCATTTGAAGTCTCCCAGTCAGGGACCCTGTCTCACCTTGAGACCTTTATTTTGTCTGGAAAAAACTTGCGCTGCTTCCCTTTGAACCAGCCACGTCTTGTGAGCTATGCTTTCTGTTGTGAAAGCGTTATTTTTAGTTGCCATTACTTCTGCTCAAAGGATTTCCAAGCTTCAGGCCCTCATGTGTAAAGAGCCTTATTTGGTATTTCACGAAGAGAGGGTGCCTTTGCGTACAAATCCTCAGCTTCTTCCTAAGGTGGTGTTGGAGTTTTCTTTTTGAATCAATCCATCCACCTACCAGTTTATTATCCAGAGCATTCCAATCAAGGGAAGGTACTGCTTCATACTTTGGATGTGCATAGAATCCTGAGGTACTAGTATACACACCAGACTAAGGACTCCCGGAAGTGCAATCAGTTGTTTGTTTTGTTCGCCATTGGGAAAGAGGACGCCCTGTTGTCCAAACAGTGTTTGTCTAAATGGTTAGCAAATTGCATTGTCAACTGCTACCAGAATACGGCTAGGAACTTCCTAGAGAGGTATAAGGCCATTCCACAAGATGTATGGCCACATCAGTGGCTTCCTTCCATAATGTGTCAGCTGCTGACATTTGTGCTGCTGCCACCTGGAGCACTGTCCACACTTTTGCCAATCATTACAGTCTGGATATCGCCTCTAAGTGTAGGGCTAAATTTCAGCCTAGCTGCCTTAGAAGAGAGGCCTTGGAGGACAGTTATTTCCTTTGCTGCCACCCACGACTGTCGTCTGTTGTGCCAGAGCTGCTTGGGGCTCAGTCCTACCAGTGATGGCCTGCTGCAAGAGGTACATTCGAAGTAAGATAGTACAATTATGTAAGAACTTAATGTAACAATAGATCTTATAGAGGGTCTCTTGCAGCAGGTTCTGCTTTCCCTTCCTCCTTCCCCCTCTCCTGTGTGTGTGTCTCCCCTTCCATAGGGGGCGACCCTTCTGCTTTCATTTTTCGATGCTATTGGGATACCTCGGAGTCCTTCTCGGTTCCCCCCTTCCGGCATCCCACTTATGGTCTCCAGCGGGAGAACTGAGGAGGGTGTAGGGGATGCTTGCCTTTATAGGATAGGCTGAAGTCAGGCACTGACGTCAGAGGTGGGCGGACCCCTCTGGTAGACTACTAGCTAGAAGGTTTCTGTGTTGTCCTAGCACCTGCCGGCTTAGTCCTACCAGTGATGGCCTGCTGCAAGAGATCCTCTTGAAGATCTACTGTTACGGTAAGGTCTTACGTAACTGTACTTTCTAGGGGCGTGGATATGATGTTCTATCCACAATTGTTGGCAGTTGCCTTTCCCCTTTAGGACTGGCTGGAACGTCTTCAAGCTGGCTCATCCCACCCACCCGGGTGGTAACTCCCTTGGCTCCGCCCCATGACACCAGATCTTCCTTTCGTCTGGAAGAAACAGGTTCCCTCCTTATCGCTTTCGCACTGAGTAGTCCTTTTGCTACTAATTCCTTGGATCTACTTCCAAAACGCAAAATTTTGTTTTCAGGCTTTTACCTTTGGACCGCAGTGGATGATAGCAAGTCCACTCCGGGGTTCCGGTGATGCCTATGTGAGCAAAATATGTCCCGAATAGATTCACACACGGCGTGTGTGTACTGCCTAGGGCACGAGCATGATCCCTGGCTTGCAACATTTGTCGTTCTTTTCACCCAGCTGTTCTAGAGGACCGTCGTGATGGACTCGTTAGGCCGTCCTAATGAACGGAACCTTCCAGTCAAATCGAAGGATGCCCATCAGGTGGTCTCCGCGTCTGCGGGGTCCTCCGAACAGTTAGCAGCTATAGAGGAGGTGGCGGCCTAGGCCGCAGCTCAGTCCTCCTCATCTTTGGCCTTTTTGCTGCTCCCTTTGGGCACCCCTTTCACAGGGGCGTTCAGAGACATGTGCTAGGTTCTTCCGACTCATGGTCAGGGCCACTCGTCAGCGCACAAGTCAGAATACAAAAAAGAGTCAAAAAAAGGGTCTTGACGTCAATCGTGGGATTGGGAATGCTCTCGGTCCAGGGCTTCCGATTCCTGTGTTTCTTCTGATCCAACTTCATTCGAATCTTTGGCCCAGGCTGCTGGCTCCACAGTAACCCTGTCAGCCCAGTTCGCCGAGACACTGGTCGATCTTCCAGCTGAGATCTTTCTCGAGCCAGTCGACTAAGGAGGCCACCACTACACAACTGGGAGGGACTGATCAATCCACTGACCGCCGCCTCTGGTCATCGACCAAGGCCTGGAGGTGCCTCAGCACTCACCAAAACCCTTCAAGACCCCCTGGCAGTCGTGTTCGAGGTCTTGGTCTTACCGCTACTCTTCATCCTTGTCTTCCTCTGGTGAAAAGAGGCTTCGGCACAAGTTGCGTCGACACTGTGAGGATCTCATGTGGCAACAGCTGCTGATGGGAGGTATGAAGCCTGTTCCATTCCTTACCTCAGCCATCACTTGGCTCACACAGAGGCCAGTACTTTCTCTGATTCAGGAGCCGACCAATCCGGTCCCGGCTCGGCCTACTCCATCGTCTCGGACGATTACGGTGGAGCCGCCACCTAAACAGCCAAAAACTGGCACTCTGACCAAGGAGTCTCGGCCAGCCTCAGGTCTTCCCCATCGGATGTCAGTCACAGTCACCCCTGACTGTCTGCAGAGGGTCACTGGGGACTCTGGCAGCGGACCTCTCGTTGACGACTCCTTGGAGTCCGAAGGTTCCTCTTTACACTCCCACAGCAACTTGCCTCCTGCTAGCACCATCTGCCCAGATGGCCCGTAAGTACACGGTCCCTACCAGCTCCCTCTCAGGTTTCACAAAGTATCCCTTGGCTGAGGGCATGGTGGCTGACTCTGTATTTAGGTGCTTGGGCAACGTGGGGGACGTCGACAAACCACCTGTTAAGGAGTCCAAGAAATTGGACCATCTGGCAAAAAAGGTCTATGCTGCCTACTCGCTTGGTCTTCGCCAGGTGAGATTGGGCCTTCAGATGGCCCACTTCTCCCATGCATTATTGGGCTCTATGGATGAGGTGCTCCTCATCTTTCTGTGGACCTCCGGACCACAGTCAGACAGGTCTGAGATCAGGGTAGGGGCTGTGGCCAAGCAGCAGCTCCAGACGGCCATGGACATTGGGGATTCGTGTGCCCACTCTGTGGCAGACGCAGGGCTTGGCTGAGGATCTCCACCTTCACTGCCGATACCCAGCACAAACCGGTGGATGTTCCCTTCCTGGGCACTGACTTGTTTGGGCTTGGGGTCGAGGGTAACCTCACCCCCGTTGAGAAGTTCAGTGCCACCTTGCACTCTGTGACATTCACTCAGAAACATACATAGAAACATAGACTTTGACGGCAGATAAGGACTGCTTGGCCCACCTAGTTTGCCCATTAAAAGGACCCCAAGGGCTCCAAACAGAAGAAGAAGCCCTTTCGGTCCACCTCCACTCCTGTGCCCAAACCTGCCTAGCCCCAGGCTGGGCAGCAGGCTCAAGCTTGGCGACCTTGGCCGAAGTCAGTGGCCTCGATCATCCGCAAGCTTGGAGGGAGAGACCCCAGTGGTTCCTTGGCCGGGCCCTCCTTCGCCTGCATGACCTGAATAAGTTTCTAAAGTTGAGCACCTTCAAGATGGTCAGTCTGTCTCAGATCATTCCATCCCTGGAGCAGAACATGTGGTTCTGCTCTCTGGATCTTCAGGACACGTTCTTTCACATCCTAATCCGTCCATCTCACAGATGGTTCATCAGTGTTTGAGTAGAGGGGACCATTTATGAGTTCCAGGCCATGCCATTTGGCCTGTCCTCTGCCCCCAGAGTCTTCACCAAGTGCATTGCAGTGGTGGCAGCCTGCCTGAGGCACCAAGGAGTTCAGGTCTAACCCTATCTGGATGACTGGATGATCACAGGTCCCTCCAGGCAGGAGGTGGAGCAGTCCAGGAACGAGGCCCTCCAGACCTCTGTTTCCTTTGGTCTCTTAGTTAACTAGGCCAAGTAGGAACTCATGCCCTTACATGTGACCAACTTAATCGAGCAGAGCCCGTCTCTTGCAGAGCCAGGGCTCGGCTCCCGGCGGACAGGGTGGAGGCTCTCCCCTCCTTTGCCTGATCATTTCAGATTGGGCAGTTGCATCCTGCCCGGGGCTTCCTGCACCTGTGGGTTACGTGGCGGTCTGCTCCAGCGTGGTCCGTTGGGCCCACTGGAGAATGCGCTCCCTGCATTGGGAGCTGGCCAGCCAGTGATCTCAGTGCAGGTGTCACTTTGACCAGTCAGTCACTGTGACCCAGCAGGTGTGGGATGCCCTCCAGTGGTGGTTAGTCTCGGAACATCTGCAGGAAGGGATCCCGTTTGTCCTCCCAGAGCCGACAGTCATCCTAATGACCACCCGTCTAGTGGGTTGGGGTGCCCTCCTGGGGGGAACACAGTGTCCACAGGCTCTGGACCCCCCCCCGAAGAATCTTGATGTTGCATCATCCTGCTGGAGCGCTGAGCAGTCCGACGCGTGCTAACTGCCTTTGCTCCTCATGTTCGAGGTCAGGTGGTCCAGGTCCAGATGGACAATACCACGACCATGTACTACTTCAGCAAGCAGAGAGGGACGCACTCCCTGCATCTGTGCAGGGAAGCTCTCCGCGTTTGGACCCTCGTGTGCAGTTTGGAGGCAGATCTCCTGGCCATCCATGTAGCTGGGGCCTCCAGCCAGCTGGTGGATGCCCTCAGCCGGGTGGGCGAGGCATCTCACGAGTGGTCACTCCACCCTGAGGTACTGCACAGCCTATTCTCCGAGTGGGGCACCTCTCAGGTGGACCTGTTCGCCTCCAGGGAGAACGCAAAGCTGAGGCTGTATTGTGCCCACCCCCCTCAGCAGGGCTTGCTGCAGGGGGATGCCTTCTCGAAGACCATGGCCCCAGGCCTCTTCTGTGCTTTCCCTCCGATTCCCTTGATCCACAAAGTGCTGCTCAAGGCAAGGAGGGACAAGGCACAGGTGATCTTGGTGGGTCCAGACCGGCCTTGCCAGTTCTGGTACCCTGATCTCCTCTGCCTCAGCAGCAGGCTCCCGAGGCATCTTCCCCTATGCTCGGACCTGCTTTCCATTAGTCAGGGGAAGGTACTCCACCTGGACCTTCAGTCCCAGCACCTGACAGCCTGGTTTCAGAGCAGCTAGAGTTCCAGGCTCTGAGTCTCTCTGAAGATGTTCTCACCATGGTTGAGGCATCCCAGCAGGAGTCAACTAGGAAATGCTACGTCTTCAAATGGAAAAGGCTCTCCATTCGGTGTCAGGGCAAGGGGTTGGACCCCATGTCTTGTCCTGTGGCTAGCATCACCGAGGGACTTGTTGCTGGTGTTGGCAAAGCTCATGGGTAAGCCATTTGAAACGATGCACAGGTGTGATATGTCTCACCTGTCATGGAAGATCGCCTTCTTGGTGGCTATCACGTCAGCCAGAATGATCAGTGAGCTTCAGGTGCCCTCGGTGGTGTCTCCTTACTGGGTCTTCCACAGGGACAAGGTTGTCCTTTGCCCCAACCCGAAGTTCCTCCTGAAGGTTGTGTCTAATTTTCACCTTAACCAGGTGATGAATCTCCCGGTGTACTTCATCAGTCACATCTCGAAGGCTGAGCACAAGCTTTGTACTTTGGACCTGCGGCAAGTGCTCGCCTATTACAAGAAGCTCAGGGCTGAAGTTCGGTGAGAGGTTCGCCAGCTATTTATAACCTACGCTGAAGCCACACCTGGCAGACCAGCAGCTAGGCAGATGATTGGCAGGTGCCTAGTCTCCTGCATTGATCTCTGCTGTAGGTTGGCGGGTAGGGAGCCTCCCATAGGGCTTGGGGCTCATTCCACCCATCATACTGCTGCCTCGGTGGCTGCTTCCAGGGAGTCCCTATCCAGCAAATCTTCTGGGCTGCTACCTGGAGGTGAGCACACATCTTCATTTCCCATTACCACATTGACTTAGTCATGCCAGGATACTGGTTTTGGAGCCTCAGTTCTCCAATCTCTGTTCTCTGAATAGGGTGTGTGTGCCTTGCCCACACCTCCCAGAGAACTGCTAGGAGTCTGCCAACAAGTGTGAATAAAACATGTCCACATCCCTAGACAAACAGGTTACTCACCTGTTA
Source organism: Neoceratodus forsteri (assembly GCA_016271365.2). Classification (NCBI taxonomy): domain Eukaryota; kingdom Metazoa; phylum Chordata; order Ceratodontiformes; family Ceratodontidae; genus Neoceratodus; species Neoceratodus forsteri. The sequence continues at coordinate 1,421,972,330 of CM028129.1, forward strand.
CAGTAGTTCTAGGAGTGGTTTATGATGTTCATCCACAAGGACCCACCCCACCTCCCCTGACTGTGGCATACAATTCTGCTTCCAGTGGGCAAGATCTGGCGACATGGGGTGGAGCCAAGGGAGTTAACACCGGGGTGGGTGGGAGGAGCCAGCTTGAAGACATTCTGGACAGTCTTAAAGAGAAAACGCAACTGCTAACAAGTGTGGATGAACATCATATAAAACTCCTAGAACTACGGTTACAGATGAGTAACCTGTTTTTCTAGGGACATGGATATGTTGTATATCCACACTGTCTGGCAGGTTCCTTGCCGCTTTAAATCTTGCTGGAAGGTCTTCAAGCTGGCTCCTCCCACCCACCCGGGTGGTAAAACTCTCAGCTCCGCCCCATGACGCTAGATCTTCCTTACCGCTTGGAAGCTCAGGTTCTCTCCTTAACACTCTGCATATAGACTGGATCCTAACTCTTCGGTTCACCCGAAAATAATTGTAAAGTTTTCAAGACTTCGGTCAAATTCTTCCTTCGCGGCTGCGATGGACAAATCGACTCCTGGTTTTCGGCGGTGCCCATGCAGGCAGAAGATGTCCAGGACGGATCCGCACTCCACGTGCGTCTACTGCCTCAGCCTTGACCACGACCCGCAGGCCTGCGAGTTGTGCAGGTCTTTTTCGGCCAACGTCCTTTGAAGACCGCACTGCCCGGCTACAACTTGGGCGCCCTGAGAAACGTTATCCGCCGGTGAAGTCCAAGGAGGCCCATTGGGCGGTGTCCGCGGTGGCTGACTCAGCTGAGCAACTCGAGCAGATGATCACCCTCGAGGAGTAGGTGGCCCAGGCCGCATCGTCATCTTCCTCGGTCGCGACATTTTTCCCACTCTCACTGGGATCCTCCTACACAGCTTCCTTTAAGGAGCTTTGCCAGTCCCTCTCCACGAAGGGTGAGGGGCCATCGGGACACTCTTCTCGGTCAAAAAAGAAGGACTCAAGGGTAAGTAACCTGTTGAAAAGCTACTACGTATTACCTAGGAAATGTAACCTGTTGAAAACCTACTATGTATTATGTTCCTCTCTGTTTTATGTATTGTACCTGTGCTGTATGCAATCCCATATATTATTCCATGTAATCCCCGGGTCGCCCCTGAAAAAGGGACCTTCGGGGCCCAGCGGGCTTGCCTGGTTATCAAAATTTAATAAATAAATAAGTCCCACCGTCGACGTTCACAGGAGTGGGAGAGGTCCCCTTCCCCAGACAGTTGACACTCGACTTCGATCGAGGTTGCTGCTATGGCTGCTGGCTTCACGGTGTCACCGTCAAGTCAGCTAGCCAAGACACCCGTCGACGCTGTCGAGATTTTTCTTGACCCGTCGGACGGGCTGTCAACTGGTGAAGCTGACAACCCTTCATCACCGGTTTCCCCGGTGGAAATCGAGGACTTGCCTGCGCCTACTGTGCTGGAGTCCCCGGTCAGAGTTGCCGAGGGAGGAGAGGGCGTCCACCGCTCCCTCCCAGACCCACCCTCGGAAACACCAAGGGTCTCAGTCTCGGACCTCATCTCGGTCCAGCCGATCCCGCCGACATCGGCGGTCTCGATCTCTGCACCGAGGAAGGCGGCGGCACCGCTGTCCTCGTCTTCCTCCTCGGAGAGAGAGGCTTCGGCACAAATTGCGTCGGCGCTATGAGGACTTAATGTGGCAGCAGCTCCTTCTGTCCGGGAACAAGCAGCGCCGCGCCTTCTCCGAGCCATTAAGTGGCTGTCACCGAAGGCCAAAACAACCCCTGCGTTGGTCGGGTGCCCAAGCCAGGGCCGGTTGTTCGGCCAAAACCAGCTGCCCCACCGATTGTGGTGGAACCTCCACCTCCACAACTGAAATCGGGGGCTCCAACCAAGGACTCTCGGTCGGGTCAGAGTCTGCCCCACCGGTTGTCGTTCACCCTCACTCCTGACCGCCCTCGGCAGGTGGAGGGTGGCTTAGGCCCCAGGCAGCTCTTCGCAGACTCCTCGGAGTCTGACGACGACGACTCCTCCCTGTTTTCCAGGCCCCTTGACCTGGAGTCCTCCGGGGGGCAGTCGATGGACGAGAGCCCATCATCGTTCATGGGTCTGCTTCAGCTCATATCGGAGTCCACCGGGATGCAGCTTGAGCCCGTATCCAAGCGGGCCAAGTATCCCCTCACGGAGATACTGGACCGAGGGGATTCTCCCACGGAGGCTTTTCTGGTGGCTGAAGCCATTGTTGGCCCAGCCTTGGAGCTTTGGCAGCGGCCTGCTTCCTGTCCTGTGCCTTCGGCCAGGATGGCCAGGAAGTATGTGGTCCCTACCGGCTCTTTGGCCATTTTTTCGGAACATCCCTCTGCGGAGGGATTGGTCAGCGATGGCGTTTTCCGGCGCTTCTGGAACGCTAGGGATGTGGATAAGCCCCCCGACAAGGAGTCCCAAAAGCTGGACTATGCCGGGCGCAAGGTGTACGCTGCGTCCTCCCTCGGCCTCTGTCAGGCCAGCTCGGCCGTGCTGATGGCGCACTTCTCCCACGCCCTCATGGGCTCCCTGGATGAGGTGATCCCTCATCGCCCGGGCGACCTGCAGACTACGGTCAAGCAGGTGCGGTATCAGGGAAGGGCAGTGGCAAAACAGCAGCTCCAAACGGCTCTAGACATCGGAGACTCCTATGCCCGATCAGTAGCGGCCGCAGTGGCCATGCACCGCAGAGCGTTGCTGTGGATATCCACCTTTACAGCGGATACCCAGCACAAATTGGCAGACATCCCCTTCTTGGGGACTGACCTGTTTGGTCCTGGAGTGGAAGGCCACCTCCAGAGGATCGAAAAGTCCAACGCCACCTTGGACTCAGTCACATCCTCTCAGAAGGACAAGGGCCGTCGTCAGCAACATAAGTCCTTTCGACCTTCTGCCCCTGTGGCACGTCCGGCCCAGCAACACCAGCATCAGGGCCAGCAGGCTCGCACTTGGCACCCCAAAGCCAAGCCTGCGGCTTCCTCCAACAGGAAGCAGGGAGGAAAAGGCCAAGAGGTCCCTCGGTCAGTCCTTCCTCCAAGCCTGCCCAATGACGGGTTGAGGGGTGTCACCCCCAGCCTCGTCACTCCCCCCTGGGTTCCCCCCATGGAGGGACGGCTCCGCCACTTCCTTTCCGCCTGGTCTGCTATCACCACGGACCGCTGGGTGTTGGAGGTGGTAGGAAAGGGTCTGCCTCAAGAGTTCGAGCAGGCCCCGCCCTTCCGAGCCATCGCCCCACGGGGGGCTACAGAGTCTGCAGCCTCTCTGTCGGCTCATCGAGCCGACATTGCCCTGCTCCTCGAAAAGGAGGTGATCAGGAAGGTGGCGGATCCTCCACCAGACCCAGGGTTTGTCTCCAGGTACTTCGTGGTCCCGAAACGGACAGGGGGCTGGTGCCCCATTCTAGACCTGCACGACCCGAACAGGTTCCTAAAGTCTCAAACCTTCAGGATGGTCAGTGTGGCTCAGATCATTCCATCCTTGGAACGAGGCATGTGGTTCTGTTCTCTGGACCTCCAGGATGTGTTCTTTCACGTCCCAATCTGTCCGTCCCACCAGCGATTCCTCCGCTTCAGGGCAGAGGGGTTCCTCTACGAGTTCCGGACCATGCCCTTCGGCCTTTCTCTAGCTCTCAGAGTCTTCACCAAATGCATGGCAGTGGTGACAGCATTCCTGCAGCGCCGAAGGGTCCGGGTGTACCCCTACCTGGACGACTGGCTGATTGCGGCCTCCTCCAGAATGGAGGTGGAGTGGTCCAGGGATCTGGCCCTCCAGGTTTGCTCTCAAGTTGGCCTCCTTATCAACGAGGCCAAGTCAGAACCCGTGCTAAAGCAGGTGATCCAATTCATCGGAGCAGAGCTCGACTCTCTGCGAGCCAGAGCACAGCTCCTGATGGACAGGACCGAGGTTCTTTCCTCCTTTGACCAGTCATTTCAGGTTGGGAAATTGCGCCCTGCCCGGGACTTCCTGTGCCTCCTGGGCCTCAGGGCGGCCTGCACCAACGTGGTCCGTTGGGCGCGTTGGCACATGTGTCCCCTACAATGGGGACTGGCCAGCCAATGGTCACAGCACTCCGATCCTTTGGATCAGCTAGTGACAGTGACCCAGGAGATGTGGAACGCTCTCCAGTGGTGGACTGTTCCAGCTCATCTGCAGGAGGGCATCCCGTTTGTCCGCCCCGAGCTGACAGTCTCTCTATCGACTGATGCCTCTCTGATGGGTTGGGGTGCCCATCTGGGGGAGCACAGAGCGCATGGCCTCTGGTCCCTTTGGGAGTCCCGATGCCACATCAACCTGCTGGAGCTTTGAGCGGTTCATCTAGCCCTCACTGCCTTCGCTCCGTTTGTACGGGGTCAAGTGGTCCAGGTCCAGATGGACAATACCACGACCATGTACTACCTGAACTGCCAGGGCAGGACGCGCTCCATGCCTCTTTGCAGGGAAGCTCTCCGCATTTGGTCCCTCGTGCGCAGCCTGGAGGCGGATCTCCTTGCCATGCATGTGGCAGGAGCCTCCAACATTCTGGCCGATGCCCTAAGCTGGATAGGAGCTGCGTCCCATGAGTGGTCTCTCCTGCCGGAGGTAGTACAAGATCTGTTCTCCCTCTGGGTCATGTCTCAGGTGGACCTGTTTGCCTCCAGGGAGAATGCGAAGCTGAGACTGTTTCATGCCCACCCCCCTCAGCAGGGCTCACTGCAGGGGGATGCCTTCTCGAGGCCATGGACCCCGGGCCTCTTCTACGCCTTTCCCTTGATCCACAAGGTGCTTCTCAAGGCGAGGAGGGACAAGGCACAGGTGATTCTGGTAGCCTCAGACTGGCCCCGCCAGTTCTAGTATCCAGATCTCCTCAGTCTCAGCTCCAGGCTCCCGAGGCAGCTTCCAGCCCGCCCAGACCTGATCTCAGTCAATCAGGGGAAGGTATTCCATCCAGACCTTCAATCCCTGCACCTGACGGCCTGGTTCCTGAGCAGCTAGAGTTCCAGGCCTTGGGTCTTTCCGACGAGGTCCTCAACGTGGTTGAGGCTTCCCGTAAGGAGTCGACCAGGAAATGATATGCCTTTAAATGGAAGAGATTCTCCATTTGGTGTCAGGGACAAGGGCCTGGACCCTTCCTCCTGTTAATTTGGCAAGCATTCTGGCCTACCTGTGGTCCCTTTCTCAGCTAGGACTTCGGTCAACGACCCTTAAGGTGCACCTAGCAGCCATCTCTGCTTACCGGGCATGGGCCTGGAAGCAGTCGATGGCGCAGGAGAAGGTGGTCGGGTGCTTTTTCAAAGGCCTTGATCACATATCCCCTCCGGTGCGAGAACCTCCACCTCCGTGGGATCTACTGCTGGTATTGGCTAAGCTCATGGGCAAGCCATTCGAACCGATGCTCAGGTGTGACATCTCTCACCTGTCGTGGAAGACCCGCTTCTTGGTGGCTATCATGTCAACCAGAAGGATGGGAGAGCTCCAGGCGCTCCATCAGTCTCCTTATTTGATCTTCCACAGGGACAAGGTCGTCCTGCGCCCCCACCCGAAATTCCTTCCAAAGGTGGTGTCGGAGTTTCACCTTAACCAGGTGTTGACTCTGCCGGTGTTCTACCCCAATCACACCTCGGAGGCTGAATATAGGCTCCATGCTCTGGACCCTAGAAGAGCGCTCGCTTTTTATAAGGAGCGGATGGCTGAAGTTCGGGGAGAGGTTCGCCAGCTGTTTGTCATCTACGCTGAAGCCGCACTTGGCAGACCTGCAGCCAAGCGGACGATAGGCAGGTGGGTCACTTCCTGCATAGATCTCTGCTATAGGTTGGCGGGCATGGAGCCTCCCAGAGGGATAAGAGCTCATTCTACCCACCATACCGCTGCATCGCTGGCTGCTTCCAGGGATGTCCCTATCCAGGAAATCTGCAGGGCTGCTACCTGGAAGTCAACACACACCTTCATTACCCACTGGCACATCAACCTTGAGTCACGCCGGGATGCTGGTTTTGGGGCCTCGGTTCTCCAGTCATTATTCCCTAAGCAGCGGGTGTGCGCCTTGCCTCCCTCCTCCCGGAGAACTGCTAGGAGTCTGCCAGACAGTGTGGATGAACAACATATCCATGTCCCTAGAAATACAGGTTACTCACCTGTAACAGGTGTTCTAGGAATGGTATATGTTGTTCATCCACACGACCCACCCGACCTCCCCGGCTTCCAAGCACAACCTGGCTTCCAGTGGGCTAGATCTGGTGTCATGGGGCGGAGCCGAGAGTTTTACCACCCGGGTGGGTGGGAGGAGCCAGCTTGAAGACCTTCCGGCAAGATTTAAAGCGGCAAGGAACCTGACAGACAGTGTGGATGAACAACATATACCATTCCTAGAACTCCTGTTACAGGTGAGTAACCTGTATTTTGGCACTCTTAGGCCTCCTTTGTTCTTGGGGGTTGAAAGCTTGTGGCATGCCCTTCTGACTGCATTACCTGCCCATATGAAGTTGGATATCAGGCTTTGTAGGTCTTTAAACCACTTTTGGAGTATAGTCTAGTTAAGCATACCCAAGGGGTAAAGTACCATTGGCAAGAGGTAATTTTTTGATATTTATCCTCCCTCATAGTGTAACCAGGAGTTTAGTTTAGCCCACCTAATCATGGTCTTGTTTAAGTTGCTCTGCAGTATTATCTGTATTCTGTTTCTTAACCTGTTTTGGTGACCTGTTTCAATTTTATTTCTAAATATTTCAGGTTCTCTGATGTCCATATTCGGCCCATGGCCTCTGTTTCCCTTTTAAACACCTTATCATTTAATGGCATCACTTCTATTTTGTCAATCCTTAATTTGTTGTTAGATATCTGACCAAATTGTCAGATCATGTCTAGGACTCCTGGGAGGGATGTCCCAGGTTGTCTCACATGCAATAAAATGTCATTGGCGTAATCAGATAGTTTGTATTTTCGTGGGCTAATTTGTACCTTGCACATTGGCATTCTGTTTAAGATTCAACACTAATGGTTCCAGAAAGAGATTAAACAGTGAGGGTGAATGGGGACATGTCTGCCTGGTCCTCTGTACAGTGTGACGTGATCCGATCTTACACCATTACACATGATTCTGTCCCTTGGGCCAGTATAGAGAACCTTGATCTGTTGTATAAATTCCATGGGGATTTTATAGATTTTCAAAACTAGAAAAAGATAGTTTCATGCCACCCTGTCAAATGCTTTCTCTGTGTCCATAGAGGCCAGATCTGCCGGCTCTTGGCCATCTCTGGACACGGAGAAGAGAAGTACTAGCTTACAGAGATGATCAGAGGACAACCTGTCTGGCATGAGGCCCACCTATTCCCTTCCTCTCAGCAAGCTCCAAATCTTATTCAAATGGGTGGTGAGGATTTGTACTAGAATTTTCATGCCAAGATTTATGAGAAATATTAGTCTGCAGCTCCCCACCTAAGAAGGATCCTTCCCAGGTTTGGATAGAATGGTAATTAGTGCTTCAGTAAAGGTGGGATCAGTCACTCCATGTTCATAAATACAATGGTATGTTTGTAGTTACAAAGGGGCCAGTTGATTGATTGGGTTTTATAGAAACTTTGGGAAAGCCATCTGGCCCCGGGGCTTTATCCACCATGAGCTTCTTTATGGCTTCCCTGACTTCATTTTCATTGAGGTCTTCTTTCAGTGTCCCGCTGCTGAGCTGTTATCTGAGGGGAGAGTCAAGTTTGCAAGATATTCTGCAATGATTTAGTTCTTGATAAAATTGCAGGAACTGGTCCACTATGTCACTGGGGCTGGTAACTAGCCAATCTTGATGATTTTTAACCCTGTTATTCTGGACAGCTCTTGCTTTCATGGTTGAATGGCCATCAGCTCGTCTACCTTCTCTCCTTGCTCAAAATATTTTATGTTCTGCTTATAGCATGTTCTGCTTTCCCCTTAAGTTCGCCATATTGCGCCCTCGGAGAGTTCAGTTTAAGCCACGTCTCCTCCAGGGTTTGTGGGACAAGCTTTTTTTCTGTAGTTCAAATGTCAATAAGTACCTCACTGGCCTTCTGTTCCTTCTTTTTCTTGCGAATTGTGGACGTCCTTATTATCTCTCCCCTAATGCTGCTCTTAAAGGCAGCTCAGAGCATGTCCCCCCTTTACACCGAGTTTTTGTTATTGATCATGAACTCTTTAGTGCAATTCTGTAGTTTTTCTACTATGTCTTTTAAGAGCTGTGTGTGTTAATTTGCCAATTTTTGTCTTGGTCTGTAGCACCTGTAAAACTGTGATGTAGGGAAGATGGGCTGGAACAGGGGCCTCTGAAATCTGTTGGATCTAAGTCAGTGTTTAACACTGTGTTGCAAACTCTAGCTAACAAAATAGACAGGTGTGACCCCTCCCAGCAATCCCACAAAGAATCTGGGGCCATCAGAGTTTGGCCCACAAATAGAACCCAAAACAACCTCCCTTTGTCCTAGCAAACCTCTGAGAAGAATACTGTAAAACTGGTAATTTTTGACATAACTATTTGCAGCCTTTACATCTTCCTCAGTTAACAGACAAAACTCCTATAACACATTCTGAGCTACTTGCTACATTTTTTTTTTTTTTTTTTAATTCTCTTTATCCTCCAGTGGCAGGTCCTCCCTCGTCGACCACCAACCTACTGGACTCTGGGTCTTTCGGGGGCTTGTAGCGCCATGCGCGCCCCAGCAGATCCCCTGAGCCAGTCCGGAGGCATCACCCTCGGTGGGCCCCCACATTTTTCTTCCGTGTTCTCCCCATTGGTCCTAAGCCCGAGACCCCCGGACGTGGTAGCGCATGCGCGTGGAGGCACACATGCGCACCGCAGCTCCAGATGGGTTCTCCTTCCCCATCGGTAACACCGAAGGTCCTCGGAGAGGCGCCACCCTCTGGCCTCCACCAGAGGGCAGCCAAGCTCCGAGGAACCTGCTACCCCTAACCCGTCTAGAGGGTTGACGGCAGCCAGTTTCTAGGCTCTCTCCTCTGCTGACTTTCTCGACGACCCAGGCTCGCTCCCAACCCGGGTCACCGGCGTGGCATGGGGTGTGGCGTCCAGCACCTCAACCCTCAGCGCCACCGGGCCAACTCTACTTGCTACATTTACAGCATTGAAAAATGGAAAGAGCCCAGGCCCCGATGGCTATCTTGGGGAATTTTATAAAACTTTTACAGGTTCTCTTGTCCCAGTTTTGTTATAAGTCTGTCAATCAGTCCATGCAGGGAACCCAGTGCCACCCCTTCCCCGTCATGGCAGCATGCCATGATTTCGATTATATTAAAACCAAATAAAGATGAAAAACAACAGCGCCTCGTGCAGTCTGAGACTACAAGATTTTGCATCGATATTGTCCCAGTGACTAGATAAGCTCCTGCCATCTTTAATTGATGGGGACCAGATGGGATTTGTCCGAACGTGCCACACACAATACAACATAAAACAGACCTTACACATCTTGTCCCATGGTGCCCAGTCAAACAGCCCCTTTCTGTTACTTAATTTAGATGCTGAGAAGGCGTTTGATCACGTGCCATGGAACTTTCTGTTCTAGGGACGTGGATATGTCGTTCATCCACACTTCTTGGCACTGTCCCTTTCCCCTTTAAATCTGCCGGCAGGTCTTTAAGTTGGCTCCTCCCACCCACCCGGATGGTTTAACCCTTGACTGCCGCCCATGACGCCAGATCTTGCTTTCCGCTGGAAGGTTCAGGTTGCTTCCTTCATGCTCTCGCATTCTGTAGGCCCTGGCTTCTCAACCTTCGGTTATCCAGAAAATTCGACTTACTCGCATTAGCGACTGCTGCTTCTCGATTATGGAAGACAAGTCTTCCCCGGATATCATTGGTGCCCGTGCGTGAAGATGTCAGCGTCACGGGCCTCATACCGTAATGGCGTCTACTGTCTTGGTGTTGGCTGGCAACACGACTCTACAAGTTCTGCCTTGCTTTTCAGCCCTAAAGTCCCTCGACAGCCATCTCGCACACCTTAAATTGGGCAGGCCTGAAAAACGGAACCCGACAGTGAAATCCAAGGAGTCCCCGGTGGGTGGTTTCCGCAGCCGTGGGATCTGCCGAGCAGTTGGAGCGCATGCAGGCCTATGAGGAGGAAGTAGCTCGCTCTACGGAATCTTCCTCTCAGGGCTTCTTTGTTCCACTCAACTTGGGCTCCATTTTCTCGGGTTCCTTCCGAGAGTTGTGCCTCTGTCTACTGACTAAGGGAGAGAGTCCTGCAGGCACGCACTCCTCTTGGTCCTGTAAGCAGGAGAGGGAACCGGGACTGTCTTCGTCTCAGCGGAGATGCTCTTGGGATCGGGAGAGATCTCGGTCCCAGGAGCCTGCCATTTCGACCTCTGTCAAGATTGCCTGTTCGGCCAATGGCTTCTCGGCTCTGCCGTTGGGCCAGTCAACCAAAGTTTCGATCGACTAAGTTGAGATTGTTCTTGACCTGATCGACCCATTGTCGCCAACTCTGGTCGCCGACTCCCCCATTCGGACTCCGGTCCTTTCCTTCCCCGACGTGGAGACCCAGCCCGCTGGGAAAACCAATGAGGAAGTGGTTCCTGACCCCCTGGAAGTCTCCGGTTTTACCGGCGTCTCGTGAGCGACCGTGTCGGCCTGCCCGATCTCGATCAAGGTCTCAGACCCCCTCGATTGACAGGCCGAGGAAGGCACGCCAAAAAGAGGCGACTCCACCAGTCGTCCTCGTCCTCCTCAGATGTGGAGGATAGGGTTCAGCGGAAACTCCGTCAATGCTACGAGGACCTCATGTGGCAGCAGCTGATTTTATCCGGGCATAATCCGACCCAGGCTCCTACCCTGGCCATTTTCTTGGCTTTCGCCTCCTAGGCCGGAGTAGACTCCTCAGGAACTGATAGTCAGTTCCCCCACCTGCGGAGCGGGCTAAACCCCTTCTGGTTCAGTCTAAACCGGTCTCTCCACCGATTCTGGTGGAGCCGGACACGGGCTCCCCCGACATCTTTCGGTCACACTCACCCCCGAACATCCTAAGTGGGTCAAGGGTAATCTGGGCGGTCAACCGCTGTATCCGGATACTTCGGATTTGGATGACACTGGCCTCCATTCTCATCCACGGGATGACGAGTCGGCTGGTGATTTAGTGACTGAGGAAGGCCCTTCATCCTTTCAGGGCATTCTCTACCTCATCTCTGAGTCCACAGGAGTACCCCTGGAACCTATCCAGAAAAAGGCGGAGTACCCTCTCACAGATATCCTCAAGAGAGGGGTTACCCGGAGCGAAGCCTTTCCTGTGGCCGAAGCCATCGTTGGCCTGGCCCTCGAACTTTGGTGGCACCCAGCCTCCTGTCCAGCTCCATCTGCCCGGATGGCTCGCAAGTATGCGGTGACCATGAGGTCCCTAGTGGGGTTCACAGAGCACCCTTTGACCGAGAGCCTTGTTACTGCCTCTGTTCAGATGTACAGGCAGTTCTGCTGATACCGACAGACCTCCGGAGAAGGAGTCCAAGAAATTGGATCATTCTGCCCGGAAGGTCTATGCGGCCTGTTCCTTAGGCTTCCATCAGGCAAGTTTGGCCGTCGTCATGGCACACTTCTCCCATGCCCTTTTGGGGTCCTTAGACGAAGTCCTCCCACACCACCCCACAGACTTGCAGACCACGATCAAGCAGGTCTGGGACCAAGGCTGTGCCATTGCTAAGCAGCAGCTCCAGACGGCCCTGGACATTGGAGACTCATGTGCCCATTCGTTGGCAACAGCAGTAGTTTCCTCCCATTGCAGGGCTTGGCTGAGGTTCTCCTCTTTCCCGGTGGATACCCAGCACAAACTGGCTGATGTGCCTTTCCTGGACACCGATCTCTTCAGCCCAGGTGTGGCCGGTCACCTTCAGCGCATCAAGCAGTCCAGTGCCACCTTGGATGCCACTTCTGCTCAGAGTTCTTCTGGTCCCAAGAAGAAGAAGAAGCCTTTTCAGCATTCTTCCCCTGTGGCCCAGCAGCAGCCCTCCTTTCAAGGAGGTCAGCAGTAGCACGCTCAGGCTTGGCGCCCCCGCCTCAAGCCCGGACCTACCCATGCCCATAAAGGAGGTCGGGGTTCAGGCCCTGGACCCTCTTCCTCCAAGCCTGCCCAGTGACAGGATGGGGTTGCTACCCCTATTCCCATCATGCCAGCTCTGGGTCCTCCCATGGGGGGGCCAGCTCCATTTCCTTTCCGCTTGGTCCGCTGTTACCAAGGACAGGTGGGTCTTAGAAGTAGACGGCCAGGGTCTGCCTCTGGAATTCGAGCCCGCGCCCCATGGGAGGAGAGAGTATCTGCCCACACTCAGTCAGCTCTCCGAAATGACATTGCTCAGCTCCTCCTCAAGGAGGCAGTAGCTTGAATGGCAGTTCCTCCACCAGACCCAGGGTTTGTTTCCAGATACTTACTGGTTCTGAAGCGGATGGGCGGCTGGCGCCCCAATTTAGATCTGCATGACCTGAATCAGTATCTCAGGCCATGCACCTTCCAGATGGTAACTCTGTCCCAGATCATACCACCCCTGGAGCAAAACGTGGTTCTGCTCACTGGATCTCCAGGATGCCTTCTTTCATGTCCCAATCAGTCTGGTCCACCAGCGGTTCCAACGCCTCAGAGCAGAGGGAACCCTATACAAGTTTTGAACCATGCCATTCAGCCTGTCATCGGTCCCGTGGGTCTTCACCAAATGCATTGCAGTGGTGGCAGCCCACCTCAGGCATTGTGTGGTTAGTGTATACCCCTACCTCGACGATGGGCTCTTAGCAGGTTCCACCCAGCAGGAGGTGTTGAGGTCCAGGGTCCTGGCCCTCCAGACCTGCTCCCAACTCGGCCTCCTGATCAGTGAGGCCAAGTCAGAACTCATACCTTCTCAGGTGTGATTCATCGGGGCAGAGCTCGACTCTCGCCGAGCCAGAGCCCGGCTCCCGGTGGACCAGGCGGAGGTTCTCTCCTCCTTTACCCGATCATTTCTGGTTGGACAATTGCACCCTGCCCGGGGCTTTCTGCGCCCTCTGGCTTACATGGTGGCCTGCACCTCCGTGGTCCGTTGGGCCCGGTGACATATGCGCCCCCTTCAGTGGGAGCTGGCCACCCGGTGGACTCAGCACCTAGGACATTTTGACCAGCTGATCACTGTGAGCCAGAAGATGTGGGACACTCTCCAATGGTGGACCATCCTAGACTGGTTGCAGGAAGGGATCCCATTTGTCCGCCCCAGGCCAACGGTTGTCCTCACGACCGATGCCTCTCATGGGCTGGGGAGCCCACATGGGGGACAACAGGGCCTATAGGTTCTGGACCCCTGAGGAGTCCCATTACCACATCAACCTTTTGGCGCTCAGAGCGGTCAGACTGGCGCTGTCAGCGTTCGCTCCTCACTTTCCGGGTCAAGTGGTTCAAGTCCAGATGGACAACACCACAACCATGCACCACCTCAGCAAGCAGGGCGGCATGCACAACCGGCTGCTGTGCAGTGAAGTGCTCCGCATCTGGACACTCATGAGCCAGCTGAGGTGGATCTCTTAGCCGTCCATGTGGCAGGAGCCTCAAATCAACTGGCGAATGCTCTCAGCTGCATAGGCGAGACATCCCATGAGTGGTCTCTCCATCCAGATGTAGCTCACAGCCTGTTCTCCCACTGGGGCAAACTGATGGTGACCTGATTGCCTCCGGGAAAACACCAAGCTGAGGCTGTTTCATACCCGCCCTCCTCAGCAGGGCTTGCTGCAGAGGGATGCCTTCTCAAGGCCATGGACCCCAGACCTCTTCTGCGCCTTCCCTCTATTTCCCTTGATCCGCAGGGTGCTTCTCAAGGTGAGGAGGGAGAAGGCGCAAGTGATCCTGGTAGCCCCAGACTGGCCATGCCAGTTCTGGTATCCAGATCTCCTCAGCCTCAGCAACAGGGCCCCCAAGGCGGCTTCCAGCATGCCCGGACCTGAACTCTGTCAATCAGGGGAAGGTTCTCCACCCGGACCTTCAATCCCTACACTTGACAGCCTGGTACCTGAGCGGCTAGAGTTCCTGGCTTTGGGTCTCTCCGAGTATGTACTCATGGTAGTGGAATCATCCAGAAAGGAGTCGACCAGGAAGTGTTATGCCTTCAAGTGGAAAAGGTTTTCCATTTGGTGTCCGGGCAAGGTCCTGGACCCTCTGTCCTGCCCAATGGCTAACATTCTAGACTACCTTTGGTCGCTCTTCAAAGGGGGTCTTCAGTCATCGACCCTTAGGGTGCACCTGCCAGCCGTCTCTGCTTACAGGGTGCAGGCCAGTCAGCCGACACTGGCATAGGAGGCAGTGGTCGGTGCTTTTTTAAAGGCCTGGATCACATATTCCCTCCAGTGCGTGAACCTCCACCTCCGTGGGATCTACTGCTGGTCTTGGCACAGCTCATGGGCAAGTCATTCGAACCAGTGCACAAATGTGAGTTGTCACACTTGTTGTAGAAGATGGCCTTCCTGGTGGCTATCACGTTTGCCAGAAGGAGAGGGGAGCTCCAGGCGCTCTCGGTGGACTCCGCTTATCTGATCTTCCACGGGGACAATGTTGTCCTGCACCCCCACCCGAAATTCTTTCCAAAGGTGGTGTCAGAGTTTCACCTTAACCAGGTGTTGACTCTGCCGGTATACTACCCTAGTTACACTTTGGAGGCTGGGTACAGGGTCCATACTTTGGACCTGAGACGAGCTCTCCCCTATTATAAGGAGAGGATGGCGGAAATCTGGGGAGAGGTTCGCCAGCTATTTGTCACCTACGCTGAAGCCACTTCTGGCATACCTGCAGCAAAGCGGACAATTGCAAGATAGATTACATCTTGCATAAGTCTATGCTATGAGTTGGTGGGCAAGGAGCCAGCCAGAGTGATAAGAGCTCATTCCACCCGCCATACCACTGCATCAGTGGCTGCTTCCAGGAACATCCCTATACAGGAAATCTGTCAGGCTGCTACCTGGAAGTCAGCAAACACCTTCATCACCCATTACCACTTCGACCTTGAGTCACGCCGGGCTGCTGGTTTTGGGGCCTCAGTTTTCCAATCTCTGTTCCCCAAGTAAGTATTGACTGGGTGTACGCCTTGCCTCCCTCCTCCCGGAGAACTGCTAGGAGTCTGCCAAGAAGTGTGGTTGAACAACATTATCTACATCCGTAGAAAAACAGGTTACTCACCTGTAACAGTAGTTCTAGGAGTGGTATATGTTCATCCACATGGACCCACCTGACCTCCCCAGCTTTGACGCACATACCTGGCTTCCGGCAGGGTAAGATCTGGCATCATGGGGTGGAGCCATGGGTTATGCCACCCAGGTGGGTGGGAGGAGCCAGCTTAAAGACCTTCCAGCAGATTTAAAGGGGATAGGGACAGTGCCAAGAAGTGTGGATGAACAACATATACCACTCCTACAACTACTGTTACAAGTGAGTAACCTGTTTTTTGCTACCATGAAATTTATGAACTTCCCCATGTCATTTATTAAGGTTCTTCGCACTATCTATAAAGATCCAAAAGCCTATGTTAAGTTTAGTGGACATATCTCTAACTCTGTCCCTTTATTTTTTTTTTTGTGTTGCCAAACCTCCAGGGGCTCAGCCCCTGACTCCCCCCGACCACGCCTCCCACCTTCCCATGGGTCTTACCTTAATATGGTGATCACCCAGACTTACCCCCTCTGGGCAGGGCCGACAGTCAGACGCGGCCCGACAGACTTGTAGTCGAGGAGCCCAGCAGGATCACCACCAGAAGACCTCCCTGGCTTACTAGGGCCACTGGACCGGATTGCACCGCCGAACTTGAGTTGCTGCGTTGGCAGCTGTGTGCCTGAGCAGCACTGAGGCAGAGAAGCAGAGCATCATAGATGGAGCGGCAACAATTTTTGCTGCTTTAAACTCCCGGGAGGTGTGACGTGCAGTGACATGAAGTGCAGAAGTGCGATGTCGAGCATGCCTCCCACTAGTGGCCCCCAACCGCTGCCAAAGGTCAATCATGCGCTGGACACACCACCCCCACTCCGCCCCAGAGAAGGAGAGCCTTCCCTGGGACACTCAGTCCTTCTCCCCCCTGCCGTCCCTCCAACTCATGAGTCAGTCTCCGAACCCAGGTTGTCGGCATTGAGAGTGGGAACCCTACCACTGTGCCAGAGGGACAGCAACTCTATCCCTTTATACAGGGGAACCCACCAGGGCTGTCCCCTCTCATCCTTGTTTGCTATATACTTGGAACCCCTTGCCCAAGCTCTTAGGCTTCAACCAGACATTCAAGGACCTACTTTGAGAGGGAGAACCCATACATTGGCATTGTATGCAGATGATCTGCTTATTTATGGAACCTTGAAGTGGTACTCCCTAGTCTATGGAAAGTGCTTAATGAATGCGAGCATTTGATGGGATATCGCTTAAAAACCACTTACACTGAGGTCTTCCCATTTAATTATACCCTTAGCGTGCAAACTAAGGAACACTTTAAATGTTAATGGGAACTTTTTAAGCTTAAATACCTGGGAGTACATTTACCTGTGACTTTAGCTCAACTAATGACACAAAGATCTGCAACAGGGTTGACACACAAGGAGGCGTGGAAAGGATGAAAAGGGACTTGGCAAGGTTGGAGGAATGGTCAGAAGTATGGCAGCTAGGATTCAATGCAAAGAAGTGCAAAATAATGCACCTGGGAAACAAGAACCCAGGGAAAGAATACACAGTGGGTGGGGAGGTAGTAACAACAACAAAAAAGGAAAAGGATCTGGGGGTAATCATATCAGACGACCTTAAGGTTAGCAAGCAATGTGAGAAGGCAGTAGGGAGGGCTGGGGGTATACTGGGATGTATAGGGAGAGGCATCAGCAGCAGAAAACAGGAAGTTGTTATCCCTCTGTACAGACAGTTGGTGAGACCCCATCTGGAGTACTGTGTCCAGTTCTGGAGACCCCATCTCTGCAAGGACATAGACAGGATAGAGGTAGTCCAGAGGAGGGCAACTAAAATGGTGCAGGGTCTGCAAGAGGAGCCGATGAGGAGAGACTAAAGGAGCTTAATATGTATACCCTTGAGGAAAGAAGGAGAGGGGGACATGATAGAAACTTTAAGTACCTCAGTGGAATCAACAAAGTCCAAGAGGGTAGCATCTTTCAGAAAAGAGACTTGCAAGAACAAGGGACACAATTTAAAGATAGGAGGCAGTTCAGGGGCAATGTGAGGAAGTATTATTTCACAGAGAGGGTAGTGGATGCATGGAACAGCCTTCCTGAGGAGGTTGTGGGGTCTAAAACTGTTGGAGAATTCAAGAATGCATGGGAGAGACATAAGGCAATTCTTGTGGGGGGTAGGAAGAAATAGGCTGTTGGTTAAAATAGGATCTGCGGCCTATCCTGTAGGTAGGAAAATGGGCAGACTAGATGGGCCAAGCGGTCCTTATCTGCCGTCAAAGTCTATGTTTCTAAGTAGATTAAACTATGAACTTTTTCACAGAACAACTTAAGGACCTGGAGGTATGGAAGACAGTACCCCTGTCTATCACAGCGCATAGATGGTATTTTTTTTTTTTGGTTTACACTTTTTGCCATTCACTCTGCACCTGGGAGGTGTTACCTATGGTTCCCCCCACTCCGGTTGGTCTCGCAGCTCCCTCACCTGCTCCAGGTCCCAGTGCTCTACCCCTTCCTCCGGTTCGCACTACAGCTGCATCACGGCGGGTACATACCCCACCACTGCGGCAGCCAGGCCAGGGGAGCAACCCAGAGTCAGAGCGGTGAGGCGCTGTCGGACCTCCATCATACAGCGCGCCAAGGAATTATTTTATTGGTATGTTCCCTGGTTCTCCTCAGCCCGGGTGTGCAATGGCGCCAACGCCTCGGCCGTGTGTGCTCCCACGCACTGTGCATCAGACGCTGCCTGCGCCGACCCTCCGTTTGAGCTGCCATGTGCCACGACCCCCAGCCACCGCCAGGATCCGACACAGCCATGGCTTCCCCATCCCTCCCTCCCCGGAGAAGGAGAGCAGTCACTAGAATGCTCAATCTTTCTCCCTCCTGGACGACCCCCAATGACCCAGGCTTGTTCCCGAACCCAGGTCGCCAGTGTGGTGTGAGGTGTGGCGTCCAGCACCTCAACCCTCTGCACCACCGGGCTGGTGCACATAGATACTATTAGAATGGTACTCCTACTCCGACTGTTGTACCTGGCCCAAACCTTACCAATATTCTCTCTCTCTTCCCCCCCCCCACCCCTGGGGCTCCTTTCAGTGGTGGGGCAGGTTATTATCTCACTACATTTGGGGGGAACAAAACCACGTATTAAATTCCCTGTCCTACAGCTTCCTAAAACTAAAAGGGGTTTAGCCCTTCCAAATTTATACCTGTACTAAGCAGCAGCCTAGATCCAAACGGCCTTCTACTGGCTGACACCACAATATACAGCCTACTGGAAGACATTGGAGCTAATAGAGGAGGATCTTCTTTCAAGCTGGAAAATTTTATCTGATCCTCTCCCACAGCCCCCTAGAAATTTCTACTAACCCCTTTACTTTAACCACCTTAACATGCTGGCGGAAAACTATCCTCTATAAATGAGACAACTAGATTTTTAGTTACTCCCCTCTCTCAAAATGCTTTTTTTCTGTCTGAGCACTTAGATCTTGCTTATATTCACTGGGACCATGTGTGACTCTCTTCCCCTGTGCAGTTTCTAAGGGGCAGAGATCTTTCAACTTTCCAGGAGCTTGCCAGGCCCTTCAGGTTACACCCCAGGATCATTTTCAATATCTTCAGACCACTCATTATCTGCAACTAGAACTCCAAAAATTACCCTTAACTTTGGAGATCCCTCAGTTCATCAGTTATTACTCTCTGTTTTGAAGGGAGACTCTGTCACCTCCCTGATCTCAAAAGTATACCAAGCACTCCTTGATCTTCAAGGGCATCACATAGACTCTGTTAGAGTGAAGTGGGAGACTGACCTACAGACACACATTTCTCAATTGGAATGGGGTAAATACTTAATTCATATTAACAAACCAACCTCTTCCCATTGTTGCAAGGAGTTATTCTGGAAATGTTTCATCAGATTTTTCCATACCCCCCAAATTTTGGCCAAACACATCCCTACCCGGAATGAGCAGTGTTGGAGAGGATGTGGCATCAGCCCTGCCACTCATGGCCATATGTTTTGGTCATGTCAAACTTTAAAGGCCTATTGGTCACAACTCCTCAGCGCTCCAGACAATTTTTGGTGCAGATTTTACACTGTCTGCTATAAATGTAGTCGGGGCTCCAGATAAGGGGAGTACTGACCTATTTTACTTGACTCATTTTGGGAAATACTCTTCAGAAAATATTTTTTATGGGTACCAATACACACTCAACATTTATAAATGCTCCACACTCCATAGAATAGTGCATCATTCATAACACAACTGGAAATTCAAAAGGAGCTGGGTTTTTTTCCAGATTTACAGCGCTCCTATGCATCCCAATTCTGTTTTACTCACTGTATTTTAAAACTGGTGAGTACATTGCTTTTACCTGCCAACATTATCTGAAGCATTGTTGGTACCCGATCAGTTCTTATCTACCAAGAAACGACATTGTTTTTAAAAATGTACTACTCACTCCACTTTGTTCAGACATTTGTATGCATCTGAATTTGGTCTTATTCACCTCAGTTTCAAAATGAGGAGTATAGTACTTATCCCAAAAAAAAATATTATCTGGAGCCCTGAATGTAATATTCCTGGACCTTCCACAGGGCCATATAGTCCCGAAAACAAAAAAATTGATACAGATCTGCCTTTCAGTGGCCAAAAAGGTCATAACCAGACTTTGGTTTACCTCAGCGACCCCCACTGTATCACACTGGCAGAATGCTATGCTCCAGGTATACGATATGGAAAAGCTGGCAGCTAAACTCAACAACACAAACCCTTTGGCAGTGATGGGTACTGTATATGATGGACCATAAACCGGGTTTTATTCCTTAATTTATTAGAAATATGTAATTATTTTCTCTTTTTAAGTTTGACAGCAAATGAGCTAAGCGTACCGTCAAACAAACACTTAAGGTGCTTTTGTTGATGTTTGTTTTGTCACTGTTACTGTTTTGTCTTTTTACCAAAAATTTCCTAATAAAGACAAATTAAAAAAAAAAGAGTTATTTTCTCGCAAAGTAATTTTAGTGCAAACACAAATGCAGCCATAATTGCATAAATTAAATTTAGTGCTAAGACAGCACCCCATTCACTAAAATGGAAAAACTGCCAATTAGTGTAAATTAATTTAAACGCGAATTAGTGCTTCTGTAAAAATAGTGAAAATTTGACAGGAAAATTCCAAGTTTTACAGTATATCATCCTCCTGGGTCACCCAGCCCCTGCTGGAGTCTGAACTGGACATGCTGGGCAATTAGGATTGCTACCCTTTTGTTGTGGGTGCTGTGTCCCTCCCTGAAAATGTATCCCACCCATTCCCTGCGGAAGAGATGAATGTGTTCCATATTTAGGTAGACATCTTGTAGGAAAATGATTTCTGCCTGAATTTTTTAAAGATGTCACAAAACTTGATCCTGTTTTTCTTAAGTCTAAGCACCTTTGATGTTCCAGGTAACATATTGATGTGCCTTACTCATTATTCAGGGGATAATCATATCAAAGATTAGGTTGCATTTCCACACCTCTGTAACTCCACTGGAGCTTCCATACTCGTCACCATGACTGCATCCTCCTCCCCCATGGCATGTCAAATACAGCATCCATAAACTGCCTTCTTCACCCCCCCCCCCAAACAGTCCAAACTCCCATACAGACATGAACATCAAAACTTTTGAACCGAACAGAACACTGATAACTTATGGCACACCACAACAGGGTGATTCAAGAAGGGACTACCTCCTGCTCGCCCTCCTTCAGTCTGCGAGGATGCTCAACTGTTCAAACACTGCTGGGCATCCCGCTGTAGGAAACAGTACAGAATTTATTTAAACACAAAAACTCAATAAGCATTGTATGAGCACTTTATAGGCATGCATCCTTTTGAGGTATGGAGTATTTGCTCTGGTTTTCACCTAATGTTTGTCTTTGCTTTTCAGGATAGAAGGGCTCACTGTATGATTGGCATAGGGTGGAAGAAGAGCCCCCACCATGGACAGTACTACTCCTAACCCATTGGACACCATTGTGTTTGCCAGAAGACTTTCACCTATGGATAGAGTCACTGTGGTACTTCGATGGGAGGGGTGCACTGTTAAACTCGTAATCCACAGGCTGTGCATTTGGGGGTCATGTACACACCTGCTGTTTCATGCTGGTAATGGTGTGGCTCTCTGTGCATATAGCACGCTGACTCTTATGCTGCGTATTCTCGATTGCAAGAGTGCATGCAGCCTCCATTGTCCCCTCCCCCCGTAAGAACATGTGTAATTATGAAGGAGCATTCAAGAGAGTTCCCACCCCAAGGATCCTAGTAAGAGCCGTTGCCCCTTAAAGGAGTACTACAGTCAGAATTTGCTAAAGCATATGTTGTGCAGAGTGTTTTGATTTGTGTGTGTAGTCCTGGTGTGTCCTTCCCTTTGTCTGCTGTTAGAAGTTTTTCTTCTAAATTAGCCTACTGGTTTTACGGTAGTTTTATGGCCCCTGGGAATCTCCATCTTAGCATGGTTTAGTACTCTTGTTCCTACAGTGCATCCTGTTCCATATGACAGTGATGTATCCGGGACCATGGATTCAGCAAGCACTGGTTCAGAGTCAATTTTACAACAGCAGAGCTGTGATATTAACCCTTAGGCTGCCAACAGAATTAGAAAGTTTAGGAATTCTGGACTGATATATCGCTCTGTGGCCCTGGAAAGGTTAAGTCACTTTCATATCCAGTGAACACTAGTGGCTGCATTTACAGATTAGCAAATGCTTGAGAGCTAATTGAGTGGGTTATTGTGTAAGAAAGTAGTCTTACAGTGATGATCTGGGGTGATTTATGTGCTTTTTATGACTTTTTGTAGTTTGATAAAATGAAAAGTTTTAAAAGTAAAACATTTACTCCTGCTGCCTAGACCTGACACACACATAGAAAACAAAAAGATTGAATTACAGCTACTTAGTGGAGGCCAGAACATCAGGCTCCTGTCTCTAGTACTTGCTGAATCGGTGGTCCCAGACACATCACTGTCACATGGGACACTGGCATTGTAGGAACCAGAAGAGCAATAAACCTTGCTAAGAAGAAGAGCCCCCAGGGGCCATAAAACTGCCACATAACTAGCAGGATAATTTACAAAAAACTCTTAATAGCAAACAAAGGGAAGGACACACCAGGACTATACACACAAATCAAATCACTCTGCACATTTTTGCAAATTTTCACTGTAGTATTCTTTTTAAGGCCATAATTCCCATGTTCTTATCTACAGAATGACATACTCCTGAGTAGGCAGCATAAGCATCCACAACGGGCAGTTGCCAGAGTTAGTCTAATTAACAGTTTATCACCCCTCTGCCCCTATCATACTCCTATCAAACCATTGGCAGCATAAGCATCCACAACGGGCAGTTGCCAGAGTTAGTCTAATTAACAGTTTATCACCCCTCTGCCCCTATCATACTCCTATCAAACCATTAGACACAATTCAGTACAGTAAGATAACATTTGAAACAAACCGTTTATCGTCATAACATTTTAAAGCCAACCATTGAGCATCAAAACATTCACACCAAACATATTATTACGGCATTGCAATCTTGATGTTCGTAGTCTATCAAAGCTCGGGAGGGATGGATTTGGCAGTGTGTGACATAGGCATTGATTCCCACGTCTGAGTCTCGTAAGGTCCACAGCTTGATAGTACAGGATTGTCTATTAATGTGGGGTGTCAGTGGGGAATAACTCATTTACATTAAGCAAATGGTCCTGCTTTGCCCCAAGGTATTCTTGGTCCTGTTCTCCCCATGCAGACATTCGAGGCTTCCCCACCAACCACCAAGTTATTCATTGAGAATCATTTTCCCTTATTACACCTCTGGAGGATCAAACTGATTAACTGCACAGAAACACTTTCATGGTATTCAGTAGACAACCAGCTGTTTTTTTTTTTTTTTTTAGTGCAGTATTAGCCACTGCTAAGCAATTTAAATCACAAATTGTAGTGAGAAATAATGTGACCCACTGGGATTTGAACCCAGGCCCTCAGAATACCGCCCCAGTGCTCTTAACCACTAAGCTGTAGGTTCACATGGCTGGGCTTGCTATTTTCTCTTGGACATATTTTCTCCAGTGTTGCCCAATCCCGAAACCAGGAACAAAGATGACAACCAGCTGTTTTTCAGTGAAATGTAGGAAAGTAAAGTCACTGTTTGGTCCTTAATGGTCTAGCAGGGAGCACAATGGTGGTGGGGAGGGGGAATACTTAAAGGCCCCATTAAGGCATGGAGTAGTATCACAGGGGTATTTGTGGAGTCGGGACGTTAATGCCACGGGTTTCTTCCTTCAGTAGAGCCCGGGATGGCTTCCCGAGTAAGGGCTTCAGTGGTCCTCCTCTCCATGTCTTTTATGGTGGGGTTGGTGGGAGACAAGTCAGGGGAAATCTCGTGGAGACCCTCCGCAGCCTCTGCCAAGCCGCTTCATTCCCTTTTTAGTTGTGATCAGCAGCTTTACTGGGTACAGGATTTTGTGTTTGGTGCCTGCGCTGTTAACTTGGACTTGATCCCCTGGCATTCTCCTTGGAGCATGCGGATTTGGGGGTGAGGCTGCTAAAGATGTCGTGCCTCTTGCCTTCCAACTGTAATTTTCCCTTTGCTCCCTCTCTCTCTCTCTGCTGGACATAAGTCTTCTTTAGGAAATTCAGCGTTTTCAGGATAATGGGTCTTAGCCTTTGTTAGTACCTGGCATGGGGTGCAGAGATCTGTGCGCTGTCTTGATTGTGTAGTTGGCATCATGCGGTGTAGGGCTGGCCACCTTCAGACATAATTTTTGCACAAAGCTGAACATGTTGGGCCCCTCGGCTTTCTCAGGGATCCCGACAAATACTCGATTATTTCAGCTATTTCTCCCCTCCTGGTCCACTATTCGCATTGCAAGTTTCTTAAAAGAGCTATTAGCACCAAAAAAATAGCAGGTAGAAAATGTTAGTAATTTTTTAAAGTAGTCCCTTAGTACTTTTTATTTCTGAAGTGTTTTTCTTTGTATTCATTGGATAGCTTTCTATCTAATAGTATTGGGGTGTGATGTACAATGACGTGTTTTACCTGGAAGCTGGCATATCTTGTTCTGTTCCTCACACTATATCATTGGTATATGACTTCCAGCATTGCAACATGCATCACAAGCCCTGCTGCCTGAATGGTAACATGTGTCACAAGTTACCAGTCAAGCAGCAGGAGACGTTGAAGGAACAAGCAGAGAACACAAAGAAACAGTCATTCCTGTAAAGGGATGCTCTAGATCCCTGCGCGCTGTAGCAGTGCATTGCATCTGTGCTCTGCTCAACACCATGCTTAACTGTTCCTTGGAGTGGTCAAAAAAGGGAAGTTTGTCTTTTACTGTTTTGACCACACCCAGCTGACCGCCAACAATAAGTCTGCTTTTACAGTAGGAGCTCTAAGTAGCCTTAAAATGTGACCAAATGATAGTTCTCTGTTAAAGAGTGTCTCTTTACCAAAACGAAAAGCTTAAAATTATTAAATTTACGACAGTTATGTTCAACCTTAGCGTTTTCTAGGTTGTTTTTTTTTGCTTGTTTTTTTCTTTCTCCTGTTGGTCTACTAAATATTTCAAATTATATAGCATTTGAACTAATTTTGCAGTTAATATCTGACTTTCCTCAATGGACTTCATAGTTGCCCTTTTTGGCATCAGTCTTTTGTCACAGTTAATTTTTTTGTTTTGTTTGGTAACCGGGTAAGGTCTATTAGGCACAAGTGCCTGTTTTCTGTGGCGACCCTGGAGCATTGAGGTGGTTAAATGACTCTTCAAGTCACACAATATGCAAGTGGAGCTTCTGGGAATCAAACCCAAGTCTGCTAGATGTACCAAGCTCATTGCTCTAACCTCTAGCCTATACTGCCAGCCCCCAACTGATCACTGTGGTGTAGTAAAGGCATTATGAGGTCAGCCAGTCCAAAGGCAGAGCAGCATGGGTGCCACCTGCAATGCTGGTGACCCAGGTTTGAGAAGAAGTCCATGACATAGAAGGGCCAGCAGGGGGATGATCGCAGAGCATAGAAACATTGAAGTTGATGGCAGATAAGGACTGCAAGGCCCATCCAGTCTGCCCATTTTTTCTACCTTATGAATGTGCCATAGGCCTTTACTCAGTCAATGGCCTATCTAGTCATACTCATCTGTATTGCTCCCTTATGCCTATCCCATGCCTGTTTGAAGCCCTGCACTGTATTCATATCCACCACTTCCTGAGGTAGGTCGTTCCATGCATCCACCACCCTTTCTGTGAAAAAGAGCTTATAGGGACGTGGATATGTTGTTCAATCCACACTTGTTGGCAGGTACCTTGCCGCTTTAAGATGTGCCGGAAAGTCTTCAAGCTGGCTCCTCCCACACACCCGGATGGTAAAACCCTCAGCTCCGCCCCATGACGCCAGATCTTCCTTACCACTTGGAAGTCTTCTCCTTCCCTCGCGGCTGCAATGGATTCTAAATCTACTCCCAGCTTCCGTCAGTGCCCTTGCGGGCAGAAGATGTCTTGGACCGACCCGCACGCCACGTGCGTCTACTGCCTTGGGCTTGGCCATGATCCGCAGGCCTGCGATTTTTGAAAGTCCTTTTCGGCTTCGGTTCTTGAAGACTGTGCTGCCCAACTCCAACTGGGGCGCCCCGAAAAACGTTTTCCGCCGGTGAAGTAGAAGGAGACCCGTTGGGCGGTGTCCGTGGCTGCGGGCTCCGCGGAGCAGCTGTAGCAGTTAATTGCCCTCAAGGAGGAGACGGCCCAGGCCGCGTCTTCCTCGGCGTCTGCATTTATCCCGCTCTCCTTGGGCTCCTCCTATACTGCTTCCTTTCAGGAGCTTTGTCAGTCCCTCTCCACCAAGGGAGAGGGGCCCTCAGGGACTCACTTCAGTTGGTCAAAGAAGAAGGAACTGAAAGGTAAGTCCCACCGTCGATGTTCTTGGGAGCAGGAGAGATCTCGCTCCCCGGAGTGTCTCTTATCAACCTCTGTCGAGGTTGCAGCTAAGGCTGCTGGCTTTTCGGTGTCCCCGTCAGGTCAGCCGGCTGAGACACCCATCGATGCAGTCAAGATTTTTCTCGACCCGTTGGACGGGCTGTCGACTGGAGAGGCCGACAACCCCCTTTCACTGGTACCCCCAGTGCTTACCGAGAACTTGCCTTGGCCTCCCGAGCCAAAGTCCTCGGTCAAGGACCCTGAGCCGGGGGATGAGCGGGTCCCCCCCCCCTTGACCAGCCGTCGGTGACCTCGACGGTCTTGGTCCTCTTCCATGTTGAGTAAGTTCCTCCTACGTCTGTAGTCTCGGTCCCGACATCACGGAAAGCGGCACCGCTGCTCTTCCTCATCATCCTCTTCGGAAGATAGGCTCCGATGCAAGTTGCTTCGGAGCTATGAGGATATGATGTGGCAGCAGCTCTTATTGGCCAGCAATAAGCCGACTCCATGGCCTTCCCCAGCAATTAAGTGGCTGTCGCCCGAACGGCCAAAGCAGCCTCTCGCCCTTGGCTCCTTAGTCGAGGAGCTGACTCCGGCACCAATTGCTGGGCCAAAACCAGCTGCTTCACCAATTGTGGTGGAACCACTGCCCCCGCAACCGAAAACGGGGGCCCCGACCAAGGATTCTCGGTCAGGTCAGGGCTTGCCCCACAGGTAGTCGGTCACCCTCACCCCCGATTGGCCTTGGCGAGTGGAGGGTGGCTCAGGTGCTCGGCAGCTGTTCTCGCGGACTCCTCCATGTATTCCAGGCCCCTCGACCTGGAATCCTCCGGGGGTCTGTCGGTGGACGAGAGCCCATCCCCGTTCCTTGGTATTCTTCATCTCATCTCAGAGTCTACTGGGATGCAGCTCGAACCTATGCAGAAATAGGCCAGATATCCCCTCACGGAGATTTGGGACTGAGGGGATTCCCCCACGGAGGCCTTCCCTGTGGCCGAGGCCATTATTGGTCCGACCTTGGAGTTGTGGCAGCAGCCTGCCTCCTGTCCTGTGCCTTCGGCCAGGATGGCTTGCAAGTACGCAGTCCCAACCGGTTCCCTCTCCGGTTTTTCGGAGCAGCCCTCGGCTGAGGGGCTGGTAACCGATAGCGTTTTCCGGTGCTCCAGAAACGCCAGGGATGTAGAGAAGCCCCCGGACAAGGAGTCCAAAAAGCTGGACTACTCCGGGCACAAAGTTTATGCTGCCTCCTCCCTAGGCCTTCAACAGGCTAGCTCGGCTCTACTGATGGCACACTTTTCACATACCCTTTTGGGCTCCCTGGATGAGGTGCTTCCTCATCTCCCAGCTGACCTTCAAAGGACGATCAAGCAGGTGTGGAATCAGGGAAGGGCTGTGGCCAAGCAACAGCTTCAGACTGCTCTGGACATCGGAGACTCTTGTGCCCGGTCAGTAGCGGCCGCAGTAGCCATGCACCGCAGAGCTTGGCTGCGGATCTCTACCTTCACAGCAGATACCCAGCACAAGCTGGCAGGCGTCCCCTTCTTGGGCACTGATTTGTTCGGGCCCGGGGTGGAGGGCCATCTCCATAGGATCAAGAAGTCAAATGCCACCTTGGACTTGGTCACGTCTTCCCAGAAGGACAAAGGCCGCCAGCAACAGCGTAAGCCCTTTCACCCTTCCACCTCTACAGCACGTCCAGCCCAGCAGCAGGGCCAGCAGGCTCACGCTTGGTGCCCTAAGGTCAAGCCTGCTGCTTCCTCCAACAGGAAGCCTGGAGGGAAAGGTCCAGGCGGCTCCTCGGCTGGCCCTTCCTCCAAGCCTGCCCAGTGATGGGTTGAGGGGTGTCTCCCCCAACCCCGTCACTCCTCCCTTGGGTCCCCCGTGTTGGGACAGCTAAGCCACTTCCTTTCCACCTGGTCCGCTATCACCACGGACAGTTGGGTGTTGGAAATGGTCGGCTGGGGTCTGCCTCTGGAATTCGAGTGGATCTCGTCCCTTTCGAGCCGTCGCCCCTCGGGGGGCTACCAGTTCCACAGCCTCTCTGTCGGCTTGTCGAGCCGACATAGCTCTGCTTCTCCAAAAGGAGGTGATCTGCAAGGTGGCAGATCCTCCTCCAAGCCCAGGGTTTGTGTCCAGGTACTTCCTGGTCCCAAAACGGATGGGAGGGCTGGCGCCCCATTCTCGATCTGCACGACCTGAACAAGTTCCTAAGGCTATGCACCTTCAGGATGGTCACTCTGGCTCAGATCATACCATCCTTGGAACTAGGCATGTGGTTTTGTTCTCTGGATCTCCAGGACGCATTCTTTCACGTCCCAATCCGTCAGTCACATCGGCGATTCCTCCGCTTCAGAGCAGAGGGATCCCTCTAGGAGTTCCGGGTCATGCTCTTCGGCCTTTCTCCAGCTCCCAGGGTCTTCACCAAATGCATGGCCGTGGTGACAGCATTCCTGCGGTGCTGAGGTGTCCGGGTGTACCCTTACCTGGACGCCTGGCTGATGGCAGCCCCCTCCATGTTGGAGGTGGAGCGGTCCAGAGATCTGGCCCTCCAGGTCTGCTCTCAAATTGGTCTCCTGATCAATGAGGCCAAATTGGAACTCGTGCCATCGCAGGTGATTTAGTTCATTGGGGCAGAGCTCAACTTTCTTCGAGCCAGAGCCCGGCTCCCGGCAGACAGGGCCGAGGTCCTTTCCTCCTTTGCCCAGTTATTTCAGGTTGAGCAGTTGTGCCCTGCCCAGGACGTCCTGTGCCTTCTGGGTCTCATGGCAGCTTGCACCAGCGTGGTCTTTTGGGCCCGCTGGCATATGCGTCCCCTGCAATAGGGGGCTGGCCAGTCAGTGGTCTCAGTGTTCCGGTCCTTTGGCCAGCCAGTAACCGTGACCCAGAAGATGTGGGACGGCCTGCAATGGTGACTCATCCCAGTTCATCTGCCGGAGGGTATCCCGTTTGTTTGCCCTGAGCCGACGGTCATCCTCACGACCAACGCCTCTTTGATGGGTTGGGGTGCCCATCTAGGGGAACTCCGGGCCCACGGCCTCTGGTCCCCTCAGGAGTCCCGATGCCACATCAACCTGCTGGAGCTTCGAGCGGTACGGCTAGCCCTCACCATCCTTGCTCTGTTTGTACGGGGTCAAGTGGTTCAGGTCTAGACGGACAACACCACAACCATGTACTATTTTAACCATCAGGGCAGGACACACTCCTTGCCTCTGTGCAAGGAAGCTCTCCGTATTTTGTCTCTCGTGATCAGCCTGGAGGCGGATCTCCTAGCCATCCATGTGGCAGGAGCCTCGAACAGTCTGGCCAATGCCCTCAGCCGGATAGGTGCTGCATCTCACGAGTGGTCTCTCCTGCCGGTGGTAGTTCAAGACCTGTTCTCCCATTGGGGCACCCCTCAGGTGAACCTTTTCGCCTCCAAGGAGAACGCAAAGCTGAGGCTGTTTCATGCCCGCCCCCCTCAGCAGGGCTTGCTGCAGGGGGGTGCCTTCTCAAGGCCGTGGACCCCGAGCCTCTTCCTCGCCTTCCCTCCATTTCCCGTGATCCACAAGGTGCTTCTCAAGGTGAAGAGGGACAAGGCGCAGGTGATTCTGGTAGCCACAGACTGGCCTCGCCAGTTCTGGTATCCAGATCTCCTCAGCCTCAGCTCCAGGCTCCCAAGGAGGCTTCCAGCCCGCCCGGACCTGGTCTCAGTCAGCCAGGGGAAGGTGCTGCATCCAGACCTTCAATCCCTGCACCTGACGGCCTGGTTCCTGAGCGGCTAGAGTTCCAGGCCTTGGGTCTTTCCAACGAGGTCCTCAATGTCGTTGAGGCGTCCCGTAAGGAGTCAACCAGAAAACGTTATGCCTTTAAATGGAAGAGATTCTCCAT
Organism: Neoceratodus forsteri; assembly: GCA_016271365.2. Classification (NCBI taxonomy): domain Eukaryota; kingdom Metazoa; phylum Chordata; order Ceratodontiformes; family Ceratodontidae; genus Neoceratodus; species Neoceratodus forsteri. Next base: position 1,422,002,255 of record CM028129.1, read on the forward strand.
TTGGTGTCAGGGCAAGGGGTTGGACCCTTCTTCCTGTCGTTGGCTAGCATTTTGGACTACCTGTGGTCCCTTTCTCAGCTAGGGCTTCGGTTGACGACCCTTAGGATGCACCTGGCAGCCATCTCTGCTTACCGGGCGCAGGCTGGCAAGCAGTCAGTGGTGCAAGAGAAGGTGGTCTGGTGCTTTTTCAAAGGCCTCGATCACATATCTCCTCCGGTGCAAGAACCTCCACCTCCATGGGATCTACTGCTGGTATTGGCCAAGCTCATGGGCAAGCCATTTGAACCAATGCACAGGTGCGATATCTCCCACCTGTCGTGGAAGACCACCTTCTTGATGGCTATAATATCAGCCAGAAGGATGGGAGAGCTCCAGGCGCTTTCCATTGAGTCTCCTTATCTGGTCTTCCACAGGAACAAGGTTGTCCTTCGCCCCCACCCGAAATTCCTTCCGAAGGTGGTGTCGGAGTTTCATCTGAATCAGGTGTTGACTCTGCCAGTGTTCTACCCCAATCACACCTCGGAGGCCGTATATAGACTCCATACTCTGGACCCTAGAAGAGTGCACGCTTATTACAAGGAGCGGATGGCTGAAGTTCGGGGAGAGGTTCGCCAGCTGTTTGTCACCTACGCTGAAGCTGCAACTGGCAGACCTGCAGCCAAGTGGACGATAAGCAGGTGGGTCACCTCCTGCATAGATCTCTGGTATAGGTTAGCGGGCATGGGGCCACCCAAAGGGATAAGAGCTCATTCAACCCACCATACCACTGCTTCGGTGGCTGTTTCTAGGGACGTCCCTATCCAGGAAATCTGCAGGGCTGCTACCTGGAAGTCAGCTCACATCTTTATTTCCCATTACCACATTGACCTAGAGTCATGCTGGAATGCTGGTTTTGGGACCTCGGTTTTCCAGTCCTTATTCCCCAAGTAAGTATTGGGGATGCGCGCCTTGCCTCCCTCCTCCCAGAGAACTGCTAGGAGTCTGCCAATAAGTGTGGATTGAACAACATGTCCACGTCCCTAGAAATACAGGTTACTCACCTGTAACAGGAGTTGTAGGAGTGGTATATGTTGTTCATCCACACGTCCCACCCGACCTCCCCGGCTTTGAAGCGCAACCTCGCTTCCAGTGGGCTAGATCTGGCATCATGGGGTGGAGCCGAGGGTTTTACCACCCGGGTGGGTGGGAGGAGCCAGCTTGAAGACTTTCCGGCACATCTTAAAGCGGCAAGGTACCTGCCAACAAGTGTGGATGAACAACATATACCACTCCTAGAACTCCTGTTACAGGTGAGTAACTTGTATTTCCTCACATCCCCCTTAATCGGTATCCCTCTAATATCATGCTGTGTCCTCTTGTCCTGCTATTTTTCTTATATTGAAACATGTTAGACTCTTTCACCTTGTTAATGCCGTTAAAATGTTTGAATGTTTCGATCATATCACCTGTCTCCCTCCTTTGCTGTAGGGTATACATATTGAGCTCTGTTAATCTGTCCTCGTATGTTTTCTGATGCAGTCCCTGCACCAGTTTGGTTGCCCTTCTCTGGACTGCCTCCATTTTGTTAATTTCCTTGTGCAGGTGCAGCCTCCATTACTGCATGCAGTACTCCAGATGGGGCCTAACCAGTGTCTTGTAAACAGGGATTATTACCTCCCTCTTACGACTTGTGATAGCCCTACTAATACACCCCAACATCCCTTTAACCTTACCTACTGCATTAGTGGTCTGCCTGGATGATTTCAGGTCATCTGTGATGATGATGCCCAGGTCTCTTTCTTCCCTTGTAATTGCCAGCAACTCCCCTCCCAACCTATAGGTAGCTTCAGGGTTTCTCTTCCCTATGTGCATGATCTTGCACTTTCTTGCATTAAACCTCAGTTGCCACTCTTCTGACAATTTTGCCAGTTTTTCCAGATCTCTTCTCATTCTGCCCACCCCATCTAGATCATCTGCTCTGTTGCAGATCTTGGTGTCATCTGCAAACCTTACCCTTCAGTCCATCTGCAATGTTACTGATGAAGATATTGAAAATCACTTGCCCCAGGACTGATCCCTGAGGTACCCCACTTGTGACTTGCATCTCTTCTGACTGTATACTGTTTACCACCACTCTGTTTTCTGCCCGCCAACCAGTTTACCACCCAGTTGACTAACCTCTGACCCACCCCGAGCCTACCCAACTTATTAATCACTCTTCTGTGTGGAAGAGTATCGAAAGCTTTGCTGAAGTCAGGGTAGGCAACATCAACTGCACCCCCTTGGTCTACCACTCTGGTTACCCAGTCAAAGAAATCTATGAGATTAGTTTGACAGGACCTTCCTGTTGTAAACCCATGCTGTCTTGGATCCTGTGCTCCTATGGATTCCAGGTGTTGCACTACCCTTTTCTTAAGGAGGGCATCCATAATCTTGCCCACTACTGAGGTGTAAGACTAACTGGTCTGTAGTTCCCTGCCTCCTCCCTGCTGCCACTCTTGTGGAGCAGGATCACATGAGCCCTTCTCCAGTCTTCTGGGACCCCTCCTGTGCTCAGAGACTCACTAAATGGTTCTGCTAATGGCTCTGCTAGTTCCACCCTTAGCTTCTTTAGTACCCTGGGATGTATGCCATTAGGTCCCATTGCCTTGTCCACCCTGAGCTTAGCACGCTCTAGTTAGAACCCTTTCTTTTGTGAAGGGACTTGTGCATACCTCACTCCCTCCCCCCTGTGTCCATGGTGCTGAGCTATGGGCTCTGCCCTACCTTCTTCTCAGTAAATACCAAGCAGAAGTATCTATTTAGGATAGATGCTTTTCCTTGGTCCTCCTCCACACACACACACACGGCCCCTTATCCCCTTTGATCTTAGTAATTCCCCCCTCTGGACTTTCTCCTTTCACTAATGTATCTGTAGAAAGTCTTGTCCCTTTCTTTTACCATTGTCTTGCTAGTGTTTCCTCGGTTTGGGCCTTTGCCTGCCTTACTGCCTTCCCTGCTTCCCGTAGGGAAGTTAGGTATCCTTCCCTATCTTCGTCTCGCTGTGTTCCCTTATATTTCCTGAAGGCCAACCTTTTGGCTCTAATCTTTTCTGCTACTGTTTTTGAGAACCAAAGTGGTTTCCTCCTCCTTTTGCTCTTGCTCTTCTCCCTAACACAATAGGATGTTGCTGCAAGTATTGAAGGATGCTGTATTAAGACGAGTGGAGGAACGTTGCCCAGGATGCATGAAACATTCGTAGAAGGTGGTAGTGGGAAGTGAGAAGCAGTGACTTTGCAGAGCACACGCCCATTGGATATGCACACAACACGTTCACTGCCAAACATTTCAGGAGGGAAGAAAACGGATGGAGGGGGATCCTGCACTGGCAGAATGACACCAGCATGCTTTGGGTTTGCGCTGCCCATCCAGCATGAAGGAGCTCCCCAGACCACTGAATTTGGAGAAGCTTGGACAGGGGAACTGGATTTCCCTCAGAGAGCCTACCATGAGAGTCTTCCCTTGTAGCAGATAAGTGGGAGCTTCCTGTGGTCCAAGACGGTGATGGAGCTGGGCAATGGCTGAACAGAAGGGGGCCAGTGTGGGACAGAAAGACTAGTGAAGAAAAACACACACACACACACACACACACACACACACACACACACACACAAAGGAACTATAAGGTCATTTAACTTGCTAGATTGACTACCAAGATGTGTTATAAATCCTGGAAAGGAAAACCAAAAATTAAAAAAATATATCCGCTAGTGAGTTGCAGTAGCTAACACATCATGTGCATGAAAGTACACGATGAAGTGCAGAGCTTCTCTTTTTTTTTTAACTTTATTTTTAATATTTTTCAACAACCAAAACATGAAACAACATCAATACACTCGAACAAAACATAGCTTGACATTGCATGCTGACTAATAACAGGTCTCCAGTAAATTTAGTACTTAAAATAGAATGATTCCAGATAAATCATAGGATGCATACATAATTAATCCAGTTACAGGGTATTGAAATACATTGTCAAGAATAGGGAACTCATGGGATAAAATCAGGTCGGGGGGATATATATATATAGTACCCAGAGTCCCTAAACTAATTCAGATTGGTCCTGTCTTTTGTTAACTAGTGCCATTAGTCTCTCCCATCTTGTAAATCCCTATCACTTTATCATACCATTGGACCAGAGGGAAGGTTCTCGGGAGAGCTGTTTCCTAGTTTCCATGTTTTCTTTGCAAAACCAGTCTGTTTTTTTTTTTGTTTGCTTTTAACTATAATGGGAAATTTGGGCATGCATAGTCTGTTTAATCTTCCCAGTGTGTACTATTCATTTTTTTTTAAATAGTCATTTATTTAGGTCCCCTTGTTAATGCTGCCTCTTTCTCCTCCCTGTATTAATTTTATAATTGCTTATCAGTTCTGGAACCCAGTGGCCTCAGCTGAGCAGAAACTGTGCATGGAAAACTTAACTCAGAGCTTCTGCTTAATTGTCATCAACTTCCAGAACTCATAAATATTTAAAAAATCAATATTGGGCAGGACAAAAGTATTAATAAGGTGCTCAACAGACCTATAAAGCAGTATACTTGGGGGGTATTAAGCATACTTCATACATACCCATATTTCCAGTGATATCAATAAATGTAAACAAAAAAAAGCTGCAGATATGTTCACATTGAAAGATTCTATGCATGGAATTAAGAAATAAAGGGACTGGTCATTCACATTTAGTGCACAGGTGAAAGGTTATGCTTTTGTTGGTGCTTTACAACTTCCCTGGTAAATATTGTAAAACTTAGTTGATTTGGACCCGCCTAAAGGTGCAGTGACAGGGCTCACGCCTGCGGCACTGGTGACCAAGGTTTGAGAACGGATCCAGGCTGCCAGGGGTCCAGCTTGGGGGGGGAGAAGGCTGGAGCGTACCACAGGATGATTGCCTTCTCTGTGTAGGGAGGGTGACTGAGGCCTGTGTCTAACACCACCTATGGTTTCACAGGTGGAGCGACATGCTGGACTCAGCCGGGTGAGGGAAAGACATGCATGTGCCACCATCCCAAAGAGTGGGAGAACACAGAGGAAACTCAAATGTCCATCCCCCGCAGGCCCTGCTACGCTAACTAGTAGCACCCTCTTCCACTTTATTTGGCCCTCAAAGGGGCTTGGTCCGCTGTGACGACACCGATGATGGCGAGCACGCCATGGGGGCTTGTGAGGTAGGGAAGTCCTGGAAAAAGTGAGTGGCAGGGCTGGGGGACCGGCAGATGGCAGACTGGAAGGGAGAAAAGTGTAATTTGAAAAATGCTTGGTCGATTTGTGCTTTATTTGATTTCTCACATAATATAATTTAAAGAGCTACTGACGCCTCAAAGAAAACTTTTAAAAAGCATAATAATTAGGTACAATTCTGTCTGCATTACATTTGTGTTTTATATATTTCTCCTCCCCCATTATTTATTACTAAGAAAATGCGCATGAATATGTGATCTTTATCCCTTAGAGTTCCTTTAGAGTCCCTTTACCTCTGTAGCTTACTCCCTACTTCAAGTCATAATCCTCTGTTATGACATCACAGTCTGTTGCCATGGGAATTACTGTGATATCACAAGCAGTGCTCTGTGACTTCAGGTAGGGAGAAATCAGCAGGAATAGACAAAACTCAAAGTTTCTGTTTTCACACAAGTGACCTCAGTAATAAATAATGGGGAGGAGGAATACAGCACTAATGGGAAATACAAGCTGGACTGTGTCTAAATATTAGGTTTTGTTAAAGTTCTCCTGAACATGTCGCCAGCTCTTTAAATCATCAGCTAGCCCGTGTGAAGCTTGGTAAATACATTGCCTGCGTTCTCATCATCTGCGTCTTCATATTTTATTACTTTTGTAAAAGCTTTTCACCTTGGGTTTTAAACCGATGATCTAATAAATAAAATCATGATAGGCTTGGTTCCATCACTCTTCATGTGGATGGCATTCAACATATGGTATAGCTAAGTAATGCCCTTTATACATGTGCACTAAGTCCTGATTCTATAATTCTTTTCATTCTGTGTCTAGGACAGCTCTTTAGAATAAGGCCCTTAAGGTGGATACGAAAGGCAGCATGGACCAGTTCTGCTGTATGATAGGAGCAGTATGCAAAATGCAGGATGTGTTGTATCGTAGGGGATGTTCTTCATTATGTTAACAAAACTCTTCTGGTTTGGCCTAATCAAATTTTAGTGACTTGAATGACCACGTTGCATTTGGCAGTATTGTGACTGAAATATTTAACAATGGCTATATGTTGTTTCTGTTTCAACAGAACGTGGGTTCAGTAATTTCTCTGGTGATTTTGAACATTTTTATAGATCCTGTAGTAACGGTAGCTATCAGTTGTTATTAACTAACTATATCTTTTTTCAACAGGATGAAGGAAAAGCGAAGTCTCTGAAATCCTCGCAGGCATTCTTTTCACAACTGCAAGATCAAGTAAAAATGCAAATCAAAAGTGCCAAGGATGCAACCAAGAAAAAAAAGAAACCGAAAGAGATTGCTGCTGACAAACTGAAGCTGTAAAGGACTGGCTACAGCTCATTCTCTGTACAGACATGTTTAAACCAGTGTATATCACTTGATTAAAAGGAGAATTGCATCGAACCTATAAGTCATTTTTCCAATAGAAGTTGTTTTTTTAAAGTACTGGGTAACATTCTGTTATTGTTCCATCTGTACAGGCCTTTTAGTAACCCCAGTGGGTGTTTTCTGCTTTACAGTCTGGTGGTAAGTACAATTTTAGAACGATATGATGTAGTTTTTGTCCCTCTCAGTCACAGAGTTCTGTAGTAGCTCATGAATGCATTGTACCAACAGTAGAAGAGTAGAACAGGGACATAAACTACATCATACAGTTCTAAAGTGGCTCTTACCAGCAGCATGTAAATCAGAAACACACACTAGGTTAACTGAAAGGTAACAGAATTTGAATCTGTATTTAAAAAACTGTTTCTACTGGCAAAAGTGACCTGTAGATTCAGCACAGTTCCCCTTTAGTGGCTCTGGAAGGGTTCATAATAAGGGATCGCCAAAATGGAGTAGAGACGTCCCAAAAGGTGACTGAACTGTAGACCCTGGGAATGAAGTGGTCTTGGAAAGTGAATAAAAATGCTGTCTGAGATGCCCCCCAGTAATAATCTGATTGATGTTCCATAACTGTTTTGCTTCAACAATTTTGTTGAATCAGAACTATGAGCATTTCTGTAATATTGTAAATCTGGCAAGTGACTCAAAGTGAGCCCTTCTGGGCATTATTTTAAATAAAGTTTGTTATAAAATGGTTAGATAAAATTAGAGAGCTGTGATTCTCTGAGTCCCATCATGTGACTGTGTAACAATACTGCTTAATGCAGTGTCCTAGGCTTTGGTTTCTTTTCACATACTATTGAAATACCCAATTTATAGATGCAGTAACACACTCCAGGGTATTGAGCTAATCTCCACAGTTCTCAGGTGTTTGAAGGCAAGTGGCCTGTGAATTTGTGCCTCACGATGCACCTGGGACGTGTGAGAATACAGCTTAATGCATTTTCGTATTAATGCTTACTGATTCCATAGTTACCCTTCCAAGGTAATACAAGTTGCTTTTCCTTTCTCTGTTTTTATATTCATTTCTCTGCCCTTTTTTTCCTTGCTCCTGTCATTCCATTTTTTTTCTCATCTCTTCTTTTTATATCCCTTTCCTAAGGCTGCTTGGCATAGCTAGCAGACGTTTTGTAGTCACACAATAGGAGATTTGCCGATGGACTACTTTTAAGTGTGCCTCTTCCACAGCCTGCCTACCTAAGAATATCCCATTGAGATTGCAGGGCACAGCGTCACAGGCATACTCCCAGACTTTCACGTCTGTTGCTGCAGGCATGGATTTTCACTGGCTGCAGAACACGCTCAGTGAAACCAGGGTGGGACATTGTGAACATCACAACTAAAGGGCTGACTGGTCTGGATTATGAGAAGTCTGGAGACAACTTTATGAGACAGTCTGGCAGAAGAGCAGATGACGAGGAGACAACAGGGAGAGAGTAGATTTGACACATTCTGCTCCCTGGCTTCCTTGTTGCTGTTAAAGCTCTGCACTGGAAATTGCTGCCTTCAGGCCTGCTCAGCTGATTCCTCCATGGTAAGGCATACGGGTGCCACTTGTGGCCACTCAGGTTTTGCACAGAGGACTGCTCAAGTGCCTCCGCTGGTGGGCTGCATAGGGCAGCAAGGAGAGTGATGGTTGCCTAGCAGTACCAGGAGGCAGGCATCACATGCCCTTCTGTTGGTACCAGCATTGTAACCCTCCATTGAGAAGAATCGGGGGAGCATGTATGTGTACACGAGCTGTGAGGGAAAGAGTTCGGCCCTTCTGTCATGGCATTTCTTTGGCACTGATTGAGCATAGTGGGGAGATGGTGGGCTATACCCAAGGCAAAATTATTACAAAGGTTTCCAAACACCCAACTCTCCCAACATTCAGGGTCCCTGTTGTGATAATTATAGTGATGGTAGTTGTACTCTTTCTCTTCCATGATTACTTGCCAGTAGCTTCCAGTGCTGCAGTCATTCAGTGTGTAATTTACCAACAGTCACAGCAAGAAGACTGAGAGAGTGGGAGGTATTCACATCATTTCATCTGTGCTTTCTCTGCTGGCAACTGTATACTGCTGCTTGCTAGTGGTTCCTGAGCTCTGCCCCATTTCCTCTTTACTTGTCATTTTTAAGGCTAATGGGCATAGCCACCATACTTCTTGCAGTCACACAAGAGTAGACCTGGAACTAGGTGGGAATCATATCGAGTGGTTGATGGGCTACTTTTGAGTGTGCCTCTGCCTCCATTTGCCTGCCCAAGATATCCCCATAGTTATCGCATGTCAGAAAGACTTGCATACAATCTCTGTGGGTGGGCTGGTGCAATCGGAACTACTATGAGGGGACCTGGAGCCAGTAGCAGTGCCAGGCCTTGAGTGTCTCCATTTTGTAAAGGGGGCGTAGATGGAGATCTGTCACCAAGACCACACCTAAACAGATAGCAGACAGAGGTCATTCAGCACTGGCTTTTGGATTACTGCTTGACTGGGGTGACTGGTGTGAAGTGAGGGGGGCCTGGCAGACTAAGGACATGAAGCAGCAGCACTCCAGCAGCGCTTGCATGAGGAATTGATGAGCAACAGTGGTTAGAGAAGGGCCAGTATTCGGCAGGGCTAGTGTTTGCAGTCATTGCAGGGAGTTGGAGAAGGTCAAAAAGATAAAGGAGAAGAGAGTGACCCCTCATGGGTCGAGGATGAACAGTTCACCACTGGGAACGCAGGTTGAGATAGTGAGCTCCACCCATTCCAGGTCTCTCAGCGGCAGAAGGAAGAAGGGGGGATAAATAGAACATAGAAACATAGAATTTGACGGCAGATAAGGACCACTTGGCCCACCTAGTCTGCCCATTTCCCTACCTAATGGATAAGCTGCAGATCCTAGTTAACCAACAGCCTACTTCCTTCTACCCCCCCCCACTAGAATTGCTTTATGTCTGTCCCATGCATTCTTGAATTCCCCAATGTTTTTGACTCCACAACCTCATCAGGAAGGTCGTTCCATGTATCCACAACCCTCTCTGTGAAAAACTGTTTCCTCACATTACTCTGAGCCATCCCCCTCGATCTTCAAATTGTGCCCCCTTGTTCTTGCACCTCTTTTTTTCTGAAAGATGCTACCTTCTTGGATTTTGTTGATTCCATTGAGGTATTTGAAAGTTTCTATCATGTCCCCCCCCTCCCTCCTTTCTTCTGGGTATACATATTAAGCTCCTTTAGTCTCTCTTCGTATGTCTTCTGGTGCAGACCCTGCACCATTTTAGTTGCCCTCCTCTGGACAACCTCCATCCTGTTTATGTCCTTGCGGAGACTGGATCTCCAGAACTGCACCCAGTACACCAGATGGGGTCTCACCAACTGTCTGTACCGAGGGCCAACAACTTCCTGTTTTCTACTGGTGATGCCTCTCCCTATGCATCCCAGTATCCCCCAGCCCTCCTTACTGCCTTCTCACGTTGCTTGCCTACCTTTAGGTTGTCTGATATGATTACCCCTGGGTCCCTTTCCATTTTTGTTGTTATTAGTATCTCACCCCCAATTGTGTACTCTTCCCCTGGGTTTTTGCTTCCCAGGTGCATTACTTTGCACTTCTTTCTATTGAATCTAAGCTGCCATACATTTGACCATTCCTCCAACCATGCCAAGTCCCTTCTCATCCTTTCCACCCTACCTTGTGTATCAACCCTGTTGCAGATCTTTGTGTTGTCTGCAAAGAGACACATTTTTCCTTCCAGTCCCTTCGCAGTGTTACTTATAAAGACATTAAAGACCACTGGTCCCAGTACTGAACCATGCGGTAGCTCACTAGTAACCCCGCTTTCTTCAGTGTGGACTCTGTTTACTATTACCCTCTGTGTCCTGTTGTCCATTCAATTTTTTACGCAGGCTACCACCTTCGGACCCACACCAAGGCTGGCTAACTTGTATGTTAATCTTTTGTTTGGGACTGTGTCATATGCCTTGCTGAAGTCTAGGTAGGCCATGTCCACCGCCCCTCCCTGGTCTACTACTTTGGTCACCCAGTCAAAGAAGTCTATTAGATTCATCTGACACGACCTTCCCGCTGTGAATCCATGCTGCCTTGGGTCCTGTGCCCCACTGGCCTCTAGGTACTCAACAGTTCTTTCCTTCAGAAGTGATTCCATCATTTTCCCCTACCACTGAGGTCAAACTAACAGGTATGTAGTTTCCTACCTCTACCTTGCTCCCACTTTTGTGAAGTGAAATCACATCCACCCTCCTCCAGTCCTCGGGTACCGCCCCATTCTCCTATGATTTGTTAAAGAGGGTAGGCAGTGGTGTCACTAGTTCTACCCTTAGTTCTTTTGTAATTCTTGGGTGAATCCTGTCAGGCCCCATTGCTTTGTCCACCTTCAGTTTTAAGAGTTCTTTCAGAACCCTTTCTTCTGTAAATGGACTGGTATCGAACCCCGTATCTAGAGTGTTTCTGTTGTTTGGTTAAGATACCTCCCCCTCCTCTTCTTTTGTCAATACTGAGCAGAAGTATTTGTTCAGTATCCCTGCTTTTTCACTGTCACGCTCTGCCCACGTTCCTTCCCATTTATTAAGCCTCAGTATCTCTCCCTTGGTCTTTCTTTGTTCCCTAGTGTACCTATAAAAGGTTTTATCCCCTTCCTAACAGAGTTGGCTATCTTTTCCTCAGTTTGGGCCTTTGCTATTCTGACTGCCTTCTCTGCCTCCTTCTGATTTAACTGATATAGTTCGCTGTCCTGCTCCTTCTGTGTTTCCTTATATTTCCTGAATGCTATCCTTTTCTCCTTAACCTTCCCTGCCACCTCTTTTGAGAATCATAGTGGCTTTTTCCTTCACTTTGTTGTGTTGATTTACGTTACGCTAAGGCTTGTTGCCTCTGTGATGGCAGTTTTGATTTTCCCCCATTGTTCTTCCACCCCTCTTTTTGCCTGTTTTCTAGTGGTTTTCTAAGGCACTCTTCCATTTTGCCAAAGTCAGCCCTCCTAAAGTCTAACACCCTTGATTTTGTATGGCTTGACTCTACAGCTGTGTTCATTGTGGACCACGCTGTTTGGTGGTCGCTTGTTCCCAGATGGCTACCCACTTCTAAATCTGAGATCCTCTCTCCATCCCCATTTGAGAGTACCAGATCTAAGATTGCTTCCTCCCGAGTGGGTTCCAACACTAGCTGCCTGAGGCATTCCCCCGTAGGGCATCGAAAATGACCCTGCTCTTAGATGTGGCTGCAGTAAAGGTGCTCCAGTTAACATCTGGCAAATTCAGGTCCCCCATCAACAATATCTCTCCTTTTTCTACCATTCTAAGGATTCCTTCTATCATTTCCTTGTCCATTGCCTCCCCCTTAGATGGGGGTCTGCAAACAACCCCTATGTGGATTGTGGTGCCATTTCCTGTCTCCAGGGTGACCCACAGTGCCTCCTCCCTTCTCTGCTTACCCTTTAGTTCTGTTGCTTTGATTCCTTCCCTTATGTAGAGAGCTACTCCTCCTCCTCTTTTACCCTCCCTGTCTCTCCTGTAGATTGTGTACCCTGGTATGTTGACATCCCAGGCATGGTTCTCTGTGTACCATGTTTCTGTGACTGCCACAATATCCAGGCTTCCCTCTTCCATCAAGGCCACTAGCTCAGGGAACTTGTTAACCAGACTATGGGCATTGGTACTCATCGCCCTCCATTTTTTGATGGCCTTACCCCTTTTAGGCCCATCCCTGTCCTTACTGCCTTTTTCTGGATTTACACCTGTCCTGCTCCCTATCGACTTCTCTACCTTTGTGTCTACCTCAGTAACTTCCCTGTTTTGTGTGTTGGGGGGGTTGGGATTTCCCTGCTTCTCTTCAGCACCTCCCCCTTGGCTAGTTTAAATGCTTGCCAATGAAGCATTGAAACCTATCACCTAGGATCCTGGTTCCCCTCCCAGGCAGATGCAGATCATCAAGCCAGTATAGGCCTGTGGACACCCAGTCCCCAATGAAGCCAAATCCCTTAGCTCCGCACCAGTTTTTCAACCAGTCATTGAATCCCATGATGTGGAGTACCGTAGCCTCACCCATACCATAGACAAGTAGCACTTCCGAGAAAGTTACCATGTGTGCCACTTGTCTAAGGACCCTCTCCAACTCCACAAACTCCTGCTGCACTGCTCTGATCCCATTCTCAGCCAGGTCATCTGTCCCAAGGTGGACGATATGACATCCAGCTCCCTCCTCCATGCTGCTGCTCCCACGATCCTGAAGATTTGCTTCCTGTCCCTCCAAGCCATGGTGCCAGGCAGGCACCTTACCTCCTTCTCCATTCCTTCCCCAAGTTCTACCCCCTTAGAAACATAGACTTTGACGTCAGATAAGGACCGCTTGGCCCACCTAGTCTGCCCATTTCCCTACCTAGAGGATAAGCTGCAGATCCTATTTAACCAACAGCCTATTTCTTCCTACCCCCCAACAAAATGTCCCCCACCAGGAGTTGTTTCTTTCCCCTGTGGGGTCCTGTGCCACCCTTCTGTGGGTATACTTTGTGGAGGTTCCCAGCATCCTCCTTGTTCTCCACTGCGGGTGCCTCCATAGGGGAACCACGGTCCGGCAGAATAGCGAATGAAGTGTGAAGAGGTACAACTGGAAGGATGCATCTCTGTTCCACTACTCTCATCCTCCCTGAGCCCACTGTGGTCCATCCGATCTTACTTTGAGTGGGAGCTCTTGCAGCAGGCTATAACAGTTAGGACTATGCCGCAGGCACTAGGACCCTCTGGAAAATTTCTGAGCTAGCAGTTCCAAGCAGGGACCACCCCGACGTCTGCCCCGCCCCGTCAGCCCTGGTACAAAAGGGGGCGGACCCAGCTCCACCTTGGTTCTCTTCCCGCCACATTCTGCACACGTGAGAAGAAGCCTTCACTATTCAGTTTGCCAGGAACAGCTAAATTCGTTTTTCTACCCATTTTTGTACCATTTTTCGATGTTTTTTTTGAGTTGTTTTGACGGATGTCTTCACTGTCATCGGTCTCTCCGGAGATTCATCAAAACAAGTGCAACTGCAGACGGCAGAGCCCTTCCAAAGACAGGCACAAGCGCTGCGTCTTTTGCCTCAGGCCGGACCACGATACCGCGGCCTGCTCAGCCTGCCAGGTGTTCACTAGCCTGACCCGGATCCGACGTCTCAAGGCCCTGAAGGCATTTTTGTTAAGATGGATCTGCACACTTCAGAGAAGGGGAAGCACAAGGACAAGACCAAGCACCACAGGAAAGACCATAGTAGGTCCCGACTCCAGTCGCGGTCCCGTTCTCGTTCACGGCCCTCTCCCAAAAAGGCCTGTGTGTCCCCGGGCCCAGGTGAGCGTCCAAAGTCGTCCCAGGCCAAGGCCGGCCCATCGGGGGAGAAGCCAGCCAAGCCTAAGGTAACCCTGCTAAGGGTCACCACCAAGACCTTGGAGGTGAAAGCTTCGGCCCCACCTCTCAAGGCACCGGCACCGCCTGCTAAAGGCGCACCTCCAGAGCCGAAGGACTCTCCAGTGCCCCCTCGAGACACCCCGTCGTCGGTCCCACCTCCGACGCCGGTTGAAGGGGCAAAACGTTCAGGCGCGGCCACGGAAGAGCCAATGTCCCCGTCTCCCAAGCCCTCCTCCCCCCTGGGCTCCCAAGAGGGCTCCCCTTTGTGGGCTGACGTCCCGGATACTCCCTTTCCAGGCCGAGTGGCCCAAATTTTCTCAAAGGACGATCTGCAGGAGTCGTTCTCTTTTTGGTGGGGGCAGGTCCAGAAGTGGGCCTCCCCGATGCCAGCCCAGACACCAGTACCGGACCCGGCGGGCCAACCACAGCCTGGAGGTGTGCCTTCCCCGAGGAAGTCCCCCGAATGGCCGCCTACTCCTCCACCCAGGGCTCGTTCCTGCTCCCGGTCCAAAGACCACCGGCGATGCTCCAAGGACTCTGGAGACCATCGCCGGTCCAGGTCTCGCACTCGCAGCCCTACTCGTTCCCCTGGGCGAGAGCTCTCCTGACGTTGGTCCTCTGACAGACGTTGGTCTACGCTCCGTCGCCAGTCTGAGGACCTGAGCCAGTCTTCGGACCGACGTCGATCCCCCAGCTACCGGCGACAGAGGGAGTCTGGTCACAAGGAGAGATCAGACTATTCCACACCTAGTAGTCAGTCCTCCTCTTATTCATCGGCATCCTCTTCCTCTTTTTCTTGGGATCCGGGGGTTCCCGGGAGAGAAGGACCAGCCTCGCACGCTTCCGGACGATCCGACCTTTATGGATGTCATGAGGCATATCCAGGCCTCCAGTGAGTGGGAAAAGGAGGACCTGGATCCGGAACACAGAAGGTTGGCCAAATACCTGAGGCAAAAGGAGCCGAAACCATTGGTGGTCCCTCCTTTGGTAGACACTTTCCAGGACCTGACCCGGACTACCTGGAAGCGTCCGGCCTCCATCCCGGCTGTTCCAAAAAATTGGACAGGATGTATATGGCCCCGAGGGCAGAAGCCTTTTTAGCAGAGAACCCTCAGGCAGACTCTTCGGTCATTACAGCTGCCCATGACAAGTCCAGGCAGCCAAAGTACCTTAGCTCGCAGCCTCCCAATCCGGAGTCTCTGTATTTGGACCAGGTGGGCAAGAAGGTTTACTCTGCCTCCACCTGCTCCATCCGGTCCCTTAACTTCCTGACGCATATGGTTCAGTACCAGAATGCTCTGTGGGAGAGGACAAGAGCTACTGAGACCATGCCAGATTCCGAGCAGAAGATGGAACTTCTATACGTACTCAAATCGGGCTTCGACGTGGGTTCTCATGTCCTGAGAGCCTCTTACGACACTGCAGATATGGCAGCCCGGGCAGCCGCTTCCGGGGTTTGCCTTCGGCACCATGCCTGGTTAAGAGTTTTGGGCTTTCACCAGGATCTGCAGTCCGGTATCAAGGATCTGAAATTCCAAAGTACTGTGTTGTTTGGGCAGGAGACGGAAACTCTTGATTTCTCATCTCCAGGAGTCGGGCAAGTCCATCTGGTCGGTCTGCCAAATGTACCACAGCAACAGAAACGGCCCTTTCGTAAGCCCTCAGGTGGTCAAGGTGGACAAGCCCCTGGTAATCAGCAGGGTCAGAGAGGCGGCTTTCATACGAGAGCCAGTAACCAGCAACCTGGAGGTGCTCCTAACCGTGGGTCCAAGTCCTCCCAGGCCTCTTTGCCTACACCCGGCTCAGCCCAATGACTCCCACCCCCCCAAGAAAGACTCCAGAGAGACAATTGGGGGCCTCTTCTCCCTTCATCTCGAAGGGTGGAGATCAATAACTGCAGACCAATAGGTCCTGGATATTATCAGGAGAGGACACACGCTAGAGTTCACGGAGTTCCCTCCAAATACTCCACCAAAGTACTTCTGATATCCTCCTTCTCACATCCCACTTATAGAAGAAGAAATTCGGACCCTCTTGCAGAAAAAGGCAATAGAGGTAGTCCCCTTGCATCAGCGGGGAAAGGGGTTTTACTCCCACTTCTTCCTGGTCCCAAAAAAGACGCGGGATCTTTGACCCATTCTGGACCTCAGCTCTCTCAATCTCTTTATAGAGAACAAAAGGTTCAGGATGGTAACCCTTCCAGGTCTGCTTCCCCTGCTGCACCAAGGAGACTGGCTCTGCTCCCTAGACATGCAAGATGCATATATGCATATCAGGGTCTTTCATCCCCACCAGAGGTTTTTGAGGTTCCACTTCCAAGGGGAACACTACCAATTCCGAGTTCTTCCATTCGGCCTCTCCTCCACTCCTCGAGTCTTCACAAAGTGCTTGGCAGAGGTTGCTGCAGCTCTAAGGTGTCAGGGGCATTACATCTTCCCTTACCTTGATGATTGGCTACTTACGGCCCCGTCCAGGTCAAGCCTGCTTCAAGCTCTCGGAGACACCTATACTCTGTTCCAAGAGCTGGGGATCACCCTGAACCTTCAGAAATCATCCCCTGAGCCCAGTCAGAGACTTGTCTTCATCGGAGATGTCCTGGATTCTGTCCAGAGCATGGCCTTTCTACCCCCGGACAGGGGCGATCGCCTGCTGGAGATTGCCGAATGGATCTCAGTAACTCCTCAGGTTCCAGCAAGGAACTTCTTCAGGCTGCTGGGGCACATGGCAGTGGCCATTCCGGTCACTCCTCTGGCCCGCCTCCACATGCGGGTCCCACAGGGAATGCTCAGGGTGCAGTGGGACCAGGGCTCCGATGATCTAGACTTTCTAGTCAGGATCACCAAGCCAGTCAGGAGAACTTTGCTTTGGTG
Source organism: Neoceratodus forsteri (assembly GCA_016271365.2). Classification (NCBI taxonomy): domain Eukaryota; kingdom Metazoa; phylum Chordata; order Ceratodontiformes; family Ceratodontidae; genus Neoceratodus; species Neoceratodus forsteri. The sequence goes on from CM028129.1 coordinate 1,422,019,069, forward strand.
CATGGACCCCGGAATTTGGAGAAAAGGGGTCCAGTTTCATCCGGAGCCACCAGGTCAGACCCTTATGACAGATGCATCAGATCTGGGATGGGGAGCGTACCTGGGTACTCGTCAAACGCAAGGGGTTTGGACTCCCGAGGAGCGATCTCTCTATATCAATGTACTGGAGATGTGAGTGGTCCTCTGTGCCTTACAGGCATTTCAAGAGGACCTGGTACCGGGCCCTCTTCTAATTCAAACAAACAATATGGCGGTCATCTTTTACATCAACAAGCAAGGGGGCACTCATTCGTATCCCCTTTGCAGGGAGGCGATGAGAGTCTGGTACTGGGCACTAGAATGTCACATTCTGTTGTCAGCAGTGCACGTCCCAGGCATCCTAAACAATCTGGCCAACAGCTTAAGCAGATCTTGATCCAGAGCTCACGAGTGGGAGCTGTTACAGTCCGTAGCAGATCAGCTCTTCGACAAATTGGGTCGTCCAGACCTGGACCTTTTTGCATCAACACGCAACGCCAAACTGCCAATTTTTTGCTCGCGAGAGCACATGCCTGGAGTTTTCTGGCCAGACGCGTTATCTGTTTGCTGGACAGGGAGGTTTCTCTATGCCTTCCCACCCTTCCCTCTCATTCAGAGAGTTTTGCTGAAGTTGCAGGCAGAAGGGGCTCGAATGATTCTAGTAGCCCCCCGGTGGCCTCGGCAGATTTGGTTCCCACTACTGCAGTGGTTATCCATGGAACCTCCAACTCCGCTGCCCATATGCTCGCAGTTGCTATCCCAGGAACAAGGATCGCTGGTCCATCCGGACCTCCGTTAATTACATCTGCATGCTTGGCTCCTTCAGACGTAGCCCAACAGAGATACGGGGTATCCCCGGAGGTAGCAGCAGTCCTAGTGTTGGCGAGGAAGCCCTCCACCCGCTCCGCCTATGCTATGAAATGGAAGCGGTTTTGTTTATGGGCATCATCACAGCATTTGGACCCCGTCACCTGTCCAGTGAACTCAGCATTACAGTATCTCCTCTCCTTGTACCAACATGGCCTGAGTTACTCCTCTATTAAGGTGCACATGTGGGCTGTCTCCGCCTATCACGCTCTGATTGGAGACAAGGCTTTAGCACAGTTAGATGTAGCCTGCACCTTTTTGAGGGGACTTTTGCATACGAGTCCTCCCATTAGGGATCCTATCCCACCCTGGGACCTCCTTTTTGTGTTGGAGAAGCTTACCCTCCCTCCTTTTGAACCGGCAGCGGATTGTGACCTGCGTTTCCTTTCCTGGAAGGTGTGTTTTTTGGTTGCTTTTACCTCAGCTCGAAGAGTTTCTGAGCTTCAGGCTCTGATGTGTAAAGAGCTGTATTTGGTTTTTCACAGGGAAAGGGTTTCCCTTAGAACAAATCCTAAGTTTCTTCCAAAAGTGGTCTCGGAGTTAACCCTCAACCAGTCGGTTGACCATCCAGTCTATTTCCCTTCCCCATCTAACAGAGGGGAAGCACTCCTTCACACATTGGATGTCCACAGGACATTGAGGTATTACCTCAAAAGGACGGCTGTGCACCATCAGTTGAAGCAACTCTTTGTGGCCTTTGCACCACAATGCTTGGGCAAACCAGTGACCAAGCAGACGATTTCAAATTGAATAGTCCACTGCGTATCCTTCTGCTATGAAAAGCACAATAAACCCCTACTGGGTCTGGTCAGGGGTCACTCCACTAGGGGAGTGTCTGCCATCTTTTGCCACCCTGAGAAATGTCTCCATAAGGGGCATATGTGCAGCCACTACCTGGAACTTGTTGCATACCTTTGTCAAACATTACAGCTTGGATATCGTCTCCAGACGCCGTGCTGGTTTTGGTCTGGCTGTTTTGCAGGGACTTTTGTCCTAGGCCTCTGGAGTCAGTATTTTCCACCTCCCGAGGTCTACTACCTCTTTGGTGTGGGACTGCTTGGTATTCAGTCCTAACTGTTATAGCCTGCTGCAAGAGCTCCCACTCGAAGTAAGATAGTACAGTTACGTAAGAAATTACCGTAACAGCAGATCTTCGAGAGGAGCTGTTGCAGCAGGTGTTACTTTCCCACCTGCCTTGCCCCTCAGTGTGCAGATCTTCATCTATATCTTCATCTAATGCTTTGTCTCCTTCTCTTGTCAGGGCTTGTTTGCGGGCCTTAGCGGGGGAACTGAGGTGGAGCTGGTTCTGCCCCCTTTTGTGCCAGGGCTGATGGGGCAAGGCCGATGTTGGGGGCGGTCCCTGCTTGGTACTGCTGGCTGAGAAGTTTTCCGGAGGGTCCTAGTGCCTGCGGCATAGTCCTAACTGTTATAGCCTGCTGCAAGAGCTCCTCTCGAAGATCTACTGTTACAGTAAGTTCTTACATAACTGTACTTTCCTCTTTCTTGGCAACCTCTGAGACTCAGTGGTGGTGGCTTGGGTGGTCCCTGGGTGGGGGCAGGAGGTTTCCTGAATCCTTGCCAGGTCAGCATGGAGATGGGCAGCCTCCTCCCTCAGACCAGAGAGGTGCCTGCAAATAGGGCAGCAAGGAAACCTCCAGAATGTCTCCCGGAAGACTGCCGCTCCACAGCACCATTCCCCACATGTCTCTCTCTCTTCCTATTTAAGATGGGTTTTTTTTGGGTTTTTTTAGTGTGTGCAAGCATGTGAGTGTTTACCCCTTATTCAGTGTGCTGTGCCTTTAAAGATATGAATGAGTGTATGTCCTTCGCACGTTTGGGGAAATTATGTCAGAATCCCCGATATAAAGGAGAAGATGTGCTTGGGGCAGGTGGGTTGAGGGGAAGGGGTGGTGGGACTAAGCCCATGCTCTCCAGAAACAATCAACTACACCTCTGACCCACCACCCCAGTGAGTGCATTCCTTCCTCTCAGACACCTATTTCACAGAGTTTAAGTAACAGGTCTAGTCACAAATAACTGCAAGTATTCTCCCAGCTAGATTTCTTCCCTGGCAAATAAAAGTTACACTAAGAAAAGTCAACCTCAAAAACAGAGAACCAAAACATTGACTTCTGCTTACTTACACAGGCCCCAAAATTAAGAATTCAATTCAGTGTACTCTATTAAATCACCTCCTTGCTATAAGGAAGCTGGATTAAAGGAGAGCTTGCTTGCACTTAGTTTGAGAGTACTGAGGGGATGAAGTCCAGAGTGGTGGCAGGATCCGCAGGAGTAGACCCACCAGAGTGGCAGACACAAAACCAGGACCAAGTGAACTGGAAAAGGTTGCTGTAATTCCAGAAAGCATGCGTGAAACAGAGGATCACAGATGAAGTTGGCACTGTGGGATTGATTCAGTGGCCAGGGTAAGTTGTTTGGCACAGCATTATCAAAAGCAGCAAAAACAGGAATAATAAAATAAGCACTGTTGGGGGGGAGCAACACAGAGATTAAATCAGCACAGAGAGACAAATGGAAAAGCAGCATGGACAATTAGGGGACAGCACAAACAAATGAATCAGCAAGAATGGGTGGGGGGGAAGCAGGTCAGAGGCAAAAGGCTAAAAACACAAAGCAGGAGAAAAGGCATGAGCACAGAGAGCTAGTAGCACCTCAGAAAGAAATGGGGGAAGCAGCTATTTGGGAGGGTGGGCATGTGAATTTTTTTGATCTTACTTCGAGAAATGGCTCTTGCAGCAGGTTACACCATTAGGACTGAAGTCGGCAGGCACCAGGACCCCACGGAAATTTTCTAGCTAGCAGTATCCAGCGGGGACCACCCCCGACGTCGGCCCTGCCCTCGTCAGGCATCATACAAAAGTGGGCGGTCCCCCAGAATCCCCAGTTCTTTTCCTGCCATTGACTCGCCAGCATCAGCCTCACAGTCCTGCTCCAGCGAACTACATCTAGAACTTCCAGCATTTATCTACTAAATGTCGGCATCTCCAACTCCTTCCTCAGAAGGACACTCCTCTAAGTGCACCTGCGGCAAACAGATACCTTTCAAGGATCTGCATTCATCCTGCCTGTGGTGCCTAGGCCTGGAACACGACACCAAGGCCTGCTCCTTTTGCCAGCAGTTCAATAGGCACACCCGGATCCGCCGACAGAAGGCACTTCAGGGGTTCCTCTTGGAAGAAAGATTATAAATTATGGATAAAGACCCTGCCTCCAGAGGTGAGTCTACCTCTAAGTCCCATAAGCACCAGGACAAGCACCGGGAGAAGGCCAGGTCCAGATCCCTGAACCAGGCGTCGGACTCGCACACCAGTTCCGGCTCCAGGGCTCATTCTCAGCCCCCTCCCATGAAGGTTAGGACTTCAGGCAGCTCTTCAGCTTCTCTACATCCCATCAAGACTTCCAGGACCATGGACCCTTCTCCATCGCCCTCCCGGGCTTCCGTGAAGTCTTCTGACCATCACTGGTCCAAGTCTTCTTCAAAACTCTCTCAGGCTTCCTCAGACAGACACCGGGACCCGCGTAGATTGCGTCCCTGGCCTCTAGGGACGGCGCCCCCCAGGAAGATCAAGGACCTGACGTCCCTTAAGCAGATGACTGACACTAAACGGGCTGTCGTCCCTTCCCCGGTTAAGTGCCCGCCGGACCAGATGTCTGCTAAACACCCGATGGCCAATCGTGCTCAGGAGCCTACGACTGCCTCTCCATCACCGGTGGATACCAGTTGCCGGGATTCTATGGAGAAGGACCCGATGTTGCCTGATGACCAGGCAGGCGACAACGAGGATGCCAGGCTTCCACAGGAGCCTTCGCTCGATCTGGCGACACCCTTCGACCCGACGCCTGATACCGGCGACAGACCAACCCCAACGCCAGGACCGTCATCCGGTATAAACATTCAAGAGGTTAAAGACCTCTTTACCTTTTGGTGGGACACAATCAAGAAAGACGTGGTCCCTGTGAAACCTTCTCCTCCTACTCCCCCTCCTCCACCACAGGGGCCAGTAGGAAGACCACTGACCCCCAAGGAGACTACTTCACCTCCTAGGGGCAGATCCAAAGAAAGGAGAAGGGCCCCTTCAAGATCTTCCTCAGTGTCCCCCAGTCCCAAGAGACCCAGACGTAGACGGTCCACTCTGCATGGGGAAGATTCTAGACCTGACACCTCAGATACCTCCAGGTCCCCTTCTCCAATCAGCATCCCATTGCCTGACCCACGAGACCTCCCCAGGTCACCTCCAGATGATCCCTCCTTTTCTGAAATCATGAGGCACATCCAGGAGAATATGGGATGGGCAACGGAAGACCTAGACCCTGAACGACAGCACCTAGCTCGTTATCTTTGGCAGAAGGACCCTAAGCCTGTGGTGGTGCCTCTCTTGGTGGACACCTTCGTTGATGTCACCAAGGCCGCGTGGAAACATCCGCATTCCACCTCCGTGGTGCTGAAGAAGGCTGACTGCCTGTACAGGGCCCCTGCAGAGGACCTGTATTTGGCGCAACAACCCCTGGCTGATTCCCTGGTCATTACGGCCTCCCATGATAGGTCTCAACGACCACAACATTTGAGTACACAGCCTCAGGACCAGGAGTCCAAGCATTTGAACTCACTGGGTAGGCGCATGTACATGGCTGCTACATGCTCCATTAGGTCACTGAACTGTCTGACACACATGGTTCAGTTTCAGAATGCTCTATGGGAACAGGGTCAAGACCTAGTTAAAGCACTTCCAGATGGTGAGCAGAAGGAGGAGCTTCTGAACCTCCTTCACACTGGGTCAGATGTGGGGACCCAAGTTTTAAGAGTCACGTACGATTCAGTGGACTCCGCAGCAAGGGGAGCAGCCTCAGGTGTCTGTCTCCGGAGACATTCATGGCTTTGCGTCTCCATATTTACCCCAGACGTCCAGAAAAACATCCTGGACGTTCCATACACCAGCGAAGTCCTATTTGGTGAAGACTCCGAGAAGGTGATCACCAAATTACAGGACGCCTTGATGGCAGTAAGGACTGTACAGGCCATGTACAGGCCCAAATCTGGTTCCTTTCATAGGAACCAGAATCGTTTTCACGGCCGGCAACAACGGCAGCAGCTACATTCTGGCCAGCAGCAAAGGGGCAACTTCAACCGTAAGGCCCAGCCTAAGTCTTCCCCAGGCCAAGGTCAGAGATATTCCAAACTGCCCCAGCTTGCGGGGGGTAATGCCGCCACAGCATGACTCCTTCCCGGCCCCCGGCCCCCGCCCCTCCTCTGGATCAATGGGCAGAAAAGGTCGGGGGTCGCATCGCTCGCCACCTTCCGGGATGGCAGGCGATAACCGCCGACCTGTGGGTTCTTCAACTGGTTGAGAGAGGACACTCTATAGAATTCCTCGACCACCCACCATCAAGACCTCCCCTGCTTTCCCATTATTTGGGTCAGCACGCACTGCTCATACAGCACGGCAAAGCCATGCTTCGGGAAAGGAGGCTATACAGCACGCATCATGAATCAGGAGAGGTGCAGGCCACTTAGTCCCACTTCTTTCTGGTACCCAGAAAGACAGGGGACCTCCGTCCGATTCTGGATCTCAGTGACCTCAACGCTTCAGTCCTTTACAAATGCTTCCACATGGTCACCCTTCCCGGTTTAATTCCCATGCTCAAGCAGGGCGCCTTCTTCGCATCTCTGGACATGCAGGATGCTTACCTGCACATACCTATAGCTTAAGCGCACAAGAAATTCTTACGCTTCAAGTTTCTGGGTCGCCATTATCAGTTCCAAGCCCTTCCCTTTGGACTGTCCTCGGCACCTCGGGTGTTTATGAAGTGCATGGCAGTCATAGCGGCGGCTCTCAGGAGACAAGGCCACTACGTGTTCCCATACCTGGACGATTGGCTCCTCATGGCCCCCTCTCGGGAGGCTCTGATGTCCGCTATCCACTGTACTCGTTCCCTCTTCAGGTTGTTGGGCATCATCATCAATCAGGAGAAGTCACACCTGGTTCCATTGCAGAGACTGCAGTTCATAGGTGCAGTCCTGAACACCATCCAGGGGAAGGCTTTTTTACCCCAGGACAGAGCGGAGCACATCAGATCCCTCATAAGGGACATCTTGGCAAAGAAGACGGTCCCAGCAAGACTGATCCTTTGCCTGCTCGGACACATGGCTGCAGCCATTGCAACAGTCCCTTTAGCCCGCCTCCACATGCGGGTGACCCAGTGGATGCTACAGGTACAATGGGATCAGAAGCAAGACCATCTGCAGCTTCCGATTCGGATCACGAATGCCGTCATCCGGGATTGGCAATGGTGGCTAGAACCAATGCACCTATCGGTGGGGAGCCCTTCATTGTGCCGTCTCTGATTGTGACACTCTCCACAGATGCCTCAGGGTTCGCTTGGGGAGCACACCTTGACAGGGTCAGGTCTCAGGGCTTATGAATGTCTCAGGAAGCTCATCTCCACATAAACATTTTGGAGATGAGAGCAGTCCTTTATGCCTTGCAGGTCTTCCAGTCAGACATTCCACCGGGTACTCTGCTGCTTCAAACAGACAATACCGCGGTGATGTATTACCTCAACAAACAAGGAGGCACCCATTCCTACCCACTTTGCAGGGAGGTCATGAGGGTGTGGGATCGAGTTCTGCATCACGGTGCAAACCTTATTGCTGTACATGTTCCAGGAGTGGACAATGTTATCGCAGACAGTCTGAGTCAGTCTCAGGCCAGAGTCCACAAAAGGGAACTACACCAGTAGGTGGTAGAGGATCTGTTTCGCAGATGGGGGACACCAGAGTTAGATCTTTTCATGTCCCCATCCAACACAAATCTGCCCAATTTCTGCTTGCTCAATCCAGGGCCTGGTGTTTTCTGGCAAGACGCATTATCCCTCTCCTGGACGGGCAGATTCCTCTACGCATTTCCTCCCTTCCTGTTGATCCAGAGGGTTCTTTTAAAGCTCCACAAAGAGCAAGTGACGCTGATACTAATCACACCCTTTTGGCCCAGGCAGATTTGGTTTCCTCTGCTCTACCAGCTGTCTCAGGAACCTCCGGTGCCTCTGCCAATCAGCTCTCACTTGTTGCCCCAGGAGGCAGGATCCTTGGTCCATCCAGACCTTCACTCACTGAACCTACACGCCTTGCTCCTAGGGACGTAGCTGTCATGCGCTACGGGGTCTCGCAAGAGGTAGAAGATGTTCTAGCGGCTGCTAGAAAACCGGCCACTCATGCCACATATGCCATGAAATGGCACAGATTTCGCCTCTGGGCTCAAGCACGTGAACTTTGCCCGCTGGATTGTCCAGAAGGTTCGGTTCTAGACTACCTCCTGTCCCTTTTTCAGACAGGCTTGGCCTACTCCTCCATAAAAGTACACCTTTGTGCCATCTCGGCCTATCACACTCCTATTGGACTATGATCCATAGCTCAGTTGGAAACCACACGAGCATTCCTGAGAGGTGTCCTCCACCTTAGGCCTCTGATTAAGGATCCCATTCCTCCGTGGGACTTACCCTTCGTCTTGGAGCAACTTACGCTGCCACCTTTTGAACCAGCCGTGGATTGCGAGCTATGTCTCCTGGCCTGGAAGACGTTATTTTTAGTTGCACTTACTTCAGCCAGAAGGATTTCTGAGCTTCATGCACTTATGTGCAAAGAACATTATTTTTTTTTTTCACCAGGACAGGGTGTCCCTAAAGACGAACCCAAAGTTTCTACTTATGGTGGTCTCAGCCCTCACCCTCAATCAGGACATCGACCTGCCAGTGTACTTTCCTAAGTACTCTAATAGAGGAGAGGCCCTGCTGCACACTCCAGACGTGCATAGGTGTCTAAGATACTACCTGACCAGAACCAGGCACCACTGTGAGTTTTATTTATTTTTTATTTATTAAATTTTGTTAACCAGGTAAGCCCACTGAGTCCCGAGGGTCCCTTTTTCAGGGGCGACCCAGAGTTAGTTACACATAGTTTTGTACATACAAGTGGGTGATAAAGTGTAGAACATGTCATACAGGAATTACGAAGTCAGCATACAGTTTTAGTGGAAGAGGACAGGAGGTACATTACATTATTGGATACAACAAAACAGTGTGATACGTACAATATGGGGTTGTAAGGACAGTATACAGTTTTTGTGGAATAAGGCAGGAGGTACATTACATTATTGTATACAACAGAACAGTGTGGTACATATAATGCAGAGTAGTAAGGACAGTAAATAACTTCTGTGAGGAGGGCAGTGGGTTGATTAGAGTTCAGCAGTGACGGCAGATGGATGTGTAGTGGTAAGTGCTATTCAAACGCACACAAGAAGTTCCATGTAGGAATAGAGTACCAGTTTGTGCAGCCCTTAGCCATCATCCTTCTGGGGGGGGGCAATTTTGTACTAACCCAGTTGACACCAGGTGAAGTAGGCTAGCCATTGGGGCAGGAGCACGGACTAGGGTTGAGGAGTTGAGCACGCAATCCCTTTTTGGAATTTGGCAAGGGTGGGTGCCTCCTGAAGGTGGCCGGGAGGTTGTTCCAAGATACAGGGACCAGGAGAGTAAAGGATTTGCTCCTGGTGACAGAGCAGGCCGAGGGGATTTCCAGTTGTTTTTTGTTTGAGGAATGGAGCGGTTACCTAGTCCGCTTTGGGGCAAGTAGTCCAATTAGCCCTGCCGGAGGTTGTGCATCGAGGATCTTGTAGGTCTAGCTTAGAAGGGTGTACTGGATCCTGTTATTCAGGGATAGCCAGCTGAGAGTTGTGAGGACATCACAGTGATGGGTCCTCGGGTGGGATTTGGAGGCAAAGCAAGTGACTTTGTGATATAAGGTCTGTAATCTGCAGTAGTCTTGTTTAGCAATGCTAAGCAAAATGGGGGCTGCATAAATTAGGGTTGGGAGAAGGATGCTTTGTGCGATTGCCAGCCTGGTCTCTGGTATCATGTTGTGACTTAGACGATAGAGGAGGCCCAGCTTTTGGTGGATGTTTTTTATTACCAAGTCCATGTGGGGCTTCAATGTGAGCCCCTGATCTAATGTGAGGCTAATATATTTGACAGATTGCACTACCTCTATTTTGGAGCCAGATATGGTAGAGTGGAAGAAGATGGGCCCGGGAGGGGTCCAGGGATTTTGGTCTGAGCAGCATCGCTTTTGTCTTGGTGGGATTAAGGACCAGACAATTCTCAACTAGCCAAGTCTCAGCCTTGGTGAAGTCTGCCTGTAGCATGGGTCCTAGGTTGGATGGGTGAAGCTCTGTTCAGTACAATACTGCATCATCAGTATACTGTAATGAGCTGCCCCCGCAGTGGCCATGCAGGTCATTTGTGAATAGGGAGAATAATAGTGGGCCCAAGATGGAGCTCTGTGGCACCCCTTCAGTTAGTGGTAGGGGTTCCGAGGTCATCCCTTTCCACTTGACCTGCTGGGAACGGTCAGTAAGGTAATTATGGAACCAGTTGAGGGAATGTTGATCAAGTCCAGATTGGCCAAGTTTTGTTCATAGGAGTGGGTGATCTACCAGGTCAAAGGCCTTGGATAGGTCGATAAACACGGCCCCAGTGGGGGCACCCTTATCCAAGGTGGCCCTGACATCAGAGGTAAATTTAATGAGGGCAGTGTCGGTACCATGCTTTTGTTTGAAGCCATGTTGTGAGGGGGCCAAGAGCATGTTGGCTTCTAGGTAGTCTCTTAGTTGGCAATATACTAGCCGTTCCTGAATTTTTGCCAGCTGACATAGGATGGAGATGGGTCTATAATGGCCAATCATTTCCCTGTCTCCTCCCTTATGGATTGCGACTACATGGGCCTGTTTCCATATTAGTGGGACTGTTCCTTCCTGCAGGGATCTGTTTATTAATAGGGCTACAGGTAGGGCGATGGCTGGGGCAGCGGCCCTAAGTAGTCTAGGGTCCAATCCATCAGGTCCTGGGGACCCATTGAGTTTTAAGGATTGCAGGAGGGGCAGCACTTCCTTGGTCCAAACTATCCAGAGGTGAAAGTGGGCAATCGGAGGGTCTTGGGATTCAGTGGCCGGAGGACCTGGTGAGCTATATGTAGGGCAGGATCTGAACACCCCCAGATCAGTGAAGAAGCGTTGAAGGCTGAAGTGGCCTCCTCTCCATCCATCAGTGATATATCATTGCAGATTACGTTACCCTGCTGGTGTGTTTTTGTGCCTTTTAGCAGGGGGTTGATGCTAGACCAGAAGGACTTAGTGTCAGATAGGGTTCGCCGTTGGAGGGATTTTAAGTAGTCTCATTTGGCCGATTTGGAGATAGTTTGGCGCTGGTTCCGCAGTAATCTGTAGACAGCGAAGTCTGCAGGGCTAGCACCTTTTTCCATGCCTTGTCTCTGGTTACCATCAGAGATTTTAGCTCATGTGTGATCCATTTGTGGCACTGGGCCTTTGCACGTCTTCTCCTGACCGGTGCATATAAATTGGCCACTGCACCACTGCAGTGAAGGTACACTGGAAATACTGAGCTGCATCGTCTATATTGCCTAGGAGTCTTAATGGTGACCAGTCAGTATTCCTCAAGGAGCTCTGGAAGGCCTCAGCTGAGAATCCAGATAAATCCCTGGCCATAATGAGCCTGGGTGGAATCCTCGGAGGCCGATTTTTCCAGATGCAGAGGGTGGGTGAGTGATCACTTAGGGCATCCGACATCACGCCAGTCCCTTGTATATTAGCAGGGTTGGAAGCAAGTATCCAATCAAGGATGGAGTGATTCCCTGTTTTTTGGTTGTGCCTTGTGACCTCAGTGATCACCTGGGTCAGGTTAGCATCAAGAAGTATGGCTTTGTAATTTAGCTTGGAGGAGGGTTCCCACTTCAGGTTGAAGTCCTCAAGGACCAGCAGCTTCGTGAGCTGTGCCCCAGCTAGGGTGCAAGCTAGATTCTGGAGTGCCGGCGTGCCACCGGTGGGAGGGTTGTATATACAACCTATTGTTAGATGCTTTACACGTCGCAGAACAATTCGGATAAATGTTGCTTTAAGCCCTGTAGGGGCTGGCATATCGACAGGGGATAAGGTAGCTGCCAGGGAGGATGTCACATATATAAGAACACCCCCTCCTTTCTTCCCTTCTCTGTCCTTTCGGAAGGAGTCATAGTGATCTAGTGCTACTTCATGAGGAAGTATGTGTGACTTTAGCCATGTCTCAGGTATGGCTAGTACGTTGGGCCTGTACGTATCTACCCAGGATTGCACCTCAGGCATCTTGGTTCGTAGACTGCATACATTCATGTGGGCCACCCTCAGGCCTTTGGTGTGACACCATGTAGGGTCAATCGATGAGCCCAGGATGGAATTGGTGAGTGGGGGCCCAGGGTTGGGGTGAATATCACCTGCCCACAGTATTAGGATCAGCAGGAAGAGGCAGAGAACCCTCTGCCATGTGAAGGAGGATCATTTAGATCGTTTGTCAGGCACCCCAGAGGAGATAAGGTAGCATGCTCCTTTGTTTGCCAGTCCTTGCATTAATACCAGCGAGTGCTGGATTGTTAGTCCAGGGCACTCTGTGAGATGGGGTAGATGACGGTCCTGTGCACCCCTGAGCGGGTTGGGGTCATGGCAGGCGCTCATTTAGTGCTCAACCCATCCTAGCGCAGCTGCATACAGGAAGTAGTGCAACTGGCACTCTTATGTTAGCAAAAATATGGTTCAGCCACAGGCACGTGCTCGTATGGCTGGCAAGGATATTCTCCCGGCCTCCAGACCCAATAGTGTGGCAGAGGGGGATCCCTTCCTTTGAACCGGTCTGTTTTCCTTGCTAATTTTGTGTTTTGATATTAGGTTGCCGGTGGGACCCTTTGCACAGGGGATATCAGTGGCAGGCAGCAATGGGGATTCATGTGGGTTCTACAGCCCCACACTCCAACACTTCCCGGGGGAGTATCAATTTGAAGGACACAACCAGGCTGTTAAGTTGAACAACTAACCTTGATCCAGGACTGATAGTAGTGATATGCTGTGGAGCGGGTAGTACTACTAGTTGGATAGGCAACCCTGCTGGGGTGGCCTCTAGAGGTAGCCGAATGAGTCGCAGCAAGTGGAGAAGTGGGCAGCACTGATAAGATAGATAGGGAGCCCTGCTGGGGCGGTCTCTGGCGGCAATCAATGAGAAGCTGCACCATTAGGACTGAAGCCGATCAGCTTTTCGTCTCCTTCGCCCATAGGATGCTGGGAGTTCCAGTTTCTAAACAATCGCTGTCCAGGTGGCTCATCCATTGTATCATGTTCTGTTACCAGAAACGTAAAAAAACCCAACTGGGCTTGGTTAAGGGACATTCCACAAGGGGGGTGGCTACCTCCTTTGTGGCTATGAAAAACGTGTCCACTTCAGCCATCTGCGCAGCAGCTACTTGGAGCACCGTGAACACCTTTAACAGGCATTATAGCCTGGATGTTGCATCATGGCGAAGAGCTGGTTTTGGTCTAGCAGTCCTTCAGGGACTCCTATCCTAGGCTTCGGTCCAACTCGCGATCTCTACCTAGCCTCCTCCCACATGCGAGGGATTTCCAGTATTGCTTGGGAATTGGTCCTAATGGTGTAACCTGCTGCAAGAGCTGTTTCTCGAAGTAAGGTAGTACAGTTATGTAAGAACTTACCGTAACAGTAGATCTTTGAGAACAGCTCTTGCAGCAGGTAGTTTCGCTCCCACCATCCTCTCTGGAGGTAGAGTTGTTCCTTTAGTTACTTCCTAGGATTAGGTGTTTGTAACACTGCTCTGAATACCTTCTTTGAAGGCGGATCCTCAGTCTCCACTTCTGATGTCATCTAGCGGCCGTGAGTCTCCAGCGGGAGAACTGGGGATTCTGGGGGACTGCCCCCCTTTTGTATGATGCCTGACATCAGGAGCGGGACGACGTTGGAGGCGGTCCCCGCTGGATACTGCTAGCTAGAAAATTTCCATTGGGTCCTGGTGCCTGCCGGCTTCAGTACTAATGGTGTAACCTGCTGCAAGAGGTGTTCTCGAAGATCTACTGTTATGGTAAGATCTTACTTCAAGATTCTAGCTAGCAGTCAGCAGCAGGGACCGCCTCCAACATCAGTCCCACCCCCGATGTCAGGCGTAGTACATAAGGAGGTGGTCCCCCCATAATCCCCAGTTCTTTTCCCGCCGTTGACATCACCAATATCGGCCTCTCGGTCTCTTTTCTAGTGTGCGACGACCTTTGGAACTACGACAATTTCGTCTTTCTTCACAACTCTGGATTCAACTGATGTCCTCTCCAACTACTTTTCTTGAGGGTCACCAATTGAAGCAAAAATGGGGAAGAGTGGGACCCAACACAGGAAGGGATAACTCTCACCCCCTTTAAGTGCACCCATCTCTGCAGGCCAAACACACAGCACCACACCATCCACTGGCAGACCTGATCTTACTTCAAGGGGGCTCTTGCAAATAGGTACTAGCATATAGGACTGAGTTGCCAGGTGCTAGGACCACTCACAAAAATTTTTAGCTAGCAGTGTCTGGCGGGGGACTGCCCACCTGATGTCACATGACAGACGTCAGCATGGCGCTATATAGTGAGTGGTCCCCACACCCGCCCTCCAGTTCTTTCCCACCGTCGACCTGCCCACGTCTGACCTCACAGAGAATGTTGCTTCTGTCGATGCCATTTTGGATGAGTATTCTACTCGTTATTATTTCTAGTTAAACTTTTCTCATAAAGTATGTGTTTTTATTGCATCGAGCATGTTGTCTCCGACTTCTCCCGATTTGCATAAAAATAAATGACTCCTGTGGGACTCAGGTCCCTCACAAAGATGGCCATTCCCTTTTCCTCTTCTGCCTGGGACCAGAGCACAAGACCGAGGACTGTGAGGCCTGCCAAGGATTTAACCAGGCCAGCAGACCTTGGAAGCCCATTTACTTAAATTAAAAATGGCATCCATGGAGAAGGAGCTGAAGAAACTCAGGAACTCATCCTCTTCTCCAGAGGGGCATCACAAGAAGAAACTGGACAAGGAGAAATATTGGGACTTGGAACGGTCTCCATCGCATCTGTGGCCCCCTCCTGTAGCCGTGGACATGGAAGGACCCCCAGGGGGGTGTCCGTGCTGCCAAGGCCACCTCTGCCACTGTTAAGCAGCCTTTGCCCACCCCTGCCAGGACTGATTTTGGTTCTGATGGGAGTCTCCGGGGTAAAGGAGACACCTACTACCCTTAGACCTCTCAGGATTTCGGGGTCTACTGTGAGTAGCATGGCCAGTATGTTGAATGTCGGCTCCGACGATCTCAGGGTCACTGCTAATTTGCACATTGGCTCCTCTGGCATGCACCAAGCCCCGGTTCCTCTGGCAGGCCCCGACAACAGGCCTGACATTGAGGAACCAGACCAGCTGCCACATGAGCCACAACTTAACCTGTAGGATAGTCCCCCTTGGGACGCTTCCCTTCCAACTCTTGAGGTGGTTCCTCTGGTTTCCCCACTACCATGGGATCTGGAGGAGGGACAGCGACCGCCATCAGGCACTTTCCCAATGCCAGATCGCCTAATGCCTGGCTCACCGTCTGATCAGAAGATGGTAATTTTGGTTCTGCAGGCTCCTT
Source organism: Neoceratodus forsteri (assembly GCA_016271365.2). Lineage (NCBI taxonomy): Eukaryota > Metazoa > Chordata > Ceratodontiformes > Ceratodontidae > Neoceratodus > Neoceratodus forsteri. The sequence continues at coordinate 1,422,034,508 of CM028129.1, forward strand.
CAGGTCCCTCCAGGCCATCGTCAGGCCTGACGTCTGCCCCTCCCCCATCGGGACCCTTGGCTCCTCCACAGAGTCCATCTCCAGGCCCAACAGCTCCTTGGGTGCTCCAACAAGCTACCTGATGCCACAATATTAGATGCTGGGTTTTTCGCCCTACCCATCGCCAGTCTACCCCCTGACAGGATACCCATCACCTTATCAGGTGCTGGGCTATCTGCCGCCTGGGTACAGGATCAGCCTCCACCACCACCCCAAACTCAGGTGGACCTGCAGGTGATGCTTCACTTGTGGTGGGACGAAGCAAAATCTCCGCTCAAGTCGGAGCTTGAGAAGAGTCAGCCCCAGTGTGGCAAGCCCTTAAGACCCTAAAGAAAGATAAATCTCCTGGGCCGGATGGCATTCATCTGAGAGTACTGTGGGAATTGGTGGACATACTGGCTGCACCCTTGGCAGAGCTCTTCAACAGGTCGCTTGAGATGGAGGGTATCTAGGGATTGGAGAGAGGCACATGTGGTGCCAATCCATAAAGGGGGGGTTGAGGAAAGTGCCAAGTAACTATAGACCCGTCATTTGACATCAGTGGTGGGTAAATTAATGGAGAGTATACTGAAGGAACGTTTGGGAATGTTCTTGGAGGAGGTGGGAGGTCTGGATAGTCGGCAACATGGGTTTGTGCCAGGTAGATCGTGTTAAACTAACCTTGTGGAGTTCTACGAATGGGTAACATTGGAACTGGATGGGAAAGCCTGTGGATGTACTATTCTTAGACTTCAGCAAGGCATTTGACTCTGTCCCCGACAATGGCCTGGTGGAGAAACTGATGGGGTTGGGTGTGAGCCCATTGATGGTCAGATGGATAGGAAACTGGCTGGCTGGATGCACTCAGACAGTAGTGGTTGGTGGGTAGCTCTCGAACCCTAGATGGGTCAGTAGTGGGGTACCACAAGGCTTGATCCTGTTTAATGCATACATATCTGATATCAGGGAGGGAATAGGGTGTGAAATTAGTCTCTTCACTGACTACTCCATGTTGGGAGCAGTAGTTGAGGGGGAAGAGGGGAGGTTGGCCCTGCATGGGGACCTGGACACCCTGGTTAGGTGGGCTCACACCTGGAAATTAAATTTCAATTCCTCGAAGTGCAAGGTGTTATATCTTGGGTGGGAGAACCCCAAACATGAGTGCACCTTAGGAGGGGAAGCGCTGGAGGCTTCAGCAGGGGAAAAAGACGTAAGGGTCATGGTGGATGCAAGGGTGAATAACTCTGAACAGTGCAGAAGAGCGGCTGTCAAGGCAAACAGGATATTGGGATGCATCGCAAGGGGGATCACCTCAAGGAGCAGAGAAGTGATTCTGCCACTGTACAATGGTATGGTTATACCACACCTTGAGTACTATGTGCAGTACTGGAGACCGCACTCGAAGAGGGACATATAGCTCCTGGAGAGGGTTGAGAGGAGGGCTACCAAGATGATACAAGGACTAAAGGATTTGACGTATGAGGAGAGACTTGAGCTGAGCCTGTTTTCATTGGAGGAGAGACGGGGGACTTGATTGAGGTCTTCAAGTACAGTACCTCAAGGGAGTAAATAGGGTAAACACAGAGGGGATCTTTAGACTAAAGGAGGGAAGTATCACCAGAGGGCATGGTTTGAAATTGGAAGGTGGAAGGATGGGGGGGGGAGAGGAGGATATTTTTCACTGAGAGGGTGGTGGAACCTTGGAATGTGTTGCCTGGCAAGTTGGTTCAGACTTATGTGGTGGAGGGCTTCAAGAGGGGGTGGGACAGATGCAGAAAGGGGAAGAATTGGGGGATGGCCTGGCTCAGGGGGGCTGGGATGGATGATGGGGGTTTCTGGAACACAAGCAGGGGAAGACATCAGTACCCAACTAGGGATCTGAGGTTCGAGCAGACTTGATAGACTGTAAGGCCTAATCTGCTGGCAATCAGTATGTTAGTTACCCTGACATCGGTCACCAGGGAGTTGCCATACAGACAACCTCCGGCCTGGAGTCCATCAACATCGGGTAGATCCAGTTAGCCTTTACCTCAGTCAGAGAACCCACAGAATTCTTGAGACCCGTGGCGCTCTCAAGACCAGTAGACATACCTCTATATAGGCTTAGCACCCCCCGACGACAGCCCAACTTCAAAATCTGAACTTGACTCAACTTATTCGGACTCTAACTATGAGTCCCCTTCCCCAGACAAACTGAGACTGAGGGAATCACCAAAATCACCCCCTGAGGATCCCATCTTCATGCAACTCCTCAGGAAGATCCAAGCAGCCTATGACTGACGCATGGAGGAACAAGATACCCAATGCCAGAGCCTCGTGGAGCATCTGGAACTATCTCCAGCCTAATCCCACTGTGGATAGGCCCTCACGAGGATTTGGCCTCCATGATTTGGAACCAGCCTGCTTCACTGGCCCTAGTGGCAAGGAAAGCAGATTGGATGCACCAGATGCAAAAAGGGAAAGACCACCTTAATGTCCATCCAAAGCCCGATTCGGTGGTCATTAGTGCTGCCCACAACCATTCATCCAAACCAAAACATTGCAGTACTTCTTCTCCTGACAAGGAGTCAAAGGTACTGGACCAGTTTGGGAAAAAAGTTCTACTCTTCATCCACCCTGGCCATTAGAGCACTGAATTATGTTGCTCATATGATGGTCTACCAGAAATCCATTATGGGTCAGCTAGAATATAAGCTAGAAAAGATTCCTGAATCAGAGCTAAAGGAAGAAATAGCCGATATAGTGAGGTCAGCTAAATCTGCTAGCAGACGCACACTGAGGGCCACTTACGAAACGGTGGATGCCTCTGCAAGGGGTATGGCTATGGCTGTCAGCTTACGTAGGCACTCTTGACTAAGGATCTCCGGCTTGGCACCTGAGGTCCAATCAGCCATCCAGGATGCCCTGTTCTGGGGCCCTGTTCTTTTTGGAGGGGATGTTAAGACAGCAAAGGCAACAACAGAACCAACGTCAGAACAAACAGGCACCCTCAGCACCCCCCCCCCGGCTAAGACCCATACAGCCTTGGGCGCCATGCCCTCCACCCTCCCCACCGCCTCCTGATTTGCTCCAACCTCTCCCACCCCAGACCAAGATCTAGGGGAACCGGTAGGAGGCAGGTTCGCAAACCACCTACCAGCCTGGGAGGCAATCACAGCAGACTCGTGGGTACTTCAACTCGTAGCCCAAGGGCACACAATAGAGTTTCTAGAGAGACCGCCAGAGCATCCTCCAGGTCCCTCTTATTATCCTGAGTCACATCCATTTGGTCAGAGAGGAAATCAACTCAGACTAATACTGGACCTCTGCAGTCTGAACCTCTTTGTAGAGTACAAGAGGTTCCGAATGCTATCCCAACCGGGCCTCCTTCCCGTGCTTCATCAGGGACATTGGCTCTGTGCTCTGGATATGCAGAATGCTTACTTACATATCCCCATCTTCCCATCCCACCACAGATTTCTCAGATTCACCTTTCAGGAAGAACATTTTCAATTCAAAACTCTCCCCTTTGGCCTGTCGTCAGCACCCAGAGTGCTTGCGAAGTGCCTAGCGGTGGTTGCTATGGCTTTACTCAGACAGGGCATTCATGTGTTCCCTTATCTCGACTGGCTCCTTTCAGTCCCATCGAGGGACAGCCTAGTCAGGTCTCTATCCAGTACCCTGGACCTTTTCCAGCAGGTGGGCATTTCAGTCAATTACCCCAAATCCCACCTTATCCCTTCACAATGCCTCCAATTCATTGGGGCAGTGTTGGATACAGTCTAGGGGAGAGCCTTCCTCCTGCCAGACAGAGCATAGACTCTCACATCGACAAGCACATCTGGTGGCTTCCCAGAGACGGACCTCCGCAAGGTCGATCCTTCACCAGCTGGGTCTCAAGGCAGCTGCCATTCTGACTGTACATCTTGCCAAACTCCATATGCGGGTCATGCAGTGGACTCTCAAGAGTACTGTGCGACCAGAGATCAGACAACCTGGATCACATGATTCTGGTCTCCAACTCGATGACTCTGGACCTGTTGTGGCAGAATCTGGACAACCTTAGAAAAGGTGTCCCTTTTCAGCCCACTCCTCCCTCCCAGACCCTGACGACGGACGCCTCGGGACTGGGATGAGGAGCCCATTTGGGAACCCACATGACACAGGGTTTTTGGACTCAGAGCGAACTTTCGCTACATATCAGTGTAATGGAGATGAGAGCAGTACTGTATGCCCTACAGGCATTTCAGCACCTCCTCCAGCCACAACATATGTGCATCATCTGGTACATAAACAAACAATGGGGCACTTGCTCGTACCTGCACTGTCGCAGAGCGACGAGAGTATGGTACTGGGCAGTACAACACAATCTCCTCATGGCAGTGCATGTCCCCGGAGTTCAAAATGTCCTGGCGGATACACTCAGCTGCACTCAAGCCAGGGTCCATGAGTAGGAGCTGAGACAGTTGGTGATAGATGAAAAATTCGCCATTTGGGGTTGACCAGACCTCGATCTGTTCACATCCCCATCCAACGCAAAACTACTAACTTTCTGCTCGCTTGCTCCAGGGCGTGGTGTCTTCTGGTGAGACTTGCTGTCTCTGTGCTGGACAGGGAGATTCATGTACGCCTTCCCTCCCTTTCCATTTCTACTGAGGGTACTACTGAAACTACAGACAAAGGGGGCATATATGATTCTGATTGCTCCCTACTGGCCACAACAGATTTGGTTGTCTCTGCTTCAACAGCTGTCAATGGAACCCCCAGTTCCTCTGCCCATCTGTCAAGATCTTCTGACTCAGGAGCAGGGCACCCTGGTCCATCCAGGCCTTCAGTCCCTTCACCTGCATGCATGGCATCTACTGACATAGCCTCCGCTAGCTTTGGAGAATCCTCTAGAGTGGCACAGGTTCTAGTGGAGGCCAGAAAGCTGTCCACTAGATCCTCCTATGTAATGAAATGGAAGATATTCTCTGTATGATCCATGTCCAAGAAGTGGGACCCTTTCTCCAGCCCGGTTCCGCAGGTCCTAGAGTATCTGTTGCACCTCTCTGACCTGGGATTTACTCAACCCTGAAGGTCCACTTATCTGCCATTTCTGCCTACCTCATTCCAGTGGATGGCAAAACTTTTGTCTCAGTTGAAAGTATCTAAGACATTCTTAAAAGGGATTCTTCATTTGAAAGCCCCCAGTCAGGAGCCCTGCTCCTCCCTGGGACTTAAACTTCATTTTGGAAAAACTCGCATTGTCTCCATTTGAACCAGCTGCGAGTTGTGACATGAGCTACCTTTTGCGGAAAGCGTTCTTTTTAGTTCCATTACTTCAGCTCAAAGGATTTCTGAGCTTCAGGCCCTGGTGTGTAAGGAGTCTTACTTGATTTTTCACAGAGACTGGGTGGCTCTGCATACAAATCCTAAGTTCTTACCTAAGGTGGTTTGAGTCCACCTTGAATCGGACCATTCCCTTGCCAGTGTACTACCCTGAGCATTGCAATCAGGGTGAAGCAATTCTACATACTCTGGATGTACATAGACATAGAGGGTATACCCCTGGAAGACCTAATGGTCGAGGCACTAGGGGTTTGTTCTTTCTTTCTGTTACCTTTCTGACACCTGAGTGAAACAACACCTTTGTTTCCTCGTTTGTAAAGAGCCTTATTTGATTTTCCACAGAGAATGGGTGGCTCTGCAAACTAACTCTTTCTTTCTTCTGAAAGTAGTCTCTGAATTTACTTTGAACCAAGATGTTCAATTGCCGGTTTATTACCCAGAGCATTCCAACAGGAGGGAATACCTCTTGTACACATTGGACGTTTACAAGATTTTGAGATACTATATCTCACAGACCAAAGAGGTGCGTAAATCTGACCAGCTGTTTGTGGCTTTCACACCCAGATGACAGGGTATGGCCATTTCAAAACAGGGTTTGTCTAAATGGTTGGCAAATTGCATCTCATACATTTACCAAAAGTACGAGAAACCCATTCTGGGGGAAGTGAAAGGCCATTCGACCCGCGGTATGGCTGCTTCAACGACCTTCTTGAGGAATGTGTCTGCCTCGGATATTTGCACTGTGGCCACTTGGTCTTCTGTCCATACTTTTACCAAGCATTACAGTCTGGTCATTGCCTCTAGGTGTAGGGCTGGGTTTGGTCTCGCTGTTCTGCAAGGCCTCTTGTCCTAAACAGCTTATTAGTTGGCAGACATTTCCTCTTCCCAGAACTATGTCTCTGACCTCTTTTTCTTGACTGCTTGGTAATCAGTTCTGTATGTGAAGACCTACTGCAGGAACCCTCTCGAAGTAAGATATTACAGTTACGCACAGTAAGAACTTACTGTAACAGATCTTCAAGAGAGGTTCCTGCAGTAGGTCTCATTTTCCCTCCCACCTTCCCCCACCTCCTGTTTTTTCTTTCCTTTCTTTTCCCAGGGCTTTGTTTCCTTGAGCTCTGGGTTCAAGGAGTTTTTTCTACTTTCTCCCTTTTTCCTCTCTTGGGGTCTTCCGGCAGGAGAACTGGAGGGTGGTCATGGAGACCACCTCCTGTATACTGTCATGCCGATGTCCCATTATGTGACGTCGGAGGTGGTCCCCCGCTATGTATTACTAGCTAGAAGTTTGCTGTGGGGTCCTGACGCCAGGGGGCACAGTCCTGTATTTGAAGACCTATTGCAGGAACCTCTCTCGAAGATCTGCTGTTACAGTAAGTTCTTACATTGACTGTAATTTACCACAATAAACTCCACACTTTCTCGCAGTTCACAGACTGCCTGTTAATGACCTGTACAACCCTTAAATTATCAGACCAGAAGACCAGCCAGTTGGACAGTTTTTTGTCCCAAACTGCCAAGGCGACCACAATGGGAAAGAATTCCAGGAACATTAAATTCTTGGTCAGCCCATTGTCGTGCCATGCTTGCAGCCACGCTGCTGCACACCATTCACCTTGGCAGTAAATACCAAAACCCATACCACTGGATGGATCCGTAAAAAATGTCAGCTCCCAATTGGTGGTGGCTGGTGCCTGCCACAGTGCCACTCCATTGAATGATTTAAAAAATTCAAACTAGGTCCCCAAGTCAGCCTTTATGCCTTTGTACACCAGATGAAATGGTGTGGCGAGAGGCCCCAGGCCAGCTGGCTGCAAAAAGTGCGCCCCATGGGGATGACCTTGCATGCAAAATTTAGGTGTCTGTGAAGTTCCTGCAGCTGCTGCAAGATGACTTTCTTGGTCCCATTACTGTTCCTACCAGCCCGGTCAACTTTTGCACCTTCTGTTGCGGCAGCCTGGAAACCCCAGCCACAGACTCGAGCTCAATGCCCAAGAATGTGAGCCTGGTGCATGGGCCTTCTGTTTTGTCCACAGCAAGTGGTACCCCAAATTCTTGTACAATGCCCTGGAAGCTGGCAAGTGCACTGCTGCACGTGTCCAGCTCTCTGGGTCCAGTGAAAAGGAAATCATCAGAGTAATGGATGATGGACTCCACCCCTGTGTCCGTACGAACCACCCAGTTCAGGAACATGCTGAACTTTTCCAAAATGGAACATGAGGTGGAGCAGCCCATCGGCATGCACCGATCTACAAAGTACTGCCTCTGCACCTTCATGCCCAGCAGGCAGAAATCATCCGGGTGAACTGGAATGAGGCGAAACACATATTCAGTTTCCGCTTTGGCCATTAAAGCCCCAGGACTGAACCTCTGTACCCACCACACCACCACGTCAAAGGACATGGAGGCGAGTTTGGGTTCTGTTTGATCATTGACAGAATCCCCCCTTGGGAAGGAAAGGTGGTGGATGAGGTGGAGCTCTCCTGGGGCTTTCTTTGGTACTAGCCTCAGGGGAGATACTCGCAGGTTGGCCGTGGGGGCATGGGCAATGGACCCACTATCTGCCCCAGACCCACCTCTTTCCATATTTTGTCATCCAACATCCCTGGCCAGTCCACAGCTGATTTCAGGTTGCCCCGCTTCCCTGGTGACCCGAGGGCCCTGATAGGGGATATTGAAACCATTCTTGGAACCATTCATCAATTCCAAAGCCACCACCCTGTCTGGGTACCTGTCTTAATCAAGGAAGGAGGGATGCATAATCAATTGGTGAGGAGTCTTTTCCAGTGTTGCTTGCACTGGTGCTAGCTACCGGGCTGCTGCCCTGCCTCTCTTCTCACATTTAAGCACTGGTGGGCCCATCCACACTCTTGACATTTATGTTTATATTTGCAGCTGCCCTGATATGGACATGACCCTTTGTTATACCTCCAACAACTCCTTCCCTTTTGCGCTCCCTCCTCCTTTGTGTTCCCCCCCTCCCCGCGGTGGACCCCATAACAGGAAACCCACTTTTGGTACGTTGCCCGAGAAAGGGGTGCCAGAGTCTCATCTGTTACAAGTAAAGGAATGTTTGCATTCTGCCCCGTCTAACCAATGAGTCAGAAGCAATCCTCCTCTGGAATTTCTTGTCATATCCATGCCAGGCGTCACCCCCAAGGGAATTGTAGGCTTTCAAGATGTGATCTTGGTACTTGATTAAACCCATTGCCTCCTCTGGTTCTTTTTCTAGCACGATTGTAGACAGTACATTAAATGAAGCTATCCAGGTTAATATATCTTTCTTCACTTTGCTCTCCTTCTTTTCCTTTTTGTCCCCTTTACCATCCTTTTCTTTCTCTGCCTCTTTTATCTCTTCCTCTCCATAGAGCAGGGAGAAAATGTCAATATTCTTTTTTCCAGACCTTCTCCTTCAAGGACTGTGGAACATGCGCCACTAGGGACCCCGGGTCACAGTACGTTGTTCTCGCTTTCAGCTCTTGGACTTCCAACCTGAGGAGCTACAGCATAGCAGCCAAGTCATGACCTGACCCGTCATCTACTGCATCAGCTGCAGATGGAGGGGGCCCACTCACTCCCCCCAATGCCTGTGTTGCTGCTGGAGCACTGCCTGGCCCAGTTGTCTCTCCCCCCAGGCCAGCCACTTTTGGCTGGCTCACTTGCATTGTGCCCTCAGGAAAGGCTGAGGTAGGCGAGCTTCCTTTCAGAGTCCCTCCCCCTCCTGCCATGTCCCTGCTCTCCCTGACCCACACTTCCACTCCCTGGGGTGTACTGTGCAGGTCTTTGGTGCATAAAGTGGCCATAACCCCCAGCACTTCGGCAAACATGCCATGTTCTCCGACACCTTATCCACCCGACCTGCCAACTCCTTGCTCCATGGTGGGGTGTCCAGGGGCAAACAAGTCTTCTTGATCTCCCTCATCTTCATCCACTAGACCACCCATTCCCTTGCCTGCCCCACTTGCCATAGAAACCTCTAAATTAGCCACCGACTGATGCCTCCCCTCTTTCTCAAAACCAAATGACCATTCTGCTAATGAATAAATTGAATACTCACCTGGCTGTTCCATAGCATCCGGCCCCTTGGAGAGCTTCCTGGGATTCTCCATCTGTCCCTCTGCACTCTTCTTCTTCTTCTCCTTCTCCACAGCTGGAAGGGCCAATACTGCAGGAAGGCACATGGGGCGGGGGAGCTGCAGCCCATAGGTAGACCAGATGAAATGCTAGCTGGGGGAGCTGGGCCTGGCTGGCGTGATGAGCCAGCACAGCAGCAGCAGCAGTGTTGGGGACAGGCATGTGCCACTTTCTTCAGCTCCGGATGCAACTGGCATCTTGGTCACAGCGTAGGCATACTCTGCCCTGATGGGAGTGAAGGAGGAGGACAGTCGGCCCTGTTTGCTCCTTTCCCACTGGGCTGCATGCTGCTGTTCGCTTTAACCCTGGAGGCCCTAGCAGTAGTACCTTGCCCTTCCACCCCTCCCACAGAGCCCCCACACAGCCCTTGTTGTGTTCTTGCCGTTCCATTAGCTTCTGCCAACACTTTAACCTGGCTAAGCATTTCGGCCATGGGTTCTGCTCCTGTTGCCACCATAATGTAAAAGGTGGTCTGAGGTGACTAGACCTGCACAGGCCTGGGAGAGCATATTGCCTGCAGTGATGAGGTGTGTGTCCAATGGCCGACCATGTGGCTTTGGTCGGTAGGAACAATGTCCTAGGAGTCTTCTCCTCTGCTGCAATAGTACCACAAAACTGAGGCAAAAAAAAAGGCGGGGGCCGACTGCGAGGTAATCTAACTGGTTTAGAGGGTGCCCGATCCATGATGGATAAAAGGTTGGGCCGGCAAGCGCACTGCAAGCAGAACCGACATGAGCCACGAGGGGTAGGCCAGAGGCTGGTGCAGCACGCAATACTGGCAAGACCATGGTCGGAAAGGCCGGAAGGACCGTACTGGGCAAAATTTCTTCAGATGGGCCCAGCAGAGAAGGAGCAAAGAGGCAGGGGCTGCGCCGAGCATGAACTTTTAAACCCCTCGGCATTCTACCCTGCCTCCACCTCTTGCTCCGTTTCCATACTCTGGGCTAGCCAGCGCCACCTGATCCCATCACCGGGGATACCCCCCCTCTCCACACCGGCCACATCACTAGACGTCCTGACGTCGGCCGGCTCACGTGCTGGGGGGGTTACTACAGGGCTGGTGGTGGGAGGAAACCCTTGTTAATATCACCTCCCCTTAGGTGTGGAGGCTCCCTCTTTGGTAGTTTCCTGGAGACAAGCAGTTCATCAGAAGTTTTCAAGTTAAGCTCCTCCCCACCCAAGTGGTATATCCTCTGACTCCACCCCATGACATCAGAGCTTTCTTTCTGTTGAAAGGGACATGTCTCTTCCTTCAGAGCTCTGTGGCTTTAAAGGACTTTGAGTTTTCAAATAGCACTTCTTTGGTGAGTCTTTGACTTTTCAAGCCAGTCTAGGGTTCAAAGTACTCCATTTGTTTTCTGACTCCACAGCGAGAATGAAGATGGAGAGCAAGAAACCTGGGTTTAAATTCTGCACCCTGTGCCTGCAGAAAATGTTTGCAACAGATCCACATGACACATGCCTTTATCATCTTGGCCAACAGCATGACATCGATAGATGCTCGAGCCGGACCATGCCGCTCTCGTCTATCGAGGAATGGAAGTCTCGACTGGCTCCAGATTGACAGAAAGACTGCAAGCAGACCCTGTCAGCTGCCAGATCAGCTGCCTAGCTAGCAGTTGTTGAAGAAGTGGCAGTAGCAGTGAGTTCCTCTTAGGTCTTGGTGCTGTCCCAGCTGGGGTCAGCATCAGAGGGTCATTTTCTGATGATTTCAGAGAAATGTGTCTGGCCCTCCAGACCTTTGGGAACAGCTCATCTCACCACATCAAGAAACGCAAGCACCACCCCTGCTGGTCGTGGGACTTGGAATAATGAAGCTCTTCCCATGCCCTCGGCTCACCTGACTATTCGGACTTGGTTAAGCTTCCTTTGGTTGAGGGTAAGATCAAGGGCTCCTCAGCAACCTTGTCAGCCTCGTTTCTGGTCAAGCAGGCAGTCAAGTACTTTCTTGAGCCTGCCAATCAGCTGTCGTAGGAGACTGACAAGGAGTTAATTTCCTAGAGCCCGATTCTCCCAGTCCACTCTCAGGAGTATGTGGCCCCGTCTATGTCCCCAACTGGATCACCTCAGGAGTGTCCTCCACCGGTGGTCATGCCTTTAAAGCCTGTCATTGTCAGGCATGTGGAGGCATATGGTCTGCCATTACCCACTGGAGGGTACCCATCGACATCAATCCTTGGTTCAGCAATCAAAGCTGAGGTGCCACTCATGCTTTTGATCCCACTCAACTGTGAGGCATGGCTTTCAACACTCCTTGACCTCCTCATTCTTGGACAAGAAGACGCGTAGACAACAGAGTGTGTCAACGCTGCAAGGAGCTTCCCTGGCAATGGTGACTATTGCTGGGAGGGGTAGGGCTCTACCTTCTAGACCTACAGTTCCATGTGCACACAAGGCATTCCCACACTGGTCCACACATCACAGATATCCAGTGCATCTGCTTCTCCACTCCTTTGGGCAGAACCACCTCCACTGCAGCCCCTGTTTGGTGCTCCAACCAAGGAGTCCCATGCTTCTGGCAGCTCGTCAGGCCTACTTTCTGTGGAAATCACCCTGTATATGGGGACACTAGGGTGGTCCACAGTGGTACATGGTACAGGGCCATTTTTGAGGAGTCTGACTCCCAAATAACTTAGGCTTCCACCATGACTCACACTTTTGACTGAGAATCTGTTGAAGAGTTGACTACTAACCATGGGCTTGTGTCTTTTGGGGATTTGCTTAGGGAATCCAGGAATGTGCCCTTGGAACTAGTTCAGAAGAGGGCTAAATACCCATTGACTGATATACTGGACAAGGACACTTCCCTGGTTGGCTGCTTTTCTCGTAGCTGGGGCCTTCCTGGGACCAGCCCTTGAGCTTTGGCAGCATCCGGCATCCTGCCAGGCACCTTTCACTGTTATGGTCTGCAAGTATGCAGTCCCTACAGGCTCCCTTTTGAGATTCTTGGACCACTCTTCTGCTGAGGTACTGGTCTTGGACTTGGCCTTCTGTAAATTGGGCAGCCAAGGGAATTAGACAAGACTCTGGACAAAGAGTCCAGAAAGATTGATCAAGTGGCAAAAAAACGTGTATGTTGCTGTGTTGCTGGGTCTCTGTCAGACCAGCTATCTGGTGCTAATGGTTAACTTTGTTCACTCCCTGCTGGGCATGTTAGATGTCCTCCTTCCCCACCTTCCTGCCGACAAGCAGTTGCCGGTGAAGTTAGAAACCAGGGTCAATCATTTGCTAAACACTAGCTTCAGATGGCTCTGACACAGACAACTCTTGTGCTCATGCCGTGGCAACAGCCGTTGCCATGTGTCTCATGGCCTGGTTTCAGTTTACCATCTTTGCAGCAAATACCCAGCACAAGTTGGCCGATGTCCCCTTCTTGGGCACTGACCTCTTTGGTTCTGTGATGGAGGAACATCTCACACAGATACAGAATGCCACCCTTGATTCTGTGACTTCATTCCAGAAGGCTCAAAAACCTAAAAAGAAGGCCTGCCAATATCGGCTCTTTCAACCACAGAAGCATTGGCAGCAGTCCCAGAAGAAGCAGTATCAGAACTGGTGCCCGAAGCTTAAATTCGGTGGCCAGGGGGCCCAAAAGGGAGGGGGCACAGGTGGTGGAGCTCCACCAGCCCCTACGACCAGAGCTCCCTGCAAGATTACATAGTGACAGGTTGTCGAGTTTCATCCGCCCCGCCCCCACCCCATCAGTCCCTGTCCCGCTTCGGTTGGGGTTTGGCTGTACTTCTTCTTGCCACAGTGGTCCACTATTACCTTGGACAAGTGGGTTCTAGAACTGGTGAGCAGAGGGTTGCTTCTAGATTTTAAGGCTCTTCTGCCATACTGACTCCATGCTCCCTGGGAGTCAAGGGTGTCGCAGGACATATTGTCCGCCCTGATGGCCAACACTGCTCAGCTTTTAGAGCAAGGGGTGATACCCCATGTCCCAGATGCCCTGGCCAGTCAGGGATTTGTGTCCAGGTACAGTACTTCCTGGTCCTGAAACAGATATGGGGTTGGCACACTGTACTGGATTTGCAAGATGTGAACCAGTTCATGCAAAAGCGCAAGTTCTAGATGATCACTCTGAATCAGATCATACCATCGCTGGAGCAGGACATGTTGTTCTGGACCTCCAAGACGCATTCTTCCACATCCCAATTTGTCCGTCCCATTGCCGGTACCTTTGGTTCCACACAGATAGGATACTGTACCAGTTCCAAATCATGCCCCTTCAGCCTCTCATCTGCACCTAGGGTCTTCACCAAATTCATGGCAGTGGTGGCAACCTTCCTGCAGCTCAAGGGCATCAACGTATATGCTTATCTGGATGACTGGCTTTTAGCTGGGTTGTCCAAAGAAACCATAGAGAGTTAAGAGATCAGGCCCCTGTGGGCCAAGGCCTGCCTCCCTGCAGACCGGGTTCTGGATCTTACCTTTTTTGCCTGATTGTTTCAAGTTGAGCTCTCTTGTCCTGCCCAGGACTTCCTACGGCTGCTGGGGTACATGGTGTCCTCCACCAGCATGATTCATTGGGCTAACTGGTGGATGTGCCACCTGCAGTGGGGGTTGGGCCATCAGTAGTCCCAGAGCCTAGGTCACTTGGACTAGCAGGTCATAGTGACCCAGCCAATGTAAGATGCCATCCAGTGGTGGTTGGACCCATAACATCTTGTGGAAGGAATCCTGTTTATCCACCTAGAACCGTCAGTCACTGTGACAAACTAGTCTCTCCCAGACTCAGCCTGTGTCACTGTTACCAGTTTTCTCGAACCCTTCAGACATCTGCAAGGGTACTCAGCTGCCACCGCTCAGCATAGATGCTCTTTTAGGGTATCACCAGGTATCCCTCCAGAGCCACTGCTCACACAGTACAGTGTTCTATGCTCAAGAGCAACTGACCCACCCTCTATGTCACAGCTGAGAACTCCTTACTTTAGAAACAGAATATGGTAACAACAGCCTTCTCTTCAGAGGCAGAAATACAGTTTTTGTCAACTATAAATCAGTTAACTGTACTTCAGTGGATTCCGTCACAGAAACATGAAGTATATGAAAATATATTTTTACTACTTCAAGGTATTAAGACATATAATGCAGGATGATACAGAAAGACTATGGGGAACAGTATTTCTACAAAAATAGAAAGAAAATTGTTTTGAGCAGTAGGTTACCCACACAAAAATCTATCTCTTTCTGCCTGTCTCTTTTTCTCTCTTGTTAGCAAGGTAGAATGGCTTACTACATAAGACACTTTGAAACAGGGCAGACTCGAACCCTTAGATGGTAGCATGTTCGTAGTCCCAAACTGCACTCTCTCTTTCAGACTTTGCTAGATCTTAAGACTCTCCAGCTGCCCCCATGGCATATATTCCAGTATGTCACTGTTACATCATAGATTCAACATTCTTTCTGTCTTGAGCTGGGTTGGAAAGGTGGTCTGATCTGGAATTTTGGACAAATCTTTTTTTTTTTTATTCCAAGATCTGAGCCCAGCAGGAGTGTTTGGTTTAGCTAGCCCGATCCTGACATCAAAAGACACTTTCTAAGCTCACCCATAAATTGTCCAAGGATCCTGTTATGACAATGGACAGTACAGACAGTAAATTGCCTTCAGAGCCAGTGGGTCTGCTGTAATAAAAATCTTGACTAAGCTCCAGGAATGCCAACTCTGTCCCTTTAGCAGCTACATTCTGATACTCATGCAGAAAGACTTGAATGAAATAAATGCCCCCCCCGAGGAATAACAAAAACAAATTTTTTAGCTTCCACTAAATGATGCTGGTTTTTCACGTGAGCTGGCTGGCTCCCATTGCTGTGCACTCAGTACTTTTCTCTCAGTGAACCCCATATTAGTATCTCCTAGTGTCTCCACTGCAAAAAAAACAAGGGCACTAACTATTGCCTGGACAGCCCGTCCACGTTGCCATGCTGCGACCCACTGTGGTACAAAATGCCCATTTTATAGGACTGCAGCACCAGGCTCCATCTTAATAATTTTCAAATCAAAATAACAAAGCACCCATTCTGGATGGTTAAAAAACTTCCAAAGAGTATAGAAAAAATATACATTCATGTATAGTCTTAATACAAAATATTTTTATTTATCCAATGTAAAAAAACATAACTTACATGAAAAAATAAATTTTGATAATTCTAACAAAAATTCTGTAGGTGGATTATCTACATCATCTCTTTGGTCCAGAAAAAAACTAAGAGCTTCCAGCCCCTCATCGTGTGGAATACACATATAGAGGGACTGAACATCCAGAGTTGCAAAGTTCGAATCCCCCTCCATGTAAATATTATCCACCACATTCAAAATGGCGCTGGAGCTATAAAAGAGAACTTGATACAATAGCTCCTTAACCTCTGAAGAAGCCCCGCCCAGATGGAGTGAAATGTAAGGTTTTTTCCACCTTCACAGGTGTAGCTGATGCAGCGTGAATTGCCATCCTTTCATACTCTTTTTTTTATCTGTCTCATTTTAGCACTAAGAATTTTTTCTGTGCCTTTTTATTGCTAAAATAGTCCAGCCAAATATTTGCACTTACATATTTATGTACTGTTTCTGTTTTTTTTCATGTAACTTATGTCTTTTTACATTGGATAAATAAAAAAATATTTTATATTAAGACTATACATGAATGTATATTTTTTTCTATACTCTTTGGAAGTTTTTTTAACCATCCAGAATGGGTGCTTTGTTATTTTGATTTGTATTTTATTAGGTGGTACATGAGCACCATTCTATTTGGATGGTTCCAGGGAATGCCTTATTTCTGATTGTTTATCTTAGTAATTTTGAATTCTGGCCACTGGTCCCATGCAACAATGTAAGGGGGTTGTATTTGGTAACCAGAGTGACCTCCCTTCCATACAGGTAAGGTTGCAGCTTCTGTAAAGCCCATACAGTCCCTAGGCACTCCTTCTCAGTTGGGGTGTAGGCCTCGTTGGACAGCAGTTTCCTGCTGAGGCACACGACTGGAGTGTGTAACCCAACTCAGAACTATGCCTATCCATGATCAGCTGCATCTGTGTGCACAATGAACTGAAGAGTCTAGGCTAGTGAGCACAGGTGCCCAACACAATGCCTTCTTCAGCCGGGGGAATGTGGTATCACAGGCTTCTATCCACCGAAACTTTCCTGGCAGTTTCTTCCTGGTGAGGTCAGACAGGGGTTTGGTCAGGCTGCCAAAATTCAGCACAAACTTATGGTAGTACCCTGCCGTCTCTAGGAAGGCCCCTGCTTTCATCTGGGTCATAGCCCATCCTTGGACAGCTTCAGTTTTCACTGGCTCAGGCCAGATGTACCCACTCCCCACCCTGTGCCCAAGGTATGGCACTTCTCTATCTTGACTATCAGCCCAGTGGCCTGCAGTTGGCAGAACAACTCAGTCACATGCGTGGCATGGTCCTCCCAGGTCTAGCTATAGATGGCAAAGTCATCCATGTACACCAGAGCAAAGTCGCCTGATTCACTCAGAATACAGTCTCACAAGCTGTTGAAAGGTGGCTGGCTCATTCTTCATTCCGAATGGCATTACTCTGAACTCGAATAATCCAAATGAGGTGACAAAGGCTGACCGATCTCTGGCTTCAGGGGTCAAGGGCACCTGCCAGTAGCCTTTTGTCAGGTCTGTGGTGGAGAGGTAAAGGGTTCCTCCTAACTTCTCCAGGACCTTGTCCATCTTGGGCATGGGGTATGCATCTGACTCAGTGCAGCTGTTGACCCTGCAGTAGTCAACACAGAACCTCTTGGTCCCATCTTTTTTGGAAATCAGTACCACTGGGGAGGCCCAGGAACTACTGGATCCAAGTTGTGCTCTGACAGTGTGGTATACCACGTTTTCCCCATGAATATTTCACCAAATGTATGTAGCACTTCATGCATTTTGGCAACTTGAGGTGGTGTCATCCGCTCCAAGAGGGTGACACCATCCACTGAGGATTCTCCCTTAACATCTCCCAGGAGATCCACCAATGGGTCTGCTCCTCCCCTCTCCTCTGCATAGCTGCCTACAGCCAGGGTCATCTCGTCCCTGTCATGGTAGGGTTTCATCATGTTTGCATGGTAAACTCACTGTTTGTGCCTCCTGTCTGGTAGCTCCTCCATATAATTCATATTATTCACTCTCCTGATGACTGAGTAAGACCCAGTCCGAGCTACCTGTAATTTATTCTGCTGGATGGGAATGAGCACCATCACTCATTGCCCAACTTCATACTCTTGTGCTCTGGCCCCACGGTCATGCCATGTCTTCTGCCTCTGTTGTGTAGTGGTTAGGTGCTCCTGGGCAAACCCCATGAGCTTCTTGAGCCATGACCTGAAATTCAGGACATACTCCATGGCAGATTCTCCTTGGGAAGCAAGCTCACCCTCCAATTCATCCCTTACCAAATCAAGGGGGCCCCTTACCCTATGGCCCAACAGAAGTTCAAAGGGTGAGAGCCCTGTGGACTCTGGGGAACATCCCTATATGCAAATTGGAGATGGGGTAGGTACTTGTCTCTCTCTCTCTCTCTCTTCCTCCATGTTGGTCAGCAAACCCTTAACATGGTCTTAAGGGACCCACTGAATTGCTCAATCAGACCGTTAGTCTGGGGTTGGCATGGCGAGGTTCTGAGCTGAAGCACCCCATACTTCTTCCATGGACTAACAATCAGATCAGACATGAAGTTGGTGCCCTTGTCCGATAAAACCTCCTAGGGAAACCCACCTGGCTAAATATCCCCAGCAGTTTGTTAATCATCTTCTCAGCTTTGATGGAGCATAAGGGCACTACCTCTGAGTACCTCGTGGCATAATCTATGCCCACCAAAATCTACCACTTGTCAGTGTGACGTGGGGTGCTAAGTGACCCCACAATGTTCATGGTAACTCACTGAAATGGCTTCTCGATAACAGGAAGGGGAATCAAAGCTGTCTTAGCATTGTCCCCAACCTATCCCACCCTCTGGCACTGTGGACAAGTCCAGCAGTAGATTAAAAATACTGTGCCAACATGCTCTGTGACACACCAAGTGATGGGGCATTGCTCTGGCACACTGGTGATCTGGGTTCACTCCCTGAACCAGGATGTAAGGAGCAGAGGCTAGCAGGAAGGGAGTCAGAGCATCCTTTGGATGCTTCCCTCCTGGTGGGTGGGTCACAGCATACTAGTACTAGAGCAGCTCCTGCTGGTGACCTAGTGGAGCATGGGTGACCACATGCTGTTGAACGCCCCCGCCCCAGGACACCGCTACGGACACATGCACTTGGGAGGTGGGTGGGACCCCAGAAAAATGGAAAATCGACACCTAAATCTGACAGATGATAGCTGTCAGGTCACACCACATTGCAGTCCCCTCCACTGCACCACTCCTGCCCCTTGCACCTGTCATTCCAGAGAGGGCAGAGCCTATTACTCTTCTCCCTAATGCCCTCTGACTCAGAGGGGAAGGAAGCCTCTGGCAGGGACAAGCCAGAACCCTCCGGATGCAGGTACAGTCCAGGAAGTGGGTGGCAGGAGCTGGCAGCATAGTGGGTGAGACTGGCAGGCAACTGGGGCAATGTGCGGCCCGAAGGAGTGGTGGGCTATGGGGTGGCAAAAAAAAAGAAAACTGTGCCAGTAATTATTTGCTGCCTATTTTGTATGACTGACCCTATGTGTCCTGAAAAGGGTATGTTGTGGGATAAGGCCAGGAGCTGCTTCCTATACTCCTAAGAACCTATATCCATCAAAGTACCCCTTCATCTGATCCTCCCTTAGGAACTCACTCATGGGACAGGAGCCTATGCTCCAAGTACAGCTCCCTTTTCCCAGAACCTGGAGAGTCACCTTCCACCTAGGTGGCCAACTCCCTTAACTTTTTTCCGGGATGGGTTTCCTTAGCTCCGCATGCCTGAGCTTTCTCAAAACACACTGCTGTGGGACAGCTGACCCCTATTGACATAGGAGTTGATTCCTCATGCACTGTCCCCTCTGTGTCCTCAAAAGCCAGTTCCCTAACCTTGCTATGGGTAGTGACACATACAATATTGGCCCTGCTATTGAAGTCATTACTCATGATTACATTCACAGTCAGGTCTGGTACAACATCCACCTCCTGTGCCCTGGCCACTTTGCCAGCTTAGAAAGATTCAGGCCTGTGGCACTGAGACAGCAGGACCCACCACTCTTCTAATTCTAGAAAACTAGCCTGGCAGAAATCTCTTCCTCTTGAATCAAATCCTGCTTCACTAGAGAAATGGAGGCCCCAGTGTCCCTCAATCTCTGTGTCACCATCCTACTTACGCACAGAGGGTGCATGTGTACAGTGGATTTAGAGGGCACTGCACTCTGTGTGCAGGCTACTAACTGCTGGGAGCTTCCCAAACTACCCCCTCCAGTGCACTTGCACCTTTTTTTCACATTTTTTGGACAGTCATAAGACAAATTCCCCAGTTTTTGGTAGATGTAGCACCTGCGTTCACATGTCTCCATGCTTTTGTGAGCAGGTGACTTCCCTCTTGGTTCAGGCACAGGCTGGCTTCCTTTAGGTTGCCCTCCCTGGGGTTACCCTAAAACCACCTGATGTCTCACTCCATTATTTTTGTCATGAGAGGATGGTTGGCTGGATATGAACTGATCATACCCCTCAGTTGCCTCCCTCTCAGAGCTCAGAGTTCTGTCCAGCAAATATTTTCTCAGTTCCTCAGGCACAGTTTTTAAGAACTGTTCTAGAAGAGATAAATAATTTATTTCTTCTACAGAGCAAGCTTTGCCACCTTCTACTCAGCATTCTAACAAGTTACTTAACTGCATATACATTTCAGAATAGCTGTCCCTTGATGCCTTTCTTAACCATCTAAATTTTTGCCTGTAGGACTGGGGGCTAACCCAAAATGCTTTAGCAAGGCATTTTTCACTTTATCATAGTCCATGTACTCATCATTGTTCATTCAGGCAAAAGCTTCTACTGCCTTGCCAGTAAGCAGTGGCAATAGGTGAGTCACCCAAGAAGCCTTGCCCAATTCCAATTGCCACAGATAATCTTAAAACATCTTAAAAACAAATCAAGAACATCCCCCTCCTGAAATCTGGGAAACATTTTTGAATTAATTTTGGCTTCCTGGGTCGAACCAGTCATGGCATTACTCACAGGTGGTGGTGATGTCCTCTGGTGCAGAATCTCCATCTGACTCTCATGCTCTAGCTTCTTCATCTGGATCTCATACTGGGGCTCTTTCTCTCGCTCCTCAGCCTTTCGCTTCTTCTGCTCTGCTTCCAGCCTCATCTTCTGCAGATCCACCTCTGTCTTTCGCCTGTCAGTTTCTGCTTTCTCCTTAACCAGGGTAAGCTCCAGCTCCAGCATCTGTGACTGATCTGCTTGTGCAGCTGCCCCAGTCAAAAGCTCTGGCTTGGAGGGGGGGGGGTCGCTGAGGAGCCTGAGCCAGGTTGAAGCAGATTTTTACAGCTCTGCAACATCTCCATTTAAATCCACCAAAATCTACATCTTGGAAGGCGTCTTGGCTACTTTTGACTGTTGGAACAGATTCCTGACCTGCAAATTAGTGAAGATGGGGAATCCTGTGTAAGACAGGGCAGTGGGAGGTGCTGAGAAAGGAAAAAGCATTGGCGGGGCTCAGACTTCACGGTCAGGCCTGGAAGACTCTGCTGCATCCATCTCAGGCACTGATGAATCCCTTGCGTCATTGGGTCTGAAACTTCAGGCACTTATTAACTCTGTG
The DNA here is from genome assembly GCA_016271365.2 of Neoceratodus forsteri. NCBI lineage: Eukaryota > Metazoa > Chordata > Ceratodontiformes > Ceratodontidae > Neoceratodus > Neoceratodus forsteri. The sequence continues at coordinate 1,422,055,674 of CM028129.1, forward strand.
GCCAGACATTCCCAAATAGTGGACACTTTTAATAGCCAGGTGGTAGTTCTGGAAAGCACAGTCGATGGTTTAAAAAAACTATTTCCTGGAGGTCTCTAAGAGGGCTGACTCCTGACTGCCAGATGATGTCCAAGGAGCTACAACACTTGAGAACCCAACTAGAGTCTATGGAAAACCAGGTTTGTAGTGTAAATATTCGTTTATTGGGTATACTGGAGGGTTTTGAGGGGGATCACTGTTATGAACATACAGGAGCTCCTAAATGAGAAACTGGTTCCATCAGGAGGAGACCCTATTGCTGGCATACAAAACGTTTATAGAGTAACACCATGTGGCTGACAAATGACGGAGGTGCCTCGCACCCTCATGATTGTTACAATGGGGGTCAGGGAAAGGGACAGAATTTTGTAGTTGGCACATCACGCTGGCCCAATAATGTTGGACAATCAGCAGATTTATGCATTCCCAGACACCAGTTATGCCACACGGCAACGCCGCAAGAAATTTGATGGGATCTGCCGTACCCTCCTGGAGGCTGGCATCGTGCACGTAATCATCTACCCAGCCCACCTACACATCATTCTCAAAGGGAAAGTCCACCTGTTTGGCAATTCTCTGGTGCTGGAAAATGGGCGACCAGGCTGGTCGCTGTATCTGTAAGTATCCCCGAGGTGGCAGAACTCGGTACAACAGAGCTGGACAGTTGAAAAAGAACATTTGAATCAGTGATCCATGTTTACTCTCTACAAAGACATTGACTGTCTCTGACGTTGCACAGTTTTGTTTATGATCCATCCATGAGGTGGTTTCAGCCACCAACTGATGTTGCCTTGCATGCCATATTTTCTACTGTTTTAACTATCTGTGGCATTTTGTTACTCTTTAATGTTTGCCTATACTGAGTGAGGTGGAGGAGGAGGAAGAGTCTGTTTGTCAGGTTTCACTTATATTATGTTTGCCCTAATTGGGCAACTTGCTCCAATATATATTGAGGGATATTTTCAATTTAGATATAATGCATGGCGCCAAATGTCCATTATGGGCAAGACCTTTATTGGGACTAATGCTGTACATTTTAATATTTTAGTTACGGCCACACTGCTCATGGACTCAGTAACACAGCTTATCTGATAATTTTTTAGGCTTGCAAATTTAGTAATTATCCCTCTATGTGGTACCTCTGTATAGTAAATGCATGTTGCCTAATATTAAGGGACTGTGTCCTAAAATATATTGTACATGTGGACTGTGTACTATATGTATAGTCAATGTTAAGTCATTGGAAAAATCAGTAAAAATAAAGTACAGAAAAAAGCTCTGGCTCATCTGCAGTCTCCCCAGCCTCCATCTCACCACTTTGGCTAGCAGTTATCCCTTTTGCACGACCTTCTCTGTCACTTTGTTCGAGTATGGCTATCAGTTCTGCCAGTGTTTGTCTCTTCTCATAGGCCAGTTCTCTCTTTTGGCACAGCTCCTGCAGGTATAGTAGTTTTCACTTCTATATGGCCAGGACATAATGTCTTCTATCTACTTTCTCTTACTTAACAAAAACAAAACCTGGTAGAATATACAGTCCCCTTTTCCTGTTCTGTGACAGGACATGTAACCTTTATACTGACAAAACTGTTTCATATCCCACCGCCAACACCAGTTTTAGGCAAACTAGTCTCTCCCAGACACTGCCTGCATCACTGTTACCCGCTTTCTCGAACCATTCAGATGCCTGCATGCCTGCAAAAGTACTCAGTAGCTGCCACCACTAAGCATAGACACTCTTGGTATCTCCAGGTCGAGTCACTGCTCACACAGAACAGCATTCCTTGCTCAAGGGTGACCAACCCATTCCTCTATGTCACAGCTGAGAGCTACTTACTTTAGAAACAATATGGTAATGGTTGCATTCTCTTTAGAGCTGGAAATAGTTGTTTTTTTTTGTCACATGTAAATTAATTAGTTGTACCTCAAAGGACTCCGTCATAGAAAAAGTATATGAAAAATATTTTTAATACTTCAATATATTTGCACATAATACAGGATGCTACAGAACTGTTTTGTACAGCGGATTACAAAAAAACTCTCTCTCTCTCTCTCTCACTCTCTCACTCTCACTATCACTCTCACTCTCACTCTCACTCTCACTCTAACTCTCAAAAGGTAGAATTGCTTACCACACAAGACACTTGCAGACTTAAACCCTTAGAAGATAGCTTGTTCATAGTCCCCAGCCTGACTGGCTCTTTCAGGCTCTGTTGGCCCTTATGTTGCCCTACCCCCATGACACATCATCCAGTATGTCATTCTGACATCAAAGATTCAACATTCTTTGTGTCTTGAGTTGGGTTGGAAAACCAGTTTGATATGGACTTTTGGACAAATACATCTGTTTTTTGTCCAAGACCTGAGCCCAACAGGAATACTTCTAGCTGCTTCCTGACATCAAAAGACACTTTCTAAGCTCATCCATAAATTGTCCAGGGGTTCTGTCATGATAATGGACAGCACAGATAGTAAACTGTCACCAGAGCCAGTGGGTCTGTTCTGATAAGAATCTTGACTTTTTCCCCCAGGAATGACAGCTCTTTCGAGAATCAGTCTTCACCATTCATCACTGGTGGGTCTATGTCAGAGGTGTTAGGACCCCGCAGGTGCATATAGCATTGAGATTTTGGAGTGGGGGAGCCGATGTTGGGGACAGTGCTGCTCACAAGGTGGACGTATGACATGGTGCTCGTAGACTGGACAGTAACCAACGCTGGTTTCCCCCTCTCCTCAGTTCTGTTTTTCCTGCCATCGAGACTGCATCTCACCGTGGGAGCGTTCTGCACAACTGTTCTGCATCACTAGTTCTGCTGCCACCTTTCACTTGACATTTTACCTCAGTTCAACGCCGTTTCCATTGGTTCGGCACCACATACCTTTTCTTATTTTCAGTTCTTCTAGTATGGTGTGGGGTGCTGTTTTTGCTGCTTTTTATTACTTTCCATATCAATTCGGGCATGCCTGGTCCAAGGTCTAAAAAGTCCGGAAAGTCTAAGATTGGGCCCCCCGCATGCGTCTGTGCTCCTGTGTGAATCCCATAACTTTCACCAACTGCCTTGACCAATGCTTCTCCCGCCTGGGTCAAGACCACGATATGGATACGTGCAATGCCTGCTTCTCGATGAATCTCTGTACTCTCGAGTGGCATGCAGTGAGCTTGGGGTGGGTCCCTCCAACCTTTGGAGGCCGGCGCCACATCCAGACCCTCCTCTTTCTCTCTCTTCTCACTTCTTCTCCTCTGGCCTGCCCAGTTTTCCTGGTCATCTATGGCCAACTTAAAGTCCCCTCATCCAGAATTTTCTTATCCTCTGTTCTGGCCAGTTTCTATTGGGTTGTTTAGTTGATATGCTGTATCCTTTTCCCTATCCCTTGGGCTCCCTTGCCCCACCCTTTCTGTCTTCTCTTTTTCATCCTCTCCTAGGCAGACAGAATTGGGGAGAGGGGGAAGCCGGTGTCTGTTGCTGGCCAGTCCACGAGTACCACATCATACAGCTGCCTTGAGGGTGCCACCATCCTGACATTGGCTCCCTCACTCCAAAATCTTAAAGCTATATGCTCCTGCAGGGTTCTAGGTGCCTCCAGCACAAACCCTCCAGTGATGAATGGTGAAGATATTCTGGGAGATCAAGAATTATTACAGTGAGCAAGTAATTTTCATTTTTGTCCCTTTAGCTGCTATATTCTGATACTCATGCAGAAAAAATTGAATAAAAAAAAAAATACAGTGACAGGTATACATAGCAAATTGTTATAGTCAGGCTCACGACAGACATGTCACTGGTGGAATGGGGAGTGCACCTGACAGACTACAGAGCCCACAGGTTCTCATCACCCCAGGAGTCCTGACACCACATCAGCCTGGTGGACCTCCATGCAGTGCATCTGGTTCTGATGTACTTTGCTCCACTGATCTGGGGTCAGGTCATGTAGATCCAGATGGACAACATCGCAGTCATGTTTTACCTGACCAGGCAGGTAGAGATGCAATCCCACTGTATTGGGAGGTTTGCATGTGGACCCTCATATGCAGCGTGGGTGCAGATCTCTTGGTGATTCATGTTGTGGGAGTGAACAGTCACTTGGCAAATGCTTTTGACTGGGTCAGCGAGATGTTAAACAAGAGGTCCCCACATCAAGAGGTGGTAGATCACCTTTCTCCCAGTGGGGCACCAGTCTGGTGGACCTGTTCTCTTCTGGGAAACAGAGGCAGTTTTGTGCCCACCCCACAGTCTAGAACACTACTGGGAGATGCCTTTGTGGGGCCCTGGACCCCATACCTCCTGTAAGCCTTCCCTTCCTTGCCCTTGGTCCACAAGGTCATGGTCAAGGCCTGGAAGGACAAGGTGCAGATGATCATGATAGTCCCAGACTGGCCCTGGCAGTTCTGGTACCCGGATGTCCTTAGCTTCAGCAGCAGGCCTCCATGGTGGTTGCCAGTCCACCTGGACCTGCTGACCAGACAACAGGGGAAGGTTCTGCACCTGAACTTTCAGTCCCTATGTCTCTCAGCCTCATTCCTGAGCAGCTAGATTCCCAGCCTTCAGGTTTTTCAGAAGATATCCTCCACATTGTGGAGGCTTCCCATAAGCAGTCAACCTGCAAATGCTACGCATTCAAGTGAAAAAGGTTCTCAGTCTGGTGGCAGGACACAGCGCTTGATCCTCTTGCCTGTCCCATGGTGAGCATCCTTGACTATATATGGTCTCTGTCTGTCAGGGCTGTGAGCGATGATCCTTAAAGTGCACCTTTACAGTCATCTCTGCATACCAGGTGCAGGCTGGTATGCCGATGGTGGCCAGGAGAATGTGGTCGGGCACTTTTTCAAAGGCCTAGACCACCTATCCCTCCAGTGCGCAAACCTCCACCTCTATGGAACTTACAGCTGGTTTTAGCAATGCTCATGGGCAAGCCATTTGCGCCAAGGCACAGGTGTGAGATGTCACACTTATAATGGAAAACTGCCTTCTTGATAGCCATCACGCCAGCCCGAGGATTAGTGAAGTGCAGGTAATCTTGGTGAGTCGCTTACCTGGTCTTCCACAAGGACAAGGCTAGCCTATGCACCCCACCTGAAGTTCCTCCTAAAGGTTTTATCTTTCACCTTAACCAGGTGACTAACCTCTGATATATACTTTACCAGCCCGACGTCAGAGACCCACTGCAGGCTCCATACCCTGGGGCTGCAGAGTGCACTCTTCTGTTACATAAAGTGCACAGCTGGAGTGCATGGTGAGGCTCACCAGCTGTTTGTGACATACCTGAAGTCATGCCTGATAGAACAGCATAGAAGCAGACAACTGCCAGGTGGATTATACCCTGCACCAACTTCTGATATAGGTTGGCTGGTAGGGAGCCACCCAAGGGGCTTTGGGCTCATTCCACCAGACATACTGCTGGCTTGATGGCTGCTTCCAGGGACATCCCCATTCAGGTGATCTGTAAGGCTGCAACCTGAGTTAGAGCATACACATTCATATCCCATTATAGCAGCGACATTATGAATCAGCAGGATACTGCCTTTGGGTCCTCAGTCCTCCATCTCTGTTCACTAAATAGGGCTGCGTGCCTTGCCCTCCTCCCGTAGAATTGCTTGGAGTCTGCTAGACTGTGGATAGTGAATTGTGTCCATGTCCTTAAAAATATAGGTTATGCACTGGTAACTATAGTTCTAGGAGTGGTATTCAGTTCATATCCACACAACCCACCTGATCTCCCCTGGCAAGTGGCACACAGATCCCTGGTTCCAGCATTCAAAGATCTGACATCATGGGGTGGAGTCAGAGGATATACCACCTGGGTGGTAGAGAGAGATTAGCTTGAAGACTTCCCAGTGAATTGACGCTCTCTAGGAAACTCCCAGAGTGTGGATGTGAACTGTATACCACTCCTAGAACTACAGTGACAGGTCAGTAACCTATATTTTTATTATGGCAAACCACAAATGTAATACAACCTTAAACATTAAGTTAATGCCAAGCCAAAGCAGCTGCTGTTGACTGTAGCCAACTCTTCTGATGTTCTTTCTCTGGTAAGTTGCAGCTTTAAGAGACAATTCTTCAAGTACTACCAGTCCTAGAGAATAACATTCCATTCCAACTGGTAAGTGGGGCGAAATAAACAGACGCACTGTGCTTGACAAGTTTATGCTCTTGCTGCTGTTGGATTGCAAAAGTGTTTCTTCAAAGCTGGCTACAGTTGTACGCTGACTCATTCAAAAGTGACACTTTAGTTGTGTTTACATGGTGGCAGTGCTGTGGCATGTGCGCTGCTCCCTTCCCGATGCGCCGACTGCATTCCCATTTACACAGCCTGCCCTTGCAGTGCTGCAGGTCGCTCCGAGGAGGGGCTGTGAATTCACTGGAGGCTGATGAAAAACCGCCTTTGTAGCGGAGTGAGCACAGCAAAGCATTCACACTATTATTTAATGTGCTCACTCCACCACTGATCCCACAACTGAGTTGGATCTGATGGGCACTTAAGGAGCTCCTGACAGTGTTTACACTGCTGACTTTGCAGCGCACATGGGTTGATCAGCTGCAAAGTCAGCAGTGTAAACAGGGCTTTTGGTATAAACTAATAAAGCCCCCTGATCAGTGAAAAAACTAGGGCAAAAAAATAACCAACTCCACCCACCTCCTTTGAACATTCAACAATATTCCACGATACATTCCTTAGAGTGCTTGTATAAAAAATTTTAAACAAATAAAAAGTCCAAATATTTACAAATTTAAAAAAGTATGTAATAATTAAAGCATTAATGGAGATTCTGAATGGTGGAGACATTAACCACTGCTCAGAATCCTTTTGAGTCACAATGCTTACTGTTGTCCCTCATTTTACAATTTTTCCTTTTTATGTTGCTTGCAAGCATGTGCAAGAAACATAGTGCCATCATCCGAGTTTTCGGAGGTGTGGCAGCCCTCTTCCAATTCAGTCAGTGTGTTTGCAGGCGCGGACGCAGTTTTCCAATGGCTGCTGGTGCTGTCTATGACAGCAGTTGAAAATGCAGTGGAGTACAGTTGAAAGGGGGAGCTACGCTTCAGTGAGCAGCGATAAGATATTGCCTGCTCATGCCGCCTCCCCTACACACACACACACACACACACACACACACACACACACGCGCCTGCGTGCCCGCTACGCACACACTGTATAGCCACGACGGGGCCCAATCCCCCCGTGACTGTGCTGTGCTCCCCAAACAGAGTTCCACATGCCACGGTGGGCACCCACCCCAGCATGGCTAACATCGTGATAGCCGACGGGGTGCCAATCCCCGTCAGGCTCCACTGTTCCCCGCCCCCAGAGAGTACAGGGTGCCACGCTGGGAGCCCACCCCAGTGTGGCAACAGATGCTATCGTCGACGGAGTGCCCAATCCCGTTGGCTCCATGCCCTCCCAAACAGCCGTCCTTGTGCCACGCTGGGAGCCCACCCCAGCGTGGCAAGCGTCCGCATCGTCGCCCTTTTTTTTTAAAAACCTGAAACACAAAAAGGTCCTCGCTGTCTCTGCCCCCACCCACGTCCACCCACTACGCACCCTGCCTCCCCACACCCCACCCCATACTTACCTCCGGACTCGTGCGACAATCTTGAGTGGACCAGAAACATGTCTGCACTCTTCAAGGCTGACCGCGAACTGAGGAAATGCCGGTAAGCTGTATAATGTAATAAATAGGGTTTTTTCAACTTTGTTGCATATCTCAGGCATTTTTTGGAATTTTTGCACCAAATTTTCAACATGGGGTTTTTGGGACCCCTTCTCATGAATGCTCTCACTGTCATGGCATTAATCGGCCCTAAGGGTGATTTCGCAGTCACTGCATGAAATCACCTTTTGGCACTGATTAACGAAACGACACTGCAGAGTTCATAAGGTGGGCTCTCAAAAAGCCTATATTGAAAATTTGGTGGAAAAATTCCTTAAAATGACTGTTTTATGAGCATGCGTTGCGCAGTTCCTACGCATGCTTGTAAGTTCGCGAATTTTCAATATTTTCACTCCAGATTTTCAACATTGTCATTTTGCCACACCTCCTTATGAGCAGTACAGCTGTCATTTTTCACATCTTGCCCAAAATGTGTTTCCGCCCATGTAGCACACAATGGCGCAGTCGGTGTGCGAAATCAATATATGGGACACATTAAGAAAATCACAGTGACACTGTTGATGAGCAGAAGTCTTAAAATGGCTATGTTGAAAATTTGGTGAAAAAAATTCTAAAAATGACTGTTTTACGAGCGTGCATTGCGCAGTTCCTACGCACGCTCATAAGTTTGCAAATTTTCAATATTTGCACTCCACTGACTTCCAAATACCTACACAGCACATACAAGCAAGCAACATTCGGCATTGACAAATGCTTGTTAATACAGAGGCAGGAAAAACACTTCTTCAAAGGGAAGTGACAGTGGTTGAAATCATTTTTTTTTATGTTAGATTCTTTCTCTCCTGATCAGTCCCCTTCCACCGGCCTCCCCAGCCCCGTCATCCCAGCGTCCACCGGACTCACCTTCACTTCACACAAGATGCCGACTGGCCAGGTGCGGCACCTGCGGTAGGTTGGCATCATCCCACTGATCAGGGTTCCTTTTTCCTCTTTCTTTGTCCGTCCCCGGCGCGGAGAGAAGCCATGCTAATGACACCAATGGCCGAGCCGCATCGGCTACTCGCTTATGTCGGGCACACCGCGTGTCTGTCCGCAACCATCCCCTATGTTGTGGGTATGCTGCGCTTATCCCCAGCCAACACCAGGGTCAGTCGAGCAGTGGACACCATCCCACCCCTCCACCGGGAGAGAAAAGCAGTCCTCCAGACATTCAGTCCTCTCCCTCCCCGGCCAACCCCTGACGGCCCGCTTGCACTGCAAACACAGGTCACCAGCGTGGCAGGAGGTAAGGCATGGATGCCTCAGCCCTCCATGCCACTGGGCCGGCTGGTTGAAACCTTTTTAAACTTCTTTTCATTTATTGTGGTTTTTATACAATGCAGTACAGTTTAACAAACGTTATGCATTCCTTCACAATGCATTTATCCAAAAAAGCCCAGCTGAGATGCAACATGTAGTGTTCGGTTGGCTGATCTTTCTCCCCTTCTCCCAGCTGAAAGGACTGAAACATGGAAGAGGTTAAGTGACTTGCTAAGGGACATACAGTAAGTCGTTGGCTGGGTTAGGACTCTAATCTGGGTTTCCAGGTTCACAGTTCTGTGCTTCTAACCACTAGGCTGCATACTGCGCCTTGAACGTAATTATATTTTTTTGCCGTTTTTGTCTTTCCGCTTTCATTGGGACCTCCAGCCTCCTGTGGCATTCAGCTTGTCTCCGCTGAAACATCTAGTTCTAGGGGTGTGGGTACAGTTTACTATCCACACTCTGGCAGTTCCACTGAAAGTGCTGATTTATCGAATGTCTTTAAGCTAAACTCCTTCCACCACTTGGGTGTTATATTTTCCACCTCCACCCTGTGACATCCAATCTTTCTTTCCACTGGAACAGACAGGTCTCCTCCTTTGCAGCTCTGCAGCGTTCAAGGTTTCCACTTAACGCTTTGGCAGGTTTCTCTTCAAAGCTACTACTTCGAGACTGAGTTTTCGACTTTTCACTATGCTCCTTCATCCCGGCTCTGCCTAATCAAAGAAAGATGGATACAGAGGAAGCAAAGTAATTTCACGGCTTCAGGTTTTGCATCACATGTCAGCAGAAAATGTTGAATACGGACCCACACATGTCTTGCTGCTACTGCCTAGGGGTTCAACACTACATTAATGGCTGTGGCCTATGTCAGGCAATGCTTCCATTGTCATTGGAAGATTGCGTGGCCCGGCTTCTTCTTGGTCAATAGGCCAACAGTAATCCAAAGATCCAACTTAAAGGCCGCAAGGAGGCCTTCGCTACAGTGGGGTTGGCTGCTGAGCATATGGCCCTGAAAGATGCAGTGGTGGCTGCCATGCTAGGCACTTTATCAGCCTCAGCAGTGCTTCCAGATAGGGCCAGCACCGGAGGTCCTTCTTGAATGGGTTCCAAGATATGTGTTGAGCCCTCTAAGCCTTCGGGGAGAGCCCTGTCCAGCAAAGTAAGAAGCACAAGTGCCGCTGGCACCAGTCATGGCATCAGAGAGATTGTGGTCCTCCCAGTCCCTCGACTGCCCCGACCACTCAACTCACGTTGAGCACTCTACTACGGTTAAGCAACCCTCAGTCGAGGAGTTGGTTGGCAGTTCCATGGTGCCCCTGCTGGGCTTGTCAACCTTGACACTGGTTGAGCAGGCTGTTGAGATTTTTCTTGACCCTGTCGATAATTGTCAGAGAACACTGAGGAGGAGTCAATCTCCTGGCTTCTGGTTCTCCCAGGAGGATGTAGGCCAGTCAGTGTCCCTGATCGGTTCCACTCGGGACCAGCTTCGACCCGTGATTGTACCACCAAAGCAGATGCTAGTGAATGTGGCTCAGCATGTCTTTTATACCAACCCTCTGGTGGCTTTTTCTCGATGTTGGCCCTCGGGTTGGTGGTTGAGGTGAAGGCACTGTTTACACTCAGGATCCTGGTTGACTGGGAAGCACTGCCATCAGTGTTCCTCAACCGCCTCATCCTCTGGTGAGGAGAAGCATCACAGCAGGATGCATCGACACTGTGAGGAATTCCTCTGGCAGCAGTAAACAATTGCAGGGTGGGATAGGGCTCTGCCTGTTGACCTATGGTTAACTGGCAGGTGCCAGTGATGCCCACACAGATCAACTGTCGACTCTCAACAGATGTCCCTAGCATCTGCCTCTCCACCCCTACAGGTGAAGTTGCGTCAGCCACAGCCATTGATGGGAGCCCTGACCAAGGACTCCCATGCCACAGCTGGTTTGCCAGGTCAGCTGTTGGTGGAGATGATTTAGTCAGAAGACACCTGGGTGGTCCATGGTGGCGAACATTCGTGAGCTGTTTTCAAAGAGTCCTCGGATGGGTCATCCATGTTGTCAAGGACACACAACTTTAACTGGGCCTTGGTCGAGGAATGGACTACAGACCACAGCCTGATGCCATAATTTGGAGATCTCCTCCACCTGATGTTGGAGTCCATAAATGTGTCCTTGGAGCCAATCCAGAAGAGGGCTAATAAGGCATCTTGGACTAGGGCAACTCCCCTGGGGTTGCCTTTCCCATGGCTGAGGCCATCTTGGGACCAGCCCTGGAGCTCTGGCAGCATCCTGCCCAGTGCCCTGCGCTCATATGGTCCACAAGTATGCAGTCCCTGCTGAGTCACTGTTGGGGTTCTTGGACCACCCTTCAGCCAAAGAGATGGTCATGGACTCAGCCTTCTGAAAGTCTGTAGGCCAAGGGGATGTGGATAAGCCCCCTGACAAGAAGTCAAAAAAGCTTTACCATGCAGCCAGGAAGGTCTATGCCACCTCATGCTTGAGTATGCATCAGGCCAGCTATGCTGTCCTAATGGCCAACTTTGGTCGCGCCCTGTTGGGAGTGCTGGACAAAATCCTTCGTCACCTTCCTGCCAACAAGCAACTGCTGGTGAAGTTGGTCAAGGACCAGGGTCGTGCACTGGCTAAACACTAGCTACAAACAGCCTTGGACTTGGGTGATTCCTGTGCCCATACCATGACAACGGCAGTCAAAATACATTACAAGGTCTGGCTGAGGCTTTCCACCTTCATGGTGGACACTCGGCACAAACTGGCTGATGTTCCCTTCCTAGGCACCAACCTCTTTGGCCTGAGGGTGAAAGGACATCTCACCAGAATTGAGAAGTCCAGCGCCACCCTGGATTCTTTTGCTTTTTCCAAAAAGGACCCTAAGGCTCGTAAACCTAAGAAGAAGTCTACGCTTATACAGAATATAGGGAAGGTACCTTGGTGCTGGAACAGCTTCTTATGAAATAGTTGTGATTTCCGTGGGTTATCAGATGGTTTGACACTTGGTCCTATTTCATTTTACTTCATAATCTGTTACAAATATTATTCCTTGCAATGGTCAAAATGTTATTTGAACTAATAATAATAGGCGGCACCCAATTGTTAATGTTTGTTATTGTTTACTGTGTTAATTTGTGATTCAGGACAGAAAGTGGGTACTGGAGGTGGCAGGCAGAGGATTGCTTCTCAATTTTGAAGCCCTCCCACCTTACCTATCCCACACTCCTCAGGAGTCTTAGTGTCACAGGACATGCTATCCTTCCTCAAGGAGAACATACAAACATACGAATCTGCCATCAGAAACAGGCCTCATGGTCTATCAAGTCTGCTCAAGTGTGCAGCCAGCACTCCTAGATTGCAGCTGCCCCCCCACCTCCAGGATGTTCTCAGCACTACTTACCCAGACCCTCCCCCATGCCCGGTCTCATCCCCTTTTAAAACTACCCATCGTCTTACATGAAATCACCCCCTCTGGTAGGGCATTCCATTTCGACACCACCCTTTCTGTGAAGTAATGTCTCCTCATTGCTCTCCTAAATCTGCCCCCCTCTAACCTTAGCCCATGCCATCTCGTGTCCCTTTACTTCCTCAGCTTAAATAGCCCATCAGTGCTAGATTTGTTGATCCCCTTCAAGTACTTGAACGTTTCAATCATATCCCACCATCCCTCCTTTCCTCCAGGATGTACAAACTCTGATCCCTTAGCCTGTCCTCATAGGTTTTGCCTTCTATCCCTCGTATCATTTTTGTTATCCTATGCTGCACCCTCTCTAGCAGTCTAATGTCCTTCTTCAGATACAGACGCCAGTACTGCATGCAATACTCCAAGTGCAGCCTGACCAAGGACCTGTAGAGGGGCAGAATCACTTCCTTATGCTTGGATGAGAATCCCCTTGCAATACACCTCAACATCCTGTTAGCCTAAGTTGCAGCTTTACTGCACTGAGCAGAGCTGTCCATGCTCTCCGTCACCATCACCCCTAAGTCCTTCTCTTCCTTGGTGACCCCCAGCCTCACCCCCCCAACCAATATTCCTTCCTTGGGTTCTTAGCCCCAAAGTGCATAACCTTGCACTTCTTTGCATTGAAGCCCAGCTGCCATTTCACCGACCACTCCTCCAGTTTAGTTAGGTCCCACTGTAGTTGTTTCCACCCGTTAACTTCATCCACTAACCCCCCCCCCCATTTTAGTATCATCTGCAAACAGACTGATCTTGCTCTGAACTCCATGTGAGATATCCAATATGAACAGCCCAAACAACACCGGACCCAGCACAGAGCCTTGCAGCCTCCACTGTCATTGGCCTAGGTGTTGAGAGTTCCCCACCACCACCACCTGTTGCTGCCTCCCGTTCACCCAGTTCATAACCAGCTTCACCCCCATCCCCACAGATTTCAGTTTTCCCCCCTAGCCACCCATGAGGCACTGAATTGAAGGCCTTGCTGAAGTCCAAATATAGCACGTCCACTGTGTAGCCCTTATCCAGCTCTTTTGTTACCAGTCATAATACTCTATTAGATTGGTCTGACAAGATTTCCCCGAGACAAACCCATGTTTCTGCCCATCCCGGAGGCCATTCACCTTGAGAAATTACATCAGTCTCTCCTTCAATATCGCTTCCATAAGTTTACCCACTATGGAAGTGAGACTGACAGATCTGCAGTTGCCTGGCTTGTCCCGTGGGCCGCTCTTGTATATAGGCACCACATGGGTCATTCTCCAGTCCTGTGGCACACATCCCGTGTCCAGAGAGGTGCTAAACAGGTCCACCAGAGCCTGGCCAACACCTCCACTATCTCCCTCAGCACCCTGGGGTGAATACCATCAGGACCTGGTGCCTTGTCCACCCTTAGTGTCTTCAGACCCTCTAGTACTCTACTCTCCTCTCCTCTCCTCAATCATTCCATCAATCATCCTTCTCCCCCCCGACCCACCTTCCCAGTCAACAGAGGTAGTGGACCACCCTTCTCCTGCGTGAACACAGAGCAGAAGTTTTCACTCAGTGATTCTGCTTGTTCCGCTCCCTTTTCCAGCCACCCTCTGCCCCTCATGATCCGCACTATAGGGTCCCTACACTTCCTTTTTTCCCTCATGTATCTAAAAAAGTCCTCCTCCTCCCCTCCCTTAATGCCCTGAGCCAACCTTAGCTCCCTGGAGGTCTTGGCTTCCCTAACCAGCTTGGTTACCTCCTTGGACCAACTTGCATACATTTCCCTGTCCTCCCCGCTCCCTGTCCTCTTGAGTCTCCGATATGCAGCTCTCTTTGCCCTCACCCCCTCCAGCACTTCACTGTTTAGCCAACATGGCTTCTTGGCTCTGCTCTTGTTGCTCAGAGTCCTGGTGCAAGCCTCCGTAGCCTCTGATAGACCAAGTTTAATGATATCCCACTTTTATTTTGCATCCATCTCTGGCCTGAGCCCCTCTAGTTACCCTTGCACTTTTTCCTGCATCCTCCTGAAGTCCACCACCCTTGTTTCTGAGCCTACAGTCTCACTACTCATCTGAGCACGAACCATACCAATTGATGGTCATGCCCAGCTAGCAGGTCTTCCACCCTTAGTTCCTTCACCACCTCCCCGTTCGACAGTAGCAGGTTCAGTGTATTACCTAGCCAAGCTGGCACATTGACCAGCTGTGTCAGAAGACTATCCTGGAATGCATCCAAGAGTACTTGCTCCCTGGCACTGGAGGCTGGGGTACTCCAATCCATTCCAGGTAGATTGAAGTCCCCCATGATCACCACACTCCCCTTCCTACATACCCACCTAATCTGTTCCACTAACTCCTTATCCAGCTCCACGGACTGGGCTGGTAGTCTATACACCACCCCGAACCTCAGCTTTCTACCCTTTGAGTCCAGGAGCTGCATCCATAGTGCCTCTGTCCTCTCTTCCTCCCCCTCATCTCTTGTCCTTCTAATCCCATCCCTTAAATAGACTGCCACCCCTCCCCCTCTCCCCACCCCTCTGTCCTGTCTGTAAATTTTGTACCCCGGGATTGCCAGATCCCAATCCTGGTGTTGGGTAGCCCAAGTCTCAGTGATGGCTGCGATGTCCACCATCCCTTCAGCTAAGAGAGCCTGAAGCTCAGCTGTTTTGTTTCCCAGGCTCCTCACATTCAGGAAGACCACCCTCCACCCATTCTCATCCATTCCTCCACCCCGTGGCCCCTTGACCTGCGCCCCTCCCTCCCTTGCAACAAGAGCCATAATCCATGTCCCAGAGTCAGGAGTATGTATTCAGGTACTTGATGGTCCCAAAACAGACAGAGGGCTGGTGCCCCACACTGAAGCTGCATGAACAGAACCAAAAGTTCAGCATGCTCACTCTGAGCCAGATCATACCATCCTTGAAGTAGGGCATGTGGTTCTGCTCCATGGATCTCCGGAGTGCATTTTTCCACATCTCAGTCCATCCATTTCACTAGTGGTACCTACGGTTCTGTGCAGAGGAGGTTCTCTGTCAGTTCCAGGTCATGCCCTTTGACCTCTTGTCCATGCCCAAGGTCTTCATCAAGTGCATGGCAGTGGTGGCAGCTTTCCTGCAGTGCAAGGGCATCAGGGTGGATCCCTACCTGGATGACTGGCTGATAGCCAGGCCATCCAAGGAGGCCATAGAGCAGTCCAGAGATCTGTCCCTTCAGACCTGCAGAGACTTGGACCTGCTGGTCAACCTGAACAAGGTCGAACTGATACCTTTGCAGATTATCAAGTTCATCGGGGCAGAACTGGACTCTGTAAGGGCCAAGGCTCACCTTCATGCAGACTGGGTTAAGGACCGTACCTCCTTTGCATGATCATTTCAGGCGAAGCATTTGCACCCTGCCTAGGATTTCCTCAGGCTGCTGGAGTACATGACATCCACCAATCCACCACCAACGTGGTTCATTAGGCATGCTGTCAGATGTGCCACCTACAATGGGAGCTGGACTACCAGTGATCTCAGTGCCTAGGTCACCTCGACCAGCCGTTTTTTGTAACCCAGACAATGTGGGATGCTATTCAGTGGCGGCTGGTCCCTCACCATCTGTAGAAAGGAATCCCATTTGTCTGCCCACAGCTGACCATAACTCTCATGATGGATGCTTCTCTGGTGGGGTGGGGAGCACACCTGGGGAACCACTGAGCTCACAGGTTCTGGTCACCCAGGGAGTCCCATCACCATATCAACCTGCTGAAGCTCCGTGCAGTGTGGCTGGCATGCAAAAAATTTGCTCCTCTGGTTGGGGGTCAAGTCGTGCAGGTCTAGATGCACAGCACCACAATCATGTTTTATCTGAACAGACAGGCGAAACTCACTTGTGTCAGGAGGCCCTCCACACCTGGACCCTCGTGTGCAGTCTGGGTGCAGATCTCCAATGGTACATGTCGCAGGAGTGAACATTCAGCTGGTAGATGCTCTCAGCTGGGTGGCAGAGACATCACACATGTCCCTGCATTAGGAGGTGGTACGCCACCTGTTCTCCCAGTGGAGTACTGCTCTGGTGGATCTTTCTTCCTCCTGGGAGAAGTGAAAGCTCAGACTGTTTTGTGCAATGAGATGTCAGTTTGTCCCAGTCTATGTGCTCAGTGACAACTCGCACCAGGCTATTAGCTCTGGCATCAATTGGCTCCCAGCACAATTCGGTCCCGAATTGCACCACCCTGAAGTTTAGTTTATCAAATTTATATGGGGCAACTTGTCTGGGAATGATTTGCACAGGGGGCTGATTGACACCAGAGCTAATAGTACAACATGAGTTGCTGTGGAGCACAGTGACCAGAGTGAATTGACATGTAGTCATTTTGTGCCTGCCCCCCATGGTTGGGGACATTGCTGGAAGATGCCTTTGTGAGGTCCTGGACCCCAGTCCTCCTGTATGCCTTCTCTCCTTTTCCCTTGATCCACAAGGTGATGGTTAAGGCCCTGAAGAACAATACCTGGATGATTCTGATAGCTCTAGACTGGCCAAGGTAATTCTGGTATCCAGATTTCCTGAGCCTCAGCAACAAGCCTCCATGGCAGTTGCCTCTCTACCCAGACTCACTGAGCAGACAACAGGAGACAGTCCAGCACCTAGACCTTCAGTCCCTGCACCTCATGGACTGGTTCCTGAGCAACTAGAGTACCAGGCCTTGGGCTTTTCAGAAGCTGTGCTCCGTGCTGTGGAGCCTCCCAAAAGGAGTTGACTTGCCAGTGCTATGCCCTCAAATGGAAGAAGTTTTCTATGTGGTGTCAGTGCAAGGAGCTGGATCCCCTTGCCTGTCCTTTGGCTAGCATCCTTGAGTACCTCTGGTCCCTCTCTTAGTTGGGGATGTGAGCGACACCCTGAATGTGCACCTGGCAGCCATCTCTGCATATTGAGTGGGGGCTGGTATACAGACAGTGGCCCAGGAGAAGGTGGTTTGGTGTTTTTACAAGGGCCTTGTCCACCTCTACTCTCTGGTGTGTGAACTTTCATCACCATGGGACTTAGGGTGTTGGTTATGCTGATGGCAAGCCATTTGACCATATGCACAGGTGTAAGATATCCTGCCTGTCAGGGAAGATCACTTCTTGGTGACCATTGTGTCAGCAAGAAGGATCAGTGAGCTACAAGCTCTCTTGGAGGAGTCTCCATATCTGATCTTCCAAAGGGACAAAGTCGTCCTCTGCCCTCACCCAAAGTTCCTTCCAAAGGTTTTATGGGAGTTCCACCTTAAACAGGTGATCAACCTTATGGTACACTTTAATAACCTATCTTAGGAGGCCAACTGCAGGCTCCATACCCTGGATTTAAGGAGGGTGCTTTCTTATTATGAGGATCCCATGACTGGAGTTTGGGGTGAAGCTTGCCAGCTGTTTGTAACATAAGCCACTCCTGGCAGAGCGGCAACAGAGCAGATGATTGTCAGGTGGATAACATCTTGCATAGACCTTTGCTACAGGTTGGCTGGAACAGAGCCTCAAAAGAAGCTTCGGGGTCATTCCACCAGACATACCCCTGGGTAGAGGGTTGACACCAGTCCATTTACAGAAGAAAAAGTCCTGAAAGAACTCCTAAAACTCAAGGTGGACAAAGCAATGGGGCCTGACGGGATTCACCCCAGAATCCTAAAAGAAGTCAGGGAGGACCTAGTGACACCACTGACCACACTTTTTAACAAATCATGGGAGGATGGGGTGGTACCTGAGGACTGGAGGAGGGCAGATGTGATTCTCCTTCACAAAAGTGGGTGCAAGGCAGAAGCAGGAAACTACAGACCTGTAAGTTTGACCTCAGTGGTAGGGAAAATGATGGAATCACTTCTAAAAGAAAGAATTGTTGAGTACCTAGAGGCCAGCGGGGCACAGGACCCAAAGCAGCATGGATTTACAGCAGGAAGGTCACGTCAGACGAATCTAATTGATTTCTTTGACTGGGTGACCAAAGTAATAGACCAGGGAGGGGCTATGGATATGGCCTACCTAGACTTTAAGAAGAAGAAGAAGAATCAGCATTTATATAGCGCTTTTCATACATCCAAAGCGCTTTACAAGCAATGCTAGACTGGTAGTGAAGTGACTGAATGTGTGGTGGCGGCCATATCGCACATCATCACCCACACACAGCCTGGATAATTGCATGAACCGGTTTATGGGAAGGGATGTTGGCCAGGACACCGGAATGTTCCCTACTCTTGTGAGAGTGCCCTGGTTCTTTACTTCCACCTGGACAACACCAGGATGGGCAGAAGGGACCTCGGTTTAACGTCTTCATCCGGAAGGACGCACACCCCAGCAGTACAGCACCCAATACTGCACCCAGATGCCAGCGATTTTAGGTGCAAGTCCAATCCCGTGTGGGACGAGAACCCATGACCTTCTGGTCCAGAGGCAGATGTGCTACCAACTGAGCCACGCTGACACCTTTAGCAAGGCATTTGACACAGTCCCACACAAAAGACTAATAATCCAGTTAGCCAGCCTGGGAGTGGGTTCCAGGGTGGTAGCCTGGGTAGCAAAATGGCTGCACAACAGGACACAGAAGGTAATAGTGAATGGAACACATTCCGAAGAAAGAGGGGTTACTAGTGGAGTACCTCAGGGCTCAGTACTGGGTCTAGTCCTCTTTAACATCTTTATAGGTGACGTTGCAGAGGGTCTGGAGGGAAAGTATGCCTCTTTGCAGATGACACAAAGATCTGTAACAGAGTTGATACACAAGGGGGGTAGAAAGAATGAGAAGGGACTTGGCAAGGTTGGAGGAACGGTCAGACATATGGCAACTTAGATTCAATGCAAAGAAGTGCAAAGTAATGCACCTGGGAAACAAAAACCAAGGGGAAGAGTACACAATAGCAGGGGAGGTACTAACAACAACAACAATTGAAAGGGACTTGGGGGTAGTCATATCAGATGACCTAAAGGTGGGTAAGCAATGTGAGAAGTCAGTAAGGAGAGCCAGGGGGATACTGGGATGCATAGGACAGGACATCACAAGTAGAAAAAGGAAAGTGGTTATCCCTATCTACAGACAGTTGGTGAGACCCCATCTGGAATACTGTGTGCAGTTTTGGAGACCCCATCTACGCAAGGACATAGACAGGATGGAAGCAGTCCAGAGGAGGGCAACTAAAATGGTGCAGGGTCTGCATCAGAAACCATATGAAGAGAGACTGAGAGAGCTTAATATGTATACCCTTGATGAAAGGAGGGGCGGGGGGGCATGATAGAAACTTTTAAGTACCTCAAGGAATCAACAAAGTCCAGGAGGGTAGCATCTTTCAGAAAAAGAGATGTGTAAGAACAAGGGGCACAATTTAAAGATGGGGGGCGGCTCAGGGTAATGTGAGGAAATATTTTTCACGGAGAGAGTGGTGGATGTATGGAACCGCCTTCCTGGGGATGTTGTTGGGTCTAAAACAGTGGGGAATTCAAACATGCATGGGACAGACATAAGGCAATTGTAGTGGGGGGGTTGCAGGAAGTAGGCTGTTGGTTAACTAGAATCTGCAGCTTATTCAATAGGAAGGAAAATGGGCAGACTGGGTGGGCCAAGTGGTCCTTATCTGCCGTCAAAGTCTATGTTTCTATGTTGGTGGCTGCTTCCAGAGACATCTCCATACAGAAGAGCTGTAGGGCTGCTACCTGGAAGTCAGCACACACCTTCATTTCCTCCTTCAACATCGACCTCGAGTCACGTCGGGATGCTGCTTCTAGGACCTTGGTTTTTCAGTCTGTGTTCACAAAATAGGGGTGCACGCCTTTCACCCTCCTCCCAGAGAACTGCTATGAGTCTGCTAGAGTGGATAGTGAATTGTAGCCACACCCCTAGGAAGATAGGTTACTCACCTATAGCCATTGTTCTAGGATTGGTATACAGTTCACATTCAAACCCACCCAACCTCACCAGGCAGTGTAGCATCTGGATCCCTGCTTCCAGTGTGCAAAGACCTGACATCACAAGGTGGAGCCAGGGGCTATACCATCTGAGTGGCGGGAGGAGCTGAAAGACATCCGATGAATCAGCACTTTTAGTGGAACTGTGAGAGTGTGGATGTGAAGTGCATATCACTCTTAGAACAATGGTTACAGGTGAGTAACTTATCCATCTTCTCCTGTCTGACAGGGTCTTTCATGCCCTGAGGTTGGGGGTCAGGAAGAAGAGCAGTGGAGGACAGGTGTCATTGTATACCCTAATGAAATGCTAATGGGATTGAATGTGCGGACCTGTCCATTTTTTCTTTTCCCCATCCCTGCTGCCACAGCCTGTTGAATGTCATGCCTTTCTGCCAGCACCACAATCCCTAGAAACTCAGGGCATTAACCCAAATTACTGGTATGGAAAATCACTCCCTAGCCATTGCAATATCAGGCTGATGATTATACTTTAAACCATCACTGCGTGGGTTGGGGACTATATTTAAAAAAGATACTTTTACAGTGTTGAGAGTCCCATTCAAATCAATGCCACTTGCGGGACTACTATGAAGCCAGAAACCATACTGGTTC
Source organism: Neoceratodus forsteri (assembly GCA_016271365.2). Taxonomy (NCBI): domain Eukaryota; kingdom Metazoa; phylum Chordata; order Ceratodontiformes; family Ceratodontidae; genus Neoceratodus; species Neoceratodus forsteri. The sequence goes on from CM028129.1 coordinate 1,422,076,580, forward strand.
CATTCAGTAGGTGGCTCTACAATCTTGAAACAGAAGGGTGACCAAAGCAAAATGGAAAGGTCTTTAACTTTTTAACATATAAATTTGAAATGCTGATTTAGGAGTTCATGCATGCCTCCACGTATTTGAGCCCAGTTTGTCATTTGTTGTTTGGTTCGAGGTGATTGATTTTAGGCCTGTTTACATGGCCAATGTGCTCCGTCTGCAGGTGTACCATCCTCTTTTTCCAGAGTTCCCAAATGATTATGCCTGTGTTTATATGACCCGTCTCAGTGCCAATGCAAGCCACACTAGAGAGGGGCCTCAGTCTCTGGGTGGCTGGCAACTCAGCGACATCAGTCACTGTGCACTATCCACTTGCTTTAGAATGCATCCCTACTCCTGGGGCAGCTTGAAGAGAGAATCAGAGGATGACTTGCCATGCTTCAGTAATTGTCCACATGGCCACTTTTGTACCGCTGCAACCCACACGCTCAGGTTGGAAAGGTGGCCACATAAACATGCCTTTTGATAGTGGTAAGGCATCGCCAGTGCCCCTCTATAACTGGGAGAAGCAGAGGTGGGGGGTGAACAGGTGAAAAAAAAAAGCAGTGCTCCTCTATAACTGGGAGAAGTGGAGGTGGGGGTGAATGGGGAGGGGAAAAAACATTAAGTGGCATATACAAATGTTTATCTTCACTGTTTTCTTGTACTTGCAGTATTTGTACAACTCTTGCCTAGAGAGCCAGTCACAGGACATCTGCTGTAACTATTTAAACACCCTGAGATGTGGCAAACCCAGCGACAGTGGTGGATGCATGAAAGGTTGGCTCCTTCACAGGCACTTTTTATTTTATTATGTTATTATGTTATTATTTTCAGGGTAAATTGGGAAATTTTCAAGAACATCTCCTCTACAGAGCCGCAACTTTGAAATTGTAAACTGCTTGCGCCACGCTGGCGACCTGGGTTCGGGAAAGACCTTGGGTTATCGGACAGCCAGCGCAGAAGGGGGAGGGATGGAGCAGGACTGAGTAGCCAAAAGGCAGCTCTCCTCTCCTGGGGTGGTTTTCATCTCCCCCCCCATAGTTCTATTCACACTGGGTGGAGTTCCGGTGGGTAGAATAGGTGGGAAGGGGTGGCAGTGTAGCGGAAGGGAACCCCAGGGTGTGGCATGCGCCTCCATATGCATGTGCACACCTGGGGGATGGGGAGAAATGGGGAAAGCCGATAAAAAACAATAATTAAAAAAAAAAAAAAAAAAGAAAGAAAGTAAACTGTAGGCATCAGGACCACTTGGAAATGTTTGCCTAACAGAGGCTGCTCACATTGACGTACATTGGTACTGCCTATATGATGTGGGTGACCCCATCAATTCTCAGTTCTTTTCTCCCACCCATAACTGCTGTGACCATGAAGAGAACGTTTACATCCATTTTGGTTGATTGGTTTCTTGTTTTACTATTATACTTAGCAACTGCGTACCATCATCGAGTCCAGTGAAGAAGTTAGAAAGTACAGTTATGTAAGAACTTACTGTAACAGTAGACCTTCGAGAGGCACTCTTGCAGCAGGCAACACTGGAAGGACTAAGCTTCCAAGCACTAGAACCACATGGAAAACTTCTAGCTAGCAATCTACAGCGGGGGATCACCCCCAACATCGGCACGCCGATGTCTACCTATGGTATAAAGGGTGGTCCCCAGCTACATTTCAGTTCTCCTGCTGGGGACTCCGCATGCCCAGAAAAGAGAGAACAAAGGTGGTTCCTCATAACTGAGGAAAGCAGAGAAGCCAAGAAGGAGAGAACAACAACCAGTGGGTTGGAGGTGGAAAGCAACGCCTGCTGCAAGAGATCCTCTCAAAAATCTACTGTTATGGTAAGTTCTTACGTAACTGTACTATCTTACTTCAAGGGGGCTCTTGCAGCAGGCAACATCAGTAGGACTGAGTGACAAGCAGTATCAGAATTGATCCAGTCAGCAGGGAGGAGGAAGGAGCAGGCATAGAATAACTATGGAAGAAGGCCTTGAAGGACAGCGAATCAGAAGCTGGCCCTACACCTAGAGAAAATGTCCAAACTGTAATACCTGATGAAGGTATGGACAGAATTCCAAGTGGCGGCTGCACAGATGTGTGCAGCAGACACATTCTTGAAGGAAGCAACTGAGGTGGCCATGCCTCTGGTAGAATGGCCTTTAACTGGACCCAGTAAAAGCTTGCCGTACTTACGGTAGCAGTAAATACAATTCATTGACCATTTAGATAGAAACAGGGCTCCTTGTCTCCTAGGAGCAAATGAAACAAACAACTAATCAGACTTTCTGGTAGTACAGGTGTGATCCAGATAGTACCTGAGCACTCGGTGTACATCTACAATATGAAGTAAGGCCTCCCCCTGATTAGAATACTCAGGAAAATACACAGGCAGGTGGGTGGATTGATTTAGTGGAAACTCAGACACCACCTTGAGAAGAAATTTAAGATTAGTTTGCAAAGATACCCTGCCTTTGTGAAAAAACAAATAAGGCTCTTTACATATCAGAGCTTGCAGTTTGGAAATCCTCTGAGCAGAAGTAATCGCAACTAAAAATAATGCTTTCCAAGAAAGGAAGCGTAGCTTGCAACTTGTGACAGGTTCAAAAGGAGGCAACATAAGCTTTTCCAAAATGAACAAAAGGTCCCATAGCAGGACACGGTCCCCAATGGGAGGTTTCAAATGCAACATACACCGCAAGAAGGTGCGGGAAAGGTCCAGTTGAGCAATGGTTTTGCCATCAACAAGTGCATGGTATGCAGAGATGGCGGAAGGTGCACCTTAAATGAGGAGTAATCCAAACCCGAGTCTCAAAGGGATAGGAGGTACTCCAGGATGAGATTCGCCAGACAGGTGAAGGGATCCAAGTGCTGAGTGGTGGCTTAAATAGAGAAGCACTTCCAATTCATGGCATAGGTGGCCCTGGTGGAAGGTTTCCTAGTGGCCACCAAGACATCCGCCACCTGGGATGAAACCCCAAAGTGGGAAATAGCTTAGTCTGCAGGAGCCACACATGAAGATGCTGTGATTTGAGGTTTGGATGGACCAGAGTGCCTTGCTCCTGGGAGAGCAAGTCGGAGCACAGGGGTAAGGGGACTGGAGGCTCCGCAGTCAATTGTTGCGACAGTGGAAACCATATCTGACATGGCCAGTAGGGCACTATGAGAATCATCTCTGCCCCCTCTGACTGAAGCTTGAGAAGCACCCTCTGCAGGAGTGGAAAGGGAAGAAAAGCATACAGGAACCTCCCTGTTCAAGAGAGGGACAACGCAACGTGCCAGAAAACACCAGGCCCTAGATCAAGCGAGCAGAAATTGGGCAGTTTTGCATTGAGTGGGGATGCAAAAAGGTCCAGCTCAGAATGGCCCACTTGTCAAACAGGTCCTAGACCATGGAGGTTAGAAGCTCCCATTCATGAGCCCTCACCCTGGACCTGCTTAGTCTGTTGGCCAGGACATTTTGAACACCTGGAACATGTTCGGTGGTTAGTTCCAGGTTGTGCTGAATGGCCCAGTACCAGACTCTCATGGCCTCTCTGCAAAGGAGGTAGGAATGAGTCCCCCCTTGCTTGTTGATGTAGTAGACTACTGACATGTTGTCTGTCTGAACCAAAAGAGGGCCTGGAACAAGGTGAGTTTGGAAGGCCTGCATCACGTAAAGGACGGCCCTCATCTCCAAGACATTGATGTGGAGATGTTGCTCGCCCTCTGACCAGATCCCCTGCATTTGACAATGGGCTAAATGGGCACCCCAGGCCCGAGGCATCTGTAGTCAGAATCTGTTGTGGGGATACTTTTCTGAAAGAAACCCTTTTGAGGAGATTGGAGGATTCTGACACTATTCCAGGGTTTGCCTCACTGAACTGGAGACCAGAACCTACTGGTCTAGGTCGTCAGTGTGCTGGTACCATTGGGCTAGAAGAGTCCATTGAGGTACCCTCATATGCAGGCTGGCTAGGGGAAACTGTGGTTATAGCCTCTGCCATGTGCCCGAGGAGACACAGGAAAGACCTGGCTGGGACATGCTGAGAAGAGAAAACCAGCTGGGCCTGCGCTACCAAACATTCCGCTCTGTCCTGAGGCAGGAATGCTTTGACCGGTGACAAGTCTATGATCGCCCCTATGTACTGAAGGCACTGGCTCAGCAGGAGACAAGACTTGGGGAATTTAGAGTAATCCCCAGAGCCTGGAACAACCAAAAAGTGGAATCCAGTGTCCGGATCTCAACTGAGTCCTGGAAGGGGCTGTCAACAGCCAGTCATCCAGGTAAGGGAAGACATAATGCCCCTGTCTCTGTAGGGCCACAGCCACCACTGCTAGGCACTTGGTAAAGACCCGGGGGGCTGAAGGAGCCAAAGGGGAGGGCCCAAAACTGAAAATGGTTCCCTTAAAAACAGAAATGGAGGGACTGACAATAGGGTGGGAAAACCAGGATATGGAGATAGGCATGCTGCATATCTAGTGAACACAGCCAGTCCCCCTGGTGAAGAAGGGGCAGCAACCTTGAAGGGTCATCATCCTGAAATTCTTGTACTCTATGTACAGATTCAGGCAGCTAAGATCCAGAATCAGTCTCCAGTCCCCTGTCTTCTTGTGGATGAGAAAGAAGTGGGAGTAGAACCCCTTCCCTCTCTGTGCTGGGGGAACGGGCTGTATTGCCCTTTTGTGCAGCAGGGCCTGAATTTCCTCCTGAATGAGGAGGACATGGGCCTGAGGCTAATGGGACTGCAAGGGAGGGTTGTCCATAAATTCCAGAATGTACCCCTTTTCCACCATCTAGAGGACCCATAGTTACAGTGCACCACCCATCAAGGTATAGGGAAAAGTGACACCCTCACCGCCTCCCCCAAGACCTCTGCTGGAGGAGGAAGTTGAGCAAGGAGTCAGACAGTAGTGCAGAGGGTCGGCAGAGTGGCTGGGGAGGATCTAGGGGCCCTAGGCATGGAAGCTCCAGCCAGTTACATAGAAACATAGAATTTGACGGAAGATAAGGACCACTTGACTCACCTAGTCTTCCCATTTCCCTACCTAATGGATAAGCTGCAGATCCTAGTTAACCAACAGCTTACTTCCTCCTACCCCCCACTAGAATTGCCTTATGTCTGTCCCATGCATTTTTGAATTCCCCCACTGTTTTTGACTCTACGACCTCCTCAGGAAGGCTGTTCTATGTATCCACAACCCTCTCTGTGAAGAAATACTTCCTCACATTACCTCTGAGCCGTGCCCCTCTATCTTCAAATTGTGCCCCCTTGTTTTTGCACATCTCTTTTTCTGAAAGATGCTACCCTCTTGGACATTGTTGATTCCCTTGAGGTATTTGAAAGTTCCTCTCATGTCTCCCCTCTCCCTCCTTTCCTCAAGGCTATACATCTTTAGTTCCTTTAGTCTTTCTTCATATGTCTTCTGATGCAGACCCTGCATCATTTTGGTTGCCCTCCTCTGGACAGCCTCCACCCTTTCTATGTCTTTGTGGAGATGGGGTCTCCAGAACTGTACACAATACTCCAGATGTGGTCTTTCCAACTGGCTGTACAGAGGGCCAACAACTTCTTGTTTTCTACTGGTGATGCCTCTTCCTATGCATCTCAGTATCCCCCCAGCCCTCCTTACTGCCTTCTCACATTGCTGGCCCACCTTTAGGTCATCTGAAGTGACTACCCCCCAGGTCCCTTTCCATTTTTGTTGTTGTCAGTATTTCACCCCCCATTGTGTACGCTTCCCCTGAGTTTTTGTTTCCCAGATGCATTACCTTGCACTTCTTTGCATTGAATCTAAGCTGCCATACATTTGACCATTCCTCCAACCTTGCCAAGTCCCTTTTCATCCTTTCCACCCCACCTTGTGTATCAACCCTGTTGCAGATCTTTGTGTCATCTGCAAAGAGACATACTTTCCTTCCAGTCCCTCTGCAATGTCACTTATAAAGACATTAAAAAGGACCAGCCCCAGTACTGAATCCTGCGGTACCCCACTAGTAACTCTCCTTTCTTCACTGTGGACTCCATTTACTATTACCCTCTGTGTCCTGTTGTCCAACCAGTGTTTTACCCAGGCTACCACCCTGGGACCCACTCCCAGGCTGGCTAATTTGTTTATTAATCTTTTGTGCGGGACTGTGTCAAATGCCTTGCTAAAGTCTAGGTAGGCCATGTCCACAGCCCCACCCTGGTCTACTGCTTTGGTCACCCAGTCAAAGAAATCAATTAGATTTGTCTGACATGACCTTCCTGCTGTGAATCCATGCTGCCTTGGGTCCTGTGTCCCACTGGCCTCTAGGTACTCAACAGTTCTTTCCTTCAGAAGTGATTCCATCATTTTCCCTACCACTGAGGTCAAACTGACAGGTCTGTAGTTTCCTGCCTCTGTCTTGCTCCCACTTTTGTGAAGGGGAATCACATCCACCCTCCTCCCATGATTTATTAAAAAGGGTAGTCAGTGGAGTTACTAGTTCTTTTAGAATTCTGGGGTGAATCTCATCAGGCCCCATTGCTTTATCCACCTTCAGTTTTAAGAGTTCTTTCAGAACCCTTTCTTCTGTGAAAGGACTAATATCAACCCCCTATCCAGAGTGCTTCTATTGACTGGATTAGGTATTTCCCCCTGCTTTTCCATTGTGAATACTGAGCAGAAGTATTTGTTCAGTATCCCTGCTTTTTCACTGTCACTCTCTGCCCAACCACCTTCCTCTTTGTTCAGCCTCAGTATCCCTGCCTTAGTCTTTCTTTGCTCCCTAATGTACCTGTAAAAGGTTTTATCCCCCCTTCTTAACTGAGTTGGCTAGCTTTTCCTTGATTTGGACCTTTGCTATTCTGCCTGCCTTACCCGCTTAGTCCAAATGGCGAGTGTGGCCGAAGCGTAGACCCGCTTGCTGAACTGGCCAACCTGGTGAGACTCCTTATCAGTAGGATGGATGCTGAGGTGTCTAGGCTTCTTGGTGCCGTCATGAGCCACATTCATGACCACAAAGTCTGCCTCCGGCTGCTCCCCCAAATAGGATTTACCAATGGGGGCATGATGAAGGCAGTCAGCCTTCTTAGCCAAGGCCGGAGCGGAGGAGGGTCGGTTCCAGGTGGCCTTGGTGACATCCTCATATGTTTCAATGAGGGGTGGCACCACTAAGGAAAGAATCTTCTTTCTGTGGAGACAGACCACCAGATGGTGAGTGAGTTGGGTGGAAGCCTTGTGCTTAAAGGTGCCTCTGGGCTGCTGGCCCTTAGGCTGCTGTCTAAGGGTCCGGCCAAAGGACTGACATTGGTTGGACCTGGGCTGAGAATGGTACAAAGACTGCACCGATCTCAAGACTATGCCCAATTCCTGTAGGTGAGAAAGAATGTCCTGAGCGTCCCTGCCAAGATGGACAGATCCCTGGAAGAGGGCATTCAGAATTTTTGCCTGCACATCTGGCGCAAAACCTGATACCTGAAGCCAGGAGTAGCGATGGATGCAGACACCAGTAGCTGCCGTTCGACCAGCTGCATCCACCGTGTCATAAGCAGCATGAAGGACATGGTTGCCCATGTCCGAGCCCGACTTAAGGAGCTGGACCAGTTGGGTTTTGGTGGGATTGTCGGGAAGGGCCTGCACAAGATCCAAGGCTTTGTCCCATAAGGTGTTTTGATACTGCACCAAATGGGCTAGGTAGTTTTGAGTCCAAATGGCGAGTGTGGCCGAAGCGTAGACCCACTTGCTGAACTGGCCAACCTGGTGAGACTCCTTATCAGTAGGATGGGTGCTGAGGTGCCTAGACTTCTTGGTGCCATCATGAGCCACATTGATGACCACAGAGTCTGCCTCTGGCTGCTCCCCCAAATAGGATTTACCAATGGGGGCATGATGAAGGCAGTCAGCCTTCTTAACCAAGGCCAGAGTAGAGGAGGTTCAGTTCCAGGTGGCCTTGGTGACATCCTCATATGTTTCAATGAGAGGTGGCACCACTAAGGAAAGAGTCTCCTTTCTGTGGAGACAAACCACCAGATGGCGACGTTCGTGGTCTAATTCTTCTATCTACCAGCCCATCAAGGACTGAATATGCCACATGATGTCCATAAATGTAGGATCATCAAGAGGGGGATCTAGGGATTTCTTTGGGGGTTTCAGGATTGTCCAAAGGCCCCCTGGCATCATCAAAGTTCTCTGAAGAGGAAGAGGAGGAATCCCTGCCAGAGGGGTCATTTTCTGGGACCGGCATTGGTGGGCGATGTTCCTCCTTGCATTGGTCCATTCGAACCGGAGAGTGTCCTGGGGTTGGTTAGCTCCCACTCAGCCTGAGTCCTGAGGAAGAAGGTACCAAGGAGGTGGTGTGGGTGGCCTCCTGGGGGTCTTCTTATCCTTCATGAAAGCTCATCAGGCTGAGAAAAGTGCATTGTAATCCACCAGTGGAGGTGGGTTATAAGGTGGGCATGGATACTGAAGAGGTGGTGCCAGGTACCCCAGCATCATTCTCTAGTGCATGGGGTACCCTGGCACTGGTCCTACAAGCTTCAGTTAACCAGGCATGGGCCCTTCTATCATTGGGTTCCCTGGCGATGGTCTCTGAGGCATTGCGATTCCGGGTGTCAATCCCTCAGGTGCTGGCTGGAAATTGCCTGAAGGGTCAACAGGCGTTGGCTGAGTTTGGGGCAACAATTGTTGAGGCACTGTCGGTATCGACACCGGCAGAGCAGGCGTCAGGTGGACGGGCAAGGGCTGATGCTGATCTGGTGTGACAGGTGCAACCGGCCCCAAAGGGGGAAGTGGAAACCTGTACGGGGGAGCTAGCTCCCAAAGGAGGCAGAGGCAATGCCTGTGTAGAGTAGGTGAGTGCTTGCTCCAGGCATTGCAAAGAGGTGCCGGTCCCGGAGTCAGAAACTGACGTGAGCAACACCAGGACCGGGGGAGCAATGGGCAAGGACCCACCACCCACAGAAGAGAGCCAGGTCGAGCCACCTGGCTGAGGACCCACTGGGTGTAAGAGCCTGAGTATCAGGGGCTTGGAGGCAAGGAACAAAGTCTGAAGCCCTGAGGAGCAGCCACCCGAAACTGAAATGAGGATGGGTGGCTGGCGAACAGGCAGCCCCAAGCAGTGAGGGATTCCAAAGGAGGAGGGCTGACATCCTGCGGGAGGAGGACCCCGAGTCAGTCACTGGCTTATGTGGTGACTGAGAGTGGAAAGCTGACTAGGGAGGGTCCCTGTGCTTGTCCTGGTGCTTATGCTTCCCAGTAGATTTCTTCTTCTGGATGGGAGAAGAAGTCGAAGCCCTGGAGGCCGGGGAAGAGGAAGAACCTTTGTCCTGGAGTTCCTTCTCCATCATGGCTAACTTCTGCTGCTGCAAGAAGCCTTGGAGGGTCTTCAAATGGCATCTCTGTGTGGCCTAGTTGAAGTCCTGGCAGTGCTAGCAGGCCTCAGTGTCGTAATTAAGGCCTAAGCAGAGCAGGCAAGAAAAGTGGCTGTCCTTAGAGGGAAGCTGCTTGCCACAAGCACATTTTGTACGCCAGTCAGAAGATGAGGCTGGAGAAGAAGACATGCACAAATAACTCCAGTACCATTGGATCGAGCATCAAAACTTATTCAGCCATAAGATTGGCTGCTTATCTATTCAGTGAGTTAAATTATCTCTAAGGTGATCTAGCTCACTATGCACTGACAAAGCTCACTGAGTGGCTCCTCACCCAACCAGTCACCAACCACGTCCCATAGCCTTCTGAACTTTTACCACCTGCAGTCTCTGCACTCTACCGCGTGTATGTTTATACCAATGTATGTTTAATCTGTTACTCCGTATCCTAATAACTGTAACAGCATGTGATTGCCAAACCTGTAACCTCAATTATGTAACAAAGAAATAACAGCATGTGACTGCCGAAGCTGTAACCACAATGATGCAACAAAATGTTTTAATGTATTTGTCCTCTTTGTGACGAGGTACCTTTGGAAATTAGCCTCTGGCTCAAAGGTTGTAAACTGATGTACAAATAAATAAATAAAATATAAAATAGGTAAAAGAAACAAAGGCCTGTGATTGTTCAGTTGTGATCAAATGACCATGCATTATTTCAGAACACCGCACAAGTCAGAAATACTTACTGTTCTGAATCAAAGGAAGTATTTTATAATTAATGAGGCACTCCGATGTGTGCGTAATTGTGGGATAATGGCACTTCTTGAGTGCATAAGACACTCTGCATTGCCTTGTGCCTCACTTCCTGTTGTGTGCCACTGTCCCACAATGATGCACACCTTGTGATGCTGTATTGCTTAATTAGCACCCTAATCCTCCCAGTCTTGTATTACATTTTAAGAGGTTACCAGCATAATAATTGATAATAATTATTGGAAGCAGTATGATCATGCCTCCATGTCTGTGAAGGACTGTTTGCTTTGACACCTGTAAAGAATTCAGAATAAAATTTACTTCAGGCACTACTAAAAATGAGGTCTACTATGAAAATATAAGCGGTTCCCTAAAGACGGGAACCACACTACACTGTGACCATCTCCAGTTCCTGGGAACAGCTGAGGAACTGAAGAACTGCAATTAAATTCAAGCTAAAAAAATGAAAAATAACCCTAATTCAGTTGTTCTTAAACTACTGAACATAAAACAGCTTTTGGAGGACTGAGCAGTATTTGGTGCGCAGACACGGAGCGCACGACAGTGATATTATAATTTGTTTTATACTTTTAAAAAAGAAAACGAACCTGCGGTTGGGCATTCCTCTGGGGAGAGGTGGTAAGTTGCAGGCTGTTGCCTAGCAACCTAATTACACTAGGAAGAGCAGTGTGGGATATTGGAGGGCCGAGCTGCTAGCCCAGGAAGGTGAAACCTGGAGCAGTGTCGACGGCCACAAATCTTACTGTTTTAACACTTTTACTTGACGTCTGCACTGCACAAGGTGCTTTTAAATAAGGGAATAGGATCAGAAACAGCAAATACAAGCTTTATTTGTGGGGGCTGTGCATGAGAAACCGGAAGTAACTGGCTGAGCACTTCTGGTCCTCGGACATTTAAACAAACCAGCAGAGCGAGCGGGGCGAGCTTGAGCGTTTGCTGGGGATACCTGGGACCCAGACAAGTAACTGGTATAAAGCCACTAGTGAGCAACCTACTCACAGATAAGGTAGGGATACAGGTCTAAGAAAGAGGGAAGAAGAAAAAATGGCAGCGGCTAAGGGTAGTTGGAGAAAAGGCCTAAATATATGCTCACAATGCAAAATGTACACTGGGGGGCAAGAAGTCAGGACCTCATATGTGAAAGCTGCATGTTAATTAAAATCTTGCAAAAGGAAATTGAACAATTATTAAAAAGGCTGGAAGTTCAAAAGGAGATAGGTGTTTTAGAAAATTTCCTAGACACTATGCCCAAGGATATTGCTATGCAGGGGCATGGTGTTAAACCCAATACAACAACTGAACAATGGCTTGTAGTGTTACCTTTGTCAGAAGACACAGAGGTAGAGGGGTGGGCTCTTGTTCAAACTCAAAACAGAAAATGCAGTGGGGAGGCAGCTGTACAAAAGCGCGCCTATGGAAATGCAAAATAGATTTACCATATTAAGTCCCACTGCAGACACAATGGCAGTGAAAGATAAGGAAATAAAGTATTAGTAGTAAGGAAACACATACAGCTGGAGAAATGAGTAATAGGACTACAACCTCAAACAAAGGGCAGCTGTTACTAAAAAAATCAAGGGCAGATGGAGCGGTCCAGACATCTGTTCAAGAGACATTATACAATGGCAAGAAAAAATCCTGAACTGTGATTGGTCAGTTAGGGGCTGGACCCATGGCATTATCCCAGCATAACACCACAGGTCTAGTCTCAGCACTGTGAACCAATAGAGAATTTTTGATGACCATTTTGAGCTCTTTTGCATCTCCTCTTAAAAACAAAAATATTTTTCCACACTAATAAAACATTCTTTAAAATTATTTTTTACTTTACATATAACAACAAGTCAGTGTATAATAAGAATAATGCACTCAGGGTGTCGTGCTGGGACATGCATGGGGCGTGGATACTTTCGGCCTACTAATGCCCCCAACCCCCAGGCGTGGGCGTTATCCCAGCACACCCTGTCATGCATTATTCCTTTATTAATCAACAGAGCACACAGTCAAAACTTGGTAAAACAAGAGAGAGACATCCTGATAATTAATGATTCAACCACAAGAGGAATAGATGCACTAATATGTAAGGGGAGAAAAAATGCACACAACTGTAAGTATGCTCCCAAGGGTACATTTAGCCGATATAGATAAATTACAGGATGGGTTAATTGAGGGTACTGAAAAACCACTAGTTATACTTCATGTCAGAACTAATGATGTTGGGAGGCATAATTTGGAGACCATTCAAGAAGATTATACACATATTGTAAACAGAATCAGATCCAAGGAAGGGGATGTTATTATTTCCAGTATCCTCCCAGTACATGGGCGATATGCATATAAAAACTGGGCAATATGTAAAATATATATCTGGTTACGCTCCTACTGTAAACAAAACAACATTGGCTTTATGGACAATTCTACCACCTTCAGAAATATATTCGTGTATAAACAAGATGGACTTCATGTAAACAGAGCAGGAGCCAGAATACTGGGCAAAAAAATGAATGATGTAATTTCCTTTCATTTAAACTGGCAAAAGGGGGGGGGTATGGTAAAAACAGAGGAACCAAAATCAAGAATAACCAATAGCATTTATAAGCAAGGATGTAATGGTGTTCTACTCAATGCAAGAAGTAGGGATAATAAATTTGAGGAATTTAAACAGCTATTAGATACTCAGGATATCATCATCAACATTTGATTGACTTATTAAGTAATTACAATTTTAAAATCAGAAAATTAAAAATTCAATACACATCCATATTGCACAATACATATAACTTAATAGGCTGCCGGAAGATTTAGAACGCATAGGTTTTTAGGACAAGCTATCTTGTCGGCAGCAGCCTAAGGGTTAATACAACATGCAATCATGTCGTATAATAATATTACCTTAATATAATTCTTTGTATAAACACGGTCACTATCTTTCTAGTACTCCCCTTTACATAAGTACATTTCCATATAACTTCACAAATTTAAATACCTCAATCTATCCTCTACCCAAATACCACATTCCAGCATATTCATATAGGGAATCAGAATTGCCATAGCTTTTGGGGCCATCTAATTACCCACTGGTTTTTCAATCTTATTTACTTAAATGTAACTTTTTAATTTCAATGACTTCAAGGAGGGACACCACTGCATTTAGGATGTCCACATTTTGGGACCTCAGAAGGAATATGACCATTAAATTGGGTTCAAACCCTAATTTTCCCAATATATTACCCAGCAAATTTATCCAGGGTTCATTATACAATGGACATAATATACATTTACATAAAACTTCTTTTTATTTAATTGCACTCTATAAATTCAATTTCTTATTGTTTGTTATACATGTGAATCTATATCTTGTAATCAATTTTCTCCATCTAGGATAACTTATAAGATTCAGATATGCCTCAAATTTGTGTATTCTTTTATTATCTTGCATCCATTTGCAAATGTTATAGTGTTTACACATAGCCAAATCCCTTTGTGTATATGTATCCCCGATTCTTTCATTATTTATTTGTTTAATCAATTCAGATAGAAAGCTTAAAAATTTGATATGCTGTCTAACAAACCTAGCAGTTTTATAACCTCTTCGAGTATTCTTATACAAGGACAGATTATTTTTTGTTTATAATATTCAATAGCATCCTCGAGACATTGTCGCGGTAATTAAAGTGCTTTTCATTTTATATACCTTTAACCAACAATTTACTTGTCTTTGGCGAATGTGACATTCAATTGGTAATTGACCCAATTCAGATCTTATAAATGTTGACAGTGTACAATTTGGCAAACCCAGTATCGTCTTGTAGAATTTACTTACAATTGTTTCTAACTTAACATTGTTACTTAGCTCCCAAATTTCAGCTCCATATAATATCTGGTCCCTGAGTTTTGAATTCATGATTTTTAATATGCCTTTCACTGAACAGCCTCCATACTTATGTGCAAAGGCATTTAAGATGGGGAAAAATCTATTTGCTTTACCCTCTACTTCCCTTAGATGTTTATTCCATGTTCCATCTCTATCCAATACCAATCCCAAATAACAGAATTCATTAACCTCTTGTAATGGCTTGTTATTGACTATATATTTGAAAGCTTTAGCCCTAACTCCATATACCATCACTTTTGTTTTGTCATAATTTAGTGCTAAATCTGCCTCTTTGCATTCATTAGCAAATTTGTTGAGCATTCTATTTATGCCCAAATAACTAGTAGATATAAGTACCACATCATCACCCAAAGCTAAATATGGACACAGGGTATTTCCAATGTTTGGCATATGATGTTCTAAACTATACATGCTGTTCAACACAGTTTGGAAATACAAATTAAATAACATAGGGAAAAGCGTACAACCTTGTTTCACTCCTACATTAGACTAAATAATTCTATTAAACTTCCATTATTGGAATATCTAATGCTGGTATAATTATTTTGGTAAAGATTTTTAATGATACCTAAAATTGACATATCAATCTCCAATCCTTCCAATCTTTCCCATAATTTGACTCTATTAACCCTATCAAACGCTGTCTTCAGATCAATAAAGACGCAATATAACTTCTGTTTTTTTATTTTATTATATTTGTATATTAAATGTGTTATTACTAAACATTGGTCTATTGTAGACTGCCCTGTTTCAAAACCTGCCTGTGCCACATCTATAATCCTATTACTTTCTATCCATGTACTTAGTCTATTATAAATTATCCTAGTAAATACTTTTTCTGTACAGTCTAAAAGACTAATTGGACGGTAACATTCCGGTTTACTTTTGTCACCTTTTTTAAATAACGGTACTATGATATTAAGTTTCCAACTTTCTGGAACTATCTTCTGTTTCCATATTGAGTTGAACAGAATCACCACGAATGGTATCCATTGAGAAGCCATACTACTAATGATGTCAATAGGAACCCCATCGGGCCCAGGGGCCTTATGTTTTTTGAAAGATCTAAGTACTTCCTCTATTTCGGTAACTATTATGGGACTGGGTACGCTGACTGATAATCCGTCATCTTTCATTCTATTTTGGTACTCCAATTTCTCTACACAACAGAGATTTTTGTAATACTGCACCCGTACATCGGGTTCAATATGGGCTTTCATTTCCCCTCTATAATATTTTGTGCCCTTGTTTACTATATTCCAAAATGTTTTGTCATCTCTCGAGCTTACAGCTTCCTCCAATTCTGTCCATAACTGAGTCTGGTACTTACATCTACTATTCTTTAACACCAAATTGTACTCTTTCCTTAATTGGTTTATTTTTTATTATTAGCAATGTTAGGATTCTTTTTTAAGATTCTTAACTGACTATTAAGTTTCTTCTTAGCAATTTTACATTCTTTACTGTACCACTTCTGTCCATCCCTTTTTACTATGACTTGATCCCTAATAATAATGTTTCTTATATTACCCATAATAGTATTGAAAGTAACTATTAACTTCAAATCCTCCTTTATAATTACTTCATGTAAGTTATCCAATATACATCTAACAATCATAATTTGTTTAAATTTCCCACTATCAATAATTTTCTAACCTATACAATTTTCTTTAACCACTTTGAAGAAATCTCTTCCCGGTTCTTTTATAGAGTGGCCACCCGTCCAGATCAATTAGAAATTCTAGTGCTGAATGCTGACTTTCCAAAGTTGACCTTATCTTTAAATTGACACAATTAGATAACATGTTTAAATTTACACAAATGTAGTCAATTACTGATGTCCCATTGCCTCCCTCATAAGTATAATTTCCTGGAATATCACCTGTTGAGCGTCCATTTACTAAGAGGAAATTTCTATCACTTAATAACTTGTGCACCTCAACCCCTCTCTTATTAACATTATCTCTTGATTGCCTTTCAGACTTCAAATTGCTTGTTCAGCTGAGCCAGTGAATACATCAAGTCATCAGATATCCCTTGTAAATTACCCATTCTAGCATTTAAGTCACCAACCATTATTATTTTGCAATTTGGATATTCTATCTG
This sequence comes from Neoceratodus forsteri, assembly GCA_016271365.2. NCBI lineage: Eukaryota > Metazoa > Chordata > Ceratodontiformes > Ceratodontidae > Neoceratodus > Neoceratodus forsteri. The sequence continues at coordinate 1,422,092,690 of CM028129.1, forward strand.
AATATTATCTAATTTTAGTGATAATTTTTGTATCCAATCCCTGTCGTTATACTGTATTTACTATTGTCCGGTGGGGCATAGATGTTTATTAATATTAATTCTTCCAATCCTGCCTCAGAAACTTGAGCCATTAAGAGGCTTTTACTGTCAATGAATATTTCTTTTGTTCTAACACTTGTTTTTAATCTACAAAAAATTACCACCCCACTCACATTTCTGCCATATTTTTTATATTTTTCCACATTCTTTACTTAAGGGGTGGGATATTCAGAAGGGTTGCACATGGCGCAACACAGGTGCGCCATGCACAACCCACTGATGTGCCACAGTGGGATATTCAAAAGGGGAAAGTGCATGGCACAAATTCCGATGCGCCGGGGTGCATCAGTAATGTATGCGGTGCACATAGGGGAGGCGTGCCCATGCATACTCCACACATCCCGATATTCAGCCCGGGATGTGCTGAGCAGATGCAGGCGCAACCCCTACCTGCACCGCACACAGTTGATCCAAAAAAACATGGAGCAACAGCTGGCCACCCACAGGTGAGCTGCCGTATTGCAGGGCACAACACGGCAGCTGCCAGCTGTGGGTGGCCACCTGAGCTCTGGCGGCACCGTCCGTCGTGGTAGCACCCCCCCATCCGATCGCAGGCATACATTTCAATGAACAATATTCCAATATCCCTGGTGGTCCAGTGGACCACATCCAGCCTGATCACAGGCACAAGTATTGAATTAGAAATGTCCTATATCCCTGGTGGTCCAGTGGACCGCTTCCAGCCCGATCATGGGCAGACATATTAAAATAATAAAGTCCTATATCCCTAGTGGTCCAGTGGACTGCTTGAAGCCAGATCGTGGGCAGAAGTATAAAAATAAAGATGAAATCCCATCCCTGGTGGTCCAGTGGATTGCTCACAACCCGATCGCAGGCAGAAGTATAACAATAAAGATGTAATCCCATCCCTGGTGGTCCAGTGGTACCTCCCACCCTCCCACTGAGTCCCCCACGCTCCCCCCCAGTCAGCGCGGGCAGCATCTCCCCACCCACAAGCGCGCCCGGCCACCCGCAACTGACTGCATACAGTACAGCTGTGTGCCCATTGGATCTGGCGTGGGCCAATGGAGATGTAGACTATACTACACAGTCCAGATATGTGAACATATTTGGACTCTGTAGTACTGCATGGTCTGCATGCCCATTGGGGTACTTTGCCACTTGTGCAGGGGGCATTGGTCCCGACGGCTGCAGTCTGGCAGGGTGGCAGGTGTCACCGATCGCACACCTGCATGCAATGGGAATGATGATGCAAATGGTCCCATTTGCGCCTTGCATGCATTATGGCCCCATTTGCATGTGCACTTTTGAATATCATGGTTGTTGCACCTAGCACAATGGCACTTGTGCTAAGCGTCCCCTGCCCCTCTCTGGCCACTTGCGCTGGTGCAGTGCCACTGCACCATGCAATGCGAGGTAGCCACAGAGTGAAATATTCAGCTGGTGCTGAAGCAATGGCGCAGCACCATTGAATATCACCCTGTCAGTGCCCTGGCACATCCCAGTTGTGCTGCGCCCAGGCTTGCACCACAGCCTGGCTCAGTCTGAATATTCCACCCAAGATGTATAACCCTCCAGGTAAACAACCCCAATTGTCCATGTCTCTTGTAAGCATTTAAAGTCATAATCATTCAAATATCTTAACATCTGCGGCTCACCCAATCTATCCTGTAATCCGGATATATTCCATGACAATATATTGATCCTTTGATCTTCCCTAATTTCCTTCCTTCTCAGTGGTGTCCCTCCTTGAGAAGCCATTATTTGTCAATGATCCAAGTCAATCAAAGCTTCATATCTATTTTCTGTTTCAATCATAGCTTTCCACACCTTGTTTTCAAACCCAGTATGATGCCATTGTGCATTCTTTGTTGTTGTTTCACAGTAGGATAAATACCTAACCCATCCAGTGCCCCTTGTTTCTACAACAATTCATACATCCTCCCTTTTTTTAGTTTCAGCATTATCTGTCCATCTGTTTCCCATCAAACTGCATTTATCATTTCATTAGTGCAGACATGTGTGTTCAGCAATGTGATTAGGGTAGTAGCCAATTTGTTTCTAAAGTTATTATTATTTTCTAAATGTAGTTGTTTTAAACCAAAACTAGATAATTCGATGTCATTGTTTTCAAATGATTTTTCTACAGCATACAATTCTGGGAAAAGATCACCCATCAGTACTATTTCACTAATCTGAATTCCCAGCTTACACAATTCTTTTGAAACTTGGTTAATTGCTTTTAAAATATAGAATTGGTCTGTTACTGCTAATATCAATTCTGTTTCGGCTATAGGTCTAATTATACTAATGCATTCCAACGCATGTCTGCTTCCTCAAAGAGCTAAAGCTAGAAGGTTCTTGATCATCACAGACAAATTCTCATCCATTTCATTTGGCAAACAAGACATACCATACAAAGGAAGTACAAAATCAGTTCTTAACGTTTTTGTTAAAAAAAAAAACACTTACATTTCTTTTGATATTCACCATGTTCCCCATCCTTATTGCCCTTGACACCAGTATTTTCTTTTTTCTCCTCCTTTTCATTATCCTCCTTAGAAATATCCACTATTAATTCTGGGGTAGTATCCTGGGTTTCTTGTTCCTTATTATTTTCTATACTCATATCAGCACTTTCTGGTTATTTTTTCTCACTTCATGGCATTTCTTTCTTCTAACGTGTTGTTCTCTATTCCCATTTCTGGTCTTTTTCTTTCTTAACTTCCTTTTACACCCTTTTCTATCCATAGTTCCACTACCTTTCTTACCCTTCTTTAATTTTGCAACCTCTATGCCTATATTCTTATTCTCTGCATTTAATACTTCTTTTTCTTTTATCTGTTCATTTAATTTCTCATTTATAATGATTAGTTTCTCCTCCTCCATTTTTTTCAGTTATGGAGTTCTTCTCTAGGGCCATACTATCTAGTATCTTGTCATTTACATTCTGTTTACTTTTTTGCTTTCCGGCTAACTTAATTTCTTGATCCTCACCTTTTTTCCAAAGTGTTGGAAACTTATTCTTAAGCTCTAGGCAGATACTGTTGTTCCTTACTAATTTATCCGGTAACGATACACATTCCATGGAGTTCTCACATGACAAAACCCCATCCCCTACTTCCTCTGATTTTGATTGATCATAGTTAAATTGTTTAGATATATTATCAAAATTTGACTGTTCCTTAGTCCGCTCCCACTCCCCATCCTGTTTATTTACCAATTGGTCCAATCGCCCCTTGTTTTCTGTGCTGATACCTTTCAGGAAGGACAGGTCTTTTTTAATGTCCATCAGTTGTTGGTACAGGAACAAATTAGCATTAAGTGGGTCTCTGAGTGTCCTTACTACTTCACCGGGCAGCCCTTCTATATCTGAAAAAACTGGGTTACGTGTACAAATTGACTATGAATAACTCACATCCTCAACAGACTTTAACTCATCTTTAGACTCCCTTTGTTTTCCTGTATTTAATATAATAGGATTTTTTAAACAACCTGTATTTTCTGAGTCTTCTCTTATTGATTCCCTCATATTCCTAACTGTTTTGTTTAACATCTGTAAATTGTTAATTGTTGCAGATATATTCATATGAGGACTAAATTCCTTATCCACACTTAAATCCTCTTTCCCATTTCTTGTACTAAGACTAGAACCTTCATGTGACACTGCTTCCCCAGACATACTGGTAATGATTTTAGGTGTAGGAAAAGAAAATACAGATTGACTTTCTAATCTTTCTATTCCATCCATTCTGGTTTTGCACAGAAATTTCAAAATGTCTCCATTTGGAGTAGAGGTATGTGGTAATTCATTATCATTGACATTGTCACCACCATTAATTAATTCACCTAATTGTACCCCATTCAACTCCCCCAAGGATTTCATTAATTTTTTTTCTTTGGATGTCCTTTGTTTATTATATTTCAGTGCCCCAAGTTTTAATGGTAAGCCCTTTTGCTTTTGTATTTTTCCTTTACGTAATTTGTCCATATCTTGATCATCCCTAGTTTTGACTCTCCTACTTCTTGTTACTGCAGGCATTTTTACTGTTTTCTAATGAGAAACACAAAACCACGAAGTATAATATAAAATATAATAACTAAACCTCAGATTAAAAAAGTACAATATGTATTGTGCAATATATTTATGCTAAAACATTGAAAGAAACAAACTACCTCCCAATATCAATTAAACTGGGGGGCGTGGCCAAGCTACAGAGCAGTATGGAGGCTTAATCTTGGGCTCTGGCTTAATCCATCAAATATCTCTTCCATCCTGCAGTAAATACTGGTTCTTTGACTAAATAATTGTAGCTAAAGGAGAGACAAATGCCTAATGATGTCAAAGCTTCCAAAAAAACAAACAAGGATTTCATTCAATAGATCTAAATCTCAGCCAACAAACAGAGGCCTATCTTATTCTACAGCACCAACTGATCCACAGGACTTGCCTGAGACCTCTGCTGGACATATGCATAATCAGCAGGAACTGCAATCAGAGCAAATGATGGCAGAGCACTACAGATCAATTGAGAGACTGATACAAGATTTAAAACATGATTTAGGGACTTGCATGGAAATGGGATTGGAGAATGTAACATCCCAACTACAGCATATTCAACAGAATGTTAATGTTTTATCTGAAACAGTGGATGCCCATAAACTGCGGATTGAGGAAATGCAGGCCCGAGTGAGCTCTCAGCAAGACACTAGTAGTGCAATGCATATTGATCTACAAAAATCCCTGAAATATATTGAAAGATTGAAACAAAGCATCGACGATCATGAAAACCGGGAAGGACGCTGTAATATAAGAATAGTGGGCCTACCTGAATCTGTGGAAGGTCAAGATTGTGCAAGTTACATCCAAAAGTGGCTGAAACAAGAGCTGAACCTCCCACCTGAAATAAAACTGGAGATCCAATGAGCTCACTGATCGCCTGGGGCCAGACCTGCTCTGGACCAGAGACTACTCCATATAATTGTAAAATTTCTTAGATACATGGACCGACAGAGAGTGCTAGAGAAAGCCAGAGCACATGCAGGGTTTTAAATAATTGATTAGCAGTTTTTTTCTTGGGACAATACTAACTGTACAGAAAGTATTTATATAGGTTTTCTAGAAGAGGTATGTTTCTTAAACACAGTGAGGCAAGTGCTGTGCATTTTCACAATGTTTTAGCACTTTTATGAGCAAAATGCTAATCAATTTTTAGAGTTAAATAAAACCCTGATATGGTCCCTTAATGGTGCAGCAGAGCCAAGTGAGTATTTTCTCCGATTATTCTTTCCAATTACAACAGCACAGACAGGCGTTTGCAGAGGCGAAGTGAAGATTACATGCCATAAACTCTCAGTTTTCACTGATTTACCCAGCTCGCCTTATTACAAGGTCTGAAGGAAAACCACCGTGTTCATTCACTTCGGTGGAGGCAGTCCTGCAATTCGTGGGGGAGATGGAGGAAGAGAGAAGGCACAGAGAGGCCTGAAGAAAATTATTGTTGATACAGGGACAAGAAAGTGAGTAAACTTGTACCTGCAGCTGAGATCTATGCAGTGCTGAGGTACTCCTAGTGACTGAACACTTAAGGCTCTGATTTCTCCTTGTGTTCCATAGCTCTGAGAAGGGGCCTATAACAGCAGGGGTGAAGAGTTAATTTGTACTACATCGCGGAGCCTATTTTGAATGGTGCAACACTGGGGAGATCAAGCGGTTAGACAGACATTTCGTGTGGTCTTTTGGACCTAGGAACTTTTGTTTATGCTTTCTCTATCAGGCCCATTTGACAAGGTGTGAAAATTTGGTGAAATACAAATGGACCTTGACATAAACTAGACTTGAGTTACTGTGTGGACTTTGGGGGAACATTTGTGTACTGCTCATTATGGAGTCTTTTTCCTGAAGATAGCCCCTGGTATGTGTGTGAATAAGGTGATGAAAGATAAATACAGCATTACTGGATTGGATGTGTGGAATTCTGTGGACCCCTTAACTAGATCAGGTACAGGAGCTATCTTTGCTTTGTTCATGTAATTTAAAGAAAGGGAATGTTAAAATAAAAAGAAATGGTCAGAGAATCAACAAATCTATTTTCTTTTCTATCTACCCTCTCTGGCTGGTGGGGGGAGAGAGTTGGTGTTTAAATATTTAATATACTGGGGGATGGGGGAAGGGTATGAGTAGACAATAGTATGATACTGTTGATGGGGACTGTCTCCAGAGAGCTGGTGAAGGGGGTTGTGTGGGGGTCCCCCCTCTCCCTGAGGGGTCTTGGGGGCAATTTTGGACAATAATGATTTATCTCTCTTTAAAGCACAAATGGGGACATTGGAGCAATGTTGGTTTTAAACTGTTTGAAGCATTGTAAATGGGCCATTTCACCCCCCGGAGCAATTCAGATGGGGGGAGAGACTGGCTCAGAGAAGGACTTGAATGGCGGTAGTGGCTACGGAGGGGGGGCGGTGGGCCCTGTCCATCCCGGCCATGGGGTGGCCCTTCAACTTTAGGAGGCTGAGGGTAATCTCTAAGCAACCCCAATGTTTTGCTTCCTCAAGTCTCCAAGGGTGGGGATACTCTCTGCTACCAGTCAGAGGGAGGGTTTAGGGGATGGAAGGGAGAGCGGTATAGAGGGTTCCAGATTAGTGGGCCCTGAAAATACCAAATAATGGAGAAAATAATGTTTTTGATGGATTGAAAGCTCTATCCACGAAAGTTAGGGTTTGTACAGTAGAGGAATGCAAGGTGGGGGAGGGAAAGAGGGTAAATGGGGTATCTGTTCGGGTTATGTCTTCTCCCGTTGAAGAGACTTTTGTATGGTTATGTTGCTACAGTTGGGTGGTTAAGGGGTGATATCCTGGGGATTGTTCAGTTTTTCTGTTTTTTTATTCAGAGTCAAATATACCATTATGCATGTTAAACAGAAGGATATGTATAAGAACATCAGGGATACTTTATGGATCGGTTAAATTTTTTGTCATGGAATGTCAATGGCCTTAAAACTGTGGTTAAGCGTAAAAAAATATGGACAACTATCAAAAAGATGAAGGGGGATATTATTTTTCTGCAGGAAATTCATATGGATAAATTAGAGGCCTCAAAATTGGCAGCCTCTTGGCGGGGTTCTCTGCTGGTGTCCCCTTTTATGTCTAAGGCCAGGGGGTAGCCATATGGATCCGGCATGGGATCCCCCATAAAGTGCTCTCTACTCTCTCTGGCACCCAGGGAAGATATGTGCTGGCCAAGGTGGAATTGGGGTCTATGAGGCTTACTCTGGGTTCCATCTACAGGCCAAACTTTGACTCCCCAGATTTTTTTTACTAGATTAGGGGTCACCCTAGGACCATTCCCTGACAAGATAATCCTAGCCAGGGACTTAAATACTTATTTGGACCAGGACTGGGACCATTCAAGAGGAAGGACGGGACCCCTCCTAAGAGTTCAGCAGCCCTTAGAGTCCTAACACAAGGTAGAGCACTACAGGAGGCTTGGAGATACATGCATCCAGGGGAGAGGGAATATTCGTTCTATTCCCATGCCCATGGGTTATACACCAGATTGGACTACATGTTCCTTCCTCCAGACTTATTGGGAGGTAAGATTGGAAGCTGGAGGGGAGGAGATTCAGGAGAGAAAGGAGGAGGTGCTACTTCACTGAAAGGGTGGTGGAGCCATGGAATGTGCTGCCCAGGGGGCTGGTGGAGGTAGAGACGGTGGAGGGGTTCAAGAGAGGGTGGAACAGGTACAAGGGAAGGGTTCTGGATGCAAAGTCCTGTGCAGTGGGAATATCCAGGACTGGGAAGGGAGAAGCCAGAGAGGATGAAAGGGGCAGCAAGGTCAGCTCCCAGGGTGGGGGCTGACCAAACAAGCAGACACGAAAGACCTTTAGGCCTATTCTGCTGGCATTTTAGTATGTTAAAATTAGTGAGGCCTCATATGGCCCCCTGGCAGTCTCGGATCATGCCCCATTGAAAATAACTATTTTACTACCAGAAGGCCAAAAAACAGAAACTCAGTGGTGCATGGATCTGACACTGTTGAAGGATCCCTTGTATATTAAACAGATTAGGAGTAAATTAGAGGAATTTTTGGAATTTAACCCCCCAGAAGATACAGGTATTAATAATGTATAGGATTGTATTAAGGCCTTTATAAGAGGAGAGACTATTTTGTATGCAACATTCAAGGGTAAGAATTCAGTCAGAGAAGAGAGGGAACTGGAAAATGAAATAAGGAATTTGGAGAGGGAAAATATGAAAAATCATTCTTTAAGCACCTCAAGAGAATTGAGATGCCTTAAGGGGCAGCTATCACAATGGACCTCTTTAAAAATAGAATGAAATTTAACAATAACAAAGTCACAGAACCACTTTGATGGTGATAAGGGAAGGAAGTGGCTTGCCAGTCTGATTAAAGGGAAAAGAGCAGATAGAACAATTCTTTCTATTGAAAATACGGCAGGGAATATTACCTAAAACCAACAAGAAATCAATACTACCTTTAAATTATTTTACTCCTCCCTCTACACCTCAGAATTTCCTATAGGGGGTGATGTTTCATCTTTTCTAGATGGTATTCGGATGCCTTCTCTGGAGTCTCAGGAATCGGCAACTATAGACTCTCCAATCTCTGTGGAGGAGGTAAAATGGGCAGTTTGGAGGGCAAATGGAGGTAGGGCACCTGGGCCTGATGGAATCCTGATAGAATTTTATAAATTGATGTGGGATTTTAATTGGCCCTCTGATGTTTCAGATGATAGGGAACGCATTGGAAACGGGGGAGCTTCCCCCCTCCCTAACACTAGCTACAATCACTGTGCTACCTAAACCAGGGAAAGACCCCAATAAATGTGGCTCTTACCACCCAATATCTTTACTTAATTCAGACTATAAGGTTATAGCAAAGCTTATTGCTTCCAGATTGGAAAAATACTTGCCCAAACTGATTCATATGGACCAGGGGGGATTTGTGAAGGGTAGGCAAACCAGACAAAACTTAAGAAGAACTTTAAATATTTTGCATAGATGGAGGGGAGGGACAAGGGAAGGCCTTTTGGCCCTTGATGGAGAAAAGGCCTTTGATCGTGTAGAATGGCCTTTTATGATGGCAGTCCTACGCAAGTTCGGGTTTGGGGAGGGGATTATGGGATGGATTCAGGCCCTATACAGGAGTTCTAAAGCTCAAATTTTAACAAATAACATAACTTCAACCCCATTTGCCCTGTTCCGAGGAACCAGACAGGGGTGCCCTCTTTCTCCCCTGATTTATGTTCTTACAATTGAATCACTGGCTGAGACAATTAGAAATGAGGAACAGATTGAGGGTCTAATATGGAAAGGAAGCAAAAATGTAATTTCATTATTTGTGGATGACATCCTGCTTTTTCTCAAAAATCCAGACAAGGCAATGCCCATTCTGTATAAAATTTTTCAATCTTATGGTCCATTATCAGGACACAAAATAAATTGATCTAAATGTGAATGGATGCCCATGGGGGGATCTGGAGTCACCCTCTCCCTAGGGGATGTAAGGATCCCTGCTTCTACCTCAATTAAGTATCTAGGAATAAAATTGATGAAAAGAATGTCCCATATGGTTAAATCTAATTTCCTCCCAGTGATTCAAAAAATAAAAGAACAGTGCATTGTCTGGAGAGCTCTACCTCTTACCCTACTGGGGCAAGTGAATCTTGTTAAGATGAGTGTTCTGCCACAATTCCTATATATTTTCCAGACACTTCCAATGTGTATACCTAAGAAATACATTAAATCAATAGAAGGCGCCATTACACAACTTCTTTGGCAAGGGAAACGGACAAGGATTAAAAAATAAATATTATGGCTTCCAATTGATAAAGGGGGGTTAGACCTGCCAAGTGTCAAGCACTGTTATGTCGCTACACAATTGGTTCACATTCAAGACCTGATAAGGGAGAAACCAGCACGCCCAGGTTGGGTGGAGTTTGAAGATGGAGGGAGAGGATCTCTTTATTATTATAATATGATTAAACTTCTGTACACGGGTGAACATGACAAATCACCAAACCTCTGTTCAAACTCGACTCTTAGGGCCTGGAAGGAAGCCCATACTATGCTCCAACACCCCAGATCTCTTTCGTCATAACTAGAACTCTCTGCCCTACTGCAAGATGGCCCTGCTAAGAATAGACAGGATTTTAACACTCTTAAATCATGGAAAACAAAGGGTTTATATAAAGTAGGTCAATTGTGGCAAGACGAACAAGCAGTCCATTTTAACTTGCTGGTTAGAAACTTTAACCCGAATACTTCCCATTACTTGTTCTGGGTTAGGCTTCAGGGGAAAATATGCTCTAGAGGGCTAGGGGGTCAGAGGCTGATAAGGTCACCTATAGAGGAATTATTTGTAGGGCGGAAAGAGGATGAGAACTTCAAACATATATGAAGCTGTTATAGAATACTTATGGGGGCCTGTCAGGATCCCATGGAACCAATAAAAGCAAAGTGGGAGCAAGATTTCCTACCAGATGGGCTGACGGGGGGAGACTGGTTGCAGATTATAAAGAATTTATTAAAGTTTTCAGTTAATAATAAACTCCAGATGATCCAATATAACATCTTCTCTAGAGTACATTTTACCTCGGAATTGGCAAATAGAATAGACCCCCAGACATCGGATCTTTGACCCAGATGTTGTGTCCACTCAGGATCTTTCTTTCATATGATATGGAGTTGTCCAAGGATTCAGACTTTCTGGGAGGGGGGGATAGTGGAAATCTTGGCAAATGTGCTTGGGTATCCCATGGGGTGGGATCCTGTGGAGTTTCTCCTGGGGCTTTATGTGAGACATGGATGTCAGACCAGGCCATATGAGGATTTCTGCAGACTAGGAATGGTAGTAGCAATTAGATGTATCTTTTTGTACTGGATGTCTAATGAGGTCCTCACATTAGCTTTTTGGTTGAACTCTCTCTTAGAATGTATGAAAATGGAAAGAATCCAATATAATGTAAGAAACCAGATGGATAAGTACCAAAAAATGTGGGGTCGGTTAAAACAAGCCATGACACAGAATCAGTTCCCTATGTTTTAAGCATTAGGGAGGGAATAGACAATAGACAAGACTAAGACAAAGGCTGTGAAATTGAACTCTGTTGCTTGTGTAGACAAGACTACATTGAGGCCTTATTTGAATTCCTAACTCTTTTGGTGAATTTTATTTATATGTACATTCAAGTCTCCTGAAATATGTACAGTATAGTGTGTGGAGTGTAAGTATACAGGTGTACGTATAAGGAATCTGCATGGGGTTCGACAAAGAGGATCAGGGATAAGGGGTGGGGGTTGGTGTTAGTAAATGCCAGGAGCTTGGGAAACAAGTTGCCAGAGTTCCAGGCCATGCTGTTCAGGGGATGGATGTTGCAGCGGTCACGGAAATGTGGGCCAACAAAAACCATGACTGGGACCTAAATGTACGGGGGTACACTATGCTTAGGAAGGATAGAAAGGAAGGCAGAGGGGGTGGAGTGGCTATGTTCATTAGAGATGACATAGAAATTGCTAGGGTAGAAGAGGCAGAGGGAAACGTGGAGGCCTTATGGGTCACCTTACGATCCCCAGCAGGAGATAAGATCAAGCTGGGTGTAGCATATAGGTCCCCGGGATGAGTGATGTTCTAGAGGATGGTTTGCTGGACGACATCATTGCCCAGTGTGGACCAAAAAGGAAGGAGTGGTGTTGATGGGGGACCTTAATATGCCAGGTACAAACTGGGGAACCATGTCCTCTAAGGTGGCCAAGGAGCAGAGGCTGCTGGATGGCTTCCAGGATGTGTTCTTAACACAGCATGTGATGGAGCCCACAAGGGAGGGGCATGTCCTGGATGTGGTTCTGGCAGATGGGGATCTGTTAAGGGACATGGTTGTACAAGACCCTGACTGGGAGGCGACCACAATACTGTCTGGTTTCAAATAAGCATGGGGGAGGGGGTGAGATCTAGGACACTGGCAGTGGACTTCAGGGGGGCAGACTTTATGGGCATGGGAAATATTCTCAAGGATCACTTGATGGGGATTACCTCAATGACAAGTGTGGAAAGGAGATGGGAGGTCATAAAACGGGGACTTCATGAGGCAGTCAGGATCTGCGCTAAGTTGAAATGTAAGGGAGCAAGGTCAAATAAACCATGCTGGTGGTCCAGTGAGGTACAGGTAGCAGTTAGAGAAAGAAGGCGGCCTACAAAAATATAAAACAACAAGAGGGATAGGGATAAGAAATGTACCAGCTTGCATCTAGAAAAGTCACCGTATGGTGAGGGGAGCAAAGTCCAGTAAAGAGCAGCGGCTGGCACAGGGATACATGGAGGGAAAAGGAGTTCTTCCGCACATGGGGAGCGGAGAAAAACTAAGGGCCATCTCAGCAGATTGAGATCAGAAGGAGGGTGGGTGGAAGAGGCGAGGGACCAGGCAGAGGTATTTAACGAGTACTTTGCCTCTGTGTTCACTAGGGAGGGGGATGGGATATCTACAAAGCAAGGCACAAAGGGGATAGAAACATCAGTAAGTGGGATCAGGGGAGCAACAGAAATGGAGCAAGAGGGAGAGAGAGGTACCCCAGGGGTGTCACATCTGGGTAAGGATAAAAAGGCCAGTAAGGTGGAGGGGATGGATGATGCTATCTCCGCCAAAAGGGTGTGGTTAGCCCTCAAGACCCTAAAGAAAGACAAATCTCCTGGGCCGGATGGCATTCATCCGAGAGTACTATGGGAATTGGCGGACATACTGGCTGCACCCCTGGCGGAGCTTTTCAGCAGGTCACTTAAGACAGGGAGGGTACCTAGGGATTGACGAGAGGCACATGTGGTACCAATCCATAAAGGGGGGTCGAGGGAAGTACCAGGTAACTATAGACCCATCAGTTTGACCTCGGTGGTGGGAAAATTAATGGAGAGTATACTAAAGGAACGATTGGGGTGTACTTGGAGGAGGTGGGAGGTCTGGATAGTCGGCAACATGGGTTTGTGCCAGGTAGATCATGTCAAACCAATCTTGTGGAGTTCTATGAATGGTAACATCAGAACTGGACAGGGTGGCCTGTGATGTATTATTCTTGACTTCAGCAAGGCTTTGACTCTGTCCCCACAATGGTCTGGTGGAGAAACTGATGGGGTTAGGAGTAGACCCTTTGATGATCAGATGGATTGAAAACTGGCTAGCTGGATGCACTCAGAGAGTAGTGGTCTGTGGGGAGCTCTTGAACCCTAGAGAGGTTGGTAGTGGGGTACTGCAGGGCTCGGTTCTGGGTCTGATCCTGTTTAATGCATATATATCGGACATCAGGGAGGGTATAGGGTGTGAAATGAGTCTCTTCACTGATGACTCCAAGATGGGAGCAGTAGTTGAGGGAGAAGAGGGGACGTTGGCCCTGCAAGGGGACCTGGACACCCTGGAAAGCTGGGCTCACACATGGAAATTAAATTTCAATATCACCAAGTGCAAGGTGTTGCATCTTGTCGGGAAACCCAAACACAGATACACCCTGGGAGGAGGCGCTGGAGGCCTCAATAGGGGAAAAGACCTAGGGTCATGATGGATGCATGTATGAATAACTCTGAGCAGTGCAGGAGAGCGGCTAGCAAGGCAAACAGGATGTTGGGATGCATCGTAAGGGGGATCACCTCTAGGAGCAAGGAAGTGATTCTGCCGCTGTACAATGGACTGGTTGGACCACACCTTGAGTACTGTGTACAGTACTGGAGACCACACTTGAAGAGGGACATACAGCTCCTGGAGAGGGTACAGAGGAGGGCAACAAAGATAATACGAGGGCTAGGGGATTTGACGTATGAGGACAGACTTAAGGAGCTCTGCCTGTTTTCATTGGAGGAGAGGAAAGACAGGGGGGACATGATTGAGGTCTTCAAGTACCTCAAGGGAATAAATAGGGTAAACATGGAGGGGATCTTTAGACTAAAGCAGGGAGGTATCACCAGAGGGCATGGTTTGAAGTTGGAAGGTGGAAGGGTGAGGCGGGAAAAGAGGAGGAGGTTTTTCACTGAGAGGGTGGTGGACCCTTGGAATGCACTGCCTGGTGAGCTGGTTCAGAGATCCACAGTGGAGGGCTTCAAGAGAGGGTGGGACAGACACAGAAAGTGGATGTATCAGATGATGGCCTGTCCCAGGGGTGGGGATGGATGATACGGGTTTCTGGAGCACAAGGGATGGGAGGGTCTCGGCACCCAACTAAGGATCTAAGGTTCGAGCAGACTCGATAGAGCATAAGGCCTAATCTGCTGGCAAATAGTATTTTAGTATACGATAGTGTATAAGTTACATGAACCTTTACTTCTTTCTTTTAGAAGGTTGGGGACATCTGAATGCACAAGAATGATAAACTAACTTCAGTAAAGTTAGATTGATGTGATTAATTTGATAAATGGAATAGAGCATCCACCTTCTGTTGAATAATGGGTATGTACTCTGCAAAAGGGTAAATAAAGTTCTACAAAAAAATATCAATTAAACTAATTCTCACTTAAACACAATTCAACAGTGAACTTAGTTAATATGTTGGTATTAGTATTAGCGTTGAATAATATAGACACAAAGAATCCTATGACTTAAATGTCAGTTCTCCGCTTGTGCTACAAGGCAAATGCTATATCCTATTGTATCTTATTATATCTTATATCGTGTACCTAGTAAATAATAACAAACAACAAACTCTTAGCAATAATATTGTCAATAGTTTTGTTATTCAATACCAAAAATTATCATATAATATTCAGTACTAAAATTGTCCAAATCAAGACAAAAACAATTTCACCCAGATCTGCATAGAACGATGGCAACCCCTTCAAACAGTTCACTTGGTTGCCCCAATCCCTCATGCAATTCGATTGAGATGCAGTAAACCTGTTAGAAAGTTTATGTCCAAAGATTCTGTTTCTCCACAGCCTCAGTAACTCCTTTACAGCATACAAATACTTTTGCTCGACCACACAGTTGCAGTAAAACGATACTAGACCGATAGAATGCCCAAATCATCCAACCATACTTTTCTTGTCAAATGAGGATTGTCAGTCCAAAATCTTCACAGTCTATACCCAGTTATGTTGCAGCGGTCTTCACTACAAGGAAAAACAGAAACTAAATAGTGCTCATACTATAAATTATTTAAATGTAAAATATTTAACTTATTTTATTTCCCATTATTTAAATGCTTTAACCATTGACTGTTAATAAACTAGAGAGATAAACTTACTGGTGTAAAAGAGATCAGCTGTTGCTGCACAAAAAAATGTAACCACCCAATGATAGTTGGATACAGCATGTCTAGTGTTTATGTGCTTCTCCCAACTACTGCTGGATTTCTTTTCACAGCTTCCATGCAAAATTGCTTGCCGCTTACTTTCCAGAAAATACAAAGTTACCAGGAGTAGTTAAAAATGTCCCTTATTCGCAGCTACACATAGTAACACGTAGCTACATACAGCGTTTACTATAGCATGCAAGCCGAGAGAAAATGGGATGCTCATTTAAAAAAAAACGATAAATGCAAACTGCATGAATGTAGTTCTACCACAATAAAAACCTTGCACACCTTCTCTTCTTCTCAACCTATGCGTGGAAAAACCTTCGATGTAAAGTCAGGACTTTTGTTAAAGACTCTAGCCTGACAAAGGTGTATTTATACTGAAGAAAATAAGTGCAAACGTGCAACCTTGCAAACAAGCTAAACTAGCTTAATTCTATCCTAGAAATTAAGCAGTTTGCAACTCGAGTGGTTCAGGGCCTAGAAAAAGACATACAAAACGTGGTAGCGTGCAGGACCAGCTGAACTCAATTATAGTTATTACAATTGAGTGGCTTGCTACTCGGTTCAAGTTGATTATTAGATTGACACCCAACCTTAATTCACACCAAAATTCTTTACAATGTTAATCCTATAGTTATTAACTGGTTACAAACACACTTGCTCTTTAATTTGCAACCCAATTCTGCCAACAGAGTTTATACAAGTGTAACAAGATGATAAATACAAATAACAAAAAACAATCTAAAAGAACTAAGTCACAAAGACATTCAACGTTTTAACTTAAACCCATTTTTGCCACTTAACTTTTAAAACATCTTCCTTTTAAAACATATCCACATAGCTCACTGCTCTAGAGTATTTCACTAGCAACAACAGAGTTTACTTCAGCAAAGTTTTAGATTACAGTTTTAAATTGCAGTTGAAGCAAAAATCTTTTTTGTTGGGGATTTCTTTCCTAAAAGTGCCTCTCAGTCTACCTGAATGATGGCTTGTCTTCTGCAGTCAATACAGAGTCCTGTTCTTCTGACTGGGAGGGGGGAACCCCTCACCCTCTGTTCTCTACCACCGTCTTCTGCCACAAGGTCTCAACTCCTGCAGGGACAAAACACAAAACACTTGGGGAAAAAACGTGGAGTGGTGCATATAAGATGCTCTGGAAAGGGAGCAGAAAATTAAGGCAACGGTGGTATACCTCTTCTTAATAAAAACAAGCAAAAAGCTCCCCTGCTTTTCAACTTTCCTCCTCAAAGTAGATAGCGTAGTGCAGCACAACCTCCACCTTCAACAACCATACCAGGATATACAGATTGCATTAATAACTGAGACATAATGGGAAAATGATGATACATGGGATAAGAACATCAAAGGGTATAATTTATTCTGTAAATCTAGAGTGCTTGGGAGAGGAGAGGGTATTGCTGTTTACACAGATGAATCTATAAGATGTGAGGAAATTCTTGTTAACTATGACAATTTGGGGTTAATATGGCTAAAACTGTTACCTCATGCAGCAGCCAAGATAATGCTAGGACTACTGTATAGGCCTCCTTCAATTTCAATTGAAAATGACATTTTATTATTAAATCATATAACTAATATAGACCCAACAGAAAGAATAATACTGATGGGTGATTTCAAGCTACCTGGAATAAACTGGCAGGAGTTAAAGGGAGGTTCAAAAATGGAAAAAATCGTTTCTTGATGCTTTTGACCAGATTGGACTAGAACAGAAAGTACATGAAAGAACTAGGGGGAGCAATACATTGGACCTTATACTAACCAATATGGGGGACATGGTAAATGATGTGGTAGTGGACAGTCCACTAGGTACTAGTGACCATCAAACAGTTTGCTTCAAAATCGAAGAGGTACAAAATAAAGCCAACAAAGGCACAACAAGAGTACTGCACATTAGTAAGGCAGATTTTGCCTCAGTTAGAACTGGTATTTTGCAATGGGACTGGACAAAGGATTTTGAAAATGAATCAGTAAACAACATGTGGGAAATTTTGATAGAAAAAAATAAGGAAAGAGGTACAGAATCATATTCCTAGTAGAAAGAAGTATAGCAAAAATAAAAAGGCTCCAGTATGGCTAAACCCAAATATAAGAAAGTTGATAAACAAAAAAAAAAATAAATATTGAAAATAAATGTAGGAACTACCAGGAAGGACAAAAAGTCTATAGGGCATGGTCAGAAACATTAAAAAAGAAATAAAAAAGGCAAAATCCAAGCATGAGATCCTATTAGCATCAAAAGTTAAGGATAATTACAAAACCTTTTATTCCTAGATAAATAACAAAAAAGGTCAAAATACTATAGGTCCTTTTACCAACACGGAGGGAAATACAGCGGACAGTAAAGAAATGGCGGACATTCAAAACAACTATTTTTGCTTAATCTTTAATAAAAACATCTCTGATGCTAAAGTGGGTGGTGATGATTCTAAACCCGGGCAGATAATGATAAAACTAAAGGATGTAATGGAGAAACTTAAAAAAATTAATATAAATAAGTCACCAGGGCCAGATGGAGTTCATCCCAGGGTGCTCCAGGAGCTCCATGAATACCTGGCACCACCCCTTACCTTTATGTATCAGACCTCACTTGACAGAGGGGAAGTAGCACAGGGCTGGAGGGAAGCCACAGTTGTGCCCCTGTGGAAAAAAGGTCCACAATCTAAACCTGAAAACTTTAGACCAGTAAGTCTTACATCAGTGATGGGCAAAATACTGGAGGGCATAATAAAAGAGCACATATTAATACATCTAGAGACAAATGAACTTAATGATCCAATGCAGCACAGATTTATTAAAACTAGGTCATGTCAAACTAACATGCTTAAATTTTATGACAAAGCAAGTAAGGCACTAGATGAGGGAAATTCAGTTAATGTGGTCTTTTTAGATTTTTCAAAGGCCTTTGAAAAATTGCCACACACAGAGCTACTAAATACTCTGAGAGAAATTAATTTAGATACTAACATAGTAAACTGGATAGAGGCTTGGCTAAGGGACAGAAGGCAGAGGGTGACAGTAAATGGGGTGCTTTCAGATTGGGCACAGGTGACTAGTGGGGTCCCCCAGGGCTCTGTACTGGGACCCTGTCTATTTAACATATATATAACCTCACTTAAATATGAGCATCAAAATGTATGGATAACAAAATTTGCGGATGATAGCTGGATAGGGGCTATCATAAATAATGCTAATGATAGCACAATATTGCAAGAGGCCCTTGATAATATTCATAGTTGGACAATGGAAAATAAACTAGAACTAAACATGGGGAAATGTACCGTCATGCAAATGGGGAAAAAATATGAAAGTCAGCTATAAAATGGGAATTCATAGTCTTATCTGCAACATCTGAGGAAAGACACTTGGGGATCACAGTTCGTGCTGATTTGCAATTCAGATCTCACTGCGATAAGATACTCAAAAAGGCAAACCAAACCTTAAATTGTATCCTGAGGCATATTGGGAGTAGAGATAACAAAGTTATAATGCCACTGTATGGATCCCTGGTGAGGTCACAACTAGAGTATTGTGCACAGGTACGGGCACCTTATAAAAAGGGGATATCCGTAAATTACAGGATATACAGAGAAGAGCCACAAGAGCAGTTAAAGTTAAAGGGGTCACATATACAGAGAGACTAAACAGACTAGATCTATATACCCTGCAGTATGGAAGAATCAGAGAGTGACATGTGCATGCTTCACATGGCCTTGACTGATAACTCACCATGGGAAGAGTTTGGGCTGACTTTAAAATATTGCAAGCACGATCCATGGGGGTACCCTTTACAGTTAGCAGTAGGTAAATGGAAGTTATTGCTGAAGAAACATTGGTTTAGTCAAAGAGTAGTATCCTTGTGGAACAGCCTGCCACTAGAGGTGGTGACTAGTAAGACAATAGACATATTCAAAAAGAGGCTGGACAGTTTTTATACAAATAAAACTGTAGCTATTTAGACCAAGCTGGCAAGCATAAAGGACGAAAGTCTAAACAAGCTTGTATATACTTATGATACCTAACCGATCTGGAGACTAGAGTTCTGCAGCTGACTTTGGGGCACCTGGTGCCTTCAGGTGGAGAAATAAATCTGCCACTGGAGAACTAGGGGGCGTGTGACCACACTGCAAAGTTTGAACTCCTAATTAGCATAGAGTTCTATCTCCAGGGCAGCGCACTGGAGAAAGATGCTGCTGCTAGTGTAAACCTTAAGTGAGGGATTCCTGGAGTAGGGATACAAATATATACAGTATGTAACAGAGAATGTGAAGAGTCGGGCTAGAGTAGAGATGTGTGTGAAAAGATGCTGTTAAGAGCTTACAACTGAATTCCTTTACTGTGGCACTGTCTCTTGGGCACCAGGAAAGGGGTGGGAGTTGAAAATTATTTGGAAAGGCTGGGATGGTGGCTAAAGGGAAGAGATTAGTCCTGGCCATCAATGTGAGGGGATAGAGTGTTTTGTTTTGTGTTTTTTTTTCTCCCTAACACACAGACGAATAACAAATCCTGAATATTTGAGGGACCTGATATATCATTCTGGCTAAGGTATTCACACAGCCCTAGAACCCATGTCACCACATATTATACGCCCTGACCAATTTGGAGTTGACAAAGGGTGCCATGGTAAGGCAAACAGGCAAACCATAAATGTACATTGTAACTGGTCAAGAAGTCAAGGAAGTCACTCTGTTGATCTTTTAATGTTGGATGCAGGGAAACCTTTCTATACTGCTCCATGCTGTCAGTGGGAAAGGTACAGTAGTTAATGCATATGGGTATGTGACAGGGTGGGGTAAGACCCTGTCCCATTTGTTATGTAGAGAGAGAGAGAATTAAAAGCAAGGATCAATTTTATCCTCTCCTATTCTGTCACTTGTCTGTCATTTGCCTATCTGATTGTACAATCACATTTTTCTTGCAGCACCTAGGAATTGGCCACTGTGACGGTCCCACAATTTTCTCCATCTCCCTTTCTTCACATGCTGTTTCTATTCTTTCTCCCCTTGCTTCTCTATGGTTAAAATACTGTATATGTGAATCTTTCTATGTAAACTGGGATCCCTTTGTTTGCAAATGTATATAATTATATTGTTGAAATGACTGCAGAGAGCTATTTGGGTCTCTCAAAAAATAACAATCTGTAATAGGGGGAGGGTTGACCTTGAGATGCATTTTGACCTCCACAAGCCTGTGTACAGAACTTTCAATGGAAGACCAGCTCTGGTAAAGAATGTCCTATTTTGATGCACCTGTTAAGACTAGATATACTCTTCAGACCAGAAACTGACAAAGTTTTGGTAATTTTGTGAGAAAAAGGAGTTGCAACTTACAACATCAGGATGCAGAGTTTAAACTGCCAGGAAAAGACATCTTATACAGCAATGTTTTGTTGAGAGAGATTTAGACATATATTGAGATTTAAACTGAGAAAGAGACTCTGATGAAATAGTTTTGTCTGCACTGCCTTTAGTAAAAACTAGCCTGTACACTTTTATTTTTTTATTCTATTTTTATTGATATTAATTAAATTGCTACTTGCGAATGTGATACAGTAATGTCTCCTTGTTTGCCTATGCTTCCTGACCTATGCCTCTATGACAGGTTAATGTGCTCCCTCACTGGCATAGTGGTACAGCCCAAAGCTATCACATTAGCATAGGACCCTAGGGATGTGAAGATTCTGAATATGGCACTCCCTCAGTCTTTGCTGTACCACTGAAGGGGTAGAAGGCATAGACAAAGTGCTCCAGAAAATGTGTTTCTTTTATTTTGCTTGCTCTCAGGAATGTATGACTCTTGGACAGATTCGGTCTCATAGTTTTCAGGGAGTACTGCTCAGTCTGCACCCCACTTCAGCCCCCAATGGGTCTGCTCACCCCATCATCCCTGACCAATGAAGAAATGAATCAGGGGCTTGAAGAAATAATGGCTAGATGGGACATTCCAGATATCCCACCATGGGACCCTCTGTTGGACATCATAAATGAAAGCTAAACAATGTCAAATAAAATTATTCTTTGGTTGGTATGTTTGAAATAGCATTTCTTACTGCAATGAGCAAATAAACAGAGTTAAGCATTAATACCATGTAGCTTGGGTTTCAGATTGCCTTGCCTAAACATATAATAACACTTAAGCATTATATTTTGGCATATGTTTTATTAATGATTAACTGCCTACAATTAAGTTTACTTATAGTTTTGGTTTGTACTCAATGGGCCAGATATTCAAAACTTTGCCCCGGGGCTAAATTAACACTGCCCAGCGGCAAACTTAGCCCGGAGCACAAAGCAAGCTATATTCAAAAGGAATAGCCCGGGGCAAACAGCTTCTGACTATAGCATGGAAATGAGGCCGGGCAAACTAGGCTGGGAGTGCAGGGCAAACTTAGCCCTGGAATAAGACAGCTCTGAATATAGCAACCAGGAAATGCAAACCACAACACTAACACAGTGCACTGTGATGTGAAGGTAGGTAGAGGTGAACTATGTGGCCAATGTGTGTGCCAGCAAATGTGTGGACCCAGTACAGCTGCAGGCAGCAGCGCATGTGAAAGTACAGTGTTCAAAACTGTATAATATTCCCCGAACTGTTTGCACAGCGCTAACATGTTTGCTCGGGTTTAGCGCAGGGCTAAACCGTTAGCCTGGTGCAAACACGTTTGCCCAGCGCTAAACTGTGCTATATTCAAAAGTGACATGCAAATGAGCCTACTTAGATAGTCTCTGGGCAAACATCCAGATTAGCATCTCATTATGCCATGATTTGCATGCAGTTTGCACCGGGCTAACGGTTTAGCCCTGTGCTAAACCTGCGCTAACGTGTTAGCGCTGCGCAAACAGTTCAGGGAATATTATACAATTTTGAACACTGTACTTTCACATGTGCTGCTGCCTGCAGCTGTACTGGGACACCACAGCATAGGAGCAGATGGTGGTGGTGCTGCATGCAACTGTCACACTGTAGGTCATGCTACAGTACACAACAGACACTGCAGTAGCAAGGGGGCCAGTAGTGTGTGTACACAGCACTGCCTACGGTGTGTAGGGCAGTGCTGATGACTGCACTATACACAGTGACAGGCCAAACATGCAGGCGTTTACTGACAGTGGACATTACTGTTACACTGTTGTGTGACCCACAGATGCTGCACCTCTGGCATGGGATGCTCACAGTGACATATACATGCCCGGCTTTGTGTGCTGTGACAGTTGCACAGCTGTGCAGTATGTGGCCGGGGTGGCATATATTATCAGAAAGGCACACTGGTGTTGGGGTATTCCCAATACTGGCCCATGTGCACTGCATGATGTTTCCCAGCCTTTTGGCCACACCTGGTCTGTGGCACAGCCTGGTCACCCGTACACTCTCCCCTCAACATTCTCCATGCCCACAGTGCTGCATGTGTATGCTGGCATCTGTTGTTGTCCACAGAAGAGTGGTCTGCAGGTGTGTGCTGTATGGCCACACTGCCATGCTGTCCACTGGTGGCAGGGTCACCACTTACTGCCTGGCATGGCTGGGACTGGTGGCAGATGATGGCATCATTGTGATGCCAGCAGTGAGCAGCATGTTTCCTCTATGTCTGGCTTTGTCTATGTGTTGTATTTATTTGTTAGGGTCGCACAAAGCGACACAAAAGCCGCGCAAACACCACGCAAAGCCATAATGTCGCACAAAGCTGATTGCCCAGGGTTAAGACTACCTTTTCCTGGGCGGTAATGTGCACCGCATAAAGTTTCAAGCTAAGTCGTGCAAAACCACTTTGCGCCATGCTAGTCGTTGAATATAGCATTGCACCTGTATTCATGTACACACCCACACAGTTTGCCCCTTGCATACATTATGCTTTTGCCTGGCGCTAATGCAGTTTGCGCGCGCTATTTGGCCTTTTGAATATAGCAAACCCATGCTAATCCTACGCTAAACCTGCACAAACACTTTTTGCCCAGTGCAAAGTTTTGAATATCTGGCCCAATATTTACTGATATGATTTTGGATTTGTATTTTTATTAATACTTACTAACATGATTACTGAGTGTGGATTCAAACATTTATCATATTTACAGTAAAATACATGCACAGGTATCTTAAGATGCTCCTTCTGGTAAATCACAAGTTAAAATATTTTTTAAATGTCTTTCTTGTAAATGGCCTAACCACAAAGTCAACTAAAGGTGAAGCATCACTTCCTCCTGTGACAGACTAACAAACAGACTTAAACATAAATATCTTGTAACTAGGTATTTGGATATATACTTTCATTTTATGCTCATTGGTAAACCTAAATCATATTTGAAGCTTACTGATCTACTTATTAATTTGTGTTAATACTTATTACTGAGTGTGAACTTTTTGTTTGATAAATGTTAAGTGCTTTAGAATAAGAATTATATACCAAGACATTTTAAATGCTCATCTCATAAATCACATGTTGTGTCCTTCTTGTAAAAGGCTTTACCTGCAAGGTAACCGGATGTCTACATGGGCCACCACATCCCTATGGTACTGTCAAAAAATAACTCACTACAGCAGGTAGTGTGTGCTATCCGTAAAGATAAATTTATTTTGTATTTGGCTGAAAATTCCCCGGTTATACTAGACGTTGTACCATGACATCAGACCATAGTAACAGCCCATATGTTCACTTAAAAAGCCCCTTTTTAATCAGATGCTTTGAGTTACTGATAGCTTTCTGATACATAAAGTTATTAACTGATAGTCTTCTGACACATAAAATTACTTACTAACACAGAAGACTAATGCCTTAAACCCTGCCCAAAAACTAGAAACTGCAAAGGTACCAACTCAGCCAATGGCCTAGACAAGACTATATAAATCTGCAGATAATCCAGTCAAGGTAGGAGCAAACAGAAGGAGGACAGAGCCATCCTTGCTCTAGGACCTCATTTCTTGGCATCTTGGTAAAACTCGTGAGGTGAGTCTTTTGCCTGTCAACTTAGGCATTTGGAACTGAGAGGATATAATGCTTGCATAATTTTTATTTCTATTTTTATTCTTTTATTGAGACTATTTTGATTCTATGGAAAAATGTATATATTTCCGCTTGTACTGCTGCTCAGAAAAAGTAATAAGTTTTTGTTTGCATTGTTGTTTAAATTACTTTATGACTTTGAATTTGATAGTGCGGAACGCCACACAGTTGTTCACCCATGACGCACTGACAGATGCACAGAGTGCAAATAAACTTACCGCCTTATTTGAACATATTCATCATTGCCCCCATTTCAGATGCAGAGTCTAATGCTCAGTCACACTGGTTGTTCGCGCGATGACGCTCAGGCAGGAGCAGTCTGGGCATCTATATACTAATATGTGACTTATTTTTAAATAGCCAGTTTGGAGCCTGGACATTTTGGGGCATTTCTTTTCAGCAGTGGATGACCAGTACCCTTGCCAGTTGATACGTGGTCTCGTGTAGCCCGGACACGATAGATTCTAAACCAGAGCTTTTTGAATATTTGGCAACACAGTAATCTGTATTGCCAAAACCTAAATAGCTCCGTTTAGAATCTATGCGTGTCCGGCTACACCGAGACCACGATCAACTGGCAGGGTACTGGTCATCCACTGCTTGTAAGAGAAATTCCAAGATTGTCCAGGCTCCAAACCAGAGCTATTTTAAAATGAGTCGACATATATAGATGCTCTCCGCTGCCCCCCGCCTGAAACGCATCACGGGGACAGCTGAGGGTGCTTGTGGGCACGACAGAGAGGGCTCTGCATCCTAAAATGCTGAGGCAATGAGGGCGCAGGATCAACTAGATATAATTTCAAATAAATGAGAAGTGAGTAAGTTTATTTTTACTATTTTCTATTGCATCTGCTAATCGGGCCCCACTTCACATGGAGGTGGGGCCCAACTGTACGTGGATGTTTCCCTTTAAGTAAAAATATTTCTTAAAACATGAATTCCTAGTTTACTGGTGATACTTCTCATCTGACTTTAATACAGTTATGGGCTTTTGACTTAGAACGCTCAAAATTAAGGGCCAAACCCAAATCTGACTACTGTTTTATTGGTCATATGGGTACAATAAAAATCACCATTCCAGGTTACAGTCATACAATGAATTGTGCAGATTTAAACTGTCCAGAATTCATACATAAATTCCTGGGATGGTGCCACATAGATCCCAATAAGACAATCTATTGCAGAGTACTGAATTGTCCGAGACATAAAGACACAGGAAATTTTAAAACACTAGTGAGAATATTTGAAGAATTAGGACAGATCCATTGTCCTATGGTGACCAGTCATGGTCATAATAGTACTGCGGACTATAATGAACATAAAGTATTTGTTTGTCAAAATCAAATAGTCCTGGTCAGTCAAGTAAATGATAATGTGGTGGTGGCAGGAGGACTTATAGGTCAGGAAACAGATTTCCCTTTGCCTACACTATGTATTGCCACTCCGACCAGGCTGTATCCTGATTTATCCAAAGTTGTGGAAACTTTGGAAGAATTGCCAGTCTCTGACAGTCAAGATGTAAGCTTTGTACATGAGATTGGCCCCAACAGCTGTGCCAGGGGGTCGGAAAATGGCCCTGGCACATCAGTACCCTTAAATTTAGAATTTGTGCCTGTTAAGCTGAGGCTTCTAAATTGACTAATCTGCTTGCAAACTCCAATTCCAGTGTCTGGATAGGCACCACTGGACATAGCAGGGCATTTTCTACATTGTAGGTCTACGAGGGTTTTTATCCTGGTGCCTCATGAAAGTAAAATCTCTTTCATTTCTTATGGGGTGGTTTAGTCAGTTAGGCAGGGTGGTGTTTTTTTCCTTCTTTGTTTCCCCTCTCCCCCCACAGCATCTAGAGCATTTGGTTTCTAATTTTAGCTTGTTTTACAAGTTTTTTGCCTTCCTTTCTGATTTTCTTTCCCCCTAGATTTCTTAAGGAATGGTGGCCAGTTCTGGTCCATTTCCCCAGCCCCTTAAATTGTGTGGCCATCTCTGTAATAGAGGGATCTAGCCTACACTGAGATTTTACTTGGTTGCTGGGGTCTATCTAGTTTTTTCCCCCAGACTCCGGTCTGTGGAAAAGGGATTTCCCCAAATTTTCTAAGTGGCCAGCTCCCTCGAAGCATGCATGGCATCATGACTGCAGGGAGTGGGGGTTCCATTTCTTTCTTCGAGGTGTTGCCAGTACCAAGAGCGAGCACACCCAGAAAGGAGAAGATAAGGGCATTCAACAATTGGCCTCCACAGGATCTCAGTTTCTCTCAACAAAGCCTGTAGACTACTAATGGGTGCAGCCCGACAAACTCACATCTGTGACCTCTATGCACAGGCCAGCTGGCTACCCCTACTCAGCAGAATACAATACCAGACCTGCTTACTTACCAAAAAGATTCTCCTCGGTCTCATGCCACCTGGTGTTAGCTCACTCCTTACTACCTACAGTGGCACTCAACAAACACGTGGTGCCCATTCTCTAACCTTTCAGGTTCCCAGATGTCGTACCTCCATGGGTCAGCGGTCCTTTATCTATAGAGCCGCTCAATGGTTCAATTCCCTCAATAAAGAAGCACTTTCCTCTACTACACTTGGACCCTTCAAAAGGAATCTCAAACTTTACCTCACCTCTACCACTCAATGTGACTGCTTCTCTGAACAGAGATCTCTCTAAACACCTCCCAGCTCACTCATGTCTCACAGCCCACCCTTTCCCAGTCTCATTCCCTCTGGCAGCAGGCCTTCCTTATGACTCCTTTCCTGCTTCACATCTCCACTGGTACAAGACATTTTCCACCACCATCGGACAGTGGCCCATTAGCCTGACAACTTCCTGTCCCGGTCGCACGCCTGCAATATTAACTGCCTATGGTGCCCTCCATCTCTTATTGTTACCGCAGCCAGCTGCCTACTCAAGCTGTTCGTTATATGAATATTATCTCAAAGTATGTTATAACTGAGTATCTTTATTTTTTCTTTTAGTTGTTTTGTTTGTTTATTGTGCATTCTTTTACTACCTCTGTATGTATGTTGACCCTCAGCCTTTGACGTGGAACCTTTGTAAATGAGCAGTTTCTGCTCAAAGGTATTTGCAATCTGAGAATTGAATAAAATAAAAAATTAAAAAAAATAAAAGTTGGTGCAGTCGGATGGGGTTCGGCTGGATAGGTGACTGGGGCTCTATATGGGAGGAGGAGGGGGGGGCTGTATGCCCAAGACAGGCTGCACCTGAACTCTTCAGGGGCAGCTGCACTAAAGAGTAAACTGGGGACTTCATGGCAAGGAAGTTCAATTTAAACTAAATGGGGGGGGCTAAGGACAAGGCCATCCTTACGTGAGGCAGAGCAGAGAGGCTATCGGCCTCCCCCCAAGTCACAACACTCATCAAGGGAACATTTAGCAGCAGGGAAGGACGGGACGGGGCTACACGTTGGAGGGCTTTGGTTGCAAATGCCAGGAGCCTGGGGAACAAAATGGGAGAACTGGAGGCCACCATGATGGAGGAGAACCTAGACATTGTAGCAGTGAGTTAGACTTCGTGGAACGAGCACCACACCTGGGAGACGGGGATCCCAGGGTATCGTTTGTTTAGGGAGGATCGGGAGGAGAAGAGGGGGGAGGGGTGGCATTATATGTCAGGGAAGGGATTGGGGCCATGGAAGGGCAGGATGAGGAGGGGGAAACAGAGATAATGTGGGTCACCCTAGACAGGGGGAAAACCTGTGCATTGGGGTAGTCTATAGGCCTCCTATGCAGGGGGAGGAAGGGGACAGACACTTTGTGGAATCCATAGCAATGATGGTACAGAAAGGAGAAATTGTGCTAGCTGGGGACTTAAACCTTCCGGACATCAACTGGGAGGCCCAGACAGCAATCTCCACAAGGAGCAGGGGCATCTTAGAGGCTCTTCAGGGCATATTCCTGCAGCAAAGGGTCAGTGAGCCACTAGGGGTGTAAACCTGTTGGATGTGGTCCTCACAAATGGGGACAGTGTGGAGGAGGTAGAGGTGGTGGAAGAGCTTGGCACCAGTGACCACAGAGCTGTCAGGTTCAGGGTGAGAGCGGGGGCAGGGTGAGGGTTAGGACGAGAACCAAGGTAATGGACTTCAGGAAGGCTGACTTTCATGGAATGAGGAAGGTAGTTAGGGAAGAAATGTTGAGGATAGGGGAGGTGCAGGGGTGGAGGAATTATGGGCAGCCATCAAGAGAGGGGTATTTTAAGCCATGGACTCATGTATAAGAAGAGTAAGAAAGAATAGAAGACAGAAAAGACCTCTATGGTTCACTAGAGAGGTGGCATTAGGGGTCAAGGAGAAGACTAGCGCATTCTAGAGGTACAGGAGGACAAAAAAGGATGAGGACAGGGAAAAAAGAAAGGAGGCAGGGCAAAAGATAAGGAGGGCTAAGGAGGCCACTGAGGAGAGGATAGCGAAGAAGGCAAGGAGGGGGGACAAAATCTTCTTTAGGTACGTTGGAGAAAGGAGGAGGGCACAGCATGGGACTGTGAGGGTAAGGGGGGAAGTGGAACATTACTGGAAGGGGATTTCGAAAAAAGCAGAGGCATTAAATAGCTATTTCACTTCAATCTTCACAGAGAAAAGAGAGGGCAGGGGACCAGGACGGGCTGGGATGGGTGACAGCCACAGGCAGGTGAGTGTGGCAGAATTCACAGCTGAAGGAGTAAGGGAAGAGCTAGGTAGACTTAGGGTGGACAAGGCAATGGGGCTTGATGGAATACACCCAAGGGTTCTCAAGGAGGTGAAGGATGAACTGGCACCGCATCTGGTGAGGCTGTTTAACTTGCCCTTGGTCACAGGGGTGGTGCCAATGGACTGGAAGAGGGCAGAGGTGGTTGCACTACATAAGAGAGGGCGGAAGGATGAGGTCAAAAACTACCATCCCATTAGTCTTACCTTGGTGGTGGGGAAGGTAATGGAAACACTACTTAAGATCAGGTTGATAGAATACTTGGAGATGAATGGCATGCAGGATGACAGGCAGCATAGCTTCACCAAGGAAAGGTCCAGTCAGACTAACCTGATAGAGTTTTTCAGTGGGGTGACACAGATAGAGGACCAGGGAGGAGTGATGGATGTGGCCTATCTGGATTTCAATAAGGCCTTCAACACCATTCCACATGGTGGAATGGTGCATAAGCTGGACAGACTAGGGGTGGACCTCAGGATCACCAGGTGGGTGGAAAACTGGTTGAAGGGAAGGAGTCAGACAGTGGTGGTAAATGGGACACATTCCAGGGAATGGGTGGTGACCAGTGGGGTGCCACAGGGGTCAGTGCTAGGACCAGTACTTTTTAATATCTATATTAGTGACCTAGTGGAGGGTCTGGAGGGATGGGTGTGCCTGTTTGCAGATGATACAAAGGTCTGCAATAGGGTGGTTTCACCTAGTGGGGTGCAAACCATGAGGCAGGACCTGGAGAGGCTGGAGAGGTGGTGTGACACCTGGAAATTGAGGTTTAATACACAAAAGTGCTCACTGATGCACCTGGAGAGGATGAATAGGAGGGAAACTTACTCCCTTGGGGGAGTGATTAAGGAGAAAGAAACGGAAAGGGGCCTGGGGATTATGGTATTGCGTGACCTCAAAGTGGGCAGCTAGTGTAGCAGGGTGGTGGGAAAGGCAAATGGAATGTTGGCCTGCATTGTGAGGGGCTTTAATAGCAGGAAGAGGGAGGTGCTAATTCCATTATACAGAACCATGGTCAGGCCGCATCTGGAGTATGGGGTGCAGTTCTGGAGGCCTCACCACGAAGAGAAGTTGAGTTGATGGAGAGGGTACAGAGAAGTGCAAAAAAAATGGTACGAGGGTTGCAGGATGTACCCTATGAGAGAAGATTGAGAGGGCTGAATTTGTATCCTCTGAAGACTAGGAGGGAGAGGGGGGACATGATTAAGACCTTTAAGTGTCTGAAGGGAATAAATAAGGTGGAGGGTGATAGCTTGTTCAAATTGAAGAAGGGAGCGAACATGAGGGGACATAGCCTCAAACTGGAAGGTAGGCAATGCAGAGGTAATGTCAGGGGGCAGTTTTTCATGGAGAGGGTGGTGGAGGCCTGGAACAGGCTGCCGGAGGTGGTAGTGGCAGCTGAAATGGTGGAGGGGTTCAAGAGGGCTTGGGATAGATTTAAGGGGTTGGGAAAAGAGGGTGGAAGCATAACAGAATGGGGGGAGGTAGGGTGTTGGGCAGACTAGATGGGCCGTGGGGCCTTTCTCTGCCATCAGATTTCTGTGTATTCTGTGTATATCTCCTATACTCTGCAGTGGTATTAATTTGGGCTGCAGATCTGTGCCTAGGTACATACACTATATAACCAACCATATGCCCAGACTCTTGCTAATGGTATTCCTTCTCCACTGTTCTCTCTTATGAGAGGTACACAGGGTTGTCCACTGTTCCCACTGATCTATGTTCTCTCACTAGAATCCCTGGCACCAGCCATTCATAGCCATCCAGACAATGAGAGCCTAACATTAGGGGACCAATGTCACTCCATATTACTATTTGCGGATGATCTACTGCCATAACCCTGTAATCTGCAGATGGCCATCTCCAGTCTTTGTGTTTTTTTGGACTGCTATGGCTTGTTGACAGGCCATAAGACAAAATGGCATATAAGTGAGTACCTACCTATTGGAAACTCTGGAGAATGGGTGGCTATCTCTCCTGCTGTCCCTTTAAAACTTGCCGACATCATTGGTTATTTGAAAGTAAAATTCCCAAACTCTATCCACTATCAAATTCTGTTGTGGATTGTTCATTTTGATTGGGAGTTCTGGATGTCATTACCCACTCTTGATAACAGGGAGGGTTAACATTATTAAAATGTGCATTCTCCCCAAAATGTTGCATTTATTTCAGTCACTCCCCATCTGTATCCCAATAAATTTCTTCACTTTCTTGGAGAGCATGGTGGTCTCCTTTTTGTGAAAGAGAACTTGCTCAGAAAAAAAAGGCCACCTTGCCCTTAGGGTTAGCGTACAGGTCATCGTTAATGTGGTCATGGGGGGGGGGCTGAAGCCATCAGCCAAGTTTGGGGACAATTGGCTGCCTTATGACTGAGTCAGGGAGGGGTCCATGAAGATCCATGTTTATAATATGGCCAAGTCCATGCTCATGTGCAGATGCTCTTTATACAGACTTAGTCACTGTCAGTACATGCAGACAGTAGCTAGCCAGGGAGGTGGGCAGATGGCAAGTGCTAGCTACTGGGGGTGGGAGGCAGGGCTAGAGACCAACGAATGCTAAGAATGGCTATATTGAACTGGGGAGTGAGGAACCACTGGATACCATGGATATGTGATTTTTTGATTTGGACCTTAAGTGAGAGAGGACCACTAGACACCAGGAATATATGATGTCAATAATTCAGGATCGGGTGAGGGAGGGAGGAACCACTGATGCAAGAAGTACATGATTTTATATAATTTGGGACATAGGTGAGGGGGGGGGGACACTAGGTGCCAAGAATTATAGTGTACTGAGCAGGGGGTTAAAGGAGCACAAAACATTCTCCACCATCACCCAGTTTGGGAAGGTGGCTTGAGTTATGGTGGCTGGTGCTTTTTTTAAATCGTTTTTCTCCCCTTACCAGATGGCCCCATCTGCCACCAGACACCCCAGCCCCAACATCCCAGTATCCACTGGGACTTACCTGCCAACCTGTCTTCCCTCAAGGCTTGCCGTCAATGTGGTTCACCAACTCTCACCAGGAACAGGATCAGGTTCTGGATGGTGGGGCCTGCAGATGTCCTTTGTTATCCTGCTGCTTGTATTTTCCATTTTCCTGTCCCCAAGAAGCACGTGTGTAATGATGCCATGACGCGCATCACACTCTCCCATGCATGCTTCTGCTAAGATCCAGGCAATCACTGGACTCTGCAAACCCTCCTTCTCTGAAAAGCAGGCACCATCTGCACCATCTTGCTGCCAGTATTTTCCATTATCCTCTCCCCCAGAGTTGTGGCGTACAATGATGCTATGATATGTGTCACACCCTCCCACGCACCACACGTCAGCATCTGCCACACACCCCCTTGCCCTTCTTGGCAGTCCTGGTGCCTTTTCTGCAGCTTCTGCTAGGGGCCAGGCAATCACTGGGCTATGCAAACCTTCCCCCCGCCAGAAGAGGACAGAAGCCCTTTGGACACTTAGTCCTCCTCCCAGTCACCCCTCCAGTGCCATGAGTTCACTTCCAAACCTGGGTCATTGGCACCGCAAGCAGTAGTGCTACCGCTGAGTCAGTGGACAGGCATTTTAAAGGTGCTTTTTGCATGCATTAAGTAGTGCTGCTCTGGCAAGCTACTAACACAAACAAACTTCTAGTTAACCCAGTAGTGCATTATAATGAGATGCCATCTCATTACCATGTGCAGCAGGGGTGTCTCTGTGCTGCAGCACACACCACTTTTGTGGCAGAGCACAGTTAGGCTTCCATTACAGGCAGGTCAGTGCCACTAGGGAAAGCTTCACTGTTTATGTGCAGTGTTTGCACTAGAACAAAGGTGTCCATTATGCCGCCCTTAGTGTCCTACAAATGCAGCGAGACTGAATTTAAGTATTTGTGGCTGTACACTGCAAGAGGGAAGGGGAACTTTACTGGAGAGAGAAGACGCTTGAAGTGTTATGCACTGTTCTGCAGTGTTGTGCCCCTACCTGGCCCTTGTCTTGGACTTGTTCCCATGTTGCTACTCATCATTTTCTGCCTCCATGCCTACAAATGAAGTAGAAAGTCTTCACCAAGAAAAAGTCAATTGGGCAAAATGAACAGAAAACTCAATCCAGTCACTGTCTTGTATTTTTATTCTATTAATACATAACAACTGTCTCCTGCCAGCAGGGGGTGAGGGCTTGTTTACTAGAATGCCAGACCACGGAGCCTACAGATTGGTAAACCCTTTGATAGCCAGTGGGAGAAGACTGAGTGCCAGTTTTTGGGCACTGCGCTGGTAGATTGTGTTAAGATGGCAGAGTGATAGCAGGGTACAGGTGTGCCTTTGAGGAACCTTTGGCTCATGTCACTTGCCAGACCACATGAAGAGGCAAGGACCCCCACTTGGAGCAGCTGTCTGTGGATCCAGTGTGTGAGACCACCAAAACTCATTGCCTGGTCATTTGCTAGCCTCCAGGGACAGATAACAGGACAGCAATGATGACTTGGGGATTTGGAGTCTGGAAGCCATTTAGTGTAGATTGACATTAATTCTGTGAGACTGTATGGGAGACACTGGGAGTGAGGGAGTATTCTAAAGGCTGCACCTCAACAGAAGCCCCTAGCAACTTTGTGTCACACATAGGATCTCACCAAAGCGGATGTTCTTCACTTTGGGGACTTTCTGCCCTGTGCTAGAGCGATGCTGTCAGCTGTACTGAAGATGATGAGAGCTCTGGTGACAGAGGTTCAGCTGCTAAAGCAGACAGGATATGGGCCTACTATTTGTCTGTAGAATCCCAAACTTGGCTTTTTATCAGTGATACTGCCTCTGGCAGAGGGTCTGTGTAGATTGCCCGCTTCTGCCAGAGGGAAGGCTGAGGTAAGTGCAGTTGCACTGGTGTCCAGCACACTGTCCAGTAAGAGTCAGAATATGGGTAATGTGAGGTGCCCAGAGCTATTAGTCAGGAGTGCCTGAATGGAAGTCCATATAGCCTGTTTCCTGCACACTGACTGAACTGACATTACAGTGTCAAGTTACTATGTGAGAACATGAATGAGCTCAAAGTGGATAGCAAGGAGGGAGATATGGTAAAACCAAAACGCAGAGTAGGGAGACTCTGTCCTGAGATATAACCTTATCCACTTGTGAATAGCTAGGAGTAAGAGTCATGGTGCTCCAGTGAGAAATGTGTAAAGGGTACAATCTTTCCTAAGGGATCATAAGGTTCTGACTTAGGTCCAGGGTCAGGATCTAGCCTATCATTGCAGTGCTGACCAGGACAACATTTCTGGGACTGTGTTCTTTTGTGTTTGTAACTATAAATATGTTACCAAACATGACAACAACCCATCACGTATCAGTCATTTATTTCCTGGTCTAGCAAAAAGGGCACCAAGTAAAAGCTTCGCAAGGAGTTAATGGATGAAGATAAATGGGTCATTGTAAATAATTAAAGTGTAACTGTTTTTACCCAGGGGATGCCTCCAGTGAGCAGTTACCAACCACCCCTAGACAAGGAGGGTACATCTGAGGTCTATGGTCTGCTCCCCCTAGGTCTCTCCCTTTTTTTAGTCATAAATACAATAATGCAAAGCATAAATACAGCAGTTACTGCTACAACACTGCAATTGTAATAAAATAACATTAAGAACTCAAATAGAGGATTCAAATATATATATACTAAAAGGAGTATCATACTGTCAATAATTATTAACACCAAGTATATACAATAAAATATAAAGATCAACAGAACATTGAAAAATAAATGTTCCAACCAAAATAATACATATATTCAGCCTTTTGTAGGATAGGAAGGACTCCTAAACTTTTGTGAAAAGGTCTAGTTGATTTATGATCATGCTACTTAGTCTTTCATTGTTGGTGGTAGTATCCATCCAATCACACCATTTCTGAAAGAGGAGATTTACTACACTTCCAATGTTTAAGAATGAGTCTCTTAAATGTTAAGGAGGCTGATAATTGCAATGTTTTGTGAATTTCATCAAGGTGAGATTGCTGAGATGTGTTACCTAGGACAAAAAATCAGTGGGGCAAGAGAAAAGGTATTTCCCAATATTTATTTTGACAGAAAGCGTGAATTATTCTCCAAATATGAGAAATAGCAGGGCATGACCATATCATGTGAGACAGATTGGATGGGGGGAGTTACATTTCCAACAAGAGGCTAAGCAGGAGTAACCCATTTTCTGAAGTTTATCAGGAGAGTAGTAATAATGGTACAACACTGAACTGTAGACAGCAGGCATTCTCCATAGTCCAGACCACGCGTTTGAGGACATATTTATGCCAAGCTCACTTTACCATTTAGCTTTAGCTGAACCGGTGACAGAATTATCTGAGTCTCAGCCCGGTGGCACTGAAGGTTGAGGCGCTGGACGTCACACCTCGTGCCACGCCAGCGACCTGGGATCGGGAACGAACTCTCCTCATCATCATTGTAGTCCACAGCAGCATGGAACTGTACCTTAGGTGCCTCAATCCCATCAGCAGCCACCCCCTCCAGCTCCAAGGCTAGTTGGGGGGAGGCCTGCTTAGCCAGTGCCAGTACAGTGTCCCACCTGGACTTCTGGTACCTGGCTGCACAGGCCATATAATTAGCCTGCCTGAGTCTCAAGGTGGATGTCATGTACTATTTCTTTGCCATGGCATCCAGCTTCCTAGAATCTTTATCTGGGGGTGTGAAGCCAAGGGGTACATTAGCCTTATCAAAGGCTGCAGCATGCACAACCACATGGCTGCATTGTTGATACAAGTACTCTGTACAAGAACCTGATAAGGTGTACCTTTTGTCCATCCTTCTGTCGACAGGAGGTACAGAATTTGGAGTTTTTAAAATCTTTTGTGTCTGTTTCCCAAAAGACTTATGAAGGGGAATAGACAATCTTGTGGACTCTGGGATGTCCATCATCTCCACATAATCAGGTTCCTCTTGTTCCTCTACAGCTTCTTCCACAGGGAGCCAGAGGGTTTCTGCCACTTTCCTGTAAAACATGTAGTTGGAAGGGGACTCAGAAAACCTAGGAGAGGAAACACCAGAAGGCCAGTCTGGGGAGATGTTCGGTTCAATGGGCTCAACCAGACCTCCCATACCATCATCATCATAATCTTCATCCCCCTCCAAATCCAGTTCATAGAAATCTGCAGGGGCATAATCTTGAACTGGAGGAACCGACCGAACTGAGTGCCTGCCAGAAGGCGCCGGATCAGATGGAACCAGACAAAGCAATTCTACAATCCTTATCGCATTGGCAATCTCTTCGGCAGTCGGAAAATGGGTCTCTGGATCCAAACTCGCTGATTTTTCTTTTCCTTTTCGTTTTGTAGGAACCGATCCCTCAGGATCGGCTCTCTCTGCCCAAGAAGTATCGCCCTGGTCAGGATTATTCCTCAGGTTCGTCGAACGAACCAGGCTGGCCATCCGGACAGCGGACTTCACGGCCTCCTTATCCCTGAGCCTACCTAATCTTTTTCCAGGGTAGACTTAGGACATTTTTACAAATTTGGCAGTCTGAATCGAGGTGGTCAAACCCCAGACAATAAACACAGGTGGTGTGGGGATCAGCCTTAGCAAAGACCTCCCCACACACACTGCAGTGTTAAACCCAGTGGGCCCGGTTTTTCTTTTGGGTTTCTGACATAGCCATCCTAACCACAAACTTACCCTTTTATGGCAAACAACCAGGCAAGACACCCTTATCGGTTTCTAACCGTGTCATGGGTATAGGAAAAACCCAAGAAGATGCAGTTTTTTTTAAACTGATAAAGACCGGTAACCACACTCTAAGTTTAAAAACAAAGACAGAATATATAAATCACTAAACGGTCAGTGCAGCCAAACCAGTCTAAAAATCAGTTTTTACAATTTTCACAAGTTTACTATGTCTTCTAGTTCACTACCTAGTACTTACTGTACCACAGACAGAGATCTGAACCGAAACTTACGAAAAATAATCGGTAAAACCGAGGACTTTAACCAACTTACAAACCGTGAGCAAAGGAGAAATCTCTGGAGCGGCCATTCAGTTAGGCGGAGTAAAGAATCTGACAGTTGTGCTTCAAAGTGCAGCAGACAGAGGTTTGAACAGAGCTCGAGCTCAATGTTCTATGCTCTGCATAGAAAATTAACCCTCTACTCTCCGGGGAAGTTTGAGTGCTGGGGCTAGCTGCAATAGTCAGAATACAGCAAGACTTCATGTTGTTTGAATGATGCATTCTGATTCTGAACCAGCATTCTTAAACTATTGGTGGAAGAACTACTTTATTAAAAATCTCCCTCTAAATGAGGAAAACATTCAAAAAGTTACTTTTAACACTTTTCTTTTGGGATCATTTTTTATAATAGCAATAAGGCACTCCCAGGAGTTAGATTAACAGTCAATCACCCCCTAGGGGCACTATGGCACTCGGCTGTGCCTCATGCCACATTACACCCCTCGGGGGTGATTAACAGACTGTTAATCTAAACCCCGGTCATGCCTTATTGCTTAAAAACCACAAAGGCTAAAACTTCATGAGATGTGTTACCCGCTTCAACCATGTGGATGTTTGTGGAGTCCAAATGTTTTGCATTAGAGGATCTATTGATAAAATGAAAAGAATAGCAAAAGTGGACAGCCTTGCCTTGTTCTTCTACTGAGCACGAAGGAGTGTGAGACAATGGATTTTTTTATTATGGCAGGTTTGCCCAGGTACAGATATTTGGGCCAAAATTATATTGTTCTAAAACTTTAGAAAAGAAATGCCCATTCAAGGGTATCAAAGGCATTGCTAATATCTAGTGAGGGGACTACAGAGGGTACACTGAATTTCTTGGAGGCCCAAATAATGGAGAAGAGCCTCCTTCAGTTGCCTGAGGAGTTCCTACACCTGATAAATCCCACTTGCTGTTTCCCTACCAAGCTCTGTATAACATTCTGCATCCTCGTAGCCAGAACCATGGCCAGTATTTTATAGTCTATGTCAAACAGAGAGACTGGCCTATAACTAGAACATTCCAGAGGATCTTTTTAAGCCAGATATGTGTATTTTATTGTATTAATTAGGTATATATCATGAAATTATTCCAGATAGGCCAAAAGCAAATATTTCACTACTGATGGGCATAAATGTTTGTAGACTTCGCTGGAAAAGCCATCAAAACCTGGCTTTTTTCCAGGAGCAAAGAAATTCATAGCTGCAGAAAGTTCTTGTTGGGAAATGTTAGCTTCCAGACTAGCTTTGTCATCTTCAGACAGTTCAGTTAACAGTTGAGAAAAAGTCTAAACGTCTTAAGGAATCCTTTGTCCCATGCATATTATATAATGCAGAATAAAAGTTCTGAAACAATGTATTTCTTTTATGCCATGTGTGATTTTGTTGCTAGGAGGAATTCCATGAATCAATCTGAATGTAATTTGTGTTTTGAAACGATAAGCTAGAAGCTTAACAGCTTTTTCTCCAGACTCCCAATAGCTCTGTCTGGTACTAAAGAGGGCATACTTAGCTGTTTTATGAGACAGGACCTTATCTCATGCTTTAGTTGCACAATTTGATAAACCAAATTGTATCTATTTCCTGATTTTGCTTATGCAGGGTCTGTGGTTGTGCTAATTGACTTGCTTTCTCAGTTGTTTTTTTCTTTTGCCACATTTTATTTTCACTGGCAGAATAACCCATCACCCATCCCCTAATATAAATTTTGATGTCTCCCACGGACATTGCTTGGAAGATTCCCCATAGTCAGTGATCTAAAAAAATGGCGACAACTCTTTGTTGAGCCAATACTTGGAGGGAAGGTCTGATAGGAGGGAGTTATTAAACCTCCATCTGGGTTCCATACTATGTGCACTATCAGTATACAGATGGCAACTTTAAGCATGCCATGATCAGAAAGTATCCTGCTCTCAAGTTAACAGACAGACAGCATTAATACGCATCTTTAAAGGCAGGAAAATACAATCCAGTCGGCCAACTGAATTATTCTAGAATATGTTCTATCGCATCTTGCATATTTTGCGCTCCGATCACCTGTTCTGTCATGCACATCAATTATCATGGGTCCCCTTCTCCAGAGAGCAGGGTACCAACTGTCAGCTGTTATTGACGGACTGAGTGGTGCTGTGGTTACTGTGTACTGTAATTGGCTAGTGGAAGGGCTTGCAGTTTGACAGACTGTATGAAGGCTGTAGCTGCTTTATTAATGAATCTTTAAAACACCCTCAGATGCATACTTACATTTCACTGTCCTCACTATGCTTTACTGCTGTACTGTCTACAGAATGTCTTCATTACAATGGCCGGAGAGATGAAAGGCTAAGAAGCAGACTTTGAGTGATATTTCTGAGATCACAGCAGAATTTTTCAGTCTGCTGATGTTCCACTTCAAATTGCAGAGTGTGTAGTCAGAGTTACAGTGCTCCTCCCCATTAGCCATGAAGCAACATTCCAACTACAGCGTTTACAACCCCAAGATCATATTCAAAGTCAAAAAGAAAAAATTATGCACCGTTGTAATGTTTCTTCTGGATCCCTCACTATGCTGGACAACAAACAGGCAGTAAACAGGCAGTTGTGCCTAGTGGGCCTTACCTGGTTAACAAAGAATAAATGAAAAAAAAAAAAAACATTCCACTGGAATGAGCTGCCCCAGAGCCTAGAATTTTATGCTAATTAGAAAACATTAGAATGAAATGTGAAACTCTACTGTGGTCACGCTCTTTCCTGCCCTCTAACGACAGATTTATTTCTCAAACTTTGGGACAGCAGTAAACACCAATCTAGTTAAGTGACTATTAAAAAACTGTATCCTAAAAACACCTTTTTCTGAAAAGAAAAAAAAAGAAAACAGATGAGGAAAAGCTCACAAAAAAAATCAGTTGTGAGCCAAAAGCAACAGGAAATGCTTAATTACACTAACAGCAGGCTGTTGAAAGAACCTTTTCCAGGTTCTGGAAGGGGAGGTAGGGAATGGATGGTCAAGCACAGAAAGAGATCCCTTCAGAAGAAAAAACATTACTACAGTGAGTAATTTTTTCTTCAGTAATCTCTCATTACTGCTTGACAAGTGCAGACTCCATCGCAGTATCTTGGGAGGCTCAGTATATTATAAAACCTATTTAGGGAAAATGTTCTGAAAGACAGCAGTGCCAAAACTGGCACCCCTTCTGGACTGTATATAGACAGTAGTGCTTTACAAAGGTGAGTACTGTTTTCCATGTAGCTGCTTTACAAATCTGAGACACCTCTAGATGCTGCCACAGAGGCAGAGGTGCCCCTTTTGGAGTGGGCCCTAAGGTCTTAAACATAGAAACATAGAACATAGAAACATAGAGAGTGACGGCAGAAGGGGACCGCATGGTCCATCTAGTCTGCCCATAAGCTTAGCCCCCCCCCTCCCTTAACTGCTATTCAGTGTTATAATACATTTGTGCCTACCCCATGCCTTCTTGAATAATCCAACTGACCTAGTCTCTACAACCTCTGGTGGAAGGCCATTCCAAGTATTCACCACCCTCTCAGT
Source organism: Neoceratodus forsteri (assembly GCA_016271365.2). Classification (NCBI taxonomy): domain Eukaryota; kingdom Metazoa; phylum Chordata; order Ceratodontiformes; family Ceratodontidae; genus Neoceratodus; species Neoceratodus forsteri. The sequence continues at coordinate 1,422,133,230 of CM028129.1, forward strand.
AAAGAAGAACTTTCTTGTGTTACTCTTGAACTTGCCTCATTCCAGCCTCATGCCTTGCCCTCATTCTTGCATGATTCTTGATCTGAAATGAGTCCTGAACCTGGACCTTGTTTATTCCTTCAAGTGCTTGAAGGTTTCATTCATGTCCCCTTTCTCTGTGTTGTCCCGGGAGTACATGTTTAGGTTTAGCAGACGTTCCTCGTATGCCTTGCTGTGAATCCAAGTATCATTTTGTAGCCCTCCTTGCACTGTCTCCAGTCTGTCTATGTCCTTTCTGAGGTGAGGTCTCCAGAACTGCACACTGTACTCCAGGTGAGGCCTTTCCATTGATCTGTACAGTGGCATAATCACCTCCCTCTTTCTATGCAGCCTAACATACTGTTCACCTTTAATGCTGCTTTTTCACACTGCTTGGATGTTTTCAGGTCATCTGTTATAATCACCCCCAGATCCCTTTCCTGCTTTGTGGCTTCCAGTTTCACTCCGAAAAGGAGGTATTCCTCACAAGGAGTTTTCCTCCCTAGGTGCATGACCTTGCACTTTTTGGGGTGGAAATTTAATTGCCAAGTTTTTGTCCACCTTTCTAGTCTTTGAAGATCAGCCCTCATCCTTTCCACTCTCGGAGTTTCAACCCTATTACATATCTTTGTGTCATCTGCGAATAGACGCACCTTGCCTTCTAGGCTCACAGATATGTCACTGATAAAAATATTGAAGAGGATAGCCCCAGCACTGATCCCTGTGGCACACCACCAGTTACCTCCCTCTCTCTGATAGTTGGCTGTTTACTAGTACTCTCTGAATCCTTCCACTAAGCCAGCTCTGTACCCAGTTTACCACTTTATGCCCAATTCCTGTACTGGCACATTTGTTCAATAGTCTTCTGTGTGGGACCGAGTCAAAGGCTTTGCTGAAGTCTAGGTATATTATATCCACAGTGCTGCCCTGATCTACTGTCTTTGTTACCCAACTGAAGAAATCTAATAGGTTTGTCTGGCTTGATCTTCCTGTGGTGAAGCCATGCTGTCTTGAGTCCATTATATCATTTTCTTTGAGAAAGGATATAATTCTTTCCTTAATTAGGGTTTCCATCGTCTTACTGACAATTGAGGTCAGGCTTACTGGGTGGTAATTGCCAGCACTTTCCCTACTGCTATCTCTATGAAGAGGGACAACTGTGGCTTTCCTCCAGTCTGCAGGAACTTTCCCGACCTCAATTGAGAGGCTGAACAGTTCAGTCAGCGGTGCCGCCAGGTCTTCCCCAAGTTCCTTCAGTATCCTGGGGTGTATTTCATCAGGACCCATGGCCTTGTGAACCTTAAGTTTTTCTAGGTCCTTCAGGACACTATCCCTTGTGAAAGTTGTCGAATTCATATTGCTGCTGTCTACACTTTTTTCTGTCAAGGTGGGACCACAACCTTCTTCTTCCTTAGTAAATACTGAGCAAAAGTATCTGTTAAGCATTTCTTCTTCGTCTTTGTCATCCTCTGTGCCCTCCCCATCAAGTCTGACTATACTTCCACTGGTTTTCCTTCACTCCTTGATATATCTAAAGAAGGTCTTGTCTCCCTTTTTGACCTCTGAGGTGATCCTTTTGTTCTGTTTGCACCTTAGCCACCCTGATTTGCTTTCCTGCTTCCTTCAGTTTCTCCTTGTATGTGTCTTTTCACATCCTGTTTACTTGTATCTTTTGAAGGCCATCCGTTTCTCCCTGACCTTGGTGGCCACTTCTTGGAGGACCATAGTTTTTTTTCTCTTCTTGGCTTTAGTTACACATTTCATACATTGTTTTGATGCTCATATGATGGCTTCCTTTCGAGATGCCCAATGCTTATCTGCTCCCGTGTCTGTGTTAATTTAGCCAGGTTAAGTCTAAGCTTTTCCTCATTTTATCAAAATCTAGCATCTGAAGTCCAAGATTTTAGCTTTAGTGTGCTTGATTTTTCTTTTTTTAAAACTTCAAGTTTATTATATATCAGATGTGTTTTACAATTCTGAATTGCTGATGTTACAATCTTGCCATCTGATTGCTGAACAATTTTTAACAGTGGAAAGTACGAATACATATCAGTCTGTTGACTATAGATACTCAATCTTCAAATAGTTAAAACTATTGCTATACTTTCCCATATTAACAGCTCTCTTCACTAACCAAATCTAAAAGAAAATACAGTTTGACTCAAACTTCAAATCAACATAGGAAACACAGGCATAAAAGAATTCATATCCTCTGTTAACAAAACATTTAGACTTTATATTCTGTTCATAATTCTTATTATGGGGTATCGGCCCATCCTTGTAAATATTGGTGACAAGGTGACCATGTTTGAATAAAGCATTCACTTTGCAGTCTTAAGGTGCTAGTAATTTGTTCCATAGCTTCTAGTTCAAAGTAAGGGAAGGGAGGGCCACCAGGGGCCATGATATGAGACTGGAGCAAGGAAGGTTCAGGAGGGAGATGAGGAGACACTTTTTTACAGAGAGAGTGGTGGCTGGGTGGAATGCGTTACCTGCAGAAGTGGTATGCAGTAGAACAGTGGACTGCTTCAAATGAGGATGGGACAGGACAAGGGGGAGGGTTAATGAAGGGGAAGGGTGGAAGGGAGGGGCAGCTGCAGAATAAGGGGTGCTAGCTGCACATTCGAGCAGACTTGATAGACCTCTAGGCCTTTATCTGCTGGCAAATTTCGTATGTTCGTATGTAGCTGATTCATTCTGGATAATCAGTCTTGCACTGTGGTCGAGAGTGGGGCCAACCATCTTGATGGTATGCACTTCGGTGCTACCTCCCTCATCGTGTGAGCTAATTTTGTGGACGATCTTGATCCAAAAAGCAGGGTCAGGTGGCCCAATAGCAGGTCTGACCTCATAAAAGGGAATTGTAGGCCTGTAATATTTTGCATAAGAGTATGTATTTCCCTCCAAAATGGTAACATTATTGGACAGTCCCAGAACATATGTGTCTAAGTTCCTATATTCTGACAACACTCCAGCACAGATCTGATTGGTGATGTCCAAAGTGTTTTACTGTAGTGGGGGTAAGAAAATACCATAATAAAATTTTCCAGTGAAACTCTCGCCAGGTTGGGGAACTGGTCACCTGCCACCCTCTACTCAGTCTTCTATCCCAAATGGGTTGAGATATAGGGGTTGTTAGTTCGTCTTCCCATTTCTGTTTCACCTGGTCCAAACCTGTTATGTTAGTGTTAATTAAGATTTTATATAGTTGTGAGAGAGGGTGGGTGTTGTCTTTAATTGTAATAAAGAAATAAAAAAAAATTTCAAGTTCTGTTCTGTCCCTACTTATCATATGTAATCTGTTGGCCAATAATATGCAATGGCAGACTTGAAAGTATCTGAAATGATCCTCCCTGCGCAGCTGGAATCTGTCTGTCAACTGTGCAAATGACAGACAATTGCCATTGCCTATACATTGTGCAAATGTAGAGAGTCTATGAGCAGTCCAGAACCGGTAACCCGAGTCTGACCTGGGTGGGGTAAAAGATGGCTCAGACCTGATCAGAGTGAGGGGACCTGGACCATCTGGGGTATGGGTAAGCTTTCTGAGTTTTTTCAGGACTGCTAGGAAATGAATAACCCAGGGGTTCGATACTGAACTTAGTATGCCTAATGGTATATTATTGGCTGGCAGGGCCCAAAGCGCCCAACCCCTGAGAGACTCTTCCTCCAGTGAGCACCAACCTGAGTCCTCTCTGCATTTGGCCCAGGTACGTAATTGTGCTCCTTTAGCTGCCACAAAGTAAAGATAAAATGTGGGAGGCCAAACCACCCTTTTCCCCGGGTTTATAGAATGTTTCTGGCTAGTCTAGGGTGCTTGTTATTCCAAAGGAACCTCTGTGTTGTTTTCTGTACAGCCGTCCAGATTCTCTGGGGGCTGCAGAGAGGAGGTTTGAAAAAGAAAAGTAGCCTTGGTAAGGCATTCATTTTAGAACTTATGATCTCCCATATAATGTTAGAGGTAATAATTGCCATCTGGCCATATCAGCCTGAAGGTTTGGGAATAATTTTAGGTAATTATTTTTATGAAGCTGAGTCAGGTCTACAGATACATTGATGCCAAGATATTGGGTAGTATTTTTATGAGCTCATGTGAAAGGGGAAGCCATTTTAAATTCTCGAGATGGGGAGCCACTCAGGATAAGGGTCTCCGATTTAGTAAGGTTAATTTTGTAGCCTGCACAAGTGCCAGGAGTCATCAGTGTACAGTGCAATTTTTTGGGATTTGGCCTTCCACCTTCACCCTTTTGATATGAGGGTTTGCTTTAATATCAACTGCCAATGGTTCAAGGAGTAGGGCAAAGAGAAGTGGGGAGAGGGAGCAGCCTTGTCTTGTTCCCTGTGAGAGGGAAAATCTCTCTGAGAGGAGGCCGTTCGCTTTTATTCTAGCTTCTGGAGCACTATAAAGAGCCTTGATGGTTGATGGAAATTTGTCTCCTAGGCCAAACTTCCTCAGGGTCTCCACTAGAAACACCGAACCCCATAGAAGGCCTTCTCGGCGTCCATGCTGATGGCTAATTGGAATTGTTGAGTAGTCTTTTGGGCCAAAATTACATTCAGCAGGTGACATATGTTATCTTGCAGGTAGGTAGCCCTGCACTGCCCGAGAGGTTCTTTTCTTGTGTAGCTGCCAGGCCAAGAGCTTCCCAGCTTTATTGCCCTGTTCGTAATATTTTTGTTTTGCATATCGAAGTTGTCCTTCAATCTGCATATCTAGGATTTTGTTCAGTTTAATTTTAAACCTGTCTAATTCTAATTTGGTAGGTTGGTCTAGGGTCATTTGCTGGGCCGCCTCTAGTTGAGAGATTTTCTTTTCCAGATCAAGACGTTCTTTAATTTTGGATTTTTTTATACCAAGATGCATATTTAATTATAACTCCCCTTAAATAACATTTGAGGGCGTCCCATCTGACCCCCGCTTCTGTGTCTTCTGCTGGGTTAAGGGCTAGAAATTATTTTGTTGACTTCTGAATTAAGTCTTTAAAGTTCATTGTGGTTCAGCAGGCTAACATTGAGATGCCATATAGACTCTGGGGTTCTAGGTGACAGTTCAACATCTAAAGATATGGGGGCGTGATCGGATAAACAGATATTGCCTATATCTGCCCTGTAAGATATTGTAAGATGTTAGATGATATTAAAAAACAATCAATTCTGGAGTACATTTTATATTTAGATAAATGGAATGTGTAATCTCTTTCTTTATGTTGAGTGAATCTCCAGGAGTCTACCAGTGACAGCTCAGGGCATAGTCTAGAAACAGCTCTGCTGGCTCTGGCAGGGCCTGTAGTTTTAGAGCCAACTCTGTCCAGATTGAGATCCAGCACAGAGTTAAAATCCCCCCCATAAAGATCAGACTATGGGGGTCTACGACAGAGTCTGTGATTACTTTATTTAAAAAGGGTATCCTATCTTGTTCTTTATTTTGGGTGTAAAGGTTTAGGAAGACACATTTCTGACCTGTATATTCTCCCATGAGTCTTACATATCTACCCCCCCCCCCCGGGTCTGAGTCCACTTGTGAAACCATAAAGGGGCCGTCTCTTCTAATCAATATGGCCATCCCCTTGATTGGATTATTGTTGATATTCGGCTGTGTACACATCTCTCACCCAACTTCTGCGCAGCTTTTATGTTCTACTGCACTCAAGTGCGTCTCTTGTAAAAACGCTTATAGCAGCATGTTGCCGCTGTCATTTTGTATAATTCATGACCTCTTGACGGGACTATTAATACCCTTTATGTTCCAGGAAACTATTTTTAAGTCCACCATATTGATTTATCATTTGTATATTGAGTCATCTGAGGATATCTAATCACCTGTAGTAATAATATAAACAGTTGCAAATATAAACGGAACATCATAAACATTGCAGAACTATTTACAAGCTGCCACCTAAGTAGCAGGTCAAATATTTAGAAAACTTCAAAGTGCGCATATACCCTGTTCCACACCTCTGGAACACTTCTACGAGGTGGGGTAGGAGGCTATATCTGTAGCCTCCCCGGCAGAACTAATCCACAAAAATGTGGAGTGTCCCAGCTGGGTTGTGTCCGGTCACCCTGGTATTCAAGATTATCCCTCTGCCAAGGTCTGACTTGAATGATTTAGGTAGTGGTGTTATTAATGTGCTGATAGGAGGGAGCCAGTCCATGTAGCACCCCCCCTCCTCCGACAAGCAGGGACGGAGCCCCGCAGGGCAGGAGACAACCCAGAGGTGAACCAACTTTCCCTTATGTGTAACGATTTAGAGATAAGAAGGGAGCAGCCACCAAACTGGGTGGCAACCTCTCCCGCTGCATGGTGTGACTACCCATCTTTCCCCACCGAGGGGTCCCTCCCCCATGCTCCCAGCTGCCCCGGACACACTCTGCCCCTCAAATATTCAGTGTCTGTGTCGGATAATAAAAGGAGGTTAACAAACCATGGGGCGCTACCATCCAGCTTTCTCGGCTGTATCTGAATTGATATTTTCATTATAGGCCTTTAATGGGCCTAACTTGTCCAATATTTAGAAGGGTGTCATGGGGTGCCCTTCAGCGCTCCAACTGTATTCCCTCATTAGTGTCTGCTATGTATCAGATAAACCAGCCCAAAATGAAAAGTCAGACCCTGAAACTCTGCACCATTGTGCCTCAGGGAACAGCAGCATCCACAGGAAGAGCACCCCCCCACCAGACATTCCCCCACACACAATCAATCCATCAGACCCAGCTCTGTTGGTAGTGGTTTGTCTCTGTCCCTGAAAAGTATATGCATTGTAACTATTTAGACAAAACTTCATACTTAATTGGTTGTAGGGCTAACAGGATTCAAAGCTACCAGGCCAAAGTTATGGGAATTCAAGTTCGTAGTGGTGCCTGTAAGTCTTATTGTGCTTAGTTTTTAATGTATTTTACTTTGTGTTCTAAAGCATAATAGGGGAAAAAAAGCCTCCGAAGAAGTAGAGGCTTATGCGCTGTAGAGTTTCAAATCTATGCTCCTGCCCCCCGCCCCTATGTTACAGGCAGTCACTAAGATGGAGCTCCTAGACTAGTTCCCTCTCCCTTGTAAGGGATTGCAGCTAAGGAAGGGGGGGGGAAAGATGAAAGACAAGCTTATGTAGCTCAATGTTCTCAGCCAGTTCCAACTGCAGCTTCATCTGAAGACGGATCCATGAGGGGAGCAACGTGAGGATTGATGCCTTGGGGGACCACTTCATTGTATACACCGTCCCTCATGGTTTTGGTGTCCCCTGCTCTTGGTGTCTTCACATTTTTTGGGCCCTTCACTTGCCAGGATTTCTTCATAAGATAATTGTCTGATGTTCCAGCTCCATTTTCAGGAATGGATATTCCATGCTTTTTGGCCCAACTTATTGCTTCTGCTACCTCCTGCAACTTCTGCCATCCCTCTGAGGTATTGCTTTTTATTCTTGTAGGGTATTCAAGTTGTGCTGAGTGTCCTGTTTGTTGGATTAGTTTGACTGCATTGTATGCTTTCTGTCTGTGGGCCAATGTTTGGGGAGCATAATCTTGGTAAAAAAATGGCGAATATCACCAAAGAGAACTTGTTTTTTGGACCAGGCAGCTCTGAGTACCTCTTCTTTGACCCGGTAGTCCATAAAAGCCATAATTACAGAACGGAGTGTGGCTTTGGGATCCTTGGGTTTTGTGACTAAAGATCAATGGGCTTGAATGATACTGAGATCCTTGTCTCCATCTATGTTGAGGATTTCTTTTAAAAAGCTGTCCATAAATTGTATCGTGGTGCCAGATTCAGTGCCTTCTGACAGGCCGTGTAGGCATAGGTTATTTCGCCTATTGCGAGTTTCAAGATCTTCTAGTTGTTGTTGGAGGGCATGTTCTCTGTGGTGGAGATCTCTCAACACTGCATTGTGAATGTCCGAAATGGCTGTATCTTCCGACATTGATTCCTCTAGGCTGTCCATGTGCTCTGTTAAATCCATGATGCATCATCTGTCTTCTGTGGCTCTATGCTCTAATCTAGTTAACATCTCGTTTATTTGTTGAAAGGTGCTGCATAGAGTTTTTGAGGTGATTGTGAAGTCCTCTTCAGAGCTGAGTTGAGCCGCTGGAGTTTGGGTGATTAAGTCAGCTATCTCAGCGCATAGCGCGGCCTGCTGTTGCAAGCCTTGGGGAGGGAATTTCAGCATGGGGTGAGAATTATTCGAGCCATCTTTATGTCTTGGTTTAGAGACATAATGAAGTCCTTGATCGATTGATTATTTGACGGTGTCGGGTGTTCACGAGCTGGATTCCATGGATTAAGGTTGATTAAGTCGGAGCTCAGCTTAGACTTCCATCTCTAGGCAACCGGAACCGAAGTCACAATTTCTTTTAAATTTTAACCTGGAACCACACCATCTGGTGGCCACTAGATTCTAGGTTGCTCTTGACTTCTACCCTTGATATGATGTCACTGTTGGTGAGTAACAGGTCGAGGATGCCTTCACCCCTTGTTGGTTCCTTGACAAGCTGTCTTAAGCCCAATAAGTGCAGAGTGTCAAGGAAGTCTTTGCTTCTTGTTGTAGCAGTGGAATGGTTTCCCCAGTTTATGTCTGGTAAATTGAAGTCACCTACCAATACTACATCCCCCTTAATACCCATATTTTAAATGGATTCTAGTATCACCTTGTCCCCCTGTAAGCTGATTGCTGGGGGTCTGTACAATACTCCTACTCTAGTAACTGCACCTGTTTCAGCTTTGAGAGTAACCCAAAGAGCCTCGGCTTCAGTGTGAGTGTCCTGGACCATGTTAGCTTTTATTCATTTCCTAACACACATTGCCACCCCATCCCCATTTCTTCCAGGTATGTCCCTTCGAAAAAGGCAGTATCCCAGAATAGTTACCTCCCAGTCATGGTTGTCCTTAAACCATGTCTCCATGACGGCGACCCAGTCTGGATCAACCTGTGCAACAATAGCTGTAAGGTCAGCCATTTTGTTTGCTAGGCTACGTGCGTTTGTGTACATGGCTTTCCAGGCCTGGTTTTCCCCCCTTTTGGGGCCCTGTTGCAATACTGAGCCTTTTGCAGTATTGTTCCCTGAACGCAACCTATCCCATTTCCTGCTCTGTTCTTTGTTTGTCCCCTCTGATAGGGAAAATTTATGGGGAGGAGTAGTAAATTGTGTTTGTGTTTCTACCCCCTCCCCAGTACCTGGTTTAAATGGTCCACGAAGACGTTGAATTTCTGCCCTGGAGCTCTAACACCTTCGTTGGTCAGGTGCAGGCCATTGTAACGGAAGAGACTCCTGTCCCAGAAGTTCCTCCAGTTCCCAGTGAAGAGGCATCCTTTTTCCAGGCATGTTTTAGAACCAAATGTTCAGCTCCCTGATTTCCTCTTTGCAGATTTCCTGCATGCTGCCTTCTTTGTCCCATACTGGTAGGACCTCTGAGATGGCTATGATCGGTGATTGTGATGATAATTTTTCCCCTAGATGCAATAAATGGCTTTTGGTCTCCTCAACTGACTGATTTGCCAGGTCGTTTGTGCCTCGTTGGACAAAAACGCCAGCGCACTTTCCTTCTTTGCATATGAGATGGTCAATACGGTTGGTATCTCTCTTTGCAGATGTTTGGTGGATGTTTTTGCCATAACAAAACTATATACATGCCACTATCCAGAGCGCAATGGTTGTCCTGGATGCTGGCTTGCCTTGGCGTACATCCCCATAGGTAATATTCAAGTGGATCTGGCATCTTTAGTGCAATCCAAGTAGTAGTTTAAAGTTCTTTTAAAGGTGGCAGGAAACAATTTTTACACCTCTTGATGTCCTCCAGTTCTTTTATTGGCTACTCAGTAAGCTGAGATGTTTTTGACCTTTTTTGTTAAATTAATAATCTATTTGTGTTGCCTTTGTAACTACCCTGAACCCATCTCTCCTCACCAGGTGCTGATCTCTCTTTTCATTCTGCCTGAACATTCTATGAAAGCAATAACACCATTCCAGGCCATTCAGATGAATAGCATGGAATGGGAGTTACTGATGTCACAGAATGTCTTAGAAATATAAAATCAAGAGCAGTAGCTGGTGAGGAGAGTAGAACTCAGTGTAGATCAGAGGGCACCCCAAAACTAGATTATTTATCAAAAAATCATCAAAGCACATCAGAACACATAACTGGCATGGAAAGGAAGACTGAAGGGCAGTTAACTATGTACAAAATCATTTCCTATCTCTTTTAACATCCAGGGATGAAGCCTCTGCTCTCCTGGTGTGGATTGTTCATGAAAAACACAGGGAGTATGATGGACTGGTTGAAGTGAAACCTAAAACCACTTTAGGAAGAAATTTTCTGTTGGTTCTCAAAACTACTTTATCCCTATGGAAGATAATGTAGTTAAGATCTGGGCACAGAGCTTGGAGCTTACTTACTCTCCTGGCAAAGGTAAGGACCACAAGAAAACTGCTTTCCAGGTAACATACTTCAGAGTAGCAGCTGTCAAACATACTTCAGAATAGCAGTTGCTGTAGGCTTGAAGGGAACACCCATGAGCTAGGAAATGCAGCGATTCAAGTCCTAGGGAAGGACTGGATCGTTAAAAGGAAGGTTCAGATTGATCAAACACTTGAAGAACCTTTGAAAATAGCCAAGGAGCCTATTGTCCTCTCCTACCAGCCAGCACACAGGCTGAGACTGCTGCAAGATGCACTTAAAGGACACTGTCAACCACTTTAGACCACAAACTGTCCTTAGTTTAACAAACACATTTTATGTTTGTTCGTGTTCCATAGAATGTGCTGTTGTGGCTGGTAGGTTGATTCTGGTTCCTTTTTTCTTCTTAAGAGAAAAACAGACTGCCCATCATACATGGTGTTGAAACACCAAAATATGCTGTTTACATTCTTTAATCAACTCCCACTGCACCTTTCCTGGATTTGGGAACATCCCCGATACAGTCTAGCCACTCGATATGCAGTTGGAGCAGAGGAAACTATTGCATCATGAGTTTCTGCACTGCTTGGGGGGTGTTCCCAATGTTCAGGAAGTGAGTAGTAACAGCAGAACAACGATTAGGAACAAAACAAAGTTGGGTATGATTACACAATCACCATGCATTTTATTTTGACTAAGAAAGGAGGCAGAGTAAACTACCAGCAACAGCAATGAATTTCAGAGAAGGTGAGCAGTCATAAAATGTGGTCTTTCAATCTGAGACAGTATGATGCAAAAAAAGGTTGACTATGTTCCTTTAAGGGCAGAAGAGTGAAGACATAAAGACTGTAGGTGTACCAGGTAGTCCAGTATGCACTGACTTAGAGGGGATTGATTTGCCTGGAAGAACACCACAGGGAAAACCTTTTCCACTTTGAGGCATGTGTTGTCCTGGTGGCCAGCTTTCTGGAAACTTTTAATATATTCAAAACATATTTCGAGAGGTTTAACCCAGAGTATTCTAACTCTTCAAGTATATTTCGAGAGGTTTAACCCAGAGTATTCTAATTCTTCAAGTACCAGGCCCTGAGGCTCAGAGTGCTGGGGTCTGGAAATGTTATCCTGCCCTGAGGCAAGGTCAGTAGGTTGCACCAGAGGAGAAGGGTGATAGGAGGTTTGCTGGACAGAGCCAGTAGTATAGTATACCAGATCTGCCTGGCCCAGTCTGGAGTAATCAGAATCATAATTGCAGGCTCCCTTCTGAGCTTCAACAACACACTCAGAAGAAGAGGGAAAGGAGGAAATATATAAAGGAATCTCTCTGTCCAACAGAAGACCAGGGCATATTCTGGGACTGTCCTCACTGATGAAGGCCTTCAACAAAAGAGGGGGAGCTAGTAGTTTTGTCAAGAGGTGAACAGGTCCGCCTTCCGCGTACCCCAGCTCCTGAGCACCACTGCAAGCATTTGCCTGTTCAGAGTCCATTCGTGGCTGTCTAAGCTGATTCTGATGAGGGAATTTGGAAGGACATTGTCCATTCCTGGTAGGTGCACTGTAGACAGCTGCACCTCTAGCTCGTATGTTAGGCTCCAGATCTTCATTGCCTCTGTGCAGAGCTTTGAAGATCCTGTTCCTTCCGTTTGTTGATGTAGTACATGGTGGTGATATTGCCTGTCCTGATCTGGACAGGCTGACCTTGATATGGGATAAAAAGCCTGCATTGCCAGATATACAGCCCTGAGTTCCAAGAGGTTTATCTGCTCCTTGGACTCTAGTGGGTCCACACAACACTTATAGTGAGGTCATCCAGATGGGCACCCCATCCCAGGAGGGAGGCATCTGTAGTGAACACCACTGTGGGTGACTGTTGGAAGAAGGGGATTCCTTCTCTGAGGTTCTTCTCCTCTTTCCACCAGTCCAGTGCACTTGGAAGGCACTTTGTAACTGGTACCAACTTTGATAGAGGGTCCTGCCTTTGGGACCAGTGGGACCCTAAGTAGTACTGAATGTCTCTCATTTGAAATCTGGTGCCTGGGACCACAACTGCTGAGGCAGCCACGTGTCCTAGCAACTGTGGGAAAACCCTTGCCGATCTGGGGTGCCCAGCTTTGAAAGACTTTGCCAGTTCTGTGAATCTTACCACACTCTCCTGAGGAAGGAAAGCTTTTCCCTGTAATGTGTCCTGCTGTGCTCCAATGAAGTCCAGTACCTGCACAGGTTCTGTCTGAGATGTTGGGATGTTTATCAGGAACCCCAGATCCTCCAGGGCAGATTGGCTGAGCTGGAGGGAGGCCTTGGCCACCTGGTATGACCCCTGAGACTAGCCAGTCATCCAGGTAAGGGAAGGCCGCCACACCTTGTCTTCATAAGGCCAGACCACTGCCAAGCACTTTGTAAAGACACTTGGTGCTAAGATAGGCCAAAAGGTAGGGCCGTGAACCGACAGTGGCAGTTTCCTACCCTGAACCTGAGGTACTTTCTGTGTGAAGGTCTTACTGGGATATGAAAGTAGGCATCCTTCATATCCAGACACCCCAACCAATGTTCCTGCTCCAGAGATAGGATCACTGTGGATAGTGTCACCATCTTGAGCTTTTCTTTTTCAAGTGCTTGTTCAGAAATCTTTGGTCTAAAATGGGTTGCTACTTTTCATTTTTCTTGTGGGTGAGGAAATACCTGGAGCAGAGGCCCTTGCCCCACTGGACAGACTGGGAACTCATTCCACTGCGTTGACCTGCAGCAGCTTTTTTTTTATTTTCTCTTTAAGGCCCCTACTAGCGCCACATCCTTGCTTATCTCTCAGGATCTCCAAAGGTGTCTGTATGGCTTGGCCATACTCCTGGGTGCACCCAGAAGGACCAGCCCCCATCTTGCTGTGGTTTGCCCCTGAGAGGGAAGAAGGAGCCCCTCTCCTCCCTACCTACACCAATTGTGTTGTGCAGCCCTTTCCCAGTCACCAGGATCAGTCTAATTGCTCAGCATTGGGGCCCATTGCTGCGTGGCTGTAGGGTCCAGTTTCCATTTTCTCCCACTCCCTGAGGATGGTGATGTTCGAGGATGTCCAAGACATGCACCTGCTGAGACATGCTGCCACTCTGGACCCAGGCTGACATCCTCCCCTCCCTCTTGGCACTCCCGGCTGCACCATCACCCGTGATCACCCAGGTGGTGGTATTGCAGCAGGAGCAGAAACACTCCCTCCCTGCAGAAGGAGAGCATCTTTAAGATGCTTAATCCTCCTCCCCCGGTTGTCCCACTGACAACCTAGGCTCATTCCCAAACTAGAGTCACCTGCGTCGCAAGCAGTATCTCTACAGTTGAGCCGGTGGACTGGCTGGCCTGCAGCAGCTTTTTGACCTCCAACTCCAGTAGTAGTTTTTCTGCTGGGATAGGAAGGTGGGTAGGTCCTGTGTGCCTGCATTTTTGGAAACCTTCTGAACTGCAGAAAGAGACCACAACTCACTATTTCCAGGACCCACTTGTTTGTGGTAATGTTTTTCCAGTCCTGGAAACAGTGAGCCAACCTTCTTCCCACTAGAAATATCTGGGTGACTTGCCCAGACCTGTCAGGGGTTCTGCTTTGCTTGCACCTTGGGAGCTGGGATGGCTGCAGCCTGCTTTGCACCCTGCATACCTCTACTCCTGAAGAAGCCCCTCTGAGGAGGATAGTCATGTCACATAAGTGCGGGGGACATAACCCCTGCCCCTATCTTTCCTTCTGTAGGGTCTATGGGACATGGAAGCCTTCTCTTTTTCAGTGTTGCTTTCACAGGTGGTCTTATATTCATCCACCTTTTTCATGTAGGCCTCTGTTTTGTCACCAAACAAGGAATTCCCCTTACAGGGGAAATTCATGGCCTTAGTTTGAGCATCCTGAGAGAAGTTAGGAGTTCTGAGCCAGGCAAACCTCCTGAGGGACAATGCGTGAGCCATGACCCTAAAGGCAGTGTCATTGGCACCTACAGACATGTGAAACTGGTACTTGGTAGCATCCAAAGCATCCTTTGCTGTGTCGGCCAAGTCCTGTGCTAGGTCACCAGCAGCCTTTTTCACTCATGGACACTATAGAGGTCGAGAGGGCCTTCTGGTACTGAGCTGTGTAGGGACTTCGAAGTGCTGGGCTGCACTGTTAGTGGTATGTGAACCCACACTTTGTTGTAAAATATTGTGTGTTAAATGGCACTGCTTTTTTTGCAATGCAGAAAGCCTAGAGTGCTGTTATTTATTTTTCTAGGCCATACAGACTGCTTGTCTCAGCAAAGGGAGGCTGCAGTGTAAACTTTTGCCCATGCTGTCCAGTTTCCTGGAATTCTTCTCTGGGGGTCGAGAGGAAAGTGGGACCTTGGCCTTGTTCACAGGCTGTGGTTTGTACCACTACATCATGGTTAGGGTGAGTGTAAAGGTACTCAGCGCACTACCTATCTAACTGGTATTTCTTTTCTGTTCTCTTGTCTACACCAGCTGCCTAAGTAGGGGCCACTAGGATTTCTAAAGTGGCCTTCAATAATTTATGTATGGGCAGGAACACTCTCTTTGTGGTGTTAGGCCCATCATGCCCAAAAATTCCACCTCATTCTCGTCCTCTGCCATCTCCTGAGGAAAGAGACTGAGGGTGCTTGCCACCTGCCTCACAAAGGAATGGTGTGAGCAGAACTCCTCTGAGGACCTGGGAGGGGAGTCAAATTCCTGAACCAGGGAGCCATCAGGCTCTATGGATCCTCCTCCTCCTCTTCATAAAACATGTAAGCCTCCTCCGCCACAGGCTTTGCTGTAGGCTGTAGAACCTGGGGTGAGGAGGCCTGCATGCCCATAAAGGCTCTCCATAATTTGTAAAGCTTGAAGAACTGCCAGCCTCAGCCATGTCCTCAGCTGAGGGCATTCGGTTTCTGTCAACTGGTGTCTCCTTCAGCTGGAGGGGCAGTGACATGTTTTTCTTTCTGCTTTTTTTTGGCAGGCACCAGTTCCAATGCCTGCTCAGCAGACCTTTTTGTTTTGGCAGACTCAGGGGTCTCCCTGCCTGACACTCTGACACCTGAGTCCCCTGTAGCAGCTTTGTCCTTCTGCTTCTGTTGAGGAAGCTGACTTTCCCCAGAGCCAGGTTGTGAGGAGGAGGCAGACTACGAAGCCATGATTTCCTCAAGTTTTTTGGCCCTCTTTTTCAATGTTTTGGGGCAAACCATGATGCAAAGCTCATAGCTGGAAAAATTGTCATCAGAACCCAAACAGGAAAAGACAACTCACTGCAGTCTGCCTCAGCCAGGAGTTTAAAGCATCAGGTACAATTTTTAAAACCTGTAGGTCCTGTCCTTTTCTTGGGCATGTCAGACATGCTAGTCACAGACAGCTCGGAGGAAAAAATGGAGGTGCAGTTCCTAGAGTTGACGGTTTGGTTCCCACCAAGGATGGAAACTGAAACAAAATGTTCTTTCTTTTTTTTATTTAATTTAAAAAGCAAAATGTTCAAACAAAAACAATAATAAAAATAGGCAAAAAGTTATCGCTTCAGTTCCCACAAAGAACCATGGGAACCGGGAGAAGAAAAACAAAAATTGTCGGGTGGTTACTTAAAGAAATTAGTACTGCTCTAAAATAATGGACAAAATACTAAAGAAGAATGAAAAATACTTATTATAAAAGGGGTTTAAAAATGCAGTTCTGGAAAGTAAACAAGCGATTATTGGTTCCCTGAAACTGCAAGGGGACAGAGAAAAACATGCAATACAGAATATCATAATAATAATAATAATAATTTATTTATATGCCTTTCACTGTATCAAGGCACTGAACAAGTTAAGAAAAACTTCAACATACAATACAAAGCATCAAAACCATAAACATTATAAAATATATCATAAAAAACATAATAAATTACAATTAAATTTTAATAATAAATTCAATAAAATATAATACCCTAACTAACCTAATGCACAGGATCAAATACTAACTAAAATAAACACACACACTGAAATAAACATAAGTAATAAATCAGAAACATTGACACTATGGAGAGGACTATGGGTGATAATTCCTCTCAAGCAGAGGAATAAATCTGCCATTAAAGGGCAGGGAGAGCATGACCATAGCAGAGTTTGAATTTCATTTTAAATTCGCTAATAGCATAACATTCTAGGTTCTGGGGTAGCTCATTCCAGGGAATGATTGCACTTGTCAAGCAACAGTGAGGATTCTGAGATTTTAAATTTCAGTTGAAATGGGGTAATGAATGCTGTTTGTTTCCACAGTTTATTTATTTATTTATTGAAATGTTTCACCAGGAGGGCACACTGAACAACAAGTGGCTCATCTCACGGTGCGACCTGGGAGAGGGGTTACATAGGGTTGTGAAGGATGATCAGTTACAATAGTATGTGGGTAGTACAAAGAATACAACATTGTAAAATTGTGCAGCAGTTGGAACACAATGTATAGTACAATAAACAGTAGAGGAACATTGGGTAAATTACAATACATGTCCAAAATCATACAAAAGAACATATGAACGTACAAAACCTATAGAACCATTTATAGTGCATGAGTGTATCAGGAGCAGGCTCAAGGTAGTACGCAAGTGCTGTTGGAGTAAAAAGGATGGGGTTAGGTTGTGCACACTGGTGACCCAGAAGGGCAGGTGGAGAAGAGATGGGGGAGGGAGAGGCAAGAACTGAATATGAGGAGAAGGGGTAGCCATTTTCTGATTTCCCCCTTCAAGATGTTAAGAACCCTGCCGGGGGGGGGGTCATGGTAGAAGGCAGACACTGGGGACAGGTATTAAGGTGGGTTAAAGCAGGAACAGCTGAGGGAAAGGTAATTGTATAGGGCAGAGGTAAGGGAGTAGTTGGAGGAGGAATGTCGTATTTCTGGGGGGAGGGAATTCCAGATTTTAGGGAAACGATGGGCAAAACCAATCTGACTGATGAGGGTGGAGCAGTCAAAAGTATGACAGCACTATCAACTAAAGCACTGTCTGCAAGTTCAAGTAGGATTATCTTGTGAAGCTTAAAGTTGTTCCTGACCCCAGAAAACTCCAGAACTGCCAACAAAACCACAGAAGAGGACCCCTCTGCTGCTTGCAAATGTTGAAAATAAAATAAAAATAAACTATTCACAGCATGAGGTCTGAGAATGCAGTAGTCAACACCAGGGTCGGTACAGCAATGACAAGGGGCAGAGTGCAGTTCAGCAACCCCCAGCAGCTTGTAGAATGTGGTGATGCATTACAGTTCAGGAAACAGTGGGCATGGATTCAATGCAAAGAAGTGCAAAGTAATGCACCTGGGAAACAAAAACCCAAGGGAAGAGTACACAATGAGGGAAAGTACTAACAACAACAAAATCTGGTCAGATCCACCACGGCTGCATAATGAAGTTAGTGAATTTGTATGAAATTGTTAAGGAGGTATGGAGAAACAACACAATGATTTGTAAGTAGTAAGATTTGTTTTAGTTTCTGTTCTAAGGAAGGCATACACATTGTTAGGAAAATATTTGGAGGTGTACATTTTAATGGAAGGAATAAGAAGCTTACAAAAGAACCCCAGAGCAAATGCCACTGATGTATGTGTTATCGCGGATGATATTGGCCAGACAAACAAATTTTAAAGGAAACACAATTGCACATATCCCAATAATGCAAAGCATCAAGGGAAACATATGCAAATCCCCATGATGGCACAGAAGGTGGCAGTACATGAAAAAGTAATGGCTGGCATATATTCGGCCTTGGGATTATTTGCACATTTGTTTTTATTATTTTTTTTTTAAGAGAAATGGGTTTTTGTGCATGAGGTGATATAAGTTCACCTCAGGGAGGCAGTATAGTGCAGTGATTTAAGGCTCTGATCTGCAAATCTGAAGACCTGGGTTTGAATCCCACAGCCTCCACTTGCATACTGTGTGACCCTGAGCAAGTCACTTAACTTCCCTGTGCTCCCAGGTTGCACCTGTAAACAAGCTTTCAGCTTAGTGTGTCTCACCTGGTTAAACAATTGGAAAAAAAAAGTTATATTTAAGCAATGTGTTGATGTCAGGAAGTCGGGTGTAATGATGATGGACTGTTAGAGAAAGTGTGATATTAACTTTCAGAGGGGGGACTTTTGATAAAGGCAAGGTAGTCATGCGTGTGATAATGGGAATATTAGGAAAGAATGAGGTCTACGCAGAAGTGGAGTACAAATATGCACAGTTTCATAAGTATGTGCTCAGAGTGCAGGCAAATGTGATATGCAGGTTTGTTTTAGAAAAAGGGAAAAATAGCAATACATACAATTAATAGAAAGATAGATAATTACATAGACAGAGAGTGAGAGACACAGAGACAGGCAGAATGGGAATGGCAGTGAAGTACTGAAGTGACACCAACCCCACCCCCACCCCACAGACATGGACAGGCATTGGGGTGTGCCTTTGGGTCATTGGCCATAACGCTCACGCCATTTCACCTCACCCTACCCTGCAGACACAGACAAGAGTCGAGGTGTGCCTTGGGGTTTTCAGACTTTACACTCACCCCATTCCATACAGAAATCTGAAATGGGTACAGTATAAGAGAATGGAGTTAACTTTGGGGCTGAAGAGTCAAAGGCACACCTCGATACCTGTCACTGGCTGCAGGGTGGGGGTAGGGGTGGAAAGGCGTGAGCATTACTGTTGACAATCCCAAGTCACACCTCGATGCCTGTCAGTCCCTACAGTGCAGGGTGTTATGGTCAGAAACACTAATGCCCTGGGTGTTTTTTGGTATTTTCACTCCAAGTTTTCAGCATTGACTTTTTGTGACCCCACTGCATGAACAGTGACACTATCAGTTCATTAGCTGAAAGGAGATTTTGCACAGCGACTGTGCCATTTGGCATCACAGGTGCAAAAACACATTTTGAACAGGTTGTAAAAAATGACAGCTATACATTTCTTGCTTCAGTAACTGCTCAGCACATCTGTTGCATGACCTGCTTATTGACATTTTATATCTGCTATGCAATGTACGCTGCAATGGTTGTATGGCTGACAGGACCTGGGAGGTGGTGGTGGATGTCAAGATGAACAACTCAGAGACTTGTAGGAGGGCAGTGGCCAAGGCCATGATGCTGGGATGCATCACTAGGGGGATCACTCCAGAAGAAGGGAAGTGATACTCACTCTGTATAAGTGCTTGGTGAGGCCACACCTCTAGTACTGCATGCAGTTTTGGAGACCACACTTAAAGAGGGACATTGGACTCCTGGAGAGGGTCCAGAGAAAGCCAACCAAAATTATCTGGGGCTTGGGAGAAGGGACCTAAGGAGAGAGGCTTGAAGAGCTGAATATATACATATTGGAAGAGAGAAGGGACAGGGGGGACATGATAGAGGTCTTCAAGTACATGAAGGGGGTAAACAGGGGTGGCGAAGTCACAGTGCTCCAAAGGAAGGAGGGGGGCAACTAGAGTGCATGGGTGGAAGCTGGAGGGGGGATGCTCAGGGGAGAAAGGAGGAGGTGCTACTTCAGTGAGAGGGCAGTAGAACCATGGAATGCACTGCCTGGGGGACTGGTGGAGACAGAGACTGTGGATGGAGGGGTTCAAGAGGGGGTGGGACAGGTACAGGGGAAGGGTTGTGGAAGCAAAGTCCAATGAAGTGGAAATACCCTGGACTGGGAAGGGAGAAGTCCGAGAAAGCAGCAAGGTCAGCTCCCAGGGTGGGGACTGACCAAACGAGCAGACACGAAAGCCCACTAGGCCTATTCTGCTGGCATTTTTGTATGTTAGTATGCTTACTACAGCAACATCATGGACCATAAAACAGATGACTGCCATAACTAGGGAGGCAGTATAGTACAGTGGTTTAAGGCTCTTAATTACAAATCTGGAGATCTAGGTTTGAATCCCACAGCCCCCACAAAAAAAAAAATGACAATTTTCTTACAGAGCAAATCAGCACAAACTACTCATAGAATGATGATACCTTCATTTATAGCTTAGCAAATACTTGAAATCTAACTGAGTGGGGTTTCTGTAAGAAAACAGCTAGAGTTTTATTAATTATAGCATTGATGATCTGGGTGGTTTCTGTGCTTTTATGGTTGTGTATAGTTTGATAAAATTAAAAGTTTTAAAATTGAAACACTCCTGCTAGCTAGACCTGACACACATAGAAAACAAAAATAGTGAATTACAGCTATTTAGTAGCTGTTTTTACAGAAACCCCAGTTAGCCAGCTCTCCTGACTGGAAGGAGAAGCCCGAGAGGGCGGGCAGCAGCAAGGTCAGCTCCCAGGGTGGACTGATCAAACAAGCAGACACAAAAGCCTGCTAGGCCTATTCTGGCTGGCATTTTGTATGTTAGTATGTTGGTATGCTTACTACACCAACATCATGAATCATAAAACAGATGACTGCCATTACTAGGGAGGCAGTATAGCACAGTGGTTTAAGGCTCTTCACTGCAAATCTGGATATTTAAGTTTGAATCCCACAGACCCCACACAAAAAAGGAAAAATGAAAATCTTGTCACAGGGGAAAATTAGCACTAACTGCTAATAGAATGCCGATACCTACATTTACAGTTTAGCAAATACGTGAAATCTAACTGAGTGGGGTTTCTGTAAGAAAACAGCTAGAGTCTATTGATTATAGCATTGATGATCTGGGCAGTTTCTGTCCTTTTATGGTTGTGTATAGTTTTAAAAATTGAAAACGTTTAAAATTAAAACACTCCTGCTAGCTAGACCTGATGCACATGGAAAACAAAAATAGTGAATCAAAGCTATTTAGTAGCTGTTGTCTTACAGAAACCCCAGTTAGCTAGCTCTCAGGTATCTGCTAAACTTCGCTGTTGATGTATCTGTGACTGGCAAAACTACACTTAAAATCTCACAAATAAATAAATAAAATGTCAGAACAGTATTTATTTTAGTAGTATCTTCTTTCTTTTCAGGTGCCCATGACACTAGGTATATATATATTTATATCTTTTAACTTCAAAGCACTAAATCTATTCAAATGCAAAAAACACATCTTTATTCTCTTCACACATTACTGTTAAACTTTAAATCCCAGAATGGCCAAGAAACAATTTAGACTTCACTCTTGTATGCCACTGTCATGCCCACTTCTCATGCAAACATTCATTTCTATGCTATACACTCTTATTTGAGAGAGACATAAATCTTATAGAACTGCTAAAAAAAACAAATTTATCAAGACTGGATTTCTGTAAGAAAACAGCTGCTAAATAGCTCTAATTCATTATTTGTGTTTTTGGTGTATGTCAGGTCTAGCTAGCAGTAGTGTTTTCATTTTAAAACGTTATTTCATTAAAATACTCACAACAACAAAAAACACAGAAATTGTCCCAGATCATCAATGCTGTAAACAGTAAAGACTGTAGCTGTTTTCTTACAGAACACTTACTCAGCTTTCAAGTATTTGCTAAACTGTAAATGTAGGTACCATCATTCTACTAGAAGGAACTGGGAGTTAGGGCTGATTTTGCTCTGTGACATGCTTTTCATGTATTTATTTATTTTTTGTTACAAATGTGGAGTATCTTTTTAATAAAGTATGAAATATGTATGTGTGAGTTATTTCATTTGGAGAATATTTGTTTCATTATTTGAAAAAGTGATACACTAAATGTGTAGTGCAGTGAACCATTGTAATATGGAATCAAATGTGTAGCTGAAATAACTGTGTGACTGTTGCCATTTATGCTCACTGGATAAGAACAGTTACACAGCTCTGTTGTTGTGAAATGATTTTAAAGCAGTGCACATGCTAAATCCTACTGCCACATTCAAAATACCATCCCCTACCTACTTGCCAAGTATAAACTCAACTGTATTAAAAAAACTATTCTAGGCACTTTTTTTTTACCAGGAGAGACACACTAAGCTGAAAGCTTGTTTACAGGTGCAACCTGGGAGCACAAGGAAGTTAAGTGATTTGCTCAGGGTCACACAGTATGCAAGTGGGGACTGTGGGATTCAAACCCAGGTCTCCAGGTTTGTAGCTCAGAGCCTTAAACCACTGTGTTATACTGCCTCCTTAATGTACCTGCCTATGTAACCATTATTCATTCCCCAGTCCCATTTACAACACGGTTACACTTATATATAATACATACTTCTCAAACTTGAAAGAAAAAATACACTTTATCACCAAAGTCTGTTTACCAAGTACTGTGCCCATGATTAAAATAATTTGAACCCCTCCCCCCAAAAATGTGCACTGACATGAAACTGCATGTTTAACTGTAAAGACAATTAAAAATTTTATTTCTAAATGCATTACTAACACCAATGCTTCATGATTAAAACAATTGCAACCCCTTCCCCAAAATGTACCTGACAAACCGCATGCTGCGTAAGATTGCCTGGGACAAGATGTAATTCAAAAACCTGAATAACAGGTTTCATGGAGTAAATGTTGACATCCTGTTTCTAGTGTCCATGATAAAATAAAAATACAGTTAAGATTTTTTAATGTCAGCTCTGATGAGAACAGCTTTTAAAATCACCAATTGTTTTCTTGTTCAATGTTTTCTAATACATCTCAAACTTAAAAGAAAAAAACACACTTTATCATCAGCCTGTGTTTTCCAAGTACTGAGCCCATGATTAAAATAATTTGAACCCCTCCCCCCAAAAAAAGTGCCCTAATATGAAACTGCATGTTTAACTGTAAAGACAATTAAAAAATGTATTTCTAAATGCATTACTAACACCAATGCTTTCAAAGTTTTGAAACTACTAAAGCCACATTATATATAAACTATACATATATAAAATGATTAAGAAAAACATGTGGCTCTTACTGTAAATTAGAAAGAGTGTTTTGGTCTCACCTAATAGTCTTCAGGTGAAGCTACCTCTGGCTGGAAGCTGCAACACTGGACTTAAGATTTGCAAGAAAGCAAGTTGTGCTCACAACACAGGGAGGTGAACCTTACAATTTGCAATTGTCTTTGGTTTGAAGCAGATTCCTTAGGAAAGTTAATATTCTTCAGGTGGAGGATACTTCTAACTGAAGGGTGAAATAAGGAACTTAGAATTATCAGAAAAGGCAGTCTTTCAATCAACAGAGGGAGGTGGAGCTTGCTTTACTTTTGTTACAATTGTTAAGATTTTACTGTTTTCTGTGTTTCTGCCCTTCTGCACAGCTGACGTGTTTTGGGGCTGACTGTTTTCAGAGCACAAGTCACCAGGCTGTTTTGGGGCTGAGGAGGTTTACCTGTGTCTGACTTGGATGTCTGGATTTTTCTCTGTTTGATTAGCAGGGTATTTTCTCTGTCAAATTGTCGTGTATGGCATCTTGCTGACAGGAAGGCACTCATCACAGCAGTAGATCAGAGCTTTTAGCTGATTGTTTCGTGAGGGCACAGTTTAGGCCACCTCCCCACCCACCCCAGGAAATAGTTCCTTTATACCTGGGGTTCTGACATCATTCCTCAAGAGAGCAAGGTGCATATCACTGTCATATCCTCTCTAGCACACTGCACTGACAATATAAGCATACACATTATATAAATACATATATTTCTATATAACACACCAATCACACACACACACACACACAAAAAAACCTAACCAAGGTAGACAGTTATGTGGGGAGTAGTATAATGTAATGGCTGTGGGGCAGCAGTCTTCCGGGAGTCTTTCTGGAGGCTGAGATGCTGCCCTGTTTGCAGACAACTATCTGCCCTGAGGGAAGAAGTTGCCCATCTTCAGGCCGCACTGGACAGTAGCAAGGGAACCTCCCCCATCCAGGGAGCACCAGAGCCACCACCACTACCTCAGAGGTTACGAAGAAAGCACAGCAGTTGGACCACAGTGGGCTCAGGGAGGTAAGAGTGGTGGAACAGAGGCACACCCAGTCAGTTGTTCCACCCACAATCCATACACCATTCTGGGGAGCATAGTTCCCTATGGATGCACCTGCAGAGGAGACTAAGGAGGTGCAGACAACTGTCACAAGGAGGCCCTCAGGAAGGAGGCAGAGGGCACCACAAAGAAAGGAAGCAGCTCCTGGTGGGGGACTCAATTATTAGGGGGGTAGAACTGGGGGGAGCAGGGAAAACTGAAGTAAGGAGCCTGCCTGGTGCCATGGCTTGGAGGGACAGGAAGCGCATCCTTAGGATCATGAGAACAGTTACACGGGAGTCTGAGCTGGATGTCATTGTCCACCTAGGGACAAATGACTGGGCTCATCATGAGATTAGAGCAGTGCAGAAGGACTTTGTGTAGTTGGGGAGGGGCTTAAGACAAGTAGCACACACAGTATCCTTCTCAGAGGTGCTGCCTGTCAGTGGCATGGGTGAGGCGAGGGTACTTTGCACCATGCAGTTTAATGAATGGTTGAAAAAATGGTGTGGAGCACAGGAGTTTGGCTTCATTGGGGACTGGGGTTCCACCTGGAGGGACACCAGCCTATACTGGCAGGATGGTCTGCATCTGTCCAGGAAGGGAACAAGTCTTTTGGGCAATTGGTTTAAATGCTTCATTGGCAAGCTTTTAAACTAGTCAAGGGGGGAGGCACTGATAAGCAGCAGGAAAATCCCAGCCTCCCCCTACAAAACAGGGTACTAAATGAGAAAAAGACCAAGGTAGAAAGGTCAGTGGGGGATGCTTCAACAGAAGGTAAAGCCATCAAAAAATGGAGAGCAATGAGTACCAATGCCCATAGTCTGGGTAACAAGCTTCCTGAATTAGTGGCCTTGATGGAGGAGGAACATCTGGATATCGTGGCAGTCACAGAAAGATGGTACACACAGAACCATGACTGGGATGTAAACATACCAGGATATACTATCTACAGGAGGGACAGGGAGGATAAAAGAGGAGGAGGAGTAGCTCCCTACACAAGAGAAGGAATCAAAGCAACAGAACAAAAGGGTAAACAGGGAGGAGAAGAAGCACTGTGGGTCAATTTGGAGGCAGGCAATGGCACCACAATCCGCACAGGGGTTGTATGTAGACCCCCCTCTCAGAGGGAGGAAATGGACAAGGAAATGATAGAAAGTATACTTAGAATGGCAGATAAAGGGGAAGTATTGCTGATGGGTGATCTGAATATGCCAGATGTTAACTGGAGTGCAGTTGCAGCAGCCACTTCTAAGAGTGGGGTTATTCTAGATGCCCTACCGGGGGCATGCCTTAGACAACTAGTATTGGAACCTATTCGAGAGGGAGCAATCTTAGACCTGGTCCTCTCAAATGGAGATGTAGAGAGGATCACAGATGTAGAAGTGGGTAGCCATCTGGGAACTAGCGACCATCGAACAGTATGGTTCACAATAAACACAGCAATAGAGTCAATCCATACAAAGACAAACGTACTGGACTTCAGGAGGGCTGACTTTGCCAAAATGGGTGAGTGCCTAAGGAATGCACTAGCAAATGGGCAGGAAGGAGGGGTGGAAGAACAATGGGGAATAATAAAAACTGCCATCACAGAGGTAACAAGCCTTTGTGTGAAGCAAATAAACAAAACAAAACAATGTAAGAAACCACTATGGTTCTCAAAGGAGGTGGCAGTGAAGGTTCAAGAGAAAAAGAAAGCATTCAGAAAGTACAAGGAATCACAGAAGGAGCAGGACAGAGAATTGTATCAGTTAAAGCAAAAGGAAGCTGGGAAGACAATCAGAACAGCAAAGGCCCAAACTGAGGAAAAGATAGCCAACTCAGTTAAGAAGGGGGATAAAACCTTTTTTAGGTACATCAGGGAGCGAAGGAAGACTAAGGGAGGGATAGTGAGGCTTAATAAAGGGCAGGGGTGGGCAGAGGGTGACTGTGAAAAGGCAGAGATACTAAACAAATATTTTTGCTCAGTATTTACAAATGAAGAGGGGGAGGTACCTAAAACAAACAATAGAAACACTCTGGATACAGAAGTTGATACCAGCCCATTTACAGAAGAAAGGGTTCTGAAAGAACTTTTAAAACTGAAGGTGGACAAAGCAATGGGGCCTGATGGGATTCATCCCAGAATTCTAAAAGAACTAAAGGTAGAACTAGTGACACCACTGACTACCCTCTTTAACAAATCATGGGAGGATGGGGTGGTACCTGAGGACTGGAGGAGGGCCGATGTGATTCCCCTTCACAAAAGTGGGAGCAGGGCAGAAGCGGGAAACTATAGACCAGTTAGTTTAACCTCAGTGATAGGGAAAATGATGGAATCACTTCTGAAGGAAAGAACTGTTGAGTACCTAGAGGTCAGAGGGGCACAGGACCCAAGGCAGCATGGATTCACAGCAGGAAGGTCATGCCAGATGAATCTAATAGATTTCTTTGACTGGGTGACCAAAGTAGCAGCTCAGGGAGGGGCTGTGGACATGGCCTACCTAGACTTTAGCAAGGCATTTGACTCAGTCCCACACAAAAGATTAATATACAAGTTAGCCAGCCTGGGAGTGGGTCCCAAGATGATAGCCTGGGTAAAGAATTGGCTGGAGAATAGGACACAGAGGGTAATAATAAATGAGTCCACTTGAAGAAAGGGGGTTACTAGTGGGGTGCATGAGGGTTCAGTATTAGGACGGTCCTCTTCAATGTCTTTGTGTTCGACATTGCAGAGGGACTGGAAGGAAAGTATGTCTCTTTGCAGATGACACAAAGATCTGCAACAGAGTTGATGCACAAGGTGGGGTGGAAAGGATGAGAAGGGACTTGGCAAGGTTAGAGGAATGGTCAAATGTATGGCAGCTTAGATTTAATGCTAAGAAGTGCAAGGTAATGCACCTGGGAAACAAAAACCCAGGAAAAGAGTACACAATGGGGGGTGAGATACTAACAACAACAAAAATGGAAAGGGACCTGGGGGTAGTCATATCAGATGACTTAAAGGTGGGCAAGCAATGTGAGAGGGCAGTAAAGAGGGCTGGGGGATACTGGGATGCATAGGGAGAGGCATCGCCAGTAGAAAACAGGAAGTTGTTATCCCTCTGTACAGACAGCTGGTGAGACCCCATCTGGAGTACTGTGTGCAATTCTGGAGACACAATCTCCGCAAGGACATAGACAAGATGGATGCTGTCCAGAGAAGGGCAACTAAAATGGTGCAGGGTCTGCACCAGAAGACATATGAAGAGAGACTAAAGGAGCTTAATATGTATAGCCTCGAGGAAAGGAGGAGAGGGGGACATGATAGAAATGTTCACGCACTCTCAAGGGAATCAACAAAGTCCAAAAGGGTAGCATCTTTCAAAAAGGAGTGTGCAAGAACAAGGGGGCACAATTTGAAGATGGGGGCAGCTCAGAGGTAATGTAAGGAAGTATTTTTTCACAGAGAGGGTTGTGGATGCATGGAATGGCCTTCTAGAGGAGGTTGTGGAGTCAAAAACAGTGATTGAATTCAAGCATGCATGGGACAGCCATAAGGCAATTCTAGGGGGTGGGGGTAGAAAGAAGTAGGATGCTGGTTAACTAGGATCTGCAGCTTCTCCATTAGGTAGGGAAATGGGCAGACTGGGTGGGCCAAGCGGTCCTTTTCTGCTGTCAAATTCTATGTTTCTATGTTTCTGAGGCCCCAGGTAGCTCTGATAATCATTTGTTCCAAAGGATTTTTATTATGTATTTTATTTGCCTTGCTGCGGTACACTTTGGCTTGGGGCATTCAGCCACTGGCGCCGCCCACCCGGAGAGCTGGGTAGCTCGAACTGCACCCAGAAGGATCCAGGATGGCTGTCTTGCCATCCTGCTGGAGGGTTCCCCTCTGCCTCTACCAGCCAGAACAGCCCCGGACCCTCCCAGATAGGACTCCGCCAAAGTCCTCCGGATGGCTCAGAGCGTGGCCATCAAGCTGCAAGGTCATGCCCAGCCATTTTCCTCTTTACTCGGCCCTTTGGAGTGTGGATGTGCAATGATGTCCAGGCACTGTGCTGACATCCACCGTGCTCCCCCTCTACTGTCTCCGATGCCTGCAGTGCCCCTAGGCATCCCCAGGAGCCACTACAGCATGGCGAAGATCCCCCAGACCACCCCAGAACTAGGAAAGCAGTCTGCGGACGCTCAACACCAGTCCTCCCCTGCTGACCCCCAACGGCCCGGGCTCATTCCCGAACCTGGGTCGCCGGTGTGACGCGAGGTGTGGCATCCAGCGCCTCAACCCTTAGTGCCACCGGGCCAGCCGTTCCAAAGGATTTTTAAGTCAATTTGAAGGTATTAAATGACTTCTGTTCTCCTAGTACTTAATAAAGGCATTAAGTATCTTCTGTTCTCCACTGCACAGACTTGTTCTGTTGGTTGATACAGGTCCCAAACTAGTGTGTCTTGTTACAGCATGATAGAGCCATCTCATGCCCCTCCCACAAGAATCAGAAAAAAGTTTGGGGTGGATCTTTAGAAGCTTCTCGGGTGGAGGCGGGGGTGGATCTTACTCCCCCAAAAAAACATAATGCTGCCTCCCACTACTCAGGCTCCAGTTCTTGTACCACCCATTTAAGAAAGAAAATAGTACCCTGCAACCATTGACTAACATGAAAGCGAATTTATTTGAGGGTGGAAAACATTGCTTGGAGGAGGGTAAGGTGGAAGAGACTATTTACACCTTCGGTCAGTTCCACGGACAGAAAACGTGACATCACTCCTTTTGTACATGCAAAACGTCTGCAGGCTCCACCTACAGCAGCCGTAAAAATGGAAAGGGACCAGGGGGTAGTCATATCAGACAACCTAAAGGTAGGCAAGGAATGTGAGAAGGCAGTAAGGAGGGCTGTGGGGATACTGGGATGCATAGGGATAGGCATCACCAGTAGAAAACAGGAAATTGTTATCCCTCTATACACAGTTGGTGAGACCCCATCTGGAGTACTACATGCAGTTCTGGAGACCCCATCTCTGCAAGCACATAGACAGGATGGAGGCAGTCCAGAAATGGGCCACTAAAATGGTGCAGAGTCTGCACCAGAAGCCATACGAAGAGAGACTAAAGGAGCTTAATATGTATACCCTCGAGGAAAGGAGGGGAAGGGGACATGATAGAAACTTTCAAGTACCTCAAGGGAATTAACCAAGTCCAAGTGGGTCAGAAAAAGAGACGTGAAAGAATAAGAGGTCACAATTTGAAGATGGGGGGATGGCTCAGGGGCAAAGTGAGGAAGTATGGGGTCAAAAACAGTGGGGGAATTCAAGAATGCATGGGACAGACATAAGGCAATTCTAGTTGGGGGGTAGGAGGAAGTAGGCTGTTGGTTAACTAAGATCAGCAGCTCATCCAATACATAAGAAAATGAGCAGACTGGGTGGGCCAAGCGGTCCTTATCTGCCATCAAAGTCTGTGTTTCTTACCCCCACCCTGGTGCTTCCTTCATGACTTGCCCCCGGTGGCAGGCATTGACGGTAGGTGCCTTACCGCCAACAAATGAATCTGGTTCCGGGAGAGAGCCCTGTAGCCAGTGCAGAGCTTGCGAGGGGTCGGTGTCATCCCACTCTGCACCTGGCCATTTTCATGTTTCCTCCCCTGGAGGAATGGACGTGCAATGCCATCTGGATGTGCCCCTACACGCTACTGTGCATGAGACGTTGACAGCTGCCATCCCTCCATTCCTGAGCTGTTGTCCCAAGCTATCTGCCTCCAAGCCTCCGCTAAAGAGCAGACAAACCCTGGGATCAGCAGCCCTCCCTCCCCAGAGAAGGAGAGCAGTCATCCAGACACTCAATTCTCCTCTCCCTGGCCGATCCCTGTGACCCAAGTCCATTCCCGAACCTGGGTCACTGGCATGGGAAAAGGTAACATGCCCAAGGTGCCTCAGCCTTCCTCACCACTGGGTCAACTGGGCATGAACTTTTTTAAACCCATTGGGCTACTGTCATTGCAGGGGTACTAAAGCAGGATGGAAAACCCTTACCAGCCTCCCCCGTCTTAGAACCAACTTCTAAGAATTAATCCATATTGCAGTGGCAAATTAACTCATACCTGAAGAGCTTGTCATAAATGTTGATGGGACTGGGGTTAATTTGGTCCCCTGTTCCCAGCTGACTACTGGGAAGAATGGCTCAAAGCAGGTGGCAGTCACTCGGCTTGGAGACAAATGGCAAGTCTCAGTAGTGCTTGGCTGTACTCTTGCTGGTGATATTATCCCCTCAGGTGATTTACCATGGAAAAACTGCTGCTTTCCATCCATCATACAGTCTCCCTCAAGACTTGCATATAACCCATAGTGCCATGCATTGGGCCACTGAGAAAACAGCTGCTGACTTTACTGATTCTGTTCCGAAGCCCTGCATTACTATTAATAAAACAAACAATGGGATGCCCGATGAACAGCGTGCTGTACTGATTCTTGATCTCTTTCAGACTCACAGCAGAAAAACTGTTTTGGACAAGCTGGAGGAAGCATGATCATAACAATCTTCGACACCCCTCCCCCCCAAGCTATACTGATTTACTGCCGCCGCTAGAACAAACTGTTCATGGATGAAATGAAGAATGAGTTTACTTCTTGGTTCTCAAACATGATATCTAAGAAACCAAGCCGTAGCGTGGTGTCAAATGAAATTAACATCGACCTGAGGATGTCAGACTTGAGAAGAAAAACACACTGAATGGTTAGCTGCTGCTTTTAACAAGCTGTTCACCAGAAGGGATGACTGTATCCATGGGTTTGTGGAAGCTGGTATTACTGGTGCCAATTGGAGTGCCTAAACCCACAGCTAGTCCTTGATAAGTAGTAAGTTGCTGTAACAGCAATATCAATTTACTCTGTTTTGGCACTATAATACTAAATCATTTCTTTCTTTTGCAGGTATGTAGAAGGTAACTGAAGCTGCCTGAGTCAAGCAAGCCGATCGTGAAGGAAAGGGAAAGAGAACATTGTTTAACCAGGAGTAGCACATTAAGCCGAAGCTTGTTTCCAGATGCGACCTAGGAGCACAAGGAAGTTAAGTGACTTGCTCAGGATCACACAATATGCACCTAGGTGGCTGTGGGATTCAAACCCAGGTCTCCAGATCTGCAGCTCAGAGCCTTAACCCACTGCACTATACTGCCTGGGTGGGGCTGGAAGAAAAGTGGGCCAGACTAATGGATGGCATAGTGAAAGGAGCATCTTAATAATCAGATAGTCTGATACTGAAGTGCTTTTTCATTCAGGTTTTTTTTTTCCAAAATAAAGTTTACCGTAAAAAGGAGAAATTCCTTCATACCTACCATAATTTCCTTTTCTGTTAGCTCCAACATTGTCAACGGGGAATAATTACAGATGGGTAACAAAGGAGGCAGTATAGCACAGTGATTTAAGGCTCTGAGCTGCAAACCTGGAGGCCTGGGTTTGAACCCCACAGCCCCCACTTGCACACTGTTTGACCCTGAGCAAGTCACTTAACTTCCTTGTGCTCTCAGGATGCTCTTGTAAACAAGCTTTCAGCATAGTATCTCTCTCCTGGTAAAAAAAAAAATAATAATGTGCTCCTCCACTGGTGTAGTGGTATGACCCAAAGCTATGACCTCAGCATAGAACCCAGAGGACATGAATATTCTGGCTACAGCAGTTACTCAGTTCACCTTTGTCCATGCAGTACCAACAAATAACACACATAGATATCAACATCCATGTCCCAGGTAAACCTCTTTAGCAACTTGACTTAAAACAGTGAAAAAGAAAAGAAAAATATAGGCCCATCTCATTTTGAGTGACACCTTTGTGAACCGAGCTGGCTGAACTCTCATCACACTTGTGGGGACATCGGAAAAACGCTGTGGCCTCCCTGGACTTCCACAAACTGGAGGATAAACTTCTGCCACAACTGTAACACACACATTTTATTAGTGAAAACAACCTTTGAACTTACTGTAATACAAGCCACTACTAACCTGGGCAGATTTCCCAATCTCGCAATGCAAGACACTGCAAGCAGTGAACCTTTTGCCCTGTCATGCCAAATAGTGGTGTCAGACTGTGATGTCCATGGGCAACTGATATATATGATAATGCAATATCAGCTAGAAGCAGGGGCATTCTGGCCACCTTGCAGGATACTTTCCTTAGGCAACTAGTCAGAGAGCCCATTTGTGATGGAGCAATACTAGACCTGGTGCTTACTAACAGGGACAGTGTTGCAGACATCAGGGTGGGAAGCCATCTGGGGACAAGTGATCATCGTACAGTGTGACTCAACATTAGAACAACTGCAGAATTTAACCATACAAAGGTGAGAGTAGTGGATTTCAGAAGGGCTGATTTTACTAAGGTGTGAGAAAGTCTCATGAATGAACTAACGGGGAGGTCCTGGGGGCTGGAAGAAAGTGGGCCAGACTAATGCACGGCATAGTGAAAGCAATGAACCTCTGTGTTAAGCAAGTAAGCAAAAGTAAAAGAAAGAGAAGACCGTTGTGGTTCTCAAAAGAGGTAGCAGAAAAGATAAAAGATTAAAAGAGCAGAATTCAGAAGGTACAAGGAGACCCAGAGAAATGAGGATAAGGAAGTGTATCAGGGAAAACAGAGAGAGGTAAGCAAAGCAGTTAGGAGAGCAAAAGTGAAAACTGAGGGAAAAAACAGCACAGGGAGTATCAAAAAGAGACAAGACATTGTTTAAGTATGTTAGCGAAAAAAGTAAGACAAAGGGAGGGACTGTACATTTAAAGAGGGAAGGGGGGAGAAAGACAGCATGGAGGATGATCAAGAAAAGGCAAACATATTGAACAAATACTTTTGCTCAGTTTTTCACAGTAGAAGGGAAATGGGAGGAACCACAAAGAGGAAAGAGAAATGTACAGGTGAGAGAAATAGACAGTACCCCCTTTTTCAGTGGGGAGAGTCCAGAAAGCACTTGACAATCTGATAGGCAAAGCTGTGGGGTCAGATGGGATACATCTAAGGATACTGAGGGAACTTAGGGAGGTACTCACTGCACCTCTGATAGACATGTTTAACAGATCACTGGAGACAGGTGAGGTCCCAGAGGACTGGAGAGTGGCACATGTAGTCCCTCTTTACAAAAGTGGCAGCAAGGAAGGAGTGAACAATTATAGGCCTGTCAGTCTGACACCGGTAGTCTGTAAGTTGATGGAAACACTACTGAAGGAAAGGATTGTGGAACATCTTGTTTTCAGCAGATTGTTGGACCCAAGACAGCATTGTTTCACAAAGGGAAGGTCATGCCAAACAAATATGATAAGACTTCTTTGACTGGGTACCCAAGGAGCTAGACCAGGGAGGTGCAGTGGACATGGCCTACCTAGATTTTAGCAAGGCTTTGACACCATTCCACATGAGACTGGTGGGCAAGTTGGGTAACTTGGGGTTAGATAATAAGGTGGTAACCTGGACTGGAAACTGGTTGGTGGATAGGACACAGAGAGTAGTGGTAAACAGAGTGTGCTCAAAGGAGGGGAGGGTTACCAGTGGGGTCCTTAGGGATCAGTGTTGGGACCGGTCCTATTCAATATATTTATAAGCAACATAGCAGAAAAATTGGAAGGAAAAAGTCTGCCTCTTTGCAGATGACACCAAAATCTGTAACACAGTGGACACACCTGGGGGGTGGATAGAATATGCAGAGATATAAATAGACTGGAAGAGTAGTCAAGGGTATGGCAGATACGTTTTAATGCAATAAAGTGCAAAATAATGCATCTAGGCCATAGGAACACAGGAGCAGAGTACGAGATGGACAGAGTGATACTGACAAAAGACCAAGCAGGAAACTGGCCTATGGGTAATCAGATTGGATGACCTAAAGGTGGCCAGGCAGTGTGATAAGCCAATTGGGAGGGCTAGTGGGATGCTGGGGTGCATAGGTAGGAGTATCTCCAGCAGGAAGAGAGATGTGATTCCTCTGCTATATAAATCACTTGTAAGACCCCACCTTCAGTACTGTGTACAGTTCTGGAGACTGCATCTCAGAAAAGACATGGACAGAGTGGAGGAAATCCAGAGGAGGGCTACCAAAATGGTGCATTGTCTGCATCAAAAGTTCTACAAGGAAAGACTTACGAAGCTAAATATGTACATTGTGTAGGAGTGGAGAGAGAGGGGGAATATGACAGAAGTCTTTAAATACCATACATGGGTTAAGCATACAGCTTTCTCTACAAGAACGGGGAAGGGGCAGAGTCAGGGATATGGCCGCTGTGCCAGCATCAAGGACTAGTGGACATGGGTTACAGGGTCTGAATTGTTTAAATTTTCTATTTATTTTTTAAGGTCCAGATTCATTCCTAGGTTGGGTTACATACCCGATCTACAGGGTCTGAATTGTTTTATTCTGTTTTTTTTTTTAAGGTCTGTATTCATTCCTAGGTTGGGTTACACACTGGAATGTAATTGGCATTTTGAGTTTTGTTTCTAGTTTTGTTTATTTAAACTACCACTGCAGACTTAGTGTTTGAGGTTGCATTTATTCACAGGTGCAGGACAGAGGAAACCGAGGAGCGCAGCTCTGAAAGGCGGAGAGGTGTTCCCATTCACATCCGCCTGCTGAGCTAATTGCTTCCTTTCATTGTTTTTTTTTTTCTCCTTTGTTTTAGGAGGACTGGAGGATAGACTCACCCTCTCCCCAATTCCACCCACCCCAGGGTTCTCTGAATTTATAGAGCTCAGCGGGAGGCCGCATTCTGAGGACACAGGTGCTTTGGAACAGGCACAGTTAAGGGATTCAATCAGCTGTAGTAACTCAAATCCAGGGGAACATCTCTCATTGGGACAGGGCATGCTGTAGTCAATCAGAGGGGCACACAGAGGAAGTAGACAGAGGAAAGGAGAGGTACAGAAGGAGAGAGAGAAGGAAAGGAGAAAAGAAGATGACAAAAACAAAACAACAAAAAAAAAACATTTGCAAAGGGCATAGATCACCCACACAGCACAGAGTAAAAGGGGCAATAAACCAGAAAAGGAAGATGCAGGTAGTGATGCAATGCATTGGGTGTGGTGCAGCAGTCTTTAGGAGAACATTCTGGGTGCTGAAGTGCTGCCCGATTTGCAGACACCTCTCTGGGCTGAGGGTGGAGGTGGCCAGTCTCTGGGTCGAGCTGGTAGGAGTACTGGGGGCCCTTCACCCTCACTCAGAGGCCACCATGTTCCCAGGCATTGCCACAGTAGCTGCCCAGGCAGATGGTGGGATGGACTATGGTGGGCTCAGGGAGGGTCAGGGAGGGGGGGTCAGAGGCACATCCCCCATCCAGTCTAGCTCAGGAACTCCTTTACTGTTCTGGAGGAGTGGGAGAGTCCCACAAGGGAACCCAAAGCTGTGACCAGGGAGGAGGTGAGGGTCCTGCAGGAAGGAGACCCAAGGGTGAAAGTAAGAGGACCCCACTGGAAGAAGAAGAAGGAGCTACTCCTAATGGGGGACTCAGTTGTCCAGGGGATAGATCTGGGCACAGACTGCAAGGAGGAGAGAGAGGTCAAGTGCCTTCCAGGAGGCACAGCTTGGAGGGAGGGTAAGCTGATCCTGAAGATTGCTGAAGCAGTGGCAAGGAGAGGAGAGGAGGGATGGAGGTCATTGTTCACCTGGGAACAAATGACCTATCCAAGGACAGGGCAAGCATGGAGCAGGTACAAGAGGACTTCGGGGAGTTGGGAGATCACCTGGGGAAGGTAGCAAGCTCCAAGACATTTTTGGAGGTGCTGCCAGTCCATGGCAGGGGAGATAGAAATCTCCATATCAGAAGCTTCAACGCATGGTTGAAGGGCTTCTGCAGTGAGAAGGGTATGGCTTCAGTGGGACTGGGGACCCACCTGGGACAATGGGGCCCTGTATAGTGGTGATGGACTACATCTGCCCAGGAAGGGGAAAGCAGTCCTTAATGGACAGTTTAAATGCTTCTTTGACAAGTGTTTAAAGTAGCCAAGGGGTTGGGGCCAAAGAGAGCAGAGAAACTTGGGCAGTCCACCCCCACAAGGTGAAGTAACCAGAACTGAAGTGCAGGAAAATGAATTGATGACAGGGACACTCAAACCACATGGAATGGGAGAAGCTGAGAAATTGAGGTCACATAAGAAAGATAACTGGGGTGGGGGAGAAGAAGCAGGAAGGTAGAAGCAGAGATAGAGGGAGAATAGGCTGCAGAACATGGAACACAATGGTGACTAATGCCTGCAGCCTGGGAAATAAAATTCCAGCCCTAGAGGCCTTGTTAGTGGAGGCGGACCTGGACATAGCAGCAATAACAGAGACTTGGTACACTACAAATCATACATGGGACTGGGACATAAATGTACCGGGTTATGCTCTGTTCAGGAGGAATAGGAGTAAAAAAAGGGGGGGGGGTGGCCCTGTACATTAGGGAGGGTATAAAGGCAACAGAGGTGCAGGGTAGACAGGGGGAGGCTAAGGCACTATGGGTCACCCTTGAATCTGGCAATAACACAGCAATATGCACAGGGGCGATTTCTAGGCCTCCAACATGGGGAGGAAGAGGACAGAGAGCTAGTGGATGAAATATATAACTGAGATAACAGCAAAAGGTGAAGTTCTGCTGCTGGGTGATTTCAATATGCCTGATGTAGACTGGACCACCCAAGCAGCTGCTTTGACCAGGAGCTGTGACATCCTAGATTCCCCACGGGGCAGGCCTCCGGTAGCTAGTGCCTGATCCCACCAGAGACAGGACAATTCTGTACCTAGTACTGACCAATGGGGACAGAATTGCAGATGTCCGGGTAGGATGACTGGGGTCCAGCGACCACCACATAGTGTGGTTTAGCATGGGGACAGGGACTCAGTCAAGTCACACAAGGACGAAGGTTTTAGATTTCAGAAGGGTGGACTTTGCTGAAATGGGGAGATGCGTCAAAGAAGCCCTGGAGAAGAGGGAGGTAAGAGAGGGTAGGAGGGTGTTGAGGAGTATTGGGGGCACCTGAAAGGAGCCATAGAGGAGGTAACAAACCAGTGTATCAGGTTAGTAAGCAAAGGTAAGAGAAGGATGAGTTCTCAATGGTTCTTGAAAGAGGTGGCAGACAAAGTAAGGGCTAAAGGAGCAGGTTTCAGGAAATATAAGGAGTCCCAGAAGGGGGAAGACAGTGAGGTGTACCTAGAGTGTCTAAAGGAGGCAGAGAAGGCTGTTAGGAGTATAAAGGCACAGACTGAGGCAAGATTAGTGCAGATGGTGAAGAAAGGGAACAAGACATTCTATAGGTACATTAGCAAAAGAAAGAAAGAAAGCCGGGTAAGGGGTAGTAAAGCTCAAAGGAGAGGCAGGAGAGTGTAAGGAGGGAGACCTTGAAGAGGCAGAAATACTGAATAAATACTCCTGTTCAGTATTCACTGAAGAGGGGGAGGGTCAGCTGTCCTGGTGGTGCTGAGGGCTGAGGCGCTGGATGCCTTACCTCTCATCATGGTGGCGACCTGGGTTCAGAAATGAGCTCATGTTGTCGGAGAGCCAGCGGGGGAGGGAAGGGAGGGAGGGAGCAGGACTGAGCAACTAGCTCTCCTCTCCCAGAGAGGACTCTGTTGCCTGTCGTAGTTCCACTGCCCCTGGGTGGAGGTCCAGGGGCAGTGTAGTTGAACAGCCAGCAAAAATAGTGGGAGGGTGTCCCAGTACCATGGCATGCATGTGCCTCAACATGTGCGCAGCCGGGCAATGGGCTGGGAGAAAATGAGGGTAAAAATACTGGCAAAAAATGTAAAAAAACAAAAGAGGGGGAGGGTCAGGGACCACAGCTGAGCAACAGATACAAAGGGGGAAGGAGTGGACACCAGTCCATTCACAATGGAACGAGTCCTAGATGAGCTCACAAAACTAAAGGTGGACAAAGCAATGGGGCCAGATGGCATGCACCTGGGAATATTGAGGGAGCTGAGGAGGGAACTAGCAGCAACCTCTGGCAGCCATGTTCACAGAATCATTCATTACAGGAGTGGTTCCAGAGGACTGGAGGAGGGCACACGGAGTCCCTCCACACAGTGGGAGTAGGGAGGAGGCAGGGAACTATAGACCAGTCAGCCTTACTTTAGTGGTGGGCAAGATCATGGAGGCACTGCTCAAGGAAAGAATAGTGGGACACCTGGAATCCACAGGTGTCCAGGGCCTGAGGCAAAATGGATTTACATCAGGAAGGTCATGTCAAACGAATCTGATAAGATTTTTTGACTGGGTGACAAAGGAGGTAAATCAAGCAGCAGTGGACATCGCCTACCTTGATTTCAGCAAGGTCTTTGACACCGTCCCACATAAAAGACTGGTTAACAAGATGGGTAGTCTGGGCATGGGCCACAAGGTGGCAAATTGGGTTAGGAACTGGTTAAGTGACAGGAGGCTGAGGGTTGTGGTAACTGGGATTCAATCTGGGGAGAGGGGGGTGACCAGTGGGGTACCTCAGAGATCAGTCCTTGGGCCAGTCCTATTTAATATCTTCCTTAGTGACATAGCAGAAGGACTGGAGGGAAATGTCTTCCTGTTTGCAGATGACAAAGATCTGCAACAGGGTGGATACTCTGGATGGGGTGGAGAAAATAAGGAGAGATCTGGGGAAGCTTGAGGAATGGTCCAAGGTATGGCAGCTGGGGCTCAATGCAAAGAAGTGCAAAATAATGCACCTGTGATGAAGGAACCCTGGGGAGAGCTACAGGATGGGTAGGGAGCTACTGATGATCACCAAGGAAGAAAGGGATCTGGGTGTTGTCATTTTAGATGACCTAAAGATGTCTAAGCAGAGTACAAAGGCTACAGGGAGGCCCAGTGGCATGCTGGGGTGCACTGGTAGAGGTATCATTAGCAGTAAGAGGGAGGTGGTGATGCCATTATATAAAATGTTAGTAAGGCCTCACCTGCAGTACTGTGTGCAATTTTGGAAGTCGCATTTTCGGAGGGACATTGACAGGGTGGAGGCAGTCCAGTGAAGTGCAACCCAGATGGTACAGGGCTTGCACCAGAAAACGTAGGAGGAAAGATTAAAGGACCTCAACATGTGCTCACTGGAGGAGAGGAGGGATCCAGGGTGACATGACTAAAACATTCAAGTACTTTAAAGGCATAAACAAGGTGCAGGGGGCAACATCTTCCAGTATAGGAGGACTACAGGAACAAGGGGGTATGATATGAAATTGGAAGGTGGCAGGTTGAGGGGTAATGTGAGAAAGTTTTTCTTCATGGAAAGAGTGGTGGGTCCATGGAATGGCCTGCCATAGGAGGTGGTGGGAGTGAGCAGAGTGGAGGGTTTTAAAAATCCATAGGACAGACATAAGGGAACCCTAGAAGTGGGAAGGAGAGGGAGAGAAGAAAGCCATTGATCAAGCAGGGTCAGAGGCCACAAGCAAGGGCAGGGCTTACAGGCAGACTAGATGGGCCTGGCGGTCCTTATCTGCTGTCAATTTCTATGTTCCTATATTAATAAGGTACAGGAGGAGAGTATTTTTCAGAGGGAAATGTGCTCTAAAATAAGAGGGCATAATATGAAGCTGAAAGAGGGTCAATTCAGGAAGGATGTGAGGAAGTACTTTTTCATGAAAGGATAGTGGATATCTGGAATAGTCTCCCAGAGGATGTGGTGGGGGTAAAAACAGTAAACGGATTCAAAAATGCCTGGGACAGGCACAAGGGAATCATGAGGGTAGAGTAGAGGCCATAATAATAATAATCATAAAAAAAAAAAACATAATTGGGCAGACTGGGTTGATCCAGCGGCCCTTATCTGCTATCACATTCTTTGCATCTATGTATACGAACATATGAAATTTGCCAGCAGATAAAGGTCCAGAGGTCTGTCAAATCTGCTCGAATGTACAGCTAGCACCTCTTATTCTGCAGCTGCCCCTGTCTCCCACCCTTCCTCTCTCTCCCACCCTTCCCCTCTCTTGACCCTCCCCTTGCCCTGTCCCAGCCCCTTTTGAAGCAGTCCATTGTTCTACTGGATACCACTTCTGCCAGTAACGCATTCCACCAAGCTACCACCCTCTCCATAAAAAAGTGTCTCCTCATCTCCCTCCTGAACCTTCCTCCCTCCAGTCTCATATCATGGCCCTGAGTGTCTCTCCCCTCCCTTACTTTAAACAGCCCCTCCATACCTGTTATTTATTCTTTCATGTACTTGAAGGTTTCATCATATCCCCCTGTCCCTCCTCTCCTCCAGTAAGTACATGTTCAACTCCCTCAGCCTTCTCTCGTATGGTAAGTCCCCCAGCCCCTTGATCATCTTTGTTGCCCTGTGCTGCAACCCCTCAAGTAACAATGTCCCTCTTCAGATATGGGCACCATTAACTCACGCAGTACTCCAGGTGCGGTCTAACTAATGATCTATATAGAGGCAGAATCACCTTCCCACTCCTCGAGGATATACTCCTTGCAATGCAACCCAGCATTTTGTTGGTCTTTGCAGCTGCCTTCCTACATTGTGCCAAGTTGTTCATTGACCCTGTAATG
The DNA here is from genome assembly GCA_016271365.2 of Neoceratodus forsteri. Classification (NCBI taxonomy): domain Eukaryota; kingdom Metazoa; phylum Chordata; order Ceratodontiformes; family Ceratodontidae; genus Neoceratodus; species Neoceratodus forsteri. The sequence goes on from CM028129.1 coordinate 1,422,173,897, forward strand.
AGCACCCCCAGATCCTTCTCCTCCTCTGTCTCTGCTAGCTGCACTCCCCCCAGCTGCTAAGTCCTGCTTGGGTTTTTCACCCCAAAATGCAGCACCTTGCACTTTTTGGCACTGAACCCCAGTTGCCAGGTGTCTGACCAGGTTTCCAGCTTTGCCAGATCATCCTGCAACCCCTGCCATCCCCCTAGGTTGTCCACCACCGCTCCCATCCTGGTGTTGTCAGCAAACAGACTGGTCTTGCTCTTGCTGCCCAATGATGTCTGCAATGAATATTCCAAACAACACTGGTCCCAACACCGAGCCCTACGGAACACCGCTCATCACTGCTCTTGGGGATAAGAGCTCCCCACCCACCACCACCCTCTGTTTCCTTCCCTGAAGTCAGTTTCCTACCCATCTCACCAGCTTTGCACCCACCCCTGTGCCTTCTAACTTACTTCCCAGCCTCCCATGTGGCACCACGTTGAATGCCTTACTGAAATCCAGGTACAAGACATCCACTGCATGGCCACTGTCCAATTGCCTATTTACCCAGTCACAGAACTCCACCAGGTTGGTTTGGCAGGATCTGCCACATACGAAGCCATGTTGCTGCTGTCCTGTAGTCCTTTGGCCTCCAGGAGGGCTACCAGCCTCTCTTTCAGGATAGTCTTCATCAGCTTACCCACGATGGATGTGAGGCTCACTGGTCTGTAGTTTCCTGGTTCATCCTTGGGGCCGCTCTTGTGGAGGGGCACCACATGAGCCATCCTCCAATCCTGAGGTACACACCCTGAGTGTAGTGAGGCATTAAATAGGTCTGCCAAAGATCCCACCAGGACCTCTGCCAGCTCCTTCAGTACCCTGGGGTGGATGCCATCTGGGCCTGGCGCCTTGTCCACCCGCAGTGTCCTCAAACCCTCCAGAACTCTGCCCTCCATGATTTCTGCATCTACCATCACCCCCCCCCATTTCTGCCCTCCTTCCCCCCTTGGGTATCATCCCCCTCTTCTTAGTAAATACCGAGCAGAAGTAATCATTTAGCGCTTCTGCCTTATCACCCCCTGCTTCCACCCACCCCACTCCTTCCTAATCCTTACTATATGGTCCTTACAGTTCCTTTTCTCCCTGATGTACCTGAAGAAGTCCTTCTCCCTCTTCTTAATGCCCTGCGCCAACCTGAGCTCCGTAGACACCTTGGCTGCCCTTACTGCCCTTGTCACCTCCTTTGATTCCTTCAGGTACTCCTCCCTGTCCTCCCACTCCCTGTTTTCTTGTAACTCCTAAAGGCAGTTCTTTTCCTCCTTACCTTTTTCCATGACCTCCTTGCTCAACCAGCTAGGTTTCTTTGCCCTAGCCTTCTTACTCTGGGCCTTGCTGCAGGTTCTGGTTGCCTGCACTATCCCCAGCTTTATGAGCTCCCACCTCTGGTTAGTGCCCATACTGGGTTGAATTCTGGCCAGGTACCCTTTTACCACTTTCCCCATCCTCCCAAAATCGGCCCTCCTGAAGTCCAGCACCCTTGTGCCACATTCCACTCCTTCCTTACTCATATCCAATGTGAGCCATACTGAGTGGTGGTCACTCGCTGCCAGTGGTTCTTGGTCACTCGCTGCCAGTGGTTCTTCCACCCTAAATTCCCTCACAAACTCCCCATTTGCTGGCACAAGGTCAAGGGTATTCCCTAACCTGGTTGGTTCACTTACCATTTGCATCAGGAAGCTGTCCTGGAAGGCATCCAGCAGTACCTGCTCCCTTCTATTCCTGGTAGTTGGGGTACTCCAATCCACTCCTGGCATGTTGAAGTCCCCCACAATCACCACTACCATTCTCTCAGGTCCTCCTGATCTGTCCAGCTAGTTCCCTGTGTAACTCCTCTGTCTGGCAGGGCGGCCTGTACACCACTCCCATCCTGAGAGTCCTATTCTTGGAATCCTGGATTTGCATCCATAGTGACTCCATACTACCCTCCTCCCCTTCCTCCAGTACACACTTCAGTCCTTCCCTCGTATATAGTGCCACCCCCCTTCTTTCCCAATTACTCTATCCCTACAAAATAACCTGTAGCCTGATATCGACAGGTCCCAGTCATTATATTGGGAGTCCCATGTTTCTGTGATGGCTGCAATGTCCACCTCCCCCTCTGCCATGAGAGTCTGTAGTTCTGCAGTTTTCTTCCCAAGGCTCCTAGCATTCAAGGTGACCACCTTCCACCTCCCTCCCTCCCATCCTGCCCTCCTTTACTAGCATCGCCACTAGTACTTGCCCTTTGTCACTGTTATATATGGGGTAAGCTCATATGGCTTCCCAACCTGTGGTCTCTGCATGTCCCTTACCCACTTGCCACCCCCTACTCCTAGTTTAAATTCCAAACTTCCTCTATGTACTCCTCCATCCTCTGTTTCAACACTTTCTTTTCCTCCTTGCTCAAGTGTAGTCTATCCTTGGCATAGAGACTACTGTCCTCCAGGTCCCTCCCCACCTCCCACCAGCCCATACCCTTTAGCATGACACCAGGTTCTTAGCCATCCATTAAATTCCTCTGTTCTCAGCTTTCTTGATGTGCTTGCCCTGGGCACTGGAAGTATCTCTGAGAAAGTTACTGATCTTCTGCCCCTCACATAATTGTCCTAGTTCCTCAAACCTCCTCTGGACTATATCTACCATCTTGTCAGCCAGGTCGTTCGTCCCCAAACACAAAATTAAATGAGACTTGTCCCTACCCTGTCTAGCATATTTTAGAACAGATTGTCCCACCCTTTCCACTGTCACTCCTGGCATGGCCTCCACCCAAATGCAACTATGTCTCTCCCCTTTGCTACCCCACCTGACTCTTCTTAGTATTGAGTCTCTGATCACTAAGATTCCACCCCTCTTACTAACTGCTTGCTTTCCTTCCTTCCTCCCCACCTCTCGCTTCCTGCTCCTCCTCTTCCTCCTACACAGTAGTTCCCCCTTCTGCCCCAGTTGTAATTTCCCCAGCAGAACTCCCCCCCACTCCAGTTTTATCCGGACGTCTATCAGTTACTCCTTCAATTTCATTACTTCCTTCCTCTCTAGTATTGTAAAACAATTTTTTAAGACCCTTCTCCAATGCCCACTTCCTCCCTCCTCATAGTAGCCCATTCCTCCTTTCAACTCATGACTGTTGCCATGTCTTCTCCTCTCCTCCCCTCACAAGTCCCTTTCTCCTCCTTCCAGTTGTCTTATTTCCCTTGACTTGGTTTCCCCTGACACCATTCTTCTTAGCCTGGGCCCGGGCCCCCCGTCTCTGCTTCCCTTCTTCTGACCCTCTCCTCCCCCGTTGGCCCAAATTGCCCTCCCTCCTCATCTCTCCTCCTCCTTCCCTTCAGTGCTGGGCTATAACCTCTTCCAGTCTGCCTTGCCTTTCTTAGTTCCTCCTGCAGACCCTCAATCTCCTTTCTAAGTTTCTCTGTTTGGTTGCACACTAAACATCCCCCCACCTTCCACGCAATTTTTAGAAAGATTGGCACACCGCAGTTGTTGCAGCCTACCACCCTACCCATTGCTCTTGTTGCCCACCAGCGATCCCCCCCACCTTTTCAGATGAAGGATACCCAATGCGCTCCCAAGTCTCCCCTCTCCCCTCTCCCCCTCTATCATTGCAAAACATTCTTCTCCTTTTCTCAATTCCCTTACCCCTTTGTCATATACTTTAGAAAGATTGAGCAACTATTTTTTATGTTCGTAACCCTCCTGTCCACACCCAAAAAGAAACTGTAAGCAACTATTGCACAGCCTCCTTCTCACTCCTACCCCTCCTTTCCACAATGCAAACAGGTAACAATGAAAGCTTCTTGTGCTGCAGTTACTTCCCTTCCACTGAGATAGCAGTCACCTCTTCCCTCGCTGCTGTTCCTTTCCTGGATGTCTGCTTCTGCTATGACAGGTGCATGTCCTTTGCCCTTTTGGGGAAGTGATGTCAGAACCCCCAGTATAAAGAATTACATACCTGGGTGGGTGGGGTGAGGGGTAGGGAGCGGACCAGCTCATGCCTTCCAGAAACAATCAGGTAGCTGAGGCCCTTGACCAGACAATTAGCACCCTTCCCCCACTATGCACTAAACTTTGCAGCTAGTGAAGACAGCAAAAAAGCAATCACAACTCCACTAAAAGCACAAAGACAGGTTTGTTACCAGAAGAAACAGGTCTCCAATTCAAACAGCCTCACCAACAACACACCAAAATAGGCTTGAAATTAGAAGATCTAGGTTTCCAATTCAAAGAAACAGCCCCACCAGAACAGCCCCAATAAAAGCACACCAAATAGGCTGGAAATCAGAATAATCAGAAGAAAGTGAAGAAACAGGCCTCCAATTTAAAGAAATGATAGCCCACGTAAAGCACACCAAAACAGGTTTCAAAGTTCCAACAGCTCTTAAACCGTTCCCTGCTAGCCCCTTTAAAGAAGTAAGAAAAACTCAGCCTGCTACACAGTGAAACAAATCAGCCCACTTACAGCACACTAAAATAGGTTCAAAATTCCAACAGCCCCAAAACAATACTCTGCTAGCCCCTTAGAAGTAGTAAGAAAGAAAAAAAAAATAAGCTGCTACCAAGTGATATCAACAAGAAGCAGTGTAAAAGCAGTAAGGAGCAGCTACTAAAATGGATCTGATTCCTTTCTCATCTAGTTTCTTCTGTATGTATAACCGATGACTCCCAGTATCTGCACAGTTGTTTAACTGTCTTGTATGAAAGGCAAAACCCATCTCCATGTATTGGACAATATTATCCAAGAGGAATCACAGGCTCCAGAGAGAGGCCACACTCACAACACTGGAGATAACAGAAAAGGAGGTTTCATTAAGTATGATGGAATTTCTTCTTTCTGTATCGCTCCATGTTGTCAATGGGGAATAATTACATATAGGTTCTAAAAAGCAGTACCCACCTGCAACAGGGAGGAGGAGAAGAATACTGTCCCATATATTACCCCTAAGGAATTCACCTGCTGGCCACCACCTGGCACACTGTTCACTAAAATGTTGCAGTGGTGGAACCCAGGACACTAGTGTACAGTGCTCTGTGAATGTACAAATGGAAGCAACGTTGTCGCTGGCAAGGATCTGACACCAAGCTCTTCTTCAATCCATCCAGGATGCGAGGATTAGTCTAGGTGGATCCTGCTTAGATCAAAAATGTGTGCATTTTAGATTGCCCTGTGCCAATACAGCTCATGAGATACTGTGTCCTTTGAATTTGCTAGTCTTGGGACCATTGACATGATCTCCTCAGCACATTTCATATGGATGCCTGTGGACACCTTAGATACAACAAAAAAGGTAGAACCACCCTCATCACTACCTTGACCCTCTGCATTATAGAGTAAGGTTATCTAGGTGGACAAAACCTAGAGCTCAGCAATACTCCTTGCTGCTGATCATAAACTGTAAACACACCTCAGAAAATCCAAGAGTCCATCAGAATCTATGGAAAGTGTTAAAAAATGTGAAGCACTGGAAGTGTAACCCCACATTCAAATCCTATGTAAAAACTGGGAACTGAGAGGTGGGCATCTCCTGCTGACTGTTCTGAGACTATAGTTGATGCCCACGTTGGACCCATGGAAGTTCCCACAGATGGGCCCAACACTAAGCAATGAGCATACACCTGTGTGCCATACCCTGACACAAGCCATCGGGGGGGGCGTCTTCCTAGAAGCCATCAAGGAGACAACCACTTTCTTGGTAACCTCTGATCCTTCTTATCAACATCTGCTTTAGGTGACTCCTCCTCCTCTGAGAAGCCGGGCTGTCGACAGCATCATCTTTAGATTGCATGCAGAAAGTGTCCCTGACTATACAAATTGCCACATGGTGCAGAAACCAGAGGAAAAAGGCTGGAGGAAAACTGGTGCTTGAAACGCTAGATGTTATGGATCTTAAAGGAGTACTGCTGGCAAACTTAACAGAGCCACTGCAGCATATATCGTGACTCGAGTACCCTGATCCCCCCAGTAGTCCCAATATATAGTTTGTAATTTAAATACCTGAATGCTCATAAATTTGGATCTTCTCCCTGGTGCAGCTGGCATTTTCTGAAACAGAGTACATACCCCTGGAGATCGCGCTGGCAAAAAACACAATATACTGACGTAGCTATGCCACCTCCAGTATTTTGCCCATATGTACGGAGATTTAAAAATCTCTGTATTTCCCATGCTTAGCGCTATTTTTATGAAATTTCCCTAAATGCCATGTGTATGCTGCAGTGGCTCTGTTAAGTTTGCTGGTAGTACTCCTTTAACAAATAAACGACATCCTTTTTGGCTGCTCTGGGGCTATTGAAAGAAGAGCCCCTTTCTGACAGTCGACTCTCTTGCCAGACCCACGTGGATAGTGGCAACAATGGAAGTGTCTTGAACAGATGCACACTGACGAGGCTCACACCTGTGGCAGTGTAAGTCCGACTGCCATCCATGATTACTGAAAACTGACATGAGTACCACAGCACTAGAGTATACTCCTTGATGCAAATAGAACAACTGGAGGACTACTATACCTACCAGACAGCAGGTTGAACACTTCTGAAATCATAGATCACCCCCACAGGAGGCATCCTCTGTCGCTTTAGTAAGGGGACCTGGATATTCAGTTACCCTGCCAGGAGAATTGCCGACAGGGACAACAGACTGTTGTCTGCCCACTGAAGCCCTTAGCTGCGTCGGTGATCATGCTTGTGTTCTTGTGCCTCCTAGACCACTGCTGAAGGCCATGGTGATATCATGACTGATCTCACCTTCACTGCCTGTGCATGAAGTCAACCCTGTAAGTATCAAGGCTAGATAAATTTCCCTTATTTCCAAAGAAACCTGAGGTCTTTCAACTTCCTTGACTGAGATCTGGGTTAGACGTGCCCCAGCCACACAGACCTGTCAGACTCATTCCCAAGACGGCCTTTGAAGAGAGTCCTTCTAACAAGTCTTGGATTCTCTACCATGGGAGCAACCATCACACCAGCCTGGACACTGGAACTGGGGCCTGTAGACAGCTAAGGCCAGAAGCCAGACTTGCAATATCCTGTTTTGGATATACCGCATGAGAGAATTGGTCCCTGGTACTGACTGCATCACTGCGAACAACAGACCCCGAAGTGAAGCAGCCTATTGGCAAGACTAACAACTGTAATCTCGACCACCAAAGGTGGTTGATGGGCAGAAAAAACTCTCCACTTGCCTGATTGAGACACTGCTCCTAATTGGTACAACTCCTGTAAAGATGTTATAGGGAACTAACCCCTATCATCCATCCAGTCGTAGGACTCCAGGACTCCCAAGGCCATAGTCCTGCGGCATTATCTACACCAATCAGACTCTGTTGATGAGCTCAGGACTGAGAGAGTTGCCCCTTAATTGTGAAACTTCCTCATTATTGATATGACTGGTGGAAAACAGACTATGGGAGTAGGCGGCCCTTAGACCCACTGATGCCAGAGAAACTCCAGGCTAGATTGCCTGAAAATATACCTTGGGTACTGCACCTCTAACTTAGATGCAGCGATCCAGACTGATTTAATCACCTGCTCCCAGTCAAGAAAGGGCCCTGTCTTATTTAAAACTAAGAAGTTGACCGAAAATAACCCTGGCCTCATCTCATTGTGGGAAAGTGGGTGAATGCCTCTATGGGGTTCAAAAGGTCCAAGACTGGCTTATTGCCCACTGTTTCCCATCTGGGGCCATCTCTGGAGAAAAGTCTACAGCCTTCCACCAAAAGAAAGGACAGAGGGCTGGAAATGATTACTTCCATTGTGAAGGTCCGCATTTCTGCATACACCTCATTGCTGCTCCGAGCGAGGGTGCCTCTGCTACCACTGCTTGATAACAGGAAAACAGCTTCCACTTCTCTGGTGATATACAATCTGAAGAGGCCAAAATCCACCTCTCACTTGCTTAAACCCCTGCCCCAAGATGCTGAGCTGGGTTTCAGTTGCTATTAGGTACTGACCACTGTTCTTCCCAGTCCTGGATGTCTACCCTAATGTCATCCAGCTCTAGGCTGACAAAGCAATTCCCTGCTATGGGGCATACTGCACAATCTGCTCTTAAGACACCTGATCTGTGATCCAGTGGTGTAGCCACACCTTGTGCATGACTGACCAATAGGGAAGGCTGAAAAAGATTGACCTCTGTAAATTGTCTGCTGCTACACTCACAAGAATTAGGCCATAGAGATGATCTGCAAAACATTCACCCCTTACGGCTTGACAAATAGGGAAGGCTGAAAAAGACTACCCTTTGCAAATTGTCTACATTCACAAGAATCAGGCCATCAGGATGCGATGCAAGTAACTAATTTCCTATAGCTCTTGCAGATGTCCTACAAATGCAATGACCCAAGTGTGAGAAACCTTGGCAAACAAATAAGTGTGCTTCAACTGTTCACGACCTTTTCTTCCATTAGAGGAATCTCCCACTTCTAAGATGTCCTTCTAAAACAATCAGCAGCCCCTACTCCCATGCGGCATCTGAACTAACACCTTGGGACAGAAGGAGAGGGGAAAATCACTTTGGAGCTAGGCAGAAGACAACAGGATAAGGTTTACAAATAGAATCTCTGTGCCCTGAACCTTCTGAAGCTGTATTGCCATAACAGTTACTATCATATGCTAGGCCAGCAGCTTGTAACAAACAAAACAAGACAAGAGGAGGATCAGGACCTCTCTGTTGTGCTCCCTTTGCTCCCCCTCCTCCTCCTCTGAGCAATCCTCTTCATCTGACGGGTCCAGTCCACTGGTTCAGGATTCTCCTCTCATTCCTCCTCTTGATCTTCATTATAAGAAGAATGAGGGCATCTGTCAATCTGGGTAAGCAGGTTTATACTACTCTCCTCACACCTGGACGTGCCTGTATGGGTCCCCCCAACATGAGGGCTAACTATTGGTTAGGGTGTCTTCACAAGTACAGTCTGAGGCCCCACCTTGAGAAAACATCAGATGGCAACATCTCCTTTAGGAGGCATCAGAATACTGTGCAACTCAGCTTTAGCACTGTTAGACAGTACTACAGGTGCACCCTCCCTCATCCCAGTGGATCGACAGGGGAAACATCTATAAGCAAAATTACATTACACAATAAGGACAATATGACCCCAAGAGAAAGCGGGGTCTCAGTCATGTGGCAGGTCTTACACCTGTTAAAAACAATACGGTCCACATTAAGCCATGGTGCCACTGAATCTGAAAACAAGTACTGGTGGGAGGGCCCCTTTAACCCTTGCTTTGTGGTGGACTGACATATCAGTCCAGACTTCCAATGCAATCAAATTCTGTTAGCAGCCCAAGGTTAAGCCTCTGTTCCCAGGCTTGCCATCCAGACCCTGACAGATAAAATGTTGACTGACTAAATTGCAGTACAGCCAATTAATACAAAATAGCCATCTTCTGCCCAGAGGGCCTAAGCCATAGTCTCACACTGATCGTGTGTACATAAAAAAGAAATTGGGTTAAGTCAGTAGTAGGAAAGAAATCCAACCCTCAGATCCTTGAGCCACAAGAGTATGTGGCAATCTAGGCTGAGAGAGTAGCAGGGGAGGCTCACAGAGCTGTAGCTCCCCCCAGCCAACCACCCACTACAAAAAAGCCACACTCGTGAGCAGCTGAGGAAAAAGGAAAGTCATGCACACCAGAGAAGGTCAACTGCATATTAGCGCTGTACTGCTTACCAGCATTGGTCCCCTGACAACTCCTGACGTCAACAGGGAGCCACTTTTCTTAGAAAATGAGGGGAAGAGACACATGGGAGAAGGAGCACATGCGTGCAGTGGTGTCATGTGAGAATGCATAATGTCTTCATGGAAGCGTATGTACCGCCACCACCCCCCCAGCAAGATCAGAGTTAGCAGAATTAGAAGTAGAGGGCAAACTAACAGACAAGATGGCTGGCAGGAAGCCAGTGAGAAAGTGGTACTTGGGACATGGGACCACGCTCACAGCTACTGCGCTCAGATCTGAGGGAACACCTGGCAGTGCGAGAAGAGATGCTTAAAGCTGAAAAGGGCCAAAACTGGCAGCGCAAGAAGTGCTAAGGGGCTTACAGTTGAGGGAAAACCAAAAGTGGAAATGGTGCAAAAAGCCATGCTGCTATGGTTAAATCACAAGGGTCCTATCTCAGCCATGTGAAGTCAAATGAGTGCGAATTATGGTGCTCCTCCCTGCTGGCAAATGCCAGGGAGCATGCTGGGGCAGAGAAAACACACAAAGTACAGTTACGTAAGAACTTACCATAACAGTAGATCTTCGAGAGAGGTTCCTGCAGTAGGTCATTACACATAGGACTGCACCAGCTGGTGTCAGGACCGCACGGCAAACTTTTCCAGCACCGCCCACCCGATGTCATGTGACCGACATCAGCGTGATCCTATATAGTGGGTGGTCCCCATGCCCACCTTCCAGTTCTCCTGCTGGAGATTCTAAGAGGAATGACAGGAGAAGGAAACAGTTCCTGGAGCCCAAAAAGAAAATTGGGGGAAGGAGGGAAGGAGGGAAAAACATGACCTACTGCAGGAACCTGTCTCGAAGATCTACTGTTATGGTACGTTCTTACATAACTGTACTATCTTACTTCGAGAGGGTTCCTGCAGTAGGTCATTACACATAGGACTGAATCCCAAGCAGTCCCTAAAAATGAGAGACCAAGAGAGACAAGGGAGGAGGAGCCAACAAAGGAACAGTACAGGACCAACCTAGGATAATAGGCCCTGCAACACAGCTAGGCCAAACCCGACCCTATGCCTAGAGGCAATGTCCAGGCTGTAATGTTTGGTGAAGGTGTGGACTGAACTCCAGGTTGCTGCTGCACAGATCTCTGTGGCAGAGACATTACTTAGAAAGGCAGCAGATGCAGCCATGCCTCTGGTAGCATGACTTCTGATTTCCCCCGACAGAGGTTTGTTGTGCTTCTGATAACAGAAGCAAATGCAGTTAGCAAGCCACTTAGAAAGGCACTGTTTGGAAACTGCCGACCCCATAGACTTGGGGGCGAAGGGAACAAAGAACTGATTGGCTTTACGAGAGTCCTTAGTCTGATGGACGTAACATCTCAGAATTCTGTGCACATCAAGCGTGTGCAGAAGCGCCTCACCTTTATTCGAAGGAACGGGGCAGTAAACTGGGAGTTCCACTGACTGACTTGAGTGTAAACTTGGAAACCACCTTGGGAAGAAACTTAGGAGTTGTCCATAGGACCGCCCAGTCCTTGTGAAAAATCAAGAATGGCTCCTTAAACACCAGGGCTGAAGCTCATAAATTCTGCAAGCCGAAGTAATAGCAACTAAAAATAGCGCTTTCCAGGAAAGATAGCGCAACTCACAGCTCATTGCTTGCTCAGGAGGGGGAAGCACGAGCTTCTCCAACACAAAATTTAAATCCCAAGGTGGAGTAGGGCTGCAGCTGGGGGGTTTCAGGTGGAAAATCCCTTTCAGAAAGGTTTTTGAGATCTCCAGCTGTGCCACGGTTTTACCATCCACTAGCACATGGTAGGCTGATATGACCAAGAGGTGGAACTTAAGGGAAGAATAGTATAAACCTGAATCTGACAGATGGAGCAGATACTCCATTATGTGAGGAGCTGAGCAAGAAAAGGGGTCCCAACCCTTAGCAGCTGCCCAAAAAGAAAACCATTTTCACTTCACCATGTAAGTGGATCTAGTGGAGGTCTTCCTAGCCTCTACAAGGACCTGGGCTACTCTGTTTGAGATCCCAAAGCTGGACTTAATTTTGTCTGCAGGAGCCATGCATGAAGATGCAGGGTCCTGAGTCCCGAGTACACAAGCTTGCTTCGGTTCTGAGTCATAAGGTGGAATTGGAGAGGAAGCGGAACTGGGGGTTCCACTGAGAGCTGCTGCAGAAGCAGAAACCATATTTGCCTCGGCCAGAAGGGAGCTATGAGAATCATCCTGGCTCCCTCTGCCTGGAGTTTCAGAAGGACCCTCTGAAGCATGGGAAGTGGAGGGAAAGCATACAAAAATGTCCCTGTCCAATAAAGCAACAACGCACCATGCCAGAAAGCACCATGCCCTGAAACGAGTGAGAAAAAACTGGGAAGTTTTGAGTTGGATGGGGAGATGAACAGGTCGAGTTCTGGTAGCCTCCATCACTGAATGAGGGAGCCTGCCACTTCCTGATTTAATTCCCATTTGTGAGCGAGGGTGGACGTTCTGCTGAGGCTGTCCATCAGGACATTTTGGACGCCTGGAACGTGAACGGCTGTGAGTGACAGACCATGTTGGACTGCCCAGTTCCACACTCGCATCACCTCCCTGCAAAGGGGGTACAACTGAGTGCCTCCCTGTTTGTTGATATAACAGACTACCAACATGTTGTTCATCTGGATAAGCAGAGATCCCCTGGGAAGGATGGACTGAAAGGCTCGAAGGCATACAGAACTGCCCTCATCTCCAGGACGTTAATGTGCAAAGACATCTCGAACTGAAACTATAGACCCTGAGTTTGGTGGTCCCCCATATGAGCTCCCCAACCCTGGTTGGAAGTATCCATGGTGAGAGTGCACAGGGGAGCAGACCTCCAGAAGGGAAGGCCCTGGGACAAGTTCGAGGGATCCCTCCACCACTGCAGGTCCTTCTTGACCACGGTGGAAATCAGGATCAGATGATCCAGATCGTCTCTGAACTGATCCCACTGGACACACAAGGTCCACTGAGAGATTCTCATGTGTAACCTTGTGAGAGGAACCATGGAGATGGAGGCCGCTATCAAACCCAAGATCCGGAACATCGCCCTGGCTGGGAGGAAATTGGAGGAGGGTACCAAGGTCACCTGTTCTCAAATGGCCTCCTCCCTCTCCGGAGGGAGAAAGGCCTTGCACTGGATTGTGTCCAACACTGCTCCTATGAACTGAAGTCTCTGAGAAGGAGTAAGCGTGGATTTGGGGACATTAACTGTAATCCCCAAATGAGAAAACAGGTCCAGAGTATGCAAGACAGCCTCCAAAAGAGTCTCCCTGGACGGGGCTGAAATCAGCCAGTGGTCCAGGTAGGGGAAAACTGCAGTGCCCTGATGATGCAAGGCTGCTGCCACTACCGCTAGGCACTTGGTAAAGACCCTGGGTGCTGAAGAAAGGCCAAATGGGCATGCCATAAACTGGAAATGCTCCCCCTGGAAACAAAAGCACAGGAAGTGGCGGTGGTCCGGAAATACTGGAATATGTAGGTAGGCATCCTGCATGTCCAGTGCACATAACCAATGGGCCTCCTGAAGAAGAGGTAGGAGACTATGGAGGGTCAGCATTCTGAATCTTTTGTGCTTGATGAACAGACTGAGTCTACTGAGATCGAATATGGCTCTGAGGTCGCCTGTCTTTTTTGGAACCAGAAAAAAGTGGGAGTAAAACCCCCATCCCCTTTGATGAAGGAGGGCTGGCTCTATTGCTATCTTTTTCAGTAGAGCTTGAACTTCCTCCCTTACAAGAAGAATCTGGTGGGGCACGTAAGATGAGTGACTTGGTGGAGATTCCAGAGGGATTTTGAGGAACTCCAGAGTGTGCCCCTGTGAGACAAGTTGCAGGACTCATACATCAGAGGTTATGCCTCTCCATTCCTGCATGTGGAGGGTGAACCTCCCCCCACCGGCTCCTCACTCTGGGGCTGAGGAGGGGAGGGGAGGGAAGGGAGTCAGGAGGTGGCAGGGCCGGCAGGGGGAGGGCACCCTGATCGCCTCTGAAACTTTGAGGTCAGAGGGGAAGAAAAGGAAGCATCCGTGGCCTTTCTCTTGCCCTGATTACGTGCCTGAGTTTGCTTCGCTGGCCTTCTGGTCCATTTCCGAAAGGGCTGTTTCCTTTGAACACCCAATCGGTACATTGACCTAACAGACCTCAGGGCTTGTTCTCTGTCCTGTAGGCCCATTATGATGTCCTTGGTATCCCCCCAAAAAGGACTGTCCCGAAAAGGAGCATCCTGAATTGCGGTCTGGACATCATTAGCGAGCCCAAAGATGCATAGCCAAGCATGCTGTGAAGGGAGATGGTGGTCGATGAGGTACAGACCACTATATCGACAGAGTCATAGGTGGCCCATAAGGCATGCCTGCAGGAAATTTTGGACAGGCGCAAATCCTTGGTGAGGTTCTCCTTGATGTCTGAGGGATCCATAGACTGGATTCAGGCCTCCAGCTTAGCCAGGGTCGCCTTTTGAAAGGACACCATGTGAGCTATGTAGTTTTGGGAACAGAGAGTACATGTAGCTGAAGAGAACACTTTCTTGCCATATTGGTCAATCTGCCAAGACTCCTTGTCGGGAGGAGAGGTGCTCATGTGATCTGGGGCAGTTGAGCAATTATGAGCCGAGGTAATGACGACGGAGTCAGCCTTTGGGTGTGAGTCTAGAAAAGAAACACCCTCAGGAACCTGGTAAATCCAGTCAGCCTTTTTAGGAACCACCGGGACAGAGTGTGGCAGTTACCAAATCGTGGTGGTGAGGTCTTCGTGGGTCCCCATCCAGGGAGGAACCGGGATTGGGGAATAAAACTCTAAGTCCAGATGTTCTGTGAGTCTTTTCCTCATGGGGTCCTGTTCCTCAGTATCCCAATTATAATATTCCTGGATGGCCCTCAACAAGTTGGAGAAGGAAGTGTCCTCAGGAGGGGACTTAGGAGAAGGCTTCCCTTTAGGGTCTGGAGACTGTCGATCGGACAAGTCCTCCGAGGTATCCTCCCCCAAATCTGGGTCCCCCAGATCATCTATGGGCTTGAAATCCAGAAGATGGACCTTGTGAGGGGTAGTCCGCAAAATGTGAACAGTGGAGCGAACCGAGCTCACTGGGGACAAGGACCTGGGGGGGGGGGTAGGTGCCTGCATACGGAGATGGCTCTCCAGGTCTGAAACCTGTTTCATCCTGGCCTCCTTCAACCAGGACTGGATCATAGTCTGGAAGTCTTGAGACAGAGCCTGAGGAAGAAGAGAAGGTGGAGGAGTGGGAGGGAGGAGGGGTAGGAGGCACATGGGTAGGAGGGTAATGATACCCATGGGCACCTAAGCCCTGATAATGATGGTGAGGATACCCTTGGTAAAAGGGGTATCCTGGATAGTGATGTCATGAGAAAATTGAATATAATAGATCTGGAGGAGAACCTGCCGCGGAAAGGCCCAGTGGGAACCCGTGAGGGTAGCTCGGGATGTTAAAAGGCCTAGATGGGCCTAAGAAATTCCCATACATCAGTGTACCAGACATCGGGGGAACCGTGCATGAACCCTGCTGTTGTGTAGATGGGAGGCAGGGTGGGCATCGGAAAAAAGGTAGTTGGGCCTGCCGACATCAGGGCCGGTGCTGCCAAGCCTGGCATTAGAAAAGGATCTGGCATCGGGGGTGCAGGCATCAGGGCCAGATGTAGGGGTTCTGATGGCGGAGCTGGGTCTGGCACAGGAACAGGTGTTGGGACCGGATAGCGCTGCAGCATAGGGTTGGGCTCAGATGTTGGAGGAAATGGCCCAATGGGCTCTGACATAGGGAATAGGTCTGGCGCTGGGGTAGGTGTTGGGGCCGGACGAAGGGGTCCCAATGGACATGTCCCTCTTCCATTGCAGGTGCCGAGGGAAGGGGATCCAATGTAGAGGGGCCCTGAGGAGCCTCTGGCGCAAGGACAGTCATCGGTGGAGGGGTCTCTAACCCTTTGTCCCCTGCGAGGGACTGATGAATGGAAGCTGGAATAAGGATCACTTCCAGCTGTTCATCACTCTCTTCCTGACCCGGGGTGGCAGGAAGCGAAGCAGGAGCCACTGGGCTTGGGAAGGAAGAAGAAAGACTCAGGGTCTTCTTGGAGCTCAGTTGGACGTTGGGTAAATCAGCAGAGGCCACCAACAGATGAGCAACATCCGGGTGAGTGTCAGAGGTGGCCAACTTACCAGACAAAGGGACCAGGTGGGAGAGGGAGGAACCCCCTTGCCAGCTTATCGGTTGTGACCTGGCGAGTCCCCAAGGAGTGTGGGCTTGACTTATCAGTCACCAGGCAGGCCCCAGAGGAGCTAAGGGCCCACTTATCGGCGGATACTGGGCATCCGCCGGAGGAGCTGGCGGGCGGCTTACCTGTCGAAATCGGGAGCAGTGCGATGGACAGGCCTGAAGTGTCCCCAGATGCAGCCTGGACTACCACTATGGAAGGCAGTGGCTCGAGGGCTGGGTGGTGGTGAATTGAGCGGCCATTGCATGCTCTTCACATCCATAGGAGGGGGGTGTTCAGTGTCTCTGTTCTGGTGCTCCCGGGTGACCACGGGATGTGCCACAACTGGATCACCTGCAAGCATTGCTCCTTTGAGGGTGCATCGGAATGCATGGTGCTGTCATGGCACAGCATTCAGTGTGATGCACCCCCATTCCTTAAAGTAAAAACAGGCCTCTGGTGTGCAGTATTATGTCCTCCCAGCTGCAGCGGATGCGAGGGGTCCCGGCGCACCTGTTGTAGAGCACCATTGAGGCTGTGAGAGGAGGCCGGGGGGGTAATCCATCCTGGGGGGTAATCCAGGGGGCACTGTGACTGGATGGCTCCAGGTTCAGCAGCGGCAGTAGGGTGCCTGATGGGGCAAGCCATCAGAAGTATAAAGTATAATAAGTTGAAAAAAAACCTTCCAGATGCTTACCTGTGCAATATGCAAAAAAGGGCTGGGAACCAACAGTGTCTAGAAAACACCCTACCTAAGTGTACAATATTTATTTATTCGTTGACTAGATAAGAACCTTTTCAAGGGGGACCCAGAAGAGAGAACAGTAGATAACATTGACAAAAGAACAAAGTGCAATATAAAAGTACAGTCAGGTAACTCAATTATGATGACAGAAATACAAATTCAACATATAAGTACAATTAAGCAGAACAATTACATTTGGATAAACCTAGAAAATGTCTTTTCAGGAACAACTTAAACCTAGAATATAATACTATTTGATGAAAATCAGTAGGCAAAGAGTTCCAGTCAACAGCAGAGCTATATAAAAAGCTACTTTGCCCAGTGGCTGGGTGTTAAACAGGAGTTCTAATTTTACCACTTTCAAATGACCTGGAAATGAGCCTCGGCTCAGTGTGCCTTTCCTGGTTATCAAAGTTTAAATAAAATAAAATAATAGTTGGAGGAATGCAAACGTAAGACAGATTCAAAATGAAAAGGCATGGGGCAGCTATAAAATTTCCAGAAGGTAAGAAGTCTGACACAGGCACATTGTGCCACAAAAGAAAACCAATTTAGGTTTAAATAAAGAAGACAGTGATGTGTATAATGTGAATCAAAGGTAATGAACCTACAAATCTGATTATAGAGAATTTCAACCCTTTTTAAAGTCATTTTGTTAGCAGCGGTGTAGATGGGCAAGTCATAGTCAATAAGAGCTTGTAGCATTGTTTCAGCTAAAGCTTTCCTAGAATTCAAGGTCAAGCAGTTTCTAACTTTATAAAGTAGTCCTAATCTGGTATGAACTTTTTTGATCAAGGACTCAATATGATTGGAATAAGACAATGTATTGTCTAGCATAAATCCCAAGTATTTAAAGCTATCCAACATTTCAATTATTGTATTATGAATATCTTTAATTACCAGTACTGAATAATAAATAGACAGTTTATGTGCAGAACTAAAGAGCATAAACTTGGTCTTACCCACATTCACAATTAGTTTGTTTTCAGACAACCACTTTTGCACCAATGAAAAATCATTCTCCACCTGAATCATAAGTGAGAAAATACAGGAGTTTTTAGCGTATAAAATATAAAACATCCACATACAAAAGTGTTTGAGTCCTGGGAGCCACTAGAGGTAAATCATTGGCAAACAAACTAAATAGGATAGGACCCAGAACTGATCCTTGGGGTACCCCAGTATTTACATCTTGAAAAGTAGAAGTAATGAATCCCAAAGCCACCCTTCATTTTTGATTAAGTAAATAACTGGAAACCAGAAAACCACAGTATCTGAAAGTCCCAACGATCGGAGTTTAGAAAGCAAAAGACCATGATCAATTAAATCAAAAGCTTTCAAAAGATCCAAGAATAATGCTACAGCCAAGTCCCCAGTGTCCAAAGTACCATGCACAAAATCCATTAATTCAGTCAAAGTTGAGAGGGTACTATGCTCAGATCTAAAACCATGCTGAAAGGGTGACAAAATATTCTGCTGATCAACATGACCTTTTAACTGGTCCAGCACAATCTTTTTGAGGACCTTGGACAAGGGGAACAGCAAAGAAATTGGCATGTAGTCCTTAACTAAAGTCTTGTCACCTGATTTAAATATGGGTATAACAAGTGCTTGTTTCCATAGGCTAGGAACAGTGCCAGTGGTTAGAGAGAAGTTAAACAAAAAATGTAAAGGAATAATCATGAGGTCCTTTACTAGTGTCAGAAATTTTAAATCAATTAAGTTGGGGGGGGGGGGCTGTGGAGCCTGAGCAAGATGCCTGCATAGCATTGAAGCTCTGCACATTCTTGACTTTTAATGCATTTAAAACTTCATATTTTGGGTGAACAGCTCATTTTAATATCGTTTGGTGTCTGAAGATCTCTTCTTGAAGATGGTAAAGTCTCAAAAAGAAAAACCTCAACATGAAGGAGCTAAAAGTAAAATTCCTTTTGAGCCTTTAATTACAAGATCAGCCATTGGTAAAATGCCACATGCGGTGGAAACTCCAGAGGAAGAAACTCCTCAGAGATTGGGGATTAAATTTAAGTTAATTTCAGCAGTTAATGGACTTGTTGATCAGTTTGACACACTGACTAATCACGTAGTGGTATCAGAAACGTTGATAGAGTCCCTGAAAATGCAGACTTTAGAAGCCACTAAACATTCTGATGCGGCAATGGAAGCAGTGTCAAATGTAATAAAAAAAAAAAATCTGCACTCTCGACTCGAATCTCTAGAGAGCCAGGCTCATTCAGCCAATATACGTATAACTGGTATGCCGGAAGGGTCTGAAGGTGACCATTTGTTACTTTTTTCTAAATGGTTGGTTCAAACAGCAACTTGGAGAGGAAATCAAGAGCCAGCAGTTTGTGCTGCAGAAGGCATAAAGAGTCACTGTCTGTGGGAAGCAGGACAATCCAGAGGCACTGCATGCCACTGTGGTTGTTACTGATGGCATGGGAGCACAAGACTTCATTCTAGCACTTGCATGAAAGGCCAGGAGTTTATTGAGTGATGGAAACCAAGTTCGCCTCTATCCGGATCTTAGTTATGCCACAAGGCAAAAGAAAAAGCATTTTGACAGAGTTCGGGCCGTGTTAAGGGATGTGGATATTCCCCATGGTATGGTGTTTCCTACCCGGCTCTGTATTGTTCACCAGAGTAGGGTCTATATATATTCTCAGATCCAACAGGCACCCTGAAATGGGCAGAAAAGCATGCCAGCCATCCACTGGCACAAGAGGAGGATCGGGACGCTGATGCAGAGACCACACTTGACTTATTCAATCATCCATTGCTGCCTTCAGCTAAGTAACTTCCCTTTTCCAAGTCAAGATCTTTGGCTTATCAAGCTGTTCTCTTTCAGGGGGTTTTCTAACAGCTACTAAGGTGTATAATAGTTCTCCATGAAGTTGAATAGCTGCATTGAAAAAGAGAGACCATTTATGTAATACTTAAAGTTAACTTCATTCCTGTCTCCTTCCCATGTTTGGTGGTGGTGGTGGTGGTGGGGTTGTTATATGTGCTGTTCAGTTCTCTATAATTGTTAGCAGTTGTGTTGTTATTGTTCTATATCTATTTTTCTCATTTAGTGTCTCAAACTGCACCTAATTTAAAGAAGTGTACATGTATATGTCTATGTGTATGTATAAGTATTGCAATATATACATATATATGTATATGTATTGCATTATGGAGCTCAATTCACTTTTGATTCCACACGTGCTTGGACTACTGCACTTTTGCATGGCAGACTTTTTCCCTCAGCAGGTTGGAGGAAAAGGATTTTGATGGACCACACTGTTTTACTTATTTATGATAAACCATGCCGCTCACTGACTCACCAACTGTACACAGCATATTTTTTGGACTTTATTGGTTCTTACATTGGTTATTTCCCGATAAAGATGTATCTTAAGACATAAGACATTTTAATGTTGTGTTTATTAAGAGAAGTGGTGCCCTCATTGTCTTTTTATAGATGTTTTATGCTTTATGTCCGAAACATGTACTATTTGTATAGTGTTAAACTAATAAATAAAAAGTTTTAAAAAAATCAAATCATTACCATTACGGGTTTTCCAGTTCATGTGAGTAAGATAACGAGCTGTATCTTCTAAAGATATGGTGTGGAAATTAAAGTTTCGATAAGTGGAACTGGCAAAACTATTGTTCAAAGGGGGATCGCTGGCATCTAATCCTGTCACTAACTTAGTAGCATTACAAAAGATAGTGTTAAACTCATTGGTCATATCATATCAAATAAAGCTCCAGCAGGGGTGGTTAAGGAGGTTATTCTTGGGGCCTTGGATCTACCCAGCAGCTCATTTAATGTTCTCCAATTATCAGGAGATTTGTGTGAATTAGTGAACTGTTGATTCAAAACAAAGGTAGATTTACACTTTCTAACAGCACTTTTACAACAATTCCTTAATCTTTTTTAACTGTTAAGTGACTGAGTAGTTTTTTTCTGTCCTATAAACTTTACAAGCCCTATCTCGCTCACACATCAGTGCTAAAAAGTCTGATGTAATCCAGTTATGGTTACGTTTTTCACCCTTAATTTACGAACAGGAGCAAACTGATCAAAAATTTGATTAAATTCATAAAAGCAAATAAATCTAACAAGGAATCAATTCAGGGATATTGGGCAAGTAAGACCAGTACAAAGTGACAATCTGAGCTCTAAAGCCATTTATGTCCAAAGGACGTAACAAAGGTGTATAAATAAATTTAGGTGGTAAACGAGGCTTTAGCTCTCCAGAAACATTGAACAGGGCTATGATTGCTTAAAGCTTCTGAAGGGGATAAAGCAGAAGAAATACGTTTGGGCCTATAAGTTAAAATCCAGTCTATGACAGAACCTGTATTGGTTTTATAATAGATATGAGCTGAACTGTCAATTGTTTGATTTAGATTCAGTCCAGCAATTAAATCTTTAACTTTGAAATTAGTCTTAGCCCAATTAACATTTGCATCTCCTAATAAAATGGGTTCCTTGTTGTGTCCATACAAACAAATGTAATCGGACAAGGAAAGTCCATCATCAGTTGACTCTGGGGGAGAATAAAAAGTACTAATATATAAGCTTTTAACACCTTCCAGAATAAGCCTAACAATAAAAAAATCACTGCCAGTATAGGAGTAGGAGAATTCCTCTTGAACAGCCATGA
Organism: Neoceratodus forsteri; assembly: GCA_016271365.2. Lineage (NCBI taxonomy): Eukaryota > Metazoa > Chordata > Ceratodontiformes > Ceratodontidae > Neoceratodus > Neoceratodus forsteri. The sequence goes on from CM028129.1 coordinate 1,422,195,185, forward strand.
GATTTGACTTAACATACATTAAAACTCCCCCCTTCCCAACGCTTACTAGGCCTATCTTTCCTAGATAATGTATAAAGTGGTAGCACCACAGGATGATCACCTATCTTGGGGCTGAGCCAAGTCTTGGAAAGAGATATAATATCAAAATTATGATCAGTAACCCAAAACTTAAACTCCTCTAACTTAGAAGAAAGGCTAGGAATATTAATGTGTACTATAGATAGTTCCCATTCTGGATTGCTTCTAGAGGATTTAATATCATTTACATAGCTGGGGCCGGGATTAACGTTAACATTTCCAGATAATATAATAACATCATTAAAATCTGTGAAAGCAGCAGAATTCAATTGGCTGTTTTCACCCTTTGCAAGATATGATTTGGATGCAGACATGTAGGACTTGGCACAGAGCTGAAGCAGGCTCTCATACCAAATCCCCTCCAATAAGTTAGACCCCTTCCCTGGTACCTTAATTGGAAGCTGAAGGCTTGGAAAGCAGACATTATCTAACCTAGCAATGTGACTATTTGCTCTCAGACTAGATGTAATACTCAACAAATAAATACATAATAAAGCGCCGGCCCATCGGCGCAGCAGTTGGATTTCCACTTGCAACCCCAGTGACCCGGATTTGGGAATGGACCCAGGTCATCAGGGGGCCAGCCGGGGGAGAAGGATGGAGCGTCCCATGGACTGCTCTCCTTCTCTGGGGGAAGGGTGAGGAGTACAACTGGTGCTTGACAGACCCCTGGCAGAGGCCGAGGGTACTGCGGCAGCCAGCGTCTGGACACCCTTGGGGGTGGGGCAGATGCCGGACATCATTGCACGTCCCCACCCCCCGGAAAAATAAGGGGTATAAAAATCTCCTGCAGCCAGCGCCTCCATGAAGCCCACCTTGCCGTTCCTTCATAGCTCCCAGGCTGGCTCCCCCGACTGACCTATGTCTGTGGCACCCCTACCCTGGGGGGCAAGCCAAGGGGTCAACTAGGGAGTTGAGCTGATTTGGGAGTAAGGGGCGGCGAGGTCCATGACTGGGCTGAGCCTGGCGTTGGAAGCGGACAAAAAGTAAAATAAATTGTTGAAAAAAAACTACATAATAAAGCATTCCTTAAAAAATACATTGTGACAGAGAAAGAAATTACTTTCAACCTATACACTTAAATACAAATAATAACAAACTGAGATAGAAAAGCACAAAACAATATATAAATAGTAAAACCTAATGTTAGGATTTAACACACTAACACTCAATAAAACAAGATAAAAGAAATAGATTGATCTAATCACCTACTAATAGGAGAGGTTAATCAACATTCACTTAAAATTATCTAAGTTAGTGCCTGTTATGGGAAATAAGGATAAATATTAAAATGGTCATTTAAAACACAAACATATAGACAAGCAAAGGAAACACAGAAGGGAAAAAAACAAATGAAGTAAAAAAAAATAATGAAAGCAGCCTCACTGTTGCCTCCTGCCACTCCTATGGGAGCTGCTCCATAGAGTGCTGTTTGCATGGCTCCACCTTTGAAGGAGCCGAGCACCGCCCCGAGAGCGCGTCACACTCAGCACCTCTGAGCCGAATCACTGCCACTAGCTGGGAACAGGGAAGGCAGGTGGACAGATGTTGCAGTAGTCCGTGGGGCTGGCGCATTAATTGAAGGCTCACAGGCAGCAGCAGAGTAAGAGCTCAGTGTAGCGGCAGTTCAGGTGCACTCCAAATGCAGTATTGATGGCTCTGCTTTTGAAGGAGACAAGCCCCATGCCCAGAGAGTGTCACACCCAGCGCCTCCAAGCCTGACCACTGCCACTAGCTGGGAACATGGAAGGTAGGGGGAAAAGAAGGTGTTGCAGTAGTCTGTGGGGCTGGCAGGTTGACTGAAGGCTCTCAGGCAGCAGCGGAGCAAGAGCTCACTGTAGCAGCAGTTCAGGTGCAGTCCAAATGCAGTATTGGTGGCTCTGCTTTTGAAGGAGGTGAGCCCCGGCCCTAGAGCACATCACACCCTGCGCCTCTGAGCCCGACCACTGCCACTAGCTGGGAACAGGAAAGGTAGGTGGACAGAAGATGTTGCAGTAGTCCGTGGGGATGGCAGGCTGATTGAAGGCTCTCAGGCAGCAGCAGAGTAAGAGCTCACTGTAGCGGCAATTCAGGTGCACTCCAAATGCAGTATTGGCGGCTCTGCTTTTGAAGGAGACAAGCCCCATGCCCAGAGAGTGTCACACCCAGCGTCTCTAAGCCCGACCACTGCCACTAGCTGGGAACAGGGAAGGCTGGCAGGTTGATTGAAGGCTCTCAGGCAGCAGCGGAGTAAGAGCTCACTGTAGCGCAGTTCAGGTGCAGTCCAAATGCAGTATTGGTGGCTCTGCTTTTGAAGGAGCTAAGCCCCACACCCAGAGGGTGTCACACCCAGCGTCTCCAAACCCGACCACTACCACTAGCTGGGAACAGGGAAGGCAGGTGGACAGATGTTGCAGTAGTCCGTGGGGCTGGCAGGCTGATTGAAGGCTCTCAGGCAGCAGCAGAGTAAGAGCTCACTGTAGCGGCAGTTCATGTGCACTCCAAATGCAGTATTGGTGGCTCTGCTTTTGAAGGAGCCAAGCCCCACGCCCAGACAGTGTCACACCCAGCGCCTCCAAGCCTGACAGGGGAACAGGGAAGGTAGGTGGACAGAAGATGTTGCAGTAGTCCGTGGGGCTGGCAGGTTGATTGAAGGCTCTCAGACAGCAGCGGAGTAAGATCTCACTGTAGCGGCAGTTCAGGTGCTCTCCAAATGCAGTATTGGTGGCTCTGCTTTTGAAGGAGCCAAGCCCCGCCCCCCCAGAGTGTGTCACATTTAGGAGGCAGTATAGCACAGTGGTTTAAGGCTCTGAGCTGCAAATCTGGTGACATCCAGCAGACCAGACCTGGGTTTGAATCTCATAGCTTCCACTTGCATACTGTGTTACCCTGAGCAAGTCACTTAACTTCCCTGTGCTCCCAGATCGCACCTGTAAAAAAGTTTTCAGCTTAGTGTGCTACTCCTGGTTAAAAAACTAAAAAAAAAAAAAAAAGAAAAAAACCATCCAGCGCCTCCAAGCCCAGCCACTGCCACTAGCTGGGAACAGGGAAGGTAGATGGACAGAAGATGCTGCAGTAGTCCGTGGGGCTGGCAGGTAGATTGATGGCTCACAGGTGGCAGCAGAGTAAGAGCTCACTGTAGAGGCAGTTCAGGTGCAGTCTGGGAATATCAAGGGAAAGGAGTTCAAAACATGCTGATAGACACTACAAGGGAAAAAAGGAGGGATGTAACAAGCATAACGCAGAACCCTTCCTAACTATATGAATACCCCCACCCCCCGCAGAGAAAGAAACCCCTTATTTATCTGATGGCACCAGGCTGTATGGTTAGCAGACTAATAAACAGCCTAACAATGGCATGTGGTTCTCAATCAGGCACCGACAGTGAGATCCAGCTGGCAGGTTAGTCAGTTTGAAGGCCTCAGCTTAACAGGCACATTATTCTAAATTTAGGGTGCTCCCTGTCACCTGGAAGCCCCAACCTGCCCCAGTGTCATACAATTCTTCAACAAAAATAATAAACTAGCAGTAGAAATACAATTATTACATAGAACTCTAACTATGCTGCTACCCCTTCAGTGGTACAACAGAAACTGAGTAACTGCTGTAGCTGGAATCTTCACGTTCTCAGGGTTCTATGCTGAGGTCACAGCTTTGGGCTGTACCACTACCCCAGTGACGTGGCAGGTGATCGCAGTCCACGAATGATATGGGCTTAAATGGCATCCATTGCAATGATCCAGCAACTATTGTCAACTCTTTTAATAGTCTCTTCTCTGACCTGTCTTATCTTACCTCAGCTTTCAAATCTGCAATACCAATGTCATCCAACTACCATGCCCCTAAGCACCCACCTTTCCACTTCAAAGCCATAGCCAGTACAGAAGTCCTTAAGCTCCTAAACACCATCTCAGACAGCACTAGTGTAGGCTCAGATGGTCTTGAGCCTAAGCTTTTAAAACTGGCTGCCCCCTTTATTGCCTGGCCTCTCTCTAGAATTTTTACCCTATCCCTTTGTCAAAGTCATGTCCCTGACATATGGAAATCTGCTAGAATTGCCCCAGCCTTTAAAAAAGGGGACACAAAGGACATCTTCAATTACTGACCCATAGCCATTCCCTCAGCTCTGAGTAAATTACTCAAAAATCTAGTGGCATTACAAGTGCTCAACTTTCTTTCTAAACATAATCTCCTCTCACCTAACCAGCATGGGTTCCATAACAGGCACAGTACCTCCACCGCCTTGCTTCAATTCACAAATGACACCCTGCGTGCAATGGATTCTGGCTACCTAACAGGGGCAGTATTTACAGACCTAACAAAAGCTTTCGATCTTGTGGACCACCCCCTACTACTGCTAACCTTTTATCCCTTGGTTTCTTGGACCAGTCAGTGGCCTGGTTTAAAAGCTACTTATCAAACCGAGTTCAGGTTGTCAAATTCAACTCAGCCTTATCGGATCCGATGTCCTTCAATGTAGGAGTTCCCCAGGGCTCCATTCTGGGTCCTCTTCTCTTCTCTATCTTTATTAATCAGGTTGCTCTGAATACTCCTGCTTGTTCTTCCATTCTGTATGTGGACCATCTTGTGCTGTATTCTAGTTCCAGTGATATACTCAAGATTAACCGTAACCTATCCTCAGCCTTCCTTAGCATTCAATCTTGGCTCTCAAGCCGGCCCGGTGGTGCTGAATGTTGAGGTGCTGGACACCACACCTCGCACCACACCGGTGACCCAGGTTCGGGAACGAACTCAGGTTGCTGGGGGTTGGCTGGGGAGAAGAGGATTGAGCATCCGATGACAGCTTTCCTCTCCTCTCCTGGGGGTAGGATGGGTTGTGAACCCCTGGTGTTAGTGACACCCAGTGGAGGCTGGGTGTGCTGCAGCCTGGGACCACATCAAGTTGGGGTGAGGCGTCGGTGGATGTCCTGCAGGTGGGTGCGGGATCACACCCATCTCACGCTGGACGTCAATGCACATCCGTACCTCTAGGAGGGAGGGTATGTGCATGAACAAGGAGAAACCCCTGCATCGCCGGGTAGATGATGACACCAGGCCTCCGTGCCCACCACCGGATCCCACCCACCTGGTCTCCTGATTCTCTCTCCGCCCCTTGCCCTGCCTGCAGCAAACTTATCTTCAGAAAAGCACCAAGGAGTGATGGCCCTGCCTTGAGGGGTACAAACCAGGGAGTTCTCGCTGTAAGGTAGGAGAGAGGGGTCAGAGTACCACAGAGGAGACCTGGGATGGGAGGCTTCTCAGGTGGGTAGGAACAAGCCAGGATGTGCGAGGGAGTCTCGGAGGAGCAGTGACCGAAGGGGAAAAGAAGTTTAAAAAAAATCTTGGCTCTCTAGGCACAAACATATACTCAATGTAGGTAAAACTCAGTCTATGTTATTTGGCTCTGCAACTAAGCTAAAAACTTATCAGAGTCAGTTCAAGATATGTTGCCCTGATGGCTCCTGTTTGGAGTCGGTAAGCTCTTTCAAATATCTGGGGGTCCTGCTTGATGGGGCCCTGGACTTTGACCAACATATTTTGGCCACCTGTAAATCTGTGAATAGCAAAATTGGAATTGCCTATAAAACTAGCCATGTCTTTATGTCCTCTGCTAGATTGGTTGCTGCTCGTGGCATATTACTCCCAACTCTCACCTATTGTGTCGTCACCTATTTAAATGCATCAAAGGCTACTCTTAAGAAATGGAACACATCATACAATAATATTTGTTGGTATGTCTCTGCCTCCCTGTAGCTCAAACATCATTGCCAGCTGTATGCTGACCTTAACTGGCCTTCACACTCTACCCACAGGCTCCCCTCCCTTGGCACACTTATGGATAGCATTATTAGAAACAGAACCCTTGTCTTTCTAGCCTTCATGATGCTCCTGCAGTCCTCCTCCTATAGCCTTCGCTCAGGTGATAGATCCCTGCTATGCGTGCTAACATGCAAAACCTCCAAGAGTGCTTGTGCATTCTCCCATGTTACTCCTTAACATTGGAACTCTCTCCCCCTTGAAGTGTGACTTACTCCAAGTCACACCCTCTTTAAAAAGAAGTATCATGCACTACTTACTCACTTTGCCTCTTGCCCATTTTAAACTTCCCGAGGCACCTTGCCTTCTTCTAGTTCACATGTCCTACTGTCTCCTGCGCTGTGACCTCTACACACACTGTATTTCTGAGGCCTTGCCTCACTATTTACTGCTAAACTTGCACTACCCTCACAAATAGACTTGTACTTGCACTTTATTTTGGTTCCAGGCTAAATCACCCTGGCACTTACCTAGAATTGTCCTGTAAATCATACCTTGCTTACTTTGTTAATCTGCCTATCAAGCTGCCTTCTGCATCACCTGGACTGTATTTGCATCTAACTATTTTGTACCATGTGCCTTACTGTGTATATCATGCTGTTTGTACTAAGTTCTTACTTTGCTATATGATGTACTTGACATTGTTCTTCTCTGCTAATTGCCTCTTAAACTGCATTCTTCATTGCCTTGACTGTATTTGTATCTATTAGTACCAAGTTCCTTACTTTGTATATAATGCTACTTGTGCTAATGTACTTATGTTGTTTCTTCTCACTACTTTGTAACATCTCAGGCTATGCCTGAAAATAGTCATGTCTATGGCTAGTGCACTTACCCGGTAAACAAAACTAACTAAATAAATAAATATTACCAATATGTAATTATTCCCCGTTGACAATGTAGAGCAATACAGAAATATATGTTTGTTTGCAGTAAACTCTGTCATTCAGATAGTGTGCAAGTGCACATCATGCCATGATGTGACAAACCAAATAAACAATTTCATGTTCAAACTTCTGCCTGTGCAAGTATGACAGGTACAAACAGGAAAATCAGAAATAGCATTGAAATCCATACAAGGGTGAGTGTCTGTATGCTTAGAGTGAATGACAGTAACAGGGAGTAAACAGGCAAACAAGCATGTTTGTAAAAGTTTTTTTGCCCTATATATACTATCACTGCACTTTAAATTGTGTGCTCTAGTCACAGCACATGAACATAGAGATAATATATGTACAGTAAAAAAATTCCTATTCTTGAGGAGCAGAGCTAGCCACTGGAGTGAGAGGATATGCTAAGCGAGAGCTCCTGCTTTGGGCTTCTTTTAATATAAACTAAAGCAAATCTAACTTATTACCTGCATTTATTTGCCATTATCGGTTGTTAATTACCAGAGGATCATTATGGGCAAGCAGAAAAACATTTCTCTGCAGCTGGCCACTGCCGATTTCTTTAAACAAAAATCTTCATCTGGTTAAACCCTGTACACGGGCCTGTTACTGAATGAATCTACTCATACTTCAGAGTTAATAGAGATAAAGAATTTCCTGAAGGCTCTCTGCAAGTCAATGCAAGCAGTAGAAAAGAAAAGCAATGATTCGCCCAAGCGACTGGTTAAAGTGGAAACTACAGTCACAAGCATGCAAGACCAGCTAACAGAGGTGGTGAGCCACGTGGACTGAGCAATGGCGTCTTCCACCATACATATTCAGGAAAACAGGCATCTCCACCTGAGGCTTGGACACACTGAAAATGTTTTGCAGGAATGCAGTCTCCGAGGGATGGGACTTCCAGAGGATTTCGAGTCAGAAGACCCTATCTTCTTTTTGGAATGGCTCCCTGGACTTTTAAAATGGGACTTGGCCCCGCTTCCTGGTTACGTAGAGCATACCAGGTTTCTCCTCCTAGAACCTCTGCTGAATATACCCCATGGAACCTTTTCATAATGCTTACCAAGGTCAGTACTGAGGATAAGACTTTACATGCTGGACACAAACTACAAGAACTGCATGCTGGCGATTATCCAGTTGTATCCCAATCTGACATTTCTACTCAGCAACACCATAAAGAATTTGAAGGGGTTAAAAAACGTTTGAGGAATTTTCAGTTACCTTTTGAGCTGTTATTTCCTGCTCATTAGAGGGTTGAAGTCACAGGGAAAACATTTCTTTAATAAGCCAGGATGCCCACCATCTACTAGAAAAATTGAGAAAGACAAGAAAATGCTGGCTGTTGATTTATGTACCTCCCAAGACCCTGCATTAGCTGAAGATGATGATTCCTGAACTATTATTGGGCACCCATTGACATGACTGCTCTGTGCTCCTGTTGTAGTGCTTGCTGAGCTGAAGTTTCCTTCTAAGTCTGCATAATTTCTTGGACTTATATACTGAATATGGACTTAAAACACAGTAACTAAGATGGTATTTGTTAATATTTTTAAGGGTTTAGAGGGCTTTATCTGGGATCTTTATTGGAGTCTAATAGGTGTTTTGATGTTTCTCTCTTTCCCACGTACGTAATTCTGGGCCCTTGTATTGAATAACCCTATTTTATTTTTTTACTGTGTTGCCAGAGCTTTGGATGCTCTGGTTTGGCTCAGTGATGTGGACACTACTTTTAGGGTATACCCAGCAAGCATTTCACTATATATATATATATATATATATATATATATATATATATATATATATATATATATATATATATATATATATATATATATATATATATATATATATATATATATATATATATCAACCCACTTAGTTTTTTGGGGTAGGTTGGGTTAAGACTTTTCAAAACTCTGTTTCTTATATTTTTTTGGTACTCTGGGGCCTGTGGCTGGAGCAAAGCCATGTCCATATACTGTACTCCGCATAGCCTAAATATTATTTGGCGATAAAGCTGCATTTTCCTACAGCTATGGTGTGATAGTGCCAAGGTACTGTATTCTGTTATTCTCTTACAATTATAGCCAAAGCCGTAGTGGCAAAGCTTGTGATCTACTAACCCAATTCTTGGGACTGGGATCTTACATTCCTTTCTCAGGTTTCTGAAATACTGCTTCCCCCCCCCTCCCCATGTGTAACACTGGCAGGCATTCAGATGTTCCTATTATTGGCATTTTGCCTTTGTATTTCCTCTCTATTTTTGCATTCCTTATTTGTATGATTTTGTCTGAAATCTATAACAAAAAGTAAAAAAAAAAATCATTTTCTTCTGAATGTCTAGCAGAAAAAATGAGCAGTCTCTGTCATGAGGATGGGCAATTCTCCAGGCATAAAGCAGTCCCAAATCTCGTTACAGGTTGTGAAGGACTTTCCTGGATTTGGCATCAGAGATTGATTTACAGGAGGATGATTTATCCAGAAAGGGATTGTAACAGGATGGTAAAACCATCACCTTCTCAGGTTCTTGTTGGAACTGCACTAAAGTGAAGAAATGACAGACAAGTGGTGTCCAGCATAAAAAGTGATTTATTTTTGGTATATAAAGCAGGCATAAAACAACCAAATGGTGTGATCACAGGAGAATACTTCAAATCTTTCTTACCTATAGGTAGCAGTACGTCTCTTCTCAGAGAGAAGGTATAGTGCAAAGGGTCTTATACCCCTGATAATTGTCATAGCAACAGCTAAAAAGATATATAAAAACATTATAATTGGCCAGTGGTATCTGACATGACTTCTCACTAGCCTGGGAAAGCATGCTGAGCTTGCAGAAAGTAACAGATAGCTAAGAAAATGGGTCTTGTATATCATGAAGGACACTTGCGGTTACATATGCAGTTACAATTCTGCACTATCACCAAAGATGGCAGTATTGCCTAACTAATCATTATACAATAGTGTAAACAGAAGTATCTCCCAAATGTTACAATCAGAATAATAGCAAAGGCATTATGATTCTCAGTAAAAATACAGTAGAACTCAGATCCTGACACTTATACGATAAGTGCCTGTGCCCTAAGGTTAGTACGTGTACCTATATGACAATTCATCCAGTGTACCTCAGCTATAAACTCCTAGGGTCTCTACTAAGGCACATTGATCACAAGAAACTTACCTCCCCAGTGAAAGTCTCTTGTGCACTTGCACTAGCTATTCTCTGGGTTACTGTGCTATCACTTACCCTAGCTGGTGACACTGAAACCAACCCAGGTCCCTCGGCCAATCTACACCAGACTCACCCTGCCACCACCTATCTTCTGCCTCAGACCTCAGGCTTGACCTTTGCCCAACTTAATATCTGAAGCCTTGCTGCCAATCTCCCTGAACTGGAGGTCTGGGTCCAGGCAAATAATCCTGACATCCTTGTTCTATCAGAAACCTAGCTGAAACCTACCATCCTTGATCCTAGCTGTGCACTACCAGGCTATAACATGTACCAGGCTGACCGACCTTCTCCCAAAAGAGGGGGGTGGCCTGGTGCTGTACTATCAGGCCCACCTGAACATCCCACTCCAGCTAACCCCCCCCCCGAGCAACAGTAAGGTTATACACACACTCCTACTTCTTGGTGGGGCAAAGAAACTACACATAGTTGGGGTGTATGTACCTCCGTGTAATAGCAAGCTAGGTCTTGAAGAGCTCACTGCATGGATTCCTGCCTTAACCAAAAACAACAAGGTGATCTGTCTGGGTGACTTTAACATTGACTGGCTTGGACCAAACTCATCCTCCCTTGCTTCTACTATCAGTATGGCCAACCTCTTTCAACTCATTACTTCTCCTACCTGGATATTGCAGAATAGCCACAGCCGTACTCTGATAGACTGCATCCTCATTAATAGGAAGGACTGTTACTCCCCTGCTGGGGTTCTGCCCAACTCAATCAGTGACCACTGCCCAGTCTACTGTGTACCAGATGCTTCCCCTTCCTCACATCTTCCCAAAGTTTTATCCTTTGACAACTTCTCTAATCTTGCCCTGGTCGAGTTCCTACATGACCTAAAACATCTCAACTAGTCTCCACTGTTTACGGTTGATGACATAAATCCGGCCACCGAATATTTCAATACAACTTTACTTGCATTACAGCACAAACACATTCCGTACTTTACGTGCAGGGTCCGAGAGAGAGTGATCAAGTGGCTGAAGCACCCCCTCCTGCAGCCGCTCAAGCAGCGTGACAAGCTTTGGTCAAAATGTAAGTCCTCCTCCAAATAATCCGACTTCAACAAGTATCGTACCTTGTGTAACACCTGCAAGAAGGAAATTCGGGCAGCCAAGAGCTGCTGTTACCATGGACTCCTATGTTCCTCGGCCTCTGACCCCAGGCAGTATTGGTACCAGATTAACGAGATCCTGGGGAACACCAAGCCACTTACTCCCAAGGACATGCTAATAAATCACTCCGTTTGTAACAATGCCAGGACTATTGCAAATGCCTTCAACTCAATCTTCACCAAGGTTCCCAATATCTCCCCTCCTGTAGCTTATGTCACCGAGCCCTCTCCCGCAGCTCCACTTGATGCTCCTCCGGCCCTGGTTCTTTCCCCTATCTTTAAGTTACTTCAGTCAATTCCTGTGTGCGGCAGTGCTGGGCCAGATGGTATTGAACCTTGGATCCTTAGGCTGGGTGCCCTGCTCCTTGCCACCCCCATTACTTGCCTTTTTAACTTGTCCATCTGCACCTCCACAGTGCCACTGGCCTGGAAATCTGCCAGGATTATACCAGTCTTTAAGAAAGGGGACCCTAAAATTCTATCCAAATTATCGCTCCATTGCTTTACTGCCTACCCTCAGCAAGACTTTGGAGAAACTAATCCACCAACAGATCTCCAACCATTTACAAAATTTTAATCTACAGTTCCCGATTCAACATGGCTTCAGGGTGGGTCACAGCACCACTACGGCTCTTACTCTATTAACCAGTGAGGTAAAGTCCAACATGGATAAAGGCCTGCTTACTGGTTCCTTATTCATTGACCTCACCAAGGCTTTTGACTTGGTTAGCCACCCCCCCTGATTGTTCATAAATTGCATTCTCTTGGTGCTTCCAGTTCCACTATATCCTGGATCAGAAGCTACCTCTCTGGCCGATCCCAATCTGTCTCCTTCAGCAGGGTCCTCTCATCTTTGGCTCCTACCTCCTGTGGTGTCCCACAAGGATCCATTCTGGGACCCTTGCTCTTCTCCATTTTTGTAAATGATAGTCCCACTTCCTTTACCCACTGTTGCTCCACCACGTATGCCGACAATCTGGTGTTCTATGATTCCTCTTGCTCAGTCACTGACCTGAAGGCTCCTCTGTCATCGGCATTCCAACAGATTCAATCCTGGCTCTCCTCGAACTCTCTAGTCTTCAGTCTACCAAAGACCCAGGCCATGCTCTTTGAGTCTGCCAGAAAAGTTCATGCTGAGACTCCCAAGCTACGCGTTCTGTGTCATGATGGGTCTGCAATCACGTCAACTGACTTTTTCAAATACCTTGGAGTGACACTGGATCCCGAACTTGACTTCTCTTCTCACGTAAATGAGGTATGCAGATCAGTTAACATCAGGATAGGTGCCGCCTACCGTGTGCGCCACTCCCTCACCCCTGCTGCCAGGATCTCCGTGGCTAAAGGTGTCTTGCTCCCACGGCTACGGTATGCCCTCCCTATCTTTTCCCATGCCAATGCTTCTATTCTTCATAAATGGAACACCACCTACAACAATATCTGCAGATTTGCCCTATTGGCCCCTCGCCTTACGCACCACTGCCTCCTGTACTCCTCCCTATGCTGGCTATCCCCCCAAAATCTGTGCTCCTACTCTCTGGGCTGTTTCACTGACTCCATGACTAGAAACCTTCACCCTGACAGTCTCAGGGCAATGCTCACCCCTGTGCCTCACTCCCGCCCACTTAGGTCCTTGAACTCCTTACAACTCTCTGTTCAACTAGAATGGTGGAGCAAGCTTTCTCTTATTTTGCCCCTAAATTCTGGAACTCTCTGCCTCCCACTTTTAAGTGCTCGCTATCTCACTCCTCCTTCAAGTCTGCACTTTTCTTCTACCTTTATGCACTTGATTCCTGTGACTGCTTCTAACCTGCACTGGCCCCTGTTTCAGTATATTCCTATCTACTACTGCTTGACTCCTCTAACTTGTGCATTGTGCTTGACTGTCAATCTGTTCCCTTCCATCCCTGTGTGGATGTGTACCACCTGTAGGTTTAAATCCTCCTCTATCCCTGCGAGGATAGCTGTGTTGTTAAGCATTCAAAATGGTCTGTATTTTATCTGTCGTAAACATGTATGCCATAATTCTTGCTATATTCTGCAAGGATATCTGTTGTTTAACTTCAATAGCTGTCTGTATTCCTCTGATGTATTGCTTGTTGATTGTACTGTATCTTGTACCCTCCCAGGTCGTGCTTAAAAATAGTGCAGGTTCTTGCCTAATGCACCCACCCGGTCAACAAAAACTAATAAATAAAATAAATAAATCAGTAGTACTGTCTGCAAGGTAGGGGACCAATCAGGGGTGCTGGTCCATGGATAACATTCCCCCCTTTGTTACCTCAGAAGATGGAGCTAATAAGGTGTTTACAGGCCCGATGCATGAGCCTTGTAAAGGAATTTGAGTTGTTCTCGATGTTGTCTGAGGGTACGTCGCAGGCAGTACAGAGTGAATATGAGAAAGATAATCAAAAATGCTTGAATCACAACAAAGACTTTAAAAGTGAGTTCTAGGCAAGTGTTGCCTATGGCAAGACTCAAATCACCATCATGTATAACGTCATTAAGTGCATTAGTAGCTTTGGTAATATTATTACTAATATAAATCAAATGAGCATCTTTTCTTGCTAAAAGAGACTTTAAAGAGAGTGTCAAGGGATCAATGTGTACATTAAAAACAGGCAAATATTATGACAGGGCAAGCAAATATTGGGGATCAGTATCAATAATGTCTGGTTCAGGGAGAGGAACAGGTGTGATCACAGTGTGACTAATAACAGTTTTTTTGCTGTGGAGTAAAACAAAAGTTAGGTTTAGTAACTGGACAAGTCTTAGTACCATATAGGAAACTGGGATCATTTGTAACAAGACAACTGCCATTGATGTAGACGTACTGGACAGAAAAAGGACTGGTTGGTGAGCCGTGTAGTGCAGCAGTGTACCTCTTCAAGGTAGCTTCGAGATGGAGCTGTTTCGGCATCTTGTGCTGAAGATGCAGCAGGAGGGATGTCATCATCTGGATCAAGATCAGTAAGACTGGACGTCAATTCTTCACCCAACGTCAGTGCCCAGTCAAGATGTTCAGGAGCATAGCCACAAACTGGTTTCACAATATTGAAAACGTCACATCAGCACAGGAAGTAGTAGCCTTTTTTTGCGCAGCAGTTCGTATGAGGTGGTGGAGGGTGAGGAGCTCTCACACCTAAGGGTAGTGACGAGCGGTGTTCCACAGGGCTCGGTGTTGGGACCAGTGTTGTTTGGGATATTCACTGCAGACATATCATTGGACATCAAGAGCAAGATCAGTCTGTTTGCTGATGATGCCAAGATGAACGCGGTGGTGGACGACCTAGGGGGATGGCAGGGGTTACAGAATGATCTGGCAAAGCTTGAAACCTGGTCATACACCTGGCAACTGGGGCTTAATGCCAAAAAGTGCAAGGTGCTGCATTTTGGGGTGAAGAACCCAAGGAGGAGTTACCAGCTGTGGGGAGTGCAGCTAGCCCAGAGAGAGGAGGAGAAGGATCTGGGGGTACTCATTACAGGGTCAATGAACAACTCAGCACAATGTAGGAAGGCAGCTGCAAAGGCCAGTTATTCTTACAGTTCCGGTCCCCACCATGCAACTGCGTGTCGTCAGAAGGGGCTTCCTGTTTATCATTGTTACCTTCCACTATTCAGTGGATGGGTGGGGGTAGGGTTCACTGCAGCAACTTGGGCTGAGGCTGCCTGGGCCATCAGAGTTTGGATGGCAGCAGCCTTGTTGGGATTTTTACCGGAAGCTAAGTTACGGAGGTAAACCTGGAAGGCATGCTCTGTCTTAGTAAGGATCTCATCAAAGGTATCGGTCTGCAGGTAAACGTTGAGTTCAACCTTTTCCCAGAGAGCCAGAGTCATGTTCTGGATGTACAAATCCTTGTACTCAATTTGATTTTTGCTGGAGTTCTCACCCACTAAGCCCTTGCCGGCCTCGTAGGTGAGCCACAACTGTTGAGGGTAAGCCGCTGGGCTTTCCTTCACATTTTGCTTAACCTTGTAAGCCAAGCGGGCTCCAACAATACCTGGGGTGTTGGCAGCAAGGAGTGCCTGTGAGATATCATTGTAATTGAGCGTCTCACAGTTGTGAATGACCTCTGGGAGTTTGGCCCAGAGGGTAGGCTTGATGGTCTGTCTCAGGACTTGAACCATGTACTCGGGTTGGAGAGAAAGTTTCTCGCATAGGGAGCGCACCTTCTCCAAATGACAACTGAGGTTGTCAGTCAGGCCCATCTGTCCAATTCCTTGAACAATTTGCTGAACAGAGTGAGGGACCTGTAGGGGATTGGACATGGGTGTACAGGGAATGGTAGTTAATTCCGCATGACCCGGAGCGCCGCGAAGAGCAGCTTCCGCCACCGCATCAGCGACTGCTTTGAACACATTTTCCTGGGTTACAGCATTTTCAATATGTGCTCAGCCCGCTCTTGCATGGACTGTCCATCTGATGTTGTTAGATTCGTGAAGGCCTCCTGGATCCATTCACATATCTGGACTGTGTAGTACGGTATGGGCTGCATGCCCATTGGCTCACACTGTGGACCAATGGGCGTACAGCCCTACCGTATGGTGTCAGTCAGTAGGCAGCGGGGCGGCAAGTGGGTGGGGAGCTGCCACCCACTGCTGACCGGGAGGGAAGCAGGGTGATGGGGCTCAGTTGGCGGGTGGGAAGGGGGGTACCGCTAGACCACCAGGGTTGGATTAGTGTGCCATTATTTTTTACTGACGCCCGCGATCAGGCTGCAAGTGGTCCACTGGACCACCAGAGATAGAGTTAACAGTTTTAAACAGACTTATGCCCGCGATCGGGCTGCAAGCCACCCACTGGACCACCAGGGATATAGGACGATTATAATATTCTACATATGCCCGCGATCGGGCTGCAAGCGGTCCACTGGACCTCCAAGGATATAGGACAATTATATTCTACATATGCCTGCGATCGGGCAGTGGGGCACTTTGTCACGATGTGCAGGAGGCGTCGGTCCCCGACGGCTGCAGTCTGGCAGAGCGCCAGGTGCAAGTAGCCGGGGATTGGTGCACCTGCATGCAAATGGGGCCATAATGACATGCAAGTGGCCCCATTTGCGCCTTGCATACATTATGGCCCCATTTGCATGTGCACTTTTGAATAGCGTGGTTGTTGCGCCTAGTGCAACGGAACTTGTGCTAGCACATCCCCCTGCTCCACTTTGGCCACTTCCGCTGGTGCAGTGCCACTGTGCCATGTGCACTGCAGGTGGCCAGGGTGCGATATTCAATTATGCTGTGCCATGGCATAGCTCCGTTGAATATCACCCTGTCAACGCCCCTGCGCAGCCAAGTTGTGCTGTGCCCAGGCTTGCACCACAGCCTAGCACAGTCTGAATATCCTGCTCTCTATTACTATTATGAGTGTGGACCAAAAATATACTTATCACAGAACTATTAACATGTGTAACAACCACCTGAATAACATGTAACAACAACCTACTAACCACACGCATTACAGTCCTAACAGCCTCTCCAGCTATAGCCCTTGCAAAAAACAGCCCCCCTCCAAAAAATCAACACATGCTGTGCTGCATTTCCCTAAATGTGTAAAACAGGCATACAGAAAAAAAATCACCAAATATTTCACATGCTGTGCTGCAGTTCCCTAAATGTGTAAAACAGACCTAAAAAACCTCACCAAACATTTTACATGATGTGCTGCATGTCCCTAAATGTGTAAAACAGGCCTACAGACACACTCACCAAACATTTCACATGATGTGCTATATTTCCCTAAAGGAGCAAAACAGGCCTACAGAAAAACTCACCAAACATTTCACATGCTATGCTGCTTTTCCCAAAATGTGTAAAATAGGCCTACAGAAAAACTGACCAAACATTTCACCTACTTCCTTCTATCTTGCAATCTTCAATCACACTACAGAAAAAAATGGTTGAACCAGCCATACTTTTATACAAAACCACTGCACATTGGCAACCTTTATGGGACAAAACTATTCAGAACTTCAAATACCTTACAATATGGAACAATATTACCAAAAAACACTAGAGGGAACACCAGAAAACTAAAAACACATTAATTTCAAACTTAAACAAGCTACACAAAAAAGCACACTTTCTCTTAAAGCAAAACCTACCTGGCTGGCTCGTCAGTGCAGTGACTGGATTTCAGCTTGCGACGCAGGTGACCTGGGTTCGGGAATGGACCCAGGGATCAGAGAACAGGCCGGGGGAGGATGTCTGAGCATCTGATGGACTGCTCAGCTCCTCCATGGGGAGGGGGGGTACACTGGTTCGTGGGTGGCCTTACCTCTAGCGACAGCTGGAGGTATCACAGCCCTGACACCCGCACCAAGAGGGAGAGTGTGATGGACGCCGGTGTAAGCCTTGGTGTCATAGCATGTCATACTCTGGAAGGGCATACATGAAAAATGCCTTTCCCAGCATGACACAGATGCGAGGGCCCGATAGTGGGTCCTCACCTGCCTGCGGCTGCAGAACTGCCTGGATCCCGACGACGACTTGAGTCCTCTGGGGAGGGGGTTCAGGGCGCCCCCCCACCGTGTCCCCACCTGGGGGATAAGCCAGGACTCTATGGGGGGAGTCCTCGATGGGAAGAGGTGGCCAACAGGTAAGGCAGTCGGGTGACTGTGCTGGGTTGGGGCAGGAGTAAAAAAAAAAAGCAAAACCAACCAACCTTATGTGTTATATAAAATGAAAGATGGCAAAGTCCTATGTGAGGAAATAATACCATCTCAGGGTTTAACAAGCTCATAAAGGCTACTCCCCCTTCGGGCTTGTGGCTTTATCACTTGTTAAACCCCTCAATGGTATTATTTCCTCATATATAACACTTTGCCATAATTTATTCTCTCTCTATGTGTACATATATATTTTATATATATATAGAGAGAGAAACAGATAGAATATACTTGTATTTCTGTGTATTAGTTTTTGGTTTCTTTCCTATTTTAATGACCATGCTTGTTTATTTTTCACCATGTATCCTAAATAATGTAACAAACTGTCATTTATGCTGCTGTACATGTTCCTGTTTCTGTAAGATGATGATGTAGCAGTGTTGCATGTGCCATCTATGCAGTCCAGGTTGTACCTGCAAATGGTCCCTGGGATCAGTGTACTTACCCAGTTACCAAATACATAAATAAAAAAAATATATATATATATATATATATATATATATATTATAGCTGCATGGTAGTGCAACTATAGTTAGGTTGCCCAGCCACTTCTATGTTAAACCCAAAATTTGCACCTGAATAACTTTGCCACTGTATGACGGATTTGCCTGAAATTTTGCATGTGCGCTGGGGCACCATAGATCTTTGAATCTTGCAAGTTGTGTTACAGTCAGATGAGCAGTTGCAGAGCACCGAAAAACACACAAAAATGGGGGGTTTGTGCGTTTCTTTGCTCGTGGCTATAGCCCACACGATTTGTCTGACTGGTCTGAACTCCTCAGGGAAGATGCAGTCTGTGTAATTGATGTGCCTTTTGAAGATTTGGTGAAACAATATTAATCCATTCAAAAGTTATTCAAATTATTATTTTCCCATTATAGTCAATGGGAAACAAATATGTGTGTCTCACAAAAGCTGCCGCCAGTACATTTTACTGTTGCAAATGGCCCTTTTACTGCTGTGCTGCAGCCATCTTGTTTCAGGTGCAGGTGAAGAAAAACGTCTGTAATTCAAATTCTACTGCCCCTAGGTAAACACAGACAGTTGTGGTTACCTAAATGGGGCCTGAGGAACACAATGGTGCCATCATTTTTTTTCTAGGACCCCTAGAAATATGTTTTTTTAAATCGAGTCCTCCGTGGTGTCGCAAATCATGACAGTACATTTGCGTCCCTGTTGCAAATAATGACACTGTCGCATCTGTACTGTCGCAATTTGTGACACTACTGCACCAAAAAATACCATTTCTTTGCCACACCACTGCACCTAAACTGTTGAGGCTTTTTGGCTGAAATTTGCAGGGTGGCAAGCCCTGGACCCACAGATGTGCCTTTTGGTGGTTTGGTAAAAAAATGTAAAGCAGTTACAAAGTTACAGCACTCCAAAATTGAGAAATGTCCCATAGGATAACACTGCGGTGCCCATATCTTGAAAACGATTAGAGATACGGATCTTTCGCTACCCACAGCTTAGTCCACCTTAGGTGGACTAAGCACGCGTGGAGGTTTGGAAGTCATGATTACAACTGCAGTGGAATTTGTTTCATAGTTGCTATGGTTACTGAGATATTGCCAAATATGTGTTACGAGGATTCCTTTTGAGTACTATGGAGCTGCTGTATGGCTCCGTGCTTATGCGTAAATGGGAGCACTGGGCCCAGAGGACCCACGCTCCCACATATGCATACCATTACGCAAAAACTGGGCAATGTGAACAGAGCGCAGGGCCCGGATGCTCCTTCTAACACATACCAGTTACTAGTTACATTACACTTTCTCAAAATAAAGGGAAATTCATTGCAAAAAACTTCGTTAATACATCAGTTAGGTTTGACAGCACAGAGACAAAAGCATGGAAATGTGATGTTAGAGTTACGCTCCCCACCACCTCACCCTCACCCCCACACACCAACAGACATCAGGGTGTTCCCATGGAGTCGTCAGGCCTAACTCTCATCCCATTCTCCTATACTGTAGCATGTCAGCTTGCTAACACATGGAATGGGGTGACAGCTGGGCCTGACGACCCCATGGCACACCCTGTCTGTTGGTGTGTGGAGGGTGGGGGTGAGGTGGTAGGGGGTAACCCTAACATCACATTTCCATGCTTTTGTCCCTGTGCTATCAACCCTGATGCATTAACAAAGTTTTTTTATAATGAATATATATATATATATATATATATATATATACCGTGCCACTATAGTTAGGGTTGAGGAGCCATTTCTATGTTAAACCCCAAAACTTTGCACCTTAATAACTTTGCAACTGTTTGACGGATTTGGCTGAAATTTGGAATACATGATCAAGAACCATAGGCCTTGGGATCTGCCAAGTTTTGTACTGGTTGGATATACGGCTGCGGAGTTATTAAGCATGATCTGTGTGCGCGTTTACGCTTTTTCTGGAATTCTACGGTTGCGCCTACAGGTCGTACGGTTTGCGCGACCGGCCCGAAATCTTCAGGGAAAGTGCAGCCAGGGTCCCCGATGTATCTTTCGAAGATTTCGTGGAAAAATATTAAACGGTTCAAAAGTTATTCAAAAAACAGTTTCCCATTATGTCAATGGGAAAAGTTAACAAAAAGTTCGACAGTGTCGCAAATGCATTTTTACTTTCGCAAATGGGCCTGTTACTTTCACAAATCGGCCATTTTGTTTTCAGTTGGTGATCAGAAAAATGGTTGGTATTTAAATTTGGGACCCTCTAGCAACCTAATTCTTTTGTATTCAGCTAGTCGGACCCTGAGGATGCTTGCCATGTCTTTATTTTGTGGTAAACACCCCAGAAATATGTTTTTCAAATTTCTGGAAAAATACTTTGCAAATTACTTTCGTGCTCATGAAAGTGTCGAACTTTTTTGCGAAAGCTTTCGGAAATTGTGACAGTAGTTTTCCATCTGTGGGAAAGTGACAACGATTCTTTGGCACTGCGCTGCAAAAGAACCGTTGGGAGTTTTGGGCTGAAATTTGGAAGGAACGGAGCCGAAATCTCACAGATGTGCCTTTCAGTGTTGTATTGAAAAAAATATTACATGGCGGCAAAGTTATGGCACTCCAAAGTTGACGGTTTTTCCCCATAGGATAACATTACGGCGCCCGATGCATTACAGAAATCATTTGGATGCCTGCTGCAAAATAACGGTTTGGTCTTTTTTCCTGAAATTTGGAGGGAAGACAGCCAACAGCCCACAGATGTGCCTTTCAGTAGTTTGGTGAAAAATATTACAGGAGGCAAAGTTATGGCACTCAACTTCTCTTTTTCCCCATAGGATAACATTAATGCGTTCGCCGCCTTTCAGGGCCTGTGATCTCGAAACGGTGCGAGATAATGGACTTTTCTATTGAAAATTTCTTAGCCCCCAATGGGAGCTAACTACAAAATTAGCCAGGGCAGTTGTAAATAATATGACTTTTAAATTTTTTTCTACATCGTACAGTTCCTGAGATATAACCTATTTAGTATTCCAAGTCCTCATTTTCTGCTCTGATATCCATTATTATGCATATATTCTTTGTACTCACTGTCTTTCTCTATGCAGCTTTTGGGGAAAACCAGCCTGTGCGCTTACATTACTGTTACTGTTGCCCTTTCTGCTTGTGGTTCTGTACCCGTTTCACTTACTGTTGACATCTGCGCCACCATGTGCATTATCTTTGGCGTTTTCATTTTCGGTTATGCTTCTGTTATTTTTGCCATTTGTGTTCTACAGTACTGTTTTCTCTTCTGTTTTAGTTTGCGTCACCATGCCCATTGACATTTCCGTTTGCAGGCACCATGTTACTATGTGACAACACATCACGTGGCAGACCATTCCGTCTCACGCCACCGTGTGCGTTACCCTTTCTGTTCTTATTCGCCTTGCATTACCATGTGTGCCACTGTTAGCGCTTCTGTTTGCGTTGCTATTCCTGTTACTATGCCTCAAGACATCACGGGCGGGGCGTGGGCCCTCCCCGCTGCATTACATTCACTATTCTCGTTATCATTCTCAAAGAAGGAATTAGAGGCAAAAACTCCGTTTAATGCATTAGTTAGGGTTGTTCCATAGCCAAAAGTGGGAATCGCTGTTAGTTGAAAACTCCTGGTACCCCTGCCCACCCCCAACCGGCATTGGGGTGCATTGGTGTCGAGGTCCCAACTCTCACCCCATTCTCCTATACTTCTGCTGCTTTACACATGTGATGGGGTGAGAGTTAGCTGACGACCCCAATGCACACCCCAATGCCGGTTGGGTAGTAGGGATCCAAGGGGGTTTTCAACCCTAACAGCGAATTTCTTCACTTTTGTTGCTGTGGAACAACCCTAACTAATGCATTAAACAGAGTTTTTGCCTCTAATATATATAGCCACATTTGTGTTTATAAAGTCAGTATGAATGAATCACCTAAATATAGCTATTTGGCAACTCATAAGAGGACAATATTATTTCCTCATATGCAACACTTCGCCATCATTTATTCTATGTATCTATATATATGCATTTATATATATATATATATATATATACATACACACACACACACACACACACACACACACACACACACACACGCACACACATATACACACAATAAAGCCACATTTGTGCTTGTTATGAATTCCGTACCAGTGAATCACCTATATATAGGTATTTGGCAAATCACAAGAGGACAAGGTGCAGTTACTTAACTGGAATACTGTAGTTATTTTTGGGTTTAAAGGAAGTATTTCACCATACCATGAGGGCATGTGGAGAGGAGGGATATAAATACTCATGCAATATGGGATCCTGAGAGCCCAGTGACATCCAGTTTGTGTGTATTAGGAATGGTGCATCACTAGGAGAACAACTGAGGAACTACAGCAAATTTCCAATATGCCGCTGTAAACTTAGTTGGAGAACACCATGTATGCCAACTACACAGACCGAGATATAAGTACTATTGTCTGTGAAGGCTATCCCAGCTGTCCAGTGTCCCTGCAAGAGCATGGTAAGTAAAAGAAAGTATGTATCCTGCAAAGCCTATGGCCTTTACTCAATAGGCTTTGTTTTGCTGAAAGGCACAATTTCGTATGAAAAGAGGTACTATTAAATGAATATGAACATGCATGCTGTTCCGAAACTGCAACTGTGTAAGTTGTGAAAGAAATATCATTAAAGGCACACTACTCTACCAGCATTCCATGTTGATTTGTTTAGTAAGATAAGCAGCCTGAATATTTTGTTTGCTGGTCTCACTGTCCTCCCTGGTCTGGGTACCATCACAGAGGACTGTACTTAGCCCTAAGAGAACTGCAGGACAGGCAAACATTGAAAGTTCTACACTACAGGCTACTGAATCTTCCACTGTTGCAACCCTGTTCTGATGTCAGCTGCAGGGGATTCTGGGATTTGTAGTTATAAAAAATGTCACCCCAGGGCCGTACCGGTAGCACAGAGGGCTGAGGTGCTGGCACCCTATTTCGAGCTACACTGATAACCTGGATTTGGGAACGACCTCGGGTTGCCGGGGTGCCCGCTCGGGGGGAGGGTTGGAGCAGGATGGAGCCATCGCTCTCCCATCCAAAGGGGTGGATGCCTGTCCGTAGTCCCACTCCCAGCGGGTGGAGGTCCAGTGGCAATGAGGGCGGTAATGGGCAGCGCATAAAAGTCAGGAGGGGGTGGAATGGGCCACTGATCTGGCGTAAAGGCACGTGACACGCATGCATATGCTATGGCCTCATGGGGGTAGGGAGAAAATAGAAAAAAATGTATATGGGGAAAAAAATGTCACCCTGGAAGTCAGCAGAATCAATCTGATACAATCTACTGTACTGCAGTAAGCAGTAAGTAAAAAAAATATATATTTTTGTACACCAAGTGTAAATTGGGAGCAGCCCCATATTTGAGTGTAGGGCTCAGTACTGAGTGTTCCCCTTTAAGACCTACAATGATCCAGGTCTTTAAACATAGTAGCCTGATGCACTACCAACCAGGGATCCTGGACAACCCTGCCTAGTCTTTTAGCCCCCCTCCATGTAACATCTCATCTGCCATTCAGAGCCCCCCCGTGACATTTTTGGCTCCATTAAGACCCTTCCCAAGTGATATCCCAGCTCTCTCAACCCCCCACCCACAAGTGACATCCCAGGCTCCCCTTCAGAACTCACTCTCCAGTAACATCCCAAGCCCCCTTCCAGCTTCTAATACTACCCAGACTTTCAGATACCCCATTCCCCAAACATATACCTGCCATTCTAGACTACTGCCCCATGTACCAGCCAGCTGCTGGGTCTTTCAGACCTCAAATCATGAAAATAACAGCCTCTGGACTTCAGGCTGAAGTCCTGGGCAAGATGGCAACATAGATCACTAGCTCGCACTCTCCACTTGCATAAAACCTCGTTGAAACTTACCAACTTCAAGAAAAACAATGCTTCTTTTATTAATGAGGAGAGGTTCTCGACGCATAGGCAACCTGAACTGACAAAAAGTCATTGTGCAGCTGGAGGATTCTGCTGGACTTCGACCGGAGCTCTCAGATTTGTTGCTCTCCGAGGACCTCCACCATGGCGTAGGCCTGTGAATCTAACCCACCTATATCAAAACGGGTTTCGGTGAAGAAAGTGAGATTAAAGACAATATTTAAAGAACTTCAAGCATTTGGGGATGAATTTAAAGGTGCTCTCTGGGATGTAAAAAAAGATGTAGCAGCACTAGAACACCGAACCAATCAGATTGAATGACAACAGCAACTGATGTCTGGATCGCCAGACAGCAATGCAGCTAAAGACTCTCATTGAAAATCAAGAACAAATAACAGACAGGGGGATTCCGAAAACTGGGGTACTGGAAAACGTGAGACTGTATGGCTTACTGAAGAACTCTGAAGGTGTGAACCTGGCAAACGTCTTAGAGCGTTTTCTCCGTGCAACACTGGACCGAGACCTGGACCTCAAGCTAGATATCGAACACATGCACTGTGTGCTCAGTCCAAAAAACAGCTCCTCTGAAGCCCCGGCCAGATCAGTTATCATCTAGCTTGGCAAAAGAAGGTAGCTTTCTTCTATGGGACAAATAAAATATATTTCGATAATGACTATGTTGCTGCTATAATGAGAGCTTGAAGGGAATGCTTGCCTCTCTTCACCTTTGTCTGCCAGAAGCAGATGAAGTTTAGGATGCCTATCCTGCAAGGCAGTTAATAAAATACCCTGAAGGACAGCAACTCTATCACTCAGCATGGACTGCTAGAGCCGACCTTGTGGCCCATGGAATAGTACCTGCAGATAGTACCACTGGATCATCTTTGGCAGTGACTCTGCTCCCTCTGTGCTGGTGGACAGTGCAGGTGGCAAAGCAGTGTAAAACAGACAGACTCCACAATGGCTGAGATTATCACTCACTTGAAAAACCTTCCAAAAATCACAGCTTCCTGCCTAAGGTGTACCACTAATTGGTATCCTTTACTCAACTTACCTCCTTCAGTTTCAGGTGACTGTGTGTGTGGGGGGGGGCAGCTTTTATTACGGGCGGTGGTGCAGCGCGATGGATATTCCCTGTCTGTTCTCCCAGGCCTTCCATTATGTGTTATCAGCTCAGTGTTAACTAGAACCACAACAGGTCAGTCTAAATTAAAATCAATTATCTGTGATCCTGAGGCAGAGGTTCTCGAGTCGTCAGCGAAGCTCTGTTCTCCGACCCTGCCTTTACCAGTTAGCCTGACAGGACCATCTTACTTGTTCACTGAGACTTGCAGGCCAAGGTACATTCACTAATCTTGGACCTCAGGGATGGGGACAGTGCCTACCCCCTCTGCACACTTTCCTGGTGAAATTCCTTAGCTCCATACATGTTCTGTTAGTATAGCTTCGGCCTTCTTGCCCCCTCCCACAACCCTGCCTGGCTTCCCCACGCTGATGATGGGTGTTGCTCCTGCACAATTCTTCTTGCAGCCAAAATGAAACTACTGCTTGTATGGAACTTTCATGCCTTCTGCATATTTATTTATTTGTACAAGTTAGATTTACAACCTTTGAGTCAGAGACTCATTTGCAAAGGCACCTCATCACAAGGAGGGCAAGACAATAGTACATTGTGCAGTTACAACATTGGACAACATTACAGGTGCAGACATTAAATATAGAATACACTTAGTTACATGTTGGTATACAATACCGGTTTACAATTAAAGATGTACACATTTCTCTGGCATTGCAGTGGAATACATCCTTGTATAAATCTATGGGGGTAGGTAAAAAGGAGTAGCGGGAAATGGATCGGCAGTCCAAGGGACATTGTCGAGATTGGGGGGGCCAGGCAGGGAAAAGTCCTGCAGTAGGATTAGGAGGGGCAGGGTTAGTTGCACCTACAGCAGCGGACATTAAAGAGATGGTTCCAGAGGATGGTTTTGAAGGGACCAATTTTGGCAGTGTTGGTGATGCAGGTAGGGAGGGAGTTGAACCAGGCAGGGGCTCAATAAAAGAAGGACCTCTGGGTGAGGGAGGTCTTGGTTCTGGGCACTTTGAAGGTGGGTTTAACAGAGCTGCAGGTGGAAATTGATGAGGATGACTGTGGTAGGGAGGCAGAGACTACGGGGGGGGAGAGTCCGAGCAGGGATTTCTTAGCAAGAAGGCAGGCCTGACACTGCAGATGCTCCTCGAAGTTGAGCAGGTTGGCAGAGGAATAGAGCAGGCAGGTGTGGGTGTGGCTGGAGGCTCTGGTCAGGAGCCTACAGGCCTTATTGATGGAGAGCTGGATTTTACAGAGGGCAGTGTTATCAGCTGCAGCGTAGACGGGCAAGCTGTAGTCCACTAGGGACTGGACGGAGGAGGTGATGGCCAGACGGAGGGCAGCATGGGGCAGGCAATCCCTATGGCAGTAAAATAGGCTGATCTGAGAGTTTATGATGGAGGAAAGAGCATTGATGTGGGTGTGGAAGGTGAGGGCAGTATCGAAAGTGATGCCTAGGTATTTGTATGTGGGCACTTGCTCTAATGGGAGCTGAGAGTTGGGGGTAATCGGGGGGGTGCTTCTAGCTTTATTTTGGTGGTGAGAGAAAAGCATTGATTTGGTTTTCTTTAGGTTTATGACTAGTCTGTGATCAAGAAACCACCTTTCAGTTTGGTTGTAGGCGAGTTGGAGGGATGATTGGAGAGTGGAGGGATCTGGGTGTGAGGCAAAGAGAACCGCATTGTCTACATAGAGGAGCATCTTGCTATTGCAGGAGCTGGGGAGAGTGTTGAGGTAGAGACTGAAAAGAATGGGACCCAGGATGGAGCCCTGAGGGACCCCGGAGCAAACGGGTCGAGTGTTGGAGAGGGAGCTGTAGATCTTTACACACTGGGATCTAGCAGAGAGGTAGCTAGAAAACCAGGCAAGGGAACCAGTGGAGAAACTGAGTTGGTGGAGAGAGTTGAGTAGGAGGGGGTGACAGACAGTGTCAAAGGCCTTGGAGAGGTCAATGAGCACTGCACCGGCCAGGTTGCCAGAGTCGAGAGCAGAGTGCAGGTATTGGGAGAACTCCAGGAGAGCAGTGGTTGTACGGTGTCCTGGGCAGAAGCCGTGCTGCTCCGGGCACATAATGTCATACTTAGCCAAGTACTCAGATAGTTGGATAGACACTACTTTTTTGAGGACTTTGGAGAGTGGGGGGAGGATGGAGATTGGCCGATAGTCGTTGGGGGCGGATCGATCACCGCTCTTGTGTATTGGAGTGATTTCAGCAGTTTTCCACGCACTGGGGAACTGTTCAAGGCATAGGGACCAGATGAATAGGTCCATCAGGGGGACTAGGACAACGTCCACGACCAGGCAGAGGATCCTAGAGTTGAGAGGGTCACTGCTGGGGTTATTACTACCAAGGGCTTTTAGCATTTGCAGCCTGGTTTTGTGCGGGGATAGGGTGCGCAGGTAGAATAGGGGGCGATGCAGGGCAGGGGGAGTGAGGGGGGATTGGATGTTGTTTGATGACAATCCCTATGTTCTGGCACATTTTCTTTTTGACTGAAGTGGACTCAAATTATGCTTCTTGCTACAAACATAGATATGGACATTTTGCACTGTTGCCCTACCTAATTCCAGAATATGATGTATTAGTTGAAAATGTCCTTTTATAAGCTGTTTTATGGCCCTGGATGGTTCTAAGGTGATTACTTATGGTTCTAGCAGACGCTGTCTTTATGGTTGGGGTGGTGTGGGGTACAGGAATTGGGCAAACTGGTATCAGCACTTGCATCAGAGTTTATGTCTCTAGCTCATATTTTATTAGGCGGTTACTGAAATTGTTATACTTGTGTTTGAATTCCACCCAGAGTTAAGTGCATTATGCAGGTTGGCTTCTTATAGCCTAGATATCCTGAACCACCATTATAGGTAGTCTGGTAGCATGACGTTACACTGGGAATGGCTTCTTTGTTCTGACAATCTCGCTTTCTCAGACTAAACCTGGCAGGGTGGACATACTGTTGTAATCCTCTTCTGGTCTCCCCCGCCCCCTTATCTGTTCTCACTGGTGACTCTGGGGGCTCATCCTTAGCAATGACCTTACTGCCCCTCTATTGTACTTCACTGCCATACCACGCACTCAGATTATTTTCATTACTAAAACAGTGGAGAGGCTGAGCATTCCTCTGAATGACCACACCACATGGTGATGCTCTGAGTTCTTTCCCCTCTTGTTATCTTTCTAGGACGTCTTTTATCTCAATATACCTTTTCCCAAGGGGGCACAAATGTCCCTCTGGTGGCCCAGGACACATTTTTTTCCTGGTTTTACCTCCAGCTGCATAGCTACCTGTCCACTGGCATTCTTCCACTCTCAGCCCACAAGATGGATACTTTTACCCACCCATCCACTAGAAGCCAATATGTGTATAGTTGTTCTCCTGTGTTTTTGGGAAACATTACCCCCTGGAAATGCAATGGTCCTCTCGTTGAAACCTCTAACACCACTGGGCTTCGTTGGTGTTTATTTTTCAGTCTTCATATATTAAAAAGTTAAGACTATTGGTAGTACACTCTGTGCCATCTCAACAAACTGCCTTGCATACTGCTAAGTTAACATTTGTTTTTAAACTTCATTTTTATTTACTTTAATAAAAAGCAGTACAAGTACATCCATACACGAGTGAAATAATAACTGAGGCAACAGGATTATGCCATAATCAGGTATACATTAGCACTCCTCCTACCACGTTACAACACCTGGGGTGTCACCTAATGACAACTTAATCAACTGGAACAAACAATTAATTAATGTCCAAAGAAAGGTCTGTATTAATGACCTAGTGACCACACAAGACATTGGCACAATTAACTATCTGTAAGTGTCCAAAAGGAAGTTCGACCATGTATCTGGTTTAGTACCAGGTATCCTTAGAAAAAAAGTTCAACAGAAGCCAATTGCATGGAAAAATTACAAATCAACAAATTTGTAAACATCAACTGTAATGCTGTGAAAGAAAAAAACAAAAACTCTAAACTCGTATAAACAAATAGTATTAACTGTGATTCTACCTATAAGGAACAGAAGCATGTAAATCTTCAGTAAAATAAGAAATTAAGATTTGCTATTGCTGTTCAATCTTCAGTTAAACCAGAGTTTTTATACATTTACTAAGTATATGTTCAGATTTTTAGTGAGGTAATATCAGCCTCCTTCTGCTCACGGAGATGTGGTGGATGTCTGATGTTGCTTGTTATCAAGGAAGGGTGGGAAAATATCTGCATGAATGAAGAAAAGAAAGAGATGGGGAGGGGGAGTCGAGTAGTCCAGGATCAGACAGCGCAAATGCGCCATCTTTGCTCCTTGCAAAAAATCGGTAAATTCAATTATACCAGTGGGCATTGCATACCCATCTTATCCTATTCCCTCAAACATCCTCCCCAACCAAACCTCACCATCACAGCATAAACACAAGCTAGGCATCAGTTGTGTAAGCCAAAATCCTTTTGGCCTAAATCCCCGCTTTAGCATCTATCTCAGTAAAACCCTTTATAAAAAGTCTGCAGGGTACTCATCTGAGTCCTCGGATGAAGTCCCATTTCTTACTCTGGCGGAGCATTCAGAACTAATTTTCTCAGCTAATTTACCCGCACCAATTGGGTTTGAGAATAAAAAGGTCTTGCCCTCGTAATGAACTTTCAGTCGTGCTGGCAGTAGGTAGTAATTATTGACACCCAATTCTTGAAGAAGAGACCTCATACCATCAAACCCATTTCTTCTGGTACAGGTGCTATAATTGAGGTCCGGAAAGAGTTTTAACAAGTTGTTTCCCAATTTGACTCCTCTGTGCCAATTCACAAATTGTAAGATGGCATTTAGTTTGTCTGTGTTGCTGAGGACAATTAGGACCATTCATGGGGTACTTTCAGAAACTGCAAGTCTTCTTAGGTTGATCGATAGGCTTTCTGGATTGTTATGGGGTGTCCAACGGCAGACTCTGACATCCAAGTCTGAGTAAAAGATTTCAAATTGTCTGCTTCTAACAACTCAGTTAATCCCAGAAGCCTTAGGTTTGCTGCCTGTGTGCAGTTCTTGAGACTTTCCAGTCTTGTCCTTAGGATAGAATTATTTTTTACCAACCCGGAACATGTTACAAGCGTCTTTCCTGTCATTTCACCAGCCTTTATTAATGAACTTTAGGCTAGGTCTGTTTTTTGCTCTAGCAGGATTGCTCCAATTGTTAGAACCCTCCACTTTTTTGTCAGGGCTTGAACTGCTGTGAGGAGCACCTTCAGTGATGGCTCCCCCTCTTCGACTCCCTGCTGCTCATCCTCTACTGTTCCTGTTTTTGCTGATTTTTTTGGCTTTCCCATTTCGTATGTTCCTCAAACTTGCAAAAGTAGTGAAGTACTGTATATTATTTTCTCTGTTTGTACATTTTCTTGTTGAACTGCTGAGATTCAGCTATGCTGTTTATGAAATAAAGTATCTCACACAACAGAGCTGATCAACCATGCAACCTCTCCTGCTGATGGTCAGGCCACGCTCCCCTCAAGTTAGCACTAATTTGTTGCCCATCGGAGGACTACCCCCTTCTCTAGGGCCTTGCTGTGTTTGGTCCTATGGGACAGGCACTGAATGGTGAGGTTTTCCTTCAAGGGTTGGCAACTCACACACCGTGGAATGATGATACAGCTTTGCATGGGATTATCTTTTGGTTGATGGTGACATGACTAAATCACTAGTTACTGTGTTGGCCATAACATTCATGAATCTGCATGGATACAGTCCATTTTTCATGAATACTATCAGGAAATATATAGTGAATCTTCTGCCCCAGATCCTCATACACTCCCTAATTTTTTTCTCTCAACTTTCTCTTCTTATCCTTATGGATTCTCAAAGGGCTTCTCTGACGGCATGCACTGAGCAAGAACTAGTTGGGGTGCTCGTGGTGCCAAAACACAGAAATGTCCTGGTCTGATGGCTACTCAGTAGAGTGGTACATGCTTCTCTGCCCTTTCACTTTCCCAATTGTAGAGTGCAATTTAAGAGGTAGCAGAGGGAGAGCCCCCCATGGAGTCATACCACAATATCTGCTATTCTTAAACTGGAAAAATATCCCACCATTCCTGCTTCATATCGCCCTACATCTATCCTGAATGTAGATTATAAACTCTACATGGTAACATGGGCACAATGACTGGATAGAATTCTACCAAGCTTGATACATCCAGATACAGTTGGTTTTATATGCCAAATGATGGACAACATATGCAGATCCTTTATACTGATGGAATATGTCATGCAGAAGGCAATACAGACTGTCTTCTTAAGTCTTGATGCGAAAAGGCTTTTGAGAGGGTGACCTGTTGGCCTTCGACTTCACTGAGGACTTTCTTGTGTGGTCCAAACTGCTTACAGGGGCCCCCAGGCGTATGTCCTCGTCAATGGTTCCTACTCCCTCCCTATGCACCTATGTGGTACCCAACAGGGGTGCCCTTTGTCGCCCCTCCTTTCTACCTTATATATAGAGCCATTAGTGTCAGCTCTTAGATTACATGCATTAAAGGCAACCCACAGGGTGGCTCTAAATACAAACTGAAACTATATGTGGAAAGTCTCCTTCTTACAGTTATAAATCCAGAGGTCTCTATCCCAGGAGC
The DNA here is from genome assembly GCA_016271365.2 of Neoceratodus forsteri. Lineage (NCBI taxonomy): Eukaryota > Metazoa > Chordata > Ceratodontiformes > Ceratodontidae > Neoceratodus > Neoceratodus forsteri. The sequence continues at coordinate 1,422,227,030 of CM028129.1, forward strand.
ATGGCCAATATTACAGGATTATGGGTCATCAGCCGGGTTCTAGCTGAAAATCCGGAAGACTGAGGTCCTGCTACTTAGCTTTCAACCTTCCTTGACTTTCAGAAAACAACTCACTTGCAATGGAGAGCTAAGAAATGACAATATCTGGAAATTTAAATCCCCCAAGTACCTTGGCAATCTGGAGCTTCTTAGTTATGAGCCTTTAACATTGACCTTGACAGAAGATCTAGCATGCTAGTCAGCTCCCACTACCTTTTTCTCGAAGACAGAGATGATCAGGATGAATGTTCTTCTTCGCATTCTATACCTTCTGTAAACTCTTCCCCTATTTTCCTTCTCTTGCTACTTCAACTCTTAGAACAAGCTTATTTCCCAGTTCATATGGGGGAATCACCACCTGAGAATCCGTTTCTCCCTACTTCAACTACCCACTGCATGGGGAGGATTAATCTCCTGAATCTCCTCAGTTATGCCAGGGCACGTCAGTTTATATATGGTCACACTACCTACTACACTCTCCCTGGAAGCAACTGGAATTTGTCTTAAAGGATTTGTGCAATACTGAACTTTTACTCTTTTCATCTACTTCTCGACGTTTCCGACTGACTTCACTTCTTTTATTGCTAATACACTCTCTGTATGGTATAAATTGCAGGATCTTATACAGCTTTCCTCATTTTTTAATTTTGCAGATTACTGGCATTGGACATGGAATTCCTCCTCTCCTCTCCCTTCAGACCTTTTGGCAAGAACTTGCCCAGTAATTTGAGCAGTTACCCCTCTCTAGTGACGTAATGTGTACATCAATGGTCCTTTTGTTCATTCCCACCCCCGGATGTTGACTGTGTAACAGAGCACTAGCCTATCTATATACTAGCTGCCAAGAAGGTGGTCACCCGTCATTGGATGCAGGAGATGCCCCACTGCAGCCTAGAGGAATATAGTTTTGGAGGTTTATTATATGGAGCTTCTCACAGCCTCCACTTATGACTGCCTGGAACAGTTTCAGGCATAGTGGCAGGGATGAACACAGTATCTTCTTCAACTGGATCCAGAATTTGCACCATAATTCCCATCTGCTTGCCGGACAGCTGGCCGTTTGTGCTTCTGGGACCCAAAGAAATACCTTAAGTCTAAACTAGCTGTTAAGTCTTTATTTTTTATCACATTGCTTTTCCCTAGCGGTGCCATATCAACTTTTCCCAGTACTTTCCTTTTACTGTATAATGTAATTTTGTCCTCATGTATCCATTCTGAGATGTTACGCAAAAGTGTATAGTATTTGTCTGTCTCAATACAAATGATCAAATAAAAAAAAAGACTAGACAGCCTCTGCCCCTTCTGTGTCAGCATGTCAATACTCTGGTAAGTCTGGTGCTTACATACAAACATGCCAGCGGATAAAAGCCTTATGGTCTATCTAGTCTGCTTGATGACACTTGTGTCTGTTACTCAGTCCAATACTTCACAGACTATTTAAAGATACAGAACACATGCTCAAAGAGCAGCAACATTTGATCCTGCATCCACCCTCCACTGCCAACTGATGTATTTATATAAATGTAATATGGCCACCATATGGGCATGTTTCAGATGGGGTTGTAGCTATTCCAGCTTTTTTTGTACATTTGTGTAACTGAAGCTTGCTGCCTCAGAACTGGTAAGAAAACAACAATATCCGCTTGATATCCTATTTGTGTTATGTCAAGTATGCCACCAACTTTTTCATGGAGAGCCAAGTCCAGCTAGTGGCAGCATACTAAAGGAAAGAGGAGCATCCAAGATGGGAGTATACACTCTGGTGCTTGGATAGGCATCTGATACAGGTCTGAGACAGCTAGCACTACAGGAAAAGCAGTTCTGGATGAATTCCCTATTTAGCCAGTTTAAAAACACACTGACCATAGCCAGCACCAAGATGTTCACAGCTGGGAGGCAAAGGTTGGTTGCTGAACATCGCGTTCCCTCCCACGTTATTTATTTAAATTCTGATGACTAGGAAGGACATACTGGTGATGACTGAGCTGGATCATTTCCACGTACTACCTGGAAGGGGGAGGGGCAGCAAAGTGTTGGGGAAACACAATACAAAATGTGACAAATACAATACATGCAGTACATATCAACAAACTGAACAATTCAATGTACAATACAGCATATCGGATGGCACAAGGTGTGAAATATGCAGAACTTTACATTGGCATAGTGACAAACAGTTACAAAAAGGATGGGGGAAGGTGTGGATGAGGAGAACTGGGAAAGACTGGATGGGGAGTGGAAGAAGAGGCAAGGTCAAACTGTGGTACAGGGGGCCCACCTGGAAACTGGATACAGGGATCAACTGGATAACCATTTGGGGAAGGCTCACGGTGACACTCACATCAGTATTCCACTTAAATTTGATACACTAGCTTTGTGTTTGCATCTTACATTTACCATCAGTGCCCCAAATACTGCATTTAATTAGAAAAAAGATAATACATGCAAAGATATTCAGAGTTCAGGAAGTGGGCAGGTATCCAACAGAGGGGTGGCCCACCAAGTAATTTCCAGGTATCCTGGTGGCCGAGTCCGATTCTGAGAAGCGAGTACTAGGGGGATATGGGCAGGAAGGGGTTAAGTGAGTTCTGAGGCTCTGTTTGGTGGAGGAAGGAAGTTCCAAAAGGAGGGACAGTTAACAGAGAAGACAGTTTGGCCAGCAGAGGTTTGATAACAAAAGATGGAGGCAGTTACAGGATCAGAGTGTGTGGGAGGAAGGGCGGAGGAAAAAAGTAATGGAGGTAGGAAGGAGAACCATAATTTCAATAATACTTAGATGTAAAAGAAAAGGGGATGCACAGGTACAGGGAGCAGTACTGTTGCTCTGATAGTGCTGTTGTGGATGCAGTTACCATCTGTTGGATAGTGCCAGTACTGACCTAGAATCCGACCAGAAATCCGGCCAAAGTCAGATGTCAGATCAGAGGTCAGATCCATCAGATCCTTAATCGATACATGGATCAGAGAGGGATCCATTGCTCGGATCTGTGGATCCATTAAACGGATTCACAGGATCCAATGCATTTGTTGGATCTGTGCACTGGACCTGAGATGGTCGGATCCATGGTTGGAGAGCACTACTATCTGACCACAACTATCTGGCTGAATGTCTGGTATCTGCTGGTATCCTAATTTCTAGGATACTATCTGAGCAACTCTAGGGAGCAGTGGCATGTAAAAAGGAGCAGGATGTTCAGAAGCAACTGGGCAACAAAAGTGGAAGTGAAGATCCAGTCTGGACTTTAGGGCAGCATGAGAAAACAACATCTGTGTAGCCAAAGGTCATCAACATCCTTCTAAAGATTATCTGGTGATAGTGCAGAAAACCGGACCATGCCAGACCTACACTATTAGCGTAGAGTTCAAGTTACGCTACTCTTTCAAAACTACCTTTTGGTTATTTTTGTATTAATTTATTAGAATTGGGGGGCTTTGCCCTCACACCCCCCTTTCAAAAAAAAAAACAAGGTGGTGGGGGGGCAAAGCCCCGCTACTCAAATAATAAACATACAAAAATGAACAAGCACAAGCCCACGCTGTATTCACAAACACTTTACGTTACGCAACTAGTGGTGGTCTGGTATTCTCCACTATCGCCGATTATCTCACCATAGATCAGTAGGTACAAGCAGGACTTCTTGTACACTGCACCATATTCATAACCCTGTCTCTTCCTCTCAACCCAAACTTTAACAATCAGCATCCCCAGCTCAGTTTCTAGTCAACAACCATCCACTGAAGACTTATCCCACCCTCACCACATCCCTCCCAACTGCTCAACAAAACACTCTGACTTATGATCCCCCCCCCCAATAAACTGCCCTAAACCAGTGCAACTGTTAGAACCTCTGGTGAAAATCCAGGACCCCAGTTGCCAAATGCCACCTGATTTTTAGTCCCCCATTTCACACCCAACGGCAGCTGCCCAGAAAAATACCCTGACTTTAGACCTCCTCTTAAGAGACAACTCATGTCACCCTCCTAGCTACCACAAATCCACTTATCATTAAACCTCCTCCTCTCCTGGAAATGACAGTCTCAGTCCCTCTACACAACACACTTTATGACCCAACATAGATTATCACTCGACAAATTAAATAACGCAGCATCGTTAGGCTGCAAACCACCGGCCCTTGGTGTTGTTTAAGCAATAAGCCATGAGGGGGTGTGGGTTATCAGGGGATTTACCACAGCTGGAGTGGTTTGCCCACAAGGCGCAGCCGAGTGGGTAAATCCTTGCCAGCCGTGGTAAATCCCCCGATAACCCATATTCTCCAAGTGGCTTATTATATTATACCAAGGTTAATTTTTTACTATAATAAAATACAAATATTATAGAGGTTGATTTGTTATTTTGTTTTATTCTTATGCTGTAGATGATTTATGTAAGCGTGCTTCTGACGAAAGTGGTAAGCGCGATACGTGCCTATAACGGCTTAACCATGCATTAATTCCTCATTAGATGCCACCGTCGGAGTGGATTAATGCGCTTGTAACATGGTGTGCAGATTTCTACGTGTGTCACACATCAGTTTCTAGTGCTGTGATCAATGAAACGCTGATACCATTAGAGTTAGAAAGTTAACTTTAGTGTTACTTTGAGAGGTTAACGTGACGCTCTTTTACATACATACATGTCCTTTGAATATTTTTGCACATAACTACATACATGTATTCCTTGACGATTACTATAAGAGTTTTAATATTTATGATGGCTGTTCCTTTCTTATCATTCTCAGGAGGACCCCGACTTGCTAGTTTAATCTCTCGCACTGAGGCTCTGTGTCTCATTTGCATACAGCCTTTAGCCGGTTATTACCATTACATCACGATCTTTACCTGACACGCTCGTCTTCACAGTGCTCGCTGTATTACGGCCCTGAGACTTTCTCGCTGTCTTTCCTCTGCTCTGTCTGCATCGATAGTCCAGGATAATTGAAGTTAACGGTCCCATATACCGTAAACCAGTCAAAATGAAATGCGTTTCCGGTTCCCCTTACATTTCTGCTACTCGCACTCCAGCGCACCTACTTGCTCTCACAAAACTTCCTGGCTCCCCTCGTTTACCTCTTTTCTTTTTCTATACTGCTCTTTTCTCCCCTGTGGCTACTTTCTGCATTTCACAAGCAACACAACACTATCGTGCCATAATGCCGTGTTGCTCTTCTACCACCTGACGCAATTGCACCAATTGCCTTTCTTGTTTTTGCCATGTTACAATGGATTATAGTCTCATCAACAGCCATTGATTATCAGAGGATTTACACAGGTGGTAAACTGCCAGTCTGACGATTCCATTGGCTGTTCACTTATGTCCACGGTATAATAAACAATTTCACTGTTTCGGTAAGAGAAGACGGGAGCGTTCTTCTTCAAGCGGCTTTACATGCTAGCCGACAGTAATATGTTACGCTGTCCGAGCCCAGAGTGACAGAACTCGTTAGGATAATCATGCTATAATGTATGGGGAGCCTTTATTATTCATTGAAATCAGCATTGTAATAATCTGATAATCCCATCGATGTGATGTCTGTAGCCTGTAAACCCTCTGTTTGGACGTCACATCGCTGGGATTACAGGACAGAATGACAAGTCCCTCTACATTCTGCAAGCAGAATGTCATTAATGAAAAATTCAAAACACCACACATTCTGACCATTCCGTTGCTAAAACACAGCACAACAAGTTGCAATGTCCACTAACTATATACAATGTTTAACCACAAGGCTTTCCAGATTTCAAAATGTTTTTTTTTAGCCTCCAACTTCAGGTTACCGTTGAAAATGCTCCGTGCAGCTGCATATCCTCCTCGCACATCCAACCTGTCATGATGACGCTGAGTCACGTGTTCCTTGCCGACCAACCAAAAAGCAACAATCGGCCTGACTTTCCAGATCTTAAAATGTTTTTTAAGACTAAAGCACTAATAAATAACCATAAATATTAGCAAATCCTAGCAGTATGAATTAGACGTATTGAGATGTGAGCAATAAATGTTATAGCCTAACGATCAGCGACTCAGTGAGTTTAAGCACTTTGGTGTGTTTCTGCAAAGTGTTCTAAAGGAAACTGAAATTTAACTTGGCATTTTATTGTAGTGCATGGTCCCATACACAATAAAAGACAATGCCTAAGAAATTATGGTTAACCAGAGGTGTAATTACCTCTCGCAGTGGTCTCGAGGTTTACTCAGTTGTCATGACAACTGCTCGAGGTGAGTACACCGTGGTTAACCACCATTTCTTAGGCATATCTTCTATATAGTGTATAGTGAAATGCTGTTATGCATGAAATTCCATGCCTGGAATATGCTTGTTCTGTTGCAGTAGTGATGTCATTATGTTGTTCTGCTGCAGGGGCGTAATGAGCGGAGGGCCTTATAGCCCCTGGAAGGTCCAGTATAGCACAATACCACCCACCCTGGAGGGTATTATTGCGCTTAGAAAATGGGCACTGTGAAAAAATAATTGTATAATAAAAAAAATGTTTTCAAATGTAGCTTAAAATTAGTTGAGTAATAAAATAGTTCCTCTACCTGTATTAGAATGATGTGCCATTTCTTTTAGTTGGTTCTCATGGTCCCCACCACACACACAGTGATTGCAGCTTCTTTGGAGAAAGCTGAATGCCCCCAAAACACAGACAAATGAGATACAGGTTGTGATTTTTTTTTTGTACCCTGACATCGGTCAGTGGTACCCCTGTCCCCGTGTCTGTTGAATCTCATCCAAGCTGCACGAAAGAGTGGTGGTTATCATCCCCCAACCCCTGAACAGACACTCTCAGGAACATCTTCTTTATTTTTTAAACTGCAGGCTTGACAGCAGGCGGCTACATAGTGTAGGTTGGGCGCGAGACATCAAATGACTCGTAAGACTTGCGCAGCAGCCATCATATTTCATGGAAATACGGGGCTGTTTTATGAATACAACGGGAGAGATACCGGCAATGCCGACTACAATTGTATGGCGGTTTTGATTTTTTTTGTGAAAAAAGTGAATCTCGGGGAAATTTAAGTAGCGGTCAGCGATGGGGAGGGAAGTGGAGATGGAGGAGAGCTACGACTGAGTAGGTGGCTTTGTAAAGGAACGATCCTCATAGAAGCTGCAACGCTGGTAGATTAGAGAAAAGTAAATACAAGTTTTGTTAGTGCTTTGTAGCTGACAGTCGTTTGTAATTATCTGTCTGCGTGTGTTTGTGGTGGGCTCACTCTGTCTCGCTAAGTGGTTAACAAAATGGCAGTAGTTTAAAATTTTGTGCCCACTGCTTCAGCAGACCCTCCAACTGTACGTCTTTGCCGGTACAATACCGTATTTTTAAGACAGGTACCGGATCCTGCCTGGATCGTACCGTGTACCGAATTTGCCACCAGTCCCGGTTAATTATCTTTAAATTATTTTTCCCTGAAAAAAATTTTCTTTGTTGTGAGCTCAGCCGGCACATGAGTCCAAGGTGGGGAATGTCACAGTGTCCCCATGGTAGCCACCAGTGTGTTTGCTGCCCTTACCGTGGTTCTGCCAGCAGAGGGCTCCTGTATGTGCGCTGTGACCCCTGGAAGCACTGTAGCTCAGAATGCTTAATGAGCTTGCTGTGCAGGCGTCTTGCCCTTTCCCCGACTGAACTGGCAGGATGGTGCACTGTGTCACGCAGTCAGTGACAGGAGATTCTCCCAGTCCGAGAGTCAAGGCCAAGCCATGGCGCGGTGGAGAGAGTGGAGCGCTTGTTGCAGATAAATTTAACCATCCAACCGGTGAGGGCGGGTAGGTCACAACTTGCAAAGTTTAAGTCTCAACTGCATCTGCACGGCTGGAGAGGATAATTTAATTTTGACCACGCCGACTCACAAGAAGTTCTCCGCTGATCACATATGGCATCTCTGCAGGTGATGGGGAACGGGGGGGGTGTGTGAAAATGCCATAGTAGTGATGCTCATTCTGGATGGCTGGTAGTTTTCTTGATTTTGGGGGGTCAGGGTGGGGGGACAAAGATGACTGTTGACAGAGTGACAGTCAGTCACTGAAAATAATAAATGTTTACCAGGTAATGTGTGTTGTTCTGCATGGAAGAGTGCCAAAAAAAGCTGAGTGACAGGCAGACAGCCCTGGGGGAGAGGGCGAAATGCATTAGAACGTCTCACCTGTGTCAGTGCTGTCTCTTGAGTTTGCCTGCCCGGCTGTTCTGTAAAGGTTGTTCTGTAATCATGTTAGCAGAATGCTTATGGTTGTGTTGCCCAGCACAACACGAACCAGATCAATCCTGGCTGGTTACCATCTTACTGTGCCGGGAAGAAGGGAGGCACGGGCACATTGGGTTTAAATGTGAACTGCCCAGTGCATTAAAGTTGCTGCTTGGGGGTACTTTGAACAATGTTATGTATCTGGTCATATGCTTAGAGAGAGTGTTTTATATAGATGCAATGGTATGGTTTACAGAAAGTTCAGCGTAAAGGCATCGATTTTGTTTTACGCTCAAAAACTAACCATCGTGTTCTTGACTTTCCAGTTCCTTACATTTTCTCGCTTCCTAGACATTACACACGTGATGAGGGCACTGATCGAAAGTGAAACTTAAGCTAGGATTCTGTTGAAATTGGCAGTACAACAGGGACGCCTCCGCCTGCAGTTGTATTGCTGCCCACTTGGTTGGGTGCAGTCCATTTAGAGGACCCTCATCCGTCCCCGCCCTTCATCATCCGGAGTTGTATGGCTCGGGCATGTGGCTCCCAGAGCAGTGTTTTACTGAACAGCAGCCTGCCATAGAAACAGACGGGCACCTGTACCCTGCCGCCCTGCCCCACAAACGAGAAAAAGCAATGTTTTGCATTTTTATTGTTAAGAATAGGGAATTGTAAATCCCCACAAGAGGCTTCGGTTAGGTCCTAATATTTGGCCCAGCTTAAGCCTGTGATAAAGTTTTTTTTTTTTTTTTTTGAGGACACTAGAATGACATTGACATTGTAATTGACATGGGTTGTGTGTTGAGGGGGAGGGGTGTTCTCACAAATTTGACTGTTGGGTGTACAGCAAGTTAAACTGGTAGGTAAAATAATATAGTTCTGTGGCTGGAAATTGAGCATTTTGATTGTCTGATAACGAGAGCATGTCAACGTCTAAAATCCTCATACAAAGTAAAATAATTAGAATACTATTACAACATTCATTTAAAAAAAATAGTATACTAATAGCATTGAGGCACATCAGTAGTTAGGTTACCGCTGTCAATCTTACCCTAGAGGGATAGGGCACTTGGCCCGTGTCTCATTACCTACCCCTGTTAGATTAAAGAACGGGTAACCCAACCTTGTTGTGCCTAATGCTTCATTTTGATGCAGTGCTGTATACCCTGGTTAAACTGTGTATAGTTACTACATGCTTTCTTTTAAGATTTACAGTAAATGAGTTCTTAAAATGGTATAGGTTTCAAATCAACCTTACTTTGTGCAGTGCACAGAGAAGTTTTACATACTAAGGATAAATTAAACCAGGATCCATGGTGACGAAGGGGAGTATAATGCTGCTGTGATTATTAAAGGAGAGTGGAGAAGGCATTCAGTGCTAACATATCACTGTTTGTTCACGTGCACCAGTGGGTACCAGAAAATAGGGCAATGTGAGTGTTCTGAAGTTCAGAAGGGCACAGAGTAAAAAAGGTTATGATCTCAGCAAGGCAATTATTTAGCACGGAGAGTGCATAATTCTGTTAGGGCAGAAAGGACATATACAGCTGAGTGTCATCTGCATAGCAGTGAAAACTCAGACTGTATCACCTGATGATATCTCCCAATGGCAGCATATACACTGCAAACAACATGGGGGCCAGAATGGAGCCCTGCGGCACCCCACAGGGCAAGGAGTGAGCTCCAGAAGAATAAATTCCAGTGGCAACTCTCTGAGACCTGCCCATGAGGAACGAATGGAACCATTTGATGACTGTACCAGACAGCTCACAGAAAAGCCACAAGCGCTCCAGTAGCACACCATGGTCTACAGTGTCAAATGCAGCAGAGAGATCAAGAAGGACCAGAATGGTATGTGCCTTTCGATCTCTAGCCATTAGGATGTCATTCAATACCCAGACAAGAGCAGTCTCCATGCTATGCTTCTTCCTGAAGCCAGATTGGAGAGAATCATAAACATTGTACGTTGTAAGATGATCATCTAATTGCAACGCAACCACCTTTTCAATAGCCTTACCAACAAATGGCAAGTTACAGATAGGCCGGTAGTTAGCTAGACAGTCTGAGTCCAAGGAGGATTTCTTAAGGAGTGGTCGAATGACTGCCTCCTTGAGGGAGTCAGGAAAGACCCCACTCTCCAAAGACTTCCAGACAATTTCAGCTAGGACCGGGCAGATGACATCTATACATCCCACTAAGAGGGGTGTAGGGCCCAGATCCAAACTACAACTGGTTGGGCGCAATATTTGGATGGTCTTTATAATGTCCATGAATTCTGGCAGGCAGAAATCTGACCAGACAGACCGAGTGCCTGTCACCTCCTGTCGATTTCTGCAGTCCCCCATAGGAGAGACCGGACGGATGCCAGACCTGATGCTGACAACCTTATTCACGAAAAATCGAGCTAACCCTCGCGATCTTAGCTGAGAAAAGCTTCTGGCTGGAGACAGATTGTGCAATCCAATCTGTCAACAGTCCGAAAGGTTGAGCCGGTCGATTTTATGTTGCAGAAATCTTCCCGACAGGAATTCTGCCTTCTTACGGGTGATTTCTGATTGATGGCTATCATGTATGTCATCAACCTAAGCTTGTCAGCATCATGGCCAGACTTCTGCCAGGCTCTCTCCATCCTTCGGCCAACTCCCCTCAACTCCTTCAAGGAGCCATCAAACCATGGGCTTCTTGGGCGAAGGGTGAGGGGTTGAACACGAACAGGAGCAATCTTGTCCAGAGCATCTCCCACTGCCTTATTATAGGCTAGTACTGGACCATCTGGACTCATGCTTTCACCCGACAATCCCGATAGGTCCAGCACCGCCCGATAGGTCACTGGACTTAATCCCCCTTAAAGGGTGTTACTGAACCATCTCCGTAGGGGCACCTATTGGGGGGGGGCCTAAAGTTGAACCTTATGGTGTGATGGTCAGACCAGCTTATTGGTTCCACCCCCAAATCCGCTATCTCCATACCCAAAAGGAAGATCAGATCCAACGAATGACCCCCTACATGGTGCCACCCTTTAGTAAGTCATATGAAGACATCACCAAAGCCATCTGAAACCATCCTCCTCCACTCTGGCCTTGGCCAAGAAGGCTGACTGCCTTTACCATGTCCCCATTGGCAAAGCCTATCTTGCAGAGCAGCCTGAGGCAGACTCCGTGGTCATGAATGCAGCTCAAGACCGTACCAAGAAACCCAGGCACCTTAGCACCCAGCCTTCTGATGAGGAGTCTCGCCAGGTTGATCAGTTTGGCAAGCTTAGCTCCACGCTCGCCACACTGGCCATCAGGGCCCGAACTATCTGGTCCACATGGTGCAGTATCAGAATGCTCTTGGGACAAGGCTTTGATCTCGTGCAGGCCTCCTGAGGATCCCACAAAACCCAGTTGGTGCAGTTCCTTAAGTCGGGCTCGGATGTTGGCAACCATGTCCTCTGGGTCATCTGTGACACTGTGTTGCGACAGGTTGAGGCGGAGCCACCAGGCATTTACATCTGCCACCACTCCTGGCTCCGGGTGTCAGGCTTTGGCGCCAGATGTACAGGTGAAAATCCTGATGCACCCTTCCGAGGATCTGTATTCTTTGGTGGTGACACCCAGAACATTATTTCTTGCCTACAGGAATCAGGGTGGTGGGTGAGGAGCTTTGCACTGGGTACGGTTTATGTACCATCTTCAGGCTTGGTCCAACCAGCCATTTCTTTCATCGACTCATTGACAGCACCCCAAGGCCCAGCAGCCCAGAGGCGCTTCCATTAACACAGTGCTCCTACCCAGCCAGTTGGAGCTTCCACCCCGAGGGCTCTTAGAGCATTCCCAGCCATTCTGCCCACCCCTGGTGCTACTGCCTGACTTCTTCCCCAACCTCCCCATCTCTGGCAGAGTCCTTGTGGGAGGCAGTGGGGGGTCACTTTTCCCTATACCTCAGACCGATGGGTCCTTCAGATGGTGGAAAGGAGGCACACTCTGGAATTTTTGGAGAGCCCACCAGACAGCCCTTCCTTGCAATCCCATTACCCTCAGGCCCACATTCGCCTCATTCAAGAGAAGATTCCAGCCTTGCTGCACAAAGGGGGCATAGAACCCGTTCCCCTGGCACAGAGAGGCAAGGGGTTCTACTCCCACTTCTTTCTTGTCCCTAAGAAGACAGGGGACCCGAGACTGATTTTGGACCTCAGTCGCCTGAATCTGTACATGGAGTATAAGCAGTTCAGGATGGTCACCCTTCACGGGTTGCTGCCCCTTCTCCACCAAGGGGATTGGCTTTGTTCACTGGACATACAGGATGCCTACCTCCATATCCTGGGTTTCCCTCTCCACCATCTCTTACTCCATTTTTGCTTTCAGGGGAACCATGTTCAGTTTCAGGCCCTCTCTTTTGGTCTTTCTTCAACCCCCTGGGTCTTTACCAAGTGTCTGGCAGTGGTGGCTGTGGCCCTCAGGAGACAGAGGCATTATGTCTTCCCGTACTAAAACCTAGAGCATCAAAAGTGTGTTTTACCTTCAGTAAAAGCCCCAAAACTCACCACAGAGCATCTAAAACCCCAGAGCTTCTGGGGGCACCCCCGGCTGTAATATGCCCCTAACTCACTGAAACACAGAAGTGTACCTATTTTGACTAATGCAATGTTGGAGGGTCTGCTTCAGCCAATGAAGTAGTAGCCTGGGCACAATGAAACTCTTGGATGGGCATGCGGCAGGTTTGGGCTGGGACTTTTTATTTGATGGGCATCTATTATCTGATAGATGCCCACCTAAATAAGTGTCTCAGCCAATCAGAAGAGAGAATTGTCTTTACCCATTTTCGAAGTTGTAATGTGATATATTTTTTCTTGCAGCTAAGTGTGGAGCCTCCGTGTGGTGACGTAGAATCCTCGCTTTGTTCGAGTTCTCCGCTTCCACATTTCTACCTGTGCCTCATTGACCGCTGCGTAGTGAGCGGAAGTAAGCGTGCTTCCAGTTCTATGGCACCCACAATCCAATCTATCCGTACCGTTTCGATTGAGTTTGACTGGGCCTGGATGGAGAGAGGCTCCCCGTTTGTGCACAACATTCAAAGTCCGCCGTGTAACTGGTGTGATGACATGAGGGGTTGTTTGCAAAGGTAACAATTGAAGGCCTTTTGTGTCTGTAAACTGTTCCTTTAATACCGTTGTTACAAATAAAACCCTAAATGTTTTGTACTGGCATTGTTCAGGTTGATGTATTACGTCGTTTAAACGTTACCGCTAGTTTTTTTGATGGTTAATCAAGGTTATTCGTCATCCTAAATATTTGTATTGTTACATAGTGTCCGTGCAGCTGAAAGAATCAGAATGACACGTTTGTGGTAACTGGGCTTTTTTACTCTTTGGTATCAGTGGTCACTGCTGGTGAACTACCTAGTTGCCACTGCAAGCAGTACGTACTGTAGATGGTGAGAAGTGGTTGGAGCCCAGTCCGGCATCAGCGGGTGTTACGGTATGCCAGTCCGGGTCACGAGTGCCTTAAACCCAGCAGCGTGCCGGCCCAGTTAATGGAAACCTGCTGCAATACACGATCATGCTACTCTTCAGAGTATCCCACCAGTAGCATAATCTGACAGCATGGTGACGATATAGAAACAGAAATTGATCGCAGAAGGGGACCGCAAGATCCATCGGCGTTATTTTTTATAACGCCGGACTGTCCTGCGCTTTTCTGAAAAGTTGACCGATGGGCGCCGACTCGCGCCAAACGGCGGCCGCAAGAACTGTACCACTATAGACTACATTACAAAAAAAAAAGTACAAAATAATTGCAGGCATACCTCTCAAGTGGGACATCCCTCATTTTACCCCCTCAAAATTGCCCTGTCCCTCATGGAAAAGGTGCTGCACTCATAGAAAATGTGCTGTAAATTCAGATTTTAAAGCAGAAATTATTTATATTTTAAGATGCTAAATAAAAAATAACCTTTAGGTTTCCACAGTGTTCTGAGCTTGTATTTCCATGTTTGAGAATGTGTCCATCATTATTAGAGTCAGTGTCCCTCATTTTGAGTGTCCGTGTCCCTTATTTCACTAATAAAAGGTTGAGAGGTATGATTGCAGGTAAAAATTTCTATACCCACTGGTGCTCCGGTGAAGCTGAAACTCGGACTCTGATATTACACAACTTCATCGGAGCACCTGGGGGTGTGGAGGGCAGAGTGCCCCCACAGAAACAATAATATCACAAAACGTAGCTTTTTGTATTGCTGTCACTCGAAGTGAAACTGTTTTTAAGTGTTTAATGATATTCTTTATTTCTGTGGGGGTGCTGTGCCCCCTCCCCACACCCCTGGATGCTCTGATGCAGTTGTGTGATATTGAGCATGGTTTTGTTGTGAAATAATCATTGCAATTATTCTTTCTGTATGGGTGTTCCGCCCCTTCCCGTGCTCCGATGAAGCTGAAACTCAAACTCAGTATTACACAACTTTGTCGGAGCATTGGGGGGTGGGGGTGGGGGGGTGGAGCACCCCCACTGAAACAATATGACAAAACGTTTCACACGAAGTGAACGTGTGTATTGCTCATTTGCGAATTGCACTATCTAACGCGGATCTACATCGGGGGTGTGGGGGGGGCAGAGCTCCCCCAAATAAGCAATAATATTAAGTGGCTGTCAGTATGCACAAACCTCCGAGTATTATTGTGGTGTCTGTAACTTAATTTTTGCATAGCTGTTTTCGACTTGCACAATGCGTCACTACCGTAAATCTTGTAGCGGCTGCTACAAGTCCGGGAATATAAAGTAACGCCGATCCATCTAGTCTGCCCGATGTGGGTTACTACCCCCTTCTATTCTTTCTGTGAAATGATACTTTTGTGGCTGTCCCAGGTGTTTTTCAGCCCGTCTGCTGTTTTGGCTTCCACCACTTCCCGGGGCAGGCAATTCCATGGGTTGACAACTCTCTCAGTGAAGAACTTCCTAACATTGCTCCTGAATCGCCCACCTTTGAACCCCATATCATGTCCTCTAGTTCTGACACATTTGTTCTCCTGAAGGAGCTCCTGTACCCCTACTTTATTTATACCCTTGTTATACTGAATGTTTCAGTCATGTCCCCAGGGAGTACATGTTGAGCTCCTCAACCTACCTTCATGCCGCGGGCCTGCCGCGCAGCGGTGGGATTTCCGCCAGGACGCCGGGCGACCCGGGTTCGGGAATGAACTGGTCGCCAGAGGGCCGGCCGGGGGGGGGGAGTAGGATCGAGCGTCCGCTGGGCAGCTCTCCTTCTCCGGGGGGAAGGTGTGGGTAGCATTCGGTGTGTTAGGGACCCCTGGTGGAGGCCGGGAGTTCCCACGCAGCTGACGCTTGACAACCCATTGGAGGCGGGGCGGATGGTGACATCATGGCACGACCCCGCCTCCCCAGAAAAGCGGAAAATGGAGGAACTGCCTGCCGCCGAGAATGAAGCTCGCCGCGGCTTCAATGTGCTCCCCAGGCCAAGCCCCCGACCTAATCCCAGTGCCTGCGGCATATGCCGGAGTGCCGCAGGCCCCACCAGGTGGGGGCAAGCCACGGGTATCGGGGCTGTGGTTGATTTGGGGTGCAAGCTGTGGCTCCCAGGACTCTGGCTGATAATTGGGCGCAGGTAGTCGGGAGTAAAGAGTAAAATAAAAAAACCTCCCCTCATATGCCATGTGATGCAGACCTTGAATCATTTTTGTGGTTCTCCTTTGCACCGTCTTAATCTTATCAATATCTTTCCTAATGTGCGGCCTCCAGAACTGTATTCAGAACTCCAGGTGGGGGCGCACTAGTGCCCTGTAAAGTGGCAGCACCACCTCCCTTCTGTGACTCGTGATTCCCCTCCCTATGCAGCTCAGCATACCACTGGCCTTTAGCACCACTTTTTTGCACTGCTTCCCCACCTTTAAGTCATCTGATATAATGACTCTTAGGTCTCGCTCCTGGTTGGTGCATGCCAGCTGCTCCCCTCCCAGGTAGTATCCCGCCTTGGGGTTTCCCTTGTCTAAGTGCATGACCTTGCACTTTTTGGCCTTGAACTTCAACTGACAGGCATCTGACCACTCTCCTCAGGTCTGATTCCATGCTCTTGACTCCTTCTGGGGTGTCCACTCTGTTACAGATCTTGGTGTCCTCTGCAAACAGACACACCTTCCCTTCCAATCCATTACTGATGTCGGCTATGAACACATTGAAGTATAGGGACCCCAGCACCGACCCCTGAGGCATTCCACTAGTCACTTCCGTCTCTGTCAATACCACTCCATTTCCCTCACCGGTTGTGTTCTTCCCTTCAGCCAGTTGCTCACCCAACCCACCACTTCCTTATCTACGCTGATGTGGTCCAGCTTTTTTACCAGCCTTGTGTGTGGAACTGAGTCGAAGGCCATAATAAAGTCCAGATAGACCACATCCACTGCTCCCTCTTGGTCCACTGCCTTTGTTACCCAGTCAAAAAAGTCAACCAGGTTTGTTTGGCATGACCTTCCAGCCATGAAACCGTGCTGTTTTGGGTCCTGTTGCTCGCTGGATTCCAGCTGTGCTACCATTCTTTGTGTAACCCCCAAGGCCACTTTTTTTGCAACACTTACCCAAGCTAAATATCTGAAGAAACACTGGTGCCCATATACTGGCATACCAGTTTACTTTGCTCAAAACGTAGGTACCACCCTTGGCGTCAGAATGTGTTCCTGGCTCATTTTCTAGAGGAAGAGAGGGGTTGGGGTACAGAAACAAACAATTTGAACCTTGTGTAAATAACACAACCCAGGTCTTGGGTGGAGGCAGCTAGGCATATGCTAGATCTAACCTGCTGAGGGGGCTCCAGTAAATCCACACAACCAGATGCAATAATTGGAATGTCCATAACAGTGACTGGGATTGTGCAGTATGGCTTTATTCAACAGAGGGAAAGTAGAAGCTGAAGTGGACCCCCAAGGGTCGGTCCAGGCTGGACAGGCACAAATTCAAGAACCCTCCTTGCATGCAGTACAGTTCATGAGCAAAACAGAAGCATCTTTTTCCCAAATTCCCAAAGATGCAGTTGTGGACACCAGGCCATGCACGTGAACATCTCTTTCTTTTCCCGTGAGTGATATTTAGTGCATCTAAGCCACACACTCAGAACTCTTCTCGGACAAAGGTGCAATATGTGAAACTCACCCACAGCACTAACTCTGCAGCTTGGCCCTTGCTCAAATAAACATACTGATGCCATTTATGAACCAGGAAGCCCTGCCTTGTAAGCGCTTAGATGGTGTTCCTCCCACCCTTGGACCCAGCCAACAGTCTCTGCCATTCTTCAGGATTACACCATTGAAACCCCCATTCCCCACTGAAATGATAGGGGTCCCACACTTTAACTTGTCACAAACTGGAGTGAGCAGAGAAAATAAACTGCACTCACTGGGGTCCACAGTTTAACTTCACTTCCCTCACACTGGTGAGACTAGGGACACTGACAGGTGCGACCCAGCCTTATCTATGGGCACACGCACCCCAGACTATCCAATCCCTTAAGAAAATGTGGAGATCTAGTCTCTTTGACAGTACTCGGAGGAGTTGTTCTGTCCACAGGGCATGGAACAGCGAAAAAGGAAAGACTCTCCTGGGTAGCCGGTCCAAACAGTCTATTTCCGGTCCTATCCAAGGCAGCTGAAAACATCACAGCACATTCAGGGGATTGCCCCTTACGTCCACAGAGAACAAGCAGCTCCTTCCCCTTCACTGGGAGTAGAAACTCAGGAAATCCTGCTGTAGTCTTGTCTCCACCACTTCAACTGGAAGCTGGAAATAACACTCCACTAGAGTGAGAAATCCTGGGCCATCTCTCAGAGCCCACTGGTAGGCCTTCTGCCACTCTCACCTCCTAACTCAAGCTCTACTCTCTCAAGACTGAGCATTCTAAGCTCCCCAGAGCAGCTATCCACAGAGTGTGACTGCTATGAGAATTCTGAATGGCCTAATCACTCCTCCCTCAGGCTAGCTGAGTAAACAATGATGGCATTATGTAAGGAGCCCCTAATGAACTGCCTACCAGCTGCCTTCCTAGCAATAATACCGATAGGATTCTAGTAACCCCAGGGTCTGGTTGGTTACATTTGCTTGAGCAGTGTCTCCATCAGTTTTCCTACCACCGATGTAAGGCTCACTGGATGGTAATTTCTAGCCTCCTCCCTGCTCCCTGATATGTGAAGTGGGACCACTGTTGCTCTCTTCCAGTCTTCAGGCACTGTCCCGCTTTCCAGTGATTTGGTGAAGAGCTCCACCAGGAGTGCTGCTGTCACACTCCCCAGTTCCTTGCGAACTCTTGAGTGAATCTCATCTGGTCCCATGGCTTTGTCCACCTTTAATTTATTTAGGGCTTCCAAGACTTGTCCCTGTATGGAGGGGCTTGAGTTTACCCCTGGTCCCTGTGTGCAACTGCTTTTCATGTTTGGGCCATCCCTTGCATTCTCCCTAGTGAACATGGAACAGAAATATTTGTTTAGGACCTCTGCCTTCTCACTGTCCTTTTCTACTAGTCCTCCTCCCGAAACTGCTAGCCTTACTGTTTCTCCCTTGGTTTTTCTCCTTTCTGTTATGTACCTAAAAAAGGTTTTGTCTCCTCCTCTTACACCCTGTGCTATCCTTAGCTCGGTGTAAGCTTTAGCTTTTCTTAGTACTTTCTCCGCTTCCCTCTGTGCAACTATGTAAGTTTCCCTGTCTTCATCCTTGTTTGATGCCTGATATGCCTTGTAGGCCTTTCTTTTGTCCCTTACTATAGTAGCCACCTCCTTGGAGAACCAGAGGGGTTTACTTCTCTTATTTGTCTTGGTGATCCTCTTAGCGCACTGCTCGGTTACCTCCTTGAAAGCTCCAGTGTCTGAGTTTCTCTGCTAGGCTGGTTCTCATTTTGGAAAAGTCTGCCTTTCTGAAGTCCAAAACTCTAATCTTGGAATGGCTGGTATCCATAGTTGTGTTGATTTGGAAACCAACCATACGATGGTCGCTGTTGCCAAGATGGCTCCCTACTTCGACCCTTTCTACCCTGTCGCTGTTGGTCAGAACCAAGTCCAAGGCAGCTCCACCTCTAGTTGGTGAATCAAGTTGCTTCCGGCCTAGTGGTGCTGAGGGTTGAGGCACTGGATGCCACACCTTGCACGGCGACCTGACATCGGGGGTTGGCTGGGGAGGGAGGATTGAGCATCCCAATGGATGCTCTCCTCTCCAGGGTGGGGTGGGTTACTGGCAGCAAGCGCTTGCAGCACTACCACCGGTGGGAGCACGGGTGGTAGGGCGCACGGCTCTTTGGAGTTGGGGTGGGGAGGACACTGCTGGGCGATAACTATGGTATGTGTCAGCGCGTCACAATCTGGATGTAAAGTTCTTCACACCGGCGCCCTCAGGGATGGGACCTCAGGGGAAAATGCAGAACGCTTCCTGGAGCATTATGCAATATGATGCCGGGATCCCTGTATGATGAGACCGGGCAGAGGATCTGGAGAGGGGTACGAAGCCCCGGCAAGTAAAAAAAAAAAAGTTGCTTCAGTTTGCCCCTGTAGGGTCAAGCAAATTCTCACATCTTGTTGTTAGTGCTGTCTGAGAACCCCAGTTAATGTCTGGTAAGTTAAAATCCGCTACTATAATTCCCTCACCCTTGTCTGCCACTTTGTGTCATTTCCCAGTGTTTCTTTGTCCCTAGCTTCCTCCTGTGATGGGGGCCTGTAGATAACTCCTAACTTAATGGCTACTCCGTTCCCCATCTCAGCTGTTACCCACAGTGCCTCAGTGTCACCTAGGGCCCCCTGGATTTCTGTGGTTTTGATTTCCTCCCGGATATACAATGCTACCCCCCCTTTTCTGTTTCTCCTGTACATGTTGAATCCAGGAATGGCCATGTGCCATCCATGGCTTCCTGTGAACCAAGTTTCCATCACAGCCACTAAGTCTAGTCCATCCTCTACTATAGTGGCCGTGAGGTCGGGAACTTTGTTAGCCAGGCTTCTGGCATTAGTTACCATTCCCTTCCATGTGCTACCCTCCTCCTTTTTACAAGTGTGATTTCTCTCTGAAGCTCTCCTTTGTGTAGTTTCCTTGACAGAACTCCTTGGCTCCAGATCATTGAGACTACCTCTTTCCCATAACACTTCTGTCTTCCTTGGAGTAGTTTTCTTTTTTTTCCTCCCTGTGTCCATAGCATACTGTATGTTCCTAATGCATTTGGAACATCTTTGTGGGATTTTGCAATTTGTGTCATACGTGCTGCTTGTGATGCAGTGTCCTGGCTCTGACCGAGTAACCTTTGATTAGGGAAGGGCATCTGCTAGCCCATATGATGCTATGGGTGCAGGAGCGCCTTCCCCACTTGTTAGTTTAAATGGCTGACGAAGACATTGAACTTTTGACCGAGAGCTCATGTCCCTTCCTTTGTAAAGTGTAGGCCATTGAATCTAAAGAACTCCCTTTCCCAGAAGTTCTGCCAGTTCCTGATGTAGCCATGCCCTTTTTCCTGACACCAATTTTTAAGCCAGGTATTAAGATCGCTGATGTCCTTCTCTCTGATTTTTCTGCCTGTTAGCTCCTTTTCCCCACACAGGCAGAATCTCTGAGAAGGAGACGCTGGACGAAATGGAAGCTAGTTTTTCTCCTAGTTTTGAAAGATGTTGCTTAGTTTCTTCCACGGAGTGACTAGCTAGGTAATTTGTACCGATATGGATCAGCATGTGCATGTCTCGCTTGGTGTTTTTGTACAGTTCCCTTGATGCGGCTTCTGTCCCTCCATGCCGATGTTCCTGGGAGGCATCTGACTGCAATCTCTGATGGACTGCTTTGGTAGATGGTGAGACTTTACTCCACAGACCATAGAGTCTCCTATTATTAGTACATGCTTTTTGTTGTGTTTGGCGATTTTTGGTTTGACCCTCTATGCATTGCATGAGGGTCCCCTCCTCTAGCTTGTTTGCCCTGAGTGTAAGAATGGATGACAGTGGAAAGAACCTATTTAACAATGGATTGGTGTTGGAGCCACCCTGGTCATTCTGTTTGGTTGAGCTTTCTGATTTCTGACCAACTGCCAGCCCCCTGGTCTGCTGGTCCTCTGGGGGAGTGGCATTTGTGGTTGGCGTCTAAAGGTCGAATATGTTGAAGTGTTCTGTGTTGCATGGTCGAGTTGCATCCTAAGGTAATTTATCTTGGCCTGTGTCACATGGAACGGAGTACGTAGGTCATTGAGGGTAGAGCATGTATGACAGTGCTCCACCTACAGTGCATAAGCTGTGGTGACTAGGGTCCTGCAGTACCTGCAGTTTACGATGTCTATTCCCAAAGAGGGGAGCCAAACAAAAAAAAATAAGACCTGCCTATACTGTGAATGGACGATGCAGAAGGTAAATCCCTTCTGAGTGGGATAGGAAAATACAAAAGTTCTGACCTGTACTTAGGATGGAAACACAAAGAAAATTCTTGTTTTATATAGTTCTTCCTCCTGTCACTAGGGAGGAAGTGTGGGCAAAAATAGTGTCCTGTGTACGATGGAACCACCAGAAACATACATGTATACATATACACATAGATATCTGTGTATATGTATGTATGTGTGTGTGTGGATATATGTGTGTGTGTATGTATATATGTATATGTGTGTGTGTGTGTGTGTGTGTATATATATATATATATATATATATATATATATATAATATATAAATTTTTTTTTTTTTTTACTGTTCATATGTAAGATGAGTGGATGAGAGAGAAACATATTTTTTTTTTTTGTGACTGAGTTATTTAGTACCGTCTCTTCCTGTGGTATTAGAGATAGAAGGGCATGGCACCGTACCTATGAAAGGAGAGACGAGCCTGGGGTGGATGGGTTGAGGAGTGGGTGGGCGGGCCTAAACACCTCACCTGCAGGCACCGTGCCTATGGAAGGAGAGACGAGCCTGGGGTGGATGGGTTGAGGAGTGGGTGGGCCTAAGCACCTCCCCTGCCGAAACAATCAGGTTAGCAGGATGCCAGGTAGGAATGTGTTTTGCGTATGTTTGGAGTGCCTTTAGACACCTGTGACCTTGCTCCCTGTATGCAGAAAGAAGCAGCAGACCAAGCGGCCTGTGATGATAAATCAAACTGCTTGGTCAGATACTGCAGTCGCCGAAAGTAAAATCAGCTCTGAGATGGGATGAGCTAACTGCCTGTGCTCTGCTGTCTTCCAGGTGCCATCAGTGTGATGCCTGCTAGCTGGCCGCTGCACAGCATTTTCTAAGATGACTGCCCTGGTACAGCTTGCCTACACCTCACCCCGATTCTTCAGACCTGCGGCGTTTGGCAGGAGGTGAGGAGGTGGGATGACGTAGAGATGAAGTGAGGATGAAAGTAACTAGAAGGTCCTGTGCAAGAGTTGTTATCTAGTGCCTCCTCCTCCTGTTTTGCAGGAAGTGTGGATGATAGAACTAGATGGTCCTGTGCAATAGAGAAATATTATCTTCCTATGTTTGGGAGGAAGTGTGGAGGAAATGCAATGGAAGTCCTATGCAGGAAGGGTGGACAAAAGAACTAGAAGGACCTGTGCAATAGAGGAATACTATGTAGTTCTTCCTATGTTTGGGAGGAAGTGTGGACGAATGTAACGGAGGTCCTGTGCAAGAGACAATAGGAAAACAGTATGTAGCTCCTCTTGCTGTGTCCCTGCAGGAAGTGGGAGGCTCAGGTTGGCTATAAATGTGAATGACCCGGGGGAGGGTGGGTGTTTCGGTGTGTTCCTGGATAGGGAGAAAAACAATTGGTGAGAAACTGCAGAAATGAGTTAAAGAGCAAAGTTCCCAAGTACAGTGGTAAAAGGGCAGCAGTTCTGCTTAACTACAGCAGTCCCCTTTCCTGACTACTAAGAATTACAGAACAGTAAACAAAAGCAGAACACAAAAAACCCTAATCCAAAGCTCTTCTGCTTATTTACTTACACAAACCCTGCAAGTTTGAAATGAAATAAAATAAATCGCCTCTGCTGTGTAGTTCATCTGCTCTTCTTAACTGAACCCACAACCAAGTTCCCTTTTAAGCTCTTCTCCTGTAAGCCTACTTCAGCCCCTCCTCCAAACTGTAATTGAGTAATAAATCACCCTCTCAGGTTCTTGGTGGAATGGCACAAAAGGAAGAGACAACAGTCAAGTGGTACTCATGTAATAAATGGAATTTATTACAGATCAGCAATACAGGCTTACTACCATTACAGTGTAAAACACTGGAAGAACACCAGTTTTCTTTACCTAGGCAATGCAGACAGATTCTCTCTTCTCAGAGAAGCTACATGTTACAAAGGGTCTTATACCCTGATATTTGCTATGGCAACAGCTAAGGAAGATACATAAAATGTATATAATTGGACAAAAACAGGTGGTCTGAGTAACTATCCTAACTAGTATAAAAAGAGATAACAGCACAATAAGACCTCTGTAATCCAAGGTTAGTTGTAGTGGTATACAATTACTAAAGATGGCAAAATTGCCTTACATGTAAAATACAGTGAGAATAGAGCAAAAAAGCTTTTCTCATGGCTAATATGTCAGTGAAGCGTAATATGTATCAGTAAAACATAATGGAGCATAGTAGAACACAGATCCTGACACTTATGCTTCTACGACACGTGTCTTCGCCTAAGGTTAGTACAGATCCTGATACTTGTTCTGACAAGTATGGGTTGTTTGCTGGGTTTTTAATGTACCATAACCCGTGTTTTTGGGGTGTTGCTCTAACCAAGGCTCCACTTCCTGGGGCCTTAAGTTGTATATAGTGTTGTATCTGCTGCATCTCAACTTGTGCTCATTATACTTTTCTTAGTTTCTACATGTGTTGTTTTAGTGTGTATATACTGTATAAGATATGCCTTACCTGACCTGTAACCTGTCTCGATCTGTATCATGTTGTCCTTTGTATTAACGCTGAAATTCCTGTACTCTCCCGGGTCGTACCTGAAAATAGGCAATTGTCTTGTCTAGTGTACTTACCTGGTCAACAGAAGCTAAATAAATATACCTACATAAGTTTCTGCCCGTGAGATGGGGGCACTATCAGGGGTGCTGGACCATGGATAACATCCCCCCCCCCCGTTGCCTTCCAAAGAAAAGGCAACAACCACAGGAATGTAGTGGGATGGAGCTACTGAAGTTGCCATTTACAAGCCCGAGGCACGAACCTTGTAAAGGAATTCAGGTTGTTCACGATGTTGTCTAAGAGTACTTCACAGACAGCAAAGGGTTAGTACCAGAAAGGCAATCAAAAATGCTTGAATAAAAACAAAAGCTTTAAAAGTTAATTCTAACCAAGTATTAGAAAGAGCAGTGCTTAAATCATCATTATGAATGAGAGTGTCCAGAGCATCACCAGCTTTAGAAATATTGTTGCTAATATAGATAAGATGTGAATCCTTTCTAGCTAAAAGGGATTTCAATGAAGGTGTCAAAGGATCAATATAGACATTAAAGATAAGCAAATATTGAGACAAGGCAAGCAAGTATTGCGGATCAGTATCAATAACATCTGGTTCAGGGAGAGGAACAGGCGTAATCACAGTGTGACTAATTACAGTTTTCTGCTGTGGAGTAAAACAGAAGTTAGGAAAATTAATAGTACAAGTTTTGGCACCATAAGCAAAGGAATAATGATTTGTCACTACACAGTACTGCCCATTGGAATTGTAACTAACTCTTACAGTTGGAACTCTCCATTGTTGTAGACGTATAGGACAAGTGAATGATTTGTTGGAGAGCCGTGATGTGAAGCGATGTACCTCCTCCAGGTAGCTTCGGTATGCAGCTGTTTTGGCGGAGGGCACTGAAGATGCAGCTTGCGAAGATTGTTCAGTCAAGTTAGACGGTAAATCATCACCCAAGGAAAACGACCAGGCCAGATGTTCCGGAGAGTTGCCGCAGACCAGTTTAACAATGTCAAATATGTCACAGCGGTACAGGTAATAATATCTCTTCTTGGCACAGCAGCTGGTATGCGGTGCGACCCAAGTTTGTAGGACAGGATGATATACGAGTGAAGAAGGCAAGTCAGTTCGTTCTCGCTAAATGGTCTCATCAGGATGTCTGATGGAAATAATAGCAGCCAGTTTGTCAAAGACAGAAGTTTGTGGATCAAAGTGAGGTAGTGACACAGTGAAAGTAATGAACATGTTGTCATGGATTGAACAATGTTTGGTAAAATAGCATGGTGCTTGGTTTGGATACCGTGAAACAAACCCAAGATTTCTAGCAGTAGACCTAGAAATATTAATAGAATTTGACGTACACAATGTAATGCATGCCATAGATTTGCAATGAGGACAATACAATTGAGACATTCTCCTGTTGAGAATAATAACTGGAATGCGTCCTGTTTCCAAGTCCCTGAAGAGATTGTTAACAGTGGCAATTACATAAGAACCATAAGCGGAGCATAAAAGTTCACGGGCAATATATTGCTTGTCTGTCTCTTTGTTATTTTGAAAAATCAATTCATTAGTTTTGTTTCTAGTGTCGTGGAACCCTTTAGCGATTTCCTGCATGTTATAAACAGTAAAATGCTCTTCCTTACTTAAACCATCTACACCACGTAGAAGTAGTGGTAACACATCATTTTTAATAGCTTGTTGAAAGTTAAGTGTTTATGCTTTAATAGCAGCTATATCTGCTCTGTTCCAGATTGACATTCCTGAACCAAAAAATCCAGAGACGGTGCCTACTGCAGTAGTAACATCTGTAGTATCACGCCTAGTGCATGGTTTACTTTTAGCATTAGGTGCGGGTCTAAAAACTCCTAAGTGTTCAGTAGCATGAGGTCCACCAACTGGATCATTTGTGCAACTTTGGTAAGCAGCTACCATGTCTAGAAACATCATACTGAAAAATTTAGAAGTGTTGGTTGTGTGACAGAGACCAAACTCAGCCATATTCCAATGTATAAGATTGAAAATAACTGGGTGCATAAATTGTACATTGTTAATACTCCTGGAAGAGAAGTGGCAGTCAGACCACTAGGAGGACCAGGATCCTGAGGAGGATATTCAGAAAGTTCTTCTTCAGTGGGTGGGACCACAGAAAGGAACATAGCTTCAGTAGCCATATAGTTGTGAAGACAGAAAGCTTGTGCCTCCTCAGAGGTGAGATGGTCACAAAAGGGAGGCTCTGTTAAGGCAGTTAAGTTGTAGAGACCAGTGTGTCTTGAAGTGGCTTGGCGAATAGAGAGTGTACCATTTGGTGCAGTCCCTGTGTTGGGCCATCCGTGAAAAGTACCTTTAGATAAACGTGATACAGGAAGTATGTAACCTTAAAATCAGTTTCCCATTGTATCTGCCGTGTGGATTTATCTGGGGCAACAACCATGGCATTAAGATAGGCATCTGAGCCTTCCTTAACAGTAATCAATTTGTTAGGGACGGCTATGCAAACTCCATGGGGGCTGGAGATGGGGGCATCTCTAGGTGAATGTTCAAGTTTGTCAAGCAAATGTGCTATATGTTGTCTGTGTTCAGTTGAAAGAGGTTTGTCTTGAGAGTAAGTCAAAGAAAGTAGTTCCACTAGGATGAGGAGGTGCAAGATAGCCATCTTGACAGTACATCTGAAAGAAACAGAAAAGGATTGTTAAGTGAGGGTACTATTCCACCCTAAGAGAGTTGGGAAAAGTAATTAGTCACCTTAATACAACTTGACCTGATTAGCATGGAACCACTTGTTGGTGGTCTGTTTCTGATGCTGAACTCTGACCTGATAAACAGCAGCGTTGAGTTTGTTGACAACGGGGTATGGGCCTTCCCATTTGCTGGTAAATGAGTGAGCCAGTGGTCTGTATTGGAGACGCATGACTTGATCTCCAACTTGCCAGTCGACTTCTTTGGCATGCTTATCAAAATGAGCTTTTGCTTGTTGAGCCTTGCCCATGTGATTTGCAGCAAACAAGTGTGTTTTCATGATGTCATCACAAAGTTTTTCAACATATTTGTCCATAGATACCCTACAGTATCTGCTGTAGGGGTGTGGAGGTCAATCAACAGGTGTTTAGGTAATCTCATAGCTTTCTCAGTCATAACCATATATGGTGTGCACTGAGTAGTTGCTGCAGGAGTGACCCGGATTGCCATCAGCAGTAGTGGCAAGAGGGGAATCCCAATCCTTGGGATTGTCATTGATGAATATGCATAACATCTGTTTGATTCTTCTATTTGCCCTTTCTGCCTGGCTTGAGGATTGAGGATGGTATGGGATATGGAATTTCTGATCTACTCCAAGCATTTGGAGTTTCTCCTTCATCAGCTGAGCTGTAAAACTGGTTCCCTGGTCTGAGTCTACCTTAAGGGGTAGGCCCCACCTGGGGAACAATTGATCTACCAGGATCTTGGCAGTTGTCTTTGCCGTGTTATTCCGAGTAGGGAATGCCTCAACCCACTTAGAAAACAAATCTGTGACAACAAGTGCATACTTGTTCTTGCTGGAGTCAGTCAAGGGGTCAATGAAATCGATTTGTATCGTATTCCATGGTCCAGATTGCCTTCGTGGCAATAATTTGGCATTTCTTTTTTACCAAAATAGGGTTGTTCTGGGCACACACCATGCAGTTGTCCACATAGTGTTCCACGTCCTTGGTTATCCCAGGCCACCAGACGATGGTTTTAAGTCTCTGGGTAGTGTCATCTACCCCCGGTGTCCACCAGTGGGGGTGTCATGAACCTTCCTTCCTATACCAGATCAATTTCTGATCATGAGATAGGTGTATGTTGTCTGAATGTCTCTTGTATGGACCACCAGTAGGTAGTTCCTGTTCAGTTCATTTGTCCAGGTATTTGAACACATCTTTTAGTTCTGGGTCAGATTTCTGTGCAGCAGAAAGGTCCAGTGGAGGTTCTGGTTGTGGTTTCTGCCTGGTGTTGGCCGCTAAGAAGATGGCTGCCACAGCTACTGGGTGAGTCATTGACCATGTTCCCCGAGCACCTGCTTTGGCAAGAGAGTCCGCTTGATCATTGAATTTATGGTAAGGGTCAGTTCTGCAGTGAGCCTTTACCTTGTGAATGTACAGTTTATGAGTAAACTGTTGTCAGTGTGTGTATGTACACAAACAAATCCCTGTATTTGACAGGTGTGCTATCAGAGGATGTGAAGTTATTTTTCTCTCAGAATGGTAAAAATTAATTGAGGGAGGAGCAGACTAAATTGGAGTCTGTGAAGATGATGGCATCCTTAGCAACATGGGGCATGACCTCTAAAGCACAGGCCACAGATGCCAATTTAGCATACTGTGAGGAAATGACAGTACATTTCCTAGCAATGCACTTGAAGTCGCCATCTGGAGATGACTATGAACACACCAAACTCTGCTACCTGTTCCCCCTCCACATAGGAGGTGGAGCCGTCTGTGAAGAAGTGATACATGCTGGTCTCCTCTAAAACATCTGGTGTAGCCGGTAAGAATGGTCCTGGCTCAGGTATATCAGGAAGTTGGAGTGCACAGTTGTTGGGCTTACCTGTGTAAAGTAGGCCATGAGCCAATTGGATGGCATTTTTGCAGGTAGTACTTTAATGTTCCTGTCCTGCAAGAGCAAAGACCTGTGGGTGAGTCTGGTGTTGGGAATTGCACCATCTTTTACTTTGTCTGAAAGCAAACGGTTGGGGTGTGACAGGTATGCAAAACAATAGGTGCATACCCAGTGATGTACATGAAATGTTTGACAGCCCAGTAGGTTGCCAAGAGTGTTCTTTCACAGAGACTATACTTTCTCTCTACTGGGGACAGCATTTGAGAAGCGTAGACAATGGGCCTGAAGTATCCATTGTACTTTTGTGCTAGCACCGCAGACATGGCCACATCAGATGTGGCAGTTTCCAAATGGAATGGAAGATCTGGGTTAGGATTGATCAGTGCTGGGGATGAGACTAAGGCCTGTTTGAGCTGTGTCACAGCATCAGTTTGAGTGGGGCCCCATGTCCATGGGACGTCCTTTTTCAGAAGTTCATACAAGGTGAAAGTCAGGGATAAAATTCCTGGAGTAGTTTACCATTCCTAAGAAGCATCTGAGTGTTGTCATGCTAGTAGGAAGTGGCAGAGCTTGCAAGCCCTGGATCTTTTTGACAGTTGGGCTCCTGTCGTGGTCTGTAATGCGTAGGCCAAGGAAGATGACCTCTTTCTTGCACAGTTGTGCCTTGGAGGGGTTGCACTTGAGGCCTGCTGTGTTGAGAGACAGAAGTTCATCTAGAAGGGCCAAATGGTCCTCTTTTATGGTGGTTGCTAGAAGCAAGTCATCCACGTACTGCAGGAGACACTGTGGTGTAGAGAACTCCTGCAGAGCATCCATCATGTGGAGATGGAAGAGGGAGCGGCTGTTGTGAAAGCAGGTCCAGGTGTACTGACATCCATCAAAGGTGACAGCAAATTTGTATTGGCTTTCCCGTGCTAATGGGAGTGACCAAAACCCATTAGAAATATCAAGAGCTGTGAACCACTTTTTGTCAGGTGTCAACAACTTGAGTACGTCCGGTGCTGATGCTATGGTTGGTGCACATCTAGGAGTAACCTGATTAATTTTTCTGTAGTTGATTGTGAGTCTCCAGGCCCCATTCAGTTTCTTAACGGGCCAAATAGGTGAATTGACAGTGGAAACACGGGTCCTAATCACTCCTTGTTGAAGCAGTGATTGGATGGTTTCCCTAAGTGATGGCAAGGCTTCAACAGGAAATGGATACTGTTTTTGCCTCACAGGGTCAGGCCCTGTGATTTCAATGGTTTTGCGCATCCTGCTACAGTCGTGGTTGTTGATGACAAACACGACAAGGTGTTTTTGCAGCAAAGGTGCAAGTTCTGAAAACAGGTCATGACTTCTGAGCAGTCATGATGTCATACTCTTCGTTGTTATGGGAGGTAGCTGCCACCACGTGCAAATCTGGGATGGTAACAACATGATATTGTAGTTTGATCTGAATGAGTAGCCTGTTGGCTAGATCCACTACACAGCCATGTAATGCTAAGAAATCAGTACCCACTATGCTGCGGTGATTACATAGAACCATGAGGTCAAAAGCAAAATTAGTCCTGAGGTGGCCTACCACCACATGTAGAGGAATAGATCGGTAGTTGTGTAGCTGGGTACCATCTACACCCTGTGCACTGGTCTTCCAGCTGGTAGACCAGTCAGATGAGACTGGGTCCTCATCATGGAGGACCGACATGGCTGTTCCGGTGTCCAGAAGCATGGTGAGTTGGCGGCCCCCGACCGTAGCCTTTACACAAGGCTGTCCGTTTGTGTCAACAATCAGGTTACTCACAATCCAGACTTGGGGCCTGTAATTGTCAATCTGTGCATTCAGAATCAGCATCGTCTTCCTGTCCTGAAATCAAAGGCCTGCAGGATCTTCTAAGGCCTTCTGTATGTCTTGCAATGGGTACAAGTGTTCTTGTGATGTCACAGGTGCAGTGAAGGCCTGCACGGGTGGTTCTGCCTTGGATGTCGCGTCGGGCTGGCCAGTAACCGAGGCAACCTGTCCTCGGCTGCACAATTGCTCGACAGCTGGGGCTAAGGCAGCTATAGTTCATGTAGCTATAGCTCCCCTCTTGGCACGAATGTCCTCCAACAGGTTGCAGAAGGTTTCGTTCTCTTCTCTGATTTGGTGATAGCTCGGACTGTTTCGGTATCAGTTCCGGCTATTTTGTTGGGCATTTGGATTTTTCCAGCTGCCTCTGTTGTCTTTATTGTTCCGGTTGTTTCTGTAGTTCCGGCCTCCCCCCCCTTGTGTGACTGTTTGTCATCAGAAGGGGCGTCATATTCCTGGGTGTTTCCCTCCACCGTATAGTGGGTGGGGGTGTCAGAGGTAGGCTGAACTGCAGCTGCCTTGTTGGAGTTACTGGAAGATAGGGTATGGAGATAGACCTGATAGGCCCGTTCCGTCTTAGCAAGAATAACATCAAACTTGTCAGTGTCTGGGAAAACATTAAGCTCAACCTTTTCCTGCAAGGTCAGGTACATGTTCTGGATGTACAAATCCTTGTACTCAATTTGGTTCATATTGTAGTCCTCGTCTGCGAGCGACTTCCCAGTTCTGTATGCTAGCCACAACCATTCGTGGTAGGCGGCTGAGCTTTCCTTTGCACCTTGCTTGACCTTGAAGGCCAAGCGTGACTCCACAATTCCTTGGGAGTTTGCACATATGAGTGCAGCGGTGATCTCATCAAATGTAGCAGTACCAGCGTTCCGTGCGGCCTCTGGCAGCTTGGCCCAGAGTGTCAGTTCAATTGTCTGTCGCAAGACTTGAACCTGGTACTCGGGTTGGAGAGAGAGCTTCTCGCAAAGGGAGCGCACTTTCCCCAGGTGGCAACTGAGATTGTCATTTGGGCCCAACTATCTGATGCTCTGTGCAATTTGCTGAACAGAATGAGCAACTTGTAGGGGGTTGGAAGTATGCATAGTTGCACCACGTTCAGTATTTAGCATGGCCCCGTGAAGCGCAGCCTCTGCTGCCGCATCAGCGATTGCCTTGTACGTTTTATCCAGAATCGTTTAGCATTTTGTCAGTTTGGTCCTGGATGGCCTTCTTTTGAACCTCCAGGACAGTGATCCTACTGATCGCATCACTAATCATGCTGCGAATCTCTGACTCATCTCCGCTTGAGAGAGGAGCGAGTGGAGGTGCACCATGGAATGCAGACCTTCGGCCTGTGTCATGGGGCCACCATCATGGCATTGTACATGGTGTCCGCCATGTTTGCGTAGATGTGGTAATGCACTGTGCATGCCCATGTCAGCGCCATCTTGTGAATGGCAAGCGGAAGTTGCTACACCACGGGGGTTGGACTTGCGTGTGACATAGCATGCCTCGTCATCCAAGTCAGAGTCGCCATCGCTGGATGACGTAATCTCAATGGGAGTATACTGAAACCCATTCATGGCCTTAACATGGCCAGCAAGAACCTCCCGTCGATGGCGCAACTTCACCAGCTTTTGTCTGCACTTCTTGTGACAGACTTTTGCAGTGCCCTGCTCAATACCTCTCTCAACCTCTCTCTGTAACACTCTATACATGGCGCCCAATTCAGCGTTTTCCCTAAGCTCTTTATCCAACCC
This sequence comes from Neoceratodus forsteri, assembly GCA_016271365.2. Classification (NCBI taxonomy): domain Eukaryota; kingdom Metazoa; phylum Chordata; order Ceratodontiformes; family Ceratodontidae; genus Neoceratodus; species Neoceratodus forsteri. The sequence goes on from CM028129.1 coordinate 1,422,259,278, forward strand.
ACACGCTTATAATCCTCTTTCAACTCAGCATTCTCATCTCACAAAGTCTCATTCGTTCACTCAGAATGTCATTCAGATGTGCAAACTGTTTTTTATCACATTTCAACCTTTCACAATCATCTCTTAACAAACATAGCTCTTGCTCAGTGTCATGAGCAGTACAGTGCATCAGTCTGGAATTAGCATCACGGAGTGCCTGTGTCTTCTCCGCTAGTTTCTTTTCCTTTTTCTGTAGCTCCGATGCTTGCAAGCCCATCTCTTTTTTTTTTTTAGAAATGCGTTTTGCAGTTCAAGGGAGACCCATCTCACTGTGACACTGTCAACAGCAGTATGTAGAACCGCAACCAAAAGACCTTTGAGGTTATATTTTTTGGTTGTTTGTTTGGACTGAGGTAGTGGTCAGAAATTAGCAGCAATGGTTTGTCTGCAGATTTTGCGTCCAGCACGAAATCTGTCCATCCATCATGGGATGTGAGGTAGTTTGAGACACTGAGTCTCCGTTCTGTGCACAGATCAGACATAACAAATAACGGGTAGACAAACAATAAAGCAGTTGGAAAACTGGTAAAAATACCCTGGTGCCGTCACCACCCGCTTTCCGGTCCCCGGTGGGTGAACGGTCGTGCCAAGGGGGGTATGCTGTCACTCTCAAAAGGAGTGTAAGAGGGTCCGGTGTGGGTCTGCCACGCCTGAGATCAAGATGGTGTGGGTCTGCCATAACCGTTACCACTGTAAGCACGAGTAGGTTCAAGTAGGCAAAGTCTGCACTACACTACTCGACATTCAAAATAAATTCAATGTGAATCTTCCTTTGTACATTCCACCTGCATGCAGTTGCCAAAATGTAATTGGGTAATAAATCACCCTCTCAGGTTCTTGGTGGAACGGCACAAAAGGAAGAGACAACAGACAAGTGGTACTCATGTAATAAATGGAATTTATTACAGCTTAGTAATACAGGCTTACTACCATTGCAGTGTAAAACACTGGGAGAACACCAGCTTTCCTCACCTAGGCAATGCATACAGATTCTCTCTTCTCAGAGAAGCTACTTGTTACAAAGGGTCTTATACCCTGATGATTGCTATGGCAACAACTAAGGAAGATACCTAAAATGTATACAATTGGACAAAAACAGGTTGTCTGGGTAACTATCCTAACTAGTATAAAAAGTTGCATAGCTTGCAGAGATAACACACAATAAGACCTCTATAATCCAAGGTCAGTTGTAGTGGTGTACAGTTACTAAAGATGGCACTGTTGCCTTACTTATAAAAATACAGTGAGAACAGAGCAAAAAGCATTTCTCATGGCTGTCAGTGAAGCATAATATGTATCAGTAAAACATAATGGAGCATAGTAGAACACAGATCCTGACACTTGCGCTTATATGATAAGTGTCTTCGCCCTAAGGTTCATACATATACCTACATAAGTTGCTGCCCGAGAAGTGGGGGCACCATCAGGGGTGCTGGACCATGGATAACAAAACACACACCTGCTTCACAGGCTGTAACTGTCCTGCACCAGCAACAAGATACTGCCATATGGTTTGCTAACTACTGCAGTCCCATTTCCTGGCTACTAAGAATTGCAGAACAGTAAACAAAAATAGAACACCAAAGACCCTAATCTAAAGCCCTTCTGCTTATTCACTTACTCAAACCCTGCAAGTATGAAATGAAATAAATCACCTCTGCTGTGTAATTCTTGAAATTATGCTGCCCCTTCAACATATCCTACCTGGTAGCATAATGTGATTAGTTCAGTGATTTAAAAGACACTGGCAATTATTCTAGGGATGGATTTTGAAAAGCAAAATGCTTTACAAAGTAGTACACACTCATGGAAAATGTAATTTATGGTCGCTGCCTTCAGTGTAACAATAAGATCACTGCCTTCAAACATGGGTTGGATGGAATAGTCAGACACACAAATGGTAGAGGGTAGAGTAGCCGTATGCAGCAGTAACTGATATGCTAATCCCTGGGACCACAGGGGTTCTAGAAACCGTAACAGGCAGACTAGATGGATCATTGCATTGGTCTCCTTCTGCTGTCACCTTTCTATGTAACTTATACTTAATTTTCATTTTATCAATATGCAGAATATTTGCAAGGGAGCAACATCTCGGAATAAAAAAGATCCTCCCACGCCGGCCCGGTGGCGTTGAGGGTTGAGGCGCTGGACGCCACACCTCACTCCACGCCGGTGACCCGGGATCGGGAGTGGACTCGGGTTGCTGGTGGGTCGGCCAGGGGGGAGACGGGCTTGAGTGTCCAACGACAGCTCGCCTTCTCCGGGGAGGGTTGCAGCTAATGCCCGAGCACTTGTCTGAACAAGCCCCGACTGCAGGGGAATGGACGTCCGCTTTACAGTGCGGACATTGGCGCTTGTCGCCTTGACTTCAGGGGGGCTGCGCACTGTAGGGGAGGGAGGAAAGGAGAAAATGCCTGCCAGCGCCGGGAAGACGGGCTGCCTGGAGCTTGCCTCCAATGTGCCCTCGCTCACCCTGCCACCTCCAACCGAGATGTAAGCAGCTTGGGGTGCTGCCGCCCCACCTCATCCCTGCTCGGGGGGGGGGTAAGCCGAAGCCCCATGGGGCCTGGTAGTGGATGTGGGTAGAGCGGGAGGCAGGAGGATGACTCCTTGGCAGCCCCGAAGGGTCAGGGCTGGCAGGACGAGGAAGGAGTACAAATTATGATTTAAAAAAAAAGAAAGATCCTCTCACTGTGGGATTGCAAATAAAATTATGTTTTGTTTTTTTTTTTTTAATCCTAGTTAAGATAGAAATGAATTGTATTTAGTTGAAAAATATGAAAATTAGGTGGACATCTATCACATTGTGCTAATTTTATCGACCTAATAAAAGCCTTTGACTTGGTTGATCATGGACTGCTCCTTAAGCCCCCCTCCCCCGGTAACACAGTCTGATAGCTGATCGCATGTGTTAGATTGTGCTATCCTCTGTCTAACAGCTGCCAGAGCACTGAAGCAAGATAACAAGTACCCTTATAATACTGCACAGGAATTATTTCTACTTTGTTTAAAATAATTTTCAGTTGTCATGTACATTGTATACCCCATTACTGCACTATACCTCTAAGTAGCACAATCTGATAGCTAATCACATCTGTCAGACTGTTACCCTCACCTTAAGCAGCACCCAGAACACCAGAGCCACATAAATAGGTGCTCTTGCATCACTGCACAAGTTTTATTTCTACCATATTGTAATTAATTTTCAGTTTTACTGTACATTGGGCGTCCCATTACCTCACAGTCACCACAAGTAGCACAGTCTGATAGCGGATTGCATCTGTCAGATTGCACTACATTCTGCCTAAGCACCACCCAGAACATCAGGACTGAAAAACAGGTGCCGTTCCAATACTGCACAAGCTTTATTTCTGCTTTGTTTTAATTCATTTTCAGTTTTACTGTACATTGTGTACCCTATATTATCTAAATACCCCAGCAAGCAGCACAATCTGATAGCTAATTGCATCCGTCAGATTGCGCCACCTCTTGCTTAAACACAACCCTTAAAGGAAAACTAAAGTCAAAATCTACAGCTGTGTTGCCCATAGTGTTTTGATTTGTAGGTGTACTCCTAGTAATGTCTTCCTTTTTGTTTGCTGAAAGGAGTTTTTTCTGAATTTGCTTGCTTGTTTTATGGGCCCTGCGGATCTGCACGTTAGCATTTTTATGGCTCTTCTTGTTCCTACAGTGCCTCCTATCCCATGTGACAGTGATGGGTACAGGACCATTAATTCAACAAGAACTGTTGTTGTTTTTTTCTTGTACTCGTATGTTTATAGTGGTAGTGCTGTTATTTTAAAGGAAAGCAGTTGAAAACAGTGGCTTCCGCCCCCGAAAAGCTTACCCCCCACCCCCGGTTTAGCTTTTTACAGTAAGAGCGGCGTTTTTCTCGTGCCGCAACTTACTGTATTTTAATGCTGAAAAGTCTGCAACCTAGAAGTATGGCGGACACAGGGGAGGCTCCATTTGCTGTAAAGTTGTGGCACTGCACTGCTCGCTTCAATACAAAAGTATAGAAGCGAGTGGTGTGATGCTGCACCTTTACAGCGAATGGAGCCCCCTCGCATGCGCCATACTTCCTGGGTCGTGGACTTTTCGGCATTAAAATACAGTAAGTTGCGGCACGAGAAAAACACTGCTCTTACTGTAAAAAGCTAAACGGGGGGTAAGCTTTTCGGGGGCGGGAGCCCCTACTTTCGACAGCTTTCCTTTAAGTGACACTCTGTCCCAGGGCATGGGTGGGACAGACACTGACTCAGTCCATAAAGGTACAACACACTTGCAGCATGGTTTTATTCAGCACAGTTCCATAAACGAAGGTTCTGCTGTAAAATACAAATAAATAATACAGAAAATCTTTACATTGCACTTTGTCAGGATGCAATAGTCAAAGTCCCTTGACACCTTTAGGATCCCTTTCTTTCTGTGCGCTAAATTACTGTGAACATGAAAACTGGAAGCCTTTTCTTATCTCAGGCTCTGGTTGGAATTAGGATCACAGGCAAATAAAAAATAAAATATGATGAACCATTACAGGGTATTTACCAGCATACCCCAGGCAGGCTGTCTCTTAGCTGGTACCCTTCCTCTGCTACATTCTCTTCTGATCCGAATCAGGAACCTGGGCAACTATTCTCCTTGTTTTAGAAGCAAGATCCCAGGCTACTCTACGCAGTTCAATTTCAGGGGTTTTATATACTTTTCTATTTAGACATTGCATCTCAGAATGATTTCCAGGCTCCGGGCAGTCTGCAGTATTTACAACTGTTTTCAAGGCTTGCTCTCCCCCAGCTTCCAGGCTGTTTAAAAAACAAGGCTGCTTGTAAACTGGCTCCAGGTAGTCTGAGCACTAAGGCTGTTTATATCAGACACCATTATGAATTTAAAGTAAAATAAATACATTTCCCAGCCTTTTCCTTATTGAGGGAAACTTCTCTTTGTGACTAAATCTGGCGCATTCAAACAATAAGCCTTTACGTAGCAAAACATGTTTGTGCACTTCTGGCAATAAGGCATATTATATTTTTAAGTACTACATAACTGCATTTTAACAAAAAAGGATAATCTTTTAACTGTACACATATTTAACACCGGATATCTGCTCTTACAGACTGACAAACATTGTGCTAGCTAGCCCCTACGCTTTTATTTTATAACAAAGAAACTGTGCTAGCTCACTTTTATATATTTATATTACCATTTTGAGCCAGTCTGAATTCTTTTAGAGGGACTGAAAAGAAACGGAGCATAGAGAAAGAGAACAAAAAGGGGGGGGGGGTCTGTAGGTGGTTATTCTGAAAGAACAAGGATAGGATAGAACAGTATAGGACAGAAAAAGTGCTGCTGCAGCAGGCTTGAAAAATTAGCAAAGAACAGAGTCCCTCTAATATCCAGGTAGGATGACTAGCCTTACCACACTTTCCTTGTCCAGGAAGCTCTAATGAAGGCTACATTTACAGATGGCAAATACCTGAGGCATAATTGAGTGGGCTGCTCTGTAAGGAAATAGAGTTTTCACTAATTATAGCATTTGTGATGGAAGCAAGAGTCTTCACTAGTTATAGCATTTGTGACTGTGGGTGATTTGTGTGCTTTTTTAATGGTTGTGTGTAGTTTGAGGAAACAAAAAACTTTAAAAACAAAACATTCACCTCTGCTGGCTAGACCTAGAAAACAGAAAGTTTGGATTAGATAGAGGTAATAATTTATTTATTTGTTTTTTGTTGGCTGGGAAAGGAGGAGTATACAGTTCTGCCTATTTTCAGCCTTGCCCCGGGGGAGAGGGATACAGATGGATGCCAACTGACATTGAACCAGATTAAGCTGTTGGGCGGTATTTTTAGTGAACGGGGGAGATTTGGCCAGGGCACTGGGGAAATTCCCCTTCTCTTTTCGAACTGGAGTATATCACCATATGCCAGCAGTACATAACACAGTGGAAATTGCAGATAGATCTATTTCAGATAAAAAACAGGAAACAAATTTATAAAGAGATTGTGTCTAAAAAATATTATGAAGAGCCAGTATTTAGAGTAGGAGGCCGAAGTGGATCAGGCATTACTACTAGAAGCAACCTTAGAAAGGAGAATCCCCCCAAAATGAAAGAAACTATTTGGATGTGTAGCCATGGGAAACTTAATGTGAGGGATAATCATAAACACAAAACAATTGATGAAAGAATGTGTATGGATGAGAAGTGTATAGGTCAGAAACAATGAGACATTTGTACTTCGGGAATTTATAAAAACAGTATGGGGAAAATTGTCAAGAATGTGGCAAACGGTCTGTTTCAGTAGGATGAACTATGACTTTTTGATATATGGGCAGCTTCCAAAGCAATGGAGTCAGTGGGGAAAAAAGTACAGTGTATGTGATATTAGCCTGTCTGAAATGGGCAATACGGCAAGTGAGGTGCCAGAGATTTTTGCAAGGACAAAATCTAACATTGCAAGACTTAATCTTTAAAATTCGAGCTGAGCTGGGTGCTGTCTATCAGTATGAAATGAATACCTTTGGAGAAGAAAAAGTGAGACTATTATGGAAAAATGTTCACTGGGTGGGGTGATGGTATATAGATAAACTGTAAACAAGAATATTAAATGTACTATTAGTGTGTGTGGTAATATCAATATGGTGATATAAAGTTTGTTTTTGGTTTTAATAAAAAAATTCCCCTACTCTTTTCGAGAAGTGCCATGAGATCTTTAACATCCATCTGAACTACCACCAGAACAGGTAGATTGGACCTCGGTTTAGCGTCTTATCAAGGCGGCACCTCAGAAGTGCAGCACCGCCTCATGTCCTGTTGCACTGCAGTCGCCAGTATTGGATTAAACCCAGGATTGTTGGATAGAATCCACAGTTTTCTGATCTTCGCTTGGTGCAACCTGCTGAGCCACTCACACTCAGCAGGTTGCACACCCGCCTCTGAGGCCGGAAGATCAGAGGGCTGTGGGTTCTATCCCCACACTAGGCATTTAGGTTTAATCCCAATACTGACACTGTAGTGCAGCATGAGGGGGTGCTGCACTTCTGAGGTGCTGTCTTTTGGATGAGACGTTATTTAGTTGAAGCTCACGCTCCTTACAGTAGATTGCTGCTGCAACAGTTATTAATCTCTGAATCAATGGTCCTGGATGCATCACTGTCGCATGGGACAAGAGGCATTGTAGAACAAGAAAAGTCATTAAACATGCTAACATGGAGATTCCCAGGGGCCATAAAGCCAGCAAGCAAATCTAGCGGGGTGAAAAAAAACTCTTCAGCAAAGGGAAGGACTTACTAGGACTACACCTACAAATCAAATCAATATGCACAACATTATTTTTTTGTAAATTCTGACTTTAGTTCCCCTTTTAACACTGGAGCCACATAACAGGTGCTGTTACATTGCTTCACAAGCAATATTTCTACTTTGTTTTATTTTCAGTTTATGTGTACATTGAGTTACCCCACTACCTCAGTATATCTCCAGGTAGCACAATCTGATGGCTGATTGCATCCATTAGATTGCGCTACCATCTGCCTAAGCACCACTCAGAACATCATGGCCTACTAACAGGTACTGTTACAATACCGCACAAGCTTTATTTCTATTTTGTTTTAATTAATTTTCAGTTTTCATGTACATTGTATACCCCATTACCTAAATATCCCCCGCGGTAGCACAGTCTGATAGCACCCATCAGATTGCCCTACCCTCTGTCTAAGCATCACCCTAAACACTGGTGAAACATAACAAGTTCCCTTCCATTACTGTAAAAGTTTTATAACTACTTTGTTCGAAATCTCTTTCAGTTTTACTGCACATTGTTGCCCCTTTACCTCACAGTACCCCCCCCCCCAAAAAAAGCACAACCTGGTCGCTGATGGCATCAGTCAGCTTACACTACTTTCTAAGAAGCACCCAGAATGCTGGAGCCACGCAATAGGTGCCTTTACATCTGCACACAAGCTTTATTTCTGCTTTCTTTTAATTACTTTTACTCTGTGCATTGTACCACATTACCTCAGTATCTCCCCATGCAGCACAGTCTGATAGCTGGCTGCATCCATCAGATTGCGCTACCCTCTGTCTAAGCATTACCCTGAACACTGGAAACGCATAACATATACCTTTATATTACCGTAAAAACTTTCTTTCTACTTTGTTTTACTTCACATTCAGTTTTACTGTACATTGCGTACCCCAATACCTCAGTATACCCCCGGTAGCACAATTTAATAGCTGATTGCATCCATCAGAATGTGCTACCCTCGGTCTAAGTAGCACACCGAACACCAGAGTCACATAACTGGTGCCCTTACATTACCATAGAAGCATTATTTCTACTTTGTTATAATTCATTTTCAGTTTTCTTGTACATTGGGTAACCCATCACCTCAAAATCCACCCAGTTAGCACAATCTGATAGCTGATCACATCTGTGAGATTGCACTACCCTCAGTCTAAGCACCACCATGGACAGTGGGGCCACATAACAGGTGCTCTTACATTACGGAAAAAGCTTTAGTTCTACTTTGTTTTGCATACTTTTCAGTTTTACTACACATTGGGTACCCTATTATCTCAGTATACTCCCAGGTAGGATGGTCTGATAGCTCAGCTCCTGCCCCAGTAGCACAGTCTGATAGCTGATCACATTAATCATATTGCGCTACCCTCTCTCTAAGCACCACTCCGAACACTGCAGCCACATACCAGGGTCTCTTACACTGCTGTAAAAGCTTTGTTTCTACTTTATTTTAATTCATTTTCAGTTTTTCTGTACATTGGGTGGCCTGTTAACACACTATACTCCCAGGTAGAGCAATCTGGGAGTTGATTGCATCCATGTGAATGTGCTACCCTCTACCTAAGCAGCACCCTGAAAACCGGGGCCACAGTAACGGATGCCGATACTTTACTGCAAAAGCTTTATTTCTACTTTGTTTTATTTTCAGTTACATAGAAACATAGAACGTGATGGCATGGGCCCACCTAGTCTGCCACACCCCTTTTTTTAACCTTCATCATTTTTTTTCTGCATACTCTACTTGATCTAGGCTCAATCTCTTCCCCCTCCTTACCCTTATGATTCCCTTTTGTTTGGCCCAGGCATTTTTGAACCCCACCACTGTTTTCGCCCCCTTACCTTCATCGGAAGGCTGTTTCAGGTATCCATTACGGTATGCAGTGAAGTGGGTGAAACCCGAAAGGGTGAAGCCCAGAATCGCAATGGGAAAAGGGCAAAACCAAAATGGCGACAAAAGTTTCACCCCTTCCTCGAGGTACTACGACCTTAGAGTTTGTTATATTAGTAAGGGGGTGGGGTTGGGGAAGCCCTTTGCATTGGTGGGGGGGGGGGCTAAAAAGTCACCATTTTGGATTTTGCCCAACTGGTTTTGTGATGTGATGGCATATAAAGGCCACTGGGCCCACCCAGTCTGCCCCCCAATTCTTATAATTTCTCCCTTATTACATAAAACATCCACTACTCTTTCTGTGGAGAAGTATTTCCTCACATCCTTTCTGAATTTAACCTCCTCCAGCTTCATGGGATGCCCCCTTCTTCTAGGGCATCTTTTTCTCTGAGAAATATTCCCCTCCTGTATGTTATTAACCCTCGTGAGGCATTTAAAGTCTGTGTAATATCCTCATTCTCCCTCCTGTCCTCTGGTATGTACATATGTAGTCCCTTTAGCCTCTCCTTATAAACACCTCTTCCTATGCACCCCAGCATCCCACTAGCCCTTCTGACTGCCTTGTCACACTGCTTGGCCATGTTTAGGTCATCCAGTATGATTACCCCTAGGTCTCTTTCCTGCTAGGTCTTTGTCAGTATCTCTCCTCCCATTTTGTACTCTGCTCCCAGGTTTCTATGGCACGGGTGCATTATTTTGCACTTTTTGTATTATAACCCAGCTGCCATACCCTTGACCACTCTTCCAGTCTTTTCAGATCCCTACCCATCCCCCCTCCCCGTGTCCACTGTTTTGCAGATCTTGGTGTCATCCGCAAAGAGGCACACTTTCCATTCCAGTTTCTCCACTATATCACTTATAAAGACATTGAAGAGCGTGGGACCCAGCATTGATCCCTGAGGTATCCTGCTGGTTACCCTCCCTTTCTTGGAACGGTCTCTGTTTACCACTACCCTCTGAGTCCTATCCGCTAACCAGTTTCTTACCAGGTTACCACCTTATTGCCCATCCCCAAGTTATCCAGCTTGCTAACCAGTCTCCTATGTGGAATGGTGTCAAAAGCCTTGCTGAAATCCAAGTAGGCCTCATCCACCGCGCTCCTCCCTGATCCAACTCCTTTGTCACCCAGTCAAGAAATCTACCATATTTGTTTGGCATGACCTTCCCTCTGTGAAACCATGCTGCCTTGGGCCCTGTAATCCATTGGATACAAGATATTCCACAATCCTTTCCTTTAACAGTGTTTCCATTGACTTACCCACCCCCGACATCAGGCTCACAGGCCTGTCATTGCCCTCCTCTTCCTTGCTACCACTTTTTGAAGTGGGACCACATCTGCTCTTCTCCAGTCCTCTGAGACCACGCCAGTCTTCAATGATCTGTTATATAGATCTGTCAGAGGTGCAGCTGTTAACCTCCCTCAGCACCCTTGGAATTACCCTGTCTGGCCCCATAGCTTTTTCCACCTTCAGGTTAGTAAACGCTTTCTGGACTCTCTCCCCAGAAAATGGAGTAGTGTCCATTTCCCTCCCATCAAAGCTTCTGGCACCTTTCCATGGTCTCTCCACTTCCCCTTCTACTGTGAACACTGAGCAGAAGTATTTGTTCAAGATGTTTGCTTTTTCTTGATTCCCCTGCACTTAGTCACCCCTCTCTTCTTAACCCTATAACCTCTCCCTTTGTCTTCTTTTTTTGCTTACATACCTAAAAATGTCTTGTCCCCTTTTGATCCTCCCGAGCTATTCTTTCATCAGTCTGAGCTTTTGTCCTCTTTACTACTTTGCTTGCCTCCCTCTGTGTTCCCTGATACACTTCTATATCCTCCCTCTCTCTCTCTCTCTCTCTCTGAGTTTCCTTATACTTTTTGAATACCACTCTTTTAGCCTTTACCTTTTCTGCTACCTCTTTCAAGAGCCATGACTGACTCCTTTTTCTTTTACTTTTGCTTACTTACTTGACACAGAGGTTTGTTGTCTTCACTGTGCCCTTTTTTTGTTTGGCCCACTTTTCCTCCACTCCCCCCAGGTCATCTCCCCCACCAGGTCATTCGTGAGGCATTCTCCCATCTGAGTAAAATTGGCCCTTCTGAAGTCCAGGACCCTCCCCATTGTGCTACTAGATTTCGCAGCTGTTCTTATGCAGCTGAACCACACTGTACAGTAATCATTGGTCCCCAGATGGCTTCCCACCTTGACATCTGCAGCACTGTCCCTGTAAGTGAGCACCAGGTCTGGTATTGCCCCATCTCCGGTGGATTCCCTGACTAGTTGCCTGAGAAGTGTCCCCTGCAGGGAGTCCAGGACGTCCTTGCTTCTAGCTGAAGCTGCAGCAGGAAGGCTTCAGTCTACATCCCATCTGCCTGCTCCAAATCCCTCATCCATATGTATACAGATGATACCATCCTATTCCCCTCCGACCCTGACCCTGCCACAGTCCAGTCCTCCCTACAACAGGATTTCCACACCATTCAGTCTTGGTTCCAGGCTAAAAAAACTCACACACATCAAAAACCATCTCTGTGATCTTCAGTATCTCTCAAAGAATAGCAAAAGCTCTCCCTTCTCACCCATCACTTCTCTGGACAGTACTCCATTTAGCGGGATGATGATAGGGAGGCATACCAAACTTCCCTAAGGGAAGCAGGGAAGGCAGTAAGGCAGGCAAAGGCCCAAACTGAGGAAACACTAGCACAAACAGTAAAAGAAGGTGACAAGACTTTCTATAGATACATTAGTGAAAGGAGAAAGTCCAGAGGGGTATTGCTAAGATCAAAGGGGATAAGGGGGCATGTGAGGAGGAGGAGGACCATGTAAAAGCATCTATCCTAAACAGATACTTCTGCTCAGTATTTACTGAAGAGAAGGTAGGGCAGGGCCCACAGCTCATCACCATGGACACAGGTTGGAGGGAGGTGTGAACTAGTCCCTTCACAAAAGAAAGGGTCCTACAAGAGCTCGATAAGCTCAGGGTAGACAAGGCAATGGGACCTGATGGCATACATCCTAGGGTACTAAAGGAGCTAAAGGTAGAACTAGAAAGGGGGGTTACTAGTGGAGTACCTCAGGGCTCAGTACTGGGTCCAGTCCTCTTTAACGTCTTTATAGGTGACATTACGGAGGGTCTGGAAGGAAAGGTATGCCTCTTTGCGGATGACACAAAGATCTGTAACAGAGTTGATACACAAGGTGGGGGGTAGAAAGGATGAGAAGGGACTTGGCAAGGTTGGAGGAATGGTCAGACATATGGCAACTTAGATTCAATGCAAAGAAGTGCAAAGTAATGCACCTGGGAAATAAAAATCCAGGAGAAGAGTACACAATAGCAGGGGAGGTACTAATCGACAACAATAATGGAAAGGGATCTGGGTGTAGTCATATTGATGGACCTAAAGGTGGGTAAGCAATGTGAGAAGTCAGTAAGGAGAGCCAGGGGATACTGGGATGCATAGGAGGGGCATCACAAGTAGAAAAAGGAAGTGGTTATCCCTTTATACAGACAGTTGGTGAGACCCCATCTGGAGTACTCGTGCAGTTTGAGACCCCATCTACACAAGGACATAGACAGGATGGAAGCAGTCCAGAGGAGGGCAACTAAAATGGTGCAGGGTCTACATCAGAAACCATATGAAGAGAGACTGAGAGAGCTTAATATGTGTACCCTTGATGAAAGGAGAGATGGGGGGACATGATAGAAACGTTTAAGTACCTCAAGGGAATCAACAAAGTCCAAGAGGGTAGCATCTTTCAGAAAAAGAGATGTGTAAGAACAAGGGGCTACAATTTAAAGTTGGAAGGGGACGGCTCAGGGGTAATGTGAGGAAATTATTTTTCACTGAGAGAGTGGTGGACGTATGGAACCGCCTTCCTGGAGAGGTTGTGGGGTCTAAAACATTGGGGGAATTCAGACATGCCTGGGACAGACATAGGACAGTTATAGTGGGGGGTTGCAGGAAGTAGGCTGTTGGTTAACTAGAATCTGCAGCTTATCCAATAGGTAGGGAAATGGGCAGACTGGGTGGGCCAAGTGGTCCTTATCTGCCGTCAAAGTCTATGTTTCTATATAGAGCCATTATTAAAACTGTTTAATGAGTCTCTGAGCACTGGAGAAGGGCTCATGTGATCCTGCTCCACAAGAGTGGTAGCAGGGAGGAGGGCAGGGAACTACAGACCAATCAGTCTTGCATAGGAGCGCAGGATCCAAGACAGCATGGGTTGACAACAGGAAGGTCCTGTCAAACTAATCTCATAGATTTCTTTGACTGGGTAACCAGAGTGGTGGACCAAGGGGGAGCAGTTGATGTCGGCTACCTTGACTTCAGCAAAGCTTTTGATACTGTTCCACATAGAAGATTGATTAATAAGCTGGGTAGGCTCCGGGGTGGGTCAGAAGTTGGTCAACTGGGTGGCAAACTGGTTGACGGGCAGAAAACAGAGAGTGGTGGTAAACGGTATACAGTCAGAAGAGATGCAGGTCACAAGTGGGGTACCTCAGGGATCAGTCCTCGGGCCAGTCTTCTTTAATATCTTCATCAGTGACATTGCAGATGGACTGGTGGGTAAGGTTTGTCTGTTTGCAGATGACACCAAGATCTGCAACAGAGTAGATGATCCAGATGGGGTGGGCAGAATGAGAAGAGATCTGGATAAACTGGCAAAATGGTCGGAAGCGTGGCAACTGGGGTTTAACGCAAAGAAGTGCAAGATCATGTACATAGGGAAGAGAAACCCTGAACCCACGTATAGGCTGGGAGGGGAGTTGCTAGCAGTCACAAGGGAAGAAGAGACTTGGGCATCATCATCACAGATGACCTGAAATCATCAAGCAGACCACTAAAGCAGTAGGTAAGGCTAGGGGGATGTTGGGGTGTATTAGTAGGGGTATCACAAGTCGTAAGAGGGAGGTAATAATCCCTCTTTACAAGACACTGGTTAGGCCCCATCTGGAGTACTGCGTGCAGTACTGGAGGCAACACCTTCACAAGGACATTAACCAAATTGAGGCAGTCCAGAGAAGGGCAACCAAAATGGTGCAGGGACTGCATCAGAAAACATGAGGACAGATTAATGGAGCTCGGTATGTATACCCTAGAGCAAAGGATGGAGAGAGGTGGTATGATCGAAACATTCAAACACCTTAAGGGCATTAACAAGATGAAAAAGTCTAACATGTTTCAATATAAGAAAAATAGCAGGGCAAGAGGACACAGCATGAGAGTAGAGGGAGGCCGATTAAGGGGTAATGTGAGGAAGTTCGTTTTCACAGAAAGGGGGGTGGATGCATGGAACGGCCTGCCTCAGGAAGTGGTGGATATGAATACAGTGCAGGGCTTCAAACAGGCATGGGATAGGCATAAGGGAGCGATACAGATGAGTATGAATAGATAGGCCATTGGCAGAGCAAAGGCCGTTGGCACATTCATAAGGTAGAAAAAGAAATGGGCAGACTGGATGGGCCTTGCGGTCCTTATCTGCCGTCAACTTCTGTGTTTCTATATTTCTATTTAGGCGCCTGGCTGGACCCACTACTTAACTTCTCAGTCCATATCGACTACATATCTACTAAACTTCGCCCAAAGTTTGGCGTCCTTTATCGTAACAGGAACTCTCTCCCTCTACCTGTACGACGGGAGCTTCTGACTAAAATTATAACATCAGTTTTTGACTATGCTGACATAGTCTACTGCACCGCAGCCACCTCCTCACATGCTAGACTTGACTTCCTTTTCTATGCCTTCTGTCGTTTTGCTTCTAACTCTCCTTATAGAACCCACCACTGTGCTCTTCTCTCTTCCCTGGAGCTCCTTCCCCTTTCACTTCGGCGACATATGCACTTTATCTCCAAATACAGGTTCAATCTACTCCCCTCCTACCTCACTGTCCACCTCACTCCTGCTCCCTCCTCTACATAATCCCTACGTTCTAGGGATTCCCGCTCCTTCCCTCTTCCCAAACCATCCTCTAATGTGGGCAACTCCGCCTACACCTATTGGCTACCCTCTCTTTGGAACTCTTAAACTCCTCTCCTACGAAACTCTCCCTCTCACTCCTCTTTCAAATCTCAGCTGCACTACCTGCCCATTCCCATATGTGCCCATAACAACAAATTGTACTTGCACTGTTGTATGTCTGCATTGTTTATATGCTCATATTGTATATATGTAAATATGCTGTTATCACTATGTACCCTTACCTAACTGTAAGAAGCAGTTATTGTATCCTGTATACTATGTGTATATTGTATCCTGTATATCTGTTACCTATATTTTTATCCTGTATACTTTTATCCTACGCTCCCTGTTTCCCCAGGTTGCACCTGGAAACGAGCATTGGCTCAGTGTGTCTTTCCCAGTTATCAAATATTTAAATAAAAAAAAAAAAAATCTGGCAGATTGAAGGCCCCCTAACAGTAACACCTTCCCCTTTTCAGCCATTTTGTCAATTGCTTCTAACGTTTCCCTAAGTCCTTCCTGTGCTGGAGGCCTGTAGATCACACCTGTCTGAATAGTGACTCCATTTCCCGACGTGAGGGTGACCCACAGCACCTCCACCACCCCTAAGGTCCCTGTATTTCTGTTGCTTTTATGCTTTCCTTTACATAAAGCACTCCCTCCTTTCCTTCCTACCCTGTCCCTTCTGAGCATCACATAGCCTGGTATGACCATGTCCCATTCATGGGTGTTGGTGCACCATGGCTCAGCAATGGCCACAGTATGCAGGTAGGCCTCCGACATGATGGCCTCCAGGTCTGGGATCTTATTTCCCCAACTTCTAGCATTAGCACACATGGCCTTCCAGATTTTGTTAGCCCTTTGCTTGTTGCTTCCTCTTCCTTCTATTTGTTCCCTCTTTCTCCCTTTTCCCTTCTGACTGCTTTTTTTTCCCCCTTTCCTAACCCCCTTCCTCTTTGATTAACTTGCTCCATGGTGGGCTCTTCGCCCCGGATCTCCTACACTCCAGCTCAGCCTGTGTGGGTAGGGAGCAGTTTCTGCCACTTCTTTTTCTCTGCCCCCAGTTTAAACATTCACTTGAAGTAAAGTTTAAACCGTCCACTGAGATTGTGGTTCCCCTCCTTGACAGATGCAGGCCATCACCTCTCTGTAGGCTTTTATCCTCTCAGGTGGGCCACCAGTCCCCACTGGAGCTGTATACCTCCTCCCTGCACCATTCCTTGAACCATGAGTTGAAGGCCTTGGTGCAGAGCTTACTCTCCTTCCCCGTATTGTAGACAGGCAGCACCTCTGAAAAAGCTGCAGAGCATGCTATCTGTCTAAGGCTTCTTCCCGGCTCCCTAAACTCCCGTTGCACTGTTTCTGCCCTGTCCCTAGTCAGGCCATTTGTACCCAGGTGGACAGTGACCTCCAGCTCCCCCTAACTGTAAGCGTTTGGGCAGTGAAATAGGTGTAGTGTGCTAATGACGTTCGATTTGCAAAGAGAAGCGGGCCAGTATCATATAGGTCATTTATTACAAATTCAATATTCTTCCACAGTAGAGGCCTGAGGAGGATTCCAGAGTAATATCGTATGCAAATGGATAGCCCTCCCTAACATAATTTAAGGTTTGGCAAATTAGCCCGCTTCCTTGGTTAATGGAAGTTGTAACAGTTGAGTAGCGAATACATGGTCTTTGACTTCCCCAATATGAAGCATGATATGAGCATATTCCAGGAAGTAAAATAATATTGTGCAGGAAACAATGACAGGGTCTGGAAAAGGTATAATAAACAAGGTAAAATATTCATCCAAATCTCTATTCGCGCAAAAAAAAGGGCAACGGTAATTGACCCCAGTTCAGTTAATCATCTACCACTGTCACCGTTAGTGGCTCATAGTTTAGAAGTTTAAGATTATTAAGGTCCTATGGGATATGAATCCCTAGGTACTTTATACTAGTTTTAGGAAGGAGCTTGGGAATAATTAAAACTTTTGTCTTTCAGAGATTGTCTAAACCAGCAAGACAGCCAAAGTCCTGCAAAATGGACCACACTGCAGGAATAGAGCTGTTCAGGTTCAGCAGGGTAAGAAGCACATTATCCGCATAAAAAGTAAACTTATATTCAGTACGTCCAAGCAGAATGCCCTTTACCATCTGGTTCACCCGTAGTGCTACAGCTACGGGTTTTATATAGAGAGTGAACAGAAGTGGCGGAAAAGGGCACCCCTGTCGAGTTCCCCACTGTAAAGTAATCGACGAAGAAAGTGAGCCGTTTACCTGTGTGGTGATGGGCTTGATGCTTTCAGGCTAAAATGAGCAATCCTCTGGTTCCCCCCTCATGGTATGATTGTCTCAAATGTGATGGGGTCTGCTGAACTCAGTGGTCCATTATAGACTGAAGTTCACTCTTCAGGGCTTTGATCTCATCAGCCACTACTCTAGCACCCTGAGAAAAAAGACACTGGTAAGTTTGTAACTGTTCCTTGAGAGAGCTATATTTCTTATTATGCCTCCTTTTTCTGAGGGAGGCATAGGAAATGATATCCGCCCTGAGAACTGCCTTCAAAGTATCCCAAAGGATTTAGGCAGTGACCATTGGATCCTCATTCTCTTGCAAAATTTTGGGTATGTGTTCTACAGTGAAACAACAAAACTGGTCATCTTTGAGCAAGGAAAGATTAAGATGCCAAAATGACATTTTTCTTTCCTTCCCCAGAGCTACTGTCGATAACCGGGAATGATGATCTGATAACAGTTGAGGGCCATAATCCATATCCTCAAAAGTTGAGAAATATTCACGCATCATAAAGAAGTAATCAGTACGAGAGTAACTATGGTGTCTAGGTGGAAAAATATGCATAGGCTTTCTGAGAGGGAAAAATGCAATGCCATATGTCTGCTATCCCCAAGTTAGAAACATTCAAGTGGAGATAACGCTAGATGGTGGCTCCACAGTGCTTCACTGGGGTTGAGTTGTCTAGGTCCAGTGACATCACAAGGTTCAGATCACCCCCTAGGATCAGTTGTCTCTGGAGAAGGTTCATCAATTTACCGATGCACTGTTTTATTACCGCGTGGCAGTATTAGGGGAAGGTATGCACTTACTAGGGTAACTTCCATGTAAAAAAAATCAGTCCTACAATATAGCATAGCATCCCTGAGGGTTACTGTAAGCTTGTTACAGCTCAAACTGGGTAGTCGAGGGAAGAAAAATTGCCACCCCCGTCGTTTACCCTTAGGATTAGGGGAAGCATGGACTATACAGTGAAACTTGCCAGGATTAAGCCCAATTCTGCAGCATGCTTTAGCAGAGTTACTGCTGTAAACAGTGCAATTTCAGTGGGGAATTGGTCCCTTTTGTCATGCAGGAAACTGTGACACTGTGCTTCATCCTGGCGTGCTTCACTATGTATCTACAGCCCCACTTTAGCTTTGAGTGTTCTGAGGCATTCAGATGAGATCTTCGAGGACATCTCCTCCATTAGGCCACACCTTTGGAACTATAGCCTTCGTGCACTAGACCACATGGAAACCTTTGCTAGCCAGGAGCCGCCCACAATGATGTCCCACATCCGCGTCTACATAAATACGTTCGGCCCCATCGCTTGTCAGTTCTTTTCCCACTGTTGATCATCCTCGTCTGACCTGCTAAAGGAAACGCCGCCAGTTAGCCGTTGCCGTTTAGTCTTTTACTCAGTTTATTTCATTGTCTCTGCATGCTGCTGAAGTCAAAAGAGCCTTTATTTCAGCACTGTAAGTGCAGAGATAAAATTTACAAAGAAGACACACAAGCAGTCTGTGTGTGCTGCCTGGGCCTGTCTCAGAACGTGAGGACCTGTGAGATTTGCCAGGACTTCAACCTGGCTACAAGGCGATACTGCAAGAAAGCTCTAGAAAATGTCCTTCTTAAAACTTTAGAGGCCATGGAGAAGGACCAGGGCCCCAAATCTGTGTCTCCCTTACTGTCGGCCGAGAAACAGCTGCCAAATTTGAAGGACCAGGACAGGGAAGGGTCATCACTGCAGCCCTCCTCTTCGTTTGGCTGCAAGCACAAACACAGAGAAAAAGGTCTCCTTCGCTGGTGAGCTCCTGGTCACAAATGAGACAAGGTAAATCTACTGCGACATCGCTTGCTCCAACGGTGTTGACTACAGCTCCCCCAGCTGTCGAGACACCATAGTCAGGATTTGGCTTAAGCGCTGCTGTACCTACCATGGACGGTAGGACGCCATTGTCGTCTGGCCAAGGCCTGTCGTCGACACAGCTATTCATGGCCCCTGTCCAGGGCATCCTCGACTCTCAGTCTGTGCTGGTGGTGTTTGATGATACGATGCATTCTGCCTGGCTTACCTGTGCAGGCAGTTATCCCATTGACGGGGCCTTCTAGCATCCAGTCCCCTGCCGATGCCTTCTATTATCATGCTGTAGATTCCTCCTTCTCAGGTGTCACTGGTGTCGCCAGTGCATTCTGTGGCTCCCATCATTGATAGAGATGTCGACAACAACGTGCACTACAATTCTGACTTCATGGTTTTTAGAGGAGGGTTTAGAGGAGGAGGAGGAGCATGTGGTAGAACAACCGGTTGCTCCATGATCTAGTTCTACCCTCTCATCCTGTAGTAAGTTCTCGGTGGTCTATACCCTGAGGTCTCCTCCTGAGGATCCTACTTTTGAAGCCATGATGCAGCAAATGCAGACTGCCATGGGCTTTGCTGTGGAAGAGGAAGATTCCACAAAAAGAAATCTAAAGGATATTTGGAGGTGCCTTGCACAGACACCATTTTAATCCCACCGATATATCCTGCATTATAGGATGGTACAGACCAAACTCACTGTCTGCAGTTCCCAGACAAGATAAGCAGTATCCTACCCCATCTGCTAAGGCTTGCTATACTAACCGAACTTGCCAGGTACTTCAACACAGCTTTTACTGACCTCTGTTCCATCATCCCCACTGAGCCTGCCCAGACCCCCTGCAGGGAACCAGGGCTTGAAGCCTCCTGGATGGTGGACTCTGAACCAAGGTACCCTAAATTCTTCTTTAAGGCTGTTTTAGTCAAAGACACTTCAAAATACTTTAGTAGGGTACTCGGCAAAACTAGGTGTGGGCATGACTCGGATGATAGGAAACTTCTTGTCATGTCAATAAAGGAACTTTCCTATCCCATCTCTAGAATTTTTTACTTTTCCCTGTGGTACTCACAGTTCCCAGAGAAGTGGAAATCTGCACTGGCGATACCAGTTTTCAAAAGCAGGAATCACACTGGCTTTGCTAATTACAGACCCATTTCTATTCTCTCCCCTGGTCCAAGGCTCTCAAGAAAATAGTCTCTGACCAACTTGTCACAAACCTCAAACAATACGGTGTCCAGTGTGCATGGCAGCATCACTTCCGGAAACTCCACAGCACCAACACGGTGCTGTTGGAATACACCAACTTTGTTTATGAGGCCTTTGACAATGGTGACCTACTTGGAGCTATATATATTGACCTTTGCTAAAGTCTTAAGTCGATCAATCAATCAAATTTTATTTGTTAAAAGGCACTATTTTCAAAGATCATAGTGCCTGTACATTTAAAACACCAGAATAAAATTCATAAAATTATACAAATCCGAGACAGGCAAATCATTCTAATTCTGGAAAGGCAAGATTAAATAGATAAGATTTTTAGTGCAGTTTTAAAGCTCTCCACAGTCAGGCACTCCCTTATATGATGAGGTAGAGAATTCCACATGGTGGGGACCACAAATGCAAATGCTCGGGCCCCAGACATCTTCAAATGAACCCTGGGAATCTCTAGCAATCCCTTGTTGGCGGAGCGGAGTGGTCGGAGGGGGCAGTAGGGATAAAGAAGCTCTTGCAGGTATCTTGGTCCTTGTCCATGTAGGGCCTTATAGGTAGCAAACCGACCTTGAAGGTGATCTGCCACTGAACAGGCAGCCAGTACAGTCTGCGCAGCACAGGCGTGATGTGGCTAGATCGAGAAAGCCCAGTCAACAGCTGGGCTGCCACATTCTGCACCAGCTGTAGGCGGCGGATATCAATCCCTGGTAGCCCTAGGTATAGGGAGTTACAGTAGTCAAGGCGGGAGGTCACAAAGGCATGGGCCAAAGTTGGAAGGTCCTCGGGTAGAACCAAGTGCTTAATCTGGGTGATATTCCTCAGATGGTAAAAAGAGGTCTTGACGATGGCCGACACCTGAAATTGAAGTGTCAGCCTGTCGTGATTGAAGTGTCAGCCCGTCGTCAAAAATAACACCCAGATTCCACACCTGCTCAGAGGTTGTCAGCTGGCAACCCCCGAGCCAAAGCCTAGATGGCTGACCAGTCAACAGCCCCTCTACCCGACGACCCGGGTCCACAACCAGCACCTCAGTCTTGTCCGGGTTCAACCTCAGCCAGTTAGTATTCATCCAGTCCTGGATCTCCGAGAGGCAGTTGTTAAATACGGAGACCACTCCAACCTGCTCAGGTACAAAGGACATGTATAGCTGAGTATCATCTGCATAGCATTGAAAACTCAGACCATAACGCCTTACAATGTCTCCCAATGGCAGCATATATGCCGCAAACAACATGGGTGGCAACACAGAGCCCTGCAGAACCCCACACGGCAAGGAAACTGTATCAGAGGAAAAAATCCCCGACACTACCCTCTGGGACCTGCCGGTGAGAAAAGAATGGAACCATCTGAGGACTGTACTCGACAGTCCACATATCAACCGCAAATGCTCCAGCAACACACCATGGTCTACAGTTTCAAACGCTGCAGAGAGATCAAGAAGAACCAAGATGGAATGGCTCTTCTGATCTCTCACTATCAGGAGATCATTGAGCAGCCGAACAAGGGCAGTCTTGGTACTGTGCCTCTTCCGAGAGGTTCATAGATGTCATGGATGGTAAGGTGATTCTCCAGCTGCAGTGCGACCACCTTCTCAATAACCTTACCCACAAAGGGAAGGTTAGAGACAGGTCTGTAGTTAAAAAAAAAAAAAAAACAATCCGGGTCGAGAGAGGGTTTCTTAAAGGGGGGGTATCACCACCGCCTCCTTCAGGGAGTCTGGAAACTCATCTGACTCTAATGAACACTGGACTATCTCCGCTAAGAACGGGCCAATGACCTCAACACACCCCACAAGTAGGCGACTTGGGCCCGGGTCCAAATTAGAGCAGGTCAGCCGCATGCTCTGGATAATTTGCATGACATCCACGATCTCCAACCAGTCGAAGTCAGACCAACCAGACCGAGGAGCTGCTACCTCCCACCGACCTCCATCACCCCCATTGGAATGAGCTGAACAGATCTCGGATCACATGACATGTTGTTTCTTGTTTTTAATTGTGTGGAATGTTATTTTATGCTGCATTTTATTGTTTTGTACAAGCGCTTAGATATCTTGATTTGCGCTTTTTAAAAAATAAAGAAGTTGAAGTTGATGTCGGCCACCTTATCTGAAAAGAAGCAAGCAAACTCCTCACACTTCTCCTGTGAAAAAGCTTTCCGAGACTGCAGACAGGCTGGACTGCACAGTCTGCCCACAGTTCAGAAGAGCTGAGCTGGTCAGTTCTGTGCTGTGGCAATCTCCCTGGACATGAACTCTGCCTTCTTACAGGAGATTGCCAATTGATAATCCTTATAATGGGTCATCAGTTTAAGTTTGTCGGCATCAAGGCCCGATTTACGCTAGCAATGTTCCATCCTTTGTCCCTCTCTCCTCATCTCCCTCAAGGTCCCATAAAACTGAGGGGACCAAGGGCGAAGGGTGAGGGTACAAACACGGACAGGAACTATGGAATCCGGAGCAACCGTCACAGCCCCATTATAAGCCTGTAGCAGGTCGTCTGGGTCCAAGCTTGCACTCGGGAATCCCGAGAGGTCTAGCACTGCCATCAGGCCTTCTAGGATCAAACCCCTTAAAGGGCGGTACCAAGCCATCTCCACAGGGGCAGGCCTATAGGGGGGAGCCTGGAGATTGAACCTTATAGTGTGATGGTCAGACCACCCGACTGGCTCCACCACCAAATCAGATGTGTCCATACCCAGCAGGAAGATCAGGTCCAATGAGTGACTGAAATTATGGGTCGCAGAGGTAATCACCTGTCTGAGGCCCAACGAATTCATAAGTTGGAGGAAGTCTTGTCAAAATTTTGAGAGTTCCTCATCGACCCAAGCTTTGAAGTCACCCAGAACCATCAATCTAGGAGACTAACACCATGTTGATGACGAAGTCCGTGACTTCCTGCAGGAATTGCTTCTTGGCCCCTGGTGGATGGTAGACCAGAAAAATTCTGCACCTCATACTTGTGCCTGTGATGCATTCAAAGGATTGGGTCTCCCCAGCTGGTACATCTACAAGGCCCAATTCTGTTCTAAAACAAATGGCTACACCTCCGCCCCTGCGATCCAGCCTCGGGTGGTGTATCACCGAGAACCCGGCTGAAATGGCTGACTCCAAAACAGGGCCAGAATTTTCATCCAGCCAGGTCTCTGTGATGCAAGCCAGGTCTGATGACTCAAGATCTGCAGTCTTGTTTTTAATGGACCTGGCATTGCACAGCACTGCCCGAGTAGGATGGGACACCGAGGCCAGCCAAGTCACCTGCCCACTCCAGGTGGAGCCCTTGAGTATGAGTACCAAACAAGGCAGACCTCTCTCTGGCCCCCATTTCACCCCAGGGTGTCTCCTAGTCCCCACAACCCCAATCTGACCACCCAGCCTCCCTCTCCCTCCAGGTACAGGCCCCCTTCCGCCTCCTCCCTGCTATCTCCAGAGCCCGATAACACCTGTAGACATCAGCGGGCAGTGGAGGCCCCGGAACTCAGAGGGAGAGTAGTCCCTGACAGGGAGAGCCCCCTGAGAGGGAGAGTAGCCCCTGACTGGGAGAGCCTCCTGCCAACACATATCTGCAACAGCCAGAAACAACAATCACCCAGACAAACAAATTATAATAGCAGGCAAATACCTAAATAAAATAACTAAACATAACAGAAAATTAAGAAAAATAAAATCCAATCCCACCCCCGCTAAAACAACACAATTTCCTCTCCCCAGTCCTTGTTAAGTAGCAATCAGCAAAGGTAATTTAAGATCCAGTTCATACGTAATGCATGGATAAAGAAACACACCAAGGCTTGTCTATCAATATATGGGATAAACGGGGCTCTCCGCTCCACCCAGCCAACAACCTTTGAAGTCCAGCACTGCTGCGATGTCACTCCAGCAGACAACAGAAGTACCAGAAAAAATAAACAATTAATGGAGGCACTCTCACCACCTCTCCAACTCTACTGAAAAATCCAGCAGAGAGCACCACAGCGGCAATATCACCTGGAAGGAGTCACTTTAATCTGCACAGTAGATGAAAAGCCATTTCACCCTCAGGCCGGCAAATAAGCCTACCAGAGACAGAAACACAAGATGGGTCAACCTCCCAAGATGTTAGGGCCCAGAGGAGAAGGCTCTCCAGCCATCTCTCAGGGACACCCGTGGGCTAACTGGGAAGCAGCTACCCTCCGGCTAGCGTTTCACAGTGCCCCTCCAAAGGCCACCCCCACCAGGCAACTGCCCCCAAGGTAGCTCTACAGACCATGAATAGGTGGGCTAGCAATTCTAAAGTCCCCTCTGTTGGCAAGAAATGGGCACCTCAGAGCCCCTGGTTAGGAGAGGCAAGTAAACGGATCACCCACAGGGACCTGATGGACCGGAGCCCCAGAAATACCAGCTGTTTTCTGGTGACCAGATCACTGTAACACCCCCTCAGCCACAGGAACCCCACGCCCTCTGGTGGGTGTTTTCTGCTGCCGCCCCTCGGGCCTCCACAGGCCAGACCCCACTTGCCCCATACCCCCTGGTCCCAAGCAAAAATTAAATCATGCGGGCAATTCAGCAGCAGTTACAAACTTGTCAGCAGCAGAAGTTCACATGATGAACCATCGATGTCCATCAGCTCCCAGAGTGACTCATGCCTCTCAGTCCTCCGGTTGCTCTTGTTGAAACTCCCGATGAGCACATTCACCATCTACCAGTTGCAGAATAACTCCTCGGATCGTTTGCAGGCAACAAACAGTAGAGTGAATAAACTGTACCAGTTTCCCAAGACAGTCCTCGTGCGGCTTGGTGCAGCTAACCATGCGGGACAAAACAGTCACTATGTAAAAATTAATCCAGCTATGAGGTTCTGATCAGCCGAACTACATGATGAGAAAAAAGTGAGGAATTAAAGTGTACTGGTGAGGGTAACGCCACTTAACTTGGTGTCCCAACTACTAAAACAGTAGCCAGTTCACAACTAGGCAGAAACAAGCGTTCTAGCCGACGAAACAAAACTCGGCTAAAACCCCCACAAAAATACACTAATCCTAGCTAAGCTACCTCACTAGAAGGACCCTAACTGAATTACCCAAAATGAACTTAAAAACCAAATGAAAAATGGGGGAGATAAATAAAAACTAAAATCAATGCTGAGCTAGCATTTCTGACTGGCCCGTTCCGGACGCCATCTGTTTGTTAAAAAAAAAAAAACAACTGGTCAACCATAAGCTCCTACTTAACAAACTCCTTGGCCTGGGTTTGTCACGGAATACAGGTGACTGGTTCCACAGTTATCTCACCAATTACTCCCAGCAGGTGAAGATCGACAAATCTTTGTCAAACACTAGGGTGCGCGTCAGACAGCCAGTGTACTTCTCTGTGCTGATGATGCTGTTCACTATTCCAAAAAACCCTGACCTTGACAACCTTACTGCCACTCTTCAAAGTAACTTTAGGTCACTTGAAAGCTGGTTCTCCAACAACAAACTGGTCCTCCGTTACAAAAAAAAAAGACCATGCTCTTCTCTAGCCTCCCACAGAAAAGGAAGGTTCGAACCTTTGTCATCAGAAATGGTCAAAGAAGTAACCGTGACCAGATGGAGACCTTCAGATACCTTGGAGTAACTCCGGATGACACCTTATCTTTTGCTCCCCATGTTGACAGTCTGGTGGTCATAGTTAACAGAAGACTGGGTGCCCTGCATCGGTACAGGAACAGTCTCACTGGGGATGCTAGATGCCTTATTGTGGCTAGCTCTAATCTGACATTTATAGATTATGGGCTCCCTGTCTACGCAGCTGCCTGTGACATAGTGCTAAACAGCATAAAACTGATCTGTAATAAGGTGTGCTGCTTTGTACTTGGTGCAGATAACTGCACTCAAAGTTGTACTCTTTATGCACTCTCTAACTGGCTATCTTTACCCAGCAGAATAAACCTCCAGGCCTGTTTGCTAGCTAAAAAAGGCACTCTTGGGCCTAACACCTCCTGCTTTAATAAATTGCTTCCACACCATCTCCAGCCAATAAAATGCCAGGAACATGGCCAGGAATGGCCTTAAGCCTCCTTTCAGGCATACTCAGCTAGGCAAGTGGTCATTTGCTGTCAGGGCTGTTAACTGGTTAAACAAATTGCCTGATACACTGCTGAATCTCCCCAAATGTAATCAGTTTAACAGATATTTGTGGTCTGCCCTTGAAGTTCAATGCAGTTGTAACCATTAAACAGTTATATTTGGTTTCTCTCTGTACATTACTCGTGACTTTTTATACAGTGATCTGTGTGCTTTTTGTTTGCTCAAAACTGTGTGTAATTGTTCTGCCTTAAGTGCTTTGAGCCTGACTCGACTGCATTTCTTCTGAAACTGCTTACTGTACTTGTTATTTTTTTGTGTGACTATGTATTTGATGTGGAACCTTTGTAAATGAGCAATTTGTAAATGAATACTTGCCTGACCTTCTCACACCAGCCACCTCTGTCCGCTCCCTTCTTTCTTCCTCTAGGGGCTTCCTTGCGATTCCCAGGATGAGGTTAAAACTGCCAGCGACAGAGCGTTTAGTGTCACCGGCCCCATCCTGTGGAATTTGCTTCCACCATCTATAAGGGAGGCCCCTTCAGTTGAAGTATTCAAGGTCTGCCTAAAAATCCTCTTGTTCAGTCAAGCTTTCCCAGACACTGTCTTTTAAATCTCATTTTTGGGATAGCCCTATTAGCGACTGTTTTAGCTCAGATTGCTTATTTATATAATTTGTTTAATTTATTAATCCTGTTATTTATGTCTTTGTTTTAATTTTATGAATAGTTTGTGTTCTATGTATATATGGTGCCCAGATCCTTTGGGATTGGGCGCCTTGAAAAGTAAAACTTGCCTTGTGCTGAAAGGTAATTTTCCAGAGTTTTTAACAAATAAAATAAATCAATAACCAGCCAGAAACTGACTCTGTTGTCCTCATGGGTGCTACGATAGGGCTACAGCACCTAAACACATGAGTGCTTTGCCTCCTGATAAATAATCTAGGAAGCTGGATGTGTTGGGCAGCCGTACGTATGCCTCTGCTTCATTGGGTCTTAGGATTGCAAACTACCAGGCCCATATGATAAAATATCAGAACGGCCTGTGGAAAGCTGTAAAAGCTGCAGCCCAGGCTTTGCCTGATGGCTTTGCGAAGAATGAGTTCCTTAAAACATTAACCTTTGGTGCTGAGGTTGGCAAACATTTGCTACGCTCAGTCTATGATGTCTTTGATGCTTCTGCCAAGGCAGCTGCTTCTGGTATTTGTATGAGCATATATTCTTGACACAGAGTTGCTGGCTTTGCCAGTGATGTGCAGCAAGCAGTTTTGAGTGCTCCTTTCAGAGGGGCAAAACTGTTTGGTTATGATGTCGAAGAGGCCCTTAGATGCCTTTAGACCACAAAAATGACGCTAAGGTCTGTCAAGCCCCTGTATCCCACTCCTGCCAGGGGTCATGGGGGGATCCTTTCGACAGCCTGTTGCCAAAGTTGGCCATGCCTATCATCAGCAAGGCCGAGGTAAGAGAAGTGTCCCCCCGCCCAGGCCCCCCCTTGGCACTGTCTCCACTGGTTCTACGTGACTCTTTTCCAGATACACCCCCACCTCCACTGTTACCTCCAGGAGTGTTTTTAGAGGGCCCAAACTCTCTCTGCACCTGAAACAGTGGCAGGAGATTAGAACAGACGAGTGGGTCCTGGAGATAATTGCAAGGGGGTATGCTCTGGATCTTATAGAAACTCCTCCAGATCATCCTGCACCTCATTCATGTTATTCTGTGAGCCATTTGTCCCTTCTGAAGGAAGAAGTGCAGTCATTATTCCAAAAATGTGGTATAGAACCAGTTCTTCCTCGTCAGAGAAACTAGGGTTCTATTCCAGGTACTTCGTAGTCCCAAAATGGACAGGGGATCTGCATCCTGTGTTGGATCTCGAGGATCTCAACTTTTATATAGAATATGATTTGAATTATTACAACTATCTGTACTCTTTATTATCCTAACCACCTCTCAAAAATGGCAGACTACACGTGGTGGTATTCAGACTTTGATACACGGTCTAAATATTGGGACCATTTACTCTGATCTCATACCCTTCCTGCTGGGTGAGCCGCCCAACTTGAGTTTGTCCAAAGGCTCTAAAACAGTTTTAAGAATTGGAATCAATCATTTGTTATGACGGTAGAATATAAAAGTTAAGTTAATGATAACTTTTTGTGTTTTTGGAAAAGTCTGTTGTGGGAAGGAGAAGCAGTACTTTCCACGTTCGGAGAGTTAAACATGTTAGGTTTTGGATCACATCAGCTATGTTTGGTTGAATCAGATCATGTATAAGAAGCAAGAATGTTTATAGGTATAATTCCCATAATCTTGCAAGCTGCAGCACATTCTGTCTGTACTTTGTAAAAGCTGGTCTTTATTTACCATATGGAGATATAATCCCATGTCCTTAAGTATAACTGTTCAGACTATTTTATGTACTTTTTCCATTGGATGGCACCTTTCTAATGTTTCTAAGTGCCTGGCAGGAGTCAATGCTGTATTGCTGCTGTTTTTATTGACAACAATCAAATATAAGTACCAAAAATATATAAAAGGTTCTGAATGGTATCCGTGCAAGCTCCGATTCCCCTTCTGCAAACAGGACTGGCTTTGTTCTCTGGATATCAAGGATGCATACTTTCATGTCAAAATCAGGAATTCCCATAGGCGGTACCTCCGCTTTGTGCTGGGGGTGGGGCGACACTACCAGTTCAGAGTGTTACGCTTTGGCTTGCCATGGGTCTTTACCAAATGTTTGGCAGTAGTGGCAGCAGCTCTTCCCAGGGAAGGCTTGTATGTCTTCCCCTACCTTGACTACTGGCTACCGAAGGCTAGCTCCAGGGAAGCTCTCTCACATACACTGTCTCGGGCAAGGCAGTTGTTCGAGGATTCGGCGGGGGAGGGGTCACAGTAAATGTGCCAGAATCTGTGCTGACTCCCTGCTAAACACTGCAGTACATAGGAATAGTCTTCGACATAGAGAATGGATGTACTTTCCTGCTGTCCTGTGTTGGATCACGGGGATCTCAACTTTTATATAGAATATAAAAGGTTCTGAATGGTATCCCTGCAAGCTCTGATTCCCTTTCTGCAAACAGGAGACTGACTTTGTTCTCTAGACATGAAGGATGCATACCTTCATGTCAAAATCAGGAAATCCCATAGACAGTACCTCCGTTTTGTGCTAGAGGGGGAAAGCTACCAGATCAGAGTATTGTCCCTTGGCTTGTCTTCTGTGCCATGGGTCTTTACCAAATGCTTGGCAGTAGTGGCAGCAGCTGTTCCCAGGGAAGGCTCATATATCCTCCCCTATTTTGGACGACTGGCTGCTGATGGCCAGCTCCAGGGAAGCTGTCTTACATACTCTGTCTCAGACAAAGGAGTTGTTTGAGGACTTGGGAGTCACAGTAAACGTGCCAAAATCTGTGTGACTCCCTGTCAGAGACTGCAGTACACTGGAATACTCTTAGACATAGAGAGTGGATGTACTTTCCTGCCACAGGACAGAGCAGAAAACCTGATTGCCCAAGCACAACTGTGGTATACAGGAGTTACTGTGTCTCTGCGAGAACAATGTTACATCTCCTGGATCTTATGACTGCTGCCATTGTGACTGTGCCACTGGCCTGCTTACATATGAGATTCCTTCAGTGGACACTTTGGTCTAGTGGGATTAACTGATGGACAAGCTGGACCAACAGGGCCTCATAATGTTCCCACTTCGCAGATCATTGCTATGGTGGATGGATTGCGAAATCCTGTTAAAGGGCGTTACATTCTAAGTACCAGCTCCTATAGAGATCCTCACCACAGTTGCCTCTGGCTCCAACTGGGGCACTCATCTTGGACCTTACCAGATGCGGGAGTCATGGACCAAGGTGGAAGTCAGGTTTCACATAAATGTCCTGGAGAGGAGAGCTGTCCTGTGCAGCCTCCAGGCATTTCGGGAGCATCTGTGCCCAGGTCCTCTGTTAATACAAATGAGCGATGCCAGTATGATGCATTACATCACCAAACAGGGCTCTCATTCCTATCTACTGTGCAAGGAAGCAATGAGATTATGGTACTGGGCTCTGTCCTGCAGCCTACAACTGTCAGTCATGCATCTCCCTGGTCTCCAAAATGTCTTGGCAGACAGGCTAAGCAGGTCACAGTTTAAGATTCATGAATAGAATTGCTGACCTCCATGGTAAACAACCTCTTCTCAAGATGGGGTCATCCAGAGTTGGACCTTTTTGCATCCCCACACAACACAAAACTGGAGCTGGAGTTTTCTGGCAAGATGCATTGTCCCTCACTTGGAAAGGGAAATTTCTGTACATGTTTCAACCATATCCTCTAATACAGAGGGTGCTGCTTAAGCTGCGGATGGAGAGTGCAACTCACATCCTCATTGCTCCATTATGGCTTCACCAAATTTGGTTTTCACTTCTACAGCAGATGACAGTGGAGCCTCCTGTCCCTCTGCCGCTGTGCCAGGCCTGTTTCACAGGATAAAGGATCCCTGGTCCATCCAGACCTGAAATCTCCACATCTACATTCATGGTTCCTGAAGAAATAGCCATTGTACGTTTTGGGGTATTCCCTATAGTTGTTGATGTTCTGATTGCAGCTGGAAAGCCTTCGACCAGACGTACCTGTTCCTTGAAGTGGAAGAGGTTCACGTTATGGGCTGCCTCCAGGAATTTGGGCCCATTTAAATGTCTTGTAAATGCTGTGCTGGAATACTTGCTGTCCCTGTCAGACTTTGCTCTACAGCATTCTCCTCACTTAAAGAACAGGTTCCTACTATGACACCCCCCCCCATTGTGGTCGAAAACTGACCTGAAGAAGAGTCCGCAGGCAAAATGTGGCATTTAAATTCCTTCTGGTGGGCCCGGTGGCACTGAGAGTTGAGGCGCTGGACACCACACCTCGAGCTACGCTGGCGACCCAGATTTGGGAGTGGATTCAGGTTGTCGGGGAGGGGGGGTGTCAGTAGGGGAGGAAGAGGATGGAGCATCCCACGACAGCTCTCCTCTCTCTGGGGGTGGGCGTGGGGGATCCTGTCACTCTGCAGTGATGCCAGATGGAAGTCAGGGGCACTACAGGTGCGGTGCACAAAGAAGGTTGGAGCACGGTGGACGTTGGCAAGGCATGTCAAAATTTAATTTAAAAAGATGCCCAATCCCAGAGGCTCTGGGCGCCGTACAAATAAATGAATACAGAGTAAAAGCAAGATCAATAGAAAACAGAGAAAAATATATAAACATAAGAATAATTAACCCATATAAGAACATTCCCCATAAATAAAAGCTAACCATCAAATTACCAGTAGCTGTAATTGAAACTCTAAATGGACAGCTTAATCTAAAAAGGCCTGGGTGAATAGGAGGGCTTTCAGGCGGGCTTTGAATACCTCCAGCGTAGGGGCCCCCCCTAATCCCAAGGGACATCAAATTCCACAGGATGGGGGTGGTGACACTAAATGCTGTGTCACCAGCCGATTTCAACCTCGTCCTGGGAATCGCCTGGGGGCCCCACACAGGAGGAACGGAGGGGGCAAACCGAGAGAGCAAGTACAAGAATGTCTAGCAGATAACCAGGGCCCTGACCATGTAGGGCCTTATAGGTGAGAAGACCCACCTTAAAGAGGATCCTCCACCTCACCGGCAGCCAGTGCAGCTCACGCAACACAGGTGTAATATGACAGAACTTTTGCTGCCCAGTAAGCAACCAGGCAGCCGCGTTATGCACTAGCTGCAGTCTGTGAAAAGATCCTCCCACGACCCCGAGGTACAGAGCATTACAGTAGTCAAGCCTTGATGTAACTAAGGCTCGGGGCGCCGTACAAATAAATGAATACAGAGTAAAAGCAAGATCAATAGAAAACAGAGAAAAATATATAAACATAAAAATAATTAACCCATATAAGAACATTCCCCATAAATAAAAGCTAACCATCAAATTACCAGTAGCTGTAATTGAAACTCTGAATGGACAGCTTAATCTATAAAGGCCTGGGTGAATAGGAGGGCTTTCAGGTGGGCTTTGAATACCTCCAGCGTAGGGGCCCCCCCCTAATCCCAAGGGACATCAAATTCCACAAGATGGGGGTGGTGACACTAAACGCTGTGTCACCAGCCGATTTCAACCTCGTCCTGGGAATCGCCTGGGGGCCCCCACAGGAGGAACAGAGGGGGCGAACCGAGAGAGCAGGTACAAGAATGTCTAGCAGATAACCAGGGCCTTGACCGTGTAGGGCCTTATAGGTGAGAAGACCCACCTTAAAGAGGATCCTTCACCTCACCGGCAGCCAGTGCAGCTCACGCAACACAGGTGTAATATGACAGAACTTTTGCTGCCCAGTAAGCAACCGGGCAGCCGCGTTCTGCACTAGCTGCAGTCTGCGAAGAGATCCTCCCACGACCCCGAGGTAGAGTGCATTACAGTAGTCAAGCCTTGATGTAACTAAGGCGTGTATCAAAGTGGGGAGGTCCAGAGGCGGAACAAGGGGCTTTATCCTGGCAACATTTCTGAGATGGAAAAAAACAGGATCGGATGGGGGAAGATATCTGCGCCTCCATTGTCAAACTCCTGTCCAGAATGACACCAAGATTTCGCACCCTTGAGGCCTTCAATGGAATAGATCCCAGAACAAGTCCAGTCTCTGATCCAGAGGCCATCCTATCACGCACTCTGTTCGACTCCACCAGCAATCCCTCCATCTTATCGGGGTTCAGTTGCAACTAGCTAGAGGCCATCCAGTCGTTGATCTCAGCGGCACGCATGTGCGCTAATGTCATTGCATGTCCGGCTCCAGTGGGGGATATAGTAGGCGGAAAATTGCGGGGCGGTCGAGGCAGTGGCTGATGGTTGCGCACTGTGCCCTGGACCTAGAGGGTGTGCCCCCCAGGTGTTGGAGCCACGTCCCGGGGGGGAGCCCTGTGTGTGCCAGCCTGAGTGGAAGAGAGCATGTCGCCGACCAGACCCGGGTCTGGGGCTGCAGGTGCAGGTGCCAGCGGCCGGACGACCTGCCATCCCACTCCGCTGAGGAGGACAAAGTATGACATAAAAAAAAAAAAAAAAAAATTATTTCCGGTGAAAGCGTAGCATTTCCCTCAGTAAAATTGTTTTCAGCATAGTGCGAAAAAGGACCGACTTCCTGGTCGAAAACCACGTCCCCATGCCGGCCCACGCAGCCCTGTTTTGTGATGTCCCAAAACGAAGGCTGCATGAACGCACCCCATTGACTTCTATGGGGCGATATTTCCAGACATTTTTATACCACTTACTGTTGCGATTTTCATTAATCAAAGTGATCGATCGACTACTAATATCAATCAGTCCATGTTTATTTAACCAGGTGAGCATCATTGAGAACTCATTTACAAGATGAGCCTGACAATAACATATATAAGTACAGGCAACAGTATATACTATGTTACAACAATTGAGAATCCAACAACACAGTAATTCAAAAAAAGAAAAGAAAAAAGAAAGTAAATAAACGATAGAAACAGGGCAGGGATATATACAATGTTACAACAAATTAGTGTTCATACCATGCAGTAATGCTAGTGTAAACAAGGAGAAAGTGCACATATCTTAGATGAAAGTAGTATACATATTATGGTACAAAAACCTATGTACATTAGCTGTGACAGGAACCTATGCAGCAAGAACGAGGGAGGAGAAGGGGGAGTAGAAAGAGGAAGGGGCAAAGCCAGAGTGGGAGGAAGAGTGATACATTTGGGGAGGGCATTACATAGTTTAGGGAATAGGTCAGGGTAAAGCTACGATGTGAAAAGAGGCAGGGCACGGAAAAAGAAATAGGGGAGAGGAGCTTAGAATAGAGAGTAGGATAGGTGTGGTAAGAGTGCCATGAACGGAAGCAAGTACGGGTTTCTGAAAAAGAACGTTGGTAAAGGGATTTGAAGATGCTCAGTTTCACAGGGATTGACAACTTTAGAGTTTTCTGTATTGTGTTCCAAATGATGGGAAGAGCATGACTTATTGCAGATTTGCCATATCTGGTTCTCATCTTAGGGATGAATAGTGAGATGAAGGAGAGGCTTCTCAAGGTGTAGTTTCCAACCATACAGGTGGGCAGGCAACTCACAATATAATGCGGGAGCACATTAGTGATTGTGCTGTAGGTCCAGAGCACTGTGTTCTTTTGTCATCTGAATGTTAGTGAGCTCCACCCAACCTTGGCATAGAGCTCACAGTGCTATGTGGTATAAGGGAGACCAGTTATGAATTGAATAGCTCGATGGTAGAGTATATCCAGTTTAGAGAGGGAGAGCTTTGGACCTTGGCCATACAGGAAATCGGCATACTGTAAAAGAGGCAAGAATGTAGTCTGGGCCAACCTAATTTTAGCTTCTGGCGTAAGTAGATTTCTAATACAGAAGAAGAGACCAAGTTTCTGTTTCAGTTTTTTTGAGAGTTCATCGATGTGATGGACAAAGGACAATTTGTGGTCTATCCAAAACCCAAGATACTTAAATTTCTCAACGAACTCCAGCGGCTCACCCAGTAATGTGTATACAAAGGGAGCAGAACCAGGGATACGGTGTTTATGTGCAAAGGCAGAGGAGCAAGTATCATAGCCTTGGTCTTTTTTGCATTTAGGAGGAGCTTTAATTGAAGTAGATTTTTCTGTAAATGATCAAAATTTTGTTGGAGATCACTGCAGGCAAGATCCAGAGTAGGTCTGGCAATGTACAAGACAGTATCATCCGCAAACAGGTGGATGTTTGCTGTGGAGATACCAGTATTAATCCAGTTAACATAGACAGCAAATAGTAGCAGGCCTAAAATGGACCCTTGAGGGACACCCCTTAACAGGGTTTTTTGAGGAGAGAGGCCCCCCTCAACCTTAACCAGCTGTTGATGTTCAGTAAGGTAGTTAGTAAACCAGTTCAAGGCTTGTTGGTCTGCTCAATATTACTTAGAACACACAGGAGTAAGTCATGGTCCACAGTATCAAAAGCTTTGCTCAGGTCAAGAAACAAAGCACACACATAATTTTTTGTGTCCAAGCCAGTCTGCCAATCATTAGTGACCTTAGCCAATGCAGATACACTGCTGTGGCGAGGTCTAAAGCCTGACTGAACTGGATTCAACAGATTGTAGGTCTCCAGATAGGACCTAAGTTGCTTATTGACCACCTTTTCTAATAATTTGGATAGGATGGGCAACAGCGATATCAGTCGGTAGTTATTTAGGTCACTGGGGTCCCCAGATTAAAACAAGGGAACTACATGAGTTATCTTCCAGACTGGGGGGAGTGCTCCCTGTGCAAGGGACATATTAAGGAGGTGAGTAATAAGGGGTGACAGAATGTAATATCCCAGCTTTAGGTAATAAGGTTCAATATTGTCAGCGCCTGCTGGCTTTCTGGTGTCCAGGCTCAATAATAAATCCTCTACTTGTTTTAAGGTAATTGGAGTGAAGGAGAATACTCCTCTATGGGTGGGGATAGCTGAGGCATGGCACACCAGGTCATGGCTGCTCAGCTACGAGCGAAGTTTAGATGATGGAGAGGTGTCAAACGCCAGGTCAGCTGTTGCAAAGTGGTTATTGATAAGCTCAAGGATCTCATTTTTGTCCATGGTGGAAATACCACCAGATGGGATTTTCTGGGGTAACGAGCTGGCTGGGCGAAATCCTTCAATGCCCCTGAGTGTTTTCCAAAATTTGGTTGAGCAATTAGATGTGGATTCGAGTTCAGCACAGAAATAATTAGCTTTCTCAGTCCTGATTAGCTTAGTGCACGTTTCCCTAGGGTCCCTATTAGTTGATCGGTCACTTTGAGTAATGAAAATCGCAACAGTAAGTACTGTAGTATAAAAATGTCTGGAAATATCACCCCCATAGAAGTCAATAGGGCATGCTCATGCAGTCTTCGTTTTGTGACATCACAAAACAGGGCTGCGTGGGCCAGCGTGGGGATGTGGTTTTTGGACCGGGAAGTTGGTCCTTTTTTTTGGCGCTATGCTGAAAAGCAATTTTACGAGTGAAATTACCTTTTCACCATAAGGAATTTAAATGCCACATTTTGCCTGTGGACTCCTCTTCGGGTCAGTTATCGACCACGGGGGAGGGGGAGGTCATAATAGGAACCTGCTCTTTAAGGTGCATTTGACCACTATATTCGCTTTCCATGCCCCTACCGATGGTCGTACAGTTGCCCAATTAGAGGTATCCTGTACTTTTCTGCAAGGTATTCTTCATAGAAAACCTTGTATCCTCAGTCCAGTCCCACCTTGGGACTTGCATTTTGTGCTTCAGAATCTGACATTGGCTCCTTTTGAGCCATCATGAGCCGTGGTCTACGTTTCCTGTCATCAAAAATTTAGATTTTTTTTTTTTTTTGTAATTACATTTTATTTGAGTTTTTCATCCATACACAGTCACAACAATAAGAAAGGGAACATTTTGAACATAGACAAAGAACAATTCACAGTATCACAGAACAGGGTTATAACCAGCAACATGAAAAAAAAGAAAAAAAGTGGAAATTCAGCAATATACGATAATATCACAATGATGGTGTCCGATGGTGCTCACAACTCTAGATGGATAGGACATCTCTGTGTTTTCAGATTAGACTCTAGAAAGGGCTCCAAGTCCAGAGCCTTAGATTTGCAGATGATATGTGCCAGTGCTGAATTCTCATAATACCTTATTAAAACCGCTGAATTGGGGGGTGGGGGGAGAGAGTTATACCTTCAAAGACCATTCTTATTACTTATTATTCTATGGAGAATATATTTATATCTTATCCACGTACACCGGCAAAACATTCTAAAACCGTTGAGCCAGGATATCTAGCCCATTTTTCCCTTTCTTTCTCTGCATGATAATGAAAAAAAGGCAACCACCGACCTTTACATTTTTTCTTGTTGTAGTCTAAGCTGTGCCGTTATCCTTTCCATGTCTAATATTCTATGGCAATTTTTGTTAGTTTTTGTTTGTTTTATTTATTTAAACATAAAGTCCATGGGCCAAAGACCTGTTTTCATGGTCAACCAGTGTACATAAGCACAATACATACATAAAAAAAACAAAGTACAGCAGAATATTATACAAAAGCTTACAAAATCATGCATACACTGTACAATCAAGAAAAGCATTTGCACTCACTTTCGTCCAATAGATACCTTTTCAACTTCATTCTAAAAGTCAGTAACGATTTATTTAAACTTTCAGAGATGAATTGGAAAGAATTTAAAAAGTGTGGAAGTACATAGGGAAGTGACATTTGACCAACTGATGTCTTCATCCTCGGTATTGCAAAGAATTTTTTATCAGACAACTTAGTAGAGACAATGCTAACATGCTTCTTGAATATTAAGGTTAGGGTAGTAGAAACCTTATTCATTGTTACCTTCTTGGCTAGTAGTCCTAACTGCAATTTATAATGGAAATCAAGGGGCAGTAAACCTGTTGACCTTAACAAACTGCAGTGGTTGGTCCTTACTGCCATCTGTGTTGAAAATCTAGCTTTTTGGTTCAGTAAAACTCTAACTTTAGATAGTAACCCCTCCCCAGCTGAATAATAGAAAAGCAAACCAGAATCTGAAGTGGCATAAGGAAGATTTGAACAAGAAGCTTCCTGGTGGAAGGAACCAAAAGTGGATTTAGTCAATAAAGTGCCCCCAGTCATTGATGAGTGGCTTTAATCATGCTGATGGTTTGCTGTTCAAAGGTCATGCCTTCATCAGTTATAAGGCCCAGGTGTTTGAATTGTTGGACTTGTTCTGTTTTTGCTCCCAGTGCAATATATAAAGAGAGAGTTGTATCCTCTCTAATTCTACTTCTAGAGTTAAGAAAAACCATGGATTTTGTCTTCTTATCATTTAACACTAACCTATTGTTAAACCAATCATGAGCAGCTAGGAAGTCGTAAGACAAATTATTCTGGACTATTTTGAGATCTGATCCGCTTGTGAGGATCACTGCGTCATCTGCATAAAGTAAGATCTGAGAGAACAAACCAAAGGAAGAGTGTTCAAAAAAAGACTAAAAAGAAGAGGACCCAGAATAGACCCCTGAGGAACACCCAGTGAGATAGAAGCAGATGGAGAGTAATGTCCACTTATTTTTGTCACCTGTGAGTGTTGGCCCAAATAACTCTTGAACCATCCAACAACGTCTCCAGATGGGCCCAGTCTGCCAAGTGATGTCAATAATAAGCCATGGTTGGCCAGGTCAAAGGCCTTGGTGAAGTCCACAGACACAGCCCCTGTGTAGTGTCACTTATCCAGGGCCACCTGGACTGCGTTCATGAACTCCACCAGAGCTGTTGCTATACTGTGGCCAGGTCTGAAGCCGTGCTGCTCAGGTGCAAGAATATTATATTTTGATAAGTACTCGGAACATTTGATCGACAGTTATTCTCTCAAGTACTTTAGATCAGGGAGCCAAGAGTGATATGGGGCAATAGTTTTGCACATTATTAACATCCCCAGATTTTAGAATAGGAACTACAACAGAATCTTTCCAAATAGTAGAAGTAGAAGAACAGAGATAAATGAAAAATAATAGAGGGAAACAGAATGTCTGCAGTGATTCTCACAAGCCGATAATTGATCTCGTCCTTTCCAGTGGAGAAGGACGAGGGTCCGTCCTCAGCTGTTTTCTCTGGACCTCATCCATCTGAAGTAATCTGAAATAAAAACTAGGATGAGCGAAGTCCAAATCAGTACCGATGGAAGTTGTCAGATCAGAATTCCTAGCTGGTATATATTTTGACAAGTCAGAAAAAAAATATTAAATTCTTGTGCTATCAAAGATGGATCTGTAACTATCCCAGAAAAAGTATTAAGACATTGCATACCAGAAGAGCATTTTTACCTATTAGATCAATAATTAACTTCCATGTTTCAGAAGTGTTCTTTTCTTCAAATTCCCTTTGCCTTTCAGTAAAGAAATTTTTCTTCAATCTGCTAACCAAAGTTTGACATTTATTTCTTGCTACTTTATATGCTATAAGCATGTCTTGGCTAAGTGTTTTCCAATATATTTTCCATAATGTATCACGTTCTCTCTTCATTTTCAGAAGTTCAGGGGCGACCCATTGATGTTTGTCACCCCTAATCCTGGATCAGTGTCCAGTTAATTCAGCCCGGTAAATTCAGCTCGAGTCAGTTCAGCCCAGTGAATTCAGCCCCTTGACAATTCAGCCCAAGTCAGTTCTGCTCCTGTGTCAATTCAGCCCCACATCAGTTCAGCTCCTGTGTCAATTCAGCTCCCATGTCAGTTCAGCCCTTATGTAAATTCAGCTCCTTTTGGTTCTGCACTAGAATAAACATAACTAACAACATATGTAAACATATTTAAGCTTTATTGAAAGCTTTAAAACATATTTTTTGCAATTAAGTACACTTTATTGCAGATTTTAATTTGCACAAACAGTACACACAACAAACACCAATCACATACACCAGATAGAAAAACAAAAGAACAGAACACAAATAAAGCTAAACATAACTTTCTAACCCACACAACACCCAAACCACCATGACTAACCCACCCCGACCCTCATGTGCACATTCCAACAGCTCCAGGTATGAATACTACTAATGGACAGTGACTAAGGATATAACTGCTATTTGGGTTTTTTCTTAATGGTGGGAAGGGCAGAGTGCTCTTCCTAACAGACAAATGACCTCTGTAAAAAAAAAAAAAAAGTGGAGCATTAAAACATTTTGAGAGAATTGTAAGCATTCATTAAGTTAAAACATGAAATTGTGTGGAAATCCTCTCAGGTACTCCACTATTTCCCTTGTATGGTATTCTGCGACAATGCACTGAATTCTTTCAGCAGATTTATTGTACACTTTCTTAGGTTCTTTTAGTGGGCAGCCAGCAATGTACTGCTCTGTTATAGTCTCTGTCAGGCTCTGTTCATTTTGTCAGTAACATGTCTGACGGCATTGTCAGCAGCATTAGGTGCGTGGCTATGGTCGGTACTCATGATTTCATTATTTAATTATACAGACAGAAGTAATCAGACGGCAGCTTGGAAATGGCACTAGAGTATGCTAAGAGCAAAAAGGGGAAAGACATGTTGCTGTACATGGGGTACCGCTATTGAAAGAAGTTCTTTGCTACATGTACTGTGTGTGCAAATTAACAATAAAGTGTACTTAATTGCAAAAAATATGTTTTAAAGCGTTCAATAAAGCTTAAATATGTTTACATATGTTGTTAGTTATGTTTATTCTAGTGCAGAACCAAAAGGAGCTGAATTGACATAGGGGGCTGAAATGACATAGGAGCCGAATTGACTGGGGCTGAATTGCCATGGGGCTGAATTCACCAGGCTGAATTGACTCAGGCTAAATTTGTCGGGCTGAATTGACATATGTTCCCTGGATCTTTTTAAAGGAACAAACTTATCTGAAACATCATTAAAAAGAAGGCAAAAGGTGGACAATGCCTCATTCACTTCTGTCGACTGCTTTACACCTGTCCAGTCGACCGAGGCCATGGCAGTCCTGAGTTTCCCTACATCCAACTTTTTCAAATTGCATGAAAAAATAAATACCAGGGGGACAGTTTTCCTTCTAGCTAACCATATGGTCACTGACACTTTTTTTCCACCACAGTTCTTCAGAGGGAGGAGTGGAAGATAATCCTAGTTGCGTAATTACTTTTGTAGCAGCAGCTACCGAGATATTATTATATAGGTATCGTTTAGGCTTGTCTGTAAGACCCTGGGGAAGGATTGGTCCGGAGGGGATATTTCTAGTGTTTTTTCTGTGGTACGGGCCATCCTTATCCAGTGATCCCCTAGCAGTGGACATCCCCAAAATAAGTGTGTATGGGTACCCAGGTTGCCACAGCCTCTCCAGCAATGGTCCAAGGGGTGCCTACCCTAGTTTTTAGAGATACAAGGTGGGCGAATGTATCATGCGACTGTTAGCCAGCAAACTTCTCTACAAGAGGGGGACACTGTTGTTTTATGTATTCCCTGCCAAACTAATTTCCATTCCTGTTCGGAAACAGTTAATCCTGCTTCAGTCTCCCATTTCATTTTAAGATTGGATAAGTGATCACCTTCCAAATTGCGTATTGCATTATATATAATAGAGATCTTTTTACGGGCTTGGGGTTGATTTGCCATGCGTCTTAGCTGGAGCTATAGAGGGTTTTCATCTTCCCTAAGGTGGGCCTCAGTCAGAGTTTAAATAATGCCTAAACTGTAAATATCTAAACTAATCTTGTTGACCCAAATTAAATTGTTAGCAAAATTACGGGAAAGGTTCAGCTGTGTCTCCCTCAAATAGTTGTCCTATGTAAATCCATTCCGTTTCCACTAACGGAAGCCCAGATCAAGTTTAATTGGCGCAAAATCTTGGCAAGCAAGTATGGCTGCTAGCTTACTAGTCCTGCTGTGGAGCTTGTATTTAGAACAGACCGTATCCCAAATCTGGATAGTCAGATCTGACCATGGGTTAATTACTGGGAGGGAGCTTTGAGTCGCACTGTCCATAAAAGGGGCATCTGCCATCTCTGCATGGATCAGCACATTATGCTCCATGGAGACCCAACCCGAGGCAACTCTTTCCATCATATATGCTAAAAAGTTTTGAAGCTGTGCTGCCCAGTAGTACACTTGAAAATCCGGCATCCCCAACCCGCCTTTTACTTTTAGTGCCGTTAAGGTACTTCATTTAAGACAGGGTTTTTTGCTACCCCAAATAAATCTAGAACATGGGCAACGCAATGATTCCCAAAACAAATTAGGTACCTTTAATGGCAAGGAGGAAAATGGAAAGTTAAATCTGGGCAACATATTCATATGGACACTTTCAGCCCTTCCTCCAAGGGACAGGGGAACTTCCTTCCACCTGTTACACTCCGATTGAATATCAGATAACAGTTCAGAGTAGTTGGTACTAAACAATTTACTTTGATCCCTAGGGATACAAGTTTCCAAATATCTGAACCCTGAAGAGACCGACTTCAGGTTACACAGGTTCTTAAATGGAGCACTGGGGTGGGTGCCTAATACCATGGCCTCCGTTTTAGGCTCACTGATCTTAAAACCCAAAACCCGGCTGAAATTTCTGAGTACTTCCAATGCCTGTGGTAGATTTTGAGATGGGTCTGATACATATAGTAACGTACCTTCCACATAAAGGGAGACCCTGACCTCCTCCCCATTTATTTTATTACCTTGATAACTATCTGATTGTCTAAGATGGACTGCCATGGGTTCAGTACTAAGGGCAAAAAGGAGGGGGGATAAAGAGTACCCCTGCCAAGTTCACCTCTTAATACAAAGGCTAGGTGAAAGGGTGCCGTTGACATTCACACATGCAACTGGTTGGTTATATAAGTTACAGATCCAGCATCTAAACTTTTCCCTGAATTTAAACTTAGCAAGGGTGGCACCTAAAAAACCCCATTTGAGACAATCAAATGCCTTTTCAGCATTGATCGATATCACCGTCTGTATGGAATCTTTAGGAAGGTATTTTGAGGCTAATAGGACATTTAGCAGTCAGTGAATATTGTCCTGGATGTGTCGTCCCGGTATAAAAACGGTTTGATCCAGATGAATAAGTTTTGGAATAACCTGTTGTTCTGTTGCCATAGCCTTGATGAAAATCTTCATATCTTGGTTCAAGAGTGAAATCAGATGAAAATGAGCGCATTTTGTGCTTTCCTTTCCTACCCTGGTTTGGGCAAGACAAATATTATGGCCTCCTTCTAGGAGTCTGGTAAGGCTCCATCTTCTTGAGCGGAATTACATACTTTAATTAAGAGGAACTATTTCAGGGGCAAATTTTTTTATAGAATTCAGAGCAAAACCAATCTGGGCCAGGGGCTCTACCAGTTTTTAAAGTCCTAATAACATGCATTTCCCCTTCTGTAAATGGAGCCTCCAGCATTTCTTTGAATTTGTCCGATAAACTCGGAAGTTGAATCCCCCAAAGGGAGAATTTGGCCTGTTCCGACTCCCCCACACCCTGTTCCGTATGATA
Source organism: Neoceratodus forsteri (assembly GCA_016271365.2). NCBI lineage: Eukaryota > Metazoa > Chordata > Ceratodontiformes > Ceratodontidae > Neoceratodus > Neoceratodus forsteri. The sequence continues at coordinate 1,422,302,788 of CM028129.1, forward strand.
GAGTTTTGCATAAAAATCCTGAAACTCTTAAGGCTATTTGCCTAGGGTGGGTGAGAGTAACAGTGGGATTTTGCTAGGGAATAATTTTAGGGACATACCTCTCCGCCTCTTGTTTCCTTAATCTGAGCACCAGCAATCTACTTGCCTTATTGCCCCATTCATAATATTTTTGGTTTATGAACGGTAAATTGTTTTCCACTTTTCTGTTAGCTATCTGATTGAGTTCCTCCCTTGCTAACTGCAATGCGGGGAGGATGCCAGGGTCTCTAGTCGCCTTATGCTGGGCCTCCAGCTTAGCTAAATGCTCTTCAGCATTATGTAGCTTTGCCATGTGTTGCCTTTATTTGTAGCATATGAAATTATATGTCTCCTGAGTACTGCTTTAAGGCCATCCCACACATACTTAACATGAGTCTCACCCTCCTTATTTTCTGCTGTATAATTCTTTATTACTTCTCTGGTGGTATTAACAAACACGAGAGGGCATAGACTTAGACTGGAAGGAGGTAGATGTATGAGGGAAATGAGGAGGCACTTTTTCACAGAGAGAGAGTAGTGGCAGTTTGGAACGTTTTGACGGAGGAGATGGTATCCTGTAGGACGGTGGGTTGTTTCAAGAGGGGATAGGACAGGGTGAGAGGGTGGGTATGTGGGAAGATGGAGGAGGGGCAGCTGCAAAGTAGGGTGTTAGCTGCACACTCAAGCAGACTAGATAGGATGTTAAAAATGATATTAGTAGTTGCTTTTGTTACTGTAGTATTGTATATATGTAAGTTTAAGTTCATCTTTAAAAATTGGTTGGGGGGTGGGCATATGTCTTTGTTGATACTGAGATATTTGTGTATGCCCTTCATGGAGGGTTACCTTGTCTACATTTAGATCAATATATTGTGTATGGATTCCCTATATGATGTGCAAACTCAATTTTATTGTTTTTTCCATTTTTTTTGTACCATAGGTATTATGAGATTATGTCTGGTTACCAGGATTAAGCGGACTGTGGGATCTTAAAAGTTAGAAACGCCAAGTGCTACATTAAACCGTCAATATGGACCAACAGTGATTTGAATAAGAAGAGCACATTTAACGTTATTATAAAATTTATGTATTTCTCTAGTTATTAATGGGTATATATGTATGTTTTTTTACGCTTGTAAATAAATTGTGATTACTAAGGGCATATATTTGAATCACTTTGATGTTAATGATTTTAGCAAGTTGTGGTTTTACTTTTAATGCATGTTGGTGTTCTTGGTATAGTATTTTGTTCAATCATTACGTCATTGATGAGGTCACTGTTACCTGTATAAAAGGCAACCTGTCTGTATGTGATTACGCTTTTTGAAAAAGGAAAAACTTCTGAAATGTGTCAAAGTGTAACTTTTTTCTGTACCTGCACCTGCCGAATAAAATGGGCACTTTTTAAGCTGTGAACAGCGTTCTGCCTTATTTATAGGATGGTGAGTGCATGATTTTTCACTGTAGACCTAGAGGTCTGTTTCCTTCTGGCTATTTTTGTATGTTCATATGTGCGTGTTTCATCATTTAATAGACCCGCATTCAATCTCCATTTGTTACTACTTTCTCTGGAGTCCATTTGAACTTGGCATGAAATCAGTGCATGATCAGATACCGACATAACGTGTGTTAATATTTTTAGAAGTGAAAGTCCACCTCTTTTTAGTATAGAATCTTATCTAGCCTTGAGTAATCATTAGGGGCTGGGGAATAAAAGGTAAAATCTTTAACAGTCTTTAAAAGACGGTTTGCATAAACGCCATGGGTCCACCCATCCGCCTTCTAGCACCACAGTTCTTAGAAGTTTGTCATAGGCTGTTTCTCCTCACAACGGGATGGGGTTTCTGTCCAAAGCAACATCCTCTAAGCAGTTCCAGCCCCCTGCACAGAAGACCTGTCCTTCAGGAAGTTGAGACAGCTTAGGGTTGCCTAAATAAATCTCCGGGGGGTGGGGGGGAGTGTACTCAGAGACAAAATGCACCATGTGGCCTGCTAGGGTACCAGAGACTATGACCATTCTTCCAGTCTTGGCTTCATAGGTGGATGCTTCCTGGAAAGGCAGACCCTTTAGGACTAATATGAGAACTCCTGCCTTTTTTCTGGAAGGGTGCACATCTATGTAGACAGACCCAACCCATGTTCTACGTAATTTAAGATGTTCAGGGGTAGAGAGTCTAGTTTCCTGTAACACAACTATGTCACAGTGCTGTCTGCCTAGTTCCTGTAATATCCTGGCTCTTTTTATTACATTATTGATTCCCTTGATATTAAAGGAACATGTTGTTATGTCACCCATGTAACAAATAGTGCTTTCTTCAACTCCCTGGGCCCCACTCCCTCCTGGATATAGCCCACGGCGTCCCATCGCACCTATAAAAGAAAAACAGACAATTAATTGAGGACAATAACATAGAGACGAAATAACATGAGTCACACTAACAAAAGAACAGAGATCTCATAGAGATCAGTAACAAAAGGTACAAACATAGGGGATAGCTAGGTACCATCTACTGGAATTTTAGGTGTTCCAAGTGGAGGAAAACCCCTCGAATGAGGGGTAAACACAAGGTGGATTGAAAAGCGAAAATACTAACCTCCACTACTCATGAGATCCTCCCAAATCTTTGTGCCCGGTGGTGTGCAGAGTCACCCATCCTTACCCTAGCAGCAAACCAGATATTGAAACTATGAAGAGGGGGGAGGTTCAGTCTCCCCCCCCCCCCAGTCTCCGCCCCCATAACATACTGGTTTTAGATAAACAACCAACATAGGAGACTATGATTATATCTTATATGAGAACAAACCATTAGCTATGTGGCCAACCAGTAATGCCAGCAATGTACCCCACTATGGTAGGTAGTCCAGCCCAAAACATTAATAAATGCTGGTAATCCCCTTTTCCCCACAACCATCCCAACCCACCATCAGGTGTAGTTATTTTTAGTTGCAGTCACTTGTGCTCGAAGGATTTTAGAGCTTCAGGCTCTAATGTGGGAGTGCTGTTTGATTTTCCACAAAGATAGAGTCCTTTTGGGTACACATCCTAAGTTTCTCTTGAAGGTATTATCTGAATTTACACTGAATCAAATGATGCACCTTCCTGATTACTACCCTGAGCATGCTAGTCAGGGTGAGGCATTGCTGTATACATTACATTTACATAGAGTACTCAGATGCTATGTTACACACACCAAGGATTGCAGAAACTCCTCTCAGCTTTTTGTTGCATTCACACCTGGGAAAGAGGGTGCTCCTATGACTTAACAGTGCCTGTCCAAATGTCCGGCACACTATTACGTTCTGTTGTAGAAAGTATGGCAACGAACTTCTTGATGCGGTTCATGGTCACTCCACTAGGGAAATAGTCACTTCTGTTGCCTGTTTCGAAATATTTTTGCTGCTGACATTTGTGCTGCAGCCACATGGAGTACTGTCTACACCTTCAATAATCATTACAGTCTAGACGTAGTCTCTCATAGACTTTCGGGATTCAGACATGCTGTATTGCAAGGCCTGCTGTCCTGAATATATATATATATCAGACTGTACCCTATTCCCAGCTTTATTTGGGACTGCTTGGGAATCATCCAAAAGTGTGGCTTAATGGAGGCGACATCCTCAAAGAAGGTAGAACAGTTACGCACTTATCAAAACGGTAGATCTTCGAGAAAATCTCCTCCATTAGGTCATCTCGTCCCTCTCACCATCCCCCTTCTGTTTCAGTGAGGGTTACATCAGATACTGTGCCTGAACCTAATCCATGCATCATATATTCAGTGCCATGTCTCTCCCTGTTTACATGCTGCTGGTGTTGTCTTCTAGTTCCCCATGTTTGGAGGTCCTCAGAGTCTACTTTCCAGCAGGAAATGAGGAGTGATACGGTTGTCCATGTTTGTGTAGACGCAGATGTGGGACATCATCATGGGTAGTCCCTGGTTAGCAAAAGTTTCCGTGTGGTGTCAGTGCCTGACAGCTATAGTTTTAAAGGTGTGGCCTAATGGAGGAAATACTGTTGAAGATCTACTGTTACAGCGAGTATATAACTGTTCTTTTCCTGGATAAAATAGACTTATGCTGGGTGTTGTCTCAAATACTGAATAAACGTTGCTGTTTTTACAGGGCTGTTAAGACCGTAAATATTTTAAGAGAAGATCGTTGCCAGGGTCACTGCCATGGAGCCAGAAGAAGAAACAAACACTGTGACTACAAATGGGGAGGACCTGCCCTGTAACCAGGAGGACAGTCTTCCAGGGACAGGCCCCCAGAGGAGACTCACAGGCAAGCCATCCATCCCATAGGATCCAACGCAATTGGACAGCCAGCCCACAGAGTCCATCTGCAAGACTCCTTCTCTGTGAGATGCCCTGGAAAGTGGCCTCAGAATATCCTGTGACAATGAAGTCTGAACTACAATACCTTGTGTGTCTGCTTCATTTTTATAAAGAATGAACTACAAAACTCCCTAATCAGCCTACTAGAAAATATAAGGTATTTGGTGGGGGGGGTCGAGAACTGGGAGCCATAATCTAGTGTGAACCATGGGAATGGATCTGGACTTCTGTTGGGAGAACTTAGGATCTGTCTGGGAAGGGTCCCTAAACATGATGCCTAGAATACCAGAATACTATGTGCAGAGTGACTACCAAGGGAAAGGCATGGTTCAGTACCAGCCCAAACAGCCCCAGGAGGGGCACCTCACCTGAGTGCTCCTTCACGAGCTGGAGGAAAAGCCTGATATAAAGAGAACCTGGGCCTTCAACAGGACTTCTCATTCCCAACAGAAGTGAATATATACCAACAAGGATAAGAGAAAAAGGGGGATGGGGTGAAAAACGATGGTAGCTCCAGGAGCATTCATCACCCATGCCATGCTGTCTCTCCTCAAGGAACAAGGAGCCAGTAACTTCTTGGGAACTTGCATAGAAAATTAGAGTCCCTAATAAAAAATGCTTACAAGCAGGAAGGTCCCCCCCCCCCCGGACAAAGCAAGGTGGTTCACCGATGAAAGTACTCCCAAGATCCAACTATCCAACCAGTATTCTGGCTGATCACTCACTATACAAGATGTCAAGAAGGGGGGAAGGGACCTTTAAGGCTCAAGTAACTGTGAGTCCCAGGCAAAAGAAAATGCATCACCTACTCACCAAGACAACCAGTGTGCAGGACCAATGAGGAGAAAGCAAGCTAGCCCATGACATTGCCGAGGGTAGGACCCTTCTCATCTTGTCTTAATGTCAATGCAATATAGCATTTTGCTACCTATGAAGAGTTATTAACTGCACTAAACAACATTGTAACACAGCATTATGGACAGCCGTGCCAGGGCGCCCCGCGATAGGTGCAGCGCCGTCACGTGGTGCAGGAGCAACACGGCATTGTGAGCCGATAATGCCGTGTTGGTGTTGTGGGAAGCGAACGAGCCCAACTCGGCATTATTTCTCATAATGCCCTGCTGTTCTGCGGCGTTCGAGCCTTGCAACGCGATTGTCCTCATAATGCGTGCTCTGTAATGGCACAGCCACTGGTGGCAAGGTAGCGCTGTGGGCGGTCGGCGCCACGGATCCCAAGCGGGGATAGAGCCTGCAAGGAGCAAGACTGCTACAGCCGCGGATGCAGGGGTAAGTTAGACACACACACATACAGAGACACCGTGAGAGCCGCGGGTGGTGTGAGGCAAAAATTAGATGGCTGTGGAGTTTGGTTGCTCTTGTCGAGGTTGTCCGTGTCACAAGTGCATTAATCACTGGCAGAGGAGGGCTCTACCGGTGATTAATGCCGGCAAAGTTGAACCCTCGGGCTTCGCCCTTGTGCAACACGCTAGCGGGCATTAATCACGGTAGAGCCCTCCTCGACGGTGATTAATGCTTACATAACCCACTATAGGAAACTTGCAGTTGAAAGGGTTGTAACACTAGTAACTCAAGCAAGCACCAGCATTAAATTCCCAGTAGGGAGTCCCCTAAACTGTACATGCTAAGCTCTAATGCCATATCTGTCCAGTAAGGGCTATTCAAGGAATCAAGTACACCGCATTGGAAACAGCTTAACTTGTGTACTAGCTGTTCCGTGAAAGCTGGCAAACACGAAGGTTGGCTGATAGCCCTTCCTCTGTACACAGTCACTATATTCACTGAATGAGGGGAAAGACTAGGCATGCTGCCCTATTTACCAACATAGTGCAGTAATACATGATCTAATGAGGTATTCAGAATCCGAGAGTTCTTAACAAAAGGGTGCTTATTATTGTTTATAATACAGTCTAAGATGTTTTTTCAACACATCGTCAAAGTGGCAATGCTGATTTTCCTGTCAAAAACCGTATGACAGTGAATGGCTGTGGTTTTAACCGACGATTTTTGAACCCGCGCACAGTGCTTTCACTGCTGGGTTGGGGATGGTTGAGCTCGAGATTCTGGGATGCTCCATAGTCAAAGTGTGATTTTGATTGGTGCGGTGCTTAAAACTTGTCCTTCACATTCTGAAATATTAATTGCAATGGATTCTACATTCCGAAACGTGAAGAAAAAGTTTTCAAAACCAGCGGTAATACATGCTCAGAGTTATTATAAACAGACTAATTCTGTCTGTCATGCTGGCAGGAGCTCTTTTTAAGCCAATGGGCTGGCAGTATAGCCTAGAGATTAGAGCTGTGAATGAGCATTCTACAGCCAGCAGACCTGGGTTTGATTTCCTACAACCTCCGCTTGAATACTGTGTGATCACGAGCAAGGAACTTAACCTCCCCAGTGCTCCCAGGTCACCCCTGAAAACAGGCATTGTGCCTAGGGGGCCTTACCCAGTTATTAAAAGAATTTAAAGAAAAAAAAACTCCCTTAAAAAAGCCTGAGAAATGTTGCGTGGCATAAGAAATACAAAGTCACACATACCCCCATAATGCTATATGCAAATCACCACAAAACGTTTTGCTGGTTTAACTTTAAGCAGGAATGCATGGTACTGAAAGGTCTCTCACACAGTCTGCAAAGAGTACCAACAGAAGACACAGAAACATGTTTCGTCCTACCAGGACTCATCAGTGTGCCTCGTCTGTATGACACCCCAGTGGAATGAACCAGCTACCTTAAGTTGGTCTATCAGGTTTGGTTTGTGGTGAGTCCAATAAAAACAGCTAAAAGACAAAGAACCTCAGCGTGTAAGCACCGAGGCAAGGGTTACCCCAAAAGGCATTGGCTGGGAAGCCAAGTTTCAAAGAAATACAAAATCACACATACTGAATGTTGGGGAATGTAGTCTGTGGCAAAGCAAAGTGATTAAAGATGAAGGCAAAAGATTAAGAACTGTGTTGGCTGCTGTTTCAACACCCTGATAATTGTTTTTTTAATCCCACATTTTTCTCCACTTTTGTGCGATAAAGGAGCTGTACATAATAGCATATAATATACAGGATAATGCATGTTGTGGTGTGTTGGAAGTTCAAGTATGCCCTCCACCCCATGGTTTATTTTTTTTTGTTTATAATTTCTGGACATCGGTTTTCTTCTCTTCCCCCTGCATTGCCGAGCGGCACTCTCTTTCACTTTGTGAAATGGGTTCAAGTGAGGATTTTACACTTTTTTTCAGGTTAGTTGATTTTGTTTTAGAGGCCAACCAACACAAAGTCAGTACATACATACTGTGCAAAATTTGCTGTCTGAGGCACTGCTGCGCTTAAGACAGAGACACATACAGCGAGTCTCAAGTGCATCTTATTTCTCTAAAAGACATTTGGAGTTCTTTTTTTCAATTGTGGTGTGGCAAGGAGGATTTTTTATTTGTTTTATGGTACTTGGGAATCCTTTTAGCTAGTTACTGAGTGCTAAGTAATTCCACACACTGTTTCTTTTTAGGAGGGAAAAGTTCCCATGTAGTTTGGAACTGCATTCAGCATAGACAGACCAAGAGTCTGCTGTAACTCCAAATGGTTCTCAATAGTGGTTTTCCTACCTACCGTAAAAACTCGCGTACAAGTCGGTCCGCCTATAAGTCGGGGTACCGACATTCACACTACAAAATGCAACCTTAGTCAGTGACCCACATATAAGTCAGGTGCATACTTTCAGCTATTTTGATTCCTGTACTACAAAAACTGAGTGTACGAATGAATTTGTTTTTATTACTTTAATTCATGTAAAAATCAAATAATTGATAACATATTAAACAAACTGCACAAAATGGCAGTACAGTTGGTGCAGTCCTCAACATTCAGGATGTACTCATGAAGTGTTTGTTGTTGGGGGGGGCGTTGAAACAAAGCTCCGCAACTGAAACTGTGGTCTGAGTCAAAAGCCACAGACAAAAGCTGCAGCTCCGATAAAGGAATGTCGTCGTACATTTCATTTAGTTCAGGTACTTGTTAAGTCGTCGTCGGCAGGGTCATTCGAGGTAGGGGGGTTAGTCAAGGCACCATGCTTACTGATGTTTGTTGAAAGGAGAGATGTACAACCACCAGAAATAACAGTTTCACTGATTAGTAGCTAACAATGAATGACAATGTGAGGGCTTGACAGAGGCAGTGGAGATGTCAATTAGATGTCAGTTAGGCATTATTCACTGCTTAGGCTGCTAGTAAGGTGTTAATTACATTGTATAGAAACATAGAATTTGACAGCAGATAAGGACCGCTTGGCCCACCCAGTCTGCCCATTTCCCTACCTACTGGATAAGCTGCAGATCCTAGTTAACCAGCAGCCTACTTCATCCTACCCCCATCCCCCAGAACTGCCTTATGACTATCCCATGCATGCTTGAATTCCACCACTGATTTTGACTCCACAACCTCCTTCCGGGCCCGTTCCATGCATCCACAACCCTCTCTGAAAATGCTTCCTTAAATTACCTCTGGGCAGCCCCCTCCTATTTTCAAATTGTGCCCTCTTGTTCTTGCACCTCTTTTTTTGAAAGATGCTACCCTCTTGGACTTTGTTGATTCCCTGAGGTACTTGAGCGTTTCTATCATGTCCCCCTCTCCCTTCTTTCCTCGAGGCTATACATATTAGCTCCTTAAGTCTCTTCATATGTCTTCCAGTGCAGACCCTGCACCATTTAGTTTCCCTCCTCTGGACAGCTTCCATCCTGTCTATGTCTTTGGAGATTGGGTCTCTAGAACTGCACACAATACTCCAGATGGGGTCTCACCAGCTGTCTGTACAGAGGATAATAACTTCCTGTTTTCTACTGGTGATGCCTCTCCCTATGCATCCCAGTATCCCCAACCCTCCTTGCTGCCCTCTCCCATTGCTTGCCCGTCTTTAGGTCATCTGATATGACTACCCCCAGGTCCCTTTCCATTTTGTTGTTGTTAGTATCTCACCCCCATTGTGTACTCTTCCCTGGGTTTTGTTTCCCAGGTGCATTACCTTGCACTTCTTAGCATTGAATCTAAGCTGCCATACATTTGACCATTCCTCTAACCTTGCCAAGTCCTTTCTCATCCTTTCCACCCCACCCTGTGCATCAACTCTGTTGCAGATCTTAGTGTCATCTGCAAAGAGACATACTTTCCTTCCAGTCCTTCTGCAATGTAAGCATAAAGACATTGAAGAGGACAGTCTAATACTGAACCCTCTTGCGGTGCCTCAAGTAACCCTCCTTTCTTCTGAGTGGACTCCATTTACTGTACTCTCTGTGTCCTGTTCTCCAGCCAATTCTTTACCCAGGCTGTCATCTTGGGACCCACTCCCAGGCTGGCTAACTTGCATATTAATCTTTTGTGGGACTGTGTCAAATGCCTTGCTAAAGTCTAGGTAGGCCATGTCCACAGCCCTCCCTGATCTACTACTTTGGTCACCCAGTCAAAGAAATCTATCAGATTACTCTGGCATGACCTTCCGCTGTGAATCCATGCTGCCTAGGGTCCTGTGCCCTCTGGCCTCTAGATGCCTGACAGTTCTTTCCTTTAGAAGTGATTCCATCATTTTCCCTATCACTGAGGTTAAACTAACAGGTCTATAGTTTCCTGCTTCTGCCTTGCTCCCACTTTTGTGAAGGGAATCACATCTGCCCTCCTCCAGTCCTCGGGTACCACCCCATCCTCCCATGATTTGTTAAAGGGTAGTCAGTGGTGTCACTAGTTCTACCCTTAGCTTCTATGAATTCTGGGATGAATCCCATCAGGCCCCATTGCTTTGTCCACCTTCAGTTTTAAGAGTTCTTTCAGAACCCTTTGTTCTGTAAATGGGCTGGTATCAACTTCTGTATCCAGAGTGTTACTACTGTTTGTTTTGTCTTCCTCCCTCTTCCTTTGTAAATACTGAGCAAAATATTTGTTTAGTATCTCTGCCTTTCACAGTCTCCCTCTGCCCACCCTCCCTCCCTTTATTAAGCCTCACTATCCCTCCTTGGTCTTCCTTCGTCCCTGATGTACCTATAAAAGGTTTTATCCCTTCTTAACTGAGTTGGCTATCTTTTCTCGGTTTGGGCCTTTGCTGTTCTGACTGCCTTCCAGCCTCCTTTGCTTTAACTGATACAGTTCTCTGTCCTGCTCCTTCTCGATTCCTTGTACTTCCTGAATGCTTTCTTTTCTCTTGAACCTTCACTGCCACTTCCTTTGAGAACCATAGTGGTTTCTTACATCGTCTTGTTTTGTTTATTTGCTTCACACAAAGGCTCGTTACCTCTGTGATGGCAGTTTTATTATTCCCATTGTTCTTCCACCCTCCTTCCTGCCCATTTGCTAGTCGTTCTTAGGCACTCACCCATTTTGGCAAAGTCAGCCCTCCTAAAGTCCAGTACTTTTGTCTTTGTATGGCTTGACTCTATTGCTGTGTTTATTGTGAACCATACTGTTCGATGGTCGCTAGTTCCCAGATGGCTACCCTTATACATCTGTAATCCTCTCACCATCTCCATTTGAGAGAATCAAGTCTAATATTGCTCCCTCTCGAGTGGGCTCCAGTACTAGTTGTCTAAGGCATGCCTGGAGGGGCATCTAGAATAACTGCACTCCTTCGAACTGGCAGCTGCAACTGCACTCAGTTAACATCTGGCATATTCAGATCACCCATCAGCAATCCCCCTTTTCTGCCATTCTAAGTATACTTTCTATCATTTCCTGTCCATTTCCTCCCCTGAGAAGGTCTGTATACAACCCCTTGCGTATTGTGGTGCCATTGCCTGTCTCAAATTTACCCACAGTGCTTCTTCTCCTCCCTGTGTACCTTTTGTTCTGTTGCTTTTATTCCTTCCCTTATGTAAAGAACTACTCCTCCTCCTCTTTACCCTCCCTGTCCCTCCTGTACACAGTGTATCCTAGTATGTTTATGTCCCAGTCATGGTTTTGTGTGTACCATGTTTCTGTGACTGCCACGATATCCAGATGTTCTTCCTCCATCAAGGCCACTAATTCAGGAAGCTTGTTACCCAGACTACGGCATTAGTACTCATTGCTCTCCATTTTTGATGGCTTTACCTTCCAGTGCAGCATCCCCACTGACCGTTCTACCTCTGTCTTTCTCATTTAGTACCCTGTTTTGTAGGGAGGCTGGGATTTTCCTGCTGCTTGTCAGTGCCTCCCCTTTGACTAGTTTAAAAGCTTGTCAATGAAGCATTTAAACCCGATTGCTCAAAGACTTGTTCCTTCCTGGACAGATGCAGACCATCCTGCCAGTATAGGCTGGTGTCCCTCAGGTGGAACCCAGTCCCAAATGAAGCCAAACCCTGTCCACACCATTTTTCAACCATTCATTAAACTGCATGGTGCCAATTACCCTCGCCTCCCCCATGCTTTTGACAGGCAGCACCTCTGAGAAGGAAACTGTGTGTGCTACTCGTCTTAGGTCCTTCCCCAACTCGGCAATGTCCTCCTGCACTGCTCTAATCTCATGATGAGCCAAGTCATTTGTCAGTATGTCAGTGTGTCATATCGGGCAGCTGGAGTAATACAAGTATTAGGTTTTTAAGGGCAATAACATTTTCTGCTTTGGTGATGACCTCGGCATTATAAGTCGGCAGGGGTATTAAGCGGCAATTTTAACTCCGAAAAAAATGACTTGTACGCGAGTATATACGGTACTCTGCCCCTGGGGCATCCGTCTTACGACCCACTACCTAGTAAATTCTGCCCGATTCCATGTAGATAAATTGAACTTGCCAGAAACTCCTTTGGAATCCTTCACCTCCTCCAACTTACCCCCCACCTGTTCCTCAACAATCATGCTATTTCTCCCACCACCCCCTCTCTCCTCACTAGTCCACCCCTTACCACACCCTCCTAACTTCCCTCCCTACTTAAGTCACTATGACAATTTCTCTGATAGTCTCACTCCCCTGACCCTCTCTTTTTTTTTTTTTTAAGTCTTTGGTAACTGGGTAAGGCCCACTAGGCACAAGTGCCTGTTTTCAGGGGCGACCTGGGAGCACTATTGACGAAACCACTTGAGCTGCAGTATTGTCTTCACACTGCACACATACCTGTTGACTCCCCTGACCCTCTATTGACGAGGCCATTGTGCTGAAGTATCTCTCACCCTGCACACATACCCCTTACCTTTCACCCTGTCCATTCCTTGAAATATTGTCATATATTGTACATTGCCTGCATTGTTGTTATTTCTTTTGTTCTGAAGTTCTATAATGTATAGCATTGTATGTCTAGTCCTTGAATTACCGGTTAACCTATAAAACCAACTGTTGTCACTGTTATTGTTTCACCTGACGTGGAATCTGTTGTAATGAGCTTGTTCTCAAAGGTGTTAATCTGAGATCACAATCAATCAATCAATCAATAGATAGTCTCAAGCAATGCTGCTTTGGCTGTTGGTGCATGTTTGACATAATAACCGGATGGTTATTAGTGGAAATAATCACTGGTCTGTCCCATTGAAAAAAATTGATGACCAGTTATATAGAAAATAATGCATAAGCAACTGTGTGTTGTGAAGTTTTTTACACACCTGAGATGTGTGATGACCCGTAAACCTTGAGAGCAAAGCTCAAAAGGATTATGTGGTACTTGCACACTGAGGATGTGTAACAAAAAAAAAACTTCATAAGCATGCAGTCACTTAAGTTTGATTTTTTTTTTTTTTTTTACAATAAATGGTGCAGAAACATGAGCACAGAAATTATTTCCAACAGGGAAAGTGAAGTGTGAGTGCTCCGAATACAGTAATAGCTTGGTATGATGTAATACTCTGTTATTACAACATTTGATCACACTGCTAATCAATGTGATAAAAGTTATTGTAAAAAAGTAAAACATGGGGAGGTTAGCAAGTCTGATTTTTTTTTTTTTTTTTTTTCCTTCACCCGATATGTGGGATACCTCGATAAACCTGTTAAGCTTCTCTCTCATGGTTTATGAGGTATCCCATATCCCACACCTCTGGTGTGTACACATTCTTTGTTACACACACCTCCCCATTCATTCTATTTATAATAACTGGTGAAAAAGGGATTTTAGGTAATAAAATGTAAATCTATACCATTTTATTTATTTTTTGAAGCCAACTTACCATTTAAGTAAACTGCAAACAAACAGTTGTTTTCAGATTTCGTGGGGTAAAGGGTATGGTGTACTGCTTCTGTGGCACAGTTGACGAGTGGGCAGGAAGTCAGTTTGAGACACTTTTAGCAACGGTGTGTGAGAAAGTGTTCATGACTGTCAAATGTGCGACTCCGCTGTTGGTGATTGACAGCTGTGGCTTGTGTGGACTCCTTTATATGCCTCCCTTTATTCACGGGTGTGTATAAAGGAGTTTTTACAGTCTTGGAATTTGGTGTATAATCAGTAGCCATCACTTACAGTATTACAATGTGATAAACTAGAGCTTATATATTTATGGCTATAATTTGCTTTCAATAAAAAAGTCTACAGAATGAATGGGAGTGAACAAATTCTTCTGTTGCCCTGCAGTTTACTGGGCTCCTGCTAGCAACTTACCACAGTGCTGCAACCTGTTCACTTGGCAAGTGGTGCTCACAAGCTGGGTAGCCAATGCCCTACCTCAATGAGATTGATGAGACTGTGATACATTGCGCTTCTGCTCACCCAAGCCCTGGAAGCCTAAGTCTGGCCTCAAGCTTTTGTTTAAGACAACCCCAAAAAAAAAAACAGATGGTGGGTGTGGTTACCTATGTTTGTGTAACTTAAGTAAATGTAGTATTTATTTATTTTTTCTTTCAGGCTATGAAAAGATGCAGACAGAAGAAAAGAAGCCAAGACAAGAAGTTCTGTAAAGACACATATCTTGTCAGTTGACATGCAGAGCAAACGAGAAGTCTGCATGTATAGCCAGCAATGTCAGAAACCAAGTCTCCAGACAGTAAAAGACAACGCCGGAGCCTGTCCATTAGCAAGCACAAGAAAAATGAAGCTAAAGCAGCGAAATCAAAACCCCAGAGTTCTCGCTCCATCATTTCTTTTTTCAACAGTACACCCCCTGCTAAACTTGCCTGCCCTGCATGTGGTGAGATGGTGCCAAGATTTGGGATAAATAAACACATGGATGAAATGTGTCACAAATTGCAGAAGGATTGTAATGATGACGTGATCTTGGTTGACACAGTAACTACAAGCGTTGAAGAGGAAAGCCCGTCCACTGTGAGCTTAAAAACCAAAACCAGTGGTTTATCTCCAGCAACGATGCAGAACCTGGAGGTAAGTAGAAGCCCAACTAGGAACAGTCCCACCCAAATGAGTGAGCCTGCAGCTAAACAGACTAGTCCTTACTTTAAAAAAAATAAAGAGATTCACAGACTTTCAGGTGAACACCGAGCTCCGACTGTAAAAATCATTCCTCTGGGAAGTCTGTCGTCTAAACTGTCCAGGAAGTATCATAAACAGGAGAGAGAGTCCAGTGTACAGTGTGAGGCAACTTATAATTCTGCACAGACTATTAAGAATGGATATGATGGCTTCACAGAACAGACTGATGACATACTCCATTTGAATAGCTCTCAGAAAGAAAACCAGTTTGTTGATATTTCCAAAGGGAACACTCAACCCATTAGTAAACAAAGAATCACTGTGGGAACCTACTGTGAAGGTACTGTTGAATCGAATGTATCTCTGTTGGAAACTAAATGTACATTACCATCTCTTGACAGGGATGTACACACGCCAGCCAAGTCTATGCCTTCTGAAATGAAATATTGTTCAGTTAATGAGCAAAGTGTTGACAAAACCACAACGCAGGAATCTGAAAACAACTGTAAAATAGTTTCATGTGATGATGAAAAACTACAGAATTTTAATTGTCTTGATGAAATCTGTGAGACTCCTAAGACATCTAGGGCTTCATCTAGTACAGAACATGTCTGCACTGATAGGGTCCAAAACGTACCCACAGAAGGCAATTCAAAAGTACTTCCCATGGAAGAAAAATCAAATGAACTGGGAAATGATGCGATTTGCAAAGATTTTCTAGAACCCTTTGAGGAAGCTGTACTTCAGTCCCCAAGCACCCTGATCTCACTAACTACAAGCCAAGATGACACTACTGCCACTTCGGTTAGAGAGACTCCAAGGCAGCCATACTATCTCCGAAATTTTCTTATGGTCCTTCAGACAGTCATGGAGAATGAAGATGATAGAAGACTTTTCAGTGAAGCGGACTTAACAAGCATTAAAACATTTCAGCAGCTGTCAGGTAAATTATTTTGTCTACCCATCCCACAAGCACACGCAATTGTGAGTGATCTAGAGCATTATTGCTGTCTGTGCTTTGACTAGTTGTGTAGCTACTACATTCAAACACCATGAAGTCTTGCTATATAATAACAATAGCAGTCAGCCACTGCAGCTGACCTGCCCCGGAGAGGAAGGAGTTAACTCCAGAAGATCTGGGTTCTACAGCGCTATGGCGCTGTGCCCAGTCTTATCTGGCGGTTTCAAATGAAACTGTCAGATTCTTTACTCCGCTTCATTGAACAGTCGCTCGGAGATCAGCTCCTTCAGCTCGGTTCATTCTCGTTCGCGAGTATTTTTCGTTCATTTGAACCGGCAAAGTTATTATTTTACTGCATTTCGGTTTTAAAGCTCTATCTGGTAACCGTAAGTACTAAAATTTAAGTCTGTGTGGAAAATTAATTATCGGTTCGGTTTTGAACCGATCGGTTGATTTTTTCTGCATTTTAAAAGTGTACAGTGGGTTTTAGAGTGCGGTTCCGGTTCTTATCGGTTCTAAAAACCGGAATTATAACGTTTTTCAAATACCGTGTCACGATTAGGAACCGATAAGGGTGTCTTGCCTGGCACTGCCATCAAAGGGCAAGTTTTGGTTAGGCTGGCATTATGTCTGAGAAACCCAAAAGAAAACCGGGCCCACTGGGTTTCAACACTGTGATACCTGTGGGGACGCCTTTGCCAAGGCTGACCACACACCACTTGTGTTTATTGTCTGGGGCTGACCACCTCCGTCAGACTGCCAGGTGTGTGAAAATTTCCCTGCAGCCACCCTGAGAAGAGATTGGGCGGCTCGGGGAGCGAGAGCAAAGTCCGCTGACCGGATGGCCAGCCGGTCCAGTACCCACTGGACCAGAGAATGCCCTCTGACCAGGTGCAGACTTCCTCGGGCAAAGGAAGGCTGGTTCAGAGGAACCAGTCCCAAGTAAAGACAAGGAAATCAGTAGGTCTGAGTCCAAAATTGTGTCTCCAGCTGCTGCAGAGATAGCTAAAGCCATTCAGATTGTCCAGTCACTGTCTCAGGGATCTGTAGAACCACCAACAGCTGGTAAAAGGTTGGTTCGTTCAGTCCCAGTGGTTCAGGATTTTGAAGTTGAGGATTTTTATGACCCACAGGAGGGGGAGGAGGAATTTGATCAATATATGTGTGGCTGGGGGGGGTCTGGACGTGCCCATTGAACCGGACATCTCTCCAGACAGACCTTTAGAATCTCCCCCTATTCTGTCTGAGTCCCCTTCTTTCTTTATTTTTTACAAAAAGGTTGCAGAAACCTTCCGGCTTCCTTTAGAGGAGGCTGTGGATGAGCAAGAGGAGCTTGATTATGTGGAAATGATGGATATTCCAGAGTCTAGGAGGTTGTCTATTCCTTTGCATAAGTCATTTAGGAAGCAAACAACAAAGATTTTAAAAATCCTCATTCTGTCCCTCCTGTAGATAAAAATGGACAGAAGGTATACTTTGTCAGGCTCGGATACAGACTTCCTTACTGAGCAGTGTAGTCATGTGGGTGTGGTACAAGCTGCAGCCTGTGACAAGGCTAATATTCCTCTGGCCTCACATCCTCTGATAAGGATTCCAGGAAGATTGATGCCATGGCGAAGAAACAGTATATGGCAGCTTCTTTGGGACTCAGGCAGGCAAATTATATGGCTTATGTAGCTAGAATATCAGAAATCTAGGTGGGACACAGTATTGCAGTTAGCAAAGCAGGCCCATGGCCAGCTGGCTAGTGAGTTGGAACAGGTGGCTGCTGATGGCATTGAAGCCTCTAAGTTCAATTTCATACTGCTGTTGATGTTAATGATGTTTCTTCTAGGGTCATGGCCACTTGTAGCTTCCCGTAGGTTGGCATGGCTCAGATGCACTAATCTGTCCCAAGATACCCAGTCAAAGGCTATGGATTTTCCTGTAGTGGGAAATTTTCTTTTTGGGGAGCAAACAGAAAACTATATGAAAAAGATGGATGAATACAGAGCTACCTACAAAAGTGCCCAGGCTAAGGAGAAGCATGCCATGCCACAAAGGCATGCTCCCAGAGGTAGGGGCAGGCCCTTTTCCAGGCCTTTTTACCAATTTCAAGCCTCCTCTGCTGTCTCGCAGAGGGGTTTCTTCAGAGGCAGGGGTAGACGTGGCACAAGTAGACCGTCCCCCTCCCCTCAGCCTAAGGCTGCTGCTAAGCAGGCACCCTGATGGGGTGTCCAGGGCCGATTCTCCTGTACCAGTGGGGGGCAGGTTGGCCTATTTCAGCCGGAACTGGCTGTCCCTAACTACGGACAGATGGGTTCTGGAGGTAATAGGCCAGGGTCTGGTTCTCAGCTTCAAACACTTTCCAAGATGAGAGCCAGGCATTTTCCCCCTGCAAATCCTTCGAAGCCCTTGGCTCGAAGCAGAGGTTTCTGCTCTGCTGGACTGCAAAGCAGTGGAAAGGGTTCCTCCTTGCCATCAGGGCAAGGGCTTTATTCAAGATACTTTCTTACCCCAAAAGACAGGAGAATGGCGGCCCATTCTAGATTTAAGATACTTGAACACGCATCTGTTGAAACCAGAGTTCAAAATGTTGACTCTGGCAATGATATTGCCTTCCCTAAGGCCAGGGGACTGGCTAGCTTCCTGGACCTCAGGATGCCTATTTTCATGTTCTGATCAGGCCTTCTCACGAAAGTACCTCAGGTTCAAACTGCCCTCAGGCCACTACCAGTTCAGGGCAATGCCCTTGACCTTACCTCTGCGCCAAGGGTATTCACAAAATGTCTCGCTGTAGTATGCTCACTTAAGAAGCAAGGGGTTGCTGTGTTTCCCTACCTGGACGACTGGCTCATTGTGGGTCAGTCTCCAGGTCAGGTGAAATCCACTTGCAAGTCACCCAGCAGCTTCTCACTTCCTGGGATTCCTGCTAAACTTACCAAAGTCAGTTCTGGAACCAGTTCAGGTCCTAACTTTCATAGGCGCAGAATTGAACACAAGGTTAGCCAGGGCTTTTCTTCCCTCGGAAAGGGTGGACAGACTCATCGCCCTGGCATCCTCCTTTACCCTGCGGGTCTCTCGATCAGCAAGGCATTTTCTGCAACTCCTCGGGCACATGGCTGCTTCCACAGCTGTTGTGCAGGGAGCAAGATTCCAGATGAGGGACATTCAGTTCCATTTGAGGGCCTATTGGTCTCAAAGGAAGGACCCCCTTACCAAGTTGGTCCCAGTTACTCAAACTCTGATCCTAGCCCTCCACTGGTGGCAGGTCCAGAGCAATTTAAGTCAGGGGTTCCTTCATTCCATTCTCACTCCCTCACCCTCACCACGGATGCCTCCCTGTTAGGGTGGGGGCTCACCTGGCGACCTTGCCACTCAGGGGTATGGTCTCCTCAGGAGTCTCTGCTCCACATCAATCTTTTGGAACTCAGAGCTGTCTTTTTAGCTCTTCGGGTGTTTTCAGATTCTGTCCAGAACAAAGTGGTTCAAGTCAGGACAGACAATACCACCACAATGTGGTACATCAACAAGCAAGGGGGCACTCGGTCTTCAGCCTTGTGCACCGAAGCAATGATGTTGTGGTCTCTGGCTTACTCCCTGAACACCTCCCTGATAGCGGTTCATCTCCCAGGGAAGGACAATGTCCTGGCGGACGCCCTCAGCAGAATTTCTCCGGGCCATCACGAATGGGCTCTGAATCCACAAGTGCTGGGGTCTGTCTTTGCCAGATGGGGCACTCCTCAGATAGATCTTTTCGCAGCCCCAGACAACCACCAACTTCCTCTTTTCTGTTGCAGGCCTCCAGTTCTGGGCTCATGTCCTCTGGACGCCTTTCTGTTGGACTGGAAAGGAAGTTCCTGTATGCCTTTCCCCCTTTCCTCTCCTTTTCAGGGTACTAGTAAAATCAGATCTCAACCTTGCAGAGTGATTCTGATTGCCCCAGATTGGGCCAGACAGCCCTGGTACCCTTTGCTCCTGTCCTTGGCAGTCCACCTGCCCTGAGCCTGCCCAGAGTCCACGACTTACTGGCCTGTGCTCAGGGGAGTGTGTATCCGGACCTCAAATCCCTCCACCTCAAGGCTTGGCTCTTGAGGAGCTAAATTGCTGACTTACACTTTCTCAAGGTGTCATGGATATTTAAAGGCTTCAAGGAAGCCTTCCACTAAAGCCACTTATAATTCTAAGTGGAAGAGGTTTTCCATCTGGTGCTCTGAGAGGGATTATCCCAGAATCTGCTGATCTTCCCATTCTACTGGACTATTTGGTCCATCTGAATTCCCTAGGCCTTAGACCAGCTACCCTGAAGGTTCATCTGGCAGCTGTCTCTGCTTTTGTGTCAGCAGGAAGCCTGCCTCCTTTCTTCTCACCTGGTGTTCTCCAAGTTTTTAAAGGGTTACTTCATACTAACCCTCCTTTTAGGAACCAGCTCCGCCTGGGACCTGAATATTTGCATTGCTCAGTTAATGCAACCCCTTTGAGCCTCTGTCTTCTGCAGAGCTCAAGTATTTAACGGAAAACCGTTTTCCTAGTAGCTATCACCTCTGCCAGGCAGCTAGGTGAGCTACAGGCCCTGTCAGTGGAAGAAGATTTTATCTCTTTCCACAAAGATAAGGTAGTCCTTAGGACTAATAGAAAGTTTTGCCTAAGGTGGTTTCTGATTTCCACCTGAATCAATCTGTCTCTCTCCCAGTATTTTTCACTGAGCATTCTTCCTCAGGTGAGAGGAGACTGCACAGCTTGGATGTCAAAAGAGCCTTAGCTACTATTTAGAGCGCACCAGAGGTCATAGGTTCGAATCCTCAACTCTTTCTTCACCTATGGCGAGGTTGGCAAGGAAACCTGCCACTAAGAGAACAATTGCAAGGTGGATTGTTTCTTGTATCCAATTCTGTTATCAGAAACTGGGTAGAGTACCCCTCAGGATTGAGGCCCCTCCACCAGGGGTACAGCTGCGTCTGCGGCTGCTAGAGACATCCCATTCTGGAGATTTGTCAGCTGCTACCTGGAAGACAGTTCACACCTTTACCAAGCATTATTCCCTGGATGTCCAGTCCAGGAGAGATGCTCGGTTTGCTGGCACAGCTGTGCTTCAGAGCCTATTTCCTAAGTAGGTTCTGACCCTCCTCCATGGAGGTACTGTGTAATCTGCTATTGTTATTATATAGCAAGACTTCATGGTGTTTGAAGAAAAATTACTCACCTTAGTAATTGCTTTTCTTCTCATGGAGTCTTGCTATATTATCACCCTCCCTCCTACCCCTCTCAGAACTTCTACTTGGGTAGGGGTGGCGAATTGTTGCAAGCACTGTGTCATGCCATTGTAGTTTTTCCTTACCCTCTTTTCCTTTGGGTTAGGGATCTAGATTGTTTCATTTAGGTTATTATATTGCCCCTTCCTGGACTTGAGTCTTTGGGGAAGGGGGTCTATGTGCTTGTCAGGGTGGTAAAACGAACCATAATACCATCAATTTTGTTATTATGGCTCTGAGTGTTTCTTTGTTCTTTATATTGTTGTTATTACTACTAGTAGGTAGCCAGGGGCTAGTGTAGTTTTTTCCACACAGACTTTCCGTCCTTTGATGTTAGCTTCGTAAAGATCTGACAGTTTCATTTGAAACTGCCAGATAGAGCTTTGGGCACAGCGCCCTCGCGCTGTAGAACTCCAGATCTTCTGGAGTTAACTCCTTCCTCTCGGGGGCAGTTCAGCTGCAGTGGCTGACTGCTATTGTTATAATATAGCAAGACTCCATGAGAAGAAAAGCAATTACTAAGGTGAGTAATTTTTTCTTGTGGTTGTGTATGATAGCTGTAAATCCCCATGACTACCCTACCTTTAAAACAGATTTTGGTTTACTACAATACCTTTCAGAGACAGACCCCTTACACACACACACACACACACACATACACATACACACACACACACACACACAGCATTTTTCCCCATAGTTTTTTTTTTTCAGCCTTTGTGGAGGAATGAAGCACCTGCACAAGATAAACTGGATGACCATCAAGGAACTCTTCTCCTTGAGCTTACATAAAAACATAAAGAATGATGGCAGAAAAAGACCAATGGCCTATCTAGTCTGCCTAGGTTCCCTAAGTTCCTGGAGCCTTTCCTGGAACCTAATGTTCCCTCAGGATACTAACCCTCCTGATCCTTTCCCTGTTTTCTTCCCTTGTCCTGTCACCCTGGGCAACCACTATTCCTTTCAATCTATCCCAGGCCTGTTTGAACCCACACACTGTGTTTGCTCCCACCACCTCTGCTGGCAGACTGTTCCAAGGTTCCACCACCCTTTCCATAAAGGAGTACTTCCTCATGTCCCTCCTGAACAGGGTGCGAAATTCCTATACCTTAGGTGCCCCAGGGCAGGCACTTTTACCTCTGGACACCTACTGCTGGTTTGTACCTGCCCACTGGGGCACCTAAGGTATTTTATGGTGCAGAGCTCCGTTTTCCGTTTTTTCGTTTTTTTTTCCCCTACCCTAGTGATTTTTTTTTATTTTCAGAAGGGCCGGGGGAGCCTTTGGAGGAGTGAAGGCTCAATCACAGTGTGCCTTTGTAACTGTCAGCTGACACAGTAATGAAAACGCCCTGATTTGACTGGCACAGTCATCAGCCAGCCGCCTGCCTAGGTCCCGTCGCATCGATGGCGCTCACTGCACCAGGCGTGAACCAATTGGAGTGACTGTGTTTCGGAGTTCGCCCGCCCCCTTAACTTGCCGTTATGCTGGAATGCAGCTCAGCGCGCCATTCTGTCAACGATTTAGGAGACAGAGGTCCGTGATGAGTGCAGTAGCTGTAGACTGCAAGTTTGCTGCTGTAATTGGCATTTCTATAAAAAAAAAAAAGACCCAAAAGCTCTTTTAAGAGCTCTCTTTAGTACAGTCAGAGAAGTGGAGGTGTGGAGCGTTTATAGGCAGGGAGTGGGACTTGGGAGTGAGAGAGGAGGCAGAGGGTGAGCGTCTGTAAGGTCTTGGAGGAAATCGGGAATCGTTAAAGAGGGAGACAAAAGAATAGAAGCAGACTCAGTAAAGTCAAGAACAGGACTTTTTAAAGTCTGCAGACAGTGCTCAGTTTTCAGCATTGCAGTCTACTAAGTTGAACCTGTGGGGAGCTATTCAAATTAGATAAAGCCATCCAGCTAGTGCCTGATACTACTTCTGCTTGGGTGTGTTAATTTAAAGCAGGAGAGGCAGATAGTAGGAAAAAACAGAACCAACTGCAGCAAGAGGAGGGACCTATTCTGTGATCTCTGCAGCCACAGTTGCTGTCAGCTAAACTTGCTAAGTTTGCAGGGGAACTGAATTTAAAACCTATAATAAACTATCTCTATCTAACTGAAGCTAACTATTAAAGATCAGCAGCCTATACTGATACAGACAGTTCACTGCTCAAGTACTAAATCCTGTGTGAGGACTAGCAGCAAGTCAGTAGTCAACTCATCACTAGTGTGTCTATATTCAGTTACTGGCTGGGAAGGGAACTGAATTGAGGCAAAGAAAAAAAAAACTCTACCTAACTAAACCATATAAAAAAAAAGCTCATTATAGTTTTACAAACTTAGTGTGTTAAAAGAATCTCTTAACAAGCTTTAATAAGCTTGTATGCTGTGTATTGCATAAAATCTAATGGGGAATACATAAGGAATTGTTGGATTCTAAAAGCGTTTATTAAAAGCTACTTGGACCACCTAAAATAATCTGTGGTGGAGTACCTAAACTCTAAATACAAGGGATCTGCAAACTAAGAAAATCTAATTAAAAGTAATTGTTAATTAAAGTTCTAAGCTTTTGTGAACTTGGTGGAACATCTAAAATTTAGGGATCTACTATTATTCTACTAGCTAAAGCTACTTTAGGTGAAGTTGACTATCTCAGTCAAATCTAAATACTGTTATTAAAAAACTTTCATTGGACTTAATATCTAAAATCTGTATAGAGTTATAAAAATCTCTAGCTTTTACAGGCTACAGTACACTGTCTGTGGACTATCTAAATCTGAATACCTGAGGCTGTTATAATACCTGTTATAATAAATAATCAGACAACACACAGTCAGGTTTTCTTGTTAAGTTTATTATAAAATAAAGACAAGACACACTTTTTTCCTTATTGCATTTATTAATACTGAATAATACAAATAAAAATTCTTAAAATCAGTATTCACAAATTCAACTCTGAACAGCCAGGCAGACACCATGAGTCTTTTAAATTTGGATTTAAGAGAAAGCGTTCTGATGAGACTCAGGAGCTGACTCGGATTCCCTAACACAAAGTGCTAGTACCACTACAGGCACAGCTATAACCCCACCATCTCCTTGCCCAGACAGTGAAACTGTTGTGACCACTGAAGTTTCCTCAAGTGCTACTGCTTGTACTGAAAGCCTGTTAAGGCCCCAGTTAGAAAATTTCAGGAATCCTGGAAAAAGGGCAGGAAGTGGCTTACGATGACACAGATAAATGTGCCATGTTCTGTACATGGTGTCAGAGTTATGATAAAAGCCAAAAGCAAAAATAATTTCAGAACTGGATGCAGTACTTTTAGAGTACACATTATCTCAGCACATGAAGTGTCCATAGCACACAAAAATGCTGAGATGGCATACATTGCAAATAAAACAAAAGTTGGAGAAAGACCAATAGAGAAATCCATACAATTCATGGAACAAAAAGAAATGGATCAGATTTGTAAATTGTTCTGTACTGCATATTACGTTTAGGACCGAAAGGCCTTTCAGGGATTTTCCTGGGTTGATAGATTTACAAAGAAGAAATCATGGGGGTGATGCTATGAGTCACAGTTACAGTAGTGACAAGCAATGCCGTGTCTTCATTCACTATATCGCCCAAGATATTCAAAGCACTACAGCTAGTCTACTACAAGACAATGACTTCTTTTCTTTTCTTGTTGATTCCTGCACAGATAAAAGTGTGACTGAGGAGGAGGGCATTTATGTACGTGTTTTTGAAAATGGCCTACCTGTAACAAGATTTCTTGCACTGAAACCAGTCAGTGTCCCTAATTCAGAAAGCATTTTAAATACTGTGATTAATGCTTTAGAGGGTGAAGGTGGTTTAAAGGATGGTGGTTGGAAACATAAGCTGATAAGTGCGGCATCTGATGGTGCTGCTGTAATGTTGGGGAGCACTTCAGGTGTCCTTAGTCGAATAAAGCAAGATTTCCAGTGCCCACACCTCATTGACATACACTGCTGTGCACATCGTTTAGAGCTTGCTGTTAAGGATTCGTTCAGAGACTGTCCCTTTACAAGTCATTAGAACAACTTCTGCTGAACATTTACTGTTTTACCACAGGTCACCAAAAAGTTGGAAAGGCCTACAGGAAGCGGATCCCTTTTAAATATTAATGTGGTCAAACCAGTTAACACTGGTGGCACTAGGTGGCTTGCACACAGAGAACGGGCCATTTCTGCCCTTGAAAGGAACTGGCTGCATTAGTGCCTCACCTCGAACATGTGTCACTGACAAACAAGCAGGATCATGGCCAAAAGCACTAGGAATACTTAAAGTGCTTAAGACTTTAAAATGTGTTATATACATGAACTTTCTGAAAGTGTTTTTTGGTTACTTATCTGCTCTTAGTCTGTGCTTTCAGCAAGAGGATGCCACTGTTGAAAAAGTTCACAGCAGAGTAGAAAGCACAATTCAAAAACTAAATGGTCTCTCGAATCGAGAAACTCTTCACCGCATAACACTTACATCTGTAAATGAGAACCTAATTCAGTACAACAGTGTTGACTTAACTAATGAAACTAGCAGGCACAGATCAGGTTCTCCTTCAGACATTGTAGAAGCCACAATTACAGAGATCAAAAAAATTCTTCAGAAAACGTCACAGCACATTGAATCTCGCTTTCAGTCCTTCACGACCAATAAAGTGCTACTAGCTGCAAGAGCTTTAAATTTTCAGTCCTGGCCAACATCCACAGAGGCACTTCAAACATATGGAGATCAAGCAATTCAAACAATTGTTGATCACTATAAAGTGGCCCTAGAGTCTCGTGGAGTTGATGTTACTTTGTACTGCTGGAGTGGCTAGACTTAAAAAGCACGTACTCCACTTGCTGTCTGTTGAAAATTGTAAGTCTCTGAAATTGTGGCAGAAAGTGATTCTTGCGGATGTGCTGGATCAACAATTTCGAAATGTGCTGGCCATTGTCAGAATCATCCTCCTGATTCCTGTTCACACTGCTGCTGCAGAACGAGGCTTCTCTCTGATGGAAAGAATAAAAAATGACTGGAGGGTTGGATTACGCCCAGACACCCTACACGACCTAATGTCTATATCTCTGAATGGACCCCAACTTAGTGACTATAACCCTGAAGGTGCCATATCACTGTGGTGGAAAAATGGCAAAAGAAGGCCCACTACCAAAGCTTATGGCTCCAGAACACTGTCAGTGCATGCTGCTTCTGCCAGCCCTAGTGGTGATGATGAAAACGAAAGCGCTTGGTCCAGTGAAGATGACGTGTAAAATTATGCAAACTAAGGGGCGGCATGTAAATAGTTTGTTGGGCATGTACATTTTCTTCTTACATGCCCAAGTGGGCAAGTACTTTTTTTCACGAATTTCATACCCTGCTCCTGAACCTCTCGTCTGCTAATCTGCACTCATGACCCAGTGACCGGGAGTTAGTATTCCGGCTGAATAATTCCCTGCAGTTCACTTTATTAATTCCTTTGAGGAATTTGAAGGTCTCAAGCATATCTCCCTTCTCCCTTCTGGTTTCCATTGAGTACAAATTCAGTGCCTTCAGTTGCTCTTCATAGGCTTTACCCTACTGTTCCTAAATCATTGTGGTCACTCTGCGTTGCACTGTCTCCAGCCTATCCTTGTCTTTTCTGGGGTGAAGACTCCAGAACTGGGCACAGTACTCTAGGTGAGACTTCACCAGGGGTCTATAGAGAGAAGGTATTACTTCTTTTTTTCCTTGCTATCAATCCCTCTCTCAATACATCCCAGCATCCTGCTAGCCTTGCTGTAGGCCTTGTTGCACTCACTCATTTGTGTATGGGAGTTGCTAATGATAACTCCTAGATCACGTTCCTCATCTGTTGTGTTAAGTCACTCTCCTCCCATCCAGTATTCCGTCTTGAGGTTCATTTTCGCTAGGTGCATCACCTTGCACTTTTTTGTGTTGAATTTTAACTGCCAGACCTTTGACCACCCCTCTAACTTTTGCTGGTCTTTCTACATATCCCTTATTACTTCTTCAGTATCCACCCTTCCACATAGTTTTGTGTCATCCGTGAAGAGACGCAGACTGCCCTGGATTCCTTTATAAATGTCACTAATGAACATGTTGAAGAGGACTGGACCCAGGACAGATCCCTGTGGAACCCTACTCGTTACCTCCCTCTCTGATTTAACCCCACTGACCACCACCCTCTGTTGCCTTCCTGATAACCAGTTATCCACCCAGTTCACTAGAGTTTTTGCTGCACCCAGGTCTTCCATTTTCTTAAGCAAGCTCTTGATTGGTACTGTATCAAAGGACTTACTTAAGTCGAAGTACAAGTCCACTGCGTGGCCTTTTCTGTCTCCTTTCTCACCCAGTCAAAGAAAACTATCAGGTTGGTCTGACAAGACTTTTCTGCCACAAAACCGTGTTGTCTATTATCCTGGAGTCTGTTTCTCTCCAGGTAATCTATGAGATCCTCTTTAATCAGGGAATCCATCAGCTTCCCCATGACAGTGGTCAGACTAACAAGTCTATAATGCCCTGGTTGCTCCTTGTCCCCCCTTATGTAGTGGCACAACATCTGCCATCTTCCAGTCCCTGGGACTTCCTCAGTCCTGAGTGAGCTGTTGAACAGGCCAGTCAGTGGTTCAGCCAGCTCCGCTGCTACCTCTCTCAGTATCCTTGGGTGCAACCCATCTGAACCCGTTACCTTATCTGTCTTGAGGACCCTTTCACTAGTAAGTAATGGCTGACTCATTTCTGGTATTCCCTTTGTGGCCTCTTTGATGACACTCTCTGGCAGGGGCCCGCATTCCTCCTCAGTGAATTCTGAGCAAAAGTAGTAATTCAGAACGGCGGCCTTTTGCCCATCCTCTTCTATCACCCTGTTCCCATCCAGTAGTTGAGTAACCTCCCAATTTTTACGTTTTGCTAATATATCTAAACAAAATTTTCTCCATTCTCACCCCTTTCGCAGTGTGCAGCTGTATATCTGCTTTTACATAGAAACATAGAAACATAGAAGTTGACTGCAGATAAGGACCGCAAGGCCCATCCAGTCTGCCCATTTCTTTTTCTACCTTATAAATGTGCCATCGGCCTTTGCTCTGTCAGTGACCTATCTTTTCATAGTCATTTGTATTGCTCCCTTATGCCTATCCCATGCCTGTTTGAAGCCCTGCACTGTATTCATAGCCACCACTTCTTGTGGTAAGCCATTCCATGCATCTACCACCCTTTCTGTGAAAAAGAAATTTCCTCACATTTCCCTTAATCGGCCTCCCTCTAATCTCATGCTGTGTCCTCTTGTCCTGCTATTTTTCTTATATTTAAACATGTTAGACTCTTTCACCTTGTTTATGCCCTTAAGGTGTTTAAATGTCTCGATCATATCACCTCTCTCCCTCCTTTGCTCAAGGGTATACATATTGAGCTCCGTTAATCTGTCCTCATATGTCTTCTGATGCAGTCCCTGCACCATTTTGGTTGCCCTTCTCTGGACTGCCTCAATTTGGTTAATGTCCTTGTGAAGGTGTGGCCTCCAATACTGCAGTACTCCAGATGGGGCCTAACCAATGTCTTGTACAGAGGGATTATTACCTCCTCTACGACTTGTGATACCCCTACTAATACACCCTAACACCCCCTAGCCTTACCTACTGCTTTAGAGGTCTGCTTGGATGATTTTAGGTCATCAGTGATGATGATGCCCAAGTCTCTTTCTTCCTTTGTGACTGCTAGCAACTCCCTCCCAGCCTATAAGTGGCTTCAGGGTTTCTCTTCCCTATGTGCATGATTTTGCACTTCTTGCATTAAATCCCAGTTGCCACTCTTCTGACCATTCTGCTAGTTTATCCAGATCTCTTCTCATTCTGCCCACCCCATCTGGATCATCTACTCTGTTGCAGATCTTGGTGTCATCTGCAAACAGACAAGCCTTACCCTCTAGTCCATCTGCAGGTCACTAATGAAGATGTTGAATAGGACTGGCCCCAGGACTGATCCCTGAGGTACCCACTTGTGACTTGCATCTCTTCTGACTGTATACCATTTACCACCACTCTCTGTTTTCTGCCAGTCAACCAGTTTGCCACCCAGTTGACCAACTGACCCACCCGAGCCTACCTAGCTTATTTATCAATCTTCTATGTGGAACAGTGTCAAAAGCTTTGCTGAAGTCAAGGTAGGCGACATCAACTGCTCCCCCTTGGTCCACCACTCTGGTTACCCAGTCAAAGAAATCTATGAGATTAGTTTGACAGGACCTTCCTTTTGTAAATCCATGCTGTCTTGGATCCTGTGCCCCTATGGATTCCAGGTGTTGCACTATCCTTTCCTTAAGGAGTGCCTCCATAATCTTGCCCACTACTGAGGTAAGACTGACTCGTCTGTAGTTCCCCGCCTCCTCCCTGCTACCACTCTTGTGGAGCGGGATCACATGAGCCCTTCTCCAGTCTTCTGGGACCTCTCCTGTGCTCAGAGATTACTAAACAATTCTGCTAATGGCTCTGCTAGTTCCTCCTTTAGCTCCTTAAGTACCCTGGGATGTATGCCATCAGGTCCCATTGCCTTATCCACCCTGAGCTTAGCAAGCTCTTGTAGGACCCTTTCTTTTGTGAAGGAGTAGTGCTCACCTCCCTCCCCCTGTGTCCGTGATGCTGAGCTGTGGGCCCTGCCCTACCTTCTCTTCAGTAAATACTGAGCAAAAGTATCTATTTAGGATAGATGCCTTTACAGGGTCCTCCTCCTCCTCACATGCTCCCTTTTCTCCATTAAGCTTAGCAATACCCCCTCTGGACTTTCTCCCTTTCACTAATGTATCTATAGAAAGTCTTGTCACCTTCTTTACTGTTAGTGCTAGTGTTTCCTCAGTTTGGGACTTTGCCTGCCTTACTGCCTTACCTGCTTCCCTTAGGGCAGTTTGGTATGCCTCCCTATCTTCATCCCGCTGTGTTCCCTTATATTTCCTGAAGGCCAGCCTTTTGGCTCTGACCTTTTCTGCTACTGTATTTGAGAACCAAAGTGGTTTCCTTCTTCTTCCTTCCCCTGCCTAAAAAGAAGAACCAAGGAGGAAAGAGCAGAAACAATCAGTCAACAACAAATGCAGTAACCCTGAAAGCTTATCCTAATGTTAGATAAAACTGTAAAACCTGTAAAGCACCACCTGTAATAATTTCAGAGAAGATATACCCTGTAAGAAACACTTTGCTCCAGAGAAAAATAAAGCAGTAACAGAAGATATACCTTGCAAAAGACAATTTGAATCAGAAGATTACAGCAGTAATCTGTTAGCACACACCTGTAGGCACACCTTGTAATAATGCAGAAGAAGGTATACCAGCAACAACAATTTGAGTCAGAGAAAAATAAAGCAATGAAATGTTAGCAACAAACAGTAGCAATCCCTGTGAGTAAAAATAAAACACCACCACACAGTAAATCTGCTTAGCCAAACTAAGTCTTAATCCTTCTCCCTTGCTCTGGTAAGTTTCTCTACTCTGCCTTTCAAGCAGTCTTAGAAGGAAAGAGCTCAGGTGAAGCTGGGTGCCTTGGCCAGCAAACCAAGTCTTCTACCTCTTTGCCGCCCTGTTTTTCTGTAGCTATTCCTTCCGTTATTATTTATTTTAAATTTTGGTGACCGGGTAGGCCCACTGAGACCGAAATGGTCCCTTTTTCAGAGGCGACCTGGAATTAATTACATACATCTATAAACATAACAAAATACATGCATGTCATTTCACAATTAACAGTCAATATAGACATACTAACCTAGTCAGGGATACAGTAGCAGGTTAATTACAATCGACATCAACAGGAGAAGTACTACTATTATACACGAGACAGTCACAGTCAGATTGATGTCCCATTAAGGTTAGATCGACAGCAGGGAGTCTGCTGACTCAGCGGTAGCAGTTTCAGAATCTCAGTTCCAACAGGTGGGCTTTAAGACCCTTCTTGAAGCCCCCAAGGGAGGTACATTCTTGGAGACTGCTAGGGAGACCATTCCAGATGGGAGGGATGAAGGCAGCATAGGACCGGAGTTCTAGGGAAGTCCTAACACTGGGGACTTGGGGAAGCTGGCGATTAGAGGATCTTAGTGTTCTGCCATTCTTTTTGGGAGCTAATGTGTTAATTAGGTTAGGAGGGGCACCATTTTGCTGGAGCTTAAAAGCAAGGCATAGTGAGGGATATGATAATCTGCCGTCTACAGACGGTCACCTTACAGATAATAGTACCTTGCAGTGATGCTCCCGTGGTGGCACCCCTGCAGCGAAGCGCCCTATCCTGTGATACAGTATTTTTAGCCTTTGCATTTCAGGGCTTCTTACAGAATGTAGTAAAGGGGCCCCATATAGCAAGGTTGGAAGGAGTGTACCAGTGGAAACCTTGAGTTTGGATTCACGAGTGAGGAAAGGGCTCAGGTGATATAATAGACCTAACTTTTAGTTGAGTTTCTTGGTCAGATGGTTGATGTGGCCCTTAAAGGAGCAGTCTTGGTCTAAGTATACACCTAGGTATTTGATACCCTCGATCACTTCAATTTTTGAGCCATTGGAAAGAGCTGGGGACAATAAATGGGAACAGGTTGGGCCCAGGCTTTTAGGGCCAAATAGCATGGCTTTGGTCTTTTTGCTATTTAGAACTAATTTATTAGTAGGAAACCAACTCTCAAGTAGACCAGGGTCTTGACCAAGAAAGTTGTTTAGTTGGACAGTGTCTCGGGAGGACCTATAGAGCACGGCATCGTCTGCATATAAGGTCACCTTGGCCCCTCCACAATGTTGAGGCAAACCATTAATAAATAGGGAAAACAGGAGAGGTCCCAATATCGAACTCTGGGGGACGCTGTCCATGATAGGGCGTTTGTCGGACTTAGCTCCATGCCATCTGACAGTTTGTGATCTGCCGTCAAGGTAGTCTGTAAACCATTGAGTAGACAGACAAACAAGACCAGGAGATGTTAGTTTAGTGATAAGCTGATGACGATTCACCATGTCAGATGCCTTGATGAGGTCTATAAAGACCACACCAGTTGGAAGGCCATCTTCTAGAGCTGTGAAGATATCCCCAGTAAGGCTAATCAGGGCTGTGTTGGTACCATGATTTTTTTCTAAAACAATGTTGCCGTTCACTTAGTGAATTGTTCCATTCAGCATTTTCCTGGACCTGCTGGTATACAATCCTCTCTAACACTTTACTTAGAGTGCAGAGGATGGATACTGGTCTGTAATTCTCAGCAAGTTCAATATCCCCACCTTTAGGGATAGGAGTGACCAAGGCAACTTTCCACACAGAGGGGACTTGGCGTTCAAGCAGTGATCTGTTTAGGAGCCAAGTGATTGGAGAGGCAATGATGTGAGCTGCGATTCTGAGGAGTCTGGGCTCTGGCTTGTCAAACCCAACAGAGCCCTAGGATTTGATTTTTTTTTTTTTTTAGTAATTTCTGGACCTCAGATTTAGTTGCAAGTTTGAAGGGAAAATTAGGGTAAGGGTTTCCTCTGTAAATGATTCATTGAGGGGGCAGAGGGTTATTTTTAATTTGTCCAGGTCAGTGAAGAGTGCATTAGCAGCATCTTATGGGTTGGTATAGCAGACACCATTTGTTACTATGTCACTTTCCTCATGGGTGGCGTTTCCCTTTAGGGGAGAGTTAATTTGGGACCAAAATTTTTTAGGGTCCGAAAGGTTTTTAGTTTGTAGGTTCTGGAGGTATTGTCTTTTAGCTGATTTTAGTTTCTTTTTACACTTGTTTCTCAGTTTTCTATATTCCACCCAATCCTTAGTTAGATTTGTAGATTTGAATTTTTCCCAGGCTTTGTCTCTCACCCTCATTTGTTTTTTAAGGTCACTGGACAGCCACTTTAAGAGTTTTCCCTTGACTCTGATTTGTTTTAGGGGGCATGCTTATTGGTGGCTGAGAGGACATTATTGATGAAGAAATCAAGGGCTGAGTCCAGATTGGGGGCTAGCTTGATCTGAGTTCAGTCCACCACTGCTAGGGTTTCAAAAATGGAGCAGTGTCGAAATTGGAACAATCCCGAGCCCAAAAAATTCTTGGTGGAGGGTTGGGATGGTCGGTTTTCGAGATGCCGAATATAGGGGCATAGTCACTTATGGAGTCTGCAAACATCCCAGCCAGTTTGAAACTACTAGGATTGGAAGCAAGAATCCAGTCTAATGCGGTGTGGTTTCTTGACTTAATGTTCAACCTAGTGGGTCCTTGGATCAGTTGGGTCAAGTTGGCTTCTAGCAAGCTGGATTTTATATCACTAATGGTGTGCTGACCCCAGTGGAGGTTAAAGTCACCAAGGATTATTTTCTCATGGTGAGGTAACCCCGGCATCAGAGCCAGAAGGCTCTTTTTTTTTTTTTTTTTTAACTTTATTCTTTTTCCTCCTTCCTACCTCCGGAGCCCACTCCTTCCATTCGCTCATGTCCCCCTTGCCCACCTTAGGGATCTGCCCCTAGAGTGCCCATCCTCCACTCCTTTTTTGCACAGTGGGGTCTGTCCTGTAAGTGGTCCGGGTGGACTTAGGGCGGCCTTCATCTAGGGCTGCCGGAGGGGATTTTCGTTTTCCTCCCTACGTCCCCTACCCACTGGGGCCTGAGCGGCTTAGGATGTACGTCCCGAGTGATGGCGTTGGACGACGCCAAGCCCTCACGGCCGCCCCTCCCGACTGTTAGGACGGAGCCGCCTCCATCCCTCTATTGTTGGTGCTTCCACCGGCTACCAGGGTGATGTAGAACATGGAGCGTTCAGGTTCCACCCCTGAGGAGGAGAGCATCGTTGGGACATCGATCCTCCCTCCCCCTGCCACCCCGCCACCTGAGTCTGTTCTGAACCCGTCGCCGGGCGAGCGTTATGAAGGTGTGGCGCGCTCAGCGCCAACCCTCCACGCCCACCGGCCGCTGCCAGAAGGCTCTTTAATGCATCTTTTGCAGTCTTAAGCAGGTTGTAGATGCAACCTATTAGCAGGGGCTTAGTCCCGCCAAGCAATATTTCAATGAACACTGCCTCGCCACCTGATTGGGCATGGTCTGGTGTTGCCACCAGGGAAGCATTTAGGGAGTTTTTTACGTAAATGATAACACCACCACCCTTCCAACCACACCTATCGTGTCTAAAGGACTTAAACCCCTGGAGCGCAACCTCATGCATTAGGATACTAGGCTTGAGCCAGGTTTCGGAAATGGCAATTACGTCAGGGGAGTGCATATTTACCCATGCCTCAAGTTCATGCATTTTAAGTCTGAGGCTGTTAATATTCATGTGGACTAGTTTCAGACCTTCGTCATTAGCCCAGACAGTCATAGAAGGTGACACAGTTGGAATATTAGGACATGGAGGGCCAGGGTTAGATTCATTATCCCTGGCGAGTAATAACTTAATGGTCAGCAGGAATTTCAGGAGTGACCTAAGGGGGGGTGAGATCTGATGTTTGTAGACTCTGAGATATTCCATAACCATATAGCAGTTTTCCTCTTTTCTAAGCCCATATATGGTGATAAGGGTAAGGTTAAGGTGGACTTGGGGGTAGATGCATGAGAAATTGGAGTACAGAGCATCTGTGGGCTGCCCCGTGTCCTACGTGAGAGTGAGCAGCAGTTGGTCTGTGCCCAGGAAAAGAAGTATGTAGGTACAGGGCAGCACAATACCCAGCGCCATATTAAAGCTTAAAGATGGGTCAATTAAGAGGAGGAAGTTCAGATTAACCCTCAAGATGTCTGACAACAGCAAGTTAGGGAAAAGCTTGGAGTAGAAAAATGTGGGCACAGAGAGTATCTAAGTGGAACTATTGAAAATGCATGAGGTAGGATAATGTGGGTGGTTAGGGTCCCCTTCACTAAAACAAGAGGCCACAGCGTCCTCCACTCTGAGCCGAAGCACCCCGAAATTTTTTAACTATAAATCCTGCACAAATTCTTAGTGTAAGTACACTGTACCACTAAAGGAAGCTGTGGGTCGTAGACAGCAGCGATTAAGAAAACAAGTCAGTACTGGTATGCTGGCGGAAAGGCGCCAGGTTCATATCTGCTGTTCACTGCTCCCGAGGCAGAGTGCCTTAGCTGGAAGTGGAGGGTGAGTTGTACCTGCTAGTCTAAGTGGCGGCGTTTTGGAGCTCCCAAGGCATCAAGTGTGTGTTGGAAGGGATCCTGACCTGCTAGTCTAAGTGGTGGCATTTCTGCCTCTCCTTACTTTCCCTTATATTTATAAAAGGCCCTTCTTTTTGCCCTGACCCTAGATGAGAACCATAGTGGTCTCTTCGACCTGTTCTTCTTTGTTATTTTGTTTATGCATGCCTTTAATGCCTCAAGGATAGCTCCCTTAATTGTCTTCCATTTCTCCTCCACTCTGCCTATGCCCTTCACCCCTTTTAATTTTTCCCTGACCAGCTCCCTCAACTTATTGAAGTCTGTCCTTCTAAAGTCAAGGACTTTGGTTCTTGAGTGCAGCTTGCCAGCCCCGAGAGTCAGCTCAAACCACAGAGTTGTGGTCGCTATTCCCCAGCTTTTCCCCCACTCTTACAGCACCCACTAACTCTGTGTTAGTGAGCAACGCATCAAGGATTGCGGACTGCCTGGTAGGTTCCTTAACTAGCTGTACCAGCAGGCAGTCCTGGAAGGCGTCAAGCAGTGACTGACTCCTGGTGCTCTTTGCCACCGGGACCTCCCACTCAATATCTGGCAAGTCTCAAGTCTCCTACCACCACCACATCCTCCTTCACTACCCCCCTTTTAAGTTCCTCGCTAGCTGGCCTGGTGGCGCTGAGGGTTGAGGTGCTGGACGCCACACCTCGTGCTATGCCGGCGACCCGAGTTCGGGAGCAAGCTCTGGTGCTGGTGATCGGCAGGGATGGGGCAAGGATCAAACACCCACTGGGCTGCTCTCCTCCCCCGGGGGGAGGGCTGGGGATAGTTCGCACTAACGGAGATCGGGGGCACTGCAGTGCGTCGGCTGCACGTTAATCATCGTGGCTGACGCTGGCAGGGTTGCCGTGCGCCAAAGTGTGAGGAATGCACCACGCAAGGGGTAGGCAGAATATGGAAAAACCCGGCCCCGCAGGGTAGGCGACGTCACCTGACCCCCATGCCTACCTCCGGATCCACCTCACCTGGCCTTCCAGTTCATCCGCCTGGGCCCTCACCCACAGCAAGAGTCTTATGTCTGTAAGTGCGCCCAAAGAGGAGGGGTGAAGCTGGTGGTGCTGACTCGGGGGAGAGGAGGTACAGGATCAAGGGGGACCTCAGGCAGGCAGGAACAGGCAGGATGCCTGAGAGAGGCTCCGCTGGACCATGACCGGGGGAGGATAAAAAAAAGTTCCTTGCTGAGTTCTCTGTCCCTTTCCTCCCCTTGACCTGGAGGCCTGTAAACTACCCCAATTGTATTTTTCTGCCTGTGGCTGCCATAAGTTGCACCCATATACACTCAGTTTCCCCAATGCCCCCATCTTCAGTCACTTCAGTGCCCTCCTGACAACTAGGGCGACCCCCCCCCCTTTGCTTTACCAGCCCTTTGATCCCTCCTGAATAATGTACATCCAGGGACTGTCATCTCCCAGTCATTGCTACCTGTGTTGTTTCTGTGATGGTCACAGGGTCCATCTCGGTGTGTGCCATCATTGCCTGGAGCTCGCTAAGTTTGTTCCCTAGGCTCCAGACGTTAAGGCATATACCCTTCTACTTGACTCCTGTCCTGACTCTGCAATTGTCCATCTGTCTGCTTGTTTTTTTTTCTTCCCTTCCTTTCCCTTATTGTCTTTGCCTTTAGTTTTTCCTCTTGCAACTGTCCCTTCCCTTCAGCTCTGTATACCTTACAGTGTTCCGTGTGCCCTTTTTTTCTGTATATCATCCCCTGGGTATGGGGGAGTACCATCTTGGATCCCCCTCTGCTCTTCCTCCATTGTGAATCCTCTAGACCTGGACTCCCCCAAAGTGAGCTTAAATGTCTGATATAGACATCAAACTTCTGTCTCAGTGTGCTGGCTCCTCTCTCGTCAGGTGAAGCCTGTCACCTTTGAAGAGTTGCTTATCCCAAAAATTCCCCTGATCCCCTACAAAGGGGTACCCCATGTCCCAACACCACCCCTTGAGGCTATTGAATTCTGCTATCTCAGTGCTCCTAATCCTATCCTGCCTTCCCCCGGACCCACACAGGGAGGACTTTGGAGAAGGCCAGGGAAACTGAGTGTGCTACCAACCTCTGCCCCAGTCTACAGAAGCTTTGCTTTACTGTCTCCACTGACTGGTTGGCCAGATCATTGGTACCCAGGTGCACCAGCACCCCCTGCTCCACCCCCACACCATCCTCCCTATTCTGTCTAGATCCCTGTTATCTGATGTTCCAGGCAGGCATCGGACCAACTCCTTTCCATCTGTCCCCCGACCCAGTCCGTTCCCCTAACCACTGAGTACCCGACCACTAGGACTTTTACAGCCCCTGGTGCAAATGTGCTGACCTGCCTGTCACCCAAGACCGACCCAGGGTTGCACTTGCAGAGTCAGAAGCCTGAGCCTCCTCCAGGGGTGCAAAAGGATTCGCCATCAGGATATAACTGGGCTGGATATCCTCTTTATGGCTGCCCCTTCTCACACTCCCACGCCCCACCACCCTACAGGACCAGTGGGTCTCTGACGGAGTGGAGATGAGGGGGTAGGCTCCTGTAGAGCTGAGTACACAGCTGGGCAGTCTCTAACCTGGCTGCCACCAGCTGAGCATGGAGCTCCGCAGTAGTCCTGCAGAAGGGGCAGTGCCCCCTGCTCCGGAGCACATCCCTGAAGAAGAGTGCACAACAGTTCCTACAACTGGGTGCCTCACCCCTGAACCACATCCTTCAAGGAACTGTATTGGTGAGAGAGAAACTTGAGTAGTGCCAACTAAGATTAGACTGTACTTCCCACCCTGGTGGGGTGAACCTGTAACAACTGGCTATTACAGCTGTCCGGTGACAATAAATATTCAAGTGTACAAGTGCATCCTGGAATTGTAAGGTGCTGAGGCTAAACCACAACTACAGACATGAGACCACCACACTGAAGAATCCCTTCTCACCAAGAATCCTCCCAAACCAGGCAAGGGAAGTTTCTCGATCATCACAGTGCCATCCACTGCACAACTCTAAGAATCCACCGAACAGCAGAATGTCCCAATGAACTTCAAACAGAACAAATTTAGTAACCCCCACCACTGTGCAATCTTGCAGACAACCACAATATGACCCCCCGCTAAGATTAGCTGACCACCACCATGCAAAATGTGTAGTTCACCTTAGCTTCCCACCACAATGCATCCTCGCAGACTGCAAGTATACCTGGGATCCTAACAGTCGGGGTCCACCTGGTCCTCTCGGGTCAGCTGAGGAGCAGAGTGGATAGCCACCTGCTGCCTCATTGGGCTGACTCTGATGGACAGACTCAGACGTTCCTTTCGCGTTGGTCCTTCACGTGGGGGGCTGCAGTGCAGGCGGCTGTTTGGTGGTCTGTTCCTTTAGTAGGGACAGGAAACAAAAGGCAGAGCCTAGGATTAGCCTGGCTTGGTCTGGGAGGCACGTTCTTTCCTCTGATTGTCTCCCGTTAGGATCCATTGTCTCTGTCAAGCTCCACTTGGGCTGCTGTGGCTCTAAACAAGGGAGAGGGTCTCCAACTAAATCTCCTGCCCCTTCTGGTCCATGGTTATTGTGGGAATGGCGTCCAGTGGTGACTGGTTTGAGAAATGCAGTGAATGGCATGAGTATCCATTGGGTGTTTTTTTGTTTTGTTTGTTTTTTTAATAGTTTGCACTCATCCTGGCTGCCCTCTT
The DNA here is from genome assembly GCA_016271365.2 of Neoceratodus forsteri. NCBI lineage: Eukaryota > Metazoa > Chordata > Ceratodontiformes > Ceratodontidae > Neoceratodus > Neoceratodus forsteri. The sequence goes on from CM028129.1 coordinate 1,422,341,401, forward strand.
CTGTCCAGTCAGGGTACCTGGAAGGTTGTCGAGCAAAGGCTGGTGTTGGGCTGGATCATCTGAGACATCACGTGGCGGGTGGAGGGCTTGGGCTGGTGGAAGGATGACCAGGTAGCTGGTGAGGCAAAATGGGGACAAAAACAGAAAGTAAAAAAAAGAGGGAGGTAGTAATTAACGGGTGGGATGGCCACTAGGGCCTGTACAGAGTAGGTAGGGTGGGTAGACTGGTTGGGCTGATAGGCCTTTTTCTGTCATCAGTGTGTATGTATCCTCATAGTTGGCGTAGGAGTTGGCTGGGCTAAAGCTAATGTAGTATGAAGAAACAGGGTATGGGGATGGAGCCCCCAACATAAACATATTTAAAAAACTAAGGTCACAAATGTAAGCAGTTACTTTGCTTCTGCTCCACTCCAGCCTATGCCTCAGTCACCATAGTGTAACTCACGAAAACTCAGATTCAGGGGCAGTCTGCATGAGGGTCCTTAGTACTCCACTTACACTGCATTTTCTACCCAGCTAGTCATATAACAACCCCCCTCCCAACTCCGAGCAGCCATGTAACGTGGTTCATGGTGTGGAGCCTAGATGTATTGTGGCCATCCTAGTGATGGTGGCTAGGAGTTTTCTTTCTGTCTGTTTTCTCCCTGCTCTTCCTGCACCCTTCTCACACTAGATGGTGCCACCAGTCTAATGGTGGCCTTGGACATGGCAGCAGAGCCCTGGCCCTGCCACAGGGGTCACTGCAGTGCCAGATGCGGAATCATCCCCTCACTGAACTGGGATGTGCTGTTGTGAGCAGATTTATATTCCAGCCTGGCCGCCTGCTCTGAGTGCCTTGTTTCTGCTCCTGAACCTTGGTAGCCAGCACAGCAGCACGCTGGGACATCACGCTGCCTGTAGCTAAGCATTTAATGTACCAGCAAGTTAAATGCTCCTGATGCAGGAACTGAGTAAAAATAAAGAAGTCAGCCATTAAAGGTGATGGGAAACCATTTTTATGTCTTTAGATGGTCTCCTGTTTTCCTTTAGTGTCTGTCCCATATTTTGATAGGCTTTGAGCTTTTCAGTTAAATCTATAATCACTTTTTATTGCCTTTGACATTTTCTCACCTCAGTAGCTGCTGTTTCATTTTTTCATATTGATTTAAAAATTCTATATCATGAGATGCAGCATTTTTGACTGTTCAGATGAAAAGCATGAACTTGTTTAACTGATGTCCTGGAATGTCTTGGAAATATGAAAAGAAAGACTAGTAATTGTTGAGAGGGAAACACATCGTAGGTCTGAGGGCACTGCTGAGTGAGATTCATTGTCAAACAATTACCTAAGCAAATCAGAATGTATTACTGACATGGAAAGAAAAACTAAAGGACATTTAACAGTTAAAAAAAAAAAAAAAAGTCCCTCTCACTTTTAAACCTTAGTTACATCTGCCCACAACCAAGGACAAATGCAGAACCTGACCTGTGAGAGAGGGCATGTTTGCTAGGACACGAGATGTCCACTGTTCTTTTCAACAGTGGCCGGGTATCTTTAACCTCCTATTGTGTATAGTGGAATGCTGTTATGCATGAAATTCCATGCATGGAATATGCTTGTTCTGCTGCAGTAGTGATGTCATTATGTTGTTCTGCTGCAGTAGTGATGTCACTACTTCAGCATAGCCACTTGGAATCCTGGCCCATTGTTGCTTTCCTCTATTCCATTCTGTGGTGACAGTGTGCTAGAACCTCTAGAGACTTTTCAAGTCAGTTTCATTATGAAAAAAAAAAAAAACCACAAGGCACACATTTCGCATAGTACTACTATACACTATAAAAAAATATAGGATGAGCAACTTTATGTACAACTTATGTGATTCTGTCTATTTCGGGTTCTGATTCTCATGGACCCTTCTCGAAGCTGCTCGAGGTCAGAGGGAATCAGAACCCCTCTGTGGCAGAACACACTGGTTGTGCATAGTTGCTCCTCTAGTATTCTCTATGTTACACATCCACCCAAGACAAGTATAGGGCTACCTCTTCGTTTTTATTTTGTTGTATGCCATCATGTTCACCAAAATGTTTTTTTGCCACATGTTATGGGCTGTACATATCACTTGCTTCCTGTCAGCTCTGCTGGGTTTATTTTCTTCTCCATGTAATGGCTGCAAAACAGTTAAAAAAAAATATCCGTTTTAAAAAACAAATTTGTATTTTTGGAGATCGGCAGTATGAATGCTGTGGTTAGACGGCATCTTGGTTTAATGTCTCTTCTGAAAAATGCCCCTTGTAACAGGCCCGTTGACTGTCAAGTCTGTGTGCATCACAGGAAGCTACAGGCTGCTCCTTATGGGCCAGAAACTGGTTATCACAATACTTAACTGAAGTGCTTTGTGACTATGTTTGTTATCTTCGGCTGTGTGCAGACTATGCAGCATGTTGGTAATTAGGATTTCAATTAGGGATCTGAGTAAAAAAAAAAAAAAGAAAAAGAAAAAAAGACTAAGGAAAACGTTAAATGTATTCAAGAACTGTGCAGCGTACTAAGGCTAGGTTAGTAAACAACAGATTTAACTTCTGTAAATTACAGTGCCACTTAGAAGGGGAGGATCATGGGGCAAATGTGAGTGCTGTGATGTGTCCCACAGTATTGAATGCATTTCAGTAAGTTACAAGTAAGGATGAAGCCACGAGAAAGGATGGGTCTACTATGGAATTAATCCATGGTTGGGGGGCGGGTTGGCGGCCGAGTGCGTCCAACCACCCAACCATGGATTAATTCCATTGTAGACCCATCCTTTCGAGTGGCTTAATCCTCTTGTAACATGGCTAGGTTTTTAGGAGGTTACTCTGTATTGTTATTACTATTATTACACAACACTATTATCATTAACAAACTCCATTGAAAATAACAGTTTTCTGTCTCTCACTACTGTCTGTACCGTTCTATGCACTTCCAAACGTGTGCATGCAAGTTGCAGATTTGCACTCTATCAATATACTGATGTGCTTTTTGCTGCGTGTACATGAAGTGGCCTGTATCCAGCACTCACATACAGACTGCTGACTCTAGCCGATTTGTTTTCTGTGTGTTTTGCCATTCGTTTCAGCTCCCTTTTACTATGGCTCTGCATTTGTTTGATGTTGCACTCTGGGTATTTCTCTGTATCTCCATGCTACCATAGACACCGCGCTACAGCTATGGCCGATGGGCACTTTTCTGCCGCGTCGTCGCATTTCTCCTATTGTGGCTCCCTCGTACTACGCCTCATTCCACTGCTGCACTGATAACGTGCTGTTCCCCCAGCGGGTTCTACTCACCGCCTTTCCTGTGCTTCTCCTCACGCCTACTGACATTCTTTTTTTTTTCTTAACAAACCCTGCTCTATTTCTACTATTCTGTTCCTGTTCACACTGCTGTGTCCTACACTACCTGTCTCACTCAGTGAAGTGTCTGACGTCACTTGCTCTGCTGCGACTCAGACGGCATGGACCTAAGCCCTTTCCATGTTGAGCTGTGCAGACAGTGCTCTCTGCTGACCGCTTCTGCGCAGCACCGGCAACATAGAAACATAGACTTTGACGGCAGATAAGGACCACTTGGCCCACCCAGTCTGCCCATTTCCCTACCTACTGGATAAGCTGCAGATTCTAGTTAACCAACAGCCTACTTCCTGCAACCCCCCACTATAATTACCTTGTGTCTGTCCCATGCATGTTTGAATTCCCCCACTGTTTTAGATCCAACGACCTCCTCAGGAAGGCTGTTCCATGTATCCACCACTCTCTCTGTGAAAAAAAATTCCTCACATTACCCCTGAGCTGTCCCCCCTCTATCTTTAAATTGTGCCCCCTTGTTCTTACACATCTCTTTTTCTGAAAGATGCTACCCTCCTGGACTTTGTTGATTTCCTTGAGGTACTTGAAGTTTTATATCATGTACCCCCCCGTCCCTCCTTTCATCAAGAGTATGTATATTAAGCTCTCTCAGTCTCTCTTCATATGGTTTCTGCTGCAGACCCTGCACCATTTTAGTTGCCCTCCTCTGGACTGCTTCCATCCTGTCTTATGTCCTTGCGTAGATGAGGTCTCCAAAACTGCACACAGTACTCCAGATGGGGTCTCACCAACTGTCTGTACAGAGGGATAACCACTTCTTCCCTTTTTCTACTTGTGATGCCCCTTCCTATGCATCCCAGTATCCCCCTGGCTCTCCTTACCGACTTTTCACATTGCTTACCCACCTTTAGGTCATCCGATATGACTACCCCCAGGTCCCTTTCCATTTTTATTGTTGTTAGTACCTCCCCTGCTATTGTGTACTCTTCTCCTGGGTTTTTGTTTCCCAGGTGCATTACTTTGCACTTCTTTGCATTGAATCTAAGTTGTCCTATGTCTGACCATTCCTCCAACCTTGCCAAGTCCCTTCTCATCTTTTTTACCCCACCCCCTTGTGTATCAGCTCTGTTACAGATCTTTGTGTCATCTGCAAAGAGGCATACCTTTCCCTCCAGACCCTCTGCAATGTCACATATAAAGATGTTAGAGGACTGGACCCAGTACTGAGCCCTGAGGTACTCCACTAGTAACCCCCCTTTCTTTGGAATGTGTTCCATTCACTATTACCTTCTGTGTCCTGTTGTGCAGCCAGTTTGCTACCCAGGCTACCACCCTGGGACCCACTCCTAGGCTGGCTAACTTGATTATTAATCTTTTGTGCGGGACTGTGTCAAATGCCTTGCTAAAGTCTAGGTAGGCCATATCCACAGCCCTCCCTGGTCTATTATTTTGGTCACCCAGTCAAAGAAATCAATTAGATTCTGTCTGACATGACCTTCCTGCTGTAAATCCATGCTGCTTTGGGTCCTGTGCCCCGCTGGCCTCTAGGTACTCAACAGTTCTTTCTTTCAGAAGTGATTCCATCATTTTCCCTACCACTGAGGTCAAACTTACAGGTCTGTAGTTTCCTGCTTCTGCCTTGCTCCCACTTTTGTGAAGGGGAATCACATCTGCCCTTCTCCAGTTCTCAGGTACCGCCCCATCCTTCCATGATCTGTTAAAAAGCGTGGTCAGTGGTGTCACTAGGTCCTCCCTTAGTTCTTTTAGGATTCTGGGGTGAATCCCGTCAGGCCCCATTGCTTTGTCCACCTTGAGTTTTAGGAGTTCTTTCAGGACTCTTTCTTCTGTGAATGGACTGGTGTCAACCCCCCTACCCAGAGTGCCTCTATTGTCTGGTTTAGGTAACTCCTCCTCATCTTCTTTTGTGAATACTTAGCAAAAGTATTCATTCAGTATCTCTGCCTTTTCACTGTCTCCCTCTGCCCACCTCCCCTCTCCTTTATTAATCTTCACTATCCCTCCCTTAACCTTTCTATGCTCCCTAATGTACCTATAACAGGTTTTATCCCCCTTCTTAACTGAGTTGGCTATTTTTTCCTTGGTTTGGGCCTTTGCTAGTCTAACTGCCTTCCCCACTTCTTTCTGCTTTAATTGATACAGTTCCCTGTCGTGCTCCTTCTGTGATTCCTTATACTTTTTGAATGCAGCTTTTTTCTCCTTAACCTTCCCTGCCACCTCTTTTGAGAACCATAGTGGTTTTTTACTCCGCTTTGTTTTCTTTATTTGTTTCACACAAAGGCTTGTTGCCTCTATGATGGCAGTTTTGATTTTTCTCCATTGTTCTTCCACCCCTCCTTTTTGGTCATTTGCTAGTGCATTTTTCAGGTATTCACCCATTTTGCCAAAGTCAGCCCTTCTAAAGTCCAGTATCCTTGTTTTTGTATGGCTTATCTCCATGGTTGTGCTCATTGTGAAGCACACTGTGCAGTGGTCGCTTGTTCCCAGGTGTCTACTGACTTCTAAATTTGTGATCCTCTCTCCATTTGAGAGTACCAGGTCTAGTATTGCTCCCTCCCGAGTGGGTTCCAACAGTAGCTGTCTAAGGCCTGCCCCCTGCAGGGCATCGAGAATGACCCTGCTCTTGGATGTGGCTGCAGTACATGTTATCCAGTTAACATCTGGCATATTCAGGTCGCCCATCAACAGTATCTCCCCTTTTTCAGCCATTTTGAGAATGTCCTCCATCATTTTGTTGTCCATTTCCTCCCCCTGAGACGGGGTCTGTATACAACCCCTGTGCGGATTGTGATGCCATTCCCTGTCTCCAAGGTGACCCAGGCAACCATTGTCAAATTATTTCAGTACGCCCCCGCCTGCTACCATGATCTACTGTGGTATTAGACCATGGTTACTGATGTACCACATGATGTGATTCCTCCAATGTGATTCCTTCATTTTCTTGTCCTTTTTTATGCCATGTTACAAAACAAATTAAATCTATTAAGCAACCATTTCTAATTTTTGTAAATTATCCTTGAATATTCCTACTTTTTTCTCATACAACTATTTTTTCCAAAAAGGGTAGTTCATTTGTTTCTTGTGATGAGTTTACTAGTGAGGTCATACAGCTGTGCAATCATTTTAGCCTTGAGTTGTTGCCTTGGAGGTGAAATCTGAAATTATGAAAATTCAAACTCTTCACTGTAGGCAAACTCCGTCTAGCATTCTAGCAGCAGATTTATTTCTCCACTGAAGTGTTCAAATGTCCCAGAGTTGTATTCCAGTCCTGGTGGTTAAGTCATAGAATTGTTTTTAATTTTATAGCTAAACGTTTATTTAGTCATAGCTTTCAATATCTGCGTTAGTGCAGAGGAGTTTTGTTGTTTTATTTGTAAAATTGTGTCTTTTCCGTGTTTCCTGGAACCGGTTCCTACCTAGCACTTTTAATCGTAACAGTGCTTTAAAGATGTTACAGATCTGTTTGGCTATATTTAAAAAAAAAACAAAAAAAAACAGTTGCCCAAAATTAAAGAAATAGCAGAGGGAAGGTTTCATGGTAGTCAGGAGGCCCGGAAGGGTGAGGGACGTCAACAGGAGACTCTTCATCATTGCATGTTGACATTCCTGGAGCACAAAAAGTGGAGAAAAAATATCCTGCTGGTGCATGATGACAGATGGACCTCCCTGACTTTGGGGGCAAGGCAGCCTCAAACTGCCACGGAGGTTGTTGTAGGAGTAACGGTAAGTCACAGAGATGGTGGGTGGCTGGGCTGGGGAGGGCTACCAAGATCAGGGCCTGCAGGACAGTACCTGTGATAAACCGAAGGGGGGAAAAGAAACCTGACATGGAAAACCACCTCATTTGTACATGGTTGTCCAAACTTTATTTTTATTCAGTTATGCCAGAGTACATATGAAATATATCGTCACTAGCCAGACATAAACTCTTGCTACAGAATTTTCTGTGCCTCTGCTTAGCTGTGCTATATCTTTTCTTTTCCTTTCTGTCCCAGCTCTTTGTTCGCTTTTTAATTTTTGTTTTCAGTGTGTGTTTTTCCGTTTCTTTTCCAGCCCCTCTCAAAAGCTCCCTGTTGTCCTGCCACTTGATTATTCACTGCCCGTTTCCTGTGTGCCCGCCTTCCTCCTTTGTTTCTATAGCCCTCCCCTGTAGCTGTTAACCCTACATAACCCCTCTCCTCTCTTTCTTCCCCTAGGAGCCGGCCCGTCTGCCTCAGGCGTGAAGTTTCGATCCTTAGGTGGCTACCTGCCACCTCGCGTACCGGACCCCCACACGGTCCTGACTTCAGGAGACCGCTCAGCAGGTACGACAGAGCTCATCGGAGAAACCGCAACGCAGTAGAGCTGCGTTTGAACTTGTGTGTCTTGGCGCCTTTTTTCCTGGCTGAACTCCCTACTGTTTGAACTTATTTCTGCTTTGCTCACCTCCGTATAATTTCTATTTCTGCTGCCTGATCACAGGGGGAGATTTTCGCCCTCCCCGCACCCCTCCTCCTACCTTAATTATATACGCTTCTGGCTCCTCCCTCTTAAACTCTGCCGTGCTCCTGTTGGCTGTTGCTTGTATATCCTCTGTTGTTCTGCAGAAACACTTCTCTTATACTACCACCCCTTATACAGTGGGCTGCAGCTACTATCTGTCAGCTATTTTTCCTTTCTCTATCTACTCCTTGGAAAACATTATGGAGCCACCAAAACACTAATCCTATCCCTCATTGCTATCTTCCTTGTTAACAATGCTCATGTAAGCTGCAGTGCTCCAAAAGCCTATCACATTGCTCTCATGGGACCCTTCCTGAGTGTGTATCAAGATGCAGATTGCACCAGCGTGGAACCCTACCTACCACTAATCTACAAACTCCCATTTCACTGCTGCAAAACTTGGACAACGACTCTAATCCTAACGGCTGCCTTAATCTGCCGCCGCATGTCAGCCCTGGCAATATATAAACTCAGGCATATCCTGTTTCTACTACCTGTTGTGCTGTTACTACTTACCCTCACATGGCTTACGACTACCCCCTTCTCCAATACTGTTGCCCTCCCCATGTCAAAATATGACTTCCATTTCTCAAATCTCCTAATTCTATCATCAGAAGGATGTGTCCCTACCCCTTTACTAATCCCAAAGGGGATTCTCTACCTAGTGGCTACATATCTAAAGAAGCTTTTTTTTTTTGGACCCTATCTCTTCATCCTTTCATACATCGCAGACTATGGTTTCTTATTCTCTTGGCTATCCTACTATCGGGAGATGTTGAACTAAACCCAGGCCCCCTGACTGGCTACTCTCACTCGGATGAATTGCTAAAAACTAGAAAAGGATTGTGTGTTGTGCATCACAATATCAGAAGCCTAATGCACAACTTTGCAGACCTGGAGGCTTGGGTGACACTTTACAATCCTGACATACTCTACTTATCAGAGACATGGCTTAAACCATCCATTCCTGACTCCTTATGTTCCTTGCCTAACTATAATATACTACGGAAGGACAGGCTCACATCCAAACAGGGTGGTGGTGTCGCCATCTTCTTCAGGGATCATTTAGATCTCTCAGTTGTCACTACTCCACCCCTCTCCTGCTGTGAATCTCTACATGCACTACTTACACTTGGGGCAAAAAAAATACACATCGTATGCGCATATAACCCCCCTCAAAGTGGACAAACTGGCCTTAAAGATTTTCTTGACCAAACATCCCAACACATAGGTCAAAATGAAGTGCTTATCTTAGGGGACATTAACCTAAACTGGCTGGGAAAAAATCAAAGCACTCTTCTCTCCTTAATACAAGGACACCTTCTGCACCAACTCATAGCCGAACCTACAAGAGTCACTCCACATACAAACTCTGGCACCCTAATCGACTGGGTATTAACAAATCGTCCAGGGCATACCCATACTGCAGGCACCCTAGCTGATGCAATAACAGATCACTCCCCTGTTTTTTGCATCTGGAGCCCGGCAGCTACTCCTCCCCCACCGCCGAGTTACATTACCTTTGGGAACTATGCTAACCTTGACAAAGCTAAGTTTCTTCTGGATGCATCGCTCATTGACTGGGCCAGCCTATATCAAGCTAACGATGCTCAGTCTGCTCTTGGAATATTTCTTAGCTATTTTAGCACCCTACAGGACAAACATACCCCCCCTTATAACCAGTCGTGTTAAGGGCAAGCAGACGAAGTGGCTAAAAAAAGACCTGCTTGTGATGCTTAAAAGGGACAAGAGCTGGTGTCATTTCAAGGCCTGTGGACTGCAAGCTGATTTTGACTACTACAGGACTCAGCGGAATGCATGTAGGAAACAATACGAAATGCAAACAGCACGTACTGCAAGGGCCTTTTAAAAAGTGCTGCAGGTGATCCTAAAAAATTCTGGGCTCATGTCAAAACTCTCATGGGCTCCACTCACTCCGCCATCCCAAATGACTTGGTTCTCAATAGTATAAACTGTAATGATCCCCGCACTATTGCGAATTTCTTTAACCAGCGGTTCTCTAACCTTACCCAACACACCTCCTCCTTCCCCACTACTCTACCTCAAAACTCTCATCTATCCACTTGTACAGGAGCAAAGCCACCAATCTTTCACTTTAAGGCCATGTCAAGGATAGATGTCTTAAAACTCTTAAATACAATCTTGGACAGTACTAGCATAGGCTCTGATCATCTTGAGAACCACGGCTCCTAAAACTTGCAGCTCCTTTTATAGCTTCACCACTGACAAGAATTTTCACCCTCTCCCTATGCCACGGCTCTGTCCCGAATGTCTGGAAGATAGCCAGGGTCACGCCAATCTTTAAAAAAGGAGACACCAAAGATCCCTCAAACTACAGGCCCATTGCAATCTTATCTGCCCTTAGCAAAATACTAGAGAAGCTTGTTGCCAGGCAAACTATTGATTTCCTTCTCAAACATAATCTCCTCTCGGTTAAGCAACATGGTTTTCATAAGGGGCATAGCACTACCACTGCCTTGCTCAAATTTACTACAGACACCCTAGCTGCCATGGACTCTGGGTCTCCTCACACCGTGCTGTGTTTGTTGATATGACTAAAGCCTTCGACCTTGTTAATCATCCCATACTCCTTGGTATGCTTCCTCACTAGGCTTCCCATCATCTGTGGGAACCTGGTTCTCAAATTACCTATTGAATAGGGTCCAAGTTGTTAAGTACAATAACACTCTCAACCGCAACCATCAATATAGGGTTCCCAGGCTCCATCCTGGTCCCCTTCTTTACATTATTTGTAAATAATATAACCAGGGCCTGAGTTTTCAGTGATTCACGGATGCGGAAACCAGCGGAAATATCCGCGGAATTTGCCATCACCCGCGAATTCTGGGCCTCCCGCGAACAAACGCCCGCTTCATTTGCCGACGGGTGCCCAGTCCCCGCCGGGCTTCACTGTCCCTCCCAATGGCCATGCCACGCTGGGAGCCCACCCCAGCATGGCAATCAATGATTTTGCCGAGGGTGCCCAATCCCATCGGCTGAACGCCCTCCCCAGCCCTTGTGACACGCTGGGAGCCCACCCCAGCGTGGCAAACGTGCTAATATTTTTTTTTTGCTGGACGGGTGCCCAATCTCCGTCGGCTGAACGCCTCCGCAACAGCAGCACGCTGGGAGCCCACCCAGCGTGGCAAGCGTCCCGTGACGCTTTTTTTTTTTCCTGTAAACAAAACTGTCCCACGGCGCATCTCCCGAGCCCCTCCCACATCCCGCACCCACCCACTGTGCACCCAGCCTCCCCAACCCCACAACCCCATACTTACCTCCGACTCCGCGCGACGATCTTCGGTGGACCGGGAACACGCCTGCACTCTTCAAAGGCGATCGCGAACTGAGGAAATGCCGTAAGCTGTATAATGGGCTAGATAGGAGGGGTTCAACTTTATTGCATATCTCAGGTAGTTTTGATGAGAATACAACATAAGTTTTTGGCATGATGTCGATATCGCATTGGAGCTCAAGGTGATTGCCGCAGTGACTGCGCGAAATCACCCCTTCGGGACCAATACCGCCATGACAGTGACATCATTCATGAGAAGGGGCCCAAAACCCCCATGTTGAAAATTTGGTGCCAAAATTCCAAAAAATGACTGTTTAACGAGCGTCCGTTGCGCAGTTCCTACTCAGGCTCGTAAGTTCGCGAAATTTCAATATTTTCACTCCAGAGTTTCAACATTGCCATTTCACCACACTGTCTTATGAGCAGTACAGCTGTCATTTTTCACATCTCACCCAAAATGTGTTTCCACCCTTGTAGCGCAGAATGGTGCAGTCGGTGTGTGAAATCAATGTACGGGACAAATTAAGAAAATCACAGTGACACTGTTCATGAGCAGAGGTCTTGAAATGGCTATGTTGAAAATTTGGTGAAAAAATTCCAAAAAATGACTGTTTAACGAGCGCATGCTATGCAGTTCCTACGTTAGGCCTCGTAAGTTCACAATTTCAATATTTTCATCGAGAGTTTCAACATTGCCATTTCACCACACTGTCTTATGAGTAGTACAGCTGTCATTTTCACATCTCACCCAAAATGTGTTTCCACCCTTGTAGTAGAATGGCTTAGTCGGTGGCGAAATCAGTGTTCGGACAGATTAATAAAATCACAGTGATACTGTTCATGAGCAGAGGTCTTAAACTGGCTATGTTGAAAATTTGGTGACAAACACCCATAAAATGACTGTGTTACGAGCGTGCATTGTGTCAGATATGGTAAAAATGTGCCGAAGAATTGCCGCAGAAATTGGTGTTGAGTGCCGCAGAAGTTCTGCGGCAAATGAGAACTCTGCCGCAGAACTTTGCTCCGATGTGCCGCAGAAAAATCGGGGCCCTGAATTTAACTTCTTGTATATCATCCTGCTCATCCCTTCTTTATGCAGATGATGTCGTATTGTACTCAAGCTCTAAAAATATTTCTGAAATGAACTCCAACCTCTCAGTGGACTTTGTTAACTTACAGGTCTGGCTTACTGAAAACAAGCTGGTTCTCAATGAAAGTAAAACCCAGGCTATGCTGTTTGGATTGACCTCTAAACTTAAGTCTTCCCAAGGGAACTTCAAAGTATCCAGTACTACTGGCTCCCCAATTAGTATTGTTACTTCTTTCAAATACCTAGGCATTACTCTGGACCAGTCTCTTGACTTTGACCTGCATGTACAATCCACTTGTAAATCTGTAAACGCAAAACTGGGCATAGCAATCAAAACTAGCTATGCTCTTACACCCTCTGCTAGGTTGGCCATTGCTCAGGGCATCCTGCTTCCCTCCCTGACATATGGGGTACCAACCTACGCTATCATGCATAAATCTACACTAGGTAGATGGGATGTTGCCTATAACAACATATGTCGATTTGCCTCCTCATCGACACGACTAAAGCACCATTGCCAGCTTTATGCCGACCTAGGCTGGCTATCACCCTCTGCAGTCAGACTACACTCCCTTGGCTCTCTGATTGATAGCATCATGAGGTCTCAAACTCATATAGCGCTTTCAGACTTGCTGTTTCCTCAGTCATCCCCTTATGATCTACGCTCGGTTGAGAAATCCTTTCTAAATGTCCCAAGATTTAAAACCTCAAAAGGTGTTAGTGCCTTCTCCTACTTTGCCCCGAACTACTGGAACACACTGCCTCCTGTGGTACGTCAGTCTCCGTCACATGCCACTTTCAAAAATGACCTCCGCAAATACTTATCCCTCTCAGAGGGTTGCTCTTGCTTTAAACCACCATAATTGGGATTCTCCTCAGCTCTTCCCCCATCTCTCCCCTACAAAATCCTATTACCTGATAGTCATCTGTTATCTCTTCTGACCCTCTCCTCCCCACTCTTCTAGCAAATGGTCACCTCCTTGCTAAGATAGTAATCAAGTGCCTTCTGAACTCTTAGCTACCTTATGCTCCCACTTATACCTGGCCCTGTACTGTGCCACGCACTTATATCTGAAGTGAGATGCAAAAACTATACTTCCTGCTGGTGATACAGTAGCGTCTCGCTGTTGAAATACCTTCTCAATTATGTTGTACCCTGTCTAAACATACTGCCTTAAACTGCATTCTTTCTGTATCATTCTAATCTTTAGCTTTTACATCTGAAAATGTACCTGATTTCCTGTACTGACTACCCAGCTATGTAACTGTTTTTGGCTCACCATTTGTATGATGATAACCGTGATCTGTATCCTATTGCTGTAACCTGACTGTTTTATGATATTATGTCTTACTATACTTTGCTAGCTAATTGTCTGAAGTCTCATCTTAACATTGCCTGTACTGTATTGTGTTAGTCTGTAACTTCCCGGGTCGTGTCTGAAAATAGTCATTTCTATGGCTAGTACACCACTTACCCGGTAAAGAAAAACTAAATAAATAAATAAAATAAAATAAAATAAATGGTTCCAAGGCATAGAATTACAAAAGTATATGGTTTTATAGTAATTCAGATGAATAGTGCCGCCCCAGACAGGAGCGGGTTGATTTGCCATAATTATTTAAAAAATTAAAAATAAAATTTCCTTGCACCCAGCTACTCTGTATTCATCCGCCTAAATTTGCAAACAATATTAGGTTTGCTAAGCTTATTTTGAATGTATTTTACTTGTTTAAAATGTCTTTGGCTGTTCAGCTTCTCTTTCTCTGTTTTCATCTGGCTACGCTTAGTGAGATGGAAGCAGATACAGAGACAGGAGTCGTTGCAAGAAGGTGGACGCTTTAAAACATGTAAACTAGATTCAAAAGAAACATGGGGTCTCTAATATACTGTAGATTGGGACCTGGATGGGTGGGTGGTTACTGAGCAGCTGGGTGTGGGGAGTTTATTTTGGATGAACTATTTCTCTGCCTTCACTACCAGCTCACTTACATCATCCTCAGCCACCAGTCCCATCACCCACTTTCCCTAAGACTTACCAGGCACCGAGCAAGTTTCCAACTGATTTTCCCCCATGGTGAAGGGGTGAGGGTCACCCCCTCCACCCCCGGAGCACACAAATCCATATGCCCAGAAGCTTGCCTTATCAGTGGTATGGGGCCTGCAGAGGGACATTAAGAGTCATCTAGCCAGTTGAGGTTTTTCTTCTTGTGTTTTCTCTCCTGCTCAGCCCAGCGTGCATTGATGCACCACACTTGAGTATTAACATCCAAAGGCTGTCCTTTCCCTTCTGAGGTAATCCCTGCTGTGCAACCTCTTGACTTTCGCTAGGAGGCTGGCTAACAGTGGGACTCCAGAACCCCTTCCACAAGAGAGGAGAGCTGGCCCTAGAATGCTGAGTTCCCACTCCCTTGGCCGCCGTCCCCCCCCCCCAAAAAAAAAACAGCTCGAGTTCACTCCCATGCTTGGTCACTGGTGTAGCAGGTGGTAATGCTGCCACTGTGCTACCAGGCTGGCTGTTTTTTGTGTTTTTTTAAATACACAAAATTAGTAGAGTTTTATTTCGCAGGGGGTAGGAAAGTGGTAGCTGGATGTGATTACTGCATATAGATTTGATATGGCAAAAGATTCTAGGATCTAAAAGTTGTTGTATTGCAGTAGTGACATAGCTACTGATGGGGTGCTCAGAATTGTTTAATTCTAGGAACGTGGATATGATGTTCAGTCCACCCTTCTGGCGGTGTCCTTTCCCCTTTAAGACTTGCTGAAATATCTTCAAGCTTGCTCCTCCCACCCATCTGGGTGGTAACTCCCTCTGCACCACCCCGTGACGTCTGATCTTCCCTTCTGCTGGAGGAAGAAGAAGGTTCTCCTTACCGCTTTCACGCTGAAGAGGCCCTTTGCTTTTTTCTTCAACTTTCAATTAAAAAAACGTTGTCTTCATGCAGTTCTACTTCTTGCTGCCGAAATGGACAATGTGAACTCCGCTCCAGGGTTCCTGAAATATGGTTGTGGGCAAAAGATGTCCCAAACGGATCCACACACCTTGTGTGTATATTGCCTGGGCCATGAACATGATACCCATGCCTACTGCCTTTGCTGCACTTTCCATTCCTCTATCTTGGAGGATCGCTTAGCTGTCTTGCTCCTTGGCCATCTGGATGATCAGGACTCTCCATAAAATCCAAGAATGCCTGTCAGGTGGACTCCGCGGCTGTGGGTTCCGCTGAACAACTTGTGGCATTTGTGGAGACTACAGCTCAGGCCTCCTCGGCTTCAGCCTTTTTGCTGATCTCCATGAATGCCTCCTTTTCTGGGGCATTTAAGGAACTGTGTCAGGCCCTTCTCACCCTTGGGCAGGGTCCATAGGGCATGAAATAAAAAAATAAAAAAAATCTAAAAAAGAGGCCAAGAACCGGCCTCATCATCGGTCGTGGGATCGGGAGTGCTCTCTGGTTTTTGATTCCCGCACTTCACTGAAGTTGCCGACTACAGT
The DNA here is from genome assembly GCA_016271365.2 of Neoceratodus forsteri. Taxonomy (NCBI): domain Eukaryota; kingdom Metazoa; phylum Chordata; order Ceratodontiformes; family Ceratodontidae; genus Neoceratodus; species Neoceratodus forsteri. The sequence goes on from CM028129.1 coordinate 1,422,357,122, forward strand.
TGGTGCTTCGGCTCTAGCCTCTGACCCCATGGTCTCCTTGTCAGGCCAGTTGGTCGAGACTTAGGTTGACACCCCTGAGATCTTTCTCAAACCAGTCGACCCGTTGTCTGCCGAGTAGATTGATACCTCCCTCTCCAGAACTCTGGTCCTACCACTTTCTCAGGGAGGGATGGACCAGGACAGTGTTCTACCCCCTCTTGATCTGGAGCATCCAGACCAAGAAAAGCTTCGCCAGCCAGTTCGAGACCCGCTGTCGCCCCCGTCAGTCGAGGTCATGGTCTCGCCTCGGAGCCCCAACTTGGGCAGCCCCCATCGATCTCGACACTTACACTCTTTGTGCTTGGGTAAGTGGTGCTACTATTCCTCATCCTTGTCAGGTGATGAGAGGCAATGGTGCAAGTTGCATCGGTGCTACGAGGATCTCATGACAACAACTTTGGTTTACCTGGGAGAAGCTGGTTCCGGCTAACCCAGCCCTTCCTTGGCTACTGCTACCAGAACTGCAGTTGACCCCGCCTCGGCAGGAGGTGAGCCGTGTGGTCCTGGTGCGGTCCCTTCCAGCCTTTCCACCGATCTTGGTGGAGCCGCCACCCAAGCAGTTTCTCTCCGGCGCTCTGACTAAAGATGCTCGTCTAGGCAAGGGTTTACCCCATCGGCTGTCGGTCATCATCACCCTGGACTGCACTTTCAGGGTGAATGGGGACTCGGGTGATCGACCACTCTTCCATGATTCTTTGGAATCGAGGTTATCCTCCCTACCATTTTGACCACTGGATGTGGAGTCAGCATGGGACCTCTCGACGGATCAAGGGCCCACGTCCTTCATGGGTTTTCTCTGTCTTATTTCTGAGTCTACAGGTTTCCAGTTGGAGCCCATTCAAAAGCAGGAGCAGTACCTGCTGACCGAGATCCTCGACCTGGGGTGACTCTCCCATGGAAGACTTCCCAGTTCAGGATACTATCCTTGGTACTACCCTGGAACTGTGGCAGCACCTGGCCTCCTGCCCTGCGCCTTCGGCCTGGATGGCCCGCAAGTATGCAGTTCCTACTGGTTCCCTGTTGGGATTCATGGAACACCCCTCAGCTGAGGGTCTTGTGTCTTTTTTTTTTCTCTCACTCCACTCTCCTGAACTCTTTCAGGAGTGGTCACACAGGGTCTTAGTCCTTATCCCGCCCATCTGAAGCCCCTCTCATCCCTTCCATCTGCCTTCACTGCCGCCCGGTTCCCCGGCTCAGAGTCCCCCGAGGTAGGACTGCCATCTAATAATATGTAATAATCCAGTCTGGTGGAGCGAGGCGGTGGAGAGCACACAGGGATGGGAGCCCGACACTGGGCATGGCGGACCGACCTTCCCCCTCGACCCTCCGCCACCTATCAGGAGGTGGAGGGTTTTCTGATTTTTTTTTTTTCCTTGTTCCACCTCACCCCACCCCCAGTGGAGCCGCGACGTGTGATGATGCCAGGGAGTGTCTTTTCGTGGCTCGTGGCTCCGTAACCCTCTAGATAAACCCTGTAGTGTTGCGGTACCTCCAGTCTCCACCGGAGGTCGCTGCAGTGCTGGGCATAGTCGCTGGATCCCCCCGAGGAAGGAGAGCTGTCCTCCAGACGCTCGATCCCTCCTCTTCCCTGCCGACCCTCGGCGGCCCAGGCTCATTCCCGAACCCGGATCACCGGCATAGCATAAGCTGTGGCATCCAGTGCCTTAACCCTCAGCGCCACTGGGCTGGCGCATGGGTCTTGTGTCTGATTCCATGTTTCAGCACATCGGCAATGTGGGGGACGTTGACAAACCCCTCAACAAGGAGTCCCAAGGAATTGGACCATATGACTAAGAAGGTGTGCGTATGCCATCTCCTCCCGCAGCCTTCAGCAAGCGAGCTTATCCCTCCTAATGGCCCATTTGTCATGCACTATGATGGGTTCTCTGGACAAGGTACTCCCCTATCCCTTTGCAGACCACTGTCCAACAGGTCAGGGACCAAGGCCAAGCGGTAGCAAAACAGCAGTTCCAGACTGCCATGGACCTCAGCGATTCTTGTGTCCAGTCTCTGGAGACAGTTGCCATGCGATGCTGGTCTTGGCTGTGCATCTCCACCTTTACAGCAGACATGCAGCACAAGTTGGCAGACATTCCCTTTTTGGGTACCGACTTGTTCGGGCATGGCATGGAAGGGCACCTCACCCATATTGAGAAGTCAAACGCCACTTTGGACTCAGTGACATCTGCCCAAAAGGACCCCAAGGGCTCTAGTCCTCAAAAGAAGAAGCCCTTTTGGCCCGCCAATGCCCCAGCGGCCAAACCTGCCCAGTCCCCGGCTGACAGCAACAGGCTTGGTGTCCCTGACTGAAATCAGTGGCCTCGGTCGTCAGGAAGCCAGGAGGTAGAGGTCCCGGTGGCCCCTCTGCCAGTTCCTCCTCTGCTTCCAAGCCTGCCCGGTGATGGGATGGGAGCGCCTCCTCCATACCTGTCCTGAGCCCCCTGGGTCCTCCCGTGGGGGGCCGGCTCCACCACTTCCTTTCCGCCTGGTCCGCTGTTACCACGGACAGGTGGGTTCTCGAGGTGGTTGGTCAGGGTCTGACTCTGGAATTCGAGGCATACCTGCCCTGCCGAGCCAGTGCTGAGTAGAGTGTCAAGCTTGGAGAGGGAGGGAGGTAGGTAGCAGAAGCAGTTGAGTAGACTGTCAGCATAGTCGAACAGAGGTAGTATCATTTTGTTGACAAGTTCTTGATGTGTTGGGAGGGCGAGGCAGTCCTTGTGGCAGCAGAGTGCCCCAAGCTTGGGGCTAAGTTTAGTGCAAATGTAATCTATATGGGTAGAGTAATGAAGGTGACTATCTAGCCAGACCCCAAGGTACTTGAAAGATGTAACAGATTCTAGAGGGGAGCCGTCCAATGCGACAAAAGCTGGAAGAGTTTTGTAACGTGCTAGTTTCTGCGATGAGCTGGAAGTCATAGTGACTGTGACTCTCCATCAAGTGGTGTATTGAACAATTTTTAGTAATGGGTCTACCAACCATTCCGCGATATCCATTAATAGCCTGGGGTGAAGCCCATCAGGGCCTACCAATTTTGTAGAATCCAGTTTATCCAACTTAGCCATAATATCCTTATTGGTAATTCTAATAACATTGTTCCCCTTCGATATTTGGATACTGTTCTTATCTTTAGTACTAGATATGGCACCCCCCTGTTTTGAGTATACTAAGCAGAAATAACCATTTAAAACTCTTGGCCTGCAGAGTGGGGTCAGTTATGTCTTCACTACTAAGTCTTATTGGGCCCACTGTTCTGTCCTTTGTTTTGTTATACAGGCATAAAAGGCCTTGCCATTATCTTTCATGTGGGCCAGTTTAAATTCAAGTGACCTCTTTTCCTTCTTTATCATACTCTTACTCCTTTTTAGTTCTTTTTTTGTAGATACTCATGTTATACAGTAGTTACTACTATCCTTCCTCATAGCTTTATAGGTCATTTTTTTGGCTAGTTGTTTTCTGATTTTGTGTGTAAACCATGTTGAGAACTTGCCTTTTTTGTTATAGAGGGGTTTGCTGGTTATGTAACTATCCTCCAATTCCAGTAATTATTTCTAATCTTAATCCATAGCTGCTCCGTATTTAGAGTAGCCTCATCCCAGTTCCATTTTTCCAATTCCTGTCGGACTGACTTAAAATTGGTCTTATTGTAGTTTTTTACTACTGATTGCCCCTTTATTCTCTTTGGTGTAATCTTTGTCTCCACTAGGACCATACTACAGTCACTATTACTTAGGGGTCAGTTATGTCTATGCTCTTAACTACCTCTACCCTATCTATTATTACTAGGTCCAGGATATACTTACCCCTTGTTGGCTGCATCACTAGTTGTTCTAGTCCCCTACTCATTAGCGTTGCAAGAAACAGTTGTTCTGGTGTGTTGTTTGGAATGCTTCTTTCCTAGTTAATACCTGGTCGGTTAAAGTCCCCCAATATGAATGTGTCTCCTTTCTGGCTCATACTGTATACATTTTTGAGTAGATCCAGGTGGTCTGTCGCTGTTGTGTCCAGTGTTCAGTAGCAGACTCCTACTATTAGTTTTTTAAGGCTTTTTCTCAATATTTCAACCTACAGTATCTCATTTTCTGTGTTGTCCTGTGGGCAAGCAGGTAAACCTTTACAAGATATACTATCCTTAATATGTAGGTCTACCTCACCCTCTTTCTTGATACTTCTGTCTCTATAAAAGAGTCTATAACCTGTGATGTTCCTGTCCCAAATGTTATTTTCGGGCCACTGTGTTTCAGTTATTGCTGCCAGATCTACTTGCTTGTTTTCAAGTAGTATCTCTAACTCTGTCTTTTTTATTGTGTTGAGGCTTCTTGCATTAACTAGTAATATCTTTAGGCCATCCTGTAGTTACAGGACCCTTTGATTTAGTTTGGTTTACTCTTCCCCCCTCAGAAATTAGTTTTTTTTTTTTTTGATTTAGCCTCCATAGTGTAGATAGTTTTGTGAAAGAATGTGCCCAACAGTTTATTTCCCCTTTTACTAAGATGTAAACCATCACTGCAGTATACATCATTTTGTCCTTCAAATAATTCCCAGGAACTTGTGCAGTTTAGTTTGTGTTCCATGCACCTTCTCCTGTATGAGTTTTTAAAGACCTTGATTTTATTATTTCTCTATTTGCCAGCTCTGGGGACTGGGAGTATTTGAGTACATTATGTTGAGCTTCTTATCACTTAGTATTCTGTGCATACATTTGAATTCTTCTACAATCTCACCTACACTTTGTCCACCCATTTTGTTTGTTCCAACATGTATTAGAAATGTTTGGTTGTTGTCTGAATTTGACATCATATTTGGTAACATTCCTGATATGTCTCTGATTTTTGCCCCCCAATAGTTACATGCAGTAACATTTTCCTTGTTGTCTTTTGTAGAGTGTCGTCTGGTGTATTTGGTGATGGAATCGCTCAGGATAAATATTTGCTCTGATCAGCATCATAGGGCTGTGTGTGTTATTTGTATCTGCACCTAGCCGTCCCTTATTTTTAGTATCTTCATTATTATTTGCTAGAGCAATGCTTTCAGATTGGACCATTCCAATATCACAGTTGGGGTCTAATGTCGAGACTTCCCTTTCAAAGCTGTTGACTCTTGTGACTGAGCTCCCAGATCTAGAAGATTTATCAAGGGTACAAATCGATTTTCTGCCAAAACGTCCTCTCTCCTGTCGGGGGTGGGGGGGGGGTGGTTCAGGGTTTATAGGTGGGAATCTTCATAAGTTGATACTAGTGTGTGGCTGTAAACATGTTGTAGCCTGACCTTGGTTGTTTATTATGTCTATGGGGGTGCCAGGGACTGTTGTCTGGCTGTTCCCCAAGTATGGCTGTGTGAATACATCAGCCTGGGCTTTACCATTACTAGTGACTATGGGGGATAACTAATATACCTCTGCTCTTCACCCCTTTTTTTAGTTTGTTTGTTCATCACCATAACCCACTCGGGATCGGACTCATCCTCCCCAAGTTCTCCATCATCTGTTTCTTTTTTCCTTCTCAGTAAGTCATTGTTTGCTGTCTGACTTGCTGGCAGGTGAATTAGTGAAGGCTTTGTTACTATGCTGGGTACATGGGAGCCTTCGGATGATAGGGTATTTAGATCTTTGGCATAGGTGATGTCCTTACTTAGTTGATGTAATTTATTGGTTTGTGTATCATTGTTATGTGGGGGACTGGTATTCAGTTCCTTTATCCTAGCAGCCATTTCCTGTTGACTTTTTTTCCAGCTTCTCTAGTTTGTTATAAAAGGTATTTATTTCAAGTAGTAATTAAATATTACTCTTGAATTTGTCACAGGTAAAGATATCAGTGTCAGTGTTATGATTCATTATTTTATACATACAACAGCTATTGCATTTGACCCCCAGTTCACCATCTAGGGTCAATATAGTGTCTGTCATTGTTGTTTAGTTAGCCTTGCTGCCTAGACTCTTAAAACACCACACTTCCCGCAGATGCATTCCCTGTAATCCTTTAAGTTGTGTGTGTGTGTGTGTGTGTGTGTGTGTGTATATATATATATACATATATATATGTGTGTGTGTGTGTGTGTGTGTGTGTGTGTGTATATATATATATATATATATTTTTTTTTTTTTATGCAATGGGGTGGACATATATTCAGTGTGATGAATGCATTTATCTGAGTCACTGTATGTATAAATAAATTTATACATACAGTGACCATTTATACACACAGTTACTATGTTACAAATCTCTTTAGAATTCATTTAGAATGTTTGGCCTCAGAAGCAGTACTAACCATATTCAAATGGGAATAACATTAAAATGAAAAAAGATAGCATGGTACTGTGAGCACGAAAATTGTTCAGCACAAAATTATCTACAAAATGAGTGGTGTTTCATGTATGTATATACCTTATAGATTTTTTACAATTAGCAAAAAAGCAGAAGAAAATTTATTTTTTTGTTCATTTTTTTGACAAACAAATGTGAATAACTTTAAAACAAAAAATGATATTGTTCTATTCTCGACTTTACCATGCACTGTATACCAACTGAATAAAAATGAAGACACCACGTTGGAGTTTCTAACTGCTTTACTCCATTGCTTCTCGTGCACTGTTACACCCACGTCCTCAGGCGTGGTGACGTCAGTACGCATATACGACATCCCTTAGATTTAAACTTGTTATACATCTTTTATTCCCTTAATCTTGCGTATATTTATTTATTTTTTTTTTTATATATATCTCTATAGGTGGTTACTCTATGGTATAACTACTTAATAATAAAGTCCTTAAGTCTCTGAGGTAATTTAATTTGCCTATGAGGCCTGTCTGTTCTGGTGTTATAGGCCTTGTGGCGATTCCTGGTGGATTCACCCGATCTCTGTAACATAGGACTCTGCCCTCCAGTTTCCTCGGGTTGGTTATTCTCATTCATCTGTAGAGTAGTCTCCTCAGGCATGTATCTTTTCACGAACGTTGTGTTCCGGCAATATCTTGCTCCCGTTGGTGACTGAACAACCACTTGGTTTCCCTCCTTGCTGATCACCGTATGTGGTATCTTATTAAAAGGTGTTACCAACTTATTTACTTGGTCTTGTTTCACAAGGACTTGATCCCCATAAATCCACCTCCGAATATTTGGCTTTGCGTTGGTTGTCAGCATAGGCTTTGTACTTCCCCTTTTTCTCAGCGTCTCTGTCTCGTACCTCTAGGTCAATCTCCAGTGTGGATATATCTGGAAGTTTCCCCCATAGTTTTCTCTTGAAAAGAAGCTCAGCCGGGCTCCGACCCGTAGTAGAGTGATCAATGGATCTGTATACAGTCACATATTTGCGTAGCTCTCCTTTCCAGTCCAGTCCTTCAGCCTGTGCAATCCGAATCCTCTTCATGAGGGAGGCATTCTGTCTCTCTACCTCACCGTTCGCCTGTGCCCATTTTGGTGTCGTCCTCACGTGCTGTATTCCATTCTCCCGACAGAATCTCTGGAATTGAATCGACATAAACTGCGGACCACAGTCCGAATTGATTGTTATGGAAGGCCATGGCCTGAAGATGGTCTCAAACTATCAATCACCTTTTCAGCCGTTGTGGATTACATCACGTCATATTCATAATACCTGCTGTAATAATCGACAACTACCAATATTGACTGTCCTGTGGGTAGTGGACCTAGTAAATCAGTGGCAAGATCCTGCCACGGTCCTTCAGGTAACATCATTGGTCTCAACGGTTCTGGTACGTCTGGTCGCGCTACAATCTGGCAACCATGGCATGATTTGACATATTTCTCTGCGGCCTTGTCCATTCCTGGCCACCATACTTTGCTCCTGAGGTGCTGTTTGGTGCCCACAATACCCCAAGTGTCCCTCATGGGCTAAAGTTATAGCTCTCTGGTGAAGTCCATGGGGTAACACAATGCGCGTCCCCCTGAGAACTAACTGTCCAATTGTGCTCAGCTCACTTGCCACGGGGGCATATGCCTTGCACCTCTCTCATAGCTCCCCGTCTCAATGGCACTTCTCACCTCTCTCAGTTCCTCATCAATTGCCGATGCTTCCTCGACCTCTCTTGTGGTCAATGCACCTGGAGTTGCATTAACGGCTATGAACCGTATGTACTCTTCTGCTCCATGTGTGTGTGATTCCTTCATTGCCGTCTTTCCCAATAGACGAGACAAAGGGTCTGCTATGTTATATCTCCCTGGTATGTGCACAACTCGGAAGTCGTAAGGTTGTAGTCTCAATACCCAACGCTCAATACGAGCACACGGTTTTGGCGCTGGACTGAGATAGCCTCTAGCGCTTTATGGTCAGTCATTAAATCAAATCTCTTGCTGTACATATGGGTGAAGCTTCTCACAGGCCCAAACCAATGCAAGGGCCTCACGCTCCGTTTTGAGTACCTGCGTTCACACTCCGATAGACTCCTGCTCATATAACAGACTGGAACCATCTCTCCGTGTTGTTCCTGCACGGTGCAAGCTCCTATGCCTACCCGGTCCTCGCGTCTACTATCACTTTAGTGGGCGCATCCTTGTCGAAGTCAGCTAACGTTGCCGCTTGCGCTAACTTGCTCTTCAGTGCTTGGAATGCCATCTTTTGCTCCGGTTCAAAATTGAATATTGTGTCCTTCTTTGTCAACTTCCGCAGAGGCTCCGTAAGCGTGGAGAACTGAGGGATAAACCTACTACTATATCCCACTAATCCAAGGAAGCTGCGAACCTCTGACGCTGTCTCAGGCTCCCTGGCCTCGACCACTGCTCTTACTCTTTCAGTCGTGGGGCCTATGCCCTTTTGCGAGAGTAACATACCCATGAAGACCAGTTTGTCCATATTGAACTGGCATTTGTCTGGATTAAGCGTCAGGCCAGAATTCGCCAATCTGTTCAGCACCTTGTGCAGCCGCCGGTCATGGCTCTTCTTGTCTGGGCCATGGACAATGATATCATCTGAAATGTTCTCCATTCCCTCAATGCCAGCCAGTGCTGTTGCAGTTTCGTGCTGATACTGCTCACTGGCCGATGAAACTCCAGAAATGAGTCTTTTGTATCTTTACGTCCCATTATGCACTGCAAATGTTGTTATACCTCTTGATTCTGGTGTCAGTTCCAGTTGATGGTAGCCCCATTTAAGATCCAACTTACTGAATGTGGTAGACCCGTTCATGCCTTGCAACAGTTCATCCACCGTGGGATTGGGTACCTGCCATGTATAATCGCTATGTTCGCTTGTCTCATGTCCAGGCACATCCTGATTTCTTTGTTTGGTTTTGGTACGATCACTACCGGATTCACCCATGGTGTGGCCTCAACCACCCTCTCGATTATGTCCATGTCCAGTAGTTCCTTAATTTTGGTTTCCACCGCTTCTCTCAGGTGAAAGGGTGTTCGCCTAATGGGCTGTGCCACAGGTACCACCTTCTCATCTATGTGCAGACTTATTTGCTTTGTGTTAAGCTTTCCCACACCTTGAAACAATCCAGGGTATTGTTGCCTTATCTGGCCTCCACATCAGACACTGCTGCTAACTGACACCTAGCCTGGAGTACCCCCAGTTTTACAGCGGTCTCTCTTACGCGAGCACTGTTCGCCATGTCCACATATCACTGTGAATTCGGCCTGTGTACTCACGATTGCCTATGGCTACTGTACATGTGAGATCCCTTTTACGGACAGTGGTTCAGTTGCTGAATATGTACAGTTTCTTGTCGGTCTTTGACGATCGACACTTGATTCTTTACTCTTCAGCATTTCCCAGGTCTCCTGGTCCACAATATTGCTGGAAGCCCCTGAGTCTATTAGCATCAACAGGTTGACTCCCCCCAACGAGAACATTGTTCTGTCCGTGCCGCCTTTTTCCTTTATCACAAATGCATAGTCTCTGTCTGGCTTCTCTGAATCGACACATTTGACTGTATGCTTCACATTTCCTTTTGTTTTACACATTCTAGCGAAATGATTTCTACCTTTACATTTCTTGCACGCCTGTCCTCACGCTGGGCAGGTAGGGTCTTTTGCCAAATGATCTGCGTGGCCACATCGGTAACACACTTTCTCCGTTTTGTCTTTTCCCTCTTCTCCTTTTGGCTTTCTTCTGCGATGCTTTTCCTCATTTTTGAATACGCGATTAACTGTTTCAGGTTTTGGGGCCTCTGAGCTCACGTGCATCACGGCCATTTGCACCTCTGTTCTTTCACACTGTGCGGACAGCTCAAGTAATCTCGCTAATGTCAGCCCAGACCCTCCTCTAACAATTTGCGCGACTATATTCAGAGTTACATTTACTTAGTATTGCATCCCTTATCTGATTATCCTTATCGCCTGCAAAGTTACAATCTTTGGCTGATTGTCTGATGGGTGACAAATTGCTGTACGGTCTCCCTGTCTTCTGTCTTAGCTGGTAGAAGGCCTGCCGCGCAAACGCAGTGTTCACTTGTGGCACGAAGTAGGCATTTAGTGCTGTTACCGCCAAAGCATAGTCCGTTGGCCTGCCGGTGTCCCCAAGCGTCGAGAAAATATCTTGTACATCTGTCCCTGCATGATGTAGTAATGAAGCTCTCCTCCATTGCTTTGTAGCTGCACTCACATCGTCCGCTAATATCAATCCTTTCCCATCAGCAAACAGTTTAAAAGATGTGAGCCATCGTGTCCATCTCGGCCCAAGCGTGGCTGGTTCACTGTAACAATCAAACTTTGGAATAGCACTTTCCATTTCTCTGTTTTATTTATTTTTTTTTTTTTGTTTGGGTTTTTTTTTTTTTCAGTTCCAGATTTAACCAACACTTCACTGATCCCACCTCGTCGCCATTGTTCTATTCTCGACTTTACCATGCATTGTATACCAACTGAATAAAAACGAGGACACCACGTTGGAGTTTCTAACTGCTTTACTCCATTGCTTCTCGTGCACTGTTACACCCATCAGCCTCAGGGCGCAGGATCGCATTACGCGATATACGATTAGATATCATGGTACTACGAGCACGAAAAATGTTCAGCACAAAAATATCTACAAAATGAGTGGTGTTTGATTTATAGATACCTTTTAGTTTTTTTTTTTATAATTAGCAAAATACAGCATAAAATTCAATTTTCTTTTCCCTTTTTTGACAAACAAATGTGAATAACTTTAAAATGAAAAGGTAGCATAGTACTGTGAGCATGACATTTGTTCAGCAAGAAGTTTTCTACAAAATGAGTGGTGTTTCATTTAATAACAACCACTATGCTAGGCAGACATACTCTACGAAAGTTAACCAAAACTCCCAGAAATTATCATTTACAATAAAGATAAACAGTCAAAACCAAATGTTTCTGCACTGATAGAAAGCATCCATATTGCATAAATGAAATATACAATGGTGAGCTGTCAGATAAATGATTTATCTACACTTGTGCTGTTTGACCTTGGACACCTCACTCATGGCTTACGCCACTCGTGAGGTTACCCAAGGTCAAACAGCACTTGTGTAGATAAATCATTTATCTGACAGCTCACCATTGTATATGCCCAGGGCTAGAAATAATTTTTTTGAGATGCCTGTCCGAGGGACAGGTGGAATGTAAATGTTGCCTGTCCGGACAAAGTTTTACCTGTCCACATTTTTGTGAGGTGAATTTTAAACTTAAAACATAAAATGGACTGTAAAGTGGAAAGAGAGAAAACTGTTGCTTTTTGGGGGGTTATTTTTCAAGGTAAAACACTGATTGAGTCTAGTCTATTTCTGAATCAGAACTTGAATCTAGTCTGCAGCCATATGGTCTCACATGAGGTCTTCTCTTTTGTTTTCCAGATTTGAACCATAGTGTTATGGCATCCTGCAGGTCAAATGTATAACGCTTAGCATCTGACAGCTTGACACGCATTAGTTCAGATGTAGTCATAGAAGACAGACAGGACCGCCAGTCAGACTTCACTCTGCCCATCAAGCTGAATCCTCTCTCAGCTACTGCAGTTTGGGTTGGGATCAGTAGAGCTATTGTGACTAAGACCAGAATATCAGGGAATCGCTGTTCATGTGCATCATTATGGAGAATTTTTTGCCAGAAATCCAAATAGTGAAATTTTGGAGACAGCTCATTCAGTGATTTTTTCATAAGTGGTTTTAGCTCTAACCATTGCGCTCAATCAAGTTTATATTATTATTGTGTTTCTTCAGTAGGTCACTGTAGTGCTCTGTGAGGTTCTGACTTCCTCATTGCCATAAAGGGCTAGCTGGTGGTCACTATCTGGTAACTGTAATGGGTTAAATATACTGAATGACCGTGGACTTTGTCTGTTTTAAAACTGGAAAATCGTGAGTTAATACTTTCAATTGTTGATGAAAGAAGGCTTGTAACATCGCCAACACTGCCTGTTTGGTTCTATCTATAGAATATCCCTTTCTAAGTTAAGGAAGATATCAGATCCACGGAACTGAACCTGAGTGGTGGCTGAGCCTGTCAGTCGACTTGTGCTAGTGTCACTGTCAGCTGTGTCAGAGTCAGGGAGCAACAGCAATTCATTACAGACTTTGTCAAGTTTATCCTGTGCAGGGTAGTTCTCTAGCCAGAGCACCGTGCTTTCAACCTTGCTGACTATTGTTTCTACTGTTGAGCTGTCCCTCTGTAGAGTTAGACTGAAGGCCATCACGACAGAAAGGTATTCAGCCAGAAAGTGAGAAAAGAGGACAAATCTCACAGTACTTATTGTTTTGAACAACCCACTGGCCTGATCTTTTGTTTGCCCTGGTGTGGAAGCAATGTGCTGTAAATGTACAACTAAGGCCTTGTAGCTGGACAGAATAACAGACAGAGCCCTTTCTCTGTGTGCAACCCACCGGGTCCCTGACACGTTAACTGGCTTGTGAATGGTGTACCTCATATTACTGGCTAACTCTTTGAGACCGGGCCCAGTTTTTGGGAGACTTATGGTATATTTTATAGATACCCATTAAGACTTCATCTGTTGTTTTCACGTATGGAATAGATGTTGCTGATTGCTTTATAGCTAGCTCCAACTTGTGGGCACTGCACTGAATCCCTAACAAATGAGGTACGTCTTTCAAAATCCTGCCAAACACCCCAGTCACTTTACCCAACATGACGGGTGCCCCATCAGATCCAAAAGCAACAATTTTTTCTTTCCAGTCTTTACAGTCTAAGGTGAATTCTAAGACATCGCCTATTGAGTTATAAATGCTTTCACCGTTTGGAATAGAGACTGGCTGAAGGGAAACAAATTTGTTAACTGGACGGAAATTTTCCATTGTCTTAATATAGACTGCCTCCTCTTCTATTACTGAGGCATCAGTGCCCGAGTCACATAGGACAGAGATTAAAGTGTTACTGTTAACCAGTTTTGCATCTTTTATCCTTATTGATTCTGAAATAAAATGTGTGAACGTTGCTGCCTGTTTGTCACTTCTATAACTGACTCGACATTTGCACCATTTACATGTTGTAATTCTAAGATGCCAGGGAAATCTGTGAATGGCCGTTCTGAATTAATCAAATAAAGAGTTGTTCTAAACAAATGTTCCACTTGTGTCGCTCATTTTTTCCATTTGTATTATTCTCGTTCTGTTGCTAAGTTGGATGGGTCTGTGTTAGACACAGTATTTTTCATTGGCTAATTTATGAGGTTTGGAGAGTTCATGAGCTCGTACATTTTCAAGTCTCATGCTCTTACAGCCACTCATGAAAGTGTTTGTCTCCCTAAGTATTTTTGCAGTATAAGCAGGTCATGCCCACATCAGGCTCATATAGTAGCCACTCCTATTTTTCTTCCAGGTCTCCTGGAACCCCCTTTTTCTTTTTGCCCCGGGACTCCCGCCACTTTCAACAGTAGTCAGAGTTGCTGGCATGTCAGCACTGGCACTACAAGTTGTCACATCTGTGGCCACAATGGTGGGGTGAGTAGTTGGTGCTACTGAGTCTATCAGTAATGGAGAAGCAGTACACACAGAAGAACCTGAGCTTTCTCCTCCCTCTTGGCTTGAAACTGAAGGCTTTCCTGTAATTTTTTTAAAGCCAAACTTTAACAAAGACATTTTTTTCCCCTTTTGGTTTACTTAGCTAGTACGAATTTAAAGTACAGTAAGCACTCTGAAGACAGTGGACACTACAGTGAAGTGATGATCAGAGATATTAGAAGACGTGAACAGTCTGTTTAGTTTTCTTTCCCTTCCTGTAAAACCCCAGACAAAGAAGTTTAATATTTATATTTTCCTCCCGCTCAGATTTCACAACTAAAAGCTGAGGGGTATCCTGCTGTCAAACTGTTTTGTAATTTAATCCCCTCCTCTCCCTTTGACAGTGCCTTCTTGTCACAGTCACTCAATTTTACTTTTATTCAGTTAGTCCAGTGGCAGAGCACAACAGCAGGCTGACAGGGGCTAGTTTAAATTAGTACTAGTACTAGTAGTAGTAGTACAGTAAGTCCGCGTCAGTATTTATCTTCAAGGTTCAAGCTCTGGAGTGCTTTACACAGGCTGAGTGAACAATAAGCTTTAATAGAGCCTTGCCTTCACCTCTCTGCACACTCAAGATATATTTTTTTATTCAGAGTCAGAGATGATGAGACTTGCAGATCACAAGGTGTCTTTTGGCTTTGAGAGAGTTTTAGGTGTGCAGGTACAGTGTCTGACTGCTTTGAGACTTACACTAAATAAGCCCCCTTGTTCACCTTCCCTCTCCTCCTCCAAGTACTAGCAGGACTTCACACAAACTGAGCCCCCAAATGCTAGAGCCCTGAGAAGGGCTGTTGAGAATTTGCAGAAGTCTTTTTTTGCACTTTGAGACAAACTAAATAAGCCCCCTTGTTCACCTCCCCTCTCCTTCTCCAAGTACTAGCAGGACTTCACACAAACTGAGCCCCCAAATGCTAGAGCCCTGAGAAGGGCTGTTCAGAATTTGCAGACGTATTTTTTGCACTTCTTTGAGACAAACTAAATAAGCCCCCTTGTTCACCTTCCCTCTCCTCCTCCAAGTACTAGCAGGACTTCACACAAACTGAGCCCCCAAATGCTAGAGCCCTGAGAAGGGCTGTTGAGAATTTGCAGAAGTCTTTTTTTGCACTTTGAGACAAACTAAATAAGCCCCCTTGTTCACCTCCCCTCTCCTCCTCCAAGTACTAGCAGGACTTCACACAAACTGAGCCCTGAGAAGGGCTGTTCAGAATTTGCAGGTCTTTTTTTTTTTCCACTCGCTCGCGCTCTCCTAATCACGCTCCTCACCCTATGGCCACACTACTGAGAGTGAGGAGAGCGAGTCAGCGCCAGTCAGTCTTCCCGCTCGCTGAGAGGTCAGGTGACACTAGGAGGTGCAGTCACTTGACCCTCAGTGCCAGCGGGAAGACTGAATCGGCGGGCGGAGCTACGCGTGCGTCGGCGTCGTCTCGGGAAGCCTCCCTCCTGCCGCTGGGTCCTAGTGCCCAGCACAACACTGTCTCCCTCGCTGCATCTCTCTCCCTCTCGCTGCTGAAACCGCCTGTCCAGGGGACAGGCGGTCTTTTAAAAACGGCTGTCCCAGCTGGAAACCGGCTGTCCGGGATGGGTGGACAGCCGGTTATTTCGAGCCTGTATATCCATATATATATAGATATATATATAGATATATATAGATATATCACACACACACACACACACACACACACACACACACATATATATAGTATGTGTGTGTGTATATTTTTTTTTTTAGCGTTCTCTCTAACCCTGTAAATTAGTTTTGTTGGGCAGCCTCGGTATCAAGAATCTGAAGATGCCAGCTGTGTCACTGAACTTGTTTACTGTAGATTATCCCCTGTCCCAGCTCCTCAGCGTCCTCAGCGGACACAGCAGACATACACAGACAGCACATGTCTCTGCGCACGTCTCCGTGCGTCTGGTTTAATTTGCTTTCCCCATATCTCTCTTCTAGTCTATCTGCTGCCTCTCTCTCCCCTTGTATGCCCTACGCACTAAAGACCCTTGCTTCTTCTCTCTCCCCATCCTCACACTACTGCAGGTCAGTCTGCCTTCTCTTATCACCGCTCCCTGCTCTGGAGCCAGCTCCCTCCTAATCTCCATAGCACTCCTCTTTTCTCTTCACTTAAGTGTCTCATCCATCGTCTTCCCCCTTGCTCCTGCCTCCCTCCTGCAACCCTCCCTATTGCCCTTTTTAAGCCATACTCTTCCGCACTTCTTTTCCCCTATCCTCTTGCTCAACTTTCCCTGTATGTCCTTCCTGTCACAGGGTTTTTCTTGTTTTGCACTTATATTTTACTGTGCCTGATATTTTAGCTGGTAATCAGGTTGTCTTCATCCTGAACTGGCTACCTTCGGTTTACCTTGGAATTTTACACTCTACTGCCAGTTTTTTTTTTTTTATGATATTTTATCATTCAACACATAACAATCCGTTTAAGGTATCGTTCCACCACACTTCCCAAGGCCAGCGATCATTCAGATTCCATGCCCCAAACCTGCTAAACTCCCTACCAAGTGACCGTCATGCTGAAACCAAGTCCATTTAAATCTAAGCTACCCTCCCACCTCTCTAGTCATATAAAGTGTGCCTGCTCCCTATAGCAAATTCTAGGGACCAGTGCCTGGCCCTGTCCTTTCTTGCACTTAATTCCTCATAAATCTACTACCTGCACTTTAACTCCACCATACCCACTCCCCTAATCCTTTCCACCACCTTCCTTAGGCTCCTCAACCTTCCCTCTCCACTCTGCTTTCATCCCTATTTTATTTATTTATTTATTAAGAATTTTGGAAAGTACCTTTGAGTCAGAGACTCCTTTACAAAGGTTCCATGTCACAGAAATTACATACAAAATAGACAAACGATTACATTATTGTTCAGCAGGATACAGTCTGTTTGTCACAAGGACCATTGTTAGGTTAGCAGTTAGATACTAGGAATAATTACTACATTCAGTCGATACATATGATAGCTCAGATATAGAACTAAGTTAGGGGGATTCGGGTAAAGGACAGGTTAAGGGTGGAAGAAGCCAGCCAAAAAGGCCTTAGTCAGGATGGGGTGAGAGTTGATTCAGTGATAGTCACAGTGGTTTGAGGACTGAAGGTGGTTTCTAAGAGAGGCTTTAACTGGCCCAAGTCTGTGTTCACGGACAAGAGGGGTGGGAAGGCTGTTAACCCAGGATGGGGCACGGTAATTAAAGGACCTTTGGAATTGGGAGGTTCGACAGTGTGGGACAAAGAGGAGTTTCTTACCAGAGCTACGAGTCTGCTTAAGTGTCACAGCCGTGCGGATTAGGGATGTGAGCCCGGGAGGGGGGGGGGGAGGCAGGGCCTAGGTCTCTTTTTTGGGCCATGAGGCAGGTGTGAAACCTAATTCTGTTATCGAGGTTAAGCCAGTTGGTATCATTATAAAGAGAGCAAGTGTGTGCTAGCCGGTCACAGTTCAGGGTGAGGCGACAGGCTTTGTTTAGGGAGAGTTGAAGTCTTTGTAGAGCCGAGGTGTTCGCCGTGCTATAGATTAGTAGGCCATAATCAAGCAGGGAGAGGACAGAGGAGGAGACAGAGAGCCTCATGGCATTTGGAGTAAGGCAATGTTTGAAACGATATAGTAACCCAATCTGAACATTGAGGGTAGTAGACAGGAGGTGTATATGGTGGTGGAAGGTAAGTGCAGGATCTAGAGTAATGCCCAGGTATTTAAATGAGTCTACTTGTTCAAGAGGGATCAGGTTGGTAGTTCGTACTTGGGGGCAGAGTTCCTTCCGGGAGTTTAGGGTGTGTGTAAAGAACATCATTTTAGTCTTGTAATAATTGAGGATTAGTCGATGTGTGTGGAACCACTTTTCAGCAGCACTAAAGGAGGATTGAAGGGAAAGGTGGAGTTGCATGGGGTCAGAGTTGGAGGAGTATAGGACAACATCGTCCGCATATAGTAGTAGGTTGCCAGAGCAGGACATAAGGAGTGAGTTAAGGAAGAGGCTAAACAGAAGTGGGCCGAGGACGGACCCCTGAGGGACTCCAGAGAGAACAGGTAGCCTATTGGATAGGGTGTTACCAGTTTTGACCTGCTGATAACGGTTAGTCAGGTAGTCAGTGAACCATTCAAGGGCATCACTTGAGAAACCGATGTTGGTAAGTGTGGTTAGTAGGAGGGAGTGGTTGACGGTATCAAACACCTTAGTGAGATCAATAAAGACAGTCCCAGTAATATGATCTCTGTCGAGGGCGGAGTGGATGTGTGTGGTGAGTTCCAGGAGAGCAGTAGTAGTACTGTGCCCTTCCCAGAAGCCGTGTTGCTGCTTGCATAGTATGTTGTATTTGTTGAGGTGGTCAGTGAGTGATCAGAGATGATCCTTTCAAGGGCCTTGGACAGGGGAGGGAGGATGGAAATAGGGTGGTAGTTGTTAGTAAGGGTACGGTCCCCATTTTTAAATATTGGCGTAATGGAGGCGGATTTCCACCGGATGGGGAATTTCCCCTGGCATAGGGAGCAGTTTAGTATATGGGTGAGAGGGTAGAGCACCTCAGTGAGAGTGAGCTGAAGGAGTTTCAGGTCTAGGGAGTCACTACTATATCGGGAGTGGCTTAGGGCTATTCTGAGATATGGCTCCATGTGCTTGGGTGTTATGTGGCGCAGGCGAAAAGGAGGGGCTACGGGGGGAGTTCGGGGAGCTGGCTGGGGGTGGGTCAAAGAAGTTAGGGGGGAGAACTTGGCTGAGGTTTGTGACGGCATCATTGAAGGCTGTGGCTATATGGGTCGGGTCAGAAGTTAGGTACCTGTCGGCCATGATCTGATTAGGGACAGGGTTGTGGTTGTTGCCACAGATATCCTTGATATTAGACCAGAACGTTTGCCCTGAGCCCCAGGTAAAGGTTAGAGAGGCCTTGTAAAAGTCAGCTTTAGCTTTTCGCAAGGACCATGTACATTTGTTCCGCGCCTCTCTGTACTTCTGTCTGTCTGAAGGCAGGCCAGTCTTGTTAGATAGGTGCCATAAAGAGTCTCTGGACCGCATAAGGTCCAGAAAGTGGTCAGTGATCCAGGGGGCTGAGTTGCCTTTAACCACCCTTTTGGTGATAGGAGCAAATTTGTCACATATGGAGTTAAAAGAGAAAATGAAGAGGTCAAGGGCTCTGTCCGGGTCAGGGGTGTTCATTATGTAGGACCAGTCCATAGTACTGAGATAGGCTTTGAGTTGGGCAAGTTTGCCTGTGCCAAGCTTGCGCTGTTGGATTACTTTGGGAGGGGATTTAGGTGTTTTGTAAGTCCAGAAGCAGAGGACAGGGGAGTGGTCACTAAGGGCATTTGGGAGGACAGTGGTGCTGGTTATTTTAAGGGACAGTTTGTGAATACCAGGTCCAGCAGTGAGGGGCGACCCTGTCTGTGGTTCATTCTGGTCGAGGATGTGACTACTTGTGTTGGGTCTTGGGCAGTGGCAGCATCTATGACGCGGTGCAGCGATTTTATCAAGCCAGTTAATATTAAAATCACCAAGTACGATTTTTTCTGCTTGAGTCAGTAGGGTTGCCAGGTAGGACAGCACAGAGTGGAAGGCCACCTTCTGGTCCCTGGGGGAATGTAGACAGCAGTGATGAAAAGGGGAGGAGTTCTAGGACTGCCCTGGGTCATCTTAATAGTGAGGGCCTGTGTACCAGGTTCCAGCAGTGGGGTGGGAAGTAGTTGCCCATGTAATGTGTCTCTAATATAAGTGGCGCAACCCCCCCACACCTACCATGACGGTCGGCATGGAATATGTTGTACCCAGAGAGGGTTAACGTCGAGTCTGGAATCTGTGAGGAGAGCCAGGTTTTGCCAACTGCAGTGACGTCAGGTTGGTGCTGCTGAACCCAACCCTGGAAGGAGTCCCACTTTTTTATTAGGCTACAGACTTTGAGGGTGGCAATGCGCAACCCGCTAGTAGAGGAGTGAACAGGCGCAGCAGGAGTGGGTGGTCCGGGGTTTGGGTGGATGTTTCCGGACATGAGGAGGAACCTGAGGACTGGATTCCAGTATGTTTTTTTTGAGGAAGTGAGAGCTCCTGCCTGAAGTTCCTTTCAGGGTTGAAAATGATGGGATGGGGAGGATAAGTATGTGGGGGGTGGCCAGCAGGAGGAGCCGCGGTGGTAGCGTAGGCAGCTGTAACAGGGGTTTGCAGGTGGTGCCGCTGCCAGGAGTAACAGGGAGAGCCAAGGGAGCTGTGTGTGGTGAGGTGAGCATTAGACATGATGTAAGGCAGGTAGGCTGTAAGGATGGGCCCATCTGCAGAAAAGACATAGGGGACCAGAGAGACATGACTTGGAATAACCTCCAATGTTGCAATTGGGGATGACTGCCAGACAGGTAGTTTATTGTGACAACGGGGCAGTGAGCATTCATGGAGTGTGGCAGGGGGAGCTGCTATCTGGAGTAGTAGGGTGGACAGCGAGAGGACTAAATGAAGCATAATGATATGGGGACGTGACGCAGGAGCTAGGGAAGCCAGCAGTAATTGAAGAGGGACAACGTTGCCCCTAGTGGAGGACTAATATAGACTGCAGATGGGGAAGTGGGCTGATTGGTTCTCAGACGCTCGCTGAGCCCTATATAAGGGCGTGTTCACCAAGGGTGGTGGAGGGGGCGGCGGGGAGCCGATGCGAAGCGGTCAGTGGGGCCAAACACAGTCAGTCTTTGTGCCCCTTAAGATGGAGCTCCTGCGCTGTATTATGCGTCGCAGTCTGTACCTTTGTTTGGGGCAGGGCGGGGGAGGGCGACTTCTCCGATGCTCTCACGACCTCCTGTGGACCCTCAAAGTATACAGTGGAGGAAAAGGACAGAAGGTAAGAATTTATAGAGTAGAAGCAGGTAAGGGGGGAAGGGGATACAGACAGCCAAGGGACCTATTGTTGCAGTACTTAATACAAACACTGGTGCACCCTGAGAGCATGCAAGGTTCACACTTATACAATCGGATTTTGCTATAGAAAAAGCGAGCGGGATACAGAGGGCCAGGGACCTGCGGTTAAAATAGCAGATTAAATCGGGTAGACCCTGTGAGCATGTAAGAATTCTCCCTTTTACAGTCGGATTCTGCTACACGCTTTTATTGTCGGATTTTGTTAAAAAACGATCGTGAAACAGAGGGCCAAGGGACCTGCTGTTTAAAATAGTACGTTAAATCGGGTAGACCCTGAGAGCATGTAAGAATTCTCCCTTTTTAGAATCGGAGTCTGCTACATTAGATCAGGATACATTAAGCACAGTACAGTTTAAGCTTAACATGTATTAACATATACTGCAGGCAGGTTCTTAAGGCACAGAGGTTACAGTTTACAATATTCAGTTTAGGCAAGCATTTCCTAGGAGAGAAAAACTATCTACACATCTACGCCACCAGAAATTCAAGTTTGAAAAAGGCACCAAAACACAGACAGTCTTTGTGCTCCTTAACATGGAGCTCCTCGCCATGCTATGCGCTCACAGTCCATACCGTTTGTTTCGGGGGGCGGGGTGTGGGGGAGGGCAACTCCTCCGATGCTCTCACGACCTCCTGTGGACCCTCAAAGTATACTTTTTGTTTGGCGGGGGGTGGGGAGGCAACTCTTCGATGCCTCACGACCTCCTGTGGACCCTCAAAGTATACTTTGTTTTGAGGCGGGGGTGGGGAGGCAACTCTCCGATGCCCTCACGACCCCTGTGGACCCCCAAATTATTTAATCTGCATACCTTAATCCCCTAATCTCCACCCCCATCAAGACTAGGGAATCTATTCCCTTTATAGCTACTTACCTTACTTCCTTCTTCCAAGACAATGGGATCCGGTCCTGCATGTTTCCCTGCTTCTTTCCACCCAAACTCCTCGTCTTGTCTCTGGTATTCTCCTGTATTCGCTAGATCAGTTTGTCACCTCACAAATGTTTTTGACTGAATCATGTACTATTGTTAATTAGCAAAAATATTAATTGTATTGATCTTTTATTTGTTTTGAACTTTATGTATTTTGTATTGTCTGTTTTGACATGAAACCTCTGTAAACGAGCTCTTAGCTCAAAGGTTGTAATCCGAGACTTGAATAAATCAATAAATAAATGTTATTTGTACTTCTTTGTACCTGTACTTGTCTACTGTGATGATGCTCCCCTACGTCACACCTGGAACCGAGCCTTGGCTCAGTGTTCTTTTCCCCGTTAACACATTTTAAATAAATAAATTAAATTAAAATGAGGGAGGAGACAAAACTGTTCCATGACGATGGGGTGGGGGGTGTCCCATTGCAGAAACAGAAACAAACAGACAGTCTGCTTCGGGGGCAGTAACAGCATTCTACCGGCTTTTTTCCTTTTTAACTACAGAGGCTCCATTAGGGCAAAAGTCCATCATTCCAATACAAGGGAGGAAAATTTTAATTACAAAACTTAATCTAAATAATTTTTTTCATTAACAATTTTTTATCAGATTTTTTTTTTTTTTTTACAGTGACCATTTTCTAAGCGCATTAATAATCTCCAGGATGGGCAGTATTGGGAAATAGTGGACCTTCCAGGGGCTATAAGGCCCTTCGCCTGCGGTGTCTGGCCTCATTACACCCCTGGGTAGTCCAGTATTTCCCAGTACCACCCACCCACCCTGTCGAGTATCATTGCTTACATTGGTGCTGCAGCAGTTGTAGTCAGACGACAGGAATCTGAAAACATGGCTGGAGATACTCTGTCACAGTCGGAATCCACATTATAAGTTACGTGGGGTGGGATGGGAGGTGATAAATGGGTGTTATGAGGATGGGGGAAGGGGACTGTCTTGATTCCGTTCCCTCAAAAGTGATGGCCACTTAGCTCCGTTTCTCTTCGAAACTCCGAGCTAGATACCCTCTATAATACCTTCTAAACCGAACCCAAAGTTGGAAATCCTTGATATTTTAGCAACGGAGGGTATCACGAGTTGGAAGCTGGTGGTTATTTCAAAACAAAAGGGAAGGATGGACAGCGATGGCGAGAGATCTGACTCGGGGGCCTCAGGTAGTGGATCACTGCAAATGCCTAAACCGCAGGCAACACGCAAGGCCTTACAATTGAAGTCTAAGCTGTCAGCCAACTCTAAAACCAAAAAGGCTAAATTGGACCTTGTCTACCAAGAAATACTATTGTTTCGTGCTGAAGTCAAACAATTATATGGGGAGTTAAGGAAAGATGTAATGCAATTAGAGCAACGGGCCAATGATACAGAACGGCAACTTATGGCAACAGAAAATAGAGTAGATGATATTGAAATCCAGATCCAGCAAATGCAGCAATATCTGGAGTCCCTTGAAGCCAGGCAGGAAGATTCTGAAAATAGGGCACGCAGAAAAAATATACGGTTGTATGGTATCCCTGAAGGCTCAGAGGGAGCTAACATTAAAGAGTTTGTGGATGCCCTTTTGCACACTGCTTTGGAACTTTCTGAAGGGTTTCAGTTAACCTTAGAACGTGTGCACCGAGCCCTAACTCTGAAACCAAGCAACCCTCCGGCCCCACCAAGATCAATCATCACACGCTTCAACAGTTTTTCAGCTAAAGAATATATTTTATCATTAGCATGGCGTGAACAAAAGGTGTATTATGGTCAGAAGCGTTTTTTTCATAGACCACGACTACGCTCCAAGAACAATGAAGCTGCACAGGGCCTATATGCCTTTACTTCCAGTGATTAAAGCTGCAGGGCACAGGTTCTCCACACTGTATCCTGTCTCGACTAATAGTTCATCTCCCCATTGGTAAAAAAGAATTGTGTACCACCCAAGAGGCCAAAAGTGAGCTTACCAAGATGGGCCTGCATTTTTCCAGATCGCTCCAAGGAGACAACAGGATTCGTCCCTAGACCTCCGAGATGGCAGACGGTCACAAACAAATCTGCAGATCGAAAGTCTGAGACAGACAAGATGGACCTGAAAACATTGTTTGCTATCTTTTGCCGAAGAGAGAATCCAGTTACAGCAGAACAGTAATGAATGAGTGTTTATTATGATTACAGGTCGGTGGGGGTGAGAGGGTTTACCCTGGGCTTCTCCGTGCACTGCCCTGACTCTAGGCCTGTTGCATTGTATACAGTAACAACATAGTATAGGACCAGACCACTTGCCGAGATGGTGTAGGAGTGAAGGTCTGGCTCCCCCCACACTTTTCTGGGACTTTCATTCTGGGACTTTTTCCCTGTGTAACATTATACATAGGGCAATGAGATGACAATGAATGTCTGCTGTTTAATATTGTGCTGCAATATATTGTCCTATTGAAGTTACCACCAGCCTTGCAGACTAATTTTGGACTTAAGGAGTTGAGACACTAACTAAGTGGACACTTGACAATATATTTAGGGTGGTTATATTACCCAGCCTACACTTCTTTTGTTTATCCCTTCTGGCTTTTTATGTTGGAGCATTAATAAGCTCTCAGGAGGCCCCAAACCAGGATAGATTGGGCTTTACCTCCTTCCCTGTTGATACTGGGATCGCACTATGGGATTCAACAGGCAACATTGGGGGGATTAGATTTTCCTCCCCTACCTTGGAAGTTTTCATATCATGTTACCATGTAAACAGTTTATGGCTCGATGTTACAATTCGCAAGCTAAGGTCTGACAGGCTGAAGGTTCAAATCAGCCAGAATAATAGACTAGCTAAGAGGTTCTATATGTTATATAGAGGTACATGGTTTAAACTTTGTTTTTGCTATAGAATTCAGGGTCTGTGTACATCAGTATGCAACAGGTTTTAGTTTAAAATACCTAGAGATGAGATGGCATTACAGGAGACTTACAGGGAGTAAATTTATTGAAATATCTAGATAATGTATGAGAGTGACTGGGGTAAGAGCTAGCTTTCAAGGTATAATCCTTTCTTTGCTTATTATATAATGATGGCTAATACACCTTTTAAAGTTTTTTCAATCAACATTAATGACAGTAGTCCAGTCAAGCGGGCCAGACTGTTCCAATATATTAAAAAACAGGCTCCGGATGCTTCCTATATTCAGGAGACCCATCTGTCCAAATCAGAGTATTTGAATTTAGCTACAGGAGGGAAATTTAAAGTTTATTCGGCCTCAAGTAAATCTGGACGAAGATGGGGAGTTGCAATAGTGGTACCCTCCACCCTACCGTTGGAGGTGGTGAATGAATACGTGGATCCAATGGGGTGTTTTGTAATAGTGCAGGGAATCATATATGGGCAGGATAAAACGTTGGTTAGTGTTTATCTTCCTCTGGCCTCTCCCCCCAGTAGAGTCTGGCAGCTTTTTAGTAAGATACTAGATATTCAGAAAGGAACGTTGATCATGGGAGGAGACTTTAATGTAACGCTGAACCCAAAATTAGACTCCTGTCACCCACATGGGCATGCACTCTCCAACGCAGAGACTTCTTCTTTTTTTGATGGAATGGTTAGGTTTTTTGGATGTCTCGAGACAATATATACCCCACTGGGAGTGGTTATACCTATGACTCACTGAGGTTTATGACCTCTTCTCAAATTGATTACTTTTTTAGCTCAGTGGAGCATCTGAATATTTTAAGAGATCTCTTTAAATGCATGTTTTTTATCAATCATACCACATTGCTCCCTAAGTTAGATCTAGGGAAACCGTATAGAAAAAGATTATGGAGATTTAATACATCTTTTCTCAAAGATCAAGCTTTCATAGATTGGATGGGGCAGAGACTCCCTCAGATAGTCCAAGAAAATTCTACCCCAAAAGTCTCTGCAGCAGTCATTTGGGATACATTAAAGGTAGTCATACGGGGGGAGCGGATCGCCTATGCTTTGAGGAAACAGAAACAGAGGGAACAGAGATCTAACCAATTACAAACTAGTTTGAAAAACCTACAGCAGATGGGGAAACAAAGAAATAGTACACAAGAACAAGAGTTTAGACAAATTAAAAGGGATCTTCAGGCCTTAAAGGGGAAGTAAACATTGCAGAGGTCTCTCAAATTGTGAAAGCCCATAAAAAGATATTTCAAATGAGGTATGGAACTTCTTTGTAGGTGTCAACAGTCCTGAGACATGAATATCTAAATACTCTGTAAATCAAAACAAGGCAGCAGCCATTTCATGGGATCCTGAGACAGAAAGTGATGTCACTGAGGAACAAGTTGTAATTAACATAGAGCTAGCCCCTCAGTGACATCATGTCCTGCTTTAAGATTACATGAAATGGCTGCTGCTTTGCTTTCATTTACAGATAATTTGATATTCATATCTCAGGACTCCTGAAACCTACAGCTAAGCCTAGTACCTCTTGTGAATGGTCTTGTCTTGCATTTTCACAATTTGAGTGAGCTCTGCAATGTTTACTTCCCCTTTAATAGATTATCAGGTCCAAGCTAAGATTCAACAGTTGAAAAGGTATTTCTATGAGGGGGGCCTAGAGGCGCAAGGAACTTAGCAAAAAGACTTAGGGGGTATAGACAAGCTGCTACTGTTACAAAATTAACAAACCCTAATACGGGAATAATAAAAGGTAGCTCACATGATATTCTTAATATTTTAGAGGATTATTATAGGGATCTATATGCTAACCCCTCTCCCCCCCCCAACAGGGCTATTCACCAATTTGTGTGCCCTCTTCAGTTCCCTAAACCAGGGGTTCTCAAATGGGGAGGCCAGCCTCCCTAGGGAGGCCCCAACCTATTCCAGGGGAGGCTCAAGCAAGTCTGAAAAAGTACTGTATTTAAATTTTGAGTTTTTATATATTTTGTGTGAAGAGATGAAGCAAACTGAAAGAGGATAATAGTAGGTAAATCTTATGCATGGGTGACAAGGGAAGGCGAATGAGCCAAGGCTCATTTCAGGTGTACTTGGGGAAGGTTAGGGAGTCAATACATTTCAAAAGGTAACTACAAAACAATCAAGAAATACACAATGAACAATAGTGCAAACAAATATGAACAATAAACTAATAATGAGAGGTGGTAATTGATCAATTTGTAGCCTGATGGCAGAACATCCTAAATACAAGGGTTGAACATAGAAGTGCTAACAGCAATAGCAGGAAGGAGCAAAGTAATCCCTGAGAAGCTGCTTAGGAGCAGGGAAGGACAGGGAGAGGCAAAGTATGTAGGAAGGTTATTTTGTATAGAAAGGAAACAGAGAAAGCAGTCTGACCCATGAAGGTACTGCAACAAGGGATAACAATGGTTCAAGAATGAAATAGTGGAGCAAGTAGGTTGGCCTGTGGGGGGGTGGAGTTACAGTAAGCTGAATAACATTTATTTATTTTATTTATTTGTTATTCAGATAACACCTTTGAGCAAAGGAGCGTTTTATCAAAGGTTCTACATCAGTATAAGACAAAGAATTGAATATGAGGCAAGTACACAAAGGGGTTTCAATTTATTCATGGTGTACTGTGCAAAGTACAGTATGTTATTTTTCTTTGGGGAGGCGCAAGATTATTTCAGTTTTTGTGGAGGCTCAAAATCTTCTTCATGGATTTGGGGAGGCTCACTGTGACAAAGTCTGAGAATTATTGCCCTAAACTAACCAGATCACAGCAGGAGAGACTCCAGGCTCCGATTACTGAAACGGAGATTATAGGAGAAGTTAAACAGGCAAAAACCCGTAAATCCCCTGGCCCCGATGGCTTCCCCCAGGAATGGTACAAAACCCTACTTCCCCTTTTAATTAAACCAATGAGACAGGCGTTTAAGGAAGTTCAAAATGGGGATCCCCCCCGAGCTCATGGTTATACACGTTCATTTCCACCATCCCTAAGCCAGGTAGAGATCCTGGAGTACCCGAGTCATATAGGCCTATATCAGTATTAAATTGTGATTATAAATTATTTATGTCAATCTGGTCTAAAAGGCTAGAGGATATTTTGCTGAACTTAATTCACCTGGATCAATCGGGATTTCTCAAAAGTAGACAAACATCGGACAATATCAGTAGAATCATTTATGTCCTGTATCATATTTCTAGAACCTCACTTCCAGTGGTAGTAGTTAGTTTAAATGCTTATAAGGCATTTGACCGGGTACTCTGGGAATTCCTGTGGGAGGTGCTGGCTTTATTTGGGTTTCCAGGAGAATTTATCAAATGGTTGAGTAACATTTATTCTCATCCCCAGGCCTATATTACAGTGGACTCTTCTCCTTCAGCACCATTTAGATTAGAACGTGGCACTAGACAGGGGTGTCCCCTCCCGCCCCAATTCTTTGTTTTACATGTATAGAGTCGCTGGTAATGGAGATCCGAGCAGCAGAGGAGATTCGAGGAGTGAGTTTAGGGGGTATCAATTATTCTACGTTGCTTTATGTGGATGATGTTTTATTATCCTTAACAGAACCAGATATTTCTTTAATCAAGGCATGGCAGATATTGGAGCAGTTTACAGCAGTTTCAGGTTATGCAGTCAGTACTTCAAAAACAGAAGTCTTGCAACTCAACTTTACCCCCTCACAACAATTAAGACAACATATGTCTTTTAAATGGCGAGCCACTAAATTAAAATATTTCGGGGTTAACCGGCCTTTACAGATTCATAACCTAACCCTGATAAATTATGAACCCATAACTCAGATCTTGGAAGCAGATATTCATAAGTGGTCTCAGCTCAAACTCTCCTTTTATTCTAGAATTGAGACTATTCAATCTAATATTTTGCCAAGACTT
Source organism: Neoceratodus forsteri (assembly GCA_016271365.2). Taxonomy (NCBI): domain Eukaryota; kingdom Metazoa; phylum Chordata; order Ceratodontiformes; family Ceratodontidae; genus Neoceratodus; species Neoceratodus forsteri. The sequence goes on from CM028129.1 coordinate 1,422,385,706, forward strand.
TTGTATTTACTTCAGCCTATACCAGATTTTCCTCCACCAATGTATTTAAATTCCTGGAATAAGATGCTAGCTAGATTTGTGTGGGAAGGGCGTCAGCCTCGCATCCGATGGTCACTATTACAGTTGCCAAAGGATAAGAGAGGGTTAAATGTTCCAAATTTAGAATTATATTCGACAGCAGTGGGACTAACAAGGATTATGACATGGATTAACCCCAATTTTCACCCTCCATGGAAGACAATCGAAAACTTGATTAATGATTTTCATGACCCAGTGCAGGTTCTCTTTGCCCCATTATCCTCACCACCAAATATCTCTGGCTTCTTCCCAGGAACAAGACAGATTATATGCCTCTGGTATAAAATAAGAAGCAGACCAAATATGGAGCCTATGTTCTACTATCTAAGGTTATTAATGTATGAATCAGATTTTCTACCAGCACATTTAGATTTAGCCTTTAGAATTTGGCATGGGGAGGCCTTTCTTTTATTTATCAACTTCTGGACTCTCAGGGGGTGGTCTCTTTTGCATCCCTTCAGAAGATATATGCCCTTGATAACAGACTTTTATAGATACCTGCAAGTGCGGGATTATCTCCAATCCGAGCCCCCATTGAAAGCTTGTTTGCCAAGCTCCCTTCCTATTCTTTTAAATATTATAACTAATGCCATACAAGCACATCTGATTGGGAGTATATACAGGGGGCTTAGGGAGTATGATCAGGAGACCTCAGAGACAGTTCTACGAGCCTGGAATAAAGAGCTGACTACTGAGGTAACATATGAACATTGGCTTATGTTCACTCGCCCCTCTTTAGGGGTATCCCTGGCCCCTTACTGGCGTGAATTCGCATGGAAGTCATGCATGCGGTACTTTTCATACTCCAGGTAAGTTAGCAAAAATGTACCCACCAATATGGAACACAGTCTGCCGACTATGTACATATTTTTTGGAGCTGTTGTAAAATTCAAACATACTGGAGGCAGATTGAGCAGGAGCTGAAAAACTTCCTTGATCCAAGTATAATACTTACTCTGGAATTAGCTATGTTATCAGTCCTGCCTGAAGGACTTAAGACTCCCAAAGGCACCCTAATATTCACTTTGCTTTTGATGGCTAGAAAAGTGATAACTGGACTGTGGTTACAAAGTAAAATTCCACAAATTGAAATACGGTATATGATGATACTAGAATATTATTTTTTTTGAACGAATGCTGACAGAGACTTTGGGACAGGGGAAGAGATTTGAAGTAAGATGGCAAACATGGGTATTTTATAATTCAGCTAGAGATCCCACATTTGTCCCATGATAAACTGTAATTTATCAATAATGATGATCCAATACAGATTTTCAAGCATCTTGAAATGGGAACTAGGATGGAGACATAGGGGGCTTAAAATTACAGAGATGTATTTTAGTAGAAATATGTGGCTGTACAGAGATTGCATATACCCTGTAATATGGATTAGAGAGCAATATGTATATTGTGTATACAGAGATCAATGGTCATGGTGTTATGGAAAAAGATGTATTTGTACACATAAACCCTGTATAAACCTTGAAAGAAATGGTACCTCAAATAATAGAAAAATAAAGTATAAAAAAAAAGGTGGGAGTTTACCTAAAAAATAATATGATGCAAAAAAGGTCAACAATGTCCCTTTAAAAGGTACAAGGACAAAATATTGGGGGTGCTTGTGTCCCCCTATCTCTATGGTGCCTACATCTGTGATTGTCTATATTAGTTTTACAGTGTTTGTACTGAATATTACTCATTGTTTTGTTTTTTTTCTATTGTCTTTATCCTCTCCCTTTATGTATTTAAGGATGCTATGCAGAATAACACTGTATTTTATGCAGGCTGTATAATCGATAAAATCAACTTCTGGAATGCTTTTTCTTGTATAAAAATGATTCTTAGAGGATTTGAAATGTCAAGGAATGCAGAACGCAGTTATAAAGCAAGTTCACTATAGTAATAAGTTACCAGGATTAAAAAAATACTGCCTCAAACATGGTGAAACACACTAAACAAATACTTTTTCTTTATTAAAAACATATAAGATGCTGGCCAGAAATTGTACGTGAGGCTTTTTCAACGGAAGCTGAACTGGATAAAGGTGAACAAGCTAGAATATGCAGAGATTGGTTCGGATTTAGTGCCAATCATCGAAGAACTGGTGAAGATGCATTTTCTTCAAACAGGTACCATTTCAGAAAATGCAGTAAAATAAGTGTTTTAAAATTATTATCTATAGATAGTACTGTAGACCTAGGAGAAAGAAGGAAGCATTACGACACAACCGTGTATGGGTTACTGTATTTCTGACCCGCACGCCCAGATGTGTTGTGAGGCACGAGATGCTTGTCCAAGTACTGTCAACCACCTGGAACTGAGGTTCAGAAATATTAGACCACATCCTAAAGCGTCTTATTGTGCTTTTAAAATCAGTCCACTTTAAAAAAACAATTATAAGTTTAGCAGTGAAGTTACTGTTCCTTCTCCACCAATCAGAAAGCAGGATTTTCCTTGCTGATTCTGTAAATGATGTAATTTATTGTGTGCTGTAGCTGTTTTGTCTTGTTAGAGTTTTGTTAGCTCTGTAGGACCCTAGGACCCCAAATTTATTGCTTCATACAGTTTATTAGACAAATAGGGGATCTAAATGAACACAACATCCCCGCTCCCCAGTTTTTTTTTTTTTTTTGCTCCTCCCTTTGGTGCTCCGGCCCACCTCTCCTTCAGGTCAGTCTAGGGTCTCGCCAACACATACACTCACCCTGTCCCCTCCACCTCAGACTGCAGCTGCCCCAGGGGTAGCCCGGTATATCCCTTCACCGTATGGGTCCCTCTCCTCTGAGGGGGAAGGTGCCAAGGGGGTCAACCAGCGCGCACTCTATTCGGTCCCTGGGTGCTGCTGAGATGGTTCTGGGGACCCAGGGCTTTCATGTCGGTGGGGACCGGCAGACGTCATCCAGCCAGTTGGGAAGCTGTTTTCCCTGTTTTCTCCTGGGGGGCGTGGTGTGCCACAGACATCAAGGCATACGCTGATGTCCTCCACGCCCCGTACATTTAGATTTGCTCGCTTAAATGCTGCACTCCCAGCCTCTGCCAGGAGTCGGCACACACTGAGCCGCATACTCACCCTCCCAGGCGAAGGCAAGCAGTCATCAGATGCTTGAGCCTTCTCCGCGCCCCCAGCCAGCCCTCCAGCAGCTCGAGTCTGTTCCTGGACACGGTGCCGTGTCACAAGTGGAAATGCAACTGATGCGCCTACATGCCAGCTCCCCAGTTTTCTAAATCACATCTCTTTTCAGGGTAAAATTTGGTGGTTCTTGTTTTAAACTTTATTGATTTTTAGGAATTACTTTAAACAGTATTACCCGTTTGGAAACGTGCAGATTTACGAGCAGTTGGGTACTGGGGATATCATGATATCAAATTTTGAGTATTACAGTATTTGTGTAAACAAATACCATGATAAACTGATTATCACAATAATTTGTAGCACTTCTGTTATTAACAAAAATCCATTGTGGAAGCTGGTGAATCAGGAGTTCTGGTTGTACTGTACGTGGAAAAGAACAGGATGCCAGAGTAGCAGAGATGATAAAGTCAAGATGGCCCCATGGTATATTGTGCTGCACGATAATTGCAATATTGTTTTTTTTTTTTTCTAACAAAAATTATCTTCACGACAAACCCCAGTAATGATGACTCGCAATGATAAATTATCATCACTGGAGTTTATTATGATATATTGTTATATCTTGCTGTTATGACATCCCTACGCACAACCCCATTTAAAAAAGAGAAGAGTGTCCATCCTGTCAGTATAGCAGTAAGGCTACCACTCGGTGTTTATTTTTGATGTTCAATTTAAGGTATAATGTATGTGATTGTGCTTTTATACTCTGTAAATATTTTATATACCGTAAATATTTATTCTCTGAATGCTTATGTATATACTCCCTTCTTCCCTCTCCCCAGGACGCATTTGGAAACAAGTTGTTTACAGCTCAGTATGTCTCTCTTGCTGAAACTTTTGAAATAAAATCCTAGTTGTAGGAATGCATATGGGTTGTTGGGAGCCAGCCAGGAGAGGGAAGATCAAGCATTCCAGGGTCAGCTCTCCTCTCTCTTGGTGGGGCGATTTGTGTCTCGCTGCGATACTACCACCTGAGGGAAGCTAGGTGGCAGCCTATGTTAGCACACAAGAAGGGGATGGAATGCTGACAGACATTGTCATGCATGCATGCCATTGCGCCTGGCATCCTAGGAGAAAACTGGAGGAAAATGCACTGGCTCTATCTGGCACCCCAGTAGACACAGCACTACTGACATGGCAGCCAGTCACCACTATGTGTGGTCCTGGACAATGGTAGATAGCCGATAAGTCCATGAGAAGGTTGGTGAATAGGCTGGAGAAGAGTGCCTTAGAGCAAAGAATGAAAGGAGCAGAAACAAATAATGGAAAAAAAAAAAAAAAAAACAAGGAGATGAGTATCTGCCAACATCTTTTATACTATCTGTGACAGGGCTGAATAAGACCCTGTCCTATTTGTTATGCAGAGAGAGTTAAAAGAAAGGATCTAGTCTGTCCTCTCCTATTCTGTCACTTGTCTGTTACTTGCCTGTCTGATTGCGCAATCAAATTTTCCTTGTGGCACCTAGGAATTGGTCATGCCAAACGGTCTGACAGTTCCACTCTGTTGGCTTCCTTCCTTCGCTTGCTGTTTCTTGTCTTTCTTTTCCCCCTTGCTTTTCTGTGGTTAAAGTTACTGTAGAATTGAAAAGTCACGTGTTTGTTTAATTTAGCGATCCGAGCCTATGCGACATGTTAGCTGCAGTTAAAGTTCACCGTCCTGTATTTCTGTATAATGAGTATGACATAGCATCAGACTTAGCTGTTAAATTAATTTAGCAGGTCTGTTTCTACAGCGAACAAAGCAAGACTTTTTTTGCAGTGAAATAAATCAATTTTACAGTATATCACTCTATGAAGCTGGGATCTCTTGGTTTGCAAATGCATATAATTATATTAACCCACCACTGCAAATGCATCTAATTATATTAACCCACCACTGCACGCTCTACCAGTCCCTAGGATGGTTCCCTCCCTAGGCACACCTTGACTATGCTACTGGCTGCCTGGTGGACAGCACTCTCAGAAGTAACCAGCTATTCCTCTTTGCTCCCCTATTCATAACTAGAGCAGCCACTAGACCTCTGAGGGCCTCCTCCACTCCAACCCTTGAAGTTTCTCGTGTCTCCATGGTGATGGGCAGCAAAGCTTTCTCTGTAGGTGCCCCCTCCCTCTGGAACAGTCTTCCCACTTCCATTCGTACATCTGCCTAGACTAGATTAAAAGCAGTCTGCCGGTTTCAAACTGGTCCTTTGTCTAGTTTGTGCAAATGTTAACTAATCTGTGCATATGCTTAATCTACTTCCCTCTAATCTCTGGCTGTATTCTCTGTCTAATGTTATTTCCATGCCTGTATACATTATGTAAAAATGACTGTTCTCACTATCCTAAAATGTTGTTTGACTGTATACTATAACGTACATTGTGTCCACCAAGTTCCCTGTATTGCCACCTTGTGGCCCGGGTCGTGACTGAAAATGGTCCACTGGATCAGTGCACTTACCTGGTTACCAAAAAAATAAATAAATAAATTCTTGAAGTAATTGTGGACAGCTATTTGGGTGTTACAAAAGTTAGCAGTTTGGAACACAGCAGGCTGACCTTGAGAACCCTTTTGACCTTTCACAAGCCTGCTAACGGAATTATCAACAGAATATCAGCCCTGGGACGGACAGACTGTCTTAATTGGTTGCACCTGTTAAGAAGACTATTGTACTCTTCAGGATTGTCACAGAAAGGTCAATGAAAAAAGTCTTGTTGCATTTTGTGAAAAACAAGAAATAAAACTTACAAGAACAGGATATAGAGGTTAAACTGCCAGACACAGATTTCTTCTAAAAAGAAAGAAATGTTTAGTTTGGTTAGTTAGACAGATTGCTATTTAAGTTGAAAAGAGACTATCAGATGTAGGACTTTTTGTGTGAACTGCCTGTATGAAGAGCTATCCTGTACAGTTTTGTTTTCTTTTATTGTTAATAATAACAAAACACTACTTGTGAATTTGATAACTTCTTTTGGTATGCCAATTCCTGATCTATGCCTCTACGACAGTTAGTGTCAGACAAAGAGGGATTTATGCACTGCATACTCCTAAGCCAGATGTTTTGTTTGTGGGTTCTAGATCTGGTACCAGGGAAGCATAGAAGAAAGGTGTGGATCCTGTAACAGCAAGCCCAGGAGTGATTACCAGAAGAATGGAAGCCAAACTAGAAGTAGAAACAGAAGTCCATACTGAGATTGTACAGCTGGCACCAGTGATCGAAAAAGAACAGGCAGGAACAGAACTTGAAAGCATGTCTGCCATCTTCAAATTGTGGGCTATACAACAAAGAGAAACTGAGAAGCAGAGAAGGGAAGAGATGCAGTGACAGGAGCAGTGATGGCTGGATGCCTTGCAAGCTATCAAAACTGGAGGATGTGGTACACATCCAGCAGATCAACAAAACACAGACAACTTAAAAGACATTCAGCTTACAAAGCTGTGTCCCATGGATGATAACGAAGCATACCTAACAACTTTTGAAAGAGTTGCCAGAGCCTGCCAGTGACCAAAACAGCAATGGGAAGTCAGGCTGAAACCTTACCTGACAGGTAAAGCCCAACTTGCCTACAGCAGTATGGACACTGTGCAGTCAGAAAACTATGGCATTATGAACAGAGAAATCTTTAAGTATGACATCTCAGGGGAGACCTACAGGCAGAGATTCTGGTCCCTCAAGTCACTTATTCGATAGCCCTCGAGAAGCCTTCACCCAGCTCGGAGAACTCCTCATTAAATTGCTACAATCAGAGAGCAAAACAGTCCCACAGATCGTCAACATATTGGAAGTGGAGCATCATTCCCACAGATGTGCAGGTTTGGGTAAAAGAACCGACCAGAAAGTGGGGAAAAGGTCTTTTGTTTGGCTGAGGCCCAAAGATGTGCAACTTTGGGTAAAAGAACACTGACCAGAAAGTGGTGAAAAGGCCTTTTTGTTTGGCTGAAGACTCAGTTGACCAGACAGACACCGCAGCAGAGAAGTAACAGCCAAGGACCAGTAAAAACCCCTTTTTCCCATTTTAACTCCAGGTCAGATAAAACTCTAATGGGGTAACAAATCTGCACCCAAGGTCTTTATTTGCTAGAACTGTAATAATGCAGGCCATATTGCAAGAAACTGCCATAACAGTAAGGAGGATAACACTGGAACAAATCTGACCTTACCTAATTGGGGCAAGTATTTAACAAATGTCAAGTTGGGGGATGAGACAGTGAAGGGACTTGTACATTAAGGGAGCTGATAGACCCTGGTGCATGCTGAAGTTCTGAGAAAGAGCTGCAAAAGAACCCGGTACTGGGGTCATATGCATCCATGGGGACACTCAGTACTGTCCCACCACCCAAGTGACTCTGAACAGTAATGGGCTGTTGCGCCAAATGAAAGTGGGGTAATACCAAAGTTACCTTTTATTACTGAAAATTACTTTCCAGGATTTGCGAAGTTAACCACAGAGGGAGTAAATCCTGCTGTGTCAGCAGCTGTGATAATAAGAGCACAGGCAAAGAAAATCTCAGATGTTAGGGACTCTTTTCCTTCTGGTCACTTTGATTCAGACTTGTTTGTTTGATTCCAGCTCCAAGAAGACACCTGAAAAAACAGTGGTAAGAAAAGACTGATGGACATACACTGGTAATCGTGCAAAAGTTTCCCAATAGTGTGGTATACCGAGCACCACGCAAACGCAGTACCCACAGAATAACATGTATACCGCTACCATGCAATGACGTGCGGTGCGCTGTACCTGGAAACTTTTGCGCGATTACCACTGTAAGGTGTTGATATATGAAATTGCCAAAACTAAACTGATAACTGTGGTTTTGTTTCTGAGCAAACTAACAATATTTATCTCAGAAGTTATTTTAATGAGCCAGGGGTGAAACAAAAACAGGGTGAACCAATGTTTGAAAAATGTGATGGGCTCTTGTACGAGTTTGGATTAAGCCTCAGACAATAGAACAGATAGAAAATTTGGTCATACCAAAGAAATATAGAACTGAGTTGTTACAGATAGCACATGATGGCCCTATGGCTGGTCACTGGGGGGAGCGATCGCACCCTTTCCAGATTGTTGTACAGATTTTACTGGCCTGGGATTCACGGGGATGTTGCTACCTGTTGCAGTTCTTGTGCTGAATGTCAGAAAGTACCTCCAGTGACTAAAAAAGACAAGGTGCCCCTGATACCCCTACTCTTGATAAATGTGCTTTTGAGAGAATTGCAGTGGATTTGTGGTTGTCCCCTTAAAGAGCCCCTGATAGCATTTGGAAAATTTTGAAAAAAGTATATTCAACTCCATCCAATTTCTTTATTACTTCATATATTTTCAGTAATTAATTCCCCATTTGCTTTATTACTGAAAACAGTTGCATGAAAACAAGATCCCTGTCCCCTAGACTATATCTACTCTGTTGGCTTCTCTACACGACATCACAATCCCATGTTTATGACATCATCATTATCTCCACAGCAACATATTTTGATGTCATAGACAGAATTATGATGTCAGGTGTAGGCAGGCAGCCAGAGCTAAAAGGGCAGAGATACTGGACAGAGATCCGACAAAGGCAATGCTTTTTGCCCCCCTCCATCGATGCACCCAAACCTAGCACTTCAGGGATGATCCCACAGGTACTGACTCTGTTGGGCGAGCCTTTAGAATACGTGGCGAATTTCAGATACTTGGGTGTGTGAATAGACTCAAAGCTGTCCTTTGTAAACCACATCGAGGAACTCTTGCAAAAATTACAACAGAGGCTTGGTCTCTTTTATTGAATCAAGCATTTACTGACACAGGAAGCAAAATTAAGGTTAGTGCAATCTACCCTTTTGCCCCTCTTGGACTGTGCCAACTTCCTTTATGGGCAGGGCCCATCCACTGCCCTCTCCAGGCTTGACACCCTATTCCGTCATGCTATTAGGTTCATCACTGGAGCACCGTACTCCACCCATCACTGTTCGCTGTACGCTAAATTAGGTTGGAGTTCACTTGGTTTCCGAAGACATAAAAATGCGGTCCTCTGGACTTGCAGAGCCATCATCAACAAACTGCCTCAGGACATCTCAGACTGCCTTCCCAACTGTACTACTGGATCTTACCACTTAAGAAGCCTTGCATACATCTCACTTGAAATACCCATGGTTAGAACACGATTTGGAAGGGCAGCTATAAGTCATACCCTCCCTGTTCTCTGGAATAATATACAAAAAACCCTGAGGCTCACAACTCCCGTGGGGCTGACCTTCTTTAAGAAACTGTTCATGACCTCCTTCAAGGAGGCATACAGTTGCTTTCACCGATGGCCTTGAATCTTGGCCTTGTATGATTTCTCCCTGTATCTCCCTGTCTTTTTCACCATAGTCCCACGGTCTTCTTCAACAAACCTGCTCCTTGCTGCCATGCTCCCTGCTTTGCTTTACCACCTCCTCGATCCCCACCCTCTATACCATGTGGGCAGGGCAGCCCCCCCCTTCACACCATCTTATTTTTCTTATATTCTGTTTTGTATATATTGTACATAGGTGCGACTGTACATGTCATAAGTTTGGATTGTTTTCGTAGTATGCTGCCTCAATGGCTCATGGCTCATCAGTGTACATTCTACTACCGTGCACCACACTGGACCAACGCCCTTCCTTCAGCTGTCTCCGATACTACAGCCATTGGTGCTTTCAAGTGTAAGCTCAGACAACACCTTGCCGTGGAAGACAACTGTGACTGTGTTCGCCATTCATGATGACCAAAACAACTTTCATACGTCTGGACCACCGTAAAGCAGTAGCACTTACTGTTCACCTAATCCTAGGGGCATCTACCTTCACAGCACTTCATTGTTCCAACCCCCGTCTAACCTTCACCTCCCCAGAGGGCACCCCTTCCCCTTTCTGTCCCCGCCCTCATGTCCCCTTGATGCTGTCCTAGCCCCATTGTCTCCAACCTTCCTTAAGTCTGTTCTTAACCCCTTACACAGGCATACACTTCACTATGCCACAGCTGTGCCTGTTCTCCACTCTGCCCCCTCACCCACAAGTATGCCTAACTCTATGATATTGGCAGGCGCCTTCTCACCACTGCCGTAGCAGTGTCTAAATGTTGTACCTTAAGCTAAATGCTATCCCAACCTTGTAATTCACACCAGTGTATTGTCTACCTAGTTTGTAATATATTGTTTTGTACCAGTGCAGTTTTGTACTTGCTGGTAACGTAATGCTATATACCTGTGCAATTTTTTTCTTGTAACTGACGTGAAACCTACAAATAATTATCCACTCACAGGTGTTCTCCAAGATATCAGTAAATAAAAAAAAAAATAAAAATGGCTATTTAGTTCTAACTCTGCACTCTAGATGCTGTTTGCATAGTCATATTACCCTGTATCAGACTCTGTTTGCCTGAAATGTTTTTGTCAAAATAGTGTGTGAACCTACACAGGTCCATCTTGTAAATGGGTTCTTCTCAATGATGTTATGCCTGGTTAAATAAAGGATTGATTGATTGATTGATACTGTATTCATACAAATACCCTTAGTAATAAGGAAATAAGGGTGAGAATTACAGAATAAAATATGAAATAAGCTACATTTATGCCTGAATGTTACATTTTTTCAAAGTTGTCTCAACTGTGTCAGGAGTTCTTTAGGCAAAAGTAAAAAGGGTAATTGATTCATTTTAGTAGTATGTGACTATGCTACACAATACCAAGATGCAATTCCAATGTGTACCGTCACAGCCACAAAAGTGGCAGCAGATCTTGACAACATTTTCAGCGGAGTGGGCATACCTATAGAGATTATTACTGATCAGGTTAGTAATTTTGATGCTGCAATACTGAAGGAGCTGCATCGACAACTAGGTATCACTGCCATAAGAACCTCCCCTTATCCCCCTTAGACAGATGGTCTTGTTGAGCGTTTTAAGTAAACCCTAAAACTCATTTTAAAAAGGTTTGTGAAAGGTGAACGGAAAGATTGTGACCAATATTTACCTTGCCTGCTTTTGCTTACACAGAGGTGCCACAAGCATCATCAGGTTTTTCACTCTTTGTAATGTTGTATGGTAGATAACCTGAAAGGCCACTAGATGTAATAAAAGAAACATGGAAGATAATCCTGCTCAGAAAGAATCTGTTACATCTTATATGTGTTCACTGGGAAAAAAACTGGTAAAATATGTTAAAATTGTCCATAGCAATCAGAAAGAAGCCCCAGAAGAGCAGAAGGTGTATTATGACTATGGGGTAAAAGAAAGTTTTTGAGCCAGGTGAAATGGTCTTGTTACTGTTACTCACTACACAAAATAAATTGTTAATGAAGTGGCAAGGGCCTTATAAAGTGGGTAGACATACTGGTACAGTTAACTATGAGACTGGGACCCCGACAGGAAAAATCCTACCAAGATATACTGTGCTAACCTTCAGAAGAAATGGGTTGAAAAAATACCAAAGGTTGCTTTGTTAGTATTACCAGAAACTGCTGAATAAAATATTGATACTGAATAAAATATTTATTTGACCCCATGCTACAAGTCTCGATGGCTTAGAGGGACCTGGGGGTGGTGGTGGATGTCAAGATGAACAACTCAGAGACTTGTAGGAGGGCAGCGGCAAAGGCCAACAGGATGCTTGGGTGCATCACCAACAGAAGGAGGGAAGTGATACTCCCACTGTATAACTGCTTGGTGAGGCCACACCTCGAGTACTGTGTGCAGTTTTGGAGGCCACATTTAAAGAGGGACATTGAACTCCTGGAGAGGGTCCAAAGGAGGACAACCAAAATGATTTGAGGCTTGGGGGATAGGACCTTTGGGGAGAGGCTCGAAGAGCTAAATATGTACGCATTGGAAGAGAGAAGGGACTGGGGGGACATGATGGAGGTCTTCAGGTACATGAAGGGGGTAAATAGGGAGGACCAGTCAGGGTGCTCTGAAGGAGGGAGGGGGGCAGCTAGAGGGCATGGGTGGAAACTGGAGGGGGGAGATTCAGCGGAGAAAGGAGGAGGTGCTGCTTCACTGAGAGGGTGGTGGGGCCATGGAATGCGCTGCTCAGGGGACTGGTGGAGGTAGAGACGGTGGAGGGGTTCAAGAGGGGGTGGGACAGGTACAGGGGAAGTGTTCTGGAAGCAAAAATTAGTGCAGCGAGAATATCCGGGACTGGGAAGGGAGAAGCCAGAGAGGGAGGGGGGGGCAGCAAGGTCAGCTCCCAGGGTGGTGGCTGACCAAATGAGCAGACACGAAAGACCATTAGGCCTATTCTGCTGGCATTTTAGTATGTTATGGCAGACTGGAACAAACTGTAACTTCTTAGACCAGATTCACAAGAAATTGCAAAGGCAGTGTAACATTTTGCATTGCGCTTTGCGGTTGCCCAGGTGTCCTGAAGTGATATTCACAGTTGGATAGTGCACTGCAGTATTTGACTGTGAATAGGGGTAGACCCAGGCATCAGTAACTCCAGTACCCCCAGCGCTACCCCTCTAGTGCTGCCCCGACATGGAGCCAGGAGCATGGGCCCTCAAGGAATAGTGCAGGGGCACTATTTCCAGTTCACAAAGGCAGCCATGCAAATGAGCCCATTGAGCAGGCAAGGTAGCCATTTGCATGCCCATAATGGGCCCATCTGCATAGGCTCTGAGGAGTGTAGTGCAGCCCCTCCCCCAGCAACTGACCGACTCTGAGTGACCACTCCCCTGTCAAATGCAACTGGAATAACAACCACGGCAACCCCCCCCCACACCAGAACCATAAAAAACAGACTTCTACTAAAAGGTCACCTCCCACGACTAAAGTCAGACCTAAAACTCCTTGACTGGATGGACCTCCATAAAACCAGTGATGTGGACACCACACTTGACCTCTTTCTGTCAAAGTTTAATGCTGTCTGTGACAATCACGCACCAGTTACTGCAAGACAATCCAAAGGGTATTTTAACCCCTGGATTACCCCTGAACTCCTGGAGCAACCTGCCTTAAGAGAATATATCTGGCAAATAGCACATGCATAGGGGACTACAGCAAAAAGTACATACTACAAAGAAGCGCCTTCTAACTCGTGGAGCAACTGCAAGTCTTTCTGGGCTAACCTTTAAGACACCACAGGGAAAGACTCCCAAACTCCTTCTGCTGTGCTTACTGTTGAGGGGGTTCCAACCTTGGACCCTCTGCTTATTGCCAGCTCACTGAATCATGTTTTCACTGACCTCAGTAGTGTGCTCCCCAGGGACTTTTTCAATAACCCCAACCCGAGTGACAATACAAGGTCACCTGCACTACCACCTAACCAGCTGCTATTCTGCTTCAAAATGGTCTCTGAAGCCAATGATAGGAAATGCCTTGAAAAGGTCCTCGGAAAATCTAGGCACAGTGGGGACTCTTTGGTCCTCAAATTTGTTCACTTATCACTAGATGAAATACTTGGACCACTAACCAGAATACTTAACCTATCCCTCTTCCACTCCCAGTTCCCCTAAAGATGGAAGTCTGCTACAGTAACCCCTGTACACTAAAGTGGGGACAGGTCCTTGCATAACTATAGACTGATTTCCATTCTTCTGCCACTCTCCAAGGCTCTCGAGAGGATTGTGGCTTACCAGATGGTGGACTACTTTAATCTGTACCAACTCCTATGCCCAGAGAACATGGGTTCCGGGATGGCCACAATACCATCACTGCCCTACTCGAATTTACCGAACACATCCATAACACCTTAGACCAAGGCCACCTTGTAGGGGCAGTCTTCATTGACGTAGCAAAGGCATTTGATATGGTTCATCATGCGCTCCTCCTCAAGCAGCTATCTGACGTTGGACTCACGCCTGAAACTCTGAACTGGTTTAGGAGTTACTTGAGCTGCCGCTCCCAGCAAGTCAGGATTGAAGAAGTGCTATCAGACAGCTGACCTGTCTTATCTGGTGTACCACAAGGGTCCGTTCTGGGACCGTTGCTGTTCAGTGTTTTCTTAAATAATCTCCCGGCCTCCTGCCATTGCCGCATGCTCCTATATGCTGACGACATGGTGATTTGTGCCAGCAACCTGCACCCTGAACTCCTTGAAACTGATCTCCAAAATGGCTTTGTATCAGCAGAAAACTGGTTTAAAGAGCAAAGACTGGTCATGAACTATAAAAAAACAAAGACCATGCTCTGTTCGACAGCCCAAAATGAGCAAAAAAGCTACCCCCTGGCAATAAGGAATGGCAGTGGTGATGTACTGGCGCTCGTCTCACATTTCAGATACCTGGGGGTTACAATCGACTTCTCCCTGTCCTTCTCCCAGCATATCGATATCACTGCAAGAGCTATTAATACCAGAATCAGGATCCTCTACCACCACAGGCATTGTCTAACCCATGAAGCTTTAAACCTGGCAATCAGCAGCTCAGTTGTCTCCCTTATAGACTATGGACTGGCCATATACAGTTCTGCTACCAACACGGCACTCCAGCGGATCTCACTTGCCTTAAAAAAAGCCTGCCACCTACTCTCAAATGCACCAAGACTCGCACACACCTGTGAACTTTATGCTCAGGCTGACTGGCTTCTACTGAATGACAGAATCGGGTATCAAACCTGCCTTCTTGCCAAAAAATTCACATTAAATCTGCTTCCAGCAGGGATGCAGAACCTGCTAACACTGCCTATGAATACCAGACAAACCAGAAGCTCTGCCTCTCAAATTTTCCAAGTGCCCAGATGCCGTACTACCATGCCACAGCGTGCATTCTCTCGCTGAGCACCTCTCTGGGTAAATGCACTGCCTCCCGAGATCTCTGGCTCCTCAGTGATTGGCTCTATTAAATGTAGACTGCGCCAGCACCTCTTTGATACAAGTAGCTGCATGTGCCCCCACTAAGGCTCAGCGTGCAGCAACACTCTGCCTGTAGCACCTATCTTTTGCCTCTGTCATGACAGGATAGTCAAACCATAGCACTTCACCTGCCCCGGCTCTGCCCCTTGCCCCTGGACCTCTCCCTACCCTCCTCCCTCCTTGTCTTATGTGCTCTGCTTACCTAGCTCTCCCACTCCCATTGTATCCTTCCCTATCCTTGTTTACTTATCTTCTTGACACGGGAATACATTGTACAATGCCTCAACATAGCTAGAGCTTTATGTTAGTTTTCTGTAACCTCTATGAATATTTTTCTCAGTATTTGTGTATTCGTGCACAGTATTGTACCTTGTTGTCTGATGTATCTGACGTGGAACCTTTCAGCGAGCATCTGCTCACAGGTATTATCCAAGAACTCAATAAATAAATGAATAAATAAATAAGCAGTTGCAGTCCCTGCTTATCACCATCCCGATCACCCAGTTATAGTAAGATATATATACCCTGGTGGTCTAGTGGTCCCTCCCCCCACAGATCGCCGACCCGATATCAATAACGATATTCGCTGGTGGTCCAGTGCCTCCCGCTGGTCCCTGATTGCTGCCCGATAACAATATTCTAAGATATCCCTGGTGGTCCCGGTCCCACCCGAAGCCCTGCCTGATGTAGTGAAAGTATTTCCTGGTGTCTAGCGTTCCCTCCCTCCACCTGATCACCGTCCAGCATTGCATCATATTTCCTGGTGTCCAGTGTAACTCTCCCCCCGATCCCGATGCCCTGTATATTCAATATAACCATATCCCTGGCAGTATAGTGGACCCTGCCTCCCTATCCCCAAGCCCCAGTAAGTTAAATAACATCTCTTACCTGGTAGTCTGGTGCATCGCCCATCCTGGCAGGTAGTATCCCACCACCCCACTCCCCCCCATCCCGAACCCAAGCCAGCGAACAGGCCAGCCTTCCGCTCTCCACCAAAACTGGCTGCATACTGAGCTGTCAGTGAGTGCGTACTGTGTACAGTATGCGCTCATTGACATTGATTGACAACTCAGAGTGAGCTGTCACGCAGTGAGCACTCATTGATATTACTTGACAGCTCAGAGTGAGCTGTCATTCATTGAGCCCGTACTGTATACAATACACGCTCATTAAGAGCTCAGTTGGCAGCCAGCCATGGTAGAGAGAGGAAGGCTGTGCTGGTCACTGGCTTGGGTTTAGAATGGCAGGGAAGTGGGGTGGTGGGATGCTACCTGCCAGGATGGGGGGGTGCACTAGACCACCAGGGAAGAGATGTTATTTAACTACTGGGGCCGGGATAGGGAGGGGGGAGGGTCCACTAGACTACCAGGGATATGGTTATATTGACCATACACTGGGATCAGGATGGGGGGGGGGTTACATTGGACACCGGGGAATGTGATTGCAACATCAGTAGGTGATTGGGTTGGGGGAGGGACCGTTAGCCACCAGAGAATACTGTTACTATTTTGGGCAGGGATTTGGCTGTGGGTGGGACCATTTGACCCCCAGGGATATCTTAAGAGTATTGTTATTGGGCAGCGACTGGCAGGGGGAAACTAGACCATCAGCAAATACAGTTATTGATATTGGGCTGGCGATCTGCGGGAGGAGGGACCACTAGACCACCAAGGTATATATCTTGTAATGTAACTAAGTGATTGGTATGGTGATCATTGTGGGGAGGAACTACTAGACTACCAGGGATATATGTTTTACTATAACTGGATGATTGGGATGGCGATCGATAGGGGGAGGGACCACTGGACCACCAAGGAATATATCTTGTAATGCAGCTAGGTGATCGGTATGGCGATCATTGGGGAGGAGGAATTACTAGGCATATATAATTACTATAACTGGATGATCGGGCCAGCAGTGGGCAGGGGGAGGGACCATTTGATCACCAGGGAATATCAGCAGTTTATATCGAGTTGACAACTGGTGATGGGGGGGCTGCCACAGTACCTCTACCAGCTACTAAGGTTGCACGGAATTAAAGCAAGGTCTCCTTTAGCAGTATTTTCTCCACCCAAGGGAACTCCGCAAAAAGCCCTTGAGTGGAGAAAAAACTTTGTGACTGGGACTGCGCCAATGTGCAGGTCCCCTCCCCCTCATTTGCATTGTGGCCCCTCCAGACTTTGGCCCAGTGCAAACCCGGTTTGCACCCACATACAGGGCTTTTGTGACTATCACTTCAGTGCAAAACCCGGTTTGCACTGGGGCAAAGTTTTGTGAATCTGGCCCCATATTCTGTAAAGGTGAATGTTTTTGTATCCATCAAACAAACTGCAGAAATTTGTAACTTGTTAAAATCGTAACTTGTAATAGTGATAGAGAATGCTTGGCCTATCTGACTAAAGATATACAGATTACCAGAGTTGCCAAGGAAATAACAAAAAATGAAAGAGTTGGGTATCATTGAAGAGACAAGAAGTGCTTGGCCATCTCTAGTGGAGGCAGTAAATAAAAAAGAAGGGGTGTAAGAATCTGCCTTGATTTTAGGAAACTTTAATCAAGTGTCCATATTTGACAGCTGCTCTGTTTCCAGGATAGATGATTTGGTGGACAGACTGGGAAGTGGCAAGTACATTAGTATCCTTGATCTCACCAAGGGTTACTGTCAAATTCCCCTAGCTAAAGAATCTAGAGACAAAACTGCATTTTCCACTCCAGGTAGATGCTATCTGTTCAGCACCATGCCATTTGGTTTACATAGCGCACCTGCTACATTCCAGTGGTACATGGATATGATTCTAGCCCCTCACACTGGTTATTGTGCTGCTTACCTGGATGATATCATGGTGTACAATCCAGACTAGTATTCGTGCTTTCTTCTAGGTGCTCGTGCTTCTGGCTGCTCGCTGTGGTGTGTGCTCGCCCAACATAGTGACTTCTTGTGTATCGACGTGATATCATCATGTGACCTTACATGCATTGCATTGCTTGCCTAGCACAGTAGCTGAGGTGGAGCATCTCCCTTAGTGTAGTTGCTATTTTTTCACCAAGATACAGGTGTGCCACAGCAGGGAGTGTCGCTACTGTTTTCTGCAGAGCAACACGGGGGTGAGTTTCTGTTGGAGGCACAGGCACAAAAGGGCACAGCAAGACAGTGCTCAGATAGGGGAAACACTTAGAGTACTATCAGTGAGCCACAAAGTGCTCAGCTTGGGGGGGGGCAGCATTAGTCACAGGGAAAGGTTTTTCTTAACAGCCTTCCCCCCGTTCATTGTTGTAGCAGCCATAAGGGCCTAGTATGTATTATAGCGCCATAGGAACACAGGGGCTTTGTATATATTTTGCGTCTTCATTGTGGGAGACAGCATTTGTTTGCCATTTGTGATACTGGCTATTAGGCAGTGGCACCATGGCTTATCGGAGACCTTTCGTGTTTAAGAGATGTAAGACCTGGAGGAGAATGGTGAGACCCTCTCCTTTAGGGTCCCACTGGCCTAATTCTGTAATGCAATCTAACATGCCTGTTTCGGTCCCCTTTAACCAAACCCCCGAGCTGGGGGTGTGCACCTGGGGTACCATTTGGCAGTAGTAGGGCTGAGTTGTGTAAACCCTATACGCTGCTGTTAAATAAGTTGCTGAGTTCTAATGTCCCACAGGGCACTTCTGCCATCACACCCGCACCCAAGGTGGGCCCCTCAGGCCAGGGGGCCCATACTGGTATGACCAGGTGTGTGAGAGCAGAGCGGTACTGCTCACCCAGATTTGCAGGAAACCCCCGACATTGACAGCAGGTCAGGATGAGAATACTGGGGGCATGTGGAAACTCCTGACCCAACAACACTGTCAGATGAGGAAGAAGATACCTCTGAGGAGAAGGAGGAGGAGTGGATGGAGCCCAAGAAAAAGATTCCAATCCTTCCCCTGTTTGATACAGAGTCTTCATCTTATTTTGTAATGGAAGCTTGTCAGATGTTGCAGCTGCAGGAGGTGCGGGTCATGGAGTCCTTGGCCATGAATCCTATCCTGTCCACCTAGGCTTCTGCACCAAAGTGTTTTCTAGACTTTGTGCTCTGCGACCAGATTATTGAACAGGTATGGGCTGGGATGATATGCACAAGCAGCTTCCTAGGCTGAGGGTGAGACGTTGCCCATTCCTGGAGGAGAGCTCCAAGAAGTGGGAGGTTCCAACACTGACAAATAAGGCTATGCTTAATTCTGTCAAGCACACAACCATACCTGTCAAAGTTTAGTTGGCTCTAACAGACTCTAACGACAAGAGAGTGGACACTTCATGTAGATGGGCATTTGCCTCGAATGGGGTAAATCTTTGGATGTCTTATGCATATTATTGTTTCCAGAGCATTAAAATCATGGGTCACAGCCTTGGGCAGCTACGTCCCACAGAGTTGGAAAAGGCAAACATTTTGCAGCTTGTGTCCATGGCTTCCACTTTACTTTAGGATGTGATGGTGGAAAGTTTGTGAATGACAGTTCATTCCGCTTATCATATTATGGTGGTTCTGGAGGGTGCCTGGCTATGACACCGAGTCACGGACAAAGTATCTAAGTTGAAGCTGTTCAACCTGTCCCAAAACAGAGGACTGTTATTCGACCCAGACCTGGACAATATTCTAAAAGATGTCCAGGATAAGAAGGTGCAGCTACTGGTGTCCAAAAACCAACAAAAGGCTAACCCAGTGTTGAAGGGGCGTAGGTTAGCTGGGCAGTGACAGTCCAGAGGCAGTTTTCTGTCCTTTCAGAATGTTGGAAACCAGAGGAATAGGGAAACCTATTCTGGATTGAAAGGTATTGGTAACGGAGGATCATTCACCCGTAGACGTAATGGAGGTATGGGAAGATGAGGAGGTACCTCCCAATGAAGGTATGTGGGTCCATCCCTGCCCTGTTCCCTTGGTGGAAGACTGTGAAATGTTTACTAACGATGGGCATAAATAACGTCAGGCGTGTAGGTGCTGGAGATCCTGGTTATGAGCTATGCCATGTAGTTCTCCTCAGTGCCGACAACGGGTCATTTCCTGCAATCTCTGGTACCTCAAAATCAGATGGAGAGGCAGATAGTCAGTCAGACCTTAGATCACTTGATACAGATCAAGGCAGTTGTTCCAGTCTCCCCAAAGGAGGAGGGCCTGGGATTCTGCTCAGTTTATTTTGTGGTTCTCAAAAAGTTTGGGGGTTCTGACCAATCTTGGACCCGAAGCATTTAAACAAATTTGTCTACCACACATGCTTCAAAATGGAGTCCTTGCAATTCATCGTATGGGCCATCCAACCAGGGGATTATTTAGTGACCATAGAGCTAAAGGATGCCTGTCTTTACATCCCCTTTCGCCAGTTGCACCAGAAGTTTCTGAGGTTTGTGATTCAAGGACAGCATTTCCAGTACCAGGCATTCCCCTTCAGCTTGGGAACAGCGCCCAAGGTGTTCAAAAATCCTGATCTTGCTAGTGGTACAACTGAGACAGGAGGGACATCACATATGCCTGTACAGGGATGACTTGCTCGTCTGAATTCCCATTTGCTCGGCTGGTGGAAAGTTCATTATCACATATATCGGAGGTTCTGGAGGCACGTGGGTTGTCAATCAGGAGAGAAGCTCCCTCATTCTGTCTCAGAAGTTGGAACACCTGGGGGAGGTGTTCCAGATGGACAAGTGAAAGTGTTCTTCTCTTCACCCAGGAAGAAGACCCTAAAGTTCAGTGGCTGAGAAGCCAGTTGATCTTTTCTTCTCACAGGTGTCTCCAGATTCTAGGTCTGATGACTGGAGTGATAGAGCTAGTACCTTGGGCTGGGTTGCATATGTGGCTTCTCCAGAACAGGTTGCTGGAGTCCTGGTCGACGATCTCTGAAGACTACCAGGCTGTGATTCCACTACCTCGATCAGTACTGCAGTCACTATATTGGGAGAACCTTAAGAACCTCAGCAGGGGTCTCTCTCTTGGAAGTCCCAACATAACTGATTCTGATGGCCTATGCCAGACTGTCGGGTTGGGAAGCAGTCCTGGACCAAGTTCTGGTCCCTGGGAATCTGGAACTCCCAGGAGCAATAGCTTCAAATAAATGCTTTGGAGATGAGAGCTGTGTTTCTTGCCCTTCTTCCTTTTCACAATCGTGTGCAGTCCAGGGCTGTGAAGGTAAGGTCAGACAACGCCGTCACCGTGGCATACATAAACATTCAGGGAGGCATGATAAGCCAGGGAGTGCTAGTGGAAACCACCAAGGTACTACTGTGGGCAGATAAAAACCTTCTGACCCTATCGGCTATTCATCTAGCAGGGGACTGAATGTGCAAGCCGATTGAGAGAGTCGAAAGATAGTTCATCCAGGGGAGTGGACTTTGAACTTAAAGGTGTTCAGGCTACCTTACAGAAGGTTTGGTCAACCTCATGTCGACCTGTTTGCATAAAAGGAAAATGCTTAAGTACCAAGGTTCTCCAGCTGGTACTGGTGACCTCAGGTAGAGGCAGTGGCTGCTCTGTCCCAGACATGGCATTTCTCAGAGCTTACTTGTTCCCTCTGCTACCGCTACATCCTTAAGTAATTTAGAAGATTAGGTGTTCAAGAGGAAGCTTCCTTCTGATAGCCACAGAATGGCCAAGAAGCTGTGGTTCTCAGATCTTGTGAATCTAGCTCGGCGGGCCTCATTTTGATTCTCGCTTCGGGTGGACCTTCTCTTTCAAGGTCCCATACTGCATCCAGATTCAGAGGAGATGCAGTTAGCAGTATAGCTCCTGAGTGGAGGAGATTGTTAAAGCAGGGTTTCTCCCAAGAATGTGGTGGGTACTCTGGCCTCAAGGAAGATTTCTGTGTCTGCAGCTTACGACCATGTGTGGAATACCTTCTCTGGTTGGGCCAGAGAAAGGTATTGGGCCATCTAAAGCTATGGTTTCTCAAATACAGGAGTTCTTGCAGGCAGGGGTATACAAAGATCTCGTATTGAACACCCTGCAAGGCTAGGTGTCTGCACTCAGGCAGTGCTGGAAACATCCATGGACTCATCCCGGGGAACCAACTTGGATGTTATCTGTATCCTAAGGGCAGTCAGCAGAAGCCAGACATTGTTTTGATCCCTGGTGCCCCCATGGGACCTGAACCTGATGTTGAATACTCATTGTAGGGCTCCATTCGAACCTCTTTTGTCAGTGCCTTTGAACATCCTGTCCTACAGGGAGTGTTGCTTAATTACAGTCAGTTCAGCCAGAAGGATTGGCGAACTACAGGCACTGTCCCATAAAGAGCCTTACCTTATAATGCATAAGAAGCAGGTGGTATTTAGGACGGTCCCGGACTTTGTGCCTAAGAGCTCTACAGCCTTTCATGTAAACCTTTCATGTAAATCAGTAAGTCTGTCTGAAGTCCTTCTGTCCAAAACCTGCAAATCCTAAAGAGAATGAATTTCACATGCTGGATTTGTACAGACAGTAAAGACTTACCTAAACTAAAAAGAACAAAAGAGTTTAGAAGATCGGAGGGTGAGTGTGTTCTGTTCGGTGCAGCAGAGAAGGTTCGGAAGGCTTTTAACACCACCTTGGCTAGGTGAGTAAGAGCTTGCATTGCCAAGGCATATGTGGCTGAGAAGAAGAAAGCTCCTGTTCTCATCAAGGCCCACTCCACCAGGGTGCTTGCTATGTCCTGGGCGGAGAGAGGAGAGGTATCTGTGTTAGAGTTGTGCAAAGTAGCAACATGGAGCTCCGTTCACACATTTACTGAGCACTACAGAATGGATGCCCAAGCCTTTGCTGATGTAGCTGTTAGCCACAAGGTCTTACAGGTGGTGGTTAACAGATGATTATTGTATGTTGCCCATGTGGCTTATATATGGGATAGTATTCCTCCCCCCTCCCCAATTAGGAATGGGTACTGCTTTTTAGAATCCATGTGTATTAACTCCCTATTGACAACATGGAGCGATGTAGAAAGAAATTCCTTCATACGTACCATAAGTTTCTTTTCTGTTCGCTCCAGCGTTGTCAACTGGGTCTTATCTTGGAGCCCCTGGCTCCTATTGGAGAATATTGTTTGATATATCTAAGGACTTTGGATTTAAGCAAAGTTGATTTGTATGTGATTATAGCTGGTTTTGCAGAATGTCTGCTAACAGAAATGTAAGTATTTTATTGGACTTGGCCAGGCAAGCAGGTTGACAGGTTGCGATTTTTGAGCTTTGTGTAGTGCTTCGATGTTACAGGTTAGTGCTTAGCTTGTTCTCTTCAGTTGTATTTAATGTTATTACTGTTTTGCAACGTAAGTAAATTTAGTGTTAGTAGCAGCCTGTGAACCCTGTCAAAGGATCAGTGACTGGACGCTTAAGAAGAGGGACAGAAGAATTGGTCAGCGAGACTCCTTCAGCCAAATCTCTAAAATGGGGTAGGCCATCCATTTATCTTTTTATTTTATTATATAGTTTTTTCTCTAGAGTAGTTTTTTTTTGGGGGGACAAAAGGTGTGGGGGGGGGAGAGGTGGGGTCATTTCCACTCTGGCCTTAGGTGTCATTGGTTCATTACCAAGGGCTGGCAGTACCATTACGACTTCAGCTGTTCCCTTGGCTCAGCATTAGAAGTCGTGGTGGCTGAGGTAGTACATGGTAGCTCTGTGGTAGGATCAGGGGAAGAAATAATTTCTTCAGGTTCCTCGACTGTCGGGAAGGATAGGGGCCTGGTGATGGGTTGTGATCTTGCTGCAAGGACTCTGGCTGCTGCTTCTGCCGACCGCTTCGCTGAGCGAGAGATTTTGGCTTTCCCAATTAAATGATCCTGATCTACTCCCTCCTTTTTTTATGGGAGGCCCAGAGGCAATTGCTTTCAGAATGACTTTTCTCTTTACAAAGATTACAGCAGAAGGATTGGAACAGTAGGCATTCATGTGACCATACTCCAAACTCGGCCCACATCTCTGCTGATGACAAACACTGCTTAGATGCAGCAGAGACTCACATTCGCAGCAGAAACAAAGCTGCCCCTGATAGAAATACAGGCCTCTGTCCCTACCCAGAAAAAAATTGCTGGGCAGATGTTAGAGGTGTGAACCACTGTATTTCTATCCCAGTCTAAAGTTCCAGTCCCCCATTCATACCTGCTCTGAATGCAGAATTGTGGTAGGAAGATCTAACACCTCACACTTTTGGCACAGCTAAAAAAGGGGAGATGTCAGTCACACTTACCCCCTTGTTACAAAATGAAATGGTAGCGGTCTTTACAGCAGGTTTCATTAGGGGCATAGCCACGAAAGGTGACCACAGTGGGGTGTTTTTTTTTTTAAAGTGGAATATTGCACTTAAAGTATGTCTAGGAATTTCACTTGCTTAAAACTCACATCATAGGTTTCCTCCCCAACCACATGAATAAAAGCATATAAGTCAGAAGCCGTAGGTTCTGGGGTTGCCCAGGCAGTAAGGGAAAAGAGGTTGGCCTATAGATAATTCAGGAAGACTAAAAGAGAGGTGGACAGGGAAAATTACCTAAGGTTGGTTAATGAGGCAAGTAAGGAAGTCCGGCGAGCAAAGGCACAGAAGGAGCTTCAGATAGCTGAAGGAATTAAGAAGGGGGAGAAGGCTTTCTTTCACTATATAAGTGAGAAAAGGGACAAGAGGGAAGGGATTGTTCGGCTTAAGAAAGGTGTGAAGTGGGTGGAGGATAATGGGGGAAAAGCAGAGATACTAAATGAATACTTCTGTTCCGTCTTCACTAGGGAGGATGGACCAGTGCCTAGTGATAGAGAAGGATAGAGTGAGGGAGGGGCTGCTGGCATTGAAGGTGGACAGATCACCAGGCCCGGACAGAGTACATCCAAAGGTACTAAAGGAACTGGCTGAGGAGCTGGCAGGGCCACTGGCAGACCTATTTAATAGTTCACTAGAGTCAGGCGTGGTACCGCAAGACTGGAGAACAGCACATGTAGTGCCCCTCCACAAAGGCGGTCCTAAGGATGACTCGAGGAATTACAGACCAGTCAGTTTGACCTCCATTGTGGGCAAGCTCATGGAGATCATACTAAAGGAAAGGTTGGTAGAATATCTAGAGGAGCATGGTCTCCAGGATGAGAGGCAGCATGGGTTCATGGGGGGAATCGTGTCAAACGAATCTAATTGACTTTTTTGACTGTGTCACTAAGACAGTAGACAGGCCAAGCAGTAGACATCCTCTATCTTGATTTCAGCAAAGCCTTTGACTCTGTGCCCCACAAAAGGTTGATCAGGAAGTTGGTGGATCTTGGGGTTGGGGAAAAGATGGCCAGATGGGTGAAAAACTGGCTGAGGGACAAAACCCAGAGTGTGGTTGTGGGAGGAGTTATCTGGTACCAGAGAGGTAACCAGTGGGGTCCCACAGGTCTCTGTGCTGGGGCCGGTGTTGTTCAGTGTCTTCATCAATGACATTGGGGATGGCATTAAGGGCACAGTGTGCCTATTTGCAGATGACGCCAAGCTCTGCGGGAGAGTGGACACAGCTGAAGGGATACAGGACCTACAGGAAGATCTGGAAAAGCTGGGGAGGTGGTCCAGGATCTGGCAGCTTGGCTTCAATGCCAAGAAATGCAAAGTTATGTATATTGGAGCCAAGAATCCCAGGACAGAGTACTACCTGGGTTGAGTCCAAGTACCTTCATCAGAGGAGGAGAAGGACCTGGGAGTGATGATCACTAGTGACCTGAAGCACTCCACGCAGTGCAAGAAAGCAGCAGCAAAGGCAAACAAGATGCTGGGATGCATATCTAGAGGGATCAGTAGTAGGAGAGAGGAGATTATACTGCCCTTGTACAGGTCACAGGTAAGGCTGCATCTATAGAATGGAGTTCAGTACTGGTGCCCACACCTCAAAAAGGACATTAACCTGCTGAAAAAATTCCAGAGGAGGGCTACAAAGATGAAAATGGGTCAGCAGGGTAAGGCATACAAGGAGAGGTTAAGAGCACTGACCATGTACTCCCTGAAAGACCGAGGGAGAGAGAGAGAGGGTACATGAGTGGGACCTTCAAGTACTTGAAAGGGATAAATAAGGTTGATAAGGAGAGTCTCTTTAAGCTAAGTGGCAACCATAACACTAGGGGGCACAATCTTAAGCTGGAGGGTGGGAGGTTTAGGAGGGAGGTCAGGAAGCACTTATTCACAGAGAGGGTGGTGGACACTTGGAATGCACTGCCGGAAGAGGTCATCTCGCTAAAGACAGTGGACAACTTTATGAGAGGCTGGGATAGGCATGGAAGAAAGTAAGGATCATGGGTAGGGAGGATGTGAGGAGGGAGGGCAGGGACATTAGCTCAAGCTGTGGGCCCTGCAGTACATAGAAACATAGAAGTTGATGGCAGATAAGGACCGCAAGGCCCATCCAGTCTGCCCATTTACTTTTCTACCTTATTAATGTGCCATAGACTTTGCTCTGTCAATGGCCTATCTATTCATGCTCATCTATATTGCTCCCTTATGCCTATCCCATGCCTGTTTGAAGCCCTGTACTGTATTCATGTCCACCACTTCCTGAGGTAGGCCGGTCCATGCATCCACCACCCTTTCTGTGAAAAAGAACTTCCTCACACTACCCCTTAATCGGCCTCTCTCTAATCTCATGATGTGTCCTCTTGTCCTGCTATTTTTCTTATATTGAAACATGTTAGACTCTTTCACCTTGTTAATGCCCTTAAGGTGTTTGAATGTTTCAGTCATATCACCTCTCTCCCTCCTTTGCTCTAGGGTATACATATTGAGTTCAGTTAACCTTTCCTCGTTTGTTTTCTGATGCAGTCCCTGCACCATTTTGGTTGCCCTTCTCTGGACTGCCTCAATTTGGTTAATGTCCTTGTGAAGGTGTGGCCTCCAGTACTGCATGCAGTACTCCAGATGGGGCCTAACCAGTGTCTTGTAAAGAGGGATTATTACCTCCCTCTTCCGACTTGTGATACCCCTACTAATACACCCCAACATCCCTCTAGCCTTACCTACTGCTTTAGAAGTCTGCTTGGATGATTTCAGGTCATCGGTGATGATGATGCCCAAGTCTCTTTCTTCCCTTGTGACGAGCAAACTTGATGGACCAAATGGCCTTCTTCTGCTGGCTTCTTCGTATGTTCGTATAAACTGCATAGACTCCTTCAACAGTTTTCTAATGACATAAGTTTTGTCTGGCACCTCCTCCATACCGCCCATATATCTAAGGAAAACCTCATTCTGCCTTTGAGTTGATTCAACGTGGACCAGGAATAAATCTGAATACTTTAGAAATGGATGGACTTGGGCTGGCCCAGTGGCGCAGAGGGTTGAGGCACTGGACGCATTACCTCGCGCTACGCTGGCGACTTGGATTCAGGAATGACCTTGGGTCATCGGGGTGCCAGCATGGGGGCAGAGCAGGATTGAGTATGTCATGGCAGCTCTCCTCTTGAGGGTGGGTTGCCCCCATAGTCCCACTCCGCTGGGTGGAGGTCTGGTGGGTAGTGTAGGCAGAGAGGGATGGCAAAGTATCAGGAGGTGGAAGGGGCTGAGCTGGCGCCACTAGGTGCAAGTGTGCCTCCACATGCTGCCATGACCATGTGCGGGGCCTCGGGGTGAGGGTTAAGGGAGAAAATCCATAAATATGTATTTAATATATAATATAATATCCTCCCCCAGGAAGGTAATCAGTGGAGTTCCTCAGGGCTCAGTATTGGGCCACTCTTGTTCAATGCCTACGTCTCGGATATAGGGAGGGGGGTTAGAAATAGGTTGAGTCTTTTTGCAGATGATTCAAAATTGGGAGCACTGGTGGATAGTGAGGAAGCGAGGGAGACAGTCCAGGGAGATCTGGATACCCTGGAGGGGTGGTCAAGGAGGTGGGGACTGAAATTTAATGCTGGGAAATGTAAGGTTCTTCATCTGGGGGTCAAAAACACGGGCCATGTGTATACCCTGGTGGGGGGTCACATTGCATACCACATTGGGTGAAAGGGATTTAGGGGTGGTGTTAGATGTCAAAATGAATAACTCTGAAAATTGTAGAAGAATTACAGTCAAGGCAAACAGGATATTGGGTTGCATAGCCAGGGTAATTGCGTCCAGGAGCAGGGAGGTAATCCTCCCTCTATATAATGCCTTGGTCAGGCCGCAGCTGGAGTATTGTGTGCAGTTCTGGAGACCTCATCTGAAGAAGGACATAGCGCTGCTGGAAAGGGTCCAGAGGAGAGTGACCAGGATGATTCAGGGCATGGAGGGGAGGCCTTATGAGGAGAGACTGGAAGAGCTTGGACTTTACTCACTGGAGGAGAGGAGGGATGGGGGGACATGATAGAGGTTTTCAAGTATGTAAAGGGAATAATTTGGAGTGGAACCAGGGAGTTGTTTAGGCTGAAGAAGGGGGGAGTGACCAGGGGCCATGAGTGGAAGTTGGAGGGGGGGAATTACGGGGGACCGTAGGAAGCATTTTTTCACTGAGAGGGTGGTGGGGCCGTGGAATGCGCTTCCAGGGAGACTGGTGGAGGAAGGCACAGTGCAGGGCTTCAAGAAGGGGTGGGACAGGTACAAGGGGAAACTGAAACTAAAGAAGACCCTCTTGGGGGCTGGGGAGGGGTGGTAAGGTGAGCAACCACTAGGTTGCTGGCTTTCTAGCGGACAAGACAGACCATTTGGCCTATTTTGCTGGCTTTTTAGTATGTTAGTATAAAAACACATATGTGTTCCCATCGCCAATTGGCGGGAGGAGGCGACAGGGACCAAAAAACTAAATAAAAAAAGAAATAAATGGGTGGACTTCATCTGTGCTGGGTGCTGGGATGTGTGCAGTAGCGGAATGCTGCAGCCTTGCTTGTTCATGTTTTGGGAGTTGCGAATGCCTAGGGGGTAGAGAAACATCCCTCAAGGGACCTGCACCCATGGGTTGATGAGATAGTCTATGTGCTCCTGAAAGGCCCGGCCTCTGGCTTTCACAGTCTGGAATTGTGCAAGGTGGTTTGTCAGAAATAATTTTTATCAGGTTCTACAAGGGATACAGAATCATTTTGAGCAGGCACTTGGGCAGTCACTAGTGGAGTCTGGGCTGTGACATTAGGATTTTCATCCACCATAGCATCCTTTGAGGGAGACGTCTGCTGCTTTGTGTTCAATACTGGTTTTTGAAACAAGCCCCCCCCCCCCCCGTTGGGTTAAATGGCTTGTGTCTCGCCTCCCCAGTCTTTGCAGGAAGAGCGCCCTGTAAGACAATGTTTCCCTCTGAAGCAGCATTACTCCTTAACTTCATGATCGAGCTTTTGCAAGGTTTTGAGTTCTGTTTTTTTGGGGGGTGCTGACCAGCATGTCCTCTTTATGCTGCTGTGCTCCCCGTTTCTCTGGGTTTGCCTCTCCAGGGAATAGTTGCAGCTCATTCTGCTGAACCACAGTCTGTTTCTGTACTTTCCGTGGGTGATTCCGTAAGTGCAAATCAGCATGCCGCCCATCCCAGCTTACCTTTGGGGCCGAGATCAGAATGTCCATAATGGTCATTGTCCACCCAGGAAGCCTGAGTACTCTGTCCTCTGCCTTCTTCCACCCTGCCACCAGCAGGCAGACTCCATGGACCATCTTTCTCTAGAGGTACCATTCTGTGTTGGGGCCGGATGGCCCTGCCGCATCCCTAGGGCTGCATCAGCTCTCTCCCTCTGCTGATGCAGCACTGCACAGTCAGACTTTGCAGTTGGCTCTGACACAATAGACACCGGTGTTTCCTCCAAACTGGTCCTTAGCAATGTTGGCACCTGCACAGTGAGGCTTAGTTTAGCAGCTGGATAGTCCTGGAATGGGGATGGTATCTGGTCCTCATCTGCAAGTAATTGTAGCAAAAAAAACCTTGTCCCTCAAACATTCCTGCATTCAGAAGCACTTCCGCAGGGGAACACTGTCAGGTAGGCAATCTTTCTTAACTGGCTTAGTTTCTTTCAGTGGATGAACAGCCACTGGTTCAGGGCTTCTTTGCACTGTCAAACATGTCCATTTCTCCAAAAATCCCTATTGTGATGGTTTGGTGCATCAGTGGTGTTAATTTCCTTAGAAATCTCTTTCTCTGCAGAGGCATGCGATTCCCCTCCTTTTCCTTCTTCCTCCCAGGTGACCATCTTAAATCAGAGTGAGCACTATAATTGTGCACTCCCTTATCTTGCACTGGGCCCACTCTATCCCGACTGTGACTCCTCCTTGTCTAACTGCAAGCCTTACAACTTGCTACCTGGAGCGATGAATTCACACTGTACTTCTTCCTACTGCCTGCAATGTAAATACTGTAATGTAATCCCTGTTTGGTACTGATGTTTGCAATGTCCCTGTGTTCCAGTCACTTTATAGTAATTCTTCACTTGTATTCGCCTGATGGTACTGATGCTTGTAAAGTCCCTGTGTTCTAATTCTACATAATGTAATCCTTCACTTGTATTTGCCTGATGTTCATGTATGTACCTTGTAATCTCCTGGGCTGCACCTGAAAATAGGCACTTAGCTGTCTAGTGTGCTTACCAGTTAACAAAAGCAAATAAATCAGTGCCCCGAAGAGTAGGGAGTTTCCCAGGTGTCATAGCCAGCACTCCTCATGTCAATAAAGCAAGTCCATGTAACCAATGCTGGAGGATGCACCTGGAAACAAGTTGTCTCAGCTTAGTGTGCCTTTCCTGGTTAAAAAAAAAAAAAATGCAAACCGAGAGTTCTGTGTGTTCTCACTTTGCCTACTGACTGGTCCTATCTGATGTCCCTGGCTTTCAGTGTGAACCCCAAGTATCTGGGTGGCATTTAGTGCCTCTGTTGCAGTGCTATGGGGCTGGCCTGGAGAGTCTCTGCTGTAACACATTTCTATAGGAAACTGAGTTTTGTATCTACACAATCTAGCCTTTACATGTTTGCATTGTTTTAGTGTCCTTATTTCTTTGTCTTTTTTGTCTTCTAGAATCCGAATTAGAGGATATTTCTGAAGCACTGGACCTGCTTTCTGCACCTGAATTGAAAACATTAGCTAAAGCTCTTCACCTGGCAAACCCCAGTGCTCAGAAGCACCAGTTGTTAGAAGGTTTTCTCCGACTGGCAAAACAGCGCCCGGTCTTCAGCTTTAGCAAGAAACAGCCTAGTACTGGTGCGGTGATACTGAAAAGGTGCGGTGTATAGAGAGCAAAAGCATTAACCACTGATTTCTGTGATAGGGGAGGGCTTAATAACACAGTAAATTATCGCTCTCCTTTAATGAAAAGCACTTTTGGGATGCGTGTTTATAGTATTAGGCGAGGCAATTATATATATATTTTATATTTAAATAAAATTGCCTTGCCAAAGTACTAGTGTAGCAAACTACAAGACAATAAAAAAATGACATTAGCCGTTGATTAATGTGACAGGGTTGAATAAGGCCCTTTCCCAGTCATTATGCAGAAAGAGTTAAATGCAAGAAACTGTTCTATCCTCTGCTTTTCTGTCTCTTGTCTGTCTGAAGAGCAGCAATCTTTTGTTAGACAGAGACTGAAACTTGGAATTAGAGATACCCTCAGATGAAGGACTTTTGTTTTCTCTGTTTGTACTGCCTTTGTAAATAGTTATACTGAACAGTTTTTGTTTTTTCGTTTACTGTTATTGATAATAAAATGCTAGTTGCGAATTTTATAACTACTCCTGGTGTTCCTTTATTTCCTGACCTGTGCCTCGACAACAGTTAAAAACTTAGTTGACTTGCTAGTCATGCCAACATATTATTAGCAAATCTTTTTCAGTTAAACTATTTTATTGATCATTCTTAGATCTGGTCTGGCTAATAAATTTGCAGACATATACAAATTATTTAATAGTCATAGTTCTTGGCTGCTGACCATAAAAGTGAATGTCTTCCTTTTTTTGCCTAATCTGTTTGAATCTCCTCCAGTGCTCCCAGATGCTTCTTCCTTCAGGTCCTCCAGAACAGCTCCTGCTGCTCACAGAACATACCCACTGTTGGCCAATGCCCACCGCCAGTATACCCAGGGTACCTGTGGTCCCTAGTTATAGGTTTATCCCTTTCGGGGCCTCTGCCTCACTGCCACCAGAGGCAGCAGTAAGCAGTATCTGGACTAAGGGTAAAGGCTTGGGGATTGGGCAGGGCACCGCAGACAATCGGGTGGCATAAAAGAACATGTATAGAGGGTGTCATCTTTAGCAGCCTGTACAAGCGTTTGTCAGTTTTCCTTTTCTGTGCCTGCCTTTCACATGAGTGCGTGCAATCTGTAGCTGACCTGGGAACCGGTTGTCTGATGACGTGTGGACACCCGTGCCATCAATGGCAGTTCCACCATGCCATTATCAGGAGCCACTAGCAAAGTGAGTGCAGTTACCTACCCCTCCCCAGAAGGTAAACATCCTCTTTGTCACTCTGAGCCCTCCCTGTCGGCTTCTGCTCCTAATGCTCAGGGCTCAGAGTGTGAACCTGGGCCACTAGTGTGCCGGAGCAGCCCCTCACTGCTCGGGGCCATGGAGCTGGCAATAAAAGTAAATTTCTGTTAAAAAATGTCCCTACTAAGGAGTTAGTTATGACATTTTTGCCATTTTGTTTTATTTATAAAATATAATGAGATGAAAATCACCAAGAGAACAGTGGTGAAAGAGATACTTAAAAGACAAAATCATTTTGTTCATGTGAGATGCCCTCTAAGTTACTGTTAGTTCACACGTATTTTTTATCCGAAAGTTCCAGCTGGAAGGTCAGATTATTTTTTACAGTATTAGAACCGCATTGTGGTTTTCCAAATCGTCATTAGCTGTTGGTCTTCACATCACAGAGTTTAATTATTGCTAATTAATTGTAAGAATTGAACAAAGAGGATGATAGTTCTTCATTCTCTGCTCTTGCCCTCTCCTTACTTTTCTGCTACTATCCCTTTCTGTATATATTAGCATGTATGTTATTTTCTAGATGCCTTAATTTACTATTCTACCTATAATGTTTATGATTCTGCTTGTAAAACTATATTATTGTATTTTACCTTATTTTTTTTATTGTTCGCTATCTCCTAATTTCTCTCCCCCAGGACACATCTGGGAACGATCTGTTTTCAGCTCAGTATGTACTTCTTAGTTAAACTTTTAAATAAATGCTCCAGTGCATAATTTTCTAATCTAAGTGAAACATTTTCCTATTATGTGGTGTTCTTTAACAAAAATATGTCAAGTGTTTGCAATTTCTGATGTATATTATATATTAAGCACAATTCACAAAGTATCCCTGTGCAGTACACAAGAAACGCAGAAAACATCAATACAGGTGAAAAATTACGAAAGAATAAAATCAATACATATTAATATCAGTTAAATACATGTTGGGAGGACTGTGAAAGCTCAAATCACTGGGAGATTTGTGCACAAAGATGGGTAGAGAATTCCAAAGGATAGGTCCGTCTATCCACAGAAAAAGCATGCTACTGAAGCCAACAAGAGTTTCATTTTGAGACCAGTAGTAAACTTGCTTCAGAAGAATGAAGCAGGAGGGTGGGTGTGTACCGCTGAAGTCGGGAAGCAAAGGAAGACGGATGCCCAGTATTAAGAGACCTAAAAATTAGAACATGGTATTCATGGAGCATGGTGGTTATATGTTACAGTAATTGGACAAGACTGACATTATATTGGGCATGATTTTACAGGAACTCCGTTTACCCTGGTCTTTTTTTTTAAAGTCATTTTTTATTCCCTTTCACCACTGCCTTAACCCTTCAGATCTCAGTCGGCAGCCTCCCAAGCCTGAGAACCATGGCTTAGCTGCAGTTGTTAAGAGTACCAGCAGCCATCATTTGGGTGATAGAGGTGGGGAATTATCCTCCAGTATTTCCCCTTCACTCTTCTCCTGCAATAGTACTAGCACTGCAGCGACCCCCTGTAGAGAAGGTGGTGAACCACTTCATGGCCCACCACTGGGGATGAAACAGGAGCAGAGACACCTCCTCCCAGGCCAAGATGCATAGCCAGTGGGCTCACACCCAACCATGGGGCCACATGACTGCAGAGACTCAGGTTTGCTCCCAAACCTGCTTCACCCGCATGGTATAACAATACCCTACCACTAGGCTGTTGCAGTGGCCCTGTTTCCCGTCCTTTTATAAAACTATATGTGAGTCTCTGCTCCTCTGGCACCTTTCTCCATTGAATACTGTAGTCATGTTCCATCTGTTACAGATGACAGTTTACTCTCCTACAGACCTGGAGTTTCCCCTTCAAAACATTTCCACTTAAGTCACTGGGGTTGTGACATCATTGCCAAAAAACTTTCAGTGATCAGCAGTATTTTAACACATAGACATGCTAGTAGTTTCCTTGCTCATGAGCTTGAGCCGTGTTGCCTTCATAGACCGTTTTGCCTGTCGTCTGGCTGTCTCCAGCTGTCTAATCTTTCTTTTCCCTTGAAGTAGTTCTTTTTGCCTTGATTCTCACATACAGTAAAAACATAGGCATTGATTGCAGAGAAAGACCAGTGCTTCATCCAGTCTGCCCGAGTCCCCTATTAGCCCTTGGACCTACTGTCTCCCCAGGGTCCTAGACCTCCTCATCCTCATCCCCAATCTCTGCCCTGGTTTTGCTACCTAATACCCTTCATACAGTCCGAACAGTGCTTGATGCCAATGACCGTTTCTGCAGCCACTACCTTGGCTGGTAGATTGGTCCACAGTTCCACCAGTCTCTCTGTAAAATAGTACTTCCTCATGTCCCTCTTGAACCGCCCTCCAGTTAGTTTCCACGCATGTCCCCTTGACTGTGAGCCAGTATTCAAGCTAAAAAAGTTCAACCGTTGTTCACCTTGTGAATTCCTCTAAGGAACGTGAAGATCTCAGTCACATCCTCCCCGCTCCCTTCTGATCTCCAATGAGTACATGTTCAGTTCCTTGAGGCGCGCCTCGTAAGACCTGCTCTGTTGGCCCTGAATCATCTTTGTCGCCCTTTGTTGCAGTGTCTCCAGCCTGTCCTTATCTTTTCTGATTAGGACTCCAGAGCTTTGTGCAGTACCGCAGGTGAGGCCACAGCAAGGATCTGTAAAGGGGGCAAAATTACCTCTTTCCTTCTGCTGTCAGTACCCCTCCTAATACACCCCAGGATCCTGTTTGCCTTTCTATTGGCCTTGTAGCATTGGTTTATTTGTTTGAGAGTGTCGCTGATAACTCTAGGTTCATGTTCCTTAGCTGTAGTGCTGAGTCTTTCCCCAGCCATCCAGTGCTCCTTTTCTTGTTCCCTAGGTGCATCACCTTGCACTTTTTGATGTTAAGTTTCAACTGCCAAATCTTAGACCACATCTCTTGCCTTTGCAAGTCATTCTGCATTTCCCTGATTCCCTCATCACCATCTACCGTCCCACAGAGCTTAGTGTCATCTTATGAAGAGAGACACAACCCACCCTGGACTCACTCAACAGTGTTGCTGATAAACATGTTGAAAAGGACAGATCCCTGTGGGTACCCTGCTCAGACCTCCCTCTTGTCTGATTTAACCCCATTGACCACAACCCTCTGCTGCCTCCCCCTCAGCCATTTACGTACTGAGTTCACTATGACCTTAGCCGCACCCAGATCCTCCACCTTCAGCAAGCATTTGTGAAGCACTACATTGAAAACCTTGCTGAAGTCAAAGTAGAGCAAGTCCACATTCTGGCCCCTATCTAATTCCCTCATCACCTAGTCAAAGAACACTATCAGGTTAGTCTGACAAGACCTCCCTGCCACAAATCCTTGCTGTTTACTATCCTGGAGATCATTGCTTTCCAAGTAGTCCATGAGGTCGGCTTTGACCAGTGACTCCATCAGCTTCTTCACAACAGAGATAAGACTGACAGGTCTGTAGTTTCCTGCTTGTTCCTTCTCCTCCCACCCCCCTATGTGGAGCAGAACTACGTCCACCATCCCCTGATCCTTTGGAACTACCCCTGTCCTTAGTGAGCTGTTATATACAACTTCCAGGGGATCAGCCAGTTCTGCTGCCACTTCCCTGAGTGTCCTCAGATGCAGCTGATCAGGTCCCAGGGCCTTATCAGTCTTTAGGGTTGCCAACTCTTTCAGGACCCTTTCTCTAGTAAATATTGGCTTCCTCATCTCCGGGATCCCCTTGCTTTGATGCCACTCTCTTATAAAGGCCCACGATCCTCCCTAGTGAAAACTGAGCAGAAGTACTTGTTCAGGAGGGCAGCCTTTTGCCCATCCTTCTCTGTCACCCTACCCCCCCAGCTAGCCTTATGATGCCCTCTCCCTGCTTCCTTTTTTCCCTAATATGCTGTATCTGAAGAACTGTTTCTCTACTCTGTTGACTCCCTCCGCTATACACAGTTCTGTGTTTGCTTTTGCCTCCCTAACTGCCCTCTTTTGCCTCCTCATTTTTTAGTACACAATCTCCCCAATTTTCCTCCCCTTCTTTATGTTTGTAGAAGGTCTTTTTCTTGGCCCTCGCCAGTTTTCTGACCCTTGCCAAGAACCATAATGGTCTCTTGAACATGCCCTTTTTGGTTACTGTTCTCATACATACCTTGAATGCCTGGAGAATGCCCCCTTAATTGACCCCATCTCTCTTCCACCCCAACTGTGTTATCCACTCCTTCTAACTCAGTGTTTCCCTAGAACAAACAGGAAGGATAGGGGCATTTGTCAAAATATAGACATGACATGCACCATCACTTTCTTTGTTCCTTGATTCCCCCCATTTCTTTCTCTGATTCCCTATATGTTTTGTTTCTTTATAGTTCCTTGTTAGCCCTAGGTCACCTTTACATTGCTGTTTTACTCTCTGAAGTTCCTTAACTGTTGTAATTGTAACAGTTTTGGGGACCACGGCTTTGCTTTAAATGTGGGGAGAAGGATGGGGGCTCAAAACGAAAGGATGGAGGCACTACATGCATAGATGCTTTTGGGGAAACCCTGCTAACTTACCACTGACCAGCGGCACAGCTTAGTGAAGTCTGACCTTCTGAAATCAAAGATTTCAGCTCTCAATTGCAGCTTACCAGACCCGAGGGCCAGTTTGAACCAAATGGAATTATGGTCACTGTTCCCCTTTGGCTCCCCAATTCCCACAGCTCCTATGACCTCCGATTTGGTAAACACCACATCGAGAATTGTTGACTTCCTGGTGGGTTCTTTAACTAGTAGTAGACAGTCCTGTAATGTGTCCAGCAGGGCCTGACTTTTGGTGCTCCTGGCCGTGGTGTCATAGGGGCATAGGTCAGGAAGCATAGGCAAACCAGGAGAAGTTATAAAATTTGCAAGTAGCATCTTATTATCAATGACAGTAAAAGAAAAAAAAGAAAAATTTTACAGGATAGCTTTTGATACAGGCAGTACAAACAAAAGAAAGTCTTACATCGGAGTGTCTGTCTGTCTGTCTCTCAATTTAAATCTCAGTCTCTGTCTCTCCCTAAACAAAACATTGCTCTTTTATACGATGTCTTTTCCTGGTAGTTTAAATTCTGCATCCTGACTACTGTTAAGTTAAATCTCCTGTTTCTCACAAAATGCACCAGAACTTTGTCAGTTTCTTTCCTGAGGCCATCATAAAGAGCACTTCAAACCCCAGGAAATCTTACTGTATTCTGATATATGCAGTATGGTCTCACCATAGGACTGCCCTGGAGCTGAAGTGGTTAATAGAACCTATGCTAATGATAGAATGTTAGGCTTGAGCTCAGTTTTCAAACCACTGTCCCTGGATTACATCCTGCAACTGTCAGATTCTTTACTCCGCTTGCCTAGTACAGACACCGTGGAGAGCTCTCCTTCATCTTTCTTGAAGATTTTATTCTCTCAGTTTTTTGAAGTACTTTTTATTTCTGTTCATTTTTAACACACTGTCCTTGGTTTTACAGGTAGATTAGACTATGTTTAGTGGTAAGTTTTTTGGTTTCCTGTCAGTTCGTTTAACCGGGAGGAAACAGAACATTTATTTACATTTTTGGCGGTAAATTTCTATTGAAAACCTATTCTTGGGCCGGTTGTTTGAATTTATTGTATTTTGCGAAAGAGACTGGGATAACTCTCGGTTCTTTTGTTGGTTGCTGAACCGACTGCAAAAAAAAAAAAATGTGTTTAGCTGTGTGGTTTTCTGACTCACAGAAAACCCACCTTTTAGGATTTTCTTTTGGTTATGTCACTACCCAGGAAAAGAACTGGCCCAATGGATTTTCAGCATTGTACAGTGTGTAGTGAACCTTTTACTAAAGCAGATCCTCACTTGGTTTGTGTTTTTTGCCTAGGATTTGACCACCTGAAGGCAGATTGTGAGATCTGCAAGAAATTCCCTCAGTCGACGCTCGATAGGCGCTTGAACTGACTGAAAGAAAAAATGTCCGACAAGGCTGCTGACCTAGCATTGGGTAAATCTTCCTCTTCTCAAAAAGGAAAACCCCACAGAACCGGCTGAGCAACCCTCTGGTCAGGGTGATGGTTCCTTGGGTAAAAAGCGAACTGTAGACGTTGACTCTGAACCGGCAGGCTCTGCTAAGAAGAAAAGGAAAGAAAAACACTCTGGTAAGGGACCGCAACTGACAAGTCCGTTGGTTCCTACTGCAGAGGAAATAGCTGACGCTATTAGAATCATTCAGGCACTGCAAACCGGTAGCGCGGTTCCGGTTCAGCGTCCCGACTCACAGACCTCGGTTCAGGATCTGTGTTCCTCCTCGGTTCCCGGTTCCTTTGAGCACTTTACTGAAGATTATGCCAAGGGTGAAGAGGATGATGAGGACGAGAACTTTGGGGAGCCTCTCGAACCGGATGTCTCCCCTGACCCCCAACGTCCTGACTCCCTTGATAAGGGAGCTGAGGATTTTTCTACCCACTTTGCTTTTATGAAGCAGGTGGCACAGACTCTGTAGCTCTCCCCCCAGAAATCCACAGAGGAGGAAAAGGAGCCAGACTACATGGAGATTATGGATGTGTCGCAACAAAATGGCTGTCATTGCCCATCCACAAATTCCTAAAGAGGCAGGCCTCTAGAATCCTGCAGACTCCCACTTCCATTACACCAGTGGACAAAAGGATGGACAGGAAGTACTGGGTGGCCAAGTCTGGAGCAGAATTCCTCTTCGGGCACCCCAGCCATGAAGGGGTGGTGCAGTCTGCTGCATGTAACAAAGCATTTATCCCCCTGGCATCACACCCACCTGATAAGGATTCCAGAAAGATGGATTCTATGGCCAAGAAATCCTATCTGGGTGCCTCTTTAGCTATTAGACAGGCAATTTACATGACTTGTATGTCCAGATATCAAAAATGTCTCTGGAACACAGTCTTGGAGATTGCCAAGGCATGCCCTGGCCCCTTGGCATCAGACCTGTCTGAGGCCGCAAGGAGGGGCATTGAGGCTTCACAATGCCAATTTTGGATGGCAGCTGATGTCAACAACATTGCAGCTAGGCAAATGGCTACTTCAGTGTCCCTGAGATTTGTTTGGCTGAGGGCCACTAATTTTTCTCGGGACACTGAGACAAAGGCACTGGACTTCCCTTGTGAACCCACATCTCTCTTTGGTGAGCAAACAGAGGCTTATATGAAGAAGACAGACGAGCACAAGGTGGCCTATAAGAGTGCTGCTGCCAAGGAGAAGGCAGCAACACCTCAGAAGTACCAGAGAAAAGGGGGTAGGGGTAGAACCCACTACAGACCTTTCTTCCAGGCTCAGACAATGCCAGCCTACCAGCCTCAGAGGGAGTACTTCAGAGGCAGAAGAGGCAGCGGCCGAGCTGGCCCCAGCACTCAGCCCAAGTACACAAACAAAACAGACCCCCTGAGGGGTCTGCTAGGGTCACCTTCCCACTTCCGGTAGGAGGCAGACTGGCTCACTATCTCCAGGCTTGGGAATCCATCACCACAGACAAGTGGGTCCTGGAGGTAGTGAGCCAGGGGCTTGCCCTCAGTTTCAGGGTTCTAACCAAGCTGAGGGCAAGAGTTTTCAGACCTGCCACCCTATCAGAAGCAGCTGTTTTGGAGGAGGAAGTAGCAAAACTCCTTCAGGTCAAGGCAGTAGAACCTGTTCCCTTGGACCAAAGGGGGAAAGGTCTCTACTCAAGATACTTCCTCACTCTAAAGAAAACAGGGGAGTGGTGACCCATGTTGGATGTAAGACATTTAAACAGACATTTGACAAGACCAAAGTGCAAAATGGTCACTCTGGCCACCATTATTCTTATGCACAGGAAGGGAGATTGACTGGCATCTCTGGATTTAAAAGATGCCTACTTCCACATTCCCATCAGGCAATCTCACAGAAAGTCCCTCAGGTTCAGATTGCCATCAGGCCATTACCAGTTCAGAGCCATGCCTTTCAGTCTGACCTCTGCTCCAAGGGTGTTTCCCAAGTGCCTAGCAGTAGTGGTAGCCTAGCAGTAGTGGTAGCACACCTAAGGGGGTAAAGGGTTACAGTCTTCCCATACTTGGACGACTGGCTAGTGGTAGGCCAGTCTCCTCAGCAAGTCAAGGAAGCACTGACTACCACTCAGGATATCCTGTGTACACTGGGCTTCCTGGTAAACCAGAAAAAGTCAGTGCTGACACCAGTTCAACTACTGGAATACATAGGGGCAGCGCTAGACACTTAAGGGGAAAAGCCTTCCTCCCTCAGTGAAGGGCGGAAACCCTGGTGCACTTGGCAAACTCCTTCCAGCTGCATACCCCAGACCAGCAAGGCATTTTCTCCAGCTATTAGGACACATGGCTGCGGCAACAGCAACAGTGTCACATTCGAGATTCCAGATGAGGGACATTTAGTTTCACCTCAGATCTCACTGGTCTCAGAAATGAGATTCTCTGTCAAAAATGGTACCAGTTACAGGAACCTTTCTCCAAGCATTAGAATGGTGGCAGGAGAAGGACAACCTCAGGGAAGGGGTGCCCTTCCTCTAGCTGCCACCAGCAGCAGTCTTAACCGCTGATGCCTCCCTCCTAGGATGGGGTACCCACCTAGGGGAGCAGACTGCACATGGTACCTGGCTCCAACAGGAGTCTCTGCTCCACATAAACCTGCTGGAACTCAGATCAGTGTATCTGGGCATTCAGTCCTTAGCTTCGATGCTTCAGGGCAAGGTGGTTCAGGTCAGAACAGACAATGCAACCACAGTGTGCTACATAAACAAACAAGAGGCACAAGGTCTTCCCCCCCCCCCCTGTGCACAGAAGCCATGGGAGTGTGGAATCTGACTTATTCCCTAGGGATCTCCCTCTCAGCAGTTCATCTTTCAGGGAAGGACAATGTCCTAGTGGATGCCCTCAGCAGAATCAACTAGAGTCACCATGAGTGGTCACTGAACAGGCAGATCCTACAAGTGGTGTTCAGAAGGTGGGGTAACCCAGGGGTGGACCTCTTCACAGCTCCAGACAATCACCAGCTGCCACAATTCTGTTGAAGGCGTCCTGCAGTGGGCACAGTCCCTCTGGATGCACTGCTGTTGGATTGGACAGGGAAGTTCCTGTATGCCTTTCCCCCCATTTCCCCTGTTGCTCAGGGTACTGAACAAGCTCAGGGTTCAACCAGCAACAGTGATCCTCATTGCTCCAGACTAGACCAGGGCCAGGCAGCCCTGGTATTCTTTGTTGCTGACCCTTATCAATATCCAAACCAATTTCCCTTCCCAAGTAGGCACAACCTATTGACCTCCTCTCAGGGCAGGGTCCTTTACCCAAGTCCCTCAGACTCAAGGCTTGGCACTTGAAGACTTTGAGTATGCCGACTTGCACCTCTCTGACGGGGTGCTAGAGGTTGTTAGGGTCTCTAGAAACCCTCTGCCAGAAATACTTACTCCTCTAAATGGAAGAGGTTTTCAATTTGGTGCCAACAGAAGCAGACAGACTATTGTCAGACCGGTTTACCAGTCGTGGACTATCTGGCACACTTGCACTCTCTTGGCCTTAGGCCTTCCACCCTTAAGGTGCACCTAGCAGTTGTCTCTGCACACCTCTCAGCTGGAAATGGGGCATCCATGGCTGCTAACCAGGTTTTCAGAAAGTTCTTCAAGGGGTTACTGCACTTGCATCCCCCTCACAGGGAACCTACTCCTGCATGGGACCTCAATATATGCATTGGCCAGCTGATGCAACCACTGTTTGAACCCATGTCCTCAGCAGAACTTAAGTATGTGACATGGAAAACAGCGTTCCTGGTAGCCATCACCTCAGCCAGGAGGATTAGTGAGCTCCAGGCCTTGTCCACAGAGCCATAGCAGTTCATAGGGACTAGGTGGTCCTTAGGACTAACAGGAAGTTTCTCTCTAAGGTGGTCTCTGACTTTCACCTGAATCAGTCCATCACTTTGCCAGTCTTTTTCACTGAACACTCCAGTTTAGGGGAACATAGACTGCATAGCCTTGATGTCAAGAGAGTGATAAGCTACTACTTGGATCACACAAAGGGCCACAGGCAGTGTAGCACTCAGCTCTTCCTGACCTTTTGAGAAGTGGGGAAGGGCAAACCTGCCTTGAAGAGGTTCATTGCCCACTGGATTGTTGCCTGTATTCAGTTTTGTGTCAGCAAAGATGGTAAAGAGCCCCCTGTAAGCCTTAGGGCCCACTCTACAAGGGGTACAGTGACTTCAATAGCAGCTGTAAGAAATATCCCTTTGTTGGAAATTTGTAAAGCAGCTACCTGGAAAACAGTTCACACCTTTAACAAACACTACAGCCTGGATACCCAGGCCAGAAGTGATGCCAGGTTTGGCACAGCAGTACTGCATAGCTTGTTTCCTAAATAGGTTCTCTACCCTCCCCCAAAGGTACTGCTTGGGTAGTCTGCATATGTCAGAATACAGTAAGATTTCCTGGGGTTTAAAGAAAAAATTACTTACCATAATAGTCTTGTTTCTTTCAAGGGTACTGTATTCTGAGCTCCCTCCCCACCTCCCCTACTAGATCCTATGGGCACTGCAACACAGCTGTCCATGCTGTTTGAAACCTGTGAGTGTTTCTTTACTGGGCTTTACTGACTTGAGTCTTAGTGTTGCTCACATTTTTAAATAAAGGGGATTGTTTGTTTGGGTGTTGTTTATTAGTTAATTGTTATTAGTATAGTTTAGATAGCTTATTGTTATGCATGCTTCATAAGAATCTGACGGTTGCAGGATGTATTCCAGGGACAGTGGTTTGAAAACTGAGCTCGAGCCTAACATTCCATCATTTGCATAGGTTCTGTTAATCATTTCGGCTCCGGGGCAGTCCTATGGTGAGACCATACTGTATATGTTAGAATACAGTAAGATTCCATTGGAAGAAGCAAGATTACTATGGTATTTTTTTCTTCTAGTCTTTAATAAATGCAACAAAACAGAACATTCTGCCCCAGAGATGGTTTCCTGTTGGCAGTTCTGTTAACAAGCTTGTGGAGGTCAGACTAAATCTTAAAGCTAATCCCCTGTATTACAGATGGTTACCTTTTTAAGAATCCCAGATAGCTTTCTGCAATCATTTCAACAACATAACTGTATACATTTATGAACCAAGGGGTCCCAGTTTCACCTAAAGATTCACATATATATTTTTTAACTACAGAGAAGAAAGGGAAGAAAGAAGAAATGAAAAGAGTAAGTGAAAGAAGGGAGATAATGGGGGAATTGTGGGACCTATGGAGTGGACAGTTCCTAAGTACCGCAAGAAAGATTTGAATGTGCAACCAGACAGGCAGGAGACAGACAAGTGGCAGAAAAGGAGAGGACAAAACATCTCTGCTTTTAACTCGCTCAGCCTGATAAATGGGACAGGGTCTTACCCAACACTGTAACACACTGGAGCATCCCAGTCTATGTCCAGCAGGTTCAGGTCACCCACTACTACCACTTCCCCCTTTGCTACCCCTCTTTCAGGTTCT
This sequence comes from Neoceratodus forsteri, assembly GCA_016271365.2. Lineage (NCBI taxonomy): Eukaryota > Metazoa > Chordata > Ceratodontiformes > Ceratodontidae > Neoceratodus > Neoceratodus forsteri. The sequence goes on from CM028129.1 coordinate 1,422,429,452, forward strand.
TCCCGGAGTCTTCTGTACCTCTCCTCCCCCTGCCACGGGGGTCTGTAGATCAACCTCAAAAGCAGTTTCTTGCCTTTGGCTAGCATGAGTTGCACCCACAGCGACTCTATCCCCCTATTTCTACCCCAGATGCACCCATCTTCTGCCACCTCGATGCCCTCCTTGATAAAAAAGGTCTGCTCTTCCCCCTCTACCTGTATCTGTATACCTTTTGAACACTGAGTACCCAGGAACCAACAGCTCCCAGCCATTATTTTCCAAAGCCCACATTTCTGTGATGGCCACCTGTTCCACCCTGGTGTCCACCATCAGCGCCTGGAGCGCACTGATTATGTTACGTAGGCTCCTGGCATTAAGGCATATACCCCCTTCTATCCAACTCCTGACCCTACTTTGCTACTACCCTTGTGATTCCCTTGTCCTCCAGTCCTTTTGTTTTCCATGATGCTTGCACTCTTTGTGTTCCCCTTCTCTAATGTCCCTTCTCCTAGTCCGGTAAGGGCCATGTGCATACCTGCTGTGCTTCTGCATGCCCCCATTTGTGGGAAGGTACTAGCTAGGATCCTGTTCCTCTCACATGTCACTGTGGTTCCTCTAGACCCAGTCTCCCTCTCAGTTTGAATGTCTGATATAGACGTCAGACTTCTGTCCCAGCACTTAGACCCCCTTTCTCGTTGGGTGAAGTCCATCACCCTCGAAGAGTTTCCTATCCCAAAAGTCCCCCAGTCCTCCCCAAAGGGGTACCCCTTTTCCTGACACCATCCCTTAAGCCATCTGTTAAGATCCTCTTTTACATCACTCTTTGTCCTATCCTGCTTCCCTCCCTGCCCTACACAAGGAGTACTTTGGAAAAGGCCAGGGATGCTAAGTGTGAAACCAGTCTGTTCCCCTAGTGTATGAAAGCTCCACTTCACCATCTCCACTGACTGGTTTTCCAGATCATTGGTACCCAGGTGTACCAGCATCCCCAGCTCCTCCTGTTCCCTCTCTACCATACTTCTTGTCCTGTCTAAATCCCAGCTGGCTGATGCCCCAGAAAGCATCGGACAATCCCTTCCCACCAGCCCCCACCTTTCAGCCCCCTAATTATTGAGTTCCTGACCACGAAGACTCTTTGTGGTTATGATTAATGAATGGGGGAAGGGATTTTTTATTTTTTTTGTGCTGGGACAGATAAATATGTGTCAAGGGGTGTGTAAACTGGGGCGGGCTAGAATAGTGTATGTGGTGTCCCAGCTTTATGATCTGCAGCCCTTTATTACCCCGGTATCAGGTATTACAGCTCGCCGATGCCGGGAGGTGGGAATTGGATGGAGATATGTGGGCAGAAGCTGGCAGGGAGCTCCGTACATGGGTGAGGGGAATAGGATAGAGGTAGTTGGGTGCAGAAGGCGCCCTGGGATGAGATGGGGTGTGGAGAGATGCCAGACGGAATTAATCCCTATCCCCAGGGTTCCCATGCGATCAAGTGGGCAGGTAGCTAGAGGGGCTGCACTGTCCACCAATCCCCTGAGGGTGGTGCTATGCAATGCCAGGTCGATCAGTAATAAGACTGCAAATATTGTGGATCTGATTTCATCGGTCGACCTGGCTTGCATTACGGAAACCTGGTTGAGGGACGATGCTGGGCCAGTGTTAGAGGCCACCGTCCCCCCAGGTTATTCCGTTGTTCACTGCCCCAGAGTGGAACTCAGGGGCGGAGGTGTGGCTATCTGTTTTAGAGCTGAGCTAGGCTTCACCATGCACCCACGGGTTCGTTTGAATGTGTGGCCATTCGTGGGGGTCCGGGCACAGGCTGCAGAATTCTCTTGATATACCGTCCTCCTGGGGCGGTTGGAGAGTTCCTGCAGGAAGTGGGTGACTACGTGGTCGGTGAGACATTGGAGTCCTCCAGATGTTTAGTTCTGGGGGACTTCAATGTCTGGGCTCGACGACGAGTCACCCAGGCTGAGTTATCACTTCCTTCAGTTGATGACATCACTGGGCCTGTCGCAAGCAGTTACTACTGTGACTCACCAGGGTGGACACATGTTGGACCTAGTCTTCTCGATGGGGCTTGAGATTGAGAATCTCAGGACTGATCGGGTCGTTAGGTCTGATCATTGCACAGTGGAGTTTCTGCTCAGGGCACCCTCCGAAGTCCGAACCCCTGCAGAGATGTTGAGCTACCGCCCATTGAGGGGTTTGACCCCAGAGGTTTTTTTGGCGGTGGCTAACCTATATAGTGTGGACAGTGCATGCAGGGGAGGTGTGGGTGCGGCAGTTGATGCCTATAATAGGGCGGTGACTGAGGCACTTGACTCCCTTGCACCGATCCGTGTACGACCTAGATCTTCTCACTTGAGGTCCCCATGGTTTGATGGGGAGCTCAAGGCATTGAAGATCAAGTGTCGGAGGTTGGAGCGCCGTGGCAGGGCTGCAGCTTGGAGGCGGACAAACTGGCCCTGCGTGCACACTATGGTGTGTACCAGGGGGCAGTCAACTGTGAGAAGGCAGTGTTCCTGTCCAGGGAGATTGCTGCTAGGAGAAACCGACCAGTGATGCTTTTTCAGACTGTGGACAGGTTATTACATCCTGCCTGTCTTCAGCCAAAAATAGCAGTTTCTGAAGCCTTGTGCATTGAGTTTGCTTGTTTTTTTCTCAGACATGGTGTCCGCCATCAGGCAGGGAGTTCCGCCAGTGGCCCGTACTATGGCCGACAGTGGTTGCCTGGATTGTCGACAAAGCACTCTTCCCGGTTGGGGGGAGTTTAAACCAGTGGAGGTGGCTGATGTCATTGAGGTGATCTCAAAACTGAAGCACACATATTGTGATCTGGACACGGCGCCGACGCATTTCTTAATGGGATGCGTCGAGGCTGTTGGTCCAGTATTCGCCTTGATTGTCCGGTGTTCCTTGTTGGGGGGGTTGTCCCAGATGCGTTGAAGGAGGCGCTGGTGAGACCACTCCTGAAGAAGTCATCACTGGACCCTGACATCAAGGCAACTTATCGACCGGTCTCCAACCTTCCATTTTTAGGAAAGGTTGTGGAGAAGATTGTGGCGCGTCAGTTGGGTGATTGCCTTGTGGCATTTGATATCTATGAGCCGTTCCAGTCAGGTTTTTGTGCAGGACATTCTACAGAACCCGCATTAGTTCGGGTGCACAATGATCTCCTTAGGGCGAGAGATTGAGGGGAAGGGACAATTCTCATCCTACTTGATCTCTCCTCAGCTTTTGACACTGTGGACCATCGGGTGTTACTTGACCGCCTGAGGGACTTCTGTGGACTCACTGGCACTGTCATTTGCTGGTTTGAGTTCTTTTTGACAAATAGAAGACAGGGTGGTGATGAGGAGTTTTTCCTCATCTTTTAGTCTTCTGTCTTGTAGGGTACCTCAGGGTTTGGTGTTGTTGCCAATGTTGTTCGCCGTGTATATGCTACCCTTGGGAGAGATCATTAGGAAGTACAGCTTGGGGTTTCATTGTTATGCCTATGATACCCAGCTGTACTTATCCTTTGCCCCAGAACATCCGATGCGGTGGATGTATTAAACAACTGTCTGGCAGAGATCAGTGACTGGATGGCCTCCAGCTGGTTGCGACTGAACCCCGATAAGACGGAGGTACTGGTGGTGGAGTCGAACAGGAGGAGTGTGGGGTTGCTCCCTGGGGCAGACTCTGGACCTGTTCTAGGGTGTGTCCCATTGATGGCTTTCTCCAAGGTGCATAATCTTGGCATGATATTTGACAGCGGTTTGACGATGGAATATCAGGTGTCTGCTGTTGTCAAGGGAAGTTTCTTTCATCTCAGAGACATTGCCAGGATTAGGCACCTGATTCCGCCCCTGGACCTCCCCACCTTGGTACATGCATTTGTCACATCCAGGTTGGACTACTGTAATGTGCTCTACCTCGGGGTCTCTGGTGGCACCCTCCGTCGACTGCAACTAGTGCAGAATGCAGCTGCCAGGTTGTTGACAGGTCAGTCGAAATACTGCCATGTCACCCCAGTGTTGCGGGAACTGCACTGGCTCCCAGTTCGATGGATGGTGCTTTTCAAGGTGGGCTTGCTCACCTACAAGACCCTACATTGACTGGGCCCTTGTTACCTGGCTGACCTTCTTACACCTGCTGCCTCAGTTCGTCCACTCCGGTCCTCATTGAGGGGCCTCCTGACGATTCCCAGGACAAGATTGAAAACTGCCGGTGATCGAGCTTTCAGTGTCGCTGGTCCAGTCTTGTGGAATGCGCTCCTGCCTTTCGTGAGAGAGACCCATCAATGGAGGCTTTTAAGACCCGCCTGAAGTTTTATATGTTTAATCAGGCCTTCTCAGACTCTGTTTGATACTAATTTTATCAGTCCTTTTTAAAATTAAGAGGGCTTTATATAGTTATGGGATTTGTATGAGGATATATTTTGTAATTTTGTATATGTAAATTAACTCCTATGTTCGTTGTATGACGCCCAGAGCCTCTGGGATTGGGTACCAGAAAAAATTTGCCTTGCCTTTGCCTTGCTTTCTGGTAGACTTGCTCCCCTTGAGTGCCATCACATTGTCCTGCCCTTTCCCATCAACTGACTCAGAGTCTCCCCTAGCAGAGTCAAATGCCTGAACCTCCTCTAAGGGTTTGAAGGAATTCACTGTCTGGATGGTGGGGGGCTGGACAACCTCCTTATGGCTACCCCTGCCCTCCCTCCCCATCGCTCTCCACCCCCACAGACCACTGAGTCTCTGGGGATGTGGGGGGTAGGCTCTGTTGGATGGTGCACCCGAGATAGTTCTACCCTTGCTGCCATCAGCTGAGCATGGAGCTCTGGCATGGTCCTGCAAATGGGCCAGTGCCCCCTTCTCCAGATCATATCCCTAGAGAAGAGTGTTTCATAACCGCCACAACTGACTGCTTCCCCTCTGAACCCCATCCCCTTATACAGTAGATCTGCTCTAATGAGATTAATAATTTGATTTATAGTGCCCACTCAGGTAGTACACAGCTGAAAGCACAGCTGTAACTCAGAAAACAGGGATTTAAAACTACCATGTAGTGTTCTTCAGAGAAGGTGTCACTGTAAGGCTCAGCTGTAGCACTGAAAACAGGGATTAAACCTATGTCGTAGTGTCCACCCAGACAGGGTATAACTGTAGGCCCAGCTATAGCATGAAAATCAGGAGTAAGAACTACCATGCAGTGATCACCCAGATAGGGTGAAGCTGAAACATCTAACTATAGCACAGAACAATCCTACAATTAAGGCTACCCTAGCTATAACACAAAACACAGGTATGATATAATTTTACATAAACAATGTGAAGTTAACTTTCGCTGATGCAGATAGATGAGTAATGATAAGCTAGGACCATATAGTAGAGCGATCCCCAAATACTACCTGCATAAACACTGCAGTTCGATGATCATGTACAGCTTTACTGGAGATGAGATGGGCAGAGCTTCTAGCTGCTGGCAGCCTCCATGGCTGACTCATGCCAGACTCCAGTGTTGCTCTTTGCACTCTACCCTTAGCACGAGGACTGCAGAGCGGAACGACCACTTATGAGGTGTCTCTTCTGAGGAACAAATTCAGATCTGCAGGTGCTTGCTTCCTATTAGCCACCCAGAAGCAAGGAGGCACGGCCAAGCTGCTGATTGGAGGGCTTGGAGAAACAGGAAAAGCCTGTGAAGTTCCAACAGTTTCAGCAGCTCTGGACTGGCAGCTTAGTGCGGTGCGAGGGGAGAGCTTCTCGAACCTGCTGAAAATGTCCTCTTCACCTTGTGTGGCATCCTCCTCGGCGGTACAGAATACAAAAGCGGCAGACCTCTCAGGATTTAAAGCCCCACAGACAGCTCAGACATGCAGGGATTGAGGGGTTTGCTTCCTGTTGGCCACCCAGAAACAGGAGGCGTGGCCAAACAACTGACAGGAGGGCATGGAGAAGCAGGAAAAGTCCATGAAGCTCCTGACAGTTTCAGCAGCTCTGGATTAGCAGCTTAGTGCGATGTGAGGGAAGGGCTCCTCGAACCTACAGGAAATGCCCTCTCCGCCTTGTACGGCATCCACCTCGACAGTGCAGAATACAGGAGTGGCAGGTCTTTCGGGATTTAAAGGCCCAGAAACAACTCGGATGTGCAGGAATTGGAGGTGCTTGCATCCTATTCTCCGCCCGAGGGCTAGGAGAAGCAGGAAAAGCCTGTAAAGCTCCGACAGTTTTAGCAACTCTGGAGGGCTTCTCGAATCTGTTGAAAATGCCATCACCCCATACAGCATCCTCATCGGCAGTGCATAATATGGGAGCCACTCATTATCTAAGTACACTTTTATGTATTCGACCACTTTTGTGCTCTGGCTCCATTTTTTGTCAGCTCCATACTGTAGTTTGGTATGTGCTTGTTCCCTTTACACAGTTTAGTTCTAATTGTTCTTAATTTGGTTAGTTACCCCTCCTTGCTGTCTCCCAAAGGGAATTCCTCAGACGGTTTAAATCCATTGCAGGTCTGTAAAGAATAAAGCCTGCGCCCATTAAGTTCCTGAATGGTTTAGACCAATAGCACTTACTAACAAATCTTGCGAGGCCTGTAATGGTATGCACAACAAAGTCTCTGTCTTCCCATCCAACATGAGCAAAGGCAAGGCTTTTATTTTAATATAGCACTCCATCCAGTGAAGGCTTGGAGCACTTCACAAAATTTAACAAAACATAAACCGTGAATAAACAGGGTAATAGAAATAAATATACACATTAAGATAATACAGAGAACAGTGCTTTGCATGCTGCTGATTGAAAGCTAATATAAATAGATAACTCTTCAGTCTTTTTTCTGAAGGTCTTCACAGAGGGAGAACTCTTAAGGTTTAGTGGTAATTCTGTGATAGAGCTAAGTCCTTATCCCTCAAAAAGACCAGACTGTGACCCTTGTTCTCAGCCTTCATTTTCTGAGCAAACATTTAAAGGCTCTGAATTTCCAGATGATGTCCATAAAGAGCATAATACCTTGCTCCAGGATACCTGTTGAAATCTCCGTTTCACATTGGGAATTCAGTTTATCAGTACACTTGTGCCATTTGGACTTTCCTGTGCTCCAAGGTATTTTTCAAGTACCTGTTGGTGGTAGCAGCTCATTTCTGCAAGCAGAAGGTGGCAGTGTAGCTATACCTGTATGTCTGGCTAATCTAAGCCACTCTACACAAGGAAGAGGTGGTGGCTCGATTTCTTACTGCAGATACCTTCATGAAATTGTGTTCCTCCTGAATCTGCATTAATTCATCTTGACCCCAATTAAGGACATCCTGATCATGAGGGCAAACTAGATTTTTTTTGGATGCAAAATTGTGTACTGACAAGGGGTGAACACTGGCTGATTGGTGTTGCAGGGTCTTTCAGGTAGACTAAGTGTTTACGGCTAATGAGTTTCTGAGACACCTGGGTTTAATGGACTTAACAAGATTTGTAGTTATTTGAGTAAAGTGCCCCATTAGACCAGTACACCTGCACTGATAGTGGATGGAATGGAATATTATCAACACTGTCTTTCTCCAGCTAACCATGGATGCTTCTCAGATGTGTTAGGGAGTTTGTTTAGCGATCTCAAGATTTTTCATGGATGTAAAATAGTTTGAGTGAACACTGGCCAACTTCAGAGCAAGATTTTTTTTTTGTTTGTAGACTTTATTTCTGCACTGCCTCCCACATAACTTTCTCAGGCAGACCTCACTCGCCGCAACCGCTCTACCACCCTGCCTGATCCTTGCTCACCAGGAAATCTGGAACAGACACTCCCCACCCTACCCTGATCTGGCAACTCCCAAACCAGACCCAAGGCAAGGCAGGGGATTGGGAGAGCCAGTGAGACGGGTTAGGCAGTGGGTGTATGGCGGCAGGCACTGGAGGTTGACATCATCTGTCTGTGGGGCCTGGGATTTTCTTACTGCTGTATGGTTCTCTGGAGCACGGACATGCAATGACGTCTGCGCACTAGCTTGCCGATGTCTGCTGCGGCTCCACCCCATTATGGCATCGCTCCCTACAGTACCCACAATCTCCATCGGGGGCCACTGTGGAGCACTGGCAGGCCCACCACTCACCCTAGGAGAGGAGAGGAGAGCAGTACTCCAGACGCTCGACCCTCTCCCTCCCCTGCCGACCCCCGGTGGCCCAAATCTGTTCCTGAACCTGGGTTGCCGGCATGGCGCAAGGTGTGGCATCCAGCGCCTCAACACTCAGTGTCAGTGGTCTGGTTCTAGAGTAGCATTTTATAAGTAGAATTCTGCAGGTCTAGATTTCATCAGCAGACCCTGGGCAGGTAGAAACGGGCATTCTCGAATCAAACTGTGAGACTAATAGTCTTTACTACTGTGTGACTGTAGATGAAGCCATGTTGACACAAAAAATGTTACTTCTTTAAAGCAGTATGTTTAGTTGTATTTGTCTACAGCCACACACAGCCCTCCCATCCTCTGTCATTAATGCATTTTGTGGCTGTTGGTGTGGTTCCCTTCTTTGAGAAGTATATGAGGGTTAAAAGGAGTCAGCCAAAGGCAAAGGAGTGGTGCATGCAGTACAGTTCAGATTCTATACCGAATGGTTCAAAGCCATGGCTTAGGAGCTAAGCCGTTAGTGTATGACTGTGGATGCATACCTACAAGAAGCATTGGTTAACTTATTTGACTTTACCATTGGGTGTAAGAGAGAAGACAGTAACATGATTTGCAGTTTCACTCTTTGTCTTGGAAGCAGCTGTGAAACCTCTGAGCAGTAGGATTCAGATTATTAGGATTTGTTATTTAACACAGTAATTTAAAGTGTGTTGGGACTCTAGGTCCATCATATTGTCTCCCCATGCTTCATAACCAGGTTTGAATATGTATGCTGCACAGACATGTACTGTACTCATTTATTGGGATAACATACCTGCTGTACTACACATGGCATGGTACGCTGTAAATCCCTTAGTAAGCAAAGATTTGACCAGGCTGGCAGTCCGTTGGTGCAGCGGTAGAGCTTCTGCTCACTGTGCTGGCAAACTGGTCATAGAGGGCCAGTTGGGAGGAGTATTGAACATCCTGTAGGGGACGCTTTCATCTGGGGAGGGGGGGGCAGTGAGCTCCAGCACAACATCGCCACCTAGGTGACCATAGGTGCTGATGCAGGCTGGAGCAGCGAATGGGAGAACGCTCCCTGGTGGAAGACAGACGTATGCTCAGTGGGTACACATCATGCTGTCAGCTCTCTGGAGCATCTGAGGGTCCAGTTCAAAACAGTAGGAAAAAGGCTGCCAGCTGCTGCAAGATGGCGTTCACGGTCCTCCACAGACCTCACACTGCCTGCTGGATGCTGGACCCACCAAACTGTGCGAGGTGTCCAGAGGGGGCCTGGGGTACCCCCGACAGTCCTGCCACATGGGTCAGTCTTTGGAAAAACAGGTGGGTCCCAGGGATATGTCCCAGAGATGGCAAGTGATGGGGTTGGGGGGACCAAGGGCAGAATGGGGCCTGTCTGATGGAGGAGGGGTTTGGCCAGACCTATCTTGAAGGCCTGTACTGTCTTCGGGTCCACCATCTCCGCTGGCAAGATGCTCCATGGTTCGCCATTCTCTGAGAGAAGAACTGCCTCCTGATGTTATCCCTGAACTTACCACTGCTAAGCTTCAGTGCATGTTCCTGCATCCTGCTGGAGAATTCCAGATCAGACTTCTCTGCTTGATCTTGCCAATACCCTTGAGTATGCAGAAGTCTGAGGTCACGTCACTTCTTAGCCTCCTTTTGTCCAAAGTGAACATGTTAAGAGCCACCAACCTTTCCTCTTAGCTTTAATGCTTCATACCCCTGATTATTTTGGTGGCCCTGCATTCCTTACTCTCGACTGCCACAATGTCTTTTATGTATTGAGGATCCCAGAACTGCAGTACTCCAGGTGGGGCCTGACCAGGGCCTTGTAAAGTGGAAGGTTTGCTTCCTCTGCCCTACTGATCACCCCCTTTGATGTGCCCCAGCATTTCATCAGCCTTGTTGACAGTGGTTGCACACTGATTGTCATGCTTTAGCTGAACTGAACAAGAGCGTAGTGTACACCCATGGACAACAGACCAAAATTGCCATGCCGGTGTGTTCAAAAACCCAGTGCAACTTTATTTTATATGAACATACGAAAATTGCCAGCAGAAGGCGGCCTAGCAGTCTTATCAAGTCTGCTTGTAATGTGGAGTCTGAAGCATCAACTGTGGGCTTCAGCCCCACTTCCAAACTGCTGTCCCCCCCTTGCTGCTTACTCCTCTCTTGACCCTGATGATTAGTGATGCTCAGGGATCACAAGGTGCCAGCCCCAAAAAACAGTCCACTAACCAAACTCCCCAAATACTTCTGCTGCCTCAGACCAGCTGCTGTTTTTCAGAAGCAGGTGGTCTGGGGAGCAGGCGTTGAGAGTTATACTGGCTTTTCTAACTCCTTGTGGTCCCTCACCTTCGATAAAGTTGCAGTGACTTTTTGAATATACGTGCACTGCAAGTTTGGTTTGTTGTTCGTGTGTGCGCACTGTGCTTATGTCTAGTGTACTTAAGGGAGGTTTAGGCCTCATACACAGTGCACCCTGGCAACCACAGCAGCATAAATCTTCTTTTCTTCTGTCGTCATGATTTAGCCCCTTGTCTACTATGTACCTCAGATCCTTTTTCTCTTCTACTACAGCAAGAGGAGCACCACACTGTGTGTGTGTGTGTTGTGTGTGTGTGTGTGTGTGTGTGTGTGTGTGTAGGTCCCACTCCTGTTTTTCCTCCAAGTATAGCATCTTGTATTTTGGTACAGTGAATATGAGACTCCAGGAGTCTAGCTAATTTCCTTACTTGTTTAGGTACTCCAGACGTTTGCCTTCTTCTTCAGCAGAATCCACTACCATTGGCCAGCTTAGTGACTTTAGCAAACTTAACCAGCCTGCTGGAGATCGCAGCTTCTAGATCTTTGTAAAAACATTGAACGGCAGTGGCTCCAGTACTGATCCCTGAGGGATGCCACTGAGTGCCTCTTCCAGCTGGAGTAGTGTCTGCCCACCACAACCCTCTGGCTCCTGTCCCAGCCAGTTAGCAGTTGATCTTGTGTTTACCATACTGGTGTATTTTCATGCATCAGTGTGTCAAAGACCTTACTTAAGTCCGGTTTGACTATACTTGTGGCCCCACCCATTCAGCCACCTACGTGGTCAACCCCTCAGACATTGTGACCAAGTTGTTTTGGCACAGTCTGCCCCTCATAATTCCATGCTGAGAGGGTGCTAGAACCTTGGCCTCTACCAAGTGCTTCATTATTCTGTCTTTGATAATGGCTTCCAGCACCTTGTTCAATGCCAGTGTCAGGCTGTGACTGCTTCTAGTTTCCTGGGTCTGAATTTGCCCTTATCTTGCATATGGGTACTGCAATGGCCACTTTTCTGTTATCTGTTGCAACACCTGTTCAGACAGACTCGTGAAAGATTACTGAAAGCAGCCGTGCTATTTCTTCATAAGCTCCACAATGACCCTGGGGTGTATAACTCTGCCCTTTGAAATTTACCTGGCCAGGTAGTCCGCTGCTAGGGCGGGAGTGATTTTACAAGCTGCATCATAGCTACCCCGATGCTGTGGGTTCTTCTAATGAGCACCCTACCTCCTCTGATGGCTGTTTGGCGAACACAGAAGCAAAGCAAAGCATTCAGCATCTCAGTTGTCACCCCTGGTTTGCTCACAAGTTCCTTGAGCCCTTCCCCTGTTTTCAAGGGCCCAATTCCCTCCTTCGCCTTCGTTCTTTCATTTGTGTAACAAAACTATGTGCTGTTTTAATAAGGTTAAGAAATATTGTAGCTGTATTAAGACCAAGAATGAAAAACGGTGATTGTTATACCTGTGTTTGCTTTAGGGCTAAGGAGCTGGCTGGACCTTGCGTGAGGGTTTGTAAAGGTCCCCGTGCTGTGTTCTCTCGAGTGTTGTTGCTGTTCTCGCTCACTGATTCCATGGAAGAGGAGGATGCTGCTTATGGTGGGCAGAATCAGCTTTTCACTGTGCTGATGGTGAACATGGGCCGTTTGGCTTTCCCGGATTACACTGTAAATAGAAAAACGAAAATCTTCCAGGACCGCGAGGATCTTGTCAGGTACTTTTTTGTAGACTTAAAGTAACCAAATAACTTCAGTATCTGGACTGTTTGAAACAGAGTATGCAGCTAACGTGTAGATTTAGGGATGTCATTTATTGATTTTGTTGCTATCCACATACGGACCATTCTGGGGATCCTGGCAACAAAAGTCATTTGGCTAACATTGTGTCTATATGGCCAGATATTCTAAACTTACGGATTTGCAAGTCTGTTACTCATGTATATGTAGGAGATATGCAGTGGACTGACTCAAAATATGCAGGTAATCTTTAAGTGTGAGGGAGCATGACCGTAACTCACAAGTGGCAGAGCCGCAAGTAAGTTATAAAAGTCTTGTCCCCTCACTAGTGATGATAAATTGCCTAATTTGAGTAAGGCTATTGTATATTCAGTATCTACAAAAGTAGTAAACACGTTGTGGCTTTGAAATCTGCAGTTTGAAGATTTTGCTGATCTTCCCTTGTCAATCTTCACCATTCATTACTGCTTGGGTGTAAGCTGGAGGCGTGCACCTGCCATGGGAGTTTTTTTTTTTGGAGAGGAGTCGGCGCCAATGGCACCGCCCGGAGTGGCCTTGCCTAGTGGTGGCGAGCGCCATTAAGCTGCCAGGCTCTCCTCCATCCCAGTTCTGTTTCTCCTGCTGTTGAGGCTGCACCTGCTGCACAGAGTCGGAATTGTTTTCTGCGCCACTAGGCCGTATTGTCGAGTACAACATCTTCACTTTCTCTTGCGTCCTGGTTCGTTTCCCGTCGTCGTCTGTCTGGTAAGATCATTTCATTTATTATTTTTTGATGACGCCGGGAGCTTTTCTGTTTTAAAAAAGTTTATTTCGCATCATGTCTGGTTCGGGAGCTAAACATAAGTCGAAAGCGGGCCGTGTCCCTGTGCGTTGGTGCTTCTATGGCCGGCATTTTTCTGTTACGGACCGTCATGATGTTTGTCTTCGGTGCCTGGGTCCTAACCATGATATGGATAGATGCAATGCCTGTTTCTTGATGGACTGCCGTGTTCTCGAAGTCTGCGCATTCAAAATCGACAAGGCCCCGCTGACTTTTGGAGGACGGCGTCGTTCTTGGGCTTCCCAGGCCAGGTCTGTCTTCCTCTGGGTCCCCTCCTGGGCCTATACGGTCTGGTGAGGAGGAGGTCTCCTCATCTTCTAGCCTTACCAAGGAGGAGGCCTCTTTTGCGGTGTCGGGGGAATGCCGTGGTCCCTCCCAGGGCCGCGGTGGGGACACCATCTTGGCTGTCGCCTCTTCGGAGGTGCAGGCTGGCCCATGGCTGCTGGTTCTGGCGTTGGTGGACCCTTGATGCTGCCTTCCAGTGCCGTCTCGGATCCTGGTGCAGTTTGCGGTGCTGGTGATCGAGACGGCGCCGCACATGGCGCCGGTTTAGTTCTCGGTGGCGCTTGTGGCGCCGTGGGACTGGTCAACTCCGTGATCGATGCCGTGTTGGTTCCTGGTGCCACGGGCAGCGCCGGGGGTTCGGCCAGAGCCGTGGGCGGGTCGGGGCCGAGCTTCGGAGTTGTTGGTGGTTCAATGGGAATGGACGGCGCCGCAGGTGACACTGGCGTCGTTCACGGCGCTATTTCTCAGGGTACTCTTGGGGTGGCCAGTATCGAGGTCCTTCTGGTCAACTCTTCCTCGGAAGCGGATGACTCAGATGTCGACCTGTCCTGGCTCCCTGATTCTTCGGGATCAGAGTCTCCTGTGGAGCGCAGTGTCAGGCGGCCCAGCGCTCCCATTCCTCAGTCTCCACAGCTGTCTTCCTCTGAGGACTCCCAGGCTGGAGGTGGCCTGGGGCCTATGAGGAGGGATAGCTCGGGGATTGGGGAGGGGACTGTTCTCCCAGAGGGGGCTGTTGCAGCTGCCGTCTCCGGTGCTGCTGCGCCTCCTTGGGGTGGACTAAGGGCCCTGTCTTCGCGGGCCTCCCCCGGGAGACCTCAGGATCGACATGCTCCCTTGCTGGCGTTGAGAAGGAGGGTACCCTCTGAGTCTGAGGAGTTGAGGGGCCGGGGTGAGGAGCGTCTAGTTCCATCTGCTACCCCTCGGGGTGTAGGGAGGAGCCGTAGTGCCTAGCCCAGCCTCTCCCTCTTAGGCTCGAGGACCCCTCCAGTGGCATTGCTGTGGGTTGCCCTTCTGGATCCATGCAACCCCAGGTGCATCACAGGGGAGATTCCCCTTCTAGGCTCTTCCAGAGTTTGTATCCCCAGGGTTCAGTTCTGCGACCTGGTTTGATATCTGGGACCCCGCCAACTCGGGCTCCGTTCCCTGGATTTCAGAGCCTTAGCAGAGAACAGTTGCCTCCTCGTAGGTGCCCCTCTCCCATTCCTCTGCAGCCACCCCCCTCTCATCCAGGCCATGTCGGTCCTACGGGCCCGTTATCCTGGGAGACGTTCAGAGGTACTGCGGCGGTCTTCCCGTCATATGTTAGATACATGCATGAGCGGGTATTTCGCCTGTCCCCACCGCTGCAGGAGTCCTCTGAACACTCGAGTTCCTCAGCCTCCTCGGCTCCCTCCTCAGAGGGAGAGGAACCCTTTGCACACCTCTCATCTGATGCTGATTTCACTGAATATCAGCGCTTCCTATTGAGGATGGTTATAGATCTTCGTATCTCATTTGTCAGGCGAGATAATACCAAGCGGGAGACCCGTGAATTCAGTGCCCAGCATTTGGTGGTGCTGTCCTGGCCAGTCTCTTTCCAGGAGGCGTCCATCCACACCTGGCAGTCTCCAGCCACCCCTTTCCCAGCCCCGGTAGACTGCTGGAGGAGGTATTGTGCCCCATCTGAGTCTCTAGGTACTCTCCCCAACCCACCTTCAGGATTGTGGTTCCTGGAGACTCACTCCGGGCATTGCCGCCTGGCGCATGACCATCCACCGGACTCAGATTCCCTACAGTTTGACCGGTGGGGGCGATGAGTGTTCTCTTCTTCTCGTGCGATGTTGTGCATTGCTTCTCATCAGGCTCACAATGTTGCCTACAATAGGCATCTATGGTCAATGCTATCTCAGCTTCTAGCATCTATGCCTGATACGGAGCAATCTAGACAAGCCATTGCCCTCTCCACTATAGGCCTGGAACTGGCAAGGCACCAAGCAAGGGCATCCTACAATGTCAGTGAGGTGGCTTCCAGGCTTGCAGGGACAGCGATCTGCATTAGGTGGATGGCATGGCTTCGCCTATCAAGATCATCACCTCTGGCCAGGTGTAGGGTGATTCGCTCCGCCTTCCAAGGGACCTGCCTTTTTTCCACCAGGGTTAGGAGGCTTCTGCAGGGGCTTCCTCCATCTCGCTGTCTCCGGGCGACACCTCCTAGCTCTCCTCGGCCTTAGACTTCCTGTCTTATAAGGTCAGGGTCTCTTCCTTCTGTTTTTCACCAACAGAGGGCTGAGGGTTTTGTTCCCTTAGGGTTTTCCTAGTCCCCTTTCGAAGGGAGGTTAGTACTCACCCAAGCAGTAATGAATGGTGAAGATTGACAAGGGATGATATGAAAATTATGTACCTACCGTAATTCTTGATCTTCACCCTTCATTACTGATACCTGCCCACCTTCCCCTCACAGGCCTCCTTCTTCGGCGTCTCCTCCTGCGTGCTCGTTCCTCCTCCCTCCTTTCTTGTCCTTAAAGCCTAAAAAAAAAAGAACATTTTTTGAGCCTTCCGTTCTTCTCTCTGAACAGATCCACTTCTCTGAGAAGGAGAGGGGAACCAGTAGGATTTATATGTATCCTGAGGGAACTCTTTCTGATTGCCCCTGAGGGTGACTTCTTGGCTCCTTCTTTAGTCATATTGTTCAGTTCACAATTAAAGAAGCCATTCCTTAGATGGTTCTGTTCATTTTTCTAGGTCCCCTCTGGTATGTCTGAATCTCCTATTTGCGTTAGCCTCTGCTAAGTTAAATGCTGTTCTGGCACTCCAATTGCCTTGAACTGGTAATCTTCTTTACCTTGCCTTCGGGGAGCCAGACTGAGTTCCCACTCTATTCTTTCTGCAAAGGGATGCCCTCTGCAGGGCTTCAAATACAGCCCCTCTCTCCACACACATCTGTGTTAGCACATAACAGGGTGCTAGTGGACTTCCTTCCCCTTCCTAGTTGGGCGCTCTCCTTCGGAACAGATTTCTGCCTTGGCAGTCTGTGAGCTGACTGTGAGACCTGAACTCCCCCACACTCTCTCCTCTTCTTTCTTGCCACCCTCGTTCTAACCTGCATCCTTGCCTCTCCTCTCTTCTTGCTAACTAACACTCCCCTAGTGGGCTCCAGGTCCCCGCCTCAGCACTCCCCCATGAGTCTAGCCCTCCTTTATGACTACACTCTTTAGCACTAATGACAAAAGAACTGCTGCCCATCAAGTTCTTGCCTCCTTGCGTATAGTATTAGTTAATTATTTTACAGACTATATCATCCTCTGCTCCCTACCTGATTCACTCTCTATCCTGTAGAATCTCAAGTTGTTCACTTAACAACCTGTCAGCCTAACCTGCTCTAAATTGTGTCTGTATATTTTTACTTATGTACTCCCTGTTATTGTAATTATGTAACCTCTGTAACCTGATGTACTCATGTCTTTCTAGGCATGGAAC
Source organism: Neoceratodus forsteri (assembly GCA_016271365.2). Classification (NCBI taxonomy): domain Eukaryota; kingdom Metazoa; phylum Chordata; order Ceratodontiformes; family Ceratodontidae; genus Neoceratodus; species Neoceratodus forsteri. The sequence continues at coordinate 1,422,446,126 of CM028129.1, forward strand.
CACCTTGTATCTGCTTATGTACTTGTAACCACTGTAAATGTTGTAATGCCCATGTATTACTACGACGTGGAACCTCTGAAAAAGAGCCTTTGGCTCAAAGGTGCTTCCTAGAAATAAATAAATAAATAAAAAGACCCATCGGATGTCTGGCGAAAGCTGATTTCTCTGGGTGTATCTGCCCTGCACCGTACCCGCCTGGAGGGTATAGCCAAGACTCCATGGAGACCAGGCAGTTTGTGGAGCGGGGATACTGTGATGTATATCCTGAAGGAGTGGAGACCGGACGTAGGAGGAGGAGTATAAATTGTCTAAAAAACAAACAAAAAAAGCACCCTCGAAGGTTGCATTGCATGCAGCCACTTGGGCATCCATCTGAGGTAGTACCAATGAACAAGATACATGCCCTGGCTGTATTTTGTTATTATCATTATTGTGGGTTTTCAAATGTATTTAGTTTTTTGGAAAAAAGCAGAAAACAAGATGGTGGCTCGTGAAAAAGGATGTTTTTCTCACTAACAAGATTTCCTTTTCTTGCGAAACAGGATTGCTTTTGCGAGACTAAATCCTGTTTCATGAGACCAAATCCTTGTTCGCAAAAAATACAGCTGTCCAAAGATTGGAATATGCAGCAGAACTCCCATTAGGATATCATGGGAGTTAAAAAATGTTATAACTTTGCAACAGATTAATATTACTGTACCGAATTTTCACTTGTCAATTCTGCTAACTCCCTCGGAGGTTGCATTGCATGCAGCCACTTAGGAACCCATCTGAGGTAGTCCCGATGAACAAGATACATGCCTTGGCTGTATCTTGTTAGTATCATTTTTGTGGGTTTTCAAATTTATTTATTTTTTTGGAAAAAAATGGAAAACAAGATGGCGGCTCGTGGAAAAGGATTTTTTTCTCACTAACAAGATTTCCTTTTCTTGCGAAACAGGATTGCTCTTGCGAGACTAAATCCTGTTCTAGGGACGTGGATATGTTGTTCAATCCACACTGTCTGGCAGGTTCCTTGCCGCTTTAATTCTTGCCGGAAGGTCTTCAAGCTGGCTCCTCCCACCCACCCAGGTGGTAAAACCCATGTCTCCCCCCATGACATCAGATCTTCCTTACTGCTTGGAAGCTCAGGTTCCTTCCTTAGCGCTTTGCGTTTTAGGCCTGGATCCAAACTCTTCGGGTTTGGCAAAAATTATTTTAAAGTTTTCTAGACTACGGTCTTCGTCTTCCCTCGTGGCCGCGATGGACAAATCTACTCCCGGCTTCCGTCGGTGCCCTTGTGGGCAGAAGATGTCCCGGACTGATCCGCACTCCACGTGTGTTTACTGCCTGGGCCTTGCCCACGATCCGCTGGCCTGCGATCTGTGCAGGTCCTTCTCGGCTTCGGTCTTAGAGGACTGCGCTGCCAGACTACAACAGGCGTCGAGAAACGGTACCCGCCGGTGAAGTCAAAGGAGGCCCGTTGGGTGGTGTCTGTGGCTGCGGGCTCCATGGAACAGCTGGAGCAGTTGATCGCCCTCGAAGAGAAGGCGGCCCAGGCTGCTTCATCTTCCTCCTCGGCTGTGGCGTTTATCCCGCTCTCCTTGGGCTCCTCCAACTCTGCATCCTTTAAGGAGCTTTGCCAGTCCCTCTCCAGCAAGGGAGAAGGGCCATTGGGACATTCCAGTAGGTCGAGGAAAAGACCGAAAGGTAAGTCCCACCGTCGACATTCGTGGGAGCGGGAGAGATCCCCTTCTCCGGACTTCGGTCGAGGTTGCGACTAAGGCCGCTGGCTTCACGGTGTCCCCATCAGGTCAGCTGGCCGAGACATCCGTCAACGCGGTTGAGATTTTTCTCAACCCGTTGGACAGTTTGTCGACTGGAGAAGCCGACAACTCTTCTTCACCAGTTCCCCCAGTGGTAACCGAGGACTTGCCCGTGCCTCCTGTGCCGAAGTCCCTGGTAAAGGACCCTGAACCAGGGGATGAGCGGGTTTCCCCCACCCCCTCTTTGACCTACCCTCGGCGACCCCGACGGTCGTGGTCCTTTTCCAGGTCGAGTAGGTCCCACCGACATCAGCGGTCTCGGTACCATGGAAAGCGGCATCGATGCTTGTCCTCTTCGGAGGATAGGCTCCTATGTAAGCGCTGTCCGATGCCGGCGCTATGAGGACATGATGTGGCAGTAACTTTTGTTGACCTTTAACAAGCTGACTCCGTCGCCTTCTCCGACAATTAAGTGACTGTCACCAGAGTGACTGAAGCAAACCCCTTGTAGTTATCGAGGAGCCGACCCGGCGCCGGTTGCTCGGCCGAAACCGGCTGCTCTGCCCATTGTGGTGGAACCACCGCCTCCTCAACCGAAGACTGGGACCCCGACCTAGGATTCTTGGTCGGGTCAGAGCTTGCCCCACAGGTTGTCGGTCACCCTCACTTCCGATCGACCTCGGCAGGTGGTGGGTGGCTCAGGCGCTTGGCAGCTGTTTGCAGACTCCTCGGAGTCTGACGACGACTCCTCCGTTTTCCAGGCCCATTGACCTGGAATCTGCAGGGGGTCAGTCGGTGGACGAGAGCCCATCCTCGTTCTTGGGTATACTTCGACTTATTTCAGAGTCCACTGGGATGCAGCTCGAACCCATTCAGAAACAGGTCAGGTATCTCCTCATGGAGATACTGGACCGAGGAGATTCCCCTATGGAGGCCTTCCCTGTGGCCGAGGCCATTGTTGGCCTGGTCCTGGAGTTGTGGCAGCGGCCTGCATCTTTGGCCAGGATGGCTCGTAAGTACGCGGTCCCCACCGGTTCACTCTCCGGTTTCTCGGAGCACCCCTCTACGGAGGGGCTGGTGACCGACAGTGTTTTCCGGCGTTCCGTGAATGCTAGGGACATGGACAAACCACCTGATAAAGAATCCAAAAAGCTGGATTACTCGGGGCGGAAAGTTTACGCTGCTTCCTCCCTAGGCCTCCGACAGGCTAGCTCGGCTGTACTGATGGCACATTTCTCACACGCCCTTATGGGTTCCCTGGATGAGGTGATTCCTCATCTCCTGGCTGACCTTCAGACGACAGTCAAACAGGTGTGGGATCAGGGAAGGGCGGTGGCTAAACAACAGCTCCAAACTTCTTTGGACATCGGTGACTCTTGTGCCTGGTCAGTAGCGGCCGCAGTAACCATGCACCACAGAGCTTGGCTGTGGATCTCCACCTTCTCGGCGGACACCCAGCACAAGCTGGCAGACGTTCCCTTCCTGGGCACTGACTTGTTTGGGCGGGGGTGGAAGGCCATCTCCAGAGGATCAAGAAGTCCAGTGCCACCTTGGACTCGGTCATGTCTGCCCAGAAGGACAAAGGCCAGCAGCGTAAGCCCTTTCGCCCTTCCGCTCCTGCAGCACGTCCGGCCCAGCAACAGGGTCAGCAGTCTCACACATGGCGCCCTAAGGCCAAGTCTGCCACTTCCTCCAGTAGGAAGCCTGGAGGAAAGGGTCCAGGAGGTCCCTCGGCCGGCCCTTCCTCCAAGCCTGCCCAGTGACAGGTTGAGGGGTGTCGCTCCCAGCCTTGTCACTCCTCCCCCTGTTCCCCCCGTGGGGGGACGGCTCCACCACTTCCTTTCCGCCTGGTCCACCATCACCACGGACCACTGGGTGCTAGAAGTGGTCGACAGGTGTCTGCCTCTGGAATTCGAGCAGTTCCCTCCCTATCGAGCCATTGCCATGGGGGGCAACGGAGTCCGCAGCCTCTCTGTCGGCTCATCGAGCCGACATTGCCCTGCTCCTCAGAAAGGAGGTGATCAGCGAGGTGGCGGATCCTTCTCCAGACCCAGGGTTTGTGTCCAGGTACTTCCTGGTCCCAAAACGGATGGGGGGTTGGCGCCAAATTCTCGACCTGCACGACCTGAACAAGTTCCTAAGGCTGCGCACCTTCAGGATGGTTACTGTGGCTCAGAGTATTCCATCCTTGGAACTAGGTGTGTGGTTCTGCTCTCTGGATCTCTAGGACGCGTTCTTTCGCATCCCAATCTGTCCGTCTCATCAGCGATTCCTCTGCTTCAGGGCAGAGGGATCTCTTTACCAGTTCCGGCCATGCCCTTCGGCCTCTCTCCAGCTCCCAGGGTCTTCACCAAATGCATGGCAGTGGTGACAGCATTCCTGTGGTGCCGAGGTCCGGGTGTACCCTTACCTGGACGACTGGCTGATTGCAGCCCCCTCCAGGTTGGAGGTGGAGCGGTCCAGGGATCTGGCCCTCCAGGTCTGCTCTCAGATTGGCCTCCTCATCACGAGGCCAATCAGACTCGTGCCATCGCAGGTGATTCAGTTCATCGGGCAGAGCTTGACTCTCCTGAGCCAGAGCTCAGCTCCTGGCGGACAGGGCCGAGGTCCTTTCCTCCTTTGCCCAGTCATTTCTGGTTGGGCAACTGCACCCTGCCTGGGACTTCCTGCACCTTCTGGGCCTCATGGCGGCCTGCACCAGCGTGGTCCATTGGGCCTGCTGGCATATGCGCCCCCTGCAGTGGGGGCTGGCCAGCCAGTGGTCACTGCGCTCCGGTCCTCTGGACCAGCTGGTGACAGTGACCCAGGAGATGTGGGACGGCCTGCAGTGGTGGCTCGTCCCAGATCATCTGCAGGAGGGTATCCCGTTTGTCTGCCCCGAGCCGACGGTCACACTAACAACCAACGCCTCTCTGATGGGTTGGGGTGCCCATCTGGGGGATCTCCAGGCCCACGGCCTCTGGACCCCTCAGGAGTCTCGATGCCACATCAACCTGCTGGAGCTTCGAGCGGTTCGACTAGCCCTCACTGCCTTCGCTCTGTTTGTACGGGGTCAGGTGGTTCAGGTCCAGATGGACAACACCACGACCATGTACTACCTCAACCTTCAGGGCAGTACGCACTCCTTGCCTCTGTGCAAGGAGGCTCTCCGCATCTGGTCTCTCATGATCAGCCTGGAGGAGGATCTCCTAGCCATCCATGTGGCAGGAGCCTCCAACAGTCTGGTCGATGCCCTCAGCGGGATAGGCACTGCATCTCACGAGTGGTCACTCCTGCCGGAGGTAGTGCAAGAACTGTTCTCCCATTGGGACACCCCTCAGGTGGACCTGTTCGCCTCCAGGGAGAATGCGAAGCTGAGGCTGTTTCACGACCATCCCCTCAGCAGGGGCTCGCTGCAGGGGGATGCATTCTGGAGGCTGTGGACCCCGGACCTCTTCTGTGTCTTCCCTCCATTTCCCTTGATCCACAAGGTGCTTCTCAAGGCGAAGAGGGACAAGGCGCAGGTGATTCTGGTAGCCCCAGACTGGCCTCGCCAGTTCTGGTATCCAGATCTCCTCAGCCTCCGTTCCAGGCTCCCGAGGCGGCTTCCAGCCTGCCCGGACCTGATCCCAATAGACAAGGGGAAGGTTCTCCATCCGGACCTTCAATCACTGCACCTGGCGGCCTGGTTCCTGGCGGCTGAGTTCCAGGTCTTGGGTCTTTCCGATGAGTCGTCAACCTCATTGGAGGCGTCCCGTAAGGTCGACCAGAAAATGCTCGCCTTCAAGTGGAAGAGATTCTCCATTTGGTGTCAGGACAAGGGGTTGGACCCCTCTTCCTGTCCCTTGGCTAGTATTTTGGACTACCTGTGGTCCCTTTCTCAGCTAGGGCTTCGGTCGACAATCCTCAAGATGCACCTGGCAGCCATCTCTGCTTACCGGGCGCGGGCCGGTAAGCAGTCGGTGCAGGAGAAGGGGGTCGGGTGCTTTTTCAAAGGCCTTGATCACATATTCCCTCTGGTGTGAGAACCTCCACCTCCGTGGGATCTACTGCTGGTATTGGCTAAGCTCATGGGCAAGTCATTCGAACCGATGCACAGGTGCGATGTCTCCCACCTGTCGTGGAAGACTGCCTTCTTGGTGGCTATAACGTCAGCCAGAAGTATGGGAGAGCTCCAGGCGCTTTCCATCGAGTCTCCTTATCTGGTCTTCCACAGGGACAAGGTTGTCCTTCGGCCCCACCTGAAATTCCTTCCGAAGGTGGTGTGAGGTTTCCCTTAACCAGGTGTTGACTCTGCGGTGTTCTACCCAGTCACACCTCGGAGGCGAATAGGCTCCATACTGTGAACCCTAGAAGAGCTCTCTTATTATAAGGAGCGAACGTCTAAAGTTCAGGGAGAGGTTCGCCAGCTTTTTGTCACCTACGCTGAAGCCGCACCTGGCAGACCTGCAGCCAAGCGGACAATAAGCAGGTGGGTCACCTCCTGCATAGATCTCTGCTATAGGTTGGTGGGCATGGAGCCTCCTAAAGGAATAAGAGCTCATTCTACCCACCGTACCACTGCTTTGGTGGCTGCTTCTAGGGATGTCCTATCCAGTAAATCTGCAGGGCTGCTATCTGGAAGTCAGCACACACTTTTATTTCCCATTACCACATTGCCTAGAGTCACGCGGGATGCTGGTTTTGGGACCTCGGTTCTCTAGTCCTTATTCCCCAAGTAAGTATAGGGGGTGCACACCTTGCCTCCCTCCTCCCAGAGAACTGCTAGGAGTCTGCCAGACAGTGTGGATTGAACAACATATCCACGTCCCTAGAAATACAGGTTACTCACCTGTAACAGGAGTTCTAGGAGTGGTATATGTTGTCCATCCACATGAACCACCCAATCTCCCCGGCTTTGACTCGCAGCCTGGCTTCCAGCGGGCTAGATCTGGCGTCATGGGGTGGAGCCGAGGGTTTTACCACCCTGGTGCGTGGGAGGAGCCAGCTTGAAGACCTTCCGGCAAGAATTAAAGCGGCAAGGAACCTGCCAGACAGTGTGGATGAACAACATATACCACTCCTAGAACTCCTGTCACAGGTGAGTAACCTGTATTTTCGTGAGACCAAATTCTTGTTTGCAAAAAATACAGCTGTCCAAAGATTGGAATATGCAGCAAAACTCCCATTAGGATATCATAGGATCTAAAAAATATTATAGCTTTGCAACAGATTAATATTACTGTACTGAATTTTCACTGTCAATTCTGCTACCAAAGTTCTTTATAACATATAAAAATCAGGCTACAATTCTGCACCGTCTGGCCACAAGGTGAGGAGGAAAAAACTGAAAAAAGGGTGACTTTTTACTTTTTTTCACTATCTGGATCTCAGAATCCGCACATCCTAGACTTGCCAAATCAAGAGATCTGCTCCACAGGACAGCGCAAACCAAATTTCGTGCCAATCCATTGATCGGTTGCAAAGTTATTAAAGTGCAAAATTTGCGGTTTAGTTTTAAACAGGCTACTCTACCCTAGCTATCGCACCTTTATAATATATGTGTGTGTGTGTGTGTGTGTGTGTATATACGTGTGCATATATATATATATTTGCAAAACGTTGTTAGTGCACCACTTAGTGTAATGTAACACCACAAAATAGGAAATGTGGCCTTCAAGTTTCCAACTCTAACTACCCCCGCCTCCAGCAGCAAAGGAAAAAAAACATTAAGGTTTTGGGTCTCAAGAGTCTTGGCAAATCAGTGTTGGGGTCTTCCTTGAGGTTGTCAGCTCTAACGCTCCCCCCCCCAAAAAAAAAAAAACAGTAGCATATAGTTTGAAGCACAAGGTACAGCTGCAAGCCAGTGCCTTACAGTGCTACACACATGGTTGGAATTTATAAGAAATTATATTTAAATTTGGTGGGTGAGCAGAGTACAGGTGGTTAATCCTGATTTACATAAAATATGAGTAAAAAAAGGTTTCTTCTGTTAATAATCAAATATTTGCCACAATGTATGAATGGCATAATGACATTTGTCAACTGTTTTCTAATACTTAAATCATAGTTTGCTGGAGTTATATGCAGTGGCATGTTTCACTGTGCAGACTTAGTATTTCCAGGCTGCTAGTATATACTGAAGAATGTGAGTATAAACTTGAGTTAGAAGCCACATAGTGTACCACATCACAAGTTCTGTGTGGAATTTGTTCTTTCATTTTAAACTTCTCTGTAACACTCATCTGTTGCTAGGTATGAAACGGCTATGCACATGTTGAATGACATCACAACCACAATGGTTAATGGGCACTGGGAAGAAGCTTATCAGCTCTATAAAACTGCTAAGGAGTGTTGGCAGGACCTGAAAAACAGCACCTCTCTCAGGTAGTACCAAGAATTGAGATTTATTTTCTGAATTAAATTACTTACGGTATAGAAAATGGGATTGGCACAGTACTTGCTTCTGATTGACTGATGGCATTCTAAAGATATGGGCCAACACCACCTTGTAAAGCCCCAGCATTAGGCTGCCTTCTTAAGTAAAATATCCATGTGCTTCAAGCAGATTTTTTGATTTCTAAAGTAGCCACCCTTTTATTTCTGCTCTCTCAGTTGCTCACTTGCACCTTTTCACTCAATCCCAACTACTAAAACAGTGTTGTGCAACTCACACCTTCCCACTCAGTCTCAGTTATTGAAACATTATTCTGCTCTGATATTAAGTTGGCTTGCTGGCTGCCAAGTCACTGAAGCGCTCACCTGCCTACCACTGCTCACACGAAACCAAACCAAATGGACCACCCACAGCGCAGCATTTTTTTTTTTTGCTCCCTCCTTGCCCACTGGCACCCCTCTTCTTTGGGCCCCGTAGCACCACCTCTTGTACTTGTAAGACTCACCCCTGTGGCAACACTGCTGGGGCATGCATCCTTTCCAGACCTGTGGACACCTAGGGGGGCCGACTTATCTGTGCCAGGGACCTCCCCAGGCCATTGTCCTGGAACGTCACCTTTGAACTTCTTTTACCATCCCTGTCAGTGTACCCTTACTGCCCCATATTCTGACTCAGTACAGTGCAAAAATGACAAAAATTAAATGTAGTGCAGTGGAACACATGGGTACTTGCTCAAATTGTGGTTTGCTGGCCTTGACTGACAGGAGCTGAGTGCATCTTAGAGATCAGGGAATCATTGCTTGGAAGATGGGCAGAGGCCCCTAGTACTCCAGTAGTCTCTTAACATCAGGGCAGTGAGTGATACATGTGTTGTCAGTGAGGTGAGGTAGTCATTACCTGGAAGACTGGTACACACCACTTAATGCGCTAGTACTTCCCACCAGCCAGACAAGGAGTGTGGCTGTTGCGGATAGATGTGGTTATTTTCTGGAAGCTGGGCACAACCCACCTAGTATATGAGCACTCCCTGATAAGTTGCCAGTTAGTATCACTGGTGGTGTCACAGAGGGGAGGTGGTCATTGGAATGTGGGCACAGGCCATCTAGTGCTCCAGCACTCCCTGACAGCCAGGTAATGAGTGTTGTTGGTGTTGGACTCAAAGTCAGCTACTTGCTTGCCGCATCATCCAGTGGGAAAGTCCAACATACTGTAAGTAGAACCTTGACAGATGTGGAGGGTGAATAACTAGGGCAAAAAACACAGGGACCTTTGCCTCAGGAGGGGTTCTAATCCCAGGAAATCTTACTGTTTTCTGACATATGCAGTATTGTCCCACCATAGTACTGCCTTGGAGCTGAAAAGGTTAATAGAACCTATGCAAATGATAGAATGCTAGGCTCGAGCTTGGTTTTCAAACCACTGTCTCTGGTAAACAACCTATCAAACGTCAGATTCTTCACTCCGCTTGACTAGTCAGACGCCTCGGAGAATCCTCTGCATCTTTACTCAAGATCGTTTTATTTTCTCGTTTTTTACCATTTAAAAGTTATTTGCTTTTGAACCACAGTCTCTGGTTTACAGGTAAACTAGTTTAGATTAGCAGATATTTGGTAAGTTCTCGGTTTCTGTCCGGTTCACCGGTTGGGAACCGAGATTTTTTTTCTTTCTTCCTTTTGCTAAGGTAATTGTTAAACATTTTCTATGGGAACGCTACCAGGCTAAACCTCAGTTCGTTCTTTGGTCATTAAACCGACCTACAAAAAAAAAAAAGGTTTTGTTTAACAGGGATTCAGCAAACTGTCTGTTGGCTAAGTCTCAGACTCCTAAGAAAAGGACCGGTCCAACAGGTTTCTAGCACTGTACTGAGTGCGGGGACATTTTTGCTAAGGCCGATCCCCATCTTATGTGTGTGTGTTCTGTCTTGGGTTTGACCACTTAAAGACAGATTGTGAGATATGTCAGAATTTTCCTCAGTCGACGCAGGATAGGCGCTTGAACCGACTGAAGGAAAAGATGTCTGAAACAACCGCTGACCTGGTTACAGACAAATCTGCCTCAAAAGTTATTGATGAACCGGATGAAATACCCTCTGACCAGGGTACCGGTCTGCAGGGAAAAAAAAGTACTGCTGAACAGGCCGCTGAACCGGCAACCGTGGACAAGAAAAAGAGGAAGGAGAAACATGGGCCAAAAGAACTGCAACTGTTGAACCCAACGTTCCAGCCACAGAGGAGATAGTTAATGCGATCTGAATTATTCAATCCCTTCATTCTCCTGCCGGTCCTGTTTACAGAATCCTGTGGTTCTGCCCCCAGGTTATTCCTCAGTTCCCGGTCCCCGTGATTGTGAAGCTGAGGGCTTTGGGGACGATGAGGACAATGATTATGAGGAAGATGAGGATGAGGACCTAGGGGAGTCTCTGGAACCAGATGTTTCCCCTGATCCGTAGTGTCCTGACTCCTCTGATAAGGGGTCAGAGGACTTCACTACCCTGTTTGCTTTTATGCAGCAAGTTGCTCAAACCTTTAGCCTCCCCACTCAAGGAGCAACCGAGGAGGAGGAAGAGGCCGACTATGTAGAGATGATGGATGTGGCTCCAGCTAAGAAGCTTTTATTCCCCATCCATAGATCTCTCAAAAAGCATATGCTAAAAAGTTTACAGACACCAACTTCCATTCCTCCAGTAGACAGGAAGCTGGATCAAAAGTATTGGGTGGCCAAGCTTGGTGTGAAATTTCTTTTTGGGCACCCTAGCCATGAAGAGGTGGTACAGGCTGCTGCCTGTGATAAGGCTGGTATACCCCTGGCATCCCATCCTCCTGATAAGGATTCCAGGAAGATGGACTCAATGGCCAGAAAGATTGTCTGGGTTCTTTTCTGGCCATTAGACAGGTCACCTACATGGCTTATATAGCCAGGTTTCAAAAGAGCTTGTGGAGCACAGTAGCAGAGATTTCTAAGTCCTGTCCAGCACCAGTGGCATCTGACCTAGCAGAAGCTGCAAAAAGGAGCAGTGAGGCATCCAAATTCCAATACAGAATGGCTGTGGATGCCAATGATACTGCAGCCAGATTCATGGCTACTTCAGTATCTCTGAGGAGATTTGCATGTCTTAGGACTACCAGTCACTCTCAGGACACCCAAACAGAATCTCTGGATTTCCCCTGCAACCCTTCATCCCTCTTTGGCCAGCAGACCGAGGCCTATATGAAGAAGATGGATGAATACAAGGTGGCTTATAGAAGTGCAGCTGCCAAGGAAAAGACAGCTACCTCACAGAAACAGCAAAACAGAGGAGGGAGAGCAAGGTCTCACTATATGCCTTTCTTCCAGACTTAAGCCCTTCTGGCCTATCAACCCCTGAGGGGCTATTTCAGGGGCAGGGGTAGAAGGAGCATTGGTAGGGCTGGACCCAGTCCTCAACTGACCCCACAAGTGAAGCAGACCCCCTGAAAAAACTGTCAGGGTCGCTTCCCCTCTCCCAGTAGGGGACAGGCTAGCCCACTACCTCCAGTTCTGGCAGTCAGTAACTACAGACAAGTGGGTCCTGGAGGTAATGGGCCAAGGCCTTACCTTCAGCTTCAAATCTTTGCCCAAGCTGAGGACAAAGGCTTCAGTTCTCCCTCTCCATCAGAATCCCAACTACTGGAGGACGAGGAGGTAAGAAAGCTGTTGCAGGACAAGGCAGTAGAACCTGTACCCCTACTTCAAAGGGGAAAGGGATACTACTCAAGGTACTTCCTCACAGTAAAGAAAACAGGGGAGTGGCGACTCATTCTGGATCTCAGACAACTAAACAAACACCTGACAAAACCAAAATTCAAGATGTTCACTCTATCAACCTTCCTACCCACACTCAGACAAGGGGACTGGCTGGCCTCAATAGATCTGAAAGATGCCTATTTCCATATTCCCATCAGACCATCACACCAAAATTCCTCAGGTTCAGGCTCACATCAGGCCACTACCAGTTCAGAGCAATGCCTTTCGGCCTTTCCTTAGCACCAAGAGTGTTTACAAAGTGCCTGGCAGTCGTAGTGGCACACCTCAGAAGGCAGGGTATTACATTCTTCCCCTATCTAGACGGCTGGCTGGTAGTGGGCCAGTCTTCTCAGCAGGTTTCAGACTCCCTAACCTTGATTCAAAGTGTCCTACAGGTCCCTGGGGTTCCTTCTGAACCCCAAAAAGTCAGTGTTGACCCCAGTCCAGCTACTGGACTTCATAGGGGCAGAGCTAGACATGGTGGCAGGAAAGGCCTTTCTCCCTCCCAAGAAAGGGTGGAAACATTAATTCAGCTGGCCAACTCTTTCCAATTGTCCAGTCCCAGGCCAGCAAAGCACTTCCTCCAGCTGTTAGGCCACATGGTGGCCACAGCAACAACAGTTTCAAGGGCCAGGTTCCAAATGAGGGACATTCAGTTCCACCTCAGGTCTTACTGGTCAAAAAAAAGGGACCATTTGTCCAAACTGGTACCAGTCACCAAATCTCTACTCTTAGCACTTCAGTGGTGGCAGGAAAGAGAGAACCTAAGGCAAGGTGTACCTTTCCTGCAACAGCTTCCCTCAATGGTGTTCACCATAGATGCCTCCTTCCTAGGGTGGGGAGCACACATTGAAGACCAGACAGCTCACAGGACTTGGATCAGGAAGGAGAGCCTCCTTCATATGAACCTGCTTGAGCTCAGGGCAGTGCGCCTGGGGATCCAGTCTTTTGCCCCAGTACTTAAAGGCAAGGTCATGCAAGTCAGGACAGACAATACTACCACTAGGTACTATATAAACAAGCAAGGAGGCACAAGGTCCTTCCCCTGTGCACAGAAGCAATGCTGATATGGAAGTTGGCTTATTCTCTGAATCTGTCTCTAACAGCTGTGTATCTGCGAGGGAAGGACAATGTCCTAGCAGATGCTCTGAACAGTATCAATCAGAACCACCACGAATGGACACCGAACAAACAGGTCCTCCAAACAGTGCTCAGAAGGTGGGGCATCCCAGAGGTGGACCTGTTTGCAGCCCCAGACAATCACCAACTACCACCGTGCTGGTGCAGGCCTCCTGCAGTGGGAACAGAGCCAATGGATGCACTACTGATGGACTGGACGGGGAAGTTCCTATATGCATTTCCCCCATTCCCTCTACTTCTCAGAGTTCTGAACAAACTCAGGATACAGCCAGCAACCATGATCCTCATCGCCCCAGACTGAGCCAGACAGCCATGGTATTCCCTGTTTCTGTCAATGAGCAGACCAATATCCCTACCCAGGAGACACAATCTCCTAACATCCTCACAGGGCAGAATCCTTTACCCCAACCTGCAGCCCCTCAGACTCGAGGCCTGGCTCTTGAAGACATAGAACACACTGACCTTAGGTTGTCAGAGAGGGTTCTTCAGGTGCTCAGTGGCTCCAGAAAACCTTCCACAAGACAAGCCTACTCTTCAGAATGGAAGAGATTTTCACTCTGGTGCCAGCAGCAGGAGGTGGTCAGTACTCTAGTCAGCATATCAGTTGTACTGGACTACCTGGTGCAACTTCATTCTCTTGGCCTCAATCCCTCTTCCTTAAAGGTTCATCTAGCAGCAGTCTCAGCCTGTCTCTTAACTGGCAAGAAATCTTCCCTGGCTTTAAATCAGGTGTTCAAGAAATTTTTTAAGGGACTGTTGCATTTGCACCCTCCACACAGGGAGTCCACTCCTGCATGGGACCTGAACATCTGTATTGGACAGCTGATGCAGCCACCCTTTGAACCCATGTCTTCAGCAGAGCTGAAGTATGTCACATGGAAAACTGTTCTTAGTAGCCATTACCTCGACCAGAAGGATCAGTGAGTTACAGGCTCTGTGTACAGAACTGAAGTACATCTCTTTTCACAGAGACAAAGTAGTCCTAAGGACAAACGGAAAGTTTCTTCCAAAAGCGGTGTCTGATTTTCATCTAAATGAATCTATCACCTTGCCAGTCTTTTTCACTGACCGTTCTATTTCAGGGGAGCACAGGTTACACAGCTTGGATGTCAAGAGAGCTATCAGCTACTACCTTGAGCACACTAAGGGTCGTAGACAGGAAAGGACTCAGTTGTTGCTAACCTATGGAGAGGTAGGAAAAGGAAAATCTGCCTCAAAGAGAACCATTGCCCGTTGGATTGTTGCCTGCATTCAGTTTTGTTACAGCAAAGCGGGCAGGGAGCCCCCTGTTGGCCTCTGGGCCCACTCCACAAGGGGCACAGCTGTTTCCATAGCAGCTGCAAGAGACATACCTTTGTTGGAAATATGTAAAGCAGCTACCTGGAAAACTGTTCACATATTTGTCAAGCATTATAGCCTGGATATACAGGCCTGGAGTGATGCTAGATTTGGCACAGCAGTACTGCAGATCTTGTTCTCTAAATAGGTTCTGTACCCACCTCCAAAGGCACTGCTTGGGTAGTTTGCATATGTCGGAATACAGTAAGATTTCCTGAGGTTACAAGAAAACATTACTTACCATAGTAATCCTGTTTCTTCCAAGGGAATCTTACTGTATTCTGAGCTCCCACCCTTCATTCCCTACTGGAACCTGGGGACACTGCACTACAGCTCTTTAACTGTGGTGGACTACTGGCCTTTTTTCCTTAGGCCATGTGTGACCTGAGTCTTAGAGATGAATGCCTATTGCTTTCCAGATGAGGGGATGTTCATAGGAGGGCTGAATTGTTATTGTTTTCTGATTATTATTAGTAATAATATTAGATAGTACAGATAGCTTCCTATGCAAGCTTTGTTAGAATCTGATGGTTGATGGGTTGTTTACCAGAGACAGTGGTTTGAAAACCGAGCTCAAGCCTAGCATTCTATCATTTGCATAGGTTCCATTAACCTTTTCGGCTCCGGGGCAGTGCTATGGTGGGACAATACTGCATATGTCAGAATACAGTAAGATTCCCTTGGAAGAAGCAGGATTACTATGGTAAGTAATGTTGTCTTCCACACCATAGGTGGTGTCTGGCACAGCAGAAAGCAGTGCCATGCTAGTGGGCAGGGCCACATTGCATTAATACTGTTGCGAAAACTATCCTGTAGTATGTGCCCTAGCCCACTAGTTAGGGATTCTGTTCTGCTGTGTAAGGCATAAATTGCCTGCTGCATGGGACTTGGTCCTGTTTTTTTTTGTTTTTTTTCTCTTGCTATAGTCAATAAAAATATTGATCATTATATGGAGGTGACACAATGCCAGTATCTTGCTACTAAGGCACCATAGGCAAATGTGGGATATGCAAATAAGGGAAAGGGGAACTCTGGGCATGCAAATGAGGAAACAAGACACTCCAGATATGCTAATATGCAACTGAACATTCATCCTAAGTTTCATACTAACATTCTGTCAGTAACTCACAGCACGAAGAAAAAAAATGGATTAATGTCTCATTTTGATCACAAAACATATACTAACACCTTGATATAACAGCAATAATATGAACGGTTGTCTGTACTCTGTCATAAGCACACTGAGTAGTGATAAAGACCTTGGCTTTTAGCCTCTTTCTGCATCTACTGCTGCTAGTGTGCGTCAGACCATGTACAACCGCTGTCCCTTAACATTACTGCTATAGTTAGGATACTTAAGGCTGTTGAACCTTAATTTTGGATTTTGGGGGGCATGAGTTCTGCCACAAGCATCCTTTGAAATATATATATTTTTTTTTATGAATACTAGCAATATGCATTGGGTGAGTGCTATTTTTATAGGTAATCCATCATCTCTAAGGTAATAATATCGTGAACCTGTATTTGAAAGTGTTACTCTTTCATAATTTCATTGTCTGAACCCCAGATACTTATTTACACATGAATATTAACATTTTGTGTCACTGTTACACTTAAGACGCATTACTGCTTTGTAAATAAGTTTGTCAGAGACAGTGCAGCTTTCTGGTTGAGCCATGAACCTGGAGACACAGGTTTTGTACCACAACTGCCTTTCACTTACTATGTGACCTTGAACCAGTCCTTATTACATTGCCTCGGTGTCTCTTAACCTCTCTCTTTCTCAGTTAACCTCCTTGTGCTTACCTCATGGCTAATGTAATGATTCAAAACTTGTAAAATGCTTTGGGATACAGTGTGTATAGGAGGCGTTATATGAAACTAAATTGTTTTTCTTCATTCAGGTATCATGAAGAGCTTCCTGTCTATCTGCGATGCTACACTGTAGGGTGGGTTTACACAAGAATTTTGTCTCGCGGCATAGAGATTTTACAGCGGCTGCGTATGTATGAGGTAAAGCTTTGATTGATATAACAAGAAAGGGGCTGTGAAGCCTCCTGTTAGGGGATTCTTGGAGAACACCACTTAAAAAGGCTTACAGAAACACCAAAATGTTTTCAATCAGTGACCTCATTAAGAGGATCCTTTCTTTCTCTGTCCATTTTCACCTATTGGAATAGCAGGGTTGTAGCTCCACCGAGTCACTCTTGAAGGTAGTGCACAGGTTTACTTCAGTACCATCCCTTATATATGCCAGAGCACCTAACCACCCGTTTTGCCTCTGCTTGCAAACTGCAGTACAGGTGTTGAACTATAGAAAGATCATCACTACTGCCCTTTAGTTTATTCTAGGCATCTCACAACCCAGGCATAAAGTGAAACTCATTTGAGTAGTTGGCTCTCTTTTTATTCAGCTTATTGTAACCCCCCAACCCCAACCCCCACCCCAGGACCAACCTGCTTGCTCCACTGTTTTGACTCTTGAACCATTGTTACCCTTGTTGCAATACCTTCATGGGTCAGACTGCTTTCTCTGTCTGTTTTCCCCTCTATCTGGAATAACCTTTCTATCCACCTTTCCCTCTCTTACCCTGCTATTAAGCAACTTCTCAGGGATCCTTTTGCTCCCCTCTGTTCTTGCTCCTCGTACCTCTCTGCTTAACTCCTGCATTGTGCCTGTTCTGCCACTAGTCTAACAAGTCAATTGTTACCTCTCATTATTAGTTTATTGTTGCTGTTTGTTTGCACTGTTGTTCATTTTGAACTGCTTGACTGTTTTGCAGTTACTTTTTGAATTGTATTCACTTCCCTACCCTTCCCTGGGTACACCTGAAATGAGCATTGGCTCAGTGTACCTTTCCTGGTCAGCGATATGTAAAGAAATACATAAATTCACCTACTATTATCCTCTTTTAGTTTGCTTCATCCCTTCATACAAAATATCTAAAACTCAAAATTCAAATACAGTACTTTTTCAGTCTTGCTTGAGCCTCCCTTGGAACAGGTTGGGGCCTCCCCATGAAGGCTGGCCTCACTATTTGAGAACTCTGAGTTAGTGTATTTATACAGGGTAACCAAATGGCGACCTTACCACCACATGGGACTGTGTTATTTAGTATCCTCAGCGCTTTTTGTGGACAGATAATTAATCATATACTGTTGCTACAGCAATGATAAGATAGCGAAGACCAGTACAGCAACAGAATAGGCTGTTTCTAGGGACTTGAATATGTTGTTCTAGCCACACTCCTCGGCATGTCTCTTTCCCCTTTAAATCTTGCCGGAAGGACTCAAAGCTGGCTCCTCCCACCCACCTGGGTGTTATTACCCTCGGATCCGCCCCATGATGCCAGATCTTCCTTCCGCTGGAAGATTCAGGTTGCCTCCTCACTGCTCCTGCGTTCTGTAGGCCCTGGCTTCATTTGCTTTGTATTCTCTGAAGATTAAGCTCGTTCGAGCTAGTGATTACAAGTTCTATTTCTTGACCGCTATGGAAGATAAATCTTCCCCTGGATTCTGCCGGTGCCTGTGCGGCCAGAAAATGTCACACACAGACCCGCATACCTCGTGCGTCTGTTTGGGTGTCGGCCATGACACTCAGGCCTGCGAGATATGTCTCGGTTTTCACCATAATGTACTTGACGATCGTCTCGCATGACTTAAGCTGGGTAGGCCAGAAAAACATAATCTACCGTTCAAATCGAAGGAGGCCCGGTGGGTGGCCTCTGCAGCTGTGGGGTCCACCAAACAGTTAGAGCAAATGCAGGCCTTTGAGGAAGAGGTGGTGCAGGCCACAGAGCTCTCCTCTTGGCCGATTTTTGTTCCACTCAATCTGGGCTCCACCTTCTTGGGCTCCTTTCAGGAGATGTGCCAGTCTCTCCTCACCAAGGGCAAAAGACCATCGGGCTCGCATGTCTCCCGGTTCCGTAAAAAGGACAAGGAACAGAGAGATTCTTCATCTCAGCAAAGACGTTCTTGGAAGCGAGAGCGATCTCAGTCCCAGGGATCTCCAGTCTCGACTTCTGTCGAGACTGCTTCTTTGGCTGCCGGCTTCTTGGCTCTGTCGACTGGTCAGCCGGTCGAAGTCTCGATCGATGACGCGGTTGAGATCACTCTTGACCTTGTTGATCTGTTATTGCCTGACGAGGCCGACAACTCTCTTACCAGGACCCCGGTCCTGGCTCTCCCTGATGAGGAGACCCAGCCTGCTGGCAATCCCAACGAGGAGGTGGACCAAAATCCGGGAAAATCACTGTTTCCCCTGGTGTCTCCAAGCGACCCAGTCGGCCAGTCAATCAGTCGAGATCTCGGACCCCCTCGACCAATAGGCCAAGGAAGGCACATAAGTGCTCGAAGAAAAGGCAAGACTGGCATTCATCTTCATCCTCCTTGGATGAGGAGAGGCTTCGGCAGAAACTCCGTCGATGCTACAAAGACCTCTTATGGCAACTGCTGATTTTGTCTGACCAGAAACCAGCCTCGGTTTCCACACCGGACATTAGTTGGCTTTCATCTTCTGGGCCAAAGCCGGCTCCATCGAGACTGATTATCTCAGTTCCTCTGCCTGCGGAGCCGGTGGTACCCACCCCAGTTCGGCCAAGGTAAGGTAAAAGGTAAGGTAATATTTGTTTTTTAAGCGCTTTTCAAAAACCAAAGCGCCGTACAAATAAATCAGCATTTAAAACAACAAACAATAAAATAATTCTCCATAAGCTTTTAAAAATAAAAATGTTTTAAGCTCCGTTTTAAAGCTCTTGACGGTCAGGCAGCCTCGTATCCGACGAAGTAGAGAATTCTGCAGGGCAGGGGCAGCGTAAGAAAATGCACGTGCCCCAGATGTCTTCAAACGAACCCTGGGAATCTCTAGCAATCCCTCGTCGGCGGATCGGGGTGAACGAGAGGGGCAGTAGGGAGTAAGGAGATCTTGCAGATACTGCGGTCCGTGCTCGTGTAGGGCTTTATAGGTCAGTAATCCGACCTTGAAGGTAATCCGCTACTGAACCGACAGCCAGTGCAGCCCACGCCAGCACGGGCGTAATATGATTATTTCTAGATGTCAGTCAAAAGCCTGGCCGCTGCGTTCTGCACTAGCTGCAGGCAGCGGATATCAACCCTCGGTAGCCCTAGGTACAGGGCATTGCAGTAATCAAGGCGGGTGGTTATGAAGGCGTGGACCAAAATAGGAAAGTCAGCCGGAGGAACCAGGTGTTTCACCTGGGTGACATTCCTAAGATGGTAAAAAGAGGACTTGACAGCGGCCGACACCAGAGATTTCAGGGTCAGACTATCGTCAGTAATAATGCCCAGATTACGTACCTGGTCTGAGGTGAAGAGCTGGACACCATCAAGCCAAATACGCAATGAAACCCCAGCCCTATGACCCGCCTCAAGGCGATCTGGGTCCACAACCAATACCTCGGTCTTATCTGGGTTTAGCCTCAGCCAGCTGGCACTCATCCAGTCTTTGATCTCGGATAGACAGCTATTAAGCAAAGAGACTGCATCATCCTGTCTGGGAGTAAAGGACAAATACAGCTGGGTATCATCTGCATAGCAGTGAAAACCCAGACTGTATCACCTAATGATGTCTCCTAATGGCGGCATATAAACTGCGAACAACATGGGTGCCAAAATGGAGCCCTGCGGTACCCCACAGGACAGAGAGATGGTGTCAGAGGAATAAATTCCAGAGACAACCCTCTGTATCCGGCCTGTGAGGAAAGATCGAAACCAATGTAGAACTGTACCAGAGAGTCCACAAAAAAGCCGCAGGTGCTCCAACAGCACATCATGGTCCACAGTATCAAATGCTGCAGAGAGATCAAGGAGGACTAGAATAGTGCAAGCCTTTCGATCTCTCGCAATTAGGAGGTCATTTAAAACCTGGATGAGAGCAGTCTCAGTGCTATGTCTTTTCCTAAACCCCGACTGGAGAGCATCATAGATATTGTGATTTGTAAGATGGTCGTCTAGCTGTAGTGCAACCACCTTTTCAATAACCTTACCCACAAAGTGCAGATTAGAGATAGGTCTGACATTAGCTAAACAGTCTGGGTTCAATGAAGGTTTTTTAAAATCGGCCTCTCCACCGATAGTGGTGGAGACGCCGCCTAAACAGCCCATGGGAGGGGCTCTTTCGAAGCAAGCTCGGACTGTTCTGGGTCTTCCTCGCAGGATATCGGTCACCCTCACACCTGACCACCCCAGGTGAGTAGAGGGGGACCTTGGTGTCCGGCCAATTTATCTGGGTACTTTGGATTCTGACAACTCCGTCGTACACTCTCGTCCACTAGATAAGTCGATGGGCAGTCTGTTGACTGAGGAGGGTCCTTCGTCCTTTTTGGGAATTCTCCGCCTTCTCTCCAAATCCACGGGGATGCCACTCGAGCCTGTCCAGAAATGGACGGAGTACCCTCTTAGAGATATCCTTAAGAGAGGGGACACCCTGATGGAAGCCTTCCCAATGGTCGAGGCCATTGTTGACCCGGCTTTGGCAGCACCCTGCCTCCTGCCCAGCGCCGTCTGCCCAGATGGCCTGCAAGTATGCCGTGCCCATTGGGTCCCTCTCGGGGTTCACGGAACACCCCTCTGCGGAGGGGTTGGTGACCGCTTCCATGTTCAGATGCACAGGCAGCTCTGCAGATACGGATAGACTTCCGGACAAGGAGTCCAAAAGATTGGACCACTCTGCCAGGAAAGTTTATGCCACCTCTTCGGTAGGCCTCTGTCAGGCAAGCTTGGCTATCATCATGGCGCATTTCTCTCATGCCCTTCTGGGCTCCTTGGATGAGGTTCTCCCGCACCTCCTTATGGACCTTCTTACTACGGTCAAGCAGGTCAGGGACGAGGGTTGGGCCGTTGCCAAGCAGCAACTCCAGACGGCCCTGGACCTTGAGGACTCTTGCGCCCGTTTAGTGGCAACCGCAATTGCCATGCACCGCAGGACTTGGCTGGGGCTCTCCACCTTCATGGCGGATACCGAGCACAAACTCACTGATGTTCCTTTCCTGAGCACCGATCTCTTCAGCCCAGGTGTAGACGGTCACCTTCAGCGGATCAAGCAGTCCAGTGCCACCTTGGACTCAGCTACTTCTGCTCAGAAAGATGCCCCAGGCATCAAAAAACAGCAGAAAAAAAAGCCATTTCAGCACCCTGCTCCTGCGGCCAAGCAGCCCTCCTTCCAGGGTGGGAAACAACAGCAGGCGCAGGCCTGGTGCCCTCAGCCGAAGGCCGGTCCTCCAGCGGCCCGCAGAGGAGGTTGGGGTTCAGGCAACTTCCAGTCTGGACCCTCTTCCTCCAAGCCTACTCAGTGACGGGATAGGGGCTGCCACCCCTATTCCTGTCATGCCAGCTCTGGTTCCTCTCATGGGGGGCCAGCTCTGCCACTTTCTTTCCATCTGGTCTGCTGTTACCACAGACAGGTGGGTCTTAGAAGTGGTCGGCCAGGGTCTGCCTCTGGAATTCAAGCAGTACTCTCCCAGCCAAGCCAAGCCCCACGGGAGGAAAGGGTATCAGTCCACACTTGGTCAGCTCTGAGAGACGACATAGCCCAACTCCTCCTCAGGGAGGTAGTGGCCCGAGTGACAGATTCCCCAGTCAACCTAGGGTACATTTCCAGGTACTTCCTGGTCCCGAAGCGGATGGGGGCTGGCGCCCCATTCTAGATCTGCATGACCTGAACTAGTTTCTCAGGCCACGCACCTTCAGGATGGTAACTCTGTCCCAGATCATACCATCCCTGGAGCAGATCATGTGACTCTGCTCATTGGATCTCCAGGACACACTTTTTCACGTCCCAATCTGTCCGTCTCACCAGCGGTTCCTCTGCTTCCGAGCAGAGGGAACCCTTTACGAGTTCCGAGCCATGCCTTTTGGCCTGTCATCAGCCCCACGGGTCTTCACCAAATGTATTGCAGTGGTGGCAGCCCACCTCAGGCGTCGAGGGGTCAGAGTCTACCCCTACCACGATGATTGGCTCTTAGCGGGTTCCTCCCAGCAAGAGGTGGAGAGATCCAGGGATCTGGCCCTCCAAACCTGCACTCTGCTTGGCCTCCTGATCAACGAGGCAAAATAGGAGCTCATGCCTTTGCAGGTGATATGCTTCATCGGGGCAGAGCTCGACTCCTGCCGAGCCAGAAACCGGCTCCTGGTGGACAGGGCAGAGGTTCTCTCCTGCTTTGCCTAATCATTTCTGGTTGGGCACTTGTGCCCTGCCCGGGACTTTCTGCACCTTCTGGGGTACATGGCGGCCTGCACCACTGTGGTCCAATGGGCCCAGTGGCATATGCGCCCCCTTCAATGGGAGCTGGCCGCCCAGTGGACTCAGCGCCAAAGTCATTTCGACCAGCTGATCACTGTGACCCAGAGGATGTGGGACGCTGTCCAGTGGTGGACCGCCCTGGATCATCTGCAGGAAGGGATCCCATTTGTCCGCCACCAAGCCGACAGTCGTCCTCACGACTGATGCCTCTCTCACGGGCTGGGGAGCCCACATGGGGAACAACGGGGCCCACGGGTTCTGGACTCCCAAGGAATCACAATACCATATCAACCTGCTGGGGCTCAGAGCAGTCAGACTGGCACTGTCAACATTCGCTCAGCAGCTTTGGGGTCAAGTGGTTCAAGTCCAGATGGACAATACCACGACCATGTACTACCTCAATATACAGGGTGGCACACACTCCTACAGCTGCTGTGCAGGGAAGCGCTCCGCATTTGGACCCTCATGAGCTGACTGGAGGCAGATCTCCTAGCCATCCAAGAGGCAGGAGCCTCAAATCAACTGGTGGATGCTCTCAGCTGCATAGGCGAGACATCCCACGAGTAGTCTCTCCATCCAGAGGTAGCTCACACCCCGTTCTCCCACTGGGGCAAACCATTGGTGGACCTGTTTTCCTCCAGGGAAAACATCAAGCTGATGCTGTTTCATGCCCGCCCCCACGGTAGGGCTTGCTGCAGGGGGATGCCTTCTCAAGGCCGTGGACCCCAGGCCTGTTCTACGCCTTCCCTCCATTTCCCTTGATCCACAGGATGCTTCTCAAGGTGAGGAGGGACAAGGCGCAGGTGATCCTGGTAGCCCCAGACTGGCCTCACCAGTTCTGTTATCCAGATCTCTTCAGCAACAGGCTCCCGAGGCGTCTTCCAGCACCTGATATAAGTCAGTCAGGGGAAGGTACTCCATCCGGACCTTCAATCCCTGCACCTGACAGCCTGGTACCTGAGCGGCTAGAGTTCCAGGCTTTGGGTCTGTCTTTGAGGATATACTCACAGTATTGGAAGCATCCAGGAAGGAGTCGACCAGAAGATGCTATGCCTTTAGAAGGAAAAAGTTTTCCATTTGGTGTGAGGGCAAGGGCCTGGACCCTCTGTCCTGTCCAGTGGCTAGCATCTTAGACTACCTTTGGTCTGTGTCCAAAGGGGGTCTTCGACCCTTATGGTGCACCTGGCAGCCATCTCTGCTTACCGGGCACAGGCCAATCAGTAGACGGTGGTACAGGAGAAGGTGGTGTGGTGCTTTTGCAAAGGCCTCGATCACATATCCCTTCCGGTGCATGAACCTCCACCTCCGTGGGAGTTTACTGCTGGTTTTGGCAAAACTCATGGGCAAGCCATTCAAACCGATGCACAAGTGTGAGATGTTACACTTGTCATGGAAGACTGCCTTCCTGGTGGCTATCATGTCAGCCAGAAGGACTGGGGAGCTCCAGCTGCTTTCGGTGGAGTCTCCTTACCTGTTGTTCCACAGGGACAAGGTTGTCCTATGCCCCCACCCGAAATTCCTCCCAAAGGTGGTATCAGAGTTCAATCTCAACCAGGTGATGACTCTGCCTGTGTTCTACCCAAACTACACTTCGGATGCAGAGTACAGGCTCCATACTCTGGACCTGAGACATGCTCTCTCCTACTACAAGGAGAGAACGGCGGAAATTCGGGGAGAGGTTCGCCAGCTGTTTGTCACCTACACTGAAGCCGCACCTGGCAGACCTGCAGCAAAGCAGACAATTGGCGGATGGATTACATCGTGCATTGATCTCTGCTATAGGTTGGCGGATCGGGAGCATCCCATAGGGCTACAGGCTCATTCCACCCGCCATACTGCTGCATCGGTGGCTGCTTCCAGGGACATCCCTATCCAGGAAATCTGTCAGGCTGCTACCTGGAAGACAGCAAACACCTTCATCACCCACTAGCACATCGTCTTTAAATCACGCCGGGATGCTGGTTTTGGGGCCTCAGTTCTCCAGTCCCTGTTCCTTAAGTAGCAGGTGTGCTTCTTGCCTCCCTTCTCCCAGAGAACTGCGAGGAGTCTGCCAAGAAGTGTGGACAGAACAACATATCCACATCCCTAGAAACGCAGGTTACTCACCTGTAACAGTAGTTTTAGGAGTGGTATATGTTGTTCATCCACACTGACCCACCTGACCTCCACGGCTTCGACGCACAACCTAGCTTCCAGCAGGCAATGATCTGGTGTCATGGGGCGGAGCTGAGGGTTATACCACCCTGGTAGGTGGGAGGAGCTAGCTTTAGACCTTCCGGCAAGATTTAAAGGGGAAAGGGACATGCCAAGAAGTGTGGATGAATAAATTATACCACTCCTAGAACTACTGTTACAGGTGAGTAACCTGTGTCCGCTGTACTGGTCCACTGTCTTACCAATGCCGCTGTGTCCGGGGAGTTCGCCTCCTCCCTGAAACAAAGCCCCCTGCAAAAAATACTTGTGTTCCTGGATAGCACAATGCCGACTGTCTGCATTGTGCCATTGCTGTAATGGCATTCGACAGGATTCCTGTTGATGCAACGTGGTGGAAGCCTCTTAATTAGATTAAGTTCCATTTTTTTTTGCAGGTTTGCAGAAAATTCACTCATGTTCACTGGAATCTACGTCCATAGATAAACTGGAGATCAAGGAGATTGTAGATAGTATGGTTTTGCCTTTGGGCTCCATTTTAGTTAGCTCGGGATATAGTGTCTACCTTGGAAGCTTTAGTCCCCTGCTTAGTGGCCCTGTTGGGTTTCCATCGGCACGTGGTAATTTCCTCAGGGTGTGTTTGTGTGTGCATGCACGTGTATGCTTTGCTCTGTCCTTCACATCTTAGCTACATATTGGAAGCTCTTTTTAATGTTCTTTTTTGGCATTTTGCACTGTTTTCTTTGAATTTTCTTTTTTTTTGGGATTATCTGTTTTCCACCTTTCCCTGGCCCCCCAACCCACCACTCCTTCGGGCTGTGCATGTCCCTGATGCCCACCAGTCTCACCCCCGCTGCCAGTTCCCACCGCCTGGATCCTGCATTACCTGTGTCCGGAGGGTTCCAGCTTATCCCTGCTGGGGGGGACCACTTCCTCTGAAGGAGAGGGCATGGGATAGAGGAGTAACGGTCTCTGATCCTTCTGGAACTACAGGCGCAGGGGACAGGAGACGTGAATTTGGGGACTGCGACATGGTGGGATGGCAGCCACCATTCGGCTGGCTGGGATGGGCATTTTCTGCTTTTTCTGTCCCACCCACCTCTCACTAATGCATGTGACCATAGTGGCATCCTGGGGCGGGGACGTCCGGCAGCGTGTGGTCACCCACACTGCCAAGGACATTGCCACAAACCCCCAGAAGGAGCCGCTACAGAAGCAGCAAAACCCACTCCCCCTACCCTGGGAGGGAAGCATCCAAAGGACGCTGTTAACTCTCTCCCCGCTGGCCTCTGCTTCTGACATCTGGGTCAGGGCACAAACGCGGATTGCCAGAGCGATGCACCATCACTCGGCGTCACAGAGCCAGCTCTTTGTAATATTCCATCACTGAAAGTGTCTTGTCAGGTGGTGATTACTTCTGTCTAAATAGCAAGTGTGTTGGGGGGCTTACAACAAATGTACCTGGTCTTTCCCAGAGACGGGCAATTTTCTGTCTTGGTCCCCACTTATGTGCAAAGATCTCTTTTGCATTCCATTTGAATTGCAAAATATCCCTTGTGCTTTGCCTTGAGGTAGGTGCAACATAAGAAGGTGGGATTCGTGCCTGCGGTCTTTGGATGGAGTTGATCTGCTCACATTGAATTTATGAAATAAAAACTATGTTACATGTACCTAAAAGCAGTTTTCAGTCGAGTCACTTCTTTCCTCTCATGTTAGTTAGTACTGTACCAAGACTTTTGCAACTTAAAGAGTAGTCCCATGGTCTTTGGTACACTTAAGTATGTTGGCCAGTTTTTGTTTTGCCTCATAGGGGAGAAAAGCTCCTATCAGATGCCAGTTTTAGGAGGCTGTCTGTTTCTCGGAACCATGAAAGGTTTAAGTGAGTTCAGTGCCTGAGGGGTTGAGATCCCACTCTACTAGGGTGTTCGCAGTGTTGGATTGCAGGGATTTCACAAGTAGGGGTGTAGGGCGGCTACTTACAGATCGTTTCTTACTTCATTCATCACTGTTTTTGGGACATGGATACCTTGTTTCTTGAAGCATTTGACAGGAGGATGTTGCAGGTAGTCTGTGTCAGGTTTGTGACTTGGTATAGGTTTGTTGACCTTTTCCTCCCTGTATCATGCTCGTTAGTCCCATCAGTTTGGATTGGTGAAGAAGATGGAGCCAGTGGGGTTTCCCTTGCCTGTCTCCCCCCCCCCCGGACTCCTTTTTTTTTTTTTTCCCCCTCCGGTCACCAAGCCTGGGGAATTCTCTCAGATGTCCCTCGGCTGCTCCTGCCCTGCTTGAGACTCCCCCACCTAGCATCCCCTCCCAGAGCTCTGCTTTTCACAGCCCTTACCTGACAGCAACCCCCTGGCTTGTAACCCCCAAGGCGGTGCCGCTTCCACTACTATGGTGCTCCTTGAAATCCAACTGCTGCAGGAGTTGGGCTGTGGAATGGAGGATTGGGATCCTGGTGGGTGGAGTCCGATAGTGGGTGTGGGGCCTAAGGCATTGTCACCCTCCCAAGGCTCGGGGTTTTTCCTTGTTTCTGAACGTGAGGTCCGCTCCAACCATCCCACGGCAAGCGCGAATGTGCAGTGACGTCCAGGCAGGGATGTGCACACTCCAGCCAACGTCTGCCGCTCTTCACCTCCCCAATTGCTAGCCGGAAGCCGTCTCAGTACCACCCAGCCACCGCTGGGAGGTACCCTGTTGCCGACCCCTGCATTCCTCCCACCCCAGGAGAAAGTGAGCTGCCTGTGGACGCTCCCACCTTCTCCTCCTCTGCCGACCCCCAGCAGCTTGAGCTCGCTCCTGAATCCGGGTCGCTGGCATGGCGTAAGGTATGTCGTCCAGTGCCTCAACCCTCATCGCCACTGGGCCGGCCACCCTTTCTTGTTTTTCCAGACAGCCATCTCTACCAATTCAGGGTCCTTCCTTTTCCAGTTATGTTAGTGCTTAAGTTTTGTTTTTTTATAATTTTTTTTATTAATGGTATGCATAATATAGAGGGCAGTGAAACTTTAAGAATACATCACCAGCAATAAAGAAATAAAAGTACAGCTAGCATGTTACCATGAACTATACAAAGCTTTTCCATAAAAAATAGAATAAAAATGTTTCCAAATAACCTGCTCACGTGTCTACAAGGTCCCTTCCTAGATTTTGTATCAAATCAAAATAAAAAAAGCCAAGAGATATAATAGGACTACATTTTTTTAAGGAACCCAATCCTTGTCCTGTTGCATTATGTATTGGACCCATGGCGGCCATCTGATTCGGAATTGTATTTATCATGCAAATATGCCGTGAGGCGCTCCGTACTATATGCATCACTTACAATAGTGTGCCAGTCTCCCCTGGATGGAACTGCCAGCTGTTTCCACTTCCTTGTGATTGCTTTCTTGGCCACCAGTATGTAGATCAAGACCATAGATTTAGTTGTAAGTTTGATATGTTACGGGAGACAGTTAGAAGTATCATAGCCAGAGTAATTAAGTCTGGTTGTACACATAAATAGGCCATTTGGGTCTGAAAATCTGACTAGACGTCTAGGAGCTTAGGACATGACCCAAGAATATGGACTTGATCAGCATTATGAGCCCCACAGTCTTGCCAGCACATTCCCTGGGATTGGGACAGAAATGTTTGAATTCTTTCTGGGGTATGGAAAAAATGAGAGCGGCATTTCCAAGCAAATTTGCGCCATACATTTGAGGAGGTCATCCTGGTTGCCAAGGGGGGTGTACTTAATCCATGTCACATAAGGCATTGGGGTAGACGGGGGTCCTGAGACCATTTATCTAATATTGTTTGGGTAGCATCAGATAGATACTTCATTAAACCTTTATAAAAAATTCCCTGTTAAATGTGCTCAATGCTAATCTCGTTGAGCATCAATTTAGAGAGTCAAGTATGAGTGGCTGTGGGTCCGGAAACCGTATTCTGTCCTTGGTTTTATGTAACAGATAAGTGCGAACCTGTAGGTACTGAAAACGGTCCCTGCCCACCAAGCCATATTTTGCCTGTAGTAGCTCAAATGGGACTACTCTGTCCTTATCTAGGAATTGGTAAACATAGGAAAGACCCAAAGAATACCATATAGAAAAAAACATATCTGTTCGAGAAGGGAGGAAGACAGGGGCAGTGGACTGAACCTGTAGAAAATAAAAAGGGTATGACAGTATAGAGTTGCCGTATAGCTGCTGTGTAGCAACCAAAATCTTCCGTTGATATTGGTCTCATAGGGACCTGGAAAAGTAATTGACCAATGTCAGATAGATCATATAGTATGCATTCTATGTGTTTCCGGAAGGCATCACAAGATTGGTTAGACCTTTGATAAATTATTTTGAGATGTGCTGCCCGAGCATAATTATGTAAATGTGGGAGATTCACTCCTTCATGCTGCCTTGATAACTTTAGTATGGAGTATCGTAATCTATGTTGTCGTTTACCCCAGATAAAGTTAGAAATTATTCTATCCCAATATTTAAAGTAGGATGTGGAAAGTAGCACTGGAAAGGTTGAAAAGAAGTACAAAATGAATTTTGGCGAAAAACAAACAAAAAAAAACAACTGCAGCTTGTCCAAACTTTTTAACAACCAATTATATGCTGAGCAGCTGGCCCGGTGGCGCTAAGGGTTGAGGCGCTGGACACCACACTGGCAACCTGGGTTCGGGAACGACCTCGGGCTGGTGGGGCAGGAGAGGGTTGAGCGTCCGTAGGACTGCTTTCCTCTCCTGGGGGAGGGGGGGCACTATCTCCCAGCTTAGGTGACCTCTAGCGGTGGTTGGGGATCACGTGCTGCGGAGACCACAAAAATTGGGAATGGGAGCTTCAGCGGACATCCTATGGGCGGTAGCGGGTGCAGGATTTTGCCCGTCATGCCCTGAATGTCATTGCACGTCCAAGTTCCTGGGGAAATCAAGAAAAAGAGGGTGAAAAAGCCTGGCACCCAGTTAGGCGAAGACCTGCTCACCTGCCCATCCACGCTCGCTGTCAGGCCCTCCCCGTCCGTCTCCGATCCTCCATTCCCCTGGTGGCAGCATGGCCCTTAGAGCTCTGGAGGAGTTGGCGGCCCTTACCCAGGGGGCTCAGAGCTGGGTAGTCGGTCACCAGGTAGGAACTGGGGGATGGTGCCTGCCGGAGGTAGGACGCTGGGGGGTCTCAGACTGAGAGGGACAAAGGTAAGGCTTGGGCAGAGCTGGAGAGAGACATAAGGACCAGTGAAGAGGAGTAGAGAAAATATGCAAAAGAAAATAAAAAAATTATGTACTGAGCACACAACAAAGGTGTGCAACAGGTAGGTCAATAAAGGAGTTATAGCAATACAGCTCATCTGTAAAAAAGACTTATTACAGCCAAATAACATGAAACAAGCTGTGCAAATTGTGTAAAAACAACAATGTAATTCAAAGCACAGACTCCTAGACCTTACCCCAGTGCAACAGCTAGCTACCATTAACCCCAGCGCTCCACCACAAGGCTTCCTCAAGGGGCCTATAATTGTTTGAAAGAAGAACTGCAAGCATGGCAAAATATTAATATGAATCACTTCCACTTTAGCAAAGAAGTTAAGGGGAATAGAAGCCCACCTGTCAAGATCCGCCGCCAAAGCCTGTGTAAGGGGTTCATAATTTAAGAGTTCCTGATTATTTAGAGTTTGTGGATTAGTAATTCCCAAATATTTAAGTTTAGTACTCCTCTGCGGAGCTACAAGGAAGTGGAAGGGATCCGAGCTGCAGGGCTCCTCTGAGCAAAAATACGATCCCTTCCCTTCCTAAACCAGGGCACTGAAAAATGTAATCTCTACATGATTTGGATTTAGGGGCAGGTAAGAGTTCTTTGTGCTTCTCGGGGCAGCATAACAGTTGCTCTTTAAGGAATTCAGTTTTTTAGGTGTTTAACTTGTGAATATTGAACTATATTAGACCATAGAATGTATATATAACTCATTTTATGGTGTATGTGCTGGATAACTGGCTTACTAGAAACTGTGTCCAAAAACACAATATATTTGTAAATGATTGTGTACGTTAGTGGTGAAAATGTTGACCTATTCTTTTGTTTTAGATCGTCTTTTATCTCCTGACTTGTAGGATACCCATTTCCCTCATTTTGAGTCTGTTTTACCACTTTTTTTAACATTTGAAATAACTTTTTTAAATAACACCATTCTTGTGACTAAAATGAAATAGCATGCAGCAGACAATGCTCCCTGACCTGATGGGCGAATATGTGTACAAAAACAGCTGATAGTACTGATGGAAACATGGTGCGAGCCTTAGTAAAAGGCATGCTTCTTCTAGTAGTTCAAATGTGTAACAAAAAAAGTGCTGAATCAGACTTTAAATGAGGGAAATAAGGGTATCGCACAAGACAAGCAGCAAGGGACAATCTGAACTGTAATTAGAAGTATTGGTCAACGTTTTCATGATTAACATGTGCATCTATCTGCATTAATTTAAACAGATAGCTGGAGCAGCTGATTAACTGTAACACGCTTTTACCAGTGTGTCAGTATGCCTTGGAATAAGTTGGGGTCTTACTTCGAGAGGGCTCTTGCTGTAGGTAATTACCTTGAGGACTGCGCCCCCTGGCATCAGGACCAAATGGAAACTTTAGCTAGTAGTGTCTAATGGGGGACTGCCCACCCAACGTCATGTGGCCGATGTCAGGATGACCCTGTTTAGTGAGTGGTCCCCATGCCCACCTTCCAGTTCTTTCCCTGTCATCGACCTGATCAGTCAGACCTCGCGGAGATCGTACGCTGCAGTTTGACTGTTTCTTCGGATGAATATCCGTTTCTTTTCTATTTTGTACAAGTATTTACGGTATGTTGTGCATGTCGTCATCCTTTAATGTCGAGTACAAGAACAGGTGTGCTTTGTGCAGCGCGCAACTACCGCACAAGGATTCCCACTTCCTCTGCCTCTTCTGCCTAGGCCCGGAAAACACAAGGTTGAGTACCGTGAGGCCTGTGCTCATTTCAACCAGGCCACACGGAAGCGCCTGTAGCCGGCTCTCGAGGCTCATCTCTTAAAGCAATGAATGGCCACCATGGAGAAAGAGCTCCAAAAATTACATAGTGCTTCCACCTTGCCCACAGAATCCAGGCATGAGAAGAAGAAAGAGGAACATCAGGATCAGGACAGGCCCACCCTCTTGCCCGAGGCCACCGGCAGGCCCCTCAGACTAGCGGTGATCTTCTTCCTCCAAGAAGTCAGCTGCCGCAGCCTGGCCTACCCTCCTAAGGAGCAGTCCTCGGGGCTTCACGTCGTCACTGGTTCTGGTGACCACGGGCACCTCGGCCCCGGCTGAGGCCTTGGCCGCACTTAGGCCCATCTCCACGAGAGGGTCTGCTGCACTGAGTGGAACCGTAAAGTCGCTCATCAGATCTCCCAACGAGCGCCTGACTCAGGCTGTTGTGTCGGGCTCCGGAAACCCTGGAGCCTGCCCGTCTTCGACCAGTAAGTCGGGTGTCGGCTTGTCCGATGTCCGCGTGGTTGTCTCGTCCGATAAATTGGATGCTGGTTGTACTGACATCCACCTGACCAAACTGGTGTGGAGCCCGGCGTCGGGCCCAACAACTCCCAGCTGCTGGACTTCTCTGTGCCCCCCCCCCCGGAGGATCCTTCTCTACTGGTCTCACCCTCCTTGCCACTGGATGTGGCCTCCCCGCTCTCCCCAATTGACAGGGAGTCGGGTGACGAGGGGCTTCTGCCAGGTGGCTTCTTCCCAAGCTCATCTCCGGACTTGTGTTTGGGAGCTGACGGTAACCCTGATGGTTCCCAGCCTCCTACCCTACCGGGGCCTCCTGCACCACCGTCAGGTCCTCCAACGGGCTTACCTCCGTTGGGTCCATGTCAGCTCCTCTGTCAGGGTACCCTCCATCAGGCCCTCTGTTGAATTACCTTCCGTTGGGACCTCCGTCGAGGTTCCCGTCGTCTGGTTACCCGACACCTCAGGCTCCAGCGTAGAACCCACTGGGTTACCCCCCCCCGCCCCGATCCGGGTTCCATATGCGAGGGTATGCTCCTGCCTACCCCCCCAGCTGGGATCCCCGTCGATGCACTATTATGTGCTGGGCTTCCCGATGCCGGGTTTTGCCCTGGGCTATGCCCTGGCTTATCAGCCTCCTCTGCCTCCACAGCCTCCAGTAGACTTCAGATCTATCCTGCAGTCATGGTGGTCGGAAACCAAGGCGCAGCTTGTGTCAGAGCTGGATGGCCGTCAGCCTCCCAGGGAGTTCCCTAGGAGCCCAGACGGGCAGTCGACGAGGCAGGTACTGGCTCCTCCAGTTCACCTGATGCCGGCCCCTTTGGAGGAGCTGATGCCGGCCAGGTCACTCGAAAAGTCGACGTCTGGGCCTAGGGATCCGGTTCTCCCTGATCCCCCGATCACCACAGTCAGATCAAGATTCCGACTCAGTCTCTTCCTCGTTGGCATGGTCGGGCTTTGAAACTCTGCCTGTTGATGAGCCCCAACCAAAAGAATCCCCCAAGTCACCACCGGAGGACCCGTTATTCGCAGACCTACTTCGCAAAATTGCATAAGTTTACTAATGGAAATCGGATATCCAGGATCCAAAACGGCAACGCCTAGCAGAGCACCTGGATATGCAGGAGACAGCCCGGTCCTCACCCCGGCTAGAGCCACATGAGGATCTGGCATCGACTATTTAGGAGGATGCTCTTCTCAAGCCCAGCGTTGCCAAGAAGGGGGACCTCACCTACCGTACGCCAGAGGGGAAGGATCACATCAGCACTCACCCCAAGGCCGATTCGGTTATCATAGCAGCGGCTCATGACTGGTCCTCCAAGCCCCGGCACGTGAGCACGTCTCCCCCCCTGACAAAGAGTCTTGACAGCTAGACCAGTTCAGGAGAAAGGTTTATGCCTTCTCCACACTGGCTGTGAGAGCACTCATTTATGTAGGCCACATGTTGGTCTACCAGAAGTCTTTGTTTGCCCAGCTAGAGCTGGCCATTGAAGCCCTTCCGGATTTGGAATCGAAGTCCACTTTAGCGGATTTGGTCTGTTCCGTCAAAGTGGCTTGCAAGCATTGCCTTAGGACAACCTATGACGCTGTTGACTCTTCGGTAAGGGGGGCCACCACGGCGGTTAGCCTCCACTGATTTTCATGGCTGTGTGTGTCGGGTCTGACTCGGACATACAGTCCCCCATACAGGACACCACTTTGCTGGGATCCGTCCTGTTCGGGGGTGATATGCAGGACATTACTACTTCCCTGTAAGACAAGGGCAAGGCCCTTAGATTGGTGCAAACCGTGTACCAGCCTAAGTTTCAGGCGAAGAAGCCTTTTCGCCATCAAGGGAAAAGGCAGCCAAAACAACAGCAGATGACCAGATGTCAGACCACACATCGGGCACAGCCAGCCTCAGCCGCCCCTCCGACAAAGTCCCAGAGAGCTTCAGGTGCAGCTCTCCCCAGTCCTCCCTCCCTCCCTCCCTCGCTTGACTCACTATCCACCCTCCCTCCTCGAGATCCTCCCGAGGAGCCGGTGGGCAGAAGATTTGCCTGTCATCTGCTGGGGTGGAAGGCAGTGACAACCGACTCATGGGTCCTTCAGCTTACAGAGCCAGGGCCATACTCTGGAGTTTCTGAACAAGCCTCCAGACAGGCCTCCAGACCAGTCTCACTACCTGAAGGTGAATATCCCTCTTCTTCAAGAGGCAATCCAGGCCCTGTTACAAAAGGAGGCAATAGAGCCTGTTCCAGGACACCAGGAAGGAAAGGGGTATTATTCCCACTTCTTCTTGGTCTCCAAAAGATGGGAGATCTGCATCCCATTCTGGACCTCAGTGCTCTGAACCTATACATTGAGTGCAAAAGGTTTCGGATGCTCACCCTCCGGGGTCTGCTGCCCCTCCCGCGCAAGGGACAGTGGCTCTGCACTCTGGATATGCAGGATGTTGATCTGCACATCCCGATTTTCCATTCCCATCATCGCTACCTTCAGTTCTCCTTTCAGGGGAACATTACCAGTTCAAGGCCCTACCATTTGGCCTGTCCTTAGAACCTCGGGTTTTCACCAAGTGCCTGGCGGTAGTGGCGGCAGCCCTCAGGCATTAGGGCCACTGTGTGTTTCCTTACTTCGATGACTGGCTCCTGTAAGCCCTGTTGAGAGAGCAACTGGAACGCTTCCTTTCTGCAACCCTGGACCTTTTCAGGCAAGTGGGGATCATTGTGAATTTTCTGAAGTCCCAGCTTGCCCCTTCCCAACACCTCCAATTTATTGGGCCAGTGCTGGATACGGTTCAGGGTATGGCTTTCCTTCCTCTGGACAGGGCAGAAACCTTGCAGAGGCAGGCCCGAATGGTGGCCTCCAGCAGGAAGATCTCTGCTAGGTCAATCCTTCGGCTGTTGGGCCTGATGGCAGTGGCCATTCCCACTGTGCCTTTAGCCAGGCTCCACATGCATATTTTGCAGTGGATGCTCAGGGCACAGGGATACCAGAGGTTGGATGACCTGGACCATATGGTCGTGGTCTCCGATTCAGTGCAGAGAGACCTCTTGTGGTGGCAGGATCTCACCAGTCTCACCAAAGGGGTTCCTTTCCAGCCTTTTCTTCCCCTCCCAGACTCTGACAACGGATGCTTCAGGGATGGATTGGGGTGCTCACCTGGGGCACCACAGAACTCAGGGCATGTGGTCTCAGGCAGTGCTTCATCTTTCACATAAATGTGTTAGAGATGAGGGCGGTGCTGTATGCCCTCCAGGCCTTCCAGCACCAGCTGCACCAGGGCACGCTGTTGGTCCAGTCAAACAACATGTGCGTAGTCTGGTATCTCAACAAACAAGGAAGCACCCGCTTATATCCCCTTTACAGGGAGGTGATGTGGGTATGGAAAGGGCAGTTCTGCATTGGATCCACCTCACTGCAGTTCATGTGCCGAGCATACAAAACGTCCTAGTGGACAGTCTTAGCCACACCAGAGTAAGAGTTCACGAGTAGGAGATCAAGCAAGAGGTGGTCAACTACATTTTCAACCTGTGGGGTTGGCCAGAACTGGATCTGTTTGCCTCCCCATACAGCACAAAACTACCCAGGTTTTCCTCACTTGCTCCAGGGCATGGTGCTTTCTGGTGAGACACGCTCTCTCTTTGCTGGACAGGGAGGTTCTTGTATGCCTTCCCTCCCTTTCTGGTTCTGCAGAGGGTGCAGCTGAAACTTCGGGCAGAAGGGCCCACATTGTTCTGATTGCACCTTTTTGGCCGCATAAGGTCTGGTTTCTGCTCCTTCAGCAGCTAGCAGTGGAGCCTACGGTTCCCCTACCTCTCTGCAATGACCTCCTGACCCAGGAGGAGGGCACTCTGGTCCATCCAGGGCTGAAATACCTGGCACCTCAGGATATAGCCACTTTGCGCTTTGGAGTATCCTCCAGGGTGGCGCAGGTTCTCGTTGAGGCCAGAAAGTTGTTGATGAGAACAACTTATGCCAAGAAATGGAAGCGTTTTTCCATCTGGGCCACTTCGGAGGGTTGGGACCCGTTCTTGTGCCCTGTTCCGGCGGTCATGGAGTATCTTCTGCACTTCTATAATTTGGGTTTCTGCTGTTGTTCCTTGAAGGTCCATTTGTCGGCCATCTCTGCCTACCATACTCTAGTGGATGGCCAGACAGTAACACAGTTGGAAGTTTCCAAGACTTTCCTGAAAGGGATTCTGTATCTTAAACCCCTGGTGCGCAGTCCTGCGTCACCATGAGATTTGAATTTTGTTCTGGAAAAGTTGACAGTGCCTCCTTTTGAACTGACTGGTTCCTGTGACATGCTATTTATCATGGAAAGCGCTTTTCTTAGTAGCAGTTACTTCAGCTCGAAAGATTTCTGAGCTTCAAGCCCTGATGTGTAAGGAGTCTTATTTGATTTTTCATAGAGACCAGGTGGCTCATCATACCAACCCTAAGTTCTTACCCAAAGTGGTTTCTGAATTTACGTTAAACTAGTCGATTTAACTCCCTGTGTATTACCCCAAGCATTCCAATTGGGGAGAAATGATTCTTCATACCTTAGATGTTCATAGACTCTTGAGTTATTACACTAACAGGACAAAGTCTGTCCAGAAAACAGATCAACTTTTCGTTTCTTTTGCACCAAAGAGAGAAGAGGCAGCAGTTTCCAGACAATGCCTATCTAAGTGGTTGGCAAACTATTATTTTCTGTTACCAGAAGTATGGTAAAACCCTCCCGGGGGAGATTAAGGGGCATTCCACTAGGAGTTATGGCTGCTTCTACTGCTTGTTTCAGGAATGTCAGCTGCTGACATTTGTGCCGCAGCTACCTGGAGTTCAGTCGACACTTTTACAAAGCATTACAGTCTGGACATTGCTTCTAGGTGCAGGGCAGGTTTCAGCCTAGGTGTGCTTCAGGGTCTCCTGTCCTAATTTTTTCTGCCTTAAGCAGCCTTATTTGTGCCTCCCGTGTTTCAGTTTCTTCTGAGTCGCACTGCTTGGAACTCCGTCCTCAAGGTGATTACATACTGCAAGAGCCCTCTCGAAGTAAGATAGTACAGTTACGTAAGAACATACAGTAACAGTAGATCTTCAAGAGAGGCTCTTGCAGTAGGTAACCTTTTTCCCTCTGTCCACCCCCTTATGTCATTCTTCTTTCTGCTTTTTCTTTATGGGCTCATTCTAGGGTCCAGGAGCTTCTTGTCCATTCTCCCGTCGCGCCACCTCTTGAGGTCTCCAGCAGGAGAACTGGAAGGCGGGCATGGGGACTGCCCACTATATAGGGTCACGCTGACATTGGCCGTATGATGACTGGTGAGCTGTCCCCCATTAGACACTGCTAGCTAAAGTTTCCGTGTGGTCCTGATGCCAGGGGGTGCAGTCCTCAAGGTGATTACCTACTGTAAGAGCCTCTCTCGAAGATCTGCTGTTACGGTAAGTTCTTACGTAACTGTACTTTTCTAAGGGTTTGCAGATTAATGTTTTCCATAAGAGAAAGTCCATACATTTCAAGAAAATTTGCAGGGAGAGGCTGAAAATGAAATGCTGGCTTCTTTCCCATAATGCCAGCCAATCTCTGCTCAGCTGCAGGAGATCAGTGCAGGTTATAGGCCTCTACAAGGAATAGAGCATGCATTCTTCCGGGAAGAGGACCGCAGTCCTTGATGAGAGGTTTAAGTGCCACTTAGATGAGTATTTAAAGTAGTGGGGGGGGGGCAGTAAAACAAAGGCAAAATTTGCCCTCCTCAGGCCCCCCAGATGATGGAGGAGCAGGGAGGTAGGGCCAGGGGGGCAGGAACTCCACCAGGGCAGTGGTGCAGAAAGGCAGGAATGAGGACAAGACAGAAGAAAAGGGGGGGAAAGGATGGTAGAGAATTGAAGGAGACAAAGAATGAGGAAATTAAAAAGGCAGGAATGTGTCAGCCGCTGACATTTGCGCTGGACTATAGTCCAATTGGTTGATCTGTCGTCAACTACGGAATACTTGCAAAGCAAACATCAACAAGTCAAAAAGCGAACACTTCCGAACCCTACAGGAGCACCTTGCCAACCCTAAAAGCTTCTGGAAGCAAATTAACTCACTCATCAAGGGCAACGAGAGAATTATACCCCAAACTATGACCACAAAACGCTCCACTCTGACCACACCTCTGGAGATGGCCACTAGTATAAACCACTTCTTCACTGACCTCTGTGGTTAGAAGAGTGGCCTTCCCGCCGACCACCCACCACAGTTAGGCACTCATCCAGAAGTTACCCACCCCTACTTCCATCTAAAAACAGTCTCTCAAACAGAAATACTCAAACTCTTACATGTTCTCAACCCCGACAGTTCTCCTGGTTTCAACTCCCTGCTACCCAAATTTCTAAAGATAGGAGCACCTGCTCTAGCTTACCCTATTACCCTACTAATCAACAGATCCTTCCTCACTCAATTCATCCCTAGCAAATGGAAGACAGCAGTTGTTTTTCCTGTACACAAGAGTGGACCAACCAACCTCATTGAAAACTATCTTCTAATATCCATTTTATGCTCAATTACTAAAATCCAAGAAAGAATACTATATAACCAGCTATATTCATATCTTGAAATGACCAATGCCCTCACCATTCACCAGCATGAATTTTGTAAACTACACCGTATGGAATCTGCTCTCCTAAGAGTCACTACTGACGTACTACAGGCCATGGATCATGGGAAAGCCACCAGGGCGGTCTTCGTGGACCTCATGAAGGCTTTCGACCTCATCAAGTCACCCTATTCTCATCTCCAAACTCCGCCATATTGGCCTTGATGATGAATCACTTTCCTGGATCTCATGCTATTTATCTCACCGGTCCCAGTACGTCAAATGTGCTGGAGCGTTATCATCGCTATCCCCCATCACCGACGGCATCCCTCGAGGGTCAGTCCTTGGACCACTTTTATTCTCAATCTTCATTAATGATCTGCTGCAAAACTGTGGAGGGGCATCTGTTCAGCTCTATGGCGACAACGCCATCCTCTACAGATCCTCCAGCAATGTCAGTTGCATAGACTTGGACCCGCAAAATAATTTCCAAACCCTGGAAAACTAGTTCAAGGAAAACCTGTTGGTCCTGAACACCAAAAAGACCAAATCCTTGTTGTTCCATCATACCTCCATTGATACTTCCCTGAACCCCCTGGTAATCAAATTCTCCTCAAGAATATCGCTGGAAGGGGTTACATCTTTCAGATGCTTGGGACTAATTCTTCATGAACATCTATCCTTCGATATGCACATAACTAGTACAGTTAAAAACACTAACCAAAAAAATTGGCCCCCTATACCACACCGCTCCCTACCTCTCCAACGTGCGAGGAGGACCATCGTCTCAGCTACCCTCATCCCAGGCCTCTTTTATGGGGTCCCAGTAATTCACTCAGCCAAGACAACACTTGTGGACAAACTAAAAGTGGCCTATCACAGAATTGCTCATTTCACTTCTAAGGCGTAAGCCCACCACTGTAATGTTCTAAACACCCTGAATTGGCTGTCTTTCAAAGCCAGAATGGACTTCCCGGTGGCCTGCGCCACCTTCAAACTCATCCACCTACCCTCCCCTCCCAGCCTATTTAATCTCCTCACCCTTAAAACCTTCCAGAGGACCCTCTGATCCTCCCACCTTCCTATCTTAAACTTACCCAGAACATGATTGGCCATAGGTGGAAGATCCTTCTCCTACACAGCACCCCAAAAATGGAACAACCTCTCACAATCGCTACTCGCATGTGAGTCTCTCACCTTATTCAAACAACGGTATGAGGAAGCGTTCTTCTCGCTGCCCATCTGCAATGGAAATTGCCACTAAAACCTCTTCTGTCTTCCTAGTTTCCCCCTAGCCCAACTGGTGCAGTCCATCCTGACTCCCCCCCTTCTCCCTTCCCCTTTGAACCTCTCTCCCAATCCCTCATCGTCACTATGCCTATCCTTGCTCTTTCTTATTCTCTCATGACTTTGCCTTCATTCCTATAGGAACAAGAACATATGCCATGACTGTTGACCCTACCCATGCACTTGTACCTTTCTACAAAGTAACCTGTTGTAAAAATATGCTTTTTACTACTATTGTTGTTTCTAACTTTGCTTGCGGTTTAAACTGCACTTCTTGTAATTTGTTTTTCTGTAAATTGTATCACCATGTATCATATTGCCTGCTCAAGATATATATGGAATGTACTGTTCTTGGGGTCGCCCCTGAAACGGGACTTGTTTGTCTGAGTTGGGCCCACCCGGTCATCAAAATTTTAATTAAATAAATAAATATAAGGGGAAATCCAGGGGAAACTTCAAGGATATCTCTTGCAGCAGGTCACACCTTTGGAACCTTAGCCACCAGGTGCCAGGACCACAGGGAAGCTTTTTTCACAAGCAGTCTAAATGGCGCCGCCCAAGGTGATGTCACTACACTGACATCTCCTTATATAGCTGTGGGCGGCCCCAGGCCCTCCTCAGTTCTTTTCCTGCCGTCGATCATTGCATCGGACTCTGTGGAGCACTGTCACTTCAGTCGACCGCCATTTCTAAAGCTTTGTAATTTTCTCCAGTTTGTTGTTTTCTCGGCGTAGTACTCCTTCACTTTAGTTTTATCTAAAGTGATCCTTTCCTTTTCCTCGTTTATGTCT
The DNA here is from genome assembly GCA_016271365.2 of Neoceratodus forsteri. Lineage (NCBI taxonomy): Eukaryota > Metazoa > Chordata > Ceratodontiformes > Ceratodontidae > Neoceratodus > Neoceratodus forsteri. The sequence continues at coordinate 1,422,486,987 of CM028129.1, forward strand.
GGTTCGGACTCACTCTTCCATTGCAACAGCTGCGGACAGAAAATCTTTGATAAAGATCTCCATGACTGCCGTGTCTGTTGTCTCGGCGCTGACTGCAACATCCACACCTGCGGAATCTGCAGCGGCTTCAACCAGGCCACCCGTTGATGCTGCCTAAAGGAGCTTAAAGCATACCTCATGGAGCAGAAGGTGGCCGTCTTAGAGAAGGAGCTCCAGGCCAGAAACTCCTCCGCTTCCACAACTCTGTCATCAGGCAAAGCATGGGACAAATCCTCATCAGGGAAGCACCGCCACTGGGAGAAGGGTCATTCCTCCCATGAGTGGTCCTGGTCAATGTGCCGTGCACCAAGCTCTTTGAGGTCGTCCTCAATAACGACACTCCCTACTGCCTCCCCTGCCCACCTAGCTATGGGACAGGTTCTGGCAGCCCTTGCCACTGGTGCAGCTCAGTCCAGTGGTGCCTTATCCTCAACGGGCTCTTCCAAGTTCCCGCTGATGTTCCCCATTGCCTCCCTCACCATAATCTGTCAGGGGGGATGCTGGCAGTGCAACCCGCCAGCTTTGTCGACTAGGGGTCTTCCTCGCTGGGGCTCCCCCCTTTGTCTCCACCTACCCCCCCCCCACCCTGCTGAACAACTCCCCATTCTCCTCAAGGGGCTCTGTCAGGGCATACCGCCAGTCTACTTGTGGCTGACGACGGCCATTTCTGGTCAGGCGGGTGTCCTAGTCCATCGACGCCCTTCCATACTACTTCGGGGATGCAGGCTCCTCAGCTGGTTCCCCAGCCTGCCCCCATCTCTTCCTACCCTCTTTTGATGATCTTGTCATTGTAGGTGCCTCTTTTTTCTCCAGCACGGCCTCTTATTGCCCCGTCCTCTTCGGTCCTGGACCTTGTTCGGCAGATCGTCCCGGCTCCTGCCCCATCACCAGGAGGACTTGCTCAGACACTTGAGACACCCCCATGCCACCCTTTGATGAGGGGCCACTCCTTCATGCTTGTCGATACCATCAGTCTCCCCCCCCACCCCGAACCTGGGGACAACGATGATGATTATAGTCTGTATTTTCTCCGACCAGATGAGGATGACGACGGTGGGGGTGCCAGGGCCAGAACCCTTCCAGCACCCCCACAGTCTCATACACAGGGGTCGTCTCTTCCAACTTTCTGCCTCGCTCCCCTCCTGATGACCCCTCTTATTCAGTGGTTATGTGCCAGCTGCAGGGCAGGCATAGGCTTTACAAAAGAATACAGCACTTACCGGCACCAGAAACCAAAGTAAAGTGAAAAGGCTTTATTTAGTGCAAAATGCAAACAGCCCACAGTTTGGTAACAATAGTCATAGACTTTGATTCTGCAGAACAAGATGCTTCTCGGAGAAATCTGGCACACAATTTGCATCTGCCAGAGTCTCCACCCCTTGTCATACCCCCCCTCCCCCATCATCGATGCCTATGAAGTTGCTATCCTAGCCACCTGGTATAGACTGCACCTGGTCCCCCCTGTGCCCAGGAAGACAGACAAGCTACACCAGGCCCCCCTTGGACAGGCCTTTTTTCTCAAGTCCCCCACAGGCAGACTCAGTGGTCATTAGTGTGGCCCTCGACTGCTCTAAACAGCGCCAGTATCTCAGTTCTCTTCCTACCAATAAGGAATCTAGAAAACTGGACCTGATGGGAAAAGGGTCCTCGCTTCCTTCACCCTAGCCATCTGGGTCCTTAATTATGTTGGGCATATGTTCGGCAGTTGGGAATTGAATCTGTTGGACAAAAGATATGTCAGGATTCTGTTGACAAGATTTCTCATGTTGGGATTTAGTAAGGATCCCGAGGGGGGAAGTTATTTTATGTGAGAGAGGGAGTCAAGGTTATGGAGGTACAGGGGCACCAGGAAGGAAGGCCTGGAGGTGCTGTTGGTCACCCTGGAGACCGCTTCTGGGGTCAGTAGCTACGCAGGGATACTATATAGGGATCCAGCACAGGGAGAGGAGTTGGATACGGCATTTGAGGAAACTGTCATCAGAATGGTGCATAAGGGAGAGGAGCTGCTAGTTGGTGACTTCAGTCTGTTGGACATGGAGTGGAACCATCCAGCTGCAGCTTCTGCAAGGAGTAGAGTTATCCTTGACTCCTTACAAGGGTTTTTTCTCAGGCAGTTATCAGAGAACTCATTAGGAATGGGATAGTGCTGAACCGGGTACTTACAAACAAGGACAGCTTTGCAGACATTACAGTGAGCAGTCCCCTGGGTAATAACGATCATTGTACAGTGTGGTTTAACATTAAAAGAGGAATAGAGGCTGATCACATGAAGGTGAAGAAACGGAGGCTAACCACACAAGAACAAGGGTCCTGGACTTTAGTAGTGTGGATTTAAAAGATATGGGGACTGCCTCAGAAACTGCCTTGAAGTTGGGGGGAAGGGATTGTCAGGGAGGAGTGGAGGCACAGTGGGTAAAAAATAAGGGATGATATAACTAAAGCAGTTAACCTCTGTGTAAGGGAAGTTGGGAACATGAGTAAAAGCAGAAGGAAAAAGAGATTGGAACATATATCTAAGTAGGTGGCAAAGGTGGTGAAGAAAAAATGGGTGTCATTCAGGAGGTGTAAGGAAACACAGAGAGGGGAGGACAGGGAGGTATACCTAGTAAAAGGAGAGGGAAGCAGACACAGTGGTGAGGGGAGAAAAGGAGCAGACAAAGGAAAGAATTGCCAAAAGAGCCAATAAAAAAGGTAAGACTTTCTTTAGATAATTGAGTGAGACGATGAAAGCAAGGGGAGGGATAGTGAGGATTAGAAGGGCAGAGGAGGGAGACTGCACAGAAAGTAGACCAAGAAAAAGCAGACATCCTGAACAAATACTTCTGCTCAGTCTTCACAGTGGAGGGAGGGGGGGAACAAAACACCAGAAAGTAGCAGGAATTTGGGATGGGGGTGGACACAAGTCAATTTTCAGAAGAGAGTGCAGATGGGACTTGCAGCTCTGAAGGTGGACAAAGCTATGGGACCGGATGGGATACATCCAAGTATTCTAAAGGAGCTCTGGGGAGGTGCTTGCTGTCCTACTGATAGCCTTGTTCAGCAGTTCTCTGGAAACAGGTGTGGTTTTGTAAGACTGGAGAGGAGCTGACGTGGTCCCTCTACATAAGAGTGCCAGCGTGGAGAAGGCTAGCAGCTGTAGGCTAGTCAGTTTTATATCAGTGGTTGGGAAGTTAGTGGAAACCTTGCGAAAGGAAAGGCTGGTAGAATATCTTGAATCCAGTGTGCTGCAAGACCAAAGGCAGCATGGATTTGTGTGTGTGTGTGTTGGGGGAGGAGGGTCATGCAAAACAAATTTGATTGATTTCTTTGACTGTATGAACAGGGAATTAGATCAGGGGAGGTGTGGCCTATCTGAGCTTTAGCAAGGCCTTCAGCATTGTGTCTCTCAGGAAAGTGATAAAGAAATGGAGTAGCCTAGGACTGGGTTCCAAAGTGGTAAGTCAGAATATGTGCTCATTTTGACTGACTTAGTTTTGTAAACTATGAAATCGTCTCTGTTTTTCTGCTGTTTGATGTTTGGGATTTGGCTACTGTACATTGTGAGAAATGCATGTATTTAAATGCAGAAGAGATTTGAGATCTGGTAGTTGTTGCTGCAATTCCTTGGCAGACCTACAGATAGGGGCAATCTGGAAAATCATATGTGGCATATGCTACTGTGTAGATCTTACTTCGAGAAACAGGTCTTGCAGCAGGTTACACCATTAGGACTGAAGCCGGCAGGCGCCAGAACCCCACAGACATTTTCTAGCTGGCAGTATTCAGCAGGCACCGCCTCCGACGTTGGTTCTGACCCCGACGTCAGGCATAGTACATAAGGAGGCGGTCCCCCAGAATCCCCAGTTCTTTTCCCGCTGTCGACTCGCCAGCATCGGCTTCTTGGTCTCTAAGTAGCGCACGACGACTTAGAACTTCAAGAGTTTCTACAAAACTGAAGTCCTCTCCAACTCCTTCATCTGAGGGACACCTTTCAAAGTGTGCCTGCGGAAAACAGATTCCTTTCAAGGATCCTCATTCTTCCTGCGTGCGGTGCTTAGGCCTGGACCACGACACCAAGGCCTGCACCTTTTGCCAAGGGTTCAACAGCCGCACCAGGATCCGCCGTCAGAAGGCACTTCAGGCTTACCTGTTAGAGGAGAAACTTAGCAGGATGGACAAAGAACCTTCTCCAGGGGTGATTCTTCTTCCAAGACCCATAAACACCAGGACAAGCACCAGGAGAAAGCAAGGTCCAGATCTCCCATCCGGGCCTCAGACTCGCATAGCTCAAGCTCCACCCAATCGGACCGCTCTCCCTCCAGGGCTCGTTCTCAGCCTCCTCCGGTCAAAGTCCGGGCTTCAGGCGGTTCTTCGACTCGTCAGCCCATCAAGACTTCTAGGCCCACGGCTTCCTCCACTCCCTCTCGGGCCTCTTCCAAGTCCTCTGAACACCACAAGTCTTCCTCATCCACCCGACGTCGGGACCTAGACTCCAGGTCGGTCTCCCAGCCCCCCAAGGGCCCGGATCCACCACCCAGGAAGACGAAGGACCTGATGTCCCTAAAGCGGATGACGGACCCGATGTTGGCCAAGCACCCGACGTCGGCCAGGCGTTCGCTGGAGCTGAGGACATCGGCCCAAGCACCAGATGCCGGCCGGGCGTTCGCGGACCCAAAGTAAATCGACCGCCGGAACCGACGTTAGCTTCACATTCGCCAGAGCCGAAGATCACCCCCTTCCGACACCGGTGGACACTGGTCGCAGGGATTCCACGGAGGAGGATACGACATTGCCTGAAGACTAGGCGGGTGACACAGAGGATGCCGGGCTTCCGAGGGAACCTTCGCCCACCCCGGAGACACCCACGGACCCGACTCCAGACCCCAGCGACAGGCCACCGGCGCCAGGCCTGTTGTCGGGCATGAATTTACAAGAGGTAAAGGATCTCTTTACTTTCTGGTGGGACACCATCCGAAAAGACATAGTCCCGGTAAAACCTCTTCCTCCTCCTACGCCCCCTCCTCCACCACAGGGGCCAGCAGGACGACCACCAACCCCTAAGGGGCAGACTCCACCTCCTAGGGGTAGATCCAAGGATCGGAGAAGGCCTCCCTCAAGGTCCCCATCAGGGTCTCCCAGCCCCAAGTGACCTAGACATCGTCGGTTTACTCCTTCAGGGGAGGACTCCAGATTGGATACCTCGGAATATTCCAGATCTCCTTCTCCACTCAGCATTCCATCGCCTGACCCACATGACCTACCCAGGTCTCCTCTAGATGATCCCTCTTTCTCTGAGATCATGAGGCACATCCAGGACAACATGGGATGGGATGCTGAAGACCTTGACCCCGAAAGAGCGCCTTACCCATTATCTTCGGCAGAAAGATCCAAAGCCTGTGGTAGTGCCACCCTTGGTGGACACCCCTTGCGAGCGCCACTAAGGCTGGAAGCGTCCGCGACCCACTCCCGCTTGTGCCGTAAGAAAGCTGACCGCCTGTCAAGGCCCGAAGAGGACCAGTACTTGGCCCAACAACCCTGGCTGACTCCCTGGTCATTACAGCCTCACATGACTGGTCCCAAAGACCGCAGCACATGAGCACACAGCCACCGGACCAGGAATCCAAACAGCTGGATGCCCTTGGGAGGCGCATGTATGCGGCTGCTACATGCTCCATCAGGTCCCTGAACTACCTATCTCACATGGTACAGTTTCAGAATGCCCTGTGGGAACAGGGCCAGGACCTGGTCGATAAGTTACCGGATGGCGATCAGAAGGTGGAGCTCCTAAACCTCCTCCGCACTGGGTCTGATGTGGGTACCCAAGTGCTACAAGACGCATACGATTCTGCGGACTCGTTTGCCAGAGCTGCAGCTTCAAGCATCTGTCTCCGGAGATGCTCTTGGCTCTGTGTCTCCGGTTTTACCCCGGACGTACAAAAGAACATTCTTGACGTCCCATGTAATGGCGAAGTACTTTTTGGTGAACCCTCAGAGAAGGTTATCACCAAACTCCAGGACGCTGGGAAGGCAGTCAGGTCTGTACAGGCCATGTACAGATCGAGGTCTGGTTCCTTTCGTAGGAACCATAGCCGGTTTCGCAGCCGGCAACAAAGGCAGCAGCCACGTTCCAGCCAGCAACAAAGGGGCACTTTTCAATGTAAAGCCCAGGCTAAGTCGTCCCCAGGCAGAGGCCAGCACTACACAAAACCGGCCCAGCTCGCAGGGACTACTGCTGCCACAGCATGACTTCTTGCCGGCCCCCGCCCCTCTCTGGATCAACGGGCACAGAAGGTCGGGGGTCGCATCGCTCGCCACTTTTAGGGTGGCAGTTGATTACTGCCGACCGGTGAGTTTTCCATTTGGTCAAGAAAGGCCACTTCATAGAAGGTCTCGACCACCCACTGTCAAGACCTCCCCTGCTTTCCCGTTACTCGGGTCAGCACGCCCTGCTCTTACAGCAGGAGGTGCTCGCGCTTCTGGGAAAAGAAGCTATAGAGCACATACCACGGAACCAAAAGGGTGCAGGTTACTATTCTCACTTCTTTCTGGTTCCTAAGAAAACAAGGGACCTCCATCTAATACTGGACCTCAGCAACCTCAACATGTCGGTCCTGTACAAACGCTTCCGCATGGTGACCCTCCCAGGTCTGATTCCCATGCTCAAGCAGGGCGCTTTTCTAGTATCCTTGGACATGCAGGATGCTTACCTGCATATACCCATAGCTCAAGCGCACAGGAAGTTTTTGCGCTTCGAGTTCCAGGGTCACCATTATCAGTTCCGAACCCTCCCCTTGGGAGTGTCATTGGCACCTCGGATATTCATGAAGTGCATGGCGGTAGTAGCAGCGACTCTGAGGAGGCAAGGCCACTATGTGTTCCCCTGCCTGGACAACTAGCTTCTCATGGCGCCCTCTCGGGAGGCCCTGATGTCCGCTATTCATTGTACTCAGTCTCTGTTCGAGACACTGGGCATCATTATCAATCAAGAGGAGTCACGCCTGGTTCCGTCTCAGATTCTGCAGTTCATAGGTGCAGTTCTGGACACCATCCAGGGGTAAGCTTTTCTACCCCAGGACTGAGTGGAACACATCAGATCCCTCATCAGTGACATATTGGCAAGGAAGACCGTCCCAGCCAGACTGGTCCTTTGCCTGCTCGGACACATGGCTGCAGCTGTTGCAACGGTCCTGCTAGCCCGTCTCCACATGCGGGTGACCCAGTGGATGTTACGGGACCAATGGGATCAAAAGCAAGACCATCTGCAGCTCCCAATTCGGATCACGGAGACCGTAATCCGGGATTGGCAATGGTGGCTGGATCCAAAGAACCTTTCGGTGGGGGTCCCCTTTACTGCGCCGTCTCCGATTGTGACGCTCTCCACAGACGCCTCAGGGCTCGGATGGGGAATGCACCTAGACAGTGTCCAGTCTCAGGTCAGATGGACAGCCCAAGAGTCTCATCTCCATATAAATATCTTGGAAATGAGAGCAGTTCTTTACGCCCTGCAGGCCTTCCAGTCGGAGATTCCACCGGGTACTCTGTTACAGACAGATAACTCCGCAGTGATGTATTACATCAACAAACAAGGAGGCACCCATTCCTACCCACTTTGCAGGGAGGCAGTGAGGGTGTGGGATTGGGTTTTACAACACGGCGCAAACCTCATTGCTGTTAATGTACCAGGAGTAGACAGTGTCATCGCAGACGGCCTGAGTCGCTCTCAGGCCAGAGTCCACGAATGGGAACTACTCCAGGAAGTAGTAGAGGATCTGTTTCATAGATGGGGTACACCAGAATTAGACCTTTTCGCGTCCCCATCCAACGCAAAACTGCCCAATGTTTGCTTGCTAGATCCAGGGCCTGGTGTTTTCTGGCGAGACGCGGTGTCCCTCTACTGGGTGGGCAGATTCCTGTATGCCTTCCCCCCCTTTCTGTTGATCCAGAGGGTCCTTCTGAAACTTTGCAGCGAGCAAGCGACACTGATACTTATCGCGCCATTCTGGCCCAGGCAGATCTGGTTCCCTCTACTACATCAGCTATCCCGGGAACCTCTGCCAATCAACTTTCATTTGTTGTCTCAGGAGGCAGGTTCCTTGGTCCATCTGGACCTTCGTTCGCTGAACCTGCACGCTTGGTTCCTAGAGACATAGCCATTATGCGCCACGGGGTCTTGCAGGAGGTAACTGATGTTCTAGTGGCCGCTAGAAAACCGGCCACTCATGCTACCGATGCCATGAAATGGCGCCGTTTTTGCCTATGGGCTCAAGTGCGGGAGTTTTCGCCTCTAGACTGTCCAGAAAAGTCGGTCTTGGACTACCTCCTGTCTCTTTTTCAGACAGGCTTGGCCTACTCCTCGATAAAAGTACACCTTTGTGCCATCAAAGCCTATCACACTCCTATAGGCCAATGTCCTATGTCTCAGTTGGACACGGCACGAGCCTTCCTGAGAGGTATTCTCCACCTTAAGCCTCCGATTAAGGATCCTATTCCGCCTTGGGATTTACCCTTTGTCCTGGAGCAGCTTACGCTGCCACCTTTTGAACCAACCGCGGATTGCGAGCTAAGTCTCCTTGCATGGAAGGCATTGTTTTTAGTTGCCGTTACTTCGGCCAGGAGAATTTCCAAGCTTCATGCACTGATGTGCAAAGAACCTTATTTGTTTTTCCACCAGGACAGGGTATCCTTACAGACCAATCTGAAATTTCTGCCTAAGGTGGTCTCAGCTCTCACTCTTAAACAGGATATCAATCTACCAGTGTACTTCCCTAAATATTCAAATCGAGGAGAGGCCCTGTTGCACACTTTAGATGTGCATAGGTGTCTGCAATATTACCTGAACAGGACCAAACACCACTGAAAATCTGATCAGCTTTTTGTTTCCTTCACCCACAGGATGCTGGGAGCTCCCGTTTCCAAACAATCGCTGTCCAGGTGGCTTATTCGTTGTATCACTTTCTGTTACCAGAAGCGCAACAAACCCTTACCGGGCGTGGTTAAGGGTCATTCCACAAGGGGGGTGGCTACCTCCTTTGCGGCATTAAAGAACATATCCACCTCAGCTATCTGTGCAGCAGCGACTTGGAGCACTGTGCACACCATTATCGGGCATTATAGCCTGGATGTTGCATCGAGGCGAAGAGCAGGTTTTGGTCTAGCAGTCCTTCAAGGACTTCTGTCCTAGCTTAGGTTTCACTAAAGGATTTCTACCTTCCCTCCTCCCGATGGTGTGGGATTTCCACTATTGCTTAGGAATCAGTCCTAATGGTGTAACCTGCTTCAAGAGTTGTTTCTTGAAGTAAGATAGTACTGTTACGTAAGAACTTACCATAACAGTAGATCTTCGAGAACAGCTCTTGCAACAGGTACTTTCCCTCCCACCATCTCCGCTGGAGGTAGATTTTTTGGTTCCAATATCCTTCTCCTAGGATCAGGTGTTTTTAATATTACTCTGATTGCCATTTGATGGCGGATCCTCAGTCTCCTCTTCTGATGTCATCCAGCGGCTGGGGAGTCTCCGGCGGGAGAACTGGGGATTCTGGGGGACTGCCTCCTTACGTACTATGCCTGACGTCGGGGGTGGGACCGACGTCGGAGGCAGTCCCCGCTGAATACTGCTAGCTAGAAAATCTTCGTGGGGTCCTGGTGCCTGCCAGCTTCAGTCCTAATGGTGTAACATGCTGCAAGAGTTGTTCTCGAAGATCTACTGTTACGGTAAGTTCTTACGTAACTGTACTTTACTAAAAGGGTATGTGTTTCTAAGCCAGTGAACCAAGTAAAAAAAAAAACATAACATAGTCTTGCGAGTTGACCAATCCTGCACAGCCCTTTCTCTTCCCCTTGTTACAATTTAGGTTAGACACTAGTTAACAGATAGAAGACAGAGGGTGGTGGTAAATGGCACTCACTCGAACAATGGTGAAATGACCACAGGAGTGCCACAGGGCTCGGTACTGGGACTGGTCCTCTTAAGTGTCTTTATAAGTGATATTGCTGAGAAACTGGAAGGGAAGGTATCCCTTTTTGCAGATTTTACCAAAATCTACAATAGGATGGTCTCTCTGAAGGGGGTGGAAAGAATGAGCAGTGATCTGGTCTCTAAAGCATGGCAGTTGGGGTTCAATGCCAAAAAGTGCAGGATCATGCAACTAGGAAATAGACATGCAGGGGCTGAGTATTGGATAGGAAGAGGTACGAACAGTCACTAAACGGGAAAGGGACCTTCGAGTTATCATATCGTATGACCTTAAGGTGGTGGGGCAGTGTGACAAATCAGTGAGTAGGGCTTGTGGGATACATAGGGAGGAGTATATCCAGCAGGAGGAGGGAGGTAGTGTTGCCACTCTGTTGCTCACTGGTGATACCTCACCTGGAGTACGTTGTCTAGTTTTGGAGGCCACATCTCAGAAAGGACATGGGAGCAGTGCAACTAAAATGAAGCTGGGGTTAAATGAGAAGCACTGTGAGGAGAGAGTGAGGGGTCTCAATATGTACAGTCTGAAAGAGAGGAAAGCGAGAGGTGAAATGATGGAGACATAAAAGTACCTCATTGGAATGAAAAATATGCAGGAGGCAAGCCTTGGTTCTAGGGATGTGCATATGTTGTTCAATCCACACTTTGTAGCAGGTTCCTTGCCGCTTTAAATCTTGCCGGAAGGTCTTCAAGCTGGCTCCTCCCACCCACCCAGGTGGTAAAACCCTCGGCTCCGCCCCATGACGCCAGATCTTCCTTACTGCTTGGAAGCTCAGGTTCCCTCCTTAGCACTCTGCGTTTTAGGCCTGTATCCAAACTCTTTGGGTTTACCGAAAATTATTTTAAAGTTTTCTAGACTACAGTCTTCGTCTTCCCTTGCGGCTGCGATGGACAAATCCACTCCCGGCTTCCTTTGGTGCCCTTGTGGGCAGATGATGTCCTGGACCGATCCGCACTCCACCTGCGTTGACTGCCTGGGCCTTGCCCATGATCCACAGACCTGCGATCTGTGCAAGTCCTTTTCGGCTTCGGTCTTAGAGGACCACGCTGCCAGACTACAGCTTGGGCGTCCCGAGAAACGGTAGCCGCCTGTGAAGTCAAGGTTGCCGTTGGGCGGTGTCCATGACTGCGGGCTCCATGAAAGCAGCTGGAGCAGTTGATGCCCCTCGAGGAGGGGCCGGCCAGGCCTTCATCTTCCTCCTCGGCTGCGGCGTTTATCCCTCTCTCCTTGGGCTCCTCCTACACTGCTTCCTTTAAGGAGCTTTGCCAGTCCCTCTCCACCAAGGGAGAAGGGCCATTGGGGCATTCCAGTAGGTCGAAGAAAAAAGGACCGAAAGGTAAGTCCCACTGTCGACATTCGTGGGAGCGGGAGAGATCCCCTTCACCGGACCGACAACTCTCGACTTCGGTCGAGGTTGCAGCTAAGGCCACTGGCTTCATGGTATCCCCATCAGGTCAGCCGGCTGAGACATCCGTCGACGCAGTCGAAATTTTTCTGGACCCGCTGGACGGTTTGTTGACTGGAGAAGCCGACAGCCTTTCTTCACCGTTTTCCCCTGATGGTAACCGAGGACTTGCCCGTGTCTCCTGTGCCGAAGTCCCCGGTAAAGGACCCTGAACCAGGGGATGAGTGATTTTCCCCCGCCCCCTCTTTGACCAACCCTCGGCGACCCCGACGGTCTCGGTCTCGATCCTCTTCCAGGTCAAGTAGGTCCTGCCGACATCGGCGGTCTCGGTCTCGGCACCAGAGGATAGGCTTCGACGTAAGTTACGCCGGTTCTACGAGGACATGATGTGGCAGCAACTTTTGTTGACCGGTACCAAGCCGACTCCGTCGCCTTCTCCGGCAATTAAGTGGCTGTCACCGAAGCGACAGAAGCAACCCCTCATGGTTATCGAGGAGCTGACCTCGACACCGGTTGTTCGGCCGAAACCTGCTGCGCCACCCATTAGTGTGGAACCACCGCCTCCTCAACCGAAAACTGCGGCTCGGACCAAGGATTCTCGGTCGGGTTAGGGCTTGCCTCGGCTGATGGAGGGTGGCTCAGGTGGTCGGCAGCTGTTTGCAGACTCCTCGGAGTCTAACGACAACTCTTCCCTGTATTCCAGACCCATTGACCTGGAATCTGCCAGGCGTCAATCGGTGGATGAGAGCCCATCCTTGTTCTTGGGTATTCTTCGACTCATCTCAGAGTCCACTGGGATGCAGCTCGAACCCGTTCAGAAATGGGCCAGGTATCCCCTCACGGAGATACTGGACCGAGGAGATTCCCCTACGGAGGCCTTCCCTGTGGTCGAAGCCATTGTTGGCCCGGCCCTGGAGTTGTGGCAGCAGCCTGCTTCTTGTCCTGCGCCTTCAGCCAGGATGGCTCGGGAGTATGCGGTCCCCACCGGTTCACTCTCCAGTTTCTCGGAGCACCCCTCTGCGGAGGGGCTGGTGACTGATGGTGTTTTCCAGCGTTCCAGGAACGCTAGGGACGTGGACAAACCGCCCGGTAAAGAATCCAAAAAGCTGGATTACTCGGGGCGGAAGGTTTATGCTGCTTCTTCCCTAGGCCTTCGACAGGCTAGCTCAGCTGTACTGATGGCACATTTCTCACACTCCCTTATGGGTTCCCTGGATGAGGTGATTCCTCATCTCCTGGCTGACCTTCAGATGACGGTCAAGCAGGTGCGGGATCAGGGAAGGGCGGTGGCTAAACAACAGCTCCAAACTTCTTTGGACATTGGTGACTCTTGTGCCCGGTCAGTAGTGGCCGCAGTAGCCATGTGCCACAGAGCTGGGCTGCAGATCTCCACCTTCACGGTGGACACCCAGCACAAGCTGGCAGATGTTCCCTTCCTGGGCACCGACTTGTTTGGGCCAGGGGTGGAAAGCCATCTCCAGAGGATCGAGAAGTCCAATGCCACCTTGGACTCTGTCACGTTTGCCCAGAAGGACAAAGGCCGCCAGCAGCAGCTTAAGCCCTTCCGCTCCTGCAGCACGTCCGGCCCATCAACACCAGCAACAGGGCCAGCAGGCTCCCAGTTGGCGCCCTAAGGCCAAGTCTGCTGTTTCCTCCAGTAGGAAGCCTGGAGGGAAGGGTCCAGGAGGTCCCTCGGCCAGCCCTTCCTCCAAGCCTGCCCAGTGACGAGTTGAGGGGTGTCGCCCCCAGCCTCGTCACTCCTCCCCGGGTTCCTCCCATGGGGGGACAGCTCCTCCTCTTCCTTTCCGCCTGGTCCGCTATCACCATGGACCGCAGGGTGCTAGAAGTGGTCGGCAGGGGTCTGCCTCCTGAAGTCGAGCAGTTCCCTCCCTTTCAAGCCGTCGCCCCATGGTGGGGGGGGACAACGGGGTCCGCAGCCTCTCTGTCTGCTCATCAAGCCGACATTGCTCTGCTCCTCCAGAAGGAGGTGATCGGCGAGGTGGTGGACCCTCCTCCAGACCCAGGGTTTTGTCCAGGTACTTCTTAGTCCCAAAGCAGACGGGGGGCGCTGGTGCCCCATTGTCAACCTGCACGACCTGAACAAGTTCTTAAGGCCGCGTGCCTTCAGGATGGTTACTCTGGCTCAGATCATTCCATCCTTGGAACTAGGCATGTGGTTCTGCTCTCTGGATCTCCCAGGATGCGTTCTTTCATGTCCCACTCTGTCCGTCTCATCAGCGATTCCTCTGCTTCAGAGGAGAGGGATCTCTTTATGAGTTCTGGACCATGCCCTTCGGCCTTTCTCTAGCTCCCAGGGTCTTCACCAAATGCATGGCAGTGGTGACAGCATTCCTGTGGTGCCGAGGGGTCCAGGTGTACTCTTACCTGGACGACTGGCTGATGGCAGCCCCCTCCAAGTTGGAGGTGGAGCGGTCCAGGGATCTGGCCCTCCAGGTCTGCTCTCAGATTGGCCTCCTCATTAATGAGGCCAAATCAGAACTCGTGCCATCGTGTGTGATTCAGTTCATCAGGGCAGAGCTTGACTCTCTGTGAGCCAGAGTTCGGCTCCCAGCGGACAGGGTTGAGGTCCTTTCCTCCTTTGCCCAATCATTTCTGGTTGGGCAATTGCACCCTGCCCGGGACTTCCTGCGCCTTCTGGGCCTCATGGCGGCCTGCACCAGCGTGGCTCATTGGCATATGCGACCCCTGCAATGGAGGCTGGCCAGCCAGTGGTCACAGCGCTCCAGTCCTCTGGACCAGCCGGTAACAGTGACTCAGGAGATGTAGGATGGCCTCCAGTGGTGGCTCATCCCAGATCATCTGCAGGAGAGTATCCCGTTTGTCCGCCCCGAGCCGACGGTCACACTAACGACCAATGCCTCTCTGATGGGTTGGGGTGCCCATCTGGAGGATATCCGGGCCCACAGCCTCTTGACCCCTCAGGAGTCTCGATGCCACATCAACCTGCTGGAGCTTCGAGTGGTTTGGCTAGCCCTCACCGCCTTCGCTCCATTTGTACAGGGTCAGGTGGTTCAGGTCCAGACGGATAACACCACGACCATGTACTACCTCAACTGTCAGGGCAGAACGCACTCCTTGCCTCTGTACAAGGAGGTTCTCTGCATCTGGTCTCTTGTGATCAGTCTGGAGGCGGATCTACTAGTCATCCATGTGGCAGGAGCCTCCAGCAGTCTGACCGATGCCCTCAGCTGGATAGGCGCTGTATCTCACGAGTGGTGACTCCTGCCGGAGGTAGTGCAAGAACTGTTCTCCCATTGGGGCACCCCTCAGGTGGACCTGTTCGCCTCCAGGGAGAATGCACAGCTAAAGCTGTTTCACGCCCACCCCCCTCAGCAGGGCTCGCTGCAGGGGGATGCCTTCCCGAGGCCGTGGACCCCAGGCCTCTTTTACGCCTTCCCTCCATTTACCTTGATCCACAAGGTGCTTCTCAAGGCGAAGAGGGACAAGGCACAGGTGATTCTGGTAGCCCCAGACTGGCCTCGCCAGTTCTGGTACCCAGATCTCCTCAGCCTCAGCTCCAGGCTCCCAAGGCGGCTTCCAACCCGCCCGGACCTGATCTCAGACAAGGGGAAGGTTCTCCATCTGGACCTTCAATCCCTGCACCTGATGGCCTGGTTCCTGAGCGGTTAGAGTTCCAGGCCTTGGGTCTTTCTGACGAGGTCCTCAGCATCGTTGAGGTGTCCCATAAGGAGTCGACCAGAAAATGTTATGCCTTCAAATGGAAGAGATTCTCCATTTGGTGTCAGGACAAAGGGTTGGACCCCTCTTCCTGCCCCTTGGCTAGTACTTTGGACTACCTGTGGTCCCTTTCTCAGCTAGGGCTTCGGTCGACGACCCTCAAGGTGCACCTGGCAGCCATTTCTGCTTGCCAGGCGTGGGCCAGCAAGCAGTCGGTGGCACAGGAGAAGGTGGTCAGGCTCTTTTTCAAAGGCCTTGATCACATATCCCCTCCGGTGCGAGAACCTCCACCTCCGTGGGATCTACTGCTGGTATTGGCTAAGCTCATGGGCAAGCCATTTGAACCACTGCACAGGTGCGATGTCTCCCACCTGTTGTGGAAGACCGCCTTCTTGGTGGCTATGATGTCAGCCAGAAGGATGGGAGAGCTCCAGGTGCTTTCTATCGAGTCTCCTTATCTGGTCTTCCACAGGGACAAGGTTGTTCTTCGCCCCCACCTGAAATTCCTTCTGAAGGTGGTGTCGGAATTTCATCTTAACCAGGTGTTGACTCTGCCAGTGTTCTACCCCAATCACACCTCGGAGGCCGAATATAGGCCCCATACTTTGGACCCTAGAAGAATGCTCACTTATTATAAGGAGCGAACGGCTGAAGTTCAGGGAGAGGTTCGCCAGCTGTTTGTCACCTACGCTGAAGCTGCACCTGGCAGACCTGCAGCCAAGTGGACAATAAGCAGGTGGGTCACCTCCTGCATAGATCTCTGCTATAGGTTGGCGGGCATGGAGCTTCCCAAAGGGATAAGAGCTCATTCTACCCGCCATACTGCTGCTTCTGTGGCTGCTTCTAGGGACGTTCCTATCCAGGAAATCTGCAGGGCTGCTACCTGGAAGTCAGCACACACCTTTATTTCCCATTACCACATTGACCTAGAGTCATGCCGGGATGCTGGTTCAAACAACATGAAGTCTTGCTATATTATGACTATTGCAGTTTGTCCCAGCCTTAGAACTGCTCCGGAGGTGAAAGAGTTAACTCCATGCAGAGCATGGAGCTTAGAGCGCGAGCTCGGTTCAGAAGCTCTGTTAGGCTGGTTTCAAGCCGAAACGTCAGATTCTTTACTCGCCTCACTGAACAGTCGCTCCAGAGATTCCTCCTGTTGCTCGGTTCATTTCTTGGTTTAAAGCCTGTTTCTGGTTTAATTTAACTCGATTTAATTATTTTAACACGAAACCGATCGGTTCAGGCTCTGTCTATGGTAATCGTAAGTAATAGATGAGGTTTTTCTGTGTGGAACTTGTAAAGTGTTATCGGTTGCTGAACCGATCGAATTATATTAAAATATAGTTTAAAGCCTTTTAAGGCTTCTTAGAGTGTGGTTCCCGGTTCTTATCGGTTCTAAAAAAACTGGATTTCATTACGGTTTTTTCCACGACCCGTGACACGGTTTGGAACCGATAAGGGTGTCTTGCCTGGCACTGCCATTAAAAGAGCAAGTTTGTTGGTTAGGCTGGCATCATGTCTGAGAAACCCAAAAGAAAAACCGGGCCCACTGGGTTTCAACACTGTAGTGTCTGTGGGGAAGCCTTTGCCAAGGCTGACCCACACACTATGTCTGTGTCTGGGGTTTGACCACCTCAATTCAGACTGCCAGATTTGGTAAAATTTCCCTGCAGCCACCCTGGACAAGAGGTGGGCAGGCTCAGAGAACGAGAGGCCAAAAAGTCCGCTGACCTGGATGGCCAGCCCGGTTCGGTGCCAACCGAACGAGAGGAGTATCCTCTGACCAGGCAAGACTTCCTCGGGCAAGCGAAAAGCTGGCGCTGAGGAGCCAGTTTCAGCAAAGAAATCTAAAATCAGCAGGTTTGGGTCAAAATTCCTTCTCCAACTGCTGCAGAGATAACCAAGGCAATACAGATTGTCCAGTCCCTGTCCCCGGTTCCCCGAACCGCCACTGTCTGGCAAAAGGTCGGTTCGGTCGGTTCCAGTGGTTCAGGATTATGATATAGAAGAGTTCTATGAACCAGAGGAGGGGGATGAGGATTATGATCAGTGTGAATGTGACTTTGAAAGTCTGGATGTGCCCATTGAACCGGACATCTCCCCAGACAGACCTTCAGGTGAGTCCCCTTCTCATTTTTTGTTTTATAAAAAAGTTGCTGAGACCCTCCAGCTTCCCTTAGAGGAGGCTTTGGATGAGCAAGAGGAGCCTGACTATGTGGAGATGATGGATATCCCAGAGTCCAGGAGGTTGTCCATCCCTTTACATAAATCTTTTAGAAAATAAACAATAAAAATTTTAAAAGCTCCTAATTCTGTGCCTCCTGTGGATAAAGATGGATAGGAGGAGGTACACTTTATCAGGTCCTGATACAGATTTTCTTTCACAGCAATGCAGTCATGTTGGAGTAGTTCAGGCTGCAGCCTGTGATAAAGCTAATATTCCACTGGCTCACATCCTCCTGACAAGGATTCCAGGAAGATTGATGCCATGGCAAAAAACAATACATGGCAGCATCCTTGGGACTCAGACAAGCTAACTATATGGCTTATGTTGCAAGATACAGAAATCTAGATGGGATACTGTCATGGCCTGCAAACAGGTCCCTGGCCAGCTCGCAAAGGAGCTGGAGCCGTGGGCATGATAGTATTGAGGGCATCTAAGGTGCAATTCCATGCTGCAGTGGATTCTAACGATGTATCCTCTAGAGTCATGGCTACATCTGTGGCTTTTCGTAGATTGGCCTGGCTCAGGTGTACTACTTTGTCACAGGATACCCAGTCTAAGGCTATGGATTTTCCTGTGGTGGGAAATTCTCTGTTTGGGGAGCAGACAGAGAATTATATGAAGAAATGGATGAATATAGAACCACTTACAGGAGTGCAAAGCCAAGAGGCAGCAAGTCACTCCTCAGAGGCAGCCCCAGGGGTAGGGGTGAGCCTTTTACCAGACCCAGGCCTCCGCCTCTTCAGCCTATGTACAGAGGGTTCTTCAGCGGGAGAGGCAGGCGGGGTTCGGGAAGCCCTGCTCCCACCCTAAGCCTAAAGCCCCTCCAAACAGGCACCCTGATGGGATACCCAGGGTCGGCTCTCCACTACCTGTAGGGGCAGGTTGGCTCACTTTGTCCAGGACTGGCAGTCTTTAACTTCAGACAGGTGGGTCCTGGAGTAGTGAAACCAGGGTCTGTTCTCAGCTTCAAGAAATTTCCAAAGATGAGCCAGATCTCTTCCACCTACAAACCTTTAGAGACTCTTGCTTTGGAAACAGAAGTCTCAACCCTCTTGGCTCTCAGAGCTGTAGAAAAGGTTTCTCCTTCACCAGGGCAAGGGTCTGTACTCAGGTACTTCCTTACCCCAAAAAGACAGGAGAGTGGCGACCTAAGCTGGATCTAAGATATCTAAACAAGCACCTTTTAAAGCCAAAGTTCAAAATGGTGACACTGGGAATGATTTTACCCTCCCTAAGGCCAGGGGACTGGCTAGCCTCCCTGGACCTCAAAGATGCCTACTTCCATGTTCTTATCAGAGCTCCCATCGAAAGTACCTCAGATTGAACTGCCCTCAGGCCATTATCAGTTCAGAGCAATGCCCTTGGTCTCACTTCTGCCACAAGGGTGTTCACAAAATGTCTGGCAGTAGCAGTCGCTCACCTAAGAAGGCAAAAGATTGCCATTTTTTCCTACCTGGACGACTGGCTCATTGTGGGTCAGTCTCAGACCAGATCAAATCACACCTGCTAGTTACCCAGCAGCTGCTTGCCTCTCTGGGATTTCTTCTCAATCTTCCAAAGTCAGTTTTGGAACCTGTCCAGGTACTCACCTTTATAGGCGCAGAACTGGACACAAAGCAGGCCAGAGCCTTCCTTCCCTTGGAAGGGTAAGGACCTTAGTAGCCCTAGCCGCCTCCTTCACTCTGCAGGTCTCTCGACCAACCAGGCATTTCCTGCAGCTCCTAGGGCACATGGCTGCCTCCACAGCTGTGGTGCAAGGAGCAAGATTTCAGATGAGGGACATTCAGTTCCATTTGAGAGCTTTCTGGTCTCAAAGAAGAGATCCTCTATCCAAGTTAATCCCAGTGACTCGAACTCTGATCCAGGCCCTTCAGTGGTGGCAGGATCAGGCAATCTGAGACAGGGGTGCCTTTCATCCCTCTGTCCCATTCCTTGACCCTTACACAGATGCATCCCTCTTGGAATGGGGAGCTCACATGGGCGACCTCTCCACCCAGGGATTATGGTCCCCTCAGGAATCTCTGCTCCACATCAATCTGTTGGAACGCAGAGCTGTTTTTCTAGCACTTCAGGTTTTCTCTGCATCTGTTCAGAACAAGGTGGTACAGGTCAGAACAGACAACACCACTACAATGTGGTACATCAACAAACAAGGGGGCACTCAGTCTTCGGCCTTGTGCACCAAGGCGATGAAGTTGTGATCTCTGACTTACTCCCTGAACACTTCCCTCATAGCAGTTCACCTCCCAGGCAAGGACAATGTCCTGGCAGATGCTCTCAGCAGGATTTCCCAGGGCCATCACGAATGGTCACTGGATCCCCTAGTACTGGGGATAGTGTTTGCCAGATGGGGCACTCCTCAGATAGATCTTTTCGCAGCCCCAGACAATCATCAACTTCCACTATTTTGTTGCAGGCCCCCAGTGTTGGGCTCAGTTCCCCTGGATGCCTTTCTCCTCGATTGGGAAGGGAAGTTTCATGATGCCTTTCCCCCCCTTCCCTCTCCTGTTCAAAGTACTAGTCAAAATCAGGTCTCAGCCCTGCAAAATGATCCTGATTGCTCCAGACTGGGCCAGGCAGCCCTGGTACCCTCCTTCTGTCCTTAGCAGTCCATCTTCCTGTGTCTCCCCAGGAACCACAATCTGTTAACCTGTGCTCAGGGAGAGTTTGGTATCCGAATCTCAAATCCCTCAACCTCAAGGCTTGGCTCTTGAGCAGTTAGAGTTGCTGATTTGCAACTTTCTCAAAGTGTTCTCGAAATCCTGAAGGCTGCTAGGAAGCCTTCATGAAACTAACTATAACTCCAAGTGGAAAAGTTTCCATATGGTGTTCTGGGAAGCATGTTTCCCAGAATCTGGTGATCTACCCACTGTATTGGACTACATGGTCCATCTTAATTCTTTGGGACTGAGACCAGCCACCCTGAAAGTGCACTGGCTGCTGTCTCTGCCTTCATTTCAGCAGGGAAGCCCTCTTCTCTTTCTGCTCATCCTGTATTTTCCAAGTTTTTAAAGGATTGCTTCACACAATCCTCCATTCAGGGACCCTGCCCGGCTTGGGATCTTAATGTATGCATTGCTCAGCTAATGCAACCCCTTTGAGCCTCTGTCTTGGCGCAGAGCTTAAGTATTGACTTGGAAAACTGTATTTCTGGTAGCCATCACTTCTGCTGATGATAAGTGAGTTACAGGCTTTATCAGTAGAAACTGACCTTTATTTCCTTTCACAGGGATAAAGTAGTCCTCAGGACTAACAGGAAGTTTTGCCTAAGGTGGTTTCAGATTTCCACCTTAACCAATCTATTTCACTTCCAGTGTTCTTCACTGACCATTCCTCCTCTGGTGAGAGGGGCTGCACAACTTAGATGTTAAGAGGGCCCTAAGTTACTACATAGGCGTGCCAAGGGTCACAGGTTTGACTCCCTCCAACTGTTTCTCACTTATGGTGAGGTTGGGAGAGGAGACCTGCCACTAAGAGATCCATTGCCAGGTGGATGGTTTCTTGTATCCAATTTTGCTATCCAAAAGCTGGTAAGGTTCCCCCTCAGGTCTGAGGGCTCACTCTACAGAGGTACAGCTGCATCTCTAGCTGCTGCTAGAGACATCCTATCTTGGAGATATGTCAGGCAGCTATTTGGAAGACAGTACACACTTCAAGCATTACTCCCTGGATATTCAGGCCAGGAGGGATGCTCGGTTTAACACAAGCCATGCTTCAGAGCCTATTCCCTAAGTAGGTTCTGTCCCTCCTCCCCTGGAGGTACTGCTGTGTGAGTCTGCAATAGTCATAATATAGCAAGACTTCATGTTGTTTGAAGAAAAAATTACTCACCTTAGTAATGTTGTTTCTTCTAATGGAGTCTTGCTATATTATGACCTCCCCCCCAGCCTGCCCCTCTCAGAACTCCTACTTTGGGTATGGGGTGGGTAGTCCTCTGTTGGCATTTATTGATGCCCTCTTTCATGTTTGGGTGTTGTGTTTGTTTAGTTATTTTATCTTATTTTTCTGGTCCACTGACTTGAGTCTTTGTGTTGGGACCAGGAAAAAGGTGTTTATATATTAGTGGCCAGTTGGCTATTGTAGGTTACAACTTCCACACAGAACCTTAGTGAGTTTTTGCTCGTAAAGATCTGACGGTTTCGGTTTGAAACCAGCCTAACAGAGCTTCTGAACCGAGCTTGCGCTCTAAACTCCATGCTCTGCATGGAGTTAACTCTTTCACCTCCGGAGCAGTTCTAAGGCTGGGACAAACTGCAATAGTCATAATATAGCAAGACTCCATTAGAAGAAACAACATTACTAAGGTGAGTAATTTTTCTTTGGGACCCTCAGTTCTCCAGTCCTTATTTCCCAAGTAAGTATAGAGGGTGCGCGCCTTGCCTCCCTCCTCCCAGAGAACTGCTAGGAGTCTGCCACAAAGTGTGGATTGAACAACATATCCACGTCCCTAGAAATACAGGTTACTCACCTGTAATAGGAGTTCTAAGAGTGGTATATGTTGTTCATCCACACACCCACCTGACCTCCCCGGCTTCGATGCGCAACCTGGCTTCCAGCGGGCTAGATCTGGTGTCATGCGGCGGAGCCGAGGGTTTTACCACCTGGGTGGGTGGAGGAGCCAGCTTGAAGACCTTTCTGCAAGATTTAAAGTGGCAAGGAACCTGCCACAAAGTGTGGATGAACAACATATACCACTCCTACAACCTTGTTACAGGTGAATAAGCTGTATTTTTTTCTACCATTTTTTTTTTTTTTTTTTGCCACAAAGGTTTTTATCCTTCTGTAGCCGGCCTGGATGGCTATCAACTCTGGCCCCATGCCATCTCTTACTTCCTCTGGTCTGAGGGCCTAACCTTCCATGGATTTCCGCTCATGGTGGGGTGGGAGAGGGAGGGCCACCCCCCAACCCCAAAGGCACATTCAGATACCCCAGGGACCGGAGCAGATCAGGGGATCGCCGAGACATAAGCAGGGCTTCACAAAACCCAGGCCTCTAGTTTAGTTTTTCCGTTTTCTCCATGCTGGGGCGCACATGTAGACATGCGCATGTGTGGAGGCATGCATGCTCACTTCAGAAGTCTCACAGCTCCCTTCCTTTCTGTGCTGCCCTGCAGGCCTGCACTGCCACCAGGCCCAACTGGTGGCAGTCATTTGGCGGGAATAGCACACTCACCTCCCGCCCTGGGAGAGGAGAACAGTCCATCAGACGTTCATCCTCTCCCTCCCCGGCTGCTGTCAGCAGCCTGAGGTCACTCTTGATCTCCAGTCACTGGTATGGTAGGTGGTAGTGTAACTGCGGTGCCACTAGGCCAGTGAGGGAAGTTTCTTTCAAATAAGAAGAAGCACCAGGTCTGGAAGCATGTGTTAAAGCTGGGATGGTGAGTTTAAAGAGATGTAAGGAAATATTTCTTCACTGAAAGGTTGGTAGATGCCTGGAAAAGACTGCCAGCAGGAGTAGTGGAGGCAAAAGCAGTGAGCTGCATCAGGCATGTGTGGAACAGACATAGCAGTGTAATAGAAAACAGTCAGGGAGGAGGGAGGGTCACCGGATACCATTTAGGTCTGTAGAGACAAATTTGACAGTGAACATCTGGGCAGACTGGTTGGGCTAGGTGTTTCTTTTCCTTTTTCTTTTTTTTTTCGACTCTTATTTCTCACCTACCTATGGTTGTCTCTCTCAGATGTGGATACTCGACTGGTGCTTTCTGCTGCCCACCTGAAGTCCCCCCCCCCCGACATGCTGTCCAGTCTGGCTTTCTCCCTCCCTCCATCCCAATGTGGACTCCTCGACCCCCAGCTCTGAGCCCCCGAGTTGGAGCCATCATCTCCTCCAGCACTCTATCTAGAATCTAGTGTAGTGACTGGATAGTAGGAGGCAGACCAGAAGTGCACGCCGGTGAAGCCTGGTTCTGGGCATGGGGGCCCAGCCACTGATCCCACTGTCGCCTACCGCCGTGGTAGGGGTTTTCTTGCTTTGTTTCCCCTTAGGGTCGCAGTGTGCAGTGGCTCCTGTGCGGCATATACCTTCTGCGCCTTGCGACGCTGGAGCCTGCTGACGACCCGCCCCAACTGGGTCCCAACATCTAGTGCATCCCCTGGTCTCCACTAGGGGTTGCTTATGCACTGGGAGCCACCTACAACCCACCCCGGGAGAGGAGAGCAATCCTCCGGATGCTCAATCCTCTCCCTCTCCTGCAGACCCCCAGTGACCTGGATCGGTTACCGAATCCGGGTTGCTGGCGCGGCGCGAGGTGTGGCATCCAGCGCCTCAATCCTCCGCACCACCTGGCCAGCTAAGGGGTTCTTTTCTGCTGACAAATTCTGTGTTTCTATAACCTTAGGACCCTGCTTTGCTCTTCCTGAGGAGGTTACAAACTGACTGATGCATCAGTCTGGGGATTTCGACTAGCAGCCCAGTCTACAGTGGTGGGGTATAGATATGGGACTGTGGGATATTGATCCCTTCGGTGTGTTAAAAGTACAGGAAAATGTATAGTGCTTGTAAGTGAACTTTTGTTTTTATAATTTATTTTTTATGTCCTGTTGTCTAAGGAGTACAGCCTCTACTAGCAACTACCCCCAGCTTTTTCTAGCTTACCTCCACCCCACTGAGGCAGGGCCTACTTAGATGGCTGATCCAGGCAGGGTGTTGGTCCTCCCCAAACTTGGACCTTTGTGGTGGGTTGCAAGTTGGCTGGTCCAGGGCCCGAAGGTTCTCCGTCATCCTGCAGCACAGCTGGGGTTTTCTGGTTTCGGGTCCCCAACCCTTGAGGCTGCCTGTGCGCGTGGGTATCAAAGCATATGCCATTGTGTGGTGACATGGATTCTAGCCAGCGTCTTCCCCTTCCATAGCATGCTTCTGTAGCTTTACCACTGTGGTCACACAGGTGGCAGTGTTGCAGTGGAGTCAGTGACCCTCCCTTCCCAGAGCAGGAGAGCATCCTCTCGGATGTTTAATCCTCATCTCCCTGGCCGACCCTCAGTGACCTAGGTTAATTTCTGGACCTGGGTTGCCGACATCGCAAACAGTAGCGCTACCCTGCACCAGTGGGCCGGCTTTGTAAGTGAACTTTTGATGTGAGGCATTAAATCTTTGCTCTTGCAGTAGTCTTCACTTTTTTCATAGTCTGTAGAAGGTGGAAATATCTGTACACTTGCTTCTAAAGATAATGGTGATTCAAACTATGCTGAAGACTGGCTTGCCTCCAGCTGCAGTAGTTACTGATTTTCCTCTCTTGCAGGAGGCTGTGGAAGAACTTCATAACCTTCTGTCCCAGCACATTTACTGTTCAGACAGCAGAGGGCGATGGTGGGATCGGCTAGCCCTCAATTTGCACCAACACCTCAAACAAACTTTGAAGGTAAGACCTAGTTTAATTTTCAACTATGTATCTTGTTATTTATTGTGCACTACTTGGGGTGCACTTGGTGATAACACCGTAGGTGGGAGTAAACATTACTCCAGCTGTGGCTGGGTTGGTTACTCTGGAAGCATTTTCTCCATTTGTTTCTTGCGTTCCTCACTGTGGAGCAGCTGAACTAAGGAGTCTTCATGAAATGTACTGATTTAATAGGGCGCAAAAATGGAAACTTGGCCAGCCCGGTGGCGATGGAGGTTGAGGTGCTGGTCATGACACCTCATGCCGTGCCGGGTTTGGGAATGAGCCCAGATTGCCGGGGGTTGGCAGAAGGACGAGAGAGGATCAAGCATCCAGAAAACGCTCCTGTCTTGGGTGGGGGGGAGGTTTGTCATCTCGTTTGTTGATTGCTCTCTGGCATTGGCTTGAGGGCAGTGTGAGTCGGGAGGCACGTACCGGTGTCCCTTTGTCGGTGGGACAGGGGACGTGAGTAAAAGGTGAGAAAAAGGAGCTGGTGGGCTCCACAATGGCCCTGCATCCCTGTGCCACCCCTGGGCTTCTGGATTATGCTCTGGGGAGAGGGGGAGAGAAAGCCAGCGCTCTCCTCCTTGGCCCTGCCACAGGTGGCAAGCCGCAGAGGAACTACCGGGGGTCGGCATGAGCAGGGATGCGCGGGGCCAGAGGATGAGTCCCTCCGAGGGAGGGCCATAGCCGCCTGCCAGGCTCCAGGAGCAAAAACATAATAGGAAAAAAAAATGGAAACTTACCTTACAGTACGACAGAAACTCTTACTTGTAAATGATATGTCAAGTGTCAGCCCCATTCTGATTCAGTTATTTTGGTTCATTTGTGCAACCACTCTAAAGCTAACCAACACTGGTACAAGGGCTTGGTGGGAGAGGATCAGCAGTGTCTGCAATACTCAAGGGGAATGGGCTCTCAGGCAGCACGGTTTGACACTGTATTCCAGGATAGGGCCCCATGTGGCCTACACAGTGTGGTGTCTTTGTTCATTGATATTGAAAGAGGCATAGCTAGGAGGGCTTTGGCTGCATGAACCCACCTCACACCCCCTCCGGGCCTCTAGGAGGCAGCCATCATGTAGCAGAATGCACTGCTCACACTTCTCGGAAGAGCCTGTACCTCTGAGTGGACTTTACCCAGTCTCCCTGCTGGCTCTGGCTGGGAACCCCAGGCTGGGATACAAACGCAGGTGCCCAGCATAAAAGATGGAGATGGGTGTTGCTCGATGATGTCTTAGATGGCATAACTAAAGTGAGAATAAATATTGATGACATAGAGTGAGAATAAAATAATGCAAATGACAGCTGTAGTGCGAATAAATGCTGCTGACAGAACATGGAGTGATAATAACTTGTTTATTCTCACTGTATTCAAACCGTCAGCCAAAGTAAATGTCTTCGAGGACATCTCTTTTATTAGGCCACGCCTTTGGAACTACAACCATCAGGCACTGGGACAATGTGACAGGGTTGAATAAGAGCCTGCCCTGTTTGTTATGCAGAAAGAGTTTAAACGCAAGGATCTGTTCTATCTTCCCCTTTTCTGTCTCTTCCCTGTCTGGTTGTGCAACCAGATTTTCTCGTGAGACCTAGGAACTGATCACTCTGATGATTTTGCAGTTCTCCACCTTTCACTGTCTCTCTGCCTTCCCTTGCTATTCTGTCTTTTCTCCCCCCCTTGCATATCTGCGGTTATAAAAATATATGTGAATCTTTATGTAGAAAAGTCACTGATACTGGGATCCTTTGTTTAAAACTGTATATAGTTATACTGCTGAAATGATTGCAAAGCTATTCGGAACTCAAAGGCTTAGCCAGAGATGCAGTTTTTAAGCATTTTGCAGGACTGTAAACAAGAGGTCAGTTCTGGGTCACTATGTTCTTTTTGTTGCACCTGCAAGGAATGAAACTTGTAAGAACATTCTGTGAGAAGCAGGCTCTCTTAATGAGTTCCCAGACAAAGATGTATAAAAAGAGCAGTAATGCTTTTGCTAGAGAGACAAGGAGACTGAGAGACTAAAACTTGGAATTAAGAGAAGAAACACTCAGAAGAAGGACTTTGTTTTCTGTGTTGGCACTGCTTTTGTAAATAGTTATACTGAATCATTTTTATTTTTTATTTGCTGTTATTGAGGAAAAAAAAACACTATTTACAAATTTTGAAACTGCTTCTGGTTTTCCTATGCTTCCTGACCTATGCCTCGACAACAGACAACACAGAAACTTTTGGTAGCTTGGAGCCACCCATGACGATGTCATGAACCAGCATCTATATAAACGTGGCGGCGGCCTCATCACTACTCAGTTTTTTTCCATAGTTGATCACTTTCGTCAGACTTGCTGAGGGAATGCTGTCGATTAGCCATTGCCATTTACTCTTCTTTATTATACCAAACTGTTTTTCATTGTTTCTGCATGGCGCCAAAATCTTCAGACCTTCAGTTGCTCCACTGGCAGGAACCCCCCCTCGAAAGCTCGCTCCTGGAGCATGGATCACACGGCCGCTAGGAGGTAATAAACTACCTCCAGATTGCAGCACCCTTGGGAAGGGTGATAGCCCGTCGACGCGCTATGCGCGTTGACTGACCCACCCTGGCTCGGCATTTCCTTTATAGGCTCATCCTGGTGACATCACTTCCTGTCACTCTTTTAACTAAGTCCCCATTTCTCCATTTGCAGGTTATACCTGCTAGCCACTAGAGGGCCCCTCTGTCCTTCCCTCCTCTACCCATATTACCCTCTCACTTCTGCTTATCTCTCTTCCTGCTCAGGCCACTTCTTTCCTCTCTCCAAACACCTGCCTCCGCCCACACCCCTCTTTTTGCCCATCATTCTGGCTAACCCTATGCACCTCCCTGGCCCTATTGCTCGCCCCCTCACCTAGCCTGCTACTTACCTTAGTGACCACTAGGAGTCGCTATTTCAACCCCTTTTTCTGGCCCAATCATAGCCCATGGCACGCCTCCTAGTACCTGGTGCCCTGCTCTCAGCTAGGTCTAAGCCCTACTGCCCTTCCAGGGTCTCGAACCCTACACCCTGCCCACCAGAGGCCGTGACAGTACCACTACTCCAAAGTGGTATCTACGCTATCTGAAGGGCAACTCAGTCACTTGTAACTCCCAACCCAGCTTTAACAGGGTATTATGACTGGTCACCTCTACCTCAAATCTGACATAATGACACCTTCTGTGACCCTGGTACTACTACTGTTCTCCTCCATTATGCTATCCCTCCCGACACCCACTCCCCCTCTATGTCCCTACCCTTCACCACCCCCCCACTGTCATTTCTGCTACTCCCTTCTCTTGCCCCCTATAAGTCCACTGCTTCCCTCCCAGCTATCTCCTGGTCCCATTACCCCACTCCCCCTTCCTCCCCGTCCTACTCCTTTGGTTGCCTCCTTGCCTCTCTCTCCCACTCCTGCACCTACCCCCTCCATCCAGCCCACTCTGCTACTGCCCCCACCCACCGAAAGCCTAAATCCAAGCCCCTTCACGTGCTACGCTGCCACTTTACCATAGCACTACTCCTCCTAGCAGCTAGGGATATACACCCTAACCCCGGTCCAGCCTGTACCCCTGGCCCTGCTCACCCTATATCAAACCCCTCAGCCAGTGCAAACTCTGTCCCCCATCCTATCTTCCTCCCCCAGGGCCTGCGTCTTCTCCACCTAAATATCCGTAGCCTAGCCCCTAAGCTCGATCAGCTCCAGGTCCTAGCTGTTCACCACTCCCCTGATATAATCATCCTTTCTGAGACCTGGCTAAAACCTAGCCTACCTGATACTAATTTCGCTATCCCAGGGTACAATATCATACGGCAAGACCGGCCCTCCAGAGGTGGTGGGGTGGCTGTCTACATCAGTTCAGCCCTCCACTTCACTGCTTCCTTTACAAAAACCGTACCCAAAACTTACGAGATTTTGATGGTAAAACTGCCTCCCCCCCCCCCCACTACCTGTCTTTGTGGCTGGCATTTCTGCTGCCCAGGCACGCCAACACAATAGTCACCGACCTGCTGGGCCAGTTGTCTTCCCTTGCCCATCCGGTGAACTTACGCTATGGGTGTTTTAACCACAACTGGCTAGGCACCCACTTTAACAAAAACCCAAACCGAAAGTTAACTGCTCTTAACCTCTGTCAAACAGTTATCGAACCCACCCGCTCTAACCTTAAGTCCGGTAATCACTCACTCCTCGACTGGGCGCTTATTTCCCACCCACACCGCGTCATCAGCTCTGGTCTTCTCCCCGATTCCATTAGCGACCACCACCTAATCTATTTAGTCCGCAAAATCCACAGAGTCAAATCCCCTCCCAAATTTATATTCCAGCGTTCTTACAAATCCCTCAACCTCTCCCTCTTTCTGGATGATCTTCACCACTCTAATTGGGTCCCAAGCACAAACCACTCTAATATGGATTCAGCCCTTATGCACTTCCAGAACACCTTCCTCTCCGCCTGGGACAAACACGCCCCCCTACGCCGGGCTAGAGTCCGTGGTTCCCACCCATCCTGGATCACTCCCAAGCTGATTGCTTGCCAACAAGCCCATGATAAGGCCTGGCGAATCTACAAATCCTCACTCCTCCCCGGCGACTACACCTCCCGTCGCATGCTCCGCAATAGGTGCACTAAGGTCATCCGCCTAGCTAAGTCTGAATATTTTAATAACACACTTAGTGCAAACCGTGGTAGACCTTCCAAATTCTGGAAAGTCATTGGCTCCCTTTATTCCCCCCAAACAGTTAACCCTCCACCTCTTCTCCTTGCCCAAGGTACTCTCCTTTCTTATCCCCTGGAAGTCGCCTCCGAGTTTAATTTATATTTCATTACCTGTGCCCATGCCCTCCTTGAAGCCCTTCTGCCTGCAATTACTCCATCTCCTCAGTCTCCTATCCCCCACCTATCCGGCAAGAACCCCTTCTCCTTTCGACCCATTTCCCCCTCTGAAACCTTAGATGCCCTCTGAGCCCTAAACCCTTCCAAAGGCAAATCCCCTGATGGTCTTGACAACAAACTCCTCTTATCATCTGCTCCTGCCATCGCTACCCCCCTCGCAGCCCTACTAAATCTTTCCTTCGGTACTGAGTCACTCCCCTCCATATGGAAGCATGCCGCTGTTCTACCCCTTCCCACAGGAGGTGACTCTACCTCTGCATCCAACTACCGCCCCCATCTCCCCTCCTCCCCACCCTCAAAACTCCAGGAACACCTTGTGCTATCCCAACTCTTCCACTTCTTCGCAGAAAGTAACTTCTTCACCCCTTTCCAGTCCGGGTGTCAGAAAGCACCACCCACTCACTTCCTCCCTACTTAGACTCACAGACCACATCCTCACTGGGATGGACAAGGGCTAATCACTGCTGCTATTTTTATTGACCTAGCAAAAGCCTTTGACACCATATCCCATTCTCTCCTACTATCTTGCCTTTCCGGAGCTGGTTTAGCTGAATCTGCCATAAACTGGTTCAGTGCCTACCTTCTAAATAGATCCCAATCCACTAAAATAGCTGACCACATCTCCCCCCCCATCACCTCCGGCATTCCGCAAGGCTCAGTTCTCGGCCCCATCCTCTTCTCCATCCTCCTAAATGACTTGCCAAACTCCTGCTCCTCTTCCGCCATACACATGTATGCAGACAACACAGTCCTCTTCTCCTCCGGTTGGACCCCCAAAGAAGTCACTTCCAAACTTCAAACTGATTTCACCAAAATCCAGCTCTGGTTCAATAGCAACCAACTCTCCCTAAATGCTAAGAAAACCAACTCTATGATTTTCGGCACCAGACAGCGCCTTTCCAAACTCACCTCCCCTCTGAGATTCCACACTCTAAATAACACGGTCCTTGAAGAAGTACCCTCCTTCAGGTACCTCGGGGTTTGGCTCGACCGCCACCTCTCCTTTTCTACCCACGTTGATTCCATCATTTCCAAACTGCGCCCTAAACTTGGTGCCCTCTATAGAAACTGCACCAGTCTCCCTCTTCCTGTCAGACGCAAAATTGTTCAGAAAATGATTCTACCCTCCTTCGACTGCTGTGATGTGGTTTACAGTTCCGCTGCACAGACCACCCTAGCTAGATTAGACCCCCTCTTCAATGCTTTTTGCCGCTTTGCCCTCAGTGCCCCCCCCCGTTCACATCACTGCACGCTTTATCATTCCCTACCCTTACCTTCTCTGTGTAACCGGCGCCTAATTCATTGCGCTAAATTCACTTCTAACTTCTGGCTCGGCTCCCTCCCTCCCTATCTCGAATCTGCCCTAGCCTCCCCTCACACGCCCTCAGATCCACCGACCCTAGACTACTTTTCATCCCATGCAGGACCACCACCGCCAATCTGCATTCTCCTACCTCTTCCCTAAACTCATGAACGGCCACCCACCCAGGCCCGTCATTCTTCATCCCAAGCTCTCACTTTCTATGCTTTCTCTAACTTCCTTGCACCTAGTTGCTGCTGCCCCTGACCACCCTCTGTAGCTCTTCCCCCCGCGGCCTGACCAGCCGGCCCGGCCATGCCTAATTTTCTGGCTTATATGCCACCCACGACTGTCCTCTCTACTTCCTTCCCTACACACTCATTCTCTCCTTCCCTCTTCCTACTCAACCCTAAGCTCCCCATCCCCACTCCCTCCCTCCTCACCTATACCTCTCCCCTTCTCACCTACGTTTCCACACCCTCCATCTCTTCCCCCCCCCATATTCGTTCCAAATCCTTCCTCTCTGTGTGATGCATCTCTCTGAAGCTCAATCTCTGCTACAGTCATTCAATTTCTGCTATTACTACCTCTGTTCTGTAACTGGCACTTATGCATTTCATGTTTTTGCCTCGATGTGTACCCTTGTATTGTATACCTTGCCTTACAATCATGTTCTGTACTGTTCTACCTAGCTGAGAATCCCACGGATTGTATACCTGTACTTACTGTGTCTACGCTGTACTGAGACTTCACTGCCTATATAAGTTCAAATGTAATCCCTCCCAACTATATACATTTTCCATATTATGCCACTGCGAGTTCAACTATTGTATGTATACCTGCCTCCTCTGGCCCCCCAGGTCGCACGTGAGGATGGCATTTTTGTTCAGTGTGCTTTTCCTGGTGAAACATTTTCAATAAATAAATAAATCTGCAGCTCCGTTATTTTGGTATTGGAAGTGTGGAGATAAAATTATAAAGAAGACTCGCACGCAGTTTGTGTGTGCTGTTTGGCTGTCTGACGACCTGAGGACTTGAGATATGCCAGGGCTTCAACCAAGCAACAAGGTGACACCATAAGAAAGCTCTTGAAAATGTACTTCTCTAAAAAGCATTAGCAGCCATGAGAAGGAGGAAGGCCCAAAATCACTGTTGCCACCCACGTCAGCCAAGATATGGCCGCTGAAGTTGAAGGACCAGAGCAGGGAGTGGTCATCATCATTGTCTTCCTCATCATTGGGACATAAGCATAAGTATAGAGATAAGGAGAAATGTACTTCCCCAGCAAAATCCTGGTTGCTGTAGAGACAAGGTAATCCTTCAGTGTCATCGACCACTTTGGCACCGTTGACGACAGCCCCTCCCCCCTGACCGTCATTGAGACACCAAGGGTGGGGACTGGCTTTGGCACTATGGTTCCTCCTATAGATGGTACAACACTGTTGTCATTGGGCCAGGGCCCATCATCGATACAAGTGGTCGTCGTCCACTCTGAGGCTGTGCTGGCGTCATTTTCAGAAATGATATGACACATTCTGCCTGGCCTGTCTATGCAGGCAGTTATACCATCAACAGGCCAAATAGGTACTCCACTCCCATCAATGACTACTTCCAGCACACAGTAAATTACTGCTTCTCAGCCGTTGACATTATCTCCTGTGACTTCGGCAGTCCCCGTTGTCGACTGAGGTGGAATAAAGGTCGCATCTGGAATCGAGCATGTTGCTCAGTATGCCTTCCTGGTAAATCTCGTAAATAAATAAATAATCCTGACCTCAATGTTTTAGAGGAGGATTATGAGGGAGAACAGTATGTGACACACCCTTCTAACTCTGCCCTCTTATCCTGCAGTGAGGACTCGGTGCTGTATACCCAGAGATCCCATCTTGAGGATTCCACTTTTCCAGCCATGGTGCAGCAGTTTCAAACTGTCTTGGGCTTTGTTGTGGAAGATGATTCCACAAAAAATAATTTAGTGGCATTTTTGGAGGTTCCTTGCTCATTCTCCATTCTAATTCCTTCTATTTATCCTGCATTAGAGGATGCTACCTTTTCTACATGGCACAGATCAAACCCACTGCCTGCAGTGCTCAGAAAGGCTGATTGGCAGTATCCTGCACCATCTGCCAAGCTTATTATGCTAACCAGCCAGAAACTGACTCAGTAGTTTATCATGGCTGCTCATGATAGGTCCACGGCAACTAAGCATCTGCATACTTTGCCTCCTGACAAGGAATCTAAGAGGCTGGATGTGAGGGGTATGTGTACATATGCCTCTGCCTCACTTGGTCTTAGACTTGCCAATCGTCAGCTTTCCATGCCCTTATTGATGGATGTACGGGTGCACAAATGGAGATGTCCTTTACTTTTTTGAGAGGAATTCTGTATATAAAACCTCCTATTCATAATCCAGTACCTCCCTGAGACTTGAATTTTGTACTTGAGAGATTGAGATTGGCTCCGTTTGAGCAGACCACAAGTTGTGGCATATGTTTTCTGTCACGAAAAACATAGAGAATAATGTATGGGCATCAGTTTAACAACAACACTGTATTTACTTCGAGGGGTTACCATGGCAACTGTGTAAACCTCGAGAGTGAAGCTCGAGAGGTTTATTTATTTATTTTATTTATAACTTTGATAACCGGGTGAGTGCACTGATCCCAGGGACTGTTTTCAGGCACGACCCTGGCCATAACACATGGCACAGGGTGACAGTGGAGTACAAGGTAACAGTAATTGACATGAAACCGATTTGATACAAGCAACAATAGGTTTACTGTTGCCTGGTGACCTCGAGAAGTGAATTCAGCGATGTTGTTAACTGATGCCCATACATTGTCTTGTATAGTGTATGGGCATCAGCTGAACATTTCTTGATTGTGGCAGTGATTACCTCACACTCATAGTGAGGATTGTGCTGTTGCTCATTCCCCCGCCCCCAGCCAACACGCACAAGAAGAAGCCCCGCTTGGTCCACATTCTCCCACTGTCCCATACTCAAGTTTTTAAATTAAATATGACGCTACCCACCTATTCCGAACATCAGGACTGTCCTATCATCAGCGCTGCTGTCTTTTTTTGAAAGGATCTCACCACTGTGGCCGTTTCCCTATGATCGAAATTGATCTGTCCTCCACGTGGCTGTTTACACGGAGCTGAGTGTCGCTGACTGCACATGCGCAGTGAGGATCGATGCTGTTGTACCATCCGTGTGACATCCTCAGGATGGTACAACACCATGTTGAAGTCACATCGATGGTACAACAGCATTGTGTTTCCATCAGATTTTATGCAGAACAGCGCTCTCCCACACACTGTATTATTTTTGGTTGCAATCACTTCTGTTTGAAGGATCTCAAAGCTGCAGGCTCTAATGTGCGAGTCTTCTTATTTGATTTTTCACAAAGATCGAGTTTCTTTGCATACAAATCCTAAGATCTTCAGCAATATTTTTTTCATCAGGTCACATCTATGGAACTCGTAGCCATCAGGCACTAGGACCACATGGAAACTTTTCTCTAAACAGTCTAGTAGGGGCCGCCTATGACAATGTCATACGCTGATGTCCTAGGGTGTATAAGCGTGAGTGGCCCCACTCCCTCCTCAGTTCTTTTCCTGCCATCGATCTTTCTCATATGGACTCCGGGCACGGTGTCATTGTTGTTCAGCTGACTGCCAGATTTACTTACCTTTATTATTTTCTCTTTTACAGTGGAATAACTTTATTTTAAAGTGATTCTTCTCCTTATGTATGTCGTTAATGCAAGAATCTGCAAACCTTTTCCATCACCGCCACTATGGAAAGATTTACTCTAAAGATGAGCATGACATTTGTGTTTGCTGTCTCGGACCTAACCACGACTTCCTCTCTTGTGAGCTCTGCCTGAAGTTCAACTTTGCTACCCGGCGGCACTGTCAGAAAGCCCTGCAATCCTTCCTTTGGAGTAACAGGTAGCCAGGATGGGGCTGTGGCCTTTGGGGACAACCCTCCCTCAGTTGCTGACTTGTTCTTCAGGCTCTCTGGCCTCCAAGGCCAAGGACAGGTCTTCAGGGAAACACTCCCACCAGGAAAAGGAATGTTGCAAAGACCAGGCCCCTGGGTGTGCTCCCGGTCTCTGTTACCTTCTTCTTCCAGCACGTTAGAGCCATTGACCGCTTCAGCATCAACCTCTCCTGCAGCTCAGGCCTCAGTACCTCCCAGGCTGGCTATGGCAGTGAGACCAGCTGGGCCATCCAAGGCTGGTGAAAGGCCATCGACCTCGGGTCCACCCGGATCATCGATGCCAGCCCCGACACCACCACCACTTCCAGCACTGCAACTTCCTCTGGCTATGGGCTCCACCAGCTCCTTGTTGACCAGCACTGATCAGGTGATGCTGGGTCTGCAGTGCCCCCCCGTCACTGCTGCAAAGCCCTGTTATGCCTCCGCCACCATCAATGTCAACATGTTGCTCTCCTACTTTGCGGCGATTATCCAGCATCACCTCCCTCGCCCAGGCCCTTCGTTGCCACTGCCATGGAGAGATACTCTGGTGCCTTCACCTGCCCAGCCTCGACACCCTGAGTCCTCTCGGGGGTTGTCATCATTGCTCCCATCTGTGCCTCCCTTGGAGCCCGGCAACTACGAGGGCAAATACCATCCTGATCCCATCCTCCCAGATGAGGATGGGGAGGAAGAGGACCTAGTGGTGGACTCTGACAGCTCCATAGTCTCTTCCAGGAGTGAGGATTCTACCAAGCATACCCCCAGGTCCCCTCCTGAGGATCCTTCCTTTTTCTGCCTCATAAAGCAGCTCCAGTCTACAATGGGGTTCTAGACTGAAGAAGACGGAATCACCAGAAGAAACTTGGTGGATTTCTGGGAAGTTCTGCAATCCCCATCAAAAGTCATCCCTTCTCTTTTGCCTGCATTGGAGGATGACACTACAGTTGCCTGACATCAGCTCAGTATGTTCCCTGCCATGTCCAGGAAGCCTGACAAGCTCTACCAGGCCCCTTTAGGGAAGCTTTTTTATGCAGCCCAGCCTGAAAATGATTCAGTGGCAGAAAAGCTGCCCATGACAGGTCCAAGGTGCCTAAACACCTCAGTTCCCTCCCCCAGACCGTGAATTTTATTTATTTATTTATTTACTTGTTAGCAAGATGACCTAAAAGCCCATTTTCACAAGCGTCAAGTTAACATATAAAACATAATGTCAAACAGGACATTCTTAATATCAAGAATACAATATATAAATACATACATATTACAAATACATACAATAAAACATGTAACAATAAATTACTTTTGAAAACAAGTGCACTCTGAGAATCAAGCCACTGAGCAAACTGATGCTTGAAGGACCTAACAGATCTTACTTTGAGAGGACATTTGCAGTAGGTAACCACCTTGAGGACTGCACCCCTGGCATCAGGACCACATGGAAACTTTATCCAGCAGTATCTAATGGGGACCGCCCACCTGACGTCACATGGCCAACGTCAGCATGAAACTGTAGTGGCCGGTCCCTACACCCGCCTTCCAGTTCATTCCCACCATCGACCTGATCAGTCAGACCTCATACACTGCAGTTCGACTGCTTGTTCGGATGAGTATCCACTAATTTTCTTTATTGAAATCTATTTTCTAGCTTTTTGTGTATGTCATCGTCGACTCCCATCGAGCACAAAAATAAGTGTGCTTCATGCGGCATGTAACTACTGCACAAGGATTCGCATTCCCTCTGCCTCTTCTGCCTAGGCCCGGACCACAAGATTGAGGACTGTGAGGTCTGTGCCAGCTTTAACGCAGCCACATGGAAGCACCGCCAACAGGCCCCGGAGGCTCATCTTTTGAAGCAAAGGATGGCCACCATTGAGAAAGAGCTCCAAAAATTGAGAGGCGCTTCCACCTCTCCCACTGAGTCTAGGCACGAGAAGAAAAAGAAGGAGAAGCATCAGGACCAGGAACGGTCTCCTTCTCATCTGAGGATGCCCACAGGCCCGTCAGGTGATAGATGGCCGTCTTCTTCTGGGAAGTCGGCCGCTGCGGCCCAGCCTGCCCCGACTCAGGAGCAGTCCTCTGTGGGCCCCTTGCCGCCACTTGTTCTAGTGGCCATGGGAGCTTCGGCTGAGGCCTCAGCTGTGATCAGACCCATCTCTGCAGGGGGGTCTGTCCAGTCGAAAGGGGCCACTAAGTCATCCATCGGCTCGCCCGACAAACGCCTGGCTTCATCCGATAAGTCTGACATCGGCAAGACTGACATCCACACAGCCGATAAGTCGGATGTCGGTTCCGTTCGACCGAACTGGTGTCGGGGCCCGACATCTGTCAGTTGCAGGTCGGCACTTAACCTCCCCCAGAGGGTTTCCCCACCAGGCTTCCCCATGGAATGTGGATCGCCCCGTCACCTGTTGTTAAAGTGCGGAGGGTCTGGCGCCAGGTCATTCCCTGACTCCCCTTCTGATTTGGGGTTAGAAACTGGCATTGTCCCTGATGACACCTAGTTATCTCTTCCTCCGTCAGGGGTCTCTCCTCCTTCGGTGCAGCCCCCGCAGGATTCGACCCTACCAGGGACCCTCAGGATCTGGTGTCCCACAGGGTCTTCCGTCAGGGCCCCGAGCACTGTCTGGTCCTCTGTCAGGCCTTCGTTTGGCCCCTTCATCAGGCCCCTATGCCTGGGTTCCCGCAGCCAGCTTGTTCACAGGCACCAGCTTACAACCCTCCGGGTTATCTCCTGTCAGGGTTCCATGCGCCGCGGTTCGCTTCCGCTTGCCCTCTGGCAGGTTATCCCTCAATGCACTATCAGAAGCTGGGGTTCCCGTCGGCGAGCTTCACCGTGGGTTATCTCTGGTGTATCAGCCCCCTCCGCCCCACATTCCCAGCCACAGGTCTTTATGGATTTCAGGGCAGTCCTGCAGTCCTGGTGCTCGCGGATCAAAGTGCAGATCAAAGTGCAGCTGGTTTCAGGGCTGGGCGGTTGTCAGCCTCCCAGGGAGTCCCCGAGGTGTCCGGATGCTCCTCCTGAAAGGCCAGATCTTACTTCGAGAGGGCTCTTGCAGTAGGTAATTACATATAGGACTGATGCCGGCAGGACCCTACTGAAAAATTTCTAGCTAGCAGTCCCTGGTGAGGGACCACCCCCACGTCAGGTGACCGGCGTCAGGGGCGTCGGTATAAAGGCGGGTCCTGGGCCCGCCTTGATTATTTCCTCCGTTAGCTCGTGCAGCACCTCGCGGAAAAGTTTGTGCCGGTCAGCCCTACCTCCGTCCAGTTTTTACCAAAAATCATTATTTTTCGACTAAGGTCAGTACTATCATCGGGTGTATGTGCTCACACCCTCCAAGCACAAGAATAGCATCTGTATGGGCTACCTCAACCTACCGCAGACAAGGACAGCCACTCCCTGTGCCTATTCTGCCTAGGCCCCGATCACCCAGTCGAGAAGTGCCAGCACTGCCTCAGATTCAACGTGGCTACCCGGAAAAGGTGACAGCAATCCCTGGAAGCCCATATTCTAAAGAAGAAAATGAGTTCTGTGGAGAAGGAGCTCAAAAAACTGAGGCAGGAGTTCAGTTACCCCGAAGGCCATCGGAAGAAGAAGGAGAGGCACCGGGACAAGGGCTCCTCCACCGTGTTTCCCTCGGGAGTCGCTGGGACGCAGGTAACATCCCCTCTGGGGGATTGCTCCTCGACGGCCGCCTCAGAGGTTTCCGAGGGGGCGTTGGCCCGTCTGTCTGGCTCGTGCTCGGGCCCTGCAGGCGCCTCTGGGCAGTTGGAGGCCTCAGCCCCTGGTTCGGCCACAGACTCGCGGCCTACCACTGTGGGCGACTCCACGGTGGCAGGCGTGGCTCCTCTGGCGTCCGCCTGGAAGGCGGTGGGCGTCCGACCCTCGAGCGCGCGCGGCCTCCATTCCACCTGACCAGGTCGATCACTCTACTTGGCCGCCTCCAGTGATGGCTGTCCCAAGTGGATGTCGGCTTTTCCGGCACCCGCCGAGAGCCTGCCTCTAAGCCTCACATCGGCTCATCTGACATCCGGCCGGCTAAGGAGCCGACGACGGATCCCCCCACATCCGTCGTACCCAGTTCCCCGCAGCCTTCGCTGCCATCTGGGGAACCAGTGTCTCCTCAACCCGACCCCGGGAACTTTTCCCCTCCATCCCCGGGCGAAGCTGGGAATCTTTTGCCTCTGTCAGTCCTTCGTCCACCTGGAGCGCCTTACCTGATGTTGGCTCCCCGGACACTGGCTCTGACGTCGGTACCTCCAGAGCCAGGGCCTCCGCCGTTGGCCCTGACGTCTGCCTTACCGACTCCGGGAGACATTCTGCTCCCATCGGGCCCTCCGGGCTCTCCACTATGGACCCGCCCGTGAGGCCTCCGGCTGGGCCGTCTGCTCCGGCAGCCCCTCCCGGTTCCCGAGTATCCTCCATCCTATTCGACACCGGTGTACCCAGGACTGCAGTATCTGGCGCCACAGCACCTGACACCAGGCTTCCTGATGCCGCAGTATTCGACGCCACAATACCTGATGCCAGGCTATCCGCAGCTAGGTTTTGGATACGCTCCATATGGTTATAACGCGTATTCTTATCCCTCGCCTCCTCCTCCTCCTCCACCGCCCTTGCTGCCACCTGTGGACCTGCAGGAGACTCTGGCCTCCTGGTGGGCTGAGGCCAAGGCTCAGCTCACCAAAGAGGTCGAGGCAACGCCTTCGTGACGGTGCGTCCCAGGTTCACGTCGTCCGGTGGCGCACTCCTCACCACCTCTGGACTCCAGGGTTCTTCCGTCTGGATCCAGAGAGGGCAGAGACACGCTTCCCGGGGACTTCCCAAGGGGTCCGTTCCTCCCCGGGTCAGGAAAGGGAGTCTTTCCCTTCTTCATCCTCCTCTTCACCCTCGGACTCTTCCGATGGTTGCTCTGAGAGAGACGACAAGCCTCGCTCTCCGTCGAAGCCCAGGCCAAGGACTCCTCTGAAGTCTCCTCCGGAGGATCCTTCTTTTACGGAGTTGCTTAGGAAAATCCAGGAGGTTCATCAGTGGCACTTCCTGGAACCAGATCCTCAGCATCTGAAACTCGCTGAACATCTAGATCTGCCCGTGACAGCTCCTACCTTGCCGCTGACCTCATTACCACAATATGGAAACAGCCATCAGCCTTAGCCCCACTTTCTAGGAAGTCGAATCGGCTATATCAGGCTCCAGAGGGTGTTGATTTCCTGGATTCTCACCCTCGTGCCGACTTGGTTGTGATTAGCACTGCTCATGGCCGGTCGGCGAACCCCAAACATCTTAGCTCGTCACCTCCTGATAAGGAATCACGCCTTCTGGACCAGTATGGGAGAAAGATTTATGCTTCCTCCACACTGGGGATCAGGACCCTGAACTATATCAGCCATGTGGGGGACTACCAGAAGGCCATTCTGACTCAGGCGGAAGCCAAACTGGACTCCTTGCCTGACTTCCAAGTCAAGCAGGAGTTGGCTGATCCCATCCGCTCTGCTCGTTCGGCCAGTCGACACATGCTACGTGCGACTTGCGATGCAGTGGACACTGCTGGGCAGAGCTCAGCTTTCGCTGTAGGCCTACGGCGTCATGCTTGGGTCCGTGTGTCAGGTTTGGTCCCGGAGGTGCAATCTGCTGTCCAGGAAGCATCCTTCCAGGGGTCGGTGCTTTTCAGGGGTGATATCAAGGACATCATCACCAATCTGCAAGAGAAGGGAACGTCTCTGAAGTCAGTTGATTCCATGTACCATCCCCATCAGCAGCAGCGCCATCCCTTTCGCAGACGGAATCGGCCAAAGGCGAAACCCCAGGGAAGGGGGGGGCCACAAAACGCTGGGCCCCCACAGCTGCCAAGCCCCCCCCGCCCAAAAAAGCAGCGTGTGCTTCAGCTGTGGCGCTGCCCCATGCCACCTGACTCCTTTCCTCTCCCACTGCCTCTGGACTCCCTGGAGGAACCGGTAGGAGGGAGGTTTTCCCTCCACCTTCCGGGATGGGAGAGGATAACTACAGATTTTTGGGTGCTCCAGCTCATAGCAGAAGGACACTCCATAGAGTTTCTTCAGAAACCACCCCGCCACCCCCCTCTGAAGTCATTGTATTCATGGGAACATCTTCTCTTGGTCCAGGAGGAAATCTCGGCTCTTCTGCTGAAGCAAGCGATAGAGCCTGTCCCCCTTCATCTGCAAGGGACGGGTTACTATTCCCATTTCTTCCTGGTCCCAAAGAAGACAGGAGATCTCTGACCAATTTTGGATCTCAGTTCCCTGAATCTTTACATAGAGTACAAAAGGTTCAGGATGCTCTCTTTGCAGAGCCTTCTGCCCCTCCTCCGGCCGGGTCAATGGCTTTGTGCTCTGGATATGCAGGATGCTTCAAACAACATGAAGTCTTGCTATATTATAGACATTAGCAGTTTGATCCAGCTCTAGAACTGCCCCGGAGTGAAATGGTTAAAACCATTCCAAAATAGAATTTTGGCACGAGAGCAGCTCTATCTGTGTCATTTCAAACTTGAACTGTCAGATTCTTTACTCGCCTCAGTGAACAGTCGCTCCAGAGATTTCTCCTTCTGCTCGGTTCATTTCTCGGTTTAAAAGTGTTTCGGTTGGATTTAACCGAGAATAGTTTTATTTTAACATCAAAACCGTTCGGTTCAAGCTCTATCTGTGGTAACCGTAAGTAAATGAAGGTTTTGTCTGTGTGAACTTGTAAGTTATCGGTTCGGTTTTGAACCGATCAGTGGGTTTAAAACTCATTTAAAACTAAAAGTTACTATTTTAGAGTGCGGTTCCGGTTCTTATCGGTTCTAAAAAGCAGTTTATTACGGTTTTCCAATACCAGTAACGGTTAGGAACCGATAAGGGTGTCTTGCCTGGCACTGCGTTAAAAGGGCAAGTTTTTGGTTAGGCTGGCATTATGTGTGAGAAACCCAAAAGAAAAACCGAGCCCTGGGTTTCAACACTGTGATGTTTGTGGGAAGTCTTTGCCAAGGCTGACCCACACCACATGTGTTTATTGTCTGAGGTTTGACCACCTCCAGTCAGACTGCCAGGTATGTAAGAATTTCCTGCAGCCACCCTGGAAAAAAGATTGGGCAGGCTCAGGGACGAGAAGCCAAAAAGTCCTGACCCGGATGGCCAGCCCAGTTCGGGTGCCAACCGAACCAGAGAGAAGCCCTCTAACCAGGGCCAGACTTCCTCGGCAAAGAAAAGCTGGTTCTGAGGAACCAATTCCAGTAAAGAAAACAAGAAAATCAGCAGGTCTGGGTCCAAAATTCCTTCTCCAACTGCTGCAGAGATAGCAAAAGCCATACAAATTGTCCAGTCACTGTCTCAGGGTCCGTCCGAACCACCACTATCTGGTAAAAGGTCGGTTCGTCCGGTCCCAGTGGTTCAGGATTATGATATTGAGGGAGGGGGAGGAGGATTATGAACAGTATGAATGTGGCTGGGAAGGTCTGGGTGTGCCCATTGAACTGGACATCTCCCCAGACAGACCTTTAGAATCTCCCGCTATGCTGTCTGAGTCCCCATCTCATTTGATGTTTTATATAAAAAGTTGCTGAAACCCTCCAGCTTCCTTTAGAAGAGGCTGTGGATGAGCAAGAGGAGCCTGATTTTGTAGAAATGATGGATATTCCAGAGTCTAGGAGAGTGTCTATTCCTTTACATAAGTCTTTTAGAAACAAACAATTAAAATTTTAAAAGCTCCTAATTCTGTGCCTCCTGTAGATAAAAGATGGACAGAAGGTATACATTGTCAGGCCCTGATACAGAATTCCTTTCTCAGCAATGCAGTCATGTTGGGGTAGTTCAGGCTGCTGCCTGTGATAAAGCTAATATTCCTTGGCTTCATCCTCCTGACAAGGATTCCAGGAAGATTGATGCCATGGCAAAAAAACAGTATATGGCAGCCTCTCTGGGACTCAGGCAAGCAAATTATATGGCTTATGTAGCTAGGTATCAGAAATCTAGATGGGATATTGTTATGCAATTGGCCAAGCAGTCCCATGGCCAGCTG
Source organism: Neoceratodus forsteri (assembly GCA_016271365.2). Classification (NCBI taxonomy): domain Eukaryota; kingdom Metazoa; phylum Chordata; order Ceratodontiformes; family Ceratodontidae; genus Neoceratodus; species Neoceratodus forsteri. Next base: position 1,422,529,894 of record CM028129.1, read on the forward strand.
GCTAGTGAACTAGAACAGGTGGCTGCTGATGGCATTGAAGCCTCTAAGGTTCAGTTTCATGCTGCTGTGGATGTTAATGATGTTTCCTCTAGGGTCATGGCCACATCTGTAGCTTTTCGTAGGTTGGCCTGGCTCAGGTGTACTAGTTTGTCACAGGATACCCAGACTAAGGCTATGGATTTTCCTGTGGTGGGAAATTCTCTGTTTGGAGAGCAGACAGAGAATTACATGAAAAGATGGATGAATATAGGACTACTTACAAGAGTGCCCAGGCTAAGGCGGCAAGCCACTCCTCAAGGCATGCCCCAGGGGTAGGGGTAAGCCTTTTCACAGGCTTTCTACCAGACTCAGGCCTCCTCTGCCTATGCTCAGAGGGGCTTCTTCAGAGGCAGGGCAGGCGAGGGGTGGGCAGACCTGCTCCCACTCCCCAGCCTAAAGCTCCTGAAACAGGCACCCTGATGGGGTGCCCAGGGCCAATTCTCCTGTACCAGTAGGGGGCAGGCTGGCTTACTTCAGTCAGAATTGGGCTTCTTTAACCTCAGACAAGTGGGTTCTGGAAGTAGTAAGCCAGGGTCTGGTTCTCAGCTTCAAAAAGTTTCCCAAGTTGAGAAGCAGACTTTTTCTACCTGCAAGTGCTTCAGAGACCCGCTCTGGAAACAGAGGTCTCATCCCTGTTAGCTCTCAGAGCAGTAGAAAGGGTTCCTCCCTGCATCAGGGCAGGGGTCTGTATTCAGATACTTCCTTACCCCAAAAAGACAGGAGAATGGCGGCCCATTTTAGATCTCAGATATCTGAACAAGCATCTTTTGAAACCAAAGTTCAAAATGGTAACTCTGGCAATGATTTTACCTTCCCTAAGGCCAGGGACGGCTAGCCTCCCTGGACCTCAAGGATGCCTATTTCCATGTCCTAATCAGAAGATCCCATCGAAAGTACCTCAGATTCAAACTGCCCTCAGGTCATTACCAGTTCAGAGCAATGCCCTTCGGCCTTACCTCTGCTCCAAGGGTATTCACAAAGTGTCTAGCAGTGGCAGTGGCCCACTTAAGGAGGCAGAGGATTGCTGGTTTTCCCTATCTAAATGACTGGCTCATTGTAGTCCAGTCCCCAGAACAGGTAAAATCTCACCTGCAGGTCACCCAGCCGCTTCTCACCTCCCTGGGTTTTCTGCTAAACCTACCAAAGTCGGTTCTGGAACCAGTCCAGGTATTCACCTTTATAGGGGCAGAATTGGACACAAAGCTAGCCAGAGCCTTTCTTCCCCCAGAAAGGGTAAGGAATTTAGTGGCTCTGGCCTCTTCCTTCACTCTGCAGGTCTCTCGACCAGCAATACACTTTCTGCAGCTCCTGGGGCACATGGCTGCATCTACAGCTGTTGTGCAGGGAGCCAGATTTCAGATGAGAGACATTCAGTTTCACTTGAGAACCTTTTGGTCTCAGAGAAGAGCCCCCTTTCCAAGTTGGTCCCAGTGACTCGAACCTTGATCCTAGCTCTCCAGTGGTGGCAGGATCAGAGCAATTAAGGCGGGGGTCCCCTTCATTTCCCTTCTCACGACTTGACTCTCACTACAGATGCTTCCCTTCTGGGTTGGGGAGCCCACATGGGCGACCTTTCCACTCAGGAGTTTGGTCCCCCAGGAATCTCTGCTCCACATCAATTTGCTGGAACTCAGAGCTGTCTTTTAGCTCTTCAAGCTTTTTCTGCATCTGTCCACGACAAGGTGATACAAGTCAGAACAGACAACACCACAACAATGTGGTACATCAACAAACAGGGGCACTCGGTCTTGACCTTGTGCACCGAGGCAATGAAGTTGTGGTCTCTGGCCTATTCCTGAACACTTCCCTCATAGCAGTTCATCTTCCAGGAAGGACAATGTCCTAGCGGATGCCCTCAGCAGGATTTCCCAGGGCCATCACGAATGGTCCCTGGACTCTCAAGTGCTGGGATAGTTTTTGCCAGGTGGGGCATCCTCAGATAGATCTTTTGCAGCCCCAGACAATCACAAACTTCCTCTGTTCTGTTGCAGGCCTCCAGTGCTGGGCTCAGTTCCCTGGATGCCCTTCTTCTGGATTGGGAGGAAGTTCCTCTATGCTTTCCCCTTTCCTTTCCTATTCAAAGTACTAGTCAAAATCAGATCTCAGCCTTGCAGGGTGATTCTGATTGCCCGGATTGGCCAGGCAGCCCTGGTACCCACTCCTTCTGTCTCTGACAGTCCTTCTTCCCTGTGCCTCCCCAGGAATCACAATCTGTTGACTTGTGCCCAGGGAGGGTTTGGTATCCGGACCTCAATCCCTCAACCTCAAGGCCTGGCTCTTGAGGAGTTAGAGTTTGCTGATTTACACCTCTCTCAGGGTGTTCTTGAGATCCTAAAGGCTTCCAGAAAGCCTTCCACTAGGGCTACTTATAGTTCTAAATGGAAAAGGTTTTCCATTTGGTGTGCTGGGAAAAATATTTCCCCAGAATCTGCTGAATTGCCCATTTTGTTAGATTACATGGTACATCTTAACTCCTTGGGTCTCGGACCAGCTACCCCGAGACTTCATTTGGCAGCTGTGTCTGCTTTTGTGTCAGCAGGAAAGTCATCCCCTCTTTCCTCTCACCCTCTGTTTTTTGGGGGATTACTCCATACTAATCCTCCCTTTTGGGAACCGGCCCCTGCTTGGGACCTTAATGTTTGCATTGCCCAGTTAATGCAACCCCCTTTTGAACCTGTCTTCTGCAGAGCTTAAGTACCTAACTTGGAAAACTGTTTTTCTAGTGGCTATCACTTCTGCCAGACGCATAAGTGAATTGCAAGCCTTGTCAGTGGAGACTGACTTTATTTCTTTCCACAGGGATAAGGTAGTCCTTAGGACTAATAGGAAGTTTTGCCTAAGGTGGTTTCAGATTTCCATCTTGATCAATCCATCTCCCTTCCAGTATTTTTCACTGATCACTCCTCTTCGGTGAGAGGAGGTTGCACAGCCTGGATGTTAAGAGAGCTCTTAGTTATTATATAGAGCGTACCAAAGGTCACAGGTTCGAATCCCTCCAACTTTTCCTTTCCTATGGTGAAGTTGGGAAAGGCAAACCTACCACTAAGAGATCAATAGCCAGGTGGATTGTCTCTTGTATCCAATTTTGTTATCAGAAAGTGGGCAGAGCCCCCGCCCCGGTTTGAAGGCTCATTCTACCAGGGGTACAGCTGTGTCTCTAGCTGCTGCCAGAGATATCCCTTTATTAGAGATTTGCCAGGCTGCTACTTGGAAAACAGTACACACTTTTACCAAGCATTACTCCCTGGATGTCCAGACCAAGAGAGATGCTCGCTTGGCACAGCTGTTCTTCAGAGCCTATTCCCTAAGTAGGTTCTGCCCCTCCTCCATGGAGGTACTGCTGTGTATTCTGCTAATGTCTATAATATAGCAAGACTTCATGTTGTTTGAAGAAAAAATTACTCACCTTAGTAATGTTGTTTCTTCTAATGGAGTCTTGCTATATTATAGACCTCCCCCCCAACCTGCCCCTCTCAGAACCTCTACTTGGTGGGGTGCGGGCAACTCAGTGTGGGCACTACTTATGTTCTGTTAGCATTTTGTCCCCTTTGGGACTTTGGGGGTGTGTATGTGTACGCGTGTGTGTGTTTTATTATACTTATGTTCCATTTTCATATTATTAGAATGGTGTTAGTATTTCTGGTCCCCTGACTTGAGTCTTGGGTGTTGGGACCATCAATGGTTGTTATTATTTAGGTAGCCATTTGGCTAGTGTAGGTTACAGCTTCCACACAGACCTTAGTGAGTTTGGCTCGTAAAGATCTGACAGTTCAAGTTTGAAATGACACAGATAGAGCTGCTCTCGTGCCAAAATTCTATTTTGGAATGGTTTTAACCATTGCACTCCGGGGCAGTTCTAGAGCTGGATCAAACTGCTAATGTCTATAATATAGCAAGACTCCATTAGAAGAAACAACATTACTAAGGTGAGTAATTTTTTCTTATCTGCACATTCCCATTCGCCTATCTCATCGCAAATGCCTTCGTTTTGCGTTCCAGGGGGACCACTACCAGTTCAAGGCGCTCCCGTTTGGTCTAGCCTCGGCCCCCCGAGTATTTACCAAATGCCTGGCTGTGGTGGTGGCCTACCTGCGTACCAGGGGAGTGCAGGTTTTCCCGTACCTGGACGACTGGCTCCTGGAGGCCTCATCCGGGGAGGAACTCCTGCTTTTCCTGTCCCTTACCCAGCAGGTTTTTTGCCTGCCTGGTTATTACCATCAACCATTCCAAGTCTCATCTGGACCCATCCCAGAGGCTACAGTTTATTGGGGCGATCCTCGATACAACCATGGGCAAGGCCTTCCTGCCTCCGGACAGGGCATCCACCCTTCAGACCCAAGCAAGTCTGTTGTCCGACCGCAGGATGGTCTCTGCGAGGTCGGTCCTTCACCTTCTCGGGCTCATGGCGGCTGCTATCCGACGGTACCTCGCGCTTGACTCCACATGAGGATCTCTCAGTGGACTCTACACTCTCAATGGGATCAGCTAGTGGACGACCTAGATCACTCAGTTCTGATCTCCTCGCCGATGATCGAGACTTGCAATGGTGGATGGTTCGAGAGACCTGTTTCGGGAGTTCCTTTCTCATCCTCCTCTCCCAGACTCTAACCACAGGCCTCAGGGAAGGTTGGGGAGCCCATCTAGGCCCTCATCGGACCCAGGGCTCCTGGTCCAAGCTAGAACAAGCTCTCCACATCAGTGTGCTTGAGCTTCGGGCAGTGTTGTACGCTCTCCAAGCCCTTCACCCATACATCCTTCCCGGCCACCTAGCTGTCCAGACGGACAACATGTGCGTGGTGTGGTACATCAACAAGCAGGGAGGGACTCGGTCCTACCTTCTATGCAGGGAGGCAATGAGGGTTTGGGATTGGGCAACACAACACGACCTTCACCTCACTGCAGTTCACGTTCCGGGAGTCGACAACACCCTGGTAGACAAGCTAAGTCGCTCTTCTGCTCTGACTCACGAGTGGGAACTGGACCATGGGGTCCTAGACAGTATCTTCCAACTTTGGGGAACACCACAGGTCGACCTGTTTGCATCCCTCCAAATGCAAAACTTCCCATCTTCTGCTCGCTCGTTCCAGAGTGAGGCACTTTTTGGAGTGACACTCTGTCTCTAGACTGGAAGGACAGATTCGTCTATGCCTTTCCCCCAATTCCACTTATCCCATGAGTCTTGCAGAAACTAGCTTCAGAAAGAGTGAGAATGATTCTGATCGCTTCTTTCTGGCCCAGGCAAGTCTGGTTCTCTCTTCTACAACAATATTCAGAGGATCCTCCTCTTCCTCTTCCTCTATCTCGAGGTTTGTTGACCCAGGATCAGGGGACCCTGGTCCATCCAGGCCTCAAATCCCTTCAACTGCATGCATGGCTCCTGCAGACCTAGCCCAATCCCATTTTGGAATGTCTCTCAAAGTGGCGGACATTTTAGTGGAGGCCAGAAAACCCTCCACCAGATCCACTTATGCCATGAAGTGGAAAAGATTCACTATTTGGGCCGCTTCCAAGAATGTGGAACCTCTCTCATGTTCAGCGGGACTTCTGCTAGAGTATCTACGTCATCTGTTTGACCTGAGTCTCAGCCATTCCTCTCTGAAGGTACACATGGTGGCCATTTCGGCCTATCATGTTCCCTTTGCAGACAAGGCTTTTGCTCAACTGGAGGTCTCCAAGACCTTTCTCAGAGGGGTCCTCCATCTGAGGCCCCCCATCTGTACTCCTGCTCCCCCTTGGGACTTGAACTTTGTTCTCGAGAAATGTACTCTCCCTCCCTTCGAACCTGCAGCTTCTGCGGATTTGAAGTTCCTTTCGTGGAAGACTCTCTTCTTGGTGGCCATTACTTCGGCTTGCAGAATCTCCGAGCTCCAGGCCCTGATATGTAAAATTCCGTACTTGATTTTTCACAAGGAACGAGTTGCTCTTCGCATGAATCCTAAGTTTCTCCCTAAAGTAGTAGCCGAGTCTACCCTAAATCAGTCCATAGAGTTACCTGCCTTTTTTACGCAGTACTCTAATCAAGGGGAGTATTTACTCCATACTATGGATGTTCACTGGATTCTGAGATACTACACCAACAGGACGAAGGATCTCCGAAAGACTGATCAGTTGTTCGTCTCTTTTGCTCACAAAAGGGAAGGCAGTGCTGTTTCCAAGCAATGCCTGTCTAAGTGGTTGGCTCATTGCATCAATTTCTGTTATGACAAATACAACAAGACCCTCCCGGGTCAAGTCAGAGGCCACTCCACAAGAGGAGTAGCTGCCTCAGCGGCTTGTTTCAAGAATGTGTCTGCGGCAGACATATGCGCTGCCGCCACCTGGACTTCTGTCCATACCTTCCGAAACACTACAGTTTGGATGTTGCCTCTCGTCGTAGAGCAGGCTTCAGGCTGGCTGTTTTGCAAGGCCTCCTATCTTGAGACTTGCACAACCAGAACTACCTTTTGGAATAGTTTTCCTCCTCCCGGTGCCTCTCTTTGTTCCAGACTGCTTGGGATTCAGTCCTATATGTAATTACCTACTGCAAGAGCCCTCTCGAAGTAACGTAGTTCGTAGAACTTACCTTAACAGTAGATCTTGAGAGAGGCTCTTGCAGTAAGATAACTACTCTGCCCTCCATCCCCTAGGCTTTTTCAGCTCCTTTTCCATTGAAGGAAATATCTGCTTCTCTCTCGTCCGGCCTCTTTTGGCCTGTGGTGGGAAAAGAACTGGAAGGCGGTGTCGGGACTACCCTTTATACCGGCGTCCCCTGAGCGCTGGTCACCTGACATGGGGGCGGTCCCTCGCCGGGGACTGCTAGCTAGAAATTTTTCTGTGGGGTCCTGCCGCCTGCCGGCGTCAGTCCTATATGTAATTACCTACTGCAGGAGCCTCCCTAGAAGATCTGCTGTTACGGTAAGTTCTTACATAACTGTACTTTCTGGCCCCTCCCCCGACATCGGCCCATCATCCTGAGAAGCCAACGCCAGGCCCAAGGGATATGCCTCACTCGGATTCCAGTTCTTCAAATTCTGACCAAGAATCAGATTCCGGCTCTTCCTCCTCAGCTGAGTTTTTTTTTTTTTTTTTTTTTTTTAACTCCACCTGTCGAGGATCCACAATCCAAAGAATCCCCAAAGTCTTCCCCTGGAGGATCCTTCTTTTGCAGATCTCTTGTGGAAAATCACAGAGGTCTATGATTGGAAATTGGATGAGCAGGACCCTAAGAGGTGGCGTCTCGTGGAACACCTGGATATGCAGGCGTCAGCACCAGTTCTGACCCCACCTTGGTTGGAACCTCATGAAGACTTGGCTACAGCCATCTGGATGAGGCCATCCTCAATTCTGGTGGTAGCCAAAAAGGCTGAACGCACCTACCACACCCCCGAAGGGAAGGATCACCTCAGTGTGCACCCTAAAAGAACACTCTGTCATCATTGCGGCAGCTCACAACAAATCATCCAAGCCCCGACACATGAGTACTTCCCCTCCGGACAAAGAGTCTTGCCAGTTGGACCAGTTCTGGAGGATGTTTTACTCTTCCTCCACGCTGGCTATGAGGGCCCTGAACTACATAGACCACATTTTGTTCTATCGAAAGTCTCTTTTTGCTCAACTGGAACTGGCCATTGAAGCCCTCCCAGATTCCGAATCGAAAGCCGTATTGGCGGATTTGATTCGCTCAGCTAAGGTGGCCTGCAGGCATTCCCTTCGAGCCACCTGTGACACTGTTGATTCCTCGGCCCGGGGGGGGGTGGAGCCTGCCGTGGCAGTCAGCCTCCAGCACTTTTCATGGTTAAGGGTGTCTGGTCTAACCCAGGATGTTCAGTCAGCCATACAGGATGCTCCCTTTAGGGGACCCGTCCTGTTCGTGGGGTGATGCGCAGGGTATCATAACATCCCTGCAGGATAAAGGCAAGGCCCTTTGATCGGTGCAGACTATGTACCGCCTGAAATTTCAGACAAAAAGACTTTTCACCGGCAAGGGCAGCCGAAGCAGCAACAAACAGCCCAACGTCAGACCAAACGTTAGGCACAGCATACCTCAGCTGCCACCCCAGCTAAGTCCCAGAGAGCTTCGGGGCAGCTCTTCCCACCCTTCCTCCCTTGCATGAGTCACAATCTGCCTCTCCTCCTCTAGATATGTCAGGATTGCCAGTGGGTGGAAGATTTGCTTGTCATTGGCTAGGGTGGCAGGCAGTGACAACCGATTCTTGGGTCCTTCAGCTCATAGAGCAAGGCCAAACTCTGGAGTTTGTAGAAAAACCTCCAGATAGGCCTCCAGCCCAATCGCACTACCCGAAGGTGCACATTTCTCTCCTTCGAGAGGACGTTCAGGCTCTATTACAAAAGGACGTAATGGAGCCGGTTCCTGTGCATCAGGAAGGAAAGGGGTATTACTCCCATTTATTCCTGGTTCCCAAAAAGAGGGGGGATCTGCATCCCATTTTGGACCTCAGCACTCTGAACCTGTGCAAGGGTCAGTGGTTCTGTACCCTGGATATGCAGGACGCTTACCTGCATATCCCCATCTTCCAGGCCCACCGTCACTACCTCCGGTTCTCCTTTCAGAGGGAACACTTCCAGTTCAAGACCCTACCTTTCAGCATGTCCTCGGCATCTCGAGTCTTCAAAAAGTGCCTGGCGGTAGTGAAGGTGGCCCTAAGACAGCAGTGCCACTGTGCGTTCCCTTACCTCAATGACTGGCTTCTGTCAGCCCCGTCGAGGGAACAGTTGGAACTTTCCCTTTCTGCAACCCTGGACCTCTTTTGTCAAGTGGGGATCACGATAAATTTTTCGAAGTCCCAGCTGGTCCCTTCCCAACACCTGCAATTCATTGGGGCAGTGTTGCACACAGCCATGGGTATGGCTTTCCTCCCACCCGACAGGGTGAAACCTTGCAGAAACAGGCACGTACAGTGGCCTCTAGCAGGAGAGTCTCGGCCAGGTCGATTCTTTCACTGTTAGGCCTCATTGCAGTGGCCATTCCCACGGTGCCTTTAGCCAAGCTCCACATGCGTATTTTGCAGTGGACGCTCAGGGCACAGTGGGGCTAGAGGTTGGATGAGGACCAGATGGTTCTGGTCTCCAGTTTCATGCAGAGGGATCTCTCGTGGTGGCAGAATCTTTGAGATCTCACCGGGGGGTCCTCTTTCAGACCCCTCCTTCCTCCCAGACTCTGACTACGTATGCATCGGGATTGGGTCGGGGTGCGCATCTGGGGGACCTCAAAACTCAGGGCAAGTGGTCCTAGATGTAGCTCTCTCTACACATCAGTGCGTTGGTGATGAGAGTGATGTTGTACACCCTTCAAGCTTTTCAACACCTGCTTCTCCAGGGCACCCTGTAGCCCAGTTGGACAACATGTGTGTGGTCTGGTATCTCAACAAGCAAGGAGGCACCCGGTCATACCCCCTATGCAGGAAGGCGATGCGGGTGTGATACTGGGCTGTTCGCTTCTTCAGCAGCTAGCAGTGGAGCCTGTGGTTCCCTTACCTCTCTGCAGCAACCTCCTGACCCAGGAGGAGGGCACGCTGGTCCATCCAGGTCCCTTCACCTTCATGCGTGGCACCTCAGGACATAGCTGCTTCATGCTTCGGAATTTCTCCTAGAGTGGCTCAGATCATCATGGAGGCTAGGAAGCCATTTACAAGGACTACTTATGCCATGACGTGGAAGCGGTTTGGGCCACTGCAAAGGGTTGGGACTCCTTTTTGTGCCCTGTTCCGGCGGTCATTGAATATCTCCTGCACCTCTACGATGCGGGCCTAGGCTATTCTTCGCTGAAGGTCCATTTGTTGGCTATCTCTGCCTACCATACCGTGGTAGATGGCAAGACAGTAGCTCAGATGGAACTTTCCTGAAGGGGAATTTGCATTTTAAACCTCTGGTGTGCAGCCCCTCGCCACCGTGGGATCTTAATTTTATTTTGGAAAAGTTGTCGCTGCCTCGTTTTGAACCGGCTGGTTCTTGTGATATGCGCTATTTATCGTGGAAAGCACTTTTCTTAGTGGCAGTCACTTCAGCTCGAAGGATTTCAGAGCATCAGGCCCTGATTTGTAAGGAGCCTTATTTGATTTTCCACAGGGACTGGTTTGATCTCCGTACCAACCCTAAGTTTTTACCTGAAGTGGTTTCTCAGTTTACGTTGAACCAGTTGATTCAGCTGCCAGTGTACTACCCCGAGCATTCCAGTTGGGGAGTAGTGCTTCTTCACACTTAAGATGTTCACAGAATTTTGTGTTACTACAATAACAGGACAAAATGTGTCCAAAAAACAGATCAGCTTTTCGATTCTTTTGCACCCAAGAGGGAGGGTGCGGCAGTTACCAAACAATGTTTATCCAAATGGCTGGGAAACTGCATTACCTTTTGTTACCAGAAATATGGTAAAACCCTCCCGGGGGAGGTTAAGGGGCATTCCACTAGGGGTATGGCTGCCTCTACTGCTTATTTCAGGAATGTGTCTGCCGCTGACATCTGTGTCACGGCTACCTGGAGTTCAGTCCACACTTTCACAAAGCATTACAGTCTGGACATTTTATCTAGGCACAGGACAGGTTTTGGCCTAGCTGTGCTTCAGGGTCTCCTGTCTTAATTTCCCTGTCCCTTTAGCAGGTATTCTTTCCTGTCTCCTCTGTTTCAGGTTTTCTTCTGATTCACATTGCTAGGGACTTAGTCCTCAAGGTGATTACCTACTGCAAGAGCCCTCTCAAAGTAAGATAGTACAGTTACGTAAGAACTTACCGTAACAGTAGATCTTCGAGAGAGGCTCTTGCAATAGGTAACCTCTTTCCCTCCCTCCTTCCCATTACTGTATTCCGCTCTTTCTTTATGGGCTCATTCTGAACTCCAGAAGCCTCTTGTCCTTTCTCCTGTCGCACCTCCTCAGAGTCTCCGGCGGGAGAACTGGAAGGCGAGCGTGGGAACTACCCATTATATAGGGTCATGCTGAAGTCGGCCACGTGACGTCGGGTGGGCAGTCCCCCGTTAGATACTGCTGGCTAAAGTTTCCGTGTGGTCCTCATGCCAGGGGGCGCAGTCCTCAAGGTGATTACCTACTGCAAGAGCCTCTCTTGAAGATCTGTTACAGTAAGTTCTTATGTAACTGTACTTTCTACAGTTAATAACTGCACTAGGAATCTTGTTAAAAAAAGTGGTAGCCCTATATACAAGTGATCTTTGGCCTATGGTTTTCCTATAGAAAGGAACCTTTAATAAACCTAAAGTCTGTGGCCTTTTTACCTTAGTACCCTGCGAGCTAGTGAAAAGGGATTGAATAGTTGGAGGAAGAAAACCCTTAAAACCTTTGAAGACAAAGGTAGCCATCTTAATATTAATCCTCTCCATCAAGGAAGGACAATTGGCTTCTTTCAACAAGCTGCAATTATGTGTTCTTAGGGGTAAGACCTGTCATAAACTTAATATGCTATGATATGTAAATTGTAACTTGTGTAATACTTTTTCACTTGCACCCGAGTACACCATTAAACCATAATCAAAAGTGCTGAGCAAAAAACTATGTGCCAATAATTTGCAGGACTCAGGAATTAAATAGTCTTGCTCTAAATAACATTCCCAACCTTTGATGTATTCTCTTTACCAAACTCACAACATGAGGTTCAAAAGATAGTTTTGAGTCAAGTATGACCCCTAAAAAACTAAAGCCAACTACAAGTTCTATCTTATCCCCCCTTAAGGTCAACAATTGAGGCATTGATGTCCCTTTTGGGGGCTTCAGGCTTTTTGGGCCTGATGTGCAGGATATTATTAATGACCTGCAGGCCTCTGGCTATTAAGTCTGTCCACTCTGTTTATCGCACACAGCCCAGGAGTAGACAGAGGTCTTCCTTTCGCAAGCTTTCCCAGAAAGCTGGGTTAGGGACCAGATCCCAGGGTAAACACCGAGCAGGGTCTGCCTTGCCTGCCCCTTCCTCCACCACTGGGCTCTCTCCCAAGAGCCCCAGAGGTGGAGGTGTGGCTCCGGCTGCCAGATCTGCTTCAGCATGACTCCTTGCTGGCTCCCCCCCATCACAAGGCAGGAGGCGGTGGTATGGGGTTGTTTCTCTCTCCACTTGAAACAGTTGGGCGGTCTCACTTCAGATGCTTGGGACCTACAACTAATAGAACAGGGCCATGCTCTAGAACTTCTAGAACAGCCTCCGGACATCCCTCCTGTTCCCTTAAACTTATCCTCCAGACCACATACCAGTGCTTCTAGAGGAAGTGCATACATTGCTGTACAGAGGGCAATAGAGCCAGTACCCCAGTAGCAAAGGAACAAGGGGTTCTACTCCTATTTCTTCCTCATTCCCAAGTCCACAGGGGACATGCAGCCCATTTTGGACCTCAGAGACCTAAACTTCTACATCCAATACAAGAAGTTCAGAATGATCACTCTGCAGGGTCTGCTGCCTCTTCTGAAGCAGGGCAATTGAGTATGGTCTTACTTCGAGTGGGAGCTCTTGCAGCAGGCTATAACAGTCAGGACTATGCCGAAGGCACTAGGAACCTATGGAAAAACTTCTCAGCCAGCAGTACCAAGCAGGGACCACCCCCAACGTCGGCTCCGGCCCGACGTCAGCCCTGGTACAAAAGGGGGCAGACCCAGCTCCACCTCAGTTCTTTTCCCACCACGTCCCACACACGTGAGAAGAAGCCTATGCTACTCAGCTTGCCAGGAAGAGCAAACAACATTATTTTTGCCCATTTGGTACAATTTTTTGACTTTTTTTTCAGTACTTCTCGACGGATGTCTTCATTGTTGTTGGTCTCTTTGGAGATACACCAGAACAAGTGTGACAGCGGATGGCAGGTCCCTTCTAAAGACGGGCACAAGCGCTGCATCTTTTGCCTCAGGCCGGACCATGATACCATGGCCTGCTCAGCCTGCCAGGCGTTCACCAGCCGGACCCGGTTCTGATGTCTCAAGGCCCTGAAGGCTTTTTTGTTGAAGAAGAGGATGGATCTGTACACTTCGGAGCAGGGGAAGCACAAGGAGAAGACCAAGTGCTATGGGAAAGACTAGTAGGTCCCGGCACCAGTCCCGGTTGCGGTCCCGTTCTCACTCGCTGCCCTCACCAAGAAGGCCTGTGTTTCCTCGTGCCCAGGTGAGCGTCTGAAGTCGTCCCAGGCCAAGGCTGGCCCATCGGGGGAGAAGCCGGCCAAGCCTAAGCCGACCCCGCTAGGGGTCTCCACCAAAACCTTGGAGGTGAAAGCTTCAGCTCCACCTCCCAAGGCACTGGCGCCGCCTGCTAAAGGCATGCCTCCAGAGCTGAAGGACTCTCCAGCGCCCCCCAGCAGCACCCGTCGTCGGTCCCACCACCGGCCTTGGTTGAAAAGCGAAGGGTTCGGCGTGTACCGGAAGAACCCGGTGTCCCCGTCTCCCAAGTCTCCCTCCCGGGCTCCCAGGAGGGCTCCCCTTCAAGGGCTGACATCCCGGATACTCCCTTTCTGGGCCGAGCAGCTGAAATTTTCACGAAGGACGAGCTGCAGGAGTTGTTCTCCTTTTGGTGGGGGCAGGTCCAGAAGCCGGCCCAGTCACCGGTACCGGACCCGGCCGGAAAACCACAGCCTGGAGGTGAGCCTTCCCCGAGGATTTCCCCCGAGCGGCCGCCTACACCTCCACCCAGGGCTCGTTCCCGCTCCCGGTCCAAAGACCACTGCCGACGCTCCAAGGACTCTGGAGACCGTCGCCGGTCCAGGTCTCGAACTCACAGCCCTACTCGTTCCTCTGGGCGAGAACGCTCCCGACATTGGTCCTTTGACAGACGTCGGTCCATGCTCCGTCGCCGGTCTTGGGACCGAAGCCGGTCTTCGGACCGACGTCAGTCACCCAGCTACAGACGACAGAAGGAGACTGGTCACAAGGAGAGATCAGACTATTCCAGACCTAGTAGTCGGTCCTCCTCTTCTTCATTGGCATCCTCTTCCTCTTCCTCTTCCTCTTTTGGGATTGGGGGATCCCCGGGAAAGAAGGACCAGCCTTGCTCGCCTCCGGACGATCTGACCTTTATGGATGTCATGAGGCATATCCAGGCCTCCAATGAGTGGGAAACGGAGGACCTGGATCTGGAACGCCGAAGGTTGGCCAAATGCCTGAGGCAAAAGGAGCCGAAACCATTGGTGGTACCTTCTTTCATGGATACTTTCCAGGACCTGACCCAGACTACCTGGAAGCATTCGACCTCCATCCCGGCTGTTCCCAAGAAATCAGACAGGCTGTATAAGGCCCCGAGGGCAGAAGCCTTTTTAGCAGAAAACCCTCAGGCGGACTTTTCGGTCATTACGGCTGCCCATGACAAGTCCAAGCAGCCGAAACACCTTACCTCGCAGCCTCCCGACCTGGAGTCTCGGTATTTGGACCAGGTGGGCAAGAAGGTTTACTCTGCCTCCACCTGCTCCATCCGGTCCCTCAACTTCCTGACGTGTATGGTCCAGTACCAGAATGTTCTGTGGGAGAGGGGGCAAGAGCTACTGAGAGCCATGCCAGATTCCAAGCAGAAGACAGAACTTCTGGACATACTTAAATCGGGATCCGACGTGGGTTCTCATGTCCTGAGGGCCTCGTACGACACTGCAGATATGGCAGCCCAGGCGGCCACTTCAGGGGTCTGTCTTCTGCGCCATGCCTGGTTAAGAGTTTCGGGCTTTCACCAGGATCTGCAGTCCGGTATCAAGGATCTGCCATTTCAAGGTACCGTGTTGTTTGGGCAGGAGACGGAATCTCTAATTTCATGTCTTCAGTCCATCTGGTCGGTCCGCCAAATGTACCGAGGCAACCAGCGATGGCAACGGAAATGGCTTTTTCGCAAGCCCTCAGGTGGTCAAGGTGGACAAACCCGTGGTAACCAGCAGAGTCAGAGAGGCAGCTTCTGTAGGAGAGCTGGTAACCAGCAACTTGGAGGCGCTCCTAACCGTGGGCCCAAGTCCTCCCAGGCCTCTCTGCCTATGCCCAGCTCAGCCCAATGACTCCCTTCCGCCCCCCTCCTCCAAAGGAAGACTCCGGGGAGATGGTCGGGGGCCGCATCTCCCTTCATCTCGAAGGGTGGAGCTTGATAACTGCAGACCAGTGGGTCCTGGATATTATCAGGAGAGGACATACGCTAGAGTTCACGGAGTTCCCTCCAAATACTCCACCAAAGTACTCCCGATATCATCCTTCTCACATCCCACTTATAGAAGGGAAAATTCAGACCCTCTTGCAGAAAAAGGCAATAGAGGTAGTCCCCTTGAATCAGCGGGGAAAGGGGTTTTAGTCCCACTTCTTCCTGGTCCCAAAAAAGACGCAGGATCTTCGACCCATTCTGGACCTCAGCTCTCTCAGTCTCTTTATAGAGTACAAAAGGTTCAGGATGGTGACACTTTCAGGTCTGTTTCCCCTGCTGCACCAAGGAGACTGGCTCTGCTCCCTAGACATGCAGGATGCATGTATGCATATCGGGATCTTCCCTCCCCATCGGAAGTTTCTAAGGTTCCACTTCCGAGAGGAGCACTACCAATTCCGAGTTCTTCCGTTCGGCCTCTCCTCAAGTCTTCACAAAGTGCTTGGCAGTGGTGGCTGATGCTCTAAGGCGTCAGGGGCATTACGTCTTCCTCTACCTCGACGATTGGCTACTTATGGCCCTGTCCAGGTCAAGCCTGCTTCAGGCTCTTGGAGATGCCTGTACTCTGTTCTGAGAGCTGGGGATCACCCAGAACCTTCAGAAATCATCCCCCGAGCCCAGTCAAAATCTCATTTTCATTGGAGCAATCCTGGATTCTGTCCAGGGCATGGCCTTTCTACCCCCGGACAGGGGTGATCGCCTGCTGGAGATTGCTGAATGGATCTCAGTAACTCCTCAGGTTCCAGCAAGGAACTTTCTCAGGCTGCTGGGGCACATGGCGGCGGCCATTCCGGTCACTCCTCTGGCCCGCCTCCACATGCAGGTCCCACAGTGGGACCAGGACTCCGATGATCTAGACTTTCTAGTCAGGATCACCGAGTCATTCAGGAGAACTTTGCTTTGGTGGATGGACCCCCGGAATTTGGAGAAAGGGGTCTGGTTTCGTCCGGAGCCACCAGGTCAGACCCTTACGACAGATGCACTGTATCTGGGATGGGGAGCGCACTTGTGTACTCGTCAAAGGCAAGGGGTTTGGACACCCGAGGAGCAATCTCTCCATATCAGTGTATTGGAGATGCGAGCGATCCTCTATGCCTTACAGGCATTTCAAGAGGACCCGGTGCTGGGCTCTCTCCTAATTCAAACAGACAATATGGCAGTCATCTTTTACATCAGCAAGCAATGGGGCACTCATTCGTACCCCCTTTGCAGGGAGGCGATGAGAGTCTGGTACTGGGCACTGGAACGACACATGCTGCTGTCAGCGGTGCACGTTCCAGGCATCCTAAACAATCTGGCCGACAGCTTAAGCAGGTCTCGATCCAGAGCACACGAGTGGGAGCTCTTACAGTCTG
The DNA here is from genome assembly GCA_016271365.2 of Neoceratodus forsteri. Lineage (NCBI taxonomy): Eukaryota > Metazoa > Chordata > Ceratodontiformes > Ceratodontidae > Neoceratodus > Neoceratodus forsteri. The sequence continues at coordinate 1,422,546,371 of CM028129.1, forward strand.
TAGCAGATCAGCTCTTTGACAAGTGGGGTCATCCAGAGCTGGACCTTTTTACGTCACCATGCAACGACAAACTGCCAATTTTTTGCTCGCGAGAGCACGCGCCTGGAGTTTTCTGGCAAGACGCGTTATCACTTCGCTGGGCAGGAGGTTTCTTTACGCCTTCCCGCCTTTCCTCTCATTCAGAGAGTCTTGCTGAATTGCAGGCAGAAGGGGCTCGAATGATTCTAGTAGCTCCCGGTGGCCTGCAGATTTGGTTCCCACTTCTGCAGCGGTTGTCCAGGAACCTCCAACTCTGCTGCCCATATGCTCACAGTTGCTATCAAGGAACAGGGATCACTGGTCCATCGGACCTCCGTTCCTTACATCCATGCTTGGCTCCTTCAGACGTAGCCCAACAGAGATACGGGGTCTCCCCGGAGGTAGCGGCAGTCCTAGTGTCGGCGAGGAAGCCCTCCACCCACTCCACCTATGCTATGAAATGGAAGCGGTTTTGTTTATGGGCCTCGTCACAGCATTTGGACCCTGTCACCTGTCCAGTGAACTCAGCGTTACAGTACCTCCTCTCCTTGTACCAACATGGCCTGAGTTACTCCTCTGTTAAGATGCACATGTGAGCTGTCTCCGCCTATCATGCTCTGATTGGAGACAGGGCTCTAGCACAGTTAGATGTAGCCCGCACCTTTTGAGGGGGGATTTTGCATATGAGACCTCCCATTAGGGATCCTATCCCACCCTGGGACCTCCTTTTTGCGCTGGAGAAGCTTACCCTCCCTCCTTTTGAACTGGCAGTGGATTGTGAGCTGCGTTTCCTTTCCTGGAAGGTGTGTTTTTTGGTTGCTATTACCTCAGCTCGAAGAGTCTCTGAGCTTCAGGCTCTGATGTGTAAAGAACCGTATTTGGTTTTTCACAGGGGAAAGGGTTTCCCTTAGAACGAATTCTAAGTTTCTTCCAAAAGTAGTCTTGGAGTTGATCCTCAACCAGTCAGTTGACCTTCCAGTCTATTTCCCTTCCCCTTCTAATAGAGGGGAAGCTCTCCTTCACACATTGAACGTCCACAGGACACTGAAGTATTACCTCAAAAGGATGGCTGCGAACCGTCAGTCGGAGCAACTCTTTGTGGCCTTTGCACCACAATGCTTGGGCAAACCAGTGACCAAGCAGACGATTTCAAAGTGGATCGTCAACTGCGTATCCTTCTGCTATGAAAAGCACAATAAACCCCTACCGGGTCCGGTTAGGGGTCACTCCACTATGGGAGTGTCTGCATCTTTTGCTGCCCTGAGAAATGTCTCCATAAGGGACATATGTGCAGCTGCTACCTGGAACTCGGTGCATACCTTTGTCAAGCATTACAGCTTGGATATAGTCTCCAGACACCGTGCCGGGTTTGGTCTGGCTGTTTTGCAGGGACTTTTGTCCTAGACATCTGGAGTCAGCAGTTTCCACCTCCCGGGGTCGACTACCTCTTTGGCGTGGGACTGCTTGGTATTCAGTCTTGACTGTTATAGCCTGCTGCAAGAGCTCCCACTCGAAGTAAGATAGTACAGTTACATAAGAACTTACCATAACAGCAGATCTTACTTCGAGAAACAGCTCTTGCAGCAGGTTACATCATTAGGACTGAAGCTGGCAGGCGCCAGGACCCCACAGAAAAATTCTAGCTAGCAGTATCCAGCGGGGGACCGCCCCAGATGTCGGCTCCTCCCCGACGTCAGGCATCACATAAAAGGGGGCGGTCCCCCAGCATCCCCAGTTCTTTTTCTGCCGTCGACTCACCAGCATCGGCCTCACGGATGCCTGCATCAGTGATACGACGCGCAAAATCTTTACAAAATAATCACAAATCCGTGTCTACTTCTCCAACTCCTTCTCTCGAAGGAGACCCCTCAAAGTGCACCTGCGGCAAGCAGATCCCCTTCACCGACCATCATTCGGCTTGTGTGAGGTGCCTGGGCCCGGAACACAGCACCCAGGCCTGTTCCATCTGCCAACAATTTAATAGCCAAAGTTTCTGTGTGGTCCTGATGTCAGGGGGCACAGTCCTAAAGGTGATTACGTACTGCAAGAGCCTCCCTTGAAGATCTACTTTTACGATAAGTTTTTGTTTAAATGTACTTTCTGTATACTGTGCAAGCTTCCAGAACCATTTGTTCCCGGGGGCCACTGCTGGTGCAGTCGGACAGTCTCAGTGTATCATACTACATAAACAAACAAGGATGGACTCTTTCTTATCCCGTTTAGGGAGGTGATGTGAGTTTGCTCCTGGGCCTATGTTCCCACTTATCGCTTGCCACATTGCCACCGGCAATACGTTTTCCTCTGTGGCTAAAGATTTGCTTTCGATCAGCACCACGGAGAGTAAAAAAGTTGCTGCAGCTGTTTTTCGCTGCCACACAAGTATGGACTACAGAGGCTACTGGAAATACAGCCCACGGATAAGTGGATTTATTTTGCCTTTTCTGTATTTTTTTACATTGACTGGCTGGGCTGTATTAGGCAACCACTGCTAACCCCCCTCCTCCCTCCATTGACCACACGGCAAACACCAATCACAGACGTGGACGTCAGTCAGTGCCTTCGAGTTGGCAGCATTGGATGTTTGGCACAGGTGGGAGAGACAAGCACACAGTGTGTGGCTCTCACATTCTTCACGCATGGACGTGGCAAGCAAAGATGACTGAAGTCGGGGAACTAAACCCCAAAACAGTTTTTTAAAAGGTTGGTGCAGTTTTTTGTTTGTTAGGGCGGCTTGACTGCTAATGTCAGAGGGACTGAAAATTGCAGTTAGAGAGAGTTTGGATGTAATCATATCTCTCTCCGCCATTGATAGACCGTGCTATGCTGGGAGGGGGAAGGGAGTTCTCAGCCACAGAAGAAGACAGCTTAAAGAAAAACCTTAAAGGCAAGAAAAATTATGTTCGGGTTTTTACAGCTTGCAAAGTTACAGCCTGTTTTTGAGCAACAGGACATCCAACGAACCATTGTCTTAGCTATAGCTAAGTCATAGATCTTACTTCGAGAGTCAGCTCTTGCAGCAGGTAACACAGTTAGGACTGTAGCCGGTCGGCAACAGGACTCCACGGCAAACTTCTAGCCAGCAGTTTATGGGGGGGACCGCTCCCTGACTTCGGCCTGCCCCTACGTCATGCACAGTATAAAGGGTTGGTGGTCCTGACATGCCCCAGTTCTTTTCCTGCCATCAACTCTCGCTCATCGGCTCCACAGCTTGCCTCTCACTAGTCTGACTGCCATTTTCTACAACTGTAGATTTCTTATTTTCGTCAAAAAGTTCTGCTTTTAGCGACACTTTCACCTGTATATCTTCATCCTTGATGCCCTCTTCTAGGCACACTAACAAGTGCTCCTATGGGAAGCAGATCCCCGCTAAAGATGGCCATTCCACCTGTCTGCTGTGCCTGGGCCCAGATCACGACACCCAGGAGTGCCTGCACTGTCAGAACTTCAATAGCCCAATGCAGATCCGTCGCCAGAAGACCCTGCAGGCCTTCCTTGTGAAACAACAGTTGGCCATCATGCAGTGGGACTCCTCTTCTGAGAGGAAATCTTCCCACCATGCCCACAAAAAGTCTGCGGGGAAACATAAAAATAAGAGGAGAGAGAACGAGAGGTCCCATTTTCGTTCCAGATCCTCTGGCTCCCACTCTGCTTCCAGGGGCAGCTCCGGCTCTGCCGCCCAAGATACCAGACTCACTGTAGCCAAGACCCTGGCCATGGTCCAGGTGACAGGCACCAAGGACAGAGGCTCCGGGTCATCGGGCCCCTCTCTCCAACCAATAAAGATTAGGCCTTCAGCTTCCCCGACAGCCGTTCTAACAAATCAGGTAAGGAACATCAGTCAGGTCCTTCCTGGTCAGCCATTGTATGCAGCGTTGACCCCCAAGACAGGCAGAAGGCCTCAGGTCATGGGCAGGAGCCCCTTCATCTCCAGTTCCTCCCCCGCCACCAGCTGACGACAGGTCCAACGACACCCGTATGCAGGACGAGCAGATGCCGGCCCCCCAAGAGAAACAGGTGGCCGACGGTCCAGCTTATGACAGCCCGTTGTCACCTCCAGTGGGTCCACCAACACCAGACTGCACAGCACCTAACATCGGCACCGGCATCAGTGAAGACACTGGGTCCATACCGAGGCCGGGGACCATACCGATGCGGGACTGGGCGTCAGGCTCAGATCCCAAACTGAACCTGTCTCAGGTTAAGGATCTCTTTAGCCACTGGTGGGAGACTATCCGCTCTGATATTCTATCCCCAAAACCTCATCTGGATGTTCCTATAGCACAAGACGTGACTAAAACTCCAGATTTTGGGGCACTTGCAAAGGCCCTTCCCCAACTCCGGAAACAGCCAAGGTCTCCTCACCACCTCAAGAAAAGGGCCATGGCATTGAGCCTCCTCCATATGAAAAGCCTAAAGGGAAAGCCTCTCATAAGAGGTGTCACAGGTCTCGTCACGGTCATGGACCCCGGGCCTTTCAAGCTCTCCGGAGAGGCACGGACGTAGGAAGAGGCGCCACAGGTCTCACTCCTCCTTCTCCTCATCAAACTCTTACCGGCCCTCGAACTCATCCATTGGAGAACTATCTCCTCTGGACCCAGAGACTACACCTAAATCCCTTCTTGATGACTCCTCTTTCATGGTGGTCATGAGACACATTCAAGCTAATATGGTTTGGGATACGGAGGACCTTGACCTGGAGAGAATGAGACTGGCAAAATACCTCTGCCAGAAAGATCCCAAGCCAGTGGTCATACTGCCCCTGGTAGACACCTTTGCTGTGTCACACAGGCAGCCTTGAAGCACCCACATACCTCCACCATGGTCCCTAAGAAAGTTGATCGCCTTCACAGGACCCGCAAAGAGCAACCCTTTCTGGTGGAGCATCCTGTAGCTGATTCCATGGTGATTTCGGCAGCCCACGATTGTTCCCAGAGGCCGAAATACCTCAGCACTCAACCTCCAGACAAGGAGTCCAAACAGTTAGACTCCATGGATCGTAAGGTTTATTCCTCAGCCAACTGCAGCATTAGGAGATTGAACTTCTTAACGGGTTCAGTTCCAGAAAGCCCTCTGGGAACAGGGATGGACATTGTCCAAGAAATCCTTGCTTGTCCGCAAAAGGCTGCGCTCCTCTAACTCTTGAAGACTGGATTGGATGTGGGCACCCACGTCCTCCATTCAGCTTACGATTCTACGGACACAGCAGCAAGAGCAGCAGCGACAGGAGTATGTCTACACTACCACTCTTGGCGCTGGGTCTCTGGGTTTGCACAGGACATTATCAATCGAATCTCCTGGACGCACCCTGCCAAGGTTCAGTCCTCTTTGGTGAGGACACTGAAAGGATTATTAATAAATTACAGGATTCTGGGAAGGCAGGTCAGACTGTGCAGTCCATGTACCACCCGAAACAGATACAGTTTCGTAGGTCTTGTTTTCATGGCCGAGGGGGACATCAGCTACAGCAACCCTGCTTTCAGCCCCAACAGCCTCAGCGGGCAGGCTACGGATGGAGAGGCGCCCATAGATGCTCGGCCGGACCCGCCTCTCGCCCGGCCAAACCTACCCAAGTTGCCTCCCCACCACCACCACCACTGCCTGTCTCCCAGTAGGACCCACTCCCTCTCATGAACCCAACAGGGGAGGCTGTCGGAGGCCGCTTTTCACTTTATGCAGAAAACTGGTGGAAGGTGACCTCCGATCAGTGGGTCAACCAAGTGATAGACAGTGGACACTCCATAGAGTCTGTCCAGCTCCCACCAGACAGGCCACCCCCCCATCCCATTATTCAAGGGAACATGCAGATCTGATTCATGCAGAAATTCAAGTCCTGCTATCTAAGAATGCCATAGAACCTGTTCCCCCCCCAACCCAGAGGGGAAAATGGTTCTACTCACACTTCTTCTTGTGCCGAAGAAATCAGGCGACCTGAGACCCATTCTGGACCTCAGCAAACTCAGCAAGTTTGTCGAGTACAAGAGGTTTCAGATGGTCATTCGTCAGGGCCTGCTCCCCATGATCCACCACGGGGACTGGCTGGCATCTCTAGACATGCAGGATGCCTATCTACGCATCCTCGTGGCAAAGCCTCACAGGAGGCTCCTCAGGTTCTCCTTCCAGGGGAGACATTTCCAATTCAGGGCGCTACCCTTCAGCCTTTCATCAGCACTGAGGGTTTTCACCACATGCCTTGCAGTGGTTGCAGCGGCACTTTGGAGGATGGGTCATATGTGTTCCCATATTTGGACGACTGGCTACTGACAGCACCATCTAAAGTACCACTGCTACAAGCCATTCAGGACACCTGTTCTGTCTTCGAGGATCTAGATATCACGATCAGCACCCCAAGATCCTTCCTCAACCCATCCCAGAACCTGAATTTTATTTATTTATTTGTTTATTTGCTTTTGGTAACCGGGTAAGTGCACTAGGCACAAAGATGCCTATTTTCAGGCACGACCTGGGAGAGTAAATTTTAGATATACAAGACTGTGTATGTGATGCAGCTCATAAAAGCAGGCGCACCTCGATACCATTTGAGGGAGGGACCATCTGCCACAGGACAGAGCTGCCTGGCTTCAGGGGATAGCACGCCATGTTTATTCTGTCTCGGAAGTACCAGCCAGAACCCTACTGCAGCTGTTAGGCGACATGGCAGTGTCCATCATTACAGTCTCTCTTGCGAGACTTCACATGAGGACAATCCAGTGGATCTCACGCGTCCAGTGGGACCAAAGATGGGACGACTTGGATCAACCAGTCTCCATCACGAAGCCAGTCCCTCAGGAATTCCAGTGGTGGATGTCATCCCCTTCGTTGCTCGAGTGGATGTCCTTTCAAAGAGAGCTGCCAGACCAGGTATTAACCTCCGACACCTCAGGCTCAGGATGGGGAGCACATCTGGGCATTCACAGGACTCAGGGCTCCACATAAATATCTTAGAGATGAGAGCCATTCTCTATGCTTTGCAGGTCTTGAGCACTGTGCTCCGGCCAGGACACCTCCTTGTGCAAACAGACAACATGTCTGTAGTGTTTTATCTCAACAAACAAAGAGGCACACACTCATATCCCCTCTGCAGGGAAGCAATGAGGGTGCGGAATTGGGCCATATCCCATCGTCTCGGGATATCCGCAATCCACGTCCCTGGAGTCCAGAATACTCTGGCCGACGCTCTCAGCCGAACTCAGTCAAGAGCTCACGAATTGACTCTTTTGCAGTCTGTCATCGACAAACTCTTCGAAAGATGGGGAACTCCTGAACTGGATCTTTTTGCCTCCCCTACCAATGCAAAACTGCCCAGTTTTTGCTCACTAGATCCAGGGCCAGGTGTTTTCTGGCAAGACGCGTTGTGCCTCTCCTGGATGGGGAGATTCCTCTATGCTTTTCTTCTGTTTCCACTCCTTCAGAAGGTACTTTCTCAAGGTACAAGCAGAGGGGATGACGATCCTGGAGGCATCATTATGGCCTCGACAGATCTGGTTCCCACTCCTGCAACAGCTAGCCATGGAACACCCGATTACCCCGCCTGTGAGCACTTACCTGCTCTCCCAGGACAACGGGACCCTGGTTCACCCGAACCTTCGGTCGCTACACCTACATGCATGGGTCCTGAAGACTTAGCTAAACTCTGCTTCAGAGTATCTGACAAGGGAGCTGACATTCTGCTGGCTGCTGGAAAATCTTCCACCAGAGCGACCTATGCCATGAAGTGGAAACACTTTTGTCTCTGGGCTATGGCTCATCTCCTAAACCCTTTGGCCTGTCTGGGGAACACTCTTCTCGAGTATTTGTTGTCTTTTTCGGGCTCGGGCTTGGGCTACTTCTCCATCAGGGTGCACTTAACTGCCATTTTTGCCTACCATATTCCTGTACAGGGCAGAACGGTGGCACATATGGAGGTAACCCGTGTTTTTCTTAGTGGTATCCTGCACAAAACCCCCCCCTCCTTCGGACTTGTTATTCATTTTGGAAAAGCTGACCTTACCCCATTTTGAACCAACTGCAGTTTGCGAGCTTCGCTTCCTGTCTTGAAAAGCGTTATTTTTAGTTGCTGTTACTTCAGATGGAAGGATTTCTGAGCTTCAGGCCTTGATGTGTAAGGAGCCTTACTTGATTTTCCACAAGGACAGGGTTGCCTTGAGAACCAATCCTAAGTTCTTGCTCAAGGTGGTATCTGAGATGACTTTAAATCAGGACATCCAGCTTCCAGTTTATTACCCCAATCACTCTAATAGGGGAGAGGCTCTTCTGCATATGTTAGATGTTCACCGCATTTTGCGGTTTTACTTGGCCAGAACTAAGGACAGTAGACATTCTGACCAGTTGTTTGTTTCTTTCGCTCCTAGGACCCATGGGGCTCCTGTGACCAAATAGACCCTATCGAAGTGGTTAGTCCACTGCATTTCCTTTTATTATCAGAAGCACAACAAGCCCCTGCTGGGCTCGGTAAGGGATCACTCCACGAGGACCGTTGCAGCCTCCTTCGCTGTGCTCAAAAATGTATCTGCATCAGACATTTGTGCAGCTGCCACGCGGCACACAGTCCATACCTTCATAAGGCACTACAGTCTGGACATTGCCTCTCAATGCAGAGTGGGGTTTGGCCTCGCAATTTTTCAGGGTCACCTCTTCTGAGAGCATTCCCTTCCACTCTCCTCTTATCTTCCTCCCGGGTTGGGTAAGTTTCTGTACTGCTAGGGAATCCGTCCTAACTGTGTTACCTGCTACAAGAGCTGACTCTCAAAGTAAGATAGTACAGTTGCGTAAGAACTTACTGTAACAGTAGATCTTCAAGAAAAGCTCTTGCAGCAGGTGTATTTCCCACCCTCCTTCCCCCTAAGAAGTTGTATGTTGCCTACAACCTATGTCGACTGTTTCACATATGGTTCCTGGAGGTTCTGACCTTGGTTCCCTGGTTCGGATCATGTTCTGTCTGGATGCCAGAGTCTCCGGCAGAAGAACTGGGGCACTCTGGGGACCACCCACCCTTTATACCATGCGTGACGTCGGCAGCGGGCCAGACATTGGGGGTGTGGTCCCCATCATAGACTGCTGGCTAGAAGTTTGCCATGGGGTCCTGTCGCCGGCCAGCTGCAGTCCTAACTGTGTTACCTGCTGCAAGAGCTTCTTTTGAAGGTCTGCTGTTATGGTAAGTTCTTACATAACTGTACTTGTCATTTGTGTGAATTACCGGCTAAAAATCTACATTTGGCTGCATAACTGCTGGTACAAGACACATTTTGCAGCTTGCAAAGTTACAGCTGTCGTGTGCAGTGAAGAGTGTTGGCTCAGAGTACAGCTACACTATAACCAATCAGGATCCTAGTTTTCCGTGCTTGAGGAGACAGGCAGCAGAGTGAGCCACAAAGGGGCTGACAGCAAAATCTGCAAAATAGACAAGTAGAGACAGTTTGTAGGAGCTATTAACCCAGGTAAAAATTATCTTAAAAACAGGAAAGCCACAGAGAGGGAAATAAGGGGCAGTGAGTTTGTAGGGCTATTAACCACTGTGAAGAGCAGCCTAAGAGGGCATAGAATGAAATCTGGGGGGCAGCAGGATTTAAAAAAAAAAAAAAGGCAGCAGTTTGTTTCTGAGGGCTAACAAAACCTCAAGGTTAAAACGAGCAGATATTTAGGAGAAAAAGTAGGTATGGGAGAAAAATAGGCAGAGTGCAGGTTATAAATAAAACTCGGAGAGTCAGGTCCATTTTCTGTCACATATTTTATTAGTCTTTTTACTTCAGCAATACTCACAAGTGGTATGCATACATTTATTGAAAACATACAGAAATGTATACAAGTTTGCCTTAGGAGAAAAAGATGTAATTTCACTGAAATAAAACCTTAGTACCAATTTTTTTGAATACTTCAATATGTGGCTCAGCATTCCCTACGGTGGCTAAATCTGGGGAGGTCTCTTTAGCCACAGTGGCTAATGATTTTGAAATCCTAGGGGGAACATGGTGGGCTCTCGTACATGGCCTAGAACTGTTAGCCGTCCATGTTCCTGGCGCCCAAAATGACCTGGCAGACCAGCTAAGCAGATCACAGTCCAGAATGCATGAATGGGAACTGCTGCCTTTGGTAGTAGAAGACCTGTTTGACAGGTGGGGCTGTCCAGAGTTGGACTTTTTTGCATCCCCACTTAATACAAAATTGTTTTTTTTTTTGCTTGCTCGATCCAGGGCCTGGAGTTTTCTGGGGAGCAATGATGTCCCTTTCTTGGAAAGGGAGGTTTCTCTGTGCCTTTCCTTCCTTCCCTCTGATTCAGAGGGCACTAATCAAGTTCCAGATGGAGGGGGCCACCCTAATTCTTGTGGCACCCTTCTGACCTCATCAGATATGGTTTCCATTACTGCAACAATTAGCAATAGAACCTCCAGTGCCCCTGCCCTTGTGCAAGGATCTGCTGACTCAGGAGCAGGGCACCCTGGCCCATCTGGACATCAAGTCACTTCATCTACATGCATGGCTCTGGAGGACATAGACATTGCCAAATCTGGGGTCTCCCCAAAAGTGGCTGACATCCTGGTGACTGCCAGGAAGCCCTCCACCAGGGCTACCTACTCCATGAAGTGGAAGCGTTTTGCTTTATGGGCTGCTTCCCATCACCTAGATCCCCTCACTTACCCATTGAATCAGGTTCTAGAGTATCTCCTGTCCTCTTCTGATGCAGGAGTCCAATACTCTTCCAGTAAGGTGCACTTGTCTGCTTTATCGGCCTTCCATGTACCCATCGATGGCCGTACTGTGGCCCTGCTGGATGTGGCCCGTACATTTCAGTGAGACATTTTGCATTTGAAGCCTCTCATCTGTAATCCAGTCCCAGCTTGGGAGCTGAATTTTGTGTTAGAGAAGCTTATTTTGGCTCCTTTTGAACTGGCCGTGACTTACGAACTACACTTTCTGTCATGTAAAGTGTTATTTTTAGTTGCTATTACCTCTACTTGGAAGATTTCAGAGCTGCAGGTCCTTATTTGATTTTGCATAAGGACAGGGTATCCTTGCAGACTAGTCCTAAGTTTTTGCATAAGTTGGTGTCTGAATTCTCACTAAATCAGACCATCCACCTGCCTGTTTATTATCCGGAGCATGCCAATCCAGGGGAAGCATTGCTCCATACTTTAGATGTGAATAGAGTTCAGATATTACACAAACCATACAATGGACTGCAGAAAGTCCTCCCAGTTGTTTGTTTCCTTTGCTCCTGGGAGAGGGCATTCCAGTTTCTAAACAGCGTTTGTCCAAATGGTTGGCCAACTATATTACTTTTTGTTACAGGAAGTACAGTAAGGAAATTTCTGGTGTTCATGGCCATTCAACCAGAGGCATGGCCGCTTCTGTTGCCTGTTTCAGGAATGTGTCAGCTACAGAAATCTGTGCTGCTGCATCTTGGAGTACTGTCCACATTTTCAGAAAGCACTACAACCTGAACATTGCCTCTAGGAGGAGAGCAGGCTTTGGCCTAGCAGTGCTTCAAGGCCTTCTTTCTTAGGCCTGTGGTCTCCTGCCACCCAGACTGTCTTGTTCTCTGTACTGCTTAGTACTTGTTCCATAGGTGTAACCTGATGAGAGATACCCCTGAAGAAGATAGAAGAGTTACGTAAGAACTTACTGTAACAGTAGATCTTCAAAGGAATCTCTTTCATCAGGTCATGATGACGCTCCCTCCGTTCCCCTTTTTCTTTCTGGGATCAGGGCTCCCGTGCCTCTGTCTTTTTCTCCAGGAGGGCATGCCTGTTACTCCAACGTTTCAGATAAGTGGGCACTTCTCTCTCCTTGATTCTCTAGAAGGAAGTCCTGATGGGTATGGTCTCCGGTGGGAGAACTGAGGAGGGAGCAGGGCCACCCATACTTGTACACCCTAGGACATCAGCATATGATGTCATCGTGGGCGGCCCCTACTAGACTGCCAGAGAAAAGTTTCCGAGTGGTCCTAACACTTGACACCTGTGAGTTCCATACATGTGACCTGACAAAAGAAATATCCCTTGTAGGAAGCAGGAGCAGGCACTCTGAGAGTTTGCCAGTGAATGCAATGAGACGGATGGTCTCCAGAGAAATTAAAATGCATCCAGACAAGGATGAGGTGGACAAGGCAACCCAGCTGTGGTTCACACAGCAGAGGATCAGTGGGGTACCTATCTCTGGACCCATAGTTCAACAGAAGGCTGAGGATTTTGCCAAGGAGATACATGGGCCAGAATCCAAGTTTGTCATCTCTATAATGAATGTTCTACTAAAACGAACGCTGGTTATGGCTCCCAAAATGTTCGTTATAACAAGGGGTTACTGTACTGGGTGAATCGCACCAGGGGCTTCAGAAAGTCCTCTCGGCTTTTTGTTTCATTCGACCCTGGGAAAGAGGGTGCCCCCTTTGTATAAACAGTGTCTGTCCAAATGGCTGTCACATTGTATAATGTTATGTCATAGAAAGTACGGTAAGGAACTTCCTGGTGTGGTTCGTGAGCATTCCACGAGGGGGATGGCCACTTCTACTGCTTGTTTCAGAAATGTCCCTGCTGCTGACATTTGTGCTGGAGCCACGTGGAGCACTGTCCACACCTTCACTAAACAGTACAGTCTGGACATCATCTCTTGCAGACGTGCTGGCTTTGGTTTTGCTGTACTTCAAGGCCTCCTGTCTTGACTATATCAGACTGTACCAACCTCCTAGTGCCTTTTGAGACTGCTTGGGATTCGTTCCAAAGGTGTGGCCTAATAGAAGAGAGATCCTCAAAAAAAAAAAAACAGTTATGTACTTCTTTACATCCTGGAACAGAATGATAGTGAATTTCTCATGGGGAAAGAACTGCCCTAGAGTTAAACTTTCCATCCTAACACTTTGCCTATCTCAGAGTGGACTGAACCTCCCAGACTTTTGTACATATGCCCAATCAACATTTCTAAGAACATTGATCCTGTGGCTGACTGACACATACAAGTCACCTTGGAAAACTATAGAATTTCAGTTAAATGATCTACATGATGTTAAGAGGATCCTCTTCTCCTCTAATGATAGGTCACTTAGTCCTTCAGCCTTAACAGGAATTACAGCACAGACCTACAAGATATGGAAATGGATTAGAAAATCTGGGCCAGTCCTTAAAATATATGAATATTGTAAACTAATATCCAAAGACGAAACGTGTGTGTGTGTGTGTGTATATATATATATATATACGGATCATACCTTCACTCTATGGCGAGATATTGGGTTGACTCATGTTGACCAGTTTCTCTCTCTGGAGGGTATTACCCCTTTCGACAAACTTCAGTCCCTATTTCCCCTTGATAATACAGACAGGTTTCGATACTTTCAAGTTCGAAATCACATTCTCCAAAACAGAATAATACCCCCAGCCCTACCCTCCCCAACCACAGACTTGTTAAAACTTTTCATGGAGGCAAATAAGGGGAACCTGGGATCTCACATAATAGGTCTTATCTATCATGAACTGAGAAGTGGGCTCCCTACTGCCACAGCCTCTATTTTAGATGCGTGGAATAAAGACCTCGATATGGAGATACCCATTGACGTGTGGTCTGGGTCCTCTCTAACCGAGTTAAAATCTGTTACCTCCCCCCACTGGAGGGAATTTTCATGGAAATGTCACTCCCGATATTTCAGAGCCCCTGCAGTCCTTCTGAAATACCTTCCGGAAAGGTGTGGGAGGTTCTGGAGAGAGTGCGGTTGCCTTGTCACTACTTTGGGTCATGTGTGCTGGTCATGTCCGCGCCTTATGCCCTTTTGGCTTACATTTCAAAATGAGCTAGCTGATTTGTTCTCAAAACTGATAGAACTCACAGCTGAACAATTTCTCCTGGGGATTTATTCGGACCATGCTCCCCGATGGGGACGCACTATATTACCGATATGTTTTATTGCAGCCAAGAAAGCTATCACGAGGCGTTGGATGAGGACCCAGATCCCAACTGTTCAGGATTGGTAACTAATAATATCAGAAATGTATAAATCTGAAAATTTTAGTGCTGAGCAGCAGGGAGGGGTCACATCATTTACCTCGAAATGGGGCACTGGATTTAATATGCATCTACAGCTGTAGTAGGCTTATGACCATGACGAACCATAGTTAAGTATTACCATGAGGAGAGATTGATCAGTATAGAGAACAGCACGTCGGCAGAGATCCTACTGTAAATCTAATGGTGCCCTAGCATAATAAACATATGGAAGGAACTGATCTCCACGGTCCTACTGTTCAAGGTGAAGTTTCATGACAACTATACCTATCGCTATTATAAACGATATATGGAATTAGAAGCCTAAGCAGAGCATTTTATCCTATGTAATGCACAGAGAAACAATAATATGTCCATTACGTATGTATGTGGAAAAACTCTCTCAGTAAAAAGAAATGGAAAAAAAAAAAAAGAACAGTTACGTACTTACCATAAGAGTAGGTCTTCAAGAGAATGTCTTCTGTTAGGCCATGCTGTCCCTCCCTTCCTCCCTCCATCCATCCCCCTTCTACTTAAGTGATGATAGTATCAGGTATTGTACCAGTGCCATATATCGGCGTGTATGCTTGGTGCTAATCTGATCTCCTGGTCCCCCATGGGTGGCAGCCCTCCGAGCCTAATCTCCAGTGGGGAACTGAGGAGTGATGGGCCTCCCATATTTATGTAGATGCTGACACATGATGTTGTCATGGGCGACCCCCCCGGCTAGCAAAAGTTTCCGTGTGGTCCTTGTGCCTGACAGCTGTAGATCTTACTTCCAGGGGGCTCTTACAGTAGGCAGCACTGGTAGGACTGAATCCACCAGGCACTAGGACCACAGAGAAAACTTCTAGCTAGCAGTCTGTCATGGGGGATCACCCTCGCTGATGTCGGCACGCTAACGTTCGCCTATCCTATAATGGGGCGATCTCCCAGACCTACCCAGTTCTTTCCCATCATCGACCTGCGCATGTCAAACCTTCATGGACGCCTGTTTGTCGACCACCATTTTCTTGTATTTTAACTGCGCTTTAGTTTTTCTTCTTCAGTGGTTTAACCTCAAATTTCAGATGTTTTTCCTTTAAGTTTACATTTTCTTTTCCAGCCTTGTCTTCTGACCATCCGACGAAGTGTGCCTGTGGCAGGCAGATACCCACTAAAGACAGTCACTCTTTCTGCCTGCTTTGCTTGAGTCACAACCACAACACCGAGGCCTGCCAGCACTGCCAGGACTTCAACCAGGCCAACGGAGACACCGCTTGAAGACCTTGGAAAGTTACCTGCTAAAGCAGAAGTTGGCCACAATGCAGAAGGAGCTTCAGGCCTAAAGTTCTTCTACTTCCCCGGCTCAGTCTTCTGGGGCATCTCCTTCTTCTTCTTCCCAGAAGGAGAAAAAGTCAAGTGGGAAGCATAAGCACTGGGACTAGCACTGGGACAGTCCTCAGTCAGCCTCTCGCTTGTGGTTGCCGCACAGGCTGGTCACCGCCTCTTGGTCTTCCTCCTGCGGGGGGTCGGCCCCCCCCTTCCTCGTCAGCCCTCACAGCCTCCGGGCTGCAGCTGCCCACCCTCATCTCCATTTCGGGCAGCTGCTCTTCGGGACAGTGGACTTTGTCCCCTGCCTCCCAGCCCCTGACGCTCAGGCTCTTAGCACCCACGAGTCCTCAGCCAGGCAGCTCGGCTAGGGTTGGAACCTCTGGTGGCGGGTCTTCGCCCGTTGCCTCCATGGCGAAGGCATTGCTTTCATCGGTCCCAGACTCTGGAGCCAGTGCTAGTCCTTCCAGGCATCACCCAGAGCAAGCGCTCGCCTCCTCATTCACGCAGGCGACGCCTCTGCCCATGTCTCAGGGGACTTCATCCCACAGGCACCACCCTCTGCACCGGGGCCAACGTCAGCTGCTTCTCCTGGCCGACGCCAGCCTTCGCCTTTTAGGCCAGCGCTGGCCCTGCCAACACCTCAGCAGTTGACTCCTCAGATGTCGTCGCCTCAGCTTCGGCCTACGCCACTGCCGGTGCCAGTTGGTCTGCCTCGGGATACACAGCTGGCGCAAGGTGGACCTACGACCGGCACCTCCACTGATGTATCTGTACCCATCACCTCAGTATCCTTACCCGCCAGTGGATTATAATGGTCTGTTTAATGCCTAGAGGTACTTCATGAAAAATAAGGACACACCCAAAAGGCCTTCTCCCCCCTCGTTCTCCCTGGGACGCACTGGTGGGGGTTCTGGCCAGTGCGTGGATGACTGTTGCCCCCAGACACCAGTCTCTGACAGTGATCAGTCAGGAGATGATGACTCCTCATCATCTTCGGAATCGTCGGAGGTCTCCTGGGGCTCCACTGAGTGGCAGTACCAGGCTAGCGAGGCCCCTAAATCCCATCCGTATGACCCCTCCTTCCTTGACGTTATGTGTCATATCCAGTCCCTTTAATTGACTCTTACGAAGATGTTACTAAGGCAGCATGGAGCCACCTTTCCTCCACCCCGGCTTTACCCAAGAAGGCGATTGCCATTATCATGCGCCAGTGGGCAAGCCCTTCCTTGGGGATCACCTCATAACAGACTCCGTGGTCATGAATGCAGCCCATGACTGCACGAAGAAGCCCAAACATCTTAGCACCCGTCCCCCTGATAAGGAGTCTCAGTAGCTGAACCAGTGGGGCAAGCGACTGTATGACTGCCACACCAGCCATTCGGGCGGGTAACTACTTGGCCCATATGGTGCAGTACCAGAATGTCCTCTGGAATCAGGCAAGGAATCTGGTTCAAACCCTCCCTGAAGACTCTACCAAGACACAGTTGGCCCAGCTCCTGAAATCAGGGTCGGATGTGGGCACCCATGTCCTGCAGGTGGCATATGACACTGTTGATGCCTCCAGGCGTGGGGCAATGACAGGGATCTGCCTTCATCGCCATTTATGACTTAGGGTGTCTGACTTTGTGCCTGATGTTCAAGCCAGTATTTGGGATGCCACTTTCAGGGGATCCGTCCTGTTTTGGAGAGATGCCCAGGACATTGTCTCCTGCCTCCAGGAGTTGGTCAAAACTCTTAGATCCGTTCATTCCCTTTACCAGTCTCAGCCTTGGACTGCCCAACGTCAGTCCTTTCATCAATCCTCTCGCCATCCTGCTAAGGGGCAACAGGCGAAAGGGACCCTTCAAGTGCAAGGCCCACACCCCACCAGCTAGAGCAGCTGCCCTAGGGCCCCAAGAGCACCCACAGCTGCTCTACCCACCCCTGGGTTCACCTACCGACTCACTGCCCAACCCCCCCCAGCAGAGACCTTGGGGGAGGCGGTCAGGGGTTGGTTCTTCCTTTACATAGAGGGATGGCAAGCAGTGACTTCAGATTCAATGGGTGTTACAGGTTATCGAGCATGGTCACACCCTAAAATTTCTGCCCCGTGAAATCCTCCCTTGCCCCCCACTACCCTGTGGCCACAACTCCCTCATCTGGGAAGAGATTCAGGCTTTCCTGCACAAAAAGGCCATAGAACCTGTCCCTCCAGCCCAAAGAGGAAGGGGGTTCTACTCCCACATCTTCCTCGTCCCAAAGAAAATGGGATCTGAGGCAGATTCTGGACCTCAGCCACCTGAACCTGTACATAGAGTACAAGTGTTTCATGATGGACACTCTCCAGGGATTGCTACCCTTGCTTCACCAGGGGAGTCTGGCTCTGCTCCTTAGACATGTAGGATGCCTACCTTCATATCTCGGTTTTCCCACCTCACCGCTGCTTCCTCCATTTCTGCTTTCAGGAGGACCACTTTCCCTCCAGGGACCTCCTGCTGCAGACCCTGGAATGTACCTTTTTGGCTTTTCCAGGTCTTAGGGATCATGGTCATTCTGCCAAAGTTTTATCTCTTTCCATGTCAACGCCTCCAGTATATTGGAGCAGTCCTGGATACTTTCTAGGGCAGATCTTTTCTGCCAGCAGACAGAGCAGAACACCTGATAGGGCAGGCCCGGCTAGTCTCCTCCAGTCGACAGATCCTGGCCAGAGTGTTTCTGCACCTGTTGGGGCACATGACGGTGGCTATTGCCACAGTTCCCCTGGCCCATCTGCATATGAGGGTTCTCTAATGGACCCTGCAGGTCCAATGGGACAAACACACCGACGACCTCAATCAGCTGGTGATGGTCTCCGACTTGGTGAGTAGAACCTTAGAGTGGTGGCAGAACTCTGCCAATCTCCTGTGAGGGGTCCCTTTCCGAGCTGTGTCCCCTCAACAGATCCTCACTATAGATGCCTTGGGTCTGGGCTGGGGTGCTCACTTTGTTGACCATCAGACCCAGGAGACCTGGTCTGAGCTGGAGCAGCATCTCCACATCAGTGTACTGGAGATGTGGGCAGTTCTTTATGCTCTGCAGGCCTTCCAGACCCACATTCTTCCTGGCCCATTGCTGGTGCAGACAGACAACATGTCGGTAATATACTACATCAACAAGCGGGGGACATTCATTCTTACCTGCCTTTGTCGGGAGGCAATGAGAGTCTGATACTGGGCCATCTAGCATGACCTGGAACTCTCAGCCATCCGTGTTCCAGGAAACCAAAATGCCCTGGCTGACTGTCTAAGCTGGTCCAGGTTGAGGGCTCATGATAGGGAACTCCTGTCCTTGGTGGTTGAAGATCTCTTTGACAGGTGGGGCCATGCAGAGTTAAAGCTTTTTGCGTCCTCAGTCAGTGCAAAACTGCCACTTTTCTGCTTGCTCGATCCAGGGCCTGGAATTTTCTGGTGCAACGCGTTGTCCCTCTCCTGGAAGGGGAGGTTCCTGTACGCCTTCCCTTTCTTCCTACTCCTGCAGAGGGTTCTTCTCAAGCTTCAGTCAGAGGGGGCAGAGATGATTCTCATAGCTCCCTACTGGACATGTCAGATTTGGTTCCCCCACTGCAGCAGCTGACAGTGGAACCTCCAGTATCCTTGCCCCTGTGCACCAGCTTGCCCTTCCAGGAACAGGGCACCCTGGTCTAGCCCAACCTCAAGTCTCTGCATCTACATGCATAGCTCCTGCAGACTGAGCTATCTCCCTATTTAGGGTTTCTTCCAGGGTCGCTAATGTCCTGGTGGCTGCTAGAAAACCTTCCACTAGAGCCACCTGTGCCTTGAAGTGGAAGCGTTTCTCCCACTGGGCTGCTGCTCACCACCTGGATCCTTTTACCTGTCTGGTGAATCTGATTTTGGAGTACCTGCTCTCACTTTTGGACTCAGACCTGGGGTACTCCTCTGTTAAGTTGCACCTTTCCGCCATCTCTGCATATTATGCACCTATTGAGGGCAAACCTGTTGCTCAGCTGGAGGTATCCCACACTTTTTTGCAGGATATCCTGCATTTGAAGCCTCCCATTTGGGATCCCGTCCCTCACTGGGACCTTCTTTTCGTGCTGGAAAAGGTCACTCTGCATCCCTTTGAGCTGGCCGCGAGTTGTGAGCTGCACTTTCTGTCGTGGAAAGCACTATTTTAGTTGCTGTTACTTCTGCTCAGAGGATTTCTGACCTTCAGGCTCAGATGTGTAAAGAGCCTTATTTGGTTTTTCATAAGGACAGGGTGTCTGTGCTTACTAATCCTAAGTTTTTGCCTAAGGTGGTGTCAGAGTTCATGTTAAACCAATCCATCCACCTACCCGTTTATTTCCCGGAGTATTCTAATCAGGGGGAGGCCTCACTCTGTAATTTGGATGTCCATCGGGTGCTTTGGTATTATATTAACTGCACCAAGACTGTTAGGAAGACTGACCAGTTGTTTGTGTTGTTTGCCCCCAAGAAAGAAGGGGCACCTGTTTCGAAACAGTGTGTGTCAAAATGGTTGGCTAATTGCATTGTTTACTGCTACTGTACGTACAACAAGCCCTTGCCCGGGGTAGTAAAAGGCCACTCCACCAGAGGTATGGCCACCTCTACCGCCTGTTTTAAGAATGTGTCTGCTGCGGACAATTGTGCAGCTGCCACCTGTAGTTTTGTTCATACTTTCATTTGGCACTACAGTCTGGACATTGCTTCTAGGCGCATGGTAAATTTCGGACTAGCTGTCCTTCAGGGCCTTCTTTCTTAAGCCTTCTGCCTCCTCCCAACTGACTTTTCGGTCAGTTCTGGTACTGCTTGGGGCTCAATCCTAGCGGTGTTGCCTGCTGCAAGAGCCCCCTTGAAGTAAGATAGTACAGTTATGTAAGAACTTACCGTAATAATAGATCTTCGAGAGGAGCTCTTGCAGCAGGCACTGCTTTCCCCCGATTGTTTCTTCTCCCTGCAGCTCTTCTGCTTCCCTCAGCTTTGAGGAACTGCTTCGATTCTCCTTTTTTGACTCCTGTTCCAGGGTCTCTGGCAGGAGAACTGAGGTAGGTCTGGGGGACTGCCTCCTTTATAGCATGGACGGACGTCAGCGTGCTGACGTTGGCGGGGGCGGTCCCCCGTGGTAGACTGCTAGCTAGAAGTTTTCCATGTAGTCCTGGCACCTGGTGGCTTCAGTTCTACCAGTGTTAAGAAAGGAAAAGCTGGGCACACACCAAAAATTGCCAGGAAAAAAGTAGCAAAAAGCTACGCTTTAATTAAACACACAGCATGACTGCAAACAGGGCTAACACCCCCTATGTATTGACACAGTCACATGGGTCTTCCTCAGGGGGTGGAGTTAACCAACAAATACACCATTCTCATTCCTCATACAATTAAATAATTATTCAAAGTGATAATTCATTCATTCTTTACAATGGTGAATTTGTCAGGAAAAACATGCTAGAAACATCTCCGTATGTGTCCTTTAAATTACTTGTACTAACCAAGTCAGTACAGATTTGTAAGTTATAATATTCCAGATCTGTTATACAGATGAATTGAAATAGTATAAGGCACACATAAAATTCATGATATTAATAACTTCATACAAAATTGTATAAAACTTTACTATTTTACAGCTTTGCAATATCGGAGGTCATTCAAGTTGCTAAAGGTCAAGTGCAACATTAGTCCCTAAAATGATCCAATCATAAATTATTTTACCAAAAATGGCTTAAGTAACATTAGATACAGCATTCAGAAATATGGGCAATATGTATTATTCCTCCCATGAACATAATAATGTGCTTTACTGTTAGATATTATTCAGGAAACTTGTAAGAGACAGTCACATAGAACAGTTTATTTAGCCATAGAGATTGAACACTGAAACAGACCACGTGCAAAAAACAGATATCATCATGGCATTAACATTACACTAGTTTAAAATATCATGTTTCAGCCAAAGTGGTACCCTAAACAAACAGGAAGCAGAACAGCCACTCCATTCAAGCACTGTAATTTCATCTAATAATTTATGATTGGATCATTTTAGGGATTTATGTTTCACTTGACCTTTAGCAACTTGAATGACCTCTAATGTTGCAAAGCTGTAAAATAGTAAAGATTTATACAGTTTTGTATGACGTTATTCACATTATGAATTTTATTTCTGCCCTGGCGGGCCACGGCTGATGTCGGCCATCCAACACTGGACTTCCATGGTCGTTCTAGCACCCTCTTCTCTACCCAGCGGAACCACCAGAGCCGATGTGGGGAATTCACCCAGCCATGGCCCCCAATTATCAGGTTTTCTCCCCTTATTTCCGGGACCCCAGAACGTGGATGCCGATGCGCATGGAGGCGCGCATGCACACTATGGCTCCGGTGACGGCCCCTTCCACCCTCCCAGCCTATTGCCAGGTCTCTCCCCCTCCATGGCGTGGCTCTACCACGCTGCCAAGCATCAGGGAAACCCCACATCCCTCCCCGGAGAGGAGAGCTGCCTGCCAGCTGCTCGATCCATTAGCCCTGTTTGCAGTCATGCTGTGTATTTAATAAAAGTGTAGCTTTTTGCTACTTTTTTCCCTGGCAATTTGTGATGTGTGCCCAGCTTTTCTTTACATTGTGTGTTTTTTGCTGGAACGACTTTGAGATAGCTGATGTGCACTCCTCCCTTGCCTTTTTTTTTTTTTTTGCCTAGTCCTACCGGTGTTGCCTGCTGCAAGAGCTCCTCTCGAAGATCTGCTGTTAAGGTAAGTTCTTACGTAACTGTACTTTCCAAAGATGAGATTCTCTCAAAGATCTACTGTTACGGTAAGTAAGTAACTGTCCTTTATTCACTGGCATTTATAGCGGTCTACCCAATCTCTTAAAGGAAAACACTGGAAAAGACACAGCTTTCCCCAGACACTACAGAAACTCTCTATTAATGCTTTCAGACAGTAACAACTTTTTTAATGATTAAAACAGCTACCCACAACTTCTACTTTCTGTTGCTGGCAGCCACCATCTCATAAGCAGCAGTGTGATTCCTGAGCTCACTTTATGCTAATATGACTGTTTGACCTCTGCTATTGGTTGGCAGGACATATTAGCATAAAGTAAGCTCTGGAAGCTCTCTGCTGCTCATGAGATGGTGGCTGCCAGCAATAGAAAGTGAAAGTTGAGGGTCACTTTTTAAATCACTAGAAAAGCATTTAGAGGTAATTTAAAAAAAAAAGTTACCATCTCAAAGCACTAATCATGCATTTTTGTAGTGACTGAGGAAAGCTTCACCTTTTCCAGTGTTTCCCTTTAAATGACGTGTTGCTTTTGAGGCAGGGTATGTCATCAGCCAAAGTAAAACAATCTATATGACCTGTTGTAGTTG
Organism: Neoceratodus forsteri; assembly: GCA_016271365.2. Taxonomy (NCBI): domain Eukaryota; kingdom Metazoa; phylum Chordata; order Ceratodontiformes; family Ceratodontidae; genus Neoceratodus; species Neoceratodus forsteri. Next base: position 1,422,569,000 of record CM028129.1, read on the forward strand.
TATAAATACATTTGGGACGAAAAGTTAAGAATGTTCTAGCAACCTGATTGGCTAAGACCCTTCATCAATTGTGTGCCATAACTAGGAATATACAATACAAATTTGCTTTGATTATCACTACAGTGTGTATCCCTTCACCACACTAACTCATTTCAAAACTCCATCCTCCTGAATTTCCCACTCCTTGAAATAAAAACTGTACTGACTTACAAGACAAGCACTTTGCAGCTCCTGGACTGGTGAAACAAATTAGTTATTTTTTTTTCCTTCTTTGTATCGTCCTGTTTCTCTTTTGTGATAAATTAGCTCCCTTCCCACTTTCCTTTCCCCAAATTAAATATCTTTTAAATTGTGGTCTCTCTCTAAGTTAAAACTATCCCCCTCCTTCAAAAAAATATTAACAAACAAGATGGAACTCATTCCTACCTCTGTGAGGGGACGCAATGAGATTCTGGCATTGGGCTGTGGGACACAATCTAAAACTGTAAACAGTAAACATTCCGGAAGTCCCAACATGTCTTACCTGACAAGTTAGGCAGGTCAAAGTTCAGAATGCACCGTTGGACTCTGCTAATACCCATAGTAGCAGACCTGTGTGGCAGATCGGGCTGTATAGAATCAAACCATTTTTTGGCTTCCCCAAATAATGCAAAAACTGCTGGGATTTTACTCACTCACTCCAGGACCTGGAGTTTTTTTGGCATGGTGCATTATCCTTCTACTGGTAAGGGAAGTCCTTATATGCCTTTCCTTCCTTTATTTTGAGATGGAAAAGGCTACCTAAGCTCCTTGTGGAAGGGGCAGCTCTGATATTCATTGCTCACCTTTGATCCATACAAACCACGTACTGCAAAAATTAACTGTGGAAGTACAGTACTAATCCTCAGCCCTCATGCTAGGGCCTACTATCACAAGAGTAACATGTTATGGTCCATCTGAACCCCAAGTAGTGTCAGTGCCCTGCATGGCTCTTGAAAATATAGCCATTGCCAGACTTGGAGTTCCCTGACAGGTGGTTGATGTCTGGATAGCAACTAGAAATCCGCCCATTAGAGCCACCTATTTATAAAGTGGAAGAGATTTTCTTTGCAGACCACTTCTCACCACTTAGATTCGTTTACCCATATAGTAACCCAAAGTGTGTAGTATTTGCTGCCCTTGTCAGTGGCAGGCCTGCAATACATGCCTACTAAAGAGCAACCTGGCTGTTGTTTCAGCTTTCCATGTGCCTGTTGAGAGTCATATGGTTGCCCAGCTGATAGGTGGCCTGTACATTTTGGAAAGGCATTTTATATTAGAAGTCTCCTCTTTGTAACCCAGTCCCAGCTTGGGACCTAAATTGGAGAAGCTTACTTTGCCTTCCTTTGAACCAGCTGTGACTAGCGGCTTCTGCCCCCTTCCTTGAAAAGAGTTCCTTTTCCTTGCCATTACTTCTACTTGAAGAATGTCACAGCTTTAGGCTCTCACACACGAGCCTCCTTATTCACATTTTTACAGACACAGTGTATTTGCACAATAACCCTGAGTTCTCACTAAAGGCGGTGTCTGAATTTACTTTGAATCAAATTAATCCACCTGACAATTTATTTCCCAGAGCATGCTCACACAGGGGCAGCATAGATCTATCCCGGCATCGATACATAAAATACTCAGGTATTCTATACACCATACGACAGACTGCAGAGTCTTCACAGCTTTTTGTTTCTGCTACCCTTGGGAAACCGTGGGCTTCAGTCTCTAAACAGTGCCTGCCCAGAGGACTAGTCAACTGTATTACAGTCCCCACCACTTATAACTGACACATTTGTCAAAGCTTAATTTGCCCGTTATAAGAAGTGGACGGTTTATCCTTTGCTGCAAAAATAAAAAAAACACGAGGCAGCTGTGCAGTGAAAACATGGCGTTTACTATTGCTCTGTCAAAGTGCATAGTGCTTACAGTCAGGTTATGAAATTCATAAAAAAAAGTACCTGCCCACTTGGGCATGTAAGCAGTAAAAATACAAGGCCAGCAGTTTATTTACATGCCACATCATGTTGTAACATAATTTCAGTTGTCATCACCAAACCGAGCATTAGAGTTTTCTGCATCACTAGTAGTAATGTCTGCGCTAATTTGTTGTTTTCGTGTCAATAATAAACACCAGATAAAGAAACTGTATCTGTGTGATTTATTACAGTACTGCTGAGGACAGGTTTACAGTGGGTTTATTTAACAGATCCCACCCTCTATTTAGATTTTAGGTAGTCACTCACACTCCTCAGAGTAGCTTGTAAGACAGCTTTTAACTTTAAGACACTTTAACAGAATAGATCCCTGTATTTAGATTTTAGATAGTCCAGAGTAGCTTGTAAGAAAGCTTTTAAGAGGCTCAACTTAACAGATCCCTATATTTAGATTTTAGCCACAGGTAAAAAAAAAAAAAAAAAAACTTTTTTTCCCCCCAGACAGATTTCTTTTTTAAATTCGGTCCCTAGCAACTTCTGTACTGCTGCACACCTCAAACTCTGATATTGGCAGCACCCCCCTGTAAACCTTTATTGTTAGGTACTTATGTACAAGACAATAGCAGTACCTGCCTGGCTTAGTTAGCTTCCTTTACCTAACACATACACACACACACACACACACACAACGTTTTATTGATAGGAGACAGATTTTTCTTTGAAATTCAAATCGGTTCCCAGGCCCAGTAAAAAGTAAGTAACTAAAACTTGATAAATAAAAGACACATGCTGTAGCTTGAAAAGTGAATTAGAATGGCCCCTGCTGCCCTGAGACACTCTCTACTGCAGTCGAGCTGCTGCTTTTCAGTACTGTCTGCCTGTTGCAGTACAATCCAGACCACAAACTGTAACAAATTCTTAGGGTAAACTAATTAACTGGTGAAGAGCTTGCCTTTCAGAAAATTTCACTGTCTGCTGTTCTTCCCCTGAGTCACTCTCACCCCCCCCCCAAAGAACTTTATGAAAACGGAGTTGGTGTGGGTCTTAGTTTTTTTTTTTACTTTTTTAAAATCGTTTCTCAATGTCTGATCATGGTTTTTGAGTCCTAACTATGCTGGCTGGGAGATTCTTTCCTAGTTTCCTCCCTTCGCAGTGTCACCCTCCTCTCCCAGGTCCGACAACCCTCGTTCCCTGACTCATTTGCACTGGACTAGTACTAGCTTTTGTTCTTTTTTAAAAAATTTTTAATGTGGCTCAGAAATGTGTTTTAAGTTTTACCGTAGCTCAGGAGTTTAATCACGATTGACGATCTCAGTTGCTGTGGGAACTCTTACTCCTCACAAGCGTGGCATGACCTAACAGTCTAAGTTAATTCAGTGGGATTGAATACTGCGCTTTTGCAGGGTCCTGGTGTTGCGTGAAAGAAATGAGGCGGGCAGACTATATAAATACAGTCACCCATTGGTGTTTGAGCTTCCAACCCGCCTCCAGCAGTGACGGACGGACCCCCTTCTAAGTTATGGTAGGCTGCTGGGTGTGCCAAAGAAACAAAGGGAACTTCAGCCTCCTACTCTACTCTGGCAACGAGTCAGTGGACACTGGGACATGCAATTCAGTGCACGTCGTGATCGTGTCCCTATGTCGGAGCTCTACGCATGTGCTCTCAATGTCCTGACTCCCGCAGAAAATAAAAGGTATCCCAAAACAAAGGAAAAGCACAGCACGAGAAAAAAAACACGGCGCTCTGCAGGAATACCTTAGGTGCCCCACTGGGCAGGCACTAAACAGTAGTAGGTGTCCTGAAACAAAAGTGCCTGCCCTGGGGCATCTAAAGTATAGGAATTTCGCACCCTGCTTACAGTGCTTTAAAGTGAAATAAGAAAATAAGTACAGTACTGTAAGTAAATTGATCAGCCAGATAATGTACAGCGCTTGGTACATGGTGTCGTCGAGGCACAGATCAGGAAGCATAGGAAAACCAGGAGCAGTTGTAAAATTCGCAACAAATGTTTATTAGTACTAGCAGTAACATACAAAAATAAAATTGTTCAGAATAACTATTTACAAAGGCAGAATAAACAGAGGATCCATCCAGGTTTTCCTTTAATCTCTGTGTGTCTTGCAAGAAACTACAGCTTTGTTTTTATAAGTCCTTGCAACCCCGCTTCTTAACAAACATCCTGTTTTTTTCTAAAATGTTCTTGTATACAGTATATCAGGCAGGTGCAGCTAGAACAGTGTCTCCCAGAACTGAGGCCCCTTTCTCCACAGCTTCTGAAAAGAGTTCCCAATAGCTTTTTGCAATCATCTCAAACTATAATTACATACATTTCAGCAGTAACGCTATATAATTTCTAAACAAAGGGATCCCAATATCAGTTACATTTCCACATATTGATTTGCATATATTTTTATACCTGCAGATATGCAAGGGAGGAAAAGTCAGAAACAGCAAGGGAAGACTGAGAGACAGTGAGTGGCAGAGAATTGCGAGACTGTCGGGGTGATCAAATCCTAGGTCTCACAAGAAAATTTGGTTGTGCGACAAGAGACAGGAAAGGACAGAACAGATCCCTTCATTTCAGTTCTCCATAACAACTGGGGCAGGGTCCTGTTCAACCCTGTCACATACACCCCCTCCTTAAGGGGGAACCTGTGTTCATCAAACAGGTTTCCAAAATTTTCTGTTAATTCTTTACTAGTATTAGCTTCTAACATTCAGAAATCAAGCACATGTGTAGTATCCTTTTTTTCCATAACAGTACAGCAAACAGTAAATTTTAAACTCATACATTTGCTTTTCAACCTTCAGAACCCTCAATTCCTGATCCATGTCTTGACAGAAAACCTGCATTGCAATTCTCTTTACCAGATTTGTGTATCACCTTGAATTTAAATGGCTGTAGTGCCAGGTACCACCTTGTGATTCTGGATTTTTTTATCTTTCATTTGGTTAAGCCAACAGAGAGGATTGTAATCTGTTGTAAGTACAAAGTCAGTTCCTAGTAAATAAAACTTAAGGGACCCCATGGCCTACTTTGCTGCTAGACATTCCTTTTCAATGGTGGAGTACCTTTTCTCTCTGTCATGCAATTTCCTACTTATGTACAGAATAGGATGTTCCGTCCCTTCTATATTTTGACTCAGGCTGCACCTAGGCCTACCTCTGATGCATCTGTTTGTAACGAAAATGGTTTCTCAAAGTCTGGGCTTCTTAAAACAGGGTCTGAACATAATGCAGTTAATGGCTTGAAAAGCTTCATCACACTCTGGGGTCCATTTCACATTATTTGGGTACCGTTTTTTCATGAGCTCAGTGAGGGGAGTAGCTAACTCAGCAATGTTGGGAACAAATCTCCGATAATAACCAGCCAGCCCTAAAAATGACCTGACATGTTTCTTTGTTTTAGGGATAGGGCTGTTGGCTACAGCTTCTATTTTAGAAACCTTTGGCTTAACTTCTCCATTTCCCAACACATAGTCCAATTATCTGGTTTCCTGCATGTCCAGTGCACATTTGGTAGGATTAATAGTCAGACCTGCATTTTTGATAGCTTGTACAACTGCTTGTAGGTGTTCCAGGTGGCTTTTCCAGTCTGGACTGCACACCACGACATCATCCAGGTATGCAGCACAGTAACCAATGTGAGGGGATAAAATTACATCCATGTACTGCTGGAATGTACCTGGTGCACCATGTAAACCAAATGGCATGGTGGCGAACTGATAGAATCCAACCACCCAGTCCGGCCTCCTTGGGTGACATGCTTACCCCGGTCTCCTGCATCCGCTCACTCAGATCCTCATCTGTCCCCTTACTTTCAGTTCGGCCTTGCTCTACAAAACTGGGGGAACAGGTCTTCTCCTATTTTGCTCTAAATACTGGAACTCGCTCCCATCCCTGGTTAAACACTCCCCCTCCCACCTCTCCTTCAAGCGTTCACTGTTCTCCCACCTCTATGCACAAGGTAACTGCAAGTAATTGGGAGTCCCCTCTCTATTTCTCCATTTAATTATTGTGGTCTAGGAATAATCTTTCTGGTTGTATCTTAGCTATTGTGATTGTATATATAGCACTGTTTATTATATATATTGTATATGCCCACCCTGAGTAAGTGATTACTTATTTTTTCTGTTACCGAAGTGTCCTGATGTCTTCACTGTATTCTCTTTGTTGTACTCTCCCGGGTCGTGCCTGAAAATAGGCAGGACTGTTGCCTAGTGCACTTACCCGGTCACCAAAAGCTAATAAATAAATAAATGCGGTTTTGTCTCTGGATTCTTTAGCTAAAGGGATTTGCCAGTAACCCTTGATGAGATTGAGAGTACTGATATACTTTGCACTCCCCAGTCTGTCCACCAAATTATCTATTCTGGGCATAGGATAACTGTCAAATTCTGACACTTGACTAAGTTTCCTAAAATCAAGGCAGATTCTAACTCCCCCTTCCTTTTTGTTTACAATTACTATTGGAGATGACCAAGCACTTCTTGACTCTTCTACGATACCCAGTTCTTTCATTTTTTGTATTTCCTTTATCATATCAGCTCTTAACCGCTCTGGTAACCTGTATGTCTTTTGCCTAATAGAGTGAGCATTCCTTGGCACTATTGTGTGCTCAACCCCTTTTGCTCGGCGTGGTACTGTGGTGAAAGTGCTGTTAAATGTCTTTAGCACACTACGAATTTCTGCGGTTTGCTCTGAGGTTAAGGAAACATTCACCTTTACAGCATCAGCAGTTACAGTTTGTTCCAGTCTATCATAAACTACATCAATATCTTCCTTATCAGTTTCTGGTAGAACTAGCAAAGTAGCTTTTGTCATTTTTTTATTTCTTGAGGAGGTTAGCATGGTATATCTTAGTAGGATTTTTCCTGTCACGGGTCTCAATCTCGTAGTTAACGGTGCCAGTACATCTAAGCACTCTATAAGGCCCTTGCCACTTCATCAACAGTTTATTTTCTGTTGCGGGTAATGGTAGCAAAACCTTTTTTTTACCTGGCTCGAAAACTTTTTCTTTTACCCCATGGTCATAATATACCTTCTGCTGGTTTTAGGCCTCTTCTTGATTACTATGGGCAATTTCAACATATTTTGCCAGCTTCTTTCTTGGGGCATACATATAAGACGTTATAGATTGTTTCTCAGTGGGGTTATCTTCCCACGTTTCTTTTATCACATGCAGCGGCCCTCTTGGCTGCCTACCATACATCATTTCAAATGGTGAAAACCCTGTTGATGCCTGTGGCACTTCTCTGTAAACAAAAAGTAGGTAAGGCAAGTATTGGTTCCAATCTTTCCCTTCCCCTTTTACAAACCTTTTTAACATGCGTTTTAGGGTTTGGTTAAAACGCTCAACAAGACCATCTCTCTGCGGGTGATAGGGGAGGTTCTTATGGTAGTGATACCTAGTAGTCTGTACAGCTCCTTAAGTAATGCAGCATCAAAATTACTACCCTGATCAGTCATAATTTCTTTAGGTATGCCCACTCTGCTGAAAATTTTTGGAAGCTATGCTGCCAGTTTTGAAACTGTGACAGTATGCATTGGAACTGTTTCTGGGTATCGAGTAGCATAGTCACATACTACCAGGATAAATCTATTACCCTTTTTACTTTTGTCTAAAGGACCAACCACATCCATTGCAAATCTCTCAAAAGTCACATCTGTCAAGGGTAGGGGCACCAGTGGCACCTTGTCTTTTCTAGTGACTGGAGCTACTTTCTGACACTCAGCATAGGAATTACAATAGGTAGCAACATCTTCATGAATTCCAGATCGGTAAAATCTGTACAGCAATCTGGGAGGGGTTCGATCCCTCCCTGAATGACCAGCCATAGGACTATCATGTGCTATCTATCTGTAACAACTCTGTTCTATACTTCTGTGGTACAACCAATTGTTCTGTCTGTTCCTGTGTCTGAGGTTTAACCCAAACTCTGTACAGCAACCCATTACATTTTTTAAACATTGGTCCACTCTGTTTCGGTTTCGCCCCTAGCTGCTTAAAATAACCCTGGGGAGAAACATTGTTGGCTTGTTCTGAAAGAAAATCAAAATTGGTGATCAGTTTAGTTTCAGCATTTTCATATGTTAACCCCTCGTGTCCATCAGTCATTTGTTGCCACAGTTTCTTCAGGCGTCATCTTTCTTTCCTGGATTTCCGGATCTTGGAGCTGTGCTCAAACAAGTCCGAATCCAAATCACTGAAAGGAAAGGAAAGTGTCCCCACCATTTGAAATTTTCTTTGCCTGACCTTGTTACCGCTGCTGCTGAAACCGGAGGGTTCAGTTCCTCTGAGATTAACTCAGTAAATCCTGGACAGTCATTTCCAATAATTACAGGTACAGGTAACGTAGGTACTACCCCACTTTCATTTAGTGCAACACACCCTTAATGGTCAGAGTCACTTGAGTGGTGGGATAGTATCGAGTGTCCCCCTTGATGCAGATGACACCAGTATCTGGTCCTTTTGCACAGTGTTTTCCCAGCACTTCAACATGCACTAGGGTCTGTCTACTTCCCGAATCAGTGAGTGCCTTTACAGTCTTGTCCCCCACCTTCATATCTGTTAAGTACTTGCCCCAATTAACTAAGCACAAATCTGTTCCAGTGCCATTCTTATGGCAATTTCTTGCAATATGACCTGGCTTATTACAGTTATAGCAAATAATGTATTTGGGCACAGATTTGTTACTCCCACCAGAGTTCTTATCAGACTTTGAGTTTAAATGGGAAAAAAGAGCGTCTTACCGGTGCTTGGCTGTTACCTTGCTGCTGTGGCATCTGTCTGGCCATTTGGTTGTCTTCGGCCAATGAAACAGCCTTTTCCCCACTTTCTGGTCAGTGTTCTTTCACCCAAAGCTGCACATCTGTAGGCAGGATGTTGATGAATTACTCCATTGCAAATGTGTCGATGATCTGTGTGACTGTTTTGCCCTCTGGTTGGAACCATTTTATCAGGAGTTTTGTGAGTCGGGTGAAGGCTTCTTGAGGATTGTCGACTGAGTTGTACTTCAGAGATCAGAATCTCTGCCTGTAGGTCTCTCCTGAAATGTTGTACCTTTTCAGGATTTCGCTTTTCACCAGGTTATAGTTTTCTGACTCTGCAGTGTCCATATTGCTGTAGGCAAGCTGGGCTTTCCCTGTCAGGTAGGGTGCCAGTCTGATTGTCCATTGCTGCTCTGGCCATTGGCAGGCTGTGGCAGCTCTTTCAAAAGTGGTCAGGTATGCCTCGATATCATTCGTGGGACACAGCTCTGTAAGTTTAATGGCTTTTAAGTTGCTTGTGTTTTGTTGCTCGTCTGGATCTGTGCCAGATCCTCTGCCTCTGATAGCTTTCAAGGCATCCAGCCATCGCTGCTCCTGTCACTGCATCTCTTCTCTTCTCTCCTCTGGTTCTCCGTCTCTGTTTGTTGTATAGCCCACCATTTGAAAAAGGCAGTCAGGCTTTCAGGTTCTGCCACTGCCTGTTCTTTTTCCATAACTGGTGCTAGCTATACAGTCTCAGCTTGGACTTCTGTCTCTGCTAGTTTGACTGCCATTCTTCTGGTAACAACCCCTGGGCTTGCTGCTGCAGAATCTGTACCTTTCTCTGTGCTTCCCTGTTACTAGGTCCAGTACCCTCGCACAAAACTCCCGGCTTAGAGTATGCATGGCATAAATCCCACTTAGGCTGACACCATCTGTCGCTCCGGCACAGGTCAGGAAGCATAGGAAAACCAGGAGCAGTTGTAAAATTCGCAACAAATGTTTATTAGTAGTCGCATAAACATAAAAAATAAAATTGTTCAGAATAACTATTCACAAAGGCAGAATAAACAGAGAAGATCCATCTAAGTTTTCCTTCAATCTCTGTGCGTCTTGCAAGAAATTGCAGCTTTGTGTTTATAAGTCTTTGCAACCCTCCTTCTTAACTAGCATCCTGTTTTTTCTAAAATGTTCTTGTATATATCAGGCAGGTGCAGCTGGAACAGAGTGTCCCAGAACTGAGGCCCCTTTCTCCACAGCTTCTGAGAAGAATTCCCAATAGCTTTTTGCAATCATCTCAAAATATAATTATATACATTTCAACAGTAACACTATATCATTTCTAAACAAAGGGATCCCAATATCAGTTACATTTCCACATATTGATTTGCATATATTTTTATACCAGCAGATATGCAAGGGAGGAAAAAGACAGAAACAGCAAGGGAAGGTTGAGAGACAGTGAGAGGTAGAGAACTGCGAGACTGTTGGGGGTGATCAAATCCTAGGTCTCACAGGAAAATTTGGTTGCGCAACCAGACAGACAAGAGACAGAAAAGGAAAGGACAGAACAGATCGCTGCATTCAGACTCTCCGTAACAACTGGGGCAGGGTCCTATTCAACCTTGTGACACACGGTATCAAAATACTGCACAGCAAATAAAGACAACTAAACAGGGCTTGATAGACAGCATCGAAAGACAGGAAACAAAGAAAAGTTAGCTAAACAGCAAAAGACTGGGCATGATTTCACGAGATCGACATCATCAGAAGTAAAGTACGTTACATCAGGTAGCCCAGATCTTTTCAGCAGCCGACAGTGCTCCCCAGTTGGGTGAAATTACCAGATGCTGCTCCATTGCAAGCTTCTCTCTTTGCTTCTGAAGGGTTCTGAAAGCACGCAGCACTTTTATGCATCTCTTATCACCTGTTACCACATAGGCACTCAAAAGCTAAAATAGCGCTGCACTCAACAACTCTAAGTATGTGCTAATTAGTGATTGTTTAGGTGCTAAGAGGTGCTATAACTGCATTGATGCACTGGCTGAGCTGCCTGGAATAGATGGCATGTAACGATCATTATGTGCGGTGGGTTTAACATTGGTCAAGCAGTAAATGGCAAATGGATTCTGCATTCTGCCCGTTGTTTCCAACTGCCTGCAATATGCTTGGGCGCTATAAGTGGAGTCGACTGTACTTTTTGTTATTAAGTGGTGTGGTGAAGAACTTCCTGTTGCATGTTTCTAAAATGTATCTTCTGAAGGGATATGTGCAGATATTAGCAAGAGTACTGTCCACACTTTCACTAAACATTACAGTTTGAATGCTGCATTTTGAAAAAGGGCTGACTTTGGCCTAACAGTTCTTCAAGATCTTTTTTCATAGGCCTATAGCCTCCAGCCACCCAGACTGATAAGGGTCAGTACTGTTTGTTATTCGTTCCATAGGTGTGGTCTAATGAAAGGGATATCCTCAAAGAAGATAGAACAGTTATATATTTACCGTAACAGTAGATCTTTGTGAGAATCTCTTTCATGAATGAACTACCGGAACCCTTGCTGGATCTCCTTAAAGTAGCCCAATTCAAGAGGGATCTAAGAAATATTCTCTCATGCAGATCCAAATGTAACTGCTACAATTGACTCCTTGACAACTTGTAACCATAGGCTATATAATAGTCTGCTTTTCGACTTGCTCTGTCCTTAACAATGCTCCTGTACAACTGTTCTTGCTCATGATCACTTGTATTGTTAACACTCAGAAACACTTGCTATACATGTATGGCTCTTGGCAATGCTCCTTTCTGAACTGCTTCTGACAATGCTCTCATTGAACTGCATTCTCATGTACAGTATGTTATTATTGAAATCTGTGTTACTACTGTGTGACCTGGAACCTTTGTAAAAGAGCAAATATGCTCAAAGGTGTATTTCTGAATAAATAAATAAATAAGGCCATGCCAACCCACCCTCCATCCCCCTAGGGATCTACAGCTCTGTAAAAGCTGTCACCTTCTCCATGAAGATTTATGCAGTGTTTTCATGCTGTTTTTCTGCCTCATCTATTCAGCAGAGCCATGCATTCTCTCCTGGTTCCCTGAGAAGAGGTCCTCCGAGCATGATCTCTGGTAGGAAGCCGAAGTGCCCACCCACGTTTATATAGGGAAGAGGTGACATATGATGCCATCATTGGCAGCCCCTAGTGGACTGCATGCAAAAGTTTCTGTATGGTCCTATAACCTGGCGGCTGTCAGTTCCATAGGTGTGGCCTGATGGAGGTGATTCCTCGAAGATCTACTGTTACAGTAAGTACAAAACCATTATTTTCAGACTTAACTTCCAACAAATGTTCTTGTTTTTGATGCACACCGTTTTATAGTGTATGGTTTGGGCTTACTGTGCACCGAAATCGCATACGTTAATAACCCTATTGTGCACATTCTGAGTTCATTGTGCATTTTCTAAAACCCTTATTGTGCACATTCCATATGTAAGTCACCCTTCCACTAGCTTGCATCGACTCCCACCGACTTCTGTGGCTGTTTTCCTTCACAACACTTCAAAGTACCTCAGAAAAGTCGGAATGGTGCTTCTGTAACAAAACAAAAAAAAGTCAGGCATGGGTCAGTCCAACAAACTGAAAGAAATGGAATGGCGCTTCTGTTACGGAAAAAAATAATTGTTGGATGCGGCTCAGCCAAGCGAGGGTCAGTCCAGCAAACTGTCCAAAAGAGAACCATACACTATGATGAGTAAAATATGGGCTCCCACACAACTTGCCATGTGTTTCGATCTTGGGGTTTAGATAACAGCATGGTCCTCTCAAGCTTCGCTGTTGAGGTCCATACACTGGTATCTCAACCCCTCGATGGAAACACAGGCTTGTTGTGTAGGGGTGCCCATACATTATTCCTTATGTGTTATTTTCCCAAGTTTCGTGACTGCTAAGACTAATGTAAGTGGGTTTGCAAGTCACAAAAGCAGGTGAATGACTTATGAAATCAGGAACTGTTTTTATGAGATGCAGCAATCTAATTTCATTAATATTTTAAAACCTGTTTTTTTTTAACTGAAAAATTCCTGAAGGAATGCAGACTGTAGAAAATTGTCTCTCCAGGGGATGAAGTGGGGGGGGGTTGGGTCTTCCAAATTTTAGACTGTATTATATTGTTACTTGGGCCTCCTGCCTGATCACCTGGGCCAAACAGAGGATAGACTTGAGATGATATTTATTGGAGGCCACTGGGGATTTACCTCTTCCCTTACATGTGCTCCTTACCACTAAAATTATCCCTAGCCTGAAAAAGAAGATCTCTAGTTGATGGAGATTACACTCTCTCACCATATTGCAGAAAGTTAAGATTTGGTCGGACACACTTAATGAAATAGGCCCTTTATCCCTAATCACAGGAGAAATCAATTTTACACCTGGGCTTAAGGATAGAGGCTTTAAACACTGGAACACACTGACTTTAACTAGATATGAACAACTTTTAGAGCGGGATCATTTAGTTTCTTTTCAACAGCTAAATACCAAATTCTATCTAGCAAAGGCTTTTTTTTATTACTACCTAATGGAGGCAGGCAGACTTCAATTAATTAAGTATAATAGAACTCTCTGTGAGGAATTCCTTTACTGGTCCACTTTGCTTTCACAGATTGAGATACATTTCCACAATGTATAACTTACTTTTAGGATCCAGAAAGTTTAATTTGTTAGGCCTTAGGGATAAGTGGCGGGAGGAGGCGGGGATTACTATTTCTGATGAACAACAGAAAGAATGCCTGCATGGTTGGCGTGTCGGCTTCTCAGAGTTGGAGAGAATTTTGATGGAAAATCGTCACTCAGTTTTTCTATGTTCCAGTTATCACTAAACACTTTGGGACTACAGCTATGGACACCTGCTGGCGAAATTGTGGTGCATCAGGCACACACTGTCACATATTGTGGTCTTGCCTGAAGGTCATTAATTTTTGGAAGGAGATCTGCCTGGAGCTCTCTAAAATATTGGGGGGAAGGGAGAGATGCCTGACGCTTTTTACAATTACTTGTTAGGGGTTGGAGTACCAGAGATTCCACCTCGTAAAGGGAGGGAGGTTTTTCAATGTATGCTTTTGGCAGCTCTAAAGACTCTGACATTTCACTGGCTTGACCATTGAGTTCCAGGAGTGACAGAGTGGTAAGAAAGGGTAGGGCAAACTTTTAACATGCAAACTCTCATGGTGAAACTTCGCTTTAAGGAGGATGCATTTGAGGAAGCTTGGAGGGGCTGGATGGTATATGCGGATACAATCAAGAGCCTATGAAATACTTTTTTTTATCACTGTGGAGTGGAGATGGGTATTTGAGTTGATATTGTGGTGGAGGAGGCTTTCAGTGGCGGGGGAGGGGGTCCCGGGCAGGGCGCGCACACATGTGGCTACACACCAACCCTAGTTCCTGATTTACTGTTTGACATGTTCCTTCTTTTTTTTCTCCCTGTTATTATTAACTATTAATGTTTTATGTACAGGTTGTTATATGTGAGGTATTTAGCTCCTGTATTGAATTATGCTTTTTTTCTTAGTCTGCAGTTGTACCGAGTAATATATTGAGCCTTAGGGTGAAATCCCCAGTATGCCCCATGCATTGTGAGGGGATCTGGATTTGTCTTGCAGTGGGACACCTGGGGGACCTGGAAGACTGCCTCACAGCCTACCAGGCAATAACCCTGTTTTGTTGTGATTAAGATACTGCAGGACATGGACGGATTAGAAATAAGCACCATGCAGTATGTTGCTCAAGCTCTGAATGAGTTTGTTTATCTGGGATACAGTTGATATCTGATAACCCTACGCTGGGTAGTTTGAACACTGGCTACATTGTCTTCTGCTGTGGGTATGGGTTTGCAAGGTTGGCTTGGCTTCATAGTGCCCCATGGCGAGAGGGGGAAGTGGCTGACAATGCAGAATTTTTGGCTAGGGGAGGATTCAATAGGTGTGCTGGCCATTAGGTAAGCTCTAAGGTCAAGAAGTTACTTTTTTTTTTAACTTACATTTTATTATTATAAAATAATGCAATACAAGCATAAGCTGTAAACTCTGAGTCAGATTGTACAAGTTAAGCCACATATTTTAATAAAACAGTGTTTGTCTCTCTTCAGATTTAACTTCATATGGGTGGTAATCTTGATACTTTATACATTTCAAAAGGTTAATACATTATAAGCTACAGCAGTCAAACGGAGGGCGAAATAGAGATAACTACATTATGCAAAGGTTTAGGCCATTAGTGGAAAGTGGTGTTGCCCCCTTCTCTCAGTATTGCTGAACAAATAATAATCTCCTCGAGCTTCCAATTACAACAAGCAGCAACCTGAAGCTGATTGAATTATTCTCAGCCACTTTATCTGAGAAGTGTTGTATTAAAGTATACTTCTATATCACAGCTAACAACTAACAACCCTTAGTTAATCAGAGGTGAAAGCTTTCTGTAAACAACTCCCGGACTAAAACGCAAGTTGGAGTATTTAACAGCACATGTCTTAGCTGTTAATGGCGAGAAGAGGCAACTTCCTGATGAAGAACCTTCAGCACCATTTTAAATACGTATTTAATAATTAGTAACACCAAAGTTGGTATTACAGCAGTAAAACGATTTTACCCCCTAACATATAGCGCTACTCATGAACCCCTGCTCTCGTCCTGACAGCATTTAATATTACAAATGTTTTAAAAACTCTTAAGACACTGCTACTACACATATTATGTCTCTTGAAATAGACGAACCTCACTCCAAGTTCGTATGGTTAATTTGACTCTCATTCTGATTCATCATGCCGATGCTCAAATTCCTTGGCGGGCTTTACAGCCCACTTCCCTGGAGCCTATGGATCGGTAAATTGAAGGACCTTACCGACATATTGAATTCAGAGACGAGCCGGGAACATAAACAGGTTCACAAATCCCTAGGGCCCGAAGTTGTTGCCTCACATCATCAAACTGCTTTCTCCTTGTGCGGGTAGCGTAGCTGAGATCCAGAAAGATATGGATTGGCTGACCATTGTGTTGAAGAGAGAAGCATTGTTTGGCTGCATTGAGTAGTAAGTCCAGAGTTATAACATCGTCTGTAACTGCCATCACTGCTTCGCAGTAGTTAGAGCTGGTAGGTTTCAATCTGGGAGAAATCTGGTAGACTACTTTGCGGGTAGTTTCAGTTACAAGTTACAGCTGCTTCATTAGCCAATTTTTAAGGAAAGCCATAAGGTCACCCCCCTCAACCTGCAGGTCTACAGTTTGGATATTGGCTGATAGCATTTGATTTTCTATATTCTCCATTCTGTGTTTCAGTGCTGTGTTTTCCTTAATTATTCCCTTGGTAGTTCCCATTACTTTAGTTGCTCATGCATCGGTAGTGTCCACATTAGTTTGTAAGACATCCATACGAGTAGAGTGGGTTTGCAGTTGTGCCAGGATTGATTCAACCTTCTGATTAGTCACATGGACCGTGCACAGGATGGTTTGCATGGCCGGCTCCCCTTCTGCTTCTCTGAGGTGCGGCAGTCTGCCGTTGCTGGGGCCCATCTGCTGAGCCATTTGCTGTTAAGGCCAAGGGTTAGGACCCAATGCTGCACACTTCTGATGACCATCCTCTGCAGAGTTACACAAACGAGAGTAGCTGTCCTTAGCTATTGATTGAACCAAAAAAGTCCAGAAACTTTAGAGGTTTAGACAGTTTTTGAATAGTTGTTTGTTGTGATCTGGAGAGTGGAAATACGTCCTGTCTCGACTGCTGCTCTCTGGCACCCCCCTCAAGAGGTTAAAATTTTAAAACAATGTATTGCCACTATGCTGTACAATTGAAAACATTTCTCTTGCACTGTTGTATGTTGAATGAAATTTATTTGTTAATGTCAAAGTGTATTATACATTACTGCAGATGTTATGGATATGATCTGTAAGGAGCTTAATAAAGCTGAGTTTCAAAAAAAAAAAACTCTTGAAGAATCAACCTTACACCCTACACTATCAACCACACGCACGCTTTAGACTTAACTTCCAGCACACTCTCTTGTATTTCACGTGCAAAAATTTCTCTGGTTTTTCACACTTTTATGGCCTCTAAGGCTCATAAAACTCTGAATCTTCTGTTATAGAGTGGGTTCTGACTCAAATTTATTTATTTTCAAAATTTTGCCAGGAAAGACAAACTGAACTTGTAACAGCTCGTTTCCAGATGCGTTCTGGAGGGATAGTGTCGGGGAAGAATACAATACAGGATGTGAAAATTAAAATAAATAATGTAAGGTGTAATAGTAATAAAAATACCATAAAATAATACAATAAAAGTGAAGTGTTCAGAAAGAGGTTGGATCAGTACCTACTGGATACGGATCTGACCAGGTGGCCCCGCTAAGGCAGGAGACAGACTAGATGGACCATGAGACTTTTTCTGTCAACTCCAAGTATAGCACCAAATATAATATATAACAGTGTTTAGTCACAATTTACAGGAAGAATAGACTAAGATAAATAACAAAAGAGTGACATACGTCAGTTTTGCAAAAGTACAGTTATGAAAAATTTGTGAAAAAATTTAACTAGGCATGCATGAAAACTACATTTTATTCTCTCAGCAGTGTAAAATATACACATTTTTCAGTAAAGCCACCTATCAAAGACTCATCATTGGGCTAAACTGTAATGAACATAAAAGTTTCAGGTGTCAACTCAAAGTTGTTCTTGTGCCTTCAGTGAGCAAAGAAAATTTCTTCAAAAACACATTCAGCCTTCAAGAATTTTTAAACTGCTGGCCCAACTGATAAAAGGTGTACAGGATACAGTGATCCTGGCACCAACTATGACGTCGCCAAGTTTCAGGCTGTTCCGTCCAAGGGAGGCTGTATGAATCTATTTGACTATATGTTGTTTTTTTCCTCTGATTGGAAGTTATTACTTAAGTACTGTGTACTGTATCCCATGATCATCTTCGAGTCGATCTCTTGCAGCAGGCCATAATACATGGTATATCCAGCCGCAGGCATCATTTCCTCTGGATGATTTCCCAGCAGTCTCTTCCAGGGGCCTTCCCTTCCTGTCACCTGATGTGCTCTTGCACATATATAAAGGGGAGGCCCCTGATATTCCTCAGTTCTTTTCCAGCCGTGACCGAGTTCACATCCAGTTCTTCAGAGTACCAGCTTTCTCCAGTCCATCAACAATGAATTCTACAAGTCACCTAAAAAGTTCATCCACTGATGTCTTCGGAACTCTTGTTTCAAAAGTGTTCCTATGGCCAGAGAATCCCATCGGAGGACCTCCATGACGTGTGTCTTTGGTGCCTGGGTCCAGAGCACAACACCAGAGTGTATCCTCTGTGGACGGTTCAACAAGGCCACCAAGCAACAAAGGCTCCAGCAGCTAAGAGAGTACCTCATGGAGCAGAAGGTAGACCTTTTGGAGCAGCAGCAACACTCCTCTGCAGGGGAGTCTTCGACCTCTTCCTCAGAATCTTGGAGGGGTGAACCCTCATCCTCGACGGAAAATGGGTCCGGGAGGAAACATTCTTCCAAAACAAAACGTTACCCCCACACCACCATGTTCATCATCAAAGACCTCGAACTCCTCGAAGATATTTAGGAGGGCTCTCACTGATCATCCACAATCTTCTCCACTGTTAATGGTAGTGGGCCCCTCTATGTCATCGACAGAGGAGCCGTCTACAACGGCAGTTGTGCTGCAGCTCCCACTGCTGCCTCCGTTAACTTGCATTGTCAGCCATCATCCATTGATGATGGCTGCATCTGCTCCGACAATCTTTCTGTTGACGGAGCATTCCTTGGTCATCCCGTTGACGGGGCTCTCTGGTTGCTCCTCAGCTGCTCCATCAACAGTACTCCCATTGACAACCTATTCTGGCTGTTCCTCATTGACGGTGGACCAAATGGCTTCTGTTCTGTTCTTGTCAACAGTCCTCCCATCAACGGGCCTTCCCGGTCTGCCTCCCTTATCGACAGTCTCTCCGTCGTCAATCATGGCACCTCCTCAACCGGCTTAGGGGACATCTTCTTTCAGTGCTCCTCCATCCTCTATTTTGGGGTCTTATATTCACTCCATCATACCATTGAGCCGGCCGGGTCCCTTACCCTGGGCTATCCCCTCTGTGGTACCCATCCAATCCATGGCTCCCCTCCTCCTTTGGGGGGGACCGTGGTCCCTTCGTCAGTCCCCACCAGGCCTTCTTTGGCCTTCCGGATGGGGAATTTCTCTTCTTCCTCCCCTGGATTCCATCCCAAGCCTGAAGACCCATCGCTACCAGAATGGGATCTGGAGGATGATGGGGATGTAGAAATAGATCAGGAGTATGGCTTACAAGTCTCTTCCTCGGAGAAGTCTTCCATGCCCGGGGGCCCCCCAGAAGTGCTCCCCTGCTGTCCTGCTGATGACCCATCTTTTTCAGATATTATGGTGCATCTGCAGAAAACCTGTGGTTTCCAGACTACGGAACAGGATGCCTCGAGAAGCAAGTTGGCTAGGTATCTGGGCCTTCCTGATAGCCCCTTACTGGTCATCCCTCCTGGTGGATGCTTTTGAGGAGACCATGTTGCTTGCCTGGCAACAACCTTTCCATGTCCCCTTTCTTCCCCGCAAGGCAGACAGACTTTATAGAGCCCCTGTGGACCACCCTTACCGTTCTACGCCTCCACAGACGGATTCTGTGGTTAAGAATTGCGGCTCATGATAGATCTACCAGACCCCAACACATGAGTGCTTATCCCCCAGATTAAGAATCCAAGAAACAGGATATTATGGGGAAGAGGGTCTATGTTTCGATCACTTTGTCTCTTCGCATTTTGAATTATATGGGCCATCTCAAATATCAGGAGGAGATCCTTAAAGCTGCTCAAGCGTCAGTCCAGTGCCTTCTGCCTGGCCAACCTCAGGAGGACCTTGATGCCAAGCTTTCTACTGCTGGGGCAGTCAGCACCTGCTTAGTGCCACCTATGATGCTGTCAATACTTCGGCCAGGGCCTCCCTCGGTCAGTGTTTGCCTCAGACGCCATGCATGGCTGAGGTCTTCCAGATTTTCGCAAGATGTCCAACAGTCCATCCTGAATGCTCCCTTTAAAGGAGGCAAACTTTTTGGACCACAGACCCAAGATATTCTAAAAGACCTGCAAGACTCAGGTTGTACCATTCAGTCTGTTCGGACCTTATTGTTCTTCTTAAGGTAAACCTGCTACTCCGTGACAGCCTGCTCACAAATGTAAGGCTCAGTTAACCCTACCGGCTCCCAGATCTGCCCCAAAGAAGTCCCGATATGTTCCTGCTGTCTCTCAGCAGGGTCAGCCTTCGGCCTGAAGGCATGTCTCTGGCCATGGAGGCGGAGTCCCCCTCTCTGGCCGTCAGGGGCAGGTTCTCTCTGCACCTCAGAGGTTGGCAAAGGATTACATCGGACCAGTGGATTCTTCAATTGATCCAGTATGGTCATACATTAGACTTGATACATCTTCATCCTCCTTTACCGCCTTGGGTCTCACACTACTCACCGGACCATGCTCTAGCACTGCAAGCAGAAATAAATGCTTTGTTACACAAACATGCTATAGAACCAGTTCCCACCCATCAGAGGAGCTCACGATTTTACTCCTGTTTTTTTCTGGTTTCCAGATGGATGGGGGACTTTTGTACCATTCTGGACCTCAGAGGCCTCAGCCTCTATATAAGGTACCAGAAATTCTGGATGGTGACATTACCCACCCTTCCTCCCCTGCTAAACACAGGAGATTGGCTCTGTTCCCTGGACATGAAGGACACATACCTTCATATCCTGATCTACCCCGTCCACAGGCGGTTCTTACGATTCCAGTTTCAAGACCATCATTTTCAAGTTTGGTCCCTCCCTTTTGGCCTTTCTTTGGCCCCAAGGGTTTACTCAAAGTACCTGGCAGCAGTGGCAGGAGCCCTTCGCCAGGAGGGTCTGTACATCTTTCCTTACCTAGACGACTGGCTCCTACACACCCCATACTGGAATACACCCTGACCCACACCCTGGAGATGTTCTCCATGGTGGGCATCACGGTCTACCATCCAAAGTCTGTGATGACCCCATCACAGACTCTCCAGTATATCAGAGAGGTACTAGACACTGCTCAAGGCAGGGCATTTCTCCCTGAATCCAGGGTGGATACTATACTGACTGTCATTCTCCGGTTGGAACCCTGTCGGTATATCTCTGCAAGGGACTACCTTCAGCTCCTGGGACATTTGGCAGCTACCATTCCCATTGTCCCTCATGCCAGACTTTGTGTGAGGATTCTTCAGTGGAACCTCAGGGTCACAAATGGGATGACTTCGATGCCACAGTCCTTCTGTCCTCCCCAGCACTTCGCACACTGCAATGGTGGAAATCCAAGGACAATCTTCTGAAGGGCATGTCATTCCATCCCAGGGTCCTGAACCTCATTTTAACGACGGATGCCTCCTTGATGGGATGGGATGCCCATCTTGAAAGGATTCAGTCCCAGGGCTCTTGGACAGTGATGGAAACTCATCTTCACATCAACGTTCTGGAACTGAGGGCTATTCTGTATGCATTACAAGCGTTCGAGACGTTGCTCCCTCAGGGCTGCCTTTAAGTGCAGCCAGACAATTCCGCAGTTGTTCACTACCTGAACAAACAAGGAAGTACCCATTCATATCTTCTCTGCCGAAAATCTATGAGGGTGTGGCATTGGGCAATCCAGAGAAGCATTTACCTTCTGGCGGTCCACATTCCAGGGGTTTCAAATACCTGGCAGATGCCCTAAGCAGAACCCATGCCCAGGCTCACGAATGGGAGCTCCACCCAGACATCTTGGCAGACATCTTCCTCCGGTGGGGTCACCCGGAGCTAGACCTGTTTGCTTCTTCACAAAACACGAAACTGCCTCTCTATTGCGCTCTAGAGCGAGGTCCTGGAACTTTATGGTTGGACGCCTTATTACATTCCTGGACAGGAAAATTTCTTTACGCTTTCCTGCCCTTTCCTCTCATACAGAGAGTACTCCTAAAACTGGTCTAAGACAGGGCATCAATGATTCTCATAGCCCCCTACTGACTGAGATGGATTTGGTTCCCCTTGCTGTTGCAAATCTCAGATGGGGATCCTCTACCTCTTTGTCCAGCCCTCCTCTCACAGCAGGGCTGCTCCCTGCTACACCCAGACCTGTGCTCCTTGCGTCTGCATGCCTGTCTCCTGAGGATGTAGTCCTCTCTCATTATCAGGTGTCTCCAGGGGTACCAGAGATTCTGCGACTGGCATGGAAGCTCTCTACTAGGTCCTCCTATTCTATGAAATGGAAGCGTTTCTCCATTTGGGCCTCTTCCTGGGAAATGGACCCCTATGACTATTACCCACAGAGAATACTGGACTACCTCCTCTCTCTGTCAGAGGGTGGCCTAAAATATTCATTAATAAAAGTACATCTATCAGCTGTTTCTGCTTTCCATTTACCTGTGGACAACAAACCATTGTTACAGATACCGCTCATAAAAACCTTCTTGAAAGGTATCCTACATTTGCATCCCCCCTATTCGGGACCATGTCCCAGTGTGGGATTTAAATTTTGTACTTGAAAAATTGACTGAAGGTCCTTTTGAGCCCACTGATAAATGTGAGCTCTGGTTTATGTTGTGGAAAATGACTTTTTGGTGGCGATTACATCAGGTAGACGTATTTCAGTTACAGGTGCTTATGTGCAAGCCACCTTATTTACAGTTTGATATGGATCGGGTGGTCTTATGTACTAACCCCTCCTTTCTATCTGAAGTTGTTTCTGAACTTACTCTAAATCAGGCGATTCTGTTGCTAGTATAGTTTGCGGAACCTGAGAATCCAGGGGAAGCCCTGCTTCATACTCTCGATGTGAAAAGAACATTGAGACTTTATCTTCTCTGCACTGAACAGTTGCGTAAAACTGAGCAACTCTTTGTTTCTTTCACCCCAGGACGACTGGGCGATCGGGTTCTAAGCAGTACTTGTCCACATGGTTGACCAACTACATTGCGTTCATATATAACAAATATGATAAACCTCTCACAGGATCCGTGAAACTCCACTCCACTAGAGGCATGGCTACCTCCACAGCGTGTTTTTGAGACGTCTCTGCTTCAGACATTTGCGAGGCCTCCACCTGGTCTACAGTTCATATAATCACAAAACATTAGTCTAGACATTGCTTCTAAGAAGTGTGTCGCTTTTGGGTGGGCCGTCCTCAACAGTGTCCTGTCCTAATATGCTGTGGTACGCTTCCTCCTCCTGTGGGAGTCATGACTGCTTGGGATTCTTCCCATGTGTTATGGCCTGCTGCAAGAGATTGACTTGAAGAAGATAGTACAGTTGTGTAAGAATGTGCCATAACAGTAGATCTTTAAGAGTATCTCTTGCACCAGGCCATGCTGCCCCACCCACCGTCCCCCTTTCTCCTGCTTCAGAAGGGTGCCTTGCTGCATCCATACGTGGGAGCCTTGAGCTGCTGCCTTTTTGTTCCTCTCCTTGGTTCCTATCTGAGACCTATGATTTATTTTTCATATTGGTCGCTAAGATGGAAAATAGAACTGAGGAGTATCGGGGCCTCCCCTTTATATATGTGCACAAGCACATCAGGTGACAGGAAGGGGAGGCCCCTGGAAGAGACTGCTGGGAAATCATCTGGAGGAAGTGATGCCTGTGGCTGGATATCCCGTGTGTTATGGCCTGCTGCAAGAGATACTCTCAAAGATCTGCTGTTGCAGTATGTTCT
Organism: Neoceratodus forsteri; assembly: GCA_016271365.2. Taxonomy (NCBI): domain Eukaryota; kingdom Metazoa; phylum Chordata; order Ceratodontiformes; family Ceratodontidae; genus Neoceratodus; species Neoceratodus forsteri. The sequence continues at coordinate 1,422,592,458 of CM028129.1, forward strand.
TACACAACTGTACTTTTCTGTATATGACATCTTGATGGCCTGGGTTGTTCCTGAAAACAGTCCTCTGGACCAGTGTACCTACTCGGTTATCAAATAAATAAATAAAAATTGGAGTTTAGTATGGAAGTGCTTCTCAACTTTTACAATTAATCTACTGACTTTAGCCCACCTGATGTGCAGCATCTTATTTCCAGTTGGGTTATGCTTCTACCCATTTCCACAGCTGGGTGGACTAGAGAACTGAGAGGTTACTTGACTTGCCCAAGGTCACGCAGTGTGCATTGACTCTAATGGGGTTTGAATCCGTGATCTCATGGTTCCCAAGTCAGTGCTTCAACTACTACTCCACACTGCCTCCAGCTATATGATTCTGTCTGATAAGTAGCTGATGATGTTTTACTGATTGGTATACTGTATATCTGAATTGTTAAGTGCTGTTGCTGTATATATATTATTTCTGGCCTGGGCTGTGACTAAATCTAAGATGCATATCATAGCTCAGCTTGCCCAGTGAACAATAACAAATAAATAATTTTCTTTCTTTTTTTTTTTAAGGTTATTAACTGTATTAAAGAGGGCTTGTCTGACCCGACTGTCAGGACTGGGCACCAGTTTTCACTTTATCAGCGAGCATTACGGATGAAAGATTCTCCAAGCTGTAAAAAATTTCGGAGTCTGCTTCAAGATCTGCCAGAGATCACTGTTAAAGATGTTACACATGTAAGTAAATCTTTGCTGTATTCTCAGCAAGACTGCAAAATAATAGTATTCTGACCTTTTTTGCTTACCAGTTTTCAAGGTATAACACCATTTTCGTCATGCTAGTATTCCAACAAGAGTACCACTCCACCATGCCACCGCTCTGCATTTTTTAAAATTTTACAATTTATTTACCCAGGATAATTTACTCTATAGTACTGATTTTTGTTTTTAAAGATATCTGTATTGTATTGGTAGTTGACATTTCTCTTTTTCCAAAGCTGATTGTATTAATGTTGTAGTTAACTGACTGATTGCTATCTCATTGAGACCCCTAGAAAACAAGATGTTACATCTGAAGGACGAACGAACGAATGAATGAATGAATGCATGAATAAATTGGGTGTTTCAGTATCACAACTCCCTTGCCTGGTTATTTTCTTATTTTTACTGCTGCTAAATGTGCGAAACATTAATATATGGCCATTGACTGCTCACCAGCAAATGACATCAATGCCTCTACCCCTAGTACCTGATCTTCCTGTCCTCTATACACTCAAGGTCATTTTCTACTTTCTGTCAGTGGCCATGTCTCTGTAGGTAGTATGCTAACCTCCGGGGCTGGAAGATCGGAAGGTTGTGAGTTTAACGGACACTGTAGTGTAGTAAAGAGGTGGGGGGTGCTGCACTGTTGAGGTGCCATTATTTAGGTGAGATGTTAAATTGAGGTTCCTTCTGCCCATATGCCGATCCTGCAGCGAAACCTTTGCAGTAAATGCATCGATGCTGACAACATCGACAGATCACTGTAAAGCCTGCCCGGGACCCTGGCACTCTTTCTCCCGGTCCTGCACCCCCCTGTCCGAATCAACCCCGACTCGGAGTTGATAATCCTTAGGTCCAGTGGGTGCAGTGGGCAGAGCCCTCTGCATGGGGGTTAGGATGAAGCCCCCCGAAAAAAAGCAGATAGGTTTCCAGATGGATTTATGCCAACCACAGTTTGCGGGCAACATCCTTCTATGTAACGTCGGTCGACACAATTTTTGTTGAACTGACCTCGGAGAGCCCCTTCTGCCCATCCCTGATCATTCTCCAGGTGGAAATTAACGATTCCATGGCACTTAGTGAAGAAGAATGCAGAAATATTTTTATTTGAAATAAAAGTCAGTTATATTGGCTGCCCAAACCCTGCTTTACCTGGTCACTTATAAGGTACTGGCAAACATAGGCGAAATTATGTGCAACCCACATCCCTGTCGTACAGGGCCCCAGTTACCAGCTCTTGACCATGAGAAAAGAAACCATTTGCAAAGATCAGAAATACAGATAGAGATGTAGTAAGTCAGGGCAGATCACCAGCACAGCGGTTGCACTACCACCTGTGGCGCTGATGACCCATGTTCAAGAGTGAACATGAGGCATCAGAGGGTCAGCCGGGGAGGTAGGATGAGTGTTCCATGGACAGCTCTCCTCCTCCTCCGGGGGGCGGGGAGGATGGGGGACATTGTTCTCCGGCAAGCCAGCAGCACCCAGTGAAGGCTGGGTGTGCAACAGCTGGGGGGACCACTCTTCAGTGGGGAGGCGATGGCGGACATCTATAGGTTGAATGCAGGAGCGCATCCAACCTCAGCTGATGTCATTGCACATCTGTGCCTCCAGGGGAACAGTCAAGGAAAATCCCTGTGGACCGGCAGCATTGGGACTGTGATGCTGCCGGACCTTCACCCAAATGATGCCTCAGATGCTAGCCTAGGCTGGAGCCTCTGATTGGACTTCTGTCTCTCCCCCTTCCCCACCCCCAGGGGAGCCCTGCCACAGATGGCAAGCTGCTGGGCCTCACCAGTCAGGGCAGCCTGGTGGGGGATGCCGAGTATGAGGTCCGGGCAGTGAAAGGGGGGTAAATCCCCCACCTGTCCCCAGGGTTCAGAAAAGCAATTAACAACAAAAAAAAAAGTAATGTCCTCATGAGTTAAAGTCCTTGTTAGCATCAGCACATGTCCATCAGGCAGTTAGTTTTATCATGAGCTCAAAAATATGATCCCCTCCATCAAATCGATCAAACCGATCATTATATAACATTGTAAACTTGAAAACTGCTATTTTTTTTCAATAGAAATTTTTTATCCTCCAATTGCCCCTCCTTCTGCCCAGTCCCTTCAGCCCTGTCACCCAGCTTCCCTGGGACTTAATTTCTCACTGACATTCTGTCTAGCTGGACTGAGGTGGGAACCCGGTCACCGGTGCAGAGCCTGTGAGGGACCGGACATCATCCTGTGGCCAGAGGGACTTTTCCTACTGAGTTAGGTTCCCCCCGGACCCTTCTCCATGCAGTGGCGCAGCAACAAGCTCCACTTCCATGGAGACATCCTCAAATGCCTGGGCTGGGTCTGTCTACGCATGTGCCCAGACCTGTGTTGCCAGCTAGATACCTCCAGGTGGTGGTCAACATTGGGGCATGTACACCTTCCTCTCCAAAGGTGGAGAGCTATCCTCAGGATGCTCAATCCTTCTATCCTGCCCAGCCCCTGAGCGACCAGCGTCTGTTCCCAAACCTGGGTTGCTGGCATGGCAAAGGTAATGTGCTGAGTGTCTCAGACACTGGGCCGGCTCTGAGAACCATTATTTAATGTACAATTGATAGAGAATAACTTACAGGCTGGGTTTATCTCCAGAGATTCCAGCAGCATTAACGGCCCTTGTTATATCTGCAACACAACTCGAACCATAAGATGGGAGCCTGCCATGCAGTCAAGCATCAAGAGGTACACTGCAGGAAGATATTCCTCATTTTAAGAGATTGCCAGCCTTGTCTCCCGAAAGCATCCCCAGCCTGAGTTTAGCAACATACTCCGTACTTTCTCCCCACAGCGTGACCGCATGACTGCATGCCATACACATGGGATTTAGGCATATAAAGTAAAAACGGAGCTTGGTATGGGATATATACACTTAGTTGTATTTCCGTACATAGGGATAGTGTTACAGCAGGGGTAATACCACGTCATCATCTCACAGTAATACCAGCAAGATCCGGGGGTTCGCGCTATCTTCAAAATGCGGGGCCATCGAGCTGATTACAAATTTTACGAGTGTTAAGGTAGAAAATATACTTATTTGAAATGGTGCTTCCTGGGGTGATCAGAGAGCTAAAGCCTCGATCTGTGCAGTGATCAGGGCTTCATCTCACCAGGTAGAACTCCTTTAAGTAGTAAATGAAGGTCACAATGCTGTTTAAAGTAAATACTTCTTTTAATATTCCATGTCACAAAACTCCTTTCAACAGAAATGAAACATCATGTGTAATCTTCATTGGATTTTACTTATTTACAAAGAAACATATACTACCCTTCATGTAAATCACAATAACGTGCTTCACTCAACATGTGATCAAAGAACAGTTGATAATTAACATTTGAGGCATGTCACCTTCACCTATTAACTGGACAATCATGAAGGTGTACATTGATGAGCACTGCTACAGTTCACAAGTAAAGGGCAACGGGAGGGACACATTAAATGTTTTTGTAAAGAAGATAGACTGCGGCACTCAGGGGTGGGGTGGCCATATATGACGCCGGTGGTGCATGGGATGACCCAGGTAAGAACAAGACATGAGTGATGAACTAGATAGTGATCAAGTTAAGGTAGGCAATTTTCCAGAAAAGGACACTGAAATTTAATGAACATACTGTTTTCCACAACATCAGGAAGCATCTGTTTGTCAGCTGGAGATCTTATCAAACCAACATGACTGACTTCCTTGACTGGTTGGCAATGTTGCTAAACCTGAAGCTAGTGGAGCATGTACTATTCGTGGACTTCAAAAATGAATTATAATCTGTCACTGATGGCATGCCAATCTGTAAACCACTGTAGTTGTGGGTATTGGACAGAATAATTGGATACCTTATGAGCTACTCAAGGGGCAGGCACCTCAGAGCGGAGGTCACAGGGGATCTGTGCAAACCATGGTCATTAATAAACAGGTTATCCCATTGCTCAGTACTTTTTACTGCCGTGTTAGCCATACTTCTTGGTGACCTTGAAGAAGCTGCTAGTAGCAAGATTGTACTCTTGGAAGAGGATACTACAATGTGTTAAAGGGTGGAAAAGGAGCATGGAGCACCTTGGTAAGATGGAGGAATGGTCAGGCAACATACATTCAAAATTTCATGCCAACTACTGTACAGAAATGAAAATGTGAGCCAAAAGCAAGTTAATGGCTTGTGTGATTACAAGTGACATTGTCTGAATAGGAAAAGGACTAGTGATTAATGGTCATTTTTACATATGAAGCACTCAGCAGAGTGCCGCAGGGTGGCAGCCAAACCAAAGCCATTACTGTGATGTGTAGACATGGGAATCGCCTCAAGGAGTGCTGAGGGTTATCTGCCACTGTACAGCTGTCTGAAAAACACACAAGGAATACATTGTTTGGATATGGTGCCCTCAAATGAAGACAGATATCACATTACTGTCTGTGGGACCTACCAGACGACAACCAACATGAGTAAAGGTATCGTGGATGGAGATTTTGAGGATAAAATGAGAGATGCCAAAATGACTGCCCACGAGGATATAAGGTTGAGGTGGGACATGACAGAAAAACTCATTTACTGTTAAGGCATAAACATGGATGGACTGCTGGGCATCTTCAGCTACAGGAAGGAGGGTTCAGGTAGGTGACATAGCCTGACACCTCTGGCTGGTACATTCCAGACCAAATTCTGGAGACACTGCTCCACTAAAATGTCGGGGAAGGGTCATAATGATATGCCAGAGGACATTGAATCAGCAAAAACCGAGGCCACTTTAAAGGGGTGTGGGGCCTATGTGGTACATAACAGTACTGGTACCAAACTAAACACCAATGGTAAGAGGATAGTGGAATGGAATGGGATACACAATACACAATGTGACATGTTCAGAGTGACAGGTATCGGAATAGAGTTATGCATGAGGATGTTTTCACCAGTAGGAAGAGGGTGTTAATGGAGATTGTTAGTTGGTCAGTGGTATGACCAAACCTCGAGCACATAACGTACTGTGGTAAACATGCATATAACAATGCACACAAGGTTGAGGCTGTTCTTAAGAGGGCAACATGAATGGTGCTGCACTGTTATGAATGGAACGATCATGATATTCAACAGGAATTAAATGTGTATTACCCACAGGTAAAAAAGGGACAGTGGTAATATTACTGGGTCTTCAAAACAGTTCTCCAGCATATATGTGTGTACTACAGTTGATTTGCCTGTTCAACAGTAAGACTTACCCATGTGCAAAGGCCACATTATAAATTTACTGTTGGGCGGTCTCAGGGGTGACAAGATAATGTGTTTGTGCTCTGAGAGGGTGGTGGATGTCTCATGTAGCCTAGGGTTACTGGTGTTGGAGGCTGCAAGTGTCACAGTTTTGAACAATGAATGGAATAAACACAGGGGCATACAGGAGGGCTAGGGTGATGTTCAGGAACTATGTTGTGGCAAAATGCATCCAAACATGTAATAGATTGAAACACAATATAAGTCGCTGTAACAGGTCCATATATGTTCACAATGTGTTCCTATTTACCTATACATCTATATATGAACATTAAAGCACAGCACATAGGTATGGAACTATCTAATAATCAAGCAATGCTTCAACACAACCATTTTGTATCTGTTCTGTGATAATGATGTCATATAACAGTTGACGTTGTATTCCCATACCCAATTGCTCAAGCAACAACAACAACCCCCCCCCCACAACCTACATCAATATCACCAAATGAAACAGTGATGTAAAATGAAAGTAATTGTCCTGCATGTTGATGACACTGAAGACTGTGATGTAAGACTAAAGTTGGCATAACAGGGACTGTCAGCAGACCAGCATGCCACATAGTTAGTCACAGTCAGAACATGACAATACTGACAATGTTAAGAAAAAATGTTTCTTGGCCAAGTCTCTTTGTGGTGCCATTGTCACATTTACCGACATCCAGTGACCTACAGAACCATGTACATGTACTCCGTGATCAGGTACTGTGTCATTGACACAGCAACACGTTTATGTAACTGTATAGTTGCTGTTCCTGATTAACAACTCTCAACAGACACACTAACAGGATGCCAGCATGTGAAAGGTCATGTTTTGTACACACACATAATTACTTCTGTGCAATACTCAGGGAGGCAGTATAGCGCAGTGGTTTAAGGCTATGAGCTGCAAATCTGGAGACTTGGGTTTGAATCCCACAGCCTCCTCTTGCATACTGTGTGACCCTGAGCAAGTCACTTAACTTCCCCATGCTCCCAGGTTGCACCTGTAAACAAGTTTTTAGCTTAGTGTGCCACTCCTGGATAAACATTTGAAATAAAAAAAAAAAATACCTCAGACAACATATGAGTTGATCCTCATAAGCCATGAGTGTATCTTTCTGTATGTTAGGCATTCTTGAATCGAGAGAAATGTTTCTTAAGCAACTCCTCTTTGGCTGGACATTTAGTACGGGCAATATTGGGAGGAAGTTCCGGGCATTGCATAGGTGGTATGTTAAGTAAAGTGCCTTCTCTCATTCATACAACATCATTCAGCAACTGATTCATGTAGGCATATGTCTTGGAAACCTTGACAGTTTTTACAACCCACCATTTTGTCATTTTGGAGAAACCAAACTTGTGATGAGGCTGCCTCTTAGCTATCCCCTTCTTTATCACTGCCTGAGCCAGGTTCTTATTTTCACTGTAATCTAGCATTGCTAGCTGCGTTCGTGACATCATCCCATAGTAGCTGAAATGCAGTCTTTTAGGACAGTATTTATTCAGCAGTGAGTTGAATACCTCGATGTTATCCGTATGGCAAAATTTAGTTTTGTCCATGTCTTTTAGTAGGCGATTATCCAAAACGACACATTTTAAGGCCTCGTATGCAGGCTCCCCCTTGGTAAGCCAATCAGTGTTTGTAAGTTCATCATCGGTGAGCGTCCCATGGTCACACTTGTAGTATTCAAGTGCCACATGCCATGAGTGGTTACTGGCTGTGTGCTCTAGCACTAAAATCCATTTTTCACGAAGAATCGTGCCACTCTCACAGCAGGTATTGGCTGACCACCAAAAGTGGTTCATAATGGATCTAATCCATCCCATTAGCTTGTCACAGTGGCGCTGCTTGGACTTGGCGATAAGTTTCTTGACGATTGATTTGGAAAGGTGCCAAACATCATATTGATGTTCCACACCAGGAAAAGTGCTTCCCTTTGCCATCAGGCTCGCAGTTTGTGGATGTCAGTCGGTGGCCACAGTTTTAACATTTATCCCAGCATCCAAGATGCTTGTTATGCGACGTACAAATGCTTCTTTCTCCATTACATTGAGGTTCGATACCTCAGACACCTGCACCAGGGATGACTCTAGTATGGCATTGCTATGCATGTCCGTAACCGTGTACGTGCAGTATTTTGCACTATGTCCAGGCGAATCACACTGGCCATCTCCAGTGACTATCAAAGCTTTTTCCTTTCAAGTTTCCCATGTTTCCTTCTTTTTATTTAGCCAAGCTCTGTTGACTACTGGGAACGCGTAGTGTCTCTGTATGTTCAGGTACTGGACCTCGCATATGAAATGGTTGCCACAAAATTTGAAGTACTGAGCTATTCGACTGTAGGCGTTTCCACTTAATAGAATGGAGGATAACAGCACTAGATTTCCAGCACCTATTTGATTAATCAAGGGATGTGTACACCACCTGAAGTCATGGCTATTGGAGCGGCAGAAGTTAGCTACGTACATGGTACCACATACAAAGCTGTCTTTTATCATCATTGGTAAATGACAAATTTGACACACCAACATGCCAGGCAGAGTTAGCAGTGAACTTTTGAACACAACAAATTTTGGCTCATTAACAATTCCATCTCCACAATGAAGTGAGTTGTCAACATGGTTGTCGTTGTCCACATCGGACTCTGTATCTGATGATGGTATAAACAAGAAATGCTGCGTTTCCATTAACTCACTTGTTTCAGAAGAAAGCATGGAGACACTGTAGTCATGTATGTGTTCCTGTGCAGTGCTTTGTTCGACTGGAGTGGAGGTTACTAGTGGCAGTGGAAGGCTGGCATCAGCAGTCACATTAGTTGTAGTAACAGAGTCTCCAGCACATCCACTTGTTCCTGGTTCTTCTTCAGATTGCCATCTGTGAGTTTCAGACTTTGAAACTGAGCTATATGTATGGTCCTTGTAAGTATTTTCCGGGGTCTCAGGCCTCTGGCATGCAAAATCGTACATTGGCACACAGCACTGCACACCAGTGCTGTTGCATGTCATGTCCCACTGATGGAATACTCTGCTAGATACATGAGTCATGAATGCTTCAGTGTTCTTACCTAATAAGGTGAAACAGGGAGAGGTAAAAGTTATTCTGTTGTGTCCACTTTCCAAATCACCACAAGTAATCATTGCATGACAGTATGTATCCATTTGAAAAATTAATGGGTAGCAAACCGGCAGGGAATAACTATTGGTAGGGTGGAAGACAAAGATAGAACCCAGGAAAATATGTGATGAAAAGGAAAGGTCTGCCTGTTTGGCGATTACAACAAAATCTGTGACTTGGTGGATTCTTCAGAAGGGTGGTGTAGTAGAAAATTAAGAGGGACCGGGGGAAGTTTGAATAATGGTCTTAACTGTTGCAAGTGATATGCAATGCAAATCAGCACAAAATAGTGTACTGGGGAAGAGGGAACCCATGGGAAAGCCACAGGATGGTTAAGGGACGGCGGCTGACGATCAACAATTCAGAAATGTTATTGGGGGGGGTTATAATTTCAAATGGCCTCAATGTGTCAAAGTAGAGGACAAAGACTGCATGGAGGGCCGGTGGCATGCTGGGGTGCATAGGTTCATAGGTGAGGTACAAGTTCGAGGGACTAGGCCATAATGAACTCGCCACCCTAACCAGGGTGGAAATTGAATTTATGATCTCCCATATATATGTCAAGATTAGTCTTAAATTGTTGGAGACTGGTACTGTATACTACCTCAGAAAGTAGCGTATTCCAAATTGGGGTAGCTCTTTGAGTAAAAAATCTATTTCTTTTTATAGTTTTATTTATAATAGTCTTTAATTTCATCTTATGTGATCTAGTGTTACCAGTAGATTCATGTCAAGCCAGACAAATGGACTCAAACAAAGCAGGGTCCCTGGTAGCTTTATAAATTAAGCAGAGATCACCCCTTAAGGAGCAATATTCTAGAGAGAATAATCCCAATACTTTTAATCTATTTCCATAAGGAATTGTGTCCATGTCGATTATATTTTTAGTTAACATTTTTTGTATTTTTTCAACAGTAATTTTTTCATGTACTGAGGTAGGTGCACAAAAAGATGAGCAAAAATCCAGGTGTGACCTTACTACACTAGAATAGATAGGAAGAAGTACCTGGGGTTTTCTGGATTTAATATTTTTAAGAATACAACTCAATAATCAATGCCAAGTTTTTGCTGTCTTATTTATATGCTCTGTAAACTTTAAGTTATTGGAGATAGAGATACCAAGATCTTTCTCTGAACTAACTTCATGTAAGGCTATATCATTCATGTAATATTTTATTAATCTATTATTTTGTCCAAGATGCATTACCTTGCATTTCGAAATATTAAATACCAGTTTATTTTCTGTGGCTCATTTATGCAGGTTGTCCAGGTTAGCTTGTGCTGTATCAGCGGATACTTGATTATTAACAATACACCCCAGTTTGGTGTCATTCGCATACTTGTTCAGCCAAACTCCTTTTGTAGTTTGCATACTGGAGATGACTATATTAAATAATATTGGGCCCAACACCGAGCCTTGAGGCACCCCACTAGTTACAGAGCTCCATGTGGATTTGTACCCTATAATGCTAACTTGCTGCTTCCTGTCTGTTAGCCATGAATTAATCCACTTTATGATATTTGGGTGTAGATTTATCTTAGTTAAATGTTCAAGAAGTATCTTATGGGAAACTGAATTGAAAGCCTTCTCAAAATCAAGAAATATTACATCTACTGGCAGTCCATTATCTAAGGCTTCACTGATAGGCTCAAAGAAGTTTGAGATTATTATGGCATGATCTCTCAGGGGTAAAACCATATTGAGTGATGTCACATCTATTATGTGTTAGAATATGACTGGTAATCTTTTGTAATAAAAGTCTCTCCATAATTTTACCAATACTTGAAGTTAGACTGATGGGTCTGTAGTTGGATACACTTTGTTTTGAGTCTCCCTTATGAATGGGTATGACTGTGGCCACTCTCCAATCCTGTATGGCCATTCCTTCAGATATAGATTTATTATATAAGGTAGTGAGTAACCCTGCAATCTCATATGAGATTTCCTTTAAGAAGATAGACGGTAAATTATCTGGCCCAGCTGATGAAGCAGTTCTAAAAGAGTTAATGGCATTAAATGTCTCTGGTATAGAGAAAGTTAATGATTGATCATTTGAATATAAACCCGGATACCCTGTTATTTCTCTAGGTTTAAAAATGCCTGTAATGCCACAACAATAAACCGCACCACTCGGAGACCTAAATAAAGGCAACATTTATTATAAAGTAACACCGCAACAAACACTGCAACACTACAGGTGTGTGAAACAAAAGCAACCTCTACCGGTTTCGCACAGTTGGCATCATCAGGAGAATGACCAAAGTACATAGACCCTTATATAGCCAGTGAACCTATCAAGTTTAAAGTGCCAGTACAAAAATTAGCTAAGCATTTAAAACAAAAGATCTACATATGACATCAATAAGTGTAAAATTTAAAATTTGCAATTCCTACACCTAGAGGGAAGTTAGGACCAAGAAAAAACATATATAGAATTCCTAAAGGCATATAACATTAATCTCTCATATGCATCCGTATTCCCATCATACTATACAGAACATGTTAATTGTTCATTAATAAGAAATGTATATATCTTATATCAAACAAATATACATATAGCAGTACATGAAATTTGATGCTTTAACGTTACCACCATGAATTCTATGCCCATAATGATATTTAGGATTAAGGCATGATGAAACAGAGGAGAAGCACTTATTCCCTGTAACCTGAAAAACAAACATAAAAATATATCACAAATAATACACAGATACAAAAACTGTTTATCAAAACTTATCAATGTGGATATTAGAGAAAAATATGTATATGTATGTGTGTATATATATATATATATATATATATATATATACACATCTGTAGTTAGATAGTTATACTGGTTCTAATCCCACCACGGGTACAATCCAGTAGCATAACCTCATAAGGACAACTTTTCCTTCTCTTGCTACATGATAACAAATCAGTTCTATCATTGAGACTAGGAGGTTTTAAAGCTCCCAAAGTGAAAATCCAAAAAGATTCACTATGGAGCAATTTTTCATTCAAATTACCACCACGTGGTCCCAATGTTACCCTTTCAAGAGCACAGAACTTGAAAGAATGTTTGCCATCTCTTGTGTTGTTAATATGCATTGCCAATGCATTCTTGGCATCATTATTTGCAATAGAACGAAGATGTTCACCAATCCTAATTTTTAAATTGTCTGCTGGTTTTGCCAACATAAAATGACCCACATTCACATGTTGCCAAATATATCACATTATTGTTAATGCAATTAAAGAATTCCGTAATTTGGAACTCCTTCTGAATGTTATATGAAGTGAATGTGTCGGTCCTCAAAATATGGGAACAGCATTTACAGTTCCCACAACTAAAATTCCCAACAGGTAATGGTGGCAGCCAGGTTTTCAATACTGGCTCTGTCTTATCAATCAAGTAACTATGCACTAATCTGTCTTTGATATTTCTGCCCCTTCGATAAACAAAACAAGGTTTTTCTTTAACATCTTGACTCAAGAGAGGATCAGTTTCCAAAATGTGCCAGTTTTTGTTAATAATATCCTGCACCTTATGAGTATGCCTCGTATAACTAGTAACAAAATTCAGCCTAGATATCACCATTGGTTTTGGTTTAACTGTCAGTAGTGTTTCCCTTTCAACGTCCAAAGTATCCAGAAAGGTCTGATTTACATGTTTAGAGGAATAGCCCCGTGCAATAAATCTATTACACATATCACTACCTAGAGCAAAGAAATCACTATCTTCAGAACAGTTTCTACGAGCTCTATACAATTGGGCCTTGGGAATATTTCTAATCATATGGTATGAATGGCAACTGGAAGCTAACAAAAGTGAGTTACGATCCGTTTCCTTACGAAATAGATCAGTTCTTAAAGTCCCATCTTGATTTTTAGAAATCTTTAGATCCAAAAAGAAAACACTGTCTAAGTCACTTTGCACAGTGAACTTTAAATTAGAATCAGTAGAGTGAAGAAATTTTACAAAATCTCCTAAGTTCCACCAGTGTGCCAGTCCATACCATAAAAATGTCGTCAATAAAACGACGCCAGATATCGATCTTATCACGATAAAAATTATTCTGGACATCGTAGACATACATTTTCTCCCACCTGCCCAAATAAAGGTTGGCATAATTTGGTGCAAAAGTTGCTCCCATAGCCGTACCTTTAATTTTTTTGTACATATCTCTTCCAAAAAGAAACACATTTTTAGTTAGTACATGTTTACTGCAAGTAAGTAGAAACTGTTTTTTTAGAGTCCGTGACACTTTGATCCATAGAGAACCAGTAATCAAGCGCCTGTATACCCCCTGAATGGGGGATATTAGTATAAAGAGCAGTAATGTCCATTGAGACAAGATACCATTCCTTTTCAATCTGCATTTCTCCCAGTATACCTAGCATCTGAGTTGTATCCCTAATAAATGAAGGCAAGGCCATAACATAAGATTTAAGATGCGCATCAACACATTTAGATAATGGTTCAGTAAGTGAGCCAATCCCAGCTACTATTGGCCTTCCTGCTGGATCATAATAGTTTTTATGAATCTTAGGCAAAATATAGATACTAGCCCTAATTGGTTTAGGTACAGTAAGAAAATTGCCCTCTGTCATGGAAATAACACCAGTAAAAAGAGCATCATTAATAAATACATCTATTTCTTGTTTGTATTTATATGTTGGATCACTTTTAAGGAGAGTATAAAATTCCACATCATTAAGTTGTCTAGTAATTTCCTTAATATACATATCTCTGGACAAAACCACAACTGAACCCCCTTTATCAGCTGGCTTAATAATTATATCACAATTCTGTTCAAGTTCTTTCAAAGCAGCAGCTTCTTTGCTAGAAATGTTAATGTATCCATCTGCTACATCAGAGTCAGACATTGATTGGAGTTCTCTTTCACATATACTCTCAAAGACACATACAGTTTCATTATACGGTGGCATAAAATTAGATGAAACGTAAAAAGGACTCACCTTTTCCTGGGGCATACTTCCCTCTAGTGATGTAACAGAAGAATTGCCACGACACATTTCTGATTTTTGAAACATCGCTCTTAAATTAAGTAATCTTGTGAAGCGATGTAAATCTACATACAGATCAAATAGATTCGAGTCCTGAGTTGGAACAAAGGATAATCCTTTTTGTAAAACATTAAGTTGATCTGACAAGAGCTCCTGTCCAGAGATATTAATCACAATCTTCTCCTCCAACAACTGCTCCTGAGATACTAAACCAGACGTCTCCCTCTGACACGACTGCCGATGTTTTCTCCCCCATGTCGTGTTGTCTTCCTCTTTGGTCCTTGATATTCCGGTTGTCCCGATGAAACCCCCAACTTCTGGATCTGTTGCTCCTGTTGGTTTGAGGTAGCTGAAACTGCACAATCCGCTGTACATCAGACTCCTCGGTCTGGTCTGGATCTAAAAAAGGATCCTCCACTTCTGATTCACTATTGTCCGTAGTATAAGTAGGGGAACTAATCCTATTCCTGAGGATAGATTTAGGGTATGGAACTATAGGCGTGTTATCATTTCAACATTTAAATGAGCGATTTTTTTCGACTCCAATCAAAAACTCGATCATGCAGATAATCCACTCTATCTCGTTCAGACTTTTGTAATTTAATCTGTTTCAGCTTATTATCCTCTCTCTTAACTTTATCTTTAAGTTTTTGTTGAAATAGAGCAAAATCAGTATGGTCTTTAAATTGAAGAACCAAATTTTCTTTATTAACAATATCAGTTGTTACTTCGGTTGTTGAATCTCATAATCTTGTATAAGCACACGCATGAATTCATCAGTAGCTGATTGTTGTGCTCGCTTCCAATCTGACACTAGCGATTCTCTATCTCAGCCATACCCAGGATTTTTAATTACCCTCAGTCCCCTTGGTGAGCGTCCTACCTTCAAGTAGGCTTCCAAAATGATCTTACCCCAGTAGTGACGTCAACCTCTAACAGTTGCTGTCTCCAATGAAGTAAATGCTGCTCTAATATCCACAGCATCTGCAACAGTATCTGAAGTGATTACATTTTCCCCAGCTTGAATGTTAACTTCACCATTCAAATCACTAAATAATTCTTCTTCTCCTATAGGTAGACAAACACAAATAGCACACAAACCTGCAGTAGCTCCGAGGAATGTATCAGTAAAATGCGCTTCAGACATTCCTTCGTCGGGGAGGCTATTAATTCGTACTCAACACGCTGGAATCGTATTCAACACACTGAAATCCAAAAGGACAAAGATGTCTAAGTCCTTAAACATAAAGGACTTCAAATTCAATCCAGCTGCACTATAGTAGCCGCCTGTAACCAGTGTGCGGTGATTAAGCGTTTCTGTGAACAGCCTAAAGGTACTCCCACTGTGAGCAAGTCATAAACCGTGATATCAAAATAAACAAAACAGCTCAGCAGTGTATAGAGTGTTCGGGCATAATAAATCACATAATGCCACAACAATAAACTGCACCACTCGGAGAGCTAAATAAAGGCAATATTTATTATAAAGTAACACCGCAACAAACACTGCAACACTACAGGTGTGTGAAACAAAAGCAACCTCTACCAGTTTCGCACAGTTGGCGTCATCAGGAGGATGACCAGTCAAAGTACATAGACCCTTATATAGCCAGTGAACCTATCAAGTTTAAAGTGCCAGTACAAAAATTAGCTAAGCATTTAAAACAAAAGATCTACATATGACATCAATAAGTGTAAAATTTGAAATTTGCAATTCCTAAACCTAGGGGGAAGTTAGGACCAAGAAAAAAGAAAAAACATATAGAATTCCTAAAGGCTTATAACATTAATCTCTCATATACATCCGTATTCCTATCATACTATACAGAACATGTTAATTGTTCATTAATAAGAAATGTATATATCTTATATCAAACAAATATACATATAGCAGTACATGAAATTTGATGCTTTAATGTTACCACCATGAATTCTATGTCCATAATGATATTTAGGATTAAGGCATGATGAAACAGAGGAAAAGCACTTATTCCCTGTAACCTGAAAAACCAAAATATATCACAAAAACTGTTTATCAAAAAAGTGAGTCCTTTTTACGTTTCATCTAATTTTATGCCACCGTATAATGAAACTGTACGTGTCTTTGAGAGTATATGTGAAAGAGAACTCCAATCAGTGTTTGACTCTGATGTAGCAGCTGGATACATTAACATTTCTAGCAAAGAAGCTGCTGCTTTGAAAGAACTTGAACAGAATTGTGATATAATTATTAAGCCAGCTGATAAAGAGGGTTCAGTTGTGGTTTTGTCCAGAGATATGTATATTAAGGAAATTACTAGACAGCTTAATGATGTGGAATTTTATACTCTCCTTAAAAGTGATCCAACATATAAATACAAACAAGAAATAGATGTATTTATTAATGATGCTCTTTTTACAGGTGTTATTTCCATGACAGAGGGCAATTTTCTTACTGTACCTAAACCAATTAGGGCTAGTATCTATATTTTACCTAAGATTCGAAAAAACTATTATGATCCAGCAGGAAGGCCAGTAGTAGCTGGGATTGGCTCACTTACTGAGCCATTATCTAAATTTGTTGATGCACATATTAAATCTTATGTTATGACCTTGCCTTCATTTATTAGGGATACAACTCAGATGCTAGGTATACTGGGAGAAATGCAGATTGAAAAGGAATGGTATCTTGTCTCAAAGGACATTGCTGCTCTTTATACTAATATCCCCCATTCGGGGGGTATACAGGCGCTTGATTACTGGTTCTCTATGGATCAAAGTGTCATGGACTCTAAAAAACAGTTTCTACTTACTTGCAGTAAACATGTACTAACTAAAAATGTGTTTCTTTTTGGAAGAGATATGTACAAGCAAATTAAAGGTATGACTATGGGAGCAACTTTTGCACCAAATTATGCCAACCTTATTTGGGCAGGTGGGAGAAAATGTATGTCTACGATGTCCAGAATAATTTTTATCGTGATAAGATCGATATCTGGCGTTGTTTTATTGACGACATTTTTATGGTATGGACTGGCACACTGGTGGAACTTGGACATTTTGTAAAATTTTTTGAATCTACTGATTCTAATTTGAAGTTCACTGTGCAAAGTGACTTACTGTTTCCTTTCTGGATCTAAAGATTTCTAAAAATCAAGATGGGACTTTAAGAACTGATCTATTTCGTAAGGAAACTGATCGTAACTCACTTTTGTTAGCTTCCAGTTGCCATCCATACCATATGATTAGAAATATTCCCAAGGCCCAATTGTATAGAGCTCGTAGAAACTGTTCTGAAGATAGTGATTTCTTTGCTCAAGGTAGTGATATGTGTAATAGATTTATTGCACGGGGCTATTCCTCTAAACATGTAAATCAGACCTTTCTGGATACTTTGGACGTTGAAAGGGAAACACGACTGACAGTTAAACCAAAACCAATGGTGACATCTAGGTTGAATTTTGTTACTAGTTATACGAGGCATACTCATAAGGTACAGGATATTATTAACAAAAACTGGCACATTTTGGAAACCGATCCTCTCTTGAGTCAAGATGTTAAAGAAAAACCTTGTTTTGTTTATCGTAGGGGCAGAAATATCAAAGACAGATTAGTGCATAGTTACTTGATTGATAAGACAGAGCCAGTATTGAAAACCTGGCTGCCACCATTATCTGTTGGGAATTTTAGTTGTGGGAACTGTAAATACTGTTCCCATATTTTGAGGACCGACACATTCACTTCATATAACATTCAGAAGGAGTTCCAAATTACGGAATTCTTTAATTGCATTAGCAATAATGTGATATATTTGGCAACATGTGAATGTGGGTCATTTTATGTTGGCAAAACCAGCAGACAATTTAAAAATTAGGATTGGTGAACATCTTCGTTCTATTGCAAATAATGATGCCAAGAATGCATTGGCAATGCATATTAACAACACAAGAGATGGCAAACATTCTTTCAAGTTCTTTGCTCTTGAAAAGGTAACATTGGGACCACGTGGTGGTAATTTGGATGAAAAATTGCTCCATCGTGAATCTTTTTGGATTTTCACTTTGGGAGCTTTAAAACCTCCTGGTCTCAATGATAGAACTGATTTGTTATCATGTAGCAAGAGAAGGAAATAGTTGTCCTTATGAGGTTATGCTACTGGATTGTACCCGTGGTGGGATTAGAACCAGTATAACTATCTAACTACAGATGTGTATATGTGTGTGTGTGTGTATATATATATATATATATATATATATATATATATTCTTTTCTAATATCCACATTATGATAAGTTTTGATAAACAGTTTTTGTATCTATTGTTTGTGATATATTTTTATGTTTGTTTTTCAGGTTACAGGGAATAAGTGCTTTTCCTCTGTTTCATCATGCCTTAATCCTAAATATCATTGTGGACATAGAATTCATGGTGGTAACGTTAAAGCATCAAATTTCATGAACTGCTATATGTATATTTGTTTGATATAAGATATATACATTTCTTATTAATGAACAATTAACATGTTCTGTATAGTATGATGGGAATACGGATGTATATGAGAGATTAATGTTATATGCCTTTAGGAATTCTATATATGTTTTTTCTTTTTTCTTGGTCCTAACTTCCCCCTAGGTATAGGAATTGCAAATTTTAAATTTTACACTTACTGATGTCATATGTAGACACTCTCTTTTGTTTTAAATGCTTAGCTAATTTTTGTACTGGCACTTTAAACTTGATAGGTTCACTGGCTATATAAGGGTCTATGTACTTTGACTGGTCATCCTCCTGATGACGCCAACTGTGTGAAACCGGTAGAGGTTGCTTTTGTTTCACACACCTGTAGTGTTGCAGTGTTTGTTGAGGTGTTACTTTATAATAAATATTGCCTTTATTTAGCTCTCCGAGTGTTGCGGTTTATTGTTGTGGCATTATGTGATGTATTATGCCCGCACACTCTATACACTGCTGAGCTGTTTTGTTTATTTTAAAAATGCCTGTAAAATATATATTAAACTCTCGTGTCACAGCTTGCTCATCAGAAAGTATCTTGTCATTTATTTTATTAGGGCCTATCTTTGGCATACTGCATTTTAAGGAACCAATGCAATTGAAAAACTGTTTCCTGTTGTCCTTAGTAGTAGCAGCAAGATTACACTCAAGTTCTTTTTTAGCTGTTCTGATTGCTAATTTAGTCTTGCTGGCTATAGTTTTAAAATTACTTCAGTTAGAATCAGTTTTATGTTTTTTGTATTTATTGAAGGCCTTTTTTTTGGTTTCTTACCAGTTTATTAATTTTAGTTGAATACCATAAGGGGAGGCTTCTTTGATTACTGTATTTTATTCATTCAGGCACCCACTTATTTATACAATATTCAAACTGTTCTATGATTTTTAACCAGGTACTACTGGCATCTAGACTACTCGGCTCATGTTCCCAATTCCAATTATTAAGATAATCCTTCATTTTGCCATCATTTGCCTTAGTAAAATGTCTGATTTTGGTAATGCCCTTTGAGGCCGAATTATAGTAGTTAAGGGACCAAAAAAATCATACATTGATCACTGTCTCCTAAAGGTTCACAGACTCTTGCCGGTTCCTCATAGTTGCTGATATTTGTTAATATCGAGTCTAGAATAGTATTCTGTCTAGTGGGCTCCTGAACTAACTGATCCAACCCAAGCTGTACTATGGTTTCTAGGAATCTGTTATCCAACAAACTTTTACCATCTAATGAATCCCAGTTGATATGTGGTAAATTAAAGTCATCCATTGGGATAATGTCATTAGAATTATTCATATTAAGTAAATGTTGAAGTAAATAACTATTACTGTCATTATCCTGAGAGGGTGGTCTATAGCAGAGTCCCATTATTATAGGCCTTAGCCCCAGAGTAACACTGACGCACGTTATCTCAATATTATCAGTTAAGGAGTTATTGAGATTAAACTCGGAGCAATCCAGGCTCTCTTTAATGAAAAAGGTTACAGCACCACCTACAGTGGTGGTGTGGTTTTTCCCCAGTCTTACATATCCTGACCCCAGCTATTGTCTGTGAACCAGGTTTCAGTGACCCCACAGACATCAGTATTTTCTTTATGCAGAATAAGCTGGAGCTCATTAATTTTGTTCTTTAAACTCCTTGCATTAAGAAATAATATAATGAATTTACAGTGTGTGGTAGTCGGATCAGTGTCAAAGTTTCTAGGTTCTGGTAACACGGTTTGGGTGTCAATCAGTAAGTGTTGTGTAAATACACCCCCCAATTCGTTTAAATGTTTTTCAGTGTGTAAATTTACATGTTTTGCTAATAGAGAAAAGCCTTTCATATTTAGATGAAAACCATCCCTGGCAAATAACTCCCCCTTATATTCAAATTGCTCCCAGTGAGATATACAACTTAGATTATGCTTCAAGCACCAGATACGCAACCAATTATCTTACTTCGAGAAACAGTTCTTGCAGCAGGTTACACCATTAGGACTGAAGCCGGCAGGCGCCAGGACCTCACGGAAAAATTCTAGCTAGCAGTATCCAGCGGGGGACCGCTCCCGACGTTGGCCCCTCCCCAACGTCAGGCATCACATAAAAGGGGGCGGTCCCCCAGCATCCCCAGTTCTTTTCCCGCCATCAACTCGCCAGCATCGGCCTCACGGAAGCCTGCCTACTGTTATGACATGTGAAATCTTTAATTTAAGTAAACTTTAATCCATGTCTGCTTCTCCTTCTCCCGAAGGACATCCTTCTAAGTGCGCCTGTGGCAAGCAGATCCCCTTTGCAGACCATCATTCTGCCTGTGTCAGGTGTCTGGGCCCGGAGCACGACACCCAGACATGCTCAGTTTGCCAACAATTTAATAGCAGGACCTTATCCACCGCCAAAAGGCTCTTCAGGGATTCCTCCTCGAGGAGAAATTGTGAAAGATGGAGAAAAGACCTTCCTCCAAAGGGGAATCTTCTCATAAATCTGAGAAGCACTGGGACAAGCATCGGGACTCGGACAGGGCAAAATCCCCAAGCAGGGCCTCAGAGTCCAGGACCAGCTCCAGCTCTACCCGGTCCGATAGATCTGCTTCCTGGGCTCGCTCCCAGCCTCCCCCGGTAAAGGTAAGGTCTTCAGGGAGCTCCTCCGCCTCCCTGCACCCGCTCAAGACCTCTCGGGTGTCTGATGCCTCCAAGCCTGTTCCTTTGGACAGGCACAAAAAGTCTTCCTCCAAATTGCGAGGTGCGTCTGACCAATGCCGGGACACTGACTTCAGGTCTGTCTCCCAACCTCCTAAAGCACCTGAAAGGAAGACTTCCGAGCTGACGTGCCTTAGGCAGATGACGGAATCCAAGAAGGCGTCCGACCCAGCACCCGAAAAACGACTGACTACTACACCGACGCTGGTGGACATCGGACGTCAGGGGTCCTCAGGCAAAGAGGCTACCGCGCCGCCAGAAGACCAAATGGGTGACACGGAGGACACCGCCTTACCCAGGGAGCCGGATCCGGTGCTTTCCGGACCCGATGCCCGACCCCGATGACAGGCCCTCACCGACACCGGGTCCGTCGTCCGGTATGAACATCCAGGAGGTGAAGGATTTGTTCACCTTCTGGTGGGAAACCGTCAAGAAGGACATGGTTCCTCCTAAGCCTCCGCCTCCTCCACCACCGCCACCTCCTCCTAGGGGCGCCAAAGGTGACAGACCTCCGACCGCCAAGGAGCCAACTCCACCTCCTCGGGGCCGATCGAGAGACAAGAAACGCCCATGACGCTCTCCCTAAGGGTCCCCGAGCCCGAAGCAACCTAGGGGCAGACGTCGATCATTGGGAGATGACTCCAGACCGGATACGTCCGACATCTCCAGGTCTCCATCTCCTTTCAGTCCCCCATCACCAGACCCACGGGACCTTCCAAGGTCACCTCCGGATGATCCCTCCTTTTCAGAAATCATGAGGCACATCCAGGACAATATGGGATGGGAGACTGAGGAACTAGACCCCGAGAGACAACGCCCCTGTTACCTCAGGCAGAAAGACCCGAAGCCTGTGGTGGTCCCACCTTTGGTGGACACCTTTACGGACGTCACCAAGGCAGCTTGGAAGCATCCGCATTCCACACCGGTTGTTCCAAAGAAGGCTGACCGCCTTTACAGGGCTCCTACGGAGGACCAGTATTTGGCGAAACGACCTCTGGCCGACTCCCTGGTCATTACTGCATCTCATGACAGGTCCCAGCGGCCTCAACATTTGAGCACCCAGCTTCCAGACCAGGAATCTAAGCAATTAGATTCCATGGGAAGACGTGTATGCGGCTGCTACATGCTGTATTCGGTCTTTGAACTATCTGACACACATGGTGCAGTTTCAGAACGCCCTCTGGGATCAGGGCCAAGACCTTCTTAAAGATTTACTGGATGGCGAAAAGAAGGAGGAGCTGCTAAACCTCCTCCAAACTGGGTCTGACGAGGGGACCCAGGTTCTCCAAGCTGCTTACGACTCAGCGGACTCGGCAGCCAGGTGAGCAGCTACAGGCGTTTGTCTCCAGAGACACTCGGGGCTGAGGGTCTCCGGATTTACCCTGGACATCCAGAAGAATCTACTGGATGTCCCTTATCATGGAGCGGTCCTCTTTGGTGAGGAGTCCAAGAAGGTCATCACCAAATTGCAGGACGCTGGAACGCAGTCAGGACTGCATAAGCATGTACAGACTCAAAATCTGGTTCCTTTCATAGGAACCAGAATCGCTTTCATGCCACCAACAAAGGCAACAGTCACGCTCTGGCCAGCAACCTAGGGGCAACTTCTTTGGCCGTAAGAATCAAGCCAGGTTCCCCAGGCCAGGGCCCAAGCATTCAGAAGGAGCCCATCTCTGGGGCCAACACCACCACAGCATGACTCTTTCCCTGCCCCCACCCCTCCTCTGATCAAAGGGTCGAGAAGGTCGGGGGATGATCTCTCATCACCTTTCAGGATGGCAGAGGATCACCTCCGACCGGTGGGTGTTGTAGTTGGTCGAACGAGGTCACTCTATAGAGTTCCTCGATCACCCGCCATCCAGACCTCCCCTGCTCTCCCGTTACTCGGGTCAGCATGCTCTGCTTATTCAGCAGGAGATCTTGGCCCTTCTACACAAGGAGGCCATAGAACATGTTCCACTGAACCAGAGAGGAAACGGTTACTATTCGCACTTCTTCCTGGTTCCAAAGAAATCAGGGGATTTGCGCCCGATTTTGGATCTCAGCAATCTCAACAACTTTGTGCTGTACAAGCATTTCCACATGGTGACCCTGCCGGGTCTTATTCTCATGCTCAAAGAGGGCGCATGGCTGGCATCGCTGGATATGCAGGACGCTTACCTACATCTCCCAATCGCTCAAGCACACCACAGATTTCTGCGCTTCGAGTTTCTGGGATGCCACTACCAGTTCCGAGCCCTCCCCTTCGGACTGTCTTCGGCACCTCGGGTGTTCACGAAGTGTATGGCAGTCGCGGCAGCAGCTCTCAGGAGAGGGGGCTACTACGTGTTTCTGTACCTAGACGACTGGCTCCTCATGGCACCCTCATGGGAGGCCCTGATGTCTGCAATACAGGATACCTGTTCCCTCTTCCTATCGCTGGGCATCACCATCAATCAGGAGAAGTCGTACCTTGTTCCATCTCAGAACTTGCACTTTATAGCAGCGGTTCTGACACAATTCAGGAAGGGCATTCCTTCCCAGGACAGGCGAAACGCATCAGATCCTCTTAAGGGACATAAAGGAAAGAAGACGGTACCGCCCCCGCACCGCCCTTTGCCTGCTCGGACACATGGCGGCCACATTGCGACAGTTCCCCTAGCTCGACTCCATATGCGGGTTACCCAGTGGATGCTGAGAGCACAGTGGGACCAAAAACAGGATCATCTGCAGCATCCAGTCCGGATCACGAACCCAGTCATCCGAGACTGGCATTGGTGGCTCGTCCCAGACCACCTCTCGATGGGAGTCCCCTTCACTGCGCCATCTCCTTCAGCGACTCTCTCCACGGATGCCTCGGGGTCTGGACGGGGAGCTCACCTCAATGGGGTCAGGACTCAAGGCTCCTGGACGTCTCTGGAGTCCCATCTTCACAAAAATATTCTGGAGAGAGAGCCGTTCTATATGCCCTACAGGCATTCCAGATGGAGATTCCGCCGGGTACTCTTCTGGTTCAAACAGACAATACCGCGGTGACGTACTATCTCAATAAACAAGGAGGCACTCATTCCTACCCCCTTCGCAGGGAGGCTCAAAGGGTTTGGAATTGGGTATTGCAGCACGGCACACACATCATTGCAGTACATGTTCCTGGTGTGGACAACACTATCGCGAACAGCCTAAGCTGATCACAGGCCGGGGTCCACGAATGGGAACTGCTTCAGGAAGTCGCAGAGGACATGTTCCACAGATGGGGGACGCCAGAATTAGACCTCTTCGCATCCCCATTCAACACAAAACTGCCCGATTTCTGCTCGCTAGATCCAGGGCCTGGTGTTTTCTGGCGAGACGCGTTGTCCCTCTCTTGAACGAGCAGGTTCTTCTACGCTTTCCCGGCCTTTCCTCTGATCCAGAGGGTTCTGTTGAAGCTCCGTGAAGAGCAAGCGTGCCTTATTCTAGTAGCACCCTTTTGGCCCAGGCAGATTTGGTTCCCTCTCTTTCATCAGCTGACCTAGGAACCTCCAGTGCCTCTGCCATTTTGTTCTCACATTCTATCCCAGGAGACAGGCTTCTTGGTCCATCCAGATCTTCGGTCTCTGAACCTGCATGCCTGGCTCCTAAGGACATAGCAGTCCTGAGATACGGGGTCTCTCAGGAAGTTGCAGACATTCTGGTGGCAGCCAGAAAACCCTCTACTCATGCTACTTACGCCATGAAGTGGCGTAGATTTTGTATTTGGGCTCAGGCTCGAGCATTGACCCCACTGGAATGTTCTGTAAGGTTTGTTTTAGACTACCTCTTATCCCTCTATGAGGCAGGACTTGCCTGTTCCTCCATTAAGGTCCATCTATGCGCTATTTCAGCGTACCATTCTCCGATAGGTCACAGGTCTCCAGCTCAACTAGAGGCTTCTCACGCCTTTTTGCGCAGCATCCTGCACTTGAGACCTCCCATCAAAGACCCGGTTCCACCTTGGGATCTTCCTTTTGTTCTAGAGCAGCTTACGCTGCCTCATTTTGAACCAGCTGCGGATTGCGAGCTGTGTCTCCTTGCTTGTAAGACGCTCCTTTTAGTTGCTGTTACTTCTGCCAGAAGAGTTTCTGAGCTTCATGCACTCATGTGCAAGGATCCTTATTTGGTTTTTCACAAGGACAGGGTGTCCTTAAGAACAAATCCTAAGTTCCTTCCCAAGGTGGTTTCGGCTGTCACACTCAAACAGGATATAGACCTACCGGTGTATTACCCGAATCACGGTAACGGGGGAAGCCCTGTTGCACACTTTGGATGTGCATAGGTGCCTCAGATATTATCTTACCAGAACCAAAGCCCATTGTAAATTGGTCCAGCTCTTTGTTTCTTACGCTCAGAGGATGATCGGTGCTCCTGTTTCTAAACAGTCACTTTCTAGATGGCTGGTAAAGTGCATCATGTTATGTTATCAGAAGCGCAATACACCCTTACTGAGGCCGGTGAAGGGTCATTCTACTAGGGGAGTGGCTACCTCCTTCGCTTCGCTTAAAAATGTCTCCACTTCAGCCATCTGTGCAGCAGCAACCTGGAGCACTGTACACACATTCATCAGGCACTACAGTTTGGATATGGCCTCTAGGCACAGAGCTGGTTTCGGCTTGGCGGTCCTTCGGGGACTTTTGTCCTGAAGCTTGGAGCATTCCTCCTGTCCTCCTCCCGATAACAATTTGGTCCCTTACTGCTTGGGATTCCGTCCTAATGGTGTAGCCTGCTGCAAGGCGGTTCGAGAAGATGAAGTACGTAAGAACTATCAGAACAGGTACATCTTCGAGAACAGCTCTTGCAGCAGGTAGTTTCCCTCCCACCTTCCCCTCTGGAGGTTGAGTCTTCTGACCTAATTCTTCAGCTACAGCATCTTTTGATGCCTTCTATGAACCTTCCTTTGGAAGCGGATCCTCTGTCTCCCCTTTAGATGTCATATTTGAGCCGGGAGTGTCTGGCAGGAGAACTGGGGATGCTGGGAGACCGCCCCCTTTTATGTGATGCCTGACGTCGGGGAGGGGCCAACGTCGGGGGTGGTCCCCCGCTGGATACTGTTAGCTAGAATTTTTCCATGGGGTCCTGGCGCCTGCCGGCTTCAGTCCTAATGGTGTAACCTGCTGGAAGAGCTGTTCTCGAAGATCTACTATTACAGTAAGTGCTTACGTAACTGTACTATTTATTTTTTTTATTTTAGTTAGCTTACTAGGGTCGGCTCTGGGAACTGGTAAAATTTCTGATACAGCTATGATACAACCTATATCAGTGAGTACATTAGTCAGGCAGACATATTCCTCTTTTATTTGCTGAATATTTTGACACTTGATGTTGTTCACACCCACATGCACGATTACCAAAGGATCATCCCCACAGTTACTTAAAATCTGCCTTGACATTCTAGCGATATCCTGAATCTTTGCACCCCTAAAATTAGATCATGTTCTATTTGCTTTATCCCCATCACATACCAGGCGATCTAAATGTTTGATCATAGAATCTCCTAGAGCAAAGATTTGTCTAGGTTGTATGGGTGGAATGCCAATGTCCATGTAATCTGCCATTACATTCTCAGTGTCTTCAGTGTGACAGAAGGAATGGGTATGCTGAACTTCTTCTGATTTAGTGGGTTGGACTGGTGGGGGGAGGGGTAGAAGAGCATGATCCTGATCATCACTGAGATTGATTAAAGGATCAAAATTATTATAAACAGACAACTCAAAGCGATGGGCTTTTCTGCCTTTCTTAGCAGGTTTTTTGCTCTTTATCATAAACCAGTCATTATCCATAACATCAGGTTCCTCATCCTCTCTAGCTCTTTTTTTTTTTGATAGGTGGTTGTAAATGTGCCACTACCTGGGTTAACCACTTCTTTTTGAGGTGTGTTAACTGGAGTAAATGACAGTTGGAAATGTTTGGAAGTCTCCAATTGGCTGTGCTCCAGCGCCCGCAATCCATCCTCAAATCTATTTATTTCATCCTCCATGAGCTCATTCTATGCACATTTATTACATTTGTAAGGACTGCCACTGTTAACCATTATGTTAAAATTATACATTTGCATACTGTACATAAAACGCCAACCCTGCCATCTATTGTTCTTATAGTATCAGCTCTAGCGTCAGTGTGAGGGAACAGCCAGAGGCTTTTATTGACTTATATGTCCTGCACCTACCTATAGCGTGGGTCTTTCCACGTTAATATGTTGCCAAATCCCTCCTATCTTGCCGAACACGCCTAACACGCACAGATGTGCTTGTCTTCGCGCCAAGATCTCAAGTGCGCCACGCTACCGCCTGCCTACCCGTGAGGGCTGTTATATACCTGTCCCACCGGAAGTACCCCAGGGCTCTGGGAAAGTTCCTGAGCTAAATAGTTCTAAAAGTGCAAAAAGTTAAAAACGCCACAAAGGTGGCTTAACTTGTGAACATACAGTC
Source organism: Neoceratodus forsteri (assembly GCA_016271365.2). Classification (NCBI taxonomy): domain Eukaryota; kingdom Metazoa; phylum Chordata; order Ceratodontiformes; family Ceratodontidae; genus Neoceratodus; species Neoceratodus forsteri. The sequence goes on from CM028129.1 coordinate 1,422,620,175, forward strand.
CCCAAGAAACGGTTTAGGTTTAAAATAGCCCCAGTAGCACGAGCTGTAGTTCCCTAGACATTCCCAGGGAAATACTCACTCCTGTTCCTGGTTCAGGTTTAACCAGGGCTCCAGTAACTCACAATAACGAGAGGCACTCACAGATATAACAGTAGCAATGTTTTGTATATTCAATGCAGTAGTACACTAGAGGCATCCTGACATCAAGTGCTTGCAGCAATAATAACGCATAGGCAAGGGTATCACTTTCAGAAGGCGGTAATTTGTGAAGCCATTGTATAGAACACTGTTGAGGCATCTCTTACAGTACTGTGTACAAATTTTGCACTCTGCTATGTCACAGACATTGATAGAGTACAGGCCGAACAAAGAAAGGCAACCAAGATGGTACAGCGCTTGCACTACAAAACATATGACGAGAGATTGAAGGACCTTGTTATGTTCTCTCTGTAGGAAAGGAGTGAGTGTTGGGATATGATAGAAACATTCCACTACCTCAATGGCATGAACAAGGTTCCAGGGAGAGAAACCCTCCAGTGTGGAAGGAGCACAAGAACAAGTGGAATGTGATGAAATTGGAGGGAGCAAGATTAAGAGGACATATGACAGAGTATTTCTTCACAAAGAGTGTGGTGGAGTCGTGGAATAGTGTGCCACAAGAGTTGTTGGGAGCACAGTATGGGGTTCATAACATGCCTGTGATATGCACAAGGGAACCTTGAGGTGGGAAGGAGGGATGAAAATACATTGAATGATGTGATAGGCACAAGGGAACCTTGAGGTGGGAAGGAGGGATGAAAATACATTGAATGAATACGAACATACGCAGAAGCCAGCAGAAGGACATTTGGTCTATCAAGTCTGCTCATATTGCAGGGTCCACAGGTTGAGCTACTGTTTCTGCCCTCCCTCACCACTCATCCCATCCTCCATACCCGTGATCCTTACATTCCCCCTATGCCTGTCCCAGCCTCTCTTAAAGCTGCCCACTGTCTTCAATGAGATGACCTCTTCCGGCGGTGCATTCGAAGTGTCCACTACCCTCTCTGTGAAGAAGTGCTTCCTGACCGCCCTCCTAAACCTCCCACCCTCCAGTTTAAGGCTGTGCCCCCATGTGTTATGGTTGCCACTCAGCTTAAAGAGACTCTCCTTATCAACCTTATTTATCCCTTTCAAGAATTGAAGGTCCCAATCATGTCCCCCCTCTCTCCTGTCTTCCATGGAGTACATGTTCAGTGCCCTCAACCGCTCCTCATATGCCTTAACCTGCTGACCCACTATCATCTTTGTAGCCCTCTTTTGGACCTTTTCCAGCAGGGTAATGTCCTTTTTGAGGTATGGGCACCAGTACTGAACCCCATACTCTAGATGTGGCCTTACCAGTGACCTGTACAAGGGCAGTATAACCTCCTCTCTCCTACTACTGATTCCCCTGGATATACATCCCAGCATCTTGTTTGCCTTTGCTGTTGCTTTCTTGCACTGTGTGGAGTGCTTCAGGTCTCTAGTGATCATCACTCCCAGGTCCTTGTCCTTCTCCTCCTCTGATGCAGATACTCGGACTCCACCCAGGTAGTACTCTGTCCTGGGATTCTTAGCTCCAATATGAATAACTTTGCATTTCTTGGCATTGAAGCTTTGCTGCCAGATTCTGAACCACCTACCCAGTTTTTTCAGATCTTCCTGTAGGTCCTGTATCCCTCCAGCTATGTACAGTCTCCCGTAGAGCTTGGTGTCTTATACGAATAGGCACATTTTGCTCTTAATGCCATCCCCAATGTCATTGATGAAGACATTGAACAACACCGGCCCCAGCACCAAGCCCTGTGTGACCCCACTGGTTACCTCTCTGGTGCCAGATAAGTGTCCCCCCCACAACCACCCTCTGGGTTCTGTCCCTCAGCCAGTTTTTCACCCATCTGGCCATCTTTTCCCCCAACCCCAAGATCCACCAACTTCCTGATCAACCTTTTGTGGGGCACAGAGTCAAAGGCCTTGCTGAAATCAAGATAGAGGATGTCTACCGCTTGGCCCCTGTCTATTGTCTTAGTGACACAGTCAGAGAAGTCAATTAGATTTGTTTTACATGATCTCCCCCCCCATGAACCCATGCTGCCTCGCATCCTGGAGACCATGCTGCTCTAGATATTCCACCAACCTTTCCTTTAGTATGGTCTCCATGAGCTTTCCCAGAATGGAGGTCAGACTGACTGGTCTGTAATTCCCTGGGTCATCTTGGGACTGCTTTTTTGGAGTGGCACTACATTTGCTGTTCTCCCATCCTGTGGTACCACGCCTGCCTCTAGTGAACTATTAAACAGGTCTGCCAGTGGCCCTGCCAGTTCCTCAGCTAGTTCTTTTAGTATCCTTGGATGCAGTCTGTCTGGGCCTGGTGGTTTGTCCACCTTCAATGCCAGCAGCCCCCTCCCTCACTCTGTTCTCCTCTATCACTACATCTGTGTGTCCCCCCCCCCGCTCTTCTTTTCCCTCCTGAAGGCAGTGGTCCATCCTCCTCCCTAGTGAAGACAGAACAGAAGTATTCATTTAGTATCTCTGCTTTCCCACATTATCCTCCACCCACATCACCCCTTTCTTAAGCCTAACAATCCCTTCCATCTTGTCCCTTTTCTCACTTATATATCGAATGAACGCCTTCTCCCCCTTCTTAATTTCTTCAGCTATGTGCAGCTCCTTCTGTGCCTTTGCTCACCGGACTTCCTTACTTGCCTCACTAGCCAACCTTAGGTAATTTTCCCTATCCACCTCTCTCCTTGGTCTTCCTGAATTTTCTAAAGGCCAACCTCTTTTCCCTTACTGCCTGGGCAACCCCAGAACTGAACCAGCTGGGTGCTTTGGCTCTTGTGTTCTTCCCCCTGAGCCTAACGCACTTATCTGTGGCAACCAGTATTCCTTCCTTAATGATGGACCACCTTTGGTCCACTCCATATCTGCTCTGATGCCCACCAGATGGCTCCTTAGCACTTTGCCCATTTTCCTGAAGTCCGCCCTCCTGAAATCCAAGATTTTGGTCTTCGTCGGAATGCTTGCCCTGCTCACATCCAACTGGAACCACACTGTGCAATGGTCACTTCCACCCAGTGGCTCTCTGACCATTATTTCCAGTACATGCTCCCCATTTGTGAGCACCAGATCAAGAATTTCCTCAGCTCATGTTGGTTCAGTGACGTCCTGAGTCAGGAACCCACTCTGCAGTCCTTCCAGGATCACCTGACACCTAGCACATGTTGTGGATGGTATGCTGCAGTCCACCTTGGGCAGGCTGAAGTCCCCCACAATTACCACCTCTCCTTTCCCTGCAGCTTCCAATATTTGTGAGCTCAGTTCCCTGTCCCTCTCTTCATGCTGATTGGGTGGTCTGTAAACCACCCCCCAACCTCACCTTTCTCCCTCTATTGGACCTTAACTGAACCCATAATGACTCCACCTCTCCTTCCTCTGACTTCTCCCTCGTGCAAGTTATTCCCTCCCTGATATGAACTGCCATCCCTTCCTGACTACCCTGTCCCTCCTGTATAGTTTATATCCAGTGATCGCAAGGTCCCAGTCATGGTGTGATGTTGCCCAAGTCTTGGTAACTGCAGCTATGTCCACCCTCCTGTCTGCTAATAGTGCCTGCAGGTCGTCCATCTTGTTTTCAAGACTCCGTGCATTCAGAGACACCACCCTCCACCTAGAATCTGACCTTCCTTCTCTTCCCTCTATTCTTCTATTCACATTTATCCCCTCTGTGTGCACCCCTCCATGTACCCTTGTTATGTGTTCCTCACCCCCTCCACCCTTTGCTGTGTTCTCGCCTCTTCCACCTCCTTCCTCCAGACCTCTTCCATCACTGTGGGGGGGAAGTTCACTGACTACCTCCTCCTCTCACAGTCTGTGGGCCTGCATGCCCGCTGCCCCCCCCCCAGTAGTTTAAATTAAGAGTAGTAGTTATGTGTTCCCCCTAGTTTGTCCCTGAGTACCCTCAAACCCTCCCTACTGAGGTGTGGCCTGTGTGGTGAAAAGAGTGCTTTGTTTGACCATGTCTCGTCTCAGTCCCCAAAACAGATAAACATCTCCCCCCTGCACCATTTCCTCAGCCAGTCATTAAAATCCTCTATTCTTCTTTTCCTGGCTGTGCTGGCCCTTGGTACTGGTATCACCTCTGAGAAGGCCTGCAAACTTCCTTCCTCCCTGCAGATCTTCCCTAACTCCCTGAACCTGCTTTGTACTACCTCAACCTCCTCCCCAGCTAGGTTGTTTGTTCCCAAATGTATAACTAAATTAGGTTTTCCTCCAACCTCCCTTACTATTTCCCTTATTCTTGGACCCACCTTCTCAGCTGTCATCCCTGGCATACAAACCACCCTCCTGCTTGTATTTGGGTCCCCTTTCCTTCCCCAGTGAACACCCCTAATTATGGAGTCTCCTATGATTGCCACCCTTCCATCCCCTGCACCCGTGCTCCCTGTCCTTCCTTTCTTACCTTTGGTACTAGCCGCTTCCTCACATAACTGTTCCATCTGCACACTGGCGAACGTATCTCCACATCCACAATTTATCCCCTTAACTGTTTTTCCATCTCCCACTCTGCTTCTCCCCTTCTGTCTGTATCTGCTTTCAGTTTTCTCTCCCCTCTTCCTTTCCCTCCCCCCCATCCTGCACTCCGTTTTGCCTGCCTCCTCCTTCCTGCCCACCCTGATTACTTCCCTCTCCCCTTCCCTGTACTCCTACTCTCGGCCCTGGCTCAACCTGACCTCCTACCTGACCTCCTGCTGCCCCCTTCCTCCTTCCAGACAGTGGTTTGTATGTATCCAGTCTTCAGCCATTGACATGCCCACAATCTGTTTAGTGAGTAGGACTTGTTCCTCAGTAAATGTACTGTTGTCCACCTCCCTTCCAATCATGTTTCTGACCTGTGTTCCATCAATTTCACCTTCCCCTATCAGCAGTGAGCAGAAGCATTTGTTATATGTATTTAAATATTTTTTCCGGTATACAAGTGCGGCATCACGTTTTGCTACTTCTACACTTTCAGTACCTCACACCAGTTTTGCTCAGTTTTGAAATGTTCCTTTTCCTTTCTATAAATCAGTTGAACAAATACAGATGAAACAGAAAACGACTATGGTTTTCAGAAGAGAGGAAGGGAAGAGAGAAAAACCTTGCATTCAGTCCATACACTGAAACGGGTATGGAGGAAGACAAGGAACCGCACCACAGCAAGGAGAGGAGGGAAGCAGATAGAAGTGCCAAATCAGAAACACAGGAAAGGATAGCCTGGACAGTGAAGTAGGATGACAAAATGTTCTTCTGGTACGTAACACAAAGAAGAAAGACAAAGGCAGGGATATGGAGGCTACATAAAGAACAGGAGGAGTGAGCGCAGGGGGACCTGGAAAATACTGATATACTGAACAAATACATTAGCTCAGTGTTCACAAAAGAAGGGTAGAGTGATGGACTGACATTGGACTGCAAACACACTCAAGGAGTGCTGGTGGACAGTGGTCCATTGATGGAATAGAGAGTAGTAAAGAAACATCTTAAAGTGAAGATTGACAAGGCGATGGGGTCAGAGAGGACACATCTCAAAATACTAGCATAGGTCAGAGAGGTGCCAGTGACAATGCTAGCAGGCATAATGTACAAATTGATGGAGGAGAGAGTAATACCACAGGACTGGAGGAGGGAAAACGTGATACACCTTCACACCAGTTACCGCAAGGTGGAAGCAGGAAGCTACAGACAGTTAAGCCTGACCTCGGTGGTAGGGAAGATGAAGAGATCAATGCTAATGGAAAGAACAGTTAGGAATGTAGAAGCCAGTGGGGCACTGAACACAAGGCTACATGGATTCTCAACATAGATATCTTGTCATAGAAAACTGTACAGATTGCATTGACTGGTTAACAAGAGTATTGGATCAGGGTTAGGTGGTGGAAATGGACTACCAAGATCTTAGCTCGGAATTCCAGTCTCTCCAGTACAACAGACTGTTACACTACTTGCAAAACCTGGAGTGTGTACCGAGGTGGTACACTGTGTCCAAACTTGACTGAGCACCTGGAAATAGAGGGTGCAGCCCCACCCCTATGATCCATCCTCAGGTGGTGTATCACAGAGAACCCGTTCGTAACAGCTGACTCCAAAACAGGGCCAGAGTTATCATCCAGCCAAGTCTCGGTGATGCAGGCCAGGTCCAATGACCCCACAAGATCAGCAATTATTGCAGTCTTGGTTTTAATGGACCTGGCATTGCATAACATTACTCGAGTAGGATGGGACTTCGAGGCCAGTTGTGTCATCTGCCCTCCCAAAGTGTAGTCCTTGGGTATGGGCACTAGACAAAGGAGGACCTCTGTCTAGAACCTATTTCAACCTGGACTCCACTACCCCAATTTGCCCACCCAACTCCACACTCCCTCCAGGTCCAGTGCCCCCGGCCCTCCTTCGCACTATCACCAAAGACTGACACTGCCCATATACCTCAGTGGGTAGTGGGGGGGGGTGCAATTAGAGGGACAGAGACCTTGGAGCTTAGAGGAGGAGTAGCATCCAGCCGGGAGACCTCCCTGCCAGCACATTTCTGCCCACACAATAAAACTGTCGAACAGAAAACAACAAACAAATGCAACCACCCCCCCAATAAAAACCAAACCAGTTCATATCTGTGACTCATCCCCAGCCAAGTCATTAGTCCACAGATTGACATTGACATCCAGGTCACTCCTCCTTGGTAATGCCATACCGATGCAGTGGTTAAGCTTCACATTCCCATGAGAAGATCCTCCCAGTAGTCAATTCACATCCATATCATACTCACTAGCTGTGACAAACAACACTCCACGCAGTATGTAGTCCACCAACAAGAGTGGTTTCCTCTTCATCCACAGTCATCCACCATCCACTCTTGGGCCTTATTTTTTGGCAATCCCACTCATCCTCCTGGATGCAGCTTTGTGTACCCTGTGGTGCCTCCTCATTCGTCCAACACAGTGGAGACAAGTATAGGCCCATGATAACATCTGATTGCTGCTTAGTTCTACATTGCATCCAGCATTCATACAGCACATCATGGCTACACCAAACTTGTTGTGTCTACCTGGTTGTGTGTGTGTTTGCCTGTGGAGGGTTAGCGGTTGAGGGTCACTCTCTCTGTGCTGCATAAGCCACTTTGGAATCTGCTGCCTGGGCAGTTCGAATGTTGAGGTTTAAACAGACTAAAACAGTCTGGTCAGCAGTGGGAGTCCAACATAGAAGAGCTACCAGTGGGAGGTGCCTTGCATTGTGAAATACAAGTCAGTGAAGGGCCTCTGTACCGTCTTTTACCACCCTAGTTTGTGATATCCCAGCAGTGCCACAATCAACAGTGAAAACCATTGATTACAGGATACCAGAGTATCAATTCCAGTCAGAAGTGAATGACACTGCAGTTTCAGTGGGTCGAGTGGACAAGCCCCCGTGTACCTGCACAATGTCAGCTGCCCTGTGAGGAGACAAAAAGAAAGTATCCTGTAAAAATCTATGGAACAGCTAGTTACCATTGAGTACAGTCAGTACAAAGAGTTTAAAAAATGTTGAGGTTTTGCAGAAGAGGGTGTATGTGCCATGAGTAAGGGTAGAGACACCAGTTTGGGCACACATTCTCCACAGCTAAGTCTAAAGGAACTTTTAAATATTTGTGATGCCTATGCAATCACTGTGTATTGGAGGATCCTGTCTCTTGTGTAACCCCAAAATGATGGCACACACGGTGTGGACTAGGGTGGGAGGAACGACCCATGAAATTCAGTCAGGTCTAACTAATCACTGCAAGGGCATAAGTTTCCCTAGAAATGGTAACAAAGGTTCATTTGCAAGAGGAGTTAAAGAGAGTGTGACGACACACCACACAAAAGATCTAGATAAACCTACTCTTGGGTCGATGTATGGCCATGGTACCGTTTATCTGTTTTAAGTACTTTGGATTATGTCCTGTAGCTCGATGATGAAGATCGAAGCAAAAGGGAGCATGCATCAGTGGAAATAATTGCAATGCACAGCAGCTATTGCATATGAGGCAACAGCAGTTTTCCCCTATAAAAAAAACACTTGGGAAGGACATCTATGCATAGACAGTTACAAAATGTCCACTTCCAGGCACAGTTTCATTCATGACTTTGCAAATGTGCCAGTGAAAGTGCTGAAATAATTGCATGCCCGGGTTCACATTCTGGTTGTAAATCTATAGCGTGTGAGCTATAGGGTGAGGAGCGTGCATGTTTCCCATAAGGTGCTGTGCCGGATGAACGGGCACGTCTTGGCTCTACAGTTCAAAACATTGCAGCCAAGAAGAAAAATGGCGAGGTGGACCGCTACTGAGCATGGTGGAACAAGATGTTTGCGGTGAGTGCATTACAACCCATAAATGAATTACAAAAACACAGGATATGGGCAAATGGGTTGAGTGGGTAGGAGAGTAATAAAATAAGCAAGCTACCTTAAATACTGTTCTGCTTTAAAAAGGTACATCTTATGCAAATACACTATTTTGAGGCTCACTGGATATTGCAGGGCGTGTGACACACTGAGCGTGTGTAGAGTCCACCTCAGTGAATTGAAAGATTCAAACAACATGAAGTCTTGCTGTATTCTGACATATGCAGTTAGCCCCAGCACTTGAACTGCCCCGGACATGAAAGAGTTAACTCTGTGCAGAAGCATAGAATGTTGAGCTCGAACTCTGATTTCAAACCTCTGTCTGTGGTGCTTCAGAGTGGAACCGTCAGATTCTTTACTCCACCTAACTGTGAAGTCGCTCCGGAGATTGCTCCTCCGCTCGGTTCAGTAAAGTCTCCTGAAAGTGTCGGTTTTCACCAATTTTTTTTTTTCGGTTTTCAAGTCTCTGTCTATGGTACAGTAAGGGTGCAGATAGTTAGTGAACTGTTTGTTATTTTATTCTGTGGAAATTGTAATTTCTTCGGTTCCCTAGTGGTCAGTCCAGTTGGGAACCAGCTGTTTCTGTTTGAATCTTTCCTTTTGAATTTGTAGGGGTGTGCCCGTTCCAATCGGTTCCAAACAAAATTGACTTTTACCGGTTTTTTTCCACAACCCATAACACGGTTGGTTACCAATCGGAGATAATTACCTGGCGTAAAAGCTGTTAAGGGTAATTTTGTTAGTTTGACCATGTCTGAGAAACCCAAGAAGAAAACCGGGCCCACTGGGTTTCCACGCTGTGGTGAGTGTGGGGAGGCTTTTGCTAAAGCTGATCCTCACCTCATCTGTGTTTACTGTCTGGGGTTTGACCACCTCAAAACAGACTGCCAAATCTGTAAAAATTTTCCCAAAGTCACTATGGATAAAAGATTGAGTAGGCTAAAAGGAAAGGGAGGCCGAGAAGTCTGCTGACTCGGATGGCCAGGTTGCGGCCGAACCTGAGGAGGTGCCCACTGACCTGGGCGATACCTCCTCGGGCCAAAGGAGATCCGACTAGGAGGAGTCGGTTCCGGCGAAAAGAAAAAGGAAATCAGCCAGTTCAGATCCAGAACTGCATACTCCAACCACTGATGAGATAGCCAAAGTGATAAGTATTGTTCAGTCGCTTCAGTCGGTTCCATCTGAACCAACGCCTTTGGCTAGGCAGTCAGTTCGGTTGGATCCTACTCCAGCGGATTACAATCCGGATGCCTATTATGAATTGGAGTGGGAGGGGGAAGAAGACTATCCAGAACAAGATGATAAGGATGATAATGATTTAGAAGGTCTGGATGTGCCCATTGAACTGGACATCTCCCCAGACAGACCCTCCAGTGTCTCCCCTCCCAGGCTTTCTGAGTTCCCTTCCCACTTTCTGTTCTGCAAAAAGGTGACTGAAACCCTCCAGTTCCCTATAGTAGAAGCTGCAGAGGAGGAAGAGGAGTCTGATTTTGTCGAGTTGATGGACATCCCAGAATCGAAAAGGCTGTCTGTTCCCCTCCACAAATCTTTGGGGAAACTGACAAGATTCTTCAGACACCAAACTCTTTACCTCCAGTGGACAAAAGAATGGACAGGAGGTACATGTTGTCAGGCTCAGGTATGGAGTTTTTGTACAATCATAGCAGCCATGTTGGGGTAGTGCAGGCTGCAGCCTGTGACAGGGCTAACATACCTTTGGCTTCACACCCCCATATAAAGACTCCAGGAAGGTGGATGCCATAGCCACAAAACAATATTTGGCATCCTCCTTGGGACTCAGGCAGGCAAACTATGTGGCCAATGCAGCCAGGTGCCAGAAGTCCAGGTGGGATACTGTTCTGGAACTGGCCAAACAGGCTTCCCCCCAGCTGGCCAAAGAGCTGGATGAGGTGGCTGCTGATAGGATTGAGGCATCCAAGGTACAATTCCATGCTGCTGTGGACTCAAATGATGTGGCATCACGAGTCATGGCTACATCTATGCCTCTCAGGAGATTCGCTTGGCTCAGATGTACTAGCCTTTTGTAGGACACCCAGGCTAAGGCCATGGATTTCCCTGTAGTAGGCAGTTCTCTGTTTGGGGAGCAGACAGAGGCTTACATGAAGAAAATGGATGAATACAGGACTACTTACAGGGGTGCTCAGGCCAAGGAAAGGCAAGCCACGCCTCAGAAGCAGCAGTCTAGGGGCAGGGACAGGCCTTTTCACAGGCCCTTCTACTAAGCCCAGGCCTCCTTTCCCTTCCCACAGAGGGGGTTCTTCCGAGGGAGAGGCAGGAGGGGGATGAGCAGGGCTGCATCCTCTTCCCAGTCTAAGGCTCCTGCCAAGCAGACACCCTGATGTGTCAGCCCGGGTCGACTCCCCAATTCCAGTAGGAGGCAGGCTGGCTTACTACTTCCAGGCCTGGAAGTCTGTTACCTCAGACAAGTCGGTCCTGGAGGTAGTAAGCTAGGGATTGGCCCTCAGTTTCAAAGAATTTCCAAAAATGAGGGTCAGGTCTTTTCCAACTGCAAACATCTCCAAAACCATTGCTTTAGAAGCAGAAGTTTCTTCTCTGCTGGCTCTCAGAGCTGTGGAGAGTTTGTATTCCACACAGGGGCAAAGGTCTGTACTCCAGATACTTCTTCACCCCAAAAAAGACAGGGGAGTGGCGAACCATCCTACACTTAAGGTATTTGAATAAACACATCTTAAAACCAAAGGTCAAAATAGTGACTCTGGGAGTAATTCTTCCCTCTCCAAGGCCAGGAGACTGGTTAGCTTCCCTGGACCTCAAGGATGCCTACTTCCATATTCCCATCAGATGCTCCCACAGAAAGTACCTCAGGTTTGAGTTGCCTTCAGGCCATTATCAATTCAGAGCTATTGCTTTTCGGTCTAACATCAGCTCCAAGGGTGTTTACAAAGTGCCTGGCAGTCGTAGTGACCTTCCTCAGAAGGTAGGGCGTTTCTGTATTTCCATACCTGGACTGGCTCATTGTAGTGCAGCCTTCTGACCAGGTCAAGTCAGCTCTACAGGTCACACAGGATCTGTTCGGTTCCTTGGGGTTCCTTCTCAACCTGCCAAAGTCGGTTCTCGAACCAGTACAGCTTCCACTTTCATAGGGATAGAGTTAGATACTGTTCAAGCAAAGGCATTCCTTCCACTTGCAAGAGTTCAGACCCTTACAGATCTCACTTCTTCTTTTCATCCTCTGGGTTCTAGGCCAGCAAGACATTTTCTTTAGCTCTTAAGCCACATGGCAGCTTCCACTGCAGTGGTTCGAGGGGCCAGGTTCCAGATGAGGGACATTCAATTCCATCTAAGGTCCTTATGGTCTCAGAATAAAGACTCTCTTGCCAGACTGATTCCAGTGACTCAGACTCTGGTCCAAGCTCTCCAGTGGTGGCTGGACCAAGACAGTCTCAGGCAAGGTGTCTCATTTCTCAAGCAAACTCCCTCGGTGGTCCTCACCACAGCACAGATGCTTCTGTGTTGGGCTGGGGAGCTCACCTGGGAGCCCTCACAGCACAAGGGGTTTGATCCCCAGAAGAGTCTCTTCTCCATATCAATCTTCTGGAACTCAGGGCAGTATTCTTAGCCCTTTGGGTTTTCTCTGACTCAGTGAGGAACAAGGTGGTTCAGGTCAGAACAGACACCACCACCATGTGGTACATCAACAAGCAGGGGGGCACTCAGTCTATGGCCTTGTGCATGGAGGCCATGAAAGTATGGTCTCTGGCCTACTCCCTGCAAACTTCCCTAATAGCAGTCCACCTCCCAGGGAAGGACAGTGTGCTAGCAGATGCTCACAGCCGAATCTCCCAGGGCCATCACGAATGGACCTTGGACCCTCTCATCCTGAAAGTAATCTTCACTAGGTGGGGCACTCCAGAGATAGATCTCTCGCAGCCCCAGACTGTCATCAACTTCCCCAGTTCTGCTGCAGACCTCCAGTCCTGGGGACTGTTCCCCTGGATGCTCTGATATTGGATTGGGAAGGCAAATTCCTTTATGCCTTTCCTCCATTCCCCCTGTTATTCAGGGTTCTAGTCAAGGTCAGGTCACAACTCTGCACAGTGATTCTAATTGCTCCAGACTGGGCCAGGCAACCTTCGTACCCTCTTTTGTTGCCCTTAGCAGTCTCACTCCCCCTGTCTCTTCCCAAGAGACACAATCTCTTAACCTCCTCTCAGGGTAGGATCTGGTACCCCAGTCTCCAGTCTCTCAATCTCAAGGCCTTGCTCTTGAAGAGTTAGAGTACACAGGCCTGCACCTCTCTCAGGGAGTTTTAGACATCCTCAAGGGTTCTCGGAAACCTTCTACCAGGAAAACCTATAACTCCAAATGGAAAAGATTGAGCATTTGGTGTCCACACAGGGATATCCTGCTAGATGCTGCAGGTATTGCCACATTCTTAGATTATCTGGTTCACCTTACTGGCTTATGCCTTAGGCTAGTCACTTTAAAAGTTCGTCTAGCAGATGTTTCTGCATTCCTGTCAGCAGGGAAGGGCTCTTCTCTGGCATCCCACCCTGTCTTTGGAAAGTTCTTTAAAGGTCAGATCCATATCAACCCTCCTTTTAGAGAGCCTACCCTGGCTTGGGATCTCAATATCTGAACTGCTCAGCTTATGTAGCCACCCTTTGAACCTTTGGCTTCAGCCGAGCTTAAGTACTTGACCTGGAAAACTGTGTTTCTGGTAGCTGTCACTTCTGCCAGGCAAATTAGTGAATTACAGGCCCCGTCAGTTGAACCTGATTTTATCTCATTCCTTAGAGATACGGTGGTCCTCAGAACCAATAGGAGATTCTTACCCAAACTGATCTCAGATTTCCATCTGAACCAGTCCATGCCCCTTCCTGTGTTTTTCACTGATCATTCCTCTTCAGCAGAAAGAAGGCTGCACAGTTTGGATGTTAAAAGGGCACTTAGCTATTACATAGAGCATACTAAGGCACATAGAAATGACTGTCTTGTTTCTCACTTAGGTGAAGTGGGAAGGGGTAGGCCAGCTACTAAAAGAACTATTGCCAGGTGGATTGTAGCCTGTATACAATTTTGTTATACCAAGCTAGGTAAAACACCTCCCTCAAGCCTGAGGGCTCACTCGACTAGAAGTACAGCAGCTTCTCTGGCTGCTGCCAGAGTCTTATACCTTTACTAGAGATATGCAAAGCAGCCACCTGGAAAACAGTCCATACATTCACCAAGCATTACTCTCTGGATATCCAGGCTAGGAGTGATGCTAGCTTTGGTACAGCAGTACTGCTGAGCCTAGTCCCAAAATAGGTTCAGTACCCTCCTCCAAGGAGGTACTGCTTGATAGTCTGCATACGTCAGAATACAGCAAGAATTCATGTTGTTTGAAGAAAAAATTACTCACCTTAGTAATTGTGTTTCTTCTAATGGAGTCTTGCTGTATTCTGACCCCCCCCCCCGCCTCCCCTCTCAGAACCTAGTTTTTGGGATGTGGGCTGACAGGTACAGTGTCACACCTCAGAGGTGTACCTTACACCTTTCCACTTAGGGTGGCGGTGGTGGTGTTCTAGGTTTGTTTATATATTACTGTATGTATTGTTCACTACCTGTTTTTTTTTATCTTAGGTTCTCGACTTGAGTCTTTTGGGATCCAAATTTTTTTCCTGTAAGTTATTGTTTACGATTTCCACACTAGAAGTGTAGTTGGTTAGTTGCTCGTAAGAATCTGATGGTTACACTCTGAAGCACCACAGACAGAGGTTTGAAATCTGAGCTTGAGTTCAACGGTCTATGCTTCTGCATAGAGTTAACTGTTTCATCTCCGGGGCAGTTCAAGTGCTGGAGGTAACTGCATATGTCAGAATACAGCAAGACTTCATTAGAAGAAACACAATTACTAAGATGAGTAATTTTTTTCCTTTTATCGATACTCCATGGAAAAACGTAAATCTGGAAAAAGGGAGATTTTCATTACATCTTCCAGAGAGACAGGACCCTTTCTCCTTGCAGCCTCCAGTATCCAGATCCTTCTGTGGCTGGCTGACAAAATGATCAGCAGGGTTCTTGGAGCATTATGATCCTCCCTCCTTTTACGAGGTGTGATGCGGTATATTGTGTTCACTTTAGATATGGACTCAAGCTGCAGAATGTTCTGTAACCATGGTCCTATAAATTGCACAGCATTGTCCTCCTCCATCGACTCTGGAGGTCAAGCACTATTCCGTTACTTGTCCTGGCAACACTTTCAAGTGTCTCTGTTCTTCTCCTCAGAGAGAACTAATAGATGTTGCTGTTAGTAGCTCTGGTTTGCTATTTTCCAGTTCCAGTGCTATGCCAAGACCAAGTATAAACTGGCAGTCTGACGTCAGTCATGGTAGCTTGTGGGATGTGCTGCTAGAGACGCTGGATGCAAAATGCCAGTGGGAGGGATGGCAGAATTAACCAGATAGTAATCAATCAATCAATATCTTTATTTATCCAGGTGGGCACCATTGAGCAAGCTCATTTACAAGGTGGACCTACGGTCCTACAGTAATAATACAGAAAGACAAGTTACAATAGTACAAACAGTAAAAATAGCTGCTATTATAGTAAAATTCACATTTACAGGTAATATACATTGAACATAGAACTACAAGGAGTCGTGGATAATAAATTTGTGCTGGATCCAAGCCCAAAAACTGTGCATTTTGTAGTGGGAAATGTTAGGGAGAGGGAAGGCATACCAGATAGAAGATATCAAGCGCATAATGTAGAGAAAGGTGGGGAATAGGGGTGCAAGTGAAGAGGACCCAATTGTTAGAGCAGAGTGAGGAATTGGGAGGGCGGAGGACCGATTAAAGGCGCATAGAGCGATTTTTGCCCCAAACGCGCTGCCACATATGGAGGGAGAAAAGCTGCTGCTATACTAAGTGCAAGAGGAGGAATATAGTAGCAGGGGCATAACTAGGAGGGTCCTGGAGGTTGGGTCAGAGGGAGGTGTTGGATGGACTAGGGACCGAATATTTTTTGGGGCGAAAGACGATAATTATCCCCAAGTGCGGTAGCATGTGCTAGAATCATGCTGCAGCTGTTCAGGGCGTCAAAGAATAAGATATGTATAAGTAATAATAAGAATAAGTAGTAGTAGTTAACATGTTATTCATAAAACATATGAACAGGGATAAAGAGTACTCCATTGAGCAGGCTCATTTTCAAGGAGGTCCCGTGAGAACAGTTACATATTTCACATATAAGCAGCAGTATTAAATGGGTATTTCATTACAGACATACATTCTTTTGACATAGAGGTTTGCAGTACTTACAAGATAACACTACAAATAAACCTATGAGGGAAAATGACACAATAGTATAATATATTTAGACCATATGAACAGGGACCCAAAGCCACTTGCATCGATCTAGAGTAGGATAGAATTGCAGCCATATGTTCTCTACTTTATGCAACATGATTTTGGTATTTTGGTCAAATTAGTGAACCATTGTTTTATAAGTCCCATATAAGTTGGAGCATTCAGTCCTCTAAGGTGAAGGGGGTAATGTGTTCCAGAGAAGAGGGCCCCTATTATACAATGAAGATCTTCCTATCCCCAAGTTAAATTTCGGAACAGTATATTCAAAGCCTAGTGTGAATCTTAATCCTGCCCTCAATTCCCTCACCCCAAACTTTTCCAGCAAATAGTTAGGTTGTTTTTGCCTCCTAGTTTTAACCATGAAGGCTAAAAGGTGCCAGTTCCTTCTGTCCTCTAGACTCCACCAATTCAGGGTCTTGAACATGTGTGGGACAGTCATAAGGCAATTCTAGGGGGTGGGGGTATGAAGAAGTAGGCTGCTGGTTAACTAGGATCTGCAGCTTATCCATTAGGTAGGGAAATGGGCAGACTGGCTGGGCCAAGCGGTCCTTATCTGCCGTCAAATTCTATGTTTCTATGAACATATTGCAATGGTGTGTTCTCCTAGGGGCATAGAGGACAAAGCGGGCAAACCTATTGTACATAAAGTCTAACCTTACCAGCTCCGTCCCTGAGGCCCCCGCATACACTAGGTTGCCATAGTCTAGTACCGGCAGGATCATAACATCAACAGTCCTGTGACATACCTCAAAAGTTGTATAGAATTTCATTCTATACAACAGGCTGTTTTCTACTTAGGTTTGCCACAAGTTTATCCAAATGGATATCCCACCTGAGACTGTAATCCAAACAGACCCCCAAGTATTTATAGTGTGTTACCTGTTGAAGATGTTCCCCACTTTTGGTTTTTATCTCAAGTACCTGTTCCGGCCCCTTATTACCCTGGAATAGCACCACCTGTTTTTTTTTTTGTTTTTTTTTTCATTTCGTATTAGTTTCTGTGATTCCAAAAAAGTTTGAAACCAAGAAGTAGTTTGCAGTTTGGTGGAAATATTTTCCACCATACTGCCTTTGAGATAAATTAAGGTGTTGTCAGGGTAAACATGATACCTTATTTCAGGATCCTCAAATGGGATATTATTCATGTAGACATTATAAAGAAGGGGGCCCAGTATTGAACCCTGAGGCACCCCTGTCTTAATAAACAATGTTGATGATTTTTATGGACCTAACTCTACCATCTGCTTTCTCCTCAATAAATATGATTTGAACCAGTTATGTTCAAATCCCTGTCCCCCAGTCTCCCAGAGTTGGACAGGAGAACATCATGATTTAAGGTGCCAAATGCCTTTGATAAGATAAACTATAAATACCTTAAAAATTGCCCCACACAGTGTGGGGCATTTATACATGGACATTTCCCTTTAAGAAAGTTTATACATGGACATTTCCCTTTAAGAGAGTTTATATATGGACATTTCCCTTTAAGAAAGTTTGTACATGGACATTTCCCTTTAAGAGAGTTTATGCATGGACATTTCCCTTTAAGAGAGTTTATACATGGACAGTTCCTTTAAGAAAGTTTATACATGGACATTTCCCTTTAAGAAAGTTTATACATGAACATTTCCCTTTAAGAGAGTTTATACATGGACATTCCCTTTAAGAGAATAAAACAGAAAGGGCCGCTGCTGTGGTGGAGATGCTGCTGCCAATAAAAGCTATGCAGGAAAAAGGTAAACTGGCGCTACTCACCCACACTGGAGAAACCACACAACAACTGTGGATTACTGCTGTTTGAAAAGGGCAGTTTATTTAAAGTTAATTCACAGCAGTAGTCAGAAGTGAGGGAGGTGTTCAGTGAAGTCTCAACATTTCATGCACATGTGCGTTTTAAAGAGACTGACATCTAACGCTGCATGTCCATGTTTTAAAATGTGCTCTTAAAGAGACAAGGATGGTTTATTATTGGAACATTTAAGTGTGCAAGTTTAAGCAAACTAGACAGTGCAAAATATGTGCAAAACACATCGGTGTGGAGCAAAATAGTGATGAAACAATAAAAACACTGGCAAACTGAAATAATAGTGAAATAAGGGCAGCTGCCCAACCAGAGCTAGTGCTAGCTTACTCAGGTTACTGGACTGTATGGATTTTTTTTTTATTTGTATTTTGTAGGTTTTTCTCCCTGTTTTTTTTCCCCTATGCATCTCTGGCATGAGCGCATATGTGTGGAGGCACGTATACGCCACTATGGAACACCCCACCCTACCAATTGCCCGTACCCACCTGAGCTGCCACCAGACCTCCACCAGGTGATGGCGGGACTACGGGGGGACAATCTCCCACCCCTGTAGAGGAGAGCTGCCAGGCTCGATCCTGCTCCACCCTCTCCCCCCTCCGCTGGCACCCTGACGATCCAAGGTCGTTCTCGAACCCGGGTCACCGGTGTAGCGTGAGGTGTGGCATCCAGCACCTCAGCCCTCTGCGCCACCAGGCTGGCCCCTGTATGGAATTTTTATGCTAAATTCTAGAGCATTCAGCTGCTGCCAGCCATTCATACAACTTAAAAATGAAGTTGCAAGAGGCACAATCCACACTTACAGACATCTCTATCTGAAATGACAGGAAACATAAAAATGATATTTTAACGTTGAACCCTGAAATTACAAAAATGACACAATCTCTGACTGGTCATTAAGTTCAGGGGGCATTGTGGCATGTAGCTTTAAAATCCAAAATGACTCTGTTTTGACCAAAAGTGACAAGTGGTCCCCACCCCTTGACCTCAGCGTAACTTTTTCTACCCCAATGAAGGTCCAGTTGTTTTGTGCCAAAAGTTGAGACTGGAGTAAATATGCTGCTAATGTAGAACCCATATCTCTCTCTATTCTGAGTTGCCCTCATGTTGTTCCCCGCTCTCTCCTTAAATTTATGTTTGGTTCTGCCAACGCAGTATGCATCAGATGTCCATGAGGTGAGAGAAACCACAGGAGTAGTGTCACAATTTATCAACTTTCTAATTGAAAGGTGCTTTCCAGATGTGGTTGTAGTGAACGTGTTAGTAACCGTGATAACCTCACAGTAGTTAACACCTCCCTCAGCGGTGGCTTGGCAACCAAATACTGCCATGGTTATTCAGTTGGAGGCTGTGGGTGATCATGTTATCAGTGTTCTGCGAACTTCTGAATACCTTGCAATGTGATGATGATACAGACTGACAATTTTGGTTTACTTTGCAAGATACCCCAATGTTTCCTCAGTATACCTTCCACCTGATGGGCCCTAGTACTGTAGGCGGTAACAAAATTAATTCTAGAATCCTGTCTACCAGTGTCTGTCTGTCTGGGATGTGAGGAGTTCATCCCTATTGGTTCTTTTTGCCATATCATATACCTTATCTGTATCACATGCTTTATACCCTCACTGGATAAATCTGCTTTGCAGTTCAGTAGCTCTCATTTTGAAAGCCTGATCAGTGCCTCATGTTTGTTGTACTCATAAGAACTGGCTAGTGGGTATATTTTTGATGGTGTGGCTGGGGTGGCATGAACTTGCCAACAGGACAGTGCTTCTGTTCATAAGTTTGAGGAAGAGGTCGGTGCCAATACCCTCTTCAGCATCTTTGAATATACCGATATCAAGGAATGAAATTGCTTCCATACTGTGGCTGACCTAAAATTTAAGATTTTGTTTGTTCCTACTAAGTATGCTAAAACGAACTGCAATTCCACAACTGTTCCCAGCCACACCATCAATAAATCATCAATATACCTTCTCCAGAGCATGATTATGCTGAGAAATAGGTTAGCAGCATTGTTATACCATACCGCTCTTCCCACAAATCAAGGTACAGGTCTGCAAAGTTAGGCGCAGAAGTTGCCCCATTGCAGTCCCACTTGTCGGTAAGAAGAAATCCTTAAAAACAACAATTTGTCAGTGCCAAATGTTTGCTTACAGGTATGTGTTATGAAGGTGTTTGGTATTGATAGGCAGTACACACAAAGGTTGTTAAACATTATTTATTTATTTTTTTATTTTGATCCCAACTTTTGAAGATACTTGTTCTGGGATTCACCTTATAAACATGACATGTACCATTTATAGTACATTGGCCAAAATGTCATTTTGCAGCAGAGGTGCAAAAACACATATTGGCCAGGATTTAAAAACTGTCACATGTCACATTTATGAAGTGGTGTGGAAAATGGCTATGTTGAAAATTTGGAGTCAAAATATTGAAAATTAGCACAGTTATGAGTGAACGCTAAAATAGCGTAATGTTGAGTCATAACGTGGGCATTTTACTATATTTGTATACCGAATTTTCAGCTTATGCTTCTTCTTCTTATCCCACCTAATGAACCTAGTAAGTGACATTTTAAAATCCCCACCAAAACATTATTCATTGCCACCAAAAGATCATTCTGCGCCACAGGTACAAAAACTCATTTTGTCCAGAATTTCAAAAATGACAGCTGTCACATTCACGAGGTGATTTGAAAAAAAAAAATGACTATGTTGAAAATTTGGGGTCAAAATATTTAAAATTTCCAAAGTTACAAGTGGGTGTGCAAAAAAATTTCAACGTATTTGCATAACTTTGCCATTTTTACATATTTTGACCCCAAATGTTCAATTTAGCCTTCTTATGACCTCACCTCATGAACAAGGGTGATGAAAGTTTTCAAATCCCACTCGAAAGGGGATATTGCAGTGTGACTGTGAAATTACCTTTCAGGCCTGATTTGCATAATTCTACGCCATTGATCATGAGGTGATTACCTTTCAGGCCTGATTTGCATAATTTCACTGCAATTAGTCAGCGAGGTGGGGTCCCAAAAATGCCATGTTGAAAATTTGGGGCCAAGATATGCAAAAATGACAAAGTTATGCATCGAAGTTCAGAACCCCATTGAAATACACTCATATATGTATTTATTTGAGTTTTGGTAACCGAGTAAATTCACTGATACAATTACAGCCCCTTTTTCAGGGTCAACCCGGGACTGCAACAAGCAACATAGAACAGTGCAACAGAGAAAAAGCAAAACATTGACATACAGCATTAAAGAAGGTATAAAATATGATACAACAGAATATAACCGATCTTAAAATAGGTATTTACACTTCAGTAATTACATAAATACATGGCTTAGTTGATTGAGAGTACAGGTTGCAGAAACTAATAGCAGAAAGATAAAATTATAGGTACGGGGGGGTCAGACAAAATAGCAGGTTATACATGACAGTAAAGACGGGGGCAGGAAAAGGGGCAAGGTTCAAGGATTAGGTAGGAGATGGGGAAAGGAATAGAGCAATATAAGAATAGAATCAGTCACTTACCTTAGTTTCTCATATTGCAGTTGGTGGTTCCAGCAGCAAGACGTGTCTTCGATCAGAGAGTGGATCTTCACCCTGGGACCTGCTCAGGTGAGTGAGGGATTGTGTGTGTGGTGGTGGGGGTGTTCACTGCTGAGTGGAAGGTCAGGTGGGGTTGGGGGCAGATCAGCGAGGGATGGTTTTCTGTTTTACAGGTTAGGAAAAAAAAAACATAGAAGGATGGTTTTCTTTATTTCTGGGACATTTCAACACTGGGATTGGGTACCCCGGTGTCAGGCATGTATACTGATTATCCCACTGCATAAAGTCCCATCTAGAAAGGGGTCAAGTCTGTTTATTGAAGGACAGTGTTGAGTCCCAAGGTATCAATTTATGAAACATACCATTTGACAGCTGTCTCCTAACTTTTTCCACATATTTGCTAGTATCCTGGACCACTACACTGCCCCTCGCGTATGCTGGTTTCTTTGTAACAGTAGTATTAGCATGCAAGTCCTCAGTGCTTCAGCACTAGTCATATTGACATACGGTGTCTCAGAGTCCTGATCCATTAGAATTTGAAGTTCTTGTTTACAGACCCTGACAAAAACACCTACTATGTTGTTCAACGGTGGCAAAAAAGTAGACTTGACTTTGAAAACATGTTCATTCTGTGCCGCTTGGCTTCCAGTCGTATCCAATTGTGATGGTATGGGTTGTGGGCCATTGTTTACTTGTAAGGGGCTTGTTAACACACTGCTGTGCTCCCCAGCTCATGTTGGAGTAGAAACACCTTAAATTTAGTAGACGTGCAACTTTATATAGGTCCACAGTCTTAACCAAAATGATTAATGTTGTGAGCTGGAACAAACTTTAGACCTCGACTGAGAGCAGAAAGTTCAGCTGGTGTGGAGGATGTGAAGACAAGTTGGTAACAGTAATCCTTTCCTCTAAGATTGATTCTTCTCCTTGATGCTGCCGTTCCCCCTTGTGTCTCTGGAGTTGTTTGTATTTGATGCCTGCTTAGTATCCTTCTGCCCCCCTTACCCCTCCTTTTTCTTTTTGGTTGCGAAAGGTGACTCTGGGGTTGTCAACTTATAATAACCCTCACTTTTTGAACAGCATTAGTCCACCGTCTGTGTGTGTTTTTTCCAGCATGGGTGAGTAGTGCCAGTTTACTCTTTGTCCTTTAAGAGAGCAGTTGATTGAGAAAGATAGGGGTGGAATTCAGTCAGGATAGAGGTGAAAAAAGTTTTCAGCTTATATTTTCTAGTTTGATAAGACTGTGCTGGAGAGGTCAGTTGCAGGGTGCTTTGTTGGCCTGTTCTGTAAGTTCCATTAGGAAGGAGCCTGGGCTCAACAGGAATTCTACTCCCTGGGATTCTGGGTGGTAAGGAAAGGTTAAGGAAAATTGTTTCCAGTACTGAGTTAAGTTGTACTAAAGAAATTAAGAACAGTGCTGTGATGTTTTGCAGTGTGTTGCCCTGTAATATTTTTGTAGAAATACCTTTCGTATTGTTTGCAACCCTGCTGTGTGATAAACTGTTGGTTGGCACAGTGTTCGTTGCAGCCACTATGCTCCAGTTCTCCACAGCTGAATATTGGGCACTTCAAAAAGTGTGTCTGCCATTTCTGTGCTGAATAAGGAAGGTTTTTTATAGATGCTTTATACAGACTTAACTGCTTCTTGTCCAGTTCTCATTTCCTCTCTTCGTCGCCTTCGGGCAACACTATGCAGTGCCAGATTAATGAGGAACAAGACTGCATTATGGCAGATTTTATTTCTGGTTCTTCGATCGATCTGGCTTGCATCATGGTTACTTGGCAGAGTGATGATGATGCCAATCCAGTTTTGGAGGTGTCTATCCCAGCCAGATTCTGGGTGATTCACTGCTAGATGAAGCATTATTGGAGGTGGCTGTCTGTTTTGGAACTGAGTTGAACTTCACCTGCCCCTAGTAAAAGAAACCTCATTGTTTGAGTATGTGGCAGTGCATGGGGGTTCAGGTACAGCTTGTAGGAGCCTCCTTGTATAATGGCCTCCAGGGCATGAGGGGGAATTTCTTTAGCAAATTGCAGATTTCATCACTCACAGGACATTGGAGTCGCTCAGATGGTTAATTCTAGGTTACTTTAATGCCTGGATTTAGTTTAGTTTAGTTCGTTTTTGTTGACCGGGTAAGTGCACTAGACAGATTCTACCTATTTTCAGGCCCAACATGGGGGAGGGTAATACAGATGAATGCCAACTGACTTTGAACCAGATTAAGCTGTTGGTTGTATTTGTAGTGAATGGGGGGAAATTTGGCCAGGGCACTGAGGAAATTCCCCTACTCTTTCTGTAGGAGGAGCTGCTGTCTTCCGGTTTCTCCGTCTGTGTGTGAGAGGAAGAAGGAATGGCATCCAGGGTGCAGGAGACTGCCTCCCTCCCCACCCAAACGCCACTGGAGGATGCAGAAATGGAAACAAGCAGGAAAGGAAAAGAAAATGTAGCGCTTACCTGTTGGAGATTGATGCTAGTGCTCCGATGGCGATAGTGCGCCAGGAGCAGTAGTAAGTCCGTCGGAGCCTGCACAAAGTTTGTTGTCGGGGGAGCTAGCAGAAGACGTCCAGGAGCAAAATTTTCCAAGCAGGAGAGCGTAATTTTTATTTCTCATAGAAAAGGATGATTGCGGACTTAAAGAAAACTCAGAGAGAAACTTGAATGCAAATGAGCAGAGTGTTGCAAAAAGCAGCGGGGCAAGTAACTATGCAGCAAGTGGACAGGTGCAAAGTAGATGCGACCCAAACCACAAAACTCAGAACAGCAAAGAGATGGTCACAGGGAGTACGGATGGAAGTTCCGATCCCCGTACAGGTATGCCTGATTCATGTATACAAAATATTGTAGCGGGGACTGCTAGAGAGACCGATGTAAAGAATAACACATGTAAAAGTAAACCAAGTGAGAACAAAAAACTGGATATGGAAATCAAAAATACAAATGAAGAGAATTTTGAAGTTATTGTAGACCCAGAAGTTGTGGTTAAAGAAACAAGTAAAAACCCTAATGCTTGGGCGGATTGGAACAACCTCTCCCTTACCTAATTATGATTCAAACATATCAGTTACTGGGATTTCTATTTCTGAGGCCCTTGCAAATGCTGGATGAGTCAAGCCCGAGGCAACTAAACAATGGCAAACCCCTACAAATACAGCAGGAGAAGATGAGGAAGAAATGGAGGAAGGCCAAATAGACCCATTAGAACTCCCCGCAGAATTATCAATAACACAAAACCCCACACTGCATTTGCAGAAACAAGGGGTAGTAACAAACACAGAGCAAAATTCTGAAGAGCAGAATATAGAAGATACAGAAAAAGAATCGGAGATAATGCAAGAAGGGGAACATAGGCAGGAACCCCCAGGACAAGGGCAGCATACAGACTCAAACAATACACCAGGGGTAGATGGAAGCAACACAGCTGGCTCCATTTTCACCAGCTCCTCTCAACAGAATCCAAGACCTCATGGACGCACATATGCTGGTCTCTTTCATTCACCCCAAGATCAAACCAAGACACGGAACGCTGTAAGACTAGGGTACGGGGGGGGGGGACTGGAGGTGTTCCCAGACCGGGTATATGTAGACAAAAAATTAATAAATGAAAGCTTGGGTTTTTCTGCAACAGAGATCTATGCGTTAATCCATACATCTGGAGATTCAAATAGTTTTTTGTTGTTTTTTTTTTTATCATAGCACTGTTTGTCCTCCTCTGTGCAGAGCAGTCCCCAGCGACCCCCAGCCGCCAGCACCCACACCCCTGGACCAGGTCTGGCATGCAAATTTATACGCCCCATCTAAACGGGCCGGCCATTGGCAGGCCCCTCCCCCCAGGACCTGCGGCACAGACCCAGCAAAGACGCCTCTCATGTCCAGGGGTACAGGGCTTGGCCATCAGCCACCATGGTTGCCTTGCCATTTTCCTCCCAATTTTCACCCCTGAGAAGCCAGACATGCAATGGCATTGACGCACCTCCATGCAGATGCCTGCTGCGCTCCTCCCCCTGTTTATACATGCAACTGCAGTGCACCAAGCCTCCTCTGGAGCAGATCCCGCACCCACCCTGGAGGAAGGAGAGCAGTTGTGGGACACACAATCCTTCCTTTCCCCTGCTAGCTCCCGGCAGCCCGAGTCCGTTCCTGAACCCAGATCACCCACGTGGCACGAGGTGTGGCATCCAGCGCCTCAACCCTGAGCGCCACCGGGCTGGCTGGAGATTCAAATTTTGATCTAAGCTTTAAGACAGCCATGGGGATTGAAACATTCTGGCAAAGGTACCAACTAGTCAAGTACACACCATTACGGTCTACTTTTATTGCGATCCTGCTCACAAAACCTGCATTTAGGACGATAACGGTGTTACTCAAAAATGAGGGGGTAGCTGTAGCAGACATAATACACTGGCTGAAAACCAAATGCACAGTACCGGGGGCCTCAGAACCAATCATTGATACAGAGTATTCTGGACAGGGGTTTGAGAATCCGGTCAGACCCCCAAAATAAATGAATGGGGTCATTCAGCACCTGCCAAGCTGCTTTTTTTTTGGATAGGACACGGTTAGTTTTTTATGCAGGACAACCCAAATCATGCTTTAGGTGTGGGGCCTACACATGCCTAAATAGTGCTTGCGATAGGCTCAAGTGTTCACTCTACGACAGGATAGGACATGCAAGCATCAATTGTCCAAATCCACAGTACTGTAATCTGTGTGAGGAACCAACTCATGCTTTCAAAAATTGCCCTTGGGTCTCTCACAACAACACAGCTCAGAATCATGAAGGCCAGGAGGAGGTAGTAACGAGCACAGCAACAAGCAGCTGCCAGACCATCAAGAA
Source organism: Neoceratodus forsteri (assembly GCA_016271365.2). Lineage (NCBI taxonomy): Eukaryota > Metazoa > Chordata > Ceratodontiformes > Ceratodontidae > Neoceratodus > Neoceratodus forsteri. The sequence goes on from CM028129.1 coordinate 1,422,646,129, forward strand.
CAAAAGAGTCTAGCAGTAATGGACCCTCCACATTAACAAATATGCGGTTGCCCCCGTCACCCGAGTCAGTGGTGCCTCAGGAAACTTTACAAACCACGCCTGTTGCACAATCTCCATCACCAACACCCTCAACATCGAGGGAAAGAGGAATTGAGACAGTTGCACCAACACAGGATGCAACTACCCTTGGGGACACCATAGCAGAAAACATCCAGGTGATTCAGGAACAAAATCTTCTCTCTAATTCAGAAATGGAACAGAATATGCCACCCCCAGAAGAGGCTCCCTGGAAAAAAAAAGCCTCAAAAAGGGTAATTCGAAGCAGGGCCAAAAATACTTTGGGGACCACACTGTGTCCAGAAGAACCTCTACAATGCAAAAATAGATACACCCCTCTAGCCAAACGAAAACAGTGGGCTGAAACGGAGGAAGACTGATGCTTCATCGTTAGCATCATCCCAGCCTGACCCAATGCTGGACACAGAAATACTGTCCAGAGATTCAAAATCTTCTAGATTTTTGAACAAAAGAAGATTTAAGAGGAAATCGCCAGGAAAAGAAAAAGAACACTAAATAATTATATACCTTATTGTTTCGTCCGTCTAGCTGATGGCTGCTGATCTGATTTGTGGGACCATAAATGTTAATAGCATAAAAAATGGTAAAAGGAGAATGACAACCTTCTCCATATTAAGGAATTTGAATATACATGTTTGTTTTATATAAGATACCGATTGCATTCCCTTAAGGAGATACAACAAGCCACACAAGAATGGTTTTGTGGCCCCTCATTTTGGTCACTGGGGGAAGAGACTTGCTCAGGGGTAGGGGTCTTGTTTAACACTTCAGAAATAAAAGTAGCCAGACTCATAGAGCTTGTTCAGGGAAGGGTGCTTCTTGATGTTACATACCAACATCAAGAATGAGGCTAATCAATATTTATAATCCTCAAATCAAAACTAAAAGAGTAGAAACACTTCAAAAAATACAACCATATGTGCACACTACCAAATCAGTAGCCTTTTGAGGGGACTTTAATTGTATTCTTTCCCTTACAGATAAAACAGGGTCCACCCCCAAACTATATTCAGACACAAACTTCTTAAGGTCCTTGACAACTACAACCAAGTTATTTGATAGTGCAAAACAAGGGAGTTTTTCCCCCAGACACACTTTCCAGAAGGGGCTTCCAACTACTCGTATAGACTTCTTTTTTTATCTGAATGGGTGCCATGTAACAGCCATATGGTGATCCCTGTAGAAACCTCTGATCATTGCCTTATCAAAATTAAATTAAGCCCTTCCAAAAATAAACCAGGGTCATAAGCACAATGGAAAATGATTACAACTATACTACAGGAAGAAAATTCATGGGCAGAATTAACAAGGGTATTAAAGGATAAGCTCATGGTGTTTGAATTATACGATAATCCTTTACTTTGGTGGCTCAAAACAAAAGTAGAAATTAAAAACCATTGTAAAAAAGAAGCAAAAACTTTATCACAATCTAAATATATCAAATATTTAGAAAATCGAAGACAGCTACAGAAATTAACATCCCTGACTACAGAATTGAGGTTTGATTATTCCACCCAGATAAAAAAACATCAGAACTGAAATGGCAAAAGTACAATATGATAGGGCAAGTTCCCTTTTTTGGAGCAAAAATATGGCACACAGGGCAGGGCACAAGCAGTCAACCCTTATGACAACTGCAAAGACAGAGCAAAAAAGAAGTATATGCCACAGATTATCTCCGATACAGGGAAATTACTTGGCAACAATTCAGACATAATAAAGGCAGTAACTATGCACACAAAAAAATATTTGGACAGAAAGTTCAGTTAGAAAGGGTCGCTAGAGAACTTTCCAAAACAAATTGATATGCCAGTTTTAGATCAGGATATAAAGGATAACATGGTCAAACCCATTACAAAAGAAGAAATCATTTCTGTGGTATCCCACTTTAAGAATAATAAGACACCAGGGCCAGATGGGATTCCATGTGAATTCTATGAAAAAACAATAGAAATATTAGCAAACTATTAGGAGGAAATCTTTAATGAGGTATTGTATGGAAAACAGCCCCTACCCACAACCATTGCAGATAGCCTTTTAATCTGTATACATAAAAAGGGTCCAAAAGAAGATATCAACAACTGGCATCCAGTGAGTTTGATAAGTTGTGACTGGAGGATCTTATTCAAAATTCTGTGCAACAGGCTTACACAGGCTGCATATGTCATTTTCCCTATTCAGACTTGTGCGATTCCACAAAGATCTATGTTTGACAGCCTAAAGCTTATTAGGAAAGTGTATGATGCCCCAACAGCAGAAGGATATATTCTTAGTTTAGACCAAACCAAGGCATTTGATTTAGTGTCCCATGATTATTTATTTTTAGTACTACAGAACTATGGAATACCATTAATATTTATTGACTGGTTAAAAATTCTGTACAAATCAGCTTCCATGACTAATTTGGTAAATGGCCTAGTTGGTTCTCATGTCCCAATACTGAGGGGTGTTAGGCAAGGGTGCCCCTGAGCCCCCTCCTGTATGTGTTCTCGATAGACCCATTATTATGAACAATCAGTGCTGATTTTGGAATAAAACATATGCTACGTTCAGCAGACGTGGAGTTTCCAAGCATAATAGCCTAAGCAGATGACCTTTGTATTCTGGTGACTGATCATAAATCAGGGGAGCAAGCATCAAAAATAATCCAAAATTTTCCAACATATCTGGTTCGGTGATTAATAAACATAAAAGCAAAGGGATGGCAATAGAAATCAAGCCAGATCTTCAAGTAACAGAGATAGAGGGAAATAAAATACTGACACACTCATTACAGATACTTGGAATTTCTTTCAGGGGTTCAGATCCGGCTACAGAAAACTGGGTAATTGTATTAGAAAAAGCAGAGGAAAAAGTGAATAAATGGAAGGGGTACCTCGTGACTAGGTTCAAGAGAATGTATTTGTTAAAAACATTTATAATCCCTATATTATTAAATACAAGCCATATATTTCCAGTGCCAATAAAATTAGAAGCTAGGCTCTACAGTATGTTTTTCCAGCTACTATGGGGTAGTAGGTTGAACCTGGTAAAAAAAAGCAGTTATCTATTGGCCAGTAAAAAGTGGAGGCCTAAATATGTTAACCCATTTATGTTTTTCTTTTTAATATTGATGTATACAAATGTGGTACGTATACTATTATGTCAGCAGCACTCATGGGCCTTACATTTCAGGGCAAGGGGTGTGTATTTTTTTCCAAAATAGGAATCCCCCAGTTGGGGGCAATGAGGAAAATCCACCTGGGTACAACCAGAATATATTACTAATTTTTGTAGGAAAGTGAAAACCTGGGAAGTGTCACAGCAGGATTGCCCTAGGCAAACAAGAATGAAAATGCATGACCAGATTTTAAATTCTGTATTTCTAAAAGCACCTTGCTTTGTTTGTCCCTCAAATATAGAGGACAAAGGGATAATCAACCAATTGGTAGAGTCCCAAGTTCCAAAAAAAAATATGGGACACACTATGGATGTGTTGTCATGAGAAACTAATTGTAAGAGGGAATCACTTTCATAAAAAGTGGGAGAAAGGATATGTCTAAAGGAAAGCTGTTGGGCACAAATAGTCAGTTGAGCACTTATATTTTGAATGGAAGTATATTAAGTGGAAAGTGTTTTATCCAGGCACACTTAGGGTGGTATGTGCCATAGTAAAATGGTGCATATGGCAAAATAAGTGCCTTTTTGTGTTAGAGCAGAAAGCCGATCCTCTTGCGGGGCTAATAGGAACCATCACTAAAGAAGTATCATTTTTGTTTCTGAAGGAAAAAAAAGTGCTGCCCCCACCTTGGGGCTTAATTGGTGGAGAGCTCTACCAATAATATTAGTTAAAGGAGTAACATGAGGAAATGGTTTCAAGTCCCCAATGTAGATCTCTAAATTGCACCCTGGCAGAACTATCTGATAATTGTAGAAGGAAAAAAATTTATTTTGTCTAGAATAACCTAACTTATATTAAAAATGGAAGGGGGGGGTTGGAATATAGGAAACATCAGAAGCGGGCAATAAGAAATTATATATGATTTAGTTATTAGTGTATAAATGTTCCTGCATGTCTGTTTCAACAGATTTGGGGGGGGGGGGGATGGAGAGATGAAAGAAGAAAAAAAGCAGGAAAAGGAAAAAAAAAAAAGTGGTATTTCCTCCATTATGATGTAAATGACTCAAGATAAGCAGAAATGTGACCATGTAGGATCTTTTAAAGCCTTATGAATATGTTTTCTTTCTCACTGAGATAATGAATCTGTATGTTTTACTTTCTTATTGTTAATCAAATAAAAAATTCCCCTACTCTTTTCGAGAAGTGCCATGGGATCTTTAACATCCACCTGAACTGGCAGATGGGACCTCTGTTTAAAGTCTCATCCGAAAGACTGCACCTCAGGAGTGCGGCATCCCCCTCATGCTGCACTACAGTGTCAGTATTGGGATTTAACCCAAGTGCCTGGTGTGGGGATAGAACCCACAGCCTTCTGATCTCCCGGCCTCAGAGGCAAGTGTGCTACCTGCTGAGCCACTGACACTGCTTGAAGATGAACTTGTGCATTTTGGTCAAAATTTCTTCCATGTGAGATAATCACTGGGCGTTCACAAGTAGTTACTTCCGTGGCCCACAACACAGCCATGCCTTGGGGACTTGGTCTTTTCACTGGGGCTCGAGGTTAACAATCTTGAGATTACTCCAGTCACTTGGTCGAATTATTGTGTGGTGAAGTTCTTCTTCTAGGACCATGGGACTCCAGGCAGTGTTGGACATTTCAGGTATGCTTGCAGCATGTGAGGCAGGATTGGAAGAAGCGGTGATGGCTTATAAAAGAGCCACCTCTGGAGCACTCTATACTGTCACACCAGTTCATGTATATCGCTTCATCTTGTGGTGAAGCACCCCATGGTTTGACAGGGAGCTTAGGGAGTTGAAGTCCAAGGGGCGAAGGTTGGAGCACTGTTGGAGAAGATTCAGGACCTCAGACGACAAACTGGATCTTTATCAGGGGTGTCTCAGTCATCAGGTCACATAGATGGAACTTCACCATTGGTGAAGCAGGATCCACATGGAAGATGTTCAGCAGCACAGCTGGGGCCACCCACGGCGGTGTCTGCCGATGTCACCAACCTTATAAAGGTGTGAGCGGCCCTGCTCCCTCCTCAGTTCTTTCCCACCATTGATTCTGTTCACATGGGTCTCCGCAGATGTACCAACATAGTTATGTGCCATTTTTGCTTATGACTTTTTTTATCCTTAACCTTTTAGAATCTCTAGGTCAGCCCGGTGGTGCGGAGAGTTGAGGCACTGGACACCACACCTCGCACCATGCCAGCGACCCAGGTTCGGGAACGACCTCTGGCCGGGAGATGGCAGTGGCAGGAAAGGACTGAGTGTCCATAGGACTGCTCTCCTCTCCTTAGGGTGTGTGGTGCAGTCTCCCGCAGCATGGGTGACCTCTGGCAGTGGATGGGGGTCGCGCACTGTGTGGGGCTGAACAATGAGGTAAGGGGGTGGCAGCGGACATCCAGTGGGTGGGTGCGGGAATACGCCTGTCATGCGCTGGACATCCTTGCACGTCTGTGCCCTCGGGGAACCAAGGAAAAACCCTGGCACCCAGGTAGGCGAAGGCATGTCCCACTGACTCACCCACACTCATCGTCAGGCCCGTCCCATTCGAACTATGACCCTCCACTCCCTCCAGCGGCCACTAGATACTTAGAGCACCAGAGGAGTTGGTGGCCCTTACCCGAGGGGGGCTCAGAGCCGGGGAGTCGGCTAGCTGGAGAGGAAGTTGGAGGAGGGCCGGTCAGAGGTAGGGTCGGTAGGGTGTCTCAGGCAGAGCGGGATAACGAGTCAGTCTGGGGTACTGCTGGAGAGACCTATGGGACTAGCGAAGGAGGAATAAAGAAAGTGTACAAAAAAAAAACCTTTAGAATCTCTCTTTCTAAAGAGATTCCCTTTGTTTGTTTATGTCGAGAGTCAGTCCTTCAACTTCTGTCTTCCATTGCTGCCACTGAGGAAAGAAGATTGTCTCTACAGACAAACACTCGCTCTGTGTCTGCTATCTTGGGCCTGACCACGACATCTTACATTGTGAGCTTTGCCAAATGTTTACTCAAACCACCCTCAGGTGATGCAAAAAGGCTCTCAAAAAATTCCTGATGGAGCAACAGGTAGCCAGTTCTGGGCAGGGGTCCTCTGGATACCCTCCTTCCCAGTCGCCAGCGGGTTCGTTGAGTTCCCAGGCCGCTAAGGCCTGAGACAAGTCCTTCGGGAGGGTCATAAAAAGGACCATGATTGGGATTGCCCCCCCCCCCGGCAACATTCCTGCTCCCCATTGCCTTCCTCTTCTTCATCTGGGGGCACTCCATTGGCTGTATCTGCACCAACACCTAAGCCTGCTGTCCAGGTCTCTATCCCTACCAGACCCCTGACGACAGCACTGCTGCCCACTATACAGTGCGGCCAGTTGTCGACCTCCGGATTGTTGGCCCCTGCTCCGCTGATGACTGCCTCATCATCGACGGCCCTCTCATCATGGCCTGATGCTTCTCCAGGCCCTCAGGCTTTGGGCTCTCAGGGCCCACTGGACGGGTCGTTGCACCCTGTTCCGTCGACCCCCACACACACACACACACAATCCGTCGATGCAGCATTCCACTGTTGTCGACCTTAATAACATTTTGGCCAAGTTCACTACAGTCTTGGTCCATCAATTGGGTGCATATAGGCCTGCAACTTCCGCACCATCGTCAACACCACTTCGGCCCTCTTGGGCCATTGACAGTCCCTCGTTCATTGGACCTTGAGCTGGAGCAGGTTGACGTCGAGGAGGAGTACCATCCTGACCTCATCTTGCCTAAGGAAGAGGAGGAAGAGTAAGAGTCTCCTTCCTCTGACAGGTTCACTACCTCTTCACTGAGTGAGAACTCTGTCAAACATACTCCTAGTTCTTTTCCAGAGGACCCTACCCTTTTCAATGTCATGAAGCAGCAGCCTTCAGCCATGTGGTCCATACTGAGGAGGAGGATGCCACCAGGAAGGATTTGGTGGGCTTCTTGGAGATCCAAGAGTCTCCTCCCGAGGTCATTCCTCCTATCCTTCTAGCTCTTAGGAATCCCACTACAGAGGCCTGGCACAGGGCTGATTAGTTGTATCATGCCCCCCAGTGTCTGCTGCATTATGCTGCCCATCCTGAAACCGATTCCTGTGATTATCAAGGCTGCTCATGATAGGGCGAAGGTGTCCAAACATCTCAGTTCTCTCCTCCCTAACAGAGAATCCCATAAGATTGATCTCTGGGGCAAGAGGATTTATGCCTTCTCCACCCTAGGGCTGAGGATTGCCAACTACCTCTCCCACATGGTCAAGTACCAAAATACTATCTCAAAGAAGGGCAAAGCCCAGGCCCTTCCTGATTGTTCCTAGAAGCAGGAGGTTCATAAATGCTTACAGAGTGCTGAGGACATTAGCAAGCACTTCATTAGAGCCCTCTGCTATATTTCAGATACAGGTACCAGGGCTGCTGCCACAGGCATTTGCTTTTGTAGGCCCTCCTGGCAGAGGGTCTCGGGTTTCCTCACTGATGTCCAGCAAAAAGTGATTAATGCCCCTTTTAATGGCTCCAAGCTGTTTGTGCATGACATCATAAATGAGCTATAGGCATCTATTAGGGCCATTAAGGCTGTCCATTAGCTCCATCATACTCAGCCGAAGAGTAGACAGAACCCTCCCTTTCACAAGGTGTCCCACAAGTTTGGAGCAGCCTCCAGGCCCCAAGGCAAGAGAAGAGCCTCCTCTGCCTTACCATCCCCTCCTCCTCTGGCAGTGCAGCAAAGCGCCCTAGGGGTGACGGATCAGCCCCAGCAACTGGATCTGCCTTCGCTTGACTCCTTGCCAGACCCCTCCCCCTTCCATTCCCCAACTAGGAGGTGGTGGTCGGAGGTCGTTTCTCCCTCCATTTCAGTCAGTGGAGAACCATCACTTCAGATGCCTGGATTCTTCAGAACATAGAGAGGGGCCACAATCTGGAATTCATCGAGATACCCCCAGAGTCTTCTCCAGTACCACCCCCCCAGTCCCATCTGTCTGTTCTCTGTGAGGAGGTACAGTTCCCTCTGCCCAAAAAGGCCATCAAGCCTGTGCCCAGGCACAAGAAAAATGGGATTTTATTCCAGGTTCTTCCTCGTCTCCAAGAAAACTGGAGATCTGAGGCCCATAGTAGATCTCAAGGACCTTAATCTGTATGTCCAATACAAAAAATTCTGCATGGTAACCCTGCCAGGTTTGATGCCTCTTCTCAAGCAGGCCAACTGGCTGTGCTCCCTGGACAATTCAGGATGCTTACCTGCATATCTTGGTGTTCTCACCACACAGGAGATTCCTCCGGTTTCTCTTTCAGGGCGAGCACTACCAGTTCAAGGTATTGCCCTTTGGCTTATCCTCTGTGCCGCGGATCTTTACTAATTGCTTAGCAGCAGTGGCTGCAGTTCTCAGAAGGGAGGGACTGTATGTTTTCCCCTATCTGCGATTGGCTCATAAAGGCCTCGTCCAGAGAACAGCTTCTTCAGACTCTGGAGAGAACCCTTCAGTGGTTTCTTTCCCTTGGCATCATGGTCAACTTGCCCAAGTCGGTCCTAACCCCATCCCAAAGGCTGCAATACATACTGGTGGTTCTGGACTCAATACAGAGAAAGGCCTTGCTGCCTCAGAACAGAGCAGAGTGCCTTGTCACTCAGGCTCAGGAGGTCGCCCAGAGCATTATGTTACAGCAAGGGTATTCTTGAGGTTGTTGGGATTGATGGCTGTTGCAATTCCCATGGTTCCACTGGCCCAGCTACACATGCGAGTCCTCCATTGGACATTCAGGGTGCAATAGGACCAACACACGGATGAGTTAGAATGGTTAGTGTTGGTCTCCTTTCCAGTTCTCAAGGTGCTCCAGTGGTGGATTGATCCTCTGCACCTGCTGCAAGGGGTTCCTTTCCAGATCATCTCGCCCAGCACCCAGCAGATCCTCACCACAGATGCCTCTGGTTCGGACTGGGGGGCACATCTTGGTCCCTTTCAGCCTCAAGTCTCTTGGTCTCGGATCAATACCTCCCTGCATATCAATCTCCTGGAGATATGGGCAGTCAAGTATGATGTGCAGGCTTTTCAGAACCATCTCCTCCGGCGGCAGTTGCTGATTCAGTCCAACAGTCTCAGTGATGTTTACTGTATCAGCAAATGGGAGGGAGGGGACACTCATATCCCCTGTGCAGGGAAGCCATGAGACTTTGATACTGGGCGCTAGACAACAGTTTGGTTCTGTCGGCAGTCCATGTCCCAGGCATGATAAACAACCTGGCGGGCAGCCTCAGCCGGACTCAGTCCAGCATGCATGAATGGGAACTTCTCTCCTCTGTCACAGAAGATCTGTTCACCAGATGGGGTCATGCAGAGTTAGACCTTTTTGTGTCACCACTCAATGCAAAACTGCCCAGTTTCTGCTCGCTAGATCCAGGGCCTGGAGTTTTCTGGCAAGACGCGTTGTCGTCCTCCTGAAGCAGGGAGTTCTTTATGCCTTCCCTCCATTTCCTCTGATTCAGAGGGTGCTGATCAAGCTGCAGATGGAGTGGGCTATTATGATTCTGGTAGCTCCATTCTGGCCATGGCAGCTATGGTTTCCATTACTGCAACAGGTAACGGAGGAACCTCTGGTCCCTCTGCAGGAATCTGTTGACGCAGACTCAGGGGACCCTGGTCAATCGCAACCTCAAGTTCCTTCATCTGCATGCCTGGTTCCTGAGGACATGGCCATCGCCCAGTTTGGGGTATCCCAGAAGGTGGCAGGTATCCTAGTGGCAGCTCGGAAGCCCTTCACTTAAGCCACTTATGCCATGAAGGTGAAAGAGATTTGCCATCTGGGCTGATAAGCATCACCTGGACCCTTTCACTTGTCCGGTGAGCCAGATTCTGGATTACCTGCTGTCACTATCAAATTCAGTCCTCCAGTACTCCTCCCTCAAGGTGCACCTCTCGGCTACCTCGGCCTTTCATGAGCCTGTGGGCGGCCGCAACGTGGCCCAATCAGATGTCTCCTGTACCTTTCTTTGGGGCATCCTGCATCTGAAACCTCAAATCCATTCCCAGCTTGGGATTTGAATTTTGTTTTGGAGATGCTGACCCTGTCTCCTTTTGAGCCAGCTGCAACTTTGAGCTGCACTTTCTTTCCTGGAAAGTGTTATTTTTGATTTCTATTACTTCTGCACAAAGGATTTAGAGCTTCAGGCCCTCTGGTATGAGGAGCCTTATTTGACTATTCTCAAAGACTCTGCACATGAATCCTAAGTTTCTACCTAAGGTGGTGTCTGATTTTACCCTGAATCAAACTACCTATCAGTTTATTTTTCTGAGCGTGACAATGCAGGGGAAGCACTGCTCCATATGTTAGACATGCACAGAATTGTGAAGTACTGTCTGCTCCGAACTAAGGAATGCAGAAAGTTGATGCAACTTTTTAAAAGCTTTTACTTTCATCCCAGGAAGAGAGGGCGTTCAGGTTTCTAAACAATGTTTGTCTCAATGGTTGGCTCACTATGTTCTTCTGCAATAAGCATAGCAAGGTGTTGCCGGTGGCGGTGAAAGCCCATTCCGCAAGGGACATGGCTACTTCTCTGGCCTCTTTCAGAGGGGTCTCAGCCACTGACATTTGTGCTGCTACCACCTGGAGTACCGTCCACACTTTCACCAAGCACTGCAGTCTGGATATTGCCTCTAGAGTCCGTGCAGGTTTTGGCAGGGTTATGCTGCAGGACCTCTTGTCTTAAGTTTAGGGCCAGCCTTCCTCCCAGACTGTTTTTGTGCATCTGTAACTACTTGGGACTCATTCCATCTGTGTGACCTGATGACTGAGATACCCCCAATGAAGACAGAACAGCTACGTAAGAACTTACCGTAACAGTAGATCTTCGAGGGGATCTCAGTCATCGGGTCTGCCTTCCCTCCCACCATCCCCATTTTAAAGGGCTGTTTCTCAAAACTGGCTATCTGGTGTATCCAGCCTTTTATTTGGGCCTGGGCACCTCTCTCTCAACCCTCGGTTCCCCATGGCATGAGCTTTGCTCCCTTTGTCTCTGGGGGAAAGAAAGGAAGGAAGGAGTCGGGTGACTCGGGGTTTTTATAGGGTTAGTGACGTCGGCATGTGCGATCCCAGTTGTACTGCTGAAAATCTTCCATGTGGTTCCTGTTTCAGTGATGGTGAAGTTCCATCTGTGTGGCCTGATGACCGAGATCCTCTCGAAGATCTGCTGTTATGGTAAGTTCTTACATAACTGTTCTTCTTGAGTGTTCATTATGATGAATACCAGAGGGTAGTCTCCCAGAAAAAAGCAGCTTTTTCTCTAAGAAGATTGCTGCTGAGAGGAATTGACTGGCTTAGCCCTTTCAGACTGTGGACAGGCTGCTCCATGCAGCCTGTCTGCAACCTGTGTAGAGAGTTTGCTCAGTTCTTTTTGGTCTAGGTGTCATCTTACGTGCTGGGATCTCCCTATGTGGGCTGTTGCAACTCAGCAGAGTTGAGCCTATTCTTCATAGACGCCCTCATCTGTCTTGGGGAGAGTTTAGACCATTTATTGTAGAGATTTGTGGGGTAATCTTGGAGCTGTGGCAAACCTTCTGTGAACTGGACCCCGGCCTGACTAAGCAATTGGTTATCTGTGTGTGGCATTTGGGTCCGGAGTTTGCGGGGATTGTCCGGTGCTCCTTGTTGGAGGGGGTCTTTATGTCTGCATTGAAAGATGTGTTGGTTAGGCCCCTCCTGAAAAAAACAAAAAAAATATTTGGACCCAGATAACCTCATGAATTTTCAACCTATCATTAACTGGACCTTTTTGGGTAAAGTGATTTATTTATTTATTTAAAATTTGGTAACCAGGAAAGGCACACTGAGCCAAAACTTGTTTTCAGGTGCAACCCAGGGAAAATGGAAACAAATACATACATGGAATACAAAAAACAGAGTTCAGATGGGGGGGGGGCAGGGCAGCAGCTTATTCAGAAGATTGAGGCGCTGCACCATGAGTCACACCTTAAAGCACTTGATGTCTGTGATCCCCTCCAGTCCAGTTGTAGGTCTGCACAGCACCGAGACTGCATTGCTCAGGGTGTAAAAGTGACTTTTCTGGGCAAAGGATAGAGGAGAGCAGTCCATTCTCATTCTCCTTGATCTTTCTTAAGCTTTTGATACTGTAGACCATGGGTTGCTGGTGGATCGGCTGAAAAAGTATGTTTGACTTGCTTCCAAAGTTATCTGTTGGTTTGACTACTAGCTCATGGATAACATGCAGAGGGTTATGATGGGGAGTTCTTCCTCTCACCTTGTGCCCCTGTCCTGTGGTGTACCCCAGGGGTCAGTCTTGTCTCCCATGCTGTTTGCAATGTATGTGTCACCACTGGGTAGGATCATTAGATGGCTACCCTTCTGTATCTGTCTTTTGCTTCCGGGACACCGGGCACAGTGGAGGTGCTAAGTATATACCTTGCTGAGATTGGGACTGTATGGCATCTTGCTACCTGTGGCTCAACCCAGACAAGACTGAGGTACTAGTGATCCATCCAGGCTGTGGGAGGGGGTGTTGGGGTTGCCAGACAGGTGACAGGGATTTGACTTGCTCCCTGTAGACTGGAGGCCTCCACTAAGGTGAAAAATCTGGGGATCATTCTGCACAAAGGGCTGACACTTGAAGCTTAGGTGTTGGCCGTAGTCTGGAGCGGCCTTTACAATCGGATGAACATCAGCCAGATTAAATCCCTTATCCTTCCTGAGGACCTGGCAACACTGGTACATGCGTTCATGACGTCTAGGCTTGACTACTATTATTCCCTCTACTTCGGGGTCAGTGGTGGTACCTACGATGCTTGCAGCTAGTGCAGAACGCACAGCCAGGTTGCTGACAGGCCTTCCAAGTTCAGGCTGTCTGACTGAGCTCCCGACTCCTTATTAATCACTCTGCCCTCTCCATTCAGTGAGGTGGGCCTCTTGATGGTTGCCAGGTCCAGACTGAAATCTTCTGAGAACCAAGCATTTGAAATGGCAGGTCCGTTAGTATGGAACTTGTTCCCAAAAGCCCTGAGAGAGAGGCCCTCTCAGTAGAAGTCTTTAAGAAAGGTCTTAAAACTTTCCTGTTTAAAGAGGCCTCCGATAATATCTGATTGCCCCAACTGATTGATTTCTGTACTGTTGCAGTTTTATATTTTTATGATGTTTCTTAGTTGAATTTTTTTTTTTTTTTAATCAAGCTGTTTCTCCAGTGCAGATGGCTCCAGCAGGGCCATCAGCCTTGACCCCCCACCCTACTGGCAGCCACCTCCCCTTTGACCTACCTGTACCTCCGTGGATTACCCCTGCAGTGGGTCCAGGAGAGGGAGGTCCATCCTTCTCACCCTCAGTGCACAATCCAGCAGGATCTTGCATATGATGTTGTTCGGCTGTCCGAACAACAAACTCATTTGTAAAATACTGTGCTGTTATTTATGTGTGGTGTTTGTATGTTGCATGCTTTTTGGTTTTATAATTCTTGTATTGCACATTTGCACGTTTTTCTGTGATGGGCCACCTATGACGTCATGTGACAAGTGTTTAAGGCGACTTGATGTGTAATCTAGCATGCCTTTTGAGAAAGGTTATATTCCGAAACACGTCAAGGCGTGTGGTTTTAACCTGGCACCTTAATAAACTGGCACATCTTTTCCATGTACCCGAGAGCTGCATTTTGTGTTTACAAGGTGGTGAATGCTGGTTTCTTTTTATGTACGTGACTGTTGGACTTATCTTGTGCACCCCGTTCCCGTGTGTAATTCTCTTTTGGGTACAGTCTTTTTCCATTTTCTAGTTTCCCCCTAATGTCCAGCGGTGTGTGATGATGCAGGCGTGTGTGCATGAGGAGGCATACACATGCCACGTGCTGACTGCTGGGCTCCCCGTAGGTGCTTACTGCCCTACCACCATGCCTCAACATGATGGTGGTATAGGAGCAGCACATTATGTCTTCCTCCCTGGGAGAGGAGAGCTGTTTTACAGACGCTTCATTCTCTCCCACCCTAGCTGACCCTGGGTCACCTGAGGTCGCTCACAAATCCAGGTCACCAGGGTGATGGGAAGTAATGCATGTCCAGCACCTCAGCCCTTTCTGTCTGTGGGCTGGCATTTTATTTGAACCTCATGTATCTATTATTCTTGCCCTGAGCTATGTGTTTGTGTTTGATCTGCAAGGCACTTTGAGCCTCCGGGGAAAGGGCTCAGTGTAAATAAAGGTACTACAACTACTGTACTACTACAAATATTTAGTGCTGTCTTTCTCTTGTCTAACTAGGTTACCATCAAAGGAAAGCTGTTTCCACACATGGGGATGGGGAAGTCTGTGTTTCTGATGCAGGATACTGGTGCCGAAGAAAGTGGCGAAGAGAGTGCCTCCTCAACAGTGATGTGCTCCGTGGAGGAGCTGGCCCTGGCCCATTACAGGCAGCAAGGCTTTGATCAGGGTATGCTACACAACAGTTGGGTTTTTGAGATAACTTTCTGTGTCACTCCATGTTGTCAAGGAGGAAGGTAGTTAATACATATGGCTGGGTAATGTGCTTCCGTATAGGGGGTAATGGTGCAGTCCAAAACTGACCTTAGTATAGAACAATAGGGAAATGAATGTTCCAGATACAGCATCTCTGGAAGCTTTGTGTTTTCTGCTTGATGTTTATTATTTTATTCAGCAGTTGTGTGACTCTGAGTCAGGTTGATAGCAGGGAACACCCCTAAACGTAGAAATTCATGCCTGTTAAGCTTAGGCTTTCAAACTGAATAACGTGCCAGCTAACTCTCACTGTCAGTGCTCACAGTGCCTGAATGGGGATCACCTGTAATTAATAGTGTGTTTCATTGGAGAGCTACCAAAATATCCAGCCTGTCACCTCAGGTATGTAAGGGATATCTCAACTGGGGGAGGGGGGGCTTAGTCAGATAGTTGTGGTTGTGACTGCTCCTCATGCCCCAGCATCTGTTAGCACAGGGTTTTGTCCCTGCTGGTTGCTGTTCGTCTGTGGGCTGGTTTCCCTACATCCTCCACTTTGGCTTCCTGCTCTGATATAAGTCTTTGCCCTTGAACACAGAAAGAAGCCAGAGTGCAAGATGTGCATGTTGTGTAGGTACCCATTAATGTCCATGACTGGTGAACATACTGCCCACACGTACAACTTGGTCATTGTCCATGATGTGGAGCATTAGCTTGTTGCCCGTACTTCTCACCCCAGGAGTCCTTTAGCATCAGTAATGATAGCAGCAAGCTGACCAGGTTGAACTGCCTCAGAGGTGAAGCCATGAATAGTCATAAAATAGAGTGGCCAATCAGAAACAAGCAAGAGGGTGTGCTGGGTGCAAAGAGCCCACAGAGCTCCAGAATTTTTTCTCCGCAGACTGAGAAACACGGCCTCTGAGGTGCTCTTTCTCACTCTTGAGAAGCAAACTTTTTTGCCCAAATCTTTACTTTTGTGCTGGGCTTTGTTTTTTTCTTATTTTAGGGGGTTTTATCGGTTCCTTGCCTGTTCCTGGGAACTGCATTTTCCCCTGTTTTCTGCAGTTCCCCGTAGTTCCTTTGTGTCTTTTCTGAGGTAAAAATAAACCGTGTTTATATTATTTTTATGTTTTTTTAAGCTTTTTTTTGTATAATATTTTTATTATCAGGAAATTTCAGAGGTAATATAGTACACATCACTTAAATGAAAGACAGGTAGTATACAGCCATCATTTTTTTTTCACAGACATCTTCCACCTTTTCTCAGTACAGCTTTGCCCATACTAATCCCCCGTTGTTTTCTACATATTACTTGAAACCCATGTATCGTACATCCTAAATAGGGTGAATCCTATCTCTCAGTGCTTAGGATTCCTATTTGTATCATTGCCGATCTTAAATTTACTTTTAACAGTTAACAACAAAAATAGTTAAAAGAAAAAATACCACCTGGTGTTTGTTTAGGTAAATGAAAAGGAATGAAAACCCAATCAAAACTTCAGCTCTGCTTTAAATTCGATTTCATTTGTCTAATTGACTATTCAATCGGACTCTTGATTTCATTTTCCCTCCTGCTTTGTCCTTCACAAGTTTATGTAGCTTACACGATTTCCCCTTCTCACAAATTCGTTGCTTGCCCGGGGTGAGAGCATTTAGAAAGTTACCCCACATTCTGGCAAATTGGTCCTCCTTTCCCTTTAACACACAGGTCAGTCTGTCTACTGCCAGTACCCTGATGGCCAAACTTCTCCATTGGTCTACCGTTGGCACCATGTAGGAAACCAGAGGTTTTGAATTCCCTGTCTGGCCACCACCAGAAGGACTCTCACCTGTCTGGCATAAAGGTCCCATGCACCATCTTCTGCCACTTCCACCCCCAGTAATAACGACCGTGGGGAGAACTGTATGGGCCGACCCATCATCTTGGAAAGTTCATCTGCTACTCCCTTCCAGTATGCCCCCAAATTCAGGCATTCCCAATAGTAGCGTATGAGGGTACCCCAATGTACTTTGCATTATCCGCAATCCGGTGACACCCCCGGGTAGAACTTGTGGACCATACTGGGAGGGTAATATGGATGATGTAGAAATTTATATTGCATTTTTTTATACTTGTTACAGAGAAGTAGGCCCATGTGTGAATTAAGCACCAATTCCCAGTTAGGGTGTGTTATCTGTAGACCAAGGTCTTTCTCCAACCATCGTTTAACTTTGTGGGTCTCCCCTTTAAAAAATACTCTATCCAGCTTTACTGCTCTGCCCACTAAGCCTTTCTCATGCCTATTTGCTCCCAGTACTTCTCTCTCCACTTCCTCCAATGGTGATTCTTCTAGCGTTTGTCTCTGTAACCTCCTACAGTACTCTCGAACTTGAAAGTATTTATAAAGGTGTACGGAAGGGACACCCCTACCCATTTGTATATCTTGAAAGGTGTGCATGCCCGTTCTAGTAAGCAAGTTTCCAACACATCGAATCCCTCGCTTCTGCCACAACTTAAAGCCCCCATCTCCCAGGCCCGGCCAAAAGTCTGGGTTGTCCGCCATTGGCACCAGTATGGTCTTTACCTAGTCCGCCCCTCTTCTTTTCTTTATGGTTGCCCATCCTGTAGAGTTGAGACCACCAACGGGTTTGGGTTTCCCAGTCTCCTGTATGCTTGCAGACCCCCTCTCCAAGCAAGCCTGTCCCATGCATCCTTCTTCTCTAGGTCCAACCAGATGGCTGCCCTTTCCCTAATGACCCAATTATGGATATACCTATATTGTGTGGCCAAGTAATATCCCTTTATGTCTGGAAAGCTCAGTCCCCCATTCACTCCAGTTGCCTAAAGTCTTTTGAGGCTAACCCTCTGGTTCTTCCCCTGCCATATGAAATCTGTGAAGCCCTTTTCCATTTTTTTGATATTCACATTTTTGGGGCAGCAGGACATCATTTGCATAATATAGAGAATTCTGGGCAAGACATTCATTT
The DNA here is from genome assembly GCA_016271365.2 of Neoceratodus forsteri. Taxonomy (NCBI): domain Eukaryota; kingdom Metazoa; phylum Chordata; order Ceratodontiformes; family Ceratodontidae; genus Neoceratodus; species Neoceratodus forsteri. The sequence goes on from CM028129.1 coordinate 1,422,663,706, forward strand.
TAAGAAGATTCAGTTTGCCCATCCATGATACCGGCAACGCCTTTCACCTACTTAAATCTTTTAGGATGATTCCAGACAGCAGTGTATAGTTCAACTCATGGAGGGTATATAGATCCTTCCCCACCCTTATTCCTAGATAGGTAAGTGCCTTGTTTACCACCCTAAGGTCCCATGTGCCCCTTACTTTTGTGATCATCTCCTTCTAGGTACATCAGCTCTGCTTTATGTATATTCAGTTTATATCTCGAGAACCTGGCAAAGTGATCTATACTTTGTAGCAGGGCTGGCACTGAACACTCCGGTTCAGTGAGGAAAAGCAGAATGTCATCTGCATATAGCGTAATAATGTGCTGGATACTCCGCTTGCCCAGAATCCTTGAGATCTGAGGGTCGTCCGAATCCTAATAGCTAAAGCTTCTATTGTGATGGTAAACAGCAGAGGAGATAGTGTGCACCCCTGCCTAGTGCCTCTCTCTAGCTGGAATTCTTCTAACAGCGGGCCGTTCACTAATACTCTCTCTGCTGGAGCGCAACTACCATTTGTATATATATTCGTCCCCCAGCCCAAATCATGCCGAGACCTCCATCAAGTAATTCCACTCTATCCTATCAAACGCTTTCTCAGTGTCCATGGACGGGACACAAGCCCATCCAGGATGCCGAGACCCCCACCAAATTACGTTCAGCAGCCTTCTCATGTTATGATAAGATAGCCTGCCCTGTATAAAGCCCGTCTGGTCTGGGTGGACTATCAAGGGGAGTATCTTCTCCAACTGCAAAGCTAAGACCTTTGTCATGATCTTAGAGTCACATTTTAACAACCATATTGGCCTATAGGACGAACACTCTGTAGGATCTTTACCCTGTTTAGGATAACACAAATAGTGGCCTCACAACAGGTCTTAGGTAGCCCTTTCTCCCCCTTTACTTCCTCTATTAGATTTCTCAGGGTTTCAGCTATTTCTTCCTTTAATTCCTTGTAATATTCCACCCCAAAGCCGTCTGGGCCTGCTGCTTTACCCGTTATAAGACTGCTTATTGCTTTGTACCGTTCCTCTACTGTGATTGCTGCCCCCAGCATCTCTCTTTGCTCATCATTTAACCTCAGGATAGGCAGTCCTTCCAGGAATGCCTCCATTGCCTGATCCGACCCTTGGCACTCTGCCTGGCACAATGCATCGAAAAAGTCTCTGAAACAACTTCTAATTTGTGTATCCTCCCCTCACCAGCTACCCTTTCTTATCCCTGATAGTCACTGTCTTTTTATTTGTCCTGCAACCTTTCATAAGGTGCACTAACAGAGGTCCTGGTTTGTTGCGCCATTCATAAATTCTTTACCTCGTATATAAAATCCGGGACCTAGATTCCTCCATTAGGTTAAGGTTCAGGGTTTCCCTAGCCGTTTGGAGTTCTCGTAACTTCTCTCTGGTTCCCGCCTGAAGAACTTCCCGCTCTAGCTCCCTGATCCTCTCCTCTAACCTCCTTTGTTTTTGCTGTCTGCCTTTTCTTAGCTTGGTCGTATAACCAATGATAACTCCTCTCATATACGCCTTTACTGCTTCACAGAAAATCCCCTCTGAGTCCACTGTCCCTTTGTTATTCGTTACATATCTTTTCCGTTGTTCCTTCAGGAGATCCCGAAACTTTCTTGGTTAGCAGATAAGTGGGGAACCTTTACCCCCCTCTGCACTCCTCTCTTTTTGTCAGTAGAATATCCATCTGGACCATAGCATGGTCCAGCAGGAATATAGGACTGTGCATCACCTGTTTAACCTTGGAGTATAGGTCCCTTTGAACAAACAGGTAGTCAAGCCTTGACCAAGTTGCGTGGGGATGGGAGTAAAAGGTATATTCCAGAGCCAATGGAGTCGTCGTTTGCCAGGCATCAACTAAACATAGGTCCATTAGAACCTCTGTGCGCAAACACTGAGGCAAGGGTTACCCCAAAGGGCATTTGGCTGGGAAGCCAAGTTTCAAGAAAATACAAAATCACACATGCCCCCACAATGCAAAGCATCATGGGCTGCATATGCAAATCACCACAGAATGTTATGTTGGTCCAACTTTAAGCAGAATTGCATGGTGCCGGAAGGCCTCTCACACAGTTTGCAAAGGGTGGTAGCAGAAGACATAGACACGTGTTTTGTCCTACCAGGACTCATCAGTATGCCTCGTCTGCTTGACACCCCAGTGGAATGGACCAGCTACCCTTAAGGCAGTGTGCCTTGCATATATTGTGGTGAACCCATTAAAATAAAAAACTATTTAAAAGACAAAGAACCTCTGTGCCTTTTGGCACCATGCAATTCTGCTTAAAGTTGGACCAGCATAACATTCTGTGGTGATTTGCATATGCAGCCCATGATGCTTTGCATTGTGGGGGCATGTGTGATTTTGTATTTTCTTGAAACTTGGCTTCCCAGCCAAATGCCCTTTGGGGTAACCCTTGCCTCAGTGTTTGTGCACAGAGGTTCTTTGTCTTTTAAATAGTTTTTTATTTTAATGGGTTCACCACAATATATCCAAGGCACACTGCCTTAAAGGTAGTTGGTCCATTCCACTGGGGTGTCAAACAGACGAGGCATACTGATGAGTCCTGGTAGGACGAAACACGTGTCTGTTTTCTGTTAGCACCCTTTGCAAACTGTGTGAGAGGCCTTTCGGCACCATGCAATTCTGCTTAAAGTTGGACCAGCATAACATTCTGTGGTGATTTGCATATGTAGCCCATGATGCTTTGCATTGTGGGGGCATGTGTGATTTTGTATTTTCTTGAAACTTGGCTTCCCAGCCAAATGCCCTTTGGGGTAACCCTTGCCTCAGTGTTTGCGCACGGAGGTTCTTTGTCTTTTAAATAGTTTTTTATTTTAATGGATTCACCACAATATATCCAAGGCACACTGCCTTAAGGGTAGCTGGTCCATTCCACTGGGGTGTCAAACAGACGAGGCATACTGATGAATCCTGGTAGGACTAAACACGTGTCTATGTCTTCTGTTAGCACCCTTTGTAAACCGTGTGAGAGGCCTTTTGGCACCATGCAATTCTGCTTAAAGTTGGACCAGCATAACATTCTGTGGTGATTTGCATATGCAGCCCATGATGCTTTGCATTGTGGGGGCATGTGTGATTTTGTATTTTCTTGAAACTTGGCTTCCCAGCCAAATGCCCTTTGGGGTAACCCTTGCCTCAGTGTTTGCGCACAGAAGTTCTTTGTCTTTTAAATAGTTTTTTATTTTAATGGATTCACCACAGTATATCCAAGGCACACTGCCTTAAGGGTAGCTGGTCCATTCCACTGGGGTGTCAAACAACGAGGCATACTGATGAGTCCTGGTAGGACGAAACACCTGTCTGTGTCTTCTGTTAGCACCCTTTGCAAACTGTGTGAGAGGCCTTTCGGCACCATGCAATTCTGCTTAAAGTTGGACCAGCATAACATTCTGTGGTGATTTGCATATGCAGCCCATGATGCTTTGCATTGTGGGGGCATGTGTGATTTTGTACAGGTCCATTAGACCCAGTCTCCACTGCTGAACGGCCGCCAGTCCTCGAGGACATTTGCCTGAGTAATCCATCTTGGGGTCTGCCATGCAGTTAAAATCCGCCCCCCATTATTAGATTCGGGAATTGTTCTCATACAAGTATATCAACTATCTTTTGGTAAAAGGCAGGCTCCATCACTGATGGGGCATAAATATTTCCAAACGTTACCATCCTGCCTGGCAGTTCCCCCTACCACAAATGTAAGTCAGCCCTCCGAGGAGTCCCTTACTGTGTGGCAAGACGTGAATGGGAAATTCCTATGCATCAGTATGGAAACCCATCTCCTATGTGAATAATAAGAGACTGTGTGGCAGGCCCCATCCCATCCCCCCACCAGTTTTTCATGCTTCTTAAGGGTTAGGTGGGTTTCTTGGAGCATGGTGACAGTTACATACGAACAAGTTAGCAGAAGAAGGCTATTTGGTCTATCAAGTCTGCTCGTATTGCGGGTCCACAGCTTGAGCTAATGTCCCTGCTCTCCTTCCCACTCCTCCCATCCTCCCTACCCATGATCCTTACCTTCCCCCATGCCTGCCCCAGCCTCTCTTAAAGCTGCCCACTGTCTTTAATGAGATGACCTCTTCCAACAGCTCATTCCAAGTGTCTACCACCCTTTCTGTGAAGAAGTGCTTCCTGACATCCCTCCTAAACCTCCCACCTTCCAGCTTAAGACTGTGCCCCCTCGTGATATAACAGTTGTTCCCTTTCATTTAAGTGCAGCCAACACCTTCGATCTCTTGGCCGGAGATGTGAATCCCTTAACATTCCAAGAGATTACGGTACTACATTGATCCTGTACCATGACTATAACATCTTGACCTCATTAACACCTCCTTTATCTTATACCTGCGCTTCTCACTTTTCAAGAGTCTCTTCAGCCTAAGTTTGTAAGCAGAGCAATCCATGTGGCTAATAATAACAATAACAGTAACTGTAACAAGAAACTTTAAACAGTAAAAAGCTTGACCCACAGCCCCCCTTCCCCTTCCCCTTATTCCACATTTCTCTCAACTGTGACCACCCAGATTTGTGTTCCATCTCTTTTGTCTTCCACCTCTATTAGTGTGTATTTGTTTGTCTGTTAACCCTCGTAGTATCGCCTACACCCCCCCATGCCAATTTTATTTCTGCGCATAGTACCTCATGCTCTATTTCTCTTGCCCATATCTCCAGTCCCACGAGTCTCCCGCTCTTAAGCAGTGGAGGCTGTTTTTGCAGGATCCGCCATGTGCTATCATTGTTCCCCCCTCCCTCTCCCCGAGCTGCCTGTTGTCTACCCCTTCAAAATAACAGATCTCTTTTGGGATCTTGTAGCCATACCATATGCCCTTGGTCACATCCCTCCCACCCTTGTCCATTAAGCTTTTGCTTGTGCGGGGGCCCCACGGGCCAGGAGTCAAGGGGCCAGCACCCAGTCACACGTGCAAAGCCCGCCCCACACACACACACTTTTATCTGCAGGTGCTCTTATATTCATTGGGTTACCCTTCACGAGTCAGTAGCCCTACCAACCAATTTGGACTTCGATGTACATATTACAAATACCATCAGTAAAGCTAATAAAATCTGGTGGGCTGTTAGGCATAATATAATTTCTAGAGATCCATATATCCTACTGACCCTGTACTGAGCCTATGTCAGACCGTGTTTCAATTATGTATCTCAACTGTGGAGCCCTTTTAAAAAGGAGGATATAAGTAGAATCAGAAAAGTTCAGAGAAGAATCACAAAACAATTTGTCCTGATAAAATTATGACTTATGAAGAAAGGCTTCATAAATTTAATCTGATGTCCTTAGAACAACACAGATTAAGAGGAGATCTTCTATTTACATGGGACATCCTTCAAAACTTAGAATTAACAATAGTATGTGGACTTGAATTCAAACAAATATCAGTTAACAGTAGAGGTCATCCACTTCAATTGATGAGAAGTAAATGTCATACAAAAAAAAGGGGCATACTATTTTTCACAAAGAATAATTGGTCCGTGGAACAAACTTCCTACAGCTGTTATTGTCAGTAATAGTAAAAATATGTTCAAAAACAGGGTAGATGATTTTCTAAAAACAAATCACTGACTTACTATATGTAATTTTTAGAGCGTTACGGGCAATTAGCTTTTTTGCTTTTTAACTTTCTGAGTGTGATTCTGAGTAACCTTTGCTTCAGTGTCGAGAGTCCTGAACATCATCTCCAAGTCTTATATGCTCCCAGGCCTTCTGGTTCCTTCCATTATATCTTTGACTAGTGAGGATATTTACTCATAGGACACAGGTCATGACCATACAACAGTTCATGTTTTGGATATATCGAGCACATACTGTGTCTGTGACAAGTTCAGTGTCTCTAGTTCTTGGGAGCAGCATGATTGGTTTCTCCCAGCTCCCCTAGACACAGTAGCTCCCCTTGGCATGCAGTCCAGGGATTAGGGAACAAGGAGAAATAATATTAAATTCAACCTCACAGTGTCAAAGAAATCTGCCGGCTCATCCCTTCTTATTTTTCTTGTCCCATTCATCAATAAATCCTTGCAGCTTCCCTGGTTCCCAGAACGAGTACGTGGCCCCCTCCGAGCGTACCTTAGCAGTCGCTGGGCACACCATGAAAAACTCCAGACCTCTCTCTCTCGCAGCCAATCCATTTGATTATTAAATTCCTGTCTTTTCTTCTAACTCCTAAGCGGCCATCTTGGTACAGCGTGAGCTTGTGCCCCTCAAATAAGAGGTCCTTCTTGACTTCTGAAGGCCGTCATCAGGGCCTGGTGATCCAGGTAATAATGCAGTCTGAAAATGACTTGCCTCTGTGGCTGATCACTAGGCGGGCGTGGCACCAGCACCCTATGCACTCATTCTGCGTTCAGTCTGCTGTTCCTCGGAGTCATCCCTAGAAGCCTAGGGAGGGTTTCTGAGCAGAACTCCAGGAGGTTTCCCTTTTCAGCTCCCTCTGGTAAACGCTGAATTCACAGGTTGTTTCTCCTGCTGTAGTTCTCTTGGTAGTCGAGGGCTTCTCTCAGCTCTTCCACCTCCTTCTCGAGCTCTGCTAGTTTCTCTGTTGTCTCCCATGTGGCATCTTCTGGATGAGACACTCTCTGTTCCACCTCGTTGAGTCTCCTGGTATGCTGTTTTATTTCTGTGGTGAGACCTGAGATGGACTGCTTGAAGCGATCCCACCGTGGCTTTAGATTGGTGAGTACTTCCTCCTAGACTGCTTTGCTGATCAGCGCTATTTCCACGGCCAACAGCGTAATCAGGCCTACTCCACCTGTAGTTGCGCCGTCTTGCATCGCCAATTTTTTTTGGGGGGGAGGGCATTTTTTTTTGTTTGGCGCAGCGATTTGCCCGCAGATAAGAACTTGTCCATCGTGGAATCAATTAGAGGCTTTTAAATAATATAAATACCGAGGTATCCTGCATAAAAATGTTTTTAAACCACTTTGTGGTGCGGAGCTCTGGAGAGATGCGACTTGCTTCCTCAGCTGCTCTTTAGTGCCCCCAAGCTTTTTTAATAGGTTGCATTCAAGAGGCAGTATAGCACAGTGGTTTAAGGCTCTAAGCTGCAAACCTTGAGACCTGGGTTTGAATTCCACAGCCCCCGCTTACATAGTGTGTAACCCTGAGCAAGTCACTTAACTTCCTTGTGCTCCCAGATCGCACCTGGAAACAGACTTCAGCTTAGTGTGCCTTTCCTGGTTAAACAATTTCCCCTTTCCATTATTTTATGGGAAACCGCTATTTTTATTACTTTTCTTTAGAGTTTTGATTTTTAAATCGCAGTTCCGTACTGCGAGGGAACCAACCACATTTTACTTTATTCCCTATTGGGAACCGATGTTTTCTGCTTTTCTGACACATTTTTCACATCAGAGAAGCCAGAAAAGAGGACTGGACCCACAGGTTTTAAAATCTGTTTTCAGTGTGGCAAAATTCTAGCTAATGCAGACAGCCACGACTTGTCTTTACAGTGTTTGGGTCCCGAACATTTTTGCTCAATTCGCTCTAAATTCTGTGTGAAAACCATTAGAAAAGGGCCAAAAGATTGGACGATATGGCCTGTAAATCTAATTCTCCTATTAAGGAGGAGTCCACTGCCCTGCCTAAGCCTAAAGACAAGGACCCCCTCAGAGAATAAGTCTTATAAACAGAACAATAAAAATGGTGACATGCCAAAAAAGAGAAATGGTGATCAGACCACTGAGTCTGTTCCTGCAAAAAAACTGTGTAAAGAAAAACATACCACTGCCTCTCCTGCGTCAAGGCAAGGGGAGATGCTAGTGGCTAAAAAGCATGAAGATAAAGAAAAGAATTAAGAGGTGCAGTTACCCGCTGAGGTATCTGACCTGAATAGTTACCCCCGTAGAAGAAATAGCAAAGGCATGGCGCCTATATTAGATTCTGCAGAGTATGGGGGGCCTTTTCTCTGCTCCCTCTACTCCTATTAATCCCTGCAGGCCTGTCCCAACCTTTGGGCCACCCTGCTTTTTTGGACGGGGGATGATGATGATGATGGTGATGAGGGCCAGTCTGTTGAGCCAAACATTTCACCTGACCCATGCATTGGCACCTCTCCAGATGGTCAGAAGGACCTTTCCTCCTTCCTGACCTTCTTACAACACATAGTGGACACCCTGGACCTCCCTACTCAGGAGTCCACCAAGGAGGATGATGAGGAGGAGGATGAAGACTATAAAAATATGATGTGTCTTCCTCCTACAAAAAAGATTGTGCTTCCTATATACAAATCTTTTAAGAAAACCACCATGAAACTCCTGCAGGCCCCTACCTCCTGACAGGAATGGACAAAAAGGTGGAAAATGAATATCCTTTGGCTAAACATGAGGCTGAGTTTCTTTATACTCACCCCAGCCATGAAGGGGTGGTTCAGGCCATAGCCTGTGATAAAGCTAAGGTCCTTCTCACCTCCTTGCCTCCTGAAATGGAGTCACATAATGGATGCTATGGCAAAAAAATCTTATACCATAGCTTCTTTGTTTTTACGCCTGTGTACCTGTTTGGCATACTCTGCCAAATACCAAAAGGCTCTGTGGACTTCTGTCCAGGCCATTCTGTATCAAAAACCTGACAAGATGGTTCAGGACAATTCGTGAAACAGTGAAATCTGGTCTTGAAGCCACCAAGTACCAGTTTCACATGGCTGCAGAAACTAACGACACAGCAACAAGGGTCATGGCTCAGACCATGTCCCTTAGACGTTTTGCCTGGCTACGTACAACTAATTTATCACAGGATACACAGTCCAAGGTCATGGACTTCCCCTGCATACCTGTCAACCTCCCAGCATTACAAATCATAGCACTGGCCTTCAGAAATCATCACAAAGGGCTAGAATGTGTAACACTTTCTTATTTTAAACAATAGGTCTACAGGTAATTTTCCCCATATAGTTCGTGATAAGGAATGTTTCTGTCAACTTAGTTCAGTGATTTAATAGTTTGTGTGTCCAGAAATAGCTCTAACATTATGAGGAACATCAGTAAACCTGTGCAGAGCAATGGTAAATTTGAGTGTGAAAATCATAGCGCTATGCAAAATTCATAGCAATTGAGAGGTATGTTCCCATGTGAAAACAATTCCCTCTTTGGGGAAAAGACTGAAGCATATATGAAAAAAGCGGAAGAGTACAAGTCCACCTATGAAAATAAATCAGCCAAGCAAAAAGCCTCTGTATTCCAGAAGTCTCAACCTAAGGGAAATAGAGGCAGGAGCTGCTTCCCCAGGGCATACTATCCTATGTCCATAGATTACTCTCAAATGAGAGGCTATTTCAGGGGAAGAGGCAGGAGAGGTTAGAGAAAAGCTGCTACCACTCCTGCATCTGCCTTTCAGTCTAAGTCCTGACTCCTGCAACCAGGTTGCCTCCCCTCGTCCAGTAAGGGGCAGGCTTTCCCACTGCTTCCAAACTTGGACCCACATCACCACAGACAAGTGGGTCTTGGAGGTAGTGGGGAAAGGTCTACCCCTAGAGTTCAAACAGTTTCCTGCCCTTCAGGGTACAGCTCTGTCAAAACCCCTATCCCCAACAGAAAGATTCCTTTTAGAGCTGGGAGTAAAGACCTTATTGTCAGCCAAAGTCTGGAGAGAGTTCTCCTTTCACAGCATGGAAAAGGTCTGTACTCCAGATACTTCCTGACATTAAAGAAAAACAGGGATTGGGGACCTATTTTAGACCTCAGGTACTTAAACAGGCACTTACTCAAACGAAAATTCAAAATGGTTACCCTGCAAATGGTAATACATTCTCTGCAGCAGGAAGACTAGCTAGCCTCCCTGGGTCTCAAGGGCACCTATTTTTACATACCAATAAGGCAGTCCCACAGAAATTTTCTGAGGTTCAGGCTGCAATCAGGCCATTACCAGTTTGCAGCCATGCCCTTTAGTCCAACTTCTGCTTCCAGAGTACTCACAAAGTGCCTGTCTGTGGTGGCAGCCCACTTGAGAAAGCGGGGCATCTCAGTCTTTCCATACCTGGATGACTGGCTCATAGTGGGCAAGACTCCTCAGCAAGTCAGAGAGGCTCTAAACTGTGCAAAACAAATTCTGTCCTCTCTGGGGTTTCTTATAAACGGAAAGAAATCCTACCTGGAACCCTCTCAGCTCCTCAGTTTCACAGGAGCAGATCTGAATATTCAGCAGACAAAAGCCTTTCTTCCTCAGGATAGAATTAAACACTTTCTGACTGTAGTTATTTTTTTTCCTGCTAGGCCAGTCAAGGCCTACAAGGCATTTTCTGCAGCTCCTGGGCCACATGGCCTCTGACAGCCGTGGTCCCAGGGGTAAGGTTTCAGATGAGGGACATCCAGTACCATCTGCGATCCCACTGGTCACAAAAGAAAAATTCTCTGTCTAAGCTGGTACCAGTGACAAAGACGCTACTTCAAGTTCTCAACTGGTGAAAGGAAGAGGAAAACTTCTTAGTGGGTATTCCATTCCAGCTATTCGCTCCCTCAAAAATTATTACCGCAGGTGCCTCACTACTAGGTTGGGGAGCTCATCTGGACAGTTCTTCAATCAGTGGTACTTGTACCCTAAAGGCATCCAAAAGCCACATTAATCTTCTGGAACTCAGAGCTATGTACCTGGCACTGAAAGCCTTCTCCCCCTCAGGTCAAGGGACACACTGCTCAGATTAGAACAGACACCACCACTGCTATGTTTTACATAAACAAGCAGGGTGGCACAAGGTCTACGGCCCTGTGCACAGATACCATGAGAATCTGGTCCCTGGCCTGTTCCCTGTATGTGAGTCTCTCTGCCATACACTTCCCAGGCAAGGACAATACCCTGGCAGATGCTCTGAGCCACATCAGTCAAAGCCACAACCAATGGACTCTGTATGGGCAAGTCCTTGCCACAGTCTTCAGGAGGTGGGGCACACCAGAAGTGGACCTATTTGCAGCTCACCTCCACCAACTTTCTCTGTACTGCTGCAGACCTCCCAGCAGTGGTCACTCTTCCAGCAGATGCACTAGTCCTGAACTGGACAGGGAAGTTTCTGTGTGTCTTACCTGTATTTCCCCTGGTACACAGAGTGCTGCTGAAGCTCAGGGATCAGCCTGCGACCATGATCCTGATAGCTCCAGACTGGCCAAGGCAAGCCTGCTATCCCCTCCTACTGGCCATTCCCCACAAGAAGCCAATTCGACTTCCTCTGACTCATTGTCTCCTCATCCTACCACAAGTGGGGGAGAATTATCCAGACCTGGAATCATTTCACCCCAAAGCCTGGTTCCTGAGGAGCTAGAATTCCCAGATACACAGTATTAAGAACAAGTTCTGAAAATTCTTCACATGGCTAAAAAGCCAAGCGCAAAGAAAACATGTGCAGCTAAATGGAAAATATTTTCTATCTGGTGTAAAGGAAAAAGGATAGACCTGCTGAAGGCCTCTATCCCTTCCATTTTGGATTATTTAGGTTATCTGCAATCATCAGGCCTCGAGGCCTCATTCTTGAAGCTTCACTTAAGCATTCTTAGCCTACCTTTCCACTGGGAAAGAAAGGTCTAACATGTCCAGGCCCATTTTCAAAAAGGTTTTCAAAGGCCTCCTCCATCTACAGCCCCCAATTAGGGAACCTGTTCCCCCTTGGGATCTTAACCTCTGTACTGCTAAGCTCTTGGAGCCTCTATTCGAGCCCATGGCTACAGCCCACATTAAGTATGTTACCTGGAAAACAGTATTCCTGGTGACTGTCACTTCTGCAAGAAGCATTTCAGAACTGCAAGCACTCTGCACTGAGCCTAACTACATGGTCCTCCATAAGGACAAGGCAGAGCTCAGAACAAACAGGACATTCCTTCCAAAGGTGGTCTGTGAGTTCCACCTTAATCAGTCCATTACTCTCCATGTCTTTTTCACTGACAGTTCCACTCCAGGGGAAAGAAGGCTTCACAGCCTAGATGTCAGGAGAGCCCTGTCCTATTACATGGAGCATACTAAACAGATCAGAGGCTGCACCACTGAGTTTTTCCTCACCTATGATGAGGTGGGCAAGGGAAAACCAGCCACCAAGAGAACTATCTCTTGTTGGATAGTTTCCTGTATTCAGTTCTGTTATGCCAAGACTGGCAAACAGCCCCTTCAAGGCCTCAGGGCCCACTCTACTAGGGGCACAGCTGCCTCTGTGGCAGCTGCAAGGGACATCCCCTTGCTAGATGTCTGCAAAGCAGCTACCTGGAAAACTGTACACACGTTAATAAAGCATTAGTGCCTGGATGTACAGACAAGATCTGATGCCAGATTTGGTAGGGCAGTTCTGCAGAGCCTCTTTCCTAAGTACGTTCTGTACCCACCTCCCAACTGTACTGCTTTGTAGTCTGCTGTTGTTACTGATGCTAAAGGACTCCTGGGGTGAGAAGAAACAATTACTCACCACAGTAATTATTTTTCTTCCAAGGGGACCTTTAGCATCAGTAACCTCCCACCCTGCCTTCCCAGGCACCTACTCTAAGGGGACTCTGCTTCTTATCTTTTTGCCATATCGTTCAGGTTTCTGGATTGTTTTTAGAGCAAGTTAATGGTTAATTATAGTCTTTTAATAGTTCATGATATTGCATGGTTTTAAAGCCCGTTGGCAAAGTCCTTTTAGTCACAGTTCTTCTTCTGTCTTTGAAAAAATTCTGGAGCCCTGTGGGCTCTTTGCACCCAGCACACCCTCTCGCTTGTCTCAGATTGGCCACTCTATTTTATGAATATTCATGGCTCCACCTCCAAGGCAGTTCAACCTGGTCAGTTTGCTGCTGTTGTTACTGATGCTAAAGGACCCCTTAGAAGAAAAATAATTACGTTGGTGAGTAATTTTCTCATATACCTCCAGGAGCTTCATGAGGGCCATCTGCCAATGCTCCAGGACAAGCCTGTGAAAACGCTCATGTCATTGGCGGCTGTGGTGTCAGCAGTGCCTCTGTAGGCTCATGAAACTGAAGGGACCAGTAGATAATGTTCCAGTCGTGGATCTTCTGTTGTTGGAGGAGTATGTGTTGGATCTTCTGACTCCTCATAAAGATGACAGTTTTAAGAATTTTCTTCTGTATCTCTACTACTTCAGTGGTGAGTCTCCGTCTCCGTGCCAAAAGCACATGAAAAAAAGTCAATGCCAGTCTTGGAATCACCATCCATCAAGGGACCATTCGCATTTACCCTTATGGGTGGCTCTGGGTGGTCTTGGCCTTTGAGGGAGGTCAAACCACCAGTTGGTCTGCCCGCAGAACTCCAAACTGGGCAGCTATGTTGACTTGCCCAGTCATCATGATGGCAACTCTTGAGTCCTTAGTCATCCAGTCTTTGTTCACCAAGTTTGCGGTGTGTGCCTTGCCCCCTCCTCCTGAGGACTGCTAAGGGTCTGTCTAAATGTGGGTAGTGAGCTGACTCTAGATAATTAATAAAAAGTATCCAGAGGCAAAGAGCACCATATCATCTGCTTGCATGTGCATGGACACAGGGGAACAAGCAGCAGGAAAAACATTTAGGAGGATGAAGAGAGGACCAAGGATGGACACTTGGGGCACTACTGAGCAGATAAGTATTGGGGGGATAGGATGTCTCGGATATGGACAGCTTGAGACCTGCCCTCATGACGGTAGTGGAACCAACTGACTGAGGAGGCATAGAGCCCTGCCAATTTAAGCTTGTCCAGAAGGAGAGGGTGGGCAACAGCGATGAAGGCTTTGGCCAAGTCAACAAAGATGGCAGAGGTGATCTGGCCCTAGCCCATATCTAGAAGGGATAGTGTCAGCGAGCTGGTGGATTGAGGTGTACAAGGAGTGGGACTTTATGAAGCCAGACTGGAAAGGAGTGAAAAAGGAAGGAAGGAAGCGGCATCTCTAGAACCATAATTTGCTTATGAATCTAATACATTTTTTTATTATTCTCATTTCTCCACCCTTCCCCTTTCCACCTCTATACAGTACATAGATACTCTCATTAAGAAAAATAAAACAAATCACTATGTACTTATACGGTGAACTTCTTACTACTAAAGAGAAAAGAAATAGAAAGGAAAAAAGAAAAACCTATCTAGCCCATATACTTGAAAGAAAAATAGGTTCTAGGGACATGGATATATTGTTCATCCACACTGTCTGGCAGGTTCCTTGCCGGAAGGTCTTCAAGCTGGCTCCTGCCACCCACCCGGGTGGTAAAACTCTCAGCTGCGCCCCATGACGCTAGATCTTCCTTATCGCTTGGAAGCTCAGGTTCCCTCCTTAACGATCTATGTGATAGACTGGATCCTAACTCTTCGGTTCGTCCGAAACTCGTTTTAAAATTTTCAAGACTTCGGTCTTCCTTTTCCCTCATGGCTGCAATGGACAAATCGACTCCCGGTTTTCGGTGGTGCCCTTGTGGGCAGATGTCCAGGACGGATCCGCACTCCACGTGCGTCTACTGCCTCGGCCTAGAGCATGACCTGCAGGCCTGCGAGTCATGCTGTTCGTTTTCGGCCAACATCTTGGAGGACCGCGCTGCCCGGTTGAAGCTTGGGCGCCCCGAGAAGCGCTATCCGCCGGTAAAGTCGAAAGAGGCCCGTTGGGCAGTTACCGCGGCAGCTGGCTCGGCTGAGCAGCTCGAGCAGATGATCACTCTCAAGGAGGAAGCGGCCCAGGCCGCAACCTCCTCCTCCTCCTCCTCCTCGGTCGCGGCATTTATCCCGCTCTCTTTGGGTACCTCATATTCTGCTTCGTTCAAGGAGCTTTGCCAATCCTTTCCAGAAGGAGAGGGCCATCGAGGACATTCTTCTCGGTCTAAAAGAAGGATTCCAAGGGTAGAATCCTATCGTCGCGTTGGTGGTCTCCTTCCCGGACTGGCGACCGTCGACTTGATCGAGTTGCGGCTAAGGCAGCTGGCTTCCAGGCGTCCCGTCAGGTCAGCGGCGAGACACCCGTCGTCGCGGTGAGAGCTTTTCTCGACCCATTGGACGGAGTTGTCAACTGGTGAAGCCGACAACCCTTCGTCGCCGGTCCCCCCGGTGGAGACCGAGGATCTGCCTGCGCCCTCGGTGCAGCAGTCCCCGGTTAAGGTGTCCAAGCCGAGGGAAGAGCGGGTGTCCCCCGCTCCTTCCCAGGCCTGTCCTCGGACACACCGAGGATCTCGGTCTCGGACTTCTTCTCGGTCCAGTCGATCCCGCCGACATCGGCGGTCTCGGCACTGAGGTAGGCGACGACACTGCTCGTCCTTGTCTCCTCCTTGGAAGAGGAGAGGCTTCGGTGCAAATTGTGTCGACACTACGAGGAACTGATGTGGCAGCAGTTACTTTTGTCCGGAAGCAAGTTGACACCGACGCCTTCCCCGGCCATCAAGTGGCTGTCACCCAAACGGCTGAAACAACCTCTCGCTGCAGTCGAGATGCCCAAGCCTGGGCCGGTTGTTCAGCCGAAACTCCTGCCCCGCCTCCACAACCGAAATCAGGGGCGCCGACCAAGGACTCTCGGTCGGGTCAAGGCCTGCCCCACAGGTTGTCGGTCACCCTCACTCCCGACCGTCCTCGGCAGGTGGAGGGTGGCTCAGGCCCTATGCAGCTCTTCGCGGACTCCTCGGAGTCTGACGACGACTCCTCCCTGTTCTCCAGGTCAGTTGACCTGGAGTCCTCCGGGGGCCAGTCACTGGACGAAAGCCCATCGTCCTTTATGGGTCTGCTTCAGCTCATCTCGTCATCCACCGGGATGCAGCTCGAGCCCGTATCCAAACGGGCCAAATATCTCCTGACGGAGATACTGGACCGAGGGGATTCACCCATGGAGGCCTTTCCGGTGGCTGAGGCCATTGTAGGCCCAGCCTTGGAGCTTTGGCAGTGGCCTGCTTCCTGTCCTGCGCCCTCGGCCAGGATGGCCAGGAAGTATGCGGTCCCTACCGGCTCTTTGCCCGGGTTTTCAGACACCCCTCTGCCGAGGGGTTGGTCACCGACAGCGTTTTCCAGCGTTCCGGGAATGCTAGGGACGTGGACAAGCCCCCCGACAAGGAGTCCAAAAAGCTGGACTACGCCGGGCGCAAGGTGTACGCTGCATCCTCCCTTGGCCGTGCTGATGGCACACTTCTCCCACGCCCTCATGGGCTCCCTGGATGAGGTGATCCCTCATCTTCCAGCTGACCTGCAGACCTCCGTCCGGCAGGTTTGGGACCAGGGTAGGGCAGTGGCGAAGCAGCAGCTCCAAACAGCTCTGGACATAGGGGACTCCTGTGCCAGATCGGTTGCGGCCGTGATGGCCATGCGCCGCAGAGCATGGCTGAGGATATCCACCTTCACGGCGGATACCCAGCACAAGTTGGCGGACGTCCCCTTCTTAGGGACCGACCTCTTCAGCCCTGGAGTGGAAGGTCACCCCCAGCGGATCGAAAAGTCCAGTGCCACTCTGGACTCAGTCACCTCCGCCCAGAAGGACAAAGGCCGCCGAAAGCAGCAGCACAAGCCCTTTCATCCTTCTGCGCCTGCGGCATGTCCGGCCCAACAGCACCAGCACCAGGGCCAGCAGGCTCGCGCTTGGCATCCCCAACCCAAGCCCACGGCTTCCTCTAGTAGGAAGCAGGGAGGTAAAGGCCCAGGAGGTCCCTCAGTCGGTCTCTCCTCCAAGCCTGCCCAGTGACGGGTTGAGGGGTGCCGCCCCCAGCCTCGTCACTCCCCCCTTGGGTTCCCCCTGTGGGGGGACGGCTCCACCACTTCCTTTCCACCTGGTCTGCTATCACCATGGACCGATGGGTGTTGGAGGTGGTCGGAAAGGGCCTGCCTCTGGAGTTCGAGCAGGCTCCACCCTTTCGAGCCGTCGCCCCTCGGGGGGCCACAGGGTCCCCAGCCTCGCTGTCAGCCTGCCGAGCTGATATTGCCCTGCTCCTCAAAAAAGAGGTGATCAGGAAGGTGGCGGATCCTCCTCCAGACCCGGGGTTTGTGTCCGAGTATTTCCTGGTCCCAAAACGGACGGGGGCTGGCACCCCATTCTCAACCTGCACAACCTGAACAGGTTCCTAAGGTCTCGGACCTTCAGGATGGTCACTCTGGCTCAGATAATCCCATCCTTGGAACGAGGCGTGTGGTTCTGTTCCCTGGACCTCCAAGACGCGTTCTTTGACGTCCCAATCCGTCCGTCTCACCAGAGATTCCTCCACTTCAGAGCGGAGGGATCCCTTCTGATTCGAGCCATGCCCTTGACCTCTTCCTAGCTCCCAAGGTCTTCACCAAATGCATGGCAATGGTGACAGCATTCCTCTCTGGCCCGAAGGGTCTGGGTGTACCCTACCTGGGCGACTGGCTGATTGCAGCCCCTCCAGAGCAGAGGTGGGCGGTCCAGAGATCTGGCCTCCAGGTTTGCTCTCAGATTAGCCTCCTCATCAATGAGGCCAAGTTGGAACTCGTGCCAAAGCAGGTGATACATTTCATCGGGGCAGAGCTCGACTCTCTTGAGCCAGAGCACGGCTCCCGGCGGACAGGGCCGAGGTTCTTTCCTCCTTTGCCCAATCATTTCAGGTTGGGCAATCGTGCCCTGCCCGGGACTTCCTGCGCCTCCTGGGCCTCATGGCGGCCTGCACCAGCGTGGTCCGTTGGGCCCACTGGTACATGCGTCCCCTTCAGTGGGGACTGGCCAGCCAGTGGTCACAGCACTTCGATCTGTTGGATCAGCTAGTGACAGTGACCCAGGGGATGTGGAACGCTCTCCAGTGGTGGACCGTTCCGGCACATCTGCAGGAGGACATCCCATTTGTCCGCCCCGAGCCGACAGTCTCTCTATCGACCAGTGCCTCTCTGATGGGTTGGGGTGCCCATCTGAGGGAGCACAGAACGTACAGCCTTTGGTCCCCTCGGGAGTCCCGATGCCACATCAACCTGCTGGAGCTTCGAGCGGTTCGTCTAGCCCTCACCACCTTCGCTCCGTTTCTACAGGGTCAATTGGTTCAGGTCCAGACGGACAGTACCACGACCATGTACTACCTAAACCGCCAGGGTGGGACGCGCTCCATGCCTTTGTGCAGGGAAGCTCTCCGCATTTGGTCTCTCGTGCGCAGCCTGGAGGCGAATCTCCTCGCCATTCACATGGCAGGAGCCTCCAACACGCTGGCCAATGCCCTAAGCCGGATAGGGGCTGCGTCTCACGAGTGGTCTCTCCTGCCGGAGGTAGTACAAGATCTCTTCTCCCACTGGGGCATGCCTCAGGCGGACCTGTTTGCCTCCAGGGAGAATGCGAAGCTGAGACTGTTTCATGCCCGGCCCCCTCAGCAGGGCTCGCTGCAGGGGGATGCCTTCTCGAGGCCGTGGACCCCAGGCCTCTTCTATGCCTTTCCCCCATTTCCCTTGATCCACAAGGTGCTTCTCAAGGCGAGGAGGGACAAGGCGCAGGTGATTCTGGTAGCCCCAGACTGGCCCCGCCAGTTCTGGTATCAGATCTCTTCAGTCTCAGCTCCAGGCTCCCGAGGTGGCTTCCAGCCCGCCCGGACCTGATCTTAGTCGGGGAAGGTATTCCATCTGGACCTTCAATCTCTGCACCTGACAGCCTTGTTCCTGAGCGGCTAGAGTTCCAGGCCTTGGGTCTTTCCGACGAGGTCCTCAACGTCGTTGAGGCGTCCTGTAAGGAGTCGACCAGAAAATGCTACACCTTCAAATGAAAGAGATTCTCCATTTGGTGTCAGGGCAAGGGCCTGGACCCTTCTTCCTGTTCCTTGGCAAGCATTCTGGACTATCTGTGGTCCCTTTCTCAGCAAGGGCTTCTGTCGACGACCCTTAAGGTGCACCTGGCAGCCATCTCTGCTTACCGGGCGCAGGCCAGGAAGCAGTCGGTGGCGCAGGAGAAGGTGGTCGGGCGCTTTTTCAAAGGCCTTGACCACATATCCCCTCCGGTGCGAGAACCTCCACCTCCATGGGATCTACTGCTGGTATTGGCTAAGCTCATGGGCAGGCCATTCGAACTGATGCACAGGTGTGAGATCTCTCACCTGTCATGGAAGACCGCCTTCTTGTCTTGGTGGCTATCACGTCAGCCAGAAGGATGGAAGAGCTCCAGGCACTTTCCATCGAGTCTCCTTATCTGGTCTTCCACAGGGACAAAGGTTGTCTCTTGCCCCACCGAAATTCTTTCGAAGGTGGTATCGAGTTTCACCTTAACCAGGTGTTGACTCTGCGGTGTTCTACCCCAGTCACACCTCGGAGGCGAATATAGGCTCCATACTTTGGACCCTAGAAGGCTAAGCTTATAAGGCAGACGGCTGGAGAGAGTTAGGGAGAGTTCGCCAGCTGTTTGTCACCCTATGCTGAAGCCGCACCTAGCAGACCTGCAGCCAAGCAGGCGATAGGCAGGTGGGTCACCTCCTGCATAGATCTCTGCTATAGGTTGGCGGGGCATGGAGCCTCCCAGAGGGATAAGAGCTCATTCTACCCACCATACCGCTGCATCAGTAGCTGCTTCTAGGGACGTCCCTATCCAGGAAATCTGCAGGGCTGCTACCTGGAAGTCAGCACATACCTTTATCACCCATTACCACATCGACCTTGAGTCATGCCGGGATGCTGGTTTTGGGGCCTCGGTTCTCCAGTCTTTGTTCCCTAAGTAGGGGGTGTGCGCCTTGCCTCCCTCCTCCCGGAGAACTGCTAGGAGTCTGCCAGACAGTGTGGATGAACAACATATCCATGTCCCTAGAAATACAGGTTACTCACCTGTAACTTGGGAGTTCTAGGAATGGTATATGTTGTTCATCCTACGACTCCGACCTCCTGGCCCGGCCTTCAACCTGGCTTCAGCCGGGCTAGAACTGGCGTCATGGGGTGGAGCCGAGAGTTTTACCACCGGGTGGGTGGGAGGAGCCAGCTTGAAGACCTTCCGGCAAGATTTAAAGCGGCAAGGAACCTGCCAGACAGTGTGGATGAACAACATATACCATTCCTAGAACTCCTGTTACAGGTGAGTAACCTGTATTTTCTGCATAATAGAAGGGAACTAAATAACTTGTCCCCTTTTTATTGTAATTTTTTAATATATTTATTTCTTTCTCCCTTTCTTTAGCTCACTCTGTACCACAGCTCTGTAACTCTGCTACTGAGAGCTATGTATGAAGTGTGTATATCAATCCATAGTTTTGAAAAAGCCATATTATTTTTTTGTTTTCTTCTAGTCTTCCAGTGGGACTGTGGGAGTTTCTGCATCCTTTCTTCCAACAGGGTCTAGATTACTTTGCGCTTCTGTATTGGAAAAAAATGGTTTTCCTGTAGCCAGATTCAAACTGCTCACTGAGGTGTCTTGGCCTGGGGCTTGCAGATGAGGGTTCCCTGCATATTTCGGCATGGATTCTGTTTCCGACAGAGGAGAGGTACTAGGACTGTCCTTGGAGTGAGAAGATTTGTAGTATAGAGGGATTAGTCCTTCCTATGTCTGTTTTAGGGTGCTTTTGACTTCTTGCGGTGAGTTAAGGAACATAATTTTCCCTTCTAAGTTAATCCTCCATCTGACAGCAGGAAGGTATTCCTTGCAACTCCAGGGACCCTCTCATTGAGTCAGAGGTCTTTCTGTTTGAAAGAACTATCGGAGGTAAATCGGGGAAAAGTTGTAATCACATGCCTTTAAAAAAATATATTTTTGTAGACGGGCCTTGCGCAAGAATTTCTCCTTATCCTGGTAATGATGTGGCCAGATATATTATACAGAAATCTAGGCCTGTCTCTGTATTTGGCTGAGGGAAAAGCTTTATTAGCCTTATCAAGCTCTTTTATTTTGGGGGGGGGGGGGGATATTGTAGACAAGGTATCTGTTAGCAGTTACTCACAGTACCTGAATGGTTCACTGCCTTTTATCCCTTCAAGTAAGTTCCCCAGTTTAGATTATTTCTACTTGACTTCACTTTGAGGTCTTCAGCTTTTAGTTTTAGTTCAGCCAGATTTTATTTCGAGGGGGCTCTTGCAGTAGGCATCACCCTTAGGACTTCGCTGCCAGGCGCCAAGACCACACGGAAAACTTCTAGCTAGCAGTCTACAATGGGGGACCGCCCCCTGACGTCCGCACACCAGTGTCAATCTATGATATAAGAGGGGTGGTCCCCCATGCCCACCTCAGTTCTTTTCCCACCATCGACCTGCACTTGTCAGACCTTGTGGAACAACACTCAAGTCAACCGCCATTTCTTTAAACTTTATTATTTCTTTGCTCAGTGTATTTCACCTTCATTTTCGGCTGCATGTCTTCGCTAACCTCCTCTATGGATCTCCACAAGTTTAAGTGTGCCTGCGGCAAACAAATTCCTGAAAAGGACAGCCACACCACCTGCATCATCTGCCTAGGCCTGGACCACGATACCGAAGACTGCCAGGCATGCCAGAAGTTTAACCAGCTCACGCATAAACGATGCCAGAAAGTTCTGGAGGCCCATCTCCTCTAGCAAAGATTGGCCGCCATGGAGAAAGAGCTGCAGGCCTGAATTGCAGCAAGGTCATCTGTGGAGGCCTCCATTCCCAAGAAGAAGCACAAGAAGCATCAGGACCGCAAATAGTCTGCTCCAGAACTGTGGTCGACTCCGGGGGCCATGGACAGTGCCGGATCTTTGACCTCAGCGGCCACACCAGCCCGCCTTCTCTCTGTCCGCACCTCCTGCCTTGATTTCTGTGGTGGGCGGCACTTCTGTGAGTTCTGGGGACTCCTCCTCCGTCCTGACGCTCAGGCCCTTCCTCCATCAGGGCTCTCAGCCAGGTGGCCAGGCCAGTTCTCTGGGTGCCAGCTTCTCTACTGATGCCTGCCCAGCCCCTGCATCTGTGCCAGACCCCTGTTTGGGCTCCAATGATAGTCCTTCCAACCCATGCCAGATGTCACCTGCTCCTGCAGGGCCTCAGCTCGTGCCCATGGGTTCCCACCCCGGGCGCCTTCAGCTCCTCAGCCGCTGCCAGTGGTCCCTACTCTAGGCCCTCCCCACCAGGCACCAGCAGGGCTGCTATCCGCTGGTCCTCCTCCCTTGGAACTGACGCCAGGCCGCCCTCCATCGGACTCTGCCGGTCCTTCTTCCTTGGACCAAGCACTTCCAACTGTTTCGCCTATGGACCTCCCCTCAGTCTCTTAGATGTTACCTCAGAACCCAGATCTTCCAGGCTCACTAACTGACCGGCAGCCTTGGTCAGTTTTGTCTCAGGATTGCCCTTTGGGCACTCCTTCCGGCTCGGACTTGAGCCTTCAGTCATCACCTGGCGGGTGTATGGCCACCACATCAGGATTGTCGTCTGGTTCCGTCTGCAGACTCTTGACTCATTACCCTGCGTTGGGTTGTTTCTTTCACCTGATAAGTCTATATCAAATGCCGGCTGACTACAGCGCTTTTCTTAGCACATGGTGGGCATTGGCTCAGTGCCTGATGCCAGCCCAGGCGATCCTGACATCATCCCCTTCCCGGGTGCAAAATTCTTCTTTGTCAGATGCGGAGGCTACCCCTCCTTTGGCGGACTCCCGGCTGGATGCCGGGACTGTCGCAGGCTTCTGTCATTCGCCACCCCAGCGCACTGCTTCAGAATTGGAGGGTTCAGTGGATGTGGTTTCAGACTCTTTCAAATCCCCTATTTCTCCCCCTCTCACTCCCCCCTCCCACCCAGGAAGTGTGGGTCAGGGACACTCCTAAATCTCCTCCTGAGGACCCTTCCTTCTTGGAGATGATGAAACTATACAAGCCTCCCAGCGGTGGCGGACTGAGGAACAGGATCTTCAGTGTCGCTGCCTGGCAGAGCACTTATGCCTCCCAGAGTTAACATCGATGGTTATCCCACCCTTAGTGGTTCCACGTGATGATATCTCCTCTACTGTTTGGCAACAACTGGCATCAGTCCCTTCTGTACCCAGGAAGGTCGACTGACTATATCATGCCCCCGACAACCAGCCTCACTTTGATGCCCATCCTCAGGCCAACCCTTCAGCCTTATCGGGGGCGCAGGAGGAATTCCCGGAGTTAAGATACCAGCGGGACTTCCCTTCAGATCAGGAGTCCAAGCACTTGGACATTCTAAGGCGCAGGGCCTATGCCTCCTCTACTCTGGCCTTGCATGCCCAGAACTATCTCGCACATATGTTAGTGTACCAGCAGTCTCTTTTTGGGTAAGCCGGGGACATAGTCCGGTCAATGCCAGAGTCTCCTGCTAGAACCCAGTTGGAACAACTACTGTGTTCTGCCTCCAGCATGGGTTTTCATGCCGTCTGTGCTTCATACAGCACGGTAGACGCATCTGCTCATTGCACAATGACTGCCATGTGCCTCAGGCACCATGCGTGGCTGCGC
Source organism: Neoceratodus forsteri (assembly GCA_016271365.2). NCBI lineage: Eukaryota > Metazoa > Chordata > Ceratodontiformes > Ceratodontidae > Neoceratodus > Neoceratodus forsteri. Next base: position 1,422,686,981 of record CM028129.1, read on the forward strand.
CTTTTCAGTTTCACCCCGGAAGTTCAGGCCACCATCCTGGACGCCCCATTCTGGGGTCCTTCACTGTTTGGTGAAGACGTCCACGAGTTGCTCTGCTCCTTACAGGAGTCTGGCACAGACCTCAGTAAGGGGTCTCGTAGCCAGAAGGGCGGGACACATCCATCTTTACATCGCTCTGCATGGCGATCCCAGTGTCCAATAACCGCCAAGCCTTGGTGCAGACGCCGGGCTCCTTCAGCTCTGACCGCCCCAGCCCACAAAGCTCAGAGGGCCAAGGTGGCTGAACGGTCGGTGCCTGCTGCCTCCTCTCAACTGCGGACACAGCTCCCCTTCTCTGGTTAGGAGACCAGGGGATAGCAAGTGAGGAGGGTTGGTGCCCCCCTTTCTTTCGTTGATTGTTTGTTTCTTTTCTCTGCGGTGACTGATCCCTTCGGAGTCCCTGTATGGGGCCCTGGGTCGCCTTTCCGCCCTGCTGTTGGAAAGCCCCATTCCCTCTTTCTTTTTGGGGGCAGGTCTTACCTCTCCCTTTCCTTCCTCTCAGCCCTCCTACCATTTATTCTGGATGGCAGAGGTTCTTCACACTTTGCTCCAGAGTTCAGGGCCCAAGCATTCGCTACCCTTATCCTCCGCCCCGATCTCTGTTGTCGTAGGCTCCAGTCTCTTTTTGGAGCTGAGCTCTGCACACATATCCCTGCCCTTACCAGTATGGGTGCTGCTTTGACAGAGTCAGGAATTTTCTTCCCTCCCTTGCCGTCCTGGCCTTTTCTCCCCCTAGGAGGGGGCCCTCTCTCTCTCTCTCTCTCTTTTTTCCCTGGGTCAACCTGGCAGGTTTCCCAGTCTCCAGCCTTCCTGCTGGATTCTTGCCAGGCCCATCTCTTCCCCTGGACCCCGGCTCTGGCCTGATGTCAGTCCTTTTTGACATCCGCCTATCTGGATCTCATACTGCTCTAGTCGAGGTGTGAGGCAGCTCCTGTACAGCCTAGGCTGTACTCTCCTCACTTGTGGGCCCAGTTGCTCAGAGAGCAAACTACGAGGGTTTATCCCTCTGTTGCAGGAATGTGACCTGTTTATACCCCTACGTTTTCAGCCCTCCCTGAGGGGCCTATCATGCGGCTGCCTTGTCTGGGCCCTCATAGATCTCCTCTGTGTGCGGATCCCTGGGATCCACTGGGCTGGACCTTTCTCAGGCTTCAGCCCTCATTTCTAGCCCTTCTTTGGATGGAAATGTTTTCCTTTTTGGAATGCCTAGCCCTGGTCATGGTTTCCTTGGTCCGCGAAGGTCTCCTCATTTCCATAGGAGTCTGCTCGCACACCTGCCGGGCCTTTTTATCCCTGCCTTCCCAGGGCACTCCTGTGGCCATTGGAGGGTGTAAGTAAGCTCTGGAGCATCTCTCAGGCAGTGGCACCCCTCCATTCATGTATCCTTTCCTGGAGACTGGATGGTCCAGGAGTGGGACCATACACTATGGCCCTCGTTGGTCCATCATTCCAGTGCCTGGAACTATGGGAAGCCTGATGACTGTCTCCAGCTGTTCACTAGCTTGGCTTCTATGGCAGGCTTGCTGTACCTTGGACCAGATGCCCCCAGCTTTGCTCCTTTGCAGTGGAGCCCCGAGATTGCAGGGGAAATCTCTGTCCGCTTCATCGGACTCCATCCCCCCCCCCCCGCAGCCTTAGGTCACTGAAGGGAATCTTAGGTAGCCTTCAGTCTTACACCTGCAGGAGTTTCTCTTTCATGCCCTGCTCTGATGGACTCTGGGGGGAAGGCTTTGATCCATAGTCCCTAAGCCGTTCCTGGCGGCTTCTGGGGTGAAGGGGGGACTCTTCCTTTGTCCTTTCTTCATCTGGGGGCCCTCTCTTTCCCCTTTGTGGATGTCATTATGTCAAGTGTCAGTTGCCTTTTTCCGGAGTCTCCCCCTCTCTTTTCTGAGGGGTATCACTGACCGGTCTGGGATGCTTTTGAGGGTCAGTTCACCTCCTCCCTTTTTTTTTTTTTCACTCCCCGGCTTGGGAGCACCTCTAGCCCCTGTTGGGTTCAGGAAGTCCCTTCCCATGTACTCTCTGCCCCTTACCCATCTCTTGCTGGTGAGCCTTGGGTCATTCTAAGATCTCCCTATTTTTTTCTGGGGAGGAACCCCGTTCTAGAGTCCTCCCACCTCTGGCTAGGATCCCCCCAGCCCGAAAGGCTGCTATTGCTCTTGGGCTTCTGGGTTCTGGGAGTCTCAGACTTTCTTCTCAAAGTCATACAGACTTTATGTCTTCTTCCTCAGTCCCTGCCTCAGCTAGGGTCTGTCTTTTACCCAGATGTAGCAGATGCCTTTTCAGGTGATCTGTTTCACGTATTTGTTGTAGGGGAATGTCCCTCTATTCCCTTCGGGACAAGCTCACTTGGGAGCTGGGATGTTTTCCGGACTACGCCATTTTGGCAGTCCACTTGTCTCTCCTTCTCCTTCTCTCCCGGAGTGAGATTGCTACATCACCTGTGTGCAACTGTTCTCAGGGGCCGCCGCTTGCCCCTGGTTCAGTCCTCCCTTCCCAGTTTGTTCCCTTGTCCAGGCCATGTTGGGACACCTCTTTGAGTGCTCAGCTGCATCTCTTGCAGTTTTTTGGACTCAGGTTGCTACTATGCCTCTAGGTCTTCACCTTTTGGGGACTTGCCCTCTCTTGCTATAGATTGGGCAGTCATGGATTGCCTTCTCTTCTTTAGGGCTGATGTTGGAATAGGGTCCACTCGGGGCCTCCTATCCTTCTCCACCTGTTGCACTGCTTTATCCTCCTCCCAGAATCTTTCCTTTCCTTGGGACACTGCTTGGGACTCTGTCCTAATGGTGTTGCCTTCTGCAAGAGCCCCCTTAAAGTAAGATAGTACAGTTTACGTAAGAAGTTACCATAACAATAGATCTTTGAGATGAGCTCTTGCAGTGGCAGATGTTTCCCTCCCTCCACCACCACCCCCCCCCCGCTCTCTTTTCCATCTTGGCCTTTCTTGGCTCCGGGAGCCCTCTCTCTCTCCTGTCGCACCCTTTCACTAGGTCTCCAGCAGGAGAACTGAGGTGGGCATGGGGGACCGGCCCTCTTATACCATAGGCTGATGCTGGTGTGCCAACATCATGGGGTGCTCCCCCGTTGTAGACTGCTAGCTAGAAATGTTCTGTGTGGTCCTGGTGCCTGGCGGCTAAGTCTTAATGGTTTTGCCTACTGCAAGAGCTCCTCTCAAAGATCTACTGTTACAATAAGTTCTTACATAACTGTACTTTCCTGATTCTGTCCCCACATTATCCACTAAAGGAGGGAACTGATCTTTCACCTTACTAAGTTTATTTTCCATCTGTTCTGTGCGACAAGAGGGAGGTCATCTTGTCCACCAATTCTGAAAACATTTATTTAAGTGAGGTGATTGACTCATTCATAAAGTTGAAACCCTTTTTCATTTCTTTGAGCAATAACTGCTGTGATTCCTCCACCCTGTCCTCACCGTGCTCTATACTGTCAGCTTTACTGTTGTTTTTGCAGCCATTTTTATGTTTGCTTGCCCGCGCAGTGCACAAGAAACGTATTGAGGTTAGTAGAGCATTGCATAGGCACGGCAGTGTTGTGGCTAATGCAGGGGATGCTTTAATGGATGCATCCCTCAGCCACCAATCAACAGGGAAGCTGCCGATGACTGCAGTTTCAGAGCGAGCACCAGACCTGAAAGAAATCTGCCACTACAGTCACAGACAGTTTCGTCATTGCAGCGGCAGATCTCTTCTCTCCCCGCCCCCGCAGCAACCAGGCACATTCCAGCCATGCACATTACAATGCACAGTAGTGCGCATGGCAGCACTTAAGAGCAACTCGTTTGCTCAGTGTGCCTTTCCTGGTGAACATATCTTTAGCCGACAATGGGGTGCCCAGTCCCTTAGTCGGCATGTCTCCCAGCTCGAACATATCTTTGCTGACAACAGGGTGCGAATACCCATGTCAGCATGCCCCACCACTAATGTGCCACACTGGGAGCCCACCCCAGTGTGCCAAAATAATTCTTTATACTTTCCATCACCGGGATGCCCACTCCCGGTGTTGGTTGCCCTCTGCCCCCTTTTTTTCAGCCGACTCAGAGTGCCCAGTCCCCGGTCAGAATTGATCTCCCCCACTAGTCTGGCACACTGGGGCCCACCCCAGTGTGCAGAAATTAATTTTCATACTATTTTACCTGTAAAAGGAAAACTGCCCCTGAGGTCTTTTTTAAACCCTAAAGAAAAGAAAATGGTCCTGGTTGTCCTCGCCACCCCTCCCTCTACGCACCCTCCCGCATCCCCCTTACCATACTTTCCTCCAGAGGTCTGGCTGCCATCTTCTGTGGATCAGCAATACGTCTGCACTCTTCAAAAGCCAACCGCAAACGGGAGAAAAGCACGGTAAGCCCTATAATGGCAATCAATAGGGGGGTTCAACTTAGGTTGATATCTCAAGCCATTTTTTGGAGTTTTGGTCCCAAATTTTCAACTTGGGGTTCTTGGGACCCCACCTCATGAACACTGGCACTGTTATTTCATTTCTCGGTCCCAAAACGTGATTTTGCGGTTGCTATGCGGAATCACCGTTCAGGACCAAGTAACAAAACAACAGTGCCACTGTTCATGAGGTGGGATCCCAAAAAGCCCATGTTGCAAGTTTGATGAAAAAGCTCCAAAAACTGATTGTGTTTCAAGCGTGCCTTGTGCAGTTTGTATGCACGCTTGTAACATCATCTTTTAATATTCTCACTCCAAATTTCCAACATTGCCATTTTTCCACACCCCCTTATAAACAGTACAGCTGTCATTTTTCACACCCTTAGTAAAATGTGTTTTTGCACCTGTGGCGTAGAATGGTGCAGTCACTGTGAGAAATCAACTTTCATGACAGATTAACGAAATCCCAGTGCCACTGTTCATGAGAGGAGGTTCCAAAAAGGCCATGTTGAAAATTTGGTGAAAACATTCCAGAAAATGACTGCATTACGAGCATGCGTTGCAGTTTCTACACACACTCGTAACTTTGCCACTTTTTCATATTTTCACTCCAGATTTTCAACAATGCCAAATCTTCACACCTTCTCGTGAACAGTACAGCTGTCATTTTTCACATCCTGCCCAAAATGTGTTTCTAGGGACATGGATATGTTGTTCATCCACACTCATTGGCAGGTATCCTTGCCGCTTTAAATCTTGCCGGAAGGTCTTCAAGCTTGCTCCTCCCACCCACCCGGGTGGTATAACTCTCGGCTCCGCCCCATGACGCCAGATCTTCCTTACACGCTTGGAGCTCAGGGTTTCCTCCTTAACGCTCTGCGTTTGTGACTGGTTCCTATTTCTCGTTTACGGTTAAAAATAAATTTTGCAAAAGACTTCAGTCTTCTATCCCTCGCGGCTCTGCGATGGACAATCGACTCCGGATTTCGGAGATGCCCATGCGGGTCAGAAGATGTCTCGGACGGATCCACACTCCACGTGTGTCTACTGCTTAGGCCTTGAGCACGACCCGCAGGCTTGCACCTGTGCTCATCTTTCTCGCCCACGTCCCTCAAGACCGTGCTGCCCGATTGCAACTGGGCCGTCCCGAGAGCGTTCCTCCGTGAAGTCCAAGGAGGCCGGTTGGCGGTGTCCGCGGCGGCGAGTCTGGCGGATCGTAGCTCGAAGCGGATGGTCGCCTCGGGAAGAGGAGGCGCGCGGTCAGATCTTCCTCGCCGCGGCATTTATCCCGCTCTCTGGGTTCTTCCTACACGGCTTCTTTTAAGGAGCTTGGTCTGTCCTCTCCACTAAAGGAGAAGGGCCTCGCGCTGGACCTTATTCTCGGTCCAAAAGAGGGACAGGGGTAAGTCCTTCCGTCGACGCTCTTGGGAGCGGAAGGTCCCTCTCCTCGGCCGTCGACCGTCGGCGTTTCGGCTCGCTACCAGCTTTGGCCACTGGCCTCACGGTGTCCCCTGGCCAGGTCAGTTGACCGAGACTCCCACCGATGAAGTCGAGATTTTCTCGACCCATTGACGGGCTGTCGCTTTAGCAGCCGAGATTCCCTCTCCTGGTTCCCGGGAGGAGTTGAGATCCTGTGCTCGCCTTGTGCCTCCGGGTTCCGAGCCTCGGATGGACCATCCAAGCCGGCGGGAGTGCTGGTTCGCCGACACCTCCCCGCACCGCACTCGGAAATTCGGGACTCTTGTCTCGTTCGACCTCTTTCGGTCCAGCCGATCCTACTCGTCTACAGGCGGCTTCCGGTCTCGGGGTACGGTAAGCGTATCGCCGCCGTCCTCGCCCTCCTCCTCGATGAGGGAGTTCGGCGTAAATTACGCCGGACGGCACGAGATCTTATGTTGCAACAGTTTCTCCTGGCCGGGAATAAGCCGCCCCTCACGCTTCCCGGCCATTAAGTGGTTGTCACTGAACGGCCGACACAACCCCGACTTATCCGGAGCTCATACCCAGGCGGTTGTTTGGCCGAAACCAGCTGCTCCACCGATTCCTGTGGAACCTCCGCCCCACAGCCACCAATTGGGGCTCCGACCAAGGATTCTCGGTCGGCTAAGGGTCTACCCATCGGCTGTCAGTTACCCTCACTCCGAATCCGACCTTGGCAGGTGAAGGGTGGCTCAGGCCAGAGGCAGCTTTTCGAGGACTCTTCCGAGTCCGAAGATGATTCCTCCTTTTTCTCCAGCGACTGGACTTGGAGTCTTCAGGAGGTCAGTCAATGGACGATAGCCCGTCGTCCTTCCTAGGACTGCTTCGGCTCATCTCGGAGTCTACCGGGATGGAGCTCGAACCCGTTTCCAAACGGGCCAGGTATCCCCTCACGGAGATTCTGGACCGAGGGGATTCTCCGACGGAGGCCTTTCCGGTGGCCGAGGCCATAGTGGGTCCGGCACTGGAGCTTTGGCAGCGCCCTGCTTCCTGCCCTGCGCCTTCGGCCAGGATGGCCAGGAAGTATGCTGTCCCTACCGGTTCCTTGTCCGGTTTTTCGGAACACCCCTCTGCTGAGGTTGGTTGACGACATGCAGCGTGCCACCGGGCTAGCGCCAGGGATGTGGACAAACCTCCTGACAAGGAGTCCAAGAAATTGGACTATGTCGGGCGAAAAGTCTCGCTCGTCTCTCTCTCGGCCGACAGGCCAGTTCGGCCGTCCTATGGCACATTTTCTCATGCCCTGTTGGGCTCCCTGGATGAGGTCATCCCTCATCTTCCCTTCGATCTGCAGACTACGGTTAAGCAGGTGCGGGACCAGGCAGGGCAGTGGCCAAACAGCAGCTCAGACTGCTTTGGATATAGGGACTCATGTGCCAGATCGGTGGCGCCGCGGTGGCTATCTTTGTCGGCGGAGGCTTGCTGAGGATATCACCTTTGCTTCGGATACCCAGCACAAGTTGGCGGATGTTCCCTTTTGGGGACTGACCTCTTGACCCTGGGGTGGAAGGTCACCTGCAGAGGATCGAGAAGTCCAATGCCACCTTGGACTCGGTCTCTTCCTCAGAGGACAAAGGCCGCAAACCACAGCTAAGCCTTTCGTCCTTCTGTGCCCCGGCCGCCGGCCCAGCAACGTCAGGGCCGGCAGGCTCGGCCTTGGCATCCCAAACCCAAGCCGCCGGCTCCTCTAACAGGAGGCAGGAGGAAGGGCCCAGGAGGTCCCCGGCCGGTCCCTCCAAGCCTTCCCAGTGACCGGGCTGAGGGGTGTCGCCCCATCCCGTCACCTACCCTGGGTCCCCGTGGGGACGGCTCCAGCACTTCGTTCCGCCTGGTCCGCTGTTACCACGGACAGGTGGGTCTTGGAGGTGGGGGAAGAGGCCTGCCTCTGGAATCGAGCAGGCACCACCCTTCAGGCAGTCCGCCTCGGGGGCTCGGATCCCCAGCCTCACTGGCGGCTCGTCGAGCCGACATCGCTCTCCTCCTCCAGAAGGAGGTGATAAGAGAGGTGGTGGACCCTCCTTCAGACCCAGGGGTTTGTGTCCAGGTACTTCCTGGTTCCGAAGCGGACGGGGCTGGCGCCCATTCTCGACCTACGACCTAAACAAGTTCCTAAGGTCTCGAACCTTCAGGATGGTCACTCTGGCTCAGATAATACCATCCTTGGAACGCGGCGTGTGGTTCTGCTCTCTGGACTTGCAGGACGCGTTTTTTCACGTCCCTATCCGTCCGTCTCACCAGAGATTCCTTCGCTTCCGAGCGGAAGGATCTCTCTTCGAGTTCCAAGCCATGCCCTTCGGCTTGTCTCCAGCTCCCAGGGTCTTCACCAAATGCATGGCAGTGGTGACAGCATTCCTGCGGCGCCGAGGGGTCCGGGTGTACCCTTACCTGGACGACTGGCTGATAGCAGCCCTCCAGGAAGGAGGCGGAGGGTCCAGAGATCTGGCCCTCCAGGTCTGCTCTCAACTGGGCCTCCTTATCAGCGAGGCCAAGTCAGAACTCGAGCGAAGCAGGTGATTCTATTCATCGAGGCGCAGCTCGACTCTCTTCCGAGCCAGAGCGCTGCGCCGGACAGGGCCGAGGTTCTTTCCTCCTTTGTCCGATCATTTCTGGTTGGGCATTGCGCCTGCCCGGGACTTCCTGCGCCTCCTGGGTCTCATGGCGGCCTGCACCAGCGTGGTCCGTTGGGCCGCTGGAACATGCGTCCCCTTCAGTGGGGACTGGCCAGCCAGTGGTCCTAGCACGCTGCGATCCCTTGGACCAGCTGAGTCGGTGACAAGGGGATGTGGAGCGCTCCAGTGGTGGACCGTTCCAGATCATTTGCAGGAGGGCATCCTGTTCGTCCGCCGAGCCGACGTCTCTCTATCGACCGATGCCTCTCTGATGGGTTGGGGTGCCCATCTGGGGAACACCGGGCTCATGGCCTCTGGTCCCCGGGAGTCGATGCCACATCAACCTGCTGGAGCTCGCGGTCCGCCTAGCTCTCACCGCCTTTGCTCCGTTCCTCCGGGGGTCAAGTGGTCGAGTCCAGACGGACAATACCACGACCATGTGCTATCTAAACCGCCAGGGGCGGGGCAGCTCCATGCTTCTATGCAAGGAAGCTCTCGCATTTGGTCACTCTCGCAGCCTGGAGGCGGATCTCTAGCCATTCACGTGGCAGGAGCCTCCAACACCCTGGCCGATGCCCTGAGCCGGATAGGGGCTGCATCCACAGTGGTCTCTCCTGCCGGAGGTAGTACAGCATCTGTTCTCCCTTTGGGGCACACCTCAGGTGGACCTGTTTGCCTCCATGGAGAGCGAGCTGAGTCTGTTCCATGCCCGCCCTCAGCAGGGCTCGCTGCAGGGGATGCCTTCTGAGGCAATGGACCCCGGCCTCTTTTACGCCTTTCCCCATTTCCCTTGATCCACAAGGTGCTTCTCAAGGCGAGGAGGACAAGGCGCAGGTGATTCTGATAGCCCCAGACTGGCCTCGCCAGTTCTGGTACCCAGATCTCCTCAGTCTCAGCTCCAGGACTCAGTGCAGCTTCCAGCTCGCCGGACCTGCTCTCAGTCAATCAGGGAAGGTGTTCCATCCGGACCTTCAGTCCCTGCACCTGACGGCTGGTTCCTGGCTGCTAGAGTTCCAGGCCTTGGGTCTTTCCGACGAGGTCCTCAATGTAGTTGAGGCGTCCTGTAGAGTCGCACCAGAAAATGCTATGCCTTCAAATGGAAAAGGTTTTCCATTTGGTGTCAGGGCAAGGCTTGGACCCTTCCTCCTGTTCCTTGGCAAGCATCTTGGACTATTTATGGTCCCTTTCTAGTCAAGGGCTTGGGTCGGCGACCCTAAGGGTGCACTGCAGCCATCTCTGCTTACCGGGCGCGGGCAGGAAGCAGTCGATGGCGCAGGAGAAGGTGGTCTGGCGGCTTTTTCAAGGCCTTGATCACATTTCCTCAGTGCGGAACCCCCACCTCCGTGGGATCTACTGCTGGTACTGGCAAAGCTCATGGGCAAGCCATTCGAACCTATGCACAGGTGTGCTCTCTCTCACCTGTCGTGGAAGACCGCCTTCTTGGTGGCTATCACGTCAGCCAGAAGGATGGGAGAGCTCCAGGCGCTTTCCATCGAGTCTCCTTACCTGGTCTTCCACAGGGACAAGGTTGTCCTGCGCCCCCAACCGAAATTCCTTCCGAAGGTGGTGTCGGAGTTTCACCTTAACCAGGTGTTGACTCTGCCGGTGTTCTACCCCAATCACACCTCGGAGGCCGAATATAGGCTCCATACTCTGGACCCTAGAAGGCCGCTTATTATAAGGAGCCGCGGCTGAAATCAGGGAGAGGTTCGCCAGCTGTTTGTCACCCACGCTGAAGCCGCATCTGGCAGACCTGCAGCCAAGCGGACGATAAGCAGGTGGGTAACCTCCTGCATAGATCTCTGCTATAAGTTGGCGGGCATGGAGCCTCCCAGAGGATAAGAGCTCATTCTACCCGCCATACTGCTGCTGAGTGGCTGCTTCAGGGGCGTCCCTATCCAGGAAATCTGCAGGGCTGCTACCTGAAGTCAGCAAACACCTTCATTACCCACTACCACATCGACCTTGAGTCACGCCGGGATGCTGGTTTTGGGGCCTCGGTTCTCAGTCTCTCTTTCCCAAGTAAGTATTGGGGTGTGCGTCTTGCCTCCCTCCTCCCGGAGAACTGCTAGAGTCTGCCAATGAGTGTGGATGAACAACATATCCATGTCCCTAGAAATACAGGTTACTCACCTGTAACAGGAGTTCTAGGAATGGTATATGTTGTTCATCCACACGACCACCGAACCTCCCGGCCGGCGCACAACCTGAGCTTCCAGCGGGCCAGATCTGGCGTCATGGGGCGGAGCCGAGAGTTATACCACCCGGGTGGGTGGGAGGAGCAAGCTTGAAGACCTTCCGGCAAGATTTAAAGCGGCAAGGATACCTGCCAATGAGTGTGGATGAACAACATATACCATTCCTAGAACTCCTGTTACAGGTGAGTAACCTGTATTTTCGCACCTGTGGTGCCAAATGGCATACTCGTTGTGCAAAATCACCTTTTGGGATTGAGTAACGAAATTATACTACCACTGTTCATGAAGCGGTGTCCTAAAAAGCCCATGTTAAAAATTTGGAATGGAAATACCAACACATGCCAAGGGCATTCGGGTTTCCAACTGTAACGCCCCACCCTGTACAGACTGACAGACGTTAGGGGTGTGGCTTGAGTCATCGGCCGTAATGCTCATTCCATTCCAGCCCCACCCTGCAGCCACTGACAGGCATTGAGGTGTGCCTTGGGGTCTTCAGCCCTAACATTCACCCCATTCTCCTATACTGCACCCATCTCAGCTTATGTCCTTATAGAGTGGGGTGAGCGTATGAGCAGAAGACCCCAAGGCACACCGTGACACCTGTCAGTGTCTGCAGGGTGGGGTGAGGTGGAATGGCATGAGTGTTATGGCCAACGACCCAAAGGCACACCCCAACACCTGTTAGTCTCTGCAGGGTGGGAGTTGGCATTAGTGCAATACTTCACTGCCATTCCTATTATACATCTCTCTAACTCATGCGGTACCAGTGCCAATACCAGCAAGAAAACATTTGGCATCTAACCCAGCAGAGAAAGAGACAGAACAAAAATAGTTGATGTTATCACTAAACTCAGCAGTGCTGCTTCCCTGGGTGCCTTCCTTTAAAGTCTTCAGAAGTAGATTCAGCATTTATTGACATGTCCGCACTTGGCTTGTTGTCTGAGGGAAACGGTGTTACAAACACCGCATATGACCTTTTTCTTCTTTTTTTAACTCTTTTTTTCCCTCCGATCACTGGGTTGTGGGATCTCCCTAAGGTGTCCACTCTCAGCTGGCACTCTACCATCCTGCCTGAGCCCCCCTCCCAACCAGGAAATCAGGTGCTAGGTCTGCCACTCCATGGATCTCTCGATCAACCCCCTGGCTCTGTGCCCCCAGGGTGGGGCCACTTTCTCCTGCTAGCGCCCTTTCTACAAGACAAGACAGTCGAGGCTCAGGAGCGGAGACCAGGGAGAGCTGGTCAGGCTGGGTCCAGCTGTGGATGTGTGGGCCAGCTCCCAGTGGCACCGTCATCCTCCCACAGTCCGAAGATTTTTCTTGTTCGGTCCTCCCGTGGCGTGGATGTGCAGTAATGTCAGCTCAAGACAGGTGCACTTGTCCGCAGACATCCGCCAACACCTCTCCCCAGTGTGCATCTCTAGCTGATGTAGTGCTCCCAGTTTCCACTGGGAGCCGCTTCTTAGCAGGGAAAGTCCCAACCCTCCCTCCCAGCACAGGAAAGCAGTCTTTCGGACGCTCTATCCTCTCCTCCCTCGCCAAGCCGAGTCCGCTCCTGAACCCGGGTCACTGGCATTGCGCGAGGTAAGGTGGATGCCTTAGTCCTCAGCACCACCGGGCCAGCAAGACTGACCTTGTTGAAGCCTTCTCTTGTGTTGTAGTGGCTGTCTGCTTAGGCTGCTGAAAGCACTGCATTTCTCAGCCTCATAGTAGTTGGTAGTCATTTCTGTTTTTGACTTATATTACTTTGACATACACCACTTGACAAAAAAATAGGTGAAGGAGTATCTGTCAGTTCCCCTAGACCCAGAAAGAGAGACTTTAAGGCAGCATTTTAAAGCATTATCATTCTAGAGAATGGTTAACTTGCAGAGAGATTGTGTCTGGGTGCCCATGCACAGAGCACCTTTCCGCCAGCCACATTGCTTCCAATTCTATCTGACATTTAAAAACAAATTTGTTATTGAGTATTATCAAGGATTTGATAGTTTTGTTCCTGTCCTTAACTTTCAGAAAACGTACGTCTCTAATAAATGCATTTGATAAAATTGTTATAAGATCAGAGGAATATTGGAAATGATAGAAAAAAAGATAAAAGACCCTTTGAGTTCACCTCCAGCCATCCAGGCAATCATGGCAGCTTTTAATAGTAGGAAAGCAGTAATAGTTATTGTCTAATGGGAAGCTTTTTTGAGTTTGTGAATCTTGGAATGAGAGGAAAATGTCCCAGTGGGGGAAAGCCACTGAAAATTCAAGTTCAAGAGAGATACCGTATCTTTCTATGCATGCAAATTTTGCAATGGAGTACCCTTCTCTTGCTGTTTACTCAGCCCAGGACCGAAGTTCAGCCAGCAAACATTAACAGTTTGTTGGTGTCTTAAAGCAAGTGTTTACGTTCGAAGACAAGAACCTCAATGGAAAAACACTGAAGCAAGGGTTACACAGTAAACTGATTGACAAAAAAGTCACGTTCTAAAGGAACACAAAATTACATATATACCCATAATGCAATGCATAGTGGGTAATTTATACAGATTGCCGTGAAAATATTTGGCTGGTAATGCCAACGGGTATGTCATATTGATGAATACTATCAAGGATGAAACACTTATCTATGGCTTGCGGTCTGTGTCTTTACGGATTGTTTTTGAGCCCTTTGGGCGCCTTGCAGTCATGCATAAATATTGCATGCTATGGTGATTCCCTCATGGTGATTTTCATATATTATCTAAGATGCCTTACATGGGGGGGTTAGATGTAATTTTATGTTTCCTTAAAGGCCAGTATACTTTTCTTATGCACTGTATGTAAAAACTTCCAGTCTCAGAATTGAAGAATGAGCCCACTGCCAAAAAAATTACAGAAGTCCATTTACCACAACAAATAATTCTGAAAAACTGCCAACACCCCCTTCCATATTAATTCTTAGTAGGTCAATGATTGTAATGGTCACCTGAAGGGATTCCTGTAGTGGATGGCTTGATGGTTTGGGAGACAGTGGTGCTGTGTGTGTGCTATAAGTTGGACCAGCAGTACAGAAACAGTGACTGCATCCATCTGTTTTCTGGAGCATAGACTCTTGGCTGACACTCCCATGATGTCTCTGTTGTCAGTTAATTGCTGTGCAACCAAGCAGTGCGAAAGTCTCCCTTAGTGTACTGTTAAGGGGATACTATAGATGATACTCCTCGCCCTTGCAGGTTTAAATTAATTTTATAGCAGTAAATTAACATCCTTTGGGTTTTGAAACTAGGTGGGTATTTACTCAGCAGATCAGCAGAATGAAAATTTCCAGCTTCCCTCTAATGAGATTCATTATGTGGTGAGGATGGGTGCAGCCGTAGGTGAGAGTGAGGGGGAACTGTCCCACCTCCCCAACTCTTGCCTTTGCTGAAAGTGAAGCCCACATTTTATTTCTTGTAGTTGCCTGTGATGCCTCCTCAAGTTTTTGCATGCGGTTTCGGCTCTGACTGTGAGCAAGCAGGTCAGAAACCTAATTACGTGTAATTTAATTTGTGCCCACTTGTTCCCTACCTATTCCATACTGGCAGACTCCAGGGCCCTTGAGAGGGTGGGGGAGCAGGGGATAATTCCTGGGGCCCAGTGCCAAGAGGAGCAGAGGCCACCCAGCATACTGTATGCAGGAAAGGGGCTGCAAACTGGTAGGGGCCCCAGAGTCTGAACTTTCTCTGGGGCCCGGAATTCCTCTCAAGAGCCTGGCAGACCCTAACTGGTCTCCAGTAACCACCCCCCCCCCCCTTTTTTTTTAACTAGCAATCCCTATATCTGTTCCGTACATTTGAAACCCCCCAACACTTTTGCCCCTGCTACCTCTGGTGGCAGGCTGTTGCAGGCATCCACCACTCTTTCAGTGATGTAATGTATCTGACGTCAGGGGTATCTCTTGAAACAGGCCACACCTATGGAGCTACCGCCGTCAGGCTCTAGGACCAGTTGGAAACTTTTCTAGCTAGCAGTGTATCTCGGTGCTGCCCACTCCGACTTCACCCTCTGACACTGACCAACCCTATAAGAGTGGGCAGCCCCTGCTGTCTCCTCAGTTCTTTTCCCACCATCGACCAACACACATCGGACCTCCAGAGATCGCCACAAGCTTCAGCCAACCACCATTTTCCTTTGAATTTTATTTTATTTTCTCACCCTAGTTTTTCAAAGTTTATTTGATTCTTTTTGTGTGTCAGACCTGTCTTCTTCTTCCTACCAGGCCTCCAAGACGAAGTGTGCTTGTGGGAAGCAGCTCCTGGAGAAAGACAGCCATTCTACCTGTATCCGCTGCCTCGGGCCTACCCACAATACCCAAGTCTGCAACATCTGTAAAGGCTTCAACCAGGCCATTCGATGCCATCACCAGCGGGCCCTGGAAAAATTCCTCTTGCAGCAGAAGGTCACCAACATGGGAATGGGAGCTGCAGGCCAGAAGCTCCTCCTCTTCTCCGGCCCTGTCTGTGGGGTCGCAGCCCTCCTCCTCTGGGGGGAATCCAGTGGCAAGCACATGCATCAGGACAGGGACCATGAAAAATCCCTGTCCTCCTCCTGCTCGCAGTCCCCGCATAAGTCCAAGGCCATGATGGGATCGGCTACCTCCTCGGGAGCAACCTCTTCTGCCTCATGCCCTATCTTCAAAAGGGCTTCCTTTGGCAGCACTGTCCACCAACCTCTCTCTATCAGGCAGTGGCTCTTTGGGGATATGTTCCTCTCAGTCCCCTCAGCCCATGCTGTTCGGGGCCTTTCTGGTGGCAGGGCCGCAGTCAGGAGGCTTCACCGGCTCTTCCTAGTCCGGCATGGGTTCGGTGAGCTCCGGGTCTTGTTCTGCAACCCCGTTCACCACCCTCTCAAATGCAGGCAACCTCTTCCACAGCCGCAGACCCTATGCCTTCCTCGGCATTTCCTCTGGCCATCCCTTGGTCGCCTTTGCCTGCTCCTGAGTTGCCCATCACCGACATCTCCATCCAGGCAATGCCAGTTTCTCCTCACCCAACACCAGCGCCAGTCAGGCCTCTCCCTCCTCCATCTGTTTGGATGCAGCCATTGCCTTTGCTGGCCCCTCAACCAGTGCCAGCATTGGGTCCTCAACCGACGCCGGCCCTGATACTCCCTCCACCGGCACCTGTTCTCCATCCGACGCCGCTGGGCTACCTGACGTCAGTGACAGTGGACTTTCGGTCTGTGCTGACGTCCCTTTGGGATTTTATGCAGGCGCGGATTCTCCCTCCACCAGACCCTACCCAACGTGTGCATGCACATCACGACCTGATGCCTGACATCACCAGGGACCCACTCCCTGCCCCTTGTTGGCCGGTGCCCTATATACCTCCCATTCATCAAACGGGAGATGAGGGACAGTATCACCCAGACCTCCAACTCCCTGAAGAGTCTAAGGACTCTGGTGAGGACGAGATGAGGGGCCTTCCCCTCCACAGTTTCATCTGACAGGGAAGAGACCCCCAAATACATCCCCCGGTCTTCCCCAGATGACCCATCTTTTTGTAGGGTCATGCGTCTGGTCCAGTCGGACATGGGGTTCGAAACTGATGAGCTGGACCCCTCCCGAAGTCGGCTAACCACCTACTTCTAGCTGCCGGACTCTTCTTCTACGATGCAGTAGATGCTTCAGCCCAGGCAGTGGCAATGGGCAAATACCTTCGCCACCCTTCTGGCTGAGGGAGTCGGGGGTTGCTCAGGATGTTCAGATGTCCAACCTGGATGTTCCCTTTAGGAGGTATGAACTGTTCGGAGTTAATGTTCAGGATATCCTGTCCAACCTGCAAGCCTCCGGACGCACCCTAAGGTCAATACATTCATTGTACTATACTCAACAAAAGAGTGCCCCATGGGCGCCCTTTTCGTGGAGCAACCCACTTACCCTGACCTGCCTTCAAGCCAACCATACGTAAGGCTTCTGCAGCCTTGCCCACCCCCTTCTCCAGCAGCAAAGGCTGTCGAGGAGGAGGAGCAGCACCAGTTCCTGCCCTTGCCTCAGCCTGACTCCTTGCCTGACCTCCCCCCCCAGTGGACCTGTTGGAGGTGGTAGGGGGTTGGTTCTCCCTACACTGAGACCAGTGCGTGGAGATTACAGGCAACAGCTGGGTGCTACAGCTCATAAGCCACGGCCACACCCTGGAACTCATAGAGAGGCCCCCAGTCCCCTCTTCTTGCACCCCCACTCACATAACCCATTCTTTGGGAGGAGATCCATCCCCGTTCAAGAAAAGAGCAGTAGAACCTGTGCCAGAACCCCAGCAGGGCAGAAGGTTCTACTCTCACTTCTTTCTGGTTCCAAAATGCATGGGTGACCTTCAGCCTATTCTAACCTCAGAGAGTTAACTCTCCTTATCTAGTACAAAAGGTTCTGGATGGTAACCCTGCAGGGACTACTGCCCCTCTTGAACAAAGGCATTGGATATGCTCCCTCTACATGCAGGACGGATATCTCCATATCAAGATATGTGCTCCACACAGACAGTATCTCAGGTTTCAGTTTGGATTCTATATCTTCCCCTATCTGGACGATTGCCTGCTCAAAGCTTCGTCCAGGGACAGCCTCATCCACACCCTGGAACACACCATTTATCTGTGCCAGGACCTGGGCATCACAGTCAACTTGCCCAAGTCCAACTTAGCATCCAGTCAGTGGCTCCAGTACATTGGGGCAGTCCTGGACACGTCACATGGTGTGGCCTTCTTTCCCCAGGACAGGGCAGACTGTATCATAGTCCAAGCCATACTTTTGTTTCATAGCTGCTGTGTCTCCACCAGAGTATTTCTGCAACTCCTGGGCATGATGGCAGCGGCCATAGTCATGGTGCATTTGGCCAGATTGCATATGAGGATCCCCCAGTGGACACTGAGATTCCAGTGGGACCAACATATGGACAACCTTGAGCAAGAGGTCCTGGTCTCCTCTCCAGTGAAAAAAGTTCTCCTCTGGTGGATGGAACCCACCAATCTTCTCAGGGGAGGGGGGTTCACTTTGCTTTTCCCTCCCCTCAGCAGATCCTGGACACAGATGCCTCGGGGATGGGCTAGGGAGCTTGTCTGGGTCCACACCAAATGCAAGGGACGTGGTCCCAGCTGGAGTCCTCTCTCCATATCAGTGTCCTGAAGATGAGGACTTTGCTGTATGCCATCCAGGCCTTTCAGACTCAGTTGTCCCTGGGCCTTCTGCTGATGCAGACTGACAGTATGACTGTCATCCACTACATCAAAAGCAGGGAGGTACTCACTCATATCCCCTCTGCAGGAAAGCGATGAGAGTCTGGTATTGGGCACTGAACCACGGCCTAGAACTGTCAGCTGTCCATGTCCCAGGTGTCCAAAACGTTTTGGCGGACGGCCTAAACCGGTCAAAGTCAGTGACACACAAGTGGGGGCTTCTGACCTGTGTTGTTGAAGGCCTCTTTGACAGATAGGGTCGTCCAGAGTTGGATGTTTTTGCATCCCCACTCAACGTAAAACTGCCTCATTTTTGCTCCCTAGATCCAGGGCCTGTTGTTTTCTGGCGGGACACGTTGTCCCTCTTCTGGAAAGGGAGGTTTCTGTATGCCTTCCCTCCCTCCCTCCCTGCTGCTTTAGAGGGTGCTGATCAAGCTACAGATGGAAGGGGCCACAATGATTGTCATCACCCCATTTTGGCCCTATCAGATCTGGTTCCCCTTACTCCAGCAGCTAGCAGTGGAATCTCTAGTACCTCTTCCTCTGTGCACCGGCTTGCTCTCCCAGAACTGGGGTACCCTGGTTCATCCGGACCTCAAGTCCCTGCATCTTCATGCCTGGCTCCTGAGGACATAACCATGGCCTGATTTGGAGTGTCATCTAAAGGGGCTGATGTCCTGATGGCAGCCAGAAAGCCTCCCACCAGGGCCATTTATTCCATGAAATGGAAGCGTTTTACACTATGGGCTGCTTCACGCCAGCCGGACCCTTTCATGTGTCCTGTGAATCTGATCTTGGAGTACCTGCTGTCCCCTGTCGGGGTTTTGGGCAAGGCATAGCACAGAAACCGCTCTTGTTCGGGTGCAGAATGACATCCTCAGGCCTAGAGATGGAGGGGGAAAGGACACTTCTTGTTCTCCTCAATCTCTCTTCAGCATTTGACACTGTGGGCCATTGTGTGTTGCTTGACCGCCTTAGGGAACTCTGTGGACACACTGGCACTGTCATCTGCTGGTTTGAGTCGTTTTTAACCTACAGGAGGCAACGGGTTGTGATGGGGAATTTCTCCTCCACCCCTAGTCCCCTGTCTTGTGGAGTACCTCAGGGCTCGGTCCTAGCCCCAATGATGTTTGCAGTGTACATGCTGCCCCCGAGAGGGATCATTAGGACGTATGGTTTGGGTTTTCATTGCTATGCTAATGATACCCAGCTATACTTATCCTTTGCCCCAGGAACATCCAACACGGCAGACGTGCTAAACAGCTACCTTGACGAGATCAACGACTGGATGGCTTCTAGCTGGTTGCGACTGAATCCTGATAAGACGGAGGTATTGGTGGTGGAGTTGAACAGAGTGCAGGATAGGATGGCCTCTAGAGATTGGACTTTTTCTGGGATCTGTTCCATTGAAGGCCTCCTCTAAGGTGCGAAATCTTGGTATCATTCTGGACAGGGGTTTGACAATGGAGGCGCAGATGTCTTCCACTGTCCGCTCCTGTTTTTACCATCTTAGAAATGTTGCCAGGATAAAGCCCCTTGTGCCGCTTCTGGATCTCCCCACTTTGATGCATGCCTTAGTTACATCAATGCTTGACTACTGTAATGCGCTCTACCTCGGGATCGTGGGGGGATCTCTCTGCAGACTGTAGCTGGTGCAGAACGCAGCTGCCCAGTTACTTACTGGGCAGCCTAAATTGTGCCATATTACACTGGTACTGCATGATCTGCACTGGCTGCCGGTCAGGTGGAGGATCCTCTTTAAGGTGGGTCTTCTCACCTAAAAGGCCCTACACGGCCAGGGCCCTGGTTACCGGTCAGACCTTCTTGCACAGGCTTTCTTGATCCGCCCCCTCTGCTCCTCCTGTGGGGGCCCCCTGGCGATTCCCAGGACAAGGCTAAAAACGGCTGGCGACAGGGCCTTTAGTGTCACTGCCCTCGTCCTGTGGAATTCGCTACCCTTCTGGGTTAGGGGGGCCCCAACCTTGGAGGTATTCAAGGCCCGCCTTAAGGCCTTCCTATTCGCCCAGGCCTTTCCCGATTCAGCTTTTAATCTATTGGTATAGACATAGTTCTCAGCACCCCTAGTTTTAGCCTACTATCTGTGATAAATTTTATCTTGTGGATTTGATTGTTTAAATGTTCTTTTTCTTTTGTTATTTATGGATTTATTTATGTTTATTTGTTTAACTGATTTGTACGGCACCCAGCACCTCCTGGATTGGGCGTCTTTTAAATAAATATTGCCTTGCCTTTTGGACTCTGATCTGTATTACCCTGGGAAAGAGGGCTCTTCTGTTTCTAAGCAGTGTTTGTCCAAATGGTTGGCCAGCTGCATTACGTTCTGTTACGGGACGTATGACAAGTTACTTCCTGGGGATGCTGAGGGTCATTCCACCAGGGGTATAGCTGTTTCAGCTGCCTGTTTCAGGAACATCTCTGCTGCAGAGATTTGTGCAGCGGTTACTTGGACTTCTGTCCACACCTTTACCGAGCACTACAGTCAGGACGTTTCAGCTGGGTGCAGGACCAGTTTCGGCCTAGCTGTTCTTCAGGGCCTGCTTTCTTAGGCTCTTTCTTCTGCCTTTTTAAGCACTTATAACCGACCCCCATATCCATACCCCCATATTAGGGAGGCAGTATAGCGCAGTGGTCTAAGGCTCTGAGTTGCAAATCTGATGACATCCAGCAGACCAGATCTGGGTTTGAATCCCACAGCTTCCACTTGCATACTGTGTGACCTTGAGCAAATCACTTAACCTCCTTGTGCTCCCAGGTCGCTCCTGTAAAAAAGCTATCAGCTTAGTGTGCTACACCTGGTTAAACAACTAAAAAAAAAAAAAAAAATCCCTCTTATTTGCACTTTAGTCCACCCTGTCGTCTCTGTTTGCCTTGAAAATTGTGTTCTGCCTGCATCTCTTCGTAAATTTCCTTTCCCTTCTTCCATACTGCCCTCCGCAATTTTTCGTTCCCTCCTTCCATTCTTCCTCTCTTTACTCCAATCACTGTAAATCTTGAATATCTATGTTACACTAATGGCTACCAATTACTATTGTGTCACCTTACCATCTAGTGCTACATACTGTTGCCAAGTTATTATATGTGTACCAGTGTTACCAACTGCCACCAACTGTTGCCAAATTGCTGTGTGTCTTCATATCTACTGTAGTTAACTGTTGCATTGTTAGCCAGTGTGATCCACCTGTAATCCCTCCTGCTCTCATTGTATGCAAGTAAGCAAACTGTATTCCAGCATTGTAACATTTCTCTGTATTCTATCCCATTGTTCCCTAACCCCCAGGTCACACCGGGAGACAAGCAACTTGTTGCTCAACGTGCCTTCCTGGTGAAACATTTCAATAAATAAATAAAAATAAATGAGGCTGTTGGTTCCAGCTACTCAGACTAGCTTTCCTGATGTCAGAACTGGTTGGGACTCGTTTCATAGGTGTGGCCTGCTGCAAGAGATGCCCCCAACATCAGATAGTACAGTTATGTAAGAATTTGCCATAGCAGTCAGTCTGCAAAGGGATCTCTTTCAGCAGGCCATGCCATCCCTCCCTCCCTCCTTTCCCCAGCTCTGGTAGCTCTTTTTGTTGCCTATGGATTCCTCTTTACTTCCATTTTGGCAGGAACCTTCAGCACCTCCTTGGTTCCTCAGCAGGAGACACTTTGCTCTGGTCTCCGGCAGGAGAACTGAGGAGGGAGCGGGAGCTGCCCACTCTTATAGGGTTGGCCAACTTCATAGGGTGACGTCAGAGTGGGCAGCCCCCAGATAGACTACTAGCTAAAAAAGTTTCCGGGTGGTCCTAGTGCCTGATAGTGGTAGTTCCATAGGTGTGGCCTGCTGCAAGAGATCCCCTCTCAGATCTACTATTACGGTAAGTTCTTTCGTAACTGTACTTTCCTCACATCCCTTCTATTCCCCCTTCTAGCTTTGTTACATGCCCTCTTCTTTTGTTGCACTTCGTCATTTGAAACAGGCTCCCCACCTATACCTTGTGCATTCCAATGAGGTACTTTTAGGTCTCTGTCATGTCCCCTCTGTCCCTTCTCTCCTCCAGGTTGTACATATTGAGATCCCACAGTCTCCCCTAGAGTTTTTCATGCAACCCATGCACCATTTTAGTTGCCCTCCTCTGGACTGCCTCTACCATGTTCATGTCTTTTCTGAGATGTGGACTCTGGAACTGTACACAGTAATCCAGGTGTGGTCTCACCAAAGATATATACAGTGGTAATATCACATCCCTCCTGCTTGTGACACCTTTCCCTATGTACCCCAGCATTCTGCTGGCCCTGCTCACTATCTTACCACACTGCTGTACGACTTTGAGGATATCAGATATTATAGCCCCAAGGTCCCATTCCTTCTTAGTGACCTTAGTTCTTAAAAACGGCACCAACTTCATCTCTCAGCCCCATGATAAACATCTTTTAGTTTTCATCCACGGATTCTGGATCCCAGTTTACTAAATCTTGGTTGCAGAGTCCAGTGAAGTAACCCCCCCAGCTGCAAAACTCAAGCAGCCCCACTTGCAACAAATAGTACTATAAAATATACACAGAAAAGAACATGAATGTGTATCTTTTGAGGAACATCTACATTTTATTGTGTCTGGATTTATAGTTAACTTCTGTAATTCTAAGTGCTTGAAATGAGTGAATAATGCCTGCCCATTTTATATGTGCCTTAGGTATTCACGGGGAAGGCTCCACATTTTCAACACTGTTTGGCCTTTTGATGTGGGAAGTTATATTCATGGATGGAATAGCTGATGTTTTCAGAAACCCATATCAGGTATAAAATGTATTTATAACACGTTTGCACTTTTTCTGCATATAAGCGGAAGAACTTTGATTTTCCCAGACTGTCTACTTCAGAGTTGTTTGTTCTTCCTTCATAACCCCACCCCCCACCCTACCTCAACAACAACACCACCAACATGTCAGGTTTACACCAGCAATATCTTGCTGGTAGTCCCTGAAAAAAAAGGCTATTATTAAAAATTGGTTCTAACTCTGTCACACCTTATCTCCGACTGTGGCATGAAGTCATGAACCAAATGTATGCCATGGAGAAACTGATTTGTGCCATGCAAAACCAGGACAAAATATTCCGAAGTAGATGGCTGTCTTGACTCTCTACATATTGACTAAATGCCCTACCTTCATTCCTTGATAGGTGATACTTCCTGATCCTGCCTCCAGCTTGGAGATGTGGGACTCGTGTTGCTTTTCCTTTCTTAGTCTGCATACCTGTCGATCATGCACTTAGCACTTACCTGACTTTGTTTTTGAATTTTCTCACTCTCATAGCCAAATACGACCTAGAAGCCCATGTGACTGCTTTATTTATTTCAGTTTTGCACAACAAGATTGCGTCATTTAGGTGTAATACCTAGTTTACAGAAGCATCCTAGGGAAACAGTTACAGCAGCAGAGGTTTCTGCTGTACATATTAGGCCCTGTACACACTAGGGAGCTTAAAACGGTTAAGCTGCCTTAAACCGTTTTAAGCTCTTGGAACACAGTTTGCATACACACTGTAACACTGCTGAAACCATGTTACAACCGTGTTCTAAAATTGCGTTAAAACTCTCCTAGGAGGTAGTCTTTAGCACGGTTTTAGATAAACACGGTTGCCTTAATCAGTGTTAACAGCAGTGTGTATGCAATTCATGCTTTAACATGGGTTAAGGCAATGTCCTAAGCGAAAAGTCATTTTTTTTTAGCTGCAGAATGAATAAAAAAGACTTTACAGGTATTGCTGAGCTGCCAAAGAATCACTGATTCCATTGATGTACTTTTTTTCAGTGATTCATTTTGCTGCCCAATCACAAGTATCCCATCATGCACTGTGGCACACATAATGCTTTGAGATGGTGCTGCAGTCATGCCTGGGAACCCACCCGGGTTTAAAATGTTTTAAAATTGGTCCCTAGTGTGTACAAGACCTTAAAGAAAATGTTTTGGAGAATACGGTAAACAAGATGTGAGTAATAACGAAATTATATACCAGGCAGACGGCAAATACAGATCATATGAACATACGAATGCGCCAGCAGAAACAGACCACCCGGTCTATCGAGGTCTGCTCGAGTGTGCAGCCAGCACCCCTAGTTTGCAGCTGCCCCACCCCCTTCCCTTTGTCATCCCACTGCCGCCCCCCAACCTCACTCTCCCCTGTCCCATGCCCTTTTAAAGCTGTTCACAGATTTACATGATACCACCCATTCTGGTAATGCATTCCATTTTGCTACCACCCTCTCTGTGAAATAGTGTTTCCTCATTCCCCTCCTAAATCTTCCCCCCTCTATTCTTAGCCTGTGCCCCCTGGTACATGTATAGAGTTAAAATCCTGTATCTAGGACTTAAGGATGGAGTAGGGGGTTGTGGAATCCAAAGGGGAATATGTAATTTTATGTACTTTTGAAAACTAGAACTAAAAATGTCTCGTCATCTTGTCTATAATACTTTGTGCCTTCTCAGAATGTAAGTGATTTATTTTCACAAGTTTGCACTGACCAAGTCACTCCATAACTAAGAAAATCGCTCTGGGCAAACCAGTGAAAATAAATAATTGACATGCTGGATGAATGCATGAAGTATTTGATTTATACCTCAGTCACTCAGAAATAAATATTGTGGTAGTGATTGACATAGTAAGTGTGGAAGTGATATAGGCAGGGATGTTATTTCTGCTTGGCCCACCTAGTCATCCCAGATGGTCCCTACCTAGTGTGCCTTCACAGACCCTAACTGGACTCTGATGACCCTCCCTCCTCCCTGCCTATTCACTAATATTCTTATGTCTATCTCATGCATGCTTGAAGCCCCTACCTTTTTCAACTCCCACCACCTCACCACCTGTACTGGCAGTCTAAGTGTCTACCACTCTTTCATTGTAGTAGTACTTCCTCATATCCCTCTTTAAACTCTGCCCCCCACTACAACTTCATCACATGCCCTCTGGTCCTGGTGCTCTTCTTCCTTTGAAAGAGACTCCACTCCTGCACCCTGTTCACCCTGTGAGGTACTTGTAGGTCTCTATTATGTCCTCTCTCGCTGTCCTCACTTGCAGGGTGTACATTTTGAGATACCTCGGTCTCTCCTCATATGGCTTTTGGTGCAACCCCTGTACCATTTTAGTTGCCCTCTTCTGGACTGCATCCACCCTGTCTATGTCTTTTCTGAGGTGCAACCTCCAGAACTGGACACAATACTCCAGGTGGGGTCTCACCAGTGACCAATACAGTGGCAACATCACCTCCCCTCTCCTTCTGTTGATAACTCTCCCATTGCTCCCAGAGTCACACTGGCACTACCCACTGCTTTGTCACACTGCCCTGCCACTTTGAGGTCATCAGGTATGATAACCCCATGGGCCCTTTCCTGCTTAGTGACTGACAGTATCTCCGTTGCAATCCCGTACTCACTTCCTTGGTTCCTTGCCCTAGGTGTATAATTTTGCACTTTTTGGCATTGAACTTCAACTGCCATGTTTTTGACCACTCCTCGAACTTCCCAAGATCCCTATGCATTCTTTCCACCCCCCTCTTAAGTATTCACCCAATTATAGATTTTGGCATCATCTGCAAAAAGGTTTACCTTCCCTTCAAACCCCAGGAAATCTTTACTATATTCTGACATACGCTGCTGACCCGGCTTCAGGACATACAGTTCCTTCACAGAGCAAAGATAAGCTGAAGGAACCAGAGGGGAAGCCTTCGGACTAGGGCAAAACTCTCCCAAGCATGAAGAGAAACGCAGAACCGGACACTGAAAAGAAAAGGAAAGCATACAGTGCAAGAACCGATGGTTCCATCCGCTGAGCAAATTGCAGACGCATTCAGGATCATTCAGCTGCTGCAGTCCAGTACTTCGGTTCCGGTTCCCCAGAAGGAACCACAATTGGTTCTAACACTGGTTTCTTCTGCTCCTCCCAGTCCATTTGAAAATTAACCTTACTATAAAGATGAGGAAGAAGAGGAGGAGGAAGAATATTATGGGAGCCTGTTGAACCAGAGGTTCCCCAGAGAGAGAGAGAGAGAGAGAGAGAGAGAGAGAGAGAGGAGTTTGAATCTCTTCCCAGACGTCCCAAGGAGTATTCTTCACATTTTTCCTTTATAAGGAAGGTTGCAGAGGCTTTAGACTTTCCCACTCAAGAAACTACTAAGGAGGAGGAGGAGCCGGATTACATAGAGATGATGGGCGTGCCAGCAACTAAAAGATTGCTTCTCCCTGTCCATAAATCTCTGAAAAGACGAGCTGCCAAGATTCTGCATACTCCCACTTCTATCCCTCCTGTGGATAAGAAGATGGAAAGAAAATACTTATTTGCCAAAGGAGGAGCTGACTTTCTCCTAGGCCATCCCAGTCACCAAGGGGGTAGTACAGGCAGCTGCCTGTGATAAAGCAGGCATACCTCTGTTTTCCCATCCCCCTGAAAAGGATTCCAGGAGGATGGATTCAGTGACCAAAAAGGCCTATTTGGGAACCTCCCTGGCCATTAGGCAACTTCCTATATGGCTTATGTTTCCAGGTATCAGAAGAATCTGTGGAATTCAGTAATGGAGGTGGCCAAGGCAGCCCCCTCTCCACTGGCAAATGACTTTATGGAAGCTGCAAAGTGTGGTATTAAAGCTTCCAAGTACCAGTTCCGCATGGCAGTGGATTCTAATGACACTGTGGCCAGGGTGATGGCAGCCTCAGTGTCCCTGAGGCAGTTTGTTTGGTTCAGGGCCATTAACCTGTCCCAGGACACACAGGCTAAGTCCCTGGATTTTCCCCTGTGAGCCAGCCTCTTTGTTTGGTGAACAGATAGAGGCCTACTCAAAGAAGATGGATGATTACAAAGTTGCCTGTAAAAGTGCAGCTGCTAAAGAGAGAGCATCCACCCCCACCCCACCCCAGAAACATCAGAGCAGGAGAGGTAGGGGAAGGCCTTACCCCCGGCCTTTCTGCTAGACCAAGGCTTTCCCAGCCTACCAGCAGCAGATAGGATATTTCAGAGACAGGGGAAGAAGGGGCAGCATTCCTGCTGGACCCAATCCCCAGCCCAGTGCTCAAGCAAAATAGAACCCCTGATGTGCTTGTCAGGGTCGCCTCCTCAGTTCCAGTAGGGGGCAGGCAGGCAGACTTACCACTTCCAGGCATGGAAAACATCACCACAGACAAATTGGTCCTGGAAGTGGTAAGACAGGGCCTTTCTTTCAACTTCAAGACCTGCCACCCCAGCAGAAAAAGTACTACTGGAATCAGAAGTAACCAACCTTTTCCTCGAGAAGCAGTAGAACCAGTTCCCCTGGATCAGAGGGGACAATGTCTGTACTCAAGGTACTTCCTAACACTAAAGAAAACTGGGAAGTGTTGACCCATACTAGATCTCAGACACTTGAACAGACACCTTACAAAGCCAAAGTTCAAGAAGGTCACTGGCAACTAATTCTCCCCACATTCGGGCAGGGAGACTGGTTGGCATCACTAGACCTCAAGGACACATACTTCCATATTCCTGTCAGGCAATCCTGCAGAAAGTGTCTCAGATTCAGATTGCCATCAGGCCATTATCAGTTCAGAGCCCTGCCCTCCGGCTTGACCTCTGCTCTAAGAGCATTCGCAAAGTGCCTGGCAGTGGTGGTGGCACATTTGAGAAGGCAGAGGGTGACAGTGTTCCCTTACTTAGATGACTGGATAGTCATGGGACAGTCTCCTCAGCAGGTAAGAGATGCTTTAACCCTTACACAGGACACCCTGCAGTCTCTGGAGTTCCTGGTAAACCTGAAAAAGTCAGTCTTGTAGTCGGTTCAGCTCCTGGAGTTCATAGGAGCAGAGTTGGATACATTGCAGGGAAAGGCATTCCTCCCCCAAGGAAGGGTGAACAATTTGGTGCAATTGGTAAGTTCCTTCCGGCTCCACATCCCAGACCAGCAAGGCATTTGCTGCAGCTGTTAGGCCAAATGGCAGCCATAACAGCAACAGTACCAGGAGCCAGTGGCTTCGGCAGGAATCTCTGTTCCACATAAACCTGCTGGAACTCAGGGCAGTTCTTCTGGGCATCCAGTCCTTCGCAGCAATGCTTCAGGGCGAGGTAGAACAAGTCAGAACAGACAATACAACTACCATGTACTACATATACAAGCAAGGGGGCACAAGGTCAACCTTGCTGTGCCCGGAAACTATGAAAATCTGGAGTCTGGCTTACTCTCTCAGAACTTCCCTGTCAGCAGTTCATCTTCCAGGGAAGGACAATGTCCTGGCAGATGCCCTCAGCAGGATCAGCCAGAACCACCACGAGTGGTCTCTGAACAGGCAGGTAATTCAAACTGTTTTCAGAATGTGGGGCACCTCAGA
Organism: Neoceratodus forsteri; assembly: GCA_016271365.2. NCBI lineage: Eukaryota > Metazoa > Chordata > Ceratodontiformes > Ceratodontidae > Neoceratodus > Neoceratodus forsteri. Next base: position 1,422,715,226 of record CM028129.1, read on the forward strand.
GTTGAACCTCTTTGCGTCCCCAGACAGTCATCAGTTGGCACAGTACTGTTGCAGGCCTTCCACACTGGACACGGTGCCAATGGATGCACTTCCGCTGGATTGGACAGTGAAGTTCCTGTATGCCTTCCCTCCATTCCCTTTGCTGCCCAGGGTACTGAACAAGTTCAGGACTCGGCCATCAACAATGATTCTCATAGCACCAGACTGGGCCAGGCAGACTTAGTACTCGCTGACTCCTGACCCTGTCAATCTCCAGCTGGATTCACCCTCCCAGGAGGCACAACCTGCTGACAGCCTCCCAGGGTAGGATCCTGTACCCCAATCTCAGATCCCTCAGACTCAGGGCCTGGCTCTTGAAGGCTTAGAATATGCTAGTCTGCATCTCTCTGAAGGGGTCCTGGAGGTTCTTAGGGTCTCTAGAAAGCCCTCTACCAGGAAGGCTTATACTTCCAAGTAGAAGAGGTTCTCCATTTGGTGCCAGCAGAAGGACATAGATCCTTATCGGGCTGGTCTGTCAGTCTTGTTGGACTATTTGGCCCATCTCCATTCCCGTGGGCTGAAGCCATCTACTCTCAAGGTACACTTGGCAGCTGTTTCAGCCTATCTGTCAGCAGGGAAGGGCTCTTCCCTGGCCTCCAACCCAATTTTCAGGAAGTTTTTTAAGGGACTGCTGCATCTGCACCCCCCACACAGGGAACCGACCTCTTCATGGGACCTGAATATATGCACTGCACAGCTGATGCAGCCCCCCTTTGAGCCAGTGTCTTCGGCAGATAGCTCAAGTACGTGACTTGGAAAACAGTGATCTTCTTCAAGCCAATCTCTTGCAGCAGGCCATAACACATGGGGTATCCAGCCGTAGGCATCACTTCCTCCGCATGATTTCCCAGCAGTCTTTCCTGAGGTTTCCCCTTCCTGTCACCTGATGTGCTCTTGCACATATATAAAGTGGGAGGCCACGATACTCCTCAATTCTTTTCCAACCGTGACCAAGTCAACATCAAGTTCTCCTTCAAGAGTACCAGCTTTCTACAGTTCATCTGATGAGTTCTACAGTCACCTAAGAGTTCATCTACTGATGTCTTCAGAACTCTTGTTTTGGAAATGTTCCTGTGGCCAGAGAATCGCATCTGAAGACCTCCACGAAGTGTGTGTTCGGTGCCTTGGTCCAGAGCATGACACCAGGGAGTGTATCCTCTGCCGCTGGTTCAATAAGACCACCAAGCTCTGAAGGCTCCAGCAGCTAAGGAAGTACCTCATGGAGCAGAAGGTAGCCCTTTTGGAGCAGCAGCAGTGCTCCACTGCAGGGGAGTCTTCAACCTCATCCTTGGGATCTCAGAGGGGTGAACTCATCGTCAGCTGAGCTTGGGGCCAGGAGGAAACATTCCTCTAAGACAGAAAATGTGTCCCCCGCGCCGCCATCTTCATCGTCGAAGGCCTTGAGCTCCTCAGCAAAGGTAAGTAGGAAGGCTCACACTGAACACACACCATCTTCTCCACTGTCAATGGTAGTGGGCCCCTCCAGGTCATCGACGTGTCTTCCGTCAACGTCCACAGTTGTGCTGCAGCTTCCACCGCTGCCTCCGCCAACTTGCATAGTCTGCTATCGTCTGTTGATAATAGCTGTGTCTGCTCCGACTGTCCTTCCATCAGCTGAGTGTTCACTGGTCCTCCCATTGACGGGGCACTCTAGCCACTCCTCGGCTGCTCTGTCGACGGTGCTCCCGTTGACGGCCCATTCTGGCTGTTTCTCGTCGACAGTGGACCCTTTGGCTTCTCTTTCCATTTAGTTGACGGTTCTCCTGTCAACGGGAATTACATGCTTGCCTACCTCATCGACGGAGTGCCCATCGTCGATCATGGTACCGCCTCAAACGGCTTGGGGGACGACCTCTTTGTTTTTTTAACTTTATGTTTATTATTTTATGACAAACATACAGTTTGGTTATGCTAGCACAGATATTACATTGACATCACTATACTCTATGAGGGCGCCACTCCTCTTAATATATATTTATTCTAACCATATTGTGCTATTAGATACGTCATTACGGGGGAGAATAATTCTGTAGATACAATTCAAGTCCTTATCAATATTGCTGTACTTCAAGCCCATGAGCTGCATGGATAAAGTTTCACAAAGTCTCTTTTTTATTGTCCATCATATCCCACCCTGCACATAGGAAAGGAAAATTAACTTCCATGCTTTTCCATTAATAGTCACACTTATGTGTGTGTACATTTGATAGAGGTTAGTGTACCAGAGCTTACTAGTTGTAAATTTTAGTGCTACCTTTAGAGAAAAGGGACCAGGAAAAGGTCCTGCATTAGATAATCTAATATTCTAAATAGACCAGTTGCACATAAAATAGCTAAGTCCAGCCAATTGTCCCCTGCAGATAAGTATTTAAAGAAACACACCCTTTAGTGCAGCCATAATTGTGGTTAACAGAACACATTTACAAGTGAGAACAGTACAGGTTATACAGGTCTCTCATCTGAGGGAGAAATCTCCTCCAGTCTGAATTAATGTCCAAAACAAACAGTGTAACTCACTAATCCAGCAAAAATTACAGCAGGTGTGCTTTATCAACATATTTTATATTATTCCATATTCTTACTTCTGGTGGGACTAGCCAAAGCATCAAAAATAATTTAACTACGTTTCTATTTATCAGATATTTTACCTTTTGCTTAGGCATAACTAGTGAACCACCAGACAATACAGCACCTCGTTAAAAGTCCTGAATGACTCAAGTGTCCTCCTCGTCCGATGAAGTTTCATCAGGCTCTGCTGTTCGGATCCTGGAGACTGCGTGCAATTGACTCCATTTCAGGGTATCTTTAGGATCAGCAAATATATAGTTTTTTCACTTGATGCGCCACGCGTAGTCGAGCCAGAAAAATAATGCCATGTGAAACTGAGGCCTCTCGTAACATAGCTCGAATGCCATCAAACTGTTTTCTCTTCTGCCTGGTCGTGTAGCTGATGGGGAAAAGTCAAACACTCTGGACATCCTGAAAGAGTCTCTTTTGTGGTACCACCAATAGAAGGTAATCATGGGTGCCTGTACCATCCTTCACTATCGGGGGGGATGACCTCTTTGAGTGCTCCCCCATCCTCTATTTTGGGGTCTTATGTACACCTCACCATACCAACAAGCTGGCTGGGTCCCTTTCCCTGCTCTCCTCCAGATGGCCCTTCCTTTTTCGATATTATGGTGCATCTGCAGAAAACCTTCAGTTTCCAAACTATGGAACAGGATTCCTTAAGAAGCAAGTTGGCCGGCCAGACTTGTGGTGCTGAGGGTTGAGGCGCTGGACGCTACACCTCGTGTCACGCCGGCGACCCGGGTTTGGGAATGAGCCCAGGTTGTCGGGGGTCGGCAGGGGAGGGAAGAGATTGAGCATCTGATGGACTACTCTCTCTTTCTGGGGAGGGTTCAGGGGAGCGTCTGCTTGTGGGAGCGGCCTCTGGCGGTGGCCGTGGGCGTTGACGTAGTGGCGCGGCATATGCTGGGGCGGAGCTGTGACATGACGTTGCCTTGCAAAGTCGAGCTCCGCAGGGGAGGGAGTAACTAAAGTAGAAAATTCCCGCCAATGGAGATAGGCGAAGGTACCACAGACCCCGGGCAGCCACACTCCAAGGCCGGGCACCTCTCCTGGAGCCCCCCTCCGCCCCAACCACCTGGCAAATTAGATTATAGATAGAGCGCCCTGGGAGGATAGAGTGGCTCTACCTCGGAGGTTGCAGAGCTGGGGGGGGTCTGCCAGGGTGATTTAGGTGAGGAGAAGGGTGCTTCAGGCAGGCGGTAGAGCTCCGGTGGTCAGTGGATACCAGAGAGAGTTACCCACCGGCAGAGCTATAAACAGAGTTCGAAAAAAAAGAAGCAAGTTGGCCAATTACCTGGGTCTTCCTGATAGCCCCTCACTAGTCATCCCTCCCCTTGTGGATGCTTTTGAGGAGGCCATGTTGACTGCCTGGCAACAACCATTCCAAATCCCCTCTACTCCTCGCAAGGCAGACAGACTTTATAGGGCCCCTGTGGACCACCCTTCTCTTTCTATGCCTTGACAGGCAGATTCTATAGTTAAAAATGTGGCTTATAGCTGGCCCAGTGGTGCTGAGGGTTGAGGCGCTGGCTGCCCCACCCTCTCCACACCGGTGACCCAGGTTCGGGAGCGGACTCGGGTCGCTGGAGGGTCAGCCGGGGGGAGATGGGCTTGAGTGTCCGACAACAGCTCGCCTTCTCCGGAGAGGGTTGCGGCCACAGCCCGCACACTTGTCTGACTCCGAGCGGCCGCTCAGAATACTGCAAGCCCCAATCGCATGGGAACGGGCGGCCGCCTTACAGTGTGGACGTCGGCACTTGGCGCCTTGACGTCAGGGGTTGCACACTGTGGGGGAGGGAAGAAATGAGGAAACACACCTGCTGGCTCCGGGAAGACGGACTTCCCGGAGCGTGCCTCCGATGTGCCCCCCTCACCGGGACCACCACCTCAGCCTGATGAGATGAAGGATTACGGGGTGAAGGCTCCGCCTTGTCCCCGCTTGGTGGGAAAACCGAAGCTCCATGGAGGAGCAAGGGGTGAATCTGGGTGGGCGTGTGGCAGGAGGATGACTCATTGAATGTCCCAAAGGGTCGGGGCCAGCAGGCAGTAAGGAGGGGATAAATAGTAATTTCAAAAAAAAAAATGTGGCTCATGATAGATCTTCAAGACCGCAACGCATGAGTGCTTAACCCCCAGGTGAAGAATCCAAGAAACTGGGTGTCACGGGAAAGAAGGGTATATGCTTTGACTACTTTGTCCCATCACATTTTGAACTATATGGGCCATCTCCTCAAATATCAGGAAGAGATCCTTAAGGCCACTCAAGCATCGGTCCAGTCCCTTCCACTTGGCCAGCCTCGAGGACCTTGATGCAAAGCTTTCCACTGCTGCAGCTGTCTGCCACCACCCACTCAGGGCTACCTGTGATGCCTTTGATTCTCCGGCTAGGGCCTCCCTGCAGATGTTTGCTTCAGACGCCATGCATGGCTGAGGGTTTCCAGATTCTCGTAGGATGTCCAACAATCCATCCTTAATGCCCCCTTTAAAGGGGACAAATGTTTTGGGCCACAGACCCAAGACATTCTAAAAGACCTTCAAGTCTCAGGTCGTATCCTTCAGTCTGTTCTAACCCTATATCATTGCCCTCAGGCGAAGCCTGCATACAAGGGATCATTTCAGGGCCACTCTTCCAAGGGTAAACCTACTATTCAGCAGCAGCCTGCTTACAAACACAAGGCTTAGTTAGCCCTGCCAGGCCTCAGAACTGCCCAAAGGCATCCCGGTATGTCTCTGATGCCCTTCAGCAGGGCCAACCCTTGGCTTGAAGGCCTGTCTCCAGCCGTGGAGGCAGAGCCCCCTCTCCTCAGCCATTGGGGACAGGTTCTCCCTGTACCTCAGAGGTTGGCAAAGGATTACATCAGACTTGTGGATCCTTCAGTTGATCCAGTATGGTCATACATTGGACTTGACCAGGCCTCCTTTTACCTCCTCGGGTCTCACACTACCCTTCAGACCATGCTGTAGTAGTGCAAGCAGAAATAGATGCTCTGTTACAAAAACATGCCATAGAACCAGTTCCCACCCATCAAAGAGGCTCGGGATATTACTTCTGGTTTTTTCTGGTTTCCAAATGGACGGGGGACTTAGGGCCCATTCTAGATCTCAGAGGTCTCAACTTCTGTATAAGGTACAAGAAGTTCAGGATGGTGACATTGCCCACTCTGCTTCCCCTGTTAAATACGGGGGACTGGCTCTGTTCCCTGGACATGAAGGACTTGTACCTTCATATCCTGATGCACCCCGCCCACAGTCGGTTCTTACGATTCCAGTTTTAGGGCCGTCATTTTCAGTTTCAGTCCCTCCCTTTCGGTCTTTCTTCGGCCCCCAGGGTATTTATGAAGTGCCTGGCAGCAATGGCAAGGGCCCTTAGCCAGGAGGGTCTGTACATCTTTCCATACCTGGACGACTGGCTCCTAAAGGCATCCACACGTCCCATGCTGGAATACACCCTGACCTGCACCCTAGAGATGTTCTTCATGGTGGGCATCATGGTCAACTTCCCATAATTTATGACGAACCCATCACAAACTCTCCAGTATATAGGAGCAGTACTAGACACCTCTCAGGGCATGACATTTCTTCCCGAAACTCGGGTGGATGCCATACTGACTGTCATTCTGCGTTTAGAGACTTGTCGGTATATCTCAGCAAGGGACTACCTTCGACTCCTGAGACATTTGGCAGCTACTGTCCTGTCCCCATTGTTGTTCATGCCAGACTTTGTATGAGGAAGTCCAGGGACAGTCTTCTGTGGGGCATGTCATTCCATCCCCGGGTCCCAGACCTCATTCTAACGACGGATGCCTCCTTGATGGGCTGGGGTGCCCATCTTTAAGGGGTTCAGTCCCAGGGCTCTTGGACAGTGCTGGAAGCTCATCTTCACATCAATGTCCAATGTCCTGGAAATGAGGGCTGTTCTGTATGCCTTACAAGCGTTCAAGACATTACTCCCTCAGGGGTGCCTTCAAGTGCAATCGGGCACTTCCACGGTAGTTCACTACCTGAACAAGCAGGTGGTACCCATTCATACCCTCTGTGCCGAGAATCCATGAGGGTGTCGCATTGGGTGATCCAGAGAGGCATTTAACTTCTGGTGGTCTACATTCCAGGGGTTTCAAATACCCTAGTGGATGCCCTGAGCAGAACTCATGCTTCGGCTCACAAATGGGAGCTCCACCCAGACGTCTTGGCCGATGTCTTCCTCCGGTTGGGTTGCCCAGAGTTAGACCTGTTTGCCTCTCGGCAAAATGCAAAACTGCCTCTCTACTGCTCTCTAGAGCAAGGTCCTGGAACTTTATGGCTGGACGCCTCATCTCGTTCCAGCCCACTCTTCCAGGGGTACAGATGCCTTCCTAGCAGCTGCCAGAGATATTCCTTTGTTAGAAACTTGTAAAGCAGCTACCTGGAAAACTGTTCACACATTTACTAAGCACTATTGCCTGGACACCCAGGCTAGAAGTGATGCCAAATTTGGCACATCAGTATTGTAGAGCTTGTTACCTAAGTAGGTTCTCTGCCTGCCTCCAAAGGTACTGCTTGGGTAGTTTGCAGATGTCAGAATACAGTAAAGATTTCCTGGGGTTTGAAGAAAAAATTACTTACCATAGTAATTTTGTTTCTTCCAAGGGAATCTTTACTGTATTCTGAGCTCCCACCCTACCTCCCCTACTAGAACCTAGTGGGTACTGCATTCCAGCTGTCCATATTATTGATGAAACCTGTTTAAATTGGTTGTTTTTTTGGGCATCTGTGACTTGAGTCTTTGGGATGCCACAGTTGTTAAAAGGGGGAACTATTTATTGGTGGGTGAATTTGTTTTTTCTTTAGGATAGTATAGTTGGTATTCTTTTATGCTTGCTTCATAAGAATCTGATGGTTCCATAGAATGCACCAAGGACAGTGGTTTGAAAACAAAGCTCGAGCCTATCAACGTTCCACTATTAGCATAGGTTCTATTAACTCATTTCTCTCCAGGGCAGTTGAATGGTGAAGGCTAACTGCATATGTCAGAATACAGTAAAGATTCCCTTGGAAGAAACAAGATTAATATGGTAAGTAATTATTTTCTTCCAGTTCCTCTGTAATGTCACTTATGAAGACGTTAAAGAGGGCTGTTCCCAGTACTGAGCCCTGCAGCACCCAACTGGTCACTGTTCCATCCTTAGAGTGAGTGCTGTTAACCACTACCCTCTGTTGCCTATCCGTTATCCAGTTTCTAGCCCAGTTCACTACTTTGGATCCCACCCCTAGGCTGCAGTCTTCTGTGCCGCACAGTGTTGCCGGCCTTACTAAAGCCCAGATAGGCCACTTCTGCTGCCCTCCCCGATCTATTTCCTGGTTGCCCAGTCAATGAAATCAGTCAGGTTCTTCTGACATGACGCCCGAATCCATGTTGGCTTTGGTCTTCAGCTCATTTGATTCAAAATACTCTACCAGTCTTTCCTTTAACAGTGTTTCCATTAATTTCCCCACAACTGAGGTGATGCTCATCGGGCTATAGTTGCTAGCCTTTTCCCTCCTGATGCTCTTATGTAGAGGGACCACGTCATATAGGGCCTTTGGCCTATAGCTTGCTTTGTGCTTGGCTCTGTGGGCCATACACAAAGCAAAAGACCTGTTGCACACTGCCCGAGGTCTATAGTGTGCTTTGTGCATTATACACAAAGCACCAGATTGTCACACTGCGGGCCATATGCAAATTACCAGTCCCGTCGCACACTGCATGAGGCCTGTAGTGTGCTTTGCATATGGCCCTCTGCATCATACATAAAGCACCAGCTCTGTTGCACTGCGGGTCATACACAAAGCACCAAACATGTCGCACACTGCATGAGGTCTGTAATGTGCTTTGTGAATGACCCTCTTGGTCATACACAAAGCACCAGATCTGTCGTACTGTGGACCATACACAAAGCACCAGACTCATCACACACTGCATGAGGTGTAGAGTGTGCTTTGCACGTGGCTGTCTGGGTCATGCACAGAGCACCAGATCTGTTGCAGTGAGTTCCATACTCAAAGCACCAGACCTGTCGCACGCTGTATGAAGCCTATAGTGTGCTTTGTGCATGGCCCTGCGGGTCATACACAGAGCATCAGATCCATTGCACAGCAGGTCAGACACAAAGAACCAGATCTGTCTACACTACATGAAGCTTATGTTATGTTTTTTTGTGTAATCCTGAGGGTCATACGAAAAGCACTGGAAAATAGCCCTGAATATGATGGGATTTTTTTTCAGTTGGGATTGACTTATAAAATCAGTCATGAATGGGGGAAAAAAAAGTAGCATTTTCTTTTCTGTTTCTGATACCTGGTGCCCAGTCTCAGTGTCAGATACCCTCCCCCACCCACCAAACATCTTCCTCACTAAAACAAACCAGCAGAGGGTGCCAACCCCATCTCTTGTACCCCCTCCTGCTCACCTTATCTGTAAGTGTCCCAGCTGCGGACACCCAACCCCACCACTGGTACTCTCCCTTCTGATCTGTTAAGAAACCGTTAGCAGCCAGCCCAATGGCCTCGAGGGCGTAGGCACTGCACGCCTTACCTTCTGCCACACCGGTGACCCGGGATCGGGAATGGACTCTAGTGGGTGGGGGTCAGCCGAGGTCAGACAAGATCGAGCGTCAAAGGAATTGCTTTCCTCTCCTGGGAGGAGCAGAGGGTTGTTGGGCTCAGCCTTAGACTGCTGCCCGGTGGAGGCTTGATGGCAGTGCAGTTTTGGGTGGCACAAAGGGAGGGCCTGTGGGTACATCATGCATGTATGCCTCCACATACACACCTTGATGTCCTGTGGCAGAGTGGAGAAGAAAAGCAAGAAAACCGGTGTTGGGGACTTCAAGAAGCCCTGCCCACCTGTCCCCGAGTTCATGTAGTTGCCAGGGACCCTGGTCCCTCTGGATATTTGCACGGGGGGGATGGAGGATGGCCTTCCCTCCTCCAGACCTGCCATGGGCTAAGGCCGTTGGGGAACATGACCAGGTGAATCCTGGGGGGACACAGTCATTGGCTTTGGGGGTGGGGACAGGGCTGAGCAGCTGCTCCAAGACAAGGAGAATGAAATACAGGTGCCTGTCTTGCTGCCAGTACTCCCTCAAATGCCTGCCTCATATGAAAATACCTCGGTAGTTGGTGTGCAGTCCCGCTGCTGGTACCCCCAGTCCTGCATATTCAATCTGTAAATATCCCAGCAGTGGAATCACACCACTGGTATCCTCTTGCCCGATTGGCAAGAGTTGATTTGCCACTCCAGTGGTTATCTAGTAAAGTGTCCCTTCTAATGAAGGTGATTAGGAGCTGTTCCACCACTCTGGTGGCTCTCAAATAACGTGTGCCCTCGAATAAGGGGGACTAGGAGCTGATCTGCCACTTTGGCAGCTCTCACATAAAGTGTCTGGCCCCCACATAACTGGGAGCTGATCTGTTTGTCCGGTGGCTCTCACAGAAAGTGTCCCCCTCAGATGAGGGTGACCAGGAAAATGTCTGTTGTGGCATTAAGTCCACCACCTCCCACCCACATGATCTGTAGGTACTGGCAGCAGGGTTGTGCACCAATCCCTTTATGTTTAACTAAATGACAGTGGTGAGTGCCTAGCCCCACAGCCAGCATCCCCTCACCCAACTGCTCCTTGTTTAACTAAATGACACTGGCAGCCAGTGACCAACCCTGCCACTGGTATCCCCCTTCCTGCCTAATCCCTCCATTTTCAACTGAGTGACACTGTATGTTTAACTACATGACACCAGTGGTGGGTGCCCAGCCCAGCCACCAGTATCACTCCTCCTGATCCCTGAATAAAATAAATACTGTTCAACCCCACCACCAGCTCTTCTCCTCCCCCACCATGAAGTGAACCCCCACCCTCTATCACCCATCTCACCCTCCTCCCTGGACAGTAACCACAGCTTGGTTCCTTGTCTCAGATCCTCTATGTCACTCAGAGCAGTTCCTTAGTGTCCCTTTGACGTGCTTTTCTATCTGCAATAAGAAAAAAAAACACTGGAAAGTAAAGTCCAAAAATGCAGCTGGGCATGGGATTGGGATTTAGCTATTTTTTCCTCCTTTTTTTTTAAGCACAACTTGAACAGTTTTGACCACAAATCTTCAGAGTTGCCAAGTTACCACCTGACCACTTAAGTGGCACCTTGTAAATATGACCCGAGATGTAATTTCTCTGGTCTCCCTCAAGAATCAAACTTCAACAGTGATTCATACTCATGGATCAAGGACCGGAAACACTAGGACCCTGCAGGAGTTTTTTTATTACATGGGTGGACTCAACGTTGGCTACTAATGGCACCCACGCACCTCACGTGGTGCTGTGCGCTCCAGCCAGTAACAGTTGCTGGCTCTGTGACACACCTCTCAGTTCTTTTCTTCCTGCCATTGAGTGCGCACCATGGGAGCGATAGCACCACAGTTCGACCGTCGTCAACTGATTTTCTTCTACGTCACCATTGAAAGGTTTCTGTCTATGGTACCACCTTTCGTTTCTTTATTTTTTGTGATGTTGAAATCTGAGAAATCAATAACAGGTGCTAAGAAGAAAGACCATCAGCCCTCCATCGTGCATTGTTGCCCATCATGGTGATGGATCAACATCAGCGGTGCTGGACCTACTTTGTCTTGGCTTATGTCATGGATGCTTGTGATGCCTGCTTCTCTGTGGACCACCACACATTTGAGATCCATGCGTTGGAGTGGGGTTGCTTGATCCCCACCTTAGCACGCAGGCATCACATGCATGAGACCACATTCTGTGGGTCTTTCCACTGGACCCCTTCCTTGCACTTCTTGTCCTGAGGAAGCTTAGGCATCTCGTTGACATTGCCTTGCCAAGGTGTTGGATCCCCTGGGGTAGGTCTTGTGGACAGCTGACTTCTTCAGGGCAGCTGGCTATGCACTTGTCCCAGTCTGGCTGCCCTGTTCAGCAGATGTCCCCAGTAGTGAGGCCGAAGCTATACGCTCGGTCTACACTGGTGGACACATTGGGGTCGTGGCATGGTGCCCCTATCTCCTTCACCATCCGCTGTGTCAGTAGGTGGGGGCAATGCCGGCCGTGACATTGGATCCCCTCCTGAGACAGTTTGTGGTGTCAAGAGAGGAATTGGCAGTAGGGCCAGGCAGTGTCCAGTTGCCAATGTACTGGTGTTGGTCTCTCCCCCGTGTAGACCTCATGGCTCCAGGGGAAGGGTTGACACAGGCCCTGGTGATGGCCATATCACAGGCTGTGGTGTGGGTCCTGGGCCCGACACTAGGCATGGTGCCAGTGTTGCCCCTAGGTCCAGTTTCAGTGCCATTCTCTGCACCTGGATGGCTTCTGATGCCACTCGCGGCATTGGAGATGGACCTGAAAACCGCATCAGACCTTGCACCAGGCCCAGCACTGAGGGCAGTAACGGCTGCAGCGCCAGAGAAGAACCCACATCTAGGCCAGTTACTGGCTCTGTGCCTGGTGCCCAAGACAGCACTGTCGAGAGGCCAGATGATGGCCAGGGCATGGAGTTCTGTCCAGACCCGCAGGCTGATTCCACCACCGTTGAGGACTTGTACAACTCCACTCTGCTCACCTGGGGGTCTTCTCCCCCCCAACCCCATGGGCACCAAGCTGGTCATTCCTGTTCTGTAGATCAACCTTGTTCAAGTCATCCTGCCAGGTCCTCCCCTTGGGCAAGGTCTCCTGAGTACCCATGCAGCCCAGGTATAGTTCATGGAGCCTCTGGGTCCCATTTCCTTCTTGAGCCTATATCACTACTGCCAGCCTGAGATCATTGGCCCTTTGGGACCAATCACATTGAGTCAGCATGGAGGTGTTGCTAGTTGTACCAGAATCATAGGCATGCCAAATGGGTTCAGTTTCAGCCTGGCCCCCTAGCACCACCTATTTTCATGTCCAGCGCCTCCTCTTCATCAGTGGCCTCCTCTAAAGGCATGGAATTTTCCTCTTCACATATCCTCGGTCTCTGAGTACTCCTTGTACCAGAGATTCTTGGCAGACATGGTGCAGGCACTGGACATTGGCACAATTGCTCACTGCAGTACAGTGTACTTTTACCTGGGACTCCTAGGAGATTTCGAACAGGCAAACTGTGTCATCCCTCCCTGACCTAGAATCTTCAAGGAGTGTACAGGGGCATTCTGGAGACATCCTTTTGCATTCCTTCCAGCCTCAAGGGTATTCAAACAACATGAAGTCTTGCTGTATTCTGACATTATGCAGTTAGCCCCAGCACTTGAACTGCTCCGGAGAGGAAGGAGTTAACTCCATGCCAGAGCATAGAAGGTTGAGCTTGAGCTCGGTTCAAACCTCTATCTGCTGCACTTTGAAGTGTAACCGTCAGTTCTAGGGACATGGATATGTTGTTCATCCACACTGTCTGGCAGGTATCCTTGCCGCTTTAAATCTTGCCGGAAGGTCTTCAAGCTGGCTCCTCCCACCCACCCGGGTGGTAAAACTCTCGGCTCCGCCCCATGACGCCAGATCTTCCTTACCGCTTGGAAGCTCAGGTTCCCTCCTTAACGCTCTGCGTATAAGACTGGTTCCTAATTCTTCGGTTTTCCGAATTTAAAAGTGTTTTTGCATTATAGACTTCGGTCTTCTATCCCTCGCGGCTGCGATGGACAAATTGACTCCCGGTTTTCGGAGATGCTCTTGTGGGCAGAAGATGTCTTGGACGGATCCGCACTCCACGTGTGTCTGCTGTTTAGGCCTTGAGTACGACCTGCAGGCTTGCGACCTGTGCTCTTCCTTCTCAGTCTACGTCCTCAAAGACCGTGCTGCCCGTTTACAACTGGGGCGCCCTGAAAAGCGTTTTCCTCGGTGAAGTCAAAGAGGCCCGGTCGGGCGGTTCCGCGGCGGGCACCGTGAATCAGCTAGAGCAGATGATCACCCTCGAAGAGGAGGCGGCGCGGGCCGCATCTTCCTCGACCGCGGCATTTATCCCGCTCTCCCTGGGTTCCTCTTATACAGCTTCCTTTAAGGAGCTTTGTCTGTCCCTCTCCACTAGAGGAGAGGGACCAACGTCTGCTGGACCTTCTTCTCGGTCCAAGAAGAAAGACAAGGGTAAGTCCCTCCGTCGACGCTCTTGGGAGTGGGAAAGGTCCCTCTCCCCGAGTTGTCGGCCATCAACTTCGGTTGATCATTCGGCTTCAGCCACTGGTCTCACGGTGTCCCCGTCAGGTCAGTTGACCGAGACTCCCGTCAACGCAGTCGAGATCTTTCTCGACCCGTTGGACAGGTTGTCGACCGGCGAAGCCGAAAATCCTCTCTCACCGGTTCCCCCGGTGGGAGTTGAGGATCCCGTGGGCTTGCCAGTGCCTCCGGTTCCGGAGCCCTTGGGTGAACCCTCCGAGCTGAGGGGAGCCGTTCCACCCGTCTCCTCCCGCACTGTCCTCGGAAAGGCTGAGGTCTGGTCTCAGACTTCTTGGCGGTCCAGCTGATCCCGCCGTCACGGTGGTCTCGAATCGGCACCGCGGTAAGCGGGCGCCGCCGCTCGTCGTCCTCCTCCTCCTCAGGCGAGGGAGGCTTGATGTAAGTTACGTCGACGATCCGAGGACCTCATGTGGCAACAGCTCCTTCTGACCGGGAACAAGCTGACACCGTCGCCTTCCCCGGCCTTTAAGTGGCTGTCACTGGAGCGGCCGGAACAACCCCTCGTCTTACCCGAGGAGCCTGTTCCCAGGCTGGTTGTTCGGCCAAAACCAGCTGCTCCACCGATTCCGGTGGAACCTCCGCCTCCATAGCCGCTGTTTGGGGCTCCAACCAAGAACTCTCAGACGGCTCAGGGTCTGCCCCATAGGCTGTCTGTCACCCTCACTCCCGATCGCCCTCGGCAGGTGGAGGGTGGCTCAGGCCCGAGGCAGCTCTTTGCGGACTCTTCTGAGTCCAACGACGATTCCTCCCTTTTCTCCAGGCGAGTGGACGGAGTCCTCTGGAGGTCAGTCGCTGGACGACAGCCCTTCGCCCTTCCTGGGTTTGCTTAGGCTCATCTCAGAGTCCACCGGGATGCAGCTCGAGCCCGTATCCAAGCGGGCCAAGTATCCCCTCACGGAGATTTTGGACCGAGGGGATTCCCCTACAGAGGCCTTTACTGTGGCCGAGGCCATTGTGGGCCCGGCCTTGGAGCTCTGACAGTGCCCTGCTTCCTGCCCTGCGCCTTCGGCCAGGATGGCCAGGAAGTATGCGGTTCCTACTGGTTCCCTGTCCGGTTTCTCGGAACATCCCTCAGCCGAGGGGTTAGTTACCAACAGCGTTTTCCGGTGTGCCGGAAACGCTAGGGACGTGGACAAACCTTCCGATAAGGAGTCCAAGAAATTGGACAATGCCGGGCGAAAAGTCTACACTGCGTCCTCCCTTGGCCTTCGTCAGGCCAGCTCGGCCGTGCTTATGGCACATTTCTCCCATGCCCTGTTGGGCTCCCTGGACGAGGTAGTCCCTCATCTCCCGGCTGACCTGCAGACCACGGTTAGGCAGGTGCGGGACCAGGGCAGGGCAGTGGCCAAGCAGCAACTTCAGACTGCTCTGGACATTGGAGACTCATGCGCCAGGTCAGTCGCGGCTGCAGTGGCTATGCGCCGTCGGGCATGGCTGAGGATATCCACATTCACAGCGGATACCCAGCACAAATTGGCGGATGTCCCCTTCCTGGGGACCGACCTCTTCGGCCCTGGAGTGGAAGGCCACCTCCAGAGGATCGAAAAGTCCAATGCCACTTTGGACTCGGTCTCATCTGCTCAGAGGGACAAGGGCCGCACACTGCAACCCAAGCCCTTTCGTCCGTCTGCGCCCGTGGCACGTCCGTCCCAGCAGCATCAGGGCCAGCAGGCTCGCGCTTGGCGTCCCAAACCCAAGCCCGTGGCTTCCTCCTCCTGGAAGCAGGGAGGTAAAGGCCCTGGAGGTCCCTCGGCTGGTCCTTCCTCCAAGCCTGCCCAGTGACGGGTTGAGGGGTGTCACCTCACCCCAGGTGCCCCCCATGGGGGGGGCGGCTCCGCCACTTTCTTTCCGCCTGGTCCGTTATCACCACAGACCAGTGGGTGTTGGAGGTGGTGGGAAAGGCCTGCCTCTGGGTTCAAGCAGGCCCCACCCTTCAAACCGTCACACCTCGGGGCCTCGGGTCAGCCTCGCTGTCGGCTTCGCCCGAGCTGACATCGCCTCCTCCTCGAGAAGGAGGTGATCAGAGAGGTGGCGGACCCCCTCAGACCCGGGGTTCGTGTCCAGGTACTTCCTGGTTCCAAGCAGACGGGGCTGGCGCCCATTCTTGACCTACGACCTAAACAAGTTCCCTAAGGTCTCGAACCTTCAGGATGGTCACTCTGGCTCAGATAATACCATCCTTGGAACACGGTGTGGTTCTGCTCTCTGGACCTGCAGGACGAGCGTTCTTTCCACGTCCCTATCCGTCCGTCACATCAGAGATTCGCTCGCTTCGGCGGAGGGATCCCTTCAGTTCAAGCCATGCCCTTCAGCTTATCTCCAGTTCCCAGGGTCTTCACCAAATGCATGGCAGTGGTGACAGCATTCCTCATGGCCGAGGGTCCGGGTTTACCCTTGCCTGGATGATTGGCTGATAGCAGCCCCCTCCAGACAGGAGGTGGAGCAGTCCAGAGATCTGGCCCTCCAGGTTTGCTCTCAGGTCGGCCTCCTCATCAACGAGGCCAAGTCGGAACTCGAGCCGAAGCAGGTGATTCTTTTCATCGGGGCAGAGCTCGACTCTCTTCGAGCCAGAGCACGGCTCCCGGCGGACAGGGCCGAGGTTCTTTCCTCCTTTGCCCAATCATTTCTGGTTGGGCAATTGCGACCTGCCCGGGACTTCCTGCGCCTCCTGGGTCTCATGGCGGCCTGTACCAGCATGGTCCGTTGGGCCTGCTAGAACATGCGCCCCCTTCAGTGGGGGCTGGCCAGCCAGTGGTCCCAACGCTGCGATCCATTGGACCAGCTAGTGACGGTGACCCAGGGGATGTGGAACGCTCTCCAGTGGTGGACCGTTCCAGTTCATCTGCAGGAGGGCATCCCATTTGTCCGCCCGAGCCGACGGTCTCTCTATCGACCGATGCCTCTCTGATGGGTTGGGGTGCCCATCTGGGGGAACACCGAGCGCACGGCCTCTGGTCCTCGTGGGAGTCGATGCCACATCAACCTGCTGGAGCTCGCCGGTCCGCCTAGCTCTCACCGCCTTTGCTCCGTTTCTTCGGGGTCAAGTGGTCTGGGTCCAGACGGACAACACCACGACCATGTACTATCTAAACCGCCAGGACGGGATGCACTCCATGCTTCTATGCAAGGAAGCTCTCCGCATCTGGTCACTCGTGCGCAGCCTGGAGGCAGATCTCTTAGCCATTCATGTGGCAGGAGCCTCCAACACCCTGGCCGATGCCCTAAGCCGGATAGGGGCTGCGTCCCACGAGTGGTCTCTCCTGCCGGAGGTAGTACAAGATCTATTCTCCCGTTGGGGCACACCTCAGATGGACCTGTTTGCCTCCAGGGAGAATGCGAAGCTGAGGCTGTTCCATGCCCGCCCCCCTCAGCAGGGATCGCTGCAGGGGGATGCCTTCTCGAGGCCGTGGACCCCGGCCTCTTCGCCTTTCCCCGTCCCCTTGATGCACAGGTGATTCTCAAAGCAAGGAGGACAAGGCGCAGGTGATTCTGATAGCCCCAGACTGGCCCGCCAGTACTGGTACCAGATCTCCTCAGCCTCAGCTCCAGGCTCCGAGGCAGCTTCCAGCTCGCCTGGACCTGCTCTCAGTCAATCAGGGAAGGTATTCCATCCGACCTTCAATCCCTGCACCTGACGGCCTGGTTCGTGGCGGCTAGAGTTCCAGGCCTTGGGTCTTTCCGACGAGGTCCTCAGCGTAGTTGAGGCATCCCGTAAGTCGACCAGAAAATGCTCGCCTTCAAATGGAAGAGATTTTCCATTTGGTGCCAGGGCAAGGGCCTGGACCCTTCCTCCTGTTCCTTGGCGAGCATATTGGACTACCTTTGGTCCCTTTCTCAGCAAGGGCTTAGGTCGACGACCCTTAAGGTGCACCTGGCAGCCATCTCTGCTTACCGGGCGCGGGCCGGGAAGCAGTCGGTGGCGCAGGAGAAGGTGGTCTGGCGCTTTTTCCAAGGCCTTGATCACATTTCCCCTCCGGTGCGAGAACCTCCACCTCCGTGGGATCTACTGCTGGTACTGGCAAAGCTCATGGGCAAGCCATTCGAACCAATGCACAGGTGTGAACTCTCTCACCTGTCGTGGAAGACCGCCTTCTTGGTGGCTATCATGTCAGCCAGAAGGATGGAGAGCTCCAGGCGCCTGCATCGAGTCTCCTTACTGGTCTTCCACAGGGACAAGGTTGTCCTCGCCCCCACCAAATTCCTTCCAAGGTGGTGTCGATTTCACCTTAACCAGGTGTTGACTCTGCCTGTGTTCTACCCCAGTCCACCTCGGAGGCGGATATAGGCTCCATACTCTGGACCCTAGAGGCGCTCGCTTACTATAAGGGCTGCAGCTGAAATCCGGGGAGAGGTTCGCCAGCTGTTTGTCACCTACGCTGAAGCCACACCTGGCAGACCTGCAGCCAAGCGGACGATAGGCAGGTGGGTCACCTCCTGCATAGATCTCTGCTATAAGTTGGCGGGCATGGAGCCTCCCAGAGGGATAAGAGCTCATTATACCTGCCATACTGCTGCATCGGTGGCTGCTTCCAGGGACGTCCCTATCCAGGAAATCTGCAGGGCTGCTACCTGGAAGTCAGCACACACCTTCATCACCCATTACCACATCGACCTTGAGTCACGCCGGGATGCTGGTTTTGGGCCTCGGTTCTCCGGTCTGTATTCCCTAAGTAGGGGGTGTGCGCCTTGCCTCCCTCCTCCCGGAGAACTGCTAGGAGTCTGCCAGACAGTGTGGATGAACAACATATCCATGTCCCTAGAAATACAGGTTACTCACCTGTAACAGGAGTTCTAGGAATGGTATATGTTGTTCATCCACGTACAAACCTCGACTTCGGCACAACCTGAGCTTCCAGCGGGCCAGATCTGGCGTCATGGGGCGGAGCCGAGAGTTTTACCACCCGGGTGGGTGGGAGGAGCCAGCTTGAAGACCTTCCTGCAAGATTTAAAGCGGCAAGGATACCTGCCAGACAGTGTGGATGAACAACATATACCATTCCTAGAACTCCTGTTACAGGTGACTAACCTGTATATTCTTTACTCCGCCTAACTGGACAGTCGCTCTGAAGATTTCTCCTTTGCTAACGGTTCGGTCCGGTTAAAAGCGTCGGTTTATGCTGCAGTTTTTTTCTTTATTTTGGTTCAGATCCGATAAGGGGGTCTTGCCTGGCTGTTGCCATAAAAAGGGTAAGTTATAGGATGGCTTTGTCTAAGAAACCCGAGAGAAAAAACAGAACTACTGGGTTTCAGCACTGTAGTGAGTGTGGGGAGGCCTTTGCTAAGGCCGATTCCCCACACCACCTGTGTTTACTGTCTGGGTTTTGACCACCTGGAGTCAGACTGCCAAATATGTAAAAATGTCCCTAAAGCCACCCTGGATGAAAGATTGGGCAGGCATAGGGAAAAGGAGGCTAAAAGTCCGCTGACCAGGATGACCAGCCCGCTTCGGTTCCATCCGAACCTGAGGGAGTGCCCACTGACCTGGGTGAAACTCCCTCGGGCAAACGGAGAGCTGATCCTGAGGAGTCAGTTCCGGCAAAAAGAAAGAGAAATCGGCCGGTTCAGATCCAGAACCGCATCGTCCAACCACCGAAGAAATTGCCAGGGTGATTAGCATAGCTGAATCGCTCCATTCAGTTCTGACTGATCCGACGCCTCCTGGTAGGTGTTCGGTTCGGTCAGTTCCTCCGGTTCAGGATTATTCCCCTGAAGACTTTTATGAACTGGACTTGGAGGGGGATGAAGACTATGATGATGATGATGATGGTGTGGAAGGTCTGGATGAGCCCATCTCCCCAGACAGGCCTTCTGGTGTTTCCCCTCCTAGGCTTTCTGACTCCCCTTCCCACTGTATGTTCTACAAAAAAGTGGCAGAAACCCTCCAACTCCCTCTGGATGAAGCTATTGAGGAGCAAGAGGAGCCTGACTATGTGGAGATGATGGACATCCCAGAGTCCAAGAGATTGTCTATTCTCCCTTCACAAATCCTTTGGGAAACAGACACAGAAGTTACTTAGACTCCAAATTCTTTACCTCCTGTGGACAGGCCGAATGGACGAGAGGTATAAATTGTCAGGCCCAGGTATGGAGTACTTGTACCAGCAATGCAGCCATGTTGGGGTTGTGCAGGCTGCAGCCTGTGATAAGGCTAACATACCCTTGGCTTCACACCCCCTAGATAAAGACTCCAGGAAGCTGGATGCCATGGCAAAGGAACAGTACATGGCATCTTCCTTGGGAGTCAGGCAGGCTAACTATGTGGCCTACATAGCCAGATACCAGAAGTCCAGATGTGATACTGTTCTGGAACTGGCTAAACAGGCTTCCCCCCAGCTTGCCAAGGAGCTGGAGGAGGTGGCTGCTGATGGGATTGAGGCATCAAAAATCCAGTTTCATGCTGCTGTGGACTCTATTGATGTGTCATCAAGAGTCATGGCTACATCTGTGGTTCTTCAGAGACTGGCTTGGCTCAGATGTACTAGCCTATCACAGGACACCCAGGCTAAGGCCATTGATTTCCCTGTTGTCGAGAATTCTCTGTTTGGGCTGCAGACCGAGAATTGTATGAAAATGATGGATGAGTACAGGACCACCTACAGGAGTGCACATGCCAAGGAAAGGCAGGCAACTCCTCAGAAGCAGCAGGCTAGGGGCAGGGGCAGGCCTTTTCACAGGCCTTTCTACCAGGCACAGGCCTCCTCTCCTTTTTCCCAGAGGTGGTTCTTCAGAGGGAGAGGCAGAAGGGGGATGAGCAGGGCTGCATTCTCCTCTCAGCCTAAGGCTTCTGCCAAGCAGTCACGCTGATGTGTCAGACTGGGTCAACTTCCCAATTCCTGTAGGAGGCAGGCTGGCTCACTACTTCCAGGAGTGGAAGTCTATTACCTCAGACAAATGGGTCCTGGAGGTAGTAAGCCAGGTATTGGCACTCAGCTTCAAAAAATTTCCAAAGCTGAGGGCCAGGTCCTTTCCACCTGCAAACGTCTCCGAAACCATTGCCCTCGAGGCAGAGGTTTCATCTCTGCTGGCTCAGAGCCATAGAGGGAGTTCCTACACTTCACAGGGGCAAAGGTCTGTATTCCAGATACTTCCTTAGCTCGAAAAAAACAGGGGAGTGGCGGCCCATCCTAGACTTAAGATACCTAAACAAGCACCTACTAAAGCCAAAATTCAAGATGGTGACTTTGGGAATAATTCTTCCCTCTCTAAGGCCAGTTGACTGGCTAGCCTCCCTGGACCTAAAGGATGCCTACTTTCACATTCCCATCAGGTGCTTCCTCAGAATGTACCTCAGGTTCAAACTGCATTCAGGCCATTACCAGTTCAAAGCAATGCCCTTCGGCCTAACATCAGCTCCAAAGGTGTTTACAAAATGCCTAGCAGTAGTAGTGGCCTTTCTAAGGAGGCAAAACATCTCCATATTCCCCATACCTAGACAACTGGCTCATTGTGGGTCAGTCTCCAGACCAAGTCAAGTCAGATTTACAAGTGACCCAACAAGTGCTCACTTCTCTAGATTCCTCCTCAATCTTCCCAAATCAGTTCGCGAGCCAGTGCAACTCTTAACCTTCATAGGGGTAGAATTGGATACTTTCAAAGCAAGAGCATTATAGAGCTGGCTTCCTCTTTCCACCTTCTGGTGTCTTGACCAGCAAGGCATTTCCTTCAACTCCTGGGCCACATGGCAGCTTCCACTGCAGTGGTCCAAGGGGCCAGATTTCAGATGAGGGATATCCAGTTCCATTTGAGGGCTTTTTGGTCTCAGAAAAAAAAATCCTCTAACCAAGCTTATTCCAGTGACTCAGACCCTGATCCAGGCTTTCCAATGGTGGTTGGATCAGGACAATCTCAGGCAAGGAGTCCCATTCATCACTCAGTCTCATTCTGTGGTTCTAACCACGGATGCTTCTCTCCTGGGGTGGAGAGCTCACCTGGGAGCTCTCACAGCTCAGGGAGTGTGGTCCCCTCAGGAGTCTTACATCAGTCTTCTGGAGCTCAGGGCAGTGTACCTAGCTCTGCAAGCCTTCTCGGAATCAGTACATAACAAGGTGGTTCAGGTCAGGACAGACAACACCACCACCATGTGGTATATCAACAAGCAGGGAGGCACTCTGTCTACGGCCTTGTGCACAGAAGCCATGAAATTAGGGTCCCTGGCTTGTTCTCTACAGATCTCTCTGGTAGCAGTCTACCTTCCAGGGAAGGACAGTGTGCTAGCAGATGCATTGAGCAGGATTTCCCAGGGCCATCTCGAATGGTCCCTGGACCCCCTAGTGTTAAAAGTGATCTTTTCAAGGTGGGGCACTCCAGAGATAGATCTCTTTTCAGCCCCAGACAGTCACCAACTTCCACTCTTCTGTTGCAGACTCCCAGTCTTGGGTTCAGTCCCTCTGGATGCACTAATTCTGGATTGGGAAGGTAAATTTCTGTATGCCTTCCCTCCCTTTCCTCTACTGTTCAAAGTCCTGGTCAAGATAAGGTCACACTGGCCCGCCGGCGCAGCGGTAGGGTTACCGCTTGCGGTGCCAGTGACCGGGTTCGAACGGACTCGGCGGCTGAGGCGGCGGGAGGAGGATCGAGCACCCAGGGCTGCTCTCCTCCTCTGGGTGGGGTGGGATGCGACCGCTGCGATACTGCCACCTGGGTGACCACGGGTGGAGGTGCAGCGAGACAGCATACAAGGAGGCGGGCGTCTGCAGGGAGCCGGAAGCCAGCATCACGAGATGTAGGCCACTTCTGGCCCTCTTGCGGTAGACGTCCGAGGGTCGGGACCAGAAAGCGGAAAGAACCTGCGCTGGGCTCCTGTAGCGGGACCCGGCCGACCGAGAAAACCATTAACCAGACTCCATAGATGGGGCTCGCGAGGCCTTCCGACACAGTCTCAAGGTGTGAGAGGACTAAAGGGTGGGGTCCCTCCTCCCGCCGGAGGGTAAGCCCCATGGCAGGATAGGGAAGGCTAGCCAAGCACCCGGAGGGAGGTACCTGGGGCGGGATTACGGGAACTCACAGCCTAGGAGATCCCCGAAGAAAGGAACCCAGCACAGCGAGGAAAGGGGCATAAAGAGAAAGTAAAAAAAAAAAAAAAGATAAGGTCACAATCTTGCAAAGTGATCCTGATTGCTCCAGACTGGGCCAGACAGCCTTGGTATCCCCTGTTGCTGTTTCTAGCAGTCCATCTCCCCCTATCTCTTCCCAGGAATCACAACCTGTTAACCTCCTCTCAGGGGAGGATCTGGTACCCCAACCTTTGGTCTCTCAATCTCAAAGCATGGCTCTTGCAGAGATAGAATATGCAAATTTGCATCTGTCTCAAGGGGTTCTGGACATTCTCAAAGCCTCCCGGAAACCTGCCAGCAGAAAAACTTATAACTCCAAATGGAAAAGAGTCAGCATTTGGTGTTCCAAAAAGCATATATTCCCAGATACTGCTGACTTGTCTACAATTCTGGATTACATGGTTCATCTTAATGGCCTAGATCTTAGACCAGCTACCCTCAAAGTACACTTGTCAGCTGTTTCTGCTTTTCTGTCAGTGGGAAAGCCCTTCTCACTAGCATCTCACCCTGTTTTCTGTAAATTCTTCAAAGGATTGCTTCATACCATTCCCCACTTTAGGGATCCTACTCCTGCTTGGGATCTTAATGTTTGTATTGCTCAGCTTATGCAACCCCCTTTTGAGCCTTTGTCCTCAGCAGAGCTTAAGTACTTGACTTGGAAAACTGTGTTCCTGGTAGCAGTTACCTCTGCCAGGCGTATCAGTGAACTGCAAGCTCTGTCAGTGGAGCCTGATTTTATCTCACTCCGTAGAGATAAGGTGGTCATTAGAACCAACAGGAGGTTCTTACCCAAAGTGGTTTCAGATTTTCATCTGAAACCAATCTATGTCTCTTCCTGTTTTCTTCACTGATCATTCTTCTTCAGGAGAGAGAAGATTACACAGTTTGGATGTTAAAAGGGCTCTTAGGTTTGACTCCCTTCAGTTGTTCCTCACTTATGGTGAAGTGGGGAAGGGCAAACCTACTACTAAGAGAACTATTGCCAGGTGGATTGTCTCTTGTATGCAATTCTGCTATGAAAAGCTAGGCAAACTACCCCCCTCAGGCCTGAGGGCTCATTCGACTAGAGGTACAGCTGCTTCTCTGGCTGCTGTCAGAGATGTACCCTTATTAGAGATATGCAAAGCAGCCACCTGGAAAACAGTCCATGCGTTTACCAAGCATTACTCTCTGGATATTCAGGCTAGGAGTGATGTTAGGTTTGGTACAGCAGTACTGCAGAGCCTATTCCCAAAATAGGTTCGATTTCCTCCTCCATGGTAGTACTGCTTGGTAGTCTGCATAATGTCAGAATACAGCAAGACTTCACGTTGTTTGAAGAAAAAATTACTCACCTTAGTAACTGTGTTTCTTTTAATGGAGTCTTGCTATATTCTGACCTCCCTCCCTGCCTCCCCTCTCAGAACCTGGTGTTAGGGAAGTGGGCTGGTAGACGCAGTGTTGCACCTCAGGGGTGTACTTGGCACTCTCCCTTCTTTAGACAGGGGAGTGGGTTATTTATATGTTTTGGTAATTATTTTGTTCACTACCTAGTTTTTGTTTTGGATTTCTCAACTTGAGTCTTTTGGGGATCCAAAATATTTGGTTGTCTTTTTGGCTAGTAAATTTTACAATTTCCATATAGTAGGGGTAGTTAGTGTTAGCTCGTAAGAATCTGACAGTTACACTTCAAAGTACAGCAGACAGAGGTTTGAACTGAGCTCGAGCTCAACGTTCTATGCTCTGCCATAGAGTTAACTCTTTCCTCTCCAGAGTAGTTCTAGTGCTGGGGCTAACTGCATAATGTCGGAATACAGCAAGACTCCGTTAGAAGAGAAACAATTACTAAGGTGAGTCATTTTTACTTCTAGCTTCAGTACTATGCATCTTCAGACTCTGTGGGAGCAGTGCCTCACCCCATCTTCGGGATTGACATCATGCAGACCCTGGCAGGGCCTCATCACTCAGTATGTGACTGACCAACTGAAACTGACTCTATTCAGGCAGATGCTTTAAGTAGGAAGGTATTTACATTGGCTCACACTATGATGTGCATTGCGGAACATCAGACACGCAGCTTACAAGCACCTGTGAGTGCGGTGTGTTCAGCTCCTAGTTGCCATGCCACACACAGGGTTAGTTGGGCAAGCCATCTGCCTTTCTGCCAAGGGCCTGGAATTGGCGAGGTACCAGTTAAGGGCATTGTATATTGCCAGTGAGGTGGTCTCCAGGTTAGTGGGACTGTAGTCAGCATTCAGTGAATGGTGTGACTTTGCCTTGCATAACTAGCACCTGTGGCCTGGCAAAGGGTTCTTAACTCCAAGTTACAGGGCCTCACTTCTTCTACCACAGGGTGAGGCAGGAGCTATTGGGGCACCCTCCAACTCATCCTTCTGACTCCGCCTGGTCACGAGTCTTGCCAGACCCAGGAGGAGCCCCTGCCCTTGAGTGTTCTCCACTATGCAGAGGGCTAGAGGTAATTTTACCCTCGGGGTTTAACCAGCTTCTCCCTATCTTGGGAAGCTTGGTGCTTGGACAGATGAGTATGAATCAGTGGTGAAGACTGATTCCTGGAAGATGAAAATTATGTACTTACTGTAATTGTTGAGTTGCCAGACTATCTTTACCATTGATTCGTACACCTGCTCATTTGAGAGCCAGGGCCTCTGGCACCTCACGCTGTGGATGCTAGCAGCATTCTGCTCTACATCTCCTCTGCCATAGCCTTTTATGGTAGTTTTTTTTCTGGTACAAAGAAAAAAAAGGGTTGGGCACTCTGGTCCAACCCTTACCAATAAATACATAAAAATAGCTAAAAGGGAGTGGGGATCAACTGTGGCCCCATACCAAAAAAAAAAAACACCTGTTTTTTTCTGTGGTGTGCATAAGTAGCCCCTTCCTTCATTTTTTCTTTATCCTCTTTCTCCCTGCCCAGGGTATGTCCCATTGGGTATATCCCTGTCAGTTGCTATGTGCAACATGTGCCCTGGTGCTATCCAGTCTAACTCCACTGATCATTATGTATGGAGGGGTGCGGCGGGGTCTAGGTCAAAATAGTGTCTGCAGAATAGCAGGGTACAAGACTGCGTAAACAAAATAGCAGCAGACAACATAGGGGTATGGCAAAACAACTGCAGCCTAACACAGCACTGAAAGGTGTAGGAACCTGCTGAGAGACTAGTAATTGTTTACAGTACAGAACTCCACAGCGAAGCAACCCAGCAGGGAGAGGATTGGGGGATATCTTAACAAAACTCTGCGGGGACATAAAGTCTCAGAAGAAACTGGGTTAGGCGGAGATTGTAATAAAACTCTAGGGGAACTTTGCATAGAGGGGAGAAACTTTGGGGCGAAACAGATTTATTAATAAAACTCAGGAGGACATAACACAGAAGGAGGGAGAAATGTAGGGGTGGGCAGATTTATTAATAAAACTCAGGGGACGCATCTGAGGGGGAGAACATGGTGGGGGGGGCGACAGCAAGAACACCAAGCAAAAAAACACCAAAACACACATAGTCAGTATCAAACCTAGGTCAGCTGAATTGAACAACCCAGTTGACAACCTGTGACTCTACCCACTATGTTACGCTGCTAGGATGGTTAGGCAGCACGCACTTGCGAACTTAGTCATCGACATGAGTAAAGACAGCTACATAACAGCGCTATTATGAGCGTGTGCTATTATGTCCAAGTGGCTGTTTTTACTCACGCTATTTTGTTTGCGCAAATGTAACCATGCTATTATTGCTGCACGATATTAACCAGATGCAGTACATTTTACTTGGATCAGTGTACTAACTTCACACAGGGTGAATCCCGGTGGCTGTAGGGAGAAGCAGGTCTTGTTTATTCTTCTGTGTCGGGACTTTTTGGTTGGAACCCCTTATTACTTCTCTCTGAGCTTTTCTTTTATTTATTTTATTTTAGCTTTTGTTGACCGGGTACGTGCACTAGACAAATTCTGCCTATTTTCAGGCACGACCCAGGGGAAGGGGATATGGATGAATGCCAGCTGACCTTGAACCAGATTAAGCTTGGGCTTCAGCCACTCTACCTGGAGCATACCAGAGGAAATAGTGACATATTAACTCACTAGGACTGAGAGTCCTGCAGCTCCTAGGCTCCTCATCCCTACTTTTCTCCCATCTGTCATAGAGAAAACTGCCGGGGTCGATCTTTACATTATATTACTGGCCCGGGGCATAGTGCAAATGGATTCGGGCCAATGCAGTGTCCCCCCGACTTTCCCGGCTTGGCTAGTGCAATCTAGCCCGTTTTTGAGACTTGGCCCTGTAAGAAAATTATGCCGCCGGAAGGAAAAAATGCAGACTTTTTTTTTTTTTACCGAAATTGTAGCATAGCAACTGCCATGGAAAACCCTCTGATTTGGGAAAGGTTTGCTGCCTGTCTGATGCTCGTAAAAGAAAAAAATGCAGTCCGTTTTTTCCCCCCTGTCGAATGCACTTTGCAGCGTAGTAACTGCCAGTTGAAATCTTCCGGTTGGTGAATGTTTGGCGCCTGTCTCCAGCCCATCCCCATCGATCATCTCCACATGTGCCTTTTAGCCTGCAGACTTAGTGGAAGTGCGAGTTCAGTCGAGCAGGCAAGACAGAGTGATCGCTTTAAAGAACTGCCAGGACTGAGAAGAGAATTGTGCTGCCCACCTGCCCCAAAACATCATCGGGTAAGCAGCCACATCTGATTACAGAACGAAGTTAGTGGGCTACTAGCTGCTGCAGAGTTAAAACTGAAAGAAGGCCAGGGAGGGTGCGATGTTCAGGCTACAAGTCACCTGGGGTTTCGTGTGGGGAAGTGAGTCACAGAGTTTGAGCCCTTACAGATTTTACTTGGTTCGGGGCGGCTATTTCCGTGACCTGGCGTGGTTCTGACAAGTGCTGCTCTCTTAAGCGTAAAACTGGTGTTCTTGTCAGAAGTGAATTCCCGTTGTCTTTGACTGACTTGAGGCATGTAATATGCATCGAGTTACAGTTAAAGACAGAGGGGGGTATTCACTACTTACTTCTGACTAAACAGTTTGGGAATTCATTGTGATGCCAAATGCCAGTTAATTAGGAAAACACATTGTGTCAGGACCACGATGGATCAGTGCCCCCACCAGAAGCCAAGACTCACTCTTCAAGAAATTAGGCCCAGTGTTTGGAGAGGTAGCCTAAGCAGTGGATAACTTAGCCAGGTGATTTTACATTCAGGGCTTAAGCTTGTTTTGTGTGCCGCACGAGGTGTATTATGTAAGCGGGTGTCATCAAACAGCATTCTGTGCTGCTTGGCGCTGGCAGGGGCACATTGGAAATATCTGAAGGTGGAAGGGTGCACTGTGGGTGGGAGTCACTGAACTGCAAGCCCCCACATGAATGCTGCCTACGTCAAACAGTTTCAGTTCAGTGCATGAGGGAGGAGAGTACAGAATGAGCTGAGAAGCCCACTTCAAGTGTGTGGGGCACACAAGAGTCGTCGAATGACTGGGTGCAGTCATGTTTATGCTGGCTAGCTACCATGCTGCTGTAGGTGAATTTGGTGATGGTGCTGCAGTTTGCTCTGCTGAGTGATGCTGGTTTTTTGTGGCCTGCTGGTGCAGGAAGGTGTCTGGGTGATGGGGCAGGAGCTGTTCACTTAAAAATATAGGGGTGGTGATATGAGCAGGCAGGAGCCGGTCACTGCTAGTGCCACCCCTGCCCAGCACTCATAGCTTGCAGACATTGAGGATGAGTTCTTTGTGGATAGCAAGAAGCCAGCAAAAATCATTGTGGGGCCCAAGTCACTGCAAGCCACTAGACCTTTCCAGCTCACTTTCAGGTTGCATATCATGATGACCAGGCTAGCTGATGTTCTGGTTGGTAGTGTTTGGCCTAGTGTGTTTTGTATGGAGATCCAGGATTGCAATTTTTTGTGGCTTGCCTTCAAGCTTTGCAGCCTCCACCTTGCGTTTTCCCTTAGACTGCCATTACAAGCTGGCTATACGTGTGCATCTGATCTAATCATGGTCTTTTAAGCTGGGTGACGCTGGGGATTTTCTGGTCTGCTGGTGCATAAACTCAGGTGACTGGGCATGATACTCTCGTACTGAACTTGTACTGATGCAAACACAAAACTCAGAAATACATCTAACAGTAAAAGAATACTGTTAAAACATCTAAACTTTGTCACTGTGTCCTTTTCACAAAATTCTGAATGTTATGTTGGGGCTAGTGCAATCTCTGGGGGGCCAGTGCATCTGGGGTATCACTTGCTCGGGTGGACCAGTGCAAAAAAAAAGTTGAGCGTGACCCCTGAAACTGGGTTATGGGTTTACTCTTGAATTCTCTTATGTTCTGTCTGGTTTCTATCTGGTAGCTGAAGATGTTGTTTTTTGGAGTCCAGATGTCATTTTTCCATTTTTTGGAACAATAGCCATCTCATTTTGGGAGGGGGGCAGTTTTGGACTTTCCGTTTTGCTGCTTCTGCCAGAGCCATCTGTCCAAGGCTGCTGCCTTATGTTTCCTATCATTATCTACACCATGTCTGACTAGTGGAAAGAGGCTCTGGCTCCCTTTTAAACCCTACTGCCCTTGTGCCACCTGGTAAACCCAAACCTTGGTCTCTAAGTTGGCAGTCAGGTTTTATTTGATTGTTTATTTCCTGTATCCTTTTACTAGCCCATGGGCTACAAAGTATCTAGTCCTCTCTTTTTTTTTTTTTCTCTACACTGTTTCTCTCCTGGCGAACAGAGCTGAGGTGGATGAGGGAGCTGGTGATGGTTATTAGCTGGAATGCACGGCACCACAGGAGGTGTGCAGACACTGTCAGTAGACAACGTCAGCTCACCCCCATAAGAAAAAGCTGCAGCAGGGTCCTAGTGCGTCTGGCCCTAGACCCATGAGTATGCATCAATGGTGTAGATATTCTGGAAGATCAGCAGTTAAGGTGAGTGCGTCATTTTCATTTGTGGAGCACAGCTCTGAGCCTGTAGTTTCAAGCACCAGACTGTGGCACACGGGCTTGGATCTGTAGCTTGTCCTTGGGTTATGAGGCTAGAGCGGGGGGACAGGTACGTGCATTGGTGTTGAAAACACAGAGGAATATCACACCGCTGATTTGCCAAGACTCATGAGACTTTGACCCCTAATTTTTTATTTCCTTACTTTGTTCACTTTGTGTTTGCAACCCTAATAGATGCATTAATGTAGTTTACCTATGTATCTGTATCTACTGTATATCTATATCTTAACCTGCCCAGTACTTCTGGGTCATGCCTGTGCTGGGGTCACCCCTGAAAACAGGTACTTGTGTCTAGTGGGCCTTACCCACTTACCACTGGTGTTAAATAAACAGGGTTGTTTGTCCCCCCCCCCTTTGAAAAGTCACTAATAGCTTGTTCTAAAGCCTCAGGTTTAAGTCACGAGTCTGTGTGTTTGAACATATCTTTATTTAGGCATTCCCACTTGACTTGTACACTGATGGTTTCTATGAAAACCGGAGAGATGCAATAGAGGGCCGACTGCAGCTCCTGAGGGACGCCGCCTGTGAAACTTTGCAGCAGCTTGTTGCTGATGTCTGGAATACCCAGGAGGGGAAAGCTGCTGCTCTGATTAACTGGGAACGCTTTTTCCTCCCTCCAGCAGGCTCAGGTAAACAAGAACCTCTTCTCCTACCATGAACAATCGTGAAAGAAGGCCTTTCTTGTGATTTGGTTGGGGATGTTGTTGTAATACATTACTTTATACGGGACAGAATATTAAAGTGACATTGCAGAGTCTTATGTGAACACATAATGTAAATTGTTGTTAGTATTTTCTTTTAGTGTCCACCATTTTTCTTATATTTCCACGAAAATCTCACCTCACAGTTCTCTAGTCTCCACTTCAGCTCAGTGACATCTGGAAAGGGGAGCTAGTAGTAGTACTGAAGGAATTTTGGTGTCTCTATGCCAACATTTTGTTAAGGCCTGCTGCCTAGCAGTATTCCTTACCTTGGACAGTACCAGGATTTAAAGCATGAGCCAGATTTTTAAGGGTATCTCCATAGAGCCATAATACATTGGACTGTAAGCTGTCTGTGTCAGGACCTCGTGGAAAACTGTTGCAAGAGGCGGGCACCCTGTGGAAGGGTTGTGGGATAATAGACAGCCCAGACGCGGTACTTCAGGTTCAATACACAATCTCTGTGTGATGTTTATTCAGAATATAGGAGATAACCTTCAACAATGACATATCCCTTCAATACATCAGTTTGCAGCAACAGACGATGAATGCCCTTCCTCTGCACTTAAGTCAGCACCTTCTGACCCACTGATCTAACTTTTCAGTTGAGATTCAGCTTCTTCTACATGGGCCTTGTTTGCTTGGGTGGTGGGGGTTCAAATAAAAAAACAAAACAATCTAAAGGCAGAGAGCCTCAGTGTAGAAGCACTGAAGCAAGGGTTACCCCAAAGGGCATTGGCAATAAAGCCAAGTTTCAAAGAAACACATCATCACACATATGCCAGTAATGCAGATCATCATGGGATGTATATGCAAATCACCATGACATTATGGCTGGCTCATTTTACAGCAGGAATGCATGGTACCAAAAGGGCTTCTGAAACAATCTGCAGGTTACATGCATTTAACAACACAACAGAGCTTTCTGATGTACTGGGTTTCGTACTGGGTGTTAGAATGGAAGAAGGCACTCGGGCTCATTTAAATCCTAGAACATAATAACTTAACTATTTCTTTTTTAAATTGTTCTAAGCTATTACTGGTGACAATATAATCTGGTAGAGCTATACCCTGGTAACTTTATTTCTGTAATACAGTCAACTAGCACTTTTTACCTTTATCAAAAACACCTAGTGCCATGGTATTTTTAACATTTACAGGTTTCATACACATAAGGTGTATACATCAAGATATTTTATGACATAGTGCTATTGCATACTAAATCCAACAACGAGGAACACAGCCTGTTGTTTTACATCAGCTCAGAGGTCACAACAATAACCTCCCTGTACGAGGACCTGAGAGGGAAAAGGAAAATTGAAGAGGACGCTATAGCATAGTCAAGAAAGGGGAGGAGGTGTCCAGAGGTGGCCAACCTTATGGACTAGAAATTATAAAGGATAGATTAGGCTAAGAAATAGAATAACTTGCAACAGATTTAAGAAAAGGTCGGTCCTGAAGAGTGGCAGGATTTCCCTGTCACACACCTACGTCAACATGCCTGCATGCCCATCAGTGGTGCACTGCTTCGCCAGTGTAATGTTGGCGGCCCCCAACTACTTCATTTCTTTTTATCTCACTGTTGAGAGAGTGAACATCAGGCCAGTTGAAATTGTGCATTCTGACATTGATTTTCACCGACGGGGTTAATTCTTTTCTGGTAACTGCTTGTTCGGGAATGTTTGTCATTGGTGTACGTTGTCACCAAGTAAAGTGCTTTTTTGTATTTGTCAATACAGAATGTGTATTTATCACAAAGATAACCACAACTTCTGTGTGTGTGTTGCTTGGGTCTAGCTCATAACGTGAAAAACTGTGTGTTCTGCTTGGATTTCAACCAGGTTACACAGAAACACAGTTGTAAAGCTTTAGAGCCTTTCTTAGAAAAAATGAACAAAGCTACTACAATGTCCCCAAGTTGCCAAGGCCACTGACATTGGCTAAACCAAAATCATTGTCCAC
Source organism: Neoceratodus forsteri (assembly GCA_016271365.2). Classification (NCBI taxonomy): domain Eukaryota; kingdom Metazoa; phylum Chordata; order Ceratodontiformes; family Ceratodontidae; genus Neoceratodus; species Neoceratodus forsteri. The sequence goes on from CM028129.1 coordinate 1,422,747,689, forward strand.
GGATAAAGAGGCGCATCAAAGTTGACACTTTAATATACACTGAGATCGCCAACAAAGTCGACTGCATAGTCAGGGTCTTTCCCATCATTGATGGAGAGGCCGACAGGAGTCTGGCGCTAATCATCAGTGAGTCGGCACTCCACTTAGCATCAGCAATACAAATCCCTGCTCTCAGAAGGGGATGGTAAGTCTCAAGATTTGTCTGGCGTGTTGGCGAAGCTGGTGGTTCAGCCTCTACAGGGCCAGAACCCCATCCTGCTAAAAGCTCAGATCTGATATAAGAGCTGCTGCAGCCTCCCATTTAAGTACCTGTTACAAAGGAGGTTGTGGTGGCATTGACATCGTGGGTGACCATGTGATGTCCTCTTCCCCCCCAATAGGTGTTACCCCAGGTGCCCATAGGCTAATGCTGTGGTTGTGGGACGGCGTTACAGGGGTTGAAATGGTCCATCCCATGTGAATGGTGGCACCAGTGCCCACTCAGTGTCATGCAGTACCAACGTCCCACGCTCTGCCTCCGCAAACTATAGATTTTGCTTCGAGAGGACTCTTGCAGTAGCTAATAACCGTGAGGACTGCGCCCTCTGGTGTCAGGACCACACGGAAACTTTAGCTACCAGTGCCTGGCAGGGGACCACCTACCTGACATCACGTGACCGACATCAGCGTGACACTGTGAAGTGGGCGGTCCCCATGCCTGCCTTCCAGTTCTTTCCCGCCATTGACCTGTGCACGTCAGACCTCGTGGATTCCTTGCTTCATTTCGACTGCCATTTCTTGGATGAGTATCCGTTTTTTCTTTTCTTTCTTTATTCAAAACTTAATTTTTGTATGTCTTCTCCATCTTCCATCGAGTTGCATAAAAACAAGTGTGATTCCTGCAGTACACAGCTCCCGCATAAGGAATCTCACACTCTGTGCCTCTTCTGCCTAGGACCGGAGCACAAGACTGAGGATTGTGAGGCCTGCCTGAGTTTCAACCAGGCCACACGGAAGCACCGCCAGCAGGCCCTCGAAACCCACTTGCTAAAAAAGATGGCCACTGTGGAAAAGGAGCTGCAGAAGCTGAGGAGTGCTTCATCCTCTCCTACCGACTCCTACAAACACAAGAAGAAGAGGGACAAGGAGAAGCACCAGGACCAGGATAGGTCTCTCTCTCACCCGTGGCTTCCCTCTGGCTCCTCAGGTGACCAGTGGCCCTTTTCCTCAAAGATTGCTGCTGCTGCCAAGTCTACTCCACCTTCCCAGGAGCAGCCCTTGGTCCCCCTGCCGCCACTGATCACGGTGGCCATGGGTGCCTCAGCCAAGTCCGAGGCCCTGCCTTAGACCCATTTCCTCCAAGGGGTCTAAGCAGTTAGGCAGGGCTGATAAGTCACATGTCGGACACCCCAACGAGTGTCCGGCCCAGGCCAATAAGTCAGGCACCCGGTGACTCGGTGCCTGCATGGCTCCCAGTCGATAAGCGGTCCTCGGGTCCTCCGATGACCGCCCGACGGCCACTCATGCAGGGTCGGCGTTGGACCCCACAACGTCTAGCCAGACGTGAACCTGCTGCTGGTCCCAATGCAGCCTTCCCCGGTTGGGTCCCCCCAACGAGATACCCCCTCCTCTTCCTTTGTGGAGCATCCTCCACCCTCCCCAGACCAGAGGGAGCCGGGGGATGGGGGTCATCCATCAGGCAACATCATTGTTGGGTTGCCTCCGGACCTCACGTCAGACACTCTGGACAACCTTCCGGACCCCTCCCCTCCAGTTCTTCTGGTGGGGCCATTAGTGCTGACGTCGGGCTTTCTGCCCACTGGTCATGCGCCTGATGCTGTTCGGGTCCTTCTGGGCCGAGTTTTTGGGCCCCCTCAGGGTCCCCCATCGGGTCATATGGCACCTCCATCGGGCTACCCTCCGCCACATTATGTGCCCGGTTACCCTCAGATAGGCTACTCAACATCAGGCTTTCCAACACCAGGGTATGCTCCGACTTTCTCCCTGCCGGGTTACCCAACACACGGGTAACATACATCAGGGTACCCGACACCGGGGTTCGCTTGGGGGTTTCATCCCGTCTACCAGCCTCCTCCTCTTCAGCCTCAGGTGGATTTCCAGGCCATCCTCCAGTCCTGGTGGGCAGAGACCAAGTCACAGCTTGTCTCAGAGCTGGACAGACGATGCCTGGTGGGGGAGGCTACCCTGGTTCCCCTGGATCAGACTCCCAGGTTTGCCTCTCCACTGGAACCGCACCAGTCTTTGTCAGGCCTGATGAAAGGGGCTGACGGGCAGTCTCCCTCTTAAGCTTCAAGAGGCCTCTCGCCCGATGTCAGCTCCCGGGTCCTCGAATTCGGACTCAAATCAGATCCTCCTCCTCTCGGTTTCAGGCTATGAGACTCCCCTCTGGAAGAACCCACACCAAGGAGTCCCCAAATCGTTTCAGAGGACCCTCATTCGCAGACCTCTTGAAAAGATTGGAGGTCTATGAATGGAAGACTGACACCTAAGACCCCAAACATCAGAGACTAGTGGAACACCTGGATATTCAGGAGGCCGCTTCTGTCCTGACGCCCTTGTGGTTAGAGCCTCACGAGGACTTGGCCTCTACGATTTGGATGCTCCCTCCCTCCCTTCCTCTATTCCAGCAGTGGCAAAGGAGGCAGACAGAACATACAGGACACCCGAGGGTAAAGACCACCTCAGCGTCCACCCTAGGGTAGACTCAGTAGTTATTATGGTGGCTCGTGACAGGTCCTCCAGACCAAAGCACATGGGCACCTCCCCTCCAGACAAGAAGTCAAGGCAACTGGATCAGTTCAGGAAGAAATTCTATTCTTCCTCCACATTGGCTGTGTGCGCCCTCAGTTATGTGGTGCACATGCTGGTGTACCAGAAGTCTCTTTTTCATCAATTGGACCCGGTCATTGAGGCCATGCCGGACTCCGAGTCTAAGACCGTCCTGGCTGACACCATCAGGTCCACTAAGCTCACCTGTTGCCACTTTTTAAGGGTGACATATGATGCGGTGGACTCCTCGGTCAGGGGCACTGTTATAGCTGTTTGCCTCAGAAGGTATTCCTGTTTAAGGATGTCAGGCTTGGCACCTGATGTCCAGGCAGCCATCCAGGATGCTTCCTTCCAGGGTTCTGTCCTCTTTGTGGGGGATGCTCGGGTCATAATTACCAGCCTACAGGATAAGGGCAAGGCTTTACAGTCGGTCCATACAATGTACCGCCCCAGATTTAAGGCCAAGCAGCCTTTTCATCACCAGACCAAGTGGCAGACAAAACAGCAGCAAACAGCCAGGCATCAAACCATATGTCAGGCACCTTCAGCCGCTGCCACCCCTTCAGCCAAAGCTCAGAGAACCTCAGGGCTGGCTCTTACCAACCTTCCTTCCACCTCCTGACTCGCAGACACCCCCACTCCTCCTGTTTAGTTGGGGGAGCCAGTGGGCAGAAGGTTTGCCAGTCACTCAATGGGTGGGAGGCAGTCGCCACAGATTCTTTATTTATTCATTACAAATCGGGTTTACAACCTTTGAGTCAGAGACTCATTTACAAAGACACCTTGTCGCGGGGGGGGTGGGCAGACATCACGACAGTTATTACAGTGCAGATTAAAACAGAGGATAACATTACAGGTACAGTAAAAGGAACATTTAACATAGATACACTTAGGTTACATAATGTAGTAGTTTGCATGTTACTTAGGTTACATAATGTTACACAATTGTGAGTTACACTCATGGATATAGTAGGTCCTCAGAGAAGACAGCGGGTTACATCCCTGTTTGGACCTAGTAGAGAAGGAGTGGGTCTGGGGGAAGGAGAGGCTGTCCAGTGGACGTTGTCGAGCCAGGGGGCAAGGCGGGCGGGTACCACAGGTTACAACAGGGGGTTAGTTGCACCTACAACAGCGGGTATTAAAGATATGGTTCCGAAGGGCTGTTTTAAAGGAGCCAATTTTTGGCAAGTTGGAGATGCAGCTAGGGAGGGAGTTGAACCAGGTTGGGGGCTCGGTAGAGGAAGGATCTCTGGGCAAGAGAGGTCTTGATTCTGGGCACCTTGAAAGTGGCCTTAACAGAGGCTCACAATTGGTGATGGGCGATGACTGCTGTGGGAGGTGGAGACCCCGAGAGTCCTAACATTGATTTCTTAGCGAGAAGGCAGGTCTGGTAGAGCAGTCGCTCCTCAAAGTTGAGCAGATTGGTGGTAGTATAGAGAAGGCAGGTGTGAGTTCGGCTGGGGGCACTGGTCAGGAGTCTACAGGCCTTATTGATGGAGAGTTGGATTTTGGAGAGGGCAGAGTTGTCAGCTGCGGCGTAGATGGATCAAGCCGTAGTCCTCGAGGGACAAGACAGAAGAGGTAATGGCCAGCCTGAGGGCAACCTGAGGCAGGCAGTCCCTGTGCCAGTATAGCAGGCCAATCCGAGAGTTAATCGCAGCTGACAGGGCATTAATGTGAGTGTGGACGGAGAGGGCAGTATCGAACATGATGCCTAGGTACTTGTATGTGGTCACTTGTTCTAGCGGGTGCAGAGTGCTGGGGTAAACAAGAGGGGGGTATTTTTAGCTTTATTTTGGTGGTGGGAGAAGCACATTGATTTGGTTTTCTTTAGGTTAATGATCAGTCTGCGGTCGCTGAACCACCTTTCGGCTTGGTTCTAAGCTTGCTGGAGGGATAATTGGAGGGAGGTGGGATTGGGATGTGAGGCAACAAGGACTGCATCATTGGCGTAGAGGAGCATTTTAACGGTACATGAGCTGGGGAGGGTGTTGAGGTAGAGACTAAAAAGTATTGGACCCAGGATGGAGTCCTGAGGGACCCCTAAGCGAACGGGAAGAGTACTGGAGAGGGAGCCACTGATCTTGACACGCTGGGATCTAGCAGAGAGGTAGCTAGAGAACCAGAAAATGGGACCGCCAGAGAAGCCAAGTTGGTGGAGAGAGTCGAGTAGAAGGGGATGACAGACAGTGTCAAAGGCCTTGGAGAGGTCAGTGACCACTGCTCCTGCAAGGCTGCCAGAGTCAAGAGCAGCGTGCAGGTGTTGGGAAATTCCAGGAGAGCCGTGATTTGTACTGTGTCCTGAGTGGAAACCGTGCTGCTCTGGGTACATAATGTCGTACTTGGTTAGGTATTCAGAGAGCTGGATCAACACCACTTTTTCAAGGGCTTTAGAGAGTGGGGGGAGGATGGAGATCGACCGGTAATTACTGGGGGTGGACTGGTCCCCACTCTTATGTATGGGTGTAATTTCAGCAGTTTTCCAAGCACTTGGGAACTGACCCAGGCATAGAGACCGGTTTAAAAGGTCAGTCAGGGGGACTAGGACTTCATCCAAGACCATACGGAGGATCCTGGAGTCAAGGGGGTCACTGCTAGGGTTATTGCTGCCTAAGGCTTTTAGCAGGTGCGGTCTGGCTTCTTGGGGGGGATAGGGTCCGCAGGTAAGAATGGTGGGTGATGCAGGACTGGATGGAGAGAGGTGAGGATTGGGTCAAAGAAGCTGCTGGGGAGGACCGAGCTTAGGTCAGAGAAGGCAGTGTTAAGGCAATCGGCTATGAGGAGTGGATCTGTGGTGGGGGTGCCATTGATGGAGAGCTAAGATGGTGGGGGGAGTGGGACTTCCCATTTACCTCTTTCATATTATCCCAGAAGGTCCAGGCTGAACCCCAAGTGGAAGCGAGGGTGGTCTGGTAGTGCTCTGCCTTGGCCTGCCTAATGGCCCAAGTGCACTTATTGCGTTCTGCGTTGTAGGCCTGTCTATCGGACACCTTTCCAGATTCTACAGCAATGTGCCAGAGATTATCTCTGTTTATGAGTCTCTGGAGGAGTGGTGGGGTGATCCATGGGGTATTGCATTTTTTGGAGCGGATCCTGGTGAGGGGGACGTAAAGGTCACAAGCCATACGGAAGGCATTTGTGAAGTGGTCAAGAGCTGAGTCAGTGTCAGGGGTGCACTGGATAGGGGACCAGTCTAGCTGGGCTAGGTATTGTTTTAATTTTCTGAGGCCGCCGGGGCATAAATGGTGGCGTAGAATGGTCTGGGACACTGGCTTCAGAGTGGAGGATGACCAGAGACAGAGGACTGGGGAGTGATCACTAAGAGAGTCGGGGAGGACAGTGACATCCTGGATTTTGTAGAGGCGGTTAGATATAACAACATCTAGGAGAGTGCTGGTGCCAGAAGAGTGGCTGAATCTGGTGGGCTGGGTGACTAACTGGGACATATCCAGGGCAGCAAAGGGGTCCCTTATATGGGAGGCAGTGGAGGCAAGCCAGTTAACATTGAGATCACCTAGGATGACTTGCTCCACTTTGTGAGGGAGAGATGTGAGATAGTCAATGAGGGACTGGACCGCTTGGTTTTGATTCCTCGGGGGTTCGTAGGAGACCGTGAGGAAGAGAGGGCCTTGGGATTCAAGGGTCCTTCATCTGGTGAATCAGGGCCGCACATTGGAACTTCTGGAGAGACCCCCAAACAAGCCTCCGGGGGTACCTCACTATCCAAAGGTGCATATCCCCCTCAAAAGGGAGGAAATCGAAGCTCTTCTGCAAAAAGAAGCCATAGAGCCCGATCCAGCAAACTGGAAAGGGGGTACTACTCCCACTTCTTCCTGGCTCCAAAGAAGATGGGAGACCTGCATCCAATTCTGGACCTCAGCACTCTAAACCTGTACATAGAGTATAGACTGTTCCGGATGCTGACTCTCCCAGTCTACTGCCCCTCCCGCACGAGGGACAGTGGCTGTGTGCACTGGACATGCAGGATGCCTACCTGCACATTCCAGTTTTCCCAGCCCGTCGCCACTACCTCAGGTTCTTTTTTTCAGGGGGGGAGCATTATCAGTTCAAGGCCCTGCCCTTTGGCCTGTCCTTGACACCTCAGATTTTTACCAAATGCCTTGTGGTAGTGGCGGCGGCCCTGAGACGCTGTGGCCACTATGTGTTCCTCCACCTCGATGACTGGCTTCTGTCAGTTTCATCGAGGGAACGGCTGGAACTTTCCCTTTCCACTACCCTGGATCTCTTTGCACAAGTGGGGATTACGGTCAACTACCCCAAGTCCCAACTTGCCCTCTCCTAGCACCTCCGGTTTATTGGAGCAGTGCTGGATACAGCCCAGGGTATGGCTTTCCTCCATCAGGTCAGGGTGGAAACCTTACAGGAGCAGGCTCGCCTGATAGCCTTCAGCAGGTGGGTTTCGGCCAGGTCGGTTCTCCGGCTCCTTGGCCTTACGGCAGCGGCCGTCCTCACTATTCCTCTGCCAGGTTCCACGTGTTTATTTCGCAGTGGACGCTCAGGGTGCAGGTAGGATCAGAGGTCGGATGACCTGGACCACATGGTCATGGTCTCCAACTCGATGCACTAGGATCTCCTGTGGTGGCAGGATCTCAGCAACCTTACCAGGGAGTTCCCTTTCCAGTCCCCGTCCAGACCCTGACTATGGACACTTCAGGGATGGGTTGGGGGGCTCATCTGGAGAGCCACAGGACTCAAGGGCTGTGGTCTCAGTCAGAACTCTTCCTACACATAAATGTGTTGGAGATGAGGGCGGAGCTGTATGCTCTTCAAGCCTTCCAACACTTGCTGTGCCAGGGCCCACCTTTTTTTTTTCCTATTTCTTTATCCCCCAAGGGCCACCAGTCTGCCTTACCTTTCCCACGTCTGGCATCTCCCCAGGTTCATCCGGCTGCCATCTCCTTGGGCTATCTCCGGCGTCCACATTCGGGCCTCGCGGCAACCCCCGCGGCAGGGTGGTGGGGAGCACTCCCTCCAGAGCTCAACCCATCCCAGTCAGGATCCGGTACTGCCGCGCACCCTCAGGCGCCGAGAGAGTCCTCACGGAGACAGCCATCATGCCGCCCGCGACTAGTGCCCCAGTTTTCTGCTTTCCTTCCCTGGGCCGGCTGGCATTGCAGTGTAGCGCCAATGGCCGCAGCGTCTGTGCGTCTGCCCAATGCTTCCAGCTGCCCAGCCTCCGGCTCTGTGCCTTGTGCTCCTGGCAGCAGTAGTACCTCCGGTCCCACCGGGGTCCCCACTGCACCAGGAAGCCCTGGATCCCAAAAGGAGAGGAGAGCTGTCCTTCGGATGCTCGATCCTACTCCCTCCCTGCCGACCCCCAGCAGCCGGGCTCGTTCCCGAACCCAGGTCGCTGGCGGCCAGGGCCCACTTTTAATCCAGTCAGACAAATATGTGTGTGTGGTCTGGTACCTAAACAATCAAGGGGGCACTTGCACATATCCCCTTTGTAGGGAAGCGTTGCGGGTTTGGAGTCGGGCAGTTCTGCATTGTATACACCTGATCCATGTTCCGGGCATGCAAAACATCCTAGCGGACAGTCTCAGCCACACCAGAGTAAGAGCCCACGAATGGGAGCTCAAGCAAACGGTGGTCGAAGACTTATTCAACCTATGTGGTCATCCAGACCTGGATCTGTTCACCTCCCCATACAACGCAAAACTACCCAGGTTTTGCTCGCTTGCTCCTGGGCATGGTGCTTTCTGGCGAGACGCGTTTCTCTTTGTTGGGCAGGGCGGTTTTTGTACGCCTTTCCTCCTTTTCCAGTTCTGCAGAGGATGCTGCTCAAGCTTCAGGTGGAGAGGACTCACATGATTTTGATCGCCCCATATTGGCCTCGCCAGATATGGTTTCTGCTTCTCCAGCAGCTTACAGTGGAACCTCCACTTCCCCCGCCCCTCTGCCATGATCTCCTGACCCAGAAGAGAGGCACACCGGTCCATCCAGGGCTGAAGTCCCTTCACCTTCACGCATGGCACCTTCTGACGTAGCTGCTTCACGCTATGGAGTCTCTTCCAGAGTGGCTCAAGTCCTTGTGGAGGCTAGAAAGCCTTCCATGAAGATGACCTATGCTATGAAATGGAGGCGTTTCTCCATTTGGGCCACTTCGAAGGGTTGGCACCTTTTCTTGTGCCCTGTTCCTCCAGTCACGGAGTACTGAGTTACTCTTTGCTGAAGGTTCACCTGTCTACTATCTCTGCCTACCACACCTTGGTGGAGGGCAAAGCTGTGGCTCAGCTGGAGGTCTCCAAAACTTTTCTGACAGGGATCTTCCACCTGAAACCCCTGGTGCACTGTCTTCTGTCTTCAGATTTCTGTCTTTTGCCTTATTTTTTACCTCAGACCTCACAGGATCTACCACGAGGCAACCAAATGGATTTCAGACTTTGACAGCTGCCTCTGGGTTCTCTGAAGATTGGCATTATCAGAGAATCCTATATTTAAATAAAACTGGAACTAAAGGTGTTATCTGTCACAGGACTGGCTTCACAGCATCAACAGAAATGCATACATAAAATCGTAGCTGGCCGTATTACGTATCCCATCCCACTTAGTAAACAATTTGAGTGTGTTAATGCCTATATTGGGTTCAACAGCTATTGTTTAGCATTAGCGTTTGGAACGCCATTATCCAGCCGAGTTGCAGCTCAAAACTTGAGAAAGCAGAGCGGGGGAAACAGTGCGAACAGCGCCTTGTTTAAAAGTAAAAGATCAACTTGAAATTAACAAAATAATGGCATAAAACAAAGAAAACCGAGCTAAAAAATATTTTTCATACATTATAGGCATTGATTTGTAAGAGAGACAACAAAAATTAAACGAATTTTGGGCCCTGAGAAATTAGGTGAAGGGCAACAAACACAAATCTTTTTCCATATGAGGTATGTGTGTGGCTATGAGGAGTCATGTTTATAACAGAAGTTAAAAATACTGCACTTAACTGTGGCTGGCGTTTATGCTGCTTAATCATAAAAGTTGTTATTTGTTTATATATTCACAGAGGGTGTAATACAACAGGTAGAATTTGAAAGCATGTAAATACAGCAAGCGACAGAAGCGTTAATGGTGAATAGCATGCAGTTCCAATAAGAATGTTATGAAAAATACTTATGGTACTAAAGTTTAAAAGATGATACTAAGAAAAGTTTATTTTGTGTTTTAAACAGAAAGTAAGTCCCTGTGAATAAGCTCTGAGGAGCGAAACGTATGGGAAATTGAATATAAGAAACAAAAAGAAAAATTATTTTTACACTTTGTCAAGTGATTTTCTTCATGAAAATGAGGCTGTAGCTCCCTGTATAGAAAGTTTCTGGATTATAGAAAGTCACCTTCAAGGGAGCAATACTCAAGATATTTAATAACCATTTCCCAGTTGTTGTTTAATTTAGGTCTTACCTCCCTCCTTACTTTTTCTTCGCCCTCCCATCCTTTGTTGCAGATGGCCAGGGTTCTTCATGCTACGCTCCGGTGTTAGGGACCTAAGCATTCGCTACTCCCAATCTCCATGGGCTGTTTCTCAGGTCTCTTTACAGAGGCAGGCAGGTACTCCTCCCCCCGGTGGGGTATTCCTCTTCCCTGTCAGTACAGACGGTACCTTAGCATAGTCTGGGAATTTCTTGCCTCCTTTGCCGTTCCAGTATTTTCTCTCAGGGGAGGCCCCTCCTCTCACTCTCTCGCTTTGGGGACAGCCTAGGCAGTTTTCTGGTCCTCTGCCTCCCTGCTAGATTCTTCCCAGGCTCACCCCCTTCCCTGTACCATGGCCTTGACCTGACGTCGGTTTTCCAGACCATTACCTCTGACATCTGCCTGTATGGTTTCCAGGCTGCTCTAGTTGAGGTGGGATACGGCTCGTATGCGGCATGGGCCATACTCTCCTCAATGGTAGGGCACAGTTGCTCAGGGAGCAAGCTACGAGGGTCTCTTCCCTCCATCACAAGGCTGTGACCCGCTCCTTCTCCTTTCTCTTCAGCCCTTTGTCAGGGGCCTGTCATGTGATTGCTGTGTCCGGGCCCTTGCGATCCCTCTCCGTGTATGGATCCTCTGAGTTCACTAGCCAGGAAGTTCCTCGAGCTTCTGCCTTCACTTCCATCTCTTCTTTGGAAGGAGAAGTTCTTCCCTTCGGAATCTCTAGTTTCGGTCAGGATTTCCTCAGACCACGTAGGTCTACTTCTCTCCGGCGGAGTCCACTCGCATGCCTCCTGAGCCCTTTTATCCCTCCCTTCCCAGGGCACCCGCACAGATGGTTGACAAATATGTGTGTGCTCCAGAGCATCTTTCTGGGAGGGGTATCTCTGCCTGGGACTCCTTTCCAGGGGACCAAGGGGTCCAGGAGTGAGGCCATAGGCTATGGCCTTCGTTGGTCAATCCTACAGGCACCCAGAGTTCTGGGAAGCCTGACGACTATCCCCAGCTGTCTGCTGTTTGGCCTGTATTGCAGACTTACCGTACGTCGGTCTGTACGCAACACTCCCCAGCTTTGCTCCTTGGTTCTGGAGCCTTTGAACGTGGGGGTCATCCTTATGTCTGCTGTGTCAGATTCTCCCCTCCATATGGCCTGATGTCGGGGAAGGTAGCCTTCGATCTTGCACTGGTAGAAGTTTCCCTATCTTGTCCTGACTGTAGTGCCTATGGGGGGGGGGCACTCTGGTCCTTAGTCCCTAAGCCATTCCTTGTGACTCCTCAAGGGGGAGTCTTCCTTTGCCCCCCTTTTTCGACTGGGGGACCTCTCTTCCCCTTTCCCTTATGCAGACACAGCTCTGTCGGACAACAGTTATCTTTCTCAGGGGCCTCCCCCTCTGATCATTCTTGGATGCTTTAGAGGGAAGGTACTTCTCTTCCCCTTTTTCTGCTTCCTAGTTTGGGTGCGCCCCCGGCTCCTGTTGGGTTCTGGAGGTCCCCTTCTTTGCACTTTCTTCCCCTTACCCGTCTCTTACGGGCGTCCCTTGGGTTCTACATGGATCTCCCCATTTTTTCTGAGAAGGATCCTCGTAGAGTCCCCCTGTCTCCAGCTATGGTCTTCACAGCCCGGAAGGCTCCTACCATTCTTGGGCTCCGGGGTCCTGGGAGTCCGAGAAATGTTTCCTCCACAAAGTAGTGTGGACCTTGTGTCTCCTTCCTTAGTTTGTACCTCTGCTAGGGCTTGGGACAGGCTCTGTCATCAGCTGATACACCTGCCAGACTAGGCCATTTCAGCAGCTCACCTGCCTCTTCTTCTCCTTTAATCCCTGAGTGAAGCTGATACTTTTCATATGCGTGGCTGGTTCAGAGGGCTGCCACTTGCTCCTGACTCAGCCCTCCTTTTCCAATTTGTCCCCTCCTCGGGGCTTTATTGGGCCGCCTCTCTGAGGGCTTTGCTGCATCCTCTGCAATTTCTAGGTTCAGGCCGATAGTGAGCCTTCGATGGGGACTTTCCCTCTCTTGCTATAGATTGGGCAACCGAGAGCTGCTCCCTCCTTCTTGGGGCTGAAAGTTGGACTAGGGTCCCCCACTGGCTTCCTAGTTTGGGTGCACCCCTGGCCCCTGTTGGGTTCAGGAGGTCCCCTTCTTTGTGGTTTCTGCCCCTTACCCATCTCTTACTGGCATGCCTTGGGTTCTACAAGGATCTTCCTATTTTTCCTGAGGAGGATCCCCCTCTTAGGGTCCTCCTGTCTCTGGCTATGGTCTCCATAGCCCGGAAGGCTCCCACCATTCTTGGACTCTGGGGTTCTGGGAGTCCTAGAGATTTTTCCTCCACAAAGTAGTGCGGACCTTGTGTCTCCTTCCTTAGTCCCTTCCTCTGCTAAAGTCTGACTTTTTGTTTGCTGGACACAGAAGACGCCATTTCATGCAATCTATTTAGGGCATTTTTTCTTAGAGGGATGTGCGCTTCTATTCCCCAGGGACAGACTTTCTCATCAGCTGATATCCCTACCAGACTAGGACATTTCAGCAGCTTGACTGCCTCTCCTTCTCCTTCACTCCCTGGGTGAAGCTGATACTTTTCATATGCGTGGCTGGTTCAGAGGGCTGCCACTTGCCTCTGGCTCAGCCCTCATTTTCCAGTTTATCCCCTCCTCGGGGCAGTGTTGGGCCACCTCTCTGAGGGCTTCACTGCATCCTCTGCAATTTCTAGGCTTAGACCAATAGTGGGCATTCAGATCGTTGCCTTTGGGGGGAGGGGCTTGCCCTGTCTTGCTATAAATTGGGCAGTCGACAGCTGCTCCCTCCTCCATGGGGCTGAAAGTTGGACTAGGGTCCCCCACTGGGACTCCTGTCCTTCTCCGCCTATTGCTTTACTTTATCCTGCTCCCGGGAGTCTTCCTTCCCTTGTAGTATTGCTTGGGAATCTGTCCTAACAGTGTTGCCTACTACAAGAGCCCCCTCGAGGTAAGATAGTACAGTTTCATAAGAACTTACCGTAACAGTAGATCTTCGAGAGGAGCTCTTGCAGTAGGCAGGTTATTCCCTCCCTCCATCGCCCCTGCTCTCTTTTCTATCTCTACCTTTCTTGGTTCCAGGAGCCCTCTCTCTCCTGTCACACCTTCTCTCTGAATCTTCGGGGGGGGGGACTGAGGTGAGCGTGGGAGACCACCCCTCTTATACCATAGGCGGACGCCAGTGTGCTGACATCAGGGGGCAATTCCCCATTGTAAACTGCTAACTAGATGTTTTCCATGTGGTCCTGGCTGCTATATCCTAACAGTGTTGCCTACTGCAAGAGCTCCTCTCGAAGATCTACTGTTACGGTAAGTTCTTACGTAACTGTATTCTCCAGTGTACATCCTGCAGTCCAGAGCCCATTGCAAATCAGAAGTGACCTTGACTGATGCTGAAGTGGTACCAAGAAGAGGTCTCAACCCCAATTGGAAACTATTAAGCACATTATTTTTCTCAAAATAATTCGACAGCTGCTTTACAATCAATTTTTCAGAGATTTTATGGCAACTGATAACAAAGAAATCGGGCAGTAGTTTTCTGTAGTATTTTTTAACCTGTTCTTGAACCTGATTTAAACAAGTTTCCAATCAGAGAGCAAGTCGGCAGTAGTCAAAGACAAATTAAATATATCTGCTAAGGGATACTGGGATTTCATGTAACCCACTAGATTTTCTAACATTCAGGTTTGAAAATTTCTTCACAGACTTCATGCCCTGAAATTTCCTGAAATTCAGACTTTGTTTTTTCAGCAGGTTTATTCAGTTCAACAGCTGAAGTGGAAGGATGAATTTGATCCACTTATGCAGTACCCATTTTTATGAAATGATCATTAAATTTATTGGCTACAAAGTCATTTAAGGAAACATTCTGTCCATCCAATTTAAAATGGTTAGGTAAATCGAGCGTTATAGTGTGCTTGTAATTCATTTATGGTTTTCCAAAATGAACCCGGGTTAGACTTCATGTTCTAATCAAGTTCTTTTTTATAATAATGTTGCTTGGATTTCTGAAGTTCAAGTGTGTAATAATTTCTGGCGTGTCTATAGTTCAGCTAATTAGCATCACTATTAGTAAGTTTAGCATTTTTCCACTTTTTATCTGTTATTGTATATAGTTTATGTAATTGTGAATTAAACCAAGGGGCATTCCCTAACTTAACTCTTCTTCATTTTAATGGCAGATGAGAATTACAAATGGCCATAACATTCTGATAGAAAAAGGAGAAGGCATTATTGACTGTGGGAATCCACTTTACTCTGTGCCAATCCTTGCCCTCTAAGTCTAACATAAAGTTTACATAATCAAATTTACTATAATTTCGATTTTCAACAGTTTTACATGGCTCTTTTTGCTTTTTTGACTTCTCATACAGAAAACTGCCAAATGATCAGAAAAGGAGTTAGATAGAACTCCAGGTAAAATAATTTTCTCAGGATGAGAAGTCAAAATCAAATCCAAAACGGTTAAGGAATGTAGATTAATTTATTTATTTGTTGTTTGTTGACCGAGTGGGTGCACTGATCCAATGGACCGTCTTCAGGCATGATGCGGGCCATGAAGATGGCACATGTGATACATACAAGTACAAATTACATACATAAAAAAATGGTGCAGGTGAATGCACATGCAAGAAAAATACATAGACAATGCTCAGTACATAAGGCATAAGAAAGATACAGTGACAATGGAAAATGCAGGGTATACAAAATGTAATATAAATACCATACTGTACGTGAATGCAGTTACACAACACTAGTAAAACTACCTAGTAAGTAAGGAGCAAGTGCATGAAGAACTAGGTGCTTTTGGAACATTTTGTGGAGACCGTTAATCAGAGGAAGGGATGGGAGGAGCCCAGAGTGTGGGAAGGACTCCCATCTGAAGTTTACCTGGGTGAGCAGGAACAATTGGCTTCAGACAGCAGCCAGACTTTGAAATGAGTTTTAAAAGTGAGGTGGGAATCAAGCGAACGAAGAGATGCTGGGAGTTTGTTCCACAGAGAGGGTGCCGTGACAGACAGGGCTTTCCTGCCCAGTACAGTGGAGATCCTGGGAACTTCCCAGGGTCAGAGGATTCATGAAGGCACCTTGGAGTGGCTCTGTGTTTTAGCAGAGATGAGTAGGGTGACTGTTGGCCCCCTCTAAAGGCGTTATCAGTGATGCAGCCAGGGGCATAGTCGTGACATCCTTGAAGTGGAAGCCACCCTAAGGACTGGTATAAGGTGCAGTGATGCGTGAAGTATGGTGACAAAAATGCAAACCTACAAATGCTGTTGTAGACAGTGGTAAGTGTGGAGTGCAGTGAGAAGGAGACCCAGGAGTAAATCTGGGCACAGTAATCCAGTACGGGGAGAAGGTTGCCTTGGGCAATGGCAAGGCGCGCATGTGGGATAAGGTAGTGCTTAAGTCTAAAACAAGTCCCTAGTTTCTGGTTTACCTAGTGCACTGTATTGTTGATATGCTCAGAGAACGAAAGGGATGGATCAAGGGTGATATCTAGATAACTAATACAGGGAACATTCTGCAGGGGTGGACCTTCAGGCATAAGTACTGAGAGGGGGGGTTGACTTAATGTGATTTGCGAGGTAAGGTTTGGACCCCAGGAGCATGGCTGTTGTATTTTTCTCATTGACAAAAAGCTTGTTTGACAGAAACCAATTATGGACTGCCCTGTAGTTCTGGGCAAGGGTGGTGGATATATGAGGTAGGGATTTGTCACTGTGATAAAGTACAAGATCTGTGTACAGTAAGGCCCCACATGAAAGGCTATCAGCAGGAAGCGAGTTTATAAAGCGGGAAAACAGCAGAGGTCCCAGGATGGAGCCCTGGGGGACTCCAGTGGAGACTGCCATGGCCGGTGAGGTGGCTGTGCTGATATTTACAGACTGGGATCTGCTAGAGAGATAGCTCTGGAACCACAGTGAAGTCTCTGTGGAGCAACCAAGGTGCAGGAGTTTAGTGTGGAGAAGGATGTGGTCAACAAGGTCAAAGGCCTTTATCAGGTCTACAAATATAGCGCCAGTGGCATTCCCCATGTCCATGCTGCAGAGGACATGAATAATGACGTGGGCCAAGGCTTATGTGGTGTTTCTGGAAACTGTGTTGCTGTGGGCAAAGCAGGTTGTGATTTCCTGTGTGTTTAATGGGCTGGTGGTGGACAATTTTTCCAGGAGTTTGCTCAGGTGGGGGAAGATGGAAATAGGCCTATAGTTGTCAGTGCATAGGCGGTCACCAGCCTTAAAGGTGGGGATGACTTTGGTGTGCTTCCATAATGCAGGCATAGTAGATGTGATCAATGCTAGATTAAAGATAAAGGAAGAGGGTTTGGAGCTAAAAGGAGCAATGAGCTTGAGAAAAGCAGGGTAAAACCTATCACTCCCAGGGCTGCCCCTATTCGGGAGGCTAATGATAATTTTGAGGGTATCCCTGGGAGAAATGGTTTTGAAGTAGAAAGGAGGGAGGGAAGTACCCGTCGCAGGGGGAGTGCCCAGAATGATCTACTGGGCTTGGTGGGTTGGCGTTTGGTAGTTTATTTGGGTGGGCAGAGAGATCTGCAAATTTTGTGTTAAAGGCATGGGCAACATCGGGGGGATCTGTCAGGAGGCCTGTGGGGGAGCTAAGGAGTATGACAGGGCTGAGGGTCCGGGGATTTAACATCAAGATAATGGTGGACCAAAAACGACTAGAGTTTCAGAGGTTGTCCCACTGCAAGTTATGATAAAAATTTATTTTTTAGGGACTTGGTGGTTTGTTTGCATGTATTACGTAAGCGTCTGTACTCATTCCAGAGGGGGAGGATTTAAAGGCAGCTCACTTTCTGTCTGTCCTTGTAATTAATTCTGGTTGTATCATACATGAGCTAAGTAAGGCTTAAACTGTAGGCAAGATCCATTAAAACATGCTTCTCATCAAGTTCATTCCAATCTGCATTCGTATCACCCAGCAAGAGTATTTCATGGCTAGTTTTATACTCCAATAAATAGTCTTGCAAGGCAGAAAAAATATCCAAACTGGCTTCGGTCAGGCAATACATTCCTAACAATAATACAGGTTTAGTGGCTGGAAAGGATATTTCCAAAAACAGCAACTCTGATTTACTCCAGTCACAATCTGTATCTTTTTTCTTAACCTTCAACTCTGAATTAGTGTAAAATAAATTCATACCCCACCCTCTCTTTTGGACCGTACTTACGACACACTTGAAAACCATTAATATTAATAGAAGTGTGAAGGATTCTGCTATTAAGCCAAGATTCAGAAATCACTACAGTGTTTGGTTTGTAGAGTGCCGCCTATTCCCTAAAATGGTCAGTTTTATTAGAAATGCTGCGAGCATTAAAATGAACAAAACTTAAACCCTTCACCCGAAAAACATCTGCTGTGTGAAAGGAATTCATGCAAGTTTCAGGGCCAGAGTTGGGATGTAGGTCTCCACAGATAATAAGACAAATCACAGTGGCCAGTTTGCATGTATGTAATCTACTAATCTTACCCCAGAGTTGTTATAAAAATACTTTTAAACATTCCATAATCATAATTAAAAACTGAGATCCTGTGATTACTAGGCTCTTTTGAAAGAGATGGAAACATTTATATAAATTTCATCCAAATCCCTTCCTGGTTTTTAGTAACCAAATTAGAAGATATTGATTTAGCCCAGAATGCAAGTGCAGAGCAACATATGCTCATAGTCCCTCCATAGACTTTATCTAAGGGCACTGGGTTGGAATCACCTGAGGAATTATTGACAGATTGAGTACCTGTAAAACTTAAAAGCCCACGATATAATAAAAGCAATGCAAACCATAGCATAAATATTTTAACAGATGTTTTGATTATACCCAGTAATCCCGAACTATTGCAAAACGGACAGTCTCCTAACACAATAATCAAATTAAAATGCAGACTAAACTCTAATGTTCCTATTAAGATATGCAAGAGAACAATTGAAATCAATGTCTGTAATACTTGAAGGACAGAATTTCTTGCCCTGGTCCCCAGCGGACATGCCTCTCTGCCCACTGCCCCTCAGAACATTGCCACTGTTCAGAAAACTGCTGGCTTTTGAAGTTGCCAACTCCTCCCCTCTCCGGGTGATGGACAAATGCAGGTGCAGTTCAGGTGCACGAGGACAGCCATCCCAGTCAGGCAAAGGGTTCAGTCCGCAGCGCAAACAGACTCACAGTCCAGAAAACAGTTTCAAATGAATGTGGCAAATTAAGGTTCTTGTAGCAGGCAGTACACACAGTGTAATGTAGACACTTTGCACCCGGTGAAAGGAACAACAGTTGTCAGGCACTTCTGCAGGGCAGTGTTGCAACAGACATGTGTTGACATAAGAAAGGGCTAGAAATGTCCATAGAGGAGGCAGAGGTGACCAGTTTTAACAGATAGCAAGATGGAAATAGCTGCACATCCCACCTTTACCGTTCCTCTCTGAACGCTGCCACTGTTCAGAAGACAGCTGGCTTTTAAAGTTGCCGACTCCTCCCCTCTCCAGGTGATGGACAAATGCAGGTTCATGGGTTAGTTGAAAGGAGTGAGCCGCTCCTGTCACAGAGCAGCCTGATCCATTCATCTGTATGATGTGCCCAGCAAGCAGCTCAACAGTGTCACGATCAGCCTGCTGGTCGTCATCCTCCCCAGCCACTCCCCCCCCCCCCAATCTGTAAATATAATCCCACCCTCTGCCAAGTATCCCTCCCACCTCCCGATTGCTTCCTATGCCCCTTTCTGTAAGAAAGATCCCACCCTATGCCAGATATTGCTCTCATCTCCTGATTATTTCCCTTGCCCTTTCTGTAAGAAACATCACACCCTCTACCAGGTATCCCTCCCACTTCCCAGTCACTTCCTATGCCCCTTTTCTGAAAGAAACATCCCACCCTCTACCAAGTACCCCTTCCACCTTCAGATCTGTTTCTGTATCCCTCTCAGTAAGAAACATCCCAGCCTCTGCCAAGTATCCCTCCCACCTCCAGATAGCTTCCTGTGCCCCCTTTCTGTAACCCCCACTCCAAGCAACTTCTGTGGTGGTGCCCAGTCTGCTATTGGAACAGCCGATGGTGACCCCTGCCCCCGCCCTCAGCAACATGTGACACTGGATGTCCACCCCTGGTGCCGCCAACCAACACACACTGCACTGGGGTACCCAATCCGTAATGTCGGTCTTCTCCCTCATTGTCCTCTTTTTTCCCTTACATCTGAAACAAAGAACACAGTCCATCAACGTGTTCCACCTCCCCCCCACAACCCCGCCACCCCATACTTACTGAACTGGTGCAGCGCTACTCTCTCTCTCTCTCTCTCTCTCTCTCTCTCAAGACATCAGCTGCAGTTTAATAGACTGGGTGCTGCATACTCGTGCAGACTCGATAGACCGTAAGGCCTGTATCTGCTGGCAGTTTCGTATGTTCATGTCCTGCTGCTTCTGAGCTCCAGCCACTACTGATTCAAAACAAGTTAAGTTCAGTTAATGACTTTTTAATGTGTTTTAAACTTTTACTCATAACTTTGTAATTTGTTTATATTTTTACTCCAAATTTTCAACATTGCCTTTTTTAACCCCATTTAATGGACCAGGTAGGGGAAACATTTCAAATCCCCCTAAAACATGTTTTCACAGTCGCTCTGCAGTATAATGTTTCGGATGGAATTTAAACAATGTCCCTGTCTTGATCATAAAGTAGGGTCATGAAAAGACATGTTGAAAATTTGAGGTTGAAATCTCAAAAAAACTAACAGTGAAATTCTTCAATATTTACTCATAACTTTGCCATTTTCCCAGTCTTTGACCCCAGATTTTCAACATGGCCTTTTTTAAATCCCACCTCACAAACCAGGAAGGTGAAATTCTTTCAAATCCATCCGCTCCCCTCCCCCCCCAATGTATTTTCACAGGTGCTCTGTGAAATCACATTTCAGGCAGGATTTGATCATAAGGTGGGATCATAATCTCAACAAAAACAACAAAGTTATGAAATTATATTGAAATTCTTCAATGTTCACTCATAACTTTGTTATTTTTCCAGATTTTGACCCCCCATTTTTAACATAGCCTTTCTTTTTACCCTACCTCAGTAACAAGGCAGGTGTAATTTTTCAAATCCCCTCTGAAACATGATTTTCCCTTGTCAATCTTCACCATTCATTACTGCTTGGGTGTAAGCCGGAGGCGCGCACCCGCCACGATATATATATTTTTTTTGCAGAGGAGTTGGCGTCGACGGCGCCACCCCTAAGAACGACGCTACGTGGTGCACAAGGAGCGGACGTTAGGCACTGCAGACGACTCCTCCATCCCAGTTCTGTTTCTCCCACCATCGAGGTAGCACCCGCAGCGCATGTGAGAAGTGTTTTCTAGTGCACCATTAGGCCTTTTTCGTTTTTGTAGCTGTCGAGGTCGACTCCTGCATCCCGGTTCAATTCTCCCGACACTGTTGACTCCAGAAAGACCGTTTCATTTTATTTTTTCGACGGTGCCGGGAGCTTTTCTGTGTTTTAAAGTTGTTTTTGCATCATGTCCGGTTCAGGAGCTAAGTCAAAAGCGGGCCGTGCCCCCATGCGTTGATGCTCCTGTGGCCAGCATTCTCTGTGATGGACCGGCATGATGTCTGCCTTCGGTGCCTGGGACCTAACCATGACATGAATAGTTGCGACGCCTGTTTTTCGATGGACCGCTGTGATCTTATCTGTGTCAGTTTTCACCATTCATCACCTTTGGGTACTTGGCCAGAGGTCAGGAACCTTTTTTTTTTTTTTGGGTAGGCGGAGTCGATGCACCATCGGCGCTGCCTTCGAGGCCGATGCACTGTGTGGCACTCGCAGGTTGGCCGTTAGGTGTTGTCGACTCCGCTCCTCTCGATGTCGCCTGGTAAGACTGTTCCTTATTTTATTTTGTGACGTCGGGTCTTGTTTTGGTGTTCTTTTTCCCCATAGATCATGTCTTGGTCGGAGGGCAAGAAAACTTGTAAGACGGGACAGCCCCCCCATGCGACATTGCCCATGTGGCCGTAAGTACTCCGTCACCGACCAGCACGACCGTTGCCTCGCGTGTCTTGGCCTGCTTCACAACATGGATTCATGCGACGCCTGCTTCTCCATGGACCACTGGGTCATCGAGCAACGCGCGTGGAAAGTGGGGCGAGCTCTGCCGACTTTTCAGGGAACGGGCGCGCACTCGTCAGGCCGAGCCGTGTTCTCTTGGCCTTTCCTCTGGGTCCCCTCCTGGTTCTATACAGACTAAGGAGGAGAGGGCCTTGCCTTAGCCTAGCCGTGGCAGAGGCCCCTTCCTCGGTGCAGGAGGCCCAGTCTGTCCCCTCCAGGAGACAGGCAGGAGGCACTGCCTTGGCAATCGCCCTTTCCGGGGTGAAGGCTCCCCCGGTGTCATACCCGCGACTCGGAAGGCCTGGGTTGGCGCCATCCTCGATGCTGTCTGTCGGTGCCGTTCTGGGCCTCGGCGCTGCTTGTGGCGCCGTGGGCCCTGATGGCACCGGCGTCGGCACCGGTCCATCGCTCAGCACCATTGCTGCTGAATGGCGCCGATTCTGCTGTCGGTGCCGTGGGAGGCTCTATGGTGCCATCCCTGACTGTTTCTCACTCCAGCGTCGTGGTTGAGCATGGCGCCTTAGCCAGTTCTGGAGCCGTTCACGGCTCCGAGCATGGGCTTAACCTTGGTAGGGTTTCAGAGCTCGGCACGAGACCCGCTGCCGGGGCGTTGTCGGCCACCGTCTCTGTCCTCACGGTGCCGTGGGCGGTCGGGCGCCATTGGTCTGGCCTCACCGCAACAGAGCTGTGGTCGAGCCGCCATCGGCATCGCTACTGGTCTCGACACCGGCCATGTGCTCCATGGGTCGGGACGGCACCATGACAGGCTCCGGCACTGAGGCTGCTGCCCTTGTTGGGGTCGTGTCCTCTTCTGACACCGTTCGCGGTGCGGAGGGGGGGTACCAGCGTCGACTCTGGTGCAGTCTCTGGTTCTGGTGCCCCATTCAGTAGGGATGGCAGCGGGCGTCCATGCATTGTTTGGCACAGGACTTCAATCTCCACCTCTTCAGAGGAGGAGTCGGACTTTGAGTTGGCTGCTGGCGTGGACACCCTGGTAGTGTCCTCGACAGGCCGGAGTCAGCCCCCCCTGAGGAGCAAACAGTGACTGCCGGGGCCAGGGTTAGGGGTTCTGAACAGCAGGCAATGGTGCTGGCCACCATTGCCCTGCAACCTGGCCTCATACGGTTCTCTGACCTCTCAGTGGTGGTACCCCTCAGGTGGTGTGCCTGGATTGCCCAACTTTGGGGCCGATCGGAGCACCCATGGGAGGGGAGGGGAAGGTGCTGCTCCTGGATAGCCTTGGGGGCTGACCAGGGCTGCCAGCTGCCTAAGCTGGCTCTCGGGGAGGAGGTACTCTCGGCAGTTCCAAGGTTGAGGGGCATGTGGTCTGTGCAAGCGGCACTTATGGTCGATGCTTTCTCAACTTCTAGCATCAATGCCTGATATGGAGCAATCCAGACAGGCCATTGCCCTCTCCGCTATAAGCCTGGAACTGGCAAGGCACCATGCAAGGGCATCCTATGACGCCAGTGAGGTGGCTTCCAGGCTTGCGGGGACAGCGATCTGCATTAGGCGGACAGCATGGCTTCATCTATCAAGATTGTCACCCCTGGCCCAGCGTAGGGTGATTCACTCTGCCTTCTGAGGGACCCGCCTTTTTTCTGTCAGGGCTAGGAGGCTTCTGCAGGGGCTTCCTCCGTCTCCTCGTCTCCAGGGGACACCTCCTAGCTCTCCTCGGCCTTAGGCTTCTTGTCTTGTAAGGCCAGGGTCTCTTCCTTCTGTTTTTCACCAGCAGGAGGCTGAGGGTCTTGTTCCCTCAGGGTTTTCCTAGTCCCCCTTCGGGGGGGCTTGGTACTCACCCAAGCAGTAATGAATGGTAAAGATTAACAAGGGAAGATATGGAAATTACGAACCTACCGTAATTCTTTATTTTTTTTTTTTAAATCTCATTTTTATTGAAATTTTCAACATATATTAAGATACAAACATACATACATACATTGACAGGTCTGTTAAAGTATGGATAATTGATTAGTGTTTGACGCGCTCTACATCAGTAACAGTTCAGATCTGCTATAAACAAGCTGCCTGTAATATTTTATCATAGCAACAATTCATCTAATCAGTCTTCCCTTGGTCTGTAGTGCTCCTCATTGTTATAGTGAAGGACCAGCCCACTTGGGTATTTTCTGGGCCCATTTAGCTTACTGATAGCCTGGGTGGGCTAGCTACAATGTATTTAATTATATTATTCCGTAGGTGATCCCTATGGGGCCCCACCTTTCTAATGATAGTCTTGAGGCCTTCGGGTATGAATTCTGTATCCAGTTCAGTTTAACCCGAATGTACCCTGGTGATTTAATTCCTATCCTCCCTCTTACCTCCTCCCTTCCACCCGAAAGGCTTGGCCTCATTTGAGTGGGGCCTATAAATTCCTTTTGTTCTTTAGAAGCCCCATCCTATGGTACAAAGGTGTCATCATGCAACATATAATATAATTGCCATCGGGACCACCTGTGTGCGAATTTCTCTTTCATCTCGTTCAGCCCGTGGGTGATTTGCTCTAGTTGGTAGACCTGTTTGGTTATGCCCCACCAATCTTGTATTGTAGGAATGTTGTCTGTCAGCCATTTCTTAGTGACTGCTTTTTTGGCTGCTATTACCAAAATATGTAAGAGATATCTAGAGTTTGGGTTCTTATACTCCTGGGGGGTGTCAAGGAAAAGGAACATCTCCCTAGTCAGTAACAGGTGGGAGCCGAATAGCTCTCTCAAGTGATCCTGTAGTTGGCTCAAAAAGGGTTTGAGAGCCTCACATGACCACATAATGTGTGTGTGTGTAGCTTTAGACTCTCCACAGAGTCTCCAACACATTGCTGAAGCTGATGGAGAGTAATGACTAGTTACTGCTGGGGTTCCAGTATCTTGTTAGATTCTTCCATGCAAATTCCGCCATTGATGGGGCTGCGTGACCGGGAGGCATACCCATGAGCTCTTAGCCAATCTTCTTGTGTGAAGGGGATCCAAGTTCCCCTGCCACTGAGCAACTATTTTCTTCGTATGTATTACTCCTTGGGTGTTTAGAGCTTTATAGTAAAGGAAAGTAAGCGTAAACTCTCTGTACGTTATTCAGCTGAATTTGAACCTCTAACAATGCAGGGTAATTCTCCGGGTTATGGGATACAGCTGGAGTTTCGGCTATAGTGTCTTAGCTGCAGAAATTGTAAAATCCCTGTTCGGTATATTAAATCGTCTTTGTATTTCATTATAGGGCCATAGTTCTCCATGAGACATTATCTGTGGGAGATATCTCAGCCCGTATCTCACCCATGTCTGGAAGCCATGGTCCAGTCTGTTTGGGGGGAAGTTACTTAGATTTGTTATTGGGCAGATCAAAGCCAGAAACGGGACCAGGAACTGGGTTCTTTTTATTGACTGCCATGTCCTGCAGCGTGCTCTCAACCAGGGATCCGATGGGGGGAGAGGGCCTAGCTTCAGGGAGGTACTATATATGTTCTGATAGTAATCCTTGTCCGGCATGAGGGCTTGCTCCGTTTGTAACCAGTGTGGCTCACCTATCTTATTTTGTCTTGCCATTATGTGAGTCATCATTGCCGCTTGGTAGTATAATTGTAGATCAGGCAATGCGAGCCCTCCTTCACCACGAGGGAGGGTAAGTATCCTCATCCGGACTCGGGGTTTTTTGCCTGACCAAATGAATTTGGAAATGAGGTGGTTCCAATCCCCAAATGTCTTCTTTGCAATGAATATTGGGACATTCTGGAATAAGTACAAGGCCCTTGGTAAAGTAACCATTCTTATTAGCTCTATCCTACGGCTTAGGGTGAGAGGCAGCGCTGTCCATGTCCCTAAGTCTGTTTTAAGTTGTGCTGTAAACGACTCATAGTTGTTTTTAAAGAAATCCTCAAATCTCTGTGAGATATGTACTCCCAAATACTTTAGTTTTGTTAGACTCCAATTACAAGGGAAGATGGATTTGATATGTGTCGAGGGTGAATAGTGGAAAGAAAGAAGTTCCGTTTTTATTATATTCAGTTTGTAACCGGATACCTGGCTAAATTGGTCCAGAAGCAGCTTAATAGCTGGTAATGATTGCTCCGGTTCTGCGAGATATAATAAGACATTGTCCGCGTAAACCGCTATACGATGCTCAGTGTCTCCCATATTCACTCCCTTGATGTTTTCAGCTTCCCTAATGTATTGGGCTAGGGGTTCAATAAATGCCGCGAATAAAAGAGGTGACAACGGACAGCCCTGCCTGGTCCCCCGCTTAAGAGGAAAGTATTTAGAGTGATGTCCTCCCACCTTGACACATGCTTGAGGAGACGAGTAAATATTTTGTAGGACCCCAATTAGGGTTCAGGGATACCCATTTTCTCTAGGACCTTGTATAAAAAGGGCCATGCTACTCTATCGAACGCTTTTTCAGCGTCGAGACTGATGAGAACCGATGGATTATTGCTCATTCGCATCTTATGAGTGATGTGTAATGTTTGCTTAATGTTGTCCGTTGTGGATCGTTTTCTAACAAAGCCTGTCTGGTCTTGATCTATCAATTCAGGCATTATCTTATCCAGGCGTTGTGCTAGTATGTGCATAAACATCTTATAGTCCGTATTAAGCACTGAGATAGGTCTATATAGATTACATGAGCTGGAATTTTTCCCGGTTTCAGGATTACGGAAATTGTTGCGACGACCATGACGGAGGTGGAGGGTCCCCCTCGAGGATATAGTTGTATAGGGTCAGGAGTTGACCAGATAATTGTTGCCTCATGGCCCCATAGAACTCATTTCCATACCCGTCTGGGCCTGGGGATTTTGCGGTGGAAATCGCTTCCGCTATCTCCTGCTCGGTTATATTGGAGGTCAGGGCTTCACCTTGGTCCATATTAAGTCGAGGTAGTGTTATCCCCCTAAGGTATTCCGCGATTTGGGGCTCCATGGGGGAGTTCTCCGGGGTATAGAGATCGGTGTAGTACTTTGCAAATGCCTCTGTTATCTCGTGTAATTTAGTTAGGGGCTGACCTTCTTTGGGATATTTAAGTGAAGTAATTGTTGACGCCTTCTTTTGCCGCCGGACCTGGTATGCCAGCAATCTAGTGGCTCGAGGTCCCACCTCATAGTGTCTCTGTCTCAGGAATGTTAATGCAATTTCAGTCTGCTGTAGTGCCAGGCGATCAATCTCCTGTAACTTCCTGGAGCCGGGCAACACCGTCGCATCTCCCATCTTGTGCGCCATTTGAAGAAAATGTAGGTTCTCCTCTAGGGTAGCTCTGCGTTCCTTTCTTTGTCGGTTCAGCTCAGCAGTGTGTTGTATGATATGGCCCCTTGGAACAGCTTTTATAGTGTCCCAATATATTGCATAAGTTGTATCTGCAGGAGGGTTGAGTTCTTGTATCTCGGCTAGTTTGTTCGAAATAAACTCTCTAACCTGTTCAGATCGTAAGTAGTAGGGGTTAAGTCTCCAACGTGTGTTCTTGGGGTGAAGCCCCATTTCCCATGTCGTGCATACAGGTGCGTGATCCGACAGGGAGATGTCACCTATTTGAGCGTCCCCCAATCGGTCCAGACATTCAGTCTGTGTATAAGTTTGGTCTATGCGAGCGTATGAGCGGTGTACCGCCGAATAATGTGTGTAGTTCCTCGTTCGGGGATGTAAGTGTCTCCAGACATCCGTCCATCCCACCTCTTTAGTGAATCTCCGAAAGAACCTTTCTGCCGGAGTTTGCTTGGAGGACCTAAGGCTAGTGGAGTCCATTGAAGCATTTTGTGTCAGGTTAAAGTCTCCTGCGAGAAGGAGTATGCCTATTGTGTTTTGTAGTATTTTGTCTAGCAGCGTTTTCAGCTGTGGGACAGGCATGGCCGGAGGGAAGTAGGCATTCGCTAGGGTAACCTGTACTCCATTTAGTGTGCCCTGTACCAATACCAACCTGCCCTCTGTATCCCTCATGGTGCGTTGGTGTTGGAATGGGGTGCCTGCTGGTATGATTATCGCTACTCCTCTTTGCCTTCCCGATCTACTGGAAGAGCTATACAGGTTTCCCTTACTGAGTTTGGCAAGCTTGAGGTGTTCCTCAGGACTTAAGTGTGTTTCCTGAAGATATATCAGGTCTGCCTTACTCCTGCGGAGAAATGTCAGAACCCGTGCCCTCTTAATTGGAGAGGTTATCCCATTAATATTCAGGGATAATAACTTAACCCGGGAATTAGCCATATTTACTTACAGGTGGTCCCGACGGCTAGAGGGGAACTCCCCTTTGTCTGCAAATTGAACACCATCAATAGCCATTAGTTCTGTACCTGTCATTTCAAACTCATTACAGTCAAACCAACACGTGAATAAGGAACATACTAACAACAGTAAAACTAACCTATAATGTAGAACATTGGTACTTCCATCTATGGGGAGCTGAATCAGATCCCGTGGTATGGAAAAATCAATACCTTGAGGCTTCATCACACAGCGTGATGCCTCCTGACACTAAGTGTCTGTTAAGGTAAGGGGCTAATGGGAGTGGTGACACCTAAACATTGGTGTGTCGCATCCACCTCATTTACACTGTGTGTTGTAACGATGAGTTAAATATGTTTTATACTGTCAGATAAGCCTGCCTGATCCCCTTTGTCCCCTCAGTTCAGCGTTTCTAAGCCCCTCTTAACTCTACATGGTAGACAGGAGGATTGGCAATGTAGGCCCTGGGCTCTAGGAGCCGAGTACCGGCGACCCTCTCCTCTACTCTCCCCTTCCATCTGCCCCAATCCCCTATGCTATAGCTAAAGAGGTCTAGCGGCATCATTACCCATGGCGCGCCACCCCCCTTCCCCGTGAACCTCCCATGTGGAGGAGCGGAGGCCAGCATGGTGCCTCCAGACCTCCTGTCCATACTCTCTCAAGCCCCATCCTCCAGCGGGAGGACCTCCAATCTACCCGGAAGATGGTAGCCCTTACATTTCCTGCTAGGGACTCCCTGCTCCTTGCCCAGCCCCCCTTGGCAGCCCCCACCGAGATACTTCCAGGCCCCCAATATTTCCTCCGTCACCGCTATGCGTGCAGGGTCTCTGAGAGCTACCTTCTATAACACCAATTGAAAGTTCATTGGCACTCAGCCTCCCTCCACTCTCCATTCCTTTAGCTCCAATCGGATGGGGCCATGAATCCTCCCTTTCCCCCAAGTCTATTACCTTAACATTATGGAAACTACCTTTATGTAGCTCAAGCTTCCTGTGTTCTTTCTTTTCTGTCGTTACCGTCACGGTGGGGCGAAGGGCCCTGGAGCCCCTTCCAACTATGTCCGTCCCGCCCAGCCCCCCATTTCCTCTCTTCCCCACCAGAATCCCAACTGTTCAAACACCTAATATTTTAAGAGCCATCAAACAGATTTCTCCACTTCCTATCCTCTTAACAATCACAGAGTGAGTGTTATTGTTTAAACAGTTTGTACTTTTTTTTTTTTTAATAGCCAGTCATGTTACTATTAAGCTCAATATGTTTCATTTGAAATCGTGGCTGAGACTAGGATCCTCGAGTACCTAACGGTGTCGCCCGGAGGTGCCATTTGGGCTCCCCCCACGCGACAAAGCCGGTCTAAGAGGCCCCAACTGCGCACTCAGCTTGTGGAGCTAACTCTGACATCCCGTCTCTCTCTCGAGTATTCAGGAGGAAATCAGCAAGACTCATGAGGTCTGGCGCTCATTTAACTCCTGAATGGCTCCTGCCCATCCACAGTGGCGAATAGCTCTGCGCATAGTATGCGAGAGTCCAAGAGGCGCGGCAGTCTTGAACCAGGGAAGGGCAACGGCCACCAGACTCCCACCGCGCCCTCCCACACCAGTCCCCCGTGTACCCCCAGAGCACCTCTCTCCAGCTCCCCGCTAACCCAACCGACGCCAGACTGTCCCCGACCTACCGTAATTCTTTGAGCTTCCTTGTATTTTCACCATTCGTTACTGATACCCACCCACCTTCCCCTCATGAGCCTCCTTCTTCGGCATCTCCTCCTCCCTGTTAGTTCTCCTCCCTGCTTCTCATGGCTCAAAGCCCTGACTTTCCAAAAAAAAAAAAGTGTTTTTTTTTTTTAGATCTTCTGTTCTTCTCTCAGAACAGATACCAAAATTGGAAAGGGAGAGGCCAGAAAGAATTTGGCTTTCTCCTAAGGAACTCTTTCTGATTGCTCTGCGGGTGACTTCTGGCTCTTTTTAGGCCACTATTGTTCAATCTACAGTTAACAAACCTTTCCTTAGATGGTTCTGTTCCTTTATCCAGGTCCCTCTGGCAATTCTGTATCTCCTGTTTTTGCCAGTCTCTGCTAGTTAAACGCTGTCCTGGCACTCCAGTTGCCTTGAGCTGGTGATCTAATTTGCCTTGTCTTCAGGGGGTCAGATTGAGTTTCCACTCTGTCACTTTTTTCACAAGGGGGTGCCCTCTGTTGAGCTTCAACCCCGCCCCACACACACACATCTGTGTTAGCACATAACGAGGTGCTAGTGGGTTTCCTTCCCCTTTCTAGTTGGGCGCTCTCTGGAACAGATTTCTGCATTGGCAGTCTGTGAGCTCTCAGCTTGAGTGTAGGGGTTGGGGATAACGGGAAGTGTAGAAAGTCGGCCTTTTGTGTAGCAAGCCGTGCAAACAATTCGGTTGAACCTTCTTCACTAGGTTTATTGAGTTGGATCCTTGCTCCCTTGCTTTTGGTTCCGAGCTTACAAGCCTTCAAACCAAATTTCACAATTTGGCAGAACTTTCTCCCCCCTCCCAACATCCCCCTCTCTCTTCTTCTTCTTCTTTCTCTCCCTTATCTGTTCCTCCCTCGGAGCTGCCCCAGGAGTGAGGCCCTGCAGTCCCATAGGGTAGGTGCTCCTCTTTCCTGTCCTCTATCGGCTTATTCCTTTTTCAGTTTATATCCTTTCCTTTGTCTATCCCTCGGCTCTCTTGCCTCGCTCTCCTTTTTTTTTCCCTATTTCACCTTTCCAGCTGTCAGAACTGGGATGGAGGGAGGACTCTCGGCACCTAACGGCCACCTTGCGCACGGCAGCACTGAGTGTTGTTCTCGGAGGCGGTGCCATCCACCGACTCCTCTCCAAAAAAAAACACACACAAAAACTCCCATGGCAGGTGCGCGCCTCTGGCTTACACCCAAGCAGTAATGAATGCTGAAGATACAAGAGAAGATCAAGAATTACAGTGGGTACGTAATTTCCATTTTTTTTGCAGTCAATCCACAAAATCACCTTTCCAACAGGATTTAAAACATTTCATCTGTATTGAACGTAAAGTGGGGTAATAAAAGAAACTGTGCTGAAAATCTGGGGTCACAGTCTCAAAAAACTACAAAGTTATGAAGCAAAGTTGAAATTCTTCTGTGTTTATTCCAAGCTTTGCAGTTTTACTAGATTTTGACCCCACATTTCAACATAGCCATTTTTTTGTACCGCATGTCATGAACATGACGTGTCATTCTTCAGTTCCTGCCCAAAACATCTTTTCACACTTGTGCCGCAGAATGACAGTTTGGACAGGATTTCATAAATGAAATTTGTCATGTTCATAAGATGATGTAATAACATACTCATGTTTTTTTAACCCCATCGAATGAACAATGCAGTTGTCATTATCAAATCCCACTCCAACACCTGTTTTTGCTGTCATTCTACGAAACAGTGTTTTCGGTCACATTCATAAAAGGCACCTGTCATGTTCATGTGCTTAGGCAATAAAATCTAGTATTTTACAAATTCAAGGTCCAGTCTAAGAAAACAAAAATGTTATACCTGTATGTGAACTTGTTCATTTCCCAATTATAACAATGTCAATATTATAACTTGTGTTATTGATTTAACGCAATAATGCACAACGGGGCGTGTGTTGTGCTGCGATAACATCATGCCTTGTGCACAGTCCCACAGACCAGATGGATCCAACATGCGAGAAATTACGTTGTCCCCATAACACACATCCTGGAGTGCATTATTGAAATTATAAAATGGCTTGCTTGTAAAAAAAAGTGAATAATACATTTTAAAAACATTTTTTAGTTGCTTTTTTGAATAGGCGTAATATTGTGCTTGGATAACATCATTGTTGGAGATCAGCATTGACCAATCAGAGCACGGGATTTTCTTCTTGCCATTTTATAACTGTTAATTATTAGCCTCTGTACTATCAATGCCAAACACCTACACAGCAAATGCCATTAAGCAAACATTCAGTATTGACAAATGCTTGTGTATGTGATGGTGTCTTAGTCTGTAACCAACCTCTTGGTTGCAGATATGTTTCAAGTTAATTTTATAGCGTGGCTGCAAAGTTTATCCTAATCAGATGTCAGTCCAGCACACGCTTTAGTGTGAATGCACATACTTTACTGATGCTTGCTTCAACACTCCTGGTGTTACATTATGGAGTCCGTTGTCTTTTGAAGTATGGGACCAATAAAAATGATTTGTTGCTTAGAAACAGTTTCTGTCTACAGATAGGCTTTTAAGTTTTTATATAATTGATTGTAGAAAGACACTTACTCTGGCAGATTCATAGTCATCCCCCCAAGACACACACAATCATCTTGGTTTAATTTAAAGGATTCAACCTGTTAACTGTATGCTGGTGTAAGTTTGGCATTAAGTCTTGGTTTTCTGAACCCCATGTTTTGTTTTTCTGCAGGAGCACATTTCTTTTCAGTGAGATGTTCAGTCCGGGTTTGCTCAGCAGGAATTAAGATTAGATTATCCAGATAAAATGGAAGAAGGTGAAAAAATTAAAACAGCGCACTTTATTTTTACAATCTAATAAGCACCAGCAGGCACAGGAAGTCAACGTCTAATCAAACCTAGCGCTGTCGAGCGAACCTGGACTGAGTAACCCACTGAAAGGAATCAACCCTATCATCCACCAGCTCTGGAACATATGTGGTCTCAGTCAGTCCCCCACAGATTCCCCCTGTGATGAGGCCAGGTGAGGGAGGTCCTTCCTCCCCAACCCCAGTGAACACATACTGAAGTTGAGAGCCAGGGTCCAGTCGGTAGTGTGGGGCCTGTGATGGGCAGGAATGCCATCATGCCGTACGGGGTTTCCTTGTTTTCTTCCCAACCCCACCCACCTCCTCGACATCAGGCCATGCCTTGTCAGACCTCGCATACTCTAGCATACCCTTGCTGGAGAATTAAGCTTCCTGGCCTACCTCAGGGGTCTCTAGTGTGGTGGAACCCGACGCCATCCCTCCCCAGCCCTCTGAGTCTACCAGCTGTCTTCCTGGGCTGACTTCCAAACCTGGGCCACCAGCATGGGAGCGCATGGTGCTACCCACTGGACCATCAGGAGGTCTTCTACAAATCATCCTTTATTGGGCCTCTACTTCAAAAGAAAACTGACCCTACATAATGCAACCTCAGAGGATAGTTGAAAGCAGGCATCAGTGAAGTATGCAGATTGACACTAATGCATGTACTAGCCGGACTTCTAATTAGCATGAACTTCATAGACAAAATAAAATCTTACTATAAATGAAATTAAGGACAACAATTTTAAGAACGTGAATACTCCAGAGCCCTATGATCTCTATTGTTTTCCTTTAAGAAAAAAAAAAGATCTCCCTTTATATCTTTTCACTGGCCCAAGAGACGAATACTAGAACTACAAACCTGCCTCCAGACAGAGGTACAGATGATGATTCTCTTGTTTAAACTGAGTGAAAGAAGTCATGGCAACATCTGGTTTCCAACTCACATCTGCAGCCTCGTTTTTAGCTGTTTCAGAGTTTAGCAGAAGTAGTACAGCTGGTGAATCAGTCGAATTATGTATTTACAGTATATTAGAAGCAATCAAAAGCTGCAACTTGTTGTCAACAGACTGCAGCGTTTCGTAAGATTCTACACCTCCATACACTCCAGTTGGTCCTTAAACCCGAGTTGTAGAGGGCCCACAGCCAGTTTCATAGGTTTTGCTCCATAAGCCTGAGCAGAGTTGTGGTCCTTCTTGCCCATGGTGTGCACTTAACAGTTAACCAGCAAAGTGTGTTAAAAAAAAAAACTAAAGATGGAAGCTTTATAATAAACAAGTTCTGACCAGAGCCGATAGGGCTTCATGGGAGGAATTTGAGGTAAAAATATTGAAAATTACCATTATGTCAATAAAGGGTTCTAAAAATGCAGGCATGCACTAAAAGTTCAGAAGTAATATTTTACCTTAAGAACCAGCAAGGGAAAACCATTGCTGTTTGATATTGTCTATTTGACTACTGCTAAGTAGTCAGACCAAGCTCCTGTAAAATTTACCTTGATGGATTAGTATTACCTCCTCCGACTTTGGTTGTTTTCTCTATACCCATCTGACTGCCCTGCGTGGTGGTCCAGTGTTTGTGTATATACCCTTCTTATCCTTGTTGTATTGTTTCCCCCTACTGTTGTACACTCCCGGGTCGTGCTTGAAAATAGACAGGTTTTTTGCCTAACGCACTTAGCTGGTTACCAAAAGCTAATAAATAAATAAAATAAATAAAAGGTGTTCACTAGCTGTAAACAAAAAATGTTTATAAAGGCAATGCAGACTATGTTCATTTTTACTACAGAAAGTAAGTGTAAGGGCAACCGCAACTGATAATGAAACAAAAAATAAAAATAAAAATGTTTAAAGAGAAAGGTTATCCCTCTCCCTTGCCTCCATGGGGTTAGAGCTGTCATGTCCAAATAAAACATTTTTGAGCGACTCAGTCTGTGAAACAAACTGCCTGCTCCCTCCCGTTCTCACCTTCTCTCCCTCCTGTGTGGCATTTCAGAAACATGAGATGATTTTTTATGTTTCATCAGAATATGCCAGTTGCTGTCCCTTTTAAGAATGCTAATCCAGACAGACATCACATATTCAGTTATTTATGTATGTGTGAATTTGTGCTTTACAAACTGAGTTCACAGTGTCTTCTCTCTGTGAGAGCAACTCTTTTTGTAAACTGTGAAGGAAACATTGGGAAATGGCACATCAAACTCTCTGTAAGGTAGTGTTGACAGTTATTGGACATAGATAATAGGTTTTCAAAAGGAAAACTGTACAGACTTCTGAAATCTAATTTCTATACATCAAGTGGTAAAGTAATTTGAGCAAAAACGATAGGGAAGGTGCTGCAAATTGAGATCTTAATGAATGCAGTATCAGTAGCATGCAGACGATTGTGTAAGTGTGTGTGTGTTTCTGCATGTGAAAGAGGTGAGCTTCTTACCACTGAGAAATAGCCAGCGTGTCCCAGCGGCACCCCAAACTGCACCCATGCAAGGCAACTTTTATTTTTCTGGCTCCCAATCCCAGAGGCTGTGGGCACCGTACAAACAGATAAAAGTTTAAAAATATAATCTCGCAATATAATAATCACATGTCAAAATAGGCAATGTTCTGCATGTAAATAATGACCCTATTTACTTTAAAAAGGACTGATAGTCAATGTTCTCATCCAGTATCCGAGAAAGCCTGGCTAAACAGATAGTAGTTAAGGTGGGCTTTGAATGCCTTCTCAGAAGGGGCCTCCCTTACCAGTGGCATAAGTGAATTCCACAGGACGGGGCCGGCGATACTAAGAGCTCTATCACTGGCAGTTTTCATCCTCGTCCTGGGAATCGCCAGGAAGCCTCTCAAGGAGGATCGCAGGGAGCAGACTGAGGCAGCAAGTGTAAGAAGGTTCACCAGGTAGCAAGGACCCCGTCCATGTAGGGCCTTAAAAGTGAGCAAGCCCACCTTGAACAGCACCCTCCATCGAACCGGCAGCCAGTGCAGTTCACGCAGCACCGGGGTGATGTGACAATATTTTGACTGTCCAGTCAACAGCCTGGCAGCTGCGTTTTGCACCAGTTGCAGTGAACGGAGGGTGCCTTCAGAGACCCCGAGGTAGAGCGCATTACAGTAGTCAAGCCTAGATGTAACTAATGCATGCAACAAGGTGGGGAGGTCCAGGGGCGGAATCAGGTGTTGATCCTGGCAATGTTTCTCCATCAATTACAGTATCGTAGTATGACTATGTGACTGCTGCCCTCAGGGCAGGGTGGGGGGTGTCTGTAGTAGTTTGAAGCACATCACATTTCCCCCAGACACCTTGAGATGTCTTTAAAATCAATAAGTTACAGATCAGATGGGCACTCCATACACTATCAAGTAGTACAAAAACTTAAAAATATGTGTTATGTTAATATAGGGTTCTAAAAAGGCAGTCATGCAATAAAAGTTCAGAAGTAATACATTAGCTTAGCAACAGAAAAAAAAACCTTCATAATGGCAGTGCAAACTGTGTTTTTTTTATTACAGAAGCTAACTGTAAGGACAAGCAAAACCGATAATAAAATACAAGTAAAAAACATGGTTAAACACATGTACACTTTGAGCTTTTGCATCATAGGCATGGCTGTAAACCACAGTTTATATCCTCAGGAGATGTTCAGGGTGAAAGTCATACAGTGACCATCTGTGTTTTTTTTTTTTTTGCTTTCTGTTTTTCCTCCCCTGGTCCCAGTTGGCCCCTTCTTTTCAGCCGTCCACCCAGCCCCATCCCCCGACATTCAGGCACTCACCTTCATACCCCCACGGCTTACCCTCCGTGGCAGGGTGGTGGGGAGCAGCCAGCTGGACCCACCAAGACCGGATCCAGTGTTCAGGTGGTGCCCTCTTAGGGGTGGTGCCTGTGCAGACAGCCATCATGCCGCTCAACCAGATCGCAATTTCCGCTTTTTCCCCCCTGTGGAGGGGAGCATGCACTGCCGACAGTGGCCTCACTATGTGCGCATCCACATGCAGCATGCCCGTCAGCTGCTCCACCTCCGTGCCCCACTGTACAGGACCTGGCATGCCAACACCTAGCCTACGCTAGGTGTCAGGCAAACGCCGGTCTCTGTTCCCCACCCTCCACGGGAGAGGAGTGCTGTCCTCTGGACACTCAATCCTCTCCCACCCTGGCCAGCCCCTGACAACCCACTCGCACTATGAACACGGGTCGCCGATGTGGCAGGAGGTAAACCATTGCTGCCTTAGCCCTTCACGCCACTGGGCTGGCTTGTAATTTGTTTTTTAATCAAAACAGTGAAATATTGAGAGTGCTGGCAGTCTGCAGAGGTGATGTGAGTTACTTCAAACTGACAGTGTTAGAATGCTTTCTTATTTAGAATTTCAGTAGCTGTTTAGCCTATGGACACAAATATGTACAGTAAGTCAAATGAAAGAAACAGTCCTGGAGAGTCCTTTATAGATGTCTGTATTACTGTTATTTTACCTTCTGTAGTTTCAAATACGTAAAAGCAAACCCCAGTGAAGAGTAAATATTGCATCTCGGCTAGGCTTGGATAGATACATTGTAAAAATGGGTGAAGCCAAAACTTCACTGCGAAAGGTACTGCATCTCAGCTGGCCTTTCGTGGGTAAATATAGTGTGAAAATCTGTTAAAGCAGGACCACAGTGAAAATAAGATGTAACATCAGTGTCGTACTGTCCTGGATAAATGCAGTGTAAAAAAATCACTGTCTCACTCTCCCTCTGCACTGCTGGCTTCTCTATAAACTGCCCCCGTGCAGCTCGCTCACTATGAACTCTCTCTGTCTGTCTCTCCCTCCCACCCTCTCTTCTCAACTAGAAACCAGCTCACACATGGAGGGACATTAGTTTCACTGACAGGAGAGACCAGCAATGCTGCTGAATTAAATGCATGGAACGAGAGGGGAAACACTATTGTCCTGTCGCCCCACAGTCCCAACACATCTGCTTCGCACCGACTTCTCTCCCTTGCCATCATGGTAACTCATCCCGGTGTGTGTGTGTGTGTATCTCTCTCTCTCTGTCTCTCTATCACTTTGACAGAGCAAACCGTACCGTGTGTGTGTGTGTGTGTGTGTGTGTATATATATATATATATTATAGTGGCACGGTAGTGCCACTATAGTTAGGGTTGCATAGCCATTTCTGTGTTAAACCTCAAATTTTGCACTTTAACTTTTGAACCATTTGTCCTATTTGCCTGAAATTTGGAATGTATAAAGATCTACCATAGATCTCCGGATTTGGAAATTGTCGTGTTGGTCGGATATACGGTTGCGGAATCGTAGCGCGCTCAAAAAGTGAAAAATCCCCAAAGTTGCGATTTCTTTGTCCACCCGTAATGCACTGAAGAATGCATTTGAGTGTATTCAGATTGGGTTGTCTGCATGTGTCCTGGGCTGCACCGGTGCCTTTTGAAGATTTAGTGAAAAAATATTGCTCCGTTCAAAAGTTATTGCATTTTTTCTGTCCCATTATAGCATATGGCAAAATTTATATGTGCACTGCAAAAACAATCGCGATCACATTTTTTGATCGAGCTTGCCATAAAATGTTGTCATGCTGCTGCCATCTTTTTTAATTTTTTCCGGTTTTTGATCGCACAAACATTTTTATTGCTGCACAAACTCTAAATATGACTGCAATAACATTTTTTGGTGCACGCTAACATTCCCATTATAGAGATAGGAGAATTTTGCTATGTGCTGCTTTCTTTGCCACTAGATTGTGGGAAGGTGGATAGTGCTATTGGCCTGAAATTTTCAGGGTAGGAAGCCCTAGTGCCACGGATGTGCCTTTCAGTGGTTTGGTTAGAAAACGTTCAACAGGCCCATAGTTACAGCATTCTGAAATTCCGAATTTTCCCCATAGGATAACATTGCAGCTGTTATTTTCTTTGTCACTTCATTGTGGCAACATGAATTGTGCTATTGGCCTGAAATTTTCACGGTGACAAGCCCTTTGGTGGTTTGGTACGAAAACATTGAATAGGGCCATAGTTACAGCATTCTGAAGTTCAGAAATGTTCCCATAGGATAACATTGCAGCACCCTTGATGCCTTTCGGGGTCCATATCTCGAAAACGGTTCAAGATACAGACTTTTTGTTGCAAAATTTCTTAGTCTCCCCTAAAGGGGGACTAAATACAGAAGTAGGTTGGAAAGCCATGAAAACCATGAAATTTGAATTTCTAGGGATGTGGATATGTTGTTCATCCACACTAGTTGGCATGTCCCTTTCCCCTTTAAATCTCGACGGAAGTTCTTCAAGCTGGCTCCTTCCACCCACCCGGGTGGTATAACCCTCGGATCCGCCCCATGACGCCAGATCTTCCTTTCCGCCAGAAGATTCAGGTTGCCTCCTCTTTGCAATTGGTTTTTGTAGGCTCTAGGTTCTAAACCTTCAGTTATTCCAAAAATTAGGCTAGTTTAAACTAGCGACTGTGCTCTTTGTTGTTTGATCATGGAAGATAAATCTTTCCCCGGATATCGCCGATGTCCGTGCAGCTAAAAAATGTCGCTCACCTATCCGCATCCCGTGCGTCTACTGCCTGGGTGTCGGCCATGACACCCAGACTTGCGAGATGTGTTTTATGCTCCACCCAAAACGCCCCTCGACGCATCTTCTAGCACTTAAGTTGGGAGGCCCAAAAAATTGAATCCTCCGGTGAAATCCAAAGAGGCTCGGTGGGCGGTCTCCGTGGCTGTGGGGTCCCCTGAGCAGCAGGAACAGATACAGGTCTTCGAAAAAGAAGTGGCACGGGCCACGGAACCATCTTCTCAGTGGATTTTTGTTCCCCTCAACCTGGGCTCCAAGTTTTTGGGTTCCTTCCGAGAGCTGTGTCAATCCCTCCCCACTAAGGGCGAGGGACCTACGGGCTCGCATTCCTCTCGATCCCCTAAAAGGGAAAAGGATCCGAAATCATCTTCGTCTTGGCAAAGATGCTCTTGGGATCATGAGCAATCTCAGTCCCAGGAGCCGGCAGTATCGACTTCGGTCGGAATTGCTTCCTCGGCCACTGGCTTCTCGGCCCTGCCATCTGACCAGTCGACCGAGGTCTCAATCGATGAGGTTGAGATCATTCTCGATCCCGTCAACCCATTGTCACCCAACGAGGCCGACAACTCCTTGACAAGGACTCCGGTCCTGCCTCTTCCTGATGAGGAGACCCGTCCTGCTGGGAATCCCATTGAGGAACCAGTCCCTGATCCAGGTAAATCACCAGTTCCCCCGGTGTCTCCCGAGCAACTGAATCAGTCAGTCCAATCGAGGTCGAGATCTAGGACCCCCTCGACCAACAGGCTGAGGAAGGTGCACAAGCACTCTAAAAAGAGGCAACGCCATCGGTCATCCTCGTCCTCCTCGGATGAGGAGAGGCTTCGGCGGAAACTCCGTCGACGCTACAAGGATTTAATGTTGCAGCAGCTGATTCTGTCCGGACAGAAGTTGACCACGGTTTCTACTCCAGCCATTACTTGGCTTTGCCTCCTAGGCGACGACTCGCTGGAACTGGTCATATCAGTTCTCCCGCCCACGGAGCCGGTCAAACCTGCTCCGGTTTGGCCAAAATCAGTCTCTCCGCCGATCATGGTGGAGCCGCCGGCTAAACAGCCTTTGGGAGCGGCTCCTACAAAGGATTCTCTGATGCTTCTGGGACTCCCACATAGGTTGTCAGTCACCCTTACGCCGGACCGCCCCAGGCGTGTTGAAGGGGACCTTGGTGGCCGATCAATCTATCCGGATTCTTCGGATACAGAAGACACCGACTTACACTCTCACCCGCAGGACGATGAGTCTGTCGGTAGTCTGTCAATGGAGAAGGGTCCTTCGTCTTTTCAAGGGTTTCTCTGCCTCATCTCCGAAGCCACAGGGATGCCTCGGAGCCCATCCAGAAAAGGGCGGAGTACCCTCTTACAGATATTCTTAAAAGAGGGGATACTCCCACAGAAGCCTTTCCTGTGGCCGAAGCTATTGTTGGCCAGGATCCTGCCTCCTGCCCAGCGCTGTCTGCCCAGATGGCCCGCAAGTATGCGGTGCCCATCTGGTCCCTCTCAGGGTTCACTGAACACCCCTCGGCCGAGGGGTTGGTAACTGCTTCATTGTTCAGATGCACAGGCAACTCTGCTGACACTGATAGACCTCCTGACAAGGAGTCCAAAAAACTGGACCACACGGCCAGGAAGGTCTACTCAGCCTCCTCTCTAGGCCTCTGTCAGGTGCGCTCGGCTGTCATCATGGCGCACTTCTCACATGCCCTGTTGGGCTCCTTAGATGAAGTTCTCCTGCACCTCCCCGCGGACCTTCAGACTACCTTCAAGCAGGTCCGGGACCAGGGCCCTGCCGTTGCCAAGCAGCAGCTTCAGACCTTGGGGACTCGTGCACCCATTCAGTGGCAGCCACGGTTACCTCATGCTGCAGGGCTTTGCTGAGGCTTTCCACCTTCACAGCGGATGCCCAGTACAAACTCACTGATGTTCCTTTCCTGGGTACCGATCTCTTCGGCCCGGGTGTGGATGGTCATCTTCAGCGAATCAAGCAGTCCAGTGCAGCCTTGGACTCAGCCACTTCTGCTCAAAGCGCTCAAGGTGCCAAGAAGCAGCAGAAAAAGAAAAAGCCCTTTTGTCACCCTGCTCCTGCGGCCCAGCAGCCCTGCTTTCATGGTGGGCAGCAACAGCAGGCACAGGCTTGGCACCATCGGCCCAAGTCCAAGCCTCCTCCGGCCCGCAGACAGGGAGGTCGGGGTTCAGGCCCTGGACCCTCTTCCTCCAAGCCTGCCCAGTGACAAGATAGGGGTTGCCACCCCTATCCCTGTCATGTCAGCTCTGGGTCCTCCCGTGGAGGGTCGGCTCCGCCACTTTCTTTCCACCTGGTCCATTGTTACCACAGACAAGTGGGTCTTAGAAGTGGTCAGGCAGGGTCTGCTTCTGGAATTCAAGCAGTACTCTCCCAGCCGAGCGCGCGCCCCACGAGAGGAGAATCATCCCACACTCGGTTGGCTCTTCGAGACGACATAGCCCAGTTGCTCCTCAAGGAGGCAGTGGTAAGCCGGCCTGGTGGCGCTGAGGACTGAGGCGCTGGCGCCTTACCTTGTGCTACACTGGCGACCCGTGTTCAGGAACGAGCATGAGCCGTCGGGGGTCGGAAGAGGAGGAGAAGGATTGAACGTCCGATGGACAGCTCTCCTTCTCCGGGGAGGGGGGGTTCTTGGTGGTTGGCGCTTGCTCGCCCCCCCGGTGGAGGCTGGAGGACAGGGCGCCACACCACCAGTAGAGGAGGAGTTGGGCTAGACGTCTGGAAGGGAGCACGTGCGGATGCGTGCGAGCTCCACTCTGCTGACGTCATGGCACTGTCCCGACTCCTGGGAGAACAGGAGAAAAGGATACCGCTGTGCAGGATGGCAGAGGGCACCTCGCAGGCTTCGCCCCCGGCTAGCCACGGTGCTGGCCACCTAATCCGGTCCTCGGTGGGGGAGTTCGACCCCTCGCCGACCCCCCCCGGGGGGGGTAAGCCCTGGGGCTAGGTCAGTGTCGGCTGGTGGACGCCGGTGGATGGGGCTGGGGATGCCCTTCTGATATAGCCGGCCGTAGGAGGAGAAAAGTAATAACTGCAAAAAAAAAAAAATGGAGGCAGTGGTTCAAGTGGCAGATCCTCCAGCCAACCCAGGGTTCATTTCCGGGTACTACCTGGTCCCGAAGCGGACGGGGGGCTGGTGCCCCATTCTAGATCTGCACGACCTGAATCAGTATCTCAGGCCACACACCTTTCGGATGGTAACCCTGTCCACGATCATACCATCCCTGGAGCAAAACATGTCGTTCTGCTCACTGGATCTCCAGGACTCGTTCTTTCACGTCTCAATCTATCTGTCACACCAGCGGTTCCTCCACTTCAGAGCAGAGGGAACTCTATACGAGTTCTGAGCCATGCCATTCGGCCTGTCATCGGCCCCAAGGGTCTTCACCAAATGCATTGCAGTGGTGGCAGCCCATCTCAGGCGTCGAGGGGTCAGAGTGTACCCCTACCTCGACGATTGGCTCTTGGCAGGTTCCACCCAGCAAGAGATGGAAAGGTCCAGGGACCTGGCCCTCCAGACCTGCTCTCAATTTGGTCTCCTGATCAGCGAGGCCAAGTCAGAGCTTGTGCCTTTTCAGGTGATATGCTTCATCAGGGCAGAGCTGGACTCTTGCAGAGCCAGAGCTCGGCTCCTGATGGACAGGGCAGAGGTTCTCTCCTCCTTTGCTCATTCATTTCTGTTGGGCACTGGCAACCTGCCCGGGACTTTCTGGGCTACATGGCGGTTTGCACCACCGTGGTCCGTTGGGCCAGGTGGCATATGCGCCCCCTTCAGTGGGAGCTGGCTGCCCAGTGGACTCAGCGCCTAGGTCATTTCGACCAGCTGACCACGGTGACCCAGAAGATGTGGGATGCTCTCCAGTGGTGGATCATCCTAGACCGGTTGCAGGAAGGTATCCCGTTTGTCCGCCTTGAGCCGACGGTCGTCTTCACTACTGATGCCTCTCTCGTGGGCTGGGGAGCCCTCATGGGGAACAACAGGGCCCACGGGTTCTGGATCCCTGAGGAATCCCAATACCATATCAAGCTGTTGGAGCTCAGAGCAGTCAGATTGGCATTGTCAGCATTCGCTCAGCAGCTTTGGGGTCAAGTGGTTCAAGTCCAGACGGACAATACCACGACCATGTACCACCTCAGCATGCACTCCCGGCTGTTGTGCAGGGAAGCGCGCCGCATCTGGACACTCGTGAGCCGACTGGAGGTGGATCTCCTAGCCATCCAAGTGGCAGGTTCCTCAAATCAACTAATGGATGCTGTCAGCCGCATAGGCGAGACATCCCACAAGTGGTCTCTACATCCAGAGGTAGCTTACAGCCTGTTCTTCCACTAGGTCAAACCGATGGTGGACCTGTTTGCCTCCAGGGAAAACACCAAGCTGAGGCTGTTTCATGCCCACCCCCATCAGCGGGGATCGCTGCAGGGGGATGCCTTCTCGAGGCCGTGGACCCGAGGCCTCTTCTACACCTTCCCTCCATTTCCCTTGATCCACAGGGTGCTTCTCAAGGTGAGGAGGGACAAGGCGCAGGTGATCCTGGTAGCCCCAGACTAGCCCCGCTGGTTCTGGCATCCAGATCTCCTCAGCCTCAGCAACTGGCTCCTGAGGTGTCTTCCAGCACACCCAGACCTGATATCTGTCAATCAGGGGAAGGTATTCCATCCGGACCTTCAATCCCTGCACCTGACATCCTGATACCTGAGCTGCTAGAGTTCCAGGCTTTGGGTCTCTCTGAGGATGTACTCATAGTAGTGGAAGCATCCAGAAAAAGGAGTCAACCAGAAAGTGCTATGCCTTCAAATGGAAAAGGTTTTTAATTTGGTTACAGGGCAAAGGCCTGGACCCTCTGCCCTGCCCTTTGGTGAGCATTTTGGACTACCTTTGGTCTCTGTCCAAAGGGGGTCTTCGATCTTCGACCCTTAAGGTGCACCTGGCAGTCATCTCTGCTTACCGGGTGCGGGTCAGTCAGCAGACGGTGGCACAGGAGAAGGTGGTCTGGCGCTTTTTCAAAGGCCTCGATCACATATCCCCTCCGGTGCGTGAACATCCACCTCCGTGGGATTTACTGCTGGTTTCGGCAAAGCTCATGGGCAAGCTATTTGAACCAGTGAACAAGTGTGAGATGTCTCACTTGTTGTGGAAGACGGCCTTCTTGGTGGCGATCACGTCTGCCAGAAGGACTGGGGAGCTCCAGGCGCTCTCGGTGGAGTCTCCGAATCTGATCTTCCACAGGAACAAGGTTGTCCTGTGCCCCAACCCGAAATTCCTCCTGAAGATGGTGTCAGAGTTTCATCTTAATCAGGTGTTGACTCTGCCTGTGTTGTACCTGAACTACACTTTGGATGCTGAGTACAGGCTCCATACTCTGGACCTGAGACGTGCTCTCTCCTACTATAAGGAGCGGACAGCGGAAGTTCGAGGAGAGGCTCGCCAGCTGTTTGTCACCTTTGCTGAAGCTGCTCCTGGCAGGCCTGCAGCAAAGTGGACGATTGGCAGATTGATTACATCATGCATTGATCTCTGCTATAGGTTGGCGGGTAGGGAGCCTCCCGTAGGGCTATGGGCTCATTCCACCTGCCATACCGCTGCATCGGTGGCTGCTTCCAGGGACATCCCTATCCAGGAAATCTGTCGGGCTGCTACCTAGAAGACAGCAAACACCTTCATCACCCATTACCACATTGACCTTGAGTCACGCCGGGATGCTTGTTTTAGGGCCTCAGTTCTCCAGTCTCTGTTCCCAAAGTAGGGGGTGTACACCTTGCCTCCCTCCTCCCAGAAAACTGCTAGGAGTCTGCCAACAAGTGTGGATAAGAACAACATACCCACATCCCTAGAAAAACAGGTTACTCACCTGTAACAGTAGATCTTCTACGGACAGGTCTCTTGCAGTAGGTTATTACTCTTGGGAGTCTGC
Organism: Neoceratodus forsteri; assembly: GCA_016271365.2. Classification (NCBI taxonomy): domain Eukaryota; kingdom Metazoa; phylum Chordata; order Ceratodontiformes; family Ceratodontidae; genus Neoceratodus; species Neoceratodus forsteri. Next base: position 1,422,792,216 of record CM028129.1, read on the forward strand.
TACGTGGAGCTGTCGCACAGTAGCATCTTCCAGCAGTCTTCTATAGGGCCACCCCCCCCCAATACATCACTTCCTCTGGCTGTGTATAAAAGGGCCCCAGGTTCATTTTCCCGACGGCTTCAGCCTGCACGGCAGCTAGCTCAATCTTCTGTGTTGCAGTCTTTGACGTGAACTTGAACCCGATTTTTCTTATCTGTGTCAGGCCTGTGGCATACTCCCAGGCCACGGCTCTTCTACTTTCACTGGGCCGGGCCTGTGAATCACTCAGTACCCCCCCGGCTCTCATTGTTTCAGTGGGCCTGTGTTAACTCACAGTGCCCCTGCTGCTCCTTGGCCCAGGCTCTCTTGCTGGGTCATCCGGGACAGACCCCAGGGCCCCGTGTTAAGGGTCCGCGGCCCAAGGCTCTCATTCCCGCCATCAGAGGTAGCAGGACTCACACTCTTCCGATCTGAGTCGATAGTGGCTCCTCCATCGTCGACGGGGCCTTCGTTGGCCCTTTCCTCATTGATGGGCCATACCCCATCGACGGAGCACACTCCTGGATGTTTCCCATTGACAGGCACCGTTCCCCCGTCGACAGCACATTCCTCATCAATGGGGAGGCTTCCCCCGTCGATGGAGCATGTTACTTTCTGTCTCTCGTCGATGGGAGCTCTTCCCCTGTCAATGGAGCATGCAGGTGCTGTCTCTCATCGACGGGGGCTCTTCCCCATCGACGGAGCACTCCTCATTGACAGGGAGGCTTCCCCATCCATGGAGTATGTTTTCTCCTTCCCTCATTGACAGGAGAGCTTTCCCTGTCGACGGAGCATGCTGCTCACTCTCTGTCATCGACGGAGGCTCTTTCCCCCGTCGATGGAGCACTTCTCGTCGACGGGGCTGCATCCCCCTTCGACAGGACGTCTTGTTTTGTGTTCCTCGTCGATGGGGCTGGTTCTCCCGCCGACTGGATGTCCCTATTGCCATTCCTCGTCGATGGGGCTGCTTCCCCATCAATGGGACATCCCTGCCTTCCTCCCATTCAGCGGGACTGGTTCCCCTGTCCCCGGCAGGGGCTCTGCACCACGGGCATCCCCAGTCCGGCCCCCCCGCCTGTCCTGGCACCAGAATCCTGTTCCTACGTCACCGGGGGTACCCCCTCCGTCGCCATTCCTGTACCTGTTGTGCCCTCGGACAGGGTTCCGTCCGCCTCATTTTCTTCCCTCCTCCAGTGCCCCCCACTTTTCCAGCATGGTTCGGTCCGGGCTATCTTTGCCTGGTTCCCCCTCCCTCCTCCTGTTTTCAGGGCTCCATGCCTAGGGGTCCGGCCCTGGGGGTTCCCTGTGGGAGGCCTTTTCTGCCCATGCCTTGGCTTTAGCATCCCATCCCTTCCCCTCAGTCCTGCCCCGCATGGGCCTTCCGGTTGTGCTGTGCCCCGATTTATCACCGTTATTGCAGTTGCCTCCAGGGGCATCTCAGGGGCTCCTGCTCGTCCCACGTGCCCCATCACGTCTCTTTTTGTTCGAGGATGTGGTTCCCGGTGCCATGTTTGCTTTGGCATGCGGGTTTGCTCTCCCATGCCTTGCTGCTTCGCAGCCTTTCCTATATGGGCCATGTGGTCCAGTGCCTCCGCGCCTAGGGTGCTTCGGCTTTGGCGCCTTCTCCTGCCACTGCCTCCCTGCCCAGGTTGGCCCTGTCAGTGCTACCCATGTACGCCCTTTCCGTGCCTTCCCGGCACCAGCTTCCTGTGAGCTCCGATGCCATTGCTGCATCCGCCCGTCTGTCTGCCATGGCATTCGCCTTGCGGTGCCCCGCCTGGCCTCGTGTGTCAGGTTCGGCACCTGACATCTGCCTGTCGGCTACCATCACCCTTTTGTGGTGCTACATTTTTGGTCATGGTCCCCAGGCCTTTCTGGTTTGCTACCCGTCGTCCGGTCATGCCCGACGGTCGATCCGGGACCTCTCCCTTGCCCCCCCGGTTCTCGTCGTCTTCCTCGACTGCCAGGATGTCCTGTTCCTGCCCCCCCCCCGGGGTACTGCTCGGGTCTCCGGTGGGGTCTCTCGTGGGGCAGCTGCGTCTGCCCCCCGTCCCGCATTCATCCTCCTGGCGGGGCTGGGCCTGCGCCCTTCTCCTTGACCGCTGTACAGAGCTTGCTCCCCGCCTCCTTCCGCATGCCTCGGAGGCATCTGGGTGTACCTTCGCCCTTTTCTTCAGAGACCTGTTTCCTCCTCCTGATTGTTTCCCTCCTTTCTGCGGTCCTTTTGGAACTCCTGCTGGTCTCCCTTCTGGAGTCCCCTCAGTTGTTCTTTGCTGTGGCCTGCCTGGTGCTTCTTGCCCCAGTACTCTCTACTCTTGCACGCGCTCTGCGTGCTTGGCGTGCTCTCCTGGATTTGATGTTTTCTTTCCATGGCCTTTCGACCCCTGCCTCGTCAGGTTGCATCACTGTGCATGGCCTCCTGCTTCTATCTGTTGAGCATTGGCATGTCTCCGCCAGTTTCTGATGGCGCTTTGGATGCCCTGCTGGACTTGCTGTACGCCATTGCCTTTCACACCCCTGCTCAGCAGGTTGAATCATTGGCATGGCCCCGTTCCTACTCTCCCTTCGTGGAGTACTCTCTTCCTCACACACCTTTGGCTTGTCCGCCCAACCGGGTGTTGTTTGAGATGACTTAACTTGGACTCTGTGTGACGCCGCCCCTTTCCGGGATCACACGGCCGTCTCTTGGCTTGTTCTGTGGTTTCTCCACGGCTTCTGCCTGGTTCCTGTGTGCCGCCTCTTTTTATGTTGTCCCGAATGTGTCTTCTTGGCTCTGCTTGTTGCCGTGGCCTATAACCCGGCTTCATGCTCCGCCTGTCCTCCCTTTTGAATAACTGCTTGGTACTCTCCCAAGAGTAATAACCTACTGCAAGAGACCTGTCCATAGAAGATAGTTCGTTATGTAAGAACTTACCGTAACAGTAGATCTTCGAAGTACGGTCTCTTGCAGTAGGTACAATCCCACCCTCCGTCCCCCTGCCTTTTTTGTTTAGGGACCTTGTATCTCAGGACGTTGGGATGGATGTTTCCCTTGGTCCCTCGGTTTCCCTCAGTCTTTGGCCTTTTGCACCCTCCCTTCTGGCCTCCAGTAAGTACATGTTCAGTGCCCTAAGCTGATGCTTGGAGGATCTGCCCTGCAGGTCATGAACCATTTCTGTTACTCTATATACCATGTCCAACCTGTCCCTGTCTTTTCTCAACTGACCGCTCCTGAACTGGGCATAGTATACTAGGTGTGGCCTTACCAGTGACCTAGAGAAAGGTAGTAATACCTCCATTCTGGTCAAATCCCCTCCCAATACACGCCAACGTCCTGGTTACCTTAGCATAAGTCCTTGTTATACTGACTAAAAGGGAATCACTTATGAGGAGTCCTGGGTCCTTTTCCTCAGTAGTAGTGTCCATCTTAACCTCTCCCAACCAATATTCTGTCCTGTGGTGCTTGTTCTCAGTGTGTATCACCCTGTAGTTTTTGACATTGAATTTCAGTGACAGCTGCCAAACCTTCAACTACTTCTCCAACCTTTGCAGATCACTCTGCAACTCCCTTACCCCCTCATTGCTGTCTACTCGACCACAGAGTATTTTCTTTGTTTTTGTTTTTTTAGAGTAAAATAGAGCAGTTTGATTTTATGTGCTATTCACAAAGCACTTTATCTTTGCTTGGCTCTGGTTTACTCTTGTTTTAATACACTCCAAAAAGGCAGTATTGAATCAAGGGCAGGGTAAATCTACAAGGTGGGAGGGTACCAAAAAATACTTTGTGGATCGAGGGAACTATGTCAAAACTGCTTCATGAATAAAGACCACAGTTTGTTATTCAGCTCTCACATAATTGGAGTGGATACCAAGCAGTAGCCAGACTCCTGTTTAATTTCTATGTGGCCAGATTTTTCACTATCTTAAATATAAATAAGTGTCCAGTCTATTGGAAATCTACAGTAGAATAAAAAAAAAAAAAAAAAAAAACTAAGAAAGTAACATTTCATGATGGGGTATTTGGGGCTGTCTGTATAGCCTAGAGGTTAGAGTAACAAGCTGTGAATGAGCTTGGTACATCCAGCAGACCTGGGTTTGATTCCCACAGCCTCCACTTGCCTACTGCGTGACTCTGAGCAAGTCACTTATTTATTTTATTTATTTAATAAGATTTCGGATGACACCTTTGAGTCAGGGGCTCTTTTACGCAGATTCCACGTCATGAAACAGGGACAAGTAGAACTCCATGAAACAAAAATGAATTACAAAACAAACAGTAACGTATACAATAGGAGCAGCCACTGGTGTTGTCTAGGATTGTAGTGTGAGTAGTCCATGCAACAGGACAGTACACTAGGCATTGTACAGCGTATGCCTAGAGAACTTGCACAAGAAGTTAGAGCAGAGGCAGTAGATTACAGGTGCAAAAAGGAACATTGGTTACTCAGTTAATAAAGCAAAGGAGGGAGGAGGAAAGTAGCTCAGGGAAGGGATTGGTGAGAATAAGGGGTAGATGGGGAAAGGGAGGGGGGAGCTGGGTGTAGAATGTAATGCAGATGGAGATATAGTGAGAGGGAGAAGGATGGGGGAAGATGTGAGGTTGGGGGGAATGGGGGCATTTAAGGAGGGGGTGGTAGTGAGAGGGTATGCGTGGTGGGGGTACAGGGAGTTAGAGGTTGGGGGAGGGCAAATGGTGTAGAACTCCAAGAGGGAGATGGATAGATTGTGGGGGAGGCTATGTTAACAAGGAGCAAGCGACAGTGATGGGTAGAAATAGTGCAAATGGTGGGAGGGTAGAGGAGGTGACAGGGTGGTGTGTAAGGGTGGGAGGGGAAGCATGAGGGGCAGCCGACCTACAATAGAAGAGACTATGTGAAGCAATCATAGGAGGCACTAGCCACAAGGTGATGGCGCAGTTTGCGTTTAAAAGCGCCAAGCGTGGCAATTTTGGTAGTTTCCGATGTAAGAGAGTTGTACCAGTTCGAGGCTCTAACTTTGTAGGAGTGCTGACCTTGTGAAGTCCGGCAGCATGGTACGGAAAATGTTTGACTATCCAACCTTCTGGTTAGGCAGGGGACACAGTGAGGGGTCAGCATAGTCTGAACCCCAGGGGGCATGAGACCCAGAAAGGTCTTCTTTGCTAGGATGCAGCTTGTTTACCCCAGTGCTCCCTGGTTGCCCCTGGAAACAGGCACTTGTGCCTAGTGGGCCTTGCCCGGTTACCAAAAGAATAAAAAAATATATATATATGTCCATTTTGGATTTGATAATATTTTGCTTTGTCTGTTGGATTTTTGATTGGTGATCAAAGTGACTACCTGAAAAGAAACCTAACGTAAAACAGTGTCAGACAGTAATGTACAGCAACTGCAAACTGTTTTAAGATTGTCCAGTTCAGTTCGTATAAAAAGCTGTTCAGCTCATCCAGAAGGAACCACTACTCAGTTCTAAACAGACAACTGTGTTCATTTTAATAATTTTTTTTTTAACTTGCCACATTCACTAATCAATTTAAAAGGCCTTTTGTCACTGGCAGTTATCAGTTTACTCATTCAAAAGTTTCCCACATAGGAGCACTGTGCCACTATGTTTGATCAGGCCACCAAATCATTTATATCAATAAAAATGTTTAACTTCAAAACTGAGACCCAGTTTACCTAGAATTTGCTCGTCACAGTAAACACCCCAGACTGGAAAAAATATATATACCGTGATGCAGCTTGATCAACATGGCGATCCTGCCAAGGGTTCGTGCCTGTTATGAGTCCATGCAAACTGATAAACATAAATAACAATCTTAACCGAGTTTGAAATTCGTATCAGCCTTCATTAAATACAAATGCCACCATGCATTCTGAGTAGAAACTCAAAGTCAGTAAGAAGTACTGCTGCTGTTTTTGCTCTGTATCGTGACTGTCTGCCTCCTGTTTATTGCACCCTGCACTTTCAGCTCAGAAGATCCAGGGAGAATACATTGCGGCTGCAAGCCGTTTAGACTGAGTGAGAGTCAGCTGTTTGTCTTGCTCTGCTTCTCCGTGACTGTGTTAACTGTGTTAACTTAAAATCCCTCTGTTAGCAGGAGGCTGGGGGATTGAGATGCTGACATAATTTGTTGGGAGGGGCTTTTGGGTTTAAAGCTTTGCGCTGCTCACTAGCGCAAGCGTTAGTGAGTGACGCTAGCGCCACTCCACAGAGAAAAAACACTTTAGCATTTATATGTTGTTGTTTGGGGTGGATATATGCAGTGTTTCGCTAGCTTAGGTAACTTAGGTTAAGTTTGTACTTTAAATATTTGTGTATTGTTAAAGGTAGGAGTTGTTTTAAACCTATTTAGTGGGCTGTAGTAGCAATTATTGCTGAAATCAGTTATGTGTAAGGGTTGTTTAGAGGGGCCAAGGGGGGGTAGGATAGTGTACGGATCATCTTTCTACACAATTTACGGGCCTTCACCAGTCTCTCGGTATCAGATACCATGGTAAGACGCTGCCGGGAAGTGGGGATTTGGAGAGGCCGGGGTGATCTTGGATGGAGGGGAGCTCCGTCCGTGGTGGAGGGTGGCAGGATTGAGATAGTTAGGACTAGAAGGTGCCCTGGATTGCGACGGACACAGGAGAGAGGCCAAATGTGTTTGGTGTCTGTCTCCAGGGAATCCACCAGACCGAGTGGTCAGGTAACCCGAGGGGCTGCCTTACCCATGAATCCCCTGAGGGCAGTGCTTTGCAATGCCAGATCAATCCGGAACAAGACTGCACTTATTGCAGACTTGATTTCCTCAGTCGATTTGGCTTGCATCACAGAGACCTGAGTTGGGGACGGTGTAGGTCTTGTTTTTGAGGCTGACATCCCACCCCCAGGTGTACCGTGGTGCACAGCCCCAGAGAGTAATGTAAGGGTGGTGGTGTAGCCATCTGCTTTAGATCCGACTTAGGCTTCACCGTGCACCCAGTGAAAGCTCCGGGTTCTTTTGAGTGTGTGGCCGATCGTGGGGGTCCGGGCCCCTAGTTGCAGGATTTTCTCATTTATCGCCCCTCGGGGGCAGCGGGGAACTTCCTGCAGGAGATTGCCAAATTTGTTGCCGGCGAAACATTGGGAGCCCCCAGATGTATTGTTCTGAGGAATTTCAATGTTTGGGCTGATGATGAATCTTCTCGGCTTGGTCATAACCTCCTTCAGACTATGTCATCTTTGGGCCTGTTACAAGCTGTTTCAGCTGCAACACACCTGGGCAGCCGCACACTGGACCTGGTGATCTTATCTGTGTCAATCTTCACCATTCATCACGTATGGGTACTCGGCCGGAAGTCAGGACCCCGCAGGAGCTTTTTTTTTTTTTGGGTAGGTGGAGCCGCCGCCCTCGAGGCAGACGTCCTGCATAGCACTCGCGGGTTGGCCGTTAGGCACCGTCAACTCTGCCTGCCTGCCAGTTCTTCGTCTCCCACCGTCGAGGTCACCTTGCGGGACACTTTCTCCAGCTTTTGAGTTTGGGCCTACCTGTATCGTAGTTCGTTCTCGTCAGAAATTTCGACGCCAAGTATGTTGGTTCCTCCTGCCGGTTCTGCTAGCCACTCGACGTTGCCGGTAAGATCTTTCCATGTTACTATTTTGAGCAACGTCGAGTCTTGTTTTGTATTTTTTCCAAAGGTCGTGTCTAGGTTGGAGGGCAAGAAGACTTCAAAGATGGGTCGGCCCCCCATGCGACCGAAAATTTTTCATCACCGACCAGCATGACCGTTGCCTTTCGTGTCTTGGCCCGCTTCACGACATGGATTCATGCGACGCCTGCTTCTCCATGGACCGCTGGGTCATCGAACAGCGCGCGTGGAAAGTGGGGCGAGCTCCACCGACTTTTGGGGGTTGGGTGCGCACTAGTCGGATCTCTCTGCAGACTGCAGCTAGTGCAGAACGCAGCTGCTAGATTGCTTCTGGGCAATCAAAGTTTTGTCATATTACACCTGTGCTGCGTGATCTGCACTGGCTGCCGGTCAGGTGGAGGATCTTCTTTAAGGTGGGGCTTCTTACCTATAAGACCCTACATGGTCAGGGCCCTGGTTACCTATTAGACCTTCTCGTACCTGCTGTCTCGACTCGCCCCCTTCACATCTCCTGTGGAGGCCCCCTAGCGATTCCCAGGTCGAGGCTAAAATTGGCTGCGACTGGGCTTTTAGTGTCGCTGTCCCAGCCCTGTGGAATTCACTCCCCTCTGGGATTAAGGGGGCCCCCACTTTGGAGGTTTTCAAGACTCGCCTTAAGGCCCTCCTATTTGCCCAGGCTTTTTCAGATTAATATTAATCTACAAGTACTGATTTGAGTATAGATGCTGAGAATTTGCTATTTGTTTAATGTTTATATGGATTATTTTAACAATTTGTGTTTTATCGATATATTTTTGAAATATGTGTTTATATATTTGTGTGGCACCCAGAGCCTCCGGGATTGGGTGTCTTTCAAATAAATTTTGCCTTGCCTTAATGACACGAGTCACTAATAATTTTTAAAACAAATAAAAAGCTAAATATACACTTTACAGAAGCCACACATAGGTACAGTGTCACATACCTGTTGAATTCGGTATTTTTTTTTTATCTTCAAGATAAACATCAATGAACAACATCAGTCATTTAAAGAACTTGCTTCAGGACACATTTCCACATGAAAGTAGCACTCATGCTTGTTTCAACTGTTTCAGATAACCCACTTCTCTAGGAATGAGTTCACAAACTTTATTTGAACATACAGTATGCATTTCTTTCTGATTTCTGATGTTTGATGTGTTCTGAGTTTATCTGTTTATGCGAGTGCATTCTAAACTTAAAATATGGTGCAGCCATGCGAGATCATTTCATCTTCAACAGGAAGCAGTTAAAATAGAGTAACTAAAATAAAGCCACCATACCGTGACTCCTATTTACAGTGAATCAGAACAGAGATTGCATTAGACAGTGCACTTAAAAGGTAATACATTTTTTCCCAATGTAAGGGATACTGCTGCTTTATAAGGCAACTTAGAAGCACAGCTCCCAGCCCCAGTTTCAGATTATCCCAGGACTGAGCGAACCCTATGGGGCATGCAGGGGAGGGGAATAATGGATGTAAACCAAAAACAGGGCTCAGGGACATGGCATATTGTGGATCACCCAGCCGGAGATCTTAAGAGGATATCAGTGAGCAGACCGGCACATCTGGAAGGACAAGTTTGAGACGCAGCGGATTGCAGCAGCTATGAACTAAGTGTCAGATGCACCTCTCACCCGCTGACTTCCTGTTTCTTGATCGCTCTCTGCAGAATACTGTGCAGTGGAGGGGACAGGGGTGTCAGGTGGTTCTTCTCCACACACAGTGCACACCTGGAGACAACCGTTTTTGCCAAGAAAACTTATGGGGACTGACACTGCACACATAATCTCGGCAGGTGTGGGGGGCCAGGAATTGCAGGCATCTTCACATCTCTCTGTCTGCCTCTGTGCTGGGTGTGTGGAACTGGGGGACACTGCAATACAGGTACCAGCGGCTGTACTGTTGGGGGTGGGGCTACATGCCCCCACCAAAAAAGAAATTGGGCTAGAAGAGCCCACAAACAGTTGAACAGAGCCGCAGCTTTCAACAGACCAGTCCTCCACCACTCAAAGCTTAGTGCCGGCGCTAACCTGGATTTGTGCAAACACTCTGGGTGGTGCCATATTCAGAGGCCCCTGGAGCACTGCCCAAACCCTGCAGTGCCAAGGGACTACTTACACTGCTGCGTCTATATAAATGATGGGGTCACCAAATGTAGACCGTCGCAGCAGTATGTTCAAAGGTCTCTGGCGGCAGTAAACAACCCCCAGACAGGCGCTGTTTACCATAGCTGAAAATCACGTCTTGTCAGGCAGCAAGACTTCACCTTGTACCCCAAAAACAGGGTGGCTGTACTGCAGCCGCCTGCCGTTTGATAAATGGTCCCCCTAAACCAACACTGCAGTATGACATATATCCCTGATGGTATAGTGGTCTCCCCCCAACTGCCCAAACACCTATCCTGCTGGATGACATATATACCCTGGTGGTATAGTGGTTGCCCCACCCCCTGATCAGCCATTCTGTTGTAATAACTGATTCTCTGGTGGCATATTGGTCCAACCACCTGCAGATCACCCTTTCTGCAGTAACACATTATTCCCAGGTAACGTAGTGGTCCCCCCCCCAACACACACGCACCTATCCTACTGTAATAACTGATTCCCTAGTGGTATAGTGGGCCCCTCCCACACTCCTGAACACCTATTCTTCTATAAGAAATCATTCCCTGGTGGTGAAGAAGAAGAATCAACAACATGTATACAGGCTTTCCATACACATTGTATCCCATTTTGTACATCCAATACCCACACACAGACTTGGACAATTGCATGAACCTGTTTTATGGGAAGGAATGTTGGCCAGGACACTGGGGAAAATCCCAGCCTGCCATACCCATGGGATTTAGTCAAATTCTGTGAAAATAGCACCGGGTATTGAAGATACTGACACAGTTATTTTTCCATACATAGGGACTGTATTAATGCTAGAGTAATGAAACGTTACGAAAATAAGATGTTTATTATGGAGTTCACAGGGGGGACCGGAGCGGTGAATCCCTGATCTGTGCAGCCGTCGGGACTTTTCTGTTGCCAGTAGTTCTCCTTTAAAGATATTACTATGGTCCTGGAGGAACCCCCTTTCAAGATTTTAGCCTACACAGGTGACGTGGATCTCAAGCTTGCTCCTGACTCGAGTGAAACAGCATTATCAGACATTCTAAATGATTTCACAGTATGGTCTGGTTCAGCTGTCTATATCATACGAACATACAAACAAGCCAGCAGAAGAAGGCCATTTGGTCTATCAAGTCTGCTCGTATTGCAGGGTCCACAGCTTTATATCCATAAAAGTGCAGGGGTAACTTTAGGGAACACCCCGTACCCATTAATGGAACTATTGCTGGGATAAAAGTCTCACAAGAGTCAATCAGAATATTAGGTATAGAATTTGGCTCTGGGAATGGTGCAGCAGATAACGGGAGTAAAAAAATTGGTTGAGGGAAATAGGTTAGTATCTGCATGGAAAGGACAGCAACTGTCTAAAAAAAAAAAAAAAAAAGAAGAGTGGTCCTGATTAAAACACTACTGATAGCAGTTTTCTTACATTTGTTATGTTTTCCGTCTCCTCTCTCTTTAGTCACTTCACTGTATAGTGTGTTTTTCAAGCCCTATGGGGGAGTCGGTTGAACCCAGTAAAGAGAGAACACACATACAGAGATATTAAAGATGGTGGTGTGAACATGGTACACCTGGTTACCTTTTTTATAATTTTATTAGCCATAATATTGGACAAATCATACGACCAGGGAACAAACCACGGAAGGATTTAGTTGATGCCTGGCTTTCCCCATGCCTTCCTCACTGGACACAGGGTAAACCACGACAACTGAATAGAATCCCTTCATTACCTACATAGGGGTTAGAGGCACTTAAAAATATTATGAATTGGGGGATAACGATAGTCCAAGTCCAAATCACAGATAGGAAGGGATTGTATAAAGCTATTCTAGAGTCAGAACGAACTGAAGATATTATGTTTCCAAACTGTCCAGTGTAGAATGAGAGAGATAATATCCTGTCTGTCCAAACCCCGGTTACCCCCTTATGTATGGGACATGGTCTGGTTAGGGAACTTTGGTAGGCTTAGTGTCCAAGGCAACAGTAGGCACAAGCAGTTAGCAGATCGTTATTGCCCCAGAGACTCTTGCCTACAGGTAATAGAAACCCAAGAACATTTGTTTTTAGACTGTTCCTTTGTAACACTTTTCTGGTCCTTAATACGAACATACGAAGAAGCCAGCAGAAGAAGGCCATTTGGTCTATTAAGTCTGCTCGTATCACAGGGTCCACAGCTTGTGATAATGTCCCTACTCCTCCCATCCTCCCTACCCATGATTCTTATCTTTCCCCTATGCCTATCCTATAATAGCTGCAAAGTGGGGTGAAACCTTATTTCAGACCCTGAATTATGAAGAATTAATGTATGGACCAAGGTCGGGGCAATGAGGGAAATATAACAGAGAAAACTTGTACCTTATTCTCGCAGTTCTAAAATATTTTTGTGGCAGGCAAGATGTATGTTGGTTTTGCAGCAGAAATTGATCCTTCCCTTGGTCATACTGAGTAATGCACAAAACGCATTGTGGGTGTGCCAACAGAGAGACATCTCATGCTTACCTTGGGAAAATATTAAGTACTTATGGGTACATTGTGATGCATGGTTATCCTAGTTCCAGTTAGTTTTTTATTTTCACGTTTTTCATCTGTACCACTTGCTGCTTAGAAGTTTATTGTATGATTAAGATGAGTTAACAAGTTTTTCTTTTCTTTCTGTTAAATTCCTTATATTAATTTCTGTTTATTTGTTCATTTTACTGATCATTTATTTTGTAAACTTATTGTCTTGAAGCCCAATTTTCAATAAAATTCCCCTACTCTTGCAAAAAGTGCCTTGGGTTCTTTTATTTCCATCTGGACTCCCACCAGGACAGCACCAGAGATGGGTAGAAGGGACCTCGGTTTAACGTCTCATCTGAAGGACAGCACACCCCGACAGTACAGCAACCCCCTAACACTGCACTTGGGTGCCAGTGTTTGAGGTATGAGCCCGATCCCAGTGTGGGACTAGAACCCATGGCCTTCTGGCCCAGAGGTGGATGTTCTACCAACTAAGCCACACTGATACCACACATGGATGCCGGTGCTAACCTGGATTTGCACCAGCACTCCAGGGGCCTGTTAATATGGCACTGCCTGGAGCACTAGGGTAAAATGGTGTTGTGATCCTCTTCATCCACCCCCCCCCGACTGGTCACCACCCTGCCCACCCACTGAGGATTGCTGTCCTGCACCCGCCCACCCCAGTCACCATGCTCTGGTAAATCGGCAGCTGGCACAGCTCTCCTCACACCTGCCACAGTTTAACAGTCACAGAGTACCACCAGGGAATGATTTCTTATGGTAGGATGGGTGTTTTGGGGGGAGTGGACCACTGTACCACCAGAGAGTCAGTTATTACAATAGTTTGGGTATTCGGCGGGGGGAGACCACTATACCCCCAGGGAATAATGTATTTACTGCAGAGTATATGAGTGGGGGTGTGGGAGAAACCACTATACCACCAGGGATAAATGTCATACAGCAGGATGGGTGTTCAGGGGGTTGGGGGATACCACCAGGGAATACTGTTTCACTGCAGAATGGGTGCTAAGGGATTGCTGCGCTGCATGGCTCCTTAGTACCTTGCATGCCCAGTGAACTCATTTGTATGCTCGGGCCAACTGTGGCACACAGGAGACCCGGCACTATCCCATTACAGGCAGTGCTATCTCCTGTGGGACATAAGTAGCCCTGGTCTGTGCCGATGCAGCACAGATCCACTTAGTACTGCACCGATATGACCCGATATTCAGTCATTTAGTGCTGCTTTCATGGTGAGTGCTGTCTGTCTGAATATCACGCAGAGCCAGCTGTGCACAATCATAAGTGCAGCACAAATGACTGCAGTTGTGCCACACTTGTCTGAATATGGATCCCTTGACTACCTTAAAGACCTTCTGACCTGGTCTGCCCCTGTTTGTCCACCTTGATCCTTCAAAGTGGGTCTCCTCTTTGTTCCCAGATCACATTTGAAATCCTCGCTGGATTGAGCATGTAGGGTGATGGCACCCATGCTGTGGAACACATTGCCTGTAGATTTGAGAGGAGAGCCCTTAGTGGACAATTTTAAATCACATTTAAGAACAGGCTTGTTTAATGTGACTTTTGGGCATTGACGTATTTTTACTGTTTTATTCTATACTAATGTTTTAACTATATTTTATTCTCTGACATCCTCTTTATTTTATGCTTTTTAATTTGTGTAAGACCTCTGGAATTTGGGGTCCTAAAAATAAAATTGCCTTACCTTTACATGTCTCCTGTCAGTCTGGGCAGTTGTACTTCCAGTCATTGCCAGGAATCAAACTGGGGACCCTGAGACTCGAAGGCAGCAGGTCTAACCATGCAGCTAAAGGCAAAATCTTCTTTGAGGATATCTTCTCCATTAGGCCACACCTTAGGAACTGTAAGCTGTCAGCGTTTGGACCACACAGAAATTTCTGCTAGCTGGGAGCCGCCCACAATGACGTGCAGCATCTACATGTATGTAAATGTGGGCGCCCCCATCACTCCTCAGTTCTTTTCCCGCAATCGATCATCCTTTTGCCAGACCTGCTGAAGGAAGCGCTGTCAACCTAGCCATTGCCGTTTATTATTTTACTTTAATTCGCATCTCTGCATGCCTCCAAAGTCGAAAGAGCCTTTATTATTGGAAGTGTGGAGATTGTAATTTATAGAGAAGGCACATATGTGGTTTATATGTGCTGTCTGATCCTGTCTCAAAACGTGAAGACTTGCAAGATTTGCCAGTGCTTCAAACCAGGCTGTGAGGTGACGCTGTAAGAAAGCTCTAGAAAATGTTCTTCTACTCAAGATATTGAAGGGCGTGGAGAAGGAACAGACCTCAAAATCTGTCTCCCTCATCATTAGCTGAAAAGTGGCCACCCGAAGTCTAAAGATCAAGACAAGGAGTGGTCATCATTGTGGGCCTCCTCTTCGTCCAGCCATAAGCACAGAGACAAGGACAAGTCTACTTTGCTGGCAAGGTCCCAGTTGCTGTTGAGAGAAGGCATGTCCTTGTCAATGCCCGCTCTGGCAGTGTTGACTTTTGTAGCCCAGTGTGATGTAATATATAGGACAAGGCAAAAATGCCACGTTTCTGTTCACTCACTCTAGGTCCTGGAGTTTTTTGCAAGACGCATTGTCCCAGTCTTGGAAAGGGAAACTCCTATATGCATTTCACCCATTCCTCTAATACAGAGAGTTCTGCTCAAGCTGCGGGTGGAGAGTGCCACACTCATCCTCATTGCTCCTCTGTGGCCTCACCAGATATGGTTTCCACTCCTTCAACATCTGGCAGTGGAGCTTCCTGTCCTTCTACCTCTTTGTCGGGGTCTGTTTTCACAGGACAAGGAGGGGTCCCTGGTCCATCCGGACCTGAAGTCCCTACATCTGCATGCACTCCTGCTGAAGACATGTCCATTGCACATGTGGGTGTATCCTCTAAATTGCTGATGTCCTTATTGCGGCTAGGAAACCTGCTACCAGACATACTCATTCCCTGAATTGTAAGTGTTTCACTTTGTGGGCTACTTCCTGGAATTTGGAGCCTTTTACATGTTTTTGAATGTTGTGTTGGAATGCTTGCTGTCCTTGTCTGACTCTGGCTTGCAGTATTCCTCAACCAAGGTGCATTTGAATGGCATATCAGCTTTGCATGCTCCTATTGATGGTCATACGGCTGCCTAATTAGTGGTTTCCTGTACGTTTCTGAGAGGTATTCTTCATATGAAACCTCCTATCCACTATCCAATCCCACCTTGGAACTTGAATTTTATGCTTGAGAAATTGACGTTAGCTCCTTTTGAGCCTGCCACGAGTTGTGGCTTGTGTTTCCTGTCATAGCATTGTTTTTAGTTGCAATTACAGTAGTCCCTCGCTATAATGAATGGCTTGGGAGCCGTAGTGAATGTTTGTTACAGTAAGTTTGTTAAAGCGAGAGATGCTCTTTTGGCTGATGCATCACCCTCAGTGCACTCTAGCACAAAGTCCCTTAGCACCCCTTCCTGCTGATCGTACTGTTTGAGAACCCTGTTTCTCTGCTGATTTTTGACAAGCTTTCTTCACCTTTTGGCCTGTCCAGTGGTTGGTCTGTGACAGAGGCTCAAAATATATGATTTTTAATGGGAGCCATGATGACCGTTCATTATAGCCAAATGTTCGCTATAGCGAGGTTGGTTATAGTGAGGGACTACTGTAGATCTTACTTCGAGAGTCAGCTCTTACAGCAAGTAACACATTTAGGACTGTAGCCAGCAGGTGACAGGACCCCACAGCAAACTTCTAGCCAGCAGTACCAGGCGAGGACCACCCCCCGACATCGGCCCACCCCCAGCGTCCCTCATGGTATAAGGGGACGTGGTCACCGGCATGCCCCAGTTCTTTTCTCGCTGTCGACGTGCATTCATCAGCTCCGTGGCTTGACTTGCACCAGTCCGACTGTCATTACTCTGTATTCAGCATTTTTCTTGTTTTCACCATCAGTACCTGCTCCCACTATCCTCCTTCCTGTATGTCATCTCCCCCCGTCGCCTTCTTCTAGGCACACTAATAAGTGCACCTGTGTGGAGCAGATCCCAGCTAAAGATGGCAATTCAGACTGCCTCCTGTGCTTGGGCCGTAACCACGACACCCAGTCCTGCCGGCACTGCCAGAGCTTCAGCAGCCAGACATGGATCCAACGTCAAAAAAACATGCAGGCCTACCTCACCCAACAGCAGTTGGCTGCCATGCAACGGGATTCCTCCTTGGAGAGGGAATCTTCCCACCACTCCCACAAGAAGTAGGGGAAACACAGGGAATCTTCCAAACATAAAGAATCTTCTAAGCATAAGGAGAAGGAAAAAGAGCGGGAGAGATCCCATTCGCGATCCAGGTCCTCCAGGTCGCACTCTGCCTCGAGGGGCAGTTCCAAATCAGCTGGCCGTGACTCCTGACTTGCCGTTGTCAAGACCCCAGCTACAGCCCATGTGTCGGGCACTAAAGAGAAGGCTTCAGGATCCTCTGGCCTTGCACTTCAGCCCATCAAGATCCGGCCTCCCGTTCAAGCTACAGGCCACTCTTCAGACCCAGGTAAGGGGCATCATCCTTCCCGGTTGGCCTCTGTAGGTAGTGCCGACTCCCAGGAGAGGCAGAAGACCTCCGGCCAGTCTTCAGGGAGATCGTCCTTTCTCCCTCCCAAACAGGCCACAAAACCGGCAGAGAAAACTTCCAAACTGCCATCTGAGAAGCGCCCATCCGACAAACTTTCGAAGTCCTTATCGGACCAGCACTGACGTCGGGCCTTGGATGTTGCCCCTAAGGTCACCCATATGCCGGCCCTGCCAGCAAGAACCCCATTGCTTCCGGCATCACCACTGACGACCGGATCGACGACACCCTGGTGCGGGCAGAGCTGATGCCAGTCCACAAGGACCCCTCGGCGCCTGATGACACAAACAATGCCAACCCATCATTGCCTCCCAAAGGCCCACCGACGCCAGACAGACCCGACATCGATACCTGCACCGGGGATGGCACAAACGCCAGACTGACACCAGACCTGGTGACAGGCTCACCAAAACTCAACCTCTCACAGGTTAAGAACCAGTTTAGTCACTGGTGGGAGACCATCAGACCGGACATTCTCCCCCTAAAGCCACAACTGACAACTCCAGTTGCCCTGGACTTGACACAAACTCCGGATGGGGGAGTTCCCACAAATCCTTCCTCCCCATCTCCGGACTTGCATGTGGTCCCTCGACCACCTTTGGATGAGGACTGAGGAAAACAGCCTACTCCACCGGGAGAGGCCCAGAAAGAAAGTTTCCGAAAAGAGAGGTCACAAGTCCGGATCACGGAGCCCCAATTCATCTAGCTCCTCTGATAGGCATAGACACAGGAAGAGGCAGCACAGATCCCCATTTGTCTCCTTCTCAGACTCTTTACCAGCCCTCTGTTTCCTCACAGTCGTCCATAGAGGACTTATCCTTGCTGGACCCAGAGGACATGCCAAAATCGCCTCCTGATGATCCATCCTTTATGGAGGTCATGAGGCACATACAGGCAAGTATGGGCTGGGACACTGAGGACTTAGACCCAGAAAGGATGCGTCTCACTAAGTACTTCAGACAGAAGGACCCCAAGCCGGTGTTCATCCCACCTGTGGTAGACACCTTCGAGGATGTCACCCAGGCGACATGGAGAGACCCTCATTCCTCTGCCACTGTCCCCAAGAAGGCTGACCGCTTATACAGGGCCCCAAAGGAGCAACCTTTCCTAGCTGAACACCCCACTGCTGAGTCAGTGGTAATTTTGGCAGCATATGACACTCACAAAGACCAAAACACCTTAACACCCAGCCTCCAGACAAGGAGTCCAAGCAGTTGGACTCCATGGGTTGCAAGGTATATTCTTCAGTCACCTGCAGCATAAGAAGCCTGAATTTCATGACCCATATGGTCCAATTCCAGAATGCCCTCTGGGAACAGGGATTGGACATTCTGCAGGGGATGCCGGACTGCCCTCAAAAAGCTGAACTTTGTAAGCTCCCACAAACTGGGCTGGATGTGGGCACACATGTCCTACGATCCACTTAGGATTCAGTTGACACAGCAGCAAGGGCAGCAACCACTGGCATATGCCTACGTTGCCATTCTTGGCTTCGAGTTTCGGGTTTTGCACAGGATGTTCAGTCTACCATCCTTTTTTTTGTATCATATGTTTATTATGGTTTTTCATATACCATACAAGCACATTCAGATACAATGATACAGCTTAATAAGAACACAACATCCTCCCCCATCTAAGGGGTTGGTAAATTGAAGTACAATCCAATCACTTGCAGAAGTATTATTACTTAGTTAATACTCATATGGCATGTCAGTAAGAATGAACAAAAAGTAGAATCACAAGGAAATCCAGCTGTATATTCTTGATGAAAGATAAAGCAGACAGCTTCATTGCACTATAATATACACTGTGATCTATGTAAGAGAAAATAATTAAAAATACATGTGCTTTGCCTTAATCCTACATACATCTCATTGTGTTTTGTTACTTCTAAAGGTTTAATACATATCATGCAATGCAGAAGGTTCTTGGGTTAGTTAGCCATTATAGATGTGGTTTAGGCTTCTTTCTCCCCCTCTGATAGGTATAGGTGGGTCCCACTAGGACATCCATCCCTCCCGAAGGAGTGTGGCTTCCCTAGGGTTAGAGTGGTCATAAATGTTGCCCATGTAGTGAGAAACCGTTCCTCGTGGCCTTTTAGCACATATGTTAACCTGTCCACTGAAAGTGCCCTTAGGGCGAGGGTTTTACACTGGTCAACTGTGGGAACATTTCCAGTGATCCACAGATTTTGTATTCCCTGTCTGGCTACTACCAGGAGGATCCTAATCTGCCTGGTGTGCAATTCCCATTCCCCATTCTCCTGTCCAGCCACCCCTAGCAAAAGTGACCTTCGGACTATTTCCAATGGGTATCCCGCTATCTTACCCAATTCACTAGCAACCCCTCTCAAATACCTCTGAATTCACAGTAGTAGTGCATCCAGGTGCCCCTGGCCCCACCACATTTCCCACATGTGAGTGATACTTCCGGGTAAAACCGGTGCACACTGGTCGGAGGGTAGTATAGTCTGAGCAGGAATTTATATTGTAGTTCTTTATATTTATTACACAATAATAGTCCCATATGGGAGGTCAGTAGCAATTCCCAGTTATTATCTTCGATTACAATATTAAGGTCTCTTTCCCAGCTCTGTTTCGCCCTCTGGTTGTCACCTTTGAAATACACCCTATCTAATTTGGCTGCTCGGCCAGTTAGTCCCTTCTCCTGTGTCCTGGCCCCTAAGATTTCCCTCTCGACCTCTATCAAGGCAGATTCCATATTGGCCTTCCTATTAAGGCTCTGCCAGTATTTCCGGATCTGGAAGAATCTGAAGAGATGTGAAGATGGTATTCCCAGGCCTAATTGAAGGTCCTGAAATGAGTGCATTCCCATCCGGGAGGTCAGGTCCTCTACACATCTAATGCCCCTGTCCTGCCATGTCTGCCATCCTTGATGCACCCTTCAGAAGCTCCGTCCTCTTTGTTGAAGATAATAAATAAACTTCAGGACTCTGGGAAAGCTGTCAGGACCATGCAGTCCATGTATCACCCGAAACAGACAGTTTCGGAAGTCTTGTTTTTGTGGCCGAGGGGAACATCAGCAGCAGCAGACCCATTTTCAGCAGCAACAGTCTCAGTGGGGAGGCTACAGCCAGAGAGGCGCCCACAGGGGATCTGCGGGACCCGCCTCTCGTCAGGCTAAACCAACCCAAGCTACCTTTCCACCCCCTCCCACCGCCTGACTCCCCAAGGGACCTGCCTCTTCCCAACACCTTGTCGGGAGAGGCGGTCAGAGGACACTTTTCTCTTTATGTGAAGAGTGACCTCCGACCAATGGGTCCACCAACTCATCGAGAATGGTCACTCTATAGAGTCCATCATCTTACCACTGGACAGCCCCCCGATTACTCCATGGAACACGCAGGTCTGATTCACGAAGAAGTTCAAACCCTGCATTCAAAAAGGCCATAGAACCAGTTCCTTCAAATCAGAGGGGAACAGGATTCTACTCTCACTTCTTTCTGGTCCCAAAGAAGACAGGAGACTTGAGACCCATTCTGGATCTCAGCGAACTCAATCACTCGGTGGAGTGCAAGAGGTTCAGGATGGTCACTCTCCAGAATCTGCTCCCCATGGTTCACCAGGGGAACTGGGTAGCATCACTGGACATGCAGGACGCATACCCCCACATCCTAGTGGCAAAGCACCACAGGAAATACCTCAGATTCTCCTTCCAAGGCAGGCATTTCCAATTCAGAGCGCTACCCTTTGGCCTGTCTTCGGTGCCAAGGGTATTCATGAAGTGCCTTGCAATGGTAGCTGCGGCACTTCGGAGGATGGGGCATTACATGTTCCCATACTTGGACAACTGGCTTCTTACAGCACAGTCCAAGGAGCAACTTCAAAGTTCCATTCAGGACACCTGTACTCTTTTACAGAGTCTAGGTATCTCCATCAGTGCCCCAAAATCATCTCTAACTCCATCCCAGAATCTGTCTTTTATCGGTGCTCTTCTAGACACGGTGAGAGGTAGAGCTTTCCTGCCACAGGACAAGGCCACCCAGCTTCAGGTCCTAGCCAGACAAATCTCTTCAGCCTCAACAGTGCCAGCCAGAACCCTGCTGCGGCTGCTTAGCCACATGGTGGCATCCATCATCACAGTCCCCTACGTGAAACTTCGGATGAGGACGATTCAGTGGACGTTTCGAGTCCAGTGGGACCAGAGGTGGGATGATCCAGACCTTCCAGTCTCCATCACAGGACCAGTTCGCCAAGAACTCTAGCAGTGGATGACATCACCTTCCTTGCAGGAAGGAGTGCCACTCCAAAAGGAGGCACCAGATCAGGTCCTGATGTCAGATGCCTCAAACATGGGTCGGGGTGGTGCACCTAGGCATTCACAGGACTCAGGGACTCTGGTCCGTGAATGAGGAATCTCTCCATATCAGTGTTCTAGAAACGAGGGCCATTCTCTACATACTGCAGGCTTTGAACATGGTCCTCAGACCAGGACACCTTCTTGTGCAGACAGACAACATGTTGGTGGTGTTCTATATCAACAAACAGGGAGGCACTCACTCCTATCCTCTCTGCAGAGAGGCGATGAGAGTGTGGGATTGGGCCATATCCCATCATCTTGTCGATTTCGGCAGTCCATGTCCCTGGAGTCCAAAATACCTTGGCAGACGCTCTCAGCAGAATGAAGTCGAGAGCACATGAGTGGTCTCTTCCACAGTTGGTAGTCGATGACCTATTCGCCAAGTGGGGGACACCTGAGTTGGACCTCTTCGCCTCCCCTACCAATGCAAAATTGCCCAGTTTCTGCTCGCTAGATCATGCACCTAGTGTTTTCTGGCAAGACGCGTTGTCCCTCTCCTGGAAGGGGAGATTCCCCTATGCCATCCCGCCATTTTCACTCCTTCAGAGGGTCCTCCTCAAGGTGCAAACAGAAGGTGCAACAAGGATCCTGGTAGCACCACTATGGCCTCAACAAATCTGTTTTCCACTGTTGCAACAGTTAGCAGCGGACCCTCTGATCACCCTTCCATTGAGCACATTCTTGCTGTCCCAAGACAATGGGACCTTGGTCCACCCGAACCTGCGGTCCCTCCATCTACATGCATGGCTCCTGAGGACCTAGTCAGGCTCCGCTTCAGAGTTTCTGATAAGGTCACCGAAGTCCTTGTGGCAGCCAGAAAGCCTTCCACTAGAGCAACTTATGCCATGAAATGGAAGTGATATTGTCTGTGGGCCACGGCTCGTCACCTAGATCCGTTGCCTTGTCTGGTAAATATCCTACTTGAGTACCTGCTATCCCTTTTGGAGTCAGACTTGTGCTACTTCTCAATAAAAGTGCATTTGGCCACCCTTTCTGCCTATCACACCCCTGTCCAGGGCAGATGGTGGCACAGTTGGCAGTAACTCGCATTTTCCTTTGGGGTATGCTCCTCATTAAACCTCCCATTAGGGACCCTGTTCCCCCTTGGGATCTTTTGTTTGTTTTGGAGAAGTTGACCTTACCACCTTTTGAACCTGCCGCTGACTGCGAGCTACATTTCCTGTCATGGAAAACGTTATTTTTAGTTGCCGTTACTTCTGCTCGAAAGATTTCCGAGCTTCAGGCCCTGATGTGTAAAGAGCCTTACTTGGTGTTCCACAAAGATACGGTGGCTTTGAGAACCAATCTTAAGTTTCTAGCCAAGGTGGTGTCCAAGAAGACATTGAATCAGGACATCCAACTACCTGTTTATTGTCCCAATCACTTAAACAGGGGTGAAGCACTTCTCCATACCTTGGATGTGCATCGTGCTTTGCGATACTATCTGTCCAGAATGAAGGGAAGCAGGCATTCTAACCTGTTATTTGTTTCCTTTGCTCCTAGGACCCTTGGGGCCTCTGTGATCAAACAGACTGTCTAGTTGGCTAGTGCACTGCATTTCCTTCTGCTACCAGACGCACAATAAACCCCTACCTGGGTCGATACGGGGTCACTCCATAAGAGGTGTAGCAGCCTCTTTTGTCACACTGAAGAATGTCTCAGCTTTAGATGTCTGTGCGGCAGCCACGTGAAACACAGTCCACACCTTCATTCACCACTACAGTCTGGGCATTGCCTGGAGACGCAGAGCAGGCTTCGGGCTTGCTGTCCTGCAGGGCCTCATCATGTAGGGGATTAATTCCTTCTTTCTCCTAGTTCTCTGCCACCCAAGTCATTGTCTTTAGTTTATACTGCTTGGGAATCGGTCCTAAATGTGTTACCTGCTGCAAGAGATGACTCTCGAACTAAGATAGTACAGTTACATAAGAACTTACCGTAACAGTAGCTCTTCGAGAGACGCTCTTGCAGCAGGTATACTTCCCACCCTCCTTTCCCCCGAAGATTTCCTGCTGCATGTAACCACTATTGCAAGTTCTCTGTTTTATGAGGTACTGCCCTAGGTTCCCTAGACGGATCTCTGCATATCCGGATGCCGGGGTCTTCAGCAGAACAAGAACTGGGGCACGCCAGGGATTGCCTCCTTATACCATGAAGGTTGTTGGGGGTGGGCAAATCGGAGGGCAGTCCACGCCTGGTATTGCTGGCTAGAAGTTTGCTGTGGGGCCTATGCGCCTGCCGGTCACAGTCCTAAACGTGTTACCTGCTGCAAGAGCTTCTCTCAAAGATCTACTGTTACAGTAAGTTCTTACGTAACTGTACTTTTTGCTCAAAGGATTTCTGAGCTTCAAGCTCTAATGTGGGAGCCTCCTTATTAGATTTTTCACAAAGACAGACTCTCTTTGCATATGAATCCTACGTTTCTGCCAAAGGTGGTATCTGAATTTACACTGAATCACATAATACACCATTTCTGTATGTTATACTGACTCAGGATTCCTGAGCTTGCCAACCAGGGTAAAACTCTGTTCCACACTTTGGATGTACATAAAATGCCATGATGATGTATTACTCACACCAAGGACTGTAGAAAGTCTTCTCAGCTTTTTGTTTGGTTTGCCTCTGGGAAAGAGGGTGCTCCTGTGTATAAAAACAATGCGCATCCAGATGACTGGCACATTGTATTATGTCCTGTTATAGGAAGTCCAGTAAGGAACTTCCTGGTGCTGTTCATGGTCACTGTAAAAGGGGTATCGTCACTTCTGTTGCCTGCTTCAAAAATGTCCCTGCTGCTGACATATGTGCTGCAGCCACATAGAGCAATAGTCACCCTTTCACTAAACATTACGGCCTGAGCATCATCTCTTGTAGATGTGCTGGCTTTGGGCTTGTGGTACTGTAAGGCCTTCTGTCTTGATCATATATCAGACTATGCCATCCTCCCTGTTCACTCTGCACTGCTTGGGAATCATTCCAAATATGTGACCTAATGGAGGAGATATCCTCAAAGACAGAACAGTTTTTTTTTTTTTTATTTTATTTTATTTAAACAGCAGTTTGGAAAACCTTTGAGCCATAGGCTCATTTACAAAGGTACCTTGTCACAGTAAGACAAACCAAAATACACAGTATAGCAGTACAACACATAAGTATAACAGTAAAATTAAGACATAGATACAAACAAGCTGGTACAGGTAGGATGGATGCAAACAATACCAGAGTTATATCGTCCTTAGCAGCTTAGTAATAAGCTTTGTCATAAGTATTGAGTACGGCTTTGACTAGTGGCAGTTACAGCATCGGGTGTTAATAAGGTGGTTACGTAAGGAGGTTTTGAAGCACAATATAGTTGGAGCTTCGGAGATGGAGGGGGGCAGTGTGTTGAACCAGGAGGGGGCCCTAAAGCTGAAGGCTCTTTGGCCGTGAGAGGTCCTAGCTCTAGGGATAACAAGAGAGGTTTTCCCAGAGGTCCGAGTATGAACTAGTGGGACAGAGCGGCGTATGGTGGTGGTCAGTCCTGGTGGGGAAAGCCCAAGGAGGGTCTTTTTTGTAAGGGTACAGGTAAGATATTTGAGGCGCCTGTCGAGATCAAGTACCAGCGCTTTTAGCATACAGTAGACAGGTGTGTGTCATCCTAGGTGCTCCAGTAATTAACCTGCAGGCCTTATTCAGAGTAGTGCTAATTTTATGGAGCGCGGTCTGATCAGCAGCACCATACACTGGCAGTCCATAGTCCACTAGGGACAGGATAGAGAGGTGACTCATGAAGTCAAGAGCCCGGGGAGGCAGTGTTTATACCGATGTAAGATGCCCAATCGGATATTAGTGGCAGTGGCTAGGCAGTGATGTGTCCATGGAAGGAGAGGGAGGGGTCAAAATGGATCCCTAGGTATTTATAGGAGCAAACTTGTTCGAGTGGGAAAGAGGACCCAGAGTGAATGAGGAGTTTGAAGTTGCAGGACTTGTTTTGGGGATGAGTGAAGAACATGGTTTTTGTTTTTTTAAGATTTATCACCAATCTATGTTCCTTGAACCAGCCCTCGGCTTCAGTGAAGGACTTCTGCAGCGAGTCCTGGAGGGCAGTAGGGTTACGACTTGAGGCAAAGATGACTGCATCATCAGCGTACAATAGAATGTTCCCCGAGCAAGAGCGCGGAAGGGTGTTAAGGTAAAGGGAGAATAGTAAGGGGCCCAGAATGGAGCCCTGGGGAACCCCAGAAAAGATGGGACAGATGTCTGAGTAGGTCCCATTAATTTTTACACGCTGTGAGCGGTCAGACAGATAACTGGTGCACCAGGAGATAGGCCCAGCAGCAAAACCAGAGAGACTAAGGGCATCAAGAAGGAGGGGTGGGAGACAGTGTCGAAAGCTTTCGAGAGGTCAATGAAGACAGCACCAGCCAGAGAACCAGTGTCTGAGGAGGAGTGGAGAAAGTTGGAGAACTCTAGGAGGGCTGTGTTGGTACTGTGGCCCGCTCGGAAGCCATGCTGCTCAGGACAAAGGACATTGTAGGTGGAGAGGTAGTCAGAGATTTGAGAGGCCACCACTTTTTCCAAGGCCTTGGAGAGAGGAGAGAGAATGGAGATCGGTCGATAGTTTCCAGCCACAGTCCTATCACCACCTTTAAAGATAGGGGTGACAGTGGCAACTTTCCAGGCAGTTGGAACCTTCCCCAGGCAGAGAGAGTGGTTGATGAGGCATGTGATCGGGGTAAGGACTGTGTCTAAGACCAGCCGTAGGATACACGGATCCAGGGTGTCACTGCCTGTACTATTACTCTTGAGGGCAGTGACAAGGTGCGGCCTAAGTTCTTGGGCAGAAACACGGTGGAGGAGAAAATAAGGGCAAGAAAGATTTACGGCAGGTGCTGGGGGAGGAGGGTCAAAAACATTTGTAGGGAGGATAGGGCTAAGGTCAGTGAATGAGGTGTTGAGGTGGTTGGCTATGAGGGCTGGGTCTGAGGAGATCACACCATTAATGTTGATCTGGGTGGGTGGGGGGAGTGTGCACTCCCATTTAACTGTTTAATGTTATCCCAGAAGGTTCTGGGATTCCCCCATGAGGCAGTGAGTGAGGACCGATAGTGCTCAGACTTGGCCTTTCTGATGGCCCGAGTGCACTTGTTTCGGGCGGCAGCATATAACCGCCTGTCATTGGGCCGGCCAGTCTCAATGGCACGGTGCCATAGGTTGTCCCTATGTTTGAGCTGGTGGATCAAAGCTGGGGTAACCCAGGGGGCATTCTTCCTTTTAGAACGGTGGGTCAACACTGGGGCAAAGATATCACAGGCATTATTAAAAGTTTGGGTAAAGAAGGAGAGAGCTGTGTCGATGTCAGGAGTTGCCTGTATAGCAGACCAGTCAATTTGGGACAGAAGTTCCTTGAGTTTTATCAGTCCACCAGGTATTAGACGCCGCCGGCATGTGGACTGTGCTGTGGGTTTGGGGACTGAGGTTGACCAGTGGAATAGAATGGGGGAGTGATCGCTGAGAGAGTCTGGGAGGACTTGTACATTGGGGATCCGATTAGGGCGGTTGGTGAGTACCACATCAAGCAGGGTACTGGAGCCTCTTGGGGTTAGTCCTGGTAGGGTGGGTAACTAGTTGCGTTAGGTCTATTGCAGAAAAGGAGTCTCGGTAGAGGAGGAGGAGGGGCTGAGCCAGTTGACATTTAAGTCACCCACCAGAATTTGATCAGCGGAAGGAGGTAGAGAGGTAAGGTATTCTGTAAGAGAGGCAATGGCCTGTGTTTGGTCCCTGGGGGGCACGTATGCAGTAGTCAGATAAAGGGGTCCCTTTAAAGGGTCAGGGGTTAGTTTCAGCGTAAGCGCCTGGGCCCTGGAGTCAAGGATGGGAGTGGGCAGGGCTAGTACGGGGAGAGATTCCTTGACATAAATAGCGCAGCCGCCGCCCCGTCTCCCAACACGGTCGGACCGGAAAAGGGTGAAACCAGGAAGGGAGACTAGGGAGTCAGGGGAGGATTTCGACAGCCAAGTCTCAACCAGGGTGATGACATCAGGGTTAATTGATGTGACCAGGCATTGTAGTGAGTCAAACTTTTTTAGGAGGCTACAGATATTCATGGAGACCATGCATAGGCCTGTGGTGCGAGTTGGGGAGCTCCTGGGAACCGGGCCAGGGTTTGGATGAATGTTCCCTGACAGGAGTAGTAGCATGACTAACACCCTGGCTGGGAGATGGTGAGAGGTTTTCCTCGATTGACATGAGAGGGAGGGAGGGAGGCTAAGGGAGCAGGGGTGGGCAGGGAGGTACAGGAGGGAAAGCAAAGTAGAAGACACCCAGATGTGCCTGAGGTGAAGAGAAAGCTAGGGGAGGGCAGGGGATGGGGACACACACAGGTCCCAAGGGGCAGGAGAGGAGGTTCAGGAGCAAGGGGAGGGAGGGGTGCCAGGGCACAGTGTGGACTAGCAGATGGGAAGTGGGTAAGTGCACTGCTAGTGGGGATAGGCACAGGCAGAGCGTGAGGCAGGGCCAATACATTGTGGTGAGCAAGATCCCAGGAAGTAGTGCTGTACAGGTAGAAGTAGGAAGTAGTGAGGAGCATAGGTCCTTCTAGTGGCCAGCAGGTATAACCTGCAAATGGGAAAGTGGGGAGATAGGTTCTGGGCAACAGGGCGTGATATCACGGATGTGATGTCACCAGGTGGATCATAAATTGACAGCCGCCCCTGGGTGGGAGGGTGGTTGGGTAGATGGGCGGGGCAGATGGCGCGAAGCGCCGTCGGGCTAGCACCCCTCTGCAGGCGTACAGACGAAGAGAAAAGGCTCTCTTTACCTCGAAAGTTATCAGGCTGGAGATTTGGCTTCCTCAGCTACTCAGGTGAGCTGCTTGTGCTTCAGTTGCTTGATTGTCCCGAGTGCCTAGCTTGGGGGCGCTGCCTATGTTGTGGAGAAAACAAAGCCTCTCATTACTATGCAGCGGGAGAATATGTTGTGACTTACACAAAGGAGCTCCACTCTAAGCAAACAGGGCTATTCCAAAATGAGGTCACACTAGGACCCAGCTAACCATATGCCTTCAGTAACAAGCAGAATTAGCTCAATACCACCATATTAAACAAGTCTGATCTATATTAGCTGCTTGGTATATCTGGCTTTAAGATGAAATCAGCAATTAGCTCCAAATACCACCATATTAAATAAGTCTGATCTATATTAGCTGCTTGGTATATCTGGCTTTAAGATGAAATCAGCAAGGCAACTCTAGAAAAGCCAGTGAGTCCCTAGCTTTACACTTCAGCAATTAGTAGCACAAAGAGAATCAAATAACAAGCCCACCCAGTGGTGAACAGGAACAAGGTTCATAAAATATAAGTGTTCATCAGGTAGCACCCCTCTGCAGGCGTCCAGACGAAGAGAAGAGGCTCTCTTTACCTCGAAAGTTATCAGGCTGGAGATTTGGCTTCCTCAGCTACTCAGGTGAGCTGCTTGTGCTTCAGTTGCTTGATTGTCCCGAGTGCCTAGCTTGGGGGGGGGAGCTGCCTATGTTGTGGAGAAAACAAAGCCTCTCATTACTATGCAGCGGGAGAATACGTAAGAACTTACCATAACAGTAGGTCTTCGAGAGAATCTCTTCCATTAGGCCATGCCATCCCCCACTCCTCCCCACTTTTGCTTTCAGTGAGGGTTATATCAGATGCTGTGCTTGATGCCTACTCCATGCATCCTGTATCCAGCCCCGTGCATTTCCTTGTATGCTGGTGCTGATTTCATCTCTTTATTCCCCACAGATGGAGGTCCTCTGAGGCTAATCTCCGGCAGGGAACTGAGGAGTAATAGGGCCGCCATTGTTTATTTATGTATATGTAGACACTGCATGTCATCGTGGGCAGCCCTCGGCTAGCAAAAATTTCCATGTGGTCTTAACGCTGATGGTTTATAGTTCCAAAGCTGTGGCCTAATGGAGGAGATTCTTTTGAAGATCTACTGTTAGTTCTCACGTAACTGTTCTTCCCACTACATGGGGGACTAGAGTACTTTTTTGACTTTTCATGCTTGTTATCCCATGTAACACAATTAGATGTCTGTTTCACTTTTGACTGTTATTCACAGCTAGGTGGCACTTCATAGCACTGACTGCCTTTTCTCATATACAACAGTTACAGTTTTGAAAAGATGTTGCTATATACTTTTCAGAGCCTGGTATCGTGTTTAGGTGGGCCTTTTTTGAGTGGAGTGTGTGGCCGACTAGCTAAGGATCTTCGGCACTGTCGTGGTGGACTTCCTGACCTGGTGGTGTGGAGTTCGCAAAATAACAGCTACAAGGTGAGACTTTCAGAACAATATCTTCTGATTTGTATTTATGCAACATGTGTGGGTCTCTTTTCAGGAAGATAAGAGATATCTCACTGACCACATGTGAGATATCATTTATATATTCACAGTTGGGTATGTCACAGTGGATAATCCTGGCTAGTTGGGTATGTCACAAAAGGTTTGGAACTCATTTGGAATGTTCTGCTTCAGTAGCAGTGCTAACCGTATTCAAATGCAAATAACTTTAAAATGAAAAATGATAGCATTATACTGTGAACACGAAAGTTGTTGAGCACAAAAAGATCTACAAAATGATTGGTGTTTCATTTATAGCTACCTTTTAGGGTTTTTTTATAATTTAAAAAACAGCAGAAAACGTATTTTCTTTTCTCTTTTTCAACAAACAAATGCAAATAACTTTAAAACAAAAAATGATAGCATGGTGCTGTGAGCACAAATGTTGTTCAGCATAAAACGATCCACAAAATGAGTGGTGTTTAATTTTCAGATACCTTTTAGTGTTTTTATAATTGGCAAAAAATAGCACAAAATCCATTATTTCACTTTTTGCAACAAACAAATGTAAATAACTGTAAAACTGAAAAAAGAGAGACCCACAATAATTGTGTAAATCGAATAAGACATATGTGGCAGTGAGATGGTAGAAATATCTCCACTCGCTGTCATTGAACTCTAGGTATTCCACTCGTGGCTTCTGCCACTCATGGGATATCAAGAGTTCAGTGGCAGCTCATGGAGATATTTCTGCTATCTCACTCTCACTCATGTCATATCCCATATTTCTCAGGGAACTGTGTGCCATTCACAGACCTAGACTTACGAGGCTTCCTCTGGCTAGCAATTTTTATCTTTATTGTTGCCGTAGTGGCACTGAAAAAGTGATGTAGTCACCATAAACTGAAAGAGCTAAAGTTGGAATCTTGGAACTTTGTTAAAAGATTACGATGTATGTTAATACAGCCACGGAGACCACTCATATGGTATGGTCTCATGTGCATTCTTAAGGTAGGAGAACCACGGACTAAAGGTGAGCTGTTCTGATACCCTAAGGTTGTAATTGAGACCACTCTAACAATGTAAGAGTAGTCTCCACAGCTGTATTAATATTTATAGATCAAGAGAGCCCTGAACATGCCCTTTTCCGGGGCAGCTATGTGTGAAACACTCGTCACAGAGTGAGAGTGTCTCAGGTGCAAAGAAGCACTCCGATTGGTCAGGAGGGTTCCCTTGCTCTATAATGGGTATTTTCAGTCACCTACCCTGCAAAAGCTGAAAAAAAGTTAGTGTTCTCATAGAATGTTCAGCTCAGATGTGGAGTGCTTAGCATGGAACTGTTCTGAACTGAACTGACAATTTTCTCTGTATAATTTGAGTGAGAAGAGACAGTGCAGTAAACAGCATGTCCCTGCTTTAAAATCTCGGGTCCCATCAGGGGACAGGGACAGTACCTGTGGAAGCTGGCTAATAACAGAGAAGACCATGAAAGAAAGACAGCAGTAAAAGACAACAGTAGAAGGAAACAGAACTGAGACCTGAAGTAAAATAAAACAGCAACCAAAGATCGAAGTATTGAAATAAAAGTGACAAGAAATTGCAATAGACAAAAAGTTAAGTGAATTAAGGGAAAGCATAAGGAAATGGAATCAAATAAGAAAAGGAAAGCAGTGGCAAGATAAAAATTTAACAGACCAGCCATAAAATACAACAGAGCCTTGCAAAGTACAGATTTGGAAGGAGTAAACTTTTTGAGATTTAAAAACAGATAACGTAACCAGATGAGAAAACAGAACTTACAAGTATGGAGTGGTTAAGAGACTGATACTTTACTGTTCCACTGCAGAAGCAAGAGAAGGTGCCCTCCCAGTAGTGTATGGGTAACCATACCCAACAAGGCTTTGCTCTCGAGGTCTCTGATGTCATATCACGCCCGAGATGGAAACACAGCCATAGTTGTGTATGGTCACCTATACACTGTTTTATATAATTAGTCCGTATTGAAAAACGCATCTCAGGCAGTGCATGAGAGACATGGAAAATAGATTGTTTAACAGCTGTATTTTGAAAATTCATTTAGAACAGAATGAAACATCAAAACACTCGCATTTTAACGTACAGTTTATATTTATAAAGGATACTGTTGGGTGGCAAATTTTGTCTCATATTATATCTGTAACAAAAAATAAAGGGAGGGATGAATGTTTTAGCCAAGTTTCCATTTGGAGCACTGCTCTCCCGCCCCCCAACTTCTGCATGCTCGATCAAACTATGATAAATAACTGACATCTGTTTTTCAAATAGGACATGTAGAAAAAACAGTGTGGTGTTTGAGTGCTGTATGAAAGTGTGGTGTCTGTCAGACAATTAGCGGGTCAGGAGAAAAAAAGAGTTTTGAGCGGCTGTGGCCAGAGGGGATAGTGCAGTTGCATGGTTCAAGTCTGAAATGCTGTTGTGGTACAGTTGTATGTCAGAACGATACCACAACTTTTCATGACCTTTGAACTGTACCACAACAGAGAAATTAAGTTTGTGGAAATCCATACACAATAGGGACTAACCATATATTGTAGATGCACTGTAGCAGACAGAAAGAAGGCGGGGTGCTGTGACTGCAGGTATCATTCAGCTCTCTCCATCTGGTAAGGCTGCCCCTCAGGCTTTAGGTAAAGGTTATTTGCTGGGAAAGCTTGGCAGAGTCTGGGAAGCCCTTTGGGGAGGTAGTGTCTCCCAGGGCCAGAAAAAGGGGAGCTGCAGGGGATGCTCAGCAGAGTCCAGGGAACTCTGACAAGAGGCTGTGACTGTAAGGGCCAGCAGATAAGGCAGCTGCTGAGGAAACTTAAAAAATGTGAGGAGAAAATCCTGTGTCCTGATTAGTTGTTAGCCATTCATTAGAAATTTCTAACACGTGGCTAAAATGAGTATTTTCACCTAGGAAGTAGGACATGTAACAAATCCTTGAAAAAACAGAATTTTCAAAAGGTTTCAGCCACTATTTGTTTTTTCCAACTTAACGACACAACGTTTATAAGCCACCCGTTCTCCCCCCCACACACACACACACATTGTCCTTGCTGCCTTGAAAGAAATGGGCTGCCCAAGTAAGGATCAGACATGCTGCTCGTGTATTTATTTCATATTTAATTATTTCACTTATATTTAGGGAAATGATGATCGTGGCTCCACGTTACTCATCGTGGCTTTCATGTTGCGCACCTGGTCATTCCTTCGTGTACCTTCCTGTGACAGGGTGGAATAGGACCCTGTCCCAGTTGTTATGAAAAGAGTTTAAATGCAAGGGTCTGTTCTGTTCTATCCTTTTTCTGTCTGGTTGCAGAACCACATTATTTTTGTGAAACCTAGGACTTGATCACCCCAACAGTCTTGCAATTCTCTGCCTCTCAGTGTCTCTCAGTCTTCCCTTGCTGTCTGTCTTTTTCTCCCTTGCATATCTGCTGATATAAAAATATATGCAAATCAATATGTGGAAATAGTTATACTGAAAAATGTTATTTTTTTATGTTACTGCTAGTACAAATAAATACTCTTGTTGCAAATTTTACAACTGCTCCTGGTTTTTTCTATGCTTCTTGACCTGTGCCTTGATGACACTGCCCTCTCACATGGCAACATAACTGCAAAGAAAACGAAAACAAAATACAAAGAAATGCAGCAACTTTACAAGATAAAACCACCAGTTAAAACATTTCCTCCATTCACAGCGGAATCCACATAGCCTAGTTACTCCGCTCTTGTCTTACCTCCCACCTGGCCACTTGGCACATGAGTCTGCTCCGCTCATAAGCCCGCTCACACCTGCCATAATCAAACAAAAAAAGAAACAAATACATTCAAATAATGCTTCAAATGTAAAAGAAAAATGTAAATAAGTGAAAACTAATCACTAAAACTAAACACTAGTCAGTTTGTAGAGGTGGGGGTCGCATTGTAACTGAGACAACCAACTTCAGGAACGGTGGCCACAGTAGGACAGAAGTCCTAATGGCAAATAAAATGCAACAGTCTTGCAGGTGGAGCAACTGTTTTACAGCAAAATACATTTAAGAGTTTATTTTTTTAATATTAAAATGTTATTTTTTACATGAATGTAAAAAACACTGCCCCATTTTATAAGCACAGCAATACACTACGGGGATGTGCATTAGACATTTTTAATGTGGCCTCATGCCTTACTACACCCCGGCTGTGCATTAGAAGTGTCTAATGTACATCCCATCATGTCTAAGGCCCTGTCCACACTATGCCTCTGTAACGTTACAGAGGGCTCAAACCATTACTGCAATGGTTTGCGTTTACATCTGTAACGTTACAGAAGGCGTTTTCGTAACCCTTGTTGAAACCACTTATGAGGTGGTTTGAACAATGTTACAAAATGCTGTGCCCCTGTAACGCTACTTCAGCCATAGTGTGGACGCCGTGAGCGTGTAGCTCCAGTATTCCCCAGCGCAGCAATGAACTGCATTGTGGGATGGGTGCAGCTGTAACGTTACAGGGCACCCACCAATGTGGACAGGCTGTAACGGTTCCAAACCGTTATCGAAACTGTTTGCCGTCAGTGTGGACACACTGTAACGGTTCCGGTCTGTAACGGTTTGGAACCGTTACAGACTGTAAGTGGTGTAGTGTGGACAGGGCCTTACTGCTTACCTGTCAGAGCCTGGTGAGCTCTGAGAGCAGTGAATAACTCCCAAGGCAGGAAAGGAGTGACTGTGGGGGAGCCTTACAGTTTCTCAAGGAATCCACTGAGGAGCCTTGGGAGATCCTAACAGTTACCTGAAGGAAGCCACTGAGGAGCCTAGGGGCAGCCTAACAGTTACCTGAAGGAATCCACTGAGGAGCCTAGGGGGAGCCTAACAGTTACCTGAAGGAAGCCACTGAGGAGCCTAAAGTAGAAGTTTAACAGGCTGGTTGGTTGTAAGAGTAATCCTGCCTGACAGCTGAAGAGGAACAGACATAAGCACTCAGAGGAAGTGTAAGAGGATGGTATTTAAAAGGGGGGGGGGGGTCTCACTTGGGCACCAAATCATTTAATGCTGAACCTCAGTTGCTAGATCATCTGGTGCTGGACCTCATAGTAATAACCTGTGCTTATGTCAGTTTTGCTTAAAACTGGGGTTCTCCAGTTAAAGGAGATAGGAAATGATTTTTACATAGTTAACTGCCCTTCCATCTTCTTTTCCATGCCAGTTATGTATTCTGATATGCTCTGATGATTTTTTGATTGATAAATAATCTAGCTTTGGGGTGCTTTCAGATCTACATTGAGTTCCACTCTCCTCACCAGTTACTGCTCTTAATTTTCATATTTGTAAGACATTCTATGACATCCCAAACTCCCATTCAATGCTATTCATCTGAATGGCCTGGAATGGGTGTTTCTGATGTCATAGAATGTTCACGCAGTATGAAAACAGAGAGCAGCAACTGCTGAGCACAGAGGGATTCAGGGTGGTTACAAAGGCAGTACAATCATATTATTTTAACAAGAAAGGTCAAAAATATATCAGAATAGTGGGTAACCAATAAAAGAACTAGAGGGCATCTAGAGGTATAAAAACTGTTTCCTGTCACCTTTAAATGAAGATAGAAACCCGTGGGGACTAGGGTCTAATTATATAGTTTTGAGGTCAGCCTCTTCCTCTGGCAGCAGTGACATTAGTACCCACAGGTCATTACTTTTCCAAGGATAATGGAACAAACAGAAAAGTAATTCATGCTAAATTTAATTTTAATTTCCTGTTTTATGGAGCTGGAAAAGGATAATTTATACCATAGCAGTTACAAGCTCTACTTGTCCCTAAACCTTAGGGAAATAGATTCCTATCCCCTGGCAGTTGGCAACAAAATATACCAATTTTAGCCTATGCGGATGATGTAGTACTCCCACCTGTATCTCCTGAGGGTCTTGGGAAACAATTTGCGAAACTGGCTGAACTGTGCAGTGCTTCTGTGTTAACAATTAACTCTGAAAAAAGTAAAATTCTAACCCCAGGAATCACTCACATAATGAGGGCTCCATGAAGACTGAAGTCGAATAGTATTAAAAGGCAGAAAATGAAGGTAGTGAAAGATTATATGTACCTAGGAGTAAACTTAAATTTGCATAACTTATTGATTAAAAAGGCAAACCAAACCTTTATGGGCTTACAGATATTTATAGAAGATATGGAGGGAATGCTGAAAAGGCTGCTCTCTTAGCTTGCAGAGCACAACTCAGTTCTCTGTTTCTTTACACAGCTGAGATTTGGGGTCTAACAAATGTAAAAATACTGCAAACAGTTAAAGAGCATGTTTTTAGTAGGCATGGTTCTCCCCTGATCCAACATATATGATAGCTTACCTGACTGTTAAGGGATGCATCCGTAAAGTCTGAGTTTTGGCAGGCTCTATTTTTATGTATTTCACTCATAAAAATGCTCCGTGGCTCTGGTATTGAAAACGCTGCCAGTTCGGACTTGGAGCTGCCCCCAGCGTTACACATTTTGTGATGTCACTACCAGAACTGCAGAAGCGCTCCCTACCACCAATAGGGGCAATTTTCAGTAGCTTTTTTTTTTTTTAATACTTTTAAGTGCCAATTTTTTGAAATAATGCCTCCACTCAACTGACAAGGACTTGGTTGATTGAAGCGGTGGCAATTACTCAAACTAGCACTGCTAACACTCAATAAAAACTACTAATCGCACCCATTGTAGTATATGGGCGCCCCGCATCATTCTGGTAGTGACATCACAAAGCGTGCAAGTGTGGGGGCACAGCTCCAAGTCTGGAACTGGCAGTGTTTTTAATACTGGAGCCATGGAGCATTTTTACGAGTGAAATGTATAAAAATAGAGCCTGCCAAAACTTGAACTTTATGGATGCATCCCTTAACCATCAGGTAAGGGCCTACGATCCACCCTCCTCTGCGATCCTCCCTCGGGGGAGGATGTGGAGGGGAATGAGTCTGATCACGACCTCATTATTTCTGAGGGTGGTGATAGAGACTCTTCAGAACCAGGCTCTTCTTTTTTTCCACAGGATGATTTAATTTGCCAGGCCTTGCTCAAGAATATGCATTCTGCACTTGATTTTGAGCCTTCAGCCACTGACCCTGGTAAACGTAGTCTTCTGCAGTGGTTAAACGTTTCTACCATGCTGGTCAATTTCATTCCTCCTATTCCGTCCACATTTGAAATCTTGTTGGATGCAATCTGGAATAGATCTACCGCTGTCCTTTCCGTCTGCAAGCAGATAGACAGGAAGTACACTGCCCCAAAGGATAGACCAGTGTATGTTTTTCAACCTATGCATCTCCATTCATATATATGCTGATGATAGTTATTTTTGCATCTGCCTCCTCTTCTCATGATCTTACTTCAAAGCTTCAGCTGGACTGTGACGATGTTCAGCACTGATTTAAGTCAAACCCACTATCCTTCAATGCCAAAACAAATTGTCTCCATGACTTTTGGTACCCAACAGAGGCTTTCTAGACTTGTCTCTCTTCCCCCTTCTTTTCACACCCTTGACGGTGCTACTGTTGAGTATTTTCCTCTTTTAAGTACCTTGGTGTCTGGCTTAACATAGAAACATAGAAGTTGTCGGCAGATAAGGACCAAATGGCCCACCCATTCTACCCAAAATTCCCTACCTATACTGCCACCAGAGACCCTACTTAGACTCTGGTTCATACACCCCTCTTGCTTCTAAGATTCTCTTGTGTCTATCCCATGCGTTCTTAAATCCTGTGACCATTTTAGCCCCCATACTTCCTCTGGCAGGCTGTTCCAAGCATCCACCACCCTCTCCGTGGAGAAGTACTTCCTCACGTTTCCCCGAGTCTCCCCATGCTGTCTAGTTTCATATTGTGTTCCCTTGTCCTCGAGCATGTTTTCCTTTGGAAAATGCTCCCTTCCTGTACCTTGTTTATCCCCGTCAGGTATTTGAATGTTTCTATCATATCCCCCCTTTCCCTCCTGTCTTCCCAGGGAGTGCATATTTAATTCCTTGAGCCTCTCTTCGTAGGGCTTCTCATGAAGGCCCAGCACCATTTTGGTTGCCCCTCCTTTGTACCTCCTCCATCCCATCTATGTCCTTCTGAAGATAGGCCTTCCAGAACTGAACACAGTACTCGAGGTGGGGTCTTACCAGTGATCTATACAGGGGCAGTATTACCACCTTCTTTCTGCTGTTGATACCTCTTCCTATGTATCCGAGTATTCCACTAGCTTTCCCCACTGCCTTGTCATACTGCTTAGCTAGCTTTAGGTCATCAGAAATTATCTCCCCCAGATCCCTTTCCTGCTTTGTGACTGTTAATACCTCTCCTCCCATTTGGTATGTTGTCCCTGGGTTCCTGAGCCCCATGTGCATGATTTTGCACTTGTTTGTGTTAAACGCCAGCTGCCAAACCCTCAACTATTCTTCCAGTTTTTTTAAATCATCCCTTATTCTATCTACCACCCCCCCTCAGTGTGTCTACTCTGTTGCAGAGTTTCGTGTCATCTGTGAACAGACATACTTTCCCTTCCAGTCCTTCTGTAATGTCACTTATGAAGACACTGAAGAGGACCGACCCCTGTGGCACCCCACTAGTCACTTTGCCTGTGCTGGAGTGGGTGCCATTTACCACCACCACCTTCTGACTCCTATTGCTCAGCCAATTCTCTACCCATTTTATTACTTTTGGCCCTACTCCTTGGCTTCTTAGCTTGCTTATCAGTCTCCTATGCAGAACAGTGTCAAAGGCCTTGCTGAAATCCAGATAGGCCCCATCCACCACCCCCTTTGTCATCCCGTCAAAGAACTCAATCATGTTTATCTGGCAAGACCTCCCCCCTGTGAAACCATGTTGCCTCAGATCCTGTAAACCATGGGCAGCAAGGTATTCCCCCATCCTTTCCTTCAGTAGCAATTCCATTACCTTGCCCATCACCAATGTCTGGCTGACAGGCTTGTAATTTTCTGCCTCCTCCCTAGTCCCTATTTTGTGTAGTGGGACTTCATCCACCCTCCTCCAGTCCCCTGGCACCTCCCCTGTTTCCAATGATAGATTGAAAAGTGTCATCACAGGTGCAGCCAGCACCTCTTTCAGTTCCCTCAGTATCCTGAGGTGCACCCTGTCCAGCCCCATTGCCTTGCTTACCTTTATTGTTGATCATTCCCTAAGCACTCTTTCTTCTGTAAAAGGACTTGTGTCCACCTCTCACTCCCTCATATCCTTGTCCTCAGTCTTTGGCCCGCTTCCATCCTCCTCCTCCTCCTTAAATACTGAGCAGAAGTATTTGTTCAAAATATCTGCTTTTTGGTGGTCCTCTTCCACACAACTCCCTCCTTCCTCTTCCAGCCCTACTATCCCTCCCTTTGTCTTCCTCTTTTCATTTGTGTATGTAAAAAATTTTTATCCCCCTTTGACATTGATTTGGCAATTATTTCCTCTGTTTGTGCTTTAGCACTCCAAACTGTCTTCTCTACCTCCCTTTGTTTCTCTAGGTAAGTCTCCTTGTTACCCTCCATCTGCATTTCTTTGTATCTTCTAAATGCCTTCCTTTTTGCCTTCATTTTTTCCGCTACCTCCTTAGAGAACCATCGTGGTCTCCTTTTTCTCTTGCCCTTATTAACCTGCCTGACGCAGACGTTCGTCACTTGTTCAATGCCCTCTTATTTTTGTCCACTGTCGCTAACTCCCTCTAGTTTTCTTTTCCCTGCTAGCGCGTTTCTGAGGCATTCTTCCATTTTCTTAAAATCGGCCCTCCTGAAGTCCAGCGTCCTCATCCTCGTGTGATTTGATTCTGACCCAGATCTTATATCAAACCACACTGTAGGGTAGTCACTGGTCCCCACTGTAACAGCAGTCACACTGCCCCATTTGACAGTACAAGGTCCAGAAATGTCCCCTCTCAAGTGGGTTCCATTACTAGTTGCCTGAGGAACGCCCCCGCAAGGTATCTAGGATGTTCCTACTCCTGGCTGTAGTTGCGTCGGGGAGGCTTCAATCCATATCCTGTAGGTTGAAGCCATCTACCAGCAATTCTTCCTCTTTGCGAGCCATCCTTCGGATCGCTTCCATCATTTCCTTATCCACCTCTTCCCCTTGTGTTGGAGGTCTGTAATTCACTCCTATTCGAATAGCTGCCCTTTCCTTCTCTCCAGAGTGACCCACAGTATCTTCCCCTCCTTCCTGCTCCCCCTGTATTTCCATGGCCTTTATGCCTTCCCTTACATAAAGGGCCACTCCTCCCCCCTTTCTTCCTACCCTGTCCTTTCAGAACAAGGTATAACCTGGTATGGCCACTTCCCAGTCCTGGCTTGACCATCACCTTTATTTCTCTGTTTATGTTGATGCCATTCACCAAAAGCTTCACCCCAGGCTTGGTGCACTTTCAAGGAATGAAGCTAGTGTCCCGCTTCCTATCCGCCATGAAATTATTTTAAAGATGATCCTCCCTATCTTCGATTATGGTGATTTGGTCTACAGTGGAGCTCCCAAATCCACCCTTGCGAGATTGGACCCCCTCTGCAACTCTTTCTGTCGTTTTGCTTTAGGTTGCTCCCCACGTACACAATATTGTTCACTGTACTCTGCTTTTTCACTCCCCTATCTTGATGCCTCCTTTATATCTAAATTCTGGTTTGGGTCCCTTCCTTCCCATCTTACTTCCCTCGTATCCTCTCCCTCAGCTTCCTGCTATCCTTTACATAATACTGCTTCTCATTCCCTTGCAATTCCTTCTAGGAAATCTACAGCTGGTCAATCGGCTCTCTTACTGCTTTCCTAAACTTTGGTCCTCCTTTCCCTGGTCCATTTGCTCTGCGTTTGCTTTCTCCTTAAAGTCTCTCCATGATTTTTCCCCCCTCTTGCAACTTGTTTTCCTTTATCTGTGCATATGTTACACTGCTTCGTATTTAAAGTTTTACTATTCTTTTATTCAAATAGTTTTGCTGTATCCCCCCCATCCATCCATCCCTCCCCCTCTCTCTCTCTATATATATATATATGTATAGTAAATGCTTGTTATGATGTTCCCCATCCCTTTTCCCCAGGACGCTTCTGGAAATTAGCTGTTGCCAGCTCAGTATGCCTTTCCTTTGAAACTTGAAATAAATAAATAAACCTGAGCCAGCCCAGTGGTGCTGAGGGTTGAGGCACTGGACGCCACACCTTGTGCTACGCCAACGACCTGGGTTTGGGAACGACCTCGGGTCGTCAGGGTGCCCGTGTGCTGGTGTGGGGAGGGGAGAATAGGATCGAGCATGCCGATGGGTAGCTGTCCTGTCCTGAGGATGGTGAGGTGAGTTGACGCGCCTGCAGTCTGCCTCCCACCAGGTGGACATCCGGTGGGTAGCGTGAGGCGGAGGGGCGGCAAACAGCTATGAGAAGTGGAAGGGCTGAGTTGGCACCACAGGGTGCATGGTGTGCCTCCACATACTACTTGCGGTCATGTGCTGGGGCCTTGGGGTCAGGGATAAAATCTGTAAAATATCTATGTGTCCCCATTGCCAGTTGGCAGGAGGAGGCGACGGGGATCAAATAGCTCTATAAAAAATAAATAAGTAAAGCTATAGCTGATGCTGTTGTTATTCTCGCTGAAAATGACAGTCATTCAGAGTCACGCAAGATTGACACTATGGACAAGCAGGCCTTTGTAGCAGGTACCCTTAATATGCAGATTGCTAGCTGACAAGGGCATTTTTCCAAATATAAGCATACCCTTTGGAGCTCACTTAAGTCTGTAGCAGAGTCTCTGCCAGATTCTGAAACTAAAGATTCTGCTGCCTGCAACACATCGAATTGAGCCTCACAATCATGAGCTCAAAGCTGCTATGGATGCCTTTGATATTGTATCCCACTCTGCCATTGCAGGCATCTGTATTAGAAGGCATTCCTGGCCACATACTGCTGGCTTTTCTCAGGATGTCCAACAAGAGGTTATGAACGTTCCCTTTTATGGTACTTACCTGTTTGGACAGCAGGTAGAGAAGAAATCCCAGTCTCACAAGGAGGTGCAGATGCCAAAAGCACCCAGGGCCACCGTCTAAAGCTCTGACCCCGGTCCTGCCTCAGCTGCATGAGGCAGACCTCCTCTCTCAAAGGGGGGGAGCACCTGACCTAGTTCTGCTGTCAGTGGGAGTCCATTACAACAGACAAGTGGGTTCTGTGGATCATCCAGGTGGGATACTCCCTGGATTTCACTGAAATCCCTCCTGACTATCCATCCAGAAAACAGCCCCTCTTGTCAGCTCATAGCTTCTAGCGCCGGAGATTACAAGCCTTCTGCGCAACAGGGCAGTGGAAGTAGTGCCAAAGTCTGAATGAAACACAGGCTTCTACTCTCTCTGCGTCCTAGTACCAACGAAATTAGGGGGCATGCACCCCATTCTGGACTTCAGAAACCTGAACAAGTTCATGGATTGAGAAAAATTCAGAATTATTTCTCTGGGGTCTCTGCTTCCCTTCCCAAAACCTCAGGATTGATTAGCTTCCATGGATATGCGGAATACATATCAGGACATACTGGTGCACCCCAGCCACCTTAGATACTTTTGGTTAGTTGTGCTGGAATAACAGTACCAGTTCAGAGTCCTGCCCTTTAGGCTGTCCTCGGCTCCTTAAGTTTTACAAAGTGCTTTGCAGTACATATTAAATGTAGGGACACAACAGTCTTCTTTCCAGTGTATAGGGCTTACATTCACCCACATTGGGATTTGGCAACACCTGTATGGTGCCCCTATAAAAGAAAAGACACCGACCAAATAGAGAATGTACAAAGGAGAGCAACAAATGCTATACACAACTTACAAGATAAGACTTCCGCGTTAAGACTAAGTGAACTAAATGTAATGACATTAGAACAGAGATGATTGAGAGGGGATTTATTAACCTTGTGTAATTTAATGCAAGATCCATATTTAGTATCTGAGCTAATTCTTGAATTCAAGCCGTTGCACAAGGAAACAAGAAGCCACTCACCCCTTACGACTAACCGGACGTAATTTCAAAAAAATAAAAAGGAAACATTTTTTCACTCA
This sequence comes from Neoceratodus forsteri, assembly GCA_016271365.2. Taxonomy (NCBI): domain Eukaryota; kingdom Metazoa; phylum Chordata; order Ceratodontiformes; family Ceratodontidae; genus Neoceratodus; species Neoceratodus forsteri. Next base: position 1,422,834,719 of record CM028129.1, read on the forward strand.
GCACATTACTAATCCATGGAATTCCTTACCATTAGACATAATAATAAACAAAAACAAAACTGGCTTCAAAAATAAATCTGACAGATTTGTAACAAATGGTTGAAATTTGACTTACTACAACTGATAAGGGAGCATCGTTGGCTAACCACCTGCCAGCTCCTTACTCATCCTAGTATGAGTCCCAGTACTCACAGCGCACCTGAGAAACTGGGACTCCAGGTTTACCCTTACCTGGATGGTTGACTGATAGCCAGTCCACCCATGGAAGAGACAGTGGCCATGGCCTCTGAGTTCCTTACCTCCATAGTTGTTCTCCTGAATCTAGAGAAGTATCCGCTCCAACCCTCACAGCGGCTGCTGTTCATAGGAGCTGTTCTGGATATGACAAAGGCCCGGGCCTTCCTTCCAGAGAGCAGAATGCAGGTGATCCTGCAGATGGCATGCTACATAATGGAGTGCAAAGCTGTTCAAGCCCGACCCATGCAGCACAGGCTAGGTCTGATAGCCCAGGGGTCAAAATTGGCACCTGCCCACTAGCCAGGTGCTGGTAGATTTTGTATCGGGCTAGTAAGCTTTCCTTTAACTAGCCCTGTGGGCTTGTACTAGAGAAGGTAACATTTCAATAAGTACACCAGCTGGGCCAGTGGAAAAGTCTGTGGGGCTAGTGGAGTTTGCCAGTCACTAGCCCTGCTGGCTAGTAGCTGCAAAACTTAGTTTCGACCCCTGTGTCAGTGTTCATAGTGCCCCGGCACGGTTGCACTTGAGAACGACCCAGTGGATGCTTAGTGCATAGTGGTCACAAGCATCACATCCTCAGACCTAACCTATTCAGGTGACCAAGCCCCTGATTTGATCACTGACATGGGGGTCAGTGGAGGACAGTCTCCTCCAAGGCTTTCCCCTGCTCCCAACTGGAACCTCAGGTGACTGTCACCACAGATGCCTCCCTTTTGAGGTGGGGGGGGGCCACTGTCAGGGCCTCCAAACACAAGGTGTCTGGGATGCTTCAGAGGCTCATCTCCACATCACTGTATTGGAGATGCAAGCTGTTTTGTATGGTCTGCAAGCCTTAGTAGATCTTGTCAGCCACAAAACAGTCCTCTTCCAGACAGACAAGTAGTCTGTGATGTATTACAATCACAAACAAGGAGGAGCGCACTCTTACCCTCTTAGCAGGGAGATGGTGAGAGTTGGGAATGGTGCCTGGAGCAAGGGATCCTTATCCAAGCCATTTGTATGCCAGTAGACCAGAACACTGTGGCAGATGAGCTCAGCCAAACAGAGGCTGATTCCCACGAGTGGTCACTAGCTCCAGACATTGTGAGCTTGCTGTTCAAGGAGTGGGGCACCCCAGATGGTGGACCCTTTTTACCCCTTCTCAGTGCCAAACTGCCTCGATTCTGCTCCAGAAATCCAGGACATGGTGTTTTCTGTCAGGATGCATTCATAGATTTGGTTACAAGTCCAAGCAGCTACGAGAGCCACAGATGGACTTGCCAGTGGACAAAATCCCATTTCTTATCTCCCATATGTTGATCCAGTAAGAACTTAAAAGTTGATATACTACCGGCCTCAACCACAGCACTTGGAAGTGCATTCCACACCTTAACTGTTCTCTGATTAAACTATCAACCTCTTTTCGTAGTTCTGTACATCTCCCCTGCCAACTGGAATGAATGAGCCCTAATCTCCCTACCAAACTGTTTTTCCTTACATAAGCCTGCTGACTCCCACACTATTTCATTTCTAAATGCATTATAAATATAGCGAAGGTCACCTCTAGTTCTACAATATGCCTCTGAGTATAACCCTAGATCCTTCAGTCTCTCAGCGTATTGTTTATTTTGTACTGTTTGTACTCTTTGTTAGTCTTCTTTGGACCCTCTCTATAAGTCTGGAACCTCTTATATTCTGTGGAGCACTGAGGGGCATACCATATTCCAAAACAGGCCTCACCAAGGATCTATACAGGGGGACCAAAATGCTCATACTCCTGCTTTTTATGTTCCTCAAGATGTTACCTGTTATTTTGTTTGCACGTTTTGTCATCTCTGTATTATGTCTGTCCTATGTTAGAGTATTTGAGATGAATACCCCCAGATCTTTTTCATCTTCCGTATTTGATATAATTTTACCATTCATTTGATACTGTGCTTTAACATTATTAAAACTGAAGTGCATTACCCTGCACTTTAGCTGATTAAACTTCATTTTATGTCTCCTTGCCTAGTCCTCCAACTTGTACAACTGATCCTGAAGATTTTGTATTGTTGCAACATCATTCACAGTCGCTCCTACCTTTTTCTCATCTGCATACTTGCAGAGCCACACCCCTTTAGATACTTGCATATTGTGTACGAACACATTAAACAGCAGAGGCCCCAAAATTGATCCCTGGTCACCACCCTCAACTCAGGCAGGAATCCTCTTGTATGTACTCTCTGGTGTCTGTCTATGAGCCATGAGCCAATCCAGTTTCTTAGACATTAATTTACTCCAAGCTCTTGCAAAGAGTTAATAAATACTGCTTGAGACACTGAATCAAAGGCCTTAGCATAATCAAGATATACCACATCAACTGGTAGGCCTTGATCCAGTGCCTGGCTCACAGGCTCAGATAAATGAAGCAAATTAGTTGCGTAAGACCTACCCGCAGCAAATCCATGTTGAGTTACATCCATCACCTGTAACCTTCTTAAATCTTCCTCCAAAAAATCTTTAATAAATGCCTCCATCATTCTACCTATAATGGATGTGATGCTAATTGGTCTGTAATTTTCTACTATGGTTCTGTCACCTGTTTTATGTATTGGAGTAATATAAGCCATCCTCCATACACTAGGAAGTTTACACTCCCTCAAAGACTTGTTGAATAATATTGCCAGAGACCCTGCAATCTCTAGTGCAATACTGTTAAGGAACATTGGATGGAAACCATCTGGACCCCCTGACTTCCATCTATTTCGTTTTTTCAGTTTCTCCACAATTTGTGCTTCAGTAATTTCTGTGGGCCAACTTTTATTGATCCATCTGACTCATGGAAGACACTCAAAAATATTTATTAAATACATTTGCCATATCATATTCTTTGTCAGTAATTTTATCTCCTTCTTTCAGGTTGACAGTCTGTTTGAACCCGTTTCTTAAACTGCCCACATAACTGTAGAATTTTTTGCAATTGTTATTTTTATTATTTGCCAGTGCAATTTCTGCTCTAGCTCTGGCCTTACGCATCTCCTTTTTAAATTTTTTTGCTATCATCTTATGCTTCTGCCTCCTTTCTTCAGTTGGATTGGCCCTATACTTCCTAAAAGCTCTTTTTTTTTTATTTATCAGTTTACGTATTTTTTTGTTAAACCATTTGGGGCTCCTGCCCTTTTTATCATATTTTTCAATCTCGGGCACAAATTCTTTTATACAGCCCTGTAATTTACTCGATATTTTATCCCATACTTCCTCTGTACCAAAGTTTAAAAGTTCAGTTTTCCAGTTCCAGTGGCACAAGATCTGTTTTATTTTTGTATAGTCAACCTTTGCATAATTCTTTATTTTGGTTTCACCAGATGTCTTGATGGTTTCCTCCATCACCGAACATGTGACCATATTATGGTCCTACGTTCCTAGAGGTTGAATGACCCAAATATCCCTCAGGGAACCTTCCATGTTACTCAATATTAGATCTAGTACATGATTTTCCCTCATGTTTTCCTTCACATATTGTTCCATACAGCAGTTTAAGCATATTTCCAGGAATTTATTTTCCACACTATTACAACTATTTAGGGTATCCCAGTTTATACTGGGGAAATTAAAGTCTCCCATCAGGATACAATTGTCTACTGGCGCCATATACTCAACAAGATCTAAAACTAATGCATTCCCAGCCACATTTAGACTGGTGGACCTGTAAAAAAATCAAAAGTAATGGTTTTATTCCCAGTATGAATCCTAACCCACAGTTGTTCTGTGTTAGCATATTTAATATCACCATGATCTAATACTTGAGCCTTTAAGTGGTGAGCAATATAAAGTCCAACCCCCCACCCTGTTTATTTGCCCTTGCCTCGTATAGGAAATCATACCCCCTGGATCTCATTAATCCAGTCTCCTTCCTTTTGCCATGTTTCTGAAATGCCACAAATATGTATATTATCCCTGATTAAAAGGTATTTCAACTCATCATGTTTATTCCTGACACTTATAGCATTAGCTAGTAAAAGCCTCAAGTTTTGGGATGTTATCATCTGAGTTTTTATTCTATACTTATTTGTCCTGATGGCTTCTTTCTCAGCCTTTCTCTCTTGAGGACCCACTCTCCCCATCTGTGCGAGTTTAGTGTCATCTATGCTGGTTCTAAACAGGTGTCCCAATTCCTTACTTCCCTTTTTATTTAGATGTAAACCATCCTTGCTAAAAGTGTGTTCTTGTCCTTAAAGATTTCCCATGTCCTTATGCACTGAATCCCTTGCATTAAACTCCGTCTTCTCAACCAATTATTAACCCTGGTTAACTTTGCGTTTATTGATGAATTTGCTCTTGGAACAGGTAACATTTCTGATATAATAAGGGTACCATGTACTTGTTCTAGTATTTATTCTATGGCTATGTACTCCAAGAACATTTGGTCCTCTCTGGTGTGTCTCAAATCATTGGTTCCTACATGTACTAAAACCACCGATTTGTCTCCTTTTTCAGTGACTATTTAATCTGCTTCAAGGTCAGTTGGCATTCATCTGTATCCCCCTCCCCTGGGTCGTGCCTGAAAATAGGCAGGATTTGTCTAGTGCACTTACCTGGTCAACAAAAACGAAATAAAAATTTTTGGCAGCAGCTTTACCACATCAAATAATTTAGCCCCTGGAAGATAACTACTTGCAACTGTTTCTTTAAGATTTTTGTTGTGTATGCATCAGTATATTTAATTATCGAATCACCAACCACAAAAATCCTGTTATTTATCTCCCCCGGATTGCTGGCTTCATTTTCAATCTCCATGTCATTATTTCTGTTTATAATTTCATTCATTTAAACATCCCTCTACAGTCACTGAGCCAACTTCCCCAATATTAGCCTGTATATTGGCATGCTCGATGCTCCCATTAGTAAGTATATATCTTACTTTGAGAGGAAGCTCTTGCAGCAGGTACCACAGTAAGGACTGACACCACCTGGTGGCAGGTTCCGGTAATTCTTTCTCTAGCAGTACTGATGTGGGAATGCACCCCGCTGACGTCGGCTCCACCCCCGACATCACCCTATATAAGTGAGGAGTTCCCACCGTTCGCAGTACTGATTGCTCTCTTCCTTCTCCACCGAAAATTTCTTTAGCATCTATGTCATCTTATGCCAAGGGGCACGTCAGCAAGTGCTCCTGTGGGCGTCAGATACCCTCAAAGGACGGCCATTCCGCTTGCCTTTTCTGTCTCGGGGCCGACCACGACACCGACACCTGCCCTCATTGTAAGGCCTTCAATTCGAGAATGTGTATCAGGCGACAGAAGTCCCTCTCCACCTTTTTAGCGGAATCTAAATTGGCCACCATGGAACAGGCTTTGTCCTCTGGGGATTCTTATTCCACTCCCGCCCGCAAGCACCACAAGCATCGGGAACATCACGACAAGGAGAGGTCCCACTTCAGGCCCAGGTCCTTGGGCTCCAAGTCCGGGTCGTCGGGGCATGATTCCCGTCTCACCACCCTTAAGCCATCTGGGGCTTCCTCTGCGGCCAAGTCTCCTGTGAACACACCGCAATCGATGAAGGTGCATCTGCCCGCCAAGAAGGCTGTCTCGCTGGGCGCAGGTAAGCACTCCTCCCGCTCGGCCTCCTCCTCCAAGGCCGACTCCCGGGAGTCGAGTAAGACCTCTGGGTCTTCTGGCGGCAGGGCTTCATCCTTGCCGCAGAAATCCAAGGACTCTGAACGGCACCCGCCTCCAACTTAGAGGCAGGGAAGGAACCAGCACTGAAAAAAGCATAAAGACAAAAGATGTAGGAGGACCAGGTCAAGCAGTTCCTCCTGCTCTCCCTCTCTGGACGCAAGGTGCAAGAGGAGACGACATAAGTCCCCATCTTCTTCGCCTTCGGATTCTTATGTGGACTCCAACACTTCCCGCTCGGACTCCGACATTGACCAAGATTTAGGGGGCACGGAGAAACATCCAAAATCACTTCCGGATGACCCCAGCTTCATGGAGGTGATAAGGCACATCCAGGCCAACATGGGTTGGGACACTGAGGCCTTGGACCCCGAGCGACTATGGTTGGCTAAATACCTCCGCCAAAAAGACCCTAAGCCGGTGGTCATACCTCCTCCCATGGTTGACACCTTTGAGGACGTCACTCTCGTGACCTGGAAGCGTCCTCACTCCTCCTCTGCCATGCCCAAGAAGGCTCACTGGCTATACCGGGCCCCTAAAGGACCACCCCTTCTTAGCCGAACCACCCGCAGCGGACTCAGTGGTGATTTTGGCGGCTCACGGTTGGTTGCACAGGCCAAAACAGCTGAGCACCCAGCCTCCTGACAGGAAGTCGAAGCAGTTGGATTCCATGGGCCGCAAGGTGTACTCTGCTGCCACCTACAGTATCAGGAGTCCAATTCCAGAATGCCCTCTGGGAACAAGAATTGGACATCGTGCAGAGCCTGCCCGATTGCCCTCAGCGGGCAGAGCTTTGCCAGAGTGCTTCAGACCAGCTCAGACGTGGGTACCCATGTTCTGCGGTCGGCCTATGACTCTGCGGACACCTCCTCCAGGGCGGCCACCACTGGTATATGCCTCCATCGCCATGCTTGGCTTCGGGTTTCTGGGTTCGATCCAGATGTCCAGACGAACATCCTGGATGCTCCCTTTAAAGGCTCCATGCTCTTTGGTGAAGACACGGAGAAGATCATCACCAGGCTGCAAGGCCATCCAAACCATGCAGTCCGTGTACCGCCCGAAACGGGCGTGCTCGTAAGCCTCGTTTTCGTGGCCGTGGGGGACATCAGCGTCAGCAGCCTCGCATCCAGCCCCACTCGCAGCGAGGCGGCTTCAGTTGAAGGGTGGAGCCAGAGGATCCTCTGCCCTCTCCTCTAGAATGAGCCAAGGCAGCCCTACCCCCCCGCCCTGACTATCAGGCCACCCCTCCTCCCCTAGACGCCCCATCGAGGGAGCTGGTCGGAAGCCACTTTTCTCTCTGTGCAGATGCATGGAGACAAGTAACCTCCAACCAGTTTGTCCTCGAACTCATGGAGTTTGGGCACTCCATAGAGTTCGACTCTCTTCTGACAGACAGACCACCTCCCCCGTCCCGGTATCCCAGGGAACACCAAGCACTGGTCAAAAGGGAGATATTATCCCTTTTGGACAAAAACTCCATCGAGCCAGTACCTCCAGCCGAGTGAGAGAAAGGGTTTTTCTCCCACTTCTTTCTGGTCCCAAAGAAGTCGGGAGACCTCAGACCCATTCTGGACCTCAGCGATCTGAACCAATGGGTCTCCTTCCGAAGAGTCAGGATGGTCTCCCTCCCCACCCTCCTGCCTCTCGTTTCAACAGGCATCCCTGAACATGCAGGATGCCTATTTGCATATCCCTATCTTCAGGGGCCATTGCAAATTTCTGAGGTTCATATTCGAAGACAAGGACTATCAATTCTGAGTCCTTCCTTGGTCTCTCTCTTCAGCCCCCAGAATCTTCACCAAATGCCTGGCAGTCATTGCTGCGGCACTGCGGAGACGGGGCCACTCCGTGTTCCCCTGTCTGGACGACTGGCTCATCCTGTCTTCCTCCAGGCCCCGCCTGTTGGAAACCATCAAGGACTCCATTTCTCTAATTCAGCACTTGGGAATCACTGTCAACAGGGACAAGTCTCATCTTTTCTCTTCCCAGAATCTCCAGTTCATTGGAGCTCTTCTGGATACCACTCTCAGGAAAGTGTTTCTTCCCTCCGACAGAGCAGGTCGAATTCAGGTCTTGGCGTACCAGATCTCTTGAGCCGCAAAAGTCCCCGGAAGACTTCTTCTCAGACTGTTGGGACATATGGCCACTGCCATAGTTTTGGTCCCTCTTGCACGACTACACATGAGAACTATCCAGCGGTCGCTCAGAGTTCAGTGGGATCAAACGCTAGACAGCTTGGATGCCTCGATCCGGATCTCGGAGCCAATCCCCCAGGAGTTACGCTGGTGGATGTCGTCACAAAATTTACTGGTGGGTATCCCCTTTCACACAGGGGCACCATCTCAGATTCTGACCTCGGACGCGTCGTCCTCGGGATGGGGCGCCCACTTGGGGACGCATCGCACTCAGGGCTCATGGTCCCCAATAGAGGAAGATCTGCTTATCAGTGTTCTGGAGTTGAGAACGGTCCTTTATGCCCTTCAAGCCCTGGTCTCGATCCTAGTGCCGGGCCACCTGTTGGTTCAGATGGACAACACTCCGGTGTCAGGGCGGTACACACTCGTATCCCCTTTGTTGGGAAGCTATGCAGGTGTGGGATTGAGCTTTGGAACACCAGCTCACGTTAACGGCAGTGCATGTCCCAGGGGAACAAAATGTGTTAGCTGATGTGCTCAGCAGGACAAGGTCGCAGGCTCAAGAATGGGAGCTACTGCAAGAAGTCGCGGATCACATCTTCTGCCGGTGAGGGATGCCAGAACTGGATCTCTTCGCATCACAATTCAACGTAAATCTGCCCAGTTTCTGCTCGCTAGGTCCAGAGCCTGGAGCTTTTTGGCACGACGCGTTGTCCCTCTCCTGGAAAGGAAGGTTTCTCTACGCGCCCCTTTCCGCTTCTGCATAATGTCCTCCTCAAGGCGCAGTCAGAACCTTCCACCCTCATTCTGATCGCACCGCTATGGCCACGACAGATTTGGTTCCCTTCAGTGTCTAGCAACAGAGCCTCCGCTTCCTCTTCCACTCTCCTCTCATCTTCTGTCCCAGGACAGGGCGTCCCTGATCCATCCGAATCTGCGCTCACTTCACCTGCATGCCTGGCTCCTCAGGACCTAGCTAAAGCCAGATTTGGTGTGTCTGATCCGATTGCGCAAGTTTTGGTTGAGGCGCGTAAGCCTGCCACCAGGGCCACTTATGCTATGAAGTGGAAACATTTCTGTATCTGGGCCACAGCTAAGAGGGTGGACCCATTGGTCTGTCTGGTTAACTCAGTTCTAGAATACCTGCTCTCACTTTCGGAGTCAGGTCTCAGTTACTCCTCCATCAATGTACACCTGGCCACCATCTCCACTTATCACTTACCAGTGTCGGATAAGACGGTGTCTCAGATGGAGGTTTCTAAAGCCTTCCTGCGAGGTATCCTGCATATCAGACCTCCCATCTGGGATTCAGTGCCCCCGTGGGATCTTCTGTTCGTTTTGGAGAAGCTTACGCTCCCCCCCCCCTTTGAACCAGCTATGGAGGCCGAGCTTTGTTTCCTTTCCTGGAAAACTCTGCTTTTGGTAGCCATTACTTCAGAGAGGTGCATTTTCAGAACTTCAAGTCCTCATGTGTAAGGAGCCCTACCTAATTTTCCATAAGGATATGGTTGACCTTCGCACTAACCCGAAGTTTCTACCGAAGGTGGTCTCGGAACTCACTCTCAACCAATCCGTACAACTTCCGGTGTATTACCCAGGGCATTCTAATAGGGGGGAGACCCTGCGTCACTCCTTGGACGTCCACAGGGCTCTCAGATGTTATTTGGCCAGGACCAAACAGGACAGGAAATCCGATCAACTCTTTGTATCCTTTGCTCAACTGTCCTTGGGTCGCCCGGTCACCAAACAGACACTTTCGCGCTGGTTGGTCCATTGCATTTCCTTTTGCTACCAGAAGCATGACAAGTCCACCCCAGGACTGGTTAAAGCTCACTCTACCAGGGCTGTCGCTGCTTCCTTTGAGGCAATGAAGCAGGTCCCCTCTGCAGACATCTGTGCTGCCGCTACCTGGAGTTCTGTTCATACCTTCATCAGGCATTACAGCCTTGACATAATTTCCAGACGCAGAACAGGCTTTGGCCTTACAGTTTTGCAGGGCCTGATTTCCTGAGGGACCCTCTCCTTTCCTGCTGTTCCTTACTTACCTTCCTCCCAGGGGTTGTTTTAAATTTATACTGCTTGGGAATCAGTCCAATTGTGGTACCTACGGCAAGAGCTTCCTCTCGAAGTAAGATAGTACAGTTATGTAAGAACTTACTGTAACAGTAGATCTTCGAGAGAAGCTCTTGCAGCAGGTGTATTTCCCGCCCTCCTTCCCCCAGGGATCAGGCCTTTTTCAACTACCCTTTCCTCCATTCGGAGGAGGAGGGATATTTCATTCATACTTCTGACTATTGCCTGTTACCATCTCTCTGCCTGACGTGGGGTCAATGCGAGAAGCTGGAGCACGTGGGGAACTCCTCCCTTAAATAGGATGACGTCGGGGGTGGAGCCGACGTCAGCGGGGGGGCGTTCCTACATTGGTACTGCTAGAGAAAGAATTACCACAACCTGCCGCCAGGTGGCGTCAGTCCTAATTGTGGTACCTGCTGCAAGAGCTTCTCTCAAAGATCTACTGTTACGGTAAGTTCTTACGTAACTATACTTTTCTTGCCCTGACTGCTGGGCTTCATTAACCTGCCCATCCTCTTTGTCCATTATTTGTAATAATGGAGCAAGTGTATTCTTAATTGGGACATTAAATGTCATTGCCCTTCTGCCCTTCTTTTGTTTGCTTGTAATAGTTGGGAATTCCCATTCATTTTCTATAACAGTCCTGTCTCTCTTTTGACTTGCTTCTTTGTTAATATTCTAATTCTCCCTAGTTAGACCTTCAGGTGGGTTAACCTGGTTATAGCATTTTATTTCAAGTTCTAGCCTCAGAACCTTCACTTTTAAGTCCTTAATTTCCAGACATTGTTTACATACATACTCAGTAATCCCAACACCGTCCTGTATGCTAAATTTGTTACACTCATTACATTTAATCCCCAATTCTCCAGTTCTTAATGTAACCATAAAACTATCCATGCTACTTATTGTTTCTTACAGTCAGTGTGAACTCACAGAGACAAGATCCAAATATAACTTACTGTCACTGGAGCTAAAGGTAGTGGCTCCTGCTCCCGCTACCACGCTAAAACATGCGCTGGGACGCATGTGTCTCTGCGTGCGTCTCCACACATGCTCGCTATGCTCCCTGTTTATATGCTGTGCCGCAACCCGGGAAGTGGTCAGTGGGTCATGATCAGCACAGTTCCCAAACCAGCTGAAATTTATATAAAACAAGGCAGCGTTTACACTGCTGCTGTTAAAAAAAATACCACACTGTCATACCAGTATTAAAAAGGAAACAGCTGCTGTAGTCTGTAGTTCCTCGCTCCCCAGTCAGAACTGCAGCTCAGTAATCACTTCCTGAGGTTCTGCCCCTTTAACTCTGCGGCAGATATCACCTCCAAAAGTTAAAAGCAGTACAGGCAACACACCAAACAGACAGTATAATAGGCTCCAGCCCCTGTCATGCCGCTTTTGGTGGCCACACAGGTTCACCTTCGTCCAGGATAAAGCCACTCGCTATGCTCCCTGTTTATATGTTGTGCCGTAACCCAGAAGTGGTCAATGGGTCACGATCAGTACAGTTCCCAAACCAGCTGAAATTTATATAAAACAAGGCAGCGTTTGCACTGCAACTGTGAAAAAATACCACACTATCATACCAGTGTTAAAAGGAAACAGCTGCTGTAGTCTGTAGTTCCTTGCTCCCCAATCAGAACTACAGCTCAGTAATCACTTCCTGAGGTTCTGCCCCCTTAACTCCGTGGCAGATATCACCTCCAAAAGTTAAAAGCAGTACAGGCAACACATCAAACGGACAGTATAATAGGCTCCAGCCCCTGTCACGTCGTTTTTGGCAGCCACACAGGTTCACCTTCGCCTGGATTCAGACTCCAATGGCAAAATCTTTTTCTTTATGCAGTCCCCCATTGCCCCTAGTGCAGTGGGTATTGCTCAAACTGAAGGCGCATGGGAGCAAGATGATACTGATCTCTCCGCTGCTGGCTTCAACAGATATGGTTTACTCTGTTGAACAGACTGTCAGTTGACAAACCGAGGATTCTTCCCCTCAGAACAGACTTAATTACTCAGAGTCGCCTGGTCCATCCCAACCTGCACTCCCTTCACCTCAGGCCTGGCTCCTGAAGAGAGAAAAAGTGAGCAGATACAAGGTATCGCAGAGGGTTTCTGAAATACTTTTGGCTGCCTGTAAACTTTCCACTAGGAAGACATACACAGCCAAAAGGAAATTAATTTCCATCTGATGCTCCAAAACCTGCATAGACCCCTTTGCATGCCCACCTGACAAGGTTCTGGAGTACTTGCTGGACCTTTCTATGCTGGCCTACAGTATTCCACAGTTAAGGTCCACTTGTTTGCTATTTTTGCATACCACAAGCCCTTCGGTACCCTCTACGTTGAACAGCTGCCACTCTTCAAGGGGTTCCTTAAGGGCATACTACACACAAGGCCTCCCATAAGGAAGCCATTGGCTGCCTGGGATATGAGCATTGTGTTGGATATGTTCACCCACAAGCCTTTTGAGCCCCTTGCAACTTGTGAGCTGACGTCTTTAACTTGGAAAGCAGTTTTTCTAGTAGCCATCACTTCTGCTTACAGAGTGTCTGAAATCCATACCTTGGTCACAGATCCTCTGTATACTGTTTTCTAGAACAACAAGGTAGTTCTCCGCACACACCCTAAGTTCCTACCGAAAGTGGTGTGGGAGTTCCATCTGAATCAGTCACTTGTGCTGCCTACCTACTTTGCCAGCTTCCTGAATGAAGAAGAGCACACACTCCATTCGCTGGATGTTAAGAGAGTCCTTACTTTTTACCTGGACAGAACTAAGGGCCTCATGCAGTCAAAACAAGTCTCCTTCAGTCCCAGTCGAAGGGGACAGCCTGTTATAATCAAGTACATTTCTGCTTGGATTGTGAGCTGTCCATACTACTGCTATACCATGGCATAGGTCAAGTTGGAAGGTCAGGTACATACCTACTCGAGCAGTTGCCACATCCCTGGCAGAGATGTGCTCTGTGCCTTTCGGTGATATTTGCAGAGCTGCAACTTGGAGCACAGTACAAACTTTTGTTTAGAACTGTGCCCTGGATGTCCATGCCAGGTAGCATGCCGCCTTTGGCAGGACTATCCTGAATGGACTTCTGTCCTGAGTGAGCCCTTGGCTCCTACCACCGTAGGCCGGAGGATTTTGTCTGAGCTTGGTACTCTGACCCACTAGTGTGAATCAGTGGTAAAGACTGATTCCTGGACAATAAGAAAATTATGAACTCACCGTAATTTTTGATTTTCTAGGAATGTCTTCATCATTGATTCACATGCCCGGCTGCCATCCTCCAGGCTCACACCAGTATGTTTACTGGTCTTCACCCTTTGTTCTTGGTTTGGGCTATGAAGACACTGTGTTACTAGTTTGTTGACCTTTCTTACACGGGTGACCAGGGCTGTCTCATTCCCTTAGGTTAAGTGCATAAGTACTTGTTAGGTTATGCTGCACCTCCTCAGTCAAAAGGTGCTGAAGCAATTGAGGGCTGGTACTGAGGTGAGCCTTGTGCCATGACCCTCTCTCTCTCTCTCTCTCTCTCTCTCTTTCTCTCGTAGCACTGCATATGTGTGCTGCTTGCCTCGGTGGCTGTCCTATTGAAAAGTTCTGGCTCCCGCAGGGTCCTAGCACCTCCAGCTAAGACCTGCTAGTGTGAATCAATGGTGAAGTTGTTCCTAGAAGATCAAGAATTACGGTGAGTATGTAATTTTAATTTCAGGTCTTCCCTGGTGGTGATACAGGTTGGGAACAAGCGGGCAGAGCTTCACAAAGCCCGTACTGATTTTCTTTCCCTTCCACCTGTGCAGCAGACAGGCAGTAGTGCATGCCATGTGGAGGCACACCTGCAGTACACCAAATAGGTGTCCTCTCCCAATTATGTGCCATCCCAGCGTGCACTACCACAAGGCCTCCGGGTTGACAAGCCTCCTTGCTGGGAGAGGAGAGCAGTGGATGGGACACACAATCCTACCCTCCCCCCAAGTCTGGCCCTCAGCAACCCCAGTTCATTCCTGAACCCGGGTTGCCTGTCACTGGGGCCATACTTAGAAATTTTAACAAATATAGCACAAACAATAGTTGAGACAGCTGTCCCACTGGAGCAGCGGAAGCGCTTCCATCTGTGGCGCAATGACCAGGGTTCGGGAGTGGATCTCGGATGTCGAATGGTCGGCTCGGGGGGGGAGGAGACTGAGCATCCCAGGTCTGCTTGCCTTCTCCAGGAAGGGAGGGAACTTGATACCCAGCACTTACTGATCCCTAGCATTGGGAAGGGGGATGCGACAGCCTAGGACCATACTGGGAGCCTGTTGGGGTGGGGACCAGAGGACCTCTGCACATCGAATGCAGGAGCGCACCCGATCGTACACCAAAGCCATTGCACAACCAGCCCTGCCTCGGACAGGTGGGGGGGGGTGGGACACACAAAGGGAAAGTCACTTGGCATGAGTCCCATGACGTCCAGATCCCAGCATGTGCCGGGACCTAGTCAGTACGAGGGGTGGATCTCCTCCCCCCGGCAGCGTTTGAGGGCCAAAAATACTAGCATAAAAAAAAAGAGAGGTAAGACATATTTCTACTTTAAAACTTGTAGTAATAACATATTAGCAGCCTGTTATAAGAAAATTTGCTCAAAACTGGGAGCACTGCGCTGTACTTGTGGTTTGAAAACCCTAGCAGATACCAAAGACATACTATGAATTTGCCCATGGTATCAGAAACAAAGGGAAACGGTATGACCCAACAAGCTGTGTGTATGATGGTCGCTGTTGCACTCTTGAACCTTACCTTGTGTGGATCCTCCTTGGTCAAGATGGTGGGGGAGTCAGGGCTGAGGGACCACTGAGACATGAATAGAACAATCAGGTTGGTGGCTTAGGGGCAAAAAACTTCATAAAAAAAAATCTTTTAGTCAGGGCACCAGTGGCAGCACCTATGCATATGTAACATCATGCACCAGATCCAGTAACCATTTTTTTTTATTTCTTTTTTTTAAAGTTTTCTTTACACACATTGCAAGTAAGCAAAGGGTTACAGTTATTTTATAAATGTTTCCAGTGGTATTATTTTTGCAGCAGAATCATTAACCTCTAAGGGTAAAAAATGTTATCTTGTGAAATCAGTACACCAGGTGATGATATCTAATAAGTAGTCCATCTCCATGATACACCCCAGTTTATAATGTTGAGGAAAAGGGGATTCATCCTATAGTATTAAGAGATATCCAAATAATCACTAAGGTATAAAGGAATGTATTTATTTCCTTCCCCTTATAATATAAGTGAAGTATAAGAAGAAATCTAGGTCAGTCTGACCCCTCTCAAACCCTCACTCCCACCCCTCTACCTGCTAGGTGAAAAACTCAGGTGTGACAACCCACAATAAGGGGAGAATTATGGGCAGAAGGTGGGGTCCACCGATGATTGGTGAAGAACCCATCACTGCCATTTCGACAGGTGAGATGGACCCTTACTTTGTATTTTAGCATTGAAACTTTCTGAACAGCATATATCAGACATGATGATTCTCCATTCTTGGACCATAGGAATCAGAGTTGACATCCACCTACGAGTTATAGCTTTTTTGACTGCCAAAAGGCAGACTGGAAGGAGTGTCTTGTACCATGGGGGAGTGTGGTCCAGAAAGATCCCTGGTATAATCTTTTCAGCCGTTAACTCCACCAGCTCATTGAATATCCCAGAAAGTTCCATCTGAAGGGAGAGCCAAAAGGGCATCAGCAAAGGGCACAGGCAAAACACATGACCCAATGAGGCCCTAGGACACCCGCACTCCCTCCAGCATCTCACATATTTTTCTGGTAGAAACTTTAGGAGAATCGCTGGAGCCCTGAAAAATCAGGAACGGCAATTCCAAGCAAATTCCCTCCAACGAGGAGATGATGTAATTTTTATAGCTTGTAGTGCCGATCCCAGCCAAGCCTCGAGAGAAACCTCCAGAGACAAATCTCTATTCCATTGTTGTAGGATTGAAGCCGTGGATTCTGACTGCTCACTCCTCAACCCCCCTATAAAGTTGTCCTATAACGTGAGTCCCCAAATTTCCCCTAGTAGCTTCAATGAATACTTTTAATAAATCGGGAAGAGGGAAGGGCATTTTAACCTGAAGGCCTCTGTTTCGCAGTATATGGTTACGGACCTGGAAGTATCTAAATAAATCAGAGTCCCGAAGGCTATATTGAGACTGTAGTTTTTCAAAGGGAAGAATCCCTTGGGGAGAAAGAAACTGGAAGACATGGGATAATCCCATCTGTCTCCAAGTGGAAAAGGCATTATCCATATGAATAGGGACAAATGTTTCATCCTGGGAAATTAACTTGCAGTACTCATAAATGGCATGAATTGGTTGGGACCTTCTCATACGCCTCCACAGTCTGAAAACCGGAGAGGCAACCTTCGTGAGGGCCGAGGCTGACATCGATCTCTCGTCAGAGGAAAATAATATTCTGTTAATATCGAATAAAATCATTTAAGTGAAATTCAATAGTTTTCCAAGGCGAGACATAAGACCCCGCCAGCCACAGTATCAAGATTCTTAAAAATGCTGCCCTTGCGTATAGGTTAAAGTCTGGCAAATTAAAACCTCCCTGGGCCAATGATAACTTAAGGATGGATAAACTTATTCTTGGGCGTCCCTTACCCCATATAAAACCTGCTATCATTCTGTTCCATGATTTGAAGTAATACGTCGAAGGAAAGAAAGGGACATTTTGGATCAAATACAGGAGACGGGGAAGAATATTTATACAGATAATTTCAATTCGCTGATAGAAAGAAAATATACCAGAAGTCCACCTATCCAGGTCCGACTGGATCTGTAATGAGATGGGGTCATAATTTATCATTTCCATGACATATGGGCCTTGGGTATATGAAGGCCCAGGTATTTGAGTTTAATGGAATGCCATTTAAAGGGAAAGGCCTTCTTAAGATGCCGAGAAGGTTTAAAATTGAATGTCAGAATTCCGTTTTAGACAGATTTAGTTTAAATCCTGCTATTTTCTCAAACCAGGTCAAAACTTTCCAGGCTGAAGGAATTGAAGTATTAGGAGACAGTGGTGTTAGTAATATATCAGCAAACATTAATTTTGTATTCTTGTTGACCTATGGGTGTACCCTCTATCTGGGATGAAGATCTCAAGACAGAGGCCAGGGGCTCAAGGTATATTTTAAAGAGGTAGGGAGACAGGGGGCAACCCTGCCGAGTACCCCTACTCAAATGGAATGAAGAGGATAGAGCTCCATTGGCTCGTATATAAGCCCTCGGGGACCTATGATTGAACTTGTGATGAATGAGGAGGGGAAGTGAAATGCTGCTAGGGTGTCCCACAAAAAGGGCCATGAAATGTGGTCAAAAGCCTTCTCGGCATCAATGCTAATAAATACAGATGGGATTTTCCTGGTATGGACATATTCTTGAAGAACTACTGTTCAGCGAATATTGCTCCTGTTTTTAATAAATCCAGACTGGTCAGGGCGTATAATTTGTAGGATAATGAATTTCAATCTGGAGGCCAAAATGGCCGTATAGATTTTATAGTCAACATTTAATATGAAGATGGATCGATAAGGTCTAGGATCCTAGAGGTCCTTCTGGGCTTGGGTATTGGGGCTATTGTTGCGAAGTCTCAGGATGGAGGAGGAACGCCACCCTGAAAGACTTCAGTAAATAAAGCACGAATTTTGGGGGTGATTTTCTTAATAAACATCTTATAGCATTCTAATGTGTAACCATCTGGTCCCGGGCAATGATCCGTATTACGATTTTTAATTATTGCAATTATCTTGGGCTGGGAGATGGGGGCTTTTAAATCATTGATTTGGGAAAGTGTCAATTTTGGGAGAGTTGCTTGGTTTAGAAATTGTGAGGGGTCAGGGGGGTTTGAAGATTCCTCCACTGAATATAATTTGGCATAGTAAGCCGAAAACGCCTGGAGGATATGTTCGTCTGAGTGATGAACCTTCCCTGTAAAGTTTTTAAGTTTCAAAATAGTGGTAGTGCGTCTATGTGACCTGAGCCTCTGAGCCAGCTTCCTGGTCCCTCTTGGCCCACTCTCATGAACTGTTTGTTGAAGATAAAATAGAGACTGTTGCACTTTACTATCTATAATTTTTTGCAATGCTGCCTTTGTATCTTTGATCAGCCTTTGCACCTCTGTATCACCCTCACTAAACAACATGTGGTAGTTCAAAAGCCGCTCAGAGAGTCCACAGTGTTCAGCCTCTCTTTCTTTATATTTTTTGGTGGAATAGGCTATTATTTCCCCTCTAATGGTTGCCTTCATTGCATTCCATTGGATAGCCTCAGGGATATCCAGCGAGGCATTTTCTGAAAAGAAAACGGGGAGTCTAGATCTGATTTCGTCCTGAAATCCCTTGTCAGTTAAGGTCAAGGAGTTCAATCTCCAGAGGGTTTGTTTCTTTTCCCTACCCATATCCACCTTCAGCATTAAGGGATGGTGGTCCGAGAGGACCTTCAGGCCTATTGATATATCTTGGACCAATGTCAGATTTTCACATGTGGTAATAAAGTAGTCCAATCTAGAATAGGACTTAAAATTGGGAGAATAGTAAATGTAGCCAGGGGAAGAAGGAAATAGACACTGCCACACGTCTATCAACCCCAAGTGGTCCATGGTATTTCTAAACTGTTTAGCTGTGGATAAGTTCCGATGTCTCTGCGGATTGGAACAGTCCACGTGGGGCAGCAAGGTTAGATTAAGATCTCCCCCGAGGATCAGTTGACCCTGGAGAAGATCTAACAAGGTTGTAATAAATCCCCGTAAAGTAGGGAATTTTGTCTGGGGGGAAGTAAACACTGGCCAAAGTGACCCTCTGACTATACAAAAGGCCCTTAATAATCACATACCTCCCTTGAGCATCAATATGTCTCTCTAAAATTTCTAGGGGAGTAGTGTGAGGAATCAAAATAGCTGTTCCTCTCTTTCTACCCCTCGGGTGCGAAGAAGCAATCACCTTATATCTGCCTCCTCAGGCTAACTTGAGGTGCTCCACATCTGAGAGGTGAGTTTCCTGGAGAAAATTAAGGTCCGCCCCCTGCCTCTTAAGATGTTGCATGAGGCGGGCCCTTTTGATGGGGTCATGGAGACCACTAACATTGTGTGATAAAAACTTAACTGGATTAACTGGCATGATGCAAAGTTTCTAAAGTTGTAACTAGGATTCGTCCCTCTGGCAGTATAAGAGCTTCCAGTCCAGACCACACTCCCCCAAAGACCGCGGTCCAGCTGCAAGAAAAAAGATATCTGCTGACTGTGATTTATAACTGTAACCAATAAAACATATTTGATTATCCAAGAGTCTTGATGTGTGTATTTTTTTTTATCCCTCCCCTCCCCCCAGTACTCTCTTTGTTTATCAAACTTCTAAACAGTTCTGTAAAATTTTCAATAAGGGTTCCATAAGTCGTAGTAAATGTTATCTTGATTTTTAAAATATATGCTCCTAAAAGTAAGTACAGATAGCAACCATAAGCCCATAATAGCTGTTGTCGAGATTCTTGACACCCAGAGGAAGTTCCGAAACCCTCCCCACCCCGCCCTACTAAAATAAAAGTTTGAACTCTCTGGGATAAACTACCCACAGTAAAGTACAAGACATTTAGATGTTGGACAGCAGATGTATGCAATCCAATCCATCAGAAATATCTGAGGAAAACGTGCCACTGCAGGAGAAACTGTGTCTCTGATAGGGAGGAAAGAACTTTGGGCACTGGTACTCTGCAGCTTGTGCCCCAAAGAAAATAAAAAGACTGAATTGACTGTCAACAGTAAGGCAGCAAGAATACAATGCTTAAATGGGTGAGTTTGTAAAAATGAGGCTAATTAGGAAAGAAAAAAAAAACAGGGCTGGGTGAAAAACGTTGTGGTGTTTGATGCCCATCACAGGTGGGGCTTAAGTTTTTTTTTAAAAATGGGGGTAGCTAATGTGCCAATATTTGAAGAGAAAATCTAGCTGTGTAGTTAATATTTGGAGAGAAAATCTAGCCATGTAGCGAAGAACCATCTTGGCATGCTAGATATTTTGGCACTTTCTCTTAAAAACTAGAGTGTAGTAGGTTATAGGAATACCAGTAGAAACTCTGGCCTAGCCCTAAACAGGAATGAAACACACAAACTGCCCCGTAAAAAACTGAGTCTCTGACAGTGTTGGCAAGAGTAAACCATTGATGGTATAGCTCAAGGGGGCCTCAGTGATAGTTATGTCAGATTGTGACAGCATCTGTGTGAGGATTAACTGCCACATTGAGAGTTTAGTCCGGGTTGGGGATTGGCAACAGAAAAGGGGGAAGCTGTGAAAGAAAAAAATGGAGATGTACCCCACTGACACAGAAGAGAAGGGGATGTGCCCAGTTTGTAAAATGAAAAAGAGATACAAAGTAATGGGGGAGAAGATATAACTGATCACCATCCTAAAACATTTTATTTATATATGTTATCTGTATCTATGTATATAGTACATGGTTAGGCCCTTGTCCCTGTAGAAAAAGCCATCATATATTTCCCCATATATGATGGTAGCCAGTTAGCGTATTATGATAGCAATTAGCTTACTTCGCTGTAGTGTGTCATAATAACTGGTCATCCATTTTTTCAGTGTTGCTGACCAGTTATTATTTGCTGTAATAACCGGCCGGTTATTATGGCAAACACAAGACATCTGAGAAAGCTGCACTTGAGACCCACTTTCTCATGCTGTCTCAGGTGTGGCGCTCTGTTTGAGACAGCATTTCACTTTCACTTTTAAAAGTGAAATTGATACATATCAAGTGATTGTGTTAACTTTATGTTCAAATTATACCCGCCTTACAGTATTTCTTAGCCACTAAATCTGAAAACACATTAATCCCTGCTGCACTCAAGACTGCTGGTCTGTGTCCTGAGTGCAGCACTTCCTGGATCACTGTGTTTTGATCGTACATGAGTGACAGTGTGATTCTCTAACAGAGCGGTATGACTCTTTAAAAAAAAAAAAAAAAAACCGAACTGTACAAACTTATATGGCAATATTGCTTTTCGGTCTTATATCAGGTCCACAGCTAAACTTCCTCTGCCAATTTACAGGAGTCCTCACACCATCCCCAACAGCTAGCACTTTTTTTTGGGGGGGGGGGATGATGATCAGTAATCATATAAAATAAATCATGGGATGATGTAAATACTCAAATTTGATATACACTCTCAGTGTGAGATGCTTGATAAACCCCTCGAGCTTCACTCTTGGATATCATGTAGCATCACGCACCTTGAATGCATATTAAAGGAGTACTACAGTCAAAATTAAACTATAGAACTACAAAATGGACAAAAACAAAAGGGAAATACTGAAGATACCTTGAACAAAAGCTTGCATTCCCCTATTCTACAACATCATTCAGTAGAATTAACTCTAGGTTCATGTAATATGAGCAGTCTTGAATATAGCTCACTAATATACGAGGAAGAAATGGAGGCACAGAATACCTCTGTACAAGACTCTAGAAAAAGTGTAATATCCATAGATAGTAAAAAAAAAAGATTTAGATCCTCTATATGAGAATCCAGAAAGGAGTTTAAAGGAACCTCACTGTCCATCCCCAGATTTCACCTCTAATAAAAAATTAAGTAAAATGAAAGGTCCTGATGAAGATAAAGATAACATCTCAAATGTAATTCAAGATCTAGATGTAGCTATTAAAGAACTGAAACAGCTGGTTGAAAGCCAGGAATCTCAGTCAAGAATACTATTAGAGTCCCAACTAGGAGAGAGCTCATCAGATAATTCGCTTTCGGCTTATCCACTGTTCTCCCCAATGCCCACATATGACATCCCAAGGGAAATACAAAAATTTGATACCCCCCCAACCAATTCAGAGGGGAAAATTGTGTATACTCCTGAGTATTTTCTTGATGCTGGTGATTTTACATCCAGTTCACCCTTGTCTCCACAGATTTTGGAAATTATTAAGAATCAGTACTATGCTAATGTGATTGTCTTAGAAAATATTGGGGCATTAAAGGAAGAGCTTACAAGTTTAAGAGGTGATGTGGCCTATAATAGGGCTATTTTGGATGAACTAAATAACCTCAGAAGTATTAAAACATCAGATTCAATTGTTTTAGGAGAAATGGATATGTCTTAAACTCAGATGCTAGAAATAAAACAACACAAATTTACCCAGGTTAATTTACCCCCACCTTTTGATAAAAACATGGAGGGGATTTGGGAATTGGATTTAAAAGTAATTGATAAAAATAATAATGGGAGGAAACATATAAAGATGGGGAAAAGAAGTAAGAAACATAAAAAGTAGGTAAATAAGCAGAGGAAAAACAAAAGAGGAGAAGAGCAGCAGAACATAGAGAATATTAATAATAGAGTAAAAGGAAGGTGGTTTTTAACAACAATATATGTATTTTGAATCAGGATGATGAACATGCATCTTATATAAACATACAAGTGGAACATTCTAAGATTTTGGATGGTGATCTAGAGACTCTGGAAGTAAGGGATGCAGAGGTAATAGACCTCAGGGATGCTAACAACTGTAAAAATAATTTGGAGATAACTGACAGAGGAGAGATCAAGGGTGTCACTAATAAGTCCAGATTTGAGAAGCCTAATTCATTGACAAATGATACTAATACTAAATCTAAAGAAGAATACATGATTGAACTTCGTGGAATTAAATAACTGGCTAAAGAAACAAATCAAAAATGATCAGATTGGATTTTACAATTATTTCACATAAAAAGAGATTTGGATGATATAACAATAATAAGACCTCCAAATCCACAGTATAAGGACTGTGCATTATTTTATTGTGAAAAGCAGTCCACGGCCGACCAAATCTGGCAAATGGAGAAAGAACTATATCAGAAATGTATATACTGTACATATTGCCACCTCAAATGGTACCAGTGTTTGAGAACGCTGAATGAACTCAAGATATGGACAGAGAGAGATTACAATAACAGGAACATATGGTGGAGAAGGACCAGGAGAAAGCTATAGATAATTCGTGGTTGAATGAGGCCTTAAAGGTTATTAGTAACTACAACAGAAATCTGGTCACAGAATGGGAAAATAAAACATTAGTCCTTTTTGGATGGCAGTATGCCCCTGGATATCCGATTGGTAAATTAAAAAGTGATATTGCCTCATTCTTATCTTGTGCTTTAAATATGAATATTAATAGGACTGCAATACAACATATTAAAATTCACTCAGGAATCTCGAATATTCCACAGATAGACATTACCTTTTACTCAAGTAAGCTGGCAAAATTGATTCTTTACTCAACTACAAAATTGGATCTGTATATGATCTTTTTTGACAAATATTGAATCTTTATTCACCAAAGTTACAGCAGAAGTTAACCAAATTACACAGCTTGAAAATTCAAATACATTTCAGGTGATTTACAAGAATACAGTTGACATCCAAGAACTTTTCACTCTTCTTTAAGCCAAGCTAATATAATATCTATGATTTCTTGGAACATTGAAGGTTTAACATTGAGACCTGCGGACCCAGAATTCAAACAGTTTCTTACTGAGTATGACTTACTATGTTTACAAGAGACCTGGAGTCAGGAGGAAACAGCTCCTCTGCTTCCAGGATATACAGGATATGTCATACCAGCAATGAAAGATAAACGTTATGGCAGACCAAAAATAGGATTAGCCATATTTGTTAGTATAGTTTTGAACTTTACAGTAGTTCAATTGGCTATAAATTCTCATAAATTCCAAGTGCTTAGATTAATTAAACATATTATAGATTTGATATTGATAAATACTTATATTCCACCAGGGAGTAAAACAAAAGGGAAAATGGATAATCTATGGCTTAAACTTTAACAAACTATAGACTGGGTGATAGAAAACTTTGAAACAAGCCTAATAATAATACTGGGAGACTTTAATGATCGTTGTGGAGTATTTTCGAGTTCATCTATTTACGACCCATTAGAGGGAATAAATGTAATCAGTCACAGGTTAAACTACATTCTCACTTCACGTGATAAAAAAAAAACTACCGTAGTGGCCAGAAATTAAAAGATATTATGTATGGCTTGGATTTCTGTTTATTTAATGGAAGAGCAAAAAATGATCCGGATGGTGAATTTACATATATTGGTCCATCTGGTTCTTCAGTTATTGATCTTGTCTGGAGAAATTTAGAGGCTATTAAAAGCATTAGTGGTTTATATATAGTATCACGTCCAGAGTCATCACATTTTCCAGTAGTGTCATTCTGGGAATTTGAAAATGCAGTAGTGTGGACTAATAATAACAGCTTGATACAAAATATGGAAATAATAAATACTAAGAGAATACTCTGGGAAACAACATCTATACAACAATTCAAAGAAATTCTTAGTTCAGATAATATGGAAAAATTAAAACTAAACCTAATAGGTCAGGAAGATAATACGGTTATACAATATTGGGAAAATATTTGCCATTACATAAAACCCTTTTTTAGACAAAATCAACTAAAAAGGCCAAAGATGAATACTTGGTTTGGTAGCAAATGTAGATCAGCCAAAAGGGAATTAAACGGTTTGATAAGGAAACATAGGAAAATCAGCAATAAAAGTGATTCTAATATAATTAATCGAGCTAGGAAACAATATGTGGAAACATTAACAATAGAAAAAAGGAAGTATCAAAATAAGTTCTGGAACTGATTGCGACAAGCTGTAACACAAAAAGATACTAAGACATTTTGGACTTTGGTAAGTCAGGGGTATAATTCATATACTAATACTATAGAAGCAACAATTACACCAACAATGTGGCAACGGCATTTCTCAAGTTAATATTATTCCCAGGAAGAAGAGAATTTAAATTTAACTTCATCAATTCAAGAGAACCAGTTGAGTATTCTTCCAAAGACTATGGGCTGGATATTCAAACTGCGCCATTCTGTGGCGCAAGCCCTTGCGCTGCACAAAATAGTTGCGCTGGGGTGTGGCAGGGTATATTCAATGGAGTTGCTTATTGAACAACCCTTTGAATATCACCCGCCATAGCCACTGTGCATGCACAGTGGAACTTGCGCCACTGCAAGTGGTCAGAGTGGAACATTCAAGATGCGGTGGCGCAAGTTCCATTGCGCCATGCGCAAATTTCCAATATTCAAAAGGTGACATGCAAATGGGGTCATAATTCATGCAAGGCACAGGGGGGGCCAGTTGCATCTATTTATGGCCCCATTTGCATGCCATTAGCATGCAGGTGCGCCGATCCCCGAGGACTTGCGCCTGGCGCCCTGCCAGGCAGCAGCCGTCGGGGACCGATGCCCCCTGCAGCCTGATCGCGGGCATAACTGTTGTAATCCCCCCTTCCCCCGACTGGCCCGATCACAGGAATGTAGTAAAAAACCCCACCCCTGACTGGCGATCACAGGCAAACCCATAGTAATCCCCCTCACCCCCACTATGTGATTCATGCGGCAGAACAGAGTTCAAACACCCCCAAGAACATATCCCTGGTGGTCCAGTGGATCTGTGCCCGATCATCTGGGCATTAGAGTCTCGCCTCTAGGTCCACATACTCTGGTGATCTAGTGGCCCTCACCTCCACAGAGTTTTACCACTCACTCATGCCTTCTGGCTGCCGGTGGAGGTAGTATCCCATTGGCCAGCCGATTGACTGCGCTGGGTGGGTTGCGACGGGGTTATTGGAGCATCAGAGCAAGAGCTAATGGCTGCGCAGCAGCCATATAGAGCAGCAGGCATAGTTCAGATATGTGAATGAATTAATTCATTCATATATCTGACTGCCTAGACGGTAGCCACGACCTACTGGCTCTTGCTCTGAACTAATGGGCTGCAGCCCCACCAGCAGTCAGGTCGGAGGGCGGCAGGCGGTGGGATGCTGCCAGCTGACGGGGGAGCGGGTGGTGGGGCACTGTAGGTGGGTGGGGTGGGGCTATTTAGATTACTGTGGTACATGGACCTTGGGGGGGACTCTAATGCCCGCGATCGGGCTTCTTTGCTAGTCCACTGACCACCAGGATATGTTCTTGGGGGTTGAACCTCTTGTTCTGCCCGCGATCGGGCTAGTTGGGGTGGGGGGATTACTGAGGGTTTGCCCGCGATCGGGCCAGTCGGGGGAGGGGAGGTTACTTCACTCTATGCCCGATCGGGAGGGAGAGTTACTACCCAAAGGACGGGGCCAGTCGGGGAGGGGGATTACTAATATGCCCGCCGATTGGGCTGCAGGGGGTAATAGGAGTAGTCGAGGGCCACCCACAGGTGGCAGCTGCTGTGTTGCGCCTGCAATGCGGCAGCTCACCTGGGGTGGCCTCGACTTACTCTCTTTTTTGCTCAAAGTTGTGCAGGTGCAGGTTGGGGTTGTGCTGCATAACTCTGCACAGCCCGCTGAATATCGGGCTGTGCAGTTTATGCATGGTTCCTCCCCCTCCAGTTGAGCATGCCTTCATTAGCATTGTGCTGTTGCTCAGCTTGACTTGGGGGGCACAACTGCCTCCTGCTGAATATGGCAGAATGGTGCAATTTCCGACTTGCACAGGCGCAACCCTTTTGAATATCCAGCCCTATATATCAATGAACAAGAAATAGAACAAGCCTTTGAAAGAATTAGGTCAAGTAAGGTTCCCGGACCAGATGACATACTGGCTGACATTTTTTAAACATTTAAGGATTGGTGGTCTCCCATTTTGTATGTTTTGTTTAATTATTGCATTCAGACAGAATCCTTCCCTAAGAGCTGGAAAGGCAATATTGTATGCCGATATTCAAAAAATGCAATGTAAGTGATCCAACTATGTATCAACCAATCAGTTTATTGGATACATCACAAAAAATATTCACTAGGGTACTCTTTGCTAGAGTACAAGAATGGGTTGAGGATAAACATATACTATCAGAATTTCAGAATGGGTAAGACTTCCGGTTCAGGTATGAATCGCTGAAGAGCTCTACGAGACGGCTCCTCCATAATCAAACTTAATTGGCCTCCAAATCTCCAATTTTAAAACCTATCAGCAAATAACTTTCTAGCTACAACCTTGAAGGAGGCATATTGAAGCGTATTTCGTGAAAACTGGATGGCAAAACAGCATCGTAATCGCTTTCAGCTCCTCTCTGACTGGAAGGACACGGCCGATCAAAATCCCATCGACTTGGAGCAAACCAACACCAAGCCTTCCCGCACCAGCATGGCACAGAACGCTGAAGGGGGAAAGAAAACACAAAAACATGCAGCCAGAAAGAAAGAAGCCGAATTGCCCCCCGAAGATAACATCCTCCATGCCATTGCGGAGTTCAGAGGAGAAATTAGGGATTCAGTCAAGGAGCTCCCAGCGGATATCGGCTCGCTGCAGCGCCGCATGGACAAAGCAGACACACAAATTACAGTAAATTCCACCAGGTTGGATTCCTTAGAAGCCACGGTCCTTTCCTTAGCCAATGCCCAGCTGCAAACTTCAATCAGGCAAGAAGATGCCGAAAATCGTGGCCGGCGAAAAAATATAAGAATTTTTGGGATACTTGAGGGAGAGGATCCCCTGGCCTATGCAGACTATTTGTTCCGCCTGATACTGGAACTCGAGCCCGAGTTCCAATAGGACTTTGAGAGGGTGCATTGGGCATTGGGGCCCAGGCCAACAGCTAAGGATGCCAGACCACGCTCTTTCGTGGGAAGATTTTTAAATTATCAAATGAAAGAAACAATCCTCAGAAAGGCCTGGCAGAAATGAAAGATCATGTTGGAGACCCATCGCTTAGTGCTGGATAATGAATACGCTCCATTTACACAAAGGCAAAGGAGAGAATACACATTTCTTCCTGGACTAAGTCTCCATCACTCATTCACACTAGTGGGATAGCGCCAGAGGCGCTAGGACCAAGTGGGAGCCTAAAATTTTCTGAAGGGTCGGCGCCGAGACAGGACCACACATGTGTGGCACTCGCGAGACTAGCTTGCGCCTGTGTAGGTTCTATCTCAAGGCCGACTCTCCAACTGCCTCAGTTCCTTTTCTCCCGCCGTCGATTGCGCTTGGATGTCAACATCACTCGTCTGCTGGAGTCTAAGTTTTCGTCTATACGACAGCAGCTTTTAACGTTTTATTTAATATTTTAAGTAGTAATTTCTTATTTTACGAACAAGAAGAAGAAGATTATGAAGAAGAAGAAGAAAAATAAATGATTTCCTGCCATCAACAGAGTCGTCCTTAGATGGTAGCAGTGACGGTAGGAGGACTTTGTTTGAAAGTTTTTACGGCAGAGGAGCTGTGTCCGGTCCGCTGCCCTTAATTAACGGGGGGGGGGGTCCGACTACGGACAGTCCTGTGCTCGGGGGGGAGGACAGTCCTCAGAAGCACAAATCTAGTGGTTCCGGGGATCCGGCTCCGCTTAACCTCGAGCTCTTTTTCCTCGTTGGGGGAAGAAGAATCGGTGCTGCCCGAGGTTGCCCGTTGGTATGTCTGCACAAGGATTGTTCGTTGGGAGGGGTGATTGGCCTGAACCGACTTTGGTGGGTTCCTCTTGGCCCCGCTCCTAACAGCTGCTTTCTCGACTCCGAGCTCCATCTCTGTCCTCGTTGGAGCTTCAGTGGGCAGTTTCACTTCTGGGCCGCTCCTATGGAGCACGGGGTTTGACTTTCCCGTTTTTCCTGGCTCTGTTCCTGATTTCAGGACCTCCAAGCCTTGGAGCCATTGGACCGGAGCAGGGTCGATTGGATCACGATGGGCGAGGTGCCCTCGTGGTGCCTTTGTCATTGTGTTGACCCCTGTTGCCTACCCCTCTCCCTTTTCCATGCAGGGCGCGCATGGGCACCACCTTTTCCTTTTCCTTCTCAGGATTTCTATTGGCATTTTCCTTCGGCGCCGTGGCTCGGTGCCTTGGTTGGCGCCGAGCCTTGGTCGGCTCTGTGCCTTGGTCGGCGCTGTGCCTCAGTGCCTTGGTTGGCACCATGCCTTAGTCGGCGCCGTGGGTCGGCGCATCGCCTGTGCGCAGTGCCGTGGGTGCTCTTGTTGCTGCCGTTGGTTGTCGGCGCCTGTCTGTGGTGCCGCGTCGTGTCTGGGGTGGCGCCGAGCACCTACGGGCAGCGGTGCACTCCGCCGCGCAGTGCGCCGTGTACCCACAGGCACCGCGGGTGGCATCAGCGAGCACCCGTGGGTGCCACGGGTGGTGCTGTGAGCACCCACAGGTGCCATGGGTACCATGGATGGCACCGGGGGCACCCGTGGGTGCTGCAGGTGGCATCACAGGCACCCGTCTGTGCCACTGGTGCCCTCGGGTGCCATTCTTGCCATGGGTACCATGGGTTCGGGGGTACCCTTGGGTGCCATTGCTACATGGGTGCCAGGGGTGCCTGCGGGTACTGCCGCGGCTGCCCTCAGGTATCACCCAGGTTGGCATAGGCACTGCTTGGTGCCATCCTGTGCCATGAGTGATGCTGGTGCCACACGGGTGCTAGTGGGTGCTTAATGGCAGAATTAGTAACACATTTTTCATTTTCGGACTTCCTTTCCACAGAACTTGTGGCGGGATGTTTATCACAGAATGAACTCCTGTTCTGCGGATTATTTTTTCCACACATCTTAGTGAGTGGCTGTCTATGTGGGATCTTGTGTCATCCAGCAGTTTTCTGCTGATGGAACTCTGCTGTACTGCTCTGCCAGCGGATTCTCATTCTACTCAGCACTTTCTCGGCTCCCTATGTGGTACCAAGCTCCTCGACATCCTTCCTGATGGCGGAGTCTCTAGTGGCTCTGACTTAGACCTCTCTTGGAGGTCCTTCTGGGGTAGAAGTGCATCTAGATGGGTCTTTCCCTGTCCTTCTGGTCAGTAATACAGCGGATGACTCATTTTATATATTGAAGGGCACGTCCTCTCTATCATCAGAGTCCGTGATGGAAAATCTTTTCAGTAGTTCCTCAGTAATGGGGTCCACTATAGTATTTCACACTGCGTCCGTGGACCATACACTTCTGCATCTAGACTTTTTCAATCGTCAAGACAGTTACACTCTGTGGAACATTCTAATTTAATGGTCGGGAGCCGCTCTGGCTCTTCCGCTCCTTTGATAGGGGTATATAGCCCCCTTGTGATATTGCCCCTTTGGTGGCTTCTTCAGCACAGGTGGTTAACATCTCTCCAGCTGTGATTATTAGTCCGGTCATGATTTCAGTATGGACGCTCAGGCTCCTTCTGCACTCAGATGTAGAACATCTTCGTCATTTTGTATCAAGACAGTCCTTGCGAAATAGAAGCCTGAAAACATTGTTAGGCTTGGACTAAAAAAAAAAAATTTTTATCACAGCACAGGACCTAGCCGAAATTACGCGATACCCCCTTTTTTTGGATCTGGTCAGGTTCCGCCTCAGCCCCTGAGGCGCTCTTCTCCAGAATATGGTAAAGAGTACCTGACTTCTTCTTCCCCTAGGGGAGTCCGATCCGGTGGCGGTATGGGTTATCTCTTTCTCTAAGAGAGATTTCTCTCATTCAGAGACATTTACTAGACCTAGGCGACTGCCCAGTCTGTTAATTCCCCTTTCTTTTTATCAGGCTTTCTTCTCTTGAGCAGAGCCTTGCAGCAGCAGAAGCAACTCTCCACCGAGTTGGAACTTAGGTTCCTACTTCCTTGCTTGCTTAACTTAACAGGCGATTTTCTCCTCCTTGATGGAAGGTCAAGTGGGTCTTTTTTCTGAGGTAGCTTCTCAGATATTCACACCTTCGGTTCCTGCGCTCTGGTCCATGCTAGTCGCTCATGAAGCTATCCTCTTCAAGTGCGTGATGGAGTTGTGATGTTTGTTTTTCAACAAACAAACTAGAATCCTTTCCTACTCCCTTCAGGGAGGCCAGAGTGGGTAGTGCCTCACCGCATTGAGTCACTGCCTCTTTCAGTCACTTCAACAAATGGGTTAGCCCTAACTTGGTCCTGCTGTGTCCCTCCTCGACGCTCATCTGCCTCTATTTGCCTTAGAAATCCAGCTCTTGTTTTTTTCTGTCGGAATGTTTTTTTCCGCAGTGGACACATCCTTCTGTACACTTTTTCCTTTCTTCCCTGAGTTCAGAGACTGCTACTACAGTTGTACACACAGGGGCAGGATGATTCCTTTGGAATATGCAGTGGGTAGGATCTGGTTCTACTAGACCACCACGAGAGGCTTCTAAGTCGTGCTTGGCCTTCCATCAGGAAGGTTCCTGTGACTAAGTGGAGACCATTCTCCTTGATGGGCTAACCCCACCTGGACCCCCTTGCTCACCAAGTAAGGGGTTCAAGTGCTCCTGGACCTGTTGTTTACAGGTCAGCCATACTTGATAGTGGGGGTTTCCATCTGCACTTTCCGGTCTATCCTGAACCAGTAGAC
Source organism: Neoceratodus forsteri (assembly GCA_016271365.2). NCBI lineage: Eukaryota > Metazoa > Chordata > Ceratodontiformes > Ceratodontidae > Neoceratodus > Neoceratodus forsteri. The sequence goes on from CM028129.1 coordinate 1,422,866,151, forward strand.
TTTACCTCTGACTCTTTCAGTTCCTGAGGTCCCTTTACGTTACATTAGTACATGTCTTTGACACTATTAATTTTGGTGCTAGACCAAATTGTGAGGCCAGGTTCTTGCCACTCTCCTAGAGTGGTTGCAGCTTCCTGGCAGACTTTGATTTTGTGCCCATTGCAGTCTTCTGCAAATTGGTGAGTTGCAGCTCGAGCGCTTATCTTGTAGGCACTATGTTCTAGATGCTCTTTACAAAACAGCTCTTTTTATTAGCAGGACAGTCCTTGGCTGTCCTTTCTGAGTGAACCCCATCTCCTACCACCCTACTCAGGGTTGCTGGTTCTAGCTCGGTACTCTCCCACTAGTGTGAATGAGTGATGGAGACTTAGTCCAGGAAGATATGGAAATTACATACTTACCATAATTATTGATCTTCTTGGACAGTCTCCATCACTCATTCACACGCCCACCCACCATCCCCTGGGTTCACTCGTTTTCTTTCCTGGTCTTCATGGTCCTGTGGTTCAGACTGTGAGGACATTATTCTTTGACCTTTCTTGCAAAGGCTATCTGGGCCCTCTCAGGCCCAGAAACTCAGGATGAGTTATTCTCATTAGTTACTCTGCACCTCCTCGGTCGAAAAGGTACTGAGGCAGTTGGAGGGTCTACGGCGAGATAGCCTACACAGTCGTGAGCTAGTCTCGTGTTGCCGTGCATGCGTGGTCCTGTCTCGGCACCGACCCTTCAGAAAATTTTAGGTTCCCACTTAGTCCTAGCACCTCTGGTGCTATCCCACTAGTGTGAATGAGTGATGGAGACTGTCCAAGAAGATCAATAATTACGGTAAGTACGTAATTTCCATGTTTATTCCCCCTCTTCAGAGCTAGACAAATCAAATTCAGAACCCCATACCCAACGCGGTTAACAGTTATGCTGCCTACAGGTTCCAAGGCCTACAATACTGTGACTGGGGCAGCTGAAGACTTGATTAAAAGAGGAATTATACAGGAGGGAGCTGGAGGCCAGAACACCTTGGGAAATGCCAGACCAAGAGGACCGCGACGTGATGACTCACAACAACAGCCGATGCTCCCCCTTGAAGACATGCTCCATAAAATAAACCAACTAAGAAACCCCACACTGTCTTCATGAACACAGTATGCATGTTTCCATTTTGATTCTTGCTTTACTCTCCCCTGCTAGGCTGGTTGGTTGGGGGGGGGGGTCGGCCGGGGCCTGGGCTAGGGGAGTGTAATCGCACACCCAGGCAGCAAGGCTGGCTTTTTGATGAATATTACTATCCAGACCTAATGCTTTGCTGCTATTTTGGGTGCTATTTGCATCTCTAAGTGCTTCTCGATGGCAGACTTATGGTCAGGCTGGGAGGACATGATGTTGCAATCTCCCCGGTCCGGGGTCCTGAGCCTATGGGCCGTCTCCCTATGTCTCTCTCTCTCTCTCTCCTCCTGCTAAGACCTGTGCTTCACCTTTCTGGGTGGGTGTACTGTACTGGACTGCTGACTATGCCGAGGGGGGGGGGTGGCGAGGATGGAAAGGGAGGAATTCCTGAAGAGATTGTAGACCAAATGGAGCCATAAGTTACCTGTACCAGCTTACTGAGGAGTCTCTGGCAAGTCAACTATCATAGTTTTTAAAGGTATAATCCCTGCTACAGACTTTGAATCAGAGGGTTTGATCTGCATTGGGACACATGATAAAGGAGAGGAAATACTATCTAATCTGCCCATTGCAGAGGGCCTACTGAGAGAGAGAATTCTACTCCCCCTCTTCTTCTTTTCTGATTTGCTTTACCCCGCAGATCTCTGCTACGGGGTGGGGGGGTCAGGGAAGGGACTAGTGCCACAGCGTCAGACCTCACTCTGGGAAGACTAATCTTATAAAAGGAAACTACCAAATGGAGTCCTGTTATACGAGTGGAGTGAACTATATAATGAGTGACTCTTGAATCCCCCATTGAATAAGAGGGTCGGGTTCTGGTGCTGGGGGGGTGGAGGGGAGCCCTTGGCTCTAACTGAGTTTGAAACATACACGGGACGGGATCGGGGGCCAGACTGGGGGTTTTCTTCGGTCTTAAATACGGGATTATTCAGAATGGGTTGGGTAGGGGTTGGCTATACCCCCTCTCCCCCCCCCCCTTCTTTCCTCCTTTCCCTCCTCTTACTCTTTCACTTTGCTTGCTTTGGCCCTTTCCTCCCTTCTGAACCTGGGGTCTGTTGGCTCCAGCAGGGTGACACCCATCCAACCAATATAAAAATAGGGAAAAGGGAATGTTTCTACTCCATTATAACACGGAGGGGCCTATGGTAAATGACGAGCTGTTGGAGTCTCATGCCAGACCACTTATGGACCGGATCCCTTTTCGGGCTCCGAGTTCTCTTGGGGTTACTCTTATTCATGGGTGGTTCTTGTATCCACCTGGGAACCAGAGAGACCCCTGTTCCCATCCCGTCCTTGTTAGGGACTTGGGATGAGAGCTTGCAGAGGTGGTTGATTTACACTGCCTCACTTTTGGGAGTGAACAGATGTATGGGTGATAGTTTTTTTTTTTTTTGTCTAGTTAGAGTTGATCCGTATTTTTTCATGTATAATAATTTGGGTTCAAAATGTTTATTTGGTTAAGTTACAAAGACGCAGGAGACAGGACATATGGTCCAGAACTGGAATTTTATTAAAATGGGACCACATACACCGGAGGGACCGATGGTTGGTAAGGGACAAACCCCTGTCTGGGTGTGATTCCACACAGTTCACAGAACTGCTTGACGTCGGCAGGTGGGCGTTGCTGTGTGGCTGCTGGAGGGCTTTGTTGTGATCCAGGGGAAATGGTCTGGAGGAAACTGGCCTTGCCCAGTCTACAGAATAAAAGAAGAGGGGGAAAAAACTATTACCAAAAGTCATCAGAGTTATGAGTCGTATTAAACTAAAAAATGACAACACGTCCAGTTAGAATATATTCTCAAAATATAAATGGGCTCCATAGCCCTATTAAACGCTCCCGCCTGATGCAACACCTAAACAGGCAGAAGGCAGATGTTTTCTTTTTGCAGGAGACCCAGCTGCCTGACCTAGAATATCACAAGCTTAACTGGGGGGGGCAGGTATGCAGTCTATGCCTCCTCATACCCTTGAGGGCAGAAAAGAGGGGTAGCTATTTTGATACCCTCTACCACCCAATTGGATGAAAAAAAAAAAAGCGTATGAAGATGGACAGGGGCGATATATGATACTCCAGGGTAGGTTATACTCCAGAGAGGTAACCTTGGTAAATGTTTACCTCCCAGCCCAAACAAAATTGCCGGTCATTAGGCACATCATAACCGAAATATTAGAACAGCTAATATTCGGGGAGACCTTAATATAATAATGCAGCCCAATTTGGACTCTAACCCGACAATTTACCACCAAACCAGCGTGGCCAAATTCCTTAGGGCTCAACTAGAGCACCTAGGTCTTATAGATGTCTGGCGCAAATTATTTCTGTTCTCTTTTGGATATACATATCAATCTGGAAAGTTTCATACTTACTCAAGATTGGATGACTTCATTACAACATGTGAGCACTTTACATCAGTAAATGATATAACAATCCTCCCAAAAATACTGTCGGATCACCACCCCCTCCTCTTACAGCTTGACTTAGGTTAAAAAAAAAAAAAATACTCTGGAGACTGAACCCCGTTATACTTAAAGACAAATAATTTGTAGAAAAGATGAAAGTTAGGCTAACACAGTTTTTTAGGGAAAATGCTTCCTCTGATATATCAGAGGCCATTCGGTGGGATGCCACGAAGGCAACTATCAGAAGGGAAATTATAGCCTACACATGATACAGGAAAAAGAAAACGAGTACCGGGAATTAATGAACCTTCTACAAAATTATCATTTACTTTACAGGGAAGGAGACAGGGAGCTTCAGATAAAAATACGGGATACCAAGGCAGCAATTCAGAAATTGCTGGACAGTAAGATCCAGCAGTCACTGATCTACTTAAAACTAGCAGAATACGAGGCGGTGCAAAGGGGAACACGTAGGCTGGCGCTTGCAAAAATACAGCTACCATACTTAAAATTAGGAACTTTAAAATGGGCCAGACTACCTAGAAGGAGGAGGAAATCGACAGATATTCGCTAATTATTATCAGAGTTTATACAAAGTAGAAGGTCGGACTACCTCTAAACAGAGGGAAAGTTTTTAGCACAGCTGAAACTTCCAGCCTTGTCGGACACACACATTCAAAAATTGATAGCCCCTATTAGAACGGAGAAGAGTAACACATCTCTTAAAAATCAAGCCATTAACTGGTGCCTGAGCCCAGATGGTTCTCTAATGAATGGTATAAGTTATTCCAAAACAAACTAATCACTAAAATTCGTCTCTTATTCAGGAAAATAGCAGGGGGCACCCCTTCCCCCACCATCATGGGATTATGCTATGATTACAGCTATACCCAAACCAGAAAAAAATAAAATTGAACCATCATCCTATCGCCCTATTTCTCTATTAAACAATGACTACAAAATCTATATGGCCATTTGGGCAGCAAGACTGGAGCAATTTTACCAAACATAATACACCCCAATCAGGCGGGCTTTATAAAAAAACGAAACACGACCGATAATATAAGAAAGACCCTAATACTAATAGAATATATTCAAACAAGGAAGATCCCAGCAGCCTTTCTCAGCCTAGATGCAGAGAAAGCATTTGATAGGGTGCCCTGGGCTCTTCTTTGGGATACACTACAAGCATTTCGATTTCCAGAATCCTTAATCAAATGGCTCAGACTTCTCTGTGCCTCACCAAAAGCCTACGTCCCAATTAACAGCAGCATTTCCTCCCCTTTTTCACTCCCATCAGGGCATGCGTCAGGGCTGCCCACTTTCCCCGCTTCTTTTCGCTATCTACATAGAGCCCCTACCAGTTGCCTTGAGATCGGCTTCGGGTCTTGAAGGCATTCCTTTTCATCAGAAGGAGTACAGGCTCAGCTTGTTTGTTGATGATCTTCTCATGTACCTCATGTCTCCAACACAATCAATACCAACAGCGTGGAAAATTTTATCACCGTTTGAGAAAACAGCAGGGTTTAAGTTAAATATAAATAAAACCACTGTTCTCCTATATAACTGTTCTCCCCCCCCCCCCACATCCCTAAAACAAGCACTACCTTTAAAATGGAGATCTATCAAAATAAAGTACCTGGGAGTGCATATTCCTTTGGACCTGGGGTCATGGAAATCCTAAACTATGAACCATTATCAAAGGCTATTCAAAAGGATTTGGAGATGTGGGGGAAGCTAACATTAACTTTCTTTCAAAGAATAGAAACAATCCGTATGAATAGCCTTCCTGTCTATTATACCTATTTCAAAATATTTCCTTCTTCCCATCTGCATACTTTTTCAAGTCCTGGGATAATATGATCTGTGGATTTATATATATTGCTGACGCTGATCTGCTACGCTGCATTGGGCTTTTGCTGTTATTTGCAGCATATATTTAAATTTTAAACAAAGGGTATGAGCGTTCCTTTGGGGAGAGGAGGTAATTCTTGGGCTGTTGCTATGGGAACAAAACACAGACCAGCTTCCTAGTACAGGGGCATTGTGGGGCTGAGGAAGTTTGCCTTGCTCCCAGCCCATCCATACACTCTGTGTGTCTACTGCTGTGCAAGGCTTATTGTTTTTTTAAACTGAAGCAGAGGAAAGGCTTCACCAGTTTTAGCAAGACCACCGCGTGAGGTAGCAGGATTTATTATTTTAAATTGCATAGTTTGGCTCAAGGAGGGTACGAGGGACAGGAAGTGACACAGAGGGACGTCCTGCCCATTCGGCTTAAATTCAAGCCCCCATGCAAGCGGGATCATATTGCCGACACTGATCCGCGACGCTGCATTGGACTTTTGCTGTTATTTGCAGGATATATATTTAAATTTTAAACAAAGGGTACAAGCGTTCCTCTGGGGAGAGGAGGTAATTCTTGGGCCGTTGCCACGGGAACAAAACACAGACCAGCTTCCTAGTACAGGGGCTTTGTGGGGGCTGAGGAGGTTTACCTTGCTCCCAGCCCATCCATACACTCTGTGTGGTACTGCTGTGCAATTCTTATTGTTTTTTACACTGACGCAGGGGAAAGATTTCACCAGTTTTAGCAAGACCACCGCATGAGGTGGCAGTAGGATTTATTATTTTTAAATCGCACAGTTTGGCTCAAGGCAGGTACAAAGGACAGGAAGTGACACAGAGGGACTTCCTGCCCATTTGGCTTAAATTCAAGCCCCCAAGCGAAGCGGAGCGGGCGAAATGCAGCAAAGTCGCATATCCGCATGCAGAGACACGCGATGGTCAACGTAGTCTGCTGTGGACACTAGTGGACCACTGGGTAACACTATGGAGGAATAGGCCCTCAAACAGCTGGAAGAGGTTTTTAAACCAGGAGGTCCATTCGTTAAGGTCCTGCATCATTTAACTATGGCTCAAGGTAAATCTAAAAAGGGGAAGGGAAAGAAAGTATGTAGGGAATGTAAAATGTACACAGAGGAAACAGTGAGTCAGGAGTTTACTTGTGATAAATGTATTCAGATTTCTGCCCTTCAGAGGTAGATTCAGGATTTAGTACAAAGGCTGAAAACCCAGAAAGACATTACCAGGTTGGAAGAATTTATTGATGAGGCAGTCAGTAACATTAGCTGTATGATGACTGAAAAACTAAATTCTGTTGAAAGCATACATATCTCGAATATAAGTACAAAGGATGAGGCTGTAGCTGAGGGGTCAAGTATATGGTCAAAAAGGGAAAGTAAACTAGGGTCTACCCTGAATATACCCTTAAACTGTCCAATAAATATGAAACCTTACATGAGGACGTTGATGGGATGTTGGGAGCACACGTGGGACAGACCATAGACAAACACCCTACCCAGACCAAGGAATTACACAGCCAGGTTACCTTGGGGCAATTAGATAAAAACAGCGCTGCAGATAGGGATATCGTAGTGATTGGAGATTCAATTACAAGAAGGATAGATACCGCAGTCTGTAATGGACATAAGGAGCATACAACGGTTAGCACACTACCTGGGGCAAGGCTCCATGATGTCTCAACTTTATTAGATGGGCTTCTTGAAAATTCGTTTAAACCATTGGTGATCTTACATATAGGAACAAATGATGTTGCAAGAAGTAGGATAGAGGACATCCAGACTGAATACAGAGCTATATCTAGAAGGGTTAAAGATCGAGATGGGGAAATAATTTCTGGTATATTACCAATACATGGGTACCATTCCTACAGAATCAGGCAGATTGCAAAAATAAATAACTGGTTGAGACAATTCTGCAAGGAGGAATTTATAGGCTTCATGGACAATTCTGTAACATTTAGTAGACCAGCCCTGTTTAAAACTGATGGCCTGCACTTAAACTGTTCAGGCACCAGGATACTGTGCAAAAAAATCCTGGATGTAGTTAAATTCCATTTAAACTGAAGGAAGGGGGGGACATGGTTAACAACATAAACAGCACCATGAATACATTTAATGCCCCAAATGAGTCCCCAGAACGGAAGGCTGTTCTAATCAATGCAAGGAGTCTAGTAAATAAATACAATGAATTTAAACTGATGCTACACTCCCATAATATACACATAGCCCTGGTAACAGAAACATGGTGGAGTGAAAACGACCAGTGGGAGAAGAATGTGTTAAGGTACAAATTATTTTCTAAATCTAGGGGTTATAGGAAGGGAGGTGGTGTGGCTATGTACATACACGAATCCATAAAATGCGAAGAGCTACTTTGGGATACAGGTACCCTGGAACTAGTATGGGTTAAGTTGCTCCCACATAACAGTACTAAAATCATTCTAGGATTACTTTACAGGCCACCCTCCATGTCAATAGACGATGATACAGCAATACTGAAAGTAATTGGGGACTTGAACCCTGTAGATAGATTACTGTTGGTAGGTGATTTTAATTTGCCCAGTATAGACTGGGTAAATGGGCAGGGGAGTAACACCTTAGATAAGAAGTTCCTGGATGTCATGGATCAGGTGGGACTTGAACAAATGGTCCAAGATAGCACCAGAGGAAATAGTATCCTGGATTTGTTTCTCACAGATATGGGGAACACAGTTAATAAGGTCCAGGTAAATAGCCACTTAAGTAACAGTGATCACTGTTCTGTCCACTTTAATATTAGAGAATTATTATGTTCCAAAACATCTGGCACTACTACCAAGTTAAACTTTAATAGAGCTGATTTCCCTGGTATTAGAAAAATATTCTTACTCTGGGACTGGGAAAATGATTTTAAATATGAAACTGTTCAGAGCATGTGGGATTTGTTGTTAATCCAAAGTAGATAGTTCTGTTCAAAAACAGATACCTAGTGTTCGTAAATATAATACTAACAGGAAGAGGAAAAAACCTGCTTGGATGAATGAATGCTTCAATCAAACAATTAATAAATAAAAAGAACAGGCTGCATAAAAAACTAAAACAAACTAAATCAGCTGTGATTTATCAAACCTACAAAGACTGTCTTAAAAAGGTTAAAGTACAAATTAAGAAAGCTAAGGCGCAGTTTGAAGTAGTATTAGCAAACAAAGTGCAGGACAACAAAAAATCATTCTTCTCTTACATTAACAACATTAAAACTGGACACAGTACGATAGGCCCTTTCTTAAATGAGTCAGGTCAGACGGCTACTACCATGGAAATGGCTGATTTGCAAAATAGGAGTCATCTAGGCCTGGGGAAATAATTATTGACCCCGAGGATATTTTTGAGCGTCTTAGCAAGCTAAATGTTAATAAATCACTTGGCCCTGACGGCGTACATCCCAGAGTCCTAAGGGAATTGGCAGATGTTTTGGTTCTGCCGTTTACCTATATCTTCCAGTCTTCCTTGGATTTAGGAACAGTACCCAATAATTGGAAAACCGCTATGATAGTCCCCATGTTAAAAAAAGGGCCAAAAACAAAGCCTGATAATTTTAGGCTAATCAGTTTGACCTCCCTGGTAAGAAAAATCATGGAAGGACTAATTAAATATCTTATTTTTGAATATCTAACAGCTCATGATCTGGTCGACCCTACAACATGGGTTCACAAAGTCCAGATCATGTCAAACAAATCTCTTAGCTTTTTATGAAAATGTCATCAGGGAGTTGGACCTTGGGAACTCAGTGGATGTGGTCTATCTGGATTTTGCCAAGGCATTAGACAAGTTGCCCCATAACAAATTATTAACCCTATTAGAGGAGATTAACCCTAATCGTAACATTTGTAACTGGGTATCGGCCTGGCTCCAGGGAAGAAAACAGAGGGTTCGACATAAATGGGGTTTTCTCTGACTGGGCTCCTATCACTAGTGGGGTACTTCAGGACTCCGTTCTGGGACCAAGCCTCTTTAACATTTATGTTTCTTCTCTCAGATTAAATAATACAAAAATCTGGCGTTATAAATTTGCAGATGACTGTAGATTATGGACAGTAGTAAATAATCAAAAACACACTACATCACTACCAGGGGCTATACAGTCGTGGCCAAAAATATTGACGTCCTTGCAGTTTTTTCTAATAATGCACCATTCCTTCCAGAAAATTGTTGAAATTAAAAAATATTTTGGTATCCACATATGTATTCTTTGGTTTGCAGTGGAATAAAACACAAAAAGCAGAAAAATTTACTAAGTCTTAGCTTATTCCACACAGAAATCCTTAAATGGCCCGGACAAAATTATTGGCACTTTTAGAAGTAGTTAGAAATAATTAGATTTCAAGCAGGTGATTCTCCTTCACTGGAATTGAACTCATCTGTGGTGAGTTGCAGGTGCCTGCAATATAAAATCACTCATTCAACCAGTTTGAATAGAGAAAAGGACTCATTCTCCTGTTTTGTGTCACTGTGTGTACTGCAATGAGCATGGAGAAAAGAAAGACAGCCAGATAATTGTCTGAGGAGGTCAGACAGAAGATTGTAGCCAAGCATGGACAATCTCAAGGCTACAAATCAATCTCCAGAGACCTTGATGTTCCTGTTTCCACCGACGTAATGTTAATCAGGATGTTTAAGGCCCATGGCACTGTAGCCAACCTCCTGGACGTACGCAAAGAGAAAACTTGATCGAAGATTGCAGCGCAGGATTGTTCGAATGGTGGAGAAAGCACCTCGATCAACTGCCAAACAGATTCAAGCTGACCTTCAGACACAAGGAACGACAGTTTCAACTCACACCATCCGTCGCCAACTCAATGAAAGGGGGTTATATGGTAGGAGGCCCAGGAGGACCCCACTGCTGAGAGAGAGACATAAGAAAGCCCGACTGGGGTTTGCCAAAACGCCAAAATCCTTCTGGGAGAATGTCCTGTGGACAGATGAGACCAAATTAGAGCTTTTTGGTAAAGCACATCATCTCTATGTTTATAGAAAACAAAATGAAGCCTTCAAAGAAAAGAACACCTTCCCTACAGTCAAACATGGAGGAGGTTCAGTGATGTTTTGGTGTTGCTATGCTGCCTCTGGCACTGGGTGCCTTGAACGTGTGCATGGCATCATGAAATCTGAGATTACCAGGCCATTCTGGAGCGCAATGTTGAACCCAGTGTCAGAAAGCTGGTCTCCTGTCAAGGTCATGGGTCTTCCAGCAGGACAATGACCCAAAACACACTTCAAAAAGCACCCAGGAATGGTTCAAGACAAGACATTGGACTGTTCTGAAATGGCCAGTAATGAGTCCAGATCTAAATCCCATTGAAAACCTGTGAAGAGATCTGAAAACAGCAGTTGGGAGAAGGCACCCTTCAAATCTGGGAGAACTGGAGCAGTTTGCACAAGAAGAGTGGGCCAGACTGCCAGTAGAGAGGTGCAGGAAGCTCATCCATGGCTATAGGAAGCAGTTGATTGCAGTTATTTTGACCAAAGGCTGTGCTACCAAATATTAAGTCTAGGGTGTCAATAATTTTGTCAATGCCATTTCTTTTCATTTTCTGATTTAAACGGATATATTAAATTCTGAATCAAAACAAAGGTTCTGTGATATTAACAGAGAAATAAAGAATTGTGGAGACCAAATACTGTACTGTTGTTAATTTCAACTTATGTTTAGAGGAAATTGTGAGTTATTTGAAAAAGTGCAAGGGCGCCAGTATTTTTGGCCACGACTGTAGATGTGATTTTTGAATGGACAGTGACTAACAAACTTGCCCTGAATACTGCCAAATGCAAGGTTATGCATTTTGGTAAAAACAATGGAATTGTGTCCTATAAACTTGCAAGCCTGTGTGTGAAACAAATAAAGAAAACAAAACGGAGTAAAAAAAAACACTATGGTTCTCAAAAGAGGTGGCAGGAAAGGTAAAGGAGAAAAAGGCTGCATTCAAAAAGTATAAGAAATCACAGAAGGAGCATGATAGGGAACTGTATCAATTAAAGCAGAAAGAAGTGGGGAAGGCAGTCAGAATAGCAAAGGCCCAAACCGAGGAAAAGATAGCCAACTCAGTTAAGAAGGGGGTAAAACCTTTTATAGGTACATTAGGAGCATAGAAAGGTTAAGGGAGGGATAGTGAAGATTAATAAAGGAGAGGGAGGTGGGCAGAGGGAGACAGTAAAAAGCAGAGATACTGAATGAATACTTTTGCTCAGTGTTCACAAAAGAAGAAGAGGAGGAGGAGTTACCTAAACCAAACAATAGAAGAGCTCTGGGTAGGGGGTTGACACCAGTCCATTTACAGAAGAAAGAGTCCTGAAAGAACTCCTAAAACTCAAGGTGGACAAAGCAATGGGGCCTGATGGGATTCATCCCATAATCCTAAAAGAACTAAGGGGGGACCTAGTGACACCACTGACCACACTTTTTAACAAATCATGGGAGGATGGGGTGGTACCTGAGGACTAGAGGAGGGCAGATGTGATTCCCCTTCACAAAAGTGGGAGCAAGGCAGAAGCAGGAAACTACAGACCTATTAGTTTGACCTCAGTGATAGGGAAAATGATGGAATCACTTCTGAAAGAAAGAATTGTTGAGTACCTAGAGGCCAGCGGGGCACAGGACCCAAAGCAGCATGGATTCACAGCAGGAAGGTCATGTCAGTCAAATCTAATTGATTTCTTTGACTGGGTGACCAAAGTAATAGACCAGGGAGGGGCTGTGGATATGGCCTACCTAGACTTTAGCAAGGCATTTGACACAGTACCGCACAAAAGATTAATAATCAAGTTAGCCAGCCTGGGAGTGAGTCCCAGGGTGGTAGCGTGGTAGCAAACTGGCTGCACAACAGGACACGAAGGTACAGTGAATGGAACCTATTCCAAGAAAGGGGTTACTAGTGGAGTACCCTCAGGGCTCAGTACTGGGTCCAGTCCTCTTTAACATCTTTATAGGTGACATTGCAGAGGGTCTGGAAGGAAAGGTATGCCTCTTTGCAGATGACACAAAGATCTGTACAGAGTTGATACATAAGGGGGGGTAGAAAGGATGAGAAGGGACTTGGCAAAGTTGGAGGAATGGTCAGATGTATGGCAACTTAGATTCAATGCAAAGAAGTGCAAAGTAATGCACCTGGGAAACAGAAACTCAGGAGAAGAGTACACAATGGCAGGAGGGGTACTAACAACAACAATAATGGAAAGGGGCCTGGGGGTAATCATATCAGATGACCTAAAGGTGGATAAGCAATGTGAAGAGTCAGTAAGGAGAGCTGGGGGGATAATGGGATGCATAGGGAGGGGCATCACAAGTAGAAAAAGGGAAGTGGTTATCCTTCTGTACAGACAGTTGGTAAGACCCCATCTGGAGTACTGCATGCAGTTTTGGAGACCCCATCTACGCAAGGACATGTACAGGATGGAAGCAGTCCAGAGGAGGGCAACTAAAATGGTGCAGGGTCTGCATCAGAAACCATATGAAGAGAGAGACTAAGAGAGCTTAATATGTATACCCTTGATGAAAGGAGGGATGGGGGGACGTAATAGAAACTTTCAAGTACCTCAAGGGAATCAACAAAGTCCAGGAGGGTAGCATCTTTCAGAAAAGAGATGTGCAAGAACAAGGGGCACAATTTAAAGACAGGGTGACGACTCAGGGTAATGTGAGGAAATTCTTTTTCACGGAGAGAGTGGTGGAAGCATGGAACCGCCTTTCTGGGGAGGTTTTGGGGTCTAAAACAGTGGGGGAATTCAAACATGCATGGGACAGACATAAGGCAATTATAGTGGGGGGTTGCAGGAAGTAGGCTGTTGGTTAACTAGAACCTGCAGCTTATCCAATAGGTAAGGAAATGGGTAGACTGGGTGGGCCAAGTGGTCCTTATCTGCCATCACAGTCTATGTTTCTATGTTTCTAAATAATATACTTAGTGATACCAAGGAGGAAAGAGACTTAGGGATAATGATCACAAATGACCTCAAATTCAGTTCTCATTGCAGGGCACAGATAAAGAAAGCAAACCACAATTTGAACCGCATCCTTAGACACATAGCCAGCAGAGATGAAAAAGTGTTGATTGCATTGTATGTTGCACTGGTTAGGCCCCATTTGGAGTATTGTGTGCAGGTTCGGTCCCCACAGAATAGGGAGGACATAAATATGCTGGAGGAAGTGCAAAGAAGATTGACCAGATCTGTGAAAGGATTACAAAACAAACCTTATGGTGAAAGACTAGTATCCCTCAACCTATACTCTCTTCACTATAGGAGACATAGGGGCGATTTATGCTTACTTTACAGACTAAAGGGAGAAAACAAACTACGGACAGAGATAGGTCTCCAGCCCAAATTGGGATGGTCTAGTGCCAGGAGACACAACAGACAGCTCTTACACCAGAACTGGAATCGTAATCATCGTAAATTTTGGTATAGCCAAAGGGTGATAGTTCCATGAAACGAACTTCCAATAGAAGTTGCAGAAAGTTCAAGTATGGACAGCTTTAAGAATAGTTTGGATAGACATTATGGGGAGATGACATTCCAATTCTAACCTGGGGTTAGTGCAAGCTTTAAAGGACAACGGTCTACAAGCTTGATCCTACCTATGATACTTATGATATGGGGACACGGTCGCCTCAGAATAAGACTGAGACTTTTAAAACTATCCCTAAAGCAAGGAGGAACAAACCTACCAGACTTGAAATTAAATGCTGAAGCTGCATTTTTGCGCTTCCACCTGTTATGGCTATCCAATAATTATGAGGCCCAGTGGAAAACTCTGGAGTTTCATTTAAATGATTTACAAGATATAAAAAAGATACTGTTCTCCTCCCCAAGGAAAACATTGCGTCTTAGAGATTTCTCATATATAATGGCGCAGGTTGTAAAAATTTGGTTCAGGACTAGAAAGTTGAAAGCTTTTTTATCTACATATGAATATTGTAAAATTATTTCTGAAGAGGAACTCTTCCTTCCACCTCAATCTGACCGGACATTTGCCAGATGGTGACACCTAGGTCTAGAACATATATTTAAATTCTTGGGGCGATCTGGTGCTATAACATTCGAGGAGCTAGTCCTCAAATACAACATCCCAAGTTCCGATTTGTTCAGGTATTTTCAGGTAAAAAAATACATTCTCTGGAACAGAGTCATCCAAGCCAAGATTACATGCACGACCCCCCTCTCCTTAAAGTATACATGGATCATGTCCAGGGTAGTCATTGGGACCACTTAATAGGATCCTTGTATAAAATTTTAAGGGACTTAACATCTGAGTCCACTGATTCGGTCCTGCAGAGTTGGAACAGGGACCTTGGTCTCGAGGTTTCCAAGGAACAGTGGACAGAAGCAGCGTTTGCTGTGGTACGGATTACCTCCTCAAATATATGGAGGGAATTCTCATGGAAGTGTCCATATAGATACTTCAGATCACCTACGAGGCTCATTAAATATATGTCACCTAACTATGGGAGCTGTTGGAGGGGTTGTGGGTGCCCCTTAGCTGACCTTGGTCATATCATGAGGGAATGCCCCATCCATATGCCTTTTTGGATAAACTTACAAAAGAACATCTCAGAATGTATTGGGGAACCTGTTGAACTCACTGTAGAAATATTTCTATTAGAAATATACCCGGACCATTCCCCACCCTGGATTAGGACATTGCTCCCAGTCTATTCACTGGCAGCTAAGAAAGCTATCACAAGATGATGGATGACCCCTACAACTCCTACAATACAGACTGGAGAGGATTATTAGTTAATATTTACAAAATGGAAAGCCTATTAGCTAAGCTGAAAGATGAAGAGCAGCAATTGCGTGTCAGATGGCAAAGATGGATTATTTACCAAATGGAGGTGGACTTGGACTTTAGGCCTTGATTGTATAAAATATCTAAGTTGGGGAGGGGGTGAGGGGAAGGTAGACAAAGAAATCTGCACTGTATATTTCACCACACCTATAATAGACTTCAACTGTGGATTGTATACATGTATAATAGGCCATGATGTCTTGTCATAACTGTGTCTATACATTTTAGAAAATATAAGAAGAACAAATTAAAAAAAACAAAAAAAGAATTTCAGAATGGGTTTAGACATGACCAATCAACCATCCAGCATTGTTATGTTCTCCGATATTTAATATGGAAATATACAAAAGTAAAAAAAAAAAGCTAAATTATTTTGTTGCTTTACAGACCTAAAGGCTGCTTTCTACTCCGTAAGTAGGAAGCTGCTATGGTCTATATTAGCAAACTACAGGATGGATCCTGAGTTATTGAATATTCTGATAAGACTGCATAATGAAACCTGGTTACAAGTGAAATACGATCAAAAAGGTAATTTAACCGAAAACATAGAGACTAATTTGGGCATCCATCAAGGATGCCTTTTGGCTCTGTTGCATTTTAATTTATATATAAATAAAATATTTCAACAATTAAGCGACCCAGATTCCTATTCGACTTCTCTTCTTTCAGTAAAAGTGTCATGTCCGGCATATGTGGATGATATAGTGTTAATATCTACTTCATTATTAGGCTTACAACGTAAACATTATGGTCTATTAATAGAAATAAAACTAATTTAAGTAATTTTTGAAAATAAAAGCAAAAAAATGCCAACTTTATTCTTGGATAACAATAAGATAATTTCAGCTACATAGTATGATTACCTGGGGTTACGATTCTCACAGCATTGTAATTGGTCAACACATGTTCAAATCACGAAACAAAAATTGAAAACTGCTTTTAATGCTTTCAGAAGGTTTAGTGTTAAGGTAGGGCAAGGCTCAATAAAATACCTACTTAATGTGGTAAATGCAAAAATAAAAAACTGCATAATGTATGCGGCAGAAATCTGGATAGCCTCAGACATCAAATCATTGGAAATAGAATTGAATAAATTAAATAGATATATACTTAAGAGTTCAAAATTCAGTACTAGCTGAAATAGTGAGGAGAGAACTAGGCTAATATTCTGTAAATACAATGGTAACTGAAGAAAAGAATAATATTTATGCTGAAGCTTTTCACATTTCCAGAAGAGAGGCTGCCAAGAATGTGTTTAGAAGAACTAAGACACCATCATAAAGGTTTTACTTCTGAAACAATAAAGTAATAAAGGATTCCCTATTTCTCTTGGGGTTAGGGCATTTGCTTTATGAAATCTGTTGTGTACCCATGGAAGATGTAGTGGCACAAGTAAAAACAAGAGTTTGTGATACTTCAGTAGCACAAGATACACATAAAATGTTCAAATTCAAACTCTTTAGATGGTATAAACAGATTAAGACAATACACGATTTAGAACCGTATTTAGATATATTGTCAGATCCTGAGCATCATATGATTATGACCAGGTTTTGTATGGAGTTGTATGTGGCGAATTACATTTATTTTGATCAGAAACGTCCAGGGTTCACAGATCACTTATGCAAATACAACAAAGGAATGGAAGACAATCTCAAACATGTTCTCCTCCATTGTCTAATTTATGAAATATCATGGAAAAAATGGTTGAGCTGTATCCTAGCCACCCTTTCTCTCCCCCCTGAAGATCTGGTTATGTTCTTAATGAGGAATGCTGAAAAAGAAATATTACAGAAATTAGGTAAATTTTTGAAAGCTACTAGACTATAGTACATCATCTAATACCTGGCAACTGTATTATTCTGTCTTACATTGTGTAATTGTAAACTAGAAGACTCCCTTGCAGTGGTTCAATGTTAAATATGTAACACTTGAATGTGTATGTAAAGTGACTCATCTTTATAATAATTTTATGGAATTTTATAAATTGTAAAGACTTGTGTCGAACAATAAAAACTTACCTACCTACAGTCAAAATTTGCAAAAATATATGCTGCACAGTGTTCTGATTTGTGTATTTAGTCCTGGTGTGTGTTTCCCTTTGTCTGCTATTAGGAGTTTTTTTTTGTCTAAGTTTGCCTACTAGTTTTATGGCCTCTGGGGAGCTCCATGTTAGAATGGTTTATTACTCTTTTTTGCCCTACAACATATCCTGTCGTATGTGAAAGTGATGCATCCGGGACCACTGATTCAGTGAGGGAAAGTACTATACCAGTAATCTGAAGATAGAAACCTGATGTTCTGGCCTCAACTAAGTAACTGATTAAATACCTTTGTTTTCTCTCTGTTTGTCTAGGTCTGGCCAGCAGGAGGAAATTTTTTGGTTTTAAAGCGTTTCATTCCCTCAAACTATACCCAGCCATAAAAAGCACACACATCTCCCTAGATAATCAATGCTATAATTAGTAAAGACTGTAGCTATTTTCATACAGAATAACCACTCAGACGTCAAGTGATAGCTAAGCTGTAAATGTGGCCTTCAGTGTCTACTGGATAAGGAAAGTGACATAAAATCACAGCTGTACTGCTGTATAAATGACTGTAAACCAGTACTTGTTGAAATCTATGGTCCCGGATGCGTCACTGCCACATGAAACAGGAGACATTGTCTATGATGTTAATGCTAACACCTGAATGACACATTACTGCCCAACACATGTCACACTACCTCAATAACAGCATTTAACAAGCTCCTTAATAACACAAGTAACAAGTCCCTTAACAATACATGTAACAAACCCCTTAATAATACGTGTAACAGCCACCATACGCCCACCAACTCTATGGCAAAACATAGGACACAGCAAAAAGTGTCCAACCTAATGCATTATATAAAATATTATATAAAATAAAGGATGGTAAAGTCCAGCATACTCATGAAATACCATCTCTGGGTCAAACAAGCTCATGAAGGCTATTTGCCCTTCAGACTCATGACTTTATGGCTTGTTCGTCCCCTCAATGATATTATTTCCTTGTATACCACACTTTGCCATCATTTGTTCTCTATATCTTGTCTCCCCCTTTTTTCATATTTTTTTTTGGCGGGGGGGGGGCTATATTTACTCTCATATTTTATGTCCCCATATGGCAAACAGAGAATCAGCGGCTCAAATGAAGAGTTTGGGGGAGTCAGTCAGAGGCTGCAGAAGGAATAAAACTGCCTACAGAATGGGTGTGCTGTACAAGAGGGTATGCTGTAAGAGTCATAAGCCCTGGATCTTACTTCAAGTTGGAGCTCTTGCAGCAGGCTACACCATTAGGACTATGCCGCCAGACACTAGGACCCCACGGAAAAATCTTAGCTAGCAGTACCCAGTGGGGACTGCCCCCTGATGTCGGACCGCCTCCGATGTCCACCAGTGGTATAAAAGGGGAGGTTCCCAGCCACACGTCAGTTCTTTTCCTGCCATTGACCTGTTCACATCGGCTCCACAGATGCCTCCTGCTAAC
Organism: Neoceratodus forsteri; assembly: GCA_016271365.2. NCBI lineage: Eukaryota > Metazoa > Chordata > Ceratodontiformes > Ceratodontidae > Neoceratodus > Neoceratodus forsteri. Next base: position 1,422,884,907 of record CM028129.1, read on the forward strand.
CAGTCGACCGCCATTTTTTCTTCATAGTTGCGACTATGTTCTACCTTTTTGATACCGCATCGTCGGTATAAGTCTTCTCCGTCTTCTTCTCAGCAACAGAAATCTAAGTGCGCATGCGGGAAACAGATCCTGGCCAGGGACAGTCACTTGGCCTGCCTTATCTGCCTGGGACCCAACCACGATGCTGAATCCTGCCCGCACTGCCAGAAATTCAACCGCCAACCCTGCATTTGTCGACTGAAGACTTATTTACTTGAACAGCAGTTGGCCGCCATGCAAAAGACCCCGACAGGCCTATTATCCTCTTCTTTGGGGTCGGGGACTTCTCATATGAACATACGAATGTGCCAGCAGAAACAGACAATCTGGTCTCTCTAAGTCTGCTTGAGTGTGCAGCTAGCACCCCTAGTTTGCAGCAGCCACACCCCCCTCCCCTTTGTCATCCCACTGCCACCCCCCACATTCCCCAACCTTACCCTCCTCCTCCCCTGTTCCTGTCCTATGCCTCTTTGAAGCTGTTCACTGATTTACATGATACCACCCATTCTGGTAGTGCATTCCATTTTGCTACCACCCTCTCTGTGAAATAGTGTCTCCTCATTTCCCTCCTAAATCTTCCCCCCTCTAGTCTTAGCCCATGCCCCCTGGTGTCTCTTCCCCTCCTTAGCTTAAAGACCCCGTGTGCTCAATCCTTATCGATTCCCCTCAGATACTTGAATATCTCTTATCATGTCCCCCCTGTCCCTTCTATCCTCCAGAGTCCAGAGTTGTACATATTCGGGTCTCCCAGCCTGCCCTCATAGTCTCACCCCTATATTCCACATATCATCTTTGTTGCCCTCCTCTGCACCCCCTCCAGTAGCCTGATATCACGCTTTAGGTATGGTCCCCAAAACTGCACACAATACTCTTAAGTGTGGCCTTACCAGTGACCTGTAGAGGGGCAATATCACCTCTCTTCACATGGACAAACCCCCCTCGCTATGCACCCCAGCATTTTGTTTGTTTTTACAGCCACTCTCCTACACTGGGCAGTGTTGTTCATGATCCCTGTTATCATTAGCCCTAGGTCCTTCTCTGATCAGTGATCCCCAGCTTAAAACCCCCAGCAGTATTCTCTCCTTGGGTTCCCTGCCCCAAAGTACATAACACACTACTTGCATTGAACCCCACCTGCCACCTCTCTGACCACTCCTCTAGCTTGCTTAGGTCCCTCCCAGCCATGCTTCCACCCCTCCTCTCTATCCACCACTGGTCCGATTTTGGTGTCATCAGCAAACAGACTTACCTTGCTCACCACCCTGTGTGCAATGTCTGATATGAAGAGCCCAAATAATACTGGCCCCAGCACAGAGCCCTGTGGCACCCCACTCATCACCGGCCTTGGAGTTGAGAGCTCCCCTCTCACCACCACCCGTTGCAGCCTCCCACTCAGCCAGCTTGTAATCCAGTTCATCATTTTTGCCCCTACCCCTACACCAGTTAGCTTCCCCCCAAGCCGCCCATGAGGCACCGAGTCGAAGGCGTTGCTGAAGTCCAAGTAAAGAACGTCCACCGCATGACCGTTATCCAGCTCACCTGTCACCCAGTCATAATATTGTATCAAGTTGGTTTGACAAGACTTCCCTGAAACAAACCCATTCTGCCTCACATCCTGGAGGTCATTGTCCTTCAGGTATGACACCAGTCTTTCCTTTAGTATCATTTCCGTGAGTTTGCACACTATGGAAGTAAGACTTACCGGATGATAATTACCCAGTTCATCCCTTGGCCCACTCTTGTATAATGGTACTACATGTGCCATCCTCCAGTCCGTGGCACACAGCCCGACTCCAGTGAGGTGCTATACAGATCCGCCAGCGGCTCTGCCAACACCTCCACCATCTCCCTCAGCACCCTGGGATGGATACCATCTGGCCCTGGTGCTTTGTCTACCTTCAGTGCCCTCAGTCTCTCTAGGACTCTACTTGCCTCAATTCTTCCATCTGTCGCCTCCTCTCTCTCCTACTGTCCCCACCCCCAGCCCATGGTGGCAGCGTCCCCTTTTCTTCCGTGAACACTGAGCAAAAGTATTCATTCCGTGCTTCTGCCTGCTTCTCCCTTTTCCATCTACTCCCCACCCCTTTTTATCCTCACTACTATCTCCTTGCATTTCCTTTTCTCCCTGATGTATCTGAAAAAGTCCCCCCCCATTAATTCCCTGCGCTAATCTCAGCCCCTTCTTGGCCTTGGCTCCTCTCACTTTTCTGGTCACCTCCCTGAACCATCTTGCATATTCCTCCCTGACCACTTCCTTCCCCATCTTCCTATGCCTCTGGTGTGCCATTCATTTTGCCCTCACCACCTCCACAACCTCGCTGTTCAACCAGCATGGTTTTCTTGCTCTTTTCCTCTTACTCTGTGTTTTGGTGCAGACTTCTGTCACCTCTGTAATCCCCCGTTTAATAATATCCTATTTCTGCTCTGCTTCCATCTCCTGCCTTATGCCCTCCAGTTTCCCTTTCAGTACTTCCTGCATCCTCCCAAACTCCACCCCTCTGAAGTTTACCACCTGAGTAACTGATTTCTCTGGCTCCCCGCGCATCGTGATATTAAACCACACTGTTTGGTGATTGCTGTTGGCTAGTGGGTCCTCCACCTTTATTTCCCTTACTGCCTCCCCATTTGACAATACCAGATCTAAAGTGTTCTTTAGCCTAGTAGGTACAGTAACCAACTGTGTCAGGAGACCCTCCTGGATCGCGTCCAAGAGCACTTGCTCCCTAGCACTGGAGATGACTGGAATGCTCCAGTCAACCCCGGCAAGTTGAAATCCCCCACAATCACCACCTTCCCTTTTCTACATACAGTACCTTTCTGATTTGTCCTGCTAATTCCCTGTCAAGCTCCTCAGACTGGGACGGTGGCCTGTATACCACCCTAAACCTCTGTTTCCTACCCCTTGAGTCTAGCAGCTGCAGCCAGATTGCCTCTGTTCTCCTTTCTTCCCCCTCGTCCCTTGTGTATTTGATCCCATCCCTTACATAGATTGCCACCCCCCCCTACAGTCCTTCCTGTATAATTTGTATCCTGGGATTGCCAGATCCCAGTTCCGGTGCTCAGTTGCCCATGCATGGCCTTTTATGTAGGAAAAACTATTAGGAGTTTTAAGATTCATGTCAGTGAACATCTCGGGGCCACTGAAAGGGCAGATGACACTTATGCTACTGCCAGTCATGTTAAAAACAATATAGAAGGGGCAGTCCATATTTTTTTCTTTATGGTCATTGACAGAGTGAACTCTAACCCCAGAAGAGGTAACTACAATGACTTAGTTTTAGAAAGGGAAGCATTTTGGATTAATAGCCTTAAAGCAAACCAGTTTCCTGGTCTCAACACTGGTTTTGGCTTAAAACCCTTTCTTAGGAAGAGAAAGAAATAAAGCACTTGGTATCTGTATTTAAAACAATATTTATTGTCATGTTGATAGTGTGTACTTACCTGTTTAAAAGCTTGTCTCTATAGGGTATCTGTGTATTTTACATAGATGTGTGTTTTTTCATTGAGCCATTTTGAGCTTGTTCTATACCTCTTCCCTCCCCCAACATTTTTGTCCTAGGTAGTTCTTCTCATGTGGGACCTTATTTGAGTTTGTTATATCCCCCCCCCCCTTTTGTTCTAGGTAGTTCCTCCCATGTGGGACCCTGTTATTCTCTCCACATAGTATGGCTTTTGGGATAATGTGGTGTATTTTAACCTATTGTTAGCATTTGTTCAATTATGATGTCATTATGACACCACACCTTTTTACTATTTAAAACCTGTCTTGTTTGTAATGCACTAGCTTTTGATAAAGGGCAACAGTCCGAAACACGTTAAGCGTGCACTCTGTGTGTGTTTTTGGAATAAATATTTGCCTTGGAATCCTGGAGCCTGTGTGTTATATATACATATGGTTGGTGAGTGCCTTTCTGTCTTTGAGTTGAAATTGCCTTGATTGGAGCTCCACCACGTCTCCTTGTGCAGCCACTTTGTGATTTGTAACTCTGTAGATCTCCCTCCTCTGTGTCCATCTTGTGTTGTGAAGAAAATGAAAAAAAGAGGGATCTTTAGGCACAGATTGGAGGTCCAAAATACTGTGCCCCATCTCAAAGCCAGAGGGATGGTGCTCAGCATAGTCCTCTACTACAAAAACAGACCTTTTGCAGTGCATTCTGTGCATTGTGATTGCAAATGTTGATGTCACTGAAAAGGCTGGCACCATTGCAGAAAAATAGTGTAGCAGCACTGGGGGCAGCAGGAGTCCTGCCATCTGGAAAACCCGGTCCAACAGACTACGCCTCGTGCGGGTCACCGAGCAGAGCTCTGGAAGCAGTTGATGAGCCAAACAGTGCCCAAACCATCAGCGACGAAAAAACAATTGTCTGTTCTGCCATCTTGTATTGGTAGAAGCAAACCTCAGCACTGATGTTGGACTTCAGGCCAGAGTACCGGCATCATGGACCGTCCACCACCACAGCAGGGTCCAACTCTAGATGCTATGGCTAAGATGACCAAATCCATTGTCACGGCTGCCAGCATCATCCAGCTGGTATTGCCCATCTATGAGACCAAAATGCACAGTAATGGAGCCTGTACCCATGGAACGCTGAGCGGGGCCAAAGTAATTTTGAACCTGATGCCCTACAATGGGTATCATGACCCAACACTTCACCTCAGGAGAGTGAGAAATGAGGGCATGAGGAAAAATGTCACTCAGCCCTGTGATTAGGCTGGTACAATAACGTACAATATTACATGGCTCTGTACTTGGATTACAGGACAGTTGAAGGCTTAGGCCCATTGGGACTGTCCCCTACTTTTCAGTGATACCAATATATCAGAGTTCCCTTCGACATGAACAAATCCAGCATATACTTGAATATGGCTGTCTGCTCAGCCTAGTCCTTCTCTTTCCTTAGATCTCTTCTTCATGACTTTGCCATCCCTCCTACTCATGATCCATGACTCTTGTATTTCCTCATCCCATGTTTTTTTTTTCCCCCCAACTTTCTTTATACCCCCTACTCACTTTGGTGTTTTAAAACTCGTCTTAAACAATGGTCTCTCTCCGGTGTAGTCTCTTGGGTACTGCCTTTTCCTGCGCTCATGAAGTCCCCCCACCCCTGACCAACTCCTGGCTTGGGCCCATCTCCCTCCAACTCCTCTGGCCACCTAGCACCCCCTCCCCCGAGGTAGGACCACCAGCTCCAACTAGTGCTCTATCTAGAATCCAGCAGAGGCGACCAGGGAGTGGAGGGAGAGCCAGTGGGTGGCAGTGGGACCGCAACTGTGCGTGGTGGGCCATTCCACTGGATCATCTTAAGCCTATCGGCGACGGCAGTTTTTCACTTTTTCCCAAACTCTCCCAGCTGGCTCAGGTGTGCATTGTGCACCAGCACAAGACTTGGTGCTCCCTGCCACACAATCAGCAGGAGCGCCACCGATGCCAGTCCCCTACTTGAGACCTAACTGTGCTGCTACACCTCAGTCTCCACTGAGGGGCACCAGACAGATCTGCCACCCCACCCCCACCCACCCCCAGGAAAGGAGAGCTTTCCCTCGGACCTTGATCCTTTTCTTCCCTGACAACCCGACAGCCGAGTCTGCTCTGAATCCTGGTCACAAGTGGCTCGGGTAAGGTGGTAAGGTGACCAGCGCCAGCTCTTTGCACCACCGGGCCGCCCTTTTTTTTTTTTTTTTTTTTTTAAATGCTTTCTTTTGTACATATTCATCAATACAGACAATATTAATTGGGTACTGGTTTCAGATAAGAAATTCCATAACGTATATATAAACTGCCTTTGTCATATCATTCGTTAATAATATATTAAAACACAATTTCTTATTTTATTTAAAACAAAGAAAAAAATGGACCTGAACAACTTTACCTAGCACATTTCAGTGAGGTATGTTCACGTCATATTGGGACTGTATAATCTGCTTAAGCAACTGAGTCTCTGCCCTGTAAGGGTAGTCTACATGGGATACCTGCAATATCCTCAAACCCATCTACTAAGTACTTGGGGGAGGGCCTAGAAAATAGAAGGTGTTTGGTCCTGTACCTGCCCATACCTTTTAAGACTACAGTAGTTTCCCTGACCTTGGTTTATATAACCTTATTGATCATCTAGTATCCTCCCCATTTTCCCCTTAGTGAAGTGGATCATTCACTGTAGGGTCATCTGTGTCCATTTCATTTTCATTTTTATTTTTATTTTTTATACTTGTAGACCAGATTAGCAAAATGCACCCTTTCACAGGTGTCAAGTTTAATATACAAACAATTAGGAGACAACAATAAACAATACAGTAACTTACAACATTATTCAGTTCATTGCACAGGTACATTCATTTTTTTTGTTAGAAGCCATTGTTTAAGATGAGTTTTAAAACACCAAAGAGAGTTACATTCAGTAATCTCAGATGGGATCGAGTTAAAAAAAAAAAGTGGGTGCCTTGAACTGAGGAGATCTCTGCCCAAAAGTGCTTCTGAATTTTGGAAGTTTAAAAGTGAATCTAAACTGGGACCTAGTGCTAATGTGCGAAACCTAGTGTCTATGTATATGTAGTTGTATTTTTTTTTTTTTTTTTTTTTTTGAAATTGAACTTTATTGAATTTTATAACTGGTAAACTTGACATTAACAAAAATCATATCAACGATACAAAATACAAGAAGGATATGAACTGAATACATTTGAACTCTGATATAATTTCATTCACAATTCAACTAACGTATACAGACTGAAACACCAACAGTAATAGACATCACAGTAAGGAAAAAGGAAACCAGAAGCAAAAAAGGGGGGGTTGACTTTGTACTTTAAAATTAGTGAATTTGAATACCAAGGTGGTATTCAAAGTTTCCGTTCACTAATCATGAGGGTCTAGCCCTGTCCTGGCCCTGAACCTTAAAACAAGAACTCTTACCAGGACCACCCAAGGTGCCTAGGCCTGGTCCGCCAGTACCTCCAGTATGTCCTTGGCCTCCATCGATGCCATATAATGAAAGAAGGGCAACCACTTGCCTTTAAACTTATCCAGTTGCAGCCGGAGTTTAGCAGTGAGTCGCTCCATTTCCAAAATTCTACAGCAGATGGTACACCAGGCCTCCACAGAGGGGATCCTCTGAGACAGCCAGCAACAAGTGATGGCCTTAAGGGCTGCAGTTACCAAAATAAAGTATAGCTAATGATGTGATTGGGACCTTAAGGAGGTGGGGGAGGGCCAAACAACCAGTTCCGGACATTTGACGGAGGAGGAATGTCAAAAATCTTTCCAACCACCTCCCCCCATCAATCCCGAAAACCCTGATAGCAAAGGACAGTCCCAAAAAATATGTGAAAGAGACCCCCCTGCCATGGCAGCCCCTCCAGCACAAATCCGATGTGTGTGTTTGGTGACTACTGGTGGGTGGAAAAATCTGATAATAACCCGCCATCTAAACTCCCTCCAAAGGGGGGGCAGCAGTAGTATGATGAACCCCTTTCCAGATCTTTTCCCATTGTGAATCAGATAGCCTAACACCTGTTTCTGATGTCCAGCAATCCTTAACCTGAATTAGCTGGTCTGGCTTCAGAGAGGAGAGAGTAGCCACTATTCTGGAGATGGTCCCCCACCCGGGGTCTGGGCAAGATCACACAAGCAGCTTTGTACGGCATTTAGGGGCCTAGTCAGCTGGATGCCTATTATTCCCTCCGTCAGATAGTGTCTTAGCTGGAGATAGCAGAAAAAATCTTTCTGTGGCAGACTAAACTCTAGACTTAATTGGTGGAAGGTTTTAAAGACCTCTCCAAGATACAGCTGCCCCAGGCTGAAAAGATCCCCTTTAGCCCAGAGAACAAATTAGTTGTCCCATCTCTGGGGGAGGAAATCCAGACAGCTTCAGAGTAGGGGTCCGTGATTGGAGACTCAGTGGGAGCTGGAAGGCTCGACATACCTCCTGCCAAATGGGCTTCAATATGGAAGTCCATGGTTTTTTTCAAGGATACCTTGGCCAGTCTGGGTTTGTCAAGGACCAAAAGGTCCCCCAGGTTATTCACGTCTAGGGAGTTTGCCTCAATTTCCACCCAGATGGGGGAGTTCTCTTTCCCCATCAGTGGGATCAGAGCCTGTAATTGGGCTGCCCAGAAATATTTATGAAAATCCAGGAGGCCCACTCCCCCTCTCTCCCTTGGTGCCGACAGAACTTTCCAGCCAACCCTGGGAACCTTGCCTCTCCGAATAAATTTAGTGAGTGTGGACCTCAGCTGTTTCCAAAATTCCTTGGGAAGTCTCAGGGGCAGTGTGGAGAAGAGGAAGAGAAATCTTGGGAGCACATTCATTTTTAAGGATTCAATTCTCCCCAGAAAAAAGGGTAGTTCAGCCCATCGGTTGCAATCCTCCTCAATCTCTTGTAGGAGTTTGAAAAGATTAGTGGAGAAAAAGTTTATCTAGGTCCTCGGATCCACACCCTCAGATATTGAAACCTGTCTTTGCCCATTTAATGTGGCCCAAATCCGCAGAGCTGATCCTGGGGATGACCTACTGGGAGGATCTCAGTTTTGATTCATTGATTTTGTAACTAGAAATCTCCCAAAATCTTTTCAATAAAGCAAAGGTCCTGGCAGGGCCTGGACAGGTCTGACACATATAGTAGCACGTCATCAGCATATAAAAGACACTTTAACCTCCCTATCCCCAACTCTAATACCCTCAAATGTTGGAGATTGCCTGAGGAAGCTGCCAAGGCTCCATGCTTAGGGCAAAGAGGAGAGGCGGGCAGCCTGTCTGTTTACCCTTCCTATTTTAAATACTGAAGAAGTGACTCCATTCGCCCTAACTTGTGCCCTTGGATCCCTGTAGAGATTTTTAATCCAGCCTCTGAATTTTTCCTCAAATCCAAATTTAACCAAAGTCTGATCTAGGTAGGCCCAGTCCAGGCGATCAAAAGCCTTTTCTGCATCCAGTGGTACCATGGCTCTCAGAGTCTTAACCAAAGGGGAAGGGGAAGATGTGAGGGTATCCAAGAGAAGGCAAATGTTGTCCCGAATGTGTCTTCCAGGAATAAATCCTGTCTGATCTGGGTGGACCAGGGAGGGAACAACCTTTTGAAGACGGAAACCAATGGGGCTGGCAAACATTTTTGTATCTTGATTCAACAAGGAAATGGGTCTAAAGGTAGCGCACAGCTGTGGGTCCTTTCCTGGTTTCGGTAGGACTGAGACTAGAGCCTCCCCCAGGAATCGGGGGGGGGGTGCCCCAGGCTCCTGTGCCTCACCAAAGACCCTAACAAGGAGGGGGGCTAATTCGTCTGCAAAGCATTTATAGAACTTGGCTGTAAAGCTGTCAGGGCTGGGTGTCTTACCCGTCTTAAGAGATTTTATCACTGTTTTTATTTCAGCTTCAGAGAAGCCCATCTCCAGCTCCTTATTTTGTATATCCTCCAATTTTGATAGGGTCACCCCACTCAAGAAATCTTGAATTTCAGAGGTATGACTTGGCCCCCGTTCCTCCATGTAAAAGTCCCCCATAAAATTTCTGAAATTCAATGACAATCTCGATTGGTTGGGTGAGTAATGGAGGGGCAGGATCACTTGGTTTAATCGATGGGATATATCTGTCTGCCGCTTGCTTATGGAGACGTAGGGCCAGAAGTCTACCCGCTCTCTCCCCCCCTTTGTAATATTTTTTGCCCCGTATACCTTAGGGCATTCTCCACTCGTCTTTGCATCAACCTATTATATTCTTCCTTGGCCTCCCTAAGCTTTGGGAGTAGGGACTTTTTCCTGGAACTCTTGTGCTCTGCTTCAAGAGTCGCCACTTTATCAGCTGCTCTCCTAACAGCGGCTTGATGTTGCTTGTTTTTATGAGTGGGCAATTGTATGTCCCCTAACCACAGCTTTAAGCCCATCCCAAACAAACTTTATGGCTGTCTCCCTATCTAGGTTATCCAGAGTATATTGTCTAATCACCTCTTTAGTGGCATCTACATTGGTGGTGTTGTGGAGGAGTCCAGCATCAAACCTCCACTGACACGGTCTACTCGGGTGCTCCCACCTGTGACAAGCTGAGATCATGGCATGATTGGAAAAAGTCACAGCGTGTATTTCCATATTCCCCAAAATGTGGACCATATTCCTCTGAGTGTAAAAACGATCTAGCCTGGAGTAGGAGCCCGAAGCTGCTGAGTAAAAAGTGTAATCGGCCCGCCATCGCAGCAGTTGGATTTCCGCTTGCGGCGCCGGCGACCCGGGTTTGGAAATGGACCCGGGTAGTCGGAGGGTCGGCTGGGGGGAGAAGGATCGAGCGTCCATAGGACTGCTCTCCTTCTCCGGGGGGAAGGGGGTTGAGTACTCGGTGCTGCGGTGACACCTAGCGGAGGCTAGGTGCATCGCATACATTGATGCCAAATTGAATCTAGGGATGGGTCAGACGCCGGTCGTCTTTGCACGTCCCCGCCCTTGTTCACAAAGGGAGAAAAACAACATCCTCTGCCTGGCCGTCCTAATGAAGCTCAGCCCCTGACGCCTCGATCAGCCTCCAGGAGCCGGCTCCCCGACTAGGTACTTGTAGCGGCCCGATATGGGCGGTGCTGTGACCCCGCCTCTCGGGGCCAGGATGACAGGGTGAGTGCGGCATGTCCTGAAGTGGAGGAAGGGGTCCTGTGACGGAGCAGAAACCTGATGGTTGGCAGGGGACCAAAAAGCATAGTAATTAAAAATAAAAAAAATGTGTAATCGGCCTTCTGTGGGTTTCTGAGGCGCCAGGGGTCCACCAGGCCTTCCTCCGCACTCAGAATCCGAAGCAGCCTTGAATAGGCCCTCTGACCTCTAGCCGCAGGTGGGCTCTTATCTAAGTTTGAGTCCTCAACGCAGTTCCAGTCTCCAGCGCAGAAGTTGCCTCGCATTAAACAGGCCCGAAAGGATCACCAACCTACCAGAACCCTCCATGGTGATATTTTGGATTTGTAGGGGAAGTCCGTGGCAGATTAAAATAACTGCACCTGCTTTCTTATCTTGCGGATGAGTCCGCATAAACTGAACCCATCCAGGACCTCCAAAATGTTAAGTGTTCGGAACTTGATAGCCTGGTTCCTGAAGACAGGCTATATCGCACCTTTCTTTTTTAAGTTCCAACAAAATCCTCATCCTTTTGATAGGGCTATTGACACCTTTAACATTGATGGAGCAAATGTTTTGGCTAGCAATTGCATAAAGTAATAACAGAGAGGGGAATAGCCAGACCCTTGGGACTGAACACCTTGGGGAACTCGTCATATAAGTTTTGTTCAGGTTTCTCAACAGTCTGGTCATCAACTCTGTCCCTTAACCATATCCCTTTGTATGTGCTAGTAGGCATAAGCCACCCATAATGTCCTCTATACATTTGGTCAACCACATATAGAGGGTAAAAAGAAAAGGAGAGAAGGAAGAAAGACATTGAAACAGATTGTCCAAGCCTTAAACCAACAACCCCAACTAGGCTGGACAGAAATAAGCAGTCTGTAACCCAACTAGGGGCTAAACACATACGACCACCAAAACAACGGGGTGGATACCCCTAGGCGACTAAGTAAGTTGCAACCAGATTATCCTGCTCACCAGGGGGGCAGGAAGGAGATATTAACCTCCAAAGGGAAGAGCCCACAGTATTTGGTGCAAAGGGGAGGCAGGTCTCACCTACGCGTGAATGCTACCCCTGTTCCCTTTTAAAACTTTTCCAGTGGGGCTGCCCAAACCCAGACCTCCCCAGGTGCACGAGATAACTTTTAAATCAACATTGATGGTTGGGAACCCCCCACGCTAAGGGTGACAAGCAGCCCCCCTTCCCACCAGTTTTATATGTCCAGCGATAGGACTAATTCCATGCTTTACAAGTAAAGCCGTTCCTGGGGATAGACCCTGTTTCTCCACTAGTCTGAATGGCCTCTGAGAACAAACTGCCATTCTGTTTATAGCACAGTAAAAAACTTAAAATATGCTAATTCATTCTAGAGCATCAGTAGTATAGAACAAAAAAAGGAGAGAGCACTTGTTTCGGCTGCTTAAGAAATAAAACAAGGTAAACATTAACATCTCTTGCTTGAAATAGTCCAAAAAGAAGTTGAAAACTTTAACTTAGTCTCTGAGCATTTTATACTCTGTTCTCATCAGTCTATGAGAAGGGTCATTAAGAAGTAAATAACCAGTCTGTCTCTAATGTCTTATTCCTTCTTGGATCCAAACTGAAATTGAGTCGCTGCATAGTTTGAGACGACGGCAAAACTTCAGTCACATCCAGGGCTAGCCCAGCAAAAAGTCAAGCTCCTCTGCTCCCCTCTCCTCTCAGGAGCCCAGCAGGGTCACCCATTATATACCTGGAATTGGTCTGTTAGGTCAAATCATATGTGCCCCCCTCAATTTATGCAACTGTAACACATGACAAGAAACTGCGCCCAAAACTTGGAGCCTTGTATCGGAACAAGGACAGCATCCCTCTGGCTACCTGTAAGGAAATTGTTCAGAAGATAATCCTCCCTATACTTGACTATGGTGATATAGTCTACAGCGCTGCACCCAAGTCTGCCCTATCCAGCCTTGATCCGCTTTTCCACTCCTTCTGTCGCTTTGCCCTTGACTGTCCCCCTATGACTCATCACTGCGACCTCTACAAGTCCCTCGATCTAACGTCGCTCCAGGATTGTAGACACACCCTCTGCATTAGGACCACAGCAAAATTCTGGGCAAAATCTCTTCCCCCCCCCACCTCGAATCTGCCCTCTCAGCCCTGTCACAGCCAGCTGACTCCCTCAGGATTGGAAACTCCCGGCTTCTCCATGTTCCATGCATGTCTACTGCCAAGGAGCCTTCAAATACCTCATGCCAAAGTTTTAGAACGCACTTCCTGCAGACATTCGGGAGTTCACCAATACTTCCCATCTAAATCACCTCCTCAAGGCACATTTCCCCTCAACATGCGTTTGCACATAGGGTCACCGATGGGCTGGTGCCCCAGCTTCTCTTATCCTATTGTAGGGCCTCTTAAATGTGCAGCACCCTATGTTACTTGTCTAGTGCTCATAGCACTCTGCCCAAGGCTAGTAATTACGTCTAAGCTGGTCAGAATTAGGGGTGTCACGCAGTCTCCATACTTTACTGTGGTAATTTTGGTTCTTCTCACTTTTGCCTCTGTGTTTTAATTCCTTTTATGCAACGTATTTGTATTCTCCACCATACGTAACCATGCATATGACTATATAGTTGCTCCTGTTCTGTTGCACCCTCCTATGCCCAGACTGTTTTTCTGCATTCTGTATATATTGACTTTACTTCGTATTTTGCCTGTCACTACTGTATAATTTGTCTACCAACTGTTGTATACAGCTGTATCAGCATATCATGTACATTTTACTTGTGACTATTATTTGTATGCTCAATGTCTCTTTCCCCCAGGACACATCTGGAATCGAGCAGTACTCCGCTCAGTACGCCTAAAACTCTTAAATAAATGAGAGATAAAGATATAATTATTGGTGACCCGCTTTATCAACCTGTTTTCAGGGTCTCCAAAATGCCGTAATAACCCAATAAACTTCCTCTCACTAGCAGTGTCATTCATCTGTAGTGTGCCACGTTATTGGCCCTTACTCCCTCTGTGGGCAGGCCGAACATATTGAAAAATATGGCAGCTAAAATTTCCCTTAGCGATGAACAGACTACTACTTGAAGTAATCCTAGCCCGGCTGCAGTAAGTTATTTTTATTAATTATCTGGTTAATGCTGCCTTTCGGGGAAAACAATTTAAAAAAAAGCTATCTGGTTGATCCTGCCATTGTCTCACTTCCGCCGAGGCTTCTGCTGACCCAGCGCACTCTCAAACGGCCGCTGTTGTACTTTGGTCGGGGCTTCTGCCCAACCCGGTGCACTCTCAAATGTGACTGCTTCCTCACAGTCGGCAGTATCATTTTCTTAACAAAAATAAACAAACAAAAAAGAACGTTTCCCTAGTGCACAGGGAAGTGTGTGTATGTATGACAGTGTCTGCTGTGAGACAGTGTGTGTGTGTGTGTGTGTGTGTGTGTGTGTGTGTGTGTGTGTCTGTAGGTAGGGGACAGACTGAGACACTAAGCAAACTCTGCACCAGTAATTATAAAAAATAAGCAACTGTTTATGGATTTTTATTTTTGCACACCCTCGTTGTGTGATGACCTCATAAACCTCTCGAACTTCGCTTTCGAGGTTTATGGGTCATCACACACCTCAGGTGTGTAAAAAAAATAAATAAATCCACAACACATAGTTGCCTATCTGTTATTCTCTATTTAATACTTGTGATCTTGATTGCGTTGGCATGGAGTCTGCTTCTTTATGGTTCAGGGAATTTACTGAAATCGCTTGAGCGCCTCACCAAACTGTATCACCATGTGGGTAATAACACTGAGCTGAACTATGTAGAATGTCCGGACCAGAAATTCAGTTCAAAACACAAACCATGTCGCAACAGTTCCTCTTTATTTTTTACCATGCTGTATCAAGTCTGATGCAAATTAGAAGCCAGGAATTAAGCTGGAGTCAACAAAAGCGCCTGGTGGGGAGAGCCTCATGGCCGGTGCTGACCACACATTCAGGTATTGTTCTTATTTTGTAGCCAGCGTGACAGATCCGCATGCAGCGGTAAAAGGGAATCCACTCTGGCTCTACCGGTTCTTCTCCCACCTGGGGCCACTGACCATAACTCCTCCTCTACTTCTTTCTCAGCCTTGTCCTCTTTCAAGTCGGGAAGGGCAACTCCGACCGATTCTAGTAAGGGAATGGCATCTAACAGCATATCAAAGATTTTGTTACCATCTTTCGCTTCGACCCAAAGTCTTGCCAGGTACCTCAGCTGGGCTTTCATGCCCCTACTCCTTCAGCTGCTTAACCACATGAAGCACTTTTTTCCTTCTGGCCATCATCAATGGTGGGGGGGGGGGAGTCCTGATCATTATAAACCCTGTTACCATCCAGGTTTAGATCGCACTTCCTCCAGGCCAACTTAAGGATCTTCTCTTTGACTGTATATTTCAGAAATTTTATTATGATTGATCAGGGTGGAGCCCCTTGTTTCGGCTTGGGAACTATGGCTCTATGTGCTTGCTTGATATCTAATTTAAACTCCTCCTGCATGCCCAACTCCTTTTTCAGCCAGCAATCCATAAATTGAATTGTGTCTTCTTGCTCAGCATCCTCAGGGATTCCGAACACCCTGATGTTGGTTCTTCGGGCCCGGGCCTCTGCATCTTCAGCTTGTATAATAAGAGCCCTTTCTCTGAGGTGTAAATAAGCCAGTGACCTGCCAAATGCCATGTGCTCCCCCTGTACCGATTCCAACTGTTGCTCAACAGAGGTACTGTATGTAGTACGTGCTTCTAATTTATGGAAGTCTTTTTGTATATTAGAAACTTTGTTGTCTGTCTTTTGGAGCAATTTGAGAATCTTGCTACTTTCCGCTCTGGACCTTGCTGATCCTGACTCTGAACCGGAGTCTTCCTCATCCAAACCTGTTGTAAGTGAGGACCGGGATGGTGCCGGGCTAAGGCCTATAGAGCGCTGCTGCAGGCCGGCTGTCTGCTGAGGTTGGGAGCTTGTCCCTGGTTTTTTCTTTGTTCGCCCCATCATTAAGTCAATACTTGACGCTGTTTTATGCAATTTAGGGAAACTGGATCTCTCGCTGGACCGTGGATTTCACTTGATTGTGTACCCGGGTAACAGAGCTCTCGTCTAGGCAACCATTAGGCTCGCTGACATCACCGGAAGTCCATATGTTGTGTTTTAATTGTAAAGGTGCCCTAAGCTCTGGAAGGGCGCTTCTAAAAAAAAACGAAATGATGATGATAATGATATTGACAAGTCTGGGGAAGAGTTCACCTATGGAAGAGAAGTAAAGCCTTTTCATAACTTTAGTAGTATACCCATTTTATACAAAATCCTGTTATCGAATGATAATGAAGCAGATTGTTCATACAGAATACAACGATGAGTACGACATGGAAGATTTAACCAAAATCTGAGGACAAAGTTATAAGAAACCTGAAGACAATTATACTACTAGAGGATGTGTAAATTACAAGTCCATAATCCAAAATACTAAATATAAAACTATGTGTCAGAAGTTTTCTAGAATCAGCAGTTAAGAAAGACTTTATACAGTACAATAAACCCAGCCTTTGATGGAGTATTTTTCTTAAATATTGAATGTGGGGTTCAAAGGTAAACCTACTATCCAAAAGAAATCCTAAGTATTTGAGAACCTCAGTGTACTCTATAACAGTGCCCTTGTTATCTGTGATGGGAGGGAGTTCAAGTCATACTTTTTGTGTGAAAGCAACATTACTTTTGTTTTTTTGGAATTAAGAACCATATGGTTGGATGATAACCAAACTTGAAAAAGGTCAAAATCTGTTTGAAGATTGTGAAGAACAGTATTGGGTGTAGGGCCCAGACTATAAATAATGGTGTCATCAGTGTAAAGAGTCATACTAGTCACAGTGCAGACATTAGGAGCCAAGCCCATGTATAATGAGAAAACTAGTGGACCCAGGATTGAACCCTGGGGCACAGCACACTGTATAAATCTGGGAGGGGGAAATAGAGTTATAAATTAAGGCTTTTGTGTTGCCTATTTGACAAATAATCTTTGTGTACCACCTAATGACACCTTCAGAAAAATGAAATTTCTGAAGACTCTCAGGTAGCAGACAATGTTCAACTAAATCGAAGGCCTTGGTGAGGTCCACAAACAACACTGCACCAGAGTGCCCTTTATCAAGGGCAGCCTGGATGCATCTTGTGAACCCCACCAAGGCCGTCTCAATGTTGTGTTTTGGTTTAAAACCATGTTGAAAACCATTTAACAATGAATATTTTTCTAGATAATCACGCGTTTGATCCAGGATAATTTTTTTCTAAGATTTTTCGAGATAGGTGAAATAAGTGATATAATTTGATATAAGAGAGGGATCACCATTCTTGAATATTGGTTTAATTGTTGTGAGTTTTCAGCTACTCGGAAAAATACTATGACAGAGAGAGAAACTGAATATCTTCCCTTGTCAATCGTCACCATTCATTACTGTTGGGTGTTGCCAGAGGTGCGCACCCACCACGGGAGCTTTTTTGGGGGGGAGGGAGGAGTCGGCGGTTCCCACGTGGCCGACGTACTGCATGGAGCGTGAGGGTTGTCCGTTAGGCGCCGCAGACTCCTCCTCCATCTCAGTTCTGTTTCTTCCATCGTTGAGGTCACACATGCTGCGTGAGTAGCCGAATTTAATCTGCGTCATTAGGCCTTCACCGTTCAATGCCGCTTCTTCCAGTTTCTCATCCCAATTTTGAACCACCCGATGCCATTGGAAATCCGGTAAGCCCGTTCCTTTTATTTCTTCCAACGGTGATGGGCTCTTTTGCTTAAAGTTTGATTAATCATTTTCACATCATGTCTGGTTTGGGGGTCCGGAGAAAATCCAAAGTGGGCCGTGCCCCCATGCGTTGGTGCCCTGGCCAGCATTTTTTCTGTTTCAGACCGACATGATGTTTACGATGCCTGGGACCCAGTCACGATATGGACCATTGCAACGCCTGCTTCTCTGTGGACCACCGTGTTCTCGAAGTTCACGCATTTAAAGTCGGCAGGGCCCTGCCGACCTTCAGAGGACAGTGTCACTCGAGGGTCGCCAAGACCAAGGCACTTGATCCTTCCTCTGGGTTCCCTCCCGGGTCTGTACAGCCCGGCGAGGTGGAGGCCTCCTCCAATTCTAGCCTTGCCAAGGAGGAGGCCTCTTTTGCAGTGTCAGAGGAGCAATGCAATTCCCTGCAGAGTCGTGTTGCTGGCACCGCCCCGGCAGTCACCTCCATGGAGGTGCAGGCTCCCCCAGTGTCGTGGCCCACGGCTGTGGGCCTGGTACTGGCAGACCCTTGGCGCCGCCTCCCGGGTACCATCCTGCTGGATCCCCAGCACCATTGCAGTGCCGGTAATGCCGTTTGAGGTGCCATTGCCAGGGGCCTTCCTGGGGTCACTAGCCTGGAGGTCTGCCTGGTCTCTTCCTCTTCAGAGGAGGATGACTCACAGGCCGACCTGGACTGGCACCCTGACTCATTGGAGTTGGAGAGCCCCTTGGGATGTGGTACCAGGCAGCCCAGCGTCCCCACCCCAGAGTCTCTGGAGCCTGTAGTTCCAGCGGATCCTACGGCTGAGGCTGGCCAGTGCGAGTCCGTTGGGGACAGCGACCTGGAGGTTTTGGGTGAGGTGAGGAGAAGGGCAGGGGTAAATGGAGTAAATGACAAAGGCAATAAGAACAGGGATGGGGCAAAAAGGGGTAAGGCCATCAAGAAATGGAGGGTAATGAGTACCAATGCCCGTAGTCTGGGCAACAAGCTCCCTGAACTGGTAGCCTTGATGGAAGAGGGATGCCTGGATATCGTAGCAGTCACAGAAACATGGTACACAGAGAACCACAACTGGGATGTTAACATACCAGGGTACACAACTTACAGGAGAGACAGGGAGGGGAGAAGAGGGGGAGGAGTAGCTCTCTATGTAAGGGAAGGGATAAAAGCAATGGAACAAAAGAGTAAACTGGGAGGAGAGGAGGCACTGTGGGTCACCTTAGAGACTGAAAATGGCACCACAATCCTCACAGGGGTTGTATACAGACCCCCATATCTGGGGGAAGGAATGGACTATGATATTTATTTATATTTATTTATTTTTGAGATTTACCAGGAAAGCATACTGAGCTAAAAGCTCAATTCCAGATGTGACCTGGGGTGATGGATAGAAGACATCCTTAGGATGGCAGAGAAAGGGAAGATACTGTTGATAGGGGACTTGAAAGTACCAGATGTCAAAAGGAGCACCTTTGCTGCAGCCACATCCGAGAGCAGGGCCATTCTCGGTGCCCTACAGGTGGCATGCCTCAGACAGCTAGTTTTGGAACCCAGTTGTGAGGGAGCAATCTTAGACCCCATACTCTCAAATTGGGACAGTGAGAGGATCTCAGATCTAGAAGTGGGTTGCCATCTGGGAACAAGTGACCACCAAACAGTGTGGTTCACGATAAACTCAGCTACAGAGTCAAGCCATACAAAAATGAGGGTACTGGACTTCAGGAGGGCTGACTTTGGCAAAATGGGAGAGTGCCTTAAAAAAGCACTAGCAAACAGGCTAGAAGGTGGGTGGAGCAGCAATGGGGAAACATCAAAACTGCCATCACTGAGGCAACCAGCCTTTGTGTGAAGCAAGCAAACAAATCAAAATGAAAGAAAAAGCCACTGTGGGTCTCAAAAGAGGTGGCGGGGAAGGTTAGGGAGAAAAAGATAGCATTTAGAAAGTATAAGGAAACACAGAAGGAGCAGGACAGAGAACTGTACCAGTTAAGGCAGAAGGAAGCAGGGAGGGAAGTCAGAATAGCAAAGGCCCAAACTGAGGAAAAGATAGCCAATTTGGTTAAGAAGGGGGATAAAACCTTTTATAGGTACATCAGGGAGCATAGAAAGACAAAGGGAGGGATAGTGAGGCTGAATAGAATGGATGGTGGGTGGGCTAAGAGGGACAGTGAAAAAGCAGGGATACTGAAAAAATACTTCTGCTCTAGTATTCACAATGGAGAGTACCTAATCAAGTTAACAGAAGCACTCTGGATAGGGGTCGATCTCAGTCCTTTCACAGAAGAAAGGGTTCTGAAAGAACTCCTAAAACTGAAGGTGGACAAAGCAATGGGGCCTGACGGAATTCACCCCAGAATTCTAAAAGAATTAAGGGGAGAACTAGTGACACCACTGACTACCCTTTTTAACAAATCATGGGAGGATGGTGTGGTACCTGAGGACTGGAGGAAGGTGGATGTGATTCCCCTTCACAAAAGTGGGAGCAAGACAGAGGCAGGAAACTACAGACCTGTCAGTTTAACCTCTGTGGTAGGGAAAGTGATGGAATCACTTCTGAAGGAAAGAATTGTTGAGTACCTAGAGGCCAGTGGGGCACAGGACCCAAGGCAGCATGGGTTCACAGTGGGAAGGTCATGTCAGACAAATCTAATTGATTTCTTGACTGGGTGACCAAAGTAGTAGACCAGGGAGGGGCTGTGGACATGGCCTACCTAGACTTTAGCAAGGCATTTGACACAGTCCCACACAAAAGACTAATAATCAGATTAACCAGCCTGGGAGTGGGTCCCAGGGTGGTAGCCTGGGTAAAACATTGGCTGGACAACAGGACACAGAAGGTAATTGTAAATGGAGTCCACTCTGAAGAAAGAGGGGTTACTAGTGGGGTACTGCAGGGTTCAGTACTGGTCCAGTGCTTTTTAATGTCTTTATAAGTGACATTGCAGAGGGAATGGAAGGAAAAGTATGCCTCGTTGCAGATGACACAAAGATCTGCAACAGGGTTGATACACAAGGAGGCATGGAAAGGATGAGAAGGGACTTGGCAAGGTTGGAGGAATGGTCAGAAGTATGGCAGCTTGGATTCAATGCAAAGAGGTGCAAAATAATGCACCTGGGAAACAAAAACCCAGGGAAAGATTACACAGTGGGGGGGAGGTAGTAACAACAACAAAAATGGAAAGGGACCTGGGGGTAATTATAATTATATCAGATGACCTTAAGGTTAGCAAGCAATGTGAGAAGGCAGTAGGGATACTGGGATGTATAGGGAGAGGCATCACCAGCAGAAAACAGGAAGTTGTTATCCCTCTGTACAGACAGTTGGTGAGACCCCATCTGGAGTACTGCATCCAGTTCTGGAGACCCCATCTCCGCAAGGACATAGGCAGGATGGAGGCAGTCCAGAGGAGGGCAACTAAAATGATGCAAGGTCTGCAAGAGAAGCCATACGAGGAGAGACTAAAGGAGCTTAATATGCATACCCTTGAGGAAAGGAGGGGGGGGACATGATAGAAACTTTTAAGTACCTCAGTGTAATCAACAAAGTCCAAGAGGGTAGCATCTTTCAGAAAAAGAGATGTGCAAGAACAAGGGGACATAATTTGAAGATAGGGGATGGCTCAGGGGCAATGTGAGGAAATATTTTTTCACAGAGAGGGTGGTGGACACATGGAACAGCCTTCCTGAGGAAGTTGTCTGTTCTAAAACTGAGAGAATTCAAGAATGCGTGAGACAGACATAAGGCAATTCTTGTGGGGGTTAGAAAGAAATAGGCTGTTGGTTAACTAGGATCTGCAGCTTATCCTGTAGGTAGGGAGATGGGCAGACTAGGTGGGCCAAGCGGTCCTTATCTGCCGTCAAAGTCTATGTTTCTAATAGAAGCAGTCTGGATAGGGGGGTCGATACCAGTCCATTCACAGAAGAAAGGGTCCTGAAAGAACTCCTAAAACTCAAGGTGGACAAAGTAGTGGGGCCTGATGGGAGTCACCCCAGCCAGCCTGGGAGTGGGTCCCAGGGCGGTAGCCTGGCTAACAAGCTGGCCGGATAACAGGACCCAGAGGGTAATAGTAAATGGAGTGGGGTAGCACAGGGTTCAGTACTGGGACTGGTCCTCTTTAATGTCTTTATAGGAGACATTGCAGAGGGGCTGGAAGGAAAAGTATGCCTCTTTGCAGATGACACAAAGATCTGCAACAGAGTTGATACACAAGGGGAGGTGCAAAGGATGAGAAAGGACCTGGCAAGATTGGAGGAGTGGTCAGAAATATGGCAGTTTAGATTTAGTGCAAAAATGTGCAAAGTAATGCGCCTGGGAAACAAAACCCAGGGAAGAGTATGCAATGGGGGGTACTGACAACAACACAAATGGAAAGGGACCTGGGGGTAGTTATATCAGATGACCTTAAGGTAGGTAAGCAATGTGAGAAGGCAGTAAGGAGGGCTGGGGGGATACTAGGATGTATAGGGAGAGGCATCACCAGTAGAAAACAGGAAGTTGTTATCCTTCTGTACAGACAGTTGGTGAGACCCCATCTGGAGTACTGTGTGCTGTTCTGGAGACCCCATCTTCGCAAGGACATAGACAGGATGGAGGTAGTCCAGAGGAGGGCAACTAAAATGGTGCAGGGTCTGCAACAGAAGCCATACAAAGAGAGACTAAAAGTGCTTAAAGGAGAACTGTAATTAGCCCAAATCACCCACCCCTGCAAGCCTCACCCCCCGATTAAGGGTTTTGCAAATAAAGCTCCCTGTTCTGTCACTTTCAACTTACTTTATTTAATTTTTTAAAAGTCTGGCATTCGCCAAAATGGCCCATGCTCTGTAGCTCCATTTCGTGATAAAGTGTGGCACCACACTGCTCGGCTCCAATACAAGTGTAGAAATACAGTAGTAACTGTATAATTTAAGAAATTTACCAGATTGATGAAGAAGTTAGACTCTATGGATTCAAAGTGTAATTTCTCTGAGGAGTGGCACTTGCGCCACTCACTATCACTCACGCTAGGTAATCGATAAACCCCATGCCCTGGCAATGTGCTCAGCTGTCGGCTCCCCGAGCCTCCAACACACTGAGCTGAATGGCAAAACAGCAGTTCCAGGAGCAAATGCTTCAACAGATGACAGGCAACAGTCTGTGTAGCAGGAGATTGAAGGCCAGCAGAAAATATGATGGTCCGGGGCTGTAGCAGGCTCCGTGTTGAGGAGGAGCAGAAAATGGTGTTCCTGAGGTCAGATGGGCAGCATGAGCTCTTGTAATCGACAAGCCACAGCCCCTGGCAATGCACTCAGCTGTCGGCTCTCTCGAGCCCCCTACACACCGAGCCAAATGGCAAAAATGACAGTTCCAGGAGCAAATGCTCCAACAAATGACAGGCAACAGTCTGTGTAGCAGGGATTGAAGGCCAGCAGAAAACCAGATGGTCTGGGGCTGCACCAGGCTCTGTGTTGAGGAGGAGCAGAGAATGGTGTTGACAGTGTCTTCTGTCCCATGTGCACGCTCCCACCTTGTCCAGCGATTTAAGCAAGCAACTTTCCGCCTGCTGTGTTGTTGATGTCCTGGTGGTGATGTCCCCCCAAAAAAAAAAAAGCTGAGAGCAACTGAATAATGGGACAGTGGCTCTGCATTCTGATTGGCTGCTGCATGTGTACTTAGCCAATCACAGAGCAAGCCCAGTGTCTCCTCCCACTTCAACATGCAGCAGCCAGTCACATACTCTAGTAACGAATGCTACAGCAGTTCTGCTTGCTTTCTCACAGATGTGTTACAGCACAATAAACAGATTAGATAGTTTCATCTTTTTTTGGTACTTTTTCCAGTATAATAGTGATAATACCAATAGTCATCTGGGTTTCCCCCAATAATAATCAGACCAGGGGATTTAATAAACACCTTTGCCTTTTGCCCCTATGTTTATTATTACTCCTGGGCCAGTTATTACCTCATAAACCCAGACCACTATGGTATTATCACTATAATATTCTGCTTCTGAGCCTACTTCCTGCACTTTCTTTGATAGCTCAAACCTTAGCAGTCTAGGTGGAGGTAATCTGTTACTGTCTGGCATTTCTCCCTGTACTGTATAGTACTTTTACCTTAATTCATTATTACCTGGGTGGCCATTTTGTATCAGGTTAAGCATGGATAATTTTAGGCCGGCCCGATGGCACTGAGGGTTGAGGTGCTGAACACCACACCTTGCTCCACGCCAGCGACCCGTGATCGGGAACGAGCACAGGCTGCCAGGGTCAGCCGGGGAAGAAGAGCTTGGCGCCTGCCGGCTGTGCCCGCCTTCTCTGGAGAGGAGGCAGGACTCAGCACTCTGAGTGCCTCCCTCCGGGGAGGCAACATGTTGTAGCCTGCACGCAAGTAGGGAGGTGGTGCAATGCAGACGCCGGCAGAAGTGCGCTCAAGAGCGAGTGTGTTCCCCCCTGGGTGTCATTGCACATTTGTGCACGCCATGGGGAGGGGGGGTGGAACCACCAGAACAAAGGAAATGTCCCAGAGTGGTGGTAGGCGATGGCACACCCTGGCCCCACGCCCACCCCTGGACCCCGCCCACCTGGGTGCCGATCCTCTGCATGCCTCCGCTGCCTGGATGATACTGGATGTCTAGGGCACCTGTAGGAGTGGCAGCCCCGCCCTGGGGGGTAAGCCAGGGAGGTCTCTCGCCAGGCAGGGGTAGGCATTAGTGGAGTCCTGGGAGGGGACCCAGAGTGGGGGGGGTTTCAGGTTGGGCGGGAGACAACCGGGACACTGCCTGAGAGAGGCCATCTCTCCAGTGACCGAAGGGAAAGAGAATTGGAAGAAATTTTAAAAAGCATGGATAGTTTGGACTTCATACGAAGCTATCGGAAATATTTAGCATTATTATTATTATTCATTTTTACTTTGTGTTGCCCCGAATATTCTGCCTGTAAATCATGATTGTGCGCTGTCATTTATTTTTATTTTATTGTATTCTATTTTTATTACTGCTGCACCTTACATGTCATGTATTGTATACTCCCCTTCCCCATCCCCAGGATGCATCTGGAAAGAAGCTGTTTTAAGCTCAGTATGGCTTTCCTGGTGTTACTTTTAAAAGGAAAAAAAACATGTTCAAGTTTATGGACATAACTATATTCTCTGGTAGATATTCCAAATACCCGTCACCTTTAGTGTGTAAAAAAAATTTTCTACAGTCCTTCCTGGATGTCCTGGTTACCAATTGAAGTTTATACCCACTCAGGTTATGATCTTTCCTCTTAAATGCTGCATTGCACCTTGATCATTTATTGTAAATCGCTGCCTCTGTCCTTGCTTATTTTGTACAATTTTGTAAATACTGTACATTCCTCTTGTATTTTGTATATTTATTGTGTTCTGCAGACTGATGTAAAGTGCTATTGTACACTTATCTGCTGCTGTTATGTAGTTTCTCTGTACCTCCCCTTTTACCCTCCCCCGGGTCGCCCCTGAAAAAGGGACATTCTATCTCAGAGGGCCTACCCGGTTATCAAAATTCAGTTAAATAAAATACGTGTACTGTGCTGTAATATCTAAGTACAGTAATGCAGGATGCCATGGTTTGATACACTGAGCCTAAATCTGCTGTTCCCACTGGAGGTGGGGAAGCCGTCCACCACCAACTGGTGGAAAAAAGGGCACGATCCAGCATGCCCATGTAGTGTCTGTGCGTCATGGCTTAGGAAAGGGAGAGGAACGCCCTGCAGCTGCACCACCAGGACACATGTTTGTACTACCAGCAGCAGGGTGCAGAAAAGATGCACTGCTCCACCCCACAGCGATGCCATAGTTGGAGGTTACTGAAGAAAATAGAATAAACACAGCAGTCCAAAACTTCTGAGAGAGGTCTGATGCTTCCTTGGTGTATAGTGAAAAAATTAAAAGAACTGACCTTGTCTGGGCCCACTGGCATTATATTGGCAGTTCTGAACACACGGAAAAGTGTGTGGCCGTAGCTGTAAATGTTTCCTGGAGGGTCTTGATGCCGATGGATTACAATCCGGTGTGTGTAGTTTTATGGAGGAGATCTCCTCAGAGATCTTTTATACACCTAGCCAAACCTTTAAAAACTATTGAATTTTGATCTGCAGCCTGTGGACTTGCGTAGCAGGCTACTTCAGCCATGTTCTGTTACAGCTAAGCGATGTTGAGCAAAGCATTATTTGGCTTGTGACTGTTTAAAATCTTTTTGAGATTTAGTATTGGATTTATAAGGAACTGCATGCTGCATGGAAAATTAATTAATGCAGCCAAACTTGTCGTTATTTGGGGGCGCCAGGTGTGTGGCCTCCAGGAAAGAGTGATAGAACCTGCAGTGGCAATGGCATGACTGCACATTGGTGATACTCAGGGTGGGGGTTGTTTTTTTGTTGTTTTAAGACTTTTAGTGACCATTAACAGATATACAGAACACATGTATTGCAAAGAATTCTCATTTTCTTTTTCCAAAACATGCCTAATAGGGCTAAGAACTAGTGTATAATAAATATCACGAGGTGCGTTAATGATGAATAAACTTTGTAACGTAATAATTTCCAGGAATATTAAAATCATACCTTTGTAGATAGAATACTCCACTTTCAGGCTAGCCCAAAGTTATGAGAGGAGGATTTCGAACCAGATCCAGCGGGGTAAAAAGTAAAGGAGGGGGATTGGGTGGGGGGGTGAAACCTCAGGGTTCACCTCTTTTGCCATTGGCTCAAACTCCTCTTGAGGGTGGAGGTGTGTGCTAACTGTCCTATCAAAGTGTTGGGCACGGTTTGGGCTGTTCAGAAATGACACCCAGACAGTGTTAAACCTGGGGAGTGAGTTTGTTTTCAAGTGGGGAAAGTCTTTCATGTTCCACCAATCTGGTGACTGCATTTATCCACTCCTGTGTAGTGGTAGGGGCACTTGTGTGCCATTTGAGAAGCAGTTGATGCTTTGCCTCCAGTGCTACTAGCAGAGGCCATTTTCAGGTCCAGGGTGCTAAATGTGAGATGCAGGAATCGTCCCAAGGGATTAGTAATGCTGCCAGAATACTCCTTCCCCCCCACCTCTAATGGGACGTATTAATGCCTGTATCCCTTAGGCCATGCACTGAGTGCTTCTCTTGCTGTAGCTCTGGTTGAATGTATGTTATGTGTGAAGGTATGGACAGATGGGGGGGGGGGCACTGCCATGGCATTCAATAGCTGTGGGAGACACGAGGCCATGCCAGAAAAAAATGTGCAATCAGTGAGGATTTGCACAT
Source organism: Neoceratodus forsteri (assembly GCA_016271365.2). NCBI lineage: Eukaryota > Metazoa > Chordata > Ceratodontiformes > Ceratodontidae > Neoceratodus > Neoceratodus forsteri. The sequence continues at coordinate 1,422,911,546 of CM028129.1, forward strand.
ACCTTTCACCTTCTGTGCTGGTAAAAACTTGGTTATCTCCACTTCTGAAAGTCTGGTCCTAACCCACAATTGAAGAAGCGTTTACAGTACGTGTAAAGTTCATACAAAAACAGTGTGAGTCAACTGCTGAATATGTCCCCCAACAGTAAATGAAACAGCTGAAATATAGACCCTTTGTTTTTGCAAGCTCAGGACTGATGCAGCACTCATACAAATACATATTTTAGAAACATCCTGCTGATGAAAGCCAGATTTGAGTTTTCCATTCTTGTTTATATTCATTATGCTTTGAGAAAATACAGTACCTCATACAGTATGGAGATGAGGTACAGTGGGGAGGTAGTTGTGGGGACTGTGAGGCACTCTTCTCCAGAGTTGTGCTCTTGAGGAGGGGGCACTACCCCATCTGGAGGACATTTGTGGAACTACTGGCACAGCTGGGGTCCACTGCCCCCACTCTCCCAGAGGCCGACTGGCCCAGGGTACTGGAGAGTGGTGGGGAAAGGGAGAGGGAAGGGTGGGAGGAGCAGCCACAAAGGGTTCAGCCAATCTCACAACATTCAGACAGCACACAATGTAGTGAGAAAGAAATAACATGACCTACTGGGAGTTAAACCCAGGCCCATGAAATACTATTCTGGAGCTCTGGGTTCAATACCCAGTAGGTCATGTTCTTTCTTTCTCACTACAATTGATGATCTAAATTGCTTAGCAGTGACTAATGCTGTACCAAAAACATCTAATTGTCATTCAGGCAGCAAATTGCTTTGCACCCGTGGAGGAGGGTCAGACACCTGACTTCATCAGGCGGGACTGTGAGTCAGTCGGGGAAAATGGGCAGGATGACTGTATGGCACCGGGGGGTTAAGCAGGAAGAAGTCAGCAAGGAGAGCCTTAATGATTGGAGACTCTGTGATTAGGGGAGTAGAGAGAGTGGTGCGCTGGGGAAGGAAGAGGAGCAAAATGGTCAGATGCCTTCCAGGTGCATCTGCCATCAAGGATATAAATAGGATAGGGAGGATGGCGGAGAAGGGGGATGGAGAGCTGGGTGCACTGGTACATTTAAGTGCCAACAATCTGGCAAACCAGCTTGTGGAGGCCGTTAAGTGGAACTTTAGGAGGGTGGGGGGAGGATTGAAGGTACACTCACCATTTCTGATCTTTTCTGAGGTCCTCCCTGTGTGGAATAGAGGGAATGAGAATGATAGAGTGAGGTAGGATGAGATTGAGGAGTTTAATGGGTGGTTGAAGGAATGGTGTCAGGAGGAGGTGTTCCACTTTGTAGGGGACTAGGAGGCTTCTGGTACAGGAGGCTTTTCAAAGGTAATGGCCTTCACCTGACAAGACGGGGTTAGTGCTTTAGGGTAGAAGTTTGACATTTGCATTGGACAGTTAAACAGACTGTGACGGAGGTGGAGGCTGGGGGAACCTAGCTAGGTATCCCCCTGAATAGGGGACTGGTAGCAGCAAGATGTAGGGGAAGAGGCCTATAAGGGAAGGCTGACAAAGCCTGTATTCAGTGTGAAAAATAAAAAATTAGAAACTAGAGAAGAAATAGGAAAAAGCAAGAGACGATCATGGGAAAGATAGAGAGGGGCCTGCCTTAATGCCAGGAGTCTGAGAAGTAACATTAATGAGCTCCAGGCAATGGTGACAGACACAGAGATGGATTTAGCAGCCATCACAGAAACTTGAGCCACAGAGAATAATGATTGTGACCTGACTATTGCAGGCTATACCATGTTTAGACAGGACAGAGGAAAAGGTAAAGGAGGAAGCATAGTCATGTACATCCGGGAAGGTATAGAGGCAGTAGAGGATAGAAACATCAGGGGAAGTAAGAGGGAAAACATAATTGCTGTGTAGTCCGCTCTCGACATCCTCCAGTGGGAAACTACAGATGAGGGTGACCTATAGACCTCGAGAACTGGGAGAAGAGAGAGAGATAAGGAGCATGGGGAAGAACTAGAAATGGGGTGGCAAAGTGGGAGGGGCTGGTGGTAGGAACTCTAAACCTGCTAGGTATTGATTGGGTCATTCCAGCAGTCAGGAGCTCTAGATGTAAGGCCATGCTGGATACACTGCAGGACTGCCTGCTGCTGCAGCTGGTTAAGGATCCCATTAGGCTGGCTGCCATTTGCAATGTGGTGCTCACCACCTCAGAAGTGGTAGGAGGAGGAGTGAAAGTAGGGGAACAAGTAGGGTCCAGCGACCTTAACTCTATATGGTTTGACCTAGCCCCTGCAAAAAAACAAGCCCTCAATAAAGGCTGCAGTCCTAGATTTCAGAAGAGTAGACTTCAGTCAGATAAGAGAGCTCATGCAGGACAAGTTAGTCGGAGTGGACAGCATCAGGGATGTGAAGGAAAGATGGGGAGGCAATTGAGGGGGTAATTCTCAAAGCAACAAAGTTATGCATGAGAGCAGTTATCAAAAGAAAAAAAATACAAGAAACCAGTATGGTTCTCTGGAAAGATCAGGGAAGAAGTGAGAGCAAAAAAGAAGGCCTTTACCACTACAATGAAAAACAAGGGAAGGAAAAATTGGGAGAATAGCAAATGAGAACAAGGGAAATCAAAAGGGCAGTTACAGAAGCAAAGGCAGATACAGAGCTGGGTATTGCAGAGGGGGGTCAAGGGAAGGAAAAAACAGTTCTCTAGATATATCGGGGGAAGGAGGAAGGGGGAGAACTTGATAGACTAACAGAGGGTAGTAGGGTAACTGAGGAGGACAGTCAGAAAGCAACCTTTCTTAACTGTTTCTGCTCTGTATTCACAAGAGAAGACAGAGGGCCTCTGCCAGAGAGTGGCATTATGGCAGCTGTAGGGGGGATCCTTGAGATAAGGCAGCAAGTATTTACCATTGAAAGGGGTCGGAAAAGGCTAGCAGCCCTAAAAATAGATAAGGCCTGGGGGCCAGAGGGGCTACATGTGGGAGTGCTCAGGGAACTGGCAGCAGAACTAACTGAACCCTTGATAATGCATTCAGTATCTCAGTTCAGACCGGGGGAGTTCCAAAACTCTGGAGGGTAGCAGACGTATTCCTGCTTCATAAGGGGGGAATAAGGAGCAACTGGGTAACTACACACCTGTCAGTCTTACCTCTGTTGTGGGTAAACTGATGGAGACAGTAGTCAAAGAAGCCCTTATGAACTACTTGGAGAGCAGTGGACTCTAGGATAGTAAACCGCACGGGTTTTTGGCAGGGAGGTATTGTCAGAACAACCTAATAGTATTGTTTGGGTAATGAAGGCAGTAAATAAGGGCATGCAGTGGATTTACTCAGCTTCAGTTTCAACAAGACTTTTGACTCAGTGCTTCACAGAAGGTTGCTGAAGAAGCTAAAGGATCTGGGTGCATCGAAGCACACAGATGGGGGAGAAACTGGTTGGAAGGGAGACAGCAGAGGGTAGAGGTTAACGGAGTAAAATCAGAAGTGGCAGAGGTCACCAGTGGGGTGCCACAAGGATTGGTCCTGGGTCCAGTCCATTTCAGTATGTTCATCAGCGACATGGGAGAAGGAATCCAGGCAAGATGTGTTTCTTTACAGTCGGCAATAAGCTCTGTGGTAGGGTAGACAGCGGGGAGGTGTTAGGGAGAGGCAGAAGACATGCAAAGGTTAGAGAGGTGGACAGAGGTCTGGCAGTTGAAATTCAGTGCCACAGATTGCAGGGTGGTGCACGTAAGGAGCAATAACCTGAGGACGGAGTACTGGATGGGGGTAAAGTAGGGCATGACCTCTGAGGAAAGAGATCTAGAGGGGTCATCATCAATGACTCCCTAAAACAATCAAGCTAGTGTAACTACGCCTACAGTAAGGCAAACAGGATGCTGGGGTGTATAGGAAGGGGTACTGACAGCATAAGAAAGGAGGTATCACTGCATCTCTGTAGATCACTGGTAAGGTCTCACCTGGTGTACTGTGCCCAGGTCTGGAGTCCTCATAGAAAGATAAGGACCGGCTGGAGACAGTGAAGCATAGAGTAACCAAAATGAATGAAGGCCAGCAGGGCAGATCTTCCCAGGAACGGCTCAGGGTACTGAATATGTACTTACTGGAGGCCAGATGACAGAGGGGAGCTATGATAGGGACATTCAAGTTTCTGAAAGGAATGAACAAAGTAAATTGTGAGCAACTATTTAGCGTAAGTAGTGGATCAAGAACATGGAGTCGCGGGTGGAAACTGATGAGGGGTTTTCAAGAAGGAAGTGAGAATGTTTTATTTTACAGAAAGGGTGGTAGAACCATCTGCCAGCTGATGTTATGAATACCCAAAGTATCAATGGTGTCAGACACAGCTGGAATAGAATGAAGGGCTTAGTGGTTGCTCAGGGTGGTAGCAGTAGTGTGGGAAACATGGGGGTGGATAGTGTGGGTTAGAATTCTGTAAGGTCCCAGGTTTGTTAGGGTTTAAGGGGCAAACTGGATGGACCAGTGGTCTTTTTTTGCCATCACTGTCTTTCTATGTGTCTGTAAACTGGTGATGAAGACATTCAGCAAGATATGTTGCAAATGTGTTTCTCCAGATTTAATCTTTCATTTGATCTGTTTGCGTCTAAGGAAAGTTTTAATAAGGAGAGCAGATTTGTGTCCCACCCTTCATTATTTCATGTTACATTCCAGTGTCATAAACGTTCATGTTTGATGGGGGACACATGCGTCCCGCAAGACGCTCACCTCCCCAAAGGTGGGAAGGGTGTCCGTAGCCTACTTTCTGTTGCTACCTGGTGTGTGCAAGCATGGAATGTCAGGCTGACTTGGCTAGGCTGGGGAGGAAGTGACGTGCATGCTTGCAAACTCTCGCTCTTGCCTGTTGTGTGTCCCTCTGGGTGCACATTGCAATTGCATCACTAAAGGGGGGAAGAATGTGGAGACCAGTGCTTCAGCTGCAGCAGGATATCAGTCTTCCACAGGCCCTGCACCAGCAACCAACAGCACTTTTCTCTACTAGATGCAGAACCCTTGAAGGGGCATTGCACCACTCTGATTACCCTGCCATTAGGAGTAATCTTTGGGTGCTTGGAGGCAGAGGTAAGTCCCAGAAGTGATGGCTGACAGGGCGGGGAGACTGACTTGACCGGGGCCAGCTGGACAGGAGTACAAAGAATAAATGAAAAGAAAAATGTTCATCCCAGTCCCAAAATCCCATACTGGGGCAGGGCACATCATGGTGATGAGGTGCCTAGCATTCATGTACCCTGAAAAGATGGCAGCCAGCCAGAGGAAGGGGTGCAGTTGTGCTGGCCCCATCATCAGGGTGGAAGATGGAGGAAGAATGGGGAGGTGGGAAAAGCATAAAAAATATACAATGTTGACATTATAGTATTTTGTTGTCTTATTTTGCAGTTGGTTGAAGTAAAAGGTCCCAACGACCGTCTCTCCTACAAACAGATGATCTGGCTGCATGAACTGAGTAAGCTGGATGCCATTGTGGAAGTTTGCCATGTTACTGCCATTGGAGCTAGAAGCACACGTCTCAGCTGATAGAAATTAAGGATTCTCAGATCTCCCACTTCAAGCCCTTTGGCTTCTATGTTTTTGGCAGAACAATCACAAATATAACAAAAGTCTGGTGTGTATTCAGTAAACAAAAGAAAAGCAACTATTGGTATTGTTTCTCTTTCCCGGAGGAAGTATGACGTAAAGCTCAGCTGATCAAAAGGTCCAAAATCCGAATCCGCGAAGGCATGACATGTATCATTATGTAAATGCATTTATGTGAATAAATGTGGAATTAAAACAGCTTATAATTTTTTATTTAAATGTAATATGTTTTTCCCTAAAATAAAGTTGTAACCAGATGTGTTCCTATTCCTTTTTTAAAATGCAGAGGTGGGGTAGATAGGTGTGCATTATGGTAAGTTTTTAGTTATACATTATATACAAACACCTACTATGGTGAGCTTTAGGCAGGTGTAGACATCATGGGTGATGTGATGTCTGCCTTTTCTCTTTCTCTCCCTCCAACATATACCTGTTTTGCACAGTCCTTATGAAGGCGGAGGGTACTTCAAAGGGGACAGAGTCCTGGATGGCAGTGTACACAGTGGTGTCGCAGGACTCCCCACCCTCATAACCTGATGACAATCCTCATTAACCCCATGCACTGGACACTGGTACTGAGATTAAACCTCCACTGCAGGTGTGTATGGGGGGCGGGCACAGGAGGCACAATCTGTAGGGTGATCAGAGGCCGTTTGTGCAGTGTTGGGAGTTGAGTTGGCAGGAAAGGGATCTATTAGAGGCTGGAAGTCAGTGTTTGTATCCCATCTCTAGTACTGCTTCTGTTGGGGAACACTGCCTTTAGTGACCTATGGAGCCCACAATTCCACCATAAATACTGGGTCAGCTACTGCCCTAAGATGAGAAATGAACAGCTTTGAGACTAGAGCTCTTCAAGATACAGGTTTCATTATTCCTGTAAATTAGAATTGAATAGCTGAAAGATTACTGTAGTTCTAGGAAGAAACTGGTCTTAAGATTTTTTTTCATATCCAAGAGCAAACTAGAGAAAGACACCAACATAAACTGGCTCATTCCCACAATGTTGGTCTGCTACCTTTTTCGAAAGGGAGCAAGGTTAGGCAGAGGGAGAATAATGGGGGAAGTACGGGAGAGGGAGGACAGTTCACTCAGGTAGGCATGATAGCTGAAGGGGGGAAATCAGAGACAGGGGTAATGAGGAGAGCAATACTAAACTGTGCAAGATGAGGAGAGGAGAATTTTTGGGGGCCAGTCAGATAGGCAAGAACAGACTAGGGAGGCAGAGGTGTGTGCAGATGAGAGAGTAATAAGGTCTTAGCGCTGGGTGGCTCCATAGTCGGGGGCATGGGGCATACGGGAGGAAAGGACCACATAGGAGGAGTACTGTGTCCAGTTCTGGAAGCCGCATCTCTGTAAGGACATAGACAGGGTGGAGGCAGTTCAAAGAAATGCAACAAAGATGGTGCAGGGCCTGCATCAAAAGTCACATGAGGAGAGAATGGGAGACCTCAATATGTATACCCTGGAGGAGAGGAGAGACCGGGGAGATATGACAGAAACCTGCAGATATCTAAAGGGCATAAATAGGGTGCCGGAGGGTAACATCTTTCGGAAAAGGAGATGTTCAGGAATGAGGGGGCATGACATGAGGTTGGAAGGTGGCAGACTAAGGGATAACATGAGGAAGTATTTCTTCAAGGAAAGGGAGGTGGATGCATGGAATAGACTCCCAGCAGAGGTGGTGGGGGCAAACACAGTGGGGGAATTCAAAACTGCATGGAACAGGCAGCAGGGAACTCTAGCGATAGGAATAAGAAGGTAAAGCCAGAGATCAAGTGGGGTCTGCAGCTTTTGCAGTAGGTAGGGAAAAGGGGCAGACTGGATGGGCCTAGCGGTCCTTATCTGCCATCAGTTTCTATGTTTTTAGGAGGAGTGTAGTGTGCCTCCTGGGTATTTATTTATTTTAAAAGTTTCATCAGGAAAGATGTACTGAACTAACAAGAGCTCATTTCCAGATGCATCCTGAAGAAGGGAAAGGGGAGTACACTTGAAAATACCTAGAGTCAAAAACAATGTGTTACCATTGTAAACAGCAGTGACATGTAGCGTGGCGCTAACCACCGCCACCAAAAAGCATGTGGCAACTCTGAGCAAACAAAGGGCAGGAGGTGTGGACACAGCAGCAGCCGCAACCAGCACGGAGCACCCAATGGAAGCAACCCAGCAGTCCAGTGGCCCTCTCTCCCCATCGCAAACTGTAAACATAGGAGAAATAAATATGAAAGCAACTGTGTACAGTAAATTGTGTACATGGATTTAACCCATGCGAATGAATAAATAGGTAATCTTAACAGTGTGAGAACTCGTAACCCATGCACCACTGCATTGAAAAGTATAGCTGCTAAAGCCAAATGTGTGCCAGCTAGTAGTAGAATAATACGTGCTACAATGAGGGGGAGAGGAGCAGGCTTGAGGGGGAACATAGAAACAGAGTTACGGCCAAGGACTAAGAAAGGTGGGTTTGGTGTGTGTAGGGAGGGAGAGATATATGAGTGGAGTATTAGGAGTAAGGAAAGGGTTATGAGAGGAGGTGGAGGAGAAGGAGGTGGAGTAGGGCACAGTGGGCAAAGAGGAGGGGGTAGGGTGAGATAGTTGAGGGAATGGGATTGGGGGATGGATAGGGTTGTGAGAGGATGGGGAGGAGGAACAGGGAAGAGAGGGGTGGTGTAGAGAAAGGAAGGGAGGGTAAGAGATGGGGAGGAGATAGATTGGATATAGGGGAGAAATTAGGTGAGGTTTCAGGTTACGGTTGCAAGTGTGGAAGGAGAGGCTACGCAGGAGGGAGGTTAGAGAGTAGGGAGAGGTGGCTGAATGGATTGGGACAGGGAGGGAGTTCCAGAGCTTAGGTAAGTGGTAGGAGATGGCAGATTGGCCAGCTTCGGAGGATCTAGGAGGGAGTGCAAGGGAGTGGGAGCATATAGGAGTTGGGGCAAGGCAGGACAGGGTAGAGGACAGGGAGGGAAGGAAAGGAAAGGGAAGTATAAAGAGTACAGTGATGAGTATGTGTAGGGCTGTCCAAAGCAAAATGACAAGAGTGAGTTAAAGAGAGAGTCCAGTCTGGAAAGGGTAGATTTGGGGGCAGAGCTGTGGACTATGTCGCCATAGTCGAATATGAGGAGTATCATTTTCTGTACAAAAGCTCTACGGGCCGGGAACGGGATGCAGTGGCAGTACAATGCATCCAATTTATGGTGGAGTTTTTTATGTATGGCATTAACTTGTTCAGAGATGTCGAGGTGGTTGTCCAGCCAGACCCTGAAGTACTTGAAGGATAGTACATTCTCAATGGTGGACCCATCTAGAGTGCGGAAGGAGGGGGGCTGCCAATCCTAGGGAGCTTTTGCCGAGTGCTGAAGGTCATGGAGACCATTTTGTTTGGGGTGTTAAGGGCCAGCTGATTTGAGTGGAACCAGAGCTGGACATTGTCAAAGTCCAGTTGAAGCCAGGTCAGCAGGGGAATGGCCAGAGGTAAATAGGACTGTCATCAGCGTACATGTGTATTGACGCTGAGGTGCAGGCAGCAGGAAGGTCATTTAGAAAGACCAAGAATAAGATAGGACTGAGCCTTGAGGTACCCCAGTGGTGATTGAGAGAGGAGGGGAGTCCCTAATATGGACTGATTGGGACCTACCCATGAGGTAGGAGCAGATCCAGTTGGTGGCCAAGGAGGAGAGCCCTGCTGCAGAGAGCTTAGACAGGAGGAGAAGGAGATGGGCAACAGTGTTGAAGGCTTTGGCCAAGTCGACAAAAATAGCCGATGTGACTTGGCCCTGATCCATCCATGTGAGAATGCTATCAGTTAGTCGGAGGAAGTGGAGTGGGTTTTGTGGAATCCTGACTGGTATGGGGTGAAAAAGGAGGAAGAATCAAGGAAAGGGGAGAGTTGAGATAGCACCAGATGTTCTTGGAGTTTGGCAAGGGTGGGGCGGAGAGAAATGGGACGATAGGAATAGAAGGATCGCCACCTTTAGGGAGGGGAATGACTGTGGCATGCTTCCAGGCAGAGGGAATAGAGGCAGAGGAGGAGAGGTTTAAAGGGACAAAGATGGAAAGACCAATGGCAGGGGCTGCAAGGTGTAACAGCTTAGGATCAAGCCCATCAGGGCTTTTACTCTTGAGTAGGTTGAGTGCAAGTAGGGTATTGATGGCATATGGGGTGGTGGGAGAGAAGGAGAATTGGGCAGGTTGTGGGGGAGGGGGGGGTGGTGAAGCTGGTGGAAAGAATGAGAGGAGGGAAGAGGCACAGGAGGCGAATAAGGTGTTGAATATGCTGGCCACTGAGAGTGGGTCAGTAATGGATGAGTCCTTCGATTCGACTATAGAACTGGGATGGTGGGTTGGGCTTTGGGAGAAAAAAGGGCATGGACAACCTTCCAGAACTTTGAGGGGTGGCTGATATTATTATGGAAGGTACAGGAAAAGTACTCCGGTTTGGCTAACCTATTGGCTCTGATGCAGGCATTGCGCAGGACACGATATTGTTGTATGTACTGTATGTGGTATTATGGCAGAAAAGATCATACCCACACTCCAATCCCTAACCAAAGGAGAGGAGTGGGCCAATGTGTGTTGGTCCACCTAGGTTGAAACAACCTGGCAGGTTGGAGGTGGTTCATGCCAAATTTGAGGTGCCAAGGTAGCCACTTAGGGACTGAACAATCATGGTAGCATTTTTCCAGAGTTCTACTGGTACCCAGGGCCAATAAGGATATATGAAGTTAAGAAATGATGACTTCAACAAGAGACTCAAGGGGTGGTGTAGGGAGGAAGGTCTGACCACATAGGAAACTGGGGAAGGGTCTGGCAGGAAAATAAAAACTATGCCATGGACAGGTTACATCTAAGTATCTTAAGTAAGGGTGTCAGCGTGGCTCAGTTGGTAGCACATCCGCCTCTGGACCAGAAGGTTGTGGGTTCTCGTCCCACACCGGGACTGGACTTGCACCTAAAAATCACTGGCATCCGAGTGCAGTATTGGGGGGTGCTGTACTGCTGGGGTGTGCCGTCCTTCGGATGAGATGTTACACCGAGGTCCCTTCTGCCCATCCTGGTATTGTCCTGGTGGAAGTAAAAGAACCCAGGGCATTCTTTGCAAAAAGTAGGGAACATTCCCGGTGTTCTGGCCAACGTTCCCCTTCCCATAAACTGGTTCATGCAATTATCCAGGCTGTGTGTGGGTGATGATGTGCGATATGGCCACCACCACACATTGTCACTTCACTACCAGTCTAGCATTGCTTGTACAGCTCTTTGGGATACACTGTGTATGAAAAGCGCTATATAAATGCTGATTCTTCTTCTTCTAAGTAGAGAGGGGACTTAAGGGATAAACTAGGGGCATACATAGCACAAAATCTGAACCAGGATGGGTTTAAACAGGGCACAGCACTTAAGTTTTCTCAGGGTAGTGGCTGTAGTGCCCTCCTGGATTGTAGATTTGGCGGTAAGGAGGGACTTTGAAACATGAGAGAGGGTGGGCTCGGAGTAGAGAGGAACTTCAAGACGAGAGAGGGTGGGAGGTGGGGTCGGGTTAAAAGGAAATGGAGGAGGGGGATAGGGCGACTGTGAGAAGGTTCAAACATTCTTGGCAGAGAGCAAATCTGGCCTGTAGTCTAGCAGGAGTGAAACCCATAGGGTATGGAGGGCAACACGCATTTTTGAAAGTTTTAATTGCCAAGTGCTTGAGAAATAAGATTGAGCACCTCCAAGCCCTGGTGGTAGTCACAGAGGCCTGGGCATCCCCAAACCACGAGTGGGACCTCACTATCCCAGAGCGGACCCTTCATATGAAAGATAAGAGCAGGTTGTTGTGTTTCCATCTACCGCTTGAGCACTTTGCGCAAGGGGGATGTGACTAGAACCATCTGTTCTAGATCGTCCGTCAGCTGATCCCACTGGACTCTTAGGGTCCGCTGGGGAATCTGCATATGCAGTCTGGCCCCAGGCACTGTCACAATAGCTGTGGTCATGAGCCTCAGAAGTTGTAAAAACATCCTTACTGAGACATAACGCCTGTCGTGCAATAACTGGAGTTGGGCAGTCAGATGGCCCTGCCCAAAGGCAGAAAGGCCAAACCCTGGGCTGTATTCAGTACTGCCCCTATGTACTACAGTTGTTGGCAGGGTGTCTACTGATTTTGGTGTGTTGACTGCCACCCCCAAAGCATCAAACGGCTGCCTGATCAGAGCTAAGGTTCACAGCAGCTGGTCCCTGGATGGAGCTTTTAATAGGCAATCATCCAGGTAAGGGAAAACGTACAGGCCTTCCCTGTGAAAGGCTCCTGCTACCACTGCCAAGCATTTGTTAAAGACTCAAGCGGCCTCTATGCACAGCCACGACCAGAAGGACAGGAGCCTGCAGACCCAGACACAGGTGGGATCACAGACACCATGGGGGTCCAGGGAAGCAGAGGATGAGACAGATGAGAGCCTTACTCAGGCAGACATGGCTGAAGAGACATAGGCCCACAGTAACACAGATAGTACAATGCAGGGTGCATGTGGAAACATGGAGGGGCTGAAGACAGAGGTAGTAGAGCCCATCCCAGAGAACATTGCACTGGACCTCAGTCCTGTAATATCAGGAGATGCAATGGGCACACTATAGCAGGCTGCACGGGACTTATCCCCCGAACCCCTGGAGGATGAGGAACTAGAATGTTCTTGATACCCAGGAGACACAGACAGCAGAACTCAGCACTCAGAGCGTCCGTGGATGTGCACTGCAGACACATGGCTGAGGCACTGGCAGGAGTCCTGGCTGCCATGCAGACAGGGATACACCAGAAAGCTGCCAGACATGCGGATATCATGGCGGTAGTGTAAGGGCTCCAGGACTGCACAGAGTGGCATACAGCTGTAGTGGAGCAGCTGACGACCCTGATGAAGAGGAACATCACGATCCAACAGCAGCAGAGTACCACCCTCATGGCCATCCTGCAACTCTTTGTTGAGGCACTGTGGAACAGAGCATGTAGCCACGTAACGGGGACACATCACCATGCACACACTGGCCAGGAGACCAGTGCACAAGGCAGCCAAACCAAGTTGCACATACTAGCCACCAACACTGTGGGCACATACTCCAGGTGTACAGTGCTCTGTTTCACAGTACTGCCTGTAGCACTGAGAACTGGAGTAACATCCCAGTTGGGGACATGGGGCCCAGTGGGGCTGGGCAAGCTGTCTACATCAGTCCCATGGACACTGTGTACTGTGCACACAGACATGGTGACACCACCATGGAGCACTCCAGGTTGCCACTAATAGTGCTGCAGAGTAGTCACAGCAGTCCCGCAGTGCCCGAGTACCACAGTGTACTGCAGGACCTGCACATGGTACCACACACATGGCTTACCAGCAGGGCATCAGCAGGAAAAGGCACTTCATCCCAGGCCCCAAACACCCAGGCGACAATCCAACACAGTACAATTGTGACAGTACCTCCTGTGCCAATGGAGGAGTCACAACAGAGGGCAGGCAGCACCTACACAATCAGCACAGTACAAACTGTGACAAGTGTCAGCAGTATAGGGCATGCCCGCAGCACCCAGCAGACAATAGTGGTTGAGTCCGCCACACTCCAGGCCCTGAGCACACTAGAGGGTGACACTGAAAGCTATTAGAGCATCATGGCCACTATTGGTTCAGCACCAGAGTACATCCCTGCAACAGATGGTGACAGCCACATGTGCATCCCCCAGGAAAAGGGGACAGAAAAGGAAACACGTTGACATGCAGGGCAATCCACAGGCATCCACAAGCACTGTAACAGGTCCTGCAACCAGGAGGTCTCATCTGACAGTGATCCAGCGCACACAAGATGCAGTAGGTATACAAACCACCAGAAGGTCCATGGACAACACAGTGCCAACAGAAACAAAAAGAAAACATCAGGATAAACAGACATCCCCTGCAGGCCAGGGAGGGGTAAACCACATCTACTACAGAAAAAATGGGTAGTGCCCCATGGACTGCTGTGCAATGCAACATGTGCAGACAGACACGATGGTGCCTGGTGGTTATGACTGAGTTGACCCCTGACAACAAGGAAAATGGGAATCTGCACAGCAGAAGTGGCCAGTGGGGTGGGTAGGACAGTGCCAGGGTATGGTGGGTGTGCCTGCGGACACGTGTGTGCACTCTGCAGCACATTCAGGTCCATACAGCTGTGCACATTATGATCATGGCACATCTACAAATGTGTGTGCGTATGTGTACGACGTGCAGCACAGTAATGGCCACCTCTGACAAAGCCCTGAGGCCCACACAGCTGCATCCACCAGCAGATGGCAGGCACTGTTTGGGGGGCCATGCCTCATGAACACCGTAGTGGGGGAGTCTACACATGATACAGAGCTCTGAGGCCGTCAGGCCATGCCAACTCCCCCACAACCTCCTGCAACCATGGCAGATGTGCTGTACATGTGCTGAGGCTGACCATGACTCAAAATGCCAAGGAGATGGGGATGGGCTGGGTTAGGACATGCACATGTACATAGGGCCCTGCAGTGCATGTGTTACCAGATACACAACAGACATGGTGGCATGGTACACCACGCCACTGCCATGTCAAGCCTACTGTGTGACTGGATTGGTGCCCTGCACAGGATTAGTCTGGACCGCATTGTGGGGTGGATATCCCTGTCCTACCTAGGTCACCATGGATACAGCAGCAGTGGATGCGTGGCCACAGCCATCCTGTGGGACAGTGGTGCTCCGCAGTGGAACCTGCCGAAGTGCCCTGTGTAGGACCACCATCATGGCAGGAGGGCATCCCATGGCTTGCATGGGGTACGTGGTCCCACACATAGGTATACAGGGGGCTACATGAACATCAGAGTACCACTGGGATGCATACTTTCCATGTCTGCTGGACAATGTTCAGCAGTGCCGCAGGGTGTGGTCCCCAGGTACCATATGCTGCAGTGGCCCACACACCATGACAGTGGTGTGGGAAGCCTCCTTGGAGGCCATGCCTCCAGACAGCTAAAAGTGGACCATGGTGCAGGATTGGCCAGTATGCCAAGGACACAGAAACCTATCGGGCAGTGGGCAGTAACTAGTAAAGTGCGCACACACAGATCACAGTACTGCAGACAAACAGCATCTGTTACATCATGTCAACATAGCTAAATACCGGGGAAAGGGACAGTACAAGTTGTTGGGGACAAAGCAGGGCAAACAAGGTATAGACAAGTGAAACAGGTTAGCAAGGGCTCCCACATGGAACAAAACATGGTGCAACACAAACAGTCAGACATGGGCACATAGCGGCTGCAACTCAGAATCCCATGGCATCAAATGAAAACTGTCCCAGCAGTCGAATGTTCTTGTATTTGCCAATGGCAGCAGTGACCACCTGCAGGGAGCCTTGCAGGTGGCTCATGTCAGCAAGCACCATCTCTAGTTGGGTGTGCTCCATGTCTAGGAAGGCATGGAGCCTGTCCCCGAAGGGAGGTTCCCCATCCCCTGCACAGTCTTCAGCCATAGGTACAGACTCAGGAGGCTGTGTGGTGCCCAACGCTGGGGCTAGCTGAGCAGGGACCTCCGTCAGCTCCGGGTCATCTGTGGGCACATCCACCTTGAGGTCCACCGTATCATCAGGCTCCTGGGTGTTGTCCTGGGATATGCTGGGATGCAACACAGCACTGGCATTATTGTCACTGTCCAGCGGTACCGCTTCCCCTTCACTAGTGGGGCCATTCTGCTAGCACTGTTCCTGACTTTCTGCAGCAGCCCATCCCTCCTGCATGCTCTGCTGGGTGCACTGTTGGTATGCCTTAGCCTCCAGCCTCTTCTAATGGTGCATGGCAAGTTCCAGTGCCCTGAGTCGGGGGGGGGTGGAGGTGAGTGTCCTGTTTGCTGCCCTGTGGGTAGTGCCTACAACAACAAACGGTAGAGTGCATCAGTGGTGTTGGCATGACAGCCCCATATAAACACATCTGTAATGCAGAGACACAAGACTTTCCAACAGGGACCTGACACTGTGGAGCAGCCTGCATATGCCACACAGACACCCTAATGGCTGCTAACCATGTCAGTGGCACCAGTGCAGCGTAGACCAATGTCACAGTGGGACTCTTAATTATGCACATAGGCCTCACACAACTGACGTGTGTCAGATCCAGGGGAGTGGGTCACAGCCAGAGATGCACAGCCCACGGGACCGTGCAGTGGCCCAAGGGATGCAGTACACATCCCTCACAGTGACAGTGCTATGGCATGCAGAGTACCCCAAGGAGTTCCAAGCAGTGTGTAGCATCATCATGACCACCCCTGCAGGCTGATGGTGAGTGTCTCCATGACCCATTAGGGGCCACAGGGGGACATGGCCACATGACCCATTTCTGCATTGCACCTACCTCTGTCGTGGCATCAGGCAGTTGCCACACACACACACTGCACCTGTGTACACACACTGCTGTACATCATACCTCCTGCCACAGCACTGGCCTACACAAGTGCAGTCAAAGCATTATGAGTAGGCATCCCACACCACCCGCTGCCGGGCCCCTCTGCACTGTGTGTGGCTGCATGGCACAGTCATCTACACAGGGCCCTGGGCTGTGGCCCACCATCTATGTACAGGGGAGAGGGACTTCCGAGGTGTACATGTGCCATGCACCACTCACACACACTGGCACTCCAACTCCACACCTAGGCGTGGATACATGACCCATGCATGACACGGTGCCTGACACAGTGGTATACCCACGGGATGATGGACCCAGCACAGCATCCAGACTGCCAGCCTCAATGCTGCATTTCAGCCATGCTTGCTGAGTACCTGCTGCTGGTGGGGCTAGTGTACGGTGTTTTACAGTGATACCTGACAACACAGGGCTTCTTGGTGGTAGTGAGCTCACACCAGGCAGTGATACATAGCTGGGGTGTTGGACCACTGTAGGTGGCCCCACCAGCAGTGCCCATGGTACAGTGGTGTAGCAGTACACATGGCTGTCACGATTGCCCAGGCAACATCATGCACACCACTGTACACCCGTGCCACCCTGCCCATGGGCGGTGTGCGATCCTGCAGAGGCATGCCTTGAGACACTGTCTGAGCAGCATGTGGGCTGCACCACAGTACGGGAATGGTCTGTCCATGGGGGACCCTCCTGTCCCCTGTGGTGGTGTTACACATGTGTGTTATATATGGGACAACAGCCATACAGTACCTGGAGGTTCCCAGGTGTGTACAGGTGGTCCACACCCATGGCGTTCCATGACACCCTTGCAGCATGACTGTGCAATACACAGTGGTGTGGGCCTGCATGGGGTTTCTGAACACTGCATAGCCCTGTCTACCCATCTATGTCTGTGTTGCAGTCCCTGGCTCAACATGCCCCCAAGACCATATGTGTCTGTAATGACGTATGTGACCCACCATGTGCTCCACAGTGTGGTGCACGTGATGGCACCTACACAGAGGACATGGCCCCACCACACCCACACGGTGCTCCTGCAGGTGTCTGTGTGGGCTAAATTCTGGCTCGGTAGTAAATCTATGATCATGGACTGATATCCCCAACCGTAAGTGGACCACCCCACCATGCTCCCCAACAACACTATGAGGGCCCTGACCATCTCCCCCAGGGTGTGACCTGCCACCACCAGACCTGTGCACCACATGGTACTGTCCAGGGAGCCAAAGGGGGCCCAGTACCAGGAATCCCATGTGTCATGGCGGTGCAGCACGTCCCATACACAGCGCGGCAGGGTGCTGGGGCACTGTGGTTGGTGCCTGTGCCCCACGAGTGTGAGGACCCCCCAGGTCCCATAACATTTACCATGGTCCCATATATGTGGGCCACACCAGTATGGACCCGCAATTATGTCCAGGGGCATCATCCTCTGGTGCTTCAGCCTCCTCCATCCCATGTCCTCTGGCACCTTGCTTGGCCCCAGTGGTGGTGGTAGTGGTCTGAACATCTCTTGGAACACAAACATTACAACTTGGTCAGGTGCAGCCAG
Organism: Neoceratodus forsteri; assembly: GCA_016271365.2. Classification (NCBI taxonomy): domain Eukaryota; kingdom Metazoa; phylum Chordata; order Ceratodontiformes; family Ceratodontidae; genus Neoceratodus; species Neoceratodus forsteri. Next base: position 1,422,929,064 of record CM028129.1, read on the forward strand.
CCTCCACACATAGGTATGTGCTGCCTGATGTACCTGTGTGGCTGTGTGCCCATACATACCTGTATGCTGCCGATGTCCACCATGCATGGTGACATCAGCCTCTTGTGCCATTTCCCTCAGTCTTTTGAGGGTGTCTGCAGCACTCGTCACCATTGTTTGATGGAGTTAATTAGGAGGGCTGTCTACTCCTTGGTAAAATTTGCTGCCCTACTCCTAGCAGACATAGTACTTTTCACAAGTTTGTGTCGTCCCAGAGGAGTGTTCCTGCCTATCTGCTGTTGAAGCACACTGCGTGTTGTGGCCAAGGCTAAAATGGCTGATTTCCATATGTTGCGCTCACGTTGCCCATGCTTCCTGCAGTTTGCAGCAATTTTATCGCAATATGCAAGTTGGATCACATTTCCACCCTTACTTGCCACAGTTTGCGTCAAAAAAGCTGCCAGTTTCCTGACATGTGGCTCGCCTCTCACATCTGTCTATTCTCAGGGATGCCACTCAATTTATTTATTTATTTATTTCATCTTGGATTACAAATACCGTTGATCTAAACATAGTTCATTTACAAAGGTTCCACATCGGTGGGATTAGGGTAACAGACAAAGGGAAGCTAAAAAAGCAATATATAAGCAACACAAATTGGCAATAACAAAACATCATTAAACAGCAAAAGTAGAAATATTTTGATTCCAACAAACACTGGTAATACAGCATACAACATAGGTTAGGCAGTATAGTGAGCGGAACTGATAACTGAATATGTTGAAGACCTAGGACTGACTGTTAGCAGCTGGTGGGTATAAAAGTAGCTGAGAGGAAGATAGGGAGGAGTGAGAGAGGGAGAGAGAGGGAGGGAGGGAGAGAGAGAGAGAGGGTTTGATGAGAGGCGAGTCTGGGCAGGAGTGGGACAGGAAGCAGGTAGGACCTTTATATTATGGGATGCAGTCACAGTGACTTTCAGTTGCAAGGTTCTGCCGGAGTAGTTGCTTGTAGTGCCCCGTCTCCATAAGGTTAGTTAATTCAGAGCTTAGACCATTGCAGTCCCTGGTACAGGAAGTTCCGTTGACATCGGGAAGTCCGACATCTGAGAACTAGAAGGAGATCAGTAGTAGATGAGTGGATGTGTTGGGTCTTGGTGGATTTGTTCAGGAGGTTTATTACCCCTGGTGGGAGGAGCCCAAGGAGAGCTTTTTTTGTAAGCAGGCATGTCTGGTATTTAATCCTGCAGGCAAGTTGGAGCCACCCAGATTGTGAGTAGAGCTCACATGTGTGGGTGATGCGATGGGCACCCGTATAGAGTCTGCATACCTTGTTCATGGTGAGCATTAACCTTCTGATTGAGGTGGTGGAGGCAGCACCATAAATGACCAGGCCATAATCTATGACTGATAGGACTGAGCTGTGCATTGCAAGTTTGAGGGCTTCCGGCATCAGACACTGTCTGTATCTGTAGAGGAGCCCTATCCTAACATTGGCTGTCCTGACAACATTCTTAATGTGGGGTATGTAGGTTAGATTACTATCCAGGGTAACACCTAGGTACTTGAAGTACTGGATCTGTTCGAGGGGTGTCCCTAGGCTATTTCTGACAGTAAGAGTGTGAGATTTGTGCTTGCCGCAGATGGACGAGAACAGAAACACTTTTCCTATGGTTCAGCACTAGTTTTTGCATACTAAACCATTGCTCAGCTTGCTTGAATCCAAGCTGTAGCTCTCTTTCAAGAAGGCTGGGGTTGGTGTGGGATGGCCTCTACAGTTATCTAAACCTGGCCAGGTCATGCCGAGCCCACCTGTGGCCCCTCCCCACCTGCCACTCCACTACAGCTGCCTATAGGCCACCACTTCCCCCACTCCCCACCACATCCTGCCACCGGGGATATGGTGCACAGCTATACCCACGCCTGCATTCACCTCTCCATCAGTCTCCTGGACATAGGCTGCCATGGTCAGCAAACTTGTGTTTACTGTGTTGGTCACAATGCCACTATGACACTGACCCACAGGCATGCAGGTTGGATACGGGGCTGCTGGAGGGGCCCCACATGTGCTACAACACCTTCACACCACAGCTGTCCTCTTTGCCACCACCATGGTCTGAGCAGGTGCTGGGTGCTACGTAAGGCATGGCGGCATGCTTATGTTCAGGGAAGGGTCTTCCCGAGCATGTACGCTGCTGGCAAGGGGCGGCGTGTGCCACTGTGGGGACCCATGTTGCCAGGTTCCATGCTGCAGCTCACATGTCCGGCATGCATGACCACCTCACTCTTGGGCCTCTGCCCCCTTGCCATGGCTCCTCCTAGGTTTCATGCACATGGCAAAGCCCTGTGGGTTCCCTCCCTGCCTGTAGTGTGCTCCCCTGTCGTAGCTATGTATGCATCCAGCATGTCCGCTACCACAATTTCAACATCCTCATCTATTGTCACCTGCCTGCCGTGCCTTCACCCAGTCATTGTCTTTCCCATGTGCTGCATGTTATGGCCCCCTGCATTACTTGCCCATCTGTTTGTACCTGTCAGTTTCCTAGTGATGTCTTACGGCCAATGGGCACGGGGCCTGTGTCAGTCTTGCATCCCAGGCATCTGACCACCATTGTGCTTTGTATACATGACACAGGTTCTTATGGGTTATGTTGTGCATGCTGGCTCCTTGTTCTGGTGCAAACATCCAACGTTGCATGCTGATGCACACCTAGCCTCTGCAGTGCATGCTGGTGAGTCTCCGTGGTTGTGTAGGTGTGCTGTTGTATGTGAGCTGCAGATCCTGTGGTCTCTGATCTTCCACAGCATGGCATACATTCAGCAGGGCATGCCACTGTGCCATTGGCCAGTACTTGTGGCCTCCATGTGTTGAGTGCTGCCTGTTAGTGTTGCACCATGGTGGCAGGACTGCTGCTCATGAGAAATGGCTCCTCACCAGATGGGTTCTTGCCGCATGTCCAGCCAGCACTCACCTTGTTGGTGTCACCTGCATGGGTCTGCCATCCTGCTGCTCGTGCTCTCCACCACCATCACCATCATCATCATCACCCTCACCCAGTTCGATGTTGACATCTGGCATTGTAATATGGTGTACTACAGCAATGTTGTGCAGTATGCCACAAATATTTTATATGACATGCTCGGTGTGTACTGTAGTGCAAAAAAGAGTGTGTTTGTCTGAGTTGGGTGAAGGAATTGTTATCTGTGCAGTTAGCTAGGTGAAAAAAAACTGTGAATGAGGGGGAGTGGCTTAGAGAGAAGGAAGCCAGGTGTTTGCTTTTAAAAACTGACCTAGATAGCTTGTGGCAGAGAACAGCAAGAGGAAGGAGCTGCTGTTAGAACTGTACTACTCTACTGGACTAAAGAACTAGTACTGTACTACTGGGAACTTCAATTTAGGGTAAAAACCAAAAACAAAGAAAGAGTGTGTTTGTCTGAATTGGGTGAAGAAATTGTTACCTGTGCAGTTAGCTAGGTGAAAAAGAAACTGGGAATTAGGGGGAGTGGCTTAGAGAGAAGAAAGCCAGATGTTTGCATTTAAAAACGGGCCTACATAGCTTGTAGCAGAGAATAGCAAGAGGAAGGAGCTGCTGTTAGAACTTTACTGGGACTATATTGCCCTCCATCCCTGCTCTCCACCCCCTTTAGCTGGTTCTACTTTTATAGGCAAAGGATTTGATTGACAACAGGAACTTCCTGTTTGGGAGCAGGAAGGGAGTAATCACAGAGCCACAAAACACTCACCATCGTAGAAGGAAAAGAGTAGCTCTCACCCCTCCTAACTGCTGGAGGTCTGACTTTGAGCAAGTAAGAAGGAGACTGCTGAGGAATATAGGAACTTACTGTCCCAGAACAGGAAGATCAGGAGCTTTAAGGCACATAGGCAGTAGGAAAGTAGGGAGAAAAAATTAATAAATTATATAAAAAAAATAGAGGAAAGAGTAAGTATACAAAACAACAGATAAGGGGCCACAAATAAGACATGATGGGAGTGGTGCAGTGCAATGGCTGTGGAGTAACAGTCTTCCGGGAGATGTTCTGGAGGATGCAGTGTTGTCCCACCTGCGGGCACCTCTCTGGGCTGAGGGAGGATGTTGCTCATCTCCAGGCTGAGTTGGCCAGGATTCGGGGGACCTCCTTTCCCACCCAGGGACCCCCAGGGCCACCGTCACTGTCTCAGAGGTTGCCAAGAAAGAGGAGTGGTTGAACCACAGAGGGCTCAGGGACAGTGAGGGTGGTGGAACAGAGGCACATCCCTCCAGTTGTACCTCTCCACAATTCATATGCCATTCTGGCAGAGTGTGGTTCCTCTATGGAGGCACCCGCAGTGGAAACCAAGGATGAGGATGGGAACCTCCACAAAGGAGACCCACAGGAGGGTGGCATGGGACCCAACAGGGGAAGGAAACAACTCCTGATGGGGGACTCCACTGTTAGGAGGGTAGAACTTGGGGGGTTAGGTGCCTGCCTGGCACCATGGCTTGGAGGGACAGGGAGTGAATCTTCAGGATCGTGGAAGCAGTTGCACAGGGGAGGGAGGGAGCTGGATGTCATTGTCCACCTAGGGACAAATGACCTGGCTGGGAAAGAGATCAGAGCAGTGCAGGAAGAGTTTGTGGAGTTGGGGAGGGACCTTAGATAAGTAGCATGCACGATAACCTTCTTGGAGGTGCTGCCTATCTATGGTATGGGTGAGGCTAGGGTGCTCTGCACGATGGGATTCAATCAGTGGTTGAAAAACTGGTGCAGAGCTCACGGTTTTGGCTTCATTGGGGACTTGGGGTCCACCTGGGGAGATGCAGGCCTATACTGTTGTGAAGGTCTGCATCTGTCCAGGAGGGTAACCAGGATTCTAGGTGATAGGTTTAAATGCTTCATTGGCTAGCATTTAAACTAGCCAAAGGGGGGGGGCACTGAAAAGGAGAAGGGAAATCCTAGCCCCCTCCCCCCAAAATATCAGGGTAGTTAGTGAGGTAAACACCAAGATAGAGACATCGATAGGGAGAAGGGCAAGGGTAAATGGAGAAAAAGACAAAGGCAGTAAGGACAGGGATGGGGCAAAGGGATAAGGCCATCAAAAAATTGGAGGGTAATGAGTACCAATGCCCGTAGTCTAGGTAACAAGCTCCCTGAACTGGTGGCCTTGATGGAAGAGGGATGTCTGGATATCGTTGCAGTCACAGAAACATTGTACACAGAGAACCATGACTGGGATGTTAACATACCAGGGTACACAATCGACAGGGAGGGTAGAGGAGGAGGAGGAGTAGCTCTCTATGTAAGGGAAGGGAACAAAGCAATGGAACAAAATGGTAAACAGGGAGGAGAGGAGGCACTGTGGGTCACCCTGGAGACTGGAAATGGCACCACAATCTGCACAGGGGTTGTATACAGACCCCCTTCTTACAGGGAGGAAATGGACAAGGAAATGATAGAAGGCATCCTTAGGATGGCAGAGAAAGGGGAGATATTGCTGACGGGGAACCTGAATATGCCAGATGTTAACTGGAGCACCCTTGCTGCAATCACATCCAAGAACAGGGCCATTCTCGATGCCCTACAGGGGGCATGCCTCAGACAGCTAGTGTTGGAACCCACTCGGGAGGGAGCAATCTTAGACCTAGTACTCTCAAATGGGGATGGAGAGAGGATCTCAGATCTAGAAGTGGGTAGCCATCTGGGAACAAGTGACCACCAAACAGTGTGGTTGACGATAAACTCAGCTGTACAGTCAAGCCATACAAAACTGAAGGTGCTGAACTTCAGGAGGGCTGATTTTGTCAAAATGGGAGCGTGCCTCAGAAAAGCACTAGCAAACAGGCAAGAAGGAGAGGTGGAGCAACAATGGGGAAACATCAGAACTGCCATCATTCACAGAGGCAACAAGCCTTTGTGTGAAGCAAATAAAGAAATTAAAATTAAAGAAAAAAACTACTATGGTTCTCATAAGAGGTGGTGCGGAAGGTTAGGGAGAAAAAGACAGCATTCAGGAAGTATAAGGAAACACAGGAGCAGGACAGAGAACTGTACCAGTTAAAGCAGAAGGAAGTGGGGAAGGCAGTCAGAATAGCAAAGGCCCAAACTGAGGAAAAGACAGCCAACTCGGTTAAGAAGGGGGATAAAACCTTTTATAGGTACATTAGGGAGCGAAGAAAGACAAAGGGAGGGATTCTGAGGCTGAATAAAGAGGAGGGTGGGTGGGCAGAGAGGGACAGTGAAAAAGCAGGGATACTGAATGAGTACTTCTGCTCAGTATTCACAAAGGAAGAGGAGAGGGAGCTACCTAATCCAGTCAATAGAAGCACTCTGGATAGGTGGGTCGATATCAGTTAGTCCTTTCACAGAAGAAAGGGTTCTGAAAGAACTCCTAAAACTGAAGATGGACAAAGCAATGGGGCCTGATGGGATTCACCCCAGAATTTTAAAGGAACTAAGGGGAGAACTAGTAACACCATTGACTACCCTTTTCAACAAATCATGGTAGAATGGTGTGGTACCTGAGGACTGGAGGAGGGCAGATGTGATTCCCCTTCACAAAAGTGGGAGCAAGACAGAGGCAGGAAACTACAGACCTGTCAGTTTGACCTCAGTGGTAGGGAAAGTGATGGAATCACTTCTGAAGGAAAGAATTGTTGAGTACCTAGAGGCCAGTGGGGCACAGGACCCAAGGCATCATGGATTCACAGTGGGAAGGTCATGTCAGACAAATCTAATCGATTTCTTTGACTGGGTGACCAAAGTAGTAGACCAGGGAGGGGCTGTGGACATGGCCTACCTAGACTTTAGCAAGGCATTTGTCACAGTCCCGCACAAAAGATTAATAAACAAATTAGCCAGCCTGGGAGTGGGTCCCAGTGTGATAGCCTGAGTAAAACATTGGCTGGACAACAGGATGCAGAGGGTAATAGTAAACGGAGTCCACAGTGAAGAAAGGGGGGTTACTAGCGGGGTACTGCAGGGTTCAGTACTGGGTCTGGTCCTTTTTAATGTCTTTATAAGTGACTGGAAGGAAAAGTATGTCTCTTTGCAGATGACACAAAGATCTGCAACAGGGTTGACATGCAAGATGGGGTGGAAAGGATGAGAAGGGACTTGGCAAGGTTGGAGGAATGGTTTAAATGTATGGCAGCTTAGATTCAATGCAAAGAAGTGCAAAGTAATGCACCTGGGAAACAAAATCCCAGGGAAAGAGTATACAATGGGGGTGAGATACTGAAAACAAAAATGGAAAGGGACCTGGGGGTAGTTATATCAGATGTCCTAAAGGTGGGCAAGCAATGTGAGAAGGCAGTAAGGAGGACTGGGGGGATACTGGGATGCATAGGGAGCGGCATCATAGAAAACAGGAACTTGTTATCCCTCTGTACAGACAGTTGGTGAGACCCCATCTGGAGTACTGCATGCAGTTCTGGAGACCCCATCTCCGCGAAGACAGACAGGGTGGCGGCTGTCCAGAGGAGTGCAACCAAAATGATGCAGGGTCTGCACCAGAAGACTTACAAAGAGAGACTAGAAGTGCTTAATACATATACCCTCGAGGAAAGGAGGGAGAGGGAGACATGATAGAAACTTTCAAGTACCTCAAGGGAATCAAGAAAGTCCAAGAGGGTAACATCTTTCAGAAAAAGAGATGTGCAAGAACAAGGGGGCATGATTTGAAGATAGAGGGGGGATGACTCAGGCTAATGTGAGGAAGTATTTTTTCACGGAGAGGGTTGTGGATGCAAGGAACAGCCTTCCTGAGGAGGTTGTGGAGTCAAAAACAGTGGGGGAATTCAAGTATGCATTGGACAGACATAAGGCAATTCTAGTGGGGGGTTGGAGGAAGTAGGCTGTTGGTTAACTAGGATCTGCAGCTTATCCATTAGATAGGGAAATGGGCAGACTGGGTGGGCCAAGCGGTCCTCATCTGCCATCAAATTCTATGTTTCTATGTGCTTCCCCGGACGTGTCAAAACATCAAAAGCACATTTTGAGGAGTCCAAAGGTCCTTTCCATTGCCGACAATGCAGACAGTGCCTCAGTATAGCGCATCTCGGCCTCTGTGGATGCTTCAATGGTGTCATGAGCCATGGTAGCTGTGGGTATACTCTGTCACCTGTGGACATTTATTTATTTAATTTTGTTTCATGTGGTGAGTGCGCTAGACAATAACAGTTGCCTATTTTTAGGCATGACCTGGGAGAATACAACAGATGAACAGTAAAACAGGGGATGTGACAAGTGGTTCAATAAGAATACAATGTACGGTACAGTACTGAAAAGAAAAAAAACTAGCAGCAAGTTGGATTACAGGAATAGGTAAACATTAAAAGGGCAAATACAGGCCATATGAAACATAAGGCAGAGTGTACAACCAACAAAATTGTATAGTAGAACTCGCAGTAATTTTAAAATAGTAGATACAGGAGTAACACAGAGTAGATAAGGGACCCCCCCCCCCGATAAAGGCCTAAGGGCTGGAACAGACATAGAATACATTGGTTACCCTCATTGGCCAGTGTGTACTCGACCATCCCTGTTAGGGTGTGCTGGGTTCCTACTGGCACCTGTGAGGGAATTTTTATATATGCTTTTTTTATATATCCTAAAGCTATATTTGCTATTATATGCCTTGAAGTTATGCTTGCTTTAAAAGCCATGTTGTAACAAAGCCATAATGAATGTAGTAGAAATTTCTGAGTTCATGTTTTCTTTTTCTAAGGGTTATAGAATTTGTACTGAGGTTACTTGAGGTACATTTGTAAAGACAGAAAGCTAGATAAAACTGAGCAGAACTGGTTGTACCAGCCTGAATAACAGGCTTGGACAAAATATAAAGATAAGAGCATGCCTGGGCAAAATATAAAGATAACAGCACGTAGTGGCATTGAAGACAAGCTGTACATTGCTATGGTGTGAGTGAAACTCATTGTCTCTCTCAGGTCAGCTTGACCCAGGCATATGTATCAAGCAGTAATGGGAAAGAAATGAAATAAGCCAGTGGAAAAGTACCTCATACATATCAATGTGTTTTTTCTGTTACATTGCTGAAAACTTGTTATGCTGTCTTATGATTGGCTTATACTGAAATGTTGGTATTTTTTCAAGATAAGAAGTGCAAAATCTAGCTTATAAAAAGCTGCTGTAAACTTTAATCAGGGACGGTCTCCTTTGTAGAAGTCCCACATGCATGTGTAAGATTTGATCAAATAAAGCGACGTTAAGACAAAACCCAGTGGTGTGGTTTTTGCCCCGTGACAATGGGAGTGGTTGCTCAGGTAATACTTACAGTGAGAGAATTTGCGATCACACACCTTGGTCCTCCACCAGCCTGGCAGTCCTGCCAGTGGCGTTCCATTGCCCATCGCATACACCCATCCCCACCCCTGTGTTTCACCCTACACCTGCCACAAACCACACATGGTGACTATGGCTCACCAGCATCCTCTATGCAGGCTGGCCAGGCACAGTGCACACAGGCCAGCTCCCCATGTCACTGTGCCATGCACACTGTGTTGTTGCATGCACTGCCCAAATGGCTCACATCCTGCTCACTTACATGGCATGCAAGCTGCATAGGTTGGTCTGTGTGTGTAAACCCCTTCTTTGTGTCCCTCAAAGCACATACTGTACAAGTGTGTTACAGTCACACCTACCTATCAGCCATCCTCCTTGTATGTGTCCCCATTCAAAGGCTTCACAAAGGCCACTGTGGCAGAATATGTAGGCATCATGACAGGACCCAGGGTACTGGGCGACCACATCCAGGATGCAGCACTGGCTGTCACAGACCACCTGCATATTCATGGAATGGAAGTCTTTCCTATTGACATACGCCTCCTCCTCTGCTTCTGGAGATCTTTTGGCAATGTGTGTACAGTCAATGGCACCCAATATCTGTACAAATCATGCAGTAGTATAGAATCCCTGCTTCACAGCCTGCTGGCACTTGGCATCCACAGGAAAACACCTCTGTCCAGTGTAAAAGTGCCCCAAAGATTGCCTGAGGCACCTTGACACAGAGGCCTGGGATATGCCCAGAGTGTCACCAGTTGGGGTCTGGAAGCTTCCCATTGCTAGGAAGCACAAAGTGGCACTTAACCTTCACATCCACAGCTATTGGGTGACCTCTTTGTGTTGTACTCTGCAGGTCTCCTCTCAGCTCCTGGCACAACTCTATTATGGCAGCCTTATTCAGACTGTAGCACGCTATGCACTGCTCCTGTCATCTCCCAGTATGATGCCATCCTCCGCTAGACTCATGCCACATGTGGCCTGGTGGGTGTCCACTGTCTTTGTGGCATGCCATACCCTGCAAGCCTGTTAGCAGACTCGCCTCCGCCACCTTGCCTTCACCAGCCTGACACGCAGAAGTGTCACTGGTCCAGTCATATTGCTCTGTCACCCTTTGCTCCTGTGTGCAGGTTTCCAGGTGACACTTCTGTCTGCCTGCTGTGGCCCTGTTTATATGCTGTAGCATCAGTTAGACCAGCTCTACCGTGGTCTAAAAGGTGTATGCAGTCTTCAACACAACTGTCATTGCTTCCAACTTTCAGAATCCGAAAAAAGGGGATGCTGCGTCATTTTTTTGCCACAAGCTTGACACGAGGCAGCTTTGGTGCAAGCAGACCCCCGTTTGAAACAAGGTGCGTACCTGAATCACATTTGACACCAAATTTGGCACAATCCAGTTTGCATCACATTTTCTTGACACAAGGCCCGTGCGTCATTTTCAGCCCTTTGTGAATCTGGCTGTACATCTCTGGGAGGACATAGACAAGAGTGGAGGTGGTCCAGAGGCGGGCAACTAAAATGGTGCAGAGCCTGCATCAAAAGCCCCATGAAGAGAGACTAAAGGACTTCAATATGTACACCGTGGAAGAGAGGAGGTACGGGCAGGGAGATATGACAGATACCTTTGAATATCTCATGGGGGTTAAAAAGGTACAGGAGTGAAGAATTTTCAAGTAAAAAAAAGGTGCTCAAGAACAAGGGGACATGCTATGAACGAAGCTGGCGGGGAGTAGATTCAGGAAAGATGTGAGGAAGTACTTCACAGAAAAAGTGGTTAATCCCTGGAACAGCCTTCCTGCAAAGGTGGTGGGAGTGAAAACAGTGATGGGGTTCAATAATGAATGGGCTAGGCACAAGGGAATCATAGGGGAGAGGGGGAGGAAGAAAGCTCTAGATCAAGTAAGGTCTGCGGTGATAATGTAGGTAGGGAAAAATGGGCAGACTCGGTGGGCCAAGTGGTCCTCCGAACCCCAGGAATCACTCAGTTGTTCACATATTTCTGCATTTTATAAATATTTCATATGTTTGTATAAACCTTTATTGCCATAGTATCTAATTCTGAGTCTTTTTCAGAGGGCTGTGCAGACAAATGTTTGCTCTCTCACAAGCTGCAGCCTGGACTACCCCATGATGATCAGGATGGGCGTGCAGAGAGTCCACTCCCTGCCTGTCCACCTGATCTTTTCTTTGTCAATGGCTACAACTGAAGTGGGTGCAGCCACGATTTTTGCTATGGCTTTTTAAATGGTTTATGTATGGGAAGTAACATCTTTCTTGGTGGAGCTACTCCCAGCATGTCCATACTGTTATTACCCTCTGTGTCTAGTGGGGGGATGTTGAGAATATCAACAATTTGTCTGACAAATGAGGAAAAAGATGAGTAATCCTCAACTTGCCTTGGAGAAAGTTTGAAATCTTGCTCGGGTGTGTCCTTTAAATCCATGGGGTCACTTTCCTCTACATTCACATGATAGTCTTCCTTCTCCTCTCACACAGGCAGATAGATTGGAGCCGGAGCTGGTGGGGGCAGCTATCTTACTGAAACTTCACACCACCTGGACACCTTCACACCTCCAGGACCACCTGGAAAAAATTGGCACATTTTTGACTATGTCCTCGGCTGAGGGCATTTTTTTGTGCTATCTGCCTGCTCCTTTCTCCATGCAGGAAGAATGACAATGACAATATTTTCTTTCAATTTCTTTTTGGGAGACACCGTTTCCAGTGCCTGCTCCAAGGCTCTTTTATTTTTACCATCACTGGATTCAGGGTTTCTCATTCAGACACCCTATCTGAACCACCTTTACCAAGCCTTTTTGATGGCTGTGCAGCTTTTTCTTTTTTCGTCGCCATTTGCATTATTTGCTGCTGCACATGAGGAGATTGACCCTTAAAACGGGTACTTTGCACCATCGTTGGGACCACCCTCAGAACTTTTTTTATTATTTTTAGGTGACACAGAGGCAGACTAAGAAGACAATACAATTTTTTTTTTCCAGTTATTTTTCCCTCCAGTCATGGTCTGCGGGGCCTCTCTCAGGCATCCTGCCTGTGCCTGCCCTGCCTGAAGTCCTCCAACCTGTGCCTCTTCTCTCCTCCTCCTCATCCCACAGTCGGCACCCCCAGCTTAACCCCTTTGGGGTGGGGCCACCACTCCTCTTCGGGCACTCTTTACAGTCAGTGTCTGGCTGTGAGTGAGGACCCCGATGGAGGAACCTGGAAGGCCAGGCAGGATGGACCCGGCCATGGGCAAGGGGGCAGGTGCTGATGCCTACCTCGCAGACCAGGTTTTTCCATGTTCTGGTGCTCGCTCCCCCCCTCCCATGCATGGTGCATGCCCTGACACAACAGCGCACGGCAATCCTGCCAAACATCAGCCATGCTAAGTACGTGCTGCCCTGCGTGATGCAGTGCCCCTGATCTCCACTGGTAGCCGCTGGCATTCCGGGCAATCCCCAGCCCTCCCACCAGGGAGGAGAGCAGCTCAGTTGGCGCTCAATCCTCTACCCACCCCTGCCGATCCCCAGCACCCGAGCTCGCTCCCAAACTCGGGTCGCCAGCGTAGTCGAGGTGTGGCGTCCAGCACCTCAACCCTCAGTGCCACCGGGCCAAGGCAGTACAAAATAAAAACCCAAATGGAGAATCAGCCATTACTGGAGTTCACCATGGGGTGACTGCTCTCTTCAGACAGAGAAACAGATCTGAGCAATGACCATAGTGGAGTGTGGATAAAGTCTGAACCTACATTCCAAATTGTAAAAGTTGCAAAGATTCTTTATCCGAGGCATCACTCTCAGCCGAGATGACTGCATCAAGTGTTAACATACTGAGTGATCCCTTGAGAAGAAACCTTACTACAGTGAGTAATTTTTTTATCTGCCATCAAATCCTATGTTTCTATGTTGCTAGACTGGGACCGCTCAGGCAGAGGTGTCGCTGTGTGGGCGATGTCCATTTTCTCTGTGGAAGCATCCATTTCAGAGGTAGTTTTAGTATTGTTCTGCTCCAGATTACTTGCTGATTTTAATTAGATGGTTTCTGTAGTTGCCAACGAGGGTTAATGCATTTCATTTTTAAAATTAGAAGCGACGACGCAGAGACAACTCGGGAGTGACTTCCCCCACCCATCAAATAACTCCCTTTTTTTTGTTTTTTTGGGTGAGAGTAGCAACTCAGCTATGGGTCCCAACTCCCATCCCTTTTTCTTAAAACAACTATTCCATAGAGTACAACTGAGGAGATGCCATGGCACTAGATCGTGCCCACTGGCACTATCAGGATGAGCTTCCCAGAGGCCCTGACTCTGCTAGGGTGGGGGATGGTTGGTGGGTGTGATAATCAATGTTGAAAATATTCTGGAAGATTAACAGTTATGGTAAGTATGTAACTTCCATATCTTCCAAAAATCAGTCTTCACCACTGATTCCCACTTATGGGTCTGAGTACCAGACTTCCCCTTCTTTTCTGAGGGAGGAGCTGGCACACCCTGAGGGTAACAGTTAACATCATCCCTCTGCATGGGGGGAGAATGCCTGAGGGCAGAGTGCTTTACAGGTTTGGCGAGACTGAGACTGGTCAGGATCGGCGGGGGTTGGCCCTGTGGCACAGGAGCAGGAGGTTTCCCTAACAGTTCCCACTTGATCCTAGGGAAGAAGAAATGAGCCCCCTGGAAGTGCGAGTTAAGCACCTTACCCTGGGCCAAAGGTGCCAGTCAGAAGAGAGAAAGTCTTGCTGTTCACCTGATGCAGACTGCAGTTCCTGTCTACCTGGAGGCCAACTCGTTGGCACTGTAAAATGCCCTTGACTGGTGGAGAGCTACCTCCAGGCCCTAGGCAGAAAGGTCAATGGCCTATCTGACTGTCTTGCTCTGCAGCAGTGTAACTAAGAGTGTGCATACCTGCATCCATAGGTGATGATTATAGGTCACCATATGTGCCAGGTGTGCAGAAATGCACATTAGGGTACACACCAAGGAAAAGGCCTTCCTGTCAAGGGCATCCATTTGAGTGTTGCTCACACACAAGGTGTCATGGCCCCAATGGGGCCTGCAGTACTTTGAGGAAGGGTGAAGTACTTCACCAGCAGATCCTGAGGGTGCATGATACCACATGTGAAGGTCCCCGGAGATGGCTAGATTGGAGAAGGGATGTTTCCACCCTGCCCTGGATGCCTCCTCAAGGCTCTAGCCATGAAGAATGACAGAAGTATTGAGATTGGAAACTCCATGGAGTCTCACTGGTAGGCTGCCAGATCACAGCTTGTAAAAGCATGCAAACTGAGTGGCTTCAGCATCTCCACTAAGAATCGCTGGTACAAAGCATACTCAGCAGCTGAAAGAAGGTGAACAGATGATTCATTGTCCTCTGAGGAGGTTGCTGATGGAGACGCCAACTCTGGGAATCGTTGGTGCTGGGAGAAGGGCCTGTACTGGGCTCTGTCATACTCTCTATGCTAGCTCTCTAAGGCATCAGCAAAATCCCAGTTTTGTTCCTACATTAACAGCCTCTCAGGGCCTATGAATGAGGGCAACTTCTCCAGGAAATCATGAGGCCATGCTGGGGGGGGGCGTGAGGGCCTGGGATGCTGAACTGCATAAGAGGCCTCTCCTGAAGGGAGGACCTAGCGGATTTGCCTAAAGGGTGTCCTACAGCTTAGGAGTGATCCAGTCGGTGCCCATGGAGGGAAGCTCCCAGGTGAGGACAGCAGAGCCGTACAGGTCCCACAGGTTGACCCCAGTCCTCATTGGTGGCAGTGATGTCCAGCAGCTCTCGAGAAAACTCCATCTTTGGGCCATCACTGACCCCGAGTCGGCAATGCCTCCAGCACCAGGATCAGGATTAGTGACAGCCTCAAACACAGGGTCATCCCTGTCACCATGATGAGTACCAAACTTGACACCATGCTTAGTGTCACTTCAACGTTGCTCCCAGAGCCATCACAGTCCTCTGTGTCATAAATTACACCAGAGTTGGGGATGAACTCCAGGACAACATCGTCATCAGCATGTCACCTGCAGTCAGACCCAGAACCGATACCATGGCTGTCACTGCCTCTGTCACTGTGTTCAGAGCCATCACCTCCATGGTGTCACTAGTGACACCATGGATACTGACAATATCTGAACTGGCAACAGTGTGGACAACAGCCTCAGTGTCAGTCCCTCTCCTGACACTACAAACAATGTCAGGTGGGAGGTGGGGGCCCAGTGTCATCCTAGGTGCCACCCACCACAATGCTACCGCAAATGGTGACGACAGCACAGGTGACACAAGAGGACAATGTCAAGGTATCCACCAGTGTAGATGGAGTATATGCTGCAGCCTCGCCTCCGGGGATAACTGCTGCTCAGGGCAGGCAGACTGTGAAGGGTTTGCAGTTTACAGTCTGGAAGGAGTTGATTGTCCACCAGACCCGTACACCAGAGTTTCCGATACCTCACTGCAGTCAGGTCGAGGAGAACTCTGTACATCCACAAAACCAGAGGTCCTGGGAAAAGCCTAGAGATCTGTGCTTGGAGGCATGTATGTGTGAAGCCTGCCTCTGAAAGTGGGGATAGGGCAACACCTCAATGCATGGTTCTCAAGGGTACGGAGGTCCATGGAGAAGCAGGCATCACCCGCAGCCATATCATACTCTGGTACAAGACAAGCTACACAGGTCTGATGCTGGTTCATACAGTCACTGATTTCCAACAGGGACAATGATACATACTGGGCAGGTGTCAGGCTTTCAATGATTTTTGCCCCATTCTTATCAGACTTCAGCATCACAGAAAAATAAACACAAGCCAGACTGCAATAAGGCAAAAATAGCAGTGAAACAGAAAAAAGTGAAGCGTTTGAACTGAGGTTCTGCGCTCCAAAGGTGTGCACTCAATAGCAGGAAGAACAGAACGTAGGTTAGGGAAGAAGCTGGAAAAGGTTATTGACTTGTACTTGGCATTACATGGGAGTGTACAGATGCCACACCTAGTAGCTGTAGCTAGCCCCCTGGCAAAAACTTTGCACCTGCAGGGTACTGGTGCTTCAGGCCTAGACCCATAAGTGGGAATCAATGGTGAAGACTGATTCTTGAAATACCTACATGATTCTCATCAACTGATACACAAAATTGTTTATGTATACCAGTCACTTGCTACACGAGTTCACCCATAAGTGGTTGTACAGCTGCTTTACACAACGTTACCTGCAAACACTACACATATTTTTCCTACAACTACTATAATTAGGTTTCGTAACACTGCAATTGCTACTCAAACATTTTTTAATAACCTCTTCCCTCCCCTGAAGAAGGAGCGCAGTCTCTTAGATGCCTCATCCTCCTTTTGTCAGCTGGCCTCAGATGAATCAAGCTTCTTCCGAAACACAGGTTGCCAGCATAAGGAACAGTGATGCTACCACTGTGCTGATGGGCCGGCCAACCCAGCTCTTGATTCAAAATATTGAACAAATTATAAGATATAAATTTATGAGGGGGGGCGCTGTGGAGCCTGAGCAAGATGGAAGCCAAGAATTAGAGCTCCATGATTCTAGCCACATTTACCGACTGCAGGCAAGGAAACCATACAATCCTTGCACCTCAAAATGATGCAATTGTTAGCCTCAATGTCTAACTTGGGAGACAAATTTGACTTGCTGGCAAATAGAGTTACCAGCGTAGAATCAGATGTTTCCCATCTCAAGGCAGAAGTGACAGAGTCTAAGAAACAAACAGAGGCAGCCCTTGGAGCCACGGCCAACCTGATAAAGAAGAATATACAACTAAAATCACGACTAGAAAATTTGGAGAACCAGGCCAGGGCTGCCAATATAAGAATAATTGGGCTGCCAGTGACTAGCAAAGGGGACCATTTGGGCATGTTCCTGAGGGAGTGGCTGGAGCAGCAGCTGGGGCAACCATTGTTGGACCATACCTGGGCTATACAAAAGGCCTATCGGGTGATGTTCAGAGGTCAACCAGTAAATGTGGATGCTCCAAGGGCCATCGTTATGGTCGTTGATGGAATTGGTACTCGAGACTTTTTGCTGACATTGTCAAGGCAGAAATGGACCTTGCTGCATGACGGACATCGTATTTCCATCTATCCGGATTTAAGTCATGCCACTCATCAGTGGAGGAAGAAAGTCAATGGCACCTGCGCCATGCTGCGGGAGGCAGGGATCCCATATGAACAGTTCTTCCCAGCTCAACTACAAATAGTCCACAAAGGAAAAGTATTCATCTTTTCGGACTCCTCTGATGCTGTTAAATGGGATCAAAAGCACTCTTCTACTCAGAGAAGGAGAGATATTAGTTCACAGTCCAATTCAGAGGATGAAGAACTGGACACTTAACTGTTCTGACTAATATATTAATTGGCAGGTTTGCAAAATGTTCTGACTTTCCCTCAATATGTAGCTCCCTTAGTTCTTTTCTTAGCAGGCTGCTGTTATAATGTAAACTTAGGCTGAGGTTAAATTTTGGAGGGTCTACAGAGGGATCCAATTGGTAATACCTGAATTTATAGGTTACAATATGTTGTTTGCTTACCTAATACCGAGTCTACATAGGGTTAAGTGGGCAATGTAAAATATGGTGCTCTGATTTCAGATTAGGTTAGTACCTTTTTGGTACATTTAATAGCTGGTAAAGCATGTGTTGTTTTTTCATTTTTCCCCTTATAGGTTAAAGGGGGGTGAATTTAAGGAATGTATACTAAAGCAGATGTTAATAACATGCAGCTCATGGGCTCATTAACATAGCATATTTTGAATAACTAAAAATTGAGCTGTTTAGTATCAAGGTTTCTCCCCCACATGACGTATCTAATTGATGTGTTCCATAAGATTATCTGCATGTATTAAGAGGGGTTGCGCCCTCAGGTGAATTTTATTAGTAAGTCCTCATGTAATGAATCTGGAATATAAACTGTGTTTTTTATGAAAATTAATAAAGTTAAAAAAAAAAGAAATAAATTTATATTGACAGGATTCAGTTTTATTTACAAATATGTTTAATTTACCAGTTTTTAGCCAGAGAAAAACAGTGTGGTGACTAAAATGACATCACACTCTTTCCACAGAATGTTGTGGGTCTAAGACTCAGAGCAGAGACAGCAGTGACAAAATATTGGTTACCCAACTGTAACCGTAGATCTTCCTCGAGGGTCATCTCTTGCAGCAGGTAATACTCTTGGGTCCTCGCCAGAGGGGACTGTTATGCATGGCAGCTTCTTCCAGCAGTCTTTGCCTAGGGGCCTCCCACACAAATTGCATCATCATCCTGTGACCATAAAGGTGTGGGCGGCCTCAGGCATCCTCAGTTCTTTTTCCTGCCACCTTCAGCTTGCATGCAGCAGTTTTTTCTCTCCATGTTAGCAGTCATCAATGAGGAATTTATTTAGTTTTTGTTAACCGGGTAGGTACACTAGACAGCATAGCTGCCTATTCAGGTATGACCCGGGAGATTGCAACAAAGGGTACGTAGACAATATAAGATACAAGAAAACATCATAGGAACAAGTAGAAGTAGAAGTCAGACATAGTACACTTATACAAAATTTTCAGCAATGACAGTACATTTGCAGGAATCTATATGTAGTAACAAAACAGAAATGTAAGTGCAAATAACTAACAGTCATAAGCCATACAACTAGTGAGTAAGTGCTAGAAGAGAGGAAATAAGATTTCCAGGTAGGTTTGAGAGTAGTAGAGGTTGGAGCCGGTAGGCAACTAGGAGGAACCAGTACAGGAGTGGGTGGTTAGAGGACGGGAGCAGGGTTCAGAGCTTAGAAGAGTCCACAAAGCTCCTGTTTGAAGCTGTGTGTGAGAAGGGAGATTCTAGGCTTAGTGGAAGGAGTTCCATAGTTTAGGGGCCCTGCTAAAGAAAGCATTCTCCCATTTTGGTTTTACATCTTGCTTGGACAAGAAGGGATTTGTCAGCTGATTCTCAGTGGGTAGGCAGAGGTCACAGGTTTGAGCAGTAGAGCCAGTTTGTCAGGTATCTGGGAGGAGATTATATTCTTTATAAAACAGTAGGAAGTAAACTGTCAGAAGGCTGAGGGGGTAAACCATCCCAGACTGGAGTATAGTGTGCATCGGTGATTAAGTTTGGGCAAAGACAAAGCAAAACAGCAAATGCTGTTGTAGCAGACATCCCACTTTCGGAGGAGCCCTCCAGTAGTTGCCGGAAAAGCTATTAACCCATACGCCAATTTGGGTCTCAGGATCCCCTGTGCAATGGCCATCCTCGCTGTGGATGTTAGGCTATGTCTCACCTTGTATTCCAGTCCCAGTTGAATATTGACAGATTTAATAACTGAGGCTAGATGCAAGTCAAATTCTGAGGTGGGATCAAGGGTTACTCCTAGGTATTTAAAAGAGGTAACTGTGTTACGGGGAGAATCATCTAGCACTCTAATACTTAATGGTTGGGTGCAGGACCGAATTTTTGAACCTGAACCGAGGAGCATAGTCACCGTTTTATTTTTATTTAAGACAAGCTTGTTTTGCAATAGCCAGCTTTGAAAGGTATTGAAGTTGCTATTGAGATTCAGGTTGATATCTGAGAGGTTTGAGGAGGATGAGTAAAGAACAAGATTGTCTGCATATAGCAGACCTGAGCAAGCACCAGTGAGTGGTGGGATGTCATTTATGAAAACTGTAAACAGGAGAGGACCAAGATTTTTTTCCATTCCCACCACAATCGACAGATGCCAACCGACTCAAGTACTTCTTTATTTCAAAACTGTGGTTGCAGCAGAAAGCTCTACCGCTACGATAACCACTCTGCATGCGTCAGGTGCCTGGAGCCACACACATCATCTCCTGTCAACACTGCCAGGAGTTTAAGACAACCAGAAGATGATGGCTGCAGGAAACTGAAAGCCATTTAATGGAGCAAAAGATAGCGCTCTTAGAGAAAGGGATTCATACCAAGGAGCCCTCATCAACGACGTCCCATAAAAAACATAAAAAAGAGTAAGATATAGTTCTGGTATGAGTCATAACGTTTGTAAATTTAACTATAAAATAGAATATTTTTCGATTGTAATTCTTGTTTGCAATTCCATGATTTAATGCCATTTCCAGTCCTTTTTGTTCTTACTTTGTAGACATTTATTGTACATTTTATGTGTGTTTATCTCTGTTTGTAATAATTGTGATTGGTTATGTTTGATTGAAAAACTCAAATTCTTGAGGAAAAAAACATAAAAAAGATAAGGAGAAATCCTCTTCATCGTCTTCAGAGAGATGTTCATCGCCGGCCACCGTTACCGGTGCTCCTCCGTCAATGATGCCTCACAGAACTGCTTCTTCATTGACAAAGCTCCCTACTTTATCATTGACGGCACTTTTCAGCACCCTTTCAGCAGCCTCTGTAGATCCTTTTACAAGGGACTCTTCATCGACAGTCACTTGGTTACCTCTGAGCTCGTCAATGACGGCCTGTTTTCAGCATTCCCCTTCATCTTCTTTTACTGCCCTGTCAACGACTGGCCAAGGCTATATTATTAGAGATGATTGCTTTTCTTTTGACGGTTATTCCAAAACCTCCATCTCAGCCTGCTTTCTATAGGGCCCAGGCTGACAGATCCAGGGACCCTGGCACCTACACCCCAGGGTCCCAGCCTTTGCATTTGCCACATCCCACCCCTTCCATTAGTCCCCTGGTGGCACAGAGGCAACAACCGCCTACCTCTACACCCTCTTCTGTGGATGTGGCAGCTGTCGTTCACACTGCACTAAAAATTATGATGGGCTGTCAACCCCCTATGCCTAGGGATTAGAGACTGCCTTCCCATTCTCCTTCTCCTCCTCCTAAACACTTTCAGGGAGACAGGGACTCCTCTCTAGAGGCATCTCCCCATTATAATGAGAAGTATTACCCAGAGGAGGAGGAAGAATCTGAAGAGGAATTTGAGGAATGCCTTCCCCAGGAGGACAATCCTCACCCACCTTCTGAGGCCTCTACTCTTTCGTCCTTTCATGAGGATTCCACTCGCCAGGCAGCAGCTTCCCCTGCTGACGACCCATCCTTTCATGATATGATGGCCCAGTTCCAGAAGGTTATGAGCTTTTCAACTACAGAACAAGATAAACAGAGGAGAGATATGACAGACAACCTGGAACTCCTTGAGGAAGCCATGGTAGTCGTACCTCCCCTTATACAGACATACCAAAATGCTGTCTTAGCTGCCTGGAATCAACCTTCAGCTGTCCCTGCCATTCCAAGGAAGGCTGATCTCCTATATCAGGCACCTGTGGACCACCCTTTCTTTTCTGCCACTCCAGAGGCAGATTCGGTTGTAATCAATGCTGCTCATGACCGCACTAAGCGTCCAAAACACATGAGCTCTTTCCTGACAAGGACTCCTGCCATATCGACTACCTAGGAAAGAAGGTGTACCAGGCAGGCACTATGAATCTTAGAATTCAAAATTACATGGGTCATATGACAAAGTACCTATGGACCCTCTGGTGCTTAGCCATGGACTTTGTCAATAAACTCCTCATAGGACAAAGAGCAGTTGTTGAACACAATCTCAACTTGTAATTCTATTTCCAGATACCTCCCCCGATCTGGATATGATGCCGTGGATACCTCTGCCTGGACTTCTGCCATGGGTATAACCTTTAGAAGGCATGCATGGCTCCAGGTCTCAGGATTTACTCAGGATGTACAACACAAAATTGTGAATGCACCCGTCAATTGCTCAAAGCTATTTGGCCCTGGAACTCAAGCCCTCCTGGATGACCTCAAGGCATCAGGGAGAACTTTATGCATGGTGCATGGTAAGTACCATTCTACTCAGCCATCCACCCAATATCACTCCCAACAAACTTTTCAATTCAAAAAAGATGGGCGGCATTGAGGTACTTATAGGGGTAGTTCCCGAGGACTTTCCCAGTCCACCTCCAGAACTACCACCCCTAATTCAAAAAGCCTCCAGGTGGAGCCAGTCAGCCCTCCGCTATCTGACCATCCAGGGCTTTGCCCCAGCTTTCTCCTCCCGGCCTTGGAAGCTATGGGTGGTCACTTTGCCCATCATTTAGAGGCCTGGCAAGCAATCACTTTGGACGAGTGGGTGCTTCAGATCATCAGGGTAGGACACACCTTGGACTCCACCTCCATGCCACCCCCTCACCCTCCCCACTCGGTCTCTTACCCTACAGACCATGTGCCCATTCTTCGAGAGGAGCGTCAGGTACTCCTCCAAAAGTCTGCCATCTACCCAGTCCCTCTGCTAGAACAACATCAGGGATTTTACTCCTTTTTTTTTTCTGGTGCCCAAGCGTACAGGGGACTGAAGACCCATATTGGACCTCAGGCGTTCAAACCTATACATTCAATACAAGAGGTTTCAGATGGTTACCTTGGCATCCATCTTACCCATGTTAAAGAAGGGGAATTGGCTATGTGCACTGGATATGAAAGACGCCTACTTACATATCCCAGTCCACCCCACCCACCACTGATTCCTCCATTTCCATTTGCTAGGACATCATTACCAATTTTGGGCTCTCTTGTTCAAACTCTCATCCATGCCAAGGGTATTCACCAAATGCCTGGCTGTGATAGCAGTGGCTTTATGCAGGGAAGGACACTTCCTCTTCCCCTACCTGGAATGGCTCATCAAAGCAGCCTCCAAGCCTGCCCTGCTTTCCACCCTGCAGTCGACCATCACTTTATTTCAGTCCCTGGGAATCATGGTCAATTGGCCCAAATCTCACACAGAACCAACTCAGAGACCCCAGTACATTGGAGCTGTCCTATACATGACCTCAGGAAGAGCATATCTTCCAGAGGACAGGCAAGAAAAAATCCTGTCTCTCGCTTCCCATCTCCAAAGGGAGCAATCTGTATCAGCTAGAAAAGTACTGTGTCTTTTAGGACACATGGCAGCAGCCATCCAGATGGTGGCTCAGGCCTGATTACATATGAGGCCAGTCCAATGGACTCTACAAAAAAAGTGGAAACAAAAATCAGGGAACTTCAAAGATTGCATTCAGGTCATTCCTGACCTCCACGTTGCCCTCAACTGGTGGACTCTTCAAGCCCACCTCTCCCAAGGCATGCCTTTTCAGTCCCCACCATCTCAACAGATGTTGATCACCGATGTCTGTCCTGCAGGTTGGGGAGTGCAACTTGGCCCTTACAAAACTCAAGGCCAATGAAACCCAGACTCCGTCCACCTTCATATCAACTTACTGGAAATAAGAGTGGCACACCTTGCCCTCTGAGGATTCCGGCCTTATTTGGCTCCAGGACCTCTCCTAATTCAGTCAGACAATACCTCAGTCATGTACTACCTGAACAAGCAAGGGGAACCAAATCCCTCAGCCTCTGCAAGGAGATGCTGAAAGTCTGGAGAGAGGCTCTACAACAACAATTAACATTGACAGCCGTACATGTACTCGGCCATCACAACATCTTGGCAGACTCTCTCAGTCGCCACTATTCCACCCACAAGTGGGCTCTCCACCATGAGATTCTACAGAGCATTTTTCAGATGTGGGGAACCCCGCAACTGGACCTGTTTGCATCTCCCCAGACAATCACTGTCTCCCCAGATACTATTCCATTATCCTGAACAAAAAGGGACAATCTACCGATGCCCTGTCCCAACCATGGACAGGATTCTTCTTATATGCTTTCCCCTCCTTCTACAGACTCTACTGAAGCTACAGCAAGAGCTGGCCACTATGATTCTCATAGCCCCTCTGTGGCCTTGTCAAGTCTGGTTCCCACTGCTACAACAACTGACTGTTGCAGAACCCCTCTCACTACATATCAGACCAGACCTACTGACACAGGATTGGGGCACTTTGCTTCACCCCAACCTGAAATGTCTACATCTTCATGCATGGCTCTTGAAGATGCTTTCATAGGCCAGCTTCAGGTTTCCCTCTCCAGTAGCTAATATTCTACTGGCTTGCCGTAAAACATCTACCAGGCAAACATACAATGCCAAATGGGAGCGCTTCTCCATTTGGGCTGCCTCTAACTCATTGGACCCCTTTACGTGTCCCTTGACTAAAGTTTTAGACTGCCTATCATCGCTAGCCTCTTCAGGCTTGAGCTACTCCTCTATTAAAGTACATTTGGCCTCTAATGAACCCTTGGAAGGAAGATTGCTGTACCAACACCATCTTGCAAAGATGTTTCTAAAAGGTGTGCTGCACCTCAAACCTCCTATTAGGAGACCCGCTCCTCCATGGGATTTAAATTTCCTACTGGAAAAATCGACTCTTGAACCCTTTGAGCCTGCAGCTACCTGCAATCTCCGCTTACTAGCTTGGAAAACATTATTCATAGTAGCTGTTACATCAACTCGTCGTATCTCTGAACTACAAGCCTTAATGTGCAGGGAACCTTATATGGTCTTCCATAAAGACAGGGTACCCCTCCGTACCAATCCCTCCTTCTTACCCAAGGTAGTCTCAGAACCTACCTTAAACCAATCTATAGACCTACCAGTGTTTTTCCCTGAATATACAAACCTGGGAGAATCCCTTCTACACACTTTAGATGTGCACCGTATTCTTAGATCCTACACATCTTGCATCAAACCATTTAGAAAAACGTGACTGTTTGTCTCCTTCACCCAGCCCAGGGAAAGTTTCCCAGTCACTAAGCAAACACTTTCCAGCTGGTTGGCACACTGCATAACATTCTGTTACAAAAAGTATAACAAACCATTACTGGGTCCTGTCCATGCGCACTCCACCAGAGCCATGGCCACTACTGTGGCTTGCTTTAAAGGAGTATCCATCACGGACATCTTCAATGCAGCCACTTGGTCTACAATCCATACTTTTATGAAGCACTATAATCTAGATGTTGCTTCTCGCCATTGGATGGCCTTTGGCCGAGCTGTCCTACAAGGCCTACTGTCATAATTCCTTTCCACCCTTCCTGGGCTTTTTATTGCTTGGGAGTCATCCCAAGAGTTTTATCTGCAGCAAAAGATACCCTCGAGGAAGATAGTACAGTTGCATACTTACTGTAATAGTAGATCTTCAAGAGGATCTCTTGTAGCAGGTACAATCCCTCCCTTCTTCTTCCTCCTCCTTCTGTAAGATAGCTATTTTTGTTTAAGAAAAAAAAGGGAAGAGATTGGGGGCATCTAGGGTACCTCGGCTCTCCCTCGGTCCTTGCTTAGCGGGCTGAAGCTGGCTGGGAACTAAGGATGCCTGGGGCCACCCACACCTTTATGGTCACAGGATGATGATGCAATTTGTGTGGGTGGCCCCTAGGCAAAGACTGCTGGAAGAAGCTGCCATGCAGAACAGTGCCCTCTGGCGAGGACCCCAAAAGTATTACCTGCTGTAAGAGACCCTCTCAAAGATCTACCATTACGGTAAGTACACAACTGTTCTTTCTAGTATTTGTATTCATTTCGCATCACATCACATCCACACACCTGGAGGCAGAAGAGTCATCTTCAAGCTAAGCTCCTCCTACCACCTGGGTGGTATATCCCTCTGGCTCTACCTCATAATGTCAGATCTATGCACCGTGGAAGCAGGGATTCGCTGGCCACATCCCAGGGGTGGTTGGTATGGATATGAACTGAATACCACTACTAGAACTACAGTTACAGGTGAGTAATTATATTTCTAGGAATGTGGATTTAGTTCACTATACACACACAGGTAGACTCCTAGCAGTCCCCTGGAAGGAAGAGGCCAGGCATGCACCCCTATTTGGTGAACAGAAACTGGTGGACTGAGACCCTAAGAGCAGCATCCTGATGACTCACTACACTGATGCTGTAATGGGATGTGAAGGTGTGTGCTTTTGCCCAGGGTGCATCCCTGCCTATTTCCTCAATGGGAATATACCTGAAAGTAGCCACTGAGGCAGCAGTATGTCTGGTGAAATACGTTTTTAGCCGCTTGGGAGACTCCCAACCAGCCAACCTATAGCAGAGTTTGATGCAGGATGTGATCCACCTGGCAACTGTCTGCTTAGCTGTTAGTTTGCAAGGTGCAGCTTCAGCTTGACAAACAGCTGGTGAACTGCTCCAGAATTCATGCTGTGCACTCCTTATAATAGGACAGTACCTTCCTCAGTCTAACGTTTGGATCCTGCAATCTGTGTCCATTCAGACTGGTGAAATACACCAGCAGGTTGATCACCTGGTTCAGGTAAAACTCCAACATGACCTTTGGGAGGAATTTCACATGTGGGCAAAGGACCACTTTTTTCCTTATGGAAGACCAAATAAAGATGTTCCACCAAGAGCACCTGGAGCTCACTCACCCTTCTGGCTAATGTCATGGCCATCTAGAAATTGGTCTTCCATGGCAAGTGTGACAACTCACACTTGTGCACAGGCTCAAATGGCTTGCCCATAAGCTCTGCCAACACCAGTAGCAGGTCCTACAGAGGTGGCAATTCACACACTGGAGGGGACAGGTGATCCAGGTCTTTGAAAAAGCACCTAACAACTTTCTCCTGCGCCACCATCGGCATATTAGCCCATGCCCAGTATGCAGAGATGGCTGCCAGGTGCACCTTTAGGGACGTGGCTCACTGTCCCAATTCTCACAGGAAACACCAAAAAAGTTGTACCACACTCAGGAACCACAAAATATTCCACAAATGAAAATAAAATGTTAAAGACATTATTGCCTAAATGAACACGGAATGTGCACAGACAGATCCACACACCACACTAAGCCCCAGCACTGCAAGTCAAAACTCTTCATCAGAGGGCGTGGTTCTGACAGGGACTAGAGGTAGTCAACAATGGTCACAAGTGGGCAGACAAGGGCAAAAAGTTCCTTTTCCTGTCACCAGAACAAAAATCTCTTCCACCTAAAAGCATAGCATTTACAGGTCAACTCCTTCTGGGATGCCTCCACCACATGGAAAATGTCTTCCAAGAGGCCAAAAGCCTAGAACTCTAGCCACTCAGGAACCAGGTTGAAAGGTGCAGGGACTGAGGGGCTGGGTGCAGGACTGGCTTCAGTTGTCTGGTCAGCAGGTCAGGGTGGAGACACAACCTTCAAGGTGGCTTGCTGCTGGGATGGAGATACAGATATCAGAACTGTCTGGTGCTATCAGGATCATCCACACCTTGTCCTGATTTTATGTGGTAATGGCGGCTCCTAATGAGAGCCAATCACATACAGTGAACCAAAGCCCGCTGACGCAAGTAGGATGATGGACTCAAGGACGACCGTCGCAAACGGCGATTGTTCCTTCCTGCACTGAAGAAACATCACCATATTTATATGTGGGGGGCAATCAACACCGTGGGGGGCGCAGACTTAGAACACAGCAAAGGATGTAAAAAAAAAAAAATTTTCATCTGGCAGTAGACCCGAACCCGGGTCTCTGGCTCCAGGGCTGGTAGCGTACTGCTCTATGCTACATGGCCAGTTCAGTGGAGCTAGGCAAACCATCATTCCTTATCCTGCAGTAGCAAGTGTAGCTCCCTGCTGCACTCGCTCTGCAGGATATAGTGAAATTTTTCATCAGTCTCCATCCTTATGAGCGCTATTATTGAGTCGCTCATCTTGAGTTGTTCAATAATAGTCGCTCATATTGGGTGTTAACCCTTGTCTTTCTGAGCCTTAATCACTACTCTGTGAACCAGGGGAAAGGGAAGGAAGGTGTACAGAGGGTCTAGGGTCCACGGCCTTGAAAAGGCATCCCCCTGCAGTGTCTCAGACTCAGGAGGGCAGGCATAGACCAGCCTCAGTTTTCTGTTCTCTCACAAGGCAAACAGATCCCACCAGATGGGTGCCTCACTGGGAGAACAGGTGGTCTACCACCTCCTGATGTAGGAACCACTTATGAGGCATCCCTCCGACTGCCAGCTGGTTGTTCTCTACCCTGACATGCACTGCCAGGACAGCCACCTGTATGCTGCACAAGAAGGTCCAGGTGCAAAGGAAGGGAAAAGTGTGTGCCCCACCCTACTTGTTCAGGTAGAACATGGTGGTTGTGTTGTTCGTCTGGACCTGGACGACTTGACCTGAATCAATGGATGGAATTCTGTCACAGCCAGATGCACTACACAGAGCTCCAGCAGTTTATGTGGTATGAGGACTATCAGGATGACCAGAACCAGTGGGCCCCGTGGTCTCTTAGTTGAGCTCCCCACCACACCAGAAAACGTGTCCGTTATGAGAGTGATGGAGCATTCTGGGCAGACAAATGGGATTCCGTTCTCCAGATGTTGTGGGCACAGCCACCACTGGATGGCATCCCACATTGACTGGGTCAACAAGACTGGCTGGTCCAGGCAACCTATGTGTTGAGAGCACTGCTGGCTCAACTCCCAATGCAGGGGGTGCATCTTCCAGTGGATCCAATGGACAATGCTGCTAGAAGCTAAAATAAGCCCCAGTAGCAGTAGGACATCCCTGGCTGGGCACGAGAACGCAATCAGAAATGATTGGGTAAAGGAGGGAAGATATGATGCCTGGTCCGCTAGGAGGCAGGCCTTGGCCTTTAGGGAGTCAATTTCTACCCTGATTAACTTGATCATCTGTGAGGGAACCAGCTCAGACTTTTCTGGGTGACGAGAATGCCCAAATCCTGGACCACTCCACAGACTCTTTGGACAGCCCAACTAGCAGTCAGTCATCCAGGTAGGGATATACCAACGCCCTTGCACCACAGGAAGGTTGCTACCATTGCCATGCACTTGCTGAAGACCCTCAGCGCAGACGAGAGGCTGAAAGGCCTGATCTGGAACTGGTAGAACAACCCTTCTGCACAGAACCGAAGGTACCGGCGATGGGACAGATGGACTGGAAAAACACGTTCTGGAGGTCAGGGGAGCAGAACCACATTCCCCCACTCCAATGATTATTTATTTATTTGAAATTACTCCAACCGGGATAGTTCCATGATATGCAGCTTCTCGTCTTCATGGGTGTGCCAGGGAGGATAGCAGCAGTCAGCAGGTTAACAGTCCAGCAGGAATAGTTACATACAGGCTCAGGTACAGACAGGAAAAATACTGCTCTACAGGTAGGTACATACAAACAGTAATCAGAACAAAGAAACTGGGTTCACTGCAAACACACAGGATGAACATTGTTATACAACAGGATCATGGTCAGATACTGTAGCTGGGGATTCTGGATCTAAACAAATACATGGGTGTTCTTGAGTGGCTGGAAAGCCTGGGCTTGAACATAGAAACATATACTTTGACAGCAGATAAGGACCGCTTGGCCCAGCTAGTCTGCCCATTTCCCTACCTATTGGATAAGCTGCAAATCCTAGTTAACCAACAGCCTATTTCTTCCTACCCCCCACAAGAATTACCTTATGTCTGTCCCATACATTCTTGAATTCTCCCAGTTTTAGACCCCACAACCTCCTCAGAAAGGTGGTTCCATGCATCCACCACCCTCTCTGTGAAAAAATACTTCCTCACATTGCCCCTGAGCCGTCCCCCCTCTGTCATCAAATTGTGCCCCCTTGTTCTTGCACATCTCTTTTTCTGAAAGATGCTACCCTCTTGGAATTTGTTCATTCCACTGAGGTACTTCAAAGTTTCTATCATGTCCCCCCTCTCCCTCTTTCCTCAGCCGGAGAGGGAGTTTGTTCCAGGTGTCTGCTGCTGCAAATGCAAAGGCCCTTCTACCAAATTCACACGTTATCCTGCAAATTGAGAAAGTAAGTGCTGCTGTTGAATGGAGTAAGCACTGCTTGACTGTGTGAGGAGTACTAGGAGATACTCAGGGGCTTCTCTTTGTGAACAGTTGTACAACAAAGAAAGCCAATGGTAGTCAGGTCTGCTTGAGGGACTTGTCCAGTTAAGCTGGTCATACAGCAGACAAGTATGGGCAGACCAGTCACAGGAGAGGATGAACCTGCATATCTCGTTGTACAATGACCCATGGGCAGCAAAGTGGTTTTGTTTGCACAGCATTATATATCTCCAAAGTCAATGGAATGGAGCAGAAAGTGAGACTTACATCAGCACTGAGGCAGCATTTAGGCCTGTAGAGAAAGTTGAGGTCGGGCCCTGCAGTTGATAAGACATGATCAACATGCCTACTGTATGTAAGTGATACATCAAGACAGATTCTCAGATATTTGAATATGGTGAATAGCTCAACAGTGCTGCCATCTGATGCTGTGACTGCATGTGGATCAGCTGAATGAGTTAGCAAGTTCTGGGATCCAAACACCATAGACATGGTTTTAGTTGCATTAAGGATCAGTTGGTTGTTGAAAAACCAGGAGAAAATTGTGTTGAAATCAGATTGGAGTACTGAATTAACCTCAGACATTGTTGTTGCACTGAGTATAGTGTCATCTGCATATTGTACATATGTAGGTGACACCTCTCGCTGTACTTCAGGAGGTCATTAACAAATATGGAGAACAGCAGAGGGCCAAGGACTGAGCCTTTAGGAAGATTTAAGACAGCAAGATCTGAAGTTATGCCATGTATGGACACTAGCTGGGTATGGTTGCTCAGATAGTTTTCAAACCATTTGATGGCTGCTGGCTGAGACCTAGGGTCTTGAGCTTGAGAATGAGTACTGCACGATCCACTAAAAAGCCTTGGAGAGGTCAACAAAGCCCCAGTGAGGAGATCTTTACCTATAGCTATGTGGAGATCCTTGGTGACCTTGAGCAATGCAGATATAGTGGAATGCTTCTTCCTGAAGCCAAGCTGCATGGGAGAGAGCAGACTGAGATGCTCAGTATGCTGTGAATGAATGCACTTTTCAAGAACCTTGGAGGGGGCAGGAAGGACTGAAATGGGTTCATATTAATCCTGATCCTGTTTAGCCCCTTCTTTGTGGAGAGACACATTTCCAGACAGTAGGTATCTCATCAGTGGCAAGGGAGATATTTAACAGTACAGTAACTGGGGCGCAGATATGACGTGCTGCAAGGTGACGTTTGTGGTCAAAGGAACCAGCACTCATTTGGAGTAAGGCCCTTTAGTGCTATGCAGACCTCTGCGGTAGCGATGTGTTGGAAGTTAAAGCCTGACAGATCATGTGGGTCAGGCTCTGGGCTGTTTTGTGAGACACCAACCATGTATGACACCAAGGAGTTCTGGAGCATGATGGACATACAGAGGTTAGTGAAATGGGTGTCAAAGACATTCACAATGTCTGAAAGAGAAGTGACAAGGTCTTCAGAGGGGTTTTAGATTTTACCAATTTGTTCCTGATTCATTTCAAATAAGTTTTTAGCTCCTGACCAGAATTTTCTTGAATGTTTTTTTATTTCTCCCAGTGGTTGTGGTAGTAGTTCACTTTTGCTTTAGCTACTGGTGATTTATAGATTCCAAAGTTTTCTGTAATACTGTCTGTCATTAAGTAATCTATTTTTCTAAATATCATCCAAGCAGCATCCCTTTACAAGAACAATTCAAAAGTTTCCTTAGAGATACAGGGGTAATGGTGTCCTTTGACCAGGTATGATCTGATTGGGGTGCATGTTTGTAGCAAACATTAAGAAATTAAGTGGCCAAGAATTCCCAGGCATCACCTACTGAGGGAATAAGGTTGACACAGTCCCATCTTATAGCATACAGGTAGTCCAGTGTGAAATGACTATATGAGAGAGATGAATAGGTTACTCACCTGTAACCATAGTACTAGGAGTTGTATATGGCTCATTTCCACACTCTGGCAGTTCTACTGTAATGTGATGATTGGCCAGACGTCTTTAAGCTAAGTTGCTCCCACCACCCGGGGGAGATATATTCCCCCCCGCCTACGTCGTGTGACGTCAGATCTCACATGCTGGAAGCAGGATCAGGTACCACTTGTCAGGGGGGCCCAGGTGCTTATGTGGATGTGAACCATTAACCTGTTCTTCTAGGGGTGTGGATATAGTTCACTTATCCACACTCTCGCATACTTCTAGCAGTTCTCTGGGAGGAGGGGGCAGTGGATGCACCCAAATTGCAAACACAGACTGGAGAACCGAGGTCCCGAAACGAGCATCATGGCATGACTTGAGGTCGATATGGTAGTGGTAAATGAAGGTGTTAACTGACCTCCAGGTAGCAGCCCTATAGATCTCCTGTATGGGAATATCACTGGAGGCAGCCAGCAAGGCAGTGGTATATCTGGTGGAATGAGCCCTAATCCCAAAGGCAGGCTCTCGATCAGCCAACATATACAGTAGCAGAGGTGAATGCAAGATGAGCTCCACCCTGCAATAATCCGCTATGCTGCCAGTCTGCCAAGTGTGACTTCAGCATAGGTCACAAAGAGCTGGCAAGCCTGTCCCTGAATCCCAGCCATATGTTCCACATAACAGGACAGCATTCCCGCAGGTCCAGGGTATGGTGCCCATGGTCTGCCTCCGAAAAAGGGCTGGTAAAGTATACCGGTTAGTCACCTGGTTCAGGTGAAACTCTGATAGCCACCTTTGAGAGGAATTTTGGGTTGGGGCAAAGATTGACTTTGTCCCTCTGGAAGACTAAACAGGGAGAGTCCACAAAGAGCACTTGGAGCTCCTCAATCCCTCTGGCAGATGCGCTGGCTACCAGGAAGGCTGTCTTCCATGACAAGTGTGATAATTCACACCTGTGCATTGGTTCGAATGGCTTGCCCATGAGAATAGCCAGGACAAGCAGTAAGTCCCACAGTGGAGATGGATCCTACACTGGAGAGGACAAGTGATCCAGCCCCTTGAAAAAGCACCTAACCACCTTCTACTGGACCACCGTTGGCATACTGGCCCATGCCTGATAAGCACAGATGGCTGCCAGGTAAACCTTGAGGGTCACTGCTCGCAGTCCCTGCTGGGAAAGGGACCAGAGGTAGTTAAGGATGCTAGTCACAGGACAGGCAAGGGGCTCAAGCTCCTTGCCCTGACATCAAATGGAAAACCTTTTTCATTTAAAGGCATAGCACCTACAAGTTCACTCCTTCCTGGATGCCTCCACAATGTGGAGGACCTCCTCAGATAGACCCAAGGTCTGGAACTCTAGCTACTCAGGCACCAGGCCATGAGGTGCAGGGACTGAAGGTCCAGGTGCAGGACCATCCCCCAAAGTATGGTCAGCAGGTGTGGGTGGAGAGGCAGTCACCATGCAGACTGGCTGCTGAGGCTGATGAGATCTGGGTAACAGAGCAACCTTGGCCAGTCTGAAGCTATCAGAATTATCTGCACCTTGTCCTTCCTGACCTTGACCAGCACCCTGTGAATCAAGGGGAAGGGAGGAAATGCATACGTGAGGCCTGGAGTCCTGGGCCCCACGAAGGTATACTCTATCAGTGTCCTGGACTCTGTGTGTGTAGAGGGGGTGCACAAAACAGCTTCAGTCTGGCATTCTCCCAGAAGGCAAACAGGTCCACTGAGGGTGAATCCCAAAGGGAGAACATGTGGTTCACCACCTCCTGATTTACATGTGTGACACTCGTGTGACATCTGTCTTACTAGGCTGAGTGCATCTGTCAGCAGACTGTTCTCTCCTGCAACACGAATCACCAGATCATCAGCTCCCAGGCTGCACATGAGGGTCCAGGTGTGGAATGCCTCCAAACACAAGGGAAAGGAGTGTGAACTGCCCTGTGTGTTCAGGTAAACACTGTCCCATCTGGGCTTGAACGATCAGACCCCCAACTAGCAAAGCAAATTCTGTCAGAACCAAAGTACTGTACGGAGTTCCAGCAGGTTTATGTGGTGACGGGAATCCCTGGGCAATCAGAATCCATGGGCTATGTGGTCTCCCAGGTGTGCTCCCTACCCCCCACCCTACCAGAGATGTGTCCGTTGTCAGTCTGATGGTTGACTCTGGGCAGACAAATGGGATTCCTTCCTCTAGATTTCCAGGACCAGCCACCATTGGATGGCATCCCACATTGGCTGGGTTACTGTGATCAGCTGGTCCAAGTGACCTAGGCACTGGGACCACAGACGGCCCAGCTCCCACTGAAGGGGGCACATTGGCCAGTGGCCTCAGCCGACCAGCTGGTGCAGGATGCCATGTACCCCAGTGGCTGCAGGAAGTCCCAGGCAGGGCACAAAAGCCCAACTTGAAATGATCAGGCAAAGGAGGCAAGATCTTGTGTCCTGTTCATTGGGAGGTGGGCCTTAGCCTGCAGGAAGTCTAGTTTTGCCCCAGTGAACTTGACCATGTACTTTGGTACCAGTTCAAACTTATCTGGGCTGATCAAGAGGCCCAAGTCTCTTAAGGTCTTAAAAGCCAGGTCTGTGGATCTCGATACAGCCTCTCTGGATGGACCGGCTATCAGCCAGTCCTCCAGGTAGGGGTGCACTCTGACCCCTAGGTGCCACAGGTGTGCCGCCACCACTGCCATGCACTGGTGAAGGCCTTTGGAACTGAGGAGAGACTGAACAGCATAACCTGGAACTGGTACAAGACCCCCTCTACTCAGAACTAGAGGTACTGGTGGTGGGATCTGCATACAAAAATGTGGAAGAACGCATCCTGGAGGTCCACAGAGCAGAACCACATTTCCTGCTCCAGGGATGGTATAATGTGCCTCAGAGTGACCATCTGGAACTTGTGCATCCACACGTACTGGTTGAGATTGTGAAGATCCAATATGGAGTGCCAGCCCCCATCTGCTTCGGGATCACTAAGTACTTGGCCATGTATCCCTAACTGGCCAGGGTGTCCAGGACATGGGCTATGATTCCTTTCACAAGGAGCTGAGCAATGTACTCCCGGGGACAGATAGCATGTCCTGAGACAGCCTAGACTTTTGAGGTACATGAAAGCAGTAGGGTGGGAGAGCCTCGAAGTCGAGAGACTGTACTCTGCCTACTACGTCTTACACCCACCTGTCCATTGTGACAGCAGACCAATGTGGCACGAAGAGACATATCCTGCCTCTGATGGGAGAGCAGATGGGGACAGAATAGGTGGAGGGATGACACCCCCAACCCATCACTGGGCAGTTTTTGCGGGAGCACCAGCAGCAGCTGTCAAGGTGGCAGCTCCAGTGGCTGCTGCTGAAGGGGCACCAGTACCCCTACCATCCTCCTTTTTTCCGACCCTGACCCTCAGAATTCTTGGGGTGCCAGTTCTGAAATTGACCCTGTTGGGGTTGCTGCCAGGGAGGCTGTGACTGGAAGGACTGGCACTAAAAAGCTGGCTTCTTAGGATTTTTCTTCTGGTCCCTATGGGCCAAAGTCACAGAAGCAAGGGTGGCATTGGACTTCTTGATCATCATGAGGTGTGTTTTTACCCCAGGACTAAAGAGGTTGGTGCTCAGAAAGGGAACATTCACCAACCTCTGTTGGGTGTCCTCCATGAATGTGGACAATCAGAGCCAAGTTCTGTGATGCATGGAGACAGCCACTGCCACCGCACAGGCGCAATAGTTGCCCATGTCCAAGACTGTGTGGAGCTGGTGTTCAGCCAGCAATTGACCATGGTCTCTGAGGAGTTCAACTGCCACCCACTGCTCTGGGTGGAGATGGAGAGGATCCTGTAGAATATACTCACCATGGAATGGCCATAATTGGCCATCATAATGGCATAGCTAGCCTGCCAGAGACCCAGGGTAGCTGCAGTGTACACCTTTTTATTGGCACAGTCAGTCTTACAGGATTCCTTGTCTGGAGGCTTGTCCACATTTCGCTGGGGTCCTGACTTATGGGGCATCGAATCTTTAACCAAACCATCAGCCAAAGGGTGGTCGGAAACCCCCAAAAGGGAGCCAGTAGGGACCACATACTTGTGGTCAATGCAGGCCAATGGTGCCAGGTAGGATGCTTCCAAAGCTCCAAGACCAGTCCCAAGATGGCCTGAGCCACTGGGAAGGCAACTCCTGGGTGATTCATCATGGTCCAAAATGTCCATAAGAGGGTATTTATCACTCCTCTGGACTGGTTCCAGTGGAATGGATGTGGACTCCGCAATCAGGCAGAGCACTGGCCCAAAGAGACCAACCCCCAGTCAGTGGAGGGCTCTTTGACCGAGCCATCCGATGAGTCCTCAAAGATGGCCCGTATCCATATTTCAACACAGACCTCCCAGGACTCGTCATCCAGGGTGATCCTCACCGACAACCAGCATGGCAAGCCAGGAGCTGAATGACTGTCCTCCTTAGTTGGAGTACCAACTGGCAGCTGTCGAGGTGGTGGCACCATTGTCACTGGTGGAGAAGCAGGTATTGGAAGCACCGCAGAACCTGAGCTGGCATGGGAACCACTGGTGGCTGCAAGGGGACTGTAGGTCCTTGGAGTAGAGCCATACTCTGCCCCATGATGGCCCATTGCTACCAGAGGAGCTCCTCAACGCACCAGCGCATTTTCCGTCAGTACTTCTTCTCACCCGAGGATTAGAAGGACAAGGGATCTCGACGGCAGCACCTGTCAGTTGAGCAGGAACAAAAGCATGAATGCCTCGACAGTGACCTCGACCACAGATGACAAGTGGGGTCTTCCGGATGCTGGCCTACATTCAATACCAGGCGAAGACCCGACTTCAGTTGGAGGCTTGTCCCAAATAGGGTTGACTGGGGTCACTGCTCAAACCATGCCCTCCTGGGTGAGGATCAGGGGCACCAAGGTCTGTGAGGGT
Organism: Neoceratodus forsteri; assembly: GCA_016271365.2. Classification (NCBI taxonomy): domain Eukaryota; kingdom Metazoa; phylum Chordata; order Ceratodontiformes; family Ceratodontidae; genus Neoceratodus; species Neoceratodus forsteri. Next base: position 1,422,965,805 of record CM028129.1, read on the forward strand.
GTATCCTTGGCCTTGTTTAACAATGGACCGACCAGGTCGAGAAAAATCTTGGCAGGTTGGTCAACCGAAGTCATGGTCAACTGGCTCACTGGCCAGGCTGATGAGCCTTTGACCTGCCTGACCTGTCCCTCAGCTGAGGGGCAATTGACAACCAACAAGCAGTCAGGTGAATTGAGGAACCCAGAGGACCAAAATCTCTCCCCATCCCATGACTGGCGACAGTGGTGAGAAGATGTGTTGGACTCGGTTTTGAACTGAGAGTCACGGTAGGCAGAGCTCTCCCCCCAGTCTTGAGGGCTGGCACAAATCATGGAACTGGTCCATGATGGCCCCTTCAATGCTGGCTGCAGGTGGGAACAGCACCAAGGCTGAGGAGGTGTCTGCTCCAGCCGCCGCTGCTTCCACCTCAAGGGCCGTAAGCTGCGCTGCAGACCAGGCAGCTGCTGAGGCCTTTTTGCCACCCTTAGGGTGATCCTGCAGTTTCTGTTCCAAAGGCTGACCCAGCACGAGCTGTAGCTTCCTATCCTCAAGGGACTCAGAAAGCACAGAAAGGCAAAGGCTGCACCCAGCCATGCCATGTTGCCCAACCAAGCAGTACACACACACACACACGCGTGTCGTAGATCAGTGACCAGCATCTTCTGGTGGCACCGAAGACAAAATTTGAATCCAGACTTCTTGCAATGTGTCGTACATCTGGAGATGGAGCTGAAGGAACGGCATACAAATAGCTATTTAGCTTTGAAAACTTTGGAAGTATCAGTTCGTCTATGGTACAGAGAAAATCCCAAGTGGAGCGCAAAGGAGGTGACTGTTTTTTTCCTAGCGGAGAGAAAGACCTGACAGCACGTGGTGGAGTTGGGGGATATATCCACCCACATGGTGGGAGGAGTTAACCTAAAGACATCTGGCCAATCACAGCATTCCAGCAGAATTGCCAGAGTGTGTATACCAGTAGCTGGCATTCTATCAGGGTGGTTAAGAAGACTCCAAAAGAAGTATGGTATGATCTGATTCAGTATGACCATCTGGAACTTGCGCTTCCTCATGAACTTGTTCAGATGAAAGTCCAGTATGGAGCACTAGCCCCCCCCCCCCATCCTATTCAGAACTAGGAAGTGTCAGTGTGCTGTGATGTGTGCTATCACTCAGCATTCAAGGTGCTGAACTATGTTGGCCCTTAGCAAGGACATGTCCTCTGGCACCCTTGACTCCTGAGGTAATCAGAGTCGCTATGGAGGGAGCACCACAAAGTCTAGAGGCAACCATTTGCCCACCACTTCCAGGACCCACTTGTCCAAGGAAACAGACCACTGTGGAAATAAGTGGTGCAACCGACCCCCAACCAGGAGATAGGACAGGGAGTGAATGGAAGGGGGAGTGGCACCCCACAATCTGCCACTTAGCAGCTTTGGTGGGGGGTCTGGCAGATAGGTCTCTGGAGGCATCTCCTCCCCCCCCACCCTTTTTGCTCCTGGTCACCATACTTTGGTTTCACATGCCAGCTCAGGTATTGCCCAGGGTGGGGCTACTGCTGAGTCTGCCTTAGCTAAAAGGGCTAAACTGGAAGACCTTTTTTTGTAAGTCTGAAAGGTTTCAGATCCTTTTGGGATGAAGCCACAGAATCAAATGTGGCACTGGACTTCTCTATATGGGTGAGATGCCCTTCCACCAAAGAATCAGAGAGGTCAGTGCCTAGGAATGTGACATCAGCTAGGTTCTGCTGGGTGTCAGCTGTGAAGGAAGACAGATTCAGCCAGGCCCTATGATGCACAGAAATGGCTGCTGCCATGGCATTGCCGCAGGAGTCACATGTGTCCAAGGCCATCTGGAGCTGGTGTTTAGCCAGTTTTTTTCTTCTGGTTTTTGAGTATCTGGGCTGTTTTCTGCTTATCAGCATGAAGCAGAGGGAAGAGAAACTTAACAATCTCAGAAAGTGAATGGCTAAAGTTAACCATCATAATGGAGTACCTGCCTGCCTAAGACCTAGGGAGGCGGCTGTGTACACGTTTTTGGCCATGTGGTCCAATTTCTTGGACTATTGGGAGGCTTATTCACATCCCCCTAGCCCTTCAACTTACAGAAGATGGAATCCAAACCCTTGGCTGAGGGGTGTTCCAAGAAACTCAAAAGGGTGCCCGTGGGTACCGCATACTTGTGGACCATCTGGGTAGGGGATGCCAGGCAGGATGCTGACAATGCTCTAAGGTCCATCCCAAAATGGTTTAAGCCAAAGAGAAGACAACCCTCAGGGACTCATCCCTTTTCAGGATTTCAGTGAATGTGTGTTTAGCCCATTTCTGCACTGGTTCCTAGGGCTCATGCACAGACTCCAACGTAAGTTGCTCCTATGCATTGGAATGATCTTCGCATAATGATTTTTAAAACAAGACTAAAGAAGTATTTACTAAATCCGTGTCAATTACAGTATGTCTTTTACATTTGCAATGTAAAAAACATTGTGTGTTCTAATATTTAATACTTTTATATCTACTTATCGCATGTGAAATTTACTGTAAGTTTTATGTGTGTAATCTTTTAGCTGCCTTTTTTGACATCTCTGGGCTGCACCTGAAAAAGGGCCTTTTGCTCAGTGTGCCAACTAGGTTAACAAATAAAATAATTTGGAGCAATGCTCATGTGCCAACCATGTTAACAAATAAAATAAAATAATTTGAAGCAATGCTCCAAAAGATTTCAGCCTGACATGGTTGACAGACCAACTGGGGAGTCATGGTCAAACTGACGAGTCCTGGTTGAGGCCACTGATGACTCAGCCTCTGAGTACAATGATTCCTCAAACCACCATGGTTCTCTTTTTGCCATGGACCACCTTAGGACCTTCCTCCTGATGATTTCCACTGACAAATGGCCAGGCAAGCGAGAGGCAATTTGAACCTCCTTGATGGGCACCCCAAACTGCAGCTGCAGTGGAGGGGGTTCCACCAAAAGTGGAGGAGGAGCAGACGGCTTAGTCTGGTCTGGTGGACTGAGAGGGGAGTGGTTGGAGGCCAGGGGACAGTCGGCCCGGGGGGCAGTGCCCTTCCCTTCCCTGCAGTGGTCCACTGCTTCCAGAGAAGTGTCTTATAGTGTCGATGCATACACTGTCGTTGCCTCTCCTCACTCAAGGATGAAGAGGTGGAGAAGCTTTGATAATGACACCTCCTGATCATGTGAGATCAAGAATGTGAACAGCACCTCACCATTGATCCAAAAATTGACATCTGTCTGTCAGGGGTTCTGAACAGACAATGTGCTTGGGCAGTATGACCAATAACAGTCTAGGAGGCACTACTGCTGAAGGAGGCAGCTCCCAAGGCAACTCAGTTAGGACTACTGACTGGTCCTCATCCTCTTGGGTGAGGACAGGGAGCACAGTGGTCTGGGAGGCTGGCAACTCCTCATTGATCCCAACAGCCAGTTGACCCATTTGAGAAAAATCTCGACAGGCTGGTCAACTGCAGTCGAGGCTGAGGAGTCCAGCAGGGCAACCGTGGGAACCTCGACCTGGCCCTCAACCGAAGGAGGCACAACCAAAATCAAGCAGGTGGGGAGGGGGTTGAAGGAGAGGGAAGAGTGAGACTGTTCCTGGTCCGATGACCTGAGATGGTGACACTTTTTGTGCTTCTTGCTATGGTAGGAAGTGCCCTCCCCAAAGGTCTGCAGGGCCATACACATCTCCCTTGATTCCTCAGAAAATGACTCTCAACACCGGATATAGACAGAACAGCGCTGAGACCAATGTACTTCTGGAGCATACTCTCTCAGAAGGTACTCATATCTTGCTCGATACTCCTAGGATCAGACCATGCTACGGTGCGTCCTCTCTAAACCACTCTCTCCCTACCCTCTGGAACACTCCCTCAAAAATATTAAAACTCCCTGAAGTGGTTGGGATGCTTACATTCAAATCATTGCTAAGACATCAGTTGACAGAAACTTGAAATTGCTACACTTAAACATGGAACACGTCAAGGGGCTACTTTGCCCTATTGCACTTCCCGCCATCACTTGCTATCTGACCCTTTGTTTTTTTTTGTTGGTCGTTATACCTCCTATCCATTCTGACACCTTACAAATCTTCAAACTCCTTGAACCATCTCCCCCTTCACTTTACGTCTGCCCTCTCTATTGTAGAATGCCTCCTTCCCTACCTTTCTCCATTGTATGTTCAGTTATTATTAGTTTAGTCCTTATGTACTGTATTGCCTGTTTATTTTTCATTTGCATTGTTTTGATTTATTGTATTGATGTGTTAAGATGTTTTGTAGTGTCCTTCCAGGAACACTTTGTAAAAGAGGTCTCTAAATGGTGTATATTCCTGGGTAAATAAAAATTAAATTGAATTGAGGTGCCAGCTGCAGACTCCGACACCTCCTCTTCGAGGATCACCAGCTGAGGAGCCAACCCAGCAGCCACTAAGGCTGTTCTACAAACCTTTGGCCTACCTAAGAGGAGCCTGGCCTTCTTTTCTTCGATGGATGGTGGCAGCATGATGCGACACTAAGGGTAGTTGTTGACATTGTGCTGTTCACCAAGGCAACAGATGTACATATTGTGCTGATCTGTGGCCATCTTCTGCCTGGACAGGGTGTAGAATCTGAAACCCTGGTTCTGCTTTTCCATCACGATCATTGGTCAGTGGAGCGAAATCAGAAGACGAAGAAGCAATCTGAATCAAAAGACTAACCAGTTGGTTGACATTTGCCAAATAAAGAGCTTAAAAACACTAAATCCTTCCATGACTACAGAAGAGTGAAGTACGAACCTGTCCAATCCAGCAGAAAGAAAAATTTGATGTCACAGGGCTGAGCTAGAGGGTATACCACCAGGGTTTTGGGAGGAAAAAACAGGTTACTCACCTGTAACAGTAGTTCTAGGAGTGGTATATGTTGTTCATCCACACTTCTTGGCAGTGTCCCTTTCCCTTTAAATCAGCCAGAACGTCTTCAAGCTGACTCCTCCCACCCACTCAGGTGCTATAACCCTCAGCTCCGCACCGTGACACCAGATCTCAGCCAGCTAGAAGCCAGGTTTGTGAGGCCATAGCCAGGGAGGTCGGGTGGGTCCATGTGGATAAACAACATATACCACTCCTAGAAAGTACAGTTACATAAGAACTCACCATAACAGTAGATCTTCCGAGGACTGTCTCTTGCAGCAAGTCATTAATTATGGGAGTATCCACCAGGTGGCACTGTTATATGGCAGCTTCTTCTAGTAGTCTTCCATGGGGGCCATCCACACGACATCACTTCCTGTGGATGTGTATAAGAGTGGGCGGCCCCCAGTACCCTCAGTTCACCACCGGCTTGACCGAGGTAAATGAGGACCAGAAAAAGAGAGAACAGCTATCCCACCCAATGTCCTGTATTGCAGATTTGAGGCAAAAAGGCAGGGGGGCGGAGGGCAGAGGACTTAACTGTAAGAGACAGTCCTCAGAAGATCTACTGTCATGGTAAGTTCTTATGTAACTATACTATCTTCTATGGACTGGTCTCTTGCAGTAAGTCATTACTTGTGTGAGATTACAAAGCAGTAAAATCCAAATGGCAGGAAAAACAAGGCTGGAAGCTGGGTCAGAGGGCACACCAGACTGTTGAGCCTGTGCAAAACCCAGCTGTCTATGATGCCAAAGAAGGAAACTTCACAGGAAAACGTCAACTGCAAACCGCATCCCCAGAGGCAGATAGGCCGGGGTGGGGTGAGGACAGTATGTCTGATATGTAACAGAACTGTCCAACTCAAACCTCTTCCATGCAGGCAGATCGGCCAACGGTTAGGCGAAGACATCTGGCATGAAACTAGGAGAAATGTCAACTCAAACCACACCCGTTCAGGCAGAAAGGCTCAAAGTTGGGTTAGGACAGCATGCAGGAAGTATGATGTAGAAAGAACTGTAGGTGGCCAGGTACAGTGATTCATCCTGATGAGGCAGAGGTCGACAGGCTCTGGCAGAAAGTTAAATCCAGGAAATATATAAGTAGAGCAGATCAGATAGTAGATAAAAGAGCACTGGGTAAAAAAACATCCCGGATGGGCAAAGGAAGGAACAACTGAAGGGCTCCAGTAAAGAGAGTAGCAGAAGTTCCAATCAGATCCGCATGGAGGAGTGAAGTGTCCAGTCCGGCAGCAAGCCTCCAAGAAAAGAAAGAGACCTCTGTACACCTCTGAGACCCTCTGAGGAGGTGGGAAATCTGAAAGGTTTAGGGTGCAGAAGCGGGTCCCACCCCACGTGAGGGGCGGGTATGTTGTGGAGGGGCAGACTGAGCCACCCCCCTGCAGGCCCTACCGCGGTCCTGAGAGGTACCCTGGTGGGGGGGCCGGGATCGAAATGGCCCACCCAAGGGGGCGTAGTGATGGGACCTGGGGGTGTGACAAGAGGTCCTGAACAGACCGAAGAGTATACCCCAAAGCCAGAAGGTAATCCAGGATGGACTGAGCACCAGGTCCAAACAGCAGGTTCCCAGAAAAGGGGGCATCGGCGACCTACAGCTGAACGTTGGGCAGCAAACCCCAGACCCGCAGCCAGGTGATGCGCTGAAGGCCAGCAGAAACCGAGAGGAGGGCCGGTGCATCAACCACATTGAAGCACGCACGGAGCAGGTGACGGAAAAAGGAGAACATGGCAGATAGCGGCTGAGCCAGCCTGATCGACTCAGGGGAGGGAGGCAGGTTGGACAGGAAGTCCAAAGCCAAGGCACTAAGTGTGCAAACGTACTGGACCATATGACCCACATAATTAAGAATACGAAGTAGCAAAGTACTGGAGGTATAAACCTGAATGCCAAAGAAATCCATGCACTGGGAATCAGCATCCGGTGGCACGGAACTGGCATGGCGAGGTCGAGCGGTCCGGTCATGTGCTGCCACCCTGACAACAGAGTCTGCCACAGGGGTGGTGGACAAGTAGGGGTGGTCAGGAGGGGCATGGTAGAGCCAATCAGGGCCATGAGGGGCAGGCTCAGTGGAAGCAGGACGAGACCAAACATGAGAGCGAGTGCGTTAAAATATGCAGGAATCAGCTGGCCCGGTGGCGCTGAGGGCTGAGGCGCTGGATATCACACCTCACACTACGCCGGCGACCCGGGTTCGGGAATGGACTCGGGTTGGCGGGGTCAGCTGGGGGAGGGAGGATTGAGCGTCCCAACTGATGCTCTCCTCCCTCTGCGGTGGGATACCAGGGGTGCTGTATGCACCCGGCGTCCTGAGAGAGCCAGTGGGAACACAGACTCTCGAGGGGTTGGCAGCTCTGTCTAATGGAGTCAGGGAGGGGGGACGCTGTTGGGCACTTGGGAGAGACACGCGTTAGCATGTCGCCTCTCTGGAAGTATGTCCTCGCAATGGCGTCTCAGGAGGCTGGGAAACGGGACCACAGAAAAATGGAAAAAAACCCTCGGCAGTCCTAGATGATGACCATTCCAAGCCATCCAGACCACCAATTCTGGGACAGACCCCACTGTGCAGGTGGAAAAGAAGGAGAGGCACTCTATGGGCAGATCCTGAGTTAGGGGGCTGAAATGGGATGAATGGCCCGTGAAGACGCCAGAACGTGATGCTGGTGATGGGACACGCAGGGGGGCATAGAAATACAGCCCTGAGCAGGGGGAGTTCCAGGGTGGGAAGGCCCCATCATCAATGAGGGAAGTAGCCCTGTCGATGAGGGAAGGAAAAGAAGCCCCGCCGTCGATGGTGGAATCATCCCCGTCGATGAGGGATCAAAAAGAAGCCTCTCTGTTAACGGGAGAAGCCATCCTGTTGAAGAGGCATGCAAAGCATGCCATCCCATCGATGGGAGAGGCTGCTTCGTCGAGGAGTGCTCCGTCAACAGAGAATAAGCTTCCATCGACGAGAGAACAATAGAATCATGTCCCGTCAATGGGAGAAGAGCTCCCGTCGACGAGGGAGAGCAAGGGACACTTGTCAGCGATGGGGGAAGCATCCCCATCGACGAGGAATGTTCAGTGAAGGGGCAACACTGCCCGTCGACGGGAGATGTTCAGAAACAAGCTCTGTTGATGGGATGAGGCCTGTTGAAGACATAACAAGCCCATCAGGCTCCGTTGATGGGGTGGGGGACAGCCCCGTGGATAGGGAATGCACTGTCGATGACAGAGGAGCCATCATCGACGGACCAAGGCAGAGGGAGTGTAAGGAGTGTGAATTCTGTTCCCTCCTATGTTTGGAACAAGTGCCCATGGCCGGGGAGCCTTGGAGGTGACCCCCCAAGGTCTGTTCTGGCCTGGCTGGTTGATCAGCCATGAAGAAGACCCAAGACCCGGCAAGAGTGCCTGGGCCTGGGATCAGCAGGTGTACTGTGAGCACAAATCGAACACTGGGCCTGCTATAGAAATGAAGTCCGGGAATACTGTGTGGAGCACAGGCCCGGACCTAGGAGAAAGAAGAGAGAAGAGACAAGAGCTGGGGACTGGCAGTAAGCCAGAGGCCTGGCAGAGAGAAGAAAAATCGGGCTGGGCCAAGGTATCAGCCCTAGTGAATCCCCAGACCCAGCAAGAGTGCCTGGGCTCAGCAGGGGTACTGTGAGAGGGGCACGGGCCTGCTATGGAAGTCCAGGGGTGCTGAGAACAAATCCCAGGTCCCAGACCCGAAGGCAGAAAATCGGTTTAAGTTTGAGTCAAAGACTGCAACCCAGGAGGTCAGGAGAGCTGAGTGTGCGAGCTGAAGCTGGCAGGAAAATGAACAGAGGGTACTGGGGGCCACCCATTCTTATACACATCCACAGGAAGTGATGTCATGTGGATGGCCCCCATGGAAGACTGCTAGAAGAAGCTGCTGTGTGACAGCGCCACCCGGTGGATACTCCCATAAGTAATGACTTACTGCAAGAGACCAGTCTGTAGAAGATCTACTGCTACAGGTGAGTAACCTGTTTTTCTAGGTGCGTGGATACATTGTTCATCCACACTTCTTGGCAGACTCCTAGCAGTTCTCCGGGAAGAGGGTGGCAAGGCACACGCCCCCTTCTTGGGAAACAGAGAACTGAGGCCCCAAAACCAGCATCCCGGCTTGACTCAAGGTCGATGTGGTAATGGGTAATGAAGGTGTTTGCTGTCTTCCAGGTAGCAGCCTGATAGAGTTCCTGTATGGGGATGTCCCTGGAAGCAGCTGCTGATGAAGCGGTATGGCGGGTAGAATGAGCTCTTATCTATGTGGGAGGCTCCTTGCCCGTCAACTCATAGCACAGACTAATGCATGATGTAATCCATCTTGTGATTGTCCACTTTGCTGCAGGTGTGCCAGAAGTGGCTTCAGCGTAGGTGACAAACAGCTGGCAAACCTCTCTGAGAATTTCTGCCATTCTCTCCTTATAATAGGAGAGCTCATCTCAGGTCCAATGTATGGAGCCTGTACTCAGCCTCCAACGTGTAATTGGGGTAGTACACTGGCAGAGTCAACACCTGGTTAAGGTGGAACTCTTGACACCACCTTCTGAAGGAATTTCAGGTGGGGGCACAGGACAACCTTGTCCCTGTGGAAGACCAGATAAGGGGAGTCCACCTAGAGCACCTGGAGCTCCCATGTCCTTCTGGCAGATGTGCTAGCCACCAGGAAGGCCATCTTCCACAAGTGTGACAACACATTTGTGCACTGGTTCGAATTGCTTGCCTATGAGCTTTGTCAGGACCAGCATTAGATCCCATGGAGGTGGAGGTCCAAGCACCGGAGGGGATATGTGATTCAGGCCTTTGAAAAAGCACCCGACCACTGTCTCCTGTGCCAACATCCGCTGATCAGCCCATGCCTGGTAAGCAGAGATGGCTGCCAAGTGCACCCTAAGAATCGATGACCGAAGACCCCCTTTGGACAGAGACCAAAGGTAGTCGAGAATGTTAGCTACTGGACAGGACAGAGGGTCCAGGCCCTTGCCCTGACACCAAATGGAAAACCTTTTCCATTTGAATGCATAACACTTCCTGGTCGACTCCTTCCTGGATGCTTCCACTACTGTGAGGACATCCTCGGAAAGACCCAAAGCCTGGAACTCTAGCCACTCAGGTACCAGGCTGTCAGGTGCAGGGATTGAAGGTCTCTATGGAATACATTCCCCTGATTGAGTGAGATCTGGTCCGGTCATGCTGGAAACCGCTCCGGGGGCCTGTTGCTGAGTCTGAGGAGATCTGGGTACCAGAACTGGCATGGCCAGTCTGGGGCTACCAGGATTATGTGTGCCTTGTCCCTCCTTACCTTGAGGAGCACCCTGTGGATCAAGGGAAATGGAGGGAAGGCACAGAAGAGGCCTGGGGTCCACGGCCTTGAGAAGGCAGCACCCCCTGCAGTGAGCCCTGCTAAGCGGAGCGAGCATGAAACAGCCTCAGGTTGTTGTTTTCTTGGGAGGCAAACAGCTCCACCAACGGTTTGCCCCAGTGAGAGAACAGACTATAAGCTACCTCTGGATGGAGAGACCACGCATGGGATGTCTCGCCTGTGCAGCTGAGAGCATCTGCCAGTTGGTTTGAGGCTCCTGCCATGTGGATGGCTAGGACATCCGCCTCCAGATGACTCATGAGTGTCCAGATGCAGAGCGCTTCCCTGCATAGCAGACGAGAATGCGTGCTGCCATATTTGTTGAAGTAGTACATGGTCATGGTATTGTCAGTCTGGAGTTGAACCACTTGACCCTGGAGATGAGGAGCGAAAGCGAACAGTGCCAGTCTGATTGCTCTGAGCTCCAACAGGTTGATGTGATAACGGGACTCCTTGGGGGTCCAGAATCCCTGGGCCCTGTTGTCCCCCACGGGGGGTCCCCAGCCCATGAGAGAGGCATTGGTCATTAGGACGATCGTCGGCTCTGGGTGGACAAACGAGAGCCCTTCCTGCAACCGGTCCACCATTGGACAGCATCCCACATCTTCTGGGTCACAGTGATCAGCTGGTCAAAATGACTATAGTGCTGAGTCCACTGGGCAGCCAGCTCCCATTGGAGGGGGTGCATGTGCCACCGGGCCCAATGGACCATGGAGGTGCACACCACCATGTAACCCAGAAAACACAGAAAGTCCCAGGCAGGGTGCAATTGTCCAACCAGAAATGATTGGGCAAAGGAGGAGAGAACCTCCACCCTGTCCGCCGGGAGCAGAACTCTGGCTTGCCAAGAGTCAAGCTCTGCCCCGATGAAGCACATCACCTGAGAAGGCTCAAGCTCTGACTTGTCCTCACTGATCAGGAGGCCGAGTTGGGAGCAGGTCTGAAGGGCCAGGTCCCTGGACCTCTCCGCCTCCCACTGGGTGGAACCTGCTAAGAGCCAATCGTTGAGGTAGGGGTAAATTCTGACACACCCACCCTGACACCTGAGGTGGGCTGCCACCACTGCAATGCATTTGAAGACCCATGTGGCCGATGACAGGCCAAATGGCATGGCTCAGAACTCGAATAGGGTTCCCTTGGCTCTGAAGTGGAGGAACCGCTGGTGGGATGGACAGATTGGGACGTGAAAGAACGCATCCTGGAGATCCTATGAACAGAACCACATTTCACGCCAGGGATGGTACGATCTGAGACAATGTGACCATCTGATTCAGGTCATGCAGATCTAGAATGGGGCGCCAGCCCCTGTTCGCTTGGGAACCAGGAAGTACCTGGAAACGAAGCCTGGGTCTGCTGGAGGGTCCACCACTGGAGCTACTGCTTACCTTGAGGAGGAGCTAAGCAATTTTGTCTCAGAGAGCTGACTGAGTGTGGGCTGATACCCTCTCCTCCAATGGGGCGCGGGCTCGGCTTAGAGGGCACTGCTTGAATTACAGAGGCAATCCCTGGCCAACCACTTCTAAGACACACCTGTCTGTGGTAACAGTAGACCAGGTGGAAAGAAAGCGGTGGAGCAACCCGCCCCCCCACAGGAGGACCCAGAGCTGGCATGACAAGAGTAGGGGTGGCAGCCCCCACCCCATCACTGGGCAGGCATGGAGGCAGAGGGTCCAGGGCTTGATCTCCAACCTCTCTTATGGGCCTGGGAGGGTCCGGCTTGTGCCAGGGGCACCAAACTTGAGCCTGCTGCTAACCCCCTTGAAAGGAGGACTGCTGGACCACAGGGGAAGAGTGCTGAAAAGGCTTCTTCTTCTTCTGCTGCTGCTTCTTGGGACCAGAACCCCTAGCAGAAGTGACGTCCAAGGTGGCATTGGACTGCTCAATGCGCTGAAGGTGACCAGCCACACCTGGGCCGAAGAGATTGTTGCCCAGAAAAGGCACATCGGCTAGTTTGTGCTGAGTATCCACCAGAAAGGAGAAAAGCCTCAGCCAAGCCCTGCAGCGGGAGGCAACTGTGGCTGCCAATAAACGGGCACAAGAGTCCCCGATGTCCACAGCCATCTGGAGCTGTTGTTTAGCAACAGCACATCCTTGGTCCTGGACCTGCTTGACCGTGGTCTGCAAGTCTACAGGGAGATGTGGGAGGACTTCATCCAAGGACCCCAAAAGGGCACGGCAGAAGTGTGCCATGATGACGGCCCAGCTTGCCTGACAGAAGCCTAAAGACGAGGCCGCATAGACCTTCCGGGCAGAGTGATCCAAATGTTTGGATTCCTTCTCCGGAGGTCTGTCGGTATCGGTAGAACTATCAGTATGCCTGAACACAGAGGCAGTCACAAGGCTCTTGACCGAAGGGTGCTCTGTGAACCCCGCGGGCACCGCATACTTGCGGGCCATATGGGCAGATGGAGCTGGACAGTAGGCAGGGTGCTGCCAAAGTTCTAAGGCCGGGCCAACAGTGGCCTCGGCCATAGGAAAATTTTTCCGTGGGGGTATCCCCTTTCTCGAGGATGTCAGTGACAGGGTACTCCGCCTTTTTCTGGATAGGCTCCAGGGGCATCCCCGTGGACTCAGAGATGAGGCAAAGAATGCCCTGAAAAGATGACGGACCTTCCTCTGTCTCTATTCCACCAGCAAATTCCTCATCCCCTGGATGAGAATGGAGGCCAGTTTTGTCCAAATCCAAGGTATCTGGATACAGTGGTTGACCGCCCACATTACCCTTGACCAGCTGGGGCGGTCAGGGGTGACAGTGACCGAAAGACACCGGGGGAAGCCTGGTGTCCGATCTAGCTTCCTTAGAAGGAGCCCCTCCTACAGGCTGCTTGGGTGGCGGTTCCACCAAAATCGGTGGAGAGACCAGTTTAGGCTGAACCAGAGGTTTCGCCAGTTCCGCAGGTGGAGAAACTGACTTATTCAGCTCCAGAGGAGTCAGCTTCAGCCTGGGAGGGGAGAGCCAAATAATGGCTGAGGTAGAAGCCAGGGTAGGCTTGTACCTGGACGCTGTTGCCACATGAGGTCCTCATAGCACCACCGAAGCTTCCACCGAAACCTCTCCTCATCCGAGGAGGACGAGGACGACTGATGGAGTCACCTCTTTTTAGAGCGCTTATGGCCCTTCCTCGGCTTATCATTCGAGGCGGTCAGAGACCTTGATCAAGATTGGATGGGCCGACTCGGTCGCTCGGGAGACACTGGTGGAACCAGTGACTTCCCGGGGTCAGGGACCACTTCCTCGGTGGGATTCCCAGCAGGCCATTCTCCTCATTGGGGAAAGCAAGGACTGGAGTCCAAGTGAGGGCGTCATCGACAAAGGGTCAGTCGGGTTGAGAATTATCTCAACGTCGTTGATCAACACTTCGGTCGACTGGCCAGATGGCAAGGCTGAGAAGCCAGCGGCCGAAGAGGCGATTTTGACCAAGGTCAAAATGGCCGGCTCCTGGGGACTGAGAGCTCTACCAATCCCAAGAGCATCTCCGTCGAGATGAAGACGGTCCTGGGTCCTTCTTCTGCTTACAGGACCGAGAGGAGTGCGTGCCCGCAGGACTGTCACCCTTAGTCAGGAGAGAGTGGCACAACTCTTGGAAGGAACCCGAGAAGGTGGAGCCCAGGTTGAGCGGAACGAAGGTCTGACAGGAAGATTCTGCAGCATGAGCCGCTTCCTCCTTGAAGGCCCGCGTGCGCTCCAATAGTTTAGTGGATCCTGCGGTTGCAGAAACTGCCCACCGGGCCTCCTTGGATTTCACTGGTGGGTTCTGTTTTTCCGGCCTCCCCAGCTTAAGGCGTGCAAGACCATCACAGAGCACGTTAGGTTGGAATGCGAGGCAAAACTTGCATGTCGTGGTGTCGTGGCCGACACTCAAACAGTAAAGACATGTGGCATGTGGGTCGGTGTGTGACATCTTTAGGCCACACGAGCACTGGTGAAATCCAGGGGAAGACTTGCCTTTCATGAGCGAGAAAAAACAATCGTAATCGCTAATGTGAACAAGGCGAATTTTCAGAATAACCGAAGATTTTGAAACCAGGGCCTACAAAATGCAAGAGCATGAAGTAGGCAACCTGAATCTTCTGGCGGAAAGGAAGATCTGGCATCATGGAGTGGAGCTGAGGGTTATAACACCCAGGTGGGTAGGAGAAGCCAGCTTGAAGACTTTCCGGCTGATTTAAAGGAAAAGGGACACTGCCAAAAAGTGTGGATGAACAACATATCCACGATCCTAGAATTATCTTATTAATCCTTTTTTTTTTTTATTTATTGCAATGTTATGAAGTGTACATCAGATTCAAATATGCATAGTAATATTATATCTTGAATGAATTACAATTATAATTGTTGTAATATACTTGATTTAGTGATTTATACAGTACATACTTGCATTTTAACTCTTTTACACAGTAACAAAGATAAATATAGGCAAACACAAGTTCATGGTTTGCATAAGCTATAATTCAACATCATTCTTGTTAAGCTGGTTTATAGTTAATTTACAAACAGAGCAAGTTTTGTTGGGGACCAATCCTCATACTTCCTCATAACTATAAATTGAGGTCACGGTATATTACATACATCGTATAAGTAACTGATTTTTTATCTGTTTTATCTTAATTTCCAGATGGTGCTTCTGACTGTGTCCAGAAGTGATTTCCAATTTTTTTTATATTTATTCATTTGTTTTGTTTTGGTATAGTGTATGCCCTCAATTCTATGAATAGCTGTCATTGCATTCATCCAAGCTTCGTAAATTGGGGGATCCTTATCCTTCCATTTAATTAAAATATGCTTGAATGCTGTGGTTATAGCAATATTAATAAAGCTATGCATATGATATGGAATATTCTGTGTTGGACCACCAAATCATAGTAGCATCCAGAAGGGGTTCTTAATTAGCCTTCATCATGTAGCCTTCGTCAGGAATGAGAGAATACATTGCCACCATATATTTAATTTTGGGCATAAAATCAGCATATGTTCTAGTGTTGCATTCGCTTTGTCACATCTTGGGCATAGTGACAGAATAAGGGGGTTCATTTTGTTTAACTGATTGGGGGTATAATATATGCGATGCAGTATATTGAACTGAATTTGGATTATTTTTGAGGCCCCATCCTTAATTGTTAATTTTTTTCCATAAGTTCACTGCAATACTTCATTTTCTGTTCCCATTTTTGTTGGAGAGGGGAGAAATGTTGATTATCATTTGTCTGCAAAATTCTATATATTTGTGATATTTTTTTTCTGTATGGGAGTGGCTAATACATGCTCGGTTTGCATCAAGATTGTGTTAGATACTTTATGTTGATTTTTAAGAATATAATCTTTTTCTTTTACATCTTTCTTTCTCACTCCACTCACCTGAACTCTTTCAGGAGTGGTCACACAGGGTCCTGGTCCTTGTCCCGCCCATCTGAAGCCCCTCTCACCTCTTCCATCCGCCGCTGCCACCGCCCGGTCCCCGAGGCAGCCCTGCCAGATAAACTTCTCCTGGCACTCTATCTATGAATCTAGTCTGGCGGAGCACGGTGGATGGGAGCACACTGGTGGCGAGAGGAAGGCCCGACTCTGGGTGTGGTGGACCAACCCCCCCCCGTATCCATCACCTATCAGGAGGTGGAGGATTTTTCTGTATTTTTCCTCATTCCGCCCTCACCCCCAACCCCAGGCAGAGCCGCGACGTGCTATGATGCCAGGGAACGTCTTGTCATGGCTCCGCAGCCCTGTAGCACTGCAGTACTCCGGTCTCCACCGGAGGTCACTGCGGTGCCAGGCATAGTCCCTGGATCCCCTCCGAGGAAGGAGAGCTGTCCTCTGGATGCTCGATCCTTCCTCTCCCCTGCTGACCCAGGCTCGTTCCCGGGTCACCGGCATGGTGCGAGGTGTGGCATCCAGCGCATCAGCGCCACCGGGCTGGCCAAGAATATAATCTATCTGTAAATAACTGTAAAATTGGTTATTAGATAAGTCATATTTTTCCCGAAGTGATTCAAAGTCACAAATGTGTGCATCATTGAGGACATGCCTAACCTCCCTCAATTCCTTAAGGTACCAGTTTTTAAATGTTGGGTCGGACATAGAGGGTATGAAATGAGGGTTGGGAGGAACTTATCTTGAAGACATCCTGACTCGGCTGTCTCTAAGAAGAAGGCCTACGTGTGAACAATGAACTGAATCCACATTCCTAGAAACAATTTTGTGCCACGTCAGTAGTTTTAGAATATTCTGTTAAAAATACACCTCAGCAGAGAAAAGAGTACAAAACAAATGTTTTATTTTGATCGATCTTTAATATGCTTGCTATGAAGACATGACACCCAAAGTAGGTTTTGAATTACAGACATTGATGTACTTCAACTGAACAGTCTATGTTATCACCCAACAGATTACAAGGTCTCTGTGAGTACTTTTTGTAGAGGCTTGACAAAAATATTAAAGCTACAAGAAAGAAGCTACACAGAATTGCCTCAGATATGATTACCTTTATTGATCTTTTTTAGACGGTCATTATCCTTCACATTTATGTCTGACAGGATCCTTTTCCTCCTGTTTTCATAATTAATGGGATGCAAAGAGAGGCACATATAGCGCCACTGACCAGGATCAAACGCTCAGTGTGAGATTTCACGGTTTATTGCGTGACAAACTAGATTATAGAACAGTGGTTAGAAATGGGACATTCTGATCAGCTGACAACATTTTAACAGGGTTCCAGTAATGACTGGAATACTTGTGTACAAGAGAACTGTTAGCATTTCAACTTTTAAAACAATCATTTAAAAAATAAATACATTTTAGTTTAATAATACCTTTAAGGTACTATCCAGGGGTGGGGTTACCTGTAATTTAACTGTAGTTGCAGAAGATACTCAGCTATGCCATCTTGTACCCTGGTCATACCTTAATGCTTAAAAGATCAACAGCAATCATAACAAGATGCTGCTCTTTACAGTTTTTTTTCCTATGGCCGTGTAATAAATCATTTAAACATGAATTATTTGTCAGTGATACTCTGTGCCTTCGTAATTCTCTCTTGGTATGATCAGCAGCTCAGGCTGTTTTCTTCCCTGCATCTGTTCAGTACGAGTCAGTTTCTGACATAAATCAAGGGGGTGATGTCAGACTATCTTGCTAATGACAGATTCGAGAAGTGTACCCGCTACTTGTCTCCCCCATGTATCATAGTCACCGGTTCTACCAATTCTATGCTGGCGTTTTTTTATTGTATGTCATTTAAATTAGATTTCTCCTAGCTGTCGCTTACCAATGATTGTCCATCTCAGCTGTTCAGCCCTGATGCTGTAAGTCGTTATTCTCTAAATTTTAAACATTTTCTTTTCTGTTTTTAAAACAGTAGGAACCGGCTGGGGCAGCATTGTCCCTTCTGATATTTTTAAATGTTAAGTCAGTCTCTAAAGGAACGTTGCTAACACTTCATTTTTATTTCTAATACTTCTCTGGTAATCAGAAAGAAATATATATATAGCCATAACGTAATGTGTAACTGAAAGCTATTATGTTTATCAATTCACTGTGTGCAAGTAGGTTATGGGGAAGTGGATGGCTGATGATGGTCTGAAATCAATTATAGAATGAAACGTCTTTTAGGACAAGGTAGTTTGCATGTTATGTGGGGTAATACACAAAAAAAATGAAATATCACGCCCACATTTTATTTACTCTGTTCAAGATGCATTACTTGTCAGTAGTTGCGATTCCAGGAACTGCTGACTGACCCTGTAAAGAAAGACAATTGTTTCCTTGACTGTAAATTGGTGCTATTTACTGATCAAGTTATGTATACTACATGTTCTGAGTAGCAGAAATGTTAGATCTCGTTGCAGTTTTCTAGCTCTCTCTAAAAATGTACCCCACATCCTTGCATATTATGTCCATAAAAAAAAAAAAAGTACTGTTTCTGACAAGCTGTTTGATTAGTAACCCAGAGTTGCAGCTCACAGAAAGACACACCTGCAAGCATCTGAATTAAATAAGATGTAATACTCTAAGTACTGGTTTCATGTTTTCTGTAGATGAGATTCATGCTTGCTGACTTTCCATTAATATGTCAGTTATCAGACAAAATGCTTAGGCAAATATTAGATGCCACTGCAAGGTCTGAACCCATGCACATTATTGTCCAAGTTGAATTTCTTAGCCTATCTGGAAAAAGCCACTCTCCAGTTCAGAATCACAACCCTTCCCCATGCATAGTACGAAGTAATCCTCCTCACTACCCTAATGGCAGTCGGGATGGACTGAGGGAGAAACGGGGAAATTCGGAGTGAAAGTGAATCAATCAGCTGAGCTGTTTACTTTCACTCTGATTGTGCACTGGTCTTGAGCACAAGGGTAGCGCGGACTACCTAGTGCTATGCACAGGGAAGGTTTGTAATGCTGAACTGAGTTAGTAGAGTGGGGTGGTGGGTGGCTTTCACCAGACAAGCAGAGAAATATACATTGGATAATAAAGTACATGGGTTTGAACCTTGCAGTGGTATCTAATATCTGCCATGTCTGATAACTGGCATATTAATTGAAATCAAGCGAGCATGAATTTCACCTACAGCAACACGAACCCAGTACATATTATTTAATTAATATATTTGCTAGTGTCTCTTTGTGCGAGTTGCAGGCAACTCTAGGTTGATCGGGGGAGGCGGCTGAGGGTTCGGGAGAGTTGTTGCTTGCACATACAATGAGTGTTCAAATTGTTATCCTACATCATCTTAAAAGTAAAATATACTCTTGTTCATTTTTGCACTCATGGAATGGCTACAAAATAATTACTAATTAGATAGTTTGCCAGAAACAGTTTTTCTTTTTTTTTTAAAGACATGGACACGATACGTGAACATGTAGGGTACTTTTTAGAGATATCTAGAAAGTAGCAACGACATATAAAATTTCTGCTATTCGGAACATGTACAATATATAAATCTTGATAAGAAAAAAGCACCAGTTTACAGCAAAGAAAACAACTTTGCAGGGTCAGATGGCACTGCCTGTAATCAAACTTAGTAGCAAGTAATTGAACGTAACAGAGTAAATAAAATGCAGTCATGATATTTCATTCTGTTTGTGTGTTCCTCCACATAACATGCAACCCACTTCATCCTAAGAGAGGTTTCAATTTACAGACTATTTCAAAGTATCAGCCGTCCATGTCCTTCAAAACCTACTTGCATACAGAGAACTGATAAAACATAGCACTTTCAGTTATACATTATGTCATGGCTAGATTTCTGTCCGATTACTTGTAGTACTAAAAACAAAAATTGGGCGATAGTAAAGTTCCTTTAAAGATTGACTTAATATTTAAAAACTGCAGGGGAACAACGTTGCTCTAGCCAGTTTGTACCATTTTAAAAATGAAAAAGAATATGTTTGAAATTTAGAGGATGATCCGGACAATCGCTGGAAAATGTCAGCCAGGAGAAATCTAATTTAAGTAACATATAAAAAAAAAACTGCCAACATAGAAACTTCTGTGCCATTCAGTCAGTCAGTAACAGGTGACTGTGATAAAGGGGGACAAACAGCGGATACATTTTCTCAAGTCTGTCACGAGTAGGATAATCTGACATCACTCCCTCATTTAAGTCAGAAACCACTCGTACTGAACAGTCTCGGGGGATCTCTGAGCTGCCGGTCATGCCAGAAGAGAATCAGGGAGGCACAAAATATTACTTTGACAAATAAAGACACTGAGACATTAATTAAATTATACATTTTATTACACTGCTACAGAAAAAAACAGGTAAAAAGAATAATGTTCTTGTTATGACTGCCACTGATCTCTCAGTAACTGCCACTGGATTACACTGATGTCCTGCAAGATACCTCAGCAAAAACTGTGGTAAGAGCACTTGATCCTGCTGGATGGCGTAATACTAGCAACAAAGGCCTTACAACTGACAGCAGTCACATTTACCTTAATGTAGCATTACTACTATATTAATTCCCATCCCAAGTGTGTGGTGCTAGTGGAACCAGAATCAGAAAATCAGTTTCTGTACCTCTTACGGGTACCATATTCTTACAAGTGATTTTCTAGGTTTCCAAGTTGCTGTTCAGCTGGAGTCAAATCTCGTAAGATTCCCCAAAAATTTAAATTTCAGAATATTCGATTCTTTCTTACTAACATTTGCATGAAAACAGCCCATTTTCCCCTTAGATTTGTTCCTGCTGCTTTTCCTGCTCTTAAGCCATAATGCTCTGCTTGTGATAGCATAATAATTTACACGGCAACATGCTGCAATGTCATAAGCACAAGGAATAAATCAGTTAACTAAACTCAAATAGCAGTCTTTGCTAATCAATGTCATTGTAATTATGAACTAGCCAGATCTGAGGAACAATTTCGCTAAATGGTTATTTTTATCTATAAGATCTAGTCCAGGACAGTGCAACTGCATGGAAAAGGGTCACATTGCAAGAATAATTTCTGTAGCTCTGTACCTTTTACCGCAACTGCTGGGCAAAATTCCTGCAATTAGGAAATGGTTTTCTCAATGCGGCAAATCAGTTGACTAGTAACTTCTGCCAATTAAGGCTGCACTTGATTAGCAAGTAGCAGTTGTTGGGTAGCAAATTGCTATGCGAACCCTGCTTATTTTATGCCTTGTAAGCAGGGGGTTATGACATCACAGCAAGAATAAGCAAGTGGAATAGATTAAGTCTAAGGGAAAAAGATCTAGTTTTAATGAAAATGTGTTGTGTAATACAAAAAAAAGGGAAGTCCTACAATTCAAATTTGGGGGAATTTTGTATAGATGAGTTCTGCTAATGCTAACTGTGAACTGTTTTGCTTTAAACGGGGAAATCTGTTTTAATAAGAATGAGATGCATATCAAGCAGCTTTTTTGAATGGTGGGAGAGAGACAGCTCGATTTTTTCATACAAATGCAGCTTTTCTCCTTTTCAGACCCTTCTATTTTATGGGTTACCACAGTGTCACCAATTCTTCAACTAGAAGAGGCAGGTTAAGCCCAGTAATCCATGTAGCTCACGTTTGTTCCTAAATTCACATCACTCAGAAGGTGGGGGAGCACTGTCTATGTTAACAGAACTACCCTCACTTAACAGTCAAGTTTCAAAATTCCATGCAGCACAGTATTGCTTGATCATTCAGGTTTGTTAGCAGATATATACTAGGGTATTTTCCCCATCTGAGACAATGTGACCAACAAAACTGTTGCACCTAGTCTTGCTACCTGATCGACATGGCAGAGAACTCCTTTGTTTTAAACAGGAATGTCCATGTAGCTGCCCCACACCTACTGTGTGGGAAGCCCCTGATTTGAACTTTCAGTACATTTAACATGATTTTCATTACTTGCTTCCAAGTAAATCATCTTTTTCTGGTTGATCCTGCCAAATCCCTCGCTCAGTATCTTAGGTATGCTGCTGCTTGGGGAGCCTGCCAGAATCCCCAGCAGCTGATGACATGACCGGGGATCAGCTATGGGAGAATAAAAATGGGAAAACCATTTCTTGAGGTTTTAGAAGCTCTGATTTGCATGTCAGCAGTCCTGTTGTAATACCAGGGTCAAGTACAGACATACAGATCTCTACTTAGCCTCGGCATTAGTCCCGTGGGTGATTCTGGGAAGCCACCCAAGCGGCAGCATAGTTAAGATGTTGTTAAGGGATGCTGGCAGGATCAACCAGACAAAGAAAATGTAAACAAAAAGTAAGGAACATTTTACATGGGTCTTCCTCTTTAAATACAAGTGTCATCTATATGTGTTATTTTAAAACCACTTGGCTACAAAAAAATCTTCAGTTCTGTAAAGTAGTTATTTTAGGGCTAAGTGACAAGCTCACCTTTGGTACTCAGCAATAAATCTTTTCTCTGTTTCAGTTATCTGACAGCTGCTGCCCCCAGAGTATGGCACTCTAACCCTAAGCCACTTTACAACGGCCAAAGGCACAGTGAGGATACAGGTGCCCCACATCTTAATCTGAATGCACATAAAGGTCCCAACTTATATAACACAGCTGTTGATTTTCTCCTATTGTGATTAACACAATAATCATGCCAATGACAACAGCTAAGTGAAACAAAATCAAACAGTTTATTTCTACTGGAATAAAGTGATGCTTGTTCATTGCTCCCCTACTGTGAGTATGGTTAAACTAAAAGTATCAACAGTACCAACCATTTAATTGCAAATGTTACATAAACATTTAAAACCTTTCAATATTAAGGTTTAAATATCTTGTAACTTCTCTACTCAGCTCCATTACAAAACTTTGTCTTGTTTTTGGTGGTGGTGGGGGTCTCAGACCTTGTTCAGTTTGGAAGGGAGCAATGGATATGTACATTTTGCCACTCACATTTTGGTCAGTTTTGCAGTGCATAGGGATAGTGCATTTTTCTAATTCCCCAAGCATGTGTGCTATAAATGGTTCTACAGGGAGCTGGGGAGGGGCCTTAAGCAGGTAGCATTTTTCCAAGGTGCTACCTGTGTATGGAAGAGGAGATAAAAAGTACTCTGCACCAAGGCACTTAACAACTAGCTGAAGGCATGGTGCATGGAGGAAGGATTTGGGAACTGGAGGCCAGTCTGGGAAAATGTAGACCTCTATAAGGAAGACAGACTGCCCGCATCTTTTGGGGAAGCAGACCACAGTCCTTGGTGGGGTGGTTTAAATGCTACTCGGCTGAGCAAATAATCTAGCTGGGGAGGAGAGGAGGATGAGGCAGTAAAACAAAGGGAGGCAACAACTGCCTCCCCACAATGATGGCGCGGCAGGGAGGGAGGAAGGGCCCGGGGGGGGGGAGAAAACTCCCCTAGAGCAGGGGCACAGAAAGGCAGGGATGAGGAAAAGGCAGAAGAAAAGGGGGTAAAACCCAGGTAAGTGAGTGTAAAGGATTGAAGGAGTCAAGAAATGGTAGTAGAAAACTCAGGGACAGCTTCAGGGAGAAACACCATCAGGAATGGTAGAGGGAAGCATGGCAGCAGGCAGGAAGGTCTGGAGAGTCACATGCGCCAATGCAAGGAATCTTGGAAACAAAATTCCAAACCTGGAAGTCATCATAGCAGAGGCTGATCTAGATTTAGTGGCCATTATGGAGTTGTGGTGCACAGAGCACCATGACTGGGACACGGTCATACCAGGGTACTCTACGTTCTGGAGAGACAAGGCTGGGAGGGTGGGTTGTTTTATATGCGAGGGAGGGAATCAAGGCTATGGAGGTACAGGGGCACCAGGAGGAAAAGGAAAGGCTGGAGATGCTGCTGGTCACCCTGGAGACAGGCTTTGGTGCCACTATCTGTACCAGGGTAGTGTACAGGCCTCCAGTACAGGGGGAGGAGTTGGATAAGGCACTGGGAAAGCCATCATCAAAATGGCAAGTAAGGTACAGGTGCTGCTAGTTGGTAACTTCAATCTGCCAGATGTGGAGAGAAGCCTTCCAACAGCTTCTGGGAGGAGTAGGGCCATCCTGGGCTGTCTACAAGGGGGCTTTTCTCAAACTAACCACTAGGAACGGGGCAGTGCTAGACCTGGTGCTTATAAACAGGGACAGCATTGCAAATGTCACAACAGGCAGTCACCTGGATGCCAGTGATCACCATACAGTGTGGTTTAACATTAAGACATGAACAGACGCTAACTACATGAGGACGAGGATCCTGGACGTTAGGAGAGTAGATTTTAAAGAAATGAGGGAGTTCCTCAGAAACTGCCTGGGGAGGGATTGCTAGGGAGGGATGCAGGAACAGTGGGCAAAAATAAGGGAGGGCATAATCCAAGCAACTAACCTCTGCTGAAGGAAGTGAGTAAAAGCAGGAGGAAAAAGAAATAGTTGTGGTTCTCTAAGGAAGCAGTAAAGGCGGTGAAAGAAAAAAGGATGGCATTCAGGAAGCATAAGGTAACACAGAGTGAGAAGGACAGGGAGATATACATAGTAAAGCAAAGGGAAACAGGCAAGGTGGTGAGGGAAGCGAAGGCGCAGACAGGAAATAATTGTCAAAGAGGTCCCTAAGGGGGATGAGACCTTTCTCAGATACATAAGTGAGAAGAGGAAAGCACGGGGAGGGACAGTGAGGATTAGAGAGGTAGAGGGAGGAGACCGCACAGATGAGGACCAAGGAAAAAGCAGACATCCCAAACAGGTTATTTCTACTCTGTCTTCACAGTGGGGGTGGGGGCCACCAGGGAACTGCAGCAACAGGGGGAGAGGGGAGGTGGACACAAGCTCATTTTCAGTCCAGAATGGACTGGCAGCTCTGAAGGTGGATAAAGTTATGGTACCAGATGGGATACAGCAAGTGCTCTAAAGGAACTCAGGAAGGTGCTAGCTGCCCTACTGACAGCCTTGTTCAACAGCTCACTGGAAACAGGTATGGTTCTGGTAGACTGCAGAATAGCTGACATGGTCCCTTTATATAACAGTGGCAGCAGGGAGAAGGCTAGCAACTATAGGCCTGTCAGTGTTGCTTCAGTGTTGGGGAAATTAATGCAAACTCTGCAATAAGAAACACTGTAGAGTATCTTATATCCAATGGGTTGCAAGACCACAGGCAGCATGAAATCACAGGGGAAGGTCATGCCAAACAAATCTGATGGATTTCTTTGACTGAGTTACTTGGGAAATAGATCAAAGGAGGCCAGTGAACATGCCCTAGCTGGACTTCAGCAAGGTTTTTGACACTGTGCCACACAGAATGCTGATAAAGATACTTAACAGTGCCCGGGGGGTGGGAGATACAAAGTAGTGAATTGGGCTAGAAACTGGTTAACAGACAGAAGACAGAGGGTGGTGGCAAATGGCACTCACTCAAATGATGAAGTGACCAGCAGGGTGACACAGGGCTCAGTACTAGGGCTGGTCCTCGTCAATGTCTTCATAAGTGGCACTGCTGATGAAGTGGAAGGGAAGGTATGGCTTTTTGCAGACAATACCAAAATCTGCAAGGGTGGGGCACGCAGAGGGGCGGAGAGAATGCGTGGGGATCTAGGGAAACTTAAGGAATAGACTATCATGGCAGTTGGGGTTCAATGCCAAAAAGTGCAAAATCATGCACCTATGGCATAGGAACCAACGTACTAAGTATATGATTGGGGGAAGGTACCAAAAGCCACTATAAGGGAAAGGGACCTTAAGGCCACCATATCTGATGACCTCAAAGTGGTACGGCAGAGTGACAAAGCAGTGGGTAGAGCTAGTGGGATGCTGGGGTGCATAGCAAGGGGTAACCGGCAAGAGGAGGGAGATGGTGTTGTCACTATATTACTTGTTGGTGAGACCTCAATTGCAATACTGTGTCCAGTTTTGGAGGCCGCACCTCAGAAACAACATAAACAAGGTGGAGGCAATCCAGAAGAATACAATTAAAATGGCGCTGAGGGATGCGCAAGAAGTCCTAGAAGTGACTGCAGGATTTGAACATGTACACCCTGGAAGAGAGGAGCAAGAGGGCACATGACAGAGACCTACAAGTACCTCAAAGGGTGGAACAGAGGTGCAGGACGTGAGTCTCTTTCAAATAAGAAGGAGGACCAGGGGCAAGTGATAAAGCTGGGGGGTTAAAACTCATTCTATCTTGTGCAGCCATTTTGGGTTGGGTTAAGCAATGGATGATTCGACGCCATATAAAGCTACCAAGTACGAATGGGTTAAATTAAGAGAGATGTCAGGAAATATTTCTTCACTGAAAGGGCGGTAGACACCTGGAACAGACTATCAGCAGAAGTACTGGAGGCAAAAACAGTGGTGTGGGGGGGGGGGCTTCAACCATTCGTTGGATCAACATGGGGTGCATCACAAGGCAGGGATGGTCACCGAAGTCATGTTAGGGTCTGCAGAGAGAGAGAGGGAGAGAGAGAGACTGACTGGGTGGGCAAAGCGGTCCCTTTCTGCTGACAAATGTTATGTTTTTACAACAACTGCAGAATACAGAGCACAACTGATTAATCATAATTCCATGGCAAGCAAGGTACAAAAAGTGAAAAGTGCAGTTTACTGTGGGGCCTGATGGGATTCATCCCAGAATTCTAAAAAGACTAAGGGTAGAACTAGTGACACCACTGACTACCCTCTTTAACAAATCATGGAGGATGGGGTGGTACCCGAGGACTGGAGGAGGCAGATGTGATTCCCTTCACAAAGGTGGGAGCAAGGCAGAAGCAGGAAACTACAGACCTGTTAGTTTAACCTCAGTGATAGGGAAATGAGGAATCACTTCTGAAGGAAAGAACTGTCGAGTATCTAGAGGCCAGAGGGCACAGGACCCAAGGCAGCATGGATTCACAGCGGGAAGGTCATGCCAGGCGAATCTGATAGATTTCTTTGACTGGGTGACCAAAGTAGTAGATCAGGGAGGGCTGTGGACATGGCCTACCTACACTTAGCAAGGCATTTGACACAGTCCCACACAAAAGATTAATATACAAGTTAGCCAGCCTGGGAGTGGGTCCCAAGATGACAGCCTGGGTAAAGAATTGGCTGAAGAATAGGACACAGAAAGTAACAGTAAATGGAGTCCACTCTGAAGAAAGGGGGGGTTACTAGTGGGGTACTGAAGGGTTCAGTATTAGGACTGGTCCTCTTCAATGTCTTTATAGGTGACATTGCAGAGGGACTGGAAGGAAAAGTATGTCTCTTTGCAGATGACACAAAGATCTGCAACAGAGCTGATGCACAAGGTGGGGTGGAAAGGATGAGAAGGGACTTGGCAAGGTTAGAGGAATGGTCAAATGTATGGCAGCTTAGATTCAATGCTAAGAAGTGCAAGGTAATACCTGGAAACAAAACCCAGGGAAGAGTACACAATGTGGGGTGAGATACTAACAACAACAAAATGGAAAGGGACCGGGGTAGTCATATCAGATGACCTAAAGGTGGGCAAGCAATGTGAGAGGGCAGTAAGGGCGGCTGGGGATACTGGGATGCATAAGGAGAGGCATCACTTGAAAACAGGAAGTTATTATCCCTCTGTACAGACAGCTGGTGAGACCCCATCTGAGTACTGCGTGCAGTTCTGGAGACCAATCTCCATAAGACACTAGACAGGATGGAAGCTGTCCAGGAGGGCAACTAAAATGGTGCAGGGTCTGCACGGAGAGAGACATATGAAGAGACTTAAGGAGCTTAATATGTATAGCCTCGAGGAAAGGGGGGACATGATAGAAACTTTCAAGTACCTCAAGGAATCAACAAAGTCCAAGAGGGTAGCAACTTTCAAAAAAGGGTGTGCAAGAACAAGGGGCAAATTTGAAGATAAGAGTGGGGGCGGCTCAGAGGTAATTTAAGAGTATTTTTCTCACAGAGGGTTGTGGCTGCATGGGAACGGCCTTCCGGAGGAGGTTGTGGAGTCAAAAACAGTGGTGGAATTCAAGCATGCATGGGACAGTCATAAGGCAATTCTAGGGGTGGGGTAGGAAGAAGTAGGCTGCTGGTTAACTAGGATCTGCAGCTTATCCATTAGAGTAGGGAAATGGGCAGACTGGGTGGGGCCAAGCGGTCACTTATCTGCCGTCAAATTCTATGTTTCTATATGCACCATGCTTGCTTACTCTACTGGCAGGATGCTCCTCCTTTATTCAGGGGTATGTGGCAGTGCCCTAGGGCAGCTTTTCCTTTTCAGGAGGTGCTCCACTTATCTGAATGACAGTTCCCTGAATATACGCAGGCTGTGTGAGTATGATAGGTATGTCTCTCGCAGACCACCACCACCACAGTACCTTTGTTCCTGCCACTCCGGACCTGATGACAAATACAGTCTAGCTACAGGGCTGTAGGCTACAGTTGCATACCTCAACTCCTATATGCCGATGATGTGTCAAAGATAATGTTTCTAGAGAACGCCATTTTAGAACTAAAAGCTGGATGAGAACATAAATAGTTTAAAGTGAGACACAGTGGACTGCAGTTACTATTGCTACCTTGTTCTACACAATCCTTTATGTACCAGAGGGTTTGTAACAGTCAGACACCTCAAAGGAAAATGTTAGTAATTTTCCACATAGTTGTAACCAATGCTAAAGTAGCATCATGGCCAACCAGCAGATAATATACATGTTAAACAGGAATAATTTGGTTGAGTTTCTGGTATTTGATTAGCAAATTAAAATAAGCAAAACGTAATTACAATATACACACCAGCACTGTAAAATCCCATTTAAAAGGGACTGTACATTTTACTGTGCATTATATACATCTGCAATATTACTTCATTTTAAAATTTTAATAAAGGCACTTTTAAGGCTATAAATTTACCAATATCTACATCATATATCTTTATAGATAAACAGTGCACATCATCTTGAAGTCATTTCCAATATGAACTAACAGGCTAGCTCAAGATATTGTAACAAAGATGTTTTCAAGCAGGGATAAACCAATTTATTGCCTGTAGCCAAAGCACATACTACAAAAGTTATTTGTAAAGTTTTTTGCACTGAGTTTTGGATTTGTATCTTGTATCATGAGCTAATCTATGAATTACAAAAGGAGTCAACCAAATTACGAATATAAGAACTAATGGCAAATAAAACAGTCTCTAGAATCACAAAAGTCAAATTGCGCCTGAAGCTCAGTTCAGTTTGATTTTCACTATCTGTGCAAATGATCTAACAACGGAATATCGTATTCTTTAAACAATGGTAACAGTCTCTGTGGTAACAGCTGGGTTAGCTTTTGGCAAGAGTATAGGCCTGCTGTTTCTGAAGCTTGCCTTCCACAGCAACATGTGCAGTGAGACACCACACTCAGTCATCATTTGCAAGTGTTTCCTTAGAAAAGCCAGATCTTGGCACCACTTAGAAACTTGCTTAACGGTGTTCCCAGAATGCTCCGTCTGCATAAATTCCTACAGGAGAAAATGGAAAGGAAGAAGAAAGCAAGTCCAAGGTCCTTGGAGACCCACTCTGTTCGTCTGCCCTGAAGTACATCCTGCGTGGTTCCAGTTCTGGGGAGCTAGCCTGCATGTAAGGGTTACTCTGGCAGTGTCTCAGACGTCTATGCAGCATCTCAATCTCATCAGCTAGTAATGAAACTTTGTGCAAGGCTGTGATAGAACCTCCATTATTAATCTGAGCTTCTGGAATCCAACGGATGTAGCATAGTTTCCACAGTTTTATGTGCGTCCCAAGTAGATGGGGAAGAATTAAGCCATGAAGGTCAACTGGCTTGGAAAACCAGTATCGAATGTATCGCTCAGTACTGCTTATTTGGCTCTCATTTTGTTGAACCAAGTCTGGTTTCACCTTCAGTATCAGCGAGTTTCTCCTTGGAAAAATGTCTCTCTTCACTGATGATGCCATTCTTCAACAAGGAGGGCATGCCACTGAAAGGTTGAGCTGTAGTTTTCTACAGGGTAAAGAGAAAATAATAACTGTTGCTTCTGAGTGCTACGTTAAGAATCATGTGAAAATATACAACAAACTTGTACTATTATCCAGAGAAAAATTAACTACTGTAGACAGACAAAGTAGACAGATGTGTAAATTTGTGTGTTAGTTAAGATTTTGTTGATTTTAAAAATATACATATCGTACTCTGGCAGAATGCAATAAAGTTACAGAATGTAAACCAGTAAATGTGTACAATTAAGCAATAAGACAAGACCAGGGTTCCATTAGTGTTCTGTTAATCACCTTCTAGGAAGTAATGTGGCAAAGGCATAACTCAGCACTACATGACCCAGGGAAAGCCTCATTGCTAATATAAAGTAGGTATTTCAAAACAGAGTTGTATCCTGTTTAGGATATGATAAGACTCAACATACAGTATATATGTTTACCTAACTTTAACATAGGCCTAATAGGATTTTTAAAGCCAATCAGAAGCTCTATTTCACCAACCCTTTTCATAATAACTATATAATAACTGGGGAGGCGCTTTCTCCCATAGGAAACCTGGAGTGAAGGAAATCTGGCATGTGTTGCGCCATTATAATCCGTGAATTATGCGGCGAACATGTATAATTTCCTCCCTCCCATGTGTCCTGTCCGCTCTTCTCTTCCTGCGTGCTGCCAGCCCTGCTCTTCAGTGCTGCACATTGCCGACACTCCCAGTCAGTGATAAACTATTTTTCTTTTTAACTTTTTACTGGCTGCACAGATTGGGCATTAAAAAAAAAGTAAAAGCCTGTGTTCTTTCAAAAGCAGCTACAGGCGGACCATGCGAAACCCCACGGTCTGTGATGCGACTCCATGAGGGTTGTCTATTTTATTTAATTATTGTGGCGAGGAAACGCTCCCAGCAGTTTATTAAGCAATATACCATGACAGGGAGTGGGTATACTGGTGGATTTACCATGCCTGGTGTGGTTTGGCCACGAGGCACAGCGCTGAGTGACTTAACCACACCAGAAGTGGTAAATCCACCCATATACCCACTCCCTGTCATGCTATATTGCTATTATACAATGTTCAACTTTTTTTGTTTTTATAGTGATATAAAACATTTACAGTGGGTATACCGAAAGATTTATCATGGTCATGTGATGTGTTTTGTCCAGTGAGGTTACAGGATTTTCATACCCCACTGTATAATATAAAATAAAGGCTGGGTAGGGGAGTGTAAAACTCGAATTTTACACACCCTCGGGGTGGGATGCCTTATTAAACCCCTCAAGCTTTGCTCTCGTGGTTTATGTGGCATCCCATCCCTTGAGGGGTGTAAAATCTCATTATAACCCCCTACCCACCCATTATTGTACATTTAACATACAATACATCATCAATAAAGTTGGCTACTGTATATCTTTATACCTTTTACTGGATCAACATGTACATTTCAGTACACTACTTCTGGGTATGCACAGGGCCCTACTTCATCATAAGAAGACAGGTTATGTGTAAAACCAACCAAAGGTATCATACCCCACCTACAGTACTTTGTATTTCTGTACAAGGACTAACATGCCTAAACTCACTCCTACAATACATTTAACTTTTTATTTATATCAGGTTTTAAGTGGATATTGCACAGATACAACATAGAACCATCAGATACACTATAACGTGAATTACAAGAGCATACAAAAGGAAAAATAAGAATTAACATTAAAAAAACTATAAAAGCACTTGACATGGCCAGCCCATCGGTGCAGCGGTTGGATTTCCGCTTGCGATGCTGGCGACCCGGGTTCGGGAACGGACCATAGAAGCTGGATGGCCGGCCAGGAGGAGAAGGATGGAACATCCCAAGGACTGCTCTCCTTCTCCGGCGGGGAGAGGGTGGGGAGTGTGTCTGGCACTCGACAGACCTCTGGCAGAGGCCGGGGGTAGTGCAGCGACTGGCACCGAGAATCCTCAGGGGGTGGGGCGAATGCAGGATGTCACTGCACATCCCCAACCCCAGAAAACCTCGAAAAAGAGCAACTGCTGGCCACCCTAGATGAAGCCCGCCACAGCTTCAATTAGCCTACAGGCTGGCCCTCCGACCTATCCTGTTGTGTGCGGCACTGGGAAGTCTAGTGCCGCAGCCCTGCCCTGGGGGTAACCCAGGGGGTATCGGAGAGTCGCGGCCATTGTGGAGGTGGAAGTCGTGGTCCGTGACCAGGCCAAGGTATCGGGCGGCTGGGGAGTAAACAGATTAAAAAAAAAAAAAAAAAAGACACGACATTTCATTGTAGCTTAAGGTCCAAATGAATTAGTTACATTCGTCATCCTAATTAATTTATGGACACAGGGAATCTGCAGATATATGCTGAGTGACCAATGAGGCAAAGTAGAAAACCCTTGTGGAATAAAGTATTACTGTGAAGAATGGCAGAAGGGACAATACATAATACCCAGCACATACATAGTAATTCAAATTGGTCTTTACGTTTATTAACCAAAGCAGTTAGCCTTTCCATCCTGTATATTCCTATCATAAGGTCATGCCACTGATCAATAGTTGGGACCTTTGACGTAAGCCATTTTCTAGTTATGACTTTTTTTGGCGTCAAAATACAGATATGGAGTAACTTTCTACTTGAGGCATTCCTGCATCCCTCTGGGTAATTGGTGAATAAAAAACGATTGGGTGTATGTGACAGGGTGACCCCTGTCATAGTGGACAAAACTGGGATAAACAAACTCCTTCCCCAAGCAGTTTATGTTTTGTATAATGTCCAACATGCTGGTTGGCTGGTTATAAATTAAGTACTGAAGTGCTTATAAAGCTTTCTGTGCATATTAACCTAAAACAAAACTAAGAGTACAGTTACAAAATAAGAGGGCTGTCTTAATATAAGAATAACAAAAAATGAAAATTACGTACCTACCATAATTCTTGATCCGTCTCTTGTATCTTCATCATTCATTACTGCTGGGTTTAAGCCAGATCGCACCACCATACAGGAGCTTTTGGAGAGGGAAGGGCCGGCGCCAATGGCACCACCATGACAGTGGCTTGCTGCGTGGTGTCGAGGGCAGCCTTTAGACGCCGAGAACTCCTCCTCCATCCCAGTTCTGTGCAGCCGGAGAGGCAGAAATAGATTATAGGAGTAGAGCGAGGCAAGGAGCCGAGGAATAGGAAATGGAAGAAAATAAACTGAAAAAGTATTAAGCTGAAGAGAGACAGAAAGAGAGAGAACCCTACCTTAAGTGACTACAGGACCTCAATCCTCAGGACGTTCTAAGGAAGAGAAAGTAAGAACAGGAAAAAGAAAGAAGCAGAGAAGGGGTAAATGGTGAGGAAGGAGGATTCTGTCCAGGTAAAACAGAAGACCACTGGCTTAAAATGTTCAAATCGCAGCAGGGACTGAAGATAAGGGAGCAAGGATCCCACCAGTTGGGGTTAAGAGTCCAAGGTTGGACTACAGGTCCTTACCGCTTTGAAGACAGTCTTCTCTTCCTCTCCATTTATCCAAAATTTTGAGCAACCCAGATTCTAGGCTCACAGCTGTCCCCAGAAAAGGAGCAGCGCCGCTCAGAAGAGTGAGACCTTACTTAGGGGTAGATGACAAAAACCTTTACAGTACCCTCATGGGGTACTGACATAGTTCCTATTTCCAGAGAAATATAGAACAGCCAAAAGAGAAAAAGAGAGAGGAGGAGAACTCCCGTGAACTCTCTTAGAACTGTATTGATCAGACAGTCATAGGGTGAATCCAGAAGATGAGGACCCCCTAACTGGGGGGACACCCTGTACATAAGAGAATCAGAGGAAGTTCCCTCAGAGGGTTAGGCGAGGCCCTCTCGCCATCCTAGGCGAACACTCTGACTTCAGGGAAGGGACAGGAGACTCTGAGGTACCAGGGAACTCAGCCCCAATTGGTCTCAAGGAGGGAGGGGAGAGCAGGGTGGGGAGACACCCAAGAACTGAGGGCCCATGAGGGAAAGTGGGCGAATCAGTAGTGAATGGTGAAGATACAAGAGAAGATCAAGAATTACGGTAGGTACGTAATTTTCATATCTTCCTTGTCAATCTTCACCATTCATTACTGCTGGGTGAGTACCAAGCCCCCCGGAGGGGGCCTGATGTTCAGCTCTGAGGGAAAACATCCCTCAGCCTCCTACTGGTAGAAAGCAGGAGGGAGAGACCCTAGCCAATAGACTGAGGCAGTCTAAGGCTGCTGAGGACGATGGGGTGTCCCCTGTGGCTGGGGGGGGGGGACGGAGAATGCCCCTAAAGAATCTTCCTAGCCCAGCGTGGAAAACAGACGGGTCCCCCGCAAAGCAGAGGAAGTCACCCTATGCCGGGCAATGGGTGACAGTCTGGACAGACGAAGCCATGCCATCTGCCTTATGCAGATCGCTGTCCCTGCCAGTCTGGAAGCCACCTCACTGGCATCATAAGACGCTCTTGCCTGGTGCCTTGCAAGTTCCAGACCCTGTGCAGAGAGAGCAATGGCTTGTCTGGACTGCTCTGTATTTTTATTTATTTAGTTTTTGTTAACCGGGTAAGTGCACTAGCCAGCAAGTGACTGTTTTCAGGCACGACCCGGGAGGTACAATTACAATACAGACAGAGTACAACCAGAATTCATTGAAACACCAAAAACAATTGAAAACAGAGAGAGATACATATGGCACTGCAACATATAGGAACAATAATAAAGAAAAATACATTTTATCACTGTATCCAAGAAACATACTCATAATGTGAATAGTGGAGGACGGTAAGGCAGGAGAGGAGAGCAATATGAGAAGACACAAGACAGGTCAGAGGGATGGGAGAGAGAGAATAAGAGGCGCGTCCAGATCACGGCAACAGCGGGGAGAGGTACCAACCTGCAGCTGGGCTTATGGAGCCACAAGCGGCAGGCGAAGAAAGGGTGGCGGGGCGGCAGAAGCGGCATCAGCGGTAGGAGGAAGAGTGTGAGGCGGGCGGTGGAACCGAAAGGCAGCAGGCAAGGAGGTGAGTAAGTCGGTGAGAGGGGATAGAGCGGGAGAGTTACGACAATAGCTGCGAAGCCAGTCGCTTTGAGCTGCGGGAACTGAGAGACGGCAAGGTAGGAAGGAGGAGTCGGTAGACGGCAACAGCGGTGAGAGGTGGGAAAAGTACAGCCGGGGTCGGGAGCCGAAAGACAGCCAGGCATGGGTGAGAATGTGGTAAGAGGGGAAGAAGCGGAGGAGTTACGGCAATAGCGGCAAAAGTGTCAAAGTCAAGTCAACCGGTGGAACCGAGAGACTGCAGGCGGGGAAGGAGGGGTGGTGGGTGAGACTGTGGGAATAAAGCGGTATAAGAAGAAAGGTGACAAAGTGCAGCAGAAGGATGGAGACTTGAGAGGGGCATGGATAGGGTAGGAGCAGGTAGAGGTGAGTTTGGTGGGGAGAGGAAACAGGGGGAAGAAGATAGAACAGAAGGGGGGAGAGAGAAACAAAGGGGAGAGACAGAGCAGCGAAAGAAAATCATGGAGTAGAAAATAGCAACTAACAATTATCGACATCTAACATTAGACTTGAATGACAAGCAGATTGAGACAGCATTAATTACAAGGCTAAGGTAAAACATTAATTACGAGGAATAGTATAAAACCACTACTTGTATAAACAACAGTGCTATCAATGAAATAACAGCTAGAGTGCAGTGCATCAGGTGGGGTCAAAGCAGACACATTTGTCCATAGTAGTGAGGAAGGTTCTTAGTTTTCTCTTGAATGTCTCATGAGTGGAGATATCTCTCAGGTCCTGTGGTAGCAGGTTCCAGAGGTGGGGGCAGCATAGTGAAAAGACTCATGCCCTTTTTAGTCCAACAGAAGGGGATGGAAAGTAATGTCTGATCAGCAGATCTGAGATTCCTTGTGGGAATGGCCGCGTAGTAGATCAGACAGGACAGCAGGCTTGGACGCCCTTAGGATGGAATCCACTAGGTTGTGCAAGTAGTACTGCCTGGTCGCGGAAGGAGAGAGCCAACCAAGGTCCTGATATAAAAGACAATGATGATGCAGTCGAGGTGCCTTGGTCATGATCTGCACACATTATTGAAGGTAGTATCCCAAAGTTGCAGTGAGGATTTTGTGGCTAAGACAGGATGGGACATTCCATATGTAAGGGTTGGCAATAGAATGCCTCGGGCTATCGCCAGTTTAGCAGCAGGGGTGAGAAGGTATTGGTCTTATAGGCAGCCCCAGTTTGCAGTTTACTGTATCAGGCATAGATGCCAGAACCTGAGCCAGCACTGACCACAGATGCCTGTTGTAGGCAGCGTGGTGTGCCTGATGTGAACTTATGCACATCAGCGCATGTAAGAGAAGACTCTTCATCCCCACGGTCGAATTCCTGCGGAATCCGGATCCGAGGGTCGATCGGTGCCAGGCGCCAAGGCCGGAAGGAGTGTCTAGGGACGCAAGCCTGAGGGTGGGTGAGGTAGAGAACCTACAGACTCGTGGGGCACAATACCATCTCCTGCAGTCTGCCGGGCTGGAGAAGGGGCGCTGGAGACTGCCAGGTGTGGATAGATGCCTGCTGGAAAGGGATTGGCCAGGAAGGCACCATGAGGTGGTGAGCACTGAATTCCACTGAGAATGCACGCGTCTGTTGTTCAGTATTGTCCCTGCGAACAAAGGAAATATGAGCTCCATGACCAACCTCAAAGGAACTGCTGATATTCAGTGAAATCAGCATCGGACAGATGGATTGAAGTTCCTCTTCATCTGTAGAGGAAGACGAGGAGAAGTGGAGCTCAGATGATCAGAAGACTCCTGCAGCGGGGAGGACAGGCGGAAGACCTGCTTGTCCATGGCCCTAACATAGGAAGGAAAGCCCGCTGCAGTAGCTCTGAATGTCTCCAAGGTTAAAGGCCCCATAGTACCAAAATGGCCTGGAAGAGAGGGAGTGTCTGCAGAGGAATGGGTGAAGGGCACCTAAGGGAAAGTGTCCGGCCTCTGCCGGGGCTCTGAGACCCAGGGAACAATGCCACCATGACTGGGGGCCCTGAGACCATGCCGGGTTGCAAAGAAGATATCTGAGAAGACAAACTCCGGAAGAACCCAGAAGGAGAGTCTCCCCTGTGACGAGCCTGGGGTTGCATAAGCCAGAAGGGCAACCCTCTGTGCTGCCACCCAAGAGTGCCTTTGAGCCCTCAAGGCAGAGGCGGGGTTCAGTACTGCGACTCCTCCCCAACCCCCGCAGGGCGGTGGTGGAATGTCGCCACTCCTCACCCCGACCTCTCAACCCCTTAGACTCCGAGGCAGCCCTTTTCCTCAAAGTCAGCGTGGGGGTCCCCCTTCCGCAGACCCCCTCGAGGGAGGCCACAGAAGCAGGGAACCCTGGCCCCTCCTGGGGGCCCCGGGCAGCACTAAAAATGGCAGCTGCCTGGGCCTCCGCAGAAGAGGATGCCCCCGCCCAAATTCCAGAACTATTACCACCAAGAAATCCCAGGCCACCCCTAGCCATGGAACCTCGAGAGGCAACCTGCTCCAGGAACTCAGGGAGAGGGATGCTGGCCACCTGACGCCACATCCCACAGAGGCCTCCGACTCCAAGGAGTTTGCTTGCCAGTCCGGTCCAATTCTGAATCGTTCTTCCGAGGAAGAAGGTGAGCAAAAGACCTCCAGAGAGCTACTCTGGGAGGCCCTGTCAGCGGCACTGCGAATGGCGCGCGCTGTGGGTCATGACACAGAACAAGCTCATGACGGCACCAGAATCCAGGTGGTGCCGATGGCACTGCCTGAGTCACCGGCGTCATGAACAAAACTGGAACCCAGGATGGCGCCACCGATGGCACCGCCTGAGCCACCAGCACCGCGAATGGTGCCGAGGCCCAGGGCGGCAGCGCCCACAGAGTCGCCCCAATCACTGGTGCCGTTCACAGCACTGGGATCCAGAGTGGCACCAAGAATCCACCAGTGCTGGGCGCTGCAACAGAGGGCTGCGACACTGGTGGAGTCTGCACCTCCGTGGAGGTGACTGCTGGGCGGTGCCAGCGACGCGACTCTGCAGGGAATCACTCTGTTCCCCTGGCACCGAAGAAGAAACCTCCTCGACAAGGCTGAAAGTGGAGGAGTCTTCCTCCTCGCTGGGCTGTACAGACCTCGGAGGGGACCCAGGGGAAGGATCTAGAGATCTGGCCTGGGAGGCCCGCAGGTGATGTCGTCCTCTGAAAGTCGGCGAAGCCCTGCTGATCTTGAACGCACGGATTTCCAGTATACAGTGGTCCATGGAAAAACAGGTGTCACAGTGATCCACATCATGGTTGGGTCCCAGGCACCGAAGGCAAACATCATGTCGATCCGTGATGGAAAAATGCCAGCTGCATGGGCACCGATGCATAAGGGCACAGCCCGCTTGGATTTGGCGCTTAGCCCCAGATCGGACATGATGCAAAAATACAGGCTACTCACCTGTAACAGGAGTTCTAGGAATGGTGTATGTTGTTCATCCACACTGTCTGGCAGGTTCCTTGCGCTTTAAATCTTGCCAGAGGTCTTCAAGCTGGCTCCTCCCACCCACCCGGGTGGTAAAACTCTCGGCTCTGCCCCATGATGCCAGAGCTAGCCCGCTGAAAGCCAGGTTGTGCGTCGAAGCCGGGGAGGTCGGGTGGGTCCTGTGGATGAACAACATATACCATTCCTAGAACTCCCGTTACAGGTGAGTAACCTGTATTTCTAGGGACATGGATATGTTGTTCATCCACACTGTCTGGCAGACTCCTAGCAGTTCTCCGGGAGGAGGAAGGCAAGGCGCACACCCCTGATACTTACTTGGGAAATAAGGACTGGAGAACCGAGGCCCCAAAACCAGCATCCCGGCGTGACTCAAGGTCAATGTGGTAGTGGGTGATGAAGTTATGTGCTGACTTCCAGGTAGCAGCCCTGCAGATTTCCTGGATAGGGACGTCCCTGGAAGCAGCTACCGATGCAGTGGTATGGCGGGCAGAATGAGCTCTTATCCCTCTGGGAGGCTCCATGCCCGCCAACCTATAGCAGAGATCTATGCAGGAGGTGACCCACCTGCCTATCATCCGCTTGGCTGCAGGTCTGCCAGGTGCGGCTTCAGCGTAGGTGACAAACAGCTGGCGAACCTCTCCCCGAACTTCAGCCATCCACTCCTTATAATAAGCGAGTGCTCTTCTAGGGTCCAAAGTATGGAGCCTATATTCAGGCCTCCGGTGTGATTGGGGTAGAACACCGCAGAGTCAATACCTGGTTAAGGTGAAATTCGACACCACCTTCGGAAGGAATTTCGGGTGGGGCGCAGGACAACCTTGTCTCTGTGGAAGACCAGATAAGGAGACTCGATGGAAAGCACCTGGAGCTCTCCCATCCTTCTGGCTGACATGATAGCCACCAAGAAGGCAGTCTTCCACGACAGGCGGGAGATATCGCACCTGTGCATTGGTTGAATAGCCTGCCCATGAAGCTTAGCCAATACCAGCAGTAGATCCCACGGAGTGGAGGTTCTCGCACGGAGGATGTGATCAGGCCTTTGGAAAGCCCAACCCTTCTCCTGCACCGACTGCTTCCGGCCCGCGCCCGGTAGGCGAGATAGGCTGCCGAGTACACCTGGAGGTGATGGACCAAAGCCCTTGCTGAGAAAGGGACCACAGGTAGTCCAGAATGCTTGCCAAGGAACAGGAGGAAGGGTCAGACCCTTGCCCTGACACCAAATGGAAAATCTCTTCCATTTGAAGGTGTAGCATTTTCTGAGTCGCCTCCTTCACGGGACGCCTCAACGGCGTTGAGGACCTCGTCGGAAAGACCCAAGGCCTGGAACTCTGGCCGCTCAGGAACCAAGCCGTCAGGTGCAGGGACTGAAGGTCCAGATGGAATACCTTCCCCTGATTGACTAAGATCAGGTCCGGGCGGGCTGGAAGCCGCCTCGGAGCCTGGAGCTGAGACTGAGGGAGATCTGGATACCAGAACTGCAGGGCCAGTCTGGGGCTACCAGAATTACCTGCGCTTATCCCTCCTCGCCTTGAGAAGCACCTTGGATCAAGGAAATGGGGAAAAGTAGAAGAGACCTGGGGTCCCACGGCCTCGAGAAGGCATCCCCTGCGAACCCTGCTGAGGGGCGGGCATAGAAACAGTCTCAACCGCATTCTCCATGGGCAAACAGGTCCGCCTGAGGCGTGCCACAGTGGGAGAAGAGATCTTGCTACCTCCGGCAGGAGAGACCACTCGTGAGACGCAGCCCCTATCCAGCTTAGGGCATCGGCCAGGGGTGTTGAGGCTCCTGCCACGTGAATGGCAAAGAGATCCGCCTCCAGGCTGCGCTGAGTGACCAAATGGAGAGTTTCCCTGCACAGAGCATGGGCGCATACCACCCTGGCGGTTTAGATAGTACATGGTTGTGGTATTGTCCATCTGGACCTGAACCAGTTGACCCGTAGAAGCGGAGGCGCAGGCGGTGAGGGCTAGATGAACCGCTCCAAGCTCCAGCAGGTTGATGTGGCATCGGGACTCCCAAGGGGACCAGAGGCCGTGTGCTCTGTGCTCCCCCAGATGGGCACCCCAACCCATTAGAGAGGCATCGGTCGATAGAGAGACCGTCAGCTCGGGCGGACAAATGGGATGCCCTCCTGCAGATGTGCTGGAATGGTCCACCACTGGAGAGCGTTCCACATCCCCTGGGTCACTGTCACTAGCTGATCCAGCGGATCGAGCGCTGTGACCACTGGCTGGCCAGTCCCCATTGAAGGGGACGCATGTACCAGCGGGCCCAACAGACCATGCTGGTGCAGGCCGCCATGAGGCCCAGGAAGTCCTGGGCAGGGCGCGATTGCCTAACCAGAAATGATTGGGCAAAGGAGGAAAGAACCTCGGCCCTGTCTGCGGGAGCCGTGCTCTGGCTCGAAGAGAGTCGAGCTCTGCCCCGATGAAATGTATCACCTGCTTTGGCATGAGTTCTGACTTGGCCTCGTTGATGAGGAGGCCAATCTGAGAGCAAACCTGGAGGGCCAGATCTCTGGACCGCTCCACCTCTGCTCTGGAGGGGGCTGCAATCAGCCAGTCGTCCAGGTAGGGGTACACCTGGACCCTTCAGCGCCGCAGGAATGCTGTCACCACTGCCATGCATTTGGTGAAGACCCTGGGAGCTGGGAGAGGCGAGCATGGCCGGAACTCGTGAAGGGATCCCTCCGCTGCAGTGGAGGAATCTCTGATGAGACGGACGGATTGGGATGTGAAAGAATGCGTCCTGGAGGTCCAGGGAACCGAACCACACGCCTCGTTCCAAGGATGGTATTATCTGAGCCAAAGTGACCATCCTGAAGGTCCGATACCTTAGGAACCTGTTCAGGTTGTGCAGGTCGAGAATGGGGCGCCAGCCCCCCGTCTGTTTTGGGACCAGGAAATACCTGGACACAAACCCCGGGTCTGGAGGAGGATCCGCCACCTTCCTGATCACCTCTTTTTCGAAGAGCAGGGCAATATCGGCTCGGTGGGCCAACAGCGAGCTGCGGGACCCCGTAGCCCACCATGGGGCGGCAGCTCGAAAAGGTGGGGTCTGCTCAAACTTTCAAGCAGGCCTTTCTTACCACCTCAACACCCAGCGGTCCGTGGTGATAGCGGACCAGGTGGAAAGGAAGTGGGGAGCCGTCCCCGAGGGGAACCCAGGGAGTGATGAGGCTGGGGCGACACCCCTCAACCCATCACTGGGCAGGCTTGGAGGAGGGACCGGCCGAGGGACCTCCTGGGCCTTTACCTCCCTGCTTCCTGTTGGAGGAAGCCACGGGCTTGGGTTTGGGATGCCAAGCGCGAGCCTGCTGGCCCTGATGCTGGTGCTGTTGGGCTGGACGAGCCGCAGGCGCAGAAGGACGAAAGGGCTTGTGCTGCTGCTGTCAGCGGCCTTTGTCCTTCTGGGCGGAGGTGACCGAGTCAGGGTGGCATTAGACTTTCGATCCGCTGGAGGTGACCTTCCACTCCAGGGCTGAAGAGAGGTCGGTCCCAAGAAGGAAACATCCGCCAATTTGTGCTGGGTATCCGCCGTAAAGGTGGATATCCTCAGCCATGCCCTGCGGCGCATGGCCACTACGGCCGCCACTGATCTGGCACAGGAATCCCCTATGTCCAGAGCTGTCTGGAGCTGCTGCTTCGCCACTGCCCTATCCTGGTCCCAGACCTGCCGGACCATGGTCTGGAGGTCGGCTGGGAGATGAGGGATCACCTCATCCAGGGAGCCCATGAGGGTGTGGGAGAAGTGTGCCATCAGCAGGGCCGAGCTGGCCTGGCGGAGGCAAGGAGGATGCAGCATACACCCTGCGGCGTAGTCCAGCTTTTGGACTCCTTGTCGGGTGCTTGTCCATATCCCTGGTGTTCCCAGAATGCCGGAGCGCTGTTGGTGACCAACCCTCAGCAGAGGGTGCTCAAAACCGGGCAGAGAGCCGGTGGGGACCGCATACAGCCTGGCCGAGGGGCGTATGACAGGAAGCAGGCCGCTGCCTAAGCTCCAAGGCTGGGCCGACAATGGCCTCAGCCACAGGAAAGGCCTCCGTGGGTGAATCCCCTCGGTCCAGTATCTCCATCAGGGGATACTTGGCCCGCTTGGACACAGGCTCGAGCTGCATCCCGGTGGACTCCGAGATGAGCCGAAGCAGACCCATAAAGGACGATGGGCTTTCGTCCAGTGACTGGCCCCGGAGGACTCCAGGTCATCCTGCCTGGAGAATAGGGAGGAGTCGTTGTTGGACTCC
The DNA here is from genome assembly GCA_016271365.2 of Neoceratodus forsteri. Classification (NCBI taxonomy): domain Eukaryota; kingdom Metazoa; phylum Chordata; order Ceratodontiformes; family Ceratodontidae; genus Neoceratodus; species Neoceratodus forsteri. Next base: position 1,423,008,092 of record CM028129.1, read on the forward strand.
GAAGAGTCCGCGAAGAACTGCCTAGGGCCTGAGCCACCCTCCACCTGCCGAGGACGGTCGGGAGTGAGGGTGACAGACAACCTGTGGGCAGGCCTTGAGCCGACCGAGGATCCTTGGTCAGTGCCCCTGATTTCGGTTGTGGAGGCGGAGGTTCCACCACAATAGTGGGGCAAGCAAGCTGAACAACCGGCCCGGACATGGGCATCTCGACTGCAGCGAGAGGCTGCTTCGGCCGACTGGGTGACAGCCACTTGATGGCTGGGGAAGGCATCGGAGTCGACTTAGCCCCGGACAAAAGTAACTGTTGCCACATCAGCTCCTCATAGCGTCGACGCAATTTGCACCGAAGCCTCTCCTCATCCGAGGAGGAAGACAAGGAGGAGCGGCGTCGCCGCTCACCTCGGTGCAGAAACTGAGACCGCCAATGTCGGCAGGATCGGCTGGATCGAGAAGAGGTCTGAGACCGAGAACCTCGGTGTGTCCGAGGGCGGGCCTGGGAGGGAGCAGGGGACACCCACTCCTCCCTCTGCTCGGACGTCTTAACCGGGGACTGCTGCACTGATGGCGCAGGTAAATCCTCGGTTTCCACCGGGGGAACCGGCGAAGATGGGTTGTCAGCCTCACCAGTCGACAAACCGTCCGGCCAGGTTGAGAAAATCTCGGCAGCACGTCGGCCAGCTATCTCGCCGGCTGACCTGACGGGACGCCATGAAGCCAGCAGCAGCCTTAGCCGCAACCTCGACCGAAGTCGACGGTCGGCTGTCCGGGGAAGGGGACCTCTCCCGCTCCCACAAACGCCGACGATGGGACTTACCCTTGGGATCCTTCTTCTTGGACCGAGAGGAATGTCCCGATGGCCCCTCTCCCTTCGTGGAAAGGGAATGGCAAAGTTCCTTGAACAAAGCAGAATCGAGGTACCCAAAGGCTGGATAATGCGCGACCAAGGAGGAGAAGATGGCCTGGGCCATCTCCTCCTCGAGAAATCATCTGCTTGAGGTGCTCAGCTGAGCCAGCCGCCCCGCGTAACTGGCAGCCTCTCTTCGACTTAACCGGCGGCAGTGCTTCTCGGGTGCCCAAGCTTCAACCGGGCAGCGCGTCCTCCAAGATGTGGCCGAGACGAACAGCAAGATTCGCAGGCCTGCGGATCGTGTTCTAGGCCGAGGCAGTAGACGCACGTGGAGTGCGGATCCGTCCTGGACATCATCTGCCTGCACGGGCACCGCCGAAAACCGGGAGTTGATTTGTCCATTGCAGCCACGAGTGAAAAGGAAGACCGACGTCTTGAAAATTTTAAAACGAGTTTCAGACGAACCGAAGAATTAGGATCCAGTCTAACACGCAGAGCGTTAATGAGGGAACCTGAGCTTCGAAGCGGTAAGGAAGATCTGGCGTCATGGGGTGAAGCCGAGAGTTTTACCACCCAGGTGGGTGGGAGGATCCAGCTTGAAGACCTTCCGGCAAGATTTAAAGCGGCAAGGAACCTGCCAGACAGTGTGGATGAACAACATATCCATGTCCCTAGAAATAACAATTAAACAGCAAAAGATCCCGGCGCTGTTGAAAAAGTAAATGAAACAGTCTTACCGGCTTCAACGGCATCGGAATGGCAAACCGGGATGAAGGAGAATAAAGAGTGGCATCGACAACTTGACTAGGCCTAAGTGGCACAGTAGAATGTTCTCGCAGCAGTCGTAGCAGGTATGGCCTTGACAGCAGGAGAAACAGAACCGGGATGGAGGAGGAGTCTACGAGTGCCTAACATGCGCCCTTGTGCACTACGCGGTGCATCACTCTCGTGGGCAGTGCCGACTCCTCCTCCAAAAAAAAAGCTCCATGGCAGGTGCAATCGACTGCTTACACCCAGCAGCAATGAATGGTGAAGATTGACAAGGGAAGATCTTGTGTCTGCTTTTTCTATATGTTAGCAGCCCCCTTCTAAGATATATTCTGCAGCAGACAGCATGAGGTAATTTGACAATGCAGGAGAGTTTAGGAGAGCGCAGAATGTTCGGACCTCGGGTCTGACCTTTAACAAACTTGTAAACAAGTTATGTAATGCTCCAAGTGGTTGCCAAATAATTGTTCTCCATGGAGCAACAGTGGCCCCTAGTGGCTAGTTTTGTTATGTCTGTTGTTAATCAAAAGGGCAGTGGAAAATTTCTCCAACTTCTAGTGAGCTTATAAAAAGCCCCACCTCAGTGCTGAGATAGGATAGACAGGGTGGTCAGTTGAATACTGATTGAGGAAGGTGAAAGACCTCCTTGTAGTGTGTGCTTTCACACTGATTTATGCTAGGCTGAAGAAAAGCCTTGGTAACTGCTGAAGCTACGCAGTTGTCTGATTTACCAGTTTGTTCTGTATATTTTACTTGATGAAAATAAAATGATAAATGCAACCATGCATTTTGTATGCACCTGACTTGTGGTCTGCCTGTAATTGTGTTATCCTAAACCCACACCCAGTGACAATGTAAGCCGGGTGTATTTAACCTGGCCTTCACAGACATTGCCTTCTGAAAGACTGTTTTGATTTATAGTGTGTATAGTGCAGCAGCTGTTTATACTGTTATAAGCTTGCTATTTTATTATTTTATGATTTTCCATTGTATGTTATGTATAACTGTGCATGCTGTACTTGTGTACGTTTCCTTCTTACTCTGTGTATTTTATCTGTACGGCCAGAGCATCCGGATTGGGTGCCTTAAAATAAAATCTTGCCTTGCCTGAATGGGAATTGTAAAATATCTGATAAAGCCCCTGTATTCCTGTATAAAAGGGCGGAGCACTGCACACCAGAAGATATGGCAAAGATTAGCTAGGGAGTGTCCACTAATTCTTCCAACAGGTCAACTCCTCCCTGTAAATATTTTGCCTGAATGACTTGGGTTTTAAAATAGCAAATGGTAATCTTCCAGGAGAATTCCTTCCATAAGAAAGATACTGTACCTAAATGAAAAATCTCAAATGTCTTTCCCAGATTAAATCCTCCAAACGAAAATTCAAGTCAGACTCCCACATGGACCGTACTGTCCACAGAGAATCCTGCCCCAGAAAGGTCAAATAAGAAATCCTATGAGTTAAAGGTGCTTTCCCATCTAGGGCTTGTCTCAATATATCCTATTCTGGGGAGTGGGTGAGGTCTGCAGGGATGCAGGGAGCAAAGTTTTGATAAAGATAGTCGCTTGGAGGTATCTAAAGTGATCCTGAGGGCAGATGCAATGTTGTACTAAATCCCCAAACAGTAACAGACTACCATCCCTCAGGAAATACCACACCAGCTCGATACCCAGTCTTCCATATCTATGAAATCCCAAGTCCAATCAAGTTGGTAAGATGCTAAAATGCCTTACCTATCCGTCCCTTCTATCGCCTCACTCCTCGCCTCTTTACTAAATCTTTCTTTCTCCCTCAACTCAGTAATACATAAATATTTTTTATACAAGTCTTCTGATTGTTGCATTGTTCCTATGTACATTTTTACCTATTTATAACAGCTGCTTACCTCAACTTGCATTACTACCTGTTAATATTGCATTTATGTACTTTTGCCTGTACTCTCCCTCTGTTCCCCTCCCCCCAGAACGCATCTGGAAACGAGCACTTGCTGTTCACTATGTTCTCCCTGGTAAAACTTTCAATAAATAAATCTCAAGGCAGAGTCTATCTTCATCCTAGGAGGAAGAGCGTCGACGCCACCTTCCCGAATGTCGAGAGTGGGAATGCTGATGTCGATGTGGGCTGCTCGACTCGGGACTTTGGGATCGGGACCGCGACCTCAACCATTGGGGCCACCAATGACGGGTCTCGGAGGGAGCTGGCGAAAGCCGAGGATCCTCCAGGTTCACTGAATCCTAAGGAGAATGGAGCGGATCAGCATGCTGGTCCAAGCCTCCCTGGAGGTAACAGGCAGGACTGGATTCCTGAGAGGAGATATCAGCTTCACCCTAGCGACAATGGTTGGACCAGCTCAAAATATCTCGACAAGTTGGTCAACAGCATCTCGACCAACTGGCCCTATTAGGAGACCATGAAGCCAGCAGCCTGGGCCGAAAGATGAGCCATAGTCGTGAAACCTCCATAGGAGCATGGGAATCCTAGGCAGGCAAGGAAAATTTTGTTTTTCTGTCGCCCAATCCCGGAGGCTCTGGGTGCCAGACAACAAGAACAAACTATCAATATAATAATATAAAACAATAATATATAACTATACATAAATCTGATATATATATATATATATATATATATATATATATATATATCTAAAAGCTGATACTCAACAAATAAGCTGGGTGCTCAGGGTGGACTAATGCCTAAGGTCCGGGAAGGCCTGATTAAACAGGAAGGTCTTAAGGTGGGCCTTAAAAATCTCAACTGAGGGGGCCTCCTGAATAGATGGAGGCAATGAATTCCACAGGACGGGGCCGGCGACACTGAATGCTCTGTCGCCGGAGGTTGTGAGTCTCGTCCTGGGAATTGCCAGGAGGCCCTTAGATGAGGACCGGAGGGGGTGGACCAGGACAGCAGGCGTGAGAAGGTCTGACAAGTAATTGGGACCCAGCCCATGTAGGGCTTTAAAGGTCAGCAAGTCCACCTTGAAAGAGAATCCTCCACTTAACTGGCAGCCAGTGTAGTTCACACAACACGGGAGTAATTTGACAAAATTTAGGCTGCCCAGTGAGCAGCCTAGTGGTCGCGTTCTGCACTAGCTGCAGCCGGCGAAGGTTCCCTCCAGAGACTCCGAGGTAGAGCGCATTACAGTAGTCAAGTCTGGATGTTGCGAAGGCATGTACCAAGGTGGGGAGGTCCATAGACGGAACTAGGGGCTTAACCCTGGCAATATTCCTAAGGTGGTAAAAGCTGGTCCAGACAATGGATGACACCTGAAAATCAAATGACAATCCGCTGTCGAAGGTCACGCCAAGGTTTCCACCCTAGAGGAGGTCGTCAGTGGCACAGATCCCAGGAATAAACCGGTATCGGCGCCAGAGGACAACCTGTTCCGCTTTCTGTTCGACTCTACCACCAGTACCTCTGTCTTGTTAGGGTTCAGTCGCAACCAGCTGGAGGACATCCAGTCATTTATCTCCATGAGGCAGCTGTTTAGTACTTCCACCACACTAGAAGTTCCTGGGGCAAAAAGAGATACAACTGGGCATGGTGGGCAATGAAGAGCAGACCGTGCTTTCTAATGAAGCTCACCCAGGGGCAGCATGTACACGACAAACAACACTGGTGACAAGACCTAACCCTGAGGTACTCCGCATAACAGGAGGCTAGAGGCGGATGAGAAATTCCCCATCCCTACTCGTTGCCTCCTGTTCGTCAACAGTACTCAAACCAGCAGATGACCGAGCCAGTGAGCCCACAAAATTCCCTCAGACAGTCGACAAACACAATGGTCTACTGTGTCAAAGGCTGAAGAGAGATCGAGATGGATTAGAATTGTCCCTCCTCAATCTCTAGCCCTGAGGAGGTCACTGTGCATTCAAGCAGTGCGGTTTCAGCACTATGCCTCAGATGGAAACCAGACTGGAATGGCTGGCAGAGATCAAAAGCCATGAGGTGCTCCTCAAGTTGCTGCACCACAACCTTCTCAACATCTTTTCCCACAAATGGGGACGTTGGAGATTGGATGGTAATTAGCCTTGATGTCAGGGTCGGTGATGGTCTTTTCAAGAGGGACAAACCAATTACCTCCTTTAAGGCATCTGGAAAAATCCCTCTGTCAAAGAACACTGGACAATAAAAGCGAACACAGAGGCCAACAGTTTCGACATCTCATCAAGAAAGCGTGTCGGCACTGGAGTCCAGCTCACAATATGCGTGCTTTAACCTGGCAGCAACCTCGGACACCTCCACTGGTTTAAACTCCCCCCAACTAGGCGGAGGGCTCTCTGGACAATCTAGATGATCACTGTAGGCCGCTGTAAGGCTCAATGGCGGCACGCCCCACCAGATAGTGGATACCCTGTCCGAGAAGAATTGAGCAAATTCAGGCCCGAGTGCTTGCGACCCCATGATCAACGGTGAGACTTCTTTTTAGTCTCTATTTTAGATTTTATGTCCGAAGAAGGTCCCTGCCCAAGTGTGGAATGGACTGCCACAAATCTATAAATGCCCTGAGAGGCAAGCGCCTAAGGAAGCGGCAAAAAGGTTGACGCCAAAGAGGCATGCTTCATGGCTGGAGCCACAGCCTCTTCAAATGCCGCAGCTGTTCAGCGGACCCCGCAGCAGGAGACTTCCTGATGAGTGTGTCTTGATTTAACAGGAGGATCCCATTCATCAGGGTGCCCTAGCAGAAGCTGAGTGTGCCGGTCTTCCAATGTTGTAGGTTACAAGATGCGACACAGGTCACATGACTGAGGATAGTGTTAAGGGCCTAGGCTGTAGACGCATGTGGAGTGCGGGTCCATCTGGGACACCATCTTTCCACATGCACATCTTTTGAATCCTGGTGCTGACTTAGAGTTACCCATCATGCATGAGGTGAAGGAATCACTTGAAGACAAACAGAATCGCAACGCAAACGTTTTTGAAGCAAAGGGCCTACTTGGCATGGACAGCGGTAAGGAGGGACTCTTCTTATTCCAGCGGAAAGAAAGATCTGATGTCAAGAGGCGGTGCCAAGGGAGTTACCACCTGGGTGGGTGGGAGGAGCCAGCTTGAAGACTTTCTGGCAAGCCTTAAAGTGAAAGGACACTGCCAGAAATGTGGATAAGCACAACATATCCACATCCCTAGAAACAAAGATTTCCCTGGTAATAGGTAAGGACAGAAGGGGTATTTTTTTTATTATTTCTTTTTATTGAGTATATATTGAAAGAAAAGAGCATTTGCATTGATTTACAAGGCAGTCTCAAATATAAAAACAATGTTTTACAGTGTACAGTCCAGTTGATTCCTGAAGGTACAGAAAACAAAAAAAAAGTTAATCAAGAACATAATGGTTCTCTGTTAATATTCTAACCAGCAATGCAATAGTGTATACATTTTTGTACTATGGAACAAATTCCTTATTTTGTTGCATTATATTCAAGACTGAGGGTTGCCATTTAATCTGAAACTGTTTCTGTGTTCCATGCAAATACGCAGTAATTCATTCCATTTGATATGTGTCATTAACAAACTCCTGCCAATCCATTCCCCCAACTCTTTTACCTCCCACACTGGTGACCTCGGACTCTCTCCAGTGTAGCCTCTCAATGCAACCTGGTTCCAACCTGCCCGAAACCCTCCAGCACTGACTCCCAACATGGTTCCATCTCCACTCCTCGTCCCCCAGCAGCAGGACCGCCTCTTCCTCTGGCGCCCAATCTAGAATCCAAATGAGCGACCAGGGAGAGTTGGAGAGAGTGTCGGTTGTGTACTGGAAAGGCCCGGCATTGGACGTGAGGGCTGATCCCTGGGCTCATCTTTGCCTACCAGGTGCCAGGGATTTTCACTTGTTCCGCCACCGGTTTGGTCATGCTGTGGCATCAGTGTGTGGAGGGCACACTCCTGTCCCCTCCCGCTGACACTGTGCCCCCAATGGTTGCCCCCACCAAGGAGTGTGGTACCCCCAGCCTCTGCTAAGAGCCGCCACCTGGCGGAGAAGTCCCCGAATCCCACCCCAGAAGAGGAGAGCAGTCTAACGGATGCTCAATCCTCTCCTTCCCCACGACCCCCGATGGCCCAAGCTTGTTTCCGAACCTTCGTCACCGGTGTGGCGCGAGGTGTGGAGTCCAGCGCCTTAACCCTCAGCGCCACCAGGATGGTCTGCCAGTCCATTCTAGTAGGCATTATGTGTTGCTTCCACTTTCTAGTAATCGTTCTTTTGACTGCTTATATATACACAGGGCCATAGACTGAGAACTATAAGCTACGTGTTGGGGGCGGGGATGAACAAAAGCACCATTTTGGGGCGAATGGTTCTGAAAGCACAGATACATATTCCACCTGATCTTGAAAATCCATCCACTATTCAATTAATTTAGGACAAGACCCAAAAATGTGTAGTTAATCTGCATTTTGAGTTCCAGACTCCCTCCAACACATCCCGTGTCTGGGGTAAAATTTTTCATTCTCACAGGTGTACAGAAATAACAGGAGCAACATTTCCAGGTGAATTCACACCAAGTATCTGAGGAAGTTATCGTGACCGTTAAATGTGCATATTTATACCAATCTGTATCTGACACTGCCATAGATAAATCCTGAGTCCATTTTTCTAAAATGGTGTATGTTGAGTTGTGACTGGGTCACTCCTGTCATAGTGGACAACACTGAGATAAGTTGAAACCCCTTCCCCAAGCAGTTTATATGTTTTGTATAATGTCCAACTTGCTGCTTGGTTGGTTATAACAAAACTAAGAGTACAGTTACAAAATGAGAGGGCTATCTTAACATAAGAATAATAAAACATTTGTGTTTGCTTTTTCTAGATGTTAGCAGCACTCTTTTAAGATATATTTTGCAACAGACAGCATGAGGTAATACGACCCTGCAGTAAAGTTTAGAAGTGCACAGAATGTTCTGATCTCGGGTCTGACCTTAAACAATGCTGTAAACAACTTATGTAATGTGCTCCAGCTGCCAAATAACTGTTCACTGTGCTGCAACATTGGCCCCTAGTGGCTAGTTTTATGTTAAGTCTGCTGTTAATCAAAAGGCAGTAGAAAATTGTTTTTCCAACTTCTAGTGAGCTTATAAAGAGCCCTACACCTCAGTGCTGAGAGAAGATAGGGTAGTCAGTTGAATACTGACTGAGGAAGGTGGAAAACCTCCTGGTAGTGTGTGCTTTCACACTGTTTGATTTATGCTAGGCTAAAGAAAAGACTTAAATGCTGTTGAAGCTAAGCAGTTGCCAGACATACCATTTTTGTTTTCTGTATATTTTTCTTGATGAAAATAAAATGATAATCGCAACCATGCGTTTTTTATGCACCTGACTTGTGGTCTGCCTGAAATTGTGTTATCATAAACCCACACCCGGTGACATGAGTCAGACAGATATTCCAACAAACTCCGATAAAAAAAAAAAAGTCCTATTAAATGTTCCCATTGTTTTCCTGCTTCAGCATCCAATAGAAGGCTCAGTAGTAACGGCATAGATTCTGGAAGCCGTGTTCTAGCTTTAGTTTTATGTAATAGATAAGTATGAATCTGTAGATATCTAAAGTGACCTCTTCCTACCAACCCATATTTTACTTGGAGAGATGCAAAAGGAATCATCCCAGCTTTATCCAGAAGGGGTATTTTTCATGGTAAAAACTATAAGTGGTGCTTTATTTTTTTCATGTGCATATGTGTGCAACAATGAGACGGTGTGGTGACCGGGAAACAACATTTAAATGAATGTGTTTTTCTCCCCCCTCAGGCCTCCGATCCAGACCTCCCTTCAACCTACCACCAATACCCCGATCTTGTCCTTCGAGATCTTGCCAGCCAGTAACCCTCGTACCCCTTCCAGACCAGCCACAGCACACAGCTGTGCTGCTCCTTCAACTTACCTCTCAAGGCGGAGGTCACATTTCAGCTCCTTGGGCATGATGTTTCCCATGCTATCTGGCCACCCACAGAGGAGGTGTGGCTGGGAATATCTCCAGGGACAAGCTGCAGTGACCCAGAGTGGACAAGGCAGGCAGGTGGAGGAATCATCCTCTGATGTCAGCGCCCTTTTTAACCCCTTCCTCCCCTCAGGAGCATGGTGATGTCAGTGGGCGCTGGCATGCCTGACGCACCCAACAGCCATGCTGCAGCTCCCTCTACTTCCACCGCTCTGCTGCACCTCCTCCACCTGTGGTTACCTAGGTGGCAGTACAGCATCAGGATATGGGACACCCTCCCACCAGAGGGGAATGTACGCTAGGATGCTCAATCCCCTCCCCCCTGGCTGGCCCTTTGAACACCCAGGCGCATTCCAAACCCGGGTCGTCAGTGTTGCAAGCGACAGCGCTAGTGCTGTGCCAGCAGACCAGCTGTGGTTACGTTTTTTAAGGTCTACTTTAAGATTTTTAGTGAGGAGAAATAAATGACTGCCATTTGAAAGTTTACAGTGAGTTAACATGAACTGCTGCTTTACTATTAATGAAAATCAGCAAGCCGTTACTAAAGCAAAACCTTTTAATTGTTTTGAGAAAAAGACATAATAATGCTAGTCTGTATACAGATATTCAGTTCCCATCTGGGGGAAAAAAAAAGAAAATTAATCTATGTAGCAAGCTTGAGTTTGGCAGTACCTGCAAAGCATAGTAAAAAACCCTGTGCCACGATAACCAGGACCAGCTATACATGAAGCAAGTGCAGTCTGCTATAAACACAAGGATTTGAGTCAACTATAAATCTTGTCTTTGGGACATATTTTACACACAGGAATGTTCAATCTACAACTATGGGTTATTTTTATAAATGCAATTCAGTCTATACTTGCTTAAAAACTGAGTACAGCAACAATGTGCTTCTGCTTGAAATAATCAGTACTACTGTAATATCGAAAATCCAGGCCTCGTTATCATGAAGAGATCCCATTCTCTCCCTAAGCTTCAATGTGGCTGATCTTAACTTTGTAACCAAAATGAAAGAGAACATAAATACAGGTTACTCACCTGTAACAGGAGTTCTAGGAATGGTATATGTTGTTCATCCACACTTATTGGCAGGTTCCTTGCCGCTTTAAATCTTGCCGGAAGGTCTTCAAGCTAGCTCCTCCCACCCACCCGGGTGGTAAAACTCTCGGCTCCGCCCCATGATGCCAGATCTGGCCCGCTGGAGCTCAGGTTGTGCAGTACCGGGAGGTCGGGTGGGTCGTGGTGGATGAACATATACCATTCCTAGAACTCCTGTTACAGGTGAGTAACCTGTATTTCTAGGGACATGGATATGTTGTTCATCCACACTGTCTGGCAGACTCCTAGCAGTTCTCCGGGAGGAGGGAGGCAAGGCGCACACCCCCTACTTAGGGAATAAGACTGGAGAACCGAGGCCCCAAAACCAGCATCCCGGCGTGACTCAAGGTCGATGTGGTAATGGGTAATAAAGGTGTGTGCTGACTTCCAGGTAGCAGCCCTGCAGATTTCCTGGATAGGGACGTCCCTGGAAGCAGCCACCGATGCAGCAGTATGACAGGTAGAATGAGCTCTTATCCCTCTGGGAGGCTCCATGCCCGCCAACTTATAGCAGAGATCTATGCAGGAGGTGACCCACCTGCCTATCGTCCGCTTGGCTGCAGGTCTGCCAGGTGCGGCTTCAGCGTAGGTGACAAACAGCTGGCGAACCTCTCCCCGGATTTCAGCCATGCGCTCCTTATAATAAGCGAGCGCCCTTCTAGGGTCCAGAGTATGGAGCCTGTATTCGGCCTCCGAGGTGTGACTGGGGTAGAACACCGCAGAGTCAACACCTGGTTAAGGTGAAACTCACACCACCTTCGAAGGAATTTCGGGTGGGGAGCAGGACAACCTTGTCCCTGTGGAAGACCAGGTAAGGAGACTCGATGCAAGCGCCTGGAGCTCTCCCATCCTTCTGGCTGACGTGATAGCCACCAAGAAGGCGGTCTTCCACGACAGGTGAGAGAGATCACACCTGTGCATTGGTTCGAATTGCTTGCCCATGAGCTTTGCCAGTACCAGCAGTAAATCCCACGGAGGTGGAGGTTCTCGCACCGGAGGGGAAATGTGATCAAGGCCTTTGAAAAAGCGCCCAACCACCTTTTCCTGCGCCACCTTACTGCTCCCCGGCCCAGCCCGCAAGCAGAGATGGCTGCCAGGTGCACCTTAGGTCGCCGACCAAGCCCCTTGACTAGAAAGGGACCATAAATAGTCCAAAATGCTTGCCACAGAACAGGAGGAGGAGTCCAAGCCCTTGCCCTGACACCAAATGGAGAATCTCTTCCATCTGAAGGCGTAGCATTTTCTGGTCGACTCCTTACGGGACGCCTCAACAACATTGAGGACCTCGTCGGAAAGACCCAAGGCCTGGAACTCTAGCCGCTCAGGAACCAGGCCGTCAGGTGCAGGGATTGAAGGTCCGGATGGAACACCTTCCCCTGACTGACTGAGAGCAGGTCCGGGCGAGCTGGAAGCTGCCTCGGGAGCCTGGAGCTGAGGCTGAGGAGATCTGGGTACCAGAACTGGCGGGGCCAGTCTGGGGCTATCAGAATCACCTGCGCCTTGTCCCTCCTTGTCTTGAGAAGCACCTTGTGAATCAAGGGAAATGGGGGAAAGGCGTAAAAGAGGCCCGGGGTCCACAGCCTCGAGAAGGCATCCCCCTGCAGCGAGCCCTGCTGAGGGGGGCCGGCATGAAACAGCCTCAGCTTCGCATTCTCCTGGAGGCAAACAGGTCCGCTTGAGGTGTGCCCCAGTGGAGAACAGATCTTGTACTACCTCCGCAGGAGAGACCACTGCTCAGATGCAGCCCCTATCCGCTCAGGGCATCGGCCAGGGTGTTGGAGGCCCTGCCACATGAATGGCTAGAGATCCACCTCCAGGCTGCGCATAAGTACCAAATGCGGAGAGCTTCTTGCATAGAAGCATGGAGCGTGTCTCCGCCCTGGCGGTTCAGGTAGTACATGGTCGTGGTATTGTCCGCCTGACCTGGACCACTTGACCCCGGAGAAATGGAGCAAAGGCGGTGAGAGCTAGGCGGACCGCCGAGCTCCAGCAGGTTGATGTGGCATCGGGACCTGCGGACCAGAGGCCGTGCACTCGGTGTTCTCCCAGATAGGCACCCCAACCCATCAGAAAGGCATCGGTTGATAGAGAGACCGTCAGCTCGGGGCGGACAAACGGGATGCCCTCCTGCAGATGGGATGGAACGGTCCACCACTGGAGAGCGTTCCACATCTCCTGGGTCACTATCACTAGCTGGTCCAAAGGATCGCAGCATTGTGACCACTGGCTGGCCAGTCCCCACTGAAGGGGGCACAGTGCCAGCGTGCCCAACGGACCACGCTGGTACAGGCCGCCATGAGACCCAGGAGGCGCAGGAAGTCCTGGCAGGGAGCGATTGCCCAACCAGAAATGATTGGGCAAAGGAGGTAAGAACCCCGGCCCTGTCCACCGGGAGCCGTGCTTTGCTCTCAAGAGAGTCGAGCCTCTCCCGATGAACAGGATCACCTGCTTCGGCTTGAGTTCGACTTGGCATCGCTTGATGAGAAGGCCGACTTGAGAGCAAACCTGGAGGGCCAGATTTCTGGACCGCCTCCACCTCCCATCTGAGGGGCTGCTATCAGCCAATCGTCCAGGTAAGGGTACACCGGACCCCTCGGCGCCAAGAGGAATGCTGTCACCACTGCCATGCACTTGGTGAAGACCCTGGAGCTGGAGATAAGCCAAGGGCATGGCTCGAACTTGAAGAGGGATCCTCCGGCCGAAAGCGGAGGAATCTTCGATGCGACGGATGGATAGGGACGGTAGGTCCAGAGAGCAGAACCACACGCCGTGTTCCAGAGATGGTATTATCTGCGCCAGAGTGACCATCCTGAAGGTTCGAGACCTCAGGAACTTGTTCAGGTCGTGTAGGTCGAGAATGGGGCGCCAGCCCCCTGTCCGTTTCGGAACCAGGAAATACCTGGACACGAACCCCGGGTCTGAAGGGGAGTCTACACTCCGTGATCACCTCCTTTTGGAGGAGGAGAGCTCGGCGAGCCGCCAGTGAGGCTGCGGACCCCGAGGCCCCCCAAGGTGCGACGGCTCTGAAGGGCGGGGCCTGCTCGAATTCCAGAGGTAGGCCTTTTCCCACCACCTCCAGTACCCACCTATCCATGGTAACAGCGGACCAGGTGGAAAGGAAGTGTCTGAGCCATCCCCCCACGGGGGGGAACCAGGGGTGAGGTGACAGGGATGGGGCGACACCCCTCAGCCCGTCACTGGGCAGCTTGGAGGAAGGACCGGCCGAGGGACCACCTGGGCCTTTTCCTCCCTGCTTCCTGATGGAGGAAGCCGACAGCTTGGGTTTGGGATGCCAAGCTCGAGCCTGCTGGCCCTGACGTTACTGGGCCGGGCGCACCACGGGCGCAGAAGGATGAAAGGGCTTAGGCTGTGGCTTACGGCCTTTGTCCTTCTGAGCAGAAGAGACCGAGTCCAAGGTAGCATTGGACTTCTCGATCCTCTGCAGGTGACCTTCCACCCCAGGGCCGAAGAGGTCAGTCCCCAAAAAGGGAACATCCGCCAACTTGTGCTGGGTATCCGAGGTAAAGGTGGATATCCTCAGCCAAGCCCGACGACGCATGACCACTGTGCCGCCACAGACCTGGCACATGAGTCCCCGATCTCTAACGCAGTCTGGAGCTGCTGTTTTGCCACCGCCCTGCCCTGGTCCCGCACCTGCCTGACCGTAGTCTGCAGATCTGCGGGAAGATGAGGGACCACCTCATCCAGGGAGCCCAACAGGGCGTGAGAAAAACGTGCCATGAGGACGGCCGAACTGGCCTGACGAAGGCCGAGAGAGGATGCAGCATAGACTTTTCGCCCGGCATAATCCAATTTCTTGGATTCCTTGTCGGGAGGTTTGTCTACATCCCTGGCATTCCCGGCACGCCGGAAAACGCTGTCGGTAACCAACCCCTCGGCCGAGGGGTGTTCCGAAAAAACGGACAGGGAACCGGTAGGGACCGCATACTTCCTGGCCAACCTGGCCGAAGGCGCAGGGCAGGAAGCTGCCAAAGTTCCAAGGCTGGACCCACTATGGCTTCGCCACCGGAAAGGGCTCGAGAGAGATCCTCGGTCCAGAATCTCCGTGAGGGGATACTCGGCCCGTTGAAATGGGTTCGAGCTCATCCTGGTAGACTCCGAGATGAGTCGAAGCAACCCTAAGAAGGACGAAGGGCTATCGTCCACTGACTGCCCTCCCGAGGACTCCAAGTCCATGCGCTTGGAGAAGAGGGAGGAACCATCATCGGACTCGGAAGAGTCCTCAAAGAGCTGCCTCGGCCTGAGCCACCCTCCACCTGCCGAGGTTTATCGAGTGAGGGTGACAGACAGCCTATGGGGCAACCCCAAGGCCGACTGACAATTTTTGGGTCGGAGCCCCAACTAATGGCTGTGGAGGCAGAGGTTCCACCAGAATCGGTGGGCACCTGAATGCATAACAACTCGCCTGGGAATAGGCTCCTCGGCCCAGCGAGGGGTTGTTTCGGCCGCCCGTGACAGCCACTTAATGGCGGGGAAGATGACTGGGTGGGGCCTATTCCCCGTCAAAAGAGCTGTTGCCACATGAGTTCCTCGTACTTCGATGCAACTTGCGCTGAAGCCTCCCTCGTCCGGAGGAAAGCGTGGCGCCTAATTTGCCGCTGTGCCAGACCGCCTATGGCAGCGGATCGGTTGGACCGGTGAGGATGTCCGAGACCGAGAGTCTCGACTGGCCGTGGAAGGCTAGGAGAAGTGTCGAAATCGGCACTGCCTCGGACGATCCCACCGGGCTCCGGAACCGGAGGCACAGACGAGCCGACGGATCCTCAACTCCCACCGGGAAACTGGGAGAGGGGATTTCAGCTTCCAGCCGACAACTCGCTCTAACGGGTCGAGAAAATCCACCGCTGCGTTGCCGAGTCTCGGTCAACTGGCCTGACGGGGACACCGTGAAGCCAGTGGTCAAGCTGAGGGGTCGAATTCGGTTGACTGTCTATAAGGGAGGGGATTCTTCACTTCCCAAGAGCGCCGACGGAGAGATTTTACTTTTGCTCTTTTGACCTGGAAAAGGTCCCGGTAGTTGGACCCTCACCTTCGTCGAGAGGGTCAGACAAAGCTCCTTAAAAGAAGCAGAGTACGAGGCACCGAGAGAGAGCGGGACAAATGCCGCAGCTAAGGTAGAAGCGGCCCGCGCCGCCTCTTCGAGGGCGATCATCTGCTCGAGCTGATCCGCCGAGCCCGCCGCCGACACCGCCAACCGGCCTTTAGATTTCACAGGTGGAATTTTTTTTCGGGCGCCCCAGTTGTAATCGGGCACGGTCTCAAGGACGTAGGCCGTAAAAAGAAGAGCGCCAGTCGCAGGCTCGCGGTCGTGCTCAAGGCCCAGGCAGTAGACGCACGTGGAGTGCGGATCCGTCCTAGACATCTTCTGCCCGCAAGGGCACCTCCGAAACCGGGAGTCGATTTGTCCATCGCAGCCGCGAGGAGAAGAAGACTGAAGTCTTTTTAGCAAAAACTTTTGATTTCGAACTTTCCAAGAATTAGGAACCAGTCTTAATCGCAGAGCGTTAAGGAGGGAACCTGAGCTTCCAAGCGGTAAGGAAGATCTGGCGTCATGGGGCGGAGCCGAGAGTTTTACCACCCGGGTGGGTGGGAGGAGCCAGCTTGAAGACCTTCCGGCAAGATTTAAAGCGGCAAGGAACCTGCCAATAAGTGTGGATGAACAACATATCCATGTCCCTAGAACTCTTGTTTTTTTCTGAAGTAACTGAAACTTGGGAATGTATTAGGTTTATAGAGCAGCTGCCATTTGTTGTTTGGGGCAGGTGACCTGTATCCAGTAGCTGCCTGCCCAAGACCTAAAACAATCCTGTTTTGGAATTTTTGCAATCTGATTAAAAAGCTTTTTAACTTCCACTTACGTCGATCATACTTCCTATTAGCTCTGAAGCCGCTGAGCACCCACGGCAGCCCTGCCCACAAAACCTCAATTTGAGGATGCAAAGTGGGAAAGGGGCTATAGGACTATAGATGGCACTGTAATGCTATCGGGGGCAGCAGTTGCCTTTGCATGCTCCTGAAACTTCTAACAGCACTTAATACATGTTACGAGTGGTAGTATTAAATGTACTACCAACCCCTTAACATATACAAGTGCCTGTCAGAAGTTCCAGGATCATGCAAAAACTGCTGCTGCCTCCGACAGCATTACAATGCTATTCTCAGCCCTGCATCCCCTTCCCCGCTTATTTATTGCATTTTGTTGACTGGGTAAACCCATTGAAACTAGATGTCCCTTTTTCAGGGGTGAAGTGGAATTAATTACATGAAACATAACAAAGCAGCATACAAAGTCACATGAGCAGTACAATCAGTAACAATTACCAACAATGAGATCACAATGTTCCAGAGTTAATGACATTAGTATATACACAATTCAGTGCAAGCACATAGACAAGCCTATGTTTACAAAGTAGCATATTCAACAAGCAGGTACGTATCACTGAATACAAGCACAGAGACTATGTTCAAGGAGAAAACTCTCAAGTCCTTTTTTAAAGCTTGCAAACGAGGAACAATTTTGAAAGGGTGTGGGTACAGAATTCCACAGAGAAGGCAAAGGATCCTTTGCCTGCACAGGACCTTGTTCCTGATTTTGGATAATCAAGTAGCATACAGCTGGAGGACCGGAGCATTCTCCTCGTGGGTTTAATTGCCGACACATCACTGAGCCGGGGGGAGGGGGGGTGCAGCTATTGCCAGTTTGTGTGCTAGCCATAGGACAGTGGAATCCACATTCAAGGGATGGCCAATTTAATGAGCTGAAGACATCACAATGGTGCTCCCTAGGAGAAACACTGGCAGCAAATCTCCCAATTGTATTGTAGAGGACCTTTAGCCTATTAGCCTCTGTGCTCCTTAGGGTCTGAAGAAGTGGAGCATTGTATAATAGAACAGAGACTAGTGTACAGTTGGCAACAGCCAGCATGGAGTTGTCAGACAGATAACAGCTCAGCTGGTAAAGTAAACAAATTTTCTGGTGTAATGACTTCGAGACATGATCCACATGGAACTTAAAAGGAGTCTTCCTGGTCCATATATACTCCAAGGTATTTAACAGAATCAACCACCTCAATCAGAGCCTCAGTGGTCAAGGCAACAGATGCTGCCTAGAGGGACAACGGTATCTGGGACTGAACAGGATGACTTTGATTTTCTTGGTATTCAGGACTAACTTGTTACTAGTGAACCATTCCTCTAATTCCCTGAAGTCACTAGTAAGCAGGCTACCAAGTTGGTGACATCACCAGAGCACCTGTACAAGATAGCCATCAGCATACAGTAATAAAATAGCCATGCCACAGTTACCAGGCATATCATTGATGGAGAGAATAGCAGAGGACCCAGGATGGACCCTTGAGGAACCCCATCAGTTATCAGCTTCTGTATACTGGGCACCTTCCCTTAACCATCTGAGACCTTTTGTTGGGTAATGGAAGAAACATTTATGGGACAGATTATCAAAACCAAGCAGTTTTAATTTATGTAACTGGACAGAGTGGTCAACCAAATCAAAGACTTTAGGTTTTTTGTAGGGCCTCAGCGGAGGAAAGAGGCCCATACCCTTACTATCTTAAAGAATGGGGCCACACTGGAGCAGGTCAGTACTTTTAAATACCGAGGTGTCACAACTGATGATGCTTGTTCCTTTCTGACCCTGTTGACTACATTGTCAGTTCCGTCCATAAGGAACTAGGGCTTAAGAGACTATAGAAAGGCAGGGTAGCCTGAAATATGAAAAAAGAAACCCCAGCCATTCAGTTTTCAATCATTAGGCTCCAAATCAGAGCTGCAACTTCAGGGTCCATAAGGATGTGGGTTTTATTTGCATGACCAATTTGCAAACGGGCAGGAAATAAAAGTTTTGCAGAAATTCCATTCTTAAGAAGAGTTTTCTTCATCTCCTGCAAGGCTTTTTTTTCCGTGTTGAGTTTGGGAGGAAAGATCAGGATACGGGCAATTTTACTGCCTCCCAAATAAGATCCTCCTGCCTAGCAGCTTGCAGCAAGGGAATACTGGCCTCGGGCTTGAGAGTGTCACTATGGCTGTGAGAGGATGCTCCCAGCAGTACTCCCTGGTCTGGCTCTAATAGGGATCGTAAAGGCCTCTGTAACAGATATACCAGAGTCTTCAGGCAACAAGCCCAAGTCCGTAAAAAAGAGGCGTTGCACAGCTGGTATTATCTCCGTTCTTCCCGCCAGCCTGAGGGAAAACCAACTATCCAGACATTTGCTTGTCTGTGTGCATTCTCCAGTGCCTCTTTTTTAGTGTGAAGAAAATTAAAAGTTCTACACGAAGGCCACATTTTTCTCCTGCTGGCGTTCCGCTTCAGAATTAAGCTTGGTGATGTGAGAAGTACTCCTTTGCACTTTATTGTCCAGTTCAGTAACTCGAGCGTCCACTACAGCCAGACGTCAATTTGTGACTTCCCCCATTGCCTGGATCTTCTCCAGCATTGCCATAATTTGAGGGTTCGGATTTTCTGAAGGCATGATATCAAAGAAGTTGGTCAGCCCTGCTCCTATGCCTCTTGAGCCCGACACCGAAAAACGTAGGCATCTATATTCTGTGCCGCATGGTTGTCTTTTTTTGGGACCCATTTCTAGTCTCTCAGGGAATAATAGCTCTACAGCCATCAACTTTGGCAAGTTTAAGTCAGTATGCTTAGGAAATGTCATTATTTATATCGCGCTCCATCTGCTTTTCAAAGGAAAGTGTCCGCCATGTTGGAAGCTCCACAGTGCTCCCTCTGGAGCGGGATCGTAACATCTCCAATTTCTTCTTCCTTTCTCTCTCCTCAGACCCCTCCCAGCCCTGTCACATGACATCTCCTGGACTTACCAGCTCACACCTCAAGCTTCCCCCATGACTCCCCCCCATGGGGTGGCAGAGAGCCCTTGCTTGATCTGCCAGGCAAGATCCAGTCGGAGCCGTGCCAGGCGGCAGAGGCGGGGTCTGTGAGGGGTTAGAGAATCATTTTAGCATCCTGCTAGCCAGGGTGAGTCCCCCTTTTTTCCTCCCTTCCCAAAGGTGTGGAGGAGCTGGCATACACGGACATCAATGGCCGAGCTGATCGCTTCCATAAGGAGCTCACTGGATATCTGCCCTGTGTTCACCCAGTCTGTGGTCCCCACGGTCTGACCCCCAGTTACTGCTAGAGGTCAGGCTAATGCCAAGCACCACTCCCACCCGATCCTGGAGGAACAGTGCAGTCCCATGGATGCTCACTTCTCCTCAGTCGGTCAACACGGTGACATCCAAGCTTGGACCATGAACCTGGGTCTCCAGCACTGCGAGAGGTAGCCCTACTGCTAAGCTGCAGGCTGGCCACACATCTCATTTCTGATACAGATAAACTCTCGTGCACGAATTACTTCCACCATAGCAACAGTTGTCTTCCACTGCTGTCAGCAGTTTGTCACTCCCCTGTCACCTGAGCCCAGCACAGACCACACATTCAACTTAAGATAAACCTCAGTTATCTTGGTTCAATTCAGTTCCAACACCAAATTTAAAAAACGAATCGCTTGTAAAACAGACTCCATTCTAAACTCTGTTTTCCCCACTCACTCCAGCACCCAGCACAGACCTTGCTCTTAGTACGAGATAAAAAGTGGACTAAACCAACTATATATGTAACTGTGAAGAGATGTCTGGAGGACACAATCTAATTTTTTTTTATTTTTGCTTTTGAAATTAAATTTATAGCAACAGAATTTGTTAGTTGGCAAAAAAAATCATCATGTAGTTCTTGCAGAAATGTATAATTTTTTAAATCTATTTTGCTCCCTACCTTCAGGGCATCTCTCAGGGTCCCATTCACGGTTCCTCAGCTCCACCACCCACCTGAACCGCTCTCCGTGAACTTCATCGGGATCAGGATTCCGGCTCTCGGACCCCATGGAGAGGCCCCAGAATCCCCAGGGAAAGGTACGGAGAAACGACCAACATTGAACATGTGGCCTTGGGCTATCGAGGGTCACCGTCATTGCACCCACCAACGGGGATTTTCCTTAGTTTTCTTCCCAGAGCTTAGACGTGCAAAGACGTGCAGCTTGGCATGTGCATGCTAATGTGCACACCTGAAGGACGTCTGCCAAAGCTCCAATCCCCTGCATTCGGCAGCTGTGCACTGTGGCACTACCAGCCACCGCCAGAGGCCGCCAGTGCACCGGCTAGTGGAAACCCCCTTGCTGGGGAAGGAGCAGTCCATGGGACACTCAATCCTTCCCCATCACCACAACCCCTGACGACTCGAGCTCGCTCCCGAACCGGGTCCGCTGGCACGAGGGGTGGCTCCAGCGACTCAACTCTCAGCACCACCGAGCTGGTCAGAAATGTATTTCTTACTTTCTCAGATTCATCAATAGCATTTTTTTCAATTCCTCAGATATTCTTAAGATTGCTTTTGTAACTAATTTCTCAAATCATTAAAGATGACTGCCAATCACAATTTTTAAAGAGCTCCTGCACTGAGGTTACCTTTTAAAATGAACATACCAGATTCATACTGTGGATATATTAGGATGTGTAGGGGGTACAGGCAAGGCCGTCGCCACCTATAATAGGGCGATGCTGGCTGCGCATAACTCTCTTGCACCGGTCCGTGTATGACCCAAATTCTCTCACTTGAGGTCTCCATGGTTTGATGGCGAGCTCAAGGCGATGATGATTCTGAATCTGAGGTTAGAGCGCTGCTGGCGGAAGTCCGGGCTGGGGGCAGACAAATTGGTCCTGCGCTCTCATTATGTTGAGTATCAGGGTAATCACCCATAAGAAGGCAGAGTTCCTGTCCAGGGAGATTGCTGCTGGGAGGAATCAACCAACAGTGCTCTTTCATACTGTGGACAGGCTGTTAAATCCAGCCTGTTTACAGCTGAAAAAAAGCATTTTCTGACACATTATGTCAAGAGTTTGCTTGATTCTTCTTGGGCAGGGTGTCCACCATATGGCAGAGAGCATTTCGCCAGTGTTACATTGTGGCTTCACAGGACGCCGGACGCCTGGAGAACACTTCGCCCAGTTGGGGGGGGGGGGAGGAGTTTAAACCAATGGAGGTAGCTGAGGTCACTGAGGTTGCCATCAGGATAAAGCACACATATTGTGAACTGGATCCAGTGCCGACGCGTTTCTTGATGGGATGTGTCGACACTGTTGGCCTGGTGTTCGCCCTGATTGTCCGGTGTTCTATCTCAGAGAGGGTCTTCCCAGATGCCCTGAAAGGGGCACTGGTCAGGCCTCTTCTGAAGGAGCCATCTTCAGACCCTGACGTCAAGTCAAACTACCATCCAATCTCCAACCTCCCATTTTTATGGAAGGTTGTTGAGAAAGTTGTGCAGCAGCTTGAGGAGCACTTGTGACCTCTGATTTGTACGAGCTCTTCCAGTCGGGGTTTCGCAAGGCATAGTAGAAACCGCATTAGTTCTGTGCATAATGACTTCCTTAGGCTCGAGATCGAAGAGGGGCACACCGCTTCTCTTCAACCTGTCTGTAGCATTTGAAATGGTAGACCATTGGTGTTGCTTGACCATCTGAGGGAATATTGTGGACTACGCCGGCACTGTCATTTGCTGGTTTAAGTCCTATCTCACGAACCAGAGGTAACAGGTAGTGATGGGGAATTTCTCCTCCTCTCCTAGCCTCCTGTCATGTGGAGTACCTCAGGGTTCAGTCTCGTCACCAATGTTGTTTGCCGTGTACATGCTGCCCCTGGGATAGATCATTAGGAAATACAGTTTGAGTTTTCATTGCTATGCTGATGATATCCAACTGTATTTTTCCTTTGCCCCTGGGACATCCAATGTGGTGGAAGTGTTGAACAGCTGCCTTGCTGAGATCAACGACTGGATGGCCTCTAGCTGGCTGAGACTGAAACCTGATAAGATGGAGGTACTGGTGGTGGAGTTGAACTGAGGGCATGATAGGATGGCCTCTGGCAGAGCAACAGGGTTATTTCTGGGTTCTGTGCCATTAAAGGCCTCCTCTAGGGTGCGCAATCTTGGTGTGACCTTTGACAATGGATTGACATTTGAAGTTCAGGTGTCATCCGTTGTCTGGACCAGCTTTTATCATTTTAGGAATATCACTAGGATTAAGCCCCTAGTTATGCCCATGGACCTTCCCACCTTGGTACATGCCTTCATAATGTCCAGGCTTGATTACTGTAACGCGCTCTACCTTGGGGTCTCGGGACGTATCCTCCGCAGGCTGCGGCTAGTGCAGAATGCAGCTGCCAGGTTGTTGATGGGGCAGTTTAAATACTGCCACCTCACACCTGGTGCTGCGCAATCTGTACTGGCTGCCAGTCAGGTGGAAGATCCTCTTCAAGGTGGGCTTGCTCACCTTTAAGGCCCTACACAGGCTGCGCCCTGGATACTTGTCTGACCTTCTGATGCTTGCCACCTCGGTCCATTCCCTCTGCTCTTCTTCTAGGGGACTCCTTGCGATTCCCAGGATGAGGCTTAAAACTACCAGCGACAGAGCATTTAGTGTCGCTGGCCCAGTCCTGTGGAATTCGCTGCCTCCATCTGTAAGGGAAGCCCCTTCAATTGAACTGTTTGAGGCCTGCCTCAAGACCCTCATGTTCAGTCAGGCCTTTTCTAACACCATCTACCAATATATTTCTGTGGGATAGCCATGTTAATAATTGCTGTTATTTTAAATTGTGTTTTATAAGGTTTGATTATTTATTAGTGTTTTATTTATGTGTGTGTCCTTTTAATGAATAGTTTGTATTTATGAATGGCACCCAGAGCCTCCGGGACTGGGCACCTGAAATATAAAACTTGCCTTGCCTATAGTACAATTAGGTTACTCACCTGTAACCGTAGTTCTAGGAGTGGTACGTGGTTCACATCCATGCTTTGGCAGTTCCACCAGGGGTGATTATTCATTGGAATGTCTTTAGGCTAAGCTCCTCCTATTTACCGGGTGGGATATCCTTTGACTTCACCCTGTGACGTCAGACCTTGCATGCTAGAAGCAGCTATCCATGTGCCGCCAGCAGGAGCGGTGTGTGGATGGTGGATGTGGAACTACATACCACTCCTAGAAATACAGGTTACTCACCTGTAACAGGAGTTCTAGGAATGGTATATGTTGTTCATCCACACTGTCTGGCAGGTTCCTTGTCGCTTTAAATCTTGCCAGAAGGTCTTCAAGCTGGCTCCTCCCACCCACCCACCGGGTGGTAAAACTCTCAGCTCTGCCCCATGGCGCCAGATCTAGCCGCTGGAAACTAGGTTGTGCGTCGAGAGCCGGGGAGAGTCGGGTGTGAGTGGATGAACAACATATACCATTCCTAGAACTCCTGTTACAGGTGAGTAACCTGTATTTCAGGACATGGATATGTTGTTCATCCACACTGTCTGGCAGACTCCTAGCAGTTCTCTGGGAGGGGAGGCAGGCACACCCCTACTTAAAGAATAGAGACTGGAGAACCGAGGCCCCAAAACCAGCATCCCGGCGTGACTCAAGGTCGATGTGGTAATGGGTGATGAAGGTATGTGCTGACTTCCAGGTAGCAGCCCTGCAGATTTCCTGGATAGGGATGTCCCTGGAAGCAGCTACCGATTCAGCAGTATGGCGGGTAGAATGAGCTCTTATCCCTCTGGGAGGCTCCATGCCCGCCAACCTATAGCAGAGATCTATGCAGGAGGTGACCCACCTGCCTACCGTCCGCTTGGCTGCAGGTCTGCCAGGTGCGGCTTCAGCGTAGGTGACAAACAGCTGGCGAACCTCTCCCTGAACTTCAGCCATCCGCCTTTATAATAAGTGATCGCTCTTCAGGGTCCTATATTCGGCCTCTGAGGTGTGATTGGGGTAGAACACTGGCAGAGTCAACACCTGGTTAAGGTGAAACTCAGACACCACCTTCGGAAGGAATTTTGGGTGGGGGCGCAGGACAACCTTGTCCCTGTGGAAGACCAGATAAGGAGACTCGATGGAAAGCGCCTGGAGTTCTCCCATCCTTCTGGCTGACGTGATAGCCACCCAGAAGGCGGTCTTCCATGACAGGTGAGAGATGTCACACCTGTGCATCGGTTCGAATGGTCTGCCCATGAGCTTAGCCAACTACCAGCAGTAGATCCCACGGAGGTGGAGGTTCTTGCACTCGGAGGGACATGTGATCAAGGCCTTGAAAAGCGCCCGACCACCTTCTCTTGCGCCACCGACTACTTCCCAGCCCGCCGGAAGCAGAGATGGCTGCCAGGTGCACCTTAAGGGTCTTCGACCAAAGCCCTGGCTGAGAAAGGGACCACAGGTAGTCCAGAATGCTTGCCAGGGAACAGGAGGAAGGGTCCAAGCCCTTGCCCTGACACCAAATGGAAAATCTCTTCCATTTGAAGGCGTAGCATTTTCTGGTCGATCTTACAGGACGCCTCAACGATGTTGAGGACCTCGTCGAAAGACCCAAGGCCTGGAACTCTAGCCAGAAACCAGGCCGTTAGATGCATGGATTGAAGGTCCGATGGAATACCTTCCCTGAGTGACTGAGATCAGGTCTGGGCGGGCTGGAAGACGCCTGGAGCTTGGAGCGAGACTGAGGAGATCTGGATACCAGAACTGACGGGGCCAGTCTGGGGCTACCAGAATCACCTGCGCCTTGTCCCTCCATGCCTTGAGAAGCACCTTGTGGATCAAGGGAAATGGGGGAAAGGTGTAGAAGAGGCCCGGGGTCCACGGCCTCGAGAAGGCATCCCCCTGCAGCGAGCCCTGCTGAGGGGGGTGGGCATGAAACAGTCTCAGCTTCGCATTCTCCCTGGAGGCAAACAGGTCCGCCTGAGGTGTGCTCCAGTGGGAGAAGAGATCTTGTATTACCTCCGGCAGGAGAGACCACTCATGAGACGCAGCCCCTATCCGGCTTAGGGCATCGGCCAGGGTGCTGGAGGCTCCTGCCACGTGAATGGCGAGGAGATCTGCCTCCAGGCTGCGCACGAGAGACCAAATGCAGAGAGCTTCCCTGCACAGAGGCATGGAGTGCATCCCGCCCTGGCGGTTTAGCTAGTACATGGTTGTGGTATTGTCCGCCTGGACCTGAACCACTTGACTCAGAGAAACGGGAGGAAGCCGGTGAGGGCTAGACGAACCGGCCGAACCTCCAGCAGGTTGATGTGGCATCGGGACTCCCGAGGAGACCAGAGGCCGTGCGCTCTGTGCTCCCCCAGATGGGCACCCCAACCCATCAGAGAGGCATCGGTCGATAGAGAGACCGTCAGCTTGGGGCGGACAAACGGGATGCCCTCATGCAGATGTGCCGGAACGGTCCACCACTGGAGAGCATTCCACATCCCCTGGATCACTGTCACTAGCTGATCCAACGGATCGAAGCGACGCGCTCTGACCACTGGCTGGTCAGTCCCCATTGAAGGGGACGCATGTACCAGCGGGCCCAACAGACCACGCTGGTGCAGGCCGCCATGAGGCCCAGGAGGAGCAGGAAGTCCGGCGGCGCTTGCCCAACCAGAAATGATTGGGCAAGGAGGAAAGAAACTCGGCCCTGTCCGCCGAGCCGTGCTCTGGATTGAAGAGAGTCGAGCTCTGCCCCGATGAAATGTATCACCTGCTTTGGCACGAGTTCCAACTTGGCCTTGTTGATGAGGAGGCCGATCTGACAGCAAACCTGGAGGGCCAGATCTCTGGACCGCTCCACCTCCACTCTGGAGGGGGCTGCAATCAGCCAGTCGTCCAGGTAGGGGTACACCCGGACCATTCGGCGCCGCAGGAATGCTGTCACCACTGCCATGCATTCGGTGAAGACCCTGAGAGCTAGGGAGAGGCCGAAGGGCATGGCCCGGAACTCGTAAAGGGATCCCTCTGCTCTTAAGTGGAGGAATCTCTCATGAGACGGACGGATTGGGACGTGAAAGAACACGTCCTGGAGGTCCAGGGAACAGAACCACATTCCTCGTTCCAAGGATAGAATTATCTGAGCCAGAGTGACCATCCTGAAGGTCCGAGACCTTAGGAACCTGTTCAGGTCATGCAGGTCGAGAATGGGGCGCCAGCCCCCCATCCGTTTTAGGACCAGGAAATACCTGGACACAAACCTCGGGTCTGGAGGAGGATCCGCCACCTTCCTGATCACCTCTTTTTCGAGGAGCAGGGCAATATCGGCTCGGCGGGCTGACAGCGAGGCTGCAGACCCCGTGGCCCCCCGAGGGGTGATGGCTTGAAAGGGTGGGGTCTGCTCGAACTCCAGAGGCAGGCCCTTTCCTACCACCTCCAACACCCAGCGGTCGTGGTGATAGCAGACCAGGCGGAAAGGAAGTGGCGGAGCCGTCCCCCCACGGGGGGAACCCAGGGGGAGTGACGAGGCTGGGGCGACACCCCTCAACCCGTCCACTGGGTAGGCTTGGAGGAGGGCTGAAGGACCTCCTGGGCCTTCCCCTGCTTCCTGTTGGAGGAAGCCGCGGGCTTGGGTTTGGGATGCCAAGCGAGCCTGCTGGCCCTGATGCTGGTGCTGTTGGGCCGACGCGTCAGAGGCGAGAAGGATGAAAGGGCTTGTGCTGCTGCTGACGGGCGCCTTTGTCCTTCTGGGCGGAGGTGACCGAGTCCAAAGTGGCACTGGACTTTTCGATCCGCTGGAGGTGACCTTCCACTCCAGGGCCGAAGAGGTCGGTCTCCAAGAAGGGGAAATCTGCCAACTTGTGCTGGGTATCCGCCGTGAAGGGTGGATATCCTCAGCCAAGCTCTGCGGCACATGGCCACTGCGGCCGCAACTGATCTGGCACAGGAGTCCCCTATGTCCAGAGCTGTTTGGAGCTGCTGCTTCGCCACCGCCCTACCTTGGTCCCGAACCTGCCGGTCCGTGGTCTGGAGGTCGGCAGGGAGATGAGGGATCACCTCATCCAGGGAGCCCATGAGGGCGTGGGAGAAGTGTGCCATCAGCACGGCCGAGCTGGCCTGACGGAGGCCAAGGGAGGATGCAGCGTACACCTTGCGCCCGGCGTAGTCCAGCTTTTTGGACTCCTTGTTGGGGGGCCTGTCCACGTCCCTAGCGTTCCGAATCGACGGAAAACGCTGTTGGTGACCAACCCTCGCAGAGGGTGCCCAAACCCGGGCAAAGAGCCAGTAGGGACCGTGATATTTCCTGGCCATCCTGGCCGAGGGCGCAGGACAGGAAGCAGGCCGCTGCCAAAGCTCCAAGGCTGGGCCGACAATGGCCTCAGCCACAGGAAAGGCCTCTGTGGGTGAATCCCCTCGGTCCAGTATCTCCATCAGGGGATACTTGGCCCGTCTGGATATGGGCTCGAGCTGCATCCTGGTGGACTCCGAGATGAGCCGGAGAAGACCCATGAAGGACGATGGGCTTTTATCCAGTGACTGGCCCCCGGAGGACTCCAGGTCAACCTGCCTGGAGAACAGGGAGGAGTCATCGTCGGACTCCGAGGAGTCCGCGAAGAGCTGCCTAGGGCCTGAGCCACCCTCCACCTACCAAGGACGGTCGGGAGTGAGGGTGACCGACAACCTGTGGCAGGCTTTGACCCGGACCGAGAGTCCTTGGTCGGTGCCCTTCTGCTGTGGAGGCGAGGTTCCCACCACGATCGGTGGGCAGCAGGTTTCAGCCAACAACCGCCCAGGCTTGGGCATCTCGACTGCAGCAAGAGGCTGTTTCGGCCATTTGGGTGACAGTCACTTGATGGCCGGGGAAGGCGTCGGTGTCGACTTGGTCCCGGACAAAAGTAACTGCTGCCATATCAGCTCCTCGTAGTGTCGACGCAATTTGCGCTGAAGCCTCTCCTCATCCGAGGAGGAGCAGCGTCGCCGCTTACCTCGGTAATGAGACCGAGACCGCCGATGTTGGCGGGATCGGCTGGACCGAGAAGAGGTCCGAGACCGAGACCAAGATCTCGGAGTATCCGAGGCGGGCCTGGGAGGGAGTGGGGACACCCATTCTTCCTCGGCTAGGACGCTTTAACGGGGACTGCTGCACCGCATGACGAGGCAATCTCGGTTTCCACCGGGGAACCGGCGAAGAAGGGTTGTCAGCTTCACCAGTTGATAATCGTCCGACGGGTCGAGAAAATCTCGACCGGCCGACGGCTGTCTCGGCCGGGTTGACCTGATGGGGACGCTGTGAAGCCAGCAGCCTTAGCCGCAACCTTGACTGAAGTCGACGGTCGGCTGTCCGGGGAAGAGGACCTCTCCTGCTCCCACGAACGCTGACGATGGGACTTACCCTTGGGATCCTTCTTTTTGGACCGAGAGGAATGTCCCGATGGCCCCTCTTCCTTCGTGGAAAGGGAATGGCAAAGCTCCTTGAACAAAGCAGAATACGAGGTACCCTAAGAGAGTGGGATAAATGCCGTGACTGAGGAGGAGGAAGATGCGGCCTGGGCCGCCTCCTCCTTGAGGGCGATCATCTGCCTCGAGCTGCTCAGCTAAGCCAGCCATGTAACCGCCTAACGGGCCTCTTTGACTTTACAGGGTAGCTGCTGCGCCAAGCTTCAACCAGGCAGCGCTGTCCTCCAAGCACGGCACGAGAATCTAACAGCATGACTCGTAGGCTCTGGTCGTGTTCTAGGCCGAGGCAGTAGACCCACGTGGAGTGCAGATCCGTCCTGGACATCTTCTGCCCACAAGGGCACCGCCGAAAACTGGGAGTCGATTTGTTCATCGCAGCCGTGAGGGAAAAGAAAGACCAAAGTCTTCAGAATTTTAAAATGAGTTTCTGATGAACCAAAAAGTTAGGACCCAGTCTATCACGCAGAGTGTTAAGGAGGGAACCTGAGCTTCCATGCGGTAAGGAAGATCTGACGTCATGGGGCGGAGCCGAGAGTTTTACCACCCGGGTGGGTGGGAGGAGCCAGCTTGAAGACCTTCCGGCAAGATTTAAAGCGGCAAGGAACCTGCCAGACAGTGTGGATGAACAACATATCCACGTCCCTAGAAAGTACAGTTACGTAGGACCTTACCGTAAAAGTAGACCTTTGAGGAGTGTCTCTTGTGGCAGGTAATACACTTGGGTCGTCGTCAGAGGTCACTGCAACACACGGCAGCTCTTCTAGCAGTCTTTTCCAGGGGCTGCCCACACATGAAATCAGCTTCCTGTTTCCTATATAAGTGTGGGCGGTCCCTGGTATCCTCAGTTTCCCCACCGGATTTAGCTTGCTAAGCGAGGACCGAGGGGAAGCCGAGGTACCATAGGTATCCCAACCCATAAGTCACTGAATCAGAATTTGTTCTCTTAGAGAAGGAGGGAGACGGAGGGTGGGATTGTACCTGCTGCAAGAGACACTCCTCAAAGATGAACAGGTTACTCACCTATAATATAACAGTAGTTCTAGGAGTGGTACATGTTGTTCATCCACACTCTCTGGCATGTCCCTCTCCCCTTTAAATTCACTGGAAAGTCTTCAGGCCGGCTCCTCCCACCCACCCGGGTGGTAAATACCTCGGCTCCGCCCCTGACGCCAGATCTTAGCCCACTGGAAGCAAGGTGGTGCGCCTAAAGCCAGGGAGATCAGGTAGGTGCATGTGGATGAACAACATATACCACTCCTAGAACTACTGTTACAGGTGAGTAACCTGTTCTTCTCGGAGCGTGGATATCATGTTCATTGACACTCTCTGGCAGACTCCAAGCAGTTCTCCGGGAGGAGGGAGGCAAGGCGCACACCCCCTATTTAGGAAACAGAGATTGAGAAACAAAGCCCCAAACCAGCATCCCGGCGTGACTCAAGGTCACGAGTAGTGGGTAATGAAGGTGTTTGCTGACTCCCAGGTAGCGCCCAACAGATTTCCTGGATAGGGATGTCCTGGAAGCAGCCACCGATGCAGCAGTATGGCAGGTAGAATGAGCTCTTATCCCTCTGGGAGGCCTTGCCCACCAACTCACAGCACAGACCTATGCATGATGTAATCCATCTCGCAATGGTCCGCTTAGCTGCAGGTCTGCCAGAAGCGGCTTCAGCATAGGTGACAAAACAGCTGGCGAACCTCTCCTTGAATTTCCGCCCTTCCTCCTTATAATAGGAGAGAGCACGCCGTAGGTCCAGAGTATGGAGCCTGTACTCGGTGTCCGAGGTGTAGTTAGGGTAGTATACTGGAAGTCAACACCTGGTTAAGGTGAAACTCTGAAACCACATTGGGAAGGAATTTCGGTAGGGGTGCAGGACAACTTTGTCCCTGTGGAAGACTCAGATAAGGGAGTCCACCGGAAGAGCCTGAGCTCCTGTCCTTCTGGCTGACGTGATAGCCACCAGGAAGGCCGCCTTCCATGACAAGTGTGAGAGCTCACACTTGTGCGTGAGTTCTAATGGCTTACTCAAGAGCTTTCAAAACCAGCAAGAGATCCCACGGAGGTGGAGGGTCATGCACCAGAGGGGATATGGATCCAGGCTTTGAAAAGCACCCACCACCGCCTCCTGTGCCAAATCGGCTGACCGCCCACGCCTGTGCACCCGAAGGGTCAATGACCGTGAGATCCCCTTTGAGAGAGACCAAGGTAGTCTAGAATGTTAGCCACAGGGCAGGATAAGGGTCCAGACTTCATTTGGACACCAAATGGAAACCTTTCCATTTGAAGGCATAACATTTCCTGATCGATTCCTTATGAGAAGCCTCCACTACAGTGTAGACATCCTCGAAAGACCCAGAGCCTGGAATTCTAGCTGCTAAGGTACCAGGCTGTGAGGTGCAGAGATTGAAGGTCCAGATGGAATACCTTCCCCTGCTTCAATGCTATCAGGACGGGGGGTTTACAAAGCTGCTCCGGGGCCCGGCAGCTGAGGCTGGGGAGATCTGGATACCAGAACTGGCGGGGCCAGTCTGGGGCTACCAGAATCACCTTCTCCTTGTCCCTCATCACCTTGAGTAGCACCCTGTGGATCAAGGGAAATGGAGGGAAGGTGTAGAGGAGGCCTGGGGTCCACGGCCTCAAGAAGGCATCCTCCTGCAGCGAGCCCTGCTGAGGGGGGCAGGCATGGTACAGTTCAGCTTGCTGTTCTCCTGGAGGCAAACAGGTCCACCAACGGTCTGCCCTAACGGGAGAACAGATTGTGCTACCTCTGGATGGAGAGACCACTGGGATGTCTGGCCTAGCGCTGACAGCATCCGCCAGCTGGTTCGAGACTCCTGCCACATGGATGGCAAGGAGATCCACTCCAACTGGTTGACGAGGTCCAGATCAGGAGCGCCCTAGCACAGCAGACCGGAGGTGTGCCGCCTGTTTGTTGAGGTAGTAGCATAGTCGTGGTATTGTCCGCCTGACTTGAACCACTTGACCCCCGGAGCTGAGAGGCGCTGACAGTGCCAGTCTGACTGCTCTGAGCTCCAACAGGTTGATGTGGCATCGGGGTCCAGAACCAGGGCCCTGTGGTCCCCCATGTGGGCTCCCAGCCCATGAGAGAGGCACCGGTCATCAGGACGACCGTTGGCTCGGGCGGACAAATGGGATTCCTTCCTGCAATCAGTCCGGGACAGTCCACCATTGGAGAGCGTCCCACATCTTCTGGGTTACAGTGATCAGCTGGTCAGTGACCATATCGCTGAGTCCACTGGGCGCCAGCTCCCATTGGAGGAGGCGATGTGCCACCTGGCCCACCGAGGTGCACGCTGCCATGTAACCCAGAAGGCACAGAAAGTCCCAGGAGGGCAAGTGCCCAACCAGAAATGATTGGGCAAAGGAGGAGCAGACCTCCGCCCTATCCACCGGGAACCGGGCTCTGGCTTGAAGAGAGTTGAGCTCTGCCCCGATAAAGCCCATCACCTGAGATGGCATGAGTTCTGATTTGGCCTCGTTGATCAGGAGGCCTAGATGGGAGCAGATTCGGAGGGCCAGATCCCTGGATCTCTCCACCTCCTGAAAGGAGGAACCTGCCAGGAGCCAATCATCGAGATAGGGGTATATTCATACTCCTCGATGCCGAAGATGGGCTGTCACCACTGCAATGCACTTGGTGAAGACCCGAGAGGCCGATAATAGGCCGAATGGCATGGCTCGGAACTCGTACAGGGTCCCTTCAACCCTGAAGCGGAGGAACTGCTGGGTGGGATGGACGGATTGGGATGTGAAAACATATCCGATAGATCCAGTGAACAGAACCACATGTTTCGGCTCAGGGATGGTATGATCTGGTTCAGAGTTACCATCTGGAATGTGTGAGACCTGAGATATTGATTCGGTCATGGAGATCTAGGATGGGGCACCAACCCCTGTCCGCTTGGGCACCAGGAAGTACCTGGACACGGCCTGGGTCTGTAGGAGGATCTGGCACTGGAGCTACTGCCTCCTTGAGGAGATGCTAAGCAATGCGGCCTCGAGGGCTGACTGAGGTGAGCTGAGATCCTTCTCTCGAGGGCGCTGGCTTGGCTGGGAGGGTACTGCTCAAATCTTAGAGGCAGTCCCTGGCTGACAACTTCTAGAACCCACCTGTCCGAGTGATAGCGGACCAGGTGGAAAGAAAGTGGTGGAGCCCGCCCTCATGGAGGACCAGAGCTGGCGTGATGGGTGTAGGTGGCAACCCTGACCCATCACTGAGTAGGCTTAGAGGAGGCGGCGGCTCCAGGACCAGAAGCTCGGCTTCCTTTACGGGGCTGTTGAGGACCCTGCTTGGGCCTGGGGCGCCAAGCATGAGCCTGCTGATGCTGCTGACCTCCTTGATAGGAGGGCTGTCTAACCGCAGGGGAAGAGTGTCGAAAGGGCTTCTTCTTGCACTTCTGCTGGTTCTTGCCCGAAGAACCCTTTGCAGAGGTAGCATCCAAGGTGGCATGGACTGCTCTATACGCTGGAGGTGACCTGCACCCCAGACCAAGAGGTCGGGTGTCGAGGAAGGGCATGTCAGCTAACTTGTGCTGGAGTATCCGCCGGAAAGGAGGATAACTCTATCGGGGTCCAACTGCAATAACCCCATACTACTGCCACTGCATTCAACTGCATGTTCTCTGACCTGCCCACTCCTTCGTCTTCCCAACTCGCCGCACCTATACGGCATGATGGGCACCCCCACCCCGGCTGCCATTCTAGCTCAAAAGGATCTCAGTTGGGGAGACCCGGGTACTCCTAGCTGGGCTCTCCCATCATGCGGGTAATGGTCACGACAGCCTCGAACCAAAGCTGCTGAGCTTGGGGGCTCCCCTCCTCACCAGGCCGATCGCTCATATATTTAACTCCTCACTTATCTCGGGGATCAATCATACCTGACATTTGGAAAGTTGCAAAGGTTGTCCCTGTTTATATGCAAGGAGATTCCAAGGATATGAAAAATTACTGCCCCATCGCCATACTCTCGGCAACCTGTAAGCTCCTTGAAAAGGCAGTTGCCTCTCAACTCTCCCACTACCTTCAGGGTTATGCAGTTCTCTCCCCAGCCCAGCATGGCTTTAGGAAGGGACACAGCAAGTCGACTGTGCTTGCCGTAGTTACCGCGGAGATCCGGTTAGCCACCGACTAAGGCAAACTGACTAGAGCCATCTACGTTGACCTCTCTAAAGCCTTCGATCGGGTTGACCATTCCCTCCTCCATTCCACTCTTCAGTCCATCGGATTCTCCTACCAAGCCCTTGCCTGGTTCTCAGACTACCTTGGGGAAGGCAGCAATAGTCCTGCTTCAACCGCGCCTCTTCTGCCTCCTCTTGTCCGTCAACGCCGGGTCCCCAGGGATCCGCCTCGGACCCATTCTGTTTTCCTTGTTCATCAATGGGCTGCCCTCCGCTGCTACCCATGGGCGCATAACTCTTATAATGGATGACCTTGTCATTCTGTACAGTTCTCAGGATATTTCTAGCATCAACTCGTGCCTGAACTCAGACTTCACTCGTATCCAGGACTGCCTGGAGGACACAACTCACCATCAACCTGGATAAGACCCAGGCCAAGCTCTTTGGTTCAGTGGCCAAACCACTTTCCGCCTCACTCCCTTACGATATATGGAGCTAATGGCCCTCCTGCCCGTCACTGATGCCCTGAAGTACCTAGGCGCTACCCCGATCCACAACTGGATCTTACAGCCACCTTAGGAATGTCTGTAAAGCCACAAAGGGAAGCTTGTTCTCACCACAGGGCTAAAGATTGCCTCATCCCAGCTGCTCGCCCCGCCATAGCCAGGGATACTCCTTCCCACACGCTGTTACGGCTCGCAGCTTTGCCCCAGTCCCGACTCCCAGCATAGCTAAGGGATACTGCATATAACAACATCTGCCGCCGCCTCTGGCTCCTCGCCTGCGCATCGCCAGGAGCTCTACCCTGGCTGGACTGGCTCCTCTGAAAAACACCGCTTGTCCTTGGCAACTTTGTTGACAACACAGTCAGAACGACTCACCTCCTGCATTAGCCTCCCTCAAATATGATACCCTGCCTACCACCTACAATTTAGTGCTATGAGGCCCGCTTGTTCCTATGAACCGCACGCCTCACAGGCGATCGGCCTTCTCCGCTATGCGCCTAGGCTGTGGAACTCTTCCCGCCTCTTGTACGGCATCTCCTTCCATCCCTGCTTCAAAACCTCCCTCTGGAACTTCCTCAAAACCGCAGCTGCCCGTCTTTGGGCTACATAGCTCCAGAATAGTCTCCCCCTTCCCCGGATACACTTGGGAGACTGTGGGATGATTCACTGACCGCTGCTAATCTATGTTGGTTACCTGCATAAATGCATTTAAGCCCTCCTGGGTGGGTGGTGACCCTGACTTAGCACTTCCCGCATCTAGCTGTACAAGGTGTGTAGTGATTCTCTCTAATTGTTAGGCACTCACGTAATCTCATGTGTTTTGTTGTACTCTCTGTCATGGTGTTTACCTGATGCTAACCTACCTCCCTACTGCTGATTTATATCCTGCTTGCTGTATACCTTACCACGTAATTGACAGTTGTACCATGTTGCTGTTCCACCCACTTGTTTGTGGGCCTGAATGTACCCTGACCCTGTATTGTTGTTTCCTATGTACTCTGTAACCTCCCGAGTCGCACATGAAAATAGGCACTTGCTGTCTAGTGTCCTAACCTGGTTAACAAAAGCAAATAAATAAATAAAACCTCAGCCAGGCCCTGCGGTGAGTGGCCACTGTGGCTGCTAAGGAGCGGGCACAGGAATCTCCAATGTCCAGGGCCGTCTGGAGTTGCTGTTTGGCAACAACACGGCC
This sequence comes from Neoceratodus forsteri, assembly GCA_016271365.2. Classification (NCBI taxonomy): domain Eukaryota; kingdom Metazoa; phylum Chordata; order Ceratodontiformes; family Ceratodontidae; genus Neoceratodus; species Neoceratodus forsteri. The sequence goes on from CM028129.1 coordinate 1,423,043,832, forward strand.
CTGGTCATGGACCCGCTTAACCGTGGTCTGCATGTCCGCTAGGAGATGAGGTAGGACTTCATCCAGTAACCCCAAAAGGACATGAGAGAAGTGTGCCATGATCACAGCTGAGCTGGCCTGACGAAGGCCCAAGGATGAGGCCGCATAAACCTTCCGGGCAGAATGGTCCATATACTTAAGACTTCTTGTCCGGAGGGCGGTCAGTGTCAGCTGAACTACCCGTGCGTCTAAACATAGAAGCAGTCACAAGGCTCTCGGCTGAGGGATGCTCTGTGAAACCCGCCAAAGATCCCATAGGTACCGTATACTTGTAGGCCATGAGGGCAGACTGAGCTGGACAGGAGGCAGAGCGTTGCCATAGCTCAAGGGCCGGGCCAACAATGGTAGAAAGGCCTCCGTCGGGGGTATCCCCCTGCTTGAGGATATCTGTGAGGGGGTACTCCACCTTCTTTTGGATAGGCTCCAAGGGCATTCCAGTCGATTCCGAAATGAGGCGGAGGATACCCTGAAAAGAGGAAGGACCTTCCTCCAAGCCTGCCACTGATGACTTGTTATCCCCCGGATGTGAGTGCAGACCAGTGGCATCTGAGTCTGAAGAATCGGGGGAAATAAAGGTCTCCCACCTATGTCTCCCTCGATACGCCGAGGGCAATCGGGGACCACCATAATGGACAGACAACGGGGGAGGCCGGTGTCTGTCCTATCCTCTTTGAGGGAGCCCTCCCTGAGGCTGCTTACGGTGGTTCCACCAAAATCGGTGGAGGACCAAACAGGCCGAGCTGGAATGCGTGCCGCCCTACGGGTGGAGGAACCGGATCTTCAGTACCGGAGGGTCGCAAGGCCGGCTAAGAGGCTGAGGCCAAGCACGGCCGTGTACGGCTTCTGACCAGTCAAAATCAGCGTTGCCACATGAGAGCCCCATAACGTTGATGGAGCCTGTCAAAGTCTCCTCGTCCGAGGAGGATGAGGATCGGCAGCCCTTCTTCCAGAGTGTTTGTGACCTGTCTTTGGTTTTTGACTGAAGGGGTCCTGGTCCGATCGAGACCAACGGGGTCAGCTGATTTGATCGGGAGACGCCGGAGCCGGGGAGAACCGAGGTTCCAGCACCTTTCCCTCGATCGGAATACCCGAGGGCTGGGTCTCCTCGTCAGGGAAGGAAAGGATAGATGTCCTTTCCAAGGAGTCGGTGACCGGAGTCGGCGACAATGGCTCGATCGGGTCGAGAGAAATCTCGGCCGGTTCAGCCATTTCCTCGGCCTCAGTGCCTTGGCCTGATGGAAGGTCCGAGATAGGGATCTCGACCGAGGTCGAGACCGCAAGGTCCTGAGAATCAGACCGCTCTCTGTCCCAGGAACGTCTTCTTTGGGCAGAAGAAGATTTAGGGTCCTTGTCCCTTTTCCTAGGGCGGGAGGAGTGCGAGCCCAAGGGTATCTCACCCCTGGTGGGGAGAGACTGGCACAGCTCCCGAAAGGACCCAGTGAAGGTAGAACCCAGGTTAAGCAGCACGAAAAAACTTCTGCTGGCCGAAGCTTGAGCAGCTTCTTCTTCAAAAGCCGCCATCTGGTCGAGCTGCTCGGCGGATCCCGCGGCTGCGGAAACAGCCCACCTGGCCTCCTTCGATTTCACCGGTGGGTTGCAAAGCTCCAGTCTCACCAGTTTTAGGCGTGCCTTGCGGTTGTCCAGGACATTGGGATGGAAGGCCAGACAGATGCAAGTGGTGCATGCATGACAAGCAGACACACGAGAGGTGGGGATCGGTGTCGACATTTTCTGTCTGCAGGGACACCGCGAAACTGGGACGACTTGTCCTCCATGTCCAATGCGCCGAATCGGTATCAGAACTCTGATGAGTTTTAAAGAAAGCGATTGCAGTGAAAACCGTCATTGAGAATCCAGGGCCTATGAACTGCAGAAGTAGCACAAGGGAACCTGAATCTTCCAGTGGAAAGGAAGATCTGGCGTCAGGGGGCTGAGCCGAGGTATTTACCACCCGGGTGGGTGGGAGGAGCCAGCTTGAAGACTTTCCGGTGAATTTAAAGGAGAAAGGGACATGCCAGAGAGTGTGGATGAACAACATATCCATGCTCCTAGAACTACTGTTACGGTAAGGACTTATGTAACTGCACTATCTTCAACGGAGTGGTCTCTTGCAGCAGGTAATACACTTGGGAGGAATCCCAAGCAGTAAACCCAAGAAGGGTGGTCACTATGACAGGAGGCCTTGTAGGACAGCTTGGCCAAAGGCTGTCCTGTGGCATGAAGCAACGTCTAAGTTGTAATGCTTTCGTGAAAGTATGAACCGTGGGACCAGGTAGCTGCATTATAGATATCCGTAACAGAGGCCCTTTAAAGCAGGCCGAGTGGTGGCCATAGCTCTGGTAGAATGGGCTTGACAGGTCCTGATAATGGCTTGTTGTATTTTGAATAACAAATGTTATACAGTGTGCTAGCCAATTGAGAGGGTCCGTTTAGTGAGCGGGAGACCTTCCCTGCGTGAGGCGAAGGTAACAAAAAGTTGTGAAGTCTTCCTAATTGATTTAGTTTGATTAGTGTAGTATCGTAATATACGATGGACGTCTAGAGTATGTAAGAGGTGTTCACCTCGACTGGAGTGTTCAGGATAATATATTGGTAACTCCAGGGACTGATTTAAGGTGTGTTCTGACACTACCTTAGGTAGGAAGGAAGGGTTGGTACAAAGCGCCACCATGTCTTTGTGAAAAATCAAATAAAGTTCTCTACACATGAGGGCATGGAGCTCAGAAATACATCAAGCTGAAGTGACAACCACTAAGAATAGTGTTTTCCAAGAAAAAAAAAAAAGGTCACAAGTGTCCGCCGGTTCAATGGGTTCGAGAGTTAATTTCTCTATTACAAAATTGAGATCCCACAGAGGAGTGGGTCTTCTGATAGGTGGCTTAATATGTAACATTCCTCTTAGAAACATTTTGGCTAGATGATACTGATACAGTAATTTGACATCCAGAGGTTCATGGAAGGCTGAAATGAGGCCAAATGGACCTTGATGGAAGAATAGCTTAGTCCTGTCTCGCAATCGAGGCCAGGTAATCCAAGACTTTTGTCAGTGAACAGGAATAGGATCCAATGATCAGGAAGCAGCCCAGATGGAAAAGCGCTTCCATTTGGCATTATATGTTTCCTGGTCGCTGGTTTACGTGGGGCCAGTAATATATTGGCAACAGGAGAGGACACTTGTAAACGTGTTACAAAGCAATCCTCAGGAGCCAGGCGTGAAGGTGTAGGGCCTTCAGGTTGGGATGTGGAAGGGTCCCTTGATTCGGAGTCAAGAGATCTAGTCTGATTGGCAATGGAATGGGTTCCTACACTGAGAACTGCTGAAGTAGGAGGAACCACACCTGTCGAGCCCACAGAGGGGCTATGAGAATCATGGTGGCAGGTTCGAGTTGCAATTTCAGTAGAGTCCGTTGCAGGAGAAGGACGGGGGAAAGCATATAAGAGGAGTCCTGTCCACACTTGGGACACGACATCTACAGACCTTCCCTTTTTGCTTGGGATAATGGAATAGTATCTGGGGAGACAGTGGTTGACTGGGGAGGCAAACGGATCCAGTTGTGGGGTCCTTCACAGATAAAAGATTTTCTAAAGGGCCGGCCCAGTAGCGCTGAGTGTTGAGGAGCTGGACACCATACTCGCACCATGCTGGCGACCCAGGTTCAGGAAGGACTCAGGCCGCCAGGGAGGGACAGGATCGAGTGTCCGTGGACTGTTCTATCCCTGGGAGGGACCACAGGTTCCATCGCTCTGCAGCAGCCTCCGGCGGCGATCGGGGCACTGCAAGGGTGATGCATTCAGGGCTGAGGTGCGGCGAACATCAGCACATTGTGTCTTGACGTCATTGCACGTCTGCATTTCAGAGGGGCTAAACATGGAGGAAAAAGGACAGACGACCAAGCAACTTGATGGCCGCACTTCTCTACGCTCTTTGAGGCCTGTCATGGAATCGCACTACGGGCTTGGTCCCAGTCTCAGCATGGAAGAGTGGGGGGGCTCTCTGTGGGTCAGACTGCAGCACCAGGTCAGTATGTGAGTGAGCCTACGAGCGGATCAGGGGACTTGAAGGCGGTGGCTGAAGATTCGCAGGTCGGGCTGAAGGAGGATAAATAAATAAATAAATAAAAAGATTTTCTGAAGCACTTCGTAATGGAGTGTCCATTTGTGTGCGGACAACTGGCGACTGAGAAGGTCGGCCAGGAGGTTGTGACGTCCTGGTAGATGGACGGCTGTCTGTACAAGGTGTTGCCGAATGGCCTCCTGCCAGACTACAAGTGTCTCTTTACATACAGTACGGGACTTCATACCTCTTTGTTTGTTGAGGTAAAATACTAATGCGGTGTTGTCCGACTGAATCAGGAACGTTCCTGGAGACAGGTGAGGTTGAAAAGCCTGGAGGGCTAAGCGAACCACCCTCAGTTCCAGGAGATTGATGTGGGGATGAGGGATAGAAGTGGTCCACTTGCCTTGTGTCCTGTAAGGACCCAGGTGCACACCCCACCCTTCCAGGGATGCATCCATGGTCAATGTCTGCTGGGGTGGGAGGGGGACTGGAAGGGCATATGCCTGACATAGGCTGGCTCAGAGCGTCCACCATACTAGGGTGAACCACAAAGTGGGAGTGACTCTGATTTTGTCTTCGAATGTCCTATTCTTTGAGACCACTGGTTCTGGAGAACCCATTGGACTGGTCTCAAATGAAGATGGGCGAAAGCTACCTTAGGGATGGTAGCAGCTTTGTGACCTAGGAGACATAGCATGCGTCTGGCTGTGATAACTTTCTGGGCTTGTATGTGTAATGCCAGAAATAGAACCTTGTCTTGCCTGTCGGCCGGAAAGTAGGACCTGGTGGAGACAGTGTCTAGGACCACTCCTACATATTGGAGCGACTGTGTAGGGGTCAGATTGGACTTCGACCAACTGACCGTAATCCCTAGAGCTTGGAACAGAGTTAAAGTTGCTGCTAGGGAGATAAGTAGAGCAGTTTTGGACTCCACTTTGATGAGCCAATCGTCCAGATATGGGAAGATAAAGTGCCCATCCCATCATAGGGCTGCTGCTACTACTGCTAGGCATTTGTTGAACACTCTCGGGGCTGATGAGAGGCCAAATGGGAGTGTCCGAAACTAGTAGTGTTGAGCCAACAGGTGAAAACGAAGGAACCTGTGGTGGGCAGGATGGACAGGGATATGTAGGTAGGCATCCTTCATATCTAGGGTACTGAGCCAATCCCTTGTTTCAATATTGGCATCATGGAGTTTAGGGTAACCATGCGGAACCTTTGTACTGGACGAGAGGTTTAATTGTCAGAAGTCCAGTATTGGTCTGAGATCTCCAGTTCATTTGGGTACCAGAAAGATGTGGTAGTAAAACCCTTTTGGTGTTCTGTAGGGGGTACTGGATAAATGGTCTTCTTGGTTAGAAGAGCCTGTAATTCCTCCTGGAAAATAGAAATATGGTCAGGTGGGTACTGGACAGAGCAGGGGCAGGGATGAGGGGAGGTCTGGAAAGTAATTACAGAGTGTGACCTCTCTAAATGATCTGAAGTACCCACTTGTCCAACATGATCGCTTTCCAGGCCTCCAAACGGAAGGCAAATGACCACCCACTTCTGAGGCCTGTCACTGGGAGGCGGGTGACTAACCCCACCCCCACCAGGAGGGTGGGGCAGGAGTCCTTGGAGGCAGAGGTGTTGGTTCTGGTAGACTGGGAACAACCTCGGAATCCACCCCTATTTGAGCCTCTGTATTTTCCACCTCTTTTGGAATAAAAGGAAGATTGAGGATGGTAGGGTGGCTGAGAAGTATGGTACATGCCATGTACTGTATGCAGGGTTCTTCCTGAAGTCTGGAGATCACCTATCAGTGTTTGGGTACCTGGCCCGAATAGTTTGGACCCATTAAAGGGGGCATTGACCACTCTATGCTGTACATCAGGTGTGAAGCCTGAGACGTAAAGCCAAGCATGGTGACACAGGGTAATGCCAGTGCTGACATGCAGGCCGAAGTATCGACCTTATCATATCCCGAACGCAGTAGGTGTCGGGAGATGGAGTTGCCAGTAGATACTGTAGCCAGTAACTGTTCCCTTTCTTGTGAAGCAGGGTTTTAAATAACTGATTAGCAGTTTTTTTCTTGGGACAATACTAACTGTACAGAAAGCATTTATATAGGTTTTCTAGACGTATAGTGTTTGTTAAACACAGTGAGGCAAGTGCTGTGCATTTTCATAATGTTTTAGAACTTTTTGAGCAAAACGCCAATCAATTTTTAGAGTTGAATAAAACCCTGTGAAGGAGGGAGTTTATTGACTGATTCAATGGCAGAGGACCAGAGTGCGCTGGTATTTGACCATATGTCCCATGTAATTTAGGATTCTGAGATTCAGGGTGCTTGCTTCACATCAACGTTCTGGAGATGAGTGCTGTGCTCTATGCCCTGCTGGCCTTCCAAACTCTGCCCCAGATGGGCCCCCACCCCATCCACAAAGCATCTATGGTGAGAATTTGCTGAGGGGAAGGATAGGAAGGACCCCACCCCCAAAGAGGTGACTGGGTTCCATCCACCAAAGGAGAACCTTTTTCACTGGAGAGGACAACAGTACCTGCTGTTAGAGGTAATTTATCTGCTGGTTCCACTGGACAAACGACCCAAGACCATCCAAGGGTGCCGACAGCACTGACTTCAGAGTTCTCTGTCTTGTCTGTGACTCCCTGGCCATCTCTCTCTCACTAACATCCTCAACCACTCCCTCTGCACGGGGTCCTTCCCAAAAGCATGGAAGTGTGCCATTATTAACCCTCTTCACAAATCCAGTTCCAGGGATCTAGTATCCAACTACCATCCCATCTCCCTCCTTGCTCCTCTCTCTAGAATTTTAGAGAAAGGGGTCCCCAGGCAAACCGTGGAATTCCTCTCCAAATACAACCTGCTCACAGAGGCCCAGCACGGGTTCTGTGCTCGACAGAATACTGAAATTGCCCTCATCAAGTTCACCCACCCACAGACAAAGCTAACAATGAAGGCCTCTACACCAGTGCTGCTCAGAGACCTCACCAAAGCCTTTGACCTCGCTGATCATGAAGTCCTTCTCCATACCCTGGCAGGCCTCCATTTCTCACCTGAGGTCTGCCTCTGGTTCAAGGATTACCCAACGGGCAGATCCCATCACACCATTATTGGCGGTGTTCTCAGCAGACTTCACACCTGGTTCACGTCCAAAGGTCTTGTACTCAACTCCAAAAAAACTAAGTTCATGGTTTTCTCCAGCCCCCGCAAACCCCTTGGCTTTGACCTCTCCCTCTATGACAACCTTGGTAACTCCACTGAAAGAGTCAGTGAATTCAAGTACCCCAGTTTACTCCTGGATAGCCACCTCAATTTCGATGCTCACACTAGCCTCACAATGGTATCCTCCACAGAACCAAGCATTACCTTAACAGGGAATTCAAATCCCTCTTAGCCTCCAGCTTCCTCCTTCCCGTCTTTGACTATAGTTCACTTGTCTCCCTTCCCCACTTCTCCATCAAAAATTTCTCCAGACTTCGAAGTGCCTACCACAACGCTATCTGCTTTGCCTCTGGTCTCCCTAAACTCACACACCACTGTGACCTTTATAAGCTCACCAGTCCGCCCTCTCTTGAGGCCCGCCTCAACTGCAAGATGGCCACCTTCTTCTTCAAACTTTCCCTTGGACTGCTCCCTGATTGCCTCACCTCTCTCTTCCAGACAGCCGCTGCCACCAGGACCACTAGACTGTCCTCCACTGTTCCTTTCTGCCAGACCACTCAAGGCCAGAGAACACCCTCCTTTATGGGACCCAAGCTCTTCTACTCTGTCCCTCCGGAACTAAAACTCTGTCCCACCACAAATGCCTTTAAAACACAATATAAGGAGACATTTTTCCTCACCACACCTGCCCGCAGCCCTAATCTGGCTCCCTTCTGCACCCCCCACCTCTGATTATCCACCCCGCACTTACCCTCTCTTTCTAGCACTTGTAGTATTGTTAATTCACCTAGGCTAGTTTTCAGATTGCACTTAAATATTTTGTTTCTCACTGTTATATTATATTATTATTAAACCCTCACTGAATGCTTAATGTCACCTTGTATTTGTTAATTCACCAAGGCTAGTTCATGGTTTGCCCTTTAGTCTATATTATCCTGATTTTATGTGCCATTGTATTAACCCTTGCTGTAACGTAAATGTTTTAGCCTATGTCACGTCTCCTGACTGCTGTATGTAACTGGATGCTTGTGTAAATCGGCAACAATGCTCACATGACTTTCCAGTATAACCAATAAAATTAAATGAAATGACCCTCAGCGCCCACTGGGGAACCGCCATGTGCAGTCTGGCAAGAGGCACTGTGGCAGTAGCTGCGCCATCAGGCCCAGGAGCTGGAGAAAATCTGGCTGATACCTAGCGGCTGGTTGTACCCTGACGGGCCTGGGTTATCAGGCACTCTGCCCTGACCTGGGGCAGGAAGGCCATGCCTTGAGCTGTGTCCAGGACCGCCCCAATGTACTGGAGGCATTGTCATGGAACTGGAACGGACTTGGGCAGGTTTACAGTTATGCCCAGATCCTGAATAGGCAGGTGGTCTGTTCCAGGGTCTCTAGCAGAGATCCCTGGACTTGGACTTGAAGAGCCAGTCATCCATGTGGGGAAGACATGAGGCCCTCTCACCTGAGGGCAGCTGCTACCACTGCCAGACATTTGATAACACCTGAAGGGCTGAGGACAAACCAAAGAGCAAGGCCCTGAACTGGAAGTGTTCCTCTAGAACTGAAACCTCAGGTACTGCCTGTGGGATGCGTGAACCTTGATATGCAGGTAGGCATCTTTCATATCGAGGGAGCAAATCCAATCCCCTGGTGCAGAAAGGGCAACAGACCCTGAAAAGTGTCACCATACAGAACTTTCTGTACTGTATGAACAGATTGAGCTCTCAATGGTCTAGAATGGGCCTGAGGTCTCCTGTGCATTTGGGGACCAGGAAGAAATGGGAGTAGAACCTCCTGCCCTGTTTATCCACCACTGGGACGGGTTCCACTGCCTCTTTGCAGCAGAGAAAGGATTTCTTCCCAGAGCACCAGTATGTGGTCTGGAGGGTAAGGATCCAACCAGAGGTTTTTCTGGGGCCACCCTAAGTTCCAGAGTGTGGCCCTGCTCTATAGCTATAGCACCCAACTGTCATAAGTTATCTCCTCCACCTGTCCAGGTGTAAGGAGAGCGACCCCAACAACTGCCTCCTGATTTGTTGGGGGGCAAGGTCAGGCGGCTGTAGAGGTGGATGCAGTGGCGACTGCACCACCGCCTCTGTCCATTCATAGCTTGAGTGTGATAATGGACAGATCTTACAGTGTGTCCAGAGGCCTGTAGAACATCGAGGATCTGTAGCACATTGGCCCCAAACAATCTGTGTTCCCTGAAGGGGGCATTCAGGATAGATAAGTGAATGTCCTGGGCGAACCCGAGGCATCCAAGGCGTCATAGGCCAAGTGTAGGAGATGCAGAATGGCGTCGGCTCCTGACAGAAGGGACTGCAAGAGCCGCTGCTTCTTCTAGTTTTCGGGAATGGAACTGGCCAATTACTGGGCCTGGTCCAGACAACGGCTGAGGAACTGGACCATATGAGCTATGTAGTTCAGGGCCTTGATGGCCAGGGTGGCTGAGGCGAAGGTCCTCTTGCCCAGTGAGTGCACTCTGTGGGATTCTTTGTCCAGAGGAGTGAACTTCAATGTTTTGGCCTTCTGGTGCAGTTGGGGCTGCGATAATGACCACCGAGTCAGCCTGCACCTGCTTGGCAAGACTTGCTTTCTGACGGGTGTGTAAAATGCTGGTCTGCCTTCCTGGGCACAGCGGAGACCACGTTAGGGCGGTGCCAGGCTGCAAAAGTGGCATCCTCAAAGGGTTCAATCAGAGGAGGAACCACCAAGGGGGCGCTTCAGGCAGACGTAGGTAAGTAGCTAACCGACTTCTGCTGGGGTATTGCTCCTCTGTGTCAAACTCTATCACCGCTTGCATCTGATGGAGAACCCCCATAAAGGACAGGTCTTGTGGGGACCATGGAATATATTTTGGGGTCTCTTTCCCCTCCAACGAAACCGTGGAGGTTGAATGAGAAGGGGGTAGCCCCTCCCATAGTCTTCATCCGCATCGTCATCCACATCAGGGTGCTGAAGGTCCAGGTGATATTCATCCCCTTCTCCTGGATGTCTAGAAGGAGAGTGAGGAGGTACAGCTGTATGGGGACCGACATGGGCCTACTGGAGTTGTGGGTGCAGGGACCAGCGTTGGGGGGTTCCCTAGGGGGTGGGCCCTGCGGGGGAGCCAGGCAGGTCTGCAAGAAGTCCCATAGGGAAGACAGTAGTAAAGGAAAGTCCATCATGATCGGCGATGGGTAGCCAGGCTAGGCCGGATGAGGAGGGGCCAGCATAGGCATTGGTGGAAGGGCCGCAATGGCCAGATAGGCCGAGGTCCTGAGGAGAGTCCTCAGCCTAAGTCACCCCATGGGACAGAGAGGAGAACTGTGAGATGGCCGTGGGTGACACCAGGAGGGCAGTGGATCTAAGGCCAGAGGGGCTGACATCACAGTAGTAGTTGGCAATCAGGTAGGCAGAGACCCAGAGGCCGCTAAGCCCACGCTGGTCAAGGATGGACTGGCAGAGCCACCAGACTGCGAGCCCACTGAAAATAAGGGCCAGAACAGCAGGGGCTGGAGGCTGGGAGAGAGCCCAGCCCCAAAGGTCCTCCACCCACCAAAGTAAGGTTGGTCAGAGGTGCTGCAACGGTAGCCCAGTGGAAGTTAGGGTGTGAGGCAGATGTTGCCGCCCCTGAAGAGGGGGATGACCCGCCACTGTCGCCCAACCATGCGGGGACCAGGAGCGGGAGGAAGGGACCCTGTTTAGCATGGTCCTTATCCCTATGTTTGTGTTTGCCCGTGGATTTCTCCTGGGACTTCAGATGACTGGGAGCCCAAGGAAAGGGTTAGAGAATCGAGGAACTCCTGGCCTGCAACTCCTTCTCCATGCAGGCAACTCTCTATTGAAGTAGAAAGTTTTCCAGGGTCCGCTGGCTCCAGGTTGCCTGGTTGAAGCTGCTGCAGATGGATCAGGCATTGATGCCATGGTCTGGGCCTAGGCAGAGAATGCAGGCAGAACAGCAGTCTTTTCTCCAGGAGTTGTTTTCCACCGCACACTTGGTCGAATGGTCAGAAGATGAAGAAAGCTGAGAAAACAAACGAAAAGAAAAATCATTGAAGAAGTGATGAAAACTGAGATGAGAAACAAAACTGAAAGTAAGTAGAAATGGTGGTCGACTGACGCCATGGATGATCTGATGTGTATTGGTTGATGGCGGAAAAGAACTGAGGAGGGCTGGAGGGACCCACACTGTTATAGCATGTGGTGAAGTCTGCACCCGACGGGGTGGGCGGCCCCCTGGTAGACTGCTAGCTAGAAAAGTTTCCATGTGGTCCTAGTGCCTGGTGGGTATAGTTCCATAGGTGTGGCCTGCTGCAAGAGATACTCCGAAGTCAGATCCATCATCTGAGGACATGTCAAAAATGGCCCTTGGCCATTTACTGCCATGCATTACCCTAGAGTCATCTGACTGAGTGATTTCCACCAAGAGCCGACCTGGCAAGCCGACTGCAGTACAGGAGCCCTCAGTTGGGGCTCCTCACATAGGCTGCTTTGGAGGTAGTTCCACCTGCAAGGGTGGAGAGACAGGTGCTGGCGAAAATAATCTTGGAAGGACTGGCAAGGGCTTGACCACCACTGGCCAGTGGAATACAGGGGTTGGGGTAGAGCCCTACTCTGCCCAGTCAAGATCCATTGTCGCCAGAGGAGCTCCTTGCAGTCCAGCCGAATAAGCTGGCGGATATTCTTGTCATCTTAAGATGAGGAGGACTAAGAAAGTCAATGGTGATGCCTCCCTGTCGAGTGGGAGCAATAGTGCCTTGACTTCACCACTGACCCAGGGACAGATATTGAGGAGAAGCTGCTGGAGGTGGTGTGTAAATAACGTGCATCGGCTTCAGCTGTTTGAGCTCCAGTGAAGCTGTTCCCAAGTGGTAGCGCCAGGGTCACCGACCACTCCATGTTCTCTGGGTGAGGACTAGGAATACTGGGGTCTTGGATATCAACTCCTTGGAAAATCTCGACCACTTGTTTGACCAGTGTAAAGATCGTCAAGACCGACAGGGTTACTGTGGAGCTAGTGACCTGATCCTCGACTAATTTTGGCTAGGCTGAAGCTGGCACTTGACAAGATTTGAGCAGTATGAGTAGTTGAGGTAGTGGGAGAAGCGTGATCTCTCCCAGTCTCCACGACCGCTGGTGGTGCTTTCTGCGTTTCTCACTGTGGTGGGCAGGGCTCACCCAGAAGGTCTGGAGGGCCCAACACATTTCTCTAAATTCCGTGAATGACACTCTGATGTTGGCTTCAGCCAGGAAAGTGCTGAGGCCGATGTGGTGCCTGCTGCTGCCCTTGCCACCACTTCTTCCATGGCCGTGAGTTGAACCGCAGGCCCCGCCAGAGGGGTGGCTGCCTTGCAACCACCTTTACGCTGCAGTTTAGAAGACGAGCTCTGTAATCCTCCAGGGAGGAAGGGAGCATCATCTGGCACAGGCCACAACCTGTAACATCATGTTCCGTCCCTAGACAGTAGAGGCATGACATATGTGGGTCCGTCCATGAGATCTTCCGTCAGCATGTGACGCACTGCTTGCAGCCAGAAGCTTGCTTCATTTTGTCATGCATGTATCGGTTTACAATTGAAAAAACAAAGTTTGCCAATGGCACAGTTTAGGTCCCACAATGCATGGAGCTGTGAATGAGGAGACCAAATTCTTCCAGTGGAAAGGAAGCTCTGATGTCACGGGGCAGAGCCCAAGGATATGCCATACGAGTGGTGGGAGAAGCTTAGCGTAAAGACAGTCCAACAAACAAGATTTCTGGTGGAAATGCCATTGTGTGGATAGTGAATCATATCCATGCCCCTAGAACACACGTTTCTGATGGAAAGCAGCACAGCATCACACCAAGGTATTTTGTTTTTCATGGTGGGCATGCACAGGTGCGGAACTTTCAAAACATCAAAATCCCTGATCTCAGTGCAGGAATGAAAGAAAATGAAAAGAAAAATGGGTATGTTAATGTTTTGCTAGCAATAGATTATTATTGAGACAAACTACATAGTAACTAACAAACACTGCTACTTTAAAATAGTAATTTATTCTGTTAAGACTCCTAGTAATACTTTATGTATTTTATTTATTGCAAAAAACTCTGTTAATACATCAGTTAGGGTTGAAAGGACAGCGACAAAAGTTTGGAAATTCGATGTTAGGGTTCCCAACCCTACCACCCCACCCCCACCCTCCACATACCAACAGGCGTTAGGGTGTGCCATGGGGTTGTCAGGCCTACCTCTCACCCCATTCTCCTATACTGTACTGTGTCAGCTTGTTTACACATGGGATGTGGTGAGAGTTAAGCCTGACGACCCCACGGCACACCCCAACACCTGCTGGTATGTGGAGGGTGGGGGTGGGGTGGTAGGGTAGGAACCCTAACATCGAATTTCCAAACTTTTGTCACTGTCTTTCAACCCTAACTGATGTATTAACAGAGTTATTTGCAATGAATTTCCTTCTTTTGAGATAGTATAATTGCATCCTTATTTTACTGTGGATAGCAGGGTCCTTCGACCTCACACCCAACCTCAACAAAGTTATGCACGGCAGAAATAAATTCAACAGATTTGACATAATCTGGGCATTTTCGGAGATTTTTCACCAAATTTTCAACATGGTCTTGGGGACCCCACCTCATGAACATTGGCACTGTCATTTAGTTAATCTTTGCCGAAAGTTGATTCTGCAAAGCGACTGCGCCATTCTGTGCCACAGGTGCAAAAACATGTTTTGGGCAGGATGTTAAAAATGACAGCAGTATACTGTTCATGAGGAGGTGAGAAAAATAGCAATGTTGAAAATGTGGAGTAAAAATATGAAAAATTGGTGAAGTTATGAGCGTGCTTAGAACCTCCGCAATGCATGCTCGTAACGCGGTCATTTTCTGAAATTATTTCACCAAAGTTTCAACATGGGCTTTTTGAGACATCCCCTCTTGAACACTGGCACTGTGATTTCATTAATTCATCCCAAAAGTTGATTTTGCACAGCATCCACGCCATTCTGCGCCACAGGTCCGAAAACACATTTCGGGCAGGATGTGAATAATGACAGCTGTACTGTTCATAAGGGGATGTAGATGTGGAAAAAATGGCGATGTTGAACATCTGGAGTGAAAATATTAAAAACTGGCAAAGTTAAGAGCATGCATAGAAACTGCACAACGCACGCTCGTAACAGTCATTTTTTTGAATTTTTTCACCAAATTTGCAACATGGGCTTTTGGGACCAGACCTCATGAACACTAGCACTGTCATTCTGTTAATCTGCCCCAGTGGCGGAGCCAGAGGGGGGGCTGGGGGGCGGTCGCCCCTCCTGGCTGCCCCACTGTGAGTAGTGGTGCTCTGCCACCATCTTTATTCACTGTTTAGTGCCCATTGTGGAGCCTGTCATTGACTGAATGGCCCTCCCTGGCTCCCAAATGATCCCAAATCTGGCTCCGCTACTGATCTGCCCCGAAAGACGATTCCGCAGCGACCGCAGAAAATCACCTTATGGGTCCGATTAACTAGATGACAGTGACAGTGTTCATGACGGGATCCCAAAAGCCCATGTTGTAAATTCTGTAAAATTCAAAAACATGGGTGAGATATCAACAAGGTTGAAACCCCATTGACAGCTATTATAATGGCGCTACCTTGAATCTTCAGTTCCCGGTTCATCTTTGAAGAGTGTAGATGTGTCTCTGTCCACAGAAGATGCCAGTCGCTGACCTCCAGAAGTAAGTATGGGGTAGGGGTGCGCAGAGGAAGGATCGGATGGGGAGGGGAGATGACAAAGGACCGCTTTTCTTTACAGGTTTTTTTTTTTTTTAAAGACTTCAGGGGATGGTTTTCTGTTTTGAAGGGAATAAGTAATAGATAACCCACTCTTAGGTGTGCGGTCACGCTTGATATACGCACACCTTGGTGTGCGCCAACCACTCAAGGCATGCATATATCAGAGTGCGACAGCACACCATAGAGTGGGTTATCTATCTTATAAAATGGCAAAATTGTTTTGAGGGTGTGAGTAGCAGGGTGCGCACTCTGACATACGCAAGGTCATGTGATGCGCTTCAACCAAGCAGAGGATTCCTTTTTCTTCCTATTTTATAAATATATATATATATATATATATATATATACACACATATATGCACACACACATATATGCACACACACACATACAGACATCGCAAGATCCCAAAAGCCATAATAACCTGAAATCCAGTTATTACAGCATTCAAACAACTTTCACTTCCCCAGTGGCTGTAGCATGTCCGGAAGTGTACCGTTGTTCTAAAACAATATTGTAAACATTTCCCAGAAACAGCACTGTTTAGTATAAAACATGTAAGGTTTGTTTTTCTACTTTAGTTTTGCTAGTCTGCTGAGAAAGAAGCAGCTAGCAGAGTGAGGAGAGCAAGTGACTCAGCGGCTTCAGAAAACTTGACGCAAGCGTAGCAACACTCGTTAATGCCTGAATCGAGTCTTCTGAAGCTGCCGAGTCACTTGCTCTCCTTGCTCTATGCTCAGTGGCTTCTTTCTGAGCAAACTAGCAAACCTAAGGTAGAAAAACAAACCTTACATGTTTTTCATACTAAACAGTGCTGTTTAAATGTTTACAATATTGTTTAGAACACTGAACACTGCTCGGTCACGCTATAGTTACTGGGAAAACTGCAGGCAACTAAGACTAAAATAAATCATGTCACCAGCAATTATAACAAATAAAGAATAGGCAAGTGTGTATTTATGGATTTGTTTGCACATCTTTGTTGTGTGATGACCACACAGACCTCTTGAGGTTTATGGGTCATCACACACCTCGAGAGAGAGACTATTATTGGTTAGGCAAGGTGTTATGAATTTGTTTTACGCATTGAGGTGTGTGATGACCCATAAACCTCAAGAGCAAAGCTCAAGAGGTTTATAAGGTCATCACACATTGAGGGTGTGTAAAAAAAATCCTTAAACACACACTTGCCTATCCTTTATTTTTTATAATTACTGGTGCAAGGAGTTAATGCTGCAGAAAGAAAGTTAGTGAGCCCCTGTACTCCACACAGACAGACACACACACACAACTTCTGCAGACAGAACATTTTGTGAACTTTTTTTTTTTTTACTCACAGTGTTCAATCCCCATCATGATCGTACTTAAGCAGCGCTACTGGTAGTCAGCCACGGCCCCGCCCTGCTTGCACTATGTCCTGTAGCC
Organism: Neoceratodus forsteri; assembly: GCA_016271365.2. NCBI lineage: Eukaryota > Metazoa > Chordata > Ceratodontiformes > Ceratodontidae > Neoceratodus > Neoceratodus forsteri. Next base: position 1,423,060,273 of record CM028129.1, read on the forward strand.
TAGGAACAGCGGGATCAACCAGATATGAGTTTTTTTAAATGCAACAGTGGGAACAACCAGATAAATATATATATATATATATATATATATATATATATACACACACACTCTATAGATGTATCTATATATATATATATATAAATAAAGGAGAGAGCTTCGTACTAGCGGGTCGTTCTAATTAGTTCTACGTACCTAACCGACAAATGGAGATAGTGCGAGCAGGGACCGAGATGCCATGGTTCTTTAGCCGTTCAGACCACCCACACACAAACTATGATGAAATCAGCTGGCGTGGCATGAGTAATTGACACTGCTGCTCAAAGAAACTTTTCTGAGCAACGTAAGCATCCGTTTTCAGGTTGTTACAGCGTTTTACAGGGCCTTGTAAACCGTTTGATAAAAGGGGCCATCAATAATTATAATAAATTTATATGTATTCTTGTGGGTTTTTCTTACTGAATAAGGTTATCTTGCGTTGTTAAGATTGATGAAACTACTCCTCTTTGTGTTCCACTTGCCTGAACAGCATGAGATAACTTTCTCATTTACTAAGGAACACCTACAATTATATATATATATATATATATATATATATATATATATATATATATATATATATAAACATAACAGGAGGTGGCCTGCTGTTTCTTGGTTATGCCAATAATACCTCATGCACTAGCAGGAGGATTCTTTTTTTTTTTTTTGTGGGGGTGGGGGAGATGTTGACAGGGAGCTCCGGTCTCTCCCTCAGAGGGACTCATTCTCCAGCCTGGTAGTCGGGTCATCATGGACCCTGTCTGCTCCTGATTTTGTGCTGCTTTTTCCCCCGGGCCCACGACCGTGCAATGGGCGGACTGGCTGCCTCCACCTCTGCGGCAGCAGCCCAACGCCCTGGATGTGGGCCCTTCCCTGTTCTTGACGGCGCGCCTGTGCTGACAGCCAGCCACCGCTGGGTGCCAGTCTACAGTGTGCCACGTGACCCCCCCCCCCCGAGGAAGGAGAGATGTCTACAGACGCTCAATCCTTCCTTGCCCCGATGACCCCCAAGCAATCCGAGTCCGTTCCCGAACTCGGGTCACCAGTGTAACAAGAGGATTCTGACTCAAGTCCCTACTCAAGAGGTCTGACCTTCTGATGTAATGGGCAAGCTGCATACTCGTATAGTACCACATGAGGTGCACTGAGCAGTGGTGGTGATCCATTGCAGCTGTGGTTACTATGAAGTGAGCTCACCAGGAGAGGAAGGAAGGAATGTCAGATGGAAGTCCAGATGTTTAATGTTAGATGGCCTGAAGGCAGTACAACAGAAGGAGAAGCACACCAAAAAGGCAGAATGCAGATTACTGAAAGAATTCAACTAGACTCTATATATAATTCTACACTCCACAGCCAGATGATCAGCGAGTCTATATTCTGTATTACTTAAATAGCTGTAATACTTAATGCTTGAAAATTTTTTACTCACTTTAAGATTTATTACTCTAGTTTTCTTAAATCACTCATATTTACCACTGTAGTATAACAGATGGGGCAAGGGGAAGTCTGTGCATGTAGCTGGGTAAATCCAGATGTCTGTATTGGGCTAACTGCCAGGGAATGAATAGGCAAGTATGCTGTGTCCACAAACAGGGTAGTATAAAGTGGGCTGTTAAGATTTCTGGTGGGCCTTAAGGATTCTGAGCAAAGAAGGTAGTGCTCAAGACCCATGAGAACACGGCAATAGACATATTTATTCCGGACTGCTTTGGATTTTCAGGAAAATGTCACTTCTAAACAGGGAACTCAAACAGCATATGACCTTAGAGCATCTGGGTCACTCTGGATTCGCAGGTAAATCTCCCACTGGACTATTCAACTGAATTTGGACTGGACCTGTAGGGAAAGAATTTCCTAATCTCACATTACGACTGGATGCCCTCACTCATGAACCTAGGTGGTTCCTAAGCTGACTAACGTACTTCCGGGGTTCAGTAGGAACAGTAGTAGTAAGCAGTAAAATGTATTTTTAAAGCGCTTTTCAAAACCAAAGCGCTGTACAGATAAAATAGTTAAAATACATACATATAACATACAACAACAAATAATATAATTACAATAAAATCACTTTCCATATGCCTGTTTAAATAAATAAGTTTTTAATTCTAACTTAAACTCTCAGCGGTCAGGCAGCCTCATGATCCGACGAGGCAGAAATTCCACAGAGGTAGGGCAGCATAAGAAAATGCCCGAGCTCCAGAGGTTTTTAAACGGACCCTGGGAACCTCAGCAATCCCCGTCATGGAGCGGAGCGAGCGAGGACAGTAGGCAACAAGGAGATCTTGAAGATACCATGGTCCCTGTTCGTAGGGCTTTATAGGTCAGTAACCCGACCTTAAAGGTGATCCGCCATTGAACCGCAGCCAGTGTAGCTCCCGCGCAGCACAGGAAGCGACATGACTTCTCTCTTGCTAGATGTCCCAGTCAAAAGCCTGGTTGCCATGCTCTGCACCAGCTGCAAGTGGTGGATATCAACCCCTGGTAGCCCTAGGTACAGGGCATTGCAGTAATCAAGGCTAGAGGTAACAAAGGCATGGACCAATACCGAAGGTCAGCGGAGGAACTTTTGCTTAAAATACCCCATACTAACTCACTGATACTCGATACTGACTGGCTATCTGGACCCTTGTTTTAAAGTGCAGTTTCTTGTAAGAAATGCAGTGAAGGGTCTAGAATACCACTAAGATTCATTCAATTGTGAATTATCATGCATAGTCAATTTAGTGAACATTAGCACTTGAGCACATGCAATGTAATCAAATGTACAGTACGTCCACAGTCTACCAATTTGGCACTTACCATGTAGTTAATACACAGTCACTTTAAGGTAGTCTGGTTGGACATATGCAGGTACTTTAAGCAGTTCATTGTCAGGGTGCATGCAATAAAATTAAGTATACAGCCACTTTTAAGCAGTGTTGAGCTGGACGCAAGCAATTTAATAAAATGTCAGTGCACTTTAAAATAATGCAGCACTGCCTCTTTAAACCAATAAATATTTCTTAGCTGGCTCCATGCGCTGAATCGTGGGGCACCTGCTTGGCATGTTGGTGACCCAGGTTTGAGCCCCGAGCCTGGGACGTTGGGGCAGAGGCCAGCAAGGACGACGCTCTCCTTCTGGGGGAGGGTGCTGCGGAGCACCGCTTGGAGAGTGATACCTGCTTGGTGTGCAGAGCCTTGCAGGCATGGGCAACCACAAGCTGGCTGGCTTCACCTCCTGGGCACTGGCATGGTACACACCACTGGGGTGTGGAGAGGGGCACAGAAAAATGGAAACTAGCACCCATCTTGGTCTGCCGGATGATGGCTGCCTTGTCTCCCATGCCACAGTCCCCCAAGCACACTGCTCTTGCCCCCCCCCCACCGGCAGAGGATAAGCCGGACCCTCAGGATGTGGGACAGCCTGGGGAAACCAGGAAGCGGTGGTGAAGGGTGAGAATTAAGGAAGACAGGGACATTGAGCAGCCAGAAAAGTGGGAGGTGCAGGGAAGGTACAAGAAAATTCTTTACACACTCAGTCTCTTGTCTTTTCTTCTACTGAACTCCACCTGTTACCTGGAGACATTCACCCTGTATGGTTAAACACAGCATAGGCCTTGCTATACCATTGCTGATACTGATAACTGAATTTCTTCTTCATGAGCCTCTTACTCTGCTGTCCATGCTAAGCAGACTTATCTTTAGTTGGGTGGCACCGTCTTTCCAGGAACTATAGCTGCTTTTTCCCTGCCAGCCAATCAGATGCGGAAACAAATTTCCAAAAAAAATAAATAAATAAAAGTCTTGTGTGTGACCAACGGGACCAATGGTGTTGCTGTGCCTTGCACTCATCATTGCTCCTGGAAAGGACAAGGATGCAGCTGCTGGAGCTTAGGCTTCCGCTTGCTGCCCAGCCCACCAAACCAGCCGAATCTGCCCTTCGATGAGGGACCATCACAGCCAGAGCAGAGGATGGGTGCCATGACTCACTGGACCAGCACGGGCACTGTGAGGGACCCCCAAGAAGACTGGTAAGTCTCTTCTGTTCTTCCCACTCACTGACTCATGCTGCTTTCCTCATTTGTCTGCTGCCCTCTTTAAACTGTCTTACGGGTGGTCCGACAGAGTGTTCTCTAATCCCCATCTTCGAGCCAAGTGTGTCTTTACTAACAGGGCTCTATGTTCTGCCTATGTGTTCAGGACCCTGCAGCAGTCCCAGCCTTTGGCAGCAGGATGCAACCTTTATTTATTTTTTTAAACTGTACTGGAATGAGGACATGCTGGCAAATAAAGAAACACACAGCCAAACACCCATTCCTTCACAGTCCAGAGCACAGGCAAGGCATCAGGGATTGCTGGGGCTGGGGAACACTCTGGCACACTACATGGGCACCTTCTACTCTCAAAAGCACATCCCCAATACCCCACCCCACCCATCAGTGGACATCTTCTCATCCCAGTTAGTAAGCACATCCCTTCCTTGTATTGTCATCCATCTGCCGACACCTTCCCACCCCTAAAGTAAACAAATATTTTCACCATACTCCCACCCATCTGCTGATGCCCACCAGTCCACGATAGCAAGCACATACCTTCTTCATGCACTCCACACACTGACTGACCATCTCCCATCTCAGTAAACATTGCCTTGGAGAACCAGGTCTTCACAGCATAGGTACCAAGGCTCTGGAACTCCTTCCCGTCCCATACTTGTAGGGCTGCCTCCTACTCACTTGTCAGAAAGCTCCTCTGGAACTTCTTGAGGGCCAACTCAGCCTGTTCATGCACTTAATTGTCATGATATTTTATCCTAGAGGACTGGAGTTTCCTATGTTTCTGCCTCCTAGTTTGCAGGGTGAAGCACTGTCCTGTTGCCAGGGGTTTATTACTCTATGTAACTTACTTCAGCTTGTTTCTGTGATATGTACCCAACTCAAGTTTGTACCTGGTTTATGTTTATTGTTACTTATTTGCAATTTTTTCCTACTTAACTATGTATTTATCAATCTGTTATCTTGTTCACTTTATATATTCATTATACTGTTGTTGTTTTGGTTTTGTAACGCCTTGTGACTCTCCCAGGTCACACCTGAAAATGGCTTTGTCTAGTGTGCTTACCTGGTCAATAAAAACTAACCCTCCCATCCAATCAAGCTCATACTGTACTTCCTTGTACCATCCTTCCACCTGTCTGCTGACCCCTTCCCAATTACACACTGACTTACAAGAAAAAATATTAAGTCTGTTTCCTCTCATCTGCAGACACCAAGCATGTACTCCCAAACCTAGCTCCATTATTTTAAACTGGGAAAATCATCTAATGTTGGTCTCTTCCTGGCTCCTTCATAACATCCACTCCTCCCACAGTACAGGCACTCCTGGAGTCAAGCACATGCATACACACTTTATTAAAGGCACACTGGTAGTTTGGATGAGCAACTGCTGTGAACTACCACGAGCAGAAAAACACGAGACTGACAGATTTTTTTTATGCTTAATCTTTAGCACCCTGCCACTGCTCACCCGGGAGCGCCCCTGACCCGAGGAGTCGGAGGGACTACAGAACCGGGCAGCAGTCCTAACGCATGGGGGATTTTACTTTGGTACTTTGCTACTCCTGGAGGATGCCGGTGTGCAAGGAAGCCCAACGAGCCCAGCACACGTGGAGACGTGCAGCCTCTCCAGGCTTCCTGCTGATGTCCTCCCCCTCCTCTTCTGTAGCGCCCCGGACTGCACTGCCAGTCGTGGTCACGGGATGACATTAATACAGAGGGTAGGGCATCCACCCCCCCCCGGAGAGCAGCCCATTGGGCGCTCAATCCTCCTCCCCACAGCTGGCTCTCTAGTGAGCGAGGCTTGTCTGAACCCTAACGCCAGTGTCACAGGCGGTAACTCTACCGCTGCGCTGGCTGATTTTTTTTTCATTTAATTTCATTTGTTCATGAGAATTTAGGTTAGGAAGGGTCAGCAGATGAAGGATTTTTCTGTTACTTTCTAAGGATAAGTGTTTATTTTTGGGGCGAGAGTAGGGGTTGGCATTTTAAGGTTTTGTTTTTTCAACTGATCTCAAACTGAGCTTTTACTCAGCACCAATTGTGCTTATTTTCATTAAGTCTAGTTTTGTGAATTTATTAATACTTCTGTTTCAGAGGGGAACGGGTCTTAATTCCTTGGTTGAATGAGCCGGCTGCCCGATCCCTTTCCCTTCTTGGTTCCCGACTGTAACAGGCACCGCCCTCGTACTCTCACATTCTCTGATGCATTAGTTTGGAGACTGTGGGTGTGTGCTTGATTGATAGCAATGGAGGCTGGTTTTGGAATGGTATTTTTGACATTTTAGAGGGCCACAAGAGTTGAATGAAAGTCACTGCTCAACTAACAAGGCCATGCTCCAAGGAGGGGCAGGGATCGGTGTCCGCCCTCTGACCAAGGATATTTGATCTTCCCTTGACACGGACGATTAATAAATTCACAGAAGAGGACCTGTGAAATCCTTAGTAGTTAAGCTGCTGGGGGGGTAGACTAAATAAAGCACCAGAAGTGGTGCCCTTTAAGGCCAGGTTGGTACGGGCTTGCTTCAGCAGTGGCCCTTCCCTCTAAGCTCATGGACTTTGGTTTCTTAACTGAGCAGAATGCTCTTCTTGACTGACCCCCCAGACACATCTATAGACCTTTAATAAAACTACAGAATTCAGTTTAAAAAACCCTTTAAATTCATCCAAGGACTTACCCTTCCCTATATCCATCCCACTTTTTTGGTTTGGGCTCTGGTACCTGTATGGTACCTGTTATTACTGCAACCCTCTAAACAGCAATACTGGTAATATAGGTCACAGCTGATCAATGCATAATGCCTTTCAATTTTGTGTGCATTACCTTAGTCCTTTTAAAAGATTTGACTGATCCATGATGCACATATGACTCACTCTTCCCAACGTACAATGGGTTGTTAAACAGGGTTTGATCCTTAGCTGAAAACTGCAGTGACCACTCCCACACCGAAGGGAATCGGAGGCCTTTCTCATCACCAAGCTGGATGTTTTTGCTTATAGCAAACTCCTGCAAAGTTAGAACAAAACTACTGAAATTGCATTCAAATTCCTTTTTTTTTTTTTTTTTTTTTTTTTTAAATGGCTGCATTCTGGAGTACACTGGACAGGTAACTGTTAATTAGAGATTAGTGAGAGGTCCAGGAAGGCAGCAATCCTGTGCACACCATTCTATACTGTGGCTGAAACTTGATCACGACATACAAGTACATCTTGAAATTGGGAGAGCTCCCTTTGCCACACCAAACACTGATGTTTTTTTTAAAAACATTTTTCTGACTTCTGTAAAACACAGAATGATTTAAATCACTGCATGTTTGTAAATGTTTGTAACTTTACATTTCAGATTTTAAGCCACTCCAGTTCAGAACACTATTTTTGCATTGCCTGTATGTGACAGAACATCAGTTGCTATTCAGCATGCCCTGCCACATAAGTACACCACATTTTTTCACAACTGCAACACCTCTGCTACACGATGGACAGCAGAGCTACGTCAGTCCAGCAGTTAACACTCACAACTAACGTAAACTACTTATGCAGGGGGTCCCTCAGGGTTTTACCCATATCAGTAATTTACCTAGCTAGTTTCTCTTGACTGGAAAAGGAGGACTAGAAAATCCTGCCTATTTTCAGCCTCGTCCGGGGGGGTTGGGGATACAGATGGAAACCAGCTGACAATGAATCAGATAAAGCTGTTGGTGGTATTTTTTGCATAATGGGGGGAATTTGGCCAGGACAACAGGGAAATTCCCTCTTTTCGAGAAGTGCCACGGAATCTAACATCCACCTGAACAATCACCAGAACAGGCAGACAGGACCTTGGTTTAACATCTCATCTGAAAGACGGCACCTCAGGAGTGCAGTGTAACGTGTTAACCCTCTACTAGTTATAATTATATTTGTGATATAAATATATGTTTATTTGCATGTCTGCTTAGGGAAATGGCAGCCAGTAGCTTTTAAAGGGACCTGACCTTTTGACCCCAAAGGCCCTGGCTTGTTGAAAACAACTGCTAGAGGAGCACTGACCTAGTGAATTAATTGCTAAGAAGCTTCCTTTGACATCTCCTGTCATGCATGTGTTAACTGTTATATAACACACTATAAAACTTCAATTACTTTGAAGTCCAAGAAAGCCACAGAAGTCTGCATCTTTTACAACATCCTAGGAAGCTATAAATTCTAACAGCTGTCTGTTACATCTCTCACCACTAGAAGAGAACTGTTTGTCAGGATGTGTTTCTAAGGATCAAAGGTGAATGCTCTGATCAAAGAGACTGTCATATTTTGATATTGCTAACTTTGCAGATTTCCAGCCAGCAGTAAAATGACACCCTTTGGATATACTTGGTCAGGTTACAAATTAAATTACAGGACTAATAGTGACCTCATGAACTGTGACATCACAGGATAGGAAGGGCATTTTGGCTTATTATCACTCTGGCTGAAAGAGTGAAAACACATCTATCTCTGGACTTCTAAGAGAACACACACACACACACACACACACACACACACACACACACACACACACACACACAGTGTATTCTGGACAAAAATGCACTTCTAGCAAAATAGGTAACATCCAACTGAAACGGAGATAGACTTAGAAATTTAAGTACCAGGCATTTTGCTTCTGTAATTTCCAATTTATTTTGACTGTATTTATGTTATATGTTCTATGTTTCGTATGTATTTACTATTTTTTTTTTATTCTAGTAAACAGTTTGGTTTCCTTAATCCTGCTTGAGTCTTTTCTTTTGCATGTGAATGCTGAGACAGTACTGGATAATTCTGACAACTGTTTAGGGCCTAAGTATGTTACATATTGCTAAGTTAAGAAATGACCTAGGTCTCAAATTGAGTCAAAAGGGTAGAACTGTGAACCAGGCTGGGTGCCCACTGGGTGAAGTACTGCACTGCATTTCCCTGAAGAGGGTGCGATATCTGATCCTGTTAACTGGGTGTGCTAGCGAAAAGGGTTCATATTTTACCTCAGGACTCGAGGCTAGTAGGTGATTTGGACCCAAAACAGACAGGAGGGTCACCCTATTGGTCTTCTGGTCACATAATGCACTTCGAGGTTTGGCACTGTGGGAGCAGAGGGCCTAACCTGTGGAGTGTGTTTGTGACAGATCTGGTTGGCAAAGGTGTGATTTAAAAGTATTTGGTAACACGAGCATTAACAGTCCAGTGTGTCAGATTAATAACTGTAACAGCTCATACGCAAAATAAGGTAGTGATTTAGAAAGTAAAGAACTATATAATTGTGGTTAAAGTCTAAGTTCCCTACCCGTTTTATTTTTTTTGGGGGGTAAGCTAGTGTAGCCGGAGGTTAGGGAAGAAGATGGCTTCTAACTACAGCGAGTACACTGCAGACTACCTGAGGCAGTTGTGCCAAGAGAGAGGAGTCCAGCATGAGGGGGGAGCCAAAAAGCACCTCGTGGAGGCTGTTGTGGCAGCCGATGCCCAAGACCTCGGGTCACAGTCAGTGACTGTAAAGTACCAAACCTTGGGCGTGGAGGGGCCAGGGTCCAACGCAGTGTCCAGACCCAGGAAGGAGGACAGCAGGATCAATACAAGCCAAGAGCCACAGCAGCAGGGGAAGGTCACCAACATTCTGGAGCCAGAAGGGATCAGGCTGCAGATGGAGTTGCAGAGAATGCAGCTGGAGTTTGAACAGAAAAGGTTTGAAGCCCAGCAGTGAAGGGAGCTTGAACAGAGAAAGATGGAGAGAGAGGAAGCGAGAGAAGCGACAGGCTGAGCAACAGCAGCGAGAGGCCAAGTGAGGAGCAGAGAGAGCGCAGAGGAAATTTGAACTGGAGAAGCTACAACTCCCAAGACCAGAGCCAGAGCAGGTAAGTGGCATGGATACACCTGGAACTCCAGGACTGGGTTACAAATTAAATTCTAAATTGATAGCTGAATTTAAAGAGTGAGAAGATATGGATGCATTTTAAATTCATTTGAGAAAGTATGTATACAGGCAAACATTCTAGAGAGTCCTGGAGCTTCCAGCTATCCCCTTGCTTACCAGGAAAGCCTGTGATGCATTGGGTCAAATGGACACTCAGGACAGTAATGATTATGGCAAACTAAAAGCTGCTTTGTTAAAAGAAACATGATTTAACAGCAGAGGCATACAGAATTAAATTCAGAAGCTCAGGAGAAGCCCTGACATGAGCTACGAGGAGCTAGCCACTAAACAACGCCAGTTTTTAAAACATTGGTGGAAGGGATTGAAGCAGACTCTGTAGAAAACTGAAAATGTACTTTTAGAGCAGTTTTTTGGGCGTGCCAGCAGAGCTGAAAACCTACCAGAGAACCGAGATCCAAAACTGCGCAGGAGGCTGCCAAGCTTTCAGACCGCTATGCTAGATGCAAACCTGCTCTGAGAGGGAATGGGGCAGGCGCGGCAGTGCAGAAAGGGAAAAGTGTGCCTTCAGGGCAGCTGAAACCCTCCCTGATCCACCAAAACCAGGTAGCCACAGGTTACAAAGAAAAGATTTGCACGATAAAAGAAATGAATGTTGGGTTTGCAGACAACCTGGGCATCTTGCCAGGCAGTGTCCAAAAAGGGCAGACAGTGCACAAAGTGATGCTAGGAAAGAAGTGGGTTGTTTGTGTCCCTGAAAGAATGCCAGTAAACATGAGGGAACACATAAACCCAGTTATGTGAATGGGGTACAGATCCATGGATTAAGGGACATGGGAAGGCCCTTGACTTTTTTTTTGAAATTGCAGTTTTGTATCCCCCTACATCCTGTCAGCCCCAACCCTTCAGGGGCCACCATGAGTCATCCTCCTGCCTCCCACTTACCCGCACCTACCTCCAGGCCCCATGGAGCTTCGGTTTGTTCCCCAAGAGGAGACGAGGTGGGGCCCTTACACCCCATGCTACTACCTCTTCGTCGGTCCAGAGGTGGCTGGGTGAGCGGGGGCACATCGGAGACTCGCTCCAGGCAGCCCGTCTTCCCGGCGCTGGCAGGCGTTTCCTTGTTTTCTCCACTGTACGCAGTGTAGCCCTGATGTCATAGCGTAATGTGCTGATGTCCACTGCATACTCCGCCACCCTTCCCCTGTGGGGCTTCCAGTACCCTGAGCCTCCGCTTGGGGTCAGACAAGTTGAGGGCATCGGCCCCCACTTCCCCCCAGAGAAGGCGAGCTGTCGTGGGACACTCAAGCCATTCTCCTCTGGCCGGCCCTCCAGCAACCCGAGTCCGCTCCCGAACCTGGGTCGCTGGCGTCACAGCGGCAATCCAACCACTGCGCCGATGGGTTGACTGCATCCCTGACTTTGGTAAAAGGGGAATTGGTAGAGCCTGAACAGCTTATACCCACTCAATTTGTGACTGTACGAGGATTCACTGGGAGAAAAAAACACTGTTGGCTAAGTGTTCTCCTGGACTGGGGTGAGACAGGAGAGACCGTGCAAAAAGTTGCAGTAGCAGAGAATCTTGCTTTAGGTGTAATTATCATGAACAATCTCCAACAGGGATGGTGTGTGCAGTTACCCGAGTCAAGCAGCAAAGGTAAATTGTAGTTCCCTGGACCCCATAGAAGCCCCTGTGGAAAACACTGGGAGGCTGGTTCCCAGCCTGTCTCCCTGATATGGAGAAATAATGAAGGGGGGGTAGAAATTCCCCAGGTAGCAGTTAACAGAATCGTTACAGAAAGTCACCCTGAGGAAGGAGGTGTAGCCAGTAGTCAGGGATGGCAGTGACACAATGTCCTGATGCTAGAGCTAGGGACCTGTCCCATGCCTTGGGAATGTGTAAGGATTTTGAAGCTGCTCAGATAAGTGACCCTAGTTTAGAGAAGCTAAGGACTTGGGCAGACTCTGACGGAGCACAGGGAAGTGATGGGAAACAAAGTTTATTGGAACAATGGACTGCTGTACACGCAGGATGTAAGGTCAGAGGGAGGGGTGATGGGCAGGCAGCTTGTCGTTACCATGAGCGGTTGCTCAAGATCACGCACGATATTCCCATGTCTGGTCATCTGGGAATCACCCGCACTATGCAGCGACTGGCCCAGAATTTCTATTGGCCCAACTTCATCCAGCAGGTGAAGGAGTATTGCAGGTCTTGTCACCGGTGCCAAGAAATAGGGAAGGCGGGTAAGAAAACCAAAGCTGCCCTAATTTCCTTGCCCATAGTGGAGAAGCCATTCCAGAAGGTAGGAATGGGTATTGTGGGGCCTTTGAATAACCCCAGCTCCTCCGGGAAGAGGTTTATCCTAACCGTGGTGGATTATGCCACCCGGTACCCAGAGGGAGTCGCCCTATTCTCACTGAGGACAGCCAAAGGGCAGATGCCTTGCTAGGGATTTTCTCCTGTGTTGGGTTTCCACAGGATGTTATCACCGATTGAGAGGGTTCCTTCATGTCGCAGCTGATGAAATGTTTGTGGGAGAAGTGTGGGGTTGTGGAGAAACGCACACCACCTTATCACCCGCAAGCCAATGGGCTTGTGGAAAGATTCAATGGTACCCTTAAATCGATGCTCCAAGCATTTGCTGAACAGCATGGGAGGGACTGGGAGAAATACCTTCCCCACCTATTCGCATACAGGAAGGTGCCCTAAGAGTCAACAGGGTTTTCCCCCTTCGAGCTCTTATATGGACGCAGGGTACGTGGGCCACTAGACTTGATTCGGGAGGACTGGGAAGGCAAGCACGCTACCCAGGGAACTTCCATAACGGATTATGTCCTTAAGTTTAGGGAAAAGCTGAAGGAGCTTATGGGAACAGCCCAGAGCAACCTGGCAGCTGCCCAACAAAAACAAAGGGTATGGCACAACCACAGAGGCAGAGCTCGCTCGTACACTGTGGGTCAGGAGGTCATGGTCCTAATCCTGGTCTGGAAAGATAAGCTGCAGGCTGAGTGGGCAGGACCGTACAAGGTAGTGAGACAGGTGAATGATGTAAACTACATTATAGAACTACCTGACAGGAGACATACCCAAAGAATGTACCATGTCAACATGATGAAGCCATATGCTAATAGGGCTGACATTGTCTTTGCAGTGTGTAGTCCTTGGGAAGGGACGGACGAAGAAGACCCCTTCTGGACTTCCTGGAAGAAAGCAAGCAGGAGTCCTCTGTGGAGGCAATTAAAATGTCACCCCAGTTGAACCCGGACCAGATCCAGGAAGTAAGAGAGGTTTTAACAGAGTTTGCCCCATTGTTTAGCACCAAGCCTGGGCTAACCCCCTTAGCGACGCACGATATGGAGACGGGGACGCAAGCGCCCATACAGCAGACAGGATACAGGGTGTCAGAGACTGTCCAAAAGGACATTAAGAGGGAGGTGGAGGAAATGATGAATTTAGGGGTCATCCAGAAATCCTACAGCCCCTGGGCCTCACCCGTAGTCCTTGTTCCCAAGCCAGATGGCTCTACTCGTTTTTGTGTGGACTCAATGCAGTCACGAAGTCGGACACCCACCCAATGCCATGGACGGATGAACTTCTGGACAAGTTGGGAGGAGTAACATACCTTACCACTACTGACCTGACAAAAGGGTATTGGCAGGTAGAGTTAAATGCCAGAGCAAGGGAGAGGTTGGCCTTCATCACTCCAATAGGGTTATTTGAGTTTAAAGTAATGCCTTTCCGAATGAAGAACGCCCCTGCCACCTTCCAAAGGTTAGTGAACCAGGTGTTAAATGGTGCTGAGGAGTACGTCGAGGCGTACCTGGATGCTGGATGACACTGCCATCTTTAGTGCCAGCAGGGAGGAACACCTGTCTCACCTTAGGGAAGTGCTGGGCAGGATAAAGAGGGCTGGGCTCACTGTAAAGGCTGAAAAGTACCACGTGGCCACGTCTGAGGTGGCATACCTCGGGAATGAAGTAGGCCGGGGACAGCTCCATCCTAACCAAGCAAAAATTGAAGCAATCAAGGCATGGCCCAGACCTGAAACACAGAAGCAGGTTCAGAGTTTTCTAGGGACAGCAAGGTACTATAGGAAATTTGTACCAGTCTACAGTGCCCTGGCCGCTCCCCTATCTGACCTGTTAAAGAAAAGGATGCCAAAAAGGATTAACTGGGAACCAACCTGTGAACAAGCCTTTTACACGGCTAAATGAGGCTCTGTGCAGTGCTCCTGTATTAGCCAGTCCAGATTATAGTAAACCCTTTGTAGTCTGGACTGATGCCTCAAATGTGGGTATTGGGGCAGTGCTTAGTTAAACGTCTAACCAAGGGAAAGATCACCCAATAGCATACCTCAGTAAGAAGTTACTTCCCAGGGAGCAGGCTTATTCTACAGTGGAAAAAGAATGCTTTGCCATGGTGTGGGCACTAAAGAAGTTAGAGCCATACCTATACGAGCGGCACTTCGAGGTACAAACAGATCACAACCCCCTGGTTTGGCTGGCACAAATGGGTAAAACAAGTGGTGACTTTAAGATGGAGCCTTGCAGGGTTATGACATGACTGTCTCTCACAGGGCAGGGGCAGCAAACGAAAATGCAGACGGGTTACCATGTCAGTTTGAGCAGTGAACTGAATTTGGGGAACTCATCCTATGCCTAGGAACAGATTCCCCCAAGTTCAGTCTAGGAGGGAGGAGTGTAACGTGTTAACCCTCTACTAGTTACAATTATATTTACGAGATAAATATATGTTTATTTTAACTTCTGCTTAGGGAACTGGCAGCCAGTAGCTTTTAAAGGGACCTGACCTTTTGACCCCAAAGGCCCTGGCTTGCTGAAAACAATTGGCTATAGGAACACTGACCTAGTGAATGATTTAATAAGTTTCCTTTTGACATCTCCTGCCATGCCTGTGTTAGCTGTTATATAACACATTGTAAAACTTCAATTTGAAGTTCAGGAAAGCCATAGAAGTCTGCATCTTTTACGACATCCTAGGAAGCGACAAATTCTAACAGCTATCTGTTACATCTCTCACCACTAGAAGAGAACTGTTTGTCAGGATGCGTTTTCTAAGGATCAAAGGTGAATGCTCTGATCAAAGAGACTGTCATATTTTGATACTGCTAACTTTGCAGATTTCCAGCCACCAGTAAAATTACACCCTTCTGGATATACTTGGTCAGGTTACAAATTAATTACAGGACTAACAGTGACCTCATGAGCTGTGACATCATCGGATGGGAAGGGCATTTTGGCTTATAAACATTCTGGCTGAAAGAAGTGAAAACACATCTATCTCTGGACTTCTAAGAGAACACACACACACACACACACACACACACACACACACACACACACACACAGTGTGTTCTGGACAAAAAGGTACTTCTGACAAAATAGGTAACATCAAACTGAAACTGAGCTAGACTTAGAAATTTAAGTACCAGGCATTTTGCTTCTGTAATTTCCAATTTATTTTAACTGTTATTTATGGTACATGTTTTGTATGTATTTACTATTTTTTTAATTCTAGTAAACAGTTTGGTTTCCTTAATCCTGCTTGAGTCTTTTGTTATGCATGTGAATGCTGAGACAGTAGTGGATAATTCTGACAACTGTTAAGGGCTTAAGTGTGTTACCATCTTGCAAAGTTAAGAAATTAACTAGGTCTCAAATTGAGTCAAAAGGGTAGAACTGTGAACCAGGCTGGGTGCCCACTGGGTGAAGTACTGCACTGCATTTCCCTGAAGAGGGTGCGATATCCGATCCTGTTAATTGGGTGTGCTAGCGAAAAGGGTTCATATTTTATCTCAGGACTCGAGGCTAGTAGCTGATTCGGATCCAAAACAGACAGGAGGGTTACCCTATTGGTCTCCTGTACACATACTGCACTTCGAGGTTTGGCACTGTGGGAGCAGAGGGCCTGACCTGCGGAGTACGTTTGCAAAATGCAGCACCCCCTCATGCTACACTACAGTGTCAGTATTGGGATTTAACCCAAGGTCCTGGAGTGTGGATGGAACCCACAGCCTTCTGATTTTCTGGCCTCAGAGGTGAGTGTGCAACCTGCTGAGACACTGACACTGCCAAAGTTTAAGTTCCTGTCAGGATCTGAACTGCTGATCCTTTGCCTGCTAACAAACACGCATTCAGTGTTACTGAACTGCAGGTTTTTCTTTGTATCATTCACATGATTGGCGTAACAGAGTTATATTCAAACATCACCAAAATTATGAGTTTGGGGTGAAGGACTCACATACTACTGCTTAACAGTGATGCATTTAATCTACATTGCTTTTCTTACTGTCTTGTAGCAACTATTCTGAAGTCCTTGAATCACAGGAAGTTTTCAGGTCTTGGCAATCCAATTAAAGAGGCGAGTTTCTGTAGAATTGACATCACATTTATTTTATTCATGATTCGGAAGAGACCTTTGAGCCAGGGGCTCAAAGGTCATGTGAATGGGAAGTTGGGATGGTGATGCACATAGATAAGGCAACAATAAAGGACCCAAGGAAAGTTAACAAAGGCAACAATAAAGGACCCAAAGAAAGTTAACAAACACAGAGAATAGTGGCTAGCAGCAGTGTCACTGTGAAAATACTCTGTGAATATCACAGTTTGAACGCCACATGTGAGTGTTGCTGTAAGGAAGCTCTCAGGACATCACAGCCTGGGTGTCACACATGAATGCTTTGAACAGTGACAGGGAGCCACTGCAGAAAGGGGGCAGACATACAAACATGTCAGCAGATGAAGGCCTTACGGTCTTGCTAGTCTGCTCGATTGTTCAGCTCTCTATGTATTTACAAAGGAAATGCACGCCTCCCATTTCCTTTTGACCTCTCTTGCATACCTTTCTCCCCAATTAATTTTCTTTCTACCAGCAATTTTTCTTAATACAGATCAGACCCCATTGGACCCTTTGTTACAGACCAAAGAACATTCACAATAGCGACTGTAAAGACTGTATATTAAATAAAATTTACTTTATTTTGCACTGTACTTACTGTGCTCTGCTTCACCCGCTGATGTGGAGAGTTGAAAGGAAATTGCCACACAGGGAATCCATATGCTGTCGCACAGCACTGTCAGTGGAGGTTTCAGTAAACTCAAAGGCTGCAGGATATTGCTCCAGTAATTGCCAGACACAGTCCAGGAACAACAAAACACAGGAGACTGAGAAAAGACAGACATGTTCAATACTTAATGCTTGAGTGAGCACATACTTTTGGTTTTCACTCTTTATCTCCCTAATCACTTAGCATGCACTCATCCATCAGCACCCTCCAGCCATGACACTTCCACCTGTGTGACATACCTCACTACTTCCACAGGAGCATCTTCTGGTGGGTGAGTGTGGTTGGTGATGAAAGCCCTGGTATGGTGCTTGTGTCCTCCTGCCGGCCAGGGCATTCTCTGATTTTGCTCCAAGGGATGTCAGCGGCAATGACAAATATGCACAAGCATGCCATCAGCCCCCTCCTCCGGAGTGAGTGCTCCCACTGAGCCTCCGCTAGGTGGAAGGCAGACAGTGGAATGCAATGTTCCCCTCCCTGAGGGAGAACAACAGTCCCCTGGGGTGCTCAATCCTCCTTTCCTCCAGCCAGCCCCTAACCCAAGTCCATTACTAAACCTGGGTTGCTGACACAATGAAATAAGGAAAACCAGGACACAGATTTATGGATTTACTCCATTAAGGTAGGAGAGTCAGACGTAGAAAACACAGGTAACATGGCCCCATCGTTTCGACTGTTAGGTCTTCATAAGGGGGTATGTCCAGACACTGTAGCTAGCCATGATTTTAAACACAAACTCTTAAAGGCACAGTTACATATAAAAAATCAATTCAAAGTTGAATAACAGGATGCATTAAACAAAAGTATACCATGTGAATGACACAAATAAGGAGAGAGACCAGTTTTGTGCAGAAGTTACTTTAATTAAATGTTTAACATTGCAGTCACAAATTCATAAATGAAATATTAAACCTCAGTATGGCACAATATGAGAAACAAAGCAAGGAATCTCACAATACATAATTAACAAAAATGACTGGTTTAGGTAAACCCAAAGCCTGCTGAATTCAGAATATTTAACTGGAGAAAATTAGGTTCAATAGAAAAAGCTAGGCAATGGAATACTCAAACACATATGTTTATACAGGGAAAAACTTGGAAACTAAAAAGAAACGTGATAATCATGTGAGACTAAATTCTCTGTAGGGAGGATACTACAAAGTGATGAGTTTTTCAGCAATATGTGCTACAAATACTCCCCATTAGACAGACAATGATATTTCCTAGGCAGGACAGTGAATCAAAAAAACAAATGTAAAATAAGTATACCAAGTAATACTCACCAATAAGGTCATTTTGCAAGTAGGGTAGATGAAAATGTAAACAAGGGGAAGTAGGTGGTATGAATCGCCTTTGGAAGACCTAACAGTCGAAGTGCTTGGACCATGTTACCTGTGTTTTCTATGTCTGACTCCCTACCTTAATATAATAAATCCATAGAACTATCCTGGAGTGCTGGTTTTCCTTATTTCTGCTCTACCTTGGTTTGCTACCACATCCTGCACCCCCTGCCATTCTCCTGTGCGCAATTTGCTTTGCTTGTAAATACTCTTTGCTGGCACAATGAGCAGTAGCACCACTGGGTAGGTCTCTTCCATATACTTACAAATAAAATAAGGTTAAAGGAAATGTAATGCTGAATGAAATTACTTAACATAAAAAGGAATAGTAACAGTTCAATTACACACCACCTTCAGTAATTGCATGCTTTCAGGGACACACATTTTCTGACAAAGAATTTCAGCTTTTCTCCAAACTCACAAAAAGATAATTGAAGCTGGTCCACTGGCGCAGAGGACTGAGGCACTGCAAGCGTCTCAACTCTTGCTACACCAGCAACCCAAGCTCAGAAATGAGGTCGGGTCGGGCAGTGTTGGGGTGGGGGTGGGCTGGAGAGGACTGAGAGGCCACGGACACCTGGCAGCTCTCCTCCCTGGACTGGGGTGGTGAGTCATGCGGTTCCTTGCTGCCACCAGGTGAAAGCCTGGTGGTAGCACCAAAGTCTGGGAGGTTGACAAGAGTCGGGGGGTGGAAGGGGCTGCGGTTCTGAGAAGCATGCAAGCTTTCATGCACATTCGTTGTCCATGCCGTTGTAGCTCCAGGAACCTGGGGAGAAAACAGGAGAGAAAAGGGGTGGACCAGGGCTCTGTGAAATCTCACCCAAGGCACTGCACCCTGCCCTGCTGCTTCAGGTTCGGGGCAATTTTAGATAAGAATCTTGGGGTGGCTCCCTGCCCTGAAGCAATTCATGGAGACCGTAGCTCTCGACCAGGGAAGAGAGGTAAGAGATAGTTGACTTGCTAGGATGAAGCTGAGTAGCCTACCCAGTCTGACCAGAGATGATAAAAACCTTTATTAAAAACAAAACAAACAAAAAAAAAAAATCAAGAATAAAATGAACTAGCTTATTTTTACAAACCAGTGAGCTAAATTTTTTCAATTTCTGCTCCAGTTTTTTTTTTCAGAAACTGCTTTTGGAATGCTGACTTTAGACAATGATGTCACCCCTTTAATGCATGTATGTTACAGGTGTGTGAATACCCTAATAGTCCTATTTGGTGAATATTTGTAGTTGATCATCCAAGTATTCAATGGATTTTTTTTGGAGGGGGAGGAAAACCGTATCTCGCCCTTCCAAGACAAACCTCTGAGTAAGGCTGCCCTTGGCATGTTTGCCGAGTACACGCCAAGTTAAATGTACGATATACAAAGAGAAGTTACGTAATTACCATAAAGAACGGTTACCTACCACAACAGTATATCTTCGAGAGAATCTCTTCCATTTAGCCATATCACTGCGCGCTGAAATAACTCAGCTCCAGCGAGTGGAGCTCAGTGGAAGGAGTGTTTTTGAAATAAAGCACTGCATACAATTTGGACTGCAAGGCAGCAGGAGCTGCGAGTGGTGAACAACAGTGCTGGTTGTGGGCATTTGGAGACTTGGAGGCGCTGAGTTTAAACTTCCTGCTACTTGCGAACTGATTCAGCTGACTAACCCATTTAAGGGTTTTGGATAGCCGTTTTAGTGCGTCCTTGTGAGGTTTAACCCGATCTTTTAAGGGCGGGTTACCCTCACAGTCTGCCCCTGGTCTCTAAGCACTCGTGACGGTTGCCATAGCAACATAGGCAAATGTCACTTCTGCACGCTGAAATAACTCGGCTCCAGCAAGCGGAGTCGAGCGCGGAGTGGGGGCGACGCGGGCAGAGGCCAGCGGCGTCTGTCGGCGTCAGTCGTGGGAAGGAGCCAGAAACCCTCGTTGAACCATAAAACCCAATCAAAAAGGGACGTAAGTAACATTGTTGTGTAGGCGTTCCTGCTGTGTAATTAAGGAGATTATAATGGCCGAGCAAGATAGAGTCATCGTTTCTCTGAATGCTTGTATTACTTGTAAAATGTATGAGGAGGGGGAGAAGGTTGATTCCTTCATCTGTGATAAATACATACTAATTGATATTATGAAGCAGGAAATCGAATCATTGCAAAACAGAATTAAACTCCAATTAGAGATTACTTCATTAGAAAAATTTATAGACTCAGCTCTAGATGACTGTGCTGAACAGCGGGATCATGATCAGCTAGTAGGGACTGTTAACACTGTAAGAAACAATACATTACCAGAAGCAACAAATTGGTTTGACTGTAAGGAAAATGATGATTGGTGTAGAGTGGAAAAGGGCATTAAAAAAGGAAGGAGGAATATTGGTGGTCATGGACAGATTGAGCTAAAAAATAAATAGTTTTCTTAATACAGAACTAGACCAAGACGACACTACTAAAGGGGTTTCAGATATAAGTGAATGTAGGGAAGGTAATGTGGTCAAGACTGGGCATAAAAAGCAGGAAATGCAAGGACATCACACAGTAAAAAATGACCTCTTGGTTATCGGTGACTCCATGATTAGAAATATTGATAGGATATTATGTCAGGGTAGGAATGAGTCAACTACTGTTAGTACCCTACCAGGAGCAGGGATAGGGATGTTGGTAAAATGTTACCAGGATTGTTGGAAAATACTAAAAAACCAGGCACGGTACTACATGTAGGTACAAATGATGTTGGAAAAAGGACATTATTAGAAATCCAAAGGGACTTTGAGGCCATCGGAGAAATCCTGAGGTTACATGGATCCAGTATCCTCATATCGGAGATCCTGCCCATACCTCGAGAGGGTGTGAACAAAGGGACATTATACAGCTAAACGCGTGGTTGAAAAGGTGGTGTCATAGGGAAGGTTTTGTCTTTAATCAAACACTGGGGCACCTTCAGGGACCTAGGGTTATTTGGGAAAGATGGGCTACATTTAAACAAACATGGGTCTAGAATATTAGTTAAGGAAATTCAAAATCAAGTGGTTAACTTTTTAAACTAAGTACGAAGGGGGTAGGGGGCTACCATCAAACGTTAAGGACAACTGTGAAGAATTCAACTTCACTTAAGAACACTAAGGGCTCTCAGGACTGGAAATGCCTCTCCCTCAATGCTAGAGTCTTACAAACAAATTCGAGGAATTAACTTGTTTATTAAATACTGACAACGTCCAGATATATGCCATAACAGAGACTTGGTGGACATCCACTGACACCTGGGACCATCATATTCAGGGATATGATCTATATCATATGGATAGGGAGAATAAAAAGGGTGGTGGTGTAGCACTGTATGTATCCAACAAAATAAAATCAGTGGCTACTGATGTCCAAAAAATACCAGGCATTGAGCATGTGTGGATCAGGGTATTGCCAGAAAAGGGACCCAATATTAAAACTGGGGTAATCTATCGACCCCCTTCAATTTCCACCCAAGATGATGAGGCAGTGCTAAAATTTTTGGACTCCTTAGAGAGTACAGAAAACATTATACTTTTAGGAGATTTTAACCTTCCTGGTATTAATTGGACTAGGTATACAGGGAGACATCTTACGAGCTAAGGTATCTGGATTCATTTTATTAGCTGGATTTGATCAGTATATAGGAATAACACTAGAAGGGATAAAATATTAGACCTTGTGCTAAGTAATTTGGGAGACCAAATAAAAATCGTACTATTTCATCACCACTAGGCTCAAGTGATCACTGCATGATAAATTTTGATTTAAGCGGGTTTTTCAAACACGCTAGTTTAACCATGGTCGAAATTTAATAAAGCTAAATTTAACAATATGAGAATGGAACTCTTGGATTGGAGATGGAAAAGGTTTCTGATAATAGATCATTAGTGGAGAACTGGGATAGTTTTGAGAAAAAATAATGGACTTAATTGATAGGTATGTCCCATTAAGAAAGAAGTACAATGCTTTAGGAAAAATTCCCCTGTGGTTATCTCCCAAAATTAGAAAATTGATCAAAAAGAAAAAAAGAGCTTATTTAATAGCTAGGAGAAGTGAGTGTGAAACAAACTGGGCCTTGTATAAAAAATTATTAAAAGAAACTAAAAGTGCCATTAAGCAGGCAACTCGAAAGCATGAACTAAACCTGGTTTCAAAAGTGAAAGATAATCATTAATCTTTTTACACATATATCAATAACAAAAAGGGAAGTCAAACTTCAGTGGGGCCCATTAAGGATCAGGATGGTATACTAGTTGAGGATTGCCAAGCTATGGCAGGGCTTTTCAATACCTTTTTCTTATCAGTATTTAATAATAAGTCAAAAAATAAGAGAGATCATCTGACTAAAAATGGTTATAACATTGTTTTAAATAAAAATGATATTGAGGATAGAATAAAACACCTGGATCCAAACAAATCTCAAGGACCAGATGGAATTCATCCTAGGGTCCTTAGAGAATTGGCAACAGAATTGGCAGAACCTGTAACAGCACTGTTTCAGAAATCTTTGGATAACGGAGAGGTGATTGAGGTTTGGCGAAAGGCAAATGTGATCCCTATTTATAAAAAGGGATCTAGACAGGAGGTGGGCAACTATAGGCCTGTTAGCTTGACTGCTGTCCTGGGGAAAATGTTGGAATCTATTGTAAAGGATCAAGTAGTGGCGTTTCAGAATACAGTGGGGGATTGTGATGATGCTCAGCATGGTTTTAAAAAGGGGTTATCATGCCAAACTAATTTTTGGAGTTTTATGAGCATGTGAGCAAAGCATTGGATGAGGGTGTCTCTGTGGATGTGGTGTTCCTGGATTTTTCGAAGGCGTTTGACAAGGTCCCACACAGTGAATTGATTGATGCTCTGATTGAACATAAAATACCGGGTTATATTACAAATTGGGTGAAGGCATGGCTGAGTGAGAGAAAGCAGAGGGTTTGTTTAAAGGGAATTTACTCAGATTGGTTGGGAGTGGAGAGTGGAGTTCCCCAGGGATCTGTTCTGGGGCCCTGCTTGTTTAATATCTATATACACTCATTATCTGGAGGAAAGGATGTCTGGGAAACCAAATTTGCAGACGATACTAGACTTGGCACTATTATCAGAAATGGTGAGGACGTGGCAAAGTTGCAAAATGCCTTACTCAAAATGGAAAGCTGGGCAAGGGATAAGAAGTTGTCCTTTAACTCCGATAAATGTGTAGTAATGCATTTTGGGAGAAATAATAACCAAGCTGACTACTGGTTAAATGGACATAAATTGTGCAAAGTAGTGGAGGAGAGAGATTTGGGAGTGAAAGTGACAAGCGATTTTAAGTTCCACCAGCATTGCAGTCAGGTTATAAAATCTGCTAATGGTACTCTTATAAACATCAAGAAACATATAAAGAGTAGGAAGAGAGAAGTGATTGTGCCTCTCTACAGTGCACGGTGAGGCCACAGCTGGAGTACTGTAGCAGTTCTGGTCACCCGGTTATAGGTTGGATGTAGGAAGATTGGAGAGGGTTCAGAGGAGGGCTACCAGGTTAGTAGCGGATGTTAGGGACCAGGACTATGAGGATAGATTGGAGTACTTGGGGATGTTCACATTGGAGTATAGGTGCCTGAGAGAGGATATGTGCATGGTGTATAATGCACTTAAAAATACAAATCTAAGGGTTAAATTAGGACTTACATTGAGGGAACAGTGATATGACACTAGGTCACATTCATGGCAACTTAAGGGGCAAAATTTTAAGACCACAAAAAGAAGGCACTGGTTTAGTGTTAGAATTATTCCAGTATGGAATAACCTACTTGAGGAGGTAGTCACTAGTAAGACTACAGTGGAGTTTAAGAGGAAACTAGATAAGTATTGTATAGCAAATAAAATAGGGGGGTATCAAAACTAGAATTAACAGCGAGCATAATGTATGAAGTCTTTGCTCTGAAATTACCTATGATACCTATGATGAAGGCCCCTAGAATTCTGCAAGAATTCTGCACAGAACTTGCAATCTATCAAGAGAACTTCATGTGCCGCAGAATTCACTCTTCTTGGTGATTTTTTATTAATATTTCTGTTAATACATAGAATCTGGTTCCGTTCCCCTCTTTTTATATCCAAACCCCCCCATATGTTCAGAATGTGATGTTACCATTGCTATAACATCATACATTAGCTAATGAAATGGGCTGCATTCTGCAACAGAAATGAACAGCCACTTACGTACGACCGCTCCCACTGCGAGAGACGGCTGAACAGCACATCATGCATGATGATATTTGCTCAACCTGCACTTCAACTTAATACAATTTTCAGTCTTACATTGTTGCACTAGGGACAACTTAAACAAAACCTTGTCAATAGCACAGACCTGTTAAGTCCATACCTCACTTTGTACAAACCTATTTGTGCCTTTAAGGTATAGAGACACTATCTGAAATGAATAACTGGTAAAATGAATTTAACTGTCTAAATTTTTAAGAAAAATAAAGTAATTATGCCCAGAAAAGTGAAATATAATAATGTGTAGACCTGTTGAAAGAACAGAACTGTTAAATAAATAATTGCACTTTACGCATTTTTGCCAGGGTTCTTGATTAGATATAGTCATTGGTTGATAGAATCACCTAAAAGTTATTGAGAAATGTTGTGTACAGGGTCAGCTACTGGGCCAGAGGGTAGCATGCTGTGTTTCCTTGCCGGCAACTCAGGTTCAGAGACTAGCTCTGGGAGCTGGCTGGGCAGCACAAGGATTGGTGGAACACATCACTACTCGGAGCCTGGGAAGGTGTGGTGCAGTGTTCTGTCACATGGTGGACACATTTTAATGGGCCAGAGAGCTGTATTTCACAATTGCTTCACATGCATGTCATGGCTTGTGTCAGGAAAGCAGGCTGACATGAAAATGAGTTTTGCAATAACTCTCTATTCCATTTCCAATGGGACCTGTATGAATGAGGATGCAAGTTCATGGAAATTAAAAAAAGAAAACATATATACACACACACACACACACATACACAGTATCTCTGTCTCTCTCACACACACACACATATGCATATTTGTATGTATATTACAGATTCCATATAAATATGTAAGTGATACACAGTGGGAACCTCATGAGTGGTGTAGAAAACATATACAAATATATAAGTGATAGTGGAAACCTCATTAGTGGGATAGATAGCATGCATATAAAAATACCTTATTCATCACATAAGATCTCATCTGCATATGTCATTTATGCAACAGGATAGGACCTTAAGGAGAGACATTTGTATTGCATTTTAGGCATAAAATTATTTTTACAAGTCTGTTATTTTTGAACTAGTGTTACTGAGCTTTCCACCATCATGATTGCTATAACCACTGCCATGAAAGTGAAGTCAGGATGACAAGCTGACACTGTGATGTGTTAGTTTATTAGTGCATAGAACTTCCACAGAAATTACAAACCACATACAGAAGTTCTGCAGCAAATGGTAGTCTTGCCGCAGAACTTGGTCCCACTGTGCCCAGAAAAGTAGGGCCCTGCCTATGATAAGCCATCACAATCATTTTTGCTGGCTGGGGTCACTCATGTCGATGCGCTATATAATGTGGTGCGGCCTCAGCATGCCTCAGTTCTCTACCAGAGACATGCTTGAGAATCACTGGACCAGCATGCTTTCCTTCCCTGCTGAGACAAGCTCGGAGGATCATCGGATTGGCAGGGACTGAAGAGACCAGCAGCAAACAAAGCGTAATGGGAGAGGACATGGAACTTGAGTACTGATGCTGTTGAGACATCACAGGGGGACCAGCTTGTGAGAGCAGGCAGTATTGTCACTCATCACACAAACAAGGGGGGGAAACAGGGAGGGAGGGACAGCATGGCTCAATGAAGAAGAGTTTCTCGAAAATCTACTTTTACGGTAGGCAAAGAATACAGGTTACTCACCTGTAACAGGAGTTCTAGGAGTGGTATATGTTGTTCATCCACACTTTGTGGCAGGTTCCTTGCCGCTTTAAATCTTGCCGGAAGGTCTTCAAGCAGGCTCCTCCCACCCACCCGAGTGGTAAAACCCTTGGCTCCACCCCATGGCTGATCTAGCCGCTGGAAGCCAGGTTGCTGGCGTCGAGGCTTGGGAGGTCGGGTGGAGTGGGTAATGGATGAACATACACACCCCAGAACTCCTGTTACAGGTGAGTAAATACAGGTTACCTGTACCTGTAACAGGAGTTCTAGGAGTGGCATATGTTGTTCTTCCACACTGTCTGGCAGGTATCCTTGCCGCTTTAAATCTTGCCGGAAGGTCTTCAAGCTGGCTCCTCCCACCCACCCGGGTGGTAAAACTCTCAGCTCCAGCCCCCATGGCGCAGATCTGGCCGCTGAAGTCAGGTTGTGGCCGCAGCCGGGAGGTCGTAGGAGTGGATGAACAACATATACCATTCCTAGAACTCCTGTTACAGGTGAGTAACCTGTATTTCTAGGGACATGGATATGTTGTTCATCCATACTGTCTGGCAGACTCCTAGCAGTTCTCCAGGAGGAGGGAGGCAAGGCGCACACCCCCTACTTAGGGAATAGAGACTGGAGAACCGAGGCCCCAAAACCAACATCCCGGTGTGACTCAAGGTCGATGTAATGAAGGTGTGTGCTGACTTCCAGGTAGCAGCCCTGCAGATTTCCTGGATAGGGACGTCCCTGGAAGCAGCCACCGATGCAGCAGTATGGCGGGTAGAATGAGCTCTTATCCCTCTGGGAGGCTCCATGCCCGCCAACTTATAGCAGAGATCTATGCAGGACGTTACCCACCTGCCTATCGTCCGCTTGGCTGCAGGCCTGCCAGGTGCGGCTTCAGCATAGGTGACAAACAGCTGGCGAACCTCTCCCCGAATTTCAGCCGTGCGCTCCTTATAGTAAGTGAGCGCCCTTCTAGGGTCCAGAGTATGGAGCCTACATTCGCCTCCGAGGTGTGATTGGGGTATAACACCGCAGAGTCAACACCTGGTTAAAGTGAAACTCCGCCACCACCTTCGGAAGGAATTTCGGTGAAGCGCAGGACAACCTTGTCCCTGTGGAAGACCAGGTAAGGAGACTCGATGCAGAGCGCCTGGAGCTCTCCCATCCTTCTGGCTGACGGATAGCCACCAAGAAGGCGGTCTTCCACGACAGGTGAGAGAGTTCACACCTGTGCATTGGTTCAATGGCTTGCCCATGAGCTTAGCCAACACCAGCAGTAGATCCCATGGAGGTGGAGGTTCTTGCACTGAGGGATATGTGATCAAGGCCTTGAAAAGCGCCCGACCACCTCTTTGCGCCACTAACTGCTTGCCGCCCGCGCCCGCAAGTAGAGATGGCTGCCAGGTGCACCTTGAGGGTCGCCGATCAAGCCCTATCTGGAAAAAGGGACCACAGGTAGTCCAAAATACTAGCCAAGGGACAGGAAGAGGGTCCAACCCTTGTCCTGATACCAAATGGAGAATCCTTCCATTTGAAGGCATAGCATTTTCTGGTCGACTCTTACGGGATGCCTCAACGATGTTGAGGACCTCGCTTGAAAGACCCAAGGCCTGGAACTCTAGCCCTCCAGGAACCAGGACGCCAGGTGCAGGAATTGAAGGTCCGGATGAGAACCTTCCCTGTTCACGGAGATCAAGTCCAGGCGGACTGAAAGCCGCCCGGGAGCCTGGAGCTGAGGCTGAGGAGATCTGGGTACCAGAACTGGCCAGGCCAGTCTGGGGCTACCAGAATCACTTGCGCCTTGTTCCTCTTCGCCTTGAGAAGCACCTTGTGGATCAAGGGAAATGGAGGAAAGGCATAGAAGAGGCCTGGGGTCCACGGCCTCGAGAAGGCATCACCCTGCAGCGAGCCCTGCTGAGAGGGGTGGGCATGAAACAGCCTCAGCCTGCATTGTCCCTGGAGGCGAACAGGTCCACCTGAGGGGTGCCCCAATGGGAGAATAGTTGTTGCACTACCTCCAGCAGGAGTGATCACTTGTGAGATGCAGCGCCTATCCGGCTGAGGGCATCGGCCAGACTGTTGGAGGCTCCTGCCACATGGATGGCTAGGAGATCCACCTCCAGGCTGATTATGAGAAACCAGATGCAGACAGCCTCCTTGCACAGAGGCCAGGAGTGCGTCCCGCCCTGACGGTTGAGGTAGTACATGGTCGTGGTGTTGTCCGTCTGGACCTGAACCACCTGACCCTGTACAAACGGAGCGAAGGTGGTGAGGGCTAGCCGAACTGCTCGAAGCTCCAGCAGGTTCATGTGGCATTGAGACTCGTGAGGGGACCACAGGCTGTGGGCCCAGAGATCCCCCAGCTGGGCACCCCAACCCATCAGAGAGGTGACGGTCGTTAGCGTGACCTTCAGCTCGGGGCAGACAAACAGGATACCCTCCTACAGATAAGCTGGGACGAGCCACCACTGCAGGCCGTCCCACATCTCCCAGGTTACTGTCACAGGCTGGTCCAGACGACCACTGGCCGGCCAGACCCCTTTGCAGGGGGTGCATATGCCAGCGGGCCCAACGGATCACGCTGGTGCAGGCAGTCATGAGGCGCAGAAGGTGCCAGAAGTCCTGGGCAGGGCGCAATTGCCCAACCAGAAATGACTGGGCAAAGGAGGAAAGGACCTCGGCCCTGTCCGCCGGGAACTGAGCTCTGGCTCGAAGAGAGTCGATGAACTGAATCACCTCCGATGGCACGAGTTCCGATTTTGCCTCGCTGATGAGGAGGCCAATCTGAGAGCAGACCTGGAGGACCAGATCCCTGGACCGCTCCACCTCCAACCTGGAGGGGGCTGCAATCAGCCAGTCGTCCAGGTAGGGGTACACCCTTACCCCTCAGTGCTGCAGGAATGCTGTCACCACTGCCATGCACTTGGTGAAGACCCTGGGAGCTGGAGAGAGGCCAAAGGACATGGCCGAACTTGTAAAGAGATCCCTCTGCTCTGAAGCGGAGGAACCGCTGATGAGACGGACAGATTGGGATGTGAAAGAACACATCCTGGAGATCCAGAGAGCAGAACCACATGCCTAGTTCCAAGGATGGAATGATCTGAGCCAGAGTAACCATCCAGAAGGTGCGTGGCCTTAGGAACTTGTTCAGGTCATGCAGGTCGAGAATGGGGCGCCAGCCCCCCATCTGCTTTGGGATCAGGAAGTACCTGGACACAAACCGTAGGTCTAGAGGAGGGTCCGCCACCTCACTGATCACCTCCTTCTGGAGGAGCAGGGCAATGTCGGCTCGGTGAGCCGACAGAGAGGCTGCGGAACTCGTTGTCCCCTGTGGGGCAACGGCTCGATAGGGAGGGGACTGCTTGAACTCCAGAGGCAGACCCCTGACGACCACTTCTAGCACCCAGCGGTCCACGGAGATAGCGGACCAGGCGGAAAGGAAGTGGCGGAGCCTGCCTCCATGGGGAACTCCGGGAGGAGGACGCAGGCTGGGGGCGACACCCTCAACCCATCACTGGGCAGGCTTGGAGGAAGGGCCGGCCGAGGGGCCTCCTGGACCCTTCCTTCCAGGCTTCCTACTGAAAGAAGTGGCAGACTTGGCCTTAGGGTGCCAAGTGTGAGCTTGCTGGCCCTGTTGCCGGTGTTGCTGGGCCGGACATGCTGCAGGAGCAGAAGGGCGAAAGGGCTTACGCTGCTGCTGGCGGCCTTTGTCCTTCTGGGCAGATGTGACAGAGTCCAAGGTGGCACTGGACTTCTCAATCCTCTGGAGATGGCCTTCCACCCCTGGCCCGAACAAGTCGGTGCCCAGGAAGGGAACCTCTGCAGGCTTGTGCTGGGTGTCCACCATGAAGGTGGAGATCCGCAGCCAAGCTCTGCGGCGCATGGCTACTGCGGCCGCTACTCACCGGGCACAAGAGTCACCAATGTCCAAAGAAGTTTGGAGCTGCTGCTGCTTAGCCACCGCCCTTCCTTGATCCCGCATATACTTGACCGTCATCTGAAGGTCAGCAGGAGATGGGGAATCACCATCCAGGGAACCCATAAGGGCGTGTGAGAAATGTGCCATCAGTACAGCCGAGCTAGCCTGTCGAAGGCCTAGAGAAGAGGCAGCATAAACCTTCCACCCCAAGTAATCCAGCTTTTTGGATTCTTTATTGGGCAGTTTGTCCACGTCCCTAGCGTTCCCGGAACGCCGGAAAACACTGTTGGTCACTAGCCCCTCCGCAGGCGGGTGCTCTGAGAAACCGGAGAGTGAACCGGTGGGGACCATGTACTTGCAAGCCATCCTGGCTGAAGATGCAGGACAAGATGCAGGCTGCTGCCACAACTCCAGGGCCGGGCCAACAATGGCTTTGGCCACCGGGAAGGCCTCCGTAGGGGAATCTCCTCGGTCCAGTATCTCCTTGAGGGGATACTTGGCCTGTTTCTGAACGGGTTCGAGCTGCTTCCCAGTGGACTCTGAGATGAGTCGAAGTATACCTAAGAATGAGGATGGGCTCTCGTCCACCAACTGACCCCCTGCAGATTCCAGGTCAATGGGCCTGGAGTACAGGGAGGAGTCGTTGTCAGACTCCGAGGAGTCTACAAACAGCTGCCAAGTGCCTGAACCACCCTCCACCTGCCGAGGTCAATCAGGAGTGAGGGTGATTGACAACCTGTGGGGCAAGCTCTGACCCGACCGAGAATCCTTGGTCGGGGACCCAGTTTTCAGTCGAGGAGGCGGTGGTTCCACCACTAGGGGTGGAGCAGCCGGTTTCGGCCGAACAACCGGCGCTGGGGTCGGCTCCTCAATAACTACGAGGGGTTGCTTTGGTTGCTCCAGTGACAGCCACTTAATTGCCGGAGAAGGCGATGGAGTTGGCTTGTTACCGGACAACAAACGTTGCTGCCACATTATGTCCTCGTAGTGCAGGCATAACTTATGTTGGAGCCTATCCTCTGAAGAGGACGAGCGGCAATGCCACTTTCCATGGTGCCGAGACCGAGACCGCCGATGTCAGCAGGACCTACTCGACCTGGAAGAGGACAGAGACCTTCGGGGTCGCCGAGGGTGGGTAAAAGAGGGGGCGGGGGAAACCCGCTCACCCCTCGGTTCAAGGTCCTTGACTGGGGACTTCGGCACAGGAGGCACGGGCAAGTCCTCGGTTACCACCAGGGGAACCGGTGAAGAAGGGTTGTCTGCTTCTCCAGTCGACAAACCGTCCAACGGGTTGAGAAAAATCTCGACCGTGTCGACAGGTGTCTCGGCCGGCTGGCCTGACAGGGACACCGTGGAAGCCAGCGGCCTTAACCGCAACCGTGACGGAAGTCGAGAGCCGATGGTCTGGTGAAGGAATCTCCAGCTCCCACGAATGTCGACGGTGGGACTTGCCTTTTGGTTCGTTTTTCTTGGACCTACTGGTATGTCCCTTCTCCCTTGGTGGAGAGGGACTGGCAAAGCTCCTTAAAAGAAGCAGTGTAGGAGGAGCCCAAGGAGAACGGGATAAATGCCACAGTCAAGAAGAAAGATGAAGCGGCCTGGGCCGCCTCCTCCTCGAGGGCGATTAAATGCTCCAGCTGCTCCGCGGAGCCCACAGCCGCGGACACCATCCAATGGGCCTCCTTTGACTTCACTGGCGGGTACCGTTTTTCAGGACGCCCAAGTTGTAGTCTGGCAGCGCGGTCCTCTAAAACCGAAGCCAAGAAGGACTTGCACAGACCGCAGGCCGGCGAATCATGGCAAGACCCAGGCAGTAAACACACGTGGAGTGCGGATCGGTCCCGGACATCTTCTGCCTGCATGGGCACCGACGGAAGTCAGGAGTGGATTTGTCCATCGCAGCCACGAGGGAAGATGAAGACTGTAGTCTACTAAATTTTAAAATAATTTTTGGAAAACCTGAAGAGATTGGATCCAGGCCTAAACGCAGAGCGCTAAGGAGGGAACCTGAGCTTCCAAGCGGTAAGGAAGATCTCTGGCCATGGGGCGGAGCAGAGGGTTTTACCACCCAGGTGGGTGGAAGGAGCCAGCTTGAAGACCTTCCGGCAAGATTTAAAGCGGCGAGGAACCTGCCACAAAATGTGGATTGAACATATCCACGTCCCTAGAACAGGTTACTCACCTGTAACCACAGTTCTAGGAGTGGTATACAGTTTACATCCACACACTGACAGTTCCACTGGAAGTGCCGATTCATTGGAAATGTCTTGAAGCTAAGCTCTTCCCACCACTAAGGTGGTATATCCTCCAGCTCTACCCCTAACATCAGATCTTGCCGCTGGAAGCAGGGATCCATGTGCTACTTGCCAGGGAAGGCTGGATGGGTGTCGTATATGAACTATATACCACTCCTAGCACTACAGTTACAGGTGAGTAACCTATTTTTCTAGGGGTGTGGATACAGTTCACTATCCACACACTGGTAAGACTTCCAGCAGTTCTCTGGGAGGAGGGGGCAAGGAACACACCCTTACTTGGTGAAAATATATTGGGGTACTGAAGTTCCACACACAGAATCCAGACGAGACTCAAGGACAACATTGCAATTGGAAATGAAGGTGTGTGTGGACTTCTAGGTAGCAGTCCTGCAGATTTCCTGGATAAGGATGTCTCTGGAAGCAGCCATCGAGCCAGTGCTATATCTGGTGGAATGAGCCCTAAGCCCTACGAGAGGCTCCCTACCAGTCCACCTACAGCAGAGGTCGATGCAGGATGTTATTCACCTACCAATCATTGGCTTAGCTTCTGATCTGCCAGGCACTGCTTCAGAACATGTTATAAACAGCTGGTGAACATCACAATGAACTCCAGACATGTGCCCTACATAGCAAGAGAGGGCCCTCAGCAGGTCCAGAGTGTGGAGTTTTCAGTCGGCCTCCGAAGATGAGTTGCTAAAATATACCAGAAGGTTCTTCACCTGGTTAAGGCGGAATTCTGATGCAACCTTTGGGAGGAACTTCAGGTGGGGGCAAAGGACAACCTTGTCCTTGTGGAAGACCAGATACAGAAACTCCACTGATAGTGTCTGGAGTTCACTGATCCTTCAAGCTGATGTGATGGTCACAAGAAGGCCGACTTCCATGACACATGTGACATCTCACATCTGTTCATAGGCTCAAAAGGCTTGCCCATGAGTACAGCCAGCACCAGCTCCCATGGTGGTGGTGGTTCATGTACCAAAGGGGACAGGTAGTCCAGGCCCTTGAAAATGCACCAGACCACCTTCTCCTGGACCACTGTCAACATATCAACCTGTGTCCAGTATGCAAATGGCTGCCAGGTGCACCTTGAAGGTAGTCACTAACAGCCCCAGCTAGGAGAGGGACCAGAGGTACTAGAGTATACTCGCCACAGACAGACAAGGGGACCAAGCTCCTTGCCCATAAACCAAATGGAAAACCTTTACCATTTAAAGGTGTAGCACTGGCAATTGACCCTTTTTGGGATGCCTCCACAAAGTGGAGCACATGTTCTGAAAGCTGGAAACTCTAACCGCTCAGGAACCAGGCTGTGAAGTGCAAGGGCTGAAGGTCCGGGTGCAGGACCTTTCCCTGTTGTCTGGTCAGCAGGTCTGGGTGAAGACACAAATCCTAGAGAGTCCTGCTGCTGAGGCTGAGGAGATCCTGGTACCAGAAATGCCATGGCCAGGCTAAAGCTATTAGGATCATCTTTGCCTTGTCCTTCCGGGCCTTGACCACCACCTTGCACATCAGGGGAAGGGAGGAATGGCATACATGAGGTCTTGGGTCCATGGCATAATAATGGTATCCCCATCAGTGTCCCAGACTGTGGGGACACGTCAAAACACCTCAGTTTTGCATTCTCCCAGGAAGCAAACAGACCCATCAGAGGTGTGCCCCACATGAAGAAAAGGTGGTTCACCACTCCTGATACAGGGACCACTCGTGTGATGTCTCTCCCACTTGGCTGTGAGCGTCTGCCAGCTGAGTGACCGCTCAGGCGACATGAATCGCCAGATTATCTGTATCCAGGCTGCATATGAGAGTCCAGGTGTTGGGGGGGCCCCTGACACAAGGGAAGGGAGTGCGTGCTGCCCTGCCTGTTCAGGTAGATCATGGTCATGTTGTTGTCCATCTGGACTTGCACGACCTGACCCCTTACCAAAGGAGCGAATTCTGTAACAGCTAGTCACACTGCAGAGTTCTAGCAGGCTGATGTGGTGAAGATACTCCCTGGATGACCAGAACTTGTGGGTCCTGTGGGCCCCCAGGTGTGCTCCTACCCCAACAGAGAGGCATCCCGTCATGAGAAAGATGGTGGATTCTGGGTGGACAAATGGGATTACTTCCTCTAGATGTCCTGGGACCAGCCACCACTTGATGGCATTCCACGCTGGCAAGGTCACCATGACCGGCTGGTCCAAGTGTCCTGGGTGCCGGGACCACTGACGCACCCAGCTCCCACTGCACAAAATGCATCCACCAATCAGCCCACTGGACCATGCTGGCAGAATGCCATGTACCCCAGCAGCCACAGGAAGTCCCAGGCAGGGTGCGAGTACCCAACCTGAAATGATCAGGCAAAGGAAGTAAGAGCCAATGCCCAGTCTGCACAAAGGCAGGCCTTGGCCCAGAGGGAGTCCAGCTCTGCCCAGATGAAGTGAATCACCTGTGAGGGGATCAGTTCAGACTTGGCCAGGTTGACCAAGAGGTCCAAGTCTTCGCAGGTCTGGAGGGCCAGATCCCTGGACTGCTTCACGGCCTCTTTGGATGGCCTGGCAATCAACCAGTTGATGCCTATGCATCACAGGAAGGCTGCCACCACTGCCATGCACTTGTTGAAGACCCTGGACACAGATGAGTGGCCAGAATGCATGATCTGGAACTGACAGAAAACTCCTGCTGCGTGGAACAGGAGGTACTGCCAGTGGGACGGATGGAATGGGATGCAGAAGAATGTGTCTTGGAGGCCCAGGGATCAGAACCACATGCCTTGCTCCAGGGATGGAATAATCTGGTTCAGAGTGACCATCCGCAACTTGCGCTTCCATATGAACTGACTGAGATCATGCAGATCCAGTAAGGGGCACCAGCCCCTCGGTCTGTTTCAGGACAAGGAAGCAACTGAACACATACCCGAGTTGCCAGGGCATCTGGGACATGGGCTATAGCCCTTTCAGAAGGAGCTGAGCAGCGCTCCCCCTGAGGGTGAACAGTGTGTCCTGAAACACCCAGGACTCCCTCAGAGTGAGGGATCGGTAAGATGGGAGAGCCTTGAAATCAAGAGACAATACTCTGCATACTTCTCCGAGAACCCACTTGTTCATAGTAATGATGCACCACTGTGGCCAGACGTGGTGAAGCTGACCCGCCCCACAGAGAGCTGGGTTAGAGACAGGACAGAGGGGAGGTAGACATCCCCCGACCTGTCGCTGGGTAACTTCGGAGGGGGCACCAGCCACTGGTGCCAGATGGGCTCCACGTCCCCTATCCCCACCTCTTTTGGGCCCCTGACCAGAGAATCTGACCTTGGGGCACCAAGCTTGGTATTGCCCCTGCTATGGTTGCTGGCGCTGAGGCTGCTGTGGCTGAAAAGATGACAACTGAAAGGCCTTCTTTTTTAGTTTTTGGGCCTTCAGGTCATTCTGGGGTGAAGCCACAGAGTCCAGTGTGTCACATGACTTCAATCCTTGTGAGAATCCTTCCACCCCTGGACCAAGAGGTCGGTGCCCAAGAAGCAGACACTGGCCAGCTTGTGCTGAATGTCCGCCATAAAGGTGGAGAGCCTCATCCAGGTCCTGCGATGCATCACTATGGCTGCTGCCATAGCAGTCACCCACGCCTAAGGCCCTCTGGAGCGGGTGTTTAGCCAACGCTTGATCCTAGTCTCTGACCAACTTCCAGGGTATGGGCAGTACACCAAACTGTAAAACGTTTCCATTTTTGCGAGAATGTGTACCACACAGATGGCTTTCTAGCTGCCAGTAGAATTTCAGTGACTGCCAGGGAGACCCCGGAGTAGGAGGACTCCATGTTCTCAGCAGCTATTCATGCAGGTGCAGGGATCACAGATCCAGGTGCACTAGAGCACCCTGCTCCTGTGACAGCAGTCCCCCTCACAGGGGGAACAGGATGGGGGGTGGGGTGAGGTTCCTCTACCAGATGCTGGAGCAAAAGAATCCAAATTTGTCTGGCCTATTAAGGGACCCCCAGAATTAAAGAGGCTGGTTCAGCCCGTAGCTTTATGAGAACACTCCGTATTAAAGGGAATGGAGGCAACATGCACAGAAATCTCCCTTTTCTGGAGAAGGTCAATGCATCTCGACAGAAAACTCCAGGCCCTGTATCAAGTGATCAGAAATGTAGCAGTTTTATGCTGTATGGAGAGGCACACAAGTCTATGTCAAGATGACGCCATTTTTCTAAAAGGCCGACCATGACAGAGTCAGAGTTCCCATTCATGGCACACAGCACAGGACCGACTGAGGTGATCTGCCAGTGTGTTCCGGGTACCGGGTAGGAACACTGAGGACAGAAATATGTCTCATTCTACTCCCCAATGCCAAATACTCACTGCTTCTCTGCAGAGAGGGCACAAATGTACTCCGCCTGTTGGCTGATGTAATACATCAACAAAATATTGTCTGTATGGATCAGAAGCTGGCTCCCAGGAAGGAGGGCGGCAAAGACCTGTAGGCCATGCAGAAAGTACAGTTACATAAGAACTTACCATAACAGTACATCTTTGAGAGAGGCGCTTACAGTAGGTAATCACCTTGAGGATTGTGCCCCCTGGCATCAGGACCACACAGAAACTTTAGCTAGCAGAGTCTGGTGGGAGACCGCCCACCTGACGTCAGTGTGACACTATATAGTGAGCGGTCCCCACGACCGCCTTCCAGTTCTCCTGCCAGAGACCTCCAGGAGGCAAGATAGAAAAGGATAAGAGAGACTCCTGGAGCCTGACAGTAGCTGATGGAAAAGGAGCAGCCAAAAACTAGGGGAAGAAGGAGGAAAAGGTTACCTACTGCAAGAGCCTCTCGAAGATCTACTGTTACAGTAAGTTCTTACGTAACTGTACTATGTTACTTACTGCACCAGTCCTCACGCCCTCTCTCCTTCCTACCCAAACTCCAGGAACATCTAGCCCTCCCCACTTACCCCATATCTAACCAACTCCTCTTTCTTCACTCCTTACCAATCTGGCTTTAGGAAACCACTCCACCACCTACCCTTCTTGGCTCACTGACGCTATCCCTACGGGGATGGACAATGGCCAAATCACCGCAGCCATCTTTGTCGACCTGGCCAAAGCCTTCGACACTGTCTCCCACTCTTTTCTCCTTGATTCCCTCTCAACAGCTGGGCTATTCCCCTCAGCCACAGACTGGTTCAAGGCATACCTCACTGGCAGAACTCAATCAGTCAAGATCTCTGATGCCATTTCCCCACCCCTCCCGATAAGAACAGGCGTCCCTCAGGGATCAGTGTTAGGCCCCTTACTATTCTCCATTTTTCTAAATGACCTCCCATCCACCTGCTCACCCTTCTCCTCCATACACATGTATGCCGATGATACGGTCCTGTATGCATCTGGCTTCAGCCCTGCTGAGGTTACATCCAACTTGCAGCACGACTTCGACAAAGTCCAGCGTTGGTTTGCTAACCACCAACTTTCTCTTAACGCCAAAAAAACTGTCTCCATGACCTTTGGCACAAGGCAGAGGCTCTCCAGGCTTCCCTCCCTGCCCACCTTCCACATGCTTGATGGTACTCTACTCAAGGACATATCCTCCTTCAGGTATTTAGGTGTCTGGCTGGACCAGCACCTGAACTTCTCTGGACATACTGACGCCATGCAGAAAAAAACTGCACCCCAAGCTCGGCGCCCTGTTCAGGAACCATGCCTGTATCTCTCCTACGGCTAGGTGTGAGTTTGTCCAGAAGATGATCTTACCGATCTTCGACTACTGTGATGTAGTCTACAGTGCCACTCCTAAGTGCTCCCTGGCCAGACTGGATACCCTCTTCAACTCCTTCTGCCATTTTGCCCTTGATGCTCCCTCCTGTACCCATCACTGTGATCTCCATCATGCCCTATCCTTCCCCTCCCTAACAAACAGACATCTCTCTCCCTGCGCCAAATTCACCTCCAAGCACTGGTTGGGCGAACTTCCCTCCTACCTCTTCCCCTCTTTTACAACCGCCCCCTTCTCTTTCTCTAAGATCAACCGATTCTCAAACTCTGGTTGTCCCACGCCAACCAATCAGGTTACTCCTATTGCTTCCCAAAAACATGGATTTCCCTTCCCCCTCAAATTCGACACTCATCCTCCTGTTATTCCATTAGCTCTGCCCTCAAGAACTTCCTTGCTTTTTCCTGAGCCTGCCATGACCCTCTCTAATCTCCCTCCGCTAAACCCTTATAAATCTCTAAATGCCCATCTTCCAACAAATCCTTCCCCCCTTCCCTTCCTCCCAGTTTCCCTCTCCACTAACCTTCCCTTGCCCTTCACTAATTTGCTTCTAAACCATCCAGAACCGATATCTGTGCATGCCCTAATCCTCTCCCTACACCTTCAATCCCTCACCCACCACCACCCTCGCTCATCTAAACAGTGCCAGGTACTGCAGGGCTAGGTCCTTGCCCCTCTCCTTCTCTCACCCTTTATTACCAAATGCTTACTCCCTATTGTTGCCTGCTTCCCTCTGATCATGCTACTTAGATTCCCACACTCCTCCTCCAAGTTGCTCTCCCCTTTCCTCTTGTACCCTAACTCTCACTACCTACAATCGACCCTTCTGTTGTGCTTGACCACTGTTCAAACAGGCAGGGGTCCATAGCACACAGTGGGAAAAGTCCACCCCTCTTTTCCTCCTTCATGCTGCTGTACCCAAACTCTCGCTGTCCACTTTCTGCTCCCATTCAGTCACTGCTAGACCACTGCCTTTTGTGCAGGCGGGTCCCCAGCACACTGGTGGGTTGCTACCCTCCCTTTTTCCTCCTCCTCTTACTTCATTATGTACAATAACCTCACAGCCTATAACCTGCTTTCTTTCAGTCATGCTTGATCACCACCTTGTGAAGGCAGGGTCACCGGCATACTGTTGAGAACATATCCTCCTTCCCCCACATCACTCCTGCTTCAGCCCCGCTATCCCTCCTCCCTTCCTTCTGCTGTACTCGAATTCTCACTGCCTACTTCCTGCTACCCTTCAGTTGTTGCTACACCACTGCCTTGTGCAGGCAGGGTCACCCTCCTACAACATCACTTAATCTTCAACCCCACCTGCACTCTACCCCCTTCCCTTTCATCTAGCCATAGCTACTGGCCTACCCCAAACTCTCAAATATGCACTTATAGTTCACCCTATCTCTGTTCACCTGCAAATTGTGTTCTGTCTCCCTTTCACCCTCCCACTATCCCCTCCCACATCACTCACTCTTTACACCCCTGCACTCTACCACCCCTCCCTTTTAATCTAGCTAGTT
Source organism: Neoceratodus forsteri (assembly GCA_016271365.2). Taxonomy (NCBI): domain Eukaryota; kingdom Metazoa; phylum Chordata; order Ceratodontiformes; family Ceratodontidae; genus Neoceratodus; species Neoceratodus forsteri. Next base: position 1,423,099,986 of record CM028129.1, read on the forward strand.
ACTGGCCTACCCAAAATTCTCAACTATGCACTTACAGTTCTCCCTATTGTTTCCGTTCACCTAAAATTGTGTTCTGTCCTTGTCTCTCCGTGAAATTCCTTTCCCTGTTTCCTATCTTGTTCTCTCTATTCCAGTCATTTAGATTTTCAAAAACTACGTCCCACCAAAGGATTACCAATTATTACTGTGTTGTCATATCTTCTAGTGTTACCCTGTGTTTGCCAATTTGTTAATTTTGTTCTCATATCTATTCTAGTTTTTAATAACTAGGGCATACCTGTAAATCCTTCCCTTTCAGCACTTCTAAATTAACCTGTTCTTACTGTATGAATGTAATCAAATTGTATTAGACTACACTGTAACAAATCTGCATAAAAGTCAGTGAGCTCAGGACTGGAGGCCCTGAAGCACAGCTAGGCCAAACCCTGCCCTTCGCCTAGGGGCAATGTCCAGACTGTAATGCTTGGTGAAAGTGAGGACAGAACTCCAAGTAGCCGCCGCACAAATATCAGCAGTTGACACATTCTTAAAACAAGCAGCAGAGGCAGCCATGCCTCTGGTGGAATGTCCCTTAACCTCCCCCGGGAGGGTTTTCCTATGCTTCTGATAGCAGAAAACAATACAGTGTGCCAACCACTTAGACATCGTCTGGAAACGGCTGCACCCTCTCTGTTCAGCATGAAAGAAATGAAAAAAGTTGGTCCGTTTTGCGGACTGACTTGGTTCTGTTAGTATAATAACGGCAGAAGTGCCTTCCCCCAATTAGAATGGGGTAGTAGACAGGCAGATGAATGGACTGGTTCAACGTAAATTCCGAAACCACCTTTGGTAAGAACTTATGGTTTGGATGCAGAGCCACCCGGTCCCTGTGAAAAACTAAATAATGCTCTTTACACATCAGGACCTGAAGTTCGGAATTCCTCCAAGCGGAAGTAACAGCAATCAAAAATAGCGCTTTCCAAGGTAAATAGCGCATGTTGCAAGAACCAGGTGGCTCAAAGTGAGGCAAAGTCAATTTTTCCAGAATAAAATTAAGATCCCAAGGTGGCGCGGGATGGCGCATCGGGGGTCTAAGATGCAGTATTCCCTTCAGGAAGGTTTTAGAGACTTTCAGTTGAGCCACTGTCCTACCATCTACCAAGGAACGACACGCAGAAACAGATGACACATGGACCTTCAGAAATGAGTAACTCAGGCCCAAATCATAGAGATGCAGAAGATACTCCAATACAGATGGAACTGGACATGAAAAAAGGGTCCCAACCCTTTGAGGCAGCCCAAATGGAAAAACATTTCCATTTCATGACATAGGTCGTTCTCGTAGAAGGTTTTCTAGCCTCTATGATAACTTATGCCACCCTAGAGGAAACTCCAAAGCGCGAACTCGTCCTGAGGTGCCACACATAGGTGAAGGTATCTCAGGCCTGGATGGAGCAGCGTGCCATCCTCCTGAGTCAGGAGATCGATGCAGGGCAGGGAACCGGAGGTTCCACTGCTAGCTGCTGAAGAAGCGGAAACCAAACTTGGCAGGGCCAGAACGAGGCGATCAGAATCATTTGTGCCCCTTCCGCCTGAAGCTTGAGCAGCACCCTCTGCAGAACTGGAAAGGGAGGGAAAGCGTACTAAAACCTCCCTGTCCAACAAAGAGATCGCGCGTCTTGCCAGAAAACACCATACCCTGGAGCGAGTGAGCAAAACCTGGGCAGTTTTGCGTTGTATGGGGAGGTGAACAGATCCATTTCCAGCCGACCCCATAGGTCGAAAATATGGTTAACCACCTCTTGCTTGAGCTCCCATTCATGGGCCCTTACTATGGTGCGGCTGAGACAGTCTGCTAGGACGTCTTACACGCCCAGCACGTGAACCGCTGTGAGGTGAACTTGGTGCAAACAGCCCAGTTCCATACCCGCATCGCTTCCCTGCAAAGTGGGTACAAGTGAGTGCTCCCCTGCTTGTTGAGATACCAGACTACACACATATTGTCTGACTGAACCAACAGTGTACCCTGATGAAACAGGTGCTGAAAGGCATACGGCACTGCCCCCATCTCCAACATGTTTATGTGAAGAGAGAGCTCCGCTTGGGACCACAGGCCTTGAGTTTTGTGATATCCCAGGTGAGCACCCCAACCCATCCCTGATGCATCCATTGTCTGAGTCTGGGAGGGAGGAGGGGACTGAAAAGGAACCCCCTTGGTGAGACTGGACAGATCCTGCCACCACAAGAATCCCTTGGCTTCGAATCGGAGACCATGACCATCTGGTCCAGGACATCCAACCTCTGATCCCACTGCGCCCTGAGCGTCCACTGCAAAATACGCATGTGGAGCCTGGCTAAAGGCATGGTGTGGATGGCTGCTGCCATAAGGCCCAACAGTCGAGGGATCGACCACCTGGCCAGAACCTTCCTGCTGGAGGCCACCAGATGGGCCTGCCTCTGTAAAGTGTCCACCCTGTTTAGAGTGAGGAAAGCCATACCTTGTACCATATCCAACACTGCTACAATGAATTGGAGACGCTGTGAAGGGGCAAGTTGGGACCTTGGAAAGTTCATAGTGACCCCAACTTGCGTAAAAAGATCCAGGGTAGCCGAAAGGGTGAGTTCCAGCTGCTCCCTTGACGCGGCTGACAGAAGCCAGTCGCCGAGGTAGGAGAACACACAGTGACCCCACCACCTCAGAGCCGCTGCTACCACCACTAGGCACTTGGTGAAAACCCAAGGTGCCAAAGACAGGCCAAAAGGAAGGGCCTTGAACTTGTAATGCTCCCCCTGAAAGGCGAACAGGAGGTAGCGATGGTGAGTCTGGAAAATTGGAATATGTAGGTAGGCATCCTGCATATCCAGAGCACAGAGCCACTGTCACTTGTGCAGGAGGGGCAGCAGACCTGGAGGGTCAACATTCAAAACCTTTTGTACTCTACTGTGCAGGTTCAGAGCACTGAGGTCCAGAATTGGACACAGATCTCCCATCTTTGTGGGAACCAGAAAGAAGTGGGAATAATACCCCTTTCCTTCCTGGTGGTACGGAATGGGCTTTACTGCCTCTTTCTGTAACAGAGCCCAGATTTCCTCTCGAAGAAGAGGTATGTGCGCCTTCGGATAGTGTGACTGTACCAGAGGTCTGTTTGGAGGTTTCTCCAGAAACTCCAGTGTGTGACCTTGCTCTATGAGCTGAAGAACCCATAGGTCGGTAGCTATTGCCCTCCACCCTGGCAGATGACTGGCGAATCTTCCGCCCACCTGCTCCTCCAACATATCCTGAGGAGGGAGGGTGGACTGCGAGTAAGCAAGGGAGGGTGGGTTTGACTGAGTTGCACCAGAAGCTCTCCGAGCTTTGCTGGAGGGGTGACTGCGGTCAATGAAGCCCTGTCTGATGTGGTTTTGTCTGCCTTTTACTGTGCCAATGAAAGGCTTCTTTGCTAACACTCGGTTCATAGTATGCACCGATCTGAAGACCTGGCCTTTATCCTGCAGGCTGGTGATGATGTCCTGTGTGTCTCCACCAAACAAGGTGGAGCCTTTAAAGGGGCGCCTGGATGGCCGCTTGACATCCTGAGCCAGACCTGACACTCTTAGCCATAAGAAGCATCAGAGGCTGAATGCTGTAGCAGCTCCCCAAGCAGAGGTGTCTACAGCATTGTATGTGGCCCTGAGGGAATGCCTGCAAGCCACCTTGGTGGATCGGACGCAGTCTGCCAGGATGGACTTTGACTCTGAGGCTGGAAGAGCTTCTATGGCCAGTTCCAGCTGGGCAAGCAGTGATTTTTGGTAGACCAACATGTGACCCACATAACTGAGAGCCCTCATGGCCAATGTGGAAGAGGCATAACATTTTCTTCCAAATTGGTCCAGCTGTCTAGTAACCACCGAGTCCGCCTTGGGTTGAGTACTCAGGTGGTCCTTCCCTTCTGGTATCTGGCAAGTGCACTCTGCCTTCTTGGCCACCGCTAAAATGAAGGAGGGCTTCATCGAAATCATATATGCCAGGTCCTCGATGGCTCCAGCCAGGAGGAGTAGAGAAAGAGCTGCCACCTGCATATCCAGGTGTTCCGCCAATCTTTGCCTCTTTGGATCCTGGGCATCCATCTTCCAGTCGAGACCTCTGCTATTTTGTGGAGCAGGACTGCAAATGAAGGGTCCTCGGGGAACTTGGGATTCCTTGAGCTGAGGTTCCCCAATGGGCGGGTTTGCAAACCTGAGGCCTCCAAAGAGGAGGAGTTGGAATCCCATTCTGAATCCGTGACTGGACATCGGTACGAGGCGGTTCACCAGAATCCAGAGGCAGCCTCTCATGCATCCGACCAGATGTAGGCTCTTCAAAGGGCTGGTGCCGGGTGCTATGGTGTAGGTGTCTTATTAACCCGCTGGATGCCAAGGCTCCTAGGTGCCTTCCTAGGAGGTTCGTGGCCATCCAGCTCTGAAACGAGCTGAGCCTTGGTTTCTGACCACCAGGGCTGGAGGATGGCTTTAAAGTCCGCTGGGGTCTGAGGAGGAGGCGGAGGGTAGTCCGCCGTATAGCCTAAGGCGAATCCCTGCCTCTGAAACCCCGACGTATGAAAATGCGACGCCAGGTACCCTGGCGATGGATAGGCAAAAGTATACCCCCAGCGGTGGATAGCCCTGAGAGTTGTACGCCACAAAATGGGGCATTGTGTAACCCGATGGTGGGCACCCCGACAGAGGGTAACCCGAAGGATAACCCAATGGAAGGTCCGTTGGAAGGTAGACCGGCAAAGGGGCTGATGGAGGATAGCCCGGCATAAGGTCTGATGGTGGAGACAGGGATCCTACAGGGGGCTATGAGGAGCTCCAAAGCCTGCACCCGAGGGGCCCGGAAGAACTGGGTCTGGTACTGGATCAGCAGGAGGCAGACGTGGTGGAGGTACAGGAGGCTCTAACAGAGGAGTCAGTGGCTGAGTTAGGGTTGCCAGAAGTGTGCCTGACCCCAAATCCAGGCGAGCTCGGTGAGACACCGCCTGCCGGAAGCCCCTCATCCTCCATCCCCTTAGGAATAGGGGAAAGTGGAGGGACCACATCCAGTGGAAAAGAAGGGGAGGCCTGGTGGGGAGAACCCTCCGAGAAAGGCTGAGAAAGGTCCGGCAGCTGGAACTCGGGGTCCACGCAGGACCCAGACGCCAGGTCGGCGAGCGGATGTTGGCGGAGCCGATGCCAGACTTATTGCCCATAACAACCACGTGGATGTTGGACAAGCCAACGTCAGACTTATTAGTCGAGGCCATATGAACTCTGGGGGTTCCAGAGTCGGAAAGAACAGCCTGGGTTGGCTGCTTGTCGGAGGCCCAGACAAGCGACATATCAGCCCTACTCAGGTGTGGCAGACCGGACAGAGGAGATGGGTCTGAACATGACCAAGGCCAAGTTGCCCGCGGTCACCAGAACTAGTGTTGGCGGGAGGCCCAAGGGCTGCTCCTCAGGCAGGACAGACTGGGCCATGGCAGCAAACTTCCTGGAGGAAGAGGACCTCCACTCGTCAGAGGGGTCCACAAGTGGTTTCGGGCGGGAGGAACCTGTCCAGGTCCCAATGCTTCTCCTTCTCCCTGGGTTTGGTGGGCAAGAAGAAGTGCTGCAAAGTTTTTAAGCCCTTTCTCCATGGTAGCCATCCGTTGTTTCAGTAGATGAGCCTCAAGGGCTTGCTGGCAGCACTTCTGTGTGGCATGGTTAAAAGTGGCACATGCCTCATAGTCTTCGACCTTGTGCTCCGTGCCTAGGCAGAAGAGGCAGAGAGAATGTGAATCCTTGTGCAGTAGTTGGGATGCCGCATGAAGCACATTTGTTTTTGTGCTAGACGGTGACAACATGCACAAAAATACCAAATTTTACTGAAAAATAAAGAAATAAGTGGATACTTATCCGAAAAGCGGTCGAACTGCAGTGTACGATTTCTGTGAGGTCCGACGCTAACAGGTCGGCAGCAGGAAAGAACTGGAAGGTGGGCGTGGGGACCGCCCACTATATAGTATCACGCTGATGTCAGTCACATGACTTCGGTGGTGGTCCCCACCAGACACTGCTAACTAAAGTTTTCTGGTGGTCCTGACGCCAGGGGCGAGTCCTCAAGGTGATTATCTACTGCAAGAGCCCTCTCGAAGTAAGATCAGCCCTTATCTCCAGAGAGCCGCTGTGCAGAACTGTATCCAGAAGAATCCATCTGCCCTGATTTCTGAAGGGCTCAAATGGGCATCCCAACCTGAACCCGAGGCATCCGTGGCCATCACCAGGAAGGGAGACGGCTGGAGGAACAGGGACACTCTCTCTAGGCTGGAGAGGATCAACTACCAGATCAGGGAGAGCAGGAGCCACTTGTAAGAAATACTCAATTTGCCAGAGTACTGCGCCCTGAGAAACCACTGAGGGATTCTCATGTGGAAGCGAGCCAGTGGGACAGTTAGTATGGCAGCTGCTATCAGGCCAATTACCCTTGGAAGGCATCTGGCTGAGACACAGTTGCTAGATGATACCAGCTGTGCATGGGTTACCAATGCTGTAGCATGGTTAGAGGGAGAAATACCAGGTCCAGACCTGTGTCCAGAACCGCTCCTATATACTGGAGCTGCTTGAAGGGGTAAGGACTGACTTTGGTTTGTTGACCGGTATGCCCAACTGGTTGAACAATTGTCAAGTCAAAACAGTGTAGACCATGGCTTCCTGAGACAGGGCTCAACAGCCAGTAGCGGCCCTCCCTGTGGAGGACAGATGCCACAGTGACAAATGCTTTGTTAAATACATGTAGTACAGGACATAAACCAAAGAGCAAGATATGAAACTGGTAGTTTGAGCCCTGGGACACAGAACATTGGTATTTTCTGTGTGACTTTCAGATCCTGACATGAAGATATGTGCCCTTCATATCCAGTGCAACCATCCAATCCCCTTTTAGCAAGAGGGGAAAGAGGGACTGCAGAGAGACTACATATAACTTTTTGTACTGGATGAATAGATTCAGTCCTTGAAGGTCTAACATGGGCCATGGATCCCCAGTTCATTTTGGGACCAGAAAGTACCAGGAATAATAGTCCAGGTTCTGTCCTGAAGCTGGGATAAGTTCCACAGCCCTTTTGCAGAGGAAGGACTGAATCTCCTCCAGCAAGAGGGCATGATGTCCCGGAGAATACCTGTTGGGCCATGGGGGGAGGTCATGGGTGGAACAGGGCTACGGGGATACCAGTAATTGTCTGACGCTTTGCAAGTCTGACATCGGCACCAGGAGGCAGGTTTACAACTTGGGGAGAAGACTGAGGTCTTTGGGAACCATGCCCTGGGTCTCTTGAATAACCATGGTCTGGATGGGTACACAGCCTTCAAAAGAACTTCTACCTCTTTCCCAGAGTTCAGAACTCAAAGTATGCAGGGGTCTTTCCTCAGTGCATTTCTTACATCATTGCCAAACAATAGCTTCCCTCTAAAAGGAGCATTTAGCACAGACTGTTGTACATCAGATGCTAAGCCAGCCACCCTTAGCCAGATGGTAGCAAAGGCAGATTGCAGAGGCAGTACCCCTTGCGACAGCATCTGAGGCATCATATGCAGACATGAGAAGGTGCTTTCCAGCTTCCTGTCCATTAGCAACAGTCTGCTGAGCTGATAAAGCTGACCAGGTGAAACATTTGTCTGTTCCTGTCCTCCATTGAGGTGTGTTTTTCCTGCAACTTTGAATAAACTGCAACAGCCTTTTGGAAGAAACTGTCTGGACTTCAGTTTATGTTAGTGCTGGGGTGAGTTCCATGACTTTTACACCTGTGCAGAGCTGTGTGTCACGCTGAACCTGGTACATGTTGCCAGCTCTCCACTCTGCTTTTAAAATAACAAACTTGAATGAGTAGCGACACTGAAACTTTGCAAGTTTGACAGCATTCTTCAGTAGCTGTGGACTGAGGAGTGGCTGATGACAGGAGAAAAACGAAGGCATGCTGGTGATGCTCATGTTATACAGGTATTGACGAGGCACGTCAATATGGGCAGCTCTAGCCAGAAATAATCTTCTGGATGGTCCTGACGCCAACTGCTTACAGTCCCATGATGTGGCTCAACAGAGGAAATACTCAAAGAAGTTCTGTAGATCTTTCTGAATATCTTCTTCAGAGTCCTAGTCATGGATCACAGTACCAAGCTTCATAAAAGCAGTCACCTGAACTGGAAGGCTGGAGTCTAGGACTCACTTTGGAAACTGATTCATTCAGTATAGTATGGCCAAAGCTAGCACGTTGCCTGGAATTTCGCTTATTTATTTAACCAGGAAGGCATGCTGAGCAGGTTACTGCTCATTTCCAGATGCGTCCTGGGGGAGTGGGTACAAATACATAGTTGAAAGACAGTCATAATACAACTATGGTTACATAATGGGAATACCAGCTAGCACAGTAGGTCCTGGTTTAAAATACAAAAGGATTGAGACAACAAAAGATACAGGCATAGTTTAGATGCATTACCATATAATATAGTTAGATTGTTAGAACATACTGTGATGTATTCACAGCTTGGATGCACAGCCCTGCCATTCTGTGATCCGTAAACTGTCTAGACACATGAGCAGGTAGAGGAGAAATGAAACACAGAAACATAGAAGTTGACGGCAGATAAGGACCGCAAGGCCCATCCAGTCTGCCCATTTCTTTTTCTACCTTATAAATGTGCCATAGGCCTTTGCTCTGTCAATTGCCTATCTATTCACACTCATCTGTACTGCTCCCTTATGCCTATCCAATGCCTGTTTGAAGCCCTGCACTGTATTCATATCCACCACTTCCTGAGGTAGGCCGTTCCATGCATCCACCACCCTTTCTGTGAAAAAGAACTTCCTCACATTACCCCTTAATCGGCCTTCCTCTAATCTCATGCTGTGTCCTCTTGTTCTGCTATTTTAATTATGTTGAAACATGTTAGACTCTTTCACCTTGTCAATGCCCGTAAGGTGTTTGAATGTTTCAATCATATCACCTCTCTCCCTCCTTTGCTCTAGGGTATACATATCGAGTTCAGTTAATCTGTCCTCATATGTTTTCTGATGCAGTCCCTGCACCATTTTGGTTGCCCTTCTCTGGACTGCCTCAATTTGGGTAATGTCTTTGTGAAGGTGTGGCCTCCAGTACTGCACGCAGTACTCCAGATGGGGCCTAACCAGTGTCTTGTAAAGAGGGATTATTACCTCCCTCTTCCAACTTGTGATACCCATACTAATGCACCCAAACATCCCTCTAGCCTTGCCTACTGTTGTAGAGGTCTGCTTGGATGATTTCAGGTCATCGGTAATGATGACACCCAAGTCTCTTTCTTCCCTTGTGGCTGCCAGCATCTCCCCTCCCAGCCTATAGGTGGCTTCAGGGTTTCTCTTCCCTATCTGCATGATCTTGCACTTCTTTGCGTTAAACCCCAGTTGCCACTCTTCCGACCATTTTGCTAGTTTATCCAGATCTCTTCTCATTCTGCCCACCCATCTGGATCATCTACTCTAGTGCAGATCTTGGTGTCATCTGCAAACAGACAAACCTTACCCTCCAGTCCATCTGCAATGTCACTGATGAAGATACTGAAGAGGACTGGCCCCAGGACTGATCCCTGAGGTACCCCACTTGTGACTTGCATCTCTTCTGACTGTATATTGTTTACCACCACACTCTGTTTTCTGCCAGTCAACCAGTCTGCCACCCAGCTGACCAACGTCTGACCCACCCTGGGTCTACCCAGCTTATTAATCAATCTTCTATGTGGAACAGTATCAAAATTTTTGCTGAAGTCAAGGTAGGCAACATCAACTGCTCCTCCTTGGTCCATCACTCTGGTTAGCCAGTCAAAGAAATCTATGAGATTAGTTTGACAGGACCTTCCTTTTGTAAACCCATGCTGTCTTGGATCCTGTGCTCTATGGATTCCAGGTGTTGTACTATCTTTTCCTTAAGGAGTGTCTCCATAATATTTCTCACTACTGAGGTAAGACTGACTGGTCTGTAGTTCCCTGCCTCCTCCCTGCTACCACTCCTGTAGAGCGGGATCACATGAGCCCTTCTCCAGTCTTCTGGGACCTCTCCTGTGCTCAGAGCCTCACTAAACAGTTCTGATAATGGCTCTGCTAGCATGTAGAGCCATTATCCACGGAGCATGGAGTTAAAGTGACGAATGTTTGCTGGGAGGGAATTCCACAACGTCGGTATGGACTTCAAGAGCACAATGCCTGGTGAAAGTATAGACAGTGCTCCAAGTGGCAGCCCTGCATATCTCTGCAATGGACTACTGCTCTAATGGAATGTGCTTTGAGAGAGCCTTCCAACTTTACCCCTACCATGGCGCAGCAGTGGAAAAGACCATTCACAGACTACCTGGACAGGCATTGGACAGTGACAGGGAGGCCTTAGGACTGAGGCAAACTGTTGCTCTGCCTGCCTATAGTCCTTAGTTTTGTCTAGGCAGAACCTAAGGACTTTTGACATCGACAGAAAACAGTGTAATTTCCCCCTCATTCTAGGTGTTGGGAAAGCACACAGGCAGAACCAAGGACTAGTTCAATTGAACTCTGACACCACCTTGGGTAAAAACCTGGAGTGTGCACAGGACCACTTTATCCTTATGAAAGACAGTATATGAAGGTTCTGTGACTACAGCCTGTATTTCAGATACTCTGTATGCAGAGCTGATGGCTACTAGAAATAAGTTATCCACCTGTAACGTAGTTCTGTGAGTGGTATACAGTTCACATCCATACGTTGGCAGTTCCATCAGAAATGCTGATTTGTTAAACATCTTGAAACTAAGCTGTTCCCATCACCAGAGCAGTATATTTATCCCCCGGCCCAACTCTGACCCACAACATCAGATCTTTGCACACTGAAAGCAGGGATCCATGTGCCATCTGCTAGGAGAGGCGGGTAGGCTGTTTGGATGTGAACTGCATACCGTTCCTAGAACTATGGTTGGAGGTGAGTAACCTATTTTCCTAGGGCGTGGATATAGACCACTATCACATGTTTGCAGACTCCTAGCAGTTCTCTGAGAGAGAGGGGCAAGGCACACACTCCTATTTCACTACCAGAAATTGGATAACCAACGTCCCAAAAGCAGCATTGCAATGAGACTCAAGGTTGATGCTGTAATGGGAAATGGTTTACTTCGAGGTGGCAGCCCTGCAGATTTCCTGGATAGGAATGTTCCTAGAAGCAGCCCCCGAGGCAGTAGTCTGTTTGGTGAAATAAGCCCCAAGCCCTACAGGGGGCTCCCTACCAGCCAACCTATAGCAGAGGTCGATGTAGAATGGGATCCACCTGCCAGTCATCTGCTTTGCTGCCAGTCTGCCAGGCACAGCTTCAGCGTGTGCTACAAATAGCTAGTGAGCCTCAGCCCAAACTCCATCTGTGCACTCCTCATAGAAGAGAGTACCCTCCACAGGTCTAGAATATGAAGCCGGCAGTCAACCTTCGAAGATGGTTGGTAAAGTATACCGTTAAGTTAATCACCTGGTTCAGATTAAACTCCAATACTACCTTTGGAAGGAACTTAATGGCTTGCCCATGAGCACAGCCAGCGCCAGCAGCATGTCCCACAACTGAGTTGGTCCATGCACCAGCAAGGATAGGTGGTCCTGGCCTTTGAAAAAGCACCCAACCACCTTCTCCTGGGCCACCATCAGCTTACCTGTCCATGCCCAGTAAACACTGCAGAGATGGCTGCCAGGTGCACCTTAAGGGTCATCGCTCCCAGTCCCAGCTGAGAGAGGTACTAGAGATATTCGAAGATACTCGCCATAGGGCAGGCAAGGAGATCAAGCTTCTTGCCCTGACACCAAATGGTGAACCTCTTCCATTTGAATGCATGACATTTATGAGTTGACTCTTTTCAGAAGGCCTCACAACATGGAGCATGGCATATGACAGACCCAAGGCCTGGAAATCTAGCCGCTCAGGGACCTGGCCATGCGGTGCATCACTGAAAGTCCAGTTGCAGGATCTTCCGTCTTTGCCTGGTCAGTAGATCTGGGTGAAGAGGCAACTGCCATGAAGGTCTGCTGCTGAGGAGATCAGGGTACTAGAACTGCCTCTGTCAGTCCAGAGCTATCAGGATCACCTGCACCTTGTCCTTCTGAGCCTTGACTGCCACCTTGTGGATCAAGGAGAAGGGCGGGAAGGCGTACACGAGGCCTGGAATCCAGGGCCTCATAAAGGCATCCCCCAACAGTGTCCTGGACTGACGTGGGCAGGCACAAAATAGCCTCAGTTTGGTGTTCACCCAGGAAACAAACAGATCACCAGAGGGATGCCCCATAGGGAAACAGGTGGCTCACCACCAGCTAATTCAGGGACCACTTATGAGATGCCTCTTCCAGCCAGCTGAGAGAGTCTGCCAGCTGACTGTTCACTCCCACACCACCGAGACACCCGGAGACATGCACCCACTGCGCACAAAGGTTCAGGTGCTGAGGGCTTCCCACTACAAGTGAAGGAAGTGTGTTCCGACTGCCTCTTCAGGTAGAACATGGTAGTGGTGTTGTCCATCTGGACCTGCATGACCTGACCTCTGATTAGAGGGTAATTCTGTCAGAAAAAGCTGCACTGCACGAAGCTCTAGCAGGTTTATGTGGTGATGGGATTCCTTGGGTGACCAGAACCCATGGGCTCTGTGGGTTCCTAGGTGTGCTCCCCACCCCATCAGAGACACATCCATTGTGAGCTTGACAGTCAGTTCTGGGTGGACAAACAGGATTCCTTCCTCCAGATGTTCTGGGATCAGCCTCCACTGGATGACATCCTACACTGGCTGCATCACTGTGACTGGATGGTCCAAGTGGCCTGGGCACTGGGGTCACTAAAGGCCCAATTCCTACTGAAGGTGATGCATCTGCCAGCAGGCCCAATGGACCATGCTGGTGTAGGACACAATGTACCCAACAGCTGCAGGAATCCCAGGCAGGGCACAGAGCACAACTTTAAATGCTCGGGCAAGGAGCTAAGATCCAGTGCCGGCCCACATTGAGTTTAGTTCTGTGCCAATGAACTTGATCACCTGCGAGGTGCAGCTAGTCGAGTTGTCCACCTGGATGGTGGACAGCGTGTCCCTGCGACACCATGGATTCTCGAGTGTGGAGTTGGTAAGGTGGGAGTGCCTGAAAGTCTAGAGGCAGCCCTCTGCCTGTTACTTCAAGCACTCACCTGTCCTGTTGTGACAGTAGACCAATGTGGCAAAATGTGATTTAGCCAACCCCCGACAGGGGTGCAGACTGGGACAGGAAGGCGAGGGATGACACTCACCCGAACTGTCACTGGGCAGCTTTTTGTGGGAGCAAACCACCAGAGTCTGAGGGCACCACAACCCCAGCCTCCACATTTCTTGGGGCCCTGGCCACCAAACTCAGTTTTGGGCACCAGGCCTGGTACTGCTCTTGCCGGGTTGCTGCCGAGGTGGCTGCTATGGCTGAAAGAGCTGATACAAAGAAGCAAAACAGGGGCCAACAGGCACTAATGTGAAATAGGCAAACCCATAGCTTGGTCTGTACTTAAAAATTGTTTTATTATTAAACAGCAGCAACTCACTCCCCCAGCGCCCACCAATATTTCACTTACCACCACGTGAGCTTTCTCAAGGCCCTACGTTTGCTTCTTTGGTTGTGCTACCTGTTTGTGAACTCCAGGTATGGATTCCCTTAGCCGCCTTGCCTTCGAAAACTGAAAACGCCGATACTGAAAAGCCTTTTAGGTTTTTGTCTCAGGTCCTTCTGGAACGAACTGACAGAGTCCAGGGTGGCACTGGACTTCTCGATGCAGGTGGGCTGTACCTCCACCACAGGCCTGACAGGTCGGTGCCCAGGAAATGAACATCAGCCAACTGATGCTGGGTGTCCGCTGTGAAGGTGGACTGATGCAACCAGGCCCTGTGATGCATGGAGACAGCCCCGACCATGGCACAGGAGTTGACCACATCCAAAGCTGTCTGGTGCTGGTGTTTAGCCAGTGACTGACCCAGGCCTCAGACCACCTTCAATGGTAGATGCTGGTCAGCAAGGAGGTGAAAGAGGATGTCATCAAAGACTCCCAACAGGGAGTGACCAAAGTTGGCCTTCATGATGGCATAGCTTGCCTGATGGAGACCTAAGGACCCTGCAGTGTAAACCTTTTTAGCTGCATGGTCAGTCTTTCTGGACTCCTTGTCCAAAGGCCAGCCAACATCCTCTTGGCTCCAAGATCTGCAGAAGGCCAAGTCAGAAACTAGCCCTTCGGCTGAAGGGTGGTCTGAAAACTCAAGAGTGGGACCCAGTGGGGACCACATACTTGTGGACCATAATAGTGGAGGGTGCTGGGCAGGATGCTGGGTGCTGACAAATCTCCAGGGCAAGTTCCAAGATTGCCTCAGCCATGGGAAAGGCAGCCCTCAGGGAACTGTCCCTGTCCAATATGTCCATGAAAGGGTACTTGGTCCTTTTCTGGACTGGCTCAAGTGGGAGTGAGAGGACTCAAATCAATCAGATAAGAACTCTGAAAGACACTGACCCATGGTCGTTGGTCAGTTCCTCGACCGATCCCTTGTCAAGGACGCAAGTCCCTGGATGAAAGTTCCAAGTTGTCAGAGGACCTCAAGAATGGCCATCGACTGTTTCTCCCTGTGGGCAACCCCAGTGTCTTCAGCTTGAGTGATTTCCACCGACAACCGCCTGGGAAGCTGGCTGCCGGCCAGGCCTCCTTGTCAGAGGAGTGGTGGCTCACCCTTAGGGGAAGGGAAGCAGTTGCTAGAAGCACTTGCAGTGGTGGACTGGTGAGACATCACGTGGCTGCCAGAAGACCAAAGGTCCAGGCAGTAGAGTCATACCCAATCTACAGTGACCCACTGTTGCTTTAAGAGCTCCTTGTAGCATCAACACATAGTGCAGCAGTGTCTCTCTTCACCTGAGGATGAGGAGGTAGAGGAGGTCGACAGAAATGCCTCCCGTCGGATCAAGAATACAAACACTCGATCGAAGCATACGCCACTATGACCTAAACTGTCGACCACCAGTCGATATCGAGGGTGCCTTCCGGTAGGTCGTGGTAAACCACAGGCTTGGCAACATTAAGCAAGACAAGCGTGGAAGGCTCAGCTATCGGTGAAGGCAGCTCCCAAGGCAACTCATAAGGAGACATCGACCTGTTCATGTCCTCCTGAGTGAGGACTAGGAGCACTGGAGTCTAGGAGATTGAGCCTTCAATCTCATCTGACAGCCAATCGACAGGCTTGAGAAAGATTTCCTTGGCCTGCTTGACCAGAGTCAAGGTCGACAAGCCCAACGGGGGCACTGAGGAGCTCTTGACCTTCCCTTCGACCGAAAAGGCCTCAATCAAAGTGGAGAGATCGGGGGAGTCAAGGGATTGGGAACACCTCGATCTCTCCTGGTCCCATGACCAGCGCTGGCAGTGCCTGTATTTCTTATGATGGACAGGGCTCTCCCTATAGTCTGGAGGGCTAAACAAATATCATGGAAACCTTTTGTGGTGGACACTCCAACTCTGGCCCCAGCTGGGAGCAGTGATGAGACCGAAAAGGTACCCACAATGGCTGCTGCCACCTCCTCCTCAAAGGCTGCAAGCTGCTGTGCAGCTCCAGCAGCAGATCCAGCAGCCACCAAGACCTTCTTAGGCCAGTCCTTTGGACCTCTCTCTGAAGGATGGCTGAGGGTGAGCCACTGCTTCTGATCCCCTAGGCATTCCAGAAGCACTGACAGACACAGCCTGCATCCAGCCATGTCGTGCTGCCTATCAGGGCAGTATAGGCACGTGTCATGCAGGTTGGTAAGTGACATCATCTGCCAGCACCGAACGAAAATTTGAAACCCGGCTTCCATTGCTCTATAATCCATCACTGAGTGGAGTTCAAGGGGTCAAGAACAGAATCAAACCAGTGATGAAAACTTTAAAATTACAGGTTCGCCAATGGTGCACTAAATCCTAAGTGACACTCACAAAGGCGGTGACCTGTTCTGCCCGTGGAAAGAAAGATCTGACGTCATGGGCAGAGTCAGAGGATATACTGTCCGGGTGGTGGGAGCTGCTTAGCTTCAAGTCATCCGATGAATCTACACTTACGCGAATTTCTAATCCTGTGGACAGTGAACTGTAGCCACACCCCTAGAAACTAATTTACAGGTCAGAATTTTATATCACAAGTCGTAATTTGCTCAAAGTGTATGTATTTGAGCATGTTGAGCACATGATTAGGATTCCAAGAAGTAAACAGTTTCTATATAGGGGGCCTGGTCTGGTCTGCAGGATTCCCCTAAGAAATCTTTTAACAGTGGCAACTGAGACACAGATTTGTGATACGCTGAAATGGCAGACAAGAAAACCCTGACCATGGAGTACTACAGTCCTGAGTCTGATAGGTCCAATTAAGTATTCCAAAACCTTTACATGGTGTAAAATTGTTCTTGGGTGTGTTATTTCCTCTATGTTGTACTCATAATTTTCAATAAAAAGATAAACTAAAAAAAGTATTCCAAAACCTCTGCAGGAGGACACAGAAGGGATTTTGGAACACCAAGTGGAAAAATGTTTCCATTTAACCCCAAAAGTTTGCCTGGAGGATGGCTTATGAGCTGCAAGAAGTACTTCAGGGATCCTCTGACTTGCACTTAACCTGTTCACCTCTATTTCTTCAGGAGTTAAGCTTGGTGATGGAGGGAATGCAGGTTGGAGTGGACTAGACGGCCTCGAACTTGTCAATAAGTTCATCCTGCGCCGGCCCGGTAGCACCAAGGGCTAAGGCGCTGGACGCCTTACCTCACACCACGCTGATGACCAGTGTTTGGGAATGAACACAGGCTGTCGGAGGTCAGGGGTGGGGGGCATGGAGTTGAATGGAGCCGAGGTGGCAGCTCTCCTCTGAGGAGGGAAAGTGGAATCCCTTGGTTCTTGACTGCCTCATGGTGGAGGCCAGGGGCAAGCGCAGGCCAGAGGGAGTGCCAGGCGCTAGGCTGATGGGTGAAAAGGGGGGCAGTAGTGTCGTGCAGCAGGCCTCCATGCGCATGCATCTCTACCCTGGGGCCCCGGAGTAATTGGGGAGAAAAGTGAAGAAAATTGATCCTCCGGCCGTGGGATGATGCCCAATCCTCCACAGGCTCCGCTCCCGGGCCGGGCATAAGGTAAGCCCTGGTAATTCCAGGATGTCAGGGTTGGGGGAGCCGGTCAGGCTGAAGGGGGCACCAGTAAGAAAAGGAGATAAACAGTCATCCAAAAAAACAAGTTGATCCTGGATGGCACAGTCTTCTGTTTGCTGACTGCTGAATCAGAATTGGATACCATGTCTGCCTTTGTCAGCAGGGAGCTATGAAAATCATTCTGTCCCCTTGAGCCTCCAGTCTGCATAGCACACTCTGGATGAGATGGACTGGACAGAATTCATACAGAAATGGACTTTTCCACTGCAGGCTGAATGCATCCTGACAAAACACACCAAATTAGATTTCATGGAGGGAGGATGCAAACGGTCCACATCTGAGGTCCTACATTTGTTAAACAGGGACTGCATGTTAACAGGGATGTCATCCCCAGTGATGACTTGTGAGGATATGCCACTGTTCAGCTGAGATTGTTTGCCAGTTTTTATTTGTATTTATTTATTTTTACTTTTTATTACATTTTCCAGTTGTATATTTTACAACAGATCAATCCTGGCAAGAGTGGATTTCACTCCATGGAGTTACAACACTAAACAATGTCCTCATTAAGACAAAGTTTGTACCAAAACTACATCAAGATTCTAAAGCTGAATGAACTACTTTAATATTATCCTGTGTACTTTGAGTATATATCTGCTGCTACTGATCAGAGTAATCTGATTCTGAGTTATGTACTGAACTCTACAATAAGTACATTCAATCACAAACCTATCTGCCAACAGTCCAAGATATGAAGGACAATTACTTAATTAACTACAACTAGGAGCACTGTAAAACATTTTAGGGTGGGGATAACGAATTGGGGAATCAGATTACTGCAAAGGAGGAAGAAAGAATGAGGTCAGGCAGGGTAAGCTTTGCTTTTTCTGTCTGCCAGTTTTCTAGACTCCTGGCAGATGTATTGCCTGGAGCAAAGCCCCTGTTCCAGACAACATTCCCAAACTCTCATTACCTCTCTGCGCAGAGGATAAGGGTGGACTCCTCTTCTCTTGTTGACAAAGAAACATAGACCATGACGGAAAAAAAAAAGACCACTGTTCCACCCAGTCTACGTATAACACCCTATCATACCAAGAGACCTTTTGTCAGTATGAGGTTTTTGTCTACACTATCCACCCCTTGCTCCCTGTCCCACTTCCACCCTCTGAAGTAACTATTAATCCTCCAGTTATGTCCCAACCATGCTTGAAACCACTGATGGTTTGAGCACCCACCACCTCAGATGGTAGACTGTTGCATGGCTCAACCACTCTCTGTAAAATAAACATTTCTCACATCCCACCTGAATCCCCTAAGCCGCCAGCTTCCACTAATATCCTTGTGTTCTAGAGTCACTGTGCTTGTTGAATAGTTCCTCACAGCTCCCCCGTTCATTCCTTATAGGAACATAAAAGTTTCTATCATATCGCCCTTCTCATGTCTGGCCTCCAGAGAGTATATGTTCAGTGCCCTAAACCGATGCTTGCAGGATCTGCCCTGCTTGCCCTGAATCATTCTGGTTATCCTATGCTGCAAAGTCTCCACATTTTCTCTTTCTTTTCTTAGGTGAGGACTCCAGACCTGGGAACAGTAATCCAGGTATGGCCTCAGCAGTGTTCTATAGAAGTAGTAATTCCTCTTTCCTCCTGTTGTCAAAACCCCTCCTGATATACTCCAGCATCCTGTAAGTCTTACTGCAGGCCTCGTTACACTGGATTAGATTGTTTAAGGGAGTCCCTTATGATGACACCTAGGCCCCTTTCTTCAGAAGTAGTGTCCACCTTAAACTCTCACATCCAGTATTCCGTCCTGCGGCTCCTGTTGTCAATGTACATCACCCTGTACTTTTTGGCACTGAATTTCAATTGCTAAACTGGGACCATCTCTCCAATCTTTGCAGGTCCCTCTGCAACTCCGTTACCTCCTCCTCACTGTGCACCCTGCCACAGAGCTTAGAGTCATCTGTGAAGAGACATCTTGCCCTGAAATCCTTCTCCTGTGTCGCTGATGAACATAATGAAAAGGACTTGACCCATGACTGATCCTTGTCGCACACCACTAGTGACCTCCCTCTCCCCGGTTTGACTCTGTTTATCACTACCCTCTGCTGTCTCCCTTCCAGCCAACTTCCCACCCACCTAGGTCCCTCACTCCACCCAGATGTTCTAGCTTCCTTATTAGCCTTCACTGAGGCACAGAGTCGAATGCTTTGCTGAAGTCGCTGCATGACCCTAATCCACTGCCCTAGTTACCCAATCAAAGAATACTATCAGGTTGGTCTGACAAGATCTCCCTGACACATACCTGTGTTGGTTACTATCATGGAGCCCATTTCTCTCCAGGTAGTCCATTAGGTCCTCTTTGACTAGTGTTTTCTTCAGATTACTCACAACTGAAGTAAGACAGGTCTGTAGTTACCTGCTGCTTTTTGTCCCCACCCTTGTGAAGCAGAACTCGTCTCCTACCCTCCAGTCTTCTGGTACCACTCCTGTCTGAAATGAGCTACTAAATAGCTCTAAAAGGGATTCAGGTAATTCAGATGTCAGTTCCTGAGCACCCTTGGATACATCCCTCTGGCCACAGGCTTATCTATCTTCACAGATGCAAGACCTTTCCTCGCCCTTCTTTTACTTGTAACAGAAACAAAACAAAAAAAATCTGCTGCCTCTTTTCTAGGACCCCTCACCTTCAGCTGCCTTTATGTTGCTCCCCAGCAATGGCCTGCTGTCCTCCCTTTGAAGATATAATACATGACATTTATTGTCTGTCTGGGAGTACTGTCTTTTGACAGACCATGTTGGATAGGGTTTGTGAGCCATACAGAACTGCACACATCTACAATGCACTGATGTGGAGATGTACCTCTCAGTCATTCTAGACTCCTTGTACCTGGAGAACTTGACAGTGAGCTCACCATGCTACTAAGGAGGCATTTGCAGTGAGAGTCATGTCTGGCTCTGGTGGGAGAAGGGAAGCTTTGGAGAAGAGATACCTTTTACCTACCATACTGACCACCGAGGAGAGACAACACGAGTGGTTTGGTCACCTGTATGGGGTAGTTTTGAGGGTGTTATGCTTGCTACCACTGGGTGCTGAGCAACCCAAGTTATTCTCATGTGCAGCCTTGCCCGGGGATAATGAACACCGACGATGCCATCAGGCCCAGCATGAGCTGCATGGAATGCGATAGCACTGAAGGAAGTCCATGATGAAGCATGCCATCTAAACTATGGAGTCTGCTCTGCTGTCCAGGAGAAATGCTCGAGCCCGCTGTATCCAGGATTGCCACTATGAATAAGAGCCTCTGTAAGAATACTAATGGAGACCTGTGATTATTCAGTAGTAATCCCAATGAGGATAGGAACTGTGAGGCAGCAGCCACTGCCTGTTCCATTCCATCTCTGGAAGGGCTTTTTGAAGTCATCCAAACAAGGAAATACTTGGGAGTCCTAGCTCTGAGATGCACTGCAAGAACTGCAATGCACTCTGTAAAAACATGTGGCTCCAAAGAAAGTCCAAAGTTAAGGACTCTTAACTGGTAATGCCCCCTCAAAAAAACAAACCTGATGGTACTTGTGGTGTCTATGGTTTAACAGCATATGCTGGTATCGTTCCACACACCTAGCAATGCTAGCCAGTCTTAAGGTTTCAGGTCTGAAAACAGGGACCCCGGAAACCATCCTGAATTTTTCTTGGCCATGTACTTGTTTATTTTTGGGTACAAGGAAGCTACTGGGTGTAAAACCCGCTGTTCCATTCTGACAATGGTAAAACCAATAGAAAAACTTTGTAAAAGCAAACCCAGTGGCAGAGCTACTGGGGTGGCCTCACATTTACAGCGGGAAGAAAGATCTGAGGTAGGAAGGTGTGAGTGCTCAAGAGAGAAAGGAGGAGCTGAAGCTCTCACCAATGGGCTTTCTGTGGATTTAACACGTGTTTGGTATCTGCACAAGTGTGACAACCTAGAAGGAATCTGGGTAGTTGTTAGCCTGATGTGTCATACCACAAATAGTAGTGGTGCTCACTTTGGGGGAAATTGACAAAAAAAGGGATGCCTCCATGCAGCTAGGATAGCAGTTTCCAGGGTCAGTAGGACTGGTGATGCCATAAGCAGGGAAGGTGATGGTACGCCCAGCAGTTGGACAGTTTTCTTGGGTTCCATTGCTGCTTACATGTCTCCTATAAATTTTTGACAGATGAAGTCCTCCGAAGGAGAAGGGGATACGAACAATATGGGTTCACCTTCCAAAGAAGAGAAAGAGAAGGAAACCTGCTGAGACACCTGTGCCTCTGAAGGTAGCAGTTTATATGTGGACTAAAGAGGAGCCGTCGGTTGAACTCAAGTCTGTGGTGGAAAGTACAGTGTTTTGAAAGATTACAGCTATTGTCCACTGTCACAGAGTAATAAGCAGGAATTAGGGAAGCTTTTGGAAGGATGCAGGCACTGGGAACAGTCTTAGGCCGAGTTGCTGGCTGACATCTTTCGGTCTGGGGAACCAAACAAACAGGTTGATCCAGTAATTTCCAGAAAGACAGAATGAGATACAGGAACTGCTCCCAAGGCAGTCATGTAGGTCAATCCCTCAAACCCATAAGAAGAATCATGCTAAGAGCCGATGGTATGCAATGGTGGCACAGTAGAGGTCCATATGTCTGAGTGTTTCATTTATGACAGTGGAACCATAGACTGTGCAGGAAATAGCACAAATGACGATGCAAAGGCAGGCACAGAACATGACACCATCACCAAAGCCATGAGCAGTGGTGAGGCCCACTCCACTGTCAGCACAGCGGGTACTACAAGCTTCTTTTCTGGAGCTAAGACAGGGGTAGGCAGACAATCCTTGATGAACTGTACACGTATTGGGATTACTGGCCTGAAAGTGCCAAATGCAAGGCCAGAAACTGGAGATCAACAAAGGGGGCTGCTGAAACTCTTCAATCAAAGGAAACTCCCTTGCTGGAGCTGGGTGGCCAATGTCCTCATCGGCACAGTTAACAGTTGTTTCAGCTCCCCCCTTGGAGGCAATAATGAGGGAGAAGAAGGCTGTGCTGATGATGTGAGTCAGAGAAAATCTACTCAGAAGGGTTTGACTGTCTATGGCCGGACAGCGAGGCAATTAATGTTTAAAATGAAAAGGACCCAAGCAAAGTGAACTGTCTGTACAGGCTATTTTCCTTCTGCAAGAATATTTCCGAAATAGAGGTTTACAAGAAAGAGAGAGAGAGAAAGAAAGATTGTGAGAAACAATGAGGCCGATGCAGCCAAAGCTGAAGCCCTGTCTCCCAATGTGCGCGCTTTGATGTAGGGGAAAAAAAGAAACTGAGGTGGTTGGGGCAAAATCACTGTTTATAGTGGAGCCATACACTATGTTGGTGCCTTGGCCTCAAATGTTTCTGGCTTCTGTGGTGTCCTAGCGCCTCTGCAATAAGATCAAAGACACCCTTCTACAAAAAGAAATCTGTACACCTTTGAGAGCATCTGTGTTCAAAACATTTGGGTTTTCTAATGGGAACTAACAGGATGCCCGTAGACTGGCAACATCAGTAGTGTAATTCAACTGCAGTATGTTTGTAAAGACGAGGGCTTTAATTTTTGGATAAATGCTTTCTCTTCTACCAATGTCCTTCCCCTCTGAATGGCGCAAGGACAGCACCTTTTTTCTTTCAATCAGGAGGGTGGGTGAGAAGCTGCCTTACAAGTGATTCCAAGACTACTCTGCTGCAGGCTGGCAAGGGATGCCTAAATGATGCGTGTCCTGTGCCTTTCCAATGGGAATTTAGTGTGCTGCTTCCATGATGCACTTGCCCTCTGTTGGTCTTGGCAGAAACCGCAAGTCTACATACAAACCCAGTACTCCCCGAAAGTAGTGATGTCCCACTGCGCAACCTATGGAGGGTTCTTTTTCAGCTGCTTTTGGTACCATGTTTTTAAGAACAACTTCAGCATAATATGGAAACAGGTTTATCCCTAGTTCTCTTTAGAAGGTTCAAACAGAACAGCTTTTAGGTTCAGCAAATGTAGTATGTAATGGCACCTACCTCTTTGTCGGACTTCTTAAGTGGTTACACCTATCCAGAAATCTATAGCCTGCCATGACCCATTCCTTTTGTATTAGACTCTGGAATCCTGTGATGGTACAAAGTGAGGGTCCAGCATCACTTGTGCAAGGGACGAGGCAACACAACTCAGGTCTCTGCCCTCTTCCTCTGGGGAAGAAAGAATAGAAATTACTTAAAACAAAGTGAAGGACAGGAAGCCTTAGTTCAGCTCCAAGATGACATGACACCATGTTATTTGAAACGATCTGAGCAGTGTAAAACTGTGAATAGGAAAAGACTTCTTTTGTTATTTTATGGAAACGTTTTCTTATTTTGGTGCACCTGTGCAACTACAAGAACAAAGAAAAGGGAACTAGTGTAACAATTACCTGCCTAACCGGCAGTGCTGTTTATCAGATGCCAGCCGACCCAAGTTTGGGAACAAGCTTGGGACTTTAAGGTCGACTGGGGAAGAAGACTGAGCATCCCACAAGATTCTCTCCACTCGGAGAAGGCAGCAATCTCACACTATACTACCACCTGGGTGACCACATGTGGCACTGCAGCTGGAGGCACTCAGGGAAAGAAGAATGCAGACAGACTGCGGAATGTGGGCCTGTTCTGCATGAGTGCATGCTCATGGTTGACTAAGACAGGAAAGCTCAAGCAATAAGCAGTATGAAGCTGGCACTTCGGCCTTCCTGACCCAAGTGCCAACATCTCACCACACTTCACAAACAGTGGGTAAGCTTACTGCCACCTCAAGGAATGCACACGGAGATGCTCTGT
Organism: Neoceratodus forsteri; assembly: GCA_016271365.2. Classification (NCBI taxonomy): domain Eukaryota; kingdom Metazoa; phylum Chordata; order Ceratodontiformes; family Ceratodontidae; genus Neoceratodus; species Neoceratodus forsteri. The sequence goes on from CM028129.1 coordinate 1,423,123,939, forward strand.
GGATCCCCTGGAAGGTGGGTAAGAGACAGAGAAGGAAGGACAGAGCTGGTTGGAGGCCAACATGAGGAAGGCAGCACTGGTGACAGATAAAAAAAATTAGTTGCATTTCATGGTACAATGCTCTATGCATAATCTACAAATTGTCACTGTACATTTACAAGAACATTAGGCAGACCAAGCAGACAAAAAATCCGAAGACAACCATCTTGCTTGAAATTACCTTGTAAACTACAGAACGCTTGCAGTCCAACATGACTGCAACCTCAGTTGAATTTTTCAGGAATGCCCTAAGAAAATAATAATAAACAGTTTTATTTCAGAAGTTCACTACCATATTTGCTAAATTCTACAGAAAGTACTTTTCACTTGAAAGTAGTAATATTAAATGTAAGTATAATTAAAAAAGAACCATAACTCCTTCAAGGAAAGTCGGAGTTGCCTTTTAGAAATGTTAATGACAGTTTGAATTTTAAACATAACATTACAAAGTTAAACATTCCTGGGGATGCTGGCTGCCCTTCATAAATTTTACTGAAGATCTAGAGGGTAGATCAGTCCTCTCCTGACAGAGGGATACTGAGACACAACTGTGTCTGATAGGCAGCCGTGGTGACAAGCAGTGATAAAGTCAAACACTGTCAATAACAAATTGTTTTTTCTTCTGTTGTTAACAGCTAGATTCAGTATTCACACATACTGTGTCAGAGTCGGAGCACTGAGCAGAACAGGAGCCAAACGGCAAGGCTCCTCAGCTTTAACCCACCCCCATCTTGCTCCATTCCTCAGTGGAAGCACAGGAGCCAAACAGCAAGGCCCTCAGCTTTAACCCACCCCATCTTGCTCCATGCCTCAGTCGAGAACACAGGAGCCAAACAGCAAGGCTCCTCAGCTTTAACCCACCCCCATCTTGCTCCGTTCCTCAGTGAAGCACAGGAGCCATAGCGGCCAAGGCTCCTCAGCTTTACTCCACCCCATCTTGCTCCATCCCCAGTGCAAGCACAGGAGCCAAACAGCAAGGCTCCTCAGCTTTAACCCACCCTGATCTTGCTCCATTCCTTAGTCGGAGCACAGGAGCCAAACGGCAAGGCTCTTCAGCTTTAACCCACCCCATCTTGCTTCAATCCTCAGTCAGAGCACAGGAGCCAAACGGCAAGGCTCCTCCGCTTTAACTCACCCCCATCTTGCTCTGTTCCTCAGTCAGATCACAGAGGAGCACACGAGCCAAACGGCAAGGTATGGACGCCAGCTTCAGCAGAGAGCAGACTGTGTTCTTGGAGGGGTGTTAAAAAGAAATGGGGATCTGACTTGCCATTTAACATAAAAGGAGTTTTGATCTAGTGCACCTGCCGTGTTAACCCAGCTGCAAGGAAAGACACTGATTAATTTCGGCAGAGGTGTATAAATAGTTTCATTTGAAGTATATTTCACTGCCTTTCTAAGACTGTAAACTGCATTTTGTAGGGAGCTTTAAGGATTTTAGCAAAGTCCATGTTGTAAGCTGTATTGTTTGGGAGTTTTAAGACTTTAGCAAAGTACTTGTGAAATTCGGATTACCTGTCCTACTCAACTCTTCTCTGCTACCTGATCCTGAGCTGGGCTTGCACATGCGCAGTCGGTGCATGTGCCTGGGGGCCTTTGGGTACCTTCCGCTGCTCAACTCTGTTTCTCTGTTCTCCCTAGGCTCCTCAGCTTTAACCCACCCCCATCTTGCTCCGTTTCTCAGTCGGAGCACAGAAGCAAACTTGCAGGTATGGACACCAGTTTCAGCAGAGAGCAGACTGTGTTCTTGAGGGGTGTTAGCCGTCGACACTCACGCATCAACTGCCCCACCCAGAGCAGTCTAATTTTATTGGAAGACCTGGTCACGTGACATGTCACTTGACCGCTGTGGAAGTTTATGAAGTCCTCAGTTTCCACTTGCAGGTTATATTTTCTGGCCACTAGGGTCAAGCTACAACCTCCTCATCCCCCCACCCCACTTCACTTACTATTCCTGTGACCCTCCTGGCCCTTCCTCAACCAACCTCCTCCTGTCCCTCCTTGTTTGCACCCTCCCTCTTCTGCCATACCAGCACTCCATCTCACTATTTCCTGTACAGGGATTCAAACCCTTGACCTTCTACTCCGTGAGGCAGCTATCCTACCACTGCACTACTGGTCCTGGCTCATTACGGCCTAACCTGCCCTTTGTACCTAAACATGTTCCCAACTTATCTGGAGGTACTGCCCTTCTCCACTGTTCTCCCCCAATGTATGTAGTCATGGAACCCTTGGCCCACCTATTATTCTCCTCTAGGTTACTGGTACTAGCCTCCACTCCCACACCCTCTCCCATCTCAACAACACCCATTTCGCATCTACCTAACAATGCTACCAAAGAGCTGGCAGGTAGCACCATTAGTGAGCCACCTTATCACATCCACAATTACCATAGTACAGCTTCCTGAGGGAGTACGTAGGTGCCCTGCAAACCACTTTAACCTCCACTCCTTACTCCTCCTGCCTCATATCCTCTCCCTGCCAATACCCTCCACTGTTACCAAGACTTACCGCAGGTATTTGGTGCACAACACTAAACTGCTTAAGTGTGCTCTCTTTAGGTTTGCACTTTTACTTCTCCTCTCGGGGAATGTGCACCCTAATCCTGGGCCCAGTTCAATGCCCTTTCCCTCCAGTCGCTGTACAGAAGGCCTCATACTTGCCTCAGTAAAATCGGTAGTCTGCTACAGAAACTTGACCTCCTCTTAGTCTGGATTAAGTAGAACAATCCAGACATCCTCGCAGTAGTTGACACCTGACTCTCTCCTTTAATTCCAGATTTGGCCGTCGCCCTGAATGGCTATTTGATTTTTAGAGAGGATAGGTTAGGGAAGAGAGGAGGAGGTTGTGCTATCTACCTCTGGGACTCCCTTCATGGGCAGGTTCTCCCATCAACAACCTCAGGGAATGGGGAACAGGTCTATACAGTGAAAATAGCTATAGGAAACCACGGCAAGTCTATTATGGTAATATCAGTACACATCTCTTCCCCCCCCAACCCCCGTAAAGCAAAACACAGCTTTAACTCCTTTCTTGACCACATATCTAGGTTGCTCAACAAGATTGAGGTCACCATACTAGGTGACTTAAATATTAACTGGTTTCCCCCTCTGCAGCACCCTATAGGGACTCAGCTGCTGCACTGGATCTTGCTCAGGTTGTGCCCTCTCCCATTAGGATCAACTATAAGGCGGGTACCAGTATCCTGCTTGATCTCATCCTTACCAACCACCCTGAGAGACTTACTAATGTCGCAGTACTACCTGACTCACTAAGTGACCACTCTTCTATTCTCTGCACTTTGTCTAATCGCTACTCTACATACACACCCAAGACTTCATATCAGCGTCGTCTTAAAAAAGGCATGCTGCAGCAATTTAAAGACTACCTTTCCAACTGTGACTGGACTCCCACTGATAATGCCACAAATGTTGACAGTGCCCTAGCTTATTTCATTTCCACTTTCAACTCTGCTTGTGACATTTTCGCCCCTTTCTCCAAAATTATTTTTAAAGGCCCAGCAAACCCTTGGATTACTCCAACACTCCTAGATCTCTTGGCCAACTGTGATAACTTATGGCATAGAGCTGTAGCATCTGGTCTCCCAGCTGACAGAGACAGCGTACAGAACTGCCAGAAATATCTGTACCCAGGAAATTTGTCTCACTAAGGCTGCCCATTTCCAAACATGCCTCTCATCTACCTGGGGTAATGGGAGGAAGTTCTGGGAAAATATTAAGGACCTGACTGGTAAATCCATTACGCCCCCACCCACTTAATGTCAATGGGGTCACTACTCAGGACCCACAGCTCATTGTGGACACTTTCAACTCTGCGTTCTCAGACCTTAGTGGGGTCCTCCCCCTGATTTCTTCAATAATTCCTCTAGCCCCCCAACTTCCCCCCTCTCAGTTATCCCCATTCCAATTTAGGATTGCCTCCCACGAAAGCTAAATCCTATCTGACTAGGGTCCTGGGTTCAGTTCTGCCCATAGTTGATTAGTGGAGATTCTCTTGACCTGAAGCTACTGCATTTGGCCATTGATGTTGTTCCCCCCCTGCACCAAATTGCTCAATCTCTCACTCTGTCTTGGCCAATTCCCTCACAATGGAAGGCTGCAGTAATTACACCAATATTTTAGAGTGGCGATAGAGCCTCACAATCAACTCACCGTCCCATCTCAATCCTCCCCTTTATCCAAAGCACTTGAAACTATAGTATCGGACCAACTCACAGAATACCTTTCAAATACAACCTGCTATGTCGCCAGCAGCATGGCTTTAGGAAGGACACAGTACTACCACAGCCTTCCTTGAATATAAAGACTTTATACACAAAGCTCTGCACCATGGCCACTTAGTTGGGTCTGCCTACATAGACCTAACTAAAGCTTTCGACATGGTAAACCATGCACTCCTGTTCAATCCCTCTCACAATTGGGCCTCTCACACGATGCCTCCTCTTGGTTCTCCAACTACTTTAGTGAGAGATCACAACAGGTAAAATCCATGACACCCTCTCCACCAGCTTATCGGGTCACTCAGGGGTCCCTAAGCACTCTATTCTGGGCCCACTCCTATTCAGTCTCTTCCTCAATATCATTTTCCCTTGCTTGCTCTGGTCAGATGTTACTCTACGCAGATGATGCCGTCATCTTTTCTAGCCATTCTGATCCCTCCCCCCTACAATGTAATCTCCAAAGGGTTTTCTACGAAACAGAATCCTGGTTCTTCCACCACAAACTCGTCCTAAACTATAAAAAGACGAAAAACATGTTGTTTGCTAACGCTCACAACAAAAGCAAAGGCCTACCTCTAATCATTCTAAATAGCCAGCACCAACCACTGGAGCAGGTTAACAGTTTTAAATACCTAGGCATCACTCTGGACCCCACCCTCTCATTTCATGAGCATATTAACCTGATCTGCAAGACTGTGAACACCAGGATTGCTTTACTTCTATAGACATAGGTCCTGCATGACACCTGAGGCCCTGCAATTGGCGTTACTAGTTCAGTTCTGCCCATAGTTGATTATGGCACTGTAATCTATGGCTCTGCGGCTGATACCGCAATTGGCCATATTAAGGTCGCCCTTAACAAAGCCTGTCAACTGGTCACTGGTGGAGACTGACTCACTCACGCCTGTGACTTGTACAAGCAAGCAAACTGGCTAAATTTCGAGGGAAGTCTTGCTTACCAGACCTGCCTGCTAGCCAGAAAGATAGCCTTGGGTCTCGCTCCTCATGAAACCCTACATCTCCTAACCCCTGCCCCCACCCCCAGGTCTACCAGAAGTTCTTCTAAAGCCACCTTCCTGGTCCCCTTCTGTAGAACTTCCCTAGAGCAGAGGGCATTCATGTACAAGGCCCCCCCCCAATGGCTAAATGGGCTGCCACTGGAGGTTTCCGTTACAGTTAAATTAGGCCCTTTCATACATTATCTCAGGCAGCACCTCCTTGACCTGGGCGGTTGCGACTGCTTCTAGCCCCTCCTCTTCCTCCTCCTCCTTTCTGACTCTCTCCCCTAATTTCTAATTTGCTCAATGACAAGGTCAAGTCTGACTGCCTCATAAATTTTCCTTTGCGTTTGACTGTTTCAAGTACATGTTACTCTGCCTATTGTATCTAGCTGGTTTTGTATACGGTTTGTAACTTACCTGTATGTATGTAATGTCTTTTACTCTATTGTAACTCATGCACTGTTTTAATGTGGAGCCTTTGTGAAGGAGTCTCTGACTCCAAGGTTTGTAATTCCGATATCTCAAATAAATAAATAAAAAAAATAAAAGACATATTGAAACAAAACAGACAACTGGTTTTGGTATAATCAGCTTTATTCAAAATCGCATTGAACATCTTTATGCCCCTGTATTCATAGCAGGATCAGACAGACACATGCTGTGAATATCTACATGTAAAGTAATCAAGTCTCAATAATGATTGTATTATATTTGCAGAGAATGTACAATGATGTTGGACAGCAAATGGCCGAATAAAGAAGTAAAAATACATATATATATATATATATATATATATATATATATATATACACACACACACACACACACACACACACACTAACATTCTAGATTCTACTTTTCCTCTAGACGAGGGTAAAGGTGTACAGAATTTTCTGTTGAAATAGCATGAAAACATAAGTACACGGTTTCCTGCACTCTTTTCCAAAGAAGTGTCTGACCACCTGAGCCAGACTCCAGGCAGTTGTTCACCTGCGTACCTCGGGGCACCCCGACCATCCCACTCCTCTCTCCATACTGGGGAACCAGTTCCCCACAGATTCACCCACCCTCCCCTGCGGCGGGGCTGTCGTCCCCTCCTGGTGCAATCAATATCCAGAAAACGCGCTAGCTGAAGCGTTTGTCATGGTGGGCATCTTGAAGTCCATAAGCTGCACCTATTTTCCACCTAGTGTTTCCTCCCGGCACCGCAGCTACACAGATGATGTATGCGTATGAAGATGCACATGCATTCCAGATTCATGGTGCCCTCCATCCTCCCAAACTTACGTCTTGCTTCCCATGCACTGATGCTACCACTAAGCCTCCACCCAGTGGCAGCCAAGAGCCCCAGAAAGGCACATGACCCCAATCCAAGAGAGGAGCTCCTCAGGGGTTAACCTTAACTTTTTTGCACTAGCCAGCAGGGCAAGTTGATTCAAAATTGCACTAGCCCTTAATTATAATGGTAAATTTTGATCACATACAGGAAACAATGCAAGCAAAGCCAAGAAATACTCTGATTATTGCACATTTATCCTGCTGCCACATTGCTTCCAGCTCCCCAGCAGAAAAACAAAACGCAATGGCATCACAGACAGTGAGTCCCCCCCCCCACTGTTTTGTACCATAGCCTCCTCTCTTCCTCTTTCTGCCCCCCCCCACCAAACAGAGAGAGGCTATCACAACAGCAAATGTTCAATCAAGCAGTCCTAGCTCTGCACACACAATAGCTGACATCATCATGCACCTCGCCACACTGTCACCACCACCCACAGGGCAATGAACAGAGTCAGGAAGAGAAAGACACTCTGGGTCCCCACCCTATAGTCAACTGGAGACCTGCACTTTTGAAAGTTTTTGTATAGTCTCAAATGAGCCAGGAGCACATCTAAGATTTCTTTGGGGTTGGGGCTAGACAAACCTAAGGGGCTTGGGAAATAGAAAACTCTGACATTTTTATTTGTAAAAGCATTGATTTTAATATGCTCTGCCCCAACAATAACAGATTTTTCTTTAACATTGTCCTTTCATCAGCCCAGGAAACTATACAGGCAAACACTATACTATTTTTATTTCTGTATAGGATGATCTGTGCAACCCAGGAATGCCTATTTCAAGGTTTCAAATTTTGTATTTTATCAAGGTTTATTTTTGTACCATATATGATCCAAAGCTTTGTTTTTAGGCTGAAAGGACATGCTAAGTGGGATAAGGGTGGAACAGTATGGATGGTGATAGCTGGCATGGTCTATTTAGAAGAGCTGCGGACCCCCTACACTTGCCAGTAATGGCAGCAATGGATCTATCATCTATGGATGGTCACTTCAGAGTCTGGTCTGCAGTGGTGTTCAGGAAAGAAACAGAGTTAAGAGATTTGGAGGGAGAGGGAAGTTAAGGTGAGGTTGGGATAAAACCACCACCTGCAGGACTGATCATGTATACCTCTTTGCATTTTGTCACTGAAATGTTGAATACAAACACTCAAAATGTAAAGAAATAAGGGGCACTGGTCTTAATAATATTGGACAAATTGTTAGACATAGACACATTCAGAAAACTGGAACCTAGTGACCTAACAGCACTCTACCCTTGATCACACCCTGGACACTAGCTGAAAGTCTTAACAGTGGAGTGATGACTCACATTGAGTCTTTTGTGGGATCCCTCACTTGAACTGCCAGATAACTGCAGCTCTTAATGAGCTGTTAATCACACCTGGCCATCTGGAACATTGAGAGAGATTAGCATGAGGATTAGAGAATGCTAAAGTAGAGACTTTTTTAACTTCATTAACAGCCATGAAAATATGCACTAGTCAAGACGGGCAAGTAGAGAGTTAGATGCACTAGCCCTGGTCAATTTGCACTAGTGTTTGGGCTAGTAAAACAATCTTAAGATCGACCCCTATTCCAGGCAGCCGCTGGATCCTATAACGGCTGCCCCCCCATTGGCTCCAAGCAACCTGAGCTCTTTACTTAACTCAGGTTGCTGGTGTGGGAAAGGTCAAAACACTGATAGCATCTCAGCCTCATCACCACGGCGCCAGCCCCTCAATTTCCTGCACTCTGGCGCAGCCACTTTTTTACCCATATGACTGTGTCATTACAACCAATGGCTATGGAAAAGTCCCCATAACAACGTGCAGCTCCCCTTTCTTCACTACCCAACATATCCCTGAGCCAACCTTATAATGTTAATTGTTAGAGTTGCAGCCATTTTGTTTGAAAACATAGAAAACTGCAGGAAGAAGGCCTGACAGTCTATCCAGTCTGCCATGTGAGGTGGAACATGCCCTCTAAGGCTCCACGACCACATCCCACCTGACTTCTCCAGCTCCCTTATCCAGCCGTTTACGTGTGTCCCAACCTCTCTTGAACCCATATACCATTTCTGAACTGACCATATCCTTGGGCAGTCCTCCACCCATTCACAACTCGCTCCTTGAAAAGTACTTCCTATTGTCCCTTTTAAACCTACCCCATGCCAGTTTTCTTTTATTCCCCTAGCATTAATGTTGCCACTCTCTGTGAACAGCTTTCTTGTGTCCATTTTATGTACACCCTGCAAGTATTTAAATGTTTCAAAATCATATCCCCACCCTCCCTTCTGGTCCCCAATAAGTCCCATGTCTGCTCATACATCTTGTCTTGCTGATCATGTATCATCATGGTCACTTTCCTCTGCACTGTCTCCAGTATGTCAGCTGCCTGTCAGTTATCAAAAGCCTTCATTACCCAAACAAATCTTTCAGTTTTGTTTGACAAGGTCTGCCTGCCACAAACCCATGCAGCCTTCTGTCCAGTATCCTGCCAAAAGGGCAACTGAGATTGCGACTTAATCTCAGCGCCTATATGTTGTGAGCTACTCTGAAGGAGTAGCGACCTGAAAGTGCAGGGCGAGAGGAACAGCAACAGGATACCAGAAGGTATCTGTAAGGTATGTGGGGGTGGTGAGAGGGAAGCTGCTGAGCTGGCCTAGTGGCGCAGTGGTTAGGGTGGCTGGCTCTGGTGAGAAAGAGGTGCAGGAGTTCGGGGCTGGGGTGGAGCACAATATTTTGCGCTTTCTGCGCTCATGTTGTTTTTTTTATTTCAACCTGGTCCTCTGAGTTTGTTATTTTAGTAAGGGGAGGTGCGGGGCAAAGCCCTCCACATAAACACTTAAGTGAAGTTTTGTCGCTGCAAATGTACATCACTGCTCTTATTTTCGGCGATGTACATTTGCTGTAACGGCGATCGCCTATCACATACAACCTTCCGTCCTGTAGCTTATTTGCCACCAGTAACTCCACGACTGCTGCCATGGAGAAAAAAAACCACACAAAAAAGTCAGCCTTCTTATTTGTAACCAACTGTGACAGGGTCCCCTACTGCCTAGAAATATTGGTTGCTATGGTGATTGGGGCCTAGGGGACATCACTCTTCTGTGCTCCTATAAGAACTGCACATACGTGGCAGTGGGTTTTATTTTTTTTTTTACGCCGCCTTCGGACTGGTTGGTCTCTCATTCGGGCCCCCTTGCACGAATCTTCCTGCACTGATAGTTCCCCGACCCCTACCGCCCCAGATCGCAGCAAGCCCCTCAGGGTACCCTGATGTATCCCTTCATCGGGTGGGTCCCCTACCTGCACAGGGAATTAGCCTTTTGGCCTGCCTTCTGGTCCTGGGTGCTGCTGCTGAGACAGCTGATGAGGGCTACGGAGACTGCGGTGGCAAGGATCCTGGGAGGGCAGTCACCCGATCAACCAGCACGGATTTACCCTGTTTTTCTCTCTTGGATCGTGACATCCATGACGCAAGGCAGCTGCTGAAGCCAGTCAAGCTCCTGAGTCATCAGGACCAGACGCACTGCTGTACTCTCGGCTCCACCAGTGGACAATAGGCTCCAGTCCTCTCCTTCACTCTCCCCGAGAGGAGGAGAGCTACCAGCGTGCTTTCAGCCTTCTAACCTCATACAAAAATTATCCGATTGCTGTTATGTAATTAAAAATACAGATTACTCATTATTGGCAACAATCCAAACCTTAAGCACACAGCCCATACTAGCACCCACACTGCAGTTCCACAACAGTGCCCCTCGTGAACGTTCAGAGGAGGCTGACTATTTTGTACATAGTTGCTCCTTTTTAAATTCTCACACAAACCTATTTTGTAAGTGCAGTAAGACACTCTGGGATGTTGGCTGTACCTTCCAGGTGCTGAGCGCTCTGAGGTATAGTCATCCCAACAACCAGCACCCCGTTGTATTGTATTAAGTGACGTACATGGTTACAGTTCAACCACGCCCTCCTCTGAGCAATCACATCCTTCCTCTTTCGATTAGCAGGAAACATTAAACAACAAATTACAGCTTGTAGGTTTGGAAACAAAACATGGCCTAAGATGCAGTCTACCCTACCAAAACATGTTAATTTTAATGCTTAACCACAAGAGAGGTCAGTCTTTGCAGAAATATAGAACCATTTTAATTAAAACAAGAGAACTGATTACCAACCCAGATGACCAATGAGATAGAAGGAAGACCTGGACAAGTCTACTATGCAGCCTGGCCCAAGAGATTATTCCAATGGTTGCCTTCATTAAACCTGAAATCTGGAGGCACCCAAGAAATGACATAGCCATATGCACGCTGACTTGCTGAATCTGTGAGAGACAGAACCACTGCCACTTCATAGTGTAGGTGGACCTAGTGGAGGGTTTTCTGGCCACTAGGACATAAGCTACTCTGAGGAAACCCCAAATCTGTCAACAGCAAGGTCTGCAGGAGCCATGCATGCAGATGCAACGACTTGAGGTCCAGATGGCTAGGGTGCCCTGGTCCTGGGAGAGCAAGTCGAGCTCAGGGGCAAGAGGACTGAAGGTTCCGCTGCTAACTGTTGAGCAGAGGGAACCATAGCTGACGAGGCCAGTAGGGAGCAATGAGGACCATCTCTGCCCCCGCCTGCAGCTTGAGTAGTACTTCTGAAGTAGAGAAAGGAAGGGAAGGCATACATAATCTTCCTGTCCAACAGAGGGACAACGCTCGCCAGAAAACACGAGGCCCTGGATCTAGCGAGCAGAAACTGCGCAGTTTGGCATTGAGTGGAGATGCAAGAAGGTCTAACTACGGCCATCCCCATCTGTCAAACAGCTGCTCTATGACTGATTGGAGTAGTTCCCATTTGTGGGTTTTGGACTGAGACCTCTTAGGTTGTCGGCCAAGATGTCTTGGGTGCCTGAAACATGCATGGCGGTGAGTTCCAGGCGGTTCTCCAGTGCCCAATACCAGAGGGTATACAAATGAGTGTCACCGCTTGTTGTTGTAAAAAAAAACACAGAAATATTGTCAGTCTGGATTAGAGAGGGCCCAGGAGGAGGTCCGCTTTGAAATACCTGTAGAGCACAGAAGACCGCCTCACCTCCAGGACACTGATGTGCATTGTCTGTTTCAAAGGGACCAGGACCCTTGGGTCTGCCAGTCCACTAAATGGGCCCCCCAGCCCTGTTCCGAGGCATCCATAGTTAGGACCTGCCTCGGAGACTCCTGTCTGAAATAAACGCCCTTGGAAAGGTTGACAGATTCCATCCACCAACTCAGGGTCCGATGAACTGGGTCAGAGACTGTGAAAGGTAGTTCCAGGTCATCTGAACATTGGTCTCACTGCACCCTGAGTGTCCACTGGGGGACCCTCATATGTAAACGAGCCAGAGAGATGGTCGGAATGGCAGCTGCCATGTGACCCAACATCTGTAGGAATGACTTGGCTGAGGTTTGACAGGACGATGATACTGTCCGAGCATGGGACAGAAGGTGATCTACTCTGTCTGGAGGCAGAAAAGCCTTGTCCAGTATCGCTCCGATATATTGGGAGTCTTTGGCTGGGCCAGGGGGATGACTTTGGTAGGTTCAGAGTTATCCCCAATTCTCTAAAGAGAATAAAAGTGTCTTCTAGTGCTCAGCTGAACTCTTGTGGGTGCTGTCAGAAACCAGTCATCTAGGTAGGGGAAGACGTAGTGGCCTTGTCTTCTGAGGGCTTCAGCCACCACCACTAGGCACTTGGTGAAGACTCTGGGAGCCGAGGATAGGCCGAATGGCATAGCTCAGAACCGATAATGATGCCCTTGGAAGAGGAAGCGCAGAAATCTTCAGTGGGGCTGGAACACAAGGATGTAAAGGTACGCATGTCCCGACAGCAGAGCCAGTCTTCTTGGTGAAGAAGGGGAATTAGGCCTGGTAGAGTGGCCATTCTGAACCTTTCGTACTAGACGTACTTGTTCAGATGACTGAGGTCCAGAATAGGGCGAAGATCCCCGATCTTTTTGGTTACGAGAAAGAAATGGGAATAAAATCCCTTTCTTCTCTGACTTGGAGGGACTGGCTCTATGGACTCCTTTTGAAAAAGAGCCTGAATTTCCCCTTCAATCAGAGTGATGTGAGATGGAGGATAGTGGGAGGACACTGGTGGATTGTCCAGTGGCCTCTCCAGGAACTCCGTGTGTCCTCTCTCTGTGATTTGAAGAACCCATTGGTTGGCTGTAATTTTTCTCCATCCCTTCAGATAGAGGGAGAAGCAACCCCACCACCACCACCTCTCCCAGGGTCTCTGCTGGGGAGGGGGTCTGACAATGAGTCAGGCTGAAGCTCCGGGGTTGGAAGAGAGGACTGGGAGAGTTTGGTGACTCTGGACGAGACCCCCGGGTCTGGGAGGTGGCCTTGTGTTTAAAACCACCTCGATGCAGCTGCTGGTTTCAGGACTTCTGTGCAGAGGATTTACAAAAGGACTGCTTTCCGAAAAGGTTTCTGGTTGGCCTTGTACATCTTCTGGACTGACCAGGTAGTTTTGCCAGAGTCTTGGAGGACAGTAATCAACTTCTCAGCCTCGTCCCCAAAAAGGACAGATCACTTCACAGGGAGGTCCATGATTCCAGCCTGGAGGTCCTGGGTGAAACCCAAGACCTGAAGCCATGAATGACGCCAGAGACAGATACCGGTGGCTGCTGCACGGGCAGCTGTATCAGCAGTATCATACAAGGCACGTAAAACATGCGTGCCGATGTCTGAGCCTGACTTCAATAGATCCAGAAGCTCCACCTTCTGTGATACATCCAGCAGAGCTTGGGCCAGCTCCAGGCTCTTTTCGCACAGAGCATTTTGATATTGCATCATGTGGGTGTGAAAATTCAAGGACCTAACACTGCAAGTAGTGGAAGCATAAACTTTCTTGCCCAGCTGGTCCAGATGTTTGGACTCTTGGTCAGGAGGCTGGCTGTTAAGGTGCTTAGCCTCTTAGACCGGTCATGGGCCATGGTAATGACCAATGAGTCGGCCAATGGGTGTTCTGCAAGGAAGGTCTCATCTCTGGGTGCCCTATAGAACCTATCTGATTTCTTGGATATGGCTGAAAAAGAGGGGTGCTTCCAGGTTATCCTAGTAAGGTCCTGGAAGGTGTCCACCAATGGGGGCACTACTAAAGGCTTAGGCTCCTTTTGGCAAAGGTACATGGCCAGCCTGCACCTCTCTGGGTCCAGGTCCTCCATCTCCTAGCCATTATTGGCCTGTATATGCCTCATGATGTCCATGAATGATGGATCGTCAGGAGGGGACCTGGGGTGTCTCTGCTGTCCATGTGGGAGGATGACTCCTAGGTTCCGAGTCCCAGGAGGAAGAGGAAGAAGACGAGCTGTGACTCGAGTCCTCTGAATTAGAAGAGGAGGATGCAGTCTCATGCGGGCCTGCAGAATGGCGCTGACGCCAGCCAGATGACCGAGAGGAAGAGTGCCTATGTCTCAGACTCCTGTGCTTGGACCCGTCCCTGTACCAGTTGTCAGGGCATGGGGATGGGCTTTTAGGTGGCAGGGCCGGCTCCCTGGGTTCTGGCTGAGGAACTGCCACTCCCGGCTTGGCAGGCTTATGAAGGACAAGGTCACCCTTGATCTCATTCCACTAGAAGTGGAAAAGATCCTTCACCTTGCTCAGAGGAATCTGAAGACCTGAGGGGCCAGCAGGTGCCTCTGGGGCTGAGGAGCAGCAGGCGTCGGGACCTTAAGAGTGGGAGCCTCGGACATCAGGCCCTCCATCGTCTGTGTAGGGGAGACGTATCTACCAGTGATGGCTGGAGCATCACAGGGTTGGACGCCGGGGAACCCAGCGTCGAATGGACGGGCATCTGCTGACGATAGTCCGGGGAGGCAGCAATCGTTGGCTGAGCAGGAGCCCATGGTGAAGACACCATGGAACGGGGTAGAGGCGTCACTGAAGCCGCAGAGGCAGACGCATGCTCCTGGTGTCAGAGGGCCTTGTCCGAAGACTTAGAAGCCGAGTCCAACGCTGGGCAGATGACGGGTGCTGACCAGCCACCTGACTTAACTCCGGCCGCACCACCTAAGTAGGCCGAAGACTTAGGGATAGCCTTCACCTTCAGGGGCTGTAGGGCTGGAACTGAAGCCCCCGGACCCTAATGAACCTCTGCCGATCAACAGCACTGAGGCAGGAAGATGATCCGCTGGCTGCCCGGAAGGCATGAGAGCAGGCCAGGGAGAGTGGTCCATGTCCCGTGGTAGGAGGAACCAGAAGCGGCCCTCTTCTTGTGAGGAGACCAAGAGCGAGAGCATGTCCAGGTCTTCTCCTTATCCTGGGACCTGTGCTTCCCTGAAGACTTCTTCTCCCGGTGTGTGTCTGAGAAGGAAGAAGAAGAAGAGGACCTCTTCCCTGAGGATTGCTTCTGCATGGTGGCAAGCTGTTTCTCAAAGGGCTTTGTGGCGGCGAGTCCTAGTCCTTTGGTTAAAGCTCTGGCAATGCTGGCAAGCCTCCATACCGTGGTCTGGGCCCAGACAGAGGAGGCAAGCTGTGTGGCCGCCCTTCGACAGTAGCTGCTTGCCACATGTGCACTTGGACTTTCTGCCTCAACTGAAGGAGTCGGAGAAGATGACATGCAGAGATAAGGGAAAATAAATCACTATTTTTTTAATTGAAAATAAAAGAAACGTGGATAAATGCGAAATGGCGGTCGACTGTAGCAGGATAAGTCCGTGGAGCCAATGTGAACGGGTCAACGGTGAGAAAAGAACTGAGGTGGGGCTAGGGAACACCCCTTTTATACCATCATCTGACATCGGATGTGGGCCAATGTCAGGGGGCGGTCCCCGCTGAAGACTGCTAATGAAGTTTTCCATGGGGTCCTAACACCTGGCAGCTTAGTCCTTATGGTTATAGCCTGCTGCAAGAGCTCCAACACAAAGTAAGATCCCCTGTTCCTCTACCTCAGGAAGAACCAGAATCACTGCCCCAAGCTGAGAAGATGTCTACAAGCTGGTCTGCTGTTTCCTGGGGTTTGTGGAGACTGGAAGAACAACCATCTGAAAGGCACAGAAGAGAACTCTATTTCATTGTCCTGTGAAATTATTTCCAGGACCCAGACTTGGGCCCGTCTATTGTAAAACCTCTAGGGTCATCTGTCCAGAGCTTGTAGACAAGGATGGTCCTGCAAATCCCCATGGTGAATAACTGCCTTCATGGTTGGCTCCACCAAAATGTTTATGGGAAAAATTACCTCTATTCTACTGTGACTTTAAGCCTGAAAATTAGCATCTACTGTGCTGGATTCCATATCCATGAAAGGAATAACATTTCCATGGGAGTGCCATTTCCAACACATCTACCTCTGAAACTACTATCAG
Source organism: Neoceratodus forsteri (assembly GCA_016271365.2). Lineage (NCBI taxonomy): Eukaryota > Metazoa > Chordata > Ceratodontiformes > Ceratodontidae > Neoceratodus > Neoceratodus forsteri. Next base: position 1,423,139,871 of record CM028129.1, read on the forward strand.
AGCACTGCTACACTCTTGGAACTTGGCAAAGAACCTTTTCTCTCCTTAATGATCACTTCTAACTGCGAGCAAAACAACATTACCACCTATGAATGTTCATTTGAGCAAGTGAGACTTGGATGCAGGGTCTGTTGAATAATACCTGAGCCAAACCAACCTAAGGGCTGCCACAGCTGCAGCGCAACCTCTCGCTGAAGCATGGAGAAGATCCACCATGGAGTCCCCCTAGGGGGGAGGCTGCCAAATGTATTAAGAGGAGCAGGCATCTAACTGGAGAATCATCCGTAACCTCATCCACCATTTCTGTTGACCTTTCACAAAGTGCTTGAGCTAACATTGAGGCTGATGCAACATGCAAACCAATGCTAAATATGCCAGGTTTACCAGCTTTTTCCAGATGTCTATCATTACAGTCTGAAATAGTTGCTGTGCCTTTTACTGGAATAACAGTTAAACTACAGAAGAGATCACAGGAAGTGCCTCCCATTTTTTGACACCTGTGGAGAGGAATGGGCAATGATTTAGAAAATTACTACTTCTTGCCCAGATTATCCAATTCATCTTTGTCAGTCCACACAACTGTTCACACTCCGGAAGCATTTATGAGCACCCTTGTGCAAGAAAGAATGAAATTAATGTTCAGTTTAGTGGAAGACTGTTTCCAGTAGCTGTGAAACAGGTCTCTTCTACTAGTAAGGAAATATGCTTTGGATCAAGTAGAGATGGTTTGGAGAAAGACTGAATTTCTCCTCCATTCACTTTCCCCTTCAGATGCCTGAGACTGCTCTGGATTCTGAGTGTCAGTAGGATTATTGTTGCCTTGGTAGCATTCCTGACCTTCTGGCTCAGGGATGTTCCCTTGCCCGACAGGTCTGAGGAAACATTCAGATCTGGAATAGCATCTTTTCACCTGGGTGAGTGATGGATGACCCAATACATCAAGATGTACCTGTCCAGACACCCAGGGACAGGGGTCAGCAGTGAATCAGCTATAAGAGGTGGGACATGCTTCTGTGTCCTGGCCATTTGATATTCCTTTTAAAAGAGCTTGCTGACATAACAAAGGCGGGATCTGCGCTACTTTCTATTGCCACTGCCAAATGTGAAACCAGATGTGCCTTCAGCTGGGCAACCACCAGTCTGGGGACCAGATGGTGAGCAATTAACATTGGTACTGCTTGTGTAGAATGGACAGAATATACCATACAGAGACTGTTTCAAGGTCTTACAACATGCATTACATTTTTTAATGGAAAAGGGTCTGCAGAACACATCGTGCCATTTCATGCAAGGCTACCAAAGAGGAGGGTCTTCAGATGTTTTGCTCACTTGTGTCAATTTCTGCGCTGATTTTTCTACACTTGCATCAAATCTTGCTCTCCTGAGTCAACTGCTGTACACTTGTATCAACTGTTGCATACTTGTTACAAATGTTTTGAGCAGTTGCATCAATTTTGACAAAAAAATGACACAAAGCCCTCTAAAAATGGCATAATGGTAGAGAAAAAGCTACAAATTATGTCAAAATGCAATAGAAAAGCAGGCTGGCGCAGTGGTAGTGATACAGCTTGCCATCCATAAAAACCCAGGTTCCTCCCCCAAGCCCAGGACGTCTGGTACTGACCTGTGAGGAAGAGTTCTGGCGTCCATTTTGGATGCCTCCTGCTTCTGGGAGGGAGGGTACCTTCTCAGCTATACTTTTTCAGACTGTGGACAGGCTACTTAGGTCCTACTTGTCTACAGCTGAAGTTTTTAATACTGAATCTGAAGAGTTTGCTTGGTTCTTCTCGGACAGTGTGTCCGGTATCCGGCAGGGAGTTCCTCCAGTCAGCAATGCTATATAGCTGGCAGTGGCCGCCAGAAGTGTTCTGAGTGCACTCCGTCTGGTTGGGGGGAGTTTAGACCAGTGGAGGTAAGTGAGGACATCGGGGTGATGACCAATCTAAGCACATCTTTTGCGAACTGGATCCGGTGCCGACGCGTTTCTTGATGAGATGCATCAACACCGTTGGCCCAGTGTTTGCTCTGATTGTCCGGTGTTCCTTATCTGAGGGGGTCTTCCCTGATGCCTTGAAGGAGGCATTGGTGAGACCACTTCTAAAGCAACCATCCTTGGACCCGGAGGTTAGGGCAAATTATCGACTTTATTTCCAATCTTCCCTTTTGGTGAAGATTGTGGAGAAGGTAGTGGCGCTTCAGTTGGAGGAGCACCTTGTGACCATGAGTTGTCATGAACACTTCCAGTCGGGTTTCGGTGAGGCATAGCACAGAAACCACGCTTGTTCGGGTGCAGAATGATGTCCTCAGGACTAGAGATCAAGGAGAAAGGATAATTCTTGTTCTCATTGATCTCTCTTCAGCATTTGACACTGTGGACCATTGTGTGTTGCTTGACCGCCTCAGGGAACTCTGCGGACTCACCGGCACTGTCATCTGCCGGTTCGAGTCCTTTTTAACCAACAGGAGGCAAGGAGTTGTGATGGGGATTTTCTCCTCCACCCCTAGCCCCTTATCTTGTGGAGTACCTCAGGGATCGGTGTTAGACCCAATGTTGTTCACGGTGTACATGCTACCCATGGAAGGGATCATTAGGAAGTATGGCTTGGGTTTTCATTGCTATGCGGATGATACTCAGCTATACTTATCCTTTGCCCCAGGAACATCCAATGAGGTAGATGTGCTAAACAACTGCCTTGCTGAGATCAACGACTGGATGGCCTCTAGCTGGTTGTGACTGAACCCTGATAAGATGGAGGTATTGGTGGTGGAGTCTAACACAGTGCGTGATAGGATGGGCCTCTGGATCAGAGACTGGACTTGTTCTGGGATCTGTTCCATTGAAGGCCTCCTCTAGGGAGCGAAATCTTAGTGTCATTCTGGATAGGAATTTGACGATGGAGGCGCAGATATCTTCCACCGTCCGCTTCTGTTTTTTTCCATCTCAAATGTCACCAGGATAAAGTCCCTTGTTCCGCCTCTGGATCTCCCCACTTTGATGCATGCCTTAGTTACATCAAGGCTTGACTACTGTAATTCGCTCTACCTCGGGGTCGCAGGAGGATCTCTCCGCAGACTGCAGCTAGTGCACAACGCAGCTGCCCAGTTACTTAATGGGCAGCCAAAATTTGGCTACATTACACCGGTGTTGCGTGAGCTGCACTGGCTGCTGGTCAGGTGGAGGATCCTCTTTAAGGTGGGTCTTCTTACCTATAAGGCCCTACACGGTCAGCGCCTGGTTATCTGTTAGACCTTCTTGTACCTGCTCTCTTGGTTCGCACCCTCCGTCCTCCTGTGGAGGCCCGTGGCGATTCCCAGGATGAGGTTGAAATCGACTGGTGACAAGGCCTTTAGTGTCACCACCCCTGTCCTGTGGAATTCGCTGCCCTTGGGGTTAAGAGGGCCCCTACTGTGAGGTATTCAAGGCCCTCCTATTCACTCAGGCCTTTTGAATTAAGCTATTAATTTATAGATCTGATCTGATTATAGCCGTTGGTAATCTGATGTTTAGTTTATTATCTATGGGTAATGTTTATATGAAGCGTTATGATTTATATGTTTATAATTATTTCTGTGTTTTATTGATCTGTTGCTGAATATGTGTTTAACTTATTTGTACGGCGCCCAGGGCCTCCGGGACTGGGCGTCTTTTAAATAAATTTTGTCTTGCCTTATGCTGTATGACTGCCCCCTGATGGTCCAGGGGGTGGATGTATCGTGCAGGATGAAAAAGTGGCCCTTCTGGAGTGGCATTTCATCAGTAAGCACCTGCTTCCAAGGCAAAAATATGGGACTTCAGAGGAGCTGACTTTGATAAGATGGCCAACAGACTTAAGCTAGCCATGGTAAAAAGAAATACAAGTGAGGGGGTACAGGCAAAGTGGGAAAGCATTACGGATGCAATACTTGAAGCAACATCCCATTGTGTTAGAGAAAAGGAAGTGCAAAAGAAGAAGGAAACCACTTTGGTTCTCAAAAACAGTAGCAGAAAAGGTCAGAGCCAAAAGGCCGGCCTTTAGGAAATATAAGGGAATGCAGCAGGATGAAGATAGGGAGGCATACCAAAATTCCCTAAGGGAAACAGGGAAGGCAGTAAGGCAGGCAAAGGCCCAAACCGAGGAAACACTAGCACAAACAGTACAAGAAGGTGACAAAACTTTCTATAGATACATTAGTGAAAGGAGAAAGTCCAGAGGGGGGTACTGCTAAGATCAAAGGGGATAAGGGCATGTGAGGAGGACCATGTAAAAGCATCTATCCTAAATAGATACTTCTGCTCAGTATTTACTGAAGAGAAGGCAGGGCAGGGAGCACAGCTCAGCACAATGGACACAGGGGGGAAGGAAGGTATGCACTAGTCCCTTCACAAAATAAAGGATCCTACAAGAGCTCGATAAGCTCAGGGTGGACAAGGCAATGGGACCTGATGGCATACATCCCAGGGTACTAAAGGAGCTAAGGGTGGAACTAGCAAAGCCATTATCAGAACTGTTTAGTGAGTCTCTGAGCACAGGAGAGGTCCCAGAAGACTGGAGAAGGGCTCATGTGATCCCACCACAAGAGTGGTAGCAGGGAGGAGGCAGGGAACTACAGATCAGTTAGTCTTACCTCAGTAGTGGGCAAGATTATGGAGGCACTCCTTAAGGAAAGGATAGTGCAACACCTGGAATCCATAGGAGCACAGAATTCAAGACAGTATGGGTTTACAAAAGGAAGGTCCTGTCAAACTAATCTCAGATTTCTTTGACTGGGTAACCAGAGTTGTGGACCATGGGGAGGCAGTTGATGTCGCCTACCTTGACTTCAGCAAAGCTTTCAATACTGTTCCACATAGAAGACTGATTAATAAGCTGGATAGGCTCGGGGTGGGTCAGAAGCTGATCAACTGGGTGGCAAACTGGTTGACAGGCAGAAAACAGAGAGTGGTGGTAAACAGTATACAGTCAGAAGAGATGCAAGTCACAAGTGGGGTACCTCAGGGATCAGTCCTGGGGCCAGTCCTCTTCAATATCTTCATCAGTGACACGGCAGATGGACTGGAGGGTAAGGTTTGTCTGTTTGCAGGCGACACCAAGATCTGCAACAGAGTAGATGATTCAGATGGTGTGGGCAGAATGAAGAGAGATCTGGATAAACTAGCAAAATGGTTGAAAGAGTGGCAACTGGGGTTTTAACGCAAAGAAGTGCAGGATCATGCACATAGGGAAGAGAAACCCTGAAACCACCTATAGGCTGGGAGGGGAGTTTCTGGCAGTCACAAGGGAAGAAAGAGGCTTGGGCACCATCATCACCGATGACCTGAAATCATCCATGCAAACACTAAAGCAGTAGGTAAGGCTAGGGGGATGTTGGGGTGTATTAATCCCTCTTTACAAGACACTGGTTAGGCCCTATCTGGAGTACTGCGTGCGTACCGGAGGCCACGCCTTCACAAGGACATTAACCAAATTGAGGCGGTCCAGAGAAGGGCAACCAAAATGGTGCAGAGACTGCATCAGAAAACATATAAGGACAGATTAACGGAGCTCAATATGTATACCCTAGAGCAAAGGAGGGAGGGAGAGAGGTAATATGATCGAAACATTCAGACACCTTAAGGGCATTAACAAGGTGAATGAATCTAACATGTTTCCTTTTTATTTATTTATTTTTTTTACATCTTTTTATTATTCAGATTTTAACTTATATACATATAAGTCATCAGATTTGATTTTACACAATACCTTTACAACTGGTCAGTTAATACAAACAGTTTTAGAGGTCATCTAGTTCATCTACAATAGATACAGTGTTTTCTGCAAGTTTGTTGCTCCCATGGGAGTTGTAGTCTAATTATGCCTAATCTTAAAAGACCATAGGCTTATTAACTCACATTAAACAATAAGTCGGGTACCAGGACACTGAACTATTTACTTTTCACCTTTTCCCTCTAGTCAAGTCTCGCAGGTTCGCACCTCCCAACCAATTTGTCATAAAGGCTCCAATCACACGGCGGGGCCAACCAGGCCATAGATCCCTTGATGGCAGGGCTCAGCCTACAAGATCGGGACCGCCGAGGAACTTCTGGGATATCAACCCTAAGGCACAAAAGGGGGGTCTTTTAGCATATAATATAGCAGCCAACGTGTCCATCTCACTGAAAGGAGCTCCCCACGCTCAATTTAGATTATGTGTCATTTTTCCATGCTATAAGTTTGCCTAGTGATTTCCACCACTCCCGAATGGACGGAACATTTGTTGTTAGCCACTGCATGGTAACTACCTTTTAGCTGCTGTAGAAGCAGTGAGAGGAGGTACCTGGTATTTGGTCCCCAATAGGGCTTAGGTATTATGAGGAACAGGTACATCTCCGGGGTCAGCTGGAACTGCGGGTCAAGGAGCTCCCGCAGCTGTATCTCAAGTTGTTTTAAGTAGCTGGAGAGAACCGGGCACATCCACATAATATGAGTCAGGTTGGCCTCAGGCTCGCCAATTTTCTCCAGCAATCCGCTGATTTACTTGACGCATAGTGTTTGGAGACCTTAGGGGATCTAAAATAACGTAGTAGTGCCTTCCAGGCAAATTCTCGCCAATGGTGTGAACTCGTAACTTTGGAAGTGTAGTGACATGCCATTTTCCAGTCTGAAGTGGATAACCGGACGCCCGACTCCATCTGCCATTGTGTGCGGATGTTTTCGGTGAGGACGTCACCTTGTGAGTTCAGGGATTGATGATATATGGAGATCAAGTGCTCCTGCTTCCCCGAGCCATTCAGTGAGATTCGGCATTGGATTAGTGACGGGTAGTTTTCTGGGCTTCGTAGGGGAAGAGGCAGGCCTTCCAGGTAATGTCGAAGTTGTAAATATCGGTAAAAGTCTGTGTGTGGCAAATTAAACTTCGCCTGGATTTCCGCATATGCCCAGATTCTTCCTCGTGTCATTATTTGTGTCAGGTATCTCAACCCAAGTATGTCCCATGTGCTAAATCCAGAGTCCAATGTGTTGGGAGAGAAATCTGGCAATGCCTGAATTGGGCATATTAGTGGCAAATAAGGTAGTAGCCCATGCGTCTTTTTCAGGGAGTTCCATTTTCAAAATTAGTCTGTTAGCCAAGGGTTAATAGCTAGACAGGCCGTTTCGCCCGTTGCTTGACGGTATAGTGCCTGAAAATATGTTACGTCGTTCATAAGCGCCTTCTCCATTTCCATCCAATGTGGGTGTGCACTGTTATTTTGTCTGGCCATCATGTGAACCATGGTTACTGCTTGTTGGTAGAGCTTTAGATCGGGAAGGGCAAGGCCACCGTCAGTACATGCAAGGGATAATATCTTAAGACGCACCGGGGCTCTCCGACCAGCCCAAACAAAATTCCGTATTAGACGGTTAATTTCTCTGAAGATCTTTAGGGGCACTGATAGGGGGACATTTTGAAAGAGGTATAGTGCTCTAGGAAGAGTTATCATCCTGATTACTTCTATTCGTCTCACAAGGCTCAGTGGAATGACAGACCAGGATTGCAGGTCCTGCTTTAGTTGTGTCATGAAGTGGGAGTAGTTATATCTATAATAGCCTGACCATTCCTGAGGTATATATATACCTAGGTATTTTAATTTGCCAGGTTCCATCTGCCTGGTAGAACCTCTACAACTCTTTGTGTGGTGGCATAATTGAAAGTGAGTATTTCAGTTTTAGTCAGGTTAAGTTTATAGCCTGAAACCTATAGTTGACATCTAGAATTTGGCGTATCGCTGGTATAGATTGTTAGGTTCTGGAGATATAGAAGTATGTCATCCGCGTATAAGGCAACTCCGTGTTCTGCATCTCCAAAGTGAACTCCCTGTACTTGAGGCGAATTTCGGATTTGTTGTGCTAGAGGTTCTATAACTGCTGCGAACAATAACAGGGATAGCGGACAGCCCTGACGGGTGCCTCTTTCAAGTTGAAAGTATTCAGAATGATGCCCGTAAACTCGCACACATGCCCGGGGGTGGAGTATATATTTTGTAGGACTTGGATAAGGCCCCGGGGAAAACCAAACTTGTCCAGAACCGAATACAGGAAGGGCCAAGCAACTCTGTCGAAGGCCTTCTCGGCGTCAAGACTAATTAGTACTGCTGGTGTCTCTGTATCACTCATTCGGTTCACAAGATAGAGAGAACACTTAATATTATCTGTGGTAGTGCAAGCCCTCACAAAACCCATTTGGTCTTTGTGTATTAGAGGCAGGAGGACTTGGTCCATCTGATGGACCAGTATACTCATGAATAGTTTGTAATCTTGATTTAATACCAAGATTGGCCGGTATGATGTGCACTCTTGGGGGGTAATCCCTGGTTTAGGGATCACCGATATAGTTGCATAGGACCATGACTCAGGAGGTGGGTTGCCCTCCAGTATAGAGTTAAAAACACGAAAGAGGGTAGGGAAGATCTGAGCCTTGATGGATTTATAGAACTCCGTTCCGTATCCATCAGGTCCTGGTGCTTTCTGGGATTTGGAGTTGGCTATGACCTGAGCTATCTCGACTATTGCTATAGGTTTTATGAGGGAGTTTCTTCTTTCCTCCGTAAGAGTCAGTAGGTTGAGTGTTCCAATGTACGACGTCAAGCTGTCTGCGGAGGGGGTAGACTCTGGGGGTATACAGGTTCCTACAGTATGTCAAACAGGCACCAGCGATGTTGTGTGTCTTAGAGAGGGGATGGCCCCCAACTGGGTGCCTTATGGTCACTATCGTTGCACCCTTCCTCTGTCTCAGTTTGATATGCAAGCATTCCGTGGCCCAACCTCGTAATATCTCTACTTCAGGAATGTGAGTGCTATTTCAGTTTGTTGTAACGCGAGTTTATCTAGTGCTTGTTTGGTTTGTTGTATCTGGGGGAGGAGGGATTCATCGCCTTGTTGGTGTGCCTGCTGTAAAAAGTGAAGCATTTCTTCAAGTTTAGCTCTATATTCTCCGCGTTGTCTCTTTTTTTGTGCCGCGTACTTAATTATGTGTCCCCTCAGGACTGCTTTAATTGTGTCCCAGTGGACCAAAAGGTAGTGTCAGAGGCTGGGTTATCAGCCACAATCTCAGATATCTTGTCCGAGATGAATTCCTTGAATTCTTTGGACCGTAAGTATAATGGATTTAGCCTCCATTGAGTGGCTCTAGGTCGGACCCCCAGATCTCACTGCATAATCACAGGCGCGTGGTGTGAGATGGAGATATCTCCCAATTGAGCATCACACACAGAATATAACTTTTCAACCTGGGTGTAGGCGTAATCTATATGAGAATATGTACGGTGGCCCGAAGAGTAATATGAGTAGTTTCTCGACTGCGGGTGTAATTTTCGCCAAATGTCGCACCACCCCATCTCTGAAACGAATTTATAAAAAATTTTTTGAGTTGTTAGTTTTTGTGGCCTCCCCCTGGAGGTGTCTAGGTTAGGGTCTGCGTCAGATTAAAGTCCCGGCCATCAAAGAGTGCCTTTAGTGAGATACACCACCTTATCCAGTAGGGCCTCAGTTGTGAGACAGTAATGCCGGTGGGAGATAACACATTAGCTAAGGTAATTACCTCATTGTTAAGCTTTCCTTGGGTTCGTACCATCCAGCCATCAGGGTCTGACCAAGTCAATTCTGACTGATATGGTGTATATGGTGGAATAATTATAGCAACCCCTCTACTTCTGCCTCCCCTGTAGCGTAAAATGCCTGCCCTTTACTTAATTTAGCTAGTTTGGCATGTTCTGCTAAAGTCATATGGGTCTCCTGGAGGTAGATATCTGACTTAGTTCTTCGGAGATATGCCAATGCCTTGGACCTTTTAATAGGAGAAGCCAGGCCATTTATGTTTAGAGAGAGCAATTCTAATTTTGGTGAGTTCATCACTACCAATGATTGCGACGCTGGTACTCTGGCACCCCCGGCCCCTCGTTGGGTGCCCACGAGACCCATATTTTGCACCTGCAAAGACCAGAGACAGTTCGATGACCTGTTTACAAACACAACAAAACCATATGAACATACAACATAGACTTAAGACAGAGCCAATTGGCCAACATGGCCATAAACATACATAGAACAGTTGGTACTTCCACAGATCTGGGCGTGCCTGATGATCATTGGTAGAAGCCAAAGGTCCTACCTACATGGCCCTCTTTTTGCTTGAGGACCTTAGACACCAAAGATGTCTAAAAGGGAAAGGGGTGGTTGGGGTTGATGACGAAAACCGCGAGGTGTTGACTCCCCCACGGTTAATCATGTAAGGGGAGCACGCCATGCATAATGGAGGACAAGACCTCTAAATATCATGTGAGAGTTTTGGCAGTCCTCCTCCGGCTTCCCACTTCTGTAATGGGCCCGATGGAGTCACCGAGGGGAAACCCCGTACCTCTGGGGCGCAATCCCCAGTTTCAGCTCCTCACTGTATAATAATAACCCCCAAGGCGTAGGTCCTGTCACATGATCAGGGCTCAGTCACCCAGATGCAACATACAGCTCCTGTTAGGTGTAGAAAACTATTACTCTCCCAAGGAGTGTTCCAAAGTGACTAGGCTCCAGCATGAGGGTGCACATAACAACCGGGCCTCGTGGGGTCCAACAGACCAAACCGGATATGACCACCGGCCAGGCCGGTCCACAGACTAGGCTCAGCCGGGAGTAAGGAAGCCCGCACTCCCAGGCCGCCTCAGCTCCCCAACTGAGCTTGACAAGGTATAAAGAAAACCTTCATTCACAGATTGCTTCACTGCTGTTATCCCTCCCTCCTTCCCCCAAAGCTCAAACACTTCCTTCCCAGTAATGCTTATAATTACTGTAGCTCTATTATTTTAATCTAGAACTTTGATTCCACCCCGCTCTTATTTCGATCTCCCTCCTCTTCCCCAGCGCTTTAATTTGTTAGTTCCCCTCTCATGAAGGTGGTACATGGACCTGAAAGCAACAACCATACCACCAATTCACGAGAGGTTCCCCAGGTGTAGACAAAAACTGGGCCTCAGTGCCTTCACTCCCCAATAGCCGGGGTAGGTCGGCCTTCTGGTCTCCCACCCTCGATGAATATCAGAACCACAACTAGGGAAGGGGGCCGCCCAATCCACCAAATAAACATCTGTGGTCACCGGGATACCCCCCCCACCACCATCCGGTGGAGTCCACCGTGGACAGCTCACTAAGGTGAGCAGCTAAACCATAAATGCAGTGATGCCCAAATTGTCGGAGACCAATCTGTATAATGTTGCTACTACCCTCCCCCCCCAAGGCAGGAAAATAAGCGAACAGCTTGGGGTTCCCTTAACTCCTGCCCAACTCCAGGGGACCATGGCACTTCTAAATCCCCAGACTAGTCCAGCAACTAAGGACTTTCACTGCCTAGCAGTCCCAGCCGTGTTTGGCAGAGAAAAGGAAAGCTTGTCATTACCTATCCCTATTTCCCCCCTTCCCCACAATACCTTGCCTATCTCATCTGTTACCACCCCGCTATCAGTACCCCATATTGACAGTTTGGGTGTATGATCCCCGCTGGTTCTCATTACCCTCCTCCTGCGGCACGCCTACCATCCTCCGGTGCTTTAAATCTAACTCCCCCATTCCCTCTGGGACTGACATACTCCTCTACAGCAAGAGGTAATCAGAGGCATATATCATGTAGCTGCGTAGCACAGAATTTAAGCTATAACTCAGGAAGCAAGGAGAAGGATGGGGGGTTCTTACAGGATCACAGCGTACCAGTCTGCATAGACTGGATCTGAGTGGCCTAGCTTACAACCGAGACCTGCGGAGAAATCTGTGCCAGAATATGGCATGTGCTGCTAAAGGTCCGCAACCGGTGGGGACAGCCGACCCAACCAGAGAGGGCAGGGAAGGCAGGTTGTGAAGGCAAGATGAACCAGACCCGGGGTAGCCGTGAGTTCCACCTGAAAAGGGGGGCTTAGCTCTCCCCGCTGCACAGCCAACCCCGGTATCCAGTCCACATCGACGGGCTTCTCTCTGGGTTAGCAACAATGAAACACCCGGCACCCCCATATCCCGTGATCCAGTCTACACCTCAGGTTGATCCCCCCCCAATGCATAGCCCTGTAATGGGTTGACTAAAGCCGTTAACTGGCTGCCAGTCTCCCTGATCTGATGGTGCTGGGAGTAAGCCGCCTCGTTGTCATCCACCACGTGGGAGTCGAGCCGCCTCCACAACCAGCCCGAGATCTATTTAGCGATCTACATGAGGGGTTACGGCGAAAAGGCCCGCTACGACTCCACCCCAGCCGAGGCTCTCCAGGCACACAGAAACATAAATGACTTCCCAAGCAGTACTATGAGTTTCTGGCTACTGACATACTTCGTGGTAAAGTTACTAACTCATGGCGGCATTTACTTATGGACCTTCCCCCTCCCTCAACATAACTCTCCCGCATCCCAGTAAACCCTCTTATGGACCCCCCCCAGTCCTCAAAACTAGCTCTCAGGAACTTTCCCCACTGCACAGCCAACAACCGGGTAAAAGGTTGGCCCATGGAGTGCACAAGTCCCATCGGTGGTTTCCCTTTCATCCCCGACTTACTAGCGAGCAGCTCCTATTCCCAGGCACGGCAGACCCGAATTCCAGCCTGTAGGCCTCTCGCTCTAGTGGAGGCAAGAGTTAAATTCTCCGCGTGGTAGCCCACCGCGTGTCTTTGTGCTGTCCCCACGCCCAGGCTGAGAAATCATTACCGGCACTCTGGCCAGCTACAGTAGAAGGACCAGTACTTACCTCACAAGGTAAATATGCAAACAGCCATTATTTAAAGAATTTTACTTATCGACCTGTGCCTGGAGAAGCTTGTAAACTCGGAAGTGCCCAAGGCGAGGAGATGATCACTAAATCGTTGTTTGACTCCCTCCCCCACGCCGATCCCCTTAGGTTCCTCCAGCTAATCCCTCTCTTACTTATTCCTCCCAGCAGTTTAAATTGCTACAGCTTTAGACAGTTATAAAAAGGTTCTTGTATATTAAAAACTAAGTCCCGTGGGGCTTCCCAGACGAACACATAAGCCCTCCGCCAATACCTGTGGTTTGGTACTCAGGTGGCTGCTCCCTGGGTACTCATATCACGTACTGAATGTTCCTGAGAGCTGGTCTTCAAAGCGCTAACAATGTTCTGGAGGGCTTCAGCTCCCTGCCTTCTTTGTGCCTCGCGCTGCCCAACAGTCCAAGCCTTCTGGGCTAGTTTTGCTGCAATTGGAACTGTATCAGTGGTGCGCTGCTGTGAGATGTCAATTTTTCTGGCTCGTAGCTCTGCTGTTGCTGTGGCTGCAGATTCAAACAGGATGGGTCCCTCCACGAATTGGACCATCTGCTCCGCTGGGTACAAGGTACGGAAATGGACCCCTGCACCTTTAAGAGCCTTCATCACGAGGAAATCACAGTTTTGTCGCGCCATGACCTCAGGAGCAAAGTCATTTCAAAGTAAAGCCGATGGTTCCTGGAAGTGCAACTCGTCCCTGTTTCCAGCGCGTGTGTAATACAGTTTCCTTCTCCTGGTGTCGGAGAAACTCAATGAGGATTGAGCAGGCGAGCTCCTGCCGGTGGTTTAGGCTAGCGTGCAGTGGACCCGCTGTATTTCTAAGGTAATGTTTTCGGGCAGGGGAGGATTTCTTTCAGCAGGCTCTGCATAAACGGGATGAAGTCAGCATTTTCAGTGCCTTCGGAAGACCCAACAGCCGAATGTTATTTGCCGGCTTCTGCACCAGCATCTTGGCACGCTCTGCAGGGCCTGAATTTGAGAATGTACGTGAGTGATGGCCTTCTCGCACCGTCGATCTTCCTGTCGATCGCTGTCAGCTGTTCTTCAACTCCTCCTGTCTTTTTCCCACTTTGCTCAGGTCTGTTCTTAGTGCTGCTACGTCGATCTCATTTCCTTTCTGAATTCACGTATCTCGGAGAGCATCTGGGTCATTTGCCTCTGCAAAACTGTATGGGGAATACAGTCGGCCCGGGAAGCGCTAAGGCGGGAGGCCAATGAGGCCTGCGAGTCCCCGCTGTCAGATTCTTCAGCCTGAGATCTGTCGGCATCCGCTTGACTGGTGGATCCACTTTTGTCTGCTCCTCGCTTCTTAGACATAGTGGATCTTTGGACAGTTTCAAAATCGCTGTTTTTGTAGGTTTAGCCGTTATTAATTGGATGAATTTTTGAAAACTGCGGGGGAGCCTCACGTTTAAGCAGCTCATCCAATCATGACACCACCGGAAGTCCCCCCCCCAACCCCGAGACTAACATGTTTCAATATAAGAAAAATAGCAGGGCAAGAGGACACAGCATGAGATTAGAGGGAGGCCGATTAAGGGGTAATGTGAGGAAGTTCTTTTTCACAGAAAGGGTGGTGGATACATGGAACAGCCTACCTCAGAAAGTGGTGGATATGAATACAGTGCAGGGCTTCAAACAGGCTTGGGATAGGCATAAGGGAGCAATACAAATGAGTATGAATAGATAGGCCATTGACAGAGCAAAGGCCGATGGCACATTCATAAGGTAGAAAAATAAATGGGCAGATTGGATGGGCCTTGCAGCCTTATCTGTCGTCAACTTCTATGTTTCTATGCTCACCTGGTGACTGACGTGAAGGCATCACATGCACAGAATAGGGCTAATAGGAAGGAAAAGTAGGGCTGGGTTCACCCACCCTTGTGATGGCCGTGATGCATGCTCTGCCAGGTAGCTCCTCAGGATCACATCCTAGGAAGGAATAAAGGACAGCTTAGTGGGCAAAATATCCCAACAGCCCCAGGCAGATGAAGCTGCCCAGCCCTCCACTCTACAGTACGGCCCTGCTGACACCACCTGCACCTTGCAGTCTCCTCTTACTGAACCCGATTAATAAGTATCTTCCTCCCAGCTTGAGGAATGGGTCACATCCACAGGGGACAAGCTGTGTGTTATGCTCTGGGATTCTGGACAGGATGTTAAGCAGAGGGTGGTGGTGGGTTGGACCATAGGAGAACTCCTATGGCGAATAGAAGAGCTTTAGCAGGAGAAAGGAGGAGAAATAGGGGCCAAAAAATAAGGGTAAAAGAAAGTGACAATAATGATCAGAGACAGAAATATTGTCGCAAAAACAGAATTAAACCTCTGAATGTCCATAACCACTGGAGAGGTACAGAAAACTCTCAGAACAGAAAAAAGGACACACCTTAAGGACCCCATGCAAACAATGCAGAGGAGGGAGGAATAAATGTTCAGAAAGAAAAAAACTGAAAAAAAAAGCCAGGCACCAGGCTAACTGCAGAACACAATAACAAGACATCTACTACTTTTCTAACACCTTCTGAGAAATGCTGGCAGAATGGCAAAACACCTGGCCTCTGATAAGAATTTGGGGTTAAACCAGGAGCCAATAAAGCAAATAAATAACAGGCACAATTTAAATTCTGAAATGCTTTAGGACCTGCAACATTATCTGATCAGTGCTCTCCTGATGAGTTTCTGTCTCCACAGTTTTGCTCTCCAGATCATCAGGTTTTGTTCAACAACCACCATCTTTGTTTCAAGCTCTGATAGGGGACGTCTCATTACCCTGTAGAAGCTACATTGTTCTCTCAGAATTTGGCTATTAGGGGCAAGTACATCCGAGTCGAAGTCTAGATTGGCGGTGCGGAGAAGCAGTCTTACTGGTACTGGCGATCTAATTCATTTCCGATCATCATCGAATAGGCTTTCATCTTGTCTTTGTTGTGCTGCACTTCACTGCACTTAGAAGCAACAGTTATATAGGTTGAAAATCAGTAACTGAGTTTAGGAAGGAGCTGCAGTGGAAACCTGGGCAAAGCTCCTCTCTCAGTTGGCTATTTCAGTTGCTGCCATCATAGGGTCTCATCCAGCCTGTTCTTAGTGTGGACAATACATGCATACTTCTCAACCTCTTGCCTCATGAATCAGGGACAAGGCTTAAAAAAATCAGGGACAAAGACCCCAAATCAGGGACACATCTTAAAAATTGGTACTATTCACTCAGAAAGCTAATATAATAAAGGGATATGTGTTAAGATGCATTTTCTGAAGAAGAACAAGTCTATAACTTTAATGTTTGACATTATTTTGTGATTTTAGTCCAACAGTTCTGACACAAAAATGCAAATTTTATGTTAACAGAAAGGCATATGGTTTATGACAGGCACTCAACAAAACTGTACACATATGTGTACAGTGAGTATGCCTGCCTACACCCTTGAGCATTTGTTCCGTTTGGAGGCAAGACATTCCACTTCCCAGTCAGGATTTAACAGACTCCACCCCCACCCCTTAACTGTGGCTCTTGGGAATATAAAATAGGAGCGTTTTGCAGCTAATATAGAATAGGAGGAAATATGTTCCTGGTTGATGATAGTGAGTGTGATGTTGCGGCTGATGGCTAGCTCGTACGCGCTCATCACGATATTGTGGTATGCGCTAGATTGTTGACGCTGTTTTGTATTATGCGCATACCACAGTGCTTAATTGCTTGCGCGCAATTTCATGTGTGATACTGACGTGATACCATGGCAAGTTTATTTCCAGAGCGCCCAATCCCAGAGACTATGGGTGTCTTACATACATTAGAATACACGTAATATACAGGAAGAACAGAAGATAAAACATGGTTACAATATAAATACAACACAAAAATGGTATTAATAATCAGCCAGATCCAAAACCCAGGTTAAAAAGGTATCTATTTTTCAGTGGGATTTACCAATGCACATTGAGGGGGCTCCTCTCATGCCTGAAGGCAATACATTCCACAGCACAGGTGCCAACACCCTGAATATTTGATCACCCAATGACTTCAGGTGTGATTTGGGAACACAGAGGAAACCCACCTCAGAGGAACAAAGTGGGTGGCTGGGGGCGTGCAAGGTCAACAGGTCTTTTAGGCAGCCAGGGCCCATACTGTGCAGGCCTTGTAGGTCAACAAGCTTGTAACTGATGCATTACCAAGCTGGCAGGCAGTGCAGATCATGAAGCACAGGCATAATATGCTTGGACCGGTAGGTCCCAACAAAGAGCCAGGCTCTACCACATTCTGCACTACCTGCAGAGGCCGCAGCAACCTCAGAGATAACCCATGATAAAGGGTGGTGCAGTGGCCCAAACTAGATGTGACAAAGGCATGTATCAGTGTTGTCAGATCAGCTGGCTCAAGACAGAGTTTTTGATCCAGGTGATGTTTCAAGACAGAGAAAGCCACTCAGCGACCACCACTGACACCTGATGTTCCAGTGTGGCTTGCAGTCCACAATGACTCCCACATTTCTTACCCTACCCACAGTTCTCAGCATGATGTCATTGAGAGACTGTGAGGCACCAATGCCATTCATGGCCAACCCACTAAACCTGGTTCCACCTGTAACAACTCTGTTTTCGATGAACTGAGAATAAGCCTACTAGAGGCCATTCACTCACAAATGTCTTATGAATTTCATTTTTATTATGTTTTCCAACATATATACATACATGTCATCAGATCAGTTAGTCAACATTGTTTACACTTTTGTTAATACAAGTAGATGAGGATTAATAAATAGCTTTGACCTACTTATTAGGCATTACTTACTTCATTCTGTAGAGGAAGGTTAGTGTATTAGGAAGTAAATGCTTACCCTTCTGGAAACAGATAATTTCTTGGGATTGGTGAGTCTCTATCCATGTATCTCTAAATTCGTAAAGCCAGCTTAATTCAATGCCCCTTACACTGTGACCATCAGTCTAATCCTCTCTCCTGTTTGTTGCTACTCTGGCTATTCAATGGGAAGATGGTCTACCGACTTACTTCTTCCGATTCTGGGCTATAGTCTTTTAATCGGTGGTATTCTAGTTCGATCACCCCTCTCCATTGATTTTTCCCTCAAACCTGTTGGTGGAAGAGATCCCACTGTCTCTCAGGCTCCACAACGGAGGGCACATGATCTGTGGATGGCCCTCCCTCCTGCCCTCAGCCTAGGGGCGTCCATCTCTATTAGGGGGTATCTATAGTATGGAGAGAATAACACAATCTAAATGAACAGGGAGAGAAGTTCACTATGAGATGGACTTGATGGCAGGTATACTACATGTTGAAGGATTGCACCTTTGTCCCTTAAAAGGATAGATCTGCCTTGTGATGTCCCATCAGTTTTGTATTGTAGAGGTCTTGTTAGTCAGCCATAGTTCTGTAATTGCCTTCTTTGCCGCTGTAATGAGAAAAGGAGAAGGTATCTAGTGTTTGAACCTCTAAGCGCTTTGGGAGGTTAAAAGAGGAACATCTCCATTGTTAACTGAAGCTGGGGATCAAAAATCTCCTGCAGCTGTATCAGAGCCAAGAGAAATGGTTTAAGGTGTGGACATGCCCACATAACACGAGTATGGTTTGCCCTGGTTTCACCACAAGCCAACATGTTGCCATGTTGGTGGGGGCGTAATGGTTGGTGATTAGGGGGTTCTAAAGAACCTTTATCAACTTTTCCACGCATTATCGCGCCATTGGTGTGAGCTTGTTCACCATGCAGCATAGCCACAGGCTCGCTGCCAGGTCTCCAGGGTGACCATGTATCCAGTTTCCTGACTCCACTGCTGGTGGACCCCTTCTGTTTGGGATTCCCTCTAGGAATTCAATAGGCGGTAGTATAATGATACTAGGTGGTCCTGTTGTTGGGTATTGTTCAGCTGAATCTGTCCATGAACCAGTGATGGGTACTGCTCACGTATCCAGAGCCTTTTTGGAAGATTTTCAATAGAATGCCGAAGCTGCAGATACCGATAGAAGTCTCGGTGTGGCAAGGGGAATTTTCCTTGAATCTCTGCAAATGACTAGATGTTTCCCTATGACATCACCTGTGGTATATATTTTAATCCAATTCTCCTCCAGCCTCGAAATCCACCATTTAGAAACATAGAAGTTGACGGCAGATAAGGACTGCAAGGCCCATCCAGTCTGCCCATTTCTTTTTCTACCTTATAAATGTGCCATCGGCCTTTGCTTTGTCAGTGACCTATCTATTCATAGTCATTTGTATTGCTCCCTTATGCCTATCCCATGCCTGTTTGAAGCCCTGCACTGTATTCATAGCAACCACTTCTTGTGGTAAGCCATTCCATGCATCCACCACCATTTCTGTGAAAAGAATTTCCTCACATTCCCCTTAATCGGCCTCCTCTAATCTCATGCTGTGTCCTCTTGTCCTGCTATTTTCTTATATTTAAACATGTTAGACTCTTTCACCTTGTTTATGCCCTTAAGGTGTTTGAATACGCTGATCATATCACCTCTCTCCCTCCTTTGCTCAAGGGTATACATGTTGAGCTCCGTTAATCTGTCCTCATATGTCTTCTGATGCAGTCCCTGCACCATTTTGGTTGCCCTTCTTTGGACTGTCTCAATTTGGTTAATGTCCTTGTGAAGGTGTGGCCTCCAATACTGCATGCAGTACTCCAGATGGGGCCTAACCAATGTCTTGTACAGAGGGATTATTACCTCCCTCTTATGACTTGTGATACCCCTACTAATACACCCTAACACCCCCTAGCCTTACCTACTGCTTTAGAGGTCTGCTTGGATGATTTCAGGTCATCAGTGATGATGATGCCCAAGTCTCTTTCTTCCTTTGTGACTGCTAGCAACTCCCCTCCCAGCCTATAAGTGGCTTCAGGGTTTCTCTTCCCTATGTGCATGATTTTGCACTTCTTTGCATTAAATCCCAGTTGCCACTCTTCTGACCATTCTGCTAGTTTATCCAGATCTCTTCTCATTCTGCCCACCCCATCTGGCTCATCTACTCTGTTGCAGATCTTGGTGTCATCTGCAAACAGACAAGCCTTACCCTCTAGTCCATCTGCAAGGTCACTAATGAAGATGTTGAATAGGACTGGTCCCAGAACTGATCCCTGAGGTACTCCACTTGTGACTTGCATCTCTTCTGACTGTATACCATTTACCACCACTCTCGTTTTCTGCCAGTCAACCAGTTTGCCACCCAGTTGACCAACTTCTGACCCACCCGAGCCTACCCAGCTTATTTATCAATCTTCTATGTGGAACAGTGTCAAAAGCTTTCTGAAGTCAAGGTAGGCGACATCAACTGCTCCCCTTGGTCCACCACTCTGGTTACCCAGTCAAAGAAATCTATGAGATTAGTTTGACAGGACCTTCCTTTTGTAAACCCATGCTGTCTTGGATCCTGTGCCCCTATGGATTCCAGGTGTTGTACTATCCTTTCCTTAAGGAGTGCCTCCATAATCTTGCCCACTACTGAGGTAAGACTGACCGGTCTGTAGTTCCCCGCCTCCTTCCTGCTACCACTCTTGTGGGACGGGATCACATGAGCCCTTCTCCAGTCTTCTGGGACCTCTCCTGTGCTCAGAGACTCACTAAACAATTCTGCTAATGGCTCTGCTAGTTCCTCCTTTAGCTCCTTAAGTACCCTGGGATGTATGCCATCAGGTCCCATTGCCTATCCACCCTGAGCTTAGCAAGCTCTTGTAGGACCCCTTTCTTTTGTGAAGGGAGTAGTGCTCACTTCCCTCCCCTGTGTCCATGATGCTGAGCTGTGGGCCCTGCCCTACCTTCTCTTCAGTAAATACTGAGCAAAAGTATCTATTTAGGATAGATGCCTTTACAGGGTCCTCCTCCTCACATGCTCCTTTTCTCCATTAAGCTAGCAATACCCCTCTGGACTTTCTCCTTTCACTAATGTATCTATAGAAAGTCTTGTCACCCTCTTTTACTGTTCGTGCTAGTGTTTCCTCAGTTTGGGACTTTGCCTGCCTTGCTGCCTTACCTGCTTCCCTTAGGGCAGTTTGGTATGCCTCCCTATCTTCATCCCGCTGTGTTCCCTTATATTTCCTGAAGGCCAGCCTTTTGGCCCTGACCTTTTCTGCTACTGTATTTGAGAACCAAAGTGGTTTCCTTCTTCTTTTGCAGTATTTTAAAGTATTTGGGGGAAGTCACCCAGACCTGAGATAGGGCACATAAGGGTTTGAAAGGTGGTCAGGCGTTGGTCTTTCCTGATAGTTTGCCAATTTTTAAGTTGGTATGCTAGCCATGGGTTTGGGAGCTGACTCACTTCTGGATTTGGTGCTGGATCGTACAGTATTTGGAAGTAGGTGTGGTCACCTATCAGGTCTCTTTCTATCTCCAACCAGTGTGGGTTAGATGTCTTATTTTGCAGAGCCATTACTTGTGTCAGGGTCGTTTATAGTTGCAGGTCTGGGAGTGCCACCCTCTCCTGACGGGGAGGGACAAGATTTTGAGGCGGACACGAGGCCTTCTATTTGCCCATATAAATTTAGATATTAATTGATCCCATTCTCGAAAGGTCTTCAGTGGGATAAAAATAGGAATGTTTTGGAATAGATACAGCGCCCTTGGAACTACCACCATTCTGACCAGGTCTATCCTCCTTGTTATATTTAAGGGCAATGTTGCCCATGAGTTTAGGTCTGCTCTTAATTGTGCCGTGAACAGTGAATGACTGTGCTTATAGCTGTTTGAAGGGGTGTGTGTTAGCCGAATGCCTAAATATTTCAGTTTTTGTAAGTTCCATCTACCTGGGATGATGTTTTGGATGCAAGACGAAGGGGTGTAGTGAAAGGTAAGACTCTCAGTTTTGTTTAGGTTTAGCCTACTGTATATCCTGCTACCTGACTAAAGCTGTCCAAGATTTGTTTTACTGCTCGAAGGGATTTTTCGGGGTTCTGGAGATAAAGTAAAATGTCATCTGCATATAAAGCTATGCGATGTTCCGTCTTTCCTATAGTGATTCCTTCTATGTTTTGGGATTCAAGGATTTGCTGTGCTAGTGGTTCAATGAACACTGTGAATAGGAGTGGGACACGGGCATCCCTGCCTGGTTCCTCCGTGAAAGTGAAACAGTCAAGAGTGGTGCCCATCCACTTTCACACATGCTTGAGGGCATATATATGGTCTGGAGTACTCCAATGAGGGACAGGGAAAGCCAAATTTTTCTAGTGTTAAAAATATAGAAATGGCCACGCTGACCCTGTCAAATGCCTTTTCTGCATCCAGACTCATTAGGACCAAAGGGATCTCAGATTTATTCATTTGATGCACCAGATGGAGAGTCTGCTTTATATTATCTGCAGTGGTACAATATTTCACAAAACCCGTTTGGTCCTTGTGGATTAGTAGGGGGAGTTTTTATCAGTTTTGGGTATTACTGAGATGGTTGCATAGGACCAAGATGGGGGAGGTGGGTCTCCCTCCAGTATTGAGTTAAACAGTTTTAGGAGTGTAGGGGTGATTTGTGCCCTGGCCACTTTGTAAAATTCAGAGCCGTACCCAACAGGTCCCGGTGATTTCTGTGATTTGGCTCTGGCAATGGCATTGATTACCTCGCCCTCAGTAATCGGGGTAGTAAGGGTTTCCTTCTGAGACTCCGCTAGGTATGGTAGCGTGATTGTTTGTAGGTAATCTGTTATTTGTTGTAGAGATGGGGTATACTATGGGGTGTATAAAGTGGAGTAAGACGCTGCAAAGGCATCTGCTATGCCTTGTATTTTGGTTAGTGGTTGACCTCCATTTGGGTGGCGAACAGAGGTAACTGTAGCCTCCTTTCTTTGTTTTCGGATCTGAACAGGCTAGTACCTCTGTTTTAAAAAGGTCAAGGCAATTTCTGTTTGTGTTTGTACCAGCCAGTCTAACTCTAGCCTAGTTTGTTGCAGCTGAGGCAGTAGTGATGTGTCACCCTGTTTGTGGGCCATTTGTAAAAAATGGAGTGACTCCACCAGTTTGGTCCTTTGTGCTTTTTGCTGCTTAATCAGTTCTGCTGTGTATTTTATGAGGTGGCCTTAGAATACTGCCTTGACAGTATCCCAGTGTACCGCCGGGGACGTGTCTGCTGGGGGGTTGTCGTTTTTGATCTCGGTAATTTTGTCTGAGATAAACTCTCGGAAGTGTTTGAGGCGCAGATAAAATGGGTTCAGCATCCACTGTGTGTTCTTCAGTTGAAGACCCATATTCCAGGTGGAGACCAAAGGGGCATGGTCGGAGAGAGAAATATCCCCCAGTTGCACATCTTGCAAGGCTCCTAGATTCTCCACTTGCGTATATGTATGATCTATACGCGAACAGGTGTGGTGTGCGGCTGAGTAATATGTATAGTTTTTTGTTTGGGGGTGCAACTTTCTCCAAGCGTCACACCATCCCACCTCTGCAAAGAATTTACGGAAGAATTTCTGCGTGGCCGATTGCTTGGGGGGTCTCGAATTTGAGGTATCTATGGTAGGGTCTACAGTCAGGTTAAAGTTCCCGGCCAACATTAGTGTTCCCCTAGTTTCTTGCACTATCCTGTCTAGCAGTAATCTTAGCCGAGGGACAGACAAGCCCGGGGGGAGATATATATACTAGCTAGGGTGACTGGCTTATCATCAAGTGCGCCCCTCACTATAATCAGCCTACCCTCCGAATCTGCCCACATAGATTCCATTTTGAATGGGGTATGCGGTGAGACTATTATAGCTACACCTCTACGCCTACCTTCTCTGCTAGAAGAGTAAAAAACTTGCCCCCTGCTCAGTTTGGCGAGTTTTTTATGCTCCTTGTTGTTCAAATAGGTTGCCTGGAGATATACTAGGTCAGATTTAGACCTTCTCAAGTATGCTAACACCCTTGAGCGCTTGATCGGGGAGGTTAGGCCATTAATGTTCAGGGATAGCAGTTTCATTTTAGGGGATTGCATTTTAATAGTTCTTGATACTGAGTACTGCCTAACCCTTCGGTTTTGCTAAGAACACCATTCCATGCCCTTGCCAATCCAAGCTTTTGTATAGGTTTATAGGTGAATCTGATGACTTTCCTAACACCATAACTGACATAACAACAATAACATAACCAATACGTCTGACGTTCAACAGCTACAAACATCAAACAAATATGGATTAATGAGGTGGCCAACATGATCGCCTTGCTGAATATTAATGAACTGGTGCTTCCAACAAGAAGTAAACTCCTTATTACTAGTCTCTTGTGTGTATGAGACTCTGGGCCCTTAAAGTGCCCAGTAGGGAAGGGAAAGTAGGGTAGGTAACACCTATGGACGAACCCTAGCCTCCCACAGATCAAGGACGTTCCTAGAGGATGCGCACGTCGACCAAAGGGTCTCTAATTTGGAAAGCTGCAGTGCTGGGTTCTAGGCCCAAGGCCCTACAAATGCCGCTCCATCCCTGGAAAGCAATGAGACAGTGAGCGGGGGCATCCACCAGACCCATATTCTGAACTCCCCCAACCCTCATCCTCCCAGCCCAGTCCCTCCCCCCATCCAGTCCTCATCACAAGGTCTGTGATCCGCACTGCTTAGCGCTTTCTATTCCCCCTTTCCTTTTAACATGATTCTAATCATCAAAGACCTGTTTTCCCTCCTTACTGTTCCTTGGGTTCCCATCCCTCCCTCGCACCTCTTATGATGGAGCAACTGTTGTGTCGGTCTCCTGGGGTGAGCAGGACCAGGCTTTTTGGACGGGATGCTACGTCTGGCCCCGCTTAACCTCAGGGTCTAGCATGAGCAGCCCTTAATAGTCCTCTGTCATCGGGGGCTACAGGTCCGCTAGTGGCCGACTAGATGGTCCCACAGATTAGAGTCAAACTGCAGTAAATCAGGAGACCATGCAGAGACCAGTTCCACCCGCCCTCCTCCCGCCACCCCAAGGTACAGCCAGCTCCGCAGAATCTCCTTCCTCACTATGAAGTCCCTCCCCCTTTGTCGCCAATAAGTCCACCGCTGCATGTTGCAGTCCCTGTCTAAGTTCGCAAGTTGCAGGAGGCCCCGATTCATTTCCACCCCCCATCCAACACATTCTTAGCTCTAGCATCAAGCATGCGGATCTCGTCCACCCCAAAAGAGAACAGTCAGCCTTATAAGTTCTTGCATTTCCTCCCGCCACCCCAAGGTACAGCTAACTCCTCAGTGCCTCCTTCCGCTATGAGTCTCCCTCCATGTCACCATTAAGTCTACTGCCGCATGTGGCAGTCCCTAACTAAATTGCAAGTTGCAGGGATCCTCGATTCGTTTACATTCCCCTTCCCACCCCACCCCACCCACTGTTGGTACTAGCATCAAGCATGAAAATCCCATCCACCCCCCCAAAAGAGAACAGTCAACCTCATAAGTTCTTGCATTTTTAGTCAGTAATTAATGCTCAAAGGGGTTCTAAGATACAGTCCCTGCAGATAGTTCCGATTCCTTTATAATTGCGGTTGTTCAGCCATCCACTGCTGGTGGGTCTTCTCCGCCTTCCTCTGTAAACTGCTGTCTAGCCTTTAATGAACCCACGATCCGCTGGATTGCCTCCGCTCCCTGTCTGCATCTGGCGTCTCTCTGGGTGTTGCTCCAGGCCCTCTGGGATAATTTAGCTGCTAGTGATGTTCCAGGAGTAGGGCGCTGCTGTGAAATTTCTATTTTCCTTGTTTTCAGCTCAGTTGCTGCTGCTGCATTGTCAAAACTAAGCGTGCCCTCCCGAAAGGCGATCACCATCTTGGCCAGGTAGGGGGTCCTGAAGCGTATGCCTGAGGCCTTCAATGTTCTCATGATCGGGATATATGCTCGCCGACGTGCCATCACTTCTGGTGCATAGTCGTTATCAAAGAACAGTCTCTGGCCATTGAGGAGTACCATACCACTCTTTCAAGCCGTGTGCAGCACTGTTTCCTTATCTTGATGTCGCAGAAATTTAATCAGGATAATTCTGGGGTGAGATCCCGGTGCAGGCTTGGGGCCCAGAGTACGGTGCACACGGTTCTACCTCGAGTGACAAAGTCTCTGGCAATGGTAATATTTCCCGCAAGGTATTTTGAATGAATGGTATCATTTCTGTGCCTTCTGTATTTTCAGGGGCCCCCGACAGCCGGATATTGTTCCAGCGATTCCTGCTCTCGGCGTCTTCCACGCAGTCCTGCAGGTCTTTAGGCTGCCATGCAGTTGCACCAAAGCCCACTCAGCATAATCCATGCGTTGGTCTGTGGTTGTAGCCTGGGCTTCACTGGCCTCCTGTCTTCTCAAGTTTGCCGATGTCCACTCTGAGCGTGGTAACTGTAGACCGCATTTCTTTTCTAAAATCGCAGAGCTCATTTAGTGCTTGTGCCATTTGTCTTTGTAGGACTGTGTAGGGGATCTGGTCACTTAGTGCAGAGCTATGGTGGGAGGCCGACGAGGCCCTGGATCCCCCACTCTCCGAATTCTCAGCCTGTAATCTTTCTTCATCTCAGCGGTCTAAGGGCCTGCGCTTAGTGTCTCCTTGTTTTGTTGGCATGTTGCAGCCTCCTGTTAGTTTTATTTTTCTTCTTTTATTGTTAAAGCAGTGTTTAGGAGGCAATAGTTTTGATCTCTTCGTGAGACTCTTGTCCTATGCTGCAGCCTGGTTCATGACGTCACCGGAAGTCCACTCACAAATTTCCAAACGGCAATCGTTCAGCCCAGGGACCGCGATATCCCATTAGGCGCACAAAATAGATACAGACATGCATCATCAGCACAGCAATGGAAACCCAGCCTGTAATGTCCATCTCTCCAATGGCAATATACACTACTGGTCAAAAGTTTTAGAACACCCCCATTTTTCCAGTTTTTATTGAAATTTACGCAGGTTAATGTCTCAATGTACTCTGAAATTAAAGCATAGAACAAATAAACAATTGGAGATAAAAAAGAAATCATAGAATCATTTTGTTTAACAAAATGTAATCTACATTTTTGACTCATCAAAGTAGCCACCTTTTGCAGATATACTGTAACCGCCGAACACACTCGTGGCATTCTTCCTACAATGGACATCAAATATTGTTCGGGAAGTTCTTCCCAACACTGTTGCAGAAGTTCCCACAAATGTGTTGCACTTGTAGGTTGCTTTGCTCACCCTTCTGTCCAGTTCATCCCAAACCAGCTCGATGGGGTTTAAGTCTGGAGACTGTGCTGGCCATTCCATGATTTGAAGCCTACCGTCTTGTTCTTTTCCTTGAAGGTAGTTCTGACATAGCCTGGAGGTATGTTTTGGGTCATTATCTTGTTGTAGGATGAACCCTGACCAACTAGGCGTAGACCAGAGGGTATTGCATGGCGCTGCAAAATGCTGTGGTAGCCCTTTGGTTCAGGGTGCCAGTCACTCTATGCTGTTGTCCTGTGAGCGCCTATCACGAAGCTGTTGACTCTCAGAAACATGTCTTCTGATTCTGTTGTGGCTTTGGGTCTGCCAGACCTCTTCCTGTCAGAGTTTCCTCCAGTTTCCAAGTGACTTTTGATGGTGTAGGAAACTGTACTCACTGACACCTTGGCTTTCTTTGCAATTTCTCTACAGCAGTTTTTGCTAACCTAAACTTTTTTTTTAACCTCTAGCAGTTTACCGCTTACCTTTGTACCATTTCAGGTTATTCACTGGACTTGAATTGCTTAAATTTCAATAAAAACTGGAAAAATGGGGGTGTTCTAAAACTTTTGACCAGTAGTGTATACACAGAAAAAATAGGAGTCAGAATTGAACCGAGGGGCACTCCATGGCAGAACCAAGCTCTTTAATTTTATTTTTTATTTTATTCTTTTGGTAACCAGGTAAGGCCCACTAGGCACAAGTGCCTGTTTTCAGGGGTGACCCGGGAGCACTGAGGTGGTTAAGTGACTTGCTCAGAGTCACACAGTATGCAAGTGGAGGTTATTGGAATCAAACTCCGGTCTGCTGGATGTGCACAGCTCATTCGCAGCTCGTTACTAACCTCTAGGTTATACAACCATCTCTTATCAGAGATGTAAAGGACCAACACCAGCTGCTACACCCTGCCAGACAAGTAGGCCTCAAACTACCTTAACACTGTCCCAGAGACCCCTACATTGTGCCCCAGCCATACCAATAGCACCCCACAGACCACCATGTGAAACACCAAGGAAATGTCAAACAGGATCAGGACAGAACAAAGTCCACTGTCCCTCGCCAGGGGATCATGAACTTCAACAAGGGCAGTCTCTACGCCGTGGCAAAGTCTGAAACCAGACTGGGGAGGATCACAGATATTATACTGTTTCAGGTAACTTTAGTACCTTTTCCATTACCCTCCCCAAAAAGGGGACGTTTAAAATTGTCCTTTAATTCATGAGCTCATCAGGGTCCAGTGACTGGCTTTTTTTTTTTTTTTTTTTAAGGAGCTGTCTCACTGTCACCCTTTTCAGTGTGGTAAGAAAGTAGGAAAGACTCCCTCTGTCAAGGAATACCTGAAGATCTCAATGAAAATTGGGCCAAGGGTCTCCCAGCATCCCACCGGAAGCCAGGCAGGCCCTTGGATCCAAAGAACAGTACGTAAGGCGAGGTTCTAAAATCAACTGGAAGACCTCCTCCACCAGAACTGGCTCAGACTACCACTGAAAAGGAGTGTGCACATCCATCATCGAGTGGGTACTACCATCTCATAAAAGGCCGCTAGAAGTGATCCGAGCCCAAACTGAGAATACCTTGTCGAGAAGAATCAAGTGAACTCCTCACACTGACCTGCAGAAAATACCTCCTCTGACTTCAGATCAATAGGATAATATAATCTCTGTACAGTGTGGAAGTACTGAAACATAGAAACATAGACTTTGACGGCAGATAAGGACCGCTTGGCCCATCTAGTCTGCCCATTTCCCCTATCTACAGAATAGGCCGCAGATCCTAGTTAACCAACAGCCTATTTCTTCCTACCCCCCACAAGAATTGCCTTATGTCTGTCCCATGCATTCTTGAATTCTCCCACAGTTTTAGACCCCATAACCTCCTCAGGAAGGCTGTTCCATGCATCCACTACCCTCTCTGTGAAATAATACTTCCTCACATTGCCCTGAACCACCCCCATCTTTAAATTGTGTCCCTTGTTCTTGCCGCTCTTTTTCTGAAAGATGCTACCCTCATGGACTTTGTTGATTCCACTGAGGTACTTAAAAGTTTCTATCATGTCCCCCTTCTTTCCTCAAGGGTATACATATTAAGCTCCTTTAGTCTCGCCTCCATATGGCTTCTCCTGCAGACCCTGCACCATTTTAGTTGCCCTCCTCTGGACTGCCTCTATCCTGTCTATGTCCTTGCGGAGATGGGGTCTCCAGAACTGGACACAGTACTCCAGATGGGGTCTCACCAACTGTCTGTACAGAGGGATAACAACTTCCTGTTTTCTGCTGCTGATGCTTCTCCCTATGCATCCTAGTATACCACCAGCCCTCCCTACTGCCTTCTCACGTTGCTTGCTAACCTTAAGGTCATCTGATAAGATTACCCCCAGGCCCCTTTCCTTTTTTGTTGTTGTTACTACCTTCCCCCCCATTGTGTATTCTTCCCCTGGGTTCTTGTTTCCCAGGTGCATTATTTTGCACTTCTTTGCACTGAATCCTAGCTGCCATATTTCTGACCATTCCTCCAACCTTGCCAAGTCCCTTCTCATCCTTTCCACGCCTCCTTGTATATCAACCCTGTTGCAGATCTTTGTGTCATCTGCAAAGAGGCATACTTTTCCTTCCAGTCCCTCTGCAATGTCACTTATGAAGACATTAAAAAGGACTGGACCCAATACTGAACCCTGCGATACCCTACTAGTAACCCCTCTTTCTTCAGAGTGGATTCCATTTACAATTACCTTCTGTGTCCTGTTGTCCAGCCAATGTTTTACCCAGGCTACCCACCCTGGGACCCACTCCCAGACCGGTTAGTTTGACTATTAATCATTTGTGTGGGACTGTGTCAAATGCCTTGCTAAAGTCTAGGTAGACCATGTCCACAGCCCCTCCCTGGTCTACTACTTTGGTCACCCAGTCAAAGAAATCTATTAGATTTGTCTGACATGACCTTCCCGCTGTGAACACATGCTGCCTTGGGTCCTGTGCCCCACTGGCCTCTAGGTACTCAACTATTCTTTCCTTCAGAAGTGACTCCACCTCTTTCCCTACCACAGAGGTCAGACTGACAGGTCTGTAGTTTCCTGCCTCTGTCTTGGTCCCACTTTTGTGAAGGGGAATCACATCCACCTTCCTCCAGTCCTTGGGTACCACACCATCCTCCCATGATTTATTAAAAAGAGTTGCCAGTGGTTTCTACTAGTTTCCTTAATTCTTTTTAGAATTCTGGGTGAATTCCATCAGGACCCATTGCTTTGTCCTCCTTCAGTTTTAGGAGTTCTTGCAGAACCCTTTCTTCTGTGAAAGGACTGGGATTGACCCCCCTATCAAGAGTGCTTCTGTTAACTGGATTAGGCACCTCCCACTCCTCTTTTGTGAATACTGAGCAGAAATATTCATTCAGTATCCCTGCTTTTTCACTGTCCCCCTCTGCCCACCCACCGTTCATTCTATTCAGCCTCACTATCCCTCCCTTTGTCTTTCTATGTTCGCTGATGTACCTATAAAAGGTTTTATCCCCTTTCTTAACTGAGTTGGCTATCTTTTCCTCAGTTTGGGCCTTTGCTATTTATGACTTCACTCCCTGCTTCCTTCTGCCTTAACTGGTACAGCTCTCTGTCCTGCTCTGTGTTTCCTTATACTTCTGGAATGCTATCTTATTCGTCCTGACTTTCACAGCCACCTCTTTTGAGAACCACAGTGGCTTTTTCTTTCGTTTTGATTTATTTGCTTCACACAAAGGCTTGTTGCCTCTGTGATGGCAGTTTTGATGATTCCCCATTGTTGCTCCACACCTCCTTCTAGCCTGTTTGCTAGTGCTTTTCTGAGGCACTCTCCCATCTTGCCAAAGTCAGCCCTCCTGAAGTCCAGTACCTCACTTTGTATGGCTTGACTCTGTAGACTTGAATTAACGTGAACCACACTGTTTGATGGTCCTTGTTCCCAGATGGCAACCCACTTCTAGATCTGAGATCCTCTCACTGCCCCCATTTGAGAGTATGAGGTATAAGATTCTCCCTCACGAGTGGGTTCAAACTAGCTGTCTGAGGGCTGCCACCTGAAGGGCATCAAGAATGGCCCTGCTCTTGGATGTGGCTGCAGCAAATGTGCTCCAGTTAACATCTGGCATATTCAGGTCTCCCATCAACAGTATCTCCCCTTTCTCTGCCATTCTAAGAATGCCTTCTGTCATATCCTTGTCCATTCCCTTCCCCTGACATGGGGGTCTGTACACAACCCCTGTGCGGACTGTGGTGCCCGTTCCAGTCTCCAAGGTGACCCACAGTGCCTCCTCTCTTCCCTGTTTACTCTTTTGTTCAGTTGCTTTTATCCCTTCCTTTACATAGAGAGCTAATCCTCCCCCTCTTCTCCCCTGTAGGTTACGTACCCTGGTATGTTAACATTCCAGTCATGGTTCTCTGTGTACCATGTTTCTGTGACTGCTGCGATATCCAGGCATCCCTCTTCCATCAAGGCCACCAGCTCAGGGAGCCTGTTGCCCAGACTACGGGCACTGGTACTCATTACCCTCCATTTCCTGATGGCCTTACTCCTTTTTGTCCCATCTCTGTCCTTCTTACCTTTGTCACTTTCTCCATTTACCCCGCCCTTCTCCCTATCAACACTTCTATGTTGGTGTTTACCGCATTTACTACCGTGATTGTTTTGGGGGACTAGGATTTCCCTGCTCCTTTCCAGTGCCTCCCCTGGCTAGTTTAAATGCTTGCCCATGAAGCATTTAAACCTATCACCTAGGATCCTGGTTCCTCCTGACAGATGCAACCCATCATGCCAGTATAGGCTTGCATCACTCCAGGTGGACTCCCCAGTCCCCAATGAAGCCAATCCTCGAGCTCTACACCAGTTTTTCAACCACTGATTGAATCCCATGGTGCGGAAAATGAAAATTACGTACCTACCGTAATTCTTTATCTTCTCTTGTATCTTCACCATTCATTACTGATTGGGTTAGTGCGGAGGCGCGCACCTCTACGTGGAATTTTTTTTTTTTTTTTTTTTCGCCGTCTCGATGGCACCGTCGAGTGACGTGATTGCGCCGAGGGCGCCATTAGGTGTCGAGACCTCCTCTATCTCAGTTCTGGTAGCCGGAGAGGTGAAATAAAAGGTAAGAAAAAAGGGAAGCGAGGCAAGAGAGCCGAGGGACAGAAAAAGGAAAAGATATAAACTGAAAAAGGAATAAGCCGGTAGAGAATAGACAAAGAAAAAGGATTCCTACCCTAAGGGACCGCAGGGCCTCCTTTCCGGGGTGGCTCTAGGGGAGGAACAGAGAGAAGGAAGAGAAAGTAGAAGAAGAAGAAGAGGAGGCATGTTGAGAGGGAGAACGGTGCCCATCGAGCATTGGTTGAGAGGCTTATAGGCTCGAAAGTAACAAGGGAGCAAGAATCCCAGTTGCTAGGACTGAAGGGAGGTTCAACCGAACCACCTGAACAGATCCGAATGAGGGCAGACTCTCTGAACTCTCAACATGCCAAGTCCCTTCATCCTAGCTGAGGGCTCGTAGACTACCCGGGCAGAACCTGTTCCGGGTAGAGCGCCCAACCAGGAAGGGGACTAAGTCCCTTAGCACCCCATTAAGTGCTAACACAGTAGTGTATGGGAAAGACTATGCCTTCTCGAAGGCAGTTTTGTATGAAAGATAGAGTGGAACTCGATCAGACTCCCTAAGGCAAGGCAAGCAGACACTCAGAGCTGAGAAGTTTAATCAGCGGCTAGAAGAGCTCAAAAAATTCCTGCCAGGAGGATTCTAGACTTTGCCGAGGCCAAGTCAGAGCATGGCCTCTAGGCTGTGAAACTGCATAACCTGAAGAAGGTATTTTAGAGTCGCACCTTAGGCGGTCAGAAAGAGTTCCTCAGAATTTAGATAAAGGAACACCGTGTTCGCCTCCTCACCTTGAGGAAAAGGAGGCCATTCATTAAGAATGAAAACAGAAATTTTTTTTTTTTTTGGCATAAAGGCCAAAGGAAGAGGAAGAGGAACCAGACGGGAGGGGAGACGCACAGAAGGAGGCCACTGAGGGAAGGTGGAGAGATATAATGAATGGTGAAGATACAAGAGAAGATCAAGAATTGTAGGTAACGCACTTTCATATCTTCCCTGTCAATCTTCACCATTCATTACTGCTTGGTGAGTACTCAAAGCCCCCCTTAAAAAGGGGGTAGAACCCTGAGGGAACAAGACCCCAGCCTCCTGCTGGTGAGAAACAGAAGGGAAGACCCTGGGCTAACCTAGAGAGAAGCCTATGGGGAGAAGAGCTTAGAAGTGCCCCCTGAGGACGGGGAGACGGAGGAAGCCCTGCAGTAATCTCTCAGCTCTGGAGGAAAAGACGGGTCCCCGGAAGGCGGAGCTAATCACCCCACGCCGGGCCAGGGTGACAACCTTGACAGACGAGCCATGCCAGTCCGCCTAATGCAGATCGCTGTCCCCAAGCCTGGAAGCCACCTCATTGGCGCCATAAGATGCCCTGCTTGCGTCTTGCCAGCTCCAGGCCTATAGTGGAGAGGGCAATAGTCTGTCTGGTTTGCGCTCAGATCAGGCATTGATGC
Organism: Neoceratodus forsteri; assembly: GCA_016271365.2. Classification (NCBI taxonomy): domain Eukaryota; kingdom Metazoa; phylum Chordata; order Ceratodontiformes; family Ceratodontidae; genus Neoceratodus; species Neoceratodus forsteri. The sequence goes on from CM028129.1 coordinate 1,423,173,239, forward strand.
TAAGAGCTGAGAGAGTATCGACCACAGCCGCCTACTGTAGGCAGCGTAGGCCTGATGTGACGCAATGCAAGCCATCGCACAAGAGGAAGAGAACACTTCGCCCCAATCGCCGAACTGTAAGGAATCCTAACGGTGGACGGTTGTGCGCCAGGTGGCGGCGCCCAAAGGAGTCTCTAGGTATACCAAACCCGAGGACGGGTTGGGAAGAGTACCCAGGGATTCCAAAGGGGCACAATACCTTCATCGACAGTCTGCCGGGGCTGGAGAAGGGGCGGCTGCCAGGAACGGATAGATGCCTCCTGGAAGGGGATAGGCCAGGAAGGTACCACCAGGTGCTGGGCACTGAATTCTCCAAGGAATTCACGCGTCTCCCATTCGGTATTGTCTCGCCTAACATAGGAGATTCGAAGATCACTCACCATCCTCGAAAGGAATCGCTGATATTCAGTGAAATCAGCATCGGAGAAGATATGAGCAGAGGGTTCCTCTCCCTCAGAGGAGGGAGACGAGGATGATGGAGAGCTCGAGTGTCCAGAAGATTCCTGCGGCGGTGGGGAGAGGCAAAAGACCCGCTAATGCATATACCTGACATATGAGGAGAAGGCCGCCGCAGAACCTCTGAACTGCTCCCAGGATAACGGGCCCGTAGGACCGACATGGCCTGGAAGAGCGAGGGGTGGCTGCAGAGGCACTGAAGATGGGTACCTACAAAGAGGCAACTGTCCTCTGCTAGGGCTCTGAAATCCAGAGAAAGGAGCCCGAGCTGGCGGGATTCCGGACAACAGACCAGGTCGCAAAACGGAACCCTGAGGATGCGAAACCTGGAAGAGCCCCGAAGGGGATCCTCCCCGTGACGAACCTGGGACTGCATGGATCCAGAAGGGCAGTCTGCAGCAACGCCACTGGAGGGGACCCCAGGGTCCAAGAGGGAAAGGCGGGGCCCAGCGTTCCGGCTCCTAGCCACCCCCCCCAGGGGTGGCCGGCAGAGACCGCGATGACTGCACCCTGCCCCTCGACCCCTCAGACTCCGAGAGCACCCTCCTCCTCGACCCCAGCTGCCTCCCACCCGAGTGGCGGTAACAGCACCCGGGAGGTAGCTGTCATGAACCCCAGGAGGGAGAGCCCTCCTCCGCCTTACTCCATCGCCCCGGGACCCAGGACCACCACTAGCCTGAGGGCCCTCAGGGGAGGACAGAAGCGGGAACAGCGGGAGGGGCCCGCTGAGCCACCTAGCACCACGTGCCACCGGGGACCCCGACTCCGAAGAGTCAAGTTGCCAGGATGGGTCCACGTCTGAGTCATCGACCTCCGAAGAGGAAGAGACCAGCTGAACCACGATGCTAGCAACCCCGGGGGTCCCCGGAGAAACGGCGCCGGTGCCAGAGATGGTGCCGGATGACCCTGACCCACCCGCACCCGCTAGGCCTGGCCCTGGCTCCCCGCCGCGTCGCTAGCCCACGGGCGCTGTCCTCGCATCGGAACCCAACCCGCGCCACCGAGAGAGCCGAACTGGCCTGGCGGCGCCACGAGCGGCGCTGAAGGCAAAGTGGCGGCGCCGATCCAAACGGCGCCTGGAGGGCGGGCGTCAGGGTCCACCGTGCTGGGCCTAGCAGGCGCGGGCCTTGACACTGGGAGAGCCTGCACCTCCAGGAGGTGACTGGCCGAGGCGTGTCCCCGCTGCTGCCCCGGGAGGGACCCACGATGTTCCTCCCGACACCACGTAAAGAAGATTCTCTTCAGCAAGAGAAGAGGAGGAAGCCTCCTCCTCCACGGACTGTATAGGACCGAGAGGGGACCCAGAGGAAGGGCCTAGAGACCTTACCTGGGAATTCCTGGAGTGACGCCGTCCCCCGAAGTTCGGCGGGGCCTTGCCGATCTTGAATGCGCAGACTTCGAGGACACGATGGTCCATGGAGAAACAGGCATCGCACGTGTCCATATCGTGGTTGGGTCCCAGGCAACGGAGACAGACATCATGCCGGTCCGAGACGGAGAAATGCCGCCACAGGAGCACCGGGACGCGATAGGGCAACGCCCTGCCGATTGACACTTTGCCCTCGAACCTGACATGATGCGACTAAACAAGGCAAAAAACAGCAATAAAGCACTCGGCGCCGTCGACAGAAAATAAAAGAATGGTCTTACCGGAGGCGTCGAGTCACTGAAGAAACGAGGAGTCTTGTACGAATAACCGTTAACTATCGCTACCGGGCCAGCAGCAGGTGCAGCCTCGGCATCAGGGAGGAACAGAACTGAGATAGAGAGGAGTTCATGGCACCTAACGGCCGCTTCTCGCATGACGCGACACGTCACTCTCGAGAGCGCTGCCGTGAGCCGATTTAAAAAAATAAATAAAAAACTCCCATAGCGGGTGCGTGCCTCCGGCACTAACCCAAGCAGTAATGAATGGTGAAGATTGACACGGGAAGATCACCCTAGCCTCTCCTACGCCATAGATGGGCAACACCTCCGAGAAGGTTACTGAGCGTGCTACTTGTCTAAGGCCCCTCCCCAATTCTACAAACTCTTCCTGCACTTCTCTAATCCCTTTCTTAGCCAGGTCATTTGTCCCTAGGTGGACAATGACATCCAGCTCCTCCCTGTGCAGCTGCTCCGCAATCCTGAGGATTCGCTCCTGTCCCTCCAAGCCATGGCGCCAGGCAGGCACCTTACTCCCTCCCTCCTCCCCAGTTCTACATTCCTAACAATGGAGTCCCCCACCAGAAGTTTTTTTCCTTCTGCGGGGTCCCCTGCCACCTCCTGTGGGTCTCCTTTGTGGAGGTTCCCAGCATCCTCCTTGGGTCTCCACCAGGGTGCCTCCATAGAGGAACCACACTTTGCCAGAATGGCATAGGAATTGTGGAGAGGTACAGCTGGAGGGATGCGCCTGTTCCACCACCTTCACCCTCCCTGAGCCCACTGTGGTTCAACCGCCTCCTCTTTCTTGGCAACCTCTGAGGCAACGGCAGTGGCACTTGTGGTCCCTGGATGGACGGGAGGTCCTACAAATCCTGGCCAACTCAGCCTGAGATGAGCACCCTCCTCCTCAGCCCAGAGAGGTGCCTGCAGATGGGACAACACTGCATCCTCCAGAACGCCTCCCGAAGACTGCTGCCCACAGCCACTGCACTGCACCACTCCCATCATGTCTTATTTCTGGCCCCTTAACTGTTTGCAATCTTACTCTTTCCTCTGTTTTTCTCTCTCTCCTTACTTTCTGCCTGTGTGCCCTTTAAGCTCCTGATTGTCCTGTTCTGAGACAAGAATATCCTATATTTCTCAGTAGACCCCTTACTTGCTCAGAGGCAGACCTCCAGCAGCTAGAGGGTGCCGGAGAGCTACTCTTGCCAGTCGGTTCTTTCCAATAGCAATCACTTGTGACAGGAATGTTGACTTTTTCAGGGTCGTCGACTGCTGATACTCGCCACAGTCAGTTGTCAGCGCCAAGTTATCCTCCCCCAACTGGGCCTCCACTAAGAATGCTCTAACCTCCATCCCTTTTGTCTTCAACCGCTTCAAGTCATCACCAGCATACCATGGTGACCTGCAGCTGGACTCAGGGGACGAACATGGAAAAGTGCAAAGGAGTCCAAGGCAGCTGCTTTCTAGGCACCCTTAGCAGTTTCTTCTTGAAAGAATAAAGCAAGCAACTATTGAGTTATTTCTTTGCACAAAAGTATTTAGAAACACAGACGATAATGGCAGAAGATCATCACTGGTCCTTCCAGTCTGCCCAAGAAGTCACAAGAAACCCTGAACCTATTGTCCATACATGGTTCTAACCCACACTATCAATCCCAATGCTCCCCGTCCTACTGCTACCCGCCTGAGCAAGCACTAAACCCTGCACTTTGTCCCAGCTTTGACTGAGACCATTGACGGTTTTGGTGTACACCACATTAGATGGCAGACTGTTCCATAGCTCCACCACCCTTTCTGTAAAATAAAACTTTGCCATGTCCCTCTTGAACCCCCCCCCGTCAGTTTCCACTTGTGCCCCCATGTTATCTTTTTTTTAACCCTGTATTTATACGCCTAATCTGTCTCCTCCCTCCACTCTCTTGGACATCCTCTGTGGACCCTCCAAACCCCGCCGTGGTCTGCCCCTAGACTGCCTCGTCTACACACACTCCCGAAACCCCCGGTATACCCCCCAGGTAGAGGTCGAGAGGGAACCACTGGCGCTTACCTCTCTACAAACCAGCATACTGTGTGTGTGTGTGCGTAGATCTGGCACAGCAGAGTCTGCCCTGATGAGCCCGGAGACGTCCTAGGGAGGTGTCTTCGCCTAGGAGGGACCGAGGTGTTTTTCCGGTTTCTTCCCCCTGATGTTGGCGTGCAATGAGGGGCTATGAGCTATGAGGCACGCTGAGACGTACCTCCTGCTCCACCCCTCTGCCGACATCCACCCAATCCACTTACTGCTTCTCCACTTACCGCGCCATCCACTTGGGCTCCTCTAGGTGGCGGCATAGCAGCAGGAGCCTGCAGTTAACCCCCCCGGAGAAGGAGCGCTGCCGTCGGGCGATCTATCCTTCTCCGCTCCGGCCGACCTCTGGCGACCCGTGCTCGTTCCTGAACCCGGGTTGCCGGTGTGGTGCCAGGTGTGGCGTCCAGTGCCTCAACCCTCAGCGCCACCGGGCCGGCCTGCCCCCATGTTATCTTGATCCACTACTCATGCCAAATAGTTCCTCGCAGTTTACCTTGTTCATTCCTTTTAGGAACTTGATGGTCTCTATCGCATCTACTCCCTGTCATCTGGCCCCCAGCGAGTACATGTTCAGTGCCTTGAGACAATCCTCATAAGATCTGCCCTGCTGGCCCCGAATCATTTTGGTCACCCTATGTTGCACTGTCTCCATCCTGTCCTTATTTTTCTTCATGCAAGGACTCCAGAATTGAGCACAGTACTCCAGGTGGGACCTCACCAGTGCTCTACAGAGAGGTACTAATACCTCCTTCCTTCTGCTATCAATACCCCTTCCTGTACACCCCAGCATCCTGTTATACTGGTTTGACTGTTTTAGGGAGTCTGATGATGACCCCTAGGTCTCTTCCCTCAGAGGTCGTGCCCAGCTTTACCCCCCTCCATTCATTACTCTGTCCTGAGGTTCTTGTTCCCCATGTGCATCGCCTTGCACTTTTTGGCGTTGAATTTCAATTACCAAACTTCCGACCACCTCTCTAGCCTCTGCAAGTCTCTCTGCATCCTACGTAGTAACACAGTAAGGTCATCAGGCAAAAGAAGGCCAAGGCCCACATTAACTGCCTGCCTGTTCACACCAGGTAGCTTGCAGGAGTGACTCTGCATCCATGTATTTACCTAAACTGGCCTTGAAGCCAGCTAGTGTGTTCGATTTCACTACCACCTTCTGGTAACTTGTTCCAAGTCTCTACTTATCCTTTGCATATACCAACATTTCCTACAATCTGTGTTAAATAGATCACCACTAAGTTTGTAATTGTGGGCTCTGATACCCATTGTATTAGAATTTGATTTTAGATGAAGTATATCAGTTAGTCTGGGATTCCTTCTTGCTTTCTGTGTTATCATCATGCCTCCTCTTAACCACGTTCTTTCTACGGTGCACATGTTTAGATCTTCCAGTCTTTCTGCATAGTTTTGGTTTTTATCCCAGTTATTCTTTTTATGCATCTTTTATTTTCTCATTTTTCCCTATATTCTTTTGTGTACGAGGGTTCCAGACTTGAGCTGCATATTCAAGCTGTGGTCACACAAGTGATCTGTATAGTGGCAGCAGAATATCCTTAACTCTACTAATTATATTGTGCTTGATGCATCCTGAAAGTTGATTTGCTTTTTTAACAATCGTATCCATGTGCAAGTCCCATTTTCAGTTGTTACTAACTATTATTCTTGGGTCTTTTTCACTCATGCTGGCCCTTAATTCAGCTCCCTGGAATTTGTATTTAGTACCACCCCCCCGCCCCGGAAATCCATGGGGTTTAAAGGTCATGCCCGACTTTACTGACCAAGTATTTGTCCCAGATTTTCTTGCATATGTTTGCAGTCCTCATCAGTCTCAGTCCGATTTTTGCACCATCTGCAAACTTTACCGTCCAGCCTATCAGATTTTCATTCACATCGCTTATGTACAGGTTAAAAAGTATCCCAACTCTGATCCACTCCACTGGTCACATCTGCCCATTCTGATTTTGCCCCTCGTTTTTACCCTCTGTTTTCTATTTGAAAGCCAGCTATCTACCCGGGTGGAATACTAAGATTAACCATTTTACTCATAAGTAATTATGAGGTACTGTGTCAAACGCTTTGCTCCAATCCATGTAAACCACATCTGCTGATCTGCCCGTGTCTAAAGCCGTATTATTAGGACTAGAGAAGTTTATTAAGGCCGGCGTTGAGGTGCTAGATGCCACACCTCGCGTCATGCTGGCGACCCGGGTTCGGACGCAAGCTCGGGTTGTCAGGGGTCGGCAGGGGAGGATAGGACTGAGCATCCGGAGGACTGCTCTCCTATCCTGGGGAGGGATGTGGGTCTCCACCTCTCTGCAGTGGCCCCTGGGGACACCCGGAGGCACTGCTATAGTTGGTGCAACAGAGGGAGGGGTGCAGCGGACGTCAGCACGTTAGTGCTCAGACGTCACTGCATGTCTGCACTCCTGGGGGATTAATCAGGAGGGAAAATGGCAGCACTGTCTGCGGCAGCTTGATAGCCGCACTTCCTGAGCCCAGTGGGGCTCGCTGGTGCAGAACCAGGGCCAGTATTAGTTCCTGGCCTGGTGCGGGGACCCTTTCGTGGGTACAGCTGCATATGCTAGCTGGCCCGGGAGAGCTGCCTCCGTGGTTGTTGGGGGAAGTGGAGGGGTGGCTGGAGATAGGGCAGGTCAGTGGCTACAAGAAGAGAAAAATAGAAATAAGATAGAAAAGTTTATTAAGTTTGTCTGGCATGATCTGTTTCTTGAGAACCCATGATGACTACCATTGTCCCCTAAATTGTCAGAGGCCCAATTTTCAAGTTTTTCCTTTTAATATTCCTTCAGCCTTTTTTTGTATTTTATTTTTATTAATTTCAGTAATACACATCATAGCTACTATGATCCGTATCCATGACAGAAACCAGTACTTTAACAACTTCCGGGGGACACAGCCCCCTTAATCAGAGGATAAGTGTATCATAAATATGACGATACCACATATGGGGGAAAACAAAATATGACCTATAAAATACTGAAAGTTTGGCATGCACAGTCTGGTACCATAGATCTCTGAACCTGCCAAGTTTCGATACGGTTGGATGTACGGTTGCAGAGCTACAGAGCTTAACGACGCTCTCAAATTACGATATTTTTATGCGATTCTTTGCTTGCAACCTACAGCCCAAGTATCAGTTTGGGTGACCAGTCCAAACCTTCAGGGAACATGCAGCTGGGGTTCCCGATGTGCCTTTCAAAGATTTCGTGAAAAAAATATTAAACTGTTCAAAAGTTATTCAAAAAACAAGTTTCCCATTATAGTCAATGGGAAAAGTTAACAAACCATGCGAAAGTGTCGCAAATGCACTTTTTACTTTCGCAAATGACCCTTGTAGTGTCGCAAAATCAGCCACCTTGTTTTCAGTTGGTGGTCACAGAAATGCTTGGCATTTAAATTTGGGACCCTCTCGGGACACAATTCTTGTTGAATTCACCTGGTCAAGTCGTGAGGATGCTAGTCATGTCTTTTTTTTTTGGGGGGGGGGGAAAACACCCCAGAAATATGTTTACATTTTTGTAAAAAGTAGTGTCGCAAAGTACTTTCGCTTATGCAACACTTTCGTGATTTCATTTGCGAAAGTATCGTGATTTGCGACACTATTTTGCGACACTATGCCCAAAACAATGGGAAATCTTTGCCACCCTGCTGCAAAGGAACGGTTTGGTCTTTTGGGCCAAAATTTGGAGGGAAGAAAGCCAAGATCCCACAGATGTGCCTTTTGGTGGTTTGATGATAATATATTAGAAGGCTGCAAAGTTACAGCACTCTGAAGTTGACACTTTTTCCCATAGGATAACATTACGGCATCCGCCACGCCTTTTGGAGCCTGTATCTCGAAAATGGTTCGAGATACGTACTTTTCGTCGGAAGAATGCTTACTGCCCCCCCCCCCCCAAGTGCAAAACTAGCCTGGAAAGTCATAAATAATGTGAGATTTTACATTTTTTTCTACGTCGTACAGTTCCTGAGATACAAGGAATTTAGTATTCCAAGTGCTCATTTTCTGCTCCAAGGGCCATTATTATGCATAAATTCTTTGTATTCACTGTGTTTCTGAATGCACCTTTTTGGGGAAAAATGGGTTTGTGTCACTGTTACCATTAGCGTTTCCGCTTGCATCCATTATAGTTTGGCGTTAGCATTTCCGCTACGTCACCGTGCATTACTCCTTTATGCTACTGCTACCATTTGTGTGTTTGCCACTTAAGCGCCGTGTGTAAGCATTTGCATACGCACTTGCATTTGCATTTCCTTTACTATTTTTGTTTGCGCTTACTTTGCAGAGTGTGGAGTTACCATTTGCGCTATGCACGCACTTATGCTTCCGCTTGTGTTTCCTTTGTCGCCATCATTGGTGTTACCGTACGTGTTTGCATTTCCAATTGCAGTACCGTGACCTTGTGCATTACCATTTGCGTTTGCATACGTGCTTGCGTTTGCGTTTCTGTTTGCAACAGTGTTTCCTTTGGCATCATCATTGGTGTTACCATAACCGCTTATGCGTTCAATTGCGTTATCGTTACTGTTTGTGTCTGTTACCGCTTTCCGTTACAGCCTTAGCGTTTCCGTTGTCCGGTGTTACTATTTCCTTCTGCGTCGCTCATTACCGCTTATGCTTTTCTGTTTGGCGTTTCAGTTACCATTTGCATTTTCATTACCGTTTGCGTTTCCGTTGCCGTTAGCGTTTGCATTACCGTTTCTGTTGCTGTTCACGTTTGTGTTACCACTTCTGTTTTCATTTACGTTTGCGCTTCTGTTTCTCTTACCATTTGAATTATCGTTTCCGTTTGCATCACTGTGTGCATGCATCACTGTGTGCATTACCATTTGCGCCTGCGTTACCATTACCATTTTCTTTTATCTCACTGTTTCCATCACGGTTTGGGTTAATGTTACCATTTGTGTTTTGTGTTTGCGTGGTGCAGTGCAAAACATTATGTTTTTGCTATTTTTCTGCACTGTCTTCTGCGACACATAGTGCAGTAAGTGTGTGGTTGATTGGTCTGAAACGTGGCACGTTGAAAGACCTTTGTTCAAGGAACATGCCAGTTTTTGTTCGGTGAAAAAATGTTGTTCTGTTCCAGAGTTATTGCCATTTGAAGTTGGCCCACTTCACAGTTACAGACTGTCCGGCTGCCAGGTCTGCCATTTTAGTGCATTTTTCGGCCGCGATTTCCGCCATTTTGTGGTGGAAGACTTTTTAAAGGTGCAGAAACATAAAAATTGAATATCTCTGGAACGGTTTGGTCTTTTCACATGAAATTTGGAGGGTGCTGAGTGGATGTCCAGGAGATGTGAATTATGCTGTTTACACGTTTGAAAACTAATTTGTTATGGAGATACTGCATGACGCAGTTAACGTTTTGTGCATAGCGTTGTGCATGGTGCTACTGTCTTGAAATTGATAGCGTAGGTAGCCCTAGTGGTATGGAGGTGCCTTGCAATGCTTTGGTGTGTAAAACATTAAGAGGTGCAGAATTATGCCACTCCGATGAATGCAAAATTGGTTCCTTCCATTTCAATAACTTTTGCACCGTGTGTCCAATTTGCCTGGTATTTGGAATGCACAAAGATGTATGATAGATCTTTGATTGTGACAATTTTCCGGTTGCTGCCACTTACAGTTGCTGAATTGTGCATGTTACATTATTTGCTCATGACACTGTGTGACCATTGAACAGATGTACACACAGTGTGCTATTGTATATGTCTTCATTTACCAATTTTCATCTCAGTCGGTCATACAGTTTCTGCACAGCGAAGTGACAAAAAATCACATGGTGGGAGCGCGAGGACCACATTCCATTCACTATTTATAGTGCACATTCTCAAAAAGGAGGGGAAATTCATGGCAAAATACTCAGTTTAATGCATCAGTTAGGGTTGTTCCACAGCAACAAAAGCGAGGAAATTCAGTGTTAGGGTTGTCACCCCTTGCATCCCACGCCCCCACCAACAGGCATCGGGGTGTGCGTTGAGTCTCGATCCTAATTCTCACCCCATTCTCCTATACTACACCACCTTAGCGTCTTTACACATGGAATGTTGTGAGAATTAGGGCGGACGACCCCAACGCATGCCCCGATGCCCATTGGTCGGGGTGGGGTGCAAGAGGGACGACAACCCTAACATCGAATTTCCTCGCATTTGTCGCTGTGGAACAACCCTAACTGATGCATTAAACTGAGTTTTTTGCCATGAATTCCCCTTCTTTTTGAGAATGTGCACTATAAATAGTGAAGTAACGGCAACACAAATGCTAATGCACATGATAATGCAAACGGCAACATAAACAAGCACATATGTTAATGAAAACAGAAACACAAACGCATACGGAAATGCTAACCGTGACGCACACGGGCACAGTAACATAACTGGAAACGCAGACACTTATGGTAACAGCAACGATGACACCAAAGGAAACACAAAGAGAAACGCAAACGGAAGCACATACGCAAACGCAAATGGTAATGCACATGGTGACGCAAAACAAAACCCAAACAAAACCAGTAATGGAAACGCAAATGTTAACATTAATGCAAACGCAAATAAAAATGCAAAGGGTAATGCACACAGTGGCGTAGATGGGAATGGTAACACAAACGGAAACAGAAACGCAAGCGCATATGGAAATGCAACTGGTAACGCGCACGGTCATGGTATCGCAATAGGAAACACAAATGCTAACGGTAACAGCAACGATGACGCCAAAGGAAACGCAAACGGAAGTGCGTACGCAAATGCAAATGGTAATGCACACAGTGATGCAAAACGAAACGCAAACAAAAACAGTAATGGGAATGCAAATGTTAACAGTAACGCAAACACAAGCACAAACGAAAACGCACACTGTGGCGTACACGGGAAAGGTAACAAATGGAAATGTAGACAAGTGCGTACGGAAACGCAAATGGTAACGCGCATGGTCACGGTACTGCAACAGGAAATGCTAATGGTAACAGCAACAATGATGCCAAAGGAAACGCAAACGGAAGCGCGTACGCAAACTCAAATGGTAATGCACACAGTGATGCAAAACGAAACAGAAACAGTAATGGAAATGCAAATGGTAACAGTAACGCAAACGCAAGTGCAAACAAAAACAAAAAGGGTAACGCACACGGTGGCGTAGACAGGAACACTAATGTAAACGGTTATGGAAACGCAAGTGGGAACGCTAACTGTGACAGTAACGAAAGCGCACACCCTTTTTTCACCAACAGCTGCATACAGAAACAGTGAGTACAAAGAACGTATGCATAATAATGGGCCTCGGAGCAGAAAATGAGCACTTGGAATACTAAACTGCTTATATCTCAGGAACCGTACAACATAGAAAAAAATTAAAATTTCATATAAATGATGACTTTCCTGGCTAGTTTTGCACTTAGCCCCCAAACATTTTTCCGGCAAAAAGTCTGCATCTCAAAGCGTTTCCGAGATACGGGCCCCGAAAGGAGCAGCAGACGACATAATGTTAGTCTATGGGAAAAAGCGTCAACTTTGGAGTACCGTAACGTTGCATCCCTGTAATATTTTGTCACCAAACCACCAAAAGGCACATCTGTGGGATGTTGGCTTTCTTCCCTCCAAATTTCAGACCAACCCGTTCTTTTGCAGCAGGGTGGCAAAGAATTCCTGTTATTTTGGCCATAGTGTCGCAAAGTAGTGTCGTAAATCACAACACTTTCGCAAAAAAAATCATGAAAGTGTCGCAAGTGCGACACTACTTTGTGACACTACAGTTTACAAAAATTTCAAAAAACATATTTCTGGGGTGTTTAACCCCCCAAAAAAGACATGGCTAGCAAACTCAGGGTCGGATTAGGTGAAGACAAAAAGAATTGTGTCCCTAGAGGGTCCCACATTTAAATGCCAAGCATTTCTGTGACCACTAACTGAAAAAAAAAAAAAAATGGCTGGCTCACGACACTACTGGGGTCATCTGTGGCACTTAAAACTGCATTTGCGACAGTGTTGAACTTTTTGTTAACTTTTCCCATTGACCATAATGGGAAACTTGTTTTCTGAATAACTTTTGAACAGTTTAATATTTTTTCATGAAATCTTCGAAAGGCACATCGGGGACTCCGGCCACATGTTCCCCGAAGTTTTCAGACCGGTCACGCAAACCGTGCAACCTGTAGGCGCGAGCAAAGAATGCGCAAAAAAGTGTAAATGTGCTATGGAATGTCGCATTATAACTCTGCAACCGTATATCCGACTATTATGAAACTTGGCAGATCCAGAGATCTATGGTACCGCTCCATGCCTGCCAAATTTCAGGCAAATTCGTCATATGATGTCAAAGTTATTAAGATGCAAAATTTCGTACTAACATTAAATGGGTACTCAACCTAACTATAGTGGCACTACGCACCACTATATACATATATATATATATATATATATATATATATATATATATATACACATATACATATACATATACATATATATATATATATATATACACATACACACACACACACACGATTTTAGTAATTTAACAACCATTATGATATTCTAAAGATCGATATTAAGTTCAGAGAACCCAAATATTTAAATGCTTCACAAAGATCCACAAAGGTAGGGCATATAACCCTTCTTCTTTAGGAGATGTTAGAAGAAATATCTCACACCGGCAAATGTAAAAAGAAAAAAGTACTTATATGCATCCTTAGATCATGGAAAGTCAGTCTTCCGGCTCCACTTAGAAGAAGAATCATCAACAGCATTTATATAGTGCTTTTCATACACAGTATCCCAAAGCGCTTTACAAGCAATGCTAGACTGGTAGTGAAGTGACTGAATGTGTGGTGGCGGCCATATTGCACATCATCACCTACACACAGCCTGGATAATTGCATGAACCAGTTTATGGGAAGGGGAATACTGGCCAGGACACCGGGAATGTTCCTTGCTCTTTGTGAAGAGTGCCCTGGGTTCTTTTACTTCTACCTGGACACCCACCAGGACAACACCAGGATGGGCAGAATGGACCTCGGTTTAACATCTCATCCGAAGGACGGCACACCCCAGCAGTACAGCGCCCCCCCAATACTGCACTCGGATGGCAGCGATTTTTAGGTGCAAGTCCAATCCCGGTGTGGGACGAGAACCCACAACCTTCTGGTTCAGAGGCAGATGTGCTACCAACTGAGCCACGCTGACAACCCAGAAGATTTCAGGACAATCCAGAAACCCAGGGCTAAACTGAAATCACCTGGTCTATTCATTCACCCTCTTCGTCTTGCAATTCAAGATCCTCAGGCTCCTCCACTTATTGATCCCGGTGCTGTGTCTGGAGACGAGTGGCCCATTTCCCTGCTTCTGTCGGATCTGCAAATATCCAGACTTTGCCTTTGTAGACTATATGAAGTCTGGCCGGATAAATTATTGCGTGAGGTGCTGAGGCCTCTCAGTTTTTGCCCTGCATGTGGGTCACATAACTTATGTCTGGAAAGAACACCACTGCCTGATTATTCTGCGTTTAAGGCCCCATTTGTCTCGCCAGTCTCAGAATATGATCTCTGGTCCCCACACCATCTGTCACAACAAGCAAGGTCCTTGGTGTTTCCGAATTCTTCCGATATCCTCAGGAAGTGATCTGGTATGCTTTATAAAGAACAAAGTGGGTCAATGACTCCTCCAAAGCCAATTTCTCCCGAAACCACTCTTGGAGAAACATTAAAGGGTGATCACCTTCGATACCCTTGGGAAGTCCCAAAATACGAATATGGGAAGCTCGAGCTTGATTTTCAAGTGTGTCTAGTCTGGCGCGACACTGAGAGTTCTCTTTAATGAGTAGTGCTGTAGTTGAAGCAGATGCCTCAGTTTTCCGTTTCACTTCCTCTGATTCAATTTTTAACTGCTCCACCGTTGTTTCGACCACCTTTAGTCGTGTGCCAAAAGAGTCCATTTTAGTATTTAAATCGGACATGACCAAAATCAGCCATTGCAGCTTCACTCCAATAGACAACATGGTCTCCTCCGCACCTCCAGCCACCGTGGCCTGCACAATCGAGTTGGTCTTCCCAGGCTGCGAGGATCCAGCTTATTTACTGCCCGTTCCTCCTCCCCTATCTTTACAAGGGTTACCCATTTTGTATTTTCGATGGTGCTCTCCAAGATTCTGCAGAATATAGCACCAAAACTGTGGTCCAAATGGTTGTAAAAAACAATTATTTAGAGCTGCGACACGGAGCTGTTCTATTTTGCTGCCACTCAGCTTGGGCTCCACAGTGCCCCCCCACCCCCCAGTCTTTTTGCACACAATGCTAGTTAGGCTTATTGGGCTATAGTTTTCAACTTGCTGTTTTGACCCCTTTTTATGGTTGTGGGTGGAGCCTACAGCCTTTTGGGATCGATCGTAGCTTATAAAAGCGACTGATCGTGGAACCTTCCATTGGACTTTTGGAAGTATCCTTCTAAAAGTCCAATGGAGCTTGAAACACTCCATCATGATCGGCCGCTACGGAATAACAGCCCCACTATTTCAGCGGTTACTTCCGCATTCTGGGGCAAGAACTGTGCATGCGCGACTCACTTGCATGCGCAGTTCCGCTGGCGCCGCCATGTAGTGAATGGCAACATGCTAATTCAGTTCAACTGTCTCTCTCTCATACGTAACGCTGTTCCAGTTCTCCTCAGCTTATTCCATCTGCTGTTTCAGCTCTGCAGTTATCGGACGACACCTGCTGCCATCTACCGCTCGAACTTTTCATTTTACAAAGGTCCGGTAAGCTGTGGGGGGGCTACGGTGTGGGTAAAGTGGTAACAGGTGCTACAGAGGGGAGGAGACTGTTGCAATACAAAAGCGCACTTGCGCAACAAGAGACTTGTACCTGCTAATTCAGTTTAATTGTGTCTCTCACACAAACGCTGTTCCAGTTCTCCTCAGCTTATTCTATGTGCCATTTCAGCTCTGCTGTGCCTGCAGTTATCAGGCGACACCTGCTGCCATCTACCGCTCTGAACTTTTCATTTCATCAAAGGCTCTGGTGCCGGCAAGCGGGGGTACCAGTGCAGGTGAAGCGGTAACAGGTGCTACAGAGGGGTGGAGACTGTTGCAATACAAAAGCACACTTGTGCTAGCGACTGCCGCAGAATGGCTGCACGCGTGAGTGGCTCACGCAGGAGTGGCACAAGTCACCCTGTGTCAGGATACCGGGAGGTGGTCTCTTAAAAGTGTATGTAGTGTTGCAGTTCAGGTGTTTGTGATATAAAGACTACTTAAATATTGGGAGGTAATGAAATACACAGTGGGATGCTGAAAGTAGATTTAAGGTATATTTGCAGGAGCATCCTGTTACTTCAAGTTCTCTGAAGATACAGGAAATAACTGATTTTGAGTAAAGATAGCTAATTAGTGTTGATATTTTATATTATAGTGTTAATTTAAAGTATATGTCAGCTGTAGGCCCTAGCTTATAAAACATAAAAATAGTTATTATCCTTTTCTGTATTATTAATTTGGAATTATACTGTCTATATGAAATTGTGGTTTTTAAACTGCTTCCTGGGATATTATTTGTTTAGCTGCTGTTTCAAGACATCACAGTTTAATATAACAGGAACGGAGGGTATAGATTTGAAGGGTTATATACACAATATTAAGGGTGCCCAAGCAAGTTGGGAGGAACTGAAGCAAAACTGGGATGGTGATATAATGTTGGGAATGTTATTTTGTAAAATGGAAACCAGTTTGATACACTGGGTAACCCTGCAGAGATTTGTGCAGGCTGTGTGGGGAACAGAATAATTAGTTGGCATGAAAAAAATTCCTATTATGATAAAAATTACAACAAAAACCAACTCTATACATTCTGTAACAGGATATTAGTTATAGGTTTGTTTTGGTGTTGGGGGGGGGGATATCCATCCAAATCCTGGTCCTTTTGATTTTAAGCATAATATTGTAAATAGCACTCTGGATACAGATCTCCTGGACTCAACCATGCTTAGGTTAAATCAAGGAGGCCTGTGTATAGTCCATCTAAATGTCTGTAGTTTGCTCAAAAAAACTGACCATTTGAGGGTATGGGCCATTAAATATGGCCCTGACATTACTGTAACAACATAAACGTGGTTACATGAAAGAACTGCAGACAATTCAATTAGATTACAAGGCTATGGGACCTGGAGGAAAGACAGAAACAAAAGGGGGGGGGGCTTGTAATTTACACCTCCAACTCCTTACAGGTGACACATATTGATCAACATTTTAATTGGCAGGGCTCTGAGGTTCTGGCCTTGGAAATGCACATTCCCTTTATGAAGACTTTATTGATCTTAGGGGTACACCGTCCACCTAAATGCTCCCTTGAGGTATTTGATGCTTTACAGGATTTTCTTGGGAAGTATTTGCTTTCCCATGAAATCCTTTTAACTGGTGATTTCAATGTAGACTGGAAGACAGTGGATAATAAATCACAAAATTAAGGAAATGTCCATAAATTTAGGTATGACCCAATTGACTGAGGGAATTACTAAGGTAAACACTAGACATCCAGAAGCATCAACTACCTTGGACCTTATGTTCTCTACTGATCCAGGAAAATATGTAGATAGTGGAGTGCTCCCTGACTCCTTTTCTGACCATCAAATAATATTTGTGTAAGGAGACAGAAGTTAATAAAACAACCTGGAAAGACAATTCAATTTAGGTCCTACAAAAATTTTGATTACATCGGGTTTATGCTTGAGCTGGACACTTATAACTGGGAAAGATTAACAGCGATTCCTACAGTTAATGAAGTATGGGATCTATTCCATGAAGATTTTATGACTATTTGTAATTATTATGCCCCTATAAAATATAGGAAGGTTAAATCAAAAAATTCCCCGTGGTACAATGGACATCTTGTTAAACTAAAAAGACAGAGGGACAGAGCTTGGAGAGCTGCCAAAGAATGTTGATTGGGTCAAATACAAAAAACTTCGAAATAAATATACCATTGCACTTAGGAACAGTAGGCAAGAACACATTAATAAAGAACTGACGTCCAATTTGTCCGAGAATCCTACAGAGTTCTTTTTTTTTTTTGTTCACTTGGGAGCTTAAGCAACAGGTTGGTAGAAAAGAGGCCAGGAATTATATTTTGTTTTAAACTGAAATATTTGAATAGTTTGTTAGTGAAAATAGTTCTATGTGTTAAAAATTATTACCTTGAATTTGAACTGATACTTGGGCTGTGATATTGTAGGTTTGGGGATAGATGTTTGGCAGGGAAAAATAGAAGGTAATTTAAATGTGTTGTTTGCCTGGTGTTTGGAGGAGGGACATTAGCTGCAATTAACTTGTCTTTAAACAGGAATTACTGTGGCTTTCATTGTTCACTTGGGAGCTTAAGACAACAGGTTGGTAGAAAAGAGGCCAGAATTATATTTTGTTTTAAACTGAAATATTTGAATAGTTTGTTAGTGAAAATAGTTCTATGTGTTAAAAATTATTACCTTGAATTTGAACTGATACTTGGGCTGTGATATTGTAGGTTTGGGGATAGATGTTTGGCAGGGAAAATAGAAGGTAATTTAAATGTGTTGTTTGCCTGGTGTTTGGTAAGAGCCTGCCACCACCCTGTTTTGTGGCTTTCTTAAATACTGAAAAGCCACTGGGGTTGGGATTGAAGGGCTGAGTATTTCTGTTTGGGACTGAAATTTGAAGCAACAGGAGTTAGTGGGCCTGTGACATCATCACGGTACCTGGAGTCTGCTTGCACACACTGTTAGTGGGACTGAACACATACTGGACTGTATGTGTTTGTGAGACAGGAACTTTGTTGGTGGGGTTGAAGTGGGTTTGTAAATAACTACAGTCAGTATAGAGAGAAACTGTACTCAGGGAAAGGGACTGAGAAAGGGGTGTGCTATTATAAACAGAGGGATAATCAGGGTGGCCATATTCCACCATGGCAGGCATCTTGGAGGGTTGTAGGCTGCACAGGCTGTGGGATGGCAATAATTCTAAATTGGGCCTGGAGGAGGCTGCCCACTCTGTAGACAGCTATCTTGTATCCAGGGTGAGGTATATTGGTTAGGGTAAGCTGTGGGAGCTGGGGGGTGTCCAAGGATAAGGTGAGGATATGGGCAGCAGAAGGGTGGGGCTGAGGGAGGCTGGGGCAACGCTCTGAAATTACAGGACATTATGCTACAGCAAGCAGAAGGGGGGATATTAGGGACAGAGGACCCTTAGATAGGAAGTTGATGCTAAGGGAAAGCGTACAGGGTGAAAGAGTCTGAATTCAAGGAGACTGGAGGGGAAGAAGTCAGGAGGGGCTGTTGTGCGGAAGCCTAAAACAACAGACTGTGGGAAGAGAGCTCCTAAGGTGAACAGTGCAAGAGAGGAAGAAGAGGTCGGTTTAGAGATGCAGTCAAGAAACTCGGGTTACTTGATGGAGGCTGACATAGAGTGTCACAATAAATTTGAGATACTAAGCATCCTAGAGGGAGGAAGGGGTTGGTGAAATGAGGAAACTTATACAGAGGCCGGAGGGAGTCAGATACCCATAGGGCATCACAGAACAGCTATGGAAAGGATAGACATAGTCCCAGAGGGAGAGGGAAACATATATGTTAAGCAAATGGGGAGATACACATATTCCAGACATGAGGGAGGAGAGCATGATTGGAGGAGAACTGGGAGACAAGGAGGTGGGAGAGGAGCCCCTTAGCAGGAAGGTCCCGAGAGCACCAAGGATGGGGGCCCTAGCTAAAGGGGACCCACAGAGAGCCTCTGGAGACAGAGGTACTATTACAAGGGGAGGATGAGGGTGCGGAAGGGAAACCATCAGAGCCAGGATAAATGGTTCCAGATGAGAGAGGTTAAAGGGACACCTATTCAGAGGGGTTTGAGTTAAGTGGGCAAAATAGCAAGGAGGCAGAAAGTGGAGGTGACAAGGGGTCTCTAATAAGGCAGGAAGACTCCCATGAAGTCGCGATCATGAATAAAAGGAGGGGAGGGCTGAGAGGGCATAGTGGAGAGTAACCATAAGGATGATGGCGGTGTTAAGGTTCTGTTACTGGGAGACTTCACGATGATTAAAAATTTATCCATTAGGAGGGACAGGGGGATGGATGCCATAGCCAGGTGAAGGTAGTGAGTATCTCTGGGCTGACAGTGCACAGAGCAAAGTTCATGGTGTGTAAATGGTTAGGGATTGTGGAGAGAGCCGGTTTCCTGGTGCATTTGGGAACTAATGATCTAGAGGAAATAGCATTATGGAAATCAAGCAAGGTTCCAAGAACTTGCCAGAGTCTGTCGGGATAATGGATGCAACATTTTCCGGAATATTGCCAGTACCAAAGGCCTCAGTGGAGAAAAATGACTCACAGAGGTTAATAAATGGCTCAGGAAGTGGGGTGAAGAGAATGGTTGGGGTGTTAGGGAACTGGAATGAGTTTGGGAGGATAAGGGACTATATGCCAAGGACAGGTTTCATCTTGCCCCATTAGGGAAGGAAGTCCTTAAACAGGGGATGGCTGACTACATACAAGAAAGGTGGGGTTTAAACTTGTAGGGGAAGGGATAAGGGAGGGGCTGACCAGAAGCCCTCCTCCAGATGAGGGAGTAGCCTTCAAGCCCAAGGGGAGGGGAAACAGACTGGAGGTGGAGGTTTCAGGAGGAGCAGGGGAGGATGGAGTATAAGGAATCTGGGTGGGGTTTGACAAAAGGATCAGGGATAAGGGGTGGGGTTAGTGTTAGTAAATGCCAGGAGCTTGGGAAACAAGTTGCCAGAGTTCCAGGCCATGCTGTTCGGGGGGTGGATGTGGGGCAGTCACGGAAACGTGAGCCAACAAAACCATGACTGGGACCTAAATGCAGGGGTACACTATGCTTAGGAAGGATAGAAAGGAGGCAGAGGGGTGGAGTGGCTATGTTCATTAGAGATGACATAGAAATTGCTATGGTAGAAGAGGCAGAGGAAACGTGGAGCCTTATGGGTCACCTACGATCCCCAGCAGGAGATAAGGTCAAGCTGGGAGTAGCATATAGGCCCCGGATAAGGTGATGTTCTAGAGGATGGTTTGCTGGACAACATCATTGCCCAGTGTGGTCAAAGGAAGGAGTGGGTGTTGATGGGGACCTTAATATGCCAGGTACTAACTGGGGAACCATGTCCTCTAAGGTGGCCAAGGAGCAGAGGCTGCTGGATGGCTTCCAGGATGTGTTCTTAACACAGCATGTGATGGAGCCCACAAGGGAGGGGCATGTCCTGGATGTGGTTCTGGCAGATGGGGATCTGGTAAGGGACATGGTTGTACAGGACCCCTGACTGGGAGTGACCACAATACTGTCTGGTTTCAAATAAGCATTGGGGGTGGGGTGGAGATCTAGGACACTGCAGTGGACTTCAGGGAGCAGACTTTATGGGCATGGGAAATATTCTCAAGGATCACTTGAAGGGATTACCTCAACAACAAGTGTGGAAAGGAGATGGGAGGTCAAAATCAGGGACTTCATGAGGCAGTCAGGATCTAGCTAAGTTGAAGCGTAGGAGCAAGGTCACATAAACCATGCTGGTGGTCCAGTGGGGTCCAGGTAGCAGTCAGAGAAAAGGCGGCTTACAAAAATATAAAACAACAAGAGGGATAGGGATAAGAAATGTACCAGCTTGCATCTAGAAAAGTCACCCGATGGTGGGGAGCAAAGTCCAGTAAAGCAGCGGCTGGCACAGGATACATGGAGGGGCAAAGGGTTCTTCGGTACATTGGGGAGCGGAGAAAACTAAGGGCCATCTCAGCAGATTGAGACTGAAGGAGGGTGGGTGGAAGAGGCGAGGACCAGGCAGAGGTATTTAACAAGTACTTTGCCTCTGTGTTCACTAGGGAGGGGATGGATATCTACAAAGCAAGGCACAAAGGGATAGAAGCGGCAGGAGCGGATCAGGGAGCAGCAGAAATGGAGCAAAAGGAGGGAAAGGTACCCAGGGTGTCACATCTGGATAAGGATAAAAAGACCAGTAAGGTGGAGGGGACGGATGATGCCATCCCACCAAAAGGGTGTTGGTTTGCCCTCAAGGCCCTAAAGAACAAATCTCCCTGGGCAGGGATGGCATTCATCAAGAAGTACTATGGGAATGGTGGACATACAGGCTGCACCTGGCGGAGCTTTTCAACAGGTCACCAGAGACAGGGAGGGTACCTAGGGATTGGCGAGAGGCACATGTGGTACCAATCCATAAAGGGGGTCGAAGGAAGTACTGGAAACTATAGACCCATCAGTTTAACCCCTCGGTGGTGGGAAAATAATGAGAGTATACTAAAGGAGCGATTGGGGGTTTACTTGGAGGAGGTGGGAGGTCTGGATGATCGGCAGCATGGGTTTGTGCCAGGTAGATCATGTCAAACCAACCTTGTGGAGTTCTATGAATGGGTAACATCAGAACTGGACAGGGGTAAGCCTGTGGATGTATTATTCTTGGACTTCAGCAAGTTTGACTCTGTCCCCACAATGGTCTGGTGGAGAAACTGATGGGGTTAGGAGTAGGCCCTTGATGGCTGAGATGGATTGAAAACTGGATAGCTGACGACTCAGAGAGTAGTGGTCTGTGGGAGCTCTCGAACCTACAGAGGTTGGTAGTGGGGTACCACAGGGCTCAGTCCTGGGTCCAATCCTGTTTAATGCATACATATCAGACATCAGGATGGTATAGAGTGTGAAATGAGTCTCTGCGGATGACTCAAGATGGGAGCAGTAGTTGAGGAGAAGAGGGAGGTTGGCCCTGAGGACCTGGACACCCTGAGCTGGGCTCACAGCAAATTAAATTTCAATATCACCAAGTGCAAGGTGTTGCATCTTGGTAGGAAACCCCTAAACATGTACACACCCTGGGAGGGAGGTGCTGGAAGCCTCAACAGGGGAAAAGACCTAGGGTCATGGTGGATACATGTATGAATAACACTGAGCAGTGCAGGAGAGCAGCTAGAAGGCAAACAGGATGTTGGGATGCATCGTGAGGGGATCACCCTGGGAGCAAGGAAGTGATTCTGCCACTGTACAATGGACTGGTTAGACCACCATGAGTACTGTGTACAGTACAGAACCACACTTGAAGAGGGACATACAGCTCCTGGAGAGGGTACAGAGGAGGGCAACAAAAGATGATCCGAGGCTAGGATTTGACTACGAGGACAGACTTGAGGAGCTCTGCCTGTTTTCATTGGAGGAGAGAGAGACAGGGGACATGATTGAGGTCTTCAAGTACCTCAAGGAATAAATAAGAGTAAACATGGAGGGATCTTAGACTAAAGCAGGGAGGCATCACCAGAGGGCATGGTTTGAAGTTGGAAGGTGGAAGGGTGAGGGGAAAGAGGAGGAGGTTTTCACTGAGAGGGTGGTGGACCCTTGGAATGCTTTGCCTGGTGAGCTGGTTCAGAGATCCACAGTGGAGCTTTAAGAGAGGGTGGGACAGACACAGAAAGTGGATGTATCAGATGATAGCCTGTCCGGGGGGTGGGGATGGATGATAGGGGTTTCTGGAGCACAAGGGATGGGAGGGTCTCGGCACCCAACTAAGGATCTAGGTTCGAGCAGACTTGATAGACCATAAGGCCTAATCTGCTGGCAAATAGTATGTTAGTATGTATGTTAGTATGTAAACCATGAAATAGCTAAAGGGGGCACAAACAATGGATTACCCTGAGAACTTTGAAATAAACGACACTCAAATTCCCTTGGGCCCACAGGTGGTGGATAGTTTTAATAATTATTTTGTAACCATGGGTACATCACCTCTTCCTCAAAATTCTAATAAGGTTTCTATATCTAATATACCACAAGAAAAAATTACTCACCTTAGTAATTGCTTTTCTTCTCATGGAGTCTTGCTATATTATAACAATAGCAGTCAGCCACTGCAGCTGAACTGCCCCGGAGAGGAAGGAGTTAACTCCAGAGGATCTGGAGTACTACAGCGCGAGGGCGCTGTGCCAAAGCTCTATCTGGCCAGTTTCAAATTAAACTGTCAGATCTTTACGAAACTAACACTAAGCAACAAGTCTGTGGAAAGCTCTACACTAGCCAAATGGCTACCTACAGTAGTAATAACAACAATATAAACAACAATAGAACACACCAATATACAATAACAATGAATAATGGTATTATTATTATTAGTTTCCCCTTGACAAACACCATTAGGACCCCCCTCCCCAAAGACTCAAGTCCAGGAAGGGCCAATATAATACCTAAACGAACAACCTAGTTCCCTAACCCTAAAAGAAAGAGGGTAAAGGGAAAAACTACAATGGCATGACACAGTGCTTGCACTAATTTGCCACCCCTACCCAAGTAGAAGTTCTGAGGAGGGCAGGAGGAGGTGGTTATAATATACCAAGACTCCATGAGAAAAAAGCAATTACTAAGGTGAGTAATTTTTCTTCAAACACCATGAAGTCTTGCTTATATACAATAGCAGATACACAGCAGTACCTCCATGGAGGAGGTCAGGACCTCTTAGGAAATAGGCTCTGAGCACAGCTATCCAAAGTGAGCATCTCTCCTGGACTGGACATCCAGGAATAATGCTGGTAAAAGTGAACTGTCTTCCAGGTAGCAGCTTGACAAATTTCCAGAATGGGAATGTCTCTAGCAGCCGCTAGAGGCATGGCTAATACCCTGGTGGAGTGGGCCCTCAGTCCTGAGGGGTTCTCTACCTAGTTTTTGGTAACAAAATTGGATACAAGAGACAATCCACCTTGCAATTGTCCTCTTAGTGGCAGGTTTCCCTTGCCAACCTCGCCATAAGTAAGGAAGAGTTGGAGGATTCGAACCTGTGACCCTTGGTGCGTTCCCAAATAGTAGCTTAAGGCTCTTTTGGCGTCCAAGCTGTGCAGTCTCCTCTCACCTGAGGAAGAATGCTCAGTGAAAATACTGGAGAGAGATGGATTGGTTCAGGTGAAAATCTGAAACCACCTTAGGCAAAACTTTCTATTAGTCCTGAGGACTACCTTATCTCTGTGGAAAGAAATAAAATCTTCTTCCACTGACAGAGGCCTGTAATTCACTTATCGTCTGGCAGAAGTGATAGCCACTAGGAAAACAGTTTTCCAAGTTAGATACTTGAGCTCTGCTGAGGACAGAGGCTCAGGAGGTTGCATAACTGAGCAATGCAAACATTCAGGTCCCAGGCAGGAGCTGGTTCCTGAAAAGTGGGGTTAGTATGAGTAACCCTTTAAAAACTTGGAAAACACAGGGTGAGAAGAAGGAGGCAGGCTTCCTTGCTGACACAAAAGCAGAGACAGCTGCCAGATGAACCTCAAGGTAGCTGGCCTAAGGCCTGGGAATTTAAATGGACCAAATAGTCCAATAAAATGGGAAGATCAGCGATTCTGGAATAATCTGCTCTCAGAGCACCAGATGGAAAACCTCTTCCACTTAGAATTGTAAGTGGCCCTAGTGGAAGGCTTCCTTGAAGCCTTTAAAATATCAGGACACCGAGAAAGGTGTAAATCAGCAAATTCTAACTCCTCAAGAGCCAGGCCTTGAGATGGAGGGTTTGAGGTCCGGATACCACACTCTCCCTGTGTACAGGCCAGCAAGTTGTGGACTCTGGGCAGGCTCAGGCAGGGTGGACTGTCAAGGACAGAAGCAGAGGGTACCAGGCTGTCTGGCCCAATCTGGGGCAATCAGAATCACTTTGCAGGGTTGAGATCTGATTTTCACTAGTACCCTGAAAAGAAGAGAAGGAAAGGCATACAGGAACTTCCTTTCCAGTCCAACAGAAAGCGTCCAGGGGACTGAGCCCAGCACTGGAGGCCTGCAACAAAATAGAGGAAGTTGGTGGTTGTCTGGGGCTGCGAAAAGATCTATCTGAGGGTGCCCCATCTGGCAAAGACAGACCCCAGCACCTGTGGATTCAGAGCCCATCTGTGATGGCCCTGAGAAATTCTGCTGAGGGCATCCGCAGGGACATTGTCCTTCCTGGGAGGTGAACTGCTATCAGGGAGGTGTTCAGGGAGTAGGCCAGAGACCACAACTTCATTGCTTCGGTGCACAAGGCTGATGACCGAGTGCCTGCTTCGTTGATGTACCACATTGTGGTGGTGTTGTCTGTCCTGACTTGAACCACTTTGTTCTGGACAGAAACTGAAAATACCTGAAGAGCTAAAAAGACAGCTCTGAGTTCCAAAAGACTGATGTGGAGCAGAGATTCCTGAGGAGACCACACTCCCTGAGTGGACAGGTCGCTCAGTGAGCTCCCACCTAACAGGGAGGCATCCGTGGTGAGGGTGAGAGTGAGGAAATGGGAATGAAGGAACCCTTGTTTTAGATTGCTTGGTCCTGCCACCAGTGGAGGGCCAGGATCAGAGTTTGAGTCACTGGGACCAATTTGGAAAGGGGTCCTTCCTTTGAGACCAATAGGCCTTCAAATGGAACTGAATGTCCTCATCTGGAATCTTGCTCCTTGCACTACAGCTGTGGAAGCAGCCATGTGCCCCAGGAGTTGCAGAAAATGCCTTGCTGGTCGAGAGACTCGCAGGGTAAAGGAGGATGCCAGGGCAATGAGTCTGTCTACCCTTTCCGAGGGAAGAAATGCCCTGGCTAACTTTGTTTCAATTCTGCACCTATGAAAGTTAGGACCTGAACTGGTTCCAGAACTGACTTTGGTAAATTGCTGAGGAATCCCAGGAAGTGAGAAGCTGCTGGGTGACTTGCAAGTGGGATTTCACCTGATCTGGAGACTGACCCACAATGAGCCAGTCGTCCAGGTGAGGCAAACACAGCCCACTTGTGTTGTTAAGTGAGCCACTACCACAGCTAGACATTTGTGAATACCCTTGGCGCAGAGGTAAGGCCGAAGGCATTGCCTGAACTGGTAGTGGCCTGAGGGCAGTTCGAACCTGAGGTACTTTCGGTGAGAAGGCCTGATCAGAACATGAAAATAGGCATCCTTGAGGTCCAGGAAGCTAGCCAGTCCCTGGCCTTAGAGAAGGCAATATCATTGCCAGAGTCAACATTTTGAACTTTGGTTTCAAAAGATGCTTGTTCAGGTACCTTAAATCTAGAATGGCGCCATTCTCCTGTCTTTCTTGGGTAAGAAAGTATCTTGAATATAGCCCTTGCCCTGATGGCAAGGAGGGACCCTTCCACTGCTTTGCAGTCCAGAAGAGAAGAAACCTCTGCTTCCAAAGCAAGGGCTTCTGAAGAGTTGCAGGTGGAAAATGTCTGGCTCTCATCTTTGGAAACTGTTTGAAGCTGAGAACCAGACCCTGGCTTATACCTCAGAACCCATCTGTCCGAGTTAAGGACAGCCAGTTCTCAGCTGAAATAAAGCCAACCTGCCCCAATGGTACAGGAGAATCGGCCCTGGGCACCCCATCAGGGTGCCTGCTTAGCAACAGCCTTAGGCTGAGGGAGGGGACGGTTTACTTGTGCCTCGTCTACCCTGCCTCTGAAGAAACCCCTCTGCACAAAGCAGAGGAGGCTTGAAATTGGTAAAAGGCCTGTGGAAAGGCCTGCCCCTACCTCTGGGGCGTGCCTTTGTGGAGTGGCATGCCTCTCCTTAGCCTGGCACTTTGTAGGTAGTTCTGTATTCATCCATCTTTTCACATAGTTTTCTGTTTGTTCCCCAAACAGAGAATTTCCTAACGAGAAAATCCATAGCCTTTGACTGAGTATCCTGGGACAGATTACTGCATCTGAGCCATGCCAACCTCTGGAAAGCTACAGAAGTGGCCATGACCCTAGAGGAGACATCATTAACATCAACAGCAGTATGAAATTGAACTTTAGAGGCTTCGATGCCATCAGCAGCACCTGTTCCAACTCACTAGCCAGCTGGCCATGGGCCTGCTTGGCTAACTACAAATATTGTGTCCCATCTGGATTTCTGATATCTAGCTACATAAGCCATATAATTTGCCTGCCTGAGTCCCAAAGAGCTGCCATATACTGTTTTTCGCCATGGCATCAATCTTCCTGGAATCCTTATCAGGAGGATGTGAGGCCAGGGAATATAGCCTTGTCACAGGCTGCAGCTTGTACCACACCTACATGACTACACTGTTCAGTGAGGAAGTCTGTATCAGAGCCTGACAAAGAATACCTTCTGTCCATTTTTATCTACAGGAGGGACAGAATGAGGATTTTTAAAATCTTTGTTGTTTGCTTCCTAAATGACTTATGCAAAGGAATAGACAACCTCCTAGACTCTGGTATATCCATCATTTCTACAAAATCAGGCTCCTCTTGCTCATCCACAGCCTCCTCTAAAGGAAGCTGGAGGGTTTCTGCAACCTTTTTGTAAAACATAAAATGAGAAGGGGACTCGGACAGACTAGGAGGAGATTCTAAAGGTCTGTCTGGAGAAATGTCCGGTTCAATGGGCACGTCCAGACCCTCCCAGCCACACATATATTGATCAAATTCCTCCTCCCCCTCCTGTGGTTCATAAAATTCCTCAACATCATACTCCTGAACCACTGGAACTGAACGAACCAACCACTTCAAAACGTTAAAATCAGCAAACCAATCGGTTCAAAACCGAACCGATAACTGAATTTCCACACAGACTTTAAATTTGTACATACGGTTTACCGATGAGCTTTTAACGAAATGGGTAAAATAAATACTTTTGCGGTTCAAATGAACGAAAAATAAACGCTGAACCGAGAATGAACCGAGCTGGAAGGAGCTGATCTCCGGCGACTGTTCAGTGGGCAGATGTAAAGAATCTGACAGTTTCATTTGAAACTGGCCACATAGAGCTTTGGCACAGCGCCCTCGCGCTGTAGAACTCCAGATCCTCTGGAGTTAACTCCTTCCTCTCCGGGGCAGTTCAGCTGCAGTGGCTGACTGCTATTGTTATAATATAGCAAGACTTCATGGTGTTTGAAGATACTATTTTCCAAGTGTCCAAGGGTTTTCAATTTGCTCAAATAACCCCAATAGATGTACAAAGGGAATTATTAAAAATTAATATAAGGAAAGCTGGAGGATTAGTTGAAATTCCTAACATCTTATTTAAATATGCAGCTCCAGTTATATCATATCCTTTAGCATTTATTTTTAATAAGGTTATTCAAGATGAGCAATTCCCGGATATGTGGAAAAAGGCCAAGGTAATCCCTATATTCAAATCTGGACCAGAATTTAATACAGAAAATTACAGATCAATTTCTTTGTTGCCAGTTGTTGCTAAAATATTTGAAAGATTAATAGCGAAACAGTTGCTAGATTTTCTGGAAGCAGGTAAGATCACAAATAAGCATCAATCCAGGTTTAGACCACAACATGGTACTACTTCAGCCTTATTAAGGGTTACAGGCGACATTTCTAAGGCGCTGGACGGGGGATGTCGGTGGCAGCAATTTCTGTTGATTTGTCAAAAGCATTTGACACCCTAGACCATGCCACCCTCCTGTCCAGATTACAAGCCCCGGGGTTATCCATGCGGGTGGCAGAATTATTTCATACATATGAGTGGTAGAAAACAACAGGTAGTTATAAATGACTGTGCATCAGAATTTTGAACGATTATTTCAGGAGTACTCCAAGGATCTATTTTGGGGCCTATTCTTTTCAATCTATATATGGATAGTTAACCTGTCTCATTTGGGGGTTGGCTGGCATTTATATGCGGACGATACTATTATTTATTCTGAAAGTACATCTGTTCTGATGATTGAAATTACATTTCAGGATGTGTTTATAGAGCTTCAAAATTTTCTTTTGGAGTCTAAACTTATTCTAAACCCCCAAAAGACTCAGGTTGTACTGTACTCAAGAGACAAAAAAGGCTAGGACTTCAGAAGTCCCTCTAAGGATCAGGACTTTGGATGGTGTCACCCTCCAGCAAACTCGGAATTATAAGTATTTAGGGCTGTATTTGGATAATGCTTTGAAATGGAATATACATGTGGATTATGTGTTAAAAAGGTGGAAAAATGTTTGGGGGCCTTACATAGAATTAAAGGGTGTATGTCCGAGGATATTAGGAAACATGGTCACAACATTAGTGCTCCCTCTTTTGGACTATGGGGATATAGTCAATATGGGTGCAGCAAATATAGTATAATCCAAGATAGATGTGATGTTTAATAAACTGGCTAGATTTATTTTAGGAGCCCCGAGAATGACCCACAGACAGCAATTATATGACTTGCTGGGATGGATTTATCCTAATGACAGGAGGGTATCTCATGTATTCAATTTTATGGTAAAGTGTAACAAGGGGGGAGGTCCCTGACTATAAATTGGATGAACTACAGGTTAGGGAAATTAAACCAGGACTACGTTCTGCGAATAGTATTGAATATATACAACCCAAAATGAGGACAGAATTTGGTCGAACACATTTTTTCAATGGGGTCCCCAGATCTGGAACACCTTGCCACATGATTATAGATCTTTAACAATTGGTGAAATTAGATCCTGGTTCCAATGAGAGGCTATCAGGAATGTTAGAGAGGGAATTACCTGATGTTCAAAACATTGGAAAATTTACCTCCTTGCTATTTACATCCATAGACACGTGAAACTGAAAGTGCAATAACGTCTGTTATTTTTAAATTTTTTTTCATGTTCTTGTGTATCAATTTGTGTGTTGTAGCTTGTATGTTTTATTATGATGTACTGATAGTTTAATGTATTTGATGTTTAGTGTTTAATTTTGTAACTATACTGTGTTTAATACTGGATACAATCTAGGGCCTCACTGGAAATGAGCTTGTCTCAGTCGAGTTGTACCTATTCACTGTTATGTATAAGTTGAATAACATTTTTACTACTACTACTACTACATGCCATTCACCACAACTATGCAAGCGCGAGTGCTGCGCAGTTGCGTCATCACCACCATCTTTCGGATGGCACTCCTCCCACTGCTGCTGTCCTCCCCGCTCCCTGTGTTCCCCATCCCGGTGCTGACAACGGGGTGCCCAATCTCCCCCAACTCATGTGGCACACTGGGAGCCAGCCCAAATGTATGTGGTCCCCGTGCCAACATCGGGGTGCCTGATCCCTGTGTCAGCATTATGTCCCTCCACCTCATGTGGCACACTGGGAGCCCACCCCAGTGTGTCCAAATGTATGTATTTTTTTTTTTTTTTTTCTTTTTTTCCCGTGCTGACAACAGGGTGCCCAATCCCCATGTCAGCATCTTCCCCCCCAAAACTCATGTGGCACACTGGGAGCCCACCCCAATGTGCCCAAATGCATGCTTTCTTTTCTTTTTAGTTATATCTTTCTGCTTTGCTGGCTTTGTCTCCAGAGGGAGCCCCCAGCCCCGTCTCGTGGCATCCACCATCTGGCAGTGGCCCGGCCCCGGGGCTTACCCCCCCCCGACGAGGCTGGCAGGGTTTCCCAACCCCCAACGGAGATCAGATTCAGAAGGCCAGAGCCGTGGCTGGTCGGGCGCAGAGCCTGCGAGGCGCCCTCCAGCATTCAGCCGCAGCAACTTGGTTTCCTGGATTTTCTCCCCAGGAGTCGATGTGTGCAATGACGCCTGCAGAGAGGAGTCCGCATGCACTCCCTTCAAGCGTCTGCCCGACTCCTCCCTCTTGTACGGCGTGGCGCCCTGTCCCCCAGTTTCTGCTAGGAAGCAGATAGGCGTCTGAGAACCCCCCTCCCCAGAGAAGGAGAGCAGTCCGTCGGACGTTCAATCCTTCTCCGCCCCTGCCGACCTCCGGCAGCCTGTGCTCGTTCCTGAACACTGGTCGCCGGCACTGCGCGAGGCAAGGCGTCCAGCGCCTCAGCCCTCAGTGCCACCGGGCCGGCTGTATGCTTTCTTTTCCCTGTAAATAAAGAAACCATCCCCCGACTTTTTTTTCCCCTGTAAAAAGGAAAACGGTCACTCGTCATTGCCCCAGCACCCCCTCACCCTCCCACTGAGCACCCACCTCCCCACCACACTCATCTCTGGAGGTCGGTGCTGTCATCTTCTCTGGACCAGGACATGTCTGCGCTCTTCAAAGCCAAACCGGGAACTGAAGAATCAAAGGTAAGCGCCGTATAATGGCAATCAATGAGGCTTTCAACTTAGGTTGATAAATCTGCCATCTTTTGGAATTTTGGCCCCAAAATTTCAAAATGGGGTTCTTGGGACCCCACCTTGTGAACACTGTCACTGTCATTTTGTTACTCAGTCCTGAAAGGTGATTTCATGGTCGCTGCACGGAATCACCTTTCGAGACTGATTAATGAAACGACAGTGCCACTGTTCATGAGGTGGGGTCCCAAAAAGTCCATGTTGCAAATCTGGTGAAAAAATTCCACAAAATGACTGTGTTACGAGCGTGCATTGTGCAGTTTCTATGCACATTCCTAACTTTGCCAATTTTTAATATTTTCCCTCCAGATTTTCAACATTGCAATTTTCACACCTCATATTAACAGTACAGCTGTCATTTCACATCCTGCCGGGGAACGCAGGTTTTCGCACCTGTGGCACAGAATGTCATGGTCGCTCTGCGAAATCACCTTTTGGTACAAGTGAACAAAATGACACTGGCACTCTTTATGAGGTGGGGTTCCAAAAAGGCCATGTTGAAAATCTGGTGCAACACCTCCAAAAAATGGGCAGGTTACACCCAGGCGTTCAATATTTTCTACGCACATGTGTACCTTTGGTCATTTGGCAGTTCGTCACAGCTGCATCTGCTCTGGCTACAGCTTGTTGTGTATAGGTATAATAACTTTAGCATACTGCCAGTTGCAAGGGACTTTGCCTGTGTTAACTGATTTATTTATGATTAAATGATACTGGTCCTGAAAGTTGAGCAGCTGTTTCCTTAAGAATTCTGGGGCCAATGCCACCGGGTCCCAGTGATTTGTTAATTTTAAGACTCATTAGTCTTTTATACACATCTTTTGTTAGATATATCCACTGCCTCACCTTTTATGGGATCTACAGTTGTCCATGGACTTTTTTTTTGTTGAAAACAAAGCTGGGAAAGTTATTAAAGGTGGCTGCCCTCTCTCTGCCTATAGTTATTTTGTTATTTATCATCAGTGGTCCTACTGTGTTTTCAGTCTTTTTTGTTGTTTATATTAAAGCAGAACTGCTTGTAGTTCTTTTACTTGTGTAGCCAATTTCAGCTCCGTATTACTTTTCTTATGTTTCCTAATAATGGATGTACACTTACACTGTGTTCTCTTATAGTCAAGTAGGACTCGATCATCATTACTAAGTATGCTTTGGTTTCTTATGTAGTCTTTTCTTTTTAACTGATTTCACAATTTTTGTGTGTCATCCACTTAGGCGTTATACCTTTATTACTATATTTTTGCCAGCTGGGAATATATTTAGTACTTATTCAGTACTCAAGTTATTATTTTATTTTTAAATAATTCCCACTGTACTCTGGCTGTTTTATTCTTAAAATCTAGTTCCCAGTTCCAGACTGCCGGCTCATTTCTCAAGGCTGCAAAGTTTGCGCGACTGACATTTATGACTGTTGATACCCCTCTTTTCTTTATAAAACTTCTACCGATTTTAAATTCTACCACACAGTGTTCACTGCTCCCCAAGGATTCTCTTGGATTGCACTTTGTAATTAGTTTGCGTGAATTTGCATTACTTCCTAACCCCCTCCTTACTGTCTACCCTGCGACAGAGCTTAGTGTCATTTGCAAAGAATGACAAGTTTGTTTTATTAAAAAAAAAAAAAAGGAAACATATTTTGCACCTTCAGTGCCACCTAGCTTTACAATTTCTCAACTGGTAATTTTTCAGCACAGCTCTGTTGCCTTTTTTCCAGTTTACATAAGGTAAAATACGCTCCTAACTTCTCTAGAACAGTTGTTGCTCAAAAAAAAATCCCCAAATCCCAAAAACTTTCTTTAAGCGCCTTTAAGGATTAATATAACATTCTCTAACATTCTTCCTTAATCAAAGACACCCCCCACCCCAACATGTTGCGGCCACTGCAACTACGGCCTTTCTTCATCTCAGAAGGTGGGCAGGCGGCTACCTTCACAGCTGACACCAAAGTCTCTTTGGTTGGCTGGCAGACAGTGTAAAAGTACTGAGCGTCTTGCACTTCCCCCCACCCCTTTGGGAGTTAAGCCGCTCATCTCTGTGACACATATGGCCCCAGAGTTGAATTCTGGGACTCATAATTAATTCCCAGTTTTGTAGGTATCAGTACAATTGGCTGTCAAACTGCCAGCGGGCTGGGATGCACACTTACTCATGGTTGTCAAAGTACTCACTGGAACATACATGTTGTGAAAAAAGTATTTATTCAGTATTACTGGCAAAAGTTAAAAGGACTACACGAAGGAGAAAAGACTCCGCAAATTTTTATCGAGTTTCTCTTCCACTTCCACAGAGAAATGTTGGGAAGTCTTTTCTCTGGTGTGGAAACTTTTAAAACCCTGCCAGTAATACCAAAAGAGACACTTTTTTCGCAAAATGTGTTTTGGTGAGTACTTCCTCACTGCAAGTCAACCCCTCTTTTTTTGTGCTTTGGGCTGCCAGTGTCGGTAGCATGGGCTGCACCTCGGTGACTGTATGGTGTGTATTCCTTTCTATATCTTGACTGCGATATGGGCCGGCCTGAGTTTGTGGTTTTTAATGTCTACCTATGGCGAACAATACTTTTTGCAATGCTTCCTTATGATGTACTGTATCTTAACATGGTTTAATGCTTCTCAGTAAATGAATAAGCTTTATTTCTCCTTTCTTTCAAGCTCTCTGCCTGTTCTGTAACTATTAACTTTTAAAAAGGTGTTATTACTGGTGTCCATTACAGTGTGTAGAATGTTGCAGATCACACACAGGCTGTTCCGTAGTCTGTGAAGAGTTGTTGCACTGCCAGTATATTACACTGCTTTGTAACATGCTTTCACTCTGCAATATAGTGTGCATGAAAGACACTATATAAAGCCAAATTATCTTTATAAGGACCACATGCAGGTCTATCAGATTCTATGCCCATTAGGTCATGCTCCAGCACGTCTGAAAGGATGCCAAAGGCGGGCAAATGAAAGTAAACATTCTAAGGATCCCACCGAGAAAATGTCTAGTTTTAGTCTATCAAAACATTGGTTAAGAAGTTCAAAGCTCAGCAAAGGTAGAGTTGTTTACCACCCTATCATCAGGGGAAAACATCATTCACTTGATTAATAATTCAAGTCAAAAGACTTCATTTCTGCTGTTTTTCTAGTACCTCTAATCTTTTACCAGGTATGGTAGCACATAACCACATCTGGTGTTTTGTGTTCACAATCTCTACATTCCACCCTATAATTATCAGCTGAAATTACAGTACTTATGATGAAACAAGTGAGTAATACCAGCTATCCACAATTGCTGCAAGGTGAGCATTGTTTTTACATAAAACCCCACCCAAATCACTAACGTTATCTTTTTAAAATACAAATTTGGCAGCCATGGTAAACAAAGTTTTAAGGGCTGCTAGACTTCAGACAGTTTCAGTGAACTCCATTCTTGTCCAAGCACACCTTTTTATCCTATATCAGTGAGTTCTGAAGAGATCAGCCACTGTGGTATGGTGACTGTAGTGTGGATTCTGGTAATCACATTATTAGCTCGTATTAATTTTCCGTTCACTGCCTCATGCCTTTCTTTATTCAATTCACAGGGCCTATAGATCAATTGTATTCATTTAGTTCATATTTTCATCATAGTTGCCAATAAAATTTATTACCAGATGCTACTTTTCCATGTACCATTATTTATTTAGGAACCCCCTTGAGCACAGAATTATCTGCAATGCTTCCTAACAAAAATGTTACCCTCCAGAATAAATTATTTATTTTTTATTCTCAATTAGACAGAGACAGACAAGGTTCTCATTTCAATTCCTTTCTCAGACAGTGGTTATTGCTCTGCCTTCAAATTCAAGTTAGCCAGGCAGTCCAGGGCTTACAAAAAGAAATATAATACAACAAGCAAAAGTCTTGCTTTCATTCATGACCTCGGAGAAAGAATAACGTCTACTGAAAGGAAAACCAGTTTTAATATCTAGGAACAGCTTCCTTTTTTACACCCCTGCAACTCCTTGTTAGCAGTGGGTCTGTATTTGGATGTTTCCACATACCGGATGTATTCGAGCCACCGAGTACTTTCTAATGAAGACAGCCACTTTTCCTCTGTTTCTTCAAAAGGATCTGCATGGGGAAAATGTGCAAGGGAAACCAATTAGATCAGTCGACCTCCTCAAACAATCAATACATTAGCTATAAGTGTTCATAGTGTCACAAGACACTGTCAACTCCCCCCCCTCCAACCTTACCTGAAAAGGGGTGGAGGTGGGGAACAGATCATGTCAAACACAAAATAAAAGCTGGATGACACAGAGGTAGCATGTTGCAGTACGACACAGGCAACCTGGGTTTGCTGCACAATCCTATATTATTTGAAGTGGCTGCAGTGGATGTCCTGACCACAGCAGTGCACTTCATCCCGGGAAAGGTGGTCACATACTGCAGTGGTCTGTTAGTGGCTAACATGGTCCGGCCTGTAAATGTCTTATGTCAGCACCTCTAGCAGTAGGAACGCCATACCGGTGACTTGGCACATGGTATTTCCTTCCACCCCGCCTGACAAGGACTTGGCTTGAACATGCTGTTTTTTGGGGGGAGGGGGTAAGATTACTACACAGAAAACAAAAAATGTATGGCTCCACCCTTGTTTTGCCCTGGCTGCAATACTGCACCGCGACCCCTCCCTCATCGATGTCTTTGGTCTTGCCCAGCAAATCAGATCTTATTTTCAACAGCCACTCACACAGTAGGTAGGCAAGTCAAGTGCTGTAGTCTGGGTTGAGGCTGAGGTCACATAGCGGGCAGTGCTGTCATGGTGCAGCAGGAAGCCAAACCTTGTAGGGAAGAGACAGCAGGGTGGAAGTATCAAACTACTTAATTACATGTGGTTTAAGTTCATTGTTTAATTATGGATTGCGGGAGCATCTCCGACCAATCACAGCCCTCCCGTCAGCTGTGTGGGAGGTACTCATTACTGTAAGTGTACCTCATATGCTGAGCCACTGTAACGGGCTTCTCGTAAACCGCTCGTGCCATCAGCATTTTAAATTTAAAAAACAAAATTCCTTTATACAGTTAGTGATCTGTAATAACTTTATGAGTACGTTTGGAGGGCCTCTTATGGATCTAAGAGTGCCCCTCTTGAGTCCTTAGGACCACAGAACTGCTCTCCTTCAATCTGTAGTCCTCTGGTTCTAGAAATAAGTGAGGTGACACTAATATCCATGAGAGACCCTCCAAACGGACCCATAAACTTGTATGTATAAAAACAGAACAAATCACCATAACGGTGTGATCACCCTACAGCACATCACCCTATGTAACTGTATTGAGAGCTTTTCTGGCATGTAAAAATTAATGTTAACCAGGAGCAATTCTGAGCTAACTTGACATTAAATATAGAATAATATATGGGGTGGTGTGTGTAATGAGAATTTTACACATACCCAAGGGGTTGGATGCTACATAAACCCTGAAAGCAAAGCTTGAGGGGTTTATTAATCAACCCAGTGTAATACCAAGTCAGTTTTATACCACCCCATATTTTATTTTACATAATTACTGGGGAGCATTTTCTTGCCACAACAATTATATAAAATAAACACAACTCCGATATTCAGAGGTGGTTTGGTCAGGTATCAGTATGGTCCGTAGTCGAGTTAAAGCAGGTGCTGAAACGTTTCATTTTTGTAAGTCGGGGAAATTACATGCTGGAAAGGGTTCAACAAGTCCAGTTTAAAAAAAAAAGTTTTGCTTACCGTCGAGTACGAGTAGCAGCAGTGGGGAAGTGTTCACCCTAGGGTTTGGTGTGAGGACAGAAAGATGGACAGCTGGCGCATGTGTGAAGCCAGAAAAACCCAGCGTGTGTTTGCTGGTTATAACGGTAAATTATAACTGGGTTTCCCTATGGGAAAAAACGCTCACCGGTTATTATAAAACAACTATTAACTGTGCCTTGTTAGGTTTTAAAAATAACATTTAATGCAATGGCACTTTCAGCCACTTATTTAGTTAGATGGTCAAAGGTGCAGTCTGAAACACAGGTTACTCACCTTTAACAGTAGTTCTAGGAGTGGTATATGATGTTCATCCACACTTTCTGGCAGTTGTCTTTCCCCTTAAGACTTGCCAGAAATGTCTTCAAACTTGTTCCTCCCACCCACCCGAGTGGTAACTCCCTTGGCTCTGCCCCATGACATCAAATCTTGCATACTAGAAGCAGAGTGTGTGCGCCAAAGCTGGGGAGGTCGGGTGGGTCCATGTGGATGAACATCATATACCACTCCTAGAAAGTACAGTTACGTAAATACTTACTGTAAGAGTAGATCTTTGAGGGGTATCTCTTGCAGCAGGTAATACACTTGGGTCATCACCAGAGGGCACTGTGGTGCATGGCAGCTCTCTTCTAGCGGTCTTTTTCCAGGGGCTGCCCACACATGACATCATCTTCCTGTTTCCTATATAAGAGTGGGCAGTCCCTGGTATCCTCAGTTCCCCCGCCGGATTCAGTTCACTAAGTGAGGATCAAGGGAGACCTGAGGTACCATAGGTACCCCATCCCATAAATAACTGGATCAGAAGTTGTTCTCCTAGAGAAGGAGGGGGATGG
Source organism: Neoceratodus forsteri (assembly GCA_016271365.2). Taxonomy (NCBI): domain Eukaryota; kingdom Metazoa; phylum Chordata; order Ceratodontiformes; family Ceratodontidae; genus Neoceratodus; species Neoceratodus forsteri. The sequence goes on from CM028129.1 coordinate 1,423,211,042, forward strand.
AGGGAGGGATCGTACCTGCTGCAAGAGATACCCCTCAAAGGTCTACTTTTACAGTAAGTTCTTATGTAACTGTACTATCTTCCATGGGGTGATCTCTTGCAGAAGGTAATCCACTTGGGATGAATCCCAAGCAGTGAACCCAAGAAGGGTGGAATTATGACAGAGGGCCTTATAGGACAGCTCGGCCAAAGGCTGTCCTACGGTGTGAAGCAATGTCTAAGTTGTAGTGCTTTGTGAAGGTATGTATTGTGGACCATGTGGCTGCATGGCAGATATCTGTGATAGAAGCCCCCCTTGAAGCAGGCCGCTGTGGCAGCCATAGCTCTGGTAGAATGGGCTTGGACAGGTCTTAGTAATGTTTTGTTATATTTCTTATAACAAAAGATGATACAGTGTGCTAGCCAATTGGAGAGGCTCCGTTTAGTGACTGGGAGACCTTTCTTGGTTGAGGCGAAGGTAACAAAAAGTTGAGAGGCCTTTCTAAACAATTTGGTACGATTAGTATAATATCGTAATATACGATGGACATCTAGGGTATGTTGGAGGTATTCTCCCCTATTGGAATTTTCAGGGTAATATACCGGCATCTCTATGGACTGATTTAAGGTGTGTTTTGAGACCACCTTAGGTAAAAAGGAAGGATTTGTCCGAAGTGCCACTCTGTCTTTGTAAAAGATTAAGTAAGGCTCTTTACACATGAGGGCAAGAAGCTCGGATATACGCAGAGCTGAAGTGATGGCCACTAGAAATAATGTCTTCCAAGAAAGAAAACAGAGGTCACAAGTGGCTGCTGGTTCAAAAGGTTCAAGGGTCAGTTTTTCTAAAAGGAAATTCAGATCCAACGGAGGTGTGGGTCATCTAATGGGAGGTTTGATATGCAACATTCCTGTTGGAAACATTTTGGCTAGATGATGTTGATACAGTAATTTTCCATCCAGAGGTTCATGGAAGGCCGAAATAGATGCCAAACAGACCTTAATAGAGGAATAGCTCAACCCTGTCTCGGCAAGTGAGGCCAGGTAATCCAGTACAGTAGTCAGTGGACGTGAGTAGGGGTCCAACAGCCCAACTGGAAAAGTGTTTCCATCTAGCATTATAAGTGTCCCTGGCTGCTGGTTTACATGAGGCTAACAGAATATTGGCCACAGGTGAGGAGACCTGGAGACATGCTATGAAAGTGTTCTCAGGAGCTACGCGTGAAGGTGTAGTGATCTCAGGATGGGATGAAGGAGGGTTCCCTGATTCTGAGTCAACAGTTCTGGCCTGATTGGTAATGGAATGGGTTCCGCCACTGAGAACTGTTGAAGTAGGGGGAAACCACACCTGCCAAGGCCACAGAGGGGCAATGGGGATCATGGTGATGGTTCGAGTTGTAGTTGCAGCACAGTCTGTTGTAGGAGTGGGATGGGGGCAAGCATAAAAGAAGAGTCTCGTCCATGGTTGGGACAGGGCATCTGTAGGCCAACCCTTTTTGCTCGGTGTAATGGAGTAGTATCTAGTGAGATGGTGATTAATGGGGGAGACAAACAGGTCCAGGTGCGGGATCCCCCACAAGCGAAAGATTCTCTGACTTCTTGATGAAGTGTACATTTGTGCATGGAGGACTAGTGACTGAGAACGTTGGCCAGGGTATGGTGGTGTCCCGGTAGATGGACAGCTGTTAATGGACAGGTGTTGCTGTATGGCTTCCTGCCAAACCATCACAGTCTCTCTGCAGAGAGTGCGGGACTTCGTACCTCCTTTTTTTTGAGGTAATATACCACTGAAGTGTTGTCTGACTGGATCAGCAGAGGTCCTGGGGAAAGGTGGGGCTGAAAAGCCTGAAGGGCTAGGCAGACCGCCCTCATTTCCAGGAGATTTATGTGAGGGAGAGTGGAGGATCGGGACCACCTGCCCTGTGTCCTGTAGGGACCCAGGTGCCCACCCCACCCTTTGAGAGAAGCATCCGTGGTCAACGTCTGCCAGAGTGGGGGAGATTAGAATGGCATGCCTTGAGACAGGTTGGTATGTTGGGTCCAGCAGGACAGGGCCGACTGCAGAGCAGGAGTGACTCTGACTTTGTCTTTGAAGTCTCCAGTTCTTTGACACCACTGGTTCTGAAGAGTCCATTGGACTGGTCTCATATGTAGACAGGCAAATGTTACTACAGGGATGGCAGCAGCCATGTGTCCTAGAAGGCACAAAAGACATCTAGCTGTGATAACATTTTGGGTTTGTATCTGGGAAGCCAGAGACAGAAGCTTGTCTTGCTGGGCAGCTGGGAGGCAAACCCTGGTGGAGGCAGTATCTAGGACTGCTCCTGTATACTGGAGCAACTGGGTAGGGGTCAGGTTGGACTTCAGCCAGTTGACCGTAATCTCTAGGGAGTGAAACAGAGTAAGGGTAGCTTGAAGGGAGGAAAGCAGAAAAGTTCTGGACTTCACTTTTATGAGCCAGTCGTCCAGATATGGGAAGGCGAAGTGTCCTTCCCATCACAGGGCTGCTGTCAATACCGTTAGGCACTTGGTAAACACTCTCAGGGCGGATGAGAGACCGAACGGTAGTGCCAAGAATTGGTAATCTTGTCCTAGCAGGTAAAAGCGAAGGAACCAGAGGTGGGTGGGGTGGATGGGGATATGTAGGTAGGCATCCTTCATGTCTAATGCACATAGCCAATCCCCTTGTTTTAACATCGGCATTATAGATGTTAAGGTGACCATCCGGAACCTTTTGTACTGAATGTGTAGATTCAGTTGTCTGAGGTCTAGTACAGGTCTGAGAGCTCCAGTTCATCTGGGTACCAGGAAGAAGTGGGAATAAAATCCCTGTTGGTGCTCTGATGGAGGGACTGAATAGATGGCCTTCTTGAACAGAAGAGCCTGGAGTTCCTCCTGGAGAACAGGTATGTGGTCGGGTGGGTAATTGACAGAGTTGGGGGGGATAAGGGGAAGGCATGGAGGTCAGCTCCAGTGTGTGACCCCTCTGAATGATCTGAAGTACCCACTCGTCCGAGGTGATTGTTCGCCAGGCCTCTAAATGGAAGGCAAAATGACCGCCCATGGCTTCCAAGGCCTGGTCGAGGAAGCCTGGGCAATGTCCCAGTTGGTCACTGGGAAGTGGGCTGACCGGCTCCACCTGGAGCGTGAGAGTGGGAGCCCTTGGCGGCAGACGTGACGGTCCCGGAAGAGGGCTGGGAACGACCACGGGATCCACCTCTGTATGAGCCTCTGTATTTACCACCTCTCTTTGTATGAAAAGAGGATTGGGGACGGTAAGATGGTTGTGAGGTATGGTACATAACATGTACTGTACGTAGGGTCCGTCCTGAAGACTATAGATCATCTAACAGCATTTGGGTACCTGGACCAAAATGTTTGGACACGTTAAAGGGGGCATTAATTACTTTATGTTGTACTTCTGTCATGAACCCTGAGATGTAAAGCCAAGCATGGCATCGGAGGGTAATCCCCGTGGCTGACATGCGGGCCGAAGCATCGATTTCATCATAACCCAAGCGGAGTAGGTGTCGGGAGATGGAATTGCCAGTGGATACCGTAGCCAACAATTGTATCAATCCTATGGGATTCCTTATCAGGAGGTAAAGAGCTCATGTGCCTCGGTCGTTTAGTGTGATCATGAGTTGTAGCAATTACTACTGAATCTGCTTCAGGGGAAGTAGAAAGAAAAGGATGATCAAGAGGAGCCTGGTAAAGGAGATCCACTTTCCGAGGAATGACTGGGACAGCCGAAGGCTGGGTCCAGGCCACCAGCACAGCGTTTTGGTAGGTTTGTATAAGTGGGGGTACCACTATAACAGGTTCCTCAGGCAGTTCGAGATAGTCTGCCATGTCCTTTCTTTGTTTATCATGTTCGGTAGTAGAAAATTCCATGACTTTTTGGATTTGGACCATAGTCTCATGAAAAGATGGGTTATCTGCAGGAGAGGCAGACGCCTGGTGGGAGAGGTCCTCGTTTAAAGAGGAAATAGTAGAAAGAAGGGACTGGGGATGGGAGTCCAAGTCCTGTAGGTCCACATCCTCCAAGCCTCCTATGAAATCAGCCAGAAATTCAGCCTCATCTGACAGGTAATCATCTTCGTATGAGGGAGGTGACCTGGTTAGAGAAGGGTCCCTGTCACCTTGAAAGCAGTTTGGCAGAGGGGTAGGAGAATGGAAAGGATGACTCGGGGAGGCTGAGAATGCCTAATGCCTTGTAGAACCTGCTGTACCACAGTAGCAATGTCCACCGGGGGTGGGGTGGCAGGGAGAGGAGGTTGCTGGGAAATCAAGGGAATTGTGGTGAAAATAGGACTTCAGGTATAAGCAGGTCAAGCCCCAGGGTGGCCAAGCCCAGGGTCCCGATCTCTGACCGCCTGGCCCCCATGAGAAAATGAGTGTGAAGGAGGGGCAGTATAAATTGCAAAAGCAGCAGGCTTCCCCATGGAAATGTGACCCATTGTCAACGGGGCAGTAAGAGAAGAAGCATTAGAATGCTTGAAAGATGACATAGTCGACGGGCAACAATCCCTCATCAATGGAACCCACATAGGGTTTATCAGAATCAGAACCTGCAGTAAGGGCGCCTGAAAGCACCGTGAAGAGAGTGAAACCCCCCCATCGATGAGGATGCAGTTTTGGAGGGCATCGTCGACGGTGGAGCACCTATGATGGTGGCCAACAAGTGTTTGCCCGAGGAAGATGAGGAGGGCTTCTCCTTCTTTCTCTTGTGCTTCTTGTGTGAAGCAGTGGCAAGGGGGGTCCTTGGGATGGGCCCCCTGGTTCTCCATAGAGACAATTCATGCTCCATAAGGTAGGATTCCATCTCCTGCAGCTGTCGTCAATGGGTTGCCTGGTTGAACTCCTGGCAAAGAACACAGGAGATGGTGTCGTGTGTGGGTCCCAGATACCTAACATGAACGGTGTGGCTGCTGAAGCAGTAGATCTTCACACCACGATGACAGGAGTGAAATAACGCTGACTTGTTGTAGCTTCTTTGGACATCCATCGATGTAGTAAGTGAAATAGAAAAATTTGGGTTCTAGCTCAAATTCTCATCGATGACTGCTGCTCTCTTGCACTAGCTGCTGTGTGCGAGCTGAAAACGGTGGGAAAATGAACTGGGGATACCAGGGACCGCCCACTCTTATATAGGAGACAGGAAGATGATGTCATGTGTGGGCGGCCCATGGAAAAAGACTGCTAGAAAAGAAATGCCGTGCACCACAGCGCACTCTGGTGATGACCAAAGTGTATTATCTGCTGCAAGAGATCACCCCGTGGAAAATCTACTGTTACAGGTGAGTAACCTGTATTTTTAGGGATGTGGATATGATGTTCTATCTTAGCCGGCCCACTGGCATAGGGGCAGGTTGCCTACCTGCGATGCTGGTGACCCGGGTTCGGGAACGGACCCAGGATGTCGGAGGGCCTGCTGGGGGAAAAGGATTGAGCGTTCGATGAATGCTCTCCTTCTTCAAGGCGGGGCAGAGTGTTCGGTGCACTACAGACACCTAGCAGTGGCTGGGTGTACTGAACACGCTGACGTCAGCAGCTCAGGGGGACGTGGCGGACGCTGGTCATCACTGCACGTCCCCACCCCCGCACACACCAGGTAATAATGCTGCCGGCTGCCCTAGATGAACTCCACCCTTGGCTCCGATCAGCTCCAAGGCTGGCCCTTCAACCTATCCCGTCATCTGCGGCACTATAGGGTCGGCGCCACAACCCTGCCCAGGGGGGTAAAGCCAGGGGATATCGAAGAGGCATGGCCAACATGGGAGTGGAAGCGGGAGTCCGTGACTGGGCGGAGGTACTGGGTACCCGGAGGCAGAAAATGTACAATAAATAAAATAAAAAAATGATGTTCTATCCACACTTTCTGGCAGACTCCTAGCAGTTCTCTGGGAGAAGGGAGGCAAGACACACACCCCCTACTTAGGGAACAGAGATCGGAGAACTGAGGCCCCAAAATCAGCACCCCAGCATGACTCAAGGTCAATGTGGTAATGGGAAAAGAAGGTGTGTGCTGACTTCCAGGTAGCAGCCCTGCAGATTTCCTCAATAGGGATGGTCCTAGAAGCAGCCACCGTTGCAGTGGTATGGCAAGTGGAATGAGCCCTTAGCTCTCCGCAAGGCTCCCTACCCACCAACCTATAGCAGAGATCAATGAAGGATGTGATTCACCTGCCAAACGTCCGCTTGACTGCAGGTATGCCAGGTGTGGCTTCAACATAGATGACAAACAGCTGGCGAACCTCTCCCTGAACTTGAGCCATGAGCTCTTTGTATTAAGAGAGTGCTCGCCTCAGGTCCAGAGTATGGAGCCTGTGTTCAGTCTCCGAAGTGCGATTTGTGAACAACACCGAACAGTCATCACCTGGCTCACGTGAAACTCCGACACAACCTTCGGGAAGAACTTTGGGTTGGGGCGCAGAACAACTTTGTCCCTGTGGAAGACCTGCTAAGGAGACTCCACTGAGAGCACCTGGAGCTCACTGATCCTTCTGGCTGACGTGATAGCCACCAGGAAGCCATCTTCCACAACAGGTGAGACATCTCACACCTGTGCATTGGTTCGAATGGCTTGCCTACGAGCTTTGCCAAAACAAGCAACAAGTCCCACAGTGGTGGTGGGCCACACACCAGAGGGGAAATGTGGTCAAGGCCTCTGAAAATGCACCAGACCACCTTCTCCTATGCCACCAACTGCTGATCAGTCCACGTCTGGTAAGCAAAGATGGCTGCCAGGTGCACCTTAAGGGTCATCGACTGAAGTCCCCCCCTTTGGAGAGGGACTACAGGTAGTCCAAAAGCTAGCCACCGGACAGGTCAGAGGGTCCAACCCCTTACCCTGACACCAAATGGAGAATCTCTTCCGTTTGAAAGCATAGCATTTTCTGGTCGATTCCTTTCTAGACGCCTCCAAGACTGTGAGGACATCTTCGGAGAGACCCAAAGCCTGGAACTCTAGCCACTCATGAACCACGCTGTCAGGTGAGGGATTGAAGGTCTGGGTGGAGAACCTTCCCCTGATTGATTGACAGCAGGTCCAGGTATATGGGAAGACGCCTTGGGAGACTGTTGCTAAGGCTGAGGATATCGGGATACCAAAACTGGCAGGGCCAGTCCGGAGCCACCAGGATCACCTGTGCCTTGTCCCTCCTGAACTTGAGTAAAACCTTGTGGATCAAGAGGAGAGAAGGAAGGCATAGAAGAGGCCTGAGGTTCAAGGCCTCGAGAAGACATCCCCCTGCAGCGTTCCCTGCTGAGGGCAGCGGGCACAAAACAGCCTCAGCTTTGCGTTCTCCCTGTAGGCGAACAGGTCCACCTAAAGGGTGCCCCGCTGGGAGAACAGACTATGAACTACCTCCAGATGGAGGATCCACTCGTGAGACACCGCGCCCACCCAGCTGAGGGTGTCCACCAGCTAACTGGAGACTCCTGCCACATGGATGTCTAGGAGATCCACCTCCAGGCTGTGCATGAGAGTCCAAATGCGGAGGACTTCCTTGCACAGGGGCAGGGAGTACGTTCCGCATTGTTTGTTGAGGTAGTATATGGTGGTGGTGTCTGTCTGGACTTGGACCACCTGACCCTGAACAAATGGAGTGAAGGCAGTCAGCGCCAGCCGAACTGCTCCAAGCTCCAGCAGATAGATGTGGCATCGGGACTCCTGAGAGGTCCAGAGCCCATGGACTGTGTGTTCCCTCAGATGGGCACCCCATCCCGTGAGAGAGGCATCGGTTGTCAGGATGACCACTGGCTCGGGGTGGACAAACAGGATCTCTTCCTGCAGATGCTCTGGGACAAGCTACCACTAGAGGGCATCCCACATCCTCTGGGTCACAGTGACCTATGCGCTGAGACCACTGGCTGGCCAGCTCCCACTGCAGAGACCGCATATGCCAACAGACCCATCAGACCACACTGGTGCAGGCCGCCATGTAACCCAGAAGACACAGCAAGTCCCAGGCAGGGTGCAAGTGCCTAGCTAGAAATGACTGGGCAAAGGAGGAGAGGACCTCTGCCCTGTCCACCATTAACCGAGCTCTGGCTTGGCATGAGTCAAGCTCTGCCCCGAAGAAGCTGATCAACTGCGAGGGCACGAGTTCAGACTAGGCCTCATTAACCAAGAGGCCAAGGTCAATGCAGGTCTGGAGGACCAGGCCCCTGGACCGGTCCACCTCCTGCCTGGCGGGACCTGCTATCAGACAGTCATCCAGGCAGGGGTACACCCAGACCCCTCGGCACCTCAGGCAAGCTGACACCACTGCTATGCATTTGATGAAGACCCTGGAGGCCGAAAAGCATGGCTTGGAACTTGTAAAGGGCTCCCTCTGCTCAGAAGCGGAGGAACCACCGGTGGGACGTGAAAGAACACTTCCTGAAGATCCAGAGAGCAAAACCACACGTTTTGCTCCAGAGATTGTATGATCTGGGACAGAGTTACCATCCTGAAGGTGCGGGACCTGAGGAATTTGTTCAGGTCATGCAGATCTAGAATGAGCCAGCCCCATTCACTTTGGCACCAGGAAGTACCTGGAAACAAACCTTGGGTGTTCCAGAGGATCTGCAACTCTGACCATGACCTCCTTGTGGAGAAGCTGGGCTATGGCATCTCGAAGAGCTGATTGAGTGTCTGCAGATACCAAGTCCTCCCGTGGGGCACGGGCTCAGCTTGGAGGGTATTGCTCGAATTCCAGAGGCAGACCCTGACCCACCATTTCCAGAACCCACCTGTCTGTGGTAACAGCGGACCAGGAGGAAAGGAAGTGGTGGAGCTGGGCCCCCCACAGGAGGACCCAGGGGAGGCATGGCGGGCATGAGGGTGGCAACCCCCATCCCGTTACTGAGCAGGCTTGGAGGAGGAGGATCCGGCTGAGGAGCCACCGGGTCCCTTCTCTCTGGGCTTTGGACCACCGAGGCCACAGACTTTGCCCAAGGTCATCAGGACTAAGCCTGCTGGCCAGATTCATGCTGGGCTGGTTTTGCCACAGGAGTAGAGGACTGAAAGGGCTTTCACTTCTGCAGCCTAGAGCCCTTGGCATTCTTTTGGGCGGATGTCTCAGAGTGCATGGTGACACTGAACTTTTTTTTATGTGGCTATTTGGTTCCACGTCGTCACCTACTCCGCCAACTGGTGTGAGGACACAGGTATTTTATTTTTTTGATTACAGGTTTCTCCTGCCCCAGGCCCTGGCACATGGCCTTCCACTTCCCATAACTGATTGCTGCCCCTCTCCACCTACACTGCCCACCGGACCTCCACTCTGTGGGAGTGGAGCTACGAGGGCACCAACCCACCCTCACCACCCTTGGGAGAGGAGAGCTGCCCATCGGCATGCTCAATCCTGCTCTGCCCCCCCCCCCAATGCTGGCACACCGACGACCTGAGGTTGTTCCCGAACTCTGGTCACCAGCGTAGCAGGAAGCAAGGTATCCAGCGCCTCAACCCTCTCCGCCACCGAGCTGGTTGGTGGCACTGGTCTTTTCAATGCGCTGGAGGTGACCCTCCACACTAGGCCCAAAGAGGTCAGTGCCTAAGAATGGTACATCTGCCAGTTTGTGCTGGGTGTCTGCCATGAAGGTCGAGATCCACAGACAATCCCTAAGGTGCAATGCAACCACAGCCGCCACCGAGCAGGCACAGGAATCTCCAATGTCCAGAGCCATCTAAAGTTGCTATTTGGCCACAGCACGACCCTGGTCCTGGACCAGCTTGACCGTAGTCTGGAGGTCCACAGGAAGCTGAGGAATCACCTCATCTAGAGAACCCAGAAGGGCATGGGAGAAGTATGCCATCACGACGGATGAGCTCGCCTGGTGGAGGTGAGCAAAGAGGCAGCAAAGACCATTTTTAGCCAAGTGGTCCAATTTCTTGGAACTCCTTTTCCGGTGGTCTATCGATATCCCCAGTACTGCCTGAGTGCCTAAATACACAGTCAGCCAAGGGAACCAGTAGGCACTGCATATCTGTGGGCCATCCGGGCTGAGGGCGCAGGACAAGAAGCGGGGCGCTGCCAGAGCTCCAGGGCAGGGCTGACGATGGCCTCATCTACTGGGGAAAATCTCCAGAGAGTCCCCTTTATCCAGAATTTCTGTAAGGGGGTAGCAAGCCCGTGTTTGAACGGGCTCCAGTTTCATCCCCATGGATTTGGAGAGGAGGCAGAGAATGCCCATGAACAAAGTGGGGCCTTCATCTGTCAACAGAACTCCTGATTCCTTACCACCCTGTGAGACCACTCCGCTCTGCCAATGAGGGGTTGCTAGAGATTCCAAGGGTGACTTTAAAATCTGTTGGGGCCTGTGCGTTTATATTTGCGGCCCCCTCCCTTTGGAATTCTCTACCCCGTCGGATTAGGGAGTGCACGACCATGGGGAGTTTTAAACAAGCTCTGAAATCTTTCCTCTGGGAAAAAGCTTATGGATGTACTATGTATTGAACTGTATTGATTATGTGGCTGGATCTGTTGGATTTTATTCTCTTATTGTACTGAGCCTTGATCCCTGAAAGGCGCATGACAAATAAAGTATTAATATTATTATTTTTATCATCAACTCCATATCCAGTGGAAGGGAATGCAGAGAGGAATCCTCGGAGTCCAAGCAGTCCACATAAAGTGGGCAATCACCCCAGTCACTCTCAACCTGCTATGGGCGGTCAGGCATAAGAGTGACCGACAGCCAATGGGGAGGACCCTTAGCTGACCGAAACTCCTTGGTTGGAGCCCCAGTCGATGGCTGCTTGGGTGGCGGCTCCACCATGATCAGTGGAGAAGCCAGTTTCGACCAAGCAGAAATGATCTGGACCAGCTCCACAGTGGGAGGACCGGTGTCGACTGGCCCTGGCGGGGGCGCTGGCGTCAGACTTTTCAGTGACAGCCAGGTGATGGCTGGGGTGGTAGCCAGTGTCAGCTTTGGCCCAGTCAACACTAACTGTTGCCACATCAGGCCTTCATAGCGTTGATGCAATTTGCACTGATGCCTCTCTTCACCCGAGGAGGACGAAGATGAGTAGCGGCGGCACCACCTCCCATGGTGCCGAGAGCAAGACCGCCAATGTCTGTGGGACCTGCTCAACCCAGAAGAGGAAGATGACTGAGACCTCAGCTATTGGTGGTGCCGACGGGGGGCCTCAGAGGGAGCCGGGCAGGTCCATGGCTCCTTCTGGTCTAGGTCGGTGACCAGAAGGGATGGCTCAGCTGACTGGGCTGCCCCCTCAGTGGTCACTGGCAGGACTTAAGTCCTGAAAAAGAGAGTTGTCGACTTCTTCAGACGACAACCGGACGACAGGGTCAAGAAAAATCTCGGCCACATCATCGGCCTGCATCTCAGCAGACAGGCCCAACGGGGTTTCCATGAAGCTAGTGGCCACGATCGTGGTTTTGATCGTAGTCAAAACTGAAGATTCCTGAGAGCGGGAATGCTCCCAGTCCTAGGATCATCGACGATAAGTCTTCTCTTTATCCTTCTTGGACTCCTTTTTGCCTGAGTGGGAACTGTGTGATTCGGAAGGTCAGGAGGGACTGGCATAGCTCCTTGAAGGAGGCCGAATAAGTAGAGCCCAACTGGAGCAGAACTAAGGCAGAAGTAGAAAGAAGAGGATTGAGCAGCAGCCTGGGATACCTCCTCCTCAAAGGCCTTGAGTTGCTCTAACTGCTCAGTGGAACCCACAGCTGCAGAGACCACCCAATGGGCATACTCTGATTTGACCGTCGGATAACGTTTCTCCGGACAACCCAATTTCAGGCAGGCAGGCAGGGTGGTCCTCCAGGACATTTGGTGAAACAACCAACAAATTTCGCAGGCCTGCGGATCGTAATCATGGCCCAGACAGCAGACACACAAGGCGTGGGGGTCGGTATGTGACATCTTCTACCGGTATGGGCACCGTCAAAATTTGGGTGTGGATTTATCCTCCATTGCGATCGAATATCGAGCTGAAGACGACACTCAAATGAGTTTTAATTTAAGTTTTGGAAGTAAATCTGAAGGTTTAAGCTCCAGGGCCTACTCAATGTGGAAGCAGTAAGGAGGGAACCAGCTTCTTCCAGTGGAAAGGAAGCTCTGGCATCATGGGGCGGAGCCAAGGGAGTTACCACACGGGTGGGTGGGAGGAGCCAGCTTGAAGACATTTCCAGCAAGTCGGAAAGGCAACTGCTAGAAAATGTGGATAGAACACCATATCCACATTCCTAGAAAGGTTTCTTTCATACTGTATTTGTGTTAAAACATATTAAGAAACTTAGTCTTTATACTGTAGTAGCGATCTCCATCTTTACAAAAAGGATTTTATTTTATTTGCTAGGGTTAAAACCACCAACAGCTTAACCTGGTTTGAAATCAGCTGACTTGCATCTGCATCTCAATCCCCGACTTTACTGGGGAAATGAATATATCTTTTCAGTCAACAAAAGCAGAAATACCATAAATAAACTGTATTGCTGTCATACATAAATTATTAAAAACTGTCAAGTTAAAGCCGAGCCCACCAAGCGCGGTGGTTGGATTTCCACTAGCGATCGGCGACGGACCGGGTCACTGGAGGGCCGGCCGAGGGGGGTAGAATTGAGCGTCCCATGGACTGCCCTCCTTCTTTGGTGGGGAGGGGAGGATGAGGGTCGCTCTCAGCGGACCCTTGGCAGAAGCTAGGGGTTCACGCAGCTACCGGCGTCAACATTAAGAGGGGTGGAGTAGACGCCATTGCATGTCCCCGCTCCTGCAGCAAGGAAAAAACTCCTTGCAGCTGGCCGTGCCAGTGAAGCCAGCCCCCGACTTTGATTAGTCTCTGGGACCTGCTCTCCCCAGACAGTCACTAGTTATTCAGCACTCCGATGCTGCATCCCCGCCCTCTGGGGGTAAGCCAGGGGTGCTGGGAGAGAGCAACTAGAGCCCGGAGGTGGAAGCTTGGGGGTACCATGAGCAGGCTGATGTCCGGCGGCCGGCTGCAGGGACAAAAATGGGGGGGAACTGTTAAGTTAGTAGTCAGTCTGGCTAAAGAAGAGATGACCCTTCTTCAACAGTGGTAGCCAGTGCCATCAATATGGTTGTCATTAGTGCTGGTGCACCATGATGTGATATTGTTCTCATTAGCTCTGTTACTCAATGCATAGAAAGCGATATCAGCATGCGACATGGCACATTATCTCTACTGATGGTGTTGGCTACCACTATACCCGGATAAAAAACATACAAAATTATGCATGGGTGCCAGTGAGGAACAAGGTGATCATTTCATCAAGTGAAGCTGGGTGCAGTTAAAGCCATGAGCCCATTCCCATACTACTGTGGCTGCATGTCAGTGTAAGCGGTGTCAACAAATTGTTGCTTCAGGTCCCGCTTTTATTTTTAAACACAGAACAGAGGTTTCGATGTTGGCGTCAGGGTGGAAATGCAGTGATGGTGGAGCATGGAGATGAGTTGAGACAGACAGATAAAGTGGTAAGCTCGTAAATGTTTGGCTCCTGCTTTTAATTTTAAGATCATATTGATTTTATTTTTTAGCCCAGAAATGTGGAAGCGAGCAGTCCCCAAAAAGCCCCATATCAGCATGGGATAATAGCCTATACCGCAGTGAATAAACACACTACGATCAGTGACCGGAGCTTCTGTTTTGTTTTTCAAAAGTGCTGTATTACTACAAACCCAGCAGAAAGCATTGAGAACACAAATCTGTGAAGAGCATGTAAGATTAGTATGGTTAAGCTGTCCCTAGCTGCAGCTACTAAGTATTGTACTGCATTTTTTTCTCTCTTTAACTATGCTTAACTATATAATGGACACCTGCTATACTGGACAAAATCAGCATGTATGGAGGCGCTCATTATAAGCAGGTTCCACTGTAGCAAAAAAGAACAGTTACATACTTACTAAACAGTAAAAGGACGAAGGTACAGCCTGCACATCAGTGCTGGCCTGTGGTGCAGGTGTGCTCTGAGACACTGATGGGTAAGGTGCTGTCCCCAACATCAACGGTCCTTCGCCAGCTGTGACAGGCCTGGTGGAACTCACAGCCTGGCCCGACCTGGAGGATTCAGGGGACAGGGTGGCCAGATGTGTCATCGCTGATGTGGGCCACAACCCAGTAACAGTTGCACTAGGTTGCAGGGGTGACCGAGAACATACTGGGGGAGGATTTCTCCTTGCTTCTTTCCCTCTCCCAGTGTTTATGCTTCTCTTGCTCGTTACTTTTGTCCCAGGACTTTGAAGATCTGGAGCTCAACTAGCGGACCAGCAGTGTGGCGGTGCTCTTCTCCTGGAGCTCTTTCTCCATCCTGGCTACCTGCTGTTTTAAGAGGTGGGCTTCTAGGTGTTACTTCTGTGTCCCCACGTAGCGGTATTAAACTTAAGGCAGAGTTCACAGGCCCTAATATTATAGGCTGAGCCGCTGAGGCAGCACACACAGACGTCGTGTAGGTCACTCGAATAAATCTTTTCACCGCACTTGAAGTATCTGATGAGCTTAGCGGGGTCCTTAGACGACATACACGTCGGCAATGATCACTCTATAAAAAGTGATATCTAACTAGGGAGAGAAAAATAAAAAAACATAAACTTGCAGTCAACTGAAGCAGCAGCATCTCCATGGAGGGTCTGACGAGTATGGTCGACTGTGGGAAAAGGAATGAGGGATGGAGCTGCCCACATTTATATAGGAGGTGCCGGCATAGGATGTTGTCATGGGCGACCCCTAGTGGACTGCTTGCTAAAAAGTTTCCATGTGGTCCTAGTGCCTGGTGGCTATCATTCCAGAGGTGTGGCCTGATGAAAGAGATATCCTCGAAGAAGATTGAAAATTACATACTTATCGTAACTGTTGATCTGGAATATCTTCACCACTGATTTCCACTTATGAGTCTGGGACTAGTGACAGTAGGACCCCGTGGAAGCATTTTTTTTTTGCAGGGAGGAAGCTGATGATGGGTACTGATGGCACATGCACAACTCATGTGGAGCTGCATGGGTCTGCCAATAACTGTTGCCGGCTCCCGCAGCACCTCAGTTCTGTTCACCATGAGAGAAACAATGTGGAGAGAAAACCAAAGACAGATAGGTCCTGTCTAGCCCACAGTGATAGAAAAAGGATACAGTACAGGAATAAAATAAACAATACAATAAAACCGAACTACCGACGTTACACTAATAAGGGTAGGGCACACTAGGTGGTACAAGGGCAGAAGGGTTGCGGAGCCAGTGCCTCACAACACTAGCCAGACAGGGCATGGACAGTGGTAAGAAGATGGCAGCAGCCCTGAGCATGTGGCTCTGGCTAAGAAACACAAGGGTGACATCTAGAATGGGACCCCCATGAAAATGAGATGGTACAAGTTCCTAAGGGAAAAATTAGATGACTCCTCGAAAAAGGGAGCAACCTTATGCTATCAGAAGGGTAGTTAATGTGTACTTTGGTTATGTCCCTTTCCTTTACATCACGGATGAAGGAAAGGGGAGGTTAACGCATCAGGAGTTGCGAGGCTAGACAGCCTAAGGAGTCTAGATGCGCTCATCTCCCCAACACCTCTAAGGGTAGTGTGCAAAGGCCCAAATACATAAGATGTACTGGGATACTCACCAAAAAAATGCCTGACAGAGAAATGTAGCATAAAGAAATGAGACCCGCTTCTCCTACAACCAGAGGGATGTGCCCTGTGTATGAGCTAGTGCAGTTAATCCAATAGGGTGCATAGCACCTACCACATGCAGTGAACTGCCAAGCGGTGTTTAGACTGAACACTGCTTAGTACAGGTTGTACTTAACAACTAACAGGGATACACCCACAAAGCAATATACCCCGGGCAGGGAGAAAGACAAGAAAGAAAAGGGTGGGGGGTTCTTGAGGGGGTATTCCGAAGAGTTTCTGACTTTTTTTTTTTTTTTTTGAAAAAAGACAAAGTCAAACACCCCGGGGGGGATTACTGTGATGATGCCCAACTCCAGCAAGGTGAGCTGCCCAGAAGCCCTGGCTCTGTCTCAGTGGGGGATGGCGGATGGGTGTGGTAATCAATGGTGAAGATATTCCAGAAGAGCAACAATTATGTAAAGTGCATAATTTTCGTATCTGCCAGGAATCAATTTTCACTACTGATTCCCATTTATGGGCCTGAGTACCAAACTTCCCTTTTCCATGAGGGAGGAGCTAGCTCACCCTGAGGGAAACCAAATCCCACAGCCCTCTGCTTGACAGAGAACACCTAAGGGAAAGGGCTCCTCATGGGTCTGGCAGGTCTGAAACTGGTCGGGTGGATGCTCCTGTGGTAAAGGAGCAGGAGTGCACCTCAACAGCTCTCGCCTGACCCTAACAGAGAAAAAGTGAGCCCTTTGGAAGTGAGAGTTTAGCACCTTACCTTGGGCCAAAGGCACTGCTCTGGAAAGGTGAAGCCATGCCACCCACCTGAGGCAGACTGCAATTCCCGCAAGCCTGAAGGCCATCTCACTGCCATCTTACAATGCTTTTGAAAGATGCCTTGCCACCTCCAGGCCTCTAGCCTAAAGGCAAATGGATTGCCCAATTAACTCACATTTAGGCACTGAAGCTAGGAGCTGACCAATCTGCAGCCACAAGCACCAACTGAAGGCTGCCTGATGTGCCACGATGCACATCATGACACATGCCGAGGTAAACAGCTTCCTTCCCAAGGCATCTGTCTGAGTAGAGTCAGCCTCAGGAGGTCGGTCTCGTGCAAGACTGCCAACCCTGAGGAAGGGTAAGGTACTGCACCTGCAGATTCCAAGGATGTGCAATACTGAAGCACAGGGTTCCTGGGGGCTGAAGGACATGAGAAGAGACGTCTCCATGCTATCCTTGATGCATTTTTGAAGGTCGTGGGTCAGGGAGTGGTGAATGCACAACCATCACTGAAAGCTCCGAGGAGGCCTAAAGGCAGGGATACCAGATTGCAACTTGAATATGAGCAAACTTCCAGCACCTTCAGCATGTCCACCAGGGATCTCTAGTACAGTGTACTCAGAAGCTGAGGACAAGTGAAGGAATGACTGGCTGTTCTTTGAGGAGGACGTTGATGCAGAGGAGGTGCTGACACCAGAGGGTGATGGTACCGGGAGACGGGCCAAAACTTGGCCCTGTTGGACTCCCTGGCGTACTGCTCTAAGGCACCAACCACCTCTCTGTGCTGTGACCAGATAACTGGTCCCTGAGGGCCCATGTACCTGGGTAGCTCTGGCAAGGGTGGCAGAGGCCAAGAGGGAACAGAGACTCAAGAGGTCTACGGCTTCTGCCTGGGTTGCACAGGGCACCTCTCCTTAGTGGATGGCCTGGCAGCACCACCTGAATGGGGGCGTCCTTTATCTGAGGAACAACCTGGTCGGTGCCCACTGCGTGGGGGTGAGGGTTTAGTGGAGCCATACAGTCCCTGTAGGGTGGACTCAGTCCCACCGGTGACGGTGTCAGACAATGGCTACAGGGAGAACGCCACCTTCTGGCCGTCGTACTCCAAAAGTCAGTGCCATCTCTGGCGCTGGGCTCAGGGTCAACAACAGGCCTGAAGATGGGTTCACTTCCCATTGTGGCTGGCACCGTCCTTGGTCTCAGGCCAGACATATGGCCTGGAGTCGATCCCAGAGTCATCCCCAACACCGGCTCCAGGAGTGGCACCAGGATCAGGGATGACACCATGGCCATCACCACATCCATTGCCAGGTGTGGCATTGTTTTCTAAGGAGAAATAAAAACAACACAGCTCTCAAAGGCTTCAAGTTGAGTTTGCCAGAATTTTGTCACCCTCTCCCTGAGGAAAGAACCAACTGCACCTCAGAAAACAGGACACTGCATAGCCCCGGTTTTGGTCCTTCTCCTGACACCGTGAATGGTGCCAGGAACCAGGACAACACTACGCCGCAACACCAAGGTGTCCACCAAGGGGGAACGAGTGTATAGTTTCGGTCTCAACAACAGATGTCTGCTGCTCAGGGCAGACAGACTTTGGTGGGGGGGGATTCACAACCGGCCACCCAGAAGGAGTCGGCTGTCCACTAGACCCACCCACCAGGGCCTCAGATGTCTCAGCAGGGCGAGGTTGAGGAAGACCATGTGCTACCATGGAACCAGAGGTCCTGGGAAAGGACCCAGAGGAAAGATACAGAGACCTTACCCTGGCCTAATGAATGTGATGCCTGCTTCAGATGGTGGGGACTGGCTGACCCCACCTCATCACATGGATTTCTGTGTGGTGGTCCATGAAGAAGCACGCGTCACATTCATCCATGCTGTATCTGGACCAAGACAGGCCATGCGGGTCTAATGATGGTCTGTTGTCGCCAACTGTTCCCCAAAGGGGCACCAACGCATGATTTGGAGGGCGGCAGACAAAGTTTATTCTTGCCCCCCCCCGGTCTGGTTTTGACATTGTCAGAAAATAATAAAAGAGAAGGAAAAAAACAGTGTTGCAGTTCCAGTCTGGTGAAAAGGCGCACCTGCTGCTCCCACAATGTGCACTCAATGGCAGGAAGAACAGAACTGAGCTGCTGAGGGAGCCAGCGATGGGTATTGCCTGGTGCATGCAGCACCATGTAAGGTACGCAGGTGCCATCAGTACCCGATGTCGGCTCCCTCTCAGTGGGACTGCCATGACTGCACTCTTACACTGACTAGGAGAGCAGGTGTGTGGCTGCCTTCACAGGTGATGCCCATGCTGCTACTTGTTGTTAGCTGACAAGGGATGAACAAATGAAAGGCGGCACATGCCCTCCCTCCCCATAGCACAAAATGCCACAACTCTGTGACAATCACTGCATTCGTCAAGTGCCTAAGATGCCTCTAGAGACATAACAATTACATACAATTCAGTTGCATAGCATAGGTCTCCAGTTTTAGTCTCCCCCTATTTTTCATTACTGTGGAAATATGTACAGAAACAGACTTGCTGTCTGCTGGATTTTGTCTTTTCCTGCTACTTGTCTACACGTGATGTCATAATCTCCTGCTTGTGACAGCTTAATAAATTCCACAGTAACCAGCTGTGATTCACAAACCGCCTTGCGACATCACATGTCACATGACATCACACGCAGCAGGAGGAGATGACGTGTGAGGGACAGAAGGCATAGTTTTCAAGTAGCTTTCCTCAGCAGTACAGAGATGATAAATACAATCAGTGTAATATAAGATGAACTGTGAGCAAATATTTTACTTTTTCAAATGTCTCCCTTGAATGTTACACAGGTCTTAAGTTTCTGCAAGATACTGATGGTACAGTACAGTACAAACAGCAAAACTACACACCATGAACCAAAAACTCACCGTTAACACATAACTGTTTCAATTTGACAAAAGCAGCTTGAATTTCCTGGACACTTGGCAGGATCTTGTCTAAGGAAAATTTGTAAACATCATTCCTTTGAGGATGGCTTCTAGTTATTGCATGATAAATCCTACAAGGGAAACATTTAGTCCACATTACTCAGGAATGGAGTTTTATTCCGCAATGACAGACTAGTAGTTAGTAGTAAGATATGTACAAAATGTATGCGTGTGTGTGTGTGTGTGTGTGTGTGTTTTTAACTTTTAAACCAAATCCACTTAAAGTAATTATATAGTTTTCTTAATTAAAGTTATTTTCTGGCTTCCTGCAAAAAACAAAATTAATTACTGCTGGCATTGGTAAGACTTAAATTTTATAACATACCAAAAAAAAAAATGTGAATTTCTGGACATTCCATTCTTTATTACTAAATATATTTGCATGAAAACAGGCTGTCACCAAGACTTCCTGTTCTTGCTGCTTTTCCTGCCCTGACATTATAATCCTCTACTTTCAACTTCTGAATAATTTCCATAGCATCACGCTGTAATGTCACAAAAAGAGGATTATGATTTTAAGGCCAGGTGTGTGCATAAGGCAATTCGGGGGGGGGGGGGGTTAGGAAGAAGTAGGCTGTTGGTTAACTAGGATCTGCAGTGTATCCAACAGGTAGGGAAATGGGCAGACAAGGTGGGCCAAGCGGTCCTTATCTGCCGGCAAAGTCTATGTTTCTACTCTGCACAGCCTTTACATAGTGCTTCACACAGCCAAGTAAGAATTTTGCCAGGCAAAGACTATGTAAGTGGAACCTCGTGTACCGCTTTGTCTGGTAAAGAGTCCGTGAAGGAGTTCTTTGGCAGTTTACAGAAGTAATTTTACTTTTCCCCCTCTTACTACCCTATTCACCCTCCTTCCCCTAACCTTTGACCAGTAACTCAGTGACACCACTCAAACGAACCAGCTGAGCAGCACCCAATCCCACCCCCCACCCTAACTGGGAAATAAACAAGACTGCCCCATCCCTTCTACTCAACACTCATTCTTGTCCCCCCCAACTCCAGCCAAAGCAAAATACACAATGACACCCCTTCCCCAACCCCCTCATCCCCCTTAATGGAAATTTTGGAGCTCTAATTCATCTAGTTGTCGGCAGGATGGGGTGGTGAGAGGAAGGTCTGTACTGGTTACCATCCTTGCTCCCTCCTGTATTTTTTCATTCTCTTGAATGGCACTGAGGGTGGAGTGTGGGCTGAAGGTGCATCACTAGTTTACTATTTGGGGTTTGAGGGGGAGGAAGGAATAGGGTACTATGAGAGGGTGGGGAAGGGAAAATTTTATTCAAAATGTTTTAAAAAAGGGACTTAGCACTGCAAACTGTTGGTGTGCCACACTTTGCATAACTACGCACAGCATGAAGTTTGGCACTTCATCTATTTACAGCATGTACAAGCAATGTGAACAACTGAAGTCTAAAATATCCTACTCCCACTCCATCCAGCTTTCTTCCTCCTGCCCAGCCCGCTACTCTTTGGCCAACTCCCTCATCCACATCACGCCCCCTGAGAAAGTGGGTCTGCCCTCGAAGTGGCGGGGTTTTACAGGTACAGACAAGGTGCTTTTTCACTTAATCTATATTTATGTCAGTTGATATTTTTAGCATTGTGACACTTGATAGCACCTTTACTATTTTCTGCAAATGAAAGAATTTGTACCCGATGGCTGGAGTGCTTAGTTTCTGTGTTCATGGTTGCGGTTCATTTAATGAGCATCCAACCTAACATGACTGCCGCTACCTCTGTGCTGGCTTTCCCTAGACCCGTCACCTGCCATCACTGGTACTTACTCCAGACTCTGTGTTCCTCACCATGGTGGGGTCCGGGAGTGCACTACCCTGACTAGGTCCTGATCCGATCTGGAGGATGGCGCCCAATCAGAGGTGCTGGGCTTGCAAGGAGCTAGTTGTCATCCTGCAGGTTGAGGTTTTTACCTTCTCCATTTTTTTTCTGTAGGGACGCTGGTGTACACCGACGCATGCACAATGGTCACAGAGCACTCTGCGTCCAGTGGCATTCACTCCCCCAAGACTGCCTCTGCTGAACAGCCACCACTGGGTAGCAGGCGCCAGAGTATGTCAACTCCCTTCCCCTGGGAGGAGAGCTGTCCTGTGGGATACTCCTTGCCCCCCCCTTGCCAGCCCCAAGCAACCCAAGTCTGTTCCCAATCCCGGGTCACCAGAGTAGTGAGCGGTAACGCTACCACTGCGCTACCTGGCAGGCTTTAAAAGATCCTGTTTTAAAGAAAATGACTTCAATAAAATTACACTGAAAGCTCTAAAATTCAAATGGGGGGGGGGGGATTTTGTGCAACTGTTCTGTTGATGTCAACAGTGAATTTATTTGCAAGGAAACCAAAAATATCACTAATATTCTGCAATGCCATTATAAAGATCTGAACTTAGTATTATCTGTAAACAATTTACAAACTCCAGAAAATTAACTGGTGGAAACTGTATGCTCACTTATTTTTTCTGCTTTCATTGTAGTGTTTTTAATTAAATTTTTGCATTTTCCCCTTTCCCAGGAAATCCAAAGTGAGATTTGAGAAGGCATTTGCTATTGCAAGCAGCCGAACGGAACACAGACATACCGATTCTAGTGGAAGAACTGCAATCTGAAAACAGATTTTAAACTGATATACACTGAAGGGCAGGCTGTCTAAAGTGACTATATTTATTACTTTTGGACAACTTTGTCCTTAGGAGGAAGCATCTGAAGAGCCCCAAAACATTGCTGACTATTTACTGGTGGTCAGTAAGACCCTGTCCACACTGGGGATCTTAAAACATCACAGATGCCCTGTAACATTTTAAAATCAGGGAACATGGTTCATGTCCACACTGGTAATGTTGCTGAACCGTGTTTAAACTCTGATACAATCAGGGTTTTATCACGGTTCTGAAAATGGTTTAAGTGAAAAATGTTTTCACTTACCAGTATGTACAGGCATCCGATCCATGTTCCTTGCCCATGATCCTCCTGGCACCCACTGCAGCAGCTGATCTGCACTGGCAAGCGAACTGACAGCGTATTAAAATATGCTTTCATTTCAGGAGGTGTGGATGGGCATAGAACCGTGTTAAGAAACGGTCCCAATTAGTGTGGATGCGGCAGCACGGTAAGCCCCGTAACAGTTTAAAAACCATTAAATTTTAATTCTAAGTGTGGACAGGGCCTTAATGGTCTTAAACGTCAAAAAACAGAGCTACAAACATTTTTGGTAAGCAGTTCAATCTTTTCCTTGCAGTTTTGCAGTGCCTAATAGAATCTACTCCTCCCCACAAAACCTTTCATTACCTTTGTAGGTTATAACACAGACACACAGAATTTGTCAGCAGAAAAGGATTGCTTGGTCACAGCCTGCCCAGATGTTCCTTGCCTAATCTCTCTCTGCAGACCCTAACTGGTCTCCGGGGACCCTCCCTCCATTGCTGCCTGTTTTCTAATAGACCCCTATTTCTATACCATGAATGCTTGAAGCCCCCCGCTGTTTTTGCCTTCACCACTTCTGCTGGCAGTCTGTTCTAGGCAGCTATGACCCTTCCAGTGAAGAAATATTTCACATCTCTTAAACCCCCCAGCTTCACTGTACAATCCTAGTCCCGGTGCTCCTTCTAATTTGAAATGACTCCTCTCCTGCACCCTGTTTACCCCTGTGAGGTATTTGTAGGTCACCACTTGCTCTCATTTCCAGGATGTACATGTTGACATCCCTTACTCTCTCCTTGCAGGGCTTCTCATGCAACCACTGCACCATTTTAGTTACACAGAAACATAAACAACGTCAGAAAAAGACCACAGGTTCATCTAGTCTGCCCGGAGTTCCTTATCTGCCCAGGGACCTACTGTCCATGCAGGGTTTTACCCCTCCTGGTCCATCCCTCACACTCCCCTCCCTACTGCTACCGACCTGACCAACCATCAGACGCTTCACTCTGTCCTAGCCATGCTTAAAACCACTTATGGTCTAAGGGTCCACCACCTCCTCTGGCAAGTTGTTCCACGGCTCCACCACCCTTTCTGTAAAACAAAGTTTCCTTACATCCGTCTTGAACTCCCCCCCCCCGGCCCACCAGTTTCCTTTCGTGACCTTGGGTTCTTGACTCTATACCGATGCTAAATAGTTCTCCACAGTTCCCCTTGTTTATTCACACAGTGGTCACAATGTAATGTACACTTATCTAATTTTTTGGCAGTCTCCTGAGGAAGCCTTTTAAACACAGGTGAAACATTGAGGATGATTAAATGCCTGCTTAAAATGTTGCTGAAAAAAACTGAACAGACTGCATAACAACTGACTGCTGGTATTTGTAAGTTCTTCAGTGATTCAGTATCGGGGTGGACACCTTCACTTTTTTTTTTTTTTAATATTTTCTCAGGGACCCCTACTAGTACTGAATTTCAACTGCCAAACCTTAGACCACCAGTCTAGCCTTTGTAGATCCCTCTGCATCTCCATGCTCCTTTAGTCATGACCTACCCTACCGTAGAGCCTTGTGTCATCTGTGAAAAGACAACTTGTCCCGGACACCCTTTCCAATGTCGCTGACCAACACACTAAAGAGGACAAAACCCTGCAGTATCCCTCCTGGGGCCTCTCTTCTGATTTGACAGTTTACCACCACCCTCTGCGGTCTCTCCTTCAAGCAGTTTCCTAGTCATCTATGTCCCTAGCCACACCCAGGTCCTCCAGCTTCTTCAGCAATCTTCCGAGTGGCACCAAGTTAAAAGCCTTGCTGAAATCAAAGTAGAGCAAACACATGGAATGGCCATTACCTACTACCTTTGTTACGCAGTAAAAGAAAACTAAGACCTCCATGCCACAAAACCATGCTGTTTACTATCCTGTAGACCGCTGCTCTCCAGGTAGTTTACAAAGTCCTCTATGATCAGTGACCATCAGTTTAGCCACTACAGAAGTAAGGCTGACATGTCTGCAGTTCCTCAGTTGCTCCTTGTCCCTCCCCCCTTTGTGTAGCTGGACTAGGTCCGTTATACTCCAGTCTTTCAAAATTACCCCTATTTGAACTGAGCTATTGAACAGCACTACTAGAGGTTCAGCCAGTTCTACAGTCAATTCCGTTAGCACCTTTGGTACATCCCATCCGTCCCTGGGGCTTTATGTAGCTTTAGGGCTATAGCCTCTTCTGGATCCCTTCTCTAGTACACAGGGCTGCCTCATTTCAGAAATGCCCGATAGCTGCCTTGATACCACTTTCAGGCAGGGGCCCACTACTTTTCGTTGAGAAGAAAGAGCAGAAGTAATTGTTAAGGACTGCTGTTTTTTGTTCATTTTCCTCTTGCACCCCTACCCCTTGTAGCCTAACAATACCCCCTCCCTTCTTCCTTTTTCCTTAATACAGCTAAAGACCTGTTTTTAAATACCCTTGAACCCCTCCAAAATATGCAGCTCCGTGTCTACATTTCCTTCACTGACCGTCCTTTTTGCTTCCCTACTTTTTATCTGGTACTCTCCCCCATTCCTCCTCCCCTTACGTTTCCTTGTACCTGATGAAAGCCTTTTTCTTGGCTCTCACTTCTTCTCTGACCCTTTCTGAGAACAATATTGATCTCTTGTACCTGTTTCATTTTGTACCAATTCTCTTGCATAACTTTGTTGACTCCAGAATGGTCCCCTTAATTGCCCCCATCTTTCTTCTACACTTCCGATGCTATCCACCCTGGTCAATTTGTCTTGGATCAGTTCCCTCATCCGACTGAAGTCTGCTCTTCTGAAATCTAGGACTTCAGTTTTTGATAGGGGCATTCTGGTCCTAAGGGTCAGCCCAAACCAAATGGGAGTTACAGCTGCTGGACCCCAGTGGCTCCCCTACCCTCACTCTACCCACCACCTCTGAGCTGGTGAGCACCAAATCGAGAATGGTCACCTGTCCATCTGTATTTTCTTGCCTGAGGACATTATGAGGTAAACCTACAGTGACTCTGTTCCCTTTGCTATCCCTCATGTTTGTCCTCCACAGCCTCTATGCCCTCCCTGACACAGAGGGCTATGCCACCCCTCTCCCATCCCTCTAGTCTAAACACTGTGTAACCTGGGACTGACAAGTGCCACTCATTATTCTCTGTGGCCCAAGTTTCTGGGATGGTTATGAGTCCACTAATGCCTGGAGTTCACTAAATGTTTCACCCAGACTCCTGCCATTAAGGCAGACCCTTTCCAAATAGCTCTGGTCCTTTGCTGCTGTTTTGTGACCCTGCAACTGCATTCCTTCTCATTTTCCTTACCATCTTATTTTTCCTACTGCTTGCAGACCCCGACAGCCTTCCCCCTTTGCCTCTTTCACTACTCCTTTTTGAACCGTAGCCTTATTTTTACCAACCATACTGCTACCAGTCCCAGTATAGGGGGAGCACTAGACAGGTTCCCCTCCCTAACTCCATTTACTGTGGTTCCCCTAGCTGCCCTCCTCTAGACTTCCTCTAACTCTGTATATGTCCTTTCTGAAGTGCGGCCCCCAAAACTGGAAAATGTACTCCACGTGGGGTCTCACAAGCAAGCGATACAATGGCAACACCACCGCCCTCCTCCTGATGGCAATACCCCTCCCTAAGCACCCCAGCATCCCCACTAGCCCTACCCCACTGCTTTGTCACACTGCCTGCCACTCTGAGGCTGTCGATAACCTCAATGTCCCTTTCCTGTTTAGTGACTGTTAGTACCTCCCCAATCATATACTTGGCACCAGGGTTCCTTTGCCCTAGATAGATGATTTTACACTTTTTGGCATTTCTTCCTGGGGACACCTCTTTCTGGCATTTCACACCAACTTATCTAAGGTTGTCACATGTCCAGATTTGGACTAGATAAGCCATTTGTTACAGTCTTTCTCCAGTCATTCGGCTTTGCTCGGAGGTACTCCAGTTTTGAGCCATTCTGACTGCTCACATTCTCTTAAAACAGACCGTTATAAATCATTAACTGTTTTGGCTGTTGGTCCAGGTTACATGCATTACCTCTATTTTATTTGAGAATGTAAATGGATAGTTACACTATGTATAGATTTATAGATTAACTACAAATGTAAATTATAGGAACAGTCATGAGCTAGGGAGATAGGGAGTGATAAATGGGAACCTAGTGGCTCTAAGATTTTCCCAGGATGATTTTTTTTTTTTTAATTCTTACTATAGAAAATCGTACCGTTATCTGGATAGCTCTGCTGAAGGCCACCTATCGTCAAAATACCCAGGGATCAACAGGTCTGAGAGTAACAGTGGGGAAAAGCATTTTCTCTTTTCACTACCATGCCTATTAATTTATCATACAGAAACAGATTGGTTGTCGTATTGGTCCTTGTAAGAACAGATCCAGAATCAACTGGTTTGATATCTTTTATTGGACCAAAATAAATGTTACAAAAAGAAAACAATGTCTAAGCTTTTGGACTAACCAAGTCCTTCCTCAGAGATCTCTGAGGAAGAACTTGGTTGGTCCGAAAGCTTAGACATTTTCTTTTTGTAACATCTACGTTGGTTCAATAAAAGGTATCAAATCATTTGATTCTGGATCTATTAATTTACCAGGCATTTTGAAAATATACAGAGTGTACCCATGGCTAGATGATCAGCCATGGGACACCTGGGTAAATTAATGATTGGCAGGATCAGCCAGATAACAGGATGATTTCTGTCAAAGTAAAAATTATTTATTATTTATTTAGATTTTGATAACCGGGTAAGCTCACTGAGACCAGCGGTCCCTTTTTCAGGAGCGACCTGGATTAGTTACAGACAATAATTACATATATTGGCAGGAGTACACAGTAGTACATACATTGGTAGGAGAACACACTAGCTGGAGCATACATTGGATAGGGTATAGAGTACATTACAGAGCACGTCAGTTACATACACATAATAACATAGCAAATTAAATCAGACTTATGACATCTTAACCAACAATGCTGTAGGGGAGAGGTGGTAAAAGCAATATGCAGGATATATTGCCACCCCATAGGCTGACTGCGGAGGGACAAGCAAGTTTCAGCCACCATGACTAAGTTCCAGGCTAGCGGTTACAGCCACAGAGACTAAGCTCTAGCGGGTATACTTTCAGGCCTGATTTAAAAACCCTGAAAAGTACAACAATTAGCCAAGCCAACAGGGAGAAGGTTCCACAAATGTGGGGCAGCATACCTAAAGAAGCACTTACCATAGTAAGTTCGGACACGAGGGATGTCTAGGGACAGCCAGTGGAGGATCTCAGGCCCTGGCCCCAGACTTTGGGATTTAGCAGCTCACGCAGGTGAGGAGGAGGGCCAACAGTGGTAAATTTGAAGGTCAAGCTCAAAGAGGAGTAGGCTAGTTTCTGTCGCATAGAAGACCAGTGGAGATCAGCGAGGACCTCGCAGTGGTGCCTTCTTGGGGGTGAGTTGGTTGCGAAATGAGCCACCCTGTGGCAGAGCATAGTAAAATTTCTTTGTTCACCCTCCCTTAGGGAATACAGCAGGGGAGCCCCATAGAGGAGGGAGGGGAGGGGAGTAGGGTGCAGTTAGATATGGCACAATGAGCCTCGAGAGAAAGAGAGTCACCCAGCCTATAGAGAAGTCCTAACTTCTGGTGGGTGGACTTAACAACGGAGTCAGTATGAGGCTGGAAGGTCATCGCCTGATCAAGCAGGACTCCTAGGTACTTAATGTTGTCTGTGACCTCTGTTCTCTTCCCTTGGGCAGTATGAAGCTGAAAGATGCCACAACAGTCTGAGCCAAGGCATCTGGACCCGAACAGGACTGCCTTTGTTTTTTCTTCATTCATTACAAGTGAGTTTGAGGAGAATCAGGCTTCCAGTGCAGCTACACTGGCCTAGAGGTTGGCACTGATTACGCCAGGAAGCGGATCACTGCAGTAGACAGTGTCATCTGCATAGAGGAAAAGGTTGTTCCTCCCGTCAACCCCCTCTATATCATTGACAAAAAGAGTAAATAACAGGGGACCAAGGATCGAGCCCTGGGGTACACCGGGGATTACCGATTTAGCACTAGACTGGGTTCCTCTCCACAGGACTTTCTGGGTCTGGTTGAGCAGATAGCTCTCGAACCATGTAGCAGAGAGCCTGTCCAGTCCAAGTAGGTGAAGTTTAGTGAGGAGAAATTCATGGCTGACCAAGCCAAATGCCTTGGATAAATCAATGGAGCCCCCGTTGGGTAACCTTGGTCCATTGCGTCAAGGATGTCCGATGTGAGCCGGATAAGGGTGGTATCAGTGCCATCGCCTTTCCTAAAGCCATGTTGCATGTCAGCTAGGAGTAGGTGTCTTTCAAGGTAGTCCTGTATTTGACTGTAGACCAATCTCTCCTGCACCTTCGCTAGTGGGCAGAGAATGGAGATTGGCCTGTAGTTCCGCACATTGTCTCAGGGCCCTTTTTTGTGAATGGGGACAATGGTTGCCACCTTCCATTTATCTGGGACCTTTCCTTCAAGGAGGGACCTGTTGAGAAGCAGGGCAACTGGGCGGGAGATAACCGGAGCTGCAGCCTGCAGAAGTCTAGGTTCAAGCAGGTCATGTCTCGGAGAGGAGTCCGGGTTTATATGCTGCAGAAGGGGAAGTACCTCGGCGAGTTTGACCAGCTTCAAGTGAAACTGGGGTCAGGAGTGTTCCCAGGCAGTGCCTCTGTTGCTGGGGGCACCAGAGGGCAGGTGGGGTTTCGTTCCTCCAGGATTGGAGAAAGTGGCACTAAATGCCTCTGCAATTAAGGTGGGATCATTGGTTAGGGTATCACCGACCAGGACCGCATCCTCTTGGGCACTGGGGACACCCTTTATCAGCAGGTTAATTTGGCCACAGAATCTCTTGGGATCTTGTAGGTGCCTAGACTGGAGATCTCGTAGGTATTTAGATTTAGCCAACTTGGAGGCTTTCTTGCACCGATTCCTCAGTTCTCTATACCTCTCCCAGTTGGTTTTCCGGCCTGTGGATTTGAATTGACCCCAGGCCTGATCCCGAAGCAACATGCTCCGTTTGAGGGTAGGGTTAAGCCATTTGTGTTTATTAAATAAAAATTAAATAAAAAAGGAGCTGAGGCACTGGATATCTTACCTCCCATCAAGCTGGTGACCTGAGTTCAGGTTGCTGGGAGTCAGCTGGGGTGGGAGAGGTTGGAGCGTTCAGAAGACAGCTCTCGTCTCCCGGGTGGGGGCATATGATGCACTGCTCCTAGAATGCCAGGACATAGAGGCATGGTGGAAGGGTGGTCAGCACATCTTGGGGGGGGGGGGATCCGGCAGCCAATGTGTGCATGCCTCTATACGTAAAGGCCCCTGCATATCTGCATGCTGCCTGATGTAGGGGGGAAACAGAAAATGGAAAGGCCTGACTCTGGTGAATGAAGCCTGGCAGGCAGCCCAACCCGCACTGGCACCTGGGGGGACCACTGACTGGATTGTGCTCTGGGAGTGGGAAGGACAGACCTCCCTCCCCGGCCCCACCGTGGGGGAATCTGCAGGGGGTATAAGGTAAGCCTTGGGGAAGGCAGTTACCGGTGGGGTGAGGGTCAGTGCTGTTGGCCCTACTGGAACTAGGGCCACAAAAAAAGCTAGATAATAACAAGCCCCCTGTGAAAACCTTACTTGGAGCCTCTGGGTAGTCATATTTTACTCCCTAGCTCATGGCTGCTCACCTTTAACCTAATCTTTTCAACTTCGCATTTTAAGTATACTCGTATACTTTATTTTATTTATTTAATTTTTGTTTACCGGGTAGGCACACTAGACACGAGAGTGACTATTTTCAGGCACCATCCGGGAGAGTACAAGTAGTAACTGACAGATGCAAAGCAGTTTTCTTTTCCAGTCTATTCCTTCTCTCCTGTTTCACCCACGATCTGCCCACATTTAGGCCTCAATCCCCTCAACCTCCATTTACTTCCTGCAATACAATCCACCACTTTATTCCCCCATTATCACTCAATCCTTTCAATCTCCTTTGTGGGCTAATCTTGCCTTCCCTCTTATCACTCCTTGAATGTTTTCATTGATGAAACCAATTTTAACCAAGATTACACTGACTCTATGCTTGTTTCTTACATCATGTTTATGTTATTCGGCTGAATGTATCATTTTACTGACTGTTCTACCTACCTTAAATTTAACTTTTTCTAATTTTTTACATCATGTAATGTTATCTGGCTGTATATATAATTTTTACTGACTGTTCAGTCTGCTCTATATGTAATTTCCCTGTCCTTATGCAATGTATCTGTCAATTACTTGTACTCTCCCAGGTCGTGCCTGAAAATAGTCATTTCGTAGCTAGTGCACTTACCCAGTAAACAAAAACTAAACAAATAAATAAATTTGGACCAGTCCCGCCAGTCCAGTCACCTGACTTCTCTGGGATTTACCTTTCGCTCTGGTGTCCTGTGCCACATGACTGTAGTCGGAGATGCTCAGTCAGTGGTTCTGAACCTTTTGGGGACCGGGTCATCATTCAGCCATGGTCGCAGGTTGTTTCCTCCATTTTCTCCCCGGACCCACACCTGCAATGACCCGATGCGTGTGCTCTCCCACTGTGGAGACACCCCCCATGTCTGCGTGTCAGGTCCCTTCCCCATACAGTTCCCGCTGCACTACCACCCAGATTCCTCCGGGTGGCAGCTGACCAGTGGGAAACATTTACCCACCTCCACAGGGGAGGACAGCTGTCCAAGGGACACTCAACCCTCCCTCCCCCGGCCAACCCCCGAGTGGCCAGTCTGTTCCTGAACCCAGGCCACCAGTGTAGCAGGTAGTAGCTCTACTGGTGCACTACAGGGATGGCTGACAGGAATCTGTTTCACACATTTATATGCTAGTTTTTCTTTTTTGTGTGTCCTATACTCTGATATGTTTCAGACCCTTTTTTGTTAATGTAATAATCTAATTCTTGGTTGCCTCTGTCACTACACTGAATCCCTCTCTCGTGAGTCCTCAACATCTACTGCATTTGGTTTTCATACTACCTGGCCATTCAAAAATAGCATGGAATGTTGGCGTGTGACTGATGTCATGGAGTATCTCAGAAATATGAAAAACAAAACAAACAAAAAAAAAAAAACAGATAACTGTGTCCCTCCAAAATAGACTACCACATTTTAATATTCGATGGCAGAGATGGATAACATATGCTATGTCCCATGATGACTCACTGGTGCCATAGAGTGCTAGAATGACCTATGTGCCACAATGCATCCAGAGTTCTGGGGCAATTCTTGACTCACAGCTTGCTTATTTTCCATTATATATGGTTACTTAGTTGATCTGTCTTAACCTAGTCATAGTAAATGATGTTTCTGTAGTCATCCTATACACCCTCCTTTGGTTCTTCCATTGACTGTAGTGCTCCTCTGTCTTGTGTTTAAGACAATAATGATCATTCTGCAGTCCTGTAACATTACTGCAGGGCTCCCAGATCTATGGGAATTTCTGTATTTTACAGGGAAATAGGCCTCACAGGCTTGCACTGGTTATACGGGAAAATGCAGCAATTTGGCTTCCATAAAAAATGAGGTAATGTACAGGAAAATTGCCTTGGAGTGACCGTGAAAAGACCAAATGAATCTGGGAGCACTGTCACTGTAGTTACCTGTATTTGTCTGTGTTTCTAATAAACTTTAAATTAACAACAACAAAAAAAAGGAAAGAAAAACAAAAGCAGTGGCTGCTGAAGTGAAGGAAACACAGTGTAGATTTGAGGGCAACACAAACCCAGAGAATTTACCAGATATCAGTCAAAGAATATCAGAATACATGGCTATGGAAAAGGAAACGAGAAGGTACTTAACAGTACAAAAACTATTTCCAACCACTTTTAACATCGTCTCTGACATTATAAATGGTTTTGGAGCAGGAGCAAAATACTCATCCAACATAAAAAAGGTGTGGTTAGAGGCTGTTTTGGGTGGGGTTTAGTATCTGGTTTTCACCTCATCCACAGGTGGCAAGCCTCGATTTTTCTGTAACATTACGATGGTTATTAAGGTAAAAGACATTCTCTGAGCCAAAAGCATACTAACAGAGCGGCCTTAAGGTGGACAGTAGAATTTAGAAGAATTTATACATCAGGATAACAAGTCAGGGTTTCTACAAAATGTTCCGAAATAATGAAACAACCTGAGAAGATCAGGCCATAACTCCATTGAGTTTTCTGAGGCATAACACTTTGAGCAACTCTATATAAAAAAGCACACGGATTAATATTAGCAAAGCTTATAATGTTTTTAAAATGTTTTCTTTGATATTAGTAACATACTCAAACAGATAGCAGCTGGGTAGAAGACAGCTGAACTTACAAGCTCAAATGGGCAGACTGGGTGGGCCACAGACCCTTATCTGCTGACACTATCTATGTATCTAGTCCTACATCTTGGAATGTAATGCAGTCTAGCAAGATGTGCAGAAAATTCTTTAAATGGTCCACACATCAGTACAATTCAGACCCAGCCCCCCCCAGTTCACAGCACCATCTTTTTATAAATGTCTGCTGCTCAGTCTGAGTTGCTATACATTTACTGAACTGATCAGCAGTTTCACACATGAGAAAGGTTTGTTGCTCACCAGTAGCCATAGATCTTCGACAGCGTCTCCTCCACAAAGCCATATCCGTTGGACTGTAAGTCGTGGTAGACTTTTCATAGCTGGGTCTGCCCACATTGATGAATGCCCCATGCATGATGATGTATGCCTCAGCGTCACCCATATAATGCAGGCAGCCCAAATCCTTTTCATTTGCTGCTATCGATAAATGCAGTTGCACCATTTTCTGACTGACAGGAGCAAGGAAGCTATCCCTGACTAATCATACAGGACAGACAGGCAAAACAGATCACCAGAGTCTGCACAATGAAACAACTGGCCAACTGAAAGGCAGACCATGCAGTGATCTGTAATAAACAGCAGCCCTTCATGCTGGGGACAAAGGGAAGGAAGAAGTAGTGTGGCTCTGTGAAGGAGATTTCCTCAAAGATCTACTGTTGCTGGTAATGAACAAACCTATCTTCTGGGATATCTCCTCCACAGAGACAGACACACGTTGAAAATCCAGTTTTCCTCAGAGACACCAGATCCAGTCTGTAATGTTTAGTGAGCATATGGTTATTCTCCAGTAGGAGCCAAACAGATTTCAGAGTCTGAAACAGGCATGAAATGAGCCACGGAGGCTGCCATGCCCCAGTGGCATGCCCTGTTACTGCACCAGGAAGTTCTTTGCCAGCCGTCTGATAACCATGGCCACTGATTTACAGTGAATGAAGTTGTCAAGTTCAATTTTGAACGACTGAAATTTCAGTAACTGTACAAGTAATTGCCATTTTAACATCCGGACTTCATTGCGATTGTTCCCTCTTGCATTTTTTAAGTGTTTGATGGAAATATATGACGTTCAAATGCTAAGCCATTTCCTGGTTTGTAGCATGGTGAAGACTCAATATACTAATACAGAATTTCAAACAAGGGAGGCTGCACCCACCCCTTTCAGATTGCAATACAGGGCAGCTTCAGCCCAGGTACATTCAGGATTCCCTTGTGATTGACTTGTACTGTAACTGACAGACCTGTGCAACTCTCCTCTCAACAATGGCCTTGTGGAGAATGCTCCTAGCTGTACTCTACATGGTTACTGTACTAAGCTTAGATCCGACTCTGCTTCTTCCTGACCTGCCACACCTAGAACACCAAGGAACACAACCCCCCCTCATGCCCTATCCCTGTCTCCTACAATACTAACCCTCTATTGATAGCTCTACATGGTTTGTATGGGAAGGGTATCTAAAAGATGAGCTGGTTCAGAGTCAGTTTTCAAGAAATGCACCAGTGGTCAGAACATGGTTACTCATGAGGCCACATGGTATGTACAGATGCTGTAACTGCAATGTGTGCATACACTGTCAACAAGGGAAGTTTTATAGCCCCCACCAATAATAGGAGGGTGTTGATCAATTTATCTTGTGTGTAACTATGTACACAGTGTATGCACTATGGTGTGAATGTATCAGACTGTATCTAGGTAGGACAATACGTCCTCTTAAAACAAGAATTCAGGAACACATTAGGGATATACGGAATGTGCAACTGGATAGTCCAGTAGGTGAACACTTCCAATTATATCACAACAGTGATCCAACATCTTTCAGAGTCACAGGTCTACAACAGGTTAGGATTGGATGCAGGGGTGGGGACAGAATGAATAGACTGTCCCAGAGAGAAAGTTTCTGGATTTTCACCTTGAATGCAATAGCGCATGAGGGTCTGAATCAGGACTGAGACGGGAAACTTTATTTGTGAAACGTTAAAATCTGAATTATAATGACCAAATGAACTTACTATGGTATGGCCGTAGAATCCACTTTTTCTCCTTCCCTCCCAACCCCCACCCCATGCACCTACTATTTGCAATTGTGCTATATTGAATTATTTGAGAGAGACACTCACTGTTTCTGCTATGATGTTGTAATATGCAGAAAAATAACTGTTTTCTGCTTTCTCTTTTCTTTTTACAGTCAGGGATTTATGGAGAGTGCAGGATTTCCTGCTTACCACATCTAATCAGGCTTTTATGGAATGGCTTTAGTAAGTGGATTTGCTCCCGACTCCAGCACTGTAAAAAACGTTTGTCTTTTAAAAAATCTTTCTGCCTATACTTTGATTTACTTCTATAGAATAAAAATGATATCATAAATTCATATATAAAGCAGAAATCATGTTTGGCATTAGCCTTCCATTAGTTGTCACTCAGCGCTTGTGCTGCCTATTTTGAGACATGGTATTTTGGCACCATAGAATTGATAATTTGAAATTGCATAGGAGCATTTTTACTTATAGCCCCCCCTTCCCCATTCATCACAAGCACTGTGTTTATTAACATCTTTTCTATTAAATTGTCTTTGATGGTTTGTTGTCATGATTCATGTATAATTCAATAATTTTTTTTGCGATGTCACATTAATTTGTATATAAAAAGGTGCGTCGTACCTACCAGGTAGCCTGATGAAGCCCTTATGTGGCAAAGCGCTGGGGCACCTGATTGCATGGAATTATCTGTCCTGTTGGCTTGCTTTTGTAACTTTGGCAATAGCTGGCAATAAATCACAAGCTTTATTTCAAAAGTTTTACCAGGAAAGACATACTGAGCTGAATAGCAGCTGATTTCCAGATGCATCTTGGGGTGTGAAGCAACAGTGTGTCTGTTACCTTCAATGGAGTTACAACTCCTGGCTCTGCAGTGCAAGTTGTTTTGTCTTTCAGTCTGTCTGCTTGGGGTGGTAGACCCACTCTCATACCCTGCCTTGGTTGTGTGGGCGCAGCACCCTGTGTCTTTTAAACAGATTTCAGAGGCTGAAACCAACTTGAAATGAGCCACGGAGGCTGCCATGCCCCAGTGGCATGCCCTGTTACTGCACCAGGAAGTTCTTTGCCAGCCGTCTGGTAACCATGGTCACAGATTTACAGTAAATGAAGTTGTTAAATTCCATTTTCAAGGACTGAAATTTCAGTAACTGTACAAGCAATTGCCAATTTAACATCTGGACTTTATTGGGATTGTTCCCTCTTGCATTTTTAAGTGTTTGGCGTAAATACAGGATGTTCAAACGTTAACCCACTTCCTGGTTTGTAGCCTGGTGAAGACTCAATACACTAATACAGAATTTCAAATAAGGGAGGCTGCAACCACCTTTCAGCTTGCAAAATAGGGCAGCTTCAGTTCGGGTGCATTCAGGATTTCCTTGTATTTGCCTTGTACTGTAACTGACAGACTTGTGCAACTCTCCTCTCAACAATGGCCTTGTGGAGAATGCTCCTAGCTGTACTCTGCATGGTTACTGTACTTGGCTTAGATCCGACTCTACTTGCTCCTGACTTGCCACACCTAGAACACCAAGGAATACAATCACCCCCCCATGCCCTACCCCCAGCTCCTATAATACTGACCCTCTCTTGCTAGCTCTACATGATTTGTATGGGAAGGGTAAC
Source organism: Neoceratodus forsteri (assembly GCA_016271365.2). NCBI lineage: Eukaryota > Metazoa > Chordata > Ceratodontiformes > Ceratodontidae > Neoceratodus > Neoceratodus forsteri. The sequence continues at coordinate 1,423,247,294 of CM028129.1, forward strand.
TGTTATAAACTAGTCTACTTCCTACAGGCAGAAACAGAGCGGCCTACTTTATTAAACGTGTGCCCTCTTATTAGAATCTTGCCATCATTTCTTTCACTTTTGCCAGGGGACACCAAATCAAATTCTGGCCCTACCCCACCTAATCACGGAGTATGTTACCCCTCAGATGAATGCTGGTCTAATACATGAGGTTTGAAGATTGTTCATATGAACATTACCAGTCTTAGGCCTAAGCTACATGAATTGGAAGGTTGGGTTGACTTATTGCCCCTGGCATACTGGCCATATCCAAGGCCTGGTTAAAACCCTCTGTGTTCTCCCATGAGACTGAGCTCCCTGGGTGCACCACATTTTGAAAGGATAGGACTTGTAAGAAGGGTGGGGGAGTGCTCCTTTATATCAAATTCTCTCTTTTTTTTGGTATCCTCTTTTTATTAATATTGCAAGAATAAAAAGACATGACAAAACATTGGACCAGAAGCAAGGTCAATACAAAAATTAATCACAGTCACAATCATTGCCATATTACAGTACAGTCCATCATAAAGTCCACTGTAAAGTTGAAGAGTGGTGTGTACATTGAGCTAGCAGGCTCAGGGTAGGTTAATCCTAGAAGTTATTAAAACAAAGGTCAGCATTAAAAGGGGATAGGGAGGCCTCCGTATTAGAAGACACAGGAAGAGGAGATGAAAAAGAGAAAGCAAGGGCTCCCAGGATCCAAAATACCTATCGCTTCTAGACAGTGTAGGTTATGCCATGCCCTCTCTCAGGGCCTGAGCTTCAGCTGAGGACAGAGAACCCAGAAAAGGCTCCCAAACCCCAGCAAAATGGTCCTCTTTCTCCTTGAGAACAAAGGATAGGCATTCCATGGCCAGAGCCTGTACTGCCAAATTCTTCCATGCCTGGATCATGGGTACTGCACTTGACACCCAAGTATTGAGGATGCAGTGTCTAGCAAATACCAATAACATCCTGACCCAGTGGGGATAAAATTACCACCCCTGTTCCCTGCAGTCTTCCATCCCGACTAATAAAGCTACAGGTGTTACAGGTAGCGGATATCCCACCATTGTCGATATCTCAGCTGCCACTGCCCACCAAAAATTCTATAACACCGGGCAAGTCCTGAAATAATGTATATACATACCAACTGCAGTCTGACACCTACCACATAAGGGGAATATTCCCGGGTGATACTTGTGTACTATTTGTGGAGGCCAGTACAGGCGGTGAATAAACTTAAATTGCAATTCTTTGTATTTATAACAAAGCAAAATCCTCATATGAGATTGTAACAAAGATCCCCAGTCCTCTTCTCGAATAGCGATACCCAGGTCTCTTTCCCACTCTTCACTGTAAGATCCAGTACAAGTTGCCTATCTTGTCTCACCGCCTTTGTGATTATCCCTTTAGGGTCATCACGAATAGTGTAAATCAACTGTTCCACAGGTGCCAGCGCTGAAGCTTCTGCTGAGTCCCTGTTCAGCCCCCTCCAGTAAGCCCCAACCTGTCGATATCTAAAAAAGTGTATGTGGGGATAGGCTGGTAGTTCCCTGCAGGTCCGCAAAAGCGCACAACCCCTCCCTACTATGCAGATTTCCCAAGCACCCCACGCCTCGGGATTCCCACTCCCTATACTTCCCATTCGATAAACTAGGGGAGAAAACAAGGTTTCCCCACAACTGGGACTAACAGAGTCTCGTCTTACAATGCCCCCCACGGCACCTGATGGAGCCCCAGGCCTCCAAGACCCATACCACTAATGGATTAGGAGCATCCAATCGCAGGTACACTTAAAGAGACAGGCCGACACGCATCCCAGGGAGTCCATCTCCTCCAAGTCCAACCATCCAGTTACTGCAGGTCTGTTAACCCAGTCTGAAATGTATCTATGCTGAACAGCTATGTGATAGCTCTTCAAATCAAGAAAGTTTAGTACCCCCTGGAATTGTCAACATGGAGACACAGGAGGCTCATCCGGGGATGCTTTCCCTGCCAGAGAAAGGTGGAGAAGGCACAGTCAAGCTGCTTTAAGTCTACATTTGTGAGCCCCTTTGGGAGCATTTGAATCAGGTATAGTATCCTTGGAAGGACATTCATTTTTATTAGATTTATGCATCCTAACCATGATATGGGCAACACCCTCCACCGCTCTAGGTCCCCTATTATCACATTTATCAATGTAGTGTAGTTTAATCGATATAGGGAGCGTATGTCCCCCCACCTGTATCTCCAGATACTTCAAAGAATTAGACACTGCCCGAAGCCCCAAGAAATAAATAACCCCCCCCCCCGACCCAGGGACAGCATTTCTGATTTTGTCAAGTTGAGTTTGTATCCCGAAAAAGCAGCGAACTCCAAGATCACCCACAGCAACACAGGCATGGACCGATGAGGCGCTGTGATATCCCAGAAGGAGATCATCAACATATAATCTGATTTTATTCTCACGCCCAGTTTTCCCCTGCACCCCTACAATCCCTGGAGTACTGCGAATCCAAATTGCCAACGGCTCTATGACCAAGGCGAAAAGGAGGTGGGGACAGGGGGCAACCCTGGCGTGTGCCCTTGTAAATCAAAAACTTGTCCATGGTCGACCCATGAACCGTAAAGTGTGTCTCAGGAGCCAGGTAGTGCTCAAATCCTCTCATAATGCCTCCCTAGTACCTATCCCTACCCTTGATGGGTCACCTAGTGAGACATCAATTGTCAAAGTTCTCCCTGGAGGCACCAAACACCTTCATGTGGGCTGCCTCTACACCCCCGTGAGGCATCCATGGTACTAGATACTCTTTTAAGGCATGTTACATCTCCCACTTGGTGAATTCATTCTTCTGGGTGATTTCAATATTAACTGGATACCTTACATGAGGGGTGGGCCTAGAGAAGCTGTACTCAAAACCCAGCTCACCCAAATCCTTAGTGTGCCCACCAGATTAAACAACAAATCTGGGACTCATATGATGCTTGACTGGGCTCTAGTCTCTAATCCTTACAGAATTAGAGCTGTATGCATTTTTGCCGACTCCCTAAGTAACCACTTCCAGATTTACTGTATTTGGTAAAACAAAGCTCCAGAAGTTCCACCCAGGATTTTCTTTGCCTGGGATTTTTCAAAATTTGACACTGCTTCCTTTCTAACCACCCTGTGAGGAACACATTGGGCCTCTATGAAATCCCTTCCTGATGTCGACACTCCACTTGACTTATTACTTACTAGCTTTCTATCAGCTGCCAACTTCCATGCCCCTATCAAAAATATCAGATGCCAACCTTAGGAAACAACTTAAGCTAAGAGACAAAGCATGGGACATCTTCCAAACATCTGGCCTTTTGTTATACTGCAATAAGTATAAGAGACTCAGAAGTACCTGCAAAACTAACCTTAAGGCGGCCAAAGAAAATACATCAGACATCTGCAAGACAGGTCTGTCTAACCCCAAGAAGTTCTGGTCTCGCATTAATACCCTCCTGAAGGGTCAAGCCAGTACTTCTGAATGTGACATTCTGGGCAAGGGTAAGGTAGCAGAAGACCCCTTGGCTACTGCAAATACCTTTAATAAGTTATCCACTGATTTGGATAGATCCAAAATCACATCCCTGGGATCTCCTTCGAACACCCCTGCTCAGACTAAATTTGCTCAGACTGAATTGGTGAACCTAACTCCAGAATTCCACTTTTGGAGGATTACCAGGAAACAGGTACAGACCCTCCTTAAAGCAATTAGAAGTAGAAGGGTCAGTGGGATTCGATAAGTTAGAACACAAAGCTCTTGAAACTTGCTGCTCCTGCAATCGCCGCTCCTATTACCATCCTTTTTATTAAGTCCCTTATCGAGGGAAGAATCCCAGAAAATTGGAAGACTGCCATTGTGATCCTGGTGCAAAACGGTGACCCCTAAGGAGCCGGTGGAAAATTTCCACTCTATCTCCCTACTTTGCTCCCTTGCCAAAGTACAAGAAAGGTTAGTATACAACCAGCTCCAAAAATATCTAGAACAGTGCCATCTCATGACTGAGTGGCAGCATGGTTTCAAAAAACATCACAGAACAGACACTGCTCTGGTTAGGCTGACAATGGACGTCCTGGGTGCCATGGACAGGGGGCATATAACTGGCACAATCTTCACAGATCTCACCAAATTGTTTGACCTTGTTAACAATGTCCTCTTATTAGAAAAACTTAGGAAATCTGGTTTTGACAGCTTGTCATGCCATTGGTTTGCCCACTATTTGACTGACAGGTCTCAGAAAATAAAGTGGAAGGGAGTTCACACCACGTTAAGGACCATTACTGATGGTGTCCCCAAAGGTTCCATCTTGGGTCCTATGCTCTTTTCCCTTTTCATAAATGACATGCCTAGTAACTGTGGTGAGGCTTCCTTACCGTTCTAAGCTGACAATGCTGTACTTTATAGATGTTCTACTGATGTCAACCTTAAACAGTCTCCTAACAAAGGATTTCATAGCACTAGAAAAGTGGTTTACCTCCAACAAATTGGTACTCAATGCCAACAAGACTAAGGCTATTTTTGTATGATGCTAGACACCTGGGTATAGCAAGGCAGCACATATCTGTCCACCTCGATGGGAACCCACATTGAGGTAGCTGAGGAGCTCAAGTACCTGAGAGTTTATCTGGACCAAGAAGTTACTTTTAGAACCCTCATTGATTATCTTTCCAAATCTATACCTCAAAAAAACTGGGTAACTTTGGGCAACTCTTTGAGGCCCAAGGGACATGGTCTAATGTATATTTCCCACCACACACTTTTAAACCTATTTTTCAGACTTTTTTTTTTTAAATAAACTCTTAGACATGCTCGATGGCCACTTATGTTTAGGGGTGACAAACTTTCTACCCAGAACTAGAAACAGACATGCCCTTCATAGCACTGGTGATCTGTAGCACAGAAATATCTCACACATATGCTGCAATACTCACATCTCGTAGATACAGGGTGGCGCGCCTGTTCCCTGTGATAGGACATATATGCACTACTCCTCCAGTCATAATTCGTATGTCAGACTGAACTATTTCATGAGAAACTATGAGCATATTCATACAGTGCAGGATCTATCTTATGGTCCTAGACTCTTTTCATACCATAACAGGCTTTTACTCAAAGTTAATCTAGGTCAACGGAAAAAACTACTTTCTGGCGGTTGAACCTCTCACTTCTTTGAGATGAGGCATTTAACACTCAACTAAAGGATTCCCTCTAAAATGCCTTGCTCACTGATGACACCTGAGAAGTATCAGACCCCGTATTACGGGACACTATCAAGGCGGTTGCCAGAGCAGTTCTAATCTCTTATGCCACACACAAGAAATGAGCTAGAGAGCTTAATCTTACTGAATTGACAGCAGAAGTCCAAATACTGGAGGTCCACAATGAGATCCGGAAATTACTGCAAGGAAAGGTGGAATTCTCTCTTACGCGTCTCAGGCAGTCGTACTATGGGGGAGGGGGAAGAGGGGCTTGCTTCTTGCCTCATCACTTACGAGTCCATAGGAAGAAAGCGTGTATCCTACAGATTAGATGCCCTTCCTCTGGCAAACTGGTACACTGCAGTGACAAGGTCATGCAGATAATGTACAAATATTACATGGCTCTGTATTCAGAGGCCCACTGCCCCTCCTCTCTCAATGGCAGTCCAAACTTATATGGGCTGAATGTGACTGCCCTCCCTCACCAAACCCCAGCAATAGCAGTTGCAACAACCCATTAGCTTGGAAGAAGCTCAGCAAGTAGTTAGGGAGGCCAAAACATTGAAATGTCCCAGTCCAGATGGTTACCCCACTGAATTCTATAAAACTTTTTCGAACTCACTCTTCCCTCTTCTGCTTCGTATTTTCGGGTGGTCCAGACGGGGAACTGCACCTTCAACCTGGCAGATCAGAAACATAGAATATGATGGCAGATGAGGACCAAGAGGCCCATCCAGTCTTGCCTGTCTCCCTACCTACTAGAAATGCCGCAGATCCTACTTTACCTCCTGCTTCACTTCTTTTTTTTGAACTGCTAGGGTTCCCCTCCGTCTATCCCAAGCAGTTTTGAATTCTCCCACCATCTTTGCCCCCACCACCTCTGCTGGGAGGCTGTTCCATGCCTCCACTACCCTTTCCATGAAGAAGTACTTTTTCACGTTGCCCCTTAGTCTACCCCTTTCCAGTCTCGTGTCATGCCCTCTTGTTCTAGAGCATCTTTTCTTCTGAAAGACACTGCCCTCCTGTACCTTATTTATTCCTTTTAGGTACCTGAAGATCTCCACCATGTCACCCCTCTCCCTCCTCTCCTCCAGTGTATACATATTGAATTCCTCCAATCTATCCTCATATGACCTTTGGTGTAGGCCCTGCACCATTTTTGCTGCCCTTATTTGAACTGCCTCTACCTTGTCTATGTCCTTTCGGAGATGTGGCCTCCAGAACTGGACACAGTACTCCAAAGAGGTCTCACCGATGACCTGTACAGTGAGTAGCATCACCACCTCTTTTCTTCTACTGGTGATGCCCCTCCCTATGCACCCCAGTATCCCACTGGCTCTCCCCACTGCCTCAGCACACTGACTGGCTGTCTTTAGGCCATCAGATATAATCACCCCTACATCTCTTTCCTGTTTTGTAGCCGCTAATAACTCTCCACCCAACATGCAATCCTACCCTAGGTTCTTGCATCCCAAGTGCATGATTTTGCACTTCTTCGCATTGAATCTTAGCTGCCACATGCTGGACCATTCCTCCAGTTTAGCTAGTTCCCTCCTCATTTTCTCCATCTCTCCCAGACTGTCTACCACCTCTCTCAGACTGTCTACCCTATTGCAGATCTTAGTATCATCTGCAAAGAGGTATACCTTCCCCTCCAGCCCCTCCGCAATGTCACTGATGTAGATATTAAACAGTACTGGCCCAAGAACTGATCCCTGTGACATCCCGCAGGTCACCCTTCCAACCTCGGATTTAGCTCTGTTCACCACCACCATCTGGGTTCTATCCCGCAACCAAATTCTGATCCAGTTCACCACCATGTGACCCAATCCCAGACTGCCCAGCTTGTTCACAAGCCTCCTATGTGAAACTGTCTTCACCTTGGCGCTCCTGACCGCTTTCCCTGCCTCCCTTAGCTTTTCTAGATACACTGCCCTGTCCTCCTCCCTCTGTATCCTTGTATTTCCTAAACATCAACATTTTTGCCCTTACTTTCCCTGCCACTTCCTGCAAGAACCATAGTGGTTTTCCTTTTCTCTTGCCTCTTTCTGTTGGCTGGATGCAAAGGTTTGTCGCCACCACTATGGCTCCTTTTATATGAGCCCATAGTTCCTTGACTCCCCTCCTTTTTTCTCCTTCTGCTAGGGCTTCCCTGTGACACAACCCATACTTGTGAAGTCTGCCCTCCTGAAGTCCAGAACCCTCACTTTCGCGTGGCATTACCCTGTTGCAGTACTGATACTGAACCACACTTTGCAATGGTCACTGGACCCCAGGTGTTCACACACCATGACATCTGAAATTCTGTCCCCGCTGGTTAGAACCAGGTCCAAAATAGTTCCCTCCGGGCTGGCTCAAGCACTAGCTGCTTGAGGCAAACCCCTTGCAGGGAGTCCAGGATGTCTCTACCCCTGGCTGCTGCAGCCGCTGGGATGCTCCAATCAAGTTCTGGCAGACTGAAGTTAACCACCAGCAATACTTTCCCTTTAGCTGCCATCATATGGATGGCTTCAAGTAAATCCCTGTCCATTTCCTCCCTTTGGGCTGGGGGGATCTGTAGATTACGCCTGTATAAATGACTGTGCCATTGCCTGTCTCCAGGGTGGCCCACAGTGCCTCTGCCTCCCCCTATATTCCTTGTGCTCCTGCCGCTTTTATACCCTCGACATAAAGAGCCACCCCTCCTCTCATTTTACTCTCCCTGTCTCTCCTGAACAAAGTATATCCTGATACAGCCACATTCCAGTCATGGTTCCCATTGTACCATGTCTCTGTAATAGATACAATATCCAGGTCAGCCTCTGCTATCATGGCTACCAGATCAGGGATTTTGTTCCCCAGGCTGCGGGCATTAGCGCATAGGGCCCTCCATGTTCTACAAACACCTCTCCTGACCTCCCCCTATTTCCCTTGTTTCTCCTCTCCTCTCCTCTCCTTCCCAGTGCAGTGCTGGTGATTTTGTGACATTATCGTCCTCCTTGCTGGCTACATTATCCTGTGGGGATGGGCAGTTAGATCTACCCTACTTCCTTCCTCCACCCCCCTTGGCTAGTTTAAATGCTTGTCAATGAAGCATTTGAAGAGTTCACCAAGGACAACGGTCCCCTTCCTGGAAGGATGCAGGCCATCACCCCTGTACAGGTTTGCATCCCTCCAGGTAAATCCCCAGTCCCCAATGAAGCCAAAACCTTGCTCTCTGCACCAGCTCTCCAACCAAGCGCTGAAGTCCTTGGAGTGGAGATCCCTAGCCTCCCCACTGCTGTGGACAGGCAGCACCTCTGAGAATGTCACAGAGTTGGCTAACTGCCCCAGGCCCCTACCCAGTTCCCTGAACTCCTTCTGCATGCTTGCTTTCTCTGCCTTGTCCCCAGCTAAGTCATTGGTCCCGAAATGGACAATGACATCCAGCTTCCTCCTCTTTACTACCGCCTTAGCACTCCTCTGGATTCGCTTTCCATTCCTCCGAGCTGTGCATCCTGGTAGGCACTTTACCTCCCTCACCTCTTCGCTACCTGCTCCTAACTCCACTTCCTGTATGATGGAGTCCCCCACCAGGAGTAGCTTCCACTTTCTTTGGGGTCCTCTGCCACCCCGTGGGGCTCCATTGTGGAGGTCCCGCTCATCCTCCCTGGGTGCAACTTCGGGTGACCCTGTGGGGCCTTCCCGCCCCTCCAACACAGAGATTGTTACTTTGTCAGCATTTTCAAACTCTGTGAGGACCCCCAGTACCCACTTCTCATACTGTCCTATTTCCATACTTAATATGGACAAGATTTATATGGAAATAAGGATACGTAGGATAGAATCCCTCCTTCCAGGTCTTGTTCACCCTGACCACTCTGGGTTCACATATCAAAGACAAACCATGGTCAACACTTGTAAGATTTTCCACATCCTGGAGCATGTCCACAACCACTCTATTCCCCTGGCTCTTCTTAGCTTAGATGCTGAGAAGGCTTTCCACACTCTTGTCACCAGCCTCCAGGCAGAGTTGGCTGAGATTCAGGTGACCTCTTCCCCCACCGAGGAGCCACCAACTCTGCCACCGCTGCCTCAGAGGATGCCAGGGAACAGAAGCAGCTGGACTATGGTGGGCTTGGGAAGGGTGGAGACGGAAGTCAAAGGCACATTCCTCAACCGATACCCTCTAAGCAATTCCTATGCTGTTCTGGTGAGGTGGGACTGCGAGAGAGGCACTTGTGGTAGAGGCCAGGGAGGATGTGGGGTTTCTCCACAGCGGAGACCCTGGGGGAGAGGTCCCCAGGACAGGAGGAACCAACTTCTGATGGGGGACTTGACCGTGAAGGGATAGACTTGGGAATAGGAAAAGGGGGGAGGGAGAGAGGCTAGGTGCCTACATGACACCACCATGACCCGATGGGAAACAGATCCTGAGGATCACTCGGGCAGAAGGACAGGAGGCAGAGCTGGATGTCAGTGTCCACCTAGGGACTAATGAGCTGCTAGGGAGGGGGCTGGGACAGTGCCAGGGGAGTTTAGGGTGTTCGGGAGGGGTCTCACGACAGGTAGCATGCTCTGTGGCTTTATGTGAGGTGCTGCCTGTCTACGACACAGGGAAGGAGGGGGACCTCCGCACCATGACCTTCAACTCATGGTTTGGGGAATGGTGCAGAGAAGAGAGGCTGGGCTACACTGGGGACTGGGAGTTCACCTGGAGGGATAAGGGCCTTTAGAGGGGCGATGGCCTGCATCCATCCGGGAGGGAACCTGCAATCCTAGTGGATGGTTTAGATGTTTCTTTGATGAACATTTAAACTAGCTGGGGGGGGGGGTGGCAGAAGGGATCGGGGAGGCAGAAACTGCCCCCCCCAGGCTGAAATACACAGTAGGGAATACCTGAAGGGAGTGGAATCCCCTGCCATGCAAATTAATACAGGAAGCAGGGTAGAAGAAATGAGGGATGGGAGCATTAAAAAGAGAGGGGGAAAGGAGAGAAAGCAAAAAGGAAAAAACAGAGTGGTGGTAAAACCTGGGAAGCCATGTGTGTAAATGCTAGACATCTAGGAAATAAGATTCCAGACCTAGAGGCCATCATGGCAGATGCCATCCTGGATATTGTGGCCATTACCGTGTCATGGTGCACTGAAAACCATGACTGGGACATGGTTATACTCTGTTCAGGAAGGACCACGGGTGAGAAGTAAAGGGGGGGTGGTACTTTAGGTGAGGGAGGGCATAAAAACGACAGTGATACAGGGAATATGGGAGGGGACAGGGTATTATGGTCACCCTAGAGATGGGGAATAGAGCCTCTATGTGCACTGATGTGGTTTACACACCTCCAACAGAGGGAGAGGAATTAGATAAAGTACTGATAGAAACCAATGGCAAGATGGCTGAAAAGGTCCTGTTGGTAGGGGACTTCAATCTACTGGATGTAGACTGGAACCTCCTGGCTGAGGCTTCAGCTAGAGGCAGGGAAATCCTGGACTCCCTACAGGGGTATTCCTTAGGCAACTAGTTAGCGAACCAGCTCGTGATGGGGCATTACTGGATCTGGTACTTGCCAACAGGGGCAGTGTTGCAGACGTCAAGGTGAGGGGACACCTGGAAACCACTGATCACCGTATGGTGTGGTTCAACATAAGGACAGCTACGGAACTGAACCACACAAAGGTGAGGGTCCTGTACTTCAGGAGAGCAGATTATAGAAAGATAGGCGAATGCCTCAGCGGTAACCTGGCTTGGGAGGGGGGGGATGACATGGGTGGGGTGGAGGAACAGTGGGTGAAATTATAAAGGGCCACAGTGAAGGCAACAAACCTCTGCATCAGGCAAGTGATCAAAAAAAAAAAAAAAACAGTAAAAAAATGTACTGCTATGGTTCTCAAAAGAGGTGGCAGAAAAGGTAAAAGCTAAGAGGGAAGCATTGAGAAGGTACAATGAAATGCAGAGGAAGGAGGATAGGGAGGTGTATCAGAGAAAATAGAGGGAAGCAGGGAGCACAGTAAGGAGCATGAAGGTGCAAACTAAAGAGAAAATAGCCAAGGCAATAACAAAAGGGGACAAGATATTTTTAGGTACGTAAGCAAAAAGAGGAAGACCAGAGATGGGAATGTAAGGTTAAAAAAGGAAGGGGGGGAGACTGTGCAGAGAGGGAAAAGGAAGAGGCAGACATCCTAAAGAAATACTTTTGTCCAGGGTAGGGAGTGATGAAAAGCCATTGACCACTTAGGGTGACTGGATGCATACATGTACTGTATAGGACCTATGAGCAGACTGGATGGGCCTAGCGGTCCTTATCTGTCGACAATTTCTATGTTTCACAGAGGAAAGAAATGGGGGGGATACGCATAAAAATGTAATAGAAGCACTGGAGGGAGAGAAGCGGGCACTAGTTAATTTCAGAGGAGAGAGTCTTGAAGGGATTCACAAATCTGAACGTGGACAAGGCAATGAGGCCACATGGGGTGCACCCATGGGTATTGAGGGAGCTGAGGAAGGTACTGGCTGAACCTCTGATGGTCCTATTTAACAGCTCATTGGAAACAGGAGTAGTTCTGGAGGACTGGAAGATGGCAGATGTAGTCCCACTTCACAAAAGTGGTAGCAGGGAAGAGGCTGGCAATTCTAGGCTAATCAGTTTGACTTTGGTGGTGGGAAAGTTAATGCAATCACTGATGAAAGAAAATATTGTAGACTATTTTGAATCCAACTGTGTTACAAGACCCGAGGCAGCATGGATTCACCAGGGAGATGGGGGTGTCATGTCAAATTAATTTGATAAATTTCTTTGACTGGGTGACCAAGGAACTAGATCAGACTGGACCAGTGGATGCAGCCTACCTAGATTTTAGGGGCTGGGATAGGCATAGGGGGAAGGTAAGAATCATGGGTAGGGAGGATGGGAGGAGTGGGGAGGGAGGGCAGGGACATTAGCTCAAGCTGTGGACCCTGCAATACGAGAGCAGACTTGACAGACCAAATGGCCTTCTGCCAGCTTCTTCATGTGTTCGTATGCAACACCGTTCCACGTAGGAGCCTAGTATGGGTCCAAAGGTGGTAAACTGGGTAAGAAAGTGGTCAGGGTATAAGCAGCAGAGGGTGGTGGTAAACGGAGTTCACTCCAAGGAAGGGAGGGTGACCAATGGGGTGCTTCAGGGATCAGTGCTGGGAGACTGGTCCTCTTCGATGTCTTCATAAGTAACACTGCAGAAGAGCTGGAAGGGAAAGTCTGCCTCTTTGAGGATGACACCACATAGGCTCAATAGGGTAGACACTCCAAGTGGTGTGGAAAGGATGAGCAGAGACCTGAGAAAACTCAAGGAGTGGTCAAGGGAGCGGCAGCTGGGTTTCAATGCAAAAAGTGCAAAATGATGCACTTGGAGCACATAAATCTGGGGGTACAAAATGGGGTGAGGTGGGGTGGTACTGACCACTACCAAGCAGAAAGTGACCCGGGGTGATCATATCAGATGACCTGAAGGTTGCCAGGCAGTGCTACAAGGCAGTCGGGAGGTCTAGTGGGATACTGGAATGCATAGGGGCAGGTATCACCAGCAGAAAGGGGTGGTGGTGTCACTGGTAAGACCCCATCTAGAGTACTGTGTCCAGTTCTGGAGACCACATCTCTGGAAGGACACAGACAGAGTGGCGGCGGTCCAGAGAAGGGCAACTAAAATGATGCAGGGTCTTCATCAGAAGCCCTCCGAGGAGAGATTAAAGAACCTAAATATGTACACCTACTATGAGGAGAGGATATGGCAGAGACCTTTAAATACCTCTGGGGGTGGGGTGGGGTGGTAAACAAGGTACAAGGAGGAAGTATTTTTCCAGAAAAAAAAGTGCTCAAGAACAACGGGGCATGCTACGAGCTGGGGGGCAGATTCAACAGAGATGTGAGGAAGTACTTCTTCACAGAAAGAGTGGTGGATTCCTGGGACAACCTTCCAGTGGGGGTGGTTGGGATGAAAACAGTGGTGGGGTTCAAGAATACATAGGATAGGCATATGGGAATCCTAGGGGAAAGGAAGGGCAGTGGGAAAATGGGCTGGAGATCCAGCAGGATCTGCGGTGATACTGTAGGTAGGGAAAAATGGGCAGACTTGGTGGGCTAAGCGGTCCTTATCTGCTGGCAAATTCTATGTTTCTATGTGGGAGATCCCTGCTGGAGTTCAGCCCTCCCAGATGATAACATGGCTTCAACATCTTTATGCTGACCCTCCAAGCTTACATGAAAGCTAACAGATCTTGCATTCTGCCAGTTCATCTACAAAGGGGTACCAGGCAGAGGTGCTCCCTCTCACCTCGGCTATTCGCTCTAGATATAGAGCTGCTGGCCACGGCAACTCATCAAAACCCAAAAATCAAATGGGTACCCCTAAAAATAACACTTCACGACAGAAAGCATAGCTCACATGTCACAGCCGGCTCAAAAGGAGCCAAAATAAACTTTTCTAACATAAAATTCAAATCCCAGGGTGGGACTGGATTGCGGATAGGAGGTTTCAAATAAAGAATGCCTCTCAGAAATGTATGGGACACCTCCAGTTGTGCCAATGCACGTCCCTCAGTAGGCACATGGATGGCAGATGTGCACCTTAAGAGAGGAGTACTTCAGACCAGAATCTGAAAGGGACAATAAGTACTCCAGAATCTGATTTACTGGACAACTGAAGGGATCCAGCTGGTGTGAAGCAGCACACACCACAAAATGCTTCCACTTCACAGAATAAGTGGCCCTAGTGGAAGACTTCCTAGCTGCCACTAGGACATCCGTCACCTTGGGTGACACCCTGAACCGAGCCATGGCTATTTCCTCAGAAGCCAAGCATGAAGATGCAGGAATCTGAGATCCGGATGCACCAGGGTGCCCCAGTTCTGGGAGAGCAAGCCGGTGCACAGAAGAGGAGGAACTGGAGGCTCCACTGTCAGCTGTTGCAGCAAGGGAAACCAGATCTGATGAGGCCAGAATGGGGCTACGAGTATCACTGTTGCCGCTTCCATCTGGAGCTTGATCAGAACCCTCTGAAGCAGGGGGAAGGGAGGGAATGTGTACAGGAACCTCTTTTTCCAAGAGAGAGACAACGCATCTTGCCAGAAAATTCCTGTCCTGGGATTGAGCGAGCAAAAATGTGGCAGTTTTGCATTGAGTGGGGATGCAAAAAGATCCAGCTCTGGATGACCCCACTTGTCGAACAGTTCTTCTATGACTAAGGTCAGCTGCTCCCACTCATGTGTCTGGGACTGTGACCAGCTTAGGCTGTCTGCCAGGGCATTCTGGGCACCAGGAACATGGACAGCTGACAGTTCTTGACTGTATTCCAGAGCCCAGTACCAGACTCTCATGGCCTCCCTACAAAGAGGATAGGAGTGAGTGCCCTCCCTGTTTGCTGATGTAGAGAACTACACTGATGTTGCCCACCTGCACTGGCAGAAGGCCCAGGGACAGCAGAGTCTGGAAGGCCTGCAGGGCACAGAGCACTGCTCTCATTTCAAAAACACTAGATATGGATTGAGGACTCCAGAGCGAACCAAGTCCCCTGGGTTTGGTGGGGCCCCAGAAGGGTCCACCCATCCCATCCCCAAAGCATCTGGGGTGAGAATTTGTTGAGGGGAGGGAATAAGGAAGGAAATCCCCCTTAACAGGTGGCTGGGTTCCATCCACCAAAGGAAACTTTTTCACTGGAGAGAGAACCAGGACCTGCTGCTCTAGACTGTCTGTACCCTGGTCCCACTGGACCCTGAGTGTCCACTGGGGAACCCTGATATGCAGTCTGGCAAGAGGCACTGTGGCTATAGCTGAGGCCATCAGGCTCAGAAGCCAAAGAAAGGCCCTGGCTGAAACACAGCGGCTGTTGTATAACAGACAGGCCTGGTCTATCAGGCGCTCTGCCCTGTCCTGGGGCAGGAAGGCCATGACCAGAACTGGGTCCAGGACCACCTCAATGTACTGGAGGCGTTGGCATGGAGTCAGAACCCATTTGGGCAGGCTCACAGTTATCCACAGATCCTGGAATAGGCGGGTGGTATGTTCCAGGGTATGCATCAGGCAGTCCCTGGACTGGGCTCTGAATAGCCAGTTGTCCAGGTAGGGGAAGATGTAAAGGCCCTCCCACCTGAGGGCAGCTGCTACCACTGCAAGGCATTTGGTAAATATTCAAGGGGTTGAGGACAAACAAAAGGGCAAGGCCCTGAATTGGAAGTGTTCCCCTGGAACCAAAACCTCAGCTATTGCCTGTGGGATGCGTGAACCTTTGTATGCAGGTAGGCATCTTTCATATCGAGGGAGCAAATCCAATCCCCCTGGTGCAGAAAGAGCAACAGACCCTAAGCTGTCATCATACGGAACTTTTTGTACTGAATGAACAGACTGAGTTTTCATAGGTCAAGGATGGGCCTGAGATCCCCGTGCCTTTGGGGACAGGAAAAAATGGGAGTAGAACCCCCTGATCTGCTGATTCACTGGGATGGGTTCCACTGCCTTTTTTTGCAGCAGAGATGGGATTTTCTCTCAGAGCACCAGGAAGTGTTCTGGAGGGTAAAAGGACTGAACTGGAGTTTTTTCTGGAGACCACTCCAGAAGTTGCAGAGTGTGGCCGTGCCCTGTGAGCTGTAGCACCCAACCGTCATTAGTCATCTCCCTCCACCTGTCCAGGTGCAAGAAGAAGCAACCCCCAACCAGCACCTCCTGATTTGTCGGGGGTTGAGCAAGGAGTCGGGCTGCACTAGTGTCTCTGGGAGCCTTGCTGGCTGTGGCAGCAGGGGCAGGCAAAGAGGCAGACTCCCAACGCTTGCTCTGAGGCCTGGCTGGACTTGTTGGTCACTCTGCAAAAAGACACACACTCTCCACTCTTAGCTTGAGTGTAATACATGGAGTGGACAGATCACAGGGTATGTACAGAGGCCTGTAAGGATGTGCTGCACATCGGCCCCAAACAATCTGACTCCCATGAAGGGGCATTCAGGATAGATAACCTAACGTCGTGGGCAAACCCAGACACCTAAGCCAGGAGTGCCAGGCGTGGGCAGACATCAACATGACTGCCCAAGACCCAAAGAATCATCGGCGGTGTCGTAGGTTGAGCAGAGGAGATGCAGACCAACTTCAGATCCCAACTGAAGGGACTGCAAGGGCTGCTGCTTCTTCTGGTCATCGGGAAGGGAACTGGCCAATTCCTCGGCTTGGTCCAAACGAAGGTTGAGGAAATAGACCATATGTACACTGTAATTAGTTCTGATC
Source organism: Neoceratodus forsteri (assembly GCA_016271365.2). NCBI lineage: Eukaryota > Metazoa > Chordata > Ceratodontiformes > Ceratodontidae > Neoceratodus > Neoceratodus forsteri. The sequence goes on from CM028129.1 coordinate 1,423,263,709, forward strand.
TCTGTATATGATGTTATTGTAGTTACGATGCGCCTATCCCTATTCCTGTCCCCAGGATGCATCTGGAATCGAACAGCAGTCTGCTCAGTATGCCTTCCTGGTAAAACTTTTCAATAAATAAAGATGGGCCATGCAGTTTAGGACCCTGATGGCCAGCCTGGTGGAGGCAAAGGTCCTTTTGCCCAGTAAGTCCAACCTCCAGGATTCTTTGTCTGGGGGGTGAACGTAAATGTTTTGGCCTTTTGGTGTGGTCGTGGGCTATTTTAATGACCACTGAGTCAGCCTGTGCCTCCTTGGCGAAGAATGGCTTCCCCGCTGAGGAGTGGTAAAGTTTGTCCACCTTTCTGGGCATAGTGGGGACCAGGTTAGGGCGGTGCTAGGCTGCCATGGTGGCATCCTCAAAAGGTTCAATTAGAGGAGGGACCACCAAAGAAGGAGCATCAGGCAGACATAGCTAACCAACGCCTGCTGGGGCTGGTCCTCCGTGTCAAACCCCATCACCACCTGCAACTGGTGGAGAACCCCCATGAATGTCGGATCATCTGGAGGGGACATGGAATATATTTTGGGGTCTCCTACCTGTCCGTCCTCATCAGGGGGCTTAAGGTCTAAGTGATATTTATCCCCTTCTCCTGAATGTCTAGGAGGAGGCTGGGGAGTCCCGCTGCATGGGGATGACGTGGGTCTGCTGGAGGCATTGGTGTGGGGACAGGCTTCAGGGGTTCCTTAGGGGATGGGCCATGCGGGGAGACATGCGGGCCTGCATGAATTTACACTGGGAAGAGAGTAATGAAAGAAAATCCAGTGTGACCGTCGTTGGGTAGCCAGGCAGTACCAGCTAGACCCCAAAGAGAAGTCCTCAGCCTGAGTCCCCCCTATGGGAAGGTGAAGAGGGCCGGGAGGTGGCCTAGGGTGACACCAGGGAAGGCTTCAGGTCGAAGGCCAGAGGGGCTGATGTCACAGTGGCAGGCGGGAAGGCACAGAAGACCGTGAGGCCACTAAGCCTGTGCAGAAGACCCCGAGGCCGCTAAGCCTGTGCCTGTCAAAGACAGACCAGCAGAGCCTCCTGACCACGAGCCCACCGAAAATAAGGTCCAGAACAGCAGGGGCTGGGAGGGAGCCCAGCCCCAAAGGACCTTCTCCCACCAATGTAAGGCTGGCCAGAGGCACTACCAATGGTAGCACTGTGGAAGATAGGGCATGTGAGGCAGACGCCGCTGCCCCAGTAGTGGGGAACAGCCCCACCGAGGTTGCCATTGATGCAGGAGGGAGAGGGCCTGGGTTTAGCATGGTCCTTCTCCCTGTGTTTGTGCTTGCCCAAGGATTTATCCCAGGACTTTGCTGACTGGGAGCCCAAGGACCGGGCCGGGGAGACCGAGGAACTCCTGGCCTGCAACTCCTTCTCCATGCTGGCAACTTTGTCGGAGCAGAAAATTTTACAAGGTCCGCTGCCGACAGCGGCAGGCTGCCTGGTTGAAGACATGGCAGATGGAGCAGGTGTCAACATCGTGGTCTGGGCCTGGGCAGGGAACACAGGCAGAATGGCCATCTTTCTCCAAGAGTTGCTTTCCACAGGCACACTTGGTCATATGGTCGGAAGATGAAGAAGGCTGAGAAGGCAAACAAAAAAGGAAAAACACTGAACAGTGATAGAAAACTGAGGTGAGAAAACAGAAACTGAAGTTATAGGAAATGCTGGTCGACTGAAGCTGTGACAATCTGAGAGGTCCAACGTGTGTTGGTTGACAGCAAGAAAAGAACTGAGGAGGGTGTGGGAGATGCCCACTCATAGCATGTGGCGAAGTTGGCGCCTGACATCAAGGTGGGTGGCCCCCTTGTAGACTGCTAGCTAGAAAGGTTTCCGTGTGGTCCTAGTGCCTGGCAGCTATTGTTCCATAGGTGTGGCCTGCTGCAAGAGATACCCCCAAAGTCAAATCAATGTATTCTGGAGGACTGGTAAGAATTACAGTCCATTGGGGAAGTCTCGGGCTTTCTTCTAAATGTCCAAAAACAGACGGACTCAAGTTCAACTTTTGCCACTCTAGCTTATTAAAACATCACTTTCCCTTTAAATGGAACAGGTCTATAATTGTATATCATTGAGGAAAATAAATGACTTGTTTGATTATGTCCACTACCTCTTTTCATACCCTCCAGTCAGCTTAACCTTCAAGATTTAATTACCTACTCAGCAGTTACTTTCACCCAATGTGGCAAATTTGTTACCTGCCGCCTCCCTGGTCCCAATCCCCGGACTGAAACGTTAAGGAACTCCCCGAGCTGCTCCGAGCAGCGCTCGCAGTAAACGGCGGCGCCTCCGGATGTTTCTCTGGCCGCCGCCATCACCAAGGATCTCAGCTGTCTCCCTGCCGCCTCCCTGGTCCCGATCCCCAGACTGAAATGTTAAGGAACTCCCTGAGCTGCTCCGAGCAGCGCTCACGGTAAATGGCGGCGTCTCCGTCCGTTTCTCTGGCCACCGCCATCGCCGAGGATCTCAGCTGTCTCCCTGCCGCCTCCCTGGTCCCGATCCCCGGACTGAAACGTTAAGGTACAGCTGCTTTTCCTCCAAAAGCTGCCCTCTTACGGCGGCTTTCTGATTGGTGCGTCTTTTTGCTCCGTGCTCCCGACTGGATAGAACAGCTATCCTGAGGCTCCTGACTGGCGCACCTGCAAAGCGGCTCTGCAAACTGCATCTCCCTGCTGCTAACCCATACTTCTAGGAGCAGGTTTTTTTCCCTTTTTGAACACTTGCAGTAGAGTTACGTTTTTTCTGCATGGTAGTGACTGTTAGCGCTTTTACTGAGAAATGTAATGTTTAGCATACTAGTGCTGCTTAACGCTGTGTAGTCGGCCCTTACAGCATTGAAAGAAAATATTTTTTAAACAAAAACTAATGTTGCTTGTGATTGCCTAAGATAAACTGCTTTCTGTAACTGCCCCTGCATTATCTTAAGCCCTCTCAAAAAAACTACCTAAACTATCTCTTTCTGATACCTCTCGATCTCACCCTCCTTTGAGTACCTATCCCCTGACTACTTTCTGCTCTCACTGTTTCCTCCACTCTCTGTTTCCAAACCCTCCCTGCAGTGTGTTTCATCTGTCCCATCCCCTAACCCCTCCCCCGAGCCAAAACTCTAACTTGTGCTGCTCACATCCTCACCTTGCTCCCCCTGTGACCCCTCCCTACCCTGCTCTGAATTGCTAATTTGCCTGTCTTTTGTCTCCCATTAAAGTACCCCCACCCCCTGCTGATGGTCTGCCTCCAGCTCTCCCGCCTTTCTCTCTCTGTAGCCCTTAAATCACAGCGCTCTCTCTCTCTCTCTTCCTCCTAGGAACTCCCCGAGCTGCTCCGAGCAACGCTCACGGTAAACGGCGGCGCCTCCGGCTGTTTCTCTGGCCGCCGCCATCGCCAAGGATCTCAGCTGTCTCCCTGCCACCTCCCTGGTCCCGATCCCCGGACTGAAACGTTAAGGTACAGCCGCTTTTCCTCCAAAAGCCGCCCGCTTACAGCGGCTTTCTGATTGGTGCGCCTTTTTGCTCCGTGCTCCCGACTGGATAGAACAGCTATCCTGAGGCTCCTGACTGGCGTGCCTGCAAACCGGCTCTACAAACTGCATCTCCCTGCTGCTAACCCATACTTCTAGGAGCAGGTTTTTTCTCCCCCCCACCACCCCCTCCCAGGCCTCCTTTAAATGCTCTATCTGTCCCTGCCTCCTACGACTTACCCCAATCCTACTCGCTCTCTCAGTCCTTCTTAGCCCCTCCCTACTGCCTTGAGAAATCTATTTGCTCCTAAAAGCTGCTTCTCACTGTTCCTGACATTTCCACCCTTGCCCTCTACTCCAACATCTCTTTAGAAACCACTGAACTTATCTGAAGTAGCTCTCCCTCCATTTCTCTCTCTGACCCCAGCCCACTTCAGTCCCTATACACTACTAACTTCCTGTGCACTGCCCCTTTGCCAAGAATTAGTTTTCTTTGCTGCCCCTGCTGACTGATCCCTTGCTCTATCCCATCTCTTTCTCCTGCATTACCTGATCACTTGTTGTTTTCTGGTCCTCTCCCCTTCCAAAGACCTGCCCCAATCTCTCCTTGCTTTCACCATCTCTATCACCCCAACTCCATATCAGTTTAATTTTTATTTTGACCCGTGTAAACAGACCAGCTGTTACATATCACCCCTACTCCTTAAAGATCCAGCTGTTGTACATCCCTCCTCCTTTTCTACTGAATCCCTCTCCTAGTGTCAGGGCTGAAAATGAATAAACTGGTACTTCTTATACTAATCATAGCTACCCCACTTTTATTACGCCCATCTATTTGCGCCATCCCCCCGGATGAAACTGCTCCCCCACAAAATCAACACCAAGATTTTACTTTCTCAAATCTACTGGTTTCACCTGCAGTATGCTATGATCCCACACCATTACTCCTAAGCAAGGCCTGGATTCACCTGGTTGCCCTTGCCCTTAAATCTAGGTCCCAGCAAATCTGTTCCCTTTCTCCTTTCTTGCATCGAAAACTGTGGTGCCTCCTCATACTGGCCATTCTACTCTCTGGGGATATACAGCCAAACCCTGGACCCCTAACCTCGTCAGCCGCCCCTATCTCTAATGCTGCAGGTCTACTTATAACACATCATAATATTAGGAGCCTTGAGCGAAATGTCATGGAACATGAAGCTTGGACAGCACTTTATAAGCCTGATATATTATGCCTCACTGAAACTTGGCTGAAGCCATCCACCCCAAACTCACGGTGCGCTCTACCATCTTATAATCTGCTGAGAAGTGACAGATCAACCCCAAAGAGAGGGGGAGGTACAGCAATCTATTACAAAGCACACCTACAGCTCTCTAAAATCAGCTCGGCCCCCATGAATCACTGTGAGGCACTGCATGCCCTCCTCACCCTTGGTGCAAAAAAACTGCATATTATCTGTGCTTACAATCCGCCTACCCATGGCCTAAAAGGACTGGATGAGCTTCTTGACTAAACCGCCATCCACTCCAGTAACAACGAAGTCCTTAAGTAGGTGATATCAATTTAAACTGGTTGGGTAACATACACACAACAGCCCTGACTAGACTTCAGAGTTTTAACCTACATCGACTTATCGGCTCGCCCACCAGAACTGCTCCTCATTCCAACACTAGCACCCTGCTGGACTGGATCATGACAAACCAACCTGAGAATATTTTAGATATAGGAATCCTATCAGACGCCATCACAGACCACTCCCCCACTTCTGTGTTTGGGGCAAAGGTAGGCCTGAACCTATGAAAACACGTTTCATTACTTTCCGCAATTTTGCAAACTTCGACTCCCAAGCTTTCTTGTGCTTTCTTGTTAGATGTAGCTAACATTGACTGGTCCCCTCTTTTCTGCTCATCAGATGTCCAGACAGCGCTAAACATCTTCCTGGAAAAATTCTTAGAACTGCAAGAAATCCACAGTAAACTCGTTACACAACAGATTAGAAACAGTCAGACGCGATGGCTAAAATCTGACCTATTAGCTAAATTAAGACAGAGGGACAAAATCTGGCTTCACTACAAGAAAACAGGTCTTCCTGCAGACTTTAATACATACAGAGCATTAAGAAATGCTTGTAAGAAAGACATCAAACAAGCAAAAAGTACATACTGTAATAACCTGCTAATAGACTCCCAGGGGGACCCAAAAAATTCTGGTCCCATATTAAGTTTTTCCTGGGAACAAACCAGTCATCCACTCCAAATGATATGACTCTAAATGGCACCCATTGCAAGAATCCCCTCACTATTGCAAACTTCTTTAACAGGCAATTTGCTGACCTCATCCAATATACTTCCACTTTCCCTACTTCGTCTTACCCCATCTCACTGACAAACTCCGCCAAGCCAACTTTCCACTTCAAGTCCGTCCCAACTACTGTGGTTCTCTGACACTTAAGAAACATCTCGGAGGATACAGCTGTTGGATCTGATAATTTGGAACTGAAGCTCCTAAAAATGGCTGCGATCCACATTGCAGCTCCCCTTGCCAAAATCTTTACCCTCTCTCTGTGCCAAAGTTCTGTCCCAGATATTTGGAAGTTAGCCAGAATCACCCCCGTTTTCAAAAAAGGTAACCCACTTGACCCAATGAATTACCGCCCCATTGCCATCCTATCTGTTCTCAGTAAAATACTTGAGAAAACAGTTGCTACCCAGACCACTGACTTCCTATTGAAACACGACCTCCTAACTGGAGCACAACATGGTTTCCGAAAGGGTCACAGTACCACCACCGCACTACTCAAACTCACATCCGACACCTTAGGGGCTATTGACTCTGGCAGGCTCACTGGGGCCATTTTTATTGACATGACTAAGGCTTTTGACCTTGTCGACCACTCCATCCTCATTGCTACTCTAAACTCCCTAAGTTTCTCGCTAAATGTTGTAAGCTAGTTTGATAGCTATCTACCTGATAGGTCTCAATACATGAAATTCAACTCCACCCTCTCCGACAAGGCTACCATCAGCACTGACGTACCTCAAGGGTCAATCTTAGGTCCCCTGCTTTTCACTATTTTCATAAATAGTATTACCACAAATCTCCTCAGCACCTCCTCCCTACTATATGCTGATGACATTGTCCTGTACTGCAGTTCAAATAACATCAAGGACTTAAACACTAAACTCTCCAGTGATTATCAGCTCCTACAACAGTGGCTTGTAAATCACAAACTAGTACTAAACACAGCCAAGACCCAAGCTATGCTATTTGGCTCCAGCCTCAAGCTCAAACACTCCCAAATACACTTTAATGTCTCCTCCCTTGACGGCTCCTCTGTCGGGGTGGTAAATTCTTTCAAGTATCTCGGGGTCACCCTTGACCCATCCCTGAGTTTTGACCTCCACATTCATACTATTTGTAAGCAGGTTCACTCCAAACTAGGGATCGCTTACCGAACAAGCTATGCGCTCACACCTTCTGCTAGACTTGCTATGGCCCGTGGAATACTACTTCCCTCTCTCACTTACGGGGTTGCTACGTATGCCTCTGCCAGCAATTTGAGTCTCCGAAAGTGGGATGTTACTTACAGTACAGTAACATCTGTCGCTTTGCATCCAGCTCCCCCTGGTTCAAACATCACTGTTTCCTATACTCGGATCTAGGATGGCTTCTACCACGGGAACAAAGGTCCTCTACCGCTTGGGACCATTACAGACAACATTATCGATCCCGTATCCCAAACTCACTGGCCTGTCTCCTTTCCTACCAGAAAACAAACTATGTGTTGCACTCCATGTAAATAATATCCTTGTCCTTCGTCCCGAGACATAACATACAAATAAAGGTGGTCGGTATCTGTTATGCTTCAAAGTTCTGGAACTCACTTCCTGTAACCCTCGCCAATCTGTATCTCACAACTCCTTTAGAAAAGAACTTCAACATTATCTCTCTCTCCTACACATGCTCCTGCTTCAAACCACCTAGCCCACCTCTAATCCTGCCCTCCACTTGTTGTAACTAAGGCCTAGGGCCCCCCTGTCAGTGAAACTCTCCTTCTCAACTTTTACTTCCTCATTTCTTTCATTTTCTTTTTCCCCATTTCCTCCTCTTCTTTCCAGGTTATCAAATCATCCATCCCCACCTTCTCTCCAAAGCTCCTCCCTCTATCTATCTTTGCCTGGTAGCTATCGCTCCCACTGCTCCCCATTTCCTTAATTACTTGCACAGTTACCTGGTCGGAAAATTTGACCTTAATGTACTGTCTTGTGTAAATATTAATGCTGCACTTTGTCTTCCTACCTCAATCTCCTATTTGACCTGATTGTATCCTGTTTCACATTAACTAAAATGCTTAAATGCTTATTTCTGGCCTAACGGCCTCAATACTTTGTCACATTGCTGCTGATATGTAATTGTACTATGTATCATGTTGTTCCTGTACTTTGCACTATGTATCATTGTTTTCGTAAGTTTGTCTCTGTACTCTCCCGGGTTGTGCCTGAAAATAGTCTTTCTGGCTAGTGCACCTACCCGGTAAACAAAAACTAAATAAAAAAAAAATAAAGATATCTGCATACTCTCCTGCTTTGGTATTGTAGGCTGCTGGTGGAAGACAGCGGATTTACGCATTTGCAGATGGATATAGCCTTTAAGCGTTGCAGGCACTTAAGTCTTCATTATGTTTTTAAATTTTTCAATTAACAAGGTATGCTTCCTTTTGAGTAATTACAAACCACGTATGGCCTCACAGGCCAAGAACATTTTAAGTACTTACAATTATGTAAGCATTTCCTACATAAATCACAAAGTTCTCCTAAAATTCCCAACCCTGAACCATTCTCCTTAGTATATTTATGAATCTATTACAAGGGGACAATCGGAACCATGTGATTGGTCACTTGTATAGGGATATACAATCATTATTACCATAACATACCAGGTATATACTAGACAAATGGAACCGAGAATTGGGTGCCTCTTATGCCTATGACCAACGAGTCAGATAGTCCCTACTGCCTCTTCAAGCCATGGCCTCAGTTTGTTGCTGGGAGTTTTCCTAGAAATGCAGACAGTGATACTTTATCACCCCTAGGATCCAGGCTAAGTACATGGGTCAATGGAGCGTGCCCCTGCATTCTCCCAACAATTACACCACAAAACGTAAGACTGCAGAGGCACGTCTCTGAATAGGGAAGTGGAAGGGATTGGGCTCTTGGCTCCACGCAGCCAAAATACTGTCCCTCCCACCCCTCAAGCCAGCTATTTTTCTAATAATAATTTTTCCAGTCATCAACACCCTTCCCCCAGTCCTCTCCCTACTACTACCTCCTCAGGCGCCCACTGGAGAATTATCCTCCACACGTTCACAGCCTGGAAAACCCTGCCCACCCCATGTGCCCAAAAGCACCCCCCTTCCACGCCATATGTATCGAGCTCACCCCCTACCGTCCCTGGCCAGGGGCTGTGGTTATACTACTACTTCAGAAGGCAATATTCATCCAGACCCTGGCCCAGCTCCTCTAAACCTCCAACAGGGACACCCAGGCTCTGCATTGCTTCTATGAATATATGCAGCCTGATGAAAAAACTAGATTCCCTTCAATGTTGGGTCACCTCACATAGGTCAGATGTCATCGGCAGTGGTGGAAACCTGGCTATCAAAATCCACACCAGACGCGTTTGTCACTGATTCCTGGGTACCCTCTACAGGGAGGATCGAGTAGGTAGAAGAGGTGGGGGCTGTGCAATATACACCAGGGAATCTCTCACTGGACTGACCCTGCCCCGGTTCTAGCCATAGAGCACAGGCCCTACCCTCAACTGACTCCAGACCCTCAGGGTCCCCTCCTCACCGCTGCTTTGTTCCCCAAAAAAACAAACTGTGGCACTGGCCACGTAACTGATTATCTTTCAACCCTACCTCACACAGCTAATCAAGTCCTTGTAGGAGACCTGAATGTTAACTAGCTCAGCTCATCCATCAACACCACCCGTGACTCTTTTGCAGCAATTGACATGTCCCAACTAGTCTCCCAACCCACCAAGATTAGCACAAAGAAAGGTACCAGCACTCTGCTAGATGTGGTCATCACCAACCGCCCACTACAAATCCATGATATCCAGGTCCTTCCGGACTCTATTAGCAATCACTCCCCGATCACTTTCCACTGGGCCACCCCCACTCCCAAACCCACGGCTCATCCCACTCTTCATCGGCGCCTCAGACCTGGCGGGCTAAAAGGCCTTAAGCTACATCTTGCCCAAATTAACTGGGCTCCCATACACCACGCCCCAGATGTTGACTCCGCCCTTACCTTCTTCACCCAAACCTTCAACAATGCCTGCGACATCTTTGCCCCCATGACAGCAGTCCGGACCAAAGTTCGTAATGCCCCCTGGATTACCCCGTCCCTGCTGCAACTACTCAAACTTAGGGATAACCTGTGGCACCTGGCCACTGAAACAGGCCGTGCTGTGGACAGACAGGCCTACAATGCTGCTAGAAACAAATGCACATGGGTTATTAGGAAAGCAAAAGCTGATCACTATCAGGCGGCACTTACCTCCTCCTGGGGGAAGGGCAGAACGTTTTGGGACAACATTAAGCAACTAAATGGGAGCACACGTTCTCCTCCCCCTTCCCAGATCACCACTGAAGGCTCTGTCTCCACTGACCCTGCCCACATAGCCAACTTCCTCAACACATCATTCACCGACCTTAGTTCGGTCCTCCCCAGTGACTTCTTTGACCCTCCCTCAACCCTACCCGCCCCTGACTTTCAATATCCTAGCTTCCACTTACGTGGGGTGACTCCCCAGGAAGCTAGGCCCCACCTCTTCAACCTCTTAAGAGTAATAATATTGGCAGCGACTCCCTGGACCCCAGTATCCTCCGTCCGGTCCTGGATCAGATCCTTGCCCCCTCACTACCCTGCTCAACAAGTCCCTCTGCCTGGGTCAATTCCTTCAGGCTGGAAAACTGCCTCAGTCTTGCCCATACACAAAGGTGGTGACAGGTCCTCAGCGGGAACTACCGGCCTATCTCCATCCTTCCACCCCTCTCCAAAGCCCTTGAAAAACTAAGTAGCAACCCAAATCACAGATTACCTGACCAAATACAACATCCTCTGTCATGAACAGCACGGATTCCGTGCAGTTACAGTACCAGCACTGCCCTTATTGAGTTCTCAAATTTTCTTTATTCCTCACTTGACTCAGGCTCACTGCAGGGGCAGTGTTTATTGACCTCTCAAGGCTTTCGACACTGTCTCCCACCCCTATTGTTGGATGCCCTCAACGCATCGGCTTTGCGCGGCCCGGTCGCTTGGTGCTCCAGCTACTTGTCGGACCGTTCTCAGCGTGTTAGAATTCATGGGACCCTCTCAGCCACATGCCCCATCCGATCAGGAGTGCCCCAGGGTTCCATCCTAGGCCCTCTTCTCTTCTCTATACCTCAATACCTTGCCCAGTGCATGCTCGGGTAAAATCTGCTGTATGCAGATGATGCGTCCTCTTTGCCTCCCACGAAACCCCATTGCCCTTCAAGAATCCCTTGCAACTAGCCTTCAATGATGCTGAAGCCTGGTTCAAGAACACAGACTTGTGGTCAATCTAAAGAAACCAAATCCATGCTCATTGCCCACCCTCAAAACAAACTCAGTAATTTCCCTCTGTATCCTCCCTGGCTCTAAACTTCCCTCTAGCAAGTCCGCCTGTACAAGTACCTTAGGGTCTCCTTTGACTCTGCCCCTCACTTTCCACGACCATTGATACTCTAGCCTCCAGCTACAAATACTCGGCTAGGTATCCTTGTAATATAAACACTGCCTCCCCTGAGGCCCTCCGAGCCTAGCTGTCACCTCCTCAATCTTGTCCCTTGTGGACTATGGCCTGCCTGTCTATGGTGCTGCGGATATGACCGCCCTCAATAAAATTCGACACACCTTGAACAAGGCCTGTAGATTAATCACGGAGCCACCAGATTAACCCATACCTGCCAGCTATATGACTTTTGCTAAGCTGCTCAACCTGGACAGAACGTCTCAGATACCAAACCTGCCTCCTAACTAAAAACACTCCTTGGTCTATCCCTCCGGTCTGACTGCCTCTATCCACCTAGCCTCGACCCTTAGTCCAAACTCGTAGCTCCTCCAGGGCCACCCTGTCTATCCCAAGAACCAGGACCACCCATGGTCAGCGGTCCTTCTATTACAGAGCCCCCACCTGGTACAATACTTCTCCCAGCTCCATCACGATACCCGTTCAATCCCCAGCTTCAAAACCGCACTTCGAAGTCAACTGTTTAACATGCGTAGCTGTGCTTGTCCCCGGTCATAGGTGTTGAGGCCTTGTACCAGACAAAACTCACTGAGTAGCTTCACAATCAACAACTGACAAAACTCACAAGGTGGCTCACCCCCTCCTCTCATTTTTCTACCCCGTCCCTTAGCCACCTGTTTATACTATTCGAGCAGCCCCTGCTCATGACTTGTTGTCTGCCTAACCAATGTATGCTTACCTCTCAATCCTATCTGAATAACTGTATAAACCTGTAAATACCTAACCTGTTACACTGTTATTGTAAACAAAGTAACTACAGCATATATCTGCCTAAACTGTTGCCTGCTATGATGTGTAAAAAGAAAAAAAAAATGCTGTTATCTACAATGTTGTAATGAAATGTTGTTTGTGTTTGTCCTCTTTGTGACGAGATACCTTTGGAAACGAGCCTCTGGCTCAAAGGTTGTAAACTGATGTATAAATAAATAAATAAAAATAATGCAGCCTGCAACTCGGGGGGGCATAATGGAGATTCTGGGGTGCCATGTTGAGTACCAGAAGAGGTGCTCTTTAAGAAGAAATGATATTACTACAGTGAATATTTTTTTTAATTTTACCCCAGGAATCCATCAGTATAGTTTTGTAATAGCACACTCTATAGCAGTATCTTGGAAGGCTGGGACTAGAACCTATTTAGGAAAAAGGTTCCACAAGACAGCAGTGCTGAAACTGCATCCCTTCTGGACTCAATGTACAGACAACATTTTTTGAAGCTGTGTACTGTCATCCAGGTAGCTGTTTTACAGATTTCTTGAAGAGCGATGCCCCTTGCTGCTGCCACAGAGGAAGAGGTGCCCCTTGTGGAGTGTGCCTGTAGACCTCTGTGGGATATTCTGCCAGCTTTTCTATAACAAAACTGTATGCAGGAGACTATCCAACATGAGATAGTTCTCCTAGCTTACCCTTTCCCACTTCACCAAAGGTGATAAAAATCTGAGTGTTGTTGGACCCGACATCTTTAGTGTGCTCCTGGTTGTGACTCTGTGCCCTCTTTACATGCAGGAAGTAGAGTTTTTGTTCCCCTGTACTGGACTACTCAGTGGAAAACACAAGGAGGGCAAATGACTGGTTCAGGTGGAATTCTGACACCGACTTAGGGAGGAATTTCCTATTAGTCCGGAGGACTACCTTATCCCTATGGAAAATTATGTAGTCTGGATCTGCGCAGCAGGCTTGCAGCTTGCTCACCCTCCTAGCAGATGTAACTGCAACTAGGAATAGTGCTTTCCATGTAATATACTTTAGATCAGCAGCAGCAACCATAGGCTCAAAGGGTGCTTCCATCAGCTGAGCAATGCACACATTCAGATCTCATGGAGGAACAGGGTCCCTTACAGGAGCGTATAAATGAACAAGGCCTTTTAAACCCTTTTGAAAACAGGTTGTAAGGCCAAAAACAGGCTTTTGTCAGCTGATGTGTAAGCTGAAACGGCTGCCAAATGCACCTTCAAGGTTGAGGGTCCAGGTCTAGGGACTTCAGGTGCACTAGGAAATGCAAGACTGCAGACAGGCATGCCTGCATACGGATTATCTTCCTGGGAGCCCACCAGAATGAAAATCTTCCATTTTGAAGCACATGCTTTCCTTGTTGCTGGTTTTCTAGAAACCTTCAACATTCTCATAAGCTAGAGTATGCTAGCTCTTCAAGAACCATGCCTTCAGGCGCAGGATTTGGAGATCTGGAAATGTTATACTGCCTTCAAACATGGATCATTGTTGCTGGCTCACTCCTGAACTTTATGCGTACCCTCTGCAGGAGTGGGAATGGAGGGAAAGCATACAGGAACATCTCTGTCCAGTTCAGGACCAGGGCATCCTATGGAACTGTACCCACTGCTGTGGGCCTGCAAGAGAAATGTAGGAGCTGGTGGTTCTCCCAGGAAGCAAACAAGTATGTTTCTGGCGTACCCCCACTAAATGCTGCAGTGGCAGCGGTTCCACCCACAGGGTGGGATGCAGGGGGCATCTGCATAGGGTGGACAGGCATGGGTAACATCGACTTGTGCCAAAGGACTGAGGGTCTAGATGGTAGAGCCCCACCCTGCCAGCAATTGTCCACTGCTGCCAGAAAAGCTCCCTGTAGCCCCAATGCATTTTGCGTCAATGCCTTTCCTCCCCCAAGGAGGAAGAGGCAGAGGAACGTCGAGAACGGTGCCTCCTAGTCAAGCGGGATGAAGAATGCGAGTGCCTCAACTGTGATCTCCACCTTGACCGTCGACCAGGGAGTCAACATTGAGAAGGGTCCTCCGGCAGGTCCTGGTAGACCACATGGCCTTGCCACATTCAGAAGCAGAGGCTGCGCCCCTAGTGACATGGGTCGTACAGTCCGCCTCCCCTCCCATTCTGGTTTATCTCTTAGCTGCCAAAAAAGCTATAACCAGGAACTGGATGACGCCAGACCCACCTACGGTGGACAACTGGTGAAAAATCATGAATGAAATCTATCGTATGGAAAAATTAACCGCCATAACCCATGATAAGAGGGACCAATTCCGTAACAAATGGCAGAAATGGGTACTTTATATCTCAGAATTTGACTCAAACTTTGTCCCTTAATACCCTTTTGGGACACTTAACTGTAGCCTTCCTCCAATTCTAGCAGAGTTCAAGTCATTGGAATTGTTGTGGTCCATCGAACTTAAACCAAAGAAATCAGAGGAACAGGTCGGCAGCCATGGTGGGAGAGACAGATGGGTCCTCACTAGAGAAAGACAGCAACAAGCTATGTTTCCACACATACCTTAACAGTTCATGTCAAATAATGTAACTGTTGTATCCCTTCGGTTTACAGTAAAATGCTGTGAATAATGTATAGCCAAGAAATATATAATGTAAAACAATAACCATTTACGAATGTGATGGATGTATACCATCCTGAATGTCTCAATAAAAAGATAATGTTTGAAAAAAAAAAAAGCAGCAGCAGCGGCTTCACAAGCATGACCACTGGCTGAGGCTGCTCCCGAGGTGACCCAGCCTGAGTCAATGACTGGATCACGCCCTCCTGGGTGAGTAATTGAAGCACAGGGATCTGGGAGATGCCCTTCATTGAGCTTCTCTGACAACCAGTTGACAGGTTCAAGAAATATCTTGATGGCCTGCTTGACCAGAGTTGACAAGCTTGCCATGGGTATCAAGGAGCTCTCTGGGTTCCCCTCAACTGAAGGAGTGCAACCAAAGTCGAGAGGTCAGGGGAGTTGAGGGAGCAGGAGGAATGTCTTCTTTCCTGATCCCATGACCTGCACCGGTGGCACCTGTGTTTTCTACTACACTGAAATGGGCTCTCCCCAAAGGTCTGGAAGGCCAAACACACAGCGTCTGAGAAGAACCCTCAGATGCTAGTGCCAGCTGGAAGCAGTGTCAAGACTGATGAAGGACTCAACAGTGGCTGCAGCTGCCTCCTCTTCCAGAGCCACAAGTTGGTAAGTCAACCTGAAAGCCGCCGAGGCCTTCTTGCAGCCCTTTGGTTGATCACACTCTATTGGTTGACCAAGGGCAAGTCTCGCCTTCTGGTCCTCGATGGATGACGGAAGCATTGCCTGGCAAAGGTCATAACCCACCCTGTCATGCTGCGCACCAAGGCACTACAAGCACATACCATGCAGGTTGATGACCGATGTCGTCTGTCATCATCAAGTGCAAATTCTGAACTCTGGTTTCCACTCATCCACCATCAATCAGGTCGTAAAGTTGGAGCCAGAGACATGAAAAGTTAACTCCTGACCTGTAATGTTGAAGATGTCACTAAGAAAGTGCTTCAAGGCCAGCCCAGTGGCGCTGAGGGTTGGGATGCTGGACGCCACACTGGCAACTTGGGTTCGGGAGCGAGCTCAGGGCCCCGGGGGACTGCACGGGAGGGAGAGGATCACGCATCAGATGACAGCTCTCCATTCCCAGGGGTGGGTGGGCATGTTATCCTGCTCCTTGACTGCCTTCTGGTGGAGAATAGGGGGCAGCGCCAGACTCCGGGAGACTCAAAGCGTAGCTTTGTGACACACGCACGATCACAGCTGCGGGGGGAGGGACCAAAAAATGAGAAAAATCCAGCTGCAGGCTCCATGATGTCCTCTCCGGCAGGTCTATGCGTTTACCTCGGGACCGTCCATAACTGCCTCCTAAATAAGGCTCTGGGTACCTGGGGGCAGTGACCAGGGGGACCGGAGGATGGACTACTCGCCTGCAGGCCGCGGAGGATCAACACAATATGGAAAAAGACAGTGCTTGAAGACTCTAATCCCTTCAATCACTGCAGAGCTACAAAGGAGGAGACCTGTCCCTTCAGTGGAAAGAAAGATCAGATGTCACGAGGCAGAGCTAGAAGAGATACCTCCCAGGTGGTGGAAGGAGCTTAGCTTGAGACAGCTGATGAAGGGGGGATATTGTTGATGGGGGATCTGAATATGCCAAATGTTAACTGGAGTGCATTTGCTGCAGCCACATCAAAGAGCAGGGTCATTCTAGATGCCCTGTAGGGGGCATGCCTTAGACAACTAGTACTGGAACCCACTCGGGAAGGAGCAATCTTACACCTGGTACTCTCAAATGGAGATGGAGACATGATCACAGATGTAGAAGTGGGTAGCCATCTGGGAACTAGCGACCATCGAACAGTATGGTTCACAATAAACGCAGCAGTAGAGTCAAGCCATACAAAGGCAAAGGTCCTGGACTTTAGGAGGGCTCACTTTGCCAAAATGGGTGAGTGCCTAAGGAATGCACTAGCAAATGGGCAGGAAGGAGGGGTGGAAGAACAATGGGGAATAATCAAAACTGCCACCACTAAGGCAACAAGCCTTTGTGTGAAGCAAATAAACAAAATAAAATGATGTAAAAAAACACTATGGTCCTCAAAGGAGGTGGCAGGCAAGGTTAGGGAGAAAAAGTTAGCATTCAGGAAGTACAAGGAATCACAGAAGGAGCAGGACAGAGAACTGCATCAGTTAAAGCAGAAGGAAGCAGGGAAGGCAGTCAGAACAGCAAAGGCCCAAACCGAGGAAAGGATAGCCAACTCAGTTAAGAAGGGGGATAAAACCTTTTATAGATACATCAGGGAGCAAAGGAAGACCAAGGGAGGGATAGTGAGGCTTAATAAAGGGGAGAGGGGGTGAGCAGAGGGTCACTGTGAAAAGGCAGAGATACTAAACAAATATTTTTGCTCAGTATTCACAAGTGAAGAAGGGGAAGTACCTAAACCCAACAACAGAAACACTCTGGGTTGGGGGGTTGATACCAGCCCATTCACAGAAGAAAAAGTTCTGAAAGAACTCTTAAAACTGAAAGTGGACAAAGCAATGGGGCCTGATGGTATTCATCCCAGAATTCTAAAAGAACTAAGGGTAGAACTAGTGACACCACTGACTACCCTCTTTAACAAATCATGGGAGGATGGGGTGGTACCTGAGGACTGGAGGAAGGCAGATGTGATTCCGCTTCACAAAAGTGGAAGCAGGGCAGAGGCAGGAAACTACAGACCTGTTAGTTTGACCTCAGTGATAGGGAAAATGATGGAATCACTTCTGAAGGAGAGAATTGTTGAGTACCTAGAGGCCAGAGGGGCACAGGACCCAAGGCAGCATGGATTCACAGCAGGTAGGTCATGTCAAACAAATCTAATAGATTTCTTTGACTGTGTGACCCAAAGTAGTAGATCAGGGAGGGGCTGTGGACATGGCCTACCTAGACTTTCGCGAGGCATTTGACACAGTCCCACACAAAAGATTAATATACAAGTTAACCTGCCTGGGAGTGGGTCCCAAGATGGTAGCCTGGGTAAAGAATTGGCTGGAGAACAGGACACAGAGGGTAATAGTAAACGGAGTCCACTCCAAAGAAAGGGGGATTACTAGTGGGGTACCGCAGGGTTCAATTCTAGGACAGGTCCTCTTCAATGTCTTTATAAGTGACATTGCAGAGGGACTGGAAGGAAAAGTATGTCTCTTTGCAGATGACACAAAGATCTGCAACACAGTTGATGCACAAGGTGGGGTGGAAAGGATGAGAAGGGAGTGGGCAAGGTTGGAGAAATGGTCAAATGTATGGCAGCTTAGATTCAATGCTAAGAAGTGCAAAGTAATGCACCTGGGAAACAAAAACCCAGGGGAAGAGTACACTACAGGTGGTGAGATACTAACAACAACAAAAATGGGGTAGTCATATCAGATGACCTAAAGGTGGGCAATCAATGTGAGAGGGCAGTAAGGAGGGCTGGGGGGAATACTGGGATGTACAGGAAGAGGCATCACCAGTAGAAAACAGGAAGTTGTTATCCCTCTGTACAGACAGCTGGTGAGACCCCACATGGAGTACTGCATGCAGTTCTGGAGACCCAGTCTCCGCAAAGACACAGAGAGAATGGAGACAGTCCAGAGGAGGGCCACAAAAATGGTGGAGGGTCTGCACCAGAAGACATATGAAGAGAGACTTAAGGAGCTTAATATGTATACCCTCGAGGAAAGGAAGGACGAGGAGACATGATAGAAACTTTCAAGTACCTCAAGGGAATCAACAAAGTCCAAGAGGGTAGCATCTTTCAGAAAAAGAGATGTGCAAGAACAAGGCGGCACAATTTGAAGATAGAACGGGGACGGCTCAGAGGTAATGTGAGGAAGTATTTTTTCATAAAGAGGGTAGTGGATGCATAGAATGGCCTTCCTGAGGAGGTTGTGGAGTCAAAACAGTGGCGGAATTCAAGAATGCATGGGACAGACATAAGGCAATTCTATGGGCTGGGGGTAGGAGGAAGTAGGCTGTTGGTTAACTTGGATCTGCAGCTTATCCATTAGGTAGGGAAATGGGCCGACTGGGTGGGCCAAGCGGTCCTTAACTGCCGACAAATTCTATGTTTTTATGATGGATCAGCCTGTTCCAGGAAACTGCCAGAGAGTGGATAGTGAACTGTATCCACACTCTTAAGACAAGGCAGCTCATGCAGTAGTCATGGCCATTATTGCAGGAGATCTTATTACTGCAACTACACTTCCATAACAGTGGCAGTTTGGTGAGTGTTGGTGGACTTGACGGCATTAGATGCCAAGATGAACGAACAGTGATCCTAGAGGATATGGTCACCAAGCTCAGGTAGGAGTTGTGTCGTAAGAAAACAAATGGTTAACAAATGATGATGATGAAGTACTGTGTTCCACTGGTCCAATGTGTATACGACAGACAGGTAAAAAGCCGGTCACACACATTATATTGGCAATACCAAAGAGTATTGCATGTGTCAACAAGGGCAGCTCCATTTATGAAAAGCCTCCCATGATGTCCTGGCGCTGCTGGCTTGCAGTCCAGATGTGTGTAGCTCTATGGCACAGATATCCTCAAAAAGACCTTATTTGTCCGAAATTATATCAACCCTGTACTGGATCAATATTCATGCATTTTACCTTTGGTCTATTTTTTTATTTGGTTGCAATTCTTCTTTACAATTGGCCATTCTTACAAGGGCACTCCCATTGGGATGATTCCAGCACCAGACCTAGGGGGACAAAAATACAGTAAAAATATATATTTTTTCTAATGTAGAAGTAAAAAAAAAGGAAAATTAGTCCTCAATATTTTGGAACTCACTCTCATTACGAAAAAGGTGTACCACACTTACTGGTATTCGCCTACCAACAAAATATTGAGAAAACTGCTTTAGGTCCTGATCAGCCAAAGAAGATGGAACCACAAAATATTCTGAAAGACTAAAAGAAAGAGAGAGGATGGATAGCACTATGAATTCTGGCAGGATTTTTTTCTCTCTCAAAACTATCAAATTTGAGATTTCCTGAAGGAAACAACTGTCTTCGTTCACAGAATGGTACTAATATTACTCAATAATACAAACATCACATGTACTGTATTCTTATGATAACAATTCAAACAACTGCAACCTACAGGAATGTTTATTAGCAGAAAGCTCTGCCGTTCGGCCTGCTTGTAAGTATGCAATAAGACACGACAGGGTGTTGGTAGTCGCAGCACAACCTCATATCGCCGGGGTGTAGTAAGACTGGTGGCCACAGACAGAGTGCCTTGTGCCCCTGGAAGGGTGGTTGTGGCACAACTACCAACACCCTGGAGAGTCTTACTGCACTTATAAAATGGGTAATTAAGAAAACAAATTACACAATTCAGAAAAATTATTTATTTAAAACAATAACAATGTTTAACTTCAATGTAAAATAGTTCCTCTGCCACTGGGAGCCACTAGGGGAATCTGGCAGGTTTCCTGTTAGTGTGCTAGTTGTTTACAGGAAAAAAAATGCCCATGTAAAACCAGAACATTCTAGAGGGTTATTTCACCTGCACTTTGCCCAGGTGGGCAGCAAAAGTTTTATTGCTATAGGCAGTGGTCTCAAAATGCATGGCTTTGAAACAATCAGGCTGCAGCATTCCCTTTACCCATGCGATCATCTTAAATGTAAATCCATGTATTCCCTGTGGTACCCTCCTATTTTGTCAGTGGGGACTGCATCCCCTATCACTGCCTTGTTATATAAAGATAAAAACTGCAGATGTAGGCCTCCCTGATGGCCCAGTGGCAGCAAGTTCTGCTGTCATGCTGGTGACCCAGGTTCGAAAGCAACCCTAGGAAGCTGCATTGGTGGTAGGCTAAGGCCGAGACAGCTGTCGCTTGCCACTGCACCTCAGCCGGGGAGGGTTGACGGTGGGTTCTGGCACCACAGAGACCCTTGCGACTGGGCCAATGAGAATGCTCCTACAGCAAAGCAGACTGTGGCTATGCAAGGCCGCTAAAGGCACTGCCCCAGCTTGGGGGGGGGGGGCATGGAGGGAGAAAAACCTGGTAGCTGTCTAAATGATGGCGGAATTCTGCCTGACGAAGGTATATTACTACGAACAGTATATCCTTGGGGACAAACTGCTGGCAGTGGAAGTAAAAAGCTCTTAAAAAAAAAAAAATGCTGATGTACCAACCATACATAAAGAAACAGCAGTTGCGTAAGAACTTACCGTAACAGTAGATCTTCAAGAGAGGTTCCTGCAGTAGGTCTTCACATATAGGACTGCGCCCCCTGGTGTCAGGTTTGCACAGCAAACTTGTACATAGCAATCATCAGTGGGGACCGCCCCCGATGTCGGGGCGTCATGAAGTCAGCCCGACTATAAAAGGGGCAGTCCCGCGCCCGCTCTCCAGTTCTTTTCCAACGAAGACCTAAAGATAGGTAAGGAGAAAACTGGAGTGAACTCCAAATCGCTTTTCCACTCTAGTCCAGCCGGACTAGATAGGATGGAAAAGTAAAGCATCCAAAACCGGGGAAGGGAGGAGGGAATTAGACTCCATTGCAGGAACCTCTCTTGAAGATCTAGTGTTATGGTAAGTTCTTACGTAACTGCTATATCTTACTTCAAGAGGGTTCCTGCAGTAGGTCTTCACATATAGGACTGAATACCAAGCAGTCCCAAAGAAAAAATAAGGCATAGGTGCATCCGGAAGGAGGAGAAGTCGCCAAGAGTAATCATGACAGAAGGCCTTGCAGGACCGTGAGACCAAAGCCAGTTCTGCGCTGAGAGGCAATGTCCAGACTGTAATGCTTAGTGAAGGTGTGAACGGACGACCAGGTGGCCGCAGCACAGATCCCTGCCGTGGACACATTCCTAAAAAAGGCAGTAGAGGCCACCACGCTACGGGTGGAGTGGCTTTTGACTGTCCCCAGAAGGGACTTCCCATATTTTGTGTATGAAAAATGGATGCAGTTAGCGAGCCATCAGGAGATAGTCTGCCTGGAAATAACCTTGCCCTGGCACTGAGGGGCAAAGGCTATGAACAGTTGGTTAGATTTCCTAACCTCTTTAGTCCTGTCCGTGTAGTACCTCAGGATCCGGTGCACATCAAGCATGTGCAGCAGGTATTCCCCCCTGTTGGAATACTGTGGATAGTATACCGGTAATTCCACACTCTGGTTCAAAGTAGTTTCTGAAACGACTTTGGGCAAAAAAGAAGGGTTAGTCCGAAGGACTACCCGGTCCTTATGAAAAATCAAATAAGGTTCCTTACATACGAAGGCCTGTAATTTGGAAACCCTTCTGGCCGAAGTGACAGCGACTGAAAATAAGGTCTTCCAGGAAAGGAAGCGTAAGTCGGAAGAAGAAGTTGGTTCAAAAGGTGGTATGGTCAGCTTCTCGAGCATGAAATTCAGGTCCCAAGGAGGACAAGGATTCCGGATCAGAGGTTTCAAATGAAGGATGCCTTTCAAAAAGGTTTTGGCAACCTCCAGTTGAGCCAAGGTTTTGCCCTCCACCGGGAGGTGGTAGGCCGACACCGCAGAGAGGTGGATCTTAATGAAGGAATAGCTAAGGCCCGCCTCAGACAGATGTGCAAGGTACTCTAGAACCTGGGATGCTGAGCACAAACATGGATCCCGGCTCCTTGCTTGGGCCCATATCGTGAATCTCTTCCATTTCATAGCATAAGTGGATCTAGTGGAGGGTTTTCTGGCCTCCACTACAATGTGCGAAACCTGCGAAGAGACCCCATAGCGAGAAATCGCTATGTCCACAGGTGCCACGCATGAAGGTGGAGGGACTGAAGGCTCGGATGCACCAGGGTGCCCTGCTCCTGAGTCAGAAGGTCGTGGGAAATGGGCAGAGGAACTGGAGGTTCCAGTGCCAAGTGTTGCAGAACAGGGAACCAAATTTGGCGTGGCCAAAGAGGAGCAATCAGGATTGTGTGGGCCCCCTCTTGTTGAAGTTTCATCAGGACCTTCTGAATGAGAGGAAAGGGAGGAAAGACATACAAAAAGCTCCCTGTCCACGAAAGAGACAGCGTGTCTCACCAAAAAGCACCATGCCCAGGAACGAGCAAGCAGAAGACGGGTAGTTTTGCGTTGTATGGGGAGGTGAACAGATCCATCTCTGGCCGACCCCATCGAAGAAAGAGATCTTTGACTACCTCTGACTTTAGCTCCCACTCGTGTGCCCTGGCCACTGATCGACTGAGACTGTCCGCCAGGACATTGGTGACGCCCAGAATGTGAACTGCTGTCAGATAAAGGCTGTGCTGAATGGCCCAGTACCACACCCTCATGGCTTCTCAGCAAAGAGGGTATGATCTGGTTTCCCCCTGCTTGTGTATGTACCAGACAGTGGACATGTTGTCGGTCTGTACCAAGATAGATCCCAGAACTAGCAGTGACTGGAATGCCTGGAGTGCGTAAAGAACCACCCTGGTTTCCAGAACACTGATGTGGAGCGTCAGCTCCTGGTTGGACCAAGACCTCTGTGTCTTGTGAGACCCCAGATGAGCACCCCAGCCCAGATCTGAGGCGTCCGTGGTGAGAATTTGAGTTGGGACTGCCGGAAGGAAAGGGACCCCCTTCAACAAATTCGAGAGATCCTGCCACCATGGTAGATCTCTCTGAAGGCTGTTGGAGATCATGACTTTTTGGTTCATGTCGTCCATCCTCTGGTCCCATTGGATTCAAAGAGACCATTAGGTGGCCGTCATGTGAAGCCTGGCCATTGGGACTGTCGAAATGGTGGCCATCAGTCCCAATAAACGAAGCACCAGGTGTGCAGGGATCCATCGGGCCTGTGCCACCAGTGTGGCCTGAGAAGCAAGGGTCTCGGCCAAATCTGATGACAGGAAAGCCTTGCCCTGAACTGTGTCTAGTACAGCTCCAATGAACTGGAGTCTCTGTGAGGGTACTAGCTGGGACTTGGGAAAATTGACTGTAATGCCCAGTAAAGCAAACAAGTTCAGAGTGAGAGAGAGAGCCTCTTTCAGGCTGGTAGGAGAGGGTGCTGAGAGGAGCCAGTCATTCAGGTATGGGAAGACATAAATGCCCTGGCGGTGCAGAACGGCCTCCACCACCACTAAGCATCTGGTGAACACTTGGGGGGCCGAAGAAAGACCAAATGGGAGTGCTCGGAACTGGAAATGTTTCTCCAGGAAAACAAAATGGAGAAAGCGGCGGTGGGCTGGGAGGACAGGAATATGCAGGTAAGCATCCTGCATGTCCAGGGAGCACAGCCAAGAATTTTGATGGAGCAGGGGAAGGAGCCCCTGAAGGGTCAACATACGAAACTTCTTGTACTCGACGAAGATGTTTAGTGTGCTGAGGTCCAGGATCGGTCTCAGGTCGCCCATCTTCTTTGGAACTAGGAAGAAGTGGGAGCAGAATCCCCTTCCTATCTGGCTTAATGGGACAGGTTCTATGGCCTTCTTTAGAAGAAGTGCCTGAATCTCTTGAGAGACTATGGGGACCTGATCCCAGGGACAGAAGGACCATTCTGGTGGTTGAAGGGTTGGAATTTCACTGAATTCTATTGAGTGACCTCGTTGGATGAGCTGAAGAACCCAATTTTCTGCGGTGACGAACCTCCAGTGTTCCAGGTGGAGGCTGAACCACCCTCCGACCGGTTCCTCCTGATGTACTGGAGGCAGCGGAAGGAGGGGAAAGGAGTCAGGACGCCGAGGAGAGGGGAGCTTTTGCCCCAGAGGCCTGTTTTTGAAATTTGGTCTGTGGGGTTTGAGCACCTGAGCTAGGAGCACACTTCTTTGCCTGACGCTTAGCCTGGGATTTGTTCCACCTTCTTTGGTGGCGAAAGGGCTGCTTTTTCTGTCTCGTCTTGTATAAGGAACGGATGTCCCGCAAGGAGTGTCCACTCTCCTGCAGCCCAGTAATGATGTCCTTAGCGTCGCTGCCAAAGAGGACGGAACCCCTGAAGGGGGCATCCAACAGAGAGGACTGCACGTCCTGCACCAGTCCCGCTATACGGAGCCAGGAGAGGCATCGGAGGCAGATCCCCGAGGCAGCTGCTCTCGCCACTGAATCCAATGAGTCGTAAGTAGCCTGAAGGGCGTGGCGACACGAGGATTTCCCCATCTGTACTTTATCCAAAAGTTTCTTCCTCAGGGTTTCGTCTTGAACATCCTGGAGGTCCCTTTCTAGATCCAAAAGAGAAGCTTTCTGAAAGGCGACCATGTGCGAGACACAATTAAGGGAATGTATCGCACAAGAAGAAGAAGAATAAATTTTGCGCCCAAATTGGTCGAGTTGACGCGAGTCCTTGTCGGGAGGCGAAGAACTCAGATGTTTGGGCTGGGCTGAACAGTCGTGAGCTGCCGTGATGACCATAGAGTCAGCCTTGGGATGGGAGTTGAGGTGAAAAATCCCTTCCGAGGGATAATAGGTGCGGTCAGCTTTGCCGGAGACGGCGGGAATGGAGGACGGTTGTTGCCAGACTGTGGTAACAAGGTCCTCATGAGGTCCCATCCATGGTAGAATGGGACTAGGGTCCGAGGTGGCCAGATCCAGGTGTTCCGCAAGACGTTTCCTTTGGGGATCAACCTCTTTGGATGGTCAACCACTAGCCACCTGAATAGAACGTAACAGGTCTCTGAAAGAAGGATCCTCTGGAGGGGATTTTGGGGAGTCTTTCGGAGGAACCTCCACGGGAGATCTGGGGTCCGAAACGTCTGAGTTGGAACTAGTGTCAGAGGAATCGGTGCCACTAGGAATGCAAGGGACTGGTTCAGTAATGCCTACCGCAATAGAGGTAGAGGCTCTGGTAGCAGGAGGCAGTGGAGAGGACACCCTGACGGAGGGTGCCTCCCTCACCGGCTGTCTTAAATCCGACACAAGCTGTGCTCCAGCCTCTTTCCACCACCGAGGGATGGACTCAAGTTCCGGCACTAGAGGATGAGGAAGTGGCTGATAACTCTGATAACCCGGGTACTGGGGATAGTGCCAGGACGGGTAATACGAGTACCCTGGGTAACCTGGCGTGGGATGTCCTGGAGTAGGATAACCCATTGTCGGAAATGATGACGTTAGAAAGCCCGGCGTCTGATAACTCAGTGTCAGGTAGCCCGGCGTCAGAAAACCCGGCGTTGGGAAACCCGGTGATGGAGGCACCTGGCCCGGCGTCGGATATTGAGTAACCGACGGAGGGGCGCCCGCAGGCAGGAAAGAGGGTTCCTGGGTAATGAACCCAGATGAAGGACCCGCAGGGGGAGGTGCCGTGGCGCCCGAAGGAGGCATCGGGGCCTGGAGTGCACCCAAAGTACTGGGGGGTGGAGGCTCCACATCCGGATCCTCTGTCGGCAGCGGAATGAAATCCGGCGACAGAGGAAGGCCTGGCAGGGGGGGGGGGACACACGAGGGGCCCCCGATGGCAGGTCTGAATGTGACTTTGCTAAAGCAAACAGCAAAGGGTCAGGTGGCGAGTCTTGATGGTGGAGGACCCTGGGAGACGACGGGTTGACTGGTCCCTCACTCTGTCCAACGTCAGGGGCCAAACTGGAGCCCGACAGGAGAGTGGACGGATCTAAGCGGGCGGAGGAGCTGACATCCGAAGGAACAGATCCGGCCGGGCAAGAGACGGTTGGAAGGCCGCCGCTAGTCTGATCGGCAGAGGCCATGCGCCCTACGCCAGAGGCGAGGGGTGACTTACCGGCAGGATCAGTCAACAGAATTTCCACCTCCAAAGAGGCAACCCCCGGCTGCCCGCTCACCTCGGCAGAAGGGGGAGAAAGGGCCCGGCCCAAAGAAGTGGACAGGGTGCCCGAAAAAGTACTCATGGTTGCCGGACTCTCAGACGGCGACGGACTCCTGTCCCGATGCTTCTCCTTGCTTTTCTTTTTCTTCGGGGCCGGCAACGACAACCTTTCCCTAAATTTTTGGAGCTTCCTTTCCATAGACAGCAAGTGTCAGGTCAATAGATGGGCCTCAAGGGACCTCTTGCGCCTGGTTCTGATCGCCAGGTTGAAGGCCTGGCAGATGGAACACTCCTGGATGTCGTGCTTCGAACCGAGGCAGAGGAGGCAGCGGGAATGGTCGTCCCCATGCAGGATTTGAGCGCCGCACTTTGAGCACTTTTTCTTCTGTCTAGAAGACATCAATTTGAAGAAAATTCTTGAGAATTTTACAAGAGGTGAAGAAACACTTCGATAAATATAACGCAGACGTTAGATTGCTGTTCTGACGCGAGCCGAACATGACTGAGGTGATGGCAGGAAAGAACTGGAGAGCGGGCGCAGGACCACCCCTTTTATAGTCGGGCTGACGTCATGACGCCCCAACTTCGGGGGTGGTCCCCGCTGATGATTGTTATCTACAAGTTTGCCATGCAGATAGTCCTATATGTGAAGACCTACTGCAGGAACCCTCTCAAAGTAAGATCAGTTACATAAGAACTTACGAAACAGTAGATCTTCGATGGACTCCCATCAGGTCACACCTATGGGACTACAGCCACCAGGCACTAGGACCACACAGAAACTTTTCTCTAGCAGTCTAGTAGGGGCCGTCCATGACAGACACCAATATGCTACAGTATATAAGCGTCGGTGGCCCTGCTCCCTCCTCAGTTCCCCGCCAGAGACCATACTTGGTAGGCCTCCCTCTAAGGAACCAAGGATTGAGATGAGGTGCCCAGCTATCTAGAAGGTTGGAGCAACAGGTATGCCATCCTGGAAAAAAGAGACAGGAGCAAAGAAGCTCTGAGCCCAACAGGAGGATGGAGGGTGGGACGGCATGACCTGATGAAAGAGGTTCCCTCAAAGATCTACTGTTACGGTAAGTTCTTATGTAACTGTTCTATCTTCTTCGGGGATATCTCTTTCATCAAGTCATACCAAAGGAACGAATACCAAGCAGTACAGCCAACAAGACAGTCTGGGAGGCAGAAGGCCATAGGCCTCAGGAAGGAGGCCTTGAAGTACAGCTAGGCCAAAAACTGCCCTTCTCCTAGAGGCAATCTCCAGACTGCAGTGCTTCATGAAAGTGTGGACAGTACTCCAAGTTGCAGTAGCACAGATTTCTACAGCTGAAACAGGTAACAGAAGTGGCCATATCTCCGGTAGTGTGGCCATTAACAACTCTAAGAAGTTCCTTATCGTAATTCCTGTAGCAAAAAATAATACAGTTAGCCAACCACTGTTTCATAACAGGAAACAAACAACTGGGAGGACTTTCTGCAGTCCTTTGTACAGTTTGTATAATACCTAAGAATTCTATGCACATCCAAGGTATGGAGCAATGCTTTCCCTTGACTGGCATGCTCGGGGTAATAAACGAGTAGGTGGATGGCTTGATTTAAAATAAACTCAGACACCACCTTTGGCAGAAACTTAGGGTTAGTCTACAAAGACACCATGTCTTTGTGGAAAATCAAATAAGGAGGCTGACACGCTTGGAAATCCTTCGAGCAGAAGTAACAGCAACCAAAAACGCTTTCCTCAACAGAACCCGTACCTCAAGCTGGCTCAAAAGGAGCTAAAGTAAGCTTCTCTAAAACAAAATTCAAGTCCTAAGCTGGGACTAGATTGTGGATGGGAGGCTTCAGATGCAAAATGACTTGCCAAAAGGTACAGGCCATGTCTAGCTGAGCCACAGTACGGCCTTCAATGGGCAAGTGTAGGGCAGATATAGCAGACAAGTGCACCTTAATGGAAGAGTATTGCAGCCCTGCATCTGAAAAGGACAGCAGATACTATAAAATCTGATTTACTGGGCACGTGAAGGGATCCAGGTGATGGGAAGTGTCCCATCAAGCAAAACGCTTCCACTTCATGAAGTAGGTAGCCCTAGCGGAGGGCTTTCTGGCAGCCATCAGAATGTCAGTCACTTTTGGGGATACCCCAAATCTCGCAGTGGCTATGTCCTCAGAAGCCATGCATGTAGATTGAGCTACTTGAGGTTCAGATGGACCAGGGTGCCCTGCTCCTGTGTCAACAGACACGTACACCGGGGCAGGGGTACTGGAAGTTCCACCGCTAACTGTTGTAGTAACGGAAACAATATTTGATTAGGTCAGAAGGACACCACAAGAATTAGGGTGGCCCCCTCCATCTGGAGCTTGATTAGCACCCTCTGAATCAGAGGAAAGGCATAAAGAAACCTCCCTTTCAAAGAGAGGGACAACGCGTCTCACCAGAAAACTCCAGGCCCTGGATCGAGTGAAAGAAAAGTGGCAGTATTGCGCTGAGTGGGGATCCAAAAAGATTCAACTCTGCGTGACCCCACCTGTCGAACAGGTCTTCTACCACAGAGGTCTGCAACTCCCATTCATACAGTCTGGACTGAGACCTGCTTAGCCTGTCTGCCAGGACGTTTTGGGCACCGGGAACATGGACAGCCAACAGTTCTAGACTGTGTTCTAGAGCCCGTACCAAACTCTCATCACCTCCCAGCACAGGGGGTTGGAATGAGTTCCCCCTTTTTTTATGTAGTGTACTACACTGATGTTGTCCGTCTGCATCAACAGTGGCCCTGGGCATAGGTGGCTCTGAGATAGCCCTCATCTCCAGAACGTTTATGTGAAGGAGAGTTTCAACCAAAGACCATGTTCCCTGAGTTTGGTGGGGACACAAATGTGCCACCCAACCCAGTTCTGAGGCATCTGTGGTGAGGACCTGCTAAGGGAAGGGGTGAGAAAGGGGACCCCTTCAGCAAATTGTTGGGGTTCATCCATCTCTGCAGCACCTTGTGAACAGGGAAGAGGACTAGAACTTGTTGTTCCAAATCATCGGTACGTTGATCCCACTGCACCCTCAGGGTCCACTGGGGGATCCGCATATGCAACCTGGCCAGGGGTACAGTAACAAAGGCCAATGCCATCAAGGCCAAGAGTCTGAGGAATGTCCTGGCTGTGACATACCTGCTCTGACAGACCAACTGGGCCTGGGCTATAAGACATTCCACCCTGTCCTTGGGCAGGAAGGCTAAGCCTTGGGCTGTGTCCAGGACTGCCACTATGTACTGCAGGGGCTGGCAAGGGGTAGACTGACAGTGATCCCTAGGGCACTGAACAACTGCCTGGTATGCACTAGGGTCTAAGACAGTGGCTCCCTGGACTGAGCTATGAGCAACCGATCATCTGGGTATGGAAGACGTACATTCCCTCCCTCCTGAGGGCTGCTGCCATCACTGCTAAGCATTTGGCAAACGTCTATGGCACAGGTCACAAGTCAATGGGCAATATTATGAACTGGTAGTATACTCCCTGGAACTGAAACCTGAGAATCTGCCTGTGAGGGAGCACACCTTGATATGCAGGTAAGCATCCTGCATATCCAGGGAGCACCTGTTCTCTGTAGTTATGTATTCACCCCCTGCTGCTGGGTGGTTGATTTGTTGGATGCACTGTACTTATCCTTATTTGATCCTATGTTTGGTCTTTCCTACTCAACTGTGTTAATTCTTGCCTGCTTATGTAATGTTATGTCACCTGTTTCTACTTTATCCTGTGCAATGCTCAAATGTATCTTACTGTTCTTAGTATGGACTTGTCCTTTCTTGTACTCTCTCGGGTCGTACCTGAAAACAGGCAATTTTCTGTCTAGTGTACTTACCTGGTCAACAAAAGCTAATAAATAAATAAATATCCAGTCCCCCTGCTTCAGGAGTGGCAGCAGACCCTGTAGAGTGACCATCCTGAACTTCTTGTACTTGATGTAGAAATTTAGCTCCCTCAGGTCTAGAACAGGCCTCAAGTCCCCTGTGAATCTGGGGACAGAAAAGAAGCTGGAGTAGAACCCTTTGTTCCTTTATTGTGGAGGTACTGGTTCTATGGCCCTCCTGTGCAGCAATGTACGCACCTCCTCTAGAAGCACTAGTATGTGATCTGCAGGGTAAGTAGAAAGAACAGCAGTCCAGAGGAGGGCAACTAAAATGGTGCAGGGTCTGCACCAGAAGACGCATGAAGAAAGACTAAAGGAGCTTAAGACGTATAGCCTCGAGGAAGGGAGGGAGAGGGGGGACATGATAGAAACTTTCAAATACCTCAAGGGAATCAACAAAGTCCTAGCGGGTAGCATCTTTCAGAAGAAGTGATATGCAAGAACAAGGGGGCACAATTTGAAGATAGAGAGGGGGATGGCTCAGAGGTAATGTGAGGAAGAATTTCTTCACAGAGAGGGTTGTAGATGCATGGAACGGCCTTCCTGAGGAGGCTGTAGACTCAAAAACAGTGGGGGAATTCAAGAATGCATGGGACAAACATAAGGCAATTCTAGTGGGGGGTAGGAGGAAGTAGGCTGTTGGTTAACTAGGATCTGCAGCTTATCCGTTAGGTAGGGAAATGGGCAGACTAGGTGGGCCAAGCAGTCCTTATCTGCGATCAAATTCTATATTTCTATGTTTAACAGAAGGAAAGTCTGGAGTCTGTTTCAGTAGCTCTAGAGCATGGCCCTGTTCTATTAATTGCAGGACCCAAGCGTCTGTAGTGACTGCCCTCCACTGTTCTAGGTGGAGGTGAAAAATGGCACCCTACCACCACCTCCTGAACTAACACGGGGGGGGGGGGTGCGGCAAGGAGTCAGGCTGGAAGCAGATCCAGTGGCCGGGGCCACACCACCACCACCTCTGGGCTTTTGTATTAGGCACCCATGGTAGAAGCAGGGGTTGGCAAGGCAGACCCTGCTCTATGCTTGCCCTGGCACCTGACCCAGGCTTATGGGAACCCTTGCAGAAGGGGGTCCGCTGTCTACTCCTGGTTTGAGTATGATAAAGGGAGTGGATGGACTGTAAAGGCCATTCCTGAGGCCTGCAGGTCATTGATGGTATCCTGCACATCTGCCCCAAAGAGCTTAAACCCTCTGAAAAGGGCATTCTGAATGTTCTGCTGGACATCAGCTGCGAACCCAGATATACTCAACCAAGAGTGCCTTCTCAGGCAAATCCCAGTGGCAGCTGCCCTGGCAGAGGCATCAGACATATAAACAGATCTCAGGAGATGCTTGCTCACATCAGCTGCAGACTGAAGGGCTTTGAGCAATTAATGCCTCCGAGTTCCCTCTGGGAGGGCATGAGCTGCAGCTTTGGCCTTTTTCCAGAGGGTGTTCTGGAACGTAACTACATGAGACAGGTAATTCACAATTCTAAGGCCTAAAGTGGCCGAAGTAAATGTTCTCTTACCTCAGAGGTCCAGTTTTCTCAATTCCCTGTCTGGGGGAAGGAACCTGAGATGCTTAGGTGCTTTAAACCTATAATGAGTTGCCTTCATCACCACCGTGTCAGTCTCAGGTTGGGCAGCCTAAAAAGACTTGCCTGAGGGGGCCTGGTAGAGCTTTGTCTGCCTTTCTGGGTATAGCAAGGATCATATTTGGCCTATGGCAGGCAGCCAAAGTGGCATCCTCCAATGCAGCCAGCAGAAGTGGTATGACCTTAGGGAGAGACACTGGAATCTCTAGGTACTCCACTAGGTTCCTTCTAGTGCATCTTGCTCCTCAGCTTGAAACACCATAGTAGCCTGGAGCCATTTCATGAGGAAGAAAAAGGTGGGGTCTTCAGGAGGGAACCTTGAGGTATGCACAGTGGAGTCCTCACTCCTGAAGGAAGTGGTGGACCTGTCAGAGGAATCCCCTCCCAGGTCCTCATCCTCCCCATCTTCATCCAAACCGATGAGATCTGGACGGTAGTTATCCTCCTCGTCAACGGGCTCAGCTGAAGGCATCGTTGGGAGGGAAGCCAGTGATGCCCTAGAGGGTACTGCGTGCAGCAGCCGAATGGGCATCGGTGCGAGGACAGGCCGACTCAGCCCCAGTGACGCTGGGTCCAGTTTAGGAAGGAGATGCTGGGTAATGGCCACAAAGGATGAGAGCACTGTCTGGACATTAACGGGAGCCTGTGGCATAGTAGGGCCTTGCAGCAGTGACAGGGGCAGCTGGGGCCCTGGCATTGAGTGGTGATTGCAGATCAACGATGATCCAGCAGAGCTCGTAGCCAGCAGACCTTGCGGTTCTGGAAGTCTGGTCGGTAGGGCTGGTGATGGCGACATGGGTAAGCCTGATTCGCCAGCCAATGACAACCTGGCGGAACTCACAGTCAGAGCTGGCCTGGAGGGAGCTGAGGCCTGGGCTGCAGTGGAGGTCAACGCCAAAGCGGTTGACAGCGTTGTCCTGGTCAATGATGAAGGGAGCGGGGACCAGCAGTGCACCCCCGGGGGGAGGGAATGATCCTTGCTGTGTTTCTTATCCCTGTGAGCACATTTTTCTGAAGATTTGTCCCAGGCCTTAGAGGCCTGAGAGCCCAAAGAGGTGCTCGGCGACTGGGAGGGGGTGTCTTCCCCGAAGGTTCCTATTCCATTCTGGACACCTGTTGCTCTAGCAGGACGGAGCACAGGGCTTTCTGATGGTGTCGCCAGGTGGCTTGGTTGAACTTCTGGCAGAGCTCGCAGGCTTGAACATCATGGTTAGGCCAGAGGCAGCAAACACATAGGTCATTTTCGCCTTTAGTATAGATTTTCTTCCTGCTATGGCAGCGATGGAAGAGGTTAGCTGGTTTTTACGGATTCGACATACAAAAGGAGAAAAATCACTTTAAACTAAAGTGATTCAACAACAAGATAAAAAAACCAAAAAGGTAAATTTAGGTAAATTTGGTGGCCAACTAAACAAAGAAGCGTCCGTGGAGTCCGTGAGTATGGTCGATGGTGGTAAAAGAACTTAGGAGGGAGCGGGGCAGCCCACGCTTATATACTGTAGGTCATCAGTGTCTGACGTCGACATGGGCGGCCCCTACTAGACAGCTACAGAACACCTTCTGTTCGGTTCTAGTGCCTGGCAGCTATAGTCCATTAGATGTGACCTGATGAAAGAGATTATCCCAGAGGAAGATCATTCATTTCTGTTTAGCACCTTGCCAACTAATCTAAAGAAAATAGCTGGGGCTGAGATCTGAAGTAAAGGCAAAAAGCTGTGTTTGCTAGCTCAGTGGCACAGTGCTGTGCTTCCATAAAGATGGCCAAGATTCAGGAACGAACTTGGGTGTATTGCCCCCTGGGCCAGCGAAGGGTGGGTGGGTTGCAGAAATGAGGGATGACTAGAGCACATCACCTTCCTGCACCCTGCAGCTGAGCAATGAATGGGGCTTGGAGCCTGAGAGGAGACCACCTCATGTGCTCCTTGAGCTGAGGTTGGGTACAATAGCATGAAGTATGAGCACTGGTGACAGGGATAAAAAAGGGCCAAAAACTGGCAGCCTGGCGAGAGAGAGAGGAAACAATGATGTGCTTTTTCCCAGCCTTCCCTTTGACACAGGACAAGTAAGGACTACTGAATAAAGTAAATGCAGTAGTATTCACCATTCTACACAGTTATGATGTTCTAACCATGCAGTTTAACGTTATTCTGCCAACAATGGATTTAGTTACACTTTGGACAGACAGACCATTGATCAGCCAGTCTGCCAAATTTTACCCTACTCTACCCATGGCCTACTGTCCAGATGGGGTTTCCGCCCTCCTCTCCCCCCCTCGCTCCCTGTCCAACTACTACCCCCTCAAGTAACTATTAAGACCTTTACTCTGTCCCAGCCGACTCAATCATTTTTGCAGCCACTACCTCTGCTGGGCGGCTGTCTGAAGGCTCAACCATTCTCTCAGTAATGTTACACTCTCATATCCCTCTTGAATTCCCCTCCCCAACAAGCTTAAATTTATGTCCCCTTGTTTTTGACCTGCCAATCCTGCTAAATAGTTCCTACCAGTTTACCTTGGTTATTCATTTCAAGAACTTGAAGGCCTCTATCATGTCTCCCTTCTGGCCTCCACAAATATATGTTCAGTCGCCCTAAGTCAGTTGTCATAGGATCTACCCTGTTAGCCCTGAATCATTTTAGTTACTCTACACTGTGTCCAGCCGGTCTCCATCTTTCCTGAGGTGAGGACTCTAGAACTGGGCACAGTATTCCAGATAGGGTCTCACCAGTGACCTATAGAGAGGTAGTATTACCTCTTTCCTCCTGCTATCAAAACCCCTTCCAATACACCCCAGCATTCAGGCTGCCTTGCTGCAGGCTATTAAACTGGCTAGTTTGTTTAGGGAGTGGCTTAGAATGACCCACAGGTTCCTTTCCTCTGAAATACTGGTCAGCTTAACCCTTCCTAGTGAGTATTCCTTCCAAGGGTTCTAGTTTCCTATGTGCATCATCTTGCACATTTTGGCACTAAATTTCATCAGCCAGACCTTGGATAACTGTCTAAACTTTTGCAGGTCCCTCTGCAACTCCCTTACTCCCTCCTCACTGTCTACTCTTTCAGAGAGCTTACAGTCATTTGCAAAGAGACATATCTTGCCCTGTATTCCTTCTCTTATGTTGCTGATGAACATATTGAAAAGGACAGGTCCCAGGACTGACCCCTCTAGTACCCCACTCATGACCTCCTTTTCCCCCCGATCCGGCCCCATTTACAACCACCCTCTGTAGTCTCCCTCAACCAACTTCACTCCCATCTAACTAGGTCTTTTGCTGCCCCCAGATCCTCTAATGTCTTCAACAACCGTCTATGAGACACTGAGTCAAATGCCTTACTGATGCAGAAATAGTGTAAGTCTACTGTTTGCCCCTTATCTACTGCACTTGTTACCCAATCAAAGAACACTGTCAGGTTGGTCTGACAATGTCTCCCTGCCACAGACCCATGCTACTTAGTATCCTGAAGCCCATTTCTCTCCATGTAGTCCACTACGTCCTCTTTGACTAGTGTCTCCATCAGTTCGCCTACATTGGAGGCAAGACTGACAGGCCTGCAATTCCCAGGTTCCTTCCTGTTCCCTCACTTGTGAAGTGGCACCATTTCCACTATCCTCCAATCTCTCAGAACCACACCACCCCTGTAGTAAGCTATTAAACAACCTTTCTAGGGGCTTCAGTCAATTCTAATGCCAATTCCTTGAGCAACCTTGGGTGCATCTAATCTGGCCCTGTAGCCTTGTCTATTTCCGGGACTGCAAACCCTTTTCTTGCCCTTTCTTCTGTAATTACCACCTGCCCCTCTTCTGGCAGCCTCCTTGCAGCAGCTGTTATGCCACTTTTCAGCAGAGGGATGCCATCTTCCACTGTTAATACTGAGCAGAAGTAGTCGTAGTGTCCATCTACCCACCTACCCATCCCTCTCTGCCTTTCTCTGTGTATATCTATATCAATACATTTCTTCCAAAGTTATTAGTCCAGACACCCTTAACTTATATCCTCCTTCAGCTAAAAATATAGTTTGACAATACAAATGATGATGAATTACCAAGTGGAGACCATGTAGCCTTCATTGATTGTGCAGACTCGCCATTCTGATGCTCCAGTCCTTTTGAGCTCCCTGTCCCAGTCAGAATAGGTTTCAAACAACAATGTCTGCATATTGCCTCCTCCTGGGTCTATACCATTTGTTTTGTGCACTTGTTTGGGGGAAGAACATATTGTCCAGTTAGTAATTTCAACATACTGTATTAAAAGGTATAAACACAGTGCCTCACCCCATTTTTCTGACAGTTTCTCAACAGCTGCAACAGCTTCAAGGCACATAAATGCTTCATGTCCATCCTAGAAGCTGAACAGCTCATCATTATCCATAGTACTGAAACACCCTGTCCTATCAGCCACTGGGAATAAGACATGGATAATATCTTAACTGAAGACAAGTATCCCATATCCTTCCATTCAAGCTGCTGTAGATACTCTTCCGTTACACTAGCCCCATGTGAAACTGGAGGCACACCCTATCTACAAGTCTGACAGGTACGTGGAGAGTCTCCTTTGATACAGCTGGCTGTTTCCACCATTTCCTGAGTTGCCTACAGCCATGGCTAAAACAATTAAAATCCCCCAAGTATAACTGTAAACCTGTAACTCTTTATTCAGAGGGATATGTGAAAACTGCAACCTGTGAAAAAGCCAGAACTGTTTCGTCCTTGGCACATCCCGCAAAGATTTTAAAAAATAATGGATTGCTATGTATAGAAAACTTACTTAGCAGGCGTTTTTCCTTATAACAAACCCCTTACATTGGTTATACTGCCAGTTGCTAATGTGCACTATGACCATTGGTTTTGCCTCTATGTGAATCCCTGCAAAGGAAGAAAGAACTCCCATAATGCATATTGTAAGGGCTGGTTTGAAGGCTTCAAAGCAACAGCTCCAAATGGCTGCTGATGTTAATAACACTGCCATCACAGAGGTCAGTAATGCAGCTGTCATGTGAAGGTTTGTATGATTAATAAAGTGCAATTACTTAACCCAACAGCAGATCTACTAGAGAATCTCCTTCATTGAGCTACACCTACGGAACTGTAAGCCATCAGCATCAGAACCACTCAAAAACTTTTGCCAGCTGAAGCCTCCCATGCTGACATATGTCACTGCCACCTAGATTAATGTGGACAGCCCATCATTCCACAGTTCCCCACATGTGACAAGCTTGGGAGGATGTAACAAACTGTCAGGAACCAGGGTAACCAGAACCAAAACCAGGCACAAAGGAGATGGGATGGAACCGGATAATGTAGCCCTAATAGGGAAACGGAAGAGTATGGAGTATGCAACAGCAGGCAGGACTTCCAGTAAATATCACCTGAAGTAGAGAAGAATGAAGGTGTACAATGAACTGTGGCTCAATGGAGGACAGTCTGCACTATCTTTCTCGTGGACATTACTCTCCACTGAACCACACCTATGGAATGATTCCCAAGCAGTACAGTAGGTATTGAGGGAGGCAGAAAAGATGAACCTTGACTCTAAGACAGAAGGTCTTGCAAAACAGTGGGCCCCTAAGTCAGCAAGTCTATGAGAAACTATGTCCAGACTACACTGTTTAGTGAAAGTGTGTACAGTACTCCAAGCAGCAGCAGACAAGCCAGGGAAGTAGCCATACCACTAGTGGAGTGGCCATGGGCAGGACTCAAAACTCCTTACCATGTGTCAGGTAGCAGTGAATAATAAAAGATGCCAACCACGTGGAATGGTATTGCTTAGAAACATGGCCATGGCCCAATGTGAACCTCTAACTGCTTCTCTGAAGAGGGGGATGGGAGTGAACAACACCATGTTTGTTGATGTAGTGCATCACTGAAACACTGTCCATCTGGACCAGCAGTGGTTGACCCCACAGAAGGACAGTGCAGGCCTGTAGGCCAAGTAGAACAGCACTCTATTCCCAAGTGCTGCTGTGGAGGTAGCAATAAAGAGGAACAAAGACCTTGTGCCCGGAACGTCCCTAGATGAGTACTCCAACAGGAGCTGGAGGCATCCATTATCAGGACCATCATGGGCATGGGATGCAGAAAAGGAAACCCTTTGTTGAGGCTCAAGCAGTCCAACCACCAGCAGAGGGCATAACAAAGAGGAAAGGTCACCAAAATGGATCCACCCTAGGTCGAGATGCTGAGCCCACCGGACATGGAGGAACCACTGATGAATCCTAATGTGCAGGCATGCCACAGGGACAGTAACAGTAGCCACAACAATCAGTTCTATCAGTCTGTACAGGCATCATGCCAAGACATAATCACTGGATGACACCAGGCATTCCTGGGCAATTAAATCAGTGGCATGGTCCTCCGGAAGGAAGGTTCTGCTGACAAACATGTCTAGACATTACTGACATACTGAAGGCGCTGATGGGGTCAGAACTGATTTTGATTCCTTGATAAGAATGCCCAGATGATCAAATAGCCTGTGAGTCCAAAATAATGTGTGAAGGACAGTGTCTCGGGATGGGGGTTTCAAGAGCCAGTCATCTAAATACCTACTGGCCATCCTTCCAGAATGCCATGGTCACCACTGCCAAACATTTGATGGAGACCTGCAGTGTCTAAGACAAGCCAAACATCAAGACACGAAAGTGGCAATTAGAGCCCTCTAGCATACAGTGGAGGTACTGTCGGTGACTTTGAAGCACCCTGATATGGAGGTATGCATCCTTCATATACAAGGTACACATCCAATCTCCTTGCAGGCACAGAGGGAGCAGGCACTGAAAAGAGAGCACACAAAACTTTTTGCATTCGATGCACAGGTTCAAGCCTCTGAAGTCTAGGACAGGGCATAGATCCCCGGTCGATTTTGAAAATGGCACTCACAAATAGTTACAAAAGCATCTGAAATGTAAAATAGTCAAAAAAACAAACAAAAACAGTCAGCCCCAGATAAAAAATACAAATAGTAGTAAAAATCCCACATAAAGCTGAACACTAAAGGAACACACCAAGCTGCAGGTGTAAGCAGAGGAAGGGAAATGAGCCATCAAACAAGGAACAAATTCTCCAGACTAACCCAAGGCACAAGGCTACAAAAAGGCAAAGCAAATATTATTGAAAAGGCACTAACAATTACAATACACCGTCAGTTTTAATCAAGGCAGGCAGAGTTGCAGCTCATACAGAATTTCAGCAAAGAAGCAGTTTGTGAGAAAAGCAGGCTTGTTAATTTAATTTTAAAACAGACATGATTGACTTTAAAGAGAACTGTGTGTAAAAATAAATCTTATTTTCTTACTAGAGTTACTTTTAGGGGGGCCCCCTGCGATATATGAGGTAGACAGAGTCCATAAAAAAACAGACTTGTGTTCACCAGAGAAACCCAGCTGGATGAGACATTGTATGGGGAGGCAGATAGATCCACCAGAGGCATGTCCCGCCAGGCAAAAAGCTGTGTCACCACATTCTGGCGCAGGGACCACCCATGCAACATCTCATCCACATGGTGGAGATCATCTCCGGCAACATGCACTGCCAGCAGAGCCACCTGCAGGTTGCACACCAGGGACCAGACATGGAATTCCTCCCTAACAAAAGGGAAAGGAGTGTGTTCCACCCTGCTTGTTTAGGTAGAACATAGTGGTCATGCTGTCAGTCTGGACCTACATGACCCGATCTCGAATCAATGGTGCAAACTCTGCCAGTGCCAGTTGCACTGCCCAGAGCTCAAGCAGGCTGATGTGACAGCAGGTCTTGATGGGCGATCAGAACCCACGGTCTCTGTAGTTGGACTGGTTAGCTCCCCAAACCACCAGAGATGCATCTGTTGTTAAGGTGAGGCTCGGCTATAGGCAGACAAAGGGACTTCCTTGAGGTTCTGTGAACACAGCCACCACTTGATAGATTTCCGCAAGGGCTGTGTCACCAGGACAAGCTGGTCCAGGTGACCATGGTGTGCAGACCAGTTGTGCCCCAGCTCCACTAGACGGGGATCATACCCAGCAGGCCCAACAGACTACACTGGTAATGCCGTGTTCTCCAACAGCTATAGGAATTCCCAGGCCAGGCATGATCGTCAAACCTGAAATGACCAGACAAAGTTTGTAAGATCCAGTGTCCTGTCTGCAGACAAGCTAGCACCAGCTCAGGGTGAACCTACTCTGGTCTGACATACTTCATTGCATGAATGGGAGCTGGAGCAGCTATCCCTTGATGGCCTGGTCAACTACCCATGGGTGAAGCAAACAGTACACCTAGCTAGCACCAATGTGGAGGTTGACCTGCAGGAAAACAGTCAAATGCTGTATCTGCCAGGAAGTCTACGACCTCTTCTAGGTAATGCTTCTTCTTACAAACCAGGTGTTTCTTCTGCTTGTGCTATTCCAATACTGGATACTGTTTCTGTAACCATGTTTCTTTTGTACTACCCAGAGGGTCATGATTGCTAGGTCATGAGATCACTTTAACAGTGGTCTATCTCCTTGCCCTAAGCATCATTTGGGGTTTTATGACCCTCAGACAGGAAGAGACCATCTCTAAACCAAGGACCCTAGATTCCAGAATTAGGTACACTGATTCAACAGAGAAAAAAGGCAGCCGGGTCATCTTTACTAAACTTATATAATTTCATAAGGAACTGTGGCACATGAGGGAATTTCTTATGGGACTCCACTTACACATGACACACAGACCCATGGATGGATGGACAATAAACCCTCTCCCCTTGGAATCACCAAGGGTAGGAGTTTCTTTTTGTCATCCTTGGTGTCTCGATGTTTGTAGTGCCAAGGCCAACGACACATGGTTGGTCAGGTTGGGGGCATCCGCTAGCCTAAATCCCATGTCCCTAACAAAGCCCTCCTCCAAGACTGAGGAAAAGGAGAATGATATGGGATCTGTGTAAGATTCTTGAGATTCAGGCAGTAATTTGACCAGTTGCTGGTCCCTACTTTCTTGCGCCTTTTTGTGTGAAGACTGGGGGCCACAATCCACGTCTGTGGTGTCCTCACTGTGTGATTCTAGTCCTGGAAAGCAGGATATTGGCTCTCGGCAACTGAACACTTAAGAGCCACAAATCCTTTACATTTCCCCAAAGGGATGACACACATCCTCCCTAGAGTGGCCAACCATGTGTCAGCAGATAATGGCCCATTTCTTTTGGTCAACTTTGAAAACCTGCCTGACCAAAGGAAGTGAGAATGGAGGACACCTTAAAAAAATTCTTGCAGCCTGCTGAGCTGCCATTTGAACCTGACAAAAAGGCTCTGTTAAAGTTTTTGGCTGCTGGGAGATGTACAGGAGCTGCAGAAAAGGCCTTCTGCCTACTATGCTTGTACCGGTCCAGACAGTCCTCTCCTGATTCAGACTCAGATGCCTGGCTTACTTCAGACAGGTGGAAAGATGCCCAATCCATGGATTCCCCTAATACTGAACTATCTTCAGTGGTCCAACAAGGATAAAACAATTTAATGCTCAATACCCAAGTGGTCTCCCTGCAGATCCAGCATTTGTTGCCACTTGACAACTCCTTTTTCACCATCATTCTGAGCAAGATTTCCCACCGTCTCAATGAGCAGATCATCATCTCCCACTTCCCTACATTAAATGCATGTACTTTAACAGGGATGTCGAACAGAGGTCTTAAAGGGAGATAAATGCTGTCCATAACTGCAGAGAAAAACAGCCCCTACAGAGGCCTAGACTGCATAAAAATATAAAACTATGTCCAAAAACCTGCCAGGCAAAAATGAAATCTCACAAACTAGCCAGGACTAACTACAGAGGACAATCCATCCCTTACTGTGCCTGCAGTTCCATGTTGAGGCAGAAACTGAGAGAATGACAAGAGGCTTTAATTGAGGGAGAGTTCCCAACTACCTAACAGTGTTTCAGGCAGGAGGTAACTGGTTCAACATAATGTCAGAGTAAACCAACTGTATCTATGGCAGCTTGGATGGAAAGACAGGAGCTAGTCAGGAAAATATGCTTTCTTGCCATAAGACCATCTGGCCTGCAGTGACATATCCAGATGCAGTGGAAAATTCATCTGCCACAGAAATAGATATCCCATAATGCCCAGTATTATTTTTTACATTTTCAAGTGACAGTTACTACCCTGATATACAACTCTAATGCCATGATTTTTTTTTCAGAGAAGCTAAATCCTCTATTTTATGTGACCATTCAAACAAATCTTTAAATCTAGTCAGTTTACGAACAAGGAAAACATCTGCAGTTGCATGTTAGAAAATGACCATTAGTCACCAATCCTACTAGGCATACCCATTAATGTGCCTGACTGGCATAGTTATTAAATATTTGCTGCTGGACATAACCTTTCCCACCAATGAAACAAATGACTCAGTTTTGGCTAATTCT
The DNA here is from genome assembly GCA_016271365.2 of Neoceratodus forsteri. Classification (NCBI taxonomy): domain Eukaryota; kingdom Metazoa; phylum Chordata; order Ceratodontiformes; family Ceratodontidae; genus Neoceratodus; species Neoceratodus forsteri. The sequence continues at coordinate 1,423,305,830 of CM028129.1, forward strand.
GCCCAGATTATCACCACCACTTATTCATTCCTGGATTATAAAATAACTAACAACAAATTTTGTCCAATAAATTTACTTCCTCGTTCACATTAGTAAAACTGTAAACTAGCCCTTGATCATGTATTTAAAAATTATAACATGGACAAGAAACATACTGCCATCTGATTGGTCAGACTGATTCTTTACCTATGCATAAATCTCACAATGTCTATGTGGGTAAAGTCCCAGTTGAATTAATCACATGGTACACAAGACGTTTAAATCTAATTAGTGTTTTTTTTCATCTTTTTTCTAAGGGTCCATTTTATAATCACAGTAATGCACTCCAGGACACATGCTGTTGTGGGATTTACCCAGTTCTCATGTGGATTGTGCATACACCTAGTCGTACATTATTGCTTAAATACAGCACTGACAGTGCTCATAATGACATACTGGAAAGGCTTAGATTGCTGTGAACATATTTGCCAATTAAGAATCTACAAGACCGTTTTCAAGGAAAACAAATGTCTACATTATCATCAGTCTGAATTCAGGTGCCTATAGGAGGAAGGAGCTAGTGACTGAACATAACAGCAGTAGGAAGGGCTCAAAGCAATCAACTGTTTTGTCTATTTTAACACTACAAAACAATTTTATTCACCTTTATTCTCACATATTCACCTTGGTAACCTCCAGAGGAGCAGTTTGAGCCTAAATTTGGTGCATTTGGGATCATGGGCCAAAACAACTGAGCAGCAATGTCTGGAAATGGGCCTTGGCAGAAAACAGATAAAGTTGGACCCAGCTGTGAGGCCTGTTCACCTTCGACGAGTGCAGAGGGCCCCCAGCCTACAAATGCAGCACTCCTATAAGCAACACAAGACTCTTGAGAAAAAGAAAATGGAGGAACCTGCATCTAAGGCCCACACAATGCACTGAAAATGGACATTGTCCAAACAAAGCAGGGACACTAAATCCAAATCCCTAACATTTTTGACAACCATGGCTAACTTGTAAATGAAAATGTTCTCCTCTGTCAGTGGCTTGAGAATCTAGAAAACTCAGCTAGGGCTATAAATCTAAGGCAGGTGAGCTCACTGAAGGGACTTGAAGCCGAAAATCTGAAGACTTCACTAAGAAACAGCTTCAGTAGGAGCTGCGGTTAGAGAAGCACCCGAACATAATGAAGACATAGAAGGTAACACCATGACAGGTTCAGGGACCAAACCTGCATGCAAGGACACTCCTTATCACCTTTGATCGCTCAGCAGATTGCAATGACATGTGGAGAGGATACCAACGAAGAAGCAAAGAAGGTGGTTAGGGAGGCAAAAGCAAACACTGAGATGTGCACTGTGGAAAGGGTCAAGGGCAGGGAAAAGCAGTTTTCTGGGTATAAAGGAGGGAGAAATTATTAGGCTATCTGAGGGAGGTAGGGTAACAAAGGAAGACATGCAAAAGGCAGCCATCCTTAATGATTACTTCTGCTCTATTTTCACAAGGCAGGACAGAGGGCCCCTGCTAGCAAGTAGCATCAAGGTGGCCAAATAGGGGGTCCTAGAAATGAGACAGCCAGTATTTTCCAGCGAAAGGGTACAAAAAGAGCTAACAGTCTAAAAGATAGATAAGGCCCTGAGGCCTGATGGAATGCATCCGAGACGAGAGTACTCAAGGAGCTGGCAGCAGAAAGAACAGTTGCATATTTACCGTAACAGTAGATCTATGAGAGAATCTCCTTTGTCCACACCTCTGGAACTATAGCCACCAAGCACTAGGATCACATGGAAACTTTTGCTAGCCGGGGGTCGCCCATGACGGCATCATGCATCACTATTTACATATACATGGGCAGCCCCATTACTCCTCAATTTCCTACCAGAGATGAGACTCGGAGGACCTCCGACTGTGGGGAACCAGAAGATAAGACCAGCCCAGGTTTACAAGGTGAGGCATCACGCTAGATATATGTTTATACTACATTCAGTTGCACGATACGAGTGTCTGCTGCAGCTCCCCCTGAAACAGAAGGGGGATGGAGGGAAGCATGGGCTAATGGAGGAGATTCTCTCTAAGATCTACTGTTATGGTAGGTATACCAACTGGTCTATATTCTTTGAAGATATCTCCTCCATTAGCCCACACCATTGTAACAATTCGAAAGAAATCCCAAACACCAACTTGGAGGCAGTTACAGTCGGATACATATTCAAGATAGCAGGTCTTGCAGTACAGCAAGCCCGAAACCTGCACATCTATGAGATACTATGTCCAGACTGCAGTGTTCAGTGAAGGTGTTGACAGTGCTCGATGTGGCTGCAGCACAAATGTCAGTCACAGAAACATTTCTGAAACAAGTAACAGAAGTGGCCACATCCCTGGTAATCTGACCATGAACTGCACCTGGACGTTCCTTACCATACTTCCTATAACAGAATGGAACACAATATGCCAGTCATTTGGACAGGCACTGTTTGGAAAAAGGAGTGTCCTTTTCCCCCGGGGTGAACAAAATAAAAAGCTGAGGGGTCCTTTTCGCGGTCTATGGTACGAGTCACACAGTATCTAAAGTATGAAGCAGTGCCTCACCCTGACTGGCATGCTCAGGATAACAACAGGAAGGTATATTGTTTACTTCAGTGTAAATTTAGGTGCCACCTTCAGTAGAAACTTTGGATTTGTAAGCAAAGAGACTCAGTCTTTGTGGAAAATCAAATAAAGAGGCTCACACATTACAGCTTGAAGCTCTGAAATCCTGCGAGCAGAAATGATTGCAACTAAAAATAACATTTTCCTTGACAAGAAATGTAGGCCACAACTGGAGGCCAGTTCAAAAGAAACAGTTTTTCTCAAGTACTTAATTCACGTCCCAAGGTGGGACTGCAGGATTGGGCTGCAGATAGGAGGTTTCATATGAAGAAATGTATAGAACAGCTCTGACTGGGCCACCACATGACCATCAGTAGAGGTTTGGAAAGTTGATATAAAGGCCAAATGCACCACAAGTGAGGAATACTGTAGACTACAGTCTGACAGTGACAGTAAGTATTCCAGCACAACATTTACAGAACATGTAAATGGGTCTAAATTCCTTTAAGCAGCCCACAGAGTGAACCGCTTCCATTTCAAGGAATAGATGTTTGGTACAAGGCTTTCTAGCCGTAATCAGCATATCAGCAACTTTCGAGGTCAGCCCAAAACATACAATGGCTATATCTTCAGGAGCCATGCATGCAAATATAGGGACCAGGGATCCCCTGTGCTGTGACAACAGGCCCCAACAACAGAGGTAGGGGGACAGGAGGCTCCACTGCCATCTGCTGCAGAACTAGGAACCATATCTCGTGAGGCCATAATGGTGCACTGAGGCTGAGTGTGGTACCCTTCCACTGCAGCCTGAGCAGCACCCTCTGTATTAGTGGAATTTGGGGACATGCATACTGTATATGATTTTATCTTTCCATAAGAGGGACAACTCATCTCAACAGAAAGCCCCAAGCCCTAGAGCAAGCTAGCATAAATGCTGCTGTTCTGCGTTGTGTGGTGATGCCAAAAGGTCCAACCTTGGACAACTCCATCTTGCGATGAGGTCATTTACCATGCAAGTCAACAGTTCCCATTTGTGAATCTTGAACAGTGACCTGCCCAACTTGCCTAAGACATTTTGGAGACCAAAGATGTCCAGCCGACAGACATAGGCCATGGGAGACTGCCCATTACCATACTCGCATTGCTCACTGGACCCTTAGTGTCCACTGGGGGATTCTCATATAAAGACTGGCCAGTGTCATCATCCCAATGGCCACAGCCAGGAGACTTAGGAGGCTCCTGTATACCCACTGTGCTGAGACAATCAGGTTGTCTGCCCTGTCTTGTGGCAGCAAAGCATAACCCCTCACTGTGTCCAAAACTGCTCCCATGTACTGCAGCCACTGACAGAAATTCATTATAGACTTTGGCTCCTGTACTGTGACTCCCACAGCCTCGTACAAGTGCCTTGTCCAAGACAATGTAAGTAAGACAGTTTCCCCGGAACTGGTTTTCAACAGCCAGTCGTCCCCAGGTAGGGAAAGACATACAAGCCTTCCCTGTGAAGGGCTGTTGCCACTACTGCCAGTCAGTTGGCAAAGGCCTGTGGCACAGAAGCCAAGCAAAAGGACAAAATTCTGAAATGGCAGTACTCCTCCCCCAGGACAAAGTGGAGGTACTGCCTGTGAACTTTTCTGATCTTGACATGATGGTATGCTTCCGTCATTTCCAGGAAACAAAGTCAGTCCCCTGTTTGTGATAGTGGAATGATAGCTTACAATGTTGTAATCTCCCTTTGTTGTTTCAGACACAGGGAGAATCTGCCACCTACATCCACCCACAATATAACCTTTGGAGTGAGGGTATATCCTACCAATAGCCATATGGAACTACTGGTGGTGCCAATGTCACTGGTATCTACTGATTTGGGTGCTTGTGTATGGGCATCTGGGGGAAGGGGACCTGGCAGGGTGCCACCTCCCCTACCTCTGCCTTGCTGACAGTACGCATGGCCACCTCTGGCAGCAGCCTGGAGATAGGAGCCCCTCCTGAGACCCCCAATTGGGGTGGGACACAGGGACCTGACAGAGTCATTTTTGATGTCTGAAGACCTTCTAGGGCTTCTTCTACATCATAAGCAACCAGTTTTGTCCCTCTAAAAGGGGAATTTAAAACAGCTTATTGCACATCATTTGCAAAACCAGCAATCATGAGCCAAGAATAATTGCCTCGCACAAATGCCAGAAGCACTAGTCCTGGCAGAGGCATCAGAGACATCATAGGCTGAGCTGAGCAAATGTTTGCCAACCTCAGCACTACATGTTAAAGTTTCAAGTAACTAATTCTTGGCAGAATCATCAGGCAAAGCCTGGGCTGCAGCTTTCACAGCTTTCTACAGGCTGTTTTGATATTTGATCATATGGGCCTGGTAAGGCAGAGGCATACATACGCTTGACCATCACATCCAACCTCCTAGATTCTATATCAGGGAGGCAAAGTACTCATGTGTCTAGGTACTTCAGACCAATCATGAGCAGCGCTTATAACAACAACAGTCAATTTCTGGCTGGTTAGCATAATAAGGATTAAAAACAACGAACAGGTGTGCTCAGCTGGAGGAGAGCCGGTGCCGGGCGGGAAAGTAGAGTTATGTAAGAACTTACCGTAACAGTAGATCTTCGAGAGAGGTTCCTGCAGTAGGTCATAACATGTAGGACTGCGCCCTCTGACGTCAGGACCACACCGCAAACATTAGCTAGCGATGTCTGGCAGGGGAACTGCCCACCCGATATCATGTGACTGAAGTCAGCGTGACCCTATAAGTGGGAGGTCCCCGCACCTACCTTCCAGTTCTCCTGCCAGAGACCCAACAGAGTGCGACAGGAGAAAGGATATTATCCTTGGAGCCCAATCCAAAGAGGCCGCAAGAGCAAACAGAAGACTGGGGGAAGGAAGGAGGGAGGGAGGGAAAAGGATAACCTACTGCAGGAACCACTCTCGGAAGATCTACTGTTAAGGGAAGTTCTTACATAACTGTACTATCTTACTTTGAGAGGGTTCCTGCAGTAGGTCACAACATGTAGGACTGAGTCCCAAGCAGTAAACTGATCAGGACAAACTGAAGCACGGGAAGAAGGAAGGTCTGCAGAAAGACCAGAGCAGGTCTATGACAGAAGGCCCTGCAGTACGGCTAGGCCAAAACCCGCCCTACACCTCGAGGCAATGTCCAGACTGTAATGTTTAGTGAAGGTATGGACTAAACTCCAAGTGGCCGCAGTACAAATCTCCGCTGAGGACACATTCCTGAAAAAGGCAGCAGAGGCAGATACACCTCTGGTGGAATGACCTTTGACTTCTCCCAGAAGAGGCTTGTCATACTTCTGGTAGCAGAAATGGATGCAGCTGGCCAACCACTTGGACAAGCACTACTTAGAGACTGCCAACTCCAGAGTCTTGGGGGCAAAGGAAACAATTATGGACATCCTTGGTCCTGTTAATGTAGTAGTGAAATATCCTGTGCACATCAAGAGTGTGAAGGGTTAGCCTCACCCCTGTTAGAGTAAGCCAGATAATAAACAGGGAGTTCGACGGTTTGATTCAAAGTGAACTCAGAAACCACCTTGGGAAGAAACTTAGGATTTGTACGCAGAGCTACCTGGTCTCTGTGGAAAATCAGATAAGGATCCTTAAAAATCAGGGCCGGGAGCTCAGGGATCTTTTGAGCAGAAATAATGGCAACTAAAAAGAACACCTTCCTAGAGAGAGCAAGCATCTCACAGCTTGCTGCTGGTTCAAAGGGAGGTAAAGTAATCTTTTCCAACATAAAACTCCAATCCCAAGGTGGGGTGGGGTTACGTATAGGTGGTTTCAGATGGAGGATCCCTCTCAGAAATGTTTTGGATACCTCCAACTGAGCAATTGTCTTCCCGTCTACCAGGGAGTGGTAGGCGTAGATAGTGGATAGGTGGACTTTTAGCGAAGAATAGCGGAGTCCTGAGTCAGACAGGTGCAAGAGGTACTCCATCACTTCGGGCACTGGGCAAGAAAGAGGGTCCCTCTCTTTTGAGGCCGCTCAAATGAAAAAACATTTCCATTTTATAGCGCAAGTAGCTCTAAATTGCATGGGTCTACTGGCACCATGCAATTCTGCTTAAAGTTGAGCCAGTCCAAATTCTCTCATGGGGATTTGCATACGTTTCCCATGATGCGTTGCATTATTGGGGTATGTGCAATTGTGTTCTCTCTAGTGGAAGGCTTTTTAGCCTCCACCAGAACTTGGGCAACCCTGTCATAGTCTCCAAAACTGTTAGCAATTATGACTGAAGGAACCACGCATGGAGGTGTAGGGACCTGAGGCCCGGATGCACCAGTCTGCCCTGATCCTGCATCAACAGGTCGCACCGAAGAGGCAGAGGTACTGGTGACTCCACAACTAATTGCTGTAGGAGTGGAAACCAAATTTGCCTGGGCCAGAGGAGGGGACGATCAACAACAGTTGCGCCCCCTCTGCCTGAAGTTTCAGCAGAACCTTCTGCAGAATGGGAATGGAAGGGAAGGCTTACAAGTATCTCCCTGTCCAACAGAGAGATAACATGTCTAACCAGATAACACCAGGCCCTTGAATGAGTGAGCAGAGCTTGGGAAGCTTTGCGTTGGTTGGGGAGGTGAACAGATCTACCTCCGGACGCCCCCAGCAGCGGAACAGATTTTCTGCCACTTTCTGGTATAGTTTCCATTTGTGAGTTACAGCCAAGGAATGGCTGAGGCTGTCCGCCAGGGTGTTGTGCACTCCTGGAATATGCACAGCCGTAAGATGTAGGCCGTATTGGATTGCCCAATACCAGGCACGCATCACTTCCCTGCACAGGGGATACGATCGGGTGCCTCCTTGCTTGTTGATGTACCAGACCACGGACGTGTTGTCGGTCTGTATCAACAGTGTTCCCGCTGTCAACAGGGGCTGGAAGACCTGAAGGGTGTTCAGGACTGCCCTCATCTCTAGAATGTTTATGTGGCACGAGGATTCCAACTGGGACCATTTCCCCTTGGTTTGGCCAACTCCTAGGTGAGCTTCCCAACCCAGAAATGACGCATCTGTGGTGAGGGTCCAAGAGGGCAGGGAGGGCCTGAATGTTGTAACCCGAGACACGTTCAGAGGGTCCTGCCACCACAAGAGGTCATTCTTGAGCGCACTGGACACCAAAATAGGGTGATCCGCCGGCCCGGTGGCGCTGAGGGTTGAGGCGCTGGACGCCACACCTCGCGCTACGCCGGCAACCCGGGTTCGGGAACGGACTTGGGTCGCTGGGGGTTGGGAGGATTGAGCGTCCCAACAGATGCTCTCCTCCCTCAGGGGTGGGAACCTATGGAACACGGAAATACTTCCGTGGTCTACGCCGGCTCTCCACCCGGCGGTGGAGCACCGACCAAGAGAGGATGAAGGCGGCCCGCTTGTCGGAGTCGGGAGGGGAGACGCTGGAAGCGCGTGAGGGCTAGAGGAGTCAGCACGCCGCCACTCGGGACGACGTCCTGGCCGACGCCCCAGGGGCAGGGACGTAAGGGAGAAAACTAGAAATGCCTCCCGCAAGCCCTAGATGAAGGTCGCTTAGCCCACCCGACCACCAATGGACAGACCCCAATGTGCAGGGAGAAGGAGGTAGGGCACTCTAGGGGCAGATCCCGAGGATGACCCGGGCAGGACACGAGCCGGACGGAAGGAGGGGCACCGGAGGCAGTAAGGAGGGATAAAGACAAAAATAAAAAAAAAATAAAAAATGGGGTGATCCAGGTCGTCTGTACCCTGATCCCACTGGACTCGTAAGGTCCACTGAGTGACTCATGTGCAGCCTGGCCAGAGGTACAGTCGGAATGGCTGCGGCCATCAAACCAAGGAGGCGTAAACACACCCTGGCTGGAGGAGGCTACCAGTTTGGCCTGCTCCTGCAAAGTATCCACTCAGTCCACTGGGAGGAAGGCCTTACCCTGGACCGTGTCCAGTATTGCCCCAATGAATTGGACATATTGAGATGGAACCAGAAATGACTTGGGGTAATTGATAGTAATACCTAGTCATGCAAAGAGGTCCAGGGTGGAGGACAGAGAATCCTCCAGGCTGCTCCTGGATGGAGCTGCTATAAGCCACTCGTCCAGGTACGGGAACAGAAATTCCCTGGTGACGAACTGCCACTGCCACCACCGCTAAGCACTTGGTAAAGACTTTGGGTGCTGAAGAAAGGCCAAAGGGAAGGGCTTTGAACGGGAAGTGCTCCCCTTGGAAGGAAAATCACAGGAAGCAGCAGTGGCCTAGGAAAACCGGTATGTGCAGGTATGTGTCCTGCACATTCAGTGCACAGAGTCAATGGTTTGTCTGAAGCAGGGGCAGGAGTCCCTGGAGCATCAGCATGTGGAACCTTTGTATTCTACATAAAGGTTCAGGTGGCTGAGGTCTGAGGTGGGCCTGAGGTCACCCATCTTTTTGGGGATGAGGAAGAAATGGGAGTAATATGCTTTTCCCCTCTGCGCCCAGGAAACAGGCTCTATAGCGGATTTCTGGAGTACAGCCTGGATCTCATCCCTTACCAGAGTTATGTGGTCTGAGGGATGAGATCGTCTTGGAGAAGAGTCAGGAGGTTTTTCCAGAAACTTGATCATATGCCCTCTTGCTATGAGCTGAATGACCCAGGAACCTGACGTGATGCTCTGCCACTCTGTTTGGTGGAGGGCAAATCTTCTCCCCACTGACTCCACACTGTTTGGAGGTGGAGGAGGGGGGTCTGAAGGAGTCAGGAGGTAAAATAACGAGCAGAGAAGGCACTGCCTGCAGGTCATTGGTTCTTGAGGGCAGGGGGAGAGGTAATAGCAGGTGCCAATGCTCTCCTTTTATTCTGATGCCTGGTAAACGGCTGCTTGCCTTGGCACTTTTGCTGCTGCCAAAAGGGCTGCTTAGGCTTAAAGCCCGCCTTGTACATGGACTTCACTTATCTCAGGGCCTGCCCACTATCCTGGAGGCCTGTGATATCATCTTTGGTATCGCCCCTGAAGAGGACGGATCCTCGAAAGGGGGCGTCCTGTATGGCTGCCTAAACATTCAGAGAGAGTCCGGAAATATGGAGCCAAGTGTGGCGCCTGAGGCTGACTGCTATAGCCGAACAGCGAGTCACAGAATCTATAGAGTCGTAGGTAGCCCTTAATGCATGCCTACAAGAAATTTTTGACAGCCTCAGGGCCTTAGTGAGCTCCGACTTAAGGTCTGAGTCCTCCACCTTTTCTATCCTGGCCTCAAGTTGGGCCATGGCAGCTTTTTTGATATGAAATAATATGTGCCACATAGTTTAAGGAATATAAGGCACATGTAGAAGAGGAGTATATCTTATGGCCGAACTGATCTAACTGCCTTGACTACTTGTCAGAAGGGGAGGTGCTCATATGTTTAGATTTTACAGTCCGGTCATGAGCCGCAGCGATCACGATGGAGTCTGCCTTCGGGTGGCATCACAGATAAGGAGCACTCTCAGCTGAATGGTAGGCCTTCTTGGGGACGACCGAGATGGAGTGAGGCATCTGCCAGATAGTGGAGGTGAGATTCTCATGTGGCTTCGTCCACGGGGATCGGTATGGGTGATGCCTCAGCTAGGTCCAAATGTTCTGCAAGGCACCTGTGTTTCGGTTCCTGTTCCTCTGCACTCCAACCATTGGCTTGCTGGAGGATGCGGAGGAGTTTGGTGAAGGAAGGGTCTTTGGGAGGAGGAGACTTGGGAGACTTCTTACACTTAGACAGTACGATTTCTGAAAGGTTTCCAGAGGACGAGTCGGAGGAATCAGCCCCAAGAGTCCGAGGATTCTCCCTTCTCAGAGGTCTTTGTCTCAGTAAGAGGGACCTCTGTAGTATCACCCCCAGAAATATGTGCCGTGGAATGAACTGACCTGTGAGAACCCACAGATGACAAACAGCGTGCCATGGGGGTCACCACCAGGGCTAACAGTCTCTTGTTCAAATCTGCCACTAACATGTATCTGGCCTCCTGCCACCAGGTCTGGAACATGGCCTGGAAGTCTGGCTGAGGCTGAGGTGGAGGCTGGAAGTATTGGTAACCCACCCCTGGATAATGTTTGGGAGGGGGTAACTTGGAGCCTGGAAAGGAGCCCCACAGCCCAGCGTCTGATATCCATGGTAAAAACCATGGGAAAAAGGAGTCGAAGTTGGGCCTGATGTCGGGTAGCCTGACATTGGCAGGCCTGGGTAATGAGGGTAGCCCATAGTCGGGCCATGGTGAATACCGGGGAGGTCCAAGGGGGTCCCCGAGGGCCTCAAAGGAGGCAGAATAGCAGGACCTGGTAAGATATCCGGCATTGGAAGTCCCGGTGTCAGGACAGCTGGTGTCGGAGACATCGCAGGGAAGTCTGGCGTCTGATTCTCAGGTGTCAGATTTAGGGGGCCTGACGGAGGTTCCGATGGGAGTTGGGCCAATGGACCTGACATCAGAGACTCGGAGCCCAATGTAGGGATCCCTAGCGTCAGGGCTGAGGAAGGGCCCGACAGGGTGAGAAGGGCCCTAGGAGACGGTGGAGGAATTGACTCAGACGTGACAGCCCTGGGAGGAATATTTGCGAGGGTCTGGAGGGTTACCAGTGCTGAAGTGGGTGAGGAAAAGACCACTTCCAGGTGACCCACTTCCCCCTCTGTCCCGGGTAAAGGGTCGGGCACAGGAGCTTCCACTAGAAAGGTGGAGGGGAAGGCTCCTTGACAGGGTAAACCTGATGGGAGGGCTGGCATTGGGGGGTCAGTGTGCTCAGCCGGATGTCGGGTGAGTCGGCGTTCGCCCCCGATGGGCAAGGTTCAACCGGATGGATGCCAGATTCACTTGCGTCCGACTTATCAGTCGAAAGAGGATGAGCCGGGCGGGCAGGGGAGGAGCCCCCAACCGGTTTATTGGCAGATGTCAGGCAGGTTCCCTCCAGGTGGGAACCTGGTTTATCGACAACAGGGCATGCTCTAGAAGGACTGGAGTTTGACTTACTGGTATTGGCCGGGCATCTGCCAGAAGTCCCGGCGGGCGACTTTACCGGTCGAGGATTCAGCCTTGGAGCCCATCTTGATGGGCTTAAGAGAGGCAGAGGAACCGGAGGAACTGGATGCTGAGGCCTGGACAGTCACCAGGGGAGGTGGCCGAGGCGCAGTGGCTTAAGTCCCGCGACCCTGTGCTTCTATTTTTCTTTCTTTTTTTTCTTAACCTCCGAAGAAGGGGAAGAAGTGGAGTCCTTCAGCTTCTGCATTTCTTGCTCTAAAGAGGCCATCCTGGATTTTAAAAGATGGGCTTCTAGGGCCTGCTGCCTATGTTTGCGTGTGGCCTGGTTGAAGGGCTTGCAATCCGGGCAGGCCTCGATGTCGTGGGCCGGGCCTAGGCAGAAGAGGCAGAGCTTATGGCTGTCCTTATGAGGGATCTGTGAGCCGCACTTCTTCTTGGTCTTTGGAGGATCGGATGGAGAAGACATAAAAATTAAGAAGAACAAACTATTATACTATAGAATATACTTATAAAAATGGCGATCGACTGGAGCAACATTCACCGCGAGGTCCTTGCGCAAGTAGACAGCCTGAAAGAACTGGAAAGTGGGCACGGAGACCACCCACTTACAGAATCACGCTGACGTCAGTCACGTGACATTGGGTGGGTGGTCCCCTGCCAGACATTGCTAGCAAAAGTTTGCCGTGTGGTCCTAATGCCAGAGGGCACAGTCCTACATGTTATGACCTACTGCAGGAACCCTCGCGAAGTAAGATCTGCTAACTCTCGAAGCAAACTACCAGAATACCAGAAAAGCTGGACAAGCAGAGGTGCATAAACTTTTTATTTCAATTTTCAAGGCTAGACAAAGTAGCGAGGAAAAGCAGCGAGAGACCACTAGACGCTCTGATGCTTCAACCGTATAGGTCTTCCTCAGAGGGCGGTGTCTAAAGGTGGAAGCCAGCCCTTAAATACCATTGTCTTCCTCAGTGCAGCCAATCCTTTAGATAGGTTGCTACTTACAATTAATTCAAAGAGGCAGGTATAGTGGCGGTGGGGGGGGGGAGAAAAAGTAAATACAAACAATTCAACAAATTAGAAGCTGTCTAACACTGCAATTTACTATCCAGTTATGCAGGCTTAGCAGCTGCAGCTGGATACTGCTTGTCAGCCTTTCTGAGTACTGCAAGCAGTGAGTTTGGTCTGTACCATGCAGCAAAGGTAACATCCTCTAATGTAGGATCTATGGGTGGAATTATAATTGAGGCGGAGCAGGGCACCTCCAAAAATTCCATGAGGTTTCTCTTTGTGGAGTCTTCCTCCTCCACAGCAAAGTCCATGGCAGTCTGCATTTGCTGCAACATGGCTTGAAAAGGAAGATTCTGAGGAGAAGACCTCAGGGTATAGACCACCAAGTCCTCACTGCGGGATGAGAGGGTAGAACTATATCGGGGTGGCATATATTCTTCTCCCTCATATTCTCCTTCCAAATCCTACTCTAACACCATAAGGTCAGGATTATATTCCACCTCGTCATCGATGTCACAGACGATAGGAGCTGCATTATGCACCAGTGACTGCCGAGAATTGGGAACTTGGGCAGACTGGATGGACCTCTGATCTTTTTCTGCCGTCACTGTCTATGTTTCTATAAACTGTGATGTGCTGTTAGCAGGTGTCAACAGTATTTGACAGCTTTGTAGCCCCATCAATGGGACAGCTGCCTGCATAGGTAAGCCAGGCGGAATGTATTGCATCATCTCTGAAAACGATGCCAGAACAATTTGAGTGTCAACAACGCCCTGGACAAGGGCTGGGACTACTTGTGTCAATGACTGGCACTGTCCCAGCGGCATCCTACCATACACAGTAGATATGGCAGCACCTAAGCCAGACCCTGACCTTGGTGTCTCATAGACAGTCGGGGGCGGGGGGGAGCACTGTTAATACCACCAGAGCAGCTGATGATGCAGTATAATTATCTTGTCTCACTAGCAACTGGGACCTCGACAGCGAAGTAGATTTCTCATTATCTCCATGCTTATGCTTGTGACCAGACAATGAGAAGAGTCGCAATGCCAACTGATCCCTGTCCCAGTCCTGCAACCTTGGAGGCTGCTCCTTGGTTGACAGCAAGGCTGCAGCAGATTTTGGGCTCTGTTCCTTTTCCATGTCTATTAAAAGATTTAAGGAGAAGGTAATTTTCTAGAGCGTTAATGCAGCGGCGTCTTGTAGCCCGGCTGAAGCTCTGGAAAATTTCACAAGTCTTCATGCTGTGAGAAAGGCCCAAGCAGCACACAGTGTGTGTACACGTGTGTGTTTTTGTAAATTTTCTCCCCGCACCTGCAACACTAAAATAAAGGGTCTTTCGATTTTGGCAGCATGCACAGACGACAAAATACAACATCTAGTTGACAGTGCTTCCTTCAGCAGGTCCAACGAGGATGATCAACGGCAGGAAAAGAACTGAGAAGTGATGAGACCATCCATGTTTATACAGATGCTGATGCACGATGTCATCATAGGCAGCCCCTGGCCAGCAAAAAAAGTTCTGTTTGGTCCTACTGCTTAGCAGCTGTAGTTCCAAAGGTGTGAACCAATGGATGAGATATCCTCTAAGAAAATCTGGCTGAACCCCTGATTGGGCTACTCAATAGCTCATTTGAAATGGGAGTTAGTTCTGAAAGACAGGAGGGTAGCAGATGTAGTTCCACTCTATTAACTGGTGTTGGGGGGGTGGGAGATGACAAGGAGTAAGTGGGGAACTACAAACCTGTCAGTCTCATCTCTGCTATGGGTAAACTGATGGAGTCACTCGTCAAAGAGCACCCTGTGGACTACCTGGACAGCATCATCCCCAGGAAGTAAACAGCATGGGTTCATGGTAGGGAGGTCTTGCCACACAAAACTGATAGTTTTCTTTGACAGGGTGACAAAGGTATTGGATCAGGGTCACATTGTTGGTTTACTCTACTTCAATTATAGCAAGGCTTTTAACTCAGTACCTCACAGAAGACTGCTGAAGAAGATGGAGGATCTTGGTGGGCAAGGGACACAGCAAGATGGGTAGGAAACTGGTTGAAGGAGAGGCAGCAGAGGGTTAGGGTTAGTGGTGTCAAATCAGAAGAAAGGGAGGTCACAAGTGGGCTGCCACAGAGATCTGTCCTGGGTCCTGTTCTCTTCAATATGTTCATCGGTGACACTGGAGAAGGACTCTGGAGCAATCTGTGCCTCTTTGAAGATGATGCTAAGCTCTGTGGCAGGGTAGTAAGCAATAAGGGAATTAGAGAGAGATGCAGTGACAGAACTGTTATGTAAGAACTTACCATAACGGTAGATCTTTGAGAGAATCTCTTGTAGCAAGTCACACCTTAGGAACCACAGCCATCAGGTGCTAGGACCACATGGAAACTTTTTCACTAGCAGTCTACTAGGGGCCACCCATGACGATGTCAGATGTTGGCATCCTATAGGACATATAAGCGTAGGTGGCCCCGTGCCCTCATTTCTCTACCGGAGACCACACCCAGAGGACCTCCCTGAGGGGTAACTGAATGAGCGGAAGTTTTTCGTTATGGAAAAGGTAGAAAAAACAGAAGGCACACCATTTTAGAAAGAGAACCAGAAACACAGAGCTCTCAGACAAAGGGGGATAGAAGGGTGGGACAGCATGACCTGCTGCAAGAGATTATCTCGAAGATCTACGGTTATGGTAAGTTCTTACATAACTGTTCTATCTTCTTTGAGGATCTCTCGTGCAAGAGGCCACACCTTAGGAACAAGTCCCAAGTAGTACTGACAGAGGGACAGCCTGGGTGGCTGGAGGCTGTAGACTTATGAGAGAAGGCCTAGAAGCACAGCCAGGCTGAAGCCTGCCCTCCGTCTAGAGGCAGTGTCCGGACTGTAGTGATTTGAGAAAGTGTGGACAGTACTCCGAGTAGCAGCAGCACATGCCTCTGCAGTTAACACACTCCTAAAAACAGACCACAGAGGTGGCTATGCCTTTGCTTGAATGACCGCGCACTACTGCTGGAAGTTCCTTACCATACTGCCTGTAACAGAGTACAAAACAGTTGTCCAAACATTTGGACAGGCACTGTTTAGAAACTGGAATGCCCTCGGTGAAGGAGTAAAAAGCTGCGAAGACCTCCTGCAGGCCCTTGTACAATGAATGTAAAAATTAGGGATATTCTATGTACATGCCAAGGACAGACCAATGCGTGCCCTGGATTGGCATGCTCTGGAAATAAAATGACAGGTGGCTGGGTTGATGCAAAGCAAATCCAGACATCTCTTGTGGAAGAAACTTAGGGTGGGCATGCAGACACCTTGTCTTTGTGGGAAAGCAAATAAGAATGCTCACAAGAATGGGACTGACGCTCGGAAATCCTTCGATCAAAAGAAAAAGCAACTAAGAATAACACTTTCCAAGAAAGAAAGTGTGGCCCCCAAGTCGTGGCTGGCTCAACCGGAGCCAAAATAAGCCAGCCCAGTGGCGCTGAGAGTTGAGATGCTGGACGCCACACCGGCGATCTGTGTTCAGAAGCGAGCTTGGGCTGCTGGGGGCTGGCTGGGGTGGTGGGGGGGGGAGCTGCATGAGTAGCCGATAGGCAACTCTCCTCTCCTCTCCCGGGGAGGGAGACAACTTCTTCTCTGCTCTTAGCTACCACCTAGTGGAGGCTTGGTGGCAGCACCAAGCCATACAGGAGAAGTGGCACCATGTGGGGGAAGGAGGTCATCACCAGGTTCTCAGCGTGTGTGCGTGCCTCCACGCACACACATACTGGCAGTTGCCAGGGGCCCTGGGATAGAAGTGGGGAAAAAAGGTGGAGGATGCTGCAGGCTAGATGAAGCCCTGAGGGGCTGAGTTGAGTTCTCCATGGAGAGCCATAGCAGCCTGTGGGAACCCCGCCAGGAGGAGTATAAATAAATAAATAAACAAACAAACAAACAAAAAAAAAAACGACCCAGAATGAGCTTCTCTCACCCCAAAATCCATGTCACTGGCCAGGACTGGACTGCAGAAGGGAGGCTTCCCAGAGAAGGATGTCTCCCAAGAACAGACAGGCTACCTTTAGCTGAGTCGCCTTACGGCTAGCAATAGGCACATGAAAAGCTGACATAGCAGACAAGTGCACTACAATGGAAGAGTACTAGAGTCCTGCATCTGGCCACGACAAAAAATACTCAGGAAGCAAGATCACTGGACAAGAGAAAGGATCCAGCAAATGAGAAGTGGCCCATAAAGTAAACCACTTGCATCTCCTGGAATAGGTGGACCTGGAAAAAGGATTTCTAGAAGCCCCCAGGACATTCACCACCTGCGAGAAAACTCCAAATCTCGCCTCAGCGATGTACCCAGGAGCCCGACCTGGAGATGGAGTGACATGAGGTCTGGATGGACCAGGGTTCCCTGTTCCGGTGAAAGCAGGCCTTTGCACAGAGGCAGGGGCTCAGGAAGTACCACCGCTAACTGCTGTAGCAGTGGAAAACCAGATCTGATGAGGCCAGATGGAGCCACGAGAATTAAGAGTGCTTAGCACCTGCTGAAGTTGAGGAAAGGTGTAGCGGAACCTCCCTGTCCAAGAGAGAAGCAACGCATCTCGCCAGAAAACTCCAGTCTCTGAAGCAGACAAACGGAAAAACTAAAGTTTTGGGGTGAGTGTGGGCGCCAAAGGTTCCAACTCTGGATGACCCCACCTGCTTGACAGAACTTCGACTACCTAGGTCAGTAGTGCCCATTCGTACTTCCAAGACTGTGACCAGTTGAGTCTATCCGCCAGGATGTTTTTGGATGCCTGAAATACGGATGGTCAACAGTTCCAGACCGTAGTTGAGAGCCCAATATCAGGCCTGTGTCGGTACCCTACACAGAGGGTATGGGTGGGTCCCCCTTACTTGATTATGTAGAACAGTATACTGAAGATGACTGGCTGTATTAGCAGATGGCGCAGGGTCAGAGGGTTCTTGAAGGCCTGCAGGGCATACAGAATGGCTCTCTTCTCTAGAACATAGACGTGGAGGGAGTCTCCACTCTGGGCCACGTTACTGGAATCTGATGAGGCCTCAGATGAGCCCCTCCCAACCTGTCCCCAGAGCATCTGTGGGGAGGATCAGCAGAGGGGAGGGAAGGAGGAAGCGAACCCCTCTTGATAGGTTGCTGGGTTCTATCCACCAGAGAAGTACCTACTAGACAGAGGGAGAAACTAGAACCAGCTGTTCTAGGTCGTCCGAGTGGTGATCCCAGCGAACCTATAATGGTCACTGAAGGATCCTTATGTGCAGCCTGGATGGGGTACAGTGACAAAGGCTCCGGCCATCAGACCCAACATCCTGAGGAATGGTCCAGCTGGGGCAGATACGCTGTTGTAAAGCAACTAGGCCCGAGCCATCAGGCCGTCTGCCCTGCTCTAGGGCAGGAAGGCAAAGCCCTGGGTGGTGTCCAGTGCTACGCCACTGTATTGCAGGCACTGGCAAGGGTCAAGACTGGCCTGAACAGATTGACCGTGAGCCCTAGGGGGTTCAACAGCTGTGAAGTACATGCTCGAGGATGGACCAGAGGGTCCCTGGACTGTGTTGTCAGCAACCAGTCCAAGTAAGTGAAGATGTACAGTCCCTCTCTCTCTACCGAGAGTGGTTGTCACAACTGCCGAGCAGTCGGTAATTACTCATGGCACAGATGACCAGCCAAAGGGCAATACCCTGAATAAGAGATGGTCCCCCTAGGACCAGAATCTGAGGTAATTTCTGAGGGGGACATAAACCTTGGCAGGCAGGGAAGCATCTTGCAGGTCCAGGGAGCATATCCAATTCCCTCATTCCCTTTATGCGGGGGGGGGGGGGACAGCAGTCCTTACATAGAGGAGATCCTGAACATCAGGAGCTGGATGAGAAATTTTGTTACCCCACGTCTAGAATAGGCCATAACCCATAGGTCCCTGGTTTTGGACTCTAGGACAAGAAGGAAATGAGAATATAACCCCTTGGCTCTCTGATCCCAGGGATGAGTTTTATGGCCCTTCTGTGGAGCAGGGAATGCACACCCTCTATGAGCACTAGTATGTGGTCTGGGAGGGATAAGAAGGAGGCACAGAAAAAGAGGTCTGGAGGAAACTCCAGAAGTCCTAAAGAGTGCCAGCATTCTACAAGTTGTAGGACCCAAGCATTGGTAGTAACCCCTCTCTACTGGGAGATGGAGGGGGAGGTGGCCCTAGCTACCTCCTCCGGATTGTCTACCGGAAATTGGGGGCCGACAAGGAGTCATGTTAAAGTGGACCCGGCGGCCACGTCTCCCACGGGGCCCTTAAAATGGGCACTAATGGGGGAAGGAGGGGCAGACAGTGCTGATCTACTTCTGTTCTGCAGTTCTGCCTCAGCTTCCAGCTTAGTGGGACCCTATGAGAGGGCATCTGCCACCCACCCTTTAGTTGGGTATGGCAGAGGGAATGGACAGACCTAAGAGATTATCCTGAGGCTTGCAGATCAGAGATAATGTTCTGTACAGCT
The DNA here is from genome assembly GCA_016271365.2 of Neoceratodus forsteri. Classification (NCBI taxonomy): domain Eukaryota; kingdom Metazoa; phylum Chordata; order Ceratodontiformes; family Ceratodontidae; genus Neoceratodus; species Neoceratodus forsteri. The sequence goes on from CM028129.1 coordinate 1,423,324,849, forward strand.
GCCCTGAAGACCTTATAGCCTCTGGAAGGGGCATGCAAGATGGACAGCTGGACATCCATGGCAAATCAGGGCGCACTTAACTGGGAGCACCTCCACATGCACAGGCCAACAACAGTAAAAGCATCCAAGTTGTCTTAGATAGACCTCAGGAGATGTTGCCGCTTCCCCCTATGAGATGGGGGCAAGGCTGTGAACCCTGAGCCCGTCAACGGGTGCAGAGAAGCAAGCAAAGGCATCAACGCCCATTCAAGGAGGGAGCGGAGACATACTAGGCAGCGGGGGAGGGGTTGTTCCTGAGGACCCCTGCAAAGGCACTAGGTGCTGCCTTAATGCCACATAACAGGGAGAGCCCCAGCTGTACAATGACGGTGGCCCCTGAGGACAGAGCGCCGTGCACCTGCTACGAGGAGTGGGGAGGATCCCCAGTGTCAATGGCATAGTACTGGTTGTGGGAAAAGAACAGTGGGCAGCCCTGCCAATCAAATCCCATGTGCAGATTCCGCAGCATTAACAGGGGAGGCTAGAACCCCAACTTTGACGGGTCCACAGGGGCTACTACGTCTACGGGGGAGAACTACGGCCCCGGTGTCGACTGACCAGTGCAGGACACAGAAGAACTGACGAAGCCCCAAGCAATGATGACAGGGGAAGGCATTGGCCCGGACGCTGACGGGGCATCCCGACTAAGGGAAGGCCCACAGAACTCACCGCCAATTGATCACTAATAGTTCCTGGGTCTGAAGGGCAGAATGCAAACATCGACGGGAGAGACCTGGAGTCAGATGTTGATGGCCCAAAAAGGCTGGCGATGCAACGGGAAGTGCTAGGGTCCCAGCGTCAATGAGCCATTGCCGGCCAGGGTGGGTAGCCCGACCTGGATAGAGTGCTGGTCCGCGCAGCAGGAAGGCCCCATAAGGAGGGACAGTAGCTCTGAGGATGACAGACCATCGCCAGCCTAGGGGGTCCAATGGGAACACTGCCAGAGTCGGCCATGATAAAGAAAAGGCCCGAGGTGGCAGGAGGCATTATTGTCAATGGTCAGACAATGACAACGGCACAAATATCTGCACTAGCAATTATGGGGGAAGGCAGCTGCCCTGATGTCAATGAGCCTTCGCCGCTCATAGAAGGGCCGGCGAAAGACATTGCCAGAGCCATACCTTGTAGAAAGATGTTGGATAGCTGGTGACATTGCCGCCGGAGCAGCTAACTACACTGACGCAGAGGACCGCTTAGCAACGATGAAGGAAAGGCAACCCCCGATGTCTATGGGCCCCCGTCGGCTGAAGGGGTCAGATGGAAGGCACTGTCAGAGCCATGTCTTGTGGGACGGAAGGTGTAGGATGGCAGAAGGTGTCACCACCGAAGCAGACAATGCAGCCACAATTGCCGACGAGAGGAGCAATGACCGGTAGTATCTCAGGGAAGAGACCAGCCAACTCCACTCCCACCCCTGGAGATAAGGCGTCCCTGAAAGACTTCTCATGGGCCAAGTTCAGAAGACAGGATCCTGAGGAGTGGAACAGTGACAGAAGGTCTTCCCTAGTCATCCCTCGCTGAAAAGATGACCCGCAGGAATTCTGAAGGCAAGGCGGATTGACGGAGCACAGTCACCAGGTAGCCAGGGAACAGATCAGGCAAGAGTAAAAGGCCTACCCATTGGATGTCGGGGGGACATCTTGTTGCCAACAAACGCGGTGATGGCCAGCATTTACAAATAAAGTGATGCCCAGCCTGGTGGCACTGAGGTGCTGGATGCCACAACTCGTGCCACACTGGTGACCCAGGTTCAGGAATGAGCTTGGGCCGCCGGGGGCCAGCAGGGGGAGAGAGAGTATTTAGTGTCTGGAGGACTGCTCTCCTCTCTTGGGGGAGGGAGACTAGTCCCACTCACTGACTGCCCCCTGGCGGTGGCTGGAGTGCAGTACAGGTAGGGAGACTTGGGCGGACGTCTCTGCATCGGGGGCAAAGCGGAGGAAAAATCCGAGCCTGGCAGGCTCAATAATGATCCTTGACTCCGGGGAGCAGTCCCGGTTTCTGGATTGGGCTCTCCGGAGAAAGCAGCAACCTCCTCCTGGCTCGCCTTTGGGGCAATCCACAGGACATCACCATGGCAGCCTAGCACAGGAGCCGCGGGACCGGAGAGAGAGTCCCTCCATCTGGAGGGCCACAGCCACCTGCCAAGGCTCAGGCAGAAAAAAACGTATATAGAGAAATAAAATAATAAAGTGATGGCAAAAGGAAATAAAAGAAAAAGGAAAGAAAATAAATTTCAAAGAAACTTTGAAGAATAATGACTTAAGCACCCTCAATTTTTTAAACTGCAGTCTGCAAACAAGGATTACTAGGGAACCTGGCCATAGGAAAAATACTATCTTCTGGCAGTGAGCACCCATAAAGGTTTATAAAAATTGGCACTTCAGAGTTGACTGAAGTGGCAACGTCTCCGTGGAGTCCGACGAGTATGGTCGACAGCAGGAAAATAAGAGAGGAGGGCATGGGGCTGTCCACACTTATATGTCCTATAGGATGCTGACGTCTGAATTTGTCGTGGGTGGACCCTAGTAGACTGCTAGCAAAAAAGTTTCTGTGTGGTCCTGAAACCTGATGACTGTGGTTCCTAAGGTGTGATCTGCTGCAAGACATATCCTCAAAGAAGATCTACGAAGACTAGAGAGGTGGTCGAAGGTTAAGCAATTGAAATTCAACGCCAAAAAATGCAAGGTGACTGAGCCAGCCTGGTGGTGCTGAGGGTTGAGGCACTGGATGCCACACTCGCTCATGCCGGCGACCCAGGTCCGGTGACAGAATCGCTGCCGCCGTGGCAGGGGTAGAGAGGGACTGAACACCCAATGGCGGCCTCCCTCTCTAGGGAGGGTAGCACACAAGTCTCGCCGCTTTACTGCCATCTCCTGGGTGAACCTGGGTATTGGCAGAGCAGATGGTGCAGCAATGGAAAGGGAGGGGCTGACGTCGGCAGAAGGCCCAGGGCGAGTCGCGTCTCAGGGTGCCCCTGTCCCATGGGCCCTCCTTGAGTGCTGACATCAGCAGGTGAGGGTACAGAACAACGGAAAATGGCACCCGCAGATGGTCCGGGCGATGAGCCACCGCACCACATGTCCATGATAGGAGCTGAGGGCAGACTCCAATGTATACTCACTCTTCTGAGGATCGGAGGAGGCAAGGGGTCGCCTCCTTTGTCCCACCCGGGGGGGGTAACCGGGTCTCTAGAGTGAATCAGAATGGTGTACTCTAGCAGTAGACACCTCGGCCCTAGCAGCAGCGGAGTGGGGGTGCTCGGGATTCTGAGAGAGTGGACTGGTTGGGGGAATAAGACAGGGAGCAAAAATAGAAAGTAAAAAAAAAAAATATTAGGTGATGCACTTACGAAACAAGAACCCTTGGACAGAGTACTGGATGGGAGGGAGGGTAAAGCTGTGCACTGTGGCCGAGGAAAGGTATCTAGGAGTCATTAGTGACTTCCTTAAACAATCCAGCCAGCATAACAAGGCCTATAGTAAGTCTAATAGGATGCTGGGATGTATCAGGAGGAGTACTGACAGTAGAAGAAAAGAGGAATTACTACCTTTTTTATACATCTTTGGTGAGGCTCCACCTGGAGTTTTGTGCCCAGTTCTGGAGTTCTCACCTCAGGAAAGTAAGGACAGGCTAGAGACAGTGAAATGAAGGATGACCAGGATGATTCAGTGTCAGCAGGCCAGATCTTATGGGGATCAACTCTAGGCACTGAACATGTACTCACCATGGACCAGATGAGACAGGGGTGATATGACAGAGACCTTCAAGCTTCTGAAAGGAATAAACAATGTGAAAGGCGAGGAACTATTTAGCATGAGTAACAGTTTAAGGACATGGGGACCTAGGTGGAATCTGATGAGATGGAAGTTGAAGAGGAATATGATAAAGTTTTATTTTACAGAAAGGGTGGTGGAACTGTGGAACAGTCTGCCAGCCAAGGTGGTGGGTCCCAAAACCATAATTGGCTTCCAGCATGGCTGGGACAGAATGAAGGGTACAGTGGTTACTCATAATGATGATAGTAGAGAGGGGAAAGGGGAGAGATAGTGAGGACTACTGCCCTGTATGGACAATAAGTCCCAGGGTTTGATACAGAACTACAGGCAGACTGGATGGACCATTGGTCTGCCGTCATTGTATCTCTAAGACATTCTTTAGGTGGTGAAGCAAAACAGGCAATTGAGCGGGGAGAAGAATTTGGACCATCTTTACCCTGACATGAGCTTAGCTATCAGGTCATGTTGTAAGAGCTTCCATGATGTGCGGGTGCAGGAGTTTCAGGATCCACAGTGTATTGATGCAACCAGGGCACCTCAAAATTGTCTGTGAAGGCAAAATGCATATTTTCACAGAATCACTGATGCTGGTATGTTGGTTGCCAAGCTCAAGGCAGAATTCAATGCTCAGCATGAAAGCTCCTCTTCTGACATTGAACAGACTAAGCTGGCATTTTTTTCTCTCTTCTGGTTTGCGCTGGGGGTCTCAGACTGAACACAGACATTTAATTTGACTCTGGAAAGAGGTCTAAGGTAGAGGAATTTACAGTTCAAGGGGCTAGGTTGCATATTATGTTCCCACACTGTTATACATAGCATTCACAATAATTTGCGCAATACTGTTATTTCTTTCTTTTTAATTAATTCAATCTTACGATGGGTGTTATGGCACCAAAAAGGAGATGTTCTTTTAACCAGACTGCATTGTGTGATGAATCTAGCTTTCCTGCCTGCAGGTTATCCTGCAAGTCTGGCAACAGTATACTTTATTTATTTATTTAGCTTTACTTTAGTTTCTTTTGTCTCAAATCTACTGGTGTGGGATTGTTAATACCTTCAGCATATTAACATACCCCGATCAAGAAACTGGATTTTGGTTATGGTCACTACATTTTGAACTATAATACGGACAAATCTCGCCAACCTGGGGTTAACTGGGTGTCCATGATGTCCATATGTCACAACTCTAATAGCAGCCAGAAGGCTTGGCTGTTCTATGTGGGGCTAGCAATATGTGAATAAAAGTATTAAAGTGTTAGTGTGACCGCACCAGGAAACGGCAGTGCTAAGGTCAGAGATAGCATAACAAGCAGAGAAAGGAGACCAGCACCACTGCCTATGTCCAAAACGGAACCATGTCGTTCAGTAAAACATATGTAGACTGAATGAAAAGCCACTGAAGTGTGTAAGCTCACCAGGCTATGGAGAAAGCACATTGTGCAAAATGCGTCAGGTGATGTACCATGTACGCAACTAGGAAGTTGTTTGTGGAGCAGGGTGGCGTTGGATTTTTGGGCTTTTGGATTTTATCGAATATAGCAGGGGTTCTCAAATGGTGAGGCCAGACTCCCTTGGGAGGCCCCAACCTGTTCCAGGGGAGGCTCAAGCAAGTCTGACAAAGTACTGTATTTAAATTTTGAGTTTTATATATTTTGTGTGAAGAGATGAAGCAAACTGAAAGAGGATAGTAGTAGGTGAATTTTATGTATTTATTTACTAATAGGTGACAAGGGAAGGCTCATTTCAGGTGTACCCTGGGAAGGGTAGGGAGTGAATACATTTCAAAAGATAACTGCAAAACAATCAAGAAATATACAACGAACAACAGTGTAAACAAATATGAACAATAAACTAATGAGTGGTGGTAATTGATCAATTTGTAGACTGATGGCAGAACAGAACAAATATAAGGGTTGAGCACAGAAGTGCTAAGAGCAACAGCAGGAAGGAGCAAAGTAATCCCTGAGAAGTTGCTTAGGAGCAGGGAAGGAGGGGGGGGAGAGGAAAAGTATGTAGGTAGGGTACTTCATATAGAGTGGAAATAGAGAAAAGTACTCTGACCCATGAAGGCACTGCAACAAGGGGTAACAAGGGTTCAAGAATGAAAATAGCAGAGCAAGTAGGCTGGCCTATTGAATGGGGGGGTTACAATAAGCTGAATAATAATATATATTTTATTTGTTATTCAGATAACACCTTTGAGCACATGAGCTCTTTTTCAAAGGTTCCATGTCAGTATAAGACAAAGAACTGAATCTGAGCCAAGTACTCAAAGGGGTTTCAATTTATTCATGGTGTACTGCGCAAAGTACAGTGTGTTATTTTTCTTTGGAGAGGGCCCAAGACTGTTTGTTTTTGGGGAAGGCTCAAAATCTTTTCCATGGATTTGGGGCGGGTCACTGTGTCAAAGTCTGAGAACTACTGGAATAAAGGATTTGCACTGAATGTACACTGGACTTCTTGCATTCCATAGCTTGGTAAGTTTACACACTTCAGTGGCTTTCCATTCAGTCTACATATGTTTTACTGAACGACATAGTTCTGTTTTGGATGTAGGCAGTGGTGCTGGTCTCCTTTCTCTGCTCAATATGTGAATAAAGTAAAATATTCCATTCTGGTTGACATGATTTCATTAAACAAGGCTTGTGGTATGTTTTACCATGTTAGTTTTAAAGAGACAAAGTTTAATACCTGCTTAATAAGACATCTTTTCATATTAAATAAGTGAACACATAAATCAATATACTGGCAGAAATTATTCTGTAAATGTTTCATATATAGTGTTCTTGTCCTTGGCCACAATTAGCTATTGTTCAAAAACTTAGAAAATAACCTGGCAACCCCTCAGTGTGTAACTACGCAGTCCATTTGTTCTTATCCTGCTATGGAATTCTGCATTAACTGTTTCACATGGATCTTGAAGGATTGCTTGTATCTTACAATGCAATTTTATAAAAGGTAGTAACATTTTTTAAGGCAATTATAAAAGCAATATGGAGTTCCCCAAAAAAATTATCTTCCACACTGGAATCAAACTTCTCACAATTCAAAGCCAGATCTGGCACTTAAAAAACAAATATCAGTAACAGTATGCAGCACGTCTGTAATATTAACATGGACACTGCAGGAAGCAGTCGTGTTATTGTCCCCTCAACAAGATCCCTACAACACTTTTAGGTGGACAGATCCAGAGTTAAAAGCAGGTGTCTCAGAAGCAGTTGGAATGATACAGAATGGGCTCATTTACCTGGATTGTGATACAATTGTCCAACATATTCAAATCCAAAGAGCAGCTGAATGTCTGTTGGTTGGGAATAATGAGCTAATGCAAGACAAACCTACAAATTGAAACAGAACACACATTATACTATCAAGAATTCTAATTTGTATTTTGTTTCATTTAGTTTACTCCCCTGATGCCTACACATTATTTTCATTCAGGCTAGCCTAATGTTCCCTTTTACTGCTGGACTCACCCCCGTACCCGTACCAATGCTCATCGCCAGACACCATACACCCCACATCCTCCACAGGGAGTTGACCCAGGTCTGTCCTTTCCTGTGTGTGTGTGTGTGTTCTCCTCCAGCCACCAGCGGAAGTAAGTGAGGGTACAATACAATGGGTGTGGTGGGGGGGTGATCTACGAGGCACTGCAGGAGGGTCAGTAAGCATATGGAGGGGGGGATGCAGCAGCCATCATCCAGAGATGACCCTCCCATTTTCTGTACTGCTCACCACTCATAAATGTACACAATGCAGTAACCAATGGCGGCACCACCAATACTACCAAGGGTGCCTCTACAAGGGTCACTAATATAGCAGTGCTGGACTGAAATCCTCCTTGCTGGATTCCTGACATCGCAAGCTCTGGGACTGAACTTGGGTTCCTAGGAAACTCCAGCTCAGCCAGCCTTGGAACAAACAAAACCCACCATCAAAACCTCTGGATGTCATCCCAGCATTGTGTTGCAGCCCAACAGGTATCTATTAGTCTCTGTATTTTGTCAAAGCTTTGTCCCAAGTGGCCTACATAGTCATCTTATGAGCCTGAGTTAAGAATAATGGTAGAGCTTGATTCAAGGGGGTATCAATTCATTTTCAGCAGCAATACAATCTCCTACCATTTTAAGGTTTGAGGAGAGGAAAGTTACTTACCTTAAGTTATGATCTTCTTGATGGTCTTCTCCATATAGCCACACCATTCAGAGCTAGAGGTACTAAGACCCCACAACAGTAAAACTTTTGGGGCTGACAATGCAGACGTACGGCCCTGTAACGTGACTTATGAAATGGGCATCAGAATTTAGACATGCTGATTGGTCCATACCTGTGTGATATTATGTCTAACGCACAGGAAAAAGGACCAGCAGTGCCCTGTGGGCACTGATCCTAGTAAAATGCCACTTAGAACGTTGGCAAACTGAAAATCAGCCATCTTCTTTTCACCAACTGCGAGTAACATGCCAGGCTGTATTTTCAGTATGCCAACTAAATACATCTGACCTTCTGTTCACATTGCCTCAGTCTGTGAAATCCCTGGATGTAGCATGAAGGGAAAAGCTGCAATCTCTGTCACAGTCATAGCCCACCCGCTCGGTAATGATAGCCTGCCCGCTCGTTCATCTATTTAAAAAGATTAATACTTCACAATTCAGGTTCAATGTTTTATTGTTCAGCAATCAAGCCTTTACAACATACTAAAAGCATAAAAGTATGTACAAAAAAAGAAGAAAAAAATATTAAATTTAATATTACATTTAAAATTTTGACACATAAAAATCCATGAACAAATTAATTGTCATAGGCAGAGAGACGTTTTTCTTTGTGTTTCAACACTTGATAAAAAAAACTTGAAACTATCTTAGCCTCCCCAATGTCTGAGGGTGAAGAAGTATGAATAAAATATCATATTTTGCATTCACATATTTAATAAGGAAATCATTTAACAGATTAAGCCGCGAGGGTTTTATATAAAGGGCACTGTACCGTAATATGATAAAGATCTTCTTGAAAACCCTTGTTACATCTGCAAAACTCCAAACCTAAATTGGGTGGAGTCGTCTTATTAAAAAAAGCATATTTAGAACAGATGATTCCCAGTCTTGCCCAAGTAATCATTTTTCTTTCTAACAGGGACAGCCCAAGAGTAAGATATTTCTCTATAAATACATCAATTTTATTTTGAGCTAACCACCTGGCCTGGCGTTGAACTCTGAGGAGCTCCATTTGCTTATCATAGGCAAGCCTAAGTATTTTCTTTTTAACATACTCCTTAAACACATAAGATATTGATTTCTCCCAAACTGTCCAAAGATGAAGCATATTAACACTGCCCAAAATACGTTGAATATTTTTGACCCAAGGAGACCTAAAATTCTGTTTATGCCAAGATAATTTTTCTCTAAGGCATAGCAGAGGCATAATATTAGTCTGTTGATTAATAACTTTGACCCAGTAACTCATGAGACGTATATCAATTATTGTAACAATAGGTACTCTACCCAATTCAGCCCTAACTATAACATTAGAAGTGGCAAGTGGAACCTGCAATAAAGATTTATTATAGAGAGAAAGTGGGATCTCCAACCATGAAGGGACATTGTTGTTCCAGACCTCTGCGCCGTACAAAAGAATAGGATTAATTTTGGCCTCGCCGGCTATCAATGCTGGCGAGACCAAATATCCTGCATATTTCCTAGCAAAACGCAAGAGAGCCCTAACAATCAGTTTTGCCCTTATCACTTGTCCTCTCCAATGCTCTATCAATTTCCATTCGAAGCAAACACACCCAAATAAATATAAGAGGATACCACTTCAATAAGTTTGCTATTTAAATAAATCCTTGGTTTAATTTGATGTCCCTGTAAGGGTGCAAAAATCAGCAACTTAGTTTTTTTCATATTTATTAATAAGTCCAAATGTTTACATTTAGAGCAGAATTGATTTATTTTATTTTGTAAACCTTGAGCAGATAAAGCAAAATTAATCAAATAGTCTGCATAGGCCAGACAATGTACTGGGATATTCTTAATTTTTGGGGAATCAAGAATATCTATATCTTTATAAGTCAGAAGGGCATCGATATACAAATTAAAAAGAAGGGGGGCCAGAGGACATCCCTGTTTAACTCCCGAAGTTGTACTGAAATAGTCAGAAATGTTGCCCTTATTATCATATCTAATAGCCGATGTTGTGTGAGAATATAACCTAATAATGGGGGCTAATAAATTTAATGGTATGCATCTATTTACTAATATCTCCCATAACTTGGCTCTATTAACCGAGTCAAATGCTGCAGAAAAGTCTACAAACACAGCATACAGCTTCATTTTACGAAGTGATCTATATTTTTCTATCAGATGGGCTAGGGTGTAAATATTATCTGTCGTAGAAAAATCTTTACGAAAACCTGCTTGAAAGATTGATAAAGGGGAGTTTGCAGTTATCCAATCTTGTAATTTATGTAATATTATTTTAGCAAAGATTTTTCCACTAATGTCAGTAAGACTGACTGGATGATAATTAGATGGCAAATGAAGTTGGCCCTTTTTATGAATTGGAACTATTATATTTCTTGTCCAAGATAATGGAATAAATCTCTGTTTTAAACAGATATTGAAAAAATTAGTAAAAAAAACTACCCAATAATTCAAATGCCCCTTGTAAATTTCTCCTGGTATCAAATTGGGTCCAGGTGCTTTATTATTTGATGAATTCACAATGGCTTCTTCCACCTCTCCAAATGAAAACACTAATGATGTGTATTCCCCCTCAATGTTAACATTTTCTATCACATCATCATCGTTGGTAGGATGTCTATTAAATAGTAGACTATAATAAGATATCCAAGTTTCCTTGGGGATATATATGGGAGGTCTAGAATTCTGATCAGCTGTCCCTTGGACACCAAAGCCAAAAAGCTTAATATCACCCTCCTTAATAACTCGGTACATAACACCCCATTGTTTTTCAGTAAATTCTCTTTTTTTCTGGCGGAGAAATTCCTTGTACTCCCTTCGCATTTTATTTAAATTTATAATCGCCATCTTACTCGGATTTTTTTTTGTCTGCCTGATGGCCCTCATCAAATTTCTTTTCTCTCTCCTACAATACTCATCAAACCAGGATACTAACTGGGGCTTAACACTATTAACTGAATAAATCAGTGTCTTAATCTGTTGATACCCTATGTTTAATAATTCACTGATCCTTTCACCTTTGGAGCCATTATGTACCTGCTGAAATAACTCAACAAAAATAGAAGAGTATAAAAGGTTCCAAACTCCTTGCATCGACTCATTATTCAATCTTAACCTTTTTTTCCCACTAATCTCAATATCCGCCAAGGGCTTATTGGGGGGAGGAATGACACTATCAGAAGTCCTAAAGTCCAGCAAAATTGCTGCATAATCGCTTTCTGTTCTCATAGCCACATATAATCTCCTGCAGAAATGATAACTAAAAGGAGAGGATAATATAAAATCAATTACGCTGTTACCAACTAGGGAGAAAAAAGTGCTATCACCCCGACGATCCCCTTATACTTCACAATATGTATGTATTCCTAATGCACCCTACACGTTCTCCATCAAGAAACCTGCCTAATTAGCCATGTTAGTAATGAACACAAGAGCTGCTCTAAACATAACACTGGGACAAAAATACGGATGCAATTGTAACAGGCGGGCTGGACCGAAACTACTGAGGTTTTTCGGGCACAAGGAGCGCAGTGTCAGTGCGAATAAAGAATGTGTCCTGGGCTGAGGGGAAACTAACCTTTCCCGCACACACGCGAGTACGAGCTGCGGTCAGGGCAGGGCAGGAGTCTCTGAAATCTCTCCTTAAACCTGTTTAATCATTGTTTCAGGATTCTTCACTCGTCATGGGTTATAACTACTTACTGCTCAGTGAGCTGCACCACTTGATCTTTGGCCTGCAGAACTGTAGGACTTCGGAATTTCCTTCGCTCGCACTAACAAACAGTGACCGCACTCACAGTTATGGTGCGCTCTCTCTCATGATTGCTTACCTATTCACTTTGGCGGCATAGCAGAAAATCGGTTATGTGCTCTACTGGGGTTTTGCTACATTGATTTTATACTGTCATGACAACCATATGAAACTACAGAAGCCTTTGTAGGACAAAATTTCTTAAGTCAAAAAAAAAAAAAAAAAAACAGTAGGCGGAGGAACTATTTTATTTAAAACCAAGACAAACATCAAACTTTTTCCCTTTTAAATACTATACATTTTAGCTATCACATACATCTGTATTTTTGATGGCCATTTCATAAGCGCAATAAGCCACTCCAGGGTCTGTGCGTTAGACACTTTAACACACGGCTAGGAGGCTGGACGCACTCGGCCAATGGCCTCGTGCCTCACTACGCCTCCTAGCCGTGTGTTAAAGTGTCTAACGCACACCCTGTCGTGTCTTATTGCTTATATAGCACACACTCAGCACAGTACATAAGCCATCATCTACCTCAGTTCCTTTTTTACTGAAGTAATAAAAACCAATGGGGGAAGAAAAACAAAGAACAAATTGTACAAAAAGAAAGGTCAGGCGGAGCCAGCCATCGGCTCAGGAGGATGTGTTTTACAGAGCTCCTGCTGAAGGAGTCTGTTTCAAAACAACGTTTAAAAAGCAGCATTTTCAAGACCTTTACACGCCAGTGATTGTGGTAAGCTGTCTGGAGTCTCCTGACTATAATAAGCTGTTTCCTCAAAGTTACTGGAGCATCCAGTAACTTTGAGGAGCTGGGGTGACCTAAGGAAGCCAAACACAGGATACTAATTATTTTAAACTGAAATTGGGGCTCTGGAGCACATGATGCATCTAAGTTGGAGCAGCCTCAGCCTCCCTTGGTGGAATCATCACCAACAACGAAACTGCAGGCGATAAAAGAACACACTCAAAGTATTGTGTGCAACTCCATTTAAAGCTTAGAAAAGATATTTGATATATGTTACAAGTCGGATTAACTCTGTGGAACAATCTGTGATGTGGCTGTCAGAGAAGGTGGACTGGGTGGAAGGGCAGGCTGCGAGAGCACTGGCAGCATCCTCCATCTCTAGTAAGGAAAAGAAACACCTAAAACACCTTTGTATTACTGGAATTGCTTTGCGTGTTCTTTTATTGCATCTCACCTGTAATGTTCTCCATTGTTGTACTCCACCACCAATTGTTGTCTACCCTCCATGCGACGAGGTACCTTTGTAAATAAGTCTTTGACTCAAAGGTTATAAATCCGAATTATGAAATAAATAAATAAATAAAAACTTGGATTGGAAACCATTGAGAACAGACTATGAGATCAGAGCATAAGGCTTTTACAGGACTCTCTAAATACTTTGAAGGTCAGGACCTGGTAGGGTTGTCTGAGGACTGGTTGCCCCATCTTCTAAACTATGTAGACACTCCGGCCCCGGGATACATAGATTGGGCATAAAAAGTTCAAAGTTTGTTAAGTAACAGATTTATAAAATCACTCACAATTTATTACATCCCATAATTAAAAGCAGATCAGAATGAATACAACTTATCAATTTCATGCCTTCGAATAGTGTAAATTCCCAGAAGTCACTCTAGTCATCTTTGTTGCCCGTTTACAAATCTTGCCATTCCATAAATAACATTTATTTTATGCAAGCTTAAAATATGTTTCGTACAATTGTCTGTTTCTCTTAGGTTATGCTTTTGTAAAAGTGGTATAATCCATTTCCTTCTTTTCAAGGCCAGCGCATCATATTCCAGTAACGTGTGGGTTACATTTAGGGATTTCACATTTTTGAACTTACAGACAGATTTGTTTCCAAGCCCCCCCCCCCCCCTTTTTTACTCTGCACATTTACAATTCCCAGACTCTCTATTCTCGGATTACACAACATATTTCTGTGCCACTTATTTTCACAATGAAGTAATACTCAATATCCCCATTTAACTTTATATTGGAGTAAAGGCCTCCTATGTCTACAAAGGCCTCCTATGTCTACATCGTGTATTTTACTAAGGTCATTCTGTGTCTCAGTATCATATATTCTCTGTATAGTTTCTTTTGTGAACTGGTTCACATTTATATTAGCCCTGCTGGACCAAAGGTCTTCCAACCCCACTCTTTTCATAGCCCAATTTAACACTGAAAAGCAATTTATAGGGCTAGACTCGGCCTGTAGCCACGTCAAGTGATCTGCCCAACATAATTTTGGTAACTTATCATTGGGCATCCCCATTAAATTTTTCCAAAAGTTGATTGCCCTTACTTTAATTCTTGCACTCAAAGGACTCAGGCTGGTCTCTAGCCTCATAAAGGCCATTGGACAAGTCCTTGGAAGGTCTAATATATTTCTTAAGAAAGAGTTTTGTATGATTTCTACTGTAGTTTTGGCTCGTTCACAAACAAACCACAGACTTCGCTTCCATACAGTGTCTAACAGTCTTCATTTTGAAAGTTGCTTTAAGTGCTACAAGGGAATTACTTGTAAACTTATTTGCAAAAGCTCTAATAGCATTCATCGAGCTATACGATTCGTTTTTATATCAGAAGTGTGGGCATTCCAGGACATATTATTCTCAAACATAACTCCAAGGTAGCTATGCTCCTTGATCTCCTCAAGTTTTTTACCATTTATTTCCCAGTACTTTTTAGTAGATTTCTTACTACCAAATGACATCATTTTCATCTTCTCAATATTCATTTTTTAATCTAATTTATTAAATGAATTCATGAGGCTTGTAACTCCCCTTCTTAACCCAAGGGGGGTTTGGGAAATAACAATGGCATCATCCGCATATAACAATAGTTGGATCTTTTCATTGTTTATTGTAAGAGCAAATGTATCTATTTTTGAGATATCCTTTACCAAGGTTTCTATATATAAATTAAACAAGGGAGCCAACAGGCACCCTTGTTTTACACCCTTCCCAATTTTAACTTTCTTTGAAAGTGCTCTATCCCAGTATAACGTATCTGTGCTGTCGTATTATGATATAGTATTTGTAAGATTTCCAATAGCTGCTTATTAATTTCTAGCGCTTCCAACAACTCCCACAGTTTATTCCTATTTACAGAGTCAAAAGCTGCTTTTATGTCTACGAAGCAGACATATAGAGTGCTCTTTTTTCACGTAACATATATCTCAACCAAATAATTCAATGTAAAAATAAGATCCAACATGCTAAAGTATTTCCTAAAGCCGCACTGAAACTTGGAAATCAAGTTGTTTTCCTCTACCCAGGCTGACAGTCTTTGAAGCAGTAGTCGCGTATGCATTTTTTTAACTACTGGTATTAGTGTCATTGGCCTATAACAAGAAGGCTCATGCCTTTGACCTTTTTTAAAGAGGGGAATGATAACCCCTCTGTTCCAATTACTAAGAATAACTTGGTGCTGCCCTATTAACAAAAATATTGATGTCAAAACCTCCACCCAGTGATCAATGTTATGTAGAAAAACTTCTGCCGGAACACCATCCACTCCAGCGGCCTTGTTCCTTTTTTGCACTTGTGTTGCTTCTTTTACCTCATTTGGTGAGAAAACAAGTAAACCTGCATTATGAGTACTTCTACTACTACATCTACGAAAGTCTACTTCATGGCCGTTGTCATTAATTTTATTAAAATAACGGATCCATTGGTTTTCTGTTATCATGCCTAGCAAATTATATTGTATGTTCCTTTCGTTGCACCCATATGCCACTAGGGTCCAAAAGGTCTGAGAATCGTTTTGCCAAATGGCCTCTTGTAAATTGCCCCATAGAGAATGTTTATGATCCTTTTTCTTTTTATGCGTCAAGCTTCTGTATTCTAATTTTAAATTTCTAAAGGCTTTCAATACAACAGGGGATGGGTCCTTTGCCCTAAGCTTACCTAGGACTTTTACTTCTTGTCTTAGTTTTGCACAGTCTCTATCAAACCATGGTTAGTCAGAGCCAATCTTGGACTTTACCGAGGCCTTTTTCCTGGAGCCCGGTGTGTGTCTTCTATCACTTGCATATACATTTCAAAATGTTTTACTTTAGTGTCAGCCTCGATATTACAAGTTATAGAAATGGAGTGATCTATACTACTATATTTTTGGATTATCTCATCCACTACTTTCTTTGTATATTCATTCTAAATCATTTTTTCCCATACCTAATACACATATTTTGGTTAGCCCCAAGTTCATGTTTGTGACTCTTAGCTGGTTGCTTAAAGCAAGAATTTAAAGTACAATTCACGGGAAAATTATCACTGTCCCATGATTTGTAAACCTTGATATAGTTCACTCTTGGGTATTCTAAGGCCTCCACTATACATAGGTCTAACACACTACCACCATTAGCTGTGGGGAAAGTCACTTCCCCCTCCCAACCCCCCCAAAGCATCCATTCAATATTCTTAGGCCAAATTTACTTAAAAACTTCAGAAGGGTCTTACCATTTTGATTCAAGATCTTATCCTTTGAGTGCCGTATTGGGATATTTAAGGAATCATCAATACCCCATTCCGGAGTGGAATCCTCAATATTAGTTCCTATACGCACATTAAAGTAACCAAATAAAAATAAAAATATACAAACCTCCGGTAATCTGGACTTCAGTGATTCTATATCCTGACCTATTTGATCTAAAACAGCATTAAATTCCTTCAGCTTGAGGTTGGTGGTATGTAAATATTAAACAGTGCCATAATTTGCGCATTCCCTACTATTACTACACACATGTAAAATTAATTGTAAATACCAACTTCTGGGTTTACAAAATTAAGAGTTATGTCAATAAGGATACCCAGACCAGCTTCACATCTACCGTATTCACAGTTTTTATATGCAGGGGTTGCCCAGGACCTATACACTTTAATCCAAACCTCATCTAGTTCTCCCATCCATGTTTCCTGGAGAAATAAAATTGTAAATTTCGACAACCATTCTAAGCAAGCTTTATCCTCCAACTTTTCTTAAAACCTGCAATATTCCAAGTCACCACACATATATGGTTATTGTGATCTTTCAGTCAGTTATCGCCAAGCTTTCTACTGTACTATCCGACGAACTCAATATACTACTGACTACCCCCTCAGACTCGTTCTCTGCCAGTGTAGAATCAAAGTCAGAGGACCCTTCAGATTCCAATATTACATTAGTATTAATTCTTTGAACCAGTCGTTTCCTACTTCATCTATAGAGGCTCTCCGTTTCCTCCCCTTCTAGCGTATGTTCCACCTCAATTGGCTTCAGAAATGCTGTAATCCTGGGTTGTTTAACTGGGACTTGCTCCTTCCTATCCTTGGAACTATTAATGGATGCTTTCCTCAACTGGGAGCTGTTTTTACTTACAGCTGATGATCTAATGGTCACATCCAGTGATATTCCCAGTTCCATAAAGTTATCCTTTTCATTTAAAAAATACTTTTGTTTCCTGGGTTTCTTATAACTAAACAGAACCAGCCTTTATAGGGGCATACTTGATAACTATATGCTGATCTGATATCTTGCCAGCTAATTTTGTTACCCAGAACCCCTTTAATAAGGTTATAAGCAGATAATTTAGCTGTATATGAATTCTCATTCTTTCATTTTGGGACACCTCTTATATAAATACTTGGGAGTAAGTCACCAGCTGCAATCAGTTTTTCCGTCTCCATTTCATCTGCACAGTATGCAGAGTCATTTTTTTCAAATATGTTTTTCCACTCTATGATGTTTATCAAATCTTACTTTACTCAGTGGTTTATTTAAGGTCTTCTCCACCCCTTTTACTTGCCACTACATTTTTATTTACTACTTCTTTATTCCTTTTTAGTTTGGTTATTATAGTCATCCCTATTTTGAGGGTTTTTATTGCTTTTCCCTTCTCCTTGATTTATTTGGAGTTTTCTTTGATTCATTTCATTAATCAATAAATCTATCTCCTTATTTCTTTATTAGCTATTTTTTTGGTTACAGGTAGCTTTAATTGATTTCTTTTCTTTTGAGTGAGTCCTGTCCTTTTTTTTTTTTATTTTTCTTAGAGGAATTACTAATAGGAGGCTGTTCACCACTTGTATCCAGGGTACCTTTACTCTTTTCCTTTACACAAGTTTCTTTCACCAATGTATGACCAGGTGCTACCTCTGTAACAATATAATCATCTCTCTCTACAATTTCCTTCCCTGGATCAATTTTTTTCACATAGCATTCAATAAAGGCACGGAAGAGAGTGGCCAACTCCAGAAGCTGTGCATTACCAAAGCAAATCTTTTTTAGCTCCCCAATTTTAGATAACAGAGCACCCTTACTATAACTTTCATCACATTTCGTGCTACATGATAGATTGGAATCAGTAATTGTTTTCTTGACCTCTTTACGAGGTTGTTTGTCCGACCATAAATGTGGTACTTTAGCACCCCTTTTTGACGGGGGCGCCAATGAATGCTTGTTTATGTAAGTCTCCAGTAGCTAGGCACTTTATTGAGAACAGACACCAAATCACAAATTTAAGGTACTTTGGTATCGAAAAAGTGAATCCCAATCCAAGAGAGGGGGATTATAGAACATATATACTAAGGAGAGAAGCTTACTTTATTAATAGATTCTACCAACCCTAGATACGGGCTTAACGACTTGATAGACTGGTTGCCCATCATTTAAGGTATTCAGGAATTAAAATGGCTTACTGAGTGAGTGAGAATTTGTGAGCTAAATGGTTTCCCTGTCCTGTCTACTTAGGTGTCCCTAGTTGACTGTTTACACAAGAATGGTGTGATCCAACATAAAAATAATATATTTTATGTATAAAAGAGCTACAAATACTCAAAGCAATTGACCTTGTAATTCAGCCCATTTTGATTGCTAACCCCCCCCTCCCCCCGGTTGTTCTTTACACTGACCGAGATTTCCCCTGCCTACATTGGCTTATCCACAGTAGAATAAAAATGAAAAAAAGACAGAAATTCAGCAAGTCTGCACTTTGTGTAGAACCAAGGATGTTAAATCTGTTGAAATAAAATCTTTCCAAACATAATGACTAAGGTGGGATCTTCGAGTCGCATAGAAAGATTTTTACCACATTATTTACAAGAGAAGTACAATACAAAGGTTGTTTGGAGACGCCTAGACTTGCACTTTGTGCTTTGTTCTGGGCGCTGCTATTAGCAGGTCGAGCGTGTAAGGCTACAGGTACAGATCATGTGATCTGTTGCTGACGCCCACACGCCCGACTCTCCATGGAAGAAAGAAATTACTTTTTAAATGTTGCGCCAGACGCCGAACTTAAACCTCCATTACAAGAGAGAGCAGCGGGAGGCAGTGCGTCTGCGAGTTACACTCTAAAAATTCTGATTACACCTACAAAGTAAGGGAACATTTTCTATGTTTTGAGCAAACTTGTCAGATACGGACTCTTTGCTACTCAGCCCATGTTGTTTTGAAAGATGGATTTACTTTATCGGCAACAGAGTAAAAATATTTATTTTAACTATCTTCACAGACTATTAAGGGATTATCCCAAACAGGAAGCAGTCAGGTATGATTTCAAGTTAAAACCCATGTGGGGACAAGCTATAAAATGCGTCTATGAGGGGAACTGAAAAAGCTGTATTCACATGCTGTACAAATTAGACCTAGCGGTACACCAGATGTGATGTTTAAGCTGTAAAAGTTGTTCTGAGAATATAACCTATTTGGGGAACTTACGTGCAGGAGAGAGTTTTTAAAGATGTGTTTATGCAGAGAAATGAGCAAGATGTGGTTAAATTCACTGTACTGTCTAGAATTTAGAAGTTGAAATAGCGATGCTTAAAATGAAAACAGAAGAAAAACTTGCTTATAGTGGTCGTATAAATTTAAGTAGAGAAACGAGAGAGATGGGTTTATTTATTTATTTATTTATTTGCTTTTGGTAACCGGGTAAGTGCGTTAGGCAACAATCCTGCCTATTTTCAAGCACGACCCGGGAGAGTACATGACAAAAGGAGTCACAAAGTACAGTGGTAACATAACGACATCAGACTGTACAGACAAAAAGATTGACATTAAAGCAGAACCAAACATTTTCAGGTACAATCAAGTCAGGTACAAGACAAAAGTGCCACAGGTTAAAGTGATACATAATGATGTAATGACGTGTAGGTGAACAATAGGCTGCAGGCAAAACATACCCAGTATACATAGAGGTATGGCAACAATTTAATACTCCAGGATGCTCATAACAAAGCTTTAATGTTGCAGCAATTGAAGGGGGGGCAGGTGGTCAGTGGCAATGTTATGAGCAACGGCAGTGACCAAGTGTGCTGAGGTGAGAGAACAACGAGTTTTTGAAAATCCGGTGGGAAGAGGCAGTTTTGACCTGAAGTGGGAGGCGAGTTCCAGACCGGCGAATGCAGAGAAAGCCTGTTCCCCATTTTTGTGGTGCAAGGTCTACATGTTAGAGGGGTGAGGAGGAGGATCTAAGTGAGCTTAATTTGAGATGCAGGGGTAAGCAGGAGGCCAGGAGTCTGGTCTAGGGGGTCGGTTGGGGAGTCAATAAAGCAACCAGAGAGAAGGCCCTGAGCTCCTTTGGTGGCAGCCAGTTTAACCGGAGTAAAGGTGGCAGTGATGAGTGAGGCGTGGGGGCGGATAAGGCGAATCTGCAGATATTATTATAAGTAGTGTCATCTCCTGAGAATACTGGGGTTAGCTGAGTAAGAGGGAAGACAGTATTGGAGCTGGAGAAGCTCACCCCTTGCTACGGATATTCTAGCGGAAGGGGTGAGGGAGTGTCGCACCGGAAGGCCCCACCAATTTTCATATTGGCGGCACGG
The DNA here is from genome assembly GCA_016271365.2 of Neoceratodus forsteri. Lineage (NCBI taxonomy): Eukaryota > Metazoa > Chordata > Ceratodontiformes > Ceratodontidae > Neoceratodus > Neoceratodus forsteri. The sequence continues at coordinate 1,423,345,426 of CM028129.1, forward strand.
CAGACTGTGTTTATGTGTGTAGCAAAGTTGAGGGAGGGGATCAAGAAGGTGACCCCAAGGTATTTGAAGGAGGCGTGTGGTGACCGAGGCCATCCGGGCCCCGAATCAGAAGCTTTGGGGCCATGGGGGGGATATTTTTTGCAGAGCCGAACAGCATGGCACGCGTTTTATCCAGGTTCAGATGTTGGTGGTTGTTCTGAAGCCATTGCTGAAGGACCTGAAGGTCTTTTGAGAGTGAGAGGTTGATGTTAGCGATCGAGTGGGAGCCAGAGTAGAGAACCAGATCATCAGCGTACATGAGAATGCGGCTTTGGCAGGAGGATTGGGGAATGTCATTTAGGTAAAGGGAGAAGAGTAGAGGGCCAAGGATGGATCCCTGAGGGACGCCACGGGTGATCTGTCTGGGGGAGGATATAGCCTCATGAAAGGCCACGGCCTGGGAGCTGTTGTTAAGGTAGCTTGGGAACTGAAGAAAGGGTGGGTCGGAGGCCTATGGTTTGGAGCTTTGACAGCAGGAGTTGGTGATGAACCATGTCAAAAGCTTTGGACAGGTCAATGAAAACGGCACCGGTGAGTAGACCGATATCCATGTTGTTTTTTATGTCACTGGTAAGTTGGGTTAGGGCCGTGGTTGTGCTGTGACCAGCCCTAAACCCATGCTGGCTGTGGGTGAGGAGATTAAACTTGCCGATGTGGTCTGAGAGTTGACGATGTACAAGTTTCTCAAGAACCTTACTAAGAGCAGGCAGGAGAGAAATGGGGCGGTAGTTGGTCATTTGTTTGACGTCTCCGACTTATGAATAGGGATGGTTCTGGACATTTTCCAGGCTGATGGTACGGATGAGGTCTTGAGAGATAGATTAAAAGTCTGGTGACGGCTTGGCAAGCCAAGGAGCAAACTGTGGGAGAGTGCACGGATGGATGCCATCAGGGCCAGGGCCCCGGCTGGGATGGATTTAAAGTTTATGTACTTCATGGCAGTGGTCGGAGAAAGCGCAAAGAAGGGATGAGTGGGGCTTGAGGTTGAGGGAGCTGTCCTTTCACCCCTGGATTACGCCAGAGGCGCTGGATGGAGGTGAGAAGAAGTAGGAATTGGAAAGCATTGGCAATGGTAAGGGGTTATTACAGTGAGTGCCCTGTATATACATGTCAGTAGGGGTCTGGGGCTTATTATTACCAAGAATTTCCTTGATTTGTGCCCAGTAAGTTTTAGGGTTGTCTCCAGAGGACTTTAGAAGGGTCCTGAAGTAGGTGCTTTTAGCCAGGCGAATTTGTTTTTTGGAGTTGTTCCGAGAAGCCCTGTATGCTTCAAAGTCGGCTTGTAGACCAGAGCTCTTCCACGCAGCTTTGAAATTCACTGTACTGTATACACAATAGTAACTGAAATAGCAATGTTTAAAATGGAAACAAATGGCAAACTTGTTTGAGTAGTTGCACACAGAGGATATAACAGTAACAAACTGAAACTTTTACAACTTTATCTCTGAAGTACTTATACAGCTGGTAGAATTACTGAATTTGCTAGAAAAGAATAGTTATAAACAGAGGTTTTAGGACTAACTGGATAACATAAAAAATGTAAACAGCTCTTTTTTTTGAGGGGAAAAAAAAACTTTTTGAAAACCCTGTTTGTTTCTTAGACTTGCTTTTACCTTTTGCAGCACATAAGGAGCTACGCATATTATGCTCAGGTATATACAAGAATAATTATTATAAACTGTTACAGGACAGAGTTAGGAACTGTTTAGTATATAATTAATTTGGTGGTGGGTTTATAGTGAAATGAGGCTTGATAAAAGTTTTGGCAAACTGTATTTGACGCTGGATAAACTGATGGATGTTTAGTAAGCTTGTTTCAATACATTATTGGTGGTGGTATTATTTAATCAGAGTTGTTTACTTGTTATAAATATTGACTGGTTTATTTGTATTGGGTGTGTCCCTTAATTATTTGTGGAATATCTCTAACAGGGAACTTAACTGTTTGGACTTAATATGATCTGAAAAAGAATTGAGCCTAAAGTGGTGCACATGGTAAGAAAGGACAGGCCTGCAACATAATTTATTAATTATTGTATCACTTTTAGAAATGTTATAATTTTGTGATGTATTAACATAAATATTTATTTTTAGATACAGTACAATCTTACTGAGGAAGGACATTGTCCGAAATGTTTAAGATATATTGATGGTGTATCCCTGCACTTTTTGAACCTAATTTATATGCAAGAATAGAATAAAAATTAAAATGCCATGCTTATGCACGTTTTGGTGAGTGGCTCACTTTCTATCGATTGTCTATCATGTAAGGGGTCAGAAATGAATCCAACTGGTCAAGAAACAATCTATTAACCTTCTTTAGCTGATCTGCTTGCGGACCAGAAACTTGCTTGTCCATTGCAATAATCTCGGGGGTTGGTACAGCCTCTCCTTGCATGACATCTAAGTGATTAATATCTTGTATGTTGTTCACATTTGAGGCAATACAAACTATATCGACACCTTCAGTTTGTGTATGAAATACATTGCCATTATTAATAGTTGTAGGAAACATAGATTGATCATTATCTCTATTAATTGTTCTATAATTCTGCTGCTTAGGCATATTTAAGTCTGACATATGCAACTCTGGGCCTGTAATATCAATTAGATTTCTAGATTACCTCCTAGTAGGCAGAGTCTGAACATTTTCCTCTAAACTCCTAATTGCTTCCAACAATGGATGCATAGAATGAATACTCGGCTGGCTTTTATCGCTTGGTTTGACTGGGAAGATGTCAAGTTAGGATTAAAATTCTTTGTAATTTTTTTTAATTTTCCTTAGTTCAATTTGATTAAGATCAGGATGTAGGAATTGTGTTATCTTTCCTGTTGCAGAGCCATCCAAGCCCTTCATGTTGGCCTTTATGGTCTTTTTAATGACCCTACGACTATGTTCTCATTTTTTTTGGGTGGGGGGACTGTATTATACATATTTATTAACTCAATTCAGAAAATAAAGTCAGAGTATGTTCGTGGATACTAAGCCAATATGCTACCTTGGACTCTTAAATAGTCAAATAACCAGCACAGCCAGTGCAAATATCAAGATCAGGCTTATATTTGCTTTACACTATACACCAAGGATACTTCGAGAATTAATATATTTGTAAAACAATAAAATAGAAGTAGATGATACCTTTAAAGGAAAGGGATAAAAACCCACCAGATTTCCTACAAACAAACCTTCAAAATCTTCAAATAAGTTCAAAAGAGATACCTACAGGGCACCCGTACCTTTTTCCCCCTTTTCCCTTCCTTTCCTCTCTCTTTAAATATAACAGTCGTAAAAATTTATATAAACTTTAAATAGAACACAGAGCAAAAACAAATCCAGTAAACATCCTTTGAGACAAAAGACAAAAAACAACATCCTTAAAAAAACTTGGGGCCAGAATAGCCAGTATAAGCCACTAAAGTCCAGTGAAATCCAAGAAAAGCAGCTGGCGAATCACCCAAAAGGAGAAAATTCCACTTTTTCCCTCTTTTCAGATTGAAGTAAATGTTCAAGGCACAGTTAAGACAGGAGGCTTCTTATTTATCTGTCTGTAGCCTCTGTAACCTGTATGGTCTTTTTGGCTGCTATACCTTCCGATCCGTAGTACCCCGACTGGTGGCTGTGAGGGATCTCTTGAAAGGAGACACAGACCAGATAATAAATAACTCCCTTTCTTTCAAGATTTAAACTCCTTGTCAAATTAATCTGGCAAATACAAAGCAATATAACAACCAGATAGTATAGTACTCAAGCAACATATAATGGTTTAAATATCCTGAGGAAACTAATCAAAAACACACAGAAATGAACCACAATCGAAGAAGCACTCCTTAAAAAGCCAAGGGCGAAAAATAGCAAGCCTAGGGAATTAAATAAAACTTACTGAGGCATCTTAGATGGAACATGTAATTTTCCTAGACGAGAGGAGGGTGAAACACCAGACCGTCCAAACACTCCAAAAAGCTGATTGACTCCTTTCTAATCCGAAGGAACAAAACGCTACACCAAGCTCAGGGAGGAAATGGCAAATCTAAACATCACAGCGCAGAGCATGCACTATTATATTCCTATACCACGTGACATTGTGTCCCCAATTACAGACACGCCCTTAATACTGGTGCGAGAGAATAAAAGGAATAAAATAAATAAGATTTAAGTGAAATATGCTAAATATATGCAAAGTAAAACAAATGTTTTAGCAGAAGTACCCAAATTTCATAAAAAGGGTTTTCATTAAAAAAAAAAAGGGAGAGAAGGTAGCATTAGTATATCTAACACATCTCTCTCTCTCTCTACACTCTTACAGCACTAAAATTCTAAAACACACAGTCACAATATACAACAATACATGAATGGGACCCAAGAGATTCAGATCTTAGTTCTCAGTTCTCAATTCTTGCAACGGTTCATAGTTCACAATTCTCTCACTTTCCCACTCTCGGTCTTTGGTCGTCAGTTATGAGCACTCACCCCCCAAGGCTCCCAGGCCATGGCTCATTGCTTCCGGGTTGAGACCACACTCAAACACCCTCCACAAGCTTTCTGCGTGGCTAATTCTTCACAAACCACATTCAGAGGGACTCCGTGGGACCTTCACCGCACACAAGAGCTTGAAAAAGTCTCTTGCCAAAATTCACCTGAAACTTGGTAGACGGACAATTCTCATTTTCAGGCCTTCTCGAAGGGCCCCCTCACTCCTTACAATCCAGCCTCCACTGAAAGGACTTTCCTCCTTTTAGAAATAAAATTAAAGCGTTTAGCGGGTCCTGCTCATTCCATAGCACCTTAAGCGTGCAGCTCCTCCTCCTCCTGACTCACCATCAGGCAGCTTCTTAATGCAAAAATCTCCTTCTTTACTTAAATTCAAAATGATGGTAAAATAAATCCAAGCTCCCTGCTCCCTCACAGTATAGTGTACTTCCTAGTACGCTCCACGTCACCACATCACCCAACGCGTTTTGCATCACGTGCTTTCTCAAAGGTGATTGGGCATACCAAATCAGTCCTAGACAAGCGGCTGCTAACAACTGAGGTTTGACCCCCAAACGGTGCTCGTTACTTTTGCGTGTCCCAGCACCCAGGATGCATGATCTACTAATCCAGGAAAGCACACATGAGCTACTTGCTGAAGAGGCACAGTTTTATACAAATTTTATTTTATGTGACCAGACAACATTGCAAAGAGTTTGAAGGAAGGAAACGTTGTTTGAGAGCTGTGGAGCACCCATTTGAGCTGCTCTACCCAGCTAAACTACAGGTGTCTGTGGCTCCAGCACCTGCATCTTTAAAACACACAACATCCAAAAACAGCAGCAAAAATTGGAAGCCGACAGGAGAAATTGTGAGAAGTTGCTAATTCAGGAGCGGAAGAGGAACTCAAGGACACCTTGGAGGAAACCCATACACTGGAGACACGGTGTGGGGGACAAGCCTTGCTTTTCTGTTAAAATACTGTGGCCAGTTTGCCAAAGTGATTTCCCCCCATCCCATACTGGACAACGTAAATGTTACTGTACTACATGAAACTTTGTTTGAGTTAAACTAAGTAAATGCTTATTACTTTGTCATGTTATTTTGAAGTTAAAATGGCAGATGCTGAGTTTTCTTACAAACATATGAAATACACCAGCAGAAAAAGGCCGAATGGTCTATCTTGTCTGCTCGTAATACAGATCTCTCAATGATTACTGAGGGGTCAGCCCTCCCTATTAGGATCCCCGGCAATGCTTCTGCTTTTAAATCCAATCCTCTCTTTACTTTGTCACAACACCTCTTAAAGCAGTCCACGGTCTTTAAGGATACCACCTTGTCTGGCAACTCATTCCACTTCGCCACCAACTTCTCAGAAAAAAAAAGTGACTCCTCATTTCCTTCTTGAATTGTCCTCCCACTAGCTGGATGCTGTGTCTTCTAGTGTTTTTGTTACCGCTATGGCTGAAGAGATCCTCAGATTTCACCTTGTTTATGCCATTGAGGTATTAAAATGTTCAATCATGTCTCCCCTCTCCCCTCCTATCCTCCAGGGAGTACATGTTGAGGTTTCCGAGTCTCTTTTCGTACTTCCTACCCTGTTGACCATGGATCATTTTAGTGCATTACTCTGCACTTTTCGACACTGAACCCCAGTTGTCAAATACCCAACAATGTCTCAAGCCTAGCTAGATCTTCCCTGAGATCCTGTGTCCATCCTCCCACAGAGTTTGGTGTCATCTGGAAACAGGAAGATCTTACCCTTTTACTCCGTCCGCTATCCCACTAATAAATATATTAAACAGCACCGGACTAACCACCGAACCCTGTGGGACCCAACTAGTAACTGCTGTAGCTCCTGATAACCCCCCCCCCCTCCAAAACTACCTTCTGACTACTGTCCTGCAACCAGTATTTTCACACAGATCTTTAGCTTCACTCCTACCCCCAGATCCTCCAGCTTCCTGGTTAATCTCCTTTGAGGAACACAGTCAAAGGCCTTACTGAAGTTCAGATGCAGGATGTCCATAGCTTAGTCTTTATCCACCATTTTGGTCACCTAATCAAAGAAACCAATCAGCTTTGTCTGGGAGGATCACACCAACACAAACCCATGCTGCCTCTCTTCCTGGAGCCCATTATCTTCAAAAAAAAGGCCAAAGGGCTATAGTGAAGGCAACAAGCCTCTGATTCAAGCAAGGGAGCAAAAGAAAGAGGAAGAGACCACTGTGGTTCTCGAAAAAGATGATGGAAAAATTAAAAGCTAAGAGGGTAGCATTCAGAAGGTACAAGGAGACGCAGAGGGAGGAGGATAGGGAGGTGCATCGGGGAAACAGAGGGAAGCAGGGAGAACAGTAAGGAGTGCAAAGGCACAATAAGAAGAGAAGAGCCAAGGCAGTAACAAAAGGAGACAAGACATTTTTTACGTATGTAAATGAAAAAAGGAAGACAAGTGTTGGGCCTGTAAGGTTAAGAAGGGAAGGGGGGGGGACTGTACAGAGGAGGAGAACAGGAAAAGGCAGACACTGAACAATTACTTTCATTCAGTTTTCTAAGAGGAAAGAGATGGGGAGGGGCCAAAAATATAACAGGAGCACTGGAGGGAGGGAGGTGAACACTAGTTCATTTTTGGAGGAGAGAGTCTTGAAGGGACTTGCAAATCTGAAAGTTAATAAAGCTATGGGACAGATGTGGTCCACTCAAGGGTATTAAGGGAGCGTAGGGTGGTACTGGCTACACATCTGATATCCATATTTAACAGCTCACTGGAAACAGAAGTGGTCCCAAGGACTGGAGGAGGGCAGATGTAGACCCACTTCACAAAAGTGGTAGCAGGGTACAGGCTGGCAATTATAGGCCAGTCAGCCTGATATCGGTGCTGAGAAAGTTAATGGAATCACTGCTGAAAAAAAAGAATTGTGAAATATTCTGATCAAATGTGTTACTAGATTTGAGCCCATATGGATTCATGGGTAGGGGGGATCAAATCTGATAGAGTTCCTTGGCTAACCAAGAAACTAGATCAGGGTGGAACAGTGAACAGTCTACCAAGAGTTCAGTAAGGCGTTTGACACCATTCTGCACAGGAGACTAATCAAGTTGGGTAGCTTAGGAATGGGTCTAAAGGTGGTAAACTGGGTAAGAAATTGGTTAAGGGATATGTGGCAGAGGGTGGTGAATGAAGGAGGGCAACTAAAATGATGCAGGATCTGCATCAGAAGCCCTATGGGGAGAGATTAAAGGACCTAAATGTACACCCTGGACGAGAGGAGGGGGAAATGACAGAGACTTTTAAAGACCTCTCAGGGGTAAGCAAGGTACAAGAGGGAAGTATGTTTTCAGAAAAAAAGGTGCTCAAGGACAAGGGGGCATGACAAGAAGCTGAGTGAAGGGGGGTAGATTCAGGAGAGATGTGAGGAAGTACTTCTTCACAAAGAGTGGTGGATTCCTGGAACAGTGTTCCAGCGGAGGTGGTAGGGGCAGAAACAGTGTGGGATAGACAAATACATCTTAAGAAGGGGGGGATGGGTTGGAGATCAAGTCAGATCTGCGGTGATACTATAGGCAGGGAAAATTAGGCAGAGAAGGTGGACCAAGTAGTCCATATTTGCCGGCAGCTTTTATGTTTCTATGTAAGACAGCACACAGAACTATGTAAGAACGTACCATAAAAGTGGATCTTCGAGGGACTATCATCAGGTCACACCTATGGAACTTAGCAGTCAGGTGTCAGGATCCCATGGAAGCTTTTCTGCAGCAGTCTATTAGGGGCCACCCATGCTGATGTCAGACTCCGAAGTCGAACACCCTATAAAAGCGTGGGTAGCCCTGCTCCCTCCTCAGATCTTTCCCACTGACCATTCATGCACGGACTCCACAAAAGCTCTGTCGCTCAGTTTGACTGCCCAAAATTTCTTACCTTTTCCTTTATACTTACCTTTGAATCACTTTACTTGAAAGTGATTCCTTTTGTCTTTTTATATCCATAACTACTTCGTCGGCTCTCTTCCATCGCTGTTGCTGTGGAATGACAATCTCTTTAACAGACAAACACAAACTCTGTGTTTGCTGTCTTGGGCCTAGCCACAATGTTCTCACCTGTAAATCCTGCCTGAAGTTCATCCTCACCACCTGGAGCCGACACATGAAAGCCCCGCAGAAGTTCCTCACGGAGCAATAGGCAGCCAGTGGACAGCAGGGGTCCTCCACCCCACTATCTCTAATTGAAGGCGTCTACTTTGGGCTCTTAGGCCACTAAGGCCCAGGACAAGTCCTCAGGGAAACACTGTTGTTGGGATAAGGACTGTTCTCCCTGACAGCGATCCAGGTCCCCGCTGGATTCTTTCTCCTCTTCTAGGCTCGCTCCATCGACCGCTTCGGCATCAACACAGAAACATAGACTTTGACGGCAGATAAGGACCGCTTGGCCCACCTAGTGTGCCCATTTCCCTACCTAGAGGATAAGCTGCAGATCCTATTTAACCAACAGCCTATTTCTTCCTACCCCCCACAAAAATTGCCTTATGTCTGTCCCATGCATTCTTGAATTCTCCCACCGTTTTAGACCCCACAACCTCCTCAGGAAGGCTGTTCCATGCATCCACCACCCTCTCTGTGAAAAATACTTCTCCACATTGCCCTGAGCCATCCCCTCTATCTTCCAACTGTGTCCCTTGTTCTTGCACACCTCTTTTTCTGAAAGATGCTACCCTCTTGGACTTTGTTGATTCCACTGAGGTACTTAAAAGTTTCTATCATGTTCCCTCTCCCTCCTTTCCTCAAGGGTATACATATTAAGTTCCTTTAGCCTCTCCTCGTATGGCTTCTCTTGCAGACCCTGCACCATTTTAGTTGCCCTCCTCTGAACTGCCTCCATCCTGTCTATGTCCTTGCAGAGATGGGGTCTCCAGAACTGGACGCAGTACTCCAGATGGGGTCTCGCCAACTGTCTATACAGGGGGATAACAACTTCCTGTTTTCTGCTGGTGATGCCTCTCCCTATACATCCCAGTATCCCCCCAGCCCTCCCTACCGCCTTCTCACATTGCTTGCCAACCTTAAGGTCATCTGATATGATTACCCCAAGGTCCCTTTCCATTTTGTTGTTGTATCCTCCCACTGTGTAATCTTCCCCGGTTTTTGTTTCCCATGTGCATTACTTTACACTTCTTTGCATTGAATCCAAGCTGCCATACTTCTGACCATTCCTCCAACCTGCCAAGTCCCTTCTCATCCTTTCCACGCCTCCCTGTGTATCAACCCTGTTGCAGATCTTTGTGTCATCTGCAAAGAGGCATACTTTTCCTTCCAGTCCCTCTGCAATGTCACTTATAAAGACATTAAAAAGGACTGGACCCAGTACTGAACCCTGTGGCACCCCACTAGTAACCCCTCTTTCTTCAGAGTGGACTCCATTTACAATTACCTTCTGTGTCCTGTTGTTCAGCCAATGTTTTACCCAGTCTACCACCCTGAGACCCACTCCAAGGCTGGTTAATTTGACTACTAATCTTTTGTGTGGGACAGTATCAAATGCCTTGCTAAAGCCTAGGTAGGCCATGTCCAAAGCCCCTCCCTGGTCTACTACTTTGATCACCCAGTCAAAGAAATCAATTATCAATGCCTCATTCCACACAGACCTCTGGTCCTATGAAGGAGTCTTCTCCCAGCCTTTACAGGGTTGTGGAGGGGCCATCGGCCTCTGGGTCTTCAGCCCCAGCCCCGCTATCGAGACCTCTCAGATCTTAAGGTCTTGAGGCACTGGGCCCCACCATGTCTACAATGGTTAGCGGTGGTTTGTCAGAGCAGGGCTTTGTACCCCCTCCATTCATACCTGTGTCGATGACACTCCCTTTTCCCGTTGACATTAATGCTATTCTTTGCTCCATTACCATGTCTCTCATACATCAGTTTGTTCCATGGCCCAAGCCATTAGGTGCTGCTTCAGTGTCAGTGCCAGTTCAACCCATCTGCTCTGTGCTTTCTAGAGAGTCATCGGTACCCTAACTGTTGGTTCCTGCATTAAAACAGGCAGACACTGGGCCGGCCCAGTGGCATGGAGGGCCAAGGCAGCGATGCCTTACTTCCTGCCATGCCGGTGACCCACGTTTGCGATACGAGTGGGTCGGGTCCGGCAGGGGTGGGAGAGGGTCGAGCATCCGGAGGACAGCTCTCCTCTCCCGGGGAGGGTGGGGAACAGAGGCTGGCAATTGCCTGACACCTAGTGGAGGCTGGGTGTTGGCACACCTGGCCCAAAACAGTGGGCATGGAGGTGGAGCAGCCGGTGGGCAAGCTGCATGTGGACGGGTGTGTGGCATGCAGGCACGTCCACTGTCGGCATTCCACACTCTGCCACCAGAAAACGGAAAATGTCAGCCCGGGCTGAGGAGCTTGATGGCCATCCAACACTATGCACCATCTCCAAAGGCACCAACTGTACTGGATCTGGCCCTGGTGGGTGAGTTAGGGGCTCCCCACCACCCTGCCACGGGGGTAAGCCGTGGGGGTAGCAAGGTGGTGCCTGAGCAGGTGATGGGTGTGGACGGACAGCGGCCGGAGCAACAAGGATGCTAGGAAAAAGTAAGGAGCTGACCAGGAGACCAATGGGTAGAAAAAGTGAGAAAAAAAACCAACAAAAAAAACAGGCTGACATTGAGCAGTACCACCCTGATCTCATCCACTGAGGTGGACTTCTCTGACAGGTCTGTCTCCTCTAGGAGTGAGGACTCAGTTAAACATACTCCCAGGTCCTCTCTGGAGAGCCCCTTTTTCTTTTAATATAATGAAACAACTCTCCTCCACTATGGGGTCCCAGACTGAGAAAGAGGATGTCACAAGGAGGAAGTTGGTGGACTTCCTGTGGATCTCAGAGTCTCCACCAAATGTTATTGCTCCTCTGCTGCCAGCATTGAATGATGCTGCCACTGCTGCCTGGCACAGGCCCAACTTGGTGCCAGTCATGCCAAGCAAGGCTGAGAAGCTTTACCAGGCACCTCAGGGCCTGCCCTTTTATGCAGCCCAGCTGGAAACAGATTCTGTGGTAATTAATGCTGCTCATGACTGGACTAAGCACCTTAGTTCATTGCCCCCTGACCGGGAATCAAGGAGGCTAGGCCTCTGGAGCAAGAGGACCTTTGCTTCTGCTACGCTAGGCCTTACAATTGCCACTTGCTTGGTTCATCTGATTAAGCACCAGAATACCCTCTGGAGGAAGGGCAAAGCTGTTGCTCAGGCCCTCCCTGAGAGTTCCCAGAGAAAAGAGCTTCTCAAAGTGCTCCAGGCCTCGAAAAACATCAGTAAGCATCTCTTCATAGCCACCTATAATACTGCTGATACTACAGACAGGGCAGCTGCCTCCGGCATTTGCCTCAGAAGGCACTCTTGGCTTAGGATCCCTGGCTTTGCTACTGACATCCAACAAAAGGTGCTGAATGCCCCTTTTGTGTCTCACAAATATTTTGGTCCAGATGTGGAGGATGTTATCAATGACCTGCAGGCCTCTAGCAGGGCTATTCGGTCTGTCCAGTCCCTTCACCATACCCAACCCAGGAGTAAACCGAGATCCTCCTTTTGTAAAGTCTCACAAGTCTGGTTCCAAGCCAGCCCGGTGGCGATGAGAGTTGAGGCGCTGGACATCACACTTCGCGCCACGCCAGCAACCCAGGTTCGGGTGTGAGCTCAGGTCTCCGGGGGCTGGCTGGGGGAGGAGAGGATCGAGCATCCGACGACAGCTGTCCTCTCCTGGGGTATGGGAGAAATGCTTCTCCCTGCGCTACTGACACCCTTCGGAGGCAGGGGTCACTGCATTCAGGGAGTGCTTGAGTAGGCAGGGGAAGTGCTGTAAGCAGATGTCCTTGCTGACGTGCATGGGAGCGTGCCGGCACTAGAAGTCACTGCACGTCTATAGTGCTGGAGGCAGGGTAATGCACCAGAAAAATGGAAAACACCAGCTCTGCGGGTAGGTGACAGCATCTGACCCCCATGCCCACCGCCGGATCCCACCCTCCCGGCCTTCCGGTTCTTCTGCCCGGGCCCTCACCTGCAGCAGGTCCAGAGTCTAAAGTGCACCCAAACAGGAAGGGCAGCCCCACCCGGAGGGGTTAAGCCGGGGGTACAAGGCTGCAGGTGGAGGGGGGGGGGAGAGGAGGCTTGGGTTGGGGGGACCTCAGGCAGGCGGGATCAGGCCAGGATGCCGGAGAGGCTCCAGAGCACAGACTGTGACTAGAGAGAAAAGAAGTTACAAGAAACAACCCCACAAAAAAAAAAGTCTGGTTCCGAACCAGGGCAAGCATGGGGCTGGCTCTGTGTTGCCTGCCCCTCCTCCGCCGAGATGCAGCCTGGGCTACTGGTTCAGCTTCAGCCTGATTCCTTGACAGACCCCCCTTCTAGTTCCAAGCAAGGAGGAGGTGGTGGTCGGAGGTCTGTTCTCCCTCCCTCCACCTGTCCCAATGGATAAACCACTACTACAGATACTTGGATCTGGCAAATAATCAGAAAAGGGCCATGTTCTAGAACTTCTACAACAGCCTCCAGATGTTCCCCAGTTCCCACCTCTTATCCTCCAGACAAAACGGAGGTACTCACCTTGCTGCTCAAAAGGGCAACAGAGCCAGTGCTCAGATATCAAAGGAACAAGTGGCTCTACTCAAGGTTCTTCATGGTTCCCAAAAGAACAGGGTATTTGAGGCCCACTGTAGACATCAAGGAGCTGAACCTTTTTATCCAGTACAGAAGGTTCTGGATGGTAACTTTGCATGGTCTTCTTCCCCTGATCAAGCAGGGTGACTGGCTCTGCTCTGCTCCCTTGATATGCAGGATGTCTATCTGCGGTTCCTGTTCCAGGAGGAGCATTAAAAGTTCAAGGTATTGCCCTCTGGCTTATCCTCTGCGCCACGAGTATTTATTAAGTGCTTAGCAGCTGTAGCAGCAGCCCTACAGCATGAAGGCATCTATGTGTTCCCATACCGGGATGACTGGTTATTGAAGGGAGCTCCTGTTAACACTAGAAGGCATCCTGCAGTTGTACCAGTCCTTGGGCATCACTGTCAATCAACCCAAGTCTCTGCTGATTCATTCCAGCAGTTACAGTACATAGGAGCAGTTCTGGAGTCTACGCAGGGCAAGGCCTTCCTCCCAAAAAACAGGGCGGGCCACCTTAGGAGGTGACTCAGAGATGGTATGTCCCAGTCAGGACATTTCTGCAGCAGCTAGGCCTAAAGGGCCTTCATTTCAGTCCCTCTGGCCAGGCTGCACATGAAGGTCCCGCAGTGGACATTCAAGGTCCAGTAGGATCAGCGCTCAGACGATCTCGATCAGCTGGTTCTTATCTCTTCCCCAGTCTGCAGAGTGCTTCACTGGTGAAAGGACCCAGCCATTCTCTTAAAAGAGGTCCCCTTCCTTATCCCACTTCCTCAGCAAATCCACCCCACGGATGCTTCGGGTCTGGGTTTGGGAGCCCACTTCGGTCCTTATCAGACCCACTGACTCTGGTCCCAGTGGGAGGCTGGCCTCCACATAAATGCCTTAAAAATGAGGGCAGTTCTGTATGCCTTACAGGCCTTGCAGAACCATCTCTCCCCAGGCCCTCTGTTGGTGCCATTGGACAACCAAAGTGTGGTCTATTACATCAACAAGCAAAGGGGGACTCATTCTTACTCCTGTGCCAGGAAGTGATGAGGGTCTGGTATTGGGTTCTAGATCATGATCTAGAACGCTTAGCAATCCATGTACCCGGTGCCAAAAACACCTTGGCGGACAGCCTCAGCAGGTCACAGTCCAAAATGCATGAGTAGGAGCTGCTGACCTCGGTTGCAGAAGACCTGTTTGACAGGTGGGGTCATCCAGAGTTGGACCTTTTTGCGACCCCACTCAATGCAAAACTGCCACATTTCTGCTCGCTAGATCGAAGGCCTGAAGTTTTCTGGTGAAACATGTTGTCCCTCTCCTGGAAAGAGAGGTTTCTTTATGCCTTCCCTCCATTTCTTCTGATTCAGGGGTTGCTCATCAAGCTACAGATGGAGGGTGCTACCTTAATTCTGGTGGTTCCATTCTGGCATCGGCAGATATGGTTTCCATTACTGCAACAACTGGCCGTGGAACCTCCAGTTCCCCTGCCCCTCTGTCAGGACCTGTTGACTCAGGCTCAGGGGATTCATGTCCATCCAGACCTTAAGTATAATTTTGGTAGTTCTGTATATTAGGAGCACAATTTTGGTGGTACTGCATATAAGCGCTTTTAGCTAGGGGGGGGATCACCTTCTGTGTGTAGGTGATGGCTGCAGTACGACCTAGGGTCCTCAGGACTATGAACAACCTCTTCTGGTTTCCCATCCTGCAACGCACTCAGTGGACTCACTGCTGGTGTTGCATGGGCTCAACAGGAAGTGAGCCTGCCACCTAGTGCTCTGCTGCTCTGAAAGTAAGAGGATTACAACCACCCTTTTCAAAACATCAAAAGCACTGAGCCTAAACTTGGTTCTACTGATTCTTCTGGCAGGAGACGTTGAATCCAACCCTGGACCCCTCCATGGCAAACTTTAACACTGGGTCTCCTAATGACTCAAACTGGCTCTCTCCTAGGGGACTATGGCTAGCTCATATGAATGTCTGCAGCCTACATCCCAAATCTCATGAGGTACAAGCCTGGGTGGTGCTTTACAAACCAGATGTCTTGGCTTTATCAGAAATATGGCTAAAGCCTACCATCTTAACCCATGAGACTGAACTCAAACTATAACACCTTCAGAAAAGATAGGGAGAAAAGGAAAGGGGGCAGTGTACTTATCTATATAAAAGACTCCCTTGAAGCCTCGATAGCCCCCCTTCTCCACATTGACTGCACTGGGTGTGAGTCAATATTCATTAGGATTACCCTAGGACTCACCAAGTTCCTAATGATTATATATATATACACACACACACACACACACACACACACACACATATATACATACACACACAACCCTCCCAAGGTGGCCCCACATGCGCGCGATGCACTAGCCAAATTGCTAGCAGAACACATCCCCCCACCAAGATAATTCTTGGTGACTTTAACCTCAACTGGGCCCCTAACACTGAGCAGGCTCTGAGGGCCACCCTCATAGATGCCAAACTGTCCCATGTCATCACTGTGACCACTAGGCATAACGCTAAAACAGGTAACCACTCCACCCTACATTGAGTACTGGCTTCCAACCCCCAAGCATAAAGGTTGCCGGCACTCTGGCAGATGCCTTAAATGAACACTTGCCAATATTTTGCATTTGGAAGAACCACCTTCCCAAAGTGCCTCCAAGAACCCTCACAGCTAGTGATTTCTCCAAACTCTCTACAGAAGCCTTCCATGAACTCCTAAACAGTACAGACTGGAGTCTTATCTGACTTCTCTCTACCATAGATGAAGCTTTTGAATATTTCCAAAATGCCTTCATCTCAGCTGCCAACCGAATTGCTCCTCTAAGGAAAATTAGAGTCAAGGGGCACTGCTATAAATGGATAACACCAGAGCCAAAATCCCTGATGAGAATGCGGGACAAGGTATGGGTTGGGTATAGGGAGTCGGCCCTACATGAAGACCAGATACATTACAGGTTTCTAAGAAACAAATGTAAGCAAGCAATAAAGATGACAAAGCAGGGGTATGTTGGACCCTGCAGCGGTCCAGCTTATCCAACCCAAGTCAACTTCTGTTGAAGGCAGTGCCCCCGGACCAATAGTCAGTGGCCAAACGCTCAGTGAAGGCTAGGAGGCTGCCCTGCCTTCAACAAAGTTTTCTTGAATCTGGAACAATACAAAATGAGTCTCCCCCCAATAAACTCTAAGCGGCAGTGCTCCGGCAAACCTAATACCTTCCCACCCTTAATTTCACTTGCAGAAAGTAAGGCCCAAAGAGGTGCTTAAACACAGAAACATAAAATTTGACAGCAGATAAGGACCGCTTGGCCCACCTAGTCTGCCCATTTCCCTACCTGATGGATAAGCTGCAGATTCAAATTAATCAACAGCTTACTTCCTCCTACCCCCCCACTAGAATTGCCTTATGTCTGTCCCATGCACTCTTGAATTCTCTCACTGTTCCTGACTCCACAACCTCTTCATGAATGCTGTTCCATGCATCCACAACCCTCTCTGTGAAAAAATACTTTCTCCCTCTCTGTGAAAAAATACTTTCTAACATTACCTCTGAGCCGTCCCCCTCTATATTCAAAGTGTACCCCCTTGTTCTTGCACATCTCTTCTTCTGAAAGATGCTACCCTCTTGTACTTTCTTAATTCCCTTGAGATACTTGAAAGTTTATATCATGTCCCCCCTCTCCCTCCTTTCCTCAAGGGTATACATATTAAGCTTCTTTAGTCTCGCCTCGAATGCCTTCTGGTGCAGACCCTGCACCATTTTGGTTGCCCTCCTCTGAACAGCCTCCACTCTGTCTATGTCTTTGCAGAGATGGGGTATCCAGAATTGCACGTAATACTCCAGATGGGGTCTCACCAACTGTCTGTACAGAGGGATAACAACTTCCTGCTTTCTACTGTTGATGCCTCTCCCTATGCATCCCAGTATCCCCCCAGCCCTCCTTACTGCCTTCTCACATTGCTTGCCCACCTTTAGGTCATCTGATATAATTACTCCTAGGTCTCTTTCGATTTTTGTTGTTGTTATTAATTCACTCCCCATTGTGTACTCTTCCCCTGGGTTTTTGTTTCCCAGATGCATTACCTTGCACTTCTTTGCACTGAATCTGAGCTGCTTACACTATTAAACATCATCAAGGCTAAGGGTTCCGCTGGCCTGGATGGCCTGGACCATAGACTGCTCAGGGGAAGCTGCTCCTGCCATAACCTTACCAGTTACTTGGCTTATCAATAGGTCACTACTGGAAGTAGTAGTTCTTAAAATGTGGAAATGGGCATTTGTGGTGCTCATCCACATGGGAGACCACAGGGAACGCACTGGCAACTACAGGCCAATCTCCCTCTTATGCATATTAGCCAAGCTGCAGGAACGGCTTGTCTACTGCCAGCTCCGTGACTACCTGGAGGCTAACCAGCTGCTGGCTAGCACCCAACATGGATTCCGGCAGAGACATGGGATGGATTTTGCCCTCATCAAATTCTCCACTGATATTCTTGAGGCTCTTGACGATGGCAACCCAATGGGAGCCGTCTTCATCGATCTAACCAAGGCCTTTTGACTTGGTAGATCACTCCCTACTGTTGGACAAGCTTACTTAATTTGGCCTTGACCAGCACTCATTAAACTGGTTCAAAGATTAGCTGTCCAACCACAATCAACAGGTTAAATGGAGAGGTGCCACATCTGAATCGCTCCCCATGAAGGAGGGCATACCCCAAGGCTCTGTCCTGGGACCCCTCCTGTTTTCTTTATTCGTATATGACCTGAGTGACCACTGCAGAAGCAGCTCTGTGGTACAGTACGCAGATGATGCAGTACTCTACAGAACCTCAGACAGCACCGTGAACCTGGGCCACTAGCTGCAGTCCGATTTCTCTCTCCTAGAAAGCTAGCTACAGGATCACAGGCTTATTCTGAACGCCAAAAAAAAACCAAAGCTGTCCTGTTTGGGCCTCGAACCCTTAGACAGAAACCTTCTACTACAACTGGGTACTGCATCAGGTTCTCCCATAGAAGTAGTGAAGTTCTTCAAATATCTATGTCTGACTCTGGACCAAGGCTTTTCACTGAAATCCCATGTGGATCACATAACTAAAATGATCCATCAAAAACTATGACTTTTATATTGCCTAAATGGTCAAATGGTACCTGAAACCAGGATCACCATAGTTCAGAGCATGCTCCTACCAACCTTAACCTATGCTGCTCTGATAATGCACTCTCCTGCAAAACAGCAGCAAAACAGGTTGCACTCACTATACAATAAAATAACTCGATTTGCCACAATGTCGCACCCAAGGCAACATCACTGTGAGGTACTGTCCTCCCTCAACTGGCCATCCCTTAGCAGCAGGTTATAATACCCTTTACTGTGCAATGCCTACAAACTCATGAATGGCAACCCACCGGTCAGCCTTGCTAGCCTCCTGACCCCCAAGTGGTCATGTAGACAGCTCTGTACCACTGGTACAAATCTCCTGGAGGAGCCAAGAGTTATGACAGCAGCAGGTGGCAAATCCTTCGCTCACACTGCACCTGTACTCTGGAACAAGCTCACTGCCCACCTACAAGAAGTAACCTCCCTGAAGTCTTCCATAAAGGGCTCCGGGAGCACCTGCTGGATAATAGCAAATGTTCATGCATTTGAATAGTTACCCAGGTCTACCAAAGCCTAACTGTTCTGTCTAATGAAGATGCACCATCTGCCACTGTTGTATACTAACGCACCCTAGGCCTGGAGACTAGTCTTATTGTGAATGTTTACAGTGATCGTCGTAAGCACTGGGGTAGGAAGAAGGAGGCTGTTGGTTAACTAGGATCTGCAGCTTATCTACTAGGTAGGGACATGGGCAGACTGGATGGGCCAAGTGGTCCTTATCTGCTGTCAAAGTCTGTGTTTCTATAGTCTATCTGTGTTTATGCATTCCTGATGAAAATGTTATCTGTACGGAAATGTTTCTTTGTAATTTCAATGCAATGTTTCCGCTAAATGTTTATTTTATGTAACTAATTCCGTGTCACCCCTGAAAAAGGGACCTTCAGGGCTCAGTGGGTCTAGCCGGTTACCAAAATTTAAATAAAAAATTAATAATTTGCATGCATGGCTCTTGACGACACAGCCATTTTGCTCGGTTTGGTGAGTCTCTGATGTCCTGGTGGCCGCCAGAAAACCTTCCACCAGGACCACTTACTCTATGAAATGGAAGTGGTTTACTATTTGGGCCGCTTCTCATCACTTGGACCATTCACCTGTCTGGTGAACCAGGTTCTGGAGTATCGCCTGACCGTATCTGATGTAGGACTCAAATATGCCTTCCTTAGGATGCACCTGTCAGCTACTTCAGACTTTCATGTGTCTATCGACAGCCATACTGTGGCACAGCTAAATGTGGCCTGTACTTTTTTGCAAGGCATTCTACACCTGAAGCCTCCCATCCCTAATCCGGTCCCAGCTTAGGACCTGAATTTTGTTCTAGAAAAGCTTACCGTGCCTCCATTTGAGCCAGCCGCTTCTTGTGAGCTACGTCTTCTGTAGTGGAAAGCGTTCTTTTTAGTTGTTATTACTTTTGCTTGAAGAATCTCAGAGCTACAGGCTCTCATGTGTGAACAGCTTTATTTGATTTTTCACAAAAGACAAGGTCTCTTTGCGTACTAATCCTGTTTCTTCCAAAGATGGTGTCGGAGTTTACTTTAAATCAATCTATCCACCAGCCTGTTTCATTACCCAGAGCATGCCAATCCAGGGGAAGCATTGTGCCATACATTGGATGTGCACACAATTCTGTGTTACTGTACACACCATATGAAAGGACTGTAGGAAGTCCTCTCAGCTGTTTGTTTCTTTCGCCCCTGGCAGAGAGGGCGCTACAGTTTTGAAACAGTGCCAGTCCAAATAGTTGGCCAACTGTATTGTTTTTTGTTACAGGAAGCATGGTAAGGAACTTCCTGGGGCTGTTAAGGGCCATTCCATCAAGGGCATGGCCACTTCAGTTGCCTGTTTCGGGGTTATGTCTGCAGCCAAGATTTGCGCTGCTGCCACTTGGAGTACTGTCCACACTTTCACCAAGCTCTACAGTCTGGACATTGCTTCCAGAAGACGGGCAGACTTTGGTCTAGCTGTGCTTCAGGGCCTTTTTTCTTAGGCTTCTGGTCTCCTGCCACCAACACTGTGCTTGCTCTCAGCACTGCTTGGGACTCATTCCGTAGGTGTGACCTGATGACAGAGATATCCCTGAAGAACAGTTGCGTAAGAACTTACCGTAACAGTAGATCTTCGAGGGAATCTCTGTCATCAGGTCATGCCGTCTCTCCCTCCATCCCCCTTTCCTAGCTCTCTCTCCTCAGTTCTCCGGTGGGACTCCCATCTCCCACGGCCTCCTGCTAGGGAAAGAACTGAGAAGAGAGAGAGAGAGCACGGCTACCTGCGCTTATATAGGGCGTGTGATGTTGGTGCCTGATGTCAGCATGGGTGGTCCCTAATAGATTGCTGCAGAAAAAGCTTCTGTGGGATCCTGATGCCTGATGGCCAAGTTCTATAGGTGTGACCTGATGAAAGAGGTATCTCTGAAGATCAGTCTTTCCTTCAGTATGGCCTCCATAAACATTCCTACTGTCAAGGTCAGACTGACCGGTCTGTAATTGCCAGGGTCATACATCAGCCCACTTCAGTGTAGCAGTACTACGTGTGCTGTTCTCCAGTCTAATGGTACCTCCCAGAGACCCCGACAAGAGTGAACTGTTAAACACGCATTCAGGGGATCTGCCAGCATGTCTGCCAACTCCCTCGGCACCCAAGGATGAATACCATCAGACCTGGAGACTCGACCACTTTCAGAGCCCTCAAACTCTTCCTTACCCTATCCACATCAATATCCATGTTAGTTTCACTTCCCACCCCAGTGCCCACCCCATTTTTCCCTTGAGGCATCGGACCATCCTTCACACTGGTGAAGACTGAGCAAAAATACTTATTTAGTACTTCTGCCTTCTCTTCACTACTTTCCACCCACCCCCTCCTTTTTTAACCTGACAATCCCATCCTTCATATCCCTGATTCTCTTTTCTCCCCTACTCACCCTTTTTACAATGGTCTCCGAAAATCACCACTCCCCTGTGAGCTTCCCTTGTGCCTATTCCCCTTTTACAATGAAGTCTCCCAAAATCACCACTCCCCCATCAGCGTCCCTTGTGCCTGACCTTCATCGACATCTCTTCCACTCCCTCCCTCTGTTACCTACCCATCCCTCCCTCCCTTCCTGCCTTCTCCAAACACTGCTTCCATCTCCCTGCCAGCTCTCCCTCCTTTCTTCCTTGCTCCTTTCCAGCTGTTCCACCTCCTGATCCACTTGACTGTCCAAACTTCACTAACATCCCCCTTGCATGACCTCTCACTTACTCTCCCCACCCTCTCCTACTCTGTCACCCCTCTCCCTCCACCGTTCTTCCAGCATAGAGGTATCTATATAGTTATGGCAGTGTCAGTGGCTCAGCAGGTTGCACACTTATCTCTGAGGTCAGAAGATCATAAGGGTATGGGTTCTAGTCCCACACCAGGAACTTGAGGTAAAACCAAGTATTGACACTGTAGTGCATCATGAGTTGGATGCTGTACTTATGAGGTGCTGTCTTTTGGACGAGATGTTAAACTGAGGTCCTGTCTGCCTGTTCTGGTGGTTGTTGAGATGGACATTAGCGATCCTATGGCACTTCTCGAAAAAGAGTAGGAGAATTTTATTGGGGTAATAGAAATGAAACAGAAGATACAAAAACAAAGTTATGACAAAGAGCAAAAAAAGAAAATAAACAAAAAGTACAGCTAACAAAAGAAAAGTAACATTTTTAACAAAAAGTGTAAAGCCATTTAAACTTGTTACATTTCTTGTGGAATACAGAAGCACAATAACGTTTGAAACAAAACAAACCTACTCTCGTAATACAAGTTTACTTGTTAATCATGTGCTATAATCCAATCACAGTTGTTCCATAATGATCGAAATACAAGAGAAGGGAGACTTCTGCTTTTTCTGGTGTGAATGTTTCTTAAAGCAAACTTTTTCACAGATAATAGCTCCCTAACCTCTATGTATTTCTACTGTGTAGTCCAGGTGCACCTTGCTTGCCATAAATAAAATCTACATACCCCAAAGATTATCATAAGCGTGCTAAGATGAGTTTGCCTTAACTGTGGAGGATAAAGTCCCAATACTACCATTTCGTATGTGTATTGTATAAGTCCTAATTGTGGCTGTACAACATATAAATAGGTCCAGAAATATTTTGCTATCGGGCATTCTAACAAAAAATGCTGTAGTGTCTCTAAAATGTTATGACTAGATGGTCTGGGGCACATTCTCTTTTTGAGAGACTAATGCTTTTAATGAGTTTTTAACTCCCATCTACCTGTGGCACGCTAACCAGGTTAAATCCCACATTTCCTGTGGCAGTCTTTTTTTCTGTCAGATGAAGGAACACCTCTGCTTCCCTTCTTTGGGGGCAAGCGGTAACTGGACTACAGGAAGGAAACTGCCTTGGAGGATCAAACGATATAACTGTTTTCTAGTATGAACGAGAATAAGGGTTGGAGATAATTTCCACATTCTAATGTTCTTAAAGCATTACAATATAGAATCAGGAAAGAGGTAGGGGACCTTTCTTGGGCAAATTTCCCTCATTCAGTAAATAATACCACCAACAGTCTAATGTGGTTCAATTTGACTTGGTTTCCCTCTGTTATCCCCCCCTTCCCGGACGAGGCTGAAAATAGCCGGAATTGCCTAGCCCTCCTTTCCCAGTCAACAAAAACTAACTACATAAATAAATCACCCTGCACCAAGCAAAGTGGTAGAGTTATTGTCGAAAGCCTGCTACCAGTAAGTCTTGGCAGATCATGAATAACAACTCAGTCCCTTTAATAGGTACACTGCTTCACTGGGGCATAACTTCTTTTCACACTGTGCAGGACAGGGGTGGGGGAATAAGTGATTCTGACACCATGGTTTCATTATAGGATTCTGAACAGAACTGGGAATTAAAGGGCAAGCATGCGGCTTAATGGGTGGAAGCAACCATCCACACTCCCTTCTTGGAAGCTCTCTTTCTTTGCTGCAGCCAGAGGCTTTGCCCCGCCCCGGTTGCTACTTTTCTCTGTAGTTTTGGGCCTTCCTATTTGGGTTTTGCCTTCTGCTGCTCTGGGTTAGTATTTTGTTTGCTCCTCTGGCTGCAGCTTTCTACTTTCTGCCTTGTTAGGGCAGCCACTCCTGCTGCTTTTTGTCCTCCTGCAACTCTGTGCTTACTTGCAATGGGTTTCCAGTGTGCCTACTTGATTATATGTCCTGACTCTGCTTTGCTGCAGTACTTCATGTCTATTTCACAGTCTGCTTTACCTGCTTTTAATATCCAAACACTTGCTCCCTGATTTACCTGCTATATATAACCAACACTAACAGTAGGTTTCAGGGAAGGTTCCAGGGATTATAGGGAATATAAAGCAGACTGAATGGATCGCTGGTCTTTTTCTGCCATCATGGTCTAGGTTTCTATACTGAAAATGTGAATGCATATCAAAGGCTATTATCTTAGAAAACACTAAGCCATAAGCAGAAATGCAGGAGCAGTAGTACAACCAGGTCTGTGGGGAAAATGCTGAAACTGACTGAGAACGTGGACTGGAATGACGCTATGGCAGAACCAAGTGGAGTAACTGAATGCAAAGCATGCAGAGGAAACTGCAGTGAAATGTTTGTTCTTCCAGGGTACTAACCCTCCCTGTCCTATCTCCATTCTCCTCCCTGGTCTTGTCACCCTGGGTGACCACTATTCCCTTAATTTTATCCCATGCCTGCTTGACTCCCCTGACCGTGTTTGCACCCACCACCTCGGCCGACAGACTGTTCCAAGGTTCCACCACCCTTTCCGTAAAGAGGTACTTCCTCACGTCCTTCCTGGTCCTCCCTCCTGTTAATTTCCACTCATGACCACATGACCCAGAGTTGGTATTCAGGGTAAATAATTCCATGCAGTTCACCTTGTTAATTCCTTTAAGGAACTTTAAGGTCTCTGTTATATTTCTCTTCTGGTTTCCCATCAGTACATATTTAGTGCCTTGAGGTACTCTTCATAGCATCTGCCCTGCTGGCCCTGAATCATTTTTGTTGCTCTGCACTGCATTGTTTACAACCTATCCCTGTCCTTTCTGAGATGAGGGCTCCAGAACTGGATGCAGTACTCCAGGTGAGGCTTCACCAGGGATCTGTATAGAGGGAGTATTACCTCTTTTCTTCTGCTATCAATACCCTTCACGATACATCCCAGCATCCTGTTAGCCTTGCTATAGGCCATGATGCACTGGCTCATTTGTTTAAGGGAGTTACTGATAATAATGCCTAGATCCCACTCCTCCTCTATAGTGCTCTCACCCCATCCATCCAGTACTCTGTCTTGGGGTTCTTTTTCCCTTAGGTGCATTACCTTGCACTTTTTTGCATTGAACCTTTGACCATCCCTTTAGTTTTTCTAGTATCTTGTCATTCAGTTCAGTTTTTATTATACCAGTCCTTCTTCAGCCAAACAATCGGCCTGTTGGCCAGGAAAAATCATACTACTCACAAGCATTCGGCCTGTCAGCCTCATCATACTGCTGACCTGACA
Organism: Neoceratodus forsteri; assembly: GCA_016271365.2. Taxonomy (NCBI): domain Eukaryota; kingdom Metazoa; phylum Chordata; order Ceratodontiformes; family Ceratodontidae; genus Neoceratodus; species Neoceratodus forsteri. The sequence goes on from CM028129.1 coordinate 1,423,370,211, forward strand.
GTGTGTTTCTGCATCACACCATCAGGTTCCATGAACACATTCCTACTGGCCATTAAAAGTCAAGTTCACTTGCTTCCTTTAATGTCTGCATCTTGAAGGTGAGTCCCCTCGTCATAGGCAGGGGTCCTTTTCAGAGAGCTGGTTTCCCATGGCACCTCCTAGCAGTCCCACCAGGTGATGAGAAGGACCGCCACTCCGAGGAAGCTTCAGCCACGCAGACCCATGGACAGCGGCATCTCATGGTGCAGTATTTAAGACTTCAGCTACAGGAGGGTGGGACCCTCCTGCATGGTACCTTTAGCTGTGCAGAGCATGTCAGCAGCACCTCTGAAAGCTATTTTCCCTACGGTTGACTAAAGCCGACTGAGTTTGGTTCCATATCCCCTTCCTTTAGTTTCCAGTTAAGGTTAGGCCTCTTCATGGTCTTGAAGTGGAGTGCTAGCCTTTCAGTGGTTGCTCCCTCCTAAGTCCACTTTTTCTGGGGGAGGGAGGGGGGGACCTCCTTCCCAGAGGTACTTCCTTTGGCTTCAAGATCTACATATGGATCTCCCACAGCATTACCCCATTAGAGGGACAGAGCGAGCCATATCCCTCCAAAAGTTTCCTTCTAATTGGAATTCCAAATTAGCACACTGAGCCTAATAATAGTACCCATACCAGAAGGGATAGTGTCTGAGGCCATGGATCCCCAGAGAATTCCTCCGCAGTTTCCCCTCCCCCTCTCCTGAGCCCCAGAGGCCACAAAGTATGTTCAGTACTATTTTCCCAATAACAGGAATTTCTGCTGCGAGTTGGGGTCGAATAGTGGCCCACCTTCTCCTACAAGTCTACCGTTCTCTCTCTCCTCTGGATGTCGCCCCTTAGTCTGCTATCGCTCATCACCAGCTGTCAGCTGTCTTTGTCATCACTTTGCTCTTCTGTTATGTAGTTATTTTGGGTTCCTTCCTAAGGTACCTTTAACCAAAAGGAACCACTTCCTGCAGCACCTCTGAGGTGGAAACTTACTCAAGAGGATTCCTTTGCCTTCCCAGTATCCCAAGAAGTGGTAGTCCCTCAGGGGACAGAGATGTGAATGGTCAAAGTAACTACAAATAACAGTCAACATCAAATCATACAACAAGCCTTCAGCTACCAACAAGTTACACAACAATTACTTCACACTGTGGTTGTGTACACTCATTAAAATGAAAAGGCAAGCCTGTCGTTTAATGGGCAGGAGCAACCAGCCACACCTCCTTCCTAGGCAATATAAACCAGCCTCCTTCAGCCACATTTGGAAGTTCCCTTATTTTGCTCCCACCATCCAGCCATTCTCCTACTCCAAAAGCTGGCTTTTCTCCTTGGGCTCCTTCCAGAGGTCCCTTTAGCCATAGAAATCACATTCCCCTGGCACCTCTAGGGAAGGAACACTCCTCAAGAGGTTTCCTTTGCCTTCCCAGCACCCAGACAGGGTGGTAATAAAGTAACTACAAATGACAGTCAACATCCAATCATACAACTAGCATCTGGCTGCCAGCAAGTTACACAAGCATTACTCCACACTGTGGTTGCATATGCCTATTAAACTTACATTTATTGTCTGAATGCTGTTTGAACAACTGTTTTTAACGTAACATTCTGTAGCCTATTTGATTTACACCGCAGAGTCTGGAATACATAGAAACATAGAAGTTGACGGCAGATAAGGACCGCAAGGCCCATCCAGTCTGCCCATTTCTTTTTCTACCTTATAAATGTGCCATCGGCCTTTGCTCTGTCAGTGACCTATCTATTCATAGTCATTTGTATTGCTCCGTTATGCCTATCCCATGCCTGTTTGAAGCCCTGCACTGTATTCATAGCCACCACTTCTTGTGAAGCCAGTCCATGCATCTACCACCCTTTCTGTGAAAAAGAATTTCCTCACATTCCCCTAATCGGCCTCCTCTAATCTCATGCTGTGTCCTCTTGTACTGCTATTTTTCTTATATTTAAACATGTTAGACTCTTTCACCTTGTTTATGCCCTTAAGGTGTTTGAATGCCTCGATCATATCACCTCTCTCCCTCCTTTGCTCAAGGGTATACATATTGAGCTCCGTTAATCTGTCCTCATATGTCTTCTGATGCAGCCCTGCACCATTTTGGTTGCCCTTCTCTGGACTGCTTCAATTTGGTTAATGTCCTTGTGAAGGTGTGGCCTCCAATACTGCACGCAGTACTCCAGATGGGGCCTAACCAATGTCTTGTACAGAGGGATTATTACCTCCCTCTTACGACTTGTGATACCCTACTAATACACCCTAACATCCCTAGCCTTACCTACTGCTTTAGGGTCTGCTTGGATGATTTTGGTCATCAGTGATGATGATGCCCAAGTCTCTTTCTTCCTTGTGTGCATAGCAACTCCCTCCCAGCCTATAAGTGGCTTCAGGTTTCTCTTCCCTATGTGCATGATTTTGCACTTCTCTGCATTAAATCCCAGTTGCTACTCTTCTGACCATTCTGCTAGTTATCCAGATCTCTTCTCATTCTGCCCACCCCATCTGGCTCATCTACTCTGTTGCAGATCTTGGTGTCATCTGCAAACAGACAAGCCTACCCTCTAGTCCATCTGCAAGGTCACTAATGAAGATGTTGAATAGGACTGGCCCAGGACTGATCCCTGAGGTACCCACTTGTGACTTGCATCTCTTCTGACTGTATACCATTTACCACCACTCTCTGTTTTCTGCCAGTCAACCAGTTTGCCACCCAGTTGACCAACTTCTGACCCACCCGAGCCTACCCAGCTTATTTATCAATCTTCTCGTGGAACAGTGTCAAAAGCTTTGCTGAAGTCAAGGTAGGCGACATCAACTGCTCCCCTTGGTCCACCACTCTGGTTACCCAGTCAAAGAAATCTATGAGATTAGTTTGACAGGACCTTCCTTTTGTAAACCCATGCTGTCTTGGATCCTGTGCCCTATGGATTCCAGGTGTTGCACTATCCTTTCCTTAAGGAGTGCCTCCATAATCTTGCCCACTACTGAGGTAAGACTGACGGTCTGTAGTTCCCGCCTCCTCCCTGCTACCACTCTTGTGGAGTGGGATCACATGAGCCCTTCTCCAGTCTTCTGGGACCTCTCCTGTGCTCAGAGACTCACTAAACAATTCTGCTAATGGCTCTGCTAGTTCCTCCTTTAGTTCCTTAAGTACCCTGGGATGTATGCCATCAGGTCCCATTGCCTTATCCACTCTGAGCTTAGCAAGCTCTTGTAGGACCCTTTCTTTTGTGAAGGGAGTAGTGCTCACCTCCCTCCCCTGTGTCCATGATGCTGAGCTGTGGGCCCTGCCCTACCTCTCTTCAGTAAATACTGAGCAAAAGTATCTATTTAGGATAGATGCCTTTACAGGTCCTCCTCCTCACATGCTCCCTTTTCTCCATTAAGCTTAGCAATACCCCCTCTGGACTTTCTCCTTTCACTAATGTATCTATAGAAAGTCTTGTCACCTTCTTTTACTGTTCGTGCTAGTGTTTCCTCAGTTTGGGACTTTGCCTGCCTTACTGCCTTACCTGCTTCCCTTAGGGCAGTTTGGTATGCCTCCCTATCTTCATCCCGCTGTGTTCCCTTATATTTCCTGAAGGCCAGCCTTTTGGCTCTTACCTTTTCTGCCACTGTATTTGAGAACCAAAGTGGTTTCCTTCTTCTTTTGCACTTCCTTTTCTGTCTAACACAATGGGATGTTGCTTCAAGTATTGCATCCTTAATGCCTGCCCACTCTGCCTGTACCCCCTCACCTGTGTTTCTTTTTGCCAGGACTAGCTTAACTCTGTTGGCCATCTTATCAAAGTCAGCTCCTCTGAAGTCCCATATTTTTGCCTTGGAATGGGATGATTTAGATGTAGTAGCCATATTGAACCATACCATGTGATGGTCACTGGCTCTGGGTGACCTTCTACCTGGAGATCTGTGATCCCTTCTTTGTTAGTCAGTACCAGATCTAGGATAGCCCTGTCTCTTGTGGGTTGCTGTACCAGTTGTTTGAGGCCTCCCCTGCAGGGAATCCACTATGAGTCTAGTTCTGGCAGATGTTCCTGCTGGTATTGACCAATCTGTATCTGGCATGTTGAAGTCTCCCATTATCAGAACCTCCCTTTAGCTGTCATGTTTTGTATATCTTCTAACAGTAATGTGTCTATGTCCTCCCTCTGGTCTGGGGCCTGTAGACAACCCCAGTTCTTATGGCTGTCCCATTTCCTGTTTCCAGGGTGACCCACAGTTCTTCTGGCTCCTTATGTGTATTCTGAATTTCTGCAGCTTTGATATTTTCATTAACATACAGGCCACTCCTCCCCTTTTGCACTCTCGGTCTCTTCTGAACAATACACAGCCAGGTACTGAAGTCTCCCTAGTGTGGTTACTGGTAAACCACGCCTCACTAATTGCTACAATGTCCAGTTTAGCCTCTGACATTATTGCCTGCAGGTCTGGGATCTTATTTCCCAGGCTGTGAGCATTTGTGTACATGATTTTCCATTGGCCAGATTTTGGTGTGTTAGTTGTTGGGTGAAGTTTGGCATTACCCCTGTGCATCGTATGGGGAGACAAACCTTTTTTCTTACCTGGTGATGCAAATGAACAGCAAACACGCTGAATTCCTGTTTGACCACTAGCTGAGGGGGGAAGGGTGTTCTTCCCATTCGACGTATGGGGTGCTGCACCCCTCTTTTACGTTTTCAAATGCCCAGTTCAGTTGGAAGGTTTGCATATTCTATTACATCTGGATGTGCATGCCCAGCATAAACCTGAATGTCTTTACCCCGTTAGTAAACCTTGCGGTATATTATATAGAATCAGAGACCCGAACAATCTGGGTACTTGGGTACAAGTATGTTTTGTAATCATTTCAACCAAAAGGAATTTTATGGTCGGTTTCCTTGATGACATATGGTTCCAATTTTAGGAATCTTAAGAAATGTTAAAAAAAAAAAGTGGTATTCTAACCCCAGGAATCCCTCAAATTAAATAAAATGGAGAAAAACAAAACCACTAGGAAATAAATAGGTTAGTGATCTGAATTTATATAAAAGTTGCCAGAAATAAAAATGGTAGCCAGTAGGGTGGTTCCCAGTTCCTTGGAATCAAAACAGGAACTAAAGAGACGAAGACAGTTTTTAAAAAACCTCCCTAACTAATGCAGAGTAATTGATTACCTGAACAAATGTATCAACTTTAATACTTATAAAAATATATAAACTGTCTGGAGAGCCAGAGATACTGGAGCTAGCTTCAGGGGTGACTGCTGTCTCCCCAGGTGGAGAAACAAATCTGGCTAACTGTCTAAGTGGAGCTGCAGAGTTTGAAACCAGTATTCTATATTCCAGAATTAGAACAGGTTCCATCTCTGGGGGCATTTAGAAACATAGAATTTGACGGCAGATAAGGACCGCTTGGCCCACCCAGTCTGCCCATTTCCCTACCTAATGGATAAGCTGCAGATCCTAGTGAACCAGCAGTCTACTTCTTCCTACCCCCACCCCCTAGAATTGCCTTATGACTGTCCCATGCACGCTTGAATTCCACCACTGTTTTTGACTCCACAACCTCCTCCGGAAGGCCGTTCCATGCATCCACAACCCTCTCTGTGAAAAAATGCTTCCTTAAATTACCTCTGAGCCGCCCCATCTTCAAATTGCCCCTTGTTCTTGCACACCTCTTTTTTTGAAAGATGCTACCCTCTTGGACTTTGTTGATTCCCTTGAGGTACTTGAAAGTTTCTATCATGTCCCCCTCTCCCTCCTTTCCTCGAGGCTATACATATTAAGCTCCTTAAGTCTCTCTTCATATGTCTTCTGGTGCAGACCCTGCACCATTTTAGTTGTCCTCCTCTGGACAGCTTCCATCCTGTCTATGTCTTTGCGGAGATTGGGTCTCCAGAACTGCACACAGTACTCCAGATGGGGTCTCACCAGCTGACTGTACAGAGGGATAATAACTTCCTGTTTTCTACTGGTGATGCCTCTCCCTATGCATCCCAGTATCCCCCCAGCCCTCCTTGCTGCCCTCTCACATTGCTTGCCCACCTTTAGGTCATCTGATATGACTACCTCCAGGTCCCTTTCCATTTTTGTTGTTGTTAGTATCTCACCCCCATTGTGTACTCTTCCCCTGGGTTTTTGTTTCCCAGCTGCATTACCTTGCACTTCTTAGTATTGGATCTAAGCTGCCATACATTTGACCATTCCTCTAACCTTGCCAAGTCCCTTCTCATCCTTTCCACCCCACCTTGTGCATCAACTCTGTTGCAGATCTTTGTGTCATCTGCAAAGAGACATACTTTTCCTTCCAGTCCCTCTGCAATGTCGCTTATAAAGAAATTGAAGAGGACCGGTCCTAATACTGAACCCTGCAGTACCCCACTAGTAACCCCCCTTTCTTCAGAGTGGACTCCATTTACTATTACTCTCTGTGTCCTATTCTCCAGCCAATTCTTTACCCAGGCTGTCATCTTGGGACCCACTCCCAGGCTGGCTAATCTGTATATTAATCTTTTGTGTGGGACTGTGTCAAATGCCTTGCTAAAGTCTAGGTAGGCCATGTCCACAGCCCCTCCCTGATCTACTACTTTGGTCACCCAGTCAAAGAAATCTATCAGATTTGTCTGGCATGACCTTCCCACTGTGAATCCATGCTGCCTTGGGTCCTGTGCCCCTCTGGCCTCTAGATTCTCGACAATTCTTTCCTTCAGAAGTGATTCCATCATCTTCCCTATCACTGAAGTTAAACTAACAGGTCTGTAGTTTCCTGCTTTTGCCTTGCTCCCACTTTTGTGAAGGGGAATCACATCTGCCCTCCTCCAGTCCTCGGGTACCACCCCATCCTCCCATGATTTGTTAAACAGGGTAGTCAGTGGTGTCACTAGTTCTACCCTTAGTTCTTTTAGAATTCTGGGATGAATCCCATCAGGCCCCATTGCTTTGTCCACCTTCAGTTTTAAGAGTTTATCACTAACAGATGCACAGAGTATAAGTACAGTGATGGATCCCTGTGAAGATACAACATTACTACTGTGAGGAGTTTTTTACTTCTCCTCCTAGTGATGGGACAGTAGTGTATTGGTCAGCCATATCCTGTAAAGAATACACTGTAAGTGCTTTTGTACGGACTGGTCCTGAATATCACTGCACCCGAGATGCATTTATTGTGATTTGTACTAAAAAACACAACAAACAAAAGTTTAAGAAGGATATCCCACCCCTAAAAAGTAATAATGGCAGGAGACAAAAAAGACATTTCCGTATCAGGATCAACCTCCATGGAGGTGATGCCTAATACAGACCTGGGGTAGGAAATTAAGGTCCTGGGTACCACAAATGCCAGCACTAAAACTGCCATTCTACTACATATTGTATGTCCTCCGTGAACGAACATCAGTACTGTGCAGAAATAGTGACTTGTACTTCACCGTGCATTTATTGGGTTATCGCACCTTTTGCATTATTGGTATTTTATTTTTTTATCTCACAGCTACTGACTGTTTTCACCTCAATTACTTTTACACTTCACTGTGTATTGAGCTTTATACTGCTGTATTGCTTTTATGCTGTTACTTTCTGCTTCCACTAGAACTATCTGGAAACAAAATATCAGCTCAGTATATCTCTACTGGTAAAATTGTTGTACTAACTAATTAACTAAACTAACCTAACTAACCAACCTAATTAAGTCTCACGGAAAGACCATCATCCTTATCAATGGATAAAGGAGGGAATAACTAAGGCAATGGCAAACTGAGGGAAATAAGCAAGGGAAGGAGGAAGAGGCCACTATGATTCTTAAAGGAGTTGGCTAAGGCAGTAAGGGAGAAAAAACAGCTTTTAGGAAGTACAAGGAGACCCAAGCCGAGGGAGGACAGGTAGGTAACTCTAGATAAACAAAGGGAGGCAGGAAGGAGGATGAGGGCAGCAAAGTTTTTTTTTTATAAATCACCCTCTTTACTCCCTGTGGCTCGGTCTGCCACTGTCCGGCCGCCATCCTCTGCACCCCCTGCGACCCCCGGCAGCTCACTTGTACATGGGTTAGCCCGCACAGTACCCTCAGCGGGGACCCCATATTCATAATCCTGGCTGCCGGGTCTGGATCTAATACCCAAACGCGATTCCACATGGGTCAGAGTGTGAGCAGAGACACGGTCATCAAGCCACCACGACCGACTGCCATTTTTCCATCGTATTTTTTCCCCCAGGAGTGCGGACGTGCAATGACATCAGAGCAGTGTGCTGACGTCTGCCGCACTCCTCCCTCTAGTTGCACCACGACTGTGGCACCCCGATCTCCACTGGAGCCACTACAGCACGGCGCAATCTCTGAGCCCTCCCCAGGGAGAGGAGAGCAGCCCGCAGGCACTCAATCCACTCCCTTCCCGGCCGATCCCCAACAACCCGTGCTCATTCCCAAACCCGGGGTTGCTGACATGGCACGAGGTGTGGTGTCCAGTGCCTTAACCCTCAGGGCCACCGGGTCAAGGGGGCAGCAGAGGTTTAAAAAGAGGAAAGGATCACCCAGGAAGTCAAAAGGTAGATAAGACTTTCTTCAGGTAAGCGAAAACAGGAAGGCAAGGGGTGGTACAGTAAGGCTCAAGAAACGAAGGGGGAGAGGGTTGCAACAGGAAGACCAAGAAGAAGATTTAGCAACCTGTTGGGGGGGAGAGAAGGTGGTACGCTGGATTTCAAACTGGTTGAAAGATTGGAGGCAGAGGGTGGTGGTAAATGACAATAACTCGGGGGACAAGAGACTGACCAGTGGAGTATCATAGGGGTCAGTGCTGGGTCCTGTCCTCTTCAATATCTTCGTAAGTGACACTGCTAAGGAACTGGAAGGGAATGTGTCTTCCTTTGTGGATGACACAAACATCTGCAACAAGGCTGACACCCAGGAGGGGGTGGAAAGAATGCAAAGGGATTTGAGGAAACCAGGAGTGGCCTAAGGTGTGGCAGCTGAGTTTCAATGCCAAAAAGTGCAAAGTCATGCACCTGGGCAGAGAAAGACAGTGGCTGCGTATAAGATTGGGATGGGGGGGGGGTACTTAGCCACCAAAAAAAGAGAGGTACCTTGGGGTAATCATATCTGATTATCTCAAGGTGGCATAGCAGTGCCACAAGGCAGTAGGCAGGGCTAGCAGAATGTTGGGTTGCATAGGGAGAGGGATTTGGAGGAGGTGGTGTCACTGTATCGCTCACTAGTAAGACTCCACCAACAGTACTGTGTCCATTTCTGAATGCCTCACCTCTGCAAGGACACTGACAGGATAGACGGGGTGGAAGCGGCCCAGAGGAGGGCTACCAAAATGGCGGTGATGCATGAGAAACCATATGAGGAGAGGCTGCAGGAGCTCAACATGTACTCCCTGGAGGAGGGGAGAGGGAACATGACTAAGACCTATAAGCACCTCACAGGGGTGAACAAGGTGCAGGAGGGGAGTCTCTATCACAGGAGGAAGAGCACCAGAACACGGGGGCATGCTATGAATCTGGAGGTGGGGGGGACTTTAAGAGGGATGTGAGGAAATACTTCTTCACAGAAAGGGTGGTGATGGATGCCTGGAACAGCCTGCCAGAAGAGCTGGTGGGGGCGAAGACAGTGCGGGGCTTCAAGCATGCATGAGATAGACACATGGGCATAGTAAGTAGAGGTAAGGGGAAGAGGAGAGACACCTGTGACCAAATAGGATCCAGGGTGTATAACAGGCAGGGTAAATAGTGCAGACTAAATGGGCCTACCAGTTCTTTTCAGCTGATACATTCTATGTTTCTGTGTTTCTATGTAACCACCAAATCAAAGAACGGACCTGGCAGTGATGAAGGCAGAGACTGAGACATGGGGTTAACAGATATTGGCTCAAGTGAAGCTGTGGTACCCACAAAAGGTAGCTCGGTACCAGAAACGATAACTGCAGAGAGCCAGGGGGATCATGCAATGGCAAGAGAACAGCAGAGCAAGAGAAACAACGAGCATGGTTTTGGCGACACTAATGGTGTCAAGGACATCTGCAACAAAAGCACAGGCAGCACCAAGCATAAGAAGCACAATACTGAGAAGGTGGCCAGGGGGCAAGTTCACCTGCACCAGTGTCGAACACGGGAACAGGAGGCAGTACCCACAGTGGCACCATAAAATCAAAAGAAGGGGCTAAAGTAGGTACAGATGGCAACTCGCTGGACTTTCACACAGAGTGGGAAGAAATGGGTGCTAAGCCCAGAAATAGTGGCCACCCTGAAAAGGGATCTGTCGCCTAGGCTTCATCCCCAGAGAGAACTGGCTCTGATGATGGCGACTGCATGAAATGGATCAAGATCTCTACAAAGAGAGTGAGAGTGTGTGAAAGCCAGAGGAGGCACATCCATAACCGCCCACATAAGGGGGAAGGAAGGCTCTTAGGCCAAAAACGAAATGAACTCCGCACCATGTTCCACCTCAGAGATGGGCTAAAGGAAGCACAGTGCCATTCTCTGCTTTTCGGAGCAATTTATGGTGATGTATTCCTTCCCCAGATGAGGGTTAAGCAGCAGCAGGACTAGTGTGCCCAAGGGTCATGGTTGGAATCTAGACACTCCAGACAGAGACAATGAAAGTCAGTGTGCACTACCCTACTGCCACACTTACAGAAATGAATTGCCGGCAGCTTTCTCAGCATACTGTAAACAGTACTGAAAATGGCAAATGAAAATGGAACTAGGAACAAGAGGCCTATGCACTTAATAATAATTAATTTTATTTGTACAGTGCCTTTCTATTTCCAAGGCGCCTTAAAACAAGCATTAAAATCCAAAATCTTAAACATGAATGAAGAAACAATCAAAATACAGTTCAATTTTCCACAAAGGCCTTTTGACAAAGAAAAGTTTTCAATCCTCTCAAATTCCTCCACAGAGGTGCACTCCCGTAACCAACGGGGTAGAGAATTCCAAAGGGTGGGCGCAGCATAAGAAAAAGCTCTAGAACCAGACGATTTCAGGATCTTGGAATCTCTAGCAACCCCTAGTCGGCCGAGTGGAGCAATCGACCAGGGCAGCAGGGAACCAGAAGTTCTTTCAGATAGGCCGGACCCTGACCGTGAAGGGCTTTGAAAGTCAGTAAACCAATTTTAAAGGTGATCCGCCACCATATAGGCAGCCAGTGCAGTTCGCGCAACACCGGAGAGATATGACAGGATCTACCGGAGCCCGGCAAAACCCAGGCTGCTGCGTTCTGCATCAGCTGCAGGCAGCGAATTTCAACCCCCGAAAGCCCAAAGTAAAGGGAGTTGCAGTAGTACAAGCGCGAGGACACTAAAGCGTGGACCAACGTTGGAAGGTTGTCAGATGGAACCAGATGACTAACTCTGGCGATGTTCCTAAGATGGTAGGAGGAGGTCTTGATGACAGCCGACACCTGCGACTGCAGTGTCAATCTATCATCAAAGACCACCCCCAGGTTACACACCCGTTCAGAGGTCAGGAGAGAAACGCCGCCAAGAAAAATTCATGCAGGTGCACCAACATCCGCCCCTCTATCCGTCGACCCGGGTCCACAACCAATACCTCTGTCTTTTCTGAGTTCAACTTCAGCCAGCCAGAATCCATCCACTCCTGGATTTCTTTCAGACAGCTGTTAAAGACCGTGACAGCTCCATCCTGGTCAGGTGCAAAAGACAGGTATAGCTGGGTATCATCTGCATAACAGTGAAACCTCTGCCCATACCTTCTTACAATGTCTCCGAGGGGTAGCATATACACCACAAATAACATGGGTGGCAGTACTGAACCCTGAGGCACCCCACACAACAAAGCCGTTGGGCCCGAGGAAAAGACCCCGGACACAACTCTTTGTGATCTCCCCGTGAGGAATGAGGTGACCCATCAAAGGACGGTTCCCGATATTCCACATATATGCCTCAGGCGTCCTATCAACACCATGTGATCTATGGTGCCAAAGGCTAAAGAGAGATCTAGGAGAACCAAGATGGAATGTCTCTTCTGATCTCTCACCCTCAGGAGATCACTGAGCACCCGAACCAGTGCTGTCTCGGTGCTATGTCTTTTACGAAAACTGGACTGGAGGGGTACATAGATGTCATGGATGGTTAAATGGTCCTCCAGTTGAGCTGCCACTATTTTTTCAATCACCTTCCCAACAAAGGGAAGGTTAGAGATAGGTCTGTAGTTTGTGAAACAGTCTGGGTCCAGGGTAGCTTTCTTCAAGAGTGGTGTCACCACCGCCTCTTTCAGGGAGCTGGGAAACTCACCTGACTCCAAGGAGCATCAGACTACTCGCACAAGGACTGGACCAATGATATCACTACAACCTAAAATTAGGGAAGTCAGTCCAGGGTACAAACTACAGCATGTAGGGCGCACACTCTGGATAATCCTCATGACATCCATGAAGTCCGGACGACTGAAGGAACTCCAGGAAAACTGAGGTACAGTGAGCTCGCACTGTCCAACAACAACCCCCCTAGATAGTGCTGGCTGCAAGTCCGCCCTGACGTCGGCCACCTTATTTGCAAAAAAAAAAAAAAAATCAAGCAAGCTCCTCGCACTCTAATTGCAAAAAAGCTTTCCGAACTTGCAGGCAGGCTGGGTTGCACAGTCTGTCTACGGTTCGAAATAGCCAAGCTAGTCGATTCCGAGCAACTGCAACCTCCCTGGACAGGAATTCTGCCTTCTTATGGGTGATTGCAGATGGATAGACCAGATAATGGTCCGTCAATCTAAGGTGGTCGGCATCAAGGGTGGACTTACGCCAGCAACGCTCTAACCTTGAGACAATTTATTTGAAAAGTTTTACCAGCAGACACATATTGTGCTACACAGCTTGTTTCCAGATGCGTCCTGGGAGAAGGGGAGAGGGGGATACATAGAATGAAGCTTGGACATGTACCCTATACAATTAAAAATTATCCAAGCATTTAGTGGGATAGCTAGTCAGCACTTGACATCCAGATAAAGACTAAGTATATAAATACAGGTTACTCACCTGTAACAGGAGTTCTAGGAATGGTATATGTTGTTCATCCACACTCATTGGCAGTATCCTTGCCGCTTTAAATCTTGCCGGAAGGTCTTCAAGCTTGCTCCTCCCACCCACCCGGGTGGTATAACTCTCGGCTCCGCCCCATGACGCCAGATCTGGCCCGCTGGAAGCTCAGGTTGCTGTCCAGCCGGGAGGTCGGTGGTGTGGTGGATGAACAACATATACCATTCCTAGAACTCCTTGTTACAGGTGAGTAACCTGTATTTCTAGGGACATGGATATGTTGTTCATCCACACTCATTGGCAGACTCCTAGCAGTTCTCCGGGAGGAGGGAGGCAAGCACACCCCATATACTTACTTGGGAAAGAGAGACTGGAGAACTGAGGCCCCAAAACCAGCATCCCGGCGTGACTCAAGGTCGATGTGGTAGTGGTAATGAAGGTGTTTGCTGACTTCCAGGTAGCAGCCCTGCAGATTTCCTGGATAGGGACGTCCCTGGAAGCAGCCACCGTTGCAGCAGTATGGCGGGTAGAATGAGCTCTTATCCCTCTGGGAGGCTCCATGCCCGCTAACTTATAGCAGAGATCTATGCAGGAGGTTACCCACCTGCTTATCGTCCGCTTGGCTGCAGGTCTGCCAGATGCGGCTTCAGCGTAGGTGACAAACAGCTGGCGAACCTCTCCCCGAATATCAGCCGTGCGCTCCTTATAATAAGCGAGCGCCCTTCTAGGATCCAGAGTATGGAGCCTATATTCGGCCTCCGAGGTGTGATTGGGGTAGAACACCGGCAGAGTCAACACCTGGTTAAGGTGAAACTCCGACACCACCTTCGGAAGGAATTTGGTGGGGGCGCAGGACAACCTTGTCCCTGTGGAAGACCAGGTAAGGAGACTCGATGGAGCGCCTGAGCTCTCCCATCCTTCTGGCTGACGGATAGCCACCAAGAAGGCGGTCTTCCACGACAGGTGAGAGAGAGCACACCTGTGCATAGGTTCGAATGGCTTGCCCATGAGCTTTGCCAGTACCAGCAGTAGATCCCACGGAGGTGGGGGTTCCCGCACTGGAGGGGAAATGTGATCAAGGCCTTTGAAAAAGCGCCAGACCACCTTCTCCTGCGCCACCGACTGCTTCCCAGCCCGCGCCCGGTAAGCAGAGATGGCTGCCAGGTGCACCATAGGGGTCGTCGACCTAAGCCCTTGACTAGAAAGGGACCATAATAGTCCAAGATGCTTGCCAAGGAACAGGAGGAAGGGTCCAAGCCCTTGTTCTGACACCAAATGGAAAACCTTTTCCATTTGAAGGCATAAGCATTTTCTGGTCGACTCTCACGGGACGCCTAACTACATTGAGGACCTCGTCGGAAAGACCCAAAGCCTGGAACTCTAGCCGCTCAGGAACCAGGCCGTCAGGTGCAGGGATTGAAGGTCCGGATGGAACACCTTCCCTGATTGACTGAGAGCAGGTCCGGCGAGCTGGAAGCTGCTGAGTCCTGGAGCTGAGATTGAGGAGATCTGGGTACCAGAACTGGCGAGGCCAGTCTGGGGCTATCAGAATCACCTGCGCCTTGTCCCTCCTCGCCTTGAGAAGCACCTTGTGGATCAAGGGAAATGGGGGAAAGGCGTAAAAGAGGCCCGGGGTCCATTGCCTCGAGAAGGCATCCCCCTGCAGCGAGCCCTGCTGAGGGGGCGGGCATGGAACAGACTCAGCTTCGCGTTCTCCATGGAGGCAAACAGGTCCACCTGAGGTGTGCCCCAGTGGGAGAACAGATGCTGTACTACCTCCGGCAGGAGAGACCACTGTGGATGCAGCCCCATCCGGCTCAGGGCATCGGCCAGGGTGTTGGAGGCTCCTGCCACGTGAATGGCTAGGAGATCCGCCTCCAGGCTGCGCACAGTGACCAAATGCGGAGAGCTTCCTTGCATAGAAGCATGGAGCGCTCCCCGCCCTGGCGGTTTAGATAGTACATGGTCGTGGTATTGTCCGTCTGGACTCGGACCACTTGACCCCGGAGGAACGGAGCAAAGGCGTGAGAGCTAGGCGGACCGCCGGAGCTCCAGCAGGTTGATGTGGCATCGGGACTCCAAGGGACCAGAGGCCATGAGCCCGGTGTTCCCCAGATGGGCACCCAACCCATCAGAGAGGCATCGGTCGACAGAGAGACCGTCCTGGGCGGACGAACGGGATGCCCTCCTGCAAATGATCTGGAACGGTCCACCACTGGAGAGCATTCCACATCCCCTGTGTCACCGACACAAGCTGGTCCAAGGGATCGCAGCTGCCAGGACCACTGGCTGGCCAGTCCCCACTGAAGGGGACGATGTTCCAGCGGGCCCAACGGACCACGCTGGTACAGGCCGCCATGAGACCCAGGAGGCGCAGGAAGTCCCGGTAGGCGCAATGCCCAACCAGAAATGATCGGGCAAAGGAGGAAAGAACTCGCCCTGTCCGCTGAGCCGCCGCCTGGCTCGAAGAGAGTCGAGCTGCGCCCGATGAATAAAATCACCTGCTTCGCTCGAGTTCCCGACTTGGCCTGGATAAGGAGGCCCAGTTGAGAGCAGACCTGAGGGCCAGATCTCTGGACCACTCCGCCTCCTTCCTGGAGGGAGCTGCTATCAGCCAGTCGCCCAGGTAAGGGTACACCGGACCCTCGGGCCGCAGGGAATGCTGTCACCACTGCCATGCATTTGGTGAAGACCCTGGAGCTGGAGACAAGCCAAGGGCATGGCTTGAACTCAAGAGGGATCCTTCCGCTCGAAGCGAAGGAATCTCTGGTGAGACGGACGGATAGGGACGTGAAAAACGCCGCCCTGCAAGTCCAGAGAGCAGAACCACAGCCACGGCTCCAAGGATGGTATAATCTGAGCCAGAGTGACCATCCTGAAGGTTCGAGACCTTAGGAACTTGTTTAGGTCGTGTAGGTCGAGAATGGGGCGCCAGCCCCCCGTCCGTTTCGGAACCAGGAAGTACCTGGACACAAACCCTGGGTCTGAAGGAGGGTCCACCACCTCTCTTACCACCTCCTTCTGGAGGAGGAGAGTGATGTCGGCTCGACGAGCCGCCAGTGAGGCTGGGGATCCCGAAGCCCCCCGAGGGGCGACGGCTCTGAAGGGTGGTGCCTGCTCGAATTCCAGAGGCAGGCCTCTTCCCACCACCTCCAAGACCCACCTGTCCGTGGTAACAGCGGACCAAGCGGAACGGAAGTGCCGGAGCCGTCCCCCCACGGGGGGACCCAGGGGTAAGGTGACGGGGATGGGGGCGACACCCCTCAGCCCGTCACTGGGCAGGCTTGGAGGAGGGACCGGCCGAGGGACCTCCTGGGCCCTTTCCTCCTGCCTCCTGTTAGAGGAAGCCGCGGCTTGGGTTTGGGATGCCAAGGCCGAGCCTGCTGGCCCTGACGTTGTTGGGCAGGCGCGCCGGGGCACAGAAGGAGCTGAAGGGCTTAGGGCTGTGGTTTGCGGCCTTGTCCTTCTGAGCGGAAGAGACCGAGTCCAAGGTGGCATTGGACTTCTCGATCCTCTGCAGGTGACCTTCCACCCCAGGGCCAAAGAGGTCAGTCCCCAAAAGGAACATCCGCCAACTTGTGCTGGGTATCCGGCGAAGGTGGATATCCTCAGCCAAGCTCGACCGACGCATAGCCACCGCGGCCGCCACCGATCTGGCACATGAGTCCCCTACATCCAAAGCAGTCTGGAGCTGCTGTTTGGCCACTGCCCTGCCCTGGTCCCGCACCTGCTTAACCGTAGTCTGCAGATCGGCGGGAAGATGAGGGATGACCTCATCCAGGGAGCCCAACAGGGCATGAGAAAAATGTGCCATGAGGACGGCCGAACTGGCCTGACGAAGGCCGAGAGAGGACGCAGCGTAGACTTTTCGCCAGACATAGTCCAATTTCTTGGACTCCTTGTCAGGAGGTTTGTCCACATCCCTGGCGTTGCCGGCGCGCCGGAAAACGCTGTCGGTAACCAACCCCTCAGCAGAGGGGTGTTCCGAAAAACCGGACAAGGAACCGGTAGGGACCGCATACTTCCTGGCCATCCTGGCCGGCGCAGGGCAGGAAGCGGGCGCTGCCAAAGTTCCAGTGCCGGACCCACTATGGCCTCGCCACCGGAAAGGCCTCCGTCGGAGAATCCCCGGTCCAGAATCTCCGTGAGGGGATACTGGCCCGCTTGGAACGGGTTCGAGCTCCATCCCGTAGACCTCGAGATGAGCTCGAAGCAGTCCTAGGAAGGACTGACGGGCTATCGTCCATTGGCTGACCTCCTGAAGACTCCAAGTCCAGTCGCTTGGAGAAGAAGGAGGAATCGCTTCGGACTGGAAGAGTCCTCAAAGAGCTGCCTCTGGCCTGAGCCACCCTTCACCTGCC
The DNA here is from genome assembly GCA_016271365.2 of Neoceratodus forsteri. Classification (NCBI taxonomy): domain Eukaryota; kingdom Metazoa; phylum Chordata; order Ceratodontiformes; family Ceratodontidae; genus Neoceratodus; species Neoceratodus forsteri. Next base: position 1,423,387,551 of record CM028129.1, read on the forward strand.
GAGGTCGGTCGGGAGTGAGGGTAACTGACAGCCGATGGGGTGAACCCTTAGCCGACCGAGAATCTTGGTCGGAGCCCCAATTGGTGGCTGTGGAGGCGGAGGTTCCACCGGAATCGGTGGAGCAGCTGGTTTTGGCCGAACAACCGCCTGGTGTAGGCCTCGGACAAGTCGAGGGGTTGTGTCGGCTGCCCGTGACAGTTACTTAATGGCCGGGAAGGCGCCGAGTCGGCTTATTCTCTCGCCAGGAGGAGCTGTTGTAAACACAAGGTCCTCGCATCACGACGACTTACGCCGAAGCCTCCTCATCCGAGGAGGAGGACGAGGACGAAGCGGTGACGCCACCGCAAGGGTGCCGAGACCGAGACCGCCTATGACGGTGGGAACGGCTGGACTGCGAAGAGGTCCGGAGACCGAGACCGAGAGTCCCGGAATTTCCGGGTCGGTGCAGGAGGTGTCGGCCGAACCGCACTCCCTTCGCTCGGAAGGTCCATCCGAGGCTCCGGAACCGAGGCACAGGCGAGCCCACGGGATCCTCAACTCCTCCCGGGGAACCGGGAGAGGGAATCTCGCTGCTAAAGGCGACAGCTCGCTCCAATGGGTCGAGAAAATCTCGACTTCATCAGTGGAGTCTCGGCCAACTGACCTGACGGGACACCGTGGAGGCCAGTGGTCAGCCGAGCGGTCGATCGGGGCCGACGGTCGACGGCCCGGGAGAGGGACCTTCCTGGGCCTCCCAAGAGCCGACGGAGGGACTTTACCCTGTCCCTCTTTTTGGACCGAGAAAAGGTCCAGCAGACGCAGGCCCTTCTCCTTTAGTGGAGAGGGACAGACAAAGCTCCTTAAAGGAAGCCGTGTAGGAAGAACCCAGAGAGAGCGGGATAAATGCCGCGGCCGAGGAAGATACGGCCCGCGCCGCCTCCTCTTCGAGGGCGACCATCCGCTCGAGCTGATCCACGAAACCGCCGACACCGCTAACCGGCCTCCTGGACTTCACCGGAGGAAACGCTTCTCGGGACGGCCCAGTTGCAATCGGGCAGCACGGTCTTCGAGGACGTAGGCCGAGAAAGATGAGCACAGGTCGCAAGCCTGCGGGTCGTGCTCAAGGCCTAAGCAGTAGACACACGTGGGTGTGGATCCGTCCGAGACATCTTCTGCCCGCATGGGCATCTCCAAATCCAGGAGTCGATTTGTCCATCGCAGCTGAGGGATCAAGACTGAAGTCTTTTGCAAAATATTATTTTAAATCCGCAAACGGAGAAATAGGAACTATCGTGAACGCAGAGCGCTAAGGAGGGAACCTGAGCTTCCAAGCGGTAAGGAAGATCTGGCGTCATGGGGCGGAGCCGAGAGTTATACCACCCGGGTGGGTGGGAGGAGCAAGCTTGAAGACCTTCCGGCAAGATTTAAAGCGGCAAGGATACTGCCGATGAGTGTGGATGAACAACATATCCATGTCCCTAGAAATGCAGTTTACATACATACACATATAAATAAAATTAGATAAGTAAATAAATAAAATAAACCCTCCCATACATCATAAACACAATCATATACATAAACAACACATTATCGTTGATGCATGATTATGTCTGATTATGCTAGCAGCAAAAGACCTAGCGGTCAAGCTAGTGTACCCATTTCACTGCGCAGCTTCATGCTCAGGCTAATGTTGGGCTAGATTTAGGGATCAGATAGCCCTAGTGGCTCATCGTTACCCACTTCCCCAGATATCCCTTTTCTTCTGCATGTAGGGCCCACAATTCCCTTATATTTGTCCCACACCAAGTTCAAACCCCCTAAGTCTTTTTCTATCCTGAATTTATCCTCCTATTCAGCCCTGGCCAGCCCCTATCTGGACTGGTCCCACAAGCCTCATCGCTTAACTTATCTGGGACTTATCAGTGTGTCTTCTGCCACAGGACTGCCAGGCCCAGTCATTGGTGTGGAGCCTCCGGGGGACTGGTACGTCACCCAGCTTCTGCCGGAAGATTTTTCCTCCAGTTTCTTCTTGGTGCCCACGTGTGTGCACTGATGTGATGTGTGTGCTCTTCTCTACTGAAACCCTTGGTTTCGAGGCATGGGGACCCTTTCCCCTTTGTTTGATGTCCCTCCAGCCACCCTGTTATAGTCTTGACTTCAACTACCTCTCTGGGCAGTCTTTTCTATTCATTACCACCTGCTCAGTGAAGAAGAACTTACAGTCTCCGCTGAAGCTCCATTCCTACAAGGCAACATGAGAAAAAAAGAATGGAGGCAACCGGGGCGGGCAAGCATGTGCTACGTCACATGATGGTGCCAAACATCAGCATTGTCAGCTCCAAAGGTTTTACTCTAGCAGTGTCCTAACACCTCTGGTCCCAAAATCAGTGTGGCTCTATGGAGACTGACTAAGAATATCCACTGCATCATGTGCTGCATGCAGTTCAAGAGCCTGCACTAGAAAAGGGATAGGGCTGATGTGGTAAACAGGAAAATAACAAACAATTCAGGAGAATAAAGAGAAGTTCTACCTGGAGAGGCTCGAGGATCTCAATATGTATATAGTGGAGACCAGGAAGCAGAGGGTGATGTGACTCAAACTTTCAAGTTTCTTCACAGCATTAAAAAGGTTGACACCGGGAACATAGAATGTGTTGGCAGAAAAAAATACTGGTAGGCCCATCTGATCTATCCTAATTACCTTACCTGTTACTACACCCTAGACCTTATCTGATCACAGATGTCCCTCCCTCATTTACCTCTGCTTACCTATGTGCCTATTCCATACAAGCTTGAAGTTTTTCACTGTATTTGCTCCCATCACTTCTGTTCCAGTTCATCAGCAATGTCACTTACAAAGACGCTGAAGAGGACAGGATCCAGCACCGACCCCTGAGGTACTCCACTGGTCACACTCCCATCCCAGGTGACTTTCATTTACCACTACTCTCTGCCTCGTACCTTTCAACCAGTTTGAGACCCAGCTTATCGCCTTGTCCCCCACCCCCAGGCTGCTACATATTTTAATCAGCCTCCTGTGCGGTACAGTGTCAAAGGGCTTACTGAAGTCCAGATAGGCCGTATCTACTACCCTCCCTGACCCACCTTCCTAGTTATAAAGTCAAAGAAATTTATGAGATTGGTTTGACATGACTCCCCACCCCCCAGGAAGAAACTGATCACAATGAGTGGACATAGGCACAAGGGAGAACTCAAAGAAATTGGTGAGAAGGAGATTCAGGAAGGACATCAAAAAGTATTTCTTACAGAAAGGGTGGAGGTAAGTGGAGCAGTCTGCCAGAGGAAGTGGTCTGCACCACATCAGTGTAGGGATTCAAGAGACAGAGAGCGGGACACACATATGGGGGTGGTGAGGATAGCTGGGGAGGATGACATGGAGGGGAGGGGGGGGGAAGAGTGGTCACTATGGCATTTACTATATAGGCAGGGCTGGGCTGACTGGATGGGCCAGGGTGTCTTTTCCTGCTGTCAATTTCTATGTTTCTATGGATAATGAAAAACACTGAAAACAAGAGTTTCTAAATCTGTGCTAAGTGACCCGTTCTGGAGCTCAGGGTTTCAAATCCTGGCTCAAACTATGGTATTACAATGGGATTATTTCCTTCATTAACAAATCAAGACAGGAAGATGCCTCATGACTATGCTTTCTATACTAAGTGGTTATATCGTTCTGTATTAGTGGACACTTTACAGCTCACACCAAAAGCCACTGATGTCCATAAAAGCTGTCCAAGTGCTCAGTCAGCTGTCTGCAAAAATTAAGTGAAAACCTCGCTGCAGTAGGGCAGAGGCAGTTATCTCTGGAACCACAGCTTCTAATATGTCTCCCAACTTCATCCAAAAGCCATCCTTGCCAAAAAGCAGTAGTGTAGCCATATAAAGATGCATCTGTCCCTCCAGTTTACACTTCTGACAAAGGCCAATAATGTGGGCCACATTATGAATTATTGTGAAATGGTAAAAATGTGAATCTTGGAGTGATCACCACTGGAACGAAAACTGATAAAAATCTCAATGAAGAGTCCTCACAACCATAGGGAGATTTTACTTGTTGCAAAACATAATGGAGGTTTCTATACTTCAGCTTCAGTGTTGATTTTGTCAGTTTATTTAGTGAAACTACTAAGGCAGGTCGAATTATGCTAAGCATCATCAACTGGGCGTGCTACAGATGGTCTCGAGAACTACTGACCAAAGAACAAAATAAATAACTGGTGGTCTGTGGAAAACAGGCAGTGGTGTGAACGAGTCAGACATTTATTCACAACCTGGATAATAGTTTTCCAGTCCAATGAAGAACAAAATAAGTCTTGTGCCATCCAGTGGCCCAACGGTACCACTATGTGATGTGATATGCAAGTGAATGGGTTTCAGAAGAGAGTCTGGACCCCACACAGTCAGGTGGTCTCCACTGTCGCGGGTGCTGCCAGTGATATTTTCTGGCATGGGGAGGAGCTGCAGCCATGCCTGCTCCACAGCAACCCCAGAAGCAGAACAAAGAAAAAACAATTTGGTGGTGCCTCTTCTCTGTAGGTGTGCTGTGCGTGTAGAACATGCATGCGGCACTGTGCAGGAGGGACTGGTTTCTCAAGTCATGGCTACATCCAGCACAAAGAGGGTAAAGGGTAATAATCCTAAGCTCAGGATGAAGATGGACAACCGCCACACCTGATTCCCATCTAGCTGGCTCACCTGCACACCAGATCCAGTCAGGCCAAAGGGAGGCGAGTGTGCCCAACTTGAGGCCCAGCCGGGAAGGGGCGTGGAGGAATGATGAGGGTCAGCAGGGGTGGGACTGGTGGTAGCTGAAGTGATGGACACAGGGATGGGTCCAAAAAGGACATGATAAAAAAGAAAAAAAGGGTGCAGCTGAGTATCGGGATGCTAACTGAGCTAGAGATTAAGGAAAAGGGTGGGAACTGCAAATTTGGGGATGCCAACATTTTAAAAGGCGGGAATGCCATCCGTAACAGACGTAAGGGAGACATCACTTCTGTATTCAGGAATTTTCTGAACATCCATCTTTCATACTGACAAAAAAAGCTATTTGAAAATTGTACTTCATGCTTCTTTTTAGACTAAGAATATGAGGGTGTCCAAGTTATGTGAATTTTGTTTTTGAGACAAACCCAACTCATTACTATTAATATATTCACTGTAGAAGAAAGGGCACCATTTCAAAAATGCAGATTGCTCTAACGATATTTTACAAGGTCAGGAGGTCCTCATTAAATACAGCACATAAGTAAAGTTTATTCTCAGAGTTATCAAGATAAGTTAGTGGTAAATAAAGTACTACCTGCAGCAAAAAATGAAGACAAACTTTCAAACCTTTTTTTTTTATTTTAATAAAAGACATGACACTGCAGACTGAACAAAAAATAAATGTTTACTGTATTTCATTAATATTTTGAGAGTATTCCTTCCCTTCTTTGGATAGAAGGGAATTTCCATGACCATGATCTGCAATGGAATTAATAACATTTACACCTTCATTGGACAGAAAGGAAATTTCATATCAAATTCCTTTTTCAGTTTTGTATCAAATTTCAAGCGACTCACTGGCCCACTTTTCTTAAAATGACCCATCATTTTAGAGCTAAATGGGCCAAGTGACCCTTCAAATTTCATTTCTAGAATGAACACTGTAGCAGACAGCTGGAAGAAACTGCCAATGGAATATGTCTGTGCTGAATCAGTTGCTGAATGTAAGCACTGCTGGGACAAACATACTGGACTAGTAAAGGGGCTGGGGTGAAGGAGTGAATGGCTACCAGGGCCATCACCACCAACCTTAAGCAGGGCTGGGCAGACTGGATGTACCACAGAGACGTTTTCTGTCAGCAACTTCTATGTCCCAATGTGGCAGCGATTAAATGCCCGTGTTATAGTCTGCATTTGCTCTCTCATCAATTTCCACCCTGGAAAGAGGTGCAAGCCCCAAAGAAGATATGAAGAGAGCCCTGGAGGAGGGGGCAAGAGCAACTGAGGCAGAAAGTCTGGGTGTAGCACCCATCCATTTGTTGTCTGCACCTTTGCTGAACAGTGGGTGCTGGGTGGGGGGCAGCCATGTCTGAGTCAGATAACCTCCACAAAGAACTGCACGCAACACCACTGAGCTGCTATATACTGCAGCTTTTTTAATTTAAGCTGTAAAAACCACAAACCCCCAACACGAACTGCATGAACGAATACTGATGTCTCTAACACAAAGGGCCCAAATAATTCACCCCAGTATTTTGCTCATGATGAGGCCCCCTGATGAAGCTCATCATGAGTGACCAGGTGACTGTTTGGGTCCTTTGTGCGAGGGTTGTCATGATGGTATTGGTATTGGAGGTAAGAAGAGGATATGGCGGCTGAAGCTATGATAGACCAAGTATAAACTGGTCAAAGATGGTGACTGGGGACCATTGGTTGCAAGAGGAAATGTAGCAGCTGTCTATCCCATGAAATAGTCTTGGAGATTTGGGGATTCTAGAAACATTAATGTGCAGAGTGAAGACTGGCGAGATAAGAAGTTGCAAATAGAGCAGGAAACAGCTCTTTGTGAAGTGTTTGCCAAACAGTTCCTGATCCAAGAAAGCCCAGGTGACATGGGAAGTAAATCAAGAAAGAAAGGCTGTAGCAGAAACAACCTTACAGTAGTCATAGAACTGTGTTCCCCAATAATGTATTGAAAGATCAGCTACTAAGTAAAGGTATGAATCAATCAGTTTTCTGCGGAATGGATATACTTCGCAGAGATTGTCCCGATAGACACTGAAGGTGGCCACAAATTCTGGTAGGTAATTTTTTTTGGGAGCCTGGGATCTTTTGCTTTGAGCACTACTGAGATATCTCTACATGAAATAACCCTAACTCCGGGCGTCAGCTTGGCCCCTTCCGCCCCACCCCTTGCAATCACCGGGTTTCGCCATAGCTCAAACTGCCATCCGTCCTCCACCGGGTGACAGTCAAGGCTGGGGAAACCCCTTGTCCTTTCCTGGGAGAGGAGAGCCACCTCGCAGCAGCTCAATCCTGCTCTGCACCCTCCCCTTCCCCGACAACCCAAGCTCATTCCCGAATAGGGGTCACCGGCGTACTGCGAGGTACGGCATCCAGCGCCTCAACCCTCAGCGCCACCAGGCTGGTGCAAAAATAATCCTGTTCTCAATGGTATTGTAAGAGGATATTAACAGAACCAAGTTGATGTCTTTCTTCAATGCTGTTCATAGTAAAGTGATGCGTAATCATGTGGGTAGGGCAGGCTGAAGGGACATGAGAATGGGTTATACCTGAAGGACCTGGGAGAAGAGGAATAGGAGTGTTCCAACAACCAGAAGCACCAAAAGCACCCGCGTGTGTGCTGAGTCCTGCACTTGTAAAGAGTGTAGTTTTTCCTGACAGAGGCATCAGAATGGGCGGCATAACTGGTTGGACAGGTACGTGAGAAGGTCCAGGCTGTGCCAGATCGGGAGAAAGTTGACTTTCAATAGCTGCAACTCTGGATTGCAGTAGCAGCACAAATAGGGGCTGAAACTAGGTAATGGTGGTGCTACTAGCAGTTATTAGAGAACAAGGACAAGAAAACCGGCACTACTCACCGAGTGCAAAAACAGGATGCTAGACAGCTGCTGCTTGTTGCACTAAGATTTATTTGGGTGAAACAGCAAACACGGTGTAACAGGCAAACCTAAGGAGGTGTGCAGTGACATGTCTCAGCGTTTTGCATGCCTGCCATTTGTCCAAAGGCTGTCAGCTGCTACAAACTGGCAATATTTAAAGAATTACCTTAAAGTGACAGTAGCAGCATAGGGAACATGCATGCAATTTAAACAAACAGTTCAACACACGTGAAATATAGTATTAATATTACAGCTGCAAAAGAAACCAGTGTAATTCCTTGCAAAGTGTATGCATAAACTTGGAAGATTATTTGTTTTTGTGCTTCGTAACCACAGCTATTTTGAACTAGCCAATTGACAGAAGACTGCAACACACAAGTCTAAGTTGCATTGGAGGCAAAAAGCATCTTCACTGATCAGACAGCTGCCATGAGTTTTGAGATCACCCACTATTTTATAAGGTGTTTAGATTTAGAGGTGGCTTTTTTGGACAGAGGCCAAACTGGCTCAGAATAGGTGGAGAGAGTGTCCTCTTGATTTGGGTCAGACATCTACCTGTCAAGGTTTCTAAGGGGATGCTGACATGGTCAAAACGAAGGGAGATGCTGAACTGAAGCAAGGAAATAGTGAGCTGGGGCGAATGGATGATAGAAATTGTTTTGAACTCCCTGCCGCAATGGAAGAAGATATATGCAAAAACAACAAAGAAACAGAACTTGACAGCAGAAAAATATAGGTAACTCACACTTAACTGTGTTTGTAGGCATAGTATAGAGTTCACATCCACACTTCGGCAGTTCCACTGGAACAGGCTGATTTGTCATAAGTCTTTAAGCTAAACTCCTCCCACAGCCTGGGTGGTATATCCTCTGGCTCTGCCCGTGATGTCAGATTTCTGCACACTGGAAGCAGGGATCTGTGTGCTACTTACCAGGGTATGTCAGGTGGGTTGTGTGGAAGTGAACTGTATACCACTCCTGGAAATATGGTTACAGGTGAGTAACCTATATTTCTATGAAAGTGGATACAGTTCACTGTCCACAGACTCCTAGCAGTTTTCCAGAAGAAGGGGGCAAGGTGTGCGCCCCTATTTGCGAACAGAGACTGAAGAACCGAGGCCCCAAAAGAAGTATCCTGAGGTCCCAAGGATGATCCAGGGAATTACAGACCAGTCAGTCTGACCTCAATTGTGGGCAAGCTCATGTAGACCATACTAAAGGAAAGGTTGGTGGAATATCTAGAGGAACATGATCTCCAGGATGAAAGGCAGCATGGGTTCATTGGGGGAATCATGTCAAACAAATCTGATTGACTTTGACTGTGTCACTAAGACAGTAGACAGGGGCCAAGCGGCAGACATCCTCTATTTTGATTTCAGCAAGGCCTTTGACTCTGTGCCCCACAAAAGGCTGATCTGAAAGTTGGTGGATCTTGGAGTTGGGGAAAAGATGGTCAGATGGGTGGAAAACTGGCTGAGGGACAGAACCCAGAGAGTGGTGGTAGTGGGGGGGGGGGGAGAGAGTTATCTGGCACCAGAGAGGTAACCAGTGGGGGTCCCACAGGGATCTGTGCTGGGGCCAGTGTTGTTCAAAGTCTTCATCAATGCCATTGGGGATGGCATTAAAGGCAAAATGTGCCCATTCGCAGATGACACCAAGATCTGTGGTAGAGTGGACACAGCTGAAGGGATACGGGACCTAAAGGAAAATCTGGAAAAGCTGGGGAAGGGGTGGTCCAGGATCCGGCAGCTTGGCTTTAATGCCAAGAAATGCAAAGTTATGCATATTGGAGCCAAGAACCAAAGACAGAGTATTACCTGGGTGGAGTCCTAGTATCTGCATCAGAGGAGGAGGAGGAGAAGGACCTGGGAGTGATGATCACTAGTGACCTGAAGCACTCCACGCAGTGCAAGAAAGCAGCAGCAAAGGCAAACAAGATGCTGGGATGCATAGCTAGGGGGATCAGTAGCAGAAGAGAGGAGGTTATACTGCCCTTGTACAGGTCACTGGTAAGGCAACATCTAGAGTATGGAGTTCAGTACTGGTGCCCACACCTCAAAAAGGACATTAACCTGCTGGAGAAGGTACAGAGGAGGGCTACAAAGATGATAGCCGGTCAGCAGGGCAAGGCATACAAGGAGAGGTTGAGGGCACTGAACATGCACTCCCTGGAAGACAGGAGAGAGGGGTACATGATTGGGACATTCAAGTACTTGAAAGGGATAAATAAGGTTGATAAGGAGAGTCTCTTTAAGCTGAATGGCAACCATATCATGAGGGGGCACAGTCTTAAGCTGGAGGGTGGGAGGTTTAGGAGGGAGGTCAGAAAGCACTTCTTCGCAGAGATGGTGATGGACACTTGGAATGTGCTGCCAGAAGAGGTAATCTCGTTGAAGACAGTGTGCAGCATTAAGAGAAGTTGGGATAGGCATGGGGAAAGGTAAGAATTAAGGGTAGGGAGGAGGGCAGGGCGTTAGCTCAAGCTGTGGACCCTGCAACACGAGCAGACTTGATAGACCAAATGGCCTTCTTCTGCTGTCTTCTTTGTAGGTTCATATGTTCATGTGATATAATGTCAATGCTGTAATGAGATCAAAAGGTGTGTGCGTCCTCCAGGTAACAGCTTTATATATTTCCTGTATGGGGATGCCCTTGGAGGCAGCCACTGAGGAAGCAATACATCTGGTGGAATGAGCCCTTAACTCTTTGCCAGTGTCAGCATGGCTCAGTTGGTAGCACATCCATCTCTAGACCAGAAGGTCGTGGGTTCTCGTCCCACACTGGGATTGAACTTGCACCTAAAATGCTGGCATCTGAGTGCAGTATTGGGGGTTGCTGTACTGCTGGGGTGTGCCGTCCTTCGGATGAGACGTTAAACTGAGGTCCCTTCTACCCATCCTGGTGTTGTCCTGGTGGGTGTCCAGGTGGAAGTAAAAGAACCCAGGCACTTTTCGCAAAGAGTAGGGAACATTCCCAGTGTCCTGGCCAACATTCCCCTTCCCATAAAACTGGTTCATGCAGTTGTCCAGGCTGTGTGTGGGTGTTGATGTGCGATATGGCCGCCACTACACATTCAGTCACTTCACTACCAGTCTAGCATTGCTTGTAAAGCGCTTTGGGATACACTGTGTATGAAAAGCGCTATATAAATATTGATTCTTCTTCTTCTTCTTCTTCTTCTTTGGAAGGCTCCCTACTAGCCAACTTATAGCAGAGGTCAACGTAGGAAGTTATCAACCTGCCAATCGTCCACTTTGCTGCCAGTCTGCCAGGTGTGGCTTCAGCATATGTCAAACAGCTGGCAAGCCTCACCCCAAACTCCAGCCATGCTCTCCTTATAGTGAACAAGCAGTTTACGCAGGTCTAGAATATGGAGCCTGCAGCTGGCCACTGAAGATGGGTAGTTGAAATATACCGCAAGATTAATCACCTGGTTATTTTTAAGGTGAAACTCTGATAATACCTTCAGGAGGAACTTCAGATGGGGGTCAGACAACCTTGTCTTTGTGGAAGAACAAATAAGGAGACTACACAGAGCACCTGGCACTCACTAATCCTTCTGGCTGATGGGACAGCCATCAAGAATACGGTCTTCCATGACAGGTGTGACATCTCACACCTGTGCATAGGTTCAAATGACTTGCCCAGGAGCACAGCCAGCACCAGCAAAAAGTCCAAAGGTGGTGGAGGCTTGTGCACAGGTGGGGGGGGGAAGGTGTCAAGGCCTTTAAAAAAAAGCACCCAACCACCTTCTCCTTGGCCACCACTGGATTACCAGCCAATGCCTGGAATGCAAAATTGCTCACAGGCCTAAGAAAGAGGGACCAAAGGTACTCTAAAATGTTTACCGCAGGGCAAGCAAGGGGCTCAAACTCCTTGCCCTGGCACCAGATAGAGAACCTCTTCCATTTAAATACATAGCATTTGCAAGTTGGCTCCTTTCAGGAAACTTCCACAATGTGGAGCACCACATCAGAGAGACCCAAGGCCTGGAACTCTAGCTGCACAGAAACTAGACTGAGAGGTGTTGGGACAAAAGGTCCATGTGCAGGACCTTCCACTGTTGTCTGGTCAGTAGGACCAGGTGAAGAGGGCAACAGCCATTGAGATTTGCTGCTGAGGAGATGCAGGTACCAGAACTGTCTGGGCCTGTCTGGAGCTGTCAGGATCATTTGCGCCTTGTATGTCTGGGTCTTCACCACCACCTTGTGGATCAAGGAGAAGGTAGAAAAAATGTGTACGAGGCCTGGGGTCCATGGCCTCGCGAAGGTATCCCCCAACAGTGTCCCGAACTGTCGGGGTGGGCACAAATTAGCCTCAACTTTCTTTTCTCCCGGGGGGGGGGGGGGGGGGGAGCAAACAGGTCCACCACAGAGGTGCCCCACTAGGAGAACAGCTGGCTTACCACTTCCTGATGCAGGGACCACTTATGCAATGCCTCTCTCACCCAGCTCACAGCACCTTCCAGCTGACTGTGAACTCTCGTGACATGAATCGCCAGGAGATCCACACCCAGGCTGCACATGAGTGTCCTGGTGCAGAGGACCTCCCAGCACAAGGGAAGGGAGTGAGTTTCACACTACCTGTTCAAGTAAAACATGGTTATGGTATTTTCTGTCTGCGTCTGCACGACTTGACCCCTGATCAGGGAAGCAAATTCCATCAGTCAGACACATTGCACAGAGCTCCAAGAGGTTGATATGGTGACATGACACATGGGGTGACCAGAACCCGTAGGCTCTGTGGCTCCCAGGTGTGCTCCTCACCACCCAATAAGAAATGCATTCTTCATAAATGCAATAGTCAGTTCTAGATGGACAAATGGTATTCTTTCTTCCAGGTGTTGAGAGACCAGCCACCATTGTACGGCATCCCACACAGACTGGATTCCAAAGACTGGCAACTCCAGATAATCTAGGTGCCGAGACCACTGGTGGTCCAGCAACCACTGCAGGTGGCACATCCACCAGTGTGCCCAACGGACAACACTGGTGGTAGATGCCATGGACCCCAGCAGCCTGAGGAAATCCCAAGCAGGGCATGATAGCCCAAACTGAAATTATCAGGCAAAGGAGGTAAGACTGTCAGCCTGGTCAACAGGGAGACAAGCCTTGGCCTGAAGGAAGTCTAGTTTTGCCCCATTGAACTTGATCACTTGCAAGGGGGAGCCAGTTTGGACTCATCCAGGTTGACCAACAGGCCCAAGTCCCTGCAGATCTGAAGAGCAAGATCTCTGAACCACTCAATGGTCTCCTTAGATGGCCCAGCTATCAGCCAGTCATCCAGGTAGGGATACACCCTGATGCCCCAGCATCTCAGGAAGACTGCCATGCACTTGATGAAGACCCTGGACATTTACAAGAGACTGAAGGGCATGACCTGGAGCTGATACACAACCCCTTCTGCATTGAACTGAAGGTACCATCAGTGGAACAAACAGACTGTCCATTTTAAGGACCAGAAAGTACCTGGACACATACCCCGGACTTGCTAGGGTGCCTGGGACAATGGTTATGGCTCCTCTGGCAAGAAGGGGAGCTATGTTCTCCCTGAGGGGTGAAGAACATGTCCTATGATACCCTGGAGTCCTGAGGAGTAGAGAGTCAGTAAGGCAGGAAAGCCTCAAAGTCAAGAGGCAACCTCCTGCCAGCCACCTCTAGTACCCACTTATCCACAGTAATGATGGACCAATACAGCCAGAGGTGGCATAGCCGACCCCTCATTGGGAGCTGGATCAGGGACTTCACAGGCAGGAGGATTACAACACCCAAACCGTCACCGAGTAGCTTTGGAGGGGGCACTGGCCTCTGGACTAGGTGGGGAAAGCAGCTGTCTCCTTCTCAAGGGTCCAAAGCAACTCAGCAGCCACTGAGGCCTTCATGTAGCCCTCAGGTCGACCCTAATCTTGGAACTGTGAGTTAAACACCTCACACTAGGCCAGAGGTGCCAGTCTTGAGAGGTGAAGACATACCAAGGATGCGGACTTCCTTTGGTAAACGTGCTACTGCATATGCCCTTCCCTCCATTTGGAACCAATTACAAACCGTACTGAAACTAACTAGCACAGTTTCAATAAACTTCTACAAATCGCTAAGTTCAGCCAAAATAAAAGACACCTGTAACTGTCATTAAGTCTCTTCCTTCCCCATGTGTGCCATATTTATCCACTGGTAAGGTATAATTGATTTGTCATATTAACTGCTTTCCCTTCCCCTTCTACTCCTGGCTTTATCTTTGCTTACGCTCCACTGCTACTCTATCAAATCTCTCCTCCCTCCCATATCAGTTGTAGATACATAGATACATAGACAGTGTCGGCAGATAAGGGCCTATGGCCCACCTAGTCTGCCCATTTGAGCTTGTAAGTTCAGTTTGTTTTCCTAGAAGTCTATTTCCCCTTACCCCTGACCTCTAGAATTCTTTTATGTCTATCCCATGCATTCTTAAATCCCGTGATTGTTTCAGCCCCCACCACTTCCTCTGGCAGGGTGTTCCATTTGTCCACCACCCGTTCTGTGAAGAAATTCTTTCTCATGTTTCCTCTGAATCGTCCTCCCTCCAACTTCATCCCATGCCCTCTAGTCCTGAAACATCTTTTCGCTTAAAAATAGTGTTTTCTGCACCCTGTTCCTCCCTGTAAGATACTTGTATGTCTCTATCATATCCCTCTCCTCCTCTCCTCCAGGGAGTACATGTTCAGTTCCTTCAACCTGTCTTCATATGACTTGTGATGCAACCCATGCACCATCTTTGTTGCCCTCCTCTGAACCTTCTCTACCCTGTCTATGTCCTTACGTAGGTATGGTCTCCAGAACTGTACACTGTACTCCAGGTGGGGCCTCACTAGTGTCTTGTATAGCGGAATTATGACCTCCCTTTTCCTGCTGGTGATGCCCCTGCCTATACATCCCAGCATCCTATTTGCTTTACCTGATGCCTTGTCACACTGTTTCCCTACATTGAGGTCATCAGAGATGACAACCCCAAGATCCCTTTCCTGCTTGGTGCATGCTATATTCTCACCCCCCAACTGATATATTGTGCCAGGGTTTTTGTACCCCATATGCATTATCTTGCACTTCTTTGCATTGAATTTCAACTGCCAAACCCTTGACCATTCTTCAAGTTTCTGCAGGTTTCTTCTCATTCTGTCTACACCCTCTGGTGTGTCTACTCTGTTACAGAGCTTTGTGTCATCAGCGAACAGTGAAATTCTGCCTTCTATATCCTGTGCAATGTCACTGATGAAGATGTTGAATAGGACCGGTCCCAGCACTGATCCCTGTGGTACCCCACTGGTCACTCTTCCCTCTGTGGAGTGACAGCCATTTACCACCACCCTCTGTGTCCTGCCACCCAGCCAGTTACCTACCCACCACACTACTGTCCTGCCCACACCCATATTCCCCAGTTTGTGTAATAGTCTTCTATGTGGCACAGTGTCAAAGGCCTTGCTGAAGTCCAGATAGGCCATGTCCACTGCCCTCCCCTGATCCACCTCGCTAGTCACCCAGTCAAAAAATTCAATGAGGTTGGTCTGACATGACCTCCCCCTGGTGAAACCATGCTGCCTTGGGTCCTGTAGTCCATTGACAACCAGATGTTCCACCAATCTCTCCTTCAGTAGTGCTTCCATGATCTTTCCCACTACCGAGGTGAGGCTGACTGGTCTGTAGTTCCCTGCTTCCTCTTTGTTCCCACTTTTGTATAAGGGGACTACATCTCTGTCCTCCAGTCTTTGGGTACCTCCCGTTTCCAGTGATTGGCTGAACAGGATAGCCAGAGGTTCAGCCACCACCTCTTAGTTCTTTAAGGACCCTGGGTGCACCCATCTGGCCCCATTGCTTTATCAGCTCTTATTACTTCCAGTTCCTTCAGGACCCTTTCTCGTGTAAAGGGACTTGTGTCCATTTCTGCACCATTCTCACCCCTTGTACTCCCTTCAGACCCATTACCCCCCTCTTCCTCAGTAAAGACTGAGCAGAAATACCTGTTCAATATGTCAGCTTTACTGTTGTCATCCTCCACGCTGCTCCCATCCTCCCCCTTCAGTCTCACTATCCCTCCCTGTTGACTGTTGTTTGTTCTAGCTGCCAAAATACTGTATATTTGATTTGATTTGATTAAATCAAATCACACCAGTTATCATGTTTCATTTATCAGTATGCGACCTATAAGTCGCTTCCCTGTCTCATATCAGTGTTTACCACCTGCGGTCACCCTATGTGGTACCCTTGTAAGTATATCCAGCCTGTATCATGTAACGTGTATTTCATGTATATACTGTTATTACCTATCTGTGTTTGTACTTTAAGTGTTTATGTCACAGGACCTCCTTGTGAATGAGCTTGCTCAATGGAGTTTTCCTGCAATAAACTTGAACTTGAACTAATCTGAGGGTTGTTCAAAGGCGGGCCTTGCCTTACGGATGTTAAAAGCATCATCTGGCAAAGGCTGCAACCCACCACATCATGCTGTGCAAGTAAACACCAATTAGTAGAAAAAGTGCTGCCAGCATTAACAGGGTGAGCTGTCCAGAGGCCTTGGCTCCATCTTAGCAGGGAATGGTGTGCAGGCATGTGAATCAGTGGTGAAGATATTCTGGAAGAACAATAATTACGGCAAGTACGTAATTTTCATATCTTTTGGGAATAAATTCTTCACCACTGATTCCCAATTATGAGCCTGAGTACCAAGCTTCCCTTATATTAGCGAGAAGTTGGCTCATCCTGAAGATAAGAATTACCCTCAGCACTCTGCGTGGGGGAGAACCTGAGGGCTGGGGATCCTTACAGATCTGTCAAGACCAGAGACTGTTCAGGGCCAGACAAAGGCTCCTGCAAAATAGAAGCAGGAGGGTGCCAGACATCTCTTGCCTGAACCTGTGGGAGATGGAATGAGCCCCTTGGAACTGTGAGTTAAACACCTCACACTAGGCCAGAGGTGCCAGTCTTGAGAGGTGAAGCCATACCATCTGCCTAATGCAGAATTCAGTTCCCACCAGCCTGGAAGCCACCCCGCTGTGCACTGTCTGATGCCCTTGACTGGTGCCTCGTCAACTCTAGGCCTTTGGCAGAAAGGCAAATGGCTTGCCCAACTAACTCACTATGTGGCAAGACAGCTAGGAGTTGACCAAGCTGGGCCCACTGGCACCTGCTGTAGGCTGCCTGATGTGCCCAACATGACTGCAGTAGGATGCCTGATGTGTCTGCTGTAGGCTGCCTGATGTGTCCGCAAGGCATATCACGGCACATGCTGAGGTGACAAACTTTCTCCCTAGGGAATTTGCCTAAGCACAGTCAATGTTAGGAGGTTGGTCATGCGCAGGGAGTTTAGGCCCTGTTGGGGTCTGCAAGACCTCAAGCCCTAAAGTGGAGTGAAGTACTGCCCCTGCAGAACCTGAGGGTGCACAGTACCTAAGCTGGGCATCTCTGGGGTCTGGACAGCATGGGAAGGGACGTCTCCAGACTGTCCTCGAAGATTCCACAAAGGCTCTAGGGCCAGGGAGGAATGACTGAAGAGCTATCATTGAAATCTTCTAGGTGTCCCAGCTGCAAGGACAAAGGACTGTGACTAGAAAAGAAGTCCATATCCAGTGCCTGAAACATGTCCACCAGTAATCTCTGGTGTACAAGGAGTACTCAGAGGCCAAGGACATAGCAAGGATGGTTCTGTGCCTCAGAGGAGGATGTGGACAGACAGGAGGCACTGGTCAGAGAAAGGAGGTGGCATCAGGGGAACAGGTTGAAATGTAACCCTGTTTGTGTGTCTATGGAATTGGTGTAGGGCACCAGACACCCCAGTGTATTGAGTCCAGGTGAGTGGCCCCACAAGACCCAAGATCCCTGGAAGTGTGGGCAAACGTGGCAGAGCCCCAAGAGGGAAACGGATGCCAGGGGCTCCAGGGCCTCTGCCTGGGTGGTGGGGATGCACAAGGAACCTCACCCGAGGGGAGGGCCTGGCAGGACCACCCAAACAGGGTCAATCTACAAAAGGGGAACGACCGCGTCGGTGCCATGAAGGATTCCCCCAAATTGAGAAGAACAGAGCCATAGAAATCCCTCAGAGCAACTGGTCCTCACCAGTGACGGATTCCGCACAGGGGTCAAGGGGGAACTCCACCTCCTGGTTGTTATCCAACCTCAAGCCGGTACTACCTCCAGCAATGGTATGAGGGCCAACAAATAGCCTGGAGACTGGTTCCTTTCCATAGCCGCAGATGGGCCCAGTGTCGGCCCCATCTCCAGTGCCACGAGAGGTGTCAGGAACTGGCCCTGCGCTGTGAAAAGCATCAGAACTGGAGACAGCCCCAGGGATGACAGCATCACTGGCACCATGCCTAGTGTCGGGCCCAGGACTGATACCATGGCCAGTGCCACATCTGTCACCAAGGCAGCACCATCCTTTCCCCCCAGAGCCACTACAGCTGTCAGAAGAAGAAACCACCACCACCACCACCTCTGCAAGCTGACACTGCATAGCTCCAGTGTTGGTCCCGTTCCATCCTGACACCGCAAAGTCGTGCTCAGTACCATACAAACATACAAAGAAGCCAGTAGAAGAAGGCCATTTGGTCTATTGAGTCTGTTCATATTGCAGGGTCCACAGCTTGAGCTAATGTCCCTGCTTGCCGTCCCTCCCCACTCCTCACATCCTCCCTACCCATGATCCTTACCTTCCCCCACTCTCTTAAAGCTGCCCACTGCCTTCAATGAGATGACCTCTTCCAGCAGCGTATTCCAAGTGTCTACCACCCTCTCTGTGAAGAAGTGCTTCCTGACCTCCCTCCTAAACTTCCCACCCTCCAGCTTAAGACTGTGCCCCCTTGTGTTATGGTTGCCACTCAGCTTAAAGAGACTTTCCTTATCAACCTTATGTATTGCTTTCAAGTACTTGAAGGTCCCAATCATGTCCCCTTTCTCTCTCTCTCCTGTTTTTCAGGGAGTACATGTTCAGTGCCCTCAACCTCTCCTCGTATGCCTTACCCTGCTGACCGGCAATTATCTTTGTAGCCCTCCTCTGGACCTTCTCCTGCAGGTTACTGTCCTTTTTGAGGTGTGGGTACCAGTGCTGAACTCCATACTCTAGATGTGGCCTTACCAGTGACCTGTACAAGGGCAGTATAACCTCCTCTCTCCTACTACTGATCCCCCTAGATATGCATCCCAGCATCGTTTGCCTTTGCTGCTGCTTTCTTGCACTGCGTGGAGTGCTTCAGGTCACTAGTGATCATAACTCCCAGGCCCTTCTCCTCCTCTGATACAGATACTCGGACTCCACGCAGATAGTACTCTGTCGTGGGATTCTTGGCTCCAGTATGCATAACTTTGCATTTCATGGCATTGAAGCCAAGCTTCCCGATCCTGGACCACCTCCCCAGCTTTTCCAAATCTTCCTGTAGGTCCTGTATCCCTTCAGCTGTGTCCACTCTCCCACAGAACTTGGTGTCATCCACGAATAGGCACATTTTACCCTTAATGCCATCCCCAATGTCACTGATGAAGACACTGAACAACACCAGCCCCGTTCATTATGAACGGTGCCAGGAGCTGGGAGAGCACCAGGTCGCAACACTTAGGTGTCAACTGGGGAAGACTGAGCATATGGCTTTGGCCTCACCACCAGGGAAGTCTGCTATCCTGGACGGACAGATTGGAAGGTGCACTGCTAGGCACCCAGAAGGAGCCAGCAGTCCATTAGACCCTCCCCCCCAGGGCCTGACACCTAGGCGAGGTCAAGGATGACCCTATGTTTCCTCAACGCTAGAGGTGTTGAGCAGAAAGCACCACAGACCATACATTTGCCTCATGAGTGTAACGCCTGCCTCCAAAAGTGGGAATCAGAAAAAAACCCTTCATTGCCAAATTGAGGGTACGGCGGTCCATGGGGAAGCAGGCATCATATTCATACATTTCGTGAGAAGAGCTAAAGAAGGTCCAATAACATGGATGCCAGTCCATTACAGCGACAGCCTTCCCACAGCAACGGTGCATGACAGGAGGCTACCAGTTTTTCTAGGACTTCTTGGTCCCTCTTTTCTGAGTTTTGGCACTGCGATAAAAACACAAACTAGCTGTGACACAGGAAAAATCTGGCAACCTATCACCAAAATGAGGCACTGTTGCCCCCATGGTGTACACCGGACAGCAGGAAGAACAGAACTGAGGTGGATGAGGGAGCCTGCAATGGCTATTGGTGAACATGCGTGGCACCATGAGGGTGTATGGGCACCATCAGTACCTGATGCTGCTCCCTCCTGCAAAATAAAAAATCTGTCTCAGCAACCTAGTGACTCCGCCTCAGATCCATAAGCGAGAATCAATGGTGAGGATGATTCCTGGAAGATATTCCATTTCTTAAAAATGTCCTCGTGGCAAGGGTAACACAAAAGCCTAGGCCTGGGAAGCCACTGCTTGTCCACTCTGGCCCATTCCTGATCCATCATGGTCAGAGTGATAGAAGGCTGTAAAAAGACTTTGCAGTCAATGCCAGCATAAACGAAAAAGGGGGTTCACATCTAGAATCGCCATGTACTGAAACTTCCTATAGATATAAAGTGCTATAATCCTCAGATATTAGAAAACATTAAAAGGAGAGGGGGTAATCTGAATCCTCTCTTCAGGGGGCTGTCCACCACCACACATGCCTCGGGACAGCCTTCCTCATTTGATGGAACTAGTGCCACTGGGTCAGGATTCTCATCATTCTCCTGCATCCTTCTCCTGACCTACATGTCGTGAAGGTTTGAGGTCACCTGCAAATTTGGGTGAACAGGATCTCTCTGCTGTTGTGCACCTGCATGTGCCTGTGTGCCCCCACCCAAACAACCCGAGGGGGCAGCTTCTGGTTTGGTGTCTTCACAGGCAGTACCTGCAGGTCCTCAGCATGCAACATTTTGTTTTAAGAGAAGCTGAATAGATCTGTGGAACTCAGCTTTTCCACTGCTTGATGGTACAAGAGGTGCACCCCACCCAGTCCGGGAGTTCGGCTGGAGAGGAACCAAAATCAGACATGTTAAATTACGTTACACAACCAGGACAACAGGAATTCATAGCTGAGGGTTTCACAGTCCTGCAGCAGGTCTTACATCTCTTGGAAGTCACTGGTTTATGATAAGCCATGGATTACAGAACTAGGGTACAGTGGCACACTGTACCCCAGTTCTATAATCCAATCAGACCTATTCTAAGGGGAAAAATTATTTCGATAAGGGAAGTTCCAACTGTGCCAACACACATTAAAGAAAAACACAAACTCTGCTGCTTTGTAAAAATCAAAGTGATGAGATTCTTTATTGACTGACATATCCCGACACTTCACTTGCTAAAACAGCACACACTAAAACAGACGTGAGAGTCAAGCCCAATTCAAAAGGGACTCCAGACTCTCAGTTCTTCACTCAAGCTTCTAGGCTGACAGCAGCCTATACTACAGAAGACAACACACTGTTTCTGGAAAAAAAAAAAACGCCTAAAATACACCACCAATCCCAAGAGGAGTGCCAGGAGAAGGAGGAGAAGACAACAGACTACGTGGTCCACAAGAAGCATTCATCATGTTTCTGGCATCACTGCAGGACTGTGCCACCCTAACGAGATGGGAATTAATGCGATGATGTCACATGCATGTGTGTGATGTTAAAGCACAAACAACGTGCTCCCACTCCTTCCTCTGCACCACTGCTCTAAACCAACGTCATGCTCGATGACCACAAGGTCAGGCGTGTGAAGCTCGGTAAAGAACAAGGAGGCTGATGCTGAGCCAGCAAGCACTGTGCAGGGACGAGAAGGGCAAAAAACACTGCTCGCTCCTCCCTGTACACAAAACAGTCACAGAGCTCGGTGGCTGCACCGCTAAGTGTGCAAAGCACTGTAGAAATAAAACAGCTGCTGTTGTGATGCTAGTGAACGCTGTGCAGGGACGACAAAGGGGTCAAACACTGCGTCTAGGCCAACATCCCTACATAGCAGGAAAAGAAGTTCACCTCACAAAAAACTTGGGCCACTACATAAATGACCAAATGCCAGTGAACTGACCAATGGAGCAGAAAAAGAAAACGGCTCATCAGCCAGCAGACACACAAGGGGAGAGAAAAGCTACCAATTCCTTACCAAATACAATCCTGCACTTATAAGCCACTGGAGGGAGAGGGAGACAGAGAAAAGAAAACATCTAACCACCTCTGACTGAGTTAAAGCAAACATCACTTACCTGAAGGCACCAGGCTGAAAAATTAGCAAGTAGGCCAAGTTACAGGAAAAACACCTTACAAATCACTGCAAGGCTAATTAATTATTCATGAGATCCCTGTGCTCACTTACTGGCCACTGCATCAATCATTAATGGCTGGTTAATGACCAATCCAGGTGTGCTACTCTCACAAGAGGATGCCTCACAGAAGTGCATTGTATTAAAGTGCAGTGCTGCACAGATTTTCCTGACAGACTCAATTACCGGTGACACCTTCACAGAAAAAAAAAACCAAAAATGAAAAAACAGAAATTGCGCAAGTGAACAGCACAGCCGAAGCTCTACTTAAAGTACATTCTTAACACATTACACACTGGCCAATCAAGCACACAGCGGGTACCAGAAACTCTACCCCACTCCCGGTAGCATCCATTCAATATGCTGGTGAGGTATTATAAGAGAGAGGGGGGAATGGAGAGAGAAAAATTACAATTACATAAGAACTTACCGTAACAGCAGATCTTTGAGAGAGGTTCCTGCAGTAGGTCATCACACTTAGGACTGCGCTCCCTGGCATCAGAACCGAACAGCATGCTTTTCTAGCAGTGTCTGGCGGGGGACCTCCCACCAGACATCATGTGACGGACGTCAGCATGACCCTATATAGTGGGCAGTCCCCATGCCCACCTTCCAGTTCTCCCGCCGGAGATCCAAGGAGGATAAGACAGGTGAAAGGATGGAATCCTGGAGCCCAGTTCAAAATGACTGAAAGAAAATTCAAAAGAACTGGAGAAAGGAGGAGGGGAAAGGTGACCTACTGCAGGAACCTCTCTCGAAGATCCACTGTTACAGAAAGTTCTTACATAACTGTACTATCTTACTTCGAGAGAGTTCCTGCAGTAGGACATCACATACAGGACTGAATCCCAAACAGTCACTCATAGAGAGACCGAGAGAGTCACGGAAGGAGGAGCACAGAAAGACGGCACAGGACCAGCCTAAGACAGTAGGCCCTGCAAGACAGCAAGGCCAAACCCGGCCCTATGCCTAGAGGCAATGTCCAGACTGTAATGCTTTGTGAAGGTATGGACGGAACTCCAGGCTGCTGCTGCACAGATTTCGGCTGCAGAAACATTCTGCAGGAATGCCGTCGAGGTAGCCATTCCTTTAGTAGAGTGACCTCTGATTTCCCCTTGAAGAGGTTTGTTGTACTTCAGGTAACAGAACTGAATGCAGTTACCTAGCCAGTTACAAAGCCACTCTTTAGAAACTGCCAATCCCAAGGATATGGGGGCGAAGGAGATAAAAAGCTGATCAGATTTTCTGCACTTAGTACGGTGAACGTAGCATCTGAGGGCTCTGTGAACATCCAGAGTGTGAAGGCAATCCTCCCACCTATTCAAATGGTTAGGGTAATAAACCAGGAGTTCAACAGTTTGATTCAACGTGAACTTAGAAACCACCTTAGGAAGAAACTTAGGATTTGTGCGCAGGACCGCCCGGTCCTTGTGAAAAATCAAATATGGTTCCTTGTGCATCAGGGCCTGAAGCTCGGAAATCCTATGAGCAGGAGTAATGGCAACTAAAAATAGCACCTTCCAAGAAAGGTGGCGCATGTCACAGCTCATCGCTGGTTCAAAAGGAGGAAGCGTAAGCTTCACCAAAACAAAATTCAAATCCCAAGGTGGGGTGGGGTTATGAATGGGAGGTTTTAGGTGGAGGATCCCCTTCAAGAAGGTCTGAAAAGATCTCCAACTGAGCTATGGATTTCCCCTCCACCAGCACGTGGTAGGCCGAAATGGCCGACAAGTGGACTTTAAGGGATGAGTACGACAGACCCGAATCAGACAGGTGAAGGAGGTACTCCATGATCTGAGGAGCAGAGCATGTAAAGGGATCTAACTCTCTAGAAGTTGCCCAAATGGAAAAAGCACTTCCATTCCATGGGGTAGGTGGATCTAGTAGATGGTTTTCTGGCTTCCAAGACCTAAGCGACCTTATGAGAGATACCAAAGCAAGCTCTGCTTATGTATGAAGGAGCCATGCATGAAGATGCAATGTCCTGAGTCCTGGATGTACCAGCCTGCCTTGATCCTGAGTCAACAGGTTGTATTTGAGAGGTAAAGAAATTGGGGGTTCCACTGAAAGCTGTTGCAGCAGTGGAAACCAAATTTGCCTCAGCCAGAGAGGAGCCACTAGGATCATTTGAGCACACATTGCCTATAGCTTGAGAAGTACCCTCTGAAGAATGGGAAAGGAGGAAAGCGTACAATAACTTACCTGTCCAACATAGAGACAACGCATCATGCCAAAAAGCTCCAGGCTCTGGAACGAGCGAGCAAAAGCTGTGAAGTTTTGCACTGGATGGTGAGGTGAACAGATTGATTGCTGGGCGACCCCACTTCTGAAATAGAGTGTCTACTACTTCCTGACTTAATTCCCATTCGTGAGCGAGGGATGACAGGGAGGCAGTATAGTGCAGTGGTTTAAGGCTCTGAGCTGCAAACCTGGAGACCTAGGTTTGAATCCCACAGCCCCCACTTGCATACTGTGTGACCCTGAGCAAGTCACTTAACTTCCTTGTGCTCCCAGGTCACACCTGTAAGCAAGCTTTCAGCTTAGTGAGTCTCTCCTGGTAAAAAACAAAAATAAACAAAAAAAAACACAATGTCTGTGTGAGACTGTCCACCAGGACGCTGTGAACGCCTGGAACATGTACTGCTGTGAGAAACAGGTTGTGCTGGACTGCCCAATTCCACACCCGCATCACCTCCCTGCATAGGGGTTACGATTGAGCGCCTCCCTGTTTGTTGATATACCAGACTACCGACATATTGTCTGTCTGGATTAGCAGTGCTCCCTTTGAAAGGATGGTCTGTAGGGCGTACAGTACCGCCCTCATCTCCAGAATGTTGATATGTAATGACATCTTTGTCTGGGACCATGAACCCTGGGTCCGATGGTCCCCCAGGTGTGTTCCCCAACCCAAGCACAAAGCATCCATGGTGAGGGTTCATTGGGGGGGGGGGGACTTCGGAATGAAAGTCCCTTGGACAAATTGAGAGGGTCTAGCCACCATTGCAGATCCCTCTAAACTGCTCTGGCAACCAGAATAGGGTGGTCCAGATTGTCTAAACAATGATCCCATTGGACCCGAAGAGTCCACTGGGATATCCGTATATGCAACCTGGCTAAAGGAACTGTGGAGATAGAGGATGCCATCAGGCCCACCAAGCGTAGCAACGCTTTTGCCAGAAGAGATTTGGATGAGATCACCAGAGTGACCTGCTCCCGGAGAGTCTCCGCTCTGTCTGAGGGAAGAAATGCTCTGCACTGGACCGTATCCAAAACCACCCCTATAAACTATAGGTTCTGAGAGGGGGTTAAAGATGACTTGAGGAAACTGACTGTGATCCCCAGTCAGGGAAAAAAGGTCCAGGGTAACCTAGATCGAGTCCAGAAGGCTGTCCCTGGATGGAGCTGAAATCAGCCAATCGTCCAGGCACAGGAACACCACTATAGCCTGGCAGCGTAAAGCCGCTGCCACCACCACTAGGCACTTGGTAAAAACCCTGGGTCCTGAAGAGAGGCCAAAGGGGAGGGCTATGAACAAAAAGTACTCCCCCTGGAAACGAAATCTCAGGAAACAGCAGTGGCCCAGGAAGACTGGGATATGCAGGTAGGCATCCTCCATATCCAGGGTGCAGAGTCAATGATTCTGCTGTAGCAGGAGCAGAAGGTTCTGAACAGTCAGCATGCAGAAACTCTTGCACTCAACGAAGAGGTTCAGACTGCTGAGGTCCAGGATTGGTCCGAGGCCACCCGTCTTCTCTGGGACCAGGAAGAAGTGGGAGCAGTACCTCTTTCCCATCTAGGCGATAGGCACAGGTTTGATTGTGGTCTTCTGCACCAGAGACCTGATCTTCTTGACCAATGGTGCTTGGTGCGGGGAGTAGTGCAAGCAACCGGTAGAAGAGTCTGAAGGGAGCTCCAGGAACTCAAGCGTGTGTCCTTGAGAGATGAGCTGAAGTACCCAAGCGATCAAGGTGATGTCCTCCCATGCCTCGACATGACGGTTGAAGCTTCTCCCCACTTGCTCCACACTTTGTAGTGGAGGGGAGGGAAGACTGGGCAAGTCAGGAGGTGGGGGGGCAAAGTCTCTCCTGCCCGTCTCTGGGTTCTGGTGGTCAGTGGAGAGAAAAAGGAAGAGCCCGCTGCTCGCCTTTTATTTTGTTTCTTGGGGGCCCGTTTGCTTCCCCTGGTGCTTCGGGTTGCGCCGAAAGGGTTGCTTCTTAGGGGTACGAGCTCTGTACACAGAGCAGACCGATCTAAGGGCCTGACCACTGTCTTGGAGGCCCATGATCAGATCTTTTGTATCCCCTCCAAAAAGGACAGAATCCCTAAAAGGGACGTCCTGAATGGCTGCTTGGACGTCATTTGAAAGGCCTGAAATCCGCAGTCAAGCATGCCTCCTGAGGCTGATGGCCGTAACCAAGAAGTGGGCCACAGCATCCACAGAGTTGTAGGTTGCCCTGAGGGCATGCCTATAAGAGATTTTGGAAAGGTGGAGGTCCTTCACGATCTGTGTCTTCAGGTCTGGGTCCTCCAGGGATGAGATCCTGTCCTCCAACCTGGCCAGTGTGGCTTTTTGATAAGACTCCACATGTGCCACGTAATTGAGCGAGCATAGTGCACAAGTGGCAGAGGAGTAGACCGTTTTCCCGAATTGTTCCTTCTGCCTGGACCCTTTGTCTGGGGGAGGTGTGCTCATGTGCTTGGAATTAGATGAGCGATCATGAGCGGCAGCGATGACTACTGAATCTGCCTTCCGGTGCAAGTCCAGAAAGGGAACTCCTTCAGGGGAGCAGTAAGTCCTGTCTGCCTTTTTGGGGACAGCAGGAATACAGTGTGGCAGTTTCCAAATAGTGGTTGTCAGGTCTTCATGAGGAGCTATCCAGGAAGGAACTGAAATAGGGGTGGCAGCCTCCAAATTAAGGTGCTCTGCCAAGCATTTTCTCATGAGGTCCAGATCCTCGCATTCCAGCCACTTGCCTGCTGGATAATATGGAGGAGTTCCATAATGCAAGGGTCCTCCGGGAGATAGCTCATCAGACTAAGATTCTGATGTATCGACATCTGAATCAGGGCTCCTCACCCTCTGAGACATTCAAAAGTCCGGGAGAGGATCGTGGGCCATTCAGGACGCCTTTAGGGATTCACCCGACATGTACCGTATACTGAGGTGCCGGGACGGGGGCAGGAGTACTATCCTTGGACTAGGGAGCCTACTTTTCAGCTCTGAAAGAGCTGGGACCTCACATCCTTCCACCAAGACTGCATATAGCTTGGAAGTCTGGTTGTGGAGGAGGAGGTGGTTAGCTGGGGGCGAATAAAAAGAAGCTTCTGCACCCGCAAAATGAGGAGGAGGTACCCTTGATAATATGGGTATCCCAGGAAGTGAACCTGGGAATAAAGAGGCATCTACTAGCCCGACGGCGGACGTAGGAATGCCTGATATCCAGCAAAATGTCTGGATGGTAGGTCTTGACCCAAATACCTGGATGGATCAGGGTAAATACCCGATGTCATGACAGTGGACGTTGTGATAGTAGTCATCGGGGTAGGAGACAAAAAGAGTAGAAACATCAGAGTGCCACACATAAGAGTAGCCGATGTGAGCCCCAAAGAAGTCAGACCCTGAGTGAGAGGCCTTTCGATAGGCCCTGATGGATGGGGCTAGCGCAAGGTGCTGGACATTGCTGTTATTGTGAGAAGAGGGGCAGCAGACGTGAGGAGGCCTGACATCAGAGTAGCTGAAAAGGGTGATGATCCCTGGAGGGGGGACCTGAGGGACCGCCATAGAAGCCAGTGAGGAGAGAACAACTTCTAGGCGCCCTTCTTTGTTCTCTGTCCCAGGCGTAGGCTACTGGTCAGGGGAAACCACTGAGTGAGGTGGAGAGGAAGTCCCCGGCCGGGCAGGGCCGGGGGGGGGAAGGCTGACTGAAAGGAGTCAGACCGCTCTGCTGAATGTTGGGTGGTGCGGCGTGAGCCCCCGAAAAGAGAGCAATGCCTGGGCAGTCGACAGAGACAGCCGACTTACCGGGCGAAACAAACAAACGACCGGGCAGTGGAGGATAGGACCCTCGACCGGCTTATCAGTCAGAGGTGGGTGAGCTGTTGGCTGCTTCTAGGCGGGGTCCGACTTATCGGTGGCCAGGCGGGCCCCGGAGGAGGTCTGACTTACCGGCAGGTACCAAGCGATCGCCGGAGGAGCCAGCGGGTGACTTACTGGTGGTGATTGGTTGGAAGATGGCAGCACTGGAGGTTATCCCAGAAGCTGCTTGAATCACCATGAGGGTTGGTGGCGGGGAAAGGGCCTTTGCTGGTCAAAGGCTTGCTGGATGAGGATCAGTCCCAGTCCTCATGATGCTCCTCTTTGTGCCTCTGTCCTCGTTCTTCTTTTGCTTATCGGAAGGAGAAGAAGCAGAGTCCCGGATCTTTTACATTTCCTTCTCCAGGGCAACCATCCTAGATTTGAGAAGATGAGCCTCCAGAGCCTGCTGGCATTGTTTGCGTGTGGCCTGGTTGAAAGGCTGCGATGTCATGGTCCGGGCCTAGACAAAAGAGGCAGAGATGGTGGCTGTCTTTGTGTGGGATTTGCGTCACACACTTGGTGCAATTCTTCTTTGCCTTAAGAGGCAGTGATGGAGAAGACATATACTGTGAATTTCAGACTGAAATTTGCATGAAAATAAGAAAATGGCGATCGCCAAAGGCTGAAGCTACCACAAGGTACTAGCGCTGGTCGACAGCAGGAAAGAACTGGAAGGCAGGCGTGGGGGCCGTCCACTACATAGGGTCACGCTGACGTCCGTCATGTGATATCTGGTGGGCAAGTCCACCGCCAGACACTGCTGGAAAAGCCTGCCATGTAGTTCTGATGTAAGAGGGCGCAGTCCTATATGTGATGACCTACTGCAGGAACCCTCTCAAAGTAAGATCAGACAGTTGTCCCACAGGAGCAGGAGAGAGGGTGGTGCTGCCAAAAACTCAGGGCTTAACCGTCAGGGAAAGAACCTCATTAAAATAGCTAATTTAAGGTCTAACAGACAGCCCCGCCAGGTTTCAGGGACTGGGAACCCAGCGCAAGGACCTCGTGAGGGGTGCCAGTGCTGTAGCAGACGCCGGATCCGGGAGCGCTACTGAAGAGCCAGAGGTGGAGGCTCCATAACAGGATCCCCGTCGGCAGTGGACTCTTGTCCGGGCGACGGTGGGAAGGCCACTTGACGGGCGGAAGCTCGAGGTGCCCCCCCTTCCCCGACGGCAGGTCAGAGTGTGATCTTGCTAGGGCAAAAAGCAAAGGATTGGGTGGTGAGTCTCTGGGGTGAAGAACCCTAGGAGACAACAGGTCGACTTGTCCCTCACTCTGTCTGACATTGGGGGCCAAACTGGAGCCCGATGGGAGAGTGGATGGGTCCTAACGGATGTCGGGGGAGCCGGTGTCTGATACAGAAGATCCGGCCAGGCTAGAGATGGCTAGTAGGCCGCCGCTAGTCTGATCGGCGGAGGCCGCGCGCCCTTTGCTGGAGGTGAGGGGCGTCTTAACGGCAGGACAAGATGAGAAAATTGCCACCTCCAAGGAGGCTACCCCCAGCTGCATGCTCACCTCTGCAGGAGGGAGACAGAGTGGGCCCGGCCCAAAGAGGCGGACGAGGCGCCCGAAAAAGTACTCACAGACGCAGGCCTCTCGTGTGGCAACGGACTCCAGTCCCGGCACTTCTCTTTATTTTTCTTCTTTTTTGGGGCCGGCGATAACGACCTTTCCCTCAGTTTTTGGAGCTCCTTTTCCATAGACACCAAGCGTCGGGTCAGAAGATGGGCCTCGAGGGACTGCTT
Organism: Neoceratodus forsteri; assembly: GCA_016271365.2. Taxonomy (NCBI): domain Eukaryota; kingdom Metazoa; phylum Chordata; order Ceratodontiformes; family Ceratodontidae; genus Neoceratodus; species Neoceratodus forsteri. Next base: position 1,423,417,243 of record CM028129.1, read on the forward strand.
GCGCCTGGTTTTGGTAGCCTGGTTGAAGGCCTGGCAGATGGAACACTCCTGAACATCGTGTTCTGAACCGAGGCAAAGGAGGCAGCGGGAATGGTCATCCCTGTGCGGGATTTGAGCGCCGCACTTAGAGCACTTTTTTTCTGTCTAGAAGACATCAATTTGAAAAAAACTTGGAGAGAAATTTAGATAAGAGGCGAAGAAAACTTCGACAAAATACAACGCGAACGTTGGATTGCTGTTCTTACACGAGCAAATGTTACTAAGGTGACGGCAGGAAAGAACTGGAGAGCGGGCACAGGACTGCCCCTTTTATAGTCGGGCTGACATCATGCCGCCCCAATGTTGGGGGCAGTGCCCGCTGATGATTGCTTTCTACAAGTGTGCCGTACGGACCTGATGCCAGGGGGCGCAGTCCTATATGTGAAGACCTACTGCAGGAACCCTCTCGAAGTACGATCATACTTTACACAATACAAGGCTGCGCACCAGCTCTGGACCTAAAACATAACCATAACTAAAATTAACATATATTGCAATTCCAGGAAAAAATTGCCTTATAATAGCAATAACGACCTCACTAGTGGTCGTTTCCTGGGGATTAATGACCTTGTGGCAGGTGGTACCCCCCTACTCAATCATTAATCCCCAGGAAACAGCCGCCAGTTCAGTCGTTATTGCTTAAGTGATCCCACTGTAAACACTGTTGAGAGTTTAGCTAGCAGGTTAGTCAGTTTGAAAGCCAATGCCCAGCAGGCACAGATCTCTAAATTTAGGGGTGCTCCCTGTCACCTGAAAGCCCCAACCTGCCTCAGCGTCCTACAATCCCTCAACCAAGAACACCAAAGTAGAATACAAATCTTCTAGAGAGCTGCCACTATGCTGCCACTACTGAAACTGGGGTAAATGCTGTCTGGAATGTTTCATTTCCATGGGGTCTATGCGGAGGTCACAGCTTTTGGGGCTGTACCACTATCCCAGTGAGGGAGCAGATTATCAATATGTATTAACTACCTTCCCCATTGACATCATGGAGCAAAAGGGGAAAATGTTTAACCAGGAGAGGCGCACTAAGCCGAAGCTTGTTTCCAGGTGTGACCTGGGAGCACAAGGAAGTGACGTGATGGGGAGGCAGTACAGCGCAGTGGTTTAAGGCTCTGAGCTGCAAATCTGGAGAACTGGGTTTGAATCCTATAGACCCCCTTGCATATACTGTGTGACCCTGAGCAAGTCACAATTTCCCTGTACTCCCAGGTTGTACCTGTAAGCAAGCTTTCAGCTTAGTGTGTCTCACCTGGTTAAACAATTGGGGGGACTTGCTTGCTCAGGGTCACACAGTATGCAAGTGGGGGATGTGGGATTCAGACCCAGGTCTCTGTGAATTATGGGAAACTGATAAAATCAGTGTTTACAGATTTAAAGAGATGGGAACTCCTCCCCCTCTCATTGATGGGGAGGGTGGAGACTATAGGGATGAATATCCTACCACGTTTTGTATTTCTATTTAACACCCTTCCACTACACATTCCAAGTCCTGAATGGAAGAAAATTAATAAAGCCCGTCACCATTTTATTTGGACAGGGAAAATACCAAGGATAGCATGGGACACGTTGATGAGGGCAAAAAAAATGGAAGAGGCCTGAGACTACCCAATTTGAAAATGTATTATCAAATGGCCAATTAGTTCCTTGGGTTGCACACGTGAAAATAAATCCTGATAAGGTTTGGATTGCACAGGAGACGGGTGGGAACCCAGGGATATCACGGGGTATGGATTTTGCAGGTCCCTTAACCCGCTTAAATACACTGAATATTAGCAATCCATGGTTAAAACAAATGTATATAATGTGGGCAGAAGTAAGGAAGAAAGTGGGAATACATTCCCGAATTAACAACAGAACGAAAATTACTCAATGTGCTTCATTTGCCCCACCTAAATTGGATCAAGCATTTGAAGCTTGGAAATGTTGGAGCCTGGTATATTTCGCCCAGCTTATCTATCAAAGGCAGGTAAAAACATTTCAATCGCTTCAACAAGAGTTCGCCATGCCCACCACCTACTTTTTTAGATACTTGCAGATCTCTTCCTTCCTACGGGTGGGAACAAATCTGAGGGATGCCCAGCAGGAACCACATCCCTTGGAATAGAAAATCTGGCAAGCGGTAGATGCTCCAGGTGAGTCACACCTGGTATCAGCTTTGGTATCCACATACAGAGAGGTAACAGACCACATTCCACTGAGGGCACAGTGGGCCTGTGAGAGGGAGATGGGACTGCAAATCGATACACAAACATGGCAAGGGATATGGGAAGGGACATTTCACACATCGGCTTCCAATTCATGGCAGGAGTTTAGATGGAAGATGTTGATCAGATTTTTTAATACACCTTCCAAGACAAAACACTATTAAAAGGGAGCACCAGAGACCTGTTAGAGAGGTTGTGGAGGGAGGGGGACCCCTTACCACATCTTTTGGGAAGGTCCTAAACTTCGTCCTTTTTGGGCTGAAGTGGGACACCACTTTCAGGAAATGTCAGGTATTCAAGCCCAAATAGACTTCCCACTTATGGTGCTGGGGTCATTCCCCAAAGGGAAAAGATCAAATGCCAAGACTTCTTTTATGGAAATCTTACTGGCGGCTGCTGGTAAAGTGATTACTAGAAGATGGTTAGACCCAGAACACCCGACATTTACCGAATGGATAGCTTTAATAAAAGATATACAGTGGCGTGAAAAAGTATTTGCCCCCTTCCTGATTTTCTCTATTATTGCATATTTGTCACACTGGATGTTTTCAGGTCTTTAGACAGAATGTAATATTAGATAAAGGGAACCTGAGTGAACAAATAACACTTGTTTTTTTTATTTCACTTATTTAATGAAAAAAAGTTAACCAACACCAATTGGCACTGTGTGAAAAAGTAATTGCCCCCTTACACTTAATAACTGGTTATGCCACATTTAGCTGCAATGACTGCAACCAAACACTTCCTATAATTCAATATCAGTCTTTCACATCACTGTGGAGGAATTTTAACCCACTCTTCCTCGCAGAACTGCTTTAATTCAGTAACATTTGGTAGGTTTTCAAGCATGAACTGCTCGTTTCAGGTCCTGCCACAGCATCTCTATTGGGTTTAAGTCTGGACTTTGACTAGGCCACTCTAAAACTTTAATTTTACTTCTTTTTAGCCATTCTGATGTGGACTTGCTTTTGTGTTTTGGATCATTGTCTTGCTGCATGACCTAACCACGCTTCAGCTTCAGCTGACGGAAGGATGACTGACATTCTCCTTAAGAATTTTCTGGTACAGAGCAGAATTCATGGTTCCTTTAATTATGGCAAGTCATCCAGGTCCTTAGGCAGCAAAGCGTCCCACACCATCACACTACCACCACCATGTTTGACTGTTGGTATGGTGTTCTTACTGTGGAATGCTGTGTTTGCTTTATGCGAGACATTATGGGATCCATGTTGTCCAAAAGTTTCACTTTGGACTCATCTGTCCATAGAACATTTTCCCAAAAGGCTTGTGGATCATCCAGGTGCTTCTTGGCAAATGAGAGACGAGCATTTATGTTCTTCTTTGGTTAGCAGTGGTTTCCGCCTTGCTACTCTCACATGAAGCCCATTTTGCCCAGTCTCTTTCTGATTGTGGAGTCATGAACACTGACCTTAGCTGAGGCAAGAGAAGCCTGCAGTTCTTTGGATGTTGTTTTAGGATCCTTTGAGACTTCTTGGATGATTTTACACTGCGCCCTTGGAGTAATTTTGGCAGGCGCCACTCCTGGAAGGGTCACTACTGTTCCAAGTGTTCTCCATTTGGAGATTATGGCTCTCACTGTGGTTCGATGGAGTCCCAGAGCCTTAGAAATAGCTTTGTAACCCTTTCCAGACTGATAGAGGGCAACAAAGTGTTTTTCTGATCTTTTCAGGAACTTCCTTTGATCATGGCATAATGTACTTGTTGAATCTTTGTGCTGGCAATGTGACTCTGATGGTAAGGGCCAAAATAAGTGAGGTTTATATTGAGCAGGGCTGGATGTAATCAAGCCTGGCTGTGTTCAATCAGCTGACTCTAATTATCCCTTTAATTGGGCTGATTTAACTAGGGGCAATTACTTTTCACACAGTGCCAGTTGGTGTTGGTTAACTTTTTCATTAAATAAATGAAATAAGTAAAAAAAAAAAAGTGTTATTTGTCCACTCAGGTTCCCTTGATCTAATGTTATATTTTGTCTAAAGACCTGAAAACATCCAGTGTGACAAATATGCAATAATAGAGAAAATCAGGAAGGGGGCAAATACTTTTTCACGCCACTGTAGCAAGGGTGGAAAAGATAACAGCGGAACTATGACTGAGGGGGGATAAATACAATGGTATATGATTGCCTTTCATGCACTTATTGGAAGATGTGGAGGGCGTCTCGATTCTTTCACAACAAGCCTTCCCACAATAAGGTTTTGGGGAGATCAGTATAAATCTAATTAATGCTAGAAGGTATAAAAAAATATCCTCGTTACCCTTACCCTCGGCATCTGGCAGCCTTATACTCCAGACCCTTGTTGATATAAAAAACAAAGAAAAATATGCTAACTTAGCCAAGCTTTGTTTTATTGGTAGTGAGGAGGGAAGGGAGAGGAATTTAACCTCTCTCTTCTCAAGTCTTATCAATTAGTTCCTTACTGGTTACTGATTTATAAAGTTTTATAGTAAGAGATATTTTTATTCTAGATTGATAATAAATGGATTGTTAGATATATAGGTGGATACCCTCATTGGAAAGTGGTAAATAAGAGTCAGTTAGTGACACTAATACTGTTTATGTGGCATGATATAAGAGCTTATCAATAGAATAGTTCAACTTTGAATGTTACAGTCACCAGGGTAGAGGCTGAAGAAAGGGAAAAGGAAACCCAGGTTGCATCTGGAAACGAGCGGTTTATTTCCCGCTCAGTATGCCTATCTGGTTAATCTTGTTAATAAATAAATAAATAAAAGGGGGTAGAATAAGTTAAGCTCCCATAGTAACTGTACCCATATAATTTTTCTGTAACAAAAATGTGCTGTCCAGCTCTTTCACGAATTGTTAACTGAAATGGTTATAATATGGTATTCAACCTAAATAAACTTGAAGTTTCACAAACCCAGGTCTCCGGGTTTGTAGCTCAGTGCCCTAAAACCACAGTGCTATACTGCATCATAGACCACTAAACTCTGGAGTGCTGAATATGTCAGGAATGTGTTTAGATTACGGATGTATTGTATATTATAGTCCTGCACCATTTAAGGGTTAAAGTGAAACCACTTCCACACTCACACCCATTTTAGCCATTGCAAACCAAGGTGGGGGAAGGGACACAAAGTTTGTGTTTTAGACTTAGTGGTCTTTTTAAAAAATTTCTAACACAACAGTGGTACAGTGCATTACCGGCAGTATTTACAAGATAGGAGCATGATCTGTATAAGTAAATGGGGCAGCTGTGTTCTGGTGTTACCATACCAACATAGCACCTTTTTGTCTTTGTTTTTTTTTTTTTGCCAAATAAAAACAAAACTAAACAGAACTTTGTTGATGGTTCAGAAACACATTAACATTCAGAGTTTAAGCCCCCATATTTTTTACTATGCTTTTTTATGTTACCAGTCCTCCACATAAGTTTAAAGAGACCCAAACAGAGTGTTCCTTTATGGAACGTATCTACAATAAATTGAATGAAAATAACAACTGATCCCGAGGCGAGGAGGGGGCATGAGGCTTAAAATAGGCAGTACTGTTTAGCCATTCATCCCTGATCAACAAAAACTAACTAAACCAGAGAAATGTTGGGGGAATTTGCCCAGTGTCATAAAAGTCAAAGGTCACACAGAGGGCTATGACTTCACAGTACCAGTAATGGAATCGCTAAAACTATGCACCTACATCCAAAGTCAGCCTGGGCTCTCAGAAAGGAAAGGCATTTGACAACAAATGAAATTTGAGTAAACTAGTGCAGATACATTATATTAGGAGGAAGTGGGGTTTCATGGTCAGAGCACAGAGTTTGGACTTTCGCCCACTGCCCATAACCTCTAGTATGCATCTGCACCAAGTTACTCATGCATTCTTACGCTCCACTGTATTATATAAACACTAAGCATTACAAATAAAATTTCACCTTCTCCAGCATTTGTTGTCAAAGGCCTTAGGAGGAAGTGGTCCCTTTCCGAGAGTGCAGAGAGACTTCGGATGTGGCTGCTTTACTGCAGGGCTGACTGCCCTCTCATCCTGCACTGACCCTGCACTGCTGATTCGCCGTTTCTACAGTTGAGACTGCTAAGTGTTTATACTGTGCACCTACCAGTCTATACAAACAGAGAGAGATGTGGTAACAACATATATAAGAGAAATACTGTACAGCTGGACTTAAATGAAAAATAGGTTGCTTTGTATTATTTACTGATTTACAGTTGATTTACCCAGAAAAGCACAATTTTAGTGGGTTTCTGCATTTACCCATTTCTGCGACTGGGTGGACTGGAGCACTAGGAGGCCCACAGTGAGTACAGCACTTGCTTCTAGTGGGATTAAAAGCTTTGCTCTTCCTGGTTCCCAACTCTATGCTCTGACTAGGAGACCACACTGCCTCCTAATATAAAGTATGCAATATATTGCTTTTATTTTTGCACTGATAAGAGCATTTCGTCTGTTACGTAGCTGCAAATCCTTTCGGTAAAACTACAAATAACACATCATAATGTAAATACAGGTAGCCCCTTTCCGGCGCCGTCCAAGAGAGGGCCACTACCCCTGCCTGCTATCTAGAATATGGGGCCTAGGCTCCCAATGCTGACCTAAGGGGGTCCTTTCCCAAAAGTTCAAATAAAATGGTAGCACCTCCACCCAGAGTACATTTTAAGTAGGTCTGGATATCTGCAGTACAACTCCCTGGGATGTCGTACCAACCCACCTCCCCAACAGTTACCCCAGGCATGGACTTTACCAAGATTCGAACCTCCCCACATTCAGTTACCACATTTACCTTTTCATCTCATCAATATACAGGCTCTGGATTTTTTTTCTGCTGTAAAACAGTAACTCCAGGGTTTATTTACAGGGGGAGGGTTTAGGATTAGGGTAACAGAATAGAGGTTAAGGCATTTTCAATCTGTATTTCCCAAATCACATTCTCTGATTCATTTCCATGTTTCAATCCATGCAGCCATCATCAGTATCTATCTATCTAGCTATCTGCTGCAGTTGCCCAGCCCAGACCCCCACAGGTCCCAGTCCATTTTTCCTTCAGTCCCTCACTGGGTACCCAGATGGTAGCCGGTGTTGGCGCGCTTACTTGAATTTAACTTTTTACACTCTCCCTTGGCTTTCCCTCCAGCCCTGGGGGGGGGCATACTTAAATGATATGCAGTCCCCAGGTGCAGGGCAATTCCTGCCATTTACTCACAGTTCTGCAGATTCAGTCCAGGGATGGCAGTGTTCCTGGTGTCCTGAGGATTAATGGCACTGGCAAAACCAGGCACAAAACTTGAACAGGGGTACAGAGGCTACAGCTTGCTGTCTCTATCTTCTTGCTCACGGATCTTGCAGCGTGTCCCCTTTGGCCCATTACAGGCCACATTGCAGAGCACGTATGCAAAGCCTACCACCACAGAGGACCCAGATCGCGGAGTGGCCTCACAGTCCAGCTCCCTTGATCAGAGCAGCCTAGTACTCAGGTACATGACCTGTGATCCCCTGCAGCAGCAGTTCCCATTCGATAGGGGTTAGGAAGTTCTCCACCAGGCTCTGGGTGCCAGCAGAAACATTCAGCACATTCTCTTCCACTGTTCTCTTTCTTCCTCTTTACCTGCTACGGTGTGTAGCCACAGTCATCCATTTCTCTCTTGGCTGTACCTCAGGAGCAGGCCACAGGCACTTGCACCAGAAAGCACCTGTCCACCCTTCTGCTTCAACAGTCTCTCAACTTTAACAAGGCCACACTATTCCCTCTGGCTCACACAGATCACCTGCACTCTCACAGTCCGGTTTCTCACTGTGCAGGTACTCAGCATTTCTTTGACTTGAAGAGACTTACTCTTCCTTTTCTCTTTCCTCATCACATTTACATGTTTATCCTCTGTATCTTTTCCACAGGTTCAGACACAACCTTGGTCTTTTCCCCAGGCTTAGACCCAACCTGTGTCCTTTTATTTCAGGCCCTGTCCACACTACGCCTCTGTAACGTTACAGAGTGCCCAAACCGTTACCGCAACGGTTTGCATTTACACCTGTAACGTTACAGAAGGCATTTTCGTAAGCGTTGCTGAAACCACATATGAGGTGGTTTCAACAACGGTTATGAAACCGGTTACGCCTCGGTAATGTTACCGGGCATAGTGTGGACACGTGGCACCAGTCCCCTAGCGCAGTGGAGCTGCACTGTGGGATCGGGTGCCACAGTAACGGTCGCCTGGCTCCCAAAGTGTGGACCGGCAGTGCCGGTCCCGTAACGTATACAGAGGTAATGTGGACACACTGCACCGCTCCCCGGTTGTAATGGTTTCTATCCGTTATGGGGTCTGAGCAGTGCAGTGTGGATGGGGCCTTAGGCTCAGTACACCACCTTTCCCGCTCTGCTTCTTTGGCCTCACCGCTGTGATGCAACTTCAGAACAATGCAGACAATTCACAACCTGCAGCCTTCCCTTTTACTTTTCCTAGCTGCTTCTTTCTTCCAACCTGCAGCCTTCCCTTTTGTCTTACAAGCTGCTTCTTTCCTTTCCCGATGGGGCAGGCCCTCCCTGCCCTGGGGAGAAATTGCTGGCAATCCCCAGGTAGGCCCATCTCTTAGCCCCAATCTCTCCAGGGGCAAGAGTTCCCCCTCCCTCTGGAGGAGCTCTCCCCAAACTGACTCAAGTCCAACTGTCCCTGTTTTATTTGGGAGCCCTTTCCTCGCTCCCCATTGGCTGAAGCCACTGTCCTTAGGCAAAAATTAATATGTATGAGGCTCCTTCGATGCCTCATAGGCTGTTCAAAAAGGCACCTAGATTTTCCTGATATCCCTCATCCCCCAAAAGAGTCTGTTCACAAGCTCCAGAACCTTCCTGGCTAGTCCTGGCTCAGTGGTTGGCTGGCTGGTGTCACATGACTGCAAACATGGTGGCTGGAAGTAAACAGTCCCACAGAGTTATACAGTGTCCCAAAGTTTTAAGCATTCCTGTGGCCAAACTCTCTACTTTTATTATCCCTTTCCCCACATAGCTGTAGCCACTCCTGTGCCCTGCATAGCGACTGCACTCTTGACCCATTTCACTTAACCCCATTTCAGTCGCTGTTGCCGTTTTCACTCAGCCCAGACACTGCCCCAGTGTACTGGCTGCAGTCGGTGGACACTTTATATTTATTTATCCCCCCACGAACTGGCAGCCTTCCTATTCCTTTGCACACCTTTGCTTTTTTTATTTTTTTTATTTTTTCTTGCCTGTCCTAGTGCTACACTTTATTTCCCCCAGCGCTAGACAGGCTCTCCACTCTTCAAAGGGATGCCACCTCAAGAATATTAATGAGGCAGCTCCCAAATGCTCCAGAGCGATTCGCGCTTTTAAAAACGTAACTTTCTCCCAGTTGCCTCTCTCTTTCCTCTAAGATTCCTGGTCCCTCTTTTACCTTGCCCTGGGAACGGGACCACCCGAGAGGCAATCCCAAAACCACATGAATCTGTGCATGCGTGGAGCTTGCTGGCACCACAGTGCCATTCAACAACCAGCTGCTCCACAATACCAGCTCCTCCGGCCCCGCTCTCTCTAGGAAACCAACGTGAGGGCCCGCAGGAGAAGCAAAAACACTGGGGCAATCCAGGAAAATGGGACCCAGGATAAGAAAAGAATGGGGGGGAGTGGACCAAAACCCCTGGGGAAACTAGCCTTTTTCAGGGGCTCACAGGTAAGTCCCCAACAGGGAGGTTACATACACAAGTCAGCAAGCAGTAAATGGTAGTATGTATTTTTGTATTTGTAATTTTTGACCAGAAAAGACACAGTAACCTATGACAGCGTGTTTCTAGGTACATTCGGGTTTGGGTGGGGTCGGGTGGTATGGGCCTTTTTTTTATTGACATGGGGAATGCTGACAGGACACCAAGGAAACGTCTCTACCCTTCATTGATAAATGCCATGGAATCGTTTACTTCCACATGGACAGTGACCAGAGATGGGCAGAAGGAACATTGGTTTTAATGTCTCACCTGAAGAATGGCACTTCAACAGTGCAGCACCTCCCTTGTACTGCACTACAGTCAGTATCAGTTATGGGTTATTACCCCAAGTACCTGGTGTGAGAATAGAACACACAATCTTTCCAATCTTCCAGCCCCAGAGGCAAGTGTGCTACCTACTGAGCCACTGACACTGATAATAGTTGTGAACTGCTGTAAATATTCAGCTCCAAAAATGTTCTTTTCCCATAGAGGGCAAATGTACAAATGATAATTAGGCACATTTAAAGTAAAGCACAATTAAATCAGGATGAATATATGAACCTATCACATGTGGTAGTGCTGAGATCACGAATTCCAACAAAGTTGGATCTCAGAATCACAAAACACAGTAATGTCTAACATTATGCTTTAGTTCAATACAGTCGTAATACTCGGGTCTGCAGAAATCATGCGAGATAAGTGATGACATGTAGTAATGTGTCTACATACTGTCAGCTGCAAAATATATGGCTGGCACAGCGACACCCTTCACTGAACAGACCGCAGAGGCTGAAGCATACACAAGAGCTACTTATCTTTAGTGTTACTATTTCCAGCTATGTAATTTCCTTTATGTAATCAGCACCTCTGCTGTGTCATTACAGAACTACTTCAACCCAACAATCAGGGAGAAAACGAAGCTTAGCGCAGTACTGTAATTATGTAGTGTCCAGGAATACAGCTATAATCTCTACTCACCAATTTAATAATACGATAATCCTATTTTTTTTCTAAAAAGGTACACCATCCCTATTTTAAGACCTACAGTGATATCGAAGTGACAAACTAGATAACTATGAGCAGCAGTAGTAAAACACAGAAACATAGACTTTGATGGCAAATAAGGACTGCTTGGCCCACTCAGTCTGTCCATTTCCCTACCTATTGGATAAACTGCAGATCCTAGTTAACCAATAGCCTACTTCTTCCTACCCCCCCCCAGAATTGCCTCATGTCTATCCCATGTATTCTTGAATTCCCCTACTGTTTTTGACCCCACAACCCCCTCAGGAAGACCGTTCCATGTGTCCACCATCCTCTCTGTGAAAATACTTTCCTCATGCTGCTCCTGAGCCCTCTGCCTTTCAAATTGTGCCCTTGCTCTTGCACACCTCATTTTCTGAAAGATGCTACCCTCTTGGACTTTGTTGATTCCTTGAGGTACTTGAAAGTTTCTATCATGTCCCCATAGCCTTCCTTTCCTCGAGGGCATACATATTAAGCTCCTTTGTTCTCTCTTTGTATGGCTTCTGGTGAAAACCCTGCACCCTTTTAGTTGCGCTTCAACCCCCGGACTGCCTCCATCCTGTCTATGTCTCTTGCGAGATGGGGTCTCCAGAACTGCACGGAGTACTCCAGATGGGGTTTCACCAACTGTCTCTACAGAAGGATAACACCTTCCTGTTTTCTACTGGTGATGCCTCTCCCTATGCACCCCAGTATCCCCCCAGCCCTCCTTACTGCCTTCTCACACTGCTTGCCTAAGGCTGTCTGATATGACTACCCCCAGGTCCCTATCCATTTTTGTTGTAAACTTTATTTAACAGAAAGTTCAGAAGGTTACAATAATTAATTTCACAAAAGCATATTAAATAGAATCATTTGTTCATACATTACAATTGTGTAAGTGCTTGCTAGTATTTGACAGTATCATAAGTCAGAATTAATAAGATTTTTTAGAAAATTCTCACAGATATATCCTGTGCAACTGAAATTAAATAGAAAGAAGTTCCTGTAAACCACTGTGTGCTTGTGTATTTATTCCCCACTCATGATGTACTCTGACTTAACGGCCTGATTTAAAGACCTTATGTCTCTGGGTTTAAGTAGGTAAAAGAAAAAGTACATGGAACACCTCGGACTTGGACAAGTCACCAATGAGCATTATGGAACCCAGATTTTCCCCTACAATAGATCAGAGGGCTGGAAACCCGCCTTGAGACAAGGCTTTATCTAATGGTGACCAGATCTCTTCATACTTTTCCACCTGCCCACGGACTGATTATTGAGTTTTCTCCAGTTTCATACACAATAGTAATGATTTGTTCCAATGGGCAATGGTGGGGGCTGAATCTAGTCTCCAATGTTGAGCAATCACCTGCTTCCCCACCACTACACCCAATTTCTATAGCGGATGATCTTTGGTTAACTTCCTCTGCCCCCAACCCCGGCATGTCCAGAGGATCCATCTCTTCCTTGTCCCAAAAACTCATTCACTGTCAGGTGATCTTTCCTTTGCTGCTTGTGCCCCTAGATTCTGGAATACCCTACCTGCAACCGTCAGATGTACCCCCACCCATCCCATTTTTGTGTTTGCTTGCATGCACACGTAAGAAACACATTGCGTCAGCTTACTTCACAAGCGGGTTGTGGAGGCACGGCAGTGTTGTGATGAACGGCAGCAGTCCGTTCTGGGGCTGGTCTGTTCTGCACCAACAGAAGAGCCTGCTGCAGTTAATGAGCATGCCATTATGCTCAAACGAATTGACCACTGCAATCAGGGGGCGCCTCGTCATGGAACAATCAGCTGTGATGACGGGGCATTCTTGATTGTAGTGGTCAGTGTAAGAGAATGGCCTACTGTTCTGCAGTTCATCTACATACATGAGTTGGGGCCAGCATTGCTCTGTCATCGTGACCCTTGCAAGTAGAAGCAAGAACTTACACAACAGCCCCAATAATGCTACTAGCATTTGCAGCCTGCGAAGCAAGCACCGACCTAGCCCTGCTGGTAGCAACAGCCCGAACCCACGGTACTGACCGTATACAAAATGTAAGCCTCCTACAATTCATGCCCCCTCCCCAATTAATTTGCCAAAGGGGTAGCCCAGTCTCCGTCAGTACCATACCCCCCCCCCATCTGTTGTGTGCCGAGGGGTGCCCAATCCCCCTTGGCTCATGCGCCCGTCCCCCCAACATTCTGACAGTGGGGTGATCAATCCTCGCTGGCTACAGACCCCCCCTAAAGAAACATTCAAGTGGCACGCTAGAGCCCACCCCAGCTGCCAGTGTCTGCAAATGCAGAAACCTTTCGCATTGTTTTTTTTTTTTCCTGTAAAGAAAAATAGTCCACCATCGAGTCCGTTCCCCTCATCCAACCTGGGCTCACCCTCTGTGCACTTACCTCCCCCACACCCCCTCACCTCATACTTACCTCCGGAGCTCAGCATGACGATCTTCGGTGGATTGGGAACACGTCTGCACTCTTCAAACCAACCGTGAACTGAAGAAATTCTGGAAAGCTGTATAATGGCATAAATGTTTTTTTTTTTTTCAACTTATGTGGATATCTCGGTCATTTTTCCAAATTTGTGCACCAAATTTTCAACATGGGGTTCTTGGGACCCCATCTCATGAATTCAGTTACTGTCATCTGGTTATTTGGTCCCAAAAAGCGATTTCATGGTCACTACGCGGAATCACCTTTCGGGGCCGATTAACAAAACGACAGTGTCACTGTTCATGAGGTGGGCTCTCAAAAAGCATATGTTGCAAATTTGGTGAAAAAGTTCAAAAAAATGACTGTTACTACCATGCTTTGCGCAGTTTCCACGCACACTCGTAAGTTCACGAATTTCTAATATTTTTACTCCAGATTTTCAACACCTGCATTTTTTTCACACCTCCTTATGAACTGTACAGCTGTACTTTTTCACATCCTGGCAGAAATGTGTTTTCACATTTCCAGTGTAGAATAGCACGCTTGCTGTCGGAAATCAGTGTTCAGCACAGATTAAGAAAATCACAGTGACACTGTTCATGAGCAGAGGTCCTAAAATACCTATGTTGAAAATCTGGTGTAAAAAGTCCCCCAAATAATTTCATTACAGGTGGGCACTGAGCAGTTTCTACGCACGCTCGTAACTCCACCAATTTTTTGTTACATTTTCACTCCAGATTTTCAACATTACCATTTTTTTTACACCACCTCATGAACAGTACAGCTGTCATTTTTCACATCCTGTTTGAAATGTGTTTTCACACCTGTGGCGCCAAATGGCGCAGTCGCTGTGCAAAATTACCTTTCCGCTCACGAACTGATAGTGTCACTGATCATGCAGCGCAGTCGTGAAAATACCAAGATTCGCCTAGGGCGTTAGGGTTTCTGACCATAAAGCCCTACTCTTTAAGGACTGACAGGTGTCAGTGGTGTGACTTAGGATTGTCGACAGTAATGCTCATGCCCTGGTGCTCACGGTACTCATTCCACCCCACCCCGCAGACAGTGGCAGGCATCATGGTGTGCCTTTGACTCTTCGGCCCCAAAGTTCACCCCATTCTCCTTTGCTACGCCCATTTCAGTGCATTTCCTTATGGGATGGGGTGAGTGTAAAGCCCAAACACCCCAAGGCAAACCTCAGCACTTGCTGGTGTCTGCAGGGTAGGGTGAGGTGAAATGGCGTGAGCGTTAAGGGTGACGACCCACAGGCACACCCTAAAACCTGCCCATCTCTGCAGGGTGGGGATGGGGTTGGTGTCAGTTCAATACTTCACTGCCATTTCTATTCTGCATCTAACTCCTGCACTTTCAATGCTAATACCAGAAAGCAAACATTCGGCACATCTTATTGACCTGGAAGGAGACGACTACTTTATTCAGCTGTGAGCTGTGTGGAAAATTCTATATTGCACTTGACATCAGCAACAACATGCATTTTTGCTCAATTCTGTGGGAGGTGAAACTAACTACCCTTGGTAACTGCTTTTTATTTACATATTTATTTAGTGTTTAACCAAAAAGGGGCTTGCAAACTCTGTTTATCTTTTGAGTAACTTCAGAAGGATTTAAATACTGCATTTGGGTTGACCCTTGGAGGTAGCTAGACTGTCCACTAGGATTTTCTGACAGTTAAACTATTTTTAAATATATTGCAGGTGGCTGAGGAGTTGAATAAGGAGCTTGAAAACTCTGCTTATCTTGGAAGTAACTTCATAAGGGTTTAAATACTGCATTTGGTTGTCCCTTGGGGGTAGCTGGTATGACTACTAGGATTTGGGGACAGAAACTATTTTTAAATAATTTACTGGTGCACAGGACTTTGTGATAGTTAAACTATTTTTAAATAAGTTACTGGAGGTTAGTTGAATTACTATAAAGGGCAGTAGTCACCAAGGTGGTGGAGCAGTGGTGTATTTGATTGTTTCTAACAGTCACCAGTGGTTGTGGACTACCCACCCTCCCTTCCCCACACACCCCCAGGCGTGGCATTTCTTTTATAGCCAAAGTTCTGGCATCACTTCCTCAACAGGTCTTGGGGCAGAACTGTCATATTCTTAATAACCCAGCACAGTGCACAAAGGGTAAGTACACACCACAAAAACAAAAAAAAATGTATATATACTGTATATTACATATTGTATATTATAAGGGAGAGGGACATGTGGGGAGTGGTGCAATGCACTGGCTGTGGGGCAGACGTTTTCCGGGAGACATTCTGCAAACTGCGTTGCTGTCCTATTTGCAGGCAACTATCAGCTCTGAGGGAGGAGGCTGCCCACCTCCAGGCTGAACTGGCAAGAACTAAGGAGGCCTCCCTCACCCAAAGAGCACCACTGCCACAACCACTGCCTCAGAGGTTGCCAAGTATGAAGAGCAGTTGGACCATAGTGGGTTCTGGGAGGGCGCGGGTGGTGGAACAGAGGCGAAGCTCCCTAGTTGTACTGCTACACAAATCATACACCAGTCTGGCAGAGCAAGGTTCCTCTATGACGGCAACCTCAGTGGAGACCAAGAAGAATGCTGAGGACATCCACAAGGGAGACCCACAAAAGGGTGGCAAGGGACCCCACAGGGGAAGGAAACAGCTTCTCATAGGGGACTCAATTGTTAGGGGGGTAGACCTGGGGAAGGGAGAGGAGGGGGGAGTAAGGTGCCTGCCTGGCGCCATGGCTTGGAGGGACAAGAAGCGAATCCTCAGGATTGCAGAAGCAGCATCACAGGAGAGGGAACTAGATATCATTGTCCACCCTGGGACAAATGACCTAGCTAGGCATGGGATCAGTACAGTGCAGGATGAATTTGTGGAGTTGGGGAGGGGCCTCAGACAGGTAGCAAGCACAGTTACCTTCTCAGAGGTGCTGCCAGTGCATGGCAGGGTTGAGGCTAGGGTACTGCACACCATGCAGTTTAATGAACGGTTGCAAAACTGGTGCAGAGCACAGGGCTTTGGCTTCACTGGGGACTGGGGGTACACCTGGAGAGATGAAGGTCTATACTGGCACGATGGTCTGCATTTGTCCACGAAGGGAACCAAGCTCCTAAGTGACAGGTTTAAATGCTTACTTGGCAAGCTTTTAAACTAGCCAAGGGGGGAGGTGTTGAAAAGAGGCAGGAAATTTCAAGCCTCCCCTCCACAAAACATTGCAGGTAGTAAGGTTAACACTGAGGTACAGATCTCAACAGAGGGCAGGACAGGGGTAAATGGAAAAAGAGACAAGGGCAAAAAAAGCAGGGATGGGTGAAAAAAGGATAAAGCCAACATTAAGTGGAGGGCAATGAGCACCAATGCCCGTAGTCTGGGAAACAAGCTTCCTGAGCTAGTAGCCTTGATGGAAGATGAACAATTGGATATTGTGGCAGTCACGGAAACATGGTACACAGAGAACCATGACTGGGATGTCAACATACCGGGGTACACAGCCTACAGAAGGCACAGGGAGGGTAAAAGAGGAGGTGGAGTAGCTCTATACATAAGGGAAGAGATCAAAGCTACAGAACTAAAAAGTAAAGGGGGAGGACAAGAGGCACTCTGGGTCACCTTGGAGACAGGGAATGGCATCACAATCTGCACAGGGGTTGTATACAGACCCCCCATCTCAAGGGGAGGAAATGGACAAGAAAATGATAGAGGACATTCTCAAAATGGCTGAAAAAGAGGAGATACTGTTAATGGGGGACCTGAATATGCCAGATGTTAACTGGATGACATGTACTGCAGCCACATCCAAGAGTAGGGTCATTCTCGTTGCCCTGCAGGGGGCAGGCCTTAGACAGCTAGTGTTGGAACCCACTCGGGAGGGAGCAATACTAGACCTGATACTCTCAAATGGAGAGAGGATCACAAATTTAGAAGTCAGTAGACATCTGGGAACAAGCGACTATTGCACAGTGTGCTTCACAATAAGCACAACCATGGAGACAAGCCATACAAAAACAAGGGTACTGGACTTTAGAAGGATTGACTTTGGCAAAATAGGTGAATACCTGAGGAATGCACTAGCAAATGGCCAAAAAAGGAGGGGTGGAAGAACAATGGAGAAAAATCAAAACTGCCATCATAGAGGCAACAAGCCTTTGTGTGAAACAACTAAAGAAAACAAAGTGTAGTAAAAAACCACTATGGTTCTCAAAAGAGGTGGCAAGGAAGGTTAAGGAGAAAAAGGCTGCATTCAAAAAAGTATAAGGAATCACAGAAGGAACACGACAGGGAACTATATCAATTAAAGCAGAAAGAAGTGGGGGAAGGCAGTCAGAATAGCAAAGGCCTAAACCGAGGAAAAAATAGCCAACTCAGTTAAGAAGGGGGATAAAACCTTTTATAGGTACATTAGGGAGCATAGAAAGGTAAGGGAAGAATAGTGAAGATCAATAAAGGGGAGGGGAAGTGGGCAGAGGGAGACAGTGAAAAGACAGATACTGAATGAATACTTTTGCTCAGTACCCACAAAAGGAGACGAGGAGGAGTTACCTAAACTAGACAATAGAAGCACTCGGTGGGGTGGGGGGGGGGTTGACACCAGTCCATTTACAGAAGAAAGAGTCCTGAAAGAACTCCTAAAATTCAAGGTGGACAAAGCAATGGGGCCTGACGGGATTCACCCCAGAATCCTAAAAGAACTAACGGAGGACCTAGTGACACCACTGACCACACTTTTTAACAAATCATGGGAGGATGGGGTGGTACCTGAGGACTAGAGGAGGGCAGATGTGATTCCCATTCACAAAAGTGGGAGCAAGGCAGAAGCAGGAAACTACAGACCTGCAAGTTTGACCTCAGTGGTAGGGAAAATGATGGAATCACTTCGGAAAGAAAGAATTCTTGAGTACATAGAGGCCGGTGGGGTACAGGACCCAAAGCAGCATGGATTTACAGCAGGAAGGTCATGTCAGACAAATCTAATTGATTTCTTTGACTGGGTGACCAAAGTAATAGACTAGGGAGGGGCCGTGGATATGGCTTACCTAGACTTTAGCAAGGCATTTGACATAGTCCCGCACAAAAGATTAATAATCAAGTTAGCCAGCCTGGGTGTGGGTCCCAGGGTGGCAGCCTGGGTAGCAAACTGGCTGCACAACAGGACGCAGAAGGTAATAGTGAATGGAACACATTCCGAAGGAAGTGAGGTTACTAGTGGAGTACCTCTGGGCTCAGTAGTGGGTCCAGTCCTCTTTAACATCTTTATAGGTGACATTGCAGACGGTCTGGAGGAAAAGGTATGCCTCTTTGCAGATGACACAAAGATCTGTAACAGAGTTGATACACAAGGGTGGGTAGAAAGGATGAGAAGGGACTTGGCAAGGTTGGAGGAATGGTCAGACACACGGCAACTTAGATTCAATGCAAAGAAGTGCAAAGTAATAGACGTGGGAAACAAAAAACCCAGGAGAAGAGTACACAATAGCAGGGGAGGTACTAACGACAACAAAAATGGAAAGAGACCTGGGGTTAGTCATATCAGATGACCTAAAGGTGGGTAAGCAATGTGAGAAGTCACTAAGGAGAGTCAGGGGGATACTGGGATGCATAGTAAGGGGCATCTCAAGTAGAAAAAGGGAAGTGGTTATCCCTCTGTACAGAGAGTTGGAGACCCCATCTGGAGTACTGTGTGCAGTTTTGGAGACCTCATCTACATAAGGACATAGACAGGATGGAAGCAGTCCAGAAGAGGGCAACTAAAATGGTGCAGGGTCTGCATCAGAAACCATATGAAGAGAGACAGAGAGCTTAATATGTATACTCCTGATGAAAGGAGGGACGGGGGGGGGACATGATAGAAACTTTCAAGTGCCTCAAGAGAATCAACAAAGTCCAGGAGGGTAGCATCTTTCAGAAAAAGAGATGTGTAAGAACAAGGGGGCACAATTTAAAGATAGATGGGGGAAGGCTCAGGGGTAATGTGAGGAAATTTGTTTTTTCACGGAGAGAGTGGTGGATACATGAAACCGCCTTCCTGGGGAGGTTGTTGGGTCTAAAACAGTGGGGGAATTCAAACATGCATGGGACAGACATAAGGCAATTATGGTGGGGGGGTGGCAGGAAGTAGGCTGTTGGTTAACTAGAATCTGCAGCTTATCCAGTAGGTAGGGAAATGGGCAGACTGGGTGGGCCAAGTGGTCCTTATCTGCCGTCAAAGTCTATGTTTCTATGTTTGTTAGGAGCTCCCTCTGGTTGCACCTGAAGTCTGCCTCAGCCTGTAACTGTTCCAAGGCTGCTTGATATCCCCTAACCCCACTTGGACCCCGTCGTGCACTCTCTACTTTCCTGGTTCCCCTACCCCCTCGGAGCTCTAGTAAGGGGAATTATCTACCCTGCATGCCTTTCACCTCAGCACTTACCATCCTCAAAATCAGACAAATTGCACTTGTATTATTTCCACGAAATGTAACTATTGTTTGCTTGTTCTTACCCTTGATGTATATGCTTATCTGTTCATCCTGTACCCGTTTATTTGCATCATCCTGCTCACTGCTTGTATTTCACATTGTTATAATTCCCTTGCACTGTTCTGTAAAACATGCTTTTATAATCTCCCGGGTCGTACCTGAAAATAGGCATTCCTTGTCTAGTGTGCTTACCCGGTAAACAAAAGCTAATAAATAAATAATGAGGTGTTTAGTGCCTTTGCTAACGACGATAAAATACCTCTCCAAAAAAAAACTATTTTTGGACATCCCCAGATCATATGATAAAAAGAGCCCTCCTGGGTGAGACACTTGGGACATAAATTAAATTCTGTGAGATTAATTTTGTGAGCCAGTACCAGGGTAAAATAGATCTGTAACAAAACATCATACTATATGGCCCGCAACCTATTATTCACTGAACATTTAAGAATGTTCTTTAAAATCAGGTTCCAGTCTCCGCCGGTCAAGCTCTCTGAGAAAAGGTCTGCCTCCCATCTTCCCTCACTCTGGCGAAAGGATCAGAAAGAGCCCTGAGGAGTCATTTATAACATCTACTAGGGGCCTTAGATGTTCTTGCTCTGGTGGTGGCCATAAACAGTTCTTCAAGGCGAAAGCGAGAGAAGTCTGTCCGTTCCAGGTGATTGTTAAACCAGGCCTCCACCCTCGCCTTTAATTTAAGATAAAGGAAGTAGTGGGATGCATTTAGACCATATCTGTCTGGACAATTCTGGGAAATCCCTCACCCTCCCAGAGCCCACCATTTGGCTCAACATGAAGAGGCCTTTCGCTTGCCACTGGGCCAGTCCCCGACTCACTGCATCCAGGGTTCCCTGCCTCTCCTCCAGCAAGGGTTGGAATGTAGCATCCAGCGACAGGGAGGCCTGATGTCATATCAACTTATGTGCCACCCTCCATGCTTTCCACGTGGATCTTGTAAATTGGTTATTTATTTTTTGAGGTTCCATTTCCCCAAGTGTCCCCACCAGAACCTCATGATAGAAAAAGAGGGTTGATGGGCTTTCCAGCTTCACCCAGGCAGGAGTCTGGTTCCCATTCTTAAATAGGTCCCCTATGAAGGACTGTTAAGAGGCCACGTAATATAGGTAAATGTTTGGGAGGGCCAGGTCCCCCTTCTTCACAGGGTGCCAGAGTATTTATTTTTTTTTTTATCCTGGGACGTTTTCCTTGCCACAAGAGCTGGGTTACAGCTCCCTCTATTCACTTAATATACTTATTGAGAATGTGGGCTGGGAGGGTCTGAAAAAGATAGAGGCATTGGTGCAAAATACTCATCTTTATGAGATTTAGCCTACCCAGTATAGTTAGGGGGAGGGCTTTCTATTTAGTACAGTCCTCTTTAACCTTCGTAATTACTGGGGTACAATTTAATTCAGCAATTTGTGAGAGTTTACTGGGAAGGCGGACACGCAGATACTTAACTTTTGAGGGGACAATTGTGGTCCTGTGACCTGTATTGGCCCCCTCTGGTTTCCCAATGGCAGACACTCACCGCATTTTTGTTGTTTTTAATACCCCTCATTGTGTACTCATCCCCTGGATTTTTGTTTCCCAGGCGCATTACTTTGCACTGAATCTAAGCTGTCATACTTTTGACAATTCCTAGCATTCCTCCAACCTTGCCAAGTCCCTTTCTCATCCTTTCCACCCCCCAACCCCGTGGATCAACCCTGTCGCATATCTTTGTGTTGTCTGCAAAGAGGCATGTGTTTCCTTCCATTCCCTCTGCAATGTCGCCTATAAAGACATTAAAGAGGATCGGTCCCAGTACTAAACCCTGCGGCAGCCCACTAATAACCCCCCTTTCTTTGGAGTGGACTCTGTTTACTATTACCCTCTGCGTCCTGTTGTCTAGCCAATGTTTTACCCAGGTTACCACCCTGGGACCCACTCCCAGGCTGGCTAACTTGTTTATTAGTCTTTTGTGTGGGACTGTGTCAAATGCCTTGCTAACGCCTAGGTAGGCAATGTCCACAGCCCCTCCCTGGTCTACTACGTTGGTCACACAGACAAAAGAAATCTCTTGATTTGTCTGACATGACCGTCCCACTGTGAATCCATGCTGCCTTGGGTCCTGTGCCCCGCTGACCTCTAGATACTCAAGAATTCTTTCTTTCAGAAGTGATTCCATCATTTTCCCCTACCACTGAGGTCAAACTAACAGGTCTGTAGTTTCCTGCCTCTTCCTTGCTTCCACTTTTGTGAATGGGAATCACATCCACCCTTCTCTAGTCCTCAGGTACCACATCATCCTCCCATGATTTGTTAAAAAATGAAGTTAGCAGTTAGTTGACAAAAAATTGATCATAGTTTATTTTTTAGCAAAAATGCATTTCTGACATCCTTAGATTCGTCCTTAATGTAAAGTTAGTTTTCTCAGATATTTTTAAAACAGTGTTTACAGCTAATTTTGTAATGAACGGCTCATGCTGTTAAAGACTGCCACCACTTCCAGTTTGTAAAAATCTCTTCTGCTGAAGTTGCCTATTGAATGTGCATACTTGATTTATAATGCGGATGTATTAGGATGGTGGTATCGCATGTTTCTGATGGTAAACAGCACTGCAGTGTGCCAAGATATGAGGGTTACTCACCTGTAACCGTAGTTCTAGGAGTGGTATATGGTGCACATCCACACTTAGGCAGTCTTCCTTCCCCTTTAATTCCACCGGAACGTCTTCAAGCTAAGGTCCTTCCACCCACCCGGGTGATATCTTCCTCAACACTGCCCCGAGACGTCAGATCTTGCACGCTGGAAGCAGGAATTTGTGTACCACTTGCCAGGGGAGATCGGTGGGTTGTATGGATGCGCACTATATACCACTCCTACAAAGAACAGCTACAGTGCCTTCAGAAAGTATTCACCCCCCTTGCATTTTGTCACATTTTGTGATGTTGCAAACTCAAATTAAAATACATTTATATGGGATTTTGTCACATATCTACATAAATTACTCTACAATGTCAAAGTGGAATGAAACTTCTGGAATTTTTTGTACATGTAATTTAAAATAAAAACATGAAATGTCTTGATTTGATAAGTATTCACCCCCTTTGCTATGATACTCCAAATTGAGCTCAGGTGCATCCAATTTCCTTGTGAGATCACTCTAAAACTGGAATGGAGTCCACCTGTGGTCAGTTCAAATGGTTGACATGATTTCAGAGGAAATACACCTGTTTATACAAGGTCCCAGTGTTGACAGTGCATGTCAGAGCAGAAACTCTACCATGAAGACCAAGGAGCTGTCTGTAGAACTTCGTGATAGAATTGTGAGGAGGCATTAATCTGGGGAGGGGTATAAAAACATTTCTAGGGTGTTGAAAGTTCCCAGGAGCACAGTCAAGTCCATCCTTAGGAAATGGAAAGATTACGGAACCACCCAGACTCTTCCTAGAGCAGGCCGTCCTCCCAAACTGAGCAACCGTCAAGAAGGACCTTGGTCAGGGAAGTGACCAAGAACACAATGACTACCCTGACAGAACTACAGAGTTCCATGGCTGAGATGGAGAACCTGTCCAGAGGACAACAATCTCTGTAGCACTTCACAGATGTAGCCTCTATGGGGAAGTGGCTAGATGGAAGCCACTCCTGAGAAAAGGCCACATAATAGCATGCCTGGAGTTTGCAAGAAGGCACATGGCAGACTCTGAAACCATGTGGCAAAAGATTCTCCGGTCTGATGAAACAAAAACTGAACTCTTTGGCCTGAATGCAAAGCGCTATGCCTGGTGCAAACCGAACACAGCTCATCACCCGTGTAACACCATCCCTACCATGAAGCATGGTGGTGGCAGCATCAAGTTATGGGGATGCTTTTCAGCGGCAGAGACTGGGGCACTTGTCAGGAAAGAAGGAACAATGAATGGAGCCAAATACAGGTACATCCTTGAGAAGAACCTGCATCAGTCTGCAACAGACCTTGGACTGGGGCGAAGATTTATGTTCCAACAGGACAACGACCCCAAGCATACAGCCAAAGCAACACTGGAGTGGCTTCAGAACAAGAAAGTGAATGTCCTTGAGTGGCCCAGCCAAAGCCCAGACTTGAATCCCATTGAGAATCTGTGGAAAGACTTAAAGATTGCGGTTCACCGATGCTCCCCATCCAACTTGACAGAGCTTGAGCAAATCTGCAAGGAAGAATGGGCAAAAATCCCAAATCCAGATGTGCAAAGCTGATACAGACATACCCAAGAAGACTCAAAGCTGTAATTGCTGCCAAAGGCGGTTCTACAAAGTATTGACTCAGGGGGGTGAATACTTAAATAAACAAGATATTTCAGTTTTTAATGTTTCATAAATTTTTGTTACACAATAAAAATATTTTTGACTCTCTAAATTGTTGAGTATGCTGAGTGAATCAAGGGGGGAAAAAATCATTTCAATGCATTAAATATTCTGGTAGCAACACAACAAAATGTGACAAAATCCAAGGGGGGTGAATACTTTCTGAAGGCACTGTACGTAAGGACTTACTGTAACAGTAGATCTTTGAGGGGATCTCAGTCATCAGTAACACCGTAGGAACTTCACCGTTAGTGAAGGGGAATCCACACAAAGATTTTCAGCAGTACAACTGGGGTCTCCCACACCAGACGTCCGCTGATGTCATCAACCCTATAAAAGTGTTGGCAACCCTGCTCCCTTCTCAGTTCTTTCCCGCGGAGACGAAGGGAGCATAACTCTAGCCATGGGGGACTGAGGAGAGAGACAGAGAGAAAAGTGCCCAGACCTATGTGAAAGGCTGGATATATCAGACAGCCAGTTCCTAGACAGGAGCCCCAAGAAGGGAGATGTGGGAGGGAAAGCATACCTGATGACTGAGATCCCCTAGGAGATCTACTGTTATGGTAAGTTCTTATGTAATTGTTCTTTCTTCTTAGAGGGTATCTCAGACATCAGTTAACACTGTAGGAACGAGTCACAAGCAGTTACAGGTGCATACAGACAGTCTGGGTAGAGGGCTCACCATAAATTTAACACAGGAGGCCCTGCAGCACAGCTCTCCCAAAACCTGCACAGGCTCTTGAGACAATATCCTTACTGTAGTGCTTGGTGAAAGTATGGACAGTACTCCAGGTGGCAGCCACACAACTGTCAGCAGCTGAGACCCCTCTGAAAAAGGCCACAGAGGTAGCCGTGCCCCTGTGGAATGAGCTTTGACAGCACCAGACAATTCTTTGCCGTACTTACTGTAGCAGAAAAAAATGCTATTTGCCAACCATTTGGATTAGCATTGCTTAGAAACTGAAATGCCCTCTCCACCTGGGGCGAAGGAAACAAACAGTTGCTTCGACTTTCTACATTCCTTGGTATGAAGCAGATAATGCTTCAAAGTTCTGTGCACATCTAATGTATGGAGCAGTGCTTCCCCTGGATTGGCACGCTTGTGAAAATAAACAGGAAGGTGGATAAACTGGCTGAGTGTAAACTCTGAGACCACCTTAGGAAGAAACGTGGAATTTGGGCGCAAAGACACCCTGTCTTTTTGAAAAATCAAATAAGGCTCCTCACACCAGAGGGCCTGAAGCTCTGAAATTCTTCGAGCAGAAGTAATGGCAACTAAAAATAACACTTTCCAAGAAAGAAAGCGTAAATTGCAAGTCGCAGCTGGTTCAAAGAGAGACAGGGCCAGCTTCTCCAAAACAAAATTTAAGTCCCAAGTGGGGACAGGAGAACAGATTGTGGGTTTCAGATACAGGATGCCCCTTAAAAAGGTACAGAAGACATCCAGCGGAGCAATTGTGCAGGTCACCCAGAGGCTCATAAATTGCAGAGATAGCCGAAAGGAGCACCTTGAGGGAGGAATACTGCAGACCTGAGTCAGAGAGAGAGATATCAGGTATTCCAGGATAAGGGTCTAAACTATGCTTGGTAGCCCATAACCGCTTTCACTTCATGGCATATGTGGCTTGAGTGGAAGGCTCTCATTAGAGACCCCGATCCTGGCGATAGCTATGTCCTCAGGAGCCAGGCATGCAGATGGAGGGATCTGAGGTTGGGGTGGACCAGGATCCCCTGAGCCTGGGTCAGCAGATTCCTGCAGAGAGGGAGAAGGACCGGAGGATCCTCTGCCATCTGCTGAAGCAGAGGGAACCAAATCAGTTGGGGCCAGAATGGAGCCACCAGGATCATGCTGGCCCCCTCTATCAGCAGCTTGATTAGCACCCTCGAAATTAGATGAAACAGAGGGAAGGCATAAAGAAACCTTCTACTCCAGAAGAGGGACAACGTGTCTCGCCGGAAAATTCCAGGCCCTGGATCTAACAAGAAGAAATTGGGCAGTTTTTCACTGAGTGACGAAGCAAAATGGTCCAGCTCTGGATGACCCCATCTGTCAAACAAGTCTTCTGTGATGGATGAGAGAAGCTCCCATTTGTGCATGCTGGACTGAGTTCTACGGAGACTGTCCTTCAAGAGTGTTTAGAATGCCTAGCATGTTGACTGCAGCGAATATCAGACTGTGACCCAACGCCCAGTACCACACTCTCATGGCCTCCCTGCAAAGGGGAGTACAAGCGAGTCCCCCCCTACTTGCTGATATAGTAAACTACGCTGAGATTGTCTGACTGCACCAGCAGTTGACCCCGAGCAAATTGCTCCTGAAAGCGCTGCATGACGTAGAGCACCGCCTTCATCTCTAGCACACCGATATGCAGGGAGGCTTCCCACTGGGACCAAGAACCCTGGGTCTGGAAAGGACCCAGGTGCGCTCCCCAGCCCAGACCTGAAGCATCCAGGGTTAGTATCTGTTGCAGGGATGAGATCTGGAATGGGGTGCCTTGAAGCAGACACAAGGGGTCCATCGACCACAGCAGCACCTTGCGTACTGGGGAGGCGACAAGGACTGGCTGATCTAACTCGTCCGTGCACTGGTCCCACTGTACCCAGAGGGGTCCACTGGAGGGTGCACATATGAAGTCTGGCTAGTGGAACAGTAGGTATGGTGGCTGCCATTAGGCCCAATAGTCCGAGGTATACACTAGCAGGAATGTAGCAACTTTGGGCGACTTCCGGAGCCTGAGCTATGAGGCACTCCACCCTGTTTTGGAGCAGGAAGGTCTTTCCCTGTGCAGTGTCCAGTACCGCCCCATTATACTGCAACCATTGTGAAGGTACCAGAACCGACTTGGGCAGACTGATAGTGATGCCCAGGGAGTGGAAGAGGTGGAGAGTTAACTCCAGAGACAGCAAAAGCTGTTCCCTGGACGGTGCCCTTTAGGAGTCAGTCCAGATAAGGGAAGACATACAGTCCCTCCCTTCTGACAGCTGCTGAGATTGCTATTAAGCACTTGGTAAGACTCATGGCACAGAGGAGAGACACAGAAGTTGACGGCAGATAAGGACCACAAGGCCCATCCAGTCTGCCCATTTATTTTTTCTACCTTATGAATGTGCCATTGGCTTTTGCTCTGTCAATGGCCTATCTATTCATACTCCTCTCCATTGCTCCCTTATGCCTATCCCATGCCTGTTTGAAGCCCTGCATTGTTTTCATATCCACCACTTCTTGAGGTAGGCCACTCCATGCATCCACCACCCTTTATGTGAAATAGAACTTCCTCACGTTATCCCTTAATCAGCCTCCCTCTAGTCTCATGCTGTGTCCTCTTGTCCTGCTATTTTTCTTATAATGAAACATGTTAGACTCTTTCATCTTGTTAATGCCCTTAAGGTGTTTGAATGTTTTGATCATATCACCTATCTCCCTCCTCTGCTCTAGGGTATACATACTGAGCTCCATTAATCTGTCCTCAAATGTTTTCTGATGCAATCCCTGCACCATTTTGGTTGTCCTTCTCTGGACTGCCTCAGTTTGGTTAATGTCCTTGTGAAGGTGTGGCCTCCAGTACTGCACACGCAATACTCCAGATGGGGTCTAACTAGTCGTCTTGTAAAGAGGGATTATTACCTCCCTCTTACGACTTGTGATACCCCTACTAATACACCCCAACATCCCTTTAGCCTTACCTACTGCTTTAGTGGTCTGCTTGGAAGATTTCAGGTCATCTGTGATGATGATGCCCAAGTCTCTTTCTTCCCTTGTGACTGCCAGCAACTCCCCTCCCAGCCTACAGGTGGCTTTCAGGGTTTCTCTTCTCTATGTGCATGATCTTGCACTTCTTTGCATTAAATCTCAGTTGTCACTCTTCCGACCATTTTGCCAGTTAATCCAGATCTCTTCTCATTCTGCCCACCCATCTGGATCATCTACTCTGTTGCAGATCTTGGTGTCATCTGCAAACAGACAAACCTTACCCTCCAGTCCATCTGCAATGTCATTGATGAAGATACTGAAGAGGACTGGCTCCAGGACTGATCCCTGAGGTACCCCAATTGTGACCTGCATCTCTTCTGACTGTATACCGTTTACCACCACTCTCTGTTTTCTGCCCATCAACCAGTTTGCCACCCAGCTGACCAACCTCTGACCTACCCTGAGCCTACCCAGCTTATTAATCAATCTTCTATGTGGAACAGTATCAAAAGCTTTGCTGAAGTCAAGGTAGGCGACATCAACTGTTCCCCCTTGGTCCACCACTCTGGTTACCCAGTCAAAGAAATCTATGAGATTAGTCTGACAGGACCTTCCTGCTGTAAACCCATGCTGTCTTGGATCCTGTGCTCCTATGGGTTCCAGGTATTGCACTATCCTTTCCTTAAGGAGTGCCTCAATAATTTTGCCCACTACTGAGGTAAGACTGACTGGTCTGTAGTTCCCTGCCTCCTCCCGGCTACAACTCTTGTGGAGCAGGATCACAAGCCCTTCTCCAGTCTTCTGGGACCTTTCCTGTGCTCAGAGACTCACTAAACAGTTCTGATAATGGCTCTGCTAGTTCCACCCTTAGCTCCTTTAGTACCCAGGGTTGTATGTCATCAGGTCCCATTGCCTTGTCCACCCTGAGCTTATCGAGCTCTTGTAGGACCCTTTCTTTTGTGAAAGGACTAGTACACACCTCCCTCCCCCTGTATCCATGGTGCTGAGCTGGGCAGCACTTAGAACTGATAATGCTTGCCTGAAAGGCAAAATGGAGAAACTTCTCGTGAGGAAGAAAGACCGAGTTGTGCAGGTAGGCGTCCTGCATGTCCAGTGGGCAGAGCCATTCCCCTGTTTTGAGGAGGGGCATCAGGCCTGGCAAAGTTGCCACCCAGAACTTTTTGTACTGGACGTACAGATTGACGTCCTTTAAATCCAGGATAGGCCTCAGATCACTGTTTTTTTGAGGGGACCAAGAAAAACCTGAAGTGAAAAATCCTTGTTTGCCTGTCACCTGGGCACTGGCTCGGTGGTCTGCCTGTACAGAAGGGACTGTACTTCCTCCCGAAGGATAGGCAGGTGAGCCGGGGGATAACAGGAAGGGGGGGGGGTAGGGTTTCAGGAGGTGGCTCGATGAGCTCCAAGGTGTGTCCCCTTTATATGATCTGTAGGATCCATGCATCCGAAGTTATAGTTCTCCACTGACGCAGATGGAGGAATAACCGACCTCCGGTCACCGCCTCCTGGTCCTGGACCAGAAAAAAGTGGTCTGGCAAAGAGTCAGGCAGAGATGCAGCCAGCCGTAGGGGCTGGTCCCTCACTTCTGGGGTGCTTGGTCACCACTCCGGTACTGGAGGGGGTGGACAAGGCAGCCTGGGCTCTGAAGTTTTCCTTGGGGCCAGGGAGCTGTCCCAGGCCTACTGTTCATTTTGCGAAAAGGACGGCACCCTCTACCCCTTGGTTGTGGTAGAGGGAGTGAACTGACTTGAGTGTCCTGTCTGAGGCATACAGATCCTTAGATTCTTAATGATGTCCTGGACATCAGGGCCAAACAGCAAGGTGCCATTAAAGAGGGGGCATTAAGCACCTTTTGCTGCACATCAGCTGCAAAGCTGGATACTCTGAGAGCCAGGAGTGCCTACATAGGCGTATGCCCTTGGCAGCGGCTCTGGCAATGGTTTTAGTCATGTCACACAAAGCTCTGATGGGATGCTTACTAACATCCTCAGCAGCTTGAAGGCATTGAAGCAGTTCCTACTTCTGTGTACCCTCTGAAAGGGCCTGGGTGGCAGGCTTGCCCTTCTTCCAGTTAGCATTCTGGGATTTTACCATGTGTGACAGATGGTTTGCAATCCTCAGACCTAGAAAAGAGGAGGCATATACCTTTTTAACCCAGAAGTCAATTCTGCGAGACTGTTTGTCCAGGGGAAGGGAACCAAGGTGCTTAGGCGCCTTAGACCTGTCGTGAGCTGCCTTGATGATCACTGAGTTTGTCTCGGGCCAGGCAGCATAAAGGGGAGACCCTGGGGGTGTGACAGAGTTTATCCGCTCTGTGAGGCATAGCTAGCACCATGTCTGTTCTGTGCCAGGCTGCAGTGACTGCATTCCTCAAGACTGGTAAGATTGGAGGAATGATCTTTGGGGGAAGATTCTGGAATCTCCAGGAAGTCCACCATTTCTTTCCTGGTGGCATCTTCTCCCTTAGTGTGGAAGCCCATGGCTGAGGACAGCTGCTTGATCACATTAAAAATGTTGAGTTCTCAGAAAGAGACCTGGGGGTATGCGTCACCGAGTCTTCACTGACAGAAGAGGCTGTAGATATGTCAGAGAGCAGGATCTATTCCTCTTCTTTCTCCACATCATCAAGAAGAATGACGTCTAGGTGGTACTCCTCCCCGATGTTGACCTCTTCTACTTTTGGGTCTCCCATTGGATGCGCCGACAGCCCACGGGGAGCTTCCCGTGCCGATGAGTAGGTGTCAATGATGTCAGCGAGGGGGACCTAAAGGCACCCAGCTGCTACACAATTACATTTGTGAATCTGAGCAGGACTTTGTTCAGGTCGACGGAGAGGGTTTCGATGGCACAGGTGTCGATGACCTACCTGCTGGATCCTGAGAACTCAAAGAGCCTGTTGCCCTGGTGGGAGAAGGGGCAGGTCTCAATGGGAGAGTCATCGATAATGGCCCTATTGTCAACGAAAGAGGGACCAATGACCAGGAAGTCGACAGTCAGCCGCTTTGAGAATCAGGCGGAGGTGCTGTCTGTATGGGTCTGGTGGGCACAGAGACTTGGACAGCAGATTTCTTCACTGGTGCAGCCGCAGCTGACAAAGATCCCCCAGAGAAAGGAGAGGCCGACAGGGAACAAGATCAATGCTGGGGGGAGTGGTCACAATCTCTGTCTTTTTTGTGACTTTCCCCGAGGACTTGTCTTGAGCCTTGGAGGCCTGGAAGCTCGAAGAACCTGCAGGCGACAGAGGGCGGGACGGGAGGATCCCTGTCTGGAACTGGCTACTTATTGATCAGGAAAGTTTTGAGAGCCTTGCTGAATCACCTGAGGGCTGCTTAGTTAAACTTCTGGGAGAGCTCACAGTCAGAAACTTCGTAGTCAGGCCCAAGGCTGCAGACACAGTGAGTGTTTGTCTGTGGAGGCAATCTTCTTTCCACAGTGGCAACAACGGAAGAGAGAGACGTTGAAGGATTAACTCTCGACATAAACAAGCAGTAGGAAACTCTGTAGAAAAAGATATTCTAAAAAGTAAAGTTAGAAAAGCCGCAGGGGAAAAGAGGCATGAACTGTGACAGAGCTTCCGTAGAAACCCATGCAAGAGGAGTCAACAGCGGGAAAGAACTGAGCAGGGAGCGGGGCCATTCACGCCTTTAAAGAGTTGATGATGTTGGCAGGTGATGTGGGCAGCCCCAGTTGTACTGCTGGAAAATCTTGTGTGTGGATCCTGCTTCGCAAACGGTGAAGTTCCTACAGCCGGACGACTGAGATACCCCCCGACGAAGATCTACAGTTACATGCGAGTACTCATTTCTAGGGGCATGGATATGGTACACTATTCACACTTAGGTAGACTTCTACCAGTTCTCTGGGAGAAGGGGGCAAGACACACACCCCTACATGGAAAAAAGGGACTGGAGAACCAGTGTCCTGAAACCAGCATCTCGGCATGACTCCAGGTCGATGTGGTAATGGGAAATGAAGATGTGTGCTGAACTCCAGGTAGAAGCCCTGCAGATCTGGAAAGGTATGTCCTTGGAAGCAGCCACCAAGGCAGTGGCATATCTGGTGGAATGAACCCTAAGCCCTATCGGACGCTCCCTACCAGCCAACCTATAACAGAGGTCAATGCAGGAAACAATCCACTTGCCAACTGTCTGCTTGGCTGCCAGTCTGCGAAGTGTGGCTTCAGCGTAGGTGACAAAGAGCTGGCGAACCTCTCCCCAAACTCCAGCCATGAGCTCCGTGCAATAAGCCAGTGCTTACCTCAGGTCCAATGTATGGAGCTTATGCTCGGCCTCCAAGGCAAAAGTACACCAGGAGACTGATCACAAGGTTAAGGTGAAACTCTGAAACAACCTTCAGGAGGAACTTTGGGCAGGGGGGGAAGATTACATTGTACCTGCAGAACACCAAGTACAGATACTCCACCAAGAGCGTCTGGAGCTCACCGATCCTTCTGGCAGAGGTGAAGGTCGCCAAGAGGGCAGTCTTCCACAACAGATGAGAAATGTCACATCTGTGCATTGGTTCAAATGGCCTGCCCACGAACACTGCCAAGGCCAGCAACAAGTCCCACAGTGGTGATGGTTCACACACTGGGAGGGACAGGTGGTCAAAGCCCTTAAAGAAGCACCAGACCACCTTTTTCTGTGCCACTGCTGACATACCAACCCACGCCCAGTATGCAGAGATGGCTGCCAGGTGCACCTTGAGGGTCATCAACCTCAGGGCCAATTGGGAAAGGGACCACAGGTAGTCACTGACCCGGTGCGAGTCAAGTTCTGCCCCGATGAAGTTGATGACCTCTGAGTTCTGTCATGGCTGGGTTGATGATCAGACCCAAGGCTGAGGAAGTCTGGAGGGCTAGATCCCTGGATCACTCCACCACCTCCCGGGATGGACAAGCAATCAGCCAGTCGTCCAGGTATAGATATACCCTGACCCCTCAGTGCCTCAGGAATGCTGCCACTACTGCAATGTACTAGATGAAGAGCCTGGGAGCCAAGGAGAGGCCAAAAGGCATGACCCAGAACTCATACAGAACCCCTTCTGTGTGGAACAGAAGGTACCACCAGTGGAACGGACTGGGATGTGAAAGAAGGTGTCCCGAAGGTCCAGAGAGCAGAACCCGCAAGCCCTGCTCCTGAGATGTAATTATCTGATTCAGTGTGACCATCTGGAACTTGCACTTCCTCAGAAACTGGTTCAGATCATGCAGATCCGGTATGGGGTGCCAAACCCAACCACCCTGTCCATTTGGGGACCAAGACATACACGGACACAAAGCCTTGGCCAGTCGTGGTGTCTGTGACATAGGCTACAGTGTCTTTCTTGAAGAGCTGGGTGATGTCCTCCCTGAGGGAGGACACAAAATGTCCAGAGAAGCCATGGACTCCCATGGGGTATGGGTCCGGTGGGGCATGACAGCCTCGAAGTTGAGAGACAAACCTCGACTCACCACTTCCAACACCCATTTGTCCATTGTGATAATGGACCAGGCGTGCCAGAAATGCCAAAGCTGACACCCCACATGGAGCTGAGGCAGGGACGTGATGGCCTGGAGGCAGACGCCCCCTACCCGTCACTTCGCAGCCTTGGAGGACCACCCACCGAGAGCTGCCTATGTCCAAGTCGGTCTGAAGCTGGTACTTGGCAAGGGCACGACCCTGACTTTGCCCACTGCAAGTCCACACAAAGGTGAGGAAGGACATGGCCCAGGACCCCCATAAGAGTATGGCCAAAATTGGTCATCATAAAGGCAGAGCATGACTGCTGGAGACCCAGAGAGGATACAGCATAAACTAACTTTGCTGTGTGATCTAGAATCTTAAGAGTCCTTGTTGGAGGGCTTGTCGACATTCCTTGTGTTGCCTGTCTTACAGGAGACGGATTTCATCACTAACCCCTCGGCTGAGGGGTGATCAGAGAAACTGGGGACGATTTGGTCAGGACTGCATACTTCCAGACTGTACAGGCAGAAGATGCAGGACAGGAAGCTGGATAATGCCACAACTCGAAAGCAGGACTCAAATAGCCTCCACCACTGGAAAGGCAACTCCCAGGGAATCATCCTGGTCAAGGATTCCCATCAGAGTGTACTTGACCTGTCCCTCGACCAGCACCAGAAGAATCTCCATCGAGTTGGAGAGAATACGGTGCAAGGCACTGAAGGAGACAGGACCATGGTCAGAAGCAAGCTCCTCGCTGGACTCTTGATTGAAGCCCAGGGTCCTAGAGTAGTGTGTGGAGGAGCTATCAGTGTCTGACTATGACTCCAACATGGCCATCAGCCTTTTGTCCCCATGGGCCACCCTGGATTCATCAGAGTGGGTGATCTGGACAGAGAGACAGCTGGGAAGGCCAGTAGCAGGGTGAGCAGCCTTGAAGAGTGCTCTGTGCAAGGGCTGCTTGGGCACAGGTTCCATCAGGATCAGTGGAGGGGCTGGCGTAGGCTCAACTGGATGAGGTGGAACTGGGACGGGCCTCACTGAAGGTGACCAGGGGAGTGCCGGGGCCTGCGAGAGAGACTGACCTTGTCCAAGAATGCACTGCTGCCACATCAGCTCCTCATAGTGCCATTTCATCACCTGCGGACAAAGAGGAAGAGGAGTATTGACAGCAATTTCTGGAAGAGGGTTAAGCACAGGAACACCTAAAGTCTTGAGATCGGGATCTCAACCGGTGATGAGCATGTTGATGGCAAGGAGAAGGGGCCATGTATGCCACATGGACCGGGTCCTGTTGCTGGACCCCTGAAGGATGAATCTCCTGGGAGAAGGCAGCCTGGTCCCTTCTGAGAGAAGGCTGAGAGGACCGGAGTTGAGAGAGCGAGTCATCCCCCAGCTCTTACAAAATGGGTCAATCGGGTCAAGAAAAATCTCAACTGGCTGGTCGACCTGCGTCTTGGCTAATAAGCCCAACAGGGTCACTGTGGAGCTAATGACCTACTCTTCAGCCCTAGGAGGATCGGCGGAAGCCGAAAGTGCCACAGCCGTCAAGCAACTCTGAGCAAGTCATTTAACCACCCAGTGCTTCCAGGTCACCCCTGAAAACAGGCACTTGTGCCTAGAGGGCCTTATCCGGTTACCAAAGACTAACATAGAAACACAGAATTTGACAGCAGATAAGGACCGCTTGGCCCGCCTAGTCTGCCCATTTTCCTACCTAACAGATAAGCTGCAGATCCTAATTAACCAACAGCTTACTTCCTCTTACCCCCCACTAGGACTGCCTTATGTCTGTCCCATGCATTCCTGAATTCCCCCACTGTTCTTGACTCCATGACCTCATCAGGGAGTCTGTTCCATCATCCACAACCCTCTCTGTAAAATATATTTCCTCCATTACCTTTGAGCCGTCCTCCCTCTATCTTCAAATTGTGCCTTGTTCTTGCACATCTCTTTTCTGAAAGATGCCACCCTCTTGGACTTTGTTAATTCCTTGGGGTACTTGAAAGTTTCTATCATGTCCCCTCTCCCTCCTTTCCTCAAGGGTATACATATTAAGCTCCTTTAGTCTTTCTTCGTATGTCTTCTGGTGCAGACCCCGCACCATTTTGGTTGCCCTCCTCTGGACAGCCTCCACTCTGTCTATGTCTTTGCGGAGATGGGGTCTCCAGAACTGTACACAGTACTCCAGAAGGGGTCTCACCAACTGTCTGTACAGAGGGATAACAACTTCCTGTTTTCTACTCTTGATGCCTCTCCCTATGCATCCCAGTATCCCCCCAGCCTTCCTTACTGCCTTCTCACATTGCTTGCCCACCTTTAGGTCATCTGATATAATTACCCCCAGGTCCCTTTCCATTTTTACTGTTGTCAGTATCTCACCCCCCCATTGTGTACTCTTGCCCTGGGTTTTTATTTCCCAGGTGCATTACCTTGCACTTCTTTGCACTGAATCTGAGCTGCCGTATATTTGACCATTCCTCCAACCTTGCCAAGTCCCTTCTCATCCTTTCCACTCCATCTGGTGTATCAACCCTGTTGCAGATCTTTGTGTCATCTGCAAAGAGACATACTTTTCCTTCCAGTTCCTCTGCAATGTCACTTATAAAGACATTAAAAAGGACCGGTCCAGTACTGAACCCTGCGGTACCCGCTAGTAACCCTTTCTTCACTGTGGACTCCACTTACTACTACCCTTTATGCCTTGTCGTCTAGCCAATTTTTATCCAGGCTACCACCTTGGGACCCACTCCAAGGCTGGCTAACTTGTGTATTAATCTTTTGTGTGGGACTGTATCAAATGCCTTGCTAAAATCTAGGTAAGCCATGTCCACAGCCCCTCCCTGGTCTACTACTTTGGTCACCCAGTCAAAGAAATCTATTAGATTCGTCTGACACGACATTCCCATCATGAATCCATGCTGCCTTGGGTCCTCTGCCCCACTGGCCTCTAGGTACTCAACAATTCTTTCCTTCAGAAGTGATTCCATCATTTTACCTACCACTGAAGTCAAACTAACAGGTCTGTAGTTTCCTGCCTCTGTCCTGCTCCCACTTTTGTGAAGAGGAATCACATCCGCCCTCCTCCAGTCCTCAGGTACCACCCCATCCTCCCATGATTTGTTAAAGAGAGTAGTCAGCGGTGTCATTAGTTCTACCCTTAGTTCTTTTAGAATTCTTGGGTGAATCCCATCAGGCCCCATTGCTTTGTCCACCTTCAATTTTATTAGTTCTTTCAGAACCCTTTCTCCTGTAAATGGACTGGTATGACCCCGTCTTCAGAGTGTTTCTCTTGTTGGTTTAGGTACTTCCCCTCCTCCTTTTGTGAATACTGAGCAGAAATATTGTTCAGTATCCCTGCTTTTCATTGTCCCCTCTACCACATTCCCTCCCTTTATTAAGCCTCAGTATCCCTCCTTTGGTCTTTCTTGCTTCCTAATGTACCTATAAAGGTCTTATCCCCTTCTTAACAGAGTTGGCTATCCTTTCCTCGGTTTGGGCCTTTGCTATTCTGACTGCCTTCCCAGCCTCTTTCTGCTTTAACTGATAAAGTTCTCTGTCCTTCTCCTTCTGTGTTTCCTAATATTTCCTGAATGCTATCCTTTTCTCCTTAACCTTCCCTACCATCTCTTTTGAGAACCATAGCGGTTTTTTCCTTCGTTGTGTTTTGTTGATTTGCTTTACACAAAGGCTTGTTGCCTCTGTGATGGTTGTTTTGATTACTCCCCATTGTTCCTCCACCCTCCTTCTTGCCTGTTTGCTAGTGCTTTTCTGAGGCACTCTCTCATTTTCCCAAAGTCAGCCCTCCTAAAGTCCAATACTCTTGCTTTTGTATGGCTTGATTATATGGCTGTGTTTATCGTGAACCACACTGTTTGGTGATCGCTTGTCCCCAGATGGCTACCCACTTCTAAATCTGAGATTCTTTCTCCGTCCCCATTTGAGAGTACCAGGTCTAAGACTGCTCCCTCCCGAGTGGGTTCCAATACTAGCTGTCTGAGGCATGCCCCCTGTAGGGCATCAAGAATGACCCTGCTCTTGGATGTGCCTGCAGCAAAGGTGCTCCAGTTAACATCTGGCATATTCAGGTCCCCATCAACAATATCTCCTTTTCTGGCATTCTAAAGGAAGCCTTCTATCATTTCCTTGTCCATTCCCTACCCTGAGATGGGGTCTGTATACCGCCCGTGCGGATTGTGGTGCCATTTCCTGTCTCCAGGGTAACCCAGAGTGTCTCATCTGCTCCCTGTTTACTCTTTAGTTCTGTTGCTTTGATCCCTTCCTTTACATAAAGAGCTACTCCTCCTCCTCTTTTACCCTCCCTGTCCCTCCTGTAGATTGTGTATCCTGGTATGTTGACATCCCAGTCATGGTTCTCTGTGTACCATGTTTCTGTGACTGCCACAATATCCAGGCAACCCTCTTCCATCAAGGCCACTAGCTCAGGGAGCTTGTTACACAGACTATGGTACTCATCACCCTCCACTTTTTGATGGCCTTACCCCTTTTAGCCCCATTTCTGTCCTTACTGCCTTTGCCTTTTTTTACATTTACTTCTGTCCTGCTCCCTAATGACTTCTCTACCTTGGTGTTTACCTCACTAATTACTGTTGTTTGTGGAAGGAGGCTGGGATTTCCCTGCTTCTTTTCAGTGCCTCCCCCCTTGGCTAGTTTAAATGCTTGCCAATGAAGCATTTAAACCTCTCACCTAGGATCCTGGATCCCCCCTGGACAGATGCAGACCATCGCACCAGTATAGGTCTGCATCCCTCCAGGTGGCTCCCCAGTTCCAAATGAAGCCAAAACCCTGAGCTCCACACCAGTTTTTCAACCTTTCATTGAATTCCCTGGTGAGAAGAACCCTAGCATCACCCTTGCCATAGACAGGCAGCACCTCAGAGAAGGTTACTGTATGCACTACTTGTCTAAGGCCCCTCCCCAACTCTACAAACTCCTCTTGCACTGCTCTGATCCCATTCCTAGCCAGGTTATTTGTCCCTAGGTGGACAATGACATCCAGCTCCCTCCCTCGTGCAGCTGCTCCCACGATCCTGAGGATTCGCTTCCTGTCCCTCCAAGCCGTGGCGCCAGGCAGGCACCTTACCTCCCTCTCCCCTTCCTCCCCCATTTCTACCCCCCTAATGACTGAGTTCCCCACCAGGAGTTGTTTCCTTCCCCTGTGGGGTTTCATGCCACCCTCCTGTGGGTCTCCTTTGTGAAGGTTCCCAGCATCCTCCTTGGTCTCCACTGCAG
Organism: Neoceratodus forsteri; assembly: GCA_016271365.2. Classification (NCBI taxonomy): domain Eukaryota; kingdom Metazoa; phylum Chordata; order Ceratodontiformes; family Ceratodontidae; genus Neoceratodus; species Neoceratodus forsteri. The sequence continues at coordinate 1,423,455,813 of CM028129.1, forward strand.
GTGCCTCCGTAGAGGAACCACTATGCACCAGAAGAGCGAATGAATTGTGGAGGGGTACAGCTGGAGGGATGCAACTTTGTTCCACCACCCTCTTCCTCCCTGAGCCCACCCTGGTCCAGCCTCTCCTCTTTCTTGGCAACCTCTGAGGTAGTGGCATTGGCCCTGGTGGTCCCTGGGTGGGGGAGGAGGTTTCACGAATCCTAGCCAGGTCAGCCTGAGACGGGCAACCTCCTCCTCAGACACAGAGGTGTCAAATAGGGCAGCATCGCAGCCTCCAGAATGTCTCCCAGAACACTGCCGCCCCACAGCCATTGCACTGCACCACTCCTATCATGTCTTATTTTGTGTCCCTTCTTCTGTTTCTCTGTATGCTTACTCTCTCCTCTCCTTACAACTCTCGCCCTTCCTGTTCTGGGACAGTAACTTCCTATATTCTTCAGTAGCCTCCTTTTTCCTTGCTGAGTGTCAGACCACCAGCAGCTAGGGGGGCAGAGTGAGCTACTTTTTTCCTTTAGGGTTGACAAAACCAATGTTTCTCTATGATCCTTCCCTTCCTACTGCCAAACAGGAAGTTCCTGTTGACAGTCAAATCCAGTGGCTATAAAAGTAGAACTGGCTTAGGGTGGGTGGGATGGAGGGCAATTAGTAAGAAAAAAAGGCTAGCAACAGGAAGTTGTAATTTGAGTCACCTGCTTTTATAGTGTCTAAGCCACACCCCCAATTAAGCTCTCTCTCCTCCTACTGGTTTAGCAAAGCAAACTGATACAGAACCCTTCCCAGCACAGAACACACACTGACTTTCTTTCTTTTCTTTCTTTTTTTAAACCCTAAATAAGACCCCTTCTACTTCTAATAAAGTATCTGTTTGCTTAATCTCAATAGACACTGACTCCTGCTAAGATACAAGTGTTAAATTAATAAGAAAATGTAGCTTCTTTTAGTTAGCTGCTTTATGCTCTACAAGCAAGGTTAAAATAAATAAAATAAATCAAAGGTGTCATGGGAGCAGGAACAGCGTACCCCATTCCCTATCCAACGACCTGCAGTGGTTCAGTTTCAATTTCTTAGATTTATCCCCTCAGGAAGGGCCCTCCCCAAGGGTCTACAGGGACTCTCACATGTCCCAGAAGGAACTGGAAAATGAAGCCCTGATAGTGGTGCCCACCGGGAATAGCGTTGAAGTAGTCGGTGAGTGCTGTGGCCCAAGCCTTCACTTCTTCAAGAGTGATCAGCTGGGAGGCCAGACCCGCCACCATTAAAATAGCTTTGCAGGCATCCTTGGAATGGTCCGGAGGATCCCACTCACCCCGGTGGCAAGGAGGCAGGCATACTGGTCCTCAACAGAGTAAGGGAGCAGAGATTTACAGAGGCTGCAGACCTACTGGTCATGCTGTGTCAGAGACAATAAATGCACGAGCTGTGCAGGTGGTGATGTAACATCTTTTGGTTCCATGCAATGCACCTCTTGAAACTGGGGCCAGTTCTGGGTTTGTTGTGCTCCATTTAATCCAGGAAAAGTGAAGACGCACTGAATCGGTGGCCCAGTGCACAGCAACACCACAACAGCAAAAAACCAAAAAAAAAGACCTTTACAGCGAAAGTCACTGTAATGGTCCGGGTTTCAATGATGCGGTGTTTCCCAGTGTTCTGCCACTTCCCCAGAACAACTCCGACCTGAAGCTGATAATACATAATTGGGGGGGGGGGGGGTGCAGTCCCCTGCTAAAAACACTTTGGTTCTGTACGACACAATACCACGTGACGGCACTGTGCCATCACTGTAGGGGATGTTGGCAGATTTGCTGTTGAACAGTGGTGCTTTGGGAGCAAATTATACCTGAAGATGCAAAAAAGGAAAAACTGGCCTATACCGTGTGCAGGAAACTGCGAAGGAGGAGACAGTACAGTTAAAGTGTGACACAGACAGCCAGTTCTGAGTGCTGTATAATTTTTTTTAATATAAAATGTATTCATGACCATCTCTGGTGAAAAATCTAATGCTCTAGGAGTGACCTCAACCTCCCCCAGTTTTTAGCTGACAGATGCAAACTAAGAGAAATGCTGATAGCATGTGTATCACACACACTCAGTTTTTAGATGCAATGTGTTACATAGCAGACCAGGAGCTAATTACACAGCTGTTTAAGTTTACTTTGTTAAGAGGGAAATCATAAAAAAAGGTTCATGACGTTGAAGAAAAAACCCAGGTTATTACACAAGAGTACGAGGTTGTAAATGCTCCTATGAAGCCTGTGTGAGGAGGATGCAGCATGGATCAAAAGAAATGTCATTTGAAACGAGTCATGCTGAAGGATTGCAAAATTGATACTTTGAAAAGACTACTATTTTTTTTTATTAGATATATTTTTTAAATATAATCTGACAGAGGAGGAGCTAGCTGACCTCACCAAAAAGGGGTTGGCCAATACAGCTGTTTAAGGAATAATTCTGTTTTACAGACACACATTTTTACCTAGTCTCTGACCAAGCAAGATCGGTGAGCACTTAAGCAAGTATTTAGAGACTAAATACTGTAGTAGGAATTTGCACTGTTTAAACCTTGTTTCTTTTTAAAAGATGTGTATGTCTTTTGATATAAGAGTTATGTATTTTGTATTTCACATATATTTTTAACTATTTTAGTAAAATTCTTTTTTAGAACTTACTTGGTCTGTCTTTGACATCTTTTTATTTTGTAAGAAAAGTACATGGTTATTGCAGATACTAAGCATAAGCTTGAATGGTGGTACCAAACTGGAAAGAGAAACGTTTTAAATCTGAAGTCTTTATTAAAGTTTTTAAGGGTTCATCTCTGAATACCTGGTTAGGTGCCCGTAGGCAAAGATATCTGGCCCCTCAAAGACAGATATATCTGAGCCTGTGCATTGGGTATGCTAGCAAGAGGTTAACAGTTTGAATCCCTCCAGAACTGGAGACCAAAGGTTGATCTGAACTCACAAAAAACAGACAACAGGGTTACCTTGTTTGTTACACTGTTCACAAGACTGCGCTCAGAAGTTGGCACTTTGGGAGTAGAGGGCCTGACCTGCTCAGTGGGTTTGTGACACTTACCATAACAACAGATCTTCGAGAGGAGCTCTTTGAGCAGGTTACACCATAGGGACTGAAGCTGGCAGGTGCCAGGACCCCACCAAAAACTTCTAGCTAGCAATCTATAGCTGGGAACTGCCCTTTGACATCGGTCTGCCCCCGACATCTGTCCATGATATAAAAGGGGCGGTCCCCCAGCACCACCTCAGTTCTCCCGTAGGAGACCCCAGCAAGCATAAAAAAATGAAGAATCATGGTGTTCCTCTGAAACCGAGGAAAAAGATGGAGAGGCAGTCAGCAGGGGGATGGAGGGAAGGAAAGCAGCACCTGCTGCAAGAGCACCTCTCGATCTACTGTTACATTAAGTTCTTACGTAACTGTACTATCTCACTTCGAGGAGGCTCTTGCAGCAGGTTACACCGTAAGGATTGAGTCCCAAGCAGTGAGGGGACTGACCCTGGTAAGCTGGGAGGAGGTAGAGGTCAGAGTAACAATCTCAAGAGAGCAGGCACTGCAAAACAGCCAGTCCAAAACCTGCTCTATGCCTAGCGGCGATGTCCAGTCTATAATGCCGGATGAAAGTGTGGACTGAACTACAAGTGGCCGCTGCACAAATGTCAGCAATGGACACATTTCTGAAAGATGCAAAGAAAGCAACTACACCCCTGGTAGAATGGCCTTTAACTGGGCCCGGCAAAGGCTTGTTGTATTTATGGTAGCAATAAACAATGCAATTAACCAACCATTTGGACAAACGTTATTTAAAAACTGAAGCCTCTTCTTTTCTCAGAGTGAAAGAAACAAACACATGATCAGTTTTTCTGATGGCTCAGGTGCAGGCCAAATAATAATGAAGCACCCGGTGAACACCCAGAGCTTACAGAAAGGCCTCCCGGGAGTTAGAATACCCAGGGTAACACACAGGAAGGTGGATGTCCTGATTCAGCGTAAACTCGGACACCACTTTAGGAAGGAACTTAGGATTGGTTCTCAAGGATACCCTGTCCTTGTGAAAAACTAAATAAGGCCCTTTATACATCAGAGCGTGGAGCTCGAAAATCCTTTGAGCAGAAGTAATGGCAACTAAAAATAATATTTTCCTCAACAGAAAGCGAAGCTCGCAACTTGCGGCAGGCTCAAAGAGAGGCAACGTAAGTTTCACTGATATGAACAACAGATCCTAGGGAGGGACAGGGTCCCATATGGGAGGCTTCAGATGCAGAATACCCCGCAAGAATGTGCGGGATAGGCCAAGGTTGGCAAGAGTCTTGCCTCCAATAGGTGCATGGTATGCAGAGATGCACCTTAGTGGATGAGTAACTCAGGACTGAGTTAGATAAGGAAAGGAGATACTTTAGAACCAGATTCTCCAGACAAGTAAAGGGATCTATGTGACAAGCGGTGGCCCATATGCAGAACCGCTTCCACTTCATAACATAAGTAGATCAGTGGAAGGTTTTCAGACAGACATTAGAATCTCTGCCACCTGGAGAACACCCCGAATGGGCAGTTCCTAAGTCTGCAGGAGTAACGCATGAAGGTGCAGAGATTTTAGAGCCAGATGGACTAGATTGCCCTGCTCCTGTAAGAGCAGATCAAAGCACAGAAGCAGACGAATCAGGGGTTCCACTGCAAGCTGCTGGAGAAGTGGAAACCAAATCTGCTGTGGCAAGAAGGGGTTATTAGAATCATCTCCAGCCCTTCGGACTGCAATTTGAGCAGAACTTTCTGCAGCAATGGAAAGGGAGGAAGGCATAAAGAAACCTTCCTGTTCAAGAGAGAGACAATGTGTTTCACCAGAAAACACCAGGCCCTGGACCTCACAAGCAGAAACTGGGCAGTTTCCAATTGGATGAAGACGGGAATAGATCCAACTCTGGGCGGCCTCATCTGTTGAAGAAATTTTTGACCACTGCGGGAAGAAGTTCCCATTTGTGAACCTTGGATTGAGAATGTCTCAGACTGTCCGCCAAGGTGTTTTGAATGCCTGGAACATGCACAGCCGTTAGGCTAAGGTGATACTCTATGGCCCAATATGACACTCTCATGGCTTCCCTGCAGAGGGAGTAAGAATGTGTTCCTCCTTGCTTGCATATGTAAAAGATCATGAACATGTCCATCTGAATCAAGAGAGGACCCGGGAGTAGATGAGTCTAAAAATCATGGAGAGCATACAGTGCTGCTCGCATCTCCAAAACATTGATATGGAAATGATGCTCCAATGGGAACCAAGTCCACAGAGTCTGACGGTCTGCCAGATGGGCACCCCATCCTTGGCCCGACATGTCTGTGGTCAGAATTTGCCGAGGTGGTTCAGACCGGAAGGGCACTCCCTTGGAAAGGTTGGAGGGGTTCAGCCACCACATCATGGTCTGTCAGACTGAGCTGGATACTGACACCAGGATGTCCAAGACATCCACACATTGGTCCCATTGAACCCAGAGGTTCCACTGGGCCACCTCCGTGTACAGGCAAGCCAGGGTACTGTGGCAATGGCTGCTGCCATATGCCCCAGCAGTCATAGAACCATTCTGGCTGGAACTTGACGAGACAACAAGCCCAGCTGAGCCCGAGTCTGACAGTGTTCTGCTCTGGCTGGTGGAAGAAAGAAAGGCCTTGCCTTGCTCAGTGTCCAGGATCACCCCTGTGTACTGGAGTCTGACTTGGCCAAAGGGATGATTTTGGAAGGTTTAGTGTTATCTCCAGATCCCGGAACAGGAAAAAAGTGGCCTCCATGGTTCTGAGCAATTTCTCCTTAGTAGGAGCTGTCAGAAACCAGTCATCTAGGAAGGGAAAGACATAATGGCCTTCCCTCCTTAAAGCTGCTGCACTACTGCGAGGCATTTCGTAAAACCTCATGGAGCCAAGGACAGGCCGAAGGGCAGGGCCTGAAACTGGTAGTGGTTTCCTTGGAAGTGGAAGCGCAGGAACCTTCTGTGGGGTGGAAACACCAAAATGTGCAGGTAAGCAACCTACATATCTAGGGAGCAGAGCCAATCCCCTTGATGAAGTAAGGGGAGAAGACCGGGGAGAGTGACCATCCTGAACCTTTTGTACCCTATGAATTTGTTCAGATGGCAGAGGTCCAGAATGGAGTGAAGATCTCCTGTTTTCTTGGGCACCAAGAAGAAATGACAGTAGAATCCCTTCCCACATTGTGCTAGGGAGAATGGATTTGATGGCCTGTTTTCACAGGAGTGCTTATATCTCATCTTGGATCAAGTCGAGATGAGCCTGGGGGTAATGGGAGGAAGCTGGAGGATTGTTTGGAGGAATCTCCAACAACTGTAGGGTATGTCCTTGTTCCATGAGCAGTAGAACCCATTGGTCCAAACTTATTCTACCCCAACCTTCTCTGTAAAGAGAGAAGTGACCAACTACCACCTCCCCCACGGATTCTGCTGGAGGGGGATGAGGTGTTGGGCAAGGAGTCAGGCAGAGGAGCCGGAGACAGGTAGAGCGGCCTGTGAGATTCTGGGAGCTCTGGGCGCTGGAGACTTGAGAAGTAGCCTTTCTATTAAAGGTACCTCTGGGCTGCTGACCTCTAGGTTGCTGCTTGGAGTTGCAACAAAAAAGGCTGCCACTGGGAACAGTTAGGCTGAGACCGATATAGGGTATGAACTGACTGGATAGCTTTACCAGACTCCTGGAGATGAGTGATTATATTTTGAGAATATTCACCAAACAAGACAGGGCCTCTGAAGGGAGAGTCCAGGATCTTGGACTGGATGTCCGAGGCAAACCCGGAGACTCTAACCCACGAGTGGTGGCGTAGGCAAATTTCCATAGCCGCAGCTCTTCCTGTGGAGTCTGCAAAATAGGAGACTCAGAGGATATGGGTCCCCACATCAAAGTCAGACTTGAGAAAGTGCAGCAGCTCAGTCTTCCCAAGAAGATCCGGTTGAGCTTGAGCTACTTCCAAAACCTTTTTACCACAGGGAATTCTGATATTGAACCATGTGGGCCATGAAATTTACCGAACCGATGGCACAGGCTGCCAAAGAGTAGACCTTTTTGCCAAAATAGTTTATCTGCCTAGAATCCTTATCAGAAGGCTGAGTACTGAGGTGTCGGGGTTGTTTTGAACGGTCATGGGCTGCATTAATAATGAATGAATCTGCTTCTGGAGTCTCCCCATAGAAAGGTTCACTCCTTGGAGCATTATACAAGCGATCCAACTTCTTGGACATCACTGGTGTTGAGGGCAGGCACTTCCAAGCTGCCCTGTTAACATCATTGAAGGAGTCTATGAGAGAGGGCACCACTGGAGACAAGGACTCCTTCTTATGAAGGAAAGTGGCTAACCGACATCGCTCATGGTCCTCTTTCTCAGTGTCCCAGCCCATGAGTGTCTGGATGTGCCTCATCACATCCAAGAATGTTGGGTCATCTGGGGGAAGACCGCGGGGTGTCCGTAGGCTCCTCCAGCTCTGAAGGAATATCTGAATCTTCAGAGTCATCATAGAGGTGAGGGAAGAGTATCCCCCTGATGCACCCAAATCTGCTGAGGGAGAGGGTGAGCACAGAGGCTTACAAGGCTTGGAATGATCAGTGTCTAGCTGTGGCATGGGCTCCCTAGGAGTTAACGTCAGAGCCTTCTTAGGAGGCTCCTGAGGAGTTGGGGGCTCCTTTGGGGTCTCCTTGTCTTTAAAATATGCCCACCAGGCTGCAAAGAGTGGGTTAAGTTCTGCGGGTGGGAACTGGGGTGAGGTCGGGTAACCGCCATTTGGGGGGAAGGCTTGGAAGGCCCTGGCATCAGTTCATCAGGTTGCAGTAACCCAGGCTTCAGCTCCACTGGCATTGGGTTAACAGGCATCTGGTCTCAAGGTAAAGAACCCCCAGGCATCAGTGTGACTGGGTTGAAAGATCGGGTGTCAGTCCCACTGATGTTGGTTTGTGAGATCGGGGACGATGGTTGCAGCACTGCCAGGGTCGGTGCCGGTGAAGCTGGACTCGAGAGAACAAGTGTCAGCTGACGCCAGTCTGGGGAAGCAGCCAGCGCAAGCCTGGAGGGAGAAGTTCGAATAGGGGAGCTGAATCCCGAGCGGGGGAGAGGCATCACCTTCCCAGGGGAGGTGACCGCATGCCCCGGGTGCAGAGAACTAATGTCAGTCCCTGATTTCGGAACCGACTTCACTGACACCTTGCCAAGGAGGATGACAGGCAAAAAAAACGCCACCCAAAGATGAAGACCTGATCGAGCCACCTGGCCAAGTACTCATGTTCTGAATGGGCCTGAGCTTCAGGGACTGAGAGACAGAGGTCAGAGACCCAAGTCCCAAGGAACCACCACCCGAAACAGTAACAAGAGCTGGTGGATGGACCACTGGCAGCCTGAAGGAAGAGAGGGCTGGCAGAGTAGAGGGGGGGCCACCCTTCCATGGGAGGAAGACACATGATCAGTGCCCGACTTGTGCGGGGACCTGGAGCAGGAAGCAGATCGGGGTTTCTCCCTGTGCTTCTCCTGGTGTTTGTGCTTTCCCGAAGATTTCTTTGACTCCTTCGCCTCAATGTTATGATTCAGGCCTAGGCAAAATAAGCACGTCAAATGGACATCCTTGTGGGACAGCTGCTTGCCACAAGTGCATTTCATTCACCACCGTTTGACAGACGAGGAAGGAGAAGAAGACATACACAAAATGTGCTGAAAATCTGTAAAATAATAAAGCACGGGTAATGCAGTAAAATGGTGGTCAGCTGAGCAGAAGGTGTCTGTGGAGGTCCGATTTGCACAGGTGAACAACGGGTAAAGAACAGAAGTGGAGCTGGTTGAGACTGCCCCTTTTATACCATGGACAGACGTCGGGGGCGACCGATGTCGAGGGGCAGTCCCCCGCTATAGACTGCTAGCTAGAAGTTTTACGTGGGGTCTTGGCGCCTGCTGGCTTCAGTCCTTATGGTGTAACCTTCTGCAAGAGCCCCCTTGAAGTGAGATCCGACTCTTCAAGTGGAAAAGATCTGACGCCACAGGTTGATGTCGAGGAGGACACCGGTGGGTGGGTGGGAGGAGCTTAGCTTGAAGACATTCCTGCTGGAATTAAAGGGGAAGGAAGACTGCCTAAGTGTGGACAGTGCACCATACTCATGACTCTTGAAATTTAATTTTTGTATGACAGGCATGACACGGGAGTGGGAGCTTTTAAACAGTTTAAAATCCTGTATCTTCATTCAGGAATGGAAGCAACCGAAAAGAAATATTGGCATCTTGATATTTTTGCCAGTAAACCATTATTGCTGAAAAAAATGTTATAGAGACTAACAAATACTGCTGCTTTAAGCAAGGTCAACCAGAAAGAGACAGATATTTATGTTAAAATTTATTCTATAGGAGTTACTGCCTTATTAATTTTAACCTTTACAAGAAAATATCAAATTCCTCCATGTAAACAACTTATACTTTTTCTGTTGACTAAAGACAGTCATCTGATATATGGGACTATATCTACAACTTTAAGCATAAATACTGCTACCAATCAGTAATTCAAGCACTCAGTGCATCACTAAATAGGTTTTCAAAATATTTTTTAAAACCTTCAAAGGAGGGGTCAGCTTAGTATACTCTGGATGGCATTCCACTGTTATGGTTGCGACAGACACAAAAGCACTACAAAATGTACTTTATCTCAAGCAACGTGCCGCTCAAGTGAGATGGACTGTGTATAATGGGATCAAAAGAGAACTCTGCACACTGGCAAAAATAAAATTGCAAATGATATACCCAACTAGTAATAGCCACTAAATCTGGCACACGTGAATTTGGGTCTGCGTATCAAGCCACAAGGGGAACTGTCAGTAAGTATTTTTTTGTTATTCTTTGGTAATTAGGTAAGGCTCACTAGGTACAAGTGTCATTTTTCAGGGGTGAGCCGGGAGAACTGGGGACGTGGTGAAGTGACTTGCTTACAGTCACACAGTATGCAAGTGGAGGTTGTGTGAATCAAACTCAGGTCTGCTGGATGTACCATGTTCATTCACAGCTCATTACTCTAACCTCTAGGCTATACTGCAAGCTGAACCTCTTCCAGCTTATAACATCCGCAGCCGCTAAACCTTAAAGAGACCACAATGCTGAGAGTAGACGAGCATCCCGTGAATGAACACTGAATACACTGTGGTTTAACTGTAAGGTAAGCACACACAGCCTCGGTTCCTGCACCACCTTCTCTTATCCCTTTATTTTATTGAGGCAGGACTTTTGGACTTTATCCAGGGATGCCTTCTGTAGCTGGCTCAGTACAAAAAAAAAAACTAAAATGTGGCGACTTCATTGTGCCACCAGGAGACACATTTCCTGTCACAATACAATGCACTATAGTGCCAGCCATCTTCCCCCCTTCCCTCAGCCACCAACAAAAAAACAGACCCTACCTGTGGTTCTTACATCAAAGGAACACAGAAGCAGGCAGATTGCAGCCCTGGCTGAATCACCACTTCAGCAAGCCAGTCATCAGAAACACCTAGAAATTGTTGGATGATGGCTATGACTAGAAAACCAGCTTGAGAGAAGGTTTGGCAAATACCATGAGGAACATCCATGAGGCAAAGACCAGCAGATATGGAATGCAGCCTTGACTGGCATTGCAGACAGTAGTAGCCCAGGCAGGGGCATCTGATACCAACAATCCAGATGGCCTCCCCAACCAAGAGCGCATCATATAAGGTCAGGTAAGCAGCCCCTGAGCAGTATATGAGACTCTAGTGTCCAACAACAAATGACACACTGCTGGGGAAAGTAACAGTTAAGCCACAATATTATCAGTAGAAGGCACTAGGTCAATACCGCGCACAACACTATGCCACATGGCACAATCGTGCTACCGATACAGCAGCGGTTCTTGCCAGGCGGGTATATCTTTCTTTGATACGCTTCTACCTAACCCCTCCCCAATATAGATTCTCAACCCGGGGAGAGAGATTCAGGTCGGGAGCGCATAAAGATTGAAAAATAAAATTTCTGGGACCAGGAATTAAACCCGTCCCAGAAGCACTGCCTGGGTTCCCTGCTGTTGTGGCTCCGTCCGTTGAGCCACAGCAGCTGGTCGGCGGAACCCACTCCCAACAGAGGTCTTGTCCTCTGCCTGGGAAAGTAGGAATGGTGCAATACCACGTACAGCAGTATGCGTGGTATTGCACCATTCGTTCACTAGTGCAGTGCTGTACCGGGTTAGCCATAATGTCATACGCTATTAAGCATGCAACATTATAACCCCGGTAGGTCAGTAGAATCACTATTAGCATATGTAGCTGGCAAAATGGAGGGGGTGTTATAAAATAATGGACCCGTACTCCATAAAGTGCTACAGCATAAATGTTATTTTATCTTCGACCCTTTATGCGTGTTATGTTTAAACAGGTACTGTGTTTTTTTACTGCCACAAAATTAACTTTCTCACTAGCCCCTTTCTACAGTGTATTACATTCACAGACACTCATAGTAGAGGATTAGAGGTGGAACCACAGCTACATTCCCAAAAGTTCTATACTGTAGCCAATCCATATAAGAGGCTGCTGAGTTGAAGTTATTTTTTCGCTAATAAATTTAAAAATGTGAAGAAGCACCATTGAGCTTGGCAGGCACTTTTGTGTAAGCCATGCACGGAAGGTATCGTTCCACAGGGTGACAAGGACAGGTCAGAGAGTGGGTTCGCCCTCCCACCCCCATCAATGCTGTGCAGGGTGGCAACAACCACTAGTTACAGTACATCTGTTTAATTGTTTCACAGTTTTTCTGGTTTACGGTTTCACACTATTTTATATTTATCTTTGCAATGCTTAATCTTGGGTAAAATGAATACTGAATATAGCACAACACTACCAGCTCAAAAGCTATGCTACTGACTTCACACACTCAGGATTTAAAGGGACAAATGCAGAGTTTCACAAGGACGGCAAGACAAACTAACATTAGGAATGGCATCCATTGAAGTCAAATACACTACATGGAACATTATGGTGGGGGAAGAACTAAAGAGAAGAGATAATGTGTACTCAGTCTCAGACACCTTACAAATTTGGAAATCAATACTGCATTATTGCAAGAAACACATACCTTGGTGGACCAGATCAATTTATTCTGAGTGGAACAGGTGGGGCAAGTATTTGGGCAGGTAATTCCTACAGTACCTGTCTGACTATATTATATGGTACTGATTCTAGTTTATGCCTGTCCTCTTTATCTCAAATCCTTTGTATTTAAACCTGGACCTATTGTGCTAGCAGTTATTCCTTTATGTAACCACAACTGTATTATATGTCTGTATTCAACTATGTATCTGTACCCCTTTCCCCCAGGATGCATCTGGAAATGAGCAGTGGACTGCTCAGCATGCCTTCCTGGTTAAACGCCTAAATAAATAAATAAACAGATAGATAGATAGATAGATATGAATGGCTATCCTGACTGCACAAAATACTGACTTTCAAATGTTTCAGGAATACCCAGACCCAAATGGGCATTGTACATTGTAAGGGGACAAAGAAGTAGTTCTGAGAAGCATCTGTTGTCCAAATGTGGATGACACCCAACTTCGACACGCACCTATATTACTAGCTAATCACACCCGCATTTGGATTTTCCTTGGAGTGCACTGGAATACAGTCCAAAATATGGTTTTGGACAGATCAGGAACATTCAGAAGGGGGCTTACACCAACTCAATGAGCCCCGAATGAATTGCAGAATACTCTCAATTTCTTGGACCTGTAGAGAACGATCCACCAAGAATCCTGTACCTTTCTTTCAACCCTGCAAAACACATTTTCTAGACTAGTTTTAAATCAGTCAGGGTATGCTACCAGAAGCATATACCTGCAGATCAGAGGCTCAAGTCATCTTCGACCACGCCCCGGTCTGTATGAACCACTGCTTCACTAGATCAACAGATCATGACACAAGCTGACGGGTTAATAGACATCTTTTACGAGTGGTGTTTCAAACAAATTAAGACCCTGCACACACACACTTTTTCCAAGAAAACAAGGACACCATCCCCAACAGAGAACAGATATGGACAGCATATACATGCACTGTTGGTGGGGGAAGCTCATCAGATTAGCAGCAATTATGAAAAGAAAGCGAGAAGCTGAGATAACTAAATAATTACCTGATATTAAAGAAGGAAGATCTCAAGGAATTCTCCAGAACAAGATTGGCTTAAATTATGAATTCTCAGGGCCAAATAAAAAATTGGTTTTGGAAATAAGATTACCTTACAACAGGTCCATTATACTTATGAGTTGTTACCTGCTCCCTAGGGGTGATGGAAATAATTTCTCAATTCCTCAGGACTTGTTTCCTTATCGATCAAGTCATGATGTTTTGCTGACAGGTGAATCTCAGTGTTGACTGGCCTATGATTTCAATGGACAATAAATTGCTTGATATGATGTTGGGGTTGAGACTATCTCAACTGATCAAGTCCCCAACAAGACTAAGTCCAAGAGACATAAATCTTTCCACCACACTAGATTTGATTCTGACAACAACTCCAGAGAATTGTGCCCCCGAGCAGAGTTTTTCCTGACTCCTTTAGTTATTAACAGGTCACCTTCTGTGTCAGAAAGAGAGACAAAGTGGCCAGCCCGGTGGCACGGAGTGTTGAGGTGCTGGACGCCATACCTCACATGCACCGGTGACCAGGGTTTAGGAATGAGCCCAGGCTGTCGAAGGCTGGCCAAGGAGGGAGGGTGAGGAGTGAGAGAAAGTTGCCGCAAGGCAGATCTCTCCATCTGGGAGGGACTGGAGGCTCCCTAACCACTGGCCACCACCCCGTGGAAGACAGAGGGCAGCATCAACCTGAGGGAGCTTCAGCAATAGCGACAGGATGTGGCAGAAGGGACTGAGCCAGCATCATGGGGCATGCATGCGTGTTCATGCATGGACGACGCCCATGTGTTGGAGCCCCAGGGAACGGGATTAAACAGGTCAAAACCCACAGAAAATATAACTTAGAAAAAAAAAAAAAGAAAGACAACAAATACGTTAGTTGTTTCAGGGAATATTGTACGCTGTAATATTTGGAGTACCTAAATTCATGGCTGATCTAGAAGAGAAAAACTGTGAAAGAGTGGCACTCATTCCAGATGTAGACAGCATGAGGCGTTTCTGCCACAGTGAAGTCTTGTCATTGTGCAACATTCATGCCCCCATTCGGCATAAAAGAGTGAAACATAAAAATGCACCATGGTATACAAAAGCCTTGAACTTACACCATCAATCCCGCGACAATGCAGAGAAGCAAGCAAAACAAATTAATAAAAACAAATGACAGATTCTTGGGACAAGGATCGCCATCTTAGAAATTCAAACCTTAAAGCTAAGGGAGACGATTTCAATAGGCAATTCCGTTTAGACAATGCTGGCAACCTTCATTCCTTTTTAAAAATGGTTCATAAACTGAAGGGTCAATATTCTCATGAATTACCAAACTCCTTTAAGACCAACGGAGGATCAGCTCCTATTTCAAACTGTGTAGCAGACAGATTTAAAAAACTGTTTATAAACATGGGTATATCCACAGTAAATAACATTGGTTCACTGACCGTAAGTCAGAAGGTACAATCAGTTTATTCTCAGGTGAGGTGGTCTACATAAATGTTCTACTGATCTTACTCCCCAAGCCTGATACACAAAAACCCTGCTAGAACAGGATGTGAAGAAAATGACAGGCCTAGATGGTATATAGTCCTATCTGCTCAAACTGGTGTCTCCTGTAATTGCACCTTATTTAGCTGACATTTTCAACCTATCCCAGAGTACAGGTATTACCCGCAAACATGGAAACAGGCCGTGACTCCTGCGTATAAAAGTGTATCAAAAGAAGATAATTGTAATTACAAACCAATATCCTTGCTCCCTGTAATATCAAAAATTTTCTAAAAGGTCCTTGGTAATCTGCTAAAAACATTTTTAGAAAACCATACCCTATACACTCAGTATCAATCAGGTTTTCGTACAAACTATACCGCACCTCTACCTTGACAAAGGTGACAAAAAACATCCGGATGTCTATAGACAGAAACCTCCTGTCCAGGGCCATATTTATCAATTTGTCCAAAGCATTCGATACCTTGGACCACGCTATCTTAAGAAAATTAGGAGTTTGGCCTTAACCAGGTGGCACTGCATTAGTTTGGTGGATATTTGTTAGGGAGAAGCCAGATGGTAAAACTGGGTGATTTTAAATCCCAATTTGATTATATAAAATCTGTTAGGGACGATCTTATTGAATCTGTATACGAATGGCGCTGGACCTCTTCAGACAGAGGTCCAACGTCATACCTATCACTAGGGTACGTCTATGCAAATCCCATGCATTTTTGAATTCCTTACCAAATTTGTCTCCACCACCTCTGCTGGGAGGCTGTTCCATGCATCCACCACCATTTCTGTGAAGAAATACTTCCTCATGCTACCCCTTAGTCTACCCCTTCCAGCCTCATGTCATGACCCCTTGTTCTAGAATATCTCTTTTTCTGAAAGATGCTACCCTCCTGTACCTTATTTATGCCCTTGAGATATTTGAAGGTCTCCATAACCCCCTTCCCCTCTCTCCACTCCTCCAGGGTGCACAAACCGATGTCCTCCAATCTATCCTATGACTTTTGGTGCAGGTTCTGCACAATTTTTGTTGCCCTTCTCTGAACTGCCTCCACCCTGCCTATGTCTTTACGTAGATGTGGCCTCCAGAACTGGATACAATACTCCAGATGAGGTCTCACTAATGAGGTATGTAGAATCATCACCTCCTCCTTTATTCTGCTGGTGATACCTCTCCCTATGCACCCCAGTACCCCACTGGTTTTCCCCACAGCCTGGACACCTTTAGATCATCTGATACGATTACCCCCAGATTCCTCTCCTGTTTGGTTGCAGTCTGCATCTCAACCCCCATTATATAAGCCTCCCCTGCATACAGTTGACACAGTTCTGCATGTAGATGGCAAATCACCAGTAGAAAATGGAAATTACGTACCTACCGTAATTCTTGATCTTCTTGGACGAAGTCTCCACCACTCATTCACACTAATGGGATCTACGCTGGAGGCGCTAGGACCTAGCGAGAGCAAACTTTTCAAGAGGGTCGGCGCCAGAGATGGAGTCGCGAGGAAGCAGCCGCACAAGCTGTGGCTCGTGCAGTAAAGACTACCTCGGCATCGACCCTCCAACCGCCTCAGTACCTTTTTTTCCGAGGAGGTGCAGCACCACTAACCTAGGAGGTCTAACCTAATAAAATAGGACATAAGACAGTCCGAATGACCCGTGTAAGAAGGGTCAACAATAGAGTCTTCACAGCCCAGCTGCTGAGGGAGTGAAGAACAAAAACAGAGATGTGAGCTCGGGGGGATGGTGGGTAGGCGTGTGAATGAGTGGTGGAGACTTTGTCAAAGAAGATCAAGAATTACTGTAGGTATGTCATTTCCATATCTTCCTGGACATAAAGTCTCCACTACTCATTCACACTAATGGGAGAGTTCCACGCTAATAAACCCCTGAGACGGTCGGCAAGAGAAACTAAGAGCTCACATACTTTGGACAGAAGTCCGTTAAGAATAGTCCTACCAAACAGCAGACGTCATCTGGCATGGACATCCAAAGCATAGTGCTTAACGAAAGTATGCACTGAGCTCCAAGTAGACACACTGCAAATATCTGCGATGGGTAAGTTACAGATTTCCGCCAGAGATGACATGCCTGCTCTAGTAGAGTGAACGTACACTCTGCCTCCCAGCTTAACCTGTGCCATAGAACAGCAGTGGTGGAGACATGTTACCAGCCACGCTGAAATGCACCTAATAGCGAAAGGCTGACCTAGTCGGGTCTCGCTGAAGGAAACAAACAGTTGTTGAGCCTTGCAAATTTCTTCTGTTCTATCCAGATAGAATTGCAGTGCTCTATTAACATCCAAAGAATGAAGGGTACATTCCCCTTCATTCTGAAAGTTAGCAAAGTAGGTAGGTAGGCCTAAAGGTTGGTTTAGATGAAATTCTGAGACAACCTTAGGAAGAAACTTAGGGTGAGTCCTAAGAACTACTTTGTCCTTGTGAAATACAGTGTACGGGGGGTCTGTGACCGGAGCATGTATTTCAGAAACTCTACAGGCTGAAGTGATGGCCACCAGGAAGGCAGTTTTCCAAGTGAGGAACTTCAACTCGCAGGTAGCTAGAGGCTCGAAAGGTTTCAGAGTGAGCATGTCTAGCACAAGGTTAATGTCCCAGGCTGTGACTGGACGTCCGATAGGAGGTCTGGTATGCAGAATACCCTTAAGAAACCTCTTAACTACAAGTAACTGAGCCAGAGACAAGGAATATACTGGCTCATGATAAGCTGAAATGGCACAGAGATGAACTTTGACAGTAGAGTACTGCAGGCCTGAATTTGAGAGGTCTAAAAGGTACTCCAAGACTTTATTCAGTGGGCAGGAAAAAGGGTTTGAAGAGGATTTTGCACACCAGAGAGAGAAACGCTTCCATTTGGCTGTGTAGGTCTTTCTAGTGGCTGGTTTACATGCAGCCAACAGAATATCTGAAACCCTATGAGAAACACTGAACCTATTCACCTCTCTTTCTTCAAGAGCCAAGCGTAAGGTGAAGCGCCTTCAGACTGGGATGGACCATGGGTCCCTGGGTCAGAAGGTTCGTCTGAAGGGGAAGTGAATTCAGGAGGGTTGCCGACAGACTGTTGAGCAGCGGGAACCATATCTGTCGAGGCCAGAAGGAAGCAATGAGAATCATTCTGTCTCCCTGAGACTCAAATTTGAGAAGAACCCTCTGAATTAGAGGAAGAGGAGGAAAGGCGTATAGAAAGCGCTTTGTCCACTGCAGCCTGAATGCATCCTGACAGAAAATGGCAGGTCTTGGATTTCTGGAGCAAAATAGAGGCAGTTTTGTGTTGAGTGGGAATGCAAAAAGGTCCAGGTCTGGAGTTCCCCACTCTTTGAAGAGTGGCTGAGCGATGGTTGAGTCGAGAGACCACTCGTGAGGATCTGTCTCCATTCTGCTGAGATGGTCTGCCAGTTCGTTCTGCACGCCTGGCAGGTAAACTGCGTGGATGAGAGCCTTGTGCTCCAGGCACCATTCTCACACTCTCATTGCTTCCCTGCATAATGGGTAAGAGTGTGCACCGCCCTGCTTGTTGATGTAATACATCACTGCTTTGTTGTCCATTTCAAGGAGAATGTTCTTGTGTCAGAGTAAGTCCTTCAAGGCCCAGACTGCACAGAGGACGGCCCTCATTTCCAGGATGTTTATGTGAAGCTGGGACTTGTCCAGAGTCCATGTACCTTGGGTGTGGAGATTCTGGCAGTGAGCTCCCCACCCCATCAGGGATGCATCAGTGGTAATGGAGATCTGATGATCCAGAGAAGCAAACAGATACCCTTCCAGAAGGTTGTCCTCCTGCGACCACCAGGTAAGTGACCTCTTTAGAGGTTCTGTCACCTTGACGAGAAAGGACTGAGGGCGAGTGGTTGGGGACCACTGAGAGGTTCTCATGTGGAGACATGCTAGGGGTACAGTGAACACCGAGGATGCCATGAGACCCAGCATCCGTTGCATCGAGATCGCTCAAACCGAGCTGTTTTCTCTGATGTATCGGGCCACCTGTAGGATATAGCTCCTTATGTCCTCTGGGAGAAAAGCTTTTGCACAGGAAGTATCCAGAAGAGTTCCTATGAAATGGAGTTTCTGGGAGGGCTGCAACTGCGATTTTTTGTGATTTAGCAGGACTCCCATGGACATGAGGAAGTCTGAAGCCTTGGCAACAGCGTCCAGAGTATCCTGTCTGGAGGGACTTGCTAGAAGCCAGTCGTCCAGATATGGGAACACCTGAATTCCGATTTTCCTGAGATGCGCTGCGAGAACTGCACAATTTGTAAAAACTCGAGGTGCCGAGGATAGACCAAAGGGCAGGACTCTGAACTGATAATGTTAACCTAATGCCACAAACCTTAGGTATTTGTGGTGCTTTGTGTGTATAAGAATGTGTTGGTAGGCATTCTGCATGTCCAGGGAGGCTAGCCAATCATGTTGATGAATCAAAGGTAGAAGGGTACCTAGAGATATCATCTTGAACTTTTCCTTGTGAAGGAATTTGTTTAACTTTCTGAGATCCAGAATGGGGCGCATGCCGCCAGTTTTCTTCGGAACTAGAAAGTAATGGGAGTAGAAACCTGTGTTTCGCCTCGTCTGATGGAACTACTTCTACTGCCCTGTTGTTCAGAAGGCCTTGTACCTTGGAAGCAAGAAGGTCTGACTGTACTGACGACAGCCTGGGCTGTCGTTTGGAGGGATGATCCAGGGGGAGGGGTTCTGAAATACTGAGCGAATACCCCTCGCAGATTGTCCGGAGGACCCATTTGTCTGATGTTATAGACTTCCACCGGTCATAGAACTAGGTCAGACGTCTTCCCACCGCTGAGGAAGAGTCCCCCTCGTGCAGTGGAGGTGGGACCTGGGTCAAGAACTCAGAAGGTGGCACTGGGCGCTTTGGGGCCTTGTGCCTTCTGCTGTGTTTTGTGGCTGCAGGGTGTGGTTTTTGCTATAAAAGAAAACAAACAAACAAAAAAAAACCCCTACCTTTGCCCCGAAAGGACTGACAGTTGTGAAACTGACGCTTGTTGGCACCCCTCCCCAAGAGGGGGCGAGAGCGGGTCGAGCTGTCTTAATGGCTGACCTAGTCTTTTTATGTGGCCTCCAGAGCTTGTTCCACCTGGGGTCCGAACAGATACATACCGTCGAAGGGTAAGGCCATGACCTGCTGCTGGGCATCATTCATAAAGCCCGAAGTACGTAGCCAAGAGTGGAGATGGGTACAAATGCCTGCTGTTGCCCCTCGAGAAGCAGTATTGAAAGTGTCCATTGCACCTTTAACCTTTGGTTATTGGACTCGATGCCCCTAGTTATGGTGTGAAGTAGCTCTGAATTAGTTTCCGACTCAGGCAGAGCTTCTCCCATTTGCTTGAATGAATGCCAAAGGACACACTCATATTGAGAAAAATAGCCCTGGTAGCTGGCAATATGTATACCCAGGGTGGAGGCAGCAAAGACTCTCTTACCTAAGGTGTCTATCTTACGAAATTCTTTATTTATAGGCCAGGCTATAGATGCCTGAGGGAGGACGGCCTTGTCATTCTCGGCTAAGACTATGATGGGATCAGCAAAAGCTTGTGAGGCCAATATGGGTTGATCTTGGGAGCAGCATACTTTCTATCTATGGACTTAACCACAGAAGGAATTAGAGCAGGATTGTTCCATACCATCTAAAAAAGGGTCTCAAAAGATGGTTGTACCGGAGGCGTTGAATCCATAGGGATCTCCGGGACATATAGGTATTGGAGTCTTAAAAGCTTCCCAGGATTGATTTCTGTAGTCTGGAGAGAAAGAGTGGAATTTAAATTTTTAAACAGAGACTTAAAGGAAAGGTCTTCAACCACAGGCTGTGCAGCAGAATTAATCCCTGCTCCTTCAACATCATCACCCAGACGAAGATCTGGGTCAGACTCAAAATCATCTCCTGACAGTCCAGGGGGGACTGTATAGATAGGAAAGGAGTGAAAATCAGAATGAAAATTAGAGGAAAGAATCGGAGTCAAAAGCCCTGGAGGCTGGATGGTGCCGCACCAAACATCGGCGATGACAAAGAACACGGCGCCGAACCCAAGGAAGTCGGCGCCATCAGAAACAGACCAGCATGTGGTGCCAACAAAGGCCACGGTGCCGACAGAGCCCTCTGGTGCCGCAGGAGAGGCACCTGAAAGAGCCCTTGGACCGCGGATACGCCGGACAGAGCCCCCGGCGCCGTGGATGGCACAGACAGAGCCCCCGGCACCGCAGACGGTGCCGAAACAGCCCTTGGCGCTGCGGACGACTCAGAGAGTGTCCCAAGGTTCCAAAAACTGTGATTTGAGGGAAAGAAGGAACATTAACAGGAGATAGAGGCATCGGTGTGGACCCCTGCGCCACAGCCATGTGAGGGAGAAAACACCTGAGCATGGAGTCGATGGCACCGAAGGAGGCGCCATGCAATTAGGAAGGTCCAACCGCCCTACCCAGTCCCTCAAACGGTCCGAAGGCCCCGGAGTGACCGGGCCAGGCAGCTGGACCCACCTCCGAGCCCACTGCTCCATAAGAGCGGCCCACTGGTGAAACTGTTCATCGGAGGTCCTTCCAATAGGAGGAAAGGGCTCCAATGTTGAAGACGTCGGGCACTGGAGCCAGAAACCGGTGACTCCAAGAGAGGAGGAGACCGGTGCCTAGCCCTAATGACCGACCGTCGATGTGCAGACATACCAGAAGGCGACCTCATGTGATGCCTTCTCTTTCTCGACTTGTGTGCTGAAGAAGAACTCAAGGCCGAACAGTGCCGCGACTAGGATCATTTCCTTTTATGCTTTCGGGGGGGGACCACCCATCTCCCTGAGCATTGGACCATCTATTGTCAGACCCACCCTCTCGGGAGGGCGGCGGACCGGACCCAGCCCAGCTGACTGAACAGCTTTCATATGAAGTCTCCCTACAATCACCTGACCCGCTCATGGTCGACTCAGTCAATGGAGGGCTGAAGACTTCTTTATTAATCAGTAAAATTAAATCTACTCGGTACTTGTTTCGAAGCTAAATTACAAAACAATAAACTGAAAACTATGCTGCTAGTTTGAAGTTTGACTCCCGGTGGGCAAGCAACATCATCACCGAAGCGCACTCGACGGCGGAGAAAAAAGAACTGAGGCGGTTGGAAGGTCAATGCCGGGGTAGTCTTTACTGCATGAGCCACGGCTCACGGTGCTGCCTGCTCGCAGCTCCATCTCTGGCACCGACCCTCTTGAAAAGTTTGCTTCTGCTGGGCCCTAGCACCTCCGGCATAGATCCCATTAGTGCGAATAAGTGGTGGAGACTTTATGTCCAGGGAGATTTCAGACTAAACTACAAAATGATTTTGACAGATTACAGGACTACTTTAACAACACAGACTGGTACTTATTGATAAAACGCCACAAGTCATGCCATGTGGCGATAAACAACATAGTACAAAATAATATAATAATAACTAAAGATGACTGCACACTGAAGCAAGTAGACTCATAAATACCTGGGAGTCTAACTGGACTCCCAGTGTAAATGGGACGTGCACATATATTGTCTAATAAAGAAATTAAATGCAAGATTAGGGGTATTAGACACAGGAAATGTATTCCTACAAAGGACAGAAAACATATCAACACGATGGTGGTTCATCTCCTGGACTTTGGTGATCTGACATATGGGAGGGTGTCCAGGAAGCAAGTGGACAAAGTAAATGTGGTACACAACCGATCTGCCTGGTTCATGACCACCCCCACCCCATCGGGAAACTTACTGCTGTTCCCTTTATAGATCTTCAAATTGGATAAGCTTATCTGAGTGCAGAAACTTAAATATTTTACATCTAATATACTAAAGCCTTTCCCCCAAAATTCTGCCCTATCAATTACATTTATTTCAAACACACAGAGTAAAAAGTGGCCTATGGGTAGATAGCAATATAAAATTCAAAGTTCCAATTTTGAAAAACCACTAGAGGAAATTCTACCCTCTACTGCCAGGGCCCCAGACTCTAACGTTTTCCCTCATTTTTTAAAAATTACTTTCCATGGAAAAGTCTTGTGGTACTCTGTACAATCATGGTTTATGCATGAGACCACCTTGCATAAGAGATGCTGTAATTGTATGGATAATGGCCAAGAAGTTTCGAAATTGATACAACTGAGATTTATTTAAACGTTTCTGGAAAATGGCATCTAGGCAACTAAACAAACTGGAGGTATAATTTCTTATCGAATATTTTATAGTTTTTTTTGAGCTATTTATCATAGCTGTGGTAGAAATTTGTAACCATGCTTACTCAAGTATTACATTTGATCGTGAAGTTTCTTGATCTTGTAGATCTTGTCTTACTTCACTATTTTATATTTTGTAACTGTGTGTGTATGTGTATGTGTGTGTGTGTGTGAGTGAAATGGTGAACCCCATTGTACATGACCCACTGGTTTAATTCGATGATCCCTTTCGTGTTTTGCAAGAACAAGCTATTTACTACTAAGTACCATGAGACAAACAAGGAGGGATCTGAGCATACCTTAGTCCATTCCAAAGTTAAAAAGCTGGATAATTGCCGGCCCTTAGACTAAAGCACCAAGAGACAAGTTAATTAATTAAGTGCACTAAACTTGAAGAACAAGGCCCCATTCTCAGCAGTCCCCAGGACATAGCACAGGCCTTCCATACTTCTATAAGAGAATATACAGACTGACGAACACCCTTCCAGCTGAAGCAAAAGAACAATTCCCAATGAAAAGTGAACTCCCAAAACTAGGTGTAATGTAATGTAAGTACAGGAAATGGGTGATCTGACTGAGTTGAATGAAATTCAGGTTGCCATTAAATCTCTCACTGCCAATAAGGCCCCAGGCCGTGATGGGTTTTCGCCTAATACAGGATTATGCTCACAGAACTAGGTCCCCTGCAAGTACAGCTATTCAACTGCACATATAAAAGAGGGGCAATGAGCCAAGTGATACAGGAAGCTGCCATCTGCCTCATTTCCACACCTGGAAATGAACACTACTGAGTCACCAACTTTCGATCAATTCTAAACTTAGACAATAAAATACCAGCTACAATTTTAGCTATCTGATTGGGTAGGATTTGAGACTGGCTCCCATCATCAGATCATGTGCATACATTTTTTCACTTTATCTCACCATCCAAGGATTCTGGAACCCGAGCAGTGCTGATGTCTCTGGATGGAGAGAAAGCATCTGATGTGGTCTTGTGGGACTTCCTGTTCCAGACACTGCAGGAGTTTGTACTACCCGAGACATTAACATCGGTATGTATATTTTACTCCATCCCCACAGCAATGGTGTGCTATCCCCTCATTCCTGCAGGAAAAAGGCACTTTAAAGGGGACCCAACTGTCCACATATCTTTTTAATTTACATCTGGAACCCCTTACAAGAACACGGCTTTCCTGAGATACGATCAAGGGCATTAAGGTAGGTAAGAATCAATATAAAATATCGACATATGCGGACATTCTCCTCCACACTGAGAACCCCTAACCTCTATACCAGCAGCCATCCAGATCCTGCAGGAATCTGAAGCCTAATCAGGCTACAACCTTCATATTAATAAGACACTCATTATGTCATTTAACGAGGGCTGACTAAGAGAGATGTGGTGCAGTGGGGGTGGAAGTGGTCATCTGATGCATTATCGTACCTAGGTATCATTGTCTCCAAAAGAGCGAAGGGACAACCTCCAGGCCACCATCAAATCCGTTCTAAAATGCCGAACTGTTTTGCCCTCATCACTTTGATGGAGAATAAATACAATTAAGCTGAATATTCTCCCCTGCCTTCTCTACCCTTTGGGCATGCTTGGTGTGGTCCTGTCAAACAAGTGGTTCCCTTATTTAAAGGAGGCCCTCCCCACCCTTTTATGAGTGTAGAAGAACCCCAGGAAAAGTGTACACAAAACTAACAGAATTAATATCACACAGCCATTTGCAACTACCTGCCATTAGAATCTACCACCACGCACTCCACACCAGTAAGTACCTGTGGCTGGGGTAAAGGGGAGACCATCTCTCTTGATATCGGCTATGGATGCCAATGGAAAGAAACTAGAGTTTGCGAAGTGTGCACAGGCAGCATCCCAAAGGCACTCTTGTACATACCTTACACCAAAGTACCGAATCCACTGGAGCATACTCCTATCAGGAGTTCTATCTGAGCTTAACAAGACTTTGGGGGGTCAAGCTGGCCCTTAACATGAATTAACTGCTTAAACCAAGTCCTAATTTCAAAATATAAAATAAAACCATACCACCTCAAATCTTCTTAAAGGGGACCAGCTTAAACACGCTCCGCCATCTCCTAGACCACAAGAAACTTTCCAGACCAGAAATAGCCTCAGTATTTTTCCTTCTTACATAACAATTGTGCAATCCACACCATGCTGGGACGCTATCCCTGGGTAACTTTCAACCAGGATACTCTACAGGAACATACCCCTTTGGTCACTCAATGGCAAGCAGTGCCCCTCATTTATAGGAAGCTCCAAATAGTATTGCACATAAAACTGATTCCGTATGGCCATACCGGGTGTGGGAATTTCCAGCTTTCAAAGATGCAACACAAGCTGAATCCTTGTGGAAAATCTTATATAAATATATCAAATTTGAAAATCTTCCTTTGATACAGTACAAAATTCTCCACAACATTTATTACACACCTGTTAAATTGCACAAAATACATAAACTGGATGACCCCACCTGTACCAACAAGTCGTGGGCTCACTAAAACACATCATGTGGGACTGTGGGAATGCCCAATAACTGTGGGGCGACAGAAAGATAAACCAGACTCACTGCTAAGAATCTAAGAGGTCTTCAAGCCAGAGTCCTGCATTATGGGCGTGAGATTAAAGGAATTAGTGAGATCCCTAAAATATCACATAGCCCTAATAACAGTGGTTGCAAAGAAAATCACATTATTTCTGCTGGCAATTTCATATGTTTATATGTATCACAACACTGGCTTGACGAGGAAATCCCTTCTTTCTGAGAGTGGCACCAAGAGCTGTTAACAGCTTTCAAAGTTGAAAAAAATGCTAGTCAGCATGAGAAATGCATTAAAAAGTTCCAAGTGCTAACGGGAAAAGTTACAAACATTACAGCTTATTTCATAACAGAGATACAAGAACAGGTACTGCACTGCAGAGGTTTACTAAATATTTTTGCCCACTTTAGAGCAAACAGCATGACAGAATGTATTATTATATTGTAGCCATAAGAACACCACTCTGGTTGAAGCCTTGAATGTTGGAGGTCTCCCACTAAGCAAATGTACTGTACTTGTTTTACGTATAAATTCAGTAAAATGAAGTTAGAAAAAAGAAAACATTTTAAGAAAGTAGTGCATTATTTGATTTATTTAGAAGACTAATAACATGAAGTGAAGCTCAGCATGGAGACTGGCACTGAAATCAGCACCGAGGCAGGCAACAACACTGGCATCAAGACTGGCAGTGACCCTGGCACTGATTTCAGGCTAGCACTAACATCAGCATAAAGGCCAACAGCAACATTGGCATCAAGGTCAACAGCGACGTCGGCACCAAGGTCAAAGGGTACTGTGGAGCTTCGAAGTGAAATCCACACCAGAGAAAACCCTGCAGAAGATAGGTTTTCTCCAGGGAGGACAGGCAATGCACCTGGCACCAGATGGCACCGAATGATGGTGGTGACAGAGTCTGTGAAAAAAACAGACTCCAGTGTTTGTCAGGGATACCCTGCTAGAGATGTGATTATCCAGGGATGGAGTCTAGGCAGCAGATTCCAGAGGGACCCAAAGCCATAGTCCATAGGCAAACTGCTCATCTGAGACCTCCCTATAGGCAGCAAGGGTGTCAGAGACCAAGGTGCCAGCACCACTGCATCAAGGAATCCAGTAGCAGGTTCCCTGCTCCCCTAGGCAAAGAGGGGACACAGACACAAATATGACAGAGCACAGAGCCAATGGCCCCGAGACAGAATGGCAAGAACCAAACCAGGCCTCGTCTACTCTTATCTTTTTGTGCGAGGACAAGGTCACAATTGTGTGATCCCAGGAATCTAATGCAAAGCAGGGCCAGGACTATTACTTTTACAATTCTGAAAAGATTGCCTATTCTCCCTGGTGGGAAGCTGTCCAGTACTAAGACAGTGACCCAAAGAGTAGTGGTGGTCCGAAAACAGACTTGTCGCTGAAGTAACTGGCCTTTACAAGCACCAAACCTGACAATGGTTGACAAAAGAAACTGATATCAAATGAGGCTGGACTGAAAGAAACTTGCAAATTTGTGTAATAAAATGTGATGGTGTTGAGACCAGCTAAATAAATCATGTGCCGAGAAAGAAACAACATACTGTAGGAAAATAATCAAACCAGGGGCCCTACACATGCGAAACAGTATAGTTATGTAAAAACTTACCACAACAGTAGATGTTTGAGAAGAGCGCTCGCAACAGGCAATCTCATTAGGACTATGCCACCAGGCACTAGGACCCCACAGAAAAATTCTAGCTAGCAGTCTAAGGTGGAGGACCACCCCCCTGATGTTAGCCCCGCCCCTGGACATCACCCATGGTGTAAAGTGGTCAGTCCCCCGCCACCACCTCATTTCACCCACTGGAGACCTGGCTAGCATAAAGGATGGGGAACTGAGGTTTTCACATCCCCCAGAGGAAAAAAATACAGTTACATAACCCCGGGGGTAGGAGGAAGGAAGGGAAAGCATACCTAATGCAAGAGCTCTCCTTGAAGATCTACTGTTACGGTAAGTTCTTACATAACTGTACAATCTCAATTTGAGATAGAGCTCTTGTAGCAGGTAACACCATTAGGACGGAGTCCCAAGCAGTACAAGGATAGAATCCAGGTAAGAAGGGTGGTAGTTATGAAAATTAGTAAACCACTGGTACTCCAAAGAAAATAGTTCCTGGAGGATGGAGAGGCCAAAGCCTGCTTTCCTCCATGACGCAATGTCCAGGCTGTAGTGCTTAATGAAGGTGTGGACTGAACTCCAAGTAGCAGCTGCACAAAGATCTGCTGCTGAGACATTCCTTAGGGATGCAAAGGAAGTAGCAACACCCCTAGTGGAGTGACCTTTAACCGGTCCTGGTAAAGGTTTATCATACTTCTGGTAACAGAAAACTATGTAACTGACCAACCATTTGGCCAATGTCTGTTTAGTCACTGGTGCCCCTAACATTCGTTGGACAAAGGAGACAAACAACTGGCCTGTCTTTATAGAAGATCGAGTGCAATCTATGTAGAAATGAAGAATTCTGTGAACATCCAGAATATGCAACAGGGCCTCCCCTTTGTTTAAGTACTCTGGGCAGTAAACTGGAAGTTGAATGTCCTGGTTAAGAGTGAACTAGGAAACTACCTTTGGGAGATTGGTGTTCAGGGATACCCTATCCCTATCCCAGTGAAAAATCAAATAAGGCTCTTTACACATCAGAGTCTGAAGCTCAGAAATCCTCTGAGCAGAAGTAACTGCAACCAAAAACGCTTTCCATTAAAGGAAGCGTAGCTCGCAACTTGCAGCTGGCTCAAAGGGAGGCAACATAAGCTTTCCTAACATAATAAAAGGTCCCAAGGGAGGATGGGATCCCGCCTGGGAGGTTTGATTTGCATAATACCACGCTAAAACGTCCTGAACAAGTCTTTTTTTTTATTTTTCTCCCGGGAGAGACCTCTGTCCTGTTTAGCCGCTCAGGTCACGGCCCCCAGAGCTCCCACCAACTGCCCATTGCCGCAACTCCTGGTTCCCCCGGCTTACCCCAGAGAGTGGGTCCGTGGCACCGGTTCCCCTAATTCTGGCGCCATGGGATTAGTGACTGGTTGGAAGTGCGGCGGCAGTGGCTGATTGAAGCCCGGGAGGGCTTCATGTAGACAGAGGCTCTCCCCTCCTCCATTTTCTTGGTTTTTTTCCTCCAGGAGGCGGGGGCGTTCAATTACGTCCAGCATCCGCCCCGCCTCCATTAGCTGCGAGTGTTGGTAGCTGTGGGACCCCCGGCCTCCGCTAGGGATCCATCACACGCTGAACACTTCCTCACCCTCCCCCGGAGAAGGAGAGCTGTCCATCTCCCCCCCCCCGGCCGGCCCTCTGGTGACCCGAGTCTGTTCCCGAACCTGGGTCGCCAGCGTCGCAAGCGGAATTCCAACTGCTGCACCAGCAGGCAGGCTTGGACAAGCCTAACTGTGCCAGGGTCTGCCTTACATAGGTACGTGGTAAGCTGACAGTGCAGAAAGGTATACCTTTATGGACGAATAGCTGAGACCCTTGTCAGACAGAGAAAGGAGGTACTCCAGTGCCAAATTCACTGGGCAGGTAAAGAGATCCAGGGAATGGGATGATGCCCACAGGCAGAAACATTTTCATTTCATGGCACATGCGGCCCTAGTTGAGGGATACCTCGCGGCCACTAGGACCTTTGCTACCCTTGAAGATACCCCATATCTGTCTCTGACTAGGTCTGCAGGAGCTATGCATGCAGATGCAGTGACTGACGATTCTGGGGTACCAGAGTTTCCTGTTCCTGTGAGAGCAAGTGAGGAGAAAGGGGCAAGGGAATTGGAGGTTCCGGTGCCAACTACCAGATCTGTTGAGGCCAGAATGGTACTATGAGAATCATGACAGCTTGTAGCTTGAGTAACACTCTCTGAAGTAGTGGAAAGGAAGGAAAGGAAGGCATACAGAAACCTCCTTGCCCAAAACAGGGACAACGCACCTCACCAGAAAACACCAGGACCTGGATCTAGCGAGCAGAAATTGGGCAGTTTGGTGTTGAGTGGGGACGCAAAGAGGTCCAGTTCCGGAAGGCCCCACCTTTCAAAAAGGCTATTACATCCTGTAGTGGCTCCCATTCATAAGCCTGAGACCGAGAGCGGCTGAGGCTGTCGGCCAGGGTGTTTTGAACTCCTGGAACGTGAACCACTAAGTTCCTGGTTGTGCTCCACTGCCCAGTACCAGACTCTCATGGCTTCTCTGCAAAGGGGGTAAGAGTGAGTGCCCCCTTGCTTGCTGATGTAGAAGACTACTGGCATGTTATCTGACTGGATCAGTAGGGGCCCTGGTGGGAGAACTGCCTGAAACACCTGTAAAGCGTACAGCACGGCTCTCATCTCCAACACATTTATATGGAGATTGCGTTCCCAAGAGGTCCAAGTCCTTCTTGTCTGATGATCTCTGAAATGTGTCACCCCCCCAGGTCCCAAGGCATCTCAGGCATGGTCAGGATCTGCGAAGGACTGGGACTTTGGAAGGGAGCCCCAGATTCTAACCGGGAAGGGGTGAGCCACCATTCCAGAGTCTGACACACTGCTTTGGTGACTCGGGCCGGCTGTTCGAGGTCATCCGAGCGCTGGTCCCACTGAACCCTAAGGTTCCACTGGAGAACCCTCATGTGCAGACAAGCTAAGGGAACTGCCACGATAGCGGCAGCCATGTAGCCTAGCAGTTGCAATACTGTTCTGTCTGGAACTTGATTAGTGGAGATAACTCTCTGAGCCAGCGCCGTTAGTCGATCTGCCCTGTCTGAGGGGAAAAAGGCTTTCCCTTGGGTTGTCCAGGACTGCCCCCATGTACTGTAACCTCTAGGTAGGCCAGGGGAACAACTGGGAAAGGTTCAATGTGACCCCCCCAGTCCTTGGAACAGGTGAAAGGTGCCTTCCAGAGAGTGACACAGCTGATCCTTTGTGGGAGCTGTTAATAGCCAGTCATCGAGGTAGGGGTACACAATGTCCCTGCCTCCTGACAGCTGCTACCACTACTGCCAGGCACTTGGTGAACATTCTGGGTGCCAAAGAAAGGCCGAATGGTAGTGCTCTGAACTAATAGTGCTCTCCCTGGAAGATAAAGTGGAGGTATTTCCTGTGGGACATTAGGATTCTGATGTGCATGTAGGTGTCCTGCATGTCCAGGGAGCAGAGCCAGTACCCCCTGGCGAAGCATGGGTAGCAATCCCAGCAGTGTTACCATCTTGAACCTTTTGTATTCGATGAAAGTGTTCAGCTGACAGGTCCAGAATGAGACGAAGGTCCCCTGTCTTTTTTGGGACAAGGAAGAAGTGGGAGTAATATCCCTTTCCTCTTTGAGATGGTGGCACTGCTTGGCTAGCTCTCTTGCACAGGAGGACTTGGATTTCTACTCTGATAAGACCTGCATGGGATGGGGAGCAATGAGAGGGAACAGGTGAGTTGTCTCGAGGACTCTGATTGAATTCCAGAGCATAACCCCACTCTACAAACTGGAGCACCCACTGATCTGTGGTGATATTGGACCAGCCGTAGAGGTAGAGGTAGAATCTTCCACCTACTGCCTTCTCCTGCAACTCCACCGGGGGGGGGGGGAGGCAGGAAGTCATGCTGAGGTTGTTGGAGTGGGCAAGGGAGCCCTGGCGTTCTTAGCGATTTTAGGTCTCTGTGCTCCTGAGGACAAGGGGGCACCCTTTCTCTTGTAGCCCCTTCTATGCTGCTGTCTCCTTCCTTGTTGGCCCTGCTGCCTATGAAAGGAAATGATGCCTGGACATGGCTGGTTCAGATTTCTACAGTTTGTGGACCTCTGAAACTGCTTTACCCGAGTCCTGAAGACCAGTTATCAGTTTTTCGGCCTTCTGACCGAAAAGAACTGGACCCTGGAAAGAGGTATCCAGGATGGTGTCCTCAAGGTCCTGGCGGAATCCTGAAACCCTCATCCAGGAGTGGCGCCTTAGGCACATTCTGGTAGCCGCAGCCCTGGCAGCAGTATCTGCCGTGTCATAAGAGCACCTAAGGACAATCTTGCCAACATCAGCACCGGATTGGAGGACTGCTAACAACTCATTCTTGTTGGCAGAGTCAGGCTGAGTCTTGGCCAGGTCCATGGCCTTGTTCCATAGAGATTTTGGATACATCACGTGTGCCAAAAAATTAAGTAACCTGACTGTACAGGTGGCCGAAGAATACACCTTGCAGCCTAAGTGGTCCAACTTCTTGGACTCCTTATCCGGTGACTGAGAGCTCATATGCTTCGGATGCTGGGTTCTCCCATGGGCAGCTATGAGGATCACCAAGGCCACCTTTTGCTGATCGCTCAAATGTGGTTCTTCCCTTGGTGTCCTGTACAATCAATCAGTCGGCCTATTTAGGGACCGCCGAGGTCAAAGACGGGTGTTTCCAGGCTACCTTTGTGACATCCTGGAAGGGTTCCACTAAGGGTGGGATGACAAAGGGCTATAGGTCAGTGGCTCCTAAGAATTTTGCAAAACAGCACCTCTCAGGGTCCAATTCCTCCGTCTCTCACTGGTTTAAGAACTGGATATGTCTCACAATATCCAGGAAGGATGGGTCATCCGGAGGGGACCTCGGGGAGTCCCTCCTGTGGTCTGGTCAAGGCAGGGACAGGTCATCCTCTGAAGAGTCATAGGAGGAGGAGCCTCCAGATGATCCTTCTGATGACGTGTTGAGGTGTCCCCTGGTGGAGGATCAGGACGATGGGGGCAACCATGCCACCATCGCACGGGTGACCCATGTCCCTCCATCCCCTGATGTCGGATGGTCCAGCGTCGGGGGTGGCAGAGGCGGATGCTGGGGGGAAGGTTGCCTAAGCGGGTCCAGGGTCCCCGCAGGGTTGGGGGTTGGCTCCGGTGGCCTAGGTAAAAGATCCCCTTTTATAGTATTCCACTAGCTAGTAAACAAGGACCCAACCTCAGCCAAAACAATAGGGCTTGGCGGGCATCAGGTTAGGGGCATTAAGGGCCCCTGGAGTTGGCCTATCCTTGTCCTGAAGATAGTATTGCCCACTCGAATTCTTCTCTCTGGGGGAGGAGTCCTTCACCAAGGAGGAAGACAAGCTGTGCCCCGACTGGGTCTTCTGTATGGTGGCCACTTGCTGTTCAAGGAGGTACGCTTTCAAGGTGCTCAAGCAGCAGATTCTTGTCCACCTGTTGAAGCCTTGGCAGTGCAGGCAGTCATCTGGCCTGTGGTCGGGGCCTAGGCAGAGCAGGCCGAATGGCCGTCTTTTGCCGGGATCTGCTTGCCACATGCACACTTAGATTTCCTCTGCTCCAAAGAGGAAGATGGCTGGAAAGACATACACGATGAACTAGTACTTTTTAAGAAAAAATGGCAACTGCGCAAAGTGCGAAAATGGCGGTCAACTGGAAGTAGTAAGCATCTGTGGAGCCGATATGCATAAGTCGATGGCGGGAAAAGAACTGAGGTGGTGCTGGGGGACTGCCCCCTTTATAACATGGGTGACATTGGGGTGGGGCCAACATCAGTGGGGCGGTCCCACACCTTAGACTGCTAGCTAGAATTTTTCTGTGGGGTCCTAGTGCCTGGTGGCATAGACCTAATGGTGTTACCTGCTGCAAGAGCTCTATCTCGAAGTGAGATCTTAAGTTCTGTTGGATCACCCAAATTAGCATGCTCTCAATGGCAGAAAAAAAAGACCTGAGGTGGTTTGGGCAGTCACAACTATTTATGCTGTCGGTGCATGTAACACTATACTTGGTACTAGCCCCAATGGCTAACTTTTTTTTTTTTTGTTAACTTTTTCTTCTCCCGTTCCCTCTGGAACTCTCTCAGGTGATCCCCATGTGCAGTCTACCGTGCTACCTCCCACTTGAAGTCCACCCCACCAGGAAATCGGGGACAGACACTCCCCCACCTACCTGGTCTGACGTTCGGACCCATCTCGCCAGGTAGACGAGGGGATCGGAAGAGCCAGTGGAGTGAACCTGGTGTTGGGAGTGTGATAGTGGGGTACTGGAGGATGCCATCGCCTATCCAGTGGACGTTTTTTTTTTTTGCTGCTTGTGTGTTGCCTGGGCATGGACATGCAATGGTGTCCTGCTCACACCAGGCACGCCCCCACGCCTGAGTGAAAGACACCCACCACCGCCCAATCCCTTGCTACGTCCCCACGTAGACTGCAGTGCTCCCTAGTATCCCACAGGTCACCAGTGCTGCGTGAGGAGGAACTAACCCTTCCCCCAGGAGAGGACAGCTGTCCTCCGGATGCTCGATCCTACTCCTCCCCTGCCAACCCGAGTCCGTTCCTGAACCTGGGTTGCTAGCGTGGCGCGAGGTGTGGCATCCAGCACCTCAACCCTCAGTGCCACCAGGCCGGCCTCCAATGGCTAATTCTTGCAGGGTCCCAATGTCTCAAGCTCTAGGACCAAAGATTGGGGGCTCTGTGGAGAAGACAAATACTTGAAAGATCTAGTATAAAAAGCTAAATGGATGAGGTTCTCCACAGAAATTCTTCCTCTATACCATAGAAACTACAAAACCTGTAGATTTGAAACTAAACACATACACACTCCCGTAACTAGGAAAGCCATGTAAAGATTCTCATTTTTACAACCTGAAATTTTCCCAGTTGAAAAATTGGCGATTAAAAAAAAAAAAATACATACATACATTAATAAATAATTGGGTAAGCCAGTCTGGAAAAATGGTGGCAGCACTACCACAGGTTATGCGGGGAAAGGGGGAACTTGTTTAACCAGGAAAGGCACACTTAGCCAAAGCTTGTTTCCAGGAGTGACCTGGGAGCACAAGGAAGTTAAGTGACTTACTCAGGGTCACACAGTATGCAAGTGGGGGCTGTGGGATTTAAACCCAGGTCTCCAGGTCTGCAGCTCGAAAGCCTTAATTTGCTGCGCTATACTACCTCCGCAAGAAGGGTTTATGCTGAAAACCCAGGTTCAGGAGCAGACTTGGGTCGCATGGGGGATGGCCAGGGGAGAAAGGATAGTGTCTCCCAAGGACTGCTCTCCTCTTTTGGGGAGGAGGGACATGTTGCTCTGCTGCTTGACTACCATCCAGCAGAAGCTGGGTGGCAGCACAATGAGACTCTCCACTCAGGGGGGACGCAATTATGTGCATGCTACGAGCATGTGGTGCATCACTAGGGACAAAATAATCAGAAGGAAAGCACCTGACACTGCTGGATGGCCTTCTGGCCCTCCACAGGCCCCCCACACACAACAAGCTCCTTCTGTAGGCAATCTAGACTGTGCTCTGGCGGAGCCTGGCCAACCATGATGGCCCTGCCAGAGAAGGAATGGGAATCTGTAGGGACTCATCTGAGAGAGAGAGGGGGGTAAGCTCTAAATAAAGTGGTGATGGGACTGGGGGGCCTGGAGCCGATGAGGGCCAGTTAGTGACAGAGGATAAACATCTAAATAAAAAAAACAACCAGGTACTATATTGTAAGCATTGCTTCCCCAATTCATCCTTGTTGAAGACAGACTATTGTCACCTATAGTACACAGACATTCAGGGGCAAACAGAAGATGCTTATCACTGAGAGGAATGCTTTAAATAGACCAATCTTGCCAGTCTATCACTCTTTTGTGAAAAGCAAACTATGCTGACAGCATTGCAGTTGTGCGTGTCACTTCAATGGAACACAACATCAAAACTCAGGAAATGTTTTAGCACTACTTTAGTAAGCTCGGGGTTTTACAATGTCAAATTAGGGAAACAAAAACTTCCTTAATAGAAAATGAGGGTTTCAAAATGAACCATTCCAGCAGTGTTACTGTTGTGTGGACTCTTATTATCAGGAAATAACAAATGACTGCTATTGTTGTCCATTCTTTATTGAACTCCCAGCATTTCAGCTAGCAGGCTCAAAACAGAATCCAGTTTGGCACCTGACACCTCTGGCAAAGAAACCATTGTTCAAACTTTCCAGCTGGTACACATTTATTGTTCTTTCCCAACCTCTAAATCATTCAAGGTTATCGTTAACATAGTACAAAATGCTGTGGGTCACCAAACATTTTCCATTTTCAGTCTGCTATAGTGAAATCTCCACCTAGGAGAAGCGTGCTGCACAAATATTCTGGTGCTTCCAACTTTTGAGTGAATACAAGATCCAAATATGAGACCTGACCTGCAAGAAGACTTGATGGACCAAGGGACAAGTTCTGACCATAAAATTCAATGTTTCTAGGCAAATACTGTACTATAATTTTCAAAGATTAGTACAAATATGTATGGGGTACATAATGGCCTCAGAAGATGAGGGTGAGGACAATAATGCACGAGTGCCAGATTCACATGTGAGTAATGAAAGTCATAGAGACATAGAACCTGTCAGCAGAAAAGGACTGCTAGGCCCATCCAGTCTGCTCATAAGTTCTATACTTAATTACAGCTTTTGACCCTCCCCCCCCCACTTAACTTCTATGGCTCCCCTATGCCTGTCCCATGCATGTTCAAATCCAACCACAGTGCTTGCTCCCACCACCTCCTGTGGCAGACCATTCTATGCATCCACCAGCCTCTCCATGAAGAAAAAACTTCCTCACATTCCCTCTTAACCTGCCACCTTCCAATTTCCAAGCTCTGTAGGCTTTGTTAGGGGGCTTATTGATGAAGCACACAGAGCGAAGCGCTGAGGCAGGTTTGTTGGCAGCTTTGTACTTCCTCTGAGTTTTGTCAATGGACGAATACATTTTGATAAACTTTTTCTGGCTGCATGCCCTTTTTATATTAGTTTTCTCTTGTGTGTGCTGTTCCCAGGCTTCACATCTCCTAACTTGGTCAGCAGTTTGATCCCTTTCACCAGCTTTCTCACTATCTTTAGCACAGCTGGCAAAATCTCTTGGGAACAGGACCGTGACTGCCCCCCCATACAGATGAACACCCATTTTCAGTGAGAGCGTCTCTACGCGATAAGGCCACCAGTAACTTCCCTTGAGGGACAGCCGCTTAAGGTACTCACACCCTCCTGGTGTCTCTTTTACGCTTACCCCAGAATTAATGGCGATCTGCACTAGATGCCTCCAGACTCTGAAACCTCTGGAGTCATGTCAGCTGTCTCGGTGCCCATCCCTGGAGGCAACCAGGCGACTGGACAACAAGATGCGCGGTTTTCGTACACTGGATCCATAGACCACTATCTCACAGAAGCCAAGGGATCCTCTTCACTAGGTTTCTGCCATCTAGTAGAACACTGAGACACAGAGAACGCCATAGCAAGACAACCTGCTTCTCAGTAAGTGCTTTTTCCCACTCCACAAGTTATTCTTCTGAGGCATATTTATCTTCTATGGAACAGCTAGACAACAATTATAAAAAAGTACTTTCCCCTTTTCACGGTTGTAGAAGGACAACCCAAATAATCTTGAGGTAGTTATGTGCCCTGGAGTATCTGGTAAGCAAATTTTCATTTTTATCTTTTACACAGGAACAGAAGTTACTTTTAATAAATAGCCAGTGCCCCCCTCAATAAAAAAAGATGTAAACCTGAATACAACACAATGTTTTTGAAATATGTAGGCAACAGTAAGGGTTGTATTTTGCATGCTGGCTGAAACAAGACAGGAGTAAGTGGCTAAGATTTCGACCCGTTCAATCGGGAGACACCGGTGTCGGTGAAAACCGAGGGTTCGGAACAGTTTCCTCGATGGGGACACCAGCGGGCTGGGTCTCCTCATCCGGAAAGACAAGGACCGGAGTCCTTTCCAAAGAGTCGTCGACCGGGGTCGGCAACAGAGGATCGATTGGGTCGAGAATAATCTCAGCCTCATCAGCCATTTCCTCGGTCCCCTGGCCAGACCGGAGATCCGAAAAGCCGGCAGACGAGGATGCGATCTCGACCAAAGCAGAGACTGCATGCTCCTGGGACTCAGACCTTTCTTGGTCCCAAGAATGTCTTCGCTTGGACGAAGATTTCGGGTCCTTATCCCCCTTGCAACAGCGGGAGGAGTGAGAGCCCGAGGGCGCCTCACCCCTGATGGGGAGAGACTGGCACAACTCCTTGAAGGAGCCCGTAAAGGTGGAGCCAAGGTTGAGTGGAACAAAAAAGCTTAAACTGCTTCCTCGTCGAATGCCTTAATTTGCTCCAGCTGCTCGGCGGATCCCGTGGCCGCAGAAACCGACCACCTCGCCTCCTTCAATTTCACCGGCGGGTTCCTTTTCTCTGGTCTCCCCAGTTTTAGGCAAGCCTTGCGGTCATCCAGGCTGTTGGGATGGAAGGCCAGGCAGAAAGTGCAAGACAGGGTGTCATGGCCGACACCTAGGCAATAAACACACGTTAGGTGGGGATCGGTGCGCGACATCTTCTGGCCGCAGGTACACCGGCCAAAACTGGGGGACAATTTATCCTCCATGTCCGACGCGCTACAATCGGACTCGCTAACTCTAATGAGTTTTAAAGTTAGTTTCGGTAAAAACCGATGCTTTGAATCCAGGGCTTACGAATTGCTATGAGAGCACGAGGGAACCTGTATCTTCCAGCAGAAAGGAAGATCTGGTGTCATGGGACGGAGCCGAGGTATTTACCACCCGGGTGGGTGGGTGGAACCAGCTTGAAGACTTCCGGCAAGATTTAAAGGGAAAGGGGACATGCCAAGAAGTGTGGACGAACAACATATCCACGCTCCTAGAAATAGTATTTCAGTGTTGCTTCACAATTACTACTGGAGTATGGAATATGAAGCTTGCCGCTAAATTGTCTGGTCCACTCTGCCAGGAAAGGTTGGCTACAGTTTATTTTGTCAGTGTGGGTACGGTTGTGGTGTTAAGAGTTTTTTTTTTTCCAAAAAAGAAGAGTGTGTTTTTGTATTGATGTAGTTTGGTATGGTGCTGTACATGCAGTGTGTGTACAGTGTGGGGTGTGAGAAGGGAGGTGGAGTGGCCTGTGGCTAGGGATCCCGGCTGTCCTTTTGGTGATGCTGGTGGATTGGAGAACAGCAAAAATGGTAAGGTACATTCTATTTTTGGGACTGAAAAATGAGAAAAAATAAGTTGGGAAAATAACTACTGAGAGAAGTCAGTTATTAAGCTGCAAAGGCAACACATGTGCATGAATAGAAAGTATGCTTACAATGGAAAGTGAAAGGTACAGATGTAGCGCTAATCGGGGGTAGGTGGAGGGAGTCTGAGGGTGATGATGCGTCTACTACGCGTATAAATGTAAGGGAGTACATTTATACACCTAGTAGCTCTGATAAAAAAAAATTATCACATGCTTCCAGTGTTCATGAGTATTGCACATACACATATATATATATTTATAAAATGGGTAGGAAAAATTATGTCTGCTGATTTGTTGGATCACATCACATGACCGTACGTATATCAGAGCGCAACTGCACACCTGCACTTTTACCCCCTATAAAACAATTTTGCCATTTTATAAGATACATAACTCACTTAAGGTGTGTAGTGCGTTCTGATATACACAGCCTTGGGTGGTTGATGCACTGCCTGTGGCCTTGTGCGCATAACGCACACCCGCGCATGATATCAGAGCCGCCACTCTAACACCTAAGAGTGGGTTATCTATTACATATATATATATATATATATATATATATATATATAATATATATATATATATATCTATATATATATATAGATATATATATATTGGTGGGGACTTATTGGAGCCGGCAGTGCGAGCAGCAAAATCAGAATTCAGCTGCAGAGTCACGTGCCCACTCCCACTCTGCACTTTCATTATTGTGCTGACACACACCATACAATTTCATTTCCTCTCTTCTGACTTGTTTTAAAAACTACTCAGTCATTAAATCAAAAGTCTGCCCCAGAAACACTTCGAACATTACTTCTCCTTTCACTGTGAAAGCATCATCATGAACACAGGTTCCACTCTCTAACCTCCTTCCACATCCCAGACACATACTGCAGCTCTCTTTGACTGGCACTTTCTGTTCCCAAATGCTGTCAACCAACATCCTTTCCTCAGCCTCTCTTTAGGCCACAAAAGCTCTATGCATTACCACGAACGCCCATTCACTCAGGAAGCACCTCAAAGCTCACTCATGACACACACAAAAATGTCCCATGCATCACAACAAGGAAATCCAATTCGATCATCCAAAAACAAAGAAAATAAATCACACAACATAAAAATAATAAAAATAAAAAATGATTAAAGCCACCTTGCATAAATCAAATATGACATGGCCCCTACTGAAAATATCAGTAAGATTTTCCCCCATGGAGCTTGATCGTTGACATCA
Organism: Neoceratodus forsteri; assembly: GCA_016271365.2. NCBI lineage: Eukaryota > Metazoa > Chordata > Ceratodontiformes > Ceratodontidae > Neoceratodus > Neoceratodus forsteri. Next base: position 1,423,495,443 of record CM028129.1, read on the forward strand.
CTTGTATTTACTACAGTATCCAACTGTATAACAGTTTCTCAAAGGAGCCTCCATTACAGATATGATCTGGTGCTTTCCAACGCTGCCTAAACCCTGTCAGTGGTCAGTTGTTCTGCCGAAAGCACAGACTCGCTCTGTGTAAGACAGTACGGCAAAAGCCGAACAGCTGATTGTGCTACTACTTCATGAATGCGCCCATCCTTGGAGAAGTGTCATTCCAGATTGTGTGTAGAGTAATCAGCTTGTGAAGTCAGAACATGTATTCTTTAACTGATGTCACACAGACCCAGGCTCCACTGCTCTTAGCGATCGTCTTTATTTTACAGGTACAGCTCCAGATGTATCAGCTAGCGCTCCTCATCCACAGCCATAACTTTGGTGTACCAGCTCAATTTTGGTAAAGACATAACACAATTTTATAGGTACAGTCCTTATTAGACAGGTACACAATATTCCTACATAAAAATAGAGAATTCAAAGTGAATACCTGTTCTTTAAGATAACGTTTGCTCTCTTTTTACTTTTACACTATTCTCAGCCCGGTACTCACACAGCATGCAAAACTTACCCTGCTTTAACTTTACAGCAGTCTTTTTCCCTGCCACATCAGACGTGGTTACCCTCACTATCCCCAGCATCCCCAGTAATGTAAAGTTCATGTTAAACCACACTACAACCTCTTATACACAGAAACCAGTGGAAACTACAGCTACCCCCATTCTCACCATGTACATGGTGGTACCGGGGTGCACACCCTGGTGTCGTGGAAAAGTAGCCGAACATAGGGTTGCCCAATCCCTAGTGTCGCGAATGTCACCTGAAATAAAGAAAACCATCCCTTCATGATTTTTTAACCTGTAAAACAGAAAACGGTCCCTCACCGATTTGACCCCGCCACACATCCCCACCCACCCCACCTGACCTCCCACTCAGCACCCACCACCTACACCCCCCCCCACACACACACACACACACTCACCTGGACATGTCCCACAATGTAGGTTCACTCTCCGATCGAAGACACATCTTGCTGCTGGAAAAACCAGTTACGTAAGAACTCACCGTAACAGCAGATCTTCGAGAGAGGTTCCTGAAGTAGGCCTTCACATATAGGACTGCACCCCCTGGCATCAGGGCCGCATGGCAAACTTCTAGCTAGCAATCTATAGCAGGGGACCACCCCCGGCGTTGCATGACAGGACGTCAGCGTGACCATATATAGAATGTGGACCCCACACCCACCCTCCAGTTCTCCTGTCAGACGACCTTGGAAGGAGGAAAACAGGAGAAAGGAGTACAACTCCTAGAGCCCAAAGTTACTAAAAAAACAAAGCCTTGGGAAAGGAAAGGAGAAGAAAAAGCAGGAACTGGGGGAAGGTGGGAGGGAAAATGAGACCTATTGCAGGAACCTCTCTCGAAGATACGGAAATTACGTACCTACGGTAATTCTTGATCTTCTCTTGTATCTTCACCTTTCATTACTGCTTGGGTATAAGCCGGAGGCGTGCACCTGCCACGGGAGTTTTTTTTTTTCTGAAGAGGAGTCTGCGGCGACGGCGACACCCCCAAGAGAGACGCACTACGTGGTGCTCGAGGGGTGGCTGTTAGGTGCTGCAGACTCCTTCTCCTCCATCCCAGTTCTGTAAGCCGGAGAGACGAAATAATGATAAGAAAAAAGGAGAGCGAGGCAAGAGAGCCGAGGAATAGGTAAAGGAAAGGATAGAAACTGAAAAAGGAATAAGTCTATAAGAGGACAGGAAAGAGGAAAGAGGAAAACCTACCCTATGGGACTGCAGGGCCTCACTCCTGGGGTGGCTCCAAGGGAGGAACAGATAAGAGACAGAGAGAAGAAGGAAGAAGAAGAAGAGAGACAGGGGGATGTTGGGAGGAGGGGGAAGTTCTGCCAAGTTGTGAGAATTGGCTTGAAGGCTCATAAGCTCAGGACTAAGGTGAGGGAGCAAGGATCACATTTAGGAAAACTGGTGAAGAAGGTTCAACTGAACCTTTTGCACAGCTTGGTACACAAAAGGCAGACTCTCTGTACCTCCTGCCATCCCCAACCTCTTACACTCCAGCTGAGAGCTCACAGACTGCCAAGGCAGAAAATCTGTTCCAAAGGAGAGCGCCCAACTAGGAAGGGGAAGGAAGCCCACTAGCACCCTGTTAGGTGCTAACACAGATGTGTATAGGGAGAGGGGGTATTTGAGCCCTACAGATGGCACCCCTTTTGCAGAAAAGGACAGAGTGAGAACTCAGTCTGACTCCCTGAAGGCAAGGCAAAACAGATCACCAGTTCAAGGCAATTGGAGTGCCAGGACAGCGATTAACTACCAGAGGCTGGCGAAAACAGGAGATTCAGACATGCCAAAGGGGACCTGGAAAAAGGAACCGAACCATTTAAGGAACGGTTTCTTTAACTGTGAATTGAACAGCATGGCTTAAGAAGGAGCCAAGAGGTCACCCTCAGGGGCAATCAGAAAGAGTTCCCGCAGGATAGAGATAAATTCTACTCATTCCCCCTTCTTTTTCAATTAAATGGATCCATTCTGAGAGAAGAACGGAAGGGTCAAAAATTTTTTTTTTTTTTTTTTTCAATTTACGCTTTAAGGCCATGAAAAGGAGTGAGGAGGAACGAGAAGGGAGGAGAAGATGCCAAAGGAGACGGCCCGTGAGGGGAAGGTATGGTGGAGTAGATGAATGGTGAAGATACAAGAGAAGATCAAGAATTACGTAGGTATATATTCCATATCTTCCCTTGTCAATCTTCACCATTCATTACTGCTTGGATGAGCACCAAGCCCCCCCCCCCCTCCAAAGGGGGACTAGGAAAACCCTGAGGGAACAAGACCCTCAGCCTCCTGTTAGTGAAAAAATTAGAAGGAAGAGACCCTTACAAGACAGGAAGCCTAAGGCCAAGGAGAGCTAGGAGGTGTCCCCCAGAAACGAAGAGACGGAGGCAGCCCCTGCAGAAGCCTCCTAGCCCTGCTGGAAAAAAGGCGGGTCCCTCGGAAGGCGGAGCGAATCATCCTACACCGGGACAGGGGTGACAATCTTGATAGATGAGGCCATGCCATCCGCCTAATGCAGATTGCTGTCCCCACAAGCCTGGAAGCCACCTCACTGGCGTCGTAGGATGCTCTTGCTTGGTGCCTCTCCAGTTCCAGGCCTATAGCAGAGAGGACCACAGCTTGTCTGGATTGCTCCGTATCAGGCATTGATGCTAGAAGTTAAGAGAGCATCGACCATAAGTGCCTGTTGTAGGCAGCATGGGGAGCCTGATGTGATGCAATGCACAACATCGCATGAGAAGAAGAGAACACTCTTCGCCCCCAGCGGCCAAATTGTAGGGAATCTGAGTCTGGTGGATGGTCGTGCGCTAGGCGGCGGCAACCGGAAAGAGTCTCTAGGAACTCCAATCCCGAGGGTGGGTTGGGGAGTGTACCTAGAGACTCAGATGAGGCACAATACCTCCTCCTGCAGTCTGCCGGGGCCGGGAAAGGAACGGCTGGAGACTGCCAAGCACGGACAGACGCCTCCTGGAAAGGGACAGGCCAGGATGGCACCACCAGATGCTGGGCACTGAATTCACACGTCTCCTGCTTGGTATTGTCTCTGACAAAGGAGATACAGAGATCCCCAACCATCCTTGATAGGAAGCACTGATATTCCATGAAATCAGCATTGGATGAGAGGTGAGCAGAGGGTTCCTCTCCCTCAGAGGAGGGAGTCGAGGAAGAGGATGAGGAACTCGAATGCCCAGAGCACTCCTGCGGCGGTGGGGAGAGGTGAAAAACCCGCTCATGCATATATCTAACATATGATGGGAACGCCTCTGCAGTGCCTCTGAACATCTCCCAGGATAACGGGCCCGTAGGACAGACATGGCCTGGAAGAGAGGGGGGTGGCTGCAGAGGAATGGGAGAGGGGCACCTAAGAGGAGGCAACTGTCCTCTGCTAAGGCTCTGGAATCCAGGGAATGGAGCCCGAGCTGGTGGCGTCCCGGATATCAAACCAGGTTGCGGAATGGAACCCTGGGGATGCGAACTCTGGAAGAGCCTGGCGGGGGAATCTCCCCTGTGATGCACCTGGGGCTGCATGATCCAGAAGGGCAACCCACAGCAATGCCACCAGAGGGGTCCCTCGAGCCTAAGAGGGAGAAGGGGGGGCTCGGCACTACGGCTCCTCCCCACACACCAAGGGGTGACAGGTGGAACCCAATGCCCCTCACCCCAGCCCCTCAACCCCTCAGACTCTGAAGATGCCCTCCTCCTCAACCCCAGCGACAGGTTCCGTCGATCCTGAAGCCTCCCAAGGGGGGCTCCCGAAGACAGACCCCTTAGTCCACCCCAAGAAGGTGCAGCAGCACCGGAAAAGGCAGCTGCTGCAGCCCACTCTAAGGGGACAGTCCCCTTCCTAATCCCCAAGCTGCCCTCACCATGGACCCCACGCCACCCCCAGCCTGGGAGTCCTCAAAGGAAGACTGCTTTGGAGCCTCAGGAATGGGAGCACTGGGCCGCCTGACGCCGCGTTCCACAGAAGACTCTGATTCCAAAGAATCGGGGGGCCAGGCTGTGTCCACCTCTGAGTCGTCTGCTTCCGAGGAAGAGTCGACCAGAAGGACCTCAATGCTGGCCACCCCAAGAGTCCCCTGAGAAACGGCGCAGCTAACGGCGTCGGTGTGATCCGCGACACCGTCCAGTCTCGGCGCACCACTCACAGCTCCAGAGCCCAGACCCGACCCACACACGGCTCCAGCCAAGTCCCCGGCCCCGCCTGCAACACCGGAATTTAACACGGCGCCGCTCATGGGGTCAACCGGACCCACCAAACCGGCGCCGCACATCACCGGCACCGCGAACGGCATCAGGATCCAAGACGGTGCCGGAGGGCGGCTTCGAGGGTCCACCAATGCCGGACCCAGCAACCGTGGGCCGCGACACTGGGGAAGCCTGCACCTCTGAAGAGGCGACTGCCGAGGCGGTGTCACCACCACAGCCCTGGGAGGGACCACGGCGTTCCTCCGACACCGAGAAAGAGGCCTCCTCCTCGGCAAGGCTTGAAGATGAGGAGAACTCTTCCTCACCAGACCTTATAGGCCTGGGAAGGGGCCCGGAGGAAGGGTCTAGAGACCTGGCCGGGGAGGCCAGAGAACGACGCTGTCCTCCAAAAGTCGGCGGGGCCTTGCCGATTTTGAATGCGCGGACTTTGAGAACACAGCGGTCCATCGAGAAACAGGCGTCGCACCTGTGCATATCATGGTTAGGTCCCAGGCACCGAAGGCAGACATCATGTTGGTCCATAACGGAAAAATTCTGGCCACAGGAGCACCGACGCATGGGGGTATGGCCGGCTTTCGACTTGCGTTTAGCTCCCGAACCAGACATGATGCGAAATTAACTTATAAACAGGAAAACTCCCAGTGCCGTCAAAATAAAGAAAAGGAACGGTCTTGTCAGAAAAATCGGGAAATCGAACTGGGACAGAGTAGAAGGTTCGCTTGAAGTGTAGGCCTCATGGTGTAGTACTGACAACTCGCGCAGCAGGTGTTGCCTCGACGGCAGGAGAAACAGAACTGGGATGGAGGAGTCTGCTGCGCCTAACGGCCGCCCCTAGCACACCACATAGTGTGTTGCTCTTGGGGGCTGCGCCATTGGCGCCGACTCCTCTCAAAAAAAACCTCCTGTGGTGGGTGCACACCTCCAGCTTACACCCAAGCAGTAACGAATGGTGAAGACTGACAAGGGAAGATCTACTATTACAGTAAGTTCTTATGTAACTGTTATATCTTACTTCGAGAGGGTTCCTGCAGCAGTGCTCCCAGATCAGTCAAAGCATTTTCCTGTAGCAGACCCTACTTTTTCCTGTATTTTCCCTGTAAAACTTGGGTGAAATTCCTGTAGATTTTCCTGTATGCTCAAGCAAGTTACCATCAGCTTATTTAAGTCCGCATTTTATGCATTTTTGTGCATATACATATATATAATATCCAAGCCCACACCAGAAAAATTAGTAAAACATCTTGACAGCTAGCTTCCCAGGGATCCTCCCAGGTAAATATCGCACATCAATGTCCACATGAAAATAATATGCTACACAGCTAGAGTTACAACTAATATTCTACAAAAACGCCCTTGAGCAACACAGGGAAACCAGAGCCCACACCAAGTGCAAAAACTAAAGTTAACAAGCTGTACACTATAGTTCTCCAAGTTGGGAGACTGGCTCCCTGATCATGCAACACAACAGACACTCTCCTCCGCAGGGCTAAAGCAGGAGTCACAATTACAGGAAGACATTTTTTTAAAAAGTCATCTCCTCGACCTCCTGCAAGTTTTTAAACACTCATAGCCAAAGCAGCTAACAGTAATGCATGATACAAACTTATCTCCTTGACCTCCCCTGAGTACATGTCCCAGCCAAAGCAGCACACAGATCAAGAATGATGCATGATTATTTGATTACCCAGAGACAGGTTTGGTACCCGAATCATTTTTTCATTCTCCAGTTAATGAATAATATTAATACATTTAAAAAACTCTGAGATCATCTCCTCAACCTCCACCAAGTACATATCCCAACCAAAGCAGCTGCAGATCACTGATGCATTAGGATTACCCCAGAGACAGGTTTGGTACTTGAATTATGTTTTCATCCTCCAATGTGGATGGGAGTTGTTTTTGTTAATATTCATATTTAAAAAAACTCTTATCTCCTCGACCTCCAAGTACACACTGTCCCATGGACACTTAGGGAGGACACACCTGAATTATATGAAAGGAAGACAAGCCAGTGTGAACCTAGGAGAGAAACATTTCTCACACAAATCAACAGGAGCACAACAAATATGTTTTCTGCAATGGGAGATAACTGAAACAAGTTCATAGATGAAGCTAGCAGCTAAAGCAGGTACCCGGTTTATATAGTAGAAAAAAAACCTGTTTACACAATTAATGCTAGAAGGCAAGTGCATGAAAAGATTTCACTGTTACCTGAATCACAGACCACTTTTATCCTCCAGTGACCAGGAGTTATTTTTTTTATTAAATATTAAAAACTCACAATCTCCCTCCTCAACCTATCCCACCCTCTGCCTCAGCTAAAGCAGCGCAAATTCATAGAGGTTTCAGCTAGAGTAGATTGATTTAATTTGATGCCAGCCCAGACTCAGAGACAGGTTATTAATATTTTTTGTTACCTTGTTTTACAGAAGATCATCCAGTGAGAAGCCAAGAAAGCAGCTCAGGATCAAGCTCGTCTCCTTCAATCTGTTACCGGCACTTTTCTGCAGTAAAGTCAATGAAATGGCATGGACCAGCGGTGGGTGAGGGTCAGCTCGATACCGGCGGGGTCCCGGGTCATTTTTTAAAATTTATTTTGCAGATTCTTAGAAGGCAGCTCTCAGGCTGGTCTCTCCTTGTCTTTTCTGGGCTGCCAAAATTAAAAGCCAATGAAATTCGGCGCAGAACAGACCAGAAACGGGTCACAGCTTTGCTATCTTGGATGCCTGGGTCCTGGTGGCAGGCTGAGACAGTGAGGAGCTATGGACAGATAAAGACGATATCTCCTCTCTCTCGGTGGCAGCAATATTAAGCGAAGCAGGAATTAAAGCACGCTGATAGCCAGTTTAAATATTCCCAGGCAGCACTCTACATCCAACACTTGCAGCATAGCTAATCAGAGACCACAGTCAGTGCATGATCAGAGCATGACTGTGGTCTGTGAACCAATCAGGGGTCAGGCTTGTGGTAATCACGTCTGGGAACTGATCAGGGATGAACACCGAGACTCTTGCTGCAATGTTCCCCGGATTTAAAGTGACGGTGCCAATTTCTCACGTATATTTTTCAAAATGAAGAATTCCTTCCCGTACCCCGTTTTGAGCCGTGAAACCCTGTAAAATACGGGAATCCCCGTAGATCTGGGAGCACTGCTGCAGTAGGCAATCACATGCAGGACTGAATACTAAGCAGTCAAGAAAAAGAAGTCAGAGACGAAGTTCCAAGAGGAGGAAGTCTGGCAACTAGAAAGCAGCTTATGACAAAAGGTCTTGTAGGACAGGGGGGCCAAAACCATCCCTACGCCTAGAGGCAATATCCAGACTGTAATGCTTGGTGAAAGTACGGACAGAAGACCAAGTAGCTGCAGCACAAATATTGGCCACGGACACATTCCGCAAGAAGGCCATCGAAGCAGCCATACCACGGGTCAAGTGGCCTTTCACTTCCCGCGGAAGGGACTTCTCATACTTCTGGTAGATGTACGAGATGCAATTAGCCAACCATTTAGACAAGCCCCATTTCAAAATGGCTGTACTCTGGCATCTGGGTGTGAAAGCCACAAACAACTGGTTGGATTTATGTGCCTCCTTGGTCCTAGAGATATAGTATCACAGATTCCTGTGCACATCCAACGTCTGCAAGAGGTATCCCCCCCCCCCCACATTGGAATACTCTGGGTAATAAACCAGCAACTGAACATCTTGGTTCAAAGTAAATTCCAAGACTACTTTCGGAAGAAAGAAAGGGTTAGTCCACAGAGCCACCCGGTCTCTGTGGAAAAATCAAACACAGCTCCTTATAAACGAGGGCCTGAAGTTCTGAAATCCTTTGAGCTGAGGTGATAGCAACTAAAAAGAGCGCTTTCCAAGACAAATAGTGGATGTCGCAACTTGCTGCCGGCTCAAAGGGGGGCAAACTAAGTTTCTCTAAAATAAAATTTAAATCCCAGGTGGGAACCGGATTACGGACCGGAGGCTTAAGTTGGAGGATTCCCTTAAGGAAGGTTTTGGAGACCTCCAAATGAGCAAAGGTTTTGCCCCTCACCAGAAGGTGGTAGGCAGAAACCGCAAAAAGGTGGACCTTCAGAGAGGAATAACTGAGGTCTGAATCAGACAGGTGCAAGATGTACTCAAGGACCTGGGGAGCCAAGCAGAAGAATGGGTCCAGGTCCTTGGCCATGGCCCAGATAGAGAATCCCTTCCATTTCATAGCATACGTGGATCTAGTTGAGGGTTTCCTAGCCTCCTCTAGAACCTGGGCGACTCAAGCAGAGACAACAAAGCACGAGACTGCCATGTCCAAAGGTGCCACACATGCAGGTGAAGGGACCTGAGGCTCGGATGCACCAGGCTACCCTGCTCCTGAGACAGAAGGTCGTGAGAGAGAAAGAGGAAGTGATACCAGGGGTTCCAATGTCAGCTGCTGCAGCAGAGGGAACCAAATCTGCCAAGGCCAAAGAGGGGCTATGAGAATCATGTGAGCTATCTGAAACAAAGGCTATCTGGATTGCCATAGCTTCAAATAGCTCCGGGTTGGATCCTGCATGTGTCCGTGTTATACCAAGACCAGATACAGACTGCTAGGGTGCCTGTCAGTCTGCACCTGGTCTCTGTTTATCACGGAGACATGTCGACTCAAGTGGGCACGTCTGAAAGTAATGCCAGTACAGTAATAACATGGCGCGCCCAGCGATCCCCTCAACATCGCCATACTGTGGACAGTCGTGGGTGCTTGTGGGCACGCTGGGAGGGATTTGCAAACTTAAAATGCCGGTAGGGAGGGCACAGAATCAACCAGATAGAATTTTAAATTAAATCATGAGCAGTAAGTACTAAAAATGTGTGCATTTATGAAACTGCTAATCGGGACACACTTCATATGGACGTGGGACGTGAACGTTTCCCTATAATTCCCTTGCAAAGTTCTAGAAGATTATTCATTCCCTTTTTGACCACCCCATAAGTCCACCTCCCCAGTCCTGCTCTCTTCAATTAATTTATTTTAAACACTTGTGCCATTCCCTCCCTCTCATCCTGCTACCTCTGTATTCCACTCTTAATCCTCCTGCTCCTTAGCCACTCTGTCTTCTGGCTTTCACTTCTCCCCTGTCACTCCCCAGGAGACCCTGGAGGCTCTCTTCTTCCTTAACCTCTCCAAATCTAGCCCCGACAGGCTGGACACTAAGCTGCTTCATCTCTCTGCCCCTGCCACTGGTCCTGTCCTCAACCACCTCCTCAACCTCTCTTTCTCCCTTTGCATTATTCCTCAATCCAAGATGTTCATTAAGGTTCTCCCCTCCACAAAGGTAGTGACCCTACCTCTCCTGGTAACTTTTGACAAGTCTTCCTCCTCCCTACTCCTACTAAGCTGCAGGAGAAGCAAGCCTACTTTCCGCTAGCTGACTTTCTCTACTCCACCAAAATCCTCTCCCCCTTCCAGTCTGGCTTTAACAAGCACCAATCCACAGTCTCCTCCCTGCTGCATGTCACCAATTCAGTTTTCTCCGGGATGGCTCAGAGACTCATCACAATCAGTATCTTCATCAACCTGGCCAAGGCCTTTGACTTGGTAGCCCACTCCCTCTTCCTGGAGAAAATGAGTTCAGCTGGTCCTTCTGTCCCCACTGTCACCTCGGTTCAGGTCCTACCTCTCTGTCTGTCTCCAATCAGTGCAGATTGGTGACTCCCTGCCCCTCATATCCAGTCTGGGGTCCCCCATCCTCTGTCATCCTTTTATACAACCTCCCATCTGTCTGTATCAACTCTCATAACAACACATATGCGGCTGACACAGTATCTTTGCATTTGGTGCCTCATCTTTGGCTCTGCAGAATCACTTCAGCACAATTTCAACAATCTCCTACGGTGGTTCAATTTCAACCAACTGTGGGTCGACACTAAGAAAACAGTGTCCATGACTTTTGGCACTAGCCAGAAACTGGCCAGCCCCCGAATGGCTCTTTTCTTGAACAGTTACCCACTTCACATATCTCAGTGTGTGACTGGACAGCAGGCTTAATTTCTCCATCCATACTGATGCTAGCCACTCCAAGCTCCGCCCTAAACTTAGTGCCATGTACCACAGCAAGGACTACCTCTTTCCCCAGGTTCACCGGAAGCTGTTCACCAAAATGTTGCTTATGGTGTTTAACTACGCAGATGTGGCCTACGGCACTGCCCCCTTCCCCTCCATCACCAGACTGGATATCCTCTGCTATACTTTCTGCCACTACGCAGCTAATGCCCCTCTTCGTGCTCAACACTGCTCCCTCTATACCCTCCCTCTCTATTCCTTCTCTCTCTTTGCGGTGCATATTTCACTGTGCCTCCCTCATTTCAAAATACTGGTCTGGGTTCATTCCTCCTCCTCCTCCTCTCCTCTCTCCTATCCCCCTTGCCTCCTACGCTCTCCACTCTATAGACTTGTGCACCTTTTCCCTTCCTCGTCCTTGCTCTACTGATGGGCAATCCACTTACACCAATCATCTCTCTTCCATCTGAAACAATCTTTCCTCTGTACTCTGCCTCTCTCCCTCCCACCTCTCCCTCAAACACCAGCTCAAGTGCCTCTCTACCCCATCCTGCATCTGTCGTGCACAAAGCTGATTTCTGCTCCCTCTTTCTCCCCTCTTCTGATCTATTACAACTGTGTTTTTTTATTGTACATATGTTCTTGAATATACACAAATTACTGTAACTTACACATACTGTGAATCATTGCACATATTACAGTAATTCCATATGAAAGCTTTAATGTACCCGACAAAGCCTATGGCGGCTTGAAACAACTGTACTTATTGTCCTCACTATGTTCTGTATTGTTTCCCCGTCGTGGAACCTTTATAAAAGAGCCTTGGCTCAAAGGTGTCTTCCGAAATAATAATAAACAAAAACATATTACGCTTTTTTTTTTTTTTTTTAACCACAGATTGGAACGTGCAGGTGTATACTTTTTATTAGTGCAGGTATATACTTTTAGTTGTTTGATCAGTGTAGGTACACAGCTGTAATTGTTCAATTAGTGCAGTTTCCGGCCCGGACCGGGCCTGAAAAAGGTCCTTGGACCAGTGCACCAACCCAGTTAACAAATAAATAAATAATATACTTTTAATTGATAGATTAATCACATGTATACAAGGAAATAAAGGTCATTTCTAAGGGGAACGTTCCCATCCATGTGTGTATGCGCACGTGCGCATGTTATGGTTAATGTAGTTATGTGCAAAGTTAGGATTTAAAGACTTGTGATATGCATTCACACCACTTCTTATAGGACAACTAAACAGGCGTTTTTTGTGGTCGCTAAGTTAAAAAAAACAGAAATCATGGTGAGCTAGAGCTCATGGGGGAGCATTTTAAAAGACAGTGTTCCTTACCTTTGTAATTAAGGTTTAACCCATTTTCGTCAGCTTTTAAATACAGTAAACAAAGATCCCAATTTCAAAGTTGGCGCTTGATCTAGCTGTAAGATGGCACCAGCGTGAAAGGCGTGATGACATCATGGGGTAACACAGCTATTACAAACTAATAGAACCCCTATATCAGCTCATTTTAGTTGTATCGCAGGGCCTCTGAAGTTCATCAACATACTAATCAGCACCTAACATATTTACCAGTCTGATGCAGGTGTTAGGTGCCGATTAGCATGTTGGTGGGCTTCGGAATTTTTACAGTACAAGCTGAAATGGGCTGGTACATAGGGCTTATATTAGTCTGTAATAACTGCATTGTTCCAATGATGTCATTACATCTCACGTTAGTGCCCTCTTACGGTTAGATTGCAGCACTGACTTTGAAATTTGGGGATCTGTAGCCGGCCCGGTGGCGCTGAGGGTTGAGGTGTTGGACGCCTTACCCTGTGCTGCACTGGCAACCCGGGTTCGGGAACAACTGCGAGTTGTAGGGGTGCCAGCATGGGGGGGGGGGCATGGGAGAAGCGGGACTGAGCAGGATGTCAGGCTGCTTTCCTCTCCGGGGGTTGTCGCCCCGCAGTTCTGTCCTGACTGGATGGAGGTCCAGTGGGGTAACATAGGAAGGTGGGGCGGCAGTACGGGTGGGTGGAAGGGCTGAACTGGCTGCCGGTGTGCGTGCGCCTCCACACACACGTATGGCCGTGTGCAGGCGCGGGGGGGAATACAGGGAGAAAACCAGAAAACCTATAATCTATATTAAAAAAAAAAAAAAGAGGAAATTCTGGGATCTTTGTTTACTATATTTAAAAGCTGACGAAAATGGGTTAAACCTTAATTACAAAGGTAAGGAGCACTATCTAGTCTAGTCGTTGACCCGGGTCATCTTGTAAAGAAGTTGACTCCTGGGGTCTCCTCTGATCTTTTATTAGGGGATACCCAGTTGAGACCTTCTGAACAGGTGCGAAATCTGGGCGTTATTTTTGACAGTGCGCTGACACTAAAAAAGCAGGTGTCGGCCACTGTCAGATCTTCCTTTTACCATCTGAGGAATATCGCCCGGATAAAACACCTTGTTCCACATGATGACCTTCCTGTTTTGGTTCACGCTTTTGTTTCTTCCCGTCTTGATTACTGTAATGCTTTATATCTAGGGTTGCCGGGGGTTGATCTCCGTCGCCTGCAGCTGGTGCAGAACGCGGCAGCTAGGTTGTTGACAGGGCTACCAAGAACTTGTCATGTCACACCTGTGCTGCGCGAACTGCACTGGCTGCCAGTGCGATGGAGAATCACCTTCAAGGTCGCATTGCTGACCTATAAGACCCTACATGGCCAGGGACCAGGCTACCTGCAAGATCTCCTTTGCCCTTATCGTCCTCTCCGTCCACTCCGCTCCACTGGCGAGGGATTGCTAGAGATTCCCAGGGTTTGTTATAAATCATCTGGGGCTAGGGCTTTTTCTTTTATGGCCCCGACCCTGTGGAATTCTCTACCTCGTCAGGTTAGAGAGTGCCAGTCCGTGGAAGTATTCAAGAGATCCCTGAAAAGTTATTTATTTATGCTGGCATATGATTAGTTTATTTTATGAATATTTTATTGTTTTATGTCTTTATTTATCATGTTGATGTTTTATCTCTGTTTGTATTAGCGCTTTGATTTTTTGAAAAGCGCTTTATAAATAAATTTTGATTTGATTTGATATCTTTTCAAATGCCACACCCAGCTCTAGCTCACCGTGACTTTTTTTTTTAAACTTGGCAACCACAAAAAAAAAAACCACAAAAAAAAAACCTGTTTAGTTGTCTTTTAAAGAGCATGTGAAATCACAGACTAAACTTTTAAAAAACAGAACGCAGACATAAAAAATTCTGAACTCAAATATTTCAGTCGCCCAATGGGTCTAATTCTATGGCTTCAACACCAGCTATCTGTATGGCTTGCCATTCATAAGGCACTGCATTTAGTTCCTTTTTTTAGTCTGCTCTTCCCGATAGCCCTACTGGAGCACTTCCAGCCAGCTCAGACAGACCTAGCCTTTCACAGGTGGGAACATCTTTCACTCCAATACACTGTTCATCTCGTGCTAGGGGGCTGCTTTTAAATCCTTTACTGATGCTCAGTGGGAATTTGTCTTCCAGCAGTGTGATTTTTGTAGATACCTACAACTTAGACGTTATTTTAAAAATCTCCCTGTAGGGGTCTGGTACCCGGAAACTCACCTACCTATCATTCTCGCCCTTCTTTCTGTGATCCGTTCCAGTGACACTGGACATTTGATTTCCCTATTTTATAAATCCTGGGTAGAAAATACAGGTGACTCCACAGAATGTGTGTTACACAGATGGCATGAGTAACTAGGCCAGCAACTCTCCACAGAACAATGGCACACAGTCTGTCAAATTCTCTCTAAAATCACCAGCTCGCATCAATGGTGGGAATATGTTTGGAAACATCAAATACGATTTTTCTGCACACCGGCGATTACAGCACATGATCATATTACTAGATATGCTACCTGCTGGAGGCAGTACGCGAACACCGACGTCCACTATACTCGTATGATGAGGGAATGCCCAATTTTGTGCCCCTTCGTCCAGTCACTCTGGGAGGAGCTGGAGGAGCTGTGCAGAAGACCAATGCCTCCGACAGCAGAGATGTTTTTATTATGTATGCTCCCCTGGGGCCTGCATGATCCTCATTCCTGATATCTTTTAGGCATCCTTCTCGTTGTGGCAAAGAAAGCAATTACCAGGGCCTGGCTAACTCCCCAGGTTCCATCACACTGGCAAACTGGAGAACCACAGTTAATCTGATCTATAGGATGGAGAGGATTACACATTGCCTAAATGATAAGGCAGACCTGTGCTCGTCAAGATGGAATGGGTGGGTCCTGCATGTTATGACCAAAGATCCAGACTTTGTCCCTTAAGTGGAACCTTGCCTAACCCCCCTTTTTTTTCTTCTTTTCGGTGGAGCCCTAGCACACCACCAGCACGTTCCTCTATATGATCATTCATTTTATGTGTAGTGCTGGCCTTATGCCCTTTTTATCACTGCTCACTTGCTCCCCCCACTTCCCTTGGGGGCCTACATCCTGACCCTGAGGACCCCTGCACTGCAGCCATGATGCCTCCTTGGATAAGTCTGGTCACGGGCAGATTTAGACTGCTCTCTGTCTCTACTCCACTCCTCCTCCTCTCCGAGCTATCCTTAAGGGGGTGGAGTACTAGATCGCTCATACTGTCCTGTTATCCAGGTATGTTTCAATATCAGTCTGTATATATTGATTGCAAGCTGTATGGTTATGTACTGCTTATTTAATATTTATATGGATCTGCAGACTCTAAAAATGTTGAATAAAGATTATATTTACAAAAAAAAAAAAATCAAATATTTGCCCTTTTTACCTTCCCCTTATTCATTTTATTACTAAGTACAGGTGCAAGAAAACAGGATTCTCTGTCCCTTGGTCTTCAGCTGCTCTGGCTTCTTGTCTACAAGAGACAAATAGACAATCCTCTATTAGTGACATTTTAATACATTTCTACAGCAAACAGCTGTGATGTCACTTGTGGACAAGCAGAGTAAATGAAGACCAAGTGACATCCTGTTTTCACGCAAATTTATAAGCAACACAGTGTGAGAGGAAGATAAGTTTATAAAACATTAGCTAACTGCTCTATCTTCTGTTTTTTAAAGAGCCTAACTCCATTTACATTTTCACTAAACAAATGTTTTGTTTTATTCAAACTTTGGTGAGCCGGATAAGCACTGTGAGCCGAAGATTGCTTCTAAGTGAGACTGTGGAAGGGGGAGCAGGAGAGAGGATACAGAATACAACAAATCAAGTGTAAAATACACTGAGTATAGTAATAGCACCACCTGCAAAACAAATAGGTACAAAGCCAAAATACACAAAATCAAGGATTAATAACAATTACAATGTTAACAAAAGTAAAATTTTCCAACATAATAGTTGTGCAATAATCAATGAGCAGGGGAGGCCTATATATATATATATGTCTGTGTGTGTGTATATATATATATATATATATATATATATATATATAAGAGACAAAGAACCTCTGTGTGTAAACACTGAGGCAAGGGTTACCCCAAAGGGCATTTGGCTGGGAAGCCAAGTTTCAAGAAAATACAAAGTCACACATGCCCCCACAATGCAAAGCATCATGGGCTGCATATGCAAATCACCACAGAATGTTATGCTGGTCCAACTTTAAGCAGCAATGTGGTCAATTTCTGTGAGACTCTCTGTCCAGAGGCTTGCTCACATCCTCCTGGTATCCAGATTTACAGAACACCAAATCTGTGACCAACCCCTCCTGGAGGGGTGGTCAGAAAAACCCAAAAGGGACCCAGTAGGGAAGGTGTACTTGCAGATCACACAGGCTGAGGGTGCCGGGCAGGATGCTGGATGCTGCCAAAGCTCCAGAGCCAGCCCCAGAATGGCTTCTGCCAAAGAGAAGTCAATCCTCAGGAATTCGTCCAGGTCCAAAATGTCCATAAAGGGATACTTAGCTCTTTTCTGGAATGGCTCTAGCGGGACTGACATGGACTCTGGGATCAGGTGTAGAAGCCCCCCAAAGGACACTGGGCCATGTTTAGGGGACAGCTTCTTGACGGATCCCCAGTGGAGAAGAGGAGCTCCAAAGGAGGCCACAGATTTGTCATCTGAATGTTCGGAGGACTTCTCGAAAATGGCACTCGACTATTTTTCACCACAGAATTCCCGAGTGTCCTCTCCCGGGGTGATCCTCACCGACAACTGGTCTGGCAAGCTGGTGGCCAAATGTACGTCCTTAGAGTGCCCACTGTCAGCTACAATGGTGGTGGCTTCACTCAAAGAGGTGGAGAAGCAGCTGCAGGGTGGCTCCTGTGTGGTATGGACTGACAGGAGTACCACTGGCGGTAGCCTGGAGACCAGAGGTCCACTGGGGTAGAGCCCTACTTTGCTCTGTAATGACCCACTATTGCAAAAGGAGATCCTCGTAACACTGGCACATCTCACAACGCCTCTTCTCACCCAAGGATGACGGTGATGAGAAGAGTCATCTACGATGCCTCCTGGTTGAGTGGGATAAGAGTGGGAATGTCTCCACCATGGTCTCGCCTGTAGACCGGCTGATTGATGACGAAGGGAGTCTTCTGGCTGATCGTGGTATACAAAGAATGGACCACATTCAGTAACATGGGTGAGGAAGACTCTACTGCCAGTGGAGGCTGCTCCCACCAAGGACCGGATGGGGACACTGCCTGATTCTCTTCCTCTTAGGTGAGGAATGGGAGCACTGGGGTCAGAAAGATCCAGTCCTCGACCTCATCAGACAACTGGTCAACCGGCTTTAAAAATATCTCAGCAGTCTGCTCAAGAGGAGTCGACGTTGACTGGCTCGACAGGGGAACCAAGGAGTCCTCGACCTACCTGACCTACCCACAGCCATCGAGCGGTTGGGCGAGTCAATAGACAGGGAGGACTTTGATCACTCCCGGTCCAAGGACCTGTACTGGCGGCACTTGTTCTTAGCACCACAGTGGGAAGGGCTCCCTCCCAAGGTCTGGAGGGCCAAACGGATATCCCAGAATCCTCCAATGAACAGCCCTTCAATGCTGGCCACAGGAAACCGTGCCAAGACCAAGGAGTGCCCACCATAGCAGCTGCCGCTCCTGCCTGATTGGCCACAAGCTGCTGAGCCAACCCAGCCACAGCTGAGGCCTTCTTGTGGCCCTTAGGGCAGCCCTTCTGATCCTGATCCAAAGGTCGACCCTATGAGAGACAGAGCTTCCTGTCCTCGAGGGACTCAGGAAGCATGCTTAAGCATATGCCGCACCCAGCCATGCCGTGTTACCCACCCAGGCAGTAAACACACACACACACACACACACACACACACACACACCACATGAGTCAGTGGTTGGCATCTTCTGGCAACACCAAACACAGAACTGGAATCCTGGCTTCCATTGCTCCATCTTCAAGGGGAGTCAAAGGATCCAAAAGAAGAACTCAATAAACTCGAAGAACTTTGAAAATAAAGTTTGCCAATGGCACACTATAAACAAAGCGGGAGCCACGAAGATAGTGACCCGTTCTTCCAATGGAAAGACTGATTTGATGTCATGGGGCAGAGTTGGGGGATATACTCCCCGGCTGGTGGAAGGAGCTTAGCTTAAAGATATCTGGCTTATCAGACCATTCCAGTGGAACTGCCACAGTGTGGATAGTGAAAGTACAGTTATGTAAGAACTTACCGTAAGAGCAGATCTTCGAGAGAGGCTTTTGCAGTAGGTAATCACTTGTAGGACCACGCCCCCTGGTGTCAGGACCGCATGGACATTTCTGCTAGCAGTGTCTGATGGGGGACTGCCCATCAGATGTCACGTGACTGATGTCTGCATTACACTATATAGTGGGCGGTCCCCATGTCCGCCCTCCAGTTCTTCCGCCGGAGACCTCCAAGAGTCATGACAGGGGAATGGGAAGAGGCTCCTTAATCCAAAAATGGCTTTCTGGAAAGAGAGCTGTAAACAAAGAGGGGAAAAGGTGGGTGGGAAAAGGGTTACCTACTGCAAGATCCTCTCTCGAAAATCTACTGTTACGGTAAGTTCTTACGTAACTGTGCTATCTTACTTCGAGAGGGCTCCTGCAGTAGGTAATCACTTGTAGGACTGAGTCCCAAACAGTAAATAGTACAAGCAACTGCAAAAACATGGGAGGCTGGAACATAATCCCAGTAGGAATCCAGTACCAATTAGGACAGGAGTCTCTGAAGGACTGCTAGTCTGAAATTGGCCCTATGCCTTGAGGCTATGTCCAAACTGTAGGGTTTCGTGAAAGTGTGGACAGAACTCCAAGTAGCTGCTGCACAGATGTCTGCAGCAGATACATTTCCAAAACAGACTGTGGAAGCAACCATTCCCCTAGTAGAATATCCTTTAACCTGACCTGGAAGGACTTTACCATACTTCTGGTAACAAAAAAGCAATGCAGTTTGTCAGCCATTTTGAAAGGCACTGTTTGGAAACTGCCGTACCCTCCCTTTTTGGTACAAAAGACACGAAAAGTTGATCCATCTTGCAGACATCTTTTGTCCTGTTCATGTAATAATGTAAAATCCTGTGAACGTCTAACGTATGTAGGATGGCCTCCCCCCAATTATAATGCTCAGGGTAATATACCAGCAATTCTAGAGACTGATTAAGGGTAGTCTCCGAAACAGCCTTAGGAAGAAACTTAGGATTTGTGCGCAGAGCCATCCGGTCTCTGTGGAAAATCAAATAAGGTACCTTACACATCAGGGCCTTAAGCTCTGAAATTCTACAAGCTGAAGTAACTGCAACTAAAAAGAGCGTTTTCCAGGACAAAAAGCACATATCACAAGTACTTGCTGGCTCAAAGGGAGGCAAGGTTAATTTCTCTAAAAGAAAATTAAGGTCCCACAGTGGAGCAGGATTCCGCACCGGGGGTTTCAGATGCAAAATACCTTTTAAAAAGGTTTTGGAGACCTCTAACTGAGCCATCATCTTGCCTCCTACTGGATCATGGTAGGCAGACACAGCTGCTAGGTGCACCTTCAGGGATAAATAACTCAAGCCCAGGTCTGACAGATGGAGAAGATACTTCATGACCTGGGGGAGCAGGGAACATGGAGTGATCCAGATCTTTCGAGGTGGCCCAAATGGAAAAACGCTTCCACTCCATGGCGTAGGTACGTTTGGTAGATGGCTTTCGTGCCTCTACCAAAATTTTAGTTACCCTGGGGGAAATCCCATACCTAGAAGCAGCTATGTCCTGAGGTGCCACGCATGAAGATGAAGGGACTTTAGCCCTGGATGTACCAGTATGCCCCCCTCCTGGGTGAGGAGATCGTATAACAGAGGTAGAGGGATGGGAGATTCCACTGCTAGCTGCTGAAGCAGCGGGAACCAGATTTGTTGAGGTCAAAATGGAGCCATCAATATAATTTGTGCTCCTTCTGACTGGAGCTTGATCAATACTCTCTGTAATATTGGAAAGGGAGGGAATGCATACAGAAACCTCCCTGTGCAAGAAAGTGACAGTGCGTCTTGCCAGAAAGCACCATGCCTGGGATCACGCGAGCAAAACTTGAAACGTTTTGCATTTGATGGGGCTGCAAACAGATCCACCTCCGGCTGACCCCAAAGGTCGAAGATGTGATCTAGAACTTCTTGCTTTAGCTCCCATTCATGAACTCTTACCCTGGTGCGACAGACCGTCTGCGAGAACGTTCTGCACCCCTGGGACGTGAACTGCCAGGTGACGGACTCTGTGCGTAACCGCCCAGTTCCAAACCCGCATCTCTTCTCTACAAACAGCATACGAGCAGGTGTGCCTCCCTGCTTGCTGATGTACCACACCATGCACATGTTTTCTGTTTGGATCAGCACATTTTCTTGAAGAAGGATGTGCTGAAAAACCTGATGAGCACAAAGCACTGCTCTCATCTCGAGCACATTTATGTGCAGGTGTGCTTCTAGAGGTGACCACAGGCCCAGAGTCCTGTGGCGTCCCAGATGGGCACTCCATCCCTGTCCCGACGCATCTGTAGTCAGTATTTGGGAATGAGGAGGGGTCTGGAAAGGGGCTCCTGGTATCAGATTGGTGGAGTCCTGCTACCATAACAGGTCCTATTGCACTGGGGTGGAAATGAGGACTGGACAGTCTAACTTGTCTTCCCTCTGATCCCACTGAGACCTTAGAGTCCTCTGTGATATACATATGTGGAGTCTGGCCAATGGGACCATGGGGATAGCCACTACCATGAGGCCAAAATGACAGAGAACTGCCATGGCTGGAATATGTCGATTGGAAGGTACCGACTTGGCTTGTCTCTCTAGGGTGTCCACCCTGTCAAGGAGGGAGAAAGGCCATGCCCTGCACTGTGTCCAACGCTGCCCCAATAAACTGAAGGCACTGGGAAGGAGCAAGCTGGAACTTGGTGTAATTGACCGTGATATCCAGGCGATCTAAAAGGTGCAGAGTAGCCAATAAGGAAGCTTCCAATCCCTCACTTGACGGTGCTGCGAGGAGCCAATCGTCGAGGTAGGGAACGACATAGTCCCCAGACTCCTCAAGGCCCCTGCCACTACCGCTAGGCATTTGGTAAAAACCCGCAGGGCAGAGGACAGGCCAAAAGGGAGAGCTCTGAACTTATAATGCTCCCCTTGGATAGAAAACCTGAGGAATCTGTGGTGAGGACTGAAGACGGGATGTGAAGATACACATCCTTCATGTCCAGGGCACAAAGCCATTGTCCCTTGTACAGGAGAGGCAGAAGGCTTTGTAATGTCAGCATCTGAGACCTCTTGTATTCTATGAAGAGATTTAGGGTACTGAGACCCAGAATCGGGCATAAATCGCCTGTCTTTTTGGGTACCAGAAAGAAGTGGGAGTAGAATCCCTTCCTGATCTGGTTTGCTGGGACTGGCTCTATTGTTTCTCTGTGAAGAAGAGCCACGATCTCCTCCCTTAGGTGAGGAATAAGCGCCCTTGGGTAATAAGAAGACCTCGGTGGTCTGTCTGGAGGTTTTTCTCGAAATTCTAGAATGTAACCAAGCTTTATTAACTGAAGCACCCAGGCGTCTGTTGTAATGGACTCCCAGTCTCCCAGATGCCTCGTGAATCTTCCGCCCACATGATCCTCCGATAGACATGGGGGGGGGGGCAGTCAAGAATGGGAAGGAGGGTTGGGAGGGCCTCCCGTAGCTCTTGTGATTTGGCTGGGGCGGCAGCACTATTGCGAACCCTATATTTAAATTGACGCTTAGCACTTGCTATTTTTTTCGACTGGCGTCTGTTTTGGCGACAAAAAGGACGCTTTTGTTGTTGTTTCAGTCGATACATCGTATGAACTGACTGAAGAGCTGTACCTTTATCCTGCAGGCTGGTTATAATGTCCTGGGCGTCCTCGTCGAACAGGATAGAGTCTCTGAAACAGGCTTCTTGGATAGCTGACTGAACATCAGGGACTGGGCCCAATACCCTTAGCCAAAAGTACCGGCGAAGGCTTACAGCAGTCGTCATACCTTCAGTGGAGGAATCCACCGCATCGTAGGTGGCCCGCAAAGAATGGCGTCCAGCTACCTTGGCCATTTTTAATGTGGTTGCCAAGGATGACTTTGAATCAGAGTCCAGTAAGGCCTCGACAACAAACAAGGTCTTCTGGTACTCTAGCATGTGTGAGACATAGTTCAGAGTATGAATTGCTAGAGTAGAAGAGGCATAGAATTTTCTCCCGACCAAACTGGCCCATTTGTCTGGACTCCTTGTCGGGAGGGGAAGTACTGAGGTGCTTCAGCTAAGCAGATCTATTATGGGCTGCCATAATGACCACCGAGTCGACTTTAGGGTGTACACTCAGGTGGTCCTTGTCCTCAGGGGTCCTGTAAACCTGGTCGACCTTTTGTGCCATGGCAGGGAAGGTCTCATACATGGTCGAGGATAACCGTGGGTTTCCAGCCCGGGGTGAGTACCAGACTCATACCTGGAAAGTCCAGATGCACTGCTAACCGTCATTTTTTTGGGTCCAGAGCCTCTGCCATATGCTTGAGGAGGTCCAAAAAGGAGGGATCTTCTGGTGGTGACTCTGGAGATTCCTGAGGGACTGGTTCCACAGGGGGAGGGGTTTCAAAGCCCAAACCGGCAGATGAGGAATCCAAGTCCACATCGGAATCTTCCGAATCCTCCTTTTTTTCAGGAACTGGAAGATCTGGCTCACTGGTGATGTCTTCAGATGTCAGGGGTTGCATAAGAGCTGATGGATGGCTGACGTTGAAGGATGAGTAAGAATCTGAGAAGGCCCCCTAGGCGGAGATGCTGAGCAGCCGATGTCTGGAAGAACAGGATGCCTGCAATCTAATTCAGAGACCAACTGGGTTTTGGTCTCACCCCACCATGATTTTAGTATTTCCCTAAAATCCACCTGAGGTTGAGGAGGAGGTGGCGTGGGAGGAGGAGGTGGAGGAGTAAATCCTGATCCAGGCCCATGTCCCCCAAAGTTAGGAGATGGATAATGGTGTGGGTAGCCTGATGGAGGATAATAACCAGGGTAGCCTAAATAGTAAAAGGCCGATGAAAAAGGGTCCGGCTTCCGAACTGACAGAAGATAGCCTGACAGAGGATAACCTGGTGTCAGAAAGCCAGACGTCAGACCGTGGCGATGGTAACCTGACAGAGGGTATCTAGACAGCTGCCCTAATGGAGGGTATGTTGAAGGCCCTGATGAAGGGTAGCCAGAAGGGGGCCCTGATAGTGAGTAGCCCGACGATGGCCCAGATGGGGGAAGCCTAATGGCGGCCCAGACAGAGGAATGCCTGAAGGTCCTGCTGGATGGTCCAAAGTATCTATGGGTCCTGAAGGGCGAGGTCACGAGGGATGCCCCGAGGAAAGAATGTCCAATGGGGCAAGGCCCGATGGAAGCCTCGCGGAGGTAAAGGAACCTTTGGGCGTTGCGGAACAGGATCTGGCACCACAATAGGAGATGTTGGAGCCACTGTAGAGCCTGTCGGCACTCTTTCATCAGCCAAACTCGGCGAAAGGCGGTTGTCTGTCGGGACCTACGGGTCCAGTGACAGTGGAGGAATCTCCAACAGACCAGGCAACGGGGGGGTCGCCATGAAGGGAACCCCGAGGAGATCCCTGTAATCAGCCTGGACTGTGCTAATGTTCAGCAGCGCTACGTCAGATCCTGACAGACGCGAAGAGGTCGTGCGATCGTCGGAAGGTCAGACGATTGATTAATTGACCTGGGTCGTGCAGGAGTCAGGGACTCCAACTCCTGACTTACCAACCCCAGCCGGGCGCTTGCCGGAGGGTCAGACAAGTGGCTTATCATCCATGCCTGACGACTTAGAGATCAGGGTGATAATGAGCCTAAGAGAGACAGCGGCCTCGGACAAATCAGAGGAGCCTGCCATCACCGTAACCAGTGGAGGTGGGGGGAACCAAAGCTTGTTCTGGAGGGAGGAGCACAGGCTTGGCCACGGCACTCACCTTCCCGGAAGAAGAGGGCCGGTCCTCCATCGGAGGGCCCGTGGGTGGCTTCATTGGAAGGAGGGACTGCTCCTGTTCCCTATGTGTTTTTTTATCCCTTTTCTTCTTTATGTGAGGGTCCATAGGCAAGGAAGAAGCGCTTTGACGCTTTTTCAACTCTTTCTCCATCAAAGTCATTTTTTTCTTTCAGGAAATGGGCTTCGAAGGACTGTTGGTGACATTTTTGCGTGGCCTGGCTAAATTGGGCACAGGCCACGCACTCCACGACTTTGTGGTTAGGCCCTAGGCAGAAGAGGCAAAAGGTATGCTGGTCCAAAGCGGTGTAGCTGGATGCTGCACGAATTGCACTTGTTTTTATGTGCATACGTTGAAGAGGACGATATACAAACAACTTTTAAGATTAGAAAATAAGAAAAATCGGATACTCATCCAGAATAGGCATTTGAACTGCTGCGATGAGCGTCAGTCGGTCCAACGTGCACAGGTCGACGGTGGGAAAGAACTGGAGGGCGGACGTGGTGATCGGCCACTATATAGTGTCACGCTGACGTCAGTCATGTGACGTCCGGTTGGCGGTCTACCATCAGACACTGCTAGCAAAAGATCTGTGTGGTCCTGACGCCAGGGGGCTCAGTCCTGTAAGTGATTACCTACTGCAAGAGCCCTCTCGAAGTAAGATCTATATATACGCCCCTTGAATATGCATCTGTGTTTTGAGACATTTGCAAATGCCTTAAAGGGACACTGTCGACCTGTTTTGCATCATATTGTTTCCAGTTAAAAACTCACTTTTGTTGGGGGGGGGGTAGGAAGAAATAGGATGCTGGTTAATTAGGATCTGCAGCTTATCCTGTAGGTAGGGAAATGGGCAGACTAGGTGGGCCAAGCGATCCTTATCTGCCGTCAAGTCTATGTTTCTAAGTTTCTATGCTTACCTTCTCTAAAATTCATTGATGTTGCTGTTCTTTTTGTCTGTCTCCTTGTTTAGTAGAACTGAAATGCGTGCTAATGTATATTTATAAACAACTTCGTTTTGTTTCAAATCCTGAATCTATTCTTACTGAATACTTTTTGAACATTAGAAGCACCCCTAAACAGTGCAGTCACTCATGAGACAGTAGCCACCTAAACTCCCACTGCATCGTGAGTGGCTAGACTGTGTTGGAGGTGTTCCCAAGTCTAGAAAAGATGCAGTGGGAGTTGATCAAGGAATGTAAACACACCTGTTTAACACCAGTATGGTGGGCAGTCTGTTCTTCACTTTTTAAAAGAAAAAAAGAATCAACCTACCAGCTACATCAGCAATCTTTACAGAATGTTGGCAATTATAAAATGTATTTTTTAAATAAGGGACACTTTGAGGCCTAAGGGGGTTGACAGTGTCCCATTAAAAGCAAAGAATGCATCTCTCCTAAGATTATCTGCCATCCTGAAGGGGGCACCACAAAGCTTTCATTGTTTATTTCAAGACATGATCTTGAGCTACGACTGCAAGCTGGACAAGTACACAGGATGCAAATTTAGCCATCAACCGGCACAGTGACACTTCTGGAGAGACAGATTGAGATGAGACAGGCCAACTGTAACTGGTACTTTTGCTTCAGTTCAGCAAGATAACTAATTCTGGACTTGACCAGACACAGAAAAGAGGCTGCACTGTCAATGTGCAAAGAAGGCACATACATTTTCAGAGGCTGGTTTATCAGAGTTTACAGAAAGAAGGGATGTGTTAACAGTATTCACCCAGCTAACCTGCTGTGTAACTGAAAACCATTACTTTTATGACTGCAGCTGGAATAAGGCACTTTTCTTTTGACGTGCCCTATGGAAAGGCATTTCGAGGCACATGTACTGCAGAGTGGAGTAGGAACACAATCCCATGCTGTGCATTAATAAGCACATACCATGACTACAGAAAGGCAGAACACAGAGGACATTACACATTTTAGGCAGAACAGCTTTTTGTAACCCCAAAGTGCACAGACAGCTTTTTTCTGATTTGCCCGTTTCAATTTTTATGGACTACCTTTCTGGGGGGTTGGGGAGAGCCAATTCCAACGCATCTGCTTAGGACAGTCTGATTGAAGTGCCACCACTTCATTTTTAGTAAGGCCCTGCTTCTATCCTGTTTTACACAGCTGGGATTACTGAAGCAGAGGGTGGTCGATGAACTTGATGTAGGTCACAAAGTGAGTCATTGGCTGTGGTGGAGTTACAACACGTAACCTCCAGCTGCACAACTGAGTGCACCAACCACTAGATCACATTACCTTTTGGGATGGTCTCTGTGGTTTACTGTACCTATTTAGGGAGGTTGTAAGTATATGGAATAAATATAGCAGGTTGATAGTTTGGAAATTATAAAGTGTTGCGTGTAGAAAATGACTACCTGATGTAACATCTGCCAGGACTATAATTTTGCTATTACAGGCTCAGGGTATTTAATCGTCTGTTGACCATGCAAGAATTCAAAGACACACACTGTCCATTTCATGGGGGATTAACAAATTTTTTTGCCCGACTGTAATGCATTACATATAACACTGCAAAATGGGCAGAATAGATTCTGGCAGCTGAATGGCTGAAGCAACATATGACTTACAATAATATCAGTATATCATAAAAAATTACCCAGATCAGCAATACCCCTTTGTGAGCAATTTTATAACTATAATAATCCTCTCTAGTATAAGGTATGTGATGGGATACTGTCACCTCTCAGGTGGTCTCACAATGTGCTTGTTTTGTTAACTGGGCAAGGGGGACCAGAGAATATTTCCTGTTTTCAGACTCATCTGGGAAGGGGGGGCCACAGGAAGTACTTTTTTTCCTTTTGATGATATACATTTTCTCTCCTCTGGCACGGTTGTCATGTCACCCTGACCAACCCCCGAACCTGAGATCAGGCCACCTCCTCAATCTCCCATGGATTACCCCCCCATGGCGAGTTAGCGAGGAGCTACCCACAGCTCAAACTCGTCCAGACGGATCCAGCTGAGGAGGCACCATTCAGGTCGGGCCGCAGAGGATGGAAGATCATGCTGCCCGACCTGTGCCACCTTTTTCCTCCAGGTTTTTTGTTTCCTGTGGAGCGCGGACATGCAATGATGTCTAAGCACAAATGTGCCGACGTCTGCCGCACTCCGCCCCCTTTGCAGCACCGCTCTAGTAGTGCCACCGGTCGTCACCAGGGGCCACTACAGAGTGGTGGCTCCCTGGACCCCTCCCAGGGATAGGAGAGCAGTCCTCCAGATGCTCAATCCTATCCCTTCCCTGCCAACTCCTGGCAGCCCGTGCTCACGTTCCAACCCGTTTCGCCAGCGTGGCACGAGGTGTGGCGTCCAGCACCTCAACCCTCAGTGCCACCAGGCTAGCCAGGAGGTACTAT
Organism: Neoceratodus forsteri; assembly: GCA_016271365.2. Classification (NCBI taxonomy): domain Eukaryota; kingdom Metazoa; phylum Chordata; order Ceratodontiformes; family Ceratodontidae; genus Neoceratodus; species Neoceratodus forsteri. The sequence goes on from CM028129.1 coordinate 1,423,523,048, forward strand.
TTTATACTAATCCAAGTTAAAGAGATGCTGACATGGTGTTGTCTTAGAAGCCGGCATTTCCTCAATCTCCTGGACAAATTTTCCTTGTTGTCTAGTCCACCAGCACTTAAAGAACAGCTGACACATTAGTGGCAGGCATCTTATGGCAAGTAGCTGCCTGCCTCAGGACCTAACTAATGGCAAAAAGAACAGTTACGCAAGAACAAAACTGCATTTTTTTTTTTTTTGGTAATTTAGTTTTCTTTACACCTCTCTGCTCCTGAATGGCACACATCAGCTAACTGCTCCGCCCAGCCCTATCACCCGACATCTCTAGGACTTACTACCACTCCACTGTTCTCCCATGGATGACCCCTCCCTCCCACCTTGGGAAGAGCTGTCCAAGGTCGGACCCAACTCCACCCACCCCACCCCCGACAGAGGTTTACTATTGGTCCTGGGTTAGGAGTGAAGTTGGTGGTACGGGATCAGCAGCAGGTGACGAGTGGTATCCTGCACTATTGGGTGTTTTTCTACTTTACAGGCTCCCAACCACTGGACACTGGGAGACCCTGCAGTGGACACACTAACACATGCACAGCATACTACACCCCCAACATGTACAAGGGTCTCTAATAAGTGCAGGTTAACATCTAAAGGTCGCCGCTGTCTTCAACAGTATTAGGATGTCTGCAGTGTGATCAAGGCAGCAAACAGTAAGTTGGGTCTGGCCTATAGGGCCAAACGCATTCTCATGTCAGCTGCCCGCCTTGCCCTGGCGAAAGGAATACTCCTCCCCAATTTTAGTGATGGTCTCATTACCGTTACCCATACCATCAAGTCCAGTCTATCCAAATGGGATGTTGCCTACAACAACATACGTCACATTGCCCTCTCTGGCCCTCCACTCACTCATCATTGTGAATTATATAACAAACTAGACTGGCTATCTCCAGGAAATTATTGTAGTTTTGCTTCGGGCTGTTTCATTGATAAAACAGCCAGAACTACCACCCCACCACTCTTGGCGGAACTACTTAAGCCTGTCAACCCAAAATACTCACTCAGGTCCAACGACTCATCCTTGTTTCTTCTTCCTAAAACCTATACACTGACGGGTGACCGGTCTTTTGCTATCTGTGCACCTAGGCTATGGAACTCACCCAGTACATGCCCATTGCTGCACCTCTCACCACAGTATTAGCAGGTTCCTAATCCCATGGGATTACCTGAAATCTGACTCTGCATGCAATTGTACTTAATTTCTGGTGTCTTCCCCTTTACAAATGGTGCACTTTATCGTTCAGTCTGGTTTCTGCCCAGCTCCATGCTTGAGTAAAATTATAACTTAAATGTATTATGTTGTTCCACTGTTATTTTCTTATACCTTGTTACCTCTTCCTATACTACTTCCTCCTCACTGTTAAGCCTTTACATTGTTGGTATATTCTCTGTAAAATCCTAGGTCATACCTGAAAGCAGGCATATATTTATCTACTGTGCTTAGCTGGTCAGTAAAAGCTAAATAAAACACTACTACTAATAATAATGCTATCTAAAGCCCTGCCGCACCTTCTGTGCTTTAAATCATTAAAACACGATTTTGTGGGCAGGGCTGTGGCAGACGCTCAATGGCTATCTTGCAAGAAGGAACTAAGGTTGCGGTTCTAACAAGGTAAAATACGAAATAACCACTGGATAAAAAAAAATTGTGTTTAGCATTATTTAGGTCCTGAGGCAGGCAGCTACTTGTCACAAGCTGCCTGCCCCAAAGGTGTCAACTGCTCTTTAAGTGTTGGTGGATTACAGAACAAGGAACATTTGTAGACTAAGGAAATTCCTCTGCACTTTTCAAGAAGTTCCAGATCTCCTGCTCTAGGATCTGTTTGTACACTTTGTGTTTCTTGTTACTCTGTAAGAACATAATTGAATTTGTTTTTGAAAAATGTGACTTTTATTCTAGCCCTTCTTAACCCCATTTCTACAGAAAAAAAAATCTGAAATCCCAACAGTGCACAGCAGTTTGAACAATCATACACAGAAATACTAAAAGGTGATGTTTAAGTAAAATCATGGATGCTGCTTTACCTTTTTAGCGCTTTCTGGACCTGCTTCGACAAATCGAAACCGTATGATGCGGAAGTCCTTGCAATAAATGATTAACTCGTTGGGATTAAACTTCAGTTTTTGTTTAGAACTCAGTACTTTCTGCTTCCTTTTTGTATCATTAACTAGAGTAATAAAAAAAAAAAAAAAATCAAATGTGCAAAACAAACTAGGTCTAGGAAACATTTTCTATCTAGTTTATTGCTTTTGTGTTTTTGTCAGCCTCTCCTCAACATTCAGCAGTGCATGCTGTACTCCACACCCTGGACAGCCATCACATGAACTTCCTTCCCTGCCCATCAAGCAAACTGCCAAAGGGCACAGTCAAACCTGGGCATCGCACAACACGAACATAGCAGAACTGCCGGCAGAAAAAGGCCCACAGGTCTGTCAAGTCTGCCCAGTTGTGCAGCTCTTAGTTTCATATTACTACAGCTGCCCCTGCCCCACCCAACCCCCTTCCTCCTCTTTCCTGGTCACAATGCAGAGCTACCCAAACAGCAAGCTGGCAATGCTGGTAATTTTGTTTTTACATTCCAGTTAAAAAAAAAAATAAAAAGATAATATTCATATATCAGACAGATACATATATAAAATACATACATAGAGACAGGATGTTGCTTGAGTTGCTTTAAAAAATGATTTTATTCCATGTAGAATGCTGCTCTTTTCGCTATCGAGCAATGAGTGGCTGAGTGAAGCAGAACCAAGAGTGATCAGTAATGAAGACATCAGCATTCCACACAGAATAAAAATAATTTTTCAAAGCAGCTCAGGGAATCTCCTGTGAACCGGTTGTCAGTTCTAGAATTCTGTCAGTGAGAACAGGCAGAAACAATGATGATATAGTCTGATGATGCAACAACTGGCAATATAACGTAGATTAACACGGTTTGCAATGTTTTTTTTTTTTTTTTTTTTACCAGTTGTGATGTCACAGTTTAATGCACCAGGTTACATTCCACAGATTTCTTTTTTATTCTTTGGTAACCAGGAATGGCCCACTAGGCACAAGACCCATTTTCAGGGGCGACCCAAGAGCACTGGGAAGGTTAACGGACTTGCTGGGTCACAAAGTGTGCAAATGGAGGTTGTGGGAATCAAATCAGGGTCTGCTGGATGTACCAAGCTGCTTCACAGCTCATTTCTCTAACCTTTATGCTATCAGGTTTTATTCTCAAATACATGGTATACATATAAATTAAAAAAAAAACAAAAAAAAAACTATATACTTATATAGCATATCAGCAGTGAACAAACCGGGTAAATAAATCACTGAGTGTGTAGGAGACCACTGTTTCACATGGAGATCAGAAGAATCCCAGTGCTGTTGTACCATCGTTGAGACGTCAAGAGACTGTTGTACACCTTTGAGTATGTCACTATGATGGTTCAACAAGATCGAATGTTGGCATGCACTACTGCTTCTGCCTCTGATCGCAGCGCGGGTTTTCCAACATCTTCCGATCACTTGCGAAACTGGCTTGTGGGCGCAGTTCTGTGAAAGCAACCGACAAGGAAGACATGAAGAGACACTGCAGACTCCAGCATGAAACAGTACGGTTCTTCCAATTTAATTTATAAATAAATCTAGTCTGTTTGAGCAGCGGGGGGAGGGGGGGGGAGAGAGACAGCCGCGCAATGCCCATGAAATGCTCAGTTTTTGTTTAACTGTTACCCACACACTATAAAAGACAATGTATGGGCAAAGTAAACAACAACGCTGACTTCACTTCTCGTGGTTTCATGACAACGGTAAACCTCTTCAGCTTCGCTCTCAATGTTTACTAGGTTGTCATGACAACCTCTCAAAATGAACACAGCATTGTTGTTCACTGTTGCCTATCCATTATCCTCTATGTTGCTTTAAAATAAATATTTATTTTCCTTAGAACATGTGTTTTTTTCTACTTGAAACATCTTACTGCCACTTAGAATCTGGAAACAGAACAATTGGTCACATAGAGATAGTAATGGAAGGTACACAGAAACATCCGGTGACGTCAGCGACCAGCATGGCCACCTAGGTCTAAGCTCCTGACAACCAGCCGGAATCCACCTGCATGAGCTGCACCAACTCTAATTACACCCCCACAAACGTTGTATAACATAGTCCTAAATGGGTGGCCTGAAGAAAAAAAAAGTGCCTAAATCCACCCCAAAGCCTTCCAGGAATAAGAAATAGACATGGCACCAGAGCCTCAGCCTCTCTCCTTTAAGGGCTTCTGAGTACACCCTAGAGTTGGGACAGTAGCACGAAGACTGTCACTCTGAAGCAGGATCTGTGATGAATGAAGACAATGCAAACACCATCTTGTGGCTCCAGCACAGTATAGACAGTGAAGTATCGGGAATACATCAAGACCTCCTCCACCACCTTCGTCAGACCTCTCCCAGTTGTATGAGGGAGTCTCGCAGGCACTAGGAGATCTTTTCCCAGAATTGGTACCCCCTGACTCCCACATTGGCAATATTACTACATTTCCCACCAAAATTCAGACAAAAACAGAAGATATATCTGGCTTCAATTATCCTTACAGCAGCTACGAAGTCCATTTCAAGAAACTGGCTGAAGCCAGATCCCCCCTCGTTGGGGCTGTGGGAGGACTTGATTTATGAAATTTATGGGATGGAAACAATGACAGCCAAACTACAAGGGAAACTGGCTAAAATCACAAATTGTTGGACTGCCTGGTTTCTGAAAGTCTCGACGCATAGACCAGACTTAGTCCCTTAAGTTGGTGAGTCGAGACTCTGAGTGCTGTGATGGGCTTGGCTGGCCGGAACTACTATGATGTCTGTTATTATGTTCCTAATTACAGTGATGTTTTACTAATATGCTATATGTAATTGCCTGTACGCATGTCACAGGACCTCCTTGTGAATGAGCTTGCTCAACGGAGTTTTCCTGCAATAAACTTGAACTTGAGACATGATCAAAACTGGGGGCACACGCGGGGCCAGTCTTCCATAACCCATAGATTGGGAACTAAAGCTGGGGGGGGGGGACTGGTGGCTCGGCTGGAGGCATCCATAGATTGGATGGTATATCTTCTGGTGCCGCCTCCTCCACCTGCCCGACATTTCCTATGTCTCCTCTTCCCCTTCTTCCTCCTCCCTTCTCCCTCGGGCCCCCCTCCCCATTCTTCCTCTAATTTGTATATTTAAGAAAATAAATACCAGAACAGGTACAACTGAATAAGAACACATGTATTTAGATAATAGATGCGGGGGGTCAATGCCCTATAAATTACTGTATAACTTGCAAGTATGATAACAAGACTACTGATGTATTACTCTGTGTTAAACCATTGTGTACCAGTACCCTAAAAGATGTTGCAATAAAAATTTAAGTGCAGAAAACTTCGAAAATCGAAACAAGAGTGAGCTCCCTGCATGATGAACATATCACGTATGGTAGATCCCTGGCATTTCTACGTCACAGAGAATGGGCATTCACAAGATGTGTGGAAGATGCGGAGGCAAGAGTCAGGAGAATAATGTAAGACTATTTGGATTCCCTGAGGGAGCAGGGCAAAGTAACACTGAAAACTTCTCAGAGCTGTGGCTCAAGAAAGAGCTTGCCACAGAGGACAACTTCGATCTAGGAATCAAGCGAGTACATGGATCCATGGGCCCAAAACCTTAATCAGCAGGACCACCTAGATGAGTCTCAATCAAATTTCTGAAGGGTCCTGTTATAGAAAGACCCTCCATGCAGCGTGGGAGAACAAGGATTTAAACGTGGATGGCCAGCAGGTTTACATCAACCAGGATTTCCCACCACAGATGCTGAGCAAACGCAAAAAGGTACACTATGTTATCAAGCAGCTAAAAGACAAGGGCATCAAAGCCCAAATAAGGTACCCAACTAAACGTTTAAATCCCTGTTCTGCCACGCTGCATGGAGGGTCTCTCTTTAGCAGGATCCTTCAGAAATTTGATTATGACAGCCTGTGTTATGTAGTTAGGCAACAGTTAGCTACAATATAATTTCAAGTGATTTTCTGAACCACATCGCTTTTAAATCAACTGTTGGGTTAAATAATCTGTTTTAATATTTCTGGAATGTGGTCTGATGTTGGTTGGTATAAATGAAGGGGGGGATTATTTCAGATATCTATTATTAAGATTTTAATCAGTCTGCTGGTTGAGGGCAAGGGAGGAGGGGTGTGGAGGCTAGACTGCATTCTTCAAATTATTATATTACTCTAAAAGGATCATATCTCAGTCTCATTTGTTACTACAATTATCACTGAGGTTAAGAGGGAGGGTGGTTGGGGGGGATTAACCGGTGACACTTTCTCAATTCCAGCCATGGTGCTTGTTCTAAAAACATCTAAACTATCCCCTCTAATGCTTGCTAAGCAGATTTTATAAATTAAATTGTGGTCCCTTCCCTTATTTGATTTTTTTTTTTTTTAAACCAGATGAGACACACTAAGCTGAAAGCTTTTTTACAGGTGCAACCTGGGAGCACAGGGAAGTTAAGTGACTTGCTCAGGGTCACACAGTATATGTAAGTGAGGGCTGTGGGATTCAAACCCAGGACTCCAGATTTGCAGCTGAGAGCTTTAAACCACTGTGCTATACTGCCTCCCAATTTACAACCGCACATGTAATACAATCCAATACATACAAAGTTTGTGCATAGATGCATACCATGGAGATTTGTGTGAGAAGGTGCATACAGTGTCATTTTTACTAACTGTATCATCGGACAACTGCAGGACACAGTTACAGCCTTTAGGAGGCGAGGACAGTGGCGGTTTTAGGCACAAGCGAACCAAGGGGCCGCTTGTGTGCCAGAACAGAAGGGGCGCACTGAAGTAGAACATATAAGCAGAAATCATCTTGAAATGCAAAAAAGTGTCAATCTAAAAAACGTAATTCTCACCCCAGGTATTCTTCTATATTCCTTACTCTCTGCAGTCAGCCTCCTAAATAGAACTGCCCGGAGACAGAACATTATGCAAATGATAGAACCTATCACTGGCTCATGCCACTGATTCAAACTACTGCCCTTATCAGCTGCAACGTTCCACCAACATATCAGATTTCTTTCTCTGCCTGACAAGTCAAGATGCCTCAGAGACTACCCTCTCAGTCGTTCCTTGTGTGGTTCTTCACTGAAAATAAGTATTTTAATTATTCCTACTGCTGCCTTTATTTCTATTTAAATTCCTACTGTTAGTTCAGCGTTTATTTTAGTGTTTTTGGTTTAATTTTCTCGGTTCCTCATGATTCGGTATAACTGTTGGGGAACCAAGCCTTAGATCCCTTTCCAGAGCTTTTATTTCCTTATCTCCAGTTCAGTTTAGTTATTTTTAGTATTTTATTTTAAATAAATTCTTGCTTTTGTTATCTGCCAAGCCGGTTCAGTGAACCGCTAACCCGGTTCAAGTTGTTCGGTTCTCGGTTCAGTACTGGAACCTTCACCAGTTGCTGAACCGACTGCAACCGGAAAAAAAAAAAAAGAGAGTTTACTTTATTTGTGGTTCTGTTTTTCTTAATCAGTTTGATGATGGCAGAAAAACCTAAGAAAAAGGCTGGACCCCCCAGGGTTTAAAAACTGCCTTAAGTGTGGGGACTGTGCCTGGCCTGGTGACACTGAGGGCTGAGGCAGTGGACGCCACACCTTGCACACCGGTGACCCGCTCCGGAATGAGTGTGGGCCACCAGGGGTCGGCAGGGAGGATATGGATTGAGTGTCTGATGGGCTGCCTTCACTCCGGGGATCGCGGTTGGTGCATATTTGACCTCTGGAGGAGGCTGGGGCTTGACGCTACACTGCTGCAAGTAAGGGGGAAGGGAGCTCAGCAGACGCTTGGTGGGGACACGTGTGGGTGCGTGCATGTGCCTACTGCTGGTGTCACTGCATGGTGAATGCCCGTAAGTGAGAAAATATGTAGGAAAAAGACCCTGGTGGCTGGTCGTGGTGGCTTGATGGCTGTCCTCCGGCACTTCATCTCTGGAGGCAACACCCTGAACTGAATCCTGCTTGGCAGGTGAGTAGGGGGCTCCCCACAGCCCTGCTATGGGGGATAAGCTGTGGGAGTTACAGGGGTGAGGGCCTGAAGGAGCAAAGCATGGGGATGACAGCTGGACGAGGAGATGACCAGGGCCAGGGGGGAGAAAGCTAAAAGAAAAAAAAAGTGTGGGTTTGTTTTTGCCAAGGCAGAGAAGCATGGCTTATGCATGGTCTGCCTTGGAAATGAACAGTTTTCTGCAGATTGCGAAATCTGCTAATCATTTCCACAAAAGACAATTGACAAGAGGCTGGAAAGGCTCCAAAGAAAACTTGAGAAGGGTGCTACGGGTTCTGACCAACCCACACCCTTTAAACATGCGGGTGAAACCTCACTGTCCAAACTGAGCACCCCTGACAAGGGTGACGAGCTTCAGTAAAGGGTGGATGAACTGGCTGACTCCCCAGTTCCTACCAAAAAGACAAAGAAAACAAAGCACGTTGAACCCCTGACTGAGAAACCAAGGGGATTTCATCTGTGCCTCACAGCCTGCCATCCTCAGAAGAGATTGCCCAGGCCATGAAGGCCATATAGGCTTTGCAGGGTCTTATACCTGCTCCAACTCCTCCAACACTGGTTCAAGCCCCGGTTGGATCTTCTTCTGTCCCAACTCCATCCCAGGAGCAGATGCAGTTTGAGGAGTATGATTTGCCTGAAGTAGATGAGGGTGAACCTATTGAGGCTGAGATCTCACCTGAACAGGAATTTGGGTCTCCTCCTAGAGCAGAGGATTTTTCCTCTCATTTTCCCTTCATAAGGAAAATAGTGGAAGCCCTTGATTTGGCTACCACAGAGGTTATAGAGGATGAGAAAGAGGCCAAATACGTGAAAATGATGGGGTTAACACCCACAAAGAAGATATTACTCCCTATCAACAAGTTTTCAAAAAAGACTTGTTTAAGGTTTTGCAAACCCCAAACTCTGTCCCACCCCCGGACAAGAAGGCAGACAAAAAGTACCAGCTGGACAGACAGGGGACTTTGTTCCTCTTCTCTCACCCTGACCATCAAGGGATAATCCAGCAAGCAGCCTGTGAGAAGGCAAGAGTGCCATTGGCATCACACCCACCTGAGAAAGATTCATGCAAAATAGATAGTATGGCCAAGAAGAGCTACCTGGCATCCTCACTGGGAGTCAGGCAGACTAATTACCAGGCTTATTCTGCACAGTATCAAAAGTCACTGTGGCAGTCAGGATTGCCCATGGTAGATAAGGCTCCTTCGGACCTCTTGGATGATTTGGCTGAGATGGCCAGGTTTGGGCTGGGAAGCAGCAAAATACCAATTTCAGATGGCAGCAGATGTCAGTGATACTGCTTCCAGATGGATGGCCCTTACCATAGCTCTTAGGAGGTTGGCCTGGTTTAGGACCACTAATCTTACACAGGATACCCAAACCAAGGCTATGGATTTTCCTGTGGAGAATCATTCAATATTTGACCAACAGACTGAGGCTTATATGAAGAAGGTGGATGAGTACAAGGCCACCTGTAAGAGCAACTCGACAAAGGAGAGACCCTCCTTCTCCTACAGGTCATACAGAAGGGGAGGCAGAGGTGGAGCAGCCTACACCAGACCTTTTTAATCAGGCCCAGGCTGTCTCTCAATATCAGCAATACCCACAGCAGACAAGGTAGTTCAGAGGCAGGGGTAGAAGGGGGCTCCAGGAGGGGATCCCAGACTACCCAGGCCCAGCCCCAAGCAAAACAGAATCTCTGACTCAGTGGTCAAGGCCGCCTCCCCTGGCCCTATCCCAGTAAGGGGCAGGCTGGCTCACTATTTCCAGGCTTGGGAGTCCATTACCACAGATAAGTGGTCCTGAAGTGGTGAGTCAGGTCTCCCAAGTTTCAAGTAATTCCTCTCTTGAGAACAAGGGTGTTCAAACCAGCTTACCTCTTGGAAAAGAAACTATTGGAGAAGGCGGTTCAAAGCCTCCTCCTGTTAAAAGCAGTAGAACATGTTCCACCTCAGCAGAAGGGAAGGGGTTGCGACTCAAGATACTTTCTCACCAAAAAGAAAAATTGGGAGTGGCGACCTATTCCAGACCTCAGTCTACTGAACAAGTACTTAGTAAAGCCAAAGTTCAAGATGGTCACATTGGCAGTTATTCTGCCAGTCATTCAGAAGGGAGATTGGCTAGCATCTCTGGATCTGAAAGATGCCTATTTCCACATTCCCATAAGAGAATCTCACAGAAAATATCTCAGATACAGACTTCCATCAGGACATTACCAGTTTTCAACCCTACTCTTCAGTCTCTCCTCAGCCCCAAGGGTATTTGGCAAAGCATCTGGCAGTGGTGGTGGCACACCTAAGAAGGTTAGGTGTATCAGTCTTCCCCTATCTCAGTAATTGGCTGGTGGTAGGAAGCTCACCCAGGCATGTGCAAGATCACCTGCAGGTAACACTAAACCTGTTGCACTCACTAGAGTTCCTGGTAAATCAGGAGAAATCTGTTCTCACTCCAGTACAGGTTCTGCACTTCATAGGAGCAGAACTGAACACCTTAGAGGGCAGAACCTTCCTCTCTCAGGACAGAGTGCAAAGCATCTGGCAAATAGCAGTTTCTTTCAGGCTGAATGAGCCAAAGCCAGCAAGACAATTTCTGCAGCTTCTGGGACACATGGCTGCAACAACAGGCACAGTTTTGGGTGCCAGGTTCCAAATGAGAGACATACGGTTTCACCTTGTTGCACATTGGTGCCAAAGGAAAGACACTCTTTCAAAGCCAATTCCAGTAACAAGAACATTGCATAAGCCCTTCAGTGGTGGAAGGAAGCAAACAACCTCAGGGAAGGGGTATCCTTTCAATGAGAAACCCCATCTGCCATTCTTACAGTCGACGCCTCCCTGTTAGGGTACCACTTAGGGGAACACACCACTCATGGAACCTGGTCCAGCGCAGAGTCACTCCAGCATATAAATCTTTTGGAGCTGAGGGCAGTGTTCCTGGCACTGAAGGCATGTGCACCACTACTACAAGGAAAAGTGGTACAGGTCAGGACAGACAACACCACAACAGAGTACTACATAAACAAGCAAGGGGGGACAAGGTCAGGCCCCTGTACATTGAAGCAGTGAAGATCTGGAGTTTGGCTTACTCACTGAAGACCTCTCTACAGGCCATTCATGTGCCAGGGAAAGACAATACCCTTGCATATGCCCTGAGCAGAATCAATCAGGCCCGCCACAAGTGGTCCATCAAGCAGATACTGGAGGCAGTATTCAGGAGGTGGGGCACACCAGAGATAGATCTCTTTGCATCCCTTGAATCATCATCTGCCCCTTTTCTGCTGTAGACCACCAGCCAAGGGTACAATCCCGCTGGATGCTTTGACAATGGGACTGGTCAGGAAGAAGCCTATATGATTTTCCTTTTCCTCTCATTTTCAGAGTTCTGATCAAACTCGGGTCACAACCTGCATCAATGATCTTGATAGCACCAGACTGGGCCAGACAGCCATGGTACCTTTTATGATTCTCCATGTCTGTAGCTAAACCAATACTTCTACCCAGGAGGCACAGCCTGCTGATCTCCCATTAGGGCAGGATCCTGTACCCAAACTTCAGATCTCTTCAACTCAAAGCATGGCTCTTGAGGACTTAAAGAGTTTGCACACTCTAAGTGTCCTGGATATCCTGAAGGGCTACAGGAAGCCTTGTACTAAGAAGACCTATGCTTCAAAATGGAAGAGGTTGTCCGTTTGGTGTGCTTCCAAAGGTACCTCCCCCTCTCACGTGGGGATACCAGCTGTCCTGGATTATCTTACCTACTTACACTCCCAGGGTCTGCAGCATACATCCCTGAAAGTGCATTTAGCCTCAATATCTGCTTACATTTCTGCTGGGAGGAGCACCTCCATGGCATCCAGTCCCATTTTCAAAAGGTTTTTTAAAGGTCTGTGCCATTTGCACTCACCTATTAGGGAACCAGGACCAGTATGGGACCTGAACATATGCATTACTCAGCTCATGAGGCCCCCACTTGAGCCCATGGCTTCAGCACACCTAAGGTATGTTACCTGGAAAACTCTTTTTCTGGTTGCTATCACCTCAGCTAGAAGAATTAGTGAACTTCAGGTATTGTGTGTCTAGAAGGATTATCTTTCCTTCCACAGAGACAAGGTAGTACCAAGGACAAATAGAAAATTCCTCCCCATGGTGGTCTCTGACTTTCATTTGAACCAGTCCATTACCATGCCAGTCTTCTTCACTAAACATACTAGTTCAGGTGAGTGCAGACTCCATAGTCTGGATGTCAAGAGGGCATTAAGTTACTACATGACCCACACCAGAGATCATGGGCAAGACAAACAGTTGTTCCTGACTTATGGGGATGTGGGTAAAGGTAACTAAGCTTCAAAGATGTCCACTTCTCACTGCATAATCTAGTGCATTCAGTTTTGCTATTCGAAAGTTGGCAAGGAGCCCTCAGCAGGGCTGAGAGCTCATTCCACAAGGGGCACAGCTGCAACCATGGCAGCAGCCAGAGATGTTTTATTAGTGGAGATCTGTAAAGCAGCTACCTGGAGGACAGTAGACACCTTTACTAACCAATATAGTCTAGACTCTTAATCCAGAAGTGATGCCAGGTTTGGCACAGCAATCCTGCAAAGCCTCTTTCCAAAAAAGTAGGTTCTGTGCCCACCTCCAAAGGTACTACTTTGAAGTCTGCAGAGAGTTAGGAGTATAGAAGAATAATTGGGGTGAGAAGAAAAAATGACTTACCATAGTAATCCTGTTTCTTCCAGGCTATTCTTCTATATTTCTAACTCTCCCACCCTGCCTCCCCTTCCAGAACCAAAGCTTCTGCACTCCTAACTGAGCTTTTAAATATAGAGTCCCAAACACTGACATACGTTGTTTAAACCCTAATGGGTGGAGGTCTTCCTTCCCTTCTTTTTCCAGGTGATTCTGGCATTTGGGGGTTGGGTTTATGTTAATGTTTGTAGTTTCTACAGTGAAGCCCGGCTAAGTACACCCTCGGGATATTGTAAAAGTGTGCACTTTGCCGGGCCAGTAGTTATCCGGAAAATAGCTTTTCAGATATCAGAGCTATTTAAAATGCTTTATTTATCAAGGCGCTACTACTGAATGTGTAAATATTGTTGAACACGTATCTAACCACATACTGGTAATGTTGTATACTACAGCATAATCAACAATCACAACAATCAGCATTTACTACTGTACTTAATTTTAAGACTGTATCCTATAGTGTACTTTCTCCACACCGTAACGCTTCTGCAAAAGTCACCGCTCATCTTCTTGGCTGGCATCCTCTTCGCCCTCTGGGTCCTGGTTGACTGAGTCTCTGTGGATGTTGCCTCATATCTCTTCCTCGCTGACTAGACCTACAGTACACACAGCATCCTCTATGGTGGTGTACTACAAAATCGATGCTGTCATGCCCGTTGGTAGGGCTGGAATGACAGCGGCATTCTCTGTTCTCTTCCTGGTTCGTGGTTCCCGTGTCGGATTGGCTGGTGATGCAGTCCAGCCTTGCAAAGCAATTGGTGATGGTCTCTTGTGTGATGTTGTGCCTTTTGGAGTAAAATGTGTCCACTTATCGGGCATCAACAGCTCTGCTTGCCAATTAGGAGTTTAAGGTAGAGTTATAAAGGTGGATCAATGTAACCCAGCATTGTGTTGTGTTGGGTTGTGCACTTGGGGGTGTTGGACATCAAATTTAATAGGCTTTCCTTACAAAAAATGTGCATTTAACCGAAATGTGCACTTATACAGTGTGCACTTAAGCAGTTAAATTAACATGGCAAACATAGGGAAAAAAACGGGATATTGAAAAAGTGTGCACTTAAACGGGATGTGCACTTATCTGATGTGCACTTAGGTGGGCTGCACTGTACTAGACAGTATAGTTTTGTTGTAGATAGATAGGTATAATTATAGTTAAAATTGCCTTGCAGGCTCCTTAGATATCTGATACATTGGTGGAACGTTGCAGCTGATAAGGGCAGAAGTTTAAATAAGTGGCATCAGCCAATGATAGGTTTTATCATTTGCATAATGTCCTATCTCCGGGCAGTTCTACTTAGGAGGCTGACTGCAGAGAGTTAGGAATACAGAAGAATACCGTGGAAGAAACAAGATTAGTATGGTAAGTAATTTTTTCTTGTTGTCATAACCCTTGCATTCATAGAATTCTTATCACTTTTGGATGTGGATTGGGGAAGAAGGGAGGATGGGGGGTGATGTGAAGCAGTGTAGGGGGCACCACAAGTATTTCTGCTTGGGGTGCCATTGAAGTCTTAAACCGGTTCTGGGCGGGGATGGCCGGGGGGGGGAAGGGGGTCGTGTGGGGATTATGAGACTGCATGACCCATCACTGAGCCCCAGCATGGACAACATGACTCAAACTAGAAACCATCTTTGCTGGGGCTAGGTAATGCAGCAGTAGACCCTGAGGAGTGGAGATGCTCCATAGTGCGGCCAACATATCGGCATTCCAACATGCCTTGGAATCTGATGAGAGCACACAGCTGTGCTACATACAAGGGATGTGCTGGTGGTGGTAAGAGTGCCATGCCAGCGTATTCTCATTTTCTTTCAGGTCGGGATATCACTCTCCCTACCACAGGACTGGTGCAGCAGGATTATATTAGTCACAGTGGCGGGGGAGGGAAGTCAAATGACATAACGGGGAACAGTTCAACGGTGACCACTTACAAGTGGAAATATTTTTTTTTTCTACAAGCTGAAACTTAAATATCGACATAATAGGTACTTTACTAATGAAGGGGCTACTGTTTTGAAGGTTGCCAGTTCACTGCATGAGGACACCCTCATGAGTGGGACACAGCATGCTGGGGGGTGCCTCCACTTTGGTCATGGGGTCAGCCTTTAAAAGGCAGGCTGGTGGAGAAGGCGGGAAATAAGATGAAGTCCAAATTACATACGAGGCCACACGACATGAGAGGACTGACACAATACCCATATCCAGTGTGGGCCCTGGTAAGACACAGCTTGCTTGGAAGCACTAGAGGCTTTAGTAGGTTCCTCATCTTTAGCCTATAGGTGTACCATTAGGTGTTGGTCTTGCAGAGACTTTCAGTTTTTGTTCAAGCTGGGGAAAGTGGGTGTTTTTAGTTGGTTTTTGTTATTGCTGTGAGGGGATCAAATACTAAAATAATGGGCCAAAGGGAAATGCTAGACCACCTATGGGCCGGCTCATTACTGATGGAATTTCTGCATTATCTGCTCCCTAAATGCCAAAGGGATTAATAATGTAGTGAAGCAAGCAAGAGTCCTTCAAGAACTCGGCAGATGACACTGTGATATTGGGCTGCTCCAGGAGACCCACCTCGCACCCTCGGAACATTTAAAATTATAGAGGAGTTGATTAGGTTCAGTCTTTTTGGATGCACACTGGACAGAGAAGAAAGCTGGAGTGGCCATTCTAATCCACAAGGGGGTAGAATTCAAGGTCACACATACACATGAAAAGAAAACTGGGAGACTGATTATTGTTTCAGGCACATTTCAAGAAAGGGTTCTCCATCTGGTACCTATATATGCTCACCCCCTCTCCCTCTGCTGAGTTCTTCCGGAATCCCTTCGATAAACCTGCTCAGCTGCACAGAAGGGCAAGTAATCTGTGGTGAGGACTGGAAATGTGTCAAAAATAACAATCTAGATAGGTCCCCATCCTCTAACAAAAGGGAAAAAACTTGTTCCAAAGTGCTCCACACCAGGGTGGGGTGGGGGGCGGGCATGAAGCATTCAACAGGGCAGACGGTCTTCTCAGAGCTCTGCGATAGAACAAATTAAATATCCAGTCTGAGGCAAAATGACTCCCTGAAGTTTCCGTAAAATTTATTAAATTGCTGTCGGAATCTGCCGAGAACAGAATGAGCCCAAAAAAGCAGCATCAACACGCCTCTGCAGGGCTTGACACCTACTTTCATGGTCCGGGGACCAGCACTGCGGGAAAACCTGGAGGCCCAGCTTCGTCTTCGCCAGCAGACCTTGCGCAGCTGCTCCTACTCTTCACTAAATTACAGGAGATGGGAGACGAAACAAACAAGCGACTGGCAAGTCTTGAGCAAACATTTGTCGACATGGACAGTAAAATCGAGGGTAAGACTACAGAGATTGTGGACTTGAAAACTTCTGCAGAGCGTCACTCTGAGGTCAGTGCGTGCCTGATCTATGATGTAAATTTCTTGCGGGCGAAGGTGGAGACACTAGAAAATGGTCAACGACAGAGGAATATCAAAATCGTCGGATTCCCACCTCAATTTGCCAGCTGTGCTGATCTCCTATCAGTACTGGATCATTTGATTTTTGAGGACCTGCAATTGCTGAACAGAGAGATGGGGATAAATATTGTTCAGGCCTTCTGATCACTATGCAACCTGGCCCAAAAGGAGCCACTGACACTCTGCCTTTAACAGTAATAGTGACATTGTCTACCCCTGAAGTCAGAATTACTCTATTGCAAGTGGCAAGGTAGAAAAGGGACACAGTATGGGAAGAGAGTCGTTTTTTTTTTTTTTTCTTTTTTCCAGACTTATCCTTCCAAACACAAGATTGGAAAAAAACAGTTGCAGTCAGTTACAAAAACACTTTTGGCAAAGGAAGTGAGGGCTCAGATGCTGTACCCAGCTCGCCTGCAAATTTACCATCAGCAAAAATCCCACATCTTTACAGATCCTGAAGCTGCATCTAACTTTTCAGACAAATTGATATCCCAGATGGACTGCAAGGTCTCCGATCAAGATTCAGAGGGGGAGCCGGAGTGATTGTAGTGGGACTGTGTGATTACTACTACTACTGCTGCCTTGTCCAGCCTATTCAGGTTCCCTGGACTTAATTGATGTGTACTCCCAGTTGAATGCTCCTTTACTGAGACTTCCTAGTAGGCTAATCAGTTCTGAGTTTTAAACTAAAAATGTTCTTTATTGTTGTAGTTTATCTGATTTGCTTACAAGAAAATGTTAAGAGCAAAGGGAGGGAGTTCTAATAGGGGTAGAGCTGTACTCAGCTTACTTTGTGGACTTTCAATGTTTCCTCAAAGTATTCTTCATCCTATACAGTCCCGAATAAGGGTCTTTAGGGTGTATGGTATAAAAGTAACTTAACTGAACTCAGACAATCTATTACTTGCATGGTACCTAACCCCAAAAACTATTATTTGAGTCTGCGAGTGAGGGAAGCTCGGAGTAATGATCTTAAATATATATATATATATATATATATATACACACACACACACACACACACACACATTTATATACTGTAGTGAGAGTACCATATTCTATGAGCTTACTTCCTCAGACCTTTTAAGCCTGATGTATTGAAATGCGTGGAGGGCTCAGATCTGAGAAATTCTTGAATGCAACAGCGAACTGTATTTTAAACGTAACCGTACTGTACAGAGTTTGTGCTCCTTCTACCTATAGGAATATATGCGTTGTACTGTGTACATGTTACTATTGTGTGATGAAAGCCCATAAATAAAAAGTTAAAACAAAAAAAGTGCTCCACACCTTGGTAGAGAAGGGAAGGAGGTAGACCCATGCAGACTTCACAATCCCACAACTAAAAATGATACCTTTTAACCCCACCCAATAATGCTTACTCAAGAATGGATAGATTCCAGTAGCGGAGTTAGAGTCGGGGCTGGGGGGCGGTTGCCTCTCCTGGCTGCCCCAATGTGAGTAGTGGTACCTCACCACCATCTTTATTCAATGTTTAGTGCCCACTGTGGAGCCCATGATTGACTGAATGGCCCCCCCAGCTCCAAAACCTGGCTCCGCCACTGATAGATTCTACACTCAAAAACAATGGGCAGTCATGTTTCAAGAGATGGACATTAATACTATGGATCTCTGTATCAGATCACGTCCTGATCTCCTGTAAAACTGACTTACAGAGCTAGCGTACTGAAATCAAGCATGCAACATCTTCCTGTGCTCCTCAGCTTCACACTCACAATATCTAAGCTGTAGTTTCATCATTTTGTTTATCAGCTCTGGAGGCTAGTTTTTAACTTTTTACTTTTAAGACGCAGTGGTTGCTGTGTCTGACGCCATTCACCTCATGAGTATGGTAAGTGACGTTGTGGGGGGGGGGGATGTCAGTAAATTGTCAGTTGGTGAAGCTGGTTTGGCTAGCATTGTGCAAAGTTTCTACTGTTTCTCTCACAGTCTGTAAACGTCCTGTAAAGTAAGGTTGTAAGAGTTTAGTCTGTCAGATGGCAGAGAGAGAGAGAGCGAGAGAGAGATTTTGGGGCTGTGAGCGGGATGGGAGGGAGAGAAATGTAAAGGATGCAAAATTTAAATAATCCCCTCCACTCCAAATTGGTATGCCTGCTGCTAAAAACAGACATGGGGAGCAGTTTCTTAATTAAAGCCACCCACATTACCAGTTGATGGATTTTCATAGTGGCACTAAAATTAAGTAACGCTTGCAAGTTTAGTCAGTCAGGGTGTTCTTCTCATGAAGCATTCTGATTTAAACTGTTATCATGAAAACCAGTCACGAAAACACCACCCTAACTGACTAAACTCGCAAACATTACTTAATTTTACTGCCAATATGAAAATCTATCAACTAGTAATACTGGTAGCTTTAGTGTCGCTGCTCCTAGCCAACCAGTGGCCTTAAGGTTGGCTGGACACCACCCCACACCTTGCCAGCGATCCGGGTTCGGGAATGAGCTTGGGTCATCGGGGGTCGGCAGAGGAGAACCAGGATTGAGCGTCGGGAGACAGCTCTCCTAGTTCTGGGGTTGGCTGGGGAACCCACACTGCACTGCGCCGGTCCCTGGGGATGCCTGGAGGCACTGCATGTGCTGGTGTGACTGGAGGAGTGCAGCTGACGTCTGCACGTATGTGCGCAGACGTCAGTGCACATCCGCGCTCCCAATGGGGAGAAAACCTGGAGGAAAAAGTGGCTGGCCATGCCCTGTGGTGCGGGAGGACTGTCGTGGAATCGGCGGCAGGGGGTTCGGGAGCCGGCCTGACAGCATGATAAATTGAGGAGCCCTCCAGCAGGTCGGCGACAGCAGTAGCGGACCCCCTCATCATGTGAGTGAGCCTGCTGCTCTCCCGGCGGGCAGAGACGGCGGCTGGATGCTCCCGCCAGTTAGATGCCGCTGCAGGCATAAACAGTGACATGTTAAAAAAAAAAAAAAGCTGCTCCCCAGGTCTGTTTTTGGCGGCAGGCATATCAATTTGGAGTGGAGGAGATTATTTTAATTTTGAAGCCTTCAGCATTTTTCTGTCCCTCCCGTCCCACTCACAGCCCTGAAATTTCTCTCTCTCTCTTTCTTTCTGCACCCCATCAGCGATCAGAAAGAATGCAGGAGGATTTCTCTGCTGGAAGTGAAGTGCTGATTGCCGGTTTGATTTCTCTCTTCCTCCTGTCCTCAGCCCCTAAATCTCTCTCTCTCTCAGTTTGTCTCTGCCTTCCACCACCACCACTGTATTGGCAATCAGGAAGGATGCAGAAGGATTTCTGTGCTTGTAGAAAATAGACAGGTGTACCGGCCTAATCTTTCGATTTACGGTGCAGAGTTTGGTGTATCTGCAGATTCCTGTGTAGATAGACCTCACCTTTCAGAATTTGCTTGTTATCCCAAGAAAACTGGTGGATGGCCCCTAGGGGGCCCTATTTCTGATTTTGGATGTTGTGGGCCCTCTGGGCCCCATAGCTCGGCCTAGGAATGCCCGATTTACAATTCCACTGTGTAATTTTTTACATTTATTGCCATGCCAAGTTGGATGGAACAACTTAGAAAATCCAAAATGGCCACCAAAATCCAATATGGCCACCATATCACTCGTAAATACTTGATTTGCTAATAATTTCCAAATCCCTAGCTTCCAAGATACTGATTATCAATGATTCGTGAACATCTATATAGTGAACATTTATTACATCTGTATATTGCTTTGAGGCTCCCTGTTAGACACAGGACCAAATGCACACATTAATACTACATAAAACAATTGAATCACAAGGCAATTTACTGATAAAATAGTTTAAAGTACGTACAGTAATGCTTAAAATCTAAATGATGTATGTGCTGATTTGTTGTTTAGAATTGAGTCATTTTATCAATGATTTGATCCAACACTATGAATATTTTGGGTCAACAGTACACATTGGTTGTAATGTCCAGTTTTGAAGTCATTATACTAGAGTCCACTCTGGAACTGAACTGTCACATTCACTCCCGAAGCTTGAAGATTCATCCGAAGAAGTTTGTTCATTGGCTGCTGACGTATCGTTTTCAGTGTCATAATCTACTGTACAATCAGTCATTGGCGCTGTGGTTGAAGATTTTTGTATGGTTTTCCGTGTGTGTCTTTGAGGTGTTGACTCACTTTTGTCGTCTGCCTCATCTCCGTCAGCTGCACATCGTCAGCTGGCTAACCTTCCACCCTTTCTTCTATGATGTAGGACGACAGGTAACTGAAACCCAGTGAACCACACAGGTTTCAGCATTTCATCTTCTCGTTTCCATCCTGACAAACAAGGGTCAACTTTCAGGGATCCGGCTCTGTGCAGTGGCGCCAATAGTAGGCTATTGGATTTGCTCTCTTTATGTGCTGATGTAGGCTTGCTGGGTCTGGTAGAATCATTTACCTAGTCTTCACTTTCAGGTTATTGTATTGCCTTACTCGTGTCTACACCAGATCCTCTCCTCCTGTACCACTGTACATGCAGTATTGAATGAAGGTCTTGACATTTTGTTCAGTGTCTCGTGAAGCATATGTGCTTTCCCCAAGCCCTGAAAGATTTTTTTCTTTCTTCAACCCTGTGCGAACGTTGAGAGACTAATTTCTTTGATACCTTGTAGAAGTAACTCGCCGCATCACATCCAGAGACAGCGTGGTATGCTGGCAAACTGAGACTTGCACCGTGTCCAGTGTGATCGTATATAGATCCTATGTTTACAAGTACGTCAGGGTCGATTTGGAGCATCCATGGTGAATCTGGAAGGGTCTCTGCGAAAGCGTAAACCATCAGGATGAGGATGTCTGTATCTTTGGCTCGGACGACAACTGGGCCTTCCGCAAGAGCTCAATGTAGCACTATCCTCGTACCTGCCTCCTCAAGGTTGCAGGAAAACAGGAATTCTTCTGAATCTGGGTATATAGTATACGTGCTTCTGCCACTGCTGATAGTAAGCGGGTATTGTAAGTTTCTTCTGACATCCTCTTGTCCAACATACTCATTGAAGCGCAGTATGAGATCTGTTTTGTTGTCGTTGTTGTGAAGGTACTGCTGATACACCTTTCCCTGTGGCATCTCTTGCGAATCTGATCCCATGTGATGTTGCATTCCTCCTGTTCCTATTGCTCGCTCAGCTCATTCTTGCTGTTTCACAGAGAACCCCTGATCATCCTTATAATTATCAAAAATGATGATGACTTCCACTGGGTTTGCTGTAGATGGAGGTGTGAATGCGACAAGAAGTGCTTTCCAAAGGCTGTCCCATGTACGTTGTGCAGAAGCTGCTCTGACCATCTCCATGGCATCGTATATGTACACTGAGCATAACGGCGGGGGGAAGAACTTCGAGCTTCTGCTTCATCGATAAAATAATTTCTTCAGACATGTTTGGTATTAGGATTATAGAGATTACCGTCCAGAGTTGCTACTGCAAGAGGTTATGTTGTGAGCGGACGGGAAAACGCATCTTTCTTGTCGGGGCACTTTGCAACAATGATACTGAGAGACTGACAGCCTTCTTTCAAGACTGATTCCGCTTTGGGTTTCTTTTTCTTCTTATCCATTCCCGTGGAAATTCCTCTGCGTTTAATGGGCTTGAAGAAACCAACTTTCCTTGATAGGAGGCGGTCATTTATAAATGCACTCAACATAACTTCCCCTGTAGCTCTCGCCTTCAAAAGGCCCTCTACTACTGCCAGCAGTATTTCAATGCCCGTTGCAATGTGTCGTGCTATACTCTGACATGGATCTGAATATGCGTGAAGTTTCTTCACTAGTTCTTTCACTTGACCATCATGTTTCTTCATGGCACCATATGTCAACTCATTGTGTGTGGCCGATGTTTTCAGAAGCATCATCTCCTTCAGCAACAAATGAATTTTAGCGAGCTTGTGGGAATTCAAAACAAAGTCGGCAGCAGCCTCCTCAGACGTACTGTAACTGCCTCTCATGGGTCCACCCCTCACCTTGATCTCTCTGCTGATTGAGACCTCAGTCACTTGGTCTGCCAGGTATCGTGGAGAATGCCTCACCGAACAGACTAGCCCCAATGCCATATTCCTGCAGTTCATTGCGTGCATTCTCACTGATGGTTTTCAGACTGTTAAGGTCTGCATGTTGCCACCTCAAATACCGACAGTAGTTTTGATGGCTGAATGCAAACAGTAAAGTTAGAATATCTCGTTGAGCCTGCAAATGCAAGTTCAGATTCTTGTCTCTGTATGCTGCGACCTGGGCAAGAAGAGAGCCGGTGTCACCAATGTAGCCTGTCACCCACTGTCCGATGGTGCCAGAGGTTTCCAGCATTCATGACTGCACTTCAGGGAAAGATTCATCCAAGAGGAGAAGATTCAGGGATTCTGCTGATACAGATCTTCTCATGTCGATGAGCTTTTCTCGTAGTCCGTCGGTTAGTGAGCCGTGAATCTTGGATCCCATGAATCGTAGGAGAGCCTTGAGGGACTGTTTATGTAACCTCATCGATCTAGAATAGTGGCGTCCTTCCAAGGCCTGGTCAACAGATCCATCTACTATTATCCTCGCCTGAACCCACCAGTCACGAAGTCCCATAGCACCGTATAGCGTGTAGAGGATCTTCTGCCTCACCATCAGTTCATGAAATCCTCCTATCAAATGAACCACTTTTGTATATTTTTCTTTTTTCCACATTATTTGTGCAATATTGTAGAATACTGCATGATCGCTATGGCTGAAGATGTGGTCAATTTGTAGGTCATCCGTTAGATCCATGAGAAAGTCAAGGTAATATTTGCGAACTGCATCATCTGGTTCACGTGGTATGATGGGCAGGAAATCAGTTTCGGATTTGAAGGTAGTGGTCGATGTTGCTTTTTTATTGAAAGCTGTCCATGATCCTAGGACTGGAAGAGATTCTTCTTCTCTGGAAGATTCTATGCTTGCTGCCAGAGCCCAAATACAATCTTTCCTCAATCGAAGATCAAGCTCGGTCCTTCTTTCATCCTCATCGTAGGATGGGACAATTGGTGGGGGTTTTCTCTTTCCTACTTTATAATCCCCATAGTCAAAAGGTCCTGAGCTCTCAAAGGTTTCCTGGACTTCTCTTGTTGAGCTGCTCAGAATGTTCTGTTCTTGTGCTAGCAAATCGCAGATGACAGCAGGACGTGAAATTCAGGGTACATAAATCATTGAGTTAGTGTCATGTGTTGTTGAAACTCCTGTTAATGTCTGTTGCTTATCATTTGAGTAATCAATTGTGACGTGAGTTGGCTGTCCAGGCGGAATCGTGTGTGGTGCCTTTTTTTTCCCCTCAGATTTACTATCATGGGCCAATTTCTTGTTTTGTCTTCTGATGTCTATGTAAGAAATACCAGCCCCTGAACAATGTAGAAGATTGACTCTTTCTTTACTTCCAGTGAGATGATGAATGACCATGGACAGAACTATCGACTCTGGAATATGTTCTCCAGTAATGAGGCGTTGCCAGTCACTAGCAATGGACCATATCTCAGTAGCTTGAATTTCTGTTGGGATGGTCGCATAACCTAGAGCATTAATCTTCTTAGAAGGGCTTATATAGAGAGCTATCGCATTGAAGATTTCCAGAATGGGTTCATAATTATCAAGCTCAGAAAGCAAGTCTTCGTATGCCATAGGAAACTGCAGTGACTCAATTTGTCTGTCTTTTAATTTCCGATCGATCATCTTTGCAGATGCCTTGGTGATGTCACTATCTCTGAGCCCAGCTCCTCTCAAGGTTGCCAAAGAATAATCAAGTGGGTTTACTTTTATGAAGTGAAGAATGAGAGGATTCCCGTGTATCCCCTTCCCCACAGTAAAACCTATCTCATCTTCGAATTCATTGCTGATAAGATTCTTCAACTGAAATGTGTGATTTATTCCAGCATCTTGTTCGCATCCACAGAACTCGTAGACGTTATGAAGATCCTCTAGTAACTCTGGAGTAAACAGCAACATTTCTGCTCAACAAACCTTTCTTCTCACGATTTGAAGAAACTCCGTTTCAGCACTCTTTGTGTGAATGCTTTCCAACCTGCCTGGTGTTTGACTCTCTTGTTTGCCAACATAGACGTAAGTGTTGTAACAACTTTGATGGTATTTGACGTCCACAGCAAAGACATCAACATTGGCAGCAGTGACCTTCGAACATTTGGCTGTACCAGACAAAAGAGCATCATCGGAATTTTCATTGTGTCACATGCTTTTGTGCAATGTAATCTTTCCATCTTCAAGTTCAACTCTTTAAAGTTTTTCTTCCATATTTCCTCTCTTTTTCCCTTTTCTTATCACAGATGAAGCAGGTCTCATCCTTCTTAAATTCCAACAATTTCCTTTTACATCGAGTTACATGGACCGCTTCACTGCTACTGGACGTCTGTGGTTCGTGTATGCCAGAGAATTCAACTTCAGAAGATTGATCCAAAGGAAGTTGTTTCGTTGAGCTGGTGTTTAATTTCCCTTCACTGGTGAAATTTTGGCAACACCTTGTATGAACACGTAGGCCTGTTTCTCCAGGGCCGGGGGATGGTTGGTCACAGATTTTATTCCATATGAGGTTGAAGTTTCTGGCATACTTGGAAGTTGGTTTTGTGACGCACCATTTCTCTGCAAAAGCCTTGGCGGTATTCAGCCCATTCTCACCTAATATTTGTTGCAGTTCCATATCTCTAATTTGGTTCTCACAAAGAATACATGTAGGCAAATTGGATGGACTGACCAATCCAACAGGTGCAGCTAGAGGACTGTTCATGTTTCAGAAACAGAAACTAAAATTAAAAACTAGAAAATAGAAATACAAACTAAAAAGGCATACAACTTACATGAACACGCCACGCAAACCTGTGAACAAAGTGGCAAATTCTCACAGAGTGGACGAAATTTTTAATCAACAGCACAAACAAGCAGATTGATGCGCTATGCATTGTTTATTTATATTTATGTTCTATTATATTAATTTAATGTGTGTTTATATTAAACATAATAATAGTAAACTCCCTGTTCATGAATCATTGATAATCGGTATCTTGGAAGCTAGGAATTTGAAAATTATTAGCGAATCAAGTATTTACTAGCAATATGATGGCCATATTGGATTTTGGTGGCCATTTTGGATTTTCTAAGTTGTTCCACCCAACTTGGCATGGCAATAAATGTAGAAAATGACACCTTGGAATTATAAATTGGGCATTCTAGGCCAAGCTATGAGGCCCGGAGGGCCCACAACATCCAAAATCAGAAATAGGCCCCCCCCCCCCCGAGGGGGCCATCCATTAATTTTCTTGGGGGTAACAAGCACATTCTGAAAGGTGAGGTCTGTCTACACAGGAATCTACAGAGATACCAACCTCTGCATCATAAATCAAAAGATTAGTCCGGTACACCTGCCTAAGAGGTCATGATTTCAAACCACCAGAAATGATCTTCAGCAACTATCACTGCATCCCAGAGGTTTCTTTCTAACTCTAGATTGCAATGGGACTTTTGCTGTCATTTTTAATGCCAGCAGGAACACACAGCTTCATTGGGGACTCACAGCAGTGCTGCCTGTCATGTCTTTCAGAGACATCGTTGACAGCAGTTCCTCTATTCCTGGTCTTGTGAATCCATCAATTGCAGTAGGCATAAAATAGTTTCAGAATTAAAAAAAAAAAAATAAATAAATCAGAACAGATTTTGTTTATTAAACCATTATGACACTAACCTATAATCACTGCAAGTGAGGCATGGCAGTGATGAAATCAGCAACTACTTACGATCAGTTTTGCTTTTACTTATCTCCACCGACGTTCCCCTACTACAAGTCTTTCCCTATTGGCATGAAATTACAGCTCCATTATGAAAGTTTTTTTTTTTTTTAACCAAATTATTTATATACACTGACAAGCTTAGATATTGTATTCTGTGAAGCACAGTATCCAGAGTGCCCCACTGACCCTGCGTTCTTACAGAGTCCAAATAAGCCTCCCAACCCATCCCTGAGGCATCTATGGTCAAAACCAGTAGGGGGAATGGCTGCAGGAATGGAGGCCCCTTTCTCTAGGTTGGACCAGTTCAGCCACCAGAGTAGGGAATGACGGAGAGGAGGAATGACCAGTATGGGGTGAACTTGTCTAAGTGCTGAACCCACTGTGCTCTGTTGAACCAATACAGAATTCTTTTTTTTCTCCTTTCAATATACATCTTCTCCTCTCCCCAGCTGCCCCCTTCAGACCGACCCCCTCCCAGCCCCATCACCCCGGTGTCACCGGGACTTACCTCTGCCCGGTCGCCGGGTGTTGAGTCTGCGGAGGGTTGGTCATCACAGACAGCTGGGCCATTTTCCGTTTTTCTCCCATTCCCATTCCCTGTGCTGGGGTGCACACACCCAGATGTGTGTGTGTCCCGCAGCTCCCTTCCCTTCCCTTCCTGGTGCCCAGCAGACCTGCACTATCTGTGGACCTCCACCCAGGGGCAGTCATTCGGCAGGAGTGCCAATCCTCCCTCCCTAGGAGAGGAGAGCGACCCTCTGGATGCTCAATCCTCTTCCCTCCCACCCCAGGTGGCCTGCTCGCACCGCGAACACGGGTCACCAGCATGGCAGGAGGTAAGGTATGGCTACCTCAGCCCTTCATGCCACTGGGCCGGCTCCACTGCATAATTCTCATATGCAGACGGACTGGCAGAACTGTCGGGATAGCAGCTGCTCTCAGTCTTAGGAGATAGCAGGCCGGCACAGAGTCAATGTAGGTAACCAGCTGTGCCTGTGCCAATAGTGCCATGGCACAGTCTGAGGGCAGAAACACATGCAATGGAAAATACATAGATCTCTCCCCCGAGAGTCATTGCCACCACTGCAAATACTTTAGTAAAGACACCTGGTGCACAGCATAAGCCAAAGGGCAAAACATGAAATTGGTAATGCAAGATCTAATATGAATCTCAAATACTTTCTGTGAGACTGTCTGATTTTGACATGAAGGTAGCATCCTTCATGTCCAATGCAACCCATCCAGTCCCCATTTAACAGTAGGGGCAACAGGGACTGCACGGACACCATTCTGAACTTCTTGTATTCTATGCAATTCTATGCACAAATTCAGACCCCTGAGGTCTACTACTGTCTTAAATCCCCCATCCACTGTGGAAGAAGAAAACACCAAGAAAAAAGCCTTGAAGCCAGCCCGGTGGCGCTGAGGGTTGAGGCGCTGGACGCCACACCTCACACCACGCCGGTGACCCTGGTTCGGGAACGAGCCCGGGTCGGCAGGGGAAGAGAGGGATTGAGCGCCCAACGGCAGCTCTCCCTCTCTGGGAAGGGTTATAGGTCTGTCCCGCTGCTATATCGCCACCTCCTGGGTGAACCCGGGAATGGTGATGCAGGTCGGGACGCACATTGGGAGGGACAGTGTGAGCCGACAGCCCAGGGAGAAGCAGCGTCTCTACGCATGCCTACTCATTGGCTCTCCCAGTGTGCCGGCAACTGTAGGGGATAGGGCAGAATAGGAGAAAATGGAGCCTGTCACTCCTAGGTGATGACTCCTCCGACACCAGTCCACGTCACCAGAGCTCACCGGGGCAGACTCAAATGTGTACCGCCCACTCCACCATTACTAGGGGAAGGTCGGGTGGTCCCGCCTCACCCGGGGGAGGGGGCATATCGGGATACCTGAGGAAGCACTGAGCAAGCGAACACTCTAGGAGCAGACTCCTGGGGGTACCATGGGACGTGTGGAAGGCGGTTTGAGGGTGTCTGATTGAGTGGAAGAACGGTGCAGTAAGGAGAATAAATATAAAAAAAACAAAAAACCTTGATTTATTTCTGCAGCCACAACTAATTCCACAGCTTGTTTGCAGAGGAGGGATTGACCATCCTCCAGTAGAAGGGCATGATGTCCCATAGGATATCTGATGGCAATGGGAGAGTAACTGGAGGAACAGTAAGGAACTCTAGGGCATGTCCATGCTGAACCACCTCCAGAACCCAAGCCTCTGTGGCGATCTCCCTCCATTTTGGCAGAAAGAGGGAGATACGGCCTCCCACCAGGACCTCCTGAAGCAGTGAGGTCGGAGGTAATGGAGGGGAGTCTGAAGGCACCAGGTGTGCCGGTGTTCTTAACCCTTCTTACAATGTCTACTGGTTGCCTGGTTAAAGCCCTGACAAACTGTGCATGCTTTAATGCTATGGTTATACCAAGGCAACAGATACAAATAGGAGTGGCTGTCATCTTTTTGCAGCATAAAATGTAAACTATAAAACAACAAAGAAGTTTGCAGCGACAGTGAAAACTTGTAAAAGTTTGATGGCATTCTTCAACACCGATGGAATATGAGTGGTTGACAGTGGGAGAAAAAACTGAGGCATGCTGGAGACGCCAACGTTATATGGGTGCTAACAAGATGCGCTGACATGGCCAGCCCCAGCCTGCAAATGTTTACAGGTGGTCCTGATGCTGACAGCTTACAGTTCCATAACGTGGTTCAATGGAGGGAGATACCCTTGAAGATCTGGCGCTCCCGAATTGGAAGAGGAGGCCGGATTTTTGGACTGTTTCTAGTAACTTTGATACTAAACAACTTAATGTGATCAGCAGTGTTTCTCTCCACTAAATTGTGTTTTTGTTTGCCCAGTATTACTTTGTTAGACTGACACATGTTGTAGCCTAAAAGGGATGAAGAAGAATAATCAGCATTTATATAGTGCTTTTCATACACAATGTATCCCAAAGTCCTTCACAAGCAATGCTAGACTGGTAGTTGAGTGACTGAATGTGTAGTGGCAGCCATATCGCACATCAACACCCACATACAGCCTGGACATTCGGATGAACCGGTTGAAGGGGAATATTGGCCAAGACACAGGGAATGTCCCCTACTCTGTGAAAAATACCCTGGGTTACTTTACTTCCACCTGGACACCCTCCAGGACAGCACCAGGATGGGTAGAAGGGACCTTGTTTTTTTTTTTTTCTGCTCCTTCCTTAGGCTTCCCGGCCCACCACTCCTTATGGCCAGCCATGGACCCCACCGACACCCTCACCCCATCCCCCTCTACCTAACTCACATTGCAGCTGTCCCAAGGGTAGCCTGGTGTATCCCTTCAGCGGATGGGTCACTCTCCTCCGAGGGGGAAGGTGCCGGGGGGGGCAACTGGTGCACTAACAGTTCGGTCCCTGGGAGCTGCTGAGGTGGCTTCGGGGGCGGCAGGAGCCGGTGCCATCATCCAGTGGACCGAGAAGCAGTTTTTCCTGGTTTACTCCTCGGGGCATGGTGTGCCACAGATGTCGAGGCACATGCCGACGTCCACCACGCCCCCTTGCATTCAGCAGAGCTCACCGCACTGTTGCGCTCCCGGCCTCCGCCAGGAGGCGGCACACAGTGTGCCGCATCCCCTCCCCCCCGGGAGAAGGCAAGCAGTCGTCAGACACTCGAGCCTTCTCCTGCCGGCCGGCCCTCCAGCAACCTGGGTCCATTCCCAAACCCAGTTCGCCAGCATCGAAAGCGGAAATCCAACCACTGCACTGACGGGCCTCGGTTTTTAATGTCTCGTTCGAAGGATGGAACACCCCAACAGTACAGCACCTCCCTAATACTGCACTTGCGTGTCAGCGATTTTAGGTACGAGTCAAATCCCGGTGTGGAATGAGAACCCACATACTTCTGGTCCAGAGGCGGATGTGCTACCAAGTGAGTCAAGCGGAGACCTATTGTAGAGAAAAAGAACCAAGATGGCCACTGCCTCATGGCAGATTCTGTGGGCTATATGCTCCAAGGTGACTGTGCCATATACGAAGCCTCTTTAAACAGACTGGGCATATTCAGTGTTCTGGAGAGGTAGGAAGACTGATCAAAAGCACAACTAAAAGTAGTCCATTTCAGTTTATTAGTGTTCTAGTGTTTCACAATGTTTAAAAGTTACTGCAATGTTGTAAAAAAATTTACGGTTTGCTGTTTCCACAAATGAGGTTTAATTCAGATGTATCAGAGTCAGCGTTTTTCCTCCTCTGGTTGTGAGGTGACAAGAGTTGCTCTTTTCAACTGCTTTACAAATTTCTTGCAAAAGTGGAAGTTTGAGCTCAAATGTGGGGCGTTATCTGCATACATGTGCCATGTACACATTTTACAAAGTATTTCTCAACAGGATATGGACACACAGGCCACTGTTCAGTGACATGAGAATGTGGGTTCAGCACAGCATGGACTTTATTGGACTCCATTTTGCTTTCTTGTTCATGGCTTAGCTGAAAAGGCTCATCTTTAGTGAACTGGGACTGGACTTCCCTTAATTTCATGGCAATCCCTCAAATGAAGTACCAAACGGAGAAAAGTGTACGAAACCAGCTGTAACGCTTCTTTTTCCCCATTTTTGTACTTGGAACCAAGAAACTGTATGTCAGTTTATATTCAAAAATGAATACAGTAAAAAAAAAAAATTTAAAACAGTGTGCTATGTATCAAATGCATGATGGGTTGCAAAGCCCTCCATAAACCATGCATGAGAGAATTAATCTGGGGAACAAAACCTGTTATTTTGAGCTGTGACATCACCACTGGTAAAATAACCTAACAAATTGTGTTTTTTTTTCCCCAACTGTTATGTCATTTCTATGTTATTGTGCCAGTCAATACATGATTAGATTATGATGCTATTGTTCCTGCCTGTTCTCACTGATGGACATAATTCTAAAACAGACAGCTGTCTTTGGGATATATATAGAACATTCCAGGAGCTGCTTTGAAACACAAGTTTTCTTCTTTGTGGAATACGAATGTCTTTGATATTGGTCACTCTTGGCTTCAGTTTGCTCAGCCACTTGTTCAATATAGCAGAAATAACAGCATTCTACACAGAATTGAATTTTATATATATTTATTTCAAAGCAGCTCATGGAATATCCCATAGATTGTTTTTATTTGTTTAGAAAACCTTCATATGGTGTCCCCCAATTATTTCAGCATAATCAGCCCATTTCTGCTGCAGTTTTTTTTTTTGTTAAATTATTATTTTTTTTAATTCTTTGAGATTATTTTAAGAAGCACAATGACTCCCTTCAAAATGTCAGGTCATTCAAAAATATCTTGACTTCTTCGTTGGTTGATGGCACTTCACCACATGCCTCACAACACATTCAAGGCACTGATATACTTCAGCACGGCCAGGCACCTCATTGGGTGTTACCGCTGACAGAGCTGTAGGTGATAACACACAACAGGGTGAGGTCATGCTCTGATATATGCATGCCTCGGGAGAGTTGTGAGGCATGAGGAAAAGCCAAGTACTTCTGCCAAACCAAGAACTGCATATATGAGAGCCCTACCACACACCCTGAAGAGTGTTATCACACAAAATTACCGTATAGGGAAAACATATATTAAAACTGTGCAGGCCTCCTGTCTTTGGGGAATACTGCACAGTTATATGTTGTCTTTGAACCAATGTACTACACTGAGAAGGCAGGGTGACAGACCCTTGCCTTAGCTTCACTGGGCCTTTCAGTTGGTGGAACAGGTAACTGGGAGCTCTGCAGAGCGTTAGAGCTGGAGGCAGTTGCCAGGCTGGTCTGAAGGGGTGATCACAAATCTTTGGGGAAATGAGCCTGGAGAGCTGGCTGTTTACTCCATTATGTTCTGAGGGTGAGGGAGGGGGGAAGACTTCCTCAAGTGACAAAGAAGTCACAGAAAGCAACGGCCGCCACAGGCACTGTGGTAGGTGCACGAAACATAGTCCATGAAAGCAAAGAGAAAGTACAGCACTCACCACAGACCTTGAAGAACTGTCCAGAGAAGCTGCTTGGTTGGTACAAAATATTTGTTTAGTGGTTGCAAGCAGACGTGGAAAGTGCAGAGTACACCAGAGCACAAACAGCCCAGCATTTGAGTGAAATCTCAACATATGTGGTGATGCTGTTCTTTGTCTTTGCTTTCCAGGGAAAGGAATCCTAGTGTGACCATGAGAAGGACACTGACATTCAGCAGTTCTCTAATATGGCAAAAGGGATGCAGAAGTACCGACGACCCGGGTTTGTGAGCGGACTGGGACATCAGAAGGCTGGCCAGGGGGCAGGATTAAGCATCTGGGACTGCTCTCTACTTCTCGGAGGGTGGGGTTGTGTGTCTGGCACCGCCGGGACACCTAGCGAGACCAGGGAACCATAGTGCTGGAGCACGATTAGTGGGGTGGGTGATGCTGGCCATCACTGCACATCCCCGCCCCTGATAATACAGCTTACAATTAAAAAAAAAAAAAATGCCAGCTCTACTCCACTGCCTATAGTGTCTACCGGGTGTGGCCCCACTCCCGTGGCCCCACCCTGGGGGGGTAAGCCTGGGCATGGGGAGGCGGCGAGGTTGGGAGCAGAGTCCCTGCGAGGAGATCGGGGAGCCAACACACACACACAAACACACAAAAAATATGGCAAAAGGGACATCATCTCCAGAAGAGCACCTTGTAGAGGGCAACAGGTCTGTTACCTGCTGGATCAATCCAAAAAGTCTAGATGGGCTTGAGAAGTGAGACATCAGTTGTCTTTGCTCTCGGGTAGTTGGTCAATTTAGACAAGGGTAAGCTTTTGGGATGGAGGCTTCAGTGGTGGGAGTGGCCAACCACAGAATTCATGAAAATATGGTGCATGTCTTTAAGAATTTGTTTGAGTGTATGAACAGATTGTGAGGGCGAATGCCCAAGTTTAATGGCAACCTGAACATCTGGGTAAATGTGGGGGCTTCAGCAGCTGGGGTTTTCTAAAGAAGTGTAACAATGCTGCAAGCCAAGGAATGGTATGCAGATTTAGTGATTATCCCCCATCCTCATCCTGATAAGGAAACTGATTTTAGGGCCAGCACTAGTTCATTCCAAGTGGAGGAATATGTGACAAGGGTGTAGCTTACTGGGTTGTGGTTGACAGGTACTACTCTGAGTGGAGAGGGATACACGGTGGCTTCCCTCCACGGAGCAGAGCTGTGTGCACTGCTGTTCAAAGTGTTCATCAGTGATCTGGAAGCTGGGGCCACCAATGGCCTGCTTAAGTTTGCTAACAACATTAAGCTTGCCACAATGATGGACTCCCCCTAAGGATAGGGACAAACTTTATAAAGACCTAAACAAGCTGGGCGATTGGTGAGACTCCTGGTATCTCAGATTCAATGTTCACAAATGCAAGGTGCTACACAAGTGTAGGCGAAACAGAGGTAGGACCTTCACACTGTGTGGAGCTCCACATGCTGAAAGGACCAGAGGGTCATACAGACAAGAAGCTTAAGCATGACAATCTATGTATGGCCACTGTCAAGACAGCTGGAAGATGTGTTTGAATGCATCGGGGTGGGGGGGGGGCAGTAGTGCAGAGGAAGTCATCCAGTCAACTTACAAGGACCTGATCAGACCATACCTAGAGTACAGAATGCAGTTCAGGGAACAACACAGGCAGAAATGTAAAGGAGAAGCAGGGTAGCAGACTGAGGAGTGGGCAAAAGATAGAGAGAGTGATGTGCACTAACTCAAGGAGCCTTAGAAACAAAACTGCAGACCTGGAAGTCCTCATGGTGGAGGTTAATCTGGATTTAGTGGTCATAATGGAGTCATGATATACTGAGTACCACAATAGGACATGGTCATACCAGGCTATTGTCTATTCAGGAGACACAAGGTGGGCAGAAGAGGAGGAGTTGTATTATATGTGAAGGACTGTATCAAGGCCAAGGATATAAAGGTGGCAAAAAAAAAAAAAGGAGGGGCTGGAAGAACTGTGGGTCAACCAGAAAACAAGCTTTGGATCCACTATCTGTACTGGCATAGTGTGCAGACCTCCAGCACAAGGAGAGGAGATGGATAAGGCACTTGGGAAAGCCATCATCAGAATGGCAAGTGGGGGATTGGGGGGGGGGGGCGAGTGCTGCTAGTTGATTACTTCAATCTCCCAGATGTGGAGTGCAGTCCTCCAACTGCGGCTTCAGCAAGGAGAAGGCCATCCTTGACTCCCTAAATGGGGCACTTCTCAAGCAGCTAGTCAAACAACTCACTAGGGATGGGGCAGTACTGGACCTGATGCTTACAAACAGGGACAGCATTGAAGACGTCACAGTGGGCAGTCCCCTTGCTACCAGTGATCACTGTACAGTGAGATTCAACACAAAGACAGGAGCACAGGCAAGCCACACAAGGATGAGGGTACTGGTCTTTAGGAAGGAGGATTTTAAAGAAATGGGAGACTGCCTCTGGAACTAGCAAAAGAGGGAAGGGAGGGGAGTGCCAGGGTGAGGTAGAGGCAGAGAGGGTAAAAATAAGGGAGGGCACAACTAAAGCAACCAACCTGTGTGTGAGGGAAGTGAGCAAAATCAGGAGAAGAGACCGCCATGATTCTCCAAGGAAGTGGCAAAGGCAGTAAAAGGAAAAAAAAGAGTTGCATTCAAGAGGTATAAGGAAACAGAGAAGGATGAGGACAGGGAGGTATACCTAGCAAAGCAGAAAAAGCAGGCAAGGCAGGGAGGGGAGCAGAGGCACAGACAGAGGAAAGGATTGCCAAAGGGGGGTGCTACATGGGATAAGACTTGCTTCAGATACATAAATGATAAGAAAACAAGGGTAGGGATATAGTAAGAATTAGAAGGGCAGACAGGGGAGACTGCAGAAGGGGACCAAGAGAAAGCTGACATCTTAAACAGATATTTCTGCCCAGTCTTCACAGTGGCGGGTAGAGGGGACGGACCACAAGGGAGAAGCAGGAATAGGTTAGGGTGGGAGTGGACACAAGTCCAATTTTAGAAGAGAGAGTCCTGAAAAGAACTTCCAGCCTGGAAAGTGGACAAGACTATGGGACCGGACGTGATTCACCTCAGGATACTAAAATAATTCAGGGAGGTGCTAGCTGCCCCACTGACAGCCTTGTTCAACAACTCACTAGAAACAGGAGTGGTCCTGAAAGATAGGAGAAGGACAGACAACGTCCCTCTACGTAAGAGCAGCAGCAAGGAGGAGGATACCAACTATAGACCAGACAGTCCCACTTCAGTGTTGGGAAAATTAAAGAGCAGCTGACACAATCTGAGGTCTAGGGCAGGCAACTAAGGATTTCATAACGTTCAAAACCAAGCTGGATAAATACCTAAACTGGAATATCACAATAGGTTAATTCACCCACTAGATGGTGGAAAACATACATGATGGTCTTATGCTTTCTCATGTCTTACCCGAGTAAACTCATACAGAGTACCTGCCTGCCCGAGGAGCTAATGAAGCTTATTTTGTTCAGTAATAAAAAGAAACTGGGTGTACGATACTTAACTTCCAAGTATGAGCCAAGGCTACTATGTTGTAGCCCCAGCTCTAAAATAGTAGCATTTTGATTATGTGAGGTGGGGATGGGGCTGCATGCATACTATATATAGAAAGAATTCAATGGGGGGGAGGGGTTCCCTCATACCTCTCAACCTCCTGCCTCACAAATCAGGGACAAGGCTTAAAAAAATCAGGGACAAAGGACCAAAATCAGGGACACATCTTCAAAATTAGAGATACCCTCCCAGAAAGCTGGTAGAATATGTGACTTAGTGCAGAATGCATTTTCTAAAGAAGAACACGTCTGTAACTTTAATGCTTGATATTATTTTGTGCTTATAATTTCCACTGTTTAGCTACAGAAACACATATTTATGGAGGGACAGAGTAAAATTTTGAGGCAAAATCAGGGACAGTTGAGAGGTATGGGTCCCCTGGACGTGCATACAGTTTCTTTGCTACCAGTTATACATGTATGGGCATGTAATATACATCATATATTAGCCCCATACATGTATAACTGGTAGCAAAGAATCTGTATGCATGTTCAGAGGTCCCCTTCCCCGATTTCATTCTTCCTATTTACAGTGTGCCTGCAGCCCCATCCCCTACTGCATGTCATCAAAAATGCCATTTTTGAGAGCAGGGCTGCAGCACTCGGTGGCTGATCGGCTCGTACTCGGAAGTTATGAGCTGGGCATATAAATGAGGGTTACTTACCTGTAACTGTAGTTCTAGAAGTGGTATATGGTGCACATCTACACTTCTGGCAGTACTTCTTTTCCCTTTAAAACTTGCCGGAAGTTCTTCAAGCTAGCTCCTCCCACCCACCTGGGTGGTATCCTCCTCGGCACCGCCCCATGACATCAGATCTTGCACGCTGGAAGCAAGGATCCATGTGCCACTTTCCAAGGGAGATCGGGTGGGTTGTGTGGATGTGCACCACATACAGTACCACTCCTAGAAATTGCTGTTGAGTAAGAACTTACTGTAACAGTAGATCTTCGAGAGAGGTTCCTGCAGTAGGTCTTCACGTATAGGGCTGCGTCCCCTGGCATCAGGTCCGCACGGCAAACTTGTTGATAGCAATCATCAGTGGGGACCGCCCCAACGTTGGGGCGGCGTGACGTCAGCCCGACTATAAAAGGGGCGGTCCCACGCCTGCTCTTCAGTTCTTTTCCAACAGAGACCTATAGATAGGCAAGAAGAAAACTGGAGTGAAAACTCCTTAGAGCCTGCTTCCACTCTGGTCCCGAAGGGCTAGATAGGATGGGAAATAAGGATAAAACATCAAAAAACTCAGGGAAGGAGGGTGGAAACTAAACCTACTGCAGGAACCTCTCTCGAAGATCTGCTGTTATGGTAAGTTCTTACGTAACTGCAATATCTTACTTCGAGAGGGATTCTGCAGTAGGTCTTCACATATAGGACTGAATACCAAGCAGTCCCAGAGAAAAGCAAACACAGGTGCATCCGGGAGGAGGAGAAGTCTCCATGAGAAATCACAACAGGAGGCCTTGCAAGACTGCCAGACCAAAGCCAGTTCTGCGCCTAGAGGCAATGTCCAGACTGTAATGCTTAGTGAAGGTGTGAACAGACGACCATGTGGCCACTGCACAGACCTCTGCCGTGGACACATTCCTGAAAAAGGCAGTGGAGGTCGCCACGCTACGGGTGGAGTGGCCTTTGACTGCCCCCGGAAGGGACTTCCCATATTTCATATATGAAAAATGGATGCAGTTAGCTAGCCATCGAGAGACGGTCTGCTTGGAAATAGCCTTGCCCTGGCACTGAGGGGCAAAGGCTACGTAACAGTTGGCTAGGATTGCCTAACCTCTTAGTCCTGTTTGTATAGTACCTAGAACGTGCACATCCAGAGTGTGCAGAAGGTGTCCGTCCCCCATCCAGAGTGTCAGAAGGTGTGTCCCCGCTGGAATACTGTGGATAGTATACTGGTAATTCCAACGCCTGGTTCAAAGTGGTTTCGAAACTACTTTGAGCAAAAGAAGGATTAGTCGAAGGACTACCTGGTCCTTATGAAAAATCAGATAAGGTTTTTTTTTTACAGTCGAAGGCCTGTAATTCAGAAACCCTTCTGACCGAAGTAACTGCAACTAAAAATAAGGTCTTCCAGGAAAGGAAGAGTAAGTCGCAGGAAGAAGCCGGTTCAAACGGGGGTGAGGTCAGCTTCTCAAGCATGAAATTCAGATCCCAGGGAGGACAAGGATTCCGGATCGGAAGTTTCAAATGAAGGAAGCCTTTCAAAAGGTTTTGGCAACCTCCAGCTGAGCCAAGATTTTGCCCTCCACTGGGAGGTGGTAGGCCAACACCGCAGAAAGGTGGACCTTAATGGAGGTATAGCTAAGGCCCACCTCAGACATATATGCGAGGTACTCTAGAATATGGGAAGCCGAGCACGAAAATGGATCCCAGCTCCTTGCTTGGGCCCATATCGTGAATCTCTTCAACTTCATAGCGTAGGTAGATCTGGTGGAGGGTTTTCTGGCCTCCACTAGAATATGCGCAACCTGCGAAGATACCCCATAGCGAGAAATCGCTATGTCCACAGGTGCCACGCATGAAGGTGGAGAGACAGAAGGCTCAGATGCAGCAGGGTGCCCTGCTCCTGAGTCAGAAGGTCATGGGAAATGGGCAAAGGAACCGGAGGTTCCAGTGCCAATTGTTGCAGTAGAGGATACCAAATTTGGCATGGCCAAAGAGGGGCAATCAGGATGGCATGAGCCCCCTCCTGCTGTAGTTTCACCAGAACCTTCTGAATGAGAGGAAAGGGAGGAAAGACGTACAGAAACCTCCCTGTCTATGAAAGAGACAGCGCGTCTCGCCAAAAAGCACCATGCCCGGGAACGAGCAAGCAGAAGACTGGTAGTTTTGCGTTGTACGGGGAGGCAAACAGATCTCTCTCTGGCCGATCCCATCGAAGAAAGAGTTCTTCGACTACCTCTGACTTTAGCTCCCACTCATGGGCCCTGGCCATTGATCGACTGAGACTGCTCGCTAGGACGTTGGTGATGCCTGGAACGTGGACTGCTGTCAAGTAAAGGCTGTGCTGAATCGCCCAGTACCACACCCTCATAGCTTTTCTGCAAAGAGGATATGAATGGGTTCCTCCCTGTTTGTTTAGGTATCAGACAGTGGACATGCTGTCCATCTGGACTAAAAGGGATCCTGGAACCAGAAACGACTGGAATGCCTGGAGCGTGTAAAGAACCACTCTGGTCTCCAGAACACTGATGTGGAGCATCAGCTCCTGGTCGGACCAAGACCTTTGGATTGCTGGTCTGACATGAGCCGAAAGTTACTGAGGAAATGGCAGGAAAGAACTGGAGAGCGGGCGCGGGGCTGCCCCTTTTATAGTCGGGCTGATGTCACGCCCCAACATCAGGGGCAGTCCCCGCCGATGATTGCTATCTACAAGCTTCGCTACAGCGGACTCGACGCTAGGGGCGTAATTATATGGGGAAGACCTCATTGCAGGAACCTCTCAAGTAAGATAGTACAGTTACGTAAGAACTCACCGTAACAGCAGATCTTCGAGAGAGGCTCTTGCAGTAGGTAATTACATATAGGACTGACGTCAGCAGGAGGCAGGACCCCACAGAAAAATTTCTAGCTAGCAGTCCCTGGCAAGGGACCGCCCCCACATCAGGTGACCGGAGTTAGGAGACGTCCGTATAAAGGGGAGGTCCCTGACGCCCGCCTTTCAGTTCTTTCCCGCCACAGGCCAAAAGAGGCCGGACGAGAGAGGAGCGGATATTTCCCTCAATGGAAAAGAAGCTGAAAAAGCTTAGGGGGATGGAGGGCAGGAAGGTATTACTACTGCAAGAGCCTCTCTCGAAGATCTACTGTTATGGTAAGTTCTTACGTAACTGTACCATCTTACTTGGAGAGGGCTCTTGCAGTAGGTAATTACATATAGGACTGAGTCCCAAGCAGTCTGGAACAAGGAGTAGCAGGAGGAGGAAATCTACTCCAAGTAGAACCTCTAGCTGTGCAAGCCTTAAGATAGGAGGCCTTGCAGGACAGCCAGCCCGAAGCCTGCTCTACGGCGAGAGGCAATATCCAAACTGTAGTGTTTTGTAAAGGTATGGACGGAGGTCCAGGTGGCGGCAGCACAGATGTCTGCCGCTGACACATTCTTGAAACAAGCCGCTGAGGCAGCGACTCCCCTGGTGGAGTGGCCTCTTACTTGACCCGGGAGGGTCTTGTTGTACTTGTTGTAACAGAAAGTGATACAATGAGCCAACCATTTAGATAGGCATTGTTTTGAAACAGCATTGCCTTCCCTTTTGGGTGCAAAAGAGACAAACAATTGATCGGTCTTCCTGAGATCTTTTGTCCTGTTAGTGTAGTATCTCAGCATCCGGTGAACGTCCATAGTATGGAGTAAATACTCCCCTTGATTAGAGTACTGCGTGAAGAAGGTGGGTAACTCTATGGACTGGTTCAGAGTAGACTCTGCTACCACCTTAGAGAGAAACTTAGGGTTAGTGCGCAGAGCCACACGTTCCTTGTGAAAAATCAAGTATGGAATTTTACACATCAGGGCTTGGAGCTCGGAAATTCTCCGAGTGGAAGTAATGGCCACCAGGAAGAGTCTTCCATGAAAGGAACTTCAAGTCTGTGGAAGCTGCCAGTTCGAAAGGAGGCAGAGTAAGTTTCTTGAGAACAAAGTTCAAATCCCAAGGAGGGGCAGGAGTACGTATAGGAGGTCTCAGATGGAGGACCCCTCTAAGGAAAGTCTTAGAGACCTCCAGTTGAGCAAATGTCTCGTCTGCAAAGGGAACATGATAGGCTGAGATGGCCGCCATGTGGACTTTCAGAGAAGAGTGACTAAGACCCAGGTCAAAGAGATGGCGTAAGTACTCCAGCAGAAGCCCAGCCGAACAGGAAAAGGGTTCCACGTCTTTTGAAGCAGCCCAGATAGTGAACCTTTTCTACTTCATGGCGTAAGTAGATCTAGTAGAGGATTTTCTAGCCTCCACCAAGATCTCTGCCACTTGGGCAGAAACCCCAAAGCGAGTTTGAGCTACGTCTGCAGGAGCCATGCATGAAGCTGAAGTGACTTGAGACCTGGATGGACCAGAGTCCCTGATCCTGGGTCGGCAAACCTCGTGATAGAGGAAGAGGATGAGACTCTGAGTATTGTTGTAGAACAGAGAATGAAACTTGCCTGGGCCAGAAAGGAGCAATCGAATCATCCGGGCTCCTTCTGAAACTAGTTTCTGCAAGACTCGTGGGATAAGAGGAACTGGGAGAAAGGCATAGACGAATCTGTCCTTCCAGTCTAGAGACAGAACGTCTCTCCAGAAAACGCCTCACTCTGGAACGAGCGAGCAGTAGTCGGGAAGCTTTGCGTTTAGAGGAGAAGCGAACAGGTCGACCTGTGGTGTTCCCCAGTGTCGGAAGATACCAGGACCCCCTGGTCCAGTTCCCACTCGTGAGCCAGAGCGGACAAGTGACTTAGCTTGTCTGCCAAGGTATCGTCGATTCCCGGAACATGAATTGCCGTGAGGTGAAGGTCGTGTTGTGTTGCCCAATCCCAAACCCTCATTGCTTCCCTGCAAAGAGGGTAGGACCGAGTCCCCCCGTTTGTTGATGTACCAAACCACGCACATATTGTCCGTCTGGACGGCTAGGTGGCCGGGAAGAATGTAGAGGTGAAGGGCTTGGAGAGCGTACAAAACTGCCCAAGCTCGAGCACACTGATGTGGAGTGTCTGTTCGAGCTTGGACCAAGAGCCCTGGGTCCGATGGGGACCGAGATGGGCTCCCCAACCTTCGCCCGAGGCGTCTGTGGTTAGAGTCTGGGAGGGGGAGGAAGAAAGAAAGGAACTCCCCAAAGTGGTTCTCTCATACCATCCACCACTGCAAGTCTTGGAGCATCGGTAAGGAGACTAGAACTGGGTGATCTAAGTCGTCCACCAACTGATCCCATTCGGAGCGGAATGTCCACTGAGAAACTCTCATGCAGAACCGAGCACGAGGGACTGTCGGGATAGCAGCCGCCATGAGCCCAAGAAGGCGAAGGACCGATCTTGCACTGACCTGCCTGTGGTCGGACAACAGACTTACTTGAGTCTGGAGGGTGGACGCCCAGTCCGGTGGCAGGAAGGCCATGCCAATGGTCGTGTCTAAAATCGTCCCTATAAACTGTAGTCTCTGAGATGGGATCAAGTGAGACTTGAATGGTTGATGGCAATACCCAGGCAGGCACAAACCTGCTGGGTAAGGGCGAGGCAGTGCAGGAGTTCCTCCCTGGGTGAGGCCGCCAGGAACCAATCGTCCAGGTACGGGAAAACTTGCCCCCCCCCCACAAGTACGCAGGTAGGCCGCCACCACCACGAGGCATTTGGTAAATACTCGGGGAGCCGAGGATAGGCCAAAAGGAAGTGCCTGGAACTGGTAGTGGTCCCCCTGGAACGTAAAACAAAGATATTTGCGGTGAGACGGGCAAATGGAAATGTGCAGGTAAGCATCCTGAATATCCATAGCGCACAGCCATTGTCCCGAATGGACGAGGGGCAGAAGGCTCTGCAAAGAAAGCATTCTGAACCTTTTGTATTCCACAAAAAGATTCAGGGAACTGAGATCTAGAATGGGTCTTAGATCCCCTGTCTTCTTTGGGACCAGGAAGAAGTGGGAATAGTAACCCGTCTCTTGAAGATGAAGAGGGACGGGTTCTATCGCTTCTTTCAGTAACAGAGCTGAAATATCTTCCTGGACCAAGAGAAGATGTTCCTGTGAATACGCCGACCTTTGGGGTGGTGGGGGGTTGGCGAGGCGGTTTCTGTAGAAACTCTATTGAATGTCCTTCTGCGATCAGCTGGAGCACCCAAGAATCTCATGTTATCCTCTCCTAGCCCGGAAGGTGGAGGGAAAACCTCCCTCCTACCGGTTCCTCCGGGAAGTCCGGAGGCTGTGGGAGAGGAGAGGAGTCAAGTGGTGTGGGGCAGCGTCGCAGCTGAAACACCCACTGCTTTTTGGGCGGGGGCTTAGCAGCTGTGGGGCCCGAGTTTGTGCCTGCTTCCCTGAGGTTTCATGGGGCGCTCCGTCTGCGAAGGGCGGCTACTGCGCTGGTGGGGATGGTACATAGAGTCAACAGACTTTAGAGCCATTCCCTTCTCCTGCAAATCGGTGATGATGCCCTTGACTTCGCCAGCGAAAAGCACCGACCCCCAGAAAGGCACTTTCTGGATAGCGGACTGCACTTCCGGGACCAACCCTGACACACTGAGCCAAGCGTGACGATGTAAGCCTACAGCGAAAGCTGAGCTCCGGCCAGCAGTGTCCACTGCATCGTAGGTTGCACAAAGCACGTGTCGACCGGCCGAACGTGCACAACGGACAAGATCAGTCAACTCCTGCTTGACCTGAAAGTCCGGCAGGGAGTCCAATTTGGCTTCCACCCGAGTAAAAATGGCCTTCTGGTAATCCCCCATATGACCGACATAGTTCAGGGCCTGATCCCCAGCGTGGAAGAAGCAAAAATCTTCTTACCATACTGGTCCAGTAGGCGGGATTCTTTGTCAGGTGGTGACGAGCTAAGATGTTTTGGGTTAGCCGATCAGCCGTGAGTGGCGCTAATAACTACAGAGTCACCACGAGGGTGAGAATCTAAAAAGACAACACCCTCGGGAGCCTGGTATAGCCTGTTCGACTTCCGCGGAAGAGGGGCTAAAGCCGACGGCTGTTTCCAAATGGTGGTAACAAGGTGGGCATGAGGCTCGATCCAGGGTGGCACCAAGGTAGGAGCTGTCATGGGCAGATCTAGATGCTAGGCACGTTTCATCCACTGAGGCTCTGGTTCCAAAGATTGCCACTGATGTACCTCCTGGATTTTGCATAGCAACTCCATAAAGGAAGGATCTTCCGGAAGTGACTTCGGAGGAGTCCTTGGCTTGGGCTTTGACGGAGAGTGTGGCTTGTCGTCCCTTTCGGAGCAGCCGTCGGAAGAGTCCGAGGAGTCAGAGGGAGAAGAGGAGAAAGAAGAAGAAAAAGACTCCCTTTCCCGACATGGGGGAGGAATGGACCCCTTGGGAAGCCCTCGAGGAAGCGTGTCCTGCCCCTCTCTGGACCCAGAGGGATTAGCCCTGGAGTCCGGAGGTGGTGAGGGAGTGTGTCGCCAGGGACGTACGGGAACCAGGACCGGCACCGTCGTCGGTAGGCGATTCTCCACCTCTCTGGTGAGCTGAGCCTTGGCTTCAGCCCACCAGGAGGCCAGAGTCTCCTGCAAATCCACCAGCGGCTGAGGGGGCGGTGGTGGAGGAGGAGGGGGCT
The DNA here is from genome assembly GCA_016271365.2 of Neoceratodus forsteri. NCBI lineage: Eukaryota > Metazoa > Chordata > Ceratodontiformes > Ceratodontidae > Neoceratodus > Neoceratodus forsteri. The sequence continues at coordinate 1,423,566,912 of CM028129.1, forward strand.
AAGGGTATGGACTATATCCATACGGAGAGTATCCGAAACCCAGCGTCGGAAAACCAGACGTCGGGTATTGTGGCACCGGGTACTGCGGCGTCGGGTAATGTGGCGCCAGATACTGTGGTCCCAGATACGACGGCGTCGGATAGGACGGCAGGTACCCGGGAGCCAGAGGAGCTGCCGGAGCAGACGGCCCGGCCGGAGGCCTCATGGGCGGGTCCAGGTTGGAAGGCCCGGAGGGCCCGACATCGGGGCGACATCCGGGAGCAGGATGTCAGTTGGAATTGGTAAAACTAGCGTCGGAGCCGGTGTCCGGGGAACCAACGTCAGATCCGGCGGACAGGTAGGTGGGCGGTCTGACGGAGGTGGAACCCAATCATCGCCCAAGGATGGAGAGGAAAAATCCCCGGGGTCGGGCTGGGGAGACTCAGGGTCCCCGGAGGGCAGCGAAGTCTGTGGGGAGGGGTCCGGCGTCGGCTCTTTCGCTGACCGGACGTTGGATGAACCGACGTGCGTTTTTTCAGCGAGATCCGGGCGGGTGCCGGAGGAGCAGACGTCCGACTTACGGGACCCAATGCCGGAGGCAGACCATGATGGAGGAGCAGCCTGGTCCAACGGAAGAGGGGCCAAGCGCCGCCCCGAAGGGTCGTGCGACTTACCAGCCTTCTCTGCACGGACGTCTGAGGAGCTGATGTCTGGCTTACCGGAGCCGCCCGCGCCAGTAGGCCACGAGGCTATGGCCATACCAGGGGCGGAGGCCTCCGACAGCCCGGAGGCACCTGAAGGGCCTGAGCGCGAGCCAGACGGGCGGGCCGCCGCCACCTCGGAGGCAGCCGCCGAGGAGCGGATCCTCGAGGGACGTTACCTGAAGCACGGCGACTCCCCGAGGGAGTCGTGGAGGGTTTCTTAATCCCGGTGCCTTCTTGTCTTTTTTTCTTCCGATGGCCTTCGACAAGTGGACGCCTGCCGCAGTTTTTGAGTTCCTTTCCATGGAGCTCAGCTTCTTCAGAATGTGGGCTTCCAGGACTGCTGCTGCTCTTTCCGTAGCTCGCGTTAAAACTGAGGCAGTGCTGGCACTTCTCGACCCAGGTGATCGGGCCCTAGACAGAATCACCTATAGGAATGGCCGCCCTTGCAGGGAGTTGGGCCGCATGAGTCATCACTTATTTTGTGCTCGAGGGTGACGATATACACCACCGATATACCGACGATTGAAGCGAAAAGCGAAAAATATTCGCAAAAACGACAAAGGGAAGCTGATGAGCGAAGAACTTTCCACGAGGGCGCTGCATGAGCTAATGGCGGGAAAGAACTGAAGGTGGGCATCGGGGACCGCCCCTTTATACCGACGTCTCCTGACGCTGGTCACCCAACATGGGAGCGGTCCCTCGCCAGGGACTGCTAGCTAGAAATTTTTCCGTGAGGTCCTGCCGCCTGCCGACGTCAGTCCTATATGTAATTACCTACTGCAAGAGCTCTCTCGAAGTAAGATCTATGGTAACAGGTGAGTAACCCTCATTTCTAGGGACATCAATATGGTGCACTATCCACACTTCTGGTAGACTCCTAGCAGTTCTCCGGAGGAAGGGGGCAAGGTGCACACCCCTACTTAGGAAAGAGAGACTGGAAAACCGAGGCCCCAGAACCAGCATCTTGGCGCGATTCATGGTTGATGTGGCAATGGGAGAAGAAAGTGTGTGACTTCTAGGTAGCAGCCCGCAGATTTCCTGGACAGGGGCGTCCCTGGAAGCAGCCACTGAGGTAGCAGTATGCCTGGCAGAATGAGCCCTAAGCCCAACAGGAGACTCCCTACCAGCCAACCTGTAGCAGAGATCGATGCAGCAGATTATTCACTTGCCAATCGTCCGCTTAGCTGCCAGTCTGCCACATGTGGCTTCAGCGTAGGTGAAGAAGAGTTGGCGAACCTCTCGCCCAAACTCCAGCCATGTGCTCCTTATAGTAAGCGAGCGCTCGCCTCAGGTCCAAAGAATGGAGCCTATGCTTGGCCTCCGAGGCTGGGTTGGTGAAGTACACCGGGAGGTCAATCACCTGGTTAAGGTGAAACTCTGAGACAACCTTCAGGAGGAACTTCGGGTTGGGGCAGAGGACAACCTTGTCCTTGTAGAAAACCAAATAAGGAGACTCTGCCAAGAGTACCTCGAGCTCACTGGTTCTTCTGGCAGAGGTGATAACCACCAAGAAGGTGGTCTTCTATGACAGGTGGGACATGTGACATCTGTGCATGTGTTCAAATGGCTTGCACATGAGCACTTCCAGAACCAGCAACAAGTGCCAAGGATGTGGTGGTTCACGCACCTGCTGGAACAACTGATCAAGGCTCTTGAAAAAGCACCTAACCACCTATTCCTGCATATTAAAGATCCCATGGCACTTCTCGAAAAGAGTAGGGGAATTTTCCCCAGTGCCCTGGCCAAATTTCCCCTTATTCACTAAAAACACCACCTCCACCACCACCAGCTTAATCTGGTTCAAGGTCAGTTAGCATTCATCTGTACCCCCCTCCCCCGGGTCGTGCCTGAAAATAGGCAGAATTTGTCTAGTGCACTTACCCGGTCAACAAAAACTAGATAAATAAATACCAGCGCACGCCACTATGCAGAGATGGCTGCCAAGTATACCTTGAGGGTTATCGACTTCAGGCCTGACTGACAGAGGGACCACAAGTAATCCAAGATGCTTACCACTGGGCAGGACAGGGGTCTAAGCTCCTTGCCCTGACATCAAATGGAAAATCTCTTCCACTTGAAGGCGGAACACTGGTGAGACAATTCCTTCCGAGAGGCCTCAATGACATGGCGGACCTTGTCGGAAAGACCCAAGGTCTGAAACTCTAGCCACTCATGAACCAGAGGACCCTTCCCTGAAAGCAAGAAAGCAGGTCCGGGGGGAGAGGCAAGCACCAAGGAGACCTGTTGCTGAGGCTGAGGACATCAGGGTACCAGAACTAGCGTGGCCAGTCTGGAGCCACCAGGATCATCTGTGCCTTGTCCCTCTAAACCTTCAGCAATACCTTGTGGATCAGAGGAAAGGGAAAGAAGGCATGCATGAGGCCTGTGGGTCCAGGGCCTTTCGAAGGCATCCCTCAGCAGTATCCCGCACTGAGGGGGGGGAGGCACAAAGCAGCCACTGCTTCATGTTCGCAGGGAGGAAAACAGGTCGACCAGGGGAGTGCCTCAATGGGAGAACAGGTCATAGACTACCTCCTGGTGAAGAGACCACTTATGAGACACCTCGCCCACTCGACTGAGGGCATCCGCCATCTGGTTGGAGGCACCGGCCACATGGATCACCAGAAATCAGCGCCCAGACAACATACAAGGGACCAGGTATGGAGAGCTTCCCAGCACCACCCTGCTTGAAGTAGTACATGGTCATCGTACTGTCTATATGGACCTTAATGACCTGACCCCACACAATTGAAGCAAAGGCCATCAAAGCCAGATGTACTGCATGGAGCTCCAACAGGTTGATGTGACATTGGGACTCCTTGGGGGTCCAGAGCCCATGGGCCCTGTGGTCCCCCATCCCATCAGAGAGACGGCAGTTGTAAGAGTGATGGTCGACTCTGGGCAGACAAATGGGACTCCTTCCTGCAGATGTTCCAGGACAAGCCACACTGGATGCCATCTCACAATGGCTGCGTCACTGTGACCGGGTGGTCAAGGAGACCAAGGTGCTATGACCACTGACAGGCCAGCTCCCACTGCGGGGGGGCGCATCTACCAGTGGGCCCACTGGACCATGCTGGTGTAGGATGTTAGGTACCCAAGCAGATGCAGGAAGTCCCGGACAGGGTGCAATTGCCCAACCTGAAATGAACAGGTAAAGGAGGTAAGACCCTCCACCCTGTTCACTGAAAGTCGGGCCTTGGCCCAAAGGGAGTAAAGCTCTGCCCCGATGAAGAGAATGATCTGTGAGAGGCTGAGTTCTAACTTGGCCAGGTTGACCAGAAAGCCCAAGGCTGAGCAGGTCTGAAGGGCCAGATCACTGGACCACTCCACCTTCTACCTGGAGGAACTGGCGATCAGCCAGTTGTCCAGGTAAGGGTACACCCGGATTCCTCAGTGCTGCAGTAATGTTGCCTCCACTGCTATGCTCTTGAAGAAGACCCTGAGGGCTGAGGAAAGGCCGAGCAGCATGGCCCAGAACTCATAAAGTACCCCTTCTGAACAGAACCGCAGGAACTGCCAATGGATGGATCAGGATGTGGAAGAAAGCATCCTGGAGATTCAGAGAGCAGAACATGTCCCACTCTAAGGATGGAATGATCTAATTCAGAGTAACCATCCGAAACTTGCGTGGCCTCAAATACTGATTGAGATTGTGAAGATCCAGTATGGGGTGCCAACCCCTGGTCTGTTTTGGAACCAGAAAATATTTGGTGACAAACCCCAGACCAGACATGGAGCCGGGACACTAGACAAATTCTGCCTATTTTCAGGCAAGACCCGGGGGGGGGGGTTACAGATGATTTTAAAAAAGCCGGGTGATGTCCTCCCGAAGGGTGGCCAACATGTCCACAGACACCATGTCTTCCTGTGGAGGCATGGGCTGGGCGGGACAGCCTCGAATTCCAGAGGCAAACCGCGACCCACCACTTTGAGCACTCATTTATCTGATGTGATGACGGACCAGGCATTTGCAAAATGGTGGAGTCAGATCCCCATGGGATGTCCCGGGCAGGACAGGAAGGAGAATGAAACCCCTCGACCCGTCACTGGGCAGGCTTGAAAGCAGCTCCGGAACTGGCTGCCAAGGGAGCCCCCGGCCTCCAGATTTCTTGGGGCTAGAGGAGGCTGGCTTAGGTTTGGGCTACCAGGCCTGATGTTGCCCAGCTTAGGGCTGTGGCGGTCTGGATGGAGACGCAGAGTAGAGACAAAACTGAAAGGGCTATTTCCGTTGTTTCTGGCCCTTACTGTCCTTCTAGTAGAATGTGATGGAGTCCAGGGTGGCATCGGACTTCTCAAAGCTGGTGAGATGGCCATCAACACCTGGCCCAAACAGGTCAGTACCCAAGAAGAGGACGTCTGCCAACTTCTGCTGGGTGTCAGCCGTAAAGGTCGAGATCCTCAACCATGACCGCGCCCGCTTGATACCGCTGCGGCCATGGACCTCGCACAGGAATCACCATGTCCAGGCTGTTTGGATCTGTTGCTTGGCCACGGTGTGTCCCTGGTAAAGGACCATCATTATTGCAAGTTGAAAATCTGCAGGAAGACGGGAAATAACTTGGTCCAAAGTTCCCAAGAGAGCATCCGAGTCTGAAATCTGCACCAAGAGCCTGCTGGGGAGCCCAGAAGCGGGGCGAGCAGCCTTGGACGGGACCCCATGCAAGGGCTGCGGTGGCTCCACCTAAATGGGTGGGGAAGCTGGCATTAGCTTGGCTGGAAGAACTGGTGCAAGGTTGACTAGGGGAGTGTCAGAGGCTGCTGTGGAGCATGGCCATGGCCAAGAATCCACTGCTGCTAGACACGCTCCTCATAGCCTCCCAAGCTCCTGTTCTAACCATCTTGTAAAAGAGCTCTGCTCAATGATGTTCACCTAGATAAATAAAGATTTTGATTGATTGATTTCGGTGCTGCAATTTATGGCGGACCCATTCCTTGTCAGAAGGCAAGGAAGAAGTGGACAAGGAGCATCAACAGTGCCTCTTGGATGATGGTCAAAAGCAGGAACGTCGGAAGTCCCGCAATCTCGACCGAGAGCCCGACTGGGACCTCGACCGATGACGGACAGGTCATCGGGGAGGAGTCAAGGGGGAAGGTGCAGTACACCGAGGAACACTCGAAGGGTCGATCTCCTGACGGGAGACAGCCGAATTGGCCAGCTTACCCGGCCCTTTCTGCAAGAGGGCCATAAGGACCAGAGTCCTCAAAAGAGAATCATCTCCACCATCCTCTGATAATGGGTCTTGGCAGCTGGTCGACCCTTGTCTCAGCCAGCAAGCCCAACGGGGATGCCGTGAGACCAGTAGCCTGGACTTAACAGCAAAGTGTCGGCTGAGACCGACAGCTCAGTAGCTGATCCAGAAGCAGAACTGCAGAATTTTGGGGGATGATCGCTTCTGGATCCCATGAACTGTGACGGGGCCTCTTAGGTTTAGAGGCCCATGAACATTTAGACCTTTGGGAAGAGCCCTCCCTGAGAGAAGGTAGGGACTGACAAGTCCCTGAACGCCCCAGTAAATAAAGCGCCCAAGCCCACCAGTACCAAGACAGACAAAGCAGCGTCTGAAACAGCCTGAACCGCAGCTTCCTCAAAGGTGGCATGCTATGTAGCCAAACTGGCTGCCACAGAAACAGCCTTGAGGTTGTGTCCCTAGACTCAATGGATGGATCTCGCTGGTCCAAGTGACCTAAGAGGAAGCAAGCATAGCGGTCCTCCAAAGTGGAGGGCTGAAGGGTCCGGTACAGGCTGCAAACCTGTTGATCATGCTGGGCCCCTAGGCAATAGACGCATGAGGCCTGTGGATCAGAGTGACATTTTCTGCAAACAAACCATGCACCGCTTAAACCCATGACCCGATTTGGGTTCGCTGCGATCCATGAGGGATCAGAAAAAAGGGTAAGATATCCCAATAGCTCAATAATATCAACGGCTCAAAGACCAGTAAAGTTAGAGCCACACTGAATGAAGAGCAGCAAAGGAGGGAACCTGATGCTTCCAGCAAAAAGGAAGATCTGACGTCAGGGGGCAGTATCAAGGAGGATACCACCCAGGTGGGTGGGAGGAGCTAGTTTGAAGACCTTCCAGAAAGTTTTAAAGGGAAAGAAAAGTACTGCCATAAGTGTGGATAGTGCACCATATCCACTTCCCTAGAACTGTAAGTGTCTTTTTCATTATTGAATGGAAACATTTTAAAATAGGCTTAATTAGCTCCTTGGGCGGCAGTCTACTTAGTACAAGCTGCCTGCCTGAAACATGTCAGTTGCTCTTTAATGGAAACACTACTGAAAGAAAGTCTGATAAGAGTATCTTAAATCCAGCAGACTGCTAGACCACAGACAACATGGATTCATGCTGGGGGGGTCCTTCCAAATGAATCTAATAGAGTTCTTTGACTTGGTCACCAGGAAAATTGATCAGAGGGCAGTGAACATGGGTCATTTGGACTTTAGCAAGACATTCGACACTGTGTCACATAGAAGGCTGATTAGGAAGTTGACCAACTTAGGAGTGTGATCCAAAGGGTTAAACTGGATTAGAATCTGGTTAAAGGATACCAGACAGAGAGTGGTGGTAAATGGCACTATTTTAAGTAAGACAGAGTGACTAGTGGGGGTACCACAGGGCTTGGTTCTGGGATCAGTCCTTTCAATATCTTTGTAAACTATACTGCAGAAGAGTCTGAAGGGAAGGGATGTCTTTTTGCATATGACACCAAAATCTGCAAACTGAAGCACACTCAGGAGGGGATGGAAAAAATGTGCAGGGATCTTGGGAAACTCAGGGAATGGTCAAAAAATATGGCAGTTGGGGGTCCAACAAAAAGTGCAAAATAATGTACCTAGGACACTGACACCCCGGCACTGAGTACAGGATGGGGGGATAATGACAGTCACTATAGAGGAAAGAGGCCTCTGGGTTATCATATCTGAGGATCTTAAGGTGGTAGGGCAGTGTGACAATGCAGTGGGTAGGCTAGTGGGATGTTCGGGGTACATGGGGAGGTGTACCTGCAGCAGTGGGAGGGAGGCGGTGTTGCCATTATATCGCTTATTGGGATGGCCGCACCTGGAATACTGTCTTTAGTTATGAAGACTTCACCTCAGAAAGGACATAGACAGGTACAGGCATTCCAGAGAAGAGCAACTAAAATGGTGCACTGTTTACACGAGAAGGCCTGCAAGGGGAGACTGAGGGATCTCAACATGTACACCCTTGTAGAGAGAGGAGAGAGAGAGAGAGGACATGATGAAGACCTACAAGTACCTCACAGGGTAAACACGGTACAAGACGAGGGTCTCTTTCAAATGAAAAAAGCACCAGGAGCAGGGAGCATGCAATGAAGCTTTTGGGGGGTGGGGGGGATATTTCTTCACTGAAAGGGTGGTAGAAGCCAGCGACATACTGTCAGCGAAGTGGCTGAAGCTAGGACAGTGGAGGACTTCAGGTATGCATGGAACAGACATAGGAGTATATCAGATAAGAGGCAGGGAGGTGGGAGAGTCGACAGAGAGCAGATGGGGTCTTCGCCTCAAGTTTTGGGTCTGGCTTTTGAATTATGTATTAAACTTTATTAATTGGGTTATTTTTGTATTGTCTTATCATGTTTTACTTCTGTACTCATTGTGAGGTGCCCAGAACCTTTGGGATTGGGCACCATATAAATCCAATTGCCTTGCCTTGCAAAGGACACAAGCAACTAAACATGCACAAACCTCAAAATGTTCAAGGAAGTGAGGAAGACTCCATTATCGAGTCTTCTTCAAAGGAGGTGAGGAAGACTCCATTACTGAGTCTTCCTTACCTCCTTGAACAAAGATGTTTTAGTGTCAAGAGAGGTAGACTCCTCTGTATCAAACTGACATTACTCCTTCATGGAGCGGGGCAACCAGGTGGGAAACCCCTTCAAACCAGCCGGCCCAGAGGCACAGAGGGCTGATGCGCTGGACATCACACCTCGTGCCAGGTGGCAACCCGTGTTCGGGAGCGAGCTTAGGGAGGTCAGCAGGGGAGGAGAAGGTAGAAGCATCTGCAGACAGCTCACCTTCTCCTGGGGAGGGAGGGCTGTAGGGGTCGGTAAAATTGTGCTTCCCAGCGGCGACTGGGTGGTACTGAGCCAACAACTCTCTAAGCTTGGGAAGGCAGGACGGTGTGGATATCGGCAGGAGTGAGCAGGGGAGTGTGCCCGCGCCTACCAGGACATCATTGCATGCCTGTGCTCGCCGTTGGGAGGGTTAGGGCAGTCACCACAGATAAATGAAAAAACCCTGATCCCTGGGATGGCAACAATGCACCACGGCCCCCACATCCACCGTCGGTCTCCATCCTCCTGGGTCCAGATCCTCCAAGCCACAGTCCTTACCTGCGGAAACTGGATTACAAGGAGCACCGCAGTAGTGAAGGTGGCCCCACCCTGGGGGGTATGAGCAAGGGGGTCTCTGACAGGTAGTAGTGTGGTTTTGAAGGTTTGGGAGGGGGCCCAGGATTGGGGAGTCTCAGGCCAGGTGGGAAAAAAACAGTGATGACATCTGAGAGAGATCCCAGAGATTGGCGACCAGAGGGAGAGAGATTTAAAAAACAAATAAATAAAAAAAAAACCTTTGAACTCACACACAGTACCTCAGGATGACATTTTACTGCAAGAGCAATTTCTAATCTGTTTATTCTTACCCCGGTCCCATCTGCCAACTTGAGATTCTTTTTGAGCATTCACATACCTGTCACAAGTTGCTCTATACATGTAAGAGGGACATCATGTTCTCCTAGTAGGAAGTTCCTATAGTGGAATTTCTGCACAGAAAAAAAAAAAACAATAATCAGATTATATGTTAGAATTTACTTATGGCATCCTGATTCCTTGGGCAGGATGGGTGGCACAATGCACTTAAGTTAATAATGATAAAGATGCTAATGGTTACCCTTTTTAGTACTTTAGTTTGATTAATGGGGAATTTCAATCTTCAAAAGCCCCACAGGGGCTGCAGGGGACTTGTTCAAACTGGGTGGGAACACAGACACCAGGGATAAGTCCATGAAGCTGGCTGGGGGCAAATTCAAGAGGGATACCAGAAAGTACTTCTTCATGAAAAGGGTTTTGGAAGGGTAGAATAGGCTGCTGAAACAGCTGACCTGTTCAGAAACAGTGGGAGGATTCAAACATTGCTGGAGCAGAAACATGGCTTGGAAAATGCAGTATCAAAAGGGGTAGGGGGACTGGAGGCGAGGAGAGCCACTAAGGCTCTTACATTCTATATTAGATAGGTAGGACTGGGCAGATAGGATGGACTAAGTGGCCTTTTTCTGCCAACAAATTCTATTTTTTTACAGCTTAGTGTGGAGCTGGCCATGATTAACACTCTGGGTCCAAGAAAGGCCACCGTAGCTTCCTATCTAGTAAGAGAACTTCCCTAAGGACTCTTCGGAGATATATATGATAAATAAATAAACTTTTTCCCACTGAACTCTATACTTGCAGAGAATTAGAAAGGGTTGGATTGGAGTGACAAAAAAAGAAGGGGAGAGGGAAGTGAAAAATAGCACTGAAAATTATACAGAAATAACCCAAGCCCTGAAGACAGGGTTAAGAAACCATAGCCTGAAGTATTCTGCAACCAAGAACCGTGTCAGCCAAGGAGGCCACATCCAAGTTGCATAACCTGGTGAATATGTGCGGTGACGCCCAAGTAGCCACTTCGCAGATGTCCTCGTAGCTTGTGACTTTCCATTTAGCCTATGAAGCAGCCAAAGCTATGATGAAATGTGTTTTAAGTCCTTCAAGTAGTTGCTTTCTAGAGGCCTTGTATACTTCTTAGATATATTCTGTTGTACTTCTAGAGATGGAGGTTTTTGATGCTGTGTGACCCCCGCCTCCTGCACTGTGAAGACTTAGAAGGAAGGATGTCATTCTACGAGGCTGTGTCTAGTGTAAATAGTGCTTGATGGCTCACCTGATATACAAGGTATGGAAACACTGCTCTAGATCGTTCCTGGAATGAGAGCAAACAAATGGGAGCATAATCTGCCAAGTGACACGGAAGGCTGAGTTGACATTTGGGATAAACTTTGGAGATGGCATGAGTACCACCATATCCTGGCGGAATACAAGGTATGGCTCTCCTGTGCAGAAAGGGCACCTGGCTCTAACAATTTCCTCAGTAAGGTAATGGCAATCAAGAAAGTGTCCTTTAGAATGAGTCATCTAAGAGATACCAGAGACTTGGCTCGAACAAAGGTCTGGTGAGGGTACCATAGACTAGAGAAAGATGTAACAGTTAGGTAAGAACTTGCCGCAACAGTAGATCTTCGAGGGGATCTCAGTCATCAGGTCACACTGTAGGAACTTCACAGTCAGTGAAGCAGGATCCACATGGAAGGTTTTCAGCAGCACAACTGGGGCCGGCCACGCTGGCCTCATCTGCCGACATAACCAACCTATAAAGGCATAAGCGGCCCTGCTCCCTCCTCAGTTCTTTCCCCCAGAGACAAAGGGAGCATAGCTCTAGCCATAGGGGATGGGGGGGGGGGAAGAGAGGCACCCAGGGCTATAAGAAAGGCTGGATACACCAGATAGCCAGTTCTACTAAAGAGCCCCCCCAAACAGGGGGATGGTGGGAGGGAAGACAGACCTGATGACTAAGATCCCCTGTATTTACGGTTACGGAAAGTTCTTAAGTAACTGTTTTTTGGTTTTTTTTTATTCAGGAACCCTGATCGGAGCTCAGTCCCGCTCTGCCAACCGCCCCCCCATGCTCAGGCTTGCACCACCCCCCCAAGCGGGGCTGCCGGGCAAGCGCCCGACGGGACACTGGGGTAGGAGAGACCCGACTTACCTCCAGGGTCGGGGTCAGGGAGCGAGACCCCCCCCAGCGGACACCGGTGGGCAGTGAGGACAAAAAAAAAAAAAGGGGAGAGGGAAGTGAAAAATAGCACTGAAAATTATACAGAAATAACCCAAGCCCTGAAGACAGAATTAAGAAACCATAGCCTGAAGTATTCTGCAACTGGTGGGCAGTGGGGACTGCAGCGGAGCTGGCGTCATAGATGGGGGCCGACTTTTTTTCTGATGTTAAAGCCCCGGGGGCAGGGATGTGCAATGAAATCGAGTGTCCGCCCCATCCCCATATGTGACAGCACCAGCCGCTGTGGAACCACTGGCTTCCGCCAGGGGTTCATAGTGTGCTGGATACTCAGCCCCCTCCCCCGAGGAGAGCAGTCCTCCAGACGCTCAATCCTTCTCTCCCCACCGGCCAGCCCTCCAACTCCATTCCCGAACCTGGGATGTCAGCACTGCAGATGGACACCTTGCCTCTGTGCCGGCTTCCTTAAGTTACTGTTCTATCTTCTTCAAGGGTATCTCAGTCATCAGGTCACACCGTAAAAACGAGTCCCAAGCAGTTACAGGTGCAAACAAACAGTCTGGGAGGAAAGCCAACCTTAAGTTTAAGACAGGAGGCCCTGTAGCACAGCCATGCCAAATCCAGCAGTAATGCTTGATAAAAGTGTGGACGGTACTCCAGGTGGCAGTCACACAGATGTCAGCAGTTGAGACCCCTCAGAAACAAGCCACTGAGGTAGCCATGCCTCTTGTGGAATGAGCTTTGACCACTCCAGGCAATTCTTTGCCATATTTGTTGTAGCACAACACAATGCAATTAGCCAGTCATTTGGACAAACATTGTTTAGAAACCTGAACGCCCTTTCTACCTGAGGTGAAAGAAACAAACAACTGCTTTGACTTGCTACATTCCTTGGTTCGGAGCAGGTAATATTGACATCTAACATATAGAGCAGTGCTTCCACTGGACTGGTATGCTCTGGAAAATAAACAGGAAGGTTCAGTGTAAACTCAGACACCACCTTAGGAAGAAAAGTACAGTTATGTAAGAACTTACCGTAACAGTAGATCTTCGAGAGGTGCTCTTGCAGCAGGCTATAACAATTAGGACTATGCTGCAGGCACTAGGACCCTCCGGAAACCTTTTCAGCCAGCAGTATACAGCAGGGACCGCCCCCCTGACATTGGCCCTGTCCCGTCAGCCCTGGTACAAAAGGGGGCGGACCCAGCTCCACCTCAGTTCCCCTGCCAAGGCCCGCAAACAAGCCCTGACAAGAGAAGGAGACGAATCACTCGATGGAGATGTAGATGAAAATGGATCAGCACACCTCGAGGGGGAAGGCGGGTGGGAAAGTAACGCCTGCTGCAAGAGCTCCTCTCGAAGATCTACTGTTACGGTAAGTTCTTACCTAACTGTACTATCTTACTTCGAGTGGGAGCTCTTGCAGCAGGCTATAACAATTAGGACTGAATACCAAGCAGTCCCCCGCCAAAGAGGTAGATGACCCATGAGGTGGAATATGCTGACTCCAGAGGCCTAGGACAAAAGTCCCTGCAAGGCAGCCAGACCAAAACTGGCTCGGCGTCTGGAGACAATATCCAAGCTGTAATGCTTGACAAAGGTATGCACTGAATTCCAGGTAGCAGACGCACATATGTCCCTGATAGAGACATTTCTCAGGGCGGCAAAAGAAGCAGACACTCCCCTTGTGGAGTGACCCCTGACCGGACCCGGTAGGGGCTTACTGTGCTTTTCATAGCAGAAGGATACGCAGTGGACGATCTACTTCGAAATTGTCTGCTTGGTCACCGGTTTGCCTAAGCATTGTGGTGCAAAGGCCACAAAGAGTTGCTCCGACTGACAGAGCGTAGCCGTCTGTTTGAGGTAATACCTCAAAGTCCTGTGGACATCCAATGTGTGAAGGAGAGCCTCCCCTCTATTAGATGGGGAAGGGAAATAGACTGAAAGGTCAACCGACTGGTTGAGGGTCAACTCCGAGACCACTTTCGGAAGAAACTTAGGATTTGTTCTAAGGGAAACACTTTCCCTGTGGAAAATCAAATACGGCTCTTTACACATCAGAGCCTGAAGCTCAGAAACTCTTCCAGCTGAGGTAACAGCAACCAAAAAAAAAACACACCTTGCAAGAAAGATAACGCAGCTCACAATCTGCCACCGGCTCAAAGGGAGGGAGGGTGAGCTTCTCCAACACAAAAAGAAGATCCCAGGGTGGGATAGGGTCCCAAATGGGAGGTCTCATATGTAAACTTCCTCTCAAAAGGTGCGGGCTACAGCCAACTATGCTAACGCCTTGTCTCCAATCACAGCATGATAGGCTGAGACAGCCCACATGTGCACCTTAATAGAGGAGTAACTCAGGCCATGTTGGTACAAGGAGAGGAGGTACTGTAACACTGAGTTCACTGGACAGGTGACAGAATCCAAATGCTGTGACGAGGCCCACAAACAAAACCGCTTCCATTTCATAGCTTAGGTGGAGTGGGTGGAGGGTTTCCTCGCCGACACAAGGACTGCCGCCACTTCCGGGGGAACCCCGTATCTCTGTTGAGCTTCATCTGAAGGAGCCAAGCATGCAGATGTAAGGAACGAAGATCAGGATGGACCAGCGATCCCCGTTACTGGGATAGCAACTGTGCATATGGGCAGCGGAGTTGGAGATTCTATGGATAACCGCTGCAGGAGTGGGAACCAAATCTGCCGAGGCCACCGGGGGCTACTAGAATCATTCGAGCCCCTTCTGCCTGTAACTTCAGCAGGACTCTCTGAATGAGAGGGAAGGGCGGGAAGGCATAGAGAAATCTCCCCTGCCCAGCAAAGGGATAACACGTCTGGCCAGAAAACTCCACTTGTCGAAGAGCTGATCTGCTATGGACTGTAGCAGCTCCCACTCATGTGCTCTGGAACGAGACCTGCTTAGGCTGTTGGCCAGATTGTTCAGGATGCCTGGAACGTGCACTGCGGACAACAGAATGTGCCTTTCCAGCGCCCAATGCCAGACTCTCATCGCCTCCCTGCAAAAGGGATACGAGTGAGTACCACCTTGCTTGTTAATGTAGAAGACGACCGCCATATTGCCTGTCTGAATTAGATAAGAGCCCAGCACCAGATTCTCTTGAAAGGCCTATAAGGCACAGAGAACCGCTCTCATCTCCAAAACACTGATATGGAGAGATCGCTCCTCGGGTGTCCAAACCCCTTGCGTTTGATAAGCACCCAGGTGCGCTCCCCATCCCGGATCCGATGCATCTGTCATAAGAGTCTGACCTGGTGGCTCCGGACGAAACTTGACCCCTTTCTCCAATTTCCGGGGGTCCATCCACCAAAGCAAAGTTCTCCTGACTGGGTCGGTGATCCTGACCATAAAGTCTAGATCGTAGTAGCCCTGGTCCCACTGGACCCTGAGCATCCACTGTGGGACCCGAACGTGGAGGCGGGCCAGAGGAGTGACTGGAATGGCCGCCGCCATGTGCCCAGTAGCCTGAGGAAGTTCCACGCTGGAACTTGAGGAGTTACTGAGATCCATTCAGCAATCTCTTGCAGGCGATCGCCCCTGTCCGGGAGTAGGAAAGCCATGCCCTGGATAGAATCCAGGACCGCTCCAATGAAGACGAGTCTTTGCTGGGCTCGGGAGACGATTTCCGAAAGTTCAGGGTGATCCCCAGCTCTCGGAACAGATTATAGGCGTCTCCAAGGGTGTGAAGTAGGCATGACCTGGACGGGACTGTAAGCAGCCAATCGTTGAGGTATGGGAAAACGTAGTGCCCCATGCGCCTTAGAGCCACAGCCACCACTGCCATGCAAAGACTCGCGGAGCAGAGGAGAGGAGAGGCCAAACGGAAGAACTCGGAATTGGTGTGCTCCCCCTTGGAAGTGGAACCTCAGAAACTTCCCGTGGGGAGGGAAGACCCCGATATGCATCTTGCATGTCTAGAGAGCAGAGCCAGTCTCCTTGGTGCAGCAGGGGAAGTAGACCTGGAAGGATCACCATCCTGAACCTTTTGTACTCTATAAAGAGATTGAGAGAGCTGAGGTCCAGAATGGGTCGAAGATCCTGTGTCTTTTTTGGGACCAGGAAGAAGTGGGAATAAAACCCCTTAACTCGCTGATGCAAGAGGACTACCTCTATTGCCTTTTTCTGCAAGAGGGTCCGAATTTCTCCTTCTATCAGTGGGATGTGAGAAGGAGGATATCAGGAGTACTCTGGTGGAGTATTTGGAGGAAATTCTGTGAACTCTAGCGTGTGTCTTCTCCTGATGATGTCCAGGACCCATTGGTCCGCAGTTATCGACTTCCACCCTTCGAGATGAAGGGAGAAGCGGCCCCCAACCGTCTCCCCTGAGTCTTCCTCTGGAAGGGTTGGGGGTGGAAGGAAGTCATTGGGCTGAGCCCGGCGTAGGCAGAGAGGCCTGGGAGGACTTGGGCCCATGGGTAGGAGCACCTCCAGGTTGCTGGTTACTGGCTCTCCTACGAAAGCCGCCTCTCTGACCCTGCTGATTACCACGGGCATGTCCACCTGAGGGCTTGCGAAATGGCCGTTTCCATTGCTGTCACTGGTCACCGTGGTACATCTGGCGGACCGACCAGATGGATTTGCCAGACTCCTGTAGACGAGAAATCAAAGCTTCTGTCTCCTGCCCAAACAATACGGTACCTTGCAATGGCAAATCCTTGATACCGGACTGCAGATCCTGGTGGAAACCCGAAACTCTCAACCAGGCGTGGCGCAGAAGGCACAGCCCGGAAGCGGCTGCCCTGGCTGCCGTATCTGCAGTATCGTACGAGGCTCTCAGGACATGGGAACCTACGTCAGAGCCCGATTTCATAATATCCAGAAGTTCCGACTTCTGATCGGAATCTGGCATGGCTTTCAGTAGCTCTTGACCCTCTCCCACAGAGCATTCTGGTACTGGACCATATGCGTCAGGAAGTTAAGGGACCGGATGGAGCAGGTGGAGGCAGAGTAGACTTTCTTACCCACCTGGTCCAAATACCGAGACTCCGGATCGGAAGGCTGCGAGCTAAGGTGCTTCAGCTGCTTGGACTTGTCATGGGCAGCCGTGATGACCGAAGAGTCCGCCTGAGGGTTCTCTGCTAGAAAGGCTTCTGCCCTCAGGGCCTTATACAGCCTGTCCGATTTCTTGGGAACAGCCGGGATGGAAGCCGGACGCCTCCAGGTAGTCCGAGTCAGGTCCTGGAAAGTGTCCACTAAAGGAGGGACCACCAACGGTTTCGGCTCCTTTTACCTCAGGTATTTTGCCAATCTTCAGCGTTCCGGATCCAGGTCCTCCGTTTCCCACTCATTGGAGGCCTGGATGTGCCTCATAATGTCCATAAAGGTTGGATCGTCGGGAGGCGAGCGAGGCTGGTCCTTCTCTCTCGGGGGCCGCTCTAAGCTGAGAGAGGAAGAAGATGAGGATGAAGAAGAGGGAGATCGACTACAAGATCTGGAATAGTCCGATCTCTCCTTATGACCAGACCCCCTCTGTCGTCGGTAACTGGGGGATCGACGTCGGTCCGAAGACCGGCTCCGGACCCGAGACTGGCGACGGAGTAAAGACCTACGTTCGTCAGAGGACCGACGTCGGGAGCACTCTCGTCTAGGAGAACGAGAAGGGCTGCCCGTACGAGACCTGGACCGGAGATGGTCTCCAGAGTCCTTGAAGTGTCGGCGGTGGTCTTTGGACCAGATGCGGGAACGAGCCCTGGAAGGAGGTGAGGCGGTCGCTCAGGGACTTCTCGTGGAAGGCTCGCCTCCTGGCTGTGGTTTGCCCGTTGGGTCTGGTATTGGTGTCTGGGCCGGCGGCGGGGGGGGGGGGGCGCGCTTCTGGACCTGTCCCCACCAAAAGGAGAACAACTCCTGCAGCTCGTCCTTCGAGAAGAGTTCAGCAGCTCGGCCCGGAAAGGGAGTATCTGGGACGTCGGCCCGCGAAGGAGAGCCCTCTTGAGAGCCCCGGAGGAAGGACGACTTGGGAGACGGAGGCGTTGGCTCTTCCATGGCGCTCCCTCACCCTTCGCCCCTTCATGGCGTCAGTGGTGGACCGACGACGGGTGCCGCCGGCTGCAGGGAGATGTCCTTGGCTCTGAGGCGCGCCTTTAGCAGGCAGCGCCGGTGTCTTGAAAGGTGGGACCACAGTCACCTCAAGGCTTGGTGGTAACCCTTAGCGGGGTTACCTTCGGCTTGGTCGGCTTCTCCCCCGATGGGCCGGCCTTGGCCTGGGAAGACTTTGGGCGCTCTTCTGAGCCCAGGAAAATATGAGCCTTCTTGGGAGAGGGCCGCGAACGAGAATGGGACCGCGACCGGGACCGGGCCGAGACCGACATCGGTCTTTCCCGTGGTGCTTGGTTTTCTCCTTACGCTTTCCCTCGGAGGAGTGCAGATCCATCTTCTTTTCTAGCAGAAATGCCTTCAGGGCCTTAAGACGTTGGATCCAGGTCCGGCTGGTGAACGCCTGGCAGGCTGAGAAAGTCGCGGTATCGTGGTCTGGGCCGAGGCAAAAGACACAGCTCTTGTGCCAGTCTTTGGCAGGGATCTGCCACCCACAGTTGCACTTGTTTTTCTGTGGCTCTGGAGAGACCGACAACGGCAAAGACATCCGTCGACCAAACTGCAAAACCGTCAAAAAAGGCCCGTCAATGACACTGGAAAAAGAAACCATCGAAGATGGTACAAAAAAAGGTACATACACTAGTAATTTTGCTGTTCCTCGCAAGCTGGAACTGAAGTCCTTCTTCTCATGTGTGGGACGCGGCTGGGAAAAGAACTGAGGTGGAGCTGGGTCCGCCCCTTTTGTACCAGGGCCGACGTCGGGGGGTGGTCCCTGCTGTATACTGCTAGCTGAAAAGGTTTCCGGAGGGTCCTAGTGCCTGAGGCACAGTCCTAATTGTTACAGCCTGCTGCAAGAGCTTCCACTCGAAGTAAGATCTTTGGATTCCTGTGCAAAGACACCCTCTCTATGTGAAAAATCAAATAAGGCTCCTCATGCCAGAGGGCCTGAAGCTCTGAAAACAGCTGCAGAATTTCTAGTGGGGCCTATAAGTTGATATTTTAAACACCTCATTAAATGAAGGTTCTATAGTACAAGACTGAAAAATGCCAGGATTACCCCATTATACAAAAAGGGATCTAGATCACAATGCAGTCATTTCCATCCAATTAGTCTCACTTCTATTATTAGTAAATTTATAGAAAGTATCATAAGAGATATTATAGATGAACACTTAACACTGAAGAGTATAAGAGATATAAACCAACATGGGTTCCAGACGAATTGGTCTTGTCAGACAAACCTATTAAACTTCTTTAATCTGGTCAGTAGTGCATTAGATAAAGGTTTATCAGTGGACGTAGTGTACTTGGATTTTTTCAAGGCATTTGACACCCTGCCACACAGGCAACTCATCAAACGACTGTTAAGTACAGAGCTAGATTTCAGCATGGTCAGATGGATAAAACAATGGCTGGATGGTAGAAAACAAAGTGCAGCCCTAGCAGGTATCAGATCACCATGGGCTGAAATAACAAGCTGGTACCACAGGGGTCGGTCTTGGGCCCAACCTTGTTTAGTAACTACATAGCACCTCTTAAAACATCACAAACGTGCAGGAGCACAAAATTTATGGAAAATATTAAACTAGCCTGCATAGTAAATGACGATCTATCCAACATTTTCAAAATGAAATCAATAAAGTAGCCAACTGGGTAATTGCTAATAAGCTAACTCTCAACCTTTAGATATGTAAAATCATGCATATGGGCCACAAAAATGCAAGAGCCACTTAGTACCTATTTGGAACTCCGATCACAGTATCTAATATGGAGAAAGACTTGGGTGTATTAATAACTGATGACCTAACTGTATCAGCACAGTGCAGGGCAGCAGCAGGCAAGACACAGAAGATAATGGGATCACTCTTGAGAAACATCAACAGTAAAGACGGTAATGGTGTAGCCCCTTTGGCCAACAGAGTTAAGCTAGCCCTGGCAAAAAGAAATACAGGTGAGGGGGTACAGGCAAAGTGGGCAAGCATTAAGGATGCAATACTTGAAGCAACATCCCATTATGTTAAGAGAGAAAAGGAAGTGCAAAAGAAGAAGGAAACCACTTTGGTTCTCAAAAACTGTAGCAGAAAAGGTCAGAGCCAAAAGGCTGGCCTTCAGGAAATATAAGGGAACACAGCGGGATGAAGACAGGGAGGCATACCAAACTTCCCTAAAGGAAGCAGGGAAGGCAGTAAGGCAGGCAAAGGCCCAAACCGAGGAAACACTAGCACAAACAGTAAAAGAAGGTGACAAGACTTTCTATAGATACATTAGTGGAAGGAGAAAGTCCAAAGTGGGTACTGCTAAGGTCAAAGGAGATAAGGGGTTGTGTGAGGAGGAGGACCATGTAAGCACCTATCCTAAATAGATACTTCGGCTCAGTATTTACTGAAGAGAAGGTAGGGCAGGGCCCACAGCTCAGCACCATGGGCACAGGGGAAGGAGGTGAGCACTAGTCCTTCACAAAAGAAGGGTCCTACAAGAGCTCGATAAGCTCAGGGTGGACAAGGCAATGGGACCTGATGGCATACATCCCAGGGTACTAAAGGAGCTAAGGGTGGAACTAGCAGACATTATCAGAACTGTTTAGTGAGTCTCTGAGCACAGGAAAGGTCCCAGAAGACTGGAGAAGGGCTCATATGATCCGCTCCACAAGAGTGGTAGCAGGGAGGAGCAGGGAACTACAGACCAGTCAGTCTTACCTCAGTAGTGGGCAAGATTATGGAGGCACTCCTTAAGGAAAGGATAGTGCAACACCTGGAATCCATAGGGCACAGGATCCAAGACAGCATGGGTTCTGAAAGAAAGGTCCTGTCAAACTAATCTCATAGATTTCTTTGACTGGGTAACCAGAGTGGTGGACCAAGGGGGAGCTGTTGATGTCGCCTACCTTGACTTCAGCAAAGCTTTTGATACTGTTCCACACAGAAGATTGATTAATAAGCTGGGTAGGCTCGGGGTGGGTCAAAAGTTGATCAACTGGGTAGCAAACTGGTTGACGGGCAGAAAACAGAGAGTGGTGGTAAATGGTATACAGTCAGAAGAGATGCAAGTCACAAGTGAGGTACCTCAGGGATCAGTCCTGGGGCCAGTCTTCTTCAGTATCTTCATCAGTGACATTGTAGATGGACTGGAGGGTAAGGTTTGTTTGTTTGCAGATGACACCAAGATCTGCAACAGAGTAGATGATCCAGATGGGGTGGGCAGAATGAGAAGAGATCTGGATAAACTGGCAAAATGGTTGGAAGAGTGGCAACTGGGGTTTAATGCAAAGAAGTGCAAGATCATGCACATAGGGAAAAGAAACCCTAAAGCCACCTATAGGCTCGGAGGGGAGTTGCTAGCAGTCACCAGGAAAGAATGAGACTTGGGCATCTTCATCACCAATGACTTGAAATCATCCAAGCAGACCACTAAAGCAGCAGATAAGGCTAGGGGGATGTTAGGGTATATTAGTAGGGGTATCACAAATCAGGAGAAGGAGGTAATAATCCCTCTTTACAAGACACTGGTTAGGCCCCATCTGGAGTATTGCGTGCAGTACTGCAGGCCACACCTTCACAAGGACATTAACCAAATTAAGGCAGTCCAGAGAAGGGCAACCACAATGGTGCTGGGACTGCATCAGAAAATGTATGAGGACAGATTAACAGAGCTCAATATGTATACCCTAGAGCAAAGGAGGGAGAGAGATGATATGATCGAAACATTCAAACACCTTAAGGGCATTAACAAGGTGAAAGAGTCTAACATGTTTCAATACAAGAAAAATAACAGGACAAGAGAACACAGCATGAGATTAGAGGGAGGCATATTAAGGGGTAATGTGAGGAAGTTCTTTTTCACAGAAAGGGTGGTAGATGCATGGAACGGCCTACCTCAGGAAGTGGTGGATATGAATACAGTGCAGGGCTTCAAACAGGCATGGGATAGGCATAAGGGGAGCAATACAGATGAGTAAGAATAGATAGGCCACTGACAGGGCAAAGGCCGATGGCACATTAATAAGGTAGAAAAAGAAGTGGTCAGACTGGATGGGCCTTGCAGTCCTTATCTGCCGTCAACTTCTGTGTTTCTATGTATGCATCACTTGTGAGACCACATTTGGAGTACTGTGTACAGCATGACTTCTACCAGGTTGAGCTCTGGTTTGCCTCCCATCAGCTCTTCCTAAACACCAAGAAGACAGTCTCCATGATCTCTGGCACTAGGCAGAGGCTCTCAAGGCTCCCCTGTCCTGCAATCATTCCAGACCCTGGATTGGACAATCTTAAAGGACACCACCTCACTCATTCGGATACCTTGGGGTTTGGCTGGACCAACACCTCAATTCCTCTGGACATGTTGACGCCATCCTGAAAAAAATGCACCCCAAGCTTGGAGCCCTATATAGGAATCGTAGTTGCATCCCTCCTACGGCCAAGTGTGAATCTGTCCAGAAGATGATACTCCCTATCTTTGACTACTGTGACGCAGTCTATGGTGCAGCTCCCAAGTCCTCCGACTGGACACGCTAACTCCTTCTGTCGCTTCGTTCTTGACGCTCCCTCCTGGACGCATCATTGTGATTTCTATCATGCCCTGTCCTTTCCCCCGCTTACTAACAGGCGACTCTCCCATTGTGCCAAACTCACCTCCAAATATTGGCTTGGTGAACTCCCTCCTTACCTCATTACATCTCTCTCTCAACCCCACCCCCTCCCACTCCCTCAGATCTACTAACACTCGTATTTTGGAGGTCCCCCGCCGCTTCACACTCATTGGTCAGTCTGGCTTTGCCCATCGTTTCCCTAAAGTCTGGAACTCCCTCCACCCTCAAAGACGACACTCCTCCTCCTCCTACTCCCTCAGTTCTGCCTTACACAACTACCTCTCCTCTAGCTGCTCCTGTTTTAATCCACCCTAACATCCTCCTATAATTCTGCTCCAGTGCATTCACCCCGAATCTCCCATTCCTCTAAAATTTTATCCCCATTGCCCCTACCCACCACCTTTCTGTTACCTACCCTCTCTTCCTACCTCCCTCCTGTCCTCCCAACCTATTATCCTCTCTACCTTATCTTTGCCTTGTTCCATCCTCTGGCTGGGTTCTCAGCATTCTGAAGGCGTCAGTTCTTGACATGCCTCCTGCCCTCCCTACCTATTATCTTCTCTTCCTCACCTCTATTTTTGCCTCGTTCCGTCCTCTGGCAGGGTTCTCAGCATCATGAAGGGGTTAGTCCTTGACATGCCTCACACCTCCCCTTAGCTTTGCCTCGTTCAGTCCTCTGGCAGGGTTCTCAGCATCCTGAAGGGGTCAGTTTTTGGCATGCCTCCTGTCCTCCCTACCCATTATCTTATCTTCCTCACCTCTATCTTTGCCTCGTTCCTCCCTCTGGCAGGGTTCTCAGCATCCAGCAGGGGTCAGTTCTTGGCATGCCTCACACTTCTCTCTCCCTCCCTCCTCTTCTTCCCCTCTTCTACACCCCCAACTCCCTCCTCCTCCACTGCACTCCTCTTTATAAACTGCTAGCCCTAACTCTACACTGCACTTCAGTTTGCTTTGCACTTCTGTAGTAATGAAGCTTATTGTACGGTTTTTATTTTTGTACACTAGCTAACCTAGCGCAAACTGTGTACCCCATTTAATGGACTGCCTTCTAGCTACTCCTTGTGCTTACTTTCCCCCTAAAAGTCACTGTATAATCATACTGGCAAATGTGTTTCTGAGTTGTATGCTTTTCCAAATGTGAATATTGTAATATTATCAATCTCTGTAGACTCTCCTCATGTACCCCCACAACCCCTAGGTCGCACCGTGAGAGGAGCAACTTGTTCAGCGTGCCCTCCTGGTGAAACATTTCAATAAATAAATAAATAAAAGTTTGGTCACCATACAAAAAAAAAAAGATACAAGGCTGATAGAGGGGGTCCAGAGGAAGGCAACCAAAAAAATAAATCAACTTAGAGGAAAACTGTGCTTTGTAGGGGCTCCTGCCTCAGCAAGGCTTACCCTCCAGTTTAGCTTTTTTTTTACTTTATGTTTATTATTTTACAACAAACATACAGTTTCTTTCACGAACATGCAATATAACAATAATGAGCAGAATAACCAGGAGGGCGCCACTCCTTGTAATACATTCAATATTCATCACTGAATGTTAAAAGATACGTCTTAAGGGGGTTCCAATTCTATTATTAAACAAACAGTATACAATAAATGCTGTGAAAGGAGTCCAGGAGCTACATGGTTTTGTTGGCAGGATGAAAAATCTCTAAAGTCTCCAATTTGTGATCCTACCAGAGGGTCAGTAACAACATATACCATGTTCCCCCTTTGTGAATGCACCAAAATGGTGCAAAAACACTGAGCAGTAAATTCTAGGAAAAAACACATTACAAGTAGTCATTCTGATTATTAACTTAAAAGCAAAATCCTGCAAGTTTAAATCAGAACTTCGGTTTATATCCATTATTAGGTACCTACAATCCATAGTCTTAATAAGGTGTTTAACCAACAGAGAAGAGAAAAAAATATATACATATATATCAGCTTTACCTAGATATAACATCTTTGCAAGGATATGTTGGCAAACTCTATTATGTATATTACATAGAAACATAGAAGTTGATGGCAGATAAGGACCGCAAGGCCCATCTAGTCTGCCCATTTGTTTTTCTACCTTATAAATGTGCCATCGGACTTTGCTCTGTCAGTGGCCTATCTATTCATAGTCATTTGTATTGCTCCCTTATGCCTATCCCATGTCTGTTTGAAGCCCTGCACTGTATTCATAGCCACCACTTCTTGTGGTAAGCCATTCCATGCATCCACCACCCTTTCTGTGAAAAAGAATTCTCACATTCCCCTTAATCGCCCCCTCTAATCTCATGTTGTGTCCTCTTGTCCTACTATTTTTCTTATATTTAAACATGTTAGACTCTTTCACCTTGTTTATGCCCTTAAGGTGTTTGAATACCTCGATCATATCACCTCTCTCCTCCTTTGCTCAAGGGTATACATATTGAGCTCTGTTAATCTGTCCTGATATGTCTTCTGATGCAGTCCCTGCACCATTTTGGTGCCCTTCTCTGGACTGCCTCAATTTGGTTAATGTCCTTGTGAAGGTGTGGACTCCAATACTGCATTAGTACTCCAGATGGGGCCTAACTAGTGTCTTGTAAAGAGGGATTATTACCTCCCTCTTACGACTTAGAAACCCCTACTAATACACCCTAACACCCCCTAGCCTCACCTACTGCTTTAGAGGTCTGCTTGATGATTTCAGGTCATCAGTGATGATGATACCCAAATCTCTTTCTTCCTTTGACTGCTAGCAACTCCCTCCCAGCCTATAGGTGGCTTCAGGGTTTCTTTTCCCTATGTGCATGATTTTAAATTTCTTTGCATTAAATCCTGTGCTGCCACTCTTCTGACCATTTTGTCAGTTTATCCAGATCTCTTCTCATTCTGCCCACCCCATCTGATCATCTACTCTGTTGCAGATCTGGTGTCATCTGCAAACAGACAAGCCTTACCCTCTAGTCCATCTGCAAGGTCACTGATGAAGATGTTGAGAGAGGACTGGCCCCAAGGACTGATCCCTGGGTGCCCACTTGTGACTTGCATCTCTTCTGACTGTATACCATTTTACGCCACTCTCTGTTTTCTGCCCGTCCAGCCAGTTTGCCACCCAGTTGACCAACTTCTGACCCACCCCGAGCCTACCTAGCTTATTTATCAATCTTCTATGGAACAGTGTCAAAAGCTTTGCTGAAGTCAAGGTAGGCGACATCAACTGCTCCCTTGGTCCACCACTCTGGTTACCCAGTCAAAGAAATCTATGAGATTAGTTTGACAGGACCTTCCTTTTGTAAACCCATGCTGTCTTGGATCCTGTGCCCTTATGGATTCCAGGTGTTGCACTACCTTTCCCAAGGAGTGCTCTACAATCTTGCCCACTACTGGAGGTAAGACTGACTGGTCTGTGTTTCGCCTCCTCCTGCTACCACTCTTGTGGAGCGGGATCACATGAGCCCTTCTCTAGTCTTCTGGGACCTCTCCTGTGCTCAGAGACTCACTAAACAGTTCTGTTAATGGCTCTGCTAGTTCCACCTTTAGCTCCTTAAGTACCCTGGGGTGTATTAGAGGGGAAGACCTGAACGAAGAGGTCCTAGAGACCTCGAAGCGCTGGGCTGTTATGGCATGTGACCCGTTAACTGTTTCTGTAAAAATCATTTTATACTAAGTAAAGTGGCATACTTTCTCACTAAACCTGGAGTGCGGTCTTCATTTTTTCCTGTTATTGCATTTTCCAGCACCCGACTTTATTGAGAGCTCCCTCCTGGTTTAAATTTAGAGGGGAAGATGCCAGAGAGTCCCCCGTAGTTCAGTATTTAAACAGTTCCATTACTGGGAATAACCAAATTAAAATCAATCCCCCCACTTCACTGGGCAAACAGACTAACCCCTTATCTCCTCCACCTAATCAAACATTATGCCACAAATCCAACATTCAGTCTTCAGACTGGATCCTCTTTTAAAGATGAATCTTCCTCTCGTCTGGTCCGTTGATGGCCTGGGGTGTTCTTTTGGCACCAGCGCATAGCATCTGCAGGGTCAGCAAAGATGTAAATTTTGCCCTGATGGGCGATCCGCAGACGTGCTGGAAAGATCAGGCCATGGGAGATCCCGGCTTCATGAAGCAATGCTCTGGCCCCATCAAACTTTTTTCGTTTCTGTCTAGTGGTGTATCCCAGGTCAGGGAACATTCTAATTTACTGACCATCCTGAAGTAAGAATTTCCTCTGCCTTGCAAGGGCCAACAGATGATCCCATGCATCAACTCCATTGGTCATCACCACCACCGTTCTGGAGGCCTCAGAGTTGTCACTACAGCCTCTCGGGGTGATCCAGTAGGCCTTCTGAAAATGCTGAACCACAGGAGTCACCTCTTCCCCCAACTGCTGGACAAGGCGGTCAGAAAAGCAAAGGCCCAAACCAAGGAATAGATAGCCAACTCAGTTAAGAAGGGGGATAAAACTTTTTATAGGTACATTAGGGAGCATAGAAAGGTTAAGGGAGGGACAGTGAAGATTAATAAAGGAGAGGGGAAGTGGGCAGAGGGAGACAGTGAAAAGGCAGAGATACTAAATGAATACTTTTGCTCAGTATTCACAAAAGAAGAAGAGGAGGAGTTACCTAAACCAAACAATAGGAGCACTCTGGTAGTGGGGTTGAGCTGATCCATTTACAGAAGAAAGAGTCCTGAAAGAACTCCTAAAACTCAAGGTGGACAAACAATGGGGCCTGACGGGATTCACCCTAGAATCCTAAAATAACTAAGGGAGGACTTAGTGACACCACTGACCACACTTTTTAACAAATCATGGGAGGATGGGGTGGTACCTGAGGACTGAAGGAGGGCAGATGTGATTCCCCTTCACAAAAGTGGGAGCAAGGCAGAAGCAGGAAACTACATACCTGTTAGTTTGATCTCAGTGGTGGGGAAAATGATGGAATCACTTCTGAAAGAAAGAACAGTTCAGTACCTAGAGGCCAGCGAGGCACAGGACCCAAAGCAGCATGGATTCACAGCAAGAAGGTCATGTCAGACGAATCTAATCGATTTCTTTGACTGGGTGACCAAAGTAATAGACTAGGGAGGGGCTATGGATATGGCCTACCTAGACTTTAGCAAGGCATCTGACACAGTCCGCACAAAGATTAATAATCAAGTTAGCTTCAGCCTGGGAGTGGGTCCCAGGGTGGTAGCCTCACGTAGCAAACTGGCTGCACAACAGGACACAGAAGGTAATAGTGAACGGAACACATTCTGAAGAAAGGGGGGTTACTAGTGGAGTACCTCAGGGCTCAGTACTGGGTCCAGTCCTCTAACGTCTTTATAGGTGACATTGCAGAGGGTCTGGAAGGAAAGATATGCCTCTTTGCAGATGACACAAAGATCTAACAGAGTTGATGCACAAAGGGGGGGTAGAAAGGATGAGAAGGGACTTGGCAAGGTTGGAGGAATGGTCAAATGTATGGCAACTTAGATTCAATGCAAAGAAGTGCAAAGTAATGCACCTGGGAAATAAAAATCCAGGAGAAGAGTACACAATAGCAGGGGAGGTACTAACAACAACAATAATGCGGGGAGCGACGACGGGAATGGAGGGGCCGATGACCAGCTGCCCTGCGTATCGGACAGAGGTGCTGTTGGTATTGGTCTGGTGGATACAGAGACTTGGACAGCAGATTTGTGCATCGACGCAGCTGCAGTTGAAGGAGTACCTCCAGATGAAGTAGTAGAAACAATCGAGGAGCGGGACTACCACCGGGGAGAGTGGTCCCAATCTTGGTCCTTTTTGTGACTTTTCCCCGAAGCCTTGTCTCGAGCCTTTGTGGTCTGGGAGCTCAACGACCCTGCTGGCGACTGAGAAGATGGGGCCCCGTGGGACTCCTTCCCAGAACTGGCTACTTGCTGATCCATTAGGACATTTTGTTAGTGCCTTTTTGTGTCGCCTGAGGGTTGTTTTGATTAAACTTCTGGCAGAGCTCACAGTTGGAGACTTTGTGGTCAGGCCCAAGACAGCAGACACAGAGGGAGTGTTCGTCCATGGTGGTAATCTACTTTCTGCTGCAACAGAAGAGAGAGGGTAGAAGGATTAACTCTTGACATAAACAAAAAACAAGGAATCTCTTTTAAAATAGAGATTCTAAAATAATAGGCAGAAAAAAGCCGTAGGCGAAAATGGTGTGAAACTGCGTCACAGCTTCTGCGGACACCTGTGCGAACAAGTCGATGGTGGGAAAGAACTGAGGAGGAAGCAGGGCTGCTTACACCTGTATAGCATTGGTGACATCGTTGCATGACGTCAGTGTGGGCAGCCCCAGCTCTTCTGTGTGGATCCTGCTTCATCGTCAGTGAAGTTCCTATGGTGTGACCTGATGACGGACAACCCCTCATCCCAGGTTATCCTGGACAGTCACTTTTAATAGACAAAAGGGGGCCCCGCGAATTAGTCCATTATAAGTGGCTTGCACTGTATTTCACAGATGGGTTAATGAGTGAAGTAGCTTAAAAAATACCTCATTATGTGAGAATACACTCCCAGAGATGAAACAATCGAAGGTTTACAGAGGGTTGGCTGCTGTGCTAAAGTCCAGGGTGAATCTCCATTGCAAGCGAATGGTGTCACCAACTGAGAAAGCACTAACAGATATGGCAGCATGCCATGTTAGTAGATGCCTCATGTGATTTGAGAAGAATGACCTTTACAGCCGACAACTGGCAGCACTGCACCAGGGAGCCCCGTTCAAGTTCTAAACTGGTAAACAAAGGCTGCTGAGATTGGGATGTCCGGCTGGGCCTTGGTATAGCAGGTATGGCTGAAGAAGCAGAGTGAGGTGTGGACCCGGAGAGAGGAGGAGGGCTAGCCAGTATGTAGCTATGAGTATGATTCTGACACTGTCCATGAAGAGTTTCTTTGTCACTCTGCAGATTACTGTGAGGGGAGGGAAGACATATGACTTGATGACAGCCCAGTGCAAGCTGAAGGCGTCTGTTGCTATGGCCCTGAAGTCCTTGTTCCTTGGGCAGAAGTCTGGTAGATTTCCATTTACTGCTGATGCAGTTTCACCTCTGTGAGGAATCTGCGGTCCACTATCCAATCAATCCACTTTTGGTGGTGAGTTTTCCTTTGAATAAACTGCCTATTTACTTTCTTGCTTTCTTTAGTTTTTCTTGACCGGGAATGGAGGGCTGCGTAATTCTGCCTACTTTCAGCCTGATCAGAGGGGGAACAGACAGAAGTCAAGTGAAACTGAAGCAAACTTAAGCTGTTGATATTTTTGGTAAATGGGGGAATTCTGTCAGGACATCAGGGAAATCCCCAGAATGCCATGGGATCTTTAACGTCTAGCCAGACTAGAGAAATGGTCTGGCATCTGGAAGTTAGGGTTTGATGCCAAGAAATGCAAAGCTCATGCACCTGGGAGCTAGGAACCCAGGGCCAGATACTGGCTGGGGGACGTACAGGTGTCCAGTTTGGAGGAGGAAAAGGACCTAGGGGCGATAGTCAGGGGCAACATGAAGCACTCTGTACAGTGCTCTAGAGCAGCAACCAAAGCAAATAAAATGCTAAGATGCATCGTCAGAGGAATCACCTCCAGGAGAGAGGAAGCCATTCTGCCTTTATACAGGTCATTGGTAAGACCACACTTAGAGTACTGTGCGCAGTTTTGGTGCCCTTATTTGAAAAAAGATGTCAAACTACTGGAGGGGTCCAGCGAAGGGCAACCAAGATGATTCAGGGCATGGAGGACAAACCATATGATGAGATGTTATGGAGCTCAATATGAATCTTGCCTGGAAGACAGAAGGGAATGGGTGGGGGAGAGAGATAGGACAGAAACCTTCAAGTGCCTAAATGTAAACAACGTTGGAGCAGAGGGTATTTTCAATTTAAAAAGGGAGGGGGACACAGTCAATCTTGTTGGGGGGGCTAGATTTAAAAAGGAAATGAGGAGGCATTTTTTCTCGGAAAGGGTGGTGTCAAAGTGTAATGAACTAGAGAAGTTCTAAAAGGGGGTGGGGACAGGGTAAAAGGGAGAGTGGCAATGGAAGAGAAGAAAGAGGTGGGAGAAGAGAGGGTAACTTCAGAGGACATGGGTGGGCGGGGCAGCCTCAGTAAAACAGACTGAGCTGTGCACTCGAGCAGACTTGACAGACCACTAGGCCTGTTTCTGCTGGCAATTTTCGTATGTTCATATAATCCACCTAAACAACCAGGAGAACAGGCAGACTGGACCTTCATTTTACATCTCATCTGAATGATAACACTCTCAGGAGTGCAGCACCTCTTCTCATGCTGCACTACAGTGTCAGTATTGGAATTAATCCCAAGTTACTGGTGTGGGGGAAGAACCCACAACCTTCTGATCTTCCTGCTTCAGAGGTGAGTGTGCAACCTAGTGAGCCACTGACATGCCAATAATCATTTGTAGATGTGCCACTGCTCACAAAAAAATATTCACCTTTTCTTTTTAGCAGGCTCAAATATTCACCTTCTCTGACTCCAGGTTTCACCCTGCTTGTTCAGGTGTGCCACCACTGCTCAATTATCATTGATGACAAGTACTGTCTTGTCCTTCAGATGTCTGCTGAAATGAAGAGTTAGGTGGACCACCCACAGCTCCAACACATCGATGTGTGTCCTGCAGTACAGTATGCACCACTGTCCCTGCATTGTGAGATTTCAAATGTGTGCTCCCCACTCCCAATGGCTTGCATCTATCAATAGGCAGACAGGCCAATACCGGTGCAATGGTATCCACTTCAGAAGAGTCCTCATGTTTAGCCACCACATCATTGAGGATCTGACAGCATCTACTATAGTTCCAAGATTTGTTGGGATCCCCCATTTCCTGGCTCAAAGAGAAGTTCTGAGGCTTTAGTAGGTGCAGTGCCACCCATGAGGTCATCTCCATACAGGAAACCACGGTTCCAAACATTTACATATTCTTCCGAACCAAACTCTTCCTGCATTTGAGGAACTCTGTCATTTGCATCTCGAGTCTGAGAACTTGGTCCTACAAGAGAGACACTATTACCTTAGCCGTGCTGAAGTGGGTTCACAGATGGTCTAATGAACTTGACTGTCTAGGCAAACTCTTCTGGTAGCTAATTACCCAGTCAAAGGCTTCCAGTGACAGCAGAGTTTGTACTACTCTCTCCGCCTCTCATTAGGAATGAGAATGTCACCTAAGTATGGGTAAAAGTGGTTCTCTGAGGTGTGCCACCAGTACGGTGATGACTTTTATAAGGATCTAGGTGACAGATGACTGGCCGAATGGGAATGCCATGTGCTACTGTTAGCCTCCTATGGCAAACTGGAGAAATATGTAGTGGCAATCTCTGATAGATATATGGAGACAGGCATCCCACCATTCTGAATGGTTTGGTATTACTGGCGAAGTCTGCCGATAATATACTTGACTTCAGAAATCATCTCAGAAAACTGTACTTTGAAAAACGCAAGTGTTCTTGCTATGATGTTCCATACATTTTACATATTGTATTTAAATTTACAGTGTTTATGTAGTATTTGTTTTGTATTGTACAAAAGAACATAAGTAGTAGCCGGCAGAAGAACATAAGTAGTAGGCAGCAGAAGGAGACTTCCAGGCCTATCTTGTCTGCCCAATTTGTGTCGGGATCTTGTATTTTATCCCTTCACTGATGTTTGTGTCCCCTCCCCTCACTCCCTCCCCCTTCCTTTTCCTTGTCCCCATATCTTACCTCTGTGTTTGTCTGAGGCTTTTTTTTTTTTTTTTTAAGTTGGTGTCGTTTCTCCTTGGCCCCTGGTTGGCTGGATCTACTGGGCAACCTTGTTCTCTGGCCATCCCCGCACCTCCACATCAGGACTATCGCCACTTACTCCACGTGGCAGGGAGTCCCTCATCTTTCCCACCAGGATTGGATCCAGTATGTGCAGTGATGCCCCCTGGAGGCGTGTGTTCTGATGAACGGCCATCAAGCTGCGCAACCAGGGTCACTCTTTTTCCTGTTTTTCTACCCTTGCGGAGAGGAGGCATGCAGGGCGCCAGCGGAGGGAGCACGCACGCATCCATATGCATTCCTCCAGGGATCTGCCCCCTCCCTGCCCCCTTATTTACAGCATCGGTGCACTGCCCCCCCCCCAGCCACCACCAGGGGCCAGTCCTACGCCGATTACTGGCAACACTCCACCCCAGAGAAGGAGAGCAGTCCCTTGGATGCTCGATCCTTCTCCTCCCCTGCCGACCCACAACAACCCATGCTCATTCCCGAACATGGGTCGCCAGCACGGCGTGGGGTAAGGCGTCCAGCGCCTCAACCCTCAGGTCCACCGGGTCGGCCATGTCTGAGGCTCTCTTGAAAGATCCCACTGTCTTGGATGCCACGACCGCCTCCAGCAGTTTGTTCCATGGCCTCACCACCCTTTCTGCGAAGCAGTGCTTCCTCACATCCCTCCTGTATTTTCCTTCCACTAGCTTTAGGCTTTGTCCACTGGTGGAGGTATTTTCTCTTGCGCTGTATTGTCTTATTCATATCAGGCATGACTGAAAAACGGCTGTGCCCAGTTCACTCATGGTTAAAAATAAAACAATTAAAATTAAATTGAAATGAGATCTAGCAAGCATAGGACATTTCTTAGGAATCTGACTTCATGAAAGATAGTCTCTCCATCTTGAACCACTGACATGATCAAAAGGTTCAGGTATTTGAGGTCTAGAACCAGCTGATAACCTCCTGATTTCTTAGGCACCACAAAGAAGGTGGAACAGACCCACTGACCTTTGTTCCTGTGTGGGCACACTCTGCATGATTGCCACATTGCACAAGCAGGTGATCACCTCTATAACTTGATGTTTCTTTTGTGGAGGGTGACACTTGCGAAGCAAAGTACTTTGAAGGAGGGGGGTTGGAAAATTCTAGCAGATAGCCAAAACATGCAGGTTACTCACCTATAACAGAAGTTCTAGGAGTGGTATATGTTGTTCATCCACACTTATTGACAGAGGTTCCCTGCCGTTTTAAATGTTGCCGGAAGGTCTTCAAGCTGGCTCCTCCCACCCACCCGGGAGGTAAAACCCTCGGCTCCGCCCCATGATGCCAGATCTAGCCCGCTGGAAGCCAGGTTGCGCGTCGAAGCAGGGAGGTCGGGTGGGTCGTGTGGATGAACAACATATACCACTCCTAGAACTCCTGTTACAGGTGAGTAACCTGTATTTCTAGGGACGTGGATATGTTGTTCAATCCACCTTGCTGGCAGACTCCTAGCAGTTCTCCGGGAGGAGGGAGGCAAGGCGCGCACCCCTACTTAGGGAATAAGGACTGGAGAACCGAGGTCCCAAAACCAGCATCCCGGCGTGACTCTAGGTCAATGTGGTTATGGGAAATAAAGGTGTGTGCTGACTTCCAGGTAGCAGCCCTGCAGATTTCCTGGATAGGGACGTCCCTAGAAGCAGCCACCGGAGCAGCGGTATGGCGGGTAGAATGAGCTCTTATCCCTTTGGGAGGCTCCATACCCAACCTATAGCAGAGGTCTATGCAGGAGGTGACCCACCTGCCTATCGTCCGCTTGGTTGCAGGTCTGCCAGGTGCAGCTTCAGCGTACAGTGCCTTCAGAAAGTACCCCCCCCTGGATTTTGTCACATTTTGTGATGTTGCAAACTCAAATTAAAATACATTTATATGGAATTTTTTTGTCATGTATCTACACAAATTACTCTATAATGTTAAAGTGGAATGAAACTTCTGGAATTTTTTGTACATGTAATTTAAAATAAAAACCTGAAATGTCTTGATTTGATAAGTATTCACCCCTTTGCAATGACACTCCAAATTGAGCTCAGGTGCATCCAGTGTCCTTGTGAGATCACTCTAAAACTTGAATGGAGTCCGCCTGTGGTCAGTTCAAATGGTTGACATGATTTCAGAGGAAATACACCTGTCTATATAAGGTCCCACTATTGACAGTGCAGGTCAGAGCAGAAACTCTACCATGAAGACCAAGGAGCTGTCCGTAGAACTCCGTGATAGAATTGTGAGGAGGCGCAGATCTGGGGAAGGGTATAAAAACATTTCTAGGGTGTTGAAAGTTCCCAGAAGCACAGTCAAGTCCATCATTAGGAAATGGAAAGATTACAGAACCACCCAGACTCTTCCAAGAGCAGGCCGTCCTCCCAAACTGAGCAACCGAGCAAGAAGGACCTTGGTCAGGGAAGTGACCAAGAACCCAATGACCACCCTGACAGAACTACAGAGTTCCACGGTTGAGATGGGAAAACCTGTCCAGAGGACAACAATCTCTGCAGCACTTCACAGATGTAGCCTCTATGGGAGAGTGGCTAGATGGAAGCCACTCCTGAGAAAAGGCCACATAATAGCATGCCTGGAGTTTGCAAGAAGGCATGTGGCAGACTCTGAGACTATGTGGCAAAAGATTCTCTGGTCTGATGAAACAAAAATTGAACTCTGGCCTGAATGCAAAGCGCTATGCCTGGCGCAAATCAAACACAGTTCATCACCTATGTAACACCATCCCTACCATGAAGCATGGTGGTGGCAGCATCATGTTATGGGAATGCTTTTCAGCAGCAGGGACTGGGGCACTTGTCAGGATAGAGGGAACAATGAATGGAGCCAAATACAGGCACATCCTTGAGGAGAACCTGCATCAGTCTGCAATAGACCTTGCACTGGGGCGAAGATTTACGTTCCAACAGGACAACAACCCGAAGCATACAGCCAAAGCAACACTGGAGTGGCTTCAGAACAAGAAGGTGAATGTCCTTGAGTGGCCCAGCCAAAGCCCAGACTTGAATCCCATTGAGAAGCTGTGGAAAGACAAAGACTGCGGTTCACCGACGCTCCCCATCCAACTTGACAGAGCTTGAGCAAATCTGCAAGGAAGAATGGGCGAAAATCCCCAAATCCAGATGTGCAAAGCTGATACAGACATACCCAAGAAGACTCAACCTGTAATTGCTGCCAAAGGCGCTTCTACAAAGTATTGACTCGGAGGTGAATACTTAAGTAAACAAGATATTTCAGTTTTTAATGTTTCATAAATGTTTGTCACACAATATAAATATTTTTGCCCCTTTAAATTGTTGAGTATGCTGTGCGAATCAAGGGGGAAAAATCATTTCAATGCATTACAAATTCTGGTAGTAACACAACAAAATGTGACAAAATCCAAGGGGGGTGAATACTTTCTGAAGGCACTGTAGGTGACAAACAGCTGGCGAACCTCTCCCCGAACTTCAGCCATCCGCTCCTTATAATAGGAGCACGCTCTTCTAGGGTCCAAAGTATGAAGCCTATATTCGGCCTCCGAAGTGTGATTGGGGTAGAACACCGGCAGAGTCCACACCTGGTTAAGGTGAAACTCCGACACCACCTTCGGAAGGAATTTCGGGTTGGGGCGCAGGACAACCTTGTCCCTGTGGAAGACAAGATAAGGAGACTCGATGGAAAGCACCTGGAGCTCTCCTATCCTTCTGGCTGACGTAATATCCACCAAGAAGGCAGTCTTCCACGACAGGTGAGAAATGTCACACCTGTGCATCGGTTCGAATGGCTTGCCAATGAGTTTAGCCAATACCAGCAGTAGATCCCACGGAGGTGGAGGTCCTCGCCCTGGAGGGGATATGTCAACAAGGCCTTTGAAAAAAGCACCCAACCACCTTCTCCTGTGCCACCAACTGCTTGCCGGCCCGCGCCCAGGAAGCAGAGATGGCTGCTAGGTGCACCTTAAGGGTCATCGACCAAAGCCCTAATTGAGAAAGGAACCACAGGTAGTCCAGAATGCTAGCTAAGGAACAGGGAGAATGAGCTGATTTTCTGTTCGACAGATCTCGGTTTACAGTGAATTGATTCAGTCAAGTAAGCAGGCATTACAGTGATGCTAATCTGCATAAGTGTCTAACGAGCTCTTGTAATACAGGAGTCATGTTTAACATAGAAATACCAGGCCACAGTGAATAAAGCCCTAGGCTAATACAGTTGTTTAGTTACCAAATGGATCTGTCACCGGCTGTTATCTGTTTATTTCATTATTTTTAAGCTTGGCCAGGAAAGCACACTACACAAAGTTATGTCTGCAGGTGTGTCCTGGGGGTGGGTTATGGAGGCTGGGTGAAAAAAGGAAAATATGTGCATGGCAATTAATAGACGTGGGATGAAAACAGGCACAAGCATGTACAGTGGTAAAAGTAAAAATGATAACTTATATACAACTGTTAAAATAAATACAGATAGCAGCAAATGACTGGCCAAGTAAAAAGTCAAGGTAAGGGGTAAGAGAACTGGAGGGGCAGCACAAAAGAGGGGATTTAGTTACAGCAGCCAAGAGTGGATGATGGCAAAAAGAAGCAGGGATTTAATGAAGAAGAAGAAGGAGCGATTTGGGGGGTCAACAGGAGAAAGTATTCTTCCAAGTTATGTAGGACTTGCATTAGCAAAAGTAAAGTGGGGTAAATTCACCTTTGCTTCAAATGTCAGGGTCAGCCTATAAAATCATGGAATCAGAAACTTGCTGGAGTGTCTTTGTACTATATTACCTAATAAGTTTTCTGCTAATGATATATTTATAACCATTCCACATAAAGGGTCAGTGCTATAGCACTGCACCATTTTATTCTTTAAAATGCCGTTTGGGGACTTCAGGAGGGGGCTTAACGCAAGCCCTGGGGTAGGAGGACAGAATGGGATTCAAGCGTATTGGAGGGAGCAGGAGTAGGGGAGAGAAGAATAAAGGAGACGTAGCAGGGGAGGAGGGAGGGAAGAATGCAGAGATGAGCAGTACAGTGGGACAGGCACTTTCCACCGAGGGAGAGGAAGGACCGGTCAGCATACCTCTCAACCTTGTCACTGAAATGTGGGACACCCAACACTGAAACTGTATGAAAATTTGGAACACTGTCCTGACACATTAAGGATGAAATTACAAGATCAGACTACTGTGGAAACTAAAGCTTTTATTTGTACCAAGTTTAATTTTACTTTAAAATCATAGAGCACTTCAACACCTAAGCTTATAGCATCTCTGTACTGGCAGAACCTTTCCATATGGGATGGATGTGTAACAGAGCCATGCTGAGGGGTAAACTGAGAGACATCCCTCATAATGTGGGACAGTTGAGAGGTATGCAGGTTAATGTAAAGGAATCTATGATGAAAGTAGGAATGACGGTTTAATGTAAAATGACAGATGGAATGAAATAAGGACTCCATCCCGGCTAGGGAGGATTTGAGGCAGCACGGTACATGGCATCCACATAGTCAACCACCACGAGAATCATTCTGAGAATGATCTCCCTGTGGACAGGAAGGATGAGGCAGGACTTGGTGCAGTACCACGTTCCAAGATTCTTTTAATTTTTTATGCCCCCTGCCCAATCTGCATCCTATCTCCCAACCTCATCTCATTATATACAAATGCTTGCAGCCTGGGAAACAAAACCCAAGTCCTGGAGGCATTAAAAGGGGAACTAGACATAGTGGCTATTATAGAAACATGGTACACCGAAAACCACGAATGGGATGTAGCCATACCAGGATACGCACTTTTCAGAGGTGGGCGTGGGAGGGAGCAGGGAATGCACCAATTGTGCTGCACAGCTGGTTTTCTGGGGGGCTGATGAATGAGTATAAGATTCAGTATGATGGCAGTTCTGATTGGGTTTGTTTTAAAAGACAGGGAAGGAGGCGGTTAATAACAGAACACTTTCACAGGACAGCTAAAAATGGCAGAACTTCATTCACTAATACTGGCAAAGAAAACCTATGCTGCAAAGAGGCTCTACAAGGTAGGATAACGTGGGTTAGTGTAACCCTACTAAAACCCTGGCAACCAATCAGACTGCTGTACATAATGCTGCATTGTACTAATTAAGGATGTAAGAGATGTCCAGAAATAAAGCCACACCCAGAGATCTTTCAACAAAGGAACTTCCTCAGCAGACTCAATGGTGCAGCGGACTGAGGCACTTAGCGTCTTACCTCTCCCATGCCGGCAACCAGAGTTCAGGAATGAGCCCGGGTTGCTGGGGGTCGAATGGGGGGGAGGGGGCCGGGAGAAGGATCGCATGGCCAGCAGGCAGCTCTTCTCTCCCGGGTAGGGGAGGTTGATCTTCCCATTGCTTGGCTGCCACCCAGCGGTGACTCAATGGCTGTGTCACACAGGTGGGGGAGCAGGCACTAGGCCAGGTTGGGTGGATCAGGGCCACGGTTCCGGTAGCCGCCTCGCGACGCCTCCATGTGCAGTACCCACCAAGCTACCACCCCTGGAGAACTATGGGAGATAACTGAGAAAAGGATGGGTACAGCAAAAGCGTATGATGCCCGCTGGCCACACCTCCACCCACCATGTCACTAGGGCAGCCTGGAGCAGGGAACTGGATTATGAGTGTCGGGGGAGAGGGGGTCAGACCTCCTTCCCTCTCCTGACCCCACCACGGGGAAAACTGTGGGATGTCCTTGCTACCACTATACCTGGGGAGGTGTAGAACAGTAGAAGGGAGTGGCAGAAAGGAGCCCCTCCCTTGCCGTGGCCCCAAGGAGAATAAACAGAATATGGAGAAAAAAAAATAAATAAATAACGGAACTTTCTCAAGACAGGAACCATTCAGAGTATTTAAGACTTGGGAGTAATGAAGCCTGGGAAGGCTCTGTCTGCTACCACAGGTCATGAGGACTATTTTATTAGCATTCTGGGAGAGGAGGTTAGTTCTGAAACAGTGCTGGATGTTATCCAGTTCAGGCTGGAGAACAACGTCCAGCTCAGATGCCAAGGGACCAGAAACAAAATGCACTGTGCTGTCTGCAAACATATGACTGTATGTGCATGGAGACACAGGCAGATGGGAGGTCATGAATGAAGCCTGTGAACACAATGGAGCCCAAGACAGAATCCTGGGGGACCCCTGCCTTGATCGGTGAGGGTCACCTACAAGGAGCAACTACTGTCGATCAGACAAACAGGAGTGTAACCAGCTAACTGACAAGTCACACAAGCTAGTGTATGCAGGTTTGTCCACTAGGATAGTGTGTTGGACAGTGTTGAGAGCCTTTGCATGGTCAACAAAAATGGCGATGGAGAACAGGTCCCGATTTATGCTCTGTAGGACAAAATCAGTATGTTATGACGTGATAATTGTGTGTCCTTTTTTGGGCAAAATCTGACTTAGCTGCATTTTTGTGTGTGTGTATCTATTTTTTTTGTGTGTGTAAAAGACAAACCCTCCAATAACTGTGAGCTAGTATAATTCAGTGCTACTGCAATCTTGAGTCACCGGTTCTGCTACCTACTGCACAAAAAAAGTTGTGCACAATTCTTGGCAACCTATTAATACGAAGTAGCTGTCTTACATTTCCATGCACTATTTATATTTTCCTGATGCTGGTTATGGACATCTGTCACCATGACTATGTCACAGAAGTGAACTTGTTGCATTTATGTATGAACTCTGTAACATAATAATAATAATAATAAAAAAAATGAGCGAGTACAAACCTGAAGTGGCGTAGGGTCTTCAGTAATGAAGGAAATCTTGAAGTTCGTACACAGCAGCTTTCCCCACAGGTCATGCTTGTTTGTGTCTGTTGCGATGCACTTCCTCACAAAATTAACTTCATTTACCACAATTTCCCCTAAAATTAACAGAGAGGTTTGGATTTGGGATTAAACTCATAAATACATATTTCTCTTCAAACATTTTAATTAGACTTTGAAACGCATTATTGGAGCACTACTCTACCCTCCCTCCCAAGTTCATCTTTATTCTTTCGTTCAAGACCCTTAAATGCACACAGTCACACCAGAAGACTGGAATCTCGCTACCTACCCATTAAACATGTACTGCGAGAAAACCCTGGAAATTATATATTTTTTGTTTACCCAGGCTAGCCCAGCTGAGGTGGTGTCAATGTGGGTAACGAGGCCTAGAGATTGGTCCTTCCTTGAAAGAGGTGACATGGCTCAGATGGGAGCTGTCAGAGGTCTTGGGCATGAGAACAGGTTGGTACTGGTCATGGCCACAGTTTTTTGGCACTCAAGGTCAGCCGATTTGTTTGAAGCCTCCAGTGAATGGCCTCAAAGTCAGACTGCAAACTAATTTTAAGGGAGGCAATGCCAACGCTGTTGGCAAACAGAACAGTTTCTTTTGCATATATGTTTATGAGGGACAAGGAAACAGGCTGGGGGCAGAATGTTTAGGAATACTGAAGAGAGAATGGGGTCTTAGGATAGAGCTCTGGGGAAACGCATGTTAATGGGGAGCGGTGGACCCCCCACATCTCAGCAAGTACAGACTAGACACAGCTGGACAGTAAGTGCTTAACCAGGAGATGGGCTTGAGCAGACAACTTGGCGCTGGACAACTTGTTCAGTAATAAGGAATGGGAGACCATGTCAAAGGCCTTACGGATAGGTCGATAAACATGGCAGCTATGAGGAGGCACTGATCCATTCCAGTAAGGATCTAGTCAGTTAGATTAACAGGGAGATAACGGTGCGGTGACATGCCCTGAAGCCTGACTGGATAGGGCTAAGGAAAGCAGGACAGGAAAGCTACAACATGAGATTGAATAATGTGCTCCTGCAGTTTTGCAAGGGTAGGGAGGAAGGAGACTGGTCTACAGTTGCTAGTAAAGACTGCACAGCCCCCCCCCCTCCCCCCGTGAAAAGGGATGACACTTAGCACCTTCCAGGCATGGGAAACAGTGAACAAGGTGAATGAGAGGTTTAGGAGGGAGGAGAGTGTTATGGCGATTGCAGAAGCAACATGAGAGAGCAGTGTCTTGCTAGTGCAGAACAGACAGAATAAATTAAATGGAGATCGTCTCAAGGTCTTACAAGTAAGCATTAATCACAGATGAAGGTGGCATCTAATGGGGAGTTAATGCATGGTTGGACCGTTGTGGCACGAGGCCGGAGGCGGCGTACTGATCAACCGTGCTCTACTCAAGATGCCACCTTCAGAAGGGATAATGCACTTGTAACATGGACATGCCCATTGTTAGTATGGAGTACACATCTTGCTACTGATAGAAGAGAAAACACAACGCGAGTGATACGATGTACTGTGATTTTTATTGTTACTTTCACATTTCCCCAACAGTAGTCTTTTACATACAGATGTCCTTATGATTGCTTTTTAATACAGTGACGTCTTCTTTCTTTCTTAACCATTGCTCCACATTTTAACGATTTCTGTGCGGCTGTTTGAGTACTACATTACTTGGGATGACTCTGATTGTCTCGGTTTCAATGTGTGCTGAGTGTGTCCCTGTCTCATTTGCATACATGTAGCGTCATTCCCTGACTCGATTCTGTATTTCTCTGCCACTCGCTCTGTCTTCAACACTACTGCTTTGCCTACCTTTCTGCACTTATGCCATGTGTGCTGTGTACTCTCCCTGTGTCATTCCTCCACCATAGCTACAGTTCACGGTGCCGTGGACGGTAAATCTGTTAACATTGACAGCGTTTGCGGATGTGCCTCCTCTGTGTTCTGCTCGGTTCCATCCCGTCTCACTCACTACTTATGCACCAGGTTCGTTCCTACAACTATCATCTTTCTGCCTGCACTCCTACTATTTTTCCCATATTACAATAACTATAGCATTACAAAAATTCAGGACAGCATTCATTCGGCGCCCTAGACAATAAGTCATTTTTTAAATGCAAAGCAGTGTACCAGTGAGAGTTTTGGAACTTTACAAAAAGACACAGTATTATAAGAATTATATCATGTAGATTCTAACAAACATATCAATAACCTTGAGAAGTTAAAGTATGAAATCCCATTTGGAAAAATGTGTATATTC
This sequence comes from Neoceratodus forsteri, assembly GCA_016271365.2. Taxonomy (NCBI): domain Eukaryota; kingdom Metazoa; phylum Chordata; order Ceratodontiformes; family Ceratodontidae; genus Neoceratodus; species Neoceratodus forsteri. Next base: position 1,423,608,851 of record CM028129.1, read on the forward strand.
AAAAATAGCCAAATCACTTTGGTTAAGAAACTCATTTATATTGAGGTTTAGACCTGGTTACCTACATCCCCACAATTCAAAATTAAAGGGTAATTAAATTTAATTAAATTAAAGGGTACTCTATAAAAGAATTGAAGCATCTAAAAAAGATGCTATAAAATACAGTAAGTCTGCCAAATGAGATTATTGCAGCCATCACTTCATTAAACTCATTAGTTTTCAATTTTTTTTATACATGTAACCCCCCTGTTAACTGGGGTTACTAGAATCCCAGTAAGACCTACTGGTAGGCAGCTTGTGAAACTCCAGTTAAATTGATTTCACACTCTCTCACACTGTTCTCAGTCTCAGCTGAGACTGAGGGATGACATCACCATAGAACTCTCGCAGCTGCATGAGCCATACTGGAATGCTGCAGTTGGAAATTAGGATAGAATGTTGGGGATTTTTGAACAGAGTGTGTGCAGTCTTGGGGAGAGATAGTAGTACAGCAGTTCTGCGTGCAGGCTCTCAGAGCTTTAAGCTTTGTGTTAGAGCTACTGTTAAGAAGGTGTGTGTTTCCACCGTAAGAGGAACACAGATACTGGTTGTTGAAGTGGTGGAGACCGCTGTTACTGGTCCAAGTGCCCCATCCCTGAGGGGATGGGGGGGAAAGGTTTGCTCCCGGTTCCGGCTAAGGGAAGAAGCTGCCTATTTCAAGTTGTGCTGCGGCACCAGAAGCTCTGAAAGAGAAATTCCTGTGAAGGAATCGCCTGTGGGGCACCTGCAACCAAAGGGTGAGTTCACTCTGACAGAGGGCCAACGTTTTTCACCTAAATTGTTGAAATGTGGGGACTGGACTACTTAATCTGTAGGAGGTCTAGTGTAATAGACATTGCCGGTTAACTCAAGTAGGTTGAAGTCCAGCACAAACAGTGAAGTAAAGTGGGGATTGGACTGCTTAATCAGTGGGGGGGGGCCTAGAGCAATGGGCTATGCCAATTAAAAGTATGTTCAAGTCCAGCACAAAGGGAAAGCAAGACAAGTAGAGGAAATGTGACATACATTTAGCCTTAATCTACACTGCCAAGCTTTACAGTTTGAGGTGTTTACTGTCCAGAGAAATGGCCGGGTATGAATTGTGGAAGCGAGAGGTGGGAGACCCTCCCCATCAGTAGTAACCAAATTCACCTCTACGGATTTGCTCTGTGGCACCTTTACTTTCTCTCAGGTACTTGGCCAATGCCTAAGGAAAGTACCCAGACGTGGGATTAAAAGGAAAATTCCCTGATAGAGCTGAGGTGCTCTTAGGTGGTTTAGGGAGCCACCAGTAAATGTTTCCATAACATATGGAAGGTGTCAGAGTGGCTGGCAAGGGAGCCGAGCCAGGGAAAACCCAGAACAGTGTACAAGCTCGGGCTGTGTACCCAAAGCAGCGTGCAAGTCCGGGCTATGTGTCCGGTGGGTTCAGAGCCTGAGGGCTAAAGTGTAGAAGTGTTCTTGATTCTTTTAATCTGCATTACAGAATTGTAGCCCATGGGGGAGCCATCTGTGCTTTGTTTATTCTGTTTGGATGTGAATAAAGCCACACTTTAGAATCCCATTTCTGGTATTGGACATTACAGTTATTGTACCCTGTGTTAGGAATTACTTGGGTGCCCCTGTGCAGAGTAGCCAAACCTAGCCCTCGTGCCGAGTGACCTATTCCTTCCCGAACCCAGCCCACCTGGTACTGCTGTCAGATTCAAACAGCATACCGCCTGTCATTGCAAAATGAAGAGGCGGGGTTACATACAGTTTAGACATACAGCTATAAACAGCCGTTCACTGATGGCAGACAAAACTTTTCAAACTTCATTACTTACTTACCAACTGGTACAAGGATCGCCATACATTTTATGATGATAAAGAAACTGTTTAAGATTATCACAGATTCAATGCCATTAGAAACGAAGTAAGATTTTGCTAAAATTTTACTGTCAGTTAAGATGAAAACATTGAGACTATGATTTCACTAGCAGACCCATACATATCCATCAAAATTTCTCACAGCCATATTTCTCTTTGGTTTTATAGAATGAATAACACAGAACTACATGTTCAAAATCATCCACCTCTCCTAAACCACAGTTAAAATATGGTGAAGGGGCACGTTCCGTACATTGTTTGAAGCATATATTACTTCTAAACATTTCTAATCTGTATCTTGAAAAAAGATTTCTGGCCTTTTTGTCTTTAATGTTAAATACTGCTCTCTCCCAAAGGATACTCTAATATTCTTGTAAGATAAATGAATCTTAAATTCTTTAATTTTCACCTCATCTCTCTGGCCAGCTAAGTCTCTGCACCCCTACTGTATTGTGTTTACTAAGTCTGACCTTGGGATTCTAAGATACCAACTAATACTGATCCTAAACCACGAGGAAATTATTTTTAATAAAATCCATGTACGGAAAATTGAAGCCCTTCACTGAATTATTTTATTTGTCATTCTAAAAAGAGTCACAGAAGTCTCATTTCTGGCATTATCTGGAGGTCCATCAGAAGAATTATTATAAGTTTGTTACTATTTTATGCAGCAAAAACTGACCCAGCATGAAGAATTTGCTCTGGAACATATATTGGGATATTCAACAAACATCTGAATAACTTATCTAAATTATTTTTAAGTCTGTTGTATTGACCAGTACCCATATTTTGCAGGCATAGAAAATGGCTGATCTAATTTTAGCATTTATAACCATTAATGAGTCAATAATTTGTGTCAATGTTCTTGCATACACGCATACCTCTGGCGGCCCTGTTCACAGAGTCACTCAACATGGGTGTCGTTCCAGAGGACTGGAGGAGGGCACATGTGGTCCAAAAGCACAAAAGCGGCAGTAGGGAGGAGGTGGAGAACTACAGGCCAGTCAGCCTCACCTCAGTGGTGGAAAAGATCATGGAGACACTGCTGAAAGAAAGGTTAGTGGCAAATATGGAATCCAGCGATGCTCAGGATCAGAGGCAACATGGATTCACAGCAGGAAGGTCAAGTCAAATGAATCTAATAAGATTTTTTTGATTGGGTGACTAGAGAAATAAATCAGGGAGATGGGCAGTCGCCCTACCTAGAATTTCAACAAAGAAACCATCGACACGTCCCACACAGAAGGCTGACTAACAAGATGGGTAGTCTGGGCATGGGAGACAAGGTGGTGAACTGGGTTAGGAACCGATTAACAGACAGGAGACAGAGGGTGGTGGTAAATGGGGTACAATCTGGGGAGAGGGAGGTGACCAGTGGGGTACCACACAGATCAGTACTAGGACCAGTCCTGTTTAATATCTTCATTAGTGACATTGCAGAGAAGACAGAAGCAAATGTCTGTCTGTTTGCAGATGACATCAAGATCTGCAACAGGGTGGATACCCCAGAAGGAGTGCAGACAATGAAGAGGGACCTGGAGAACTTTGAAAGATTGTCAGAGATGTGGCAACTGAGGTTCAATACAAAGAAGTGCAAAATAATGCACCTGGGTAGAGGGAACGCTGGGGAGAGTTACAGGTGGGGGGGAGCTGACTGTCACCAAAGAGGAAAGGGACCTAGGAGTTATCTTCGATGGCCTTAAGGTATCAAAGCAGTGCACAAAGGCAGCAGGGAGGGCCAGCGGCATGCTGAGGTGCATAGGCAGGGGTATCGCTAGCGGGAGATGGGAGGTGGTGATGCCATTGTATAAAATATTGGTAAGGCCTCATCTGGAGTACTGCATGCAGTTCTGGAGGCCACACCTGCGCAAGGACATAGATAAGGTGGAGACTATCCAGAGAAGGACAACAAAGATGGTGCAAGGCTTGTACCACAAAACATGAAGAGAGACTAAGGGACCTCAAAATGTACTCACTGGAGGAGAGGAGACAGCGGGGGTACGTGACTGAAACTTTCAAGTACCTCAAGGGCATAAACAAGGTGCAGGTGGGGGACTTTTTCCAATGTAGAAAAAGTACTAGAACAGGGAGGCACAATATGAAACTGGAAGGGGGTAGATTAAGAGGTAATGCAAGGATATTTTTCTACACAGAAAGGGTAGTTAACACTTGGACTAGTCTGCCACAGGAGGTAGTGGGGGCAAGCACAGTGGAGGGGTTTAAGCATGCCTGGGACAGGCACTAGGGAAGCTTGAGAGGGGAGGGAGTGCCACAGTCTGGTTCTGCCTGGACCTAGGAGGGTAAGAAGGCTGCACAAAGACACAAGTAATTGACTTCAGGGGGCGGATTTCAAGGAAATGGGAAGGATCCTTAAGGAGCATTTGGATGGGACTGGGCCAGACATGGACGCTGACAGTAGGTGGGGAAATCATCAGGAGGGGGGTGCAGGATGCTACCAGCACCTGTGCAAGAGTAAGATGAAAATGCGGTAGGGCCCGAAAACCCTGCTGGTAGACCAGGGAGGTTCAGGAGGTGGTGAGGGGAAAGAAGGCAGCCTATAGGCATTTCAAGTGCTCAAGGAGTACAAGCTGATGGCCAGAAGGGCCACTAGGGTGGTGAGGGCGGCTAAGGCAAGGAAGGAGCAGAACCTTGCCAGGGAAATTAAGAGAGAGAACAAGGGGTTCTTTAGCTACATTAGGGAAAAATCAAGGGTGAAGGGGCAGATTAGCAGGATTAAAACAGGGGAGGGATGAGCACAACACCCAGGGGAGCAGGCTGAGGTACTAAATGAGTACTCTGCCTCAGTTTCTCTCAAGGAAAATGGGGGCTGCATCATACATGGGAGGAGCAGTGAAACTGAGGAGGGGGGGACCCTTACCGATTGGTGGGTCGGGGGGGCATCACTGGCAGGAGAAGGGAAGACAAAGCAGGGGGGCGAGGTAACAGAGGTAGAAATCACGGCAGAGAGAGTGAGGGAAGCCCTCAGGTCCCTTAAGACGGAGAAAGCACCGGGGCCGGATAAATTACATCCCAGAGTGCTGAAGGAACTGGCGAGAACCCTGGCGGAGCTTTTCAGTGTCTCTCTGAGGACAAGGTGGATGCCCCAGGACTGGAAGGTGACGCAAATAGTGCCTATCCACAAGAGGGGATCAAGGGAGGTGGCAGGGAACTACAGGTTCGTCAGCCTGACATCGGTGGTGGGCAAGGTGATGGGGGCATTGTCAAGGAGAGGCTGGGTGGGATCTGGAAAAGTCTGGGCGCCTGGACGATAGACAGCATGGCTTCATCCCGGGGAAATCGTGTCAGACAAACCTTGTGGAGTTCTATGACTGGGTGACGAGTGCCTTGGATCTGGGTAGACCGGTGGACGTCCTCTTTCTTGACTTCAGCAAGGCGTTTGACTTTGTTCCTCATGGGGGGGCCTGTTGGATAAGCTGGGAGAAATGGGGGTGGGGAACCAGAAGATCAGATGGATAGGCAATTGGCTCCAGGACTGGACACAGAGGGTCCTGGTTGGCGGGATAGTCTCATCCCCAAGGACGGTCACTAGTGGGGTCCCTCAGGGATCAGTCCTTGGGCCCCTCCTGTTCAACGCCTACATCTCTGACATAAGAAAGGGTATCAGGAGTGAGATGAGTCTCTTTGTGGATGACTCAAAACTGGGGGCGGTGGTGGATGGGGAGGAGGAAAGGGTGGCCCTGCAGGGGGATCAGGAGGCTCTGGAAAGGTGGTCTAGAAAGTGGAAGCTGAGGTTCAATGCAGGGAAATGCAAGGTACTGCACCTGGGAGCCAGAAACCCGGGTCAAGTGTACACCCTGGGGGGAAGGGGATGCTACATGTCTCGATGGCTGAGAGGGACCTGGGGGTGTTGGTGGATGTCAAGATGAACAACTCGGAGACTTGTAGGAGGGCAGCGGCCAAGGCCAACAGGATGCTGGGAAGCATCACTAGGGGGATCACCTCCAGAAGGAGTGAAGTGATGCTCCTTTGTATAACTGCTTGGTGAGGCCGCACCTCAGTACTGCGTGCAGTTTTGAGGTCACACTTAGAGGACACTGAGCGCCTGGAGAGGGTCAGAGGAGGGCAACCAAAATGATTTGGGGCTTGGGGGACAGGACCTATGGGGAGAGGCTCAAGAGCTAAATATGTACACATTGGAAGAGAGAAGGGACCGGGGGACATGATAGAGGTCTTCAGGTACATGAAGGGGTAAATAGGGGAGGAGCAGTCAGGGTGCTCCGAAGGGAAGGAGGGGGCAACTAGAGGGCATGGGTGGAAGCTGGGGGAGATTCAGGGGAGAGAGGAGGAGGTGCTACTTCACTGAGAGAGGGTGGTGGAGCCATGGAATGTGCTGCCCAGGGGCTGATGGAGGGTTCAAGAGGGGTGGGACAGGTACAGGGGAAGGGTTCTGGAAGCAAAGTCCAGTGCAGCGAGAATATCTGGGACTGGGAAGGGAGAAGCCAGAGAGGGCGAGAGGGGGAAGCAAGGTCAGCTCCCAGGGTGGGGGCTGACCAAACGAGCAGACACGAAAGACCATTAGGCCTATTCTGCTGACATTTTAGTATGTTAGTATGAAAAGCCATTGATCACACAGGATCAGTGGCCACATACAATGTATAAGGTCTATGGGAAGACTGGATGGGCCTAGTGGTCCTTATCTGCCAACAATTTCTATGTTTCCATCATTTTTTAAGCACTTGTGTCCATTTTGGCACACTTGTGCCAGGAGCCAGTAAATACTGGAAGTGATTCAGCTTGGGTTCCTGACCCAGGGTGTCACTGAACCCACTCAAAAGGGGGCAATCTTGGAACTGGTGCTCACGAATGGAGAGCATGTACAGGATATAACACTCAGGGAGCCACTTGGTGGAAGTGATCATCGCTCAGTGTGGCTTAGACTGAACATGGAGAGGGGAAAGTGTCACCACTAAGACTAAAATCCTGGACTTTAAGAGGGTGGACTTTGGGGAAATGGAGGAAGTGCTAAAAACACATCTAGCAAAAGTTACTGCAACTATGGAGATGGGCCAAAAACGGACTATTATTAATTATTTATTTTTTACATTTACATTTTTTTGTAGGTTTTTCTCCCAGTTTTTCCCTTGTTCACCCGCACGTCCCTGGTGCAAGCATGCACGTGTGTAGGCACACGCATGCTGCGCCCTATGGAATGCCCCACCTTACCATTTGTCTGTACCCACCTGCTCCACCACCAGACCTCCACCAGGTGGCGGTAGGACTACAGGAGGGCGATCTCCCATCCCTGGAGAGGAGAGCCACTAGGCTCGATCCTGTTCCATCCCCGGCACCCAGATGACTCAAGGTCATTCCCAAATCCAGATCACTGGAATAGTGTGAGGTGTAGCATCCAGCGCCTCAATCCTCAAGAGCCACTGGGCCAGTACAAAAAATGGACTATTATCAAGGAAGGAGTAGGGGCTGCAACAAAGGAGTGTGCTAGGTACAAAAGGAAGAACTCCAAAATCAAAGCACCCGGCTGGTTCAGCTCTGAGGTAGCCCAGGCAGTGAGGAACAACAGGCTGCCCCACAAGAAATTCAAGGAGACCAGGAAGGAAGTGGACAGAAAAATATACCTAGGACAGGCGAGGGAGGCAGGAAAGGCAGTTTGGAGTGCAAAGGCTCAGAAGGGATTGCAACTAGTGGAAGGTATGGGGGGGGGACTTTCTTCTGCTACGTAAGCAAGAAAAGAGACATGAAAGATGAGATAGTCAGACTGTAACAAGGAGAAGGGAGGGTGGGTGGAGTAGAATAGAAAGAAAACAAAATTAATGAACAAATACTTCTGCTTTGTCTTCACGAAGGAGAAAGACGGACCAGTGCCGACAGGGGGGAAAAGGGGGCCAGAAGCGGGAAGGGGACAGATGGAGCAATAGAAAAGGAAGGAGTGAAGAAAGGAACATTAGCTCTGAGAACAGACAAATTACCAGGCCTGGATGGAGTACACCCCAGGGTGCTAAAGGAACTGGCAGAGGAGCTTGCAGAATCACTGACGGACCTGTTCAGGTAATCGCTGGAGTCAGGCATGGTACCACAGGACTGGAGAACGGCACATGCGGTGCCCCTTCAATAGAGTGGTCCCAGGGCGACCCAGGGAACTAAAGACCAGTCAAACTTCGAGAGCGTGCAAGCTTATGGAAACCATAATGAAAGAAAGATCGACAGAGCAGCTAGAGGAAAATGGCCTTCAGGATGCAATGCAGCTTGGTTTTATGAGAGGGAGGTCTTATCAAACAAATCTGATCGACTTCTTTGACTAGGTAACCAAAATGATAGACAGAGGCCAAGCAGTGGACATCCTATACAAGGATTTCGGCAAGGCCTTTGACTCTGTACCACAAAAGAGGCTGGTCAGGAAATTGTAGGAGCAAAGTTTGTTGGATGGGTGGAAAATTGGCTACGGAACAAGTCCCAAAAGATGATCACTGGATGAGAGTTGTCTAGCACCGGAGAGGTCACAAGTGGTGTCCCACAGGGCTCGATGCTAGGGCCAGTGCTGTTCATTGTTTTTATTAATGATATTGGGGACGGCGTCAAGGGCAAAATGAGTCTGTTTGCAGACAACACTAACCTCTGTGAGGGTGTGGACTCAACAGAGGGGATACTGGACCTTAAGGAGGTCTTAAGAAAACTTGAAAGGTGGTCAGGGATCTGCAGCTAGGCTTCAACGCTAAGAAGTGCAAGGTCATACACGCTGGAGCCAGAAAAAAAAAAAAAAGGGACAGGGTACACCTTGGAGAGGTCCGGGTAACTTCCACAGTGGAAGTGAAAGATCTGGGAGTGTCGATATCTAGCAACTTAGAGCACTCTGCACAGTGCAAGAAGGCAGTGGCATGCGCAAACAGGATGTTGGGCTGCATAGCTAGGGGGATCAGCAGTAGGTGATAGGAGGTGGTTCTGCCCTTGCACAGGCTACTGATGAGGCCGCATCTGAAGTATGTGGCGCAGTTCTGGAACCCCTTACATTAAAAAAGATATCAACCTAATGGAGACGGTCCAGAGGAGGGCTACAAAGATAACTGGGGGACAGCAGGGTAGATCATACGAGGAGAGACTGGGGTCCCCAAACATGTACTCCTTTGAGGACAGAAGGGAGAGGGACGACATGAAAGGATTCAACAGGGTAAACAAGGAAGGTCTATTCAGGGAAAGTTGTATCAAAACTACTAGTGGGCACAGCCTTAGCGGGGGTGTTTAGGAGGGAGTAGGAGACACTTCTTCACAGAATATTTTATTTTTTATTTTATTGAATTTTTTTGCCCCAGTAGGCCCACTGAGACTAGAAGTAACTTTTTCATGGGCGACTGGGGGGAGGGAATACAGATGGTAACTAACTGAAATTGAACCAGATTAAGCTGTTGGTGGTATTTTTTAGTGAATGGAGGAAGTTTGACCGGGACACCTGGGAAATACCCCTATTCTTTTCATGAAGTGTCATGGGACCTTTAACGTCCACCATAACAGGCAGAAGGGACCTCAGTTTAACGTCTCATCCAAAAGACGGCACCTCAGGAGTACAGCACCCCCCTCATGCTGCACTACAGTGTCAGTATTGGGATTTAACCCAAGTGCCTCATGTGGGGATAGAACCCACAGCCTTCTGATCTTCTGGCCTCAGAGGCGAGTGTGCAACCTGATAATCCAGTGACACAGAATGGGTGGTGACCAAATGGAACGCACTGCCAGAAGAAGGTGATCACAGCAAGGACAGTGGGTAGCAGAGGAGCTGGGATAGATATTGGAAGTGTCAAAGATCAGCGGAGGGAGAAAGATAGGGTCTAAAATAGTCGGGGATGGGAGAGCAGAGACATCAGCCTAAGCAAAGCTGAAATTCACACACAACAAGCAGACTTGCTACGTCAAATATTTGCACACTTTATTTTTATTTTTTTTTTTTTGCTTTCAGCTGTTTGGCCCCAACTGCCACCTGCTCTTGCCATCGAGCCCCCTGCCAGGCTCCAATCTTGTTTGCCCCCTTCCCCCCATCGTCTTGGCTAGTGGGGATACGCATAGTGCAAGACCAGAGGACCGCGGGGGCCGTCACTCTCAGCGGCCATGCACGTTTTTTTTTTTCCCCCCATTTTTCTCCTGTGGTTATGCCCTCCACCCCAGCTGTCCAGCAAAGCCTCTGGCAGCCCTGGACGCAGTAGCACACACTGGGCATGCACCACCACTCATGAGTGAACAAGCTCCCAGCTCACCATGAGGGGCCGCTACTGTGCCAGGGGCAGGCTGTCTCCCTCACTGGCTGGCTCGCACTCCGCCGCATGGTCGCCAGACCCATCCAGACCTAAACTCTATCTCGAGCCTGAATCACCAGTGTGAAAACACAAAGCGCTACCACTGAGCCATCGGGTGGCCTACTTGCATCAATTTCTATAAGAAAATACCACAAACTCCTCTGAACGAGATGCAACCATGAAAAAATGCAATAACAGAGTCAAAATGTGGCAATGATACACAAGAGGAGAAACATTTGTCAAAAAAAATAACTAAACCTCAGAAAGGCCAACAATCCTTGGAGGTGTACAGAAACTCACTGTATGAGCAAACGAAACCCTGAGCAAGCCTATGCTAACGAAAGAACCTGAGCAGATGACACACAGCAGGGAAGGAAAACTGTCCTGAAAGAGAAACTTTGCTAACAAGGCTTACCTAGACACCAGGCTAAAGTCAGACCATGAAACAAAACCTCAACACTTTTCTGACATCCTCTGAGGAATCAGGCAGCATGGAAAGACAGACAGATTCCAAGAGGAATTTGAGGTTAAAACAGAAATCAATCGAGCAAATAAACAAGCACATTTTAAATTTAGAAATTCTGTCTGTAGAAACAGTCATGGGACTAATGTATAATTAATATATTGCACTTTAATTAAAAGGTGGACTAAATCTGCAGCTTGCCATAGACTGACAAAGCGTGTATACTGTCACGTGAAACTTGGTCTACAAGGGGGGATTCTTCTCCTGTCTGCCTGCAACAACCAGTGTTTGTTGTTTTTCAATAAATGCGATTCCCTTTTAAGCAGTGGTTTGAGGAATCTTTGTGAACAACAATAGCATCTACTAGCAACTGACTGCCTGGTTTTCTGTCCTGTATCTGTGATTTCCACAGGAACACCCGTACCCCTTGATGCCATCTTTTCCTGCTGAGTGAAAAGCAAACAGTAGTCTCTGCTGAAATGTTACCACAGTGGGGAAAAAGTAACAATAATAAACATTTCAAAGAAAGCCTTCAAGCAGGAGAGCTCTTAGCTATGCTGACTGTCCCTATGACCAACACAAAAAGAATGAAGATTCAAAGCCAACAGCCATGGAATGGGGAAGAGCAGGGTTCTATGATGATGTCACAGCTAGGAGTGTATTGGTCGCTAGTGGGTGAGCATATGTAAGTCAACAGTAAATGAATGCCCTGTGACACAGAAATGCCTTCTCAATTTTAAAGGAGTACTATATCGCTATATCTTGGAAATTTTGTTTCCTTGTCAAGAGTCAACTTTTTCTGTAGCTGTTAGGGATAGACATGTTTTTGCTTATTTTCACTGTTCACACTTCTCCTCTCTAACTATCCTGGGAGAGTCCATTTTGTGGTTGCTGAAAGCTCACTGTCCCCGAGAGCTGCATTAGCATATGAAAACATAATGTGTCAGCACCCTCTAGACTTCAGTATGTCTGTCTACTAATTGGAAGTTTAACAAACGTTGTAACAAGGTGCAAAATACCACATTTACCCTCAAATAACTTTGAAAACTGCTTAGAAACATAGAAACATAGAATTTGACGGCAGATAAGGACCGCTTGGCCCACCCAGTCTGCCCATTTCCCTACCTACTGGATAAGCTGCAGATCCTAGTTAACCAGCAGCCTACTTCTTCCTACCCCCAACCCCCAGAATTGCCTTATGACTATCCCATGCATGCTTGAATTCCACCACTGATTTTGACTCCACAACCTCCTCCGGAAGGCCATTCCATGCATCCACAACCCTCTCTGTGAAAAAATACTTCCTTAAATTACCTCTGAGCCGCCCCCCCTCTATCTTCAAATTGTGCCCTCTTGTTCTTGCACACCTCTTTTTTTGAAAGATGCTACCCTCTTAGACTTTGTTGATTCCCTTGAGGTACTTGAAAGTTTCTATCATGTCCCCCCCCTCGGAGTTATTTTTTTTCCTTTTACGCTTCTTTCAATTGTTGTATTTCCTGAGAATTTTGCATGTTGGTTGTACTTGCAGCATACAGATACGTGGTGTAAATGGGTGCTATGACATCAACTCAGTGGTAATGAAGATCTCAGGAACACGAGATTTCAACAATCAGAAAATTAAGTCACCCTGGATAGTTACGAGGGACTACTAGTAAAAGAAACTAAAGCAACATTTTTTCCCCTCCAAACAGCTACAGGAACAGAGCTTAAAGGAGAAGACTCCTGTATATTTATGATTTGGATATGTCTGATGCATTTATTATACATTACATCAAGTACTGTACATATGTCAATAAGAGATCAGCCATTTCTTCTGTTGCAACACATATCTAGAGTTTGAGGCTCTGACACAAGGTAGTAAAATGTCAAGCAAGCCTCCATTTACATGCAAATGAGTCACCTGTAATACAGCCCCTCCCATTCCTTGATGTCACTGCAGCAACAGTGCATAACAAAACATAAGGGTATCGATGCTGTCTATCCTGATTTTAGTTTAAGTTTCCAATGGCTTAAGACAGTTCTGTCATGCAACTCACACAGGGAGTGGTATTTGTAGCCTTAATACTGCATGTGTAGAGCAAATAATACATCTACTAGTATTGCATTCACAGGAAATAAAAGCTGTTCCTGTGTACTGCTCATTTCTGTCTGTGATACAGTTGTAACATGTTGTGGAAAGCAGTAGACTGAATCAGTTAATCAACCAACCAATCAATCAGTCGAGCAGTCAATCAGTCACTCTGTAGTGAACCAGGTGAACACCCTTGAGAGGATTCATTTACAAGGTAGGCTTAAGCAGTTTCCCAAAGGATCACACAAGACTGAATTCTTCCTTTGCACAAATTATACACTCCCCTTTCAGCAGCCTGAAAGTGGAGAGCTAGATCACTTACTTTATAAAGTGTATTGTTTTAATTTCAAATGCTCCTTACATCTGGGTTCTGACTGGAAATACCAAGACACAGAATGCATATGACATGGGAGGAATGAGCTAAGCAAATACAGAGTACTACAAACACTGAGACTGATTAGTTTCTTTACCTACAACAGCTGAAGTGTAGCATCTGATTTATGAGGGACATCCTACTTCAAATGCTGGCATTACAAGGGGGGGGGGTGCCACAGCTTGTTTTCAGTACCTTCAAAGTGAAGTGCTGTAGCTCTCACATCACTGCTAATGATTTATAATGGGAATGGGGGCACTGTTAAAGTCATGGACCTGAGGGGCCATCACAGTTCCCAAGGAGGTTAGGGGAACTTGTTAAGGGTTAGAGAATAAGGGACTTTAGTATGATTTGAACCAGAGTTTCCCAGTTCTTGTGCCTGTGCTTTAACCACTAGATTACTCTTCGTCCATATGCTGCAAGCAGATGTCCTGGTAACCTATTCCTTGTTATAGCTGAACTCTTTGTTGCCTTACATCAGCCATCCAATCACTGACTGCCTAGTTACAAAGGGAAAGGGGCATTTTTGCAAGATTGTGTCTCACTGCTGGTGTCAATCAAAACAGAGACTGCTAACACACACAGAACATAATAAAACAGCTTTATAATGCCACTTCAGACTCTTGCTGTACCCAGAGTCATTTATTGGGTAAACTGTTTTTGCTAACAGAAACATTAACACAGCTCATACAGGCACTTCCTTATAGACATACTGTATATACAAGTCGAATCAGTGCTGAATCACACTCATATGGTCCTAGTCCCTATTAGACCTGCACTTCAGGATGTGCACAACACTTAAAAAGAGTTCCCCAATTACTCAAGTGGGGGACCAAACATTGTGGGTTCTGCTTACTGGTGGAACAGCATTTAGTGCAGCACCATTATCTGTTGCTCTGATGACATCATTCTCCAGCAGCATTGATGGTAAAATGGAGGATAAACACATTGATAACTTCTGGGGGCTGTATATTTTTATTTATAATCTAGATTTGGACAGCAATAGGACTGCTGGCAACTACGGGAGGAACACAACAGTTACATAAGGAGTTGGGAAAATATGGGTATGAAACTATGGGAGACGTCCCCTTTAAGGGTGACAAGTAAACAGAATGTAGGATAGGAGAAGGTGTAGTGCTCCATCAATCTATTTAGGGTTCACTCAATACAGTCATATTTCTGGGAAAGTCATTAATTGGTTTACATGCTATTTATCAAACACTGTTCACCTAACAGTAGTTAGAAATCTTTTTCAGAGTTTAGAAACACAGAATGTGGGATATCCCAGGGCTCCATCTTGGGTCCCCTGCTTTCCCGGTTTATAAATAGACTGCAGAGGACTTGTCCTGCTATTGAGATTCTGATCCTCTGCGCTGATGATGCAGTTATTTATAAACATGGAGGAGAACAGGATGCCCAGAATATCGCGATCCAGAGGGATTTTGATCGCTTTCCAAATTGGTTTCTTCAAAATAAATTATTCTTCAATGTAAAAAAAAAAAAAGCTATGATTTTCTCTGGACCACAAAAAAAAGTTAAGGAATTTCCCATTAGGGCTAAGAGTTGTGGACTAGTCTGCTCTTCGGCTGCTGGGGAAGTGCTTGTATTAAAAAAAATCAGAACTTAGCACAATTCCATTTGTCAGTTATTAACTAATCTGCCATTTAAAACCAACACCAGAATCCTTACGATACCATGGATTGTCTCCCTTCGGAGGCTTATATATCAAAAAAGCTGTTAGCTAGCTACTGTATATTTATTCATAAGGTAGCACTAGGCACCTTTTCTCAACATTACTGAGCTCTTCTCTACAACTAACAAAAGCAAGGTTACCCACTCAGTAGAGTTGCAATCTATTTGTTTCATTTAGGCACACACACCCAGCATGTCCAGAGGGCATATTCCTTTCAAACTATTCATTTATGTAAGTCTCCCTCTTTTCTGTTACCAAGAGTAATTCAATCCCCTCTTTCTAGCACAATTTAACTTAACTTTGCACACTAATGTAGGCAAGCGCTTGTACTGTGGAATTAATTATTGTTATGTATGTAGTGAAATTACGATTTCCTCAGTTCTGAATTCTGCAATTTTTTTTTAAAAACGTTTCTTTATTGTTTTCATAATCAAAAGATAAGAGACAGATCACACATGAATATCAAACATTACAAAGATACTTGTAACATTTGGGGTGTCCCACATGTGAATTTATATACCATTATATGTAGGCCCACCCGTCACCAGCATTCCGAAAGTTGCTAATGAAGTTTCAGAAAGTCCAAAATAGTCCAAATATATGGGATGCCTACACAGAGGCGGGCAAAGAAATGGTGAAGTAACCTGCAAATATCGAACAAATGTCCTATTCACAGAGTTCTAATTATGTAGATACAGATGCAGATATACCTTGCAAGACAATCCCAACCACAACAAAATATCAACCATTATTTGTAATAGCATTCCTAACATAGCAATAAATAGTAGTCTTTGAATGATTTATATGTGATAGAGGAGCAAATAAATAAAGGAGCAGAGTGAAGAGAAAAGGAAAGGAGGAAAAAAGAGAAGTACGGCAACAGAAGGCAGTGTATGAAAGTACGGGAGCCCTACCCTATGGCACAAAGTCTAAACAATGCGACAGTTGATAAAGTACCCATTTTCTCCATCAAATCTCAAATTGGGGTAGTTTGTCCGTGTATGTATGTCATGCATTCTACATTATAGATATATATATCATTATGATTCTCCAGCCCGGCAGCATAGGAATTTTAGGAGTGTACCATAGCCATGTGATAGCTTTTTTAATGGCTATTGCGGAGATAAATAGTAATCACAGAATTGTGTGGTCTAAAATGGTACCTTCTAATGGAACTGCTTACAGAAAGAGGGAAGAGGTAATTTCCCCAGGGCAATCAAATATGGCTTCCAGATCTTGTATAAAAGCCTGCCAAAATGGCTGAAGATGCAGACAGGCCTAAAAGGTATGGGATGTGTTTGCCGAAAACGGACCCCATCCCCTTCAGCATGCAGTCAGTCCCCCTTCTGCAACCTTAGCCACTGTATAAAGTGATCTAAAAAATATGTAGCGGCATTTCCAGGAGAACTCCCTCCAGTAGGTAGAGGTCAGTCGGTAAGCAAAAATAGCAAATTTGATTCAGGTTTCCACTGTGTGAGTGGTATCCAGTTCTGAACTCCACCTCTGTAGAGCTGACAGTGTGGAGTCTCTGGAAGCTTCCTGGTTTGCCTTCTAGGCATGACCAACGATCTGGGTTCCAGGTATTGTCTTGTAAGTAGGAGATGAGAAGCTGCATAAGTTTGGGAATTTCAGATGGCGTAGTGTCTTATTTTTGTACGTCAGATCTGGTCGCCTGTGAAAATGGTCGTTTTATTGCTCAGTAAGATAACCAGTTGAATTAATGAAATGAAATGAAATGCTTGTACATTATTTATTCCACATAAAACCCTTTAGGCAGACCCTATTTACAAAGGGTTTAGGGTCCTCAACAACAAAAACATCAGGTACAGAGGTTTGGAGAGTACACAATACAATTCAAGGCACTGGGTCAGGTGACTGTTGAAAGTAACAGGTGGTGAGAGCTGAAATCATGTCCCGATCTGTTGTTTAAGAACCTTTTATGATTTATAAACTATAATATATTGAAAGATTAAAAAGTTTGTGGGGGTGTGTGGCCAGCAGCTGACAGGACTAAGGCGCTCCTTTTGCAGCTCTCTACTCACATTCTTTAAAACTAATTAAAATTAGACTTTTTTGGATTTATTGAACCTAATTCCTTATCTTGTTCAGCAGCAGTGACCATCTGGCTATTAAAGACAAACTTTGCAGAGGTTATATCATGGGGAGAATGAAGCATGATCCTCTGAAAGATTCGGGGAAGGGCAGGGGCCCTGCAACCTTATCGACCATAGCCAAAGGTGGTGTGGCATTGCACTAACACTCTGGGAATTTGGAGGCCACCATCCCATCCACCCTATTCTCGAAGCAGTACAACAGCTCGACACAAAGGTTGATACTGTTCAACAATCGCCTGACCCACATAGAAATTAAGGTCACTACATTGGAAACCAACCACAAAGTTATTACTGACACAGTGACTAAGTCTGCTACAATAGTAGATGGAGTGCCGACAGAAAATAAAGCTGCTTCGGACACGGTTAGAATATCTGGAGAATGGGGCACGGGCATCTAATCTCAGATTTCTGGGGATTCCTGAAGGCCTAGAGGGAACAGAGTCACTTCAGTATATACAAACTTTACTCTCTGAATTATTCCAACTGCAAACAGATTCCCTTCGCCATCGGGCCTACAGAATTACACCCCGGCGTAAACCCAACAATCCGGACTTACCACGCAATTTTCTGGTCTCCACCTTGGGGGTTCATGTCCAAGATCTGCTTCTTCAAAAGACAAAAAATGCTGTTCCACTGTGTCTCCCTGAGGGGACCACTATACATTGTTTTCCGGATCTCAGCTATACTATGTGGATCTGACACCATGGTTTTGATGCTGTACGTGCTAGACTCCATGGGCTGGGAATAAATTATGCCCTCCAGCTCCTGGATCATCTCAAGACAATTTATGCCAGTAAAGTGTTTCTATACAATGATCCTGCAGATGTAGGTCTCAAGATAGAGGCCATTCGTATGGATTTTGCCACCCAACCACCTAAACCAGACCCCAGAGAGGGCACGTCTGAGACCTGAAACTCTGCTCAGTATTGGTCTCTATTGTAGCTGGGCAAGCCAGAGCAGGCTCAAGCCCGGCTCAGCGTGGCTCTACCTCTGTCAGAAATTGAGAGCCAAGGTCAAGCAGAGCCAGTTATGGTCAAAGTAAGCATTGTCATCGCCTGACCAGATATTATAGTGTTTGAAATGTTCAATTCCTATGCAGAAAACAACCTGTAGCAGCCAGGGCTCAGATCGTGTTTTGGCTCACAGAGTCAAGCCAGACCCGTGGCTCGGCTCTGGCTTAGCTCTAATTAAAAAAATTCTGACTTGCCCACCTCTATTCTCTATATCTTCTTCCTCAGTGTTTAGGGTAAATTTGTTCATTGGACCCTTGAAAGACATTTACTCTGCACTGTTTGTTGTGTTTACTGCAGGGTAATTTGACCTTTACAGCTACAACGGACAGTTACTGTGGCTTCCCGCTCTACCAGTTCTTGTGTGGAGCTGTAACGCAGTTTTTTTTTTCTTTAGTTTTGACTTCTTAGTTTAGCAATTTCTTATATTAAAAGCCCTAGTTTTAATACAGTTTGTTACCTTATAATAACATATATATATATATATTTTTTAGAAAGCATGTGATGAGTAGGAACCGTTATAGTTTGCTTCTGTAAATTATGAGAGGTGTTGATTCTCTTGTGTATCATTTTGGCATGGACTCCAGGCCTAACTCTTTGATACTGGCCCATCTATATAGAAGGGTTCTCTTGCACTAATCGCACAAACAGTTTTGTTTGATCGTCCATGGTCTTGCTGCAATGGCTATTTTGGTACTCATATAGCCATTTTTGGGACATTTTTCTAACCCCCAAAGTGCTGACACTGACAGACGGGATAAGTATTACGTATCATAATTTTTTCTGTATTGCAGCCTATACCTGGAATCAAGCACTTGAATATGTAAGTGCATGAGAAAATTAATAAACAAAGTTTAAAAGAAGTCTGTATGCGCTATGCACTAAGCATAACGAGTTGTATTTTTATGCATGATCTGAGAGGAATACAATAAAAAACAGTGGCAACAAGATCGTACAAAACAATGGTAATACAACAAGACAGAGTAATGTGGTAACAGTTGACAAAATTCACACAACAAACGCAAAGCACGATAAGCATAGCAGCAACTGGGGTATAACCAAGACTACACTAGATACAATAAATAGCAAATGTGGTAGAAACCTCCGTCTTAACTCATTTTATCTTGTGCGGCCATTTTGGGTCGGGTTAAGCAATGGATGGTTCCAACGCATATAGCACTACTGGTAAGAATGGAGGTAGGGGACATCAGCAGTGAAAACATTTATGGTGGGGTGCCCCCCACCCTTTCACCTTGAGCCCGCTCCTTTTGCAACACCCCCATGTTTCTGTATTTTTAAAGCGGAGCCCTGGTCCCAATATTGTTACAACTGCCACATCTGGGGAGAATTAACGGAGGAAAACAGTAAAGGAAACGTGTCCCAGAGCTCCAAGGAATCCTGTGTAAAGAACAGAAAAAGTAAAATGACTCAGAAAAAGAAATGGGAAGAAAAAAACAAAGCTCAAAGATGAGGACCATATGAATCATGCTTGTGTTGTGCGATAAATGCCCCTATCTGTTACAATTTTTCTGGGATAAACCCTGATGTATGGTGTGATACGATTTCATTTCATAAATGGTAGCAATAGTAAAGATACTTAAGTACACAACAAGAAGAACCTATGAAAATGCAGCTGATAGGGAGCACACGCATTCCAGTAATTCCAATATCTGAAAACATAACAGGCAAAGGCAAGCTGACCTATTCTTGTGGCACATCTGTGAACAGGTCTGATCCCGTGGCTCTCAATTGTTAAGTTGCTGTGTGAATATTGGAAGTGGTCAGCTAGCACACCTGGAGATCATGATCGAAGAAATTCGTCCAGAAAGCCCAGGAGAAAATAGTATTTTCCAGCTGGGGGTAGCCAGACCAAGCCAGTGTACAGCAGGCAGTGGTGGGTGAGCTGGGAGTCAGGAGGAGTGGCCAGGGCAATGTGACAGATCCTGTTCTGATTTACATAGAAATAGAGTATTTTATGCAATAAAATAACTGCATGTTTTCTGAAAACATTTGCTGCCATTTCTTAACCCAGTTCCACGGATTTCTGCCAGACCTACAAAACCACGCTTGCAACGTAAATAAAGCTTTTACAAGTCCAAATCCTGCCAGCAATCCATTACAAGCTTTTACTAGACACAGGAACAACACTCAGTGCTTCCATGTTTCACAGGAAATGAGAAGGCACAGTGGGGCCACCCCCACCTCATAATAAAAGAATTACATACTGTGTCATTTGCTTATCTGCAAGTAGAATCCCCTTCTAATGTAAAGCCCAGCTATACAGAACTGATTAAAACATTCCACATTTTGTCCATTTTATTTCTGGCCTTGGGCCAAGAGGAGAAAACCTAACAATAGTGTGGGCTGACAAAAAGCTTAACCTTACAAAAGCATTAATTCTTTCTGTCCTTTTATAAGTTCATCTTTTCCTGGTCCATAAACTTTTTTTTTGTTGTTGTTGTTTTACCTAAGGAGCGCAGCCTATTTGTGCTAATTAATAAACTTTCTCCAGACCACACATCACTGGTTTCATTAAGCCTATAGCAGTTTTCCCCCTTACTGCAAATAAAAATCCATATTCCAGTTGTTAAGGTGAGCTAGAACTGCCACCCTCAATCAACTCAAAATGCAGCTGCTAAAAACAGTTTGTTTTGCAGGATCTCCACCTTTCCTGGTGGGAATGAGTCACAAGTATATGAAAGCAATATGCTACAGTAGCTACCAAAACTGTTGTTAAAGGTTTATATTCAGCAACACACGTTGTTTATGTGTCTAACTCAATTACTAAACAGATGATTTGTAGGTTCCTTGCCTGTTCCAAAATACAAAAGCCTCAGTCAAATCAACAAAAATGGGCAGAATTCATTCTCAGTCGCAAACAGTGTTTCAGCAATAATGCACAACAAAGTGTGTGTTGTGCTGGGATAACATCATGCCTCAGGTGGTTGGGCATGAGGCTGCAGGCCGAGAGTGTCCAACACCCAAGAAGTGACATTATCCCAGCATGACACATAGACACATAGAAACACAGAATTTGACTGCAGATAAGGACCGCTTGGATCACCTCGTCTGCCCATTTCCCTACCTAATGGATAAGCTGCAGATCCTAGTTAACCAACAGCCTACTTCCTCCTACCCCCCACTAGAATTGCCTTATGTCTGTCCCATGCATTCTTGAATTCCCCCACTGTTTTTGACTCTACGACCTCCTCAGGAAGGTTGTTCCATGTATCCAAAACCCTCTCTGTGAAGAAATACTTCCTCACATTACCTCTGAGCCGTCCCCCATCTATCTTCAAATTGTGCCCCCTTGTTCTTGCACATCTCTTTTTCTGAAAGATGCTACCTCTTGGACTTTGTTGATTCCCTTGAGATATTTGAAAGTTTCTATCATCTCTCCCCTCTCCCTCCTTTCCTTGAGGCTATACATCTTTAGTTACTTTAGTCTTTCTTCATATGTCTTCTGATGCAGACCCTGCATCATTTTGGTTGCCCTCCTCTGGACAGCCTCCACCCTGTCTATGTCTTTGCAGAGATGGGGTCTCCAGAACCGTACACAGTACTCCAGATGTGGTCTTACCAACTGTCTGTACAGAGGGCCAACAACGTCCTGTTTTCTACTGGTGATGCCTCTCCCTATGCATCCCAGTATCCCCCCAGCCCTCCTTACTGCCTTCTCACATTGCTGGCCCACCTTTAGGTCATCTGATATGACCACCCCCAGGTCCCTTTCCATTTTTGTTGTTGTTGTCAGTATCTCACCCCCATTGTGTACTTTTCCCCTGGGTTTTTGTTTCCCAGGTGCATTACTTTGCACTTCTTTGCTTTGAATCTATGCTGCCATACATTTGACCATTCCTCCAACCTTGCCAAGTCCCTCCTCCTCCTCCTCCTCCTCCTCCTCTTCTTCTTCTTCTTCTCTTTATTTATTCAGGCGAACATCATTGAGCAAGGCTTATTTACAAGATGGACCTGATAAGGTCAAGGTTCAATAGTTGATACACAACAGATACATCATACACTTATATAAGACAGTTATACATACAGGGGAAATAACGTTTATAAACACAGTGATGTACAGTAAATTCACATGATAAAAAACAGTTTACAGGAAGTTAAGCTAATATTTACAGTATGTACAGTATATACATATCCCAGTGGGGGGCATGGCAGACACTCAACATAATGTAATACTAGGATGGTGAAGGTATTACTGGGTGCCATAAGATGGGGTGTCTATCTGGAAGGAATATGCCATACATGGTTTGGAAGGAGATTTGTGAGATGACAATGCTAGCTCTAGTGGTAGCAATTGCATTTCTCTTTGAAGAAGACTGTACAATGCTGTTTAAAGGATGCAAATGGAATGATATTGGACAGTTTAGGGATTTTTGTAGGGTGTTCCATGCTATAACTAGAGAATAGCTGATTGCTGCCCTCCCTAGCCTGGTGTTGAATTTGGGCAATTTGAGCAGGATGATGTTGTTGCTTCTTAGGGCATAGGAGCTAAGAGAGGTCTGGGTGAAGCAGTCCAGGATATAGTTTGGAAGTTTTTTTGACAACGCTCTGTAAATCCATAGTGCTGCATTTCTGTTCCTTCTGAGGTGAAGGGAAACCCACCCAACTGCAGCATCCTTTCCACCCCACCTTCTGTATCAACCCTGTTGCAGATCTTTGTGTCATCTGCAAAGAGACATACTTTCCCTTCCAGTCCCTCTGCAATGTCAGTTATAAAGACATTAAAAAGGACCCACACCCTGGAGTGTATTACTGCTATTTTACAATGGCTCATTATAGTAAAAAATACTGAAAAGATGACAAATAGAAAAAATAATGCAGTTTTGCAGTATTTTGGGACTGTGGAAGCACAAACTTGTTTAAAAAAAGTTCCTGTTTCTTTTCTTTGTCCACTAAGTACTGCTGTAGGTTCCTTCTTTAGCCTGTCTTCCTTAGTAGGTCATCTTCTGCCTCTGCCCCCCATGCAGCTCTCTACATCCCTCTGGTCTGAGTGTTTCATCCCAATCCCACTGTCTACCATGGCTATGAGAAGAAAAAAACAAACAAAAAAACATTTTTTGTGTTGTTGATGGCTAGTACTGCTGCCGACAGAGGAGCACCAGGAGTGGAGATTTGGCATGTGCACGAGACAGGTACAAAATGTGTGTGCTGCAGAGATCCTGAAGTTTTATTTATTCTTTTTAACAGGACTGGGAAACGGGGACGGGATGCAGACTAGAGAACTGGAGGCAGGGGTCTGAGTACAGTAAGGTTCCCTACTACAGTTTGTTGTACTTACTGATTGTAGCGGGAGACCGAGAAGTGACCAGTGAAGCTGCCGGTGCTGCCGTCTGGGGATAGGAGGAGGAAGGCAAACCAACGTTGGACTGACTGTGTGGGGGAACGGGACTGATAATCAATGACTGTGTGATGGTTGAAGGAAGTGTGGAACTTAAGGGAGATGAAAGAAATACATTTTTTATGACTGCGCCCCCCCCCCGAACCTAGCGACATTGGTGAACCGTGCAACTGGCAGCAGTTACGGTCTCCACTGTTCACTGAAGTCTCTGGGTTCGGGGAACAAAATGTGAATGACAATTGAATTCACTGTGTAAGGTTTCTGTGGTGGGGAGAGCAGAATGTCTCTTTCTGGGAGGGTAGTTTTGTATAGAACAGTGAGGGAGCTGGTGACACTGAAGGCAGTTTTCGAGTGAGATTGTGTGAAGTGAGTGTTGAACGGAGATCAGTGGAGTGGGCTCCGTGGACTGATTCCATTAACCAGTGGTGCAGTCATCTCTGTGCTGGGACTAAATCCAGTTATGTTATACTGGGATAACATCACGGCTCCAGTCCCAGTCTGACCAATCAGAGGACAACATTCTTTCGTTGCCATTGTACAAAGTAAGTTATGCCGACACCATTTCGCACTATATACAAAGGCATCAGTAAGGAGGAGGATTCCCTCTTCAACTTCGTCCCAATGTAAACAGAGTTTCTAGATGTTAGTGGGTTTAAACAGGGTCTGCATCTGCCAAGATACTCGCACAGTTGCAGCCATGGCGCAACACTAGTTGTTATGCAATACTGCACATCATACATAGGTGAAAACACGCAACAGGGTGTGAGCCTGCGCACAGATAAATGAATGCACTGGATGTGTTGTGAGGCATGATGCAAACCCAGGTGCCTTTAATCAACTGAGAAGTGCATATATCAGAGCACTACTGCACACCCTGAAATGTGTTATCACACTTATAAAATGGATAGGGGAAAAAACACATGGAAAACATGCAGGTGTGCAGTCATTGGGGAACAGTGCATGGTCATGTGGTGCACATTCACCAACGGTACAGTACAGCTTTTCCTACCTATATTAAAAATACTATAGATACATGCATCCTATTTAGGGTGGAAAGAAGACCATTAGTCTATCGAGTTACTCTTACCAGCTCAGTGGGAATAGCTCTTCATCTCATTTTCTTCAAAATACTTGCCTAAACTTTAAGGTCATTATGGAATCAACTGATACCACAGGCCCTGGCAGTCTATTCCAAGTGTTAATCGCTCATTCTGTGACGTACCTAGGATTTCTCGTGAAGCTTCCTCCCTTCAG
Organism: Neoceratodus forsteri; assembly: GCA_016271365.2. Taxonomy (NCBI): domain Eukaryota; kingdom Metazoa; phylum Chordata; order Ceratodontiformes; family Ceratodontidae; genus Neoceratodus; species Neoceratodus forsteri. Next base: position 1,423,633,330 of record CM028129.1, read on the forward strand.
TCATGTGGAGTGTCTCTTTGTCCTTTCATCCTTGTGCACCCTGAAGATCTACCCTTGGTCTGATGGTGTTCTCCCTTTTAGATACTGAATGCTTATGTCTCCAGAGTCTCCTCTTTTCCATGGAGAACACTCCCAGTTCTGCCACTCATATTCCCTCGGCTGCGCCTTGTGCTTTATGACCCCCGTATGGTTAGATTTCCACTCCGCCCGAGTTGGGCTATGGACAGCACTGGGGTCCGAGAGAGAAGAATATTCCCCCTCAGTGGGGTCAACCATAACATCAAACAGTGTTGACTCAGTTGGCTGCTCCAATGGAAACTACACAAGCAGACCATCAGGATCCACTGGCAGCACAACCTTCTTTGAGACCACAAGAATCATCCAGCTGGGAAGATCAGGAATGGTTCTCGACTAATGCCAACTCTTCTTCCTGAGTTTTCGCTCACCAAACAGGGACTCATCTTCAAAGAAGTTAAGAGGAAGAAGAACTTTTTTTTGGTTTGTTGCTTAAACACTTCATCATCATGAGGAGTTGGTAGATTTAGCACAAAACTCCTCCTGCCACCAACAGAAGGATCAGGACAGGAGTATCCTCACCAGCCACTTTTACCTCTTGGGTCTACTACTGCACTGCCGAAGTCCCAACAGCATATGCACTTTCACTGGTTTACCCTCTACCACTGGCTGCCGACACTCTTCAGGGACTGATGGGTGCATAGACTGAAACCAAGAGCAATGTACCATTTTTTTTGTTTTTGTTTTTTTAACCAGGAGAGAGACACACTAAGGTGAAGCTTGCTTACAGGTGCGACCTGGGAGCACAAGAAGTTAAGTGACTTGCTCCGGGTCACACAATATGCAAGTGGGTCTGTGGGATTCAAACCCAGGTTTCAAGGTTTGCAGCTTAGAGTCTTAAACCACTGCGCTATACTGCCTCCCATATTAGGACACAGGCCCAAACTGTAACTGGCATCGTGTCCATGAGTCAGAGATATCGGCAACCTACACAAACACACCTCTTAAACCCTAGCTTCTTCTTACGTCCTATGTTGAGTCTTCATGACAGAGATGGAAACCAACAGTCAGAGCATAGAAAGAGTTCCAACACCACAGCAAAATGGGCACACACACAAAAATAAAAAGCTTAAAAAGCCTGAAAACACATAGAATCCTAATTGACCAGCAGTAGCTGTGACAGAAAAGACCAATTCTTTACAATGGAAAAATAGATCTGAGTGCAAAGAAAGCAGAGTCAAAGGACCACATGGCTGGGTGGTAGGAAGAGTCTAGCTTGATGACGGTTGCAGTGACTGAGCATGCTCAGTGGAAGACTGCCTATATGTGGAAACTGAATTTAATCTAGGTAGTTAGAATTGGCAATATGCAAGTCCAGGGAGGCCAAAGAGAAGGTGCATCTGAAAATGCAACAATGTCAAGTCTTCTGGACTCTGGAGGTCTGGTAGTCATCCTCAGGGACCCCCAACCCCACCCCTCCACCCCTGTTCATCTGTAGCCCTGATTACAACTGCATCAGTACCCGACTGGGTAAGCTAATACTTTTATCCCTATGGACTAGACCCTGCTTGTCTGCCTTCCTAGGGGCACTCAGCAAGGTACTGCACCTTTGCTAGACAACAAACAGGGTAGTGTCCTCCAGAGCAGCATGAATAGGAGGGATGATCACTGAGGAGACACATTCCATCGCCAAGAAATAGCACAGATTCTTTTTTGAAGAGTCTTTTTCCTCCCAAGGAGAAATTCAAAGTTTCCTGGATCTGTCTCATCAATATCTGGAAGGTAGAGTCCCCGAAAGAACGAGCCTGTATAGCATCATATTTTCACTACCAGATGACACAGTAGCACTAGCTGAATCTTTCCACCCCAGAGGATGGAAAAGGTCAGGGTCCTTCTCTCCCCTATTTTCCACATCATCCCAGAGGTTAAGAATGTACTACTCCTCCTCCTCCTCCTCCTCTACCTCTAGGGGAGGAGGTTGAGAAGTCAGCCTTTGGAAGAGGGGCCTGAGGAGTTACAGCAGGACCATCTGGCAACACCGGAAGTGGTGGCTGAGGACTGACCTGCATCGACTGTGTGAGACTAGGCAGTAGTTTTGTTACCAAGTCAGAGAATTCTACTAAAACTGAACTCAGGAAAGCAACGATGTCCAAAGCCGTCAACAGGACTGGTCCCTTTGCCAGTATCAATGGGACTGTTCCAGTTGACAGCATCGACGATGCAGTTTTCAAAGTGGTCGAGGGCAGCTGCAGCGGTACCTTGGATACTGGATCCAAGCTTTCTGCATGGAGGGGTTCTGGCCCTGATGAGGCAGGACCTGCCTGTTTCGCTGGTATACCAGAGAAATATTTTGACTTACCACCCCCACTTAGAAAAAGGAGCTCTAGATCGTTAATGGGCAAGGAAGCAATGTCAACTCACTGGCAATGAGTGGCCTGACTCATTGTTGACCTCGACACCTCTGTCAACGACAGTGAATATTCTGGCCAGCAACACACCTCGTCGGTAACAGCAGGGTCAGACTACACAGTGACTTCAATGATCCCCGTAGATCCCCAACTCAGCCAGATGCCTTCCTTGGGGTGACGGTGAGAGGAACTAGGGGAGACCAGCAATGCCACTGGAAGTGTTCCCACCAGCACCCATCCACTTGACATGTCACTGCATGCCGGTTAAAAACTGATTTTTGCCTGCCTTGTACATGTGAAGCATTTTTCCTTTTCCTGTTGCCAATTAGGTTTTTTACCTAATTATATTAAGTATGGGGTGTAGTACGGTACTCTGCCAAAAATCTGGCCTATCAAGTGCCAACAGGCTAGAAATCTGGCAGTAGACAAGTGCCTCTTAGAGAGACAGACAATGCATGTGCGTTCTTCGCATCTGGTACAAACTGTCATCCCTCTAACCTAGGTGTAGCTCCTTCCATCTGTTTGGACACTCCTGTCCTGCCACTGGTCCCCTACAATTTCTTCCTGAACAGCACCTGACTCCCAGCAGGGTCCTGAAAACTTGCTCCCTCCTGGTGAGGTATGGACCTTCTGACCCACAAACACACTGTAGTATGCTGAGATGCTGGGGGACAAACTGGATGGAACCAGGGCAGTGGATGTGGGGGCGGCCATCACTGGGCACCCAGAAAGTGTTTACACCCCTTTTTCTTCCCTCCCCCCCGAAGACGTCGTCCTTCTACTTTTACTGTGCAGACTAATGGGGGGGGGGCGCAATGCTGTGCAGTTAATGGAGAGGGGGGACCAATGCTGCGCAGTAATCCACATCAAGGCCACCCTCATCCTGCAGAAGACTTTGCAATGGGAGCTAGAAGCCCACTATCCCAGAGTTGGAGAATGCTGCATCCACACCACTCCCCCAGGTCCGCCAGCTTGAGTGGATGAGCAGGTTTGTGCTGGAAACTCTGGTCACCTATATGGGAGTGTGATACCATCCGCTTTGCCACCAAACTAGGCAGAGACCGCATTCTGAATGATAAGACAGGAGGTGTATCCACACACAAACTGAGTAAAGGTCTTGCCATGTGGTAGAAGGAGTGGAAAAGATGAACCCCCAAGTCCCTTCGGTCATCACAATACTATTCATCTCACAGTACAGCCTAGATGTTAGAGTAACGAGCTATGAATGAGCTTGGTACATCCAGCAGCCCTGGGTTTGATTTCAACAACCTCCACTTGCATACTGTGCGACTCAGCAAGTCACTAACCGCTCCCAGATCATCCTTGAGAACAGACACTTATGCCTAATGGGCCTCAACTGGTTACCAACCCCCAAAAAAAAAAATATCAGTTAACTATGGCTCTTCTTGTTTGGACATGGTGTCACCATCAGTGAGATCGCAATACAGAAATGGCACGAAGAGTAATGGAATTGGAGAGCTCAGCCCTCAAGTAGAAATCAAGTAGACTACTGTTCCACACATTCCACTAAGTACTGCTTAGTGGAAAATATTCTAATCGGCAAAGGAAAAGATGTAACCTGGAAATACAAAAAAAAAGTAACAGTTAACTACTTTTAAACATTACCAGTACCATCAGGGAGTGTACTAGCGCTGAAACTCCAGTTTAGAAGCGATGTGCATTTAAAATTACAGTAGGCTGTTTTGCTAGTTTTTGAATCATGATGGAAATGTGGAAGGAAAAGTGTGACTCCCACAGGGACTTGAACCCAGTCCCCTATCATTACGTGCTAGTACTCTAACCCCTAAGCTATTGTCTCAGGACAGGAACCCAAGTCATCTGCACAGCAAGTGGCTCCCTCAGCTATTACTCTTTTGGCCCGGAACCTTAGAATTCTAACAGTAGGCCTGCACTGGCATGCTGGCAACCCAGTCTACATCCCACACTTGGGATGGCAGGAGAGTTAGCCCACAGGAAGGGCAACAGGGAACTCTCCTCCCCAAGGGAGGGTTGAGCTGTTTATTACTGCAGAATGCCACTAGATGGCAGCGTGGTGGTGATGCACTTGGTGGCATGCATGACCGTTTACCATTAACATCCTCCCCCGACATTGCAGACTGCTTACTCCAAATGGAAAAAGGCACAAATGACCCAGTACGCTGGATGATGGCCTCCAATCTCCCTCATGCCCCTGGACCCCTCTGTACATCAACTTGGCACCCCCCCTCCAAAAAAAAAAAAAAAAAAAAAAAAATCCTTGGCCCATAGCTGTTCTGCTCCCACAGTGACAGAAGAGGAGGAACCCCGCCTCAGAGTAAGCTGCACCTTTAGTGATGACAGAAAAATCCATGCAGCATGAAGGCGAGATCTGGGAGCAAGAGGTGAGTTCGGTAATGCAGCAGGAGCTTAAAGAAGCCTACAAGAGTGGGATTCTGGGAGGCAAGGAGCAAAATAAAATTCAGTCACTGTCTTATGCAGCTCTAAATCCTGCTAATATACTGGTGGGCTGCTTAGCTAGCTGGGATGATGTCTGTTCGAAACCAAAAAATAATGAACACATAACATCTATTTGATCACTAACAACTATCTAACCTTGGTGTAAATGTAACAAATTAGCAAAAGCTAGCCCAGTCAAGTCTCATTTTACTTTCTCTCTGTGCTGGCCCTACCAGACTGGCTGGGTTTTTGCAGCCAGATTTCCCTGTATGTAAATGGCAGAGGCTGCTTAAACAGCGAACTCGCCCCAACTGCCATGGGAATAAACTGCAGCGATTGCACAATGCTGTTTTCCTTCTTTCTCTTGAAAGGTTTTTCATATGCCATGACATGAACCAGCAAAAAGTTGGATAGCCTTTGGATTTACTACTTACTGTAAAAAATACCTTTTAGAGCACTTTGCAGGTGAACCTCTCAAAGTGCGTCATACAATTAAAGTGCTGATGGAAGTAACATTTCCCATCAGCTTTCAATCTGAACTGCCCTGGAAACGGCCAAGTGCTGACGGAGAAATTCTTGGTAGGGTAACTTGTCTGTTCCCAATGGACTATTACAGACTGACAGAGCACTTTCAACCAATCAGTGTTCCTTTCCACTGCAGGTGTTGCATTCTAATTCTGTAAAGACTGTATCATGCACAGGTGCCTTACAATTAGGCTCGTTTTGTTACAATTTTTAATTAATTTATGAGGCTTGTTTTCTAACAATTTTTTTTGTATTAATTTTTTTATGTTCCCCCTTTTTTTGCTATCTCTTTCTGTTCCCTTACCTGGTCTGCTCCCATCCAGGCAACCTCTGGGACTCCAGCCACCATCCGACTGCCCCACACTCCTAGGGACATTGCCAGTATCCCCTGCGGCTTACCCCCCCCAACCCCTGCAGCAGGGAGGTGGGGAACCCCTAACTCACCCAGCCGTCTGGATCCAGATCGGCAACTCCCCAAGCCGGTGCGACGTTGGATGGCCATCAAGCCACCCAACCAGGAAGGCATATTTTTCTCTCTCTTTTCATCCCGAGCTAAGGGCGTGCAATGACGCCGCGGAGGAGAGTGCGCACGCATCCGCTCCCTCCTGGTGTCTGCCCCCAACTCCTCCCCAGAGCACAGCGTGCATCTTGTCCCCCAGTCTCCACCAGAGGACAATCACGCCGCCTGTCATGCCCCCCCCCACCCTGGAGAGAGATCAGTCCATCAGATGCTCAATCCCTCTCCTCCCCTGTCAACCCCAATGACCCGTGCTCATTCCCGAACATTGGTCACCGGCGTGGCGCAAGGTGCAGCGACCATCGCTTCAGCCCTCAACACCACTGGGCTGGCTATGCTCACCATTGTCCCATTTTTCCTGTCTCCCCCCGGAGCGGAGAAAGGGAGTTTCAATGGCGCCAATGATGGTGCTGTGTCTGTCCTGCCTCCCCATTAGAGTGTCAGTGTGCCAACCCCCAGCCACCGACAGGGGCCAGGCAAACAAAGCCACTGATCCCCTCCCTCCCAGGAGGAGGAGAGCAGTCCTTGGAATGCCTGACCCACCCCAGCCAACCCCTCCTTTGAGCAACCTCAATTAATAGTATTTTAATACTGTCACAGAGACCACCGTTATAGTTATAAGAGTGGTCTCAGTTAAATTCTTAGAGCATCAGTATTGCATATCTTCAGTTTGCGGCTCTCACACCCTCAAAGTGCATGAAATCACTCTTACAATCATAAGAATGGTCTCTGCGGCAGTATCATATATACGCTTCACTGCTTGCCTTACGCGACAGAACTGGGGAAATGCCAGGAAATGAAGGACTAATTGTAATTTTAAACCTAAATACTTCCTTTATTTTATAATATTCCTCTAAAACACCAAAAGCTAATAACCTGTGTGAACATCTACCAACCAGCTAAATGTTGTCTTTTAAGACTTCACCATTGTTAATATAGGCTGTTCCAAGAAAAGGGGTTTGGCATAAAAGTCAGTGGATATGTTTTAGCTTTCACTACAGATGTAACTAATACTAGAGGTCAGTAGGCATGTCAGAGTACCTTAATTCAAATACTCAGCACCCCAAGATACTCAATACTTTGTATTCCCCCCCCATCCTTTTTCCATAAAGCTTCCTACCTCCTGGGTTGGTGGGTGGCTCTTCAGCCCTGTCCCCAATCTTTGTGAGTGGCATATACCCTCCGAGGTGCTGTACACTTCCCCCCACAGGACCCCCCCCCCCGGCTCCTTGCAGCAGGGTAAGGAGGGGGAGGGCAGGGGTGCCTACAAACCCAGACACCCCTGGATCAAAGTGGCAATGTGGACTAGGACGGGCAGGTCTTTACATAGCCCATCCTCCCCACTTTTCCGTTATGCTAGGTCTCACTTCCCCTGCCATGGTGCCAGTACATGTGCACAGAGGCGCACACGTTGCACACAAACATGGCTCTGCTCTTCGAGTCACTCAGGCCTGCACTATCACAGGGCCACCAACTGTGGCAGTCATAGGCCAAAACAGCTGACCACCCTGCCTTGGAGAGAGGACAGCAGTCCCTGGGATGCTCGAACCTCTCCCACCCTGCCCAGATGAAACAGTTGTTCTGATATTCTGTACTGTTCATCAATTCATTTTAGCTCAAAGGGCTACAACTTGCTTGTCAGGATTTGATTAAATCCACTGAACAACAAAACATAAGCTCAGCTACTCAACAACTGCATAACATTTGAGGAACCTACTTCATTACCTCCCAACAGATGTGACACAAAACGGGCGTTTCAGCACTTACGTCACATCGGGGGGGGGGGTTCTCAGGTTTAAATAACAGGTTACTGGGCAAGTGAAGGTTCTTCGTTACTTTATTTTTACTTGCAGATAAGCCAACTGTAACTGTTTCTGCCAATATGCTTCACCTACATAAACGGCACGCTGGCTAAAGAGGTTTCAGCCAATGTAATTATAAGCTAACTCAAAATGAGTTCACTATCGCCATACTACATTATCACTCCGTCTCCACGCCCCCTTAGCTTGTACACTTCAGAAGCCTAGCAGCAAATGCATCCGACTGACTGCTGCAGCATTTTGGCTTACGTAGATGCTGTAAGTAAGTTACTGTAACAATAGTTTTACTACTAGTAGTCAGCTCACATCCACAAACAAGCAGTCTTCCACTGAGCACATCTTCAAGCTCGTCTCCTCCTACCACCCAACAGTTGTGGTCCTCTGGATCTGCCCCACTGCTCTCGGACCTGCATACTAAAAATAGGTGTCCAAAGCAAGGCTTGCCAGGGGAGGCAGGGTGGATCTGAACTGAAAACTAGTAGTAGGAACAAAAAAAAAAAAAAAAAGTTAAGCACTTACTGAAACCGAAGATCTTCCATAATATCTTCTCCATAAGAGTACTACTTATGGGTCTAAGCCAAAGGCACCAAGGCCCCACAGAAGCAAATCTTTTGGCCGGGGGGGTTGGCAACAGTTAGTGGCTACGGCATCTGCGTTACACTGACCTTTACCTAAAAGAGGATGTGACGATTTACCCCAGCAAAGGAGTTAAACACTCCTCAATCTGGACTCAACTGTACTGTTTAGAAAACAGGTTAAGCATAGATTATGGCTACTGACAGGACTACTAACGTATGATGTGGAATTTACCTGAGTCAGAGCACCACTATGCTGTACAACTAACAGGGATATCCCTAAGGTAAGGGGGTATACCATTGGCAGGGAGGGAGGGAAAAACAGATGGCTCGGAAGAAAGGCATTTTGTTTTGTTTGTTTTTCTGCCAACAAGAAACCACAGTACCCAAAGGGAAGGAAAGCAGGAAAAAGAGAGCAGGAGAGTGAAAGCAAGGCTATGCATCCCCCTGCGATGGTCAGTCATCACAAGATCTTCTGCTGCATTAAGTACATAACTTTTCTATCTCTCCCAGAATTGATCTTCTCCTTGAAGTATTATTTATGGGTCGAATGCACCAAGCTTTTTCAATACTGAAGGAGAAGTCTACTCATTCTGAAGCTAAGAAACAGCTTCAGCCCCCAGAATGGGGGAGAACAACTGAGGGTGGGGCTGCTTTCATTCCTAAGGGACTAATGACTGACGTGATTGAAGTGGTGGCTCCTGAGGTACAGGGGCAGGAGGATCCTCTGTTAACTGCTGCTTCACCCGCAGGGTGTGCCCCCTAGTAGTGTTAACTGAGCACCTTTTGCTGGGCCAGAGGTGCTAATCACAAGACACGTAGCCAACACATCCGCCTGATACAGACAGCAGGTCAACCACTCTAGAAGCCACCACACTGGCATCACAGGACACCATCAGCTAGGTCCAGCCTGTCTCTAAGCCCTTAATGGAAATATATTTGGCTTGTCTGAGGACCTCACTATCAGGCATGGCAGATATCGGTGAGTTAATCTGCAACCACAAACGGCACAGATAAGCAGTCAAGTGGGCCTGATGAACCAGAATTGTTAGAAGAGATTGTACCGAGGTAAATGTCTTCCTCTCTAGGGCACTGAAAGTTGCAGACTCCTGCCTAAGAGTTAATCATATCTTGGGCGCCTGGGCCCTAACTGGGTCTGGATGACCTGTAGTTCCAAAGAGGGGGGGTGAGGCAATGCACCCACAGGTCCAGGGGGTGCACGATACCTTATCCAGAGATCCCAGGGATGGGTGGTGAGACACAGGGCTGCCTCCAGGCAGCGCTGGCAGCCTCCTCCATATCCCTTTGCCATGGCGGTACATCACAGATGTCAGTACTGGGAACTCCTATGAGTAAAAAACGAAGGGCTACTCCATCCTGGTGGTGCACACAGAAAAACAAAATCAAAGTGCAAAAGTCAAATGCTGGGTCAACACTTCACCCAGTGACTCTGGGCTTTGTCAAGGGCTGGATCAGTCTGTGGAAGCTGTTCGTCTCTTGTACTTGCAATAAACTTGGGTTTTAACCTGTATAAACTGGAATGCATGGCGGTCTGTGATGATTTAGCCCTGCTTTGGACTTCTGAACTACTAGAAGATCATATTCATTTTCACAAACCTGTTTTCATGATCATTCCACAAAATCACGTTTTGGGCACCATTTGATAAACTACACCTGTCTTGCTCATATCCTGGGGTAATAAAAATACTATCATGAAAATTCAGGGTCATAATTTAAGAAAACAATAACGTTGTCTGTGAACCTCTTCATTTCCCCAATCATGACAATTTCACTATTATGATCCGTGTCATTGATTTGCTAATGTTAACTGCCACGCTATCCATGCCCAACAACTGCAAGGCAAATACAAGCAAGCCACATCTGGCATTAGCCAATGCTTGTTTTTAGATGTTTGAATCTTGGAGAAGGCTTACGTGGGTAGGTCATGTATGTTACTTAAATACTGATGGTTAACTGAATATATTCGAGAACTGTAATATCTACCTTTTTGACCCAGACTGGCTATTGATTAAGTCAACCCTACTATGTCATCAAGCAGGGTAGGTGCTAGGTTAATGTAGCACCATGTAATGGGGCCCTAACCAATAAGCCAGATTTGGCCAGACCCCATTTTTTAAAAACGATCATTATAGTGGCACTTGACAGTTAACTCCTTGATGGGCAAACATCCCAACAGAGGCATGCCCTGCAGCTCTCAAAACAAGCAATCCATATCTCAGAGGTCAAAATGAAAGATCACTGGCAATAACAAAATGTACTCAGTGTTATTTTCAATTTTGAAATCTATTTGCAACATTAAAGGAAAACAGCTTTGTCTTAACAAAAAACAAAAAGAAATGCTCCCCAAATGAAAAATCCTTGAGTAGGCTGTTCATTTTTTATTTTTTTTATCATCTGTGTGGCTTAATCTTTCAACTGCTCAATCATCTGTGAAGTAAACCCCACTGGACCAGAGCAGCGCCATTTCACATTCTCAGCATAGCTCCATGTCGCTCACTTGTACCACTTTATACAGTGGAACGGTACAGAGCCACGCTGATAATGTGAAATGACACTGTGCAGCTCAGCAGTGTTTGCACATTACGGGTGACAGATCGGATGAAAGATTACGCCCCACAGCTGATTAGAAAATTATTTTATTAATGTAACAGCCTAATCACCTATGTGGCGTAATCTTTCATCCGATCTATCACCCGTAATGTAAACACTGCTGCAGCTGCACAGCGTCATTTCACATTATCAGCGCAGCCGAGTACCACTCCGTTGGACAAAGTGATGTGGAGCCATGCTGGAAACGTGACATGCTCTGGCAGGGTTTGCCTTATGGGTGACAGATCAGATTTTATTTATTTAAAATTTGATGACCAGGAAAAGCACAGAGTCGAGGCTCGTTTCCAGATGTGACCTGGGGACAGGGTAAAAACAGCACAAACAAAGGGTTACAAAAGTACAAAAAAAATGCAGAATTAAAACATAGTAAGCAATTAACTATGTTATTAGGTTCAGATCAGTCAAATATACAGTAGCAAAAACAGGAGCATGAACACATGTCAGAGCAAGATAGCAAGGGAAGCAAAACTAAGATGAGACAGCGGGCTGGAGAGAATGCAGGGTCAACAGGTCATGAGGTAAGCAGAGGACAGCAGTTACTGTTAATAGAACCTGGGAGGGGAGATGCTTAAAATGTAGGGTTGGCAGGAGAGGCAGGCTAGGGGAGGCATAGTCCAGGAAGGAGTAGTATGACAGGAGGAGGCTAGTAGAAGCGGGCGTAGCATAAGGAGAGAGGAAGGAAAATTGTCAGAGGGTAGGGGTGGCTGAGCTAAAGGGAAAAAGGGTGTGTGCAAAAGAGAAAGAGGCAAGAAGTATGGGATGGATTAGCGATCCCAGAGAAGTGGGAGGAGCAGTATGGCCAGGAGAGGAAGAAATGGTGAACACAAAACATTAGGGTGGAGCAGAGGGGGGGACACTGGGAGCAAGGCTGGAAGGTGAGGAGCCTGAGAAGCCTTTTGAGAGAAGGGACAAACGTCAGTGGGTAATTTATTCCAGAGTGAAGGGAAGCGGAAGGAGAAAGCAGATTGACCATAAACAGAGTAGGGGTGGGGAAGAGTGAAGGTTCGAGGGTCTCTGTGATGAAGGGAGTAGTTGGAGGTAGCCACCTGGGAGAGGCGGAAGGAGAGGTAGGAGGGGAGAGAACCAAACCAGAATGGTTCACAGTGAACTAGTATCCCGTGGGACAGTGGAGCGAGTGATAGGGTAGAGTAAATAAGGCAGTGGCGGGTAAGGGGAAGGGAGGCAGTGGCAGAAGGCGTTTAACAGAATATGAAGTTTACCTAAGGAGGCCTGAGAAGCAGTGCCATACACAACACCAGCATAGTCAAAAGTGGGAAGTATCATTTTAGAGACAAGCTCATGACGTGTGTGTGTGTGGGGGGGGCAGATTTTGTGCCAGTAGTGGGCACCTAGTTCAGGGCGAAGCTTGGCGCAGATTATATCAACGTGACTGGAGAAATCAATGTTGGAATCTAGCCAAACCCCCAAATATTTGAAAGCAGAGACATTTTCAAGACAAGAACCATCCAAGGTAAAGAAGGTTGGGGGGTGCTACAGGGTGGCTAATTTCTGTCGAGAACCGAAAGTCATGGCCATTGTTTTTTTTTTTTTACATTAAGTTTGAGCTCGTTTTCCACAAACCTGGACTGGACTCTATTAAAGTCGGCCTGGAAGGGGGCCTGCACACTGTTGACTGAGGGTCCAAAGAGGAAAAGGATTATATCGTCGGCATACACGTGTATTTCATCAGATCTTCAGGCGGAGGGGAGGTTGTTTATAAACAGGGAGAAAAGGATGGGGCCAAGTAGGGAGCCTTGCGGGATGCCGGAGAGGATTGGGGGGGGGGGGGAGAGATAGAACATCGCCTAGTTGAACAGAGTGTACTCTTTCATGAAGGTAGGAATGAAAGATTATGCCACACAGGTGATTTAAGGAAAAAAATTATTGACATAGCCTAGTTAAGGCTTTTTTTTGTTTGGGGAGCATTTTTTTTTTGGTTAACACACAGGTGTTTGTCCTCTAACACTTGTTTTGAATAGAAACATTGTTGCAATCTGCCAGGGCTATCAGAGGACTGTATATAGACCTGGGAGAACACAGGACAGGCAAACTCTGATCTGAGCTTATGAAATCTCTAACCTGCAATGCAGGCTATTGCATCTCCCACTGCTGCAGCACAGCTCTGATGTCAGCTGCAGGGGTTCTGGGATTTGTAGTTACAGAAAATGTCAGCCAGGAAGGCAGCAGAATCAGTCTGATGCAATCTAATATACTGCAGAGTAAACAGTAAGCAAAAAAAATGTTTTTGCACACAAACTGCAACTCGGGAATGGTCCCACACATGGTTATGGGGCTCTTGCTGCTGACTGTTCCCCTTCAAACACTGAATGTGCAAACAACTCTGCTAAGGCCTTAGCCCTAAATACTGAAATAGCAGTCACTTGTACCTTTAAAGATGCTAGCCTAAAGGCTTCAAATGTAAAACGGTCCAAGATTAGCACATCATCTACATTCTCAGCCGAACAGGAATGTCTGCACACCAGTTTGAGTGCCTTTTCCACTTTGAACTATAATTTTTCTATGGAAAAAAAAAAGAACAGAAAAACCGAGCACACCCACCTCTGAGGGTGTTTTCTATGCTGTGTACCTCAGTACTGCAAGTCAATCAAAAAGCGGAGCACTCGCTGTATGACCAGTGAATTCATTCTATTACAGAAAAAGGATGCAGTATAATAACTCCCCGTTTTTGCACTGCATGCTTTTGCTCTACCAAGTGAATGCACATGTTATACGGAGAGTGCCCCGCTTCTTTTTTGATTATGTTTTCCATGTGGATGGCTTTTTGGCCACTTAAGGACCTTCTATAACTTGGTTAGAGATACACCTCAGAAAGCTCTATCCCTTCAAGAACCATGTCTTCAGGTAAAGGGGCTGCTGGGGCGTGGCTAGCAGCCGAGCTATGAGCAGCTTCCTAACACAGCTCTATGTCTAGGAGTTTATTTTAGCATCAAAATTAAATTTAAAGGCTAAAAAACCTTGGTTGGCTGATATTGGACGACAGCTCTCCCTTTGCGGCACCAAGCAAGTTAAATATTCCTGCTGTGTGATCTTCAGTTGGACAATTATGGGCCGAACAAATAAAGTGGGTGTTACTGTGGAAGGAACCCGCCAGAAGGACACCAGAGCGGGCGGGGGTAAGGACCCACATCTCAAGGCATCCGACCAGGAGGGGCCCCAACCTTCAAATGTAGCGCTTTTGCGTGCGATCCAGGGCTGGACAGCAAAACGGAAGAATTTAGGTCCAAACTCAAGCAACTCCACTCTAAGGTGGATATCATCGCTTAGGACACTAAAGGTGTGACCCAGATAGCTGACAAAGCCCTCAGGGTAGCGGTGGGGATCGCCAAAGAAAACAGACTACTCCACAAACATCTGGAAATTTGGAAAATGCATCCCTTTCCACTCATATTCGTCTTCTAGGGTTACCAGAAGAATCAGAGGGGGAACATCCTCTATCTTTTTTACAAACTTGACCACAGGAACTTTTAAATGTGGCTTCCCATTTGACGTGAACAAGGCCTATCGGATCAACCCATGTGGCGGTAGACGCAAGGCCAAAACTGAAACAGCGCTACCAAGGACGTTCATGCTGGAGTTTTGTACTACTGCAGAGAGGGACAGGCCTTTACAACAAGCCAAACAGCTAAGCCCTCTATCCTGGAATGATTACAGAGTTCATCTATTCCCCAACTGGAGTTACGCCACGAGGATGCACAACCAAAAACAACACTTTCCATGACAGAGAGCATAGCTCGCAACTCACGACCTGTTCAAAGGGGGGCAGAGTGAGTTTTTCCAACATAAAAAGAAGATCCCACAGAGAGGCAGGGTCCCGAATGGGAGGTTTCAAATGCAGGATACCCCGCAAGCATGTGCGGGATACTTCCAGGTGGGCAACAGCTTTGCCCTCAATAGGTGCATGCTCTGCAGAGATGGTGGAAAGGTGCACCTTAAGAGAGGTGCACCCCGGGCTTGAGTCCGAAAGGGAGAGGAGGTACTCCAGAATCAGATTCACCAGGCAGGTGAAGGGGTCCGGATGGTGAGCAGCAGCCAATAGGGAGAAGCGCTTTCACTTCATGGCATAGGTGGCTCTAGTGGAAGGTTTTCTGGCAGCCACCAGGACATCAGCAACCCTGGAAGAAACCCCCTAAGCAGGTGATAGCTAGGTCTGCAGGAGCCACGCATGTAGATGCAGAGACTTGAGGTCGGGATGGACCAGGGTGTGCTGCTCCTGGGGGAGCAAGCCGGTGCACAGCGGCAGGGGTACCGCAGGTTCCACCGCCAGCTGCTGTAGCAGAGGGAACCAAATCTGATGCAGCCAGTAGGAAGCAATGAGAATCATCTCTGCCCCCTCTGACTGGAGCTTGAGAAGAACCCTCTGCAGGAGCTGGAAGGTAGGGAAGGCATATAGAAGCCTCCTTTTCCAGGAGAGGGACAACGCATCTTTCCAGAAAACTCCAGGCCCTGAATCAAGCGAGCAAAAAAGCGACAGTTTTGCATTGACCGGGGACGCATAAAGGTCCAACTCTGGATGGCCCCACCTGTCGAAGAGATCTTTGACTACCGAGGACAGGAGTTCCCACTCGCGAGTTCTTAACTGGCTTAGACTGTTAGCCAGGGTGTCTTGGTCACCTGGAATATGGACGGCTGAGAGTTTCAGGTCATGCTCAATGGCCCAGTACCAGACTCTCAATGCCTCCTGACAAAGAGGGTAGGAATGAGTGCCCCCCCCCGCTTGCTGATGTAGTATACCATGGACATGTTGTCCATCTGAATTAGTAGCAGCCGGGAAGAATGTGGGTGTGGAAGGCCTGCAGAGCATAAAGAACTGCCCTCATCTCCAGAACACTGATGTGGAGATGTTGCTCCAACTTGGACCAAATCCCCTGGGTCTGATGGTCTGCTAGGCGAGCACCCCAACCCAGACTCGAGGCATCCGTAGCAAGAACCTGCTGGAGGGACGCTGCTCAGTGAGGAACCCCTCGCAAGGGATCTGCTGGGTTCTGTCAGCACTCCAAGGTTTTCCTCACCAGATCGGACACCAGCATCGGCTGATCCAGACCATCAGTGTGCTTGTCCCACTAGACCACCCTCATATGCAGGTGGGCAAGGGGAATTGTGACTACAGCCACTGCCATGTTCCCCAACAAGTGAAGAAACGCTCTGGCTGGTATCCGATGACTTGGAAGATACTAGCTGGGCTTGCGCCATCAAGTGCTCTGCTCTGTCCTCCGGCAGGAAGGCTCTGCCCTGGGACGAGTTCTGGACCACCCCAATATACTGAAAGAGTTGGGTCAGAAAGAGACAAGACTTGGGTAGGTTGACAGTGATCCCTAGAGCCTGGAAAAGTCAAAAGGTGCCTTCTGGAGTCTGCAATAAGAGGTCCCTGGAGGGGGCTGCCAGCAGCCAATCGTCCAGGTAATGGAATACATAAAAACCCTGTCATCTCAGAGTTGCAGCAACCACCACTAGGCACTTGGTAAAGACCCGAGGTGCCAAGGAAATGCCAAAGGCTAGGGCCCTGAATTGACAGTGGTCCTCCTGGAAGCAAAAGCAGAGGAAGCAACAGTGGGCTGGGAAGATCTGGATCTGGAGATAGGCATCCTGCATATCCAGGGAACAGAGCCAGTCCCCCGATCAAGGAGAAGCAACAGTCTCTGAAGAGTAACCATACTGAATCTCTTGTACTCTATGTAGAGGTTCAGGCGGCTGAGGTCCAGGATCAGCCTCAGGTCCCCTGTTTTCTTGGGACACGGAAGAAGTGGGAGTAGTACCCCTTTCCTCTTTGTGCTGGGGGGATGGGTTCTATGTCCTTTTTGCATAATAAAGCCTGAATCTCTTCCCAGATGAGGGCAACGCGAGAGGGAGGGCTTTCCAGGGGAAGCTCCAGAAACTCGAGGGCATAACCTCATTCAATTATCCATAGTGCACTTTTGATCTGAGGTCACTGTGCGCCACCCATCTAGGTATAGGAAGAACTGACCCCAACCGCCTCCCCCAAGGTTTCCGCTGGGAGGTCGGGCAAATAGTCAGGCAGTGGATCTGGGGGTGAGCAGAGCAGCTAAGGGTGCACTGGGGGCCCTAGGGGCAGCTGCTCTGGCTGGTGTGGTGTTTGCCTTGTGCTTAAAGGGTCCTTTCGATTGCTTGCCCTTGGAAGGCTGGCAAGAGGACCAGCAAAAGGACCGATGTTGGGAAGACCGCGGCTGGGACTGGTAAAGGGAATGTACCGACATCAAGGCCTTGCCAGATTCCTGAAGGTGGGAGATGATGTCCTGAGCATCTCCCCTGAACAGGGCAGAACCCCCGAAAGGGGGCATCCATTATTTTAGCCTGACCATAGGGCGCAAAGCCCAACACCCTGAGCCAAGAACGGCGGTGAAGGTAGATGCCTGCCGCTGCCCCATGCCCGGAGGCATCAACAGTGTCATATGCCACCCTCAGAACATGGCTGCCCACAACTGACCCTGATTTTAGGAGTTCAGCCAACTGCATTTTAGTGGCATCTTCATGGAGGGTTTGGATCAGATCCCTCGCCTGATCCCAAAGAGCATTCTGGTACCGTACCATATGGGCCAAGTAGTTGAGGGCCCGAATGATCAGTGTAGCAGAGGAATACACCCACTTGTCCAAATGGTCCAGTTGGCGAGACTGTCAGGTGGGTGGGTACTGAGGTGTTTAGGCTTCTTAGTGGGCTTATTAGTGTGGTCATAGGGAGCATTCATGACCACTGAGTCAGCCGTGGGGTGCTCGCCAAAGAAGGGCTTGCCCACTGGTGCATGGTAAAGGCAGTCCGCCTTCTTAGCCAAAGCTGGGGTGGAAGAAGGGTGGTTCCACGCTGCCTTAATAACATCACCATGCAAATCAATCAAAGGAGGCACCACCAAAGGAAGGGTCGCCTTCTTCCAGAAGTATATAGCTGGGCGACAGCGCTCCAGGTCAAGCTTCTCTGTCTTCTATTCCATGAGGGATTGAATATCGCGCACCACATCAAGAAAGGAGGGCTTGTCAGGAGGAGACTTAGGGGTCTCCTCAGGAGGCTCTTGACCATCGGAGGAGCCCCTGAGTCCTCCAACAACTCAAAGGAGGAATCATCCCCTGGACTTATCGCTGTCCAAGACCGATGTCTTTGGGTGACAGTCATCCATGTACTGATCAGAGCCCCCCATACGATCCCCAGAAGACCCAGTGGTACAGGGGTTGCTAGGTCCTGCCCAATCTGGGTCCCGAGGAGGACGAGGGGGAGAAGACCACCAGGGTGCATCCTTGTTCTGAATGAAGATCCACTAGGCCATAAACGAGGCATTGTAATCCACTGGTGGTGGAGGAGGGTTATAAGGTGGATTAGGGTACTGAGGAGGTGGGTACGTCAGTGGAGCAGCCAGCGTTGGGTACCCTGGCATAGGTCCAGCAGGTACCAGGCTGGGTATCTCTAGGAGGGCCAGCAGGTGTTGGTTGTGGCGCAGGCTGGGCCCGAGGTAACGACGATTGAGGAGTCGTCGGCTGAGGCACTGGTGGCAGCGGCGCCCGCCTGACAGGCAAGTCGAGTCTGTAAGCAGCCAACACACCCGGAGGCGAGGCTGCCACCTGTGGGGGGTCCCCGAGGCAGGGGCAGAGGCACACCGGTGTAGAAGGAGGCGAGCACATGCTCTGGGTGATGCCTGGAATGGTTAGCGTCAGCCCTGGAGTCGGAGACCGACAAAGGCAATGCTGTGACCGGGGGCACGACGGGCAAAGATCAGCCAATGGAGGCTTCAATCCTGGTCGAGCCGCCTGGCTGAGGACCCATGGGAGCTAAGGTCCTGAGCGTCACGGGCTGGGAGGCAGGGGACGAAGTTCGCTGCCTGTAATGGACATGACAGCGGGTGGCTGCACCACCGGCAGCCAGGAGGGAGTAAGGGCTGCTGAGGAAGGAGGGGCCAACCCCCTGTGGGAGGAAGACACAGAGGTGGAAGCCAGTCTATGCAGCAACCGCGAGTGAGAGGCTGACAGAGGACAGTCTCAGTGCTTGTGCTTCCTGCTCGACGACTTCTCCTTCTGGGAAGAAGAAGAAACCCCAGAAGACTGAGCTGGGGAAGTAGAAGAGCTTTTTGCCTGAAGCTCCTTCTCCATCGTGGCCAATTTCTGCTTTAGCAGGTAGCTTTCGAGGGTCTTCAAGTGGTGTCTCCATGTTGCCTGGTTGAAGTCCTGGCAGTGCTGGCAGGCCTCGGTGTCGTGTTTGTGGCTTAAGCAGAGCAGGCAGGAAGAGTGACCATCTTTGGCGGGTATCTGCTTGCTGCAGGCACACTTCGTCGGCCAGCTGGAAGACGAGGCTGGAGAAGAAAACATAAACCTGACAGAGGTAACACTGAAAATCTATGTTAATCTACTATTAGAAAAGAAGGAAATAAATCGTGGATAAACTCAAACAAAATGGCGGTTGACTGAACCAAGCATCCGTGGAGGTCCAACTTGCACGGGTTCATGGTAGGAAAAGAAATGAGGTAGGTCTGGGGAACCGCCCCCTTTAAAGGATAGGAGGACGTCAGTGTGTTGATGTTGGTAGGGGTGGTCCCCCGTGACAGACTGCTAGCCAGAAGTTTTCTGGGTGGTCCTGGTGCCTGGCGGCTTCAGTCCTACCGGTGCTGCCTTCTGCAAGAGCCCCCTCGAAGTAAGATCTAAAGAGCAACCTTTATTTATTTTTTTTTTTTTAACTGGTTTTATCTCCTACCTTGTCGGGCATCTCTCAGGCTTCCTCATGCAACCTCGGCCCCTTACTGTCCGCCTGAACTACTTACCTAGACAGCTTAATCGGTATCGGGACTCTCTACTCCCCTGGCCCCATGAAGAGGCTGAGAATCCCCAGGTGGCAGAGTCGGGGGTTGTGGCCAGCATTAGGCGGTGTGGCCTCGGCTCCTGGAGATTGCTGTCGCCTCCCAGCAGATAGGGTTTTTTCAGCCCCCGGCCCAGCAGTATAATGCACTCCAGCGCATTCCCACAGGACAGTCACCACGGCCAATTCCCTGTCGTCTGATCCCGACTGCTGTCTGACCCCTGTCTCCACTGGGGTTGCCAGATGGCAGAATTGTGTCCCCCCCCCAGGAAAGGACAGCAGTCCTCCAGATGCTCAATCCTTTCCTTCCCTGCCGACCTGAGTCTGTTCCCGAACCCGGGTTGCCTGCATGGTGCGAGGTGTGGCATCCAGCACCTCAACCCTCAGTGCCACCGGGCCATAAAGATCAACCATTTGAATGCCGAGAGCACTGAGACCAGCACAATGAGTCAGCACTACTGCAGAGAGGGACAGGCTTGTCTAGGTTGTTCTAACTTATGTAATTAGAATGGAAAAACAGGATTAAAAATAGCCTGGGGGGGGGGGGCGCGAGCTAGCAGCCCAGCCAGCAACAGCATTCTTCTGGAGCTCCCTATAAAAGTCCTATCAAAACTATAAAATAACCTAATTCTCTATTTAAATTGCTTGAGAAATCAATTTATTGCTTGGAGAATCATCAGCTGCACCC
Source organism: Neoceratodus forsteri (assembly GCA_016271365.2). Lineage (NCBI taxonomy): Eukaryota > Metazoa > Chordata > Ceratodontiformes > Ceratodontidae > Neoceratodus > Neoceratodus forsteri. Next base: position 1,423,653,754 of record CM028129.1, read on the forward strand.
TAAAAGTTATCTCGAAATAGGGCAAACTAAAACAGCTAAGCAGCATTTCTTCCACCCACGCACTCTAGCCGCCAAACCACCAGACCATATGGATGGTTCTCTTCCCTCTATGTACGCAGTAACCGATGCAGCCTCGCTAACCTCATTACAACAATCCATTAATGCACTTACCAAAATGGTGCAGAAAATGGACCAAAACCTAGATGTTTTCTCACAACGTTTTCTGGCAGTCGAGACTCGATTGGATGCAAAGGGGGAGATTACCAAAAATGCAGAGGCAACGGCAGGGAAGGCCCTAGCCAGTACTAACACCTCGCTTAAAGAGTGGACCACATTTCAGAGCTATGTGGAACAGTTAGAAAACACCGTATGGGCGGCGAATATCCGGATCCTTGGTCTCCCTGAAGATACCGTGGGAGACAGCCTTTTACAATACCTTGTGCGGTGGCTTGCTGAATTGACCTAAACTTCAAATTTTAAAATTTCTAAAGCCTACAGGATTTCATCCAGACGGTCTACCTCCACAGCGGACAATCCCCATACTGTCTTGGTAACCCTTTCTTCTTCGCCAGAGAGAGACCTCATATTGGGGGCTATCAGTAATAGTGGACCTGTGTTCCTAGATGAAGCTTGTGTGCCCTTCCTCCCCGACCACCATACGCCACTAGAACAAGGCGTGAGGCTTTTGACAGAGTCAAACATAAACTCAAGGACCTAGGGATAACATATTCAATGGCTTTCCCAGCTTGGTTGCGTTTTTCAGAAGGCCACAGACAACACCGTTTCACGGATCCGAAGGAGGCAGGAATCTGCGTAGAGAGGATTGCTGCAAAACAGGCCCAAGACGATCGGATCAGTGCTGAGGAAGAGTTTGAGGAGGACTAAGCAATACTTTGGTTATATTTCTGGGTCTTTCCAATAAACTGGTTCGAATTATATCTTGGGGATACAAAAGTGAATCGCTTGCAAAGTTATCATTAAATATGAATAAGGGAATGTTGGTTCTTTATTTGAGGGAAACTCAAATTTAATAGCACAAATCTTTAAGCTGCATCTAACAGGTTTTTTTCCCTAAATGTTTATGTTGTGTAATGCCAAATTTAATGAACATGGATAACTATATATGTAAGTGATATGCTTGGTTTCCTTTTAGGTGTCCCACAATAATGCAGGTTTTGATGTTTCTTCTTGACTCCTCTACCAGTTGGTTGGATATCAGGAGAAAGAATATTAATTGGTTACAATATTCAAGTAATAACGTTTAGGTGTGATTATTTATTTATTTTTTTTTAACTATTTTGTCTTTGCATAGCCTTATTTTGAGAGACTCTGGCTCTTTATGATAGCCTCCTCATGGGACGGTAAGATGATACGGGCAGGAGCTGGTCTCCAGGCTTGTATACGTTGATGCGTCTGTTATGCATGAGGGAAAAACACGTTGATTAGTCTCTCAGGGCTGGGCTGGAAAGATACAGCACCATTTTGGTTTGGATGGGGCTTCAGGAGCTATGGAAAGAGGGACGCTTCTTTCAAAAATGTTAGATTTCTTAAAAAGGACCTTTCAGGTCAGTTACAGAAATGAATGGTTATTAGCCCTGGACTTACAACAGGCTGCATTGTAGCTGTATTCATTTTATTAACATATTAAGAAATAAGCTTGGTTATGCCTCACAGTGCTGTACTACAAGAACTTGTAACCTTCATCCTCAGTAATGTATAACGCTTATACAATATCTGATATACTTGTTCAGATCTGATGCATTTCATGCAGAAGTATGAAACGCTATAAATAGTTTAAAAAATGGAATCTGCCTTTTTTTTTTTTGAGTCAATTTTTCACATAAAAACCTGTCTGCATCAATTTACAAAGTCCACAGAAAGTCCCATGTGGCCACACTCCTGCAATTAAAAAGAGAATGAGAGAAGTCTGCTCCAACAGGCTGTCTAATTCATTCACCAGACTGGAGAAAATACCCCCCACACAGAAATTTCCATAAATGTATTGCACTTATGACATACTTTAGAGAAGTGAGAAGAGGACAAAAGACTGCTCATTTCATGACCTGCACGGTCACTTCCTCAGGGCAATACAAATGTCTCATGTTTTTACCTCCCATTTCATGTCAAACATAGAGGATAATGCCTGATGTACAAGTGATAACCATGGTGTAATCACCTTGAGTGGCTGTTAGGGCATCAGTAAACCTCGAGAGTGCAGCTCAAGAGGTTTGCCATTGCCCTAGTAACCACGAGAGGTGATTACACCATGGTTATCACCTGTACATCAGGCACTGTCATTTATAGTGTATGGGACTCGACATTGAGAAGTTAACCCCCGAACACAAGTAATTTAGCCTTACCTTATTAATGAATCTGCACTCACGGCCACATGATTGTGTAGGAAAACAATTTATTAGGATACACGGACTGAATGATAGCGGGCCGAAATTGCACCAGAGCTAAAATCCCTACCAGACATAGCAATCGCTAGACTCTGTAAGTGACAACTGGAATGTTATTGAATACTGTACCAAGACTAACAATCACATTCTGGGTGTGCAGAATACTGAATAACACTGGCATTCCGTTTTGTAAACCCACTGCTATGACATTGATGAGAGAGGTTTCTAAGATTCTGACATCACAAAAGAGGGATTACGAGGTTGTAAACAGCTTACTTTCAGTGGGTAATAAGGGCTACCCATGCATTATATAGAGGATAATATATGGTCCTCTATCGTTAACAGGTTTGTTAACTGTCGAGAGGTTGCCAGGGTGACCATAAACTCATGGTGAGCTGCTCGAGAGGTTTACGCCACCATGGCAACCTCAAGATGTTACACAAACCGTTAACCATAGAGGAACCATACATTATATTTTATAGTGTATGGTCCCCATAAAGTGGCAAAACAAATGAATGTGGCTTACTTTTGGCACCACCGCGGATGTTCTGGGTCATTTTCTCGCCGCTGCACTACTTTCGGGAAGGCAGTCGGTGCGCGAGATAAAAGGTACATGCATGCGCAGATGGGCTCCGCTTGTAATCCCATAGCTGTGACGTACTCAAGAAAGGTTTATAACCACTTACGTCATAGTGATGGGATTATCAATAAATAATTTTGCCGGGTTTTAGTGGTAATAAGGGCTCACCATACATTATATACTTAATATTCTTAAGCATTATTTCCCTGATGCTACTTACAGAGTGCACTAAAAACAGTGTTTCAGTGTATTTTTATTTTAACCATAACTTAGTTTTTTTTTTTTTTGCCTCACTCGGACATTAGGAATTACTCTTTCAGGAGTTTACTTTCAGGAATACAGCGCTCTTTGGCCAAAATCTCGTCACAAAGGGTGTGCATGCCGATTTTTTAAGGTCCTCAGTTCAAACTACAGATGAAGTCTAACCAGCCAAAATCATGATTAGGAATATCATATCATCAAATTTTTAGATTCACAATATTTGCGTTACAAGCCGTATCACAATAAATTGATTATCACAATAACAGCAGCATTTCTAATTTTTTAGGAAAAATAGTAATAATCTAACTGGAGTAAGGTGGAGAATCTGCACTCATGGTTGCAAATGGAGACTGACATGATGCCACAGCATCAAGTTAAGATATTTTTTTTTTTCCCCCTCAACAAAGGTTTTTATCCTCCATTTCCCCCAACAGACCTGCATCAGGTGTTGGTCGGCCCGGCCCTGTCACCTTGACATCCCTGGGACTTACCTCTTCTCTTAGGGTCTCACACAAACTGACCCTGGTGGTGGGGTCAGAAGGTGACTGGCGCCCAACCCTGGAGCACTATCCAAATACTGGAAGATGTGCCTGGTCAGCAGGTGCAGGACCTGTGGTACACTGAACCATCATTGCACTCGCCCAGCTTCTCTGCCCTGTTTCTCTCCAGCTACGTGCTACACAAGGATGTAGGTGTGCATGCGTGTGGAGGCACATGCCACATGTCATGTGGTGGCTCACCTTCCTTGTCGCTCCACTGCACCACCACCACCAAGCCTCTAAATGGTGATCTGTGAGTGGAGTGGCCATACCCTCCTCCCTTGGAGATAAAGCAATCTGTGGGTCACGCGATCCTCTCCCCCTGAATGACCCCCAATACAACTTACTCCATTCCCAAACTCAGGTCACTTGCATGGTGGGCAGTAGCTCTACCACCCCACTACTGGGCCAGCAGTTAAGACACTTTCTCACAGCATATCACGGTATATTGTACTGTATGATAATCACAATAATGATTTTTTTAACAACATTAAATTATTGTTAGAGGTAATATTCATGATGTATCATCATATCGGGTTATCGTGACATTCCCTAATCAAGATGTTAACATTTAAGTGCCTGCTCAACCCAATGATGAAACAGATCACAATCTTTGATCCAGGGTTTTAAATAATTGATTAGCAGTTTTTTTCCATGGGACAATGCTAACTGTACAGAAAGTATTTATATAGGTTTTCTAGAAGTGTTACGTGTGTTAAACACAGTGAGGCAGTTGCTATGCATTTTCACAGTGTTTTAGCACTTTTATGAGCAAAACGCTAATCAATTTTTGGAGTTAAATAAATCCCTGTGATCTTTTTAATGTATTGTTAAGCGAATCTACTACTTCCTGCTTTTAACATATTTCTACATCAATTCAGAGAATTTAACTTTGCATATTTCCAGACAAAAAGATGAATATATTTGCTCTGTATGTAGACTACTAAACACTGGCTGGAAATGGTGCATTTTGATTGGCAGATTCACATTTTAAAAGGTTAAGAAAAGTATGCATTACCTGGTTACAGTACGTCAAGGGTTAGCGAAACACAACTGAACAGTCCCCATAAATGGATTTTACTTGCAAGTTTCAGCTGTATTTTATTTTATCGGTCATTTGTTAGGCATTTTAACCACTCTTGATAACTAAGTAATACTGTATGGGAAGGGTTTGTTGTGTATGGAAATGCATACACTGTAAAATGGGGTTGTGCTGCAGTGGTGACATGACTACTACAGCACAACGACTTTTTGTTCTGTTGCATCACTGAGCAATCGTGCTGACATCAGGTTTAAGTGCAGCCCAGTCTCACTGTTAGTGGGAATGCGTAGCAAACGCATCCGGAGAGAGGGAGGGAGTGGGTGGGTAGGGCATCCAAGTCACCAGAATGGGGAGGACTGTTGATGAATTGGACATCACCTATGCTAAAACAAAAAAGAAAACCAACCAAAAAAAAAAGATGTCTAAGAAATGGCTGAAGGAAACGGACAAAAAGTAATTTATTTTGGCTTGGTTGCAACCGCTCCAAACTACATCCGCTCCATTATTCTTTGTTTTGTTTTTTTGTCTTAACAGATGCTGCAGAAGTAATGCAACAATTGCATTAACCAGAGGCACTCTAGCGATCAACGGTGGCGAAGCAGAAGAGCACTGTTTATCTGAAGTGTGTCCCACTCGTTTCTGCAGTTAGGTATTGTATAATGTGCTGAAATCGAAGTACAGTGCTTAAAAACAGAGTTTTACTTTCCATTTATATGCGTGGTTTCCCATGCACTATATAAAATGATGTATGGGCAACCATACACAAACATGGCTTACCGAAACACAACTGAACAGTCCCCATAAATGGATTTTACTTGCAAGTTCCAGCTGTTATTTTATTTTGCCTGTCTCTTATTAGGCATTTCAAAATCAAACCCTCTTGCTAACTAAATAATACTGTTCAGCAGCTAGGGAACCAAAAAATATTCTGCTGATTTCTATTAATCGACCAAACATCTGGCAGCATTAACTGTAGCCAAGTCTTGTAAAACACATTTTTACTGAAAGCCGAAGGGCAGAACATTATAAAAAGACAGAATTCAATGTCATGGTAAGGGTCTGAACCAAACGCCTGCCACCTCTATGGAAGGCAGCCACAAGGCTCCTGAGCAGAATGCAGCAAGTGGAGTTCACAAGTGTTCCACAAATCAAAAAATCATAAAGAAAGAAAGATAGCAATGCGATGAAAATTCCAGACTACCACTATAGTACCTTGGGGCCTGCCATGGTTAATATGTTTAGAAATCCATCAGAACTCATGGCTCGTCTCTGACTGCATGTCAGTGTTGAGTAAGCTTTATTTTAAACAGTGATGTCATCACATTTTGAGATGAACTTTGAAGCTGCACCAAAATCTGACAGATCCAAGATTTCTTTCTGTAACCTGCCATTCTTTATTACCTCCTTTAATACAACATGCACTTTCTTTGGCTGAATTTTGGGGCTGATTTTATAGCTACACCTACATAAAATCAGGATACTCTATCAATCTGGCTACTTTGTGGCCAATAAAAGCACTGTTTTAGCCAGCCAAATCTCGTGATTACCTTGCAAGTCACCCATTATGGGAAGACCTTTTTGTATTCACAATTCGTGGCACCCATCCAACCAATCAATCAAGGTCTACAATCACACACTTGCACTTACAGCTTACTGTCACCAGTGAAGAGGCTCCGGCAGGTTAAGTAGCGACAGCTCAAGCAATGTGGACAAGTGCTCAGTTAGTAGGCAGTGGTGTCTGTCATCCTATTGCCCTCCCGTTTCCTCTTCATTTCTCATTAATGCCCTGGGAGTCAGAGGTGTGCAGTTACTCTGAGCAGCAATTAGGCGAGCCTCTGTCTTCACACCCATCCCACCAATCAAAGCAAATCATCATGCCAAAAATCTGCTGGCTGTACCCCTGTGGAGAAGGACCTGATAAAGGAGTCAAACTTTTTCTTTGGTCCATCCCAGGGGTCACTGCGGGAGCGGAGCAAAGGCACCACTCTCCCTGGAACAGAGAGTGCTGCACTCAGCTGCTTATCTGTCCTCCAGCCGCCTGACGTGCAACAACACAGGCTCGCTCTACAGCATGGGTTGCCTAACGTCACCACAGTGCAGAGCCACTGGGCCATCAAAGACTTCTTCCCATGCGAGGTTCGAATACGTGAAGCAGCCTATATCAAGCAGGTGAAAAGAGGGGTTTAAAATCTAAAAGTTCACGGCAATAGGCCGCAAAGGGACTAGTGGTGCTACTAAGAACTATATTTCACAGTGACAAAAAAATTGAAGCATTTTTTAAAATCTCTTTAATGAATGTTTATGTTTTTTGCAGCACATAGAAATGCGAAGCAGCTTAGCAGCCCTCTCTGTGAGATGGTATTAGTCGTGCTGTTAAGTGTTTTGTAGTACAAAAGAATCTCTTGGATAGTGAAATAAAATAATGGATGGCCCACCGGCACAGTGACAGCGCTACTGCTTGTGACGCCACCAACCAACGTTCAGAAGTGAGCTCTAGAGTTGAAGTGCTGGCCAGGGGAGGATGATCGAACATACTAGGGATTGCTCTCCTCCTCTGGAAGGTGGGGCGGACATGGATCTTGACACTTGCCCGATACGTCGTGGAGACCAGGAGTTGGGCATGACATGCCATCAAGACACATCAGAGGTGCGGCAGCCATCAACGCACGTCGTGTGCAAGCATACATCACGACAGCACTGCACATATGCAGCTTCCAAGGGGAAGAAAATGGAAAACAGCTCCAACTATGCAGGATTACACTAGTCACCCACAGGCCCTGCACCCATCTATCCAGGCACATCCATGCCAACTAGATCCTGTCTCCAGTGGGGTTTGGAAGACCCTGCTGACCCTGTGAGGGGGTATGCCCTGGGGCAACACGCTAAACAAATTAACTCTTAGAGGGCCAGGAGTAGCGGGGTTGGGGATACTAAAGGATGGGGCCGACTGGAGACCGGGGACAAATTAAAATAATATTTAGAAGTCCACTGATATTGCAGCATAATCGATGTTTGTGGTGATAAACATCAGTATTTATGGCAACAAATACATATTCAAGAACTAATGCAATACGGTTGCATGTGCAGCCACATTATACCGCAGTACCAGTAAATTTCTGTATACCACCATACGTATATAAATATTTTTATATATATATATATATATATTTTTTTTTTTTTAAAACAGGTTTTTAAAGTTTTATAATGGATTGTTTTAGTTTACAACTGTACTGTCAGATATTACAGCTTAAAGAGGTGCTCTACCTTTACAAGAGCTACATTTAAGGGCATGGGACATCAGTTCTTCGTATCTCTGAGGAAGCATTATTTGGTCACGTGAGATGCATCAGATTATGTGCTTTTAGTCCAGCATGTGTAACTGTTGGCATGTTGGCTTGTCTCCTGCCTGCAAGCTACAGCATTTGGTTGCACTGATTTAGTTGCATTTGCATGTCAAATAAGGCTGTGGATCGATCACTAAACAGCACTGATGAATTTCTTTGTCCTCATTTATTGCTGCTCAGAAAAAATATATTTTTTTTACCTTTCTAACACTGTTGTCCATCCCCTCCTACTGGTGCTGGACTATCTGACCTCGCAGTGAAATGGTTCAGCTCCTACCTTAAAGATAGATTCTAGCCCGTCTTCACAGGAAGCATCAAGTCCCCCATTGAGTCAGGTGTTCTGCAAGGCGTGCCCTTGATCTTCTCCTGTTCTCAATGACTTGCCAAAGCCTGCGTCTTCTCATACATTCACAAGTATGTGGTTGACACCTGGTTGTTCACCTTTGGCCAGTCTGATTTAGACTTGGCTGCACAGCTCCAGTGTTAAGTGTCCAACACCAGTTCTGTGCCAGTCAGATTACCTTACCTTGAATGTCAAAATAACTGTCTCAATGACCTTTTACACCAGACAGCATCGGGCAAGATTCCAGACCACACACACACACACACACACACACACACATCTTTACAACACAGGACAGCTCCTCACCGGAGGAAGTCTCCTCCTTTAAATATGTAGTGTTTGGCTTGACAGCCACCCTGACTTCTCTATCCTCACTGATACCATCCACAGCAATCTCCTCCCAATACTCTACATGCTATACAAAAATAAAACCTGTATTCCTCTCCGGTTCAGTGTGAAATCATTATAAAAATGGTCCTCACAGTATTTGGGGATGTGTCATATACGGCATTGTCTCCAAATTCACCCTTGTTAGACCAGACCCCTGGACCTTCCCTTTTGTTGCTTTGAGCGCAAGTGCCCCTTCCCCGCCTATCACTGCACCCTCTACTCCTCTTGCCTCTCCTGACAGGAGTCGTTTAGATCACTGTGCCTCCCTCATGTTAAAATTCTGTCTAGTTATCTCCCTTGCTTACCTCAGTTCCCTCTTGTCTCGTCTCCCACTACTTCTTACTCCCTCTACTCTACTGATCCTCACTTTTATCTTGGGCTCAATTACTGCAGTCCACCTGCTTTCAAATGTAGACCGTTTATTTCTGTTCGAACCCCCCCCCCCAAAAATCCAGTCTGTGTCATCCCAATCTTCCTTAAAAGCCATACCCTAAGCCAGGAACCTCTCATATCAGCAACTGCACCTATCCCCACCCCACCCAACATGCTAAGTTCTTTCTGCTCACAGAGGTATACTGCTGTTCTGTACTTAGCCTCCTCCCTCTGTCTGCAACCTCTGCCTGTCACAGTCTACAATGATTACGTAACTAAATGCACTCTCCTGCGCATCCCTGGTCTGCTATTATATATGTAGGTTTTTGCATATTCTGTACTGGAGCTCTATTTTACTGTACTATTCGTTTGTTGTATGCCAAGCTTCTTGCATGCTTTTATAAAAACAGACAATGTCAGCAGAATAAGACCCACGGTCCATCCAGTCTGCCGTGTTGAAACCTATGCTACCTCAGGACCTACGCCCCCCCCAACCCCCACTCCCTGCCTTACTACTACCTTTGTAAGTGTTCTATGGAGAGGCAGTATTGTCTCTTTACTCCTACTATCGAAAGCCCTCCCAATACACCTCAACATTCTGGTTGCCTTGCTGTAGGCCTTGTTACATTGGCTGAAGTCTTTCAGGGACTTAGTTATGATGGTAACTCCTAGGTCTCTTTCCTCAGAATTAGTGTCCAGATGAACTCCGCCCATCTAAAATTCTGCCCTGGGGTTCTTGTTCCCTCTGTGCATCACCTTGCCATTTCTGGCACTGAATTTCAACTGCCAGATTTTGGACTACCTTTCTAACCTCTGCAGGTCCCACTGCATCTCTCTTATACCCTCCTCACTGTTCCCAGTGAAGAGATGCATCCTTTTCTCAACCATCTTTTACTTTTCGCTACTTCTACTGTATATTTTTTTTTATCTTTCTTGGAACCTTTTCACTCCCCCAGGACATCTTTGGGAACGAGCCATTTTACAGCTCAGTAGCCTTTATATCAAGTAACTAGACCTAAACCCAGTGGGCCTAACTCGGTCAAGAATCCAATAAAAAAAAAAAAAAAAAGAAACAAACATCTATTACTTTGTCCTAGGCAAAGTGCAAATTGCCCGACCTGTCTGTGCCGGAGACCTCATTTTGAAAACAGCAACTCAGCTTCGGGATTTCGAGATGGAGAGAGAGTTTGCACATGTTATGGCACAAGACTCAACTGCAAAAGCTTCAACAGAGTAACGTGAAAGATGAACTTGCACTTTAATAGCACAGTTATGTAAGAACTTACCATAACAGTTGATCTTCGAGAGGAGCTCTTGCAGCAGGTCAACACCAGAAGAACTGATCTGCCAGGATCACATGGAAATGTTCCAGCTAGCAGTCTATCGCGGGGGATGCCCACCAGCAATGTCACCTTCTGATGTCAGCCAATCCTATAAAGGCAAACAGTCCCCCCACACCCTCCTCAGTTCTCCTGCCGGAGACCTGAAGTGGGTAGCAGAAGAAGAAACCAAGGAGGTTCCCAAGAGCCAAGAAAGAAAAAAGGAAAGCAAAAAACATGTTCGTATGGAAGAGGATGCAGCCAAGAGAAGGCAAACAGAAAGAAGGTGGAAGGAGGGTGGGAAAATCATTTGCCTGCTGCAAAAGCTCCTCTTGAAGATCTACTGTTACAGTAAGTTCTTGCATAACTGTGCTACCTTATTTTGAGGAGGCTCTTGCAGCAGGCCAACACCAGTATGACAGACTCAAGCAGTTCCAACAGCATAAAGGAAGCAGCACCGGGAGAAGGACAGACAGCAGTTAATGGCCTAGGAAAGAAGGCACTGCAGAAATGCGAGGCCAAAGCTGGCCTTACACCTGGAAGCAATTTCCAGACTTTAATGCTTGGTGGAGGTGTGGACAGAACTCCAGGTGGTGACTGCACAGATGTCCGCAGCGGACACATTTTGGAAACAAGCCATGGAGGCAGCCATACCCCTGGTGGTATGGCCCTTAACTACTCCCGGAAGGTCCTTGCCGTACTTCCGGTAACAAACAATGCAACTGCCTAACCACTTGGATAAACACTTTTTGGACACTGGAGTGCCCTCTCTTCTAGGGGCGAACAAAACAAATAACTGATCAGACTTTCTTAAAGTCCTAGCCCAGTGTGTATAGTATCATAAGAGTCTATGTACATCCAAAGTGTGGAGCAAAGCCTTCCCCTGATTAGAATACTCTGAAAAATAGGCAGGTGGATAGAACGATTAAAAGTAAACACCGATACCACCTTGGGAAGAAAATAAGGATTGGTACGCAAAGGCACCCTGTCTTTGTGAAAAAACAAAAAAGGCCCATTACACATAAGAGCTTGAAGTTCAGAAATCCATCGAGCACAAGTAACAGCAACTAAAAAGAGCGCTTTCCATGACAGAACACGCAGCTCACAACTCGCAGCCGGTTCAACGGAAGGTAATGCAAGTTTCTCCAACATGAAATTAAGGTCTCACGGAGGGATTGCGTCCCGAACAGGAGATTTCAGATGCAAAGTGCCCTACAGGAAACTGCATGACACATCAAGCTGAGCCACGGCCCTACCCTCAATAGGTGCATGGTATGCACAGATGGCAGAAAGATGCAACTTAATGGAGGAGTACCCCAAGCCCGAGTTAGAGAGGGATAGAAGATACTCCAAGCACCTGATCCATCGGACAGGAGAAGGGGTCCAACTGGCACAATGAAGCCCAAAGGGCAAAGCACTTCCATTTCATGGTATAAGTAGCCCTGGAGGAGGGCTTCCTGGTGGCAACGACGATATCCATGATCCTAGAGGATGTTCCAAACCAGGCGATGGCTAAGTCCATGGGAGCCACGAATGGAGATGCAGAGATTTTAGGTCTGGATGGACCAGGGTGCCCCGCTCCTGGGACAGCAAGCCGGTGCACAGGGGCAAGGGCACTGGAGTTCCACCGCCAGCTGCTGCAGCAAGGGGAACCAGATCCGACAAGTCCGGAAGGGGCTACGAGGATCATCTCCACTCCCTCCGACTGGAGTTTGAGCAGCACCCACTGAAGAAGCGGGAAGGGAGGGGAGGGAAGGCATACAGAAATCTCCACTTCCAGGAGAGGGACAATACGTCTGGCCAGAACACTCTAGGCCCGAATCGAGCAGGCAAAAAAGTGGCAGTTTTGCGTTGAGTGGGGATGCAAAAAGGTCCAACTCTGGCCGACCCCATCTGTCAGAGAGATCTTCGACCACCGGAGTCAGAAGCTCCCACTTGTGAGTCCTGTACCGGGAGTGGCTTAGACTGTCCACCAGGATGTTTTGGATGCTTGCAACATGGATGGCTGAAAGCTTCAGCTCATGCTCAATAGCCCAGTATCAGACCCTCATCACTTCCCTGCACAGTGGGCAGGAGTGAATCCCCTCCTGCATCTTGATGTAGTACACCACACATATGTTGTCCATCTGAACGAAGAGCAAACATTTAAGGACATAAGTGTGGAAGGCCTGCAGAGTGTACAGAATCACTTGCATCTCTGGAACATTGATGTGGAGACCCCGTTCCATGTCTATCCAGGTGCGTTGAGCTTGGTGAGCGCCAAAGTGTGCTCCCCAGTCCAGACCCGAGGCGTCCATCATGAGGATCTGACAAGGGGCCGAGGTAGCAAAGGCAACCCCCTGAAGCAGGCTGGTCGGCTCTAGCCACCATGACAGGACTCTTAACTGGATCAGAGACCATAACCATCAGGTACAGATCATCCGTATGTTAGTCCCACTGGCCCCTCAATATCCACTGAGGTATATGTAGGTGGGCAAGGGGAACAGTGGCAATAGCTGTTGACATGTGGCCTAGGAGGTGCAAGAACACCCTGACGGAGACCTGGCGACTGAAGGAAACCAGGCAGGCCTGGGCCATCAGGCACTCTGTCCATGGGAAAGAAGGCCATGTCCTGGGCAATGTTCAGGACTGCACCTATACACTGAAGGCACTGGCAGGGGGTCAGGCAGGACTTTGGCCTGTTGAGGGTGATACCCAAGGCCTGGAAAAGGTGGAAGGTATGATCTAGAGTCTGGACAAGACGGTCCCTGGATGGGGCCACTAGGAGCCAATCATCCAGGTAGAGAAACGCGTAGAAGCCCTGCCAACTCAAGGCAGCCGCTACCACTGCCAGGCACTTGGTGAAGACCCTGGGTGCTGAGGACAGACCAAAAGGGAGGGCCTGGACTTGGACTCCCTGGAAATGGAAACGGAGGAAGTGCCAATGGGAAGGAAACATTCTGATATGCAGATACGCAACCTGCATGTCCAGAGAACAGAGCCAGTCCTTCCGATGCGGAAAGGGCAACAAACCCTGCAGGATGACCATTCTGAAGCATCTGTACTCTATGAAAAGATTCAGGTGACTCTGATCCAGGATGGGCCGGTGATCCCTCGTCTTCTTGGGGACCAAGAAGAAGTGGGAGTAGAACCCCCTGCCCAACTGAACCAGAGGAACGGGCTCTATGGCCCATTTTTGCAGAAGGGTCTGTATTTCCTCAAAGATGAGATGCACATGAGCCAGAGGGGCAAGAGGAGTTTCTGGAGGCTACTCTATAAGTTCCAGAGTGTGGCAACATTCTACGAGCTGCAGAACCAAATTGTCCGAGGTAGTTCCTCATCACCCGTCGAGGTGGAGGGAGAACCAACTGCCGACTGCCTCCCCCAGAGCCCCTTCCAGAAGGGGAGGGTTCTGGCAAGGAGTCACGAAATAGGATCAGGAGCTGGAAGGACAGCTGCGATCGCACGAGGAGCTCTGGTGACAGCTATGGATGGGGCTGCTGCCACCTTGTGTTTGCCCTGACATTTGGAGGGTGGGCAGGCCTAACTGTGGGAGGAGCAGTGAAAAGGGCAGCCTCTGATCAGACTTAGGCTGAGTATGGTACATCGAGTGGACAAACTGGAGGGCCCATCCTGACACTTGAAGGGAGTTGATCAGATCCTGGACATCCACCCTGAAAAGGACAGAACCCCGAAGGGGGCATCCAAAATATAAAATACTGGACTGCACATCAGAAGCAAATCCGGACAACCGGAGCCAAGAGTGTCGCTGGAGACAGACGCTAGTGACTGCCCTTCTTCCCAAGGCATCGACTATATTGTAGGCAGCCCGAAGTACATGGGTCCCCACGTCTGAGCCTGCCTTGAGAGCCAGGTGAGCTGTTTCTTGGATGGGTCATCTGGCAAGGCCTTAACCAGCAACCTGACCTGGTCCCAAAGGTACGTTCTGGTATTGCACCATATGGGCCAAATAGTTAATGGCCCGGATGGCCAAGGTGGAGGAGGCAAAGACCCGCTTGCCCAGAGGATCCAGCTGTCTCAACTCCATCGGGGGAAGTGAGCTGAGGTGCTTAGGTTTCTTGGTGTAGTCGTATGCCACATTGATGACCACCAGCTTTGGGCTGTCCCCCTAAAAATGGCTTACCAGTAGGAGCATGGTAGAGCCTATCGGCCTTCTTAAGCACTGCTGGGATCAAAGAGGGGTGTTCAAGTCTCTCTGGTGACATCCTCAAAGAAGTCAATAAAGGGAGGCACCACCAAGTGGAGAGCATTAAGCTGCCGCAAACAGATGGCTAACCAATGTCACTCTGGGTTCTGTTCCTCTGTTTCCCATACCACGGTGGCTTTGATGTACCTCACGATATCCATAAAGTGGGATCATCAGGAGGGGGCTTGGGGACCATCTTAGCATGTTATTCACCCTAAGAAGGAGTCCCCATGAAGGGAGGAAGACTCAGAGTACTCAGAGCCATCTTTATTCTGCTTATCTGGCTCGCTGTCAACTGGCGGGTGCCCATGCTGGAACCAGCATTGAGCTTGTACCCTGGAGTGCATGGAGCACTGGGACACGGCCACACTGGGTCCTGGGACAGGAAGATCCCCGGCGGGCCACTGGGGGGATGCCAGGGTTGGGCCCTGAGAGGTTGGGATCTGCTTCTGCATGAAAGACCACCATGCAGTAAAGACAGCATTATGGTCCACAGGTGTAGGGTAATTATAGACCGGTGGATAGGGGTAGGCTGGTGCCAGGCAGGGAAAGGGTGGCATTGGGCCAGGCAGGGCTGGCAAAGGGTATCCCAATGGAGGTCCCCTGCAGGGCCAGTACCGGGGCCGTGGACTGCGATAGAGGCAATACAGGTGCAGGCCCAGTGGGCACCAGCTGAGGAAGCCTGGGGGGGGGATCCACCGGCACTGGGAGAGGAGAGACTGGCGCCGGGGGGTGACCTCCCTGGCGAAGGCAGAGGCAACACTGGGCTTTGGGAGGTGTCGGTAGCCTGCTGCAGCAGCTTCCGAGAAGGACTAGCGGTGGCCCCTGTAGAGAGGACCGATGCAGGCAGCACGGGGTCAGAGGGGTGACAGCAGACGAGCCAGCACCAGTTGCACCCACGCTGGCCGAGCCTGCTGGCTGAGACCCCGTGGAAGTCAGGTGCCTGAACGTCAGGGGCCGGGGAACAGGAAACAGAGTCCACTGCCTTGAAGAGTCGCCAACCGCCATGGAGATAAAGGCAGGTGGTGGGGTTACCAGGAGTAAGGGCAGATAGGGATGACCCCACATAGAAGACCCAGACGAGGTCGACGATTTGAGAGGAGACTGCAAGCTGGAAGCAGTCCGGGCCCGGGCCCGGTGTTTGTCCCAGTGCTTATACTTCCCACTAGATTTTTCCCCAGGACTGAGAGGAGAAGGAAACCCTGGAGGACTGGGCTGGCGAAGCTGAAGAGCTCCTGGCCTGCAACTCCTGTTCCATCACAATGAGCTTCTGCTTGATTAGATGGCTCTCCAGAAGTTAAAGGCAACGTCTCTGTGTGGCCAGATTACATTTCTGGCAGGCTCCAGTGTTGTGGCTGGGGCCTAGGCACAGGATGCAAGCAGAATGTCCTTCCTCTTCTGAAATTTGTCTGCCGCAGGCATATTCAGTGGAGGAATCAGAAGACAAGGCAGGTAGAGAAGAGATAAGCTAAACTTGGCAAAAAAACACACTCCTCAGCTGAAAAGTAAAGTACAAAATTACTTTATTATTTAAAAGCCATGCGTGGAGAGCAAAGTGTGCACATGAAAAAACCTCGACCAGTTTCGTACAATCTAGTACGTCATCAGGAGGATAGCCTTCTGATGTCATACTAGGTCGTACAAAGCTGGTCGGGGTTTTCATGTGCACTTGCATGGCTAAATAATAAAGTATTTTATTCACAGGCTGAGGAGTGCTTTTGCTGATTCTTCGCTATTTAATACTTGCACCCTTTCTGGCTGTGGAGTTGTATTGCCACTTTGCAGAGAAGACATAAACCTAAATCCAGTAACAATGAAAAACTCGATGTTAATACTAAAGAAATTGAGAAAAATAAAAAAGCACAGCAAGTGCGGAAATGGCAGCCGACTGTAGCTGTGGCAGCTTCAGTAGTCAGACGTGCGCAGGTCGAAGACGGGAAAGAATTGAGGAGGGTGTGGAGGGCTGCCCACCTTTATAGGATAGGCTGATGTCAGAAGGTGACGTCGGCAGTGGGCGGTCCCCCCAGTAGACTGCTAGCAATAAAGTTTCTATGTGGTCCTGGCTGCTCAGTCCTACCGGTGTTGGCCTGCTGCAAGAGCATCCTTGAAGTAAGACCTTCTCTTCCCTGCAAAGTTATGTGTCGCCAAAGGATTGCAAGTGTTTGTGTTTAATGGTCTCAGGGATGTGTAAAAGTTGTTTCACATCATCAGTGAAGAACATCAGCATGCAGATTTAGCAAGCTGAATACTAAGAACTTGACACTACGAACTTATCACTTCATTCTAGCTTTTACCTGTTGTATTAGGTTGAGAGAGAAGAAATGTGCTGTATGAAAAATGGCAATGAATTCAATGTTAAAAACTGATGTTTGGGTTCTATGTGGTGGTGGGGGGGTGCTAATGTTACTGTTATCAAGGCTTAGGTAATGCCTTATTGAGATTGGTTTTGCTGCCTGGTAAAACAGCACACAAATGGACCGCTTGGCCCACCCAGTCTGCCCATTTCCCTACCTAATGGATAAGCTGCAGATCCTAGTTAACCAACAGCCTACTTCTTCCTACCCCCAACCCCTACAATTGCCTTATGACTGTCCCATGCATGCTTGAATTCCACCACTATTTTTGACTCCACAATCTCCTCCGGAAGGCCATTCCATGCATCCACAACCCTCTCTGTGAACAACAGAGTTGATGCACAAGGTGGGGTGGAAAGGATGAGAAGGGACTTGGCAAGGTTAGAGGAATGGTCAAATGTATGGCAGCTTAGATTCAATGCTAAGAAGTGCAAGGTAATGCACCTGGGAAACAAAAACACAGGGGAAGAGTACACAATGGGGGGTGAGATACTAACAACAACAAAAATGGAAAGGGAACTGGGGGTAGTCATATCAGATGACCTAAAGGTGGACAAGCAATGTGAGAGGGCAGCAAGGAGGGCTGGGGGGATACTGGGATGCATAGGGAGAGGCATCACCAGTAGAAAACAGGAAGTTATTATCCCTCTGTACAGACAGTTGGTGAGACCCCATCTGGAGTACTGTGTGCAGTTCTGGAGACCCAATCTCCGCAAAGACATAGACAGGATGGAGGCTGTCCAGAGGAGGGCAACTAAAATGGTGCAGGGTCTGCACCGGGAGACATATGAAGAGAGACTTAAGGAGCTGAATATGTATAGCCTCAAGGAAAGGAGGGAGAGGGGACATGATAGAAACTTTCAAGTACCTCAAGGAATCAACAAAGTCCAAGAGGGTAGCATCTTTCAAAAAAAGAGGTGTGCAAGAACAAGAGGGCACAATTTGAAGATAGAAGGGGGACGGCTCAGAAGTAACTTAAGGAAGTATTTTTTCACAGAGAGGGTTGTGGATGCATGGAACGGCCTTCCGGAGGAGGTTGTGGAGTCAAAAACAGTGGTGGAATTCAAGCATGCATGGGACAGTCATAAGGCAATTCTAGGGGGTGGGGGTAGGAAGAAGTAGGCTGCTGGTTAACTAGGATCTGCAGCTTATCCATTAGGTAGGGAAATGGGCAGACTGGGTGGGCCAAGCGGTCCTTATCTGCTGTCAAAATCTATGTTTCTATGTTAAATGACTGGAGGAAGAAATAGAAAACGGTGCACAAGACAAAATAAAGTAGCTCTTTAATGCAAGAATTTAATTCCTTGGACCCGATTCACAAAGCCCCCCGAATGGCACAACCGGCCTGTGCCATAAGGAATAGTGCAAGGTGAGTTTTGCACCAAAAGAAAAAATTACTCACCATAGTAATGTATCTTCTAATGGAGTTTTGCTGTATTTAGACATAATGTAGTTAGCCCCAGCACTTGAACTGCCCCGGAAAGAAAAGAGTTAACTCCATGCAGAAGCATGGAACGTTAAGTTCGAGCTCGGTTTTCAAACCTCTGTCTGTGGTACTTACCAGTGCAACCGTCAGATTCTTACGAGCAACTAACTAACTTAACACTAAAATGTGGAAGTTGTTTGAACACATAGACAAAAGGCAAAATACTTTTTGGGGTCCAAAAGAGACTGAAGTCGAGAACCCAAGAAGAAATAAGGTAGTGATAATTCAAACTATGCAACACAAGAAGGAAAAACATAACAGTTACCCCACCAAGAGGGAGGGTACAAGGTACACCCCTGAGGTGCAACTCTGTGCCTGCCAACCCACTTCCCAAAAACAGGTTCTGAGAGGGGAGGCGGTGGGGGGGAGGTCTGAATACAGCAAGACTCCATTAGAAGAAACAACATTACTATGGTGAGTAAATTTTTCTTCAAACAACATGAAGTCTTGCTGTATTCAGACATAATGCAGACTATCAAGCAGTGCCCTACGGAGGAGGGAATGCAGAACCTACTTTGGGAACAAGCTCTGTAGTACTGCTGTGCCAAACCTAGCATCACTCCTAGCCTGGATGTCCAGAGAGTAATGCTTGGTGAATATATGTACTGTTTTCCAGGTGGCTGCTTTACAGATCTCTAACAAGGGTATATCTCTGGCCGCAGCTAGAGTAGCAACTGTACCCCTAGTCAAGTGAGCCCTCAGGCCTGAAGGGGGGGTGTTCTACCCAATTTGTCATAGCAAAATAATATACAGAAAACAATCCACCTGGCAATAGTTCTCTTAGTGGCAGGTTTACCTTTCCCCACTTCACCATAAGTGAGGAACAATTGAAGACAGTCAATTCTGTGTGCCTTAGTATGCTCTATGTAGTAGCTAAGTGCCCTTTTAACATCCAAACTGTGTAATCTTCTTTCCCCTGGGGAAGAACGGTCAGTAAAAAAATACAGAAAGAGTCACAGACTGGTTTAGGTGAAAATCCGATATCACTTTAGGCAAGAACCTCCTATTAGTTCTTAGGACCACTTTATCCCTATGGAAGGATATGAAGTCAGGTTCAACTGACAGGGCCTGTAATTCGCTAATCCGCCTGGCAGAAGTAATAGCTACCAGGAACACAGTTTTCCAGGTCAAGTACTTCAATTCGGCTGAAGCCATAGGCTCAAAGGGTGGCTGCATAAGCTGAGCAATGCAGACAATAAGATCCCAAGGCAGAGTAGGCTCCCCTAAAGGGAGGGTTAATGTGAACCAAGCCTTTGAAAAACTTCTTGATAACAGGATGACATGCCAGGGAAGAGCCCTTCCCTGCTGAAAGAAATGCAGAGACAGCTGCTAGATGAACCTTCAGAGTGGCAGGCCTAAGGCCTAGACTATTCAGATGAGCTAGATAATCTAAAGTTGTGGAAATGCCTGCAGAATCAGGCACAATACCTTTCTGAGAGCACCAAATACTGAACTTCTTCCATTTGGAACTGTAAGTTTTTTCTAGTGGAAGGTTTCCTGGAGACCTTCAGAATATCCAGAACTCCCTGAGAGAGATGCAGAGCTGCATATTCTAACTCTTCAAGAGCCAGGCCTTGAGGTTGAGAGACTGGAGATTGGGGTACCAGATCCGTCCCTGGGAGGAGGAGAGAAGATTGCATCTCCTGGGGAGAGACAGGGGACGTGAGACAGCCAAGAATAGCAGTAGAGGATACCAGGGTTGTCTGGCACAATCTGGAGCCACCAGTATCACTGTGCAGGGTTGAGTTCTTGTCGTGATCAGAACTCTGAACAGGAGACGGAAAGGAGGGAAGGCATAGAGAAACCTGCCCTTCCAGTTCAGAATGAGGGCATCCTGGGGAACTGTCCCCAGGACTGGAGGTCTGCAGCAAAACAGAGGAAGTTGATGATTGCCTGGTGCTGCAAATAGATCTATTTCTGGAATGCCCCACTTGGAGAAAATGATCCTCCGAATGTGAGGATTCAAGGACCATTCGTGGTGCACCTGTGAAATCCTGCTCAGGGCATCTACCAGCACATTGTCCTTCCCTGGAAGATGAACTGCTACCAGGGAAGTCTGAAGGGAATAGGCCAGAGACCAAATTTTCATGGCCTCTGTGCACAAGGCCGTGGACTGAGTGCCTCCCTGCTTGTTGATGTACCACATTGTGGTAGTGTTGTCCGTCCTGACTTGGACCACCTTACCTTTGACTGAATCCGGAAAGGTCTGAAGGGCTAGAAAAACTGCCCTGAGTTCCAGGAGGTTGATATGAAGAAGAGACTCGCGGGGACCAGATCCCCTGAGCTGTTAGGGCTCCCAGGTGGGCTCCCCAGCCTAGGAGAGACGCATCCGTAGTCAGTACTACTGATGGAAGTTGAGGGAGACATGGAACCCTTTGTCTGAGGTTGTCCTGGTCCAGCCACCACTGGAGAGCCTGGACCTGAGTTCGGATCACTGGAATCTGTTTGGTGAGAGAATCTGTTCTCTGTGACCAAAAGGACCTTAGATGGAACTGAATGTCCTGCATCTGAATTCTGGCTCCCTGAACCACTGCAGTGGAGGCTGCCATGTGGCCCAGGAGTTGGAGGAACTGTCTTGCTGGAAGAGAAACGTGAGGCCGAAAGGAGGAAGCAAGGTCTACTAAGGCCTTCACCCTTGCCAGAGGAAGGGAAGCTTTTGCTTGGGTAGTATCCAATTCCACCCGTTAAGGTGAGAAGCTGTACTGGTTCAAGGACAGATTTTGGCACATTGAGAAGAAACCCCAGGGAACTGAGCAAGTCCTGAGTGGTTTGCAGAGCTGACCTGACCTGGTCTGAAGACTGCCCTACTAGGAGCCAGTCGTCCAGATATGGAAAAATTGTGATACCCTGTCTTCTGAGGTAAGCCACCACTACTGCAAGGCACTTTGTACACCCTTGGAGCTGATGTTAGGCCAAAAGGCATGGCCTTGAACTGATAATGGCCTGAAGGCAACTCGAACCTGAGGTATTTTCTGTGGGAGCACCTCATAGGGATATGGAAGTAGGCATCCTTGAGGTCCAGTGAAACAAGCCAATCTCCTGGCCTTAAAGAGGGAAGGATTATTCCCAGAGTTACCATTTTGAATTTGGGTTTTGAAATGTGTTTGTTCAGATACCTTAGATCCAGGATGGGTCGCCACTCCCCTGTTTTCTTTGGGGTGAGGAAGTACCTGGAGTACAGGCCTTTTCCCCTGTGTTGAGTAGAAACCTTCTCTAAGGCTCTGAGAGCCAGAAGAGAGGAAACCTCTGCCTCTAGGGCAAGGGTTTCTGAAACAGATGCAGGTGGAAAAGACTTGGCCCTCCTTTTTGGGTACCTTTTGAAGCCGAGGGCTAGTCCCTGGCTTACTACTTCCAGGACCCACTTGTCTGAGGTAACAGACTTCCAGGCTTGAAAGCAGTAAGATAGCCTGCCTCCTACTGGGATTGGAGAGTCGACCTGGGCTGACACCTCAGGGTGTCTGCTTGGCAGAAGCCTTAGATTGGGAGGAAGAAGCAGCCCTGCTCATCCCCTTCTGCCCCTCCCTCAGAAAAAAAACCTTTGTGGGTAAGACGAAGGTGGCCTGGGCTTGGTAAAAAGGCCTGTGAAAAGGCCTGCGCCTGCCCCTGCCCCTGGACTGCTGCTTCTGAGGAGTGGCTTGCCTTTCCTTGGCCTCTGCACTCCTGTAAGTGGTTCTATATTCATCCATTTTCTTCATGTAAGCCTCTGTCTGCTCCCCAGCCAGAGAGTTACCAACTACAGGAAAATCTATAGCCTTAGACTGGGTGTCCTGTGATAGGCTAGTACATCTGAGCCAAGCATGCCTTCTGAAAGACACACATGTAGCCATGACTCTGGATGCCACATCGTTGGGAGTCGACAGCAGTGTGAAATTGTACTTTGGATGCCTCAATTCCATCCACAGCCACCTCCACCAGCTCTTTGGCTAGCTGGGGGAGGCCTTTTTAGCCAGTTCCAGAACTGTATCCCACCTGGACTTCTGGTACCTGGCTGTGTAGGCCATATAATTTGCCTGCCTGAGTCCCAAAGAGGATGCCAAGTATAGTTTCTTGGTCATGGCATCGACTTTCCTGGAGTCCTTGTCTGGGGAGTGTGAAGCCAAAGGAATGTTTGCCCTGTCACAGGCTGCAGCCTGCACTACCCCAACATGGCTGCTATGTGAATAAAGGAACTCCGCAGCTGAGCAAGATAACATGCATCTCCTGTCCATTCTTTTATCTACAGGAGATAAAGAGTTAGGAGTCTGTAGAATCTTTTTTGTCCGTTTCCCCAAGGTCTTGTGAAGCGGAATAGACAACCTTTTGGACTCTGGGATGTCCATCATCTCCACAAAAATCAGGCTCTTCTTCCTCCTCAGCAGTTTCAATCAAAGGGAGCTGGACGGTTTCAGCCACCTTCTTGTAAAACAATAAGTGAGAAGGGGACTCAGAAAGCCTGGGAGGGGAGACATCAGTGGGTCTGTCTGGGGAGATGTCAGGTTCAATGGGCACATCAAAATCAAATCAAATCAAAATTTATTTATAATGCGCTTTTCTACATATCGAAGCACAATTATATATCAAAATAACATCAAACATAATAAATAACAGCATAAAAACAATAAAAGTAGCAGTAAACTTATTCAAACGCTAATTCAAACAGATAACTTTTCAGACCCCCACCGTCGTAGTCATCGTCGGGATAGTCTTCATCTCCCTCCCACTCCTCATAGAAAGCATCTGGATCTTAATCCGATGGAGCCTGTTCCGACCGAACTGAATGCCTAACCGGCAGCACCGGTTCGGATGGAACCAGACGAAGCGATTGGACAATACTAATCGCTTTGGCTATCTCATCCGCGGTTGGAGTAAGCAGTACAGGATCCGAACCGGCAGACTTTCGTTTCTTTTTTGGCGGAACCGACCCCTCAGAGTCAGCTCTCCTTTTGCCCGATGAGGTATCGCCTAGGTCAGTAGGCACCTCCTCAGGTTCGGCTGTAACCGAACCGGGCTAGCCATCCGGGTCTATGGACTTCTCGGCCTCCCTTTCCTTCAACCTACTCAGTCTTTTTTCTAGAGTGGTTTTAGGAAAGTTTCTGCAAATTTTGCATTCTGACTGGAGGTGGTCAAACCTCAGACAATAAACACAGATGAGGTGGGGGTCGGCCTTGGCGAAGGCCTCCCCACACTCAGTACAGTGTTGAAACCCAGTGGGACCGGTTTTCTTTTGGGGTTTCTCAGACATGGCCAACCTACCAAAATTACCCTATAGAAGCGTTCAAGCCAGGAAATGATCTCTCAAAAGCCTTTGATCGAGTTGACCACACATTACTGTGCTCCTCTCTCCTGTCACTTGGCTTCTCCTCCCCAGCTCTTGCATGGATCAGTAATTACCTCACGGGCAGGCATCAGTACACCAAATTCAACAAGGTGCTGTCTGTGCCTGCCCAGGTTAACTGCAGAGTCCCCCAGGGCTCTGTCCTGGGGCCTCCCTGTTCTCTCTCTTCATAAATGAGCTACCCTTGGCTCCGGCTCTAGGTCCCTCAGTGCTGTGCATGAGCGACCTAGTCATCATGGCCAAATCCAGGACGCCATACCATTAACACCAAACTAAATTGGACTGCATCACATCCAAACTTGGTTGCAGGACCATAAACTTGGTTATTAACCTACAGAAGATGCAGGCCATGCTATTTGGCTCAGCAGCCAAGTTAAAAGCCACCCCGGATTCACTACAGATCTCCAGGGCTGATGGGTCACCGCTGACTGTCACAGGCTCGGTCAAGTACCTGGGGGTGACCCTTGACCCGCAGCTGGATATGAACCTGCACATACGAAATACATGCAAGGCCTCAAACTGCAAGCTGGGTCAGGCTTACAGAGCAAAAATCTGTCTAACTCCAGCTGCCCATCTTGCTCTAGCCAGGGGAGTCCTCCTACCCACGCTTTGCTACGGACTAATCACCTTTGCCCACGTTGCAAAAACTAGTCTAGTAAAGTGGGACTTAGCATACAACAACATATGCCGTTTTGTGCTCTCAGCCCACCGCCTCACTCACCGCGGTGAGCTTTACACCTGGCTTGAGTGACTCCCACCGGAAACTCACCACTCTTATGTCGTGGGCAACTTCATTGACAATATTGTCAGAACTGCCACCCCTCAAAACCTTACTGAGACCCTTGTTCTTTCTACACCCTCCTACAACCTGCGATCCAGCGGCTCCCATGCCCTCCTGGTACCTAAAACTCGCACACAAATGGGTGACCGAGCCTACGCTGCGTATGCACCCAGGGTTTGGAACGCTCTTCCAACTAGCTTTTCGCTCCTCTCCCTCACACCAGAGCTTTCAAAGCCTCCTCTGGGGTTTTCTCAAACAGCTGCCACCTGTCTCTGCACTAGACAAACCCTCTCAGCCTGAGATGCCCCAACTAACTGAGATGCTACCTAAACATTACGACT
The DNA here is from genome assembly GCA_016271365.2 of Neoceratodus forsteri. NCBI lineage: Eukaryota > Metazoa > Chordata > Ceratodontiformes > Ceratodontidae > Neoceratodus > Neoceratodus forsteri. Next base: position 1,423,678,808 of record CM028129.1, read on the forward strand.
TGGGCAGAGCACAACTGTGCTCATACTCCTCCTGTTCTCACAGCATATATAAAAATGGACCATTTAGGCCCAGCGGCAAAACAGGGTGAGCACTATAACTGTGCACTCCTTTCTCTCGCACTGGGCCCACTGTATCCCAACTGTGACTCCTCCTTATTCTAACTGCTAGCCTTACAACTTGCTGCCTGGAGCGATGAATTCACACTGCACTTCTTCCTACTGACTGCAATGTTTAATACTGTATTATAATACCTGTTTTTGGTATTGTTGTCTTACAATGTCCCTGTGTTCTGGTCACTTTATATTAACTCTTCACTACTATTTGCCTGATGAAATCTGATGCTTGTAAAGTCCCTGTTGTGCTAATTCTATGTAATGTAATCCTCCACTTGTATTTGCCTGATGTTCATGTACGTACCTTGTAATCTCCCGGGTCACACCTGAAAATAGGCACTTGGCCGTCTAGTGTGCTTACCCGGTTAACAAAAGCAAATGTTTATATATATATATATATATATAAAAAATACCAACCGATCGGTAACAACCATGTCACGGGTTTGGAAAAGAACCGAGAAAAAAGCCCGGTTCTTTTGAAACTGATCAGTACCGGAACACCACTCTAAAATAATAAATTTAAAATTAGAAGGAAACACAAGGTTGGTTCCTGACCGGGAAGAAACTGAAGAAACTAAATTTCCACAAGTTATTTAAAATAAAATACAGTCACCACCTATCTACCACACTACCTGTACCGTAGAGAGAGGCTGGAAATCCGAAAAAACAATAAAGAACAAGTTCTAAACCGAATGCTTTACTTTTACCGAACAGAGCAGAGGAATCTCCGGAGCAACTTCACGGTTAGGCGGAGTAAAGAATCTGACGGTTGCACTGGTAAGTTTATGCATGGAGTTAACTCTTTCCTCTCTGGGGCAGTTCAAGTGCTGGGGCTAACTGCATTATGTCTGAATACAGCAAGACTTCCATGTTGTTTTAAGATGTATCAGGAGCAATTCACAAAGCAGCATGCAGCAAATGCAGGCTGCGTGCACCAAAGGGGGGCTTGTGACGTCCTTGTGGCACAAAATTGGCTGCAGCATGGCACTAGGCGGCTTGCGGCAGACACAGGCTGCCATATCCCCTACTTCGGTATTCTCAAAACCCTCCCAGAAGGCAAATTTCTAAGTACCCTTAGACCAGCCAGGGCTAATCTAGGCCATTCTTGGAAGTGTGTCCTCTGGGAGGGTTTCGACACTTGCACCAATGTGTCACAGTCCCCCCCTCCCCATCCCCAATCCACTTTTTTATTAAACTAACTCACTTCCCTGGTGGCATAGTGGACTCCTCTAGCCCCAAGCCCCCCTGTATAAATATTAATCACTTCCCTGGTGGCTAGTGGCTCCCCCGGCCCCGACACCCTTTGTATAAAAAGTAATCACTTCCCGGGTGATCTAGCAGACTCCACTCCCAATCCCCGATCTGCCCATATAATAGAAAGATATTTTTCCCTGGTGGTGTAGTGGACCCCCCAACCCTTGTAGGCAGTGCCCCACCACCGCTGAGCCCCCATCCCCAAGCCGGCAACCGACACAGCCCTCGCTCTCCACCACAGCCAGCCGTCAACCGAGGCTGTCAGGCGAGCGCGAGTTAGTGATATGGCTCACTGACAGTGAGCTACCAATCAATGAGTGCCTACTGTATACAGTGCGTGCTCCTTGACAGCTCAGTCAGCAGCCGGCCATGGTGGAGAGCGGAAGGTTGTGCTGGTCGCCGGTCTGGGGATGGGACTGGGGGAGGAGTGCGGTGGTGGGGCACTGCCTGCTAGGGTTGGGGTCCACTAGACCACCAGGGAAAGATATGTTTATATTATATGGGCAGATCGGGAATATGGAGAGGAGTCAACTAGACCACCAGGGAAGTGATAACGTTTTATGTAAAGGGAATTGGGGCTGGGGTGGGTCCGCTAGACCACCAGGGATATAATTAATATTCATACAAAGGGGATCAGGGCTGGAGGGGGTCTGCTCAATCACCAGGGAAGTGGTTAATATTTATACAAAGGGGATCAGGGCTGGGGGGTGGGCCGGTAGCCACCAGGGACAGCCTACAGTGGCGCACCACACCATCCCGCAGCTTGAGGTGCGCCATCCAGATGTGCCGGCTGTTTGGCACACAGCCACAGTTGACACAAGTTGTGGGACTTTGCCGCTAAGATCCTACCCGATAAAGAATCGGATGCAGGGTCCCTGGCACACTGCCAATCGCTACAAGCCACCACTGGAGCTGCTTGTGCAGAATTTTGAGAATTAAGACACTTTTTTTCAAAGGCACTGGTGTGCACTGGAAGTCAAGCCTTCTAATATATCGCCACCTAGAGCAGTTCTGATTCATAATAACGTCACATCCTGACTTCAGACTTTTCTAAGGCAGAAAAATCTAAGATTTTAGCCAGCCCAGTGGTGCGGTAGGCTAAGGTATCCGCACCACACAAGTGACCCGGGTTTGGGAATGGGCCAGGGTGACATGGAGGCCAGCCAGGGAAAGGAGGATCGAGTGTTTACTGATGGCTCACTTCCTTCAGGGAGAGGGAACAGTGCATGTTGCTGCTTGGCCCCCACTTAGCAGACGCTAGGCAGCAAGGCAATGACTGCTCCTTGAAACTGGCTGGGCACAAACGGAGAGTGTATGCGATGTCTTGGAAGAGCACACCCATGTCACTGCATGTGTGCCAGCCTGGAAAAGGGGCAAAAATTAGGGAAAAGAACCCTAACTGGCAGGATTATAGAGGACAACTTTGCAGGCTCTGCACAACCACCCAAGGCACACACGGCATCCAGCACGAGCCTGGTCCGTAGCAGTGGCTGGGGGCAAGGAGTTAGGGATTGTACAGTCGGAGGGTGGAGGAGTGGCAGCTGTCGACATTCTGCTCACTGGAGCATGTGCAGTAATGTCTTGGATGGCACTGCACATCTGCTCCTCCTGGGAAGAAAAGAGAAGGAAAAAAGTCCATCTGGTGGCTGAGTGAAGATCCAGCCATCCACAGGCCCTGCACCTGCCTATGTGGCCCAACACCCAACTGAGGACCCATTCCACAGCTGCTGGTCCACCCCCGCCACGGGAAGCTGCAGCGAAGGTGGGAGTTGTAAGATGATGCCAGAGTGATGGGGCTGGACCTGAGAGAGGCTCGGCCAGACAGGGGCCAAATACTGTACATCACAAAAGAAAGAATAAAAACCTATGTGGAATTTCTGGCCTACTTCAACTTTCAGAGGTCAGTTCCCCTTTGTGGCCTAAAATGTCACTGTCCCCATAATGGTTTGCAATGAAATCATGCTAGTACCCCACGATTTCTTTACTTATTTACATAATGTATAACACCCCTTTAAAGAGATTGTTTTTTAGTTTCCTGCACTAAGAAAAACAAACAGATGTACACAATCAGCATCGACACCACTGAAGTTTCAGAACATACCAAAACAATTTAAATTTCAGGACAATGCATACATTATTACTACGCTGGAAAACAAGCTCCGTGCCCCATTAATCCGAACAGCTGCTTTTCATGCCCTAAAATCATAATGCTGTGCCAATGGTATCAGAATAATTTGGAAAGCAACAGGCTGTGATGTCATAAGCAACTTAATGGCAAGTACAAGTTGCATGAACAGATGAAGTCTAAGTGAAACATATTTACTGTATGACCTCGGTAATAAAAACTGGAGGGTCCTAATATACACATATTAGGAAATGTTTAACAGTGCTCTGCAGAAACCAAATGCAAAATCTTTCCTTCCTGGAGTGCATATACAAGTCCAAACATTCTGTGCTCAACTTTTTCAAAATGGTCACTGTGAACCAAACGAGTACATCTGTAGTGAAGCAGGTCCGACTTTGAGCCTGCTGTAACAGGTCTGGGGCTTATTGCTGACCATACTGTTCCAAATGGAGTCTGTACTTTTTTTTTTAACAAAATAATAAAAAGAATGTTGAAAAAAGAAAACAGAACATGATTTTAAAATATGGTTCCGTCGCAGTCTCAGTTTCTTTCATTCTGTTGGTCTCTTTTTCCTGGCTTTACATTAGGAATGCATGTTCAAACCAGCGGGACTGTAGTTGGATAGTTTGGACAGCAGCAGTTATATTACAGTGCTTTTTCAAAGCTAGGCAGGTAAGAAAACAGCGCAGAGGTCACTAACTCTGTTACTGGCTTCTCCTGGGTATTGGCACCACATCTTTGGGGGGAAGCAACTCTAAGGACAAATCAATTCTGCACAATCCACTCTGTGTGTAAAGGAATTTTGACTTTGACCCACAATATGGCAAAGGACAAAGCACTATACTTTCTTTGTACAATGGGACGCTGTTAGTGGAACGCAGTGAGCAACAGTTTCTACAATAGCGCTTCACTGCAAAACACTCGTTAGTCCTCATTTTACCTCTCACTAGTCACAGAGTAAAAAATACAAATCAAATTTTATACTATGCTAAATCCAAGCTGAAACTAGTTGTGCATGGTATGCCTCGTTTACTCCTCTTCAGCTCGCCGTCCTAAGTAAGGCTCATCATTTAACGATGTCAAACACACCCACTGCAAGGATATTTTCGGACAACTCAGCAGGCAATTTTTTTTTTTTTTTTACATAATAAGCAGAATCTTTTTATATCACAGAAAAATGTGTTCTTGTATCCGGGAGAAATGGGAAGTGATCACAAATGGATGTGGGCATCTCTACTGCAGACTGATCACAGCTAACACTCTCACCCTGCCATCTGCACCACAGAACCCCATTTAAGTGAAACACTCCAGCTGGCTGGCTCCCATCTTCTACCTGCTGTTTCTTAAACAAGCCTTAAGAAAAACTTTAAAGGGGATGGCAAACATTACAGCATCTCCGCATTCCAATCTATTTACCCAGTTCTCGATTTCAGTATATGTTTGTCTTTCTGAAGGCAGTATAGCACTGCAGTACAGGGCACTAAGCTGCCAACCTGGAGACCTGGGTTTGAATCCCACAGTCCCCACCTGCATAGTGTGTAACCCTGAGCAAGTTACTTAACTTCCTTGTCCTCCCAGGTGGCATCTGGAAACATGCCTTTCCTGGTTAAACAATTTCGCCTTTCCCTTTTACATATTTTGTCTCGCTGGTCTTTAAAACGAGCTCTGCACATTGACAAGATTACTTGCATAAGCTGCTACTTCAATGAAACATGGTGTCTGTGACGATGGGCCATGCATCCTTTATGCACCAACAGTGTATTCGGACCCAGGCTCCATCTGCATGCTGCTTCCTAGGGATGCAATGACAGCACTCAGGATACGTGGCAGAGTGAACAAATGAGTTTATCGGTTGGTGGTTAGATTAGCCACCAGCTTTCAACATCTCACAGCCAAATCAGTAGTTTTAGTGGCCATCTTTTAAGGGCTTAAAAAAACAAACTGTGGGCAGGTAGCCAGTTGGCCATCATCTTTCAAAAGTTAGTAGCTGAACCAATTTTTTTTTTTTTTTTTTTGTGGCCACTTGGCAACCTGATTTGTCACACTCTGATGCCAACCTGCAGTACAAGGTACTAGATAAACACAGCATGACATCTGGGATTTTGGTCTCAGAACTCCCCCCCCCAACCCTCCTATTTTTTTCTATTATTTGGGGGATCCCCGACCAGCAGAAGTTCAGACCTACAGAGAGGGGGGACTCTGAGAAAGAGGCCGAGAGAGAGACCACGCGAGAAAGAGACCGAGTGGGAGAGAGAGAGAGAGAGAGAGACCGAGACCTGCAAAAACATAGTACAGTGAGGGGCTGCTTCATTATCATCCATACAGCTGCCCATGCAGTATTAGCATCAGGAGCCAATGACTGACTGCAATCAATGATGTGACTGGTTGGAGACCTTACAACTGCACACTAAAGGGACAGCAACATACAGAGCCTATATTAAAGATCAGGGAAAGAGAAAACAAAAGGGTCAGAGAGCCTGTTCTTTTTTTAGGTACTAAGTTTTGGAATGGTCGCTCCAAAGACTTATATCAAATGTTACCTATGACTACTGTTAAATCTGCACTGAAACAAAGGTTGTGCTGCAATGCTGTTTGTCACTACCTCGCTTGTTTTCTTTGTATTCACCTGAGTAATGACTGCCTTCATTTGGAGTGTACTTTTTTTTTTTTTTTAATTCTTTGTTGTACATTTTATATTTTTCCTTCTGTATTTTGACCAGGACTAACCTGACAAGAGGTACTTTTTTGCTCAGAGGCCTTCCGTACAAGACAAACATAAATAAAAAAAAAAGCATCACATAGTGAAACAGAACGAGGGTAACAGCATCTAGAGTAAGTGGAGCTGGAATATGCAACGCCTTCCTTTCCTTTTCTGGAACTTTAAAAACAGTAACTCGTACAGACTGGTCGCCACACCGGTAAGTAATTACTATTGTACAATGGACATAATAAACCCTACAACCGGACTGTAAGGGCTTTACCCATGGGCAAATTCTGCCATAAACCACAGCTGAGGAAGGGAATTTATATAAAACATAATTACATTTTTTATTTATTTTACACATGGATCGACTATATAATCGCAAAAAGGCAGTCCAGGATAAGGGTAATTGAGGGATCACCCACTTCTCGTGTGGTTAAGTCACATGACTGGCCTTCGTGACACACCACATAAGGCATGTGTAAATCCCCCCCAATAACCCACACCATATCATACCTTGTTACTTAAATACACAACGGACTTGGAAGCAGGTAAACAAGCTTCCAACAAAACTCATACAGCATCACATCCACAGAGAGGGTTGCAGAGTTTGCAGGATTCTCTGTGCATTAGAAATACTTTGGAAGAATACTACTACTCCCATGAAACCGCAGCTAATACCGGTGGAAATCAAGTGCGGGAATGAACAGATATGTAGCCTCACTACAGTAACTCAAAGTCGGACTTCACTCCAGGGGAAAAAGGTTGAGTAGGCTTATACCTGTCTGAGCAGGAATGTGAAAGATGAAAAAGAAAACATGGTAACTTGACATTATTGAAAATGTATATCCCATTCCCACCCAGTATATTAAGGGTCACCAAATATAACTGTAAAAATACTAACTTTGATAAAGGGGACCTGCCACCAGTCCTCTCAGAGACAGAAATCAGCACTGAAAATGCTCAGGGTTTCCCATAACATTTATACATGTGGGTGCACCCATCCTTTTATTTTAAGACACATTCCTTTTGCAGTTCCTCCATGTTTCCCACCTATGTTGAAAGCAGAACCCTGGTCCCAAATATTGATACAATTACTGCACTTAGGTCACTCTGAGGAAAACAACAAAGGAAAGATCATCTAAGGCTACACAGAAACTTAGAAAAAAGAAAACAGAATGTGGACAGGCTCCAAAAACAGAATGGGGGAAAAAGCAAAGATCAGAGAAGGGGAGCTGTATGAATCATTTCTGTGCGGCTTGACACATGCCTCCTCCACTGTGCCCTCTCCTCTTTGCACTATAGGTTAGTGCAAAGGCAAAAAGCTCATCAGCTGGTGCAGTATTGCAGCAGCAGTGTGTCACATAGGCACCTGGGAGAGCAGAATTTCAGCCTGATCCCTGGAATCCCACACTGAGGCTGACTGTGGGCCACGTGCATTGCGAAGGTGAGGTGCCTGGCTCTGGGGTGGGCACACTGGCTGCTCAACATTCATACACCCCTACTGTTCAACTGAGGCATGCCACTGGCATCAGCTTTGAAGGCAGTTAGTGGCTCACCCTCCTGACATGGGTAAGGGTGCAGCGATGACAACTGTATTGTTGAGGGGAGGCAGGGAGAACCAGGAATAAGAAAGCATTTGTCAATGCTGAATGTTTGCTTGCTGGTACTGGCATTGGTACTGCATGAGTTAGAGGGATGCATAATAGGAATGGCAGTGAAGTATTGAACTAATGTCAACCCCGTACCCCCACCCTGCAGAGACTGACAGGCATTGGGGTGTGCCTTTGGGTCATCGGCCATAACACTCACTTCACCCCACCCTGCAGAAACTGACAGGTGTCACAGTGTGCCTGAGGATCTACAGCTCTTATGCTAACCCCAAAGAAATTGGAAAGGGGGGGAGATCAAGGAACTGTGATGAGAATGGTACATATCATAACTGTGTTGCACGACTAATGCAGAAAAGAGAGAGGGGCAACCATGTAGGTGAACCCTATGCAATGCATTAAAGAGCTAGCAGCGCCAAAAAACAGCAGACAGAAAATGTTAACTTTTAAAAGCAGTTATTTCTTTTTCCATTTGCTCATTAAACTGTTTTCTACCTGACAGTATTAGGTGTGATGTAAAGAGCTGTATTTCGCCTGGAGACTGACATCCTTAGTTCTACTCCTCTTCAAATCTCATCAGCATTGTGACTTCATTAACTGTGAAGTCCCAAGTGATCAATCTTCCAGTAGGTGACTGGTTCATCTTGGGTCAGTTGTGATGCCGCAGACGCTGAGGTTATAGGGCTAATGATGTATGAAGAGGAAACAGAACCAGATATGTAAGCCACCAGATGAAGCATTGCTCCACAGATCACACCATGTATTACCCAGAAGATTTTCTAATAAGTAGAAGGGAAAAGGAAAAAAAATACTTCACATACAAGAAGTAATATTTCACTATTTTTAAAAGACAATATTAAATTCAGGCAGTACAGTAGCTCTTTAAAGTTCACCAAAATGCAAACTCCAATAAAAAAATTTAAAAAAGGGCCGCCTGGTGGCACAGAGGGTTTCACTGCGCTCATGAGTCCCAGGTTAGGGAGCGAGCTTGGGTCATCGAGGAGTTGGCGGAAGGGAGAGAATTGAGCACCAACTGACTGTTCTCCTCTCCTTGGAAAGGGTTCAGGGCTCATACCGCGTTATAGCAGCCCCCGATGGAGATCGGGGGTTCCACAGTTGCAGTGCATCTAGAAGGTTAGAAGTACAGCGGACGTCAGCACATAGTGCCCAGATGTTATTGCACGCCCATACTCCAAGGAAACAAAAAATATGGTGGAAAATGGCTGTCAGTCATGGCGGCTTGATGGCCATGCCTCCGTACACCCTCGGACCCATATGGAATTGCACCTGGGTATTAGATCAGAGCCCAGTGGCCGGGGATTAGGGGGTCCCCACCGCGGGCACTGTGTGTGGTAGTCCTGTGCGAGTGAGCCATTAGGGGTCAGATGGGGTGCGGAGGACAACAGTCAGATGAATGCAGACCGAGCTGTAGGAGCAGAAATAGATTCACTATATAGAAAAATATAAGTAAATAAAAACAAATGCCTGCCCCCCCCCAATCCTTTGAAGACTAGAACCTTCAAGGAAAGTTTGTTTTTATTTTGTTGACCAGGTAAGGTACACTGGCGCCAAAGGCACCTTTTACAGGTTCAGCCCGGGTACAGAGGTACGATATACAGTAGTCAGTGCAATACAGCAGAAAATACAGCACCTAAGTAAGACATGAATATGGAATAACACTGAAATCAGACATAGTGTACATAATACAATGTGACCAGAATATTTGAACGCATTGGTAAAAGTCATCATTATAAAGTACTATGGAATTCAGACAAAACACACACAGCTGTCCAACACTAAGAAATGACTCTTTAGTTCTTTAGAGAAAGAAGCGAAGCTGGTTAAGTGATCTGATTTGTGATCACTTGGTGAATAATGCAGACACAAAACTCTTAGTCTCTAGGCTGGCTCAGTGTTACAGCAGCATGTCGCACTGCAACATGGGAGAACAGAATTTGCATCTGATCTCTGGAATCGCACAATGAGGCCAGCTGGGTCGGGATGCAATGTTGAGGTGAGATACTTGGCTCCCTGGAGGGGTGAGGTGCCAACTAGTTAACATCTATCCCCCTCCATCCCCACCCCCTACAAGTTGACCAAAAAATATCATGGGTGCCTGCTGTGAAAGTTCAGTGCCTGCTCTTGGAGGCTTGAAGCAAACCACTAATTCACTACAGTGCTAGCCAGAATTATAGTCAGCTGGGGTTAACAATGCAGTAACAAGAAAAGAATCCTCCCTGCTTGAAGGCTATATTACTTCCTGTTTTGCCACAATGTTTTCACTGCATTATAACCTTTCAGCTTGTCCCAACCACACTTCTGACCACTTAGTTTTTGTTATACTCAAAATTGGCTACTTGCTTACATTTCTTGGCCCTCCAGAAAGTCACTGATGCTATTTTTAAAGACTAAATAGAATTTATGTTTTCTAAGTATTCTTTGCTAAGTGTACATCAGTCATGTTTTGAATCCCACAGCGGTGTTCCTCTCACATATGCATGAACATGACCAGAGACAAGGCAAAAATGCCCCAAAAGACAAAAATCTGTAACCTGCCCAGAAATCGCCCCCCCTTCCCCCGGGTCCAGAGCAACATACCTGGGCTATAACAATTTCTGTAGAAGGGAATATAAACTGAAACAAGACTTTGACAATGTTTAGCTACTGTGCTACAGAAATGTCACATTTCAAATCCTTTTTCATCTCTGATGGTTCCTGTTTTGAGCCACACTGTTTTACTCAAGTGGGTCCAGTTTGATGTATGGTCCAACTTCCCCAATTAAGATGACCTGATGCTTTTGCAGCCCACCCTGCTTCTTACACGATTTATAGCATACTCTGGTCCCCAACAGTACTATAGGTATGGTACTCATGAGAGCTCAGAGAGGAAAAATAAAGGAAAGGAGACCAAAAGAAAGAAAAATGCATTGTGTATAAAAAAAGTAAAAAAAAACTGAAAAAGAAATGGGAAGGACGAAAAAAAAATCAAAGAATCGTGAAGAGAATGGTACATATCACAATTGTGTTGCACGACTAATGCCCTCATCCTTTACGTTTTTTTTTTCTGCTGGCAACACAGAGAACAACCTTGGAGTCCATCTCAAACTACTATAACATAAAAACCTTGGTGGACTTGTGGTAGCCAGTCATTCACATGGTTAGTTGTTCCACTAAGGCATACTAATCAGAACAAGACCTCCTTAAAATGTAAAATGTAACCCCACCCTTAAAACAATCCCCCGATCTGGGTTTCCTGCATGATCATAAAAAAGTTTGTGATCATACAGGAAAGAGAGAGGGGCAACCACGTAGGTGATCCCTATGCAATACATTAAAGAGCTAGCAGCGCCAAAAAATAGCAGGCAGAAAATGTTAACTTGTAAAAGCAGTTATTTCTTTTTCCATTTGTTCATTAGACCGTTTTCTACCCGACAGTATTAGGTGTGATATAAAGAGCAGTATTTCACCTGGAGACTGACATATCGAGTTCTAGTCCTCTTCAAATCTCATCAGCACTGTGCCTTCATTAACTATGACGTCCCAAGTGACCAATCTTCCAGCAGGTGATTGGTTCATCTTGAGTCAGTTGTGATGCCACAGACACTGAGGTTATAAGGCTGATGATGTATGAAGAGGAAACAGAACCAGCTATGTAAGCCGCCGATGAAGCACTGTCCCACAGATCACACCATGTATTTACCCAGCAGAAGAGTTTCTAATAAGCAAAAGGGAAAGGAAAAAAAATGCTTCATATACAAGAAGTAATATTTCACTATTTTTAAAAGATAATATTAAATTCAGGCAGTACAGTAGCTCTTTAAAGTTCACCAAAATGCAAACTCAATGAAAAAAAAAGCCTTACCCACCCCACCCCACACCCTTTGAAAACTAGAACATGCAAGGAATGTTTGTTTTAATTTGTTGACCAGGTAAGGTACACTGGTGCCAATGGCACCTTTTACAGGTACAATATACAGTAGTCAGTGCAATACAAGAGAAAATACAGCACCTAAGTAAGACATGAACATAGAATAACATTGAAATCAGACATAGTGTACATAATACAATGTGACCAGAATATTTGAACGCATTGGTAAAAGTCATTATAAAGTACTACAGAATTCAGGCAAAACACACACAACTGTCCAACACTAAGAAATTACTCTTTAGTTCTTTAGAGAAAGAAGCGAAGCTGGTTAGTGATCTGATTTGTGATCACTTGGTGAATAATGCAGACACAAAACTCTTCATCTCTGGGCTGGCTCAGTGTTACAGCAGTAGGTCGCACTGCAACATGGGAGAACAGAATTTGCATCCGATCCCTGGAATCGCACAATGAGGCCAGCTGGGTCGGGATGCAATGTTGAGGTGAGATACTTGGCTCCCTGGAGGGGTGAGGTGCCAACCAGTTAACATCTATCCCCCTTCAACCCCACCCCTTACAAGCTGACCAAACAATATCATGGGTGCCTGCTGTGAAGGTAGCCAGTTGTCCGTCCGGCTTGGTGGTGGTGGGTGCAGACATGGCAGAACTATTGTCGAGGTGAGGGTGGTGGAACAAGGAGGAGGGGAAAAAAAAAAGTTTAGCGCCTGCTCTTGGAGGTTTGGAGAAAACCACTAACTCACTGCAGTGCTAGCCAGAATTATAGTCAGCTGGGGTTAACAATGCAATAACATGAAAAGAATCCTCCCCGCTCGAAGGCTATATTACTTCCTGTTTTGCCACAATGTTCTCTGCATTATCGCCTTTCAGCCAGTTTCAACCACACTTCTGACCACTTTATGTTTTGTTTTTTTTTCAGTTTAAGATTTAAGACTAGCTACATCCAGACACACACTGGCCTTCAGAAAAGTCACAGATACTAATTTTAAAGACTATACAGTATTTACATTTTTTTTTTTTTGTATTCTTTGGTTAATTTACATCACCTGGTGCTACCGGTGAATTTAGGATTCCCATTGAGCTATGTTCACAGCCCCTTTCTGCATGGTCGCATAAGAGTTTGCAGTTACGCAGTAGAGGGAATTTGGTCACCATGTAAATAGCCACAGGGTCATTCACAAGAGCGTGGTAGTCCTTGCAAGACTCCCACCTACAGAGCTGTTACAGGCATGCAGTAAAGTGGGGGGCAGTTCTGCAAACCAGGAATAGGAAGTTAGAAGGGAACGGACTGGGGAGGAAAGACACCAGAGAAGTGTGGCCTCAACAGTGTTCTGGGGCTAGTCACAAAACACCCCAAACAAAAAAAAAAAAGAAATATCCATTGCAGTCTAAGCAAAGTATTCTTGTTTATCTTGCAAAACCATGGAAAATTATCCAGACTGCACGTTTTCAACTGGGATTTCATAAATTCAGGACTGTGGGCTATAAACACTACTGTGTTGCATATCAATATAATTACTGACGATGCTATGACAACAAGTTCAGGATTCACCTCTTATTTTCAAAGACAATAAAAAAAAAGGGGGGGGAATCAGTTTTGCATGACTTTTTTTGTAATTTGTTAACTCGGTAGGACCCAAGAGCATTAGATGCCCACTTTTAAGGAGGACACAGAGATGTAAAGAAGAGCGACAATACAGAATAAATAAGCAATACAATATATATGAGATGTCACTGGAGCTTACCATTAAGCTTTTGACCCCAATATTCTACCAGAACAAAAGATGTACTTTTTTGTTATTATAACATTTTTAAGCCCGTGCAGGGAAAAAAGACCAAAAAAAAAATGTGTGCTTGGGGTCACCCAGATGGTCATGCTGCTGTGTAGACGGCTCAGGTTTGGGACCAAACTTGGCTTACCATGCCAGGAGGCAGGACAGGCTGAGTTAGCTTCAACGTGGGAGTGGGTCTCAGTTGGGGAAGGATGGCAGCAGGTTCTGGCACTAAACCGACCCCCGTGGGTGGGTCTGGGAGCTTGCTCTCACCACAGGGACAATGTGCATATAAAGCCACCATGGCATGGCCCACGCCATGAGGAGAAAGAGACAACTGGGAAGTAAAACCTCCCCAGCTATCTGAATGACAGCTGTCCACCTAAACAGGATACATCTCTGACTGCAAGGTATATACCCAAGGCGAACAACAACTGAGCTGTGCCAAGGCATTGGGTGTGTTGCAGGCTAAGGACTTGTGGCCCAAATGAAATCCAACCAGACAACAATAGCCGCACTCAACACAGGTCAGTAAAGGCTGTAGCAATAGCTTATAGTGCTTGCAGTGGCTGCAGGAGTACAGAGTATTGAGTATTCAGTCAAACTCATTGTACTGCCAATAAGCGCTGTAATAAATTCACTTGTATTTCAACAGGAAAGTGAACTGCCTTTATTTTCTATAAGCTATTGCTACAGCATTTACTGACCTGTATTGAGTGTGGCTATTGTTGTTTGGTTATATACCCAAGGCGACAGCTGGGAGAGAGGGGACAAAAATCTTTGTTTAAAAGAAAAATTATAGAGAGTATTGTACTCACCACTCCAGAAACATGCCCAAACAACTCGAAGAATCAATTTATTCTGGCGTAATGGTTGTCTGCAACTGAGCAGATCAATCGCATGTAGCAATGGTGGACATGCACGGGGGGTCATGACCATACTGCCCACGTACACTACTGCATAGTTATGCATTACCAAGTGCACGAGCAATGTGAAACTGCTGGGGTGCAGCTATTTCGCTTCTGGGGCTCACCATATAAGGGTAGTCATACAGCGCGGTTCACATGGACGTACACACCAGTTATTGAATGGGTAGCCCTTGGAAAGCACAGAGATGTGGCATCTGAGGAACATAACAAGGAGCAACAGAAGGACAAGGGTGGTGATGTGAGTAAGCATGGGAGAGAGAGCGACTCATGATGGTGGTTACCGATCCTCTGCCACCAGTGACTCCAGCACCAAAACCAGACCAAACAAAGCACACATGTGCCCCCAACCCATATCCATTATGCTTGTCACGTGACATAAAACAACCTTTTTCATCCTTCACAGATGCCAGCACTTCTGATGCCCTGCCACCAGATGAGCAGTACCACGATGGTGATGGGGATGGCACCCAAAAAAGAGACCCACCCACACAGCAGTACTGACTCACATCCCCTCCCATCAGACCCGATCATTTTTAATAACCGATTAAGAAGGGGGAGAAGGACTTCTTCAGGTACATCAGGGAGAAAAGGAACTGTAAGGACCATACAGTAAGGATTAGGAAGGAAGGGGGTTGGGTGGAAGCAAGGAGTGATAAGGCAGAGAAGCGTTAAATGATTACTTCTGGAACGAATAGGCTGCCAACTAAGGGAGAGTGGCTAAACTTGACAAGAGAGATATACAGGATGGAGAGGATGGCGGCCAGAGTATGGAATAGAGTGGAGGTATTTGATACAAAATGGAGAAAATGGATCATGTATCAAATTGAGCACTTATTCAGACTTTGTTCCCTGAAGCTAATCAAATCAATACTGGAGAAATGTTAAAACGAGACTTGTCTGGTTCATGTGATTACGTCCTGATGCTGGGAGGGAATTTTTTTTTTTTTAAAGTCCAATGTATAATTATATAAACTGAATGAATATATCTATGTAAAATGTCTTGTATAATGTATAAATGTCCTCGTGCCTAATAAAATATTATAAAAAATTATTACTTCTGCTCGGTATTTACTAAAGAAGGGGTGGTGATAACCAAGGGGGAGGGAGGAGGGCAGAAATGGGGGGTGACAGACGGGAAATCATGGAGGGCAGGGTTCTGGAGGGTTTGAGGGCACTGAGGGTGAACAAGGTGCCAGACCCAGATGGCATCTGCCCCAGGGTACTGAAGGAGCTGGCAGAGGTCCTGGTGGGACCTTTGGCAGACCTATTTAATGTCTTGCTACACTCAGGGTGTGTACCTCAGGATTGGAGGATGGCTCATGTGGTGTCCCTCCACAACAGCGGTCCCAAGGATGGAACCGCGGAACTATAGACTGGTGAGCCTCACATCCATCGTGGGTAAGCTGATAGAGACTATCCCAAAGGAAATGCTGGTGGCCCTCCTGGAGGCCAAAGTACTACAGGACAGCAGACAGCATGGCTTTGTACGTGGCAGATCCTGCCAAACCAACCTAGTGGAGTTCTGTGACTGGGTAACTAGGTAACTGGATGGGGGCCATGCAGTGGATGTCCTGTACCTGGACTTCAGTAAGGCATTCGACTCTGCCGCATGGGAGGCTGGGAAGTAAGTTAGAAGGCACAGGGGCAGGTGCAAAGCTGGTGAGATGGGTAGGGAACTGGCTTCAGGGAAGGCAACAGAGGGTGGTGGTGGGTGGGGAGCTCTCATCCCCAAGGGTAGCGGTGTTCCTGCTGGGCTCAGTGTTGGGACCAGTGTTGTTTGGGATATTCACTGCAGACATATCATTGGGCATCAAGAGTAAGACCAGTCTGTTTGCTGACGATACCAAGATGGGAGCAGTGGTGGATGACAGGAGTTGCAGGATGATCTGGCAAAGCTGGACACCTAGTCGGACACCTGGCAACTGGAGTTCAATGCCAAAAAGTGCAAGGTGCTGCATTTTGGGATGAAAAATCCCAGGAGGAGTTACCAGCTGGGGGAGTGCAGCTAGCTGAGACAGAGGAGGAGAAGGAGCTGGGGTACTCATTACGGGGTCAATAAACAACTCAGCACAATGTAGGAAGACAGCTGCAAAGGCCAACAAAATGCATGGTTGCACTACAAGGAGTATATCCTCGAGGGGTGAGAGGTGATTCTGCCACTGTATAGGTCATTAGTCAAGACTGCACCTAGAGTACCGTGTGCAGTACTGGCGCCCGTATCTGAAGAGGGACATTAAGTTACTGGAGAGGGTGCAGTGCAGGGCAACAAAGATGATCAAGGGGCTGGGGGACTTACCATATTAGAGGAGGCTGAGGGAGTTGAACATGTACTCGCTGGAGGAGAGACGGGGGGTATGACTGAAACCTTCAAGTACATGAAAGGAATAAACAAGACAGGTACGGAGGGGCTGTTCAAAGTAAGGGAGAGGAGGGACACCCAGGGCCATGATATGAGACTGGAGGGAAGAAGGTTAAGGAGGGAGATGAGGAGACACTTTTTTACAGAGAGGGTGGTAGACGGGTCGAATGTGTTACTGGCAAAGTGGTATCCAGTAGAACAGTGGACTACTTCAAAGGGGCTGGGACAGGGCAAGGGGAGGGTCAAGTGAGGGAAGGGTGGGAGGAGGGCAGCTGCAGAATAAGAGTGCTAGCTGCACATTCAAGCCTACTTGATAGACCTCTAGGCCTTTATCTGCTGGCAAATTCCATATGTTCATAACCCCACCACCCACTCCCAAAGCATCCCACACCACCTGCCTACCACCCAGTCCTGGCTAAGTATATGCTTAAGGTAAGTCCTTTCCCACCAACCAAACTGTAATTCCCATCCCCCCTGGACTGCCGGAGCCACTCACCTGACCCAGTAAACATATGTGACAGTACCCACACACCACCACCAACCTCTGGTACACCACCATCCTGCGTCTCCCCGACTCACCACCAAAGGACACAAAAACAGTCGGGTCTCTTCTCTAACTTGTAAAACAGAAAACCATCCCATGTAGCAGTGACCCGCCATGCACTGACCAGTCAGTGGTGTACAAAGGTACACGGCACCTGACCAAGATCTTCCATTTAGTGGATCACACCCTCCTGAAGGCAAGGTCAAAGCCAACCTGTATATGAGCATCAGCGTTAAACTGGTATTCCAGTTATCTGTCAGGATGCCAACAAACTGTTCCGTTAAACGGAGTTGAGTCTAATACCACTGTTACTTCCCATGGAGCCCCACACAGCAGTCTATACATGGACCCCTATTATTTACATTGTTCACTGACAACTTACCAGTTATCTGCAGTAAGGCAAAGATTTTGCCTTACATTGTTTTCACACCACAGATAGGATGTCAAGTCACTAAATGAAACTCTTAATAGTAAATTAAATAAAGTAATCACTTGGTTTCAAGATAGTAGAGTAGCGCTGGATAGAAAAAAAAAACTGAAGGCAATGCTCTTTGGCACTATACATACAGCAAACGGTAATCTGAACTGTTTCAGGATCTCACTGCAGGGTAGGGAAGACCTTGTAATACTGCAGGAGTTTGAATATTAGGGGCTGGTTCTTCACCCGTTTGACTTATGAAGCACATCTTAAAACAATTCAGTTTCAAATTCATAAAAGGCTAGGGCCATTATACCGGCTAAAGGATTTGTTCACTGATCATACAAGGAAAGTCATAGTGAAAAGTTGTCTCTTGCCGGTCTTGGACCATGGAAAACACAGAATTTGACGGCAGATAAGGACCGTTTGGCTCACCTAGTCTGCCCATTTCCCTACCTATTGGATAAGCTGCAGATCCTAGTTAACCAACAGCCTACTTCCTTGTGTGGGGAAATTCCTCAGTTAAAATGTTGAATAAACCAAAATACTTTACAATTCAATCTGTAGGTTCATGCTATGAGCCAAAAAACTGGAACAGCACTACATCCTGAGTGAGAAGCTTAACTGGTTGTCAACAGCGGAGAAGGATACTTACAGTACCAGTGTATTTGCCCACAGACTTGTCTGTAAGGAAGCTGGGGGCACTCTGAATGGCACGGTCAGCACTAAAATGGTAAACCTGAATATGAGATCAAGTGATGCCAGTACCTTATATATCCCACAGTGCAGAAGTCCAATATTTGTCAGAGATCAACTGTATATAAATTGTTGAAAAATCCAGAATGAACTTCTACGGATCCAAGACACATCAAAGCTCCTGCATTGTTTAAATCTTACTTTAAACACCATTTATACAGTATTGCTGGTTGCAAATGCTTTAACTTTTATTTGCGGTCTTTTATAAGTATGCTAATTACAGTACACAGTATCTCACGGCAGTGAATCTGACCTATTATTCGTGTTTGTATCAAACACAGTTCGATGCAAGACTTTGTTTAAAGATTTCTTTTGCTTTTACATTTTTTTCAGTTTTGGAGTTCTGTTTTAACCGTTATAATGTTACTGGGTATGCTATATTGTATGTTGTGTATACTGTATGTTATTGCATTTTTTAAATTTGCCTGGATCAAATCTGTGAAAGGACCATGTGACCCAGTGCACCTAGCTGGTAACTAACTTAGAAACATGTGCAGCGACACTATGCTAGTGAAGGTGTCACTATGTGTAAGTCTTCCTCAGGTAGTGCTGTTCCTGTATTTTATTATTTACTTTTGGCTTCTGTGCCCGCACAGCAGGCGGGGGATGTACCCCCTCATTAGCGCCTGGACCAACCTCCCGGCATCTCACCTAGGCCACCCGGATTGGGTGACCTGTAGCTTTCCCCCTACAGCGGCACTCACCGAGGGGAGAGATCAAGATGAACCTGAGGCCCCAGCTGAGGCTTATGCCTGGGGCGTCATTCAGGAGGTGGTCCAGGGGTTTCATGGTGCTGTCGTGCCCAGGGGTTTTTCCTCTTAGGTTTCCCTCAGGAGGTGCGGATGTGCAATGACGTCAGCAAGGGCTGGACACGCTACCGTACCCAACCCTCAGATGTCCGCTGATGCCTCCATTCACTGCGTAGTGGTCTCAGCCTTTGCACACCCAGTCTCCACTGGGTGTCACTGGCATGCTGGGAAACCACAAGCTTCCCCCACCCCTGGAGAGCTGTCCATTGGATGTTCATCCTATCTCCTCCTAGCCCACCCTCTGACGCACCCTGTTCACTTCTGAACACGGGTCATCAGCGTCACAGGTGGTAGCGCTACTGCTGCGCCAGCAGGCTGGCTGCTGTTCCTGTATTTTGCCTACCCATGCAGTTGCATTCATGTTGGTGTATGTACATTTGTACTTGCCATGTACATACTTGCAAGGACATGCCTCTAACACTGTGTATCCATTCCTGCTGTGTAGCCGCACACAGCACACGTCTGGCTGCCAATGCATGTGCATTGCACAAATGGTAAACACCACATCTACATACTCTCTGCTTGCAAGCTCATACACACCCACTTTATGTGGTATATTACCTCTTCCGCTTTAATGAATAGGGCACACACAACCACTACCCCAAATACCCCCCCCCTCAAAAAAAGTTCATCTGGGCTAGGCCTTTCAGGTCCCTAGACCGCGCTTCCTTTCTAATGATCTACGAGGTTCATAACCCTAAATGATCCATGCTCTTTATATCTGTAGATATTGATGATCTGCTTAAATCCAAACTCATATCAATGTACCATGGGACAAACAGACTAATTTAGTTTAGTTCTAGGGTGACATCTTGTTACTGCCAATCCTAAAAACCTCTGCTGACATCAGCACAGTTGGCAGAAGTGGAAGATTCGGGGGGGGGGGGACAACTACGAATCTCTCTGGCCAGACTTGAGACACAAAGAATGTGGTGGCCTGGTCCCATGCTGGTCGGGATACGCACTGGCTACCCTGCTAACCCACATGACAGCCTGGCTACCCTCCTACTCACAGAAACCCCAATGGGCAATGATCGAACAAGAGACTTCTCGTGTTACTCTAGATCACATTACAATTTTTCAACCTGTTTCCCCAAAGCCCAGAACTGATTATATCAATATATACTAAAGGCTACATACACAAATGGATACTTTATCTAAAATCACAAAAAAAAAAAAAAAAATCACTTAGGGGCACAATGGATAGGGATGCCAGCAATGAACCCCAGCTTCCCCCTGGCGGGATTAGATCAGGGATTTAGGAGATGGGGAAAAAATACAGGTTACTCACCTGTAACAGGAGTTCTAGGAATGGTATATGTTGTTCATCCACACTTACTGGCAGGCTCCTTGCCGCTTTAAATCTTGCCGGAAGGTCTTCAAGCTGGCTCCTCCCACCCACCCCGGGTGGTAAAACTCTCGGCTCCGCCCCATGACGCCAGATCTGGCCCGCTGGAAGCTCAGGTTGTGCGTCGAAGCCAGGGAGGTCGGGTGGGTCGTGTGGATGAACAACATATACCATTCCTAGAACTCCTGTTACAGGTGAGTAACCTGTATTTCTAAGGACATGGATATGTTGTTCATCCACACTTATTGGCAGACTCCTAGCAGTTCTCCGGAGGAGGAGGCAAGCGCACACCCCCTACTTAGGGAATAAGGACTGGAGAACCGAGGCCCCAAAACCAGCATCCCGGCGTGACTCAAGGTCGATGTGGTAATGGGTAATAAAGGTGTGTGCTGACTTCCAGGTAGCAGCCCTGCAGATTTCCTGGATAGGGACGTCCCTGGAAGCAGCCACCGATGCAGCAGTATGACAGGTAGAATGAGCTCTTATCCCTCTGGGAGGCTCCATGCCCGCCAACTAATAGTAGCGATCTATGCAGGAGGTGACCTACCTGCCTATTGTCCGCTTGGCTGCAGGTCTGCCAGATGCGGCTTCAGTGTAGGTGACAAACAGCTGGCGAACCTCTCCCCGAATTTCAGCCGTGCACTCCTTATAATAAGCGAGCGCCCTTCTAGGGTCCAGAGTATGGAGCCTATATTCGGCCTCCGAGGTGTGATTGGGGTAGAACACCGGCAGAGTCAGCACCTGGTTAAGGTGAAACTCCGACACCACCTTCGGAAGGAATTTCGGGTGGGGGCGCAGGACAACCTTGTCCCTGTGGAAGACCAGGTAAGGAGACTCGATGCAAAGCGCCTGGAGCTCTCCCATCCTTCTGGCTGGCGTGATAGCCACCAAGAAGCGGTCTTCCACGACAGGTGAGAGAGTTCACACCTGTGCATTGGTTCGAATGGCTTGCCCATGAGCTTTGCCAATACCAGCAGTAGATCCCACGGAGGTGGAGGTTCTCGCACCGAGGAAATGGATCAAGGCCTTGAAAGCGCCAGACCACCTTCTCCGCGCCACCGACTGCTCCCGGCCCGCGCCCGTAAACAGAGATGGCTGCCAGGTGCACCTTTAGGGTCGTCGACCTAAGCCCTTGACTAGAAAGGGACCATAAATAGTCCAAAATGCTTGCCACAGAACAGGAGGAAGGGTCCAAGCCCTTGCCCTGACACCAAATGGAGAATCTCTTCCATTTGAAGGCGCAGCATTTTCTGGTCGACTCCTTACGGGACGCCTCAACTACATTGAGGACCTCGTCGGAAAGACCCAAGGCCTGGAACTCTAGCCGCTCAGGAACCAGGCCGTCAGGTGCAGGGATTGAAGGTCCGGATGGAACACCTTCCCCTGATTGACTGAGAGCAGGTCCAGGTGAGCTGGAAGCTGCCTCGGGAGCCTGGAGCTGAGGCTGAGGAGATCTGGGTACCAGAACTGGCGGGGCCAGTCTGGGGCTATCAGAATCACCTGCGCCTTGTCCCTCCTTGCCTTGAGAAGCACCTTGTGAATCAAGGGAAATGGGGGAAAGGCGTAAAGAGGCCCGGGGTCCACAGCCTCGAGAAGGCATCCCCCTGCAGCGAGCCCTGCTGAGTGGGCGGGCATGAAACAGCCTCAACCCGTTCTCCTGGAGGCAAACAGGTCTACCTGAGGTGTGCCCCAGTGGGAGAACAGATCTTGTACCACCCTCGGCAGGAGAGACCACTCGTGAGATGCAGCCCCTATCCGGCTCAGGGCATCGGCCAAGGTGTTGGAGGCTCCTGCCACATGAATGGCTAGGAGATCCGCCTCCAGGCTGCAACGAGTGACCAAATGCGGAGAGCTTCCTTGCATAGAAGCATGGAGCGCGTCCCGCCCTGGCGGTTCAGGTAGTACATGGTCGTGGTATTGTCCGTCTGGACTCGGACCACTTGACCCCGGAGAAACGGAGCAAAGGCGGTGAGAGCTAGGCGGACCGCTCGGAGCTCCAGCAGGTTGATGTGGCATCGGGACTCCCGCGGGGACCAGAGGCCGTGCACTCGGTGTTCCCCCAGATGGGCACCCCAACCCATCAGAGAGGCATCGGTCGATAGAGAGACCGTCGGCTCGGGGCGGACAAACGGGATGCCCTCCTGCAGATGAGATGGAACGGTCCACCACTGGAGAGCATTCCACATCTCCTGGGTCACTATCGCTAGCTGGTCCAATGGATCGCAGCGCTGTGACCACTGGCTGGCCAGTCCCCACTGAAGGGGGCGCATGTGCCAGCGTGCCCAATGGACCACGCTGGTACAGGCCGCCATGAGACCCAGGAGGCGCAGGAAGTCCCGGGCAGGGCGCGATTGCCCAACCAGAAATGATTGGGCAAAGGAGGTAGAACCTCAGCCCTGTCTGCGGGAGCCGTGCTCTGGCTCGAGAGTCGAGCTCTGCCCGATGAACAGGATCACCTGCTTGGCTCGAGTTCCGACTTGGCCTCGTTGATGAGAAGGCCGACTAGAGAGCAAACCTGGAGGCCAGATCTCTGGACCGCTCCACCTCCTCTGGAGGGGCTGCTATCAGCCAATCGTCCAGGTAAGGTACACCGGACCCCTCGGCGCCCAGCAGGAATGCTGTCACCACTGCCATGCATTTGGTGAAGACCCTGGGAGCTGGAGATAAGCGAAGGGCATGGCTTGGAACTCGAATAGGGATCCCTCCGCTCGAAAGCAAAGGAATCTCCGATGTGACGGACGGATAGGGACGTGAAAGAATGCGTCCTGTAGGTCCAGAGAGCAGAACCACACGCCGTGTTCCAGAGATTGTATTATCTGTGCCAGAGTGACCATTCTGAAGGTTCGAGACCTTAGGAACTTGTTCAGGTCGTGCAGGTCGAGAATGGGGCGCCAGCCCCGTCCGTTCGGAACCAGGAAATACCTGGACACGAACCCCAGGTCTGAGGGGGTCCTCTACCTCCCTTAGCACCTCCTTTTGGAGGAGGAGAGCGATGTCGGCTCGGCGAGCGCCAGTGAGACTCCCGGACCCGGCGCAGCGGCTCTGAAGGGCGGGGCCTGCTCAAATTCTAGAGGCAGGCCTTTTCCCACCACCTCCAGTACCCACCTGTCCGTGGTAACAGCGGACCAGGCGGAAAGGAAGTGTCGGAGCCGTCCCCCCACGGGGGGAACCAGGGGTGAGGTGACGGGGATGGGGGCGACACCCCTCAGCCCGTCACTGGGCAGGCTTGGAGGAGGGACCGGCCGAGGGACCTCCTGGGCCTTTACCTCCCTGCTTCCTGTTGGAGGAAGCCAACGGCTAGGTTTGGGATGCCAGGTCGAGCCTGCTGGCCCTGGCGTTGCTGGGCGGCGCACATGGCGCAGAAGGGACGAAAGGAGCTTAGGCTGTGGCTTCGTGCCTTTGTCCTTCTGGCGGAAGAGCCGAGTCAAGGTAGCATTGGACTTCTTGATCCTCTGCAGGTGACCTTCACCCCAGGGCCGAGGTCAGTCCCAAAAGGAACATCCGCCAACTTGTGCTGGGTATCCGAGGTAAAGGTGGATATCCTCAGCCAAGCCCGACGACGCATGGCCACTGCAGCCGCCACCGACCTGGCACATGAGTCCCCGATGTCTAAAGCAGTCTGGAGCTGCTGTTTGGCCACTGCCCTGCCCTGGTCCCGCACCTGCCTGACCGTAGTCTGCAGATCCGCGGGAAGATGAGGGACGACCTCATCCAGGGAGCCCAACAGGGCATGAGAAAAATGTGCCATGAGGACGGCCGAACTGGCCTGACGAAGGCCGAGAGAGGACGCAGCATAGACTATTCGCCCGGCATAATCCAATTTCTTGGATTCCTTGTCGGGAGGTTTGTCCACATCCCTGGCGTTCCTGGCACGCCGGAAAACGCTGTCGGTAACCAAACCCTCCGCAGAGGGGTGTTCCGAAAAACCGGACAGGGAACCGGTAGGGACCGCATACTTCCTGGCCATTCTGGCCAAAGGCGCAGGGCAGGAAGCAGGGCACTGCCAAAGCTCCAAGGCCGGACCCACTATGGCCTCGGCCACCAGAAAGGCCTCCGTAGGAGAATCCCCTCGGTCCAGAATCTCCGTGAGGGGATACCTAGCCCATTTAGAAACGGGTTCAAGCTTCATCCCGGTGGACTCCGAGATGAGCTGAAGCAATCTTAAAAGGACGAAGGGCTATCGCCACTGACTGTCCTCCGAGGACTCCAAGTCCATGCGCTTGGAGAAAAGGGAGGAATCATCCTCGGACCGGAAGAGTCCTCAAAGAGCTGCCTCGAGCCTGAGCCACCCTCCACCTGCCGAGGTTTATCGGGAGTGAGGGTGACAGACAGCCTATGGGGCAAACCCATAGCCGACCGAGAATTTTTGGTCGGAGCCCCAACTAACGGCTGTGGAGGCAGAGGTTCCACCAGAATCGGTGGGGCAGCTGGAATTGGCCGAACAACCGGCCTGGGAACAGGCTCCTCAGCTACAATGAGGGGTTGTTTCGGCCGCTCCGGTGACAGCCACTTAATGGCCGGGGAAGACGACTGGGTCGGCTTATTCCCGATCCAAAGGCTGTTGCCATGAGTCCTCATACCTCCGGCGCAACTGCGCGAAGCCTCCTCGTCCGAGGAGGAGGAGGAAGAGCGGCGCCGCTTGCCGCGGTGCCAGACGAGACCGCCTATGACGGCGGGATCGGCTGGACGCGGATGTCGAGACCGGACCGAGAGTCTCAACTAGGCCGAGGAAGGCGAGGAGAAGTGTCGGAAATCGGCACTCCCCTCGGCTCGGACGATCCCACCGAAGGCTCAGGAACCGGAGGCACAGTCGAGCCGACGGGATCCTCAACTCCCACCGGGGGAACCGGGGAGAGGGAATTCTCAGCTTCTCCAGCCGACAACCCGTCTAACGGATCGAGAAAAATCTCGACCGCGTCGACGGGAGTCTCGGTCAACTGGCCTGATGGGGACACCGTGAGACCAGTGGCCGAAGCTGAGGGGTCGACCAAAGTCGACTGTCGACAAGAAGGGGAAGGGGATCTTTCCCGCTCCCAAGAGCGTCGATGGTGAGACTTACTTTGCTCTTTGGACCTGAAAAGGGTCCAAGAAGTTGGACCCTCACCTTTGTCGAGAGGGTCAAACAAAGCTCCTTGAAAGAAGCCGAATGCAGGCACCGAGAAGGCGGGACAAATGCAGCCAGGTAGGCGTACGCGCCGCCTCCTCTTCGAGGCGATCATCTGCTCGAGCTGATCCGCCGAAACCGCCGCCGGACACCGCCAACCGGGCCTCTTTAGAGTTCACCGGTGGAATTCTCTTCTCGGGGCGCCCCAGTTGTAATCGGGCAGCACTGTCTTCAAGGACATAGGCGAAAAGGACGAGCACAAAGTCGCGAGGCCTGCGGGTGCGTGCTCATGGCCCAGTAGGCAGCACGTGAGATGCGGATCGTCCTAGACATCTTCTGCCCGCAAGGGCACCTCCGGAAACCGGGAGTCGATTTGTCCATCGCAGCCGCGAGGAAAAGAAGACCGAAGTCTTTTTAGCAAAAACTTTTGATTTCGAACTTTCGAAGAATTAGGAACCAGTCTTATACACAGAGCGTTAAGGAGGGAACCTGAGCTTCCAAGCGGTAAGGAAGATCTGGCGTCATGGGGCGGAGCCGAGAGTTTTACCACCCGGGTGGGTGGGAGGAGCCAGCTTGAAGACCTTCCGGCAAGATTTAAAGCGGCAAGGAGCCTGCCAATAAGTGTGGATGAACAACATATCCATGTCCCTAGAAATGAAGATTATTATATGTACACACCAGTACTACGACCAGGAGGAATTTAAATAGTTCCAAACATTACAAACAGAATTCTCACTAATGAGACAAGATTTCGTCAGATACCTTCAAATCAGACATTTTGTGGACTCTAACCTGGGGCTCTACGTGTATTCCATTAAAGTACCCCCGATATTTACACTACTGATCCAGATCGCAGAAGAAAGGACCCCCAGACATTTAATATCCTGATATTATAGTGCAGAAAGGGCAACAATAGGCTTCCCTTCAGAACGGGTACAGGAGACCTGGGAAGCAGACCTAATAAATCGAACCAACGGAGAAAGACTGGCTTTGGATATGGTGCCATCAGCACTGTATCACCGGATCATACACATGGCGGGAGTTCGGGTGGAAAATAGCAGCTAGATACTTCCGCACCTCACAAGTGACAGCTAAATTTCTCTCCCACAGAGACTCCTCCCGTTGGCGTGGCTGTGGTGCTGCGGTATCTACACAGGCACAAGTCTTTTGTTAATGCCCGGTACTCCTCCATTATTGGAAGAAAATATCACAGACGCTTGTAGATCTAATCCTAGAACTGGGTAGGCTGACCCCAGAGACAGCTATTCTTTTGCACCCCCAAACTTAAACATAAACAACCTATATACTTGCCATCAACTCTTCTAACAGCAGCAAAAAAAAAATCGATAGAAACTGGTTAAAACCGGACCCACCCCTGATAAGGAGCTGGGAAGACCTTATTTACGATATTTACACATCAGAATCCCTGACGGCCAAAATTCAAGGAACATCAGATAAAATACAGAATTGGTGGACCTCCGGAGACCGGACCTAGTCCCTTGATAGAAGTGTTGAGATAGTTGGGACAGGGCGGAGGAGGAATCAGGGGGAGGGGCCGGAGCAGAGACATTAGAAGAGTTGAGAACCTGTCCATGAGAATTCCAATCAAAGAAGATGGATTAAAAACTGGGCCAGCCAGCCAGCCATAGCCATGACCAAGCATATAATTTTTTTTTGGGCGGCTGGGGGCCCTAAGAAGAAAGGGTCCCCTCCTGTTGCTCCTCGTTCCCGACAACTGATCCTCTGACCACCGTCCATCCAACAGATGACTACCCGCACTGTGGAGACTCCCGCCTCCCGCGCTCCCAGGGCGCTCTGGCCCTACATACATGAACTTCTATATATGTTCAGTCAGAGAATACCTGAAAATTTGGTGGGGGTGGGGTGGACCCTCCACGCAGAAGAAGGTAATAGCCATGAGAAGATTTGTTTAGAGCATGCTTAAGACCAATCATATTGAAGGCATTAATAACAGGTTACTCACCTGTAACAGGAGTTCTAGGAATGGTATATGTTGTTCATCCACACTGACTGGCAGGCTCCTTGACGCTTTAAATCTTGCTAGAAGGTCTTCAAGCTGGCTCCTCCCACCCACCCGGGTGGTAAAACTCTCGGCTCCACCCCATGACGCCAGATCTAGCCTGCTGGAAGCCAGGTTGCGTGTCGAAGCCTGGGAGGTCAGGTGGGTTGTGTGGATGAACAACATATACACTACCGGTCAAAAGTTTTAGAACACCCCCATTTTTCCAGTTTGTATTGAAATTTAAGCAATTCAAGTCCAGTGAATAACCTGAAATGGTACAAAGGTAAGCGGTAAACTGCTAGAGGTTAAAAAAAAAAGTTTAGGTTAGCAAAAACTGCTGTAGAAAATTGCAAAAGCCAAGGTGTCAGGAGTACAGTTTCCTACACCATCAAAAGGCACTTGGAAACTGGAGGAAACTCTGACAGGAAGAGGTCTGCAGACCCAAAGCCACAACAGAATCAGAAGACAAGTTTCTGAGAGTTAACAGCTTGCGTGATACGCAGCTCACAGGACAACAGCACAGAGTGACTGGCACCCTGAACCAAAGGGCTACCACAGCATTTTGCAGTGCCATGCAATACCCTCTGGTCTACGCCTAGTTGGTCAGGGGTTCATCCTACAGCAAGATAATGACCCAAAACATACCTCCAGGCTATGTTAGAACTACCTCGAGAAAAAGAACAAGACGGTAGGCTTCAAATCATGGAATGGCCAGCACAGTCTCCAGACTTAAACCCCATTGAGCTGGTTTGGGATGAACTGGACAGAAGGGTGAAAGCAAAGCAACCTACAAGTGCAACACATTTGTGGGAACTTCTGCAACAGTGTTGGGAAGAACTTCCGAACAATATTTGATGTCCATTGTAGGAAGAATGCCACAGTGTGTTCGTGAGTTACAGTACATCTGCAAAAGGTAGCTCTTGATTAGTCAAAAATTTAGATTAAATTTTGTTAAACAAAATGATTCTATGATTTCTTTTTTATCTCCAATTGTTTATTTGTTCTATGCTTTAATTTCAGAGTACATTGAGACATTAACCTGCCTAAATTTCAATAAAAACTGGAAAAATGGGGGTGTTCTAAAACTTTTGACCGGTAGTGTACCATTCCTAGAACTCCTGTTACAGGTGAGTAACCTGTATTTCTAGGGACATGGATATGTTGTTCAATCCACACTTACTGGCAGACTCCTAGCAGTTCTCCGGGAGGAGGAAGGCAAGGCGCGCCCCCCCACTTGGGAAATAAGGACTGGAGAACCGAGGTCCCAAAACCAGTATCCGGCATGACTCAAGGTCTATGGTATTGGGTACTGAAGGGTGTGCCGACTTCAGGTAGCAGCCCTGCAGATTTCCTGGATAGGGGCGTCCCTGGCAGCCACCGAAGCAGCGGTATGACGGGTAGAATGAGCTCTTATCCCTTTGGAAGGCTCCATGCCCGCCAACCTATAGCAGAGATCTATGCAGGAGGTGACCCACCTGCCTATCATCCGCTGGGCTGCAGGTCTGCCAGATGCGGCTTCAGTGTAGGTCACAAACAGCTGGCGAACCTCTCCCCGAACTTCAGCCGTCCACTCCTTATAGCAAGACAGCGCTCTTCTAGGGTCCAAAGTATGGAGCCTCTACTCAGCCTCCGAGGTGTGAATGGGGTAGAACACCGGCACAGTCAACACCTGGTTAAGGTGAAACTCTGACAACACATTTGGAAGGAATTTCGGGTTGGGACGCAGGACAACCTTGTCCCTGTGGAAGACCAGACAGGGAGACTCTATGGAAAGCGCCTGGAGCTCTCCCATCCTTCTGGCTGATGTGATAGCCACCAAGAAGGTGGTCTTCTATGACAGGTGAGAGATGTCACACCTGTGCATCAGTTCGAATGGCTTGCCCATGAGCTTAGCCAATACCAGCAGTAGATCCAATGGAGGAGGAGGTTCTCGCACCGGAGAGGATATGTGATCAAGGCCTTTGAAAAAGCGCCCGACCACCTTCTCCTGCACCACCGACTGCTTGCCGGCCCGCGCCCAGTAAGCAGAGATGGCTGCCAGGTTCACCTTAAGGGTCGTCGACCGAAGCCCTAGCTGAGAAAGGGACCACAGGTAGTCCAGAATGCTGGCCAAGGAACAGGAGGAAGGGTCCAACCCCTTATCTTGACACCAAATGGAGAATCTCTTCCATTTGAAGGCATAGCATTTTCTGGTTGACTCCTTACGGGATGCCTCAACAATGTTGAGGACCTCGTCGGAAAGACCCAAGGCCTAGAACTTTAGCCATTCAGGAACCAGGCCGTCAGGTGCAGGGATTGAAGGTCTGGGTGGAGTACCTTCCCCTGACTGACTGAGATCAGGTCCGGGCGGGCTGGAAGCCGCCTCGGGAGCCTGGAGCTGAGGCTGAGGAGATCTGGATACCAGAACTGGCAGGGCCAATCTGGGGCTACCAGAATCACCTGTGCCTTGCCCCTCCTCGCCTTGAGAAGCACCTTGTGGATCAAAGGAAATGGGGGGGAAGGCGTAGAAGAGGCCCAGGGTCCATGGCTTTGAGAAGGCATCCCCCTGCAGCGAGCCCTGCTGAGGGAGGCGGGCGTGAAACAGCCTCAGCTTCGCATTCTCCCTGGAGGCAAACAGGTCCACCTGAGGTGTGCCCCAGTAGGAGAACAGATCGTGTACTACCTCCAGCAGGAGAGACCACTCGTGAGATGCAGCCCCTATCCAGCTTAGGGCATCGGCCAGAGTGTTGGAGGCTCCTGCCACAAGGATGGCTAGGAGATCCGCCTCCAGACTGCTCATGAGGGACCAAGTGTGGAAAGCTTCCTTGCACAGGGGCATGGAGCGTGTCCCACCCTGGCGGTTTAGGTAGTATATGGTCATGGTATTGTCCATCTGGACCTGGACCACTTGACCCCGTACAAACGGGGTGAGGGCTAGTTGGACTGCTCGGAGCTCCGATGGACCCTCACCTTTTGTACAGAGGGATTAACAAAGCTCCTTGAAAGAAGCCGTGTAGGAGGAACCCAAGGAGAGCGGGATAAATGCTGCAACCGAGGAAGACGAAGATGCGGCCTGGGCCGCCTCCTCCTCGAGGGCGATCATCTGCTCAAGTTGCTCAGCCGAGCCCGCCACCGCGGACACTGCCCAACGGGCCTGCTTCAACTTCACCGGAGGAATATGTCTCTTGGGGCGCTCAAGCTGAAGTCTGGCAGCATGGTCTTCAAGGACGTTGACCGAGAAGGACTTGCACAATTCGTAGGCCTGCGGATCGCAATCGAGCACAACGCAGTAAACGTACGTGGAGTGTGGATTGGTCCGAGACATCTTCTGCCTGCATGGGCACTGCCGAAATCCGGGAGTCGACTTATCCATCGCAGCTGCGAAGGAAGAAACAGACCAAAGTCTAGAAAATTTAAATATAAATTTCGGTTTAACTGACGAGTTTGGATCCAGGCCTAAAAACGCAGAGCGCTAAGGAGGGAACCTGAGCTTCCAAGCGGTAAGGAAGATCTGGCGTCATGGGGCAGAGCCAAGAGATTTATCACCCAGGTGGGTGGGAGGAGCCAGCTTGAAGACCTTCCGGCAAGATTTAAAGCGGCAAGGAACCTGCCAAGAAGTGTGGATTGAACAACATATCCATGTCCCTAGAAGCTTGTTTACAGGTGCGACCTGGGAGCACAGGGAAGTTAAGTGACTTGCTCAGGGTCACACAGTATATGCAAGTAGGGGCTGTGTGATTCAAACCCAGGTCACCAGATTTGCAGCTCAGAGCCTTAAACCACTGCGCTATACTGCCTCTTACAGCTGGACTTGTCACAGTTGGCAATCATGGCTGTCAATACATTTTCATTTAGTGGTTTTGTAATAATAGGTGCTAACCCTGAAAACAAGCCTTGCTGGTTGGTCCATCAGCACAGTGGCAGTGCAGCCACTCATAACACTAGTGAATCCAGGCTGTTAAAGGGTCAATGGGGGGGACAAAGATCAAGCAACCCAGCAGACTTACTCCTCCTCCTCTGGAGTGGGTTAATGTTGGTCTTCACGGCAGTACCACCACCTGGGAGACCACAGGTGACTATGCAGGCTGGAGCAGCTGGCGTGGATGGACAATGGCTGGATGGCTAACTCCCTGGGTGATGCCACACACCTGAAGGCATACAAACAGGTAAAAGCAAAGTGCTGTATACAGCCCTCAGTGACGCCATCATTCCAAGGTGCCATGGGCGTCACGTGAAATTTATAAATTCACATATACTGATTGTTTTTATGCATACTGGAGCCCTTGCCACTGGTGTACAGGGAGGGTGAAAACTGGAGGCAAAACGGTCTGGCTCAGAAGGATGAACCTGGATACACCTGGGACTCCACACAACCATCTGCACCCCTCAACTGAGCCGTGCTGGGAAACCTGCCCCCATTCAGTCCTACCACAGGCAGTTCTACGTGCCGAGTTGGAATGACGGCGGCAGGCTGGGGTGAAAGAGCTGGGTGGTCACTGGAGGTGGATGGGGGCATGGCCAGTTCAAGGGGTAAACCCTACAGATAAAAAGCCCTGCTGACCTGCCCCTCTTTCCACATTACATTAAGTGAGTAACCCAGATGTTCAGGATTTTTAAAATGCAAAAGCTTATTATAGCAGGGGCCTTTCTGTCCATCTCAAATTACACTGTCTGCAGCCATAGATCACAGTAGGAAGGATGCCTCTTACCGTACATTTGGGCACTGTGTGCATTTACGGCAGAACAGCTGCACAATGTCTTCAACTCAGTTACACTGTCAAAAGCATACAGAAATGCCTGACAAGTAAAAAAGAAAGTTAACACAACAGAAACATTTAGTAGAGAGAGTTTCACAGATTTAACATCACTGCCAACCATTTGATACATGAGCAAGTAGCCCATGTGGCCAACTACTAGCCAGCTGCAGGAAACATTTTCTTCTATACAGCACAGACACACCACCTTTAGCCCACTTGTGATCAATTCACAGCCAACACCAATGGAGCTTTATCAGTGATCCTTTCCTAGCTGTTATTCATTGGAAAATCTGCAACCCCACTTTCATCCTTTTTTTCCTAAATGTTTAATATGACCACACAGTGCAAGTCCCTACTGATATCAGCCCATTTATTATTTCATTTATGCACCCACCCCCAAGGTTAAAAAAAAAAAGTCTGCATTATTGCAGATTTCTCTATACCACAGTGATTTGGCACTTCAGAGCACTAGTGTGATGACCTCCGTTACCACAGCTGCGGATTCTTGATCCCAGCCTTGGTCAGATACCAGTGTGCTTCTAGATTCTGAAAAACAGGCTTGAAGTAATTCCTTGCTAAGGAGCTGTACTGTAAGAGGTTAGTACAAGAATGAGAGGGTGGGTATTTATGAGAGACCTAAGCACTGCTGATCCAAACACCATAAACTGAGTGCGGGCTCAGAACTCACAATGCTTATGCAAGTAAACAATTATCATACTCCTTTAAAAGAAAGGGAAGGAAGGGGCCAGCCCAGTGGCGTGGAGGGCCGAGGCATTGCTGCCTTACCTGCCTCCACATCGGTGACCCAGGTTCGGGAACGTTCAGGGACCAGCTGGGGGCAGGAGGATTAAGTGTCCTATGGAACACTGTCCTCCAGGAGAGGGTGGGTTGTTGCCTACGCTGCACCGCCTGGGAGACCACAGGCAGCGATCAAACAACGAAGACACGGCATGGGAGGGAAGGCGTTGTGAAACTGCGACGCACTGGTCTGCGCGTGTCCCTGTCAGCCATAGCCTGCCGAGGTGCCTGCGTGGAGGGGCAGAAAAAGGCGGAAAATGCCGAAGCTGGGCAGGATGATGCTACAGTTCCCTGCAGGCCCCGCATCATCTACTGGACTGCCTGCTGCAACATCCCATACCCAGCTCCTCCCGAGATTAGCAGGGGTCCCCGCCATGGGTAGGATGCAGGGGCAATCAATGGGGCACTCTGCAGCAGGACAGTAAGCCCCAGAGACAACAGGTGATGGGGCTGGGGGGAAGCATCAGTTTGATGTGGGCTGGCTGAGGACAGAGGGGGCAAAAAGTAAATTAGGTAAATAAATAACAGGGAAGGGACTTTTAAGCCCCTACTAATACCACCCACCACACTGTACTATTAACAGACACCTACTACTAGGGATAACACTTTATCAAGTTTTGAGTGTGGTCTTTGTATATATTTATATACACAATTACCCTAATGGGTACAGTAGCATTTCTAATTTAATAAAAAAGGACAGAAAAATATGATTGGAGGAACTCGGGGAATCTTGCTGCCATAAGGAGAGGGGCAGTGGAGATGAAGAGTCAAGAGAATTATTCTGTATACTGTGCTGCACAATAATGGTTATATTGGATTTTTTTGTTACTATGATACAAGATTGTGATACACTGTAATAATGAGTTACAGTATCATTACATCCTTAGGAACTAATCCACCTGTAACAGTGAGCCTCACCCTCCTAAGAGAAGGGAAACAAAATAAGCACACCAGATTACCCACAGACCCATGCAAAGTGCCAGGGCCCCATATTCAGTCGCTAGGTAATGTCCCAAAATCAGTGCCAACGACCACTTTGCACCAGTCCCTTCTATTGCAACCCACAGTCTATGCTCATACACACTCCTCCCACTCCTCCACATTCAAGTCTGTGTCTCTGTGTGGAAGAGGCTTGCTTTGCTTACCTTCTCTGCTGCAGGCACAGCACTTCTCCAAACCCCCTTCTCTAAAAACTAATCAGGGTGTGTGTCATAAGTGTTTGAATGCTGGACTAACAGTGTCATAGTCAGTGAGGAACAGAGAATGGTGAGGGACCAGAGCATGAGTAGTCACAGATGGGGAGCTGGGGCAAGGGATGGGTGAGGTCCACATGACATCAGGGTCTGGACTTTGGGCTGGAGCTAGGGAAGGGGGCCGGACTGTGACGAATGTTGAGAAATTCTCCAGCCCACAAACAGGCCTTAACGTATGGGACAGAGAGAAAGCCAGCACCAGGAAAACAGCATCGGTGCTAAAGTATAAAATAATGAAAAAGACCACCACCAAAGCACCCAATGCAAAAGAGTCCACACTAAAATGGTTCAAATATCTTACTGTTTTCAATGAAAAAAGTGCAGTTCACATCCACATGGAGCCAGTGGCAGAAAAAACATCAACACACATAACTGACATCACAGCATACCCGACGCCAGAGTCACTTTTTAGCACTGGGTGCTTTGGTGGTGTTTAACACATGGGTCAGTCAGCTGGAGGGGGGGACAACAAAGGTGGTACAATGGTGGCTGTGCCATGGGCTCTCTCTGTGGTACAGCATCATGCCACAGGTGCTGCAGCATGCACAGAACTCCATGGGTGTCACAAATCACGTGTAAGGAAATGTAAACCTGATTTGCATTTCCAAGCATCCAGCAGTACTTATTTAAACTGCAACTTAGTTGAGGGGAAGCTCCTCCCCCCCAACCTCACCTCTCCAGCAAACAAGTCAGCCCTAGGTGTGTGGTCACAATAAGCCTGCTGTTTGTCCCATTTTGTAATCCCTTGTCCAGTGACTGTGAATCAGGATTCCAGTTCTCACCTCCCCTTAGACATTAAGTGCTTTTAAGCCAAGATTTATTTAATGTTAGTCTGTAATAAAGGAACATTATAAAAAGGGTCTCAGATATGCTGCAATCTGATTGGCTGTCACTAGGGCTCCAGATAAGGGGAGTACTGACCTATTTTACTCACTCCATTTTAGGAAATACAGTTAAAACAATTTTTTAGTGAGTACTGATACTCACACAACATTTGTAAATACTCCACATTCCAAAGTAAAGTGCTTCATGACATAACTGTTGATTCAAAAAGTGCATTTTCCCCAAATTTACAGTATTTGTACCCATCCCAATTTTGTTTTACTCACTGTATTTTAAAACTGTTGAGTAAATTACTCCCACCTGCCAACATTATCTGCAGCATTGGCTGTCACCATTCCAAGACCCTTGCAATAATAATTCTCTGTTACACTGTCATGTATAGCTGGCTGCCCGATCACCATGGTGCATTAATTCTTCCTGTCAGCATTCCATCTTCCAGCACTGCTGAACGACCGTAATGACACATGCGTATTCCGAACCAGCATTCTTAGAACAGTTGGTGGATGAACTAGTTTATTAAAATCTCCCTTTCAATGAGGAAAATATTCAAAAGGTACACTTCTAACACTTTTCTTTAGGAATTTTATTTTTGTAATAACAATAAAGCATAACCAGCAGTCTGATTAACAGTCAGGCTATGAAACCCTGGTCATGTCTTACTGCTTAAAAGGAGGGCTCCAATTTTGCTAAACTCCCCCAAAAAAAAGCCTCACCCCTCCATTAGGCTTTTGGCAATTTAAAAAAAATTGTGTCTGCGACTCTGCACTTTACTTTTTGTGTAAACTCCACTGTCAGGCAACATGGCAGGTGCTGTGCCGTCTCATGTTAAGAGTGCTGCGCGCCGCACAGCACCGCTTCTCTGTACTGAGAAGTATACAAGCGAGCAGTGCAGTGTCGTACTCTAACACAAGATGGCACCGCACAGCACCCGTCATGTTGCCCGACAGCAGAGTTTATGAAAAAAATATAAAATAAGTGCAGACACAATTTTTTTTATTGCGAAAAGACTAAGTGGGGAGTGTGTCTTTGGGGGTGGAGAGTTTAGCAAAACTGGAGTTCTTTAATTATGTCATCTTGTAACTCTAGTGACGTGAGCCGCACACCATGTTATATAAAGTGCAAATTTGTGTTAGATGTGACACCTCTTACAATAACTGCATTAAATTTTATTGAAATGTAATTTCTGGAAGGTAGCCCTTGCAATGAAATGCAAATGTCTTTTATAATAGATTAGCAACAAGCATTTTGCTATTTGTGTCAATGATTCAATAAAGCAAATAAAAACTAAATGCCACATTTTCAAAACATGTCCACATGTAATTTGGGTGCTTCAATAAATTCAAAAATACTTTTTTTGGGAGGCAGAAAAAAAACAGCTATCTGGAATACGCAAGTACTTCATCCAAATTTTTAACTCATCCAGCTGAAAATTATTGGCCCAGTGGCACTGAGGGTTGAGGCACTGGACGCCACACCTCGTGCCACGCCGGTGACCCGAGTTCGGTGACGGACTCGCGTTGCTGGGGGTCGGCAGGGAAGGGAGAGGATGGAACATCTGGAGGACAGCTCTCCTCTCCCTGGGGAGGGATTCAGGGACGCTCGGTGTCCTGGCGACCCCCGATGGAGATAGGGGATACTGCAGGTACACCAGCTGACGTAAGGGGCGGAACATGGCAGATGCTCAGGGGCAGCCATGCGAGCATCCTGCAGCTGCACTCCGAGGGGACACACACAGAAAATCCTCTGCGAGCCGTGGAGAGAAGGGGACTCCAGGGGTAGGCCCACATCCCACTACCAGCCCAGCGCACCAGTGGGACTCCCAGGCTGACGTGATGCCCAGGTAGGTCCCTCTAATTTCAGAAAGGCTGCCACGGGAGGGTGGGTCCTCCCCAGGGGGGTGATCTGGGGGGCTGGACCTGACTGGGTGTTCAGGGGAGGAAACTGGTAGTGGGGGGGGGGTTCAGGCAATGAGTAGAGGCCTCGCTGAGAGAGTACTCTGGAAAGATGTCCGCAGGGTGCATAAATAGAATAAAAACAAAAAAAAGACTTAAAATTAACTTAAAATCCTGATGTGGCTGAAAGACTGCCTAAATCTGATATTCTGCCTCCAGTTCGGGTACACTTCCAGTAGAAAAAAAAAAAAAAGGCAGAGCTAAGATCTTGAAATGAAATTGGAGAGCAGCAGTGCAATACAGTATTCAAGCTGGAATACCAGAGTGGCTAAATTGATATTCTGACTTGAAATGTGGTACACAAAACATTTTTTTTTTCCTTTAGTAACTGGGTAAGGCTCACTTGGCTCAAAGCCTGTTTACATGACACAGAGCACAGGAAGGTTCTGTGATTTGATCAGGGTCACACAGTGTGCAAGTGGAGGTTGTGGAACTCAATCTTGTGTCTGCTGGATGTGCCAACAATATACCAGGCTCATTCCGGAACATGACGGAACACTATTGTTTCTGAACCCTGCTATTGTATGATTCTGGTGATATCCATGACAATTCTGTGCAAACTATTTTCTGCAGAAAAAAAGGGTTTTAATGCTAAACTGCATGTATATCTCTTTATATATCTGGCTACAAGACCGACTGCATGCATGTAGGTCTGCAGAATTGTGTTTACTGGGATAACCAGTAGGTGTGTACTATTGCTCTTTGTAACATGGCAAAAATATTATGAGTGCAGATAACAAAGCTGATAGGTCCAAGAGTGTCAGGTGGTACAAGATCAACACTGCATTATGAGACGATAATGCCATGTTGCTTCTGTAATACATGTAGTAGCCACGGGAGGAAAAGAAGCAGTGCATGAGAAAGGGAAACGTAAGAAGTCTGGCAGAGCGAGTTCTGAAACAGCAAGAACAAACGCCACAGCAGGGATAGGACAAATGTGACAGAGACACCGTGAAAAATATAGGACGAGGGAAGTGGAAGGAGGTAGAGTTGGACTGATGTTTGGTTTAGCTAGATCGATGACTAATAATGAGGTGTATGCTAGAACGTTAGTAATATGGGAGAAATAGTAGGAGTGCAGGGAGAAAGGTGATAGGTGTAGGAACGAACCTGGTGCATAAGTAGTGAGCGAGACGGGATGGAGCCAAGCAGAACACAGAGGAGGCACATCTGCAAATGCTGTCAAGTTTAACAGATTTGCCGTCCACGGCACCGTGAACTGTAGCTTTGGTAGAGAAATGACACAGGGAGAGTACACAACACACACGGCATAAGTGCAGAAAGTTAGGAAAAGCAATAGTGTTGAAGACTGAGCGAGTGGCAGAGAACTACAGAATCAAGTCAGGGAATGATGCTACCTGTATGCAAATGAGACAGGGACCCACTCAGCACACATTGAAACCGAGACAATCAGAGTCATCCCAAGTACTGTAGTAATCAAACAGCCGCACAGAAATCGTTAAAATGTGGAGCAATGGTTAAGAAACAATGAAGACTTCACTGTATTAAAAAACAATCATAACGACAACTGTATGTGAAAGACTACTGTTGAGAAATGTGAAAGTAACATTAAAAATTACAGTACATCATATCACTCGAGTTGTTTTCTCTTCTATCAGTAGCAAGATGTGTACTCCATACTAACAATGGTTTTTGCCATGTTACAGGCGCATTTATCACCGATGAAGGTGGCATCTAATGGAGAGTTAATGCATGGTTGGACCGTTGTACGCCCTCTGCCTCCAGCCTCGTGCCATAACGGTCCCCACCATGCATTAACTCCCCATTAGATGCCACCTTCATCGGTGATTAATGCTTACGTACTTTATAAACACAGGAAAACTGGTTATGGTTTTCCCCTGTGTAAAATATTAAAGAGAAACTGTCAACTTCATTAGGCCTCAAAGAGTCTCTAATTGAAGAAATGGAGATTAATGACTGATCACATTCTGTAGAGACTGCTGATGTAGCTGGTAGTTTGATTCTGTTTTTCTTTTTAAAAGTGCTGAACAGACTCCCCACCATACTGGTGTTAGCACACAAAAATATATTAGTTTACATTCAGTCAGGC
The DNA here is from genome assembly GCA_016271365.2 of Neoceratodus forsteri. NCBI lineage: Eukaryota > Metazoa > Chordata > Ceratodontiformes > Ceratodontidae > Neoceratodus > Neoceratodus forsteri. Next base: position 1,423,718,210 of record CM028129.1, read on the forward strand.
TTTACCCATCATTTCTACAAATCTGGAACTCCCTTCCCTCCCCCAAATACGGCAATCCTCCTCCTCCCTTGCCTCTGCCTTACATAACTTTCACTCATCTAACTGCTCCTGCTTTAACCCTCCTTAAAATCAGCCTCCTATACCTCTGCTCCTCTCCATGACTCTCATCCCCTCTTAAACCTTCCTCCCCCCCCCCGAGCCTGCTTCTCAGCACGCTCTCCTCTCCCTTCACCGCTTACCTCCTCACTCCTGCCCCTAACCCTTTTTCCATTACCAGCTTGCCCCTGCTTAGTTTTGGCCTCTGGCAGGGTTCTCAGCATCCTGGAGGGGTCTAGCACTGGGCAATCCTCCTCCTTCCCCCTCTCTCCTTTCTACCCAACTTGCCCTCACCTAAATCTGTCCTCTGTCGGGATTCTTAGCACCCTGGCGATGTCTACTCTCAGGTAAATGTCTTCCCTCCCTCCTTATTTTTCTCTTTACTCTTCTATCCCCCCATTCCCTCTGCCCAACTAGTCCTCGCCTAATTCTATCCCCTGGCAGGGTTCTCTGCATCCTGGAAGGGCCCAGCACTGGCAATTACTCCTCCTTCACTCCCCGCCCCCCCAATATCCTTTCTACCCAACTAGTCCTCACCTGATTCTGCGCTCTGGCAGGGTTCTCAGCATCCTAGAGTGACCTAGTCTTAGGTAAGTTTCTTCTTTCCCTCCACTTCCCTCTATTCCCTTCATACTTTTTTCCCTCTCTTCCTAACATGTCCTCACCTAGTACTGCCCCCTGGCAGGGTTTTCGGCATCCTGGAGGGGTCCAGCACTAGGAAATGACTCTTCCTTCCCTCCCCTTTTCCCTCCATCCTCTCTACCTAACTTGTTCTCCCCTGACTCAGCTCTCTGGCAGGGTTCTCAGCATCCTGAAGAGGCCTAGTCTTAGGCAAGTTTCTCCCACCACTCCTCCTCCTTCTTCACCATCCCCTCTACTATCTCTACCCAGCTTGTCCTTGCCTACTCCTGCCCCTTATTCTAAGTCCTCGCCTCATTCCGCCACTAGCAGCGATCTCCACACTGTGAAGGGGCCAGTTCCAGGTATGACTCGTCCTTCCCTTCCCTATCCCTTACCCCCACCTCTCTCCTGTCCCCTCTCTACCCCCCTGCACTTAATCAAAGGAATTAGTTCACTTGAGCTAGAAATTTGCACTTTTTGTTCTGTCTGAGGTGCTCCCAGATTGCACTAGCCGTGTTAACTTGCCCCTCACAAATGATTTTTTTTTTGCTCCCTTTTCTCCTGTAGTGTCCCCCCCCCCCCATCATTATCCTCTCCTTCCCCCAGCTGGTTTCCACTGTCTACCCCTCTACTCTCCTTGATGTCCCCTCCACTGGACCTCATTCATTCAATAACTGCTAAATAATCTGCCTCTTAACCGTGATCCATTCCTGCAAGGAGTTGGCTCCAAGGTTATATTACATTTCTGTACTATGTTCCTCAGATATGCCACTTGTAATTAAATGCATATTCCACAGGTATGATATATTTAACTCTGTGCAACTGTATGATTATTTATGATATTTTTTAACTGTATGTCTTGTTACAAATGTAACTGAATATTTAGTTTCTCTGATATGTTAAATGTTAAACTGTATGTCTAATTCTTTATCCAATTGTACCCCCTCCCAGGTCGCACTGGGAGACGAGCAACTTGTTCAGTGTGCCCTCCTGGTGAAACATTTCAATGAATAAGCAAACATTCCTTGATCAGCTCCCACTGCGTCTTTCCTGGACTTGGGAATACCTCCAACACGGTGTAGCCACTCGGGCTGCAGCAGGACGAGAGGACACTATTGCATCATGAGTGATGGCACTTTTTGGGTTTGTTACTAGTGTTCCGAAATATACAAGAAGTGTAGGTCAAGGATTTCAATCAAAGCAAGATTGGGGTTATAATTATATCATTACCACACATTTCAATTCTATGTAGAATGAAAGTACATAAAACAACCAGCAGCATCAAAGAATTTTAGAGAAGGTAAGCAATCGCCGGCCCGGTGGTACTAGAGGTTGAGGTGTTGGTTGCTACACCTGGTGTCACGCCGGCGACCCAGGTTCGGGAACAAGCTCGGGCCGACAGGAGGTCAACAGGGGGGGAGAGAGGATTGAGATTCCGGAGGACTGCTCTCCTCTCTCAGGGGGAAGGAAACTAGTCATCCCTCTCGCTGACTGCCCTCTGGCGGTGGCTGGAGGGCAGTATGGGTCGGGAGACTGAGCCGTCTCTGTGTTGGGGGGAGATGGGCAAAAATGGAGGAAAAATCAAGCCTGGCAGGCTCAATGATGATCCGTGGCTCCTGAAGCGGTCTTGAATTCTGGATTGGGTCTCCGGGGGAGCTGGCAATTCTTCCTGGCCCCGCCACGGGGAGGGGCAATCCGTGGGGGAACTACTGGGACCACCTAACACAGGAGCCATGGGACTGGAAAGACAGTACCTCCATCTGGACGGCCGTAGCCGCTTGCCAGGGCTCGAGGCGGAAAAGTGTGTATGGGGAAAAAAGAGAAGGTAAGCAATCAGAATATGTAGGTTTTCACCTAGAAATCATATGATGCATAACAGATAAACAGTGTCCCTTGAATCTGTGCTCTGAGATTTACAAGTCCTAAGCATTCACAGTTAAGAAACATAAACACAGAGAGCTGGCAACAGAGGGAGGCCATGCAATCTTACCCTGTCTGCCCTGTGAGGCTGTACATGCTCCCTGCCACCTCTAGGATCATGGCTAACCTCTCCTCCTCCGCCCCCCACCCCCCAATCCCTTACCCAGCCATTTCTACCCAAGCATGGTTAATGGAAAAAGTGTTATTTACAAGATGCACTGAAATGCTGCACATTATACAATGGCAAGGAAATTTCCTGTATTCTGATTAGTCAGTGGGTGCCTGAGACAGTGATGTTATTACACAATAACATCACTGTATGGATTTACTTGAGCATCTGGAGCATTTGATGGACCACTTTTTTCTCTTCAGAAACACAAAATCTACTAAAAACATTTTAAAAGTTTTGTTTATTTCGTATAACATCGAGCCACTGTATAATTGCAATAAGGCACTCCAAGGTGTGTGTTACTGTGTAATAACGTCACTCCTGGGGTGGTGGAAGCACTCGGCTTCACCTTGTGCTTCAACCCGCCCCAGGAGTTACGTTATTACATGATAACACACACCTTGTCATGCCTTATTGCTTAATTATAGCACACCTTTGAGCTTGTGTAGTTTTTTGGCCACACTATTAAGAAGGCTTGGTTCCTTGTATACTGTAGGTTGATACCTACCTTATTTATGGAAAGATACCCTGTTACTGGTGGCATTACAAACTAGTATAGCCTTCTTAATGCATACCCTGCCCTCTCTGAGTATGTGTATAAGAGAGCTATACATTTCAGGGTTTTAAATAATTGATTAGCAGTTTTTTTCCTTGGGACAATGCAAACTGTACAGAAAGTATTTATATAGGTTTTCTAGACGTGTTATGTGTGTTAAACACAGTGAGACAGTTGCTATGCATTTTCACAGTGTTTTAGCACTTTTATGAGCAAAATGCTAATCAATTTCTGGAGTTAAATAAATCCCTGCATTTAAAACTATCTTGCATACTGTCTACTGGGAAAGCAGAACTGGCTGTATTTACATTGTTAACATTTTTGTTTTTATTAATTCTCTTGCTGGATCCCCACTGTCTTGCTCAGGTTAATTACTGTAAGTGATTAAAGGAGTGCATGCTTACACACTTTACTCCTGCCAAGACCTGTCAATAGCTAAATCTCTCAATTAGGTCATGAAAGTGCAAGTAAGTGCACTGGCCCGTGGAGCTAAATCTTTGCATCTGAACAGGCAATAAAGCCAACTTAACACATGGGGATACATATGGAATTGGCCTCCAATTAAAATAGGTATGTGTTTTTTTTTGTGTGTGTGTTTTTTTTTAAACTAGAAACATAAGACTTTGACAGCACATAAGGACCGCTTGACCCACCAAGTCTGCCCATTTCCCTACCTACTGGATATGCTGCAGATCCTAGTTAACCAACAGCCTATTTCTTCCTACCCCCCCACAAGAATTGCCTTATGTCTGTCCCATGCACTACTGAATCCTCCCAGTTTTGGACCCCACAACCTCCTCAGGAAGGTGGTTCCATGCGTCCACCACCCTCTTTGTGAAAAAATACTTCCTCACATTGCCCCTGAGCCATCCCCCCTCTATCTTCAAATTGTGTCCCCTTGTTCTTGCACATCTCTTTTTCTGAAAGATGCTACCATCTTGGACTTTGTTGATTCCACTGAGGTACTTAAAAGTTTCAATCATGTCCCCCCTCTCCCTCAAGGGTATACATATTAAGCTCCTTTAGTCTCTCCTCATATGGCTTCTCTTGCAGACCCTGTGCCATTTTAGCTGCCCTCCTCTGGACTGCCTCCATCCTGTCTATGTCCTTGCGGAGATGGGGTCTTCAGAACTGGACGCAGTACTCCAGATGGGGTCTCACCAACTGGCTGTATAGAAGAATAACAACTTTCTGTTTTCTGCTAGTGATGCCTCTCCCTATATATCCCAGTATCCCCCCAGCCCTCCCTACTGCCTTCTCACATTGCTTGCTAACCTTAAGGTCATCTGATATGATTACCCCCATGTCCCTTTCCATTTTTGTTGTTGTTACTACCTCCCCCAATTGTGTACTTTTCCCTGGGTTTTTTTTCCCAGGTGCATTACTTTGCACTTTGCATTGAATTCAAGCTGCCATACTTCTGACCAACTGTACTGAGTAACAACATGTTAAAAACACTTTAAAATTTGGCACCACATTCAACTTTTAAAGCTGTTTATGGGATTACCCTGCAGAAACTTTAAAGGGATTTTGTATATTTTGTTCCGGAGACACATCTTGGTCTCTAAGGGAGTGCTTGACGTTTTCCAGCAATGAACAATTTTTTACAACATTTTAGGTTTCTTTAAAAAAAGAAGCCACTCCCAAAAATGTTCCCTTCCTCCCTGACCCTGTGTAACAACACAGTAAGAACTGCAAGCCCAGGGAATGGAGGAGCAGACTGGTTCAGAGAGCCACACTCCCAGTGGTGGAGTCTGGGGTGTTTTAGCCCCAACATCCAATGCTGCCAGCACAGAGGAACCACTAATGCCCTGTCCACACTGCACCGCTCAGGCCGGGTAATGGATGTAGACCGTTACGGCTGGGAAGCGGTGCAGTGCGTCCACACCGTGGCGGTGTCCGTAACAGGACTGGCACCGCCGGTCCACACATCTGGAGCCGGGCGACCGTTACGGCGTCACCCGATACCACAATGCAGCTCGCGCTGCACTTTGTGCCCTGCAGGGAACTGTTACCGCCCGTCCACACTACCGCCGGTAATGTTACCAACGCGGGACCGGTTTCATAACTGTTATTGAAACCACTTCCTGTAACGTGACAGGTGTAAATGCAAACCGTTGCAGTAACAGTTTGGGCACTCTGTAACGTTACAGAGGCGTAGTGTGGACAGGGCCTAAATAACTGGCTGGTAGCATCAGCACTCCTGTTTTAATGGCCCTGTTCTGACTCCTCCTCCTGGCGTGGCATCACCGGCAAAGTCCTTGCGCTGCAGTTCATGAGGTAGCTACCAGGACCCAGTCTCACTGAAAACAGATGCATTTTTTTTTAAATCTCTGCTCAGATCAACTGGGGGTGGGGGTGGGGAGAAAGAAGTCCACCATAAGTTAAGTGATTTTACATATCTTTATCCAACACTTGTGAAGATATTTGCTACAAGATATCAGTGATATCTTTGTGCCCTCTGGACCTAGAGTGAGGATATCGAAATATCCTCATACTAGGTCTAGAAGTCATAAAATATCCTCACTGTAGCTCCTGACTGGTCCATCTCGGCAGCATGAGCTCCAGCAGAACGAAACTGAAACTGCTGTTTTCACTTCATAGCTGGCTCCCCGAGGAGTACTTTCAGTTTTTACCTCCTGCCTGCCACACTTTAAAACCACATGAAATCGCCCAATATTAAAAAATAAACTAAAAAAAAAAAAAAAAACACTCCCCCCACCCCCAATCACCTTGCCACCAATGTAAATTATTACTGCCTTTCCCTGAACAACATTTCCCCTGCAGGTTACCTCCGTCTGCCTCTGCACCGCTCCTCCGCCTCCAACACTGGCACTCTGCTTAAGGCTTCCCCAGGAATAAGTCTCCCAAAGGTCCTATACATGCAGGCCTCACCCGCTCGCATACACAGCGCCAGACTGCTTACCCTCCATGACGCACATAAGCAACTCTCACGCTGATGCACAGACGCACGCAATAGTGTCATGTGCGTCAGTACAGGAAAACAACCGCTTGGTCATCCTAAAAAGGTGCTTGCACATCAGAAAAATAAAAATACAAAGAAATTGAAGAAAAAAAAAAAAAAGAACTTCACAAAACTTCAGCAAGTGTTGGATAAATCAAATATGCAATGTCCCATACAGAAAGTATGGTTGCGAAAGAACTTACCGTAACAGTAGATCTTCGAGAGTATCTCCTGCAGCAGGTCATAACACATGGGATATCAGCCACAGGTGTCATTTCCTCCAGATGACTTCTCAGCAGTTGACCCTGGGACCTCCCCCTAATGTTACCATGTGGTGTCAGTATGGCACGTATAAAAGGGGGAGGGTCCCAGCTACTCCTCAGTTCTTTTCCATCCTTGCGACAGAATGAGAAACCATTTCTCAGGCCTCCGATGGGAACCGATGAGGAAAATAAGGCAGCAGCTCGTGAAGTCATAGAAAGACAGGAGCAAGGCACCCTTCTGAAGTAACAGCAAGGGGGAAGGTGGGCGGGTAACATGACCTGCTGCAAGAGATACTCTTGAAGATCTACTGTTATGGTAAGTTCTTATGCAAACATAGTATTTTCTTTGAGCCAATCTCTTGTAGCAGGTCATAACAAATCGGAAGATTTCCAAGCAGTTATTATGCCAAGGGGTGGAGGAAGCAAACCATTATGACTTGGGACAGGATGCCTTGTAGAACGCCTGTCCAAACGAGGGCTGCTTCTTGGAAGCAATGTCTAGACTGTAATGTTTTGTGAATGTATGTACAGTAGACCACGTGGCAGCTTCGCAAATTTCTAAGGTGGAGACACCCTGGAAATGCACCACAGAGGCAACCATGCCTCTGGTAGAATGGGGTTTCACAATCCCTGTGAGAGGTCTGTCGTATTTTGTATAGATAAACAAAATGCAGTTGGCCAACCATGTGGACAAGCACTGCTTCGAAATCTGAACGCCCTGGTTTCCAGGGGCGAAAGAGACAAAAAGTTGCTCCATTTTTCACAACTGTGAAATGCGGAGAAGATAAATTCTCAATGTTCTATGCACAATGAGAGTGTGAAGCAGGGACTCCCCTGGATTCGTAGGCTCCACATAGTACACTGGTAAGTGGATAGCCTGATCTAAAGTAAATTCAGAAACAATATTTGATAAAAGTGACAGGTTGATGCGTAAAGATACCTTATCATTATGAAATTGCAGGTAGGGAGGCGTGCACATTAGTGCCTGTAACTCTGAAATGCATCTTCCCAACGTAATGGCAATGGTGCTATAAGAATCATAGACGCCCTGAACCTGGACCAGTTTGAGTAGTACTCTCTGAACAAAAAGGAAGGGCGGGAAGACTTAAAGAAATCTTCCTGTCCAGGAAAGAGATAACACATCCCGCCACACAGTTCCAGAACCTTGTTCAAGTGAGCAATAAAGAGTCAGTTTTGCGTTTTGTGGAGAGGCAAATAGGTCCAACTCCGGTCGGCCCCATTGGTGGAAGACGTCATTTAGGACGTCCAGTAGAATTTCCCACTCATGGGCCAGGGCAGTGGATCTGCTCAGGATATCCGCCAGGGTGTTGGAACACTCCTGGGATGTGGACCACCAGAAGATGGATACTTCTCTGGATCGCCCAATACCAGACCCTCAGCGATTCTCTGTAGAGAGGGTATGAATGGGTGCCTCCTTGTTTGTTTTGGTAGTGAGCTACCGCAGAATTGTCTGAATGCACCTGAAGGCAACTTGGGGCAAAGAGAGAGTCTTGAACGCCTGTAAGGCATAGTGGACTGCCCTCATCTCCAAGACACTGATGTGGAGACCGGACTCTACCGGTGTCCAAGATCCTTGGGATTGGACATGTAGGAGATGAGTTCCCCACCCTGTCAAGGAGGCATCTGTAGTCAGAATGAGACACGGGACAAGAGAATGAAATGGCATGCCTCACAGTAAGTTGTCTGTGGACTTCCACCATTGTAGGGCTCGAAGAGCTGGGGAAGACATCAGGACCGGGGCATCGAAATCATCCTCCCACTGGTCCCATTGGACTCTCCAGGACCACTGAAGGACCCTTATATTCAGCCTGGCATGCGGGACCATCGGAATCGTGGCCACCAAATGACCCAGGAGGTGCAGGTGGTCTCGTACCGAGAGCAATCTGCTGGACTCTAGTCTGCGTGCAAAGCAATCAGGGCATTTGCCCGAGCCTGGGGCAAAAATACCATCCCCAAGGAGGTGTCTAACATGGCTCTGATGTAGAGGAGGCGTTGCTCGGGGTCCGTTTTGGATTTCAGATAGTTTACAGTGATCCCCACCCTGGCAGACAACTGAAGGGTTCGAGAAAGCGTGAACAGCAGCAGTTGGCAGGAAGATGCTTTCAGGAGCCAGTTGTCCAGGTAAGGAAAGACATAGAGGCCTTCCCTGCAGAGGGCCGCTGTGACCGCCACTAGGCATTTTGAGAACACTCTTGGGGCCGAGGAAAGGCCGAATGGGAGGGCTCTGAACTGGTAATGATGACCCTGGAACAAGAAACAGGGAAACAGTCTGTGAGCAGGGTGCATCTAGATATGGAGGCATGCGTCCTTCATATTGAAAGAGCCAGTCTCCTGTGTTCAACAAAGGGAGAAGTATCGGGAGAGACACCATCCTGAACTTTTGGTATTTGATATAGAGGTTAAGATACCTCAGATCCAAAATGGGGCGCAAGTCCCCCATCCATTTGGGAATCAGGAAGAAATGGGAGTAAAATCCCACACCCTTCTATGGAAGGGGAACTGGTTCAATGGCATGTTTTGTGATCAAAGCACTGATTTTGTTCTGTAAGACCAATGCTTGGTCTGGGGGGTAATGAGCCTTGGTGGCGGAGCAAAGGGTATCTCTGTGAACACCAGTGTGTGTCCTGATTCGATCAGTTGCAGGAGCCACAGGTCAGAGGAGATGGCTTGCCACCCTTGTAGGTGCAGGGAAAACCTGCCCCCGACGGCCGTGGGAAGGGTCTTCGGTCCCACGACCAGAGGAAGACCTTCAGGCTTAAGGCTGGCCCTGCTGGGGAACAGCAGGGACATAATGGGACATTTTCTGAGCATTTCAAGGACCAGGTAATGTCAACAGAGGCCTACGCTTGTTGGCAGGTGGTCTCTATACAGACTACAGTGTCAATGGCATCATAGGTGGCCCTCAGCAGGTGGCGGCAAACAGCCACAGCAGTACACATCTTGGCCGTCAGATTCTCCTAAGTAGAACCCGCAAGGAGGGACTGGACTGTTGCCTGGAGGGTTTTTAGGATTTCCTCCTGATATTTCAGGAGGTGACCCATGTAATTGAGTATACGGAGAAACACAGCAGCTGAGGCATAAACTCGTTTCCCCATAACATCCAATTTCTTGGATTCCTTTTCTGGGGGCTGAGCACTCATGTGTTGAGGTCTAGAGGACCTATCGTGAGTGGTACTGATCACCACAGAATCTGCCTGAGGTGGAGACATAAAGTAGGGGTGGTCAACCGGGGCTTGATAAAGCCCATCACCCTTAGGAGGATTGGAGGGAATTTTAAAGGGTTGTTTCCAAGCAGCCCAAATAGCCTCTTCAAAGGCATCCACAAAAGGGGGGGGGGGGGGAACCAGAGTGAGGCATTCCGGTACACCCAAATACTGAGCCAACTTCTTTCTCGAAGCATCTTGCTCAGTACCCTGGAACCTAAATGTTTTCTGAAGATGAAACATAATGTCCGAAAACATAAGTGGAGAACATGGTAGTTCAGGGGTCGGTTCACCCTGCATCACCGAGGCGGCTGAGGAGGACTGGGGACTCCTCCAGGTCCCTTCATTTGTCCACATCCTGGTCAGCCAAATCCCAGTCCTGCAGGAAAGGGTCATCCATGTTCACATCCGAAGTAGGAAATTCTGGGGAGAGAGGTGAACAGCTGGTCGTCCTCTGGGTCGAGGAAGGCCGAGATGGAGCACAGACCGGAGCCGACCCTTCATTAGGGGGATGAGGGGTCTTCGTAAGGTCCAGAATAGTATTTACTAAGGCCTGGACATCAATCATAGCCATCTGCCCAGCGGAAGTAGCCTGGGTAGAATGGACTGAGTGAACAGGAACTACTGACGGGATTAAAGACGGCAGTGGAACCAAGTGAGCAGCCATCGACGTGGTGTGTTTATAAGACCCTGGGATCAACAACGAGGGTGCTAGCATACAGCCCTGTGAGGTAAGGCAGGTTGTCGATGAGAGAATCGTTGACAGGCCAGAAGCCATCGTGAACGGATGATGGCTAGAAACCATAGAGCGGGGAAGGCAGTGATGGAAGCTGTAAATTCAGCTCAGTACCCACCCTCGACGGAGGAGCCATTGATGAGGGAAGAGAGGAGCCCACAATCATTGATGGTGTAGAAGACTATGTTATAGTGGCACTCTTCTCAGTACTTACTTTTTTTGTAGTGACTGAGGTACTCGTCGGCGAGGGCACAGCAGGAACATGCTCCGTTTTGCTGGCATGTTTAGTGGGACCCTGTCCTGTCGACAAGGAGGGCTCACTCGCAGAGCGGCGAGACCCCGAGGAGGACGTCAAAGACTCCCTGGGTTTGAAGTGTTGCTGCTGCTTCAGCAGGGCAACCTTTTGCTCCACGAGGAACTCACGAAGCTGCTGAAGCCTTCGACACTTTGTGGCCTTGTTGAACTGGTCAGAGAGGATGCAATCCCAGGTGTTGAGTTCAGGACCAAGGCACCGATCACAGAACGTTGTGGAGGTCCTCTGTAGTGATTCTGTGACCCTAGGTACACTTTCCGAATAAGGGATCCAAAGACATTAGTAGATGAACCCATTTAGAATGAACATTTGGTGTAGCCCGCCTGTCGGCGCAGCGGTTGGATTTCTGCTTACGATGCCGGCGACCCGGGTTTGGGAATGGGCTCAGGACGTCAGAGGACTGGCTGGGGGGAGAAGGATGGAGCATCCTGAGGACTGCTCTCCTTCTCCGGGGGAGGGAGAGGAGTTCAACCAGTGCTTGATGGACCCCTGATGGAGGCCGGGGGTACTGCAGCGACCAGCACCAGAACATTCAGGAGGGACGGGACGGACACCGGACATCACTGCACGTCCCCGCCCCCAGAAAAACCAAGGAAGCTCACCAGGATCAAGCCCAACTCTGCAGAATTCTGCAGAAGAGTTAGGCAGGGAAATGGGCAGACTAGGTGGGCCAAGCAGTCCTTATCTGCCGTCAAATTCTATGTTTCAATGCAGTTTCAATGGGAGATAATCCCTTTTGTCGTGCAGGGAAACTTTGACACTGTGCTTGATCCTAGCAGGCTTCTCTGTATGTGAAACTGAGGAAGAACAGGGCCCTACAGGCACTGTGCTTCCATTTATAGTACAACAGTGACCAAACTGTCAGCAGAGCCACCTAATTACCCCACCTCATGTACTTTTATTTATTTAAGGGAATCAGATACACCTTTGAGCCAGGGGCTCTTTTACAAAGGTTCCACGTCAGGTTACTTGAAACATTAGGACAGGCAGTGGTATTGTGCAAAAGAGAAATAAACATAGCAGCTGGAAGACTTTGTCAATTACCAAAACATCACTATTGTGCAAATCACTTCTAGAACAATTTAAACAATATAGATTCGTATAGGTAGCCATCCGACAGAGGGAGGTGAGGCCAGAGGCTGATGTAAAGAGGGAGAAAGAGAGGGAGTGGGGGGTGGGTCAGGGGCAAGATCAGCGAGGAGGTGTGTGGAGGGAGTAGAGGAGGAGGAGGGAAGGAGTAGGGAGGGAAGGGGGGGGTGTGGGGGGATAAACCATTTAGGTGTAGCAGTCACAGGAGGCACAGGAGATGAGGTATTGACGTAGGCTGAGCTTAAAGGCACCCCGGGTTGCTTTGCTGGTAACTTCTGCTGGCAGGATGTTGAACCAGGAGGAGGCTCTGAAAAAGGATCGTTGGCCTTGGGCAGTCCTGCAAAGGGGAACAGTGAAGGAGAGGCCGTTTGAATCCCTGGTTTGTCATGGGCCGCTATATGGTCTCAACAGTGCCTGTGAGGTACTTGGTACAGAAAATTTTCGACTCCCCACAAAAACGTTATTCTGCGCAACTGCAACGCCATTCCACGCCACAGGTGTGAAAACACATTCTGGGCAGGATTTGAAAAATGAAATTTGTGACATACATGAGGTGGGGTAATAAGAAGGCTGTGTAGAAATCCTGGGGTCAAAATACTTAAAATTTCCCAAGTTACAAGCATGTGTAGCGACATTGCAACGAATGGTCATAACTTTGGCATTTTTTATATTCTGACCCCAAATTTTCAACATAGTCTTTTTATGACCCAATCTCATAAACCCCATATGTTAAAATGCTCAAATCCATGCTAAAATGCCATTCCACGCCATGGGTGCAAAAACATGTTTTGGACAGGATGTGAAAAATGACAGCTGTCCCATTTATGAAGTGGAGTGAAAAAATGGCTATGTTGAAAATTTGGAGTCAAAATATTGAAAATTACCAAAGTTATGCGTGTCCATTGAAATATTTCAACAAACGCTCATAACTTGGCCATTTTTAGGAATTTTTTCACCAAATTTTCAACAGGGTCTTTTTGGGACCTCATTATCTGGTCCCGAAAGGTGATTTCACGCAGTGACTGTAAAATCATCTTCCAGGCCTGAATAACGAAATGACGGTGCCAGTGTTCACGAGGTGGGGCCCCAAAAAGGCCATGTTGAAAATTTGGTGAAAAAAATCCTAAAAATGGCAAAGTTATGAACATAAGTTCAAAACATTATTGAAATACATTATACGACAATTACTTTTATTCCTCAGTTTGCAAAGTTATTAAAGTGCACAATCTGAGGTTTAACATTATACAGGCTACTCAACCCTAACTATAGGGGCACAACTGTGCCCCTATAATATATACAGTTTATTGTTTTATATATTACTTTTTTCCCCTGCCATGCAGTCACCCTCGTTCCTCCCCAGTCACCCCCCCCCATCGCCCACCTTATCAGGGACTTACCTGTGGGGAGGTCCCCAGAGATATACCCCCTCATTGTGGGGATAGGAGGGCCATCTTCTCCACACCCAAAGCACAATGCAGATATCTACCAGGGCCCTGTAGGTGGTGCGGGGGCTGCAAGGACTGGAGAAATATTGCGGCTTGCTGCAGGTATTATTGTTTTCTGACCCAGACTTCCTCTACTAAGCCCAGAGGTGGCCTCACATGCTTTAGCATGCCCCTGCGGGACAGGAAAGCTCCCTGGCCCACCACAAGAGTCACTAAAGGAGCAGAACCCAACATCATGCCTCCCCAGCTGGGACAGCTGCCGCATGGTAGTGCCTCTCGTTTCCAAACTTGGGAGCGTGCAGCACAACCCAGTGGGCCATCAGGCAGCCCTGGCAAGTGATATTTTAATTCTGTTTCGTGCATCGCTTGTCTCAGGAGTCACCCACAGAAAGGTTAGAAAAACACTGTAACCTTATTTTGCCATTTTTATTTTAAATGTGTGTGAAACTATGCGCCTTACTCCAAAGGCCACACCTCTGGACTCAGCCAAAAAGCTAGCGGCCAAACTTTTAGCTGGGAAGAGCAAGCTCTACTTGCCATATCTTGAGCACAGACTGCAAACTCTTCCTGCTTCTCCTGTTGCTGCCAATCACTGACCTGGGCAAAACTGTTCATAATTTAAAGACCAACTCTCTACCATTACAGGCTTAAACCCACTAGATTTATACCAATTATGTTTTAACGTTAGTGTTTTCTTATGCTTTAATTTCTTTACTTTTCCCTGTTGTTGGTCTTCACAGTCGTACAAACTGACACCCCCGTTGACCTTCAGTTGCTGTTTATGACATCACAGCCTGTAGTCACGGTGGTCAGCAGACCCTGCTGAGTACCAGGATCTCCTCACCTCTGTGCACACCAATTCCTTGGGACTTTGTAGTCAAGGTGAGCACTATGTCGTCATAAACAAAAACACTGTGAGGGTAACTGAGGAGAGGCAAATCCTTTTTATACGGACTTTATGGACAAACTGCCAAGACGTGCTATAAAATTTGACAGCTGATAGTAATAATTATAATAAATATGGCTGGGTTGAAGAATGGCAATGATTTGGCTGGGGCTCATACAGGACCTCCACCCCCCACCCCCCACCCCAATGTAGACCAAACAAGTGGCTGGTTTCAACAATTTCACGTAGTATGGTCATCAAAGCATCACATCTGATTCAATTACATAAAAGTGCAGGGACAGACAATCTTGAACCCAAACGTCTTAAACTAGTAAACAGTAATGCACAAAAAGAAATTCCACTCTAAAAAGAGCACTGGCCAGCTCAGGTTTCCATTTGACTTTGCAACTGTTTATGCCGTAGCAAATTTGCACAAACTGTAATGCACACATTAAAGAAAAACTAATAAAATTATATTAGGTGTGTTTTGTAAGTTTTTAGAAATTAATATATTTCAAAACAACATTTTAATCTTTTTTATTGCATCTATTAAATAAACAAACTACTTTAAACAGCTTCTGCAGCAAAATGAATTAGTGAGTTATTTGATCATTTCTTGTCAACTAGTGGATTACCACCACTATGGAAAGGTGCCAGGGTAATTCCATCATAAACACGATACAAACTCCAATCAGTACAGACCAATATCTGTCCCTTCAGTATTACCTAAATTGCTGGAGAGATATGTTCACTTTTAGGTCCTAGATCTGTAACCTACAGAATTTCTTAATACCAGTGCAATGTGGAGCTAGAGCTGAACATTCTGTCACTAGTGCAGTCAGATATGAAATGCACTGAATCTTGGCCAGTATTGTAGAGCAATGCTCATAGAATCTTATCCTGTAAATCGTTAACTTGTGTTATAATATGAAGGCATACTGGATCAAGTGACCTACAGTAGTAGTAGTAGACTGGCTTGCAGGTTATTTGAGAGGTTATACTCATTTATAAAATGGGGTATAAAAAAACTAACCAAATCAAACAACTTCAATGGTTAAAACACAGCCCCTGACCAGTAATTATTCACCAAGACGCTGCACAGTTTGTAACTAACCTGTCCTAATCTACCTAGCAACAACCGAACTAAATGAAAATAAAACTTTTTACCATTAAATAAAAACAGTTTTCATTTTTAAACACAAAAACACACAAAAGGGCATAGGATTCTTCAAAATAAATACAGTTCCCAGGTTCAGAGGCACAACAGACTTTGTTATCAAGCTAACAATTTCCATTTTATAAGCGTTAATAATCCACTACAGGGCATGGGTTTCTTGATAACGAGTGCACTGTACATCACTCGGCCACTGGCCTCACACCTTCCAATTCAGATGGGGTGAGTGTTAATTATCTAGAAAATGCATGCCCTGCTGTGGGTTACTAATTACATGGTTACCAATGCTGGTTTAAGTACAGGCTCAAGGAACCGAGTTCCTCAGGGTTCCATACCAGTGTTTCTCCTGAAGCATGTCTGCATAGTGGTTTTAACCCCGATCCCCCTTTGTAAGGGTGGATCTAGAATTTTTACAAGTGGGGGTAGCACATTCCCCCCAAAATGTAAAATGCTCCTTTCTAAAAGCTTAACATACGCTAAAACAACTACTGTTTACAGGCCTAAGGGGGAAGGGGGTGCTACTTTGCTACACAGCTGGGTCAGCTTATTTTATTTATTTTATTCTTTGGTAACCAGGTCAGGACCACTAGGCACAAGTGCTTGATTTCAGGGGTGACCCAGAACCACTGGGGTGGTTAAGTGACGTCCTCAGAAACACAGTACACAAGTGGAGGTTGTGGGAATCAAACCAAAGTCTGCTGGATGTACTAAACTCATTAACAGCTCGTTACTCTAATCTCCAGGCTATACTGCCAGCTTATGCCGCCCTTGCTTTCCTTTTCGCTTGCACACGTGCACAACACAAATACACTGATGCTGCTCTGGCAGTGTAGTGGCCTGGGAGGTGTGTACTCTTGTCAGCCAATAGATCACAGCCCGCATAGGAAGGCTGATGATGACCCTACTCAGCTTGCTGATGGGTAGAAACGTCTCATGTAAGAAGAGATGCAGCCACACCTACCTAACATAGTGGTTTTCTGTTGTCATTTCCCCTGAGGTTGCCCTCTACCCTCCCACTCTGTGTGCTGCCCTGCAGCTGCTCTCTATCCTCTTGCTGTCTGTGTGCCGCCGGTATCACCCCCTCCAATCTGACTCAATCTTCTCTATGACTGGTGGAGGGAGCTCATTAAACACATGGTCTGCCAGAGACCTCTGAAACTTAATGAGGCTGAGGGACAAATTCTGGGGCACCTTTAAGCTCTCTGGACTGCATCAGGACTGGCTAAACCACAGGTACCCATGGCTGAAAGCAGAACTTTACAAAAGTTTAAATCAGGTTTGACAGGTTACTACAAAATGACAACTTGGCTGACCCTAGGAGGTTCCTGTCCCAAATAAATTCACTACTCAAGGACCTATTAAGCCTGACATCTCCAGCGTTACAGATGGAGGTAAATACCTCTCTGATCCATACTGAATTGCCAATGCCTTTAACCAGTCCTTTACTTAACCCGAGAAAACACAAACCTTCCCTGCAAGGTACTAAACCCACCCCCCCTTCACTCTGTAACCACTGACCCCCCTAGTGACCATTCAGAATATCACCTCAAACTGGTAACATACATAGAAATATTTTACCTTTTAATTAGGAACAAACTGGAGACCTCAGCAGATTACAATGGACTTGAGCCTAAACTGCTCAAAATGGCAGCCTCTGTCATTGCAACCCCCTCTGTAAATACCCTATGTCTTTCCTCCAAGGCACCAGTATACCAGATAAATGCAAAACAGGTGCTTGTCACTCACCAACCTGATCAGGCCTGAAGGGGTCTCTTATCGGAGTACTTCAAGGGAGGAGGAGCTTGCCGCTCCACGCTGCGTCACTGAGGAGAGTGAGTGAGGAAAGCAGGACTGCTGAAACGCCTGTCTCTCATTTGTAACAGGTATGCCACCATTGCCTGAATACAGTAAGCAAAATTCACTTTACTGAGAGAGATTCATCAGTCTTATCCCAGGCCAACTTGTGCGGCGGTATCGGCTTCTCTTTTTTCCTGTTGCTGTTCTTTCTCTCCACAGAGCTTGGAGTCCTGGAAGTGGCACCGGGAGCCCACTTGTGTGTTGAGGTGCAGGGAGCCCCTCGGGGACGGCTGTCCACAGGAACAGAAAGAAGAAGGGGCTGAAGATGTGGAGCTGGACGCCAAGCCCTGAAGACTAACCAGTGTTCTGCTTCTCCTCCATGGAATGGGAATGCACGAATGCCCACATTCCAGAGATTAGGACCGTTAATAAGAAACTACCGTAAGCTGAGGATCGCGTCAACGACAAACATCTACGGATTTTAAATGTTGATTGCAAGTGCTGAGAGCCACGTTCCCTGGAGGACTCCCGGAAAAGATGCAAAAACTTTTAAGAATTATAATTTTTATTTTTGGTGTAGGCTTGCTTCAAAGTCAGAATCAAGAGGGTATAATGCAGGAGTCTACCCAAAACTGAATAAGTGCAGCTTAACAACACGAACGTTTGCAAAACTATTGATAGTAAAAAGACCCTGAAGCTGGATTTAAAAAAAAACCTCAGAATTTACAAGTAGTGGTCCAACTTCATGTTGTAAACCTTGAAAGCGAGTTTTTTACTTTATTTTAACTTTGCCCCATTCTGTATTGTTGCATAAAAGTCCGGTGAAGTTTTGTTAGATTGTTTTATATATCGGGACTTAGTTATCTTTGTAATAGGGGGTGTTTGGATAATTGCAGTTGAGTACCTTGTAGTTTTAACTCACTCCCTAGACATAGTAAATATTTTTTTTTTTTTTTTTTGAACATTAACACGTGATCTTCATATTTCATTTAACTGTGCATGTGTGGACGTTCTCTCAACTGCAGTCACCATCTTTACCTATGCACTGAGGCGTGCGAAAAATACAGGTTACTTACCTGTAACGTGAGTTCTAGGAATGGTATATGTTGTTCATCCACACTGTCTGGCAGGTTCCTTGCCGCTTTAAATCTTGCCAGAAGGTCTTCAAGCTGGCTCCTCCTCCCCACCCACCCGGGTGGTAAAACTCGGCTCCGCCCCATGATGCCAGATCTAGCCCGCTGGAAGCCAGGTTGTGCGTCGAAGCCGGGGAGGTCGGATGGGTCGGGTGGATGAACAACATAAACCATTCCTAGAACTCCTGTTACAGGTGAGTAACCTGTATTTCTAGGGACATGGATATGTTGTTCATCCACACTGTCTGGCAGACTCCTAGCAGTTCTCTGGGAGGAGGGAGGCAAGGTGCACACCCCCTACTTGGGAAATAGAGACTGGAGAACCGAGGCCCCAAAACCAGCATCCCGGCGTGACTCAAGGTCAATGTGGTAATGGATGATGAAGGTGTGTGCTGACTTCCAGGTAGCAGCCCTGCAGATGTCCTGGATAGGGACGTCCCAGGAAGCAGCCACCGATGCAGCGGTATGGCGGGTAGAATGAGCTCTCATCCCTCTGGGAGACTCCACACCCGCCAACCTATAGCAGAGATCTATGCAGGAGGTGACCCACCTGCCTATCGTCCGCTTGGCTGCAGGTCTGCCAGGTGAGGCTTCAGCGCAGGTGACAAACAGCTGGCGAACCTCTCCCCAAACGTCACCCGTCCGCTCCTTATAATAAGCGAGCGCTCTTCTAGGGTCCAAAGAATGAAGCCTATATTCGGCCTCCAAGGTGTGACTGGGATAGAACACCAGCAGAGTCAACACCTGGTTAAGGTGAAACTCCGACACCACCTTCGGAAGGAATTTCGGGTTGGGGTGCAGGACAACCATGTCCCTGTGGAAGACCAGATAAGGAGACTCTATGGAAAGTGCCTGGAGCTCTCCCATCCTTCTGGCTGACACGACAGCCACCAAGAAGGCGGTCTTCAACGACAGGTGAGAGATGTCACACCTGTGCATCTGTTTGAATGGCCTGCCCATGAGCTTAGCCAATACCAGCAGTAGATCCCACAGAGGTGGAAGTTCTCACACTGGAGGGGATATGTGATCAAGGCCTTTGAAAAAGCACCCGACCACCTTCTCCTGCGCCACCGACTGCTTCCTGGCCTGCCGCCTGCAAGTAGAGATGGCTCCAGGTGCACCTTTAAGGGTCAGCCGCACTCCAAGCCCCAGCTGAGAAAGGACTACAGATAGTCCAGAATGCTTGCCAAGGAACAGGAGGAAGGGCCCAGGCCCTTGCCCTGACACCAAATGGAGAATCTCTTCCATTTGAAGGCGTAGCATTTCCTGGTTGACTCCTTATGGGACGCCTCAACGATGCTGAGGACCTCGTCGGAAAGACCCAAGGCCTGGAACTCTAGCCGCTCAGGAACCAGGCCGTCAGGTGCAGGGATTGAAGGTCCGGATGGAATGCCTTCCCCTGATTGACTGAGATCAGGTCCGGGCGGGCTGGGAGCCACCTCGGGAGCCTGGAGCTGAGACTGAGGAGATCTGGATACCAGAACTGGCGGGGCCAGTCTGAGGCTACCAGAATCACCTGCACCTTGTCCCTCCTCGCCTTGAGAAGCACCTTGTGGATCAAGGGAAATGGGGAAAGTGTAGAAGAGGCCCGGGGTCCACGGCCTCGAGAAGGCATCCCTGCAGCGAGCCCTGCTGAGGGGTGGGCATGAAACAGTCTCAGCTTCGCATTCTCCCTGGAGGCAAAGAGGTCCGCCTGAGGCGTGCCCCAGAGGGAGAAGAGATCTTGTACTACCTCCGGCAGGAAAGACCACTCATGAGACGCAGCCCCTATCCAGCTTAGGGCATCGGCCAGGGTGTTGGAGGCTCCTGCCACGTGAATGACGAGGAGATCCGCCTCCCGGCTGCGCACAAGAGACCATATGCAAAGAGCTTCCCTGCACAAAGGCATGGAGCGCGTCCCGGCCTGGCGGTTTAGGTAGTACATGGTAGTGGTATTGTCCGTCTGGACCTGAACCACTTGACCCCGGAGAAACGGAGCGAAGGCAGTGAGGGCTAGGCGAACCACTCGAAGCTCCAGCACGTTGATATGGCATCGGGACTCCTGAGGGGACCAGAGGCCGTGCACTCTGTGCTTCCCCAGATGGGCACCCCAACCCATCAGAGAGGCATCGGTCGATAGGGAGACCGTCGGCTTGGGATGGACGAATGGGATGCCCTCCTGCAGATGTGCTAGAACGGTCCACCACTGGATAGCGTTCCACATCCCCTGGGTCACTGCCACTAGCTGATCTGGCGGACCGAAGTGCTGTGACCATTGGGTGGCCAGTCCCCATTGAAGGGGATGCATGTACCAGCGGGCCCAACGGACCAAGCTGGTACAGGCCGACATGAGGCCCAGGAGGCGCAGAAAGTCCCGGGTAGGGCACGATTGCCCAACCTGAAATGACTGGGCAAAGGAGGAAAGAACCTCGGCCCTGTCCGCCGGGAGCCATGCTCTGGCTCGAAGAGAGTCGAGCTCTGCCCCGATGAATTGTATCACGTGCTTTGGCACAAGTTCGGCTTGGCCTCGTTGATGAGGAGGCCAATCTGAGAGCAAACCTGGAGGGCCAGATCTCTGGATCGCTGCACCTCCGCTCTGGAAGGGGCTGCAATCAGCCAGTCGTCCAGGTAAGGGTACACCCGGACCCTTCGGCGCCGCAGGATTGCTGTCACCACTGCCATGCATTTGGTGAAGACCCTGGGAGCTAGGGAGAGGGCGAAGGGCATGGCCTGGAACTCGTAAAGGGATCTCTCCTCTCTGAAGTGGAGGAATCTCTAATGGGACAGACGGATTGGGACATGAAAGAACGCGTCCTGAAAGTCCAGGGAACAGAACCACACGCCTCGTTCCAAGGATGGGATTATCTGAGCCAGAGTAACCATCCTGAAGGTCCGAGACCTTAGGAACTTGTTCAGGTCGTGTAGGTCGAGAATGGGGCGCCAGCCCCCCGTCTGTTTTGGGACCAGGAAATACCTGGACACAAACCCTGGGTCTGGAGGAGGATCCGCCACCCTCCTGATCACCTCTTTTTCGAGGAGCAGGGCAATATTGGCTCGGCGGGCCAATAGCGAGGCTGTGGACCCTGTGGCCCCCCGAGGGGCGACAGCTCGGAAGGGTGGGGCCTGCTCGAACTCCAGAGGCAGACCCTTTCCTACCACTTCCAACACCCAGTGGTCCGTGGTGATAGCGGACCAGGCGGAAAGGAAGTGGCAGAGCCGTCCCCCCATGGGGGGCACCCAGGGAGGAGTTGCGTGGCTGGGGGCAACACCCCTCAACCCGTCTCTGGGCAGGCTTGGAGGAGGGACCGGCTGAGGGACCTCCTGGGCCTTTACCGCCCTGCTTCCTGTTCGAGGAAGCCGCGGCCTTGGGTTTGGGATGCCAAGCGCGAGCCTGCTGGCCCTGGAGCTGTTGCTGTTGGGCCGGACGTGCAGCAGGCACAGAAGGACGAAAGGACTTGTGCGGCTGCTGTCGGCGGCCTTTGTCCTTCTGGGCAGAGGTGACAAGAGTCCAGAGTGGCATTGGACTTCTAGATCCGCTGGAGGTGACCTTCCACTCCAGGGCCGAAGAGGTTGGTCCCCAAGAAGGGGACATCCACCAATTTGTGCTGGGTATCCGCCGTGAAGGTGGATATCCTCAGCCATGCTCTGCGGCGCATGGCCACCACGGCCGCAACTGATCTGGCATAGGAATCCCCTATGTCCAGAGCTGTTTGGAGCTGCTGCTTCGCCACCGCCCTACCCTGGTCCCGAACCTGCCGGACCGTGGTCTGCAGGTCGGCCGGGAGATGAGGGATCACCTCATCCAGGGAGCCCATGAGGGCGTGGGAAAAGTGTGCCATCAGCACGGCCGAGCTGGCCTGACGGAGGCCAAGGAAGGATGCAGCGTAGACCTTGCGCCCGGCGTAGTCCAGCTTTTTGGACTCCTTGTCGGAGAGGGGGGCTTGTCCACATCCCTAGCGTTTCATGAACGCCGGAAAACACTGTCGGGGACTAACCCCTCGTCAGAGGGGTGCTCCGAAAACCTGGGCAAAGAGCTGGTAGGGACCGCATACTTCCTGGCCATCCTGGCCGAGGGCACAGCGCAGGAAGCAGGCCGCTGCCAAAGCTCTAAGGCTGGGCCAACAATGGCCTCAGCCACCGGAAAGGCCTCCGTGGGTGAATCCCCTCACTCCAGTATCTCCGTCAGGGGATACTTGGCCCGTTTGGATACGGGCTCGAGCTGCATCCCGGTGGACTCCGAGATGAGCCGAAGCAAACCCATGAAGGACGATGGGTTTTCATCCAACGACTGGCCCCCGGAGGACTCCAGGTCAACCGGCCTGGAGAACAGGGAGGCGCCGTTGTCGGACTCCGGGAAGTCCGCGAAGAGCTGCCGAGGGCCTGAGCCACCCTCCACCTGCCGAGGACGGTCGGGAGTGAGGATGACCGACAACCTGTGGGGCAGGCCTTGAGCCGACCGAGAGTCCTTGGTTGGTGCCCCCGATTTCAGTTGTGGAGACGGAGGTTCCACCACAATCGGTGGGGCAGCAGGTTTCAGCCGAACAACCGGCCCAGACTTGGGCACCTCAACTGTAGTGAGGGGTTGTTTCGGCCGTTCGGGTGACAGCCACTTGATGGCCGGGGATGGCATCAGTGTCGACTTGCTCCCGGACAAAAGCAACTGCTGCCACATCAGGTCCTCGTAGCAATTTGCGCCGAAGCCTCTCCTCTTCCGAGGAGAAGGACGAGGACGAGCGGCGACATCGCTTACCTCAGTGCCGAGACCGAGACCACTGATGTCGGCGGGATCGGCTGGACTGAGAGGATGTCCGAGACCGAGACCCTCGGTGCTTCCGAGGGTGGACCCGGGAAGGAGTGGGGGACACCCGCTCACCCCTCGGCTCGGACACCTTAACCGGGGACTGCTGCACCGGGGGTGCAAGCAACTCCTCAGTCTCCACCGGGGGAACCGGCGAAGAAGGGTTGTCGGCTTCACCAGTCAATAACCCGTCCAACGGGTCGAGAAAAATCTCGACCGTGTCGACGGGTGTCTCGGCCGGCTGGCCTGACGGGGACGCCGTGAAGCCAGCGGCCTTAGCCGCAACCTCGACTGAAGTCAAGAGTCGGCCGTCCGGGGAAGGGGACCTTTCCCACTCCCACGAACACCAACAATGGGACTTACCCTTCGAATCCCTCTTTTTGGACCGAGAGGAATGTCCCGATGGCCCCTCTCCATTCGTGGAAAGGGCTTGGCAAAGCTCCTTGAATGAAGCTGAATACGAGGTACCCAAAGAGAGCGGGATAAATGCTGCGGCCGAGGAGGAGGAAGATGCGGCCTGGGCCGCCTCCTCCTTGAGGGCGATCATCTGCTCGAGCCGCTCAGCCGAGCAAGCCGCCGCTGTAATCGCCCAACGGGCCTCCTTCGACTTACCGGTGGGTAGCACTTCTCGGGGGCCCAAGTTGTAACCGCAACGCTGTCCTTCAGGACGCTACTAAAAACGAACGGCACAACTCGCAGGCTTGAGGGTCGTGCTCTAGGGCAGTAGACGCACATGGAGTGCGGGTCCATCCTGGACATCTTCTGCCTGCAAGGGCACTGCCGGAATCCGGGAGTCAATTTGTCCATCGCAGTGGCGAGGGAAAAACTTGACCAAAGTCTTGAAAATTTTAAAACGAGTTTCAGGCGAACCGAAGAATTAGGATCCAGTCTCTACGCAGAGCATTAAGGAGGGAACTTGAGCTTCCAAGCGGTAAGGAAGATCTGGCGTCATGGGGCGGAGCCGAGAGTTTTACCACCCGGGTGGGTGGGAGGAGCCAGCTTGAAGACCTTCCGGCAAGATTTAAAGCAGGAAGGAGCCTGCCAGACAGTGTGGATGAACAACATATCCATGTCCCTAGAAAGCAGCCTTTTTTCAGTAAGTTTTACACATTTTTAACCTGGCTTTGAGTTCCGGATATACTAAATTCCATTGATAAAGGAATTAGTATATTTTTTGCTGATTCGATTTATATATTTATCTTATTCTTGTCATTACTGTTTGATAATTGTTTCAAAAAAACTGTGCTTATATTAATAAGATAATTATGAGTAGAACACCAACACTTAATACCTCTGGGGAAGTTATGAGATTAAGGAATGAAAAAACAATTAAAACTGATCCTAAATCCAAAAAACAAAATAGAAATGAAAGAAATTACTGAATACCTGGGACCTATAAATAGAGAGATTCTTCCCCTCAGGACTTCATCCTCAAGGAAGGGTTCTGATAAAAATGTTAATTCCTCAGAGAATTATTTGTTAATGAAAATCAAGGCCCTTGAATCTCAAAATAATAATCTGAACTCCTTATTACAAATTAAGTCTGGGATACCCAAGAACACGGAAGATAATGATTCTAAGGAACAGCAAGGTAATGTCTCTCGTGTGCCAGAGGATCATCTTGCAGACTCTGATAAATTTATTACCCCTTCATGAATAGGGTTAAAACAACTAACACTGAAACTACTAGAGGAGAAATAGCGGATGTTCAGATTCATGCGGAGGCCTCCTTTCAATCTCAGTGAGAAACTCCTGCTTTTAGAGGAATATAATGCTCAAGCAAATATTTTAATGCACACGCAATTAGGGGAGATTAAAACAGCCCTTGTCTATACTAATTTGTCACTAGGGGCAATTATGAAACAGAGTACCAGAAAAAACAGTTGAATGATCTTAAGCTCAAAGATTTTACCTTTATTAAAGAGGGAGAAGATCCTAAAAGTAAAAACTATCACACAGGAAATTGCAGAAAAGGAATATAAGGAAATCCAGGATTATATTCTAAAAGTAAACAAGGATGCTCCTCCGATAAAGAAGGCAGGATCTGAGCATAAGTAAAAAATTAAACATGCCATACGTAAAAATAAGGGTGTGCAGACTATGCCTGTAATGAATAATTGTAACACTGAGCAATCAACAGAGAACAAGAGGAATTCTAAAACCAATGAAGGAAAATTACACACGGTATATTTTAAAGGTATTCCTATATCTAAGAGAGAGACCCCCATTTCTGCTTAAAATCACTGTTTATAACATCTTAAAGAGTCAGTTAAGAACAAGAGTGGCTTGGGAGGACCCAATTTATATCTATAGACACAAAGCATTGCCAGATAGGGGGTTATTTGTTTGGTCCTCTGGAATAGCTGTGTTAGGGAAGAAATCTTAAAAAAGAACAAGCATTTGTCAATGCCGAGAGTTTGCTGTTGGTATTGCTCTTGTACATGCCTCCCACACGTTTCTCTGTATATTCCTCTGTCTTGCATTTTAAGGGTGGGCGTTACGGTTGGAAACCCTAACGCCCTTGGCGTTTGTTG
Organism: Neoceratodus forsteri; assembly: GCA_016271365.2. Taxonomy (NCBI): domain Eukaryota; kingdom Metazoa; phylum Chordata; order Ceratodontiformes; family Ceratodontidae; genus Neoceratodus; species Neoceratodus forsteri. The sequence goes on from CM028129.1 coordinate 1,423,743,908, forward strand.
GTATTTTTGCTCCAAATTTTCAACATGGGCTTTTTGAGACATCACTTCATGAACAGTGCCAGTATCATTTTGTTACTCAATCCCAAAAGGTGATTTCACACAGCAAGTGTGCCAGTCAGCACCACAGGTGCGAAAACACATTTCAGGCAGAATGTGAAAAATGACAGCTGTACTGTTCATGAGGAGGTCTGAAGAAATGGCAATGTTGAAAATCTGGAGTGAAAATATGAAAAGGTGGTGATTTATTGTCACTTGGAACACAGATTTCTTTAAAGAGGACAGGAAATGATGTCTAGTTAGCAGCTGTTTATAGCATTCCTATTTTCAGAAGTGATATTCATACCCATAAATGATCCATATGTAACTGCACTTCAATGAAAAGCAGTGTGAAAAACTATTTTACATGGTTTTGTTTTTATGGGTAGCATTGTGTTACAGTTCTCTTCCCAGAACCAGTGATCTGGAATTTTAACTACGTCATGGTTTGAGCTCAGAACAATGAGCGTGCTTCTAATAGAACAATAGCACATGCTTAGCATTCGGTACATAAACCGTGACATACTTTAAACTCCAAATTACCAGTTCCATGAACAGAACTGTAACAGAATACTGTCCATAGAAAGGAAACAACTGTAAACACAGTTTTTCACATCAGTGTTTATTCCGGTACAGTTAAATCTGGATCATCTGGAGGTGTGAAGTTCATTTCTGTAAATAGGAGCATTACTAACTGCTGCCAATTAGCACACATTTCCTGTCCCTTTTAACTTAGAACATGTTATTTCCACTTAGAATCTGGAGACAGAACACAGAGAACAATGGGCCAGATAGAGAACTTGCAATGGAAAGAAAGGCAATGTTAAGCTAAAACAAGGTAAAACACCAGTAAAAACATTACACACGGTGCGGTATAAATCAAACACATAATGGGTTGCAGTAGAAGAACACATTTATCTCCTCATGCGAGTGGTAAGACCTATACAACTAACTTGTGGCTTCGCCACTCACGAGTTATGGGTCTTATCACTCACTAGTGGAAATAAATGTGTTATTCCATTTTAATCCATTATGTATTCCCTATACAGAATATATGTAAGAGTGCTGGGCTGGATGCCATGGATGAAGGCAGTTTCCTTGGGAGGAGTGGTAAAATGTTAAGTCACAGCTGGGGATCAGTCAGCATTCATTTAGTAATGGGGCCCCATGCCAGCATGCGCTCAGCCTCAAGTGGATTAGTAATTCACATCCATCGGCTACTTACGACCCCAAAGTGGGGCCCTTGCTATATCCCTCCCACATCCTCACAGTTTTAAAAAAAAAAAAAAAAAAAAAATCTCTACATGGAGCTCAGTGGAACTGGAATATATGCAAACCATCTCTAAGACCCCATACCTCTCCTACCACAGTGATGTCAGAGCATGTGATGGCTGGCGGGGGTGGAGGTTGCTGCGATGCACCATGGGTAACAACATACTGTACTACACCTGCTACACAGCAGCACTGTAGCAAGCAGGCACCATCACCAAGAATGGAACTTCTATTAGATGAGGTCCGGCGTAGTCATCATTACTGCCATCACACGTAGATGATGATAAACACTGTCCACGCAGACTCCCTCAGAGTCCACCTTGCAGGTAAGGCCTCCCTGCTGTCCCAGGCTCCAGATCAGGCACAAGCCTAATTAGACTGGGTCGGGGGGTGGGTAGGTGATGGCTCTGAAATGCAAGGCAAGCAGATCAGTTTGCAAAGACTTGTGCTTGGGGGCTGCAGAATGCTGCTCCTGGATGCTGGTGGTTGCTGTCAGCCACAACAGGGTGAGGATGGCTGAACGGTGGACACTGTAAGGTTGTATGGTACAGCTGGGGCAGGCACTATGACTTGCGATGGGTGCTGTGTTTTCAAGACTATTGCTGGATGGAAGGCATGATGTGGTGGCACTGGCGGACACCAGTGGCGGTGGGTGGTTGCTGTAAGGCAAGAGGCGGGGTGTACACTACATCCTGGTGGTGTACTCCCAGTCCCCAGGGCACCATAGCTACTGGACACCCAACTTAATTCCAGTGAGAGAGTCACCTGTTCTGGTACTGCTATCTGTCCGTGGCTAGATGGCTGACTGCTTCTTGTTAGTTTCCTCCCCTTCCCATTACTCAGAGCATCCTATCAGCGGCCCACCCCCCCATCCTGGCTGCATGTACTACATCATCCAGTGATGCGGCAATGGAAAATATCCTGGTGGTGTCCAATCTAGTTGTCCCTCCAGTAACAACCTTATACAGCTTCAAGCAGCTGTGCTCTGTGCATAGATACTTCCAGTTCCACACTATCAAATGAGTCCCATGTCCCACAGGCCACAACACAGTGAAGGGGCTTTCATTACATTGTAGCTGTCATACCCAGTTCTTGCTAGGCCTGGTTCACATCATGGCAGACTTGGCTTTATTTTAAAATTATTTTGTTTCTTCTTGCTTCAATTTGCTCCTCTCCTTTTCCCCAGAGAATGTTGCTGGATGCAGCTTGGGCTTAAACTTCAGGTCCTTGACCATGCTTGGACCAGCAACCCATGACACGCAACTGTGTTGATGTCTGCAGCGAAGTAGCAGCTGCAGAACACAGTGTTAGGAAACACTCACCAGGTAATTATTGAGGGTTCTTTACTCTGCCTCTGTGACTGAAGAGATTTTCAATTTTTTTTTTTTTTTTTTTTTTTTAACTTGATGCTACTAGCTGTGTATGTGGGCACCTACTTTGTGAATATATTTTGTTTCATGTAATTTGTTATGCACCATGGGCCCAGACAGGTCACTGTTTCTATGCTAAATCAGCACGTTCTTCCTAATGTACTAATAGTTCTCAGACTCCATCCTCCCATACTCTTGTGGTACGCATGCTGCTTCAACCTATTTGGCATGCATGCACTGGTTGATGCACCTATCCCAGTGAGTGGCCCCCATCAAGTATTATGTACTAGATTGCGTGGTGGTGGTACTGCCACCAGACCAGCCTGACAACATGTACACAAAATACTTGATTGTGGGGGCAAGGCTGACTGACTGTATGTAGACACAGAATTAAATTTGTAGTGATATGTGAGTCGCCTGCATGTGCCTGCTGCATTGCATGACATGACACAGCAGCAGAGTCTGGATACTCACAGACTCGAACTCCGAAGTACAGATCACAGACACAGGGTTCTCGGAGATATGGGTGCCTGCGTCCTTTATGCACATTTTGTGCTTCGGACACCAGATTTTTTCTCATAAAGTCCCCAGACACTCATTTATGAGGTCCCGAGAGTTCGTCCACTAAGCCACACCCCAGCACATTTTGTGATATAAGAATCTGAGAGCGGGGGGCGCTCCATTGGTTTCTATGGGGCTGTTTTTTAAAATAGGAGTTTTAATGTTTTAGAGGGCAAATTAAAGCAAATTATGGACGCCGCTAAACTAACAAGACCCTTGTTAGTTGAGCAGGTGGCCTTAATTCATTTGAACTGGCCCTCTAAAGCATTAAAAATTGTAGTTAAAAAAACAGCTCTACAGAAGTCAATGAGGTGTGCCCCGGTGCTCTACAGATTTTCACATCATGAAATGTGCAAGTGTGGGGGAATGGCTCACATTCATTTCAGTGGGGATCCCCCAAAATTTAACAGGGACTCCTACTTTTTAGCTGCAGACCCGCCTTTTTTTAAAGAAAGCCCAGGACCCCCAAACAAGAAAAATCCTACCAAGAGGCCTGCATACAGGGAGTGAAGGACATGGAGCTTGAAAAAAATCATTTAATACAGCTATAGTAAATGCAATTTAAAAAGCTGAAAAATGTGCAATAGCAGCTATGTATTCTGCATACTGCCTAGCAAAGGAAGAATTTCCTCCTGCAAAAATCTGCATTTTTACTGAAACTTCATGTCCTTCTGGGTGCTGAAGTTAATCCAAATGTTTACACTCATCATGATTCTGTACGTGAACTGCACCAAGCATGTAACAATGTTATAGAAGCAGATGTTTTCTAAAACTGCTGCGGCTTCTTTTTGGGGTATCTTGTGATGAATCTACAGACCTCACAGTCGGTGGAAAAAAACTTGTCCTGTCAAACAGTAGTTTATGGAATCGTGAAGGCAGTTTCTCAAAAATCTTCACCTAACGGACAGTAAAATTAACAGCATAACAAATTTTATTTTAGACTTCTTTTGTAAACATGACATTCCGTTCCATTCCATTTTCTAACTGTGTTGAATTTTGTTCAGACAGCATTAGTGATGAGAGGTTCTCAAACTGGGGTAGGAAAGCATCCAACAGATGTGAACCCTTGTGTGATTTCTATGCACCGTCTTGCACACAGACTGTTCCTTGCTGCATCACAAATAGGTAAACATGTGAAATATTTACAGGACTATCAAGAGTACACTGCAATCTATTTTTGCATATTTTTCAACTAGTGCTGTTAGGACTTGTCATCTCTGAGAATCAAAGGTGCTGCCAGATGATCCTGTGCTTCATCTCAAAGAACCCAAACAGGCACACTGGTTAGCACTGCAAAAAGCTGTTGAGAGAGTTTGTACAATATGGCCCTCTTGTAGCTTTTTTCAAAAATGATGCTGCTTCTACACGTCACAACAACAGGGGTTTTAAAAATACTTAAAAGTGTCAAGTTCTCTGTAGTTACACACCTCATGTTTGACATTCCTGCACATGTAATGAAACTCGGCAAACTTTTTCCTGAGCGATAACTCAGACCTTACTATCATCATGCCAGCGATTTCCAGTGCATTCGAGAGCATAACAGAAATGAAAACAAGCCCTGGTCCACTGCTCAAAGAAGTTCTACAACGTAATGGGTCTGAAGGGAGTACAAGGGGTGAGAATGGTGCAGAAATGGACACAAGTCCCTTTACACGAGAAAGGGTCCTGAAGGAACTGGAAGTAATAAGAGTTGATAAAGCAATGGGGCCAGATGGGGTGCACCCCAGGGTCCTTAAAGAACTAAGAGAGGTGGTGGCTGAACCTCTGGCTATCCTGTTTAGCCGATCACTGGAAACAGGGGAGGTACCCAAAGACTGGAGGATAGCAGATGTAGTCCCCTTATACAAAAGTGGGAACAAAGAGGAAGCGGCAAACTACAGACCAGTCGGACTCACCTCGGTAGTGGGGAAGATCATGGAAGCACTACTGAAGGAGAGATTGGTGGAACATCTGGTTGTCAATGAACTACAGGACCCAAGGCAGCACGGTTTCACCAGGGGGAGGTCATGTCAGACCAACCTCGTTGAATTTTTTGACTGGGTGACTAAGGAGGTGGATCAGGGGAGGGCAGTGGACATGGCCTATCTGGACTTCAGCAAGGCCTTTGACACTGTGTCACATAGAAGACTATTACACAAACTGGGGAATATGGGTGTGGGCAGGACAGTAGTGTGGTGGGTAGGTAACTGGCTGGGCGGCAGAATACAGAGGGTGGTGGTAAATGGCTGTCACTCCATAGAGGGAAGAGTGACCAGTGGGGTACCATCAGTGCTGGGACCGGTCCTATTCAACATCTTCATCAGTGACATTGCGCAGGACCTAGAAGGCAGAATTTCACTGTTCGCTGATGACACAAAGCTCTGTAAAGAGACACACCAGAGGGTGTAGACAGAATGAGAAGGGACCTGCAGAAACTTGAAGAATGGTCAGAGGTTTGGCAGTTGAAATTTAATGCAAAGAAGTGCAAGATAATGCATATGGGGCACAAAAACCCTGGCACAATATATCAGTTGGCGGGTGAGGATATAGCATGCACCAAGCAGGAAAGGGATCTTGGGGTTATCATCTCTGATGACCTCAAGGTAGGGAAACAGTGCGACAAGGCAGCAGGTAAAGCAAATAGGATGCTGGGATGCATAGGCAGGGGCATCACCAGAAGGAAAAAGGAGGTCATAATTCCACTATACAAGACACTAATGAGGCCCCACCTGGAGTACAGTGTGCAGTTCTGGAGACCTTACCTACGTAAGGACATAGACAGGGTAGAGAAGGCTCAGAGGAGAGCAACAAAGATGGTGCATGGATTGCATCACAAGTCCTATGAGGAAAGGTTGAAGGAACTGAACATGTACTCCCTGGAGGAGAGGAGGGAGAGAGGGGATATGATAGAGACATACAAGTATCTTACAGGGAGGAACAGGGTGCAGGAATACACTATTTTAAGAGAAAAGATGTTCCAGGACTAGAGGCATGGATGAAGTTGGAGGAGGACTATTCAGAGGAAACGTGAGGAAGAATTTATTCACAGAACGGGTGGTGGACAAGTGGAACACCCTGCCAGAGGAAGTGGTGGGGGCTGAAACAATCACGGGATTTAAGAATGCATGGGATAGACATAAAGGAATTCTGGAGGTCAGGGGTAAGGGGCAACAGACTTCTAGGAAAACATAAACTGAACTTACAAGTTCAAATGGGCAGACTGGGTGGGCCATAGGCCCTTATCTGCAGACACTGTCTATGTATCTATGTCTTACTGAAGATGATGGAAACTTTGTTTTAGATGTAAAAAGATAGACATGCAAAGTAAATATGGAGCAATTTGAAACTCTGTTTGAAAATCTCAATGACTACACAGACAAACTAGTTAACATTCATGAAAGAATTCCTGTACAAATGATGGATATTTGCATGCTTTCCAAATTTTTGGATCCGAGAATAAAATATGCTAATTCACCTCTTTCAAATGATTATAAGTGAATTGAATAGTCTTAATTAATGTGGCCAGTGGTGTAGCACTGCAAGCGGTAAAGAACGTGATCTATACATGGATCCGGTTGAGACAGAGACAGAATGGTCCAAGTTAAAGGGTTAATTTAGTAACCCTGCTACACTCAGCTGCAATTATCTGACTTTGCAAAGGTAATCATCACAAAGTATTCCACCATTTATCCTAACTATTCACGATTGCTCTGTTGTGGTCTTGCCATACCAGTAAACAGTGCCTATTGTGAAAGAGTATTTTCATTGCAAAACAGGATCAATCCTAGGCTTAGAAGTAATCTCTCAGATTCATATCTTGTAATGCTCTCAGGAACTGAAGCTGAGGGTGCACCACTCACAAATTTTAATGTAGAGAAAGCTCTTTTGAAATGGAAACAAAAACAAGACTGCAGGGTACATTGTACAGTTCTTGGAGGCAGAGTAGTAGGTGGCAGTGGGTTTTCATCTTCTTCAGTATCAGATGACAACTCAAAGTGGCAACAGCAGCAGTTAAATTTCTCATGCAACCCAGAACCAGCAGTCCATTATACCATTGTCTTATTCTGAATTGGAAGAATAATGTGCGTCATGTCATGCAGACTACAACACCTCACTGGATGAGACCAGCAGCCAAGGTCAAGCTCCCAGCTTGCAGCATATCATATGTTGTAGGAATTGAAAAATATGTCTGTTATATCTTGAGGTTAAATTCCTGTTTGTTGTTCTTAAGTGGCAACTAAATGAAACAAAACCCTCTCCTACCAGGAACTGCAACTTATCTAAGTTTGTCCTTTGTAGGAATAAATCTCGTACCAGCTGACCTCCCATAGTAAAATTAGGGTTATGACATACTGGCTGGTTAAGGTCAAGGTCAGGTCTCCATCCTATATTTGTCTTGTTGTTGTGGCATGATGTCATGAAAACAAACAAAATGTTGTTAACGATTTATGAGCATTGCCCGAGATGGTACACACAGCCTACATGCAACAGCCTAATAAGCATGTGCAAAATTCAGTCAATCATGTACTCATCTCATCTCTGTTGACAATATGAGTCAACGTATTATTACTCCAGATACCACTGTTAATTTTAGGCTCCAAATCAGTCAGCTCACCTCACAGACAGTGACCCCATGTGCAGCAGACTGCACAGCGGTAAAGTATCATAAGTTACTGCTACTTCAATGTGTTGTTGTGCTTGGAAGTTGTGCTACCTTTTAACAGTGGCAGAGACAGAACTGTGTAGTACACTTAAATTGGTACAGTTCATTTCGGACAGAATGATATTCCAACTTTCCCTTTATCAAACACAGTTGGTTTGGGGGCATTTATACACTGCATACATACATTGCAGGGTTCACAGAGTCGGACTGCCGGGGCGAGTCCCGGTAATGTGGCAGGCAGTCAACCTGTTGTTTCTACAAGGTTTACCAAGAAGAGACAGATAGAGTGCCTGGCCTGGCACATGGTATGCGGCATGCCACTCTGGACCTTCCTAGTAGTCTGTACTTGTCTTCTTCGTACAGTATCTACATAACATAACTTTTCATTACATTTACTAGGTCACACACTCAATATGAAAGTGCTTTACTGCGATTCCTACTTAGTCATTCTCTTACAAAACCGTTCTCATTCTAAATTTATGAAGAGACTCCTCAGTCAATAAATATCTATATGAAATACACTGTAATCTGTGTGTCTGAAGTTAACACAAAACACACTTTCTTCGTATCTTCATTTTCTTCTCATATCATCATTCAAATCAGTGACTGGGCTTCATCACTCCTTGCCTCGTGACCCCTCATCATACTTTACAATTCCTTACATTTTACAGTTGTTAGGGCCACATGTCAAGTACTAGGTTCACACCAGGCTGCAACAGGCAGCAAATGTACCATATGCTGCATTACTTGATTAATTAAAGGAGAATAGTATTTCAGAAGTTTCACCTCGATATATCGTTCGATGAGTATATAAGAAAATAAGAATAGTGCTCGAACTTATCACATATATCGTGGTCGTTAGCAGGCAATATGGTAGTAGAATTGCACGGTGTTATCGCTGCGTTAGTGTAGCGCACCGCACTGCTCACTTGTGTGCTGCGAGCAGTGCGCGCCGCACACTAACACAAGATGGCAACCGCAGCGCTAACCATGTTGCCCGCCGCAGAATTTATTTAGTATTGTAGAGAGTAAGTTCAGGCACTTAATTTCTTATTTTCTGCCAATAGCTAACTCGGCAGTTCGCATCGGTGGGGAGCTTTACGTAAGTACTGTTCTCCTTTAAAAGTAAACTCAGTGTGTATTCTGCTTACATTTTCATTTTGGGTGTGGGGGAGGGGGGCATAGTTTGACTTCCAGTTAAGTATATACATTAGTAAGTAAAGAATCAGACTGTCTAGACTGGCACACAGTGTGTGTGTGTGTGTGTGTGTATATACACAGTAATGTATGAATAATTTAAAGAACAGCATGCCACCACAATATTGAAAAAGCAGCTTCTACTGGGAAAAATAACTTGTAGATTCAGCTCAGTTATCTTTAACTGCTAGTCTGCTACTAGGCAACAGCAAATTTGTATAAAAAAAAATTAAAAAAAATGTTTATCAAACAAAACACAAATAGATCGAAGAGGTGGGATCCATGGATTGGTAAAGACAAATATCAGTTTGTAAAACATGATGTTTTTACTCATTTCACAGAGTGCACACTGTTTACTGTGCAAAACTGTCAATTTCAACTGGAGTTCAAGTACATTTTTAAACTAACAACACTCATTTTGTGATTTTATTTATTTTTATTTAACAAATCAGAAAGACCTTTGATCCAAGGGCTCTTTTACAGAGGTCCCATGTCAAGTTACAAGAATAGCAAATTACAATGGTTTCAGTAAGTAGTACAACATGAGAAAAGTAATTACATAAACAAAAGAACAATATGGTAAGGTAAATATTGTGTCAAGTGCAGCCAGAGGCCTTGTCTGAAGAGGGGTGAAACGGCTTACAAGGAGAGAAAGTACAGGGGTGAATTGGGGGGTGGAAGGAGCAAATTAAGAGCAAGGAGGAAGACTCCACAATGAAGCTTAAGCAGGAAAGACCCACGGGCAGGGGGTAGAGGGAGAGAACAAGGTGAGGAAACAGAGGAGATGGGGAAGTGGGAGTGGAAGGGTAAAGGAAGTGGGGGGGGATGAGGTAGGATGAAAAGAGGGCAGGAATGGGAAATGGGATAAGGGAGGAAGTGCTGTGAGTGGAATAGTGCAGCAACAGGATAGGGCTATACAGGGGCAAATGGTAAAAGAGAGAGGTCCCAGTGCATTTAGCTGTCGGCAGGGATTAGGTATAGCGGTCACAAGATGCTCTGGAAACTAGGAATTGACGCAGCTTCCGCTTAAATGGTCCCACGGTTGCAGTTGTCGCAATCACTGGAGGAAGAAAATTAAATAAATTGGAAGCTCTAACTGCAATGGATTGCTGTCGGTGAGAGGTTCGACAGCGTCTGACAGTAAACATTTGGCTTACAGAACTTCGTGTGCTCAGAGTGCCCCAGAATGTACTGAAAAGCTGAAGGGAACCTGGTGGTAGAAGACCAAGATCTGCCTTCTTTGCTAGAAGGCAGGCTTGATATTCAATGTAAGCCTGGAGTTGAAGTCAGTTTGCTTGTTCGAAAAGGTTACAAGTGTGAGTACGATACGCTGCACCAGTTAATAGATGGCATGCCTTATTCAGAGCTGTGGTGAGCCGACGTAGGGTTGTGTTGGTGGCATAACCATAAATGACTAAACCATAGTCAATAATAGACACAACTGAACTTTGGATAGCCAATCTGAGGGCTTCGGTAGTAAGACAGTGTTTATGCCTGTGTAGAAGGCCTAGGCGAATGTTAACTGATTTGGCAACATTTTCAACATGGTTGGAGTAGGACAGCGTACTGTCCAGAGTAACTCCTAGGTATTTAAAAGATTGAGTCTGATCAAGGATAACACCCGCACTGTTTTTAATTACCAATTGTTTGGCTTTGTGCTTGCTGTGGGTACCATGGAAGAGCATGTCCTTAGTTTTTTTGCAATTAAGCACCAACTTATGAGAGATGAGCCAGGACTCAGCTTCAGTAATTGGTCCTGCTGTGTCATGTAATACTGTACTGTATCAGTGATTAACAACATGGAGCATTGGTAGGGTCCAGGAGGTATGCACAGCAGTCCGCTCACTGACTGCTAACTACAGTAACAGGCATTAACGAGTACTGAAAGGGAACAGAAGTAACATCATCTCTTCCTACACACTCAAATATGGTGACAGCGGGGTGGTGGCTAGCTGTGTAGCCTGCAGAACACCTTGAAGTTGAAGTTTATTGTTCTAGGAATTAATACCTTTGAGCCAAGGCTCTTTTACAAAGGTTCCACGTCATTAAGTACAAAAACATAGCAGACAGTGTTACAAACAATCAGTAAGCCGTTTAACATGGCCACAACTTAAAACAGTAACATTTATGTACAGAAAAGAAAAAGGAACTCAGAGGCAGTGTCAAGAGCAAGGAATAAGGATGGAGAGCTTGAGAGGAAGAGGGGAGAAATAAGAAGTTTAGGAGCAGACAGAACCAGGTTAGTGGTACTCCGTTGTCTTTGTCAAAGAGGAGACCATGGTGGTTGAGTGAACAAATGTAAGTGCACTCAGTGGGATGAGACTTTAGTCAAAGCAGTCACAGGAGCTGGAGGCTGAGGTGAGCATAAAGTATGGATTTGAACGCCCCAATGTCGTGGGAGGATAGGGAGGGCAGGTTAAGGGCATTGTACCAGGTAGGGCAATAGTATAAAAGATCTTTGTCCCTGAGCAGTCCGGCATCTAGGGACAAGGAAAGGTTGGTGGTCAGATCTTCTGGTGGTAATGAAGTGCCATTGTTCAGGCAGAGCAGGTCCCGGATACATGGAGGAGTGAGTCCCAAGATTGATTTTTTTGCCATCACGCATGTGAGATACATGAGGCGATTGGAAAGATGCAACCAACCGGTTTCCGTGTAGAGGTCACAAGTGTGGGTCCGTCTCTGTGCTCCAGTGAGGAGTCGACAGGTTTTGTTTAGTGCTATTGAGATGCGCTTTAGTGCAGTGGTAGTAGCTGAGCCATAGACAATTAGACCATAGTCTATGATTGAGATGATGGAGTTTTGAACAGCAATCCTCAAGGCAGCTTGGTTGAAAAATTGACGGTTCCGATACAAAATTCCAATGCGTTGGTGCACTGTTTTTGCAGTGTTATCGATATGGGCCGCAAAAGTAAGACATTCGTCAAAACTGATACCAAGGTATTTGAAGGTGTTCACTTGTTCTAGTGTATTTCCAAGAGAAGTTTTTATGACGAGTGGAGTATGACTATTCCTGTTTTGATGACTGGCGAAAAGCATGACTTTTGTATTTTTTTTGATTTAGGACCAGTTTGTGCTCAAGGAACCACTTTTCAACACATGAGAAAGCAAGCTGCAAGCTCGGTCGTAGTGGATTTGGATCCTTATGGGAGGAGAGAATTACAGCGTCATCAGCATAGAGTATTAATTTTTCAGGGCAGGATTTGGGAAGAAAGTTTTGAAATAGGCTGAAGAGGAGAGGACCTAAAATTGAGCCCTGGGGGACACCAGAGAGGACCGGTTTGGAATCAGAGAGAACCTCAGAGATTTTTACTGTTTGAGAACATTGTGCCAGGTAACTTTTTACCCAGGCTCCAGGTCCCTCGGCTAGCCCAATGTTGAGCAGAAGAGAGATTAGAAGGCTACGGTGAACAGTGTCAAAGGCCTTTGTGAATTCTATGAAAACAACTCCGGTTAAATAACCCTTATCCAAGGCTTTGTGAGTTTCACTAGAGAAATCAAGTAGGGGCTTATTTGACGATTGTGTCCTTTTCCTAAACTGGTGTTGCTGAATGCAGAGTAGATCGTACTTTGCAGGTAGTCTGATAGTTGATCCGCCACGATCCGCTCAAGAACTTTGGAGAGGGTGGAAGTATAGATATGGGCCGATAGTTCCTGGTGTGATCTGGTGCCCCCTTTATGCACTGGTGTGACTATAGAGGCCTTCCATGTGTTGAGGAATTGACTTTGGCACAGGGGGAGGTTGAGAATTTTGGTGAGGGGGTGGATCACTTCTTCCAAGGTGAGGGACAGAAGTTTTAGATCAATGGTGTCACTGCTATTTCTAGATTTAGAGCAGACCTTTTATGTATCTGTAGGCTTCATATGTCTTAACTATTTTAAAGTGAAATAGCGGTTTGTCTGGCGAGGTGGTTTGGGATACCAGTTTTGAACTGACAAGTCCTGGAAGAAGTCTGGTGAGAGGACACCACTGAGGTCAGTAAAGGTTTTATTTAGGCATCGGCCATAGTCTTAGGGTCACGGGTAGTGAAGCCACCAATGTTCATTGCCGTGGAGAGGATTCAGACTGTTTGCCCTGCATTATTACGTATATTGTCCCAGAAGGATCTCCGCCACCCCAGGTGGTTTCTAGAACATTCTTGAAATAGGAGCTCTTCATTTGCCTGATTTGTGAAGTGCATAGGTTCGCCTGTTTATAGTTAAGTGAGTCTGTTATGGAGCCTCTGGCCCTGGCTATAGCCCAAAAGATGGTCACGTGCTTTAAGCTGAGCCAGTAGTTTGGCTGTTAGCCAGGGATTAGAGAGGGCTTTGATTTTACGTCTTCTGAAAGGTGCATAGGTGTCGCAGGCAGTGTTGAAAGTTTTAATGAAGAAGTCTAGGGCAGCGTCCAGCGTATTGTATATAGGGGACCAGTCTTGTTGTAGGAGGCAGGTCTTTAGCTTAGCAAGGTTTCCGTGCGGTAGCATTCGACTTAGGATGGTTTTAGGAGGTGGTCTGTGGAATTTATTTGTCCAGATACAGATCACAGGGGAGTGGTCACTCAGGGAGTCGGAGAGAACGGTGGTGTTTTTTATCAGGTCCGGGCAATTAGTAAGAATCCAGTCAATGAGAGTGCTGGTTCCAGTCTTGCAGTTTTTTCTAGTATGGGAGTTGACCATCTGTGTTAGGTTGGTTGCTAGGATAGTATCCCTGCTGGGTCCGATATCTGAGGCAAGCCAATTTATATTGAAATCACCGAGAAGGAGGAGCTCAGAGACAGGAGGTTGTAATCTTGAAAATTCAAGGATAGACTGGAGCCCGGCTCGTGGGTCTTTAGGGGGGATATGGACTGCAGACACGGTAAGCACTTTGTTATGGGCACCAAGGAGAAGCTTGACAGGGAGAAGTTGTACTAGGGTGTTTTCTGGGGAGAAACTGGCAAGGTGGCACGAGAGGTAGTCCTTTATATAGATAACACATCCGCCCCTTTCTTTTTACCCGGTCAAGTCTGAAGAGGTTGTAGCCTTGGAGCGAGATTGCATGATCTGGAGTGCTAGGTGTTAGCCAGGTCTGAACAATTACAAGTATGTCAGGATTATGTTGTCCAATAAAGGCTTGAAGAGATGCCAGCTTAGGAAGGAGGCTGCAGATATTTAGGGTAACAATGGATAGCCTGTTTTCAGTTTTTGCAGGCTTTATCTTAATGTCTGAGCCAGGGCCAGGGTTTGGGTGGATCCCATCAGACATGAGAAGTAGGAGGAGCAGCAGAGTCACCTGCAGACTGACTGACTAGTCCTCTTGGCTACTCGACTCCTGGCTAAGCTGCCTGTCTCGGTCTTCCTCTGCATTTTATTGTCTGGGCATAGGCTTATACCTGTATTGAGTAGCTAACCTGAGGTGCCTGGTGCATTACATCTGAAAAAGTCAAACTGTCAAACTGTTACTTAAGAAGCAGTGCTAAACTACTTTAAATACTAAATTATTAACATACACACAGCATGATGTTTTATATTGTGGACCCACATTTTAGACAGTAGGAGGCCCAAGTGGACCCACGATTTTGGACCCCTACTGTTGTCACTGGGTCAGAGTGCCTTCACTGACAGGAACCTCATCTTTTCCCAGCACCTCCATTTCATCTGCAAGCAAAGGAACCACTGCTGCGGTCAACTCTGAAACCAGAACAGGCTCCACTATTCCTCTGGTTTCCAAACTTCCGAAAGGGCTGAGAACTGCCTCTGGCTTGCTGGGCCCTTCCAAACCCCCATCATTTCAAGGCCGGGTTTGCCTTCTGTTGTGGTCTGGACAATGGTAACTGCCCTTTCTTGTCCTGGACGTCCTTCAAAATACTGTCCAGCTCTGGGCCCAATAATAACTCCCTCGCAAAGGACATGCTAAACAGTTTGGCCTTGGATTCCTGGTCTGCTACCTAACAACAAAGCCACATGCTCTGCATGGCTGCCACAATATGACAAGCAGAACTGGACAAAATCTGTAAATTGCCCACCACTGCATCCCCTAGGAAGGCAGATAACATGAACACAAGCTGTAAGATATTTGTCCCTCTGACTTTTCAGGGATGAAGCTGCCTAAGGCAGCAACCCAAGAGTTTAATACCCTGTAAATAATAAAGTATGTGTATGTCATCTGAAAGTTCACACCGGGAGTCAAGCTTTTTTTTTTTTGCTCTAACCAGCAACACAGGCCGATTCAAAAGTGCACTAGCCTGCAGATGGTTGCAGTAGTCCACAATTATAATGATACTTTTTGATCACATACAGAAAAAAATAGAAGCCAAGAAATACTGATTTTTGCACATTTATCCTGCTTCCACATTGCTTTCTGCCCAGCAAAATAAAAAAACGCCATGCAATCACATGCAGTGTGCCCCCCCCGCACCGCCCCACTGTTTTGGACTATGGGCCTCTCTCTTCCCATTGAACCAGAAGATCCCACAATAGCAAATGTTCAATCAGGCAGTCAAAGCGCTGCACACACAACAGCCGGCATCATACACCTCACTCACCACACACTCACTCCCACCCACAGGACAATGAATGAATAGAGTCAGGCAGAGAAAGACACCCCAACCCTGTGATCAACTGGAGACATGCACCTCTAAGTTTTCATACAGTGTCAAGTGAGCCTGGGGCAGATCTAGGATTTCTTTGGGGAGGTGACTAGACAAACCAATGGGGGCTTGGGAAATGGAAAACTTTGCAAAATTTATACCAGGCACAGAGGTATGGATTTTAATGCGCTCTGTCCCAACTATAAGAAGAGAATAACCCACAACAGGGTATGGGTTTACTGAGCATTAATCCACGCCTTGGGGGGTGGGGGGGCACTGGAGTCACGAGGCCAAGCCGAATGACTTCAACCACCCAGTCATGGATCAATGTTCAGTAAACCCATACCCTGGAGTGGGTTATTCCTCTTATAACATGGGTAATGTTATGTTAGAGGTTTACCTAAAGAAATAGTAAAATAAAACCCTGTGAACGTGCAACTGTGGGTATATCACGGATTAATCAATGGTCATGTGACCTGTTTGGACGAATCAGAAAACAGTATTTTAGGAACCCATGTACTGTCCTACATTACAGCGTAGTGGTTAAGGGCACTGAGCTGCAAACCTGGAGACCTGGGTTTGAATCCCATCGGCTACCACTTGCATGCAGTGTGACCCTGAGCAAGTCACTTAACTTCATTGTGCTCCCTGGTCACATCTGGAAACATGCTCTGACCTAATGTGCCTTTCCTGGTTCAACAATTTCCCCCCTTTCATCAGTCCAGGGGCAACAATGCCCAGGCATGAAGCAATACCACCTCTAATTCTATTCAGGAGGAATGCCTATTTTAATCTTTGCCATTATATTTTTATTTATTTTATTTAATTTAACTATTTGAACTCTAGGATTAACACCTTTGAACACAAGCTCTTTTCATAGTTTACACATCAGGGTAAACAATAAGAATGTGATACAGATAAAGGAGAAGCAAATATCAATTGTACAGGAATGGTTATAGCTAGTACAGTTACAGTCGAAGGCTATGTACCAATAGCCAGAGTCAGTTACAATAACATAGGCATTATCACAAGGCTATGAACAAATAGCCAGAGTCAGTTACAATAACATAGGCATTATTACAAGAGGAAGTAAGGAAGGAGCTAGAGAAGGAGGAGGCGACGGAGGAAAAGACGAGGGGAAAAGCCCAGTGGGCTACATCTGAATGGAAAGAGACCAGCTGCCCAGGCTGTAGGTTTCTTGTTATGGGGTGAAGGCAAAGGGGGAGTACACGTTACTGGGCTTGCATGTGGGAAGGGAGATGAACAAAGAAAATTAGGTGTTGAGGGTTGGGAGGGATATGGGTAGTGGGAGGAGGAAGGCAGGTGAGAACAGAAGTGCTAAGGGGAAATAAGAGCAGAAGTGATTAAATTCCAGGCATACTGGGAGCTGAACAGGAGGCAGGGTAGGTGCAGCACAGGCAATGTCGGAGTGATCCGGTGTTTGGACAGGATCCAGGGCCGGAGGACTCAGTTGTGTTTTTTTTAAGGTTCATTTTTGTACCATACATGTTCCAAAGCACTGTATTTGGGGGGCAGGGTTTTAAATAATTGATTAGCAGTTTTTTCCTTGGGACAATACTAACTGTACAGAAAGCATTTATATAGGTTTTCTAGAAGCGTTATGTTTGTTAAACACAGTGAGGCAAGTGCTATGCATTTTCACAATGTTTTAGCACTTTTATGAGCAAAACGTTAATCAATTTTTAGAGTTAAATAAAACCCTGAGGGGAATACAAACATATGAAGAAGCCCGCAGAAGGCGGCCATTTGGTCCATCAAGTCTGCTCATATTGCAGGGTCCACAGCTTGAGCTAATGTCCCTGCCCTTCCTCCCCACTCCTCCCATCCTCCCTACCCATGATCCTTACCTTCCCCCTATACCTATCCCAGCCTCTCTTAAAGCTGCCCACTGTCTTCAACGAGATGACCTCTTCCAGCAGCACAGTGTAAGTGTCCACCGCCCTCTCTGTGAAGAAGTGCTTCCTGACCTCCCTCCTAAACCTCCCACCCTTCAGCTTAAGACTGTGCCCCCTCATGTTATGGTTGCCAATCGGCTTAAAGAGACTCTCCTTATCAACCTTAGTTATCCCTTTCAAGTACTTGAAGGTCCCAACCATATCCCCTCTCTCTCTCCTGTCTTTCAGGGAGTACATGTTCAGTGCCCTCAGTCTCTCCTCATATGCCTTACCCTGCTCAGCAGCTATCGTCTTTGTAGCCCTCCTCTGGACCTTCTCCAGCAGGTTAATGTCCTTTTTGAGGTGTGGGCACCAGTACTGAACTCCATACTCTAGATGCAGCCTTAGCAGTGACCTGTACAAGGGCAGTATAACCTTCTCTCTCCTACGACTGATCTCCCTAGATACACATCCCAGCATCTTTTTTGCCTTTGCTGCTGCTTCCTTGCACTGCATGAAGTGCTTCAGGTCACTAATGATCATCACTCCCAGATCTTTCTCCTCCTCTGAAGAAGATACTCACATTCCACCCAGGTAGTACTCTGCCCTGTAATTCTTGGCTCCAATATGCATAACTCTGCATTTCTTGGCACTGAAGCCAAGCTGCCAGA
Source organism: Neoceratodus forsteri (assembly GCA_016271365.2). Lineage (NCBI taxonomy): Eukaryota > Metazoa > Chordata > Ceratodontiformes > Ceratodontidae > Neoceratodus > Neoceratodus forsteri. Next base: position 1,423,762,099 of record CM028129.1, read on the forward strand.
TACTGGACCACCTCCCTAGCTCTTCCAGATCTTCCTGTAGGTTCCATATCCCTTCAGCTATGTTCACTGTCCCACAGAGCTTGGTGTCATCCGCGAATAGACACATTTTGTCCTTAATACCATCTCCAATGTCACTGATGAAGACATTGAAAAACACTGGCCCCAGCACTGAGCCCTGCGGGACCCCACTGGTTACCTCTCTGGTGCCAGATAACTCTTCCCCCTACAACCACCCTCTGGGTTCTGTCCCTCAGCCAGTTTTCCACCCATCTGGCCAAGGACATGGTGGGTGGGATAAGAGTGGGACAGCAAGGATGGCATTGACCGGTGTAGTCCATTAAAAAACACTGGAGACCACTACACCCACCAGTAATGGCAGCTATGCATCTATAGATAGTCATTTCAGAGTCTGGTCTGCAATGGTGTCCAAGAGCAGTACAGAGCTGGGAGACTGGGAGGGAAGACAGAGTAGCTATGGTGAGGCTAGAATAAAATCCACCACCTGTGAGGCAGACCCTGTATATCTCTTAGCATTTTGTCATTGAAATGTTGGATACAGACACTCAAAATGTAGGGAAATGCGGGGCACTAATCTTAATAATATAGGACAAATCATCAGACACAAAGACAAGTTCAGAACACTGGAAGCTAGTGACTTAAAGGTACGTTACCCTTGATCACAGCCTGGACACTAGCTGAAAGCTCTAACAATGGCGTGACAGCCTCCTGATTCAAGGCTTGTCATAGCTAACAGCACTTTGTCCCCCTCACTACTGTCTGGTGCCTTCGTACTTCAGTCCCTCAGTATCACAGATAAAACAGGCTCAAGGTTCTTTACAACCAATTAAAGAAGTTGATTTGCATCTGGTGCTCCTTCCAAGAAACATCACTGGGAGTTTCTCTCCTCCCTTAAAGTGGTCCTCCCTGGAAGGCAGAGTGCTCCACTCTTGCTATGCCCGACACTTAAACTTACCCAAATCTACACCCCGCCAAGCCTAAATGGGGTATTGGTTCCCAAACCAGAGAAGCACTTGCTCTGGTCCTTAAGCTGTAACTTGTTTGAAGTGCCCAGGGTAAAACTTAATATAGAAAAGGGACCCTTGCCTGCTCTGCCTCCTCTCACTGGAATTCTCTACCTTCTGAACTACAGAGCTTCACTTTTAAAAAAGGGCTGAAGACTTTCCTATTGGAGTGGTGTCTATGTGCAGTGCTCCCACACTATAACAAACAAAATAGGAGCCATAACAGGAGTTTGTTATAGCACCCTGTTTATTATACCGAGGGACACTGGAACAAACAAACAATCAGGGCACTTACAGTACATACTGTAGCTCTTTTCAGTATAGCTATGGTGCAGTCGTCTACCTCCGCCAAAACTGAGTAATAATAGTAGTACTTTACATGTAGTGGTGCATTGTAGTAATTTTAAGAAATAAAAGGTGTTGTTACATTGCTTGCTTACCCTAACTGCCACGGTGCCTCTTTTCAGTCGACTGCAGTGGCACACACCTCAGTCTGCCATGCTACAACCAGCACTTCCCCATATGTTTTAGAGACTTTTGGATACTTCCTCTCCAACACTGGTTCTCACCTCAGCCTGCCACATTACAGCCAGCTCCCCTGATCTGTTTTGAAGAGTTCTCCGAGTCCGACATCGGCTCTTACCTCAGTCTGCCATGCTGCAATGAACTCATCCCCCCAACCTACTTGAGAAGACCCCTCAGCATGCTGACAAGATGTCCCAGTCTGTGCCGACCTCCATGTCTTTCTGGCTCCGCTCGCTGCTCAAAAATAAAAAAAAAATACTGGCTGTCTTACCAGCTCTCACACAGAGGAACAACGTAGACGAGAGAGAGTGAAAGAGTTGAGAGAGAGTGTGTGGTCAGACACAGATCTGAAGTACAGTACTGCTTGGCACTGTACTGTTCTCAGGGCTTCAGATAAGGTGAGCATCGACCTGTTTTACTCACCTCATTTTAGGAAATATTCTTCAGAAATGTTTTTTAATGAGTACCAATACTCACTCAACATCTGTAATACTCCACACCAAAGAATAGTGCTTCATAACATAACTGGTGATTCAAAAGGAGCAGGTTTTTTTTTTTTGTTTTTTTTTTAACAGAATTACAGCACTCGTATGCATCCCAGTTTCGTTTTACTCACCACGTTTTAAAAACTGGTGAGTAAATTACTCCTACCTGCCAACATTATCTGGAGCATTACTGGCACTTGATCAATTCTTAGCTGGACAAAAAAAAAAAAATACATTGTTTTTAAAAATGTACTCCTCACGCCATTCTGTCCAGACATTTGTACGCATCTGAATTTGGTTTTACTCACCTCACTTTCAAAATGAGGAGTACAGTACTCATCCCCGAAAATCTTATCTGGAGCCCTGACTGTTCTACTATATATAGTGGTACTTGCCAGCCAGTTTTAAATTAATACTTCACAAGATACGAATACTGGCCAAATCAAATCAACTTTATTTTTTACACTGCCTTTCCAAAGCAAGGCACTGCCCATAAAATCAAGTACAAATATCAGATAAAAGATTAAAACAATAAATAGCAGAATTAAACATTATCGGGGAAAGCTAAATTAAATAAATGTTTTTAATTCAGTTGTAAACCTATCAACGGTCGGGCATTCTCTTAACCGACGAGGTAGAGAATTCCACAGGGTTGGAGCAGAGAAGGAAAAAGCATGGGCACCAGATGTTTTTAACTGCACCCTGGGAATCTCTAGCAATCCCTCATTGGTGGATCGGAGAGGACGGAGGGGGCAGTAGGGTACTAGCAGATCATGCAGGTAACTGGGTCCCTGTTCATGTAGGGCTTTGAAGGTTAGCAAGCCAACTTTAAAAGTGATCCGCCACTGAACAGGCAGCCATTGCAGCTCATGCAGCACAGGCATAATATGACTGAACCTAGATGTCCCAGTCAAAAGCCTGGCGCTCCGTTCTGCACCAGCTGCAGGCGGCGGATATCAACCCCTGGAAGCCCTAGGTAGAGGGCATTGCAGTAATCAAGGTGGATAGTGACAAAGGCATGGATCAATGTTGGAAGATCATCCGGAGGAGCCAAGTGTTTCACCCGGGCGATATTCCTCAGATGATAAAAAGAGGATTTGACGACAGCCACCACCTGAGATTTCAGTGTCAGACCGTCATCAAAAATAACGCCCAGGTTATGCACTCAGTCTGAGGTAGTGAGCTGAATGCCATTGACCAGTAAGCCCGGTGCCTATCTAGCCCCCAAACCCGCCCCTGGATGTCCAGGGTCCACTACCAACACTTCAGTCTTGTCAAGATTCAGTCTCAGCCAGCTGGTACTCATCCAGGTTCTGATCTCGGTAAGGCAGTTGCTTAGCACAGAAAGTGCATCAGACTGTCCGGGCAGAAAAGACATACAGCTGAGTATCATCTGTGTAGCAGTGAAAACTCAAACTGTATCACCTGATAATATCTCCCAATGGCAGCATGTACAATCCAAACAACATGGGGGCTAAAACCGAGCCCTGCAGCACCCCGCAGTGCAGGGAGTGAGTGCCAGAGGAATAAAATCATTAGATATCAGCCATGGCAGATGTAATCTGAATGACATGGAGTTCAGCCAATGAATGATGTTGTACTGTACTTGAAAACACCAGGAAACATCGGGAGCCACGGGAGTCATTCAGTATACCCAGGATTTCATTATAGTGGGGTTCGTTATAGCGAGGGAACACTGTAGTTGTTAATGCGGAATGATAGCCATATCAAGAATGCTTCCTCCATGTCGTCAACATATTTTTTTTTTACTTTCATTTCTGAGGAGATTATCTCTAGTTGTATCTCCACGTCATAAGGTAATTTATTCTGTGATGCATGCCGTACTATATGTACTACTGTCAGCCCTGCAATGAATCCAATCCCTTAAAATGACTGTCTGCTTTGTACTTGTACTGGCTGTATATTATGCCTGTAATTAATCCCAGATCGCCCCAGAAGGAGGGACCTCTAGTCTTACCTGGCCTACCAGTTTACAAAAATTTCAATAAATAAACGATAATGACTTAACATCAGGTCTTTTGTAGGACCCTCCCTCTCTTATACTGCCAGCCAGCTGTGGCTCTTAAAAAGAGCTGTTAAAACCAGGCCCATCCGAAACACTGACGGAGTTTAGCATGAGGAATTCAGCCTGCTAAAGTAGGTTTTTTTTTTTTTTTAACTTCACCGACAGCCATGGAAAGCCTGCATTAATTAAGACTGACAAGTACAGCCAGCCTGCTGCGCAGCGGGTAGGATTTCACTCAGACGCTGTGACCCGAGTTCGGCATGACATGATCGCTGCAGAGGTGGGCTAGGAAGAAGGATCGAGCATCCCACGGACTGCTCTCCTTCCGGGGGTGCGTGTGTGACCGGTGCTCGAGGGACCCCTGGTGGAGACAGGGGGCACCACAGCAACCAGCATCAACAAGGATCTGAGGGGCGGCGTGGACACTGGTGTCACTGTATGTTCCTGCCCCCGCTTACAAGGGAGAAAAAGTCTGCCACCCACCGCCTTGATGACGCCCAACCCCGGCTGCAATCGGCTCCCAGGCCGACTCCCACCCTATCGCGGCACCTTTCAGAGGGATCGGGTGCCACGACCCTGCCCTGGGAGGGGGCAAGCCAGGGGGTACCAGGAGGGTGGCCAATATGGGAAGCCGCAGCAGAGGGGTCCGTGACCAGGCAGGTGGCGCCGGCAGTGGAAGGTGCCAAAAAGTAAGTATAAAAAAAAAAAAAAAAAAAAAAAGACGGACAAGTAGAGGGTTAGCTGCACTAGTCCTGGTCAATCTGCACTAGACCCTGGGCTAGTAAAACAATGTTAAAATCGACCCCTAGATTCATCTCGAAGCAAAATCCCAACTACATGACCAGAACTGAGCAACTCAGAGGAAAGGTTGGGGTGACATAACTTGGAGCGTCCTCAGATTTAGAAATCATGCCTGTTAAGCTGCAGTTTTCAAGCTAACTAACCTGCTAGCTAAAAAAAACTTTTAGTGCCTGCAGTGGCAGAATGAGGATTACATACCTTTTCTGCAGGGTGTTCAACAGGGTCTCATAGTATTCCTTAGCCTGGTGCCTTAGGTAAGTTTGTGGAGGGTGGGGGCTCAGGCAGGTAGTTAGGCTGAGGGTGACTGTTCAGTACTGTAAGCCTGTTAACCTTCCTTTTTTTCTCCCTAACAACTCAATGGTGTACCCCTCCCCCATTCCGGATAGTTTTTGTCTGGTTATGGAGCTAGTCAATTTGCATTAGGTTACGAATTGATATGGAGTTCTAACCAGCAGCCTTTTGGCTTCTAGCAGCCTGTTTCAGTTGCTGCAGCAGACACTGTTTGTCCAGGTGCTGTCTGATACAACCAGTGGTGTTTGGGGTGTCTCCCTCGTGGCCGGAATAGGACTCTACCAAATCCAGCTTGTACCGTATGGCTGTTCTGTCTTGGTGGCGACAGAAGCACAATTTCAGGAGCACCATGCGCTCTGAATGGTTGCCAGTGTCTTTCGCCCTCTTTTTGCAGTTCTTCAGTGCCTTATTTCAATTATCCTCCATTGTGAAACACGCGCTTACCAATAAGGCTGCCCATGCTCCCGCGAGGAGGTTCTGTTCAAGGAGCATGCTGAGAGAAGATGCAAGAGCTGCAACGACAGACGGTAGCCGCCACTCGCACAGCGCCGCACAATATTCGCCCTGGGCATGATTATCACAGGAATGCAGACAGCTTTATTTGTGAGAGGGCCAATCATAAAATAAACTGTGCTTGTTTTATTAACTCCACAAGAGGAGCAGAAAGAAAGTTTTTATCCTTATGGGACTGGATTCTGTCAGAACCGGCAAAACCATTAGGTGTGATAATGTTCATACAGTACTTACTTTCTGCAGCATTTTAGAGATGGAAAAAGGCCTGCTCTGCTACAGACTTAGATATACAGACACCCTCAAATCACAAACAATTTGAGACTGCTGAGCCATTCAGACGATGAATGGGAAGCCAAACTCTTTAGGCATTTTCCAGCTTGGTGTAGACTCCTCAAGGCCTGCAATGTTTTCTGCTTCGTTCCCAACACAGTGGTCATGCTGACTGCATCACAGGGTTTTAAATAATTGATTAGCAGTTTTTTTCTTGGGACAATGCTAACTGTATAGAAAGTATTTATATAGGTTTTCTAGAAGTGCTATGTTTGTTAAACACAGTGAGGCAAGTGCTACGCATTTTCAAAATGTTTTAGCACTTTTATGAGCAAAACGCTAATCAATTTTTGGAGTTAAATAAAACCCTGCATCACACTGACCAGTCACAATGGCCTCTCAAGACAAATGCACCACATCATAAGTACGGCTGCACCAGATGGCGTGGCACTCTCCTGGAATTAAAATAGCTTACTACAGCTCGTGAGTGCAAATGTGCCTACTTGTGTGCCTTTAAGTCACTATTTCTGTGTGTATGTCAAGAAAAAACATTAGGAAGCTCGGAGCTGGTAAATTAATCAAAGCCACCGCTTAATTGATAGGGGTCCTGTCAGTAGAGCGGTGGCTTTGATTAATGTCAAATATTGCTTAACCATATAAAACTAGGTCTTTAGAGTTCCCCACCATAGACTACAATGGGGTTCGTCCCTGCGCTGTCCATGATGAGATGTCATAAAACATTTGAGCACAGGGGCAGGACAGGCAAACAGGGAAGTGGAAGGGAATCGCTTGGCAGTCTGTTCGGCATCAGGTACGATCCCTTTCCTTCCTTTAACCAGTGAGAACATTTTTCTTTGCATAGACTATCGCAGCCATAATGTAATTGGCTATAAACCCATATTCTATTTCCCAGACTAAAGACTGGCATTCTCTACACATGCATCAGAGTCTGATGCATGTGTTAGGCCGACTAGCATGTTGGTGGGCTTAAGAATTTTACAGTACAAGCTCAAATAGGCTGGTACCCAGCGCTGTATTAGTTCGCAATAACGGCAAGCAGCCTAATGACGCCATCAATAGCCGATGCCATCTTAAGGCTAGATCGCAGTGATGACTTTGAATTTCAGGAATCTTTGTTTACTATATTTAAAAGCTGTCCCAAATGGGTGAAACCTCAATTACAAAGCTAAGGAGCACTATCTTTTAAAATGCCACCCCCAGCTGTAACTCACCATGATTTTGTTTTTTATAACTTGGCGACCACCAAAAAAAGTCTGTTTAGTCGTCCTTTAAAATCAGTAAAAACCGTATCGGTTGTCACCTCATCTGAAGCAATATGGTCATACATACACTATATTATATACGCAGCCATAATGTACTGTGCTATAAAACCCATATTCTAATTTGCCTTGCTAATCGGCCCCTAACACATGCATCAGAGTCTGATGCACGTGTTAGGTGCCGATTAGCATGTTGGTGGGTTTTAGAATTTTTACAGTACAAGCTCAAATGGGCTGGTACATAGCGCTTGTATTGGTCTGAAATAACTGCGTTGCTCCAACGATGTCATCACGTCACCAGCCCATTTGTTGACAAATGCATTGTTGAAAACTCCTTAGACCAAACTAATTTGATCAATCCAATGACTGATTTGTTCGAGAACCAAACCAAAAATGAACTGTTCTGCAATTTTACTCACAAAAGAGGTCAGATAAATCAGTCTAAGATCAGAACCAATATCAGTAACCTTTGGTATTGGAACTATTTTATTTAGTTTTTGTTGACCGGGTAAGTGCACTAGACAAATCCTGCCTATTTTCAGGCACGACCCAGGGGAGGGGGATACAGATGAATGCCAACAGACCTTGAACCAGATTAAGCTGTTGGTGGTATTTTTAGTGAATGAAGGAAATTTGGCCAGGACACCGGGGAAATTCCCTTACTCTTTTTTTCGATAAGTGCCATGGGATCTTTAACATCCACCTGAACTACCACCAATCCAGGCAGATGGGACCTCGGTTTAATGTCTCATCCGAAAGATGGCACCTCAGAATTGCAGCACCTCTCTCATGCTGCACTACAGTATCAGTACTGGGATATTAACCCAAGTGCCAGATGTGAAAACTGAACCCACAGCCCTCTGATCTCCCGGCCTCAGAGGCAAGTGTGCTACCTACTGAGCCACTGACACTGACAATCGCAGCATCAGTCCGCCAACTAGGGATCTGGCACCCCAACATGGTTGTATTAAAGACAGTTTAGAGTGAGAGCTAGAAAAAAGCACACTCCTTAAAAAGACAGCTCTTTGGAACATCAGTTTTTAACGATTTTCTATATTTTATTTATTTATTTAAAAATTGGCGACCGGAAAAGGCACACTAAGCCAAGGCTCGTTTACAGTTACAAACTGGGGGAACGGGACAGGTGATACCAAATACTTAGCACAGACACAGTTCACAAATACAATAAAGTGCAATCAGAATAACATGAATACAGGCAAAAGTGCAGCATGAATCAAAACAGCTTGCTATAGCTCGTGAGTGCAAATGTGCCTACTAGTGTCCCTTTAAGTCACCATTTCAGTGTGCATGTCAAGAATAAACATTGCGGCCTGGTGGCGCTGAGGGTTGAGGCGCTGGACGCCACAACTCATGCCACGTCAGCGACCTGGGTTTGGGAGTGAGCCCGGGTGCTGGGGGTTGGCAGGGGAGGGAGATGGATCGAGCGTTCGTAGGATGGCTCTCCTCTCCCTGGGGAGGGATCCAGGAGTCTTCCTGGCGCAGTAGAGACCCCCGTGGAGACCAGGGTACTACTAGCGAACAAGAATCGCGGCAGGCGCTCACGGGCAGCGCTTGCTGACACCACTGCACAGCTGCACTCGGAGGGGGGGGCAAGTATAAGAAAAATCCCTTCAGACCACCGGTGAGATAATGGTGGCAACAGTGGAACATCCACATCCCAAGTGCCGGCCCAACGCACCCGGGACTCTCCATGGCCGACCAGACGACCGAAGGTAAGGCACCTCACACTTAGGAGATGACCACCAGGGGGAGGGCGGAACCAGCCCCAGAGGTGATCCAGGGGTCGGGCCTGCCTAGGTCGATTTTGGGGAAGACAGCCTAGAAGATGCGGGGGTTCAGGCTGGGAGTTAGGGTGTATCCGTGTGGGCGCTCCCAAAGGATGCCCAGAGGGTCCGGACGAATAAAGTAAGTCAAAAAAAAAAAAAAAAAAAATTAGGAAGCTAGGAGGGGGTAAATTAAACAAAGCCACCGCTCAACTGATAAGGGTCCTGTCAGTTGAGCAGTGGCTTTGATTAATGTCAAACGTTGCTTAAACACATAAAACTAGGTATTTAAAGTTCCCCACCACAGACTACAATGGGGCCCGTCCCCGCACTCTCCCTGGTGAAATGTCATAAAACTTCTGAGCGCAGGGGCGGGACAGACGAACAGGGAAGTGGAAGGAAATCGCTTGACAGTCTGTTTGGTATCAGGTACGATCCCCTCCCTTCCTTAAACTAGTCCTTTCCACCCCCTCCCCATTTGTTTGTGTCCCCCTCATGCCCCCTCCACTGGCAATACTGCTCAGCCTAGACCCCCGTCTGTGTGGTTTTATACTGCTCTTTGTGTTTCATATTTGGTATTGCTATGATCCTGTACCCATTTACTGCACTAGCAGTGATAATTCTCACACCTTCATGCAGTCTGATGGCATCAATCTGCTCCATTCTAGCACCTGCTCACAGTACTGTACCGCACTTGTGTCTTATTGCATTGTTTTTTATCCTTATATTGGGTTGCGCTGCCCATCTGCCCGTACATTATCACTGTTCAACTATTATGTATTTTGTAATGTATTTTTAGCGTATTTATTTTTATTGTAAATTTTTATTCTAATACTGTTGCACCTCCAGTATGTTATCTTCCCTTGCACATCTTGTATTTATTCCCCCACCCCTTACCCACCCAGGACTCATCTGGAAATCAGCCATTACCAGCTCAGTATGTGTTTTGGTGAAAAAAAAAACTTGAAATAATAATAATTAATAATATAAAGATCTTAGCACTCTCTTCAGACCCAGCCCACTACAGCTGTAGACCTGTTGCTCCTTCTGTTTGGAGTGCTACTGTATGTGATGAAGGGACCTGTGTGGTCCCAAAATCCTCTGTACTATACAGTCTTTGTACAAGATATATGCTGGTCTAACAAAGGCATCAAGCTCTCTAGAAAATCCTGTTAACATCAAATCCAAAATTCTGTCTCCTCTGGTAGGTTAGTCCACAACTTCAAGCAAATTGTGGAAAGTTCTGAAGGGACCTACCAGCAGCCTGTTGGTTGTTAACAACCACAAAAATATCAGTCATTCATATCTGCGTATGAATTAGGGAGCAGATACGACAGACTAGAGTCCCTTCCAACATTAAATTGCTATCGTACTGCCTGTCAGCACAGTGGTATGGCTACTACTTACAAAGCCGGCGTCCCAAGTTTGGGAACAAGTACTGGTTATCGGGGGCTGGACAAGGGAAGGAGAATCCAGTGCCCCAGGGACAGCTCTCCTCTCTTGTGGTGGTGTGGGGACTCACTGTCTTGCTGTGAGACTACCACCAGGTGGTGGTCACGTGGTAGCACACGGGGGAATCAAAAGGGTATGGGCTGCTGTCAGATGCCAGCACATCACCGTGCGTTTGCATATGCATCGTTGCACGTCAGCACCTAGGGAGAAAAAAAAAAAGTTGAAAATGCCCCAGCCCTATCAGGAACTCCCCGCAGGCACAACACAACCGACACTGGCAGGTGATCCAGCACCATGTGTGGACCTGGGCAAGGGGTTGATAACCAGTTAGTCATGAAAAGATCAGTAATGGGTCGTGGGATGGGGTGCAGTAGGGGTAAGGGGAGCTAAACTCATAATGGGAAAAAAATGACCCTGCTACTATGTCTGAAAATATCAGTGCAGTAATTCTCCCTCTGACACCCGGAGCCGTCCTGGCAATTTATATTACCTGAGCATAGGTCAGAAAAGAATGTCTGCTTACTGAGCAAGCTAAAAATCTGACAAGCACTAAAAAAACAACAGAAAAAGACACTAAGGTTTACTGTCTTCTGACAAAGTTCTCTTACTGACAGCAAAAATAACCATGCAAGTCCTAAGTGTCCTTCACACTGGTACTCAATCTATGTACATGTACTGCTTCGACCAACCAGCTACAAAACATATTTTTAGCTACCACTCAGCTGAGGCTTTATTTCTTCCTGTTTTTTTTGTTTTTGTTTTTTTAACTACACTTCAGCAGGGACACCTACTAAAAGTCCTGCACCAACAGTTATCACCCTTTCCAACACAGATGCTTAAGCGGGTCTTCACTTTCAATTTTTGGGGAGGTTGGGGTTTGGGGTTATTTTCCTGTATTATCAGCCATAATGCAGTACTAGCTACCACCAGCACCATCATGGTACAGTGAAATACAAGAGCTATAAACTACCAAGGGGAAGGCAATTACAACTGTGTATCATAAATTGTGGATGAAAGCAAACCACCCCCTGCATCCCAGCCCATGGTAACAATCAGAAAGGAAAGAACTGAACAAGCCAATTTTGTTGTTAAAACTTTCAGTCAACTTAGAAAAGCAAGTAACAAGGGAAAGTACAGTTACATAAGAACTTATCGTAACAGTAGATCTTCGAGAGAGGCTCTTGCAGTAGGTACTTACATATAGGACTGAAGCCGGTAGGTGTCAGGACCCCATGGAAATGTTCTAGCTAGCAGTCTCTGGCAGGGGACCACCCCCACGTCAGGTGACCGACATCATGCTGCGTCAGTATAAAGGGGTGGTCCCCCATGCCCACCTTCCAGTTCTTTCCCGCCAAGGGCCAAAAAGGCAAGACGAGAGAGAAGCGGATATTTCCCCTTCCTGGAAAAGGAGCTGAAAAAGCTAAGGGGGATGGAGGGCGGGAAGGTATTACCTACTGCAAGAGCCTCTCTTGAAGATCTACTGTTACGGTAAGTTCTTACATAACTGTACTATCTTACTTCAAGAGGGCTCTTGCAGTAGGTAATTACATACAGGACTGAGTCCCAAGCAGTCTGGAACAAGGAAAAGCACTCGGGAGGAGGAAAACTACACACTAATATAACCCTCCAGCTGTAAGGGTCTCAAGAAAGAAAACCTTGCAGAACAGCCAACCCAAAGCCTGCTCTTTGTGAGAGGCAACGTCCAAATTGTAGTGTTTTGTGAAGGTATGGACAGAAGTCCAAGCTGCGGCGACGCAGATGTCTGCCGCTGACACATTCTTGAAACAAGCAGCAGAGGCAGCTACTCTGGTGGAGTGACCTCTGATTTGACCCGGCAGGGTCTTGTTATACTTGTCATAACAGAAAGTGATACAGTGAACCAACCATTTAGATAGGCATTGCTTGGAAACAGCATTGCCTTCTCTTTTGTAAGCAAAAGAGAAAAACCTGATCCGACTTCCTGATATCCTTAGTCCTAGTGGTATAGTAGCTCAGAATCCTATGAACATCCAAAGTATGTAAGAGGTCTTCCCCTTGATTGGAGTGTTGCGTAAAGAAAGCTGGTAGCTCCATGGACTGGTTCAGCATTGATTCCGCTACCAACTTAGGGAGAAACTTAGCGTTGGTATGCAGAGCCACACGTTCCTTGTGAAAAATCAGATAAGAGATTTTGCAAATCGGGGCCTGTAGCTTGGAAATACATCGAACTGAAGTAATGGCCACTAGGAAGAGAGTCTTCCAAGAGAGGAACTTCAAGTCTGCTGAAGCTGCCGGTTCAAAGGGAGGCAGGGTGAGCTTCTCTAGAACAAAGTTCAAATCTCAAGGTAGCGCAGGAACACGAATGGGGGATCTTAAATGAAGAGCCCCTCTGAGGAAAGTCTTAGAGACCTCCAATTGTGCGAAAGTCCTGTTAACAAAAGGGACGTGGTAGGCCGAGTTGGCCGCCATACTGACCTTCAAAGAGGAATGGTTGAGACCCAGATCAAAGAGATGATGCTTATAGTCCAGGACCCTCTCAACAGGACAAGAGAAGGGCTCCAAGTCCTTTGAAGCAGCCGATATCGAGAAACGCTTCCACTTCATTGCATAGATGGACCTAGTGGAGGGCTTTATGGCCTCCATCAAAATGTCTGCGATGAGAGAGAAGAAACCCCTGAAGCGGGTTTTGTCTACGTCTGCAGGAGCCACGTATGCAGCTGAAGGGATCTGAGACCTGGATGGACCAGGGTTCTCTAGTCCTGGGTCAGCAAGTACTGCAACAGAGGAAGAGGAAGTGGAGGTTCCTCCGAAAACTGTTGCAGAAGAGAGAATCAAACTTGCTTGGGCCAGAAAGGAGCTATTAGTATCATTCGAGCCCCTTCTGATTTTAGTTTGTGCAAGACCCTCGATATTAAGGGAATCGGAGGGAAGGCATAGATGAATCTGTCCCTCCAATTGAGAGACAGAGCGTCCCGCCAAAAAATGCCTCACCCTGGAACAAGTGAGTAAAAGGCAGGAAGTTTTGTGCTTAGAGGAGATGTGAACAGGTCTAACTGAGGGGTTCCCCAACGCAGGAAGACATCATCTAGCACTTCTTGATCCAGCTCCCATTCGTGGGCGTCAGCTGACGACTGACTGAGATGGTCCGCCAGCGTACTGTCTACTCCCGGAACGTGAACTGACGTCAGGTGAAGGTTGCGCTGAGCTACCCAACATCAAACTCTCATTGCTTCCCTGCACAGAGGGTAGGAACACGTTCCTCCCTATTTTTTGATGCACCAGACTACGCACATGTTGTCCGTCTGGATGGCCAGATGACTGGGAAGAATACAAGAGTGAAGAGCTTGAAGAGCATACAGAACAGCTTGGAGCTCGAGCACGTTGATGTGAAGAGTGCGCTCAAGGTTGGACCAAGAGCCTTGAGTCCTGTGACGTCCCAGGTGGGCTCCCCAGCCTTCTCCTGAGGCATTTGTTGTCAACGTTTGGGAGGGAGGTTCCAGACAGAACTGAACTCCCCGGCAAAGGTTCTCCTGAACCAACCACCAGTGCAAGTCCCGAATCATAGGGTCGGAGACCAGAACCTCCTGATCTAGGTCGTCCGAAGTCTGGTCCCATTGAGACCAAAGTGTCCACTGAGAGATTCTCATATGCAGCCAAGCCCGGGGGATTGTCAGAATTGCAGCCGCCATGAGCCCGAGGAGTCGAAGGACTGACCTAGCGCCGACCCTTCTGTGTCTGGATAACAGACAAGCCTGCGTCTGAAGGATGTCCACCCTGTCCAGCGGCAGAAAGGCTTTGCCAATGGTCGTGTCCAGGATCACTCCAATGAACTGAAGCCTTTGGCAAGGGACCAGATGGGACTTGGCCTGGCTGACGGTGATACCCAGGCTGGTGAAAACGTGCAGGGTAAGGGAAAGGGAGAGCTGGAGTTCCTTCCTGGACGAGGCCACCAGCAGTCAATCGTCCAGGTACGGAAAAAACCAGTACCCCCTGGATATGCAGGTGGACAGCTACCACTGAAAGGCGTTTGGTGAACACTCGGGGGAAGGGAGCAAGGAAGGACCAAATGGGAGGGCCTTGAGATGGTAATGGTCCCCTGAAAAGAAAACCTGAGGAATTTGCAGTGGGAAGGGCGGATGGGGATATGCAGGTAGGCATCCTGCATATCCAAAGCGCACAGCCACTGTCCCGGCCAAAGAAGCGGCAGAAGACCCTGCAGGAAGAGCACTCTGAAACGCTCGCACTCCATGAACAAGTTCAGGAAGCCGAGGTCTAGAATACTCCTCACATCTCCAGTTTTCTTCGGAACCAGGAAAAAATGAGAATAGTAACCGGTCCCCCAAAGGTGGGTGGGGACTGGTTCTATCGCCTCCTTCAAGAGAAAGGAGGAAATTTCTTCCTGAACCAGAGGAAGATGTTCTGGGGAGTAAGACAACTTGGGTGGTGGTCTTCTTGGTGGTTTCTGAAGAAACTCAATTGAGTGCCCTTCCGCTATCAGCTAGAGTACCGAGGCATCTGATGTGACCCTCTCCCAACCCGGTAGATGGAAGGAGAACCTCCTTCCTGCTGGTTCCTCTGGAAAGTCCACAGGCTGTGGGAGAGGAGAGGAGTCAGGAGGTGTGAGGCAGCGTGGCGGCCGCGGCTCCTGCCGCTTTTTTGGGCAGCGGAGTCTTGGCTGCTGTGGGGGGCCGACGTTTGTTGGCCCGCTTACCCTGAGGTTTCGCTTTTGGACGAGAACGTCTGCGAAAGGGCCGACGCTGTCCCTGAGGGGGCTTGTATAAAGAGTTAAACAGACTTAAGTGCAGTGCTCTTCTCTTGCGGGTTGGTGATATCATCTTTGACATCACCACCGAACAGCACCAACCCCCTGAAGGCGCATCCTGAATAGCGGACAGCACTTCAGGGACCAATCCTGACACTCGGAGCCAGGCATGAAGCTGAAGTCCCACGGCGAAAGCCAAACTCCTACCAGCAGTGTCCACTGCATCGTACATGGCACGAAGCATGTGTCTACTAGCTGAAAGAGCAAATCGGACGAGATCAGCCACTTCCTGCTTGGTCCGATATTCAGGAAGGGTGTCCAATTTGGATTCCACCTGACTCAGAATAGTCTTCTGGTAATCCCCTATATGTGCCACATAATTCAGGGCTCTGATTCCCAGCGTGGAAGAAGTGTACACCTTCTTCCCATTCTGGTCCAGAAGACATGATTCCTTGTCTGGCAGAGACGAGCTAAGGTGCTTTGGGTTAGCCGATCGGCCATGAGCGGCGCTAATCACAACAGAATCGGCCTTAGGGTGTTATTTAGATAATCCACACCCTCGGGAGCCTGGTATAGCCTATCTGCCTTCCTCGGAAGGGGGGCTACCGCAGACTGTTGTTTCCAAATAGTAGAGACAAGGTCTGCGTGAGGTTCGATCCAGGGTGGAATCAATGTTGGAGCTGTTTCGGGCAGATCCAAATGAGCAGCGAGCTTCTTCTGCTGTGGATCTGGCTCCAGAGATTGCCACGGATGGAATTCCTGGATTTTTCCCAGCAACTCCAGAAAGGAAGGATCTTCCGGAGGAGACTTCAGAGGAGTCTGTGGCCTGGGACATACTGATGAGCGAGGCTCGTCGTCAGGATCAGAGCACCACCTGAGTCTCTGATCCTGAGAAGGTCTCTGAAGAAGAGTGAGATGAAGACTCCATCCCATGTGGGGGAGTAACGGACCCCTTGGGTAACCCTCAGGGAAGCGTATCCTTCCCAGCCTTGGCACTGGAGGGCTTGACTCTGATGTCAGGCAGGGGGGTGGGAGTCCGTCTCCGGTGAAGGGGATCCAGTACAGGGTCCACCGCTGGAAGACGTCTCTCCACCTCCCTGGTGAGCTGAGCCTTGGCCTCAGACCACCTGGCAGCCAGTCTCTCCTTCAAATCCACCGGTGGCTGAGGGGGCGGTGGAGGAGGGGGATACGGATACTGGGGGTATCCGTAGGGCGAGTATCCGTAGCCCAACAGCAGAAAGCCCAGTGTAGAGTACTGCGGCGCTGGATACTGTGGTCCCAGGTAGGACGGCGTCGGATAGGATTGGGTCGGATACCCAGGAAACAGAGGCTCTGACAGAGCAGAAGGCCCTGGGAGAGGCCCCGCAGGCAGGTCAGGTGCAGGTGGCCCATCTGGCATCGGGACCGGCGCTGGGACGGCGTCCGGTAAGGGGATGTCGCCCGGCGCCGGGTAGGCTGGCATCCGAGGGTCCAGCGGGAGGGAGACCTGACGGGAGCGTACAGGCATCCTCCGTGTCACCCACTGAAGGTGGATTAGACTCCTCGGGGTCTGGCAGAGGAGATGCTGGAACCTCAGTCTGCAACGGCGAGCGCTGCAGGTAGCCGGGAACGATGGACTGGTCAACAGGGTCCGCCGGTTCCAACACCATGCATCCGCCGAAAGCTGGACTTCGCCTTACCGCGGGATCCAGGAGGGCGTTGGAGGAGCCAAGGCCCAACATATCGGATCCGGACCGCCAACGAAGGCCGCAATGGAGGAGCGGCTTGGCAGGCGAGTGAGGCAGTGCGCTGCCTGAAGGGTCGGGCGCCCCAGTGGCCTTGTTCAAGCAGACGTCGGAGGAGCCGAGATGACTTACCAGACCCGCTCGACCCAGAAGGCTGCACGGTGGCGGTCTTCCCAGGAGCAGTTGCCTCCTTTATCCGGAGGCTCCTGATGGGCTAGAGCCCTCACGGGTGGGATAGCGGCCTTGGAAACCTCCAAGGCCATCGAGGATCGCCCCGGGGGCGTTCCTTAAGCTCAGTGACTCCGGCCAGAGTGGCGGTGGCCGTGGAAGTGGAGTGCCGGTCCCGGTGCTTCTCCTTCTTCTTGTGGTGACCCTCAGGGGAGGTTGAGGCCTGCCGAAGCTTCTTCAGCTCCTTCTCCATGGAGGACATCTTTTACTTTAAAATGCAGGCTTCCGGGGACTGCTGCCTCCGTTTACGAGTGGCTGCGCTGAATTGTTGGCAGTGCTGGCACTTCTCCACGGGGTGATCCGGGCCTAGACAGAAAAGGCACAGGGAATGACTGTCCTTATAAGTGGAGCGCTACCGCATCGAGTCGCACTTATTTTCATGAGAACTGGATTGAGTAGGGGACGACATACATGGCAACTATGAGATGATAAAGTGAAAAACGAGAAAAAACTTCGGTGAAAACTGATGACAGACTGACGAAGCAGTAGGAACTTAACTATGAGATGCTTTCACAAGCTAACAGTGGGAAAGAACTGGAAGGCGGGTGTGGGGGACCACCCCTTTATACTGACGTCGCATAACGTCGGTCACCCGACGTGGGGGCAGTCCCCCGCCAGAGACTGCTAGCTAGAAATTTTTCTGTGGGGTTCTGACGCCTGCTGGCTTCAGTCCTATATGTAATTACTTACTGTAAGAGCCCTCTCGAAGTAAGATGCAGAGTTCCTAATGTGCATGCCCAGCTTAAGTCTTGCAGTCAATGAATCTGGCCCAGAGTCAAATGCTACTGGCACCAATACAGTGGCAGAAACCATGAGCAACACTCAGGTGCCATACTGGAAAGCATCGGAGACAAAGATAATCAGCAAAATGCAGTCCGCAGACCATCTTTCCCAGTCTAAAAAAAAAAAAAAAAAAGAAGAGGCAGCGCTTAAGTACACATGTCTAGTGGAGTTTTACTGGGGGGAAGGGGTTACAGGGGGGGTCATGCGCACAGAGCGCCAGTTTGCCCCAAGTCACCAAGTCTAAGTGGCCATTTTATATCAGGCTGAAGAACTGCATTCCCCTCGCCAGTCATTCACTAAAAGGGGACTTTGTTCAAAATTCCCATGCAAGGAAATCTGAGGTGTGGAGAGAGAGAAAAAGATTCAGGAGATATCCTCAGATACTTAGGAGTGAGGGATCCTAGGAGCAGCAACAAGTGCCCAGTCCAGCTGCATGAGTATTAAAAACAAACAAGCAAAAAAAAAAAAAAAAAAAAACACATGCTCACAGACACACACACACACACACAAACAATTACCTTGTCTGTGATATGAGCAGTAAAAAAGAAAGACAATCCCACTGTAGGAGTGAGAACAATAGATCCAAGGGGGACCTTTTGTGAGGTAATCCACTAAAGAAACAAATGCTGTGGCTTAAGAAGCTAGTGGAGGTAACAGTACTGTCAAGATTAGGCATTCTTCTGTCATGCAGGCTGTGCCAAAGTTTTGTTTGTTTTTTTTAAAAGGAGACTGAGGATAGTGTCCCCATCTTCTCTCTGTGACACAGAGGGCCTCCGAAGCTGTGGGGAACCTCAGGGCGTTGTTCATGTTGTGGGTTCTCCAAATTTATTTGCTGCATCAAATTTCTTCCTTTTGTCCCCCAGTGTTCAGGTAGTCAGAATAAAACAAGAAGTGAGGCACATCAGCTATACTTTTTTTTTTTTTTTTTTGCACCTAATTCCCTGGAATGACAGAGAATGAATTATTCTACTGGAAATCTCAAGAAGCAGGGAATAATAGGTCTGTGTTTCTCGTGAGTGTATGGAGTCTGAGGAAACAATGTGCCCCCTCAGTCTGAAGCTGAATATCGCAATAGCTGAGCTGCAGAAGGTCCGGAAGCAGTTCAGCAAGATATCCAATTATGTCTTCTGCTTCTCTGTTTTCAGTGATGCCGATGATGCGGGTCTGGAAACCCCAGCCAGTCTACTGTTCAGCCGCTGACCAGGTCGCAAGGGCTTGTCCTGCCCACCCTCACCATTCCTCTGGCAAGCCACGGATCCCTCCTGCAGACCCCAGGTACCAAAGCACGCCAGCTGCAGTGTGCAGCGCAATCTTGGACTGTTTCAAGAGCCACATTTTGTGTTGGCAGACGCAGGCGATTGTTTTTTTCTGCAAAGCTTACCTGTTTTATCTACAGCTTGCTTAGTATTATTGTATGTTCCTACACAGCCTAACTTCATAGTCTCTAGCTTGCTTGCTTTGTTGTATTACTTTATCCATTGCCTAATCGACACTCAACTCATCCAGCTTGTGAGTCCAGCATAGATATTTGCAGCTGTTTAATAGCTTGGTTTGCACTGAATGGAATCATGACCTTATTACCTGCTTGTGCCTTTTGCCCTCCCCCCCAGCTACTCCCCTTTCTCTACCTGCTTCCTGCTCCCTCCCTGCTCACTGGTCTACGTTTCTCCCTCTACTGACCCCCCCAACCCACTAAACTAACCTTGTCTCCTTTCCTCCCTAGCCACAGTCTACTGTTCAGCCGCCGACCGGGTCACAAGGGCTTGTTCTGCCCACCGTCCCCACTTCTCTGGCAACCTGTGAATCCTTCCTGCAGACCCCAGGTACTGAAGCACGCCAGATGCAGCGTAGATGCACCAACCTACCCCTCACCCCCGCCCTCATTCAGTATCCTTAATTTATACCCTTACAAATCAAGAACAAGGGCCACACCTGTCTACTCCCCCACTAATTAGACCCCAGTCCACAGGCAGTACTCTCTCCCCGATTAGATCACTGGGCTGCCTCGCTAACTCTGCTTTACTACAGCTGTCCTTTTTACTGCTATCATTATTGCTACCAATTCAAATCTGTGTTTTTTTCATACTTGAGACACTCCTCCTACTTACTTATCTCCCCATTGCCTACTAAATTCTGTGAGTTTTATACTGTACCTATGCCTTGCTGAGACCTACTCCAGTTCATCAATAATGGTCATCCTCCTCTGTTATTTTTTGTTGCCACACTCATCCTTATGTCTTATCTTGGACCTAATCCTTGCAACCTCCTACCCACCATAGATGACTAATACCCAAGACCTTTACAACTTCTGTCTCTCAAACTCCCTTGTTATGCAAGTGCACAAGTTTAACCTGACCCCATTTCTATCTCTTGGTCACTTCCACCTTATTACTAAACGCAGTTATCGCACACTATTTGGCTGCTGTATTCCTTCAGCCTGTCACAGTCTCTGGTATCTCTGCCTTACTTCCTTTATTTTATCTGGTGATATTGAAGTTAATCCTGGTCCCAATGCCCCTCTAAATAGCTCAGATCCTCTCTGGGCTAAGACTAAAGGCCTTAAAATTGTCCACCTGAATATTCGGAGCTTGCTCTATAACCTATCTGAACTTCAAGCCTGGGTATCCTTACATAGCCCTGATATTCTATATTTACCTGAAACTTGGTTAATACAATCTATTCCTGACCTAGCCTGCTCTATTCCCAATTATACCACGTACTTTAAGAAATGATCAATCAGATAAACAGACTGGCACCTTACCTCCATTGTAAATCCACTGATAATCACCACAAAAGGTGCCAGCCTGCCACACTCTTGTGCCAGTCCCCAAAAGTATCACTCCGATACCCCGATCGATGCCTCAAAGCCCCCATGTTACCTCTCGCTAAGGAAATCGTAGTAAGCCTTACAGTTAAAAAAAAAAAAAAAAAAGCTACGGACACGTCGTTAAAATTAATTGATGAAACCGAACTCGACCAAATCTTTCTGAATCTCGAAAAAAATACACCTTCTCCTGCCCAAATGTACCTGTATTAAATTGCTCCGCTCCCACCAGCCAAAACCGCATCCCTGTCATTCCACCAGCCAGCCCCATCAGCAGCTCTGCCCGCAATGCTTGGCTCTGCTTTCCCCCTATTCCATTTCTACCACCGCTAAAGTAGCCTGGAAGTTGCATGACGGCAACCAAATTATTTTTTGTAGCGTAGCAAGAAATACAGTTAAAAAAAAAAAAAAAAAGCAACCTCTTGATTCATATTTTGTTACATTAAAAACAAATGAAACCATGGTATAATCGAAATAAGCCACTTGGGGGATCTGGGTTACTGGGGGATTTACCATGGCTAGCGGGATATACCCACGAGGTGCAAACCACACCAGCCATGGTAAATCCCCTGATAACCCACACCCCTTCGTGGCTTATTGCTTAATTATACCATGGACACCCTAAAACAGCCAATGAGAGTAGCAGGCTGGCACCTTACCTGCGCTGTAAATCCCCAGATAATCACCGCATAAGCTGCCAGCCTGCCGCATCTCTAAAAAAAATCATCTGACTTTAGAAATTCAAACAGGAGATCCACCATATTGAAATGCTCGCTACCCAGCGGGCTCCGATTCCCAACAAGTCCTACAACCAAAACACACAGCGTAACTAGCACAAACCCCCCCAAGAACGTGGATTCGCATTAAAAAAAAAACAAAACAAAAAAAAAAAAAAAAAAAACAGACTTCAGCATGTAGTTCCTCGCAACAGCCGAAACTGCACCCACCTCACCTCAGTCTCCGCTCCCACGCTGTCTACCCTTCATCATGCCATGAGACTCGCTCTGTACAGTACCTCTCACTGCCTCCGGTCCACTCACTCTCTGTCCTCAGTGATTTACCAGCCTATCTCACTCCTCCATATAAAAAAAAAAATATATATATATTGAAAGAAAACACGAAACCCCAGTCACTTCCTACTGCTTCCTAGAACACAGAAGCAGCTCTCACCAGAAACCCAACAGGAAACCACACGCTGTGCTATGCAACAGCAGCCCATTAGTGCAACACGCAGAAACACAAACTTTCCACTTAGCAATAGGGAATTCTTTTTCTCGAGGAATAATAAAATTTATTAAAATGATTAAAACTCAAACTTTTTATTAAACTTTTTTTTCTTAAAAAATAAACAACAAGGTATAATCGCAATAAGCCACTCGGGGGATCTGGGTTATAGGGGATTTACCACGGCTGGCGGTTACCCACTCGGCTGCGCCTGGGAAACCACTCCAGCCGTGGTAAATCCCCCGATAACCCACAACCCCTCGTGGTTTACTGCTTAATTATAACATGCTAAGATGTAATCACCCTTCCACTAAAAGGGGAGGTGGGGTTGCTATCTACTACAAAAATCACCTCAACCTCTCAGTGCTCCCCACTCCTCATTTTTCCCTCTATGAGGCTCTGCATACTATCCTTCTCCAGGGTGGCACAAAGAAGCTTCACATCATCTGTGCTTACAACCCAAAGCTGGAATAGCAGGCCTTCACAAACTTCTCTTTCACTCTTCCTCCATACCTGAAAAAATGAATCAATATTGCTTGGTGATGTCAACCTAGGCTGGGGAGGTAAATCTTACAAAACGCTTGAAGCAGCACTACATCATACACCATTTATATCAGCTTATCTCTGAACCGACTAGACTTTCTCTTACATCTGGCAAACACAGTTATTGACTGGATTCTTACATATGGAACAGACAGAATCCCACAGTCTGGTACCTTACCTGATACTGTATCTGACCATTCCCATGTTTACTTTATCTGGCTTGCTCGTACTCCATCTTGCCCCGTAAACGTATCTCTCTCTCTGTGATTTTTCCAAGCTGAACCCAGTAGCCTTCACGAATGACTTATCCTTGATTGACTGGAGCCCTCTCTACTGTACAAACGATGTAAATGAGGCCTTTTATTATTTCATCACCCATTTCTCCTCTCTCCAAGATCTAGTGGCCTCCTACCAGATGGCTTCACAAATGCCTCCTTGCTCTACTAAAGGATAGAGACAAGTGTTGGTCTAAATACTGGACCTCTGGCATTCAGGCTGATCTGATTAACTACAAAGTAAAGAGGAACATACGCAAAAGATCTATCCGTCTGGCCAGAAGTTCCTATTGTAAAAGTCTCCTGCTCGATGCTGCTGATGACTCCCAAAAATCTGAGAGTCACATAAAAGGCTTAATGGGGGGCAAGACTGCTCAGTCCACTAATGACATGGTGCTGGAGGGCACACACTGTAACAACCCCATTACTATTGCTAATGCTTTCAACTGACACTTCTGACCCTTTTTTTTTTTTTTATCATGCCACAGTTTCTCCCACTGCGGCAACTTACCGGCGGGGGCATCCAGCCGCCAGCCCTGACCGCCAGGAGAGCAGCAGGCTCACTCGCATGATGTGGGGGGGGGGGTTCGGCATGACAGTCACCGAACCACTGGAGGGCTCCCCTTACCCTGCCAAGCCGGACCGGCATTGCCCCCACCCGAGCGATTCCATGACAGTTCTCCCGGCAAGGTAGGGTGCGGCCATCAAGCTGCACGTTTGCACCCAGCCTTTTTCCTGGTTTTCTCCCCAATCGGAGTGCGGACGTGAAATGACGTTCATGCATGACATGTCGACGTCTGCCACCCCCCAGCACACACCATTGCACCTGCAGTGCCTCTGGGCATCCCCAGGGACTGCCACAGCATGGTTAGACTCCCCAGCCCTCCCCAGGACTAGGAAAGCTGTCGATGGACGCTCGATCCTAGTCCTCCCCTGCTGACCCCCAGTGGCCTGAGCTCATTCCCGAACCCGTGTTGCCGGCCTGGAGTGAGGTGTGGCGTCCAGTGCCTCAACCCTCAGTGCCACCGGGCTGTCTTTCTCTGACCCTTCTAGCTACACTTGTCCATCCTCACCTCCCCCGATTCTACTCCTCTCCTTTCAGAAGATACTTCCCTATCACCCCCATGTTTCTACTAACATATTACCTCAAAGAAGGAGGTGCATCAGTTACTTAACTCCATATCGGATTGCAGCAGCGTTGGTTCGGATGGCCTTGAACCTAGGTTACTAAAACTTGCCGCCTCTTTCCTCGTCTCCCTTCTAACTAGGATATTTAATCTGTCCCTTTGCTCAGGAATTGTTCCTAATACAGTATATGGAAGACTGCCAAGATTGTCCCTGTATTTAAGAAGGGTGACACTAAATCCATCACTTATCGCCCCACAACAATCCTCTCCGTTCTGAGCAAACTTCTTGAAAAGATTGTCTCCATCCAAACTCTTAACTATCTTCATGACCGTAACCTCCTCTCTGGAGCTCAGCATGGTTTCAGGAAGGGTCATAGCACCACTACAGCTATCCTCAAATTCACCAATGATACTAAAGTTGCTAGGGAGTATGGTTACCTAACTGGTGCAGTTTTCATTGACCTTATAAAGGCCTTTGACTTGGTCGACCACTTCCTTCTCAAATTTAAAATTACACCCATTGGCTTCTCCCCTGATGTGATTACATGATTTAACAGTTACCTCACAGACAAGCAACAATTTGTTAAAGGGAAACAATGGAAAAGACAAAGCTTTCCTCAAACAATTCAGAAACTCTCAATTAGTGCTTTCAGACAATAACAACTTTATTTAATGATTTAGAAAAGTTTCCCACAACTTCCACTTCCTGCTGCTGGCAGCAGCCATTTCATGAGCAGCAGTGAGCTTCCTAAGCTCAGTGTATGCTAATATGCCTGTTTCACCTCAGCTATTGGTTGGCAGGACATATTAGCATAAAGTGAGCTCAGGAAGCTCTCTGCTACTCATGAAATGGTGGCTGCCAGCAATAGAAAGTGAAAGTTTAAGGCCACTGTTTAAATCACTAAAAAATCTATTAGAGTAATTTGTTAAAAAAATGTTATTGTCTGAAAGCACTAATCAGGCATTTTTGTAGTGCCTGGGTAAAGCTGTGCCTTTTCCACTGTTTCCCTTTAAATTCAATTCTGCTATACCTGATCTATCCACCATCAACACTTGTGTTCCTCAAGGTTCTATCCTTGGCCTCCTCCTTTTTACCATTTTCATAAATGACATCTCAAACTACCTCACCTTGCTCCTCCTTGCTCTATGCCGACGAACCAGTTCTTTACTACAGCTCAAAGTGCCTCACTGACATTAACACCATTGTTACCTCTAAAGCCCTGTTTACACAGCGGCATTTGCACCACAGCAACCAGAGCACTCTGATTGCTGCGGTGCAAATGCTTTGCGTGGACAATTACCGGAATGCCATAAGCTGCTCATTCTTCCACTCCTGCAGTCGCAGCAAATCTGGGAGCGAGCGGTTTAAGAGGCCATGTGGACAGGCTGCACTGCTCACTTCCACACACCAGACTCCGCGGGCATCTTTTGCCTTTTATTAGCTGACCGCCCCTAACTCACAGACCCTCTCCAGCGCATCTTGCATCGGCGCTGAGAGGGGCTGTGTAGACGCAGAAGCCAAGTGTCTTTTTGGACAGGGCAATGTTTCAGCGCTCCACAGAAGGAGCGAAGTCAGCTGTATAAACACGGCTTAACTTTCACAAAATTCAATCTTGGCTCTCCCAAAATAAATTAGTACTAAACTCTAGTAAAACATACTCCATTCTATTTGGCTCTGCTCCCAGGCTAGGAAGTGTATTGAACACCTATCTCTCTCTCTCTAGCTATGATGGCTCAATCCTTGAAAATGTGAGAGTTCATTTAAATATTTAGGGATTATGCTAGACCCCTCTCTGGACTTTGCCCCACACAACTCCAACTCCTGTAAAACTGTGAACGCCAAGCTCAGCCTGGCTTTTAAATGCCCTTATACCCGCTGCCAGAGTTGCCATTGCTCAAGGGGTCCTTCTCCCCATCCTCACCTACGGAGCAGTCCCCTTTGAACATGCTTCTAAAGTCAATCTTCATAAATGGGGTACTCTGGCATCTCATCGGCTTACCTACCACTGTCCACTTCATAGCAGCCTAAAATGGCTATCCCCTGAAGCCAGCCGCTCCTACGCTTTGGGCACACTTACACATAACATCATTAGAACTGGAGTGCCCTCCTCTCTAGCCCTATTATTGTCTCCTCCTAGCTTTAGCTATCCCCTTCACTCAGGTGACCAGTCCCTTCTAACTGTTCCCAGATACAGCACAACCATGGGATCCCAAGCCTGTTCCTACTCTGCCCCCACCTATTGGAACTCCCTGCCAGTATCCATCCGGCTGTCCCCCACTCATGCCCATTTCAAAAAGGAGCCACACCACTACCTCCTAAACTCTAACCCATGTACCCGTTTCCTCCCTCCTTAATGCCTTGGTTACCCCCAGAACTACTGCTCGTTCCCTGTTGCCCAACAACGTGAACTTACACTTACTGCCACTTCTGTTCTTGTTTCTCCTCTATGTTTCACTGTACTTACCTGGTTTTTCCCTCCTGTTTTACTGTACTATAGCCCATACCATTACTGAAGCTGTAATTACCTTGGCCTCAATGTTATACTTTGTTACTTTAATGTATTACGCTTTAGTACTAGTTATGTTGTAGTTTGTACCATATTGTACTGTGGTTTTATTGTTTTACTGTTAGTTTATGATTTTCTCCTCGTTCTCCCCATATTCATATATTCTTTCATTCACCAATGTATGTATTATGATACAAGCTTTACCTCCTGCATTGTTCACTAATTATTTCCCTGTTCCAGTGTCATGACTGTATCTATTTTTGATTTGTACTCTCCCGGGTTGTGCCCGAACATAAGCATATTTAGTGTCTATTGCACCCACCCGGTTATCAAAAAACAAATTAATTAATTATTCCTGTACTGTCACCATACTTGTTCCTCAAGATTATGTTTCAGGCGCTGGATCTCACTCATGAGACTCCAACAGTGCAATGTGCCAGCTGCAGAGTTCCTCCACTATGACAATGCACGCCTCATCCTCTTCCACACAGGTGACCAGCAAACCTGCCGTCTTGTTGGACACCATCCAAGGTGTTTCTGACTTACAGTAGGTCCTTACTGATATCCCGCATGAAGCGATGGATCATTTTGTCATTCAGCTCCACTGCCAAGTCACTGCCACTCTTTATGATTGTGACCATCTTGGCGAGAGACAACAAGGGAGGTAAGGTTGAGTTCTCTCTTTGCCGTTCAAGCTGTTGTCCCGACTTTCCCGTGGCTAATTTCTGAAGTTTCAGTTTCCTAGGTATGACTGCAACATCAATGGATACAGAAAGTGACTCGGCGGCCAAAAAGTGCAGATTACGATCGGTTACAGTTGGGCGGGTAGGACTGCTTAGCCAAAGCTGCCATCACACTTGGTGGCTCATGCATGCATTCCATGGATATATGTTTCTAAAAATGATATGCCACAGTGGGCAGGTAATTTTTTGTATAAATTTTATAACTTGATGTGAAGCAAAATAAATCCTGGGAGTGTTTGTTTGGGTTGACACTAGGCATAGGTCATCCCTTATTCACCCATAGCAAGTTTATATCCAACATGAGGATGCTGAATTTCAATCCCCCTTCCCCAGGACTAGACAACATACCTGTGACTGAGATGTCCCACTTTGTAACTGCTCTTCAAAATGATCATCAGACTCTCACAGGAATAGAGTTCCAAGGTCAAATTATTAACCACTAATTTTCCATTGGCTGTAATAAGTTTGTGTGTGCGTGTGTGTGTGTGTGGTGGGGGGGGGGGGCAGTGTGTGTGTGTGTGATCCAAATGACAAAAATACACTTTCAGAAAACAGAGAAGATTGTGAGAAGGAGGTAACAGGGTTTTAAATAATTGATTAGCAGTTTTTTCTTGGGACAATACTAACTGTACAGAAAGTATGTATATAGATTTCCTAGAAATGCTGTGTTTGTTAAACACTGTGAGGCAAGAGCTATGCATTTTCACAAAGATTTAGCACTTTTATGAGCAAAACGCTAATCAATTTTTAGAGTTAAATAAAACCCTGAGGTAATAGAGTTCCTTCAGGTAACAGTCAGCAGGAGAGAGGTAGCAATAATCCCTCTAAACTACAGATTTCTTGCAGCTGTTCTGAAATGTTCAACCAATGAGCTTTTAGCACTGGGCATGACCATAAACAGTGCATACCTCTCAAACCCTTTGTTTCTGAAATGTTGGACAATAACACTCAAAAGATCAAACACTCTCCCTGAAGTTGGGGTGCACATCATCAAGCATGGAGACACAAGTTCAGCTCATGATGCCTGTATCTGTGCAAAGTTTAATTCTGACTAAAGCAGCAGTACATAAAAGCAGTGAAAATGTTGACCCATTCTTTTTTATTCTATTTTGGATGGTCCCTTCTCCCCTGACTTACAGGATACCATTCTTTCCCCAATTCTGACTCTGCTTTAGCACTTTTTTTTCTCATTTGAAACAATAAATGCCGATGCGCTCCTTTTAATATAGCTTAAACCAGGACTTCCTCAGTAAGCAGTATGCAGTCTTTGTACACCTCTTTTCCCATACGGTGAGGAAGCAGAATCTGATGTATGCTTTTGTTCATTACAGTCACAAGAAAAGAAAAGTAATCTTAAACAATATTCAAAGCTTGTCCAGTAGGCAAAGTGTTTGCGCCCTGTATGCCTGGGGTTTGCACAGTAGCATAATATTCAAAAGGGGCAGTTTCATGTGCTGAGAGGGTCATCATGTACGCAAACAATAATGAATGCAGGTGGACAAAAGGAGGGGCAGAGACAGAAATACCCCTGCAACCCAAGATTCAGCGCATTTGCACTGCACAAAAGGGGTTAACGTGGTTAATTTGCCCAGTGCAAATAACCGCCAATCAAAACCCAGACTTACTCCAGGCAACCCTAGTGGCCGCCAGAGCAACTGCAGCCAACAGCCACATTGGTGGTGGGAAAGTACACCTGCTCCCTGGTGGACAGGGACACCCCCCACCTTCAGGAACCTGGCCCCATTAAAAAAAAAAAATCCCCATGTGTCCCATGGCCCCTCCCACCCTCTGATCATCCCTGGTCCCGGTATTTCAATGCAAGTCCCTGGTGCCTAGTGGTCCTCCCACCCTATAGTCACCGGCCTGACTATTAAATTACATTCCCTGGTACCCACTGTTTTCCTCCCCAATCACGACCGGTCTTGCAATAATGTGTCCCTGTTGCCCAGTGGTCCCCCCTCCCTCCTACTGCCAACCCATTCTTGCAATAATGTATCCTTGGCATCCAGTGTCCTTCCCCACCCTCCGATCCCAGGCCCCGTAAAAAGTAATATAATCCCCAGTGGCTAGTGCCCCCCCCCCCCCAGTCCTCCATGCCCCATCACCGGTGAAACAAAATGCATCCTTGGTGTCTAGTGGTCCCTTCCACAATGCGATTGCCAGACCCAGAGTGATTCACCCTAACCATGATGGTATGCTTCTTATGCCTGTGTTACAAAAGTGCAATAAAGTATATCAAGTAGTGAAAAATATCAAAAGGACCTTCCTAGCTTCTTGTAACTTACTCCCACTGATTCCCCTCAAACATCCCCTCCGGTGTCTAGCACTGCCACCCAACACCATGGGTACCAACCACCAACCCCCACCTGAATCACTGGTGCCGAGGCTCAGATATGTTGATCGGCACAGCCCCCTTTCCTCCTTGGCTGCTGCCAAATGAATAGACAGGGAGCGCACACCCTATGTGTAGTACAGGGCATACGTCCTCTGTACTGTACAAGGAGTGTTCACTCCCTACACAGTACACAGGCTACGTGCACCCTGTACTGTACATAGGATGCACGCTCCCTGTCTAGTCATATGGCGACAGACTAAGGAGGTGAAAGGAGAGCTGTGGCGGTCACCGCATCTGAGCCACAGCACCAGCAATTCAGGTGGTGGTGGTGGTGGTGGTGGGGGTTTACAGGGCGGGTGGTCAGTGCCCTTGGTGCAGAGGGGTGCTACACACGAGGGACAGGATACACTTGTACAGGGATTGGCGGGTGGCGAGTGCCACTAGAAGCCAGGGAAGTCTTTAATATTTTTCACAACTTAATATACTTTATTGCACTTTCATAACACAGCGTACAAGAAGCATGCCATTATGGTTATGTGTGAATCACTCTGGGGCTGGTGATCGGGGGGGGGGGACCACTAGGCACCAGGGATGCATCTCATTTCACTGCTGACGGGGCAGAGAGGACGGAGGCGGCACTAGCCACCAGGAATATTACTTTTCATGGGGCCGGGGATCAGAGGATGAGGGGGACATGACTGGATGCCAGGGATACACTACTGCAAGAAGGGGTCAGCGATCAGAGGGATGGGGGACCACAGGGCACCAGGGACACATTATTGTAAGAATGGGTCAGCAATCAGACAGGGGAACCACTGGCCACCAGGAAATGTAATTTTAACTGTCAGGCCAGTGATCTGAGGGTGGCACGGACTACTAGGCACTAGGGAATTTCATTTTAACTGTCTGGATGGCGATCGGGGGGGGGGAGACACTAGGCACCAGGGTATTTATTTAATTTTTTCCATATGTCAGGACAGCGGGGGGACCACTGGACACCAGGGAATTCCTTGCTTGTCCTGGACCAGGCAATCCAGGGTGGGGGGAGGTGCCACGCAAACCAGCCACCGTTTCCCATGCAAATGAGCCCATAATGGGCATTCAAATGACCCTTTAGCATCTTGCAGGCCTATGGGCTCATTTGCATGGGCTGTCAGAATGTCGCAGCTGGGGATACCAACGCTATCTGCTTTTTTTTTTTTTTTTTTTTTTTTAAATCTTGTCTGGTGGTGCTATTCCCTGCACTACAGGGATCCATGTCGGGACAGCACTACTTGATTTAGCACTGCACTGACATGCCCCTACATTCAGTCAGATAGTGCCTGTGTGCTATCCAACTGAATATAGCATCCTCAGGATCCTAGGCAATGGCAAAGAGCAGCACTAAACTTTGAACTCCGCTATGCCCATGTTTGAATATTCATACTAAGGATGAGAAAGGAGTAAAAAGGCAAATAGCACATGTAACTCCTAAGCTTACATACAACAGGGAGAGTTTTTATTTGCACATAAGAGAAACAGGTCCAATCTGTTTTTAAAAGTGGCCTTACTTTCAGCAATAACAACCGATGTGGGTAATTTGTTCCATGATCCAATTACTCTACCAGAGAAGAAATGAGCCCTTTTTTTGTATTACATTCCTTTCTCATAAGCTGTAGCGGGTGTCCTCGGGTATTAACTATTTATTTAAAATCCAATCCACATTCGTACATTAGGGATTCAAACATGATAATGTCCCTTACGAACAACAGGTCTCCCCTAAGGCGCCTTTGTTCCAAGGACATAAGATTTACAGCAGTAAGTTTTTCATTATAGGATAGAGATTTATAGATAGAAAATGACTTGGTTCTCCTATGCTGAACCCCTTCTACTCTAACTATATCCATGTGCTTATATGGACTCAGTTGGGATGCAAAATCAAAATGAGGCCTAACACAGGCTCAATACAATGACAGAAGTATCAATGGGTCTCTAGTAGTAAAGTTGTTTAATTGCCCACCATATACAATTTGCTTTGGCAATAACTTTGGTAATATGTAAATCAAATTTAAGATCTATATCGACACGGATACCAAGATCTCCTTCAATGTTCTTTTTTGAAATAAGTTTCATTAGAGAGAGAGAATTGACTTTTTTGGCTATGCTTCCCAAAGTGAAGAACACAACATTTGGACATGTTGAATTTAAGGTTCCATTTTATGGACTAAGCTTCTAATAAATAAAGATCTTTTTCAGTAGCTTCTGACGCTGCTTCCGAACTGCAGATATTGGCAATCTTGCAATCATCAGTGTATTTTATGATTTTACTTTGAATGTCACTTGACAGAGCAAAGATAAATATTTGAAAAATAACTGGGGCCAACACTGATCCCGGAGGGACACCACTTTCTACTTTTATCCATGATGATTTGTAACCGTCAATTATTACCCTCTGACTCCTGTTTTCCAGCCAACTGACTATCCAGCGTGAGTATAGGGGGTTAATATTACATGTCTGCAGTTTTTGTATTAATGCCCAATGAGGAGCAGAATTGTACTGTATGCCTTATGAAAGTCTAAAAAAATGACATTGCAGGGTATTCTTTTGTCAAGATTCATACTGATGTAGTCATAAAAACACACCAGGATTACTAGTGCAGGAGCGCCAATTTACAAAAGCGTGTTGGCTTGAATCTAGCACAGATATGTGGGCTGTTAAATTATCTTTGATAATTCTTTCCAATATTTTGCCGATAATGGGGGTCAAACTTATTGGACGATAACTGTCCGGTGAATTTTTATTTCCTTTCTTTTTGTATAAAAGGGATAATATTTGCATTTTTCCAATCTGAAGGCACGGTTCCAGAGTTTAGACCTACTGTATCAAATATTAATTTTAGTGGTACACCAATATAATGTTTCATAATGAAAGAATATTTCCTGTAATATGGTCAGGACCAGGGGATGGACCTCTTTTTATATCATTCAATTTCTTTTCAATGGGAATATTGAAGCAACTTTGTACTGGAAAGTCAAACTTAATATCACTGGAAGAATTACTGAAGGCTTTACAGATTTCTAGATTGAACAGTTCTGCCATTTCTCTGGGTTCCGACATAGACTCATTATCAATAATTCAAGGGCCTACATGCTGTTCTTGTTTTTTAATTGAGTTAATGTAATTAAATAAAATTTTATTATTCCCTTTGTTTGCCTGAGAAGCAATGTATGCTTCAGTTTTCAATTTAGCTTTTTTAATCTTTTTTGCATTTTTTTTTTTTGATATTTCTTAAATGTCGTCCTATTACTATTATTGTTAGAATTTTTTTTTTTTTTTTTTTTTTTTTAAAACAACTTGTTCTTTTTCTTCTCCATTCATTTTAGATTATTAGAGAACCATTTTGGATTAAGACCGGATTTACTTTTCTTTATTTTAGGAATATATTTGTTCGCTGTATCTATAAGAGTTTGTTTAAACATCTGCCACATTAGTTCAATATCATTTGAATTCAGCAGAACATACCAGTCAATATTCTTTAGGTGCATTTTAATTGCGTTAATGTTAGCTCTATGAACAGCAAATAGCTCTGTAACTTGATTTGGTTTGTAGACATCAAATTTTAAACTAAATGTAACTGAATAATGATCACTGCTTCCTAGGGGAGCAGTGATAGATACTTTAAACTGTAGTAAGTCATTACTAACATGAACAATATCCAAAATATTGTTAGCAAGTGTAGGGATAGTTACACATTGCGTCAGAGTTAATTTTTCACAAGCAAAGAGAAAATTCTTAGATATATTTGAGGTGGCTGATTTGTTGGCCCAATCAATGTCTCCTAAATTTAGATCCCCCATAAATATATTTCCTAGGTCAGAGGCTGCTGATATCTCATCACTAGTCCCTTTAAGAAGTAATTTATCAGAATTTGGTGCTCTAGAACATAAACCTAGGGAGAAATTATTATGAGGATTTTTAATATTTACCCAGAGGAATTCGATAGAACTATTCAATTTAATTCTTTCAGAAATATTACTAGCATTAATACTCGATTTAATAAATAGTGCGAGTCTGCCTCCCTTCTTGGTAGAACTACTTTGATAGAAGAGACTATAGCCTGGAATGGACTTTTCCCAGGCCATATCAGCTGGCCACCATGTCTCTGTAATGCCTACAATATCTTGATTATTGTTCTTTATTCTAATTAATAGTTCATCAAACTTATTACATAGGCTATGAGTGTTAATGAGTTGAAATTTTAATTTGTGGTTTGAAGTTTGTTGAGAATTCTTTGCAGATGAAGTAGAGTTTGAGTGTATAATTTCCCCCACATTTACCAGTTTAACTGTACTTATAGAATAGCAGTTTGAAACTATTTACAAAGTTCATGCGTTCCAAATTTAAGTGAAGCCCATCTCTAGCACACACGTTCAAATTTCTATTGAAAATATTCCAATGATTAATAAATTCAATGAATTTGTGTGAACACCAATTACCAAGTCTGGCATTGATGCATTCAACTGTATTATTTTTTTTTTCATATTAGGCTCTAGGTGGTGGGAGAATACTAGTAAAGACTTTACAGTCTTTCTGTTTTAAACATTTCCCTAACTCAGTGATGATATTGCAGATATCCTTCTCATGAGAAAAACCTACATTATTAGATCCAATATGTAAAATAACATTTGAAGGTTCAGTTATTAACAAATCAATTCTGTCAGAAATATCTTCTACTTTAGCACCAGGAAAACTGTGGACTGTTATTGACTGGACTCTCTGTTACACAAATGAGAATCAATACATTTTATTATTGAATCACCTATAAAGATAGTTGATAAAGCTGGTTCTAAATCAGGAGATTCGTGAACAGACTCTAAATGAGTTGTTACTAATGGCTCATATCTATTTTTTGAGCAGAAAGACACTTGTGTGGTGAAATTTTTAGATACAGCACTGGTTTGGGCCGAACTAATTAACTCTGCTCTTCTGCCTTTTTCATATTTACATTTAGGTATTGACTCCCAACCTACGTCTACATCAGAGTCATTGACAATTTCTCTTGCTCTTTTTGGAGTCAGATGTAGACCTGTTAAAGTGGTATTATAGGACTGGGAACAAGTATCTTCCAAAGCTACAGCGTCTGGAAGTACAACTGAAGCTTTGTTAGTTGTAGATACATGTGGCATGGGATTCATAGTTGGAATGATTGATATTTTCTTACCATCATTGTTAGGGGCTGGAAGGTTCCTGACCATGTTGTCAACAAAAAAGTCTAAACCTCTTATATCTTTTGCCACTTTAAACTTGTCCAACAGTGAATTTATTTCTGCTTTTAAAACGTTTAATTTCAGTGCAGTAGGAACAGTTTACTGTTGCAGGTAAACTAAATAATGGAGTTGCATTTTGCAACACATGGTTGCATTCCTTACAGATCACAATGCACTGACCAGTACTAAGTGTAAGAGTAAACAGTTTCAGCTTGAATTGGCACCATCTTCGAAACCAAACACAGTATATGTGGTACACAGTTTATGGGATGCCTGCCTTAACATTTGGAAATACAGACTACCTGATTTACTCCAGTGGAAACACGGTACCCGCAGTTACCGCTGGACATGCTTGACACACACACGCGTGTCTCAGCACGCTCGCTCCACTCGCTATGCGAGCGTATTTGTAGTTGGGACCCCAAGTCTTGTGACTAATTACAGGTGTCCCAGCTGCAAAGACAATAGGAGCTGATAGTTTAGAGGTTTAAAAGGAACAGTACCATAGATCACAGTGTTCTGTCCCCTTTCTACCCTACAGTGGTATACAGGTTTTAAAAGATAGTAAATGGTCAAGCATTTACATAAGCACAATGTCCTAAAAAGAACTATGTAAGCCACTCGAGATACAAGATTGCAGGCTCAGAGATTTTACACAGCTAGATTGTACTTAGAGCAGAGGTTTGCAGCCCCGGACTGGAGCCTGTCTCACGGCTTTCAGCTGTTTCACAGGTTAGTCCAACTGACAGAGCTCAGTCTTTGCAAACCAAAGGAAAGAAAAAATTACTCACCTTAGTAATGTTGTTTCTTCTCATGGAGTCTTGCTGTATTCTGACAATAGCAGTGAGTACCAACCTTCGAACTGCCCCGGAGATGAAAGAGTTAACTTTCCATGCCAGGCACGGAACGCTGAGCTCGAGCTCGGTTGAGACTCCGTCTATTGCTGTTTAAACTCAAACCGTCAGATCTTTACGAGCTAAACTCACTAAGGTCCTGTGTGGAAGCTGTAAACCTACACTAGCCAACTGGCTACTAAATATAAAACACATTTTTTGGTCCCAAAACAAAGACTCAAGTCAGGAGACCCAAAAAATGAAAAACACAACAAGGTGGGCACCTACTGAGTGCCAACACTGCACTGCCCACCCACATCCCAAAAACAGAGATTCTGAGAGGGGCAGGCGGGGGGTCAGAATACAGCAAGACTCCATTAGAAGAAATAACATTACTAAGGTGAGTAATTTTTTCTTCAAACATGAAGTCTTGCTGTATTCTGACAATAACAGACTACAAAGCAGTACCTCCATGGAGGAGGGACAAAACCTACTTAGGAAATAGGCTCTGAAGCACAGCTGTGCCAAACCGAGCATCACTCCTAGCCTGGATATCCAGGGAGTAATGCTTGGTAAAAGTGTGAACTGTTTTCCAGGTAGCTGCTTGACATATCTCTAGAATAGGGATGTCCCTGGCAGCAGCCAGGGAAGCAGCTGTACCTCTGGTAGAGTGAGCCCTCAGGCCTGAGGGAGGAACCTTACCCAGTTTTTCATAACAAAATTGGATACAAGAGACAATCCACCTGGCAATGGATCTTTTAGTGGCAGGTTTCCCTGTACCAACCTCACCATAAGTGAGGAACAGTTGGAGGGAGTCAAACCTGTGACCCTTGGTACGTTCTACGTAGTAGCTAAGGGCTCTTTTCACATCTAAACTGTGCAGCCTCCTCTCGCCAGAGGAGGAATGGTCAGTGAAGTACACAGGAAAAGACATAGATTGATTAAGGTGGAAATCTGAAACCACCTTAGGCAAGAACTTCCAGTTAGTCCTGAGGACCACCTTATCTCTATGAAAGGAGATAAAATCAGGCTCCACTGACAAAGCTTGTAATTCACGTATGCGTCTGGCAGAAGTGATGGCTACCAGAAACACGGTTTTCCAAGTCAAGTATTTAAGCTCTGCTGAAGACAAAGGATCAGAAGGGGGTTGGATAAGCTGAGCAATGCAAACATTAAGGTCCCAACCAGGGGCAGGGTCCCTGAATGGAGGGTTGGTGTGAAGCAATCCCTTGAAAAACTTGGAGAATACAGGGTGAGCTGAAAGAGAAGATGGCTTACCTGCTGAAATAAAAGCAGACACAGCTGCCAGATGCACCTTCAGTGTAGCTGGTCTCAGTCCCAAGCTATTTAAATGGACCATATAATCAAGGACTGTGGGCAGATCAGCAGACTCTGGGGAAATATGCTTCCCAGAACACCATATGGAAAATCTTTTCCATTTGGAATTATAAGTAGCCTTGGTGGAAGGTTTTCTAGAAGCCTTCAGGATATCCATTACACCTTGGGAGAGGTGTAAATCAGCAAACTCTAACTCTTCAAGAGCCAGGCCTTGAGATTGAGAGATTTGAGGTTTGGGTACCAAACCCTCCCCTGAGCACAGGTTAACAGGTTGTGATTCCTGGGAAGACACAGGGGAAGATGGACTGCTAAGGACAGTAGGAGTGGATATACCAGGGCTGTCTGACCCAGTCTGGAGTAATCAGGATCATCTTGCAGGGTTGAGATCTGATTTTGACTAGCACTTTGAACAGGACAGGGAAGGGGGGAAAAGCATACAGGAACTTCCCTTCCCAACTGAGAACTAAGGCATCCAGGGGGACTGAGCCCAACACTGGGGGCCTGCAGCAAAAAAGGGGAAGTTGGTGATTGTCTGGGGCTGCAAAAAGATCTATCTGCGGGGTGCCCCATCTGGAAAATATCACCTCCAAGACCAGGGGGTCCAGTGACCATTCGTGATGGCCCTGGGACATCCTGCTGAGAGCATCTGCCAGGACATTGTCCTTGCCTAGGAGGTGAACTGCCGTGAGGGAGGTATTCAGGGAGTAAGCCAGAGACCACAACTTCATTGCTCCGGTGCACAAGGCCATAGACAGAGTGCCTCCTTGCTTGCTGATGTACCACATTGTGGTGGTGTTGTCTGTTCTGACCTGTATAACTTTGTTCTGAACAGATTTGGAAAAAGCTTGAAGTGCTAGAAATACTGCTCTGAGTTCCAACAGATTGATGTGGAGCAGAGATTCCTGAGGGGACCACAACCGCTGGGTGGTCAGGTCACCCATGTGAGCCCCCCACCCCAAGAGGGAGGTATCTGTAGTAAGGATTAAAGAGTGAGACTGAGTGACAAAGGGAACCCCTTGTCTCAGATTGTTCTGATCCTGCCACCACTGTAGGGCCTGGATCAGGGTTCGAGTTACTGGGACCAATTTGGTCAGAGGGTCCTTTCTTTGAGACCAGAAGGCTCTCAAATGGAACTGTATGTCCCTCATCTGAAATCTTGCTCCCTGCACTACTGCTGTAGAAGCAGCCATGTGCCCCAGGAGCTGTACAAAATGCCTTGCTGGTCGAGACACCTGCAGGGTGAATGAGAAGGCCAGAGAGACAAGGGTCCTTGCCCTGTCCAGGGGAAGGAAGGCTCTGGCCTTTTCTGTGTCTAGCTCTGTGCCTCTGAAGGTGAGGAGCTGGACAGGCTCTAGAACTGACTTTGAAAGATTTAGAAGGAAACCCAAAGAAGTGAGCAGTTGCTGAGTTATCTGTAAGTGTAACCTGACTTGGTCTGGGGACTGGCCTACTATGAGCCAGTCGTCCAGGTAAGGGAATATGGCAATCCTTTGCCTTCTTAGAGAAGCAACTACCACTGCCAGGCATTTTGTGAATACCCTTGGAGCAGAGGTGAGGCCAAAGGGCATTGCTCTGAACTGGTAATGGCCTGAGGCGGCTCGAACCTGAGGTAATTTCGATGGGAGCTTCTGATGAGAATATGGAAGTAGGCATCCTTGAGGTCCAGGGACACTAGCCAGTCCCCTGGCCTTAGAGAGGGTAGAATAATTCCCAGAGTCACCATTTTGAATTCTGTTTTTAAAAGGTGCTTGTTTAAGCATCTGAGATCCAGGATGGGCTGCCATTCTCCTGTCTTTTTTGGGGTAAGGAAGTACCTGGAGTACAACCCTTTGCCCTGGTGTAGGGGTGGAACCCTTTCCACAGCTCTGAGAGTCAGGAGGGAAGAGACCTCTGCCTCTAAGGCAAGTGTCTCTGAAGGATTTGCAGGTGGAAAGGATCTGGTTCTCATCTTTGGAAACTTTTTGAAGCTGAGAACCAGTCCCTGGCTTACTACTTCCAGTACCCATCTGTCTGATGTCAGAGACTCCCAGTCCTGGACAAAGTAAGCCAGTCTGCCCCCTACAGGTAGCTGAGAATTGGCCCTGGCAACCCCATCAGGGTGCCTGTTTGGCAGGGGCTTTGGGCTGAGGGGTGGAAGCAGGCCTGCTTGTACCCGTCTGCCTCTTCCTCTAAAGAACCCCTCTGGGCATAAGCAGAAGAGGCCTGGGTTTGGTAAAAGGCCTATGTAAAGGCCTGCCCCTGCCCTGGAAGCTGCCTTTGTGGGTGGCCTGCCTTTCCTTGGCCTGTGCACTCTATAGGTATCCTATACTCATCCATTTTCTTCATGTAATTCTCTGTCTGCTCCCCAAACAGAGAATTACCCACAACAGGAAAATCCATGGCCTTAGTCTGGGTATCCTCACGACAGGCTAGTACATCTGAGCCAAGCCATTCTTGAAGTGCCACAGATGTAACCATGACTCTAGATGACACATCATTGGAGTCTACTGCAGCATGGAATTGCACCTTGGATGCCTCAATACCATCAGCAGCCACCTGCTCCAGCTCCTTGGCAAGCTGGCTAGGGACCTGTTTCTATAAAGCCATAACAGTGTCCCATCTGGATTTTGATACCTAGCAGTATAGGCCATATAATTGGCCTGTCTGAGTCCCAAGGATGCTGCCATGTACTGTTTCTTTGCCATGGCATCAATCCTCCTGGAGTCCTTGTCCGGGGTGAAGCCAAGAGAAAGTTTGCCTTCACCACAGGCTGCAGCCTGCACTACTAACATGGCTGCATTGTTGTGTAAGGAACTCCGTGTCTGAGCCTGACAATGTATACCTCTTGTCCATTCTTTTATCCACAGGAGGTATAGTGTTAGGAGTCTTTAAAATCTTAAATGTCTGTTTCCCAAAAGATTTGTGCAAGGGAATAGACAGCCTCCTAGACTCTGGGATATCCATCATTTCTACATAGTCAGGCTCCTCCTGGTCATCCACAGCTTCTTCCATAGGAAGCTGGAGGGTTTCAGCCACTTTTTTATAAAACATGAAATGGGAGGGGGACTCAGAAAGCCTAGGAGGAGACACTCCTGAAGGTCTGTCTGGGGAGATGTCCGGGTCAACAGGCACATCCAGACTTTCAAAACCACATTCACTTTCCTCATACTCCTCTTCCTCCTCCTCCGGTTCATAAAAATTCCTCTAAATCATACTCTTGAACCGGTGGAACTGGCCGAACCGAGCACCTGCCTGATGGTGCCGGTTCGGTCGGAACCAGGGAAAGCGAATGAACAATTTTGATCGCTTTGGCTATTTCTTCAGCGGTTGGAGAGGAAAGTTTGGCTCCACACCAGCTGATTTTCTTTTCTAGTTCTTTAGCGAACCGACTGCTCAGAATTGGCTCTCCTTTGCCCGAAGAAGTCTCGCCCTGGTCAGAGGGCATCCTTCTGTCTTCGGTTTGAACCGAACCGGCTGGCCATCCGGTTCAGCCGGACTTTTTATTCCTTCCCGAGCCTACCAACTCTTTCTAGGGTAGCTGCAGGGAAATTTTACAAATCTGGCAGTCTGCATTGAGGTGGTCAAACCCCAGACAATAAACACAGGTGGTGTGGGGGTCAGCCTTGGCAAAGACTTCCCCACACACACTACAGTGTTGAAACCCAGTGGGCCCAGTTTTTCCTTTGGGTTTCTCATTGTCCCAGTCCTAACCAAACTTACCCTTTTATGGCAATCCGCCAGGCAAGACCCTCTTATCGGTTCCTGACCGTGTCACAGGTCATGGAAAAAACCATAATAAAATCCGTTTTTTTTTTTAGAACCGATAAGAGCCAGTAACCACACTCTAAAAGTACAATTTAAGATTTTTTAAACAACTCGATCGGTTCAAACCGAACCGATGAACCGTTTACAAGTTCCACACAGAATAGACAAAAAATAACCTATCTAGTACTCACAAATACCACAGAGACTGAATTGACAGGTTACGGTTTAAATTCGGTCGAAAACCGATAAAAGCGGTACTTTAACCAACAAACTGAACGAGCAAAAGGAGAAATCTCCGGAGCGACTGTTCAGTGAGGCGGAGTAAAGAATCTGACGGTTTGAGTTTAAACAGCAACAGACAGAGTCTCAACCAAGCTCATGCTCAGCGTTCCATGCCTGGCATGGAAAGTTAACTCTTT
This sequence comes from Neoceratodus forsteri, assembly GCA_016271365.2. Lineage (NCBI taxonomy): Eukaryota > Metazoa > Chordata > Ceratodontiformes > Ceratodontidae > Neoceratodus > Neoceratodus forsteri. The sequence continues at coordinate 1,423,803,183 of CM028129.1, forward strand.
CATCTCCGGGGCAGTTCGAAGGTTGGGACTCACTGCTATTGTCAGAATACAGCAAGACTTCATGTTGTTTGAAACACTTCACTCGGTGTGCGAGTGTATTTGTAGTTGGGACCCCGCAGTCTCGTGACTAATTATAAGCATCCCAGCTGCAAAGACAATAGGAGCTGATAGTTTAGAGGTTTAAAAGGAACAGTACCATATATCAGTGTTCTGTCCCCTTTCTACCCTACAGCGGTATACAGGTTTTAAAAGACAATAAACTGTTAAGCATTTACATAAGAACAACGTCCTAAAAAGAACTATGCAAGCCACTCGAGATACAAGATTACAGGCTCAGAGATTTTACACAGCTAGATTGTACTCAGAGCAGAGGCTTGCAGCCCGGACTGGAGCCTGTCTCACGGCTTGCGGCCGTCCCACAGGTCAGTCCAACTGACAGAGCTCCGTCTTTTAAAATCAAAGGAATATTGGGCCCTAGGTGTTCAAAAACAGAGACCGATGATGAAAACAGACAAGTTCTGGACCCAGTCCTTACCCCCGTACCTCTCCTCTGTCCTGTCCTCGCTTCCTTCTCCCCCTCACACTCCCTCAGACATTCCGAATCCCGCTCCTTGTCTGTCCCGCACATGTCCACCGCTGCTGGCCAGGCAGCCTTCTCTCTTCGCATGCCTAAACTGTGGAATTCCCTCCCCTCGGCCATTCGGCACACCCCCTCCAACCACCAACTCAACACTCTCCTTAAGGCCCACTTCTGCCCCACCTGTGTTTGCACCCAACTTCTCCCTAGTCCATAACTTAGCCAGGGCACTCTTACTCTTACCGAGCAGGCCTGGGAAGGCTGACACAGCTGCTGGCTTGTCACTCTGGCCAGGCACTTACGGTCTGGTTGTTTACTCTGCCTGGTTGTACTCTTCTGGAATAACGGATTTAAGTGTCATTGTATTAGATGTATTACACTGTATTGTATTTAGCGTCCTGCTGTTCACTGTACATAATGTGCTGTTGATATACGCTGTTGTGGTACTGTATTCTGTGTTGTCTCCCATGCTCCCCTCCCCCCAGGACGCATCTGGAATAGAGCAGTAGTCCGCTCAGTATACCCTCCTGGTAAAACTTTTAAATAAACAAAAACCTAGCTTCAGCCATATTAAAAGGAGCGCTCCTTTTATTTCAACTGTAAAAAAAAAAAAAAGTGGTAAAGCAGACTCAGAATGAGGAAGAAAAATATACAAATCAGGAGATAAGAGGCAACATAAAATAAAATAAAAACAAAAACGAATAGGTCTAAATTTTCACCCCTATCATTCACTCCTGCTTTAAGCATCATAGAACTTCTGCTTTAAAGTCCTGAGTTTACTGTGTGGAACAGCACCTTCTCGATAAAGGAGGATGTCGGTGGTGGGCAAGATGATGGAGGCCATCTTGAAAGAGAGACTGGAGGTGTTCCTAGGGACATGGGGACATTTGGACAATCTTCAACATGGCTTTGTTCAGGACAGATCGTGTCAGACAAACCTTGTGGAGTTCTACAATTGGGTGACAAAGGCACTGGACCAGGGAAGGCCAGTGGATGTCCTCTTTCTGGACTTCTGCAAGGCGTTTGACTCGGTGCCACACAGAGGGTTGTTGGATAAGCTGGAGGGAATGGGGTGGGGAAAAAAGGATGGTTAGGTGGGTAGGGAGCTGGCTAACTAGGCCGTTTCAGAGGGTGGTGGTCAGGGATGAGGCATCATCTCCTAGAAGGGTCAGTATTGGGGCCATTCTTGTTTAATGCCTACATATTGGATATCAGGGACAGTATCAGGAGTGAAATGAGCTCGAAGCTGGGGCAGTGGTGGATGGGGAGGAGGGTAGAAGGACCCTACAGGGGGACCTGGAGGCACTTGAGAGGTGATCATGCACTGGGAAACTGAGATTTAATGCCAAGAAATGCAGTGTTCTCCACCTAGGGCTTAGGAACCCTGATCATGAGTACTTCTTGGGCAGGAAGAAACTGCAGGTATCGGAGGGGGGGGATCTTGGGGTGTTCGTGGACACCAAAATGAACAATACTGAACCGTGTAGGAGGGCTGTGGCAAAAGCGAATAGAATGCTCAGGTGCATAGCCAGAGGGATAACCTCGAGGAGATGGGAGGTGCTGCTTCCTCTGTATAATTGCCTGGTCAGACCGCAACTTGGATACTGCATGCAGTACGGGCACCTGTTCTTGAAAGAGGACATTGCCCTCCTGGAAAGGGTCCAGAGGACGGCGAACAGGATGATACAGGGGATAGGGAACAGATCCTATGAGTAGAGACTTGAGGAGCTGAACATGTACTCCCTGGAGGAGAAGAGGGACATGGGGATATGACTGAGGTCTTTAAATATATCTAAAGAGGGTGAACAGGGTCAGCCTCAATAGGACGTTCCAGCTAGGGGAGGAAGGGACCACTAGGGGGCAGTCCATTAAATTGGTGGGCGGGAGGCTCAGGGGTGAGACGAGGAGACTTTAGTTTACGGAGAGGGTGGTGGACCCATGGAATGCACTGCCCACTGAACTGGTGGCTGTGGATACAGTGGGGGTTCAAGAGGGGCTGAGACAGATACAGGGGAAGGTAAAACTGAGGAATGTCGGGAATGGGAGGTAACTCTGGTGGGGGTTGGGGTCAGGGGGGATTACGGCGGGGGTGGGGGCAGCAATGGTGTCTTGACTGTGAGTTGCTATTCGAGCAGACTCGATAGACCTTTTGGCCTACTCTGCTGGCATGTTAGTACTGTATAAGGTTTAATGACAGTTTTCTATGTTTCTGCAGGGTGCAGAAATGTATATTGTTTTTCAGTGGTGCATAATACTGCAGAATTCATCAAAAATAAGTTTCTGGGCACTAAGACAGTGAAAAACTGAGAAGAAAATGACACATAAAAAGCACAGAAATGCAATGTAGTGAGAAGATTAGAGACCTCTTAGGCTGCGATAAGCAAATATTGTTTTTTAATCAGCCATTTTGTTGTCACTGTATGCAAATACCTGACCTAAAAACCAAGGAGCTGCTGTTAATCTGAAAATATCAAAAATAATATTGCAAAATCGTAGAATACACTGCACAGAAATTGAGAATATGGTGCGCAAAATTTGAAATATGGTGCTGAAAACGCATGTATGCATAAGGGGAAGCACCTTTTCCACATACTGTAGGACTGAGCAATTCTGAGTGGTAAAAGAAGGAATACCCCTTCATAATGGGAGACAGTTGAGAAGTATAAAAATGACATAGCATGGTGAAATCACTATCGAGGTCACAATAACATGATATGATATAGCGTGATAATTACCCCTGAGCTTTTGGCAGAGAGCAGCAAGAGGAAGGAGGCAGCTGCTAGAACTCTACTACTATACTACTGGGACTAAAGAACTTGAGCTTTACTACTGGGACCTTCAATTAGGGTAAAAAAACAAACCAAAAAAAGACAGACAGTGTGCCTGTCTGAGTTGGGGAAAGGGAACTGTTATCTGTGCAGTTAGCTAGGTGAAGAGAAGAGCTGTAAATTAGGGAGTGTGGCTTAGGCAGCAGAAAGCCAGGTGTCTGCATTTACAACTTCCATAGTTAGCTTGTGGCAGACAGCAGCAAGAGGAAGGAGGCAGCTGTTAGAACTCTACTACTGGGACCATACAGACCTCCCCCCACCCTTAGCCAGTTCCACTTTTATAGGCACTGGATTTGATTGACAACAGGAACTTCCTGTTTGGGAGCAGGAAGGGAGTGATCACAGAGGCACAAAAGACTAACCAGCCTAGAAGAAAAAGAATAGCTCTCCCTCACCCCCTAGCTACTGGAGGTCTGTCTCTGAGCAAGTAAGAAGAAAACCACTGAGGAATACAGGACCTTCCTGTCCCAGAACAGGAAGGGCAGGAGCCTTAAGGGCACAGAGGCAGTAGGAAAGCAGGGAGAAAAAACAAACAAAAAAGTAAACAGAGAGAGGGGAGTAAGCATAGAAAACAACAGTTCAGGGGCCACAAATAAGACATGATGGGAGTGGTGCAGTGCTGTGGAGTGGCAGTCTTCTGGGAGACATTCTGGTGAATGTGGTGTTGTCTCATCTGCAGGCACCTCTCTGGGCTGAGGGAGGAGGTTGCTCGTCTCCAGGCTGAGTTTACCAGGATTCAGGGGACCTGCTCTCCCATTCAGGGACCCCCAGGACCACCACCACTGCCTCAGAGGTTGCCAAGAAAGAGAAGTGGTTGGACCACGGTGGGCTCAAGGAGGGGCGAGGGTGGTGGAACAGCGGCGCATCCCTCCAGCTGTACCTCTCCACAATTAATACGCCATTCTGGCAGAGCACGGTTCCTCTATGGAGGCACCCACAGTGGAGACCAAGGAGGATGCTGGGAACCTCCACAAAGGAGACCCACAGGAGGGTGGCACAGGACCCCACAGGGGAAGGAAACAACTCCTGATGGGGGACTCAACTGTTAGGGGGGTAGAACTTGGGGAGGGGAGAGGGAGGTAAGGTGACTGCCCGGCGACTTGGCTTGGAGGGACCGGGAGCGAATCCTCAGGATCATGGGAGCAGCTGCACGGGGAGGGAGCTGGAGATCACTGTCCACCTAGGAACAAATGACCTGGCTGGCTATGGGATCAGAGCAGTGCATAGGGAGTTTGTGGAGTTGGGGAGGGGCCTTAGGACAAGTAGCATGCATGGTAAACTTCTCAGCGGTGCTGCCTGTCTATGGCATGGGTGAGGCTAGGGTGCTCAACACCATGGGATTCAATCAAAGGTTGAAAAACCAGTGCAAAGTTCAGGGTTTTGGCTTCATTGGGGACTGGGTGTCCACCTGGAGGGATGCAGGCCTATACTGGCGCGATGGTCTACATTTGTCCAGGAGGGGAACCAGGATCCTAGGTGACAGGTTTAAATGTTTCATTGGCATGCATTTAAACTAGCCAAGGAGGAGGCACTGAAAAGGAACAGGAAAATCCCCAAAACAGGGTAGTTAGCGAAGTAAACACCAAAATAGAGAAGTCGATAGGGAGAAGGGCAGGGGTAAATGCAGAAAAAAGCAAAAGCAGTAAGGACAGGGATGGGGCTAAAAGGGGTAAGGCCATCAAAAAATGGAGGGCAGTGAGTACCAATGCCCATAGTCTGGGTAACAAGCTCCCTGAACTGGTGACCTACATGGAAGAGGGATGCCTGGATACTGTGGCAGTCACAGAAACATGGTACACAGAGAACCATGACTGGGATGTCAACATACCAGGGTATACAATCTACAGGAGGGACAAGGAGGGCAGAAGAAGAGAAGTAGCTCTCTACATAAGGGAAGGGATCAAAGCAACAGAACAAAATGGTAAACAGGGAGGAGAGGAGGCACTGTGGGTCACCCTGGGGATAGGAAATGGCACCACAATCCGCACAGGGAACCCCATCTGAGAGGTAGGAAATGGACAAAGATATGAGAGAAGGCATCCTTAGGATGCCAGAAAAGAAAAAAAAGTACTCACCATAGTAATCTTGTTTCTTCAAAGGGATCATTCATTATGATTAAACTAAACACAGTCAGCCTCCTGTGTTGAACCGCCCGGAGAGATGGAATTATATGCAAATTATGGAACTCTCATGTGGCTCATGCCACTTTCAAACTGCTGCCTTAGCAACTGCTGCACTCTGAGTGCTTCAGATTCTTACGTAGCCTAACTGGGTATAAGACCCACTAATTAATAACTAACATTCTAATAAAAATAAAATAAAGTAAAATAAAGTGTTTTGCCTTTTCAGGTCAAAAATGCCCCATACCAACAAATCTAAGAAACCTGAGACCACAAAGAAACCAACTGTTTAAACACAAAAGTGAGTCTCTAACTTAAGCCCTATAGGCCAAAACTTCCTACAGCAGGGAAGCAGAATAAACTTTATGGGTTCTAGTAGAGGAGGCAGGGAGGGAGCTTTAACCATAATGAGTGATCCCTTTAAAGAAACAAGATTACTATGGTAAGTAATGTTTTCTTCTAACCCCAGGAATCACTTATTATGATTAAACTAAATGCAGACTACCAAGTAGTACCTTTGGAGGTTGGGCCGAGAACCTATCTTAAAAGCAGATTCTGCAGCACTGCTGTACCAAATCGAGCATCACTTCTCGGTTCAATGTACCGGCTGAAATGGTTTGTGAAGGTGTGTACTGTTTTCCATGTAGCTGCTTTGCAGATTTCCAGTAGTGGAATTTCTCTTAAAACTGCTATTGACGTAGCTGTGACTCTGGTGTAATGTGCCCTCAAACCCAGGGGTGCCTGTTTATTCACCTTAGCATAGCAAAATTGTATACATGCCACTCTCCAGTGAGCAATTGTACATTTTGTGGCAGTCCTACCTCTACCTACTTCACCATAGGCAAAGAAGAGTTGTGACTGACTTGATCTGTAAGACTTGGTTTGTCAATATATTGGCTAAGTGCCCTTTTGACCTCCAGTGAGTGAAGCTTTATTTCCGGAGAACTAAGTTCTCGGAAAAGAAAAGGGGGCAGGGTGACAGACTGATTTTAAATGGAAAAAATGAGATACCACTTTAAGAAGGAATTTCTACTGTTCCTGAGGACCATCTTATACCTGTGGAACAAGGCGTAGTGTTCATCTGTGTACAGGGCCTGTAAGTCACGGATCCTTCTGGGTATAGTGATAGACAACAGAAACAGAGATTTCCAAGTGACATATTTCAAATCTATAGTTTCCATAGGCTCGAATGGTGTGTCCATGAGCTTGGCAGTACAGATATTCAGATTCCAGACTGGAACTGGTTCCCTCATTGGAGGGAGACGAAGGCTGAAGGCCTTTAAATATTTTCTGAAGACCAGATGAGAGGCCATGGCTCTCTCTCTTTACCAGCATAAAAGTAAACAGAGACTGTAAGTGTGTGAGGCAGTCTAGGCAAAAAAAAAAAAGCCAGACTTGAAGGGGTCAATACCCTTACCTGCAGACCACATATATAAGAAACCCCTTCCATTTAGAAGAATATGTTTTCTTGGTGAAAAAAGGTTTCCTGGAACCCTTAAACACTGGCAATACCGGATCTAGCAGTCTAAGGTTAGCAACTTCTAATTCTTCAAGAGCCAGGCTTTGAGCCTCAGTGATTGGAGGTTGGAATACAGGATCCTGCCTTGAGAGGAGGTCAGCAAATTGTGCCTCCTAGGCAAGTGACTTGGAGGAACTACTGACAGAGTTAAGAAAAGCCAGTACTCGTGCTGTCTCGGCCAATTTGGTGAAACTAATATCATTGTTGCTGGTTAGTATCTCAATTTCAGCAGGGTCCTGAATACCAATGGGAAAAGAAGGGAAGGCATATAGAAAAAAAACTCCCCCGTCCAATCAAGGGCCCACACCTCAGGAGGAATCTGACCCTGAGAAGAGGCCTGCAACAGTACACTGATCACTGGTGGTTTTCTACCAAAGCAAAGAAAGATCCACCTCTGGAGTGCCCCATCCCCTGAAGACTGTAATGAGCATCTGAGTGTTCAGGAACCACTAGTGGTGGTCCTGACTTATCCTGGTGAGGAAGCTGACAAAGCATTGTCTTTTGCTGCAGGTGCATGGCTGATTAGGATACTTCCACAGAGTATGCCATGGATCACAGCCCCATCGCTCCCGTGCACAGTGGGGCTGACCTGGTTACTACCTGTGTGTTTATGTAGTACATAATTGTGGTGTGTAATAGGAACTCTTGGGGAGATCGTGTGCCTCTTGCTGCATGATCAAACTTGTGTGTTTCCCATCTAAAAGTGAAGCATTTGATGTGAGAACTAAAGAAAAAAATGCTCCCTTGTGAACAAAACACACTTATTCTAAGGTTTTGTTTGTCCAGCCACCGCTGCAGTAGCTATACGAGGATGTGAGTGGCTGGAGCCATCCTGGACAGAATCTGTTCTTTTTGACCAGCACTGTCCTAGGTAAACCTGGATGTTTTTCTATGAAATCTGGCAACCAGAGTCACGGGAGGGAGCTACCTTGTGCCCAGTAGGCTGAGAATTCTCTGGCTGATTTGGGTTTCTCTGGTACAACAAGTTTGCCTAGGGTGTTATTCACTTCTGCTCCAATAAACTCCAGTACTTGTACTGTTGTTTTTGCTGGGTCCTCTGGTTGTTTATGAGAAAACAGGGACTTTATTAGAGCCAGGAAGTGCTCTGCATGTTGCAGGGACTGACCCACTATCAACCAGCTGTCCAGGTAGGGGAAACAAAAATTATTTATTTTTCTTTTTTTTTTGGCAGGACCCAGTCTTCCTTCAGCCCTGGTCACGGCCCCCAGAGACCTCCGCCACCGTCTATTGTTGCCAGGGTCCCTCGGTCACCCCCGGCTTACCCCCCCCCCGGAGGACGGGGCCACGGCCACCATTCCTGGTAGCCACGGGCTAGTGTCTGGTTGGGGACCCGCAATGACGGTGACGAACTGAGGTCCTCCGGGGAGGGCTTCATCCCCACGGTGGTCCTTGCCCGCCTCCTATTTTTCTGCCATTTTTCGTTGGGGAGGCGGGGACGTGCAATAACGCCAGCATCCGCCCCGCCTCCCAGAACTGCAAACGTCGGCCGCTTGCATTCCCCTGGCCTCCGCAATGCGCCGATCACTACCCCTGCCCTCCCCCCGGAGAAGGAGAGTAGTCCATGGGACACTCTATCCTTCTCCCCCCGGCCGGCCCTCCAACGATCCAGGTCCATTCCCGAACCGGAGTCGCCGGTAAGCGGAGGAAATCCACCGCTGCGCCCGGCAGGCAACCTTTTATATAAAGGCCTTGAAACAGAGACTAAGGCCGAAAAAAGTGTTGCCAATTGATACTGGCCTGAGGCCAGCCTGTGGGAATGATTAATGCCAAAGTGGCATTCTTAAGTTTGTTTTTGTTTTTTTTTTGCTTCGAAAATGTGTCTTAACATTCTGAGATCCAAAATAGATTTCTTATGAAGAAATATGTGGATATAACCCTCTGCCCCTTTGGTTTATGGGCACTGTTCCACTGTTTTAATTGAACAAAGGTGTTTGACCTCTGTGTCCAGTAAAATCCGTCTGCAGGGGTGACTGGTGTGAAAGCTCTTGTTCCCAACTTGGGAAATGAAATGAGGTGAAGTAGTGATAATATGCCACCCTTGGAGGTAGTGAGCCAAACTGCCGCCCACTGGTAGTTCCACAAAAGGGAGATGTGACCTGAAGCAGCCCATCAGGTGTTCTGTGAGGGTTGTGTCTGAGGCTGAGGAGAAGCAGATGCTCTTCTCATCGCTCTCCTGCCCCTTCCTCTGAAATAACCTCTCGCTTGCTGTTGTGGCTGAGAGGCCTGTGTCTGAAGAGAGGGTTTGGGATAAAAACCCCTACCCCTGCCTCCCTTATTCTGGGATCTATAGAAAGTAGAAGGTCTGTCCTTCGAGCTGCTATGAAAAGTAGACTTGTATTCCTCTACTTTTTTCATATATGCTTCAGTTTTATCACCAAACAATGATTTATCCTCCACAGGGAAATCCATTGCCTTGGCCTGTGCATCTGCGGCAAGGTTGGTGGCCCTTAGCCATGCAAATCTCCTAAGGGAGACAGCTAATGCCATTAGCCTGGCAGCTGTGTCACTGGCATCCACTGCCATATGGAATTGATATTTAGTGGCATCAAGTGCAGCCCTTGCTGTTTCTTGCAGATCCACTGCCACTTCACCTGGAACCTTGTTGGCAAGGGCTAAAACTGTGTTCCAGAGTGCCTTTTGGTACTGTACCCCATATGCCATGTAGCTGGCTTGCCTGATTAACAAGAAAGCAGTTGTGTAGCCCTTTTTTCCCATGGCATCCATTTTTCGTGAGTCCTTATCCGGAGGGTGGGTAGCCAGTGGTATTCTGGCTTTGCCACAGGCAGCAGCCTGAACCACCCCTTCTGGGTCGGGATGGTGAAACAAAAATTCAGCAGTCAATCTGTCTAGCTGATACTTTCTGTCAGCTTTTTTATCTACCCCAGGGATAGAAGCTGGGGTCTGCAGTATCTGCGATGCAGCCTTTTTTAAGGACTTATGCATTGGCAAAAGAAGTCGTTTTGTTGGAGTTGAACCCATCATATTGAGGAATTCTGCTTCTTCCACCTCCTCTTCAGTCTCCTGAAGAGGGAGATTAAGGGTCTCCACCATGCTTTTTACAAAAGCATAATTGGAGGAATACTCTTCTGGGCCCCTAGGAGGGGACTCGAACTCCTGCTCAGGGGAAACTTCAGGGCATATCAGTTCCCCTTCAAAATCCTCCTCATCCTCCTCACCATAAGTAATTTGAGGTTCCTGTGAAACAGGAACCGAAGGAAGAACCAATGCAGCCGGTGTAGGAACCGGGGCTGCAGCCTGCAGGGCTTGTAGGACCTTTAATGCTTTAGCAATGTCCTCAGCCAAGGGCATATTGTGTTTGTCTGCTGGGAGCTCCTTAGCCTTCTCGGCCAGACGCGCAACGACATGCTTCTCTTTGCACTTTTTCTTAAGAGGGACAGCCTCAGACACTGTCTCCACAGTTCTCTTTGTCTTACCTTGGTCAGGTTTCTCAGAACTTTTGTCTGTGTCCTTAGCCTTGCCTCCATCCCTTTTAGGGATTGAGGTAGATGCACTAATATCAGCCGCAGAAGCAATTTTCTCTAGTTTTTTTGCCCTCTTTCTTAATGTTTGTGGACAGAAAGATTTGCAAATCTCACAACTGGCAAAAATACAACTGGTGCCCAAACAGAAAATACAAAGAGAATGTCTATCTGCCTTTGCTATAATCAGACCACAAGACTCACAATATTTAAACCCAGTGGGTCCTGTGCGTTTCTTAGGCTTATCTAAGTGGGTTTCTGACACTGAGTAAGCCGAACAATTACCAATCTCAGGACAATATATAAATATAGGAACCGGGATTTTTAAATATAAACAAACATTAACAGTTCCTGGAACCGAGCACTATTCGGTTCCTTAAGAAAAACGGAACCGAAAAAATATTTAAAAGTTAATTAAAATACAGCAGTCAAAGGAACCGACCGTAGATAAGAAGCTAAACAAAAAACTAATGAAATCTAGACAGGGGGAGCGGAACCCTCGGTTCCAGGGAACCACTAAAAAACCAAAACTACACTACAATTATAAAAAAAACTAAACTTCTAAGGCAGCAATCTGAAATAAAACTAAAAATGAGTACTTAACCACACAGATAATGAATTCTGAAGACAGTTCAAGGAGAGCTCCCCGGGACGTCCTTACTAGGCAGGCGGAGTAAAGAATCTGAAGCACTCAGAGTGCAGCAGTTGCTAAGGCAGCAGTTTGAAAGTGGTATGAGCCAAATGAGAGTTCCATAATTTGCATATAATTCCATCTGTCCGGGCAGTTCAACACAGGAGGCTGACTGCATTTAGTTTAATCATAATGAGTGATTCCTGGGGTTAGAAATGGGAGATATTGCTGATGGGGGACTTGAATATGCCAAATGTTAACTGGAGCAGCTTTGCTGCAGCCACATCCAAGAGTAGGGTCATTCTTGATGCCCTACAGGGGGCATGCCTCAGACAGCTAGTGCTGGAACCCACTCGGGAAGGAGCACTTTCAGACCTGGTAATCTCAAACGAGGACAGAGAAAGGATCTCAGATTTAGAAGTGGGTAGCCATCTGGGAACAAGTGACCACCAAACAGTGTGGTTCACGATAAACACAGCCGTAGAGTGAAGCCATACAAAAGTGAGAGTACTGGACATTAGGAGGACTGACTTTGGCAAAATGAGAGAATGCTTCAGAAAAGCACTAGCAAATGGGCAAGAAGGAGGGGGTGGAGGAACAATAGGGAAACAACAAAACTGCCATCACAGAGGCAACAAGCCTTTGTATGAAGCAAATAAATCAAAACAAAGGAAAAAAACACTATGGTTCTCAAAAGAGGTGGCGGGGAAAGTTAGGGAGAAAAAGATAGCATTCAGGAAGTATAAGAAAACACAGAAGGAGCAGGACAGAGAACTGTACCAGTTAAAGCAGAAGGAAGTGGGAAGGCAGTCAGAATAGCAAAGGCCCAAACCGAGGAAAAGATAGCCAACTCGGTTAAGAGGGGAATACAACCTTTATAGGTACATTAGGGAGCGAAGAAAAGACCAAGGGAGGGATAGTGAGGCTCAATAAAGGGAGGTGGGTGGGCAGAGGCTGACAGTGAAAAGCAAGGATACTGAGCGAATACTTCTGCTCAGTATTCACAAAAGAGGAGGGAGGTACCTACTCCAATCAATAGAAGCACTCTGGATGGGGGGGTCGATGCCAGTCCATTCACAGTAGAAAGGGTTCTGAACGAATTCCTAAAACTGAAGGTGGACAAAGCAATGGGACCTGATGGGATTCACCTCAGAATTCTAAAAGAACTATGAGGAGAACTAGTGACACCACAGACTACCCTCTTTAACAGATCATGGGAGGATGGTGTGGTGGTGCCTGAGGACTGGAGGAAAGCAGATGCGATTCCCCTTCACAAAAGTGGGAGCAAAGCAGAGGCAGGAAACTACAGACTTGTTAGTTTGACCTCAGTGGTAGGGAAAATGATGGAATCACTTCTGAGAGAAAGAACTGTTGAGTACCTGGAGGTCAGCGGGGCACAGGACCAAAGACAGCACGAATTCACAGCGGGAAGGTCATGTCAGATGAATTTCATAGATTTATTTGACTGGGTGACCAAAGTAGCAGACCAGGGAGGGGCTGTGGACATGGCCTACCTAGACTTTAGCAAGGCATTTGACACAGTCCCACACAAAAGATTAATAAACAAGTCAGCCATTCTGGGAGTGGGTCTCAGGGTGATAGGCTGGGTAAAAAACTGGCTGGACAACAGGACATAGAGGATAATAGTAAAAACGGAGTCCACTCCGAAGAAAGGGGGGTTACTAGTGGGGTACAGCAGGGTTCAGTACTAGGACCAGTCCTTTTTAATGTCTTTATAAGTGACATTACAGAGGGACTGGAAGGAAAAGTATGCCTCTTTACAGATGACACAAAGATCTGTAACAGGGTTGATACACAAGGGGGTGGTGGAAAGGATGAAAAGGGACTTGGCAAGGTTGGAGGAATGGTCAAAAGTATAGCAGCTTAGATTCAATGCAAAGAAGTGCAAAGTAATGCACCTGGGAAACAAAAACACAGGGGAAGAGTACACAATGGGGTGGGTGGGGGGTACTAACAACAAAAAAAAATGGAAAGGGACCTGGGAGCAGGGACAGCGCTAGATAGGGCAGAAAGGGAAAAAGTTGCAGCTTGCCCACAAATGACCCACTTTCCACATGACAATGGGTCCAAAGTGGTGCACCTGTATAACAATAGCTAAAAGATGGAAAAGTACACAATAGAAAAGTATTTTCACTTGAAAAATTTAAACTTCTGTACTGGTGAAATGTGTACTTGTGATTAGGGTTTGACCCAGCTGTTTCTTATTTTGACCCCATTTTTTCCACCAGTGGGTCTAATTTGACTCATGTTTTAAATCCCCTAGTGCTGTCACTGCCTGGGAGTAGTCATATCAGAGGCCTAAAGGTAAGAAAGCAACGTGAGAGGCAGCAAGGAGTGCTGGGGGGATACTGGGATGTATAGGGAGAGGCATCACCAGTAGAAACAGGAAGTTGTCATCCCTCTGAACAGTTGGTGAGACCCCATCTGGAATACTGCATGCAGTTCTGGAGACCCCATCTCAGCAAGGATATAAACAGGATGGAAGACGTCCAGAGGAGGGCAATTAAAATGGTGCAGGGTCTGCACCAGAAGCCATACGAAGAGAGACTAAATGAGCTTAATATGTATACCCTCAAGGAAAGGGGGAGGGGGGGACATGATAGAAACTTTTAAATACCTCAAGGGAATCAACAAAGTTCAAGAGGATAGCATCTTTCAGAAAAAGAGATGTGCACGAACAAGGGGGCACAATTTGAAGATAGAGGGGAGACAGCTCAGGAGCAACATGAGGAAGTATTTTGTCATGGAGAGGGTGGTGGATGCATGGAATGGCCTTCCTGAGAAGGTCTTGGGGTCAAAAACAGTGGGGGAATTCAAGAATGCATGGGACAGACATAAGGCAATTCTGGTGGGGATTAGGAAGAAGTAGGCTGTTGGTTAACTAGGATCTGCAGCTTATCCAATAGGTAGGGAAATGGGCAGACTGGGTGGGCCAAGCGGTCCTTATCTGCCGTCAAAATCTATGTTTCTATGACAATAATTTATCACTGTAAAAAAACAATATTATGATTATCATGTAGCACAGTACACCAAATATATCATGATAAAGCACCTTAACTGCCATCCTTGTGGCACAGTGCTGAGTTACTGCCCACCATGCCAACGACCTGGGCTGGGACCGGATTCGAGTCACACAAGTGTTGGCTGTGGGGGAGACGATCAAGTGGCCCACGGATTGTTCTCCTCTCCTCTCCTCTCCTCTCCTGGGGAAGAGGGTCTGGCCACTCCACTCCCAGACCACCAAGTGGAGGCTTAGTGGTTGTGTGGTGGAGGAACAAGGAACGGGAGCTCCTGCCAGACATGTGGCGCATGCGTGCCTCCACAAGCACACACACCTCCGTCCTTACATGGCATGCAGCTTGGAAAGAACAGGGTGGAAAAGCTGCCTGAGCAGTGCGATGGCTTGCTCCACCACAAGCCCGATGCTTACCAACCAGGTACCTCCTTCAGTATCTGAATAACACACGGGGGAGAGGGCCGGCCACCCATCTGACCCTACCAAAAGAGGCAATTTGTGGGGGACCTTAGGAGAATAGGTAAGTCCTTGGGATGGCAGGGTGAAAGGGCTGGGCGGACCAAAGCTGGATATGAGTCAGTCAGGAGACTGGGGATAAAGAACTTTAATGAAAAATAAAAAAAAAAAATTAAAAAATAAGGCATCTCAACTTGCGTGTCCATATACAGCTGTAACCATGATTCCCAATTTCATACCTTCCTCCAATCAGATTCTTACTATTTTTACTTAAATCAGAAATGCTGCAGATTATCACAATACTCGATATACTGTATTTTACTTTTTGTACATAAATAATGGGATACTCAAACTTTGACACAGTGACATCCCAAGGGTTGAACTTTACATATCCTATCAGACGTAAAACAAAACTTTTATGGAAATGTAAACTGATGTTCCTGTACTTCATCAGTGGGGTCACTAATGTTGGTGGGACACATACTGCCCCACCCCAAATCTCCTGTGTAACCTTTGCTCCCAAATCTTTCTGCTGCTGCAGCCTGGTAATTGAGTCTAAAGCCCCAGTAAGCAAAAGTACATAGACTCCACAGACTACTATCTGGTTAAGGAAGCAGTACCTTTTCCTCGACTGAAATTACTCTATCAAGTATGGGCCCATACAACATGTCTGGAGCATTGCCTGAAGAGGAAAAAAAAAGGTACCTAACCCCTATTTGAAATAAATGTCACCAAGCAAGGCTACACACACCCTGAATTTGGGTGTAGTTGCAATAGGGTAGTGAGCAGGCAAACTGGATGCTGGGGTTCACAGGGAGAGGGACCACCAGCAGGAAAAGGGAGGTGCTGCTGCCACTGTATAGATCACTGGTTTGGAGGACTGTGTGCACTTTTGAAGTTCACATCTGAAGAAGATCGGGGCAGGGCAGAGGTAATACAACGAAGGGTAACCAAGATGATCCAGGTACACAGGAAAGGACATACAAGGAGAGATTAGAATATCAGAATATGTACAAACTTTAACCGAGAAGGGAAAGTGGGGATATGAGTGAAACTTACAAAATATCTCCATGAGTTTAAAGGAGAACCATGGGTAACTGGAAGCCCTGACTGATGCACAGATCGGGGCTTCAGTACCCCAATTCTCCCTGCTGGCACAATATCAAATAAATACTATTCCTACCGTAGTGCTCGTAAGATGTCAAGTCCCCTCCGCTCCAGCGGCATATTGTAAGTGCCATGGTGCGGCTGAGTACCCGCACCCCGAGATCTCGCTCATTATAACGTGAGATGACGCACTGTTGCCACAGCCTATCATGTGCCCCTATGTATGGAGTTTTAATAAACTCCGTTTCTGCCGTGCCTAGCTTTATTTTTACATAATTTGACTATATGCCATATGTATGCCACAATGTTTGTCAAACTTTCGATGTTGGCTTAACACTTTTTTTTTCTTAGCATCCTGCTATTAACGGGAATTATAAATTAGGCTTTAGACATCATGGTCTGCGATTGTCCGAAAGGTTTCATATGTAGCAGTGTCATATGAAATTTTTCACGGTATGATAATCATGATAATTTTTTTTCAAGGTTTTCATATTATTGTGCTATTATGGTGTCTAGTTTGGTTTTGTAGGGGGGACCCTCTACACCTTAAAGTTTAGGTGGAAAACAGGGTAGTAGGCAGGGAAAATGATTTTTTTATATTTTATCACAACATAGTATAACTAGTCAAGAAAAACGGTTATTAGGATATAGGGAAAAAAAGACACAATAACAGTATAGTTAGTGAAAATGATCATGGTTATCATGACACATGAATGGTTATCGTGACATCACTAATCACAGGTCCGTGCACTGTTCCCACACATACAACCAGCTGTGAAATTAAATTGCATGTTATTACGTCCTCCAGACCACTGTTAAGGTTGTAAGAGATGTCTCATGTGCATTCTTATGAGTAAGAGAATCGCAAATGAGGGTGAGCAGTCCTGATACCCTAAGAAAGTATGTCAGGCAACTTTTACAACCATAACAGTGATTTTGGAGGACATATTTCTACATTATTGATCAAGGATGACCAATAATGTACTCAATCCTCCATCCACGGACGTGTCCATTTCTGGGGCACCTGCACAAGCGTACGAGACGGTCTCTCTAGCACAGGGAAAGGGAGTGCTCAGATTGGTCAAGAGCACTTCTTCGATCTATAGTACAATGTATTTTAGCACTTGCAAACAGTAATAGTCAAAGAGTTCAGGAGAAATCTATGGTAACAATGTACTTATATTATAAAAATGTAAACAAAACAACTAAATCATTGCCACGTGAATAAAGTAAGCAATAATCCACAGCAGGGTGTGCCAAAAGACAGATCTCATTGTATGCCCCAGGTGGGTTGCAAAGCACAGCCAAGTGCTTTCAACTACTTGAGAAGTACATCAAGATATGACACGCTGCACACCCTGTAGTGGGTTATGGCACTACAACATTTAGACAGAAACATGTCTGAAAGAGCCCTTTTAAAATTTAACTGAGGCCAGCTGTGTGGTAAGACAAATCTTTGCACTGTCAAATGATGTGGTTCAGCCAAGCACCTTCTTCCTTTTCTCACTGCCATTTTCTAGTTCAAACTCAGTTTTGAAACTAATTAACAACAACAAAAAAAAATGTTCTATTTTGGCCCCTTCTGTGTTTGCAATGCGAGGAATCAACGCACTCCTGGATGGCTCAAGGCACTCGGGGGTGTCACGTACCTCACAACAATCCCCGGGGCATGCATCAATGCCCCTCAATGCTTACCCTGGAATGGCTTGCTGCTTACTAAATTTAAACTATGGACAAACTGGTTATTGTATGCTGGAGAGCTGTACAGTATAAAACTAACCTTCTGTAGCAGATCTGATTGGCATGGCTTCTATTTACCTTTGGAACACACAGATTCCTTTCACATTTCCTTTGGTGGCATAGCTATATATTGTGTTTAGTTACTGGCATTTAGCTGTGATATAGTTGGGAGCGGTGTTATTACCGCAGTTGTACACCACTGAAGCTAAACACATTTCTCTTCTGACAGAGAACACCGGACATTTGGTACACACTCAAAGAGGCAGCCTACTATGTGAGAGATGGTGTGCAAGAAAAGCAGTATGTAGGATCCTTAAAAATTATTCTAGGAGTAAGCAAATATACACATTTTTTGGTCTCCGTGTGTGTATACCAATAGGTCAAAATTAAGTTTTGCAGCCACTGGCCAACAGAGCTAGTGACTGGGAAATCCAATAGCCCTATAGACCTTTCTACTGGCCCAGCTGTGGTACTTGCTCAAACATTACCTTCTCCAGTACAAGCCCACAAGGCTACTTAAATATTTTTTGTTTCACTAGCCCAATACAAAATCTAGCAGCATCTGGCAAATGAGCCTGTGCCAATTTTGACCCCTGACCTCTCTTCCATTTGGGCAGGTCAAGCAGAGAAAAGCAACAAAGCACTTAACACATGTTAGGGTGACAGCTGTCACTTTAATAGCACATAGCAGTGGCACAGAAATGCATGCACAGACAGCAGAGGAGAATTAAAATGCCAGAAGGAAGTGCCGTTTGCCAGGTAAAGGGTTCCTGTACATGTCTACATTGACTGCGTTTGCACAGCATATATTCATCCCCGGTTAGGAAATTGGCAGGGGCATTATGAAAGTAATGTCCCTTCCACTTCAAATGAATGAATTACTATGTATGTATGTTGCAACAAGCTAAAGACACCAGAGATTGTTTTACTTCAATCTGTTATTCAAGGCTCAAATATGCACTACCAAAAAGAGGCTCAATTTAACCCTCCACTTCTAAATTTGAATCAGTCTTGAAGCACTTGGTACTGTTTCCCACATAAAAAAAAAAAAGAAAGGGTGGGGATGTAGGCAGAATATCAGAGACCCAATGCATGCTTTCGCAATACTGCATGTTCTGTAATTGCTTTCTATTCTTTTTATGAGCAACTGTGTTGTTTTTCTCCCTTAGAATCCTCTTCTGTTCATTTTTCTCCTGCACCTTAACTTGACAGCACCGGAAATCAGGGTTCTGTTTTGTAAAATGCTTGGAAAAACGATAGTTTTAAAACAGTCATGGGGGCTCAAAGCATGGAAGACCTTGCACTAGCACTTGAGGGGGAACCTGTAAGGTGTCAAAGGTCTTCCAAGTGCCTTCATGCTACCTCCCCCAACACACACACACACACACACACACACTACTAAAGATGGAAAGCTTTCATTACACAGATGTTAGCTATGAAGCACAACTGCTTTTTTTGTGCTGCAGAATATTTAAAAATGAAACCGAGGATGTCGGGAGTTGTTCTGCTGTGAAACAAGGATTCTTTGTGTACTCTTGGAACTTCAGTAATATTCCTGGTATACTTTATTTTGTTAGCTGCATGTGTACTCGAAATGGGCAAAAAACGTTTACTCTCCAACTTCTTGTACCCTTCGCCCTAGTCTCCCTATCCACCCTGGCCTCTGTTCTCCCATGTCCATCCCCACCCTTATGCCCAGGACTCCTTCTGTACCCTCCATCCCTGATCCCTGCCCAACTCTCTCCCTTGCTCTTTTGTCCTCTCACAACTTCTTGCACCTATCACTTGCCCCCTCAGTCGGACTACTTCCTCGTCAGTAGTAGTAGTAGTAATGAATTTCTCCTTACCTCCTTCCTTCCTGCACTCTCAGCCATCTTGGGAAGCTGACAGCAATCGTATAAGTTCTTACCGATACTATTTTTCGTTTCTCCCTCAGTATGATTTGGTTCCTGTATGCTTCACTATTGCCTTTCTTTTCACTGGCCCTGAACGTATTTCCTACCAATTATTGTTACCTTACGGCATGTCACCGCTGCTTACCCGGGCACCGTATTCCGATCATTTTATTATTGTTTTTACTGACCATATATGCACTTTTTTCTACCAATTATTGTACCTGTGTGCTATGACATCATATTTATTGTACACTGTTGTTTAATGTTGTCCTTACAGGTCCTTCTTGAAAATGAAGTGTGCTCAATGAAGTCTTCCTGCCAATAAACTTAAAAAATGGTTTATGTCTTCAA
Source organism: Neoceratodus forsteri (assembly GCA_016271365.2). Classification (NCBI taxonomy): domain Eukaryota; kingdom Metazoa; phylum Chordata; order Ceratodontiformes; family Ceratodontidae; genus Neoceratodus; species Neoceratodus forsteri. The sequence continues at coordinate 1,423,822,944 of CM028129.1, forward strand.
ACCATCCCAGACCAATAATAATCTGACCACTTTCTGCCCTGTACTCAGTCAGTTACCAGGCATAAGCATATATAGCAAATTCCTTCACTTGTCTGTAAGTATTCATTTTATTTCACAATGTCTGGCCAGGAAAGACACACTAAGCCGAGACTTGTTTCCAAGCATGTCCTGGGAGCACATGGAAGTTAAGTGACTTGCTAATGTCCGCACAGCATGCGAGGGGTGGCTGTGGGATTCAAACCCAGTTCTCCACGTTTGCAGCTCAGTGTTGTTAACCACTTCATTATACTGCCTCTCTACGCTACACAGAACCCATACTTTAAATCAGGAGTATCACCATACACTTAATGTTCCCTGTTGTCCATTTGCCACTTAGACAATTACTGGGCCCAATTCAAATTTTCCGGCTCACTGTCCGACCTCCACTCCTACACAGCGCTTAGAAACTCTTGCACAATGTCTGTTTGTACCGTCAAATCCCTCTACTTCAAGGCCAACCTACAGCACAATCTCAAATGCCATGCCAAGTTCTGGGAGGTGATCCACTCCCTCTTTGATCCCCCAACCCAGTCTGCTCCCCCAGTCCTCCTGGTAAATGGCTCACCAGTCTCTGATCCTTCCTCTGTTGCTGCTCAATTGAATGAGTTTTTTTTCACAACATGTGCTCTTCCCTCTTCATCCTCTCCTAGCTCCTCTCGCCTCCCTCTGTGTCCATTCTTCTCTCCGTCCACCCCCTCCCAGGGGTTGCACTTCCCTCCAAATACCACTTGCCCTCCCTTCACTCAACCAATCCAAATTTAGCATCGATAGCCCAGACTCTAAACTGCTCCATCTCTCTCAGCCCCTGACATCACCTCCTCCCTCACTCACCTTCTTGACCTGTCCTTGACCCTATGCACTGTCCCTCAGGCTTGGAAGCTGTCCAAAGTTCTCCCACTTCATAAAGCGGAGGATCCCTCCTCCCCTGGTAATTTCCATCTTAGCTCCCTCCTCCCTTCCCTTGCAAAGTTGCAAGAGAAACTGATCTCCCCAGCTCTCTGACCTCCTGCACTCCTCCAACTTTCTCCACCCCCCACTTCCAGTCTGTTTTTTGGAAGTACCATTCTACTGTCCCCAGCTACGTGTTACCGACTCCATTCTCTCTGTGGGATGGATCAGAGGCCATCCCGGCTTCCATTTTCATCAATCTGGCCAAAGTCTTCAATTCGGTGGCCCACCCGATCCTCCCAAGCCGTGTTTACATGGCAGCAGCGCTACTCTTTTTCGACTGCAGCAGTGTGGTCCCAAGCACCAGCAAGTGGCAAACTGCCTGTCCACACATGGCCCCTCTCTGCACCGCTACAGTTTGAGCTGGTGAGAGGCCATGCATCAGAGGGCCGGATTGTCACTCACCACTGCAAGGAGAAAGTGGATGTGTTGCGACGGCACAGACAGTCCACACAGCAGTTTAATCCGCTGCAAGTCACTCACTCCGGTCAGCATCCTCAGCTTGAGAGGGAACGTGGGACTGGCTTAATGGGCGGCTTACTGCTATCGGGTACATGGCCACATGGTCACATTTGCACTGGAGCAACCCGTGTGATCAGGTTATTCCAGTGCAAATGAGACCATGTAAACAGGGCTCTAGACAAGCTGAGTTCTGCTGGCCTCTCGGCCCCTCTACTGAATGGTCGTTCCTACCTCTCAGGCTGTCAGCAGTCCAAACAGGTCAGTGGCAGCCTATGCCCTCCACTCCCAATCCAGGCTAGGGTCCCACAGGGCTCCATCCTAAGCCCCATCCTCTTCTCCGCCTCCTGGGTCTGTGTGGGTGGCTGTTTGTCTGTGTCTGCAGATTAGTTACTGTGGATTTACATGTTTTTCTGCTTGGAATAACTATGCCATTCTAACATCTGTGAGTTTTCTGGACTGAATTTCTGCAAAATATCACCACCAGGTATCTGCATTTCCATTTTAAAATCAACTTTTTGGAATCCATCCCAAGCAAAAATAAGTCAAGCAACTAAGTCTGACAAACTCGGTGATTTTGGGTCCTGCTCTGAATCCACATTTCTATCTGACCTGCTCCTCAAGGAACTACATGTGGGCTACTCAACAACCTCTTTGAAGAACAAAGGAAACATACAGACAAAAGGATTTCACATCCTGCATATGCTTAGGCACAGTTCATCACCTTCAGGAATTTTAACACATTCTGGGATTCTGGACCTCAGCAGTTCATTTCTTCTGGCTTTGACTTAACACCAGGAATCAGCACTTTCCTTTGTAATCAACTTTAAATGTACTTGTTTCTAAGGGCTATCCAAGAACCATTTTGAAGAACAAAGAAAACGCACAGACAAGGTTTACACATATTGCATATTCCCAGGCCACAGTTCATCACCTCAGGCATTTAATGCACTCTGCGACTCTGGACCTCAGCAGTTCACCATTTCCTCTGGATTTGACTTTTTTCCTTTCCGTTTAGTGCTTTCTCCTTGGGTAAGAGACAAGGAGGCTAAATTTGACGCTTCAGTGGTGGCAGCCTGTGGGTTACCAGTCCGCTTCATTTAGTGCCTTTTCCTTGGCTTAAGGGAGCTGTGACTGTGGCAGTCCACACCGCAGGAGAACCGGTGGCTGCATCAACAGCAGGAGGCGGTGTTCGGTGCCGCGGATTGGAAAGGCTGCATCTGCAGTGCCAACGGGGACTTCGGCCGCATCAGCGGCTGGGAAGAGGCAGCTCCTCTACCACGAGCAAATCAGGAGAGAAGATGCGGACGTTTGAATTGAGCGGCTGGGCTTAAAAGCTGAGAGCCCAGCCGCACTGAGGATCTGCCTAAGGGAGCTGTGATTGCTTGCTTAATTTTTTCTCCCTCCCATCCACCCCGCATCACCTCCATTATTAAAAAAGCACACTGGGCACCACCCGTCAGAGGCTGGACAAATCAGAAGGAGCCAGGGGGCTGAGCAAAACAGATCAAGGGGAGTGGCTGCTGGTGAAGGAAGCAACCAAAGGCTGCACTAGGTTTACTCTGCACAGTAGGGGACATTTAAAGTGGCAGCGAACTGGAACTTGTATAATTTAGAAAACTTGGTTTTAGCCAGCCCAGTGGCGCAGAGGGTTGAGGTGCTGGGCGCCACACCTCGCGCTATGCCAGTGATCTGGGTTTAGAACAACCTCGGGTCATAGGCATGGGAGGGTGGGAGCAGGACCAAGCGTTGGCTCTCCTCTCCCGGGTAAGGGGTGGGGTTGCCCGCCCGTAGTCCCACCATCACCGAATGACGGTTCGGTGCTGGTGCAAGTGGTTAACAGTGTGACTGGAAGGGAGGAGCACTCTGAACGGCATGCGCGTGCATGCCTCCACATGCACGTGCTGTGTCACGGACGTGTGGGTGTAGAGGTCAGGAGAAAACCCATAAAAACCCAGAAATTACATATATAAAAAAAAAAAAAAAAGAAGAAAACCTGGTTTATGCTTAATCTATGGTTTGGGGGGCATTTCACTGCCAGTGAACGTAGTAGGGGGGCTATAGTTGGGGACGGAATCTTGCATGACAATTGTGGACTCTGCGTATATCTATGGTATATTATAGCTATTTCATATTATCTTATCTGTTTGATTATTAGTTTATGTTACTGTGGAGACACAACTGGCGCTCAGGATAAGAAGTAGCTGTGACGGTGGGGATGGGTTAAGACAGAGGAGTGATGGGTGGAGCGGTCGCGTAGGTGGTGCGAGGGGGGTAGGGATGGGTGGCAGAACTAGTAGGTTGACGGGACAGAGTGGCAGGATGGAGAGAAGGAGCGTGGTGCATGGGTGGAGGGGGGACAGAATAGTAGGATGCAACGGATGTGGGGCAGCCATGTTCATGAACATGCTGTCGAGGTTGGGATGCTACTTGGTATGAGTCAGACTACAAAAATTAGAAGCTGAGGTGAGCATTCTAAGGAAAGAACTCGCATGGTGGTGAAAGGACATGGGTTCAAGGGAGAGGATTCACACCTACAATGGCAGCAGGGGGTTGGGGGAATCTTCTAGGGGCTGCGGGATGGGAAATCAGGACAAGGGGGGGGTCAAAGGGCTGAGGGTCCAAGTTGGGAGGGTGAGATGAAAACTGGCTGGCAGACACTAGAAGCTACTGGTAGGGGGACTCCACAGACAAGAAAATGGAAGGGCACCTCACCGGCTAAGGGAAGCGGAGTGCATGTTGCAGAGGATTTCATGATTTTCAATAGGTACTGACCACTAGTGGGCATCACAGAAGACAGGGCCCCGGAAGAAGCAAGGGGCACAGAAGGTAGCAGCCTGAAGGAGGCCTTGGATGGCAAAGAGGAGGGGAAAAGGTGTAAGATTACTAAAACTGGCACTGGCAAGGGGGGAAACAGAGTTAGTGTGGGAGACAAGGATGCTAAAAAAGCAAAGAACAAAGGAGGGGGAGAGGACAGTGGGATGAAAGATCAGGTGACCGAGGAAGAGTTGAGGGGTAGGGAAGGAGAGCTAAGGAAGAAGGAGGGCAAAGAGGGAAGAGAAAGGGAGCATGGAGGAACACAGGAGACTCAAGGTAGCGCTGGCCTTGAGGAGCATACCATGATGGAGACCAATGAGACTACGTGCCCATCGAGGGCATCCACTGACAGGGAGTTGATCGAAAAGGGGAATCATGGGGATAAAAGGGGGAAGGGCAGGCATGAGAGCGAGGAAAGCACCAGCCATTAGGATGAGAGAAGGAGCAGTCGAGGAAATTGGGACCAGAGGACAGGAAGAAGAGTCAGGTAGGGTGAATTGGGGGGGAGGGGTGCGGGAAGTAAAAACAGGACCAGTAACTCTGAGGAGAGGGTCTGTAATGCAGACCAATCGGGGGAGACAGGGGTAAAGTCCTGATTATAGAGAACTCTATCATTAAAGGAATCAAGTGGGGTGGAAAAAATAGTGCAGTCTGGGTGGCATGCTTGCCGCGTATAACAGCATTAGAAGTGATGCACCATATCCCCTCATGGGGTCGGCAACAGGACCAAAAAAAAAATCACACTTGCTTTTCCACCAAGGGACGAACGACTTGGCGGGGAGCAGTCTGATGGAAGTGCAGGCAAGATTTAAGGCTCTTGCAAGGTCTTGCGGCAGCCTGTGCTTCCGATCCATAGCCTTTTCAGAAGTGTTACCAGTGCTGAGAGCAAGCACAGATAGGAAGCTAAGGATCAAAGAGTTTAATGAGTGGTTAGCCAGATGGTGTGGACAGATGGGGTACGGGCTAGTAGGGGGCTGGGGGGCCACGTGGGAGGAAGAGAACCTCTTCACCCCAGACAGACTGCAACTAAACAGGGAAGGTGCAGCTGTACTGAAGTGTAGATTGGGGTACATAGAAAAACATATCATTTAACGGGGGTAGGATTAAAGCCACTCCGGACAGCGAAAGAACTGGAAGGCTTTAAGCCTCCCCCCAGGACAAGAGTGACATATTGGGTTCTGACACTTTGAGTGGGGGACTTTGATGGGAGGGTCTGGTAGCAAACGCTAAGAGTCTAGCAAACAAGATGGTGGACTTAGAGGCTATCATACAGGATGAGGGACTGGACTTCATTGCAGTTACTGAGATGTAATGGATGGAATATCACACATGGGAGACAACAATCCCTGGGTTTAGATGGTTTAGGAAGGACAGGGGAAACAGGAAAGGGGGAGGGGTGGCTCTATACATCAGAGAAGATATCAGGGCTACGAAGGGACAGGGGTGACTGAACTCCTATGGGTCACGCTCTGCAAAGGGACAGGGGAATCCCTAAGGCTGGGGTGGTATACAGACCACCTTCGCAGGGAGAGGAAGAGGACAGGCAAATGGTGCAAGCAATAGAAAGGATGGCCCTCAAAGGAGAAACACTGCTGGTGGGGTATCTAAACCTCCCAGATGTGGACTGGTCCATCCCAGAGGCCACCTTGGCAAGGAGCAGGGGATTTCTGGAGATGCTGCAGGGAGCATTCCTGCAGCAATTGGTCAAGGACCCAACAAGGGGCAACAATTTGCTGGATGTGGTCCTAACAAATAGGGAGTGTGTGGAGGAGGTGGAGGTGGGAGAGGCACTGGACAACAGTGACCACAATACGGTTATGGTTTAGGGTTAGAGCAGGGAGGGAAGTAAGACGCACAACAACAGTGGTTTTGGACTTCAAGAGAGCAAACTTTGACAGGATGAGACAGCTACGGAGGGAGAAAATGATAGGTACAGAGGGGATAGATGATGTGGGGAACAATGGGTCTTTATAAAGAACTGGGTACAGAAAGCAACGGACGTGTGCATAAGGCTGGTAAGGAAGGGCACAAGAAGGAGACCACTTTGGTTCACAAAGGGAGGTGGCGAGGGTGGTAGGGGACAGGAGGAGGGCCTTCAGGAAATATAAGCGAATGCAGAAAGAACAGGGCAGGGAAGCCTATAGGGAGAGGAGGAGACTAGTAGGGAAGGAAATAAGTAGGGCCAAGGTGGAGGTCGAGGAGAGAAACGTGCCAAAAGAGGAGACAAAAATGTTTTTTAGATATGTGGGGGACAGGAGGAAGGCTAAGCAGGGGATTGCAAGGCTGAGGGGAGAGGGTGGAATTCAAACTGAAGAAGACAGCAAAAAAGCAGAAGAACTAAACAAGTACTTTTGCTCAGTCTTCATGATGGAGGGGGAGGGCAGGGGGGCCAGAGCTCAGGGGGAGGGAGAGATGTGGCAGAGGGATTTGATTCAAGTCCATTCGATGTCGAGAGGGTTAGGGTGGAAATAGGCAGGCTGCAGGTGGATAAGGCCATGGGGCCGGACAGTCTACACCCTAGGCTGATCCAGGAGTTGGGGGGAAGAACTGACTGCCCCATTGACGAGGCTGTTCAACCAGTCTCTGGATTCAGGAAGAGTGCCAGAGGACTGTAGGAGGGCAAACGTGGTGCCACTGCATAAGGGGGGGCAGCAGGGAGTTGAAAGAGAACTACAAACCAGTCAGCCTCACCTTAGTGGTGGGTGTGACACGTTGGCAGCCAGTTCCGAGTGCACTATGCTTTTTTGTAATATAAAAATGTGTTATGGACTGTCTCTTATTAGAGATGCTGAGACAGCATGTGAGATGACACACACACACACACACACACACAGGTTTTAGATACAAGGTGTTACCTGGAAGGCCAGGAGCTAATTACAGACTAGAACAGGCCTTAATCAAGGATCTCCTGTTTATCTAAGTTAAATATAGCTTTAACTGCTAAGAGGGAAATCAGTATCCATTTTATGACGTTTCAAGGAGGAAACCAGGTTATGGCACACTGGTGTGAAATCATAAATGCTTTGATGTCTGTGTGAGAGAGGATACTGCCCATAGATAAAAGGAAATTTACAGACTTGATTGGGGAAGTCACATGTGGAAGGGAGTTTCTGCTGATGTAACCTTAATTAACTTACCTTCTAATATGATAAAACATCCTGGGTGTATGATTTTTTAATAAACAGAGGAGGAGCTAGGTGACCTCACGCAAAGGGGTTGGCAAAGACAGTTTTTTAAACAGTATTCTGTTTTCCTTCAGAGACACACTTCTATCTACACTCTGAGAAAAACATCTTTGAGCACTTTAATCAGGTATTTAGAGAGAGAGAGAGAGAGACAAATCTAAGTACTGTAGTAGGAATTGCACTGTTAAAACCTTGTTCTTTTAAAAGATTGTATGGTCTTGTGATATATGGTTCTGCATTTTATGTTTTACACATTTTTATCTATTATAGTAAAACTCTATTTTTAGAGCCTACTTGGTCTGTCTTTGAATTTCTTTCTTTGACAAGTGAAGTATATATGGTTAAAAGTAACACTATGCATAAATGTGAATGGTGATACCAAACTGGAAAAAGGTAAGAGTAATCGGAGGTCTTTTATTAGAGTTTTTAAGGGTTCATTTTTGTACACCTGGTTAGGTGCCCGGAGGCAAAGATATCTGGCCCCCCGAAGACAGAATTATCCGAGCCTGTGTACTGGGTACGCTAGCAAGAGGTTCACAGTTTGAATCCCTCCAGAACTTGAGAACAAAGGTTGATTCGAACCCACAAAACAGACAGGAGGGTTACCCTGTTTCTGTTAACTGTTCACAAGACTGCGCTCGGAGGTTGGCACTTTGGGAGTAGAGGGATGACCTGCTGAGTGGGTTTGTGAAAGTGGGGACGGTCATGGAGGCACTCATTTAGGAGAGAGTGATAGGATACTTAGAGGACAATGGTCTCCTAGATGACAGACAGCATGGATTTACAAAGGGTAGGTCATGCTAGACAAACCTAACTGAATTCTTTGACTGGGTGATACAGGTTATCGACCGGGGGGGGGGGACAGTGGACGTGGCCTATCTGGATTTCAGCAAGGCCTTTAACATCGCTCCCCACGGAAGGCTAGTGAGCAAGTTGAAAAGCGCAGGGGTGGGTAATAAAATAACCAGGTGGGTAGAAAACTGGTTGGCAGGTAGAAGTTAGCGAGTGGTGGTTAATGGGGCTTACTCGGGGACAGGGCGGGTGATGAGCGGGGTACCCCAGGGGTCAGTACTGGGTCCCCTCCTTTTCAACATCTACATTAGGGACACAGCAGAAGGACTGAGATGGTGGGTGGGTCTTTTTGCAGACAATACAAAGATCTGCAATCGGGTGGACTCAGCGGGGGGGTGGAGGACATGAGACAGGACTTGAGGACTTTAGAAGGATGGGCGGAGATTTGGCAGGTAAAGTTCAATGTCAAAAAGTGTGCAGTGATGCACCTGGGGCACAACAACCTGAAAGTAAGACACAGGCGGGGGGGGGGGGACATTAGGGTTACAGAGCAGGAGAAGGATTTAAGAGTGATAGTATCTAGTAACCTCAAGGTGAGCAACCAATGCAGCAGGGCAGTGGGAAAAGCAAATGGGGTGCTGGCGTGTCTTGGCAGGGGCATCACTGGCAGGCGAAGCAAGGTACTACTACTCCCTTACAAAGCCATGGTGAGGCCACACCTGGAGTATGGAGTCCAATTCTGGAGGCCACATCTGCATAAGGACAAAAACAGGCTGGAGGGGGTTCAGAGGAGGGCGACTAAGATGGTGCAGGGCATGCAGGGTAAACCATGCGAGCAGAGAGGCAGGGGACTGGAGCTGTACTCCATGTAAACTAAAAGGGAAAGAGGAGACATGATTGAAACGTTCAAATATGTCAAGGGGATCAACAAGGTAAAGACAGGGAGTCTGTTTCATAGGAAGGACAGTGCAGTAACTAGAGGACATAGTCTGAGACTACAGGGGGAGCGATTCAGGGACGACGTGAGAGCACAGTTCTTCACAGAGAGGGTGGTAGAGGCATGGAACAGGCTTCCAGAGGCCGTGGTGGAGGCCAGAACAGTGGCGGAGTTTAAGATGGCATGGGACAGACACAAGGTGCTGTGTGGCAACGGGAAAGAGGTGGGAAGGACAGACTAAATGGGCTGGATGGTCTTTTTCTGCCAACAAGAAGATTCTATGATTCTCCATTTTCAACAGCCTCACCTCCGACTGCGTCAACTCGCATATTCACATGAATGCAGATGAGACAGTTCTCTACACTTCAGGCCCATCAACTGAGGCTGGGGAAGTCTCACTCTAGCAAGACTTTCACAATGTCCTGTGCTGGTTTCTGGCAAACCAATTCTGGGTCAACACCAAGAAAACAGAGTCTGAAATATTTGTATCCAGCCAGAAACTGGCTAGGCCCCTTTCCTTCACCACTATGGATGGTTCCCCCACTTCATTCCTTCAAGAATCTTGGTGTGTGGCTTGACAGCAGGCTTGATTTCTCTGCCCACACTGATGCCTTCCTTGCCAAGCTCTACCCCAAGCTTGGTGGCCTGTACCACAATAAAGACCACCTGTTGCTGCATGTCCGCCATGAGCTTGTTACCAAAATAGTTCTCCCAGTCTTTTTTTTTTTTTTCAACTTTATTGTTTTAGCAACATAACATATAGTCATTCATTGCAAGCAACGGACATTACAATACGAAGGAAAAAAAAAAATTCATAATACAATGAGGGCGCCACTCCTCTTAAAACACACATAATAACCATCCTATGCTTTAAGATATGTCTGTGAGGGGATAAACGTAAGAAAAATCCATTATAAAATACAAAATAAACTGCGAAATGAGACCAGGAGCTGCATGGTGGTTTGCATATTAGATGTGAAGTAAATATTCCAGAAATCCCTACCTACTAGACAGGAGGTAGTCACCTATCATGCTTATACTCCAATTAAAGCACACTAAGTGCAGACATGAATATGTCTGAGCAGCTAAAAGCATCCTTTTTTTTATTTACATTTTTTGGTGTGCTGGGCCCCAGGTCCCCCCCCCCAGTCCCCTTACTCGGGCATGTGCGTGTGGAGGCACGTGCATGCGCAACATCCAGACACCCTCCCAACTTGCGCCCCTCTCGCCTGCGCAGCCACTGGACCTCCACCGGTGGCAGCAGAAGTACTGAGGCGGCCACCACCGGGAGAGAGAGCTTCCGTTAGGCTGCCGATCAGCCTCCCACCTCCCTCCCCTGCGCCCGGCGACCGAGGTTGTTCCGAACCTGGGTGGCCGCGTGCTGCAATAGGCAGAGCGCCTCAGCCCTCTGCGCCACCAGGCCAGCTAACAGCATCCTATTCTAATAATGCTGCTAAACTAGGATTCCAATAATGCTGAGTGTATCAAAATAGTGTACTGCTCTTACCTACATATGATATTCAAATCAGAGTTGCTCATACATGAACCGGGGGGGGCCCCCAACTTGTGTAAATCCAATAATAAAAGAATGCTGAGACAAACTGCATCCTATAGTTAAACATTAACAGTGAAACTACTGCATACCAAGAGTTGGAATCCCCTGGTGCCCTAGAGGTGATCTTAAAGATACTAGTGCAGAGTTTATATTAAAAAAAAAAAAAAAAAACCTATCTTACCTGGGGCCAGTTACATTATCCACCAATTAAGTAATCACTGTGCAGTCTCTTCAGAAATCAGGTGGCTTCATCCTTAGAGGACTGCTTTCGGGAGCCGTGGCATGAGATGTTGAAGGAGCATACTTCTGGCTCCATTTTAAGGCATGGGCAGGATCTGTAAATAGATAAACCTTCCCTTGATGAGCAATTCGCAGTCAGGCCGGAAGGACCATTGCATTTGGAACATGGGCTTCACGCAGCATGGCCCTGGACACCATCAAACGTCTTTTTCTTTTGCCTCATGGCATAACTAATATTAGGAAACAATCCAACTTGCTGCCCATCCTGGAAAAGTGTTCCCTTCTGTTGCGCCAGAGCCATCAGGCAGTCTCAGGTTCCCACTCCACTGGTGATCACCACTATAGTGCTCAGGGTGTCCAGGTTGTCTGGACATCCCTGAGGTGTAACTCTTTAGGTCTTCTGTAACTACTGAACTTTGTGTTGCCTCCTCTCGTAGTTGTTGCACCAGCCACTCACGGAGAAACAGCAGGAGGTGATCCCCCTTACAACCCTCCAGCATCCCAAATATATATTCGTCACTCTAATTTGATTTTCGAGCATCTCTAAATGGGACTTCATATGTGTACTTTCTTTAACCATGGAGGAGGCTGCCCCATTGCTACATCGGACCGCTTTGTGGCTTCTGCGGTTGCCAATTAGATGGATTCCACAGTCGTTTCCAGAGTGGCAACTCGATTAGTAAGACCATCACATCTGACAGTCCAGCTACCGATTTAATTAACTTGTTAATCTTAGCCCCGATTGTTTGCAGGGTGTCGTCTCCCAATTCCACAGCAGTTTCTTCAAGGTGGCCCTGTGTTAACCACATGGTAGGTGCTGCAGATAGATTTTTGGACTTAGCTCCGGTACCAGGCTGCTAATCATTGCGGGGATTCCCTATTTGGTGCCTAGAAATATCAGATACAATCTGAAATAGCTTTTGAGCAGAAAAATATATTAACCTCAGCGTTTTAAAGGAAGAAATCCAAGGTCTTTCTGCAGAGCACTATCAATAAACGTCCATATTGCTCAGGCTCCACAGCACCCCCCTTCTAGTCTTTGACTTATGGTGATGTGGTGTACGGTACCGCTCCCTCCTCTTCCTTTGCCAGACTGGAAACCCTCTGTGATGCCTTCTGTTTTGCTACAAACCACCCCCTTGCACTCATTACTGCACACTCTCCATCCTCCCTCCCATCGTCTGCACCACTGTGCATCTTTCATCTTTAAATACTGCTGGTTTGAGGCACTGTCCTCATATTTATCCACTCTCATCTCTCCCATTCCACTTGCCTAGTACTCCCTTCTCTCCAGGGATCACAGCGCCTCCCCCTTCCCCCCACCACCCTCACTCCTCCACTGGGCAGTCAACCTGCTTCATCGCCTTCCCTCCCCTTCCCGCTGGAACTTCCTCCCTCTTCCATCTATCTACACTCCCCTTCACCTATGATCTCCCTACCTGACTTTCCCTTTGTTCCACTCCCCTCCCCAGTTCAGGCCCCCACTCCAGGGTCAGTCTTGCGTCTCCTAATTTCACTGCACTGATATGTTCAACCAGTTGTTATATTTTATCTCTGATGTTGAGAGGGGTCTTGTTCCATACATCCACTTTTGTTATTTTGCACTTTGGCCATGTTGCACTACAGTTTGCACCTTATCTGTATGGCATGCATCAATTGCTACTGTATTAATTTGATTGTTTCCCCACCCTCCTCCCCGGGTCACACCCAGAAATGAGCCTTGGCTCGGTGTGCCTTTCCCAGTTACCACTTTTGAATAAATACCAGATCTCCTAAGTGGCTAACAGACTTTCTAACCAGTTCACTATTTCAGTGAATATTTGAAGATAACGAATCTGCTGCATTATAAAATGGTACCTAATGAAAGCCGATTAGAATATAGGAAAACTTCCATTTAATACCCCACAAACTACAACCACTCCCTTAGATGATTATGGGGGCAGTATAGCGCAGTGGGTAACGGCTCCGAGCTACAGATCTGGAGACCTGGGTTTGAATCCCCCAGCCGCCTAGGTGCATACTGTGTGATCCTGAGCAAATCACTTAACTTCCTTGTGCTCCCAGGTCGCATCTGGAAACAAGCTTCGGCTTAGTGTACCACTCTTGGTTAAACAAACAATGTTCCCTTTCCCTATCTGCATTTTAGACATGTCCACGATACTGCACCCATATTTAAGGCATGCCCATGATAGTTTATCCACACGCAGTCCACAGAAAAAAGGGGCGCAACATCAACACCATCCACTTCAACTGCCAAAGAGCTTTCGGAATTCTGGTTTCAAAACTTCCAGACATTCATTTCACTGGAGTATACTCACAACGATCGGCTTCTGATGTTGATTAAATGTATCTGCCTTTGGCCTCGATGCCAGTTATTCCATATTACACAATAACCGAAAGGGTTTCCTGGACTAATGTTATCTCAGCACAACATCACTGCATCAAGGTCAGGCACACATGACCGCACCGAAATGTAAATGAATCACTCCATCCTGTCGCCCTCACTTCATCGCCCTCACTTCATCTGTCCATTCAGCCCGCTCACCCACCCACCAAATGTAATGTTCGTGAATAAAAAAAAGAAATACTCCAAAAGCCACAAATTCCAGAAACCCAAACCGGCTCTGCTTCCTGTAATCGTTTCCTGCTCTCCTTGGCAGTCTGCCTCGTAACACCGCAGTGCACAAAATTCAAAAAGAGAAACAAGCATATTTTATGTATTTTTTTTTTTTTTAAATGAAACTAATCTCTACACTTTGAAACAACTCCTCCAATGGCATGCAAGCCACAATCCCTTTCAGTTAAACAGCGATCGATGGCTTCAAAATTTGGCTCCTGAAATGGACATTTCTTCCAGTACACCGTATAACTAATTTTGCCAAACAGTACCAGGAGAAAAACTGAAACGTCAACATGGGGGAGAAAAGAGCGAGAATCACTAGCGAAGTATCACACAGTGCTAAGAGATGGGAACCTAGGTAGACCAGAGCATCAGCATAAAACTCATTCACAACTGCTCTACCTAGTGGACAAACAGTAAAAGGAACTTTTTTGTCACCAAATATGCTTCCACACTGAAAAATTGGGGGGGGGGGGAACTATTTCAAAACAGTACTTATTCAATTTTTTATTCTCCAAGTAAACAAGCTATTGTATAACAGCAATAATGCACTCCAGGGTGTGTGGCGTGCTGGGATAACATCACCCACCCGAGGCATGATGTTATCACAGTATGACACACACCCTGTTGTATATTATTATCCAATTATATGACAGGTATCTATTGTAAGCCAATCAGTAGAAAAAACTGCCACTTCATATCCTACAAGGTATAGCCACTCCCTTAGTCGATTATTCTCATTTAAGACACACCCCCAATAGTTTATCCACATCTAGTCACCCACACCATCCACTTCAACTACCACATAGCTTTTAAAATCCATGTTTCAAAACTCTTCATCCCAAAATAGTAAGAGCATTCAACTAACCTAAGTATACTTGGAATATTCAGCTTTTGCAGTTGAGTAAACACTTCAGCCTGAGGCGTTTAATCATTCACATCAGACGGTTATTCCCTCGAATACTCCAGCTCACTGAATGCCATCAATGACATATACCTGGCTAACTGTATGCATTCTCTTAATAGGGACTAGTACTGTCATTACTCAGTTAAAGGGCAACAGTCAGCACTTACAGCCCCACACCCAAGTGAGTGGCTGGTCTCAATTTGCACTTTGTGTAAGAATTCTCCCTCGCCTCACCCCCCACACACACACACACTTTTTACAGTTTACTTCAGTACAGTAGATCACATCTGGTTGATCCTGCGATTCCCACCTGGATATTCACTGTAACCACTAATCCCGCCCCCACCCACCCCAATGATGGCAGAGCAGAGCTGCAGCAGTGGGAGGGATGTCGCCAAAGGAGCACGTTAGAACTCTTATAAGCTCAGATCAGCTGTTTGCCTGTCCCACTGGTCTCCCGGGGCCAAGCACAGTCCTCTGTGACTGTAATTAGCCCCAGGAGGACCGTAGGACTTGCAAACAAAAGACAAGAGTTTATAAAAACTACCATTTACATCAGGCTGTTGAATCTTTCACTGCTGCAGCCCAGGTTGGTTGTCAACTGTACGGGATTCTGAGATTCCTGATTACAGCAAATGTCAAGGTTGAAGTCATCAGGATCAGCTGGAAACAATTTTATATACTGCAGTAAACAGCAAGTACAAAAAACAAAAGTCTGCACACATGCTGCAAACCGGGATTGACCCTTCAATTGGGTGGGGGTTCTTAGTGTTGACTGCTCCAGTTTAAGAATGTTTGTGTGGCTAAAATATCTCAGCATTTCTTTAGTTACCACAATTGGCAAAAAAATAAATAAATAATTTAAATGGGAAACACAGCATTACTGAGTTAAAAATTACGATTTTGCTGTCATGATGGCCAAGCAGCTACACACTGCATTGCCATGCCAATGACCTAGGTTTGGGAGTGACCTCAGGCACCACCCACATATGAAGTCAAGCTGGGGCAGCAGCTGCTGGGCAGTGCAACTCAGCTGAGAGGATTGGTGGCAGAGCTCCGGTACTATAGAGACCCCTGTGATCGGGCCAGGGAGCTTGTGCCATATGCGGATGTGTGCTGGGTTTGCACAAGGCGGACGTAGCACATGCCCATGCCAAGAACAGGAGGGAGGAACTTGAGGGAAGAAAACTGGGGACTGACCTCCCATCAGGGCGAAGGCTTCCAGTACACTTTAGTCCACTCCATGCACCCCTGCTACCCGTTAACTGGATCTGTAGCCACACACAAGTGGGAGGAATAGACCCCCCCAATCATGAAGGACAGCCCATGGGGGAAGTGTGGAAGTAGCAGATCAATGGTCTATGGCATTCGGTGGCTCCCTCGTTTTTCTGTGATTGATCGTTACGGCCTGAAGACAAGACTGAGTGTCCACAGGGGAAGGAAAAACCTCTATAAAAAAATGTGTAAGTTCTATTCAGTTTAATTACCTGCCATGCAAATGAATTGTGATGTTGCTCATGTTAATTCTACTTCCTTTCACTACCTAGAAAGACAAATTGTATAATTTTTTCTTTCCAATCAAAAATACAAAAAAAAAGGTACAACGTTCCAGACCATCTAGGACAGTAGACGCATATTTGCTTTCAGTGCAGGGAAAATGGGTTTGTGTCTACGCACTGGATTTTCACCTAGGGCCCACAGACAAGGTAAGGCACTGCATACGAACCGCTGGACTTAGGAGTTGTAAGTGGCAACAGCCAGTGCATAGCTGCCACACGATGACCCAGAGGGAGGTAGCTGTTCGGGCAGAATACATAATCCAGTGATGACACCTGCTGCTGGCAGTATTAGGTGCCGATATGGCGTCTGGAAGGCAACTTTCATCCAGTTGGACTTTGACAGTAAAAGAAATTCTACAGACCATATACTCTGAGCTGTGAGGGTATTAGGAAGGGGGAAAATGAGAAAAGGGAGCTCAAGTTATATGGATAGACACTTGTGTTGCAACATCGGTGGTTTAACAATATTGTGACACTGTCACTAATCCTATAGAGTGTAAATGGCAAAACCTGCAAACCACTAATAAAAGACACAATCGCTCCTCTCCCAGCAATCCACATACCAAAACCAACAAATGGAAAACTACTTAAAACTCAGCTTGTAATTGCACCTCACGGTTAGAGCTCCCTGTGTATGGAATCCAACCAGTTCAAAAAGCTGGCTGTGCACAGCTGAAAAGCTGTGGTGCTTGTTCTGAAGATGCTGTTGTGCACGTTCTGTAATCTGTGCACTGACTTTCCCTCTCATGCCAAATGCTGCTGCATTCCTGCTCCCACTCTCACTTTAATTCACTCACTCCACCCCAACTGTGCACACACCACTACGATCCCATACAAACACCGTATACTATAAAAAATAAAAATATGGGTGACCATATACAACTCACCCTGTGTTTCCATCTCAGAGTTGGGATAACAGCATAAACCTCTCAAGCTGTGCTCTCGAGGTCCATATGCTGTTATCTCCACCCTTCAATGGAAACAGGTGACCCATACATTATTCCTTATATGCCGCGTGAACCCCTCAAAGGGCTCAGCATCACTTCATATGGTTCATCTGCTGTCCTCTTAGCCACAGTTTATCTGCTTTAGTGACGAGAAGTGAAAGTTTAGCACATCTTCAAGCCTGGGCGCAGGTCAAATTGTGGTTGCCAACATGCAGTCTTGTGTTTTGATATTTTGACACCCACCACTGATTGCTCCCGAGGGTTGATTTTCAGATAGCTGAAAGTTGAGCACATGCAGCAAGTAAAGGTGCGTAACAGGGATCCCAATGCCCTACTGCAAGTGCTGCATCACGCACACTTTTTTTGTGTACAGGGTGCCTTTTTGTGACACCTTTCCCACGTCACAGCACCTTGTAGATGTTTTTCTGCACGCATCCTATGCCTAGCATGACCCAGCACGGTGTGGTGCAAAACAGAAAAGTGGCTTAAATTCTCCACACTGGTGCATTGTTATAGGGCCAGGTCCCTATGTCGGTCCCAGCACTCTGAACATTGTGCCTCATGTCTTTTTCTGCATGGACATTTTTGGCTTAAGACCTGTGTTCTTAAAATTACAATTCATATCTCAGGTCTGAAGAAAAACTATAGTAATAGTTTATTGCTTAGCATTTTACAGAACAGAACCAAACTGTTCAGCTGGCAAAAGCAGACACTCACCTGGAAGGAGAATTGGTTCCAGCTTTGTGTTCAGGGGTTCTGGACTGAGATCTTCAGGCTATAAATACATTCAATAATACGTTAGTCCTCAATAAAAAAAATCCACCTTTTGCACAGTGTTGCTAAAATAGGTATCTGTTAAGCTACTGCACTGTCTTCGCCCATTTCATGTGACAGTACGTTACTGTGCATCGTATCAATGTTTATGTCAATGCTGTTGTGCCATCACACCAATGCGATGGCCTCAAGGCCCACCTAGCCTGTTTTGTTTTGTTTGTTTTCGTAGGTAATGCTTTTTCTCCCCTGGCCCCGAGCAGTCTCCGAACACCAGCCACCCCAGCCCTGCCTCCCCAATTTTCCACCAAGTATTACAATTGTACAAAGGCAGCATGGTCTGAGTGCACCTCAGGTGCAAGGCCTGCGGGTGGCTGGAAGTCAGCGTCTGCCCAGTAACCCATTTTTCCCCCAGTCTTTCTCCCTTTGCCAGAGAAGGAGTGAGTGTGCAATACCACCCAGGCATCCCAACGCACAATACCATATGCTGGTCGTCAGCAGCTGTCACTCAATCCCATTCCTTTATCCTGACAGTCCCTGGCTGCCATACCCCTAGTAAACGCTAAGGGCCAGGATAACACCGGGCACTTTAACCCTTCGGGAGAGGAGAGCAGTCCTCCAGATGCTCTATCCTCTCCCACCCCGGCTAACCCCAGCAATCCAGGTCCATACCAAATCCAAATCCGGGTCACTGGCATGGCGACAAGTGAGGTGCAGCGCCTCAATCCTCTGTGCACTGGGCTAGCTGCCATTCTATCTCTTAATCTCCACAAGAGATCGAGCCACGAAAGTCTTGATCCCAAGCTTGTACATCTCTATGCTCCTGCCATCGCCTTCCCTAGTACCCTCCTCCTAAACCTCTTCTCCTTAGCTTCTGTCCCTGATACTTGAAAACTGGTAACTGTCATCCCCTTGTCCAAAGGGGGCAAACCCTCCTCTACTGGTAACTACCATCCGTCTAAGCTCCTCCCTCCAAACCCTGGCTAAGCCCCAGAAGCACCTTGTGCTCCCCCTTCCCCCATCCTCAAGTCTTTCTCCTCCTCCTTCACTCCTCTCCAGTCTGGCTTCAGAAGTCTCACTCCACCACCACCTCTCTCCTAAGGCCCAGTGACTGTCCTATCCAACAAGGACCAGGGTCAGGTCACCTCCGTCATCTCTGCTAACTTGGCCAAAGTCTTCAACAATGTTGCTACCCCCTTCTCCTGGACAAGCTTAAGGCAGTGAGGCTGTCTACCTCATCAGTCAGTTGGTTCCACTCCTACCTTGAGGGTAGGTCTCAAGCTGTCCCGACTGCGCGCGTGCGCCACACACACACACACACACACACACACACACACACACACTCTCTCTCTCTCTCTCTCACTCTGTCTGCTGAGGCATGCCCCAAGGGTCCATCTTTGGCTCAAGTCTCTTCTCTATTTTCCTGAATGACCTCCCACTGCCTGCTCCTCTGTATCCATCCATTTGTACATTGATGATATGGTGCTCTTTGCCACTGGCTCCTCTGCCCCGACCTCGCTGCACGTCTCCAATTAGACTTCTTCCAACATCCAGTGCTGGTTCCTGACTAATCAGCTGTCCCTCAATACCAAGAAAACAGTCTCTATGACCTTTGGCACCAGGCAGATGCTTACCAGGTTCACCCCCTTCCCTGCTTCCACACCTCTGATGGTGCAGTGATTAAGGATGTCTCCTCCTTTAAGTACCTTGGGGTCTGGTTGGACAGTCACCTCAATTTCTCGGTGCATGTGGATGCCACCCACGAAAAATTCCACCCTAAACTTGGTATGCTCTACAGGAATAAAGTGAACATCCCACTTCCTTCCTGCCAAGAGATCTTCTATAAGATAATCCTCCCCATCTTCCACTATGGTGACACCATTTACAGTGTTGCTTCCAAGTCCACCCTTGCAAGACTGACCCCCTCCTTCATGTTTTCTGCTGTTTTGTCCTGAACTGTCCCCTTTGCACCCACCACTACTCCCAGAACCACCCACCTCCTCCCCCCCTTCCCTTGATGCCAGGCACTTCACTCACTGAACTTCGTTCATCTCCAAATTCTGGCATGGCTTGGCTCCATTCCCTTACACCTTGCCTCCTATCATTCCTCTACCTCTACTTGCTCACTTTGCAATGCTGACACTCAATTCCCTTTCTCTTCCTCCTAGAAAATCTACTGCAGATCCAGCTGTCCTTTCTTGTCATTTCCCTAAAATCTGGTCCTCTCTTCACCTGTCCATCCACTCTGCCTATTCACCCTACTCCCTGAGGTCTCTCTTCCATGACTTCACAAGACATTCCTGCAACCGCTCTTTACCCTGTGTCATAACAGGGTTCCCCACGATCTGAAAATATAGGGTGGTGGCGGTGGCAATCAGGTCAAAGGGTGCCATATTCTCTGGACCTCCAGCATGCACTGTACATATGCATAAGTGGATTTTAAGTAAGATACAGTGCGCTGGTATCAAAACAGGGGTAACAGTGCAACAAAAGATGGCAGTAGAAGACAATTGTGGAGGAATTTATTAAAAAAATAAATAAATAAGAGTAATGGGTACAAGCATAGGGTGGTGGTAAAAAAAAAAAAAAAAATACAGAGAGAAGGCCCATCACACTAAAATTATAATCATAAAATCATAAATAAAGCTGCCACGCACCAACTTCCAGCCATGCCTTTCCCTAGGTCACTTTGCACTAACTGCCCCCCCCTTTACCCTCCCTCCCCAGTTTCCAGTTTTGTTCATTTCTACTGCACATCTGCAGATTTACTTTTACCTTATGCACCTTGCTGTACTGTACTACTCTCCACCATATCATTGTTTTTCACCTTATTATACGTCTGATTTCCTCATTCCCTCCACCCCCCCCCAGGAAACATCTGGAAACAAGCTGTTAGCAGCTTAGTATGTATTTCCTGGTAAAGCTTTTAAAATACATTATTAAATACTGCAAAGAAACAAAACTGTACTGACAATGCTACAATGCGAGAGCCTAACCAAAAAGGCATACTGCTATCCTCCTCAGAAACCAATCAATCTTGTGTAGGATTAACACAGCAATGACTCTGCAGCTATCTGGAGAATGCCCCTTGTCAGAGAATCACCTGACAGTGGTGAGAGCTAAAGATCAGTCTGAACCAGTATTTAGATGGCAATTATTTTATGCTATCAGATGTTTTTTTAAGACCTGTAGCTGAATGCAATTTTCTCTGTCAGGCTGTTTTCTCGTCAGAACTGTTAAAAAGCTTAGGGGACAAAATGATTATGTACGTATAAACTGCTGAACTTAAACCAACCAGCTCATTCAAGGTAATAAAATATTTCTAATGATTTTCTAGTGGTTAGATGAGCATTATTTGGGGATCATATGTTAAAAACCTTGGATTTTCAACCAATGTCTTTGGCGCAAATTGTATGTGAATGGTACTTTACGTCTTGTGAGCTTCTGACAGCAAAAGCTTATATCTTAACAGATCCCCAACCAAGGGTGTAGAAAGCATACACAATGTAAGTCAAGGTGTACACATTTATTCTGAGGGCAACCTTTTTACCCTACCACAAGGGTAACTTTTGCTTCACCTTCTAATGTTTTGATTTTTGTGCTCTATGTAAGCACACCACTTTGTAAATGCATAAAACTGTCTGCTGCTTTCACTTTTACCCACACTTTACACAGCATTATAGAATACAAAAGTAACACAGTGCCGTGTAAGTAACGCGGGGCGCAGCAACAAACATGGTTATGTATATAACTGGGGACATCAAACAGGGTTATTGGGAGCAACAAACAGGGTCATAGTGTGCAAATATATTTTTTCATAGCTACACCCCCACACACACACATAGCTCAGAACGATTGCATATTCAATCAGCACACATGGAGCAGAAAGAAGAGTTGATATCGGGAACAAATGAACTGTTTAATTTTCAAGACTACTACATTTTACTTCACAAATATTTGCTGAATTTAAAATAACAAGCATGTAGTACCTGCGGAGAACAGAGGTAGGATTTAAAGGTAGGCTTTGCTGGCTTCGGAGAGAACATTTTTTCCAAGCTAAGGAGCTTTGCAAAGACAGTGCAGAATTTGTCCTTTACGTTAAAACTGGGCTCAGAATGCAACGCTGGAAATCCTTCCGTTCACGTTAATGAAAACAGCCTGTCTTCCAGATAACACCCACTCAGGGACGGGTTGTTATTACTCAGAAACAGCCGAGTTGCTGGGGACCGAATACGCAAAGGAGGGGGGAGAGGAGTCCAGCCCAGGCAGTCGCAGAAGCAAAGTTCTGTCTTATTGTCACGTCCTCCTCCTGAGGCCCTTGCGGGCTCCACTACGAACGATAAGGAATTCCGAGTCGCTCGCCTGATCTCTTTTCAGACCCCTGCATCATTCCTGAATGAGTCTTTCAATAAGTTTGCAGCGCCTGACAAGTTTATGTCTCTGCGTCTGCGGCCATGTTAGACCGTCAATGGATCGCAATCCTACGGCAGCATAGAGGATCCAAATCACGTCGCCTCGCAATCCAGGCGGGGAGAACACAAGGGGGAGTGGGAGGGAGTGGCACAACCACGCTTAGACAGTCGCTGGGCATTGTAACTGACACTTACATGATAATTAAAAAAAATGCTCACAATGCATGATATGTAGAAAGATAAAGGTATTGTTTTGGTGCTAGCTAAATGAAACTTAAAACAAAACATATCGCCCAACACCTTATACCCAAAAGAAAACACCTTATGCAGCAATAAAGATACAGGACAGAGACATCAGATGACCATTATTTTATTGTTGCTGCTCATCATCACGGTAAGACCAGCATATCTAAATATAAGCACATAAAAATGAATTACAGGTGAACAGCCGTAACGCAACATACAGGGGTTCAGCCATACCGCAACATACAAATGCAGCTTGCCTACTAAAATAGAGAAAATGACTTTTAATGAAATAATAACTAGAAAATAAGAGTATCGTTTGGCACAACAGCATGCTGGCGTTTTTTCTGTCCAACTTTGGGACCTGTCACTTCATGAAATGTGTACCTGCTATCCTGTTTATGATGAGTTGTATGACAATTACTCCATAATTGAAGGTTACATACATCTGATGTATTTGTACCCATATGTATGCACTCTTCTTTTATTCAAACAATAACATTGTTTAACTTCAAAAACTGTCCAGTTGCCAAATATGTTAATTAGTTTTTCTTTTACTCCATATTTTAGATAAGAAACTGGTGGAACCATTCATTAAATACTGTAGAACACAAGGGCCAAAGCGCCCAGCTGGTTCAGTTCTGGGGTTGCCCAGGCAGTAAGGGAAAAGAGGTTCGGCTATAGAAAATTCAGAGACCAAGAGAGAGGTGTGTAACCCCTTCCCTGGCGCGGTGGTCTGGAAAGAGAAGAAGGGCTACTACCCCTGCCTTGTCAGCTCGGACCAGCTCAAACAAGGTTGAGGGGCCTGGGATAGGATTCTGATGGAAAGAAGGGGGTCTTTCCCAAAGGTTAGGTAAATAGCAGGGTCCCTCAACCCAGAGTTAAATATAAAGTGGGTCAGATGTTGTTTTAGCAGCACAACCCTCTGGGATGTTGTAGCTACCCACCTCCCCTTACAGTCATCCCCCACACGTGGCATACCTGAAACCGAAAATCCCATTTTCATAACATTTGCAATTAAAGACTCCAACTAATAATATGCTCACGAGTCAGGTATTGTTCCAAAACAATAAAACATCATTTATTTACATGGGGGAGGACTAGGAAAAGTAAATTTGAATGGAGTTAACACATTGGAATAAATTTTTTGCATGTTTGAAAACATTCACCTTTCAGGTAACACATTTTAGTGCCCACCTCCCACCAGCATTTCCCTTCAATCATCACAGGTGTTAACCATATTACCCACTCCTAAACTGGTACTAGTATAACCCCACGAGGCCTATCTGGGAACCCAGGTTCTAGTTGCAGGCCAGTGTGATGCAGCTGGTTGGCCGGCAGTTGGTGCACTTTAAAATCAGATTAATAACCGCAAAGGCCATGCATTTGCTTAAATGGCTTTTTAACTTTTGCTTAAAAACTTTCCACACTGTGGGGCATACACTTGCAATCATAACTATCTACAGTTCTCTGTGAGTAGGACAATCCCTGCATTTAGTCACGGTGCTGCAGACAAACTCTGGTGGCATTGAATCTGTAGCTCTGGGGTGGATGGAACTTGCAGAAACCTGAAGACTTGAAAAGCTTGAGACATGACGCAGGCAGCTTGGAACACAGGCATGAAGCAGGTATTTTGCAGCTTGGGTTGCATAAGATCAAGGATGTTGGTCTTCACCTGTCAAGCTTTTCCAAACTTCACCGCAATGTCCTTTGTAAACAGTGTTCACTTGACAGGCCTGTATCTTCTTCTCTCCGATGGTACCCAGGGTAGGAGGGGTGACAGGTAGCTTTAGTCACCCTGCAGGTTTCACTCAATACTGTAGTCTCTCATTGCTTTACAGTCACTTGTTACTTCAGTTTAAAAGAAATCTGTCGTCACCTCATGTGACTGGAAAGGCATTTTCGACCACCTACCAGCATGGCAGCTGTGGCCCTTTGAATTCAGCACACAGTCTCCGAGTTCTGTTCTAGAGTCACTTCATGTGACAGGAAAGGCATTTTCGACCACCTATCAGCATGGCAGCTGTGGCCCTTTACTTATAACACATACAGTCTCTGGCTAACAGAAGACACTTTTTCTTTTCAACCACCTACCAGCATGGCAGCTGTGGTCCTTTACTTTTAACACATACAGTCTGGCTAACAGAAGACACTTTTTCTCTTCTTTTATCACTGTGTAGATGCTGACTAACATGAAGAACAACTCACCAATCAGGTGCAGCTTCAGATACAGTTTCCATCACACTGGAAATTCAGTCAGGCTCCTTTGGGCATTCAGCAGCCATGCAGGCACCCAAAAGACCTTCACGATCTCACAGACCTCACAGGCATCCAGGCAATTCCTCTCTTCCTTCAGGGAACCCCAGCCGATAACCTTGGCTCTGTTTTAGACGTTCTCAGACCTCGCAGGCATCTGGGCAATTCCTCTTCCTTCAGGAACCCCAGCCGATAACCTTGATTCTGCTTCAGACACACCTTTGTGCTGGAAAACACTTTCTTTCCTATCAGTGGGAGACATGCAGGCACCTCTTGGGCTTTGTGGGTTGTGCAAACCCCAGGCAGTCCTTTTGTTTCACTCAGGAGCACAGAACAACTATCAGGCAGCTTCCCTGCCTCAGGCAATTAAATTTCTTTCTTTGAACTGGAGCACCTTCCAAGCATTGGAACTCATACTCCACTGCCATTCTTAGACATTTCTATTTCTTTTGCCCCCACAGGATCAGGGAGCAAGGGGCAGGAGCTCCCCTCCCTGAAGAGGGGGCTCCGGTCAACACACTGACTGAATTCAAACTCTAACGTCTGTGACGAATAGCCAATCTGCTTGTTATTATTTGTATTATATTTGTGATAAAAATATGTGTTTCTTTGAATTTCTGCTTGGGAAGTATGGCAGTCAGCACAAGGTAGCTTGTTGTTCCCCAGGGGTACTGTGAGCGGTTGCTCAAGATTGCTCATGATATCTCCATGTGTGGACATCTGGGAATCACATGCACTATGCAGCGATTGACCCAAAATTTCAATTGACACAGCTTCACCCAGCAGGTGAAGGAATATTACAGGTCTTGTCACCGGTGCCAAGAAATAGGGAAGTAAAACCCAAGCCGCCCTAATTCTCTTGCCCATAGTGGAGGAGCCATTCCAGAGGGTAGGAATGGATATTGTGGGGCCTTTGCATACCCCAGCTCCTCCGGGAAGAGGTTTATCCTAACGGTGGTGGATTATGCCACCCATTACCCAGAGGCAGTCGCCCTATCCTCACTGAGGACAGACAAAGTGGCAGATGCCTTGCTAGGGATATTCTCCTGTGTCGGGTTCCCACAGGAGGTTATCACTGAACGAGGGGGTTCCTTCATGTCGGACCTGATGAAATCTTTGTGGGAGAAGTATGCGGTGGTGCAGAGACACATGACACCTTATCACCCACAAGCCAATGGGCTTGTGGAAAGATTTAATGGTACCCTTAAAGCGATGCTGCAAGTGTTTTCTGAACAGTGTGGGAGGGACTGGGAGAAATACCTTCCCCACCTGTTGTTCGCATACAGGGAGGTGCCCCAAGAGTTGACAGGGTTTTCCCACTTCAAGCTTTTATATGGACGCAGGTTGCTTGGGCCCCTAGACTTGATCTGGGAGGAATGGGAAGGCAAGCATGCCACCCAGGGAGCTCCCATAGTGGATTATGTCCTTAAGTTTAGGGAAA
The DNA here is from genome assembly GCA_016271365.2 of Neoceratodus forsteri. NCBI lineage: Eukaryota > Metazoa > Chordata > Ceratodontiformes > Ceratodontidae > Neoceratodus > Neoceratodus forsteri. The sequence goes on from CM028129.1 coordinate 1,423,849,072, forward strand.
AGCTGAAGGAGCTTATGGGAACAGCCCAGACCAACCTGGCAGCTGCCCAGCAAAAGCAAAAGGTATGATACGATTGCAGAGCCAGAGCTCACTCATACTCTGTGGGTCAGAAGGTCATGGTCCTAATCCCTGTCCGGAAAGATAAGCTGCAGGCCAAGTTGGCAAGACCGTACGAAGTAGTCAGACAGGTGAATGACATAAATTATATTATAGAACTGCCTGACAGGAGACATACCCAAAGGATGTACCATGTCAACATAATGAAGCCATATGCAAATGGCATACATGGTCTTGGCAGTGTGTAGTCCTGGGGAGGGGATGAACAAGGAAGACCCCCTTCTGGACTTGCTGGAAGAAAGCAAGTGGGAGTCCTCTGTGGAGGCAATCAAAATGTCGCCCCAGTTGACCCCGGACCAGATCCGGGAAGAAAGGGAGGTTTTAGCAGACTTTGCCCTATTGTTTAATACCAAGCCTGGACTAACCCCCTTAGTGACGCACAATGTAGAGACGGGGATGCAAACGCCCATACGGCGGACATCATATCGGGTGTCAGAGGACGTCCAAAAGGGCATTAGGAGGGAGGTGGAGGAAATGCTGGATTTAGGGGTAATCCAGAAATCCCAAAGCCCCCGGGCCTCACCCTTAGTCCTTGTTCCCAAGCCAGATGGCTCTACTCATTTTTGCATGGACTATCGTGGACTCAACGCAGTCACGAAGTTGGACATCCACCCAATGCCATGGACGGATGAACTACTGGACAAGTTGGGAGGGGCAACATACCTTACCACTACTGACCTGACAAAAGGGTACTGGCAGGTGGAGTTAACTGCCAGAGCTAAGGACAGGTCGGCCTTCATCACTGCAATATGGTTATCTGAGTTTAAAGTAATGCCTTTCGGAATTAAGAACACCCTTGCCACCTTCCAAAGGTTGGTGAACCAGGTGTTAAATGGTACTGAACAGTACGCTGTGGTGTACCTGAACAATATTGCCATCTTCAGTGCCAGCTGGAAGGAACACTTGTCCCACCTTAGGGAAGTGCTAGGCAGGATACAGAGGGTCAGGCTCACTGTAAAAGCTGAAAAGTGCCAGGTGACCATGGCTGAGGTGGCATACCTTGGGCATGTAGTAGATTGGGGACAGCTCTGTCCTAATCAAGCAAAAATTGAGGCAATCGAGGCATAGCCCAGACCTGAAACACAGAAACGGGTTCAGAGTTTTCTAGGGACCGCAGGATATTATAGAAAATTTTTATCAAACTACAGTGCCCTGGCAGCTCCCCTGTCTGGTCTGCTAAAGAAAAGAATGCCTAAAAAGGTAATCTGGGAACCAGCCTGTGAACAAGCCTTTACATGGCTAAAGGAGGCACTGTGTGGCGCTCCTGTATTAGCCAGTCCAGACAACAGTAAACCATTTGTAGTCCAGACAGATGCCTCAGATGTGGGTTTCAGGGCAGTACTTAGCCAGACTTCTAACCAAGGGAAAGATCACCCAATAGTGTACCTCAGTAAGAAGTTACTTCCCAGGGAGCAGACTTATTCTACTGTGGAGAAAGAATGCCTTGCAATGGTGTGGGCACTAAAGAAATTAGAGGTGCAAACAGATCACAATCCCCTGGTTTGGCTGGCACAAATGAGTAAAACAAATGGTAGGCTTTTAAGATGGAGCCTTGCCTTGCAGGGTTATAACATGACTGTCACTCAGAGGGCAGGGCAGCAAACGCAAACACAGATGGGCTATTGCATCAGTTAGAGCAGTGTACTGAATTTGGGAAACTCATCCTATGCCTAGGAATAGATCCCCCCAAATTCAGTCTAGGAGGGAGGACTGTGACAAATAGCCAATCTGCTTGCTATTATTTTTATTATATTTTTGATATAAATATATATTTTTTTGAATTTCTACTTGGGAAGTATGGCAGTCAGCACACGGCATCGTGGGACTTTGGATTTTCAAAAATAAGTGCTGTTCTCCCTCTGAGTGGAAAATCTAATTAAGAGCTTTCTTTAGATACCAGGTTGTAACAGATAGTAAAACACCCATTTATTGTAAATATAGGAAACTGGCCATAAACAGGCTGCATTTTGTGGCCTGTTAAGAGGAAACAACTTCTGACAGATACCTGTGAGAATCTTCACCACTAAGAGAAATAGCTCAGGAATGTCTGCTGAAGATCAAAGGGGTAATTTTGACCTGCCATAAAGCAGGCTCACTAATTAAGAAAAAAATATGTATTTTTTTTTCTGGGTGGGATGCTTATCAATATGAAGATGCATGAGACTAATTTGGTTTACAGGAAATCAAATCAAATCAATCAAATCAAATCAAATCAAATCAAAAATCTTTATTTATTCAGGCGAGCATCATTGAGCATAGCTCATTTACAAGATGGACCTGATTGGTCATAACAATATAAAGGTACAATTTTACACAAATACAAGATACAGATTGAATATAAAAAAACAAAGACATTATAAATGAACAGATGCAAGAATATTCACATATATACAAAGCATTGAGCCAAAGAACTGGGTTATAATAAAAAGGAAAAAAAAATAAAACAGTACTGAAAGATTAAAGCGAAGGTGATGGGATTTTGGGAAAAAGGTCTAGTAAGAGATAAGTGGGTGAAAGCTAGAAAACAAATTAAGGGGGAAGTGCAGAAAAAGGGGGTATGATAGGACTAGGCCTTGTGGAAACAGTTGCATGGCTCTGGAAAGAGACTAGTGTATAGCTTTTGAAGGATGCTATTGGAATGAGGGTATTCAACTTCAAGATCTTTTGAAGAGAGTTCCAGATAAGTGCTAGAGAGTAGCTGATTGCAGCCCTCCCATACCGGGTATAGGTAATAGGTATCTTTAGCATGATGAGTCTATTATTCCTTAGGGCATATGGTCTGGATATGACCTGGGTAAAACAATCTGAAATGTAGGATGGTAATTTGTTTGTTAGAGCTTTGTAGATCCATAAAGCAGCATTTTTGTTTCTTCTATGATGTAGGGATGTCCAGCCGACTGCAGTATAGAGAGAGCAATGGTGGGTGCTGAAAGGAAGGTCTGTAATGAATCTAAGAGCTCTATGATACAAGGTATCCAATTTGTTTAAGTGGAAAGGGAGCAGTGACCATATAGGAAATCAGCATAATCAATGAGGATAGGAATGATGCCAGGATTAATCTTCTTAGAATCTCTGGTTAGATAATGTTTGATTCTATAAAATAGGCCAAGTCTCTGTCTGAGCTTCTTCAGGAGCTCTTCAATGTGCTAGTGTAGTCAAGTCTATTGTCAATCCAAACCCCAAGATATTTAAATTTATCCACATATTCCAGACTTTCACCAAGGATGGTAGATAATTGGGAAGGGTGTTTGGTGAGAGTGGAAGAAGCTCTTGGAGAGAAGAACATGGCTTTTGTTTTCTTGGCATTTAATAGGAGTTTCTTTTCTAGTAATTTGTGCTGCAGCAGAGAACTCAGATTGTAAAAATTCACAGGCTTTTGTTGGTGTAGGATTACTGACATATAGGACAGTATCATCTGCAAAAGGTGAATATTAGATTTGTAATTGATTGAGTCAATGTTATTGATGTAAATGGCAAAGGATAGGGCCCAAGATGGAACCTTGGTACACCTCTTAGGAGTGTTTTGAGGTAGATAGGTCACCTTCATTTTTACCTGCTGTAGTCTACGGAGGGTAGCATCTGAACCATTGAAGAGAGTTGGGTCGAGGCCTATGGAATGCAGAGAGGAGATTAGTAGTTCATGGTCCACAGTATCAGGCTTTGCTTAAATCCAGAAATACAGCACAGATATTATTCTTTTGTCTAATTCAGTCTGCCAATCATTAGTAACTTTTGCTAAGGCAGAGATGGTGCTGATGCATGGATCTAAACCCAGATTGAGCTGGGTTAAGGAGATTATTGGTATCAAGGTAGGCACTTAATTGGATGTTCACTAATTTTTCAAGCATTTTGGACAATACTGGTAAGATGGATATGGGCCTATAGTTGTTGAGGTCCATGGGGTCACCTGCCTTGAGTAGGGGAAACACTTGAGCTGTCTTCCATATTGAAGGAATAGATCCAGTGGCTAGGGACAAATTGAAAAGGTGAGTTAGGAGGGCTGCTAAGGCGTGCAGTGCAACTTTTAGAAAATAGGGGTCCAGAGAGTCTGCACCTGCGCTTTTAGTTGTATCCAAATGGAGTAGTAGGTCTTCTACTTGTTTTAATAGTATTGGCTTAAAGGAAAATGTGGAAGCAGCCTTTTGTCCCTCAGTAGACTGGAAGTTTAATTGTGACCGCATTAGATTTGCTGGAAGGAGCCGAATGCTAGGCCGGCTGTAGTGAAATGATTATTAAGGCATTCAAGATTTCTTGCTTGTCAGTGATATCCACATTATTTAGGTGCACTTTGGGTGGTAAGACAGGGGTAGAATCTTGTCCTAAGATCCCTTTATGGTCCCCAGAATCTGGAAGGGTTATGATAGGAGGCATCCAGTTCAGCTGTGTAGAAGGCAGCCTTGGCATTTCTCACTTTTTTTGTGCAGGAGTTTCTGGCTTTTCTGAATTGAAGCCAATCATTTGGATCCTTGGTCTTTCTTGCCCCTTTCCAGAGCTTATCTCTAGCAAGCAATGTGGATTTAAGGTCAGCAGAGAACCAGCGACAAGATTTGAGCTTGGTTCTGACACTGGAGAGAGGTGCATGTATATTGAAGGCACTTGTGATAATATCATTTAAGATCTGTAGAGCTATCTCTACTGAAGCTGTGAGATAGAAATCTTGCCAGCGTGTGGTGTGACACAGATCATGGAGATATCCTATGATATTAAGGTTCTTTTTAGACCTTCTTGGGAGAAATTTTGCTGGGTTGGATGGCTTGAATGATGATCTTATACCAGCTATGGGACAGTGATCGCTTATATCACTGAATAGCACTCCAGCGTGAGAATACAGATGAGGCTTATTAACCAACATAATGTCCAGAAGTGTGCTGTTACTTTTGTTTTTTGGGTTAATCCTTGTTGGTTCTTTAATTAATTGAGTGAATCCATGAGTGTCACAAAAGGATACTAGGGGTGCGGATGCATTGGCTAGCCAATTTAAATTCAGGTCGCCTAAAATAATGGTGTCTTCTGGGCCTAATTTAATTATAGTGCCCAGGTGGGATAGGAGTTTTAGGCCTGCTGAGGGGGGCCTATAGCAGCCAATCAATTGAAAAGATGACATATTGGGGAGAGATATTTTAAGGGATAAGCATTCGAATTCCTTCGGCTGTGATGTAATATTGAGGCAGGATGCAGAGATATTTGCTTTAACATAAATGGCCACTCCACCGCCCCTGGATGGACGATCAGATCTGAAGAGCTGATAGTTGGGAAGATTTATTTCTCTGTCATTTGTTGCAGATTTAAGCCATGTTTTGGAGATTACCAGAAAGTCAGGTAAGGTGTGTGCAACCCAGGCCTGTATTAGTGAGAACTTTTTTAGGAGGCTGCAGACGTTGATATGAAGAAAACTTAGGCCTTTCATGATGGCTAACTCAGCTGGGGAGATAGAGCTTTCTGTGGGTCCAGGATTGATTTCAACAGTGCCAACACAGATCAGCAGAAAGAAAATTAATTTAATGAGGGTTTCAAGTGATAGAAGGAAGGAATAGCCAGAGGATTTTTCCTTCTTGCTTGGGGTCCAGTAATTAGAGGGTCTTGAGCCTGCTGTATGGTTAGGTAAATTGTCATATAATACCAGCTTGATGGACAGGTATGGAGGGGCTCTGTACTGCCAAGAATGGAGTTGGGGGCTTATGAAGTACAGAACTGGATGTGAGCCTTTTTGTGGGATACCCAAGGATTATAGTGCAGAAGCGGTAGTGTATGCTTGAGGAATGGAAGACATCCACTGTGGATAATAGAGGGGGGCCAGCTTGAATAGCCGCCTTAAACACCAGGGCATGGACTGTTTCGGTCTCCTCCTCAGGATATGAGGAAGGTGAGAGGAATGTGAGTGACCTCACAGCCAGCGTCACCCCTAAGCTGTGACCTCACAAGCTGGGTGGGACCCTTGGTCCCTATAGGTTGTCAAAGCTGAGAGAAGATTGTGATTTTTATTTCTGGACCCCTGAAAAAAAAACACTCTTAAGAAGCACTTTGGCCAAAATTAGGTAATTCAACCACCACTGTTTATTGATTGAAACTAGGATAGGATTAAATACTCAGTATAAAGTGGTTTGTTAAAAATTGTCCATTTAATTTTTATGACTGTACCCTAAATGTTATATGTTCTATGTTTTGTATTTCATTTACCATTTTTAATTTTAGTAAACTTTATTTTCCTTGAAATCCTGCCTGAGCCTTTTCCTCATTTTGAGTGTGAATGCTGGGACAGTGTTGGTAATTCTGATAGAACTGTTAAGCACTTACAGTGTGTTACCATGTGCACCAAGGTAAAGTACCAAGGTCTCAACTGAGTCAAAAAGTATTGCACTGCATTTCCCTGAAGAGGGTGTGATATTTGAACCTGTTAACTGGGCGTGATAGCGAAAAATGTTTCATAGTTGACCCCAGGACTCAAGACTGGTAGTTGTTCAGACCCAAAACAGACAGGAGGGTTACCCTATTTGTCTCCTGTGTACATATTGCACTTCAAGGTTTATCACTGTGGGAGCAGAGGGCCTGACCCCCAGAGTACATTTGTGACAACATCAACTAACAGAACAGAACTGAACTGACTGTCTCTCCTCACGAGCCTCAGAAAAAAGGAAAACAGTCTCTGATTAGTTGAAAAGAATAATGGGGGAAGCTTGGCATCTGCTGATTAGTTGATGCCAGCTGTCAGTCCCAGAAAAGGCAGTTAATGGGCTTCCTTGATGCCCTATTGGCTGGCAGTCTTGGTGGCAAAAGCTGGCGCCACCTCCTTTTCCCAGGAGCCTTCACAGCAGCTCCCCGGGATCTTGGCGTTCTGATTGGTTGTTAGGGGTCACCAGGATGGTAAAACATGGCCGTCAGTAAAAGATTTTAAGCAGTGTCCCAACTTTAGCATAAAAGTACAGGCAAACAGTATAGAAATGCATTTATTTAAAATCATGCAGCTGTAGTTGCTTTTGTGCCCTACTAAGCGACTGCTTTTTAGATTTAAACTAGGGCTGCATGAGCCCGTCGCTACCTCCATAGTGTTAATCCCTCAGGACACAGCAGTGATCATATTTACTCATGAGCAGCCTCTTCTGCTCCTTAAAGTGACAGGCACCCATTCATTTCTATAGCGCTTAAGTGCGCTTTAAAAAAAAACAAACACATTTATTTCTGTCCTGCCAAGTGCCTCTGGACCTCCCTTTCATTTATTTTCCTCTTGGGGCCAGGGCACACACAGACAGGCTGCTCCTCACAGCCACACAGAGCGATGTTTACTTACGAGCGCTGCAGCAGCTCGCACAGAAGCTGTGTGGCGATCGACAACCCGCTGCAGCATGCAGCTTTTCTTTTACTTTTTCTGTTCCATCAGTCCCCTTTAGCAAAACCGGGGACAATGGGACCAGCAGGAGAACTCAAGGATCCTCTGGATCCGGGGAGCAAGGCAGCACAAATGGAGGCGGCATTTAGGTAAGCCCCCGACTGTGGGGGGGTTACAGGTGGATAGGGAAAATTACCTAAGGTTGGCTAGTGAGGCAGGTAAGAAAGTCCCAGAGCAAAGGCACAGAAGGAGCTGCAGATAGCTGAAGGAATTAAGAAGGGGAAAAGGCTTTTTTTCACTATATAAGTGAGAAAAGGGACAAGAAGGAAGGGATTGTTAGGCTTAAAAAAGGGATAGAGTGGGTGGAGGATAATGGGGGGAAAGTAGAGATACTAAGTGAATACTTCTGTTCCGTCTTCACCAGAGAGAAGGACGGACCAGTGCCTTCAGGAAGAAAAAGAGGAGCGGGGGAGGGGAACACATATGTTGTGAGAGGAGTATAGAGTGAGGGGGGAGTATATAAACGAATTCACCTGCACTCCAAGTGTAACCCCTCACCCCTGCCTTTCTAGCAAAATGACAGGTGGCATGCTGTTGAAGCTGACAGCAGTACCCGGTGGGGACTGGGTTCGGGGAGGATGAGGTTACTCGGCACAGGGGACCTAGGTTTGACTACTCTGAACAGGGGCACCCAAGTAAATACGAACACAGGAAGCAATAACTGTAATGTCCAGAACCAGGAATGGGATTCTTCAGTGTGGCTTTTATTCACATCCAAGCTGAGCTAACAAAGCATAGACAGACCCCCATGGGGCTACATTTCCTGATAATGCAGATTAGAGACAACAGAACACTTTATCACTATTTCCAGCCCTCAGGCTCTAAACCCACCAGGCACACAGCCTGGACTTGCATGCAGCTTTGGGTACACAGCCCGACTTGTACACACTTGGGTTTTCCCCACTGGCCCGGCTCCCCCGCCAGCCACTTGATCCGTGGTCCATTGGAAGAATGAACCAATTATCCCATTCGTGGTCCATTGGAGGAATGAACCAATTATCCTGTTGTGGCTCCCCAAACCACACTAGAGTCTTCGACTCCTAGAGAGAATTTTCCTTACAATCCCACATCTGGGTACTTCCCTCATCACTGGCCAAGTGCCTGAGGCAAAGTAGAAATCCACAGAAGAAATCCGTAGAGGTAGACCTGGTCGCTAAAGATGGGGGGCCACCCACTTCCAGCTCCCACAGCCCATACCTGGCCATTTCTCTGGAAACTGAACAATTCCTTTACTGAACTTTCAAATGTAGATTATGGGTAGATGTCTGTCACATCTCCTGTACAAATTATTTGCATCCAAACAAACTCTGGACTTGAAACTACTTTTAACTTGCTTAGCCCATTACTCTAGGCTTCCCAATATTTAGTAGTTCAATCCCCACATTGTCACACAAGTCCCAGGGTGAAAAACATAGGCCCTTTTAGCCAGAGCAGACACTCACCCTCACGTTACAGGTGCCCCACAGGCGACTCACAAATCTTTTTTTCTCCCAAGTAAATACTGGAACAAACAGGCAGCTTTTCCTCCACAAGCAGAACTAGGGGGTTGCCCCAGGAATCTGCAGGGAAACCTTTCCATCCCCACCCAGGAGGGAGGGGGCACTGAGACCCGGAAACAGCGGTCTCTACAACTTCAGTTATCTTGTGTGTCTCTCTTTAAGGTGGAGACACACACCCTATTTACTTAAAAGTAGCCCTCTGTCAGGGCTGAGGCTCCTAGAGCCTTCACTGAGCTGCTTTCTCAGCAAGCTCCCAACTTCTCACTCCACTCACTAAAGACTGACTGAAGACACTGACTTCAAAATTCCCAATATTCTAACTAACTCCCTTTGCTGCAGATTCCAATGTGGCTCATGCAGCTGCGATAGTTCTATTGGTGATGTCATCCCTCAGTCTCAGCTGAGACTGAGAACAGAGTGAGACAGCATGAAACCCATTTAACTGGAGTTTCACAAGCTGCCTTCCCTGCCTACCACTAGGCCTTACTGGGATTCTAGTAACCCCGGGTAACAAGGGGGTTACACTCACCCTTGACCAGGAAAATGACTGTCCGCAGTCATTATTTACCCGACCTTAGGCCATCCCACCCTATGTGCTACCTGCGGAGGGGGGTGATCAGGCCCCCTCCTACCATGTGCAAGCACAGGCAGGCAGCACTAAGGGCCTAGAAGCCTTCAGCTGACATATCAGCCTCTACACTATCCACTTACTATGGACACCTAGTGGCTCTGGTAGAACCATCCAGAGCATAGCCCTGATAGATCAGCACTGCGGTCCCTACTGCAGGTCAGGGCCACAGCCGGTTTATCCCCCCCAACCCTCTAGGGAAACCCTATCTGCCTTTAAGCTAATACCCCCAAAACAAAAACAACCCGGGGACCTCCCCGACCTTGGGCAACCTGCAACCACACACCATTGAAATACCACATTTTATACCATGTTACTGCCTCCTCCCTACCCCCACAACCACACCTGTGGAAGGAAAGGGTTAATACAGTAATAACAACAATAACACCTCAGTACTTTAAATTACTACACACTAAAGCACTGATGAGGAACTCCAATGAGCCCCTCCTCCTCTTCTTGTCTTCTCTTCTGTCTTCCCAGGAACACCTGTAAGAAAAAGAAAGACAACACACACTCCTAATCTGCATACACAGTCTACCTAGACCCCTACCATCAAAACACTAAAGAATCCCAAAAAGATTTTTTTAGAAAAAAGGTAGAAAACAATATTTACATTAGAAAACAACGACATTATTTACAATACACATTTTGGGGGGATGGAGTGCCCTAAAAGTCCTAACTAGTGACCACAAGGTACGAAGGCTAATCCAATAAAGAGTCTCTCCTGGGCCGGAGCCCAGTGAAGCACAGTTCTAACAGGCCAAAGTCCCGAAGGGGAGAGTCTTTGAGGACAGTTCACACATTTTGAAGTCTGCTAGTGTAGGGTGTGTACTGCAGTGTCATAAAGATAGAAAAGTTCGGACTTACCAGCCACTTGCAGTACGAAAAATTCTTAACCGACCTGCACTTCTGACAAAGACTCTGCCTGGCAGCATTTCTTCCGATACAGCTGGGCAGACATCTTCTGGGAACCACAGGAGGGCACATCTGGGAACTGCTGAGAGTATGTCATCTCTGGAGAACCTTAGAACAGGAACAAAAAGAAAACAGCTGGTCTGACGTCATCCAAGTACCAGGTGATGAACAGGATACAGCTGGGCTGGTGTCCTCTCTGGATCTGAAGTCATCTGGTGGGCCAGTCGATGGTTTCTGGAGAGGCCAGTACACTGTAGACTGATGAATGTGGGGCACCTGAGGTCTGGATGTCCATATTGGTGGATCAATAAAGGCACTTCACAGTCTGGTGTGGCAGTATTGACTACCACTGTTCGGCTCTCTATTTTGTAGGCACGGGCACATTTGCTGGGAGGTCCTTGCACTGAGGCCAATAGTACCGGGGGTCAGGAGCTTGAATTATTACCCCATCTGGGCACACATAATTCACACAGTGGGAGATTTCACATTCCTCTCCGTCCACTATTCGTACTCTGTCTATAAACAGTGTCCTGCCTCTCTTCCACTGGATATACTTTTCATGGAACAGTCTATTCTTCACATGCTTGTTAGCCCCAGGATGCACACTTTTCATGGCTTCATCCCAGATCCAGGATTTCCTGCAGTTCTCAATCTCCTCCCAGACTTTTCGAGGAAAGGTAGGAAAGGTAGGAAATGTCATACCATAGATCTCATTTGCCTTCCTACGAACCAGTCTCTCTTCTTTACTTGCTTTGGTCAATCTGAGACCGCTGGCCTGGCTTGGGTGTGGCCAGTCCTGGTTCTGCCAGCTTCCAATCCTTAAAGACATTAGAAGCGGATCCCTGACTTCTTCCTCTTGCGAAGCCAGGGCAGTGGCATCACCACTTTCTTCCATACATTCCTCCGAGGCAAGATCTTGAGGCTGTGTACCCGTTCCTTTTTCACAAGGCCACATAGGTTCCTCCTCATCTTCCTCTTCACTGAGGATCTGGGCCCAGGAGTGAGCAGTCGTTCTCACTCCTGAGACTATCCACTCATCACTAGGCGCGGAGGCACACCTCCCACTCAAAGGCCTCCCCGCATCTCATCTCGCCTTAAGAGACTTGGGCTAGGCCCCCTCCAGGGGTCTATTGATGCTTTATCCAAACTTTCCTTCTGGGATCCAGCATCCAAACTTCAACTTCTGGTTCTGTCTCTAACTCTGCACCCTCTAGCTTTGTGCCATACTCCCCCGAGGGGCCTTCCTCCACAGGCTCCGCCTGGTGCTGTGTGCTGCCAACTGCAGATTCCTGAACCTTTGTCCATGTGGGAGCCAAACGAATTTGAGGCGCTTTATACAAGCCATATCTTTCTAGGCATCCAGCACAGTGAGGAATCATGAAGACGTCCCTTCCAGCTCTCAAGCATATTTGACATACGTGCACTGGATAACCAGTAACCGCCACATGAGGAGGTAGTTGCCCTCCATAGCACCACTTTTCAATATTCCTCAGTCTATTCACTGCTGCTGTTACTGCAATCCGGGCATGATCCGGGTAACGAACTGGTCCTGAGGCCATAACTGCAGAAAAATAAACAAAAGTTCACTGTATCTGAAAGTCCCACTTTATTGAACACACTCTTTAGTTGTAAAATGGCTCCTCTGCTGCTGTGTTTACTTTACTACCCCACCCTGTAATGGCGGCGGCAGCACTCCTGTGCATCAACATTTAGAATCTGGGTCAAGCCACTGCGCACTCGATTTACACAAACTACTGATAACTTTTGCTCAAACTGCACAACTTGCTCTGTTCTTGCTTTAAACACATTTACAGGATTTTCCACAGACTTTTTACATGCTGGAAACATTTTTTTTTTTTTTTACAGTCCCCTAAAGCTTCAGGTTTTTAGCACAGGATTGCCTGTATAACTAGTGCTGCACATTGGCTACAACCCACAGTCTCTCTCTGGCTTCAAACTTTAAACTGAGGCTGAATTTATTTGTATGCACACAGTCAATGGCTTAACAGACTTGCACTTGCTGACAGGACTTGACACAGTCGTTACTTGCAAGGCGACTACACTACTGCACACACATTTTTTATTTTTTTATTTATTTCAGAGATCAGAAATACCTTTGAGTCAAGGACTCCTTTACAAAGGTTCCACGTCACGTATAATATATACAGAATATACAATACAGTTAGGACAGTTACACAGTGCAGTACTTGTTACAGAGTAGAGCTATGTTAATAACAGGAGCAGTTAAGCTAACATACAAGAACTAGAACAGTTGAGGCAGTTGAGAGAAAAACTGGACTTAACAACCCTGGGAGGGGGGAGATTAAGAGCTGTAAGGAGAGGCAGGCCAGAGGCCACTGTCAGTAGTAGACGGAAAAGGTGTCATCAAATCACGTACAGTTGCAGTTACTTGTGGATCTAAGATGAGCCTAGAGGTGTATTTTAAAATAACCAGTTCTTTGATCAGAATGCAAGGAGGAGGGCAGGTTATTCATCCACTGGGGTGCCCTGTAACAAAAGGATCTTTGGAACTGAGATGTGCGACAGGAAGGGATGGAGAAACGATGGGTGTCAGAGCCTGAGTGTGTAGCTTAACTGCGTCCTTAGTGATTAAGGGGTGAGGCAGTGGGAGAGGCCAAGGTAATTTTTTGCCAAGACACAAGTGTGGAATTTGATTCTGTTGTCTAGGTTAAGCCATTGGTATCCTTATGTAGGGCACAGGTATGGGTAAGTCTGTCACATCCTAATATAAGACGACATGCCTTGTTATGAACAAGTCTGAGGCTAACAAGGGCTGAGGAGCTAGCCCCTCCAAAAGTCAGGAGACCATAGTCTAGCAGGAGAGTACGAGGAGGATATAGCAAGCTTAAGGGCCTCCGGGTAAGGCAATGTTATAGCAGATTGGGAGCCCTAGCCTGATATTTAGGACCTTAGATAACTGGTGTATATGATCGTGATAGGTAAGGCCAGTGTCCAGAGTGATGCCCAGGTATTTGAACGAATGCACAAAGTCCAGGGGAGTCTGGGACATTGACAGTATTTGCGGGAAGAGCTCAGTCCTGGAATTCTGCGGGTGTGCGAATAGCATACCCTTGGTTTTTTTATAGTTGATAATGAGGCGTTGTGAGGAGAACCAACTTTCAACCACATTAAAGGAGGACAGGAGGGAGTGGTGGAGTAGGGAAGGGTCCAGGCTGGAAGAGAATATGACAGCATCATCTGCATATAGTAGTAAGTTGGAAGTGCAGGATGCGGGGAGGGAATTTAGGAAGAGACTGAATAGGAGGGGACCCAAAATGGACCCTTGTGGGACCCCTGAGAGGACAGGAGATTTAGGTGATAGGGTATTGCCAATTTTAACTTGAAGGGTCCGGTTGGTAAGATAGTCAGCAAACCACCCCACTGCTTCCTGTGAGAGACCCAGGTTGAGCAAAGAGGTTTGGAGTAGTGAATGATGGACGGTATCAAATGCCTTGGTGAGGTCAATGAAGATCGCACCTGTGATGTGACCTTTATCCAGTGCAGTGTGGATGTGAGATGTTAGTTCAAGCAGGGCAGTAGTAGTGCTGTGGCCTTTACGGAAACCATGTTGTTGTTTGCAGAGTAAGTTATATTTTATCCTCTCTAAGGCTTTGGATAGGGGGGGTAAGATGGAGATAGGGCGGTAGTTGTTAACAGAGGAGCGGTCCCCACCTTTATATATGGGCGTGACATAGGCAGATTTCCAGATGGCAGGGAATTTGCCCACGGAGAGGGAGAGGTTTAAGATGTGGGTGAGAGGGGCAAGGACTTCCTTAAGGGAAAGCCGAAGAATTCTGAGGTCGAGGGAGTCGGCATTGGAGGAGGTGTGACTAAGGGCAGCATTAAGATATGGTTCAGCTGACTTGGGAGAGATGTAGCGAAGGTAAAGGGGGCACCAAGGTGCGGGGCGGGTGAGCTAGGAGCAGGAGGGTCATAGAAATTCGGGGGGAGAACATGGCTAAGGTTGGAGAAGGCATCACTGAAAACTGCAGCGATGCGAGTCGGGTCAGAGTTCAAGGACCCATTAGACATGATTTGGGAGGGGACCCGGTTGGGGACCTTACCACATATTTCCTTGATGTTGTTTCAAAACTTGCGGCCGGAGCCCCAGGACGAGGTTAAGGCGGATTTATAGTAATCTGCTTTAGCCCTTCGAATGGCCCAAGTGCACTTATTCCTAGCCGTTCTATAATTCTGTCTATCTTGGGGGAGGCCGGACTCGATGGAGAGGTACCATAATGAGTCTCTGGTTCGCATTAAGGTCTTGAGGCGTTCAGTGAACCAAGGTACATGGTTGCCTTTAACCATTCTTTTCGTGAATGGTGCATAGAGATCACAGATATTATTGAAGGATCGGGTAAATAGGTCCAAGGCCCTGTCAAGGTTTACAGTATTAAAAATGGAGGACCAATCCACGACACTGAGGTGAGCTTTCAGTTGTGCCAATTTACCAGGACCAAGTTTACTTTGCACAATTATTTTGGGAGGAGATCTTGGGATTTTACAGGACCAGGAGCAGAGAACCGGAGAATGGTCACTGAGGGTGTCTGGAAGGACAGTGATGTTTACAATCTTGCCCGGGCGATTGGAAAAGATGAGATCCAGTAGAGAGGAGGATCCTGTACGTGGATCCAAACGGGTAGGAGAAGTGACCAGTTGAGTTAGGTCTTGGGCTGTGGCGAGATCAATTTGAGGGATGGCATCCTTACATAGTCAATTGATATTAAAATCACCAAGCACAAGTTGTTCCGACTGTGATGGTAATGTGTCCAGATATGACAAAACTGCTTGGAAAGCTGATTTTTGGTCCCTTGGGGGAATGTAGACTGTCGTAATGAACAGTGGGTTTTGGGCTCTTCCCAGAGCCAGCTTGACAGTGAGGGCCTGTGTGCCTGCCCCAGATGAGGGAGTGGAGTAGGTGACCTTGAATGGTGTCCTTAGTATAGAGGGCACATCCACCCCTCATATACCCTGATGATCTGCACGGTAAAGGGTGAACCCGGCAAAGATATGGAGGAATCCGGAGTCCGAGAGGTGAGCCAGGTTTCACACACTGCAATGACATCCGGTTGATGTTGATGTACCCAGGCCTGGAAGGAGTCCCACTTTTTTAGGATGCTACAGATGTTGAGAGAGGCAATGTGCAACTGACCCAAGGTACGTTGGGGTGGCATCATGTCAATTGGTGGTCCAGGATTAGGATGGATATTCCCAGATAAAAGGAGGAGGAGAAGGAGGAATCTTGAGGAGGGGTACCTGGAACACTTCATCTTTTTGTATCGGGATGTCAGGGAATGTTGTATAGGGCAGAAAATCATGGTTTGAGCAGTTTTTCATGTTGTTACTTACTGTTATCAGTAGCAGTTTGCTGCGATGGGGAAAAATGGCCTGCAGCCAGTTCTTGGAGGCCTCAGAACAGAAACGGGCGGGCAGTCCTGCCGATCGTTTTTTCAACCACCACTCTTGCAATTCCAATGATCGATTAGTGGGTTGAGCCTGATTTTAAACAAGAAAGTCTAATTTTTGACAAGTTTACAGCGATTTTAACACTCCGCGATGCTCCTCCACTGCCAGTACACGCACTCCACTCACACTCCCTCTCGAATGCTGGGGCAGTCACTGTAGAGCTGGCTGAGGGGCGGGACTGGTGCACCCTGACCAATCACACGACGCCATGCAAATGAGCCTCTTCTTCCCCGCGAGGGCTCTTCTCCTCACGGCGATCGACGAGCAGGCAAATTCAAACTGCAGAATGCAACTTTTTTTCTTTACCAACTGACTCCACGGCAGGAGCCAATTTCAGCCATTTAACATAGCCATTACACTCCTGCAAGTCTGTCAGACATTTTAAAAAGCATTTCCAATGTCCAGGGCGCAATTTTCCTGTTGCTACCCCTAGTCTTCCACACTTTTCTTTACAACAGTTCATTTTAAAAGCATTTCAAATGTCCAGAGCACAATTTTCCTGTTGCTACCCCTAGTCTTCCACACTTTTCTTTACCACAGTTCATTTTAATAGCAGGCAAAAATGCTGTAAACAATTGATGCAGGACAAGGGCACACTTTTTGGCTTTACTGCTCCTTGGTAAACAGTTGGCATTTTAAACAGCAGCACAAGATCCACAGCACACAGCAACACACACTAGTCACTTGCTTCAGCTTTTTGGGCTACCCACTGCCAGATAGCCAAAACGCTAGCCCCCCTGCCTGAGCACCTTCCTCCCAGAACAAAATCCAAAGCGGTGCCTCCATTTTTGTAACCCCTCACCCCTGCTTTCTAGCAAAATGACAAGTGGCATGCTGTTGAAGCTGACAGCAGTACCTGCTGGGGACTGGGTTCGGGGAGGATGAGGTTACTCGGCACAGGGGACCTAGGTTTGACTACTCTGAACAGGGGCACCCAAGTAAATCCGAACACAGGAAGCAATAACTGTAGTGTCCAGAACCAGGAATGGGATTCTTCAGTGTGGCTTTTATTCACATCCAGCTGAGCTAACAAGCATAGACGGACCCCCATGGGGCTACATTTCCTGGTAATGCAGATTAGAGACAACAGAACACTTTATCACTATTTCCAGCCCTCAGGCTCTAAATCCACCAGGCACACAGCCCGGACTTGCAGCAGCTTTGGGTACACAGCCGACTTGTACACACTTGGGTTTTCCCCACTGGCCCGGCTTCCCCGTTGGCCACTTGATCTGCGGTTCATTGGAAGAATGAACCAATTATCCCATTCGTGGTCCATTGGAGGAATGAACCAATTATCCTGTTGTGGCTCCCCAAACCGCACTAGAGTCTTCGACTCCTAGAGAGAATTTTCCTTACAATCCCACATCTGGGTACTTCCCTCATCACTGGCCAAGTGCCTGAGGCAAAGTAGAAATCCGCAGAAGAAATCCGTAGAGGTGGACCTGGTCACTAAAGATGGGGGGCCACCCACCTCCAGCTCCCACAGCCCATACCCAGCCATTTCTCTTCAAACTGAACAATTCCTTTACTGAACTTTCAAATGTAAATTATGGGTAGACGTCTGTCACATCTCCTCTACATATTATTTGCATCCCAACAAACTCTGGACTTGAAACTACTTTTAACTTGCTTAGCCCATTACTCTAGGCTTCCCAATATTTAGCAATTCAATCCCCACATTGTCACACAAGTCCCAGGGTGAAACACATAGGCCCTTTTAGCCAGAGCAGACACTCACCCTCACGTTGCAGGTGCCCCACAGGCGACTCACAAATCTTCTTTTCTCCCAAATAAATACTGGAACAAACAGGCAGCTTTTCTTCCACAAGCAGAACTAGGGGGTTGCCCCAGAAATCTGCAGGGAAACCTTTCCACCCCCCCCCGGAGGGAGGGGGCACTGAGACCCGAAAACAGTGGTCTCCACCACTTCAGTTATCTTGTGTGTTTCTCTTTAAGGTGGAGACACACACCCTATTTACTTAAAAGCAGCCCTCTGTCAGGGCTGAGGCTCCTAGAGCCTTCACTGAGCTGCTTTACCAGCAAGCTCCCAACTTCTCACTCCACTCACTGAAGACTGACTGAAGACACTGACTTCAAAACTCCCAACGTTCTAACTAACTCCCTTTGCTGCAGATTCCAATGTGGCTCATGCAGCTGCGATAGTTCTATTGGTGATGTCATCCCTCAGTCTCAGCTGAGACTGAGAACAGAGTGAGACAGTGTGAAACCCATTTAACTGGAGTTTCACAAGCTGCCTTCCCTGCCTACCATTAGGTCTTACTGGGATTCTGGTAACCCCGGGTAACAAGGGGATTACACAAGCTTAGTAAATAAAGTACTGCCAAATACAATGCTAGTTCCAAAAAACTTTTTGCTTTGTGCAAATATAAATATCATTAGTATTACATCATACCTCACCTCCTCTTGCCCTATAAGCAAAAGATTTTTAGAACTAGCATTGTATTTGGCAGTACTTTATTACTAAACAGTTATGAGTAATTTGTTTATGTACTTTTTCTGGATTTGAAATCCTTACCTGCACCCCTCTCAACCTGGGCCATTCACAGTTCGATTGTTTTGTTTTTTTGGTTTTAAAGTGAGGGAGGGGCTGCTGGCATTGAAGGTGGACAAATCACCAGGCCTGGACAGAGTACCTCCAAGGGTACTAAGGGAACAACTGGCTGAGGAGCTGGCAGGGCCACAGGCAGACCTATTTAACAGTTCACTAGAGTCAGGCATGGTACCACAGGACTGGAGAACAGCACATGTAGTGCCCCTCCACAAAAGCAGTCCCAAGGATGACCCAGGGAATTACAGACCAATCAGTCTGACCTCCATTGTTGGCAAGCACATGGAGACCATACTAAAGGAAAGGTTGGTGGAATATCTAGAGGAGCATGGTCTCCAGGATGCGAAGCAGCATGAGTTCATGGGGGGGATCTTGTCAAACAAATCTGATTGACTTCTTTGACTGTGTCACTAAAACAGTAGACAGGGGCCAAGTGGTAGACACCCTCTATCTTGATTTCAGCAAGGCCTTTGACTCTGTTTCCCACAAAAGGTTGATCAGGAAATTGGTGGATCTTGGGGTTGGAGAAAAGATGGCCAGATGGGGGGAAAACTAGCTGAGGGACAGAACCCAGAGGGTGGTTGTAGGGGGAGAGTTATCTGGCACCAGGGAGGTAACCAGTGGGGTCCCGCAGGGCTTGGTGCTGGGGCCGGTGTTGTTCAGTGTCTTCATCAATGACATTCAGGATGGCATTAAGGGCAAAATGTGCCTATTCATGGATGACACCAAGTTCTGTGGGAGAGTGGACACAGCTGAAGGGATACAGGACCTACAGGAAGATCTGAAAAAGGTGGGGAAGTGGTCCAGGATCTGGTAGCTTGGCTTCAATTCCAAGAAATGCAAAGTTATGCATGTTGGAGCCAAGAATCCCAGGACAGAGTACTACCGGGGTGGAGTCCTAATATCTGCATCAGAGGAGGCGAAGGACCTGGGAGTGATGATCACTAGTGACCTGAAGCCCTCCACGCAGTGCAAGAAAGCAGCAGCAAAGGCAAACAAGATGCTGGGCTGCATATCTAGGGGGATAAGTAGTAGGAGGGAAGAGGTTATACTGCCCTTGTACAGGTCACTGATAAGGTCGCATCTAGAGTATGGAGTTCAGTACTGGTGCCCACACCTCAAAAAGGACATTAACCTGCTGGAGAAGGTCCAGAGGAGGGCTACAAAGATGATAGTGGGTCAGCAGGGTAAGGAATACAAGGAGAGGTTGAGGACACTGAACATGTACTCCCTGGAAGACAGGAGAGAGAGAGAAAGGGGACATGATTGGGACCTTCAAGTACATGAAAGGGATCATTAAGGTTGATAAGGAGAGTCTCTTTAAGCTGAGTTGTAACCATAACATGAGGGGGCACAGTCTTAAGCTGGAGGGTGGGAGATTTAGGAGGGAGGTCAGGAAGCACTTCTTCACAGAGAGGGTGGTGGACACTTAGAATGCACTGCCAGAAAAGGTCATCTTGTTGAAGACAGTGGGCAGCTTTAAGAGAGGCTGGGATAGGCATAGGGAGAAGGTAAGGATCATGGGTAGGGAGGATGAGAGGAGTGGGGAGGGAGGGCAGGGCATTAGCTCAAGCTGTGGACCCTGCAGTTCGAGCAGACTTTATAGACCAAATGGCCTTCTTCTGCTGGCTTCTTCGTGTGTTTGTATGTTATACAAATAACATATCTCCCTGGTGCTTTATATGAAAATCTACCATTTTTAGGCATTTGTTGTGTGCCCTGCTTCACCCACACTGCTAGATGATGAGACTTGCTCCCTATGGCTGTCAGCATGTATCCACCCTAGTGGTGTCATTTGTGGTGCTATTCTCTTTTATCTCTGAAGCAGTCAAAATTATTTTTTTGACACTGTGTCTAATGCAAAAAACTGAAAGCCAGTCAATTGATTTGATGTAAGCAATAACATACCAGGAGTATGCTTTATGGTCTGATAAACACAGGACTAGGGGCCTAGTGAGGCACGAGGCCACATGCCAAATACTATGCTGATCCTAGAAGTGCATTTATCAAAACATAAAGCACCCCCAGAGTGTATTATTGTGCTTATAAAATGGGTATATGTTGAGAAATTGTAATTGTTTTTTGAATTAGTGTAACCCGGGCACCATGTACCAGCGGGCTACTACCCCTGCCTGATGACCACATTACAGGTTGAGGGGCCCCCTGGGCTCTGTTCTGATGGTGATTGGGGGGTTCTTTCCCAAGACTGAATAAATAGTGCAGTGCCTCCACCCAAAGTAAATATGGTGGGTCAGATGTTTGTAGGGTACAACCTCTGGAATGCCATACCTACCCGCCTCCCTTTCCAGTCACGCCCCACATAGATTAACACACAGAAGTTTGAACAAGTTAAAGTCACACAATTAATGGCTGTAGCTAATAATAAGCTCACACTGACTGCACTTACCAGACAGAAGCTGGCAATTGCTGAAACTCCAGTCACCTGTGGAAAATAGCAAGCAGAAAGACAATGCACTTTAAGGCTAGACACAATAAGGCTGCACCCAATAATAATATGCTCATGGACAGTATTACGATAGCAATAAACCCTTTTATTTATGGGGATAGTTGGGGGAACGAGGGAATGCAAATTGAAAATTTGGCTATGCAGTTTACTCTTGGCTTTGAAACTCATTAACAACAAAAATACCACCTTCCACCAGCATGGTATAATTTAGATACAGTCCCCAAATTAACAGTCCGGTTAGACACTCACAGTTAGCTTCACTGGGTACCCAGACTTGTACTCTTGCAGGCCTAATGCATGCTGCAGCTGGTTGGCCGGCATTGGTGCACATAAATGATTTGATATATCTCTTTGGCCATGCAATTGCAACTGAACTTTTAAAAAGGCAGTTAATGGCTGAAACTCTCATGCAAACTGATAATTGGAATCCTGGACCCGATGACCAACAATATATTTCAAACACAACTTAGAAAACACTGTTGCAGGGCTAGGCCCGAAGTTACAGTTTTGAAAGATCTCATCTCTGGATTGTCATTAGGAATGGTTGGCTCCCTTGGGCAGGCTCGAACCTCCAGAGTCTTGACTGCAGGCTTCTGAAGCAGGGACCAGCATCAAGGACCAGGGCTGGCATGACTCACCCTCACGTCTAGGCATAACCCTCAAGGTGGCTCAAACCAGCGCTAACTGATGCGCTAGTAGCTGACTCCCCAAGCTGGTCGCGATGTAGATGCAGATTTGAACTCAGGATACAGTCTCTGAACTTTTCCTCCGGGCTCAGGATGCAGTCTCTGGAACGTTTGGCTCTGGAAAACAGGTTTTGGCACTTAGGCTCCAAATTCTCACGCGGGTAGTTCAATGCTGACACTTCTGACACTTATCTTCCTCTGCTAATCTGGCTTACCTCCCAGGTTGGGAAGGCAACAGTTTCTCTGCACTTTCCAAAAGTTCTGATTCAGATCAGCAAATCAGCCTTTGCTTAGCTGGAACACTTTCTGATATTCAGCAGTCACAGGCCTCCTCCTTGGCTATTTGCTGGGTAAGCCACATACAGGCCTTCTCTTTCTCCTAGGGGGAGCACTGGCAGAGTACCCCTTTCTCTTTGGGAGTCCAATTCAGACTGCCCCCAGGTGTAACTGTCCTTCGGGATTCACAGGAGAATGGCAGCTTTTGATTGGTCAAAGTGGCTATCAGTCACTGTTTTGGCTTTCTGATTGGCTATTCAGAAGGCGCCAAACACACAGTCCTCTATTCTTTCCAGCAGCCATAGCTAAGGACCTTTTTAAGACACTTTGCGTTCCAAGTGGCTGAAAAAAAAAGGTCAAAGTAACAAGATGACTGCCAAAGAGCAGAAAGCTAAATGTCCAACTTTAAAGTCAATTTTTTATAAACAATCTGTTCAGTAATAAAATTAAAAATTGACTGCTGTCAATAGGGATTTCTGTGCACTATTATTCATTGCAAGAGTGGAGTCTGAGAGACCATTCCCTGGCCGGTCGCATACACCGAAGCACTCGGACCCAGCACAGGCTATTGCCACTGTATACAGATAGAGAGCTCTTAAAGTCATAGTGCAAAGGTGTCAGCTCACACATTCACATAGAATCTATGCACACACAGATATTTAACACAAATTCAAACATCAAACTGGATATTAGCCCAGGTTCAAGAGGGCAGAACACCAAAGCTGGACCAAGACCAAACAGAGGGCAAAGGAGGTGCCCGGGGAGATAAGCTAAGGTAAGCCCCACCCAAAGGGGAGGTTACATTAGTAAAATAAAAAAATCTAATTACATGTGCAATAGTTCCTCCACTTTCCATAAATTACTAGGGACACTGTAAAATTAATTGCTGTCACAAGGGGCGCTGAAGAGAGCTGCCAAGTTGCTACCTCAGGATGCTGGAAAACTGTGAGTTTGTTTGGTCTTGCTGGCAGCACGCTACCATATTTGGTAGTGAGTGTCACTAAATGTTGTCAGTCTCACTGTGCTCAGGTCAGGAGTTGCAGCGGGAGAGCCCGGTCAGCTCAGCAGTGGGCAGTTTGTGTGTTAGTGGTCGGGGGGTTAGAGTGATCAGGTCGGGAGGGAAAACCAGAGACAAAATATGTATTTAAACTGTGATTTTAACTGGTGCTGAAAGCAAGTGCTCACTTAGAAAAAAGATAGCAGTTTTAGCCAGTCAGGTGGCACTGAGGGTCGAGGCACTGGACGCCACACCTCATGCCATGTTGGCGACCCAGGTTCGGGAATGAGCCTGGGTTGTCGGAGGTCGGCAGGGGGGGGTGAGGAGCGGGACTGAGCTGCCACGAGGCATCTCTCCTTTCCCAGGGAAGGATGTGGGGTTTCCCTGGCCCTTGGCTGCCACCTGGTGAAGAATGGATGGCAGTTTGGGCTATGGGGATACCAGCAATTGCCTGGGGTGGAGCAGAAGGGGCAGAGTTGGTACCTGGAGTGCGTGTGCACCTCCGTGTGCATGCACTGCCGTGTCTGCCTGGATCCCGGGATGCTCGGGGGGAAATGGGGGAAAAAGCATTAAAAGTACCTATGGGAAAAAAAGATGGCAGTTTTCAAAACCTGGATCAGGTGACGCATCACAGGTACTGGCATTTTTTGTAATTTTCTGTGCTATATGCCAAAAAAAAAAAATTGGGCTGAATGATAAATTAGATTTCAACCCATATTTGTAATTTCCCAATAAAAAGTTTTCCGTGTATTAATATGCACTTTACTATTTGCCCCCTTGTGCTTTTGTTTGTGTCCCTCCCCTCTTTTTCGCCTTAGTGGTAGTCACTGCATTCCCCCCCTTTCCTCTTTTTGATGGAGCCCCTACAGTGCTCCCTCCTGATAGTTTATTTCCTTTTTGTTATTTATTTCAATCAATCAATCAATCATTCTTTGTTTATAAAAGGTGCCTTTCTAGAACCAAGGCACCTGTACGACAACTAATTAAAACACATCAATAAATAAACAGTACAAAAAAATTAAAACTAATAAATACAAGAGCAGCATTAAAAATCAGAAAACGCTAGGCTAAAAAGATAAGTTTTCAGGGCAGCTTTAAAACTTTGGACAGTCAGGCAAACTCGCACCCGATGAGGTAGAGAATTCGATAGGGTCGGGGCCATAAAACTAAATAACCTTACCCCAGATGTCTGTAAACGGACCCTGGGAATCTCTAGCAATCCCTCATCGGTAGATCAGAGAGGGCAGAGGGGACAGTAGGGGTGAAGGAGATCTTGCAGGTAACTAGATCCCTGGTCATGTAGGACCTTATAGGTCAGCAAACTGATCTTGAAGGTGATCCACCACTGTACTGGCAGTCAGTGCAGTCTGCGGAGCACAGGAGTCATATGACTGGTCCTAGAAGTACCAGTGAAAAGCCTGGCTGATGCATTCTGCACTAGCTGCAGGCAATGGATATCAACCCCCAGTAGCCCAAAGCAAATGACGTTGCAGTAGTCGAGGTGGGAGATAATGAAGGCGTGGACCAAAGTTGGAAGATCGTTGGGGGGAATCAGGTGCTTTACCCGGGCAATGTTCCTCAGATGGTAAAAAGAGGTTTTGACAACTGCCGACATCTGTAATTTAAGGGTCAGGCAGTCATCAAACATAATGCCCAGGTTCCGCACCCGGTCTGAGTTAGTTAGCTGAACACCTCCAAGCCATAGACCCAAAGGTGATCCCACCAACAAACCCACCTCCCGACGACCTGGGTCCACAACCAGCACCTCCATTTTTTCTGTGTCTAACCGCAGCCAGTTCACATTCATCCAATCCTTGATCTCGGTTAGACAGCTGTTAAAGACTGAAACAGCACCATCCTGGCCAGGCACAAAGGACATGTACAGCTGAGTATCATCTGCATAGCAGTGAAAACTCAAGCCGTACCGCCTAATAATTGCTCCTAATGGTAGCATGTATACCGCTAACAGCATGGGTGCCAAGATGGAGCCCTATGGCACCCTGCAGGATAGGGGGAGTGGAGCTGAGGAAAAAGTCCCAGACACAATCCTATGGGTTCTACCCTCAAGGAATGATCAAAACCATCTGAGGACCATCCCAGAGAGTCCACAGATGAACCGCATGTGCTCCAGCAGTACACCATGGTCTATGGTGTGAAATGCCACAGAGCAATCTAGAAGGACCAAGATGGAACGGGTCTTTCGATCGCTCGCTATTAGGAGGTCATTTAGTACCCAGACAAGGGCTGTCTCGGTACTATGTCTCTTCCTAAATCTGGATTGGAGAGACTCGTAGACATTGTGGCTGGTCAAATGGTCATCCAGCTTCGACGCAACCACCTTCTCAATAACCTTACCCACGAAGGGTAAGTTAGAGACAGGCCTGTAGTTGGCCAAACAGTAGGAGGGCTTTTTAAAGAGGGGTCAAACCTCGGCCTCCTTCAGAGGATCTGGAAAGATCCCCCTCCCAAAGACATCCAGACTATCTCGGCAAGGACCGGGCCGATTTTATCCACACAGCCTATTAAGAGGCGTGTGGGGCCTGGGTCCAAACTACAGTTGGTCAGACACCACGACTGGACGACCATCACAATGTCATTGATTGTGGGCTGGCTGAAGTCACACCACACAAACTGGGCATCCAACATCTCCTGCCAACCACCGCAACTCCCATTAGAGAGGGTCAGGTGGACATCGGATCTGATTGTGGCAACCTTATCTGCGAAGAATTGAGCAATCTCCTCACACCATTCTTGTGAAAAAGCATTTCCAGGCTGGAGACAGACTGGATTGCACAATCTATCCACGGTCCAGAAAAGCTGGGCTGGTCAATTCTGCACAGCAGCAATTTCCCTGGACAGGAATTCTACCTTCTTATGGGTAATTGCTGATTGGTAGACCACGTAGTAGTCCATCAAACTAAGTCTGTCACACTCCAGGCCCGACTTCCACCAGCACCTCTCTAGCCTTTGTCCCACTCTCCTCAAGGCCTCATCAAACCAAGAAGACCTGGGGGGGGATGAGTGAGGGAACGAACATGAATAGGAGCAATGGAATCCCGGGTCTCCATCACCGCCTTGTTATAGGCAAGTACCAGGTCCCCTGGATCCATGCATTTACTCGGTAAACCCGATAGGTCCAGCACCGCCATCAGGCCATCAGGGGAAACACCCCTCAAAGGGGGGGTACCGGACCATCTCCATAGGGGCATGCCTACTAGGGTGGGCAAGAAGCTGAACCCAATGGTATGATGGTCAGACCACCCGACTGGTTCCACCACCAAGTCGGATATCTCCATCCCCAGGAGAAACACCAAGTCCAATGAATGACCGCCAATATGGGTTGAGGAGGAAATAACCTGTGTGAAGCCCAGTGACTTCATTAACTGGAGGAAGTCCTGACCAAATTGAGAGAGTTCATCACCGACCCAGGCATTGAAATCCCCCAGGATCAGCCATCTGGGGGATCCCAATGTCAGGTCGACAATGAAGTCCGCGACTTCCCACAGGAAAACATTCCCGTCTCCTGGTGGACGGTAGACAAGAAGGATCCTGCACCCCACACCCTCACCTGTGATACATTCAAAGGAGTTGGTGGTCCCACTGGTACCTCCATCAAGTTTAGTTCCAATCTAAAACAGATGGCAACACCCCCACCCCTATGATCCATCCTCGGTCGGTGTATCACGGAGTACCAGGCCGGAATTGCTGATGACAAAATGGGACCAGCATTCTCATCCAGCCAGGTCTCATGATGCAAGCCAGGTCAGATGATCCTACAAGATCCGCTGTTATAGTGGTCTTGTTCTTAATATACCTGGCGTTGCATAACACTGCCCGAGTAGGATGAGTAACCGAGGAAGACCGTGTTACCTGCCTGCTACAGGCAGAGCCCTTAGGTATGGGAACCAGACAGGGAAGACCCCTTTCCTGGACCCATTTCACCCCAGGTCATCTCCTTGTCACCACTATCCCAATCCGCCCACTCCTCTCCATTCCCCCACGAGGCCGAGCCCCCGCCCTCAACCTCCTAACAATCATCAGAGCCCGGCACCGTCTGTATACCTCCAGGGACAGTGAGGGACAAGAAAAAGGGTGGAGGTCCCTAAGCCTGGAGGGGGAATAATGCTTGACTGTCATTATGCCTTCCCAACACATCTCCACCACACTCCACAGTCACCTAAACACACAACACTCAAATAAAACTCTCAGACTTCCACACTGCCCCCACACATACACAGATAATCAACCAAAACCCCCAACCCCACAATAAAACAATATACGATAAAATTCTATTACAGAGTTTGAAGGTAATTTCAATAAAAAAGAAGCCGCACAAATGCTCCAAAATGAATAATTATTGACCTCTGAAGAGTTCCCACCTCTCCAGAGAAAAGAAAAGAAAAATACTGCCTCCCGACACTGTCTCCCACATAGGCTGGGAGAACAGTCAACAGTTTATCAAATAATCCAGTTTAAACATGGTACTCTCACTGCCCACCAGGTTCAAAATAGTGGAAAAAAGAAAGGAGTCTGACCGTCCCTAGAGTGCTGAAAAATGTCCAGAAGTAGATCTTCCGAAAAGAAACTTCCCCTTGCACAACTGTAACTTTAGGGATCCTAGAAAACTTCCTTCATTCCAAGCTGTTTGACTGCCCAGCTGTCCCCCAAGGAGTCACCGTCAAAGACTTTAGGCTGCAAATAGGTTTCCAAGTGGAGCCGGCTCTCCAGCCCACCTCCCCCCAAGAAACCACGGAGCTCCAGGTACTATAGTGCACGCTTTCCAGTGGCACCAGACCCAGTCTCCTATGTTGCCAAATACCCCAGCAATCCCTCCCTCGGGTTCAGGCCAGGACTACTGTCAGTCTCACCAAATGAGCAACAGGCCGAAATCCAGGAAGATCCACCAAGACCCTCGTCCGTCAATCAAGAAGTGCTGACGAAACGACTCCAGTCCCAATCCCGGCAGCACCGCCGAAACAGAGCTCCCATGATACTGTTCCAGCAGTCACCGAATTTATTTAATTTGATACATGCATTGAATGTGCAGTTCTCTGTGCCATGATTTGTCTCATTTAAAATTGCCTCTCATGATGTTAATGAGACTGCGGGAGACCTGGCTACGTATTTGTCTCTGTCTGACATTTTGGCACTCTTGCAGAGTAACTTTGTGGGAGGTCAAACTGTAATTTCGGAGGTCAATTAGCAATATTTGCCAAGAAACATGGAATATGAGTGATGGGTATTTTTTTCTCCCTGATCCTCCATTCCTAACTTTGACCTCACTGAGCATCTCTGCAACTGTAAAGTTTTTGAATCTGATTAAGTTGTAATGTTTATACTCTGGTCCCGTGCTTACATTGCTGTGGATCTTATGTTACTATGGCTTTTGTGCTGTTTTGGTACATGATTATTTATCATGAAAATCTGTATAGAAATCTTTTAGATCAACACTTAATTAATCTGGATAGCTGGGACCAGGTTTTCAGTATTTGTATTTAATGTCATCTTAGCTCTAGTTGCACTATGTAATTAGTCTCTTTATTTACTTTTTGCACATTTGCACATTTTTTCTGATGCCTCCAATGTATGTAAATCACTTGACGTTTAAATGATGCAATTGTGGGCTATTTAAGACCTTGAGGGCATCGGCTGACTCCACCTCATGAGGAAGACTCACTCGCTGGGTTGCTATGTAGGGGTGTTAGCCCTGTTTTTTTGCCATGTTTTAACATAATATAATAAAATGCCCCACCCGCAGTTCTTTGGTGTGGGCCCAGCTTTCTTTCCTTTTTGTAAAATATGTACTTAAACTGTTGATTTTAACTGCAGCTGAACGCAAGTGCTAGCTTAGAAAAAAGATGGCAGTTTTCAAAACATGGATCAGGCGACACATCACAGGTACTGGCATTTTTTATTTACTGTGTTATATGTAAAACAAAAAAAGCTATGGCTAAAATTCCATTCCAGTCAATCAGATTCCTTTACTGTCTCTACTTATTTTATAATGAGGTTTTATCATGTTCATTTAAAAAATTGAAAAAATGGCGCCCAAAGCTTGGTGCCTTATTCAGGAACTGTAGTTGCATCACTCTTACGGTGCAGCGTGAACTAGTCCAGAAGATGATCCTTCCCATTTTTGGCTACTGTGATGTAATCTATGATGCCGCTCCCAAATCCTCCCTAACAAGATTGGATACTCTCTTTAACTCCTTTTGTCAATTTGCCCTTGATGCTCCATCATGCACTCATCCCTGTGACCTCTGCCACGCCCTGTCCCTTCTCCCACTTGCCAACAGGTGCCTCACTCATTGTGCCAAACTCTCTTCTAAATTTTGGTTAGGAGAACTGCCCTCCTACCTCTCATGCTCACTTTCTTCCCTCCCTCCCCCTCCCACTCCCTCAGATCCTTTAACACTTTCACTTTGTTGGTCCCCCATCGAACCACTCTCATGGGTCAGTCGGGCATTACCCATCGTTTTCCACAAATCTGGAACTCCACCCCCCCCCCAAATACAGCACTCCTCCTCTTACTCCCTTGCCTCTACCTAATGTAACTTTCTTTCATCTAACTGCTCCTGCTTTAACCCTCCTTAACTGTTCTCCTATGCCTCTGCTCCTCTCCATGACTCACATCCGCTATTAAACCTTCCTCCCCACCGAGCCTGCTTCTCAGCACGCTCTCCTCTCCCTTCACCGCTTACCCTCTCACTTCTACCCCAACTTTTTTTTTCCATTACCAACTTGCCCCTGCTTAGTTTTAACCTCTGGCAGGGTTCTCAGCATCCTGGAGGGGTCTAGCACTGGTCAAGCCTCCTCCTTCCCCTCCCCTTCCCCCTCTTTCCTTTCTACCCAACTTGTCCTCACCTAAATCTGCCCTCTGTTGGGATTCTTATGTAACCCCCCTGCAAATGGGGGTTCCCGAAAGACTTCCAGGAGCTTGCTTGAATGCTCCAAGCCTGAATGGTGTTTGGCGTTTAAGCCACTTATCAGTGAGTGTTTTTAGAGCCTCTGGTACTGTCTCTTTAAGAGCTGTCTGCTTGCAGACATAATTAGTTTATATGGGGGACTGTGTGTTTCTTTGATTGAGTACCACTCAAGTTGCTGCCAATTCACCCCATTTTGCAGTCACTAGAGTGCAAAGGAACCTGTCTGAAAGATGTAACTGATTGCCAGAAATCATTTACAGTAATAATAAAATTACAGTTTGTCTAACCTGCTTTCTTTGCAGTCAGAACTGTCTGCCTAGTTCCCCATTCTGGTTTTGAACTGCTGAACTGGACCAATCAGTGTGGGGTAAACTAGCTCTAAAATGATGCCTTGGACGAATCAGAACTTGGGACTCATAATCTGAGCCAGCCACAAGAGGATTGTATGGGCAGTGACTCTGGGAGATGTAGTTTTAGACTTGGTGCCTTTTGGACCAACAGCAGCAGTCTATTGTGAGTGACAGCCAATCCAGTCAAGAACTGGGAAGAACTCAAAGGAAGTGCCGGTTTTTGTCTGTTGGGAGTTTCAGTTTGAGATCTGAAAGTGAAGGGGAAAGAAACCCTGTGCTCCTTCAGTGCCACAGTTTCAGTCAAAAACGTGTAAGGCCCAGAGTTCCGGGTTCACAACTTGTGTAACTGCTTGTTAGGACTGAACTGTTCCAGAAAAGAATCAAAGGATCTCTGAAGAGTAGAAACCAGGCTCACCCTGTAGAAGACTGAAGAAATTGTTGAGTTGCTCGGTCTGTCAGGAACTGAATCTGCTGTGTGTTCTCCTGGTTGTTGTGCAGTAATTGCGATTGGGATACAGATGCAGCCTGCCTGGTATAGTGCTTTCTTTTTTTTACCATATAAATGTGTGAGGAGTCTCTTGGAGATCAAAAGTAGCCCTGCTGACATTGAAGGACCATATCTTCTTTGGAGGTCGGGAGTACTAATTCGGGGTCGCTCCCTGTTGAATTGCCACATTAAATCCAAATGGAATTACTGTACTGCTGACTGTTTAATTTTCCTTTTCTCTGTGTGAAAGGGCCCCTACCAGCTGCCACGGTTTGGACTAGCCACTAGGGCTTGGGTACCCAGGGACAGTAACTGATAGGGATAGGCCTGTGCACAGAGCCATAGGTAGATTATTAGAGTGATAAGCTAATTAACCTGATTTCCCTGTCCTTTTATATCCCCTAAATAAATCAGAGCTGCTTGTTTCAGCAAAGTTATACTGCCTGAGGTATTTGTCTATGTTAAAGTACTGTACTGTGATTGTTGCACTGTATCTCATTTCACAGGAGGTCCCAGTGCCGGAACCAGTCCTGGGGGAAGTGTATACTGTGAAGGTAATTCTGATATATTGTGTGGGCCACTAGTGGGAAGAAAGGGGTTGCAGTGTCCCAGAGGCTGTGACCAAGTTAGTTTAACTATTGCAAACCCTGACCTCTGGGTGGAGGCACCGCCATTGGATCCAGGCCCCTCAACCTGTTAGTGGCAAATCAGGCAGGGGTAGTAGCCCCTGGGATAGCGCCATATTTAGGGTTACATCTTGGAGGCTCACGCGCTGGGATTGTGTGTCCTCTGGTGGCCATATTTACTGAACCACTGTTAAGAAAAAATGGGTACCCGACAGAAGTGGCTGTTGCACCCGGCTGGTGGAGTGGTGTACTGGGGAGGAGATCGACCCCAAAATACTATGCTTCTCCTGGACATCCCCTGGGTATCAATCAGGGACACTGTGCAGGGAGTACTTTCCAAGGTGGAAGGTTTACAAAACCCTTGGTGGTGGGGTCGGCATGCTAATCTGCTCACCCACACTTTCCTGGCCCTAGTAGAGTTTAAGGATCCCATAGATAGCTCCAAAGTGCCACAGACCATTACCCCAGAGGGAGCCCTCACTGCTTGGAGAGTGATAACTAAGGACAGTAAAGACCCGGGGGGGAATCAGCCCCCACCACTATCTGAAACTTTTGAGGAGAAATTTGCTGAATGGTTGCTGGGAGAGGGGAAAACTGTGGAGGACTTGAAGAAACTATTCTTGCCACCTGGGGGTGTTCCTCCCCCAACACCCTCTCCTGCTCCAGTGCCCGTAATGGTGGCTGAACCAATGCAGACTCCTATTTCTGCACCTGCCATTAGTCACGACTTACAAGGTTGAGGATCTTCTCTGGCACCCTCCCACCCCCAAGGGAGGATGACTGGGAGACCTGGATAGACTATGTTGCCCCCAGTGCTAGAATGGCAATGCTGGGAAGGCGAAAGAGGGTTAGTGAGGCCTCCGAGGTCCTGCCCTGGCTACCATCCGTGCTAAACGGGCCAGTAACCCTGAAGCGACTGCACAGGCCTATCTTGGAGGCCTTGGAGAATGTGTATGGGAGCCCAGATTCTGATGAGGACCTATGGTGGAGTAAGAAATGCACAACAGTACCAAGGGGAGTTGTTGTCTGTGTATGTCTCTCGCTGGAAAAATTATTTGCAAGAATGCCTCAGAAAGGGTAGTTTGCCAGCGATTGAACTGGACGAACCAGACTGGACAGAATCCTAAGTCTGCCCCTTCTCAGAACTGCTGTTGCTTCAGTTACGCCTGGCAAATCGACTGGAATCCCCACCCTCCTATGATGAGTTAATGAGAGAAATTGAGGAGTTGAGAAAAGGCGACCTCGGGAGGTACCTGCACCAACAGCTGTGGCTACGACCGAGTGACTGAGGTGACCCATCAAGTGAAGTTCAGGGCAGAGGTTGACAGTAATGAGTGCTCTGACAAGGAAAAGATATGCCACAATGGGGCGA
Organism: Neoceratodus forsteri; assembly: GCA_016271365.2. Lineage (NCBI taxonomy): Eukaryota > Metazoa > Chordata > Ceratodontiformes > Ceratodontidae > Neoceratodus > Neoceratodus forsteri. Next base: position 1,423,881,861 of record CM028129.1, read on the forward strand.
ACTGTTGAGAGAGATCCGAGAATTCAAAAACAGTCCTTTATGAAGGCCACGCTACTGCAAGTCGGGCCCTGACCTATATCCGACTGCATCTGCTATGGGGGTGGGGTACCCACCCATGTATCTCCTGCTGATAACAGCTCCAAACTCAATTCCTTGACCATGAAGTGGAGAAACTGACGAGATGTCTCCAAATGCTTATCACGCCGCAGACAGAGATGGCACCCAGGTTTCCAGTTAGTAATACCCCGCCCTGGCTCCCAGTGTGGCGCCTCGCCAGCTCAAACTCCAGAAAGTATGTTTTGCTATAATTAAGGAAAGATGGGCACATGAAAGGGAATGCCAGTCCCCAAAAGACACTGACAAAGTTGCATATAGGCTACAAGGAGAGCTTGGAGAAGAAATCAGTGGTTAAGAGGTGCGACACAGTCAGTGAGGGCACCAAAATGCTAATCCACGTCCTTTGTGGCAAGGTCAGTTGCCCAGGCCCCTACCGCCTCTCCAGACTGGTCCAGAATAGTGGGTCCCTCCATGGAGACCACTGTAAAGGTGAATGGAGTGTCTACAAGAGCTGTATTAGACAGTGGCTCCCAAGTGACAATTATGTTCCAGGATTGGTATCAAGCATTTGTCAGGCGTAGCCCTTACAACCATTAGAAGGACTGCATGTATGGGGGTTAAGTGAGAAGGCCTACCCCTATTTCGGGTATATCCGAATTTGGCTGTCTTTCCCCACCTCCGTGGCTGGAGTGGCCGAACAAGTAGAGACCCTAGCCTTAGTGTGTCCCCCCACTGGACTGTATGATGGTGTCCCTTTGTTGATTGGAACAAATGCTCATATGTTCGGAAGGCTGGCACAGTTGTGTTATGAAAAAACAGGGTCAAAGACTAGTAGAGCTTTAAGAGTTCCGGCTTTAATTAAGAAGGCCTATGAGGCACAGAGATGCTGAAAAACAGAACCAGAGGAACCGGTCGGAATTGTATGGAAGAAGGATCCTGAGTCTCTGATCCTGGCGCCAAATGCCCAGTGTACCTTACAGGGAGAGGTCCGTATCAGAAAGGATGTTAAGAATAAAATATTAATGTTGGATGCACCAGGCGATGGAAAATTGCCAGAGGGACTGCTGGTCAAGCCTAGTATTTTGCCCGCTAGAGCCCATGCTTATGCCAGAAGGGTAATGGTCCAAGTTCATAATGTGTCTGAAAGAGACATTCGAGTAAACAGAGGTTGCATCCTGGCTAATGTGCATTGTGCAGACACTGCAGTGCTACCCAGCAGCAAGTTCAAGGAAGAATGACAGAGTACGCCTGACTTGTTTGATTTCGCGACTCCCCTGCCAGCTGAATGGAAAGTGAGGATCAGTGAGAAGCTTGCCCAGAGAGACCAGGTGTTTTCTTTAAAGGAATGGGATGTAGGATGCGTGCAGAGCTGAGCACAATATCCGGCTGCATGACGAAAGACCATTTCGTGAGAGGTCTCGGCCTGGCACCTGCTGACATAGATGATGTGAGACGGCATCTGCAAGAGATGTTAGCTGCTGGTGTAATACAAGAATCCAGAAGCCCTTATGCTTCCCCATTGTAGTAGTGAGGAAAAATGGAACAGTAAGGATGTGTGTGGATTATCGCACCTTAAACCGGTGGACTATCCCTGATCAGTACACAATGCCCCGCATTCAGGATGCTGGACTGCCTAAGCGGGAGCAAGTGGTTCTCTGTGCTGGATCTCCGCAGTGGGTACTACCAGATCGATGGCCCCAGAGGACCGTGAGAAGACTGCCTTTATCTGTCCGCTTGGCTTCTATGAATTCATGAGGATGCCTCAAGGGATTTCAGGTGCCCCAGCCACTTTTCAACGATTGATGGGAGCGTGCAGTGGGGACATGAACTTACTAGAGTGCCTGGTATACCTAGATGATGTTATTGTGTTTGGCAGCTCACTGGAGGAACATGAAAGCAGATTATTTAAGGTATTGGACCGACTGAGGACTTTGGCCTTAAACTGTCCATTGATAAGTGTCAATTCTTTCAAACATCAGTAAAGTATGTGGGACATAGTATCCACCGAGGAATAGAGACCGACCCAAGTAAAGTTGAGGCCTTGACCACCTGGCCACAGCCCAAAAATCTAAAAGAACTGCAAAGATTCCTGGGATTCTGTGGTTATTATCGGCGCTTCATCAAGGATTATTCAAGAGTGATCCGCCCTTTACTTAACCTTACTCAAGGGTATCCCCCAACCCACAAAAAATACCAAAGTCAGCGTCCCTCAAGACTGAAAGAGTATTTTCATCCAAGTGAAGTATTTAGGGCCAGCTGGACTCCTGATTGTGAGACTGCTTTTCATGAGATCATATATCAACTTACCCATGCTCCAGTGCTGGCCTATGCCGATCCAAGAAAACCTTACGTCCTGCACACTGATGCTAGCTTGCAAGGGTTGGGGGCTGTGTTGTACCAAGAGCACGAGAATGGCCTGAGACCAGTGGCCTTTGCCAGTAGAAGCCTGACCCCATCCGAAAGAACTATCCTGTACATAAGTTAGAGTTCCTAGCTTTGAAGTGGGCTATTGTTGACCAATTCCATGAGTACTTGTATGGGGCTAAAATACTAGTAAAACTGACAATAATCCTTTGACCTATGTGCAGACCTCAGCTAAGTTGGATGCCACTGGCCATAGGTGGCTTTCTGCATTATCTACATATGACTATGCTCTCGAATACCGAGCAGGTCTGAACCACATAGATGCTGATGCCTCTCCCGGAGGCCTGTTCCCCAGAATGATTGGGTCCGATTGGCAGAACCTGATATTCGGGCACTCTGCGGAAGTTTGACAGGGAGGAACAAATGTCCACGGACGTTGATGGACTGCATGGTGGATGGCTTGGGAGCCTCTGAGAATTGCATACCTGCTGCTTATTGCCACTTTTCTGCAATAGACATTGGTGCACTGCCTCAGCTGGACAATGACAGTATTCGGGGGCTCAATCGCGATCCCATGATCAAAGCAGCTTTAGAAGCCTCTGGCAGGAAAAGATGTGTCCAAATTACGCTCCACTGATTTGAGAACTGCACTGTTATACAAAGAAGGTCCTAAGTTGAAACTGATCAATAAACTGTTATACAGAGAAACAGTAGACAGAGGGGACAAGTAGACAAACAACAACTAGTGCTGCCCTGCCTTTCGAGACTCAGTACTGAGGTCCTTGCACAACCACATGGGGCACCTTGGTATAGACAGAACACTTGACTTGGTGAGATCAGATTCTATTGGCCTAAGATGGGGGCTGATGTGGAGCAACACATTCCCGAACTTGTAATCGCTGCTTACAGAGGAAAGCTTTGCCCCAGAGGGCTGCCCCTTATTAACATCACCAGTGCACCCATGGAGCTGGTCTGTATTGATTTTCTGAGTTTGGAGTCAGATCAAAGAAATATCAGTAATGTGCTGGTGGTCACTGACCATTTCACGAGATATGCCCAAGCTTTCCCACCAAAGACCAGAAAGCATCCACTGTGGCCAAAGTGCTTGTAGAAAACTTTTTGTTCACTATGGGGCTCACAAAGAATCCATTCTGATCAAGGAGAGACTTTGAGAGTCGTCTGATCAAAGAGATGCTTTCTCTGTGGGAGTGCGAAAGTCCAGAACCACTCCTTACCACCCCAGGGGACCCACAGCCTGAGCGTTTCAACCGCACTTTGCTAGATATGCTAGGCACCCTGCACCCAAAGGACAAGCCTAGATGGAGCCAACAAATTAGCACCCTGGTACATGCTTATAACTGCACCAAAGTGATGCCACTGGATTCTCCCCCTACACTGATGTTTGGAAGAGAAGCTCATTACCAGTAGATGTGTGTTTGGGGTCTCTCCTGATGGGGTTCAAGCTGACAACTATTTACAGTATGTCAAAGTTAAAGGCCAGCTAACTCATGGCGTACCAACTGGCTCAAACCATGGCTGCCAAAGAAATCTGGCCAACAAAGAAGGTATGATAAAAGGTGAAAGCACAGGAACTCCAGGAGGAGATCGGGTATTGCTAGAAATCTGGGACTGCATGGCAAGCACAAGATTGCTGACAGATGGCACCATCTCCCTCACATTGTAGTGGGCAAACTAGATGATCTGCCAGTGTACAAAAGTAAGGCCTGAGAATAATTCAAAAGATGTAAAACAATGCATAGAAATCATTTACTGCCATTGGACAAATCCTGATTGAGTCTGAGCCCCAGAAGATGCCCCTCTGGACCAGTGACTAGAGCTGCTGCAAGAAAAGATCAAGAAAGTCTGCACCTACAGAAGCAAAGTTAAAGTGTTCCCTCCACAAGTCCCAGTTGAGCATGACTGTCAGTCCATATCAGAAGAAAGTGAGAGTGACTTTGAATACTATCCTTCTTACGAACTGAGTCAATTGTTTGGGGCAATCCCTAGTCAATACTGGAGACAAAGCTGGGCCTTCTGGACTGTCTAAGCCCCCAGCTTCATCCCTGGAGCCAATGCTCCCAGAAAGTGAAGTGCAAAGCATCAGATCAGATGAAATGGAATCATTGTGCATGGTTGAACTGTTTGAGCTTTCAGGGAGGAAAATGATAGATTGGGGCAGACTGGTGATACACCCGAACAAGAAGAGTATTTTGAGTGCCCTGACAGTCCACTGCCAGTGTCCGAAAGCTCTCCATGCGAGCCAAATGTTGTGGACTCAGAACTGTAACTCCTGGAGCTGAAAGTGCCCCAAGTTCTAGCCTCTCTACCCCATGGAGACTCCCCTGACAAGTGAGGACAATGCTGAAAATGAGGCTCAGAGTGCAGAGACTATAACAGTTCCCCTAGAAAGACTGGTCGAGCTGTAAAGCCTGTGGTGCACCTCAGTTATGATTCACTTGGGAGGCCTGTGGACTTGCCTCTCAATGTTGTCCATAAAGGTGTATGTGTCCCCAGGCTCATTGCCCAAACTGAGCATCAGTGCTAACTCCAAGTTACTTGTGTTGCCCTCTAAGTATGGTGCCCTTGCCCGTCCAGCCCAAGGTAACTGATAGGGAAGGGCCCCCTCTCTTCAGGTTTCATGTACAAGAGGTAATAACTTGAGTTATGGTACAATGTGTGTGTAATACTGTGTAAAGAGTCACGTACTGCAATGTTTCAGAAATGTATTCTTGGTAAAATGATATATTGACTGATGATTACATGTGTGAGCCTAATGCAAATGTATATGGTTGCAGTTAAAACTTATGGGGGTACTTGCTTGACGCGGACGTCAAGCTTTCCCAGGCCAGGAAGGGTGTAACCCCCCTGCAAATGGGGGTTCCCGGAAGACTTCCAGGAGCTTGCTTGAATGCTCCAAGCCTGAATGGTGTTTGGCGTTTAAGCCACTTATCAGTGAGTGTTTTTAGAGCCTCTGGTACTGTCTCTTTAAGAGCTGTCTGCTTGCAGACATAATTAGTTTATATGGGGGGACTGTGTGTTTCTTTGATTGAGTACCACTCAAGCTGCTGCCAATTCACCCCATTTTTGCAGTCACTAGGAGTGCAAAGGGAACCTGTCTGAAAGATGTAACTGATTGCCAGAAATCATTTACAGTAATAATAAAATTACAGTTTGTCTAACCTGCTTTCTTTGCAGTCAGAACTGTCTGCCTAGTTCCCCATTCTGGTTTTGAACTGCTGAACTGGACCAATCAGTGTGGGGTAAACTAGCTCTAAAATGATGCCTTGGACGAATCAGAACTTGGGACTCATAATCTGAGCCAGCCACAAGAGGATTGTATGGGCAGTGACTCTGGGAGATGTAGTTTAGACTTGGTTGCCTTTTGGACCAACAGCAGCAGTCTGTGGTGACAGCCAATCCAGTCAAGAACTGGGAAGAACTCAAAGGAAGTGCCGGTTTTTGTCTGTTGGGAGTTTCAGTTTGAGATCTGAAAGTGAAGGAAAGAAACCCTGTGCTCCTTCAGTGCACAGTTTCAGTCAAAAACGTGCAAGGCCCAGAGTTCCGGTTTACAACTTGTGTAACTGCTTGTTAGGGACTGAATCCGTCCTGTGAAAAGAATCAAAGGATCTCTGAAGAGTAGAAACCAGGCTCACCCTGTAGAAGACTGAAGGAATTGTTGAATTAGCCGGGTCTGTCAGGAACTGAATCTGCTGTGTGTTCTCCTGGTTATTGTGCAGTAATTGCGATTGGGATACAGATGCAGCCTGCCTGGTATAGTGCTTTCTTTTTTTACCATATAAATGTGTGAGGAGTCTCTTGGAGATCAAAAGTAGCCCTGCTGACATTGAAGGACCATATCTTCTTTGGAGGTCGTGAGTACTAATTCGAGTCGCTCCCTGTTGAATTGCCACATTAAATCCAAATGGAATTACTGTACTGCTGACTGTTTAATTTTCCTTTTCTCTGTGTGAAGGGCCCCTACCAGCTGCCACGGTTTGGACTAGCCACTAGGGCTTGGGTACCCAGGGACAGTAACTGATAGGGATAGGCCTGTGCACAGAGCCATAGGTAGATTATTAGAGTGATAAGCTAATTAACCTGATTTCCCCCTGTCCTTTTTATATCCCCTAAATAAATCAGAGCTGCTTGTTTCAGCAAAGTTATACTGCCTGAGGTATTTGTCTATGTTAAAGTACTGTACTGTGATTGTTGCACTGTATCTCATTTCACAGGAGGTCCCAGTGCGGAACCAGTCCTGGGGGTAAGTGTATACTGTGAAGGTAATTCTGATATATTGTGGGCCACTAGTGGGAAGAAAGGGGGTTGCAGTGTCCCAGAGGGCTGTGACCAAGTTAGTTTAACTATTGCAAACCCTGACCTCTGGGTGGAGGCACCCGCCATTGGATCCAGGCCCCTCAACCTGTTAGTGGCAAATCAGGCAGGGGTAGTAGCCCCTGGGATAGCGCCATTTAGGGGTTACACTTAGCACCCTGGCGATATCTACTCTCAGGCATGTTTTCTTCCCTCCCTCCTTCTTTTTTTCTTTCCTCTTCTATCCCCCCTATTCCATCTGCTCAACTTGCCCTTGCCTAATTCTATCCCCTGGAAGGTTCTCTGCATGCTGAAGGGGCCCAGCACTGGGCAATTACTCTTCCTTCACTCCCCCTCCCCCTATATCCTTTATACCCAACTAGTCCTCACCTGATTCTGTGCTCTGGCAGGGTTCGCAGCACCCTGGAGTGACCTAGTCTTAGGTAAGCTTCTTCTTTCCCTCCTCCTCCTCCTCCTCCTCCCTCCTTTCCCTTCATCCTTTCCTTTCTCTCTTCCCAACTTGTCCTCACCTAGTTCTGCCCCTGGCAGGGTTTTCAGCATCCTGGAGGTGTCCAGCATTGGGAAATGACTCTTCCTTCCCTCCCCCTTCCCCTCCATCCTCTCTACCTAACTCATCCTCGCTTGACTCTGCTCTCTGGCAGGGTTCTCGGCATCCTGAAGAAGCCTAGTCTTAGGAAAATTTCTCCCACCCCATCTCCTCCTTCCATTTACCATCCCCCTACTATCTCTACCCAACTTGCCCTTGCATACTCCTGCCCCTTACTCTAAGTCCTCACCTCATTCCGTCACTGGCAACTATCTCCGCACTCTGAAGGGGCCAATTCCAGGTATGACTCGTCCTTCCATTCCCTATCCCTTACCACCACCTCTCTCCTGCCCCCGCTCTACCTCCCTGCACTTAATCAAAGGAATTAGTTCACTTGAGCAAATAATTTGCACTTTTTGTTCTGTCTGAGGTGCCCCCAGATTGCACTAGCACTGTGTTAACTTGCCTTTCACAACTGCTTTTTTTTGTTCACTTTTCTCCGGTAATGTTCCCCCCATCTTTATCCTCTCCTTCCCCCAGCTTGTTTCCCTGTCTACCCCTCTACCCTCCTTGTTGTCCCCCCACTAGACCGCATTCATTCAATAACTGCTAAATAATCTGCCTCTTAACTGTGATCCATTCCTGCAAGGAGTTGGCTCCAAGATTACATTCAATTTCTGTACTATATTTCTCAGATATGCCACTTGTAATTAAATGCATATTCCACAGGTATGATATATTTAATTGTATGTTATGTTACAAATGCGACTGTATGATTATTTATGATATTTTTTAACTGTATGTTTTGTTACAAATGTAATTGTTTAATTTCTCGGATATGATAAATGTTAAACTGTATGTCTAATTATTCATCCAGTCCTCCTACCCCCAGTTGCACCAGGAGATGAGCAGCTTGTTGTTCAGTGTGCCTTCCTGGTGAAACATTTCAATAAATAAATAAAAATAAATAAATACATTTATGTATTTAGTATCTTGGAGTAAGACCTTTGAGCTGAAAGGTCATTTACAAAGGTTCCATGTCGAGCAGTGTACACAGTTACAACAGAGTGTGATGCAAATTAACATAGTTATACACAACATTGAATTAATTACATTTGCCTGAGAAGCACAGAGACTGAAAAAAAAAAAACTAAAAACAAAACAAACAAAAAAAGAGAATGGTTGAGCAGCCTAAAGTAGTAACTATACAGCAGCCGAGTATTACATATCCCTAGGACACAATAATGGGTTTAAAAAAATTGTTAATCAACACGCAGTAGTAGCTAATGAAATAGGGTAGGGGAGGTGTATGGGAGAAGAGAGAATAGCAAGTATGTTCTTCAGGAGGCATGGGGTAGAGGAGGGATCCGGGGTATAAGAGACCGGGATGGGGCAAGAGGAAGGGGAGGGGAGGGGCAGCCCAAAAAGGCCTTGTCAGATAAGAGGGGAATTACGGGGGTGAGTTGTAAAGTTATCAGGACTGAGTGGGCAGGAGTCAAAGTTTTACAGATTAGCTCCTAAAATGGAGTTAGTAGGCTGAAGTAGAACAAACAAGCATTTGTCAATGCCGAATGTTCGCTTGCAGGTATTTGCAGTGGTATTTGGCACTTGGACATGGCTTAAAAAAATCAGTGACAAAGAAATACAAGCATTTGTCAATGCCGAATGTTGCTTGCTTCTATGTGCTGTTTAGGTATTTGGAACTCATTGGAGTGCAAATATTGAAAATTCGCGAACTTACGAGCATGCGTAGGAACTGACATAGCATGCTACTGTAAAACAGTCATTTTTAGGAATTTTTTCACCAAATTTTCAACTTAGCCATTTTAAGGCCTCTGCTCATGAACAGTGTCACTGTGATTTTCTTAATGTGTCCCATACATTGAGTTCGCACACCGACGCTGCGCCATTGTCTGCGCTACATGAAGCGGAAACATGTTTTGGGCAGGATGTGAAAATGACAGCTGTACTGCTCATAAGGAGGTGTGGTAAAATGGCAATGTTGAAAATCTGGAGTGAAATATTGAAATTAACCTACGAGCGCATGAGGGAACTATGCAATGCGACGTCAGAAACAGTCATTTTTAGGAATTTTTTCACCAAATTTTCAACATAGCCATTTTAAACCTCTGCTAATGAACAGTGTCACTGTGATTTTCTTAATGTGTCCCATACATTGATTTTGCACACCGACTGCGCCATTGTGTGCTACATGGCAGAAACATGTTTTGGGCAGGATGTGAAAATGACAGCTATACTGCTCATAAGGAGGTGTTGGTAAAATGGCAATGTTGAAAATCTGGAGTGAAAATATTAAAATTCGTAAACTTACGAGCGCAGTATAGAACTGCAATAGGCGCACGCCACAAGTAAAACAGTCATTTTAGGGAATTTTTTCACCACATTTTCAACATAGCCATTTTAAGATCTCTGCTCATGAACAGTGACACTGTGATTTTCTTAATGTGTCCCATACATTGAGTTCGCACACCGACTGTGCCATTGTGTGCTACATGGGTGGAAACACGTTTTGGGCAAGATGTGAAAAATGACAGCTATACTGCTCATAAGGAGGTGTGGTAAAATGGCAATGTTGAACTTCTGGAGTAAAAATATTGAAAATTCGAAAACCTACGAGCGCATGAGGGAACTGCGTTGTTACGCCTCTCATAAACAGTCATTTTAGAATATTTCACTAAATTTTCAACATAGCCATTTTAAGACCTCTGCTAATGAACAGTGTCACTGTGGTTTTCTTAATGTGTCCCATACATTGAGTTCGCACACCGACTGCGCCATTGTGCGCTACATGGAGTGAAACCACGTTTTGGGCAGGATGTGAAAAATGACAGCTGTACTGCTCATAAGGAGGTGTGGTAAAATGGCAATGTTGAAAATCTGGCGTGAAAATATTGAAAATTTGCAAACTTACGAGCGTGCATAGGAACTGCGCAATGCACGCTCATAAAACAGTCATTTTTAAGAATTTTTCCACCAAATTTTTAAAATAGGCTTTTTGAGAGCCCACCTTATGAACGCTGGCACTGTCATTTCATTAATCAGGCTGAAAGGTGATTTCGCGCAGTGACTGCGAAATCACCCTTCGGGCACGAATAACGCCATGACAGTGACAGAATTCATGAGAAGGGGACCCAAAAACCCCATGTTGAAAATTTGGTGCAAAAATTCCAAAAAATGCCTGAGATATGCAACAAAGTTGAAAAACCCATCTAGCCCATTATACAGCTTACCGGCATTTCCTCAGTTCGCGGTCGGCTTTGAAGAGTGCAGACGTGTTCCCGGTCCAGCGATGATCGCGTGCCAAGCTCCGGAGGTAAGTATGGGGTGGGGGGGGAGGCAGGGTGAGCAGTGGGTGGTGCGGTTGTGGGTGGCGGAGACTCGTGGGGACCGCTTTAATTTACAGGTTTTTTTTTTTGTACTTTGACAACGCGGGACATTTGTCACGCTAAGGGTGCTCTCAGCATGGCAGAAGGATGGCTGGGGGGCCGTGGAGCCGACGGGGATTGGGCACCCGAGTCGGCAGACAACAGGACGTTTGCCACGCTGGGGTGGGCTCCCAGCGTGGCAGAAGGATGGCTGAGGGGCCGTGGAGCCGACGGATTGGGCACCCTTCCGGCAGACGACGGGACATTTGCCATGTTGGGGTGGCCCCAGTGTGGCAGAAGGATGGCCAAATGTGGTTTACCAGGATTGGGCACCTCTCATCGCAGACCCACTGGATGTTTGCCACGCAGCGACGGGCTCCCAACGTGGCAGCAAAGATTTGGGGGTGACACGGTGAAGCACACAGCGGTGGTTTCTTTTGAAGAGAAGACCACCGCTGTCATACACAGCACCGGTGCGGATTGGTGCAGGATCGCCACGCCTGCTCAAGGGGAGCAGGGGATTGCTCAGAGAGGCACACCTCAAAGTGTCCCATTCTCCCAAGACGCTTCCTCAAGACAAGCGCGTTTCTAACGTGAAAAGGGGGGAGAGGTGGAGGGGCAAGGGAAGGTAGGGGGAACTAGTGAGAGTGGGCTAAGGTGAAGTACTGCGGGCAGAGAGAGAGAGAGACAGAGAGAGGAAGCCACTGGGGCGCGGGGGGTTGAGGTGCTAGGTGAAGCAGTCACAGATGCTGGCGGTGGCAAGGTGTGCCCGAAGTTGACTTTTAAAAGGCCCCAGTTTTGATCCAGATTGAAGATCAGTGTTAAGGCAGTTGAGCCACTTGGGTGCCCTGAAAGCAAATTATCTTTGGCCTAATGATGTTCAGTGGAAAGAGATAAGGTGTGTATTGCTGCAGGATTCTCTTATTTGTTTTAGGTTAGAGAATGAGCTGAGGAGTTGCTGCACCCCAGGAGGGGTGAGGCCAAGAGTGGTCTTTTTGTCAAGCAGACAGACTTGGTATTGGATCCTTTTATCCAGATTCAGCCATCCTAAGTGAGCATAGAGCTCATAGGTGTGAGCTAGACGATGGGCATCTAGGACCAGCCTACAAGCTTTGTTAAGGGTCATCCTAATCCTCTTTAGAGCCGTACTGGAACCTGCCCCATAGACTACGAGCCCATAGTCAATGGCTGACAGGACAGAACTGGTAACAGCGAGCTTTATGGTTTCAACGCTGAGACGGTGCCTGTGCCTGTATAACTGGCCAACCCGCTGGTTTGTAGACCTGGCTACATGATTGATGTGCTTGGTAAATAAGAGGGAACTGTCGAGAAAGACACTGAAATATTTGAAGTTGTTCACCCTCTTAAGTACATCATTCCGATTATTTAGAACTTTGAGACTGTACGACCTGTGCATGTTCTGATTGGATGCGAACAGCATTGTCTTGGTTTTCTTGTAGTTAAGAAGGAGTTTGGAGTGTATGAACCAGTTTTCAATTTCCAAGAGGTTGGCTTGCATTTGTTGCTCAAGCGCTTGTGGATTAGAGTGACTGGAAAAAGCACGGCATCACTTTTTTTTTTTTTTATTATGGTCTCAGTTAGCACCTTTGAGCTGAAAGCTCGTTACATAGGTTCCACGTTAGGTAGGATAAACATTCAAATACATCAGGTAGGATAACAACAAATAGTAACACAATGATAAACATATGGTGGGATAGAATAAGAACTAGAGCTGAAACGTGAGAGGTTGAGAGGCAGCGCCAAGTAATTGTCTAGTTATTAAGTGCCGAAGGAAGACAGTGTCCAGAGTGTAATGCGGATCCAGAGTGGGGAGCAGCCAAGGAAGCCTTGTCAAGCAGGGTAAAAAGGGGGTGCAATTGACTAAGTGGGACAAACCACAGAGTGGCAAGCCAGGAAATTGGGAGCATACGTTAGGTCAGGGGTGGGGAGAGGAGGAGGGGGAGAAAATAGGGGCGGTGTAAGGGGATGCTCAGGGAAGGAGGGGTCAACAACAGGTGCGGGAGTAGGCAGGAGGGAGATAGAGGAGGAGAAGGGAGGTTTAGTGGAAGCAGTCACTTGTATCATCTGCATACAAGAGTACTTTCCCATGACAAGACTTAGTGAGATTGTTTAGAAACAGACTAAACAGTAAGAGGCCCAAAATTGAACCTTGGGGGACTCCAGTTGTGACCCTGCACTGATCAGACAGGGCATCAAATATCTTCACTTGTTGTACCCACCCAGTCAGGCAACTCCGAAACCAAAGCACCAATATTTTAGATAGGTCGATAGCCAGTAGTTGATTTAGCAGAAGCTTGTGACTGGCTGTGTCGAATGCCTTGATGAGGTCAATGTAAGCTGCCCCCACCAAGAGCCCATGGTCAAGAGTTTCATGGGTATAACCAGTAAATTCAACAAGCGCGGTGGTCATACTGTGCTGCTTCCTAAAGCCATGTTGCTCCTGGCATTGTAGCATATTTTTGTCTAAATAGTCTACCAGTTGGTCATAGACAATCCTTTCGAGCACTTTTGAGAGCGGGGGGAGAATGGAAATAGGTCAGTAGTTGGAATGACAAGATCGATTGCAATTTTTGAAAACTGGAATGACCACTGCAGCCTTCCAGGACTGGGGGAATATACCTGTTATAAGAGATAGGTTTATAATACAGTTTAGTGGGGAGAGAACTTCATCCAGGGTGTATCTAAGTAGCTTGTAATCTAGTGAGCCGTTACTGGATCTTGATTTAGTAAGCACTTGTTTCAGATATTTCTTTGCCTCTGCTAAGAAGACAATCCTGCGGTAAAAAGATGGGACAGGACTAGCCGATTGTCGGGTGTCATAACTAGGGTCAGGATTACTTTGTGGGGCTTGATTGTCGGGGGGGGGGCACTCCACCCAGGTCAGTGAATGCTTTGTTCGAATAATTTGCAATCACTGTTGGATCTTGTATAATAATTCCATTGATACGGAGTAAGGTGGGAGGTGACTTGTTACTTTTGCCAGTAAGGGACTTTATATTGTCCCAGAAGTTACTGCTATTTCCCCAGGAATCCTCAAACATTGCTCTGAAGTGGAAGCTTTTTGCTTTTTTAATGGCTGAGGTGCATTTATTGCGGGCAGTTCTATAATGCTGCATATCTATAGTGAGCCCTGAGCGTTTGGCCTTGCGCCATAGGTTGTCCCTTTCTTCCATAAACTCTAGGAGCGGTGGGGAGAGGCAGGATTTACTGCTCCCCTTTATTTTCCTTTCCTTGAAAGGGACGAAGATGCCATATCCCGCATGGAATTTACTAGTGAAGTCATCAAGTGCAGTGTCCACATTGTCAGAGCCATAAATAGTTGACCAGTCCTGCTGCCTGAGATGTGCTTTAAGCAAGTTGAGTTGTCTTTTTTTAATATACAAGTGTGAACAAATTTGGGGGGGGGGTTCTGGGAGATTTATTCGACCAGGTGCAGACGATGGGAGAGTAGTCACGAATGGCATCAGGGAGCACTTCAGTGCTGGTTATTTTATCAGGCCAGTTAGTGATTACCCAGTCTAACAGCGTACTTGTTCCAGTACAGTAGTTCACTCGAGTGGGGGTTCCTACAAGTTGGGACATATTGATTGCTGATAGCGCGTCTTTATGGGTTGCTGCTTCAGAGGCTGACCAATTGATGTTAAAGTCCCCCACCGTAAGTACCTCAATTTTGTGGCAGTGCACAGCAAGGAAGTTTAAGGTTGTTCTAAAGCCTGTAGACTGATCATTTTGGGGTATATAGATGGAAACTATGGTAAGGTATTTGCCGCGGGTACCTAGTGCCACCTTGATTGCTAATAACTGGGATTTACCTTTGATGACAGGGGGCACAAGGGCATGTGCTTGGAGGGTGTTTCTAGCATATAGAGTGCGGCCCCCACCGTGTTTAACAGTCCTGTCCTGCCTGAAAATGGTGTAGCCATTTAGCTGTACTGCCAGGTCAGGGACTCTGGGGGTTAGCCACTTCTCCACTACGGATAGAATATCAGGGTTATGTTGGGAAGTCCATACCTGCAGAGCATCAAATTCAGGTAGCAGACTGCATATGTTAATGGAGGCTATCTTTAGGCCTCCGGGCTTCGTGAGTGGTGCAGAAGGAATTGTTAAGGGTGCAAGGTTAGGGTGAATGTTACCAGATAGCATAAGAAGCAGCCAGGCTAGTCTAATCACATGCCACTTGAGATTTTTTAAGTCCTGAGAGCAGGAGCATGCTAGCCCTTTGTTTTTACCATGAATGCTTGTGTAGATTACCATGCTAAGTTGGACTGGTGGGAGGGGGTAAGGGCAGCGCAGGGGTGCAAGTGTTGGAGGTACCCTGTGATTGTCAACAAAAGCAGAGGTCATAGCCCCTGGTATTAACAGGGGGCACCAAACAACGTTAGGGAGGGTAACATTGTTGGCTGGTTCTGATGAATTCTTGGCCCATTCAGAGGAGGGGGGCATGACAAGCCCGATGGTCATAAGGAGTAGGCGTCCTGCAGGTTCAATGTCAGTAATGCACACAAAATGGTTTAAATTAATCACTTTTGTCTGCGCAAAGGTCAGGGAGCATGTCAAAGTCTACAGACTCTTGAATACGTCTATTGCAGTGAAAAGATTGGGTCCTATTATCATGTTGAAGACTGTTGTGCTCATTAACAGCTGACAGTCAATGAAGGTGATATTTCACGATGACACTAAGATAGTTATCCCATCTGCCTGTAAATGGGGTGGGGGTGGGAGAGGTAATGCTGTTTTAAAACCTTACTGAGAGAGTTGCTGAAAGGCACGTTTACACATCCTGATTTGCACCGCTATGAGGAGTGCAGATGAGTTGCACCAGTGCAGATAAGGCAATGTAAACAGCCTCAGGAGCATTGTAGGTCACTCCATTGAGGAACAGCATGATCAGTGTTTACATAGGGACACGTACTGGTGAAGGCATTTTATGCTGGAATGTAAACACGCTGCTCTGCCTGCACCAGTGCAGCCCTGCATCGCACTGCTCTGCCATGATGACTTCAATCCTATGAATTGTACTACATAAAAACATCCCGAATACTTCCTCACGTTTCCCCTGAGCCATCCCCCTCAATCAACAAAGGGGAACAATTTGAAGATTGCGAGGACAGCTCAGGGGGCAATGTGAGGAAGTATTTTTTTCACAGAGAGGGTGGTGGATGCTTGGAACAGCCTTCCAGAGGAGGTAGTGGGGTCAAAAACAGTGGGGGAATTCAAGAATGCATGGGACAGACAGGTAATTCTAGTGAGGGATAGGAGGAAGTAAGCAATTCTAGTGAGGGGTAGGAGGAAGTAGGCTGTTGGTTAACTAGGATCTACAGCTTATCCAATAGGAAGGGAAATGGGCAGACTGGGTGGGCCAAGTGGTCCTTATCTGCCGTCAAAGTCTATGTTTCTATGCAGAATTTAAAGAGATTCACCAAGTTTTTTAGCAGTCGACTTGCACCACATATTCTGGTGCCTTACCTCAGTGAAACGCCATCTGAGTATATCTTTTAACATTTTCTTCTGTTATTTTAGAAGAGCAAGGGATCGTATATTAACACCCGCTGATCCCTTCCACTTCCTAGTCTGTTGATTGGCCCATAATCCGGCCCCGCGCTAGGCACGTAATGACTTGTTCCCAGGGAGAGCGTGGGGCTGCGCTCCATTAAAGTCTATGGGGGCAGCTTTAACAACATTTTGATATGTATAATAATGGTCATCTGGTGATTAATCAAGGACACCGGTTGACTAACAACTGCCCTGCGCTCTCTCTGGGAACATGTCATTACGCGCCTGAGCACGGGGCTGGATTATGGGCTGATCGACAGACCAGGAAATGGAAGGGATTGGCAGAATATGTGCTGCACACCTACAACTTGGTGAATCTCTTTAAACATCAGGCAGGAAAAAAAAATGTGTAAATGTGTAGTCTGCTAAGCTAAAGCACTGGGAAGCTGCTACACATTTACATATTTCCCTAGCTGACGATTAAATTTAAGAAACTTTTATGCAGTATAGCAAGAAAATATTGTGGACCCAGTTCCACAGGAAGCACCTGCCATTGACTGAGGCTTGGTGGACTTACACAGAAAAAAAAACCCAGATCCTATCTTCTACACTCCGCCGCCGCACTGGCGGAAATGCTGCAGAAATGCCGAAGTGCTGCATGCAACACAGCCTGGATTACACTGGTGTAAACAGCACCATATAAATGGTCATTAGAACCAGCAGGCAGAGCAGCAGAGGAGTGGAGGAGACTGCAGTGCCACCCTGCAGGTAGTGTATACACGCCTGAACACTACCCAGCCCACTGCTTTTTCTGGACAGGTTTTTACTTGACCTAGGTTCAGGCTCAACCATTCTTTACTCCAAATTAAAAGTCGCTTTACCAGGGTGAACATATCCATCCCTAATAAGAATGAACACGGATAAGACCCTATTAAAATGTATTCTAAAGCAGGCACTGACAAACAGTAATGTAGTTACCAACAGTACAGTACTAGTAACAATACAACTTCTTCTTAACAGGCATAGTGTAGTAGCACCACAAATGACAACAGCAGTCCGGAGGCATGTTGACTCAGCATCCAGTAACAGAAGAAGAGAAGTGGAGAAATGGCCCACACTAAAAAGCACTTAAAAGGTATGAAACTGGGGAGTGGCTTGGCTGCTGACAAGATGGCAGTCCTATCCTTACTACTTTCCTACCCCCCTCATATAACCCAACAAAATCTACTTGTTTAAACTTTAATTGCTATTTCTTTTTTTTGCTGACCAGTTTGCCGTTTTGCTCCTCATTATGCTGCTGTACTTGGATCAGAGAAATATGCTGTCTCTTGACTTTGTGAGACACACCTGAATCCTATCTTGGACAGCCGCACTGCATGGGAAATGGCACTGTCAGGATCTTCAGCACCCTGACTGATGAGCTACAAGAAATTAGAGGAATGTTCGCCCAGTTACTGTCTGAAGTAGATGAGATAAAAGCTTCTAATGCCTGCACAGGAGAGGATATTGTTTCACTGTCACAGAGGCTCACTCAAATGGAGAAACAAATCAAAAACCAAGAGGCCAGCTCCAGTCATATGGTGGCCCACCTCCTCAACCAAGACTCCACAATCCGACAGCTATGGGATCAGATGGAGGATCTCAAAAACAGAGATCGCTGCAAGAACTTCCACCTGGTTGGATCCTCAGGACCAGAGGGCAAGGACACTAATGCCTTTCTACCGAATGTTCTGGTTATTATTCTCCACCATCAACGGCCCAGCTTGCTTGAGCACAAACAGTCGCTGTGGCCCAGACCAATGCAGGTTAAATTTATTTGGTTCCCAGTGAAAGAACAAGTAATGCAGCTGGCTTGAGAATGGGGGCCCCTAACATGGCAGGGGCACAACATTCACATTTTTTTAGACTTCTCTCCAGCCCTCACACAGTGCCAGAGGGCCTATGCCAGAGCTCACCATGCACTCCTAGAGCTGAACATTCCCTACAGCCTATGCAATCAAGCTATACTCTGGATCATAAAAAATGGGGTTTCTCACTCCTTTCACTCACCAGAGGCAGCAGATGATTTCATACACTGCTCCTGACCTGATGCACAACTGCTTGAAAGCATCAAGCTGGATAAAGCCCAGGGGATGGACAACATCCCCCCCCCCCGGCACTGTAGCAGCAGAAACCACCGGGGAGATATGGCCTACCATCGTCTTACACACAGCCACTGGATGAGGACCCCTGAAACCTTACCTTTCATGGCTGTTGGTGGGAACCATAAAGAAGAAACCCAAACCAGCTGGAGCTACCTCCCTTCCTCCTTCTCTTTTCCAGAGCCAAAGCCAAAGCAAAGGCCCAAACTGAGGAAAAGATAGCCAACTCGGTTAAGAAGGGGGATAAAACCTTTTATAGGTACATTAGGGAGCAAAGAAAGACAATGGCAGGGATACTGAGCCTGAATAAAGAGGAAGGTTGTTGGGCAGAGAGCGACAGTGAAAAAGTAGGGATACTGAATGAATATTTTT
Organism: Neoceratodus forsteri; assembly: GCA_016271365.2. Lineage (NCBI taxonomy): Eukaryota > Metazoa > Chordata > Ceratodontiformes > Ceratodontidae > Neoceratodus > Neoceratodus forsteri. The sequence continues at coordinate 1,423,900,553 of CM028129.1, forward strand.
GCTTAGTATTCAAAATGTAAAAGCAGGGGGAGATACCTAATCCAGTCAACAGAACCACTCTGGATGGGGGTGATATTAGTCCTTTCACAGAAGAAAGGGTTTTGAAGGAACTCTTAAAACTGAAGGTGGATAAAGCAATGGGGCCTTATGGAATTCACCCCAGAATTCTAAAAGAACTAAGGGAAGAACGAGTAACACCACTGACTACCCTTTTTAATAAATAATAGGAGGATGGTGTGGTACCTGAGGACTGGAGAAGGGCATATGTGATTCCCTTTCACAAAAGTGGGAGCAAGACAGAGGCAGAAAACTACAGACCTATCAGTTTGACCTCAGTGGTAGGGAAAATGATGGAATCACTTGGAAAGAATTGTTAAGTACCTAGAGACCAGTGGGGCACAGGACCCAAGGCAGCATAGATTCACAGCAGGAAGGTCATGTCAAACAAATCTAATTGATTTCTTTGACTGGGTGGCCAAAGTAGTAGACCAGGGAGGGGCTGTGGACATGGCCTACCTAGACTTTAGCAAAGCACTTGACACAGTCCTGCACAAAAGATTAATAAACAAATTAGCCAGCCTGGGAGTGGGTCCCAGGGTGGTAGCCTGGGTAAAACACTGGGTGGACAACAGTACACAGCGGGTAGTAGTAAATGGAGTCCACAGTGAAGAAAGGAGGGTTACTAGTGGGGTACCGCAGGGTTCAGTACTGGGGCCAGTCCTTTTTAATGTCTTTATAAATGACATTGCAGAGGGACTGGAAGGGAAAGTATGCCTCTTTGCAGATGACACAAAGATCTGCAACCGGGTTGATACGCAAGGTGGGGTGGAAAGGATGAAAAGGGACTTAACAAGGTTGGAGGAATGGTCAAATGTATGGCAGCTTAGATTCAATGCAAAGGAGTGCAAAGTAATGCACCTGGGAAACAAAAACACAGGGCACGAGTACACAATGGGGCGTGAGATACTGACAACAACAAAAATGGGGGTAGTCATAGCAGATGACCTAAAGGTGGGCTAGCAATGTGAGAAGGCAGTAAGGAAGGCTGGGGGGATACTGGGATGCACAGGGAGAGGCATCACCAGTAGAAAACAGGAAGTTGTTGGTCCTCTGTACAGACAGTTGGTAAGACTACTTCTGGAGTACTGTGTACAGTTCTGGAGACCCCATCTCCGCAAAAACATAGACAGGGTGGAGGCTGTCCAGACGAGGGCAACCAAAATGGTGTAGGGTCTGCACCAGAAGACATATGAAGAAAGACTAAAGGAGCTTAAGATGTATAGCCTCAAGGAAAGGAGGGAGAGGGGGGACATGATAGAAACTTTTAAATACCTCAAGGGAATCAACAAAGTCCAAGAGGGTAGCATCTTTCAGAAAAAGAGATGTGCAAGAACAAGGGGGCACAATTTGAAGATGGAGTGGGGATGGCTCAGAGGTAAGGTGAGAAAGTATTTCTTCACAGAGAGGGTTGTAGATGCATGGAACAGCCTTCCTGAGGAGGTCATAGAGTCAAAAACAGTGGGGGAATTCAAGAATGCATGAGGCAGCCATAAGGCAATTCTAGTGGGGTGTAGGAGGAAGTAGGCTGTTGTTTAACTAGGATCTGCAGCTTATCTGTTAGGTAGGGAAATGGGCAGACTAGGTGGGCCAAGCAGTCCTTATCTGCCATCAAATTCTATGTTTATAACATAATGCCTCATCAGAGAGCTCCAGAGGAGAGGTCACCCATAACAGATATGTTCCACTTCAAAAACTATCCACTTCTTTTTTGTTAATACAATGTTTATTAATATTTTCACATGGTACATGGGGGGGGGGAGGCAGTCACAAGTTCATCTTGTTATACTTTGTTTAACATAGACAAGTTTAAGACAGATACAGGTTAAATTTACACATAGTACATAAGATTCAGTAGTTCATTATTTCATATGTAACGCCCCTGCAAATGGGGGTTCCCAGAAGTCTTCGAGGAGCTTGCTTGAATGCTCCAAGTCTGGAGGTGTTCAGCGTTTAAGCCGCTTGAGTGTGAGTGCTTTTAGAGCCTCTGGTATTGTCTCTTTAAGAGCTGCCTGCTTGTGACCATAATTAATTGAGGAGGGTGGGCTGTGTGTTCTAATGCCCGAATCCCGCCCTGGCTGCTGCCAATTCACTCCGTTTTTGCAGTCGCTAAGAGTGCAAAGGGAGCCCATCTGAAAGCTGTAACTGTTTGCCTGTAATCATTTAGCAGCATTTGTGAGATTGCAGTTTATCTAACCTGTTTTATTGCAGCTGGGACTCTTTGTGTGTTTCCCCTCTATGTTGGAATTGAACTGCCGAACTGGACCAATCGGCGTGGGGGACCTTTAAAATGGAGCCTGCTGCTGGCAAATCAGAACTTGGACTCTTAAGTTGAGCCAGCCACAATGGGACTGTATGGCAGATGCCTCTGGGAATTGTAGTTTGGACTTCGGCGCCTTTTTGCACCAACAGGGGGAGTCTGATTGTGAATGACAGCCAAGCCAGCCAACTGAACTGGGAGGAACTCAAAGGAAATGCCCGGATCTGTCTACTGGAAAGATCAGATGAGTTGAGACAGTGAAGAGAGAAGGAGCTATGAGCTTCTGCGCTGTATAGTTTCACAAGGAAGCGCATGTAAGGCCCTGAGTTTCGGTCTGCAGCCTGTGCAAGCGCCCGTTTGGACTGAATCCGACCTGTGAGGAGAATTAAGGAGATCTGAAGAGCAGAAACCAGACTCACCCTGTAGAAGACTGGAGAAATTGCTGAATCGCGCTCGGTCTGTCAGGAACTGAAGCTGTTGTGTGTTCTCCCGGGTATCATGCAGTAATTGCGGTCGGGATCGAGAAGCAGCCTGCCTGGTATAGTACTTTCCTTTTACATATAAATGTGTGTAATGCTTGTGGGGGATCGCATTTCAAATCCCCTGTACAATGAATTGAGTGCATGAAGCTGAAAGTAAACCCAGCTTATTCTGGACTATATTCCATTTGCTATAAACTGCAGTGGGGTCCAGTCACAAGGGCCTTATCCTCATGTTCTGCTCCTCCTGGCAATCCAGGACAATCTGCCTTCCATCTAGTTCTCAGCATTGAGTTTGAGAGTACAAGCAGGGTAGCTCCCTGCCATCTGTTTATTGAATTGCAAGTGTGTCATCTAATTGTTGTTTTTTCATTTCTTCACGAACTGAGCCATCCGGCTCCGGATTACAATTGGGTATTGTGCAAGTGTTTTTGCCATCACAGGGCCCCAACCAGCTGCACCGATCCTGGCTAGCCCCCCAATCCTGGGTACCCAGTGAAAGTGACAATTTGGGACTCTGAATATGCACACAGTACTGTGATTATTAATGTGTTTAACTTAATTAACCTGATTTCCCCCTTCCTTGTTACAGCTCCTTAAATAAATCAGATCTGTTTGTTTTAGCAAAGTTACACTGTCTGAGGTATTCGTTTATGTTAAAGTATTGTACTGTGGCTTTTGCATTGCATCATCTTGTTTTACAGGGGGTCCCCAGCGTCCAGTCGACAGAGCCAGTCCTGGGGGTAAGTGTACATTGTGAAGATATTCCTGATGCGTTGTGTGGGCCACTAGTGGGAAGAAAGGGGGGTTACAGTGTCCCAGAGGGCTGTGACCAAGTTAGTTTAACTACTGCAAACCCTGACCTCTGGGTGGAGGGACTCACCATTGGACCTAGGCCCCTCAACCTGTCAGTAGTCAGTCAGGCAGGGGTAGTAGCCCTTGGGATAGCGCCACCTGGGGGTTACACATATCTTCCTGGGATTTTCCAAATGAATACAGGCCTACATATTCAAGATACATTATCTCCCTGCCTCGATCCCAACAGGATTGTCCACCCCGGTTCCCTCTCCATCCTAAACGTGGTCCTTGTTGTAGTTTAAATTAACTATGTAGTGATTCCTTTTAGGGTACAAAGCTTGGGTCTTTCGCCATTATATAAATTATCCATTTAGTCCATTTCAACGAGCCCAAATCTGTGCGGTCATTCAAAGAGAATGAAATCCTTTCTGTTTTATATATTTGTGTTATTATTTCCCTCCATTCAGATATTGTAGGATTCTGGGGTGTGAGCCAGTGTCTGGTTAGGGCCTTTTTTGCAGCTAAGAGGGCTATCCCCAAAAGATAGTGTGTATGAGAGTCCCTTAGTTCTCGTGGAAGAACTTGCAGTATAGATAATTCTGGTGATAGGGTAATTGGACTCCCTATTAACTCTGTTAATTCTACCTGAAGGGAGGTCAGGAAGGGCTGTATAGTGGGGCATGACCAGAAGATATGGGTATGGTGTGTCTGTAGTTCCCCACATTGACGCCAGCATTCTGATGTTCCTGTCACTGAATAGTGGGCGGTTATTGCTGGGGTTCGGAAGTATCTTATTAATAATTGCCAAGAGAAGAGCCACCAGCTATGTGAGTATGTGAGTTTAGAGGTTGAAAGACAGCCTCTTTCCCATTGTTGTGAGGTAATCTCCGTACCCTTTCCCCAGTGTCGCGAGCGTGTTTGCTCCTAAGGTCTCATTGAGTGCCCTGTATGTATGGGAAATAATATGTGGGGTTTCCATGATAGTTATGGAGTTCTGTAAAAATGATATTAAAGGGGGGAGGTCCTCTAAGCTTTGTACTTTAGGTGGGAGGGAATAGAAGAAGTGTCTCAGCTGCAGGAACCTGAAGAAGTCATCCTGCCTCAGGTTATATTTCCGTCTTGGAATGTAATAAAGTCATTCCCAGTTTAATAGTTGTGATATAGAAGTGAGGTGAATGTGTGGTCCATCTGGGCTGGGTGGAAGTGCTCTAATAAATATAGGGGACATAAATAAAACAAATAGGGGGTTAAAACAAACTGCTTACATATCAATTTCCAGGTTTTAATCTGGTGTAAAATCCATGGGCCTGGATTCAGCTGGGGGTTAGCTTGTTGTGTCTGGTGAAAAATAGCCCTGTTCAGGTCATTAAATGGGAGTAATCCCTCTTCAAATCCCTCCAAATAGCTGGGTTAGTACGCTTAAGGTGCAAGGTAATAAATGAAAGGTGTGAGGCCCAGTTATACAGTTTGAGGTTTGGAAGGGCTAGGCCCCCCAACTGTCTGGGGAGGAAAAGTGTTGATGTCCTTATTCTGGGGCATTTACCTGCCCTTGTAAAGCTCATTATGGCTTTATTCCAAGCTTGGAATGTTTTAATTGGGATGTATATAGGAGCATTTTGAAATAAATATAGAGCCCGAGGGAGGATCACCATCCGGATGACCTCCACCTTCTGGAGCAAATTAAGTGGGAGAACACTCCACTTGGCCAGGTCCGCCTGAAGTTGGGAGTAGAATGGAGCATAATTGTTTTGCACTGCTTTCCTAACGTCATGCGATAGGTATATACCCAAGTATTTTAGCTTTTTAAGGTCCCATCAGAAAGGGTAAGTTTGTTTAAACTGTGGAGGAGGGATAAAATTGGATGTTAGTGCATCTGTTTTGGAGGTATTTAATTTGTACCCGGAGTGTTGCCCATAGTCGTCCACTATTTTAAATACAGCTGGTACTGAGTGTGTAGGGTCCGAAAGGAAGAGCAAGATGTCGTCCGCATAAAGCGCAATGCGGTGCTCTCTGCCCTCCAGTCGGTTCCCATTGATGTGAGTGGACTGCCTGATGGCCTGAGCCAGTGCTTCAATAAAGATAGCGAAGAGTCCCGGGGATAGAGGGCAACCCTGGTGGGTGCCCCTATATAGGGGAAAGTAGGCCGAGTGGTGGCCTGAGACCTTAACACAGGCCTGAGGTGAAGCATACAGAGTCCTTATCAGGGAGACCAAGGGGGCGGGGAATCCCATCCTTGACATGGTTGCAAATAAGAAAGGCCAAGAGACCCTGTCAAAGGCCTTCTCTGCATCTAAGCTGAGGAGGACTGAGGGGGTTCTGGATGTTTGCATTCTCTGGACCATATGTAAGGCTCTCCTGGTATTATCTGTTGTGGATCTAGAGCTGACAAAGCCCATCTGGTCTAGGCCCGTCAGAGAGGGGAGGACCTTGTCTATTCTCTTGGCCATTATAGACATAAAAATGTTATAATCTACATTTAGTACTGATATGGGGCAGTAGGAAGAGCATAATTGAGGGTCTTTGTCAGGTTTGGGGATGACTGAGATCACAGCATAAGACCAGCTTGGAGGGGGGTCATCTAAGCCCCGCAGCACCCTTTCATAAACCCGCTCTAATAGCGGGCTGAGCAAGGACTCTGTATGCTTATAGAACTCCATGCCGTAACCATCAGGGCCTGGAGCCTTCGTTGTTTTTAATTGTGAAATGGCTGTTCGCAGTTCTGCTGGGTTATGGGGGAGGTCAGTCCCTCTTGTTGGTCTCTACTGAGCTTAGGGAGATCCAGGGAGGTCAGAAAGGTTGTAATGTTATTGTGATCTGACAGATGGTCAGGGGTCTACAGTTTCCTGTAGTAATCACAAAAGGCTTGTGTGATGCCTCTCACCTTTATGAGTTGGGTGTTAGTTACCGGGTCCCTAATGCTGGCTATAGTGGCAAGCCGTCTCTGTTTACAAAGTCGGAAGGCTAGTAGGCGTGAGGCCCGAAGGCCTATTTCTCCATACCGCTGCCTCAGGAATGCCAAGGCTATTTCTCTTTGCTGCAGACATAGCCTATCCAGTTCCTGTTTAGTCTGTTTAAGCTGCGCTAGTACTGACAGGTCGCCTTGTTGGTGGGCCATTTGGAGGAAGCCAAGGGTCTGCTCCAGGTGTAATTGTCTTTCCCTGCATTGTGTTGTGAGACAGGCAGTATGTTGTATTAAATGACCCCCGAGTACCGCCTTTAACATATCCCACCTGTTTGCTGGGGATGTCTCCCCTTCAGGATTATCCTCTAGGATGTCCTGTATCTTATCTTTTAGGAATTCCCTAAACGGTTCATTTTTAAGGTGGGCTGGGTTGAGTCTCCAGAGGGTATCTCGCTTCTCGAGCCCTATTCCCCATGCCGTAGTTACTGAGGCATGATCAGAGTGTGCAATGTCCCCAATAGTAGCCTCCTGAAGAAGTCCCAAGCTTTCTTTTTGTGTATAACAGTGGTCTATTCTAGTGTATGTTCCATGTACCGCTGAGTAGAATGAGTATTTCCTATCTCTGGGGTGGAGGGTACGCCATACATCCAGCCAGCCAACTTCTTGTATGAACCATTTAAAAAACTTGTGTGGGGCAGGTTGTTTACCCCTAGTGACACTTGTGGAATCCAAATGAGGGCTTGGGGCAATATTAAAGTCTCCTGCAAGAATCAGGGTCCCCTTAGTTAACTCCAGCACCTTCATCATTAGGTATCTTATTGTCTGTGTTTTCGACCCTGGGGGGGAGGTAGGCGTTAGCCAAGGTCATCTCATTGTCCTGCAATAGTCCTTGGGCAATCACTAGGTGACCTTCTGCGTCTGCCCATTCCATCATGGTCCTAAATGGGGTTTGGCTCGTGATCAGTATGGCGACCCCACTCTTTCTACCTCCAGTATGCGAGGATGAGAAAACCTGTGCGACACCCTTTCCTGCTCATTTTTTATGTTCATTTGCGTTCATATGTGTCTCTTGTACATAGATGATCCCCGCTTGGCTTTTTCTAAACAGAGTAAGCATTCTTGTACGTTTAACTGGACTGCCAAGACCATTAACATTTAATGACATTATCTGTAAAGGTGTTTCAGCCATTTAGGTCTCTTTAGTCTTGGAGAGTTTTAACTGAATCCCTCTGCTGTGCCTGGATCCTATGACATTATAATACTCAGTACCTGCTTTGGAAATTAGTGACTGCCTGTGGGGGAGTGAGGGAGATAAACCACCCTCTAACTTCAAACACTTAAGAAACTTAAGTAAGTTAACAATTTGGGTAAACAACTGGGGGCAGTGGCTTGCCAACTGGGCTTGCCCTGTTGAACTATAAACAACTTCCATGGGGACTGAGAGCTATAGGCACCCAGGTTCCCTAGTGTGCCAAGTATGGCTTGGTCCTGTGCATCTTAGGACCAGACGTAAGACGTCTCAGGGAAGGGAAAAGGGAAGGGGGTTATAATCATGCCAGGTCATCCCCAGGGTTGTAGAGAACCTTTGTAGCAGTATAAATGTTTCCCAGATGCATATAGTTTTTCTCCTATGCAACCTAGGGCTGAGCTCATCTCACACCTTGGGGGACCTTGTCATGGGGTGGAGCCCCGTGAGTGGGGTCAGTTCGTCTCATCGGAAGGTTCAGCCAGAAGTAGAGGCCTTCGCCCCTGCCCAGCCCCCTCGTACAGCAGTGAGGGAGCATTTAGAGAGGCAGAGACAGAGAACCGCCCCCCCAGTCGAGGATCTGCCAATGTGTCTGAAAAACGGAGGAGGCGGGGGTGGGGGGAGAGAGAGGCCACCCTCAATCCCATTGCCCAGCCTCTCCTTATCGTAGCTCTACTTTCCTCTGTGATGTGGAGAGCTCTTAGAGCACCCCTGGATACCTTCTAAAGAAGCAGCTCAGTATTAAGCCCTTGTTAGCATTTACTTTAAGGTCTAATTGTCCATCTGGGTTGTTTAGATGCCTCTGACCTGTTAAGTCCACTGGTCTCCGTAATTAGTGTGGCCCACGGAGTAGGCAGATGGCAGGCCTGTTCCCCCTCTCACATCCCCGTCATCAACTCGTGCCCTTCCCCACCCACCTCAATCCTTTCTCTGAACTCCCAGTTTTGGGCATCACCACAAGGGAACATATATGACTTGAGTCCTCAGGCCCCGATGATCTGGGGTGCCTCCACGTGATGACAGCCTCTCGGGAAGCTTCTTAATGTGGCCGCATCAGGAGGAGATACTCGGGGAAGGGGGTGAGGTACACATGAGCTGACAGAGAGATCAGTTAATGAGAGGAGAGGAGAGGAGAGGAGAGAGCATAGCCCACCTACCTGTTGGTAAATAAAGGTAATACTGCCAGTCCCCTTCATGTGGAGTTCTGTCTGGATGCTTTGTTCTCTGGTTCGGTTGTTGCTTGTCATCTCAGGCTTGCAGCGATTTGTTGAATCATGGATTCTCCTTCTCTGCGAAGTTGGTCCCGCGACGATCTTCTGTTCCACGTCTTCTGTGCTAATTTGGCCACCAACGATGGGTTAGAGGCATTTTGGAGTGTCGGGACCTCAATTCCCAATTTAATTAGTTCTCGAGATGCCTCTTCTGCGGTTTCAAAACTTTTGGGGCCTTCAGCAAGGTAAACCACCAGCTTCTCGGGGTATGGTGTTCGGAACTTTATCCCCGACTCTTTCAGACTCCTCAGGATTGGATCATAGGCTCTGCAGTTTGTTGCAATAGTTAAGGGGTAATCGTTATCAATGTAAATTCTTTGGTCTTGATAGCTTAAATGTCCTTTCTGCCATGATTTATGCAGTATCATCTCTTTCTCTTGATACCTCAGGAAGTGCACTAGGATTGCACATGGACAGTTCAGTGTTTGAGGCCCTAATGTACGGTGGGCACGGTCCATCTCCAGGGAGCAGTCCTCCGGTAGGTTCAGCTGGGTTTTAAAGTACTGCTGCAAAAAGGGGATGGGGTTATTCCCTTCTGCTCCTTCGGGGAAACCAGTGATTCTTAGGTTGTTTCTCCTACTTCATGCCTCCGCATTGTCCGCTCTGTCTTTGAGGCTTTTCACCTCCTGATGCAGCTGAAGGATTGCTCTTTCGGTTTGATCTACCCTTGAGTCGGTGGTTGTGGCCTGTTCCTCAAGGCCATCGTGCTGTTTTTCGATTTTGCCCACATCTGTTCACAGGGCTGCGAATGTGGATTTTATTTCTGTTCGGAAGTCCCTTAGTTCTCTGAGGACTATATCCATTTGTCTGGCAATATTGTTGGAGTTGAGGATTTTGGGCCCTGGGGGATCGCCGCGACCAGACATCTGTGAGCTGTCACTGTCGGAGTGTAATCCCTCTGGATCGAAGGGATCTGGCGCTGATTTTTGATTTTCCAGTTTTCGTTGGGGCATCTTTACACTGTTTGTGCTGTTTTGCCCAGTATTTCCTTTTTTAGTAGCTGGGAATGAGTAGTTTTGTACCCTGGGGAGATGGAGCTATGCGTTTAGGCTGCAGCTGCTGGCATGACGTCACCGGAAGTCAAAAAAACTATCCACTTCTAACTCCCTACCACAACTGCAACCTCAACAAAAACAATGTGCAACAACCTATGCTGCTTCAGTGGGGCCTCCACAAGTACCCTCAACTCTGTCAGAACTCACCCCACTGACACTGAGCAACCTTCCCAGCTCTGAGGACTGCCATCTCTGCTCATATGCTGCTGCTGCCATCATCAAACCTGCTGCACAAGGACTAGGCTAAAACCACTTTAAATACAAAATATCTGGTTTTATATGGACACGTGGTGCAGATAATTAGTGATCTCTCCCCTTGCAGCTGGTGATCAATCCAAAGCCTCTGTTAATTGACTGGAATTTAGGGGCCTAGGTTCTTAAAGGGGGCTTAGTCATTTCTGTTGATGCTACATCCTTTTCAAATGGGTTGTAGGACTTCAAAGATACACCACCTCTTTAAAGAGCCCCTGACAGAATTAGGAACATTTTGAAAAAAGTAAGATTTATATTCAGCTCCATCTCATTTTCTTTATTACTTCATATATTTTAAGTAATTAATTCCCCATTTTTTTATTACTGAAAATAGTTGCACTAATACAAGATCCCTGTCCCTTAGACTCTTATCTGCCCTGTCAGTTTGTCTACACCTGACATCATAATCCTGTTTATGACATCATATTTATCTCCATGGCAACATTATTGTAATGTCATAAACATAATTATGATGTCAGGTGGAGACAGGCAGCCAGAGCTGAAAGGGCAGAGATGCTGTTTTCATGCAAATACCCTTACTAATAAGGAAATATGGGTGAGAATTACAGAACCAAATGTGACATGTAAGATACATTTATGCCTGAGTATTACATTTTTTTAAAGTTGTCTCAGCTGTGTTAGGAGCTCTTTAAAATATGAGCTATACTTTAGTTTAGTTAATAGTTTGCCACTGTCTCTATCTATAGATTGGCCTAGTGCTTCATCTGAGAAAAGCAGAGGGGGGCTGCCTGCCTATTGACCTGCTAATACAAGCAGCAAGATACTAATGGGTGTCTGCTATCGTATTTGCTTTATGAATATATAGATATGTTTCCCTCTGGGAAGGAATCCTGCTTTGACTTTACCTGTCATGAAGGAGGAAAATCCCTAATCTGACCCATGGCGCAGGCTCCTTCTCAAATGTACAAGTGGTCAGTCGAATCCATCATGAACGTCAGATTTTGCCATGTACCGCCTCATGTTATGGTATGCAGGGCAGGTTGAAAATAGGTTGCACACTAGGCAAATGGGATTTTCTGACACTACTTCAAGACCGTTGGGGTGAACCAACCTGTCACCCACCCCCGCAGGAAATCCTATGTTGTTTTTTTACCAAGGGAGGCAACTTAATCTTTCTACTCAACTGTGAACCCATATAGGATGTTCAGTCTGCATAGTCTTTCTGGCAGCCATGCACGATATGGTGTACACACATAACTGGGCCTATACAGGTAACAGGCTGCAACAACAGAAGGCCCCACATTTACTGCTACTAGAATGTGTAGGACAAGCATAATCTGATGGCCACTCGACTACCAGATGCCTTAGGTATCTACATTAGATGAGTGAGTACTGATCACTAAGTTGTTATTAAATAAAGTAAAGGTAATGTAACCCCTACACCCCAGCCTTTTTGCAAACGACAGGTGGTATGCTGTTGAAGCTGACAGCAGTACCAGGTGGGGACTGGGTTCGGGGAGGACTAGGTTACTCGGCACAAGGGGCCTAGGTTTGGCTACTCTGCACAGGAGCACCCAAGTAGATCCGAACACAGCCCGACTTGTACACTATTTGGGTTTTTCCTGGCCCGGCTCCCCTGCCGGCCACCCGATCCCTGTCCATATGGCAGTGGACACATTTTCCGTTGGTGGCTTCCCAAACCACCTTAGAGCCTTTTACTCCTTAAGGGAAATTTCCTTTCAATCCCATGTCTGGGTACTTCCCTCAGCACTGGCCAAGTGCCTGAGGCAAAGTAAAAGGACCACAGAGCAAATCCATAGAGGTGCACCTGGTTACTAAAGGTGGGGGGTCTCCCAACTCCAGCTCCCACAATCCATACCCGGCCAGTTCTCTGGACATTAAACAACTCTTTTTGAAAGCTTGGCAATGTAGATTAAAGGGTAAATGTATAGCACATTTCTTCTACATGTCTTGACTTTCCCCTTGTACTAAACTCGAACATACTTAAACATCTCTTCCTGAAAAGCTTGGCAATGTAGATTAAAGGGTAAATGTAGTACATCTCCTCTACATGTCTTGGCTTTCCCTTGTGCTGACTTGAAATACTTTTACTTTGGCTAAGCCTATTCCTCTAGGCCTCCCACTAATTCAACAGTCCAATCCCCACTTTAACACAGTTCAGGTGAAACATAGGCCCTTTGACAAGAGCAGAACTCACCCTTTGGTTGCAGGTGCCCTACAGGTGAATCTTGACAGCTTCTGGTGCCACAACACATTTCAGAAAAATAAGGCAGCTTCTTCCCTAGCTGGAACCAGGAGGTTGCCCCTGGAATAACAGGCAAACCTTCCACCCCCATCCCCTCAGGGATGGGGCTCAGAGACCAGTATCAGCAGTCTCCACCACTTCAAGAACAGCTTACTGTGTTCCTCTTTAGGTGGAAACACACACCTTTCCCTAGAAGTAGCTCTATATCAGAGCTTAGGCTCCAAGAGCCTGTGCACAGACTGCTGTGCTCCTCTCTTCTTCACTGCTCACACACAACTGCTTTCCACTGTTCAAAAACTCCCAACATTCTAACCTAACTCCCATCTGCAGATTCCAATGTGGTTCATGCAGCTGCGATAGTTCTGTAGTGATGTCATCCCTCAGTCTCAGCTGAGACTGAGAACAGAGTGAGACAGTGTGAAATCCATTTAACTGGAGTTTCACAAGCTGCCTTCCCTGCCTACCACTAGGTCTTACTGGGATTCTAGTAACCCGGATAACGGGGGGTTATAGTAATGTTATCTTTTACTGCTGTGTACTGTTTTCTCAGGTTTTTCAACTGGGGGGGGGGTGATAGTATCACAAAATACCAGACAAGCATCCAGCGCTTAACTAGCCAACCAAGCCACTTACAGATCATGGATGTATGTATGGTCTTAGGCATGGGTTATGGATCACATGACACATCCTAGTTGCTTATATTTTTGTGTTAAGAGTTGTTACCCCATTTTTTTTGTAAACAGTAGCCAATATGCATTTATTTGTCTGGATAAAGAAAAGTCAGGAGGCAGGATTTGCATTTCTAATGAGGAATAGTCACCACAAATCTAATGAGGGATAGTTGCTGCAAATCTAATGAGAGATAGTCACCTTTGTTCTGGAACTTAGCAGGAAATAGAAACTTTGGAGGGCATTTTATTTTTACTTCTGGACCAAGGCATTGGGGGGGTGGGAACCCCTACATTATCCTGCATGCACATAAGCCTTAACTGTAAACCATAACTGACGTCACTTTAATATCTTGGACTGTGAGGGGGATCAACTCACCAGCCAAACACAAACAAATATTGTCCTCATCTGAAAAACTTCAGACAAGGAACCAAACTGGTGTCCTAAGATGTGAGTAAACTCAAGAGAATGGGTGGGTGCAGAGGTTCATATTGCCTCTGCCTCTGCAAAATGGGGGGGTGTCCATTTTGTTATATGAAACATTGCAGTGGTGCAATGTAACCTCTAAAGTGGACAAAGGGGATCACTGGATAATGACCAAAGTACTTACCCCAGAGGGCCCCCTAAACCTCTTCAGTGTTTATGCTCCCAATGGGGATGATCCTGCCTTGTTTTCACACTTTTGGCAGGAGGGGACTTGGGTCTAACCCTGGAAGCCACTATTATTCATTATGCAGCTCTACCTAGACCCCCACCTAGAGTACCATGTCCAGTTCTGGAGACCGCATCTCCAGAATAACACAGACAGAGTGGAGGCGGCCCAGAGGAGGGCAAGTGAAATGTTGCAGGGTCTGCATCAAAAGCCCTATGAGGACAGACTAAAGGACCTCAATATGTACACCCTGGAACAGAGGAGGAAGGGGGGATATAATAGGGAATAAATACCTCATGGGGGTAAACAGGGTACAGGAGGGAAATATTTTTCAGAAGAAAAGGTGTTCAAGACCAAGGGGACATGCTATGAAGCTGGAGGGTGCGGTCAATTCAGGAGAGATGTGAGGAAGTACTTCTTTACAGAAAGAGTAGAGGATTCCTGGAGAAGCCTTCCACAAGAGCAGGTGGGGCAAAAACAGTGGTTGGTTTCAAGAATGCATGGGATAAGCACACAGGAATCATAGTGGAAAGGAAGAGGGGCGGGAGATGTGGCCGGGTGTGGGTGAGGGATAACACATACAACAGCAGATTGGTGCAACACACTGCAGCATGGCTTTATTTTCTTTTAAAGTCAGGTTAAGATAATTAACTCCAAAATAAATAAAGCAAAATTCTTTACAGAACTGTAGGTAATTCACTATCCTTAGTGACCACAGGGGATAACCTTAAGCAATGGTATATCCCTTCTCTAATACATCAGTTTGCAGCAAAAAACTATACAACTCTTTCCTCTGCACTTGGTCAGCACCTACTAACCCACTGATCCATCTCTTTAGTGAAAAGTATTTTATTCCCTATGTTGGTGTTGTGTGATTGGGTGATGGGGAGCTCAAAAAAGAAAAAAAAACAAAACAAGCTAAAGACAAAGAACCTCAGCGAAGAAGCACTGAAACAAAGGTTACCCAAAGAGCATTGGCAATAAAGCCCAGTTTCAAAGAAACACATCACACATTTCCCCATAATGCAAAGCATCATAGGATGTATATGCAAATCACCATGAAATTTTAGGCTGGTTCAGCTTAAAGCAGGAATGCATGTTGCCAAAGGGCCTCTCAAACAATCTGTAATTTACATGCATTTAAATAACACAACAGGGGTTTTCTGATATCTCTACCCTGGTAACTTTAATTTTTATAATACAGTTCCCTAGTAACTTTTTACTGTTATCAAAACACCTAGTGCCGTGGTATTTTCAACATTTACAGGTTTCATACACATAAGGCATATACATCAAAGTATTTTATGAAATAGTGCTATTGCATACTAAATTCAACAATGAAGAACACAGCCTGTTGTTTTACATCAGCTCAGAGGTCACCACAATAACCTTCCTGTATGAGGACCTGAGAGGGAAAAGGAAAAATGAAGAGGACACTATAGCATAGTCAAGAAAGGGGAAGGGGTTGCCTATAAGTGACCAACCCTATGGACCAGAAATTGTAAAGGATAGATTAGGCTAAGAAATAGAAGAACTGTTGCAACAGATTTAAGAAAAAGGCGGTCCCCAAGAGTGGCAGGCTGTCCCTGTCACATATCCCCCACCTTAAGAGGGAAGCAGTTATTTCAGACTGCTTACCACCTTTCTTTACACTTTCCTCACATGAGAGGTGGTGTGTACTAATGGTGACACAAGCTAGAGTGTGCAGAAGCATCAGGTTGCAGTTTATGCTCTCTGAGGAACTGTAGCTTGAACGCTGATATCTGCATCTCATAGAGGTCTGATTTTAAATTGTTTTCTTTTTTAGGAAGGAGCTGATACTGTTAGACACAGAAAGGGCTGAGATGGACTCAAGTAGTAGCTCAGGGGTTAACTAGGGAGACAGAGTATGGAGGCACGTGACCTCCTGACCTCCGCATTCCTGGGAACATAAATCTAGCCCCAGTGCAAGTGGGCAAATTTCGTTACACTTTCCTCACATGAGAGGTGGTGTATACTAATGGTGACACAAGCTAGAGTGTGCAGAAGCATCAGGTTGCAGTTTATGCTCTCTGAGGAATTGTAGCCTGAAACGCTGATATCTGCATCTCATAGAAGTCTGATTTTAAACTGTTTTCTGTTTTAGGAAGGGGCTGATACTGTTAGATACAGAAAGGGCTGAGAGGGACCCAAGTAGTGATTCAGGGGTTAACTAGGTAGATATAGTATGGAGGCATGTGACCTCATGACGTCCGCATTCCTAGGAACATAAATCTAACCACAGTGCGAGTGAGGAGAGCGCGCGGTCATCACATGCGAAAACACGCACTAAAACACATGCTGTGCATCAGCACATGTCTGTGGTGGAAGAGGAGAAGAGGATAGAGAGAACACCATGGCCGGATAGAGAGAACACCATGGCCATTGAGGTAACAGCAATAGGGGGGACATAAGGCAAGCAACATAGCAAGCTGTAAGCAGAAGTGGGACTATCAATAGAGTAATTGAAACCAAATGCTCTGCTAGAAGTAAGAGCAGAATATAACATGGATGCAAATGTGGGAAACTGGAAGGAGGAATACTGGGAATAAGATGTTTGTTAACATAGAAACATAGAATTTGACGGCAGATAAGGACCGCTTGGCCCACCTAGTCTGCCCATTTCCCTACCTAATGGATAAGCTGCATATCCTAGTTAACCAGCAGCCTACTTCTTTCTACCCCCACTCCATAGAATTGCCTTATGACTGTCCCATGCATGCTTGAATTCAACCACAGTTTTTGACTCCACAACCTCCTCTGGAAGGCCGTTCCATGCATCCACAACCCTCTCTGTGAAAAATACTTCCTTACATTACCTCTGAGCCGCCCCTCTATCTTCAAATTGTGCCCCTTGTTCTTGTGCCTCTTTTTGAAGATGCTACCCTCTTGAACTTTGTTGATTCCCTTGAGGTACTTGAAAGTTTCTATCATGTCCCCCTTTCCCTCCTTTCCTCGAGGCTATACATATTAAGCTCCTTTAGTCTCTCTTCGTATGTCTTCTGGTGCAGACCCTGCACCATTTTAGTTGCCCTCCTCTGGACAGCTTCCATCTTGTCTATGTCCTTGCGGAGACTGGGTCTCCAGAACCGCACACAGTACTCCAGATGGGGTCTCACCAGCTGTCTGTACAGAGGGGTAACAACTTCCTGTTTTCTACTGGTGATGCCTCTCCCTATGCATCCCAGTATCCCCCCAGCCCTCCTTACTGCCCTCTCACATCGCTTGCCCACCTTTAAGTCATCTGATATGACTACCCCCAGGTCCCTTTCCATTTTTGTTGTTAGTATCTCACCCCCCCGTGTACTCTTCCCCTGGGTTTTTGTTTCCCAGGTGCATTACCTTGCACTTCTTAGCATTGAATCTAAGCTGCCATACATTTGACCATTCCTCTTACCTTGCCATGTCCCTTCTCATCCTTTCCACCACACCTTGAGCATCAACTCTGTTGGAGATCTTTGTGTCATCTACAAAGAGACATACTTTTCCTTCCAGTCCCTCTGCAGTGTCACTTATAAAGACATTGAAGAGGACCAGTCCTAATACTGAACCCTGCAGTACCCCACTAGTAACCCCCCTTTCTTCAGAGTGGACTCCATTTACTATTAACCTCTGTGTCCTATTCTCCAGCCAATTCTTTACCCAGGCTATCATCTTGGGACCCACTCCCAGGTTGGT
The DNA here is from genome assembly GCA_016271365.2 of Neoceratodus forsteri. Taxonomy (NCBI): domain Eukaryota; kingdom Metazoa; phylum Chordata; order Ceratodontiformes; family Ceratodontidae; genus Neoceratodus; species Neoceratodus forsteri. The sequence goes on from CM028129.1 coordinate 1,423,918,117, forward strand.
TAACTTGTATATTAATCTTTTGTGTGGGACTGAGTCAAATGCCTTGCTAAAGTCTAGGTAGACCATGTCCACAGCCCCTCCCTGATCTACTACTTTGGTCACCCAGTCAAAGAAATCTATTAGATTCATCTGGCATGACCTTCCCATTGTTGTGTAGAAAGATCAGCACAGAGGTGGTTAATGAAGTGCTGGTATTTGTATGTGATGAGTTTTGTTAAATAAAGGAACTGAAGCATAAGCTGCTCAAAGCAGAAATGAAGTTAGTTATAATGCAGCAAAACAAGTTCTTCCATGTGTCTGCAGAGCAACAGTAGTATGAGACTGAGGAACAGGAGCCCATAGGCAAAGATAATACAAAGAGAAGAAGGGGAATGGAGGAGGATAGAGACTTGGAAGTAAACCACAGGAAATTAAAAAAGGGAGGAGAAGAGCTTTGGGTTTTATTTTAGACACTCACAACAGTTTTGAACCCCTCCTGCTGTTGGATAATGAGAATACTGGGGATGAACAACAGGGGGCAGTAAATAGTACTGGGAATGGAGCTGATGTGAATACTAGAACTGATGCCGCCAATAATACCTCAGATAGTGTTGCACAAGCACAAAATAGGGCATTGAATTTACCTGAAAATACTATAAAGGCAAACCTAAACAGTCATAATACAGAAGAAGAACCAGTTACAGTTCCGATGAATAATGAACACAATGATATGGATAGTGCAACCCCTAGTACCCAGATTGAAACAGGTAGCGAGCCCAGTGCAGTATAACCAAACACAGGGGAAAAAACTGTGTACGTGTTAGAAGACTCAATTATGAAGTATAGGTATACCTCAAGAGGCTATAAAAAAAATATCACAAGTTATTTTTCCGGAACTAGAATAAGAGATGTGCAGGGGATGTTGAAAGATATAGTAAAAGAGACAGACAGGTTTGGGAACGAGTCCGGGCCATCGGGAGGTCGGCAACGGTGGGGGAGGGCTGAGCTGGATGGAGCTGCCGACAGACAAGCTCTCCTCTCCTCTCCAGGGAGGTATAAGGGCTTTCTCCGGCTGATGACTGCCACCTGGTGGAGGCTGGGGATAGCAGGGGCCAGGAGGAGTCAGACTCTAGGTCTGGGGTGGGAGGAAAGGGGCTGTTACCGGGGCCGTGGGACTCATGCGTGCCTCCATACACATGTGTACCCACTCCTGGGGTCCTGGGCATAAAAAGGAGGAAAGAAAATCACCGGCAGCAGGATGGCAACCATCTCCCTGCAGGCTCCACTCCCAGGCTGGGCATAATGTAAGCCGGTAATTCCAGGTGACGGGGCTGGGGGTGGGTCAGATGTGGGCTGTCCGGGGAGTGCAATAAATGTTCAATGATAAAAAAAAAAAGAGAGAGACAGACGGTACTGCTACTCTGATATTACACTTGGGAATAAACAACATCACGGGATGGGGCAAATAGAAATAAAAAAGGAGTTTAAAAACATTTGGGAGGAAGCAAAGAATCTTAAATGTACTGTACACTTTTCAGAAATCTTACCAGCTCCATGGGAAAGTAGGTAGGATCAAGGATATAAATAACTGGTTAAGACTATGGACACTGCAAGAAGGAATAGGGTGTATTACCCATTGGGAAAGTTTCGAAGATGACCTAACTTTGTATTGCCAAGATGGTCTACACCTGAGTAAAAAGGGCAGTAGGAAATTGGGAATGGCACTTCAGAAAGTTGTGAACAACTCTTTAAACTAAAAAAACAAGGGGAGAGGGGCTAAAGTATCAGAAACTATTCAATATATTCATATTAAAGATAGTAAACCACAAAGGAACATAATATCCAATGAGAATAAAGGCTTTAAAGTATGGTCATGAAATGCAAGAAGCCTAAGTCTCAGTAAGAAATTGGAACTGGAAGTTATGATGTCAGCCGAAGGTATAGATATTTCTATGGTGACTGAGACATAGTGGGATCCAGAAGTGGAATGGAACAGGGAAACAGAAGTTTACAGGTTGTTTGCCAAGGATAGAGTGGATAAAAAGGGCGGCGCTGTGGCTATGTGTGTATATATATATATATATATACACACACACATACATTTTCAATAAATAGCTCAATTTTTAAATCCAGGGATGACTTGGGCATCGAGTCATTATGGATAGTGGTGAAGGGCAAGACAGAAAAAAAATTATTTTTAGGAATTTATTATACGGCCCCTAGTAATAATAGAGAGATGGATGCAAATATGGAAGCAGAGATAGAACATATGGCAGCAGAAGGGGATATAGTAGTTACAGGTGATTTTAATTATCCCGATATTAACTGGCTTAACCAAACAGCACAAAATGCGAATGCAAAACATTTTCTGAATATGATACATTCATGGGGATTGAAACAGTTAATATATACGCCAACCAGAGGTGAAAATGTGTTGGATTTAATACTTACAAATATAGAAGAGATCATTAGTAAGATCAAAATAAGGGAGACACTTAGCAGTAGTGATCATAACATAGTGGAATTCATTATTAAAAAATAGATGTCATTTATTAAAGGATATATAATTAGGAAAAACTATAGGAAGGCCAATTTCACAAAAATAAAAACAGAGCTATCGAAATGGGATTGGAATAATATATTGGAAGGTAAAAATGTTGAAGAGATGTGGTTTATGTTTAAGAACAAACTTCGACAGATAGAGGATAAATATATGCCAGATAAAATGTACAACATGAGGGGTAAGAGACCACCCTGGTGTACGAATAAAGTTCTCAAATTATGTGCAGAAAATAAAAAGACTTATGACAAATGAAAAAATCAGGGACATTAAAAAATGAGGAAATATACAAAGCTTCAGTTAAAAAACTTAAACGCACTATTAAAACAGAAAGAAATAAGGTAGAGTTTGGGTTGGCACACATGAAGGATAATGGCAAAGGGTTTTTCAATTGTATAAACAAACAATGTGGCAATAATATTCATATAGGACCAATAACATCCAATGGAAGGGAAATAAATAATGCAAAAGAAATGGCAGAAATGTTCAGTACATACTTCGGGTCAGTATTTGAACACAAAAATCAGAATATAAATGGAAGGGGCAAAGTTACTGAATTGTCATTAGAAATTATCCCTAATGAAGTGAAGACATTATTAAACAATCGAAAGGTTCATAAATCAGCAGGACCTGATCAACTAAGCCCAAGGTATCTCAAGGAAATCAGACAGCAAATTGCACAGCCACTGGCTATGATACTCAATAAATCCTTTCGCACTGGGGAGGTGCCAGAGGACTGGAGGCTTGCAACTGTGGTACCCTTGTTTAAAAAGGGAAATAAGGCACTGACATCAAATTATCGACCAGTAAGCATGACAGCTATATTGTGTAAAATAGCTGAGAGCTTCCTGAAAACCAAAATAGAAGACAATCTAATTGCTTTGGGGTTTGTGGATAGTAAACAACATGGATTTAGGAAAAATAGAGGATTCACTACTAACCAGCTATGTTTTTACAAACATATTAACAAAGAATTGAACAAACCATCTCCAATGGATGTCATATTCCTGGACTTTCAAAAAGCATTCGATAAAGTTCCTCATAGTAATCTAATAGAAAAAATGATGGCAGTAGGGCTGGACATTAGATTAGTGAGATGGATTAAGAACTGGTTGGATGGGAGGAAGCAGAGAGTACGAGTGCTGGGGAAATACTCAGAGCCCATTGATGTGACAAACAGAATGCAGCAGGGTTCGGTATTGGAACCTGTGTTGTTTGTGCTTTGCATAAGCGACCTACATTATAATATAAGCAATATGGTAATAAAATTTGCTGATGACATTAAACTGGGAGGACCTATAGGGACCCAAAAACAGCAGGTAGAAATGAGTAAAGATCTGGGTATAATAGAAAAATGGGTGGCAAAAAAGATGCCATTTAGTGTGGAGAAATGCACAGTTACGCATTTGGGTGAACAAAATGCAAGAAAGAAATATTTGTTGAATGGAATGGAATTAAAAAAGGTTTCATATGAGAGGGACTGTGGAATCACAATTGTTAATAAGTTAGACTTTAAACATCACAGAACAAAAATTATACACAAAACTATATGATTAGGAACATTAAAAGAGGTTTTATTAACACATCTAAGGGGTGTTTGCTGCCATTGTATCAAATGTATGTCAGGCCACATATGGATTATGGGTCACCTCTATGGTACCTCTACTTACAGGGGGAAATAGAGAGAGTGGAAAAAGTGTGGAAGAGATATACTAAAATGATAGGACTACCGGGAAAATACAGATATGAAGACAGATTACAAAGACTGGGATTATTCTCTCTGAGAGAAAGAAGAGTAAGAGGTGATCTAATGACATTGTATAAGATGATGAAAGATCAGGAAATGGGACTTCCGGTTCCACCTCATTGGTAATGGCTGCTTAGTAGCAACGCTCCTGCTCTCCTCAGGCTAAGCAATCGCTCTGATTGAAAACAACTACATTGAGCAAACAAATTTCAACTTAAAAAGTGAATCGGAATGCATAGGTGAAAATATCAGGAGATTTAAATGGGCATATGGTGCAAGATGGGGGATTCAGCAGATCGTTCAGCTACGGAGGCTTCACAGGCCTCAGAACCTCACGATTCTCAGCTGCAGGATTTTAAGCGTGGTCCTGGTAAAAACTCTCGCAAACCTGGAACAGCTAAAACTAAGAAAGCCAAGTTAGACTTACTATATCAGGAAATCCTGACCTTTAGAGCAGAGATAAAAGAAATGTATGGGGAACTCCGCAGAGATGTGATACAGTTGGAGCAGCGTATGGATGACCAAGAACGACAGGGAACAGCTACGGAAAATCATGTAGATGATTTAGAACAAACTTTGCAACAAATTAAAGCGTCTCAAGGGCAAATACTAGATCAACAGAAAGATCAGGACAACCGTGCAAGACGTAAAAATATACGCATCTACTGTCTGCCTGAGAACTCAGAAGGCTCTAATATCAAAGAATTTATAGAGTCTCTGCTCCATACTGCACTGGATTTGCCTGCTGATTTCAAATTACATCTAGAGGGAGTACATAGATCCTTGTCTCCAAAACCTACCTCTGTGAAAGTCCCTCCACGGTCGGTGATTCTCCAGTTTAACAGCTATTGTACAAAGGAAAAGGTTCTCCTGATGGCCTGGAAACTCCAGAAAGTATTTTACGGTCAAACATGAATCTACTTCGATCATGACTATGCCCCTAAAACAATAAGACTTAGACGTGCATACCTCCCATTGCTTCCTGTGCTTAAAGAGGCTGGTTATAAGTTTACAACACCATATCCCTCTCGTCTGGTGGTGCATCTTCCTTCTGGGCTAAAATAATTTACTACTGCGCAAGAGGCAAAAGAGGAACTTTCTAAGCTGGGTTTACAATTTCCAGAACAGAATTCTAGCACTCGGAATATGGAACAGCGTTCATCCAGATGGCAAACAATACTGAAGAAATCAAGAGAAATTGACCAGAATTTGGCAGCTGTGAAGAATGCCTTAGCAGCCTACAAAAGGGACAATAACATTAAAGCAACCTGAGGAACTATCTTAAATAATCGATGGTTTAATTTTCGGGTTGGTGGGAATCTGATATTTGGGGGGGGAATGTTTCCCTCATAAGGGGCTTGTTTGAGAGGCAGTGTCTCACGCAAGCCTGACTCTAGGCCTGAGGAGGATCCTCTAATTTGGATTATCCCTGAGCCGACTGTCGGTCTGTGCTGGAAGAGGGCCTCTCCCCTCCCTTCCTACCCACCCGGTCCTAATCTTAAGGCTGCATTAATATTCACCATGTATGGCAGTAATCTTGTTAACCATTTTCTGAGCTTTATCCCTCCCTTTGTTTTTCCTTGTTTTTTTTTTTTTTTTGAGTATCAGATAAGTACATGAAAATGTGGAAGGGCGAAGAGTAAATCTCGCTTCAGTAAGCAGAAAGGCACAGGAAACTTTGGTTTAGGAACTACATCCTGATTTAAAATTATTTAAGGCTGAATTTGAAAATAGCTCAAGTGAGCTAGGGAAGTAAAGCTGTTTTAGGTTGCCAGATGTCACAGAGAGGCTTCCCTCTATTTTTTTTAAGCTTCCCTTTTCTGTTTCTCCTTCTTTTTTGGGAACGGCATGCTGTGCCTGTGGAGGCCCCAGATACTGAAAGACTGGGATTACCTTCACAACAAGGGATGGTCAACACCTTTTGGGTAATGCACTGTTTGGATCCCCTCAGGTGCAAACATCCATCCCACATTTGGAAGTCCACAAGAACAAGAGTTGCAACCTGATACACTCAGTTACAGCTGCAGTGTATAGCATGTATGCTATGGAGATGTATCATGATATTTTACTGGTTTTATATATATGTTTTCAAAAGTTATGCATTCAGGGACTTGAGTGCCAGAATAATGTTTTTCAGTTAGATATGAGGTACAGTATTTTTTACCCTTGGGGTAATACTATCTGGATTATGAAATATGCCATATTTATAGAGCTGCAAGATAATAATACTATCCTAATGCAATACCATTTGGAATTAGAATGGACATTTCATATAAGGTTATGGCCTTTTAAAGATGAGTTGTTGAAGGGTAGGAAGGGAGAATCAGCTTCACACAGTGCTACCATTACAATTCCTCTGCAATGCAAACAGATTTAGCAAAAATACTATCACTAAATATAAATGGGATAAATCATCCTATAAAGAGAGCTAGGGTCCAGAAGTACCTATGCAGGTCAAAGGCGGATTGTATCTATCTACAGCAGACCCATCTCTCCCAGACTGAGCATGCTAAATTAGCAATGGGAGGTAGATATACAGTTTACTCTTCCTCTAGCACTACAGGGAAATGAAGAGGAGTGGCAATTCTTATTCCCTCTACTCCATTTCAGTTAGTGAAAACCTGCTCTGATCAGAATGGACATTTTATCATAGTGCAGGAACATATGTTTGTAACTGAGGTAACGCTGGCAAGTGTATATCTTCCTCCAGGAGCATCCCCATTATTACTTAGAAGGTTCATTAATAGACTTCTTGAGACACAGAAGGGCATCATGTTATAGGTGGAGAGTTCAATATTCAATATTAATAGATTCATCCACCCCAAATGCATACAGAACCTCCCCAATTCAGAAACTACTTAAAACACAAATCCCAGGACTAGGCCTTATGGATATCTGGCGCCATTTATTTCCTTCTGTAAAGGGATATACAGTACCTGCTTCTCTCCCCGATATCATTCCTCTTCTAGAATTGATTATTTCTTCATATCTTCGGAGCATGTAGAGAGAGTGCAGGATATATCCCTGTTGGCAGAACAGCTTTCAGATCATAATCCATTACTTTTAAAAGTGGATTTAAGTAAAAAGCATAAAATAACCCTATGGCGGTTAAATCTAGCTTTATTAAAAGGCACTGAATTTAAAATGAAAATGGGGGATAGAATTTCTCAGATCCTAACTGAAAATGCTAACCCAAATACACCTGCTGCTCTTTATGGGATACACTTAAAGCTGTGCTACAGTACGAGGAGAAATTATATCCTACTCTTCACATAAAAATAAGCAAAGAGAGGCAAGATATATACAACTTCAGACATTGCTTTGAGACCTACAGGAGAGATATAATAGAGGAGAGAAGGTAGCCCAGGAGTAAATTAGAAAAAGACAATCTGAACTCCAAGGGATATTAGATTATAAGGTACAGATGTCTTTCTTATATTTAAAAAAAATTTATTATGAGGGAGGCGCAAGGGGAGCCAGAAACTTGGCAAAAAGAACCAGAGCATTTAGACAGTCCGTGACCATTGCAGGTATTAAGGACCCACAAACTGGGCTTTGTCATTACAAGGGTTCACAAATTATTAAAACATTTCAGAGATACTATGAGTCCCTGTATGCAGACCAAAATCCTCCATCAGAGGATACAGTCCGTCACTTTTTGGACCCTCTCACTTTTCCCAAACTGACCAAAGCTCAGCAGACTTCTCTACTGTCCCCAATCTCTGCTAGGGAATTTAAATTAGCCATTGGTAACTCTAAGACACTAAAATGCCCAGGACCAGATGGGCTCAGAGCAGAGTAGTACAAAACCTTTCAAGGTAAATTACTTCAACCTATGCAGCAAGCATTCTTGGTTCTTCTACCTGACTTCCTCCTCCCCCTATTTCCTGGAACCCTCTACCTATCTGTGCTACTTTTCTCCCCTACTATTCACCTCTGCCTCTGCCCACACCTCTCCCCCACACCCAGCCTCTTAGCTAGCCTTACCTTCTGACCCCTTGCCCCACCACCTAACCCACACCCAGCATGACACTAACCCCCAGTGACCAATAAGAGTTGCTATTTCCACCCTGTTTTTTGGCCCAAACCCAGCCTGCCTCGAGCCCCCAGAATGTGGACCTCCACTCTCACCCAGGTCCCATTTTCAGTTGCCTTGCCAGAGTCTCAAACCCTGTACCCTGTCCACCAGAGTCCATGTCACTACCACTACTCCAAAGTGGTATCTACGCTTTCTGGAGGACAACCAAGATACTTCTACCTTTCTGCCCTGCTGCCACCACAAGTGCTATGTTTGTCCACCTCCTCCTCAAATGCCTCCCCTTCATCTACATTCTAGTACCCACGTCCCATCAACCAGGCATCTCCCCTGGCACACTTGTACCAGCACCCACAATTCTCCCTGACATAGTACAGGCCCACCCTACACTGACCATGTGCCCTGTCCCACAGCACCCATCCCCTGGTTACCTCCACACTGCCTACCCTGGCTCCCTTTGGCGGCTAATTGTTCTCACCCTCCCGACCTGTCAAACCCCACCCATCCCTTGTTCCCTGATGGTCTCCTCCCCATCTCAACATACCCATCGGAAGCTTGCACACCACTGCCCCCTGGCCAGAGCCATGGTCTTCCTATTACTTCTAACAGGCAATATGCATCCTAACCCAGGCCCTGCCCATACTAGCCCACCAGCTGGGTCCTCCGGACTCCGCATAGCCTCCATGAATATATGCAGCCTATTGAAAAAAATTTGATGCCCTCCAATGTTGGGTCATGCTGCATAAACCAGATGTCATAGCACTGGTGGAAACCTGGCTATCAAAGTCCACCCCTGACTCCTTTGTCTCCCTCCCAGGCTACACCCTATACCGGGAGAACCGAGTAGGCAAACGTGGGGGTGACTGTGCAATCTATACCAGGGACACACTTACTGGACAAGCTCTCCCTGCCCCGGCTCTTGTGAACGGGGCACAGGCCCTTACCCTCAAACTTGCTCCGGACCCATCCAGGGGCCCCCTATATCTCACCACTGTCTACATTCCCCCAAAGAGCCAGAACCCGGCACTGATATCCGTAACAGATTATCTTGCCACCCTCCATCACAAGGCAGAACAAAGCCTGGTGGGGGACCTGAACGTGAACTGGCTCAGCACCTCCTTCTCCACCACCCGGGATTCTTTCGCAGCCCTAGATCTGACACAATTCATTTCCCAACCCACTAGAGTAAACCCAAAGAGAGGAACCAGCACCCTTCTAGATGTAATCATCACCAACCGCCCCCAAAAAATCCATGATATCCAGGTCCTCCCTGACTCACTTAGTGACCACTCCCCTATCCTATTCTGTTGGGTGACCCCCACGCCCCAACTCACAGCCCAGTCCACACTCTGCCGGCGCCCTCAGACAGGGTGGGCTGAAAAACCTCAAGCAATTTCTTGCCCAGATAAACTGGTCCCCCCTACACCACACTCCTGACATAGATACTGCCCTTGCCTTTTTCTCCCAAACCTTTAACAAAGCCTGTGACCTCTTCACACCCCTCACGGGAGTCCGAACCAAAAAACATAATGCGCCCTGGGTTATTCCTGCCCTACTACAAATGCTTAGGCTTAGGGATAACCTATGGCACCTTGCCACTGAAACAGGCTGGATGGCTTACAGACAGGCCTACAATGCTGCACGGAATAAGTGCACATGGGCCATCCGTAAAGCCAAGGCTGACCACTACCAGGTCACCCTCACCTCCTCCTGGGGGTGTGCCCGAACATTCTGGGACAATGTTAAACAATTAAATGGGAGCGTGCGCTCCCCTCCCCCATCCCAGATCACCATTGATGACTCTACCTCTACCGACCCTGCCTGCATAGCTAACTACCTTAACACATCTTTTACTGACTTTAGCTCTGTCCTCCCCAGTAACTTCTTTGACCCTCCCCCCACTCAACCTGCCCCAGTCCTCCAGCACCCCAGTTTCCACCTACGTAGGGTAACAGACCAGGAAGCCAGACCTCACCTGATCAAAGCGTTACAGAGCAATAGTCCTGGCGGTGACTCCCTGGCCCCAGCATTCTCCGGCTGGTGCTGGATCAAGTCCTTGCCCCGCTCACCAGCCTTCTTAACAAATCCCTCTGCCTGGGGCAATTCCCATCTGCATGGAATACTGCCATAGTTACACCCATACACAAAGGAAGTGACAGGTCCTCTGCCCGGGAACTACCGACCTATCTTCATCCTCCCTCCCCTCCCCTTTCCAAAGCCCTAGAAAAACTGGTGGACATTCAAATCACCGAATACCTGACCAAACACAACATCCTATGCCCAGAACAGCACGGTTTCCGTGCAGGACACAGTACCGGCACTGCACTAATTGAGTTTTCAAATTTCCTACACTCCTCCCTGGACTCTAGCTCCCTAGCCAGTGCAGTGTTCGTCGACCTCTCAAAGGCCTTCAACACTGTCTCCCACCCTCTTCTGCTGGATGCCCTCTACCACACTGGTTTCTCTGCTGGGCCTCTCGCCTGGTGCACTAGCTACCTATCTGCCCACTCCCAAGGTGTCAAAATCAATGGGACACTTTCCAAAACTTGTCCCATCCGCTCAGGGGTTCCTCAGGGCTCCATCCTGGGACCCCTACTCTTCTCACTCTACCATAACACTCTGCCCAGTGCATGCACTGGTAAAATTCTGCTGTATGCAGATGACGCCGTCATTTTTGCCACCCAACGTAACCCCATCTCCCTCCAGGACACCCTACAACAATCCTATAATGATGCCGAAACCTGGTTCAAAGAGCACAGACTTGTCATTAATCTCAAAAAAACAAAAACAATGCTCTTTGCCCACCCCCAAAACAAAGCCAGCAACTTCCCACTCCATATCCTCCCTAGCACCAAACAACCACTTGAACAAGTTCGCTCATACAAGTACCTTGGGGTCTCTTTCGACTCAGCCCTCACCTACCACACCCACATTGATGCACTTGCATCAGCTACTAATGTGCGGGTAGGTATCCTCTACCGCTATAAAAACTGTCCCCCCCCGATGCCCTCCGACTAGCGGTTACATCCTCAATACTGTCCCTTGTTCACTATGGCCTAGCAGTAGATGGTGCTGCTGACACCACCGCCCTCAATAAAATTCACTTCACCCTAAATAAGGCATGCAGGCTAATTACTGGGGCCCCCAGGCTCACTCATACGTGCCAGCTCTATGACAAGGCAATACTGCTTAATCTAGATGAACGACTACGATACCAAACCTGCCTCATCATGAAAAAAACTCTTCTCGGGCTATCCCCTCCCGGACTGACAGCCTCCATCCGCCAAACCCAACTCTTGGTTACTACACAAACCTCCTGCAAGACCAATCTACTGGTCCCAAGATCCAGGACCACCCATGGACAGAGGTCCTTCTGCTACAGAGCCCCATCCTGGTATAACTCGCTCCCTGCCCCCATCTCTGATGCCCCAACTATCTCCAACTTCAAAACCGCACTTCGGAGCCAACTATTTAATACTTGCAGCTGCTCCTGTCTCTAAATGAGGCATAGCTCACTTCGTAACTGACAAAGCTCACTGGGCGGCACCACACCTCACCTCACTCAGCCTCGCCCCATTGCCTATTGCCACTGTTATTATCCAGCTGTTTTGCTTTCTCCTTCTTGCAAGAATGTACCATTGTAACTAAACTGTTTAACTGTATAAATGTATGTAACCACCTGTGCTTGCTAAGCTATGTAACGCGTATGCTGTAACAAAGTGTCTGTTCTGTATTGTCCTCAATGTGACGAGGTACCTTTGGAAATTAGCCTCTGGCTCAAAGGTTGTAAACTGATGTACAAATAAATAAATAAATAAAAGTACAGCAAGGTTTAAACCCTGCCCCTTCCTGGTCCTATGCTGCTATTTCAGCTATTTTGAAACCTGGGAAAGACCCAACCTCACCTGACTCCTTCAGGCCCATATTGGTACTGAATACTGATTATAAATTTTATATGTCAGTTTGGTCTGGTCAACTAGAAGCAATCCTTCCTAGCCTGATACATGCAGATCAGGCTGGATTTCTTCAGAAGAGGCAAACTGCTGACAATGTACAAAGAACATTTCACATTATGGATCACCTCATTAGATCAAAGATATCAGTGACACTAGTGAGCCTAGATGCCTATAAGGCATTTGATAGGGTTCCTTGGAGTTACTTATGGCAGGTATTGGCAGCGTTTGATTTCCTGAATGAGTTTGTAAATTGGTTGAGACACATTTACTCCTTCCCAGGGGCTTATCTTAAAATTAATGGGGGGATAGCCACATCCATCTCCTTGGAAAGGGGAACAAGGCAGCCCCCTCTCTCCACTCCTTTTTACTTTATATATCGAACCTTTAGCTATGACTATTAGAGATAATAGAGTGATTTCTGGGATCTTAATAGGGAATCAATCCTGGAAACTTACTTTATATGCAGATGATGTCCTCCTAATGGTCACTAATCCTGAAACCTCTCTCCCAGCTTTATGGACTGTCCTGGACCAATTCGCCAGAATCTCTGGATATAAGACAAACCTTACTAAAATGGAAGTGCTCACTTCCTATTTCTCACCTTCCCCAAATTTGAAAGCCCATTTTCCTCTTAGATGGAATAAGACTAAAATAAAATATTTAGGTATACAACTACCGCAACAAATCTCAAATACTGTACTACTTAATTATGAACCTCTTACTCAACAAGTAGAGCCAGACCTTCATAGATGGTCTCAACTTCATCTGCCCTTTTATTCTAGAATAGACTTAATATGTATGAACATTTAACCTCGTCTGCTATATCTCTTTTCTATAATACCAGAATTCCCCACACATATGTATTTTATTTCTTGGAATAGATCTCTGGCTAGATTTGTATGGGAGGGAAAGAAGCCTAGAATAAAGTGGTCAATCTTACAACTTCCTAAGGGGAAGGGAGGTTTGAATCTACCTGATCTTTATAAATATGCCCAAGCTACAGTATTAGCCCATATATTTAATTGGTGTAACCCAAATCATGACATTCCTTGGAAGAAAATAGAGATGTCCTTAAATCCTTTCCACGATCTTCTGAATCTGCTCTCCTCCAATGGTAAACCCCCCAAAATGGATAAAACATATTATATAGGAGCACAATCTACACTTCAGGTTTGGCATAAACTTAAAAATTCCCCAGAGTTAAAATATACTTTTTCCCACTTAGATTCACTTCTAACACTATTAAACCCTCTTCTGCCACAAGAAAAACAAACCTTACAGAGTTGGGCAAAAAGAGATCTTACATCAATCTATAAAATAATAGATGAGAGGTGGGTAATCCCTTTCCAGAACTTACAGGAAAGCTATAGGCTCAGTCCACAGGACCTCCAACTATACCCTCGACTTAATGAAATAATAAGTCAGAGCGATTAGCACAGGTTTTCTACCTAAACCCCTCCCTCTGATACTGCATTTAGCTATAACTACTAGAGGAGGCCAAATTTGCCCACATTTCATAGGATTACTTTATAAGAGTCTTTAGGAAATGTCTAGAGAATCCCCTAGAGGTGTATTAGAAGCCTGGAATACAGAGATGCTCATGCCAGTCCAACTATATGAATGGGAAAAATATACCAAGCTTACTTTCGGCCTTTTAAATGCACCCTATTGGAGAGAATTTGTATGGAAAACCAGAAATAGATTTTTTTATTCCCCTGCCAAATTGTCTAAATTTACAACTACCGTCACCGGGGAATGTTGGAGGAAATGTGGTGAACAACAAGCGGGTCATACCCATATATTCTGGTCATGCCCAGTCCTGAGAGAGTTTTGGCACCTGATTTCACAGGCCCTGATTGAATTAGTTGGATAACAAGTGGTTTTAACCCCAGAATTGGTTCTTCTGACAATTCCTCCGGAGGGTCTATGTATTCAAAAAGGCTCCTTATTGATAACTTATATACTGGTGGCAAAGAAAGTTATTACCAGGAGATGGGGCAAAGATTCCACCCCTACATTACAGGAATGGCATGGGATGCTTAAAGAGATTTATACCGTAGAACGGTTGATTGCCAGGGCTGGAGATAAAGTGGATCTGTTTGAATTAAGATGGAGAAAATGGGTATTTTATATAACTCCTTTGGATCCTTCTTTTGTTCCATGAAAATTTATTTAAATATCTACAAGAGAGCACTTAAGAAGCATTTGCTTATTGTATGGACTCAACCAGAAAATCGGACATTTAGCACTTGTCTATATAGGAATAATGGACATTCCTCTGAATTGACACTTTATATAATTGCACTATGTATGATTTTACCCAACATCAAATTGCACTCTTATCTGTATTTATTGGCTGTAACCCTTAGTGAACTATTTAGATATGCCTTTTTAATTAAGCTATGTGAATGCTCTGTATATTTTCAGATGTACCTCATTACTGATTTTTATCTGAAAAAAATAATAAACAATTAAAAAAAAAGAAAGATCAGGAAATGATAGAGAAAATGGGTATCTGTATACAGGAAAAAATAATGTATTTAAGGGGAAATAAAAAACAAATAAAGATGGAAACTGCAAAAAACAATAGCAGATATTTCACATTTCTGAACAGAACAGGCAGGGTGTGGAATACACTCCCACGTGATACAGTAAATAGTAATTCTGTAACATGGTTTAAGAATGGAGTGGATAGGTGGTTGTTGCAAAATAGGACAACATAGACCCACTGATGTGGGGAATGGTAAAAATGGGCTGCATGGCCTTCTTCCATTCTAAACCCAGTATAAGAACCTTCCTGTCCCAGGAAGGGATGGAGCTTCCATCCATCCATCTTCAGAAGCTCCATCTCAGGTCCCTATTAATCATAAACATTCCATCATAAGCATAGTGGATATCATCATTCTTTACCCTGAGGTGTTGACACATTCACGTACTATCTCATTTTAGGGAAAGTCATTAACATCATCATGATTTACAGTGGTCTTGTCAGCAATGTGTGAACTAAGAGTACCAAGGACTGTTATCATCTGGTACTATGTGTCCTGGGCAGGAGATTTCTCCATTCCAAGGGTGCCATTTTTTCTCCATAATGACCACTTCCCTTTGGGACACTCTTCCCACTCCCCATGAACCAGTACCTCTGCTGAATGAATGTCTTCTGATCCAGCAGGAACCTCCACTACACTGCACACTGGACAGGTCCTAATATAGGCAGTCACCTGTCTGTACATACCAGGCCAGTAATAAGAATGTGTTAGGTCAGAATGGAGCCACCTGTGAAGATTGCAATATGGCGGCGGTATGTGTGAGCTGCCTGAGCTTGTGCTCTGATTAGACACGCTTTCTGAGTTTTAACTCATTTTCTGAGCTCCAAATCATTTTATTTTATAGTTTTAACAGTTTTTGTTTGTTTTGTTCAGTTGCGGTGAATGAATGCTGAGTTGCCGTTTGACCGATGCCGAGGTGCAGTATTTCTTGGTCGGGAATCCAGCTGATTTGTTTTTCAGCATAGTATGGGTGCTGAAATGCTTTGCTAAGCCCACTGTGAGGAAGTGATACCATGGGCAGCTTTGGCTCCTGGTAGATCTGAATATAGAATACAGAACCTTGTGGTTTTATTTTGGCCAGCCTGTTATGTTTGGGAACTGCTGGAGGTTGGAACAGGGGAATCCTCGAAGAGTGTGGGGTCCTGGACTTCTGTGTTTACTGGACTGGCTCTTGGATTGTTGCTGGTGTGTCTTTGGGCATTTTCTATGCTTTCCACAAGTCTTGTGGATTATTTTTTTTGAAAATTTAAAGAGGAGGTCTATTGGCCAGAACTGCATGAATTGGATGGTATCTTTCTGGAATTGAGACTGGGCTGTGAGTTTGTGAGTGGAGACCTCCTTTTGTATTTTTCATCTTGTTTGGGATGTTATTGTCAAAGATGGATTCTGCAGATTATTAACTGTCCCTAATATTGTTCTGGGTGGTGAGAGCACCCGGGGCTTGGGGGTATTTGATAAAATCTTCTCCCTGTTCTGGAGTTCGGGAACTTTTTCATGGAGTACTATGTCATATGAAAACATTCCTCTTTAACTGTTTTGGTGGATGCTCCCCCTTCCCTGGTGTGGGTGATTCCTAGGGATTTTTGGGCCGATTTGGGAGGAATTATGGGGGATTTTGGCTGTAGGGCCACTTTCCTCTGTGGTTGTTTGGTTGGGTGGGTCTCAGCAGCTGGTGGGCTGCTGGGATCACAGGTTCCCCTCCTACAACGGCCTGCTTTTCCGTGGATTTTACTCCTGTGGGGGGGGGGTTTGCATTCCCATTTGGGCCTTGGCTCCTGGGTGTGGGATCGTGGCTGTGTTGGGTTGTTCTGAGGGAACTCCGGGGTTTATTGGTGGTATGGATTTTCTCTGGGTTCCTATGGTGTCTCTGTAGTGGGATCTATTGCTGCTGTTCTAGGGCCGTATTTCAGATTACAGCCCTCCGGCCCAGTCTTAGCTTAGGTGTCTAGGCCTGGGTCTTGAGAATATAGTCTATTGGAGAAGAGCTGGTTTTCCAGAGGAACTTTTTCAGAGATTGGATTAAGAGGGGATGAGAGCCCCTGTTGCTGTTTGTCCAATTTCATCTGGAGGAACTTTTGATATTTGGACTAAGAGTGGGTGAGAGTACCTCTTGTTGTCATCTGGATTCTACATCTCAATGTGGAAAGCTGCTATTTGCCCTTTGACACTGACTTTCAGAGACTATTGTGTGATTTGTATTTATGATTTGTTTCAGAACTTAAGGGAGGGTGAGAGTCTCTTGATTTGTTGTTTGTGAATTTTGGTTATTTGTATTTTATTTGATTAATTTGATTTAATTTTTTGTGTTTATTTTTTTGTTATTTATTTACCTTGTTTTATTTTGGGCTATTGTTTGGGTTTGGTTTCATTATGTGTAGAGGGTCTGCCACCACTGTCATACGCTATTCGTCCTCCGCTCTCCGTGCCCTCCACCCTTTCTCCCCTATGCCATTACAACTGTCTACTTACCAGTGCTGTAGAGCACTGGGGATTGTACGGAGGGGAGGAGGGTTTTTGGGGGGTGCGGACAGTGGAGGCCGAATGACCGGCAACATCAGATCGGGGTTGTGGAGACCAGAAGACGCCCTGGGGCAAAATTAAATCAAGAGCGAGGTTCTCCTTGTCTGGTTTCCATAGCCAAGGGCACCTCTACTATTAATGGTATTGGGCAAGTAGTCTGTTCCACTTCAGTGACCTGTTCAACCCGAGAGGTGTTGTGCAATACCAGATCCATTAGGAAAAAGACTTTTATTGCAGATCTTGTGGAGTCGGTGGATCTGGCTTGCATTACTGAGACCTGGATGGATGGTAATGCTGGTCCAATTTTGGAGGCAGCAATTCCAGCTGGGTACTCGGTGTTACACTGCCCGAGGTTGGACCGCGGGGGGGGGGGTTGCGGTCAGTTTCAAGACCGAACTGGGACTCACAAGTGTACCAGTTGAGGAGGCAGAGTCCTTTGAGTGTACCGCTGTGGCAGGTGTGGGATGTAGAATTGTTCTCATTTACCATCCACCAGGGGATGAGAAACGTTTTCTGCAGGAAATAGCTGACTTCATCATCGACATGGCATTTGAGTCTCCCAGGCTGATGGTCCTGGGTGACTTCAATGCCTGGATCGATGATGAATATTCACAGTTTGGACAACATTTCCTCCAATTAATGACATCTTTGGGTCTCACACAAGTGGTTACGTCTACCACGCATAAAAGCGGTCACTCCTTGGACTTAGTCTTCCTCCTGGACATTGAGGCCACTGACGTGGGGGTGAAACCCGTCAGTTGGTCCGATCATTACACTGTGAGCTTCAGTTTTTGCACCACCCCTTGTAGGCCTATCCCTGTAGAGATGGTTAAGTGACGCTCTTTACGAGATATTAGCTCTGCAGGCCTGGTAGCAGCACTTAACCTATCAGAGTTTTCTGAAGTGAGCAATGATCCTGATGCCTTGGTGCTGGCCTATAATAGGGCCATCTCCTTGGCTCTGAATCAAATTGCTCCTGTCCGTGTTTGTCCTCTCCCCCTTCGACCTTGGTCTCTATGGTTTGATGAGGCCTTGAGAGAGATGCAGCGACAAGGACAAAGATTAGAGCATTGTTGGCGGAGAACTGCCCTTGATGCCAACCATCTTAGATTGATGGAACATTATAAATTCTATCATTCCACTATCTCTCGTAAGAAGGCAGAGTTCCTGTCCAGAGAGATTGTGACTGCTCAGAACCGACCAGCTCAGCTTTTTCAAACTGTTGACAGACTGTGCAACCCAGCCTGTCTCCAGGTTCGGAAAGCCTTTTCACAGTTAGAGTGTGACAAGCTTGCTCGCTTCTTTGCAGATAAGGTGGCTGACATTAGGGCAGCACTCCAACCTGCTCCCTCTATTGGAGTTGTTTCTGATTGGCATTTGGTTGCTCCCTGTAGTCTCTCCTGGAGTTCCTTTGACCGGTCTGAGTTCATTGATATCATGAGGATTGTCCAAAGTATGTGCCCTATGTGCTGTAGTTTAGATCCGGGCCTGACTTCCCTGATAAAGGGTAGTCTTGAGACTATCGGCCCAGTTCTAGCATGGATAGTCTGGTGCTCCCTGGATATGGGTGAGTTTCCTAGCTCCCTGAAGGAGGTGGTGGTGACACCCCTCCTGAAGAAAGCTACCTTGGACCCCGACTGCCATGCTAACTACAGGCCGATCTCTAATCTTCTCTTTGTTGGGAAGATTATTGAGAAGGTGGTGGTTGCACAATTGGAGAATGATTTAACCATCCATGACATCTATGAACCCCTCCAGTCTGGTTTTCGAAAGAGGCATAGTACCGAGACAGTGCTGGTTTGGGTGCTCAATGATCTCCTGATGGCTAGAGATCAGAAAAATCGTTCCATTCTCATTCTTCTTGATCTCTCATCAGCTTTTGACACTGTGGACCATGGGGCACTTCTTGCACACCTGGAGTTTCTCTGTGGTCTGTCAGGGATGGTACTTAGTTGGTTTAGATCTTTCCTCATTGACAGGACTCAGAGAGTGGTGTCTGGATTAAATTCTTCCTGCCCACTCTCACTGTCATGTGGAGTACCCCAGGGCTCGGTGTTGTCCCCCATGTTGTTTGCAGTATATATGCTGCCCCTCGGAGACATTGTAAGAAAGTATGGGCTGAAGTTTCACTGCTATGCAGATGATACTCAGCTCTACCTGTCTTTTGCACCCGACAAGATAGAGCTGTCTTGGTCATTAATAGCTGCCTCACCGAAATCCAAGACTGGATGAGTTTGAGCTGGCTAAAGTTGAACTCGGAGAAGACAGAGGTATTAATTGTGGACCCAGGTTGCAGGGTAGAGGGGATGGGAGCTGGTTTATCCTCAGGTTTATTTCTGGGTGGTATCCCGCTCCCTACCTCTGAACGGGTACGGAACCTGGGGGTGATTTTTGACAACGAACTGACACTGCGTTCACAGGTGTCAGCAGTTGTCAAGCTTTCCTTTTACAATCTTAGGAACATCACCAGGATTAAGCACCTTGTTCCGCCAGCTGACCTTCCTATGCTGGTTCACGCTTTTGTGACCTCACGCCTGGATTATTGCAACTCCATTTATCTAGGGCTTCCTGGGGTTGATATCCACTGCTTGCAGCTAGTGCAGAATGCTGCGGCCCGATTATTGATGGGTGCATGTCGTACCTGTCATATCTCGCCGATATTACGCGATATGCACTGGCTGCCGATTCAGTGGCAGATCACCTTCAAAGTAGGTCTTTTGACCTACAAAGCCCTACATGGACTGGGTCCAGACTACTTGAAAGAGCTTTTGGTTCCCTACTGCCCCGGGCAATCTCTCCACTCCGCGGATGAGGGGTTGCTAGAGATTCCGAGGGTTTCTTTAAAGTCATCAGGTGCTCGTGCTTTTATGTTCATTGCTCTGACCCTCTTGAATTCTCTACCCCATCCGCTTCATCAGGGTGCGACCATGGAGGAGTTTAAAAAAGCCCTCAAGACCTATTTATGGTCTAAGATTAATTTTAATTAATTGATTGTGAATTGGAGCTCAGATCTAGTGTTGTACAGATTTAGTGTTTTATAAATTATTTATGGATTTTTATTTATTTATTGTTATTTGTTTTAAATATTGTAAGGCACCTTGGTTTGAAAAAGGCACCATATAAATAAAGTTTCATTTCATTCTTTTCATTTCATTTCATTTAACTGAGCCAGGACACTGCTATGGCAAAGTTGCCCACAGGGACTGGAGTGAGCAGCCTCTATCACTTTTTGTCTATAGGCCTCGGGCACCATTACCTGGACATCCATGCTTTTTGTACGAGGATTGGGCCTCATGTGGTACAGAATACCTTTCTTTAGTTCGTACTACCAACACTGTTTTGCCCCCATATCACCATTAATCTGCATACCCTCCTTGACCTTAACATACTGTAACAGTTTGGCAACATTAGCATCTTTAGCCTGCAGTATACCCCAGTCAATACTGTTAATAGATTTAGCTGTATCAATACAAGAAAAGGTCCCTTCAGCCTCATAGGCTTCTTCTTGCTTGCTTGGAGTCTTCATCCCCAGCACAATATCACTAGGCACAGTCTTACCTGGGGTCTCACATTCAAGTTCCATACTTGCATCTCCACACTCCAACAGGTAACATCATGGGAACACAGGCAATAAAGGAATAGCCTGCTCAGTCAGGGGGTTCTCCTCCAGCTGAGCCCATAAAAAACCCTCCTCTGATTCTTTATCCAAACTCTCCAGCAGGGACCTCCCGAGCACCTGGCACTGGTGTTCCACCTCTCTGCATCATCGGTCTGCCTCAAGCCATCACCCACTCATCCAGCAGATCATCCTCATCAGGGTTTCTACCATCTGGGCATTGTCCTGTCCTTCTGGTCCACCTTGAACACTCCGTAGTTCCTCATCCATGTCACATCCAGTAGGTGCCATCCTCATCTCACCAGGCTCTACTGTCATGGATCCCTGCCAGCTATCCTCAGCACCAGGGCTGGTACCAACTGACTGGAATCCCCCTATAATCCTGGACTTCCAGGCAGATCCCACTTCTGACACCATATGTGGCTGAGTGTGGGTGAAGGATAACGCAGACAACAGCAGATTGGTGCAACACACCGCAGTGTGGAATTATTTTCTTTCAAAGGCAGGATAAAATAATTAACTCCAAAATAAATAAAGCAAAATTCTTTACAGAATTGCAGGTAATTCACTATCCTTATTGACCACAGGGATAACTTTAAGCAAGGGTATTTCCCTTCTTCAATACATCAGTTTGCAACAGAAGACTATGCAACTCATTCCTCTGCACTTGGTCAGCACCTACTAACCCACTGATCTATCTCTTTAGTGAAAAGTATTTTATTCCCTATGTTGGTCTTGTGTGTTTGGGTGATGGGGAGCTCAAAAAAGGGAAAAAAAACAAGCTTAAAGGATACCTAAACCATCTTTTTTACACTTTTTTTTTAAATGACTCCACAGTCTTGTAAAGGAGAGGCTATTGTTTACATTCATACTGAAACTGCATTTATTAAAGAAGGATAAATGCAGTTTCATGGCATTTAAAAATTGTAAACAGAGCCTCTCCTGATTCAAAAATCTTGCTCTAAGAAACCTAAAAAGGCTGCCTTGATGATGTCAATGAAGAGTGAGATGCCCAGCTGTGCAGATGTGTTCTAGCTGTGCTAACCGTATTCAAATGCAAATAACTTTAAATGAAAAATGATAGCAGGGTACTGTGAACACAAAAGTTGTTCGGCTCAAAAATTTCTACAAAATGGTTGGTGTTTCATTGATAGGTACCATTTAGTTTTTTTAAAAATTAGTAAAAAGGCAGTAGAAAATTCAACTATTTTTCACTTTTTCAACAAACAAATGCAAATAATATTAAAACAAAAAAAATGATAGCATGGTACTGTGAGCATGACATTTGTTCAGCACAAAAATATCTACAAAACGCGTAGTGTTTCATTTATATGTGCCCTTTGTTTTATAATTAGCAAAAAACTGCAGAACGTTCAAATATTTTTCACTCATTGCAACAAACAAATACAAATAGCTTTAAACTGAAAAATGATAGCATGGTACTTTGAGCACAAAAGTTGTTCAGCACACAAATGTCTACAAAAAATCACCATGAAATTTTAGGCTGGTTTAACTTAAAGCAGGAATGCATGGTGTCAAAGGGCCTCTCAAGCAATTTGTAATTTACATGCATTTATCAATAACACCCAGTGCTGTGGTATTTTCAACATTTACAGGTTTCATACACATAAGGGATATACGTCAAGGTATTTTATGGCATAGTGCTATTGCATACTAAATCCAGCAACGAGGAACACAGTCTGTTGTTTTACATCAGCTTGGAGGTCACCACAATAGCCTCCCTGTACGAGGACCTGAGAGGGAAAAGGAAAATTAAAGAGGACACTATAGCATAGTCAAAAAAGGGGAGGGGTGCCCATAGGTGGCCAACGTTATGGACTAGAAATTGTAAAGGATAGATTAGGCTAAGAAATAGAAGAACTGTTGCAACAGATTTAAGAAAAGGCTGATCCTCAAGAGTGGCAGGCTCTCCCTGTCACAGGAGATTGGGCACGGTCTGAGATAATAGTGTAGGTAGGGAAAAATGGCAAACTGAATAGGTCAAGCAGTCCTTATTTGCCATCAAATTTTATGTTTCTATGTATGCTCCTACCTGAACCCCACCATAAAGCCACTGGGACATTCCAGGATTTAATGCAACAGAATAGCTTAGCGGAAGTCTGGTGGCTTATACACTCAGACATATAAGATTGCATGTACTTCCCTAATACTCATGGGTCCTTTAGCCACGTATATTTTTGGCTGAGAGCTCCTCAAATTATCCAGCAAGCAATGGAGGGGATGATACACGCCACTGTTATTTTGGGTCATGCCCTTCTCTCTCTCCACATTCTCAGGGGTGCTCCTGCTTCTAAATGCTCCTTCAGGCAATTAGACCCCTCCTGCTGCAAGACTATCTTTTATTCCCTGGGCTGTCAGAGCTAAAGGATATCGTGTCTATAAATGACACAGGGGAAGTCTCAGATATCACCTTGTGGGATGCCCTAAAGGCATTCTTAAGAGATTATATCATACAATATGCCAATGCACAGGAGGCCGAGAAGAGGCGGTCAAATCCATAGAGGCCAAACTTAAGGACCCTGAGGATAAAGTCAAGGTCAACTCATATGAAATGTTTAATATTTGAATCCAGCTCAAGTCACATTATGCTCAGTAGGCCAAATTAGTCTGATTTCACACTCAGCATACTGTATTTTATAGGTTTGAAGCCATCCTTGATTAGAAGTCACCCTCAAATAGAAGCCACGGCTGACAATCAAAAAGTGCAATAGAGGCAGCTCTCATTTATAAACTGTAGCTTCTGCTTGAGGGCGGCATCAAGGCTGGCTATAGCAATACATTTTGGTATGGCTCTCGATCTTCCCCCACCCCATAGTAGTCATGCCATAGGAAAGCTGAGCATGGAGTAAGCACAAATTGACTCATGGAAACTGGTAGGTAAAATTACAGTTGTTGATCAGGAGAGCCACGCAGTCACGTGGTCATGCTGATATACTGACTCCTATGAAACGAGCACTTACTGTGGGACTGCAGTTTCAATCTGTTTCAGTCTATCTGAGTTTTGCTCCTCCCACCCTCTAATTGTAAATGCTGTGAGGTAAAATTCAAATACGGTACCTGGTATCTCACAGTGAAGCCCACCAGGATTAAGCACAGCGTCACAGTTTCCTGTATGATGGGACTAATTCCCATTGAAATTGCATTGTTTACTGCAGTTAATTCTGCTGCAGTATGCTGCAGAATTGGATTTAATCCTGGCTAGCTTCAACGTACTTGTCGCTGATCAGGAGAACCACGTGGTCATGGTGATATACTGATTCCTATAAAAAAAGCACTGTGGGACTGATCACGAAAGTCATGCAGTCATGCTGACACATTGTTTTGTTGTGAGTTGAAATATGTGGGGGCTAGGGAGTGTCTAATGTTGAAGTGTGTTGGGGAAAATGAGCATGCTAACAGGCAACATATACTAGGAAATATAGAGCAGTTAGGGCAGCTTTTAAATAGAAGCTACCCTTGTTTATAAGTCTCACTTAATTAGAAGCCATAACTGAAAATCATAAAGTGAAATAGAGGCTGCAGCTTCTGATCAATGAAATATAGTAAATATTCGAAAGGGGTAGAATGTTCCAGCAAGGTTCTTTCATATTTTGCAGGCAGAACATCACATTCCTGGTTGTAGTGACCCCAATGTAAGCTGCATACTAAACCTAATGAGCTTAATGAGATCAGGAAAGCCTTTTATGCTAACCTATATGCCTCACCACCTCTCCAACAACAGCACACATTTCTCACTTCCTAGGCTCACTGGAACTGCCCCACCTCTCAAGCAAACAGAGAACATTTAGAGTGTCCCATTACCCAGAAAGAGATTAAACAAGCTATGTTCTCTATGAATACATTTTTTTTTATCTTGATGTAACATGGAACTTCACTGAAAACGAGCTTTGCTCAATTGACTGTATCCTTTATTCTTGAATGAATAAAAAATGATTTGCTACTACTACTAATAAAAATAAATCCTTAGGAGGAGTTGAGATCTCGATAGCTTTTTGTCAATTGGTACCCAAGGAAGTTACCCTTCTCCTGTACCAAATGTTCTGGCACTCTGTATCCCATCAGGACCTCTACCCCTGATTCTAAGAAGTGGTAATAACAGTATTTCCCAAAAAAGGAAAAGATACTTTGTTCCCCGGCAACTACCATCCCATTTCTTTAATTACTGCTGAGGCCAAGATACTGGCTAAGGTTCTGGCATGCATGCTCAAAACTCTACTCCCCCTTCTGATCCACGCTTCCCAAGTGGGTTTTATGAAAGGGAGACTTAGTTCAGACTACCTTCACTTCTTCTTCAACTTGCAGCATCTGGCTAGATAATCCCCAACTCCAGCTGCAGCCCGCACAATAGATTTTGAGAAAGCTTTTGACTTAATGCAGTGGGGATACCTGCTTACGGATATGCAGAAGGTATTTTATTTATTTATTGAAATGTTTTACCAGGAAGGCACACTGAACAAGTTGCGTGTCTCACAGTGTGACCTGGCGGTAGGGGAACTTAAGGATTGAATACAGAGATTTGGTACAATAACACAAAATTTACATTTGAATACATTCAAATAAAAAGTCGAGTAGATTGTACAGTAAGCAATGAAAGAATGGAATACTAACAGTTTTGAACTAAGGAGCTGGAGGATAATCTACTGAGATAGATACAATAACACAAAATTAATATTTGAATGCAAACAACTAAGTAGCTCGTAACTGTGTAGGTAGAAAATGACAGAATGGAATTCTAGCAGTTTTGACCTAGGTCAAGCTAGTGTGGAATAACACAGACAAAACAAGTTAGCTAAGGTACACCAGAAGTGCAAATAGTCTACAAGTGCAATAGAGAGTTAGGGCTAGCCGTAATAGGGCTGAGTAGTGGAGAGGAGGAAGAGGGAGGAAGAGAGGTAAAAAGGGGGGGAGGAGGGGAGGGGAAGGGAGGTGGGAGGCATACTAAGTTCTAACCCTTTCTGGGTGCTGAGAACCCTGCCAGGGGTCGAATCATGGCAAATATAGAGGTGGGGTTGAGTACAAAGTAGGGAGGTAAAAAAGGGTGGATGAAAGGAGGATTGGGGAGGCGAAAGGCTTACCCAGTTCTAGCCCCTTCAGGATGCTGAGAACCCTGCCAGGGGATGGAGCATGGCAAAGATAAAGGCGACGTTAGTGCCAAGTAGTGGAGAGAAGGGGGAGGGAGGTAGAAGAGGGTAGTAGAAAAGGGGGAAGGGAGCTAAGGGCATTCCAAGAACTGAAACCCTACAGGAAGCTGAGAACCCTGTCAGGGGTCAGGACAGGCAGTGAAAGAGGAGGGGAGGGAAGATAGAGGAGGAGAGAGGTCTGCCAGGATCTGGCCCCTCCAGGATGCTGAGAACCCTGCCAGGGGATGGAACAAGGCAGAGGTAGAGGAGGGAAGAAGGTTGTAGGTAGTGAGGGCAGGGGAGAGGGAGAGGGAAGGGGTTGGTAAGGAGGAGTACGATTAAGGTAATGAGGAGTAGAAATTAGTAAGGGAGAGAAGTAGGAAAAAGGTAATGGAGGTAATAGAGATAATGGAGATAGAATTTGAGTAAAGGGAGGGTGGGACTAGGACCAAATTTTATGGCCGGGGTCTGAAGTCTCTGTCTTAATCTCTTGGCAAGGGTTCTCACTAATAGCCAACTCTCCTAACCATTTCTCTTCTTTAGAGGCACCTGACATGGATGTCCCCGCTCTACTTTTCTCTTTTTACTGACCATTGAGCCACTGGCTCTTGCGCTGAGATTTCATTCTGACATCCATGGTATAAAGGTGGGGGATACAGAATACAGAGCACTGCTTCACACAGATGATCTACTTATCTTAATAGACAATGCCCTTAAGGCCATTACACCCCTCCAACAACTGCTCCTTTTCTATGGCTTCTGAGCTAAAAATGAATCCCAGCAAAACTGAAGTATTGCACTTTATGACCACTGTACTCATCAGTTATTCAGAAGCACCTGGTGGGAATAGGCTGGCAAAGGGATTACCTACCTAGGGGTTACGGTTGCCCCCTCACTTCAGCACATATCTAAAGCTAGCTTCCCGACACTCTTTGAGAGTTTGCGCATTGACGTGGACCAATGGAAACCCTTATACCTCTCCTTTCCTAGGAAAATAGCAGCATTGAAAATGATGCTTCCTTCAAAGGTTTTACATCTACTTGCCCACCTTCCAATCCACATCTCAGAGACTTGGTTTGAGAAACTTAAAGAGCTGCTGATGTCTCAAAGAGAACTTTGAAAAACATGATAATTAGGTACAGTTCAGCTTGATTTCCAAATATATTCTGTAGATTTCTCCTCCCCATCTTTTATTACAGAGGAAATTTGCACAAATACATGATCTTTATCTGTTAGAATTTATCTACCTCTATCACTTACTCCCTACTTCTTGTCATAATCCTTTGTTGTGACATCACAGTCTGTGGCCATGGGAGTAACTGTGATGCCAGAAGCAGTGCATTATGACCTCAGGTGGGGAGAAAGCAACAGGAACAGATGACCTCTTCAGGAGCAGAGATCCTGTTTACATGCAAATGGCCTCAGTAATAAATAATGGGGAGGAAAAATACAGAACTAATGTGAAATATAAACTGAACTGTGTTTAAATATTATGTTTTGTCTAAGTTATCTTGAAGGCGTCAGCTGCTCTTTAACAACCTAATAGATGACTTCCTCTGGGAAGACAAACCACCCAGATTCAGCAGGGACAAGCTGCATAAACACTGGTCTGAGGGGTTAGGGGGTGGGGACTACCTAATTTTTCACAATATCGCATGACTTTCATAGTGGCATAAGTTATAAAATGCTCTCCCTCGATAACACCACAACCCCCCCCCCCCAAATTAGTATCCATCAGAGGACACACTCTGAAGGCCTCCTCTTCAGAGCTATCAATATATTCCAAGACCACACCAATAATAAACAACATCCCACCATCGGAATTTCACTCTGATACTAGTTCCAGGTGACCCAATCTCTGGGTCTTGGCCATGACCCTCCATATTTTGCACTCCTGTGGCAGAATACCATGCTTATGATTAATAAAAGGACCATTTACTGGCCATCCTGGGAGACTGTTGTTATCTCCCAGGTACAGGATCTATGCCTCCAGGACTGTTTTCAGGCTAAACACCCGTTCATACCATGAATGTCTGCTCAATTGTGTTCTGAAATCATACCAAGCTCATGTATCTAATCCCAACAAACCCATTGTTCAGGTGTGGATATATTCATCAAAGGGAAAAGCAGGATATTAAGAGATAAAGGGCCTATAATTACATACTTATCAGCATCTCTGACTGGCAGCAATGCCCATGTGTCTTGCAGAGATATCAAAGCACAATTAATTCAACTTTAACTGGTAAAGAACACTTCAGGCACTCAAGAGCATGGTCGTATGTCCACTAGACAGGTGCTGGTGATGAGACACCCATGAACCTTTTGTTTTTACCAGGAGAAACTCACTAAACTGAAAGCTTGTTTACAGGTGCAACCTGGGAGCACAAGGAAGTTAAATGACTTGCTCAGGGTCACACAATATGCAAATGGGGGCTGTTGGATTCAAACCCAGGTCTCCAGATTTGCAGCGCAGAGCCTTAAACCACTGCGCTCTACTCTCTGTCACACATTCTTTGGGACTGTCTACTCATACGTCCCATCTAGGAACAAGTACTGAGGTACTGTCGTGAGATAGTCCCTGACACGTTAGCACTGGATGTGCCATTGGTGCTCTTAGGCTTACCTACACCCAGCTTGCTCCGATCACATCTCCCTTTGTGCTGGGTTATTGCAGTCACTGTGATAGCCAAACACCTCATCCTTAGGTGCCAGGAGGCCAAGGATATCCCCACATTCACAGAGTGGCTTCAAGCAATAGGATATCTGGCCTCTTTAGAGTGCCTTTCCTATCAGGCCTTAGATAAACTGTCAGTGATCCATACCAATCTGAGGGCTCCTTCATGCTCTGAACTAACTTGAATATAATGTGGCATTTTATAATAGTAACTAAGGGCACTAGAGTGAATCATCTTTCATATTAAATTCATGGCCATTTACAGTAATTGCTGGTTTCTATTTATATGTTATATATTTTTCACTCCAGATGAATTCAAGTATTTATCATCTATGCATTATTCTGTTAAGTTTTTACTTAAGTGTTCTCATTACCTGTTTTTGTAAATCTTTAATAAAAAAAATTAATATTTAAAAAAAAGTATGAAATTGTCAATTTTTGTTACCAAACCCGGAACGCACATAGTTGTTATAGCAATGTATTATAGGAGCACAGTAGCACCCCTATGGTTAGGTTTTAGTAGGCTGTTTAATGTTAAACCCCAATTTGTGCACCTTAATAACTTTGGTGTGGTTTGTCGAAATAGCCCAAAATTTGGCATGTGCGGTCAGGCTGTCTCAGACACAAAATATGAAATGTTTTGTGGTGGCATCTTGTTCGCTTTCCGAGATACAGAGTGGCAAAAATGGGGAAAAAATAGCCTATTCTTAACATTGCGTATTTTTTGGTCTCATGTGCAGCCCAGACGGTGTGGAATTTTTTCAGGAAATTTTCAGGTTGAAGGGGCCTGTCCCAAGGGTGTGCCTATGGAAGGTTTCCTCAAAAAATATTACATGGTTTTAAAGTTATAAGGATTTTTGAGTTAACTGAAAAAATGCGAAGAGTTAAAAAAAAAAAACTATCGCCACATGTAATTTATTTATTTATTTATTCAATTTTGATAACCGGGTAGGCCCACTGAGCCCCGAAGGTCCCTTTTTCAGAGGCGACCCGGATTTAGTTGCAGAGCACAATCAATTCACAGACATACCAGTACAGTGAGAAGATCACTTCGGTTAAATTCTGGTCATTGCACTGACTAAATTGCAATTACACAATGGTACATTAGGAATCAATAAAGCTTGTACAAGGAGTAGTTTTAGTATACATTCAGATCGAGAGACAGCCAGATTCTTCAAGGTTAAGTTTTGTTTAGGATTGGGGTATGCAAGAAATAAGCTGGGGACTAGTTGTTAAGGTTCATATCCCTGCATGTACATGCACTATTTGTAAGGTGATGAGCCCGGAGACCCTTTTGGAAGTTTCCCAGGGAGGTCGACTCCTGAAGGTCTGGAGGCAGTTTGTTCCATATCAATGGAGCTGCATAGGCAAAGGACTTGGTGCCCACTGTGGTGCGTGCTCTGGGGATCTCCAGTAGATTTCTCCCTGTGGTGCGGAGTGTCCTGCCTGCCCTCTTAGGGACTAGCAGCCCAGTCATGCTGTCTGTTGGGCTGCTGATGAGTTTGTATGTGTTTCACAGTAATGAGTACTGCAGGCGGTTGGAGAGTGGTGGCCATTTAGCTGCTGGCAGCTGGGTAGCTAATTTGCAACATGTAATTTGCGACATGTATTTTTATGCAAACTAGTATGTACGGTTCAATGTACTGTATTTCAATAGGACTTTGAACTTTGATTCATAACTTTGTCATTTTTTGCATATTTTGACCCCAAATATTCAATATGGCCTTTTTGGGACTCCAACTCATGACCAATGGTGGTAGAATTATGCAAATCAGGCCTGAAAGGTGATTTTTATGGTTACTTAGTGAAATTACCTTTTGGGCAGGATATGAAAATTTCCACCACCCTTATTCATGAGGTGGGGGTCATAAGAAGGCTATTGTAACCCCTTGGCGGTGCTATCTCTAGGGTTACTAACCCTACCTGTACTTCGGACAACAGGTTGAGGGGCCTGAGTTCAAACTTAACAATTACCGGGGTTTCTCTGCCCTCAATAAGCACAATATTTTGGTGCCTGTACCCAGGGTAATGTATATGGGGGTATCTACTTAACCTGGTATAGCCCTCTGGGAAGTTATAACCACCCACAAGCCCCGCCTAGTGACCACGTACCTTGTAATGGGGAACAGACCTTTACAGCAGTTCACACACAGTTGGCAATAAACATTAACAATGTGCTCACACCCCTTGCACTTACCACTAGGGTCTGGTCTTCAGCAGACACCCTGGAACCTCCTGTAAAACAGTATTCAAAACAGGCATGCGCTTTTAAATACATTTCCCCCCCCAGACACATTACCCTTAACCCAGACAATAAGATATTCATGAGGCAATGCAACAGTGAAACAAATCAATCGATTTATTAAGGAGGATTTGAACAAGGAAAGGGGCCAATCTAGATGAATGATTACTATACTGGATTTAAACCAGGGTGCTTTGCATGCATGCATTCAGTCCCACTATACAGTCTTGTAGCTGCTGGGTACCCAAACTGTTGGGGGCTGGCCTGAACGTTGCCCGGGGTTGCAGCTGTTGTTGGGACCTTTGATGGAAAGAAAAGGCAGTTTTTTTTATTTAGTTTTTATTTACCAGGTTAGGTGTGCTAGCCAAGAATTTTGACTATTTTCAGACACGACCCGGGAGGTTACACAGTTTGAAAGCACAGCAGAAGTACAAAAAATCCTCAGCAATAACACAACATACCTAGAACATAAAATGAAAGTGAAACATGCAGTTAAGGTTACAAAATACAAAAGGGTGATAAGACTCAGCAACAAGTAGAACATTAATGTAGGGATTACACAAGATCAAATGAGAGCATGTTACATCAGGTAAGAGTAGAACCACAATAATTCTAAATGTACTAAGTGAAGTGATAGGAGGGACTAGGCATTCTAAAAAGAGAAGCTAAAATTAGAAGACAGGAGTTAAGGAGGTTTGAAATATGAGCACTTGTCAGTTGCCAATAGAAACGTGCAAAGTTCTTTTTTAAAGATTAAGTGGGAAGGAGCCAGACGAGCAGATAGAGGAAAGGAATTCCAAAGCTAAGGAGCATAGTAGTAGAACGCACAGGTCCCTTTTGAGGTTTTGCACCTGGGAACATTGAGGAGAGATTTATCAACCAAACGCAGGCCATGAGAAGATTTATGTGGGGTCAGTACAGCAGCAAGAGTAGTGGGGGTGGTTTGAGACTTCATGACATTGTTAATAAGAAAGCTTACAATAAGGAGTCTTAAAGCAGAAGGGTATAGTCGATTAAGATCGCATAGAGTTGGCAGTGATGTTTGAGCCGGGGGAAAGCATACCAGCAAATATTGTTATAGGTGGTATCCCATCATAGGAGTGAGGACTTTGCAACAGTAGCATATGTAATGGCACTGTAGGTAAGGGCTGGTAGAAGTATGCCACGGGTATGTGCCAGTCTTACCAAGGAGGTAAGAGAATTCTGAGTCCGGTATGCAATGCCCAGTTTTGAGTTTACAGACTTACATGTGGATTGTATCTGTAGGTTGAAATCAAGGGACTGATCTAGGAATACTCCTAGGTATTTGAAGAAGGAAACTGAGGCAATAGGGGAGCCATTTGAGGTTGGAACCTTAAAATAGGTCTGACTTGTTTAAGCTTTGCCGCAGACCCAAATAACATGGATTGTATCTTGGGTTCATTTAGAGCTAGTTTGTGATAAAAGAGCCGAGCTTTGACGTTTTGAAAGTCAGAGGAGAGCCTTGCATTTATGTCAGATATACTTTTTGAACTGGTGTAAATTACTATGTCATCTGCGTAGAGTGTGGATGAGCAGGATGTGAGACCAGCAGTTACATTATTCATAAATAATGAGAAAAGGAGAGGCCCCAGAATAGAACCCTGGGGAACCCCAACATTTACTATTATTTGGCCTGAAAGAGTAGAGTTGTATTTCACAACTTGGGCCCTATCTGTCAGATAACTTCTTTTTTTTTTCTTTTTTTTTTCAAAGAGACATCATTTTACATGTTCAAAGGTGTCATTGTCATATACCAGTGACTAATTGCAATTACACTATTTATAATTAGAAGGTAAATGACCTCGCTTTAATTAATACTACACATCATTCAATGATAGGCATCCTTCTGTCTGATCTAACAATAGCCTTCTATTTCTTTCCAAGGCAAGCAGCCAACCCATCTTCCAAACTTATATAGCTATGTAGGACCCCATCATTCCCTAATTTTTCCCCCTCTACCCACCTCCTCCCTTGACGGAGGAAGGGTTCGGGTGGTTATAGAAAAATGTTTACTTAATTATTAGGGGACAAATTCTGGATCTTTTGAAGATATATGGAACACCCATTTGTGCCATTTTATTTCGAAGGAAGGGAGATTATTACATAATTTGGCTGTAAAGTGTTCTAAGTTGCAAATTTCCTTTATTATTAGGTGCCAATCTTCAATTGAAGGTATCTGGTTAGTCATCCATTTTTGGGTTATAGCCTTCCTGGCTGCTAATATATACAGTGGAGCAAAGTATGTGGTCTGTGGGGGGGGGGGGGGAATGTGCGGAAATGGATAAGACAACTATCTCTGTTGTCAGGTCGATATCCTCTCCCAGGCATTTTCCCAGCTCGGGCTGCAAGATGCACCAAAATGGTGTTAATCCAGGGCAAACCCAAAAAATGTGGCCCAAGTTAGCTAGGTTGCAGTTACATTCCCTCCAACAGAAGCCATAGGAGGCAGGGAGGTATTTTGTAAGTATCGCTGGGGAATGAAAGTATCGGGATCGAGGTTTCCATGCAAATTCCCTCCATACATTAGAGGAGGTAATTTTTTTTTTTGAATACTCTGTTTATTAAGATAGATTTCTCTTTGATACTATACACATATAAGATAAACTTCAACAAACAAGGAAAAACCTACAGACAGACAATCTTTCCTACCACATAACAACAAAAAAAAAGTTATCATGTACCCTCCTTTAACTCATCCGGATTAAATCATTCAAATTAACTCATTTAATACAACTCATTTGGATGCAATCGAGTGTGCAATATCATCCATACTACTACTGTATGTGCATTCAAGTATTAACTCACATCTCAGGATGTCCTTCCCTATTGTTTTATTCTGCAGACAGTATCCATATCAGTACCATAGGGTGTACTTCTAGGAGTGTCAGGTCCTCAACCCAGCGAGAGAGAAAGATTGTTCTGACATCTAAATGTTAAGCCCCGCACGAAGCATCAAATTTTCAGACACACTCAGGGACGCCAGAAAAGGGGCCCACTCCCTTAGGAGCCACTCCTCTTTATCTCTCACAGCCCAGGTAAGCCTTTCAGGGCGGCGAGTGGATGACCATTTTCCGCCATTCCACTACTGTGGGCCCATTCCGGTGACCCAAGTGTTCTGTATACAGTGCCTCGTATTACAAATACAACTTAGCCCATCTAAAATGGCAGCAACCTCCTCCTCCCTCCTTCCACTACTTCTGCTCCAAACAGGCAAGTAAGTAGGGTCCCTTATGTTCGTCCCCTGCCACCTTGTTCACCTCCTGCTACCTCCCCAAGAACTTCACCAGTACGGACCGCCCAGAAACAGTGGAAGAAGATGCCCAAACCCATATTGCTACCTCCAACACATAGGTGACAATCGGGGTGGACTCATGTTCCACCACTGGAGGCCAATATCTCATGAGAATTTGTAAGCACTCCTTGAACTTATTACATACCAAGATCCCTTCCGGCATTCCCAAGACCGTTCTCCAATTCTGCTCCGAGATTTGTTGCCCTAAATCCTTCTCCCACAAAGCCCTCGTGGTCTCTGTCAAATCTGGTAAATTTTGTTTGTCCTGCTTAGCCACTTTTCCAATAAATCCTTTAGGATCTCTCTTGGCCTGACATACCATCTGCTCTATCCTATTCAGATGTAATCCTCCATTATCTCCCACGCCCAGTTTTCCAACAAATGCTTTCACCTGCAGGTACCGGAACAAGTGAGATGCCCCCAACCTCATATCCCTCTTTATCCTAACAAACTCACATAGTTCCCCTTTCTCCACCAGAGTCCCTATATGTGTGGCCCCTCCCCTCTCCCATTCTACAAACCCCTTATCTTCCATCCCAGGTACAAAAAAGGGGTTCCGCGCTATTGGGAGTAACACAGTCTCCCTCCGAGTCAACCCCTCCCCCTTCCACAAGTGATCCCAAGCCTCTAATGTTTCCCTAACTAATGGGTTCCCACACCCCAAAGCCCTATATGCTCGCGAGCTGTGAGCCTTCCTGGGATCTCCTCCTGCTCCAATCCTACCCAACTGGCCATGTCTGGTCTATGTACCCAGTCTGCTATACCTCTCTAAGCTGCACCACCCTATAATAAGTGCCTAGGTCCGGGAAATTTAGGCTCCCCTTAGTCCTATCCACCTTAAGTCTTTTCAGACTGATTCTGGGCTTCTTATCTTGCCATATAAATGCAGAGAATCCTTTCTCTAGTCGTTTCACATCCCTAACCGTCAACCTTAGCTGAAGCATTTGCATAGGGTATAAAATGCGGGGCATAATATTCATTTTTATAAGACTGATCCTTCCTATCCAGGACACAGGGAGCGGCGTCCAGCGTTTGAGGTCTGCCAGGATCCCTTTTATCAAGGGATAATAATTCAACCTGTATAGCTCCTCCCATCTCCGCCCTATCCGTACCTCCAAATACTTAAAGTCAGTTTGAGCCACCTTAAAGCCAAGTCACCGCACCTCTTGATTCACATCTGGGAATCCCATGATTTCAGATTTCTTAATATTGATTTTGTACCCAGAGAAATCAGCAAACTGTCCAATGATACCCATTAGGTGCCCCACTGAGCTGCACAGATCTCCCAAAAACAACAACATATCATCGGCGTATAACGCCACTTTGTGCTCCCTCCCCTCCACATCTCTAACCCCTATCACCCCCATATGTTGACGTATAGCCACCGCTAAAGGTTCGATCACCAGGGCAAACAATAGGGGGGACAATGGGCACCCCTGCCTCGTACCCCTCCCCAGGAAGAACTTCTCGGACAGGCATCCATTAACCATAACTCGCGCACTCGGCTTAGCATACATAGCTTTGACCCAGCCTATAAACGGGTCACCCAGACCAAACTGGGCCATCACTTCAAAAAGATATTCCCACTCCACCCTATCAAACGCTTTTTCAGCATCCAATGCTATCACTCCCATCCCTCCTCTGTTCTGACCCGCTCGCCATATGACATTTAACAATCTCCTCACATTATGGTAGGATTGACGCCCCTTAATAAACCCGGTCTGGTCTGGGTGAACCACCCCCGGCAAAACATTTTCTAATCTGATGGCCAAGACCTTGGCCAGGATTTTCATATCTACATTAAGAAGAGAAATAGGCCGGTATGCCATGCAATCCGACTCATTCTGTCCCCCCTTATGTATCAAATAAATATTTGCCTCATAGCACGAATCTGGCAGCTCCGGGATTCCGCCCTCCTCCCATTCCCTAAATACCTCACACAAGGTATCTGCCAACTGTCCCCCTAAAATCCTGTAATACTCAACAGGGAGCCCATCTGGTCCACTGGCTTTACCCTCCTGCAGCTTCTGTATAGCTCCTAAAATTTCCATTCTTGAAATGGGCTGGCCAAACAGCTCCCTCTGTTCGTCCATGACCTTTGCAGGGTACCTCATCTAAAAACTCCACTACATTCTTCCTTCCCACTATACTCTGCTCCATACAATCTCTCATAATAATTCCTGAAGCAATCTGTTATGTCCCTTGAATTATCGAAAACCTGTCCCGCCGCTCCCTTAATCTTCAAAATCCGCGTAGGGCACCTACCCCCTTTCATTAGTCGCACTAACATTGGACCTGCCCTATTCCCCCATTCAAACATCCTTCTTTGACAATAAAACCAGGCCTTCCCAGCCTCCTCCCTCAATAGCGTGTTAACTGCCTCCCTCGCTGTTACCAAAGCTCTAGCAGCTTCTCCCGTTTCTCCCCCACCTACCCGCTTCTCCAGTACTTTCACTTGCCTCTCCAATTCCTCCCTCTTACCCCTACTCTGTTTCTTAATTTTGGCCACATAGGCTATAATAGCCCCCCTCATAAAGGCCTTCCTCTCCTCCCAGAGGGTAGTACTAGAAATATCATTTGTAGAATTCGTCTCCACATATAGTTTCCACTGTTCTACTAGATATTCCTTAAATGCCCGATCCTTAACTAGGTAGGTAGGGAACTTCCAGACACTTGGTCTATTCTCCGCCCCTCTCCCATATAGTTTTAAAATAACCATAGCATGGTCTGAAAGAAAAATAGGACTGTGGGTTATCTCTTCAATCCTATCTATCCAGCCTCTAGGTAAGAAGATATAGTCCAAACGAGACCAAGTCTTATGGGGGTTGGAGTAGAATGTATATTCTCTCGCACTGGGATTAACCGCTTTCCAGCTATCCACCATATCTAGGTCTGCCATCCCAACCAACCATTGGCACATAGCTTCCGTCACCCACCCCTTCCCAGCTGAGTGATCCATGGACGCATCCATGGTCCAATTAAAGTCCCCCCCCTAGGATCAGCCCGGGGAATTGGTCCCTGACAAGCAAGCCCAGTAAAGAGGTATAAAACTGCGGGTCATGCACTGCCGGCGCATATATGCAACCCAGCGTGAGTGCCTCCCATCACCACGTTCCTGTAACAAAAACATATCGGCCCTCTTTTGGGTCTCTTACCACCCTCTTCACATCAAACAGCAATCCCTTATGTAAGAGTATTGTTACTCCTCGCTTATGAGAAGAGTAAGAGGCCGCAAAACACCTTCCCACCCAATTCCGTACTAATTTGGCATGCTCTGAATCCGTCAAGTGGGTCTCTTGTAACATCGCCACCTGTGCCCCACTCCGCCTCAGTGCGGTCAAGAGTGCAGTCCTCTTCACTGGGCTCCCTATACCTTTTACATTCCAGGAAATAACGTTAAGATTTACTGCAGCCCCCATTTCTTTATCCTCATTTTTCCAAGTTTCCGCCACTTCTCCTCTATAATGCCCTTACCCCCTTGCCTCTTAACATAGCATTTGAGAGCAGGCTTGCATATTACTTTCAGTTTCCGTCCACTCGACTGCATCCAAAGAGAAAGAAAGAGAAAGAAAAAACATAAGCAAATATCTACAATAACCACAACAATCAACTTGACAATAATAACAATTTTAACTCTATAACTTTGACATAACTCCTTCGCCCACCCCCTCCCCTCCCTCCCTAACCCTTTTCCACCCCATCTCATTCAACCTTCCAACAGCAGTTCCCCACCAGTTACACTAATTGCTAACATAGCACAAGTGTTTATCCTAAAGAAATAATCGTACAAGTAGAAATGCACTCCTCCACAACTGAGCTCGTGTCCCGCGCTCCCCCCCAGCCAAGTTCCTTCCTCTTGGAATCCCCCCTCCTACGGCCCCATCAGGTGGCTACTTAATCCCAAGACACCTGCTCCCATCGCCCTCTCCTCGCTCCCCTTTATTAGATGGTTGAGCATCCCTTCTCTACTCCTCACCCCCAATCCCTACGTCCCTCCCAACTCCCTCCATGACCCCCTCTCACTACCGTTCCCTGCACCCTAACCCATTCATCTCCCAGTGCGTCTAACATTTTTACCGCCTTAACTAAAAGTAGCTGATGCACACATACACCCCATTCGCATTTATGATCGGTAGTATCATCAGCAACACTCTCTCTTCTTTCTGGGAGTACCGGTGTGACATCTTTTCCCTGAAAGGGAACAGGGAAACCCCCCCGCACTTCAAGCTGATTCGTCCCCTACCTGTCAGCTGTATCCCTACACTATCCCCATCCCCCCAAACCGCCTTCCCCTAAGTGCACACTCTCTGTGCTATTCTCCCCTCTTCTACTTTTGTCTGTTAGTACAGGTGTTGCGTGCCCACTCCTACCTCATACGAGCCAGTTTGCATTCCACCCCTCCAGCCCTCCGCCAGGCTCCTTCCGTCATCTAGAGGAGCAGTAGCAGACATGGCAACCCACACGCAGCTTCTCGATGCCTCTAGTCCAGACCCTCACTTCATACAGGCTCTCAAAATATTTCCGAAATTTGTCCTCATCCCCCCCCGTAATCACTCCCGACTTCCCCCTCTGCCCTCCTCCATCCCTCCTTCCCCCTGCCTCTCCTCCATCCCTATCATACCCCCCCAAATTCCCATTAACAAGTGATTATAAGGGTGAGGAGGCAGGAAGAAACATAAGCGTAATTGAGACACGAGATACCATTTAGGATGCAGGCCAGGCTCGCCATCTAATTACCGTGCTAAGGCCGCCCTCGCTCACCTCCTTGCATCACCAGTCCATAGCTTCAGGGTCTCTCTCTCTTCAAGTCCTTCAAGTAGGTTTTCCATGTCGACCACCTTCAGAGAGATAACAGAAAGGGAACAAGGCACCTCTCATATCCAGCATCTCTCCGCTGCTTAAATAAAATCCTCAGCAGCCAGGCTGGTGGCCAGTTCTCCGTCCTCGTGGGTCTCCTAAACAAGCACGGCGCAATGGCTCCAACAGTTCAATCAGGAAGCCATAATACTATCATGAACAAGAAAAAACTGCTATCCCTGACACTCCATCAGAGACAAGTTCCAACCATCTCAGGTCTCCGCCTTCTCCCAGCTCACTGGCAGCCGCTCAGCTCATTCTTCTCCTTAGTCTCTTCACAAACTCCTCTGCTTTACCGAGCTCCCAAAACGAATAAGTTGCCCCTTCATGTTTAATTTTAAGCGTAGCGGGGTATACCAGGAAGTTTTCAATCTTTAAATTCCTCAGCTGGGTCATGAGATTATTGAACGTCTTTCTCCTCTTTAGCAGTTGCGCTGAGTAATCCTGGGACAAGAACAGCCTGTGGCCTTCAAAACTTAAGGACCCCTTCTCCCGATATTCTCTCAGGAATGCCTCCTGATCTTGATAATTGTGGAAATGCTTGATGATCTGGCGGGGAGGCTGATCCGCTGGTGGCCGTGGCATAACCGCTCTATGCACTCTCTCCATTTTCACCCGACCATTCTTCACAGCAACACCTAGCAACTCTGGCAGTATCCTACTGCAGAAATCCAGAGCATCCTTCCCTTCCATTCCCTCTGGCAGGCCTCTCAGGCGCAAATTTAGCCACCGGTGATAGTTTTCTTGATAGTCGAATGCCTCCTTAAATTCCTCCAGCTCCTTCTGCAGTGCCCGCACCTGCCCAGGGACCATCAGCACCTCATCCTCTAATCTAGAAATCCTTTCCTCCACCTCCGTTAATCTGGCACCGAGCTGTGTTTGCTGTTCCAGGATCTCCTGCAGTCTGCCATCCAATTTATCTTCCAACTTTGTCAATCGTGGCACTAGGGCTGCAATCACTTGCCCCGTCACCTCCTTTCCCAGTGCTGCGACCTCTGTGGCCGAAAACGAAACCAGGCCTGCATTCTCTCCCCCCGAGGCCACCGCACCTTTCTTCCCGGTTTTACTGGTCGCCCGTTGGTTCTTTGAGGGCATGGAGGTTAAATATTCCTTCATCGTAACCTCCTCTACTCGCCAACACAATTTTCGCCGCTCTAGGGTGGGTTATTCTTTGATTTTTGCCTTTTATTAATGGCTATCGGAACGGAGCTGGCGGGAAACACGACCGCTCAGTTAGCTGCTCATTAGTGCCTCCCCATCGAGGAGGTAATTTTAATAGTTTTCAGAGTTGCCGCCTTCCATAATGAGACTGTCAGATAACTTCTGAACCAGACCACTACCAATGGGGAGAATCCCATAGACTGTAAGGTGGTTAGGAGAATGCAGTGATCAGCTAGATCAAAAGCTTTGGTCATGTCAATGAAAACAACTCCAGTAAGAAGGCCTGAGACCATAGCAGAGAGCGTGTCAGTGATGAATTTAAGCAGGGCAGTGGAGGTGCTATGGCCCTTATGGAACCCGTGCTGGGCATCCGTAAGGAGGTTGTTTCTTAGCAGGAAAGTGATGGTTTGAATAGCAACGAGTTTCTCTAGGATTTTGCTTAGGACAAACAAGATAGCAATGGGTCTATAATTTGACGGGTCTTTAGGGTCTCCTTTTTTAAATATAGGGGAGATCCTGGAAATTTTCCAGATGTCTGGAACATGACCATGACAAAGGGACAGAGTGAAAATCCTGGCCAGGGGAAGCTATGTGTGAGGCAGCTAATTTGAGGAGCCTTGGTTCTAAAGCATCAGAGCCCACAATGGTGCTGTTTGAAGTAGCATTTAAGAGTTTCAGCACCTCCAGCCTAATAGCCTTAAAATGCAAAAGAGGAACGATTTCCTTGGGGCCTGGGGAGGAGAGCGGACAAGTCTGACATGCTGTGGAGAAAAAGGAGGTGAATCTAGTAAGGTCCAAGAACTGTTGGTTAAAAAACTTAGCTATGGTCAGAGGATCATTACAATGACAACCTTTAAAGACCATATCATTTGGAGTAGGAGAGTGCGTGGATCCAAGGAAGGTTTTAATATGTCCCCAGAACTTCTTAAGGTCATCTGCCCCATTTATTAGCAGGCCTTTGCAATAGGCACTTTTAGCTAATCTGATATATTTTTTACATAAATTCCTCTGGGTGCTGTAGAGATAATAGACAGCCGGGAGACCAGATGATTTAAAGCGCTCCAGCTTTTATCTCTTTCTTTTAGCTTGACAAGAAGGTCCTTTTTCAGCCATTTAGTTTGTTTTCCCTTCACATGCCGCATGACGTTTGGGGTATGTTTTTCTTGCAGTACAGTGAATACTTGAAGAAACAGTGAAGGGCAGACTGTGCATCATGTGCTTTGTAGATAGACCAGTTAATTTGCGAGACGTCATACAGAAAGCTTTCAGGGACAAAATTAGTATAGTTTATAAAAGTCACATACTGCAGTGGAGGGGGACGAGCAGACCTTGGGATCCAGACACAAAAAACTGGGGAGTGGTCTGTAATTGCATCTGAAAGTATGCCAGCAACTGGAATGTGCTGTTAATATCCAATCAATAAGAGTGCCAGCATTCATTTGTGAAGTGATTCTGGTAGGTTCGATTACCAGTTGATGTAGGTAATGGTCCTGAACCTGAGAGAGGTAATTGTTATCATTTTTACTCAACCAGTTTAGGCTAAGGTCCCCAATAATGAGAACCTCATTTTGTCCAATAAACTGGGATGTTTGATTAAGCAGTTCTTCAAGGCCAGTTTGACCACTGTTTGGGGGTTTTATTTTATTTATTTATTTTTATTTTATTTTAGTCTTTGGTAACCAGGTAAGGCCCACTAGGCACAAGTGCCTGTTTTCAGGGGCAACCTGGGAGCACTGGGTGGTTAAGTGACTTGCTCAGGGCCACACAGTATGCA
The DNA here is from genome assembly GCA_016271365.2 of Neoceratodus forsteri. Taxonomy (NCBI): domain Eukaryota; kingdom Metazoa; phylum Chordata; order Ceratodontiformes; family Ceratodontidae; genus Neoceratodus; species Neoceratodus forsteri. The sequence goes on from CM028129.1 coordinate 1,423,960,242, forward strand.
AGTTGAGGTTGTGGGAATCAAAACCAGATCTGCTGGATGACGAAGCTCATTTATACCTCGTTACTCTAAACTCTAGGCTATATTGCCAGCTGGGGTTATAAGCACATATAATGTGCAACTTTTTTGCACTCATAGAAAGTAGTGCATGAAGTGACTCACAGTGGGTTAGTGATGGTGTGTTGACAGTGGAGCGATTTAGATGCGCTTTGTAATAAATGGTGACTCCACCACACTTTTTGGAAGAGGGTCTATCCCTATGCAGAAAGTTATAAGAGTCTAGGGAGCAAAGGGAGTCAGGAACGGAGGGTTTTAACCAGGTTTCGGGTAGGCAAAGCAGGTCAGGTTTATATAGAGAAACCACGCTTCAAGGTCTGCAAAGTTGTGTACAAGGCTCCTAATATTATGATGCATAATATGGAGACCTTTTATGCTATTACAGACTACATCGGTGTGGGAGTGGTGAGTTTGAGGGCCTGGGTTTTGTTCCACATCCCCTGACAGTAGTAAGGCCAGAAAGATGATGTACCATAGTTTTCTGTAGGACATCAGGGAAATACGTAATGGTCTTGCATGCCATTTATAATAAGTAAACTGAACTAGGTAGATGAAACATCTGTGGATTAAGATGGGGGTACTGTCATGCCATTTTATGCCTTGGACAAGCAAGTTGGAGAAATGGAAGTCAGTTTTGGATGGTGTAGAGGAGATACCAGCATTAGGGCTGGCAAGAGTTTCAGTACCAGAGAGGACACAGAGTAGCAGGACTACAAGCAACTGGGCTAGACAGGCTCTGGCAGACATAGCGCTGAAAGGATTAAAAATACAAGTGACCTAGTTAGTATTGGGAAAATAGTTTGTATTTTATGCCATTAATCTGTATTGATGGGGCGTCAGAGAAAACTTTCATAATACAAGTGGTACAAGACCAGACTGAATGGACAGAGGTTTCAAACATGGCTGAAAACAGAGGAGCTGTATCCCTGCAGAGAAATGCACAGGTCGGAAATTCCAGACTATTGCTTTGGGTCACTTCCTCAAGACACCGTGCCCCTTGTGGTTGGTTAGTATAGGGGACCAGTGGCAAATCAGACACTTAGTCATCCGGCGCCAGTGCAGCTATTTAATGAACTATCCGATTTGGGTGGGCAGGTAGGGAGCTGGCACATAGCGCCGGTGGGTTTGAGCTTTTGGGTGGACTTGGCGGGCCGTGATAATGTACCTTCAGCTCGGCTTTCACCTTTGAGCCACAGTGTAGTTCAGGTCCTGGTCTTTGCAGTGAGTCGCAGGTATGGCTCAGAGATGCAGTTTCGGTCGAAGTCTGCATGGCTAGCTGCTTTTCAGGCAGGGCTGTGCATTGCCCTCAGAGAGAACTTTAAGATGGCAGGGGTCTTGAGACTGCCAAAGAGTCTCAGGCAGCAGGCGGTCCACAAGCCCTATGGGCTCCAGTGAAAGCATTCAGCTTGGCTTTCACCTCTGAGCCTCAAGCATGCAATAACAAGACCTTGACTATTTGTATCCTTGACCGGTTGGCCCAGTCCACTGTAATTCTGTAACACACTGATGAAATCAGATGGTACCACAAAATGATTTAGAGAACTGTTGCAGGGAGCTACCCTGAATTTATTTACACCAGTTGGTAGGTGATGGCCTGGCGATATGAAGACCTGTTGCAGCGCACTGAAGAGCATGGGGAAGCTGGGCCATCACGACTCACCTCCGCTTCACAGCCTTTCCCTCCAGGTGGCTGCAACCTGTGACACCTTGCTGCACAGGGGCTAGGTCCCCATGCTGGTCTCTCACCGAGAAAACAGCAACTGGTGCAGAACTAGGTGACTTGGGCCAGGTTTGGCATGAGCCCAAGGCTGGTCAAACACTTATGGCAAAGTTCAGTTTATTTGCTGGTGACCCCTCCAGCTGGCCGACAGTTCAGTCAATGGTAAAGATGGGCTGCTTTCTGGCAATCAGGAGTCCCTGGACAGTAGGCCTTGACCCACAATAAGCATTCAACACATTTAATGGAAACAGCATTCACTTCTCTACCTCTTAGTTCAGTTTCAGGCCGGTTCACTATTATAGTCGATATGCTGTGCACAACTCTGTCTGCAGGCAGGCTGTCCCTGAAGTTCAATCCCCTTGTGGACTGAAGACCACTCACAGGAGGCAACCAGGCTCCTCCTGCAAAGACACACAGGCTCCTCTCTCCTCGAAGGTTTGATCTGGAGACCCACAGATCTCTCAGCCACAACTTAGACTGTGAGACTGAGACTCCCTGAGAGACTGGCTGAAATTCAAACTGTCCCTCTTAAATATAGGGCAAAATCCTTAAGCTCTGATTGGCTGTTCAAGCTGCTCAAAACAGTTTCAGTCTTCTTATTGGTTAGATTTTGGGCACCTAAACTAGGTCCATGATTATTTCCCCAAAGTCCCTAGTACATTCCCAAGAGTCTCGGGCTGAAATCCCAGTTCATGATTGGCTAGAAAACTGACAAGATGGTGGCTGCAGATAAAGAGTCTGTAAAGTTTATGCAGTCCCAACTGTTTAAAGTTCTGGTGCAGCCAGGAATAAAGTCATTTATTCACAATCTCCTCCTTGCTAGAGAGCCTCAACAATTCCCAGTTGAATGAGCCCACATTTATTTAATTAACCCCCGTACTTTTGCTGTCACTGCCGCCGTAATACTGTCCCCCTTGGTGGCAGGCAGCAGCTCATGAATATTAAATAGGGGATCATCCTTATTCATTAGCCCCTGATAAGCCCTCGCTCAAACTGTAATTCAGTATAAACATTGAGGCTTCTTGCCGGCCTCACCAAGGTCACCGGTCCCCATTTATCTCAAGAGGGGCACTGGGACCACTGAAAGACTCCCTGAATGACTGCTAGACTGGCGGTCGGTACATCAGTGGCGCTACTTGCACATGCATGATCGCCTGCTCAGGAGTTTACAGTGAGCAGCGGTGGATCGTGGTTTAAACTTAAAGCACAACCAGGACTAAAATAATTACAAGGGCTGTTTTGGGGGACCAGGGGAGCACCAGGAAGACTTGGGCTGCAATTGGGGAAAAAGGGGATGCCAGAAGGCAGCGGGAAGAACCAGGAGCACAAGAGGACATGGGGCAATTAAAGTAAGCACCCCAGGGGGGTTACATCTCTCCCCTACCTGAAAAGATTGGTGTCTGCACCAAGACTACAATAAGCTAGCAATTATAATAACACTTCACTGTACACACTATTAGACGTATACTATATCCATATTTTATATACATTATCAGGCCTGATATAAAAGGAACGATATACAGTGTAGCATGCTATCACTCGTAAATAGCATTTTCATAAACAATGGCATTACCCAAACAATTGCATTTTCATTTCAACATTTGATCTTTTATTTTCATACTGTCTCAGATAGTCATATGCATTACACTTTTCTTTTAACACTCTTCATACATGGACTCAAGTGGCTGGTAACCTGAGCTTGTCAGCTGACTCTGGGATTTCTGTAAAATGACCCCGGGTATATTGATTGGAGGGTTTTATCGCTAACTTAGAAGCTGCAGTGTATGCTATCTCAGGAAGGGAGTTTGCTGTGACAAATATTCCTTTGTGAACCACATTTAGGGGCAGCTCTACAAGCTTTCCTGGTGCATTGTATGTAAGCTGTACCACATGTTTTACAGCTCTTCTGGATTGTCTAGGCATAGAGGACAATAAAACTTAGCTTTCCACATTAACATTCGGGTTAGCTACTCATGGATCATTGGCCACCAATAAGACAGCTTCTGATGAAAAAGGGGTACCTCTGCCTTCTCATAGGATTCAGGACGTGTTGTAACACTTGTATTCGGTTTAGCACTTGAGTTTTTTGGTTCTTGAGACTCGTGTTCATTTGAAAGAGGTGTTTTAACTATATTTGAGTCACTTAACATACTGCTGGCACGTTCAGAATTAACAATACTGGTAGACATGGAGTCAGGTTCGGTAGGCCCAGTTATTTCAGCTTCAAACAAAGATGCACCATTGTGTTCCTCATTTTCTTGATCAGAACTAGCTAGTTCAATTTCAGACAGTTCCACAAGACATAAAGAGTCAGCTGCTTCTGAAGTCACACTTTGTACCTCATGTTCAGGTTAGCACAGGGGTAGTTGAGAGTGCTGGATGGCCAGGCAGGTCCGAATTTTCAGCATTATCTCCCATATGACAAACAGGAATCCCCTGAAACAGTTGAGCCAATTCAATGGAAAGATAATACATAGGTCCATATTCGCTTTCATCAGACTTGGAACCTACATCATTATCAAGAACAGCATTACATGTTGAAGGCCTGGGCTGTGGCAAGGCAAGAGGCTGGTCTAACTGTTTTTTCCAAGAAGTAGATCGGGTAACAGGCCCAGCTGGTGCATTACTTGGTGGTGCTGTATCTAGGATAATTTGCCCATTTGGAAGAAGGTGAATCCGATGGATTGTTTTTACAGTTTTGGGATCTCCTTCTGGCCGTACTTTATAAACTAGGAGGTCATCTAACTTATTGATGACTATGTAGGGAGTGTGACTGCAACGATCTGCTATCTTATGCTTTCCTTGCAGTCCCAAATTCTTCATTAGAACGCGATCTCCAGGTTGTAGTTCTTAAGCTTTGACTCTTTATCGTGCCTTACTTTGCTAGGTTTTTCTTGGCAGCCATGATATGAGCTATTTGGTAGGCATGATTGAGTTGTGCTTTGAGTTTATGAACATACTATAAATAGTTGTCAGCCTGAATTCCACCTGGGGACATTACAAAGCAAATATCTACAGGTAAGCATGCTTCTCTACCAAACATTAGTTTATATGGTGAAAACCCAGTTGCATCACTGTGAGTGCAATTGTAAGTGTACATACACCAAGGTACTTAGTTGTTGACTTCACCTTGGCTTATCCTTTGGTTGAAGGGTGCCTAGCATATCCAGTAACGTCTGATTAAATCTTTTGGGCTGCGGATCCCCTCGTGGGTGATAGGGAGTGGTTCTTGAGTTTCTCACACACCAGAGTGATAGCATTTATTTGATTAAATGGCTTTCAAAGTCTCTTCCCTGGTAGGAATGGATCCGCTGGGGGGCACCATAGTGGATGAAATACTTTTTAACAAGCACCTTGGCTACGGTGGCCGCTTTCTGGTCCTTTGTTGGATAGACTTGTGTGTAGCGAGTGAAGTGGTCTGTTACAACAAGTACATTGCCAATGTTTTTTGCATCAGGCTCTAAACATAAAGTGATTTTGTCATGTTTGCCATAGCAAATGGGAGTAGTAACCTGTAGGTGTTGTGAATCAATCTTCTACCATTCGAACTGCCCAAAAGTGCTGTTTTCCATGAAAAACATGCTTTTATTTCTGTGCTCTGCTTCATTTGCATAACCCTGCCCCCTTTTTCTCAGTGCTGCAACCCCCAGCCATGACATCATACAAGGGAAACTAAGTTTTTAAGCACTGTGTTGAAACAGAGACCTCTATTGGTCAGTCTTGGTATTGCAGACATCCTTTTTCTTTCACAGTTTTGGACTCCTAGCAGAAGTTGGACATCAAAGAAAAAGAAAAGTAGTTTGACCCATAATTACGCTCCTCAACTACTTATAGTCATTCAGGCCCTATAACATAGACATAGAAAAGTATCATCACGCTCCCATGTTCTGACAGGAACTGCCACTTCAGACCTGTCACTTCACCAGCAGGCAGTAAAAGTCAAACAACATCTACACAGACTGGCAAATCATCTTTTTGGCCTATCTGCATCTCAAAAACAGTTTTCCAGAAACTTTTCTACAGACTGTACTGCTGTAAACACTACCGACTTAGGAGTCTGCACTTTGATGCGGGAGACAGAAAAATCAGCTATGCACTGTACCCAAAATGCCTTGCTACATATACATAGATGTTGACAGCAGATAAGGGCCTACCACCCACCTAGTCTGCCCCTGTGCACACGTACTTAACTTCTTCCAGTTTCTCTAGATCTAGGTTATATGTCTACATATTAGTTGCTATTCTGCAGTCCCCACTACCAAAATAAGGGACTGTACCTCTGAGTAATGAACATTTAAGTCAATTTCATAATTTACTCAGAATTTCTTGTTGCTGTATGTAAAACATTGACAGTTCCCTTGCTTGATATCATTTTTGGGGTGTGGCTGTACCCAGAAAACTGGAGGACGGGTAGTAACAAAAAACACACAAAAAATGACTGACAGATTTTTTCACAAAACAAATTGCAGCTTCAGCATCTGAAGCATGGGTGGCAATGGCATACTATGTGAAACAGGCATTTGCGGAGTGTGACTAAATCACTTTAAAAAGTCAATACATATAAGCTCCGTGGGTACACCAGTGGCGATGTTAACCAAGGGTGCTGCTCTCTGTGGCTGGGCCTTTCTTTGGAGGCATCTGTAGCAAGTTTTGATATACTGTTCCACATCCGCATTCAGTTTGGGCCAGTAGAAATGGGCTTTAGCTAAGACGGTTGTCCTCTCACTGCCCAAATGTCCCATCTGGTCGTGAAGTGCTCTTAGGACCACACGTTTAAACCTGGAAGGCAACACCAGTTGCTGTTTTATAACTTTGCCTTGTTCATCTGTGATCTCTCTGTGGAATAGTTTATCTCGCAATTTAAGTCTAGGCCCCTCTCTGAACAGTAAAGCAGTTCTCTGATCATTGCACCATAGCTTGGAAACATCTTGTCCCTTGTTTATGGCATTTAGCACAAGCTTGATCATGGGATCATGACACTGTTCCCTCTGGATGTCTGCTGGAATGAGTTGAGGCAGGGCACTCAGCTCCAAGGCTGCAATGTTGCAGTAAGTTACAAGAACACAAGTATCTGGAGATCCCAAGCAGTCAACTAGGCAATTCACAGTGGCACTAGATGGGTGTTCATCCCTGTCAAATGTTTGGCACAGAACCCTTACAGATTGTTCTGACATTCTCACTCACTCAGGGTTAGTAGCAGGCCTTCTAGACAGAGCATCGGCGTCAATGTGATTGAGTCTCGGCTGGTACTCCACCGAATAATCATACGTTGAGAGAGAAGACAACCGTCTGTGCTTGGTGGCATCCAACTTGGCTGAGGTTTGGGCATACGTGAGGGGGTTGTTGTCTGTTCTTACCAGTATTTAAGCACCATATAAATATTCATGAAACTGGTTTACTATTGCCCATTTCAAAGCAAGAAATTCAAGTTTATGTATAGGATAGTTCTTCTCAGATGGAACCAAACTTCTACTGGCAAACATCACTGGGCGTAATCCTTCCTCATACTCCTGATAAAGGACAGCTCCAAGTCCACTCAGACTAGCATCGGTGTGTAGTACATATGGTTTAGTTGGATCTGCATAGGTGAGTATTGGAGCATGCATAAGCTGGTGAATGATGTTGTAGAATGCTGTGTCGCAATCAGGGGTTCACCGGGCTCCAAATGGTTCATGAGGCTTGAAGCAGACTTTATCAACTTCTTTGACAGCACCCCTTCTGTACTTTTGATTGGCAGGGGGATATCCTTGGGTCAGATTTAGCTGTGGGTGAATTACTTTTGTATGATCTTTAACAAAGTGACGATAATACCTGAAGAAACCTAGGAATGTTTGAAGTTCTCTAAGGTTGTTAGGCCTTGGCCAGGTTGTTTAGGCTTCTACTTTGCTTGGATCTGTTTCAATGCCTCCAGAAGATACAATGTGGCCCACGTATTTTACAGATTGTTGAAAAAAAAATGGCACTTGTCTATGGATAATTTTAATCCAAATTCTTCTGACTGGTTCAGGACTTTGAACAGATGAGCCTCATGCTCTTCGAGCGTTTTGCCAAACACGATGACATCATCCAAATAATCTAGGTATTCAAGGAGGTTCATGTCTCCTACAGCTCACTCCATTAATCTCTGGAAGGTTGCTGGCACTCCAGGTATGCCTTGGGACATGCGCAGGAATTCATAAAAACCCAAGGGACAAAAAAAGCATTTTTCTCTCGATCTTCTGACACCATCAGGATTTGGTACAGTCAAGCCCACTTATTCGCATACCGGATATTCATATAATCCACTTAATCGCATAAAAATCTGAAGTCCTGATTCCTTTCCTATGTGCCCCATTATATAGAGATTGTTTAAACAAATTGATGTTGCCCTTTTAATCGCATTAAAAAAAGTGCAGTCATTCACTAATCGGCCATTGTCTGGCATAGACACTTCCACCGTCACCACCCATTTGTGACCGATTAAGTGCAGTTAACTAATTAGCGCTGTTAACAATGGCCCTTACATGAATGTGTTCTCACAAGTTCCCTAGCTACACTTACAGATCCTTTGATTCCACCATATCTGACACACCTAAGAAACAGAAAGAGCTTATCCTTGCAGACAAGGTAGAGGTGCTTAACCTGCTCTCCAGTCCTGGCAGCTCTCAGTGTGATGTGGCTAGACAGCTGGGGTTTCGCAGAGTCAAATCTGCAGGCTTGTGAAAAACAAGGACAGTGTGTTGAAAGAGTTCAGTACTAATGGAAACATAGAGCAGAAGCGCAAGAGGGATGGGAAGGACATCGCAGTAGAGGATGCTCTCTTGCGGTGGTTTGAACATGCTTGGGGGTCAGACATGCCTATGTCAAGGCCATTGCTACAAGAGAAAGCATGAAAAATAGCGACAGTAATGGGCAATCCTGACTTTGAGCCCAGTAATGGATGGCTATGCAGGTTCAAATCAAGGCATAACATCATTTTTAAGAAAGTGCACTGGGAGAAAAAAGATGCTGACACAGGGTCGGCTGAGCACTGGGTGGAGACTGTGCTTCCGACTTTGCTGTCAGATTACCCCCAAGACTGCATTTTTAATGCCAATGAGATGGGGATATTCTACCGAGTGACCCCAGATGGGACATTATACTTTTAAATCGGATAACATTTCTGGCAGTAAAAAGGCTAAAGACCGCCTTACCGTTCTCACTTGCACTAACATGGATGGCTCCCTAAGTGTAAGTTGTTAGTGATAGGTAAGAGCCGAAACCCCCATTGTTTTAAGGGGATGAATGTCCAAAGACTGTCTGTGATTTATCAGGCAAATCAGAATGCCTGGATAACTAGTGAGCTGTTCGTGGAGTGGGTTAAGGATTTCAACAAGGACATGTGTAGATGAAGAAAGCACACACTTCTCCTTGTTGACAATTGCACGGCTCACCCAAACATTGAGAATATATCACATGTTAGCCTAATCTTTTTGCCTCCAAATACCACTTCCTTGATCCAGCCTATGGATCAAGGAATCATAAGGAATCTAAAGTGCCTTTACGGAAGCTGAATGCTGTCTGTTGTCATAAATGCGTTCGATAACAGCAGTGCAGTTTCTGCGACTGATCTTGTCTGCAAATTCACTGTGCTGGATGCTATACACATGCCCAGTCAAGCCTGGTCAGAGGTGAAGCCACTTACAATTCAAAATTGCTACAGGAAAGCTGGTTTCCTCAGGTCTGAGTACACAGAAGAGAATGGGGACACAGAAGATGATGATGCCATCACCGCTCCAGACTGTATCCCACAAGCAGTGTTCGATGAGTTTGTCACTGCTGACGACAACCTCCAGTGCACCGGGATGCTGACCGATGAAGAACTAGCAGCAACATTGATGCAGGATGGTCAAGATGAGGACGAAGAAGAGGGGGATGAAGACAGCACACCAACAGTCCCCACGGCAAAAGAGGTATCCCACCACCTCATGCAGCTCAGGCACTTTATTGAGCAAAATGCCTGCAGTGAAGAGGATTACAAGGCATTCTATGCCTTGGAAAATGTTTGCAGCAGGGCATCTAAAGAAAAACAAAGGCAAACTAAATTAGCAGACACTTCTTAGGCACGAGGTCATAATGTTGCAAGAACATTGCTTGCCGCATAACACAATCCCGGCTAGCTGCCAATACAGTGCGATATTGCCATCGGCATAATTCTTTTCTGAGGGGGCTCTGCCTCCTCCACCCATTATGGGGGCTGTGCCCCCAAGACCTCCCCACTAAAGATTCTCAACTCCGGGGTTCAACCGGGAGTACAAATTTGAAAATAAAATGTCTGTGACCGGAATCAAACCCAGTCTCAGATGCAGCGCCTAGATTCTTGCTGTTGTGGCTCAGTTCAGTGAGCCACAGCAGCTGCTCAGCAGAACCCACTCCCAGCAGAGGTCTGATCCTCTGCCTGGGAGTGTGTGAATGGTACAATACCACGTACAGCAGTATACGCGGTATTGCACCATTCGCTGTCCTGGACAGCGCTCTTTTAGGTTAACTATAATGTCGTACGCTATTACACAGTTAAGTTAGCACTTGAATAAGTGAACACACTACAGTGAAGTTTTTAAAGTAAAGGTACAAAATAAAGGTTTCAACCCCAAAGCCTTTTTTTTAACAGTCACGAAGCACAAGCGCACAGTACAGAACTACACCCCTGTAATACCACCACAAAAATCGATCATCCACAAAATACAATGAACAGTAACAAAGCAAAACAAAGCAAAATGTAGTACATTCCTGTACTGCCCCCCAAAACTCAGTCATACACAAAATACATAGAAGATCGGTTACATGAATAACCCGCTTAAATACATAATTTCCGCATGGCCCGCGACTATGTGTTTAAGTGGGTTTGACTGTAGTACCCACTTCTGAGATCTAAGATGGAGAACCACTGACTTCCATTGAGGTAATCAAGGGCATCCTGGATGCGAGGCATCGTATACTGATCTGGTATGATCCTTCAGTTAAGTGTCCTGTAATTCATGTCCATTCTTACTGAGACATTTTTCTTTTGAACCACCACAATGGGAAGGCATAAGGGCTGCGGGATTCCTGGCTGGGTCCAGCTGCTAACATCTCTTGGAGGTGGCGCTGAACATCATCAATGTCCGCAGGTGCCAATCTGTGGGACCTTTCTCGAAATGGCCTCTCATCATGGAGCCTGATATGGTGCTCAGTGCATGTGACATCACATTCCTTTAATGAGAATACTTTACTCTGCTGGGCCAGCTTGCGGCTGATTTGGTCTTTCCACTCATTGGGGAAGGGAGACTCTCCAAGTCGAACATGTCTGGGGATACTTCATCATCTTCCTCTGTGCAGCACCTGTTTGGCAACACTGTAGTATCGGCACAGTATACCTTGGCCAGCATACAACCCCGAGGGACTTCAATGTCTCTGTCAGTTGCATTGCAAATTTGCACAACTGCTCTTCTAGCGTAGGCATGGGCTCTGACAGGCAGCAAACTAGGTTTGACTAGGAGCCCATCTGGCAGCTTCCCTTCTTCTGGGGCATCCAGCATAAGAATCTTGTTTGTTACATCTTTGTTGATTTGCACCTCTCCTCCAACATGACACTATGCATTGGGTGGCAAGACAAGAGGCACTGGATCCTTTTTCCACATGATTCCAACTGGTTCATCTTTGTCTGTCTCTTTGACCTGCATCTGCATTTCATATGCTCTCTCCACCATTGCATGAATGTGTAAAGCTCGTCCAGTTTTCTGGGCTTGCTTCTCTTGACACATCTGTGCTAGGCAGCGAAATATGTATGCATTAGTACCAATCAATATGGAAATTCCATCATATAAGCCTGTTGGTGGGCAGACCAAGACCAGAGTCTCCACGGGCTCATCCATGCCAGCCATGGTAGAAGGAAAAGACAGTCATATTCGTAAGAAATCAAAGTAAGGGTAGGATTTATCACTTAACCCCATATGTGCAGTCCATCTAGGGGGTGTAGAGGGTGATGCAACAGATGCTGATCATACCAGTCTTTAAATATTATAGTGACCTGAGAGCTGCTGTCTAGTATGGCTGAGGCCGGGATACAGTCAATGTGCACCGTGGTCTCCATAGAAGGGCCTACCATCTCTGACCAATCAGGGAAAGTACTTGCATGGGCATTGACAGATTATTTGTCCACAAAGGACTGGGATGAAGGCTTGCCAGAGGATCTGGGGTGGCTTTGCTTGAAGAGATTCACCAAGTTATAGACATTCTCATTTGCACCTGATATATGGGTGCCTTACCTCAGAGGAATTCTTTCTACGTCCAGATGTCCATAAATAGTGAAATATTGTAAGTGTAAAAACGCTGTAAATTTAGTTACACTGGGTCCCGGAGGACTTCCCTGTCTGAAGAGCCTCCCAAGCTCTGTCCCCATGCTCAGCCAAGTTAATGACATGATGCTAGGGAGAGCGTGGGGGCTCGCTCCATTATAGTGAATGGGCGACAGCTTTCTGAGCGGTTTTTATATTATAATGGCCACTTGGTGATAAAATGTGGGCACTGGTCAACTGACATGGCCCTTGTTAGTTGACTGGTGCCCACATTTCATCACCAAGTGACCATTATAATATAAAAAAAACTCTCGGAAAGCTGCCGCCCATTTATTATAATGGAGCGCACCCCGTGCTCTCCCTAGCATCACGTCATGACTTGGCTGAGCGTGATGCAGTGTAACTAAATTTATGAGCATTTTTACACTTAAAATATTTCACTATTTATGGACATCTGGACATGGAAAGAATTCCCCTGAGGTAAGGCACCCATATATCAGGTGCAATGGCTGAGGCTGGTAAATCTCTTTAACTTGATTCGACAGCTTAGTGTTCACCTTCCTTAAATCTTCAGGGGAACTGGCATGTTCTCTTAGTATGACCATCCTCCCCACAGTGAGAACAGAAAATATCAGGCTTAGAAGGGCGAGAGGGAGCAGTCTCTTCGGTTGGTTTGCCACTGGAGTATGTCCTAAACTTAGGTTCTTTGGATTGTCTATGAGGATGCTCATACCCATCAAACTACAGACCTGTTGCCATCCTGTCTGCCTTAAGTAAAATTCCTGAGAAAATTGTTGCCACCCAAACAACTGACTTTCTTCTGAAGCACGACCTCTTAACTGATGCTCAACATGGTTTTTGAAAGGGGCACAGCACCACTACTGCCCTACTTAAACTTACATCTGACACCCAAGTAGCCATGGACTCTGGCATGCTCACTGGAGCCATTTTCATTGACATGACTAAGGCATTCGATCTTGTAGACCACTCCATCCTCACAGCCACCCTCAACTCTCTTGGCTTTTCACCCAACATTGTTAACTGGTTCAAAAGCTATTGGACGGATAGGTCACAGTTCGTGAAATATAACTCCACCCCCTTTGACAAGGTTACCATTAACAAAAGAGTACCACAAGGGTCTACCCTTGGTCCTCTGCTCTTCTCAATTTTCATAGAAACATAGAAACATAGACTTTGATGGCAGATAAGGACCGCTAGGCCCATCTAGTCTGCCCATTTCCCTACCTACAGGATAGGCCGCAGATCCTAGTTAACCAACAGCCTATTTCTTCCTACCCCCCACAAGAATTGCCTTATGTCTGTCCCATGCATTCTTGAATTCTCCCACAGTTTTAGACCCCACAACCTCCTCAGAGTGCTGTTCCATGCATCCACTACCCTCTGTGAAATAATACTTCCTCACATTGCCCCTGAACCGCCCTCCTTCTATCTTTAAATTGTGTCCCCTTGTTCTTGCAAGTCTCTTTTTCTGAAAGATGCTACCCTCTTGGACTTTGTTGATTCCACTGAGGTACTTAAAAGTTTCTATCATGTCCCCCTCTCCCTTCTTTCCTCAAGGGTATACATATTAAGCTCCTTTAGTCTCTCCTCATATGGCTTCTCTTGCAGACCCTGCACCATTTTAGTTGCCTCCTCTGGACTGCCTCTATCCTGTCTATGTCCTTGTGGAGATGGGGTCTCCAGAACTGGACACAGTACTCAGATGGGGTCTCACAACTGTCTGTACAGAGGATAACAACTTCCTGTTTTCTGCTGGTGATGCCTCTCCCTATACATCCCAGTATACCCCAGCCCTCCCTACTGCCTTCTCACATTGCTTGCTAACCTTAAGGTCATCTGATATGATTATCCCCAGGTCCCTTTCCTTTTTTGTTGTTGTTACTACCTCCCACCCATTGTGTATTCTTCCCCTGGGTTCTTGTTTCCCAGGTACATTATTTTGTACTTCTTTGCATTGAATCCTAGCTGCCATACTTCTGACCATTCCTCCAACCTTGCCAAGTCCCTTTTCATCCTTTCCACACTCCTTGTGTATCAACCCTGTTGCAGATCTTTGTGTCATCTGCAAAAAGGCATATTTTTCCTTCCAGTCCTCTTCAATGTCACTGATGAAGACATTAAAAGGACTGGACCCAATACTGAACCCTGCGGTACCCCACTAGTAACCCCCCTTTCTTCAGAGTGGACTCCATTTACAATTACCTTCTGTGTCCTGTTGTGCAGCCAATGTTTTACCCAGGCTACCACCCTGGGTCCCACTCCCAGGCTGGGTAATTTGACTATTAATCTTTTGTGTGGGACTGTCTCAAACACCTTGCTAAAGTCTAGGTAGGCCATGTCCACAGCCCCTCCCTGGTCTACTACTTTGGTCACCCAGTCAAAGAAATCTATTAGATTCGTCTGACATGACCTTCCCACTGTAAACCCATGCTGCCTTGGGTCCTGTGCTCCACTGGCCTCTAGGTACTCAACTATTCTTTCCTTCAGAAGTGACTCCATCACTTTCCCTACCACAGAGGTCAGACTGACAGGTTTGTAGTTTCCTGCTCTGTCTTGGTCCCACTTTTGTGAAGGGAATCACATCCGCCTTTCCTCCAGTCCTCGGTACCACACCATCCTCCCATGATTTATTAAAAAGAGTAGCCAGTGGTTTCACTAGTTCCTCCCTTAATTCTTTTAGAATTCTGGGGTGAATTCCATCAGGACCCATTGCTTTGTCCACCTTCAGTTTTAGGAGTTCTTGCAGAACCCTTTCTTCTGTGAAAGGACTGGGATCGACCCCCCTATCAAGAGTGCTTCTGTTAATTGGATTAGGCACTTCCCCCTCCTCTTTTGTGAATACTGAGCAGAAATATTCGTTCAGTATTCCTGCTTTTTCACTGTCCCCCTCTGCCCACCCACCATTCATTCTATTCAGCCTCACTATCCTCTCTTTGTCTTTCTACACTCGCTGATGTACCTATAGGTTTTATCCCCTTCTAACTGAATTGGCTATCTTTTCCTCAGTTTGGGCCTTTGCTATTCTGACTTCCTCCCTGCTTCCTTCTGCCTTAACTGGTACAGCTCTCTGTCCTGCTCCTTCTGTGTTTCCTTATACTTCGAATGCTATCTTTTCTTCCTGACTTTCACAGCCACCTCTTTTGAGAACCATAGTGGCTTTTTCTTTTCGATTTGATTTGTTTATTTGCTTCACACAAAGGCTTGTTGCCTCTGTGATGGCAGTTTTGATAATTCCCATTGTTGCTCCACACCTCCTTCTAGCCTGTTTGCTAGTGCTTTTCTGAGGCACTCTCCATCTTGCCAAAGTCAGCCCTCCTAAAGTCCAGCACCTCACTTTTGTATGGCTTGACTCTGTAGCTGAGTTTAACGTGAACCACACTGTTTGATGGTCACTTGTCCCCAGATGGCAACCCACTCTCTAGATCTGAGATCCTCTCACTGCCCCGTTTGAGAGTATGAGGTCTAAGATTGTGCCCTCACAGTGGGTTCGAAACTAGCTGTCTAATGCCTGCCACCTGTAGGGCATCAAGAATGGCCCTGCTCTTGGATGTGGCTGCAGCAAATGTGCTCCAGTTAACATCTGGCATATTCAGGTCTCCCATCAACAGTATCTCCCCTTTCTCTGCCATTCTAAGAATACCTTCTATCATATCCTTGTCCATTCCTTCCCCCTGACATGGGGGTCTGTACACAACCCCTGTGCAGATTGTGGTGCCCTTTCCAGTCTCCAAGGTGACCCACAGTGCCTCCCTCCTCTCCTCCCTGTTTACTCACTCACATCACCTCAAATCTCCTTAGTACCTCCTCCCTGTTATATGCGGAAGACATTGTACTGTATACAAGCTCCAAAAGCATTGATGACATTAACCTATGGCTTTCAAATAACTTTCAGCTTATTCAAAGGTGGCTAGCCAATCACAAACTTGTTTTAAATAAATCCAAGACCCAATCTATATTATTTGGCTCCTGTCTCAAACTTAAATTCTCCCAACCACACTTTAACATCTCCTCTCTTGATGGCACATCGATAGGAGTTGTAAACTCTTTCAAATATTTGGAAGGCACTTTAGACCCAACTCTAAGCTTTGATCTCCACAGTCAAACGACATGTAAGCTGGTAAATTCTAAACTTGGCATCGTCTATCGTACTTGCTATGCACTCACCCCATCAGCTAGGCTTGCCATTGCTCGGTGGATATTACTACCCTCTCACCTATGGGGTTGCTGCATATGCTTCTACCTGTCACTCGAGTCTGTGCAAGTGGGATGTTACCTATAATAACATCTGCTGCTACGCATCCTCTCCCCCCCCCCTGGGCTGAAACATCACTGTCTTCTCTATGCAGATCTGGGATGGCTTCCTCCCCAAGCATTAAGGTCTTACGCATTCGGATCTATCATTGATAACATTGTCAGATCCCAAATTCCTAAACCGCTGGCATGTCTCTCCCTAAAGCAGACAACCAGCTATGGCCTACACTCTGCGGACAGTGCCCCTTTTCACATCCCAAAGCACCACACTGCCAAAGGGGCTAGTGCCTTTGCCTGTCATGCTTCCAATTTTTGGAACTCACTCCCACTAGTTCTATGACTAGCAACATCCCACATCTCTTTTAAGAGAAAACTACACTGCTATCTCATCTCCTACTACAAATGCTCATGTTTCAAACCACCCTAGTCCTGTCACCCTCTAGCCCAATCGGCCCCTTCCTCTCGATCTCAATTTCTAATTTCTAGTATCTTTAACTATTTCCTACTGTATCCTACTGGTAAACCGGTATGTCTCTCATCCTAATCTCCACCCTCCAACCTTCAGCCTTCCAACTCCTCTCCCTCTCTCTCTAAGTTTCACCAACACCTATTTCTGCTTGTCTACTATCTGTTCTAGTGCCCTCTTTGCACTTTATCCTCCATTGGTTATATTTTGTTTAATTGGTTTATCCTTGCCTTAAATGTATTGCTACATGTAAATCTTAATGCTGTGTTGTACATGCTAGTTCTATTTTTGTCAACTTACTGCTGTCTTAGCTTGTGAACTTCTACATGTTATTCGTATTCTGTACCATAATGTTTTCTGAAGTTTGTCGCTGTACACTCCCACGTAGTGCCTGAAAATAGTCATTATTATGGCTAGTGCACCTACCTAATAAACAAAACCTAAATAAAATAAATAAATAAATAAATACCCACCAGGCCATTGCCAGGTGAGCTTTGATGAGAAGAGTGTGCCAAGTTACTTACTAAGGATCTTAACTCCCTCATTTCCGTCATCATGTCTTTAGCTTCCTCCTTCTGTACTTGAACACTGGCACTATTTACAGAGGACTGAGCCTCACAGAACACATCAGCAGTACTAGTCCTGGTGGCCTGGCCTTTTACCCTCTCTACAGCAGTTTGAGCACTTACTTTTAGCTCCTTCAACTCTTGGAGCAGCTCTCTTAGCTGCTGGGAATCAGTAACGGTATCTGTACACTTCCTGATTTCTTTCAGCATTTCCACCAATCGTGAAGCATCCCCAACAGTCTCGATGTGCTTAGTGGGCCTTCCCAGCACTAAAGCTACTAGCAGCGCCTGCATAAGGATCCTAAACTTCTTCTTCACCTTCAGCTTCCCTGAGTTCTTTTATTAGCTCACAGTAAGCAGGAGGAGCATCCCTCCTATCCTGGAACTTTAGTTGGAGAATTAGCAGTCTAGAGTATTTGGCAGATTTGAGTATATGATCTAGTCTAACAAAATTCAAGTCGCTGGCCAATACCCCACCTTTTCTGTGGGCTCTCTTTAAGGCCCTTTCCATCTGAGTGACATAATCGGACAAATGTTCATCTTTCCACTGTTTGGTGGATTTGAATTTCCATATCAGATCTTCCCCAGATTTAGTACTACCAAAAACATCTTCTAGTGCAGACAAATACTCTTGGGCTGAAGCATCATGGTTTGTGGACCTCAAAAATCTAATTGCTTCAAGTGCAGGACCCCTTAAACTTTCCATGAGCCTTTTTTCACTTTTGTGCTTCTGCACACTGCCACTATTGGACCAGGGGGGATGCATAGTCTATCCAAGTCTCTAAATCATTCTCCCCCTGGGGGGGTGGGGATAGCATCAGAAAACACCCTTAACTTGCGGTAATGATCATGACTAACTGAGAGCACATGCATAGGTGCCGGTGCTGGTGTAGGCACAGAATCTGGTGCAGGTGCCGGGGAGGGGTACCCCCTGGAGGCTTAAATGACTTCTTTAAGTCCTCGAGGGTTTGGCCCTCATCCTGTAACAATTTAGCAAGCTTCTCCTTAATACTCTAGGATGTGGTGGGGGTTCTGGCTCTGAGGAACTCTTACCGTCCTTGGTTACCACCCTCCAGGCTGCCGGGAACCCATCAATAGTAATAGTTTTAGGCACCTTAGTATTGTCTACACTCTACTAGAACCATTTGTGTTTGGGCAGTCAGGTCAGCTTGTCGACCGACTACCATGCCTTCCCCAAGA
This sequence comes from Neoceratodus forsteri, assembly GCA_016271365.2. Classification (NCBI taxonomy): domain Eukaryota; kingdom Metazoa; phylum Chordata; order Ceratodontiformes; family Ceratodontidae; genus Neoceratodus; species Neoceratodus forsteri. The sequence goes on from CM028129.1 coordinate 1,423,978,815, forward strand.
CAGTCAGTTTTTGAGAGCACCCCCTCAATGGTGTCCTTACCAGTGCCCAGGGGTATATCAGGTAATAACAAAACATTCTGGGGGTCAATTTCACTCCCCGTACACCAGCTAATTAACTGATGCATAGCCATTTCACTAGAGAGGGAGTCAGAATTGGTGCTAGCAAGACCGTCCATATTGGTGACAGGCCGCATGTTGTTGCCCACAAGAACAGTGGGCTCCAGGTGGAGCCTAACTAAAATTTGGTGATTTGGGCACTGGGGGCACTAATCCCAGCAGTGTCTCCACAATGTAACCCCTAGGTGGTGCTATCTCTAGGGTTACTACCCCTGCCTGTACTTCGGACAACAGGTTGAGGGGCCTGGGTTCGAACTTAACAATTACCGGGGTTTCCCTGCCCTCAGTAACCACAATAGTTTGCTGCATCCACCCAGAGTAATGTATGTGGGGGTACCTACCTAATCTGGTATAGCCTTTGTGAATCTATAACCACCCACAAGCCCACCTAGTGACCACGTACCTTGTAATGGGGAACAGAGCTTTACAGCAGTTAACACACAGTTGGCAATATACATTAACAATATGCACACACCCCTTGCACTTACCACCAGGGTCTGGTCTTTGACAGACACCTTGGAACCCCCTGTATAACAGTATTCAAAACAGGCATGCACTTTTAAATACATTTCCCCCAGACACATTACCCTTAACCCAGACAATGAGATATTCATGAGGCAATGTAACAGTGAAACAAATCAATCAATTTATTAAGGGGGATTGAACAAGGAAAGGGGTAGATCTAGATGAATGATTACTATATTAGATTTAAACCAGGGTACTTTGCATGCATGCATTCAGTACCACTATACAGTCTTGCAGTTGCTGGGTATCCAGACTGTTGGTGGCTAGCCTGAACGTTGCCTGGGGTTGCAGCTGTTGTTGGGGCCCTTGATGGAAAGAAAAGGCAGTTAAACATGCAATAACAAGACCTTGGCTATTTGTATCCTTGGCCGGTTGGCCCAGTCCACTGTAATCCTGTAACACACTGACGAAATCAGATGGTACCACAAAATGATTTAGAGAACTGTTGCAGGGAGCTACCCTGAATTTACTTACAACACCAGTTGGTAGGCGATGGCCTGGCGATATGCAGACCTGTTGCAGTGCACTGAAGAGCATGGGGAAGCTGGGGCATCATGACTCACCTCCACGTCATGGCCTTTTCATCCCGGTGGTCGCAACCTGTGAGTCCCAGCTGTGCAGGGGCTGGATCCCCAAGCTGGTCTCTCGACGAGAAAACAGTAACTGGTGCAGAAATAGGCAGCTTGGGCCGGGTTTGACATGAGCCCAAGGCAAGTTAAACACTAGTGGAAGAGTTAAGTTTATTTGCTGGTGACCCCTCCAGCTGGAAGACAGTTTGGTCACTGGTAAAGGTGTGCTCTTTTCTGGCAATCAGGAGTCCCTGGACAGTAGGCCTTAACCTGCAATAAGCAGTCAACACATTTAATGGAAACAGCATTCACTTCTGCACCTCTCAGCACGGTTTCAGGCCGGTTCGCTATTATAGTCAATATGCTGTGCACAGCTCTGTCTGCAGGCAGGTAGTCCCTGAGGATCAGTCCCCATGTGGATTGAAGACTGCTCACAGGAGGCAACCAGGGCCCTCCCACAAAAACACACAGGCTCCTCTCTCCTCAGAGGTTTGAGCTGGAGACCCACAAATCTCCCAGCCACAGCTTAGACTGTGAGACTGAGACTCCCCAAGAGACTGGCTGAAATTCAAACTGACCCTCTTAAATATAGGGAAAAATCCTTAAACTCCAATTGACTGTTCAAGCTGCCCAAAACAGTTTCAGTCTTCTTTATTGGTTAGATTTTGGGCACCCAAACTAGGTCCATGATTATTTCCCAGAAGTCCTTAGTACATTCCCAAGAGTCTCTGGCTGAAATCCCAGTTTGTGATTGGCTAGAAAGCTGACAAGGTGGCGGCTGCAGATAAAGAGTCTGTACAGTTTATGCAGTCCCAACTGTTTAAAGTTGTAGTGCAGCCAAGAATAAAGTTATTTATTTACAGTCTCCCACTTGATAGATAGCCTCAACAATTCCTTGTTGAATGAGTCCACATTTATTTAATTATCCCCCGTACTTTTGCTGTCACTGCTATCGTAATACTGTCCCCCTTGGTGGCAGGCAGCAGCTCATGAACATTAAATAGGGGCTCATCTTTATTCATTAGCCCCTGATAAGCCCTCTCTCAAACTGTATTTTAAAATAAACATTGAGGCTTCTTGCCGGCCTCACCAAGGTCACCGGTCCCCATTTATCTCAAGAGGGGCACCAGGACCACTGAAAAACTCCCTGAATGACCACTAGATCGGCAGTTGGTGCATCAATGGTGCTACTTGCGCATGTGCGATCGCCCCACTCGGGAGTTAACAGAGAGCGGCGGCAGATTGCAGTTTCTTCAACTTTAAGCCCAAACAGGGCTAAAATAATTACAAGGGCTGTTTGGGGGGACATGGGGAGCACCAGGAAGACTCGGGCTGCAATTGGGGAAAAACAGGATGCCAGAAGGCAGCGGGAACAACCAGAAGCACAAGAGGACATGGGGCAAATAAGGTAAGCCCCAGAGGGTGGTTACACTATGTTGAAAATTTGTCATCAAGATACGTAAAATATGTAAAAATGACAAAGTTATGAGTGTACATTAAAAATGTTATATGCTCATTCCTAACTTCAGTAATTTTAACTTACATTCCTGGGGGGCGGGGCGGGGGATGTGATCAAGTCTTCTCATGGCACAGGGACCAAAGGGCCTAGGCCATTTGCACCTGTTCACACAGGTCCCAAAGGAATGAGGATACGATTCAGCTATCTCAAAAAGAAAGGAAACTCTTTGCAAAAAACTTTGTTAATACACCAGTTAGGGTAACTTAATGCCACAGAAGTAGGGAATTGTGGCATTAGGCTTTCCAACCCTAACTACCCCCCGCCCCAGCAGCAACAGGAAAAAACATTAGGACTGTGGGTCTCCAGAGTCGTTAATCAATGGTGGGGTCTTCCATGGGATTGTCAACCCTAATGCCACCCCATTAATACTTCTTGCATATTTTGAGAACTGTACTGTAACTATACGAATATGTAGCCTTTGTTCAGTGGGGTATATTGAAAAGCTTTAGACCAGGATGATCTGAAAAAAATAGGATTTGTATGTAACTCTAATGATATTATCCTATATAAACAATGAAGAGTTCATCTGCCTTAGACAGATACATACGTACATAGATGTGGACAGCGGAAAAAGGCTCTTGGCACATCCAGTCTGCCCACCCTACCTAACTATTTTGCCTTGCTCTAGTGTCAGTCTTCCCTTTCATTACTGCCCACCTTTTTCTATCTGTAATACTGCCAAGACTCTTTTATACGCAGATGATGCAGTCATCTTTGTGCATAGGAAAGACACCATCACTATCAGCGAAGTCCTTGGGCACAACTTCCTTTCCCTCCAACAGTAGTTCAGAAATTAGAAATTGGTCCTAAACATCCCTAAAACAAAAGCCACGTTACTCGGCTTGTCCCCAAAGGTTAGAAGATTTTCTCCAGACTTCACTATCTCAACCTTAGATGGAGTGAAACTGGAACTGCTTAATGAATTCAAATACCTTGGTGTTACCATCGATCCCCACCTCACATTTGATGCTCATATGACCAATACCATAAGAACTGTTTATCAAAAACTGGCTATACTTAATTATATTGCAAAGTACCTGGCACCTGACACTAAAGTCAGAATTGCCCCAAACTGCGTACTCCCCCTGTCTGAGTATGGCTCCATCGTTTCGGATGCCACTCCAGGTCATGCTGGAAAAGGGCGCTTCCGTGCCAGTGCATGTACCCAGTCATCAAAATAAATAAATTAATAAATAAATAAATAAAAATAAACCCACATGCCTGTCCTATCCCTGCTTGAAGCTGCTGATTGATTTGGCCTGTACCACTTCCTATGGTAGCTTATTCCACTTGTTCACCACCCTATCTGTGAAGAAGTGGGATGTCCTTTTTGAATCTCCCCCCACCAGCTTTAGTGAATTCCCTCTCATCATAGCATCTGAACTCAAGGAGAAGTGTTACTTGGCATTCTCTCTACTTATCCTGTGCAGGGGCTTGTGTAACCCTTCAGGAACCCCGTGGGTTCCTAGGTGAATCCAGGCTACAAACAGTTAACTCCGCAGAGCTGGAGATTGTGAGTCACTGCTGGGCTTGGGGTTTGCTGCAGCATCTTAATCCCCACTCCATCAGTTTGACAGTTGGTGAGGGGGCACTGAACTGCCAACATCAAAGTATGTGGCGGCATGCTGTTTACCACCAGTCCCAGATGGGGCAGAGCCTGCCCAGAGGCATACGTATCCTCCTGTGGTAACAGTGACTACTAGCCAGATGGCTTTGCTGAGAGGAAAGGAGACAGTTCCACTCTAGACTTTACTGTGTGTAAAGAGTTGACAACTGTTCAGAGGCTTTTCTGCCTAGGAAAATTAATTAGGGCTTATTGGGGCTTTTTTCCCCCTCGATTTTGATCCCCTGTCTCTTTAATCTGAGGACTTTTCATGAGAGGAAAAAAGCACCTTTCTGTGTCAGAGAAAGTAAAGTACTTAACTGTGACAGGGAAAAGTGCAAGTGTTTGATAGGCTGTTTAAATTCAGCATCCCCCCCACCCCTAAGGTTTAGGGAGGGCTTCCCACATATCTGGTGTACATAGCTCCCAGTGTAAAGTCCACAGGGAGTGGTGGTGGGTTTTGGTCCATCACCCCCTGGCCCTGCATGCCTGGTATGGACCACAGTTCTAGGATGCTTGTGGGATGGGTGGCACCCGCGGAGATTGGTGACCATAGCCTTCGACTTCAGTGAGGATTGGACCTGACAATCCTTCCAAAAATGTAGAACTCTTTGTGCGGGGGTACGCTCCATGTGGGATGGATTTAGGGAATGTAGAACAGTGTGCCACAGGGGTAGCAGAGGATTTTATCCCAGCCATGGCAGAGGGCTGTCCAAAGTTTTGAAATTTAGATTGTTGTTTGTACCTCAGGGTGTGACGTGCACTCCAACACCACTGGATTTACTATGAAATCCTGACAGTCAGTCTCCCGAACTCCAGAAGTCTGAGTTCAGGAGACCGACTGTCAGAAGACCACCCCGTAACTAAAATAACCAACTCCAAGGGGGAGTGGACCTTGGAGTAGGTTAAAAAAATTATGGGGGGGCCAAAGAATGCAGTGCAAAAATTTCCTTGCCCGGAACAGAACCTGGGTCAGTAGTGCGATGCTGGTTGAGCTGGAAATGGCTCAGCCCTCCACGCCACGGAAGCAGCTCAGCCAACCTTGGAATTTCTCCCTCTCTTGTGGTGCCCAACTAAGGGTAGGGTAGCGGTTCATCACATCCACTACCTTACTCCTATCGGCACCAGCTTCCGTCTGTCAGGCAGGTGTGTGTCGGGCAGCCGAACCTGGGATCCTGAATGTCAGGATTCCAAGTGTTGGCAAGTAGTAGATATACTGCACCACTTGAGTTTCACCATCTTCAGAGCTGTCCACAAGGAGGCATAAATTGTCAGTTACAGTGAAAGTGAACTTAGAGACTATGCCCCCATGGGGGTGTGTGTGTGTGTGTGTGTGTGTGTGTGTGTGTCTGTGGTAGAGCAGAGCTTTGCAGAGGAAATAACCTGCAGACAATAACTGCAAAAATTAGCCTTTATGCATGCCAAATTCATTGGCAGTTTGCCTGCGGGCTAAACAACCTCTCTGTTGGAAAAATAAATGTGATTCCTTGTTTAGACTCTATCCTTTGTTGTGGACATTATTTCTGTAAAAAAAATGTTCTGTCACTAACGTTTGCCTTGTAGCCCTTTTCCAGCAACCCTGGTAAGCTGCCACTATGGGAGCTCACCCCAGACCTGAAAGGTCAAGTAAGTGTGCAATATGTACGGCAGCCCTCCCAGAAAACAAGTTATCACCATTTTACCTTAGACCTGAGAGGGGGCTTACACTTGCATGGCTGAATCATATCACTCCATTCTCTCCTATTCTCAAAGGTGTACAAGTTTAAGTCCTGCAGCTTCTCCTCATACGTCATCTCCCCTAGACCATGGATAATCTTAGTTGTTCTGCGCTGTACTGCCTGCACCCTGTTGCAGTCTTTCCTCAGGTATGGGCTCCAGTACCTTGTGTAGTATTCCAGGTGCGGCTGTTAGGGATTCCTGCTCCTGGTCTCCATTGTTGCCATCTGCCATTCATGCTACATTGTCAAATTAACTGACCGAAAAAAAGCTACTGGCAGATCTTTCTCAGGTTTTGAGTGCTCCTTCTTTTGACTAGCCATTAGGTGAACACTTATCCATGGGTAGCACCAAGAGTTGCTGTTAGCATTGCTCCCACCCCCCTGGAAAGACAGTCATACCAGTGACCTATATAGTGGGAGGATCACCTCATGGTTTCTATTGCTTAACCCCTCCCTATGCATCCTAGCATTCTGTTCGCTGTGTGCAGATGTTTTTAGAGTCTCCAATATTATCACCCCCAAATCCCTTTTTTCCATGGTGCTGTCCAGCACCCCTTCCATGTTGTACTGCACCCTTGGGTTTCTTTTCCCAGTGTGCCTTACTTTACATTCTTTAGCATTGAAGTTCAGCTGCTAAATCTTTGACTAACTCTTCAACCTGCCCAGATCCTCCCTTAGTTCCCTTCTCCCTTCCTCCCTGTCTACTTTTGCGCAGATTTTTGTGTTGTCTGCAAAAAGGCAGATCTTACCCGTGATACATTCAGCTATGTCATAGATAGAAACATAAAAGCATAGATGATGATGGCAGAAAAAGACCAATGGTCCATCTAGTCTGCTCATTTTACCCTATCATACCCCAGGATCTATTGTATCTGTGGGATCTTTGCTTACACTAGTCCCCCCTTGTTATTTGTGTTTCCTCCCCCCACTTCCTGCTGAGTTGCTAATATCCCTTCTACCATCATCACCGTTTGAAGCCATTTATGGTTGTAGCACCCTCCACCTCTGCCGGTGAACCATTCCATGGCTCATCCATTCTTTCTTTTTTGTTAATATAATCTTTATTGAATTTTCAAAGGTCATTACAGTACATTGTAATATCAATAAAGACAGGAGTACATATTGTAGTGGGTCTCTTCATTTCATAAGCGGTCAAACTTTAGCATTGACTGTATTTGGGTATAGATTCACCACCTCCCCTCAAAGTACAGCATGGGGATGCATTTTGAGAGTTGTACATTCAACATCACTATAAAGAGTCAATACTGCTATGCATCTAGGCAATGTTATCTACTTTATACCCATGTGTGTGGCTACTTGGGAGGGCAAGCCCCAGTTGGGGGGAGAAAGGAAGGCTACTGCAAGTCCAGCTAAGTTGTGCCCCTCCATGCCTGCTACAGTGAGTTCTATTGGAGCCAACAGGCTCACTCTCATTAATACCAGAAGTTGAAGAAACAGTTATGCTTCATGTAAAATACTCAAGGGACCAGGGTTGGGTTTTTGCTCATGGCATGAAGCAGCCAACTGTTCCAATGTGAACTGCATATTTCAGGGCAGTCACTGAGGGAGTGTGTTGTCTTTTCCATGTGGTATACATGGTTGGCCATATTCCTCCACACTGTCACATCTGGTATGGTAGGGGTCAGCCAGCACTTTGTTATGGCTTTTTTGGCCATAGTGAGTACTATTTCCTATAGACAATGAAAACTGGCGTCTCTGAGGCCTCTGGAAACTGCAGGAGGATATATGGAGCAGGGGTGATATGGATTTGCCTGCCAAATATCTTCTGTAACTCTATTTTAAGAAACTGAATAAAAGGTTGTAGGAGAGGATACATCACATTGTGTGTGTGTGTGTGTGTGTGTGTATGTGTGGCCTGGGCCTCACCACTGTCCCTCCAGCACCCAGAGCCCAGAACAGACAGGCAATTGGCTGTTATTACCAGAGTTTGGAAGACACTGCTGAGCTGCTGCCAGGTAATATTCCCTTCACTGATGTGCGCTCCTAACCTTAGCTGATGCCTGGCATGCCTTTGCCTTGGTATACTTTCCTACAGAGTACTAGTTCCTCTGCCCACTTCATGGTGATAGTTACGGAATCATCTGCTGAGAAGGCTTGCACTGCTTGGTATATTTGTGAGATCATATGTTGGCTTACTCCTGTTTTAAGAAAAGCAATACAGTAGGTGATATTTGTGGGATATTTGTCCGGCATATGAGGTCTGAGTGGGAGTGTTGCAATATAAAGTTGCAGCTGCAAATACCTGTAGAACTCAATTCTGTTTAGTTGACATTGTGCCTGCATGACTTAAAATGATAGGATGTCTGACCCCTGAAGAAATTGATAGATATATTGTAGATGGTATCTCTCCTAGTTGCTGAATCTGTGGTCAAACTGCCATGGAGGAATCCATCTAGCTGTGCTATAGGGCACAGCAATGTGTGTAATTAGGGAAGGGGTAAGGCTTTCCTAATGGAATACCAAACTTTCTCTTGGTGCTGTAGCTAGGGAGTCAGAGCTTGTATCATTTCTGAAGGTACCACACGGGGTGCATGCATTGCACAAAATGAAGGCTGGGGAATAAAACTCTGCCCACATCGAACCATGCAGCATGGCTTCCCCCAAGGTGGTGGTAGAGTAGAAAACACATATGTGCAGCCCAGTAATATCCTTGAAGTTTGGGGAGGGTCAGACCACCAGTCACTTTGGGTAAGAACAGTTGCAGCAGTTTGATGTGTGGTCTGTGGCCTGTCCAGATAAATTTTGAAATTTCTTTGTTCTGTGCTCTTCAGCAGCTCTCTGGGAGTGACAGGGGAACATTTTGAAAAAGACAGAGAGTTCTAGGTAGTGTGACCCTGTGGACCAGCTCTACCCGCCTGGATAGGGAGAGTGGCAATGACCTCCATTTTTGGAGATCGCTAATCATTGCTTGTGTAAATGGAGCATAGTTGTCACATAATGCGGAGGTATGGCTGTGGGCCACATATATTCCCAAATATTTTAGTTTATGTAAATCCCATTTAAATGAGTAGGCTTCTTGTGTGGTAGGGGGAGCGTTAAAATTAAAACACAGAGTCTCTGTTTTAGAGGTACAGTATTCAAGCGGTAGCCTGACACCTCTCCAAAACATTGCAGCGGATCAAAGACCTTCAGGAGTGCTGCTTTGAGGGTTGCTCAGGTATAACAGCACATCATATACATAAAGAGCTATGCTGTGTACTTCCTCTTCCACCAATATACCTTGAAAAGTGGTGACCACATGTATAGCCTGTGCCAGAAGTTCTATGTACAGAGTGAAAAGAAGACAGGACATTGGACAGCCTTGATATGTCCCTCTTTGGAGGGGGGGAGTCCATGGAATGATGTCCGCTGACTTTCACGCAGGCCTTGGGGGGGGGTGATATAGTCTTTGTAGAACCTGAATAAATGAGGCCGGGAATCCCAAACACCCCAACACGGAGTTCAGAAACTGCCAGGAGACCCAGTCAAAGGCCTTTTCAGCATCTAGGCTCAGCAGGAAGGATGGTTTTTATGATTGCTACGTCTGATGGATGACATGCAGGGTACAGTGGATGGTATCTGTTGTGGTGTGTGTGTGTGTGTGTGCAAAGCCTGTTAGGTCTCTGTGTATGAGGGTGGGGAGAAGTCTGTCCATTCACTTCACCAGGATGGACGTAATTTATAATCAGTGTTAAATACAGAAATGAGACAATAGGAGTGACAATGGAAAGGGCTTTTGTTGGGTTTGGGGATTGCTAAGATCAAGAAGGTGGGGGATCACTGTTCTATAACAGCTCATTGTACACAGCTAACAAGGGAGCTGAGGTGAGCTTCTTGGTGAGTTTATAGAACTCTACACTGTAGCTGCCTTGCCCCAGAGCTTTCATAGTTTTAGAGGTATGGATTGCAACATCCAGCTCCTCCTGTATAATAAGGTTTGGGAGATGGTCACCTGCTTCCTGAGAAAGCCGGGGTAGTCTAAGGTGCTGCAAAAAGGAGTCAATAGATTATTGCTATGGGACAGACTCTGGGGTGTAGAGGGAATCATAATAACTTTGAAATGCCTGAGCTACCTCATGGTACTGGGTGAGGCGTCTGCTACTGGTGGGGTACAATAGTGCCATGATAGTGGCCACCATGCATTGCTTCTGAAGTTGGTATGCTAGAAACCGGAATGGATCCAGCTCCTACTTTACAGTAACACTGATGCAGGAAAATAAGCGCAATTTGGGTCTGTTTGAGGATTCATTTATCTATGGCTGTCTTGACTTTTTTAAGTTGCATGGTGACTGAATGATCCCTTTTCTGGTGCATTTGCTGAAGGAAGTGCAGGTTATCTTCGAGAATCTGCCTGCATTCCTGCTGGATTTTCTTCTGCTTAGAAGACTATTGTATAAGGTGGCCTCTCAGTACTGCCTTAACTGTGTCCCAACGGACTGTGTGTGCCATGTCAGTCACTGGGTTATCCCGCAGGATCTCCCCAAGCTTTTCCTCGATGTATTCTCAAAAGGGAGGGGGGGGTGACTTCAGTAGGAAGGTATTGAGGCACCAACAAGTGGCTCTTTTCTCAAATCCAAAGTCCCAATATAAGCTGACTGGGGCATGGTCCGAGAGATAGATATCTCCTATAGTGTAGCGGGTAGCTGGAAAGATGCTCTACCTCTGTGTAATAGTAATCAGTCCTGAAGTACATGTAGTGTACCTGAGAGTAGTGGATGTAGTTTTGTTGTCTGGGTTTCAGTGACCTCCAGACAACTGTCCATCATATTTCAGGGTGATCCTCTTAAAGCGTTTATGGGAGGCTGGGAGGTTGTGAGGATTCTGTTTGGAAGAATCCAGGCTAGAGTTTAGAGTCATATTGAGGTAGCCTGCCAGGAGAAGAATCCCTTTAGTAAAGGAAATGATCTGGTCCAACAGCTGGCAGACCAATGGGATGTTGGCTCCTAGGGGCCCATAAATATTCACCAGTGTGACCTCCTGCTCATGTCATGTGCCATGCACCAGAACCAGGTGCCACTCTGGATCATGCCAGATCCATTGTTCCTCAAACTGGGTGTGCCGAGGGATTATTATTACTACACCCTGTCGATGACCACCTTCACAAGAAGAGGAGTATTCCCTGTAGAAGCCCTGCTTTGGCAGTTTGGCAAGAGTAAGGTGTGACTTTTGAAGGAACACCAGATCCGGTTTCAACTTTCAGACCTGGGAGAGTATTTTCGCATGCTTGACTGGGTTGATAAGTCCATTCAGATCCCATGAGCAAAGATGAATTGTTGGGGAGGACATTTTAACTGGGATACATTGTATGCTGGTGTAAGTGTCCTCTGCATCCCCCCAAGGTGGATACCTAACCCAAATGCCACAATGCATTTCACAGTTGTTAATTTCTGACATGGTCTTTTCCAAACATTTAACTCTAAAGATACTATAGGGAGCTGAAAGTGGGGAGGAAACGCTCTACCTCAGATTTTTTATTTAGTTGTTTAACCAGGTATAGCACACTAAGCTGAAAGCTTTTTTACAAGAGCGACCTGGGAGCACAAGGAGGCTAAGTGACTTGCTCAGGGTCACACAGTATGCAAGTGGAAGCTGTGGGATTCAAACCCAGGTCTGGTCTGCTGGATGTTACCAGATTTGCAGCTCAGAGCCTTAGACCACTGCGCTATACTGCCTCTGAGGGTAGCCAGTACAACAGAAAACAAACTGCCATTACGACCAACTGGGGAGGACCCTGAGCCTCCAGGGAACAGCTGACTAGAGTTTCCGGGTCAGAAACTTAACTGAACAATGGCTTCAAAGGCTGGGGCCATATGTGGCCTGGGGCAGTAATTTGCCAGGAGGTAATGCCTCATATAGAGGGTCTCCAGCTGGTGTTGACCAAGGTTGAATAAGAGAATGGGAAGACAATTTGTCCTCCTGGGGATCTCTGTAATAGTATAACTTGGGGGTCTTTTGGGAGTGTGTCCCATCACGTTGCCAAGTGATTTTGGTCACAGCAATTTTGGGCATACAACAAGGCGACAGTAAAGAGCGATCTTGATTTTAGATCGCCTCCTCTATCACCTTTGCCCCACACAGTTTCTACCCTTCCAGAGCATGCCTGCCCCGTGGAGAAGGTTATATTTAGTTTTGGGGAGCGAAGAAAAGTCCTGTTAAAGTCGACCATTTCCTGGGAGGGTACTTTAGTGCTGTACCTCCTGGGAGATGAAATGGCTGGCGCTGTAATGCCAGGCAGCATTTTTGCCGGTGCCTTAATCGGATTCTGCAAAATGCTTGTTGCTGTGGCATGGGTGAACCTTTTGGAAGTATAACTGATTTAGGAAGGTATCTGGGGATACCAGTGACAGAGTGGTAGGTATTTATAGCCATGTTATTATTTCAACTCCTATGCAATAGTATGCTACTCCAAGGCAAGTAAAGAGTGTACCTAGATATCAGGAGGCACCCTGTGCTTCCAGGTCTGACAGTGTCTGCCCCTATATGGCTGGTGCCTTCAGGTAGCTGCCTGGCACAGCAGGTGTAAGCTTAATGTTTGGGGGCCACAGCAATTAACAAGCAGTAGAGAGAGAGCTAGTGTCCCTGGAAGAGTCCCTTCTCCCAAGTCCAATCCTGATGGATGAGTGGATTCTTGGTTATAGGTCAAAAGAAAATAACAACGCACATTCAGCATGCTTCGGTAGTCTAGCAAATGTGGTTCCAAGTGATAACTACTGTGTTGAATACATGAATAGCTGTGGTTACAATTGTACTAGGAGCCAATATGAGGACTTTACTGAAAAGTGTCATAGATTCCATATTCAAACAGTGTTTTATTTGCCGTCAGGACAGCCATCTTCTGGTGTCAGTGGCCAACTTGAATACTCCATGGATGCCCCTCCCACACAATACCTGGCCACTACCCCCTTCCCAGGCTGCAGGGTGACACAACTCTAACATAGACATGCTTGTCACTGGTGTAGACTTTACTCCTTCTGGGAACGAAATAAGAGATGCTAAATGCAGGTACCTCTTCCCCCACCGACAGGGTAGGTGTCCAAAACCATCGCCCCCAGCACCCCCAGAAGGAAATATATCCCTTGACCCACAAAGAGGCTGCTGCCCTGTATTTCTAGTGGTGTGGGTCTTATGGCAGAATGATGCTGGAAGAGAGAATGAAGTAAAAGATTGCAGTCCCACATTTCTCCTGTGTCTCCCTCTGAACAGGAGCATATTAAGAGTAGAGGTAGGCAAGCCAGGAATTCTTCACCTAGAGCCAAGCCAGAGGTGAGCCAGGGGTCTGGCTTGACTCTATGAGCCAAAACACAAGCCAAGCCCTGGCTACGGCAAACTGTTTTCTATATAGGACACTACACTAACTGCTCAGGTTAACAAAATTGCTTACTTTGAGCATAACTGGCTTGGCCTTGGCTCTCAATTGCTTATAGAGGTTGAGCCGAGCCAAGCCAGGCTCGAGCCTGCCCTGGCTTGCCCACCTCTAATTAAGAGTGGCGTACATGAGGTTCAGCAGCAGTGCAGTTGAAGTGAAACTGAGGTGTGATGAATTGTGCTTCTAAAAATGCTAATTAGGTGTACTTCCCCTTACTTGTAGGGAACGGGAACATTGTTTAACCAGGAGTAACACACTAAGCTAAAGTTTGTTTCCAGATGCAATCTGTGAGGACAAGGAAGTTAAGTGACTTGCTCAGGATCACACAGTATGCACCTAGGCAGCTGTGGGATTCAAACCCAGGTCTCCAGATCTGCAGCTCAGAGCCTTAGCTCACTACACTATACTGCCTCTGATAGGACTGTAGGTCAGAGGAGTAGTTGATGTGCATTTAAAAATGTTAACTAGGTACACCTCAGTGAGGTATACACCATAATCAGAGGTGCAGTCTGGAGGTGTAGTTGTATGTATTTAAAAAGGTAATTAGCAACACCTCAGAGAGGTGTATACCTCCATCAGAAGTGTACTCACAAGGTGTTGTTAAGGTGCACACATTAATACAGCCAGTGTAGCTGGAAAAAGATAAACTCTTTACAGGACAGAGATCTTGTCCAAAACAAAAAGTAAATACTATATCATATAGTCTATTTGCTTAATTAACTAATTTTAAGCTGAACTTAACAAGCATTTGTCAATGCCGAATGTTGCTTGCTTCTATGTGCTGTTTAGGTATTTGGAAGTCATTGGAGTGCAAATATTGAAAATTTGCGAACTTACGAGCATGCGTAGGAACTGCGCAACGCAAGCTCGTAAAACAGTCATTTTTAGGAATTTTTTCACCAAATTTTCAACATAGCCATTTTAAGACCTCTGCTCATGAACAGTGTCACTGTGATTTTCTTAATTTGTCCTTACATTGATTTAGCACACAACTGTGCCATTCTACTGCTACATGGGTGGAAACACATTTTGGGTGAGTTGTGAAAATGACAGCTATACTGCTCATAAGAAGTGTGGTAAAATGGCAATGTTGAAAATCTGGAGTGAAATATTGAAATTCAGCGAACTTCACGAGCCTGCACGTAGGAACTGCGCAATGCTGCTAATACAAAACAGTCATTTTTTGGAATTTTGCACCAAATTTTCAACATGGGGTTTTTGGGACCCCTTCTCATGAATGATGTCACTGTCATGGTGGTGTTCAGGCCCGAAGGGTAGTTTCACAGTCACTGCACAGTCACTGCACGAAATCACCCTTCGCCCGGGCAATGCCCATGACAGTGACATCATTCATGAGAAGGTCCCAAAACCATGTTGAAAATTTGGTGCAAAATTCCAAGAAATGCCTGAGATATGCAGCAAAGTTGAACCCCCCATCTAGGCCATTATACAGCTTACGGCATTTCCTCAGTTTGTGGTCGGCTTTGAAGAGTGCAGGCGTGTTCCCGATCACGAGATCGTTGGCGCGGGTCGGAGAATGAAAGTATGAGGTGAGGCGTGGGGGGAGGCTGGGTGCGCGGTGGGTGAGTGCGGGTTGTGGGAGGGGTTGGAGGCGCTCCCGGGGACCGTTTTCATTTTCAGGTTAAAATAAAAAAAGACATAGTGGGACCATTTGCCCACGCTGGGGTGGGCTCCCAGCATGGCACAAGGACGTGGGGGGCATTCAGCCGATGGGGGATTGGGCCCCCGTCGTGAGGACTGATTGCACGTGGGGTGGGCTCCAGCGTGGCACCTACGGGGAGGGGAGGCGCGCACTCAGCCGGCGGGGATTGGGCACCCGTCCGTACACACAGCTCACGTCTTGCGGGGGAGCTCGCTTCTATCTCTGCTCACTGAGCGTAGCTCCCCCTTTCAACTGTATGCCACTGCATTTTGGAGCGTGTCATAGACAGCTCCAAAATGCATTGGCTTACAGGGGCAGCGCCTGCCAGCTCACTGACTGAATTGGAGGAGGAGGTGACACACCTCCGAAATCTCCGATGATGGCACTATGTTTCTTGCACATGCATGCAAGCAACATAAAAATGGATTAGCAAGAGGAACAGTTATTTTAACCTTATCCCTTCAACACCACCAGTCTGATTACAGGAATCACATACAGACAAAACTCCTGGGGATTCCTGAATTAAGCAGATAAATGGATCAGTCAGTGTCTGCAGGAACAGCATTCAAAATACATATTTCTTTCATACATTTGTCACTGAAATAGTGAACCATTTAAAAAGCACAGGAAAAGTATAATGGCGTTACATGCCCCCAACCCCATTAAATATACAGAGGAGACACATACTGTATGAAAACATTTGCACACCCTACTAAGATCTCAACATTTTCTACAATGTGAACACACTGTTAATATAAACAAGGGACAGCCTTACACCGAAAAAAATGTATTATTCTGTAATCGCTGCCCAACTAAACCTACAGAGCTCCAGCTGCTGGCTGACATCAAACTGCCAGGAAGTTTGAAAATAAGACCTATCAATGGTGTCTCTACAGGGCCTAAAAGGATAGCATTTCACTCAGTAACACAAATCAGATGTCAAGGTGTGGTTGAGGTGTATGCTGTACTGTTAAAAGTAAAGTTAACGTGTAGCTGAGGTGCATACTGCTATATGTAAAGTTTGTAAGGTACAGATGAGTTATGTATTATTTAAAATACAGGGTTTTAAGGTGCAGTTGAGGTGCACAGTATATGTGAAGTGTAAATATGGTGTAGTTGAGGTGCACATAGTGTGCACACCTTAGACAAGGTACAAACCTCAGTTCAGCTGGGGCCATAGCTCCCAAAGCTTATAAAGCATAATTCCAACACTGGTTTTAAATTAGAATAAGGGAGTAAGCATGATTGGTATTTTTTTTTTGCAGTACTTTACCCAAGCCATGCACTTTTCTCATAACTTCTTTTTCATTCAAATTTGTAATTTTCAGTATTGTAACATGTGGGAACCTCCACCCATGGGGGAGCAGGCTCTTCCTCAGCACAACTACCAAGGACCATGCCTTTTAACAAACTGATAGGGCTGGGACTTCCGGTGATGTCACCATTGCAAATGGCTGTATAGAGTATTCGCTCCTTGTGACAGGACTGGTTAAGACCCTATACCATTTTGTTATACAGTGAGAGTTAAAAGCAAGGATCTATTTTTCTGTCCTCTCCTATTCTGTCACTTGTCTATCTCTTGTCTGTCTGACTGCACAATCAAATTTTCCTTGGGGAGCCTCAGAAGTGGCCACTCTGTTGGTCCCACAGTTTTCCTCCTGTTTTCTCCCTTCCTTCACTTACTGTTTCTAGTCTTTCTTCCCTTGTTCCTCTGTGGTTGAAAATATATGGGAATGTGTATGTGAAACTGAGAGCCCTTGATTTGCCAATGTATGTAGTAATATTATTAGAATGATTGCAAAAAGCTATTTGGAATGCAGGGGTTAACTTTGAGATGCAGTTTGGCCTCCACAATCTAATTTGCAGAGTTGCCAACAGGAGATCAGTTCTGGGACACCATGTTCTATTTTGTTGCACCTGCAGGAAAGAAAGTGACAAAGTTCTGATACATTTTGTGAGAAACAGGAGATACATCTTAACGAGCTCAGGATGCAGAAGTTAATTGCCAGGAAAAACATCATATGAATACAGCAACATTTTTGTTTAGAGGAAGATTGAGATTTTGATTTAGAGATAACCTCAGAGTAGGGACTTTGCTTTGTTTGAACTGTCTATATAACAGCTATCCTGCACAAGTTTATTATTTTTTTATTGTTATTGGTAATAAAATGCTATTTGTGAATTTTATAACTTCTCCTGGTTTGCCTATGCTTTCTGACCTATGCTGTGACGACACTCCACACACAGGAGAGAAATAACACAGAACTTTGACAGTTGTGGGTAAATATTTTAAATGTCTGCAGTTCTCGGTGATAATGAAGCCAGATACAGTTAAAAAACAGAGATCTGCCAACATTGCTCGTGAAAGCCTGGCACTCACTTGGGGAGAACAAAGCCCGAGTACCTCTCTATCATAGGCCTCAGCGGGGATGACAGAGAAGACAGAGAAGTAAGTACAGCAGATCTCTATAGGGAAATTTGGGGCATGTCACACACCATGGAGGGGATCGAGGCAACAGCTGCTGACACTCAACAAGACTTGCATGACCCGGAAAATAAAAACTGGTAACTTAGAGCAAACAATAACCAAAATGTCATCTGGCATCGGTCAACATGATAGCAGGCTTCTTTACGCTATGTAAAGAGAGAAAAAGATTAAACAGAACAACTTAAGGATATGGAAGATTGCTCTATACTACAAAATCTGTGAACATTTATGATTCCAGAGGGAGAATTGATACAGTAGCATACATTAAAGTATTTATACAGGAAATGGTTCACTTGCCCGAGGACTATGTATTGGATGTGGAAAGAGGGCATTGTGTTGCCCCCTTCCCTGACAAGGTACAACTGGAATCCAGCCTCAAGCTTTTGTTGTACTGTTCCTCAGTTATCAAATGTAGTAATTAGTGTTAAAAACATCCCAAAGTCAGAAGGGGTTGTGCAAGCAATAATACCTGACAGGGTGGGCGGTATTGGGCAATACCGGACTGCCCAGGGGCATAATGAGGCTGACACCACAGGCAGAGGGCCTTCTAGCCCCTGGAAGGTCTGGCATTGCCCATACCGCCCACCCTGGAGGGTATTATTGTGCTTGGAAAATGGGCTACATGTGATAATGTTATAAAATAAAAAGCAAATAAAAAATAAATCTGTAAGAAATGACAGTAATAAATTGAAATTTGTTTTATTGGAAAGGTAGTCCATCACAGTTGTTTTACTGTGAATTGTACTCTAGTGCTATTTTTGTTTTGTTTTGTTATAGTGTCACATCATCTGTTTGTTTGTTTTTTTCTTAGTGGCTGGCCTCTTACAGGTTGCTGTGGCTCCTCAGCACGGATTATTGTTGTTTTGTTTATTGGGGGGGGGTTTGTCATCACCAGACTAGTTGACAATTTGCAGAGGGACCCAGTAAGACACAGGAGTAGACTGCAGCAGATATGGTGGGACAGAGACGGAGGATGGTAAATGGTTTTCAGTTTATAAAAAAAAAATTTGTTCGTCTTGTTTCTCTGTTTTTGGTCAAGTAGGAGTTCAGTCAGCATGAGTAGCTCAGAGTAGCGCTGAGCATGCAACTGGCTGCTAGCGCTACTGCTTTCACTTGTAAAAGCCATTTTTTAAGGGGGAAAAATACCTTTACTGTGCTGAAAAAAGCAAACAAAAAAAACAATGGCAATGAAGTTATTGTGCTTTGCGTGTGGCGACAGGCTGGAGTGATAGCCGTTGTGGAACAGAGCGGTGTGGGGGGAGGGGTCGCTGCTTGATGGGAAATGTAGCAGACTGTTTGCTGGCTGGCTCCTGACTGAAAAAAACTGATTATGCAAGCGCAGCTTCTCACCCATTCTGTGTTTGATGGTGCTTATATTAGGATTCACCTTTTTAATGTGAGAGACTGGCAGGGTGGGATAAAGGTGGTGAGCCTCTGTTTTTGTCTGTTGGGTTGCCAGTATCTCTTGCTTAGCAAGAGAAAAAAAATTGCTGTGATTTTAAATGCAATTTAGGTGGTTTTGACTAATTAGAAAGCAGGGTGGGCACTAGGATACTTAAGTGGGTTGGCATAGCTGGGACTTTTTATTTACAGTGCTCTCACTGTTAGTTAATGTACGCCTGCCAGTCAATCAGATTTCTTAAATTTCTAAGCCCATTTTCTAATGTATGATGGAAGGGGACTCTTTCATGAGCAAGATTATTCATCAGCCACTATACAGAAGTGCGGACAAGAGCTTCCATTCATAAAGCAACTTAAAAATGTCAAAGTGCAGCTATGCTCTCCTGCGAAGATCAGAATACACCCCAGTCCAAAGTGATAATTTGATTTCAGCTGAAAAACTTTTAAAACCTGAATGTGGACTTGTCACCAATGGACTCTGATGTGTTGGTTAAGGACTACAGTTGGCAGCATAGACATTAGTACTGTGGATCGAAGTGCAACATCAGGACAGAGGAGAATCAATACTGAAATACTTGCTTCCTTTTGAAAAGATCACTCAGCTGTGCTGCAAAAGGGGAAGAAGCAGAGCTGCTTTTCTGATTCTTAACCTCAGTACTGAGAAATCTGAACTAATCTATTATCTGTGCATCAGGTAGTGAAACTTCCTTTTCCCTTGCAAAATGACATCTTATTAAATAGGAGCAGTGCAAGTTTTGAAATTGGACTGAGCAGCTGAGAAACAATAGAGACGAGGATGCTCCTGCAAGAAACACAAGGCAAAGTATTGGGAACATTTCAGCCCAGTTTTTTTTAATCTTTTAATATTTTTATTATCTTTTAACATTATGATGCTGGTGTTGGTATAAATTGTGAGTTAAGTAGTGTGTTGGCTTTGAAGGCAGTAAGACCTAGGGTAGCATTTGATGATCTGACACTACAGACAGCACAACCCCTCTATTTTTTTTTTGTAAAGTTAAATTAGTGATATGTGGTCAATTAAAGGAAAACATTTCAAAAGGCACAACTTTCCACAGCAGCTACAAAAATGCCTGATTAGCACTTTCAGACAGTAAAGACATTTTTAAAAATGACCTCTAAAGGCTTTTTTAATTATTTAAACAGTGACCTGCAACTTCTGGTTTCTATTACTGGCAGCCACCATATCACGAGCAGCCACGAGCTTCCCTAGCTCACTTTATGCTAAAATGTCTTGCCGACCAATGACTGAGATCAACAGGACATATCAGCATAAAGTGAGCTGGGGAGGCACGTGACTACTCATGAGATGGTGCTTGCCATCAGTAGTAAGTGGAAGTTGCGGGTTGCTGTTTAAATCATTAAAAAAGCACTTAGAGGTAATTTTTTAAAATTTTGTTGCCGTCTGAAAGTGCTAATTGGGCATTTTTGTTGAAGCTGGAAAAAGCTGTGTCTTTCCAGCATTTTCCTTTAAGGGTAAACTCATCCATAAAAAGAACTTTCCACACACACACACACACACACACACACACACACACACACACACACACAGTAAACCCAAACCCAAACAGTACTGATTGTATTACATAGCTATTGGGGCATTATTGCCCAAACGGTATTGATAGTGCTGCATAACTATTGGGGCATTATTGCATAGTTAGGTAAGGACCATAGTATTGATTGTATTGCACAGGTATTGTGGCATCATTGCATAGTTATTAGGGCATCATTGCATAGTTAGGAAGTGATCACAGTATTGATTGTATTGCATAGCTATTGGGGCATTATTGCATAGTTAGGTAGGGACCACAGTGGAGAGTGTATTGCATAGATATTGGGTCATCATTGCATAGTTAGCAAGAGGTTGCATTATTACATAGTTACGTAGGAACCACAGTGGGGAGTGTATTGCATTGATATTGGGGCATCATTGCATAGCTATTGGGGCATCATTGCATAGTTAGCAAGAGACTACAGTATTGATTGTATTGCACAGATATTGGGGCATCATTGCATAGTTGGGAAAAGACCACAGTATTGAAAGTACTATACAGCGCTGCTTTCCATTCATTCATAGGTTGTAGCATTATTCATCAATGCATAGCTGGGAAGGGACCACAGTATTGAAAGTACTGTACAGTGCTGCTTTCCATTCAAGGTCATAGCATTATTATTTATTTCCTTTAGTACAGTAGTGGTAGGCTATACAGTACTGAAATATTCTGTACTGGGTAGCACAAAAGGTGGTGCAGGAGCATAGAACCGGTAAGGTGCAAGGGGTGGAGGCAGGGAAGATGGGAACATCAAGGACTATGGGAGCATCAGGGTGAGGACTGGTGGCAGGGGGGAATGGAGATATACCGGAGAAGGGAGGAGAGCAGAAGGCACGGAGGAGAGCGAATAGTAGGTTGTAACAGATGCAGGGCAGCTGTATTTATGAGCGCAATATGGAGGTGGGGAGAGTGCCCAGTCTGTCAGAAATTGGGAGAACTAGAAGCTGAACTGGTATGGTTAAAAAGGGAAGTGGGGAGGAGAGTGAGAGAAGGCAGAGAGGATGGGGAATGGAGGCAGGAAGGAAGGGAGAATGGGAGGAGGGAAGAATATGGGAAAGAGCGTCCCAGAATGGGGAATGGAAGGGAAGGGCAAGGGGAGGGAGATATATACAGGGGTACATTGAGACAAGGAAAAACAAAAAAAGAGATAAGGGAGGATCAAACAGGAACTGGCCCCTATCCGGGAACAGGAGGTGGAACAGGAGGCATGGGTAAGCTGGAAGCTGATGCAAGGAAAACATAGGTATCCTACAGGATCCGGCCCATATCAGGGATCAAACAGGTACTGGCCCTTATCAAAATTTTAGGAAAAGGAGTTACAAATGGGGCACAAAGTAAGAGGAGAGCAGAGAATTGGAACACAGGAAAAAGAGAGATCCAGCATTAGAGGAAAGGCCCACGGCAAAAGCTCAGGAGAAGAGAGGGAAGGAAGGGGTAGAGGTGGATGCTGCGGGGAGGGGGGACAGGGAAGGTAAAGAGCACTGGGGACCATGGGAGTTAGGAAAATACTGTGAGGAAGGAAAGGGGAAAAGGCAGTGGCAACAGGCAGGGGAAGGAAGGAGAAAGTTACCAGACAGGGCAACAAGGGGGAGGAGAAAGGGACCAGACAGGACAACAAAGGACAGGACATGGGGAAACAGAGATGACAACTGCAGTGGTGGGAAACCATGGGGACCAGCACAATAAGGCAAGGAAATCAAGTGAAAGTGGGCAGGGCAGGGTTACGGAGGCATACTTGGACATAGAAAATGCAAATTCGGTATTGGTATATGGGGACTCAATCATAAAGGGGATACACTGGTTGAGAAAGAGGGTAGCTTATAAGAGTAGGTCAGTTTTCTGTGACCCAGGAATGGAGGCAAGCAGGGCATTACCTAGAAACAAGGAGAACATTAGGATAATTGGAGGTAAACCATACCTAGTCCTTCACCTCAGAACAAATGACCTGGCAGGGAAGGAGGTGGAAGAGGTATAAAGAAGATTCAGAGAGTTAGCCAAGGGGTGTAAGGGGATAGTTAGTTCTCTGGCTTTTTCAGAAGTCCTGCCAGTACACTGTGCAAGTATGGCCAGGCAGCTAAGAATCAGAGATTTTAATCACTGGCTAAGGCAGTGGTGCAGAAGGGAGGGAACCGCATGCATAGGAGACTGGGGGGACACCTGGGTAGATGGACACCTGTATGCAAGGAACAGACTACATATAAATGATGAGAGAGCCAGGCTGCTCAGAGGGAAGCTGCAGGGGTATATAGACGAAACACTAGGGTACGATTTAAACTAAGGGGGGGAGTACAATGCTAGGGGCGGACTAGAGAAAGTAACTAGTGGGACTCGCCTAACTCACACTCCCCCTCAAAAGGGGGCAGGGAATGACAGAGAGAGAGAGAGAGAGAGAGGAGGAAGGGATAATTGAAGGGACTGCTGGCAAATGCTAGGAGTCTGGGAATAAGATGGGGGACCTGGAGGCAGTGGTGGGGGTGGAAGACCTAGACCTGATAGCAGTTACTGAGACATGGTGGACTGATAACCGCAGTTGGGAAGTAGAAATACCAGGGTATAGTCTCTATAGGAGGGACAGGGGAGAAAAAAGGGGGGAGGGGTAGCCCTATACATAAAGGATGGGATAAGAGCCATGGTGAGTGGGGAAGGTCAGGGCTCAGTTGAGATCATCTGAGTTACGATAACTAAGGGGACTGGGGAAGTAGTAAGGATGGAGGTGGCATATAGACCACCAAATCTGGGAGAGGAGGTAGATAGGGAGCTAGCTAGGGAGATACAAAGGATGGCCAGCAAAGGAGAAGTTCTAGTGATAGGGGATCTAAATCTTCCTGATGTGAACTGGGGGATCCCGGCAGCAGCATCTGAAATGAGCAGGGAGCTGTTGGAGTCAGTACAGGAGGCATTTATTCAACAGCTCGTCAGGGAACCAACTAGGGGAGAGGCCATGCTTGACCTGGTAATGACCAATAGGGATAGTGTCATGGATGTGGAGGTCGGAGAAAATCTGGCTATCTAACCACATTCCTAGATATTTATAACATAAGGTAGAATTTAATTAATCTCCAGTATTGGTTTTAATCTTTAAATCATAATTCTTATATTCACTAGACCTGCTAAACAAAATTGTTTGTATTTTTTTTTACATTTAATTTCATGAAATGCGATTCACAAAAATTATGTAAATGTGTAAAAGCTGCCTGTAACCTTTCCTGGACCAAATCGATAGAATTCCCACTAACATAATCACTGTGTCATCAGCGTAAAGATGGAAATCAATATTCATACCACAAAATTTCAGTTCATTAACATATATATTAAAAAGTAAAGGCCCCAGTATTGATCCCTGGGGCACTCCAGATCAAACATATCTAAGAGAAGATTGTGAAGTGCCCAGTGATATGAACTGTTGCCTTTCCAGGATACAGGACCTGAACCACTCCACAACCTTAGGGAAGAGGTCCAGCTCCCCCAACCTGGATAGAAGGGTAACATGGTTAAGTGTATTGAAGGCCTTAGACAGGTCTATAAAAGTAGCACCTGTCAAAAGCCCACGGTCCAAACCATCCTGTATGTCCCCTACAACCTTAACGAAAGCAGTCTGAGTACTATGATGAACTCTTAACCCAGATTGTCTACAATTGAATATTTTCCCAGATTCCAAAAAGTGGGCAGGCTGTCGCAATGCCAGATGTTCAAAAATCTTTGAGATCTGGGACAAGAGTGAAATTGGTCTACTATTTCCAATATCTGATTATGCACCCAATTTATGTATGGGAATTACCTTAGCTATTTTCCAATGGTCTGGGAACTCAGCAGTTTGAAGGAAAAGATTAAATATATGTGATAGTGGATAAGCAATGACTGGGGCTGCATACCGGAGAAACTTTGATGGTATTCCATGAAACCCAACAGATTTTTTTGTATCTGTTTTCAAAAGTTCCAATTGTACGTCCTCAGCCGAAACATTCTTAAACATAAATTTTGAGTCGTCTTTAAAGGACCTAACATGTTCTTGAAAAGGGGGCTGTTTTTATGGGGGTAATTGTGTTTGAAAATTTTTATTCCCCAAAGTTCCAGATTCAAGAAAAAAATCATTAAAAGCTTCAGCCACTGCAGGACTAGGTGACATATACTGATTATTAATCAGAAAATTACCTTCGTATCTAGTTTTTTGAGTTCCCATTAGCCACGATATTATATTCCAGAAAGCTCACTTGTTAACCTTATTATCCGTCAGTAGTTTATTTTTGAAACAGTCTTGTTTAGTTTCTCTAACCGCCTTACTATATGCATTATGTGTTTGTCTGTATGCCTACCAATTAGATTCATTAGGTACACGTTTTGCTTTATGCCAGTATTTGTCTCTTTGCCATTTTAGTTTATGCAGGTTTGAGTTATACCATTGTAAACTACCTGCTTTTACTTTTCTCCTTATAATAGGTGCATGGCAGTTACAAACCTGCATGAACTCCTGCAAGAAATAACTCCAGGCATCTGATACACTAGGGATAAGATACAATCTATTCAATCAATGCCTTCTACATCTAGCATACAATTAATACAATCACATTTCCTGAAATTTCTCAACTGTATATAGCCAGGTGTTCGAATAGATGCCCTCACCTTTTTTCGGACAGCAAAAATTATTTGATGATCCGAAAAGATATCTGGTAAAACCCCACTAATTGGATAGAGACTTGGACTATTTGTAAAAATGAGATCTAACTATGGTTTACAAAAGAGGTGAAAACAGCAGTTAGGGGAAAAAAGAAGGCATTCAGGACCTACAAAGCTTCACAGGAAATTGAGGGTAAGAGAGTGTACAAGGAGAAGCTAAAGGAAGCAGGGGAAATAGTAAGGAGAGCTAAAGCAAATACAGAAGAGAAAATAGTGAGGAGACATGAAATGTTTCCAGTATGTAAGTGAACGAAGGAAAAGAAAGCAGGGGATTGTGAGGCTAAGAGGGGAGGGGGGGATTCTGATAGAGGGAGATGAGGAGAAAGCAAATCTGCTAAATGATTACTTTACCTCAGTATTCATGATTGAGGAAGAAGGGAAGGGACCAAAACTAAGCAACAGGGGAAGGGGGGACAGGGAAATGGACACAAGCCCCTTTTCAGAAGGTAGAGTACTGGAGGAGTTAGGGAAACTGTGGACGGACAAGGCAATGGGTCCCAATGAGATACACCTCAGGGTGCTCAAGGAGTTAAGGGAAGAGTTAGTGGCACCTCTCGTAAAGTTATTTAATCTGTCTCCAGACAAAGGGAGAGTCCCAGGGGATTGGAAAGGGGCCAATGTGGTGCCATTGCACAAAGGGTGGGGGAGGGAAGAGCCGGGCAACTATCGTCCAGTTAGCCTTACCTCTGTGGTGGGTAAAATGATGGAGGCACTTATTAAGGAAAGGCTGGCACAATACCTGGGGGAGGAGGGGCTCATACACGAAAACCAGCACAGGTTCACAAGAGGTAGGTCATGTCAGACCAACCTGATTGAATTCTTTGATGGAGTAACAGAGATATGTGATCAGGGTGGGGTGGTGGACGTGACCTATCTGGACTTCAGGAAGGCACTCAACACCATCCCTCACTGGAGACTAATAAGCAAGTTGGGTAGCTTAGGGGTAGGAAGTAAACTAGTGAACTGGGTGGAAAATTGGCGGGAGGAGAGAACACAGAGGGTAATGGTAAATGGGGTGTTCTCCATGGAGGGAAGGGTGATGTGTGGGGTACCTCAGGGGTCAGTGCTTGGTCCCATACTCTTCAACATTTACATTGAGGACATTCAGAAAGCCTAAATGGGAAGGTGTGCCTGTTTGCAGATGACACAAAGATCTGTAACAGGGTGGACTCAATAGGAGGAGTGGATAAAATGAGAGAGGACTTGATCAGGCTGGAGGAGTGGTCAGGGAAGTGTTAATTACAATTTAACACAAAAAAATACAAAATTATGCACATAGGGAGTAAGAATCCAAGGGCAAAATACTGGCTGGGGGGGGGAGGAATTAGAGGTATCAGAGAAGGAAAGAGACCTGGGAATCATCATTTCGGATAACCTGAAGGTGGGGAACCAATGCAATATGGTGATGAGGAAGACTAGCAGAATGCTGGCATGCATACAGAGGGGATTTACCAGCAGGAGAAAGGAGGTGATCATGCCATTATACAAAACTATGGTCAGACCGCATCTGGAATACGGGGCCCAGTTCTGGAGACCACACTTGCAGGGGAACAGAGACAGGCTGGAAAAAGTCCAGAGAAGGGCAACCAAGATGGTCCAAGGGCTGCACAGGAGATCATATGAGGAGTGATTAGAGGAGCTAAATCTATACACACTGGAGATAAGGAGGGAAAGAGGGGATATGGCAGAAACCTTCAAATATCTAAAGGGAATAAACAAGGTGAGGCAGGGTAGCATATTCAGGATGAGTGAAAACAAAACAAGAGGGCATGCATTCAAGCTGGAGGGCGGAAGGTTTGGAGGAAATGTGAGGGGGAAGTTCTTCACTGAGAGAGTGGTGGGTCCTTGGAATAGGCTGCCAGAATGGGTGGTGGGGGTAGATTCAGTGAACAAATTCAAGAGAGCTTGGGATGACTACATGGGGCTAAATAGAGGCAAAAACCGTACTGAGAAAAGGGCATGGAAGCGAGGGGGCAAGATAAAGGAACAAGGGAGGATATTGGGCAGACTGGATGAGCAAATCAGTCCTTTTCTACCGGCAAATTTCTATGTTTCTATGTAAACTGTATACTGTATTCGCTGGTATTAAACCATGGAATTTGTGGACAATGCTGTCAGTATCCTTTTGAAAGATTTAATAATAGGCAACAGATGCTATATTTATGGATTTCAGAATAAGCTGTTCATTTCCATTTATTAATTAAATCCAAATGTTGTAAATGGCTTCAACATACAATATTTACATGTAGCTATGCTACTATAAAATCAATGGACGATCCAAAAAAAACCATACATGAAATCCAAATCCCTACCTTCAGCGAGAGATAGTACAACTCAAGTTAGCGTAAAGTGCCTAAACAGACAGTCATTTAATGTTTAGCTCTGTGAGCTGTTGTTACCCAAATCCAGGGACAGCCTCAGCCAGTACAATGCCCCGGGGCTTCAGTCCTCTCGACCTTCATCTGGGAGCATAGTTTACCCAGTATCCCACTGCCCTTAAACGGTGACTTTGTAGCCATAACTATCAACCCCTTTCTCAACCTTAAAGGGATACCTCATTGACCCGGCCAGGTGGCGCTGAGGAACTAGACGCCATACCTCATGCCATGCCAGTAACCCATGTTCAGGAATGAGCGCAGGCCAATCACATGTCTGGAGGACAGCTGTCCTCTCTCAGGGGAAGGAGACTTAGTTGCCCCACTGCATGACTGCCCTCAGGTGGAGGCTTGAGGTAAGATGGACGAGGTAGGTGGCCAAAGGAAGGGTGGGTGCTGGAGGACTCTGCAACATGCGTACGCCTCCATGTATGTGTGTTGACGTGTCACACCCCAGCAGTGGGGAGGGAGAAAAATGGAAAATCACTCACGGCGGCAGGATGAGGACTGACCCTCCACAGGCTCCACATCGGTGGCCGGGTGGCCGTTCCACAGCCAGGGTACCCTAAGGTAAGACCCTGGAGGAGCTGGGTGACAGAGCTGAGGGGGTCCGTCGGATGGGGGGCTGCCATGGGAAGAACAGGTGCAAAAGGTACATATGGAAAGAAAGAAAAAAAAAGGGATACCACATTTTTTATCTACCCATAATAATATGGACACTAAAAAATTCAAAACAGCAGTGCAAGGTACAGAAGGAAAGTGCCACTAACAAAAAGTACAGTAGTGAGTTCAAATATTGCACAAATAGAAACATAAGCCCTTATCTAACACATTGGTAAGGTAGTGCATACTTCACAAATTAATTTCATATTACTTATATGCATTAAGAGTCCATATATTCAAGATATATATAGTGACTTTTACAGAGGCATGTATGATGCTGTATCTTCAATGTTCTCTACTATATACACCAGAACACTGAAATTTTATGGCTGAACTCCAGCTTCTATATCACTTCTATTTCAACAGAGTCAGTCTCGCTGTATCAGTGGCCATCTGGACTTCAACAATCAGTATAGCACTTCCCTTCTGTGTGTTCCTCAAAAAAAATCACATAAAAAAAAATCACGAAAGGATACACAGACTATTTTCCAGGTAGCATACTGATTTATCACATGCTTATTGGCAAGCTCATCTCTTTACTAGAATCCAATGTTTTTGTGGAATGCACTTTAAAAGACAATAATGGCTGGAACAAGGAAAGACATTTTTTTTAAAGAAACTGCTTATAAACCAGTTCATCATTATGTCCAACTGGTCTAAGACAATTCAATCTGAAAATCTATTGGGCTTTTTTCTGCAAAAGGCACCTCTGATGGTCATCACCCCGGGGTTCAGCTTTACATATTCCAGTCCTTTACTATACATCTCTCTAGGATCTTTATTATGGTCTTGGCTAAAATGACCACCCAGGGGGGTGTCCTACCTTCCTCTAACAATGTCCCTGATGTGCTCCTGCAAACGTCTTTTAAACAGTCTTACTGTCTTTCCCTCATATATTTTATTGCAGGAGCACACCAGGGATATACCACAAATGTGGTGTTACACATTATAAATTATTTGTTCCTATATTGTGCCTTTGTCATTAGAAACATAGAAACATTTAGAAATTCCCCCGGCCAGCAGTGGATGCAATTGGAGAATGTGGGAGTCCCTACGCAACCCATAGAGTTGGGCCTGCTGGATTCCTGGTGGTTCAACATGTATCACAGGTGTGACTCCACATTTGTCTATATGCCGCCGCTACAGGTGTGGAAGAAATGGGTCCTCAAAGGGGATCTATCTCAACAGCTTTTGTGGCTTCTTCCCTTACATATGCATGGCTATTTTGCCCCAGCATCCCTAGATATTAGGTATAAATCTTGGTACAGTAAAGGTTTATGGCTTCCAGTTCAAATGATGGAGGGGAAAATTGTTAAATCATTCCAAATGGTGCAGGATATGTTAGGAATCCCTAACAAGGACATGTGTCAATATTTTCAAATGTGAGCATATTTAACGTGGCTGTCCAAAAAACAGAGGGTTGGATATTTCCAATCCATTTATTCAGGTTTTAATGGGAGTCTTGATGGGAGAAGACCCCTCACACCTTATCTCATGCCTTTATAGGGCTCTTCAGGACTTAAAGAGCTACTGATGCCTCAAAGAAAAATCATAATAATTAGGTTCAGTTATTCCTGGATTCCATTTTTATTTTGTAAATTTGTATATTTCTCCCCCCCATTATTTATTACTAAGGAAATTTTCATGAATTATGATCTTTATCCTTTAGAGTTCCTTTAGAGTGCATCTTTGTCAATAGCTTACTCCCTACTTCAAGTCATAATCCTCTGTTGTGACATCACAATCTGTTGCTATGGAGTAACTGTGATACAACAAGCAGTGCTCTATGACTTCAGGTAGGGAGAAAGCAGCATGAATAGATAAACTCTTCAGGAACAAAGATCCTGTTTTCATACAAATAACCTTAGTAATAAATAATGGGGAGGACGAATACAGCACTAATGGGAAATACAAGCTGGACTGTAGCTAAATCAACATGATGTGCACTGCTGGTTCCTATCCCATCCTCTCCCACCCCATCTCACCCTTCTTCCCCCTACACCCTTCCCCCACTACATTCCTACTTATAAGCACTACCTCACCCCTGTCTCCACCTCTACCTGCCATACCCTCTTGAGCTCACCTCTAGTCCTGACTACTTTCCTCTCCCTAAGTCCCTCCGACTACATTTTATAGCATTATCTATGACACTAACAAATGACAAAGCCTGCATCTGGCTACTAACTAATGACAAAACCTGCATCTGGCTACTCCTCCACCCCTCACCCATGACCCCATGATCACTCACAATGGACTAGTTCCTTCTTTAGCTATCTTTCCTGCTTAGACAGGAATCTCACCCCTAGAAGGTACCTAACACCTCCAAGACCCTGGACCACGCACAGTTGTGCTAACAGGTTAATGTAATACCTTATTGTATCTGTAACACCCTCACTATGTGTTAATTTTAAACCTGTGTAACTACCTGATGTGATTGTCTGTACTACGAGATTTGCTTACTTTTTATACTGTTTATTAAGTGTATTTGTTCATTACATACTGTATTGGACTGACTTGGAACCTTTTAAAATGAGCCCCTGACTCAAAGTATTAATCCCAAACCAAATAAATAAAATGAGGTTTTGTTAAAGTTCTCCTGAACGTGTCACAAGGTCTTCAAGTAACCCCCTCCATTACGAGCTTTTAGGTTGTGGAAGCAGGAAACAGGTTACCCCTTTGAAAATGCCAAGTGGGAAGCAACTTGTCAGAATACACATAACATATCCTCCTCAATGTCCTGGAAGGACTTTAACTGGAAATGTCACCTAATTTGATACTTTATTACCTCAGTCCAGCAGGTACACAAAGGAACCACCCTAACAGCGCACTGCTGGCGACACTGTGGATCCCAGGGCTTCTCACTTTCATATAATGTGGGACTGCTCACACCTCTCCCCCTTTTTTAGGGCAACCGAAGAAGTACTGCAGGAAATTTTCAACCCCCACATAGCTCTCACTAAAGAACTTCTGCTATTCACGCTACAGTATAACCTCATTTATGCAATAGGAGTGGACTCAAAACTCATTGAATAAATCCATTCATCTTCACAGCTGTTGAATAAATAAAATTTATCCATATAGTAGCTATGTCACAATCACTCTGGAACTCACTTAGATTGTTCAGCATCAGTAGCAGAACTACCCATATTCAAATGTGAATAACTTTAAAACAACAAAAGATAGCACGGTACTGTGTGCATGAATGTTGTTCAGCACAGAATTATCTACAAAATAAGTGGTGTTTCATTTATAGATACCTTATAGATTTTTTTTATAATTAGCAAAAAAGAGCAGAAAATGCAAAGTTTTGTTCACTTTTTTGACAAACATATGCAAAGAAAGATAAGCAATCAGAAGCAAATATCCCTACACTGACAGAAAGCATCCCTATTGCATAAATGAAATATACAATGGTGAGCTGTCAGATAAATGATTTATCTGACACTTGTGCTTGTGCTTGTGCTGCATATGCCATTTGTGATGTTATCCAAGGTCAAACAGCACTTGTGTAAATAAATCATTTATCTGACAGCTCTCCATTGTATATCCCTTATTTATCCGAATGTGCTGGGGGACAATACAATTGTTTGGATAAATGGGGTTTTGGATAAGTGAGGGAACTTTACATTTATGCATATTAACCTGGGAGACACATCACAGTTTTGGATAACTGAGAGTTTTGGATAATTAAGGTGTGGATAACTTGGGTTTTACTGTTTATCCACAGGAACTGAAGCACCCTGCTAGCAAGTACTTATTGGGTATACTCTTGGGAGCAATTAAGAAATGTATCACTAAGCAGGGGTTAAAGGAAAGCTGTCATTATCAAGAACACCCCACCCCCTCAAAGCTTTACCCCCCGATTTGGCATTTCAGTTGTAAAAAATAATCACGTTATTATACTTCGTTTTAGTTTTGAAAACTCCGTGATCCTCAAATATGGTGGACGGTACACGGCTCCATTTAGTGTGAAACAAGTGGTGCGGTGCCACACTTCCGCACTAAATGGAGCTGCACACTGTCCGCCATGTTTAGGGATTGTGGAGTTTTTAAAACTAAAACTAAATAAGTAAAAAAGCAGTTTCCTACTGTCAGCATTTCTGCTCTCCCCCACCCCGTTCGATTCCTTACCTTAATAGTACTAAAGTGATGAAGTTTGGCATAAAACGTCATTTTCTAAAAATGTTATATGCACCTCATAAACACCCAAATCTCTATGCTGGCAAAAAAGGCCCGACTTCCCGGTCTGGAAAACACGCCCCCACATCGGCCAACACAGCCCTATTCTGTGATGTCACAAAATGAAGGTTGAGTGAATGTGCCGGGACCCTGCCCAATAGAGAATTAGGTGCAGGATCCCTGGCGCACCAGGCTTTGACACAAGCAGCCTTTGGTGGCAGCTTGCATCAATTTAAGGGCTCTTTGAGAATTGAGCCCAGTATGTTTAGTCCATAAAGTATTTTCTGCAGATCTCACCCCTAAGTAATCATAATAGCCAGTTGTTTCAATAGAAGAATTTCCTATATATAATTTTGGCTTTTTCTTCGCTCTGTTCCCAAAAACCACTAATTTAGTGTTATCTTTATTTATGTTGAAGGCATTTTCTATACATATAATTTAACAAAGGGATTCAGTTTTCTCTGAAGCCCCAGCAAAGAAGTAGAAAGTAATATGATATCATCTGCATAACCTAATAAGCTAATATGATTATCAAAAACCTTAGGAGAGTGAAAATCAGGATTAGAAAGCTGAGTTACTATTGAGTTAATGTATACATTAAATAACAAGAGAGTCAATATGCATCCTTGTCGAATGTCTAGATTTGTTTGAATTTGTCTTGTTAAATTATGTCAAATTACCAGTCTGATTGCACTGAACCTGTACCCAAATATGTTGATGTAATCTTAGTAATATGTTCAGCAAATAGGGACTAAACCCAGCATTCACAACTTATGTCATAGCAACTGATGGCTAATACTGTCTAAAGCTGCCTTTAGTTCAACAAAGCAGCAATAAAGTTTTGATGTCTTAACTGTGACATATTTATGTATAAGGTGATTAAGGACAAAACAATGCTGAGTAGTAGAATGATTCTGTTGAAGGTAGTTTTGAATTTCGGCTAATAAGTGATTATATGACACCCACGTCTGCAGTTTTTGAAGAATGATTCTACAAAACAACGTTTGTGAAGTGTCCAGGAGACTAATTGGTCTATACATTCCTGTATCAGTTATTTGGCCCTTTTTATAAATTGGGAATATTATACTACCTCTCCAGCTCTCAAGGAATTCTTCTCCCTGCAAGATTTTATTAAAAATATTCAGAAAGATTGGGGTCCACCATTTAGGAAAATATTTATAAATATCGGCCATATCTTATCTGAGCCAGGTGTTTTATTATTTTTTGTTTGATTTAAAACTAAAATTCTATCCTCAATTGTACATAAAACTGGCCTAGGTGAGAAAGAAGTTGATATTATTTTTTGCAAATTCTGAGAAATTGAGGGCCTCTGTTCTTTAGCCAATAAGATAAAATACAAGGATTCAAAATGTTTTTCCCCAATATGTGTTCTATATGGGCCTCAGTTCTGGTGGAGCACTGTTCATAACCAAAACTTACTAGTGACCAGAATGCCTTAACATCTTTCTCAGCTACTGTTGTTTTAAGTCTACTTGATATTCTTGTTTTTCAGCATTCAACAGTTTCCTGTAATCTTTCCTCTTCCTATTTAATAGCTTCATATTTTCTTTACTTTTGTGAGATTTAGCAAATCTGACGTGCTTATTAAAATCACTTTGAGCTTTTTTTACATAGAGCATTGAACCAGGAAAAGTTGGCCAAACTATTCTTCCTATTTATTTTGAGCATTGATTCTAAGATTTTATTATTCAAGAGTATAGCAACAGAGTTAGAATATAGTCCGATAATCTTCTGCCTTAATGTAATCAGTTGAGCAGAGTAAAATACATTAGAAAATAAAACTACTACACTAGGGCGCCATCTTATTCTTCTTAAATTAAGGACTTCCACTATAGTGTCCTGTAATGGTACATTATCTTCTTTTTTGTTAGTAGTCACTAAATGAAAGGAAGAACAAATGGGAAAATGAGAAGCTTCAGGACATTCAAATGTTTTAAGATCGACAAGATTTTTCAAGGCTAGTTGATTTATCCATATCAAATCAATAATTGATGCCCCTGTAGGCCCCATGAAGGTAAACTTGCCCTTGTGGTCGCTTACTGTTCAACCATTTACTAATAAGAAGTCAAGTTCCAACATGATCCTGTTTAAAATGTTACTGTGAGAATTAGTTTCTGTGTCTTTGGATTTACTTTCTGTATTCAACCTATTATTAATAATTCTTAACATTAAACTTAGTTCTTCCTCAGTTTTGTTATCAATTTCAAGATTAGCTTGTTCGTGAATCCTGGCATTAAAATCCCTGGCACAATAAAGCAATAAGTATGGAATCTGGTTGTTAAATCAGCCAGTATATTTTCCAAATGTTACCACAAAAGTGGAATGAATCCTTTACTATTTTTTGGAGGAACATATAAGTTAATCAAAATAATCTTGAATTCAGCATTATCTAGCTTAAGTATTAAAAAGCAAAATTATGGTTATACAGTATTTCCGTAAATGTGGAGTCCAAGGAAATCTTAATTAATGTGACCAATCCACCTTGTTGGCCTTAACTCACTGACCAAGCATCTGCATATTTTTAATGAGCTCCGTAAAATGACTGCAACAATCTGTATTTTGCTAGAGACCCATTTAAGTCAGGAAAAAACATGTGAAACTGGTGAGGGGATAAGTAGGAAGGTATTTTTGGCATTTCCTCTAGACAGGAAAAAACCTGAGGTGGCAATACTGATTTATGAACAGGTCCCATTTGAATATGTCTCTCACATGGAGGATCCGGAGGGTCGATATGTTCAGGTAACTGCCAGTATAAATGGTTGAAAGTCTGCCTGCTAACCATGAATAAGCCTAATCAAGATAGCCCTGGTTTTCTTGTTAAGATTTTCAAGCTCCTTCCTGAGTACTCCAGTGTTCCCACCTTACTAGCTGGCACTTACATTGTGTATTAAATGCCTGTAGGTGCTGAGTCACTAAAAATAGCCATACAAACTATATAATGACTAATCTATTGCATAATTTGATGGTGAAATATGGCTATACAGAATGTTTGGAGATTTTATCGTAATGGCAAAGGATTACACATTCTGTTCAGCACCACATCGTGTATGCTCTAGAATGGATATGTTGTTTGCTCCTGCATTCTGCCTGAATAATTTAATGTCACTAAAAATGCACTCAAGTATGCAATCTGACCATGCCCCAGATACAGTGGAAGTGTTATTTACTATACCAAAGAAGAATCCTATTTGACGATTTAATCCAACGCTAGTTCGGGATGAGTCCTTTAAGAATAAAATGTAACAAGTTGCCACAGATTATTGGAACATATATCATGGTACAGACACAGAAATGAGGTATGTGCTGGATGCTTTTAAATCCATAATGAGGGGTGGAATAATCTAATATGCATCTTATAAGAACAAACAGTGGAAAAGATAGAGACTACAACTCCTCACACAACATTGGAAATTGTGCATAAGGTTGAGATTTATTCACAGTGAACAAAAAGCTAAGCGAGATGTTCTTGGCTTCTGTCATAGAAAAGTGGAGGGTAATCTTTGATTTCTTAATCTGAAATATGAAGATTGAACTCGAGCTAGCATGCTATTAGCTATTAAACTGTGCAGAAAAGCTGCAGAGTGACATATTGCAAAATAAAAATGAAAAAAGGATCAGGAATATTTGTAATGACATCTACACAGATTCTGGAGCAGTTTCAAGTATTTTATGCCATTTTGTACCAGAATGATCAAACTCCAAATGTTAAGCACCTTACGGATGTATTTCTTAATAAAATGTACATTCCGCAGTTGATGGAGGATGAATGTACCATGCCGGATGCCCCAATTTCTGCAGAAGTATTCAGTGTTGCTATTCATTCTATTAAAAACAAGAGTGCTGCAGGCCCCGGTGGCTACATTGTAGACTATTACAAGGGGTTTTTGTGGGGATTTGTTGACCCCACTTCTGCAGAATGGGGGGTGATTCTCTAATGTGTGGAGTGGCTATGCACAGTGTATCTGGAGTGCGTAGACACTCCATGGCCACTGTGCCACGGGCGCCCAATTCTCCAAGGGGGTGCGGGGCTGCCATGCACCTGATCCCTTGGCCAGCTGGCGAGATCCATGAGGGTATGGTGCAGGGTTCATGCCTACAATACGCACTATTCTTGAAAGCGTGGAGTGCCGGGCCAGGGGGGTGCAGGCTACACATTCCAAGGGCAGACGTATCCTGTACGTGCTCCCCAGGATGCCACTGTTAGCTGTGGTGGGGATGTAGGGGCATGGATAGCCCCTCCAGTATGCCGCCCCAGCCCATGGTTCCACATGGAGGGATGTGGGTGGCTGACCGGTCACTTGCCTGTCCCGATGTTAGTGCCCCATGGGGCAGACAGAATCCAGGCATCCCTATATCTGCAGCAATACCCCATGCACCTGTAGGCTGGGGGTGTGGGGTCACGGATGGAGGCCGCATGGTGACCAGTGGCTGTGAATACAGCCACTGTGTATTTTTCTGTGGGTGTGGGACTCCGAGGGTGGGATACGTGCCTCCAGCACATTATTCCTACCCCTTGGAGAACCTGGGGACACTGCTGTGGACACAGGCAGGCATCCAATGTGATGCCCTGACCCCGTCTGCCACTAGATCCCTTGCACCCACAGGGCACCACAGTAGCCAGGTGGCCGCATTGCAGCCATAGCATTGGAGCAGGCGGGTGCCTGGTTGGCTGTCCCAGGTCCACCATGTGGAACCTGTGGGTTGGGGAGGCATGCTGGGAGGGCTATCCATGCCCTACATCCATGCCACGGCCAGCGGCAGCATCTCGGGTGTGTGTATGTGTACCGGCTATGTCTGCCCTTGGAATGTGTAGCCTGTCCCCCCTTTCAAGAATAGCATTGAGCCCCTGCACCACCCCCCTGGACCACCCCCTGTGGATCTCACCATCCAGCTAGGGGATCAGGTACATGCTGAGCCCATGCCGCTTGGAGGTGGTGCAGGGGGGTGAAGTGGCTAAGTGTCTACGCACCCAGATACACGGCTTGTAGACACTCTGTACCTTAGAGGACAGCCCCCAATATGAATGTGTGTTATGCAGAAGGAGAGTTACCTGACACCTGACCACAAGCCATAATGGCAGTAATTCCTATGCTGGATAAAGTTGTTACAGAATGTGGGCTGTATTGACAAATCTCATTATGAAATGCAGATGCCAAGTGGTATTCTAATATTCTTGCTAGTAGATTGAGTACCTTTCTAACCCAATAAGTACATGCAGATCAGATGGGATTTATCCCTGGGAGGTACCTTAAAAATTATATTAGGAAGTATTTGAATGTTGTAACATGAGCTAAGACATCACAGCCAACGAATATTGTAATAGCAGTAGATGCTGAAAAAGCACTTGATCGCTTAAGCTGAATCCCTCTTTTGGCAATGTTACAGAAATTTGGGTTTGGAAAACATTTCTACAACCGTATCCAAGCACTGCACGCAGCTCCAAAAACACAAGTTAAAACAAATGGCTATTTTTCCTTTTTTTCCCCATTTAATGTGGAACATACCAGGGATGTCAATGATCTCCACTTTTATTTACTTTGTCAGTTGAACCCCTGGCAGCCTTGATGAGGCAGACTAATATGTTACACAAGGTGAGGATCAGTGGTCATAAGACAAAAGTGTCTCTTTATGCAGATGACACCATGTTTTTTTTCTTAACAGATCCAACGGTTTCCTATCCGATTTGGCAATCTGTAATACAGGACTACTCGGCTGTATCAGGCTATAAGATTAACATTTCAAAGACAGAGATTCTGCTGTTGAGTGCCAGAAAGACACCAGAACTTTGTAAGTTTATTCCTTTCAAGTGGGCTATTACACATTTACATTATTTGGGAATATGGTTGGGGTAGATTTGATTCAGCTATAAGCATGGAATTACACTGAACTGCTAACAATCATTAAAACTGATTACACTCACTAGATGACATTGCCTCTGACCTTAAGTGGTCATATAGTGACTGTATGAAAAAATATTGAACCCTGCCTGGGGCCAGCCCATTGGTGCAGTGGTATTGCTACTGCTCTCGATGCTGGCGACTCGGGAGCAGGAGTGATCTTGGGTCATCGGGGGGCCAGTCAAGGGGAGGATTAAGCATTCCAAAGGATGCTCTTCTCTTGGGGAGGAGGGAGAGAGCTGCTGTCATACGCACTGCCACCTGGGTACTCCCAGGCTGAGTTGCAGGCAGCAGCACCATGTTGGATGGGGGGAGATGCTGATTGGCCAGTGGAGTGCATGGTCATGCTCTGCACCCATGTTTCACCTTGCCTTGTGTCTGTCAGTGGGCGTGGTCAGGAAATGTGAAAATGGAGCCCACTAGCACTGTGGAATGATGTGCTACCAGCCTCTTGGACTCTGACTTGCTGACTGCCCACCTGCCCCCCAGAACTGTGAAGTCAGTAGAGAACCCATGGAACTCCCCACTGCCCCACCTCTGAGGGGAAGGTCTGTAGGTAGGTAGGAGGGGGCAGGGTAAGAGACAGAGACGCAAGGATGGGGCTGGGAGATGGGTCAGTACACAGATGGGGCAGCTGTGGGAGAGGGGGATATTGTACCCTGGTTCTTGTTTTTGTTTAGTACACTTCCTTTAATAATACCAGGACATTTTTGGAAAGCTTTCATAAACATGCTAACAGTTTATTTGGAATAATGGTAGACTGAATGTGAACTGGAACCTTTGATGGCATCAAAGTCACAGGGTAGTTTGGGCCTTCTGAATGTTAAAGCTGTTTATAGAGCAGCACAGTTAACTACAATACATGATTTTATTTCTAAAAATTCTGATACTGGCTGGTTTGATATGGAGGCAGGTACTGGCTTGGACTTTTATATATCAGTCTTGTCTTTGATGACTCTAATGGGGGCAGAACATCTTGGCAATAATACACCATAACCTAAAGGGTTTTGTAAAAGGGAAAACAATATATTAGGGCCTTGGAGGAAATTCATTTGTTAATAAATATGGCCAATACACAAGAAAGAAACACATTTTGTTAACCTTGGGCACAGACAATGCATTTAATATGATCAGGTGGGAATTTTTAAATGTATATGGCAGAAAAATGGGGCATTCCCAAAATACATATTAATATGATTACAACTTTATATAAAAACCCAAAGTCCTTTTTAAGAGCAAATACATTTAGAACTCAAGTTTTATAACTAACAAATGGAGTAAGGCAGGGTTGCCTCTTAGCCCAATACTATCGATATTATTTTTGGAGTCATTACTTTGTAAAACCAGACATAACACTGCTATTATTGCAATGATTTTAGATGACAGACAAATGAAACACAGTGCATTTGCTGCTGATGTGTTAGTGGTAATGACCAATGTACAATGTACAATCCTCTTATTTAGAATTAATAAAAGAAATAGCCAATTTCTCAGAGTTATTACATTATGTTATTAATATACAAAAAATGATGACATTGCCCATAAATGGCTTAACAGAAGCATCCAGAATGATCCTGTAAGACATAACAATCTCGGACAAATTAAAATACTTAAACATTTACTTGACACCGAATGTTGAACATATGGTTCAACATAATTGGTCTTTATTGCCCCATAAAATTATACATTACATTGAGAAATTGAATAATTTCCCATTATCATTATGGGGGAGGGTGGATACCCTTAAAAAGATGTTAATGTCACGTATTATATTTTACATGCAATCATTAGTGGGTACGATTCATGATTCATGGTTTGATACTATTAAAAGAGCCTTTCTTAAATATTTTTGGAGGCAGCATCTCCTGGTATTCCCTGGACCAACATAATACTGCATAGGAGCAAAGGGGCATTAGGATGCCCTGATCCCTGTATATATTATTTGGCATGCAAATGGCAGACTGCAGTTAGATGGGGCCAACAAGACTGATAAGATGATAAAAAATGAAGGAAAGTATACACATTGGGCACAACAAATTATTGATCAAGAAACTTAAAACTTAGTGCTGCAAGATATTGTATTATAATAACCCCACTTAAATTCATTCACCTTAAAGGAAAACTGTGCAAAACAGTGCTGGCAATTACCAGGGCTGAAAAAATGCTTGATTAAAATAACCTATATATTTTAACATGACTGCAGCCAACCTTTGCCAAGTTATTTCTTGTGTTTCTTCCCTGTATGGTGGTTCTGGATGCACCATTTTGAAAGTGCCACTGCACCGGAAGACAGAGTGTGATCCTGGTACCTCCTGGATCATCCTGTTGTGAGCTGGAATGCTCGTTCAAAGGAAGGCTACATAACCTCTATATATGGTCACACAAGGTGCTATCCAATGACCTACCAGGATATCTACTAGAACTTTTCAAAAGGTCAACATGCTCATATGTATTAAGGAAGAGCAATGCCCTTTTACTAGACATACCCCCTAATTTGACGCTCTACGGGGCATCTGCCATCAGCACCATCATACCAGTTGCCTGGAACAAACTACAAAGCACAGTTAAACCTAGCTCCACAGTTGGGATCAAGTTCTTCAAGTCCCTTCTAGTTAGGAACTGTCCTGAAGTTTGCACATGCAAATAAGTTGAGAGAGCAATTTCGCTATACATGTGGTCTGCTACCAACAGGGCACTTAATCATATTCAAAGCCCTATAGCGTACTAAGTATGCAGTCACAGTAAAGTGCTTAGCCAGCCAATTACTGTAACAAAATGTTTAACGTCAGCAAAATGACACTACTGTAAACATCTAGTCTGCAATGATCAGCTGAGCCATATCCTCTTTACTCAGGGATTCACTGTATTATAGTGTATGGTGGAATGTCGTTCTCCACCGAAATCGATCGTTTTCGAAACCTTGTAGTCACACACTAGTGACGTTCACAGTACAACAGAATGATGTTTTCTACTGTACTGCGAATGTCACACTGTGTCCTAGCGCAGCATTTGACAGTTAGGGCTCACTCCATAGACAGGACACATGGCGAAAGC
Organism: Neoceratodus forsteri; assembly: GCA_016271365.2. NCBI lineage: Eukaryota > Metazoa > Chordata > Ceratodontiformes > Ceratodontidae > Neoceratodus > Neoceratodus forsteri. The sequence continues at coordinate 1,424,020,218 of CM028129.1, forward strand.
AGCAATATCGGGGGCAGTATTAATGGTTAGTGTGAAAACGTTCACAATGTAAATTCTTTTTCCTTCTAGTAACTGTTTTTTCCAAAAAATGGCGTTCCACCATACACTATAAAGAAAAGTGCCTGGGGAACAGTTGACAACAGGGCATCTTTCACCTCGTTGGCACTATGACAACGGACTACCTCTCGAGCTGCGCTCTCGAGGTAATCCGTTGTCATAGTGCCAACTCGGTGAAAGAATAGCCCTGTTGTCAACCGTTCCCCATGCACTATCCTATATGTTATTATACGTGATATTTTCTGCCTGATACCTGTGACAGTTTCCTTGTATTTGCACTGTGTTTGCACTCACTGAATCCCATCAATATGTGATGTTTACGTTTGATGACTTTAACAATTTTTCTGTATGTGTAACTGTAACGCTGTTGTGATAAAATTTCAACTGTCCTATCCAGGACCTCCTTGAAAATGAACTTACTCAACAGAGTCTTTTCCTGGTAAAATAAATAAATTTGAAATTGAATTGAAATAAGGTAAATGCTAGATTTCCATTAAATAAATTAATAGTATGCATAGCAGTTATTAAGCTGTTTTTTTCCCATTCTGTTTAAAGCAGCAGTGCATGACACCAGAGAAAATTTTGTGCTATACTTCTTTATTCTAATTAAAATTTTCCCTTAACTTCTGACTTGAATGATATCCTTTGTTCCCCATTTTGATTCTGTTTTTCCGTTTTTGGTTTTGCAGTTGAAATAATAAAAGGAGCGCTACTTTAATATGGATCGGAACAGTTTTTTCTCATTATTTTCTGTGTTTTTGAACACCTATTCTTTAAGATCACTTTTGTTGTGAGTAAAATGACTTAGCATGATGCAGATACTGCTCTCTGACCTTTTGGGACAACAGGTGTACAAAAATAGTCGATAATACTAATAAAAACCTGGTTTGAGCCATATCAAAAGGAGTGCTCATTTTATTATTTCAAATGTGAAAAAGGTGCTTAAGCAGACTTAAAATGGGGAAAGAGAGATATCATACAAGCCAAGAGATAAGAGGCAATCTAAAACAGAATAAGAAAGTATAGGCCAAAATTTTTATTTTTATTTTTTTTTTAAACTTTATTTTTATTAGTTTAGCAGTATGTGATACACAGTACACTGCCCTCTTAGGCAGGCTTCGGAAATAAGGTTTCCATTACAGGTAATACATATCGGCATTTTTACAGTAAGGATATATTAAGCCCTTATATAATATTACAGCATGAGGGGGGTCGACCCATAACTTAAAGACATTTCCCAGTAGTAATATATATGAAGGCCATTACTGCCATGAGCAGGGAAATACCATCACATTGTATTTAATATTAGCGAACACCCTATATATGGGTAGAATATCCCTTATCCTTTATCAATAAACACTTTTTTATACAATAGATCTCCTGGCAAGCAAAAATCCATCCAGCCACCCTTAATAACATTTTTCACAAGTGACCAATAAATGTATACAACCACTGAAGGTCTACTAGTAGTAAATGCAGGTTCCCAATAATGTATTTTGCCATTCAAATTATTAAACTGTACACTGCGCAGACAAACAAGTTAAAAGGACCATAGGCACCCCTCTAAATGATGGAGAGTGCCAAAATAAAGTCATTTAAATCCATTCAATGTGTCATTGTTCCAGCCCTTAAATGAAAGTTCGTACAACAGTAAACCAGAATATCTCTTAGGGCTAGATAGAGCAGTATGATATTTCAGGGCTTTCCATGGCTATTAGATAATACAATGGAGTTTAGGCCCCTACAGTCTCTACTCACTGTCCTACAAGTCGTTTTCAGAAGTTTCTCCTTTTGCCCAAAATTCCTTTCCATTTGGTCCAACCATTTTGAGGCTGCTTCTGGTTCTGTGAATTGATATGCCTTCTCCCCATATGTGATCCTTAGGCTAGCTGGCATAAGAGGAACTGGCAGATTCCTAAATGGCGCAAACAGACTCTGATACCATTGAAGCTTTTTTGACGTTGCCTGGTGGCAAAGCTTAGGTCAGAGAAAATATGAACAGATGTGCCTTCCCAATCCAGTGGGGCTCGTTGTTTGGTCAAGCTGATTATCAAGTCTCTGTTCTTCACCAACTCCAGCACCACAAGGAGAGTTTGAGGTAAAGGCTGGTTTGTTGCTGCGTGGGTGCATCCACCACATGGGCTGATTCTGCAGGCCTTAAGGATGGTAACCATATACTGGAGTTGTAACGTATCTCTTAGGAAGTTATACAGAAAAGGTAAGGGATCTTCTACTTCGGCCCCTTATGGCATGCCTAGAATCCGTACATGGGCTGCTCGAGCTGCATTCTCCAAATTCTCGAGCCGATGACGTAGCAACACATTTTCTTTAGTCAGGCCCATAGAGACTGTCATCATGGATGCTGCTACTGTGGAAGCCGATTATGTGGCTTCCTCTAGCATGCCCACCTTAGTGTCCACAATTTTTAACTGTGATGTGAAGTCTTCTAGTTTTTGATCCAGCCTTTGGATCACTTTTAGTAGGGCTGCATTGGAGGGCTGAGCTGACACATCTTCCTCTGCCCCTGGTCTCGCGTCCATGCTGGTAGTCGGCTTTGGGTCTTTTTGTTGGGCACTTTCACCTCCTGTAGCCGCTCCATTAGTTCTACCCATCGCTTGAGCTCCTCCTACAATACAGAGCTGAAAAAGGTATCATTGTGATCTATAGACTGCCTTCTATAGTATTCTTAACTTTTTATGCACTTCCAGTAGATTTTCCACTGAAATTTATTGCTTAATTGGGTTGCTACAGAGGAGCTCTGTTAATAAGTTGCTTCAAGCTTGGCTATTGGCCACGCCCCCACCTTTGTTATTTATAAAAAAATGTGCTTATATATAAAAATAGGAATTGTAAATATTGAATAATACTATTACATTTGATGTAACTGTAGTGGTTGCTCCTCCTGCTTTATGTAGTCTCCTTATTTACTTCTGGGTATAATGATTACAATTGTCTTTGAATGTTATTTTTTTATGTTTTGGTTTTGTATGAATATAATAAAAAAGTCAATAAAGATTTACATTAATAAACCAAATAAAACCCTGCCTCCTATCACCTTATTGGTCCATCTTGCTGGCCATACCTACACTCAAAGGGGTGTTTCTGTGCAATCTTACACCCTCAGCTGATATCTTAGCTGCCCAAGCTAGTCAAGCTGTACAAACTTTTGGCTCAATCTACACATTTTCGACTAGCATCTAACTCCTAGCTCTAGGGTACTAGTGGCACAATTTTACATAGTTTTTCCTAAGTGCAATGCTGGTATCCCTCACAACCTGTAGCCCTCTCTGCTGAGAGGTTACTTCAGACTTCTTGGTAGCCCTCTTCTTTGCTATTTTAGCTTACCCAGTTGAGTACCTTCTGCTAAACATCTGATTAGCTTCCATCATGTCCCTTGCTGGTGCCCTTTTACTGAGAGGTGCACTACTGCTCATCTTTTTAAGTTGCTCGGGCCTTTTAACCCCGACCCCCCATCAGCCCTGCCAGTACTGCACGACTATACCTGGTATGCCTATAGCACTGTTACCACAACCCATAGAATCAACTACTATGTCCTTCCCTGCATGTGGGTGGCATACACACTCAAAGAACCAATGGTGCAACAGCCTGATTGGCTGCCTGTCCTGGCCCTCTTACCTGGGATTTTCAGCATCCAGGAAAAATATCCCATCTACCTCAACCAGAAAAGTCAAACTAAACTCTACAACAAGCATCTAAAAGAATACATATGTCACTTAAAACTTCTATTACTACTGATCTCAGGCAATATCCACCCCAACCCAGGCCTCTCCAATCATTCTCCATCCACCAGAGAATGACAGGACATCTAACTTTCACCTCAATCAACATATGCAGCCTCCTCTCTAAAATAGACATCCTGAATGCATATGTTTGCAGCACAATCCAGGTATACTATCAATAGTTGAGACTTGGCTCTCCCCCAGTGTAGCCGATGCCACAACCTCAATTCTTGGATGTGGCATATACAGACAGGATCACTTAAGCAAGTGAGGGGGCAGCTGTGCGATATACCTGGGGGATAACATTCAGGGACTAGTACTGCCACTGCCCAGCACTGGGGCACACATGCAAGCTCTCATGGTAAAAGTGCTCCTCAGAGCACATAATAAACCCCTTACTGTCCTTACAGTCTACATCCCACCTGGATAAAAGGCCACTGGTTTGGACTCCCTCAAGGAGTGCCTTGGTAGCCTAAATCTTCACTTGGAAACCATACTGCTGGGGGATTTCAACATCAGTTGGCTCTTCCCTGCTGCAAACCCATACAAGAACGTAGTCTCAGCTGTTCACCTCTCTCATCTAGTTTACACACCCACCAGGATGAACAACAAGACTGGGACATCTACCCTTCTTGACTGGGTACTATCAAACTGCTCTGAACATATTTCCAATACAGCTGTACTCCCCGATGTCTGTAGTGCCCACTCTCCTGTCCTTTTCCAATAGTCTAATCATTACTTTAAACCCCTGCTAGAACTGTTACTAAGAGGGTCCTTAGACGTGGCCATCTCAAGCTGCTAAAAGCAGCACTCCACTACCATGATTGGTCCCTGGTTGACTCCTCCTGCACGGTAGACACTGCTCTCAACCGGTTTATTCAACAATACAACACAATGTGCGATAGACATGCTCCAATCAAAAAGCGAAAGATCAATGGCCACAGTAACCATATGGTTCTCTCCCGAACTCCATGAGTGTATGAAGACAAGGGACCACCTGTGGCATTGTGCCAGAGCATTGGGTAAGCAGGCCAACATCCAGGCTTATAAAGCAGCCAGAAATGACTGCACTAGGGCCGTACGTGCTGCAAAAAAAACAGTACTATAAGGACGCCCTTAACAACTCTTGGAGTGATGGATGAATATTCTGGTCCAACCTGAAAGAAATCACTGAGAAAGATAATAAGACAGTTCCCACAATGCTGAACATTGATGGCAAACCCACACTGGATCCATATACCATAACAAATACCTTTAACTCAGCCTTTTCAGACCTGAGTGGTGTTCTACCCCCCCCCCGATTTCTTCCTCCACACCAACCTAGGGCACAGCACCAGATCAGAGGACCAGCCACCCACTCACCCTCCTTTTCACTTTAGAGCCATCACAATGAGTGAAGCTAGGAAATACTTCCTGAAGGTTCTTGGGAAGTCCAGATGCAGCGGCGACTCCCTCGACCTTAAATTTGTGACATTAACCTTGTATGAGATACTAGCACCTCTAACTCACATCATCAATGCCTCCCTGTGACTGTCACAATTCCTACATAAATGGAAATCCACATTAGTCACACCAATCTTTAAGAGTGGGGATTGTACCTCTGAAGGTAATTATAGACCTATCTCAATCCTCCCGCCGTTATCAACAGTACTTGAAAGAATTGTTGCTGATCAACTGGTGGAGTACTTTGAAAAGTATCAAATTCAATGCCTGCAGCAACATGGCTTCCACAAAGGACATAGCACCACCATTGCATTACTGGAGTACACTGGCTACATTTACAATACACTGGACGAGAGTGCCCTTGTTGGTGCTGCTTTCATTGATTTACCAAAAGCATTCAACACAGTTAATCACATCCTTGTCAAACTACTCGCATCCATTGGCCTCTCATGTGATACCGTTGCCTGGTTCAAGAGTTATCTTTCTAACCGGTCACAGCAAGTGAAGACTGACAACATCCTATCTAAAAGCAGACCTGTGCACTCTGGTGTCCCCCAAAGCTCAATCTTGGGTCCACTATTATTTAGAATATTCCTGAACTGACTCCTGTTCTCCTGTTAGTGTCAAATTCTGCTTTATGCTGATGATGCAGTCCTGTTTATGAGTGACCCTGATCCTAAGCAACTGGAGAGGAAGCTACAAGAACGTTTTTTGGATGCAGAACAATGGTTCGGTAAGCAAAAACTCATCCTGAACTACAAGAAAACTAAACTAATGTTGTTCCCTAGCACCCAGAACAAGCATTGCACATATCCCCTCAACATCACTAATGTGGCTGGTCCCCCCCTGGAACTAGTCCAACACTTTAAATACTTAGGGGTTACATTGGACAGCAACATGTCTTACTCACAGCACATTGATAATACTGCAAAGGCAGTCAACAGGCGCATTGGCATGCTTCATAGACACAAGTAAAGTCTCTCTCCTGAGGCTCTTATTCTGGCCATCCATACTTCAGTGCTCTCACTTATTGACTATGGACTTGTAATCTGTGGCTCAGTAATGAACACAGCCGTCTGCCATACCATAGTAGCATTAAACAAAGCATGCCACTTGGCTACCAGTTCACCAAGGCTAACTCAGACCTGCGATTTGTATGAACAGGCAAACAGGCTTCAGTTCGATGGCAGACTTAGGTACCAAACCTGTCTACTTGCCAAAAAGATTAGGCAAGGCATGGTTCCTGCTGGTGTTCTGAAGCTCCTCTTTTGACTGAGCCCTTGTGCTGAAGAACCTCTCACCCTGCACTCATACCTTTCACCATTCCCTGTCCATTCCTTTAAATATTGGCATATATTGTACATTGCATGCATTGTTGTTTTCTTTCTTTGTTTTGAAGTTCTATAATGTATAGCACTGTATGTCTAGTTCTTGAATTACCTGTTTATCTGTAAAACCAAGTGTTGTCACTGTTTTTACCTGACGTGGAACCTATTATAATGAGCTTGTTCTCAAAAGGTGTTAATCCAAGATCACAATAAATAAATAATGAAAAAAAAAATATATATATATATAAATAAAATTTAATCAAATCAGAGCTGCGCGAGTAAGAGAAGCAGCTCAGCTGTTCTGTGCTGCACACTCCCAAATTTCTCAAATCGTACACATGAAAATGAAGTTACCATGGAAAAACTGACAAATATGTTGGCAGGAGGGCTTCCAGGTAATAACAAGATATGTGGTATTGGGACAATACTAGCAACATTAATGCTTCACTGAGAAGAAAACAAATATAATTTGTCTAAACCTAGACTGTCATGCATAATAGCAGTATGTAAAATATTATGCAATAGGGGTATGAAATCCAGAAACCTGATTGGTCAGCAGGGGTCTTTACCCATGGGTAAATCCCACCATAACCCATGGTTAAAGTTCTAGCTGTCTCGGCTGACTGCAGCACAAAACAAATCACTGCCTTTTTTCTTTTTTAACGTCCACTTAGCTGCCATGTTTGATTAGTAAGACAGATCATAAGAAAAGTAAACCAAGCTCCCAAAGCAACTTCACTTTGAAAAACAAACCCCAAACTCACTCTGTGTAACATAAACAAACTTGTTTTATTGTGAGCAGTTGGAACTTGCACCCACCTCAGCTCTCACTTGCTCTCTGCTCCATTACTGCTCTCTCTCAATTCCATTCCTGCTCTGTCTATCAGCTCCATTCCCACTGTATCTCTCTCACTACTTTGTGTGCAAAACATGAAACCTGCAGGATCATCAGCTGAAATCACAAATGCTCCCAGCCCCACTTGAGCTTTGCATGTGTGGAAACTTTCTCGGGCAGCTGGTAGGACTTCCTGGAACATGGAAGCTGCTCACTGCATGCATCACAGTCCAATAAGGCAGCTGCTTGCACCAAGCTTTGTCTTGCAGGAGGCACTCACAATGCACCACACTGTGTCTCAGAAAAAAAGCTTAAATGACAAGTATGCAGGCGTGTGGGTGTGTGTGTTTGGGGGGAGGTGGCTCCCGTTCTCCCTAACAATGGGGGACTATTTAAGGTACAGAGGAAGGATATTATACTGAAAAACAATACAAAAGCACTTTAAAAAGTAAATATAACCTATTTAATAATTTTTTATGAATCCTTTACTTACAATCCATCACATAATCGCAATGATCCACTCCAGAATGTGGGCCAGGCATGGGAAGATCCCAGCATAGCTCCAAAGAATATTATAGTTGGGATTGCTGTGTTTCTTCTAAGAAAAATTCTTATTCACCAGTTTTCACACAAATCTTGTTTTCATGAAACATACCCTGACATTTCATTCTTAAAAGAGCTTTTTCAAGGGGTTGTTTACATAGTTTGAACTGTTGTAATAGAAAAAATAGTTGAGATTAATTTCAACTTAATACATTTGCACATTACATGAGAATTCATAAGTTTGCTAAAAATTAAAGGAGAAAACCCAGCTTTACTACAAGCACAGCTAGGTAGCATCCTCCCAAGTAGAGGGAGATAAGTGTCTTCTGCAAGGAAAATTATAAAGCACTGAGTGATGATGGTGGCACACTATAGCTACTATATTTAGAATAGTTTTAACACAGCAATGGTTCTTGTTATGTCCGTTTTATTTTTCAGACATTGTATAAACTAATTACAGTAACAACAGGATTTAGTTCTTGGAACTACTATAAGCTATTAAGGTAACAGGGTTTTTTCCTTTAATTTTCAGCAAAATTATGAATTCTCATGTAATATGCAAATGTATTAAGTTGCAATTATTTTCATTATTTTTTCTGTTACAACAGTTCAAACTATGAAAAAATCACCTTGAAAAGGCTCTTTTAAGAGTGAAACATCAGAGTATGTTTAATAAAAACAAGATTCATGTAGAAATTGGAGAATAGGGAGTTTTTTTTTAGAAGAAACACAACAACCCCAACTACAATTTTTTTTGGAGCTATAAGTGCAACTCGGGGAAGCTGGAAAATTAACACAAGAAGCCATTTCCCACAGAGTATATTGCTGGACTAAATCCCTGCAAAACCCACACCCTGTTGTGGATTGTTGCTTAAATGTATGATGGTGCCTGCCCAACAATGCAGCAGTAGTGCTACCATTTACAATGCTGGTGACCTGGATTTGGGAGCAAGACTGGGTTATTAGGCTCTACAGAGGAGGATTGAGTGTCCCATGCACACTGTCCTTTTCCAAGGTGGGAGATTGTCAGACGCTGCTCTTTGAGTGCCACCTGGGTGACCATGGGTGGAGCAGCAAGAAAGTTGCACTTTTAAAGGGGGGAGGATGATGTTGGCTGGTTCTGCATCCCAGAATGCATGCACACGTGTGTGTGTGTGTGTATGTGTACATGCAAACCCTAGCCATCAGCATCCCAATATGAGGGAGGATCAGAAAATAGTGAAAACATCCTGACTTGGTACCAACTTGGCATCTTCCTCCACCAAACTTTGAACTTCTGAGGGATCTGGTGGACCCAGATTGCACTTCCATGGGGTTTAGCCATGGAAGAAAGAGACAAGGAGTAAGTCTGAGGTAAGGTGGGTGATGGGGCTGCATGGGGCAGGTGCTAGACCTGTTGCCACCTGGGGCCCAGGTCATGTTCCATCTGTGCCAACCCCCCTCTACCTGTGCCAATCAGTTCTCTTCCACTGCACATGGTACCACTGCTGAGTGCCACCTCAGCTATCTGACACTGCCGCTGTGTCCTCACCCGGTCCTGATCTTCTGTACTCCCCCCAGCTGTCTCCCTGCCTGGCAGTGGCACAGGGCCCTTAGACTAGCTCCTGGCTGATCTAAACTTAGACCCCTGTTGCGACCATGGTGGGGCTTCTAAAATTCCAAAAAAGGGGATGGTGCAGCCCTGCCATGTTGCAAGCTCCCTCGCAACCTGGTGCAAGGGCACTTCAATCAATCAATCAATCACTTTATTTAACCAGGCATAAACACCATTGAGCAAGCTCATTTTCAAGGTGGTCCTGGGCATGAATACAATACAGTACACTTCATAAGATTACAATTATGGTGGACAATGGTGCAAAAAAAAAAAAAAGGAAAAACATTGTGACGGTGCCGGTCAATATGGGCCTATACATACCGGTCAACATAATTAACATGCAAAGGTACATAATAATAAGCTTTACTGAAATGAGAAGAGACAACAATCCCATATAGTCCTGCTGAGTAAGAGCTCATACCTAAATGATAAAAAATAAGGAGGTATTAAGGAATAGGGTAGAAATTGGGGTGAAAGAGTAGGTAGCCAAAAGGGAGGCCAGAATAGGTAAAAGGTAGAGAATAGGCAGGGTCATCTCGGATTAAGGGAACTAGGCTTGTAGGTCCTAGGTTTCTGTTGTTAGGAATATGGGGTGGATGAGATACTTAGGCATAGGATTTAAGAGTGGCACCCGAGGCTTAGGGGTCATCGGCATCTGAAACAGTTGCATGATTCCTTCAGATAATCTGTTAATAGAGCTTTGAATGTGAAAATGCTTGGAAGTGAGGATAATTTTAATGAGTCTTGCATAGTGTTCCAAAGTGATGGAAGTGAGAAGTTGATTGCTGCTGAGCCAAGGGTAGTTTTCACTCTAGGAATCTGGAAGCAGATTAAGGAGAAGCATCTCAGGCCATAGGAACCTTTAGCCCATTTGAAGATGTTCGAGATGTATGCAGGGAGGTTATCAGATAATGCTCTAAAAAAACAGAGGAGAGCATTCCTTTTTCTTCTAGTTGAGAGTGAGGTCCATCCCAAAACCTGGTATAGATGACAGTGATGTGTACTACGGGGTAGATTTAAGATAAATCTTAAAGCCCTGTGGTAAAGGGTGTCCAGTTTGTTTAGCATCGTTGATGGGCAATGACTGTAAAGGAAGTCAGCGTAGTCCACTTCTTCCACAAGGGTGGCATAGGGCAGCTTTGGCGCACTGCATCCTCATTTCTATGCAACCTGTGTTTGAAAATCAGGATTGCTGCAAACTCTGATGCAAGGTGCTACTTGCATCAAAGCCGTTCGGTGCAGGCACCTTGCACCAAAGTTCATGCTTTGAAAATCAAGCCCCACGTTTGGTTTCCCTATACTTAACATTAGGTATATTTGCTCTTACCTACAGCCTAGATGGTGTAGAATTTTGTAATGAATTTTTCAGTGTTGAAGGGGCCCAAGCCAAGGGTGTGTCTTTAGAAGGTTTTGTGAAAAAATATAATACGGTTCCAGAGTTATAATGACCTTTGAGTTAACGTAAAAATGCAAACGATCAAAAAAAATTATCGTGTGTGCTTATTTTCATGATTTACCTGCTGTGCGAAAAAAATAAATACAGATTTTGACAGCTGCCTATTTAATTTTTACTTTTTAAACTCACAAACATTGAAAATACATAAAAAAGATCTTCTTTAAAAAAACAAACACCTGAACACAGGACCCGTTTATCTAGATTATGCTGTCTGCTTTTTTAAAAACTTGCCAGAAATAGCTTTTCTGGGCACCCCAAAATCCAGGGTGCCCAGCTTAGCAAGAAGAGCCATTCACCTGTGTTCTCATTAGCAAGAGGAGCCGTTCACATGAGTTCTCACTATGAGAACAGTGGGCATTACTTGAGTACTGCAGCTGCAGCTGGAAGTCATGCTGTGGGCTGCAGTGAGAGCAAGAGCCGCTGATCTCCTGTTCTCTTGGTCTGTCTCTCTTTCTTTCTCTGTCTGTCTGCCTATCTATCTGTCTGTGCATCTATCTATCTATCTATCTATCTATCTATCTATCTATCTATCTATCTATCTTCAATAGACCGGGGTGCCACCCCGCTACCACTTCTTTCTCCCCACTCCCTTCCAGGTTGTTCGCTGGCCCTTTCCACTCTTTAAAATATATGAAATATTATTATAAGAGCAGACCAGTGTGCCCACCCCCGGTAGCACTGAACAGGAGCCCAACACTGGGGTGCCCAATCTACAGTGTCAGACATTGCAACATCCCCTGAAGTAAAGAAAACCATTCCTCAATGTTTTTTTAAACCCAGTAAAAAAAAAAATGGTCCCTCGCCGATATAAACCCCCCATACCTCCCACCTACCCCACTTTGACCTCTCACTCAGCACCTACCAGCCAACACCCCCCCACACACACACTCTCACTCACTTAAATGTGTCTCATTGCATAGATCCAGTCTCTGATTGAAGACACGTCTTGCTGCTGGAACCGGTGACTGCAATATGAGAAACTAAGGTAGGTGCGGTTCAGTGTATTTCAATGGGGTTTTGAACTTTGATTCATAGCTTTGCCATTTTTGCATATTGTGCCCTAAATTTTCAACATAGCTTTATTGGGACCCCACCTCATGACCAGTGACAGTGGAAATATGCAGATCTGGAACAAAATGCGTTTCTGTGGTTGCTTGGCAAAATCAGTGTTTGGGCAGGAATTTAAAAAAAATTCACTGACCTTGTTTGTGAGGTGGGGTCATAAGAAGACTATGTTGAAAATTTGGGGTCAAAATATATGAGAATGCAAAGGTATGAACATATGTTGACATTTTTTTACACTCTATATCAGTTATTTTGAATATTTTGACACTACGGGCTCGATTCCGAAAGGTGCTATTGGAGCGATACAAGATGTGTCCCTCCAGGGCTGTGGTGATACCCGGCTGCACCAAGGACACTGCACCATATTCTGCAAAGAAGCAGGGTCCCAGCACCAAAATCCCCAGGATTGCGGCAAGTGTGTCATAGTGCACAACCAGTGGCACAGCAGTGGCACATGCTGTAAGGACCTGGATCCCCTCCCGCTGGCTCAACACAGGATGGGCCAGCATTGGTGGTGATGGTGAAGGGGGAGAACCCATACCAGGAGGGGGGCAGGGGGCAGGAGGGGCACAGAAGGGCATAGGGAGTGTTGTTGTGTCAGCAGGGAAGTAAGGGAGTGCGTCGGCACCTGGCAGGATGCATGTGCCTATGTATAACATATACAGAGGCATATGCACTCCACTGGGTTCCAACGCAATCCCTTACTTCGCCGCTGACACAGCAACCTTCCCTATGCCCCTCTGTGCCCCTCATGCCGACTGACCCCACATGTAGCCCAGCTGCAAGTGTCCCACTCTGATGCACATGGCTTAGACCACCTCCTGGCAGGCCTAAGTGGAGTCCATTGTGACGGCCATGGCAGGGCTTTTGGAAATATGAGTTTTTGGTGCAGTTGCAGCCCCACCGAGCGCAAGCCCCCTTGTGGCCTGGCATACCCACATGCAGGTCACAATGGTGGTGCAGCGCCTCTTTGGTGCAGCGGATTCCCTTACTGGTGCAGATGCTGTACCGGAATAGGGAATGCTGCAAAAAATGACTCAAGGTGCAACTTGCGTCATTGCTGTTTGATGCAAGCACCTTGCATCCGGCGGAACTCCTTCAGAATTGGGCCCCACATTTTTAACGAAGCCATTTTTTCACACCACCTCATGAATGTGACAGCTGTCATTTTTCAAATCTCTCCTGTGGCACAGAATGACATTTCTGTGGTGTGGACTGATGTTTCGACGGGGATTTGAGAATGTTCGCCTACCGGGTTCATGAGGTGGGGGTAATAAGAAGGCTATGCTGAAACTTTTTTTGTGTACAGATATGGTAAAATGCCCAGACTATGAGTGAATTTTGCAGTATTTCAACGTTCACTCATAACTTCATTAATTTTCAATATTTTGACTCCAAACTTTCAACATACCCATTTCTACACACCACCTCATAAACGTCACAGGTGTCTCTTTTTAAATCCTGGATGAGACATGTTTTCACACTTCTGGTGCAAAATGACATTTCAGCCAATATTCTATAAATGCTACCTTGTCATGTTTATAGGTCCAGAAACAAGTGGTTTGATACCTTTTATTGGACCAACATAGATGTAACAAAAGCAGTCATAAAATGACTATCTTGAAAATTTGGGGTCAAAATAAAAAAAAAATGTGTGTATATATATATATATATATATATATATATATATAGATATACATATTATATTAATTGTTAAGACACTTAGTGTAAATTAATTAAGAAACTTTGTGTGTAGTTCCAGTCTTGTCCCCAGTGGGGATGCTTTGTGATCCCATGCTGGTGAGCTGCATATGGGGGTGGGATCAGTGACCCAGCTAGATGGGGTGAGGGTGGGAGTATGCCGCTGTTATGCAGCAACCCCCCCAGCCAGGGAATGCAAGCTGCATGATTGTCCATATGGACCCAGGTACCATCTAGTGGAGACAGCTGTCCTCTTGGCATAGAGCCCTGCACATCTGTACCCATGGGTGGCAGAGGGCCCTGTGCATTGACTGACAGATGGACTCTTTGCCCTGTGCTTCTATATCTACAGGCAAATGCCAAGGGGTAACAGGCTAAAAAGTCTCCTGCAGCATGAAAGCCACTAGATCTTTACCGTGGAAACACTTTCACCAAGGGGTTTGAACTGTTAATGGGATCTAAAACCATTTCTTTGAATAGCCACTAACTCTGAAAAGCATTCTTTTTAGAGGGTCCTGGTAGTTTAACAAATAGAGTAATAATGTTTTCGTGTCCACATTATCTAACTTACTGTTTTTATCCTTTTTTATGTTTGCTTGCACACATGTGCAAGAAACATAGTGCCACCATATGAGTTTTCGTAGGTGTGCCTCCCCCACTCCCAATGCCCTGCTCCCTTTTGCAGGCACGGCTGCACTGCGCCAATGAATGTCCGAGCTGTTTATGAAAGCTGTTTGGATGCAGTGGCGTACAGTTCTGAGGAAAACAGCGCCACAATGAGTGGTGGTAACATGTAAGAAATTTGCATACTGCCATTGGCAGTATGCAAATTGCCTACACGTACGTCAGCACTGCATCTGAACTGTCATAGACAGTTCGCCGTCCCCCCCCCCGAACACTATGTAGCATGCTGGGAGCCCACCCCAGCTTGCTCATGTGCTCCTCTCCACTCCCGCACACTGTATGACTGACGGGGGTGCCCAATCCCCCGTCGGCTCCACTGCCCCCCCAACAGACTTCTAGGTGCCATGCTGGGAGCCCACCCCAGTGTGGCAAAACATCCTAATGGCCTACATGGTGTGCCTAATCTCCCGTTGGCTCCACTGTACCCCCCCCAAAAAAAACAGCAACACAGACTTCTAGATGCCATGTTGGGAGGCCACCCCAGTGTGGCAAAAGTCGGTATGGCTGATGGGATGCCCAATCCCCCGTCGGCTCCACTGCCCCCCCAAAATAACCTTCCAGCTGTCACGCTGGGAGCCCATCCCAGCGTGGCAAAAGTCCAGTTGTCTTCCTATATAAGAAAAAAAAAACTGTAAAAAAAAAAGGTCCCTCATTGACTGTCTTGCCCTCCCCAACCTGAGCCCACCCTCTACATTCACCTCCACACACACCCCGACCCCACACTTACCTCCAGAGCCCAGCGTGACAATCTTCAGTGGACTGGGAACATGTCTGCACTCTTCAAAGCTGACCACGAACTGAAGAAATGCCGGTAAGCTGTATAATGGCATAAATGTTTTTTTTTTAAACGTTGGTGCATACCTCGGTCATTTTGGGGAAATTTTTCACCAAATTTTCAACATGGGGTTTTTGGGGCTCCACCTCATGAACTCAGTCACTGTCATTTTGTTATTTAGTCCCGAAAGGTGATTTCAAAGTCACTGCGTGGAACCACCTTTTGGGACTGAGTAATGAAACGACAGTGTCACAGTTCATGAGGTAGGCCCCACAAAACCCTATATTGAAAATTTGGTGAAAAAAATTCCCACAAATTTTTAATATTTTCACTCCAGATTTTCAACACTGCCATTTTACCACACCTTCTTATGAGCAGTACAGCTGTCATTTTTCACATCTTGCCCAAAATGTGTTTTTGCGCATGTAGCGCACAATAGTGCAGTCGGTGTGTGAAATCAATGTTCAGGACAGAGTAAGAAAATCACAGTGACACTGTTTATGAGCAGAGGTCTTAAAATGACTATGTTGAAAATTTGGTGACAAAAGTCCATAAAATGACTGTGTTACAAGTGTGCATCGCACAGTTTCCACGCACCATCGTAAGTTCAAGAATTTGCACTATTTTTAGTCCAGATTTTCAACACTGGCATTTTTCCACATCTACTTATGAACAGTACAGCTGTTATTTTTCACACTTCCAGTGCAGAAATGCATGGCCGCTGTGGGAAATCAGTGTTCGGGACAGATTAAGAAAATCACAGTGACACTGTTCATGAGCAGAGGTCCCAAAATGCCTGTGTTGACAATCTGCTGTAAAAATTCCCAAACTGATTACATTACGGGTGTGCGTTGTGCAGTTTCTACACACACTCGTGGCTTCACCATTTTTTTTTATATTTTCACTCCAGATGTTCAACATTGCCATTTTTTACACCTCCCCATGAACAGTACAGCTGCCATTTTTCACATCCTGTTCGAAATGTGTTTTTGCACCTGTGGTGCCAAATGGTGTAGTCACTGTGCAAAATCAGCTTTCTGCTAATGAACTGATATTGCCACTGTTCATGAGGTGGGGGGTCACAAAAATCCCATTTTGAAAATTTGGAGTGAAAATACCAACGAACGCCTGGGGCGTTAGGGTTTCCGACCATAATGCCCCACCCTGTAGAGACTGAAAGGCATCAGGGGTGTGACTTGGGATTGTCGCCTGTAATGCTCATGCCATTCCACCCCCACCCACACCCTGCAGCCAGTGACAGGCATTGAGGTGTGCCTTGGACTTTTCTGCCCTAAAGTTCACCCCGTTCTCCTATACTGCACCCATCTCACCATATTTCTTTATGGAATCGGGTGAGTATAAGGCCCAAAGACCCCAAGGCACACCGTGACACTTGTCAGTGTCTGCAGGGTAGGGTGTGGTGAAACGGTGTGGCCATTATGCCTGACGACCCAAAGGCACATCCCAATGCCTGTCAGTCTCTGCTATTATGCATCTCTCTAACTCCTGCACTACCAATGCCAATGCCAGCAAGCAAACTCTCGGCATTGACAAATGCTTGTTTTTACAGTGTGCCTGATATACCAAAAATGTAGTTTTACGAGCATGCTGATTTCCCATGGAACTAATACGTTGATATATTTGATGTATTTGGGTAGATCGCAGCACACAGGACTCTACATTAAACTGTTTTTGTGTTCTCAGCCTTTTTCTTCATACCAGCTTGCTATACATAGTTTATATATTGTCATGATTTCTTTCCATTTATTCTAGTCCCCCTCCCCATTTAAACTTGACTTATTTTGTCCTCCCTTTTTTTCTCCACCTAATGCCCCCCCCCTTTTCCCTACATCCTCCTGCCTAATACTGGCACGTTCACCCTTCACACATTCACTCTTTACACATTCACTCACTCTTCACACATTCACTTATGTTCTTTCAGATGTCTTTGGCTCTTTACTCTTGCCCTCTTTTGCAGTTCTTTAAGAGCAGCAATGTAACTGATTCATCCTTTTCTCTCTTTCCCTTATTAATTTATAAAATTGCTTGATAATTTACGAGAAAAAAGAATACTTTTTTTATTGAATGTGTTTTGTAGTGTTTTTATTGTCTAAAATCATTTGAACATTTTGTAAAATGGATTTGAACTGAGGTTCAAATCCCAATATGCCCCGACACGTCAATCATTTATAATGGTCTAACACAATTGTTCTAGACCATGATGTGGGGGTACTTAAGGAGTAGGATTACACCAGAAGCCTGCCCTCGGATGAAGATTATGGTCAAAGTGCTGGGGCAGCTGCTGTATCAGCTAATTAGTGCTCAAACAGCATGCCTTTTTGCATTGATTTTTGATATCAATAAAGTCTACAGTTCTGCTCACTGAAGTCATGGCTATGAGTTTCTTATCCAGGGAGCACAAATGGCAACAGTTAGTTTAGCAGATACATGAGAGCCAGCTAACTGGGGTTTCTGTAAGACAACAGCTACTAAATAGCTCTAATTCACTATTTTTTTTTCTCTGTTCATCAGGTCTAGCTAGCAGGAGTGTTGTAACATCAAAAACACAAATAATGAATTAAAGCTATTTAGTAGCTGTTGTCTTACAGAAACCCCAGTTAGCTTGCTCTCGGGTATCTGCTAAACTAACTGTTGCCATTTGTGCTCCTTGGATAAGAAGTTACAAGGCTCTGCTGTTGCTAAACTAATTTTAAAGCAATACACATGCTAAATCTAAGGGCATGGCTACATCACTGTTACATGAGATGGGGGCATCCTGGGAGAAAGAAAGCCAATAAAACTATTTGTTATGGAGATCCACAGGGATTGTAAACTACCATATAGCTAGCAGGCAATTTTGGAAAAACTCCAAATAGCAGACAGAGGGAAGAACACACTAGGATTTAACATACATATCAAAACACTCTACATAACATATGTTTTTTGCACATTCTGAGTGTACTACTCCTTTAAGTTGCATTGTGGTGAAAACATATGAATAGCCTGGATCCTTCAAGTTAATTGTGATGCATGCATTAAGTAAGCTATCTGAGTTTTTTATTGTACTGTATTTATTCCCTCTGCAATTAAACTACTGAAAGGTGTCTGGCTATCCTTGATTAGGTAATGACTATGCACTCTAACTAATGCTACCTTTTCCTGTACATTGTTTAATTTTGTAAGTAGTTAAAAATAGGATGGTTAATCGTATGGATGGAGTCTACCTGATCATCGGTATTTTGGACTCAACTGGTCATACTTTCATGGAGGAAACATTGTTACCTAGGAAAGCGTGAACTTAATGTAGGTTATTCACTTCGCTCTGGCACACTGTAATATGCTTAGTGATTGCTAAAGTAGTGTCTAACCAATTACCATTATTTTCTCCTTATTATTGGTAGTTATTAGTATGGCTAATTGTATGCTGTATTTTTTAAGAATAGCATGCTATCTTCTTAATAATATTCAACAAGTTTTAAAAAAAAAGAGAATGGTTAGAAACACATCTAGCCAGTTATAATAACATCAAAGGACAATTTAGAATTGCCTGGTAGTTTTTCTCACTCTTGAAAAGGTGGTATAAAATGAGGCCTAATGACAGAAGAGCCATTATAGATGTTCCTTGGTGTTTCAGATTTTTGTCTTTCTGATGCACTAGAAAACATTTTCAAGGCTGTTTATTGGCGCAAGTACATTCAGATATTTATGTGTAACCACCAGGATTCCTACGGATTCCTTCTTATGTAAGACTGGTTATTCCAGACTGCAAAGAGTTAATTCCTCAGTGCTGGAGTCTGCGAGTCACGGCAGGGGGCCGGGCTTGCTGCAGCAGCATGATCCACACTCTAGTTGTCAGTGACAGTTGATGAGAGGGCACTGACCTGCCAACATCTCACATTCCTTGCTGCAGACCCAGATTTCTCTGCATGAGATCAACATCAGTGATCTAGAAATATGTGGTGGCAGCCTTCCAGAAGGAGTCCCCCTTGGGACACTGCCTGCCCATGGTCATCTCTCCTATGTAACAGGGAATAAAAACCTGATGGCTTTCCTGAGAAGAAAAGACTTAATTGTGAAGCTGTGAAAATTGTTCAGAGGTTTGCATGCTTAGGAAGAATAATTAGGAACTGTTGGGGCTATTTTCCCCTGTAATGTGAACCCCTGTCTCCTTCATCTGCAGACTTTTTGTGAGAGAGAGTACCTTTTTGTGGCAGAGAAAGTACATTGCTTCCTCTGTGAGAGAAAGTATAAGCGTTTGACCTACTGTTTCAAATTCTGCTTCCCCTTCCCCCTCCCAAGGTTTGGGTGGGGCTTCCCATATATTTGGTGTTCATAGCCTCCAGTTTTGGTTCTGTCAGGGAGTTGGTGTGTAGGTATCGACCCTCTACCTCTGAGCCCCAGTGTGTTCCAACTATAAGGACGTATGTGGGGTAGGTGGCACTAAAGGAGGTTGGTTACTCAATTCTCTGTGCTTGTCCCAAATGCAGAAGTATCTGCGGGGGCAAAGCTCTGTGTGGGTATGCTTTAGGAAATGTCTTTTTTGTTTCAGTCATGCCTTTTTTTTAACTAGAAGTTTATTGATTTTTCTCTTTTTCACACAATAAATACCTAGACTCACAGCTCTACCTAAGTGTGACACAATACACAGAACAAGTGGACAGATCTTTACAGCTATTTTCAGTCACTGTAACTTAACATCTAGTATACTGTCAACATGTGCTAAAATAAGAAAAAAAAAAACACCCCAAAACATCCAAAAATGAAACTCCGTCTGGATCAAGTTCAGTCAAGAAATGTGCTGCTCACTGTCTAAGTGGTGTGTCTGGTACCACTGTACTGCTGACTCTATTCTTGTTCTAGGGAACATGACTGAAGTTATCACTGTGGGGCAACTGGGGAGCTCAGCATGTTCATACCTCTGCTACGACATCTAAAACATCCCTGCCTTCCCTTTCTGCCTTGTATTCTTGAAATACTATCCATCGCCCCTTGTACGTCTCCATTTTGTGTCTAAGAAGGGCAGTGATTCATTTTCCCTCCTGAATGGTGGTGCAGATTTTATACCAGTCCCCCATAGTTGGAGGGGTGGCTAAGAGCCAATGATGGGGGATGGCTCTGCAGGTTGCTGTCAGACAAGCACTGAACAAATATCATTTGCTTTTCCCCCTGAGTTCAGGGTAGGCCAGGCCCAAAATCCAGTGCTTGGGGCTACTGGGGGTGGATGCATCAAAGATGCATCTTACTATGGCACCTATGTCTGTCCAATAACCCTCCAAGACCAGGCACGACCAGAATATATGGGTGCAGTTACTTACCCCTCCACAGTTTCTCTGAAAGTGGTCTGAGCTATGTGCAACATAGTGTTTATAACAGCTGTCCTGAAATATCTGATTGCCACCTGCCATCCGAATTCATGCCAGTTCGGGGATGCTGTTGTTTTATAGATTTAATACCAATTCTCCACCCATTATTTTTCTGTGCATTCAACTTACACTTCATTCTGCCATTTAACCTTAATTAGCTCTGTGACATCCCCATCCAGGCTTCAAAAGTGTGAATACAAGGTAAGGCAAGATGAGGCAAAGCAGTTTTATTTCTATGGAGCCCAATCCCTGGGGCTCTGGGTGCCTTACACAAAAACAGGTAAGAAAAACAAATAAAAACATGTATTATACAAACAGCATACATAAATATATACATATTAATAGATATGACACAGCAAAACAAATAAAACTCAGATTATAATCAAGTGTTCTCAAATAATATCAGGGAAAGCCAGTGAAAACAAGTGAGCCTTCAATACAGTGTGGAAAGCAATTTTCTGGATTGGTTCTAATTGTGTAAATGGGACAACAAAGTACCAAGGGAGTTAGCCCACTGCTGCACTGTCTGTGATGTCTGCATTAATGAAAGCTAGAGCCTGACCTGGAGATATCTAAACAGGGCCTGTTTAGCGAGTCAGAATTCTATCCTCTCTTGCTCAAAGGACTTGATGGAGTTCCCTATAAAGAACTGTTCCAACTGTACTAGGCCTTGCCTTTCCCAGAGTCTGAAATCTGCATCTAACTGCACTGGAGCACACTCTATGCATGCCCTTAAAGGGGTGAGGTTACAGATGTCTCTGGGGAGTTTAAATTTGCTACACACTTGTGACCAGATCTGAATGATGTGCTTGGCCCAGGGGGTTTTGTTATTGACCAGGTTGTTGCCTTCCTTTTCTATGAATGGAATGCCTGCCATTCTGACCTGTACCTGGCTGCTCTGCTCTAAAGTTACCCACTGTGGTATGCCCCGTGTTTTTGGAAAGTGTACAAAATATTGTAACTGAGCTGCCCAGTAATACGTTTTTAGGTTGGAGATGCCAAATCCTCCTTTGGACTTTGGATCAGCGAGAATACGTCATTTTATTCTGGACTTCTTGCCATCCCAGACAAATTTTGATAGTGCCTTTTGGAGTTGCTTCCACTCTGTGGATGGCATTTTAATGGGGAGAGTGGTAAACAGAAAGCTGAGTCTAGGTAGAATGTTCATACTTACCGTTTCTGCCCCCCCCCCACACACACACCATAAGAGGCAGTTCTCTCCATCTGGTGCAATCATCCTGGATCTCTTAAGATTCAACAAGTTAAGTAAATTCAGATTTGCACCACATATTTTGGTGCCTTACCTGAGCGAAATGCTGCCTGCCTGAATTTGACCTGAAAACGTGCAATAGTGTTGAAGAAAAATTGCTTGTAAATTCACATTTACCAGGCCACAGTTACTCCCTGGTCTTGTAGATCTGCTCCCGCTCCACCCCTGCGCTCAGCCACTGTATGACGTAAAGCCAGGGAGAGCACGGGGACGAGCTCCATTGTAGTGCTGCACACTTGAGAGGCTAGACAGACTAAATGGCCTGTATCTGCTGGCAATTTTGTATGTTTGCATGTAGTCTATGGGGGGCAACTTTAAGAACATATAGACATAACACTGACCATTTGGTGATTAATCAAGGGCCATATATACATGGCATATAGGCATATTCTGTAAAAATAAAATCAGTCATCAGAGATAAAAACATTATTAAATCTCCATACATACATAGATGGACCAATGAGGAAGGGGCAGTGGTGTGTCATCCTCCTGCGGTATTTGCAGTGAGATTGCGGGATGTGACTGTGACAGGGTTGAGTAAGGCCTTGCCCCATTTGTTATGCAGCAAGAGTTTAAATGCAAGGGTCTGTTCTATCCTCTCCTTTTCTGTCTCTTCTCTGTCTGGTTGTGCAACCAAATGTTCATGTGAGACCTAAGAAATGATCACTCTGACGGTTTCGCAATTCTACACGTCTTGCTATCTCTGCATTTCCTTTCTATTTCTGTCTTTTCTTCCTCCTTGCATATCTGTGGGTATAAAAATATATGTGAATCTTTATGTGGAACTGTCACTGATACTGGGATCCCTTTGTTTTAAACTGTATCTAGTTATACTGTTGGAATGATTACAAAAAGCTATTTGGAACTCAAGGGGTTAATCCAAGATGCAGATTTTAAGCCCTTTGCAGAGTTGTCAACAAGAGGTCAGTTCAGGGACACCATGTACTGTTTGGTGCACCTGCAAGGAACAAAACGGACAAAAAACATTCTGTAAACTGACAAGAACATTCTGTGAGAAGCAGGATGTCAATGAGGCAAAGACTTGTTATAAAAAGAGCAGCAATGGTTTTGCTAGAGAGACAAGGAGAGTGAGATACTGAGAGACTGAAACTTGGAATTAAGAGATACCCTCAGAAGGAGGACTTAATTTTCTTTGTTTGTACTGCCTTTGTAAATAGTTACACTGAATCATTTTTATTTTTTATTTTGCTGTTATTGAGAAAAATAAAACTCTATTTGCGAATTCTGAAACTGCTCCTGGTTTTTCTATGCTTCCTGACCTGTGCCTCGATGACAGTGCCCGCCACCATATTTAGACATGCCAGCTGCACTGGGGCTGTCCCCGGATTTTTACAAGTGATCAGGTAAAAAAGTAATAGATTTATTTTGATAAACAACAGGGGTGATTTTGAAGGTGAAGCCCTGATCTCTGCAGTGGTTGGGGCTTCAGCCCAGCCAATAGCCCTATCCTCCCCTGGCGTCTGCCTCCCTTTTCCCCCTTAACCCTTCTACCGCTTCCTACATCTCCTTACATGTTGACAATGCCTCCTGGCTGCAATCCATTTTCCCCATTTACTGACCTACCGCTAATTTCAATATTGAACCTCTACCTGCCCTTGCTATCTCCTACTCATATGTCTCTCCTGTGTTTCCACTACTGTACTCAGAATGCTAATAATGATGTAACCTATGTATTATAACTTTATTGCTGTACGCTGTACATTAAGTTGTTTTTTCTCCTTAGTCTGTATTGTTATCCCCTCCCAAAATGACGTGGAACCTTTGTAAATGAGCTGCTCTGTGCTCAAAGGTATTTTCTAATCTAAGAATGAAATAAATAAATAAAATAAAAATAAACATAGTTCTCCTTTAAAAACAATTTTTTTTTTTCAAACAAATCACTCCATTAAGGGTCTACTGTGCCTTGTGCCTCTAGATTGCCAATTATTTGTGATTTTTGTTGTGATTTAGTTACTTTAAAGTTGTAGTTTTGTTTTCTGTATCGTGTGTAGTGGCAGTGCTGTTGGGGGGGGGAGAGAAGCTGTATTAGTAGCTAGCTGCAGCAAGCAAAAGGCAGGCTAGGCAGCCTTTTCTGTCTGAGCAGCACTAGTGCTGTTGTAGTTAATGTTTTGTGTGAACTTTTTTTCTGTTTTCTGTGGTTTGTAATTTTAGTTCTGTAGAACAGTTAGGTGTCTTTCACTGAATTATTTTTGTCAGTGTAATTTGACTACAGTATATTGATTTCATTTTTGTTTATTGATTGAAGTTAGTGTTTTTTGTGTACATAGTAATAGAGTTATAATTACTTAAATTATGTCTTGTGTTTGTCCCCCAGTCCCTCAAATCCCTGTTGTGTATTAAAACATAGAAACATAGAGGTTGATGGCAGAAAAGGACCACCAGCTCATCCAGTCCACCCGTTTTCCCTTGCCTAATATAAAACTGCAGACCCTACATGGTCATCAGCCCCTACCCTCCTGCCCCCTGCCCCTACCTATGGTATCTGCAGACCCTGGTCGGGCTCTGGGTTTCCTTCCCTACCAATTTTGATAATACAGTACCCGTGTGCCTATCTCATGCTTTCTTAAATCCAGTAACTGTTTTAGCCCCCACCACTTCCGATGGGAGGCTGTTCCAGCAGCCCACCACCCTTTCCGTGAAGAAGTACTTTCTCCTGTTCCCTTTGATCCTACCCCTCCTCCAACTTCATATTGGGCCCTCTAGTCTTTGGATATCTTTTTCTTTGAAAGATGCTCCCTTTCTGTACCTTGTTTATTCCCTTTTGGTATTTAAATATCTCAATCATATCTCCCCTCTCTCTCTCCTGATCACCAGGGAGTACAGATCTAAATCCCTTAGCCTCTCTTCATTGGACTTCTGATGCAGGCCCTGCACCATTTTGGTTGCCTTCCTTTGTACCCTCTCTATCCTGTCTATATCCTTACAGAGATGAGGCCTCCAGAACTGCACACTGTACTCAAGGTGAGATCTCACCAGTGATTTATATAAAGGCATTATCACCTCCTTTTGCTTACTGGTTATACCCCTCCCTATACAGCCCATCATACGATTTGCCTTTCCTACTGTCTTATCACATTGTTTCATCACCTTTAGTTCATCTGATAGGATGATCCCCAGGTCCCTCTCCTGACCTGTTATGGTGACTCGCCTCCCTGTTCATACTAGGCCCATAGGTTACTATGTCCTACGTGCATGATTCTGCACTTCTTCATGTTGAATCTCAACTGTTAAGTTTTTGACCACTCCTCAAACTTCCCTAGGTCCTGCCTCATGGCCTCCACCCTCATGGAGTGTTCACCCTATTACAGATTTTTGTATCATCTGCAAATAGGCGCACCCTTCCCTTCCAATCCATTTGCAATAACACTAATGTAAATAGTAAAGAGGACTGGACCCAGTACTGACAACTGTGTCACTCTGCCCTCCCCGAGTGAATCTCATTTACTAAACTCCTCTAGCTTCTACTGCCAAGCCAGCTTTCCATTCATTTTGCTATTTTAGGACCCATTCCAATACTGCTTAGTTTGTTCACCACTCCCTTCATGAAACATGAAAAAAGGTGAGCACTCAGGTGTAGGCTGGTAGACTAATTAAAGCACAACAGAACAATGACTTTCAAAAAACCATCCACTGGTTTTTATTATGCAAAATATATTGATGTACATTTGAAGTGCATACAAATCGACAGCTACCAAGTATAATTCAAAGTCCTACCCCTGTCCAACTCACCAGCCACCATTTACCCTTACACTTCACCGTAAGGCTTTCTGAGGGGGCATCCCCTCAGGAATCCTTACGGTGAAGCACAGGGTAAATAGTGACTGGTGAGTTGGACAGGGGGTAGATTTTTGAATTATACTTGGTGGCTGTAGATTTGTTTGCACTTTAAATGTACATCAATATATTTTGCACAATAAAAACAAATGGAAGGCTTCCCAGTTACCAGAGGGACTCAACAGGGATGTCCCCTGTCCCCACTACTTTTTGCACTTTATTTAGAGCCCCTAGCAGCTGCCATAAGGGCTAACCAGTTGGTAGAGGGGAATCCCATTGGGAGGGGGGTGTCAGCATAAAATTTCACTGTTTGCTGATGATATTTTGTTGACTGTGACCACTCAGAGACCTCGATCCCAGTGGTCTGGGAACAGCTTTGGGTGTTTGGGGAGATGGCAGACTATAAACTAAATGAACAAAAAACAAAGGTCCTCCTCTATAATTATATCCCTCCAGGTGCTCTGAAGAGGGTGTTCCACCTTCAAGTGGCACAAACAGGCCATGCGTTACCTCGGGATAAAATTGACCAAGGATCCTGTACACGCTGAATTGCTTAATTTGGAACCCCTTACACAACAATTGATGGAGAACCTCTCTCGAAGGACCCAACTTCCCTTACGTTTTATGGGAAGAGTGGATACTATTAAACAGAATGTCTTCCCTCGTAGCCTGTTTTTTCTTCAGATGCTCCCGATGTCCCTGCGAATTTCTACTTTCAGGCATAGGATCGAGTGATCTCCCGATTCATTTGGAGGGGGAAGCCTCCCCAGGGTGCGATACACCATCTTGCAGCTACCATGAGAGAAAGGAGGCCTTAACCTCCTAGACTTGTGGAAATATGCTATGGCCGCACAGTTGAGAACTTTTCTGTGTTGGGTTAACCCCCTGTATGAATCCCATTGGAAAAATATAGAACTCACATCAGGGGACTTGTTTGAATTCTCTGAATCCATATTTAGTAGCCCTCCAAGGTGCACCCCGCTCTCAAAATACCCACAGCATACTAGAGAACCTTTACGACAGTGGCTCTGGATCTGCCGCAAACACTTAACCCATGTAGATTCCTTATATTTAAGGGCCTTTGTCTAGTCAGATGGACAGAAATTTTGTAAGATGGCAGGGGTATGGGGTCAAATATGTATTCCAACTTGTAGGGGCAAATGTACCCATTTGTCTCACTGCAGTCGATTTATCAACTACATCACAAATACTTCCATGGTTACTTACAGTTAAAATCATACCTACACCAAAAGGAGGCAGTATAGCGCAGTGGTCTAAGGCTCTGAGCTGCAAATTTGGTGACATCCAGCAGATCAGACCTGGGTTTGAATCCCACTTGCATACTGTGTGACCCTGAGCAAGTCACTTAACCTCCTTGTGCTCCCAGGTCGCTCCTGTAAAAAAGCTTTCAGCTTAGTGTGCTATACCTGGTTAAACAACTAAAAAAAAAAAAAAAATTTGAAGAAGCTCTGTCCTTAATAGTGGAAAACCCCTCACATTTGGTTTTATTGCTTCAAACACATGTGAGGGGGGCATCAACGGAACATCTAATTAGCCAGGCATACAAGGTGCTGCGGGAGTGACCGGGAGACACAACCGAATTGGTGCGGACGAGGTGGTCCGAAGAACTACAGGAGGATGTGCCTGTCCTGAGCTGGGTGGCATACGCATTGCCTGCTTTTAAGGTCTGTACCTCACCATACTGAAGAAAATATATATATGGAAGCTTTGGACCAGATTCTTCCGCACCCCTGAGATATTAGCAAAATATTCAGGGGAGGCATTAGATGAGTGTAGGAGGGGATGTGGGGGAAAAAAAGCAGACCAGACTCATGTTTACTTAATTAATTAATTAGTTTGTTTGTTGAATTAGTATTTCAGAAAGACCTTTGAGAGTGAGCTCTTTTACAAAGGTTCCACGTCAGGGTGGACAATAAGACATTACACATATTCAGTGGTTACAGAGGCCTGATCATTAGGCATTAAAGAGCAATTACATGACAATTAGACAAATAGGAGAGAAAAAAACTGAGCAGTTGTAATTGAATACTAAGCTATTTCTAGTCAGTGGCCCTAGGTAGCACACCCCTGGAAACCTCCAAATCCATTGATAGACTATGGCAGAGTAACTGCATAGGGTTTAACGCTATCCCAGATGGCGAGAGGCTGGGTGACAGTGAAACAAGGGGGACTGGGTTTGAAACCAACCACAGAGAGCGAGAGGTGGGGGGATAGTGAAACGGGGGGGGGCTGTGATGGGGGAGCAGCTCCAGAGGGCTTTGTCGAGTATGGTGTGTGTGTGTGTGTGTGGGGAGTTTGGGAGGGGCAGTACCGAGTGCGTTTAAAGAGGACTGATAGCTTACTTAAGCCCTTGGCTAGGCTGGAATGGAGGCAGGGTTCTCTAGGTAGCCCTGCTGGGTGTTACCTTGGGGGCAGGCCTGTCTATCAAGTGGGGCCTGAGAAGCAGGTGCATTTTGAGTTAGACATGAGGTGCTGTTTGAAGCCTACTTTGAATTGAGACAGGCTGTTGTTTGTTTGTAATTTCATCGGGAGTTCATGTATCCAGAGGGGGGCCCGATAGGGGAAAGCACGCTGCCCTAGTGAGGTTCAGCGGAATGGTATGGACAGTGCTCCATTCTTCCTCCGTCTGGTGATGTGTGTTGAGAGAGAAGCCTCGAGCAGGTTTCCTATACAGGGTGCATTTTTTCCGAGGAGTGCCTTCTTTCCCAGGAGGCAAGTTTGGTATTTGATCCTGTCTTTTAGGTTAAGCCAGTTTGTACGCTCATACAGGGTGTAAGTAGGAGTGTAGTGATCTGCACACAGGGTGAGGCGGCATGCCTTATTGAGTGCAATTTGGACCCTTTTGAGCACTGTATCAGTAGCAGCTCCATAGACCACCAGCCCGTAGTCTATCATGGAGAGTATGGAGCTGGAGACTGAGATTCGGAGTACTTCCGGGGTGAGGGATTTCTTATGCTTATAGAGGACCCCGATCTTTGTGTTAACCACTTTGACAAGGGAGTCTACGTGGTGTGTATAAGTGAGAGAGTCATCAATGGTGACCCAAGGTACTTGAACAAGGCACCTGCTCAATCTGCTCACCAGCCTTGTTGGTGATTACGAGAGGAGCATGCTTGTGTTTGTTGTAGGAGCTGGATTGTAGCATGGCCTTGGTTTTCTTGTAATTTAGTAGCAGCTTTTGCCTACTGAACCAGTCCTCGAGTTTATTGAAAGAGTTTTGTAGTTCTGTTTGTAGGGCAACCTGAGAGGTACTGCTGCTCAGCAGCACGGCATTGTCTGCATGCAGAATAAGTTTGGTGTCACAGGCTGTGGGTAGGTCATTTACAAAGAGGTTGAAAATCAGGGGCCCTAGAATTGATCCTTGAAGGACTCCTAGGAGTACATCTCTGGAGCTGGATAACGTCTGCCCGATTTTGACTCTCTGGCTCCTGTGTGTTAGGTAGTCATTGAACCAATTCACGGCGTTTGGTGCCATACCCAATCTTTGGAGCTGGAGTACTAGTAGAGAGTGGTTGACGGTGTCGAAGGCTTTGATGAGGTCAATGAAGTTGGATCCCACCAATTTGCCTTCATCCAGCGCCTTGTGCGCATAGTCAGTGTATTCCAGCAGTGCTGTGGTGGTACTGTGTTTTTGCCTGAAGCCATGTTGATTTGGGCAGAGCAGATTGTACTTATTGAGGTATTCTGTGAGTTGACTTGCTGCGATTTTTTCCAAAGCTTTGGATAGTGGGGAGAGAATAGATATTGGCCTGTAGTTTGACACCAGTGCCTTGTCACCATTCTTATGCACTGGAGTTACCAGGGCTTGCTTCCACACCTCTGGAAATTGAGCTAGGGCCAAGGATTTATTAAATAGCATTGTTATGGGTATAATAAGAATATCAAGGGTGAGAGATAGTAACTTCATGTCTAGCCCATCACTCCCCAATCTGGTTTTGTCTAGGATTTTCCTGACCATCGTTAGGGCCTCCTTCACCATCACCTTTCTTAAAGTAGAAGGCTGGGTGGTTAGTTATGAGCAGGCTGGCACAACCTTGGTCCTCCACAGGCAGAAGGTAGTCTGGAGGCAGCACTGAGGACAGGTCTGTAAAGGCCTGGTTAAAGACATCAGCAATGGCTAGCGGATCTGAGGAGGATGAGTTATTAATGTTGAGCATCTTAGGGTGCTACTTTTGATCTTTACCAAGGATGTTCTTGATGTTGTCCCAAAACCTCTTTCCATCCCCCCATGCATTGTTAAGCTGGGTCTTATGGAAATTGGCTTTTGCGAGCCTGATAAGTTTGGTGCACCGATTTCTAGCCGTTTTGTAGCACTGTAGGTCATGCTTGCTGCCTGAGTTTAAGGCTTTTTCCCAGAGGCAGTCCCTCTCCTTTAGGAGGGAGAGGAGCTTGTCATCAATCCAGCCATTAACCTCCCCTCGAATTTTCCATTTTGTGTGTGGTGCATAGATATCACAGATGGAATTGAAGCCCTCAGTGAAAAAACTAAGGGCCTGGTGTAGCGTAGGTGCCTTGTTTATGGGGGACCAGTTGTAGGCAGACAGGGCCAATTTGAGGAATCCAAGTTTTCCTTTCCGCAGAACCCTGCTCTCAATGAGGTGGGGTGAGCTTTTGGTAAGTTTAGTGGTCCATATAAAAGAGATTGGGGAGTGGTCACTTAGCACGTCTGGGAGAACCCTGAGTTCAGAGAATCGAGTCGGTGAGCTAGCTAAGATCCAGTCAATAAGGGTGCTGGTACCAGCCTTGTAGTTCTGCCTGGTGGGGTGAGTTACGAGTTGCGTGAGATTGTGGGAGGTGGTTAGGTCTCTGGAGGGTGCTACCTCCTTACATAACCAGTTGATATTAAAGTCAAGATGAGTTCTGAGCCCTTTCTGAGTGCGCTAATTTCTTCCAAAACAAGAGGAAGGCCTTCCTTGGCTTTCTTGAGGGGCAGAAAGGTTGTGGCGATGGTAAGGGTCTTGCCTTTTAGGCCAACTTGTATTTTTAACACTAGTAGCTCATAATCCTCCACAACTTTGGAGATGGGGAGGACGGAGCAACTCAGTGAGTTTCTGGCATATAGGAAGCAGCCGCCACCTTTCCTGCCTATTCTATCAAGTCAAAATGCTTGGAATCCTTCGATGACCACCTCACCATCTTTGATCCTACCCAACAGCCAGGTTTCAGTTAGGAAGAGTATGTCAGGGGCATGGATGGTCATCCAAGCCTGGAGCTGGTCGAATTTGGCAGTTAGGCTGCAGATGTTTAGCGATGCTATCTTTAGGCCGTTCACTGTATGGACCCCCCTGCTCCTCAGGGTTGTTGGTCCAGGGTTTAGGTGAACATTGCCAGAGAGTAGCAGTAGCAGAAAGATAACCTTTCTGGCAGATGGGTGTGTTTGTCTTTCCTTCTTGTCTTCTGTCAGCTTGTGCTCAGGTGGGGGAGGTGTCTATATGCCTGTGTTAAATTAGGGGGAAAGCTAACCATTAAGGTTATGGTTTGCAAGGTTGGCTTGGCGATAACTGTGTATGGGAGGTGCGGGAGGATAAAGAGCCTATCATTATTGGAAGTGGTAGTGGCCATGTGTATGCTTTCCTTCCAGCTTGCACCCAGTGAGGATTCAGAGTGGGGAGGTAGGGGTCCGAATTCGTATATGGTACCAGCAATGCCAAAAGAGGTAGTGAGGAGTAGTAGTAGGTGGTTGCTCCCCATGGTAGTTTGTTTGGTGTTGCTGGCCTGCTTAACTGCTAGTTGGTTTATAGTTGAAAGGGTATACAGTTGAATTAGGGTGATTTCCCTAGCAATAGGCCAGGTAGAGCAGTAATTGAAAGGAGTTAGATGGAGTGGCTGGAGAAAAAGTTGAGAGCACATGTGTGATCCTGTGGGTTGGACTGTTTTAAAAAGGGGCAGTGAGAAAGTGGGTCAAGTCAGGTATTGAAGACAGACAGGCCAATAGCATGAAAATGTGCAGCAGTGGAGTGACCAAGCAGCTGCTAGGCTGAGGAAAGGGGTGGAGTAAGGGTCTATTTAATACTGTGAGGAGGTGGGGGAGGGGGTTGGGTGAAAAATTCAGTCCAGAACACAGCACAGAAAGAGATTTCCCTGAGATCAGGAAGTGCCAGGCGTTGGAAAATCAGACAAGGAGCAAAGCTGCCAGTCAGTGCCTGGCTCCTCCACTGGGTGTCCAGTCAAAACAGCGGCATTCAAAACCACGAGTTTCGGAGGTCCGGTGCATACCTGAATCTGTCCGGGGGTCAGTAGGGTGGTCTGTTAGCTGTGGCCTGCTTGGAGAGAGCCAGGGCCACAGGAGCAGCTTGGGAAGCCCGCAGATGGGTTGTCTGTGGAACAAGGAGGGAAACACAGAGGATTAAATACAGCTAGAGTACAATAGCAATGTACATTAGCAATAGCATGATTTGCAGAGGTGTCCTCTTCTGGACACCTATTGGCAGGAGGTAATATAATAAGGGAATTGACAGAAATTTACCAGTGCCTGGATTTATTTCAACCGACATATCCTGACCTTCACGGTGCTGGATGGTGTTCGGCTTGACAGAATCACTTATAGGCAGGTCACGGTATTCTTATTGGCTGCACACAAGACCATTACATGACTATGGTGCACTAAAACAATCCCTACCAAAGACACCTGGTGGGTGTTGTCTAGAGAAATATACGCACTGGATCGATTGGCAGCTAAACTGACTGGTTGAGTAGAAAAATTTTACATCTGGTGGCGTAAATGGGTGATGTATCAATTACATCACTATCCAGACTTTGTTCTATGAAAAAGTTGGACTGGGATTAGCTGTGGATCAGATAGTCAAAAGAGATCAATGCTCCTCACTACTGAACCAGAGGGCCTGAAACTCTGGAGGGGGCAATAAAGCTGACAGAGTCCCCCCTTGAGTTCTCTCCCCATCTGGTGCTATGGGAGTATTAGCTAAGTTGACCTCTCTCGGACAAAGAGCTATCATACACTTAAAACATTTTAACATAATTGGACAGATAAGCAAAAGGAATTTATATACATTTAGAAAGAAATAATAATTTGAACTGTGATTTTATTTTAGATTTTGTTTTTCCCCTTCCCAAGAAGAAGCTTGCTTGGTTATTTACTTGTTTATTTAAGTCTGTTAGATCTTGTAAAGTGCATAAGCATCTACTGAGTACTGAACTGGGAGGAGATAATCAATGAAGCAATATTCTAGTCCTGTTCTCAGAATATAAAAAAGGACTCTAGAGCCCCAGTTGCCTATAGCGTCAGTAAACCTTGTTTGTATAAAAGGTGTAGTCTCCAGAAGCGCTGCATTCTGAACTGTTTTCTCAATTCAACTTCTGGATAACCAATTAATCCCACTGGACAGAATGTGGCTCCAGATATATGAACTTACAACCCACTAAATTTGGACGGTCTACAGACATTCTATATTGCTGTTATCTATATTTTTATTGTATTTGTTTTATGGGGATATTTCATTATATGTCATTAATTGATATTCCTGTATATGTTAATTGCTGGAGAAATTTTTATACTTGATAAAAACCTTAAAATATGTAAAAAAAAAAACTGCGGAAGGTTTTTTGAAAGTCATTGTTCTGTTGTGCTTTAATTAGGCTACCAACCTGCACCCGAGTCCTCATCTTTTATTACGTTTCATGAAGGGAGTAGTATTATTTTGTGAATCCTGACCAGGAAGTGGTAGAGCACCCATGCTTAATTGTAGAGGGCAGGGTTTTTGCTTCTTGGACAATTCGTTAGTTTACCAGCCTTCTGTGTGGGGGTGGTGTGGTGTTAAAAGCCTTGCTGAAGTCCAGATAGGCCACGTCCACCTCCCCTCCCTGGTCCACCACCCTTGTCACTCAGTCAAAAAACTCAATTAGGTTTATCTGCCAGGACCTCCCCTCTGTGAATCCATGTTGCCTGTGGTCCTGGAGACTGCTAGCTGTAAGGTATTCACCAATTCTTACTTTTAGGATTGACTCTGTTACCTTTCCTGCCACTGAGGTCAGGCTGACTGGATTGTAATTACCTGCCTCTTCTCTACTGCCACTCTTGTGGAGAAGTATCACATCCTCCCTCTTCCAGTCATCTGGAACCTCCCCCGGTGTCCAAAGACAGGCTGAACAATGATGCCAATGGTGCAGCCAGCACCTCCCTGAGCTCCCTTAGCACCCTAGGGTGTACTACATCTAGACACAGTGCCTTGTCTACCCTTAACCTGGACAGTTCTTTAAGGACCCTTTCTTCTGTGACTAGACTAGTGTCCGCTTCCCTGCCCTTTAGGCCCTTTTATGCAACACCAGACCCTCACCTTCCCTCTCCTCCATGAAAACTGAACTGAAGTAAGTGTTCAGTAAGTCTGCCTTCATGTGATTCCCCTCTACTGGAACCCTTTTCCCCTACTAGTCTCACTATCCCTGATTTGGACTTCCTTTTCTCACTGATGTATCCAAGGAAGTTTTGTCCCCTTTCATTACTTACTTCACTATCCATTCCTCCATATCCGCCTTCGCCTTCTTAACTATCTTCCCTGCCATCCTCTGTTTCTCCTTGTACTTCATTCTATCCTCCTCCTTCTGTGCACCTTTGTATCTCCTGACAGCTATTTTTTTCCCTCACTGCTCTCGCTACGTCTCTGGAGAACTAAAGTGGCCTCTTTCATTTTTTTTTTACCTTTGCTGACCTGTCTTATGCATTGTTCTGTGGCTCTTTCAATTCCCCCTCTTACTGCAGCCCACTGCTCCTCAACTCGCCCCCAGTTTTTCAATACCTACCAGGGTATCTTTGAGGATTTCCCTCAATTTATTAAAGTCTGCATGTCTTAGTCCATGACCCATGTCTGTGTGTGACTGTTCTCTGTCCCAGTTCTTATTTTGAATTGCACTGTGTGATGGTTGCTGGACCCTAGATTGTTCCTTATTGTGTCATCAGTGACACTGTCTCCATTGGTCAGCACAAGGTCCAGCATCATCCCTCCTTGCATTGGTTCCTGTACAAGTTGTTGGAGGAATACTCCTTGTAAGGAATCCAGTATTTCCCTGCTCCTGGTTTTTGTTGCTGCTGGGAGCCTCCAGTCCACGTCAGGGAGACTGAAGTCCCCCAGCAGCAACAATTCCCCCTTTCACGCCATCCATTGTACTTCTTGCAATAGTTCCCTATCTACATCTTCCCCTTGTGTTGGAGGCCTATAAATCACTCCTGTACATGTAACAGCCCCTGACTGCTTCTCCAGGGTGACCCACATTACCTCCACTTCACCTTGCTCCTCCTGCTCCACTGAAGCCTGTATACTGTCCCTCACATATAAGGCTACACCCTCCCTCAATTCCTACTTGCCTTGTCCCTCCTAAATAGATTAAAGCCCAGAATGGCCATCTGCCAGTCCTGGTTTTTGGTACACCAGGTCTCTGTGATGGCCACCAGATCCAGTTCCTCCCCCGTCATTGTGGCATCTAAGTCCACTAGTTTGTTGCTCAGACTCCTGGCATTTACACACATTGCCCTCTGCTATTTCACCCCCATCTTACTGCTTTCCCTTTCCTTAACTCCTGCCCCCATTTGTGGGGGAGAGCCAGCTAGTTAACTTCCCCTGGTTATGTCCTCCTTTTTCTTCTCTAGTCTCATACTCCTCCCTTCTTAATTTAAATTCATGGCCTTAGCTATGTATTCCTGTAGTTTTTCCTTCAGTACCCTGGACCCTGCCTTATTTAGATGCAGCCTATCTTTCCAATATAACCCTTCATCCTTCCACCTGTCCCCCCATTCCCCAATGAAGGCGAACCTCTCCCTTGAGCACTGTTCCCTGAGCCAACTGTTGAATTCCTCAGTCCTCTTTTGCCTGCCAATACTGGTACTACGGACCTGTAGGACTTCTGAGAAAGCCAGTGAGCTCACGTCCTCCCTGCAGCCCCTTGCTAAATCCCTAAACCTTTGCTGTACCTCGCTCAGCTCATTTCCCACCAAATCATTTGTACCCAACTGAACAATCAGGTGTGGTTTGCCCCCCAGTCTCCTTATTTCTTCCTTTAGCTTTTGCCTTGCCTTCCCTCCCTCTATTCCAGGTGCACAGAAGATCAACCTTCTTTTATCTGGGTCCTACTTCCTAATCCAGTGCACACCCTTTATTATGGAGTCCCTGTAAACCATGACTTTCTCTTTTCTCTCAGTCATGTTTACTGACCCCTACCAGTGTCTGGTGGACCTGCCATCTCCCTCTTCATTCTTACCCTGTCCCCTGTATTGTTCGTGTAAAAAACATATTTGTGATGATGTTGTTGTTTACTGTCTGTGTACATCACTAAAGTCATGTAAAGTGTTGTGTTGTGTTCCTAAATCTACACATATAACAAAATGCCTGTAAAGAGATGCTACAATAAAGTAGGAGTTGCTGGCAGCGGTGATGCTGCCAAGAAGAGCATAGTTTCCGTGGTTCTAAATGGTACCATAACCATGCAGATTCATCAGGGGCCGGTAGTGCTGGTAGTACACGACAAAGAGTAGTTGGTGCAAGTGGGGGCATCAGTGTGGTCAAATTTTTTTTAGCAAAATCTGCGGCGTCAATGCTGGTGGGTGCTGGTGCTGGCAGTGCAGGTGGTGGAGGCAGGGACAGCAAGAGCAGTCCAAGAACCCCCAAAATTTCTTCCTCTGGGAATGTGGTTTAGAATGATGAGATGGTTGATATTCCCAAAACTGGTGTTGATAAGCCTCAGCATGACTCACAGCCTGATGTGGTAGATCTGACTATTTCATCATGCAGGGAATTAGATGCAGCTCAGAAGTAAATACAGAGTGGAGTTAGTGAGGAGGAGGAGGAAGAGGAGGAGGACAGATCTCAGGAGATTACCAGCCTAGGTGGGGATGGGGATGATAATCTGTACCCTCCATGGGAACCTGAGGAAAAGAAAAGTAAGGGGCAGGAAATTACTAAAGCCCCCACCCCCATCTGCCAGCTGTTGGCACTGTTGAGCCAATAATAACAGAGGATGACTCACCTGTTGCAGCAGTGCAGAAATCAAACTTCAAAACTTCCATTTCTAGCCCTTCAATGTCCCAGTCCCTGGTTTATCACCATGTGAAAACAAGGGCTACAAATCCATAGTTTGGGATTTTTACATTCTGGACCTGGCTGATGAAACAGTGGCTATCTGCCAGCTATGCCAAGTGCATGTGAGCCATGGGAAGAAGGGCTGCCATCAAGGCACTGATGGGCAGCACACACACACCTCAAGCCCAAGCACCTGCTACACTGGACTCAGCACCAAAGGGAAGCTGGTGCAGGGGAACCCTCTCCCTTATCAGCATCATTCAACAAGGCATCCCAAAGTGTCATAGATACAGTCCTGGGAGATTCAGAAGTGACTGTGGAGGACTGTTACAGACATGAGAAAGAAGAGTTTTTTTATTTTTTTTTTATTTATTGAAATCTAGGATTACAAATACCTTTGAGCAGGAACTGCTCGTTTACAAAGGTTCCACGTCGAAGGAATGGGGGGTATACATACACACAAAGGTCAACATAATAATACATAGTTACACAATAACAAGAAGTAAGAGACTGAGGCTTAGGAAATTCCAGTAATTCAAAAATGTGCCAAATGTTAGGTAGCATGACATAACCAGCCAAGGGCAATCTTGGAAATAAGCACTGCAGGCGAGAGGGAAGGGGGTATGCAGGCAGGAAGGCCATTGTCAGAGGGTAGAGGGTGAGGGTAAGAGCTCTAAAGGGGAGAGAGAGAGAGAGGAGGGATAAAAGTCAGGAAATGCCCCGGGGAGGAAAGGGAGAGGGGGAAAGGGGTAGGCAGGTAGAAGGAGGCAAGGCGGGGAGAGATAGCTTTCAAGACTGAAGTGGAGGGCAGTGAACGGTGGGCCCCCAATTAGGCGAAGCGGTCACAACGACTAGTTGAAATTAGATGAAGTCGGAGTTGTCTCTTAAAAGGGCCAAGAGCAGCAGCAGTAAGAGTTTCTTTGTTGAGAGTATTGTACCACTGTGGTGCTCTGTGGGCAAAGGTCCTCTGGCCCATGGTAGTCCGGCATCTGGGGACAAGGAAGGTTAGTTGTTGTGAACTTCTAGTTCTCTGGGTGCTGTGGTGGTCAATAAGTAGCTTTTCAATGCCCGGGGGCATGACTCCGAGGAGGACTTTTTTGGCTAAGAGGCAGGTTTGATACTGTATCCGGCTGATGAGAGGTAGCCATCCTGCCCGAGTGTACAGGTCACAAGTGTGTGTAAGTCGATCAGCCCCAGTTAGCAGCCTGCATGCTTTGTTGAGTGCAACTGTAATTCTGCGGAGGGCAGAGGCGGAGGCGGAGCCATAAATTGCTAGCCCGTAATCGATGATGGAGGTGACAGAGCTGTTGATAGCCAACCAGAGAGTGTCAGGAGTCATGCAGTGTTTGTGCCTGTAGAGCAGGCCTATACGGATGTTGGTGGCTTTGGCGACAGAATCTGTGCCGATGATAGGACAGCGAGCTGTCCAATGTGACACCTAGGTATTTAAAATCAGGAACGTGTTCAAGTAAGGTCCCTGTTTGGTTTAGGATGGTGAGGTTACGGGATTTGTACTTGCTCCTGGCGTTGTAGAAGGTCATAACCTTTGTTTTGCTGTAGTTCATGACCAGTTTGTGTGACTTGAACCATTCTTCGATGCGCATGAATTCAAGCTGTAATTGTTTCTCGAGGAGCTCTGCATTTTGGTGGTTGGTGAACATGACTGCGTCATCTAGTGAGCAGTAATTTCTGGTGACAGACACTGGGAATGTCGTTGAGGAAGAGGCTGAAGAGTAGTGGCCCCAGGATGGACCCCTGTGGGACCCTTGAAAGGACTGGCTTTTCTTCCGAGGTAACACCAGCAATCCTAACCCGCTGGACCCTCTCCCCAAGGTAGCTTGAAAACCAGAGCAGTGCTTCATTGGAGAGCCCAATGTTTGATAATTGTTTGAGTAGGAGTGGGTGGTTCACAGTATCAAAGGCTTTCGTAAGGTCGATGAATATTGCCCCAACACAGTTTACTTGATCAAGTGTGGTATGGATGAAGCCTGTGAATTCTAATAGTGCAGTGGTGGCACTGTGCCCTTTTCGGAAACCATGTTGCTCAGGACACTGGATGTCGTATTTTTCCAGGTACTTGACTAATTGGTCTGAGGCGATGCGCTCCAGGGCCTTAGACAATGGAGGGAGGATGAGATAGGTCTGTAGTTGGAGTGCAGTGATTTGTCTCCACTTTTGTGTACCGGTGTGATGGTCACCTGTTTCCAGCGAGATGGGAACTGGGACATCCTTAGTGATAGATTGAGGACCTTTGTCAAGGGTTCAAGGACTTCTTCAAGGACAAGTGCCAACAACTTCAGGTCAAGGGAGTCACCGCTGTAGCCTGCATTGTGAATGGCCTTCTGAATATAGGTTCTGGCTTCATGTACTGGGATCTCCTTGAAGTAGAATTGTGGGACAGAGTGTAGGAGCGGAGTAGTTGCAGAAGTGTTACTACCAGGGGGGGCATCAAAGAAATTAGAAGGGAGGACACTATCCAAGTTGGAGAACGCATTGTTAAAGGTGTTGGTGATGGTGTACAGGTCAGTTGTTGGTGTTCCATTTATGTTTAGCACGGTGGGTGGTGACTTAGGGTCCTTGCCTGTAAGGTCTTTCAAGTTACTCCAAAATTTTTTTCCATCACCCCAGGAGTTGGAGAGAGTTTCCTTGAAGTATTTGATTTTGGCTCTCCTAACTGCCAGCGTGCACTCATTTCTGGCAGCTTTATATTTATGAATATCCCCAGGTTTGGATGTTGCATGGGCACAGTGCCAGAGATTATCCCTATGTTTGAGTAAAGTGATTAGATCGGGGGTTATCCAAGGGTTAGCTCTGCCCCTGACCTTCAGCTTTTTGAGAGGTGCAAAGATATTGCAGGCCGCAGTGAAGTGGCTGATGAAAAGGTCTAAGGCTTGGTTTACATCAATGGCAGAAGTCGATTGGTGTCAGTCCAGGTGGCTTAGTTGTGTCTTTAGTAGCTCAAGGTACCCCTGCTTTAACACTCTGGTGTGGATTATTTTAGGAGGGGGCTTAATGAATTTGTTTGTCCAGGTACATGTGACCGGTGAGTGGTCACTGATCCCATCAGGGAGCACTGAGACTTTTGAGATTTGTTCAGGGTGATTAGTTAGGATCCAGTCCAGAAGTGTTCGCAACCCTGTCCTGTAGTTGCATCTGGTGGGGGTGGTAACAAGCTGGGTGAGGTTCTGTGACATGACAGCATCCTTGTAGTTACTGGCCTCCAGTGATAGCCAATTTATGTTGAAGTCACCTAGTACTATGAGTTCAGAGTTATGGTGTAATCCTGTAGGCTTTCAATATGCTGCTTAAATCCATTGTGCTGATCTTCTGAGTAGGTACACAGAGGCAATGGTGGAGCTCCTTGTTGTGTGCCCTGAGTAGAACTTTAATAGCGAGAACCTGCGAGGGTGGTTTAGGGTTTGAGAACGGGAAGACTTGACCCAGATAGGAATTCCTCAGGTAGATGGCACAGCCCCCACCTTGTTTGGAAACCCTGTCCTTCCTGAATATAGAGTATCCAGGGATGGTGACTGCAGCGTCTGGTATCTTGGGGTTAAGCCATGTTTCAACAACAGAGAGTACATCAGGGCTGTGTTGCTGGACCCAGGTTTGCAAGATGTCAAGTTTGTTAAGGAGGCTGCAGACATTGATTGAGGCTAATGTGAGGGACCCCTCCCTCCTTTTTGTGGCATGGGGTGCTAGGCTGGTAGGCCCCAGATTAAGATGAACATTTCCAGATATCAGAAGTAGCATAAGTAGTATCCTAAGAAGGTACGCTTTAATCATTTTGCAGATTAGTTTTGTTGTAGGGCATCTAGTCTTCTTGGCCTCTGGTCTGCATTTGTCCCGTGATACTGCAGAGCACAATATATAAAGCCATGTTCTCAGAGGTGCCACGTAATTGATGAAAAGTAATCAAATCCACAAGAAATGGTGAAATACCTGTGACCAGAAAACTGTTATTGTAGCTCAAAGACCAAGAATGTGATAAATTCCTGAAGGGGTTAAATTCCTGAAGGTGATGAACACTGGCCTGGGGCATATGCAGGATGTAAAAATCCTTTGTTAGTCTCTTCCCTTTGTTCTCCAAAATGGTTTTGAATAGACCTCAAACACTAGTACACATCTTTTAAGACCAAGTCAGACGGAAATGTGGATTCAATGCAGCACTCCACAACTCAGTGCTTGTATAAGAGATTTACTGACCTTACTTTTGGCTTTGATGGCTTCCAAATAAGTTGATTTATGATGAGAATGCCAATACCTAGTGTTGATGTTTTGCAGTTTCTTAGTCCAGGAAATGTTCATAGATGTTATGTCCAAGAATGGTCTAGTTCCTCCAAGCAGAAACACATGAAAATCCACAAAAACTAAACTACTGACAAGAGACAAACACAAACAGCCAGCCACACAGGCTCTATTCCTCTGGGCATGTTGGTGAGATTGCATAGTAGTGGGCAGAGTAGTGGTGGTGGTTTCAGTAATAGCAGTCAGAGTCAGCAAAGCACATCAACCCTAGTCCTTAAAACTTCAAAAAATGATGTCATTCATTCATTTAGCATCTGTTACCTCCCCCGAGTTCAAACCTACCCCACCAGCCACGCCACCAGTGCGCAGAGCCCAGCTGTTTGGTCTCGCAAGCCCAAAACCCCCAAAAGGTGCAGCCTACATTAAATAGCATGTTTGAGCATCATACCAAATACCCACTCAGTCATGCTGTTGCACATGAATTTAATGCAGCAACTGCTGAAATGCTGGCAATTGATCTATTGTCATTCTCTTTTGTTATCATACTGGGTTATCATACTGGGAGTTGAGTGGGAGAAGGCAGTGAGTCCATGAGTTCCGTTCACCCTCATGAGCGGGTCCAAATAGTCTCCTCATTCATTCAATTACAGTATCAATAACAATATTAAAAGATTAATTATGAGAAAAGAAAAATCATACAAGAAATACTGGTTAAATCTCACACAAGAATGGAAGGATAAATACAGGGAACTGGTAAAACAAAATCTGGTCAGATCCACCAGGGCTGCATAATGAAGTTAGTAAAGTTGTGTGGAATTGTTAAGAAGGTATGGAGAAACAACACAATGATTTGTAAGTAGTAAGATTTGTTTTAGTTTCTGTTCTAAGGAAGGCATACACATTATTAGGAAAATATATGGAGGTGTACACTTAGGCATATGTAAGAGACACCAGACAACTTTCCATAGCTTAGGGATTAGAGTACTAGCACGGAATGCTAAGGGCCTGGGTTCAAGTCCCGGGGGAGTTACACTTTTCTTTTCACATTTCCATCATAACATCCCAGTTAAATAATTAATATAAATAAAATGTCAGTTTACAAAGATAAAAACTTCAGCAGCCATGTAAAATCATATTGTGATGGCATTTGGGGAATCTCACTCCCTATAGGCCTGTGCAAAAAGATTGGTATTAAGACCCCTTTTAAAGGCCTCTACCAAGGGGGTCTCCCTTAGGGCCCTGGGGAGAGAATTAAACAGGACTAGATCTGTGACCCTGAAGGTCCAGTCCCCAAGGTTTTAAGCCTGGTCCTGGGAACAGCCAACAGGCCTTCCTCAGTAGAGTGGAGGGGGCACATGGGCATGTAAGGTTGCAGGAGATCACTTAAGTAACCTGGGCCCAGCCTGTGTAGAACTTTATAACTTAGTAACCCAACTTTGTAGGAGGTACACCGCATAGTCCTGGGGAAACATTACTGGGCCTCAGAAGGCCAGTCAACAACCTAACAGCTGTGTTCTGCACCAGCTGAAGGTGCCACAGCATACCTCCACTGACCCCAAGGTATAGAAGATTGCAGTAATCCAACCATGAGGTCACAAGAGCATGCACCAGTGAGGGCAAGTCATCCAGAGGGATAAGGGATCTAATCCGACTGATGTTCATGAGATGGTAACAGCCATTCCGGACTACTGCCAACACCTGAGCCTCAAATGTCAGTCCCTCATCTAGAATGACTCACAGAATGTGCACTATCACACCCCTATAATAAATTTTTTAAGTGTGGAAATAAATTGCAGAAAAAAAAACCACAATTAGTCATCACTTAGGGCTGAAGCACAAAACCACAGAAGTATGGAAATGCAACTGTGGTGTAAAAAGTCTCCCGAATATTCAGTATTGTGTGGTGTGGTGGTCCTCAGTGTTTGAAATTGCTCTAAGCAGCATTGGCATGACTGTAACTTCATCACCCTTTTTTAAAGCACTGGTGTGTGAGTAAATGTCGCTGTACTGAACAACAGTACTGAAGTCAGAGTAATTTGATATGACTGCCATGATGATACTGAGGCAGTGCAGTACAGTTAGAACACCATGAAGGGAACTGAAGATCACAGGTTCATACCCAGCTACAGCCAAACACTCCCCATGTTACCTTAAACAAGTCACCTAGTCTTGAGGAAATGAGTAGAAGCAGGACCCCAATAAAAACAAGATGTTGCATCTTAGTTGGG
This sequence comes from Neoceratodus forsteri, assembly GCA_016271365.2. Classification (NCBI taxonomy): domain Eukaryota; kingdom Metazoa; phylum Chordata; order Ceratodontiformes; family Ceratodontidae; genus Neoceratodus; species Neoceratodus forsteri. The sequence continues at coordinate 1,424,063,391 of CM028129.1, forward strand.
GTACCCTGGGTAAATAAAACGTAAATATAAAACAATATGATTATGTATCCATTCAGTCTCCCTCCCTTGCAGATCACTATAGCAGATTAAATAGAGGATAATGTATGGTCTTTGGTTAATAACCACACTGTAAACACTTCGAGAGGTTGCCATGATATCATTGTAAACCTTGAGAGCGCACCGAAGGGTTTTCAGATGTCATGTCAACCTCAAGAAGAGTGTTCAGTGTGGTTGTTAACCAAAGACCATACATTATATTTTATAGTGTGTGGGCTACCAAAATCATGTAATCACAGATTGAATTACTTTACTGAATTACTTTACAGAACATTGATTATTGAAAGCAGTCCATTTTGTTAGAACAGTGATATGACATACTCAAAAAGGGTTAACAACACAGTGATGTCACAACAATGGCATAACATAGAGGATAATCTGCTTGATTTCAGTTAATAATAAGGGCTTCCCATGCTCTACAAAGGTATAGCAGACACAAACAATGGCAATTACAATGCAGAAAACTATCTTAAAATATTGCATATGGTATCCCCAAGCTGTCTGTATCCTACACTGGAGTGGAGACTACAGAGAGCCTACTACTGTACTAATCAGAAGATACCAGTATCATCAGCTCTGGACACTTGCACGACACTGCTGTTAATTTATTGGCAGAACCAGGGAATACATTATCAACTGCCAACATGCCTAGAAAGTTTGGGTGCTTAGCTGAGCTTGCTACCGCATCTCATACTGATATCCAAATACTGTAATGAAATGGTCCCTCACCACTTCCGAGATGAATTAATTTACTGCAACTAAGCAGAGATAAAAAGTGTTGCGAGCCTCAAAGTTAAATAACCATGGTGACTGTACAGAAAACTTCGCTTAGCTCCAATACACACAACTTTTACTGATGATTTGCCAAACATCCTCTTAGCAATCAAGTTCGGCTCTCTTTCATCACTGATCTTCCTTAACATTACAGTGATCTACAGGCTTGCCCATCAACAGTGCACGTCCACTAAACCACCACAGTTAACTGGTATCAAATATCCCTGTCACAAGACATATATTGTCATTCTTTAGCAAAACTAGTGGCAGCACATCCCAGTCCAGACACCTGAGGCACATCTCAGAGGGATACAGAACCGAAGAGCGGCTTTTCAACCTTTTAAACTTTCTTTAATCTCGCACTGACAGCATAATTGGAAGAATCCCCGGGAGTGTTCTGTTTACAACACTGCAAGTCAGCTGTTGTCAGAAATACAGCTTCTCCTCTTCCAAACACCTGGACACACACGGCTTACAGTTTTCCTTCGACCCCGGGACCTTAAGTGCAATCCACCTCTGCCCCAGGGGCCAGCAATGACAGTTCAGCTTGTGTCACTTTTTTTTTTTCTTTTAAAAATAATTTTAAATCTGCCGTTTGTGAGACGAAGTGGATGTGTAGCAACAATATCAGCTTACAGTATCTCTTTCCAATATAAGCGGCTGGACCAGTGTCACCGTGTCTGCCATGCTGGATGAGGAGTGATGCCTGCGATCACTAGCATCTCAGGAACAGCAGTTCATAGGTAGGGAGGAGGGGAAGGTGCAGGAAGCCGAGGGAGAGAAGAGGGGGGAAGGGTGGGGAAACAAGGAGGAGGGGTGAGGGTGAGCTGTTGCTGCTGCTGCTAGCATCCTCCATACTCACAACCCACTCAAGCATGGTGAGATATTTTTCTGCTGCCAGATAAAAAACAGAGATAGTAGAAAACTTGCATGCTGCAGAGGTGTTTTCTGATCCTACTGAGGCCCCCAATCTCAGTACTACACTGGGCTCTAATCCTATTTAAGGCCCCCTAGTGTCAGTACTGTACCAGGCTCTTATCCAACCTAAACCTCCTCCTTGATTGCTAAGAGGATGTTTGGCAAATCATCAGTAAAAGTTGTGTGTATTGGAGCTGAGTGAGGAATTGGGGACATGCTGTGCCAGAGTCCATGGGCTGGATTCACAAAACATTGCCTGGGCACAAACCGGGTTTGCACTCGGCAAACTGGGTTTTGCCCAGAGGTTGTATTCACAAAGCCCAGTTTTCACAGGCAAACTATCTGTAAGTGCTGTACAGAAGATTTAAAAGATGCATTACAAGTACGTTCACCATGTCACCAGTTCAACATTCCTGCACTTCAAGATGGAGACAGAGTCAATTTTCTGGTCAGTGGGGTTATGCTGAAGCATTCTGGAGCACAATAACTAACAAATCTGGCAGCAGTGGACAGTAAATTTAAGTGAGGGACTGTCAACTAGAAGGAGTCTGAAGAATGTCAGTTATGTAGGGGATTATAGGAAACCAATAAATCTGAAGAATATGAAGGGTCTAAACCCAGCAAAGATTCAGAAGTAGGTTTGTGAAATTAGTTCAATGATTATTGTACCAGAAGCCAGTGAAGCCATCCCCTGGGTTACCTGCAATGGGCTCCCGGCACCACCAGCTCCAGCATTGCATCTCTTTGCCTCTCGCCCCAGCCCTGGATGAGCACCTGCAGTGGATAGTCAATGCCTGCCGCTGGGTAGTGTGCACTTTACACCCTGTATGACTCCCTATCGCACTGCGTGCATGCCCCACAGCAGCTGCAGCTCAGCTCACACACTGTTTCTGCACAGAGGACAGGACACAGGGGCAGCTAGCTAGGTACTTGACAGTGCAGTGTGGGCAGTGGAACAGCAGTAGCTCAGCAGCTGAGGAGCCCGCCATCACAGAGCAGGGACCCAGCAGCAGTGTGAGTGCCAATGGCAGCACCAGAGGTAGGGAAGTGCAGACAGGTAGTATCTCAGCACAATGAAAAGGAGCTGAGCCACATGAGCCAGTCAGGCAGCATGAGCTGGGTGGGAGAGGGACAGTGCAAGCAAAGACAGAGGCTGCCGTGGGGCCCCAGTGCCAGCCGGGCTCTTACAGTAGCATAGCCTGACTGTATGTAACTTGCAGTTGGCTTCAAAGAGACCCTACACCCAATTTTCTGACAGGCAGGGTCCTGGTGGCTAAGGGGCTTCTAGGATGGGAACAGAGGGGTGGGGGTGGTACACTAAGGCGTGGCTATGGCTGGCTGAGTGTGATGCTCAGGATAAAGGGGATGGTAACAGAGGGGTGGGGGCAGTACAGTGCACAGTGGGTGGTAGCGAGAGGGTTTTGAGAGCTTGGTGGGGAGGAGCTGCACTAAAAGAGCACGGGCACCAGAGAGGGATGAGGTTATGATGGGTGAAGAGAATCCATTTTTTTAAATAAGGAAAAAATGCAGAGTCCTCACTCTGATCATTAAAGGACTGTAGGCTCTGCCCACGCAGCCCTAAAAATGTAAGAAGGCTATAAAAAGAGCTAAAGCTACTGCTGAATTAAAGCTTGCAACCGATAAAAAGGACAGCCGCAAATATTTCTATAATTATGTGGGTAGTTTAAGGAAAACACAAAATCTGATAGCAGTATTAAAGGATGGCGACTTGGAGATAAACAAGGAAGTAGACATAGCCAACACTATGAATGATTATTTCTTGAGTGTGTATCAAAGGCATGAAGATGTTACCCAATGTAATAATGAAACTCCTGTTTTCCCACAAAATTTGCCACAAATAACTGCCCAACAGGTGATTACCAAATTAAAGTAATTGAATAATTATAAACCTGAAGGTCCAGATGGGATCTACCTAGTTTCTCTAAAACATTTGACTGAAGAATTGGCTGAACCTCTAGCCTTTTTGTATAACAAACCCTTACAAACTGGAAGTGTACTGAAGGCATGGAAGGTAGCTCATATTATGCCAATTCATAAATCAGGGGACAAGGGAAGGGCTGAAAATTATAGGCCCATAAGTATTACCTCCATAGTGGGAAAGATCTTGGAGGGTTTTATAAAGGAGTTCCTAGAACAAGATTTATTAAGGTTAGGACATGCTGACATCTTGCAGCATGGCTTTTCATCGGGCAAGTCATGTGTGAGCAACTTGATGTACTTTTTTGAACCTGTTAGTCAAGCCCTGGACCATGGTTTTCCAGTTGACATGATTTACCTTGATTTTTCAAAGGCATTTGATTCAGTTTCACACAATACATTAATGAAAACTTTGCAGGAGCTGAACATAAATATAGCTCTTAAAAAATGGATCATAGAATGGTTAAAAGATAGAAAACAAAGGGTACAACTATGTGGGCACTTCTCAGACTGGGGAACTGTGACAAGTGGTGTACCCCAGGGATCCATACTGGGTCCTTTGCTGTTCAATATTTTGGTATCATCAATGCAGGTAACAAATGGGGTATGGATTTGTAAATATGCAGATGATACCAAAATTGGATCAATAGTGGACAACAGGGACTCAATAATGAACCTTCAGAAGAAGCTTACTTCTCTGGAAAAATGGGCATCAGAACATAAGCTTACATTTAATGACAGCAAATGCAAAGTCATACACTTTGGAACAAAAAACATGCTGGCTCAGTACATGTTAAACAAAAAGCCAATAGCAGCAACAGAGAAGGAAAGGGACTTGGGCGTAATAATATCCAACACATTAAGCTTTGATAGCCAGAATTATGAAGTGGTGAAGAAAGGAAATAAAATTATGGGTAACATCTACAGGATGATAAAAAGTAGGAAAACTGAGGTCCTGCTTCCCCTTTGTAAGTCCCTGGTCCGACCAGTACTTAAATATGGAGCCCCTTTTAGTGCCCCACAGGTGGTTTGTGCGGTGAAAAGATTAGAGCAGGTTCAGAGATGTTTTATGAGATGAGTCAGGAGTGTACAAGATTATTATTATTGTGAAAGACTGCAAACATTGAAATTATAGTCAATGACTTATCACAGGTTGAAAGGAGATCTGTGTTATGTTTTTAAAACCTTGTTTAATGGTGTATTATGGGACTCAGCAGGGCTGCAATGAAAGGACAAGATAGGGATAATGATTAGGTCTCACCCATTGCAGTTACATGGTGAAAGGTATATCATTACCAAAAGGGGTAGATGGTTTAATCAGCGGGTTGTAAATACATGGAATGCTCTCCCCATAGAGGTAGTAACTGCTGATAAATCTTACATCCTTTAAAAAAAAGGCTTGACCGTCACATGGGGGATAAAAAATGGAAATATTGACCATTAAAGAGTGGCAGGACCACACATCGTTCTAGTAGCTAACTGGACCTGAATCTTATACCTACAGTATGCACCTATTTATCTATGTATACTGTCGATTTTTCTCTTAAATATTTCAAAACTACCTCTAGTAACCACATTGAGGGGAAGACAGTTCCACAGTCTACCTGTATGCTGAAGAAAGAAATTATATCTTCCATTTTTTTAACTGTATCGAGTTTAACTTGCAGTTTATGTGCCCTTAGACAGTCAGGTTTAACCTGGATTTTTATGTCCATTTCGTCCATAAATTCCTTTTCCTGCATAATTTTATACATTGCCAACAAGTCTCCCCTGACCCTTCTCTGTTCAAGGCTATATAGCCCTAGATGTTTCAACCTATTTTCATAGCTGTGGCCCTGGAGTGGCCTAATCATCTTAGTGACTCTTCTTTGCACTCTCTCCATCCGGTCTACCTCTCCCTTAAGATGCGGGCTCCACAATGGAGAGCTGTAGTCCAGATGAGAGCTAATATAAGACCTATACAGTGGCATAATACAGTTTTCTGTTCTATTTATAAATCCTCTCTTAATATTCCTGATCATAAAATTATATTTCTGTATCAGGGTTGTGCGGTGAGCCCTAAAGTTTAAGTTGTCCTCTGCTATACCAAAATTCTTCTCCTTGTCGACTTTTTTTAGTAGGGATGTGTCGATATAATAATCTTGCTGTATGTTATATTTTCCAATGTGCATCACAGTACATTTATGAACACTAAATGGCATTCCATTCTCTATTGACCAATCCTCTATCATTTTTAAGTCATTCTGTAAGCTTTTAACACCTTCAGGTGTGTTAACAGGGCCACCCAATTCTACATCATCTGCAAACTTCACCACCCAGTTAATCATCCTGCAATGAAGGTCGCTGATATACAAGGCAAACAAAGCAGGTCCCAAGACAGAGCCCTGGGGGCCTCCACTCAGTACATCACCATATACTGATTGACTTCTCCTCACTCTGACTCTCTGTTTCCTTGTGGTTAGCCAGTTTCCAATCCACTTAGTTATTCTCCCATCTATTCCTATACCATACATTTTTAAATAAGGGAATTATGAGGAACTTTATTGAAAGCTTTCTGGAAGTCTAGGTGGACTACGTCCACTAGTATGTTATCATTAATGCTTTTTGTTCACATTTTTGTGGAAATTTAGCTGGTTAGTCAGACAAGCTCTGCTTTGTCTGAAATCATATTGTTTTATCCTTGTAGCTGATGATGTCTAGATTTTCTTCAAGTTTTATTTTTAGAAAGCTTTCAGCAATCTTACATAGGACCTGGGTCAGGATAATAGGCCTGTAATTTCAGAGTATAGCTCTGTCCCCTTTTTTAAATAACAAAACTACTGTGACCAACCTCCAATCCTGTGGTACCACGCCGGTTGGAAAGGAGGTATTAAACAATACTGCCAACGGTTTGGAGATCTCGTGGCGTACCTCCCTTAGAAATCTTTGATGTAATTGGCCAGGTCCTGCTGATTTGTTTACTTTAAGTTTCTCCAGTAGATTTTCTATTTCCTGATCATTTATTTCTAAGTATACTGTAGATCTGAGTATATTTTTCCTTCTACATTTACACTAATGCCACAGCGTTTGTTGAACACTACACAGAAGTAAGAATTAAAAGCATCTGCCATTTCTATGGGAGTCTTTAATTCTTTTCCCTCATGACTGATAGGACCTATTTAGGAATTGCTCTTATTTTGATTGTTGACGTATGCAAAGAAACTTTTGCCATTGTCCTTCCTATGCACAATATTAAACTCTAGTCTGTTCCTTTCGACCCTTATAATTTTTGTAATACTTTTAATTATTTCTTATATGCCATGATTGTTTCTTCAGTACTAAGTTTTTTCATATTATCACATGCTTTTTTTTGAGCATTGCTTGAGTATCCTGTTGGAGCACCACATTGGTAATTTATCCTTTTTATTGTACCTTTTTTTACAGGGCATAAACTTTTCTTCCACCTGTAATACTTTCTTTTTTATGATTTTCCATATTTCTTCTACATTTTTATCCTGTAGTGAGTATTTCTGGTTCTGGTTAGAGAGCTCTTTTCTGGTTTTTATAAAGTTAGCCTTATTGTAATTTTTTATGTATGTTGAACCCTTTACTGCTACTGCATGAGTTTTTATGATACACTCCATGATACAGTGGTCACAATTAGTGAGGTTTTCTCTTATATTACTATTTTTTTATTGAATCCCCAATATTTGTTATTAATAAATCTGACACGTTATCCCCCCTGGTTGGTTTATAGATATCTGGGTAATTGAAGTCCCCGGTAATAACTACATCACCCAATGCTGACATTTGTTCAAGTTGTATATCAATGTTCCTGTCTATTGCAATGCAATAGTTTGGGGGGTCGATAAAATACACCTATATGTAGTTTTTTGGTGTGTTTCTTGTCCACAGATACCCAAAACGATTCTATGTTTGATTCTGCATTGTTTATAGTATAAGATGTGCTGTGTAAGGAGTTTTTAATATATATTGCCACTCCACTTCCTTTTCATTCTGGTCTGTCTCTTGTGTATGATTTGAAACCATCAATGTTCTTATTCCACGTTACCTCGCTGTCCCACCATGTTTCAGTCACTGTACAAATGTCCACTTCTTTGATAAGTAATACCTCAAGCTCAGATTTTTATCAATGCTTAAGCTTCTCACATTTAATGACCACAGTTTTATGTCCTCAATGGTTCTTCTAGAATGTTTCATTTCATGTTTATTTGGTTGTTTAATATTCCCGTCATGCGACCTTCCCCTTCTCCCCTTGTTTGTCAATTTAAACATTTGTCCACAACTTGTTTAAAGGTAACTCCTGATTTTCTACTTCCCATTTTGTTTAGATGTAAACCATCAATACCATAGTAACCAGGATTGTTATCAAATCTCTCCCTGTGTGTAATACATCCTATTCCCTCTTGTAAGGTCCAGAGTCTTAACCAGTTACAGTATTTATCACTTTGATTTTGTTTTCATTGAAGATACTTTCACGCAGTACAGGGAGAATTTCTGAGAAATAGAGTGTACAATTTAGTTCCTGTGCTTCTCGTTGAATGTTTTTAAACTCTCTTTTTATTTTTGATATACCTTAGCCCTTAATGTTATTGGTTCCTAAATGTAATATTACAGCAGATGAATGATTAGTCTCCTTGATTATTTTTTGATAACATTTTCTGTACATCTTTCATCTTAGCATCAGATAAATAACTAGTGGTAATGTTTTCTTTATTACCCTGGGATGTATACCCATCTGTATATTTCGAGATTGAGTCCCCTAGGAAATAAACTTGCTTTATGGTATGGGTTTCCTCCATTTCACCACCCCATTCCATGTGAGTTTTTGAGGCCTCGACTATTCTTAATTGCTCACTGTTGTCATTAGTTTTATTCTTGGTAATGTCATTATTTCCTTGGGTCAGTTTGTGGGGGAACATAGTGTTCTGTAGGTTGATGGTGAGTGCCTGTCTAATATAGTAAATTCTGTCTCGAACCTATTTCTCCACCTGTGCAATTCCAGAACTTTATAGGACCGTCACACACAGTAGTACATGCCCTATGGCACTTAGCATTACCATACATACACCTTAGCATGGATATGTGGACCAGTGGCCAAACAGCTGGCAGCTCTTATCTATGTATTACAGCCCATTGGATGCAGGTACCTAGGGTAGTATTTGATGATGGGATGGGAAAAAACTGTTAGGGTTACCACCTTTTAAGAAGCTCAAAGTGGGACATTTCTTACTAAAACATGATTTTTCGCAGGACAGTATGTAACCTCGACTAGTGCAACAGACTTGTTTTCTCTATATAATCAGAATTAAGGCTAAGTATTGTAGTTTTTTGGTTGCTTCTATGGTTTCATATCATTTTAATGTATTTTAGTTAAGGTACTATAGTTTTCTACAAAATTTAGAGGAAAGTTAGAAAATATTTTTTCTACTAAAAAGTCAGGACATGTAGTATTTTTCATGTTTTTTCGGAGGACACAGCTGCCCAAATCAGGACTGTCCTGCGAAACGCAGGACAGGTGGTAACCCTAAAAACTGTATGAAACCCCACTGTGCTGGTAGTAATATTCTGGGTATTTGCCTGCATGCCACACTGACAATGAGAAGTTTAACAGGCTCACACACTAGCCAATAAATGTTAGAAGTGCTGCTGACTGAAATTGATGAGAGGCTGCACCTATGTTCCCTGAAACCGGGTTTCATGGTAAGCGATAATGTCTCGAATGTGGTGGAATGCATCAGTGATGGTGGGTTTCTCTGGGTTCCCTGAATGACACATTGTCTTAAACTAGCACTGCAGGAGTTTCTGTCATATCTTGAAATCAAGCCAATGTTGACTATGGCTCACCGCATCTGTGCTCACTTTGTTCGTTCTGGAAAGGACTGTGACCATCTTAGCAGCTGCAGAGCCAGAACAAGCTGCCTCAGCACAATCTGAAGCTGGAAGTTGTCATGAGACAGAACCCAACACTGTACATGATCAAGTACTTGTACGAGCAGTACAAAGCCAACTGGGAATACCTGTTGCTGCACACAAGCCATGGCAGGTCTGGAGCATCAGTGTCTCTCACAACAGAGCAATGGTTGATAACTAATGGATGGCCTGATCATGATTTTAAGGCCAATTGAACATGCTGCACAGGCAGTGAGTAGAAACACTGCCTCTATCAGTCAGGCCATCCCAATTCTATGGGTGCTGAGGCAGACCTTGCTAAATGTACAGCAGATGCTAGAGACAGGTGGAGCTAGGCAACGCTGTGCAATAATGGAACACATGCTGCATATATTAGACTGCAATACCAATATTTCCAGCGTTCAGCAGTCTCCCAATTTTGGAATTCCACATGCTGGACCCACAATATAAAATGGGCCCATCATCAATACTTGATGATGGACATGATCAGGTGGAAAATCTAACTGATCAGTTAGTAAGAAGGGTTCATGGGGCACAGATATCATGGTCAATGTTATCTAAGGCACAGCATGACAGTAATGGCAGACCCGGTGTTGCTACCACCTCAGTTAAACAGGCTGACAAAACAGGGCTGTTCACAGGAAAAATGACAATAAATCCACTTTGGAATGCTTTGTTCCAGGTGGGAATTGCAGACATGGAAGAAAAGGAGAAGCAGGCTGATGAGTTGGCAGGATTGCATGCAGTGCAGAGCATGATGGATGCATATTTGGTAAACACCAGGCACTTAAACATATTGGAAGAACTGCTCCTGTACTGGAGTAGCAAAGTGACTGAGTGTCCAGCACTGACCTCCATAACAGTGAAATATCTGAGCTGTCCACACTCTAGAGTCAGCATGGAGAGGGTATTCAGTTCGATGGGGGCCACTGTGTGAGACAGGCATATGAAACTAACTCCTAGGAATATTGACATGTTAACATTTATTAAAATGAATGAAGGGCATATTCTGCTTAAGACAAGTACATCTGTGTCCATACCACAGGATGGTGGCAGTGAGGAAGAGGACGCAGAACAGCATGGTGGATGAATCACTTATGGAGAAAGAATTCCCAAGTGGGGACAACTCCAGTCTCAAAGAATGCAAGGGCTGCTTCTTTGATGATGATAACGGTAGCAGTGTATAAACCAAAAAAGAGTTTTACATCCCTCCTTTCCTTATTATAAGTTTAATTCTTTCCTTTATGACAGAATTTTTTCCCTGTCAATATTTTCCCCAAGTTGTCCCACACTTCTATAAATTCATAAAAATCCATCTGATTAACACCATTATCACCAGCTGCTCTCTCGTATGTAATGCCTTGCCTACAGACACAGTATAAAATGTTTGATGACTGCATCAGTCAACCAGCATACCACACATTCTTCCAGCCACCACACTGGTCATCCTGCCAGCAATCCCAGCAGCCAGCCTGTTAACCATCCCACCAGCAATCCTACCAGGCAGCCTGTTAGCTATCCCACCATCCAGCCTGCTAGCCATTCCACCAGCAATTCCACCAGCCAGCCTGTTAGTCATCCTGTCAGCAATCTCACCAGCCAGCCTCTCAGCCATCCCACCAGCCAGCCCACCACCAGCTGGCAAGCTGAAGCCAGACCTCAAGCTTAGCCTCCAGCCACACAGCAAGCCCATCAGGATGGCAGCATCAGAAGTACAGCAAAGGCCAAGGCTGTCTGTAATGGTAAGTTACTTTCATTGTTTTTCATAGTTCTGATCCTTGTAGTTGGCTCCGGTGAGTCTCCACAGGAGGAGTGGCCTCTACCTTGCTTTCAAGACATTGACATGTGTTTTCTCTTTATTTCCTTTTGTCTCCCTCTCACTGTAGACAGCACACAGAAGCCACAGACTAAGTAATGACATATCTTCATGCACCACCACTTGCTGTGGCACTGTTGTGCCAGTACACAGCATGGTCATCACTAATTCGATGGTAAGTATCTGACATTATTTTTTTTCTGCTTTTAACTTCTAATGTTATCTTTTTTTTTTCCACAGGTAAACAGTGACACAGTGGCCATGCTAAGTCAGGCTAAATAATGGGCTGGGTTCTCAAAAGACTTTGAAGGTGAAAAACAAATGCGTAAGTCTCCCAAAAATGGTGCAGGTGCAGAAACAAAAAGCCAGTTTCTCAAAACATCTGCAGCTGCAGGAAAAATATTCTGTGGATTGAGGAAAAAATGCAGCAGCGGAGAAAAAAAAGCCATTGAAATTCTGTATCATCCCCTTAATAGCTATCCCCTGCTGCACCTTAGCTGTGGAAAAAATGTTGCGCATCTGCTGCACCAAAGAGAGAGAGAGGTGTAACTCGCTTCCTGAGCAGAAGGCAGTGTACTATCAATTGAGAACCAGTTATAGTGGGGGTTGACATACCATGCAATACCTACCAGGGGCCTTATAGTAGTGTCAGATGTCAGACCACTGATAGCACACAATACTGTTAAAATGCAACAGACCACACCCACATGACACGGCCCACTGCAGCCTATATAGGAGCTCCACAGGCAGTAGAGGCAGAGGCAGAAACAGGCAGAAGTGGGGGCAACAGAAGAGGGCAAATGAAAAAGATCAGAATGACACAACCCACATCTACAAAATGCCACTGGGTGCATGGGCCTACTATATGTAAAGTACAAGGTTCAGCCATTACAGTGTGACTGGGGTACACTGGTTGATGGTGTGGTTGTACCTGCCTATATTGTTGCGGCCACATATGTGCTGGTCTGTCTGTGCTGTTGTGCGAGGTCAGGCAGGGCATGCTGCTGCTGTGGTACAAGCTCCTGCTCATACAGGTGGTGCTGCTGCTGTGGTTCCAGTGGTGGGACTGGCTGCTGGCCTCCTTGAGTGTCCTGGTTTTACTGCATGTTTTGCAGAACATTCAGTGGCTCCTGCTCCAGTTTATTTGGTTCATCTGTTGCCCTTTCTGCTGAGCCTTTTTATTATTTCCACAGCTGTGGATTTGCACTTGCACAAAATTCACACATGCAGCATTGTGTAACTTACCTTTTTTTGCAATTTTCCACACATGCAGAGTTTTCAACTGAAAATATCCCACCCATACGATTCCATTGTCTGCTGGCCTTTTTTTCCACAGGTACTCAATTTTCTTCTCTCTGAGAATCTAGCCCAGTGTCTGTCTCTTTCTTTCTTTCTTTCATTCTTTCTTTCTTTCTTTCTTTCTTCACAGGGGACAGGTGCAGATTCAGAATGAATGACATGAGACAATGCACCTTCTGTGCAGTCATAGCGGTAACAAACTTAAGCAAACTTGATTTTGTTTTCTTCACAGGTGACAGCTTCAGATTCAGAATGAGTGAAATAAAACAAGGGACCTTTTATGCAGTCACAACGGTGACAAACTCAGGCTAACTGATTTTGTTTTCTTCACAGGTGACAGCTTCAGATTCAGAATGAGTGACATGAAACAATGGAACTATCATACAGTCACAACGGTGACAAACTCGGGCTAACTGTTTTTTTTGTCTTCACAGGTGACAGCTTCAGATTCAGAAGGAGTGACATGAGACAATGGATCTTTTGTAGAGCCACAGTGGTGGTAAACTCAGGCTAACTAGTCTTTTTGTCTTCACAGGTTACACACAAAAGAAGAGTTGGAGACAGGGGACAACATATATACTGTCCATGAGGTTAATCACCCAAGGTGGCCACATTAGTAAGGTCTACATAATTTTCCCTTGTCTTCACAGGTCTCCACCTCCTCTCATGGGGTGGTAATGTAGGTTCTCATCCAGGAAGCAAGACTTTTCAACCTCCACCTCTTGTGTCTGGGGAATCTTCGTTCCATGTCAAGGCCAGGCCATCACCTACATGACGGTAGGCATCCTTTTATAAATTTATTTTCTCTTCTAATTTTTTAATTTTGTTCTTCTTTCACAGGTGTATTATAACCAGTAGAGAGTGTACTACAGTGTCTAAATAATTTGTATTTTATGTTCACATCAGGTCTGATTAATACACCATGCCAGCAGGATGAATACCTTGTCCAGCAAGCAAACCATTGCCATTTGGTAATTTCCACTAGCTCATTGATGTGGTCAGCCTTGTCAAGTAATGCTGCTCAGATCTTGTCATCCTCCAGCACTGTACGTTGTGTACACTCAGCATGTCTTCTGCTGTGCTTCATCAAGCTAAACAGTCCATCAGCTGCCTCTGCTGCCTCATTGTGCAATTTGCAATTGCCATGCATATGGGAAATACCTAAAGTGAGAGAAATAGGAGAAGACAACAGTTCTTATGATTCCTGACATATGACTGCAGTCCTATGATTTTAGAAAAAAACAAATATAAGAAAAATACTTACCTTCCCATGGTATGACAGAGTCTGAAATTATATAACCATGGGCAACACCCATGCAGCAGCAGCACTGAATCACCATAGTGATAAATACCTGTAAAGAGAGAAACAGTGACAAAAGATATTTAGAAATACGATGGTTTCAAATGCCCCCTCACACCCACAAAACTCCCAAAAAGAAAAAAAAAATACCTTTGCTGGTATGACAGTACAGATGCACCACCATCATTATCAGCAGCAAAGTATTTAAGATTTCTGGGAGCACATCTTATTTCTGGGTGTCATGAGGATTTTCCAAGACAAGACAATTCACTTTGATATTTCCCAGGCACTAATGGGCATCTTCTTGACAATTGTTGGCAGGTGCATGGCACAGGAACAGCCCGTCATTTGTGGGATGGGCATCAAAGACATTCACAGCAGTGTTGCATTTAGCATCATGGATTACAGTACTTAAAAATAAAGATTAGCCATTAAAGTACTGCTGAGTGACTAAAGTGAAGGAAACACAAAAAGATTAAGAAATAGCTAATCACAGCGAAGCCTATGAAATATGTGTTTGTTTCCTGGATCAGCACAGCAGAGGCTTCTCTGTCCGACTACAATGAGAGACTGAAATCAACTCAGGCAGCCACTGTACAGAAAATGTACCATCTGACCTGCAGAGGCTCTTCCGTGAGACCAAAAGCCTTATTTTGGCTAGCAGCCTTTCCTATTTTTTATGGCACTACAGGCGGGTTTGGTTACTGGAATTCACCAGTATAATATGAGTTGATAAATGTACAATTAACACAAACTGCATTACAACAACAGTGTTTGGGCCACTTACACAATATGAACTATTGTGTGGCAGCATGATGTAGCAGCCTGCCCAATTTTTTACAATACTCGAGAACTGAAGACTTCCGGTGACTTCATCTAGAAGGATGCCACAGTAAACACTGGGCTCTGACAACCCCCATCGAAAAAGCCAGCTAAACTAGCTTCAGGGAGCTTTAGATTCAGGGAGCTCGACAGGGTCTGTCATGACATAGGATGCACAGTTTCCTTCTCAGAAATCCTGCCAGTGCCAAGGGCTAGTGGGGAACACAAAAGGAAAATTAGGGAGATAAACCAGTGGCTCAGGGAGTGGTGTGAGGCCAGAAGGTATGGGTTGATGGGGGATTGGGGGGAGACCTGGGAGGATAAGGAGCTGTATGCTAGAGATAGACTACATCTCAATTTGGAGGGGAGGGGAATCCTTAAGTTGAAAATAGAGGAGTTCATTGGTGAAAAGTGGGGTTTAAACTTGTGAAGGGGTTGGGATGGGAGAAAAGGCTGTCAAGGGGGTGCCGATAAAGGAGGGACTCTGTCTCCCCCCCCTGGGGACCAGGAGGATTGCAGGAAAAGGCCAACTGGCAAAGTGCAGACCAGGAGAAAACAGAATCCCCATGGGAACACAAGCAGGGGAAATGGAACTATAGGGAAAGGGTGGAAGGTAGTCCTGCTAAATGCCAGGAGCTTGGGCAATAAAATGCCTGAGCTCCAGGCGATGTTAACTGAGGGAGAGGGATGTGGCAGCGGTCACTGAGACTTGGGCCACTGCAAGACATGACTGGGACCTGAACCTGGAGGGTTACACTATGTTCAGGAAGGACAGGGGGGAGGGAAGGGGAGGAGGGGTAGCAATGATAGTCAGAAACTGCATTGGCATAGGGGGAGTAGAGGAGGTGGAGGGAACCGTGGAGGCGATTTGGGTCACCTTGATAACAAGGGGGGGCAAGAGAGTAAAAGTAGGAGTGGTGTATAGACCCCCTGCCCTGGCGGAGGAGCTGGAGGACAGTCTGGTGGCAGATGTTAGAGATACTGCAGACTGGGCAGAGGAAAGTGGTGGTGTTGGGGACTTAAACATGCCAGGAACAGACTGGGAGACTATGACATCCTCTGTGACCAGGGAACAGAGGTTGTTGGATGTCTTTCAAGACCGTTCCTAACTCAGCAGGTGAGGGAACCGACCAGGAGAGCACGGTACTGGATGGGTCCTGGCAGACAGTGACCAGATTGGGGAGCCTGGAGGTAGGGACCCATTGGCGGGGTAATACCATGCCACGGTCTGGTTCTGCCTGGACCTAGGAGGGGTAGAAGGCTGCACAAAGGCGGAGTAACCGACTTCAGGGGGCAGATTTTAAGAAATGGAAGGATCCTTAAGGAGCATTTGGATGGGATTGGGTCAGACATGGACGCTGATAGTAGGTGGAAATCATCAAGAGAGAGGTGCAGGATGCTACCAGCACCTGTGCAAGAGTAAGACAAAATGCGTGGGGCCCAAAAACCCTGTTGGTGGACCAGGGAGGTCCAGGAGGTGGTGCGGGGAAGAAAGCAGCCTATAAGAAATTCAAGTGCTCAAGGGTGAAAGGGATCGGGGGAGTATGAGCTGATGGCTAGAAGGGCCACTAGAGTGGTGAGGGCGGCTAAGGCAAGGAAGGAGCAGAACCTGGCCAGGAAATTAGGAGAGGAAAAAGGGTTCTTTAGATACATTGGGGAAAGACGAAGGTGAAGGGCAGATTAGCAGGATTAAATCAGGGAGAGATGGGCACAAGACTCGGGGAGCAGGCTGAGGTACTAAATGAGTACTACCTCAGTTTTCACCAGGAAAATGGGGATGCTGCATCATACATGGGAGAGACAGAGATAATGAGGAGCGGGGACCCTTACCGATTGGCAGGTCTGGGGAGAGGTGGGGGCATCACTGGCAGGTGGGGGGAAGGCTAAGCAGGGAGAAGAGGTACCAGAAGTGGAAATCACAGCAGAGAGAGTGAGGGAAGCCCTCAGCTCCCTTAAGACGGAGAAAGCACCGGGGCCAGATAAATTACATCCTAGAGTGCTGAAGGAACTTGCAGATGTCCTGGCGAAACCCCTGGCAGAGCTTTTCACCATCTCTCTGAGGACAGGGTGGGTGCCCCAAGACTGGAAGGTGGCACATGTAGTGCCTATCCACAAGGGGGATCAAGGAGCTGGCGAGGAACTACAGGCCTCTCAGCCTGACATCAGTGGTGGGCAAGGTGATGGAGGGCATTGTCAAGGAGAGGCTAGGGGGACCTGGATAAGTCAGGGTGCCTGGACGATAGACAGCATGGATTCATCCTGGAAATCGTGTCAGACAAACCTGGTGGAGTTCTATGACTGGGTGACAAGTGCCTTGGACCTGGGTAGACCAGTGGATGTCCTCTTCTAGACTTCAGCAAGGCATTTGACTCTGTTCCTCACGTGGGCCTGTTGGATAAGCTAGGAGAAATGGGGAAACCAGATGATCAGATGGATAGGCAATTGGCTCCAGGACCGGACCCAGAGGGTCGTAGTTGGTGGGATAGTCTCATCCCCAAGGAGGGTCATTAGTGGGGTCCCACAGGGATCAGTCCTTGGGCCCCTTCTGTTCAACGCCTCGTATCTGACGCATGGACAGGAATCAGGAGTGAGATGAGTCAGAAACTGGGGCGGTGGTGGATGGGGGGGAGGGAGGGTGGCCCTGCAGGGACCTGGAGGCTCTGGAAAGATGGTCTAGAAAGTGGAAGCTGAGGTTCAATGCAGGAAATGCAAGGTACTCCACCTGGGGCCAGAAACCCAGGCCAAGTGTACACCCTGGGGAGATACTACAAGTCTCAATGGCTGAGAGGGACCTGGGGTGGTGGTGGATGTCAAGATGAACAACTCTGAGACTTGTAGGAGGGCAGCAGCCAAGGCCAACAGGATGCTGGGATGCATCGCTAGGGGATCACCTCCAGAAGGAGGAAGTGATACTCCTCTGTATAACTGCTTGGTGAGGCCGCACCTGGAGTACTGTGCAGTTTTGGAGGCCACACTTAAAGAGGGACATTAACCTCCTGGAGAGGGTCCAGAGGAGGCAACCAAAATGATTTGGGGCTTGGGGACAGGACCTATGAGGAGAGGCTCGAAGAGCTAAATATGTACATTGGAAGAGAGAGGGACGGGGGACATGATGGGGTCTTCAGGTACATGAAGAGGGTAAATAGGGAGGAACAGTCAGGGTGCTTGAAGGAAGGAGGAAGGGGCCACTAGAGGGCATGGGTGGAAGCTGGAGGGGAAGATTCAGGGAGAAAGGAGGAGGTGCTACTTCACTGAGAGGTGGTGGAGCCATGGAATGCACTACCTAGGGGCTGGTGGAGGCAGAGACAGTGGAGGGGTTCAAGAGGGTGGGACAGGTACAGGGAAGGGTTCAGGAAGCAAAATCCAATGCAGCAAGAATATCCGGAACTGGGAAGGGAGAAGCCAGAGAAGGCGAGGGGGACAGCAAGGTCAGCACCCAGGGTGGGGGCTGACCAAACGAGCAGACACGAAAGACCGTTAGGCCTATTCTGCTGGCATTTTAGTATGTTAGTATGTTAGTAACTAGAGAATTTAAAACAAATACGAAAGGAAAAACAGCAGAGAGGAGGCATAACAACTAATGGGAGGCAGAAAAAAGAAAACAAAAAATCCATCTGCGTCAGATGAGCCCCAGTTGTCGAATGGAGAATCCCAGGCTTCAAATGCACATCAAGATATGGAGGCAAATACAGTGGATCAGCCCTCTAACAGCACAATCAATGAATTTAAAGCTTTTCACACAGAAGTTCATTCATTCCAAACAGAGCTTACAGCAGAACTAGCTAAAATTACTACTCAGGTTACTGACCTGGAAACCCAACAGGCCCAACTTGACTGCAGAATGGACAGACTCGAAAGAATTGTAGTCCATCTAATGTATGAACAAAAGAACCTCACAGATAAATGTGAGAACCTTGAAAATCACTCCTGGAGGAACAATTTAAGAATTTACAGGGTGCCGGAGGATGAAGAGGGCCACGACATGCCAACGTTTCTTGATGGCATGCTAAGGGAGACTTTACAACTTTGCCCTAACTTGCTCGAGTGCACAGGGGGCTCATGCCAAAACTGCAGGCCAGGGACCAAAGGCTGCAGTCAGTCGTGATGAAATTCCTGAGTTATGCCACAAAACAACAAATTCTGTTGACTGCCTGAAGACGGAAAATGGTTATGTACAAGAATATAAGAATTTACTTTGATAACAACTTCTCGGCAGTCATAGCCGCAAAAAGAAGAGCTTATGTGCCGATCCTCCAAGTCCTTAAGGCCCAAAAACTGAAATTCCAGACACCCTGTCCCGCTCGGCTTACCATCATGATGCCAGGGGGCTCAAGGCATTTTGGATCCCTGGAGGAAGCCACACAGTTCCTCAAAATAAAAGACATCCCCATACCTGCTCCAAGGCAAGACCCAACCATCTGTGAGGAACCAGCAACCAGAGAGGCACTGTGGCATGCCATCGCAGAGAAGAAAAGAAGAGGCCAGCAAGGCCTGGTGACATTCAATGATGTTAAGGAGCTGCTGAAGACTCTCACTCGCACACATGCAGAATGAAGCAGCAGATCAACGTGGAGACGCAGGAACCCCCAGTAAAGGACAATTGATGAAAGTAGGGCTGGTGGAGACTGCATGAAAGAAAAGAGACTGCCATTTACTTTGAAGCAAGAAGCAAGAAGCAAGACTTTTTGAAATAATGGTGGAGAATTACTCTTCAAAGCAGTAATACTGGTAAATGTGGAATAAGTAAAAATGCTGTTGGTTCTGTGGGAGTTTGGAGGGGCGGGTGGACGAGAATTGCCTCACAATCTTGAGGTCAGAGGGAGGGGCCTGCCCCGGGGGGTTGATTATGGAGAGTGCGGGCCTAAAAGAGCTAAGCAAGCAGGCCCTGGAGCATGCCCTGGTGGAGGTACAGGGGTTGACTCATGACTCTCCCGGGGAAACCTGATGTCTGCAAATGGGAACGTACACTGGCCGGAGCAGGTCCTGGGTTGACACTCGGCCCCTAAGATGCTGTAATCAGGCCATGTGGGTGGAGAATTATTCCCATGAGGTACCATGAGTAGGGGGGAGCTTGATACAATAATCCACTTAATGTGGCAACGAGGAGGGTCTCCTGAACTCGGTAAGTAGAATTTGGTACAAACTGGAGCCTTAGAGATCTGGGTGGGGTGGGGGGAAGGAGGCCCTAGAACTGTGTCACTTGAGTCCCCGGGAATAACTGGACACCTGCAAGCAATAACGCCAATTGGCAGGATGGAGTCCCTGATTACTACTGGGACCTGGTGTAGAGATGGATAGGTAGTGTGGCCTGGGGACTCGACTCTGACAGGGAAAAACTGAAAGGCTACAAATAAAGAAAGATGGAACACCAAGTAAACCACTGAGCTCAAGGTGATGAGAGAAGAGGCCTCCTAACCCTTCTAATTCAGTGCTGGGTCCACCTTGGAACCACTGTGTTCGGGACATTGGACTGGGGGAGAGGCTGAGAGGGGCGGGCGGTGCCGTTTATTGCAGCCCAGGGATGGAAGGTTGCTCACAGTCTCTGAAGGCAGTGAGACTAGGTGAATAGAAATGAGCTGGCCGCTGTCGAGTAAAATGGATCTTGCAGAATCGGGGACTAGGACATAAGCCAGACAGGTTCCTGCACCATGTGGGAATGCACTTGGTAGGCCCCCCCCCGAGGCAGAGATGATAAATTCCTTGGACTCAGCTGGGGACTGGATGGACACCCAATGTCACGGTGCCCTACACCAAGGGCGGGGAGCCGGGGGACAGAATGAGGGGAACCGGGTTCTCAGTGGGGACTATACATGCACCATTTATGCAAACAGTGCCTAAAACAATATGCATGAGCAGTAACCTCCAAGGGAGGTGAACTGCAGACTTGAGGAGAAACACTCATAATCTAAATGTGGCAGAGAGGACCAATACCTGAACTGAGAGGAAGGGACTCTGTATAAAGCAAAGGAGTCCTGGTCAACTATGCTCACCTAGGATATGCAATATAAAAGGGGTTGGAAATCACTTGCTCCCTCCCATGGACATGGATGCAGCAACAAATCCCGCTGGTGGGGGGGAGGGGGAGAAGACGGAACAGCCCACGAAATTTGGGAGAGCACAAGGCTGAACCCCCCGGGATGGGCGGATGTGGGAAGGGGGGAAGAACCCCAACAGACATGATGGACCATGCCCTCCCCATGGTGGGTGGGGAGACTGTGGGATGGAACTGGCTCAGAAGAGGGGTGGAGGACCCTGGACACACCCGTTGAGGTGGAAACATTTGGTGGGGGTGTACTGCTTCTGCCCCTCCCTGTATTCCACACCTCCTTCTGCCTCAATGCATGACCAAAAGGGCCCTGCTGACCTGGCATGAGCCTCATGGAGAGGGCAGACCTAGGTCCCTTGGATGTCCCCCCTCTTGTCCCCCCCCAGAAGCATGGAGCCAAGCATAAATTACATACTCTCAACCAATTAAAATACTAACAAAACAAGACATGATAGGGGAGTCCATTAAATACTGATAGACCCTCATCACATCCTCTGGAAGGATGTAGACCCAGAGAATAGAGGCTAGTCGAAGCTGACTGGCCCCTGCTTCTCTTAGTAGCACTAAGTGGCTTCGGAGGCCCACGGCTACCCGTGAGTTTCCCCCACCAGGAGTCTAGATCTGCTCCTGATTAGGGGAGGTGGAATACCTCTCCCTACCTTGGAAGCTCAAACAGAATTCCCCATTGCCCTGGGAAAAGGGATGCTCCCTTACAAAGATTAGGGAGGTCCCGGCCCCTGGCTAAATGTTCTACAATCTAAAAGTTGCCCAATTGGCACAACTGCTGAACAGTTCAAGTTATCTACTGTAGTTGCTCTATATATGTTTGTGTATATGCAAATTATTATTGTCTTATCTAATGTGTGTTATTAAGTACTTCTGTACTGTCCCCTCTCCCCCCTCTCTCTCTCAACTTAACTCAGAAATATCTAAGGTTCCCAGGGGGAGGGATCTCGGCCTATTTCAAACCCAAACAAGCAAATGAGAAACAAAATGGACAAAAAATCCCAAGTCATTTTGCTCAACATTAATGGGATACTTAGTCCAATTAAAAGAAGCAGATTGCTGCAAAGGTTAAAAAGGGACAAGCCGGAGGTGGTGTTCTTACAGGAGACGCACCCCCCAGAGGCAGAGCATCACAAGTTCACTAAGATGGGATATCAAATAATCATAGTGGCATCACACACAGTTCAGGAAAACAAAGAGGGGTAGCCATACTAATTCCAAGGGGAGTGGCTTTTGTCTTACAAGAGAGTGTCATAGATCCAGATCCAGAGGGGAATTATGTGATAGCAACAGGCACGCTCTATAACACTCCAGTCACCCTGGCCTTGATATATCTCCCACCTGGCTCAAAAAAAATTACTGCCTAAAAATATTTCAATAAGCTCCTGCAGTTATGACGTGACAGCTTATTATGGGGGGAGACCTCAATGTCATGCTATCCCCAACACTGGATACCATAGGGCCAACACAACACAGAACCACCCCAATCCAGAAATATGTCTATCAGACATTGGAACATCTCGGACTAGTGGATCTATGGAGGCACTTATTCCCCACAGGGAGACAGTATACCCATTTTGCTCCTCGCACTGGTACAGCCTCCCGACTACACTACGTGTTCACCACAGTGGGATGTCTAGACATGGCTGTGGACCTTAGACATGGAGCATCAATACTCTCAGACCACTCCACCCATATGCTAACTTTCAGCTGGGGAAGCCAGAATGCAGCACTTGTTGGAAACTCAACCTCTCACACTTGAGAGACCCCAAATTCAAACAGTTAATAGAAGATGCCATCCCCAGAATAAAGAGTGAAAACCAGGACCCCACGATCACTTCCACAATCCTATGGGACACACTGAAGGTGGTCCTAAGGGGAGAGATAGTGGCATACTCGGCCAGGAAAAAGAAAGAAAGAGAGGGAGAAACCTGAGAATTGCAGGAGACACTGGGCACCCTCCTAGTCTTCTTGCATTAGGGAGACAACTCCATTACCCCACAAATAAAACAAGTGAAATAAAAGCTCCAGAAAATACAAGATCAAAAAATAGAACAACAGCTTTTCTACTTAAAACTCAGTAGATATGAGGGAAACACACGAGGGGCCAGAAACTTAGCTCATAAGCTGAGAGTCAATAGAGCACAGGCGTGCGTAACAAAGCTGCACGATCCAAATACAGGAACAATGCTAAATAGACCAAAAGAGATCAGCTCGGCCTTAGCAAAATACTATCACCAGCTATATACAATGAAATCCCTCGCCCGAGGCAATCCAGACTTTCTTGGATAAACTTCCCCTACCTAAACTTTTTTTTTTTATACTTTCTGTTTTCCCTACCACCAAGCTGTACCCAACTCCCTGTCCAGCATCTCGTCCACTCCAGGTCTCCCCCCATGGAGCCTTGGCTTACCTCCCAGGTGAGGTGGCAGTGGGAGGGGGCCCCCTATACCCCCATCCCAAGGAATCAAGTATTCATTTGGGACCTCTATTGGCAGCAGGCTGGCTAGTGGAGGGCCCACTATCAGGCCCTCATGTCGGTGTTGCTCCAAGTGGCGTATTTCAGTACCCCCCTGAATGTGACAGGCCACATGACACCAAGGCTTGTGCCAGCATCCGTTGCACTCCCCCATTAGTTTGGGCACCAGGGCTGCTGTATCTCCTGGCCTCCACCAGAGATCAGACCACCCCCAGGCCAGGAATCCCCCCCCGGAGGAGCCGAGCAGTCCATCGGATGCTCAGACTACCTCTTCTGGCTGACCCCCAATAACCCAGGCTCATTCCTGAACCCGGGTCGCTGGTGTAGCACGAGGTGTGGTGTCCAGTGCCTAAACCCTCAGTGCCACTGGGTTGGCCTTCCCCTACCTAAACTGACTCAGGAACAAGCCCAAAATCTCCTGCTCCCAATTACCCAACAGGAAATAGAGGGAGCCCTAATGACATTCAAAACTCAGAAAGCCCCAGGACCAGATGGATATCCCGTAGAATTTTATAAGAAATTTAAGGAACCCCTTCTCCCCTTGCTAACACAGGCATTCCATAGAATACAGAAAGGAGACCCCCCCTCCTCCATCATAGAAATATGCTGTAATATCTGCCATTCTCAAGCCCCAAAAAGACCCTAGACAACCAGCCTCACACTGTCCAATCTCTATGCTCAATTGTGACTACAAGATTTACATGTCTATTATGGCTCAAAGATTGGAGCAACTGCTGCCACTTCTTGTAGATAAGGATCAAGTAGGCTTTGTCAGACAGTGTCAGGACCATGACAGTGTTAGACGCAATCTAACTCTGATAAATTATGCAATACAAAGGCAAATCAATCAATCAATCTTTATTTTACCAGGCGAAATGTCATCAAGACGAGCTCATTTACAAGATAGACCTGGACACATAGTAGATAATGATGACAGTGCAAACCAACAACAATACAGTAACAACAGTAAACAACCAACATAACAATACAATTAATCATTTCACAGCAGCGAGGAATAAACCACATTGAACATATATGCATGCGTGAGAAATATACATATGTACATATAAGTGCAATTTAAATCAGATATAAAAGAATCTGCAGGAAAAGAGTGGAAGGAGGGAGAAGGGTATGGGGACAGATAAGTGTCGCATAGTAGGCCGCGATTGGTGCAATAATACTAGTTTTGGAGGGAAAATCATTTCCTGCAGTTGCAGGTTTCTGTGATGGCTCGGGAGAACAGGGTTTTAAACATGGATAATTTCACCAGTGAGGCCAATTTGAGGATTTTTTGCAAATTGTTACATAAGGCAGGTGGTGAATGGCTTATGGAACCTGCACCAAAATGAGTTCTGACTCTGGGAATGACCAGGGATATATAAAAAAGGCTTCTTAGTGTGTAGCTACCTGGAGTACAGATGGGTAGACAATCAGAGGTATATTGCGGAAGATTTTTAGTGATGGCTCAGTATGTCCAAAGGACTGCATTTCTCTGCCATCTGTAACAGAGAGACGTCCAACCCACTAGTCCGTATAGTGAGCAATGGTGAGTAAAGTAAGGTGCTCCTGTAATGAATCTTATCGCCCGGTGGTATAAAGTCTCAAGTTTGGACAGGGCTGCAATACTACCTTGACCATACAGAATATCCGCATAATCCAGCAATGGAGGGAATGTGGTTTGGACAAGTCAGATTTTTGCTTCAACTGTGAGAAGGTGCTTTATTCGAAAGACTAGGCCAAGTCTCTGTTTGAGCTTTTTGGCGAGTTCCTCTATACGCTCCAAGAAGGATAGTTTATTGTCAATCCAGACACACAGATATTTGAATTTTGTGACAAATACCTCTAAATCTGATGAGTCTCAATGCAGAAAAGGCCTTTGACAGAGTGGCCTGGCCATATCTGTGGGCCACAGTGGCACAGTTTGGGTTCCTGAGTAAATTCATAAAGATACTGCAAGCCATCTATGACTCTTCCAGGGCATATCTATGCTTGGATGGCTCTCTATCTGCAGCATTTCGCCTAACCAGGGGCACCCGACAGGGATGCCCGCTCTCGTCACTCCTTTTTGCGCTGTACCTGGAGCTGCTGGCAGCTGCAATAAGATCCCCTCTGGTAATAGAAGGGCTCCCAGTTGGCAGCAGACAGTTTAAAATATCTCTCTGTGGATGATATTCTGCTAACCCTAGCCTCCCCAGAACGATTCATCCCAGAAATCTGTGAGCTGCTACATGAATTTGGTAAACTCTCTGGATATGAATTAAATGATCAAAAGACAGAGGTCCTGCTATATCACTATACACTATCCCAGTGGATGAAAGAAAACTATAAATTTAAATGGCATAGAAATGCCATTAGATACTTAGGACTAAAACTCACCAAACACTTTACCCATTTAGAGCTTCTCAGTTATGAACCTCTAACTCAGCAACTAACTGAAGATATGACATGGTGGGTGTAGCTTGCTATAGGGCTGTTCAGTAGAATAGAGGTAGTCCAACAAAATGCGCTCCCATGTATCCTCTACTTTCTCCAAACCCTCCCACTCAAACCAAATAAGACTTATTTCCAGTACTGGGATAAACTTATATCAAGATTTATATGGCAGGGTAAGCCACCCAGGATCAGATATGTGATCCCACAGCTTCCCTGAGATAAGTGAGGAGCAAATCTTCCTAATTTAGAACAGTATTCACTGGCATCACACCTATGTATGATATGTCAGTGGCTGGCAGAGTCATATCAACCCCATTGGAAACACATAGAACAAACCTGACTAACACTCAAGACAACTGTCCGTATCTATTTGGCAATCCCCCAAGATGAGCCCCATTTAGTAAATTCATCCAGTACACTGCAGAGATTCTGTCAATGAATGCACATACAAAAAAATATCTCATGTCAGCAGAGAGGCTGTATCTGCAAGATATAGCACAGGACATGGCCTTTCTCCCAAATAACATGGATGGAGCACTGAGGCGATAGCAGAGATATGGAGTACAGCATACATACCAATTACTAAGCACAACAGGAATATTACCCTTTGTCTCTTTGCAGGTAACCTATCGATTACCAGGCCCTGAGGTCTATAAATACCTCCAACTCTGTTCATACCTGCAACCCAGACAGGAAGCATTAACCCAAATAATAGGGAATCTCTCCCCGCTAATATGTATCCTGACATCTTATATCCAAGGCCAAACCCAGTCCCACCTCATCAGTTATCTATATAAAGTACTCCAGGCCCAATCCATAGACTCCACTGAGACAGTACTCAAAAAATGGAATACCAAGCTGGAGGTGACTCTCCCCATGGAGCTCTGGCATAAATATGCACTCCCATCATATAAGGCAGCTTCTGCCAACTATTGGAGGGAGTACTCCTGGAAATGTCAGACCAGATTTTTTTGTACACTAGCGATAGTAGCTAAATTCACAAGCATTGCAGAAGGATGCTGCTAGCAGGGGTGTGGCCACCAGCAGGCAGGTCTAACACACATCCTATGGGACTGTCCAGCTCTCCTTCAGTATTGGCAGGCAGTGATAAATGAGCTGGAGGCCATATTTGATTGTCCGGGTATGGTTACTCCCACAATGGTGCTGATGGCCATTTCCTCAGAAGGCAGAAAACTGTCCACTGCCAAATACAAATTAATTACATTAATGATATTGGCAGCCAAAAAAGCCATCATGAGACTATGGCATACCGTGAAGATACCCACAAAAGCTAAATGGAGGGAACTCACCCTAGAAATCTACAACCTGGAAAGAGTATCAGCAAACTTGCAAAATCAGGGTCCCTCTTTTGAAATCAAATGGCGTAAGTGAGTCTGGTACCAGCTAGAGCATTATACGGACTTTGTTCCTTAAGCCGAGACCCCTCTTCCACCACTAAGGTGCGTTGAGACTCCATTTGGAGTAACATCCATTTCAGAGAGAGAACCTCTAAATGTAAATAGTTTGAAACTCTTGCCCTTGCTAGCTCCCTTTCTATTCAATCTTTTTTTTCATATGCAGTTTTTTTTTTTTCAGGTTTTGTCCTGGCCCCTACACCCATGCATTCCCGATGTAGCATGTGCGTGTGGAGGCACACATACACACGCTGTTCAGGATGCCCTTCCCTTCCAGTCACGCTGTTGACTGCCTGCAGCAGCTCTGAACCTCCATTCAGTGATGGCGGGACTACGGGCAGGTCACCCCACCCCTTACCTGGGAGAGGAGAGCCAATGCTCGATCCTGCTCCCACTCCCTCCCAGTGCTGGCAACCCGGTGACCCGAGGTCATTCCTGAACCCGGGTCACCGACATAGCATGAGGTGTGGCATCCAGCACCTCAACCCTCAGTGCCACTGAACCAGGTCCCACTCTATCCATCTCTTATCTCTCCAATATAATACAGATAGGCAACATGTGTAGCCGAAGAAAATGGATAATGATGAAAAGTTTAACACTGTCATAATGATGTACTTAGTTAGCTATATAACAGTAGGAAATAACATGTCTGATAAGTGTAGTGATGAAATATCTGCTTGTTTTGTAGGTCCACCATCAAAACTGCTACCTGTCCCCACCTTCAAATTTAAGTAAGTAACTACCACAACCTGATCTACCGGAAGATTTGACCGAGTAAGTACCCTACATTGCCTTCTAGCAGCTACCAACCAGGCCTGAAAAAGGTATGCAACTTACATCTCAGATCTCATTACAAACGAGCTACAAGGTGAGCCCACAACTTAAGGTAACATGTCTTTATAACATGTATAACAAACCTTATTGCTATGTACCTGAGATGGTCACTGGGTCCCCCAGGTAACAGCGAGGGATAGAAAAAGTACCCAAGCATGCAGAAATGAAGGAATAGCAGCTAACAGCAAAAGACATGCCAACAGAGAAGGATAATAACTAGATATGTGGTCAACATTGGGGCAGGGGGAAGGGCCTCTCTTTATTTTCTCTCTGGTAGAAAGATATCCAAAAAAGGGAAATGTGAAACTCTGCATCCAGCAAGGGAAGCACTACACGCTTCGAGCTTTAACAATAAGTGGATGTCTAACTGCTTCCCAAGCAGCATGAAAAGTAACAACCCTGTGAGAAGTCATATTATACTCACCACACCACACCATGAAACATGAGAAATATATATGTAAAGGGAAAAAAAGGCATAAAGCTACGTGTTGTAACCTACATCAATATGTATATATCTTCCTGTACTTTTTATCCTGTGAATTGTCTGTTAAGAGAAAACAATAAAAAAAACTTAAATATTAAAAAAAAATACTCGAGAACTATTCAGGGAGAAGAGAATTTATGTAAATTGTGATTTGCACACACTTCACAATAACTTAGCACAACAACAGTGTTGGGGCACTCTACAATCACACAGCATAGTACCACTATATAGCAGTACCTGTAACAAACTGTAACATATTTATTCTGGAAGCTGAGAAAAATTAAGGAAAGAGGCAGGCAGACAGAAACATGAAAGTTATCAAGACAAAATAGGAATTTGTGAAGTATACATATTTTTAAGATAGTAGCAACAGTACAGAACAAAATAGATATAAAGGCAAGGAACAATAAGTGAAGCAACACAGATAGTTGTCTTAACAAGTTCCCAGACAAAGACTTATCAAAAGAGCAGCAATGCTTTTGCTAGAGAGACAAGGAGAGTGAGAGACTGAGAGACTGAAACTTGGAATTAAAAGACACACCTTCGGAAGAAGGACTTAGTTTTCGATGTTTGTACTGCCTTTGTAAATAGTTATACTAAATAATTTCAATTTTTTAATTTTTGATTTTGCTGTCATTGAGAAGAACAAAATGCTATTTGTGAATTTTGAAACTGCTTCTGGTTTTCCTGTGCTTCCTGACCTGTGCCTCGATGACAGCTGGTGTTACAAGTGGGATTTATGCCATGCATACTCTAAGCCAGGAGTTTTGTGTGTGGGAACTTGACCCAGTACCAGGGAAGCATAGCAGAAAGGTATGGATTCTGCAGCAGCAAGCCCAGGAGTCATTACCAGAAGAATGGCAGCCAAACTAGAAGCAGAAACAAAAGTCCAAACTGAGATTGTTTAGTCAGAACCAGAGATGGAAAAAAAAGAACAAACAGTGACAGAACCTGAAAGCCTGACCGCCTTTTTCCAATGGTGGGTTATACAACAAAAAGAGAAGGAGGAGAAGAGAAGAGATGCAGCGACTAGAGCAGTGATGGCTGGATACCTTGCAAGCTTTCAAACTGGAGGTTCTGGCACGGGTCCAGCAGAGCAACAAAACACCAAGGGTTAATGGCAAATCCCCCTAGCTAAAGAATCCAGAGACAAAATTACATTTGCCACTCCTATGGGATTCTATTAGTTCACCACCATGACGTCTGGTTTACATGGCGCACCTGCTACATTCCAGCAGTACATGGATGTAATTTTATCCTTTTACAGTAGTTATTGTGCTGCATACCTGGATGATGTCGTGGTGCACAGTCCAGACTGGAAAAGCCACCTGGAGCACCTACAAGCAATTATCCAATCGAACAAAAAGGCAGGTCTGACAATTAATCCTACCAAGTGTGCATTGGGCATGCAGGAAACCAGATATTTGGGCTATGTTTTGGGAAATGGAGAAGTCAACCCAGAGGTTTCCAAGATAGACACTGTAGCTAACAGCCCTGTCTCTGAAACCAAGAAACATGTCAGGTAATTTTTTGGGCTGGCTGGTTATTATCAGAGATTTGTTCCCAGCTTTGCCGAGTTAGCTACTTCTCTCACTGAACTCACAAAGAAACGGTTCCCAAATAATGTGAGATGGACCCCAGAGTGTGACAAGGCTTTTCGGGCCATTAAGGCTGTGTTATGTTCAGCCCCTGTTTTAAGAAGCCCAGCCTTTAAGAAACAATTTCTGTTACAGACTGATGCATCAGAGGTAGGCCTAGGGGTAGTCTTGAGTCAGCATATGAATGGGAAAGAACATCCTATTCTATACATAAGTAGGAAGTTGCATGACAGAGAGAAAAGGCACTTCACCATTGAAACGGAATGCCTTGCGGCAAAGTGGGCCATGGGGTCCCTTATGTTTTACTTACTAGGAGCTAACTTTGTACTTGTAACAGATCACAGTCCTCTCTGTTGGCTTATCCAAATGAAAGATACAATTCCATAATCACATGGTGGTACCTGGCAGTGCAGCCATTTAAATTTAAAGTGATGCACAAATCTGGGAAAGAGAATGTCAATGCTGATTTTCTGTCAAGATATGGATCAGGAACTGAGAATTCTAAAGGCTGAAAAATGTGAGTTGAAACTTCTCTGTTTGCTATGCTGCATATGCACTGAACTGTAAAGGTTATAAGCTAATGTTAGAGGGGAATTTAATAGAACATTTTGGGAACCTGTTTTTGTAAAACAGGTAGGTTCCCTCTTAAAGAGGGGGGCATGTGACAGGGTTGAATAAGGCCCTGTCCCATCTGTTATGCAGAAAGAGTTTAAATGCAAGGGTCCATTCTATCCTCTCCTTTTCTGTCTCTTGTCTGTCTGGTTGCGCATACAAATTGTCTTGTGAGACCTAGGAACTGATCACTCTGATGGTTTCCCAATTTTCCGCCTTTCTCTATCTTTCTGCCTTCTCTTGCTAGTTCTGTCTTTTCTTCCCCCTTGTATATATGTGGGTATAAAAATATATATGAATCTTTAGGTGTAAATGTCACTGGTACTGGGATCCCTTTGTTTAAAACTGTATATAGTTATACTGTTGAAATTATTACAAAATGCTATGTGGAACTCAAGGGGTTGACCTGAGATGTCGTTTTTAAGCCCTTTGCAGAGTTGTCAACAAGGGGTCAGTTCTGGGACACCATGTAATGTTTCGCTGCACCTGCAAGGAACAAAACTGATAAGAACATTCTATAAACTTACAAGAACAGTATGTGAGAAGCAGGATCTCTTAATGAGTTCACAGACAAAGAGTTATAAAAAGAGTAGCAATGCTTTTGCTAGAGAGACAAGGAGAGTGAGAGACTGAGAGACTGAAACTTGGAATTAAGAGATACCCTCAGAAGAAGGACTTAGTTTTCTCTGTTTGTACTGCCTTTGTAAACAGTTATACTGAATATTTTTTATTTTGCTGTTATTGAGAAAAATAAAATGCTATTTGCGAATTTTGAAACTGCTTCTGGTTTTCCTATGCTTCCTGACCTGTGCCTCGATGACAGGCTGCCACTGCTGCTACTGCAGTGGGAGGAGGACTGGGAGTAGTTGAGGTGGTACTGGGGGGAGGCACCCCCCAAAAAGTTGAGGCTGATTTAGCTGGATGGCCCCACCACCACAGGTATGAACACCATGATGATAACCACACTCCATCTCAGATTAAATTTTTTATAAACTACAAGCAAAACAAACGAGTGGGAGAGAGAAACACACAGTAAAGACAACGACAAAAATAAAAGTATGAAAAGATATAAAATGGTTTCAAAATAAAGATTAAGTACTGAAGAACTGTTGAGTAAGAAAACTAAAGAACAGGAAACACAAAAAGATTAAGAAATAGCTGTTATTAGCGTTGGAAATATTATTTATTTATTTAAAAGTTGATAACTGGGAAAGGCACCATTAAGCCGAAGCTCGTTTCCAGATGTGGCCTAGGGAAAAGGGTTACAAAGGCAAAAACAGTGACACAGACAAAACAAATTGCAGTTTAGCAAAATTCAAGGGCCACTATTACAAGACCCAAAAACAATGACAAAAACAACAAATCAACAAGTAGTTAGATGGGTCATGAATACAAGACCCCAAAACAATAATATAAACCAACATAAGCATCACATGCAACATCTTTATCAACACAGGGTCCAACCAGTCAATCTGACTGGAAAAAGAACTTGAAAGCAAGTCAGGCAGTCTTTGTACAGAGAGTGTTCCATGTGACCTGCAGAAGCTTATCTATGTCACCAAAAGACTAGTTTTTGCCAAATTTTGCCTTTGACAATGGCAAAGGCAAAGTTACAAGGTGAAACTGACCTTCACAAAGTTGTGCTGAAAATTCCCATAGGATAACATTTCGATTTTAACAACCTGTAACTCCGTCAGTCTTTACAGTTAAAAGACAACCTATATATTAAAAAAGGTCTCAATGAGTACTACAAGACTAAGTCCCGAAGAAATACCAACTGAAAACAGACATATAAAAAAACATAAAAATCAAAAAAATGAAAATTCCCATAGGATTATGCTACAACTTTGAGGCTCTATAACTCTGTCAGTCTTTGGAGTTAAGGGACAATCAATATATAAAAAAAGATCTCAGGGAGTACTACAAGACTAAGCCCCCCAAAAAATACCAACTGAAAATATACTTAGAAAAAACATAAAAATCAAAAAATGAAAATTCCCATAGGATAACACTGCAACTTTCAGAAGCCATAACTCTTTCAGTCTTTGGAGTTAAGGGACAATCTATGTATAAAAAAATGTCTCACTGAGTACTACCAGACTAAAACCTAATACCCCATGACAAATTCATGAGGTATGCACAGCAACCCCAAATTACCTCCAAACTTCACCTTGGTGACAAATCAACAATTTAAGTCCGATAATCATCAAAAATGCACCAAGCGTATCTCACCTCACCTCACCAAACATTGCATAGGTTCTGTGGGGCAAAATGTTGCTGCACCTAAAAAAACTACCTCCGCAGCTGCTTCATCCATCGGCTCTGGGGCTGAGTAGGAGTAGTAGTAGAGGAGAAGTTGAGGGAAGTGGGGTGGTGGTATTTGTGTTCCCAAAATATTCTCTCCCACATCTGTGGCATCCATGTTGGTGGGTGCTGGGGGAGGTGTCGACAAGAGGA
This sequence comes from Neoceratodus forsteri, assembly GCA_016271365.2. Taxonomy (NCBI): domain Eukaryota; kingdom Metazoa; phylum Chordata; order Ceratodontiformes; family Ceratodontidae; genus Neoceratodus; species Neoceratodus forsteri. The sequence continues at coordinate 1,424,096,592 of CM028129.1, forward strand.
TCAGTCCAAGAGGTAGCAAAATCTCTGCCTCAGGATTAGGAACAGTGGTCAAGGAGGAGGTTGTTGATATCCCTTTGACTGCTGCTGGTTGTGGCACTGAGCCTGATCTGGATAATAGATCCCTAGTATGGATATGCGGTGCACTTGTCAAACAGCTGGTAGCTCCAGCACATTACATTACAGCACATTGGGCATATGTATTTGGGGTAGTATTCCACTCTGGCCATGGGAAAAAAAAAGGGTAGTAAGCCCAGCTGCAGTGGTAGCAACACACTGGGTATTTGCCAGCATGTCAGGCTGGCAGTGAAGAGTATAAATGGATCACAGACACAGGTCAGAAAATGTTGGAATTGCTCCTGACTGAGATTGATGAGTGGATGCAGCCTGTGGTGGTGGTGGTATCATGGGGGATGGGGAGTGGTACAGGGACTCTTCAGGCTGCTATGGAGCGTGGGGGGGGGAGGACACTGCTGACCTTGAAACTTTTGTGTATCAGTAGCTTCTCTGTGACCCAACTTCACCTTGGTGTACCCCAAGGGAGATGTTACAAGTGAAGTTACCAGGCAAAGTTACCAAAGGTGAAATTCCTATTAAATAGAAATAATAATAAAATAGAAGAACTTTGTGAAATTATCCGAGGAGGTGGAATTGGTGACTTCATCTTAACTTTGCCTGTAAATTAAAATTTTACAACATCTCTAGTATAGGAGAAAGTTCAACTGAAAATTTCTTGTAAAATTCAGCAATGAAGCCATCTGAGCCTGGGGCTTTGCCTGCATTTAGAGATTTAATGACCTGTGTAACCTCTGTGGTTGTAAATGGGACTTCTAACCCTTCTTGCTGCTTCTCAGACAAGCATGAAAGTGACAGTCTTTTTTTTTTAATTCTCACTTTTTGCTGCCTGCAGCCGTCGTCACAACTGCCTTGGTCATGGCCCCCTGGACCCCCACTTCCATATTGGCCATGACTCCCGATACCCCCCGGCTTTCCCCCTCAGGGTGGGGTTTCAGCACTTGAGCTCAGTGCCGCAATCATGGGACTAGTTCGGGAGCCAGCCTGGAAGCTAATCAGGGCCAGCGGTGGGTGTCATGCATGGCAGCCATGAGCAGGGATTTTTCTTGAGTCCCCAGGGGGAGGGACGTACAATGACATCCAGCGTCTGCCCCACCCCTCAATGGCTTTAGATGCCGGTGCTTGCGATTCCTCCTGATCTCCGCCAGGAGTCCTACACGCACCGGGCATTCACCCCAACCCTCCCCCCAGAGAAGGAGATCAGCCCTGAGGGTGCTCCATCCTTCTCCCCCAGCCAGCCCTCCAGCTCCCTGGGTCCATTCCCGAACCCGGGTCACTGGCGTCACAAGCGGAATTCCAACCGCTGCACTGGCGGGCCGGCCATGAAAGTGAAAGTCTTGATAATACCTCTTTTATCACTCCTGGCTATCCAATGTGAGGATCATTTGCATATAATTTAGCACACAATGTTTCAGAAGCAAATTGTTTGATACCTTTTATTGGACCAACATAGATGTTACAAAAAGAAAACAATGTCTAAGCTTTCAGACCAACCAAGTCCTTCCTCAGAGACTTATGACAATTGTTCAGAAAATCACAATCTATTAACACCCAGATCATACATAAAAAAAAAAACAGAAAAATATCTCATTGGTTAAAAGTACCCATCTAATGGATTTGACCATGAAACATTCTCAGTAATAGCAAGCTAATGGGAGGTTATTCATTCCATTTAAATTTGTGATTTTTTGAAATAGGTACTTTTAACCAACAGGATTTTGTTCTGTTTTTTTGTATGATCTGGGTGTTAATAGATTTTGACTCTCTGAACAATTGTCAAGTCTCTGAGAAAGGACTTTGTCTGAAAGCTTAGATAAAAGGTATCAAACCATTTGCTTCTGGATCTGTTCTTACATGGACCAATATGGCAACTAATCTATTTCAGCACAGAATGTTTGGAGTTTTTTAGCTATGTGGGTAGGTTGCATGGCTGTCCCTTGGGTAGGATTCCCTCTCTTAATTATGGTGTCTGCCACTTGTTTATGCAAATGGAAGGTTAAGAGTGTGCTAGCCCTATTGCTCCATTCATAATATTTTTGGCCCACAAACCAGATGCTATTCTTTGCCTTTCTCTGAGTTAATTCATTAAGTTTTAGCCTAAGCTTCTTGATTTTTGTGAGGAGTTTGGCTCTACCAGTGAGAGTATGTTTAACCTCAAGGCCCCTGAGTTGCTCTTCAGCCTTTACCTGGAGGCACCAATGTTGTTTTTACTTATGAGCTGCCTGTGAGATGAGGTGGCCCCTTACAACTGCTTTAAGCCCATCCCTTCTGAATTTGTATTTTGTCTCACCCTCCCTGTTTTCTTGGAAGTAATCACCTCTTTGGTGCTGTTAACTAGCACCTCATCATTCAAAAGGCCCGCATTTCATCTCCATTTAGATTTCTGGTCACTGGGGTCCAGGTTTAAGGAAAAAGAAATGAGGGCATGATCTGAAATGGTGATGGGATGGATGTCTAGACATTGCACATTAAATGCCCATTGTTTCTGTGTGTAAAAGTGATCTATTCTAGAGTATGAGTTATTAGGGTCGGAGAAGAAAGTGTAATCCTGACTCATGGGATTCTGCATCCTCCATGGGTCTACCCATCCCCTCTCTGTTACCAAGCCCCTAAATACTCTGGAGCAAACGTGATCCTTAGTCTGGGAACCCTGTGTTCTATCCAGGAGGCAGTCCTTCAAATAGTTGCAATCCCCACCAATTAATATCTGCCCCTCAGGCAGTTGTGCCAATTTGTTAAACACACTTCTAAGAAAGTCTGGAGAAGGAGGTGTTGTGGCATATATTGAAACCACAGGTAAAACTTTATTACCTATCTTTCCGGATACTGTTACCAATCTACCAGATTTATCACTGTAAATTTGGTCTATTTTGAATTGGAGTCCCTTCTGAATCAGGATGGCCATTCCGGCCTTCTTTTCCATTGAGTGTTCATCAGCGGGGCAAGCAAACATCAATATCCTGTGGAGTTTCAGATGCTCGGCAGCGGATAGGTATGTCTCCTATAAAAGCCCGATGTCACACCTCCTTCTCTATAGCTCCAATAAAATTTTTGCTCTTATGACAACATTATTTATGCCTTTAACATTTAGGGAACAAAATGTTTAATGATAACTTTCACTTTCTTTTTGTTTAAGCCACTGAGTTAGTAACAAAGCACCACTCGTACTCTTGTGAGTACCTGACTCAATGAAATAAGATAAACCAAAACACAACCCAAAAAAAAATTAAAAACATGAGAACATGAGTAACACATAGCCCAAAGATACATAAAATGTCTCTACTAAGACAGGCCCTATGTATGCAAAGGTGGTGCTTAGTTGAATTACTTCAAGCTGGTTGTTACACTCAGGTCAGAAGAATGTTCCTTCTAGGAACCCCCACATGGCACTAGTCCTGTGGTGGCCTCTGAAAGGAGTTGGCCGAGGGAGGCATCCTCCCTTAATCATCTGCAGTAGTTTACAAATCAAAAGCTTGAGGGTTGGGGATCTCTTGAGCATTCCTATCCCTGACCGGTTGTACCCTGTCCCCCCACATGTGTATGGTGATACCATCCCCCAAACTGTATTATATCAAGTCCCTGAAACCCCATTGGGCTAGGATCTATGTCTCTCCCCCAACACCCTCAAAGGTCCCTCTCCTTCCCTGCCAGTCCCCCTTTTAGCCATCCTTGACCCTTTTGTTATGGATGTCCAGTCCTGAGCAATAGTCCCTTAAAGACCACTGGTAGCAAGTTAAACTTGGAGTCCAGGGCCCTGTTAAAAACAAAACAAAACAAAAAAAGCCCCAGTACCACCCTTTCTTGTTAACTTCAAGATTCATGTGCACTGATTCAAATCTTAAATTCTGAACTAGTTGCCATTTTTTCTCCATTACAAACTGGGTGAACAACAGAGAGAGACAGAGAGAGAGAGAGAGAGAGAGACCATTGTCAGTGAGTTGTGTGGAAAGGAACATCAGCCAGGTGACCAGTGTAAGGAGAAAGAGTGAAAGAGACAGCAAGCATACGTGAGCTAACTGGAAATGGATAAGTCTAAGTGGGGCACGACTTCCAGTTTAGCTGTGACCAAGATGGCCGCTTAAGCTGAGAGCTCTTCATCTTGGGCATTAACTTAATTTTCCTACAAAAATAAAACTCACAGATGGTCGGATCCTAAGTAAGATTTCATTAGAAGGGATTTTTACCTAATGAATAAACACTTTTTCCATCAATTGGACGAAAAATTCCTGTCAGAATCAGCTTTGGAAGGTCAAGCGCCGCAGGCTCAAAGAAAAGATTCTAACCAGAACATTACTATTATGTTAGAAAAAATACTGGCAGAAGTCACGGGAGTGAAACAGTCCATGGCCAATCTAGAGGAAAAGATGGATAACCTGAACTTGCGAGTCTTTGACACTGAAACTATGCTCAAACAGCTGGACATATAGGCACATCATAGAGACACAGACATAAATCTTTAAAAATCTGAAATTGAACTGCTTTGAGACAAGAATGATGATTCACAGTGCAGAGGAAGAAGAAACAATATTCAGGTGGTTGGAGTTCCTGAAGTAACAGAGGGAAAAGATATTGCAGCCCTTCTGCAAAATATGCTGACTGAAATTTTTAACTTGCCAAAATGCCCAGTGGACATTCAATGTGCTCACAGTTCCTTGGCTCCTAAACCAAAACTGGTGGAGAAACCTTATCTTATGCTGGCATATTTTCTGAGATTTACAACAAAAGTAAAGCTTTTTCAATTGGCGAGAGAAATGGGCAACTTGAACTGGCACAGTCACAGAATCTTGTTATACCAGGACTATTCTGCCCAACTGCAAAAGAAAAGAGCTGCCTTTCAGAACATCAAAATGTCACTGCAACAACTTGGGGTCTGATACAGAATGAATTACCCAGCCACCCTTAAAGTGGAGAGGAATGGGGCTTTCCTTAGCTTTGAGAACCCCATGGAGGCATCTAACTTTATTCAAAGAACATGGAGGGGTAACAATGATGTAAATGTCCAGAGTCCTTCGACCTTTTCCAGCAAGACCAGCGCCACACATCACCAGCCTATAGAGAACTCACCCTACCACCCAGCCCCATTGACCAGCAAGGCTCCATTGGATCAGTGGCAGAGGAAGTTGGGAAGATCACAAAAATAGAACCCAGCTGCAGCAGCCAGCACATTGACTACCATCCGGTCCCATCACAGCAGAAGCCAAGGATCCAGGGCTGTGGCAGCAGAATCTTCACCCACGGAGTCTCTGCCAGAATGATCTACTGTTTCACAGCTACTACCAGAGGCCCAGAAGTGGCAAAGATTGTATGCAAGAGGGGTCCAAATTCCTGACATTGAACGGGAGCAACCAATCAGCCATCAGCTGTCATGGGCAGAGGTAGCACAGGACCACTGGACTTTATCTCCGCTACCAGCCCACAAAGATGGACACTGACTGACTAGTAGCTATGACCTCATTGGCTGTACTTGATGAATGTAAATTGAGGTATGGTAAGTAGGTAAGTTGATAAGATGGCTACATACATTAAGGGTATCAACTAATTTCAGTAATTGATGTTTTCTTTATTTAAGGTAAGATCACTAGCCCCATCCCCCCCTTTTTTTCTTTTCTTCTTATTTATAATTTTTGGCCTCTGTATTCTGTGGCCACAATCATCCCAGGTTGGTGGGGTTGAAGTTGATACCGGAGAGTAATTGCAGAGCATGGAGAATAGAATAATCAGTTTTGAGGGTCCCATCACTTCTGTAAGTTCTAGTGCACTGTTCAGAGTCATTGGTAGAGTCAACAGTTCACTAGAGGGCCCTAGCTGGATACCCCTTTGCACTGACAGGTGCTCTGAAAAGCCACCAGGCATACTGAGTTGTACTGCACTAGAAATGAGCCCAAAACATAGTAAGTAATTTCCCCTGCTCCCTGAGATAGTCTTGTTCTGACTGATCACTCTGGGGAGAATTGAAAATTCCCCTAGACTTTTAGTCATTGATAGAATACTAAAGCACAGAAGACAGTTTATGGCCACAGGGATCCAGAAGGAAGGGAAGCCATCACTGGCATACTACCGAACATTCGAGCTATGTTTGCCCTCTGTAAAGATGCAAGTCCCCATCTGGAGCCAACTCATCCCACTGTCAGTATTTCACTAAGGTCACTCATTCTGGCATACCTTCAGGATTGATGGTGGCAGTGGTTAAATATGAGAGAATTACTAATGCCTAGATTTTGCCACCTGTGCAGAGGGGTCTTTCCGTGGTAAATGAGGGCAGGAGGACATTCAATGGTATACTTTTACTGAAAAAGAGTAGCCAGAAAAATTTGTAAACATGGGAGAGGCCACATGTTAGCTCTCTGGGTATTAGGCTTTAAATTATGCAATTGGGTTCCAATAAAGGGGATCCCGTGGTAAGCCCTAGGTCATTTTTCTCCCAGCCCTTTACTTCCCCTCACCTACCCCCCAACAGATTTTAGGAGTTGGATATGTAAAAAGACAAATGACAAAGCAGTCCTCAATTCATTTGCAGTTGGAGGGACACATCTCTTTGATTACTTTTTCCTTTTTTTGCTAATGGGATGGACTGAGAGATCCATTAGGCCACCATATGCCTTGTCAGATAAAATTACATTACAGCCTATTTCAGGGGGCCCATAGCAGTGATGGAGTGAGTCTCAGTCTCAGGGATGAACAGCCTTCAAAGCCCCTTTTGTCTTCTAGTAGTCAGCCATGTTGCTACATGGGGTGGGTGGACTGATCAGGCATACAGATCCAAGAGAGGGTCCTTATTAATGGAACATGAAGTGGTTACCTCGGAGGGGGTAGGATTTCTCGGACCATTGACAGGAACCGGAACTGATGGACCTAGTCTCTTAATGTACCACTTTGCAATTTCATTGCTTCCATGCTCGGATAACTATTCTGCCCCCCCCCCCACCAGGGTGCAGCACCTCTACCCCCTCTCCCTAAGCAGGCTGAATTACGTCTATTATAATCATACAATTGAACTTAAGGCTATGGACAAGGCTCCTGTCACACACTAGGGAGCTAAATTTTTATGACAACTGACATAGCTGAATGTCTGAAAGTTGTCAAAATAAGTTCAACTGCGGTGTAATATAGCCAGCAACCATAGCCCTGGGGACAAATGGATAAAGCGGAAAACATGATAACAATGGGAGTTAACAGCTAGTGCAGGGCACTGGATGCGCTGATTGGCTGCTTTCTAGGGGATCCCCTCCACCAAGAGGGACAGGGACCCTGGGGCTGATGCAATGCAAAAGGATGCCCGGGCTTGCTACAAGAAGTGTCAATTGGGGTACTATTGTAGAATTTGTCCCCTTTTTCCCCCAGGTCAATCTTGCACAAAATAGATGAAGGGAATTAGACTTTACAAGGCACCTATGAAGGCTCTTGGTCTCAGGCATCTCTTCCCAAGAGCAAGTACTTCATTTCAGTGATGTTGGGATAGATGGGGAGGTCTTGGAACTGGGGGACATAAGTCCTTCCATCCAGAGAGGAAGGGGCCCACTCACCTCCCCTCTCTCTGATCCAGTGTCTCAAAGGGACTAAGTAAGCAAGGGCCCTTGAGTAGGTCCAAATAAGGGGATGGGTAAGGGGAGGCCCAGGGTAATTGCTGGAGGGGGAACCATTACTTGCCTTGGGGCTAGGGAGGGCTATGTAATTAGCTGAAGTTGACCAACATGAACTAATTAATAGGTCGGAAGGCTCAGCCCTAAATAAGAAGGTAGATTATCCTCTGGTATAAATTTTTCCCAGAGGGTTACTGCTGCCACTTATGGACATTATAGGTATCTCCAATACCCAAATTAAAGATTTTTCCCTACACAGAAGTGGTATGAGATCATGCAGTAGGACACTTCACCTATCCTAAGCCCTAGGTGAAGTGAGGTTATTGAGTCCTTAGTTAAGTTACAAGAATTTTGCAAATGTAGTAGGAAATAGAGTTCCTATTTCCCTGCCAGGCTTTGCAAGATTCTGCCTATTAGATTTTCTCGTTCTGTTCTTAACATAACAGTTACTCTATTTATTTATGTATAATTTATTACCAATGTTATGGATGATTGTTCTTGGGATGGAAATCTATCCACAGTATTCAGTAGAGTTAAGGTACTATAGTACTTTCTGGAAGAAAGTTCTGAAATGTTCTAATTGGAATGTGTGAGTTCAGATTAGTTCTGTTCTATGGTCCAGTCTTAGATGGAGATCAGGTAGGCCATGTTTTAAGGCATCATGTTAAGATATAACCACAATAATATCACTGCAATAATATTGTGGCAAAAGTGACAAAACCATTTACAGTGACGGGGGTATAATAACATCACGGAATTACTGTTACCCCTGTCACTGTATGCACATATGGGGAAGGGATTTAGTAGCTGTTGATGTGGTGCCTGGTTGAGCTGCTCCCAAGGTGGAATGGCTAAGGCACTAGCACCTGGAGTGGAGGAGACCCAGGGACCAGGGTTTGTTTCCCCGTCTCCCAGTATTGGACTTTTTTTTTTATAAAGAAATACCCCCCCCTCGAGTTTCTCCCTGTCCCCAAGGTTCACACCCCCTTGGAGTTTGTTATATTAATTCCGGGGGATGGGGGTGGGCAGCAAAAGCCCCACATTGGGGTGGGGTAGAGCAGAACCCCCACAAAACAACAATTTCTTCATGTTGCCCTATTGTTTTTGTGTGTTGTGTAGGCATTTTGTGCCAGTCTGTGATTTCACCGACTGTTTTATTTGATTTCGATGTTTTGGTTGTCGGGATTGTGTGCTGCGTTGTTTTTGTATGCGGTATTATGACACTGTTCCGTGTTTTAAATTTAAAATCATGACCTTCAAGTATAAGGAGTTTTCAAGCTCTATGGAGGTACTCCCAGCATTCAGGATCCCTTCCAGACATGGGAAAACATGCAGGGCCACTATCTGGCTTATGATTGCTAGGGAAAGGAAGCAGGGCCTTGGGGGAACGGACCCCATCTGTTCCCTCATTTTAGTTGTTCAGAATGAAAACAAATGGCTGCTAATATGATCAAAATTATCTCATGGAATATCCAGGGGATAAATTCTGTTATCAAAAGAAAGCAGATTCTGTCCCACCTTAAAAAGAAACAATGTGATATTGCATTGTTGCAAGAAACACACCTCCTAGAATTTGAATCACAAACGTTGGCCCAGGAGTGAGTGGGGCAAGTAGTGAGTAGCTCCTATTCTAAGAAAGTTAGAGGTGTGGCAATACTATTTTGCAAGAAGCTTCAGGTGCAAATTAAGCAAACTACCCTTTCCCAGGAAGGCCGTTGGACCATAGCCAAGATAGAGATAAACTCAGAGCAATTAGTTCTGGTTAATATTTATGGTCCCAGTCAGGAGTCAGCAAACTTCTTCCTGGACCTAGCTCAACACATTTCTAATCTACTCTTACCAGAAGCCGGGGGACATAAGTCCTTCTGTCCAGAGAGGAGGGGGTCCACTTGCCTCCGCTCTCTCTGACCCCGTGTCTCTGTCTCTAGGGGGGATTTCATTGAGATGTGGGACCCCTGGTTAGATAAGCTCAAGAGTGGCCTAACTAAACTCACTAAAAGCAGAGTGGCACTACATGCTGTCTCACAGGAATTTAATTCCGTAGAGCCATGGCACAGCCTATATCCAACAGCTAGAGATTTCACATTTTATTTGGTGCCACACCAGACAAGTACCAGACTAGACTTCTTTCTTCTGCAAGGGTCTACGATGCAAGTTGTACAACAGGCCTCCACTGAGCCCATCATGATCTCAGACCATGCATGCACCACAATTACCTTAACCTTGGGGTCAAACCCACCAGTTGCATCAAGATGGTGGATGGACACCTTTCTTCTTAATTGCAAAGGGTTCCCAGGTTGAATACAGAGGAGACTGACTTGTATTTTGAATGTAATGACTCCCCAGAAATTTCCAGGACCACTCTCTGGGATGTCTTCAAAGCACATATTCAAGGTCTCATTATAAGTTATGCTGCATACCATAAAAAGCAAAAGGCTAGGACACTAACCTGCCTGGAACAGACTTTAAAAGACAAAGAAAAGACATATAATGAACTTTCCAACATCATTCCCCCCAAATTCAATGGGAAATAATGCAATTAAGATAAAAAATTAACACTTTAATGTACCAAGAAGCCCATAAAGCAATAGTGAGAACATCCCACAAATCCTGAGATTTGGGAGAAAGGGCAGGGAGATTATTGGTGCATAGAGCTAGGGTGAGACAACAGAACAAACATGTTACCTCGCTGCATCACAGTTCAGGAAAAGTCCTTACTGAGCCCCAGGTCATAGCAGAGGCCTTTACCGAGTTTTTTACCTTGTTATGCCAGTCCCAGAAGGAAGATACATGCTCCAGTAAACCTGCAGGATTTCCTACAGGGCACCCCCCTGAGGAACTTAACACCGCAACAAAACAATGTTCTACACTCCCTGATTTCAGAACCAGAGATACAGGCTGCAATTAAATTGCTGCCTGAAAAGAAAACACTGGGCCCAGATGGACTCCCAGGGGAATTTTATCAGGGGGTGGGTGCCAGCCTGAACAGGCACCTGAGGGAGGTTTTTTGGAGAGGTCTTCAATAAAAAGGCATTGCCTGCCTCTGTGCCAGAAGCACTGATTATTCTTCTTCTTCCAAAGCCAGGCAAAGACACCCTGCTAGTTGAAAACTATAGACCAATTTCATTGCTTAATGTAGATATTAAAATGTTGACAAAAATGTTGGCTAATCAACTTAATAATAGCCTTCCAAGCCTTATTACCAACACCAGTTGGGCTTATAAAAGATTGGCTGGTTATGGACAATATAAAAGGAGCTTTTGCCACCATTTGGGTGGCAGACCAGATGACCACCCCATGTGTTATGGCCTGTATTGACTTAGAAAATGCTTTCAACCTTTACAGTGCAATGACCAGTATAGGAATGGGCCCTATCTTTACCGCTAGGGTTCAAACCCTGTACGCCTCTCCCACGGCGAGAGTAGTGACAAATGGGTTAATCTCCCCTCCTATCTGCCTACATAGAGGTACCCACCAGGGTTGCCCTCTACCACCACTGCTCTTTCTTATAGCACTAGAGCCTCTATTGTGCAGACTGAGGACTTCTCCTTAGTAACAGGGATACTCTGTGTATCATCACAAATAACTACATTAGCATTTGAGGATGACTGCTCTCCCTGTCCAACCCACAGACTTCTCCACCAGCAGCCTTATCCACTTTAGAACAGTTTAAGTCTTTATCTGGTCTTAAAGTCAATTGGGCCAAAACTGAAGTGCTCCTTCTTAATAAAGTAATGCATGAGTCCTTGGGACTTAAATGGCAGCAGAAAAATATGAACTATTTAGGAATCAGGTTTTTTCAACCTGAGAGGCCTAATGAACCTTAATTTTAATCCCTTGCTGTCGGAGCTTAAGGCTGACTTTGACAGATGGAAAAAAACTCAACCTTAGTTTTGGTAGCAAAATTGCAGTATATAAAATGATGGCTTTTCCAAAAATACAACTTCTCTGAAATAGTTTACCAGTTCCAATTCCAATCTCCTTATTTAAATGCACAGAGAATCTATTTTCTTTCTTTCTTTGGGAAGAAAATAAGCCCAGAATTAGTGCCCATAAACTTAGAGCTCCCAACCTCAGAGGGGGCTGGTCCATTCCGTGGCTTTGGGCCTACCATCAGGCTGCAGGTATTAGGCAAGACCGGTGTTGGTTAGATATGAAACAAGAACAGACTTTGGTTTGGCTACTCCTAGAACAGGGGCTACAAATCAAACCACCATGGGCAATGCTGTCCCTCAAAATAACCCATGTATTCCCTGTGAATCAATTCACTAAACAATCTTGATGCACACTACTAAAACATCATCAGTGATCTATTTAGCCCCTAGGAAAATGGGAGCCCCTATGGGGCAACCCACACCTGTTGGTAGGATGAAAAAACGGAGCTGGCATACATGGGCAGCTAAAGGTATTAGGGTAATTTCACACTTCCCAAACAGGGCATTTGTTATAATTTTGGGAACTTTCAAAACCGTTCTCACTACCTTAGGAAGCTTTTGGAGGTACCTACAAATAAGATCAGCCATCTCAGCACGGTTTCGTTACACCCCAGTAGAGGATTCAGACAGGTTACCGTTGACTATTTCGCAGTGGATTAAAAAGCCTAAAGGGGTTAGTGGGAAAATCTATGGCTGTCTGTTGTCTCATAACATCCCCATTTCCACCAAAGCAAGCAGTCATGGGAAAAAGAGCTGCAGATCAGTATTTCTGATGAGCTCTGGAATAACCTTTTATGTCAGGCCCATAAGGGTTTTAGGGATATGAGATACCAACAAATTCAGAAGAAGATTCTTCACAGATGGTACCGTACCCCAGTACATCTTAAAAAAATAAACCTGATGTCCACAGACTTATGTTGGCAGTGCCATGGGGAACCAGGCTCCCTGGTGTGCATTCTATGGTCCTACCCTACACTAACCTCTTACTGGGCTAATGTAAGACATATTTGTCAAACTGTGATGCAGCAGAAGTTATTAAATGGCCCGTTTAATTGGATACTGGGTGGAATAGCTACTATTCAAGGGCTAGTCAGTAGCAAAAAGAAATGGTTGAGCCCGGCGATACTGGAAGCAATTGGGCAGATCTTCCTGAGATAGAGATCAGATACTCCCCCATCAGTAACAGATTGATAATCTGCACTAGTCAAACTGATGGAATACAAGAGATTGCCAAACCGATTCAGGGCTAAACTAAATGATTCTTTGCAATCTGGGCCCCCTTTCTCAAGAGAAACACTGGTCTATGATAGGCTTTCCAATAAAGAATGCTGGACTGCATACTATGTATGTTACCTTAAATATTATCTAGCGCTCAGTGCTTAGGTTTTAGTATAGGTACTGTCTTCCATATTGTGTTAAATACATTTACAACATGGTTTGACAGAAACGTGCAACCCGATTGGGTGAGTCGCTTTGTGGTGCCATGGATTAAGTTAGCATTAATCCATGGTTCCGCAGAGCAACTCTAGAGTTCTGCCACTGGCTCTTGTTGTGAAGAGTGGAAAGCAAAGTGTGCTGACAGCCATTTGCGATCCTGAGTCAGCAATTGGGAGTGTGGTATTCCTCCTACCCCTTCCGTCTGTGTGATAGTATCTGTGGCAGTCTGCAGGTTTTCTTTCCTAGATCTGTGAGTGTCAGCACTGTCATCATCTGTGTACTTTGTGGCAAGCGGGAAGAGCATGAGCGGTACGGGATGGCCATCCTCCATTTGGGCCCCTACCCCCAGTGTGCTCTGTATGCTGCCGGGAGGAGGGAGGGAGTGAGGGAGAGAGAGAGAGGGAGGGAGGGAGGGAGGGAGGGAGGAGGGAGGGAGAGAGAGAGAGAGAGAGAGAGGAGAGGGAGGGAGAGAGAGAGAGAGGAGAGAGAGAGAGAGAGAGAGAAACTGCCAGCCAACCATACAGAGAGATAGACAGAGGGAACAATGAACTGTTAGGGTTGTACAGTGATGGGCACATCTGTGGGAAACCCATGTGACTCCCTCTGATATCCCCGGCCATTGCCAGAGTGCTTGGAAAAGTGTGCCTGCTGGATAAAGGGAGCAAAAGATGGCTTATCCACTCACTCACATGGCTTTACAAAGCCCTCCTGCTAAAACTCCCCTCAAACATATCAGTTCTTTTTCAACGATCTACCTGGCACTATCCACTACAGAGCAGCTTACTCATTTTGGTGGATGTTCCACACTCCCGCTTCGGCCAACTGGCTATATCCAGTGCCCTGCCAGCTGTTTGGAATAAAACACAAGCTACCCTCTAACTTCAAAATCTTGTATCACTGAATATTTTTAAAAACCTTGTCAACAGCAAATTGTACGACTCCTGTACATGCCAGTCTTAAAAGTAACTTTATCATATACTTATCCTCCTAATTATGTCACTATCACATGCTCTTCTCATTAGAGATGGCTATAGCATCAATTTACTACAAAGAGGATAAGTATGCACCCCATACACGCACCTGCTATCCTTCTGTCAATCCCCTTTGTTGCGTTACCTATCTTCATGTCTATCTCACAACCAAACTCCTACCTGAACATACCTATCTCCCTTGCCTGCTCTGGTTGTAAAAGCTCCCATTATTCGGGTTAAGGCACTTGCCTCTGAAAGTCTAGTACTTATACCCTTGCACTTGCTGCCGACCTCATAATGACTAAAGTGATTGTTTCAATTGTATAAATGAAGTAAAAACAATTATTTTCTGTATTGTTCATCCATGTATCTAACCTGTTCTATTGAATTGACTATTGTAAAATATTGTTTCTGTATTTGTACCATTTACTAGTTGTATATCTTGTACCAAATTGTCCATTCAGGACCTCCTTGTAAATGAGCGTGCTCAATGGAGTTATTCCTGCTAATAAGCTTGACTTGACTTGACGATAGCTGTCCTTGTCCCACAATGTTTACCTGCATGGTAATGTTTGTGACAGTGTGCCACATAGTGAGTGCAAATGGGGGGAGAAAGAGAACAGTGACAGCATGATAGACAAGTTTTACCACAAGGTTCTGTATTGCAGCTGATGTTGTGGGGGTGGGGGGCTACAGTAACGGTGGTAGACAGTGTAGCATACAGTATTATGCACAAGAAATGTCACAGATCATCCCTGTAGTGTATGTGTGGCATTTCTATGTGCATAAGAGCAATGTAATCTGTATTATTTGTTAGGCAGTATTTTGCAAGGTGGCGGGGCACAGTACCTTTGTTGCTATTTAAACAGCAAAAAACATCTTTCTGGATATTTTTTATTGTTGAAACATAACCCATGTTAGCCAGCCTGTCGGCACAGTGGCATGACATCCACTGGCAATGTCGACATCCTTGGTTCGGGAATGGACCTGGGAGTTGGAGGGTTGGCTGGGCAGAGAAGGATTGAGCACCCGAGTGGTGACTCTCCTTCTCCGGGGGGGGGGTGCTCAGCACATTAGTGGCCCCTGGTGGAGGCTGGGGAATCCGTGGGGACCTGCGCAGAATGTTGTGGGAGGCAGGACAGACATCAGTTGTGCCTGTTGAAGTCATTGCATGTCCCGTGTCCAGGGAATAGTATTAAAAAAAAAACTGGCCCCATCCATGATGCTCTGCCTCAGCCACCACTCTTGCTGCCGTCTGTGTCTGCCTGGGGGTCCCACTCCTGTGGCCTCACCCTGGAGGGCAAGCCAGGGCTAAGAGACCATTGTTCATGGGGAGGGGGCACCTGCCCGGTAGCCCCACCTGGGGGGGTAAGCCTGGGCATGGGGAGGGCCGGCATGCAGGGCAGGGGCTGAGCCTCAGCCCAGAATGGAGCAGGTAGTGGGCCACAAAAAAAAAACATAACCCATGTTATAAGGGCAATAACCCACTCCAAGGTGAGCAGTTATTGCTGATTAATCAACACTCCGGGTGCTGTGAGGACATTCGTGCCTCACAACGCACCCGGAATGTTGATTAGTCCCTAATAACTGCACACCCTGTCATGGGTTATTGCTTATGTATCATTAGAAGTTTTAGACAGTCAAAATTAAGAAATATACCTATCTATATATGTAAGCTGATACTTACAGTTTTGTATTAAATGGTATCTTTCTTTTCTTTTTTCTCACATCCTGTTGTATTGTAAAAGTTGTATTCCTTGATGAACTATTCTCTGTACTGTCTATTGATTACGTGGAAAAATTATTAAAATTACTTAAAAAAAGTCTAAGTGGGGCAGTGTGCACATGTAACATGTCACCCTGATGCTCTTCTACCCAATGCAACAATCAAACATATTTTTTAAAGCTTAGAAAACACAACATAAAGCTACCTTTTCCCCTTATTTTGTAAGCAGAATAAGACACAACATGCTGGGTGGTGTTGGACTGTACCCACACTTTCAGGGGCTGTATGTCCCTCTGCCTGTGGCATCGGGCCCAGTGCATCCCTGGGCATGTTGTTACAGACCAACTCCCCCACTCTGTCATATCTTATTGCTTACTTCACTCATACTTGTGTCTCTGGTGCTTCTTTCAGGTTGTGAGTGCTCCAATTTTTGATTATAGCTAAAATAAAATTATGCATACTGGTTATGTTCAAGACACTCCAAATCCAGAAACAAGTTCCAGTAGCAGTACTAGGAAAGTGCATCCTTTCATGTTTGGACTGTACTTCATGTGATTTTGAAAATGGGGTAAAGGTTTTACATACTGCCTTCAGGAATTGCGAGTAAATCGCTCCTCTACAAATTCTTAACAGGAGCCCTAACTAGTGCAGTGGTTCCAGTTTATGAGACAATGGGACTCTCTTTGAGCAAATGACATGTGCGCCATGAGGAAGATGAAGATGATAATGAGGATACACTTTTCTATCTTTGCCTTTCAATCTTCTAGTAATTTGTAAGCAGAGTCACATTACCTCTGTGCATAACCTTTCCTTATATCAGCCACATTCATCTTTAGGCAAACTAGCTGTTTGGGAAACATTTCGAAAACAATATTTCAGTTGTATTTGACTAAAAAGTCTGTTTTTAAAAATGTGGGCAGTGATGTTAAGCTTCCATAATGTAGCTAGGGTGCCCAGCCTCCAAAGACAAAATGCAATTAACCAAGGAAATATTCCCATTGTTTTGTGTGATCAGAACGTTGGTAGACACTGAGCAGGACCAGTTTACTGTGTTGAAGCATACATGGAGAGCCTTTGCTCAGGCATGCTATGCTTTCCCCCCATGTAGTATGCCTTCACAAATGTGCACTTTTTTGGGGAGTCTTGTTCTGAAGCCAGACTTTTAGGCCCCGTCCACACTGATGAGTGTTTTCAAAAACATTTTTATTTCTGTGCTTCAAGACAGTTGTCAGAGCATCCAGATTGCACTTGGACTCTGTGCTTACTCAAACAAGTTTCTAGGCATGATTGTGACAGTGGAAAACTGAATAAAATGCACACCTGGCCTGCAAAGGTGCTACAACTAAACAGAAGACCAGAGAAAAGGGGAAATAGCTGTGCACACAACAAACAGGTACTAAATCATTATTTTATTCCCAAAATAACAAAAAGCACATACTGAGTCAGGCTAGTACCCTTACGTATTGCCTCCCTGGAGGCTTCATTGTGATAGTAATGCAAAGAATTGTGGGTACCGTAAAGCATGCTGGCATACTCGCTATTGGGCATAGTAACCGATGCAGTGAAAAAAGACAGCTTTCGGATTGGGAGCTCATTGAGTTCTAGAATACCAGTGAGTAATTTTCATTTCTTTTTTGCAGCCCCCCAAAAAAGAATGAAGTGTTAATATGGTTGTCTTAAACTGTGTTACTACACGGATTGCATCCATACTGCTGTTAACATGGTTTAAGGCAACGGTGTTAGTCTAAAACCATGTTAAAGCTTTGCTCTGAGCAGGTTTTGGAACACAGATTGTAGCATGGTTTAACTGTGTTACAGTGTGGATGCAAACCTGTTAAACCATTTTAACAGCATTAAAATGGTTTAAAAGTCCCTCGGTGGACAGGGCCTTAGGGTTCATGCTAAAACATTTTAAACGGCAAAGTGGTGAACCTGTTTAGATACCTACATCTCTAGCAGAATTTCCTATGCTGTCATTTACTGAAGCGGGAGGAGGGGGGGTGGTAGCAGGGGAGCTGTATGTAGAATCCAGGGAGAATGCAGTGAGAGAACACAAGTCCAAATTGTTTGATTTGTAAACTACACACACACACACACATACACAGTCCATTCAGCTATCTGTACTACATGATAAACAGTGTGCTGACAAAGCACAGTTGTGTGAAATGAGGAGTTTTGCTCTGCCTTCCTTTGGTATGCATGTTGCTCTGTTTTTAGGGCTGTGGACAGAGCCTACAGCCCTTCTGACATCGATCAGACTGTAGCTCTAAACACGGCTTTTCATGGAACTTCCTTTTTAGACATTTGTATGTATTCCTCCACAGCTGCAAAGTAGTGCACTCCCACTCTGATTTTTGCCATTTACTGCTCTATGTTAAAGGCATCTGAATGAAGGAGGGAAGGGGATGCTACTGTAGTGTACCTCAGAACTTCTCAGAAAATTAACAAACAAAAACCTTTTAAACTGCTGTTTCTATCATCAGTGCAGCTCAGTCTAACAGATTGGTTCTATTTCTTTCAGCAACTGATCGGTTAACTCATTTTCTCTTGGCTTTTTAAGTGAAAGTCAGACTTGGTGTCAGATTACAGATAGTGGAATTGCAGTCTGTTAGCTCTCATTCTTTGAGCAGGACAGGTTACAGGCAAGCACTGGAGCAGAAGACTGTTGTTTTCTCATTTTATAATATGATGTACCGAGTGTGTATTTAGTTGCAGGGTCAGGGTCTTGAAGAAAATAGTAACATTTATGTAACTCATTCAAGATTCCATCAGGTGGTCAGAAAAAAATCTGAGAGAATTTGTGTAAAAACTAACAAATGAAAGATGCAAAAAATAGCAAGCACACTGGCCTCTGAGACTGGAATATCAGAAGGCTGTGTGTTCTATCCCCACACTAGGCATGTGGGTTAAAGAGCTAGTGTACTGCCTAAAACTAATTTTAGATTTTTAAAGCAGTCAACCATTACCTTTTAATATTTGAGGTACTTTTTCTTTTCCCTTTGTTTAATTAGAAGATTGTTTACCTGATGTTAATATGTGTGACGTATGGAACAGCACTCTGTGTGGCAGCTGACATAGCTAGCTATACTGCCTCCACTACATCATCAGCATTGTGACTTCACTGACTGTGACATCACTGCTACATAGGAACAGCAATTCAGTGACTGCCAGGTCATTCACCTGTGATTTCACTGTCAGCGAAATCACAATGCTGATCATGTAGTGGGGGGAAGTAGAGCTAGATATGTCAGCTGCTATACTAAGATGTTCCACACATCCACCACAACATTATGACATAGAATACTCTCTGATGGGCAAAAGGAAAAAGAAAGGTACTTCAGAAATAAAATTTTATAACTGACTACTTCTTAAAATTTATATTATTTTCCTGTCTGCCTGGCTTGGCTCCACTAGCTTTTTAAATCCCAATACTGACACTGTAGTGCAGCATGGGGGGGGGGGGTGCTGGACTCCTGAGGTGCCATCTTTTCTGTCTGCCTGTTCAGGTGGATGTTAAAGATCCTATGGTACTTCTCAAAAAGAGTAGGGGAATTTTCGTGGTGTCCTTGCCAAATTTTCCCCATTTAATAAAAATACCCCCAATAGCTTAATCTGGTTCAAGTAAGGATTTGTGCTATGTTACAATTTCAGTTCGTTACCATCTGTACCCCCCATCACCCCTGAAAAAGGTACTTCAAGTCTTAGTGGGCTCACCTGGTCAACAAAATTCAACAAATAAATAAATTCCCCCATTATGCCTTATGGATTCCATATAAATCCAAATCATTCCAAGGCCATCTTGACAGAATTTTTATACCTAACAGCAACTCAGAGCCTTTTTCCTGATAAAAGGCTGCCAACATATTAAATTTAAATAAACAACAAAGTCACAAATAAGGAACTAGTGGCTTATGAAAAAATCTACAGGGATTTATACAGGGATTTGATGCTGCCTCTACAGGGAAAATACAGGAAAAATGAGGGCTTGATACAGGAAAATGGTTATTTGGATCTGGGAGCACTGTGATTGTGACTAAACAGCACTATATGGCACCAACAAGAAAATAACTTTGGTGATTTGGTAGCTCTTCACATCCCTATTGGCTCTGCCTAGAGTTTGTTCAACTTGTTACTACATTTTATATATATATATATATATATATTTTTTTTGCATAGTACCTTAGCCTGAAGCTGAGTTTCTGCTCTCTGCCTGATGTCTTTTGAGTGCACGACTTGTTACAGCTATTTAGCACATACCCCCATCCTCACTAGCAGTACCACCAGCATTCACCATGCTGCTCTAAGGGGCCAGAGGGACTCAGCACCTGCTAAAGGCAGTCCAGGAACCCCATCCTCACTTGCAGTACCACCAGTGTTCACCACACCACTCTAACGGAACAGAGGGACTTGATGTCTGCTAAAGGTAATCCTGCTTATTTTCTGTGGGGGTGTTCTGGGCATTTTCTACCCTCTGACCTGTCCTGATTGTTTCTTACAGCTGGCACTGGAGCCTGGACCATGGTCGGAACTCAGGGATTGCACCAGAGCTTTAAGAACCCAGGGACATTGCCAAGCACTCTGACTGTACAGCATTTACCAGTGTCTGTTCTATGTACTGCTTAGTTAGGGGCTGTGCTTGCTAACTCTGTTATTTAGACAATCTGTTTCCTGCTGCTTACCATCTAGCTGTTGTGTGCATTTGTCTCAGCCATTGTTGTTTCTACCCACTTCAGAGGGCCTAGCGAGGCCTACCGCATGGTGGTAGCGTTCTCCTTGGATCCCCGCTGTGTGCCATCCATCCCATTGCTGCACCAGATGTCCGTGCATGCGCAGTCCAATCTATAGCCATCGGCCTGTGTGTTGCTGTGGGCCCCCCTTCCCCACATCCTTCTGCTGCATACTAATGTCCCCTTTGTCTCCCTTGTATTTAGGCAGCCCAGGAACCCCCAGAACACCATCCTCACTCGTAGTACCACCAGCATTCACCGCACCGCTCTAAGGGGACAGAGGGACTCGGAGCCTGCTAAAGGTAATCCTGATCACTTTCTGTGGGGATGTTAGCCTGTTGACGCTTGGACTTCTAAGTTCAATTGTATTTATGTTTTTGAAACCATATACTATAATAAATAAAATATGAGAAACCATGCACTACTCACCATGTGTTTCCATCGAAGGTTTGAGATAACAGCATGGATCTTGTGAGCTTCGCTCTGAAGTCCATATGCTGTTATCTCAACCCCTTGATGGAAACACAGGCTTGTTGTGTATGGTTGCTCATACTTTATTCCTTATATTATACCTAACTGTGTTTTGTTTCAAATACTTGATCTACTCTTACTGCATACTTCCTGAGCATTAGGAACACCCCCAAATAGTGCAGTCACTCCTGCTGCAGTGGTCTCTTCTCCTCCCACTGCATCAAGAGGGTCTATACTTTGTTGGTATTGTACCCAAGTCCAGGAAAGATGCAGAGCGAGTTGATCAAGGAATGTAAAAAAAAACATGTTTTTGTGTGGAAACACTAGTATGGTGGGCAGCTGGCAGCCTGTTTTAGTGATTCTATGGACTTTACCATAGCAAATGGGATTAGTAATCTGTAGTAACCTGTTGGAGTTGTGATTCAATCTCCTACCATTCAATCTGCCAAAAAGAGCTGTTTTCCATGAAATAAATACTTTTATTTCCATGCTGTGCTTCATTTGCATAACCTGCCCCCTTTTTTTCTCAGTGCTGCAACCCCCAAACATGACATCATGCAAAGGAAATAAAGTTTATAAGCATGGTTTTGAAACAGAGACCTCTGTTGGTCACTCTTGGCACTGCAGACATCTACACTACTGACATAGGAGACTACATAGAAACATAGAAACATAGACTTTGACGGCAGATAAGGACCGCTAGGCCCATCTAGTCTGCCCATTTCCCTACCTACAGGATAGGCCGCAGATCCTATTTAACCAACAGCCTATATCTTCCTGCCCCCCACAAGAATTGCCTTATGTCTGTCCCATGCATTCTTGAATTCTCCCACAGTTTTAGACTCCACAACTTCCTCAGGAAGGCTGTTCCATGCATCCACTACCCTCTCTGTGAAATAATACTTCCTCACATTGCCCCTGAACCGCCCTCCTTCTATCTTTAAATTGTGTCCCCTTGTTCTTGCAAGTCTCTTTTCTGAAGATGCTACCTCTTGGACTTTGTTGATTCCTTGAGGTCCTGAAAGTTTCTATCATGTCCCCCCTCTCCCTTCTTTCCTCAAGGGTATACATATTAAGCTCCTTTAGTCTCTCCTCATACGGCTTCTCTTGCAGACCCTGCACCATTTTAGTTGCCCTCCTCTGGACTGCCTCTATCCTGTCTATGTCCTTGCTGAGATGGGGTCTCCAGAACTGGACACAGTATTCCAGATGGGGTCTCACCAACTGTCTGTACAGAGGGATAACAACTTCCTGTTTTCTGCTGCTGATGCCTCTCCCTATACATCCCAGTATACCCCCGGCCCTCCCTACTGCCTTCTCTCACATTGCTTGCTAACCTTAAGGTCATCTGATATGATTACCCCAGGTCCCTTTCCTGTTTTGTTGTTGTTACTACCTCCCCACCCATTGTGTATTCTTCCCCTGGGTTCTTGTTTCCCAGGTGCATATTTGCACTTTTTGCATTGAATCCTAGCTGCCATCGTCAGACCATTCCTCCAACCTTGCCAAGTCCTTTTCATCCTTTCCGCCTCCTTGTGTATCAACCCTGTTGCAGATCTTTGTGTCATCTGCAAAAGGCATACTTTCCTTCAGTCCCTCTGCAATGCCACTGATGAAGACATTAAAAGGACTGGACCCAATACTGAACCCTGCGGTACCCCACTAGTAGCCCTTTCTTCAAGAGTGGAATCTATTTACAATTACCTTCTGTCCTGTTGTCCAGCCAATGTTTTGCAGGCTACCACCCTGGGACCCCTCCCAGGCTGGTTAATTTGACTAATAATCTTTTGTGTGGGACTGTGTCAAATGCCTTGCTAAAGTCTAGGTAGGCCATGTCCACAGCCCCTCCCTGGTCTACTACTTTGGTCACCCAGTCAAAGAAATCTATTAGATCGTCTGACATGACCTTCCCGCTGTGAACCCATGCTGCCTTGGATTCTGTGCTCCACTGACCTCTAGGTACTCAACTATTCTTTCCTTCAAGTGACTCCATCACTTTCCCTACCACAGAGGTCAGACTGACAGGTCTGTAGTTTCCTGCCTCTGTCTTGGTCCCACTTTTGTGAAGAGAATCATCCGCCTTCCTCCAGTCCTGGTACCACACCATCCTCCCATGATTTATTAAAAGCCAGTGGTTTCACTAGTTCCTTCCTTAATTCTTTAGATTCTGGGGTGAATTCCATCAGGACCCATTGCTTTGTCCACCTTCAGTTTAGAATTCTTGCAGAACCCTTTCTTCTGTGAAAGGACTGGGATCGACCCCCCTATCAAGAGTGCTTCTGTTAATTGGATTAGGCACTTCCCCCTCCTCTTTTGTGAATACTGAGCAGAAATATTAGTTTAGTATTCCTTCTTTTTCACTGTCCCCCTCTGCCGACCCACCGTTTATTCTATTCAGCCTCACTATCCCTCCCTTTGTCTTTCTACGCTCGCTGATGTACCTATAAAAGGTTTTATCCCCCTTCTTAACTGAGTTGGCTATCTTTTCCTCAGTTTGGGCCTTTGCTATTCTGACTTCCCTCCCTGCTTCCTTCTGCCTTAACTGGTACAGCTCTCTGTCCTGCTCCTTCTGTGTTTCCTTATACTTCTGGAATACTATCTTTTTCTTCTTGACTTTCACAGCCACCTCTCTTGAGAACCATAGTGGCTTTTTCTTTCATTTTGATTTGTTTATTTGCTTCACACAAAGGCTTGTTGCCTCTGTGATGGCAGTTTTGATAATTCCCATTGTTGCTCACACCTCCTTCTAGCCTGTTTACTAGTGCTTTTCTGAGGGCACTCTCCCATCTTGCCAAAGTCAGCCCTCTAAGTCCAGTACCCTCACTTTTGTATGGCTTGACTCTGTAGCTGAGTTTAATGTGAACCACACTGTTTGATGGTCACTTGTCCCCAGATGGCAACCTACTATGATCTGAGATCCTCTCACTGCCCCGTTTGAGAGTCTGAGGTCTAAGATTGCTCCCTCACGAGTGGGTTCGAGAGCTAGCTGTGTAATGCCTGCCACCTGTAGGGCGTCAGAATGGCTCTGCTCTTGGATGTTGCTGCAGCAAATGTGCTCCAGTTAACATCAGGCATATTCAGGTCTCCATCAACAGTATCTCCCTTTCTCTGCCATTCTAAGAATGCCTTACATCATATCCTTGTCCATTCCCTTCCCTGACATGGGGTCTGTACACAACCCTGTGCGGATTGTGGTGCCCTTTCCAGTCTCCAAGGTGACCCACAGTGCCTCCTCTCCTCCCTGTTTACTCTTTTGTTCAGTTGCTTTTATCCCTTCCTTTACATGAGAGCTACTCCTCCACCTCTTCTCCCTGCCTGTCTCTCCTGTAGGTTATGTACCCTGGTATGTTAATATCCCAGTCATGGTTCTCTGTTACCATGTTTCTGTGACTGCTATGATGTCCAGGCATCCCTCTTCCATTAAGGCCACCAGCTCAGGGGCTTGTTGCCCAGACTACAGAGCATTGGTACTCATTACCCTCCATTTCCTGATGGCCTTACCCCTTTTGCCCCATCCCTGTCCTTCTTGCCTTTGTCACTTTCTCCATTTACCCTGCCCTTCTCCTATCGACACCTCCATGTTGGTGTTTGCCACACTTACTACCGTGATTGTTTGGGGGGCTGAGATTTCCTGCTCCTTTCCAGTGCCTCCCCCTTGGCTGGTTTAAAAGCTTGCCAATGAAGCATTTAAACCTATCACCTAGGATCCTGGTTCCCCTCCGGACAGATGCAGCCCATCATGCCAGTATAGGCTTGCATCACTCCAGGTGGACACAGTCCCCAATGAGCCAAATCCCTGGGCTCCACCAGTTTCAACCTGCAGTTGGATCCCGCCAGTGCGGAACACCTAGCCTCTCCTATGCCATAGATGGTAGCACCTCCGAGAAGGTTACCGTCGTGCTACTTGACTAAGGCCCCTCCCAATTCCACAAACTCTTCCTGCACTTCTCTAATCCCTTTCTTAGCCAGGTCATTTGTCCCTAAGTGGACAATGACATCCAGCTCCCTCCCCTGTGCAGCTGCTCCAGCAATCCTGAGGATTCGCTCCCTGTCCCTCCAAGCCATGGCGCCAGGCAGGCACCTTACCTTACTACATCTCTCAGTAAATAAATCTTGTCAGCTAGATACTATATGCACAATGCCTTGTTTGGAAAACAAACATATGAGAGCTTTTATTGATGAAGCCACTACAGTTATATGATACTGCACCTCACAGTAAGGGAATTGGAAAACAACTTCTTAGTGTACCCACAATGCCTTGCTATGTATATCTACATATTAGGTGTAGTCACCACCATCAAAATAAGGGACTGCTCCTCTGAGTAACTAACATTTACATCAACATTGTATTTACCTAGAATTTCTTGGTGTTATATGTTAAATATTGACAGTTCCCTTGCATGCCATCATTCTGGGGGTGTGACCACACAAAGAAAACTGAAGGACACCGCGCTGATAAAACAAAAGAAATGAGTATGACAAATTTTTTTACAAAACAAAATGCAGTTTCAACATATGAAGCATGGGCGGCAATGGCATACTATGTGAAAAAGGCATCTGAGAAATCTCACATAATCAAACTACCAGCTACATCAACACATTCTACAGCTGGTGAGCAATCATAAAATGTATTTTTGAAACTAGGCACAGTTTGAGGCATGGGGGGGGGGCAGTGTCCCTTTAATTCAAATGCCTTTATATCAGAGTCAGTGGATCGGTGGATGTAAGCTTGTACTTTTCTTAAACTGAAGGAAAACTGCAATGGTTATACTGTGTATTGTCTTCTTTCCCAAATCTGGATTAAACATTTCTTGTTAGATGAAAAGCTTATATATGTCACAGAGACAATAAACTTATAATGTATGGGGAGCCCTTATTACGTATGGCATACTGCTGTCTAACAATCTTGTAATCTCACCAATCTGACGTCAGCGCTATAAACCTTGCTTGCCTTTGTCACATCGGTGAGATTACAGGATCGAATCCAGTCAGGTGTGCTGAATTCTAGCACCCAAATATTTGGTCGCTACATAAACGGTTTAAACTGTTCAACCGAAGCCCACAAGCAACAAGTAGGCGCCTTTCCCGTTCTGTCCTGAAAGTATTTACCGTTGCGACCCCATGCACTATAAAAGACAATGGCTGGGTTTATGAAGTTTACCACCTTAAAAACTCTTCTTGCGGTTGCCATGCCAACAGTAAACCTCTCGAGCTTTGCTCTCGAGGTTTACAAGGTCGGCCTGGCAACCGGTCGAGGGGTTTACATCATGGTCAACTTCATAACCCCAGCCATTATCCTCTATGTTAGTTTACCACTTTGATGGCTTTTATACCCATGTTATACCCATGTTTCCGCTTTATATATTTTTTGTATACCTTCTACTACCTGTGATATTATTCATATGCAAACCTTTGACAAAAAAGTATAAAAAAGTCAATAAAAATGGCTGAACATGTCAACCATGTATGGTGCTTTCAAGAAATGAAATGTCATACTATAACGAACAATGAAAAGGATACTACTTAGAGATAGGTTGCCTGTAACAGTGGGAAAACTGCCACATGCGTGCTGATTTTTTATTTTTAGAAAATTGACATATAAATATACATATATATTTAAAAAGTATATAGCAAGTTCCTATTGTAGGAATTTTTATTTCATTTCTTGCAGTAGTTGACTTTTAAAATAAGCAAACAGCAGCAGTTTTGATTAGTCGTATTACATTCTGTGTATGCCTAGTATGGTTGGTAAAGGCTATATTAACACTCTGTTTCAGTAGAGCTTTCTTGCTTTACGCCGCATGCATTCTTTTTAGATTGTTGCTCCTCTGTTGCAGTGCCGCATGCCACTACAAGGTTAGTCACACTGCTAGCTTGTCTAGGTTTATCCAAAGTATCAATCATTGACTTGTCTTTCTTAGTGCGGCTTTGTAAACTCTTTGACCTGACTGTCAGATACCCTGAAGTCCAGTCATCCTTCACTGAAAGGGAGTTTTCTGTCTCTGCCCTATCTGAGATAGGTGTATATGGATAGGAGGCACTGTCTCCAACATCACCTGTATCACTGTCATCTTCTGTATCAGTCAGATGCTGCCTCTGTTCTGCCAATTGTTCAGCCTCTGACACAAAAGCAGCGAGTTCACCTGCTTTTTCATGTAGCGCATCAGGTGGTAGCCCCAAGAAGGTCACTCTGCTGAACTTTATACTCCCACTGATCAGCCCATTGTTCAGCTGTAGAAGGATACATTTGGTCCACAGTGGCACTATATTCTACTGACCAGTTATTTGCTCCACCAGTAAGCCTCCCCTCCTTGAGTAAATATAAAGCTTCTAGACTTCATTTTGGTTTGGCAAGTATTGAAACTCTGAGAAGGATAGTAGCGCATGGCTTTTGATTTTTCTAATGGGTAAGAGATAGCAGCCTCAAGCTTTGCGCGCTCTATTGATAACCCAGTGTTTTTAACACCAGCTCCTGTTGCAGACTGTCCATTAATAAATAGGCCAGTTGACTCTAAATGTTTTTGCCTGGCAGAGTCTTCAGCCCTGGATTCCCCCTGACTGTAGCCAGATGAAGAAATACAAATGCCCACACAAGAGTTAGGTTTGTTAGTATCCTGTGTAACTTCTGAAGTTTTTTGGGGGGAGTCCTTTGCTGAAACTGTATGTGGGCTGGAAGCATGATGAAGACTGCCATGACAGTCTGGTGTTAATTGCATCTTTTGTTCTGTGCCTTCTTTTTCATCCTTTTTACTACAAGAGGAGGCTTTTTTACGTGGTCCCGTTGCTGGTGACATTGGGGATGTGCCATCATCACATGCCTGCTCATCTCCTTCCACTTGGTATCTATACATACTGTAACCCTCAGAACTGTTGATGCTGCCTTGCCTTAGAAGATAAGCTGCGTCACATTCTGAAGAAGCCCTTGAGCGTGTGTGAGTTAGCTCAGTTTTGTCTATTCCTGTTAATTTTTCCAGTGCATTGACCATTCGACCAGACAACTCCTCAAGCTGGGATAGCCGGAGATCCACTGTCTGAAGAGAAGCTTTCATGAAATGTTCTCTCTCATTCACTTCCTCCAGTCGCATTGCCATGTTTTCTACCCTAAAGAGTAAATAAACAATATTTTAGATTATGAGCAATTGACAGGTGAAATATAACTGCATGTTATAATACCATGCATTTTCTCCATGTGCAGAATCATCTTGCATGGTTCAGCAGTGTTAACTAGCATTATATTGTACTAGTGTTTTTTGTGCTCAAGAAAAGTGAAAACTGACAGAATTTGTTACTTACATGCTCAATTTATACACGTGATTGGTGTGACACAGACAGTTGCAATGCACCCATTTTCACTTTGGTAAGTCAAAATACCTCTCCTAGAAGGATCACAGTTCAACTACTTTACCAGAAGGGTCAGACTAAGTCACATTAGACACATAAAACATTCTATCAACAGGTAAGATCAGGTTACGTGTTTTGGTGTGGATAGCAATTTAACAGTGCTTGAATGGTACAACAGCATGAATGTAAATCAGATATCTGAAGTATATATATATATATATATATATATATATATATATATATATATACATACATGTGTAATAAATAACCCACTCTAAGGTGTGCAGTTGTGCTCTGATATATGCACTCCATGGTGTGCGTGATGTCTGCATAAGGCTGCAGGCAGAGTGCATCAACCACCCAAGGTGTGCTTATATCACAGCATGACTGCAACCTGAAATGGGTTATTTGACTTATAAAATGGCCAAAATTGTTTTGGAGGGGGGTGAAAGTGCAGGTGTGCAGTCATGCTCTCATATATGTATGGTCATATGATGTGTTTCATCCAACCAGCAGAGATACTTCTTCCTACCCATTTATAAAATATATATATATATATATATATATATATATATATAGATAGATATAGATATAGATACAGATTTTTATATAAATTATACTGGCATGGTCTATTTAGGGTGAAAGGGCACTTCTATGTTAAAGTCCAAATTTTGAGCCTTAATGACTTCGGAGCCCTTCAATGGATTTGCATGAAATTTGGCATGCACAATCACTAGGGATAGGTCTCTTGATCTGCCAAATGTCATCCGTTAAGTGGTTTCTGAGATATAAAGTGCTAAAAAAAACAGAAAAATATATATATATTTTTTTTAACATTTCTTTGCTCACCTGTATCTCAGGAATGCCTTTATGTTGTGGTCTGAAAATTTCAGCATAGTAAGCTTTTGTGTCACAGATGTGCCCTTTGAAGGTTTGGTGAAAAAATATAAATCCGTTCAAAAGTTATGACATTTTTAATTTTCCCATTGTTTCCTCTGGGAAAATTTATGTCAGGCTTATTTCTGAACAATAGGACTACTGTATGAAAAATACCAGCTTCTTTTCACAAAAATTGCTGGTATTTTTCACACAGTTCACAGTCCTGTGATCGAATGAGCTGTGTTGCAGCTATCATCTTGTTTTGTCACTTAGTGAGGATGTTGAAGTACCGAACATTTTATACACACACAAAAAAAAATCAGAAAACAGCTAAAGAGAACCTCTTTAGGTGTTTTCTGATGGTTTTTTTTTGTGTTTTAAGCTGGACCCAAAGAGGTTTTACTCTCGGGTGCCAGCTTATATAGAATGACTTGGAGTATGTTCTCTGTATGAGAAGAGGGTATCTGCAGCTGCGGATCATGGAAGACCACGCTTTTACGTCTTTTGTAGTACTGTCGTGGTGTGTACTGGGCATACTGGGAGCCCACCCAGTGTGCCCAAATGTAATTTTATGTGTAAATACATGTGAAAGAAGAAAACCATCCCCTGAGTTCTCTTCTTTGATGAAGAATCCTGCATTGAAATGTATGCAAATTTGACAGGATCCTCATCAAAAATACTGTAATAATAACTGCACAATGCTTTCTGATACAAAACCATTGTGCGGCACATTACAGTACCTTCAATCTGTGTCACATTTTGATGCAGGATTCTGCATCAATCTGAGTCTGCCCTTTTAGACATCAGGGTGCCCAGTCCTCATGTCAATCTGTATCCCCCCCCCCAGTATTGTGGCTCACTGGGAGCCCACACCAGTGTGCCGATATATTTATTTTTAATTATTTAAACCTTTGTGACACTGCAATGCCCACTCCCAGTGTCGGATGACCCCCCCAAACCCACTCTTAGTGCCGATGGGGGTGCCCAATTCCCCTGTCAGCATGATGATCCCCCCAAAACCTATGTAGTACACTGGAAGCCCACCCCAGTGTGCCCAAATTTATTTGTTTCACACCCTGTAAATGAAGAAACCCATCCCCAGAAATATTTTTTATTTTTTCCCCTGTAATGATGAAAGCCATCCATAGAAACATACAAAGACATAGAAACATAGACTTTGATGGCAGATAAGGACCACTTGGCCCACCTAGTCTGCCCATTTCCCGACCTACTGGATAAGCTGCAGATCCTAGTTAACCAACAGCCTACTTCTTCCTACCCCTAACAAGAATTGCCTTATGTCTATCCCATGCATTCTTGAATTCCCCCACTGTTTTTGACCCCATGACCTCCTCAGGAAGGCTATTTCATGCATCCACCACCCTGTCTATGAAAAACTGCTTCCTCACATTGCCCCTGAGCCGCCCCCCCTTCTGTCTTCAAATTGTGTCCTCTTGTTCTTGCACATCTCTTTTTCTGAAAGATGCTACCCTCTTGGACTTTATTGATTCCCTTAAAGGTACTTAAAAGTTTCTATCATGTCCCCCCTCTCCCTCCTTTCCTCTAGGATATACATATTAAGCTCATTTAGTCTCTCTTTGTATGGCTTCTGTTGCAGACCCTGCACCATTTTAGTTGTCTTTCTCTGGACTGCCTCCATCCTGTCTATGTCCTTGAGGAGATGGGGCATCCAGAACTGCACACAGTACAACAGATGGGATCTCACCAACTGTCTGTACAGAGGGATAACAACTTCCTGTTTTCTACTGGTGATGCCTCTCCCTATACATCCCAGTAGCCCTCAGCCATCCCTACTGCCTTCTCACATTGCTTACTTACCTTTAGATCATCTGATATGACTAACCCCAGGTCCCTTTCCATTTTTGTTGTTGTTACTACCTCCCCCCCACTGTGTACTGTTCCCCTGGGTTTTTATTTCCCAGGTGCATTACTTTGCACTTCTTTGCATTGAATCTAAGCTGCCATACTTTTGACCATTCCTTCAATAAGTCCCTTCTCATCCTTTCCACCCCCCCTTGTGTATCAACCCTGTTGCAGATCTTTGTGTCGTCTGCAAAGAGGCATACTTTTCCTTCCAGTCCCTCTGCAATGTCACTTATAAAGACATTAAAAAGGACTGGACCCAATACTGAACCCTCTGATACCCCACTAGTAACCCCCCTTTCTTTGGAGTGGACTCCATTTACTGTTACCCTCTGTGTCCTGTTATTCAGCCAATGTTTTACCCAGGCTACCATCATGGGTCCCACGCCCAGGCAGGCTAATTTGTTTATTAATCTTTTGTGTGGGACTGTGTCAAATGCCTTGCTAAAGTCTAGGTAGGCCATATCCACAGCCCCTCTCTGGTATACTACTTTGGTCACCAGGTCAAAGAAATCTATTAGATTCGTCTGACATGACCTTCCCACTGTGAATCCATGCTGCCTTGGGTCCTGTGCCCCACTGGCTTCTAGGTACTCAACAATTCTTTCTTTCAGAAATGATTCCATCATTTTCCCTACCACTGAGGTCAAGCTAACAGGTCTGTAGTTTTCTGCCTCTGCTTTGCTCCCACTTTTGTGAAGAGGAATCACATCCGTTCTCCTCCAGTCCTTAGGTACTACACCATCCTCCCATGATTTGTTAAAAAAAGGGTAGTCAGTGGTGTCACTAGCTCTCCCCTTAGTTCTTTTAGAATTTTGAGGTGAATCCCATCAGGCACCATTGTTTTGTCAACCTTCAGTTTTAGGCATTCTTTCAAAACCCTTTCTTCTGTGAAAGGACTGGTATCAACCCCCCTATCCAGAGTGCTCCTATTGATTGGATTAGGTACCCCCCTCTTCTTTTGTGAATACTGAGCAGAAGTATTCATTCAGTATCACTGCTTTTTCACTGTCCCTCTCTGCCCACCGTCCCTCCCCTTTATTAAGCCTCACTATCCCTCCCTTGGTCTTTCTTTGTTCCCTATTGTACCTATAAAAGGTTTTGTCCCCCTTATTAACCGAGTTGGCTATATTTTCCTTGGTTTGGGCCTTTGCTATTCTGACAGCCTTCTCCACTTCCTTCTGCTGGTACAGTTCTCTGTCCTGCTCATTTTGTGTTTCCTAATACTTCCTAAGTGCTATCTTTTTCTCCCTAAACTTCCCCACCACTTCTTTTGAGAACCATAGTGGTTTCTTCTTTTGTTTTGATTTATTTGCTTCACACAAAGGCTTGTTTTCTCTGTGATGGCAGTTTTGATGTTTCCCCATAGTTCCTCCACCCCTCCTTCTTGCCTGTTTGCGAGTGCTTTTCTGAGGCACTCTCCCATTTTGGCAAAATCAGCCCTCCTAAAGTTCTATACCCTCACTTTTGTATGGCTTGACTCTGTGGCTGTGTTTATCATGTACCACACTGTTTGGTGGTCACTTGTTCCCAGATGGCTACCCACTTCTAGATCTGAGATCCTCTCTCCATCCCTATTTGAGAGAACCAGGTCTAAGATTGTTCCCTCCCAAGTGGATTCTAACACTAGCTGACTGAGGCATGCCACCTGTAGGGCATTGAGAATGACCCTGCTCTTGGATGTGGCTGCAGCAAAGGTGCTTCAGTTAACATCTGGCATATTCAGGTCCCCTATCAATGATATCTCCCCTTTCTCTGCCATTCTAAGGATGCTTCTATCATTTCCTTGTCCATTTCCTCCCCCTGAGATGGGGGTCTGTATAGAACCCCTGTGCAGATTGTCGTGCCATTTCCATTGTCGTCTCCCCTGTCCCCATTCCTCATTCCCACCCTCCTTCTATGCACCCACCTCCCTGCACCCCCTCACCCATACTTACCCCTCAGAGGCTGGGAGCCATGATCTTCTGTGGACCGGGACATGTCTACACTCTTCAAAGCTGAACTGCGAACTGAGGAATCTGGTAAACCTGTATAATGGGAGTCAATGGGGGGGTCAAGTTAGGATGATATCTCAGCCAATTTTAGGAATTTTGGCCCTAAAGTTTCAACATGGGGTTCTTGGTACCCCTCCTCATGAACACTGTCACTGTCACTTTGTTTCTTGGTCCCGAAAGGTGATTTTGAGGTTGTTGTGTGGAATCCCGTTTTGGAACTGAGAAATGAAACAACAGTACCACTGTTCATGAGGTGGGGTCCCAAAATGCCCATGTTGCAATCTGGTGAAAAAATTCCCCAAAATTACTGCATTACGAGTGTGCGTTCCGCAGTTTCTATGCACGCTTGTAACTTTGCCAATGTTTAATATTTTTACTCCAGATTTTCAACAGTACCATTTTTTAACACCTCTTTATGAACAGCACAGCTGTCATTTTTCATATCCTGTCCAAAACGTGTTTTCATGCCTGTGGCGCAGAATGGCGTGGTCACTGCATGAAATCAACTTTTGGGAAGGATTAACAAAATGACAGTGCCACTGTTCATGAGAGGAGAATCCATAAAGCCCATGATGACAATTTGGTGAAATAATTCCCAAAAATGACAGCGTTTCGGGCGTGCATTGTGCACTTTCTACGCATGCTTATAACTTTGCCAATGTTTATTTTCACTCCAGATTTTCAGCATTGCCATTTTTTCACATTACCTTATGAACAGAACAGCTGTCATTTTGCACATCCTGTCCGGAATGTGATTTCACACCTGTGGCACAAAATGGCGCAGTCGCTGTGCGAAATCAACTTTTGGGATGGATTAACAAAATCAGAGTTGCACTGTTCATGAGGGGAGGTCCTGTAATGCTGATGTTGAAAACTTGGTGAAAGCATTCCAAAAAATGACTACATTAAGAGCGTACGTTGCGCAGTTTCTAAGCACTCTCATAACTTCACCAGTGTTTAATTTTTTCACTCAAGATTTTCAACATTGCCATTTTTTCACACCACCTTATGAAAAGAATAGCTGTCATTTTGTACATCCTGTCCAGAATGTGATTTCGCACCTGTGGCACAAAATGGCATGGTCGCTGTGCAAAATCAACTTTTGGGATGGAATAACAAAATCACAGTTGCACTGTTCATGAGGGGAGGCCCCATAATGTTGATGTTGAAAACTTGGTGAAAAATTCCCCAATGTTGCACGTTACGAATGTGCATTACCTAGTTTCTATGCACGCTCGTAACTTTGCCACTGTTTCCCATTTTTCATACTGATGCACTATCTGGATGGAGGGATTGGAACACAGGGTCCAAAGGACCCTGGCTCCCACTGCAATATATGGATGCTGTTGTACTATCTTGATGGAGGGATGGAAGCACTTTGTCCGATGGACCCTGATCTCCCACCATGACATATGGACAGTGCTGTACTATCTTGATGACGGGATGGGAGCACATGGTCCGAAGCACCCTGGCTCCCACGGTAACATATGGATACTATTGTACTATCTTGACAGAGGAATGGGATTGCATTGTCTGAAGGACCGTGCGCTCCCACTGTGACATATGGATACTGTTGTACTATCTCAATGGCGGGATGGGAGCAGAGGGTCCAAAGGACCCTACACTCCCACTGTGACATATGGATACTATTGTACTCTCTGGATCATGGGATGGGAGCACAGCATCCAAAGGACCCAGCGCTCCCACAGTAAAATGAGGATACAATTATACTATCTGAAAAAGAAGGGAAATTCTTGCAAGAAACTTAATTAATGCATCAGTTAAGGTGGATACCACAGCGACAAAAGCAGGGAAATGAGGCGTTAGGGTTTTCAACCCTAATGCCCCACCCCAAGGGTTCCCTTCTCTACCACCCCACCTCCATCTACCCACTCTCCACACACCAACAGGCGTTGAGGTGTGCCATGAGGTCATAAGGCCTAACTCTCACCTCATTGTTCTATACTGTAGCGTGTAAGCATGTTTGCACATGGAATGGGGTGAGAGTTGGGCCTTATGACCCCATGGCACACCCTGATGCCTGTTGGTGTGTGGAGTGTGTGTGGATGGGGGGGTGGTAGGGATGAGAACCCTTGGGGATTTCCTGCTTGACACTGTGTTATTCACTCTAACTGATGCATTAATAAAGTTTTGTAAAGAATAAAAATATATATATATATATATATATATATATATATATATATATATATATATATTATAGTGGCATGGTAGTGCCACTATAGTTAGAGATTGAGTAAGCACTTCAATGTTAAACCTCAACCTAGGACCGACGACACCAATGCACACCCCAATGCCAGTTGGGGGTGGGCAGGGGTCCAAGGGGTTTTCAACCCTAACAGTGAATTTCCTCACTTTTGTCGCTGTGGAACAACCCTAACTAATGCATTAAACTGAGTTTTTTGCCTCTAATTTCCCTTCTTTTTGAGAATGATAATGAGAGGGCCCCGTGCTCCTGCCATGTAATGCGGTGGCGGGAGCGTGGGGCAACGCAAACAGATGCACTAACAGTGGCACACATGGTAATGCAAGCTTGAATGAGAACAGAAAGGGTAATGCACATGGTGGCGTAGACGGGAACGGTCTGCCACGTGATGTGTTGTCACATAGTAACATGGTGCCTGCAAACGGAAATTTCAATGGGCATGGTGATGCAAACTAAAACAGAAAGAGAAACAGTACTGTAGACACAAATGGCAAAAAATAACAGAAACGCAACCGAAAATGAAAACGACAAGGGTAACGCACACGGTGGTGCAAACGTCAACGGTAAGTGAAACGGGTACGGAACCGCAAGCAGAAAGGGCAACAGTAACAGTAATATAAGTGCACAGGCTGGTTTTCCCCAAAACCTGCATAGAGAAAGACAGTGAGTACAAATAATGTATGCATAATAATGAGTATCGGAGCAGAAAATGAAAACTTGGAATACTAAATAGGTTATATCTCAGGAACCGCATGACGTAGAAAAAAAATTTAAAAGTCATATTATTTACAACTGTCCTGGCTAAATTTTCAGATGAAAAGTCTGTATCTCACACCGTTTCCGAGATACGGGCCCTGAAAGGTGCGGCGAACGCCATAATGTTATCCTATGGGGGAAAAAAGAGAAGTTCGGAGTGCCATAACTTTGCCTCCCTGTAATATTTTTTCACCAAACCACTGAAAGGCACATCTGTGGGCTGTTGGCTGTCTTCCCTCCAAATTTCAGGAAAAAAGACTAAACCGTTATTTTGCAGCACGAATCCAAGGATTTCTGTAATCGCTCAGGTGCCGGAATGTTATCCTATGGGAAAACTGTCAACTTTGGAGTGCCGTAACTTTTCCACCATGTAATATTTTTTCAATACAACACTGAAAGGCACATCTGTGAGATGTCGGCTCAGTTCCCTTCAAATTTCATCCCAAAACTCCGAACGGTTCTTTTGCAGCGCAGTGCCAAAGAATCGCTGTCACTTTCCCACAGATGGAAAACTACTGTCGCAATTTGCGAAAGCTTTCGCAACAAAGTTCGACACTTTCGTGAGCACGAAAGTAATTTGTGAAAGTACTTTTTCCAGAAATTTTAAAAACATATTTCTGGGGTGTTTTACCACAAAAAAAGACATGGCAAGCATCCTCAGGGTCCGACTAGGTGAATACAAAAAGAATTAGGTGGCTAGAGGGTCCCAAATTTAAATGCCAACCATTTTTCTGATCACCAACTGAAAACAAAATGGCTGATTTGCGAAAGTAACAGGCCCATTTGCGAAAGTAAAAATGCATTTGCGACACTGTCGAACTTTTTCTTAACTTTTCCCATTGACTTATAATGGGAAATTGTTTTTTGAATAACTTTTGAACCATTTAATATTTTTCACCAAATCTTTGAAAGGCACATTGGGGACCCTGGCCACACATTCCCTGAAGATTTTGGGCTGGTCGCGCAAACTGTGCGACCTGTACGCGCAACCATAGAATTCCAGAAAAAGCGTAAACGTGTGTGCAAATCATGCTTAATAACTCTGCAGCTGTGTATCCAACTGGTACGAAACTTGGTGGATGCCAAGGCCTATGATTCTTGATCATGTATTCCAAATTTCAGCCAAATCTGTCATATGGTTGCAAAGTTATTAGGGTGCAAAGTTTGGGGTTTAACATAGAAATGGCTCCTCAACCCTAACTATGGTAGCACTACCGTGCTACCATTATATATAATATATATATATATATATATATATATATATATATATATATATAAAATAATACTGTTGTGGTAGCACCAGTATAGTTAGAGTTGATTAAGCACTTTAATGTTAAACCTCAGATTTTGCACCTTAACAACTTTGCCACCCTATGACGTATTTGCCTGAAAATTTGCATGCACAGTCTGGTACCAAAGATCTGTGGATCTGGTGAGTTGTGTTATGGTTGGATATACAGTTGTGGAGCTACAGAATGCCAAAACACACAAAAAAACCCATACTTTTTGAGCATTTCTTTGCACACGACCACAGCCCGCACAATTTGTCTGTTCAGTCCAAAATCTTCAGGGAAGATGCAGTCTTAGTCACTGATGTGCCTTTTGGAGATTTGGTGTAAAAATATAAACCATTCAAAAGTTAGCCAAAAAACACATTTCCAATTATAGTCAATGGTGGAAAAATATATGTGCATCACGAAAGTTTTGCAAATGCACTTTTACTTTCACAAATGGCCCTTTTACTTTCGTGATTCAGCCATCTTGTTTTCAGTTAGTGAGAGAGAAAAATGCCTGGTGTTTAAATTGGGGACCCTCTAGGTAAACACTGACTGTTGGGTTTACATAGTCAGGTCCTGAGGATGCAAGCCCTATCTTTTTTGGGGGGTAAAACCCCCCAGAAATGCCTTTTTAAACATCAGAGAAAAAATACTTTTGCAAATCATGAAAGAAATGGCAGAAATACTTTTGCAAATGCAAAAGTTTCATGCTACCTTTTGCAAAACTTTGGTGATTTTCGAAAGTATTTCTTTTCTTAAACTGCAAATCTTTGCCATCCTCCTGTAACAAAATGGTTGGTTCTTTTGGGCTGAAGTTTTCAGGGTGATAAGCACTGGTCACACAAATGTGCCTTTTGGTGGTTTGGTGGCAAAACATTCAAGGGACAAAAAGTTACAGTGTTCCAAAGTTGAGAAATTTCCCATAGGGTAACATTGCATCACCCATGATGCCTTTCAGTGCCCATATCTCGAAAATGAAGCAAGATATGGAGTTTTCGTTACTGACAGGTTAGCTCATAGAAACAAGTTTGGAAATCATAGATGACACCTGCAGTGGAATATTTTTCCTACTTGCTACAGTTACAGAGATATTGGCAAAAATATGTTCCAAGGGTCCCAAGGGTGACTTTTCAGTGCTTTTTGGTGCTTGTATCTCAGAAATGATGCAATATATGGATTCAGTCGAGATATATATATATATATATATATATATATTGTTGAAGTACTCACTGTCATGATTACACCAGCACTGGAATTTTTTTCCTAGCTGCTACGGTTGCTGAGATGTTAACAACTTAGTCTTACAAAGGTTCCTTGCTCTATAGGGCTGCCATATGGCTCCATAGCTATGTATAAGTGGAAGAGCAGGGCCCAGAGGAGGGCATGCACTCCCACATGTGCATACCATTATGCCAAAAAATGGACAATGTGAAGGGAGCACAGGGTCCGGAGGGTCCGCACTCCCACTAACACATAACCCTTACATTACACTTTCTCAAAAATAAGGGAAATTCATTGCAAAAAAACTCCATTAATGCATCAGTTAGGGATTTGAGTACAGTGGCAAAAGTTTGGAAATGTGCTGTTAGGGTTCAAAACCCTAACTCTGCATCCCCCACCCCCCCACACACATGCAAGACACATGCAAGATTGTAAGACACTATACCACTCCGTCACATCTGTAACCACAATAATCACAACACTGTACTTATTTCACATAACACTATGTAATGAAAAAACAAATATAGTATAATCGACTCTATGCTGCCAGCACAGTATGATGACACATTATTGTTGGCATATGTTCTTCATACAATGAGACTTAGGTCTGTACTCATTTTCAAAATACTGACTTTTATGTGTCACTGTTCAACAATTGGATTGCAGCAGACTACCACATGGGCATGTGGTAGCAGGAAAGATACAGATGACACATACTACCTTTAAGATACTGCTTAAGTATGAAACTAGCACCAACACCTGTTGTTATACTGCTGTGTTACATGGAAATACTCATTAGCAGCATGTTATTGTTAGCGTAGGATGTTACAATTGTTGCTTTCACATGTTACTTGTAAATTATACTACAAATAATTACTTTTATTAATACTACCATTTGTTATTAGGACTGACTCACTCTATCAGAAAAATAAATGCCAACATCCAATGACTGTTGGTAGGCTTATACTAACTCTCAGTTCCAAGAAATATCTGTGGATAACATACTGTGTGTTACATCACTGCTTCACTATTGAAATATAGGCATCTGCTTATATCTTGTTATTGCTGTTTGTAACACAAAAATGCTTACTGCAGGGCATCATCCATGGTTTCCCAGCATGTGTGTCTACCCCCAAGGCACTATGATGATGATGGCAGAACTCATACAGTTGGTGAACCATGATGATGGATGTGTCTTGCAGTACATTTAAAGAGTTGTACGTTACTTCTGTTACCTAATGCTGGTTGGCTCTGATTGGTTGTGTTGCCTTGGCTCTTCCCCTGATTGCATGTGTGTTTGTATGTGGGGGTGGGTGCGGGGAATGCGGAGTTAGGGTTTTGAATCCTAACAGCAACTTTCCAAACTTTTGCCACTGTTCTCTTCCTAACTGATGCATTAACGGAGTCTTTTTGCAATATATACATATACATATATATATATATATATATATATATATATATATATATATACACATATGTTACAAAAAACTTAATTAATGCTCAGGGTTAAAGCAACAAAAGTTTGGAAATGAGGCATTAGGATTTCCAACCCTAACACCCCTCTCTCTTAAACCAGGCAAGAGAGCAGGTGTGGGTGTGCCTTAGGCATCTCAAGCCTAATACTCACCCTGTTCCATCTGTAAATAAGGTCAGATACGTACAATTTATGAGAATGGGGTGAGCGTTAGGCTTGAGATGCCCAAGGCAGACCCCACACCTGCTCTTCTGCTTGGTTTGAGAGGGTGGGGTGTTAGGGTTGGAAACTCTAATGCCTCATTTCCCAATGTTTGTCACTTTTATCCTAACTGGAGCATTAACAAAGTTGTTTGCAACTCATTTACTTACTTTTTGAGCTAGTACAATAGTATCCTTATTTTACTGTGGGAGCATTGGGTCCTTTGGAGCCCATGTTCCCATCCCTCCTTAGATGTGTATAAGTATGTAGCTGTGGAAGCACAGAGTCCTCCAGGCCCTGTGCTTCCATTTATAGGACATCAGTGACCAAATTGTCAGCATAGCTATCTTATTAACCCACCTCATGTACCCGCTACAGAAGATTTTAGAATCCACGCCAAAACATAATTCTGTGCAACTGCAATGTCATTCCACACCACAGGTGTGAAAACACATTTTGGCCAGGATTTAAAAAATGACAGCTGTGACATACATGAGGTGAGGTAATAAGAAGGCTATGTTGAAAATCTGCAGTCAAAACATTTAAAATTTCCAACGTTACAGGTGTGTGTGGTGAAATTGCAATGAATGGTCATAACTTTGCCATTTTAACATATTTTGACCCCACATTTTAAACATAGCCTTCCTATGACCTCACCTCATGAACAATGTTACTGTCATTACACAAATCCTGCCCAAAAGGTGAAATCTCCAAGTGAATGTGAAATCACTGTTTGGGTGGGAGTTGCATAATGGCAATCATATTGTTCCTGAGGTGGTGCCCCCAAAAGATTATGTTGAAAATTTGGATCAAAATCTTAAAAAATGGCTAAGTTATGCATTCAAGTTCAAACCCCGCATTAAAATACATTGAACCACATTTACATTTAATTTCTCATATTGCAGTCACTGGTTCCAGCAGCAAGATATGTCTTTGATCAGGAGAGTGGATATTGAACCTAGGACCTGTTCAGGTGAGTGAGGGTGTACTGGGGTGGGGTGGGGGTGGTGGGTGCTCAGTGGGAGGTAGAGGTGGGGGAGCTGATCGGCGAGGGACCATTTTTTTTGGCAGCAAAGAAAAAAACATCAAGGGATGGTTTTCTTTTTTTTGCAGGAAGGGACTAGGGGGTTGCAAATAGAGACTAGGGACTTAAACAGCAGCATGGGGATGGCAATCAGAGAATGTGGGAGGTGGGAGGTACCAATGGATTACCAATGACATTATATAGGGGACCACGATTAGAAAACTTGGGGGGGGGGCACTGGACTACCAGGTAAGTTATTTTCTTTGCAAAGTCTGGTAAGGCAGCCACATAAAGAATAAAGCTGGTGCCGCAACATAAAGTCAGGAATCCAAAGGCAAAAACACTGGGCAACACAGCAAAGCTGAAAAATAGACCTCAAATGCTAGGTCTAGTTAATAATCTTTTATTCTAAAGTTAAAGTTAAGAAAAGGTATGGACAAGCAGCACCCACTAGACCAACAGGGAATAGACAAACATTGGGGGCAGTGATGGGAGAATGGGGCAGGACCACTAAATTACTAAGGATAATATGAATGGATGATGGGGGGGGGGGACCACAGTGACTGGATTTATACTGTAACTGAAAATCAATACAAAAATGGTAAAGAAAACAATTTTTTTTCATGACTTGTGGTCTTTTTTCATTTGAACAAAAAAGGATTCACAAAAAAGGATCATAATGAGTGATGAAAAAGGATGTAAAACATACAAAAAAAAACAAACAAAAAAAACCATTCCAGGGTCATTTTGGTACTATACAACTACAGAATCCAACTAATGGAGTTCCAATGAGCAAGATCAATTTCCTGGTGTCCCTACAGCACCTCATTTTCATGGATTCTCAAAATTCTTTGGGGAAAAAATGGAAAACAAAATGGTGGCTTGTGAAAAAGGATTTTTTCCTCACAAAAAAGGAATGGATCTCGCGAGAAAGAATCCTTTTTCGCAAGATCAAATCCTTTGTCGAACTTTCTCCCTCTATCCTGGAAAGTGATCTTCCCATTGAAAACAATGGGAACTTAAAACTTGAATAACTTTGCAACAGATTGATATTTTTTCACCAAACAAAGCATGGCACTTCTATTATCCAAGTTGTTTCTACCATACAAAATCACATCAAAATTCAACACCATCTGGGTGCAAAGCAATGAGGAAAAAACTGCAAAAAGTGGCAACTTTTAAGGTTTTTGTACTATCCAAATTTCAGAATCTGCACATCCAACCAGAACAAAACTTGCCACATCAAGAGATCTACCCCACAGGACAGCACATGCCAAATTTTGTGCAAATCCATTGATCAGTTACAAAATGATTAAAGTGCAAAATTTGAGGTGTAACATTAAACATGCTACTCAGCCCTAACTATAGGGACACAGCTGTGTACATGCTTACTGCATAATACAGTACATGCTTACTGCATTTCAGGGAATAACCAGATGTACACACAAACACACACACATGCACACACACACACACACACACACACACACACACACACACACACACACACACAGAGTTTCTGACTAGCCTAGCCCAACAGCACAACACTGCTAAGGAGATGAAGCTCATGTTATATTAAAAAAAATCAAGCTAGCACCCAAATTCCAGAGTAAGAAATTAAATCAAGGATCCATCTGAAAAGTAAATATAAAAAATAGATGAGCATTGTTCTATATGAGGGAGTAGATTCAAAACATGAGAGCTGAAGTCAGAAAGATTGAAAATGAGGAACTATAGGAATTAGGTTCTGCTAACAATTTAGGAGAGTAAACAAGGCTAGTAAATGTAAAGTCCAGAGGAAGTAAAAAGCAAGAATTGGGGTAGACCAAGAGGAAGTGTATGTGTGGTGTAACTCACTATGGTAGGGCTGCTGCATGAAGCATCGTACAGAAACCCTGTAATTGGAAATGGTGAAAAATAATATTGATTTAGAATGCACCCTGAACAGGAACAATTCCATTTTTTTTCCTTTGGTACTACCCCGACCAGCCTGAATGCCCTCCAATCTGCCAGAATGGTATGACCTCCAAGCCTCTGGAATTCTCACCCAATGCATCAGAATAGTATGACCTCACCTGTTAGGATGTCCACAGGTGGATTTAGAGGGGGGGGGCTAAGGGTGCTATAGCACCCCCATCATGGAGCTCTTCTATTAGTAACACACTGTGCTGCATTCTTAATTGGTATGCACTAATGCCTCCATGAAAGCCATCTGAGCCACATGGGTCTCAACTGTCCTCCAGTGTCCTGGTAGTGCAGTAAACAACCTTCCCCACCCGCATTACATAGTTGACCCCCCCGGAAAAGCCGGTCTCCAGCATGAATTTCTTACTAACTTTCATCCTGCGCCATGTAGTTAGGTTCCAGCACAGTGGCAGCAGCTGGTCTTGCCTTGGTG
This sequence comes from Neoceratodus forsteri, assembly GCA_016271365.2. NCBI lineage: Eukaryota > Metazoa > Chordata > Ceratodontiformes > Ceratodontidae > Neoceratodus > Neoceratodus forsteri. The sequence continues at coordinate 1,424,140,184 of CM028129.1, forward strand.
AGCCTGAGCATTCGTTCTCTACTTTTTGAGGCTTGGTGCATCTTCTTTGTTCATGCACGGGGCGGGAGTTCATGCGTGGGGGGTACAGCTGCAGCAAAGCGGAGTGGACCTTAACAATACAGATCTAACCAGGTCGTCTGGTGTTCACTGCTCCTGATTTGTTGTTGAGTCCAGTAGTGGATGTGGCTAGCAAGGGGTGCCCTTTTTAAATGTCTGTGCTGCCAAAACAAGAGTGAGCTGTAATTCACTCACTCAGATTAATGCTGGAGCAAGATAGGTGAGAGTGTACTACTGAGGAGCAGACAGAGAGAGAGAGAGAGCGGAGCCCACAAGTGAAGAGCAGAGCCCGGGATTTCAGGCGGCAGCAGTCCAGTAATGCGGGGTTGGTGTGGCCCTGGTAAATCAGCACAAGGAGTTGGAGTGAGGTTCAGGTCATCTTCTGGTAGCTGAAGCAAGCTGTAGCTGAGAGCTCTGCTCATTAGGAGTCATGGGGCCAGTGTGTGCTGTCTAGAGAGAAAGAGTTCGGCAGCCTGGTGACCGGAAACACTACTCAACTAGGGGAACATAGACTTTGGCCTGCTGAAAATGGATCGAGTCTTCATTTAATCAGGTACTTCTTGCTTTAAAAAGAAAAACTTTCACAGACTCAAACTATGGTGGGTGGGGAGTGACTGCTGGGATGGGACAAGACATTAGTGTTCCATCACACTGGATGTGTAGTAAATGTAGTACTAGTGTTATTAATTTCTAGTATGGGGAGCTTAAATTCATGACATTAAAATAGTTTAAAGGGAAACAGTCATTTGCAGGGGCTCCCGGCCCTGCAAACCTTACCCTCCGGTTAAGCTTTTGCCCCAAAAAGTGCCCTTTTCTGTGTCCAGGAAAATAATTTAATTTATGAACAAAAAGTCCAGTACCCAGAAGTATGGTGGACTGTTGGGCAGCTCCATTAACTGTAAAGGTGCGGCGCTGCACCCTGCACTGTAACAAATGCATTGAAGTGCAGGGGTGCGGACACCTGCTGATAATGGATCCGACCGATAGTCTGCCATACTTCCGGTATGAGACTTTGTTCATGATAAATTATTTTCCGACACTGAAAAAGCGCACAACCGCTAACAGGAGAGCCAGGATACGAGGGGCTGGAGCACTGCAAATACTGTTCCTTACAGAGCTCAATACTGGTTTGTCTATATGGCAAACTGATTTTGGTGTGGATTACGCAGTAGAGGAGTTGGAGGATAGTGCCCTCCGGTAGCATGCTAGAAGTGGTACAAAACTAATGCTGGGGCAGGTCTGGTCTCAGCAACAGCATGAACCAGGAGAGGCAGAAACTGGTACATGAGACCTTTGAACTGAGGTAAAAACTTCAGCATGTACTGTATGTCTAATCTGTGTGGTCTTTTCGGTTGTGGTTGTACAGTGTGAATGAGCACACAGAGAAGTAATAGACATAGGGGTTTTGAAGGTGGTCTGCTGTATATTATGGCATGTGCAGGAGTTTCTGCATGCTTGGAAAGCAAAATTAGCAAAAGAAGTCAAAAGATCTTGTTTGGCACATTGACACAGGCAGTTACAAAACCGGAGAAAAAAGTGATAGAATCAAATATTTAGTTTATGTAGTTATATGTGTTGAATGGGGAGGGGGAAAAAGTTGTGATGTACCCAAGCAAGTGCTGTTGCTAATAAAAAAAAATGCATTTTTATATTTGTTTAAAAACTGTGTTCTGCTGTCTGCTTACTGACTTCCTGGACCTATCATAACAAATTCTGGTCAGATCCACCACGGCTGCATAATGAAGTTAGTGAAGTTGTGTGGAATTGTTAAGGAGGTATGGAGAAACAACACAATGATTTATAAGTAGTAAGATTTGTTTTAGTTTCTCTTCTAAGGAAGGCATACACGTTATTAGGAAAATACATGGAGGTGTACATTTTAATGGAAGGAATAGGATGCACTGTAGGTTTACAATGGAACCCCAGAGCAAATGCCACTGATGTATGTGTTATCCCGGATGATATTGGCCTGGTAGCCAAATTTTAAAGAAAACACAATTGCACATACCTCAATAATGCAAAGCATTATGGGAAACATATGCAAATCCCCATGATGGTACAGACAGTGGCAGTACATGAAAAAGTAATGGCAGGCATATGTTCAGCCTTGGGATTATTTACACATTTTTTTCTTTTTTTAAGAGAAACAGGGTTTTTGTCCATGAGGTGATGTAAGTTATATTTAAGCAATGTGCTGATGTCAGGAAGGCAGGTGTAATGATGATGGATTGTTAGCAGAGAAAATGTGATAGTAACTTTCAGAGGGGATCGCTTTTGTTAAGGGCAAGGTAGTTATGCTTGTGATAATGGGAATATTAGGAAAGTATGAGGTCTATGCAGAAGTGGAGTACAAATATGCACAGTTTCATAAGTATGTGCTCAGAGTGCAGGCAAATGTGATATGCAGGTTTGTTTTAGAAACAGGTAAAAATAGCAATACATGCAATTGATAGAAAGATAATTACATAGGCATGCAGGCCCTGTCCACACTACACTCAAAAAAGCTGTAATGGATTCAAACCATTACAGTCTGTAAACGTTACAGTGTGTCCACACTGCCAGTGAACAGTGTGGATAATGGTTTGAAAACATTACAGCCTGTCCACACTGAGTGTGATAGTGTGTGTGGTCTCAACCCTGTAGTAGCAGTACACATCCCATGGTGCACTCGGTGATGACAGCTGCATTTTGAGATGCCCATCTACATGTCCTATGGAGTACTGTGTATATGGCACAGTCATATTATGTAAATAACCATATTTCACTGTTATGAGACACACTTATGTTGTGGAGGTGACAGAGAGAGGTTCGAGGGCGGGGGAGATCTGTATGTTGGAATTGGGGGCTATGTCAGTAAGAGGGAGGGAAGGGGAGGGGGAGAGAGAGAGAGAGGGAGAGGCATGGTATCAGTTCTGCCAGTATTAGGGCACCTGGGCACAACAGATGTTCATGTACTGCTGCTGTATGGCTGAAGGCAGACCCTCTACTACTGCCTTCAGTGTTCCACACTGCTCCACTTTACACAGTGCCACACATCTATTGTCCACTGTAGCAGTGCTCCATGATGCACTCAGGAGCTCCACTAATGTATGTGTTCACTACTGGCACTGCTCTGCAGGTAGTATTGCTGCCACATTACACATGGGCAGGCAGGGTACTCCCAACACTCGGCACAGTAGTAAGAGTAATCAAGGACAGCACATGGAAACCATCAGGAGGTGGCCCTCAGGGAGGCAAGTGCAGACAGAGAGGTAGGTTAGGTGGGGACATGGGGGTGCACCTGGGGGGGTGCGCATACAGCTGTCAGGTTACTGTGGTATGAAGGCATCCCATTATTGCAACCTACACCTGTGCTCCACACTGCCATCTGCATATGTCCTGGTAGCCTCTGATCTCCCTGCATGCAGTGAAACAGCGCTGCAATGTGTGCAGGTATAGTGGGAGACTAGAGGCTACATGGTGGAGCATTTACACATAATTGTAATTGAAAACTGATAAAGGTGTAAAGCTGTAAATAACAGTGAAATAACCACAGTGGTATGCACACCATAAAGTGGTTCTTGGAAGGATACAGATTGGGGATGGCTCAATTAAAGAAGTAGTCCATCCAGAATTTGCAAAAACATATGTTATGCAGAGTGTTTTGATTTGTATGTAAAGTCATAGTGTGTCCTTCCCTCTGTCTGCTATTAGGAGTTTTTCCCTAAATTTGGCTGCTATCTTTAGGGTAGTTTTATGACCCTGGGGATCTCCATCACAAATAGGTGTATAGCCATCTGCCTCCTACAATGTACCCTGGCTCATGTGACAGTGACATAGCCAGGCCCATAGACTTAGCATATGCAGTGCTTTTTAAAATCAGTTCACAACAGCAGAGCTTTATAACTGTTCTTAACCAGTGAGCACAAATGGCAACAGTTACAATTTAGCAGATGCCTGAGAGCTACCTAACTGGGGTTTCTGCAAGAAAACAGCTACTAAATAGCTCTAATTCACCATTTGTGTTTTTTTTGGGTGTGTCATGTCCAGCTAGCAGTAATATGTGTTTTCATTTTAAAATTTAATTTCATCAAACTATGCACAACAATAAAAAACACATAAATTGCCCCAGATCATCACTGCTATAATTAGTAAAGCCTATATCAGTTTTCTTACAGAAAACTCACTCAGTTAGCTCTAAAGTATTTGCTAAACTGTAAATGTAGGTACCAGCATTCTTTTTTTTTTAGCAGGAGAGACACACTAAAGCTTGTTTACAGGTGTGACCTGGGAACACAAGGAAGTTAAGTGATATGCTGAAGGACACACAGTATACATGTGGAGGCTATGGGATTCAAACCCAGGACATCAGATTTACAGCTCAGAGCCTTAGACCACCGCAGTATACTGCCTCCTCTATTCTAATAGGCAGAACTGTCAGTTAGTGCTGATTTTGCTCTGCAACATGATTTTCAATTTTTTTTGGTTACAAATGTGAAGTATCTTTTTAATAAAGTATAAAAATATGTATGTGCGCGTTATTTAGGTTGGCGAATATTTGTTTTATTATTTGAAAAAGTGGGATACACTAAATGTGTAGTGCAATGAACCATTGTAAAATGGGGTCAAATGTGTAGCTGAAATAGTCACTGTCATCCATCCTGTTGCGTTCATGCTATACCACGTACAGGAAAAAAAGTGACTTTAAAGTATTTTGCAGTTTCTAGGCTGCAGCTTCATACCATACACTTCATTTGTAAAAAAAAAATGAAAATCATGTCACAGACCAAAATCCATACTAAATGCTAGTTCTACCTAATAGAAAGCTGGTACCTACATTTTTAGTTCAGCAAATACTTGAAATCTAACTGAGTGGGTTTTCTGTAAGAAAACAGCTAGAGTCTTAACTAATTATATTGCTAATGCTCTTGACAATTTCTGTACTTTTATGGTTGTATATAGTTTGATGAAATTAAAAGTTTTAAAATTAAAACATTCCTGCAAGCTAGACCTGACACACATAGAAAACAACAATAGTGAATTAGTGCTTAATTTAGTAGCAGTTTTCTTACAGAAACCCCAGTTAGCTAGCTTTCAGGTGTCTGCTATAAGGATAATTTAGGAAAAACTCCTAATAGCAGACAGAGGGAAGGACACACTAGGACTTAACATACAAATCGAAACACTCTGCATAACATACGTGTTTGCAAATTCTGAGTGGACTACTCCTTTAAAACTGCAAGCTCCGTAAAAAAATATACACTGCAGCCTTTTGCTGTGCTGACATGCTTCAGCTGATGCAAAATACAGAGTAAGGTGGTGGGGGCAGGGTTGGAGGACAGGTCTGAATAACACCATATACCCACTAGGAGGAACTTTCCATCTCTTGGAATGTATTTGTGAAAATGTGTGACCAGGAGAGAAATGTAAGCTACTAAATGTGTAGTGCAATGAGCCGTTGTAAAATGGGATCAAATGTGTAGCTGAAATACTCACTGTCATCCTGTTGTGTTCATGCTATACCACACACAGGAGAAAAAGTGACTAACATATTTTGCAGTTTCTAGGCTGCAGCTTCATACCATACACTTCATTTGCAAAAAAATGAAAATCATGCCACAGACCAAAATCCATACTAAATGCTAGTTCTACCTAACAGAAAGCTGGAACCTACATTTATAGTTTAGCAAATACTTGAAATCTAACTGAGTGAGTTTTCTGAAAGAAAACAGCCACAGTCTTAACTAATTATAGTGCTAATGATCTCCGAAATTGCTGTGCTTTTCTGGTTGTGTATAGTTTGATGTAATTAAAAGTGTTAAAATTAAAACACTCCTGCAAGCTAGACCTGACACACACAGAAAACAACAATAGTGAATTAGAGCTTAATTAAGTAGGGGGTTTCTTACAGAAACCCCAATTAGATAGCTCTCAGGTATCTGCTAATAGGCTAATTTAAGAAAAACTCCTACTAGCAGACAGAAGGAGGGACACACTAGGACTTTACATACAAATCAAAACACTCTGCATAACATATGTTTTTGCAAATTCTGAGTGGACTGTGGACTACTCCTTTAAAACTGCAAGCTCAGTAAAAAAATATATACTGCAGCCTCTTGCTATACTGACATGCTTCAGCTGATGCAAAATACAGAGTAAGGTGGTGGGGGCAGGGTTGGAGGACAGGTCTGAATAACACCATATACCCACCAGGAGGGACTTTCCATCTCTTGGAATGTATTTGTGAAAATGCGTGACCAGGAGAGGAATGTAAGCTGAGCCAATGCTGTTTAAACAAGTGCTGTATAGGGATGCTATTTCAGGCTTTTCCTTCTGAAGCTTAAGCTCTGATGCCCCAGGCAGCTCTGATAGTCAGTTGTTCCATCATGATAGATCCACCTCATGTCCCTCCCACATGAACCAAAAAAAAGGTGGGGTGGATCTTTAGGAGCTTCTTGGGTGGAGGTGGGGGTGGATCTTACTCTCCCCCAAAAAATTTATTCTGCTTCCCACTACTCAGGTTCTAGTTCTTGTACCTCCCACTTAAGAAAGAAAATAGTGCACTGCAACCATTGACTAACATGAAAGTGTATTTATTTGAGGGCGAAAACATTTATTGGAGGAGGGTAAGGTGGAGAAGACTATTTAAACCTTCAGTCAGTTCCATGGACAGAAAACATGACATCACTCCTTTTGTACTTGCAAAATGTCTGCAGGCTCCACCTACTGCAGCTGTAAAAATGAGATGCCTCATACCATGGGGTCATCCCGGTAAAGGAAATTTTAAAACAATAAAAAATACTTTATTTACTTAAAAATGTATTTTCTTTGGAGTAAGTTGCTCTATAGAATAAAATCTATTTTGCAAAAATAGCAAGCAAACTTGAAATTATATTTTCAGAAACTAGATAGCAAAGTGACTTTGTTCCCATTTTTCTATAGTTATTGTATTTATTTTTTACTGAGCCAAGGTTGGGGGATAGGGCCATCTGTACTGCAGGACAAACTGGGAAGGGTTGGTTTTATGGTAATATCATAACATGGTTGAGTGAGTGACATTTGTGAACATGTTTCTTGGATTGTCATTTAATTTGTCTACAATCTGTCTTTATCACCAAGTCTCTTTCAACTTGTCTCATTTTTATGTGTTTTGGATGTGCTGCTGCCCAGCTGCAGTCTTTTGGTATTTTATTTTATTTTTGGGGTTGGAGGGTATTTTGGGCAACATACTGTCATGTGGACTATGGGGAGTCTGGGGATGGTGCTAGGGTACAACTCACAAAGCATGGGGAGGAAGGAAATGGGTAGAAATTGCATTAGAAATACCCTCCAAAATGCACCAGAATGCACCAAAATGTTAAAAAATTTATGGGGACCTAGGCAGCCACCAGACCCCTGGCCTATTATTTTTAATTTTTATCTGACTTGAGCTCCCCCATCTATAGGACTCCTGGATTCACTCCTGCGATGCCCACCCACCATTCTGGAATACCACCTGCATTCTGCCAGAATGGCCCTTGTCCTGCTTGTGGAATCCCCAACCTTGTAATTGGCATTCTATTCGGGGCCGGAGGGGACATTTCTGTGGGTAAATGTGCATTCTTGTTGGTGGAAAAGGGGCATTTCAGTGTGTTGGGTGGCTTTGGTGTTTTTAAATTTTTTTACTTTTTAGAGTCAATATCAGATGTTGCAGTTCTGGAATTATTACATTACATTTGTGTAGATGCATGTAATTGTACAGAACATTATTGTATAGTTATGTTTTATTACAGACATGACTGGGTTGAGTAGTGTTAATTTTATATAAATAGGATTTCATGCTGTAACAAACTGATTGTATTGTCCTCAGGATATCCTCATAAATGAGCTATTCTCAAGGATTTATTCTGAAATAAAATAAATGATAAAAAAGGAAACAAAAGGGCTGGTAGGTGTTGGTTATGCCATTCTGGTGGCAAACATTCCAGTGGGTTGGGTGTATTCCAGATGGTTAGGGGTGCTGCCTCAAAAGGAAAGCTAGATGTGTTGCATTTCCAGGCATATTCTGTTACAATTCAGTTCCCAGTTTTCACCTACTCCCCCAATGTAATTACATAGGATATATTTATTTATTTATTAAACTCTAGGATCACAAATACCTTTGAGCAAGAACTGCTTGTTTACAAAGGTTGCACGTCAAAGGATGTAAGGTTAATATATAAACAAAGGTAAACATTAATACAGAGTCTCAAAAAACAAAATACTGTATTTCAAGCGGAGAGACAGCAAAAGGATAGTAAGGCCAGATGAGCAACCAGTAGGGGTGGCGAGGGTGGATGGGAGTCAGGAAGGAGTGGGCAGGCTGAAAGGCCACTGTCTGGGGGGTGGTTGATATGAGAAGTACAGGGTAGAGGGGACAGAAGTCTGAAGTGCTAAAAGATGGGAAGGTGTGGATGAGGTAGAGGAGGAATGGGTGGAGGGGTAAGGTGAGAGGGAAGAAAGTGGAGGACAAGGATAATTGGCCAGAGGGAGTTTAGGGCCACAAGGTGCCAGGCCAGGTTTTCTCAGTATCTCATTGGATTCAATCTTTTAGCAGATGCTGCATCAGAAGCCAGAGCTGTAGCGGGGAGTACTGTAGCTAGGATCTAACTGATTGTTTTTTTTTTTCTAACAGAGACCGGGAGGCAGGAAAAATTATATTGGGGCATTTGCTGGGATTATTTGTGGGCATTTGAATGTTTTCAGGCTAGACGCACACAGCGAGGAATACTAAAAGAAAAAGCACACCAAGCCAGGCTATTTAAAGGCTCGGCAGTCAGTTCTCCTCAAATGCTGCATTGGAAGCCAGAGCTGTAGTGGGGATTACTGTAGAAAGGATCTAACTGATTGTTTTTTTTCTAACATGGACTGGGAGGCAGGGGAAATTACATTGGGACATTTGCTAGGCTTGTTTGTGTGAGCATTTGAATGTTTTCAGGCAGGACACACACAGTGAGGGACAAAAAAAGAAAACACGTGCCAAGCCAGGATATTTAAAGGCTCAGCACTCAGTTCTCCTCAGACGCTGCATCAGAAGCCAGACCTGTAGTGGGGAGTACTGTAGCTAGGTCTAACTTGATTGTTTTTTTTTCCAACAGGGACTGGGAGGCAAGGGAAATTACATTGGAACATTTGCTGGGATTGTGTGTGGGCATTTGACTTTTTTCAGGCAGGATGTACACATCGAGGAACAATAAAAGAAAAATTGTGCCAAGCCAGGATATTTAAAGGCTTGGTGCTTGGTTCGACGCTGCATTGGAAGCCAGAGCTGTATCAGGGAGTACTGTAGCTAGGCTCTAACTGATTGTTTTTTTTCTAACATGGACTGGGAGGGTGTCCCTACAGCATCTCATTTTCATGGGTTCTCAAATTTTTTTGGTTTTGGAAAAAAAAAACAGAAAACAAGATGTTGGCTAGCAAAAAAGGATTTTTTCATCACAAAAGAACAGATCTCATTAGAAAGAATTCATTTTCACAAGATCAAATTCTTTTTCAAACTTTCTCCCTCTATTCTGGAAAGTGATCTTCCCATTGAAAACAATGGGAAATTAAAAATTGAATAACTTTGCAACAGAATAATGTTTTTTCACCAAACGAAGCATGGCAGTTCTGTTACCCAAACTGAATCTACCATTGAAACATCACACCAATATTCCACACCATCTAGATGCAATGCAATGAAGAAAAGCTGCAAAAAATTGGGATTTTATGACGTTTTGCACTGTCAGGATCTCAGCATCCACACATCCAAACAAAGCAAAACTTACCACATCAAGACATCTACCCCACGGGACAGTGCGTGACAAATTTTTCAATCCATTGATAGGTTGCACAGTTGTTAAAGTAAAACATTTGAGGTTTAACATTAAACATGCTACTCAACCCTAACTGTAGTGGTGCTATCGCGCCACTATTTATAGGCAGTTTAATGGTAAACCCCACATTTTGCACGCTAATAACTTTGCAACTGTTCAATGGATTTGCACAGAATTTGGAATACACAGTCTTGGATGGTAGATCTCTTGATTTGTCATGTTGTGTTTTGATCAGATTTGCAGTTTTCATGCAGCGTTTTTTGCCTTTTTTGGCAAATGTCAGGGTCATTTTTCGACATCATGCTGCGCCCACACCAGATTGAATTTTGGCCTGAAATGTTCAGGGTGGAAAGAGGATATCATACAGAATAATCCAGCCTTAGTTAGGTGAAAAAATATTAATCCATTGCAAAGTTATTAAATTTTAAATTTTTGGGTTCTGAGCATGTTCAGTTTAGTCTTTGGGATAGATGCACAGTTTTGAACTAGGATTCCTGGTCGCGAATGGCTCATGAACAGGGATTGTGAAACGGGATTGGGAAATCTCAAAAAATCCCTTTCTGTGAGAAAATCCCTGTTCGTCATCTGCCATTTTGTTTTCTCACTTAGCGAGGGGAAAAAACAAAACCTTATAACTTGCTCCAGGGTAGTCTTTTTGTAAAAAACACGGCATGGGTTTTGGTGAGGGGGATGTCCTCTACCTGCCCATGCCTTTGTTTTTTTTGTTTAAATGGCATTTTTAAACTTTTAAATCCCTTTTTGCCAGTTGATCCTTTTTTGCTAGATCGGCTGCTGAAAAGGGACTGCGAAAAAGGGACTTTTAAAGGTCCCTGTGACATTTTCCTGGTGTCTAGTGGACCCCTGACTCCCTTATAAAATTCATTCCCTAGTGCCTAGTGCCCCCCAGCCTCTGATTTGGTTTTATTTTTTTTTTTTTTTGACATCAGGATGCCCACCCACTGTGTCAGATAACCCCTGCACTGCAGCCCATTATTTTTTTAAATGTGCCAACATTGGGAGCCCAATCCCCATGTCAGCCTTTACCCTGTCAACCCCCCAGTACCATTGGACACTGGGGATCCCACCTCCAGTGTCCTGATATGTGTTTTTTTGAATGTTCCTGCAAAAAAGAAAACAATCCCCCATCTTTTTTTTACCTGAAAAAAGGAAAACCGTCCTTCGTCATCCCTGCCGCCCCCTCCTCCATCGCGACCCTCCCTCTGCACGCCACCTCCATGCACCCCTTACCCCATATTTACCTTCAGAGGTCCGTGTCTGTGATCATCTCTGGACTGGGACATGCCTGCACTCTTCAAAGCCGAACCGCAAACTGAGAAATCAAGGTAAGCACCCTATAATGGCAGTCAATGGGTTTTCAACTTATGTTGATATCGCAGCCATTCTTAGGAATTTTGGCCCCAAATTTTCAACATGGGGTTCTTGGGACCCTACCTCATGAATACAATCACTGTCATTTTGTTATTTGGTCCTGAAAGGTGATTTTGTGGTCACTGAGCGGAATTACCTCTTGGAACCAATTAACAAAATGACAGTGCCACTGTTCATGAGGTAGGGTCCCAAAAAGACCATGTTGAAAATTTGGTGCAAAAATACCTAGAAGTGCCTGGTAGTTTTGGCAGAGAACAGAAAGAGGAAGAAGGTGCTGTTAGAACTTTACTACTCTTCTACTGGGACTTGAGAACTAGAACTGTACTACTGGGACCTTCTGTTTAGGGTAAAAACAAACAAACAAAAAACAAGAGTTAGTGTGTTTGTCTGAGTTGGGTGAAGGGAACTGTTATCTGTGCAGTTAGCTAGGTGAAGAAGGGAACTGTGAATTAGTGGGAGTGGCTTAGGTAGTAGGAAGCCAGGTGTTTGGATTTAAAACTGTCCTAGATAACTTTTGGCAGAGAACAGCAAGAGGAAGGAGGTGCTGTTAGAACTGTAGCACTCTTCTACTGAGACTATATAGCCCTCCCCCACCCTTAGCTAGTTCCACTTTTATAGGCACAGGATTTGACTGACAACAGGAACTTCATGTTTGGGAGCAGGAGGGTAGTGATCATAGAGGCACAAAACATTCACCATCCTAGAAGGAAAAGAGTAGCTCCCCCCCAGCTGCTGGAGGTCTGACTCTGGGCAAGTAAGAAGGACACTTCTGAGGAATACAGGAACTTCCTGTCCCAGAAGAGGAAGAGCAGGAGCTGTAAGGGCAAGGAGGCAGTAGGAAAGTAAGGAGACAAAAAAAAAGTAAACAGAGCGAGGAAAAAGTAAGCATACAAAACAGCTGAGGGGCCACAAATAAGATGTGATGCAGTGCAGTGGCTGTGGAGTGGCAGTCTTCTGGGAGACATTCTGGAGGATGTGGTGTTGTCTTTCCTGCAGGCACCTCTCTGGGCTGAGGGAGGAGGTTGCTCATCTCCAGGCTGAGTTAGCCAGGATTTGAGGGACCTCCTCTCCCACCCAGGGACCACCAGGGCAACCGCAGCTGCCTCAGAGGTTGCCAAGAAAGAGGAGCTGTTGGATCACAGTGGACTCAGGGGGGGTGAGGGTGGTGGAATGGAGGTGCATCCCTCCAGTTCCTACGCTGTTCTGGCAGAGTGTGGTTCCTCTATGGAGGTACCTGTAGTGGAGACCAAGGAGGATGCTGGGAACCTCCACAAAGGAGACCCACAGAAGGGTGGCATGGGACCCCACAGGGAAAAGAAACAACTTCTAGTGAGGGACTCAATTGTTGTCAGGGTAGAACTGGGGAAGGGGCAGAGGGAGGTAAGGTGCCTGCCTGGTGCCATGGCTTGGAGGGACAGGGAGCTAATCCTCATGATCGTGGGAGCAGCTGCACAGGGGAGGGAGCTGGATGTCATTGTCCACCTAGGGGCAAGTGACCTGGCTGAAAAAGGGATCAGAGCAGTGCAGGAGGAGTTTGTGGAGTTGGGGAGAGGCCTTAGACAAGTAGCACACATGGTAACCTTCTTGGAGGTGCTGCCTGTCTATGGCATGGGTGAAGCTGAGGTGCTCTGCACGATGGTATTCAATGAATGGTTGAAAAACTGGTGCAGAGCTCAGGGTTTTGGCTTCACTGGGGACTGGGGATCCACCTGGAGGGATACAGGCCTATTCTGGTGTGATGGTCTGCATCTGTTCAGGAGGGGAACCAGGATCCTAGGTGATAGGCTTAAATGCTTCATTGGCAAGCATTTAAACTAGCCAAGGGGGGAGGTACCAAAAAGGAGCAGGGAAATCCTAACCTTCCCCCAAATTCAGGATAGTTAGTGAGGTAAACACCAAGGTAGAGAAGTTGATAGGGAGAAGGGCAGTGGTAAATGGAGAAAAAGGCAAAGGTAGTAAGGACAGGGATGGGGTTAAAAGGAGTAAGGCCATCGAAAAATGGAAGGCAATGAGTACCAATGCCCATAGTCTGGGTAACAAGCTTCCTGAACTGGTGGCCTTGATGGAAGAGAGATGCCTTGATATTGTGGCAGCTACAAAAACATAGTACACAGAGAACCATGAGTGGGATGTCAACATACCAGGATACACAATCTACAGAAGGGATGGTAAAAGAGGAGGAGAAGTAGCTGACTATGTAAGGGAAGGGATCAAAGCAACAGAACTAAAGCATAAACAGGAAGTAGATGAGGCACTGTGGGTCACCCTGGAGACTGGAAATGGCATCACAATCCGCACAGGGGTTGTATACAGGCCCCTGTTTCGGGGGGAGGAAATGGACAAGAAAATGATAGAAGGCATCCTTAGGATGGCAGAAAAAGGGGAGATATTGTTGATGGGAGGCCTGAATATGCCAGATGTTAACTTGAGCACCTTTGCTGCAGCCACATCCAAGGGCAGGTTCTTTCTCAATGCCCTACAGGGTGTGTGCCTCAGACAGCTAGTGTTGGAACCCACCCGGGAGGTAGCAATCTTAGACCTGGTACTCTCAAATGGGGATGGAGAGAGGATCTCAGATCTAGAAGTGATTAGCCATCTGGTAACAAGTGACCACCAAACAGTGTGGTTCACGTTAAACACAGCCGCAGAGTCAAACCATACAAAAGTGAGGGTACTGGACTTCAGGAGGGCTGACTTTGTCAAAATGGGAGAGTGCCTCAGAAAAGCACTAGCAAGCAGGGAAGAAGGCTGGGTGGGGGAACAATGGGGAAAAATCAAAACTGCCATCACAGAGGAGGCAAGAAGCCTTTGTGTGAAGCAAATAAATCAAAATGAAAGAAAAAACACTATGCTTCTCAAAAGAGGTGGCTGGGAAGGTTAGGGAGAAAAAGGTTGCATTCAGGAAGTATAAGGAAATACAGAAGGAGCAGGATAGAGAACTGTGTCATGTCAAAGACATGACAGCAGGAAGGTCATGTCAGATGAATCTAATAGATTTCTTTGACTGGGTGACCAAAGTAGTAGACCAGGGATGGGCTGTGGACATGTCCTGCCTAGACTTTAGCAAGGCATTTGACACAGTCCCACACAAAAGATTAATAGTCAAAGTAACCAGCCTGGGAGTGCATCCCAAGGTGGTAGCCTGGGTAAAACATTGGCTGCACAACAAGACACAGAAGGTAATTGTAAATGGAGTCCACTCTGAAGAAAGAGGGGTTACTACTGGGGTACCGCAGGGTTCAGTATTGGGTCCAGTCCTTTTTAATGTCTTCATCAGTGACATTGCAGAGGGACTGGAAGGAAAAGTATGCCTTTGCAGATGACACAAAGATCTGCAACAGGGTTGATACACAAGGAGGCATGGAAAGGATGAGAAGGGACTTGGCAGGGTTGGAGGAATGGTCAGAAGTATGGCAGCTAGGATTCAATGCAAAGAAGTGCAAAATAATGCACCTGGGAAACAAGAACCCAGGGAAGAATACACAATGGGTGGGCAGGTAGTAACAACAACAAAAGGAAAGGGACCTGGGGTAATCATATCAGATGACCTTAAGGTTAGCAATCAATGAGAAAGCAGTAGGGAGGGCTGGGGGATACTGGGATGTATAAGGAGAGCATCAGCAGCAGAAAACAGGAAGTTGTTATCCTCTGTACAGACAGTTGGTGAGACCCCATCTGGAGTACTGTGTCCAGTTCTGGAGACCCATCTCCACAAGGACATAGACAGGATAGAGGTAGTTCAGAGGAGGGCAACTAAAATGGTGCAGGGTCTGCAAGAGAAGCCGTATGAGGAGAGACTAAAGGAGCTTAATATGTACTACTCTTGAGGAAAGAAGGGAGAGGGGACATGATAGAAACTTTTAAGTACCTCAGTGGAATCAACAAAGTCCAAGAGAGTAGCATCTTTCAGAAAAAAGACTTACAAGAACAAGGGACACAATTTAAAGATAGAAGGAGGGCAGTTCAGGGGCAATGTGAGAAGTATTATTTCACAGAGAGGGTAGTGGATGCATGGAACAGCCTTCCTGAGGAGGTTGTGGGGTCTAAAACTGTGGGAGATTTCAAGAATGCATGGGACAGACATAAGGCAATTCTTGTGGGGGGTAGGAAGAAATAGGCTGTTGGTTAACTGGGATCTGCGGCCTATCCTGTAGGTAGGGAAATGGGCAGACTAGATGGGCCTAGCGGTCCTTATCTGCCGTCAAAGTCTATGTTTCTATGTTTCTATGTTTCTAAGGCAGTCGGGATAGCAAAGGCTGAAACCGAGGAAAAGATAGCTAACTCAGTTAAGAAGGGGGATAAAACCTTTTATAGGTACATTAGGGAGCAAAGAAAGACCAAGGGAGGGATAGTGAGGCTTAATAAAGGGGAGGTGGGTGGGCAGAGAGTAACAGTGAAAAAGCAGGGATACTGAACAAATACTTCTGCTCAGTATTCACAAAGAAGAGGAGTGGGAAGTATCTAATCCAATCAATAGAAGCACTCTGGATAGGGGGATTGATACCAGTCCTTTTACAGAAGAAAGGGTTCTGAAAGAACTCCTAAAACTGAAGGTGGACAAAATAATGGGGCCTGATGGGATTCATCCCTGAATTCTAAAAGAACTAAGGGGAGAACTAGTGACACCACTGACTACCCTTTTTAGCAAATCATGGGAGGATGGTGTGGTATATAAAAACTGGAGGAGGGCGGATGTGGTTCTCCTTCACAAAAGTGGGAACAAAGCAGAGGCAGGATACTACAGACCTGTTAACTTGACCTCAGTGGTAGGAAAAATGATGGAATCACTTCTGAAAGAAAAAATTGTTAAATACCTAGGGGACAGCAGGACACAGGACCCAAGGCAGCATGGATTCACAGTGGGAAGATCATGTCAGACAAATATAATAGATTTGTTTGACTGGGTGACCAAAGTAGTAGACCAGGGAGGGGCTGTGAACATGGCCTACCTAGACTTTAGCAAGGTATTTGACACAGTCCCATACAAAAGACTACTAAATAAATTAGGCAGCTAGGGAGTTGGTTCCAGGGTGGTAGCCTGGGTAAAAAACTGGCTGGACAACAGGACACAGAGGGTAATAGTAAATGGATTCCACTCTGAAGAAAGGGGGGTTACTAGTGGGGTACCGCAGGGTTCAGTACTGAGTCCGGTCCTTTTTAATGTTTTTATAAGTGATGTTGCAGAGGGACTGGAAGGAAAAGTATGCCTCTTTGCAGACAACACAAAGATCTGCAACAGGGTTGATACACAAGGTGGGGGAGTGGAAATGATAAGAAGGGACTTGGCAAGGTTGGAGGAATGGTCAAAGGTATGGCAGCTTAGATTCAATGCAAAAAAGTGCAAAGTAATGCACCTGGGAAACAAAAACCCAGGAGAAGAGTACACAATGGAGGGGAGGTAAGTAACAATAACAAAATGGAAATGGACCTGGGGTAGTCATATCAGATGACCTAAAGGTAAGCAAGCAATGTGAGAAGGCAGTAAGGAGGGCTGAGGGTATACTGGGATGTATAGGGAGAGGCATCACCAGTAGAAAACAAGAAGTTGTTATCCCTTTGTACAGACAGTTGGTGAAACCCCATTTGGAGTACTGCATGCAGTTCTGGAGACTCCATCTCTGCAAAGACATAGACAGGATAGAGGTAGTCCAGAGGAGGGCAACTAAAATGGTGCAGAGTCTGCAACAGAAGCCCTGTGAAGAGAGATACTAAAGGAGCTTAATATATATATCCTTGAGGAAAGGAGGGAGAGGGTGGACATGACATAAACTTTAAAGTGCCTCAAGGGAATCAACAAAGTCCAAGAAGGTAGCATCTTTTAGAAAAAGAGATGTGCAAGAACAAGGGGACACAATTTGAAGATAGAGGGAGGGATGGCTCAGGGGCAACGTGAGGAAGTATTTTTTCACAGAGAGGGTGGTGGACGCATGGAATGGCCTTCCTGAGGGGGTTGTGGGGTCAAAAACAGTGGGGAAATTCAAGAATGCATGGGACAGACATAAGACAATTCTGGTGGGGGGGTAGGAAGAAGTAGGCTGTTGGTTAACTAGGATCTGCAACAATCCAATAGGTAGGGAAATGAGCAGACTAGGTGGGCCAAGTGGTCCTTATTTGCCGTGAAAGTCTATGTTTCTATGAGTTAAGCTTGGTCGTTGTAATTTTTCTACGTATGCATGTAACTTTGGCAATGTATCATATTTTCACTCCAAATCTTCAACATTGCCATATATTTCACACCACCTTATGAGCAGTACAACTGTCATTTTTCAAATCCTACAAAAAAAAAAGTTCCACACTTGTGGCACAGAATGGCATTACAGTTGCGCAGAATTACATTTCGATGGGGATTTGAACATTTTATGTACTGGGTACATGCGATGAGGTGATAAGAAGGTTATGTTGAACATTTGGGGTGCTAATTATCTAAGATGGCACAGTTATGACTATTTGTTGCAATTTCACTATGCCTGCTCTTAACTTAATGTGTGGAAGAGCAGGGGCCAGAGACTTCTGTGTTTCCACAGCTACATACATATGTG
Organism: Neoceratodus forsteri; assembly: GCA_016271365.2. NCBI lineage: Eukaryota > Metazoa > Chordata > Ceratodontiformes > Ceratodontidae > Neoceratodus > Neoceratodus forsteri. The sequence goes on from CM028129.1 coordinate 1,424,157,981, forward strand.
AATCTGTGGAGGGATGGGAGTGCAGGGTCTGAAGGACCACTCCCATAGTAAAATAAAGATACTATTATACTATCTCAAAACATAAGGAAATAAATTGCAAAAAACTTTATTAATGCATCAGTTAGGGTTGAAATGACAAAAGTAGGGAAATGAGACATTAGGGTTGAGCCCCTAACCTCCTTGCTTCCACCCAACCCCACCAGCCCACCCACCCCACCCTCCACAGACCAACACGCCTGAGGTGTGCCTTGAGGTTATTGGGCCTAACTCTCACCCCATTCTTCTATGCTGTACCATGTCAACTTTCTTACACATGGAATGGGGTGAGAGTTAGACCCGATGACCCTGGGGCACACCCTGATGAGTGTTGGTCTGTGGAGAATGGGTGTGGGGTGAGCTGGTGGGGTTGGAAGTGAGGGGGGATGCTTCTGGCTCAACCCTAGTGTCTTATTTCCTTACTTTTGTTGCTTCAACCCTAACTGATGCATTAACAAAGTTTTTTGCAAAAGGAAAAAAACATGTATATGTGTATATATATATATATATATACTTATTGCAAAAAAATATGTTAATGCAGACATTGGTTTGTATAATGCAAAAGTGCACAAGAAGGAAATGAAAAAAATATTAGGGATTTGAGTAGCAGAGTATTGATGAATCACTGGTGGGGTCTTCCTTGGGGTTGCCAATCCTAATGCCCACCCCATCCCTCCTGCCCATAGCCTCCTGTTCGAAGCACATGGTACAGCTGGCTCCGTCACAGTGAAACAGTATGGCCAACATAATCTGTCATAGCTTTCTTTATGCAGGGCCCATGAAGACATCACATTTGATCTCATCTGATAAGGGGAGGGGAGGAAATTAGGGTTGATAACCCCAAGGAAGACCCCAGCAGTGATTCACCAATACTCCCTAGACTCAAATCCTCAATTTTTTTATTTCCCTTCTTTCTGCACTTTGCATTCTGCAGTCATAATATCTGCATTAATGTAATTTTTTGCAATGAATTTCCCTTCTTTTTCTGATAGTGGAATTGTATCCTCATTTGTGTGGGTTCCTTCAGGACCTGCAGAAAATGAGATAAATACAATATTAAAGACAGTCCTGACCTAGTGCATGGGCTCAGCAGGCCCCGGCACATATACTGATAACTTGTTGGTGAGATTCCCTGGCCTGCCACAAAGTATGGCATCTGTACACAAACACTGCTCCATCCCTACTGTTTTCCATGGACCAGCACCCTGATTGGCCCCCTATCTCACAGTCACTATATACTAATTTTAGGGCACAGGCACTTATCATATAAGCATAAGTGTCAGGATCTGAGTTCTACTGTTCTATTGTATTGCTGCCAATAATCATAATCTTTTTACCAAAGAATTATATATCTATTACTGCACTTTTACTAATATCACATTGCTTTATATAAGTATTATTATGCAAGTATAATGCTTTTATTACTGATTTTTCTACAGTTATTCTGTATTTGCTAAGAATCATTACTCTGTCTATAATGTAACACTGGGGAGCATTTTTGGACTATTGTATAATCATTAGTTAGGCAATGCTGCCGTCTTTAGGTTTAATGCAGAACAGCTATTACCAAGCAACTATGCGAAACTTTGTATGTGACTATTATGAACTTGACTATAAAACAAGTCCTTTGTTTCAGGATATCTAGTTTTATGCTGGCTCGGCGTATGTTCTCAGGCTAGTAAGACATTAGGTTATGTGTCATTAACCAATAATGTGCCTTTTATATATCTTTTTAGTAGCTATAGTAATTATCAGGGGTATAAGACCTGTTGCATTATGCATTTTCTCTGAGAAGAGACAAAACTTCTGCTTTTGCTAGGTAAGCCAGGAAAGACTGTAGATATTCCCCTCAGTGGATTTTCACTGTGATTTGGTTATAAGCCTGCTTTGTTTATCAGTAATAAATCCCTTTTATGCAGTAGACACCACTTATCTGTCATTTCTTCACCTTTGTGCAGTTCCAAACAAGAACCTGAGAAGGGTGATTTATTACCCAATTATACCACCCAGGCCAGGACTAGTGCTGCATGCTGTAGTACCTTCCCCATCAGCCTTGTTCTAGTAAACTGGCTGATTGAGTTCACACCTGAACTCAGCTGACTGGCACAGTAAGGCAGCATGTTCCCCTATGGTTTAATGGACATCCATGAAAATAATGTTGCTTAAAAAAATATATATTTTTTTAATATTTTGACCCCAGACTTTCAACATAGTCTTCTTATGATCCCACCTCATAATCCCTGTAGGTGAAATTTTTAAATCTGTGCCAAAATGCCATTCCATGCTAGAGGTGGGAAAACACATTGCGGTGTACTGTTCAAGAGATGGTGTGAAAATATGACTATTTTGAAAACTTGGTGTCAAAATATTGAAAATTACCAAAGTTATGCGCATGCGTAGAATAATTTCAGCTAACACGCATGGCCATTTTTATGATTTTTTTCACCAAATTTTCAATGTGGCCTTATTGGAATGCCACTGTATGAACACTGGTGGTAAAATGTTGTTATTCAGTCCCGAAAGGTGATTTTACGCAGTGAACACAAAATCACCTTTTGGGCATGACTGATGAAATGACAGTGCCAGTGTTCATGAGGTGGGGTCCCAAAAAGACCATGTTGAAAATCTGGTGAGAAAAATTCCTAAAAATGGCAAAGTTATGAGCATAAATTCAAAACGTCTTTGAAATACATTACATGGCACTTACCTTGATTCCTCAGTTCACGGTTCGGCTTTGAAGAGTGCAGACATGTTCCAGCTGACAGAAGATGACAGTGTACAACCTCTGGGGGTAAGCATAGGGTAAAGGGTGTGTGTGTGTGGGGGGGTGGTGAACACTGGCACTTTCATTTTGTTAATTGGGCCTGGAAGGTGATTTCGAGGTCACTGCACAAAATCACCTTTCAGGACTGAATAATGAAATTTCACCACCAGTGTTCATGATGTGGGGTCCCAAAAAGGCCATGTTGTAAATTTGGTGAAGAAATTCCTAAAAATAGCCGTTATAGTTATGAGCATTTGTTGAAATGTTTCTATGCAGATGCATAACTTTGGTCATTTTAAATATTTTTAATCCAAATTTTCAACATAGCCATTTTTTACACTGTCTCATGAACAATACAGCTGTCATTTTTCATATCTTGTCTAAAATGTGTTTTGCACCTGTGGCATGGAAAGGTGTTTTGGCATGGATTTGAAAATTTTCACCCATGGGGTTTATTAGGCGAGGTCAAAAGAAGACTATGTTGAAAATCTGGGGTCTAAATTTAAAAAAATGCCAGAGTTATGACCATTCATTGCAATTTTGTTATGCTCACTTGTAACTTTGAAAATGTTAAATATTTTGAGCCCAGATTTTGAACATAGCCTTCTCATTACCTCACTTCATGTATGTCACAGCTGTAATTTTTCTAATCCTGCCCAAAATGTGTTTTTGCAACTCTGGTGTGGAATGGTGCTGCAGTTGCACAGAATCACATTCTGGCAGGGACTAGACAATTTTTTGTATTGGGTATATGAGGTGGGGTAATATGCTATGCTGACAATTTGGTCACTGTTGTCCTATAAATGGAAGTGCAGGGCCCAGAGGGCCCTGTGTTTCCACAGCTACATACTGTACATATACACATCTACAGAGGGATGGGAGTGCAGGGCCAAGAGGGCCTTGCACTCCCACAGGCAAATAAGGATACAATTATACTATCTCAAAAAGTAAGACAGTACATTACAAAAAAACTGCATTAATGTTCTAGTTTGGGTTACAGCCACAAAAGTAAGGAAATGTGGCATTAGAGTTTCCAAACATAACACCCCATCCCCATGCTGTGGACACCAGCAGTTGCTGGGGATGTGCCTTGAGGTTGTCAGCCCTAAAGTTCACCCATTTCTTCTATACTGTACCTATCTCAGCTTACTTACTTATGGAATGGGGTGAGTGTTAGAGCTGACAATCCCAAGGCACACCCCAGTGTCTGTTGGTGTGTGTAGCATGGGGGTGGGGTGTTAGGTCTGGAAACCCTAACACCACATTTCACTACTTTTGTGCTGTAACCCTAACTAGAGCAGTTACACAGTTTTTTGGAGTTTATATAAAATATAAAGAATACTGCCTGTGCAGGTGTGTGTTATGAAGATTTTTCATACACTTGAGGTATGTGATAATCCATAAACCCTGAGAACAAAGCTTGAGGGATTTATGAGATTATGACACATCAAGGGGATGTAAGGTGGGGTAGGGTGCATTGTTTGTGTGAAGAGGAGGAGATAAATTACATTTTTATCACTTTAGACACATCTGGTACACCAAGTTGTTAAATTCTCAGTGTATATTGACATCAGTACATATCAGGCTACATGGTCTTAATTCCTTGGTGGTCCTTGACTAGAGTTTTTTGTTTGACACTAATACTGTCAATTTATACTTAAATTATCATTTATAAAGTCCTGTCACCATACTAGAGGTTTTTGAAATTATGGGGCATGATATCTAGTTGGAGACTACAGCTGGGTGATAGGTCCAGTTAAGTTTTACACATCATACAGTGTGCACTGATGTTTTTAAGACAACTTTACTGGTAATTTCTTGTCTATAATGCATGCATTGAAACTTCTTGGAGTCCTAAGACATTCTTAGTATGTTTTTAATCTGGGTGGGCGTTGCTTTTCAGTAATCACATCCTTATACACACTGTGACACTCATAGCTTGATTTAAGAGTCATCTGCTCCAGCAGTGTTATCTTATGTCAATTAAATTTATATGCAGTAGGATTCTTTGTATGTGTTTTGCACCAAGCACCTTTGACCATGGGAACCTCCTGGCTGAAGGTAATATGGTACTGTTAAACTTCTCTGACATCATCTGTAATTTTTGAATGAGTATTTTAAACCAGTGGGGAGTTTTTCTGTTTTTTCTGCATGATCTAGCTGTTAAAAGTATTTGTTTTTCTAAACAATGGCCATTAGGCTTCTGAAGAAGGACTGGTTGGTCTGAAAGCTAGAGCACTTTGTTCTTGTTGTTACATCTATGTTAGTCCATTAAAAGGTATCAAATCATTTGCTTCTGGATCAGATTCTATATGTAATCTACAGTAAGTCAAACAGAAATTAGACACAAATGCCTACCTACAGTATTTGCAAGTGAAACAAATGTGGTCATTATCATTCAGTTAACAACTATAGTCACAGCCAGGATTCACATTGCTAGACTCTGGGTTAAGTATGATAAGTTTCCTAAATATTGGTACCTTATCCAGCTGTGTTCTGCTTGGTGTATGTGTGTGTGTGTGTGTGTGTGAGTGTGTGTGTGTATATGTGTTTAAACATGTAACTTTCTACAGTATATTGTATAACACTATGAATCCTGGCTGCAGTGTTTTTTTTTTCTCTGCTGTGGCTAAGCAAAACACTGTAACAAGACACTGGCCTGCTGTAGGGGCTATTAGACATCAAACCAAAGGGTATGCTGTGAAGACTAACTTGGAGAAGATGCAATAAAACAAACTTGAATGACAGCCCCCAGACGTCATAAAACACCCAGGGAAAATTAGAAAAACTCCTCTAACAGCCTAGGCAGAAACAAAACACTGGATTGAAGTGAGAACTCAAAACTAGTAGTAATACATATATTCCTGATTTTAACATGCAGTTTTCCTTTAAGAATATTCAGTAGAATATAAACAGTAGCCCAGAACTGCCTGCCTGAGAATTAAGTTGGTATATTATTTAGAAAAAGGGAAGGCTAGGTCTCTTGTTATGCAATGTCCTGTGAAGTATCACACTGACTGCTCTTAGGATGTTGATGTCAAATGCTGTGAGGTGCCATGGGGAACTTGTTATGCAGAAAGTTCCAGGAAGTGTTTAACCAATTCTACTTCTAATAGCTTTCTCAAACTTAAAAAGAAGAATACACTTCATCACAGACTGTGTTTACAAGTACTGTGCCCATGATTAAAATAATTTGAACCCCATCCCCCCAAAATGTGCCCTCACATGAACATGCATGATTTATCAGTAAAGACAATTAAAAAAATGTATTTCTAAATGCATTAGTAACACCAATGCTTTCAAGGTTATCTGTAAAGACAATTAAAAAATGTATTTCTAAATGCATTAGTAACACCAATGCAAGATTTTGAAACTACTAAAAAGACAAACTATATATATATATATATATATATATACATATATATATATATATATATATATATATATATATATATATATATATATATATATATATATATATATAGAATATGGTAAACAAATATTGTTAATCCCATAAGCTGAACTTTGTTTTTAGTATATGAATGTTTAAGAAATACCTGAAAGCTGTCTATTTTCCTTAGTTTTTAGACACTTCTTAGTCTTTCCTTTTGAGACACCTGGTGACTCTGATAATCATTTGTTCCAAGGGTTTTTAAGTCAGTTTGAAGGTATTTTAAGTATTTTCTGTTCTAGTTCTTAGCAAAATGTAGGAACTCCACAGAATTGTTCTGTTCCTTGGTCCACATCCCAAACATGTGAGTCTTCTTTCAGGATAATAGATCCACCTCATGCCCCTCCCACATGAATAAAAAAAAAGGTGGGATGGTCCTTTTGGAACTTCTTGGGTGGAGGTGGGGTGGATCTTACTTCCCCCCAAAAAACAATGCTGCCTCCCACTACTCAGGTTCCAGTTCTTGTATCACCCATTTAAGAAAGAAAATAGTACCCTGCAACCATTGACTAACATGAAAGTGTGTTTATTTGACAGCAGAAAACATTTCTTGGAGGAGGGTAAGGCGGAGGAGACTATTTATACCTTCAGTCAGTTCCACGGACAGAAAACATGACATCACTCCTTTTGTACGTGCAATACTCCTGTAGGCTCCGCCCAAAGTTGTAAAAAGATATGCATATCAGGTATAAATTGAGTTATTGGTGGCCGGAGTAATACATTCAAGTAAGGAACAGTGTAATAGAATGTGGTAAACTAACTGGAGGGTGAAAACAAAGTTTGATTAGAGTAAGAGGGCCAAAGACAGTTTCAAGACGGAGAACAAAAAATCATGAAGAAGAGACTTTAAGGAGAAAGCAGAAGAAGCAGAGCAAATTGAAAGGGGAGGAGAGGACTACAGCTTAGGGAAATGATAAGAGAAAGCAGATTGACCAGCAGTAGTTTTTCTAGAAGGAATAAGGAGGGAATGTACCTACAGGTCATAATGTCGCACTCTTAATAGTGTACGACATTATGGCTAACCAGGTGCAGTGCAGTATGCTACCGCTACTGGTGCAATACCACGTATACTGCTGTATGCGGTATTGCACCAGTTGTGCTTTCCCAGGCAGAGGATAAGACCTCTGCTGGGAGCAGGTTCCAATGAGCAGCTGCTGTGGCTCACAGGACTGAGTCACAGCAGTAGGAACCCAGGCGCTGCGTCGGGGACCGAGTTTGATTCCTGGTCCCAGAAACTTTTATTTTTTTGTGACATGTGCGCTCCCCGAGTTGGACCCCCTCCCGGAGTTGAGAATCTTTAGTGGGGGGGGGTGTGTGGTTGGTGGAACCCCACAGTAAAAAGACATATGTCGCATGGCAGAAATCATGCTGTATTGGCAGCATGATTTTGCCATGCGGCATAATGTCTTGCGACATTATGACCCCGTGCCAGGAATGCAGAGTACTACTGTGGAGAGGGTAACTGTAATCAGGCGGAGAGGATAAAAGGGATGTAAGGTAGAAGGGAAGAGCACCAAACCAGAATTTAGAAATAAAGGAAACACAATGACAAAGGCACCTGGCACCAAGAGAAGGGAGACAAAGGGCAGAGTAGAGTGAACAATGATGGGTACAAGGGGAACAGTCTAAAGCAAAATGACAGAAAGAGTGAAAGAGGGTTTCCAGTTTGGCAAGTGAGGATTTGGGTACACCACTTTAGACCATATCACCATAATCAAAGATAGGGAGAGTAATCTTTAAAACAATCTTGCAGCGGACAGGAAGCGGGATACTCACTTTGTTCCTGTACAGAACACCAAGTTTAGGGTGAAGCCTTTGATGAATGGCATCAATATGAACCAAAATATCAAGATAACATTCAAGTCAAACTCCAAGGTATTTAAAAGAGGATACATCCTCAATCAAAGCACCATCCTGGGTGTGAAATACAGGGAGAGGATAGAGTTTGGAAAGCCTCTGACGGGTGCCAAAGTCATAGAAACGTTTTTTTTTGGTATTGAGGGTTAACTGGTTAGACTGAAACCAGCACTGAATATTTTCAAAATACAACTGCAATTGTAAAGTATGATCACAAGAAGAGGATACAGATGAAGTACATGTATCATCTATTATAGTCACCCTACCTATAACAACACATCATTACAACACCCAAAAGTTGTGATTATTTAGCACACCCTAATAGAGAGGGCCTAGTACAGATTATATAGTAACCTGCTTTGAATAGTTTCCAAGCAATGAAACTGTCTACAATACCTTTCTGATGTGACTCTAATACGTTCATCATTGGATGAAAGTTGCTGATCTTCTTTGTCTTGGAAATATTCTTCCACACATTGCTCCTCGAACTCATACAGTTTCTTCAGTTCTTCATCATTTAGAAAAAGCTCTGTTTAAATAAAAAAACATCTTAATTCTGTTCATAATAGCCAATTTAAAATACAAATTATTTTCTTTATCCTCTGTGGCACACTGCCAGCCATTATCGATGCCGTTGACGTGCTCTGATTGTAGCACTGCAGTGTTTGTTCGTTTATATTTGTAACCAGAGTAAGTCCACTGGAATACAAAGATCCTATTTTCAGGGAGGACCAAGATTTCAGAGTGAAGTACATAATACAATGCATAACACACAACACCATTCATCAGAAACATTTTATGATGGATAATTACAAATAAGAAAATACTAGCAAAGTCAACATACACATAGGCCAGCCTAGTGTATGGCAAGCTGAGGCCCTTGTTGCCTCACTGCCTGCCATACTGGCAACATGGGTTTGGGAATGGATGCAGGTCATTCAGAAGCAGACCGGGGGAGAGTTTATTGAGCATCCAAGGACAGCTCTCCTCCTCCTTTGGTGGGGGGGGGGTGGGCATGTCCAGTGGGTTGGTTGCCACCTGGAGGACTGTGGGTGGTAGCACCATGGGACCACAAGAAGGGGAGGAGGGACCTCATGCCTGGAGGATGGGGGCATCTCTGCAGAGCTGGGGCATGTACATTGCATCAGTGCATGCACGTGGGCTGCAAGAGTGAAAATGCAGGGTAAAACCTCTGACCACAGTATGGTGACAACCTGGTCACCTGGTCCCTGTCAGGTCCCACACAAACAACTGGGCTTCTCAAGTAAATCCTGTGGCAAATGACACCCATGAAGACAGGTAATCTCTATAGAGTCAGGTGATGGGGCCAGTCAGAGAGTCCAAAGAAGACAAACAATTGATTGAAAATTCATTATACACAAAATGTTTATAAAGCATTATCTAATTATACCAGTGTAGGACTATAATACTAAGATGCCACATTATGGCCTTCTGGTTGACCTGTAGAATTTAGCACCCTCCTATGATGTGCCTGTAACTTCTTCCCCTATGGAGCTCAGCATTCACTTAATAAGGCTCAACATATGGGGGTTGGACTGCCAGGGTCTCCTGATGTGCTTCTGTAACCTGGGCACCAACTCTCAAATGGGCTACTACCCCTGCCTGCTGCCCAGAATGCAGGTTGAAGGGCATGGGTTCAGGTTTGAATGGATAAAGGGGCTCAGTACTGATGGTAATGCTATTTGTGCAGTGCCTCCACCCAAAGTGACTTTCAAGTGAGTTTGATGTTAGTCTAGCACAACCCTCTGGGATGTTGTACCTACCCACTGCCCCAGCCAGTGGTCCCACACATGAAATAGCATTAAAACACTTCACTTGGCATTCAATAGTACAATTAGTGGTGAGTGCTACTAATATGCTCACCGTAACACACTTACCAGCAGGGTCTGGACTTCTCAAATACACCCTGCGTACCTGTAAAGGATGGCTATTAACACCAACAATGCACCTTTTAGTTTCCCTCAGTACCCCAGCACTTAGTAATAATATACACATGGACCAGAGTAGAATTCAAATAACAATATTGATTTATTAAGGGAATTGAATAAAGGGAAGGGGATGTAAACCAAGATTTAATTTTAAGGCAATTTGTTTGTTGTAAAGACATTCAAATACCACATTTAACACCCTAGACAGTCCAGCTAATGCTACTGGGTACCCAGGATTTATTAAGTTGCAGGCCTGAAGCATTGCAGCTGGCTGGCTGGCATTGCAGCTGGCTGGGGCTCTTAAATAAATAATTTATTATTGATTCTTGTAGCAACATAAATGGAAACTTTTGGACACACAGAAAATTGTAATCCTCAGGTCTGATGGCCGGCAGACAGTCTAACACCAGCTTAAACTCAGTAGTCAAATCAGATGGCAAAGACACTTTTAATTTTAGTTGCAGGGACAAGCCCTGTTATTGCTCACTGAACCAGGACCTCGGGATCTGGGATGGTGGCCAGACTGATTCCCCTCGAGGAATGATACTTGGCTGCAGGCTGCAGGTTTCATCCTTCTTGGCAAGAACCAGAATACGGGGACCAGGGCTAACATGACTCACCCCCACTTCACAGCATCTCCCACAAGGGTGGCCGCAACCCATGGTAATCTTCATCACAGCAGCTGACTCTCCAAAACTGTTCCTCCAGCAGCTTTTGTCTCACATGCAGCAACAGTCTTTTAGAAAATGTGTTTAGTATCACAGGTTTAAACTCTGGCCCAGTCTTAGTTAGGCCGTGCAACTTACTCACTTGCAGTCTGCAGTCTTTGGTATATAGGCTGGCAAAATTGAGAATCAGGTCTTCCGCTTCAGCAAATAGGCTTGAGACAATTCCAATAACTCTAGGCTTTAGTTTCAGGCCACAGGCACTGAGGCAAACAAGTCTCTCATTGAGATATAGCTTGGCAGTGATTATATTAACTGAACCCTTCAGGCAGAACTCTCAGCTCAGCAGAAATCACTTCTTAGAAACATAGAATCTGATGGCAGATAAGGACCGCTTGACCCACCTAGTCTGCCCATTTCCCTACCTCACAGATAAGCTGCAGATCCTAGTTAACCAATAGCCAACTTCCTCCTAACCCCCACTAGAATTGCCTTATGTCTGTCCCATGCATTCTTGAATTCCCCTGCTGTTTTTGACTCTATGACCTCCTCAGGAAGGCTGTTCCATGCATCTACAGCCCTCTCTATGAAGAAATACTTCCTCACATTACCTCTGAGCCATCCCCCATTATCTTCAAATTGTGCCCTCTTGTTCTTGCACATCTCTTTTTCTGAAAGATGCTACCCTCCTGGACTTTGTTGATTCCCTTAAGGTATTTGAAAGTTTCTGTCATGTCCCCCACTCCCTCCTTTCCTCAAGGCTATACATCTTAAGCTTCTTTAGTCTTTCTTCATATGTCTTCTGGTGCAGACCCTGCACTATTTTAGTTGCCCTCCTCTGGACAGCCTCCACCCTGTCTATGTCTTTGCGGAGATGGGGTCTCCAGAACTGTACACAGTGCTCCAGATGTGGTTGTACCAACTGTCTGTACAGAGGGCCAACAACTTCCTGTTTTCTACTGGTGATGCCTCTCCCTATGCATCCCAGTATCCCCCCAGCCCTCCTTACTGCCTTCTCACATTGCTGGCCCACCTTTAGGTCATCTGATATGACTACCCCCAGGTCCCCTTCCATTTTTGTTGTTGCGAGTATCTCACCCCCTCTCCCTTTTAGAGACATTGAAAGCTAACTGCAGCACTTGGAAGTTCAAACAATCCACTCAGGATTTCAGGCCATGGGGAGATAAACAGGCCTCTCCCCAAACTCTCAGAGCTGAGCACAGAGCATCCTCACAGGCTAGAAGCTTGAGCCAGACTAACTGTTCAAGAGTCTCTTTCATCTGAAAGAAAAAGAAATCCAGTAATCCAGTTGGCTGCCCATGCTGTCAGTCATAGTTCTAGCATCCTGATTGGTTACAAATTGGTGCCAAGCATACAGTTTACTGTTTCTCCCAGCAGCTATAGTAAAAGGACCCATTAGGACTCCTTGAGTTCTGATGGACTCAACAGTAGGGTCAAAGTATCAACATGACCATTGGCTGAGAAAGATGTAAACAGTCCCAAACGTTAACGTTCTTTTTAAATATGACAGTTCAGATTTAGAAATAAACATTTATAGCATTCACTAGAGCTTCATCTCCTCTGGTAAGTAACTGCACAATGGAACTTATAGGAGTGCTGTCTGCCAGTTACAAGCTTTGTTTTCCTTGGGCCCAGCACAGTCCATACACTATATACATAGGCTGTTTTCTACTGGTGATGCCTCTTCCTATGTATCCCTCCTTACTGCCTTCTCACATTGTTGATCCACCTTTAGGTCATCTGATATGACTACCCCCAGGTCCCCTTCCATTTTTGTTGTTGCGAGTATCTCACCCCCTCTCCCTTTTAGAGACATTGAAAGCTAACTGCAGCACTTGGCAGTTCAAACAATCCACTCAGGATTTCAGGCCATGGGGAGATAAACAGGCCTCTCCCCAAACTCTCAGAGCTGAGCACAGAGCTTCCTCACAGGCTAGAAGCTTGAGCCAGACTAACTGTTCAAGAGTCTCTTTCATCTGAAAGAAAAAGAAATCCAGTAATCCGGTTGGCTGCCCATGCTGTCAGTCATAGTTCTAGTATCCTGACTGGTTAAAAATTGGTACCAAGCATACAGTTTACTGTTTCTCCCAGCAGCTATAGTAAAAGGACCCATTTGGACTCCTTGAGTTCTGATTGACTCAACAGTAGGGTCAAAGTATCAACATGGCCATTGGCTGAGAAAGATGTAAACAGTCCCAAACATTAAAGTTCTTATTATATATGGCAGTTTAGATTTAGAAATAAATGTTTATAGCATTCACTAGAGCTTCATCTACTCTGGTAAGCAACTGTACAATGGAACTTATAGGAGTGCTGTCTGCCAGTCACAAGCTTTGTTTTCCTTGGACCCAGCACAGTCCATACACTATATACATAGGCTGAACCTCTTAAAGGTATAGCGTGACAGAATTAATTTGCACATTCTCACAGGGACCAGGAACACAACAATCTTTGCCAGACAGAGGACAATGCAGTGCCCAAGGAGATGACCCAAGGTAAGCCTACCATTTTGGGGAGGGGGGGTTACACTTTAGATTGAGGGGGAGGCAAGCATATACAATCCTATTTTCTCCTTTGTAAAGTCCCAGCACCTGTCTCACTGTAGTGAACCGCCTCCCCCACTAACCACATCAGCCTACACTGGGAGAAGCAGACTCTGTTTAGTCATCAAGAATGCCAAGTCTAACATTGAGGCAGGGGGGCAGCTGGCTCTCTTTACCCAAAGTCTGTCAGAGTGGCCAGAGACATGTTCCCAAGACTCTTGATTTGATGTTGGGAGTCAGACTCACAAAAAGAGCCTTTGTTCAAGCAAGGCAGTGCAGTACCTGCACTCCCAGCATCATTGGACCAAGCAAATGAGCAACCTCTAGTCTTTTGTAGGGCAGGGGTGTTCAGATCAATACTTTTAGGACTTGCCCAGCCATGACTGTAGCTAAATGTTACTTGCCCCTATTCATTACAATGAAATTAGCTCTCTTTTTGTACTTGCCCTTCAAGGAAATTTACTTGTTCTGGACAGGGGGCAATAGGATTTACACACCCCTGTTGTAGGGTGTCCTTAAATAAAAAAAAAAGAACAAAACAAGTTTTAGGAAAATAACCTAAGATCCATCTCCTGCTGACATATATAAATATACATCTCTAGAACAACGTATGGATGACTGTGTGATATGAGTGTTTTTACACACCTGAGGTGTTCTTTGCCACATAAACCACAAGAGTGAAGCTCGACTGGTTCATAAAGACAAAACACACCGAGGGTATGTAAAAAAATGAGTAGTCACAGTCACCTGTATTTTATTTTTCATAACATCTGTTTGGGTCCAATATCAATTAGAAGTAGGAGTGAGCAAGTGTGCAAGTGGGAGAGAGCATGAGTAAGTCAGCAGACACTGTCACAGCTGCTGGCAGGTAGTGTGACAGTGTAATGACTTCCCACACAGGTGCTTGATCAGCTGTCACTTTTTCCATATCAGCCGGGTGTGATATCATACCAGGTTGATACAGAGAATACAAGGTCTGATTTCTGGCTGACAGCAGACCCTACACGTTATTATAATATAATGTCTGCTCCAGAAGGCTGTTTATCTGAATAACTGAATGCTGTCTAGAAATAGAATTTTAGAACAAATTTATAAAAGTATCTTTTAGTTAATTTGTGTGGCACAATCAGGGTTGACTCCAGGCTGAAGGTACCCTGTTATATGGGACTTATGGGATCAGGTTCAACCTCAGGTGTCACTAAGTAGGCTAGAGGAGGGTAAATGCATCATAGAAGTCTTGGAGACCAACTGTCCCAGTTGAGGTTGGATGCTACAAAATACTCTGTGGACACTGGGGATAGGGAGTGACAACAAGATGGAGCAAATTGGCCATCTGGCCCCAGATAAAAACAGAATAGAATAAATACATGCTCACTGCCAGGCATGGTTGTGTCTGCACCCTCCTTAGGTCATTTATGTGAGCAAATGGCACAAGTGTTTTTGCTAACTTTGTGCCCGAAGCCTTTCTGTGAGGGATTCACAATGTGTTGAACTATGAGGACCTAACAATCAGCATCTTATTTTCAGTGGGGTCCAGCTTTTACCCTAGTTTTACAGTCTGGAGGAACTAATGCACCGGGAGGTCAAGTGACATGCGTAAAGTCACGCACTAAATCAACAGCTATGATTGGATCAAACCTATGATTCCATTTCACAGTTCAGTGCACTAAGCAACAGACCACAGTGCTTTTACCCTCCGCAATTTTTTTTTTAATATTATTTGTTTATACTTCTTAGTTTACAGGCCTACCCCTATTAGTCCATCCCTAGGCCCCACCACCCACTTCCACAAGTGCTTACTCTATCCTCCTTTCCTCATAGCTTACCCCTCCATGACAGGGACTTTGGGGATATATCTCATTAGACGCCTGGATCCAGTGTAGGAGGGTGCCTGGTTGGTGGTGCAAGGCCTGCAAGGAGCTGTCTATCACCCTGCATCAACCAGATTGTTTTTCCTCTGTGTTTAACCCACAGCCCTAGGCAGCACTTTGGGAGCGGGGTCCACCTCAAATGCATGCAGAATGGTCCTGCCTAGAGAGCAAGCTTCCCATCCCACCAGTAGGAGGTACTGCAGCATCACCAGAGCATGCCACCTCCCTGTCCCCCAGCTGGGAGATGCTGCCATCAGCAGCACTACCTCCCAGCCTAGCTATCAGATTGGGAGCTCCCGTGTTTGCTCCAGAACCTGGGTCACTGACATGAAAGTGTGATGCGCTTTCGTTGGGCCATCCTGCAGTCCCACCTTCCACTATTTTAAAGAAGTAGCATTTGTTATTCAACAAAACACTTTCATCATATAAGCTTATGAGCAAAAAACTATTTGTAATATCCTTTGATTTATACTCAGAATATTTTTTATTTATCACTGATATGTTTAAAAAAGCTGTTATAACTAATTTTGTAATTAATGACTAAAGTCATTAAAGATGGTTGCCACAAGCAATTTAAAAAAATCTCTGTTGGTGATAATTTGTGAATGTACATACTATGCTCATACTGTGGATGTATTAGGATGGTTCTACAACATGTTTCTGATAGTAAGCAGCATGGAAGATAAACACCAAGATATTTATGGTGGCATGGCAAGGGAGTGGGAACTTTTAAAAACTTCAAAATCCAGAGGGGCACTGTGGAACGGCAAACATGGTGGATGTAAATCCCTTAGCTCCGTAAGATATTCGCATCGATAGTCAATATTACTAATTTAGCATTTTGTTCTTTGAGGTAATTGTTGCACGGACATTAAGCCTGTTGCTTCCCGATGACAATGGGCCCAAAAGAAAGAACACGAGCACTCACAGCAACCTCAAAATTTGGACGTTTACCTGCAGCAAGCAGCCGGACCCCAAGGATCTCTGCAAACACCTATATCTTCCCTTGTCACTCTTCACCATTCATTACTGATAGGGTTAAGCCGGGGGCGTGCACCCGCTGCGGGAGGTTTTTTTTTTTTTTTGAGGTGGCTCCAGCGGCGCGCCCTAAAGCTTGACGTGACATCGTCATGCAGGCGGCAGATTAGGTGCCTGAGACTCCTCCTCTATCTCAGTTCTGTTTCTCCCGCCATCAAGGCTGCACCTGCTGCGTGTAGCGAAATAGTGTTCTAGGGTTTCTAATACCTCAAGACTCCTTGTTTTCTCTCAGGCGAGCTCTCGTGCGCGTATACGGTAAGACCATTCCTGTTTTCTATAATGCAGTGGCGAGTGCTTTCTTTTTTTTCCTTGTTTGATTCGCATCATGTCAGGTTCGGGAGCAAGGCGTAAGTTGAAGGCGGCCCGCGCCCCTATGCATCGGTGCTTCTGTGGCCGGCATTTTTCCGTCTCGGACCAGCATGATGTCTGTCTCCGTTGCCTGGGATCCAACCACAACATGGACGCGTGCAACGCCTGTTTCTCCATGGACCGTCATGTCCTCAAAGTCCGAGCGTTCAAGCTCGGCAAGGCCCCATCGACCTTCGGGGGACAGCGTCGCTCCAGGGACTCCCAGGTAAGGTCTCTAGGCCCTTCCCCCGGGTCCCCTCCTGGGCCTATACGGTCTGAGGAGGAGGAGGCTTCCTCCTCTTCTCTTGCTGAAGAGGAAGCTTCTCTCGCGGTGTTGGGGAATGTCGTGGTCCCCTCCCGGGGCCACGGCAGGGACTACCGCCTCGGCAGTCACCCCTCCTGGAGTGTAGGCTCCCCAGTGTCAGTCCGCCAGCTGGGCCCTGCGCTGGCGGGCCCTCGATGCCGCCCTCCGGCGCTGTTTCAGATCTGGCACCGCTTGCGGCACCGGTGTCGAGGCGGGCGCTGTGGGCAGTGCCGCTCTGGCCTTCGGCGCTGCTCGCGGCGCCACAGGCCCGGTTTGCACTCTCGGCAGTGCCGGGTTGGGTTCTGGCGCTGGGGGCGGTGCAGTAGGCCTAACTGGCACAGCAGGGGAGCCAGGACCGGGCCTAGCAGTCGCGAGTGGGCTAGGGTCATCCAGCACCGTCCCTAGCACCAGCGCCGTTCCTCCGGGGACCCCCGGGGTTGCCAGCATGGAGATTCTGCTGGTCTCATCCTCTTCGGAGGTCGATGACTCGGACATGGACCCATCCTGGCACCCTGACTCTCCGGGGTCGGGGTCCCCAGTAACACGTGGTGCTAGGTGGCACAGCGGGCCCCTCCCGCTGCCTCCGCTCCTGTCCTTCCCTGAGGACCCTTGGGCTAGGGGTGGCCACGGGTCCCGAAGGGGTGATGTGGTAGGGACTAGAGGGGGCTCTCCCTCCTAGGGGGTCTGTGACAGATACCCTTCCGGGTGCTGTTGCCACCTCTCGGGGTGGGGGAACGCTGGAGTCGAGGAGGAGGGCTCTCTTGGAGTCCGAGGGGTCGAGGGGCGGGGGACAGTCATCGCGGTCTCGGCCGGCCACCCCTCGTGGGGTGGCTAGGAGCCATAGCGCCGAACCCCGCCTTTCCCTCTTGGGCCCCGGGACTCCCTCTGGTGGCATTGCTGCGGACTGCCCTTCTGGATCCATGCAGTCCCAGGTTTGTCACAGGGGAGGATCCCCTTCTGGGCTCTTCCAGCGTCGCATCCCCAGGATTCCGTTTTGCGACCTGGTTTGTTGTCCGGGATCCCGCCAGCTCGGGCTCCGTTCCCCAGATTTCAGAGCCCTAGCAGAGGTCAGTTGCCTCTTCGCAGGTGCCCTTCTCCTTCTCCAGTACCTCTGCAACCACCCCCCGCTCTTCCAGGCCATGTCGGTCCTACGGAATCCGTTATCCTGGGAGCAGTTCAGAGGTTCTGTGGCGGCTTTCCCCTCATATGTTAGATATATGCATGAGCAGGTCTTTCGACTCTCCCCACCGCCGCAGGAATCTTCTGGACATTCGAGCTCCCCATCATCCTCATCTTCCTCCTCTGAGGGAGAGGAACCCCTTGCTCATCTTTCCTCCGATGCTGATTTCACTGAATATCAGCAATTCCTTTCGAGGATGGTGGGGGATCTTCGAATCTCTTACATTAGGTGAGACAATACTGAACGGGAGACGCGTGAATTCCTTGGAGAATTCAGTGCCCAGCACCTGGTGGTACCTTCCTGGCCTATCCCCTTCCAGGAGGCATCTGTCCATTCCTGGCAGTCGCCAGCCGCCCCTTCTCCAGCCCCGGTAGACTGTCGACGAAGGTATTGTGCCCCCTTGGAATCCCTGGGTACCCTTCCCAACCCGTCCTCAGGTTTGGTATACCTAGAGACTCCTTCCGGGCGTCGCCACCTGGCGCACGACCGTCCACTGGATTCGGATTCCCTACAATTTGACTGGTGGGGGCGAAGAGTGTTCTCTTCCTCTCGTGCAGTGGCCTGCATTGCATCACATCAGGCTCACCACGCTGCCTACAATCGGCATCTGTGGTTGATGCTCTCCCAGCTCTTAGCATCAATGCCTGATATGGAGCACACCAGACAGGCTATTGCCCTCTCCGCTATAGGCCTGGAGCTGGCAAGACACCAAGCAAGGGCATCTTATGACACTAATGAGGTGGCTTCCAGGCTTGCAGGGACAGCGATCTGCATTAGGCGGACGGTTTGGCTCCGTCTATCAAGGTTGTCACCCCTGGCCCGGCGTAGGGTGATTCGCTCCGCTTTCCGGGGGACCCGTCTCTTTTCCTCCAGAGCTAGGAGACTTCTGCAGGGGCTTCCTCCATCTCCCCATCCTCGGGTTGCACCTCCTAGCTCTTCTCCCACATAGGCTTCTCTCTGCATTAGCCAGGGTCTTCCCCTTCTGTTTCTCACCAACAGGAGGCTGGGGGTCTTGTTTCCTCAGGGTTCTACCCCCTTTTAAGGGGGGAGGGGGCCTGGTACTCACCCAAGCAGTAATGAATGGTGAAGATTGACAAGGGAAGATATGAAAATTGCGTACCTACCATAATTCTTGATCTTCTCTTGTATCTTCACCATTCATTACTGATACCCTCCCACCTTCCCCTCAGTGGCCTCCTTCTGTGGCGTCTCCCCCTCCCATCTCATTCCTCTTACTTTCCTTGGCCTTTATGCCAAAAAAAAAAAAAACTTTTCTGTTTTTCCATTCTTAGTGAATGGATCTCCCTTTTTTCCTCAAGGTAAAGAGGAACGAGCACGGTTATAATTTTCTCTACTTCTGAGGGAACTCTTTCTGACCACCCTTTGGGTGCAATTCCTTACCTTCTTCAGGTCATGCAGTTTCACGGCCCAAGTGGCCATGCCTGTCCTGGCCCCAGCAAAGTCAAAGAATCCTCCTGGCAGGTATTATTTCTAGCTCTTCTAGCTACTGACTGAATTTGTCAGCTCTGAGCATCTGCCTGCCTTACCCTAGGGAGTCTGATTGAGTTCCACTCTATTTTTCATACAAACTGCCTTCCAGAAGGCATAGTCTTTTCCATACACTGCTGTGTTAGCACCTAACAAGGTGCGAAGGGACTTAGTCCCCTTCCTGGCTGGGCGCTCTACCCAGAACAGGTTCTGCCCGGACAGTCTAGGATCCCTCAACTAGGATTAAGGGACTGGGCATGTTGAGAGTCCAGAGAGTCTGCCCTCATTCGGATCTGTTCAGGTGGTTCGGTTGAACCTCCCCTCAGTCCTAGCAACTGGGATTCTTGCTCCCTTGTTAGTCTTGAGCCTATAAGCCTTTCAACCAATGCTCGATGGGCACTGTTCTCCCTCTCAACATGCCTCTTTTCTTCTTCTCCTCCTTCTCCTACTTTCTCTTTCCTTCTCTCTGTTCCTCCCTTAGAGCCGCCACGGAAAGGAGGCCCTGCGGTCCCTTAGGGTAGGAATTCTCTCTCCTCTGTCTATTGTCTACCAGCTTATCCCTTTTTCAATTTATATCCTTTCCTTTTTCTATCCCTTGGCTCTCTTGCCTTGCTTTCCTTTTCTTACCCTTTATTTTGCCTCTCTGGCTAACAGAACTGAGATAGAGGAGGAGTCTGCGGCACCTAACGGCTGCCCCTCACGCATCGGCCTTGTACGTCAAGGGCCGGTGGGCGTGCGCCGTTGGAGCCGACTCAAAAAAAAAACCTCCCGTAGAGGGTGCGCGCCTCCGGCTTAACCCTATCAGTAACGAATGGTGAAGATACAAGAGAAGATCAAGAATTACGGTAGGTACGTAATTTTCATTTTTTCAGCCGATTCCAGATCTGTTGATTTGCCAACTGTGCAAATTCTGGCTATGCTGCAGAAACTCCAGGAGACAGGAGATTATAAACGAATCACTGGCTGGCTGCTGTGGAAGCCAAATTTCGGGGAGAGGGATACCCAGGTTCAGGCTAATGTTACATCTATTGGTGAGCTGACTTGGGAATCCACCAAGCGACAGGAGCAGAACGTACATTTTGTGAGGGACACTACCTTCTTGCAAGCTAAAGTGGAGGTCCTGGAGAATACTCAAAGGCAGGTGAATATTAGAATTGTGGGCTTTCCTCCTCATTTGGCTGGAAAAATAGAGCTGTTACCGGCACTCAAAAAGTTAATCTTTACTGACCTGAATTTACTGCCTGAGGAATCTGATACTTCTATTATTAAAGCTTTTCCTGTTCCAATGCAGGCCTATCCAAGAGAGCCAGATGATCAGCGACCCCTTACAGCCATAATGACTCTCTCGTCATATGAAGCCCATATTTCATTGTTACAAGCAGCTTGAGCAAGGGGTGAAGTTG
Source organism: Neoceratodus forsteri (assembly GCA_016271365.2). Taxonomy (NCBI): domain Eukaryota; kingdom Metazoa; phylum Chordata; order Ceratodontiformes; family Ceratodontidae; genus Neoceratodus; species Neoceratodus forsteri. Next base: position 1,424,178,899 of record CM028129.1, read on the forward strand.
TATGGAAGGGAAGTAAATTTGCCTTTTTTCTGACCATCTCCTCTCAAACTCATACCAAGAAAAAAGCTCTGCAGGTGACCAAGAAGGAATTACTTGAGCATGACGTGCAAGCTCAGTTACTTTTTCCTGTTCGACTTCAGGTGCGGTATAAAAATAAATGCCATATCTTTACTGAACCAGAGTCTGCTGCTTCCTTTGCTACTAAAGTGATAGCAGTTCCTGAAACAGATATCATGGGAGAAGATGTGAATGATAATGGCTGATTTTTGCTGGAACATCTAGATTTTCCTTCTTTCGTTAATGCCTTGTACTGAGGGGTGATATACCTATGTGAATGTTGTGCTTACTTCGGAGTTTTAAAATTCACTAGATATTTCATGCTATGTTTTGCTCCTGACTAAATCTATTATGTTACATTGACCTTTGTTGTTTCATCATGAATGTGGCCTGTTCTTGGGTGGGAGTGCAGGTACACTCCGCTCAGTGTGTGTGAACTATGGACAACAGCCTATTTAATTTTCTGTTTCCCTGCATGGTTCTGATGTGAGCCTAGGGTTGTAAGGGTGCAAGACAAATTAATTGAGAACATAGTCTCACTTTATTTCCTTATAGGCAACTTCCTGGTGATTACTATCTTCTCCCCAATATTGTTAATCCTGGAGGGCTGGGGAATGTTGCTAAATAGTTGTATGAATGTAACTTCTAGGTGAGAGCGGACTACCCTACGGTATTATCCTACTGGACTTTATATCCTTTTTCTGAAATTGGTAGCTCTCAACTGACATGTGGACTTTATTTTATTGTAGATATATCTGGCAACTTGTTCTGTCCATTTTTAGCTGGGTCTGCGTACCCATCTCTGATAGTTTTATGTTATGTTCTTCATAATGCATAAAACTTGATAAATAAAAACCCTGCAAAATCCATATCTCAAGGTGACCCAATGGCCCAATGGCTATCAGGTTGTGCCCTCATGCACGCGAACCATGTTCTGGGACGAGCTCAAGGAGCTGGCTGGGTGGCCTGGCAGCTGGGGAAGTATGCTCCCAGCTCAGTGAGGGTTGGCGTCTGGTGCTGCTGCACAGGAGATTCCAGTGGTTGGCCAGGGAGCTTGCTGTTTTACAGGAGTGTCAGTGGTTTTACAAATTCAAAAGTGGCAACAACTAACATTAAGGGAGGTGGGTGAAGAGAAGTCCAGAAAAAGCATGGGCAAGAGACCATGAAGCCTTTCCTGCCTGCTCCGGCCCATGCCACCACCAGTGACTCAGCCAATTATGGATGTGGACTTGGGGGAGATGGCTCTCCCCCTCAGCACGGGGTCATACCACCACACACAAAAACAGCACGGCTACAAACACCGCAAGCAACACAATGCTGAGCACAACAGAGTTGGACAAAACACCGACTCAAACCAAAAGAGAACGTCCATTGAAAACAATGGGACTTTATGTATTTTTGCAGGGGGCTTTGCCCCATGCACCCCCCCGTGTGTGGGGCTTTGCCCCCCACAACCTCCGGAACTTAAATAACTAACTCCAGGGGATGGGGGTGGACTTTGGGGATGAGGAGAAACTCAGGAAGGAGGAACTTCGTTTTTTTGTAAAAATTAAAAAAAATGCAAAAGTGGTAGCACGAGGAGACCTGGGGGGAACTGAGCTTTGATCCCAGGTCTCCCAATTTCACTATGTGCTGGTGCTTTAGCCACTCCACCATAGGAGCAGCTCAACCAGGCACCCACCACATGGCAACTTAGTATTTCCTGAGTGACCCATAGAGTGACTGGGTAATGGTTATCATACCCCTGTCGCTCTAAATACATGCACGCTCTACCTTGAGCAGTTATTGCTGTGTGGTTCTAGTTGCGGGATATTGACCCAGTACCCTTCCCCTCTTGGCCCTGCCATTGGGCATTCCATGCAGAACTCACTGGCTGGCAAGTCTCAGTGCAGGTGGTTGATGGTCTGGGGGTGGTGGCGGTGGTGGTAAGCATCGGCCAAAGAGCTGGTCCGCCCCAGAAGGACAGAAAAGGCCTGACCGAAAGAAATCTCTTATCTCAGTTGAAAAGTGAAAGAAATTGAAATGAAAAATGGGTATATTTACGTTGTTGCCAGAAAAAACATTATTACTAAAAAAATTACGTGGTGACAAATACTGCTGCTTTAAGCATTATGCGGACCACAGTGCTTCCAGACTCGCAGGAGAAGTGACAGTGGCAGGAGGGCTGTACACCACACAGCAGTGGCTCCTTGTGGCACTATTCCACCATGATGACCACAAATGGTGTGGGCAGGAAGCATGCATGTGTGTGGGTTGGGGGGGACAGAGGAGATGCACACTGGACTTAGTCTCTTGTAGATATACCTTCATACCAGCATCTCAGGAAGGATGAAAAGAGAAAACAAGATCCCTTCCAGGGTTAGATCTTCAGGCCTCCTTCTGTAGCCCTGATGGATGCTTCCTGGCCGAACTGGAAATTTGGTCCCGCCACCTCTCCCCAGAAGGTGGACTCTGCTAGGTGGGTACGCCACAGGGCAACAAGCCAGCAGAGTAGCTTAGGGTCTACAGGAATCAAGTGTGATGTGGACTTCCAGAAGTGAAAATAATACCAAAAAACTTTGTATGCAGTTGAGACATTTCAGTTTGCTAATTGGCACATAGAACTGTATTTCTTCAGCTAAATCAACTGCATTATAAGGGTTCTGTTTTCATGGCCCAGCACAACCAATGTGTTGTGCTGATGTGTAGGTGACCAGACTTCAGGAGCAGACTTGGATCTCAACATCAGGAGGCAGGGCAGATGCTGGAAGGCAGAGTTTGCTTTGCTGAGGTGGGTTGGCAGTGGGTTCTGGTGATACAACGGCCCATGTGGGCAGCCCAGGGAGCTTGCTTCTTCCGCAGGGGCACGCTGTGCTGACAGGTAGCCAACAGAGGCACTGCTCGTGCCACAGGGAAGAGGGTGGATGTGGGAGATAAATCATGGAGAAATACCTGGCTTCCATCATATGACAGCTTCAGCCTGAGATGGGACTATCCCTGTCCTCAGGGTATGCTCCTGAATCAGTGACAGCAAGGCAGGGGATAAAAGCTTAACTAAAACGAGAGGGTCCCATTTTCTTTTATTTTGTTTGACAGCACCACAGAAAGTAGAGATGTTCTTTTTCTCTCTTACTGTGATTACAGAGCTGAAGTAGCATGACTTTCCACTTACTTAGTCCTCGATCTCGCTCATCCTGATCCCCTTCCTGTCTTTTTTTACAGCGACAGCAGATGCGCTTCATAAGTATGTAAAGGTGGCTGAAGATGATCAATGGTGGAGGAAGGACGGGTCTGTCATGAAACGTCATGATCAATTGATATCGCTGGAACTTCCACACTTGGTTTGAAATCGATTTCACTTCAAAGAAGGTATTGCTGGAAGAAAGTTGAAATTTGCCAAATTAGTCAACCACCAATTCAGCAAATGTGATCAAGCACCACAAGAGCCGGTACTGCCGTTAGTTAATGAAAGCCACAATACCCTCATAACACTCTTTCGGGACTTGCTGCAGAAAGAAAATCTAAAATAAATCCCATTGGTTAAAATGTTATTATTTTCACTAACACATGAAATAATAACTTAATGGTAGAACATCTGTCTTCCCTGTCGGCAAATGTATAATTCCAACTGCTTCTAGCAACAAGACAGCCAGGCTGGTTTGGCTTTTACTAGGATTATCGCTTTAAAGAGATGGTCAGAAAACGTACTTTCTGGAACATGTTATGATTAGCCATATGGGTGCTAAGCATTACTGACAAAATGAGGGCTATAGTTTAACAATGTATTAGATTTGTGTTGCCCATAAAGTTTGTTGTCAGGCTTCAGATACTAGATAATGGGTGTGGATGGTGGAGTTGGCAGTCATTTGGATGCAATTTCTTTTTATTATATAGTGTGATTAAAAGGTAATAGTAATACTACTGAGTAATGTTGTTTAGAATGTTTTATGAAGCAAATGATCTGCTTCATTCTATTCACTGATTGTAGAGAATGCTGGACATCAATATTTCCAACAGGCTTTGCAAGTTTAAGGATATACAATTATTCACTAAAACTAACAAGTAGATGATTACTTTTTGGGCCGGCCCGGTGGCGCTGAGGGTTGAGGTGCTGGATACCACACCTCGCACCACGCCGGCGACCTGGGTTCGGGAACGAGCCTGGATTGCTGGGGGTCAGCAGGGGAAGGGAAGGATTGAGCATTCAGAGGACAGCTCTCCTTCCTTGGGGGGGCGGAGCGATGCCGGCACTGTGGCGACCTCTCTGGTGGAGGCCGGAGGTACCGCAAGCGCCAGAGGGCCAGAGAAGAGTTACAGCCACGGCAAGATGTTCCCTGGCATCATTGCACATCGAGGCTCTGTCGGGGGAGGGAGAGGGAGTACTAAGAGGGGAAAAAAACCTCTCTGTAGCTGATAGGTGATCTCGCTTTCCCCCGCAATCCACACTCCTGTAGTTGGGCTTGGTCCTCTCCACTTCCCCTGCCCTCTCCGGCCCGGTTAGCTCAATACTGGAAGGAAGAGTGCCCTGGGCGGGGGCGACCCTTCCTCGGAGGGCAGATCCAGGGGATGCCCGGTGCCAGAGAGTAGCAGAGGAGGACACAGTGCCACGCAGAGCGGTAGAGATGGCGGAAAGGAAGGTCGTCGGAGGGAGTTCAGCTGTGATGGATGAAAAATAGAGTTTGAAAAAAAAAAGATGGTTACTTTTCTTTCACAGATTAATACCTGAAAGTGGTGGTCATTTATTTATGTCCAGTTTGGTGATCAGGAAAGACAAACTGAGCCAAAGCTTGTTTCCAGGTGTGACACTGGGGATGGGGTGGAGGGTAGAGGGGGAGGTAACACAGTATATCGAGGCCTCCAGTCCTATGTTATCCCATCTTTGGCACATACCTGACCTTCCCAATGCTACAGGTGCACCTTCTGCCCAATGTTTTGTCTGGGGGGAAGGAGTGTCTCAGCTCAGCTTCCCCAGTTTAGCCCTCCTGTATGATGAGGTGTGAGACTAGTTAGGAGGTCGGGTCCAGAAAGCACTGGTCTTCATTATGCATGCATCCAGGGGGAGGAGGCGTTCCTGACTTGTTCCTCCTCACTCTCACGATGCAAGTGGCAAGGGTGTGAAGTGTGCATGTGCATGAACTGCATGGCTACACACTGCACCAACCAACAGCCTCCCACTCACAAGCTGCTATGACATCACTGCAACCTGTAGCCACACAGGTGCTAGTATCTCAGTGGAGCAAGCTACCATCCCCCCCATCTCCTCCTCTTCCTCTTCCTTGGACAGCATTCTCTAGGATGCTCATTCCTCCAGCCCCAGACCATCCTCTGATACCCCAGGCTCATTCCTAAACTCAGGTTGCCAGTGTTGCGATTAGCCATGCTGCCACTGTGCCAACAGGCCAACGAGTCAGGCTATTCTTAATCAAAACATGAAGGACAGCTCTTCACAATACCTGTGCCATGGATAACTGTAAAAGCACAACAAATAAAAAAAATCCAGCACCAGGCTCCATAGTCAGACGTTGAAAATTGATTTTTATTTAGGTATTTAAAAGTAGATCCATATACCACAGTCAAATGTTCCACTACAGTCCATCACCAATGTTTCATGCCCTTACGTGGTGCTCTTTCAAGGTGCATTGGTGGAACATTGGACTGTGGTATGTGGATCTGCTTTTAAATATTTAAATAAAAAATCAGTTTTTAACATCTGACCATGGACCCTGGTTCTGGATTTTTTATTTGCTATTCTTAGTCATCTGACACAAATCATTACTGCAATATTTTAACTGTTCAAAAAAAAAAAACCTTGGACTGGCATACACAAAGTTTACAAATCACATCATTACAGTGGCACACCAAGAACCAAATACAAAAATAAAATCCCATAAAACTGTTTCATAAAAAGTGAATACTAAGGTATAAAACAGATCAGAAGTCAATGGCAGAAATACAAAAATCTCTTCTCCCCCCTCTATTGACTATCAAATGTATTATATTTTCTCTTATCCAGGTTCTCTGGAAGCAAATGAAACAAGAACATTCTCTGTAAACCATGAAACACTCTATAGTAGATTCTTGGCACTGATTCTTAGTTGCTAAGGACTATTTATAAGTGATCACAAGACCACTTGATAATTGCTGTGGCTTTGCAAGCCTTCCCCACACTGTCAATAATACAATTATGACCCTGAAGGGAAGGGGATGGAGGGTCACCAAACAAATGCAGGTGGTCTGGGGGGAATGTAACAATTTAAGTGGCTCCACCGACAGCCGGAGAGTGCCACTGGTCAGACACGTGGATGGGAGGGTACTTTTTATAATCTATCCATTCTACCTTCTGTCACTCTCTTAACTGTGCCTCCTCTGTCCAGGTATGTTGCCCCAGCTTCTGTTCCTCTTTTCAACTCTGCGGGTTCATCCTCCAGTGGTGGGTCTAGGGTGGAACTTGATGATCACGGGGTGACAGAGGTGGCATGTGGCACAAGTATGCTGGCTGTCATCCTGCTGACTCAGCAGTTTTCCCACTTGCTGTTTTCTCATTCAGGATGGTTGTGGCAGGGGTTCCGTGTATGCTTGTGCATAAAGCTGCATGACGGTGCATAAAACCAGCTAATGTACTCCCTCCCCGGTTGCTTCCACCATGCACTTCCATCTGGGGTACCTCAGATGGCAGTGCTGTGGCAGAGACCAATGTTAGCCCTCTCCAGGGAAGGCGACGGTTCTCTGGGATTCTTGTCCCCTTCCCCGATGACAAATCTGACTTATTCCCCAACCTGGCTCACTGGCATCCTGAGTGGCATTGCTGCCACTGTGTAAACAGGCTTGCTTCTTCAGGATAAAGTATCTAAAATGAAATTCCTTTCCTTTCATCCTTTTCTATAAGGCCAGTGGTATTCTTCCACAGCAGGATGAAGACTCCCAGTCACAGCTCTAGCACCCCTGGAAATTGCTTTAATTTCTACTCGAGCTAGAGCTCCAGAAGTAGATGATGTTAAAGATGCTGAGCATTTATACTGGCACTGCATAGACATATATAGTATCCTGACTAATAAGGGAGAAATATGTCCCGAACCTGACGCTGTCACTGAGTGCATATCTTTGCTAATGACCTTACACACTAAATTTTTATTTCTTTCTTTCTCTCTTTCTTTCTCTCTTTCTTTCTTTCTTTCTTCCTCTTTCTCTTTTTTCCTCTCTCCCTTCCTTCCTTCTCATGGGAGCCTGTATTTCACATTTGCCAAGGCAAGGATATTAGAATAATGACCAGTCTTTTTCAGTGACACATAGTTCAAATTCAGGGTGTAATAGATTTATTATTTTATTTATTTGTTTTTGTTAACCAGGTAAGCACACTAGACAACAAGTGCCTATTTTCAGGTGCGACCCGGGAGGCTACAGTACAGAAAACATGGTACATATTCAGGGTAGCCCTCATCCTCCACAATAATAACAATGGTTCAGAAATGTATGTGTTGTTTTAAAAAAAGGCATGTCTTTTATTCAGTGTTAAGGCATGCAAAATTTCTGTATATTCATCAGTTATAGTTGCTCACTAATGTGCAGGTTTTCAGCTTATCTGCAAATATTAAATAATCAAAATAGTAATCACACTTTAAAAAATGAAACTTTGCCAAGACGAAGGCCCTACATATCTGATTAATGTTGTTAATAAATTTAGTTTGCATTATTAGAAAAAACTGTGATAATATTATAGTCTAGCAAATCACTTACTTAAAGACAGCAATCAGCAGGTTAACCAACAGAATATTTGCCACCAGAAGGTAACAGGCCATGATAGCAGGAGTGAGCCAGGCCCCAGGAATACATGGAGGAAGACGTTTACCATCTTCATCGTATAAGTTATCACCACAGGGAGCTGGGGAAATATACAAAGAATCACTTTTACATCCTACTGCTCCTTCAAAGTACATACTTTATAGCAATATGTATCCATTCCATAACTCCTGATCTCTGTCTGGAGGACTTTGTACAATGGTTGCTTTTAGGTGACCTAGTACTTACTGTATTTACACAAGGCATAGAAACTACTGCATGCATTACTAACACTATCATGGAAGTCAAAGTAAATCATGTTATTACTCTGCAGGCTTTTTGTAAGTTTACACTTGAACATGGGGACGAACTAGCATACCTGCACATATAATCAAAACTGTGGCTATCAAATCAGGGTGGAAAACTGAGGAAAAACAAAACAAATTTCATACAGAAGAAAGGCAAAAAGAGCAATGATTTAGTTCCCTGGGGCTGATTTTCCTCCCACAGTTCTGCACTCAACCCATGGTATCTAACTTGCATGGGAAATATGTCCAATAACTCAAAGTGGGCTAGAACCAAGCCAACCCATGCCCACTTCATTTGGTACTGCTGGCACAGGATTGAATGCATGATGCTGTCACTTCATGCCACAGCATTTTACACTGTGCCTCTCCTAGATTACTCCCTCCCCCTGGCCACCAGTGGCTAGTCATGTTCCACCAGGAACCACCCTCTCTCCCTGAATCAGAAGACATCGAAAACAGAAGCTTGACACCGTGGCTAGTGCAAGATGTGATCTAGATCCAGGAAATGAACCTGAATCATCAACATGGTAAGGAAACACGCTTTTCATCAGGTCATCAGGTGGTCTCACATCCACACCGTATTAAAAACAAACAAACAATGAAGCTGGCCAGTCTGGTGGTAGGGCTACCACTCATGGTGCAGGTGAGCCAAGTTCAGGAATGAGCTTGGGTTGTTGAAGGTCAGCCAGAGGGAGGGGGACTGAGCATTCCATTGGACTCTCTCCTCCTCCTCCTCCAGGGAGGGAGGGAGGGAGGGCTGCTATACAGTCATGTGACTACAGGTGGAAGTGTAGTTGGAGACACCCATGGGGAGGGAGGATGTCTCCTGATGTCAGTGGGGACAACTTAGTCTATGTGCATCCCCCTGCCATGCATCCCAGCTGAGGAATCCTGTGGGTTGGGGTGAAACATGGCAATAAATCCCTGGTCAGCTGCAGGATGGCAGCTGTATGTGGTACTCCTGGTCCTCTCCCCTCCTATGCAGACACACTCCCAAAATCAATAATCAAGAGGGGCCCAACTTTGTGCCAGCTGGGGACAAATGGTAAGACGTCAGAGCAGCTGCAAGGTAGGAGTGTGATGGGGCCAGGGTGATGCCTGGCCATAGGACCTGATATGGGCCTGGCCAGAGTTGGGAGAATAAACAGAAATGAGAACAAGGGCCAACCCAGTAGCATGGTGGGAGTGCATTGCATTACTTCTTGGGAGATCAAGCCCCAAAATCTTATACTGAGACTGGCTGGGGGAGCTTGGCTTTTGGGGAGGGAGTGAATGGGGCACTCAGCATTCTTGCAACCCCTTCCACCAATATCACAGAGCAGTGTTATGAATGGAACTGTTCACTTGCCTTCCAGCCCAGAGGAAGGGTACAGCATATGTAAAGGTGGGAATGGGGGAGGGGTAAAAAAGTGGGTGAATCAATTAAAAAAATGTCAGGCAGGATAGCTGCAATTTGGTTCAATTACTAGTATTGAATCGCCTCTGTTTTGGCAAGAAAGTCATTGTCTTTTTAAAAAAATGTGACATTCAAATGATCACTTCTGTTTTATAGTATCCCTTGAGCATTGGATGCCTTGGATGAGACATGATAGATTACTGAGCCATGTCATTTTAGACCTTTGGATCCAGTTCAGCTAAGTTTGCAGAGGCTGAGATCTGCTGTTGCCTGGTGGTCATTTGGTAGCCTATGTGAAATGAGTTGTGATGGTCTCAGCTGAGTTCCTAGTAGGTAGGTCTGCATCACATAAAATATCATTACAACTGGCACCCTTGTTGGCCGTCTCACATAAGATGTCAAGGACTAAATTGGTAAGGAGTACTAACTACTCTTAATCCATTCAAAGCAATGCATCCAGTGGTTCCATAGCTCTTTAGTTTCCATTGTGCCTTTCCAAAGCTCACAACAGATAACAATGAATCACAATAACAAAAGAACAGATTAAACAAATATTGACTGAAGTTGAGGAATATGGTGGGAAAATATTGACCCTGAGGGCTGAACTATTGAGTGACAATAGTTATACTGCTTGAGGCTGAAGGCCCAAGGGGTCAAGATTTTTCCACTGCATCCTCAAACAATTCCAGTCAATATCTGTTTCACTAAACCTTTACTAAGTTACATATCCCCATCTGAGCAACCTGGTCCCTTTGTTAAAAACAAAAACCCTGCTGCCAGTGGTATCCTGGCTGTTGAGATATTGGGTTCCTGCTCCCAACCCCGCTTTTAAAAAAAATATTTTCCCTGATAGTTCAGTGGCCCCTTCCCACCACCGTTATCCCTAAAACATCACCCCCACACTCCCCTAGCTCAAGACAGCATCTGGAGGTTATTCTACACTCACCTCCTCTGCTGGTAGCTATCTCAAGCCAGTACAGTCACTTGCATGCTCGAGTAAATATTGTTAATGGGCACTGATGCAAGTAGAATATCAATTAAGAGCTGTCCTGCTGGTGCAATAGTAGCACTACAGCCTGCGGCGCTGATGACCTAGGTTCGTGGACAAGCCCAGGGAATCAGAGAGTCTCAGGGGAGGAGGATTAAGCATCTATAGGACAGCTCTCCTCGTCCTCTGGTGTGAGATGGTATGGTGCTGTGGCAAAATTCTGACCCCTAGCAATGGATGGGTTTCAGTGTGCTAATAAAGCCCATCAGCTGCAGGATTGGTGACATGGCAGATGTCAGCATGTTGGGCGCAGGACAGGAGCATGCCTGATGCTGCCTTGAACATTAGTGCACATCCATGCCACTGGGGGAAACTGAAAGAGATCCCCTCAACCTGCACTCATGATGCCAGTCCCTGTGACTGCCTCAGATGACTGTGCCCCTACCCTGGATTAGCCTAGTCTCTCCTCTGTCCTCCTGAGGAAGCTGCTGCATGGGTTACTCTGGTCTCCTGGGTTGCAGGTAAGTCTGGGAGTTGGTGGGGGGGCAAGGTGGACCTCTTGGGCAGATATGGGTACACCCCCTGACTCTGGGAGCCATAAGAAGATTTGAAAAAAAAAATCAGTTAAGTTACCTGTATAACACAAAGGCCTGTACTTGTGTAATATGCCATCCAGCAGTGGAGGTTAGCAGAACGTAAGTATTGGCCACCATCTGTGTGTCTGTGTGCATCTGATGGTGGTGAGTAGTTTATGAATTATTGCCAGTCATCATCAACTACTGCATGCTAATTGCTATGGAACAGCCAGGCAGTAGTTCCTACTAAATACTGCCATGGAAGTTAGTTGTGACCAATCATGTGACAGTATTTAAAGCCAAGATTTAATAAACCTTAATTACAGCAAATAGTAGTTCACTGGACATAACAGACCATAAGCACTTGTTGTAAACATGCCCCATAAGGAAGCTTTGGCAGCCTATGTTATACCTGTGGTTTGGAAAAATGAAACACTTAACTCTTATCTCTTGTCAGTTTTATATCTTTCACTGGCACAGAAAACTATTCACCCCTCCCCCCAAACATTAATATTAAATGTAAGTCTGGAGTTAAGCTGAATTTCTGGCAATGCAGACAAAACATATTGAAAAAGATGCTTATTTGTTGCTTCCTTGATTCAGTATTTAGGAGATGACTTTTGATCAGATAGAAACCAACACACCTGATTAAAACAAAAGTAAAACACTCCCATTGAATTCCCCTTTCCAAATACACACTTACGGTTGATCTCCATAGCGTAGACTAGATTGGCATCCCGACAGGCACAGCAAAAGCAAAGCAAATAAAATAACATAATAAACAAAGGATAAAGAGCAGATATAAAAGTAAAGTTGTTTTGCTGTCATGAAAAGTGATTCCTTTCTTTGAATATTTGCATATTTCTGAAATATAATGCTGCTTTAATTAATAAATTTGTGATACATGTACGTCTCAACTGTTTGACAAATAATGGATGGAAAACACACAATACAGAAAATGAAAATTAGGGCCCCCAGCATAGTCAGAAGAGGATAAAAGAGAGCATAAAAAAGCTGTCTAGGAATTAGTGCAAGTTCACTTCAGTGATAAGTACAGAATGTCTCAACAAAACTCTGTCCCCACCCAGTTTCTGGTGAATGTGAGCTCTGACACTTTCAGACAAATAAAGATCCTAGTTGACAGGTGGGACAAGAGGTCATCAGAGGGTCAAACTTCTGTACTGTAGCTCGACTGGAGCAAAAGGAGTCAGAACAGGCATGTTATTCACTGTAGTGCAGTAATGCTAAAAGTACACGTAACCACAAACTAAGCTTGCTTTCCTTTTGCAGATCTTTCCGGAAGGCCTTGTTGTCGAAATGCTATCTAACTTCTATTTTCAGCATCCAGACAAGATCATCATTGAAGATTTCTTAAGCAAAAACAAACAACAAAACAAAAAAAGAACCTCACACAACCAAACTCTTGCTCTCTCTCTTAACTACTGATCCATCTTTCCCTTTCTTGGTAAACTGCTTGAGACTATGACCTTCTTTCACCTCTCAGACCACAACTCCCACATCATTATACTTGACCACTTCCTTTATAATTCAGTTTCTCGTCTGACACCAGCATTACCTCCTGTCTATTTCATGATTTCCCAGCCCTGTCCCATGGCTTGCCTCTAGAACACTCAGGCCTCCTAGCCTGCTGGGCTTCCAAAGCACTGGACTTGGAGTGTGAACCCAGGAACTCAGCATCGCAAGTAGCAACATTGCCACTGTTCTGATGGGCCCACACACTTGACCATCTTCTTTCATTGTTTTGGCCCCCATAGCATAACTGCTCTCATCCTAGGAGCCAATGATCTCCTCTCTGCTGACAATGGCTCCTCCTTTATACTAATTGTTATTAACATCAGTGTAGGCGTAAACACTACCGACCACTGCACTGCCCTTGCCTCTCTTGAACTTTTTGCTACTGTCTCTCTCCTGCCTTTGTTTTTCCTCTTACCTATTTAGTCTCTCATCCTTCATTTCCAGTGACAGTTTTTGTTTCTATAGCAGTCTCCTCCTCTATGGAGTACCACAGGGTTCTGTTCATGGCCTTCTCCTGTCCTTCATTTACCTTCTCCCTTTTGCACAGTTTACAGTATCTTTCCCTTAAGTAAGCAATAAGATACAACAGGGTGTGGGTAGTAGTGTGATCACTGCATACCCAGGGCATAATGAGGCACAAGGCCACAGGCCTCATTGCTCCTGTAAGTGCAGTGTTCACACTGCTACTCACACAGTGGAGTGTCTTGTCTTATTGAACTCATCATATGACAATGTTTAATAAAATTATGTAGTGGATACAAAAAAATGAGTTTTAAACATCAAACTGGTTAATTTTTGGTCAAATATCATTACTCGGAAGAAAATAGTTTCAACAATGTATGCTCATAAGAAAAAATGGCTTTGTTGAAAATTTTGGGTCAAAATATTGAAAATTTCGAATGTTATGCATGAGCACTGAAACATTTCAATGTAGGCTCATAACTTTGTGGTTTTTTTTTTTAACATTTTTACCATAACTTTTCAACATAACCTTCTTATGACCTCGCCTCATGAACCCAGTAGTTAAAAATTTTCAAATTCCATCCAACATGCCATTTTGTGCCACAAGTAAGGAAACATGTTTCAGTCAGGATTTGAAGAATGACAGCTGTCATGTTCATGAGGTGATGTTAAAAAATGGCTATTTTAAAAATTTGGGTCAAAATATTAAAACAATCCAAAGCTATGAGTGAACGTTGAAACATTTTGACATGCACTCATAACTGTGTTGTTTTTAAATATTTTTACCCCAAATTTTCAACATAGCCTTCTTATGACCCTACCTCATGAACAAGGGTGGTGAACATTTTAAAATCCTACCCAAAAGGTGATTTTGTGCAGCAACCACAAAATCACCTTTTGAGACAGATTTGAACCATTTCACTACCCCTTTTCATGAGGTGGGGTCCCAAACAGGCCATGTTGAAAATCTGGTGTACAGATATTCAAAAATGACAAAGTTATGAATAAAAGTTCAAACCCCACTGAAATATGTTAAACTGGACTTACCTTATTTTCTTATATTGCAGTCACTAGTTCTGGCAGCAAGTTGTGTCTTCCAAAGAACAGAACATGTTCAGGTGAGTGAGTATGTGTGTGTGGGAGGGGTGGGGGCCTAAGTGGGGGTCAGGAGTCACCAGCAAAAGACATTGATGGACTTTTTTTGGTTTTCAGGTTATATTTACTTAAAAAAAACAGACTACGGGTGACACTGGGGATTAGACACCCCAGTGCTACAGATGTTTGATGGCACCAGGGATGGGCACCTCAGTGTCTGCATACATGAAGGGAGTTGGGGCCACACAACTCTGGGGGGTAGGACTTAAAAATATATGTATAATACAAACAGTGATGTCAGCACTATCGGTGGAGGGGTGGCCAGATTTAGAGACCACAATATAAAAAGGAAACTATTACATTTTCAATGAAGAGTTAGTATATTTTTCAGCTACTACCAGAATTGAGGATTTTAAGTACAGTGCTCGTGACCTCAGTCAGGACTTCCATTCACTGGGTACTTAAGGATCACCCCTTAGCGACTGAGTGAGCTTTCCAGCAATATTGCAGGACAGAACTGTGTGTCAGCCGAAAGCTGAGTGACAGAGGCTATCCTCACATGTAAATTGTGGAAACGGTGCTGGACTTTTCCTTTATCTTATTTTAAACACTTAAACTTATTCCTGTTTCTTATTTGTAGTTGTACTGTGATTACCCAAATGAATCACTGTAATGTGCCTTTACCCTATGTGTAACTAGTATTACTTGAACACCATATTTTCTTTATTCCTTTTTGCCACTCCTCTATGATTTACGATGTATTGTTCCATGTTATCCAAGTTCTGTTCATGCACGTTGAGTATGTTGTACAAGGGACCTCCTTGCAAATGAGCTTGTTTAATGGAATTTATCCCTTCAATAAACTGAACTAAACTGAACTCAACTGAACTGAAACACTGCAGCAATACTTGGAACAACTGTGTACTCTGGTTGTTAGGCAACCAGATGCTTAGAACACTCAGGAGGAAGGGGTTGGGAGCGATAGTTCTCTGGGAGCACCAGAGACTACAAAGTTAAGAGGATTGCTCTAATTCAAACTACACCACCTTACACTAGTTTGGGCCAGTACAGGTTAAGTAATCAGTTAACAAATGGTTTTGGTGATGGTTTTAATAGTTTTAACTAAGTACAGTGCTCACAACCCCAGTCAGGTCTTCCAGGTCACCGGGTACTTAAGGATCACCCCTTAGTGAGTGGGGTTAGCTTGGGCAGGGCTAGTGTGTGGAGACACGTGCAGAGATAAGCACATTCGTGTGTGTCTGCCGTGTCCGCCGGGACAGATGGGTGGATGGGAAAAATCACTGTAGAACTTATTAAAAAGGTTAATGAGGTCACTACCTGTTGGTATAGTTGCCTAAGTATCATTCAGTCACTGTTTTTTGTTTAAAGCACTGTTAATACACTCTGCCATTTTGTGAATAAATGTCACGGATAGGGATATCAACATACTCATTAGTGAAATCACTTGCCTTTGTCCTTTCACTTTTACCCAGATGGTCATTTCAAATCAAAGTCAGTAGTCATGGACATGAGCATTGTCATCCTTACTACAGGGGAGATGGGGGTAAATGTTCTAAATGTAGCATATCCAGTACCAAACCAGACTCCTTGTTTGAAGTTTTCAGTTGTAATCACTGTATTGAACTAGAGGAATTAGGTAATAGACTGACTGCCAAGGAAAATAAAATCATAGGTTTAAAAAAAACAGTTGGAAGTTCACCTATTTGGTAATGCAAATGATACATATAAGGAGGGGCAAAGTGCAAAAAGGCAAATAGTTCAGGATGATGATGAAGCAGATGACTGGTGTGTGGTGGAGAAAAAGAAAAATACAAAAAAAGGAAGGAGGGTGATGACAGTAAGCTTCAAGGATGAAAATCGTTATACACCCGTGATTAATTTGTTGGAGGGCATTGAAACCCAATCCCAAAAACTGCTAGATTTGGCAGGGAGTAACCCTATGGCTGATATTAATCACACCAATAAAGTAGACCAGTCCACCTACCTAGAAACCCAGAACCCTGAAGAGGAAAGCATAACCACAAACTTAGTGGAAACACATGCAAGACAAATTTTCATACTAGGTGATTCTATCACCAAATATATGGATAGGCATTCCACCAGGGACAACAAGGCAAATGTCACAACATGCAGCTACAGTGGGGCAAAAATAAGCGACATAGCAGGGATGCTGCCAAACATTATTAAGAGTTCAAATAATCCAAAAACAGAATTAATACACTCAGGCGCATATAACTTAGGGAGACAAAATGTTGAAGACACAATCAAAGAATTTCAGCATATGCATAGCTTACTGGAACAGAGAAACTGCTAAATCATTTATTCAGAAGTATTCCCTGCACCAAGAACTGGTAGGAAATGGTCAGACAAGATAAAGACATTTAATAATTGACTAAGAAGATGGACTCTAGAAAAAAAAAACACTGCATGTGTAAGAACCTGGGAACTGCTTGAAGGACGATATGAACTATACTGACATGATGAGTTACATCTTAGCAGAAGGGGCAGTAAAATATTGGGTAAATTGTTTCATGATATCATAAACACTGCATCAGTGACTCCAAAAAACTAAATAATGGGGGTGGGGGGGGGCACCACACACACTAAAAGTACTAAAACCCAACAGCACAAAAGGGATGGTCTAACAACATTATTGGCCAATGCGAGAAGTCTGAATATCATCAAAAAGGCAGAACTTGAAATGCTACTGAAAGAAAAATGAATTGATTTACCCACTGTAACCGAAACTCGGTGGACAGAACACACTTACTGAAATAGAAACATAACAGGCTACAGGGTATTTTACAGAGACAGGGTGCTAAGGAGAAGAAGGGGTGTAGCCCTCTATGTAAGGGATTACATAACATGGAAATGTCTAGCTATAGATTTGCAAATTACTAATGATAACGAGATAATAGGAATGGAGATCTCAAGAATAAATCACAAAAAGATTATAATGGGGGTGTGCTATAAACCACTAGACACTACCATGACAGACTATATCATACTTAATAACATAACCAACATTACCCAAAATAAAGAAGTTTTAATTTTGGGAGATTTTAATTTACTGGGAATAAATTGGGACCTCTATAGTGCATCAAACATCTAAGAACAACTATCCTCAATGCCTTAATTAATGAGAGTTTAAACCAAATAGTGGATTTGCCAACAAGAGATAAAAACATCCTTGATCTAGTTATCACTGACAGAATTGAAGGAATTCACAGTATGGATATTCTGGAGTCACTATCAAGCAGTGACCATAGTATGATACTGCTAAACATGAATGTTAAACCAAATAAGACCAAAGGCAGAACAATAAAAACAATTACTACAAGGCCAATTTTACAGCAATCGGGTGGGAGCTAGAAAACTGGAACTGGAACTGGTATAGTGGCAACTTAAACACCAAACAGCTCCGGTTCAGGGTTAATCACAAGATACTTGAGCTAGAGGATGGGTATGAAACAGACCACTTTACAACAAAAGAAGAAAGGTTCCCATGTGGTATACCTATAAAATAAAGAAACAACTAAATAAAAAAAGAGTGGCATACAGGGCAATGAAAAAGGACAACAGCCATTATAACACAGAAAACTACTGTATAAAAAGCAGCTAAGAAAAAGCAAATACATGATATGAAGGGAAAAGAGCAAACTTGAATTAGGTTAGCTCATATAAAGGACAATGGCAAGTCATTTTATGCTTTCAATAACAATAAAGTAACTGACAGAATGGTGTGTCTTATCAAGGAAGGTACTAATGAAATATCAGATCCAGTAGAGCAAGCTAGGATTTTCAATAAATATTACTGCTCTGTATACATGAAAGTAGGAAGTTATACCACGTGTCACCCATAATAAATACTGGGGTTGCAAATATCAAAATCTCACCAACGTATATAGTTAATAAATTGAATAAAATCGATATAACTAAATCAGCTGGCCCTGACATGCTACACCCAAGTCTATTAAAAGAAATCACTCCATGGTTAATAGATCCACTGTTAAAACTCTGTAATATGTCCATTGAGACAGGAGAAGTGCCAGAGGACTGGAAGACTGCAGTTGTGGTCAACATTTTCAAAAAAGGAGACAAAGGCAAAAGATTTATACGCGCAGTGTCTAACTATAAATCTGATTTCCATATTAGGAAAAATAATGGAATCCATGATCAAAGACAAATTAGAAGAGGAAGTCAATCATAAAAGTCTTCTGGATGAATCACAACATGGCTTCAGGAAACACAGATCTTGTCTGACCAACACCCTTGTCTTCAATGAGAAAGCTAGTTAAGTTTTGGATTACAACAGACCAGTGGATGTGGTCTGTTTGGATTTCAAAAAGTCCTTTGACAAAGTGCTGCATAGCATGTTAATAAAGAAATTAGCTGAACACGACAATAACATAAAGTTACTGAGATGGATAACAACATGGCTGATAGGAAGATCACAAAGGGTCAAGATCAGGGGTGAGCTCTTAGATACAGGCACAGTGACCAGTGGAGTACCACAGGGCTCAGTTCTTGAGCCGGCGTTGTTTTCACTATTCATTACTGATATGGGTTCAGGCATTAAAAATTGGTTAACAAAAATCACAGATTGATTCGAAATTGGGAACCGAGGTGGGAAATGGGGACCAGGTAGACACCCTTAGAAAGGACCTGAAAATACTAGAGAACTGGGCACACAGAAATGGTATGATCTTTAATACCTCAGAGCTAATAACAACAAAAATTCCTATATATTAAATGGTGCACAGTTAAAAACAGTTGAAAGAGAAAGGGATCTGGAGATTCTAATTAACCAAGACCTCAACTTCAGAACACATTGTAACAAAGTTATAAATAAATCAAACAAAATCTGAGGTTGCATAAGAAAGGCTTTCATATCCAGACATAGTAGCCGTATACTTCCTCTATGCAGAGCCTACGTTAGACATCAGTTGGATTACTGTCATCCTCCCCCCCCCACCCCTTGGAGCTCCGACATAAGAAAGGATGTTAGTAACTTGGAGAAGGTTCAGCAGGGGGCAACTAAAATTATCCATGGTCTAAGAGATGAGCCCTATGAGTCAAGGAGGCAATATTTAGGACTTTACCCACTAGAACTTCAATGGACTAGGGGTGACATGCTTGAAATGTTTCAAATAATAGGGGATAGCCAGCTAATGGGCAGCCTTGGCCTGGAATTAAACAATGGATGCACAACTCTAAGGAGTCACAAATACCAACTTAAACTGACTTTTCCAAATAAGAATGCTAGAATGCCAGGTACTTCTTTAGTCAAAGGGGTATACCATTGTGGAATAGTCAGTATACCTGTAACCACCCAGTCCCCTAGGGTTACTAGAATCCCATCAGGTTAGCCCTAGGAAGGTAGTGGGCAGCTGTGTAAGGAGCTTATTAGGAGCTCTTTACATATGACATCATTGTTTACTCAGCTAGGCTGGGCAGAGAATGGATTATGCCATTTAAAATTCTTGCAACAGCATAAGCCACTTTGGAATCAGCTGCTCTGGGGAGGTTTAGAATGTTGAGACGGTAGTGCAGTCAGTAAGTGGAGAGTAGTCAATAGTCAGCAGTAGAGTGAAGAGGAGCTCTGAGCAGCACCAGAGCTCAGAGTGTGGGAGTGTCTGCCAGTCTCCTGGTAGGAGACTGGGTGCAGGACCCCAGTAGTTTCTCACCTTAGTGTGTGAGACCAACAAGAACCAGAAGAAGTGGTGGAGACAGTTCATCTGCAGGACTCCTGCGAGTCATTTTCCACAGAACTGTGGTTGAACTGTGTTTCAGCGGGATCCAAGGGGCGATTCCCTGAAGATCCTGAAGAGTTTCAGCTGCCGAAAAGGAAGGGTGTCTGTGTTGATACTATGACAAAGTTACCTGTGGAGGGAAGAGGATATTTTCCTTCATATTTTCCATGTCTGTATTAAAAGGAAAAACAAAGCCATGAGTACAGATTTATGGGACTGTTCTTATGGGTTGTCTGAGGTGTATGTGCCCAGAGATAAGGCTAGAGTGCACCTGTCAGGACCCCTGTTTCACCACAAAAATGTACTGAGTGTTCTGTTTCACCACAAATAAGTGTTGAATGTTTCAATTTCGGAAGTCCTTTAGCATTTCAAGGGGAAATGGAGGATCCATGTTGACGTAACCCAGAAGGAATGGCAGAGACTGGGCATGGGGTAGGGTTGGGAATAACCCCAGTTCGATTTCTCAGTCAGGGCCTAACTGGTTCACATATGGGCACCAGGTTAAACTGGGCATGTTAACGGATGTCATCGCTCCAGGGGAAATGTTTTTAAAGTGTGTGGCAACTACCGCAGTTTACTCTTGTTTTTGAAAGAGAAGTCCAGAGATTCCTAGTACAGAGGGATGGACAGTTTGAAATGTGTGTGAGGAAAAAGTTGCTCTAATGTTGCCCAAAGAGTTGTTGTTCTGAGAAGAAAAAGTCTTGCTTCTGTGTTTACAGTACAAAACCTGGGGGACCACCCCATTCTGCCTGTTCCAACTTGTCAGAATAAAGCCATACTGTACTATCCCAATTTTCAGTCATGATCATTGCCTTAATGTTTCCAGTGTGAACTGTTATGAGGCTCCCTCCAGAAGGTAGACCTAGTGCAGTCCTGGCACCTCTCCCTCAGAACCTGGAGTAAATATAAATGTTATTTTGTACCCTAAACCCCCAACCCTTTTAGACTGCCGAACTGGGTATTCACCTCAGAGCTAGGGGTGATGCCTATTGTTTTGCCAACTTGTGGCCTGTTGCCTTGTCTGTAGCATGAATTAAGGGGGTCAGCACTTGGCCAGGTCATGGGCTGCATACTATTAGTGCAGCGACTTCATTTTGGTGCTGCAACAAGGGCAACAGTGACAGGGGTGATCTTGATTTTAGATTGCCTCTCACTCATGGTATCCTTTGTGCTCACAAAATTTCTTCCCCCTCCAGGGCATGCTCGCCCCAGAGGAGGTTATCTTTAGTTTGGGGGGTTTTGACAAAATGACTTGCACTGATATGGGTGAACCAGAATGGTCTACTAAGGGGGTCTGTAAATGCTGATTCGTTTAACACTTAAAAATAGGTTGGATAACTATCTACTATTCAAGAACTCTACCAATTGGCCCCGCTAATGTGGGAGAAAGACTAAATGGGCACTAGCCTTCTGTCTGTCTCAATAACCAAGTATAGTAACAAGTATTTATTGAAAGAATGTAGTGTCCTGAGCCTAGCAAAGTTGATCTGAAAGCAAAACAAGCATTTTAACATTGTTACCTCAGACTTTGAGAAGTAAAGCTGGGACTCTGAGCATGTACAGAGTGACAGTTTTACTTTTCAAAGCCTGATTTAACAATGTTAAAATGCTTGTTTTCATATCAGATCAACCTTGCTAAGTTCAGGACATTACATTCTTTCAATAAATCCTCATAACTGATACTAATTGAAAAATGATGAACTCGTTCATGAATGAGCATATGGGTGCCTGCACACCATTGTCAGCTGCTGTTTCAGTTCAAATTCAAGTGGGGAAAAACAATGGTGGTGATTTTGACTTTTGTGAACGTGTGGCACAGTGATACTGTGCTTATGTGATTGGGCATCACAGCTGGCACTTGTTCATGCTAGTTGGTAGTAGTAATACCAATAGGTAATAGCCAATCAGAATTAATCTTTACTCACTGCAATATGATAAGCCCTATCACTGCTGTGCTGATGATATACAGTCATACAAATCTTTGTTGATGCCTCCCTTCTCACCGTGGCTGATTGGCTTGACTAGGTGAACTCTTAGCTTTGTATCAACTTCCTGCAGCTTAATGCAGCAGACAGAAGTGCTCCTCATTGGTAACAGAAATATCCTCAATCATATCTGTCTTTATTTTTCTCCTTGATTCAGACCTCACATTTGCTTCTGCAGTCCTTATACTTAGTATCATTAAGGACTGTAAATGGCCATTATCCCCTACTTTTGTAATGTCTGGCCACCTATCACCAGCTCCATAACATTGCTCACATCTGTCACTTCCTTAATCCCTCCCCTGTGGAGATTGTCATCCACCCTTTGTCCCATCTCACCTAGATTCCTGTAACTCCCTTAGCTATGGCCTCACCAAATCCCAGCTCTCCTAACTATTCCCAGAATGCTATTGCTCACATTCTTGCGCATAATAAAAAATGAGATCACTTCACCTTCATTCTTAATATCTGTCACAGGTTACCATTACCATAAGGATAGTTTCAAATTATCTTTGTAATGCTCTACAAACTAACCCTTGCCCATCTTTCAAATGCTGTTTCTTTCTGCTTGCCTCCCCACTTCCTCTGCTCTTCTAGTTCCTGTTTTCTATCTGCTCCCTCACACATCTTCATCACCGTTGGTGGTAGAGGTAGCTTATTTGTACCACCTACTGTCAGGAGCAGTCTTTCTGTCTCTGCCTGCCTCACTGAGTCTCCCTTCCTTTTCAAATTATATTCATTTATCTTTTCTTCCCTTGTCTATAATTCCTCCTCAGCTCTTTATCCAACAGCACTCTGCGACTGAGTTCTTTGGGCTTAATGCCAGCATTTTTTTACTTATATTTTAGTTCTTTTGTATAATATTATTCTGAAATATAATATTTGATTATTTAATGTACTACCATTGCATACTGTTGGTCATTTGTTTTTGAACATTCCTGTAAAGTGTTTTGACAAGGGCTGTGTGTATACTGCATTATCTAAACCGCCAGGATATCTGACAGCTTGAAAAGTATCAAATCTTTTTAAATGGGAAAGAAAAATCATTCTTTACCATAGGTGCAAGGACATTTCATGACCATGAATTATTTTCCAATACAAACATACGGACATATGAAATTTGCCAGCAGATAAAGGCCTAGAGGTCTATCAAGTCTGCTTGTATGTGCAGCTAGCACCCTTTTTTCTGCAGCTGCCCTTCCCTTCCATCCTTCCCCTTCATTGACCCTCCCCCTTGTCCTGTTCCATCCCCTTTTGAAGCAGTCCAGTGTTCTACTGCATACTACTTCTGCAGGTAACACATTCCACCCAGCCACCACCCTCTCTGTTAAAAAGTGTCTCCTCATCTCTCTCCTCAACCTTCCTCCCTCCCTCCAGTCTCATATCATGGCCCCTGGTGTCCCTCCCCTCCCTTACTTTGAACAGCCCCTCTGTACCTGTCTTGTTTATTCATTTCATGTACTTAAAGGTTTCAATCATGTCCCCCCGTCCCTCCTCTTCTCCAGCGAGTACATGTTCAACTCCCTCAGCCTCCTCTTGTATGATAAGTCCCCCAGCCCCTTGATCATCTTTGTCACCCTGCACTGCACCCCCTCCAGTTACTTAATGTCCCTTTTCAGATATGGGCGACAGTACTGCATGCAGTACTCCAGGTGTGGTCTAACTAATGACCTATACAGTGGCAGAATCACCTCCTCCCTCCCTCCTCGAGGATATACCCCTTGCAATACAACCCAGCATTTTGTTGGCCTTTGCAGCTGCCTTCCTACATTGTGCCAAGTTGTTCATTGACCCTGTAATGAGCACCCCCAGATCCTTCTCCTCCTCTGTCTGAGCTAGCTGCACTCCCCCCAGCTGGTAACTCCTCCTTGGGTTCTTCATCCCAGAATGCAGCACCTTGCACTTTTTGGCATTAAACCCCAGTTGCCAGGTGTCTGACCAGCTTTCAAGCTTTGCCAGATCATCCTGCAACCCCTGCCATCCCCCTAGGTCATCCACCACTGCTCCTACCTTGGTGGTATCAGCAAACAGACTGATCTTGCTCTTGATGTCCAATGATATGTCTGCAATGAATATCCCAAACAACACTGGTCCCAACATTGAGCCCTGTGGAACACCGTTCATCACTACCCTTGGGTGTGAGAGCTCCCCACCCACCACCAGCCAGTTCCCTACCCATCTCACCAGCTTTGCACCCGCCCCTGTGCCTTCTAACTTACTTCCAAGCCTTCCATGCGGCAGCAAGTTGAATGCCTTACTGAAGTCCAGATACAGGACATCCACTGCATGGCCCCTGTCCAGTTGCCTAGTTACCCAGTCATAGAACTCCACCAGGTTGGTTTGGCAGGATCTGCCACGTATGAAGCCATGCGTTCTGCTGTCCTGTAGTCCTTTGGCCTCTAGGAGGGCCACCAGCCTCTCCTTCAGGATAGTCTCCATTAGCTTACCTATGATGGATGTGAGGCTCACTGGTCTGCAGTTTCCTAGTTCATCCTTGGGGCCACTCTTGTGGAAGGGCACCATATGACCCATCCTCCAGTTCTGCGGTACACACCCCAAATGTAGTGAGGCATTAAATAGGTCCTAAGGGTCCCACAAGACCTCTGCCAGCTCCTTCAGTACCCTGGGGTGGATGCCATCTGGGCCTGGCCTTGTCCACCCTTAGTGCCTTCAAACCCTCCCGAACTCTGCCTCTATGATTCCCATCTGTCACCCCCATTTCTGCCATTCTTCCCATAGTTGTCACCCCTCTTCTCCTTAGTAAATACCGAGCAGAAGTAATCATTTAGTGTCTTCTGCCTTATCACACCCTGCTTCCACCCAACCCTCCTTCCTAATCCTTACTATGTGGTCCTTACAGCTCCTTTTCTCCCTGATGTACCTAAAGAAGTCCTTCTCGCCCTTCTTAATGCCTTGTGCCAGCCTGAGTTCTGTAGATGCCTTGGCTCCCCTTACTGCTCCTGTCACCTCCTTCGATTCCATCAAGTACTCCTCCCTGTACTCCCCTCTCCCTGTTTTCTTGTACCTCTTAAAGGCAGCTTTTTCCTCCTTATCTTTTCCATGACCTCCTTGCTCAACCAGCTCAGTTTCCTAGCCCTAGCCTTCTTGCTGTGGGCCTTGCAGCAGGTTTTGGTTACCTCCCCTATCCCCAGCTTTATGAGCTCCCACCTCTGGTTAATGTCCATACTAGATTGAATTCTGGCCAGGTACCCTTTTACCACTTCCCCCATCCTCCCAAAGTTGGCCCTCCTGAAGTCCAGCACTCTTGTGCCAGATTCCACTCCTTCCTTGCCCTTATCCAATGTGAGCCATATTGCGTGGTAGTCATTCCCTGACAGTGGTTCCTCCACTGTAAGTTCTCTCATAAAGTCCCCATTTGCCAGCACAAGATCAAGGGTATTTCCTAACCTTGTTGGTTCACTGACCATTTGCAGCAGGAAGCTGTCCTGGAAGGCATCCAGCAGTACAATGACATCATGCCTGCACCTATTTTATGTGTTGTTTCCCCAAAAATATTAATTTTGTGTCCATTTTGCAAGTGCAGTAATACACTTCAGGGTGTGCACTGAGTTCTGACATATGCACTTCTAGGCTGGTTGAACTCACTCTACTTTGTCTCATATCTTTCAGTGCATCCAAGGTGTGTGTAGATTACAGCATGGCCGCACAGTCTATCATTTGTTATCACTCACATAACTTATCTATTAAGCCCAGATAATGGATTTGGATAGTGCACTATATGCTTCAGGTCTGTGGATAGTTCACACTATCTGAAAGTAAATGGATAGTACAATATGTGCACCACCCTAGTTATGACATATAGGGTGGGATATTCAAAAGGGTTGCGCCATGCGCAATAAGTTCTACCTCACGCAAGTCAAAAAGTGCGCGCCATTCTGCGATATTCAGCAGGAGGCAGTTGTGCCACGAAAACACGCTGAGCAACAGCGAATGCAAATGACAGCATGCGCGGCGAAGGGTGGAACCATGCATAAAGGCGCCAATCGATATCCAAAGACTTTGCGCAATGCGCCAACAGCGGACCAGCCGGAAGTTGTGCCCCAGCGGAAATGAGCCAAAATAAAAGGCTCAGGAAGCTGGCGCAAGAACGCCTACAGGGATGCCAAGTGGGAAGAGAGAGAGAGAAGACAGACAGTGACAGGCCAGGGCAGGCAAGGGAAGCAGTGTGGGCCACAGGCTGCAGAGGCCAGTGGGGGGTGCCCGGTGCAGTGGAAGTAGCAGTCAGGACAGCGGGGTAACAGAGCAACATCAGCCGGGGGCACAAGCCGAGGAGATGGACAGTGGCAGCTTCCACATAGAAGCTGTAATGAAAGGTGAGACTGCAAGGTGCAGGGGCGTGGCGTGGAGGGCTGCGTCGGGATACGCCCCCAACAGGCGTACCGTGCCGCATCAGCTTTGAGTTGTACACAGATGTAGAGATCGTGGGCGGTACCGCCTGAACAGGGCAATACTGAGGCGGCTCTGTGAGCTGTGCAGTGATGTGATGCAGGCACCCCACGACAGTCATGCTCTGTCAGTGGAGACCAAGGTGACAGCCTGCATGTGCCTGCTTGCCATGGGCACCTTCCAGAAGCCAACGGGGACACCACAGGCATCACACAGTCGGCCCGTCCGCATCCTCACCCAATTCCTCAAGCGCACTGCTGCCACATGCTCCGGAGCAAT
Organism: Neoceratodus forsteri; assembly: GCA_016271365.2. Taxonomy (NCBI): domain Eukaryota; kingdom Metazoa; phylum Chordata; order Ceratodontiformes; family Ceratodontidae; genus Neoceratodus; species Neoceratodus forsteri. The sequence goes on from CM028129.1 coordinate 1,424,205,513, forward strand.
CCATTTCCCCAGCACGCGACAGGCTGCAACAAACATGCAGGCGTTCCACAGGGTAGCGTATGCCTGGCATGCTAGGGGCCATAGACTGCACCCATGTGGCCATTCGCCATACCTGGCCTGATGGGGCGAATACACAGGAATGAAAGGGCTTCCCAGTGTCAACAGCCAGGTGGTGTGTGATGCCACTGGGCGTATAATCAATGTCTGTGCCACACACCCTGGCGGAGCACATGATGCCTTTATATGGCATCAGTCTGCACTGTGCCATCGATTCGAGAGTGGGGACATCCCCACAGGCCATCTAGTGGGTGAGTATGCATGTAGGAAATGCAAACTCGGGGCAAGGGTGGGAATGCCACAGGTGCCATGGTAGTGGCAGACAGGGATATGGGCAATATGGACCTGAACAGAGACTGATCTCCACTATCTCCACACAGGTGACAGCGGATACCCACTCCATCCCTGGCTGCTCACACCGTGCCGGCACCCCATGACCCCATCGCGCGCAACGCTATATTGAGGCACATGCCGCCACCGCCAACATCATTGAGGCGGGTGTTTGGGATGCTCAAGGCACGCTTCCGATGCCTAGACACCTCGGCGGTGCCCTACAGTACAGCCCCTCAAAGGCTTGTGGGATATTCCTGGCCTGTTGTATCCTGCACAACATGGCCAATGACTGTGGGATAGCCGTACAGGTTGAAGAGGGGGACAGCGATGGGGACGCCAGTGGCACCGGTGTTGCTGTTGATGAGCAGCCCCCCCTTGGACGGCGGGACCCCCGACTGATCCAGCAGGCCCAGCTGCACCGGGACACCATCACGGAGGAGCATTATGCACAACACAGGTAAGTCAAGGGGTCATGTGCAAACAACACTGTCCTGGCGCAACCCACAGGCACACAGAGTAACACACCAGGGGTGCATGATGGCAAGGGGGGGAAGGGACCAGGCACACAAACACACCATCAGGGAGGGGCGAACACTCATATGGATACACACACACACACACACACACACACACACACAAAACACCAGGCACAAAGCATACATGGGCAGGTGCACAGCACAGCAGGAACAGACATGGCAAACACACAGATCCACAGACCACACCCACCACCTGTACTGTCCAAGCACGTGTGTCAGATGCTGGGCACCCTTGCACCTTGGTGTACAGTACAATGCAGGCATCATCATGCACACTCACCTGTGGACAGCAGTCGGGATGGTGTGCAGGTGTCTGTATGTCGGTGTGATGGGCAGGGCACCCACCAGTGCACTGCCCACCATGACGCACAGTGCACACAGGGCAGCAGCAGACAGGGCCTGCACTGGGAGACAGGTCAGTCATATTGCACCATTCCACGGCCACCGCGGATGCGTGGGTGGCCCCGCCGTGACTCAACAGCACTGGCAGGCTGAGCAGGGGCCACATGGGGTGGCACCGATGGACCACCAGGGGTCCCACTGCACGATCGCGACCTTGTCCGCAGTGGGGTCTGTAGGATGCCAAATATACCTGCACCAGGGGTGCTTGGGATGCCCACAGGAGAACCCAGCATCGACAGGCCTGGTGTCGCATGACGCAGGGAACGGGGAGTGAAGAGTGTACTGTGTGTGGTGCGCGGTACAGGAGCACCTGCGTGTGTGCCCAATGCAGCCACGACAGCGACCAATGCTTGGGTCTGCCTGTCAATGGCAGTGGTCACATCCATCTGCATTTGGACCATCTCTGCACGGTCCAGAGCACACTCCCTGCTGTGCCGCTCCACAGCCGCACACAGTGCCTCCACAGACGTTGCAACCCGCCTTTGCTGCTGTACTGATTCCCGCAGCAGGTGGGTGTGCTCATCCAATGGGTACTCTGCCACAACGGCATCCTGTCCCCCAGGGTGTGGAAGGTCCTGATGCACAACACCTCTTGAGGGTGGGCGCTGTTTGCCTGGACCAGGAATGGGCGTATCAAAGGGCGGTGGGCATGTGTCACCGCTGGACACTGTACCCCCAGACCTGGTGGGTGACTGCTGTTGCTGCCCCTCCAACCGCTGTGCCCCAGGGACCACTCGTTCCACCGCTGTGGCCGCAACAGTGCCAGACACCTGCACAGCCACCGGTGCTGCCCACGGTGCTGACAGGCACTGCCTGGGACTGTGCCGACATGCTGGCACACAAGTTGGAACCAGCAGGCTCAGGGGCACGTGCTGGCCTGCTGTGTGTCTGTCATGGGACACATGTCACTGCCCATTGCAGTCCTTGCATCATCAATGGTGCAGGTACATGCTACAGCCACAGTCACAGCGTGCTGGCATGCTTGCATGCCAGACTGCTGAGACACAGGCTGTGCACCCCCCACACCCGAATCACCGACACCAGAGTTGGCAGCCCAGCGTGCATGCTGGTGCAGTGCATGCTGGCTGGTGTCAGAGGTGGATGGACCCTCCTCCATGTCCAGCAGGTCATCCTCACTGCCTGGACCCACCACCACTGTCCCCTGAAGATGAACAGGATCTGTAACAGAAAGAGAGGACATGTGAGTGCATGTGAACAACCTTCCCCCCAACACCACCACCATGTCATACCGTGCAGTGATGGGCTTCCACCTGTCTGGAATCCACCTCCTGGTACACCCTCAATAGCACTGCACTGCATTGATGCAGCCAGTCAGTCCTCAGCTGGGGTCAGCTCCACCACCGCTGGCTGGCCCCCGCCAGTGCCAGCACGTGCCGCCCTGAGGGCTGCCACCTTCTCCTTCACCCTCCTGCGGTCTGTCACAATCTTCTTTTTGCATTCCTGCACGGGGCGCTGGTGGCTTCTGTGCAGGTTCACTGCCCGGGCTACCCCCTCCCATGCAGCCGCACGGGCCTGAGGGGTGCCCCGCCATCCACTCAGTAGTGCCTCCTTCTCCAGGTAGGCCTGGAAGAGGGCCTCAGTCTCTGCCATGGTGAAGTTGGGCCTCCTCCTCCTTCGCCCACCATCCTCACCCTCACCTTGGCTCTGCTCGGTCATGGCGATCTGTATGGGTGGAAGTGGACACCTGTCACTGTGCAGTCCACAGCGTTATCCCATGCCCATTGTCCAGAACATCCCACAGCATGCAACTCACCTCTCACCTGCAGTAACGAATCTGGCCAGCGCGCACTCGTCGCTACTATAGCGCAAATGCATGCAAATTAGGGTGGAGCAACTGTAATGAGATGCAATCGCGCCACTGCGCCTTTGAATGGCTGATCGGATGATTTGCATGTCGGCTGAATATCGGCGCCATTGCCGCTTTTTACTGTATGGTTGAGCCAGCTGAGCCAATAGCGCCAGATCTGTGACTGTGCGGTACACTGCATTGCACGTCCAGGTAGCTTATGCAGGCGCCTGCTGCGCTGATGACGTGCTGTGCGATCAGCAATTCAGGCCATGAGCCACCATTGTGCCAGTGGCGCCACAGCACTGGGCACTATATGGCGCTGTGGCACTACTGCGCAATAGTCCACTGTGGCACTGTCACGCAGGTGGTCGGTCGCGCAGGATGCGTAGACATAAGATGGCGCTGTGCGTGGCCTTGCATCATAGACCCCTGACCTGGTGTCCGACCTTTGCCCCCTGGTGCTGTTCAGCTTCCATGTGTACGGCCCTATTGCGCTGTCTGGTGACAGCGCTGTATGGACACGACAACTGTCACGAACAGCGGCGATTGGAACTATGGTGGTCTGTTGCGCAACATTTCCACGTGGGTTGCGCTGCCAGGGATGCCATATTGCCTGCTGTAAAGTTGGAAGAATGGCACGCAGGAGGCACTCAATGGAGCCGGTGGAGGTGGCCAACCTGGTGGCCCTGGTAGAGCCCTACTATGGGGCACTGTATGGGGAGAGCCCTCACCATAGCTCGAACCAGGTCTGGCTGCAAGTGGCCAATGACCTGGTGGGGCCTGACGGTAGCGGTCTGCCAGCAGTCCCGGCACAGGTACAGTGTCCTCCATGAGGAGGAGCGGACCTGCATGAGCGGCCACGGTCACATGCCAGGAGGGGCGCTCGCAGGCCAGGTGGGTGTACCATCTATGCACCTGTATTCTCTGTAGGGGTGTGAGTGTGTTTTGGTGGCTGTGCATGGGTGATGGCTCTGACATGGTTGGCTGTGTCAGTGTGTGCAGGTGTGAGATGCATGGGTCTGGCTGTGTGGGCAGACACTCTCACTGGGGCAGGGGGCAGTCTGCTTTGGAGTCACACTGATGTTTTTCTCAACATTTGTCTCCCACAGGCTGGGCTGAGAGGATGCAGGCACAGGATGAGGAGGGCCATGGCAGGGCCCCGGTGGCGGTCGGTGGTGCTGCGAGGGGTGGGCCACAGCAGCAGCAGCCACAGCTGCTTGCGGAGTGTGAGTATCATTACATCATGGATGCTATTGCATGCTGGAGGGGGTGGGCATGACCACCAGCCATGCACAACACAACCATGCATGACACAGGAGACATTCATCACTGTCCAGTGTCACTGCACGTCTGTGTGTGCATCACTGGTGGTCCATGCATGCGCTGGGCACATGGCTGTGGAACTGGCATCGCACCACATTGCCACGTCACTTGACAGCCTTGTTTGTGCTGTGATGGACATGGGCAGTGTGTGTGTGCACTGGTGCACATAGCTGGTGCTGCCTGGCTGGGCTGGCCATGTGCATGTTCACTGTGGGTGGGTGCATACCATCACAGGTGTGGGACATTGGGCTATATGGCTTGCAGGTTGGGTGGTGTTCAGGGTTGTGGTCAGTCACAGCCATTGACTGTGTTACCATTTTCCTAGGCCTCATTGTGCTCCGAAGAATAGAGCGGGCACTGCAGCAGCTCACCCGGGTGTCCATGGAAAACAGGACCATCCTCCAGGACATCCAGCGCCATGGCCTACGGAGGAGGCACAGCCAGACACGACGGCACCAGGCAGGCGGAGGACCAGCCTGCTAGGCCTTAGGTCGGCTTCCCTTCCCACTTCACCCATCCCTCCCACCCTGCCTTCCTCTCCGTTGTTCATCCCTACCCTTGCCCACCCCTACCATGTACCCTACCCCTCTTGTAAATAGTTTTGTGGTTGTTAATTTTGTACTTTACATTTTTCTAATACATATATATTTTGATATGAATACTGTGTTGGTCTCTGATTTGCAGCTGGCTATGGTTGCTCAGTTGCAGTGGTGTGCATGCCATCTGGGGTGGTATGGTCCTGGGTATGTGTGTGTGTGCGTGTGTGTGCATGGGGAGGTGTCTCCAGTGTGGCAGTGACTTTCTGTTGGTCTTGCCATCTGCTGCCACCCACTGCTGGGTGCACAGGGTGGGTCTGGCTTGTATGGTTCTCTGCTACACGAGGTTGACGTGTGCCGGGGATGCATGGTGTTTCCTGCAGTGCCAGTCACTGCACATGGGTGGTGTCCTGGGGTCACGGTGCAGGGTGTGCTGTGCATACGTGGGACTGATGTGCACTGTGGTTGTCAACCCCTGTGTGTGGTAGTCTCAGTCTGCCAGTGGTTGTGCTGGGGCGTCATGGCCCTGCTGTGCTTTGTTGGCTTGTCCCCATGGGCCAGTAGATCATCCGTCCCACCCCAGTGATGCTGTGCTTGGGGTGTGCAGGTGTCTTGTTGGTTCTGCAGTGTGTTCCTGTGCCCATGTGTGGCATGGCTGGCGGTGGGCCCCAACCTGCCTCCCTGATTGTTCAGTTCCATTGCTCTGCTGGGGGGGCTCTGCTTGCTTATGGCACCTTCTGGACTGCTCAGCTGGGCTGTCTTTTGTTGCGCTTATGGTAACCTTTTCTGCTCAGCTTCCCTTCCTGGTTGCGCCATGGTACAGTTTGTGCAATATTCAGATGTTGGCTGCTTGCGCAATTTGTTCTGCTCCATGTTTGAATATCGCGTCTGTTGCACATATGCGCAATTGAATTGTGCTTGCTCCTGCTGTTGAGCACATTTTGGGAGCAGTTTGAATATCTGGACCATAGTCTATATGAAAGATGCAATAATGAGATCAAGTTGTACTGAATTTAGGGAAAGGGAACATTGTTTAACCAGGAGTAACACACTAAGCCAAAACTTGTTTCCAGATACAACCTGGGAGCACAAGGAAGTTAAGTGACTTGCTCAGGATCACACAGTATGCACCTAGGCGGCTGTGGGATTAAAACCCAGGTCTCCAGATCTGCAGCTCAGAGCCTTAACCCACTGCACTATACTGCCTCCAATTTAAACTGTTTTGTTATATTTAGAGCTGTGTGGAGCACCAGAAGTCTGATTTTGTGAGCTGGACTTCACCAAGCTGATGGAATTAGTGAGAAATCTGCATCCTTGGCATTTAAAAAAAGGTTTTTCATTTTTCTCTAACAACCTACAATGACCAAAACCTCCTCTCTTCTGGTCCACATGTAACATTAATTCCCCTAAAATAGTTGTGTAATCGTTTCCCTCTTCTTAGCACTCCTTGGTTCTACTGCCCTTCTGCCCCTAAAGTTCTGGGATTACTTCTCTGGCATAGTACTCCCCTGTATTGCTACATTAGTTGAGTATCACCCATCCCATTCCACTTCAGGTGGATCAGGTGGGACATTGACACTCTACCAGCATGGTGATGCTAGGAATGGCTCTGCCAAAGAAACAACACCAAGACCTGGGAGCATGGGACAAGAGCATCAGTTATCAGTAAGATTTGGCAGGTGGCCTGTGGAAACAGGAAGAAGGAAGAGATTGCATACAATAGTTGGGTGGTGTGGGTAGGGACATAGTTGATGCAGATATATACATAGATACATACATAGATACATAGATACATAGACAGTGTCGGCAGATAAGGGCCTATGGCCCACCCAGTCTGCTCATTTGAGCTTGTAAGTTCAGTTTGTTTTCCTAGAAGTCTGTTGCACCTTATCCCTGACCTCCAGAATTCCTTTATGTCTATCCCATGCATTCTTAAATCCCGTGATTGTTTCAGCCCCCACCACTTCCTCTGGCAGGGTGTTCCACTTGTCCACCACGTTCTGTGAAGAATTCTTTCTCATGTTTCCTCTGAATCGTCCTCCCTCCAACTTCATCCATGCCCTCTAGTCCTGGAACATCTTTTTCGCTTAAAAATAGTGTTTTCCTGCACCCTGTTCCTCCCTGTAAGATACTTGTATGTCTCTATCATATCCCTCTCTCCTCCTCTCCTCCAGGGAGTACATGTTCAGTTCCTTCAACCTGTCTTCATAGGACTTGTGATGCAATCCATGCACCATCTTTGTTGCCCTCCTCTGAACCTTCTCTACCCTGTCTATGTCCTTACGTAGGTATGGTCTCCAGAACTGTACACTGTACTCCAGGTGGGGCCTCACTAGTGTCTTGTATAGCGGAATTATGACCTCCCTTTTCCTGCTGGTAATGCCCCTGCCTATACATCCCAGCATCCTATTTATATATATTTATATATATTACATTGTTAGGACTTTTCCTCATAGAAGTGATTAGCAGTTACTTCCCTGTATACCCTTTCTCTGTATGTGCAATTGTAATTAAAACTAACAGTAACTATCCTAATATATTATATAAAATAAATGATAATCAATTGTGTTGTACAGGGAAACATACAACTGAGGGGAGCTCATGAAGTAATTACTGCCACCTGCCAGTCACCCGCTTGAGAATAATTAACTCATGACCTCCCTTCAGTAGTAGTACATTTCCACAATTACCTATTGTTTATTATCTGTCCATCTGTCTGTCTGTCTGTCTGTCTGTCTGTCTGTCTGTCTGTCAGTCTGTCTATCTATCTATCTATCTATCTATCTATCTATCTATCTATCTATCTCTCTATCATACTGGCACTACCTATTTTTATATAACAAATCTAGTGAAGTTTTATACTTTACATGTATACATATATTTCTCTATAGGATCGCGAATTTATATACATATTAAAGGAAGGGAATTTTGTATAAGTAAAATTTTACAAAGTAAGTGGCATCAGTGTGTATATGCCTATATGTATTGAAAATTTGTATTTGTGTTATTGTAGACAGTTTTTTAATGATAAATATCTGTATTTATTTGCAAGGGCATCTCTTGATAAAGCCAAGACACTTGGTGAAACGTTGAGGATTGCCATATCTAAAATAAAAAAGGAATTTGGGAACATGAAAGACTGTCTACATATGTAATTTTTGATGTTTGGTTAACCAGATTACGAGAGCTGGTGTGTCAAAACTTGATAAAATCCCACATTTTTCTGCTTTGTTAAGCTGTTTTTTGCCATCACCTACAGCCCAGATGATGCAGAATTTTGTTCCAAAACTTTAGGGTTGAAGGGACCTGTACCAAGTGTGTGCATTTCAAATGTTACATGAAAAATATTAATTAGTTCCAGAGTTATAAGGATTTGAAATTTTTCTTCTGAGCATGCTCGGCAGGGTTTTGGGATTAAAAATGTTACTTTCACAAGCATTTTACTTTCACAAAATTAACGTTTCTTGCGCTGCAAGAAAAACATTTTTGGGTTTTGATGGTTGCCATCTTGTTTATTTTACTTGGTAAAAAAATGAACAATACATAGAAATGAAGAATTTGAAAACACAAACATGAATCTTACTAAATGGGACCTGCTAAGCAAGATTGCATTGTTTGATTTTCCCCAAATGAGACAAAAATGGTTCTATGTGATAAAGACAACTGTGGAACAGTGCCTGATATGTCGGTGAGTGCAAGTCGCTGAAAACGGACATGGCAACTCTGCACAACACCAGCACACACATCGGTGACTGTCCCACCACATTAAATGCCATACCTATATCAAACAATTTGCCCTGCACCCACCCTTTAATTATATAATCAACTCCGGGGGGGGGGGCCTGACACTGGGATACAGTGTCAACCTGGGGAAGGGGTTATTGTGGGGGTCTACAGACATCCAAAGAGGGGATCGGGGAATGGGACACCACAGCAAAAAAAAAACTTAACTTCCATACCCTGCAAAATATAAAATATTCTACCTGTACCTGCCAAGCTTCGAACCCAGCACCAAGACCATCCGAGTAGCTCAGGGGAGTGGCTCATGCTACCTCCCATATCCTGTGCAACATCATTTCCTCTCCCACCGTCAGTGCCTCCCCTACTTATGATTTCCATTCCCGACACTCGTAAAATGCAACCCACTCTATCCCTCTCAACTCGCTCTCTTCCTAAGCGCTCATAATGAGTTGCTGAAATGCGACTTGCCCTTCTGCAGTCACCCACATGATGGTATACCGATAAAAATACCTTTTTGGAACCTTGGCTGTCATTTTAGCAAAATGGCTGATTTTCGTATCGTGAGCTGAAAATTTTAATGTTGCACATTTAAGTGTGACACTAAAATTTGTGACACCAAAATTTTAGTGTCATACATTTTGGTGTTGCACTTAAACATGTGACACTAAAATGTGCAAAACTAAAATTGCATTTTTGTCTCACATACGTTTACTCATAGCTTGGCCATTTTGCAATATTTTAATCCCAAATTTTGAATGCACTCTTTATATGCCCCTGCCTCATGACCAAGGATGGTAGGCATTTTCAAGTGCAGGTTGAAAGGTGATTTTGCAGTCGCTCTGTGAAACCACCTTTTGGCGGTGTTTAACACATTCTGATGACCATGTTCATGATGTAGAGTCAAAATAATTTTTGTGTAGCACATTTAAGTGCAGCACTAAAGTGTAACACTAAAATTTGCAACATTCTCATTGTGTATGCACAAACAATGGATTTATTGGGTCACACTTTAATGTGGATGGACTCTTCTCTTGCTGCAGAGCCTGTAGGACTCTACATGAATGAGGATATGATTCCACTATCTCAAAGTGAAAGGAAATTCATTGCAAAAATTGTGTTAATGCACCAGTTAGGGTTCAGTTTAAACCCCCAAAAGTAGGGAAATGCAACTGTTTCCAGATGGCACAAGTGCAGTAGCACTTGTGTGCTACTTTGTGGATTTGTATTGAAACCCCCAAGCACCCCCACGCACCCCAACAGACCACCCACTCAGCAACCACCACCCCCACACACCATCAGTTACCTGATGAGATCTCATGATGTAGATCCACTCATTGATCGAAGGCATGTCTTGCTGCTGGAAACAGCGACTGCAATATGAGAATATAAGGTAAGTGTGGTGTAATGCATTTCAATGGGGTTTTGAAGTTTGCTGCATACAGTATTTCACTGTTTTGAAGCCATCCCTGATCAGTAGTCACCTCTGTTTAGAAGCCGCAGGCAAAAAAGCATTGTTAATAAGAACTGCCCCCGGTTTAAAGCCGCACCTTCAAACTTTCTTCTAAACAGTGAAATCGGTCATGGTGGTCGATCAAAGTGGTTACATTTTCATTTAGTTCTCATGTTTATGATGTGTAGTTCTCAGTTCAGTTTTCATTCCGTAACATACAAATAATATGCAGCTTTGCAAATTAAGAAAATGCAAGCAGCAACACCCAATTGCTACTGAGTAGTGCGGCATCTGGCATGTTTGATCTGAATGCATGGTTAACTGGGGTGATCAAGAGCTGAAGCAGAGCTGTGTATGTTGCTGACAAAAAAATCTCACTTTTTTAATTTTTATGAAAAAAAAAGAATGACTGGGGATTATGCGGTCACAGTAATAGCAGGCAGTGAGAGGCAGAGATGTTTTCAGGTGATGGAGCAAGTAAGCCGTGAGCAAAGAGTAAACCTAGAGGACAATAAGTTCCAGTAAATACCATACTTAAAGTGGTGTTTCCAATTTACTACTGGTGCTGTAGAGGTTCCTAAACTATTGAAATTTAGACAACTCTGAGACATCGCAAAACAACTAAAGTTGATGGCCACTTGGTTAAGGACGTGAACGTGAACTAGTCGGGACTCAGAGAAGTATTCCAAAAGGTACAGTATTTACAAGTAGTGGTGTTCTTACAGTTAGTGCAGTTCTCAGTTGTCTGTTCCATTTCTGTCTGATAAGAGGCAAGTGTTGTACATTTATACACCAGGAGTAAGACTGACAAAAAATAAAAATGTCAGATAGCAGCTGATGAATTCACTGCCTGTATATCACTTCCTTGTTGCTGTTGTTATACTGTTTGTAAACTTAACCTTGTAATCTCCCGGGTCGCACCTGAAAATAGGCATTCTTTGTCTAGTGTGCTTACCCAGTAAACAAAAGCTAAACAAATAAAGCCACCCTCGATTAGAAGCTGCCCTGTTTAGAAGCCGCAACTCAAAATAAAAAAAAAATGTAATAGAAGCTGCGACTTCTGAACGGTGAAATACGGTAACTCATTTTTGAATATTTTGACCCCAGATTTTCAAAATGGCCTTTTTGGGACCCCACCTAATGACCAATGGTGGTGGAATAATGGAAATCTGGCAAGGGGAGAGCTGGGAGTTGACTGAGTGGCCGCTTGGCAGCTCTCCTCTCCTGAATTGGGGTATCCAGTGATATGGGCAAGTTACAATTGAGTGACTCAATGTGAGTGACTCAATCTGACTGCCGATAGGAAAAGCGAGCGTGAAACAATAGGTAGTGTGTGGATAGCGAGGTTCGGGAACATGAATAGTGACTGCAGAAATATGGCAAATGAGAGACAGTGGGAGGGTGGTACATGATAAGGGAGTTAGAGTGATGGGGCAAAATCAAGCTGGCTGTGTAGTGCAGTGGTAGGGTGTATGCCACTAGCGCAGAAGGCTCTGGGTTCACAGCTTGTGGCCTGCTGAACGTTTGCAGTGTTTTACCTATAAAATGTCCCCCTGTGTTCGGCCCACCCTCGGAGTTGATTATATTAATAATGGGGAGTGTGGGGGTCACAGCCTCCTGCATAAAAAAAGAATGCTGTAATTCTTTAAGTTTTAACATGTGCCCCATGCTAGCTGTTATTGTGTGTGCTGTTGTGCAAGTCGCCGTTGTGTTTTTTGGTGACTTGCACTCACTGTCATGTTTGGTGCTGTTATGCAGTCGCTGACATGACGTGGAACCCAGATTGGGGTGATGAGTCATCTTGGCTCTTGGCTGCCACCAAGCAGAGGCCTGGAGGTAGTGCCTACACTTGAGTGGTTGACAGTGGTCAGGGGTGGGGGGGGCCCTGTGGTTCTAGGATTCAAGTGCACCTTCATGTGCATGCATAACCCATGCCACTGCAGCCAGGGAGGAAACATGGTGGAAAATGAGGACAAGGGGTTGAATGAAGCCCTGACTGCTGGTCCTGGGTCCACCCTGCCACCCAGCACTCACTGTCGGTTCAATCTGGATTTGTGTACTGGGGGGAAGATGGCCATCCCTTCTCCAGCCACACCACAAGGGGAGATTTGTGGGAGAACTTCATGACCACCCTGTGAGTGCTGGAGGGAGGTGGGTGCCAGTTCAGGACAGTATGGACAGTGCTGAACAGCTGCACCTCATGCCTGGTAACATAAAAATCTATGTGGAAAAAAAAGAGTGACAGTTTACTTCTGTAGTATGTTAAGAGCATAACCATTGAACTTCTGTAGTTTTTAGTGGCTGTTTAAGCCCATCTTGTATAGTTTTATAGTTTTACTTGCCATCAGTTTCCTTAATCTGAGTTAGAGCATGCTGTGAATTCACACTGCAGCTAACTCAGGTTAAGGACACCGTCTTGCTCTGAAACCATTTTCTAGCGTACCTCCAAGTAGGACAAAAGCACTGTTCCAGAACACGGATTTCAGTATTTTTTTTACTGCTATAAAATCTGGACATAAACCTTTAAAACCATTTTAACAGAACTGTCTTCTGCTACCCTCAGCAACCTCCACAATGACGGTCCCCATGTCACAGGGTTTATATTACCAAAACCCATCACCCTTATGGCGTTGCGTTCCCCTTTCCCCTATTTTCTCCCTTAAGCTCTCCCACCATCCAGTGGTGTCACACATGACCCTGTCAGATTGTTTATGTGTACACATGCTTCTCTCACACAGAGTTGCAAGCTCCTCAGCCTACTGGTGGCCAACACACTGTCAGCCCCTACCCAACTGAGACGCACTGCCGTGGGCAGTGTTACTTTGCTCTGGAACTCAGGTCACTGACATGAGCCATCTGACAGGCAAATAAATGTTTTTAATGCATTAGGTACACTCTGGGAGTACAAGCAACAAAGCAGGCATGTAAGTCCTCAAATTAAGAGTAAGAGAAAGAAACCTAAAGAGCAACTCTGCACTTCAGCATGTGCTTTCATAATAAGATGTTTCAGTTGTTAACATTTACTAGAGAAGTACATTTTTTATCATTTTCAATGTTCCTTTTAAAGATCTGTAGCACATCTCGGTAGTCCATCTAAAAATGCCTGTATAGATAACATTTGCCTGTACCCTATTTACCTCACAGTGCCTTTGTTTATGACATTATAGTGCTCACCATGACAACAAACTGTGATGTCAAAAACAGCAATTGTGTGGTTAGCAGGAGAGAGTCAGATATATTTTTAAAGACTCAGTGTAATAATTTCGACATTATCTGTCATATTTAGTAGACCAACAGCAGGGGAAAGTAAAAACAAAAAACCAAACAACAAATAACTAGAAAACAAGAAAGTTAAAACATAATTGGTATAAATCTAGTGTTTTTAAGCTTTTTATCATAATAGAGAGTTGATCTTTAAAGGCACACTTGCATAACGCCTGGCCAGCTGAATGCTCTTGGCACATCTAACATTTATTTCTTGTACTTGCTCAGTCCCCGCTGTCTCAGCTGTATGTTTTGGTGCATACACCTTTTCCTGGTTGTGTGAACATGGACTGCTTTTGGATAGCCTTTTCTTTACTCCAGGCCTGTTTGCTTTGTATAGTATTATATGAAAAATGAAACGCTAGATGTGTGAAGAGAATTCTGCGTAGCTGCCTTTGAGCTCCTCTGTCTGTGAGTTACATGCCAGCTGCATCTAGAACTAATTACAACTCCTGCCTTTCTCCACACCCTAACAGTCCCTTTCCCATCCCTATAAGGAATAAAAGCATTTTCTGCAGAAGAACTTGTGATCAGTTTCCTTAAAGCAGCAGTGCAATGAAAAAAGGATTTTTTTCCAAAAAGCTCGTTTCAGCTACAATTAATAAAAATATTAGAATACTTGTCAAATCTACAGTACTTCTCTAGGTACCTCCTATACTGCACACTGTGCATTTTTATTATTTTCTCAGTCCTAACCCTTGCCAGATCTATAGTGGTAATTCTATGCCAAATGTGGCGGCCATCTTTTTTTCTTGAGAAAACATTTAATTAGAACATTTGTATAATACTCAAACATTGGTGGGAATAGAAACTTTTACCACCAAATAAAACTGGAAGAGGCCTGGAAATAGTTTATAATGAAGAAAATGGTAGGGTCAATTTTTTTGCCCAGTTTCATTGCACTGCTGCTTTAATCTGAGTTACAGCATGGTGTGAGTTCATGCTTCTGAATTTTCAGTATACAATGTTCAGTGGTGAGAAATGACATGAGCAATGAAGGACAGTTATAATATAAAATCTGATACAAAATCTGAAACATTCCTTTGTCAGTGATGGATGAGAGGTAGGTATCATCTAATCTGAACTGTTTTCCCATGACAGCAAAATCATAGAACAGCAAGTTATGACAAAGATACATCTGGCAGATGATCATTGCAAAACACCTATCTTTTATTCCTTTTAACTTTTATGCAATAAATGTATACTTATAATAGCAAGGCACTGATTACAAAAATACAAAACCATCACATTGAAATACATTTTAACTTTTTTATACACGTTGAAATCTAAGGATTTTTTCATACTAATTTCCTGTATTGACATTTCAATTCAATTTTAATTGCTCATTTACTTGTATTTGCTGCTACATCTACCCATAAATCAAGCCACCATTTTATTAAAACAGTTATTTTCACACCATTCTTAGGCTACAGAATAGTTACTAGGGTGTTTTAGCTGGAGGTCAAAATCACTATAACATTTTGACTAATTTGCTCCTGAACCTTTAGCCAAAGGACAAAACTGCAATCCAAACCTTAAACAACATCATTGAATATTTATCCATAGGTTGTGGAACTAAATTTGAAACTTAGTTATCTGAGCAATTTTGACTGTTGTAATTTGACTAGTATCAGTTAATGTTTAGTACACTCGCAGAGAATATACTAGACAGGCAGTTTGAAAGAGAAACAATATATAGGACCTGTAGCTGTATGCCAGAAGAGGACAAATATTCAAACTGTTTGGTTTTTGTGCACCTCACCAACCCATACACACACTCTCATGCCTCAATGCCAGTGCAAGGCATCATGGATATTCAAATCCTTATGTAAGTCAGGCATGACTAGTAGCAGTTCATGCAGTGCTACTGACTGGGCTAATTGGCTAATGAATTTACTGACTGGCTACAGTAATCACCATAATATAAAGGCCAATTGTAGCAAAACCGATCCCTCTATTATTTGTTGAGCACATCATCACATGTACCAGAATCTTATTATTACCCAGAATCAGCAGTGTATGAAATCATAAAACTCCATATACCTGTTCACTGATGGGAAGCATCGTTGTGGTCTGTGATTATCATGCAGTATAATCCCCTCACTCAAAACAGAGCTAAGACTTGGGATCGGCTACAGGGCATCTAAGTTATGAGCAATGATCCGAGGCCACCAGGGCCCAAGCCCCAACTATTGTATGCTAGTTTTTAAATATTTTTTTTTTATTTTGTATAGTATCAGGCCATTGTTTAATTGCAATAAGGCACTCCAAGGTGTGTGTTATTGTGTAATAACGTCACTCCTGGGGTGGTGGAAACACTCGGCTTTGCCTTGTGCTTCAACCCACCCAAGGAGTGACGTTATTACATGATAACACACACCTTGTCATGTCTTATTGCTTAAGTATCACACTAGCCAATTAGCATAATACTAGTTTGATATTCCAGGCAGTGGCAAGAGAAATCATGTGCCTCTTGCATACAGTAGCAACACACCATCTTCCAGAAAACCTGAAATACTAGAGAAAGGGGACTTGTGAGGACTAAAAGCTGTAGCTAAGTGATTATATGTGTAATGTGTTACACATTAAAAAACACATTTAAAGTTGACATTATTCTTAAATAAACTTTAAACAGAAAACAATCTTTATTGCAATGGAGTATCATTTATTCCTTCATAGCACATTAAGGATATCTTACTGCTGTGAGTCTTTGATTGGTGAGTGACACAACATTGCATCAGAATTTTAAATAGAGCTCTCTACCTGTATACCATGCAACCTTATGGAATTATACTACACTGTGTTCCTAATTACTGTGTACCTAGGTCTTTATGACACCTGGCAAAACCCAACAGACTCTGAAAGCCCGTATATTTAAAACTCAGTTCATGTCTGGTCTTATGGTTTATGCCCATACCTTTTCATTCCGTTTTAGATGGTCATTTCCCCCTCTCTTTTGGATGGTATCTTTTTGTTGTTTTTCAGTTTTGCTTTACCGTCTGGTGAATTTTCAGTAGCTAAAAGGGATTCTTTTTAAACATGAATGAGCCTGGTTTTCAGCAGTATTCTCAGCTGTTTTGAGATACTATAGTTTGATATAGTGGATCACTGGTTTTTGATGAGTCACTTGAGGCAATATGGAGACCTCACTGAGGCAGTGTTAGGGTGGTTGGAGTTCTTCCTATCTGGCAGATATTTGCGAGTTTGTTCTGGAACGTTTTTCTCTCAGCCCGCTGTGGTCTGCTGTAAGGTAACTTGGGTCTACTCTGTCCACATATTATTTGCCTTACACATGCTGTCATTGGGAGAGGCCATTAGATAATACAAGATCGAGCTGCATTGTTTTGCAGATGATAACCACTACACCAGACAGACCTGATGCAACTTCAGTGCTAGACTGATACCTTAAGGAAATCTCAGACTGGATGGCCTTCAGCTGACTAACCCTCAACCCGGATAAGCCGGAGGTCCTGCTATTGGAATCAGCCTGTAGCAGGTTAGCAAAAATGGGTGGCTTGCCTATTGGTTCATCTCTTAATGGCATTCCCCTATTAGCCATGGATAGGGTTAAGAATCTGGACATCACTGTGGACAATAAGCTGTGCCTAGAACATCAGATGGCTGCTGTAGACACCAGTGGATTTTTCCAGCCAAGGACTATCACCCAGATGAAGCCCTAACTAGTTCACAATGACTTGGTGAGCCCAGTGCATGTCTAAGTGACAACCAGACTTGATTACTGCAAAGCACTGTACCTAGCACTATCTGGAAGGTTGTTGCACAGCATGTAGCTTGTGCAGAATGCTGTGACCAGATTGACTGCTGGAAAAAAACAAAAGATCTGTGAATATATCACTCCTGTCTTGGGTGAGCTGCTCAGGTTGCCAGCTGGATGGCATATCATCTTAACATTGCATTGTTAACGTACAAAGCCCTGCATGGACTGGGTCCTGACTACCTAAAATATCTCTTGGTCTTATATAGTTCAGATTGCCCTTTCCACGCCACTGAGGCAAATCTACTTTCTATGCTCAGATCCTGTTTAATGCAGTCAGATGATAGAGCTGTTTTTTTATGCGTCTCTGTCTATTTGGAATGCCTTACCTACCCATCTTCTGAGCTGTGCCTTGGAGGAACCATTTAAAAAAGGGCTCATGTTTCATCTTTTCAAACAAGCTTTTGGGATAGCTAGACTGTGAGAACTGGAGTCAATCTCTTTGTTAACTGGGTTTCACAGGTTCATAGGTAGCACAGAAAAATAAGACATGAATGCCAGATCAGTATCCTGTGAGTTTGACGACCGCGATTGGGTGCCTACAAAAATGTTGACTTAATCGCAGTGCCTCACATCACAGCGATGAGGGAGGGAGGGCAATTGGATTGAGGGTGCGTGAATATCCAACAAACTGAAAAAGTATCGCTTATCAAAAAAGAGATTGGGGGTAACCTTAATGTTTATTAACAGAGCCAGTGCACTTTCACCTTAGAGTCCATTAGGAATATGACAAAAAATCAAGTGGAAACCACTGATGTGAGGTCAGCACTTTTACACACACACACACACACACACAAAAAGAAAAATGGATGAACCATAAAAAAACATTTATTAGCAAATTAGCAACTGGGAAAAGCACACTGAGGAGACAACTCCTCTCTCACCACGCTCAATATCTTGGCAGTCCTAAATAAGTCAGGTTGGCATCTCATAAACAGTGCTGGTGCAGACCCGAAAGAAGATTTTCCTCGGTGCTTTTAATACCGCAACTTTGAAGTGCAAAAGATGCAGAAAAGGCTAATATTCACACTAGAGTGCTTAATTCACCTTCATAAAGGAAACCCATTGTGAAATGCACAAAATAGCAGCATGCAAGACGTTGAACTGCCGAGGAGCCGAGAGCACAATCCAGGAAGACACTCTTATGCATCAACCGTTAGGGACGGATGACGATCGGATGGGGGGGTGCATGAATATAATGACATCCTATCACTACATGTATACGTGCGCGAGGTGGGAGCGAGAATGCTGAGTGTGGGATGGGAAGGGAAGGAGGGACTGTGAGGGGTGGCGCTGCGGAGAGCTGCCGAGTTGTTCCCGTGGCGTGGTGGGTGGGTTCCAAGCTGGGGTGTGAATGGAGCTAGGTTCGGGTCTGGGAGCAGGTGCCTTTTGTTGCGCCCTGCCCGAATATTTATTTTTTTGGGTTTTGCACCCCCCGGAGTTGAGAATCCTTAAGTAGGGGGGTGCGGGGGGCACAGACCCCCATTTTTACAAGTAAAATCTAAGTCCCTGGCGCCCCTTTGCTGCCTGCCAGGGACTGCATCACAGACATTTTTGTTTGGTGATGTCCACTCGCTCTAATGGCAATCACTATTCTGCGATCACCATTATCACATAGATCCATGCAGATCGAGACTGTCCACCGCTACAAAATGGTGGTACCCTGTTATGCCATATTTAGTCATATATGTATCAAAATTCTTTCTGAATAAATGTTACATTTTACTGTCTACTCTGTGGGGTGGTAAACTATTCTAAAGGGGGAACCACTCTTTAAGAGAACCATGCCCTTCTCTTTTCTGTCTTAAATAGTTTCCCTTTTAGTTGCCTTTTGCAACCCCTTGTAATGAAACTTCTTTCTTTTATGTCTGACTTTAGAAAATCCTGCAGGTCTTGGGTCTCATGCTGCTCTGTAAATTAAAATCATGCCTCCCTTCATTTTCATTTGTTCCAAACTAAAACAATTAAGGTCTGTCATTCTGTCTTCATACGACTTCTCTTTCAAGTTTTTAGTCATTTTATGGTCCTCCTCTGTACCCACTCAAGTCTTGAAATCTCTGTTTTTTGTAACGGTGACCAGAACTTCCCACAGTACTCCATGTTTTGCCTTACTAAAGACACAGACAGTGGCAAAATCACTTGACTGTCTTGGCTGGTGATGTTTGTAGCTGTACACTCCATGATCCTATTGCATTTCCTGTTAATTGTATCTCAGTGAGTTGTCTATCTGAAGTTGCTTGATACAGTTACTCTCAGATCTCTCTATTGTTGACTTCCTTAACTTAAAGGATTAGTACACTATAATATTTTGTAAATGTTATTTGTTTCCTTGTCAACAGACAACTCTTTCCATGTAACTGTTGGAGATATATAGGTCTGTGTTTTCTTTTGTTTGTTTTCACTGTTCACACCAGCCCCATAAGTAGCCTGGGGTGTCTCCATTTTATGGTTGTTGAAAACTCATTGTGCCTGAAAGCTGCATTAGTATATGAGAACATGACGTGTCAGCACTCTTTAGACTCCACTGCATGTCTGCCTGCGTAATTAGAATTCAACAAAACAAGTTGCAGAAAGGTGTGAAATACCACATTTACTGTCAATTAGCTTTACAAACTGTCTTAGATTTAATGCAGGGTTTTTTTCCCTTTAAATTGCATTCAATCTTTGTGTTTCTAGAGTTTTTTTCAGGTTAGGTGTACTTTCAGCATAGAGATACATGATGTAAATTGGTGCTGTGGCATCATGTTCTCATATGCTAATGCAGCTGTAAGGGACAATGCGATTTCAACAACCATAAAATTGAGACTCCCAGGCTAGTTGTAGGGGCTACCATGAACAGTGAAAACAAACTAAAGCAAATACATATATCCCCAATAGCTATATGAAAAGAGTTATCTGTTGACAAGCAAACACATAACATTTACAAGATATGAGGGTGTACTACTCCTTTAACCCCATTCATGAAGTAATTTGCCTTCACATTTTTGGCTTCAAAATGTATAACTGTGCACTTGTCATAGAAACAAAGAAACTTAGAATTTGATGGTAGATAAGGGCTGCTTGGCCCACCCGGTCTGCTCATATTTTCCCCCTGCCTATAGTGTCACCGTGGACCTCACTTGATCTCCGGCTCTCTCCTCATGCTTTCCAATAAGATTCCCTTATGTGTATCCCATGCATTCTTGAATCCCATTACTCTTTTTGCCCCACCACCTCTGCTGGAAGACTGTTCCAGGCATCTACCACTCTTTCTGTAAAGAACTAGTTCCTCACCTCTATGTTGAATATACCCCCTTCCAGCTCCATTGCATGTCCCCTTGTTTCCATGCATCTTTTCCTCTGAAAAATACACCCTTCTGTACCTTATTTACCCCTATGAGCTATTTATATGTCTCTGTCATATCCCCCCCCTTCAAGAGTGTACATATTGAGGCCCTTTAGTCTCTTCTCCTACGGCTTCTGATGCAGACAATGCACCATTTCAGTTACCCTCCTCTGGACAGCATCTACGTGTCTATGTCCTTCCTGAGATATGGGGCCCAATTTTCAAAGGGAAAACTATGATGCACAGTGCCTGCACCAAATGGGTATGACTCAAGTGGCACCTTCTGTCATAGTTTGCAGCGATCCTGATTTTCAAATGCTGGCTGCAACTAAATCGGGATGCTGTGCGCCAAACCTACCCTGCACCACCCGTGTTGCAAAAAGCACTCCTGTACGAGGTCACAAGGGGGCTTGCACCATAGCAAGGCTGCACCATCCCCTGTTCTGGGAGTTTGCAAGCCCTGTTGTGGCTGTAGCAAGGGGCTCCATTTAGACCAGCCAGGAGGTGGTCTAAGTGGACTTGCACCAGTGCCACACACTGTGGCAAATGGGGGTGTGTGAATGTGGGGGTCCAGGGGCAGAAGGAGCACAGGGGTGCCCTAGGACTCTGGCTGCTCACAGTTTTGGAAGCTGGGTGTTTAGATTCACTATGTGCATGTATATATGGCATAGCAGACCGTGCTTTGTACTGTGACATTGGAGGACTTATATGTCTATCAGGTGTATGGAACACTATTACATTTTAAAAGCTGATAATATCTGTAATCCATATTGGTAGCCTACAATTACCAAACCTGATGACAACTACACCTAGGAGGTGTCATGGCGACAGCAGGCATGATGGGGAGTAATGTGGCACCTGTTGGGGGATATCAATGTCACCAGGACACCTCCTAGGTATAGTTGTCATCTGGTTTGATAACTGTAGGCAACCAATATGGATTGCAGATATTATCAGCTTTTAAAATGCAATAGAGTTCCATGCACCTGATAGACACACATAAGTCCTCCAATGTTACCATACAAAGCACTGTCTGCCATGCTGTAGATACATGCAAATAGCAAAACTAAACACCCAGCTCCCCAAACTGTGAGCATCCACTGTCCTAGGGCACCCCATGCCCCTTCTGCTCCTGGACCCCCCCTTGCAAGCATTATTTCACCACCCCACCAACCATCCTGGCCCCTCTAGTGCTGTGGCAGTGGGGTGGGTGCCAGATCCCTGTGGCAATTCCCACAGGTGCACCAGCTGTTTGGTGTTAGCCTGCAGGTGTGGCAACTTACATGTTTTCAGTGCAGGGACCCCTGATTTTAAAGACTTGGGCGCAGGGTCCTTGATACACCCAGAGTTTGCCACAGTCCTAGATCACAGCAAACTGCGTTGATCTAAGGGCTATTTGAAAACCAAGCCCCTGGCCTCCAGAGCTGGACACAGTACTCCAGTTGGGGCCTTACCAGCCATCTATACAATAGCAACACCAACTCCCTTTCTCTGCTGGTGATAACCTTTCCTATAAACCCAGCTTCCCACCGACTCTACCACCTACCTTGTCGCACTGTGTGCTCACGTTAAGGTCAACAGGTATGATTACTCCCAGGTCCCTTTCCTGTTTGGTGACTGCCAATAACTCCTTTCCCATTTTGTACTCCACCTCTGGGTTTCTGTGTCCTAAGTGCACGATTTTGCCTTTTTTCACATTTGAAACCTAGCTGTCATACCCTTGACCACTCCTTGAATTTTCTCAGGTCTCTGGACATTTTTTCTCACCCCATTGGAATGTCCACTCTATTGCAGATTTTGGTGTCATCCACAAAAAGGCAGACCTTCCTTTCCAGCTCATTTGCAATGTCACTTTTAAGGACATTAAACTGGTCCCACTACTGAGGCCTGAGGCACCCTGCTGAGCACCTTCATTCTACAGAGTGAACTCCATTTACCACCTCCCTCTGTTGCCTATCCCTTAACCAGTTTCTTATCCAGTTTACCACCTTAGGACCCACCCACAAGCTACCCACTTTCCTCAAGGAACAGTGTCAAAAGCCTTACTGAAATCTAGTAGGCCATGTCTACCACCACACCCTGATCTATTTCCTTGGTCACCCTGTCAAAGAAGTCTATCTGGGCTGGAGCGGTGGTGCTGAGGGTTGAAGCGCTGGACGCCACACCTCATGCCATGCCTGTCACCACCTTTAAGAATGGGAGTGACTGTGGCGACTTTCCATGCAGATGGAAATTGCCCCAGGCAGAGAGATTGATTGACTAGGCATGTGATAGGGGTAGGGACCAGGTCTAAAACCAGCTGAAGGATACAAGGGTCCAGGGTGTTACTGCCCATACTATTACTCCTGAGGGCATTGACTAGGTGAGGTCTGAGTTCTTGGGCAGAGACACGGCGGAGGTGAAAATACGGGCATGCAATGCTTATGGCAGGCGACGGGGGGGGTTTAAAAAATCAGTAGGGAGGATAGGGCTAAGATCCATGAAGGAGGCATTGAGGTAGTTGGCTATAAGGGCTGGGTCTGAGGAGATAGTGCCATTGATGTTGATCTGGGAGGGTGGGGGGAGCATGTGCTTCCATTCAACTGTTTGACATTATCCCAGAAGGTTCTGGGATTCCCCCAGGAGGCAGTAAGTGAGGACTGATAATGATCAGCCTTGGCCTTTCTGATGGTGTGGGGTGCACTTGTTTCTGGCAGCAGCATACATCTGCCTATCACAGGACTGGCCAGTCTCAATGGCACGGTGCCATAGGTTGTCCCTATGTCTGAATTGTTGGATCAAGGCTGGGATTACCCAGGGAGCATTCTGCACTTTGGTGCGGCGGGTCGTCAGTGGGGCAAAGATATCACAGGCTTTATTAAATGTCTGGATAAAGAAGGATAGGGCCGTGTCAATGTCAGGTGCAGACTGTATAGTAGACCAGTCAATTTGGGACAGAAGATCCTAGAGTTTCTTCAACCCACCAGGTTTCAGACGTTGCCGACATATGGATTGAGCTAAGGGTTTGGAGACTGTGGATGACCAGTGAAATAGAATGGGGGAGTGATCGCTGAGTGAGTCAGGGAGGACTTGGACATTGAGGATCCGATTAGGGCGGTTGGCGAGTACCACATCGAGTAAGGTACTAGTGCCTCTCATAGAGTTAGTCCTAGTAGGGTGGGTAACAAGTTGCGTCAAACCTACCACAGCCAAGGAGTCACAGGCAGAGGAGGAAGAAGGGCTGAGCCAATTGATGTTTAAGTCACCCACTAGTATTTGGTCCAAGGAGGGGGGTAGTGAGGAAAGGTACTCCGTAAGTGAGGCAATAGCCTGCGTTTGGTCCCTGAGGGGTATGTATGTGGTAGTCAGATAGAGTGGTCCCTTTAAAGGGTCAGGGGTCAGTTTCAAAGTAAGCACCTGGGTCCTGGAGTCAAGGACAGGTGCAGGTAGGGCAAGGCCAGTGAGAGATTCTTTGATGTAAATAGCACAGCCACCACCCTGTCTCCCAACCCAGTCAGTCCGGAAGAGGGATAAACCGGGGAAGGAGACTGAGGAGTCTGGGGTGGATTTCGTCAGCCAGGTCTCAACCAGTGCGATGACATCTGGGTTAATAGATGTGACCAGGCATTGTAGGGAGTCAAATTTTTTCAAGAGGCTACAGATATTCATAGAGACAACATTTAAACCAGGAGGGCCAGTGGAGGAGCTCTTGAGAACCGGGCCAGGGTTGGGGTGAATGTTCCCAGTTAGGAGTAGTAGAATAACTAACACCCTGGCCAGGTGACGGTGAAAGGTATTTCTACACCCGACAGAAGAACTCCCCAGGGAGGGGAGTTTAGGGGTGCAGGGGGTGGGCACGGTGGTACAGGATGGGAAGGCAAGGATGAGAAGACCCCGTGAGTGTTGAGGAGGGAGCGTGGGGAAGCTGGAGGGTGGGCAGGGAGGGCCGAGACACCCAGAGGTCCCAAGGAGCGTGACAGCAGGCTTGAGAGCATGGAGGGAGGTGCCAGGGCACAGAGGGGAGTAACATACAGGCATGTGGGCCATTGCACTGAGACGGACGGGTAAGATAGTGACTGCAGGCTTAAGCAGAGCAAGAGACAGGACCAGTGGAGTGCGGTGAGCATAGTCCTAGAGAGCTAGTCCTGGAGAGCTAAGGAGTAAATGATGAGTGGGGGAAAGAAGTGGAGGAGTAGGGGCTACTTTGGTGCAGCGGTAGTGATACTGCCTCCGGGACAGAGGGTATCCGGTTCAATACTAACCCAGGGTATTGGGAGAGAACCTGAAAGGGATCCAAAGAATTAAAGGATAGTGTGCCAGACAGTCAGAGGTTGGACTGAAAAAGGGTGCTCAATGGTGACTCCTAGTGGATAGTGGTAGTGGGAGGAGTTGGAGCAAGGCCCAAAGGGCAGTGGGCTATCAAAGCAGGAGGTTATAGAGAGAAAGTACTGGGTCCCTTTAGTGGCCAGCAGGTATAACCTGCAAATGGGAAAGTGGGGAGATAGGTTCTAGGCAACAGGAAGTGATGTCATGAGGCGGATCTATAAATTGACCACCACCCCTGGGTGGGTGGGTGGTTGAGGCGGGCGGGGCAGACCACGCACAGTGTCATCGGGCTAGCACTCCCCAGCAGGAGTCCAAATGGTAAGGGAGAGGTTCTCTTTACCTCAGAGGTAATCAGCTGTAACGGTGTCCTTCCAGCTCCTCGGAGGGAGCGCTTGCAGTCCCGAGTCTGCCGCGGTCAGCAGTGTGTCGGGGGTTCAGCCTAAGTAGTGAAGGAAACAAAAGACCTCAAATTACTATGCAGTGGGAGATGTTGCGACTTAGACAAAGAGATCCTGTACTGCACATGCATGGCTATCCTAAAATGGTGTCACAGTAAATCCCAACTATCGCAATACTTCTGGGCTAACTAGTACATCTGCACTTTCACAGGTAACTGTTTGAGGTAAGCATTCTGGCCGAATGGCGTTTAAAGTCAGTGAGGCAACTTGTGGGCACCATGCAGTTCCCCTGCAGAGTTCTGAGCAGTACAGAGCAGAATATAAACCAGCTAAAGTTAACAAACAAGCTCCACAGCAGTATACAAGTGTAAAAAGTCCATAGGTTACCAAACAGGTAGCACCCCCCAGCAGGACTCCAAACAGTGAGGGAGAGGTTCTCTTTACCTCAGAGGTAATCAGCTGTAATGGCATCCTTTCAGCTCCTCGGAGGGAGTGCTTGCAGTCCCGAGTCTGCTGCGGTCGGCAGTGTGCCTGGGGGGTTTCAGCCTCAGAGGTAATCAGCTGTAACGGTGTCCTTCCAGCTCCTCGGAGGGCGCTTGCAGTCCCGAGTCTGCCATGGTCGGCAGTGTGCCTGGGGAGGGGGGTTCAGCCTCAGAGGTAATCAGCTGTACGGCATCCTTCCAGCTCCTCGGAGGGCGCTTGCAGTCCCGAGTCTGCGCGGTCGGCAGTGTGCCTGGGGGGTTCAGCCTCAGAGGTAATCAGCTGTAATGGCGTCCTTCCAGCTCCACAGAGGGAGCGCTTGCAGTCCCGAGTCTGCTGCGGTCGGCAGTGGGGTGGGGGTGGGGGGCTGGTCACATGGAGTTTGTCATGTGGTTCTGTTTCATTTGCATAGTGACCTTTGTGACCTGGAATGGTTATACTGGGACCCTCTGATCTGGAATGGTTTTGCTAGCTGTAGCAGAAAGTTTTCTATGGGATGAGGCAGTCCCATGAGACCAACTGTCAACTAAGAAGGAGACAAAATTGTGCAGACCCCATTTTATATTTTGTTTTGCCAAACATGAGATTTATAAGGTTGCACTACTGTACATGCATTGGTGTTAGGAATGTTCATACCAAAATGAAAATAACTGTTTTATGGTCTTGATGCCCCAGCTCTATGAAAAATAATGAACATTCTTTGCAACAATTAACACAAATCCAAATCAAAACTGTGGCCTTGTTAATTTGGATCTGATCATCTGCCTCAGAAACAGGAAACAGAATCTTACTATGAACTCTATTCTTACGGTCTATCTGGTCTGCAAACACCTCTCCATAGATCATCCAGTAGGGCATGTAAAAGATGTTACGGGCCAGTCTCCAGGAGGGTTCCTCATCGGGGTGTAGGATTGCCTGTCGAGCCACTCCAAAACTCATCAGCACCACAAGCATAATGATCACAAAGTACAACATGTCAATCATCTGCAGAGGAAGATAAACATTGATGTAATAGTTGCATAAAGCTGGCGGACTTATAAATGATAGTGATACAGAAAGCCAAGAAAGAACACAGTCCTATGGTGTGGAGCAAGACAGAGCTTTCTTCTGTCAGAAGTTCTCACTGGTTAATGGTAGTGCTTGATGGCAACTAAGGAAGGTAAAAGGTTTGGCACAGCACTGTTGTGGCTGCTGCTTCTGCTACAAGCACAACAGAATGTACCTGAGACACATCATGTGCCACATGTAATATAGAAGTGCGCCTGCATTTGTTATGCATGAATGGAGCAGACCACTCTGTGGTCCAGTTAGGAAGTGCTGATGACATCACACTGTCTTGCTGGATCTCTTAATGAGCATTGCTGAACAGTATAGATGGTTCTGCAGCTGTCTATGGTAGCAGTAAGGCTATTATTAAACTAAACAAGTTTTAACATTTTTTAAGTTAACATTTGAATTGTCCTATTACACATGAGGGTTTCCAACCATTATCCTGACCCTTTTACAATGTGCAGTACAAAAGCAGAAATCTACTGCAGTTATCCAGTCCATTTTTAACTTTTTCCAGGCAAACTTCAATATTGAGTCAACAGATTCTATTCTTTAATTTAGTGTTGCACCATAGTATAAGGGACACAATAAAACAAAATCGCAGCAGACACAGGGAAAGACACTGGCCTGGATTTTCAGATGTCTTGACGCAGCACTTGTAACAATTGTACTGCTGTAGCTGCGTCTATGTAAATAGGCCAGAATATTTGCTGGCTATTTTTCTTTTTTTGTATTATTTTTGGGGCACAGCGACAGGGAGCTCCAGTCCCTCCCTCAGAGGGACTTGTTCGCTGACCCAGTAGTCGGGTCATCATGGACCCTGTCAGCTCCTGAATTTGTGCTGCTTTTTCCCCTGGGCCCACAACCATGGAATGGGTGGATCAGCTGTCCCCGTCTCTGCGGAGGCAGCCTAATGCCCAGGACATGGACCCTTCCCATTTCTTGGCAGTATGCCTATGCTGACAGCCAGCCATCACTGGGTGCCAGTCTACAGCATGCCACACGATCCTCCCTCTCCTGAGGAAGGACAGCTGTCTATGAACATTGAGTTCTTCCTTGCCCCACCAACCCCCGAGCAACCGAGTCCGTTCCCAAACTCGGGTTGCTGGTGTGGCGCGAGGTAGGCTATTTTAAATATTGTGATACATTTACAACTTTTTGCTCAGTTTTTGTCTGAAATATTATGCTTGCCTCAAATGTTTGATGGATGTGTAATTTATGGTGTGCAGATCATGCCACTTGCAATAGGAACTGAGACCACATCTTCTACGATCAATTACCACAAGTGCGGCAAAACTGTGTTGTAAACTGGCTGAATCTGTAACTGCTCATTGCCCAGTTGAGAGGATTCTGAAATTTTACAAAAAATCTCTGACCTTACGAAAGTTGAACTCAGATGTACTGTACGTAATCCTTTATTTGTTATTTTAATCACTGTCATTTATCTATCTATCTATCTATCTATCTATTCATTTATTTGTTTATTTAAGTATTTGAAAATTGATTACTGGGAAAGGCATGCTGAGCCGAGTCTTGTTTCCAGGTTTGCATGGCTGTAGCCCTTCGTCTCCTGTGACATGGCTAAAAATAAGCATTTTATGTCAAGCACAATTACCTGCTTAACAAAAATGAAATAAATAAATCTGCGTATTCAAAGAATGCTGTGCAGATCTTGCAAAATGTTTATTTCTATTCATGTACACTCATTTTTGTACAAAACTGAATGGTGAGAACCAGCTCACCCAATACAAACCTTGATTAGTTTGCAACCTAACAGATCTTCTTCAAAGATCTGTTACAACTGAAACCAGTCAAAGTTTGCAGTAGGTGGGCTGGTTTCTGCTGTATCTTTTTGTGTGGTTTGTACAAAAATGGGCGTTGTATTTAAATAAAATTATTATATGAGTTGCATAGGTCTTCTTCACTCCATGGCTTTCTTTGGTAATGTAGCCCCCCTTCCCCTTGGGGGGGCTTACCTTAAATGCTTCTTATCCCCTGTTTTCTCCCGCTTGCCTCCTGGCATCCTGCTCTTTCCTCTGCCATAGCCCGAGTATTTGTGGTGCCTCCTGGATCTTCCATGGGTCTCCCAAAGCAGCTTTGTAATTGTTTTAGCCCAGTATGGGCTTAAATTGCAAGCCTTGATCTGCCACCGCTTTCTGCCACTTCCTGAGCTGGTGGGCGATAGCGCATGCGTGAAGAGCGTAATTGATGTACCGACCGCTCAATTTGCGGTCATCTGGGGAGGGTATCAGTGGTCTCAGTGCCCCCCATCTATTAAATGGGGACTGGAGAGCCAGCCCTGTGGTGCTGAGGACCGAGGCACTGGACGCCTTACCTTGCACCATGCCGGCAACCCATGTTCGGGAATCAGCGTGGGTTGCCAGGGGTTGGCCGGGGAGGAGAAGGATTGAGCATCCGAGGGATGACTCCCCTTTCCGGGGGGGGGGGCTGCCAGTGTTCAGCATAGACTGGCCCATGGCAGCAGCTGGAGGACAGTGCACTGAAACTGATAGAAGGGGTGCGGAGAGGGGGCAGATGCCTGGAGTAGCTCATGCGGATGCGTGCGTGCTCCCTCTGCCAGCGTCCTGCATGTCCCCTCTCAGCAAAAGGGGAGAAAAGCAGGAAAAAGGCTCTGGTTGCACGGCTTGGTGGCCGTTTGTCTGATCGCGCATCTCCAGTGGGCATTGCCGCACATACTGGATCCAGCTCTGGCAGGGAATGGGCTCCCCACCACCCCACATGGGGGGCAAGCCATGGGGGTAAATCAGTGATGGCCCGTAATGGAGGTGCAGGGGATGGATGGCAGCTGGAAGGACAAAGGTTGCCGGGTAGATTTGGTCAACCAGGGGCCAAGGAGAGAAACATCACCAACTAAAAAAAAAAAAAAAAATAGGCCCTGGAGACCTAAATGAGGCCATCAAGAAACCCTGGGGAAAACAAATTAAAAAGTCTGAGTGAGGGCATTTTCATGGCTCATAAATAATGCATAGCCCCTCCATTAATATTCATAAGGTGCTGCCTGTCACCTGAGGGTACAATGTTATGGCAGCAATGACTGGGGAAATGTTAAGTGTATATGTACAAATATGGGCTCATTTAAAAGGGCATAGTTGGGGCTACCTTGTGATGGGGGAATTATAAAATAAAAGTAAATAAACTAGCTGCTGCAGAACTTAAAATCTGTGGGACTGTATAAACTGCTTAAACATTGTTTCTGCAGCCACCATCTTGTCAGTTTATTAGCCAATCAGAAGCCTGGATTTAACCAGAGACTCTTGGGAATGTGCTGGAGACTTGTGGAAGGAAAACAGGGATAAATCTCTGGCACCTAAAAAGCAGCCAGTGAAAGGACTGAGACTATTTCAGACAGCTTGAGCAGCCAATTGGATTCCTTGAATTTTGCCTTTATTTAAGAGGAACTGTTCAAAATTCAGTGAGTTGCTGGGAGATCTGTGGGGACTCCTGCTTGAACCTCCATGGAGCAAGGAGCTTGCAGGCTCTGTGGGGATCCAGCCCAAGAGATGCCTAGTTTTCCTCTGACATGCATCCTGTGGTCCCAAAGGGGGGGATCAATCACCAAGAACTGCTTTACTGCAGATTGAGAGGTTTGCTCAGCAAAGTGGCTGACATTGCGAACCAGCTAGGAGCTGAAAGAGGAATTGGAGAGTTTGATGGTTCTTCAAATAAATGTGCTGAATGCTTATTGTGGGTCAAGGCATACCATCTAGGGACTCCTAATTGCCAGAGAGGAGCCCATCTTTACCAGTGACCAAACTGTCTACCAGCTGGAGGGGTAACCAGCAGATAAACTGGACTTTGTCAGAGACACTCTGTTGAACTTGGGCTCATGTCCATCCTGGCCCATGCTGTCTGTTCCTGTGCCAGCTACAGTTTTCTCGTGAGAGACCAGCTTTGGGGATCCAGCCCCTTCGCAGAAAATCATTGCAGGTTGCAGCCACCTACAAGGAAAGGCCGTGAAGTGGAGGTGAGTCATCCCCATGTGCAGCAACTTCCAGCATCAGGTCTTCATTTCGCCAGGCCATCCTCAATCTTCTGGTAGAGTGAGTAAATTCAGGATAGCTCCATGCAATGAGCATCTCAATTATCTTTTGGTACCATCTAATTACTTTCAGCTTAATTTCCAGGGTTTCAATAGAATAGGCCAGCCGGCCACAAATACAACAAAAGCAAAGGTCTTCATTTACTTATGTTTAATGATTTTCTTTCCTTCAAGGGCCTCAACAACAGCTGCAACACTGGCAACCCCGGGCAACATTGCAGGCCTGCCTACTTTACAATCTGGGTACTCAGTGCTGCTAAACTGTTTAAAATAGTGACCTATTTGAACTGCTCACAAAGAAATCTGGATAAATCCAGTACAATAATTATTTATTGAAATTTGAACCCCCTCCTTGTTCATATCCCCCTTAATAAACCAGATTTACTCTTTTACTGTTAAGCTGGCTTGTGAGCATATCATTACTGGGTCTAAAGTTGCTGTAACCTGCGTAGAGAACTGGAAGTGTATGCTTGCCTCTAATACATTTTTTTACAAGGGGTTCCAGGGTGTTTGCCAGAAGACCCACCCTGGTGGTAAGTGCTAGGTGTGTGAGCATATTATTAATGCGTGTTAAAAACTGCCCATTGAATGATGCAACAAGTCATTGTCAGTCTAAAGGTGTAAGGCCACTAGGTGGGATTGTGGGTGGTTATAGTTTCCCAGAGGGCTGTACTGGTCTAGAAAGAAACTCACATAAATATTCCTCAGGGAGGAGGCACCAAAATACTGTGTACACTGAGGGTAGGGATGCCCCATTACTTTCTGATTCCGAAAACCCAGGCCCCTTAACCTGTACTTAGGCAAGTAGGCAGGGGTAGTAGCCCTTGGTATAATGGCACCAGGGTTACAGTAAGTTCTGAGATGTTTCTGACATTTAAAAATCTACAAACTGGTATAACCACCCAGTCCCCTGGGGTTACTAGAATCCTATCAGTATTAGTGTTAGGAAGGTAGCTGGCAGCTGGTAGGGAGCTCATTAGGGGCTTCTTGCATAATGACTTCACTGTTTACTCAGCTAGCCTGAGGGAAGAATAATTAGGTCATTCGGAGCTCTTGCAGCAGCATAAGCCACACTCAGTGGACAGCTGCTCTGGGCAGCTTAGAATGTTCAGTTCTGTGCAGAGTGTTGTTCAGTGAGGAGGTGAGATTGGCAGAAGGATTGCCATTGGGCTCTTAGGTGAGGGCCCAGGATTTCTCACCCTAATGGAGTGTCATTTCTAGCTTCCAGTGAAGTGGTGGAGACCAGTTCTACAGCAGGATTTCCTGATTTCTACTCCCAGTGAAGTGGAAGGAACTGCTTGTTCTCAGTGGACTCACGGGGCAATTGCCTGAAGGTCCTGTGTGTGTTTCAGCTGCCTTGGAAAGGAACTGTGAGAGACTGTTGGATCGGCTACCCAGGAGAGGGCCTTTTTCTTTTGTTGTTCCACGCCCAGTGGGTGGGACAACCATTTGTGAGTACTGTTCTAGAAGACCAGATCTCCAATTTAGGGGAATTGTTAGTCTGGGGGGTGTGTGCCGATAGATAAGTCTGGATCGCACCTGTCAGTGCTTCTAGTTCACCTAAGTGAGTGAAATTTCTGTTAAACTATTCACCCAAGTGAGTGCAGTTTAGTTTTTTGGTTACCCCAGTAACTGATGAAGTTAAAGTGTGGGACCTCTAGCATTTCAGTGGAGAATGGGGGTTTCAATGGTGTAACCCTGAAAAATGGCAGAGACTGTCGGTTGGGGACAAGGGTGGGAGGAACACCATCTAAGCGCTTACAAGGCAGTGCTTCCTGGTTCGTAAAGGGCACCAGTTATACATGAGCAAGGGCCAAGCTGCAGGTTAAGGTGTGTGACTGAGTTTCACTTATGTGCACCTATGTTCGAAGAAGAGTTCTGAGTGTGTGGCTTAGATTCGTTAAATGACACTCATGGGAGGAAAATGTTCATGTGCATGGCCAGGTGTCCAGTAGATGCACCATTTGGGAAATTGGAAAGAAGATTGTTCTGTTGTGTGTTCATGAACTGTACTGCATGCAAGGAGAGTTCGGGAAATGTACCTGCCCAGGCTAGACTGACCCTAGGGGATCCACTTCTGCTTTAATTTTTCCATCTGTTGAATAAAGCCATACTGCACAATCCCAGTTACTGTTCTGTACATTCTGATTATTGCTTCTGGTTGTGTGGAATTACTGGGGCCCCCTCAGCAGGTTAGATCTATCATATGCCTAGCTGCCTCCACCCAGGACCTGGGTTGTGTTGGTTACACAAGGTTCATGTTGTTTTGTTTCTGTACCCACCCCCTCTCTTCCTCTAGAAAATGAGCCAGGTATACATCCTAATGCATGCCAAGGGTGGTACCAAACCTTTTGTAAAGTAAAATGGTATGCCAGTATGTGGGTACCAGTGTTTCCAGATTTTAATGCGGGTGTGTGCTCACTAGTTAAAAAATGGCCTGGGGGTTACAGTGGGGACAGAGCACTTACAGGCAGCATCTTGTTGCTGTGAGCTTTTCCTATGTCTGCTAACTTTTACAGAGATGTTAGCCAATCAGAATGCTCTGTTTCTAACCACTGTTATATAAGAATAGTAACATACATTTAATAACTGGGGATCGTTTTTTTCCCTAAGGGGAACTGGGTAATAATTCACCGTTATTACCCATGGGTTATAACAGCAAACATGCACCGGGTTTCCCTTGTGCACATGCCCCAGCAGCAGCTCTTCCTTCCCTCAGCAGCAGCCGCCAGTCTTTCACACTGGATACTGCCACTCAGCGGTAAGTTAATTTAAAAAAAAAGAAGTAAAGGGGCACTTCACTCTGTAAAACTAACAATGTTAACAAAATAAATAAAAAAATAAGGAAAAGGTTTCTCATCAGCAGTCGCTTTCCAACCGTATGAATGTGCCGAAACCCAACCGAACCGCACAGAGATGATGTCTTTTTATTTTATATGCTGTGGTGAAAAAAATGATCCCCAGCAATTATATAAAATAAAACATGGAGTGGTGTGTTTAACTCTAGATTTTACACACATCTCTCAGTGTTGGATGCTTAAATAAACCACCCGAGCTACGTTCTCAGGGTTTATGTAATATCGAACACCTCGAGGTGTGTGTAAAATCTCATCACTCTATGCATTATTCTTTATGTAATGATAGTTTTACTACTAGCATTGAGTTCATGTCCACTCTTAGCCTGTCTTCCACTAAACAGTCTTTAAGCTTGACTCCTCCAACCCCCAATTATGTGTACTTTGGCTCTGCCCCACTGCTCTCAGCTCTGCGCACTGGAAACAGGTACCAAAACCACTTGCTGGGCAATTTGGGCAGGTGAATATGTCTAAAGCCAGAGAGGTGGCAACTGTAGATGTCATCCATGTTGATGGGATTCCAGGGTAAACAGAGTTGGATGCCCGAATAGTGGACCAAATGGCACTAGCTTGGTCAATGGAATCACAGGAGTTAGGACAACAGGAGGTGGCTTCACATGCGGTGGACCAGTCAGGGAATACAAACCAAAATGCTTCCCCAAGGCTTGGGTTGCAAAACCAGTGGTGGAATCATCAGAGGCAGGTCAACGGAGTCATCACCAACTGATTTTACTGACTTAGTCAACACAGGACCATCAGCTTCCTTGTCATATGCTCTGTGTGCAGAATAGTGAGATCCATGGGCAGTTCGGCCTCGATAGAAGGTGATCAACCCAGTGGATCCTTTTTTGGATGAGATAAGTGTGAATGGTCCTTCCACAAGCAGAACTTCCATTACCAGGGTTCTTTTTTGCTTTGGCACTTTGGAAGAATCTCTTTGAGTGACTGCATAGATGACTGAAAGTCACATAAACCCTTTGTGCCTTCTTGAGAATTGGATGGATCTTGGATCCAGTCCTCCTCACCCATCAGCAGGTGGTAAAATGAAACATGCTCAGTGAAGGCCTGTGCCATGTTGTCATCCTTCCAGCTGCTAACAGCATGGACAAGCCCACAGCTGCAGGCATTTGCACATGGCTCCCTGCCTCCCTGTAAGGACCCTACACCTTGTGATCCTTGGTTGCCTGCAAATGTATGACTTTGCATCACTAGCAACTGTCCAGGTCGGGGCGATCCCAAGACAGTGGACACAGACTCGAGCATCATGGCTGTTGATAATGGACATGGTGAAACTGCAATTTATGTATCTTTCAAAACCTGTCTTCCTTCTTTAGTGCATAGATATTAATGGAACAGTGAGCTGGAGTCAAGGTGTACACAATGGGTTGAGAGGAAATTTTAAATAAATAAAAATTACATTGAAAATTCCTGAAAACTTTGCAGAAAACCTAATTCCCAAGAAGGAATTGTGGAGGAGGAAACAAACCAACACTAGAGAGAAAGAAATAAGTGCCTTAGTTAGGATTTGAACCCAGGCTGCTCAGAATTCCATTCTGCTGTGCTACCAGCTGCACCACCAAAGAAACTAGAAACCTGGAACTCCCAGAAGTACCTTACCCCTTTTATTTAAATTCACAACCTAGTGCTGCACAAACTTATTACACTTTTATTCACAAGAATGCAGTGTGCATATACTGTTTATAAGTGAAACACTAATGGACAGAACTGATAAATAAGTGCTTTAGCTGGGATGTCTATCTGCCTGCCTACTTATCTATCTCTCTAGCTCTATCTATCTATCTATCTATCTATCTATCTATCTATCTATCTATCTATCTATCTATCTATCTGTCTCTGTCTCTCTCCATCTCTCTCTCTCTCTCTCTCTCTCTCTCTCTCTCTATCTATCTATCTGTATGTCTCTCCGCACACTTCATCCTTGAGAATAAAAAAGCTGTGAAGGAGGAGAACTGTTCCTTCCAGTTGAAGAAACTTGCTGAAAGCGGTGGAGACAGAGCAAGAGGGCAGGCCACATGACTGCATAGCAAGAGGTATCGAGCTGCCAACGTACTGTATGAATCAGAGGTTGGCTTGGAAGCAGGGCATCTCTAAAGATGGTGATGGCAGTGGCACTAACTAGCAAAGAACAACATGCCATCTTCTCAGCAGTGACATTTTTTTCCCATCCTTAGCCCTAATTGATTCCAGACTGCGTAACAGTGTCAAGAAGTCTGAGAGGAGCTGTCAGACCTGTCAAAAACTTTAGATATACCCATGATGTCCCCTGCCAATGCCCCGTGGCCACAGCACACCCAACCCCAAAGCACGTCCTAGAGGATCAGATGGCAAGGATGCACAATGGAGGCAGTCAGGGAACACACTGGAAGGAAATGTCGCTAAGCTGCACATTTGGGATGTGATCTGCTCAAACACTCGCCACTGGTAAATCAAAGCTTGAAGTCATTGATTGTACACAAAAGCAGGTTTGTGCTTCACACCCTGGCAGATCATCTTTATCCCACCAACTCTTCAACTATCAAGTCGCATGAGAGAGCTGTACTCCTGAATGCCATCTGTCTTCAGTGAACTGTCCTGGGTCAGGGTAAGACTGAACACTTCACCTTTGTCCCTGCCAGGGACTCTTAAATTAAGTAGCATCTGTAGGCTCATTACTTGCCAGTCAGGCTAGAACTGCTGGTTAACCATTGGGTTCACTAAAAAAATACCACCAACAGCTTAATCTGGTTCAATTTCAGTTGCTTACCATCTGTATCCCCCCTCCCCCCGGTCACCCCTGAAAAAGGGACTTCTAGGCGTAGTGGGCTTATCGGGTCAACAAAATTCAATAAATAAAGAAATAAAGCATGTGTATTTAGGGGGAGCAACAATGTACTCAGCAATGCATTATTTCAGTATGGTTATCACGCATTGCCTCATGATGGGATTGGGGAGGAGCAGTACCCTCACAGGAAAATAATAGGCTTTGCATGGTCAGAATGTTTGTCCAGGGGTGAAGGGATGCCCTTGTATGAACCTTAAGTGGACTGATACATTTGGTCACAGCCTTTGCCGGTACCAGCTAGCTGGCCCGAGATCAGGTCATCAGCAGGCATCTGCTGTGCCATTTCCCTTACTCATTGCATTTTATCACAATTGTTTTCTTCAGGTTTTTTTCTGTGTGTTCTACATTTGCTTATTGTTAGCTGTTTTACCAAGTTGTGTACTGTTGTTCTAGTTCATGTTTTACACTCTACATCTAATGGTGTGATGCACCAGCAGCAGTCTACTATCACATTTCGGAATGTGAAGTCTAGCTATTTTAAAGCGATGTGTAGCCCAGTCACTGAGGGGTACTGCAAGCATACAGACCCTGGGGTCTCTCAGCCTGTAATACGGCAACCCACTGACAAACATGATGACCAATAATTCAAAGCTGTTTGTCACATGGAACATTTAGAGGATGCAAACAAAGCCAAAAAAAGGCATCAGATACTCAGGCACCTTAAAACGGTGGGTGCCCAGATTGTGTATTTTACAAGAAATGCCCAGGACTGCATCACATGCTAATTTGTGGAGAAGAAAGTGGGTGGAGCAAGTTTTTGTAGCTTATGATAGCAATAAGAGAGTTGGGACAGCCGTCCTCATTCACAGGAATGTTTCATTCCAGCTGGCAAAACAAACTGCCAACCCATAGGGTCACTTTATTATTATTAAGGGTACCCTAGCCGGAGCTGAAATGATGCTATTTTCTGTGTATGGGCCCAACTGTGAGAACCCGCAGATCTTCTCCACAGTCCTCTCCAAGTTGGTGACCTCCCCTAGCCTACAGATAATATTGGCTGGAGACTGGAATGTGATAATTATTTGGACAGATCAGAAGCTAGGTGTACTGGGTTCTCATCCAGACAAAGAGCCTGCAAACAGCTATAGGACTCACTGGGCCTAACTGATCTTTGGTGCATCCTCCACCCTGGCACCAGGGAATACATATTCTGGTCACCAGTCTACAACACTGACTCTAGACTAGATTATAACCTAGCAAGCCCAGACATCCTAAGGGCTACCATTCAGTGTGGAATTCTAACAAAGGTTGTTCCAGACCACTCCTCTGCCAAGCTAACACTCACTTCACTAGGCCAAACTGACAGAGGCAAAGTTTAGAGAGTTAACTTATTTAAGGATAGTAAATGTTTAGATAAGCTCACAAGATATACTGAACAGTTCTTTCAGACTAATAGTAGCACTGTGTATAGTAAGGCCCACCTCTGGGGAGCCTTCAGATGTGTCAGGGAGCTCATCAGAACAGCTGCAACTAGGAAAAGGAAAAAGGGGGAAAAAAAGCCCAACTACTTGCAGAGATCAACACTAGGGAAAGGGCATTTCAGACTCATCAAGCCAAGAAGACTGGCTAAAACTAAACTCAATCAGGGCCAAATATGAGGAAGGACTTAGCAAATGGGCTGAATTTGTAATATTTAGGGCTAAATCCAAGTATGTCACCCTGGGTGAAAAGAGGGAAGGCTATTGACCCTTCAGCTTAAACAGCACGAAATGGCCAGAATGGTAAAATCAGTTTGTCTGACACACCAAGGCCCACTAGTTACCAAACCTAGAGAGATAATGTCAGCATTTGGTGACTTCTGTAGAGCTCTGTATGCAAGTGAACCTCCCCCCCCAAGGCAGAAGCTTTGATAAGTGACTTCCTCGCCAGAACTCATTTTCCCATAGTAGCTGCAGAGCAACTTGAAGGCCTAGGGGTCCTTAAAGCCAACACTGAGGCACAATGAGCCATCAAGAGCCTTACAGCTGACAAAGCACTAGATCCAGATGGTTTCTCCTCAAATTTATATAAGGCCCTAGCTCAGGTGGTTTCAGGACCCCTGGCCACCCTATACAATGCTGGGAAAGAGGGAAAGAACTGGAGTTGCACTTACACGAGGCAATTATCACCCACATTTCCTGACCCAAAAAGGATCTGGAAGCCCTAGCAAGTTATAGGCCAATATTTTTATTGAACACAAACATTAAAATCTTGGTAAAGGTCCACAAAGGTAAATTTAGTAAGTAGCTGTTTAATAGTACCTGAGTAGGTGGGATTTATGCAGGTAAAATTAAAGGTAAGGTAAAATGTATTTTTTAAGTGCCTTTCAGATTATCAAGGCACTTTACAATAAAATACAATATAAAACAAATAATATAAATACAAATCATACAGAAAAAGCTTGATAAAACAAATAAGTCTTAAAATCAGATTTAAAATTCGTGACGGGCAGATTATCCACAGACCACCTAAGGAAACTGTGTCATATTATCTCCATGTCCAAAGACTCAAAGCAATGAAAGGTGCTGATGTCTCTGGATGTAGAGAAAGCTTTTGACAGGGTCTCTTGACCCTCCGTATACCTCACCTTAGAAGAATTTGTCTATCCCATCTCCTTCATTGATTGGGCTAAACTGCTATATTCTCACTCCACAGCCATAACGTCCTGAAATGGTGTGCACTCCCAACCCTTTTCTCTACCAAAAGGAATCACACAGGGGTGCCCCTTTCTCTGTACCTCTTTAATTTATATCTAGAACCCCTTACCAGATGGCTTCTGGATGGTGGTCGTATTAAGGGCACACATGTTGGAGAACATTGTTACAAAATCTCCACCTATG
Organism: Neoceratodus forsteri; assembly: GCA_016271365.2. Taxonomy (NCBI): domain Eukaryota; kingdom Metazoa; phylum Chordata; order Ceratodontiformes; family Ceratodontidae; genus Neoceratodus; species Neoceratodus forsteri. The sequence goes on from CM028129.1 coordinate 1,424,244,874, forward strand.
CAGATGATATCCTACTGCACCTGGATAAACCCAATCAATCCCAGCTGCACAACAACTCCTGCAAGAATTCAGACAATTATCAGGGTATACTTATACAAAGGCCTATGCTCTAAGTAGCGCTCCCCTGTCCACAATAGCTTGATGAAGGCACGTGACAGGGCCTGGAGCGGATATAAATGTAAACCCCCCTTATGTGATGGGTGTACTTGTCATACACCTTTGAGAACTATGTTGGGCTTTATTAATTAGACATTCTGGCCTCCACCCACTGGCAGGGACTTAGCAGGTTGGTGGTCACCAAAGATGCATAGGGCCATAAATTGGGAGATTGGTGCCATTTGAGGAGAAGGCCCACGGTGGGAGTAAAGTGGCAGTGAGAGTGCTGGAGCAGGGGTGGTTGCCTGCTTCCTGCATGAAGGGATTTGGTTCTGGATGGTTGGGCATGTGGAAGGTGGCGGTCTGAGGTGGAGGCGGCCATGGTCAGTGTTTCGAGACGACTCAGTGGGTGACGCCAGTGAGACCTGCCATCCCTCCGGTAAGGCCTATCTTGATCCCTGCCCGGAGTGAAATGATCAGCAATATGAAGGAGGGTGGCCTTGAACCTGTGGCTACTCTAAGTCAGAATGAGGTTGGAGGGAAAGATCTGAGCAGGATGGAGCCTAGGAAGGTTCAGAGGTTGCTCGACTTGGAGCATAACCGCCAACCCGCTTGTGGCAGTTTCAAGGGGACAGATGAGACAAGTCTGTGGCTAGTGAGAGAAGGAGGGAGTATCCATAGTAGAAGGGTGAACCTGGTTGTGGCCATAGGTGGGGACGTCTGCCCCGTGAAGTTAAGGGGGGAGTCGCCTGCCTGACTATTAACCAGGAAGGAAGTTCTAAAGCAACTGCTTAAGATAAAATCAGACAAAAATGCTTGGGATAGACACAAGGGAATGCTAATGGTAGGGAAAAAAGGGTAGACAGGGGATGTGGGGGAATTAGAGTAAATGGGCAGACTAGATGGGACTGGCAGTCCTCATCATCAACATAATCTATGTATCTATGTAAATCTGTGGGTCACGATGGGTTGGAACCTTAGCCTCTTCAGCTTGCAGCACCATTACTTGCTACTCCTTTGTCCAGGCTATATAATATGTGCCTACTCTGTGGAGAAGTCCCCCAGAAATGGAAAACTGCCCTTATTGTCTCTGTCCACAAAGGTTTTTTTTAGTTTATTAGTCTTGGAATTAATACCTTTGAGCCAGGGCTCTTTTACAAAGGTTCCACGTCACAAAGAACATTTAACAAAGCACGATACACATTACAGGTAAAACCAGACAGGAAAGTTACATCATAAATTTGCTATTAACAGTTTAAGGCAGTAACGTTTTTAAGTTTCATAGAAAAACAAGCTTATAAACAGGTTCAAGCGAGTAGACAATTTTGAGGTTAAGGAAACTTCCAGGAGAGGGTGATCATTAGGCGCCAAAAGGAGGCTAGAGAGGAGGAAAGGTGGTGAGCGGGAGAGTAAGTGAGAGGACAGGAAAAGGGGAGTGAGTTTGGGTGGGAGACAGGAGTAGTAGAGTACCAGAGGGTTCATTAGTCAGGAGGAAGAGGCCTCAGATGTGAGGATGGACATGAGGAGTAGTAGTCTTTATCTAGCGCAATCACAGTTGCTAGTGGTGGTGAGGTGGGCATAGAGCATGGATTTGAAAGCTTCAAGCGAGGTTGAGGATAGAGTAGGTGGACTAAGCGCATTGAACCATGTCGGGGCCCTGTATGCAAAAGATCTTTGTCCCTGTGCAGTCCGCATCTCGGAACCAGGAAAGGTGGCGTTCAGATCTGGTGGAGGGTCGTGAGCCAGGATTCAGTCGGAGTAGTTTTGAATACATAATGAGTCAGTCCCAAGATAGATTTTTTTGCCATTGTGCAGGTGAGATAAATAAGATGATTTGATAGGTTCAACCAGCCTGATTCATAGTACAGATCACACGTGTGAGTCAGTCTTTGAGCCCCGTGAGGAGCCGGCAGGCCTTATTTAGAGTGACTAAGATCGCCTTTAGAGCAGTGGAGGTAGCTGAGCCATAAATAATAAGGCCATAGTCAATGATTGAGATTATGGAACTCTGTATAGCTATTCTCAATGCCGCTTGCTTTAGAAATTGACGGTTACGGAATAGTATTCCAAGCGCTGGTTCACTGTTTCGCAGTGTTGTCAATGTGGGTTGTAAAGGTGAGCCCTTGGTCAAAAGTGATGCCAAGGTATTTGAAAGTATTTACTTGGTCCAGTGTAATTCCTGCAGAGGTTTGTATGGTGAGTGGAGTATGCCTATTTTTGTTTTGGTGATTGGAGAAGAGCATGGCTTTTGTTTTATTGTGGTTTAGCACAAGTTTACTATCCAGGAACCACCTTTCAACACTAGAGAAAGCAAGTTGCAGGCTTTTCAGTAGGAGTTTGGATCCTGTGGGAAGAGAGAATTACAGCCTCATCAGCGTAAGATTATTTTTCCTGGCAGATATCTAGGAGGGAGTTAAGGAACAGGCTAAAGAGGCGGTCCAAGAATTGATCCTGTGGTACACCCGAGAGAACTGGTTTGAAGTCGGAGAGTTCATTAGAGATTTTACAGCCTGTGACCGATTGACAGGTAACTTTTACCCAAGCACAAGGACCTTCAGCCAGGCCTAGGCTAGAAAGTAGGGAGGTAAGTAGGCCATGATGGACTGTGTCTAAAGCTTTGTAAGATCGATAAAGACTGCACCTGTTTGGCACCCTTTGTCCAGGGCTGAGTGGACTTCTCCAGAGAAATCAAGTAAGGCTGTTGTTGTACTATGTCCTTTCCTAAAGCCGTGCTGTTGATTACAGAGTAGATTGTATTTGTCCAGGTAATCAGAGAGTTGGTCTGCCACTATTCGCTCAAGTGCTTTGGAGAGGGAGGAGTATTGATATTGGTCGATAGTTTCCTGTTGAGGTGTTGTCCCCCTTTGTGCACTGGCTAACTATGGCAGATTTCCATTTGTTGGGAAATTGACTTTGGCAAGTGACAGATTAAGAATTTTGCAAGGGGTGAATTACTTCATCCAGGGTGAGAGACAGGATTTTTAGATCTAGCGTGTCACTACTTGTTCTGGATTTGGAGCAGACCTTTCTTATGTACTTGTGTGTCTTTGCACTTTGATTTTCTTGAAGTAAAATTGTGGTTTGTCACGAGGTTGTTTTGTGATACTAGGCTAGGCACAAGTAAGTCGAGAAGAAATCTGGGGAGGACCCCACTAAGGTCTGTGAATGTCTTATTAATGCATCTGCAATAGACTTTGGGTCAAGAGTGGTGGATCCATCAACTTTCATAATGGTAGGTGAATTTTGATTGTTTACCCATTATGTTTCGGATGTTGTCCCAAAAAGCTCTTCCATCACCCCAGGTGGATTCAAGGGCATTTTTGAAATAGGCGCTCTTCATTTGCCTAATTTGTGAGGTACATCTATTTCATGCCTGCTTGTATTTTAGGGTATCATGAGGTGAGCCTGTGTCTCTGGCAACTGCCCAGAGGTGGTCCCGAACCTTGAGCTCGGCAAGTAGTTTGGCAGTAATCCATGGATTTGATAGCGCTTTGATTTTACGTTTTTTTACTGGGGCGTATAAGTCGCATGCAGAGTTGAAAGATTTAATGAAGTATTCTAGTGCGGTATTAATATCGGTTGATTCAAGGATTGGCGTCCAGTTCTGTTGTAGGAGATGGGTTTTCAACTTGATAAGATTCCCATAAGGCAATACTCTGCTTGTTATAACTTTGGGGGGTGGCTTGAGAAATTTATTAGACCAGGTACAGGACACTGGGGAGTGGTCACTGAGGAGTCAGGAGGACTTTAATGTTTTTATCCGGTCAGGGTGATTTGTGAGAACCCAGTCAATAAGGGTGCTTGTACCAGTTTTGTAATTTTTCCGGGTGGGGAGGTTATCATCTGAGTCAGGTTTGCTGCTAGGATGTCATCTTTGTAAGAGCCAGTGTCAGAGGCGAGCCAGTTTATGTTGAAATCCCGGAGGAGGAGCTCATTTCAGAGGGCTGCAGACTAACAAAATCAAGTACAGACTTAATACTGGCACGGTGGTCTTTGGAGGGATATAGACTACGGCCACTGTGAGAACTTTGTTTTGTGCACCAAGAAGCAGTTTGATAGGGAGGAGCTGCATCTGCGTATTTGTGGGGGTGAAGCTGCCACGCTGACAGGAGAGGTTGTCCTTTATGTAGATAGCACAGCCCCCACCTTTCTTGCTTGCCCGGTCGAGTCTGAAAAGATTGAAGCCTTCAAGCGAGACCGCATGATCTGGGGTGCTGGGAGATAGCCAGGTTTCCACAATGGCTAGTATATCAGGGTTTTTTTGTCCAGCGAGAGTTTGAAGAGATGCCAATTTGGGAAGGAGGCTGCAGATATTTAGAGTGATAATGGAGAGAACCACTACCAACTTTCCTGTTTTGTCGGCTTCAGTGCAACAGGACCAGGGTTTGGGTGTATCCCACCAGATATTAAAAGTAGGAGGAGCAGGAGTTTCAGCGATGCCATTCGTAGTTCATAATAGGTTGGAGTGAGTTTCTGCTTGTACTTTTAAGATGCTTGGATTGTCTTCTGAGTCCCAGTAGAGGGTGATCGTTAGTGAGTTATAATGATGTGGCAGTTTCAATTAGGAAATATGGCTCTTTGCACCCAGGTATTAATTGGGTGATGTTTGTTTAAGACTTCCAGAGTAAAAGCCATGGTACAATGTTTGGGTAGTAGTATAGAAAGGTGAGAGTAGGTGGAGGGGTAGGGTAGGCGGAGGGAGTTGGCATAAAGGGAAAAGGAGGGTGAGGGTGAGCAGGAACAGGTGGGACTAAGCAAAGCATTTTTAGTGAGGCAGGAGAGAGCCGAGAAATAGTGTGGGCTAGGCAGTCGGGGGTGCGAGCAATAGGAGGGTGGTGGGGTACGGATTTTAGTGGGCTAAGGTGGATAGCTAAGCACTATGGTGAAGTACAGAGAAAAATGAAAAAAAAAAAAGACTGGGAGGGTTTGGTGTCAGAGGGTTTAAGAGAAGTACTATAGCACTGTTGAGATCCAGGATAACATAATATGTTAAAATTCCTGAAAGGTGATAAACTGTGGCCTGGGCAGATGCAATGTGTAAAATCCTTTTGTCTATATGTTTCCTTTGTTCTTCAAAGTCCTCAGAGAAAAGTACAATACCTTGAGAGTAGGTCAGACAGTAGGCATATGCAATGTATGAAATCCTTTTGTCTGTATGTTTCCTTTGATCTTCAAAGTCCTCAGAGACAAGTACAATACCTTTGGAAAAGGTCAGACAAAAATGTTGATTCAGTCACAAAATGTGTTAAAATTCCTTTGTTCTTTAAAGTCCACAAGTGCAGTTGCTTTAAGAGTGGTCAGATGAGAATGTTGAAAATGTTGATTCAGTTGCAGGACCCAGCATCACCATGTTTGTAAGACTAGTTGTAAGGCATATGCTTCCTTGGGGAGGCTTCAAGAAAGTTGATTTAAAATTAAAAAGCTGATACCTGATGATGGCGATTTGCAGAAATTCAGTCCAGGAGACTTTCACCAATGTTGTGTGCAAGAATGGCACAGGTATTCCCAGCAGAAAAACATGTAAATGAACAAAAACTAACCTACACACACAGACAAGCACAAACAGCCACCCACACAGCCCCAGGAGGAGGAGCTTTTTTAGGTGGAGCCATGGGCTCATTTGAGAACTACTGCCCTATTTCGATACTCAGTGCCTTGGCTAAAGTTTAAGAATGGCTCATTTACAATCAACGATTGGTTCACCTAGAGGCACACAGCATGCTCACCATAGTCCAGCATGGATTCCACAAATGCTGTGGGACTGACACAGCTTTGGTACGACTCACTACGGACATCTTCAGAGCCATTGATAACGAGGGAAAAGCCACAGACGCTATCTTCATTGATCTCACCAAAGCCTTCGACCTGTTGAGTCATGAAATTATACCGACCAAACCAGGGAGTCTTGGACCAGACCATCTTGCAATTGCCTGGTTCAGAAGCTACCTACTATGCAGCAGGCAAACAGTTAAGTGGAACTCCTACTTGTCCTCCTGCTGAGTAGTCACTGATGCTGTCCCATAGGGTCCATACTGGGATCATTACTCTTTTCCCTCTTTATCAATGAACTACCGTCCAATTGTGGGGAAGCAAAAACAATTCTGTATGCAGATGATACAGTCTTGTATAGGGATGGCAATGGTATTGCAGACATTGGAAGGTAACTAAACAAGGACTTTGCCATACTAGGTAAATGGCTCTTATCCAACCACCTTGTGCTTAACACAGAAAAAATTAAAACCATGCCCTTTGGGTCCAGAAAGCTAGACACAGACAGAACTGGGCTTCTAAAGATTACAGATGTCAAAAGGACCATGCTGGAAGATGTGGATAATATAAAAAATGTTACTGGACCAAGGACTCGTATTCAAAACTCATATTGACTGCACTACCAAACTACTAACCCAGAAGATAGGTCTGCTATACAGACTGAGAGCTTATCGCACAAATGTGACTTGCCTAGCAGTAGCAAACTCCATTCTGCTTTCAACGTTCTTTTATTCTCTGGTTACTGAGTAAGGCCCACTATGCACAAGTGCCTGTTTTCAGGAGCAACCCCGGACCACTGAGAAGGTTAAGGAACTTGTTCAGAGTCATACAGTGTGCAAGTGGAGGTTGTCGGAATCAAACCTGTGTCTTCTGGAGGTACCAACCAAGCTCATTCACAGCTTGTTACTCTAATCTCTAGGCTATACTGCCCACCCCTTAATAGAGCACCCATGCTAACATCTCTAAGGGAAACTAAACTCACCAGACTTAGAACACTTTATCACAAGGTAGGCAGGTTTGCACCACAGGCTGAAAGTAGGGAGCACCAATGCACAGTACCTGCACCCCTGAATTGGCCCTCTCTTGATGACAGACTTAATCACCCCTCACTCCGCCTCACATACAAAATTCTAAACAATCATCTACCCCACCTCCAAAACTTAGTAGAGCAGACAACACGGAAGAACCCTCTGTCCCTCATCACAACCCCCTCTAGAAGTACCCAGAGCAGTCATGGCTGCTGGACAAGGTTTTTTTGCATATAGAGCCACGTAGCTCTGGAACAAGCTCCCTTCCACTCTGAAGAGCTGCCCCTGACTGCACTTATTTAAATACTCACTTAAAGGACACCTCTCTTCCAAAAGCAAGCACACCTGCACTCACTAAAGTACACCTCTCTTGCAAAATAAGCAAGCCTTGTACTTGGCCCTTAGCTAGCATACTTTGACAAATGTACTGCCTTGAGTCTGTTTCCTCCTAACATGGTAAGCTACAGTGTTTACCTACTGTGTCACTTAAAGATAAGCAGCACTTCTATTGTAGGTTATCATGCAAATTTTATTATTGTATAACTAATGATTAGTCCTGTACTGTACAACTGTGATGTGTAGTGGTCCACATATGTACACTTGTCTGTATGTACTGTTCTACTTGGTCCTGTGCAATATAGTGATAGCTTGTCATACTGCATATGATCAATGTACTGTGCCTTTATTATCTGTAACTAATCCCGGGTCACCCCTGAAAAAGAGACCCTTGGTCAGAGCGGGCTCACCCAGTCACCAAAATCCAATAACTAAATAAACAAATACACTGAACCTCACTAAAACTTACCTGAGGACTCCTAATCACTTCAAGCATGCATAAAGAGCATGTGATGCAATGGGGAGGTACATGGTGCCCAGATGCCCTTAAATACCTGGGCATACTGATCTCCAGGAGCAAGAAAGATATGTTCAATAAAAAGCTAGATAAACTACTAACTCAAAGAAAGTAAGATCACACCAGATGGTCAGTCCTCCCCCAACTCTATGGGCCCTATCAATGTCATTAAAATAAATATCCTACCCAGAATCCTATATCCTCAGGGTATGATAGGACAGGTGATGCTAAACATCTGGTTCATTTGCCTTAAGGCCATGTTATCAGCCTTCCTATGGAGTGTGAGAACCCCCTGTAGAGCTTTCCACAAGCTTACCCCTACAAAAATGGGGAGGTCTTCAGCTCCCTGATTTTAGTCTCTACTACCTATCTCTAGATATAGGACAATTCCTATGGTGGAATGGGGGCCTGTCCCAGCAGGATGACAGCCCATACGTTCCCCCATTTGAAGCAGATGGAACTGGACCTATGCCATAAAACTGGAGTTAAGATCAAAGAGCTCCTATATATACCATATGCCAAACTGCCCCAGGCCTTGAAAAATGTACCCAACTGCTCCTCAGTTCTTGTGGCCAATCACCTACATAGACTCCTGGGCACAAAGCCTCCATATGACCCAGATCAACCACTCACAGGGAACCCCACCTTCAGGATCCAAAACAAGCCCATACTTTCATCCTTTGTAAGTCCAGCAACTATTTCCACCCTAGGGCATATGATACAAGGCAACACTTTAATAGCCAATGATAGTTTTAAAGCAGCCAATGGTAATGCTAGAACACCAGTAATGCTAGTATTCCCATTACTGCAACTGCAGCACATGCTTACAGTCAACTTATGACCATGGCCTTGGGTCCGATGAACTTAGAATATTGTCTACACAGAGACACTAAACTTCTATGATCTATAAAAAGCTATTATACCTTACCAGAGCTTGCAGACCCAGACACAAGACTCAAAATGTGGTGTAACCTACATAGGTACATTAAATTTGATGTGTTCAGACTCACACGATACAAAGTGGCCCATAATGTATACTATACTCCAGTGAAACTACACAAAATGAGTCACTTGGAGTCTGACACCTGTTCCAGATTCCACATGAAATGTGGCACCCTTGTACATGTACTGTGGGGCTACAGTAAACCTAAACCTCTCTTGGAAAAAATCCAAAACCTTCTAGACCCCATGCTGGGCCCAGAATTGGCTTTTACTTTGAGAATGTGTCTTCTGGGGTTAGACATAGATAAAGTAATGGGCCAAAGGAGATACCAAATATTCATAATAGCCAAGAAACGTATAGTAAAACATTGGCTCGATGATGTGGTACCCTCCTATAAAGGACCACATGAAACAATTCTAGAGGCCTTCAGGCTAGAGAAAATGACTGGCAGCATGTGAAATCAACACACAGTGTATCAGAGAAGGTGGGAGGCCCTGGATGCACTACTGCTAATTGATTAAACCTATCTAAAATATAGCTACAGTTATTTGCAGTATGGAAAATATTACGACTTGGCAATGTTCACCATGATGTACCATCATATGCAGCCTCTTCTTCCTCTGAATGTTGCTGGGCGGAGAGGGCAAATTGTATCTTTGTTTTTGTGTGTTTTATGAACACAGTTCAATAAGAATGTGTTTTTTTTAAGTCCTGCTTTAAATTATAACTATTTGAAAGATTATAGATGGAACATGTTTTGATAAAAAGGCCTTTTATTGTATATTTTTACATTAGAAACAGTTGTCTAGAACTCTGATGACATAACATTATGTTATGAAATGTTGGTCCACATATGTTGTGATTAAACTTAGCAACTATGTAGAAATATTTGGTAAATGTTACTGGGTGAATGAGGCGGCCCTCTTGGTATCTTTGCTTTTGGATTTAGTTTGCAATGCAGAGCAGATTCCTCCCTTCTGTTTATTCTTCTTGTACTGTTGGATATCCTGTAGTGTGTTAGTTATTATTGTAAATTATTAAACATGTGGATTTTTTTTTCATTTCTGTAACTGAAAAGATTTTAGTTTCTGCTTATTGTATGTGCACATTTGGAAACTGGTAAAGCAAAGATATGTTTGTGATGTAGAATGTGCAGTTTGAATTTCCCAGGTGACATTTAGTCCATGCCTGGGAGTGAGAAGCTTGCTCAGGTGAATTTTCATTAAAAAAATACATTTGTGAATGCTTTGTGCAGCCTGTCCATAAAATAAGTTCTCCCATCTGCCTCCCACTCTCTCCAGTCGTCACCTATTGATTTTGTTAGGAGCACACTAATATGTGCTTCCAATTATCTGTGTTTCACTTCCCCTGTATGGGTCCATATAATATTCAGTGCAGAGAGACAATGCTGTCTAGCCAACAGCCACATCCCTAAAAGCTATGTGTCACAATCCCCACCCAACCCCTTCATAACAAACTAGTCCCCACTCACTTCCATAATAAAAATAAATATGGGCCAATGTGTACCACACATCCACTGCCATCCACTACCACCACACTCAATAATGCTTTGGAGGTGTTATCCATGGTCCAGCACCCCTGATTGTACCCCCACCTCGCAGACAGCAACACATATGTAGGTATATGTACTAATCTTAGGGCAGAGGCACTTACTGTATAAGCATAGGTGTCAGGGTCTGAGTTCTACTGTGCTACTCTAATGCTTATGCTTCACTACACTTTTATAATGTATTCTGCCACTGGGAGATGTTATCCATTATATTTTATTGTATAATTATAAGTTAGACAACAGTACCATCTTTAGTGCTTGTGCACAACTGTAACTGCAAGTGACCTTGGAAGCATCACAGACCTTATTGTTCAGTTATCTTCTGCAAGCTAAGCAACTTCTTATGCTAGTTAGGATGGTTACTCAGGCCACCTGTTTCTGGCCAATTATACACTTTTTATGTATCTTCTTTTATAGTTACCATAGTGATTATCGGGATATAAGACCTCTTGCAGCATGTAGCTTTACTGAGGCTACATACTGCGTCTACATAGGTAAGGAAGCTAGATACACTCCCAGTGATTATACTGTTTGTTGTAAGCCTGTATTATTATTATTACTTGCCAGTAATAAATTACATTTATTATCTGGACCCACTTGTCTGTCGTCTCGTCCTTTTGTGCAGTTCCAACAAGAACCTGAGAAAGGTAATTTTATTACCCAGTTACGGGGGGGGGGGGAGTGGCACTCAGAGAAGACCTCCCAAATGGCTGACTGCACTGGTAAGCTCTATCTGCCAGCAGATGGAGTAATGGCACATCATGAAAAGACTGAGTTTGCATGAGGGTGTTGCTTTGCTGTTGAATGGCCTTACTCAAACCCCACCCAACCACAATGTTAAATCACTGTTTTACCTCTAGATAGGTGGCATTTACCATATTTTTTATCATGGGAATGCCTAGGGACCAGTGCTTTCTGAATGGGGGGATGCTGTGTTACTTACCATAACTTACAGGGAATTGGCTACTGGGTTGGCAGCAAGAATACTCAGTACTGAAGTTTATATAGATTCTATACACCTTCAAACAGCAGACAACTGGAGTGCAAAGGCTGGAGTGTTTTGAAGACACCTATCGATGAGTGATGGGGTGTAAGGGATGGTAGGCCTTCTTTGGCAGAGGAAAACCTCCCTTATTTCATCTGCCCATCAGTAGAGTGTTGTAATCAAGCAGGTAGCGAATATGAACACTTAGAAACCTTGCCCAGGTCTACTATTTATTAATGCTGCTCTGTGGTAAAGCGGTTACATATGAAGACCATACCAATGAAACCTCATCAAGAGAGCTGCATGTTGTCATCATATTGATTTCAAGGTTGTCATGTTGACCTATAAGGCCTTACTTGGATTGGAATAGCCATATCTTGCTGTCTTACTGTAATGCCCAGCACCGTCCAATCTCTATATTCTCCCCATATTCTGCAGATCAGTTAATGGCAAGTCTATTGGGGAAATGTTTTTTTGCTGCTGTGCCTTATACTTCCTCTGTGGAATTCCCTCACCACAGACCTAAAATGTCTCACACAATGCAAATGTTTATATCAAAACTAAAACTCTATCTATTTAAGCAGGCATTCCGAGACTTATAATTTACAATCTTAATGGTGTGGTTTGTTTGGTTAATTTTAAACTAATTGTAATGTGCTCTGAGTGAGTCACTGGGAAAACATAAACAAATTACCTCAACTAGTCTAAAATAAAGTGGCATCAAGAAGGAGTTCTGTTGTGCTGTTGCAAATGTTACATTTTCAACAACATTTGACTTGAAAAAAGGAAGAGGAGGCAGAACTTCATTCCATTGTAACGGAACACCTCTCAGAATGAAAAGACAAATGTTTTCTGACTGTTGTGCACTGTGCTGTAAAAGGGAAATTTATCTGCATTAAAATTTGAAACAGCAAACATGGGGGTGGCATACCAGTAATCCTCTAAAAAAGATAGATTTTATTTTTGTTACATTTTGATTGAAAAAACTGTATTTAAAAAAAACAAATCTGCTCTACCGAGTTCTTAATGAATGCCAAGCAGCAGATTTTTCATACTGATTCAACTGTTTATGATTTTTTTTAGTTTAGTTAATAATTAAAATGTTGCTTGTCGGGATTGCCTTATGAAATGAATGCACATTATTTTTGTGTGGCTTAAAGGGACACTGTCAATCCCCTCAGACCTCAAATTGTTCCTAGTTTAAAAAACACATTTTGTGATTGCTCACATTCTGTAAAGATTGACTATGTAGCTGGCTGTTTAATTCTGATTCCTTTTTTCTTTTTAAAAGTGAAAAACAGACTGACCACCATACTGGTGTTACCACACAAAAACATGTTTGTTTACATTTCTTAATCAACTTCCACTGAAACTTTTCTGGACATGGGAACACCCCCAACACAGGGTAGCCATTCACAATGCAGTAAGACAATAGGGACCATTGCATCATGAGTGGCTGCACTGTTTTGGGATGTTCGTATTGTTTAAGAAGTGTGCAATGAGAGTTGATCAACGATTGTAAACAAAACAAGTTCAGGTATAAATACACTGTTACTGTACATTTCAGTTCTACTAAGAAAGGAAGCAGATAAAGCAAACAGCAACATAAATTAATTGGAGAGGAGAGAAGATAAGCAATCATAAAATGTGGTTTTTCAACTAGAAATAATAGGATACCAAAACAAAATGGCAGTGCCACTTTAAACAGCTTTAAGAATACAGCTTCTACAGTTTTTCGTTATCATTCCCTCTTTCTACAAGAACACAGTCTTGAAATGGTGTTCAACACCTATTTTCTTACAGACCATAATATATTGTAGGCCCATCCATATTGACTGCCACACATTGTAGTCACATCCATACAGACTGTCACATATTGTAGGCATAACATCCATACTGTCTGTCATATACTGTAAGTATATACATTTTGTCACATAATACAGGTATAGCCATATTGACTTTCACATAAACCGTAGGCACATTCATACTGTCTGTCACATACTGTATGCATATCCATACTGGCTGCCATATACTGTAGGAATACAGTATCCATATTGACTGTCACATATGCTGTAGGCATATCCATACTGACTTGCATACTGTTTGCATATCCATACTGACCATCACATACTCTAGGCATATCCATACTGTCACATGTTGTAAGCATACCCATACTGTCTGTCATTTACTATAGGCATATCCATACTGACTCACACAGAGTACTGTAGGCATATCTGCATTGACTGTCACATACTGTAGGCCATTCAAAGCTGTTACATAATGTAGGCCTATCCAACTCACTATCATGTAATGACCATATTATCATGTACGGGAGGCCTACCAATATTATCACATAATAAAGAGTATCCATCCTCACTCTCACATACTGTAGGCCTATCCGTACTGAAACCTACTGTGTGTTTATCTATGCTCACTCTCACATTCTGCAGGCTTATCCATACTGAAACCTACTATATGTCTAGCTATGCTCACTCTCAGATACAGCAGGCTTATCCATGCTAACTCATATTATTATTCTTTAAGTCTGTAAACCTATCTATACTATCACATAATATCTAAACTTGCTATCACATACTGTTGGGCTATCTATACCCATGATCACATACTGCAGGTCTAGTCATGTTATTACCACATAATGAAGCTCAATTCATACTCACTATTACATACACTAGTCATATTCATACTTACTTTCAGGTACTTTTGGATAATCCATATTTACTATCACAAACTGTAGGCCTTTCCATACTCACTATAACATACTATAGGCCTTGTCATATTCAACATTAAATACTGGTGGTCACTCATACCCACTGCAACATACTGTAGACCTAGGCATAACATCACATACAGTAGACCTATCAGTACTCAGTGACACATACTGTAAGACTATTCATATTAATTATCATATTATGCAGGCCTATCTATACTGTTACGTACTGTAGATGTAGCCATACTAATTATCAAATACAATTGGTCTATCTAGCCATATTATTACAACATACTGTAGCTCTTTACATATTTGCTGTTACATTCTCTAGGCATATTCACATTCCCAGTCAGACTCTTTTGGATAGCCTAGACTCACAGTCACAGACTGTAGGCCTATTCATTCTTGCTTTCACATACTGCAGTCTTTGCCATATTCACTGTTATTACATACTGTAGGCTTCCTCATACCCACTATACATACTGTAGAACTATCCATATTGTCATACTGTGTAAGCCTATCTGTACTATCATGTACTGTAGGTATAGCCATACTAATTATCACACGCTATAGGCCTATCCATTCTAATTATTGCACATGTTAAGCTTTCTCTATCAGGATGCTCCTGAAAATGGAACTCTTTGTACTAATTAACTAACTGACTAACTAATGCACTGACTAACTAAATACTTAGGTCTATCCATACTAAGTTTTACTATAACATACATGGAGTCAGCTAGGATGCGGCACTCATCACTATTTCTGCCTTGCTTCAAGTATTGCAGGAATACAATGTAATTCAATAGCAATTATGCCAATGTGTCACGCAGGAAAATTTGAAATGCTTATTACAGAGCACTGCAACCTTACAGTTTCCAATGTACTCTAGAGTTGCCCATCTTCTCAAACAAGCCATACTCTGTCTGTCTGTCTGTCTCTCTATCCCACATTGAGGCCTATCTAGACTAGGCCTATCTAGACTAACTATCATATTTTTGAGTATTTATTTAATTATTTATTTAAACATTTCACCAGGAAAAGCATACTGAGCAGTGTAGCTCATTTCCAGATGTGTCCTGGGGGGTAAGGAGAGGGAATAGCTCAGAAATGCATGGTACAATCAACAATTTACATGGTAACGATATACACAGTAACAGCTGACAGAACAATCTAAACAATCCAAACAGGCAGACACACATATACAGTATGCAGGCCTATATAGTCTCATTATCATATGATCTGTGCCTATCCCCACTGACTATCACATACTCTAGGCCTACTTATGCTATTAGTCACTCTTGGCCTATCCATATTACCCATCACATATTTTGGTATAGCCATACATACTCCCTGATATGCAGGTTTATCCAACATCTGAAAAAACCTAGACGTTATTAACCCTTAGACTGCCGACAAAATTAGAACGTATTAGAGTTCTGGACTGATACATCAGTCCACGGCCCTGTAAAGTTTAAGCCATATAATAAGAAAAGAATACAGGCTGAAGAGTTTTATATACAGTTTATTTACCTTGAATATTGCTGACATTTATCTCACTGAGAAGGTCTTTGATAGCAACCAAGGCTGATCCAGAACTCCAATTTAAAGAGAAGATCTGGCCTCTAGCAAAAAGTTCACAGCAAGGACAGCAATAGCAAACCACGTAACATTCTTAAGGACTGGAATTTCAAGCCATTCAATTCTTTGTTAACAAGGGCATTTCAATTGAAACAGGATCTTTGTCAGCAAGTTTGTAGTTGCATCATCATTTTACATTGCTGTGGTAGCTTTATACTCACCAGTCCTGGTTGATTCCATGGAAATTAATGGAAGAGGCATGATTCCATGGGTGGTGGTACATTCTGTGGCCATTCACACCACATTGGAGTCATAGTATACTTGGGGACTTTGCTTACTAGTTTGTCTGCACCTGATGCTTTTTCTCCATACCAGAGGTCATAATCCCATCTGTGTGACATCACAGTCTGTTCCTTTAGAAATTATTGTGATGTCACCGTTTTAGGATTATGAATTCAACTACGGAATTAACATCAGAGGAGGCTCAACTACTGAACACGCATCAGGAGTAGATTTAGTCTAAGGAAAGATTATCCGGTTTTAATGCAAATTCCCAAGGCAAGAAAGAATACAATAATTTGAAATTAACTTTTTGGAATGTTGTTTAATTGAGTATGTCTGATAGTAGCTGGGCTCCTGTTGCTGGTGGTGGATTCCAGTAAAAAAGTACATTGTACACTATTCTAAAATGTTTAAAGTTATTTTGATTGTGCTGGTTTTTGTGACTTTAATAAAATTTACAAAGAACTAACACTTTTTATAAAATGGGTTCTGAAAATCCTGTATTCTGATTTGTCAAACCAGGTCACCTGATCATGGATTAATTCTCAAGAAACCCACAGTTGGGTTGCCGGACTACAAAATCCTGATTGATAGCAATATAAAGTGATCTAGTCAGATCACTCCACCAGACAGACATAAAAAATTACAATTATGGCATCCCCATTAGGACAAATCCACCTAGTGGAGAACTACAACTATGGCATCCCCAGTAGGACAAACCCATTAGGCGGAGGAACTATTTAATTACAAATGCATGTACACAGTGTTTTGTTTTTGTATTTATTTAGGCAAATCTCTAAAATAAAATTGCTCATTTTATAAGTGAACTAACCCCACCCTAGGGCATGGGTTTACTGAGAATTAATCGACACCTAGGTGGCGGAAGTCACTCGGCCTGTGGCCTCATACCTCACAACCCTCCTCCCCCGAGCCGAGACGTGGATTATTTTTCAGTAAACCCATGCCCTGTCGTGGGTTAATCCTTACTAATACAATTAATTTACAAATCAATACTGGTGTCTCATTAGTGCTGTTGATCAAAATATGAACAAAGAATCCATGAACCAAAGTGAATCTACAGCTTTCTACCATGTGCTTTAATCTTTTGTGTTGCACCCAATTTTTATGAATAACATTATTAGTAGAACTTTTTAAACTTACTACAGATTGAGGTAGTGCTCTTGGCCAATGACAGTGTTCCTTTCCTCTACACGTGATACACCGTTTTTTTTTTTGTGTAGAGTACCTCATGCACAGCTGCCCTGGAAGTGGGCATGTTCATGGTGTTTTTTATTTTATTTTAATATACTATTGATAAATCTTGATCAATAATATATTAATACTGCCACAGAGACCACTCATACGACTGAAAGAGTAGTCTTACTTAACATCCTGAGGGTATCAGAACTGCTCACCTTCTGTTGACATTTCTCATGCCCTAGGAATGCACGTGAAACTACTCTTACAACCATAAAAGGGGTGGGGCAGCAGTATTAACACACAAAAGAAACAGATATCTTGGTTTGTAAATGCTTAAAATATGGAAAAACAAATTCTAACCATTTTTCCAATCATCATGACATAGGGTCCCAGGTACTTGTTCACCCCAAAGATGTCCAGCACACGGATGTACCAGAAGATGATATCCACACAGTATATCACGCGGCCATAACCCATGTATGGCTCATTCTGTAGACGAAGGATGAGTCCAATTGCGAACACAGAAATAGCCACAAAGTCAGTGATATTCCAATACTCTTCTAACCAGACTTTAATCTTTTGGCTTAATTTGCCTGGCTCGGACATCAGAATCTGGCATTGAAAGAGAAAAAAAAAAAAAAGATGAAGCAACATAAATATATCCATATTCAACAGATGCTGTAAAAAACAATCAATTTAGAATGCCAATTTTACATAAAAGGAGGCAATAACTTTTAAATAAAAAGACACTCATTATTGTCTATAACATCTTTGTATTATGGGGATTTAAGTAATTTTACATTTCCTTGAAACATAACTTTATTGTCAGTGCCCTTTCTGGGCAGCCCATGCCTCAATGCTTTCGTGGTGAGGTTCTTTGACTTTTAGGTTACTTTCCTGTTTTGGGCTCCACTATGACCCAAACCAGTAAGACCAAACCATGACTGTTTCATCCTTCCATGTGCTGTTACAGATAAGGCACACTGATGAGTCCTATGAAGGACAAAACAGGTGTTTGTGTCTTCTGTTTTCAGCCTTTTCAGAGTAAGCCATTTGGCACCATGCGTTCTTGCTTTAAACTCTTTTGTGGTGATTTGCATATACTTCCCATGATGCTTTGTATTATGGGGCTATGTGTAATTTTACATTTTATTGTCTATAAGACATGTCAGCTAATCCAATTTGTAAGCAATGGAATGAGTCTTTAAACTTGTTTGGCACAAGTTAGGATTTTGATAATGCATATCAATTAATTAATATTAATCTATATAAGTTAATTATCAAAATGCCACTACTTATTTCAATTCAGTAGCTACAGTAAGTGTTCTACTATTATAGGTGATTTTCTCCTCACACTAAATAGTTTCTTATGGTGCAGCTTCCTTATTCCCACATTTTTCTGTGAACCACATGGAAAAAGAGTGAAAGTTTTTTTTTGTTTGTTTAATTTTCTTATTAGTCTGTATAAGCACCTCCTTTAGGAGAATCAATTGTCATGTGGGATTCAGGTTTTACTTTTATGAAGATGATATTCAAGTAAATTTTTCTGGGGACACCTTTAACTCTTATGCTATTATTCTGCTTATTTATTTATTTTTTAGAATTTAGCAGACCAGGAAAACCACATTTAGGCATAATGCCTATTTTTCAAGTGGTCCTAGTGGGACTATTACAGCAGCAGGATATTGTCTAACATTCATCAGGCTAATGGGGAGTGGGGGAGTGCAATCTCTTTTTCATCAAAAGAATAACCTTCTTTGCTCAGACTCCTGTGAGTCTCCTGGCTCTCTGGCTGCACACCAGGGACCCAGGAGACTCACAGGAGACTGAGCCAAGAAGTCTGTTACTATGAAGGCAGCAGCAGTATTTGATAACTACTGTATAAGGGGTGATTTGCCAGTGTGCAGACAAATATTTTGGAAGCAGCTATAAGGCTGAGCTAAATAGTAGTTAGTAATAAGTCAAAACAGTGTGTGCATTAAAGGATTTTAATGCATGACTCAGGGGCATCGTGAAGCATGAGGCCAAAGGCCAAATGCCGAATGTACTTACACCCCAGAGAACTGCTTTCAAATCTTTTAATGCAT
Source organism: Neoceratodus forsteri (assembly GCA_016271365.2). NCBI lineage: Eukaryota > Metazoa > Chordata > Ceratodontiformes > Ceratodontidae > Neoceratodus > Neoceratodus forsteri. The sequence goes on from CM028129.1 coordinate 1,424,263,993, forward strand.
ACACTGAAGTGGCTTATCAACTTATACAATGGCTCATTTGCTAATATGTACTGTAAGTATAATAAAAAGTAAAAATAAATTGCAAGGTATTGCTTATTTTAGACATGTACTAGTACTGGTTTTAAATGTTAAAAAATGTTAGTTGTAATTAAATAGTGCCACTGTTGGTACCTTTAGGCAGCAGGTGGCACTGCTCACAGAATAGTGAGTGAACCTCCAAGCATCATGCAGGGCAACGGGCAAGGCCTTTTGTTTCTAACTTGAAGTTTGCTGTTTTTGGCCAAAGAACTCCAGAAATTGTATTGGGGTACTAAATGAGAGGCATTTATTCAGTCGCTCTCCTAACCTCCAAAAAAATTAACATTTGCATTTGGAACTGAATGAGGACTTGCTGTCTCACTGCTGCCTGATCAATCTCTCATGCTCTTTTCTATCATACAATTTTGTGCTTTCTCTATCCCACCTGCCCACCAGCAGAAGCCGTATGATGGTTCCCTCCCAGGTCCCACTCTCTCCGCTGGAATTTTGTGGTCTCTCTCTCCCTGCCACCACTTGCCCTCAGGACCAGAGCCCTGTGCTGTATATTGTTTTCCAGACTGCCATGAAGTCAAACTGCATTGTGACTATGAGTTGGAAAGTAGTTTTAATGTTTCTAGTAAGCAGCCATTAGTTCTCCACCCCGCTGAGCAGTCCAGGCACTCATGTTCAGAGACAAGGACTGTTTCCAGGTTTTTACACAAGTGAACTGCAGTGCGTGAGGCTATCCCAGCTCTGTTTTGCCTTTTTAGCTGCATGGCTTTTTTTTATATATAGGTTTTTATCTACTAGATGCACTGTGGGTGGCTGGATTCAGCCCTGTCCCTGCCTCCCATGTTTATCTACCGCCTCTTTGATGCCGCCGAGCCCCACTCCTCCATGGATTTTCCCCCGGTGGTGGAGCTGGTAAGGGGAGGGCTGTCCTCCTCAACCCAGGATTCACAATCCAGATCAGGGCTTCGGTCGGTCAGTGATGGAGAGGGACGAGGGCAGGCATACAGGGCTTCATGTAGCCCACAGTCACCATTTTCCTCCTGCATTTTCTCCCCCTTTTGCCATGGCACCGTAAGTGCATGTGCATGGAGGTGCACACACACACACACACTATGTAGCTGTGGCCCCTACTTGCTTCTCAGTCTCCAACGCTGCCACCCGGCCTCCACCAGGGGGCAGCCAAGGAGCGAGACAGCCAATCCCCCCAGCCTGGGAGTGGAGAGCAGTCAGTCAAATGCTTGATAATCTCCCTCCCCTGCTAACCCCTGACAACCTAAGCATTTTTGAGATAGTATATTCGTATCCTTATTTGCCTGTGGGAGCACAGGGCCCTTTGGGCCCTGCACTCCCATCCCACCATAGATGCAGATCCTCATTTACCTGTGGGATCTGGGTCCCGTGCTTGCATTTGAAGCAAAACAGCAACCAAATTAGCATAACCTTCTTATTACCCCACCTCATGAACCCATTTCTGAAGGTTTTCAAATCCCTCCCCAAAATGTTATTTCACACCACTGCAACATTATTGCATGCCACAGGTGCAAAAACACAGTTTGGGCAGGATCAGAAAAATGACAGCTGTCATGTTCATGAGGTGGAGTAAAAAAATTGCTACATTGAAAATTTTGGGTTAAAGTATTTTAAATTGCTGAATTTCCGAGCAAGAGTAGGAACATTTCAATGAATGAGCTTAACTTTGCCATTTGTGCATATTTTGACCCAAAATTTTTAACATACCCTTCTTATTACCCCACCTCATGAACAAGCATGGTGAAAATGTTCAAGTCACACCTAAAAGGTGGTTTCACCAAGCAACATCAAAATCAGTGGCAGCATGTTGCACTGCCACACAGGCCAACCTGGTTCAGGAGAAGAGTAGGTTTGCTGCGTCAGGGGACAGACCTGGCTGATGTAACTGCTGCTCAGCAGTTTGCCTCAATCAGGGAAGAGAGATGGCAAGTTCTGGTTCCACAGTGACCCCTACAGCCGGGCAGGGAGCTTGCCTCTTTCCATGGGGTATAGCTCATGTCTCAGGGGTGCAGGGAGGAACTGGGAGAGAAACTGGGGTGAAAAACTACCTGCACTCTCCACAATGGCTAACAGAGCCTAAACAGGGTATATTCCTAATAACGTGGTATTCCTCTGGTAAGACTGTAGGGAGGGGGAAAAATTCTAAACTGAAAAAAAGGAGACTCTGCCCAGCCACAAATTACCTCTTCCCTGGTCCATCAATGACTTTACAGCCTGGCAGAGATGATGCATTCAACAACTGCGTGGGCTCTTTTATTAAACTCCCTTCTGCCTTTACTGTAAAGTGTGACATTGCTTACGGTTTTCTAAATCTGTTTGGAAAACATCTGTCTTTGGCTTCCTGATTATGCAAGCACCTAGTCTCTGCTGTTTTTACTTTTCTGTTAGACTAGATTATTTGCTGGTTTGCTAGATCTACCACTTACATATAATGTCTTGTGACACACATTCACAGAATAATTGATGCTGAAAAATGAATTGCCTTTATATTGTATTTCATTTTTCCATTGCACCTGAACATTTTCTGAATTTGCCAGTTCCATCCTATGTCCCATTCTTGAAAACGTATGTCTTTGACAGGTCTACATGAGAAACTATGATTCCTTTATGTGATTCCTTTTTGTGCCCTAGTATCAGATGCCCCATTTCCCCCCATGTTTCCTCACATCCTCCTGTCCTCACCCTCATTGCTCCTAGAGTGTGCAGAGCACTCAACCTGGGCTGTGAAGGGACCGCACAGTATCTCCCCTTAGACCCCATTCATCCCCACTGATAACAGCCACAGGGGGTGTCTAGAGTTAAGCTTGTTTGCCCTCCCTCCCTGGAGCGTGAGTTCATCTTCCCTGTGAAGCACCTGCCCACCCCCCCGACACAATGAATAAGAGAGTAGAGGTCAATTTCCAAACCAGGTCTCCTGCATGGCAATGCAATATTCTTCTGCCAAGTGACAAAGGCGGCTAGCATGATTTCTGATATTTGGATGTATATAACTTAACACACAGTAAAGATGATTCATGTATGTAAATCCTTTGGCGATCAAGCCTTTAAGGCTACCTGTCCAAGACAATACTGTGTGGGAAAATATTTCTTATTAATCACTTGCTCAGTGAAAGAGTGTACACGTTATTAATTTGGACAGATAGCTCCACCTTGGAAAGAAGCCAGAAGCAGCTGCCAGTATAATGGGTTGGGCGAAGCTCAATGATTTCAGAGTTCAGCACTTCCAAAGACACCACCTTCACTTTGTGTAGGGTAATGCAACGGCTGCAATAGGTGTGTATAAATTGCAGATAAATAAAAAAAAAAAACTGTATACATCATGATTTTAACATTGACAATAAACCTGTAGCAGCAAATGTTAAACTGATCTTGCCAGTTTTAAAACTAGAATCTTCTGTGGTTTCAGGATTAGCCCATGTTGTAAGTGGGTGACATTACCTCTCGCACTTTCTCTAAAGCCAACGTCAGGATGTAAGAAATAACAACCCATTCCTGGATTGAAGGCCAACGGTCCATCTTGACTAAGATTACATAATTAAACAACGTCAGGTAGGCCAAGTAAGCAATCTGCCAGAAAGAAATGGAATTCAGAATATTAGGTTAGGATATAGGTCACCATGAAAAGGTACTCTGCTTATTAATGTGCTTATTAATAAGGGGTGGAGAATTGGAATTAAAACCAGTCTGAATCTCTTTAAATGTGGGGTTTTCAGATTCATTTGCACCACACTTTTGTATAATGTTGCACAATGCAGCAGCAGCATACCGTCTAGTACCATTGTCACAGTTATGATGTCAGGCTGATGAAAACCCCAGGGTTAGTGCAGACCAAGTACACAAATCATCCGGAGCTCAGGGCTATTCGTGGCCAAATGGTTCAGATTACAGACAAAACCATCTTCTTTCAAATTAGGGATTTAGAATTGCAAAATACAAACTAAATACAGGCCCCTAGTTAGATTTTTTGGGTCTTCTGAGGCAATGCTGTGAGGATAACACTTCATGTGACATTTCTGGTTATGGCTTTATACTTTCTTGTGAATATCCTGGGTCGACCCTGAAAAATGGAGGACTGTACTTGTCTCAGTGAACTTACCCGGTCACCAAAACTCAAATAAATATACCATTAGAACTGCTCTTCTGATACAGTTTCTATTAGTGGAATAGTGTAGAATGGGGACAGGAAATTAGATGTGTCAAGCCTCCCTATTTAAGAGATGGAGACTAAGCTTTCTTAAAATGCTTACTTCCATCTGTTCCTCATGGTAATACATTCACTTTTATGAGAAATGGCCAAGTCATTGCTTAATTTGGCACCAGTGCATAAGGGCCTGTATCACAGAAGGGGAAGCAGATACAAATGGAGGAGAAAGATGTCAGGCAGGGAGTGGGCTGTAAAGGGTGCCCTGCAGTGAGTGGGCATAAAGGGTGCCCTGTGGGGAGTGGACAGTAAAGGGTGCCCTGAAGGAAGTGGACAGTAAATGGTACCCTGCAGGGAGTGGACAGTAAGTGTGCCCTGCAGGAAGTGTGCAGTTAAGGGTGCCTGGCAGGAAGTGGGTAGTAAAGGGTGACCCACAGGGAGTTGGCAGTAAAGGGTACCTGGCAGGGAGTGTGGCAATGAAGGGTTCCGTGCAGGGAGTGGAACAAGCGTTGCACTTAAGAGTCCCTTTCAGGAAGTGGGCAATAGAAAGTACCCTGCAGGGAGTGGGGTCATGAAGAATTCCGAGCAGTAAGTGGGAGCAGTGAAGGCTACCTGGCAGGGAGTGGGGTTGGTGAAGGGTGCCTAGCAGGGGTGGGGTTAGTGTAGGTTGTCAGAAATTGGCTGGAGTCAGTGAAGTGTTCCTGGTATGGTGTGGGGCCAGGCAAGTGTGTACCTGCTGGGAGTGGGAGCAGTGAAAGGTCCATGACAGAGAATGAGGTAGGGTGCCTGCAGAGTCCCTGGCAGGGAGTGGGGTAGGTTAGGGTTCCTGGTAGAGAGTGGGGCTGGGCAGAGTGCCTGGCAGGGAGTGAGTCAGTAATGGATGCCTGGCTTGGTGCAGAGGCCATGAGGGGTGCTTGGGATGGCATGTTTCTGGAGAGGGTGCCTGGCAGGGAGTGGTGCAGTAAAAGGAGCCTGGGATGGAGTGGGTTCAGAGAGGGGTGCCTAGTAGGGGATGAGGAATTGAAGAGTTCTCTGCTTGGAGCAGGGGCAGTGTATGGTTCCAGAAAGGGTGACATGCAGGGACTGGCTCAGGGAAAGATGACTGGAAGGAAGTAGTGCAGTAAAGGGTACCTTGCAGGTGGGCAGGGAAGGGTACTTGGAGAAGCTGGGCAAGGAAGGTACTGAAGGAAAAGGGCAGCAATGGATGTCTTTAAAGGAGCATGGCTAGAAGCAGGAAAGGAGCAATGTGTGCTATAATGGGGTGGTCTAACAGCACAGTAATTAATGACCTTAATAGCTGTTGTTTCAAAATATCTTTATGAGGTAAACATTCAACTGTGCAGTGTTGGCCTAAACTAGATGCAGTGAACATGCAAGTCATGTGCAAACAAGCTGTACTTGTGTAATCATTGGATGGCAGTAGAGAGCACATTGGTCAATAACCCACTATCTTACACACATGTGAAGTGGAAGGAGCAGAAAGGCAGATAGAGGACCCAGACAAAAGGGAAAGATGGAGGAAATATAGACATAGAAGCCAGAGGGCCGAAGGTTCGAGACTACATTTAAACAACAGATTTCACAAAAGGATGATTCTGGAATGTTAAAAAAAATCATGATCCAGTTGTTTGTATAGTACTGCTATTTTAAAAATGTAGTTACAAATTCCACACCAATATTGTCTCATTAATTCTGCTTTTCAGGACAGTGTAAATGGGTGGCTATCGGCCTGACTTGCAAACATGACATCAGTCCAGGCACTTTGATGGATTGGTCTACTAACCACTACAGTGCTGAACACTGAACTTTTTGAGTTTGACTTACTCTACCCACATCTGTACCTGACTTCATAAAGAGTTTGTGACTGTGCACAAAAAAATTCCCCATCTTACTTCGAGGAAGGCTCTTGCAGCAGGCCACAATGGTAGGACTAAGCCACCAGGCGCTAGGACTACACAGAAAACTTCTAGCTAGCAGTCTACCATGATGGACCACCCACAGTCAACATCAGTCAGCTGACATCAGGCTAGCTTATATAGGTGGGTGGTCCCCCACACCTACCTCAGTTCTTATCCAGCAGTTGACCCGTGCATGTTGGACCTTAGCGGACGCCGCAGCTACAGTCAACTGCCATTTCACGTGTTTACTGCACTTTTTTATTTTTCATTTTTTTCAGTGTAAAATAGTGTGCTTTTTGATGAGTTTATGTCTTCTCCACCAGCCTCGTCTTTCAACTGCTCCTAGAAGTGTGCTTGCAGCAAGCAGATCCCTGAAAAGGATAGCCTCTTTGCATGTCTTCCACCTAGGCCCCAGCCACGACACCAAAGCCTGCCAGTTGTGTCAGAATTTCAACCAGGCCACTCGGAGACTTCATTTAAAAACTTTGGAGAGCCACCTCTTGAAGCAGAAGTTGGTTGTGATAGAGAAAGAGCTGTAGGCCAGGAGCTCTTCAGCCTTGCTGGCATAGTCCCCTGGGGCCTCTTTGTCTTCTCACAAGGAGAAATCTGGGAACATAAACAGTGGGATAAACACTGGGATTGGGCCCAGTCAGCTTCCCGTTCATGGTCGCCCCACAAAAACGTCGACCACGACGGGGTCATCCCCTCCCAGGGGGACGGCGCCTCTAGCCCCACTAGCCCTCTCTTCTTCTGGGCTCTCGGTGGCTCTGCCACTCGCCCTCATTGCCATTTTGGGTGGCGGCTCTTCGGGGCCGGGACTTCATCTCCTGCTCCCCACTCCCTGATGCTCAGGCCCATATTTCCACAGGCTCTGAGCCAGGTGGCTAGGCTGGTGTTAGCTCCACGGGCGTTGGCTCCTCAACCATCACCCCCCAGCCATGGCTCTGCCTTAATTGGTTCCCACTACTGGCACCAACGTCAGTCTTGCCAGGCATCACCCACAGCAGGCTACTGCTGTCTCTGCCTCACCAGTGTCACCTTTGCCTTTGACTCAGGGGTCTCCATCCCCTCAGGCCCCAGCTTCTCCAGCTGTTCTGGCACCAGTGGATCCTTCCCATAGGTGCTACAGGCCATTGCCTGCTGGGCAACCACCAGTGCTGCTGCAGACCCAGCCTATGGGCCTGACCCAGTTGTTGCCCCTGCCACAACCTGCACAGCGGCTGACATCTGCTGGGCCAATGCCAGATACTCAACCGGTGCTGGGTGGGCCTACTCAGGGTACCAGTCGCTGGCTTCTCAGCCATTGTACCCTTCTACAGTCCCTCTTATCCATTCCTATCGGTGTACAATATACCGCCCCTGGTGGATTGTAGTCTTTCTTTTTGGTGTGGTGGTCCTTCATGCAATGAGACACCCCGGCCCTCAAAGGTCACCTCCAGTGTCCCTCCCACCTTCCCAAGGGCCCCCAGCCCCAGAACCCAGACCGGGCTGGTCTGAGCACACCCCGCACATTGGGGTCCTCTGGGGCTTGACCTAACATCAGCTCAGGTTCTCAAAGGGATGAATGCCAGCTCCCGGCATCGGTCCTGGATAGTGATTCTTCTGAGGATGACTCCAATTCTTCCAGGTTTTCCTCCTCTCCTGGACAGTCTTCAGATGGGGATGACCAGGCTAAAGAAGTACCAAAGTCCCCCTTTAACAATCTATCCTTCATGGATGTCATGCACCACATCCAGTCCATTATGGGCTGGGAGATGGAGGAGCAGGACCCGGAGAGATGCCAGTTGGCCATCTCTCTCCGACAGTAGGATGCCCTCCCCATGGTGGTGCCCCTTTCATTGACTCCTATGAGGATGTCACTAGGGTGGCCTGCAATCATACTCCCACCACCCCACCTCTGCCTAAAAAGGCAGATGGCCTTTACCACACCCTGGCTGGCAAGCCCTTTTTGTAGACTCACCCTAGGGTGGATTCAGTGGTGACTAATGCGGCACATGACCATACTAAGATGTCCAAGCATCTTAGTACCCTTCCCTCAGATTGGGAGTCCAGGCAGCTGGATCACCTTGGCAAATGGGTTTTTGTCTCCACCACTCTGGCTGTCTGGGCCATAAATTATTTTGGCCCACATGACTCAATATCAAAATGTTCCCTGGGACTAAACCAGGGATCTGGTGCAGACCTTACTACCAGAGGACCCCACTAAGAGGCAGCTCGCCTAACTTATGAAATCGGGCTCGGACATTGACAATCATGTCCTCTGGGCTGCTTACAAAGCCGTGGATGCCTCCTGGTGTGGAGCAGCTGCTGGGGTCTGTCTCTGGTGCTATTTTGGCTCCAAGTATCCAACTTCACCTCGGACGTGCAAGCCAGCATCATGGACGCCACCTTCTGGGGTTTGGTCCTCTTTGGAGGGATGTCCATGGCATCATTTCTACCCTGCAGGAGTCAGGGAGGTCCCTCAAGTCAGGCCATTTGCTCCATCACACCCAACCTAGAGCAGGCCAACATCAGTCCTTTTGCAAGTCCTCCCACAAGAAGTCTCAGAACCAGCCTGCCAAGGGGCAGCATAAGCGTAAGGCCCCAGCGGCCCTTGCTGCTGCCGCCACCAGAGTCCCCAGATCTCCTGCAGCCCCCCCTGCCTGCACCTTCCCCTACCTCCTGACTCTTTAGCTGACCCCCCCTCCAGCCAAGGATCCAAGGGAGGTGGTCAAGGGTCAGTTCTCCCTCCACCTAGAGGGGTAGAAGGGGGGGGGACCACAGACAACTGGGTGCTCCAGATCATAGAGCCCGGTTACACTCTGGAGTTCCTAGAGTGGCCTCCAGAACCCCCCTCTGTTCACTCCACATACTCCCCCCCCTTACACACCTGTCTCTGGTTTGGGAGGAAATTCAGGCTGTTCTTCAAAAAAGAGCTACAGAGTCCATCCCTAAGGCTCAGTGGGGAAGGGGGTTTTTACTTCCACATCTTCCTCGTCCCCAAAAAGGCCGTGTATCTTTGATCCATCCTGGACCTGAGCCATCTGAATCTGTATATCGAGTACAAGTGCTTCAGGATGGTCACCCTTCAGGGGCTGTTACCCCTTTTGCATCAGGGGGACTGGCTCTGCTCGCTGGACATGCAGGATGCTTAGCTGCACATCCAAGTCTTTCCTGCCCATCGTCGCTTCCTCTTTCAGGGAGCCCATTTTCAATTCCCGGCCTTCCCTTTTGGCCTTTCCTTAGCCCCCTCCAGGTAGTTACCAAATGCCTGGCAGTGGTGGCAGCTGCATTTAGGAGGCAGGGCTTCTATGTGTTCCCCTACCTGAACAACTGGCTGCTAGCAGCCCCCTCCAGGGGACGCTTAGTTCAGACCCTGGAATACACCTTCTGTCTCTTCCAGGCCTTGGGGATCACTATAAATCTGCCAAAGTCCTGCCTCTCTCATTGTCAGCACCTCCAATACATAGGGGCGGTCCTGGACACCAGTCAGGGCAAGGCTTTTAGCGACTGATGGAGCGGGTCTGTCTGGCTTCCTCCAGCCGGCAGGTCCCTGCCAGGGTTTTCCTGTGCTGTATGGGCCACATGGCAGTGGCAATTGCCATGTTTCCACTGGTTTGTCTGCATATACGGGTTCCTCAGTGGACCTTGAGGGTTCAGTAGGACCAACACATGGATGACCTGGATCAAATAGTCCTGGTCTCCGACCTGGTCTGGAGGGTTCTGTTGTGGTGGCTGAATCTGGTCAGCCTGCTTCCAGGGGTCTCTTTTCAGCTCTTGACCCCCTGGCAGATTCTCATGGCAGACACATCCGGCCTGGGATGGGGTGCTCATCTGGCTGATCACCAGACCCAGGGTACCTGGACAGACATAGAGCAGAGTCTTCATATCAATGTTCTGGAGATGTGGGTGGTTCTTTACACCCTACAGGCCTTTCAGACTCATCTCCTCCCCAGTCCGCTGCTAGTGCAGACGAACAACATGTGTGTGGTGTATTACATCAATAAGCAGGAGGGGACCCATTCTTACCCTCCTGTGTCGGGAGGTGATAAGAGTCTGGTATTGGACCATCAAGCACAGTCTGGAGTTCTTGGTCATATATGTTCCAGGCATTCGCCAAGCGGTCCTTATCTGCCATCAAATTCTATGTTTCTATGTTTCTATTCAAAATGTCTTGGCTGACAGTCAGCCATTCCAGGTCTCGGGCTCATGAGTGGGAACTTCTAACTTCAGTGGTCAAAGATCTCTTCGACCAATGGGGCCATCCAGAGTTGGACCTCTTTGTATCCCCACTTCAATGCAAAACTGCTGCTTTTTTTCTATTATGTGTTCATGGTGCTTTTCCCCTATCATTTCTAGTCCCCCCCACCCTGGTATCCTTGGTGTGGTGCGCACTTGTAGGTACGCCACGCCGCCCACACTGCGGTGTCACACTACCAGTCACCTGACCTGCCTGCACCACCACTGGGCCTCCACCAGATGATGGCAGGGACTGTGGGAGGTGACCCCCCTCCCCAGGAGAGTAGAGCCATTGCTTGATCCTGCAATCACCCTCCCCCCTCCTCCGTGCTGTTACCCTGATGACCCGACGTCATTCCCGAACCCGGGTCACCGGCATTACATGAGGTGTTGCGTCCAGCGCATCAACCCTTAGCGCCACCGGGCCGTCTCCAAAAACTGCTGGTTTTTTGCTTGCTCGATCCCAGGCCTGGAGTTTTCTGGAGAGACACATTGTCCCTCTCCTGGAAGGGGAGGTTTCTGTATGCCTTTCTTCCTTTCCCGCTCCTGCAGAGGGTTCTGCTCAAGCTCCAGTTGGCTGGGGTGGAGACAATTCTCATAGCTCCCTTCTGACCATGCCAAATTTGGTTCGACTTACTGCAATACGTGGCAGTGGAACCTGTGGTGCCCTTGCACCTGTGCACCGGCTTGTTATCCCAAGACTGGGGCACCCTGGTCCATTCGGACCTAAAGTCCCTGCCTCTCCATGCGTGGCTCCTGCAAACCTAGCTATTGCCTGCTATGGGGTATCCTCTAGGGTCACAGTTGTTTTGGGGGCTTCCACAAAGCCCTCCACCAGGGCCACTTATGCTGTGAAATGGAAGCGCTTCTCCATTTGGGCTGCTGCTCACCATTTGGATCCTTTCACCTGCCAGGTGAATCAGGTGTTATAGTACCTTATTTCCTTTTTAGAGTCAGGCTTGGGGTACTCCTCACTCAAGGTGCACCTTTCTGCCATCTCTGTATACCATGCACCTATCAAGGGCAATGCTGTTGCCCAGCTTGAAGTGTCCTGCACATTCCTGCAGGGCATTTTGCATCTGAAGCCTCCCATTTGGGACCTGGTCCCTCTATGGGACCTCAACGTTATGTTGGAGAAACTCACTCTACCTCCCTTTGAACCAGTGCAAGTTGTGAGCTGCGCTTTCTGTCATGGAAAGTGCTCTTTTTGTGTTTCCTTGTGCTTGCGCAAGAAACACCTTGGGACAGTACCACATTTGAGAGGTATTTCAGGGATGAGTCCAATGCAGAGCACTGCACAGTGGGTGCGACTCTGACACACCAACTGACCACTGAAGCCGAGTGTGATGGCCGTTGGAATTTCACAGTAGGGAGCCGGCTCGCACTTGTGAGAAATGAACCGCACCAATGAGAGGGTGCACTTCATTTCTCTCATTTGCATAGCTGACATTGCAAGTCTGCAGACCCTCCTGCTCCCTCCCATTGCTGCAGTCCACCTGGCATGCACCCTCTGTTCCCTCACCGGTCCGGCATCTTTCATTAAACCCTCCCACTGCTGCTGTCCTCCCTGCTCCTGATCCAGCCCTGGGCATCTAATCAAACCCTCCCACTCCCTCCCACTGCTGCAGTCTGCCCTGCACCCTCCATTCCCCTACTGGCCCGACATCTTTCATTAAACCCTCCCGCTGCCTCCCACTGCTGCTGTCCTCCCCGCTCCCATCCCAGCCCTGGGCATCTAATCAAACCCTCCCGCTCTCTCCCACTGTGTCCTGTCTGCCTCACACCCTCCATTCCCATACCAACAATGGAGTGTCCAATCCCCGTGTCGGCATCATGTACCCCCCTTACTCATGTGGCACACTGGGAGCCCAACCCAGTGTGCCCAATTTTTTTTTTTGTACCTGTAAATAAAGAAAACTGTCCTGACCTCTTTTTTTTTTTAACCTATAAAAAAGAAAACAACCCCTAGTCATCTCGCCAGTTCCCCCTGCCTCCTCCTCCATCCCACTGAGCACCCACCTCTCTGCACTCCACTTACCCATACTTACCTCTGGAGGTCAGCACTGTCATCTTCTGAGGACCGAGATATGTCTGCACTCTTCAAAGCTGACCAGCAAACGTAAGAATCAAAGGTAAGCACCGTGTAATGACAATTAATGCGGTTTTCAACGTAGGTTGATAGCTTAACCATTTTTAGGAATTTTAGCCCCACATTTTCAACATGGGGTTCTTGGGACTCCACTTCATGAACAGTGTCACTGTCATTTCATTACTTGGACTCAAAAGGTGATTCGTGGTTGCTGTGTGGAATCACCTTTCCGGACCGATTAACGAAACAACAGTGCCCCTGTTCATGAGGTGGGGTCCCAAAAAGCCGATGTTGCAAATTTGGTGAAAAAATTCCAAAAAATGACTGTGTTACGAGCATGCATTGCACAGTTTCTACGCACGCTCCTAACTTCGCCAATTTTTAATATTTTCACCCAGATTTTCAACATTGCCATTTTTGACACCTTCTTATGAACAGTATAGCTGTAATTTTTTACATCCTGCCTGAAATGTGTTTTCGCACCTGTGGAGCAGAATGGCATGGTCGTTCTGCGAAACCACCTTTCAGGATAAGTGAACGAAATGACAGTGGCACTCTTCATAAGGAGGGGTCCCAAAAAAGCCATGTTGAAAACTTGGTGAAACAACTCCAAAAATGGCTGAGCTACACCCGGTTGTTCAAAATTTTCTATGCACGCATGTAACTTTGGTCATTTTCAATATTTTCACTCCAAATTTTCAGTATAGCCTTTTTATCACACCACCTCATGATCAGTACAGCTGTCATTTTTCACATCCTGCCCATAATATGTTTTTGCACCTATGGCATGGAATATCGTTTTCCCATGGATTTGAAACATTTCACCCACAGAGTTCATGTGGTGGGATGATAAGAAGACTATGTTCAACATTTAGGGTCAAAATATGAAAAAATGACAAAGTTATGGCTACTTGTTGCAATTGCGGTATTCATGCTGGTAACTGTAGAAATCTTAAATATTTTCACCCCACATTTTTTTATTAAATTATTTGTTATCCTGCTCCAGGGCTCTCTCTATCTGGAGGGAGCACCAGCCCCACCCCTGATGTCCACTAGCAGATGCCGACCAGCTACTCCAGGGCTTATCCCCCCAGTGGGTTTGGCGGGGCCCACCGCCACCAAGACCGGATCCAGTACAGTGATCGGCACCGTGATTATTCAGGGGTGGGACTTGTGAGCGCCGTCCATCATCTGCTGTGAAGCTTTTTCCTCCTGGTTTCTCCTCTTCAGGGGCAGAGTGTTCAAGGACGCCAGCAATGGTGCCGCGCACGCTCCCGTGCATGCACCCCATCAGGGTGTCTGCCCTGCCTCTAACCTGATGTCTGCAGTGTCAGTGTGCCAGCCCCCAGCTGCCACTAGGGGTCAGGCATTCACTGACAACTGGTCGCCCCTCTCCCCGGAAAAGAAGAGATGTCCCTGGGATGTTTGATCCTTCTCCTGTCCTGCTAACCCCCAGTGGCTCACGCTTGCTCCCAAACACAGGTCGCCAGCATGGCACAAGGTGTGGCATCCAGCACCTCAACCCTCAGCACCACCAGGCCGGCGATGCACTCCACATTTTCAACATAGCCTTCTTATTACCCGAGCTTCTGTATTCAACTGCTGTCCAGAATATGACAGCTTGTCAAAACATAGTTCAGGCAGGGTTTTCCTTCGTCCAGAAGTTCAACTAACACAATAAACACCTGCCACATAAACCATGCAAGGAAACATTCGGCATTGACAAATGCTTGTTAGTTGCTGTTATTTCTGCTCGAAGGATTTCAAAGCTCCAGGCTCTTATGTGTAAGGAGCCTTATTTGTTTTTTCACAAAGACAGGGTGTCTTTGCATACTAATCCTAAGTTTTTATCTAAGCTGGTGTCGGTGTTTACTTTAAATCAATCCATCCACCTCCCAGTTTATTTTCCTGAGTATTCCAATCAGGGGGAGGCCTTGCTCCATCCTTTGGATGTACATAGGATTTTGCGGTACTACATGAACTGCGCAAGTCTATCAGAAAATCTTAAAAGTTGTTTGCATTGTTCATCCCCAAGAGAGGGAGCTCCTGTTTCCAAACTGTTTGTCTAAGTGGTTAGCAAATTGCATTGTTTATTGCTACTGCAAGTACAACAAAACCCCTTCCGGGGGTGGTCAAAGGCCATCCCATCAGAGGTATGGCTGCCTGCATGGCTTGCTTCAGAAAAGTGTCTGCTGCAGACATCTGTGCAGCTGACACCAGGAGTTCTGTCCACACCTTCACCAAGTATTATAGTCTGCACATCGCCTCTAGGCGCAGGGCCAATTTCGGCCTAGCAGTTCTTCAGGGCATTCTCTCCTGAGCTCTTGGCTGCTGATCTGTCCTCCTCCCAGTGGTGTTATCCTGGTGATATCCAGTACTGTTAGGGACTCAGTCCTACTGTTGTGGCCTGCTGCAAAAGCCTTTCTCAAAGTAAGATAGTACAGTTGCATAAGAACTTACCATAACAGTAGATCTTCGAGAGAAGCTCTTGCAGCAGGCCCTGCTTTCCCTCCCTCCTCCCCCCTCCTGCTCTTTATCTTTTACACCACTACTGCTTTTCTTTTGTCTCTCGGGAAACCTCCTTGGTTCTCCTTTAGCTGCCTGTATGGGGTCTCTGGTGGGAGAACTGAGGTAGGTGTGGGGGACCGCCCACCTACATAGGCTAGCCTGACATCAGCTGGCATCGGCAGTGGGCACTCCCCCATGGTAGACTGCTAGCTAGAAGTTTCCATGTGTTCCTAGCAGCTAGTGACTTAGTCCTACTAGTGTGACTTGCTGCAAGAGCTTCTCTTGAAGATCTACTGTTACGGCACGTTCTTAAATAACTGTGCTTTCTTCTACCTTAGTCTGGTCACCCTCCTGACATTCCATTAAACAAGACTTACCACAAGTCTCATGCTACCTATACTGTATGAATATTTAAATACATTAATTTAAGGAAAACACATAAGAGTGTTAGAAACACAGAAGCATGGATGGCTTAGTGATGCCGCAGCAGGGCATTGGACTGCCACCTAGGAGACAAAATCTCACACTGAAGCCAGACTGGGGATGAGAGTGTTGCAGAAGTGAGGCATTTGACTCCCTGAGAAGGGGGTAGGACTACCCTGTGTACATTCCTGCCCTGGCAGCCAATCATGGATTGGCATTAGCTGTAACAGTGTGACAACGCTCTCCTTCCATGAGGAGGGTTGTGGTTAGTTACTAGTAGGTGTCATGCTAAGACATGCATTCACCCTTCTATCTGGCAGGGAAGAGTGTCTGGGATTGGGCTTGAACATAGTCTGGGGCAGATAGTCAGACTGTATCAGTCTAGATGTGGGAATCACTGAGACAGACAGGAGAGGCTTCCAGAGGAGTAGCCTCCTGCTGGGATTACATACTGGCCACTACGTAGTGGGATCACCAGAGGGTGTGGGGACCGTGGCTGGTTTCATCCCTCAAGGTGAGCACCCTGATGACTGACTGGCTTGACAATGGTTTCCCTGAAGCTTAGAGGGTGACCCTGTGGGGGGGGCAAGCTTCTAGTTGGTTCCAGGACCTGTACCAAGGGAGACGGCACACAAAAAGCATGTGGGTGGACCCAGAGAAAGACTGGCTGCATTAAGATAGGTGATACCTAGAGACCTGTGAAATTCTTTTTATTTTTTATCATTTTTCATTTTATTTTTCTGGAATTTCTTGTTATTTCTTTTTATTCATTGAAAATTTAGTTGTGTTTCTTGTTATCACATTTACATTCATAAACTACCTCAAAATGAACTTATACACACTAGAAATCACATTCCTAGTATACTACATTGCATTAAGCTGCATTATGCTATGTCTTGTAAGGTTTTGTGACTGAAACAATTCCGCTGTCGCTTCCTTGTGGACCATCTCTGTGGTAACAACAGAGCCTAAACAACAACTGCTGTAAGCATTTATTTAGATTTTGCCTGCCAAAAAGCAATTTTTTTCACTTTATTTGTGTGTTTTTTTCATTTTATTCCTTTTATATGCTGAATTTCTTGCTATTTCTTGTTATACCTTGAAGTTCTTATTATTTCTTTTTATACCCTTAATTTCTTGCTATTTTTTGCTATTTCTTGTTTAAGAAAAACACAGGTCTCTAGTGATACCCAGTCTCCAGACCCGAGGAGTACTGAAATAGAAGGATCACAGATCACAAAGCTGCCATAAGCTATGGGGTACAGCAGGGTATGCACTCTAGCTGGCCTAACCCATCTTCATGAAGAAAGAGAAATATGTTGTGGAAAACCTGCATGACTATAATTCTCCTTAATGAGACTTCAGAATTTAAAGAGTTTATCTGATGCCTAATATTTATGGTCACACTAATACTTGGATCTTGTAAAGAGTGCCCAAGAGCCAGGACGGAAGCTGTTGCTAGAGGAGTGTCATGGTTCCCAGTGCTTCACATTGTTATGTCAAATTATTATGTAGATTTGGGGTTTTACAGCCTTAAGCCTTAAAGTAACATCCTATTGGAAACATAGCAGGTCTTTGCAGTCTATCTGACTTACAGGCTGAAAGGACAGCGACAACCTGAAGGTCACTGGTTGAGTGACAATAATATTGAACGCCTGCTAGGAGGTAGCAGCAAGTGATGTGTAAGGATCTGAGGACAAGACCGGGTTATCATGGATTTTCATCCCTGGGCTTGGCTTGTGAAGTGCTTTGAATATAAATATATCCAAGTCTGGTGGAGCCTCAAACATTTTCTGGTATTGAGGTGCAGAACTAGTGGGGCTACCCTCACTTAAAGTAGACCTGATGTGACTATACTGATGAACTGCTGTACCTGAATGAATTGGGTTTCTGGACCTGACTGTAAATATGGATGAACTTTCACAGTTTAAATGTACGGCTATGCCTGGAGTTCAGTGGCCAAGCAGCCAGACATTCCCACTTCCTGAGCTATATAAGCAGTTCCTCTAAGCCTCACTGAGAAGAATTTTTTCTTTGCAGCCGAAGGCTCTGCCGGTTTGTTCCCTGAGCTGGTTGGGCCTCCCTGACTGCCCCCCTTCCACTCATCTCTGCAGGGAATGGCTTACCACAAGAAGTAGTGGCTATGAATACAGTGCAGGGCTTCAAACAGACATGGGATAGGCATAAGGGAGCAATACAAATGACTATGAATAGATAGGTCACTGACATAGCAAAGGCCGATGGCACATTTATAAGGTAGAAAAAGAAATGGGCAGACTGGATGGGCCTTCTAGGTCCTTATCTGATCAACTTCTATGTTTCTATGTTTCTATGTAGGGCTTCTGTGTTTGTTTTCCTGCTTTGGTTTATATTTTGCCTTCAGCTGTGTATGCTTCCTTCCTTTTTTGGGGGGGGGGCCGGGGCTTTTCCAGGCTCCTAGCATACTGCTATTCAGAGCTCATACTGCTAACTTTCAGTTACTCATAACTCTCAAATCACTTGCATTGCAACTGCAAACCTGACCTGTGTGTTTCAGCTCAACTATAGCTGGTCCATGTGGCATATTTTATTACTTTCACCTGACTCAGATTTACTTGAACCTAGCTATACAGCTTAGTCATGCTTGTTTTACTTACCTCATTGCTGCAATCTCATTGCACTGCCTGTTGACAATGTTTAAGAGCATTATGCCTCCTTTATTTGCACTTACAACTCAGTGTACTCATTTGTTTACTACTGCTGTACAGGCCTACTTGCTTCCTGCTGCTGCATTGTTTATACCCATTCCTATTGTACCTTATTTACTCTGAGGTTAGTTGAAGCTCCTGATGAGGCTATTAAATTAGCTTTTATACCTGCATGTGGTTCTCGGCCTTTCATTGTTTCCTTGTTTGTCCTACGGCGGGGACTGGGAGGTGTTTGGGGGGTCGTGGCCTATGTAGTTAATTAATTCTGTTCTAAATCCTGTCTTCGCTGCCGAAAATCCTCAAAGTTTGTCACCTTGTTTTGGCTATTCATGTCTGGCTGGCTTGCCCCTAATTCAGTGCTGTTTACTTGCTATACAGTTGTTATGCAGGTCCGACTATTACTACTACTGCTTACTGACCTATCAGATCCACACTTACTTACGCAACTGTTGCTCCTTGCTTACGAAAACCATTGTGTCATGCCTACTGCCATCCCCTTGGCTTCAGCCTGGGATTCTACTGCACTCAATATGCATTCAACCTTGCAAGGTCTCAGCACTCAATGCTCATTACTATCTCAGCACGCCGTGCTCACTCAGCTCACCTGCTTTCAGCTCTCAATCAGTTCTGCCAGCCATTCTATTCTGGTGCAGGGTTCCTGCAGCCGACAGTCTCACTCTGCATTTAGTCCGCATCATTGAGCGTGTCCAACTTGGGGTGGGATCCTTCTCACCTGGCCCACATCTGGGAATGTCCTTGCCCCAGGCTTGGCTTTAGCTGCCTGCTACGTGACAGCAGCTCCTGGTGTAGAATTTAAGACTAGCGGTGAAGGGTGGTTACAACGATCTCCTTTGGCTTTAGTGTTCCACTATAATGGTTGGCCATTGACTTTAATGGTTTCCCTAGGAAGGCACCTTCACCGCATTCTCCCCACGACTGCCTCTGGTTCACCTGGTTTGATTTAGGGCAGGTAGGCCAGGTGAGTGCCTCAGCAGTTGTTGCTCTCCTCCTGCACCTTGGATGCACGTATTGTTGCAGATTTTTCTTGCAACCTTCCATGGCGTTCCCTCTAGAGGGTTTGAGTGAGAGCCTTCCTCCAAATTGGAATTTTTCCTACCTCCCTTTAATTGGGTTTTCCAAATTGCAGCTGCAGAGCCGTCACTAAATAATTTTCCCAAGCCTGGAGGGTAGACGACCTTGGTCTTGGATCCCCAGAGATTTCCTCCTCATAGGGTTTTTTTCTCTCCTCCGTTGCCTCAGGTCATAACTCTTAGTTAGCATAGTTGTTTTCCCTAGTTTCTTTAGGTAGGTTCTGTTGTTGGATGGAGGTGGAGGATGTCCTGCCATTCCCTCTCTCCTTAGGGGATCCCCTACTCTCAAAGCAAGCCGACAGTATTGTGCTACATAAACTTGGGCAGTTACTACGACAACTAAGCATATCATTGTATTATCAAACTGCTTATGCTTCTCTACTACTACGTTACAGTTACTGCTTCTACGTCACTGTTACTGCTTGCATAATGCTTCATGTTGCTTCCCTTTTGGGGATGATACTACATTTTTTGGGAGGGATTCCTAAGGTACCTTTAGCCATGGGAACCGTCCCGTGGCACCTCTAGGGGTGGAACCCTCTCCGAGAGTTCCTTGCTGTTGTACCCCTACAGGGTGGTAATTCCTCTGGAATAGAGAGTGCGAACGGCCAAAATCAAACTAACACAGTTGCACAAGCATAACACTATACTGGCTGCGTAGGTCAGTGAAGTAATGTTGAATGTGTACTGTACTATATTACTGACCCAAGCATGGTTTGTTGGGTGCCAAAATGCAGACATTCTAGCCCCACATTAAAGCTGGGATCAAGGCACAAATATAAATGTTCACTATGAGGGACTCCTCCCACTGAGCACAACCTCTGGACATGGCAAGTCAGGATCATCACCCATGAACTAACCGGGTTCCCAACCACCTGTGCCAGTGCTTTAGCCTGAGCAGTCAGGTATGAGAAGGAAGGAGAAGGGTCACAAAAGTAACTGCTCACCCACCCGCTCAGAGGAAGGAAGGGTGGAGTTTTGTTGGCCAAGATTTGTCAGGGCATCAGGAAAGTAAAAAAGGGGGGAAACGTAATAGCATCAAATAATGCCAAATGTAATTCTTCATAAATTTAAAATGCTTTTTTTTTTCATTCTAAATCTCTTTGTCTTGCAGTTTTTGAGTCTCCATTATTCCTTTTAGATGCTGTCTCTGAGTCTGTGAATTCTGCTGTAGGGACTTAAAAGATGTGAACTGTAATAAGTAAACACATTCCCAGGTCAGTTAGACACAGGGTTGTCTTTTGGGGATATTCCATTCAGCTCAAATGGTTGCATTATAGCTAGAGATATGCAGGTAGTGCTTTTGGCTGTCTGAATGGGTTCAAAGGATATTCCCTTTAACTGACTTTGGATCCGAGGTCATATCCAATCCCAGTTGCATTTTGGATCCGGGGCCTGATAGTGGGATTGGATGTCAGATAGTTGGATCCTAGATAGTCCAATTGGATAGTTGGTGCACTGTATCCAATTGGATTTTCGGTGACAGGATCTAGTATTTGGATAACAATGGTATCAGATGCCATCTGGTATCTGAAAAAAATGGTGGTATCCAACGGTGTCTGATTCTGTTGGATACTATCCAAGAATCACTAATGCCTCTAGCTGTGTAACATCACCTATACATTTGGGAATACATTCATGTAAAAAATACTACATAAAAAGAGGCCGCATGGCTAGTGGCCAGAGCACAGGCTTGGAAACCTGGGTTTGTATCCCACCAGAGCCACTACACTGTGTGATCTTGAGCAAGTCACTTAACCTCTTGGTGCTTCAGTCCACTTAGCTGTAAAAATGGGTAAAAAACAGGATCCCACTGAAAAAGAGATATTGCATCTCAGCTCAGCTATCCTTTGAAATATTATGTCTCATCCCAGTTTTCTTGGGAAAATTGTAAAAAAAAAAATAGCATTGTATTGTGTTTCAATGTGTATATACAGTATATAGCAATATATTATTTGGAATATTTGGTAACATAGCTGCAGCTTTATTTTGAAGAGAGACAAACACCCGGGAGCTGTCCATTGGAATGCCAGTGCTGCCCTCTAGTGTGTTAAACTGCAGAACACTGTAGTTATCAGATACCGTCTTCATAGATATTTATTAGCAACAGATCATCACATGGGATTTAAAAACAAGATTTAGAACCCAATGTCCAAAGATGGAATTCTGGTGTAAAGTGAGATTGTGCCAATGTTTTTTTGCTGTTTCATTTTGTGCCAGACAACCAAAATGTAATTTTTTGTGATGCTTTCAAATGATTGACCTATTTTTTTGTTTTACTTTCAATTTTTTTTCTTCTTAACCTGGGTTCCTCTTAACCTGTTAGGCCAGGCTATCCTTTAGCCCGTCCACAAGTCCTGAATTCCACCCCGACTGGAGAAGTTACCACTAGGATACACATACCCACTGTTCCCTCTTATAATGTCACAGAGTAATCCCAGAAAGCCAGGAGATGAGATAAAAAGGCTGTTTCCGGATTGGGGGTGGGTGGGGGGTGTTGATGAGGTGGGGTTTGGGATTGAACAGAGAACCCAGAGGTCTGAATGTTGCAACTAGGTGAGGAGAGCATAGTGACATCTTTTGCCTGAGTGCCACTATTGTTCCCACATGTTTTTCCCCCATGTTCCACCCAACTAGAGCATAGCTTGAGACAGGAGGCCTTTCAGGTTACCCAGAAGAGGTCTGGGACAAAGCCCCCTCATCGCACTCTGCCAGATAGTTTCCAGCTTAAGACTGGACATATGATGCCACTGTGTTGTATCACATCAGTGGCAGAAATCTCCCCCAAGTCTAGAACTATATATTCCTGTCCTACATTGTGTAATGGCAGGAGTCACCTTCTCTCCCCAAGGCAGGAGGTGTCTGAAATCATTCTTAACTACTACTTCTGCTGCTTCATATGTAACTGATCAGGCTCAGCTCAGGATGCAAACCCAGAATATCAGCGCTGTCTGCATCAACACTGGCCATTTAGTGGACAGCTGTCTTGCACATAATCATAATGTTGCTCAAACTGTCACAAATATTTTTTTTAACATTAAGTTGCACATGGCAGAAACACTCGCAGTGAAAATGCTGCAGCTTTTCTGCCACAATTCAGCAGTTTGTGGGCAGTTTGACAACCTGGCCTTTAAAACCTGGAGACCCTATGGCACCTTGTTTCTCAGAATGGGTACCCTATGTCAAAAAAAACATCCACTGCCTGATCAGACCTGAATAAGATGGGTACATTGGATTGGCTGAACAAAATAGATACGGTAGAAGAGTCTGATCAGTTTGGGGTGTCGGTCCAGGAAAATACACCTTTTATGGCTGGTTGTACAGGCAGAACCTGCAGTGGGTAGGTGTTTGGAGGGTTGAATCAATGCTGTGACAGCAGGTACCCTCCTCCTCCTCCATGATGGCTATGTCGCACTGAACTGGTATACAAACTGCCTCAGAATTTGGATCATTTTTCTACAGATCTGAAAAACAAACTATTTCTAGTTTAATAAGTAAAACATTATGTGAAATGCATTATTCATTATGTCACATGCACGCCTCAGCCTGGCACATGTACTCACTGTATAAAACCAGAATTTTACAATAGGGGCATTGTAGAATTCATAGATCTTTGTTCCTATTGGAATGCTCTTTTGTTTCTTGCTGTCATCCTCCTCATCTCCCTTCCTGGAACTGGTATCAGCATTACCATCCTGAAATGTAGAAAACAGTCTTTGTTTCTCATGCAGCATCAACCAGATTCATTCCAAGATCTGATGTTTTGTCCACAAACCCTTCCCACCTGACTTGAGGTTTTTGTAACTGTTTTATTCAAAGTTAAAAACAAATTAAAAACAAAGATGCAGTTAGTTAAAACTACTGGTGTGAACATTCAACAAAACATCATCGCATTTGCTTACATAACTTTTTTGTATAGTGTTTTTATTGATTTTATCATGCAAAAAAGACATACCATACAGACGTTACAGTACATAGGATGCAGAACTTGGAGTATATATAGGGTCCTGAAATAAGACATCATTATATACACAAGAATAAAAAAAAAAACACAAGATAAATAAAATAGATTACAGAGTTGGGTGAAGTCTGGTTCATTCTACTTCTGCAGTAAAGATAATTTCATACAATTCTGTGGCATGTGGTATCTTTTATTATTACACAGTCTGACACGTCCCAAGATCTATTAAACCACCTCTTCCTGTAGAAGTAGGGCCTTACTGCTGGTAATGAGCTGGTGAACCTGTCCAAGCTTCTAAGAAAGAGTTCCTTCTGGCCCCTTAGCACATATGTCAATCTTTCCAGGGTTAGGACTTGTAACATTAAGGATTTCCAAATGTGGGACTGTATCTGTCACACAGGAAACCCAGGTATTTTGTACACATTGCAGTGCCATTGCCAGGAGCACTCTCATTCATCTGGGGTGTGTTTCCCACCCTTCCTCACCCATATACTTCACTCCAAAAAGCATGGATGCTGGGGTGCACAGGATGGGTCTGCCCAGCATTCCTGTCAGTTCCTGCGATACCACTACCGAGTATGGTTGGAGCTGTATGCAACTCCAGAAATAGTGCCTATATGTCCCCAGTGCTGTGTGACACCTCCTGAAGATTGATGAGATAGTTGGGTTAAATTTGTGGATGACATTTGGTGGGCAGTACAGTGGGTGCATAAACTTATACTGGGATCATTTGTACTCGTTGCAGAGTAGGAGACCCATGCATAGATTTAATATACCCTCCAACCCTCATCTGAGATGTGTATGCCCAGGTCTCTTTCCCATAGGCCCCTTACTTTAGTGGAGAGTCCTGGTAGTTTACTTCTATCCTGACATGCCACTTTAGTTACGACCCCTTTAAGGGAGACTAGAACTAATGGTAAGCTCTTCTAGCGTATATAGTGGGGATGCCTCCACTGGCTCCCTATCCAGCTTCCTACTAAATGCTCGCATCTGCAGATATTTATAAAGGTGTGTGGGTGGTATCTCCAGTTTTTTACTTAACTCTGTGAAGGGCCAGAGTCCCTCTCTTTTGTTCAAGTCCCCCACACATTTAATACCCCTGTTCTCCCAGACTTTAAACCATCTGTCTTCAAGGCCTGGTAAGTAATATGGGACCCCTGCTACAGGGACCAATAGTGTAGTGTCCGCTTTCACTTTCCACCTCCATCTTATCTCTCGCCAGAGCTCTAACGTGTTTAACCAAGGGTTTAGTCCCACCAGCTGCCCCATAGCATGTTTTCCCCTCCATTGCCAGATATACTGACAATCTTTGCTGGGACTCCACCTCCTCCAGGTCAGCCTAGCTAGCTGCTTTTCCACTGTTAACCCAGTCCTGGATGTGTCACTGCTGGGTAGCCACAAAATACCCCCTTATGTCAAGGAACCCTAGCCCGCCCTGCTCCATCCCACTTTTGAGCCTCTGGACACTCAGTCTCAGCCTCTTGCCTTGCCATATGACAGCCGAGAATCCTCTCTCTAGCTTCTTAATGTCCAGCTTAGTTGTGCCCATTGGCAACATTTGCATCGTATATAGTATTCTGGGGGGGGGGGGAGGAGAGAGAGAGGCATTCATATTTAATAAGTTTGTGCATCCAAACTGTAAAATAGACAGTGCCCTCCCACTGTCCAGTGCCACCAATATAGTGTTAAATATAGGGTGGTAATTTAGTGAATACAGGCTCCCAATGTCCTTGCTCACCTTAATATCTAAATACGTGAGATGGGTTTCCACTACTTTCAATCCCCACTTCCCTCCTTTCCTGTTCCCAGGGGCTGACTTTTATGTAAATTTAATTTATATCCTGAAAAGTCTGCAAAATGAGTTGTCACCAGTAGGAGGGCCGGCATCAAGTTTTGTGGATCTATGATAAACAATAATAGATAGTCAGTGTATAGCGTGATCTTATGCTGCATACCTTGCCAGGTCCCTATTCACTTTATCTCTTCTGTATCCCTGATCTTGAGGGTTAGTGGCTTGATTGCAAGTACAAACAAAAGGGGGGAGTGGGGGCACCCCTGCCTCAAGCATCTGTATAACCTAAATTCCTCTGAAAGGCATCCATTCACCAATATTTGGGCGTTAGGTTCTGCATACAAAATTTGGATCCGCTTTATATAATCCTGCCCCAGCCCAAATCTCTCAAACACCTTGAACAGTTACTCCCACTCTGAATGGTCAAATGCCTTCTTGGCATCCACTGACAGTGCCAGTGCTGCCTCCAGATGCTGAGAAACCTAGTGTTATTACGTTAATCAGTCTGCATACATTGTGGTAGGACAATCAGACCTGTACGAATTCAGACTGATCTGAATGCAACACTCTTGGGAGCATCTGCTCAAGGTGCTGAGCTAAGACTTTGGCCAAACTTGTAAGGTCACAGATAAGTGAGGCTGGGCAGTAAGATGCACTTTCCAATGGATCCTTCCCCAGCTTGGGGATCACACATATGGAAGCCAGAAAGCACAAGGCAGGCATTACCCCGCAGCCTCCTCTGACATCTCATGAAGTGGCTTTGTCAGTGGCTTCACCAGCTCCTTGCCGTATTTGGCTGTAATACCATCTAGTCCACCTGCCTTCTCAGTCTTTAAGGAGCTGATGGCACCCCCAACTTCCACCACCACAATGTTTCCCCAGCAAGTCCCTTTGCTCATTTGTCACCTTGGGAATTGATATTCCTTCCAGAAACCTCTCTGCCACCTCCCCCTTTTTAAGGCACTCCACTTTATATAAAGTTTCCTAGAATGTTCTAAAAATTTGCTTTAATCCCTCTGGTTGTGTCTCCAACCTGCCTCCTTGGCCCTCTAATGCCATGAGTCCGGCCAAGGCCCTCCTCCCTTTAATCAAACGTGCAAGCAAAGGCCCAGTTTGTTGCCCCATTCTAACTTTTCATGGTAGGTGAAGAACAGTGCAGACTTGGACTCCCTCACAAACAAGAAGTTCAGAACGTCCCTAGTGGCTGTGAGTTCCCTGAACAAGTTAGCACTCCAGGGTCAGACTGGGGTACAGAGGGCCCACCTGGAAAGAAGACACAAGGGCCCACCTGGAAAATCAATAGAGGAGGGCCCAGGTTGACACACTCATATCAATATTCCACTTCAATCTGATACACTAGCTCTGTATTGGCATTTTGCATTTATCAACAATGTCCCAGATACCCCATTTAATTAGAAAAAAGTAGATAAATGCAAAAGTTTTCAGAGTTCAGAAGGTAACCATTTACCCAACAGAGGGGGGCCCACCTGGAAATTTTCAGGTATCCAGGTGGGCCAGTCTGACCCTGTAGCACTCCTCCCACTGCAACTCATTTCTCCAGAGCTTTGAGCTTTTCCTCTAGCTGTTGCTTTCTCACCCTCCTTTTCTTCTTTATGGAAGACACATAGGTAATTATGATGCCCTTCATATAAGCTGTCCTAGCCTCCCATAGGATGGTCTTAATGGGGCCATAGTTGCATTGGTGGCAATATACAACCCCACTGATCTTTAGTCTGAGAATGGCCATGGCATGGTCTGAAATGTATATGGGACTGTGGGAGACATCCCACACCAGGCCATACTGCTCTGAATAAGCAGACATATAGTCTACCATGGACTAAGTCTTGTGGGGGTTGAAAAGCAGTTATTCATGTGCCCCTGGTTTAGCTGTATGCCAGGCATCAATTAACTCCAGGTCTGCCAGACCCTTAATCCATCTGGCTACTACTCCCCGATGTCTGCCAACTCCATCGAAATGATCCAGGGTTGGTTCCACCACGCATTTAAAGTCTCCTCCCATCACTAGATTTATAAATTGTTCCCGGAACAGGAGGTCCACCAACATATGGTCAAACTCTGGGTCAACATCCGAGGGAGCATACATGCTACCATACATCACTTACTGCCCATGAAGCTCCCCTCGTATTAAAATATGGCACCTTTCCTGGGGGTCTGCCATGATTTCTGTCACCTTTAGGGAAAATTATTATGGACAAGAATAGCCACCACCCTCATATGAAAGGAGCATGGTGCTACATGGCATGTACTCACCCACTCTCCGACCAATTTGGTATGCTCCTGGTTAGACAGGTAGGTCTCTTGTAAAAGTGCCACCTGGGCTTCCATTCTCTTAAGAGCTGCCAGTATCTTTTTTCTGTTTAATGGGGGAGAAAAATCAGCACACATTCCAAGATATAATTTGACCATGTGCCATTGGACTGCTGTGGTCCTTTGAGCTGTACACAGACTCTGCCCCTCTGTTCTCCCTGTTTGAGAGCCTGGTTCCCCTTGGTAGGTATCCCAGTCCCCTACTCCCACCATTGTCCACCATTCTGCATAGAATGTTCTGTAATCATAACAAAAATAACCCCAGAACTAAATGATGTAGACACAGAACACATACATTTGTAACTGTATGAGTCAGCAGGTGCCCCCTTGGGCACCAACCTCAAAACACTCCATCTTGCTGTTGCAGCACTACCAGCATCTTTCTACCTCCTCCCACCAGTGGGTGAGAATAAGCAGCTCCTTTCCCACTGAGCTTGGGTTACCCATCCGTAAGACCTCCTCCTCTTGCTACCTCCTGTACCATCCTTAAATTAACTGAACAGTGTAAGCCTGAATGTGGATTAAAAAACCTCAAACCTCACCTCAACGAATACTGGTATCAAAATGGGTCTGTATAAAAATCTGTTAAAGACTTTGCTTGCTGTGTAGGCTCCCCATATGTGGCAGCACCTAAGCAGCAGACTCCTCCCTCATGCACCTTTGTCTGCCTCTCAGGCACTATGCAAATCCCCCCCCTCTCAAAGACTCAGTAGTGCAACCCCCCCCGGACAACCTTCCCTGAATTTTCGCACATTAATCCTGTTTGCAAACTTTTTGATAGACAGATGTATAGTGACCCCCTCTGAGAATGCAGGGCCTAGGATGGCAGCTTGTTCAAACCTTGCCTTTCCCCCGTAAAGACACCGGTTCAGATTCCCACCACTTGTAATTCATTTGCACAGCCATGCAACAGGCTGCCTGGTGGTTCTGAGTTGCCCACCTCCTCCAGGTCCTGTTCCCTCTTCCCCTCAGTGATGCTGTGGTCCAGAGAGTCAGGAGGTCAGCCATGGCCTCAAGTATAATTATGTGGCTCCATCCCAACCTCCCATCTAACTGTGCCATTTCACCAGTCAGTGGAACACAAACTTCTACACAATGTCTGTGGGTAGCACAAAGTCACCTGCTTGTTGCTGAGCTGAGAACTGTGTGACTATGTTTGCACATTCATGTAGCCCCAACTCAGTGGTTATCCTTCAGTTTGCAGCATAGTGTGAGACACCTTTGGAACCCTTTGGCTCAGAGAGTCTTGGGTTGTGCAGCCACTGCTAGCCCCCCAGCAAAGTATGATAATTCATTTTTTTAAAGTCCCTTCAGGGAGGCACTCGGCTACAATACAAGTTATCCAAGTGAAATGTCGAGGGCGGGCGGCCGCCCCCATCCATGGCTCAGTTGCCATCCATGGCAAATCAGTCAATTCACAATGTTAGCTCTTAATACACAAAGGCTCGCCTCAGCCATTCTTCTTCTCGCACTCCTGCAAGAAGTTCCATACTTTGCTGACCTCCCAGTATGTGTATGTGACTCCCACAAGCTTAATTTTAACTACCGCTGGGTAGGAGAATGTAAATTCAGTCTTCTTCTCCAAGGGGGTGTCCAAGATGAAGGGAAATGCTTTCCTCTTCTTCTGCAGTCAGGGGGGAGAATTCCTGATAAATGTGCAGCTTACTGCCCTCATAAATGAGTTCTTACTTAGCCCGATATGCTGCAAGGAGACAGAAGATATTCTGCCTGGGTGGCTCCTCCAGTGGCAGATTTGGTGACACTGCACGGTGGGCTGTCTCCACTTTCAATCTGTCTCCCTTTAGTGACATCGCCAGCAGCTTTGGAAAAACCTCTGCACAGAATTTCAAGCACTTTCCCCTTCCTTGACCTCTGTAGCCCTCTGAGTCACAGATTTTTCCTGCAATTAATTTTGTGATAATTGAGCTGCTCCCGCAGGTTATCAAGCTCCTTTTACAGCCTTGCTACCTTTTCACGCAGTCCATTTTGGGTATCATCTAGGTCAGAGATCTGTTGTTCCATGACACCAGTTCACTTATATTGTCCAGCCAATTGCTGCGAGCTCTGTTAACGTGCCTGTTAAAGGGTTCAGTTTCACAGGGACTTGTTCCCTGATGGTGCGCCCTAGCAACACCATTTCAGTCACTGACAGTGTGATTGTTTTAGAGAATGCAGGCTGTAGGGCTACTGCTGTTTTATTGCTATTTTTAGCTGCTCCCCTAGGCTGTTTGATAGCCACATTCATCAGATATTCATCCATTGTAAGTTCTTGCAACTTCCCAACCCATTTGGAAATGAAAGTCTAGGCTTTAAATTGTATTTTTATTGTTAATTTTGTCTGAGGAGTAGTAGCTCAGGGAAACCACGTCTGGCACACTAGCTGCCCATTAGTGCCCCCTACATATCATTTGTAATTTCATAACTGTTAATTATCTAAGCACCCATCCATATGATTTGTCTTTCTAGTACTGCTGTTACACTGCAATTGGTATGAACAGAAGATCCGATTCTAACAGCACTTGTCTTATTTACACAGCCTTGTGCTATTTACAAAGAACAATCAAATCTTTCATATCCCTTTATCACGCCTTTATCCTGCTCCCAGCCACTTAGAGCTTCTATTTGTTTGATTATCTTGTATGTCAGCCATATCCACACATGCCTCCCATAACACCCATAATATCAAATGTTGTTCTCTTCACAGGTTCAAATCAGTCGTGACATGTTCCAGTCCCTGTATCTCTTCAAGCTACTTTGCCAGTTCTTGCCAAATGGTATTTGAAGATCAATTTAGTGTAGCACCCTTGACTGCCACCAGGATCAGGATAAATAGCTGCCTACTGGAGGTTGAAAGAACACTGGGGCTTGAAGACTCAACACTGTGTTTGTTAAAGTAAATTATGTTTTTTGCTTACCATTACCTTCTTCTCACTTGAGTTTTTGGTGCATTGATATTATTGGCTGCTTAATGCTCTCTCTAAGACACTCTCTCTGCTTATTGACGTAGCTTTAATTATACCTACACTTATATGTAAAGTCTTGTAATTTTGTGTATTAGGACTTTGTGCTGTATACTGTACTTATTTGCTGTTAGCCTGTTATGTGCTCACTGTTTTCATTCACATGCTGTACTGACTCTGTCACATACTTGTAACTGCTCATTTTATTCTTCCCTCCTCCCAAGGTTCCAATCGCCTTTTTTTTCTTTGTGGTTTACAATGCTGGGTTCAGACTGGCTCTGGCTGGAAGGGAAGGTCTGACCAGATGAGGGAGAAAAGATGTGCTGAGGTAGTATAAATGAGTGAAAACACCAATATTGTTTATACCAGCACAAAAGAGGATGTACTTTGAGGATAGTGGGGTGAGGCATGGGTGGGTGGATCGCGATCCCTTCATACTGCACAAAGCTATACTTCCACCAGGCCTCCACCTGGTGGCAGTCTAATGCTAGGCCAACATGCCACCCATTCCCTGGGAGAGGAGAGTAGTCCATCAGGCCGCTCGATCCTGTGCTGCCCCAGCAGACCCCCGGCAACCTGAGCTCATTCCTGAACTTGGGTCACCACCATGGCTGGAGATAAGGTGACCAGCATCTCAACCCTCCATGCCACTGGGCTAGCCCCTCACATTGCCCTTTAACAACTGAGCCATTACTCTGCACTTCTGAATCAGCCTTGCAGTCACAGTCTGATGCAGATAGAAACTGGATCAAACTGTACACACATCTCCGTGGTAGATACTGATGAGTGTGTTCTCATAGTCAGAATCTTGATACTTCTCTGCTACTTACCATGTCCTCATCTTTGTCTTTCCCATCCTCATTTTCTCTGGATACCTGATATCTGAGATCATCATTGGTACGAAACTCTAAGAAGAGGATTGTAGGTGGAAGAAGTATTCCCATTATAACCTACAACACCAAAAAAGTCATGAATTAATATCCAACGGCTTAAGAAAAAACAACAACATTGTAATAAACTAGATCAGTATCTCAGACCAGCCTTGGAAAGGTTACTGGACCTTCTGTCATAAAACTTTTAAGGATGCCCATAGCGAATGTACTGAGAACAAGATACTTCATTCTTGGTACAGAACTCCAACTGTGCTTTACCAGCTACGTCGTCTTCCCAGAGATAATTGTTGGAGATAAGCATCTCCTGGAGGTGATTTAGCACATATATTATGGTCTTGCCATCTTATTCAACTCTTCTTGCAGCAGGTACAACAACTTGCTGAAGCTGTACTTGGCCAGACTGTACTCCTCTCTACCCCCTTACTAACCTTGGGTATTACTGACCATGCCCCACATCTCCCCCAGATGACACATTGGTGGCTGGCCTTCCTTTGCAATGCAGGCTAAATGCCTAATCCTGACTTGCTGGAGAGCCCTACCATCACTACCATTGAGGAGCTCATGACTTGCCTATCCCATACTGCTGCATTTGGATTGGTTATCTCGTGTGGTGTTAGACAGACTTACAGCATTTGAGGCATGTTGGCACCTTATTATAACTGTCTGAACTCCAAGAGAGTTTGTACTAGCTGGGTTCCTAAATGTCTAGTATGGTACATTTGATACTATTTTACATTTCAACTGTCTCTCTCAGTTTTAATGTCTGTGAGTTGTGAGTTTGATTGACATTGTCTTATTTTAGAAGCTCTTTAGGCATATATGTGGTCATACGCTGTGTCAATATTACATGTTAATAACTGTCTTTTCGAGCTGCATTCACAATTGTATCCTGTATTTTTACCTTGCCTGTGACACATTTATAATGAAACATATGTGCCAATAAAAAGATTAACTGCAAAAAAGAATGAGTATTTTAAGACATTTACTGGGAACATTTATAAGATGCAGTGAAAAGGTGATTATGCCAGGTTATAGGTCACTGGTCACACTGCACCTGGAGTACTGTACAGTTTGCGAATCCTCACCTAAAGAAGGATAAGGAGAAACTAGAGGGGATATGCAGAAAGGTGGCAAGGATGATTCAAAAGCAGCAGAGAAGACATTACCATGAAAGGGTAAAATGTACTTGCTGGTTATGAGAAAGTAGAGGAGGGACTTGCTGGAGACCTTCAAATTCTTGGGGGGGATATAACAGGGTAGATGTCAGTGAGTTATTCATATTAAAGTGTGAGAGAAATGGCCAAGGGCATAATCTGAAATTGATGTGAGGAAAGTTTAGAAAAAGTGTGAGGAAGTATTCCTTTACTGAGATGGTAGTGAACCAATGGAACAGATGGCCCAGTTGACAATGTTTTGCCCTGTACATGATGGTCATTTACACATTTAAAATCCACAACATAAACATGGGTTGCCATGCTTGGTTTTAGGTAACATGGTGAAACTTAATCCCTCTTTATAGAAAAAATCCTCAAGGGATTAGACTGTGTTATGTATGATAGATTGTGGTTGTGACATCAATGTTTCAGGTGTCAACATGAGTGTAAAAGAAAAAGTGAAAAACTGAAACAAGGACATATCATTTGTCGCAATGTTCACTTAATTTTTTTCCACAAATGCAAAAATAAATAGTGAATTACCAGTACTATGACACCCTCAATGCACACTCATAATTTTTTTGATTATTAATATTTTTAACCCAAAACTCCACCTCATGAACACGGGTGTAAAAAAATAGTCAAATCCTACCAAAAAAGCTGATTTTGAACCACAAGTGTGAAAACACATTTTGGCTAGGATTTGAAAAATTACAGCTGTTACATTCATGAGGTGGTGTGAAAAAATGACTATGTTGAAAATTTGGGATCAAAATATTGAAAATTACCAAAGTTACAAGCGCACACTGAAAAATTTAAACGTACGCTCATAGCTTTGTTGTTTTTTAATATTTTTATCCCAGTTTTTCAACATAGCCTTCTTATTACTCCATATACTGCACCCTTCTTATGACCCCACTTCATGAAAAGGGTGGAGAAAATTTTCAAACCCTGCCCGAAAGGGGATTTCACTCCACAAGTGTGAAAACACATTTTTGCCAGGATTTGAAAAATTACAGTTGTCACATTCATGAGGTGGTGTGAAAAAATGACTACGTTGAAAAGCTGGGTCAAAATATTGAAAAAAATATTAACAATTACCCAAATTACAAACTTGTGTTGAGAAATTTCAACATATGCTCATTACATTGTTATTTTTTAATATTGTTACCTCAAGGTTTCAACATAGCCTTCTTATGACCCCACCTCATGAAAATGTTCAAATCCTGCCTGATAGGTGATTTTGTGCAGTGGCCGTGAAATCACCTTTCAGGATGGGTTTGCATAATTTCACTTCCATTATTCATGAGGAGGGATCCCAAAAAGGCCATGTTGAAAATTTGGGGAAAGATATTCAAAAAATGACCAGTTTATGAGGACAAGTTAGAAACCCATTGAAATACATTGAACCATATACCTGATTTCCTCAGTTCCTGGTTTAGCATTGAAGAAAGAAGATGTACCTTTGGTCCAGAGAGGATTACAGCATTGGACCCCCCCGGTAGGTTTGTAAAGGGGGGTGATGGATGCTGAGTGGTAGGGTAATGGTAGTGGCAACAACAGACATCAAAATGGATGCCTTTCTTTTTTTACAGGGTGCATTAAAAAAAAGCCCATGAGGGATGGTTTTCTTTATTTCAGGTACCAACACTGTGGGTTGGGCACCTCAGTGTTGGTGTTATGTTTGGCCACTGGGGGTGGTCTCCCTGTTGTCATACAATGAAAACAGGCAGCGTCGAGGATAGTAGCTGGCACTGGGGATTGGACACCCCATTGCTGGAAAATGAATGGGTGCTGAATGGGAAGGTCAGGTGGGGGAGGGTAATGGAAGTGGCAACAGACATCAGTGGATGGTTTTCTTTTTTACAGGGTGTATAAAGAAATAGACCAAGAGGGGTGTTTTTCTTTATTTCAGGTACCAACACTGAGGATTGGGCACCCTAGTGTTGGTGCTATGTTTGATGGTATGGGGTGGGCTCCCAGTTGCTGCACAATGAAAACAGTCAGGGTGGGGGATAGTAGTTGGCACTGGAGATTGTGCACCACGGTGTTGGAAAATTAACAAGGAAGAAGTAGGAGGGATGGTTTTCTTATGCTTGGTGGCACTTGGGGGGTGGGCTTCCCGGTGTTGCACAGTGAAAATGGGCAGGGTGGGGGATAGTAGCCAGCACTGGGGATTGGGAACCCAGGTGTCATAAAATTAAGGGAGGGGAAGGATTGAGGGACAGTTTTGTTTCAGGTTACTTGGGGGGACATAGCAGGCTGATCAGGATGTTGATCAGCTCTGCTTGCTGGGCGTCATTAGGCAGATCAAAGGAAAGAGTCACTCTATGATTGGGATGGCTGTTTCCTTTGAACTACATGAAGTTTCCACCCAGCAAGTCCAGAACAGTGTCATGATCAGCCTGGCAGATGATTGGTCTGACACTGATGAGCCCCTTGCAGACTGTCCTTCACTGGACTGACAGTGACACACCTCTCAAAACCCGCTATCATGCCAAAATTTTCACTTTGCGTGTAAGTGCAGTGGCGAACATAAAAAGTAATTATACTATAAAATTATACTATAAAATTATGCTAACATACATGTAACAGAAAATTTTGTGAGCACACAATGCCATTTACAGTCAGAAGTCTCCATATTTGGGGCACTTATTTCTTTGAAAATAAGCTAAGATGGCTACCATCACATGGATGTTTACAAGGTGAAAGTACTACAAGACTTCAACCAGAACAAGTCAAGTTTTGTTGTGATTACACCTTCAGCTGATTCAAGGCTTCTAAAACTTGAACACATAGCACTTTATAGACAAGTAACAGGGAACAATATGTCTGTTTGGTCAAGCACAGTTTTTACTCACAGTATATGACAGACAACTACAGTATGAACAAATTGTACCCAGCAAGGCTGTGTCTCTTTTGAAGGGTGAGATGACATCATAGTCCTTGACAGCAAAGGTAGGACTGTAGTATCCAAAGTTAGAGAGGTCTTTATTGTTATTTCACTCGGAGATGGATACAGTAGCTTTGTTGTGTATGGTTGCCCATTCTTTTTTGTATATCATAATTTATTTTAATTAATTTACCTTCTTTTATACTAGGTTTTGAACTGTGGTCATGGAAGCAGAAAACAGCGAACAACAGGAGAAAATTAAAAGCATTTAATGTGACTTAAGTAATAGCTACATAAACTGGCAGTATTTCTAGTAGTTCATCTTTTAGCAAACAGTTACCTTGTGGCATTTTCAGTTCTGTTCATAGCTTCAGTATGCTGAATCTGTAGTGTAGGTAAGCATTGGGAATCTTGTCTTGTCTACATAACATATGTCTTACAGTGCAAGTATGCTTTTTAAAAAGTGTCATAAAAACCTTCTGATGGAAAAATAGGTGCTGTTGTACAACAGCATTCTGACATCACTACTGTGGTACAACAGCCTTTGAAAGTGCATGGTTTTCCATATACTCAGGGCCCCTAGTGCTCTGTGGCAACATTTTCTGATTTCTGCGGCAGGGCTCCTTGGCTTCTGCGGCAGCATTTTCTAATTTCTGTGGCATGATTTATTTATTTCTCTGGCAGAACGCAGTCCTGCCATTGGCTAAATATGACATCAAATGCTGAGCAGGGAGGAGGGGATTCAGGATAAATGAGACAGGAAAGAAAGCCTGACACTATGGAAAAACAGTATATTTGAATTAAAATTCACCAAAAACAATGAACTCTGTGGCACTACATATATTCTGCAGCATGATACAAATTCTGCAGAAAATTCCACAACCGCAGAATTCCAGTGGCCTTGATATCGTATACTACAGCACTGAACCAAATACTATATACAGCTCAAGCACAGTTTGCATGAAGGTCATACTGGGATTTAAGGAACTGATTTCTGCAGCCCAGTCTACTTTCTGGTGCATGGTCAGTGAAAAAAAGCAATAGTCTTTTTGTTATTCTTGTTTTTGTTCTGTACTAGTAGTAATTGCAAGAACAAGATGTCATCACTACTACAGGAGAAAAATAAAAAAGGCATTATAGTTTGGTAGATATGATCCCTTAAGAAGGTTAGCATAAATTTCAAATACAAGCTTCTGAGGCCTCTAGTTTTGCCTCTTTATCAGGTACATCAGGCATGTACATATAGCACAACACCTGAAGAAGACGCAGCACTACAGGTGTTGAAAACTTGTATTGTAAACTTTTTGTTAGCCTAAAAATGAGTCATATCTACCAAACTAAAATGACCTTTTGGTTTTCTCATTAAAACTCCAGTTGTTTCACCTCTAATCCACAAAGTTACAGGAATTTGCATTTTAGGCAGGAGGGCAGTTGTTGTGCCTCAAGGTGTGTGAACTATGCGCAGTAACAGATCATCCAATTTTGTGAAAAATATAAAACAATTAAATTGTTCCAGATCTACCATTCATTATCAGTATCCTAAAATGTTAAATGTAGATGAGAGCAATGTGAGAAGTACCTTAAGGCCTGGGTTTTTGCGCATACGGAGCCGCCCCATCCACATGTCTGTAAGTAGCATCTGGCTGCAGGTATGAGCAATGAAGTCCCGGTGTTTGGCAGCCACAGCAAGTTTTAAGCACGTTGAGTTGCTCCAGTTCTTCAGCTCATATGTCAAGAGTTTCATTGCTATCTGTTCATCATGTTTATAGGATTGGTCTAACAGCTCAATTGCCAACTGTGCAAAATCCCTGAGAAAAGAGACAGCAGCACTATAACAGGTGATACTCATCTGAGATCATAGCCTGGTGAAGAGTAATGCAGAGTAGTTGTAGTAGCAGTTATTTATTGTACAGCATATTAAAAATGATTTTATAATTACACTAGTATGTATACTTAAAATCAAGTAAAATAAATAACGTAGTCAGGCCAAAATGTGTGTATAATAGTTACAGTCATAGTTCATCTAGAAGGTAACACAATCATTCTGAAAGAGCAGTCAACTCCAGAAAAAATATCCACACGTATATATTATACAAACAATACAGGATATGGCACCTTAGACCATAAAAAAATGCTATGTAATCCTTATTCTGACTTTACTCTCGTCTGTTTTTGTTTGTTTTTTGTTTGTTTACTTTCAGGAGAAACATAGATAAATTCTCCAGTATGCTGTGATCCTCCACGTTAAAAAGATGATCTAGTAAACATTCCTGGGGGGCAAATAATTTTGCAGAGATTGGGCCCAAATATATTTTCCTATTAAATTCATACCGATCAGAGATAGTCATCACATTGTACACATTTTTAGTGCAATCCAATTTGCACTTGCATAATTCCATCACTGTTTTACCCTAGTCTTAGTTATATTTTGTTCCAACTCTTCACTTGAGAAATACCCAAATATGTATACGGATATAGTGGTACGTTGTAAGGAATCCATCAATATACACAAGCAAGGTTTCAACACATGCTCTTTAACATTCACTGCCAGCCAAGTTGTTGTCTTTGACATTTTAAAATCAACTTGCTTTACAGTGTCTTGCAATGTACCTTTTAACACCCTAGTGTATTTATAACTGATCTTTCATTCCCATTTCTAATACTTCTTTAGGTAATAAAATCCATTTGTTTTAATCAATCTACAAAGGTTCTTATTAAGCCACTCAGATGTTTAGCCCCACTTTTCAAAAAAAAAAATAATAATAATAATAAATTTTTCTGAAAGCCAGTGTCGGCAATCTTTTATTTGACACATTAGTAATTCTAATCCAATAGTTAATAATTGCAGTATCTACCAATACCCACAAGGGGGTTACACCAAGTTCAGAGTGTACTAAGGCAGAATAAATAGGGATTTGAAAGTAATACCTTTTTGTAAACCCTGTCTGGTTAGCAACTCTTTCCAAGATGTCTAAATTAGCATTGTCCCACATTTGCTTGGTTACAGGACCTGTATATTTAATTTTGCTACAATTACTCTTAGTATTATTATAAGGGTTTTACACCCTTATTTAAGATTAAACTGATCACAAAGCATGGGCAGTTTGCATTGTCTGTTAAAGGCCCTATGTGTAGACCCTACCTGTTACATAATACCTCATGTAAGGACCTTGTTAGTGGTGGAAGCTGCTTTGCTTTCATGGCATGATGTATGGATGACCCCCCTAACCAAGGATTCACACTGCTGAGACCCATTCTTTATGTGTTTGGGAAGCAGACTGACAAGGTCAGGTCACATCTGGTGGAAAGCCAGCAGTACATGTCTTCAGAGGCACCAAAGAGCCTTATTATAGTATACCTCAGGACTCTAAGATTCTTGGGGCCCTAGATTATTCATCTGGGCCCACATATTCAAAGGAGATGTGTGGCCCAAAATGGAGATGCATGGCGCATCTCAGAAAATTTGCAGAAGCACGATATTCGAAAGGGAGAGATGCGTTGCGCAGTTCCGAATGCACGATCATACAGAACTAATGTATGTGGTGCAAAAATAGGAGGAGGGCACCTGAATATGCCACACAAGTGTATATTCAGCCAAAATGTGTGGCGCATATGGCGCGCAACACAAAACTGTTCCATGCAAAGTAGAACTGCAGACAGGCAACCCTGAGACAGCCCACAGAGATACACCAGGTTATGCTCCAGGCACCCACACACAGCAGGCATGCCAGGATGATAGTACCCAAAACCACAGCCATGCTGTGCCTACACATTGTGCACCTGCCAGGTGCTGCTGGGTGACACCACTGGCACCTAGGCAGCCACCCCCCTCACCACACCCGGGTCAGGGATGCTCAGCTGCCACATGCTAGTTAGGCACCCCCCCAGTGCACAGCACAGCAGCCAGTTACACTGTGGCACATGTGGCAGGTGCCATGGCCTGAACTCATGTGGCCACAGAGTGCCACCTGGAGGAGGTATGCACCCATAGTGGCATCAGGGACAATGGTGAGCAGGATGCATGGTGTCAGCATGGCTCACTTAGTAGCACATCCGCCTCTGGACCAGAAGGTTGTGGGTTCTTGTCCCACACCGGGATTGGACTTGCACCTAAAAATCACTGGCATCCGAGTGCAGTATTGGGGGGTGCTGTACTGCTGGGGTGTGCCATCCTTCGGATGAGACATTAAACCAAGGTCCCTTCTGCCCATCCTGGTGTTGTCCTGGTGGGTGTCCAGATGGAAGTAAAAGAACCCAGGGCACTCTTTGCAAGGAGCAGGGAGCATTCCCGGTGTCCTGCCCAACATTCCCCTTCCCATAAACTGGTTCATGTAATTATCCGGGCTGTGTGTGGGTGATGATGTGTGATATGGCCACCACCACACATTCAGTCACTTCGCTACCAGTCTAGCATTGCTTGTAAAGCGCTTTGGGATATTGTGTATGAAAAGCGCTATATAAATGCTGATTCTTCTTCTTCTTCTAATGGTGGCAGCATGGCATGGGTCAGGGACAACCCAGTGGTACACACCCACAGTGGAGCACCAGAGGTGCACACAGCATGCCTGTGCCACACCTATGCCACCTGGAACCACATACATGTCACCAAAGCCATCCCTGCAGTGTGACAGTGCCACAGGGGCCCTGGGTTCAGGTCACTATGGTGTACTGGTGGTGGACAGTGCACATCTGTGAGCAGCGTGGGGCAGGGGTAGTACCACCTATGGCCTGGAGGCAGCAGGGGCATGTCCCAAAGACACCTGACCCTTCCAGTGTTGTGCATGCAACCACCTAGGGCACGGACATGGCCATGGGTAGTAGCACTGCAAACCTCTCAACTGTCACACAGTATGGGGTATGGCACTCATGTTATCACTCAGACACCCTCTGACCCACATCGTGTGGGTGACATTACACACTGACCACTGGGACTGTTATGCAGAATTGTATGATAATATGAGATGTTAGGTATCTGCACACAGTAGCGACATTGGTGCACCTATTTCCACAGTCTTCTGAGCTTCCACTGTCATGTGTGCTGCTGTGACACACATTCTGCCCAGTTGTCACACACCTTGGTACACAGTTGGGTGCTAAAGGGTTGCAGGGTATGTAGTGTAGCAAACTATGCAACTGCCAGTCAGATGTACAGATACAGTATATGGTGGTATATTCTGTTATATTTTGTGTATGTTTAAAATGCTACAAGGAATAATGGATAAAAGGGTCACATGGATTGTTTTTTTTCAAAGGTCTGCAATTTCCCTGTGACCTAAGAGAAACTGATTTTCCCAGGGAAGCTGGAAACAGCATTTCAAAAGAGTCTTCCTGGCTAACTTAGGCCCCGTTCGCACTACAGCACAGTTGCGCAAAACGTTTTTAAAAGTGGATTAGCACTTACCATGCTGTAGCGTTCATACTGCAACCCCCTTCCTGTGATTCACATCAGGCAATGCATTTTACAGTGTTCACACTGCGGCAGAGATCTGTGCCCACTGTGAACCGAATTCAGCAGCATTGAAAAGCTGCTTACCATGATGCTTTGTGCACTCGCTTGAAATGCATTAAAAGGATACGAGCTGGCACGTTCGCACTCTAGGTAAATTGCTTTACTTTTAAAACGGATTTCTGGAAGCGTGCTCAAGCCCAGGTCTCATCAGGGTTTCAGCACACTTCCAAAATTCTGATCTACAAGCAGGTTATGTGCGAACACGATCTGGGCCAGCACGCAGTTGAAATGGTTCAAGCGCAGAGAACCGATTCAAATGCCCCAGTTCGAACAGGGCCTAACACAGAGGTCCTAAATCTATCACCTGTAATAAAAATTGTCACTTGAAAAGCCAGGATACTTCAGAAGACAGCATTGGGGTAGCCATTAATGAAGAAAAGGATTATAAACTCAGGAGATGTTAACAGCTAGCCCAGTCATAAAAAAACTTTACACTTTAAAGGATAGTGCTAGATTCCTGGAAATTGTCATGGTATAATTACATTGGTTAGCTGGCAGGATATTGGAATTGTAAGAGTCTGACTAATAAAGGTATGAGTCCCTTAATAAGAATTTTTGGGGAAGTGCAAGAGTGACATCTACTGGTCTAAAAGTTAGGACCAGACTAAGACTTACAGACTGCCTTGGACCACAGGTATTTAAGACTCTCCACAGAGCATTTTGAGGACATTTTGCTTTTAGACACTCTCCTGACCACAAGAGAACAACTGCCAGCAGACACACAAGAAGCAAAAGACTGCTACAGAAAGGACTGAAACCCTTGAAAAACCATTTATTTTTCTGGACTTCATTTCACTATGAATTTAAGGTAGAACTTTAGATAACTGGTATAGTGTTTTTATTTGGTACATATCCACTTTTATTTGTGTTGTTCTGTGATCAAAATTTTCCAAACCTTTTTGTTGTAATGTATTATAATTATTTAATAAAGACATTGGTTTTGTTCAAGAAACCTGCTTGAGGGAGATTCCTATATTGTGTGTGTGACTGTGGAATGTTTCAGTAATAATCTGTGACTAAACTGTTATTGTTAAGGGATGCCATCATAAGCTACCAAATCGAACAAGGGTCTGAAAAGGGAACGTCTGGGTAAAGATAGGGGGAATACCAAAGTCTCAAGGAAGGGTCTGTGGGGATTTGAACCAGGTTATTGCACACCTTGTGAGAGAAGGCAGAATCAGGGTTACTATGCTACCCCGAAGAGGTTTTAATGCCTGGATCTTCCCCCTTTGTGTAACAACAAGAAGGGTTCATATTTGGCTACAAGACTCAAGATTAGTATTGTACCCCGATCCAGAGTAAAGAGGGGACCCTGGGACTTCATGGTGAGTGTTCAGTTGTGAACTCAGCGAGCACTATAGAAGGACATGAAGAGGGTATCCCCTGTTTCCCCCTCCCTGTCATGGATTGCGCTTAGCAATGGGCACTGTGAGCTCAGTGGACCCAAACCACAGGAGTGGGTTTGTGACAGATCTGCTGTGTAGTGGTGGGATCCGAGAGATCTGGTAGCAGGGAGATTTGAGAGATATTGGTGGCACAGGCATAACAGTTGGATTCGAGTCTGGTGTATCAGATTGATAAACTGAAAACAATCCACACACAATCAGGGCAGAGATTTGGAAAAAAAAATATTTGGTTACAGTATAAAGTTCCATACCTGTTTTCTATTTTTTTGGTGTAAGCTAGTGTAGTAGTAGTTAGGGAAGAAGATGGCTTCCAACTACAGTGACTACTCTACAGACTTCTTAAGGCAGTTGTGTCAGGAAAGAGGGGCCCAGTATGAGGGGTGAACCAAAAAGAACCTCATGGAAGCTCTTGTGGCAGCCAATGAGCTAGTGGCTGCCTAGAACCTTGAGTCATGGCCAGTGACTGAAAAGGACCAGAGCCTGAGCGTGGGGGTGCCAGGGTCCATCGCAGTGTCCAGTCCACGGGTGCAGGACAGTGAGACCAGAGGGAACCCAGAGCCACAGCAGCAGGGGAAGGTCACCACAGAGCTGGGGCTAGAAGGGATCAGGCTGCAGCTGGAGTTGAGGAAATTGGAGCTGGAATTCAAACAGAGAAAGTTTGAAGCACAGCAGCAGAGGGAGTTTGAGCATAAGAGGTTTGAACTGGAGATGCAGGAAAAAGAAAACCAGTGCCGGAGAGAGGCTAAGAGAGAGGAAAAAGAGTGCTAGAGGGAATCTGAACTGCAGAAGTTAAGACTCCAACGACAAGTGCCAGAGGAGGTAAGTGGCAGGGATAGACCTGAAACTCCAGGGCTGGGGTATAAATTAAGTTCCAAATTAATAACAGAATTTAAAGAGGGGGAGGATATGAATGCATTTTTGAATTCATTAGAAAAGGTCTGTATCCTGGCCAAGGTAACAAGGGAGTCCTGGAGCTTCCAGCTATCCCCACTGC
Source organism: Neoceratodus forsteri (assembly GCA_016271365.2). Lineage (NCBI taxonomy): Eukaryota > Metazoa > Chordata > Ceratodontiformes > Ceratodontidae > Neoceratodus > Neoceratodus forsteri. The sequence continues at coordinate 1,424,306,998 of CM028129.1, forward strand.
TTACTGTTAAAGTGTGTGAGGTGTTAGGCCAACTGTATAATGATGATAGACAAGACTATGAGAAACTTAACGCTGCTTTACTTAAAAAGTATGAACTGACTCCTGAGGCCTAGAGGGTTAAATTCTGTAAACTCTGAAAAAGCCCTGACCTCAACTTTGAGGAACTCACCACAAAGCAACGTCAGTTTTTGAAATGTAGGTGGGAGGGGGTGGAAGCAAACTCTGTGGGAAAATTGAGGAGGTTGCACTTTTAGAGCAGTCCTTTTAGGCTTGCCCAGCAGAGTTGAAAACCTGGCTAGAGGACCGAGATCCAAAAACAGCAGAGCAGGCTGCTGAGCTCTCAGATCGCTATGCCAGGAGCAGGCTTGCTCTGAAAGAAAGTGGAGCTGGTGTGGCAGTGCAGAAAGGGAAAAGTGCGCTTTTAGGTGGTGGTGCTGCCCTGCAATGCTTGAACTGCGCATGCCAATGGTATGCAAATGGACTAAATACATTCCAGTAATGAGATGCAGATGTGCTGTTTGGGTGCTGATTGTGCAATGAATCCATTTGCATATCCTGGCTGAATATTCCAAATCTGTGCGCCAAGCAAGTGACTTTATATATTATGCACTTCATGCTCCGCGCACTGGCTTTTGGGCACCTGCCGCACATCTCCCACTGCGTAATTGTGCATGTTCAGGATATTCAGATGCACATGTGCAATTGCATATTACAGCACATCTTCTGACTATACCATTGTTTTGTGCTGGCACAGTTGAGTTGTGCACACAAGCACTTGCGCGATGCAGCCTGCCACTTTTGAATATGGACCCCTGGTTGTTAGCTACTGGCTATTAGTTTAGAAAATATGTTCATCAAGAATAGTTTTAGGAACAGAATCTATGAAAAATTAATTTACCCAATGAAATCAAGAGGTGCCTGTCTGTAATGATTACAGCAATTCCCTTAGTTGCCAGACTCAGTTTTAACTACTGTATTTAGAGCCCTGTTCCTGCCTGGGGGCCAAAGGAATTTTCCCATCTATTAGGGAAATGTCCTTTACAGGCTTCCATTTATTGTCTTTGCTTTAAAGAGGACAGGAATTATTACTAACTGGCAGCTGCTTCTAATGTTCCTAGTAATAGAAACGTACTACAAAATAATCTACATTTCACCCCTCACTCCTCCCCCAACCCACTAAACAGCTCACTTTTGCTCACCTTAACGTGCAAAGCCTTTTGACAAAAAAAAAAAACCTTAATTGAGTCATGGGTGACAGCTAATGCTTTTGATGTCATTGCCCTGACCGAAACCTGGCTGAAGGAGGACATCTCCCCCAAAGACATCCTCCTTGAAGGTTACTCAGTCTTTAGAAAAGACAGGGTGGGGAAGTGTTGGGGAGGCTGCCTTATCTGGGTTGCCGATCACCTCCTTGCCACCAAATTCGATCCCCACTCCCCACCTCCTTCCTCGAGATCATCTCAGTTAACCTCCTCCTTGGAGTGGATAAAATGGTCACAATTAACATTCTGTACCTGCCACCCTCCTTCTCGCCCCATGATCTAGACCTCTTCCTTGATAGCAAGACCTCCCTCCCCAAGGGAGAGATTGAATCATCCTAGGGGATTTCATCCTAAACTGGCTGTCCCCTCACTGTGACATAGCCAAGGAATCCATACTTGACCTTGGCCTACACCAGCTCATCACTGAACCTACCAGAACCAACTACAAAACTGGATCTCAGTCCCTCATTGATTGGGTCCTGGTCTCACACCCCTCCCATGTCACCACCTCCGGAGTTCTTCCCAACTCAATCAGTGACCACTGTGCTGTTTTCTGCCAATGGTCCACAAAATATCCCCCCCCCGCTCACACAAATTCATCCAAACCAGGAAATTGAAGAAGCTGGTTGCCTCCGAGTTTACCAAAGCTGCCCTAGCCCAAGACTGGTCCTTCACTGAAAACATTTTTGACATCTGCAAAGTGCTTGCAGCCTTTAGCAATAAGTTTGTTGCCCTCTCGACCATTTTATCCAGCTTAAAAACATCTGGATTAATGGTCCTAACCAGGAATGGGTCACCCCCGAGCTTCACAAACTAATGAGGGATAGGGATGAAGCCTGGAAGTTGTACAGAAAACAGAAAACCCCCCAACTCCTTCAAGACTTCAAAACCCTCAGGATCAGGTACAAATCTTCCACAAGATCTGCTAAATCCTCCTTCACTCTGGAAAAACAACATGCTGCCCAGGGGAACCCTAGGAGGACCTGGAACATTCTTAATAACCTTATCGGTAGGGGAATTTCTGAAGAACATATTTGTCTTACCTCTGAAGGGACAACCACCACCGAGCCAAGTGAAAAAGCCTCCCTTTTCAATAAATACTTTGGTGACCTTGACCAGTACAAGCCCAGCTCCACTTCTACCCCATTTACCCCCACACCCCTCCCAGTCTCCCACCTTAAGTTCCATTTCCGGTACCTAACCCCAGGTGAAGTGGTCAAGTTAATCAGAACAAACAACCCAAGACCTTCCAAGGGCACCGACAACATTGACTTCAGAGTTCTCTGTCTTGTCTGTGACTCCCTTGCCATCCCTCTTACTAACATCCTCAACCACTCCCTCTGCACAGGGTCCTTCCTGAAAGCTTGGAAGTGTACCATCATTAAACCACTTCACAAATCTGGTTCCAAGAATCTAGTATCCAACTACCATCCCATCTTCCTCCTTGCCCCTCTCTCCAAAATTTAGAGAAAGTGGTTCATAGGGAAACCACAGAATTTCTCTCCAAATACAACCTGCTCACAGAGGCCCAGAATGGGTTCCATGCCCGACACAATACCGTAACTGTTCACCACTGTTCATCAAGTGCACCCCTCCATAGACAAAGCTAACAACGAAGGCCTCTACACCGGTGCTGTGTTCGTAGACCTCACCAAAGCCTTCGACCTCGTTGATCATGAAGTCCTCCTCCATACCCTGGCTGACCTACATTTCTCACCTGAGGTTTGCCTCTGGTTCAAGGATTACCTTATGGGCAGATCCCATCATACCATTATTTGGTGGTGTCCTCTCTGAATCGTGCCCCATCAAATACGGTGTCCCCCAAGGGTCCATCCTGGGCCCTCTTCTCTTCTCTCTGATCATTAACGCCCTGCCTGACATCTGCATCACCTCTGAACTCATTCTCTGTGCTGATGATGCAACCCTTTTTTGTCAGGACAAAAACCCCGATGCCTTCATTAATGAACTCCAATTCGATTTCAGCAGACTTCACACATGGTTCACATACAAAGATCAACTCAAAAAAAACCTAAGTTCATGGTTTTCTCCAGCCCTCGTAAACCCTTTGGCTTTGAACCCCGTCTATGACAACCTTGGTAACTCCATTGAAAGAGTCAGTGAATTCAAGTATCTTGGCTTACTTCTGGATAGCAACCTCAATTTTGATGCTCACACTAGCCTCACAATCAAAAAAGCCCACTAATGACTCGGTATCCTCCACAGAATCAAGCACTACCTTAACAGAGAATCCAAATCCCTCTTAGTCTCCAGCTTCCTCCTTCCTGTCTTCTACTATGTGTTCACTTGTCTCCCTCCCCACCTCTCCATTAAAAATTTCTCCAGACTTCGGAGCTCCTACCACAACGCTATCCACTTTACCTCCAGTCTCCCTAAATTCACACACCACTGTGACGTTTATAAGCTCAGTAGTCGACCCTCACTTGAGGCCTGCCTCAACTGCAAGATGGCCACCTTCTTCTTCAAACTCTCCCGTGGACTGCTCCCTGATTGCCTCACCTCTCTATTCCAGACAGCCACCAGGACCACTAGACTGTCCTCCACTCTCTCTTTCACTGTTCCTTTCTGCCGGACCACTCAAGGCCAGAAAACATTCTCTTTTATGGGACCCAAGCTCTTCATCTCTCTCCCTCCAGAACTAAAACTCTGTCCCTCCACAAATGCCTTCAAACACAATATCAGGAGACATTCTCTCTCACCTGCACCTGCTCGCAGCCCTAATCTGGCTCTCCTTCTGCACTCTTTCCCCCTCACTCTCTGGTTATCCACCTCTGGCACGTACCCTCTCTTTCTAGCACTTGTAGTATGGTTAATCCACCTAGGCTAGTTTTTAGATTGCACTTCAATTTTTTGTTTCCCACTGTTATACTATATTATTGTTAAACCCTCACTGAATGCTTAATGTCACCATGTATTTGTTAATTCACCAAGGGTAGTTCATGGTTTGCCCTTTAGTCTATATTATCCTGATTTTATGTACCATTGTATTAACCCTCGCTGTTAGTTAAATGTTTTAGCCTATGTCATGTCTCATAATTGTTGTATGTAACTGGACACTTGTGTAAATGGGCAGCAATGCTCACATGCCTTTCCAGTATAACCAATAAAAATGAAATGAAATGAATGAAACTTTACCTGGATAAACATTTATGCAAGACAACTATGCAAGAAACAGAATTTGATGGCAAATAAGGACCGCTTGGGCCACCTAGACTGCCCATTTTGCCTATCTGTTTCACATACCGCAGATCCTAAATGATCTGTGGCTCACCCTCTCTTTCCTATCGCTAGAGTTCCTTTATGTCTGTCCCATATCTGTTTGAATTCCCCTGCTGTTTTTGTCTTTACAACCTCTGCTGGGAGGCTGCTCCATGGGTCCACTACCCTTTCTGTGAAAAAAGTACTTTCTTACGTTACCCCTAAATCTACCCACCTCTATTTTCATATTAAGGCATCTGGTTCTTGAACATCTTTTTTTTGGAAAGAGGCTATCATCTTGTACCTTATTTACACCCTTGAGGTATTTGAAAGTCTCTATCATATCCCTACTCTCTCCTCTCCTCTCCTCTCCTCTCCTCTAGGGAATACATATTGAGATCCTCCAGTCTCCCCTCATATGACTTCTGGTGCAGCCCCTGCACCATTTTTGTCACCCTTCTCTGAACTGCTTCTACTTTGTCTATGCCCTTCCGGAGATGCAGCCTCCAGAACTGGACACACTACTCTAGATGAGATCTCACCAATGTTCTATACAGTGGCATCACCACCTTCTTCCTTCTGCTGGAGATATCTCTCCCTATGCAACCAAGCATTCCATTGGCTGTCCTCACAGCCTTCTCACATTGTTTGGTAACCTTTAGATCATCAGATATGATTACTCCTAGGTCTCTTTCCTGTTTGGTGGCCGTTAGTATCCCCACAATCATATACTCCTCCCCTGCATTTCTGTGCCCCAGGTGCATGATCTTTCACTTCTTTGCATTGAATCTTAGCTGCCACACCCTTGACCACTCCTCAAGCTTGCTTAGGTCACTTCTCATTTTCTCTACCCCTTCTGGAGTATCAACCCTATTGGAGATCTTTGTGTTGTTTGCAAAGACAATGCCTCTCTGCAATGTCACTTATGAAGACATTCAATAGGACTATGCAGCCAGAGTAGTGTTATGCTTGTGCAACTGTGATAACTGTTTGGCCATTTGCACTCTCCATTCCATGGGCAATTACCACCCAGTAGGGGTACCGAAGGCAAGGAACCCTCGAAGAGGGTTCCACCCCTAGAGGTGCCGTGGGAAACATTCCTTTGGCTAAAGGATCCCCCTTGATGAGAGAGGCATGCCATTGGAGGAGGAGGGGAGGATTTTTTTTTCAACCAGGAGAGACACACTAAGCTGAAAGCTTGTTTACAGGTGTGACCTGGGTGGTGGGGCAAAGAAAAAGTGCTTCAGAAGGAGGCTGGGAGGAACTACTTATATAGCTCAGGAAGGGGGCATGGCTGGTTGCTCACCCAGTTGAACTACAGGCATAGCCTTTAAAGGGGACTGGTCCAAGCACTGATCTCTGTGGGACCCCACTGGTCACCCCCCTCTCTTTGGATTGAACTCCATTCACCACCACCCCATGTCCTATCACTCGGCCAACTTTTGGTCCAGTTTACCACCCTGGGATCCACTCCCAGGCTGCCCAGCTTGTTTACTAGCCTCCTATGTGGCACGATGTCAAGGGCCTTGCTGAAATCCAGGTAGGCCACATGCACCGTTGATCCACCTCCATAGTCACTCAGTCAAAGAAATCTATCAGATTTGTTTGAAAATATCTTCCCGCTGTGAATCCATGCTGCCTCAGATCCTGTGCTCTGTTGGATTTGAGATATATCATAAACTTTTCTTTTAGTAGCGATTCCACCACTTTTCCCACCACCAAGGTCAGGCTGACTGGCCTGTAATTGCTAGCCTCCTCCCTGCTCCCACTTTTGTGAAGAGGGACTACATTCACCCCCTCCAGTCCTTTGGTACCACACCTGTTTCCAGAAAACTATTTTGTTCTTAGGGTCAGCATTCAAATATGGTAGCTCTCGTCATGCAACCAGTACACTGGAGTTTTGACTATATGATGGTTTGTGTTTAGAACTCCGTATGCTGTTTAGAGAAGTCAACAGCTCTCATACTTAGCATTTGGTACACAAGCTGTGACAGTCATAACTCCAAAGTACTGGTTCCATATTGAGAACTGCATAGAATTTTGTCATAGTTTCCACAACAGTGTTTCTCCAGGTACTCTTAAATGTGGATCATTTGGAGGTATGAATTTCAGTTCTGAAAATAGCAACATTAGAAAAGCTGCAAATTAACATATATTTCCTGTCTTCATTAAAAACTTCCATTTGTATGCAGTACAGGACTGAAAGTGGGACATAGCAGTAAGTTAACCATATTCCAGAGTTTCCCATGAGGTGTTCCTCGGGTCCATTTGTGGCCAGCCGCAGTCATTCCAATCAGAAGCTCACTGCCCATTAAATCTTCACCCCATAATCAGTTTTAGGCACCAGAGAGCTTTATGGTCACTATGCTCCCCCTCCACTTATGAGGGACCCCTAGCCAGAGCCAGTTAAACTTAGTAATTTCTTAATGTTTTCATTTTCTCTTTTGATTATTGTCTTGTTAAAACAGTGGTGCTGTGCAGCTTTTTCTGATGAGGCATCATACTGTCAGTTATGACCCAACTAGTAAGAAGCTGATGGTCAGAAATGGATGGGATGGGTAAAACAGGTCTAAAGACTAAGATTTCTTTCTGTTGCTAAAAAACACAAATATGTCACTGGTTGTGCTGAAAATAAAACGGGCATATGGCTACAATAAAACACATATGGAAAAGATGGGTCATCTAGCGGAGGCATGACTTTAATTCTGCTAGCATCCTCTAACACCAAAAGCCAGCCCTATCCACCCCCAGTGCCAACATATCTCTCAGTGTCCTGCCTCACAAATCAGGGACAAGACTTGTAGTAGTCAGAGACAAATCTCAAAAAATGGCCATTATCAGCTGAAAAATCTGCTGCTACATTTAAATTCTTTAGAAGAGCATTTTCTGATGGAAACGTAAACTGTAACAATAATGTGTGGTATTATTTTATGTTTCAAATCCTGATTGGTTCTTGACAAAAATACCAATTTTAGGAGGGGCGGAGGAAAATTTTAAGGTAAAATCAGGGACACTTGAGATGTACGTGTGCCACCCCTTCTGCTGCCCAGATGTGACATGGTGATGAGGATGGAAGACTATTTCAGCATGCTTATCAGTTGAAGCAACAGTGATATGCTGGATGGGTTGTGCACATTTTTTGCCCAATCCATGTGTCTGCAGAACAGCCTTTTAAACCCAGAGCCATTTTAAATTATTCCTCTTTTCCCGTTATTCCCCATTATTGCCAATGGTTCCCGCATCCCCTGCCATGATGAATGGGATCATCCTCCCTTCCTATGTACAGGAGGGCAGGTGAGTGGCTACGTTCACAGCCAGCTCCACTATTGCTCACTGGTCAGCTTGCAGGAAGTATGCAAATGTCAGGTGGCTCTAGCCCTCCTTTGTGGAGGCTGAAAGCCTCACCTCTGTGAAGCATCCAATTCCCAGTCAGCTGCTGTGTGATATTTCTGGGATCACACAAAAACCCTGGTGTTGCCGGTGGCAGGATGATGCACTGCCTGGGCACTACAGGCCCAGCTCAAAATAAAGCTTTTAAGCTACAGACTCTCCATTGTAATAGAACTCCCTCCACCTCCCAGAGTAGTGCTCTTTATTTTGCATTCAGTGCATTCTGACTCATCTTTCTATGATATGGTTCACATTAACCTGTTCCCTCAATGAGTTAGTTTTGTATTGTGTTTATAAAGTTGGCAATGCATTGTTTTTTTCTAGGCACTGCCACACTGGCCAAAAGGCCTCCCTTCTGCACTGGTACAAGCAGTTGGAGCTGGTTGGGTGGGAGTGGGGAGAAGGGGAAGATATAGTAGTGTAAATAGGAATAAAAAGTCACAAAGAGGGAGAAGGACAGTGGTAAGAAGGAAAGAGATGGGGTGTTGGGACTCAGCAGTCACAAGAGGAAATACAGAAACAGAAAACCCCAAGGGCATATACTGTATCTGAGGGAGACCAGCCATTAGAGGGGAAGAAACAGGTATTTATTTTTGTTTTTGTTGACTGAGAATGGAGGACTAGGCAATTCTGCCAATTTTCAGCCTTGTCCTGGGGGGGGGGTAAAGATACAGATGGAAATCAACTTAAATTGAACCAGATTAAGTAGTTGGTCATATTTATTTTTAGTGACTAGGCATAGGTATGGAGTGTGATGTCTGCTAATGCCAGGAGCCTAGGTCATAAAACTTGAGACCTCCAGGCAATCATGACCAAGGCACAAATGGACATGGTGGTTGTATTAGAGATGTGAGCAACATAGCACCATGAATGGAAATTGAGGGTACTGGGGTGCACAATGTTCAGGAGGGATAGGGACAATGTGAGGAGATGTGAAGAAATATTATGTATTAGGGCATCTTAGTTTCGGAAATTCAGAAGTAGGTTAGGTAAAGGGGATTGAAACAGGGTACAGGAAATTGCGGGTGGTGGGATGAAGGTTGGAGTGATTCAAAAGCCCCCAGCACAGAGCAAAGAACTTTGAGAGGAGAGCAACAGGATTGCAGGACTGGGAGAGGTGCTGATGTTGGGGGATTTCAATTGGATGTACACTAAGTCATTTAAAACTGCTGTCAAAGATAGTAGTTATGGGACTTCCAGTGATGTTATGAGTCTAGAAGCACCATGAGAGAACTGCTCCATCTCTCCCAGACTAAAAAAAAAGGAACTCAATTTTCCTTCATAACCACACTAAAATTCTCACAAAATTGAACAAGGAGGTGCTACTAATTGATGGGATGTTGCAAAAGGGCTCAATTTGCAGCGGACCTCATGGATGCTGACAGATGCATGAAGTGAGGGTCGGGCAGTGAAGGCTCCCTCTTGTTGGTCTCCACACATCCCAGCAGTAAGGCCACTACCTCCAGGGGCTCAACTGTCCTAAGATGTTGTCAAATGGACATCATGATAGCAGAGCTTCATGACTTCTGCAAACAAATGCACTCCACAACAAAAGCGCATGGTACAGATTTGGCAAAGACGGAAAAGCAGCAAGACTCCCACGTGGAGCAACTGGTTACCACAGATAAATGCCTCGGCACTGCAGAGAAGGCCCTGGTACAGTTGCACCAGACAGTGACATGCTCAGGTATGGGCCTAAGACATGGAAGTCAGAAACCGCTGACATAACCTCTGCAAATATTGCTTTCCTGTGGGGTTGGAGGGATTGGATAAGGTGCAGTGTCTACAGCGGCTCCTGCATACCACCCTACAACATGTAACCCTGGTGCCGTTATGCCAAGGGCTACTACCTCTGCCTGCTTCTCTGACTGCAGGTTGAGGGACCTGGGTTCGAATTATGGTGCTTCCACCCAGAGTAATTATCAAGTGGGTAAACAGTAACACTGGCACAGCCCTCTGGGAAGCTGTGACCACCCACAACCTCACCTAGTGGCCCAACACACAGACTGAAAATAAGCAATATACTTTTCCTGCAATACCACATTTAATGGCTAGTGCTAGTAATATGCTCACCAGCTTTACACTTACCAACAGGGCATGGACTTCTGGGATACGCCCTGTGTCCCCTGCAAAAGAACAGTTTCAACAATAACACAGCCCTTATCACTGTACCCCTTGAATGATTCGGTAACTGTACACTGAGTAATAATATGCTAACAGTCCGAATTAACATCAAACAGTAAATCTGGTTTATTAAGGGGACTTGAACAAGGGAGGGTGAGCATTTAGCTTAATTATTGCAGCACTATATTTAAACAAAATGTATTATTTATCACATTAGTCCCTGAATTAATCAGTTTTACCAGCTGCTGGGTACCCAGAGTGGAATAGGTAGCAGGCCTGGAACATTGCCGCAGGTTGGCTGGCATTGCAGCTGGTTGGGGCCCTTGATGGAGAGAAGGGTGTTATTAGACAGATAAAATACTTGCCAACAGTAGGATATTTGTAATCCCAGGCTGGATGGCTGTAACCACAATTGAAAACCCAAATGAGAAATTATAAGGCAAATACAGTTATTTGGTTGTTGCAGGGGCTACCCTGTTTGTACTCACTGCACCCAGACAGACTGAAGAGATGGCTGGCAACCGTGGACCTTCTGGCCCTCCAGGATTCTGGTGGGAACTGGGGCTGACATGACTCACCTCCACTTCATGTCCTTTCCCTGTAGGTGGCCACAACCTGTGACTTGCTTCTCTGCAGGGGCTGACTCACCAAGGCTGGTCTCTTGCCAGGGTGATTGAAGGGCTGGTGCAGGAATAGTCTCTTTGGGCCAAAACTGGCATATGCTCAAAACTGGAATTTCAGCTTGCTAGAACAGTTTAGCTTTTTGGTAGCAAACAGTGGTTACTGCAAAAGCAGAAAGATACCCATGGCGGTCTTCCCCTCTTGGCACGTGGCAGGAGACAATCTTCACAGAAGCAGGCTCCACTTTAGCCAGAAGTCCCTGGAGCAATCTCGTCACAGCAGGCAGTCCCTCTATGGGATAGTTCAGCAAAAGAATGCCTTTCTTCTGGCTAGGACAGACGTTCCAGTTCAGCATTTATAACCAGAACCACAATTTCTATTTTTTGGCAGTCCTTGGTTCAGTCGATACCTGCAGGCATTGGACTTGTTTGCAGGGAGGCAAGAGCAGGCCTTTTCCCTGCAGGTCTGCAGATAAGCCATGCAGGCTTTCACTCCTCTTGGAGCTCTCCTTGGAACTGATTTAGAGACTCCTTCAATTCAATTCAAAATCTGGTTGGCTGCCCAAATTGTTAATCACAGCCCCAGTCCTTTGATTAGTTAGATTTTAGGCACCAAGAATTTGTCCCTGATTTTCTCCCAAAAGTCTCTGGCAATGTCCCAAGAGCCTCTGTGCTAAATCCTGGATCGTGATTGACTGGATGACTGCCAAAATGGCTGCTATATACAGTTTCTATGCATTTCATACATTCCCCCATATATACATTTCTGGTGCAGCCGTTAGCAATACTCTTTATTTAACAACACCACAGTTATGTAGCTTCTTTTGTGCCCTCTTAAATGAGCCCATTATTATACAGTTATACTTAATACATTTGCTGTCACTGCCACTGAAATACTGTCCCCCTAGGTGGCAGGCAGCACCTCATTAATATTCATGAAGGCTCATTATTATGTATGAGCCCTCACTATATGCCGAGTTTAAAACTTTATTTTTAAGCTTTAGGGAGGCTTCTCACTCACCTAGTTCTGGTCTCCGGCCCCCATTTAGCTAAAGAGGGGCACCAGGACCACAGAAATACTCCCGATTGACCATGAAAATGGCAGTTGGAACATCAAAGGCACTCCTTCACGCATGCGTGAGCGCCGCTAGCACCGGAGTACAAACAGAAGGTAGTGGCAGCTTGCAGTTTAGTCTTTAAGCCCTAACTGGGCTGAAAGTGTATCCAGGGCTTGTTCTGGTGACTTAAGGCACCAGAAAAGTACTCTGGCCAGGCAATGGACCAAACGGGGAATCAGGGTGATGCTAGGGGGCAACCGGGACAGCAGGAGAAACATGGGGCAAAAAATATAAGCCTCCAAAAGTGGGGATTACAAACATGCAGGGGACTGTGGCCTGGAGGTAGAGCAAGCCTACCATCCTCTTTGTCTGAAACCTGCATCTCCAGAAGCCAGGCTGCGGTCCATACTGTACTGCCTCATTTTTTAAAAGTACCCTGACAAACATAGAAACATAGACAGTGATGGCAGAAAAAGATCAAAGGTCCATCAAGTGTGCCCAGTTGGCCCTATATAACTCCACGACCAAGTGTCGATACAGGGTTCTAACTCTCCCCATCAGTCTTCCTATTCTTTTCCCCAGTTTTGTCTCTACAAGTAAGCACTATTCCTTTTGCTGTGTCGCAAGCCAGTTTAAAGTCCTCCATGGTTTTAGTTCCCAACAAGCTGTTGAATGGTTCCACCACCCTTTCAGTAAAATAATTCTTTCTCACATCCCTTCTGAACTTTTCTCCTGTCAGCTTCCAGTGATGCTCTCTTGTTGTTGAACTGGTGTTCCTGCTAAATAATTTGTCATAATTCACTTTGTTTATTCCTTTAGGGAATTTGACGGTTTCTATCATATCCCCCTTTCCCTTCTGGTCTCCTGTGCACACGTGTTCAATGCCCTAAGTCATTCCTTATAGCACTTCCCCTGCTGGCCCTGTTTCATCTTCGTCACCTTACACTGTATCACCCAAGGCTATCCTTGTCCTTTCTGAGGTAAGGGCTTCAGAACTGGGCACAGTACTCCAGGTGTGGCCTCACCAAGGATCTATAGAGGGGGAGCATCACTTCTTTCGGTCTACTATCAATATCCCTGCCGATACACACCAGCATCTTGTTTGCTATACTACAAGTCTTGTTGCATTAGCTAGCCTGTTTAAGGGTGTCGCTAATGATGGCTCCTAGGTCCTATTACTCAGCTGGTGCTGCACAGTGCACTAAAAGCTCAGGACATGTGCTATGAAGGGACTAGACTGTATATAGCTACCCCCTCCCGAGCTTTAATGGCATGCTGCAGGGCCTATGTCTCCATTTAAAACATAGAAACATAGAAGTTGATGGCAGAAAAGGGCCACTTGGCCAACACAGTCTGCCCTTTATTCCTACCTACCTTGCCACCTCATGTGAGGTCCCACTCGGCCTCAGATTACCCCCTCTCTGTGGGAAGACACTGAAATGCAGAGACCTGAGATTTTGTATGCCTTATCTATCTTTGCTCACATACTTTTTACACCCTGGAGGCAACCACTAGAGAACTAAAAGACTTGGAGCATCTCAGTACCTCTTCCTTAGTGACTCACCTTGCAACCTTTGCTAGCAGCAAATTTAGCCAAACAACTCTGGTCCTCCATCACACACACCCCCAACAGCAGCAACAAGGTGCTGCAACACTCTAGCAGGTTATCGCTAAACTCAGGCAAGGAACACCAGTAACACCTGCACCATCAGATGCGGTCACCATGGACACTTGAGGACATCCAGCTAATGGGACATGCAAGGTTACTGTGGCTAGCTGGAAATACTGACTCTGCTGGGGGGCACTGGCCACTGGTTGGAGCCCCTGTGTGGAGCTGAATTAGCGATGGCCTTGTAGGCACCATGGGAGCTCACCTTTCCTCACCTACACTAGTTGCTAGCAATGGATGCGATATCAACACCTTCAATCTAGCTTATTAATGACCTTGCAGGAGAAGGTACAGCATGCAGTGGAGACCTCTTGGGGCAGACCAGTGGGTTGTGCATTTCTCTTAATATGAAGGTCGTTGCCCCGAGCATTCAATACTGCAATATGCAGCATCATATCTGTACCTTGCCAAGACAGTGGCCAGGGCTGGGGGCCACATGAGTTTAAGGAGGGAGTTGGGGTTGAGTGGGGGGAGACCAAAAGTGAGAGGCATGTTCACAGAATGCTGGTGACCTGTCAATGGTTATCCTTTGATTGACTTTTGCTTATAGCATCATTCACTATGCCCAGCTCCAGTAATCCCCTGTTGCTCAAGGCTCCTGCCTATGAATAGAAATGTTTGCACTTAGGCAAATATACTTTCCTGAGGAACTTTTGGTTCCTTTATCCAAGGCTCCTGTAGTGCATTTTGGTAACCTTTATGCTGCCTAATCTTGAACTGAAATGTTTGCCTTCCCAGAGCTTAACCACCTGACTTACCCACTCCTTGCATAGACTTTAAATTTTGATGCTGGAGAATAATTGGCTTCAGGGGTGGGAAAGGGAGCACCCCTGTTGGTTTATTCATGGTCTATATGGTTTACTGTTACATTAATTGGGGGGCTGTGCTTCACCCACTCCTATACTGCCTTCATGAATGCCCTGAGCCCCATCTCTCAACATGCCTGATATGCAGGGCATTTGGCAGGGACTTGCTTGTGACATAGTCCCATAGCTCCCTGACTATAGGCAACCTCTCACCTGAGGCCCCTCTTTGAGGCATTTACTCAAAACAGGTAGCATCTTCCTGTAATACAGGACCATGGATTAGGTCTCTCCTTTGGAAGCCCAATAGAGCTTAAATGTTTTTGTTCTGGTGGGTTGACTTGCCCAATTGAAATGATACCCCTGCTAATCTCACAAGTTTGGTTGAAAACCATCCCTGTTTGGTTCATTGGACACTCAGATTGCCCTCACATTTTAGCCAGCTCAGCCTCTCTAGACTAGTGGGACAGCTTGTTGCATTTTACTCCCTCTCCTGGTTTATAATTTTCAAAAGAATTGGCAGTGGGGGTTGTGTGGAAGGGGGAGAGGTGGGTTGTGTCTGTCACAACCTTATGTGTATAGATAGCTACTAAACTATTGTTATGTTCCATGAATGTGAATGGACTCAGCTGCCCTGTGAAGAGATCCAAGACCCTAGCTCAGACTAAATGCTCAAATCTTGACCTGGTATTCCTACAGGAGTCCCACCTTATCCCCACTGGGCGTGCTAAACTTAGTAAGTTTGGTTACCCACAGGTTTTCTCCTCCTCTATGCCTAATGGTAAATGTCAAGGTGTTGTTATATTAATACACTGTAACACCAAATTTCAGAAACAGAAGGTTCTGATGGGCTCTGAGGGCTGCCTGGTGCTGGTCCAGGGTCTTCTTAATGGATCCCAGGTCACCCTGGTTAGTCTTTATCTCTCTCGACGTGTCAATTCCCCTACCTTGAAAAAAGTGTTTGATATCATCATAGGCAATATCAGAGGGGTGCGGATGCTAGCAGGAGCCCTTAATATGTTCCTTTTGCCCCACCTGGACATGACCAGCCCCCCCCCAGTTATCTGCTCCTCACAAGCTCTTCCAAAAGCTGATGAGTGAATTAGACTGGCTTGTCTCTTAGTGGATATAGTACCGGCGTACATGGGTGTATTCCCACTATTCTCATGTACACGGTGTCTGCACCAGAATCAATTATTGCCTCACACAGGATGAATCTTATTCTCATGTGCTGAACTTTAAGATTGGAGATGTGCTTTTTTTAAATTCTCTTTCTTTTACTGTATGGGCTGGGGATGTACCCATTTCAGCTAATCGGAGCTCCTTTCAGTTTAGCCTTTTGTTGCATCTCCAGGAGCCTACTGGGGCACAAGGAGATCATGGCTTGTTCCCCATGGTGGGGACCGAGATGCTAACCCAGTCCCTGGCATCTCCCAGAGCGGGCCTGAGGTGGTACTGTCAAGTGCTCTGGTACCATTATGTGACTAGGACTAGTGTTTTTCCAGGTTGTTTGCCCCTGGAAATGCTGATCTGCAATGACTTCAGCACAGGGTGCTCATGCTCCCATACTTGCCCTGCTGATGTCCTCCACATCTCTCCACTGTCTGCTCCATCTGCATGGTTCCATGCAAGTGTAGTGCTCCCAGCCTCCACTGGAAGCCACCCTTACACTGGGCACCACTACTCACCACTCCGGAAGAGGAGTGCAGTCCTGCAGTCGCTTGATTCTCCACCCCCAGCAGGCCCTCTCACATCCCAAGTTCACTTCCAAACCTGGATTGTTGGCATCACAGGCCAGCAGATTGGAGATATTCTCCTCTCTGTTCATCCCCCACCCTAACAGTGTGGGAACTGGGGGAGCAACGGAGGGATACTCACTGGCGATTACATGCCTACCACCTCCTGTCTCAGGACTTTATGCCTTTTGTCTGTTAAAAGATAGATTAAATCATTCAGGATAATTTGGGCCCAGATGTCTCTGCCAAATTCTTATAGGACACAGTCAGATCTGTCCCCCCAGGGATGTTTGATTCAGTACATGGCTGCTCTTAAATGTGAGATACATCTCTATAGGAAGCAACTGGAGTACACCCTCCATCTCCTTTATCTCACACATTAATAGGGAGACCACTCGGTTCTTCCCCAACTGGAAAAGACCCAGAAAGACTGGGATGCATACTGCTTACACCAGCCTGAACTATCCCTGCTGTACCTTTGGCAATACTACAAGAAGACAGGGGCCTCCCATTTACTGGCGTATCAGTTGAGGTGCTAAAAGCGATTCTCCAATATAGCTATGATTCTGCACCTCCAGACCAGCATCAGATACATAGAACTACATGATGTAGCAAATGCCTTTAAAGCATTCTACAGACAGCTATGCACCCCAGAACATGAGGCCCCACCACTGGCTATTCAGGCTTACTTCCAACCCTTAACTCTTCCTACCTTTTCCCCAGAACAGCAAGATGGCCTGATGACTCCAATTCTCTCAAAGAAAATTGAAAGGATAATCAAACAAGCGAAATCTATGAAAGAACTACAAACATGTGGTGCATACACCACAAAAACTACTAGAAGCATAGAAACATAGACTTTGATGGCAGATAAGGACCGCTTGGCCCACCCAGTCTGCCCATTTCCCTACCTATTGGATAAGCTGCAGATCCTAGTTAATCAACAGCCTACTTCTTCCTTACTCTCACCAGAAATGCCTTATGTCTGTGCCATGCAGTCTTGAATTCCCCACTGTTTTTGACCCCATGACCTCCTCAGGAAGGCTGTTCCATGCATCCACCACATCTCCATGAAAAAATACATCCTCGCATTGCCCCAGAGCCATTCCCCCTCTATCTTCAAATTGTGCCTCCTTGTTCTTGCACATCTGTTTTTCTGAAAGATGCTACCCTCTTGGACTTTGTTGATTCCCTTGAGGTACTTTAAAGTTTCTATCATGCCCCCCACTTCCTCGAGGGTATACATATTAAGCTCCTTTAGTCTCTTTTTGTATGGCTTCTGGTGCAGACCCTGCACCATTTTAGTTGCCCTCCTCTGGACTGCCTCCATCCTGTCTATGTCCTTGCAGAGATGGGGTCCCCAGAACTGCACTCAGTAGTCCAGATAGGGTCTCACCAACTGTCTGTACAGAGGGATAACAACTTCCTGTTTTCTACTGGTGATGCTTTCCCCTGTACATCCCAGCATCCCCCAGCCATCCTTACTGCCTTCTCACATTGCTTGCTTACCTTTAGGTCATCTGATATGATTACCCCCAGGTTCCTTTCCATTTTTGTTGTTGTTAGTACCTCCCTTCCCCCTCCCATTGTGTACTCTTCCCCTGGGTTTCTGGGTTTTGTTTCCCAGGTGCATTACTTTGAACTTCTTTGCATTGAATTTAAGCTGCCATACTTTTGAGTATTCCTTCAATCTTGCCAAGTCCCTTCTCATCCTTTCCACCCCCCCCTTGTGTATCAACCCTGTTGCAGATCTTTGTGTCGTCTGCAAAGAGACATACTTTACTTTCCAGTTCCACTGCAATGTCACTTATAAAGACATTAAAAAGGACTGGTCCCAGTATTGAACCCTGCGGTACCCTGCTAGTAACCCCCTTTCTTTGGAGCGGACGCCATTTACTATTACCTTCTGTGTCCTGTTGTCCAGTCAATTTTTTACCCAGGCTACCACCCTGGGACCCACTCCCAGGGTGGCCAACTTGTTTATTAATCTTTTGTGAGAGACTGTGTCAAATGCCTTGCTAAAGCCTAGGTAGGCCATGTCCACAGCCCCTCCCTGGTGTACTACTTTGGTCACCCAGCCAAAGAAATCTGTTAGATTCATCTGACATGACCTTCCCGCTATGAATCCATGCTGCCTTGGGTCCTGTGCCCCACTGGCCTCTAGGTACTCAAAAATTATTTCTTTCAGAAGTAATTTCATACTAAAATATCTTTAATGCCTACTTACATGAGCTAAGGTACCATGGCCAAACACCCCTACATAGCTCTTTACCCAGAAGACTTCGTCAGAAGGCCATGAGAACCCTGGGCCCTGATGGCTACAGAGTCAAATTTTATAAGACAATGATAGAACAATCCCTTCCAACCCTCCAGCAGGTTTATAAAGAGCTCTTACAGGGAGGAATGCCCCCTCCTTCTTTGGCATGTACCTCACATTCTGTAATTCTTAAACTGGATAAGAACCCAGTTCACTGCATTTCCTACAGAAAGCTCCCCTGCTGCCCGCAGAGCTTCTTCCTGGAGTGGAATTGCAGCGCTGCTAAGAGGTAATTACACTACCTCCTGCAGCAGCACACCCTCAAGGGGGGTTAGCCCACTGACACACTGCATGCATCAACTGCCCCACCCACCCTGGCCCAGCATTTCCTATATAGGCACTCTCCTATGACATCATATCCTGTCTGTCATTTTTACTAAGTCCTCACTTTTCCATTTGCAGGTTATATCTGCCAGCCACTAGAGGGACCCTCAGGCTTCACCTCAGGTTCTTCTACCTGACTTCCTCCTCCCCCTACTTCCTGGAACCCCGCTACCTACTAGTGCTACTTCTCTCCCCTACTATTCACTTCTGCTTCTGCCCTCACCTCACCCCCACACCCAGCCTCTTAGCTTACCCTACCTTCTGACCCCTTGCCCCACTATCTTACCCACACCCAGTGTGACACTAACCCCCAGTGACCACTAGGAGTCACTATTTCCACCATGTTCTTTGGCCCAATCCTAGCCTGTCTCAAGCTGCCAGAATGTGGACCTCCACTCTCACACAGGTCCCATTTCCAGTTGCCCTGCCAGAGTCTCGAACCCTGTACCCTGTCCACGAGAGTCTGTGTCACTACCACTACTCCAAAGTGGTATCTACGCTTTCTGGAGGACAACCAAGTTACTTCTACCTTTCTGCCCTGCTGCCACCACAAGCGCTATGTTTGTCCACCTTCTCTGCAAATGCCTCCCCCTCATCTACATTCTAGTACCCATGTCCCATCAACCAGGCATCTCCCCTGGCACACTTGTACCAGCCCCCACAATTCTCCTTGACATGGTACGGTCCCACCCTACACTGACCGTGTGCCCTGGCCCACTGCACCCATCCCCTGGTTACCTCCCCACTGCCTACCCTGGCACCCTTTGGCAGCTAATCGTTCTTACCCTCCTGACCTGTCAAATCCTGCCCGTCCCTTGTTCCCTAATGGTCTCCTCCCCATCCCGACAAACCCATTGGAAGCTTGCACACCACCACCCTCTGGCCAGAGCCGTGGTCTTCCTATTACTCCTAACAGGCAATATACATCCCAATCCAGGCCCCACCCATACTAGCCCACCAGCTGGGTCCTCCGGTCTCCGCATAGCCTCCATGAATATATGCAGCCTATTGAAAAAATTTGATGCCCACCAATGTTGGGTCCTGCTGCATAAACCGGATGTTATAGCACTGGTGGAAACCTGGCTAACAAAGTCCACCCCTGACTCCTTTGTCTCCCTCCCAGGCCACACCCTATACCGGGAGGACCGAATAGGCAAACATGGAGGTGGCTGTGCAATCTATACCAGGGACACACTCACTGGACAAGCTCTCCCTGCCCCGGCTCTTGTAAAAGGGGCACAGGCCCTTACCCTCAAGCTTGCTCCGGACCCCTCCAGGGGCCCCCTATATCTCACCACTGCCTACATACCCCCAAAGAACCAGAACCTGGCACTGATATCCTTAACAGATTATCTTGCCACCCTCCATCACAAGGCAGAACAAATCCTAGTGAGGGACCCGAACGTGAACTGGCTCAGCGCCTCCTCCTCCACCACCTGGGATTCTTTTGTGGCCCTAGATCTGACACAACTAATTTCCCAACTCACTAGAGTAAACCCTAAGAGAGGAGCCAGCACCCTTCTAGATGTAATCATTACCAACCGCCCCCAAAAAATCCACGATATCCAGGTCCTCCCTGACTCTCTTAGTGACCATTCCCCATCCTATTCCATTAGGTGACCCCCACACCCCAACTCACAGCCCAGCCCACACTCTGCTGGCGCCTCAGACCAGGTGGGCTGAAAAACCTCAAGCATTTTCTTGCCCAGATAAACTGGTCCCCCATACACCACGCTCCTGACATAGACAATGCCATTGTCTTTTTCTCCCAAACCTTTAACAGAGCCTGTGACCTCTTCACACCCCTCACAGAAGCCAGAACCAAAAAACGTAATGCACCCTGGGTTACTCCTGCCCTATTACAAATGCTCAGGCTTAGGGATAACCTATGACACCTTGCCTCTGAAACAGGCTGGATGGCTGATAGACAGGCCTACAATGCTGCACGGAATAAGTGCACATGGGCCATCCGTAAAGCCAAGGCCAACCACTACCAGGCCACCCTCACCTCCTCCTGGGGGTGTGCCCGAACATTCTGGGACAATGTTAAACAATTAAATGGGAGCGCGCACTCCCCCCCATCCCAGATCACCATTGACGGCTCTATCTCCACCGACCCTGCCTGCATAGCTAACTACCTTAACACATCTTTTACTGACCTTAGCTCTGTCCTACCCAGTGACTTCTTTGACCCTCCCCCCACCCTACCTGCCCCAGTCCTTCAGGATCCCACTTTCCACCTATGTAGGGTAACTGCCCAGGAAGCCAGACCTCACCTGATCAAAGTGTTAAGAGCAATAGTCCTGGCGGCGACTCCATGGACCCCAGCATTCTCCAGCTGGTGCTGGACCAAGTACTTGCCCCACTCACCAGCCTTCTTAACAAATCCCTCTGCCTGGGGCAATTCCCATCTGCATGGAAAACTGCCGTAGTTACACCCATACACAAAGGAGGTGACAGGTCCTCTGCCGGGAACTACCTACCTATCTTCATCCTCCCTCCCCTTTCCAAAGCCCTTGAAAAACTGGTGGCCATTCAAATCACCAAATACCTGACCAAACACAACATCCTATGCCCAGAACAGCATGGTTTCCGTACAGGACACAGTACCGGCACTGCACTAATTGAGTTTTCAAACTTCTTACACTCCTCCCTGGATTCTAGCTCCCTAGCCGGTGCAGTGTTCGTCGACCTCTCAAAAGCCTTTGACACTGTCTCCCACCCTCCTCGCTGGATGCCCTCTGCCACACTGGTTTCTCTGCTGGGCCTCTGCCTGGTGCACGAGCCACCTTCTGACCACTCCCATGTGTCAAAATCAATGGGACTCTTTCAAAACTTGTCCCATCCGCTCAGGGTTCCTCAGGGCTCCATCCTGGAACCCTACTCTCCTCGCTCTACCTTAATACCCTGCCCAGTGCATGCACTGGTAAAATTCTGCTGTATGCAGATGACGCTGTCATCTTTGCCACCCACTGTAACCCCATCTTCCTCCAGGACACACTACAACAATCCTATAACGATGCCAAAACCTGGTTCAAAGAGCACAGACTTGTCATTAATATCAAAAAAACCAAAACTATGCTCTTTTTCCACCCCCAAAACAAAGCCAGCAACTTCCCACTACATATCCTCTCTAGTACCGAACAACCACTTGAGCAAGTCCGCTCACACAAGTACCTTGGGGTCTCTTTCGACTCAGCCCTCACCTACCACACTCACATCGATGCACTTGCATCAGCTACTAATGTGCGGCTAGATATCCACTACCGCTATAAAAACTGTCTCCCCCTGATGCCCTCCGACTAGTGGTTACATCCTCAATACTGTCCCTGGTTGACTATGGCCTACCAGTATACGGTGCTGCTGACACCACTGCCCTCAATAAAATTTGTCTCACCCTAAATAAGGCATGCAGGCTAATTACTGGGGCCCCCAGACTCACTCATATGTGCCAGCTCTATGACAAGGCAATACTGCTTAATCTTGATGAACGACTACAATACCAAACCTGTCTCATAATGAAAAAATACCTCCTCGGGCTATCCCCTCCCAGACTGACAGCCTCCATCTGCCAAACCCAACCCTCAGTTACTACATGAACCTCCTGCAAGACCAATCTTCTGGCCCCAAGATCCAGGACCACCCATGGACAGAGGTCCTTCTTCTACAGAGCCCCATCCTGGTATAACTCACTCCCTGCCCCCATCTCTGATGCCCCCACGATCTCCAACTTCAAAACCGCACTTTAGAGCCAACTATTTAATACTCGCAGCTGCTCCTGTCTCTAAATGAGGCATAGCTCACTTCGTAACTGACAGAGCTCACTGGGCGGCACGACACCTCACCTCTCACAACCTTGCCCCACTGCCTACTGCCACTGTTATTATCCAGCTGTTTTGCTCTCCCCTTCTTGTAAGAATGTACCATTGTAACTAAACTGTTTAACTGTGTAAATAAATGTAACCACCTGTGCTTGCTAAGCTATGTAACCAATAACTCGTATGCTGTAACAAAATGTCTGTTTCTGTACTGTCCTCAATGTGACGAGGTACCTTTGGAAATGAGCCTCTGGCTCAAAGGTTATAAACTGATGTACAAATAAATAAAATAAATAAATAACACCGACTACAAGATTTTGATTGTGGTTTTGGCTAAGCATCTTGATACCATCTTCTTTTCTTTGATTTTTCTAGAGCAGACAGGATTCATCCAAGCCCACACTGCTACTGATAACACCTGCCGGACCCTACACATTCTCCACCATCTTAATGTGACCCCTGTGGTAGTTTTAAGCCTTGATACAAAAAAACCTTTGACAGTATCTCCTGGCCTTTTTTGTATGGGGTTCTGTTGAAGCTGGGCTTTGTAGAGGAACTGATAACTTTACTCTGCAGTATTTACTCAAAGTCCCAGGCCTCAGTAAAAGCAAATGGGCATCATGCATCATACTTCTCCCTCTTACTGGGTACTTGGCAAGGCTGCCCTTTATCACCGTCGATGTTTTGCAGTCTATACTGGACCCCTGCCTAAGCTCTTAGGGAGTCACACGTTTCAGGGTATTTAGATACAAGGACAGGAGCTCCACATAGCCTTATATGCGGACAACTTCTTGCTGTACCTTCAAAACCCAGACTTGTCCTTTCCAGTGGTCTTTCAATTACTACAGGGCTGTCTCCGGCTATAAGTTGAATACTTTGAAAATGGAACTTCTATCATTTTATTACCACCCTTCTCCCACAATTCGGTCTCTCTTCCCCTTTAAATGGGAACTATCCACCATTAAATACCTATGGATCCAGCTATGTTGAGCTTATTCTGACTTCAGCACACATAACTATCACCCTTTCATGACACAGCTGACTAAAGATCACTATAGCTGGGGCACTCTGCCCTTGAGCCGTACATGTAAAATTGATTTCGCTCAGAATGATGACTGCTCCCTGTGCTCTTTATTTGTTTTAGAATGTCCTTCTTCATCTGCCTCTTTCTTTCTTGAGACAGTGTAACAAGGAGATCTCGCACATTCTTTGGGCCAGGCAGTGCCCCCTGGGTTCACATTAAGACCCTGCTCCTACCCAGGGTCCAAGGTGGACTAGCCTTACTGGTCCTAAAACTTTATTATTGTGCATCACATTTACACTTTATTTATCTCCGCCACTTAGTGGGGACACTCCGGCTTTGGTACAGCTTAGAACATGCACTTCTCCCAACCTGCACTTTCATACCTTTACTCTTCCACATTTCAGAAGCGTCACCCCTGCCTGAGGGGCTGGACTCTTTGCTCCAGGCTCAGTACAGGGCTTGACATACCCTGAGGAAGTCTCTGTTACTGGCTTCCTTCCTGCCCTTAATGTGTCCAGTTTCTTCACATTTCCTTCCTACGAGTTGGGACCACAGGTACTGTCAATGGGAGAGACAGTCTCTCCAGGATATCTATTAGCTTTTTACTGGATTCCAGTTCCAATCTTTTTAGGAACTGCAGACCTAATTCAGGATGCAGGGAGTGGATTTCTATCACTTCCTTTTTTTTTTCCTATTTTTTTTTATTTTAAATTTTTTACGCCACCTAGCTGCCGGCCACCTGGTACTTTCAGCCCGGTCACGGGCCGAGGGCTTCCACCCCCCAGATCGGCCTCGGGCCCTCCGATACCCCGTGGCTTACCCCCCATGGCGGGGCTGCGGGATGTGGAGGAGGAGACATCCCGCAGAGACCGGGATAGGTCGGAGGGCTGGCCTGGGGGGCTAATTAAAGCCGTGGCGGGCTTCATGGAGGGCGGCCGGCAGCCGTCCATTTTCCGGTTTTCGGGGAGGCGGGGTCATGCAATGACATCAGACGTCCGCCCCGCCTCCAGAGTGTGTGTGTGTGCTGGTAGCTGTGTGACTCCCCGGCCTCCGCCAGGGGTCACTAGTGCTCCGAGCACTGACCCACCCTCCCCCCTGGAGAAGGAGAGCAGTCCATAGGACGCCTATCCTTCTCCCCCCAAGTTTCTTCCAGCGACCCGAGTCTGTTCCTCAACCCGGTCGTCACAGGCCGCAGCGGAAATCCAACCGCTGCACCGACAGGCCAGGATTTCTATCACTTCCTGAAGCTCCACCACTACATCTCCTCATTGCCTTGTGTAGCCCAACAAATGGATCAACTCTCACTGATTATTCAACACTTCTTGTCCTTTCTCCATATGGATTCCACCTTACACCTGATTTCAAATTTAGCCCAAGATCTACAAACAACCCTTGGGGACTCTGTGCCAGCCTGGTGGTGCTAAGGGTTGAGGCGCTGGATGCCACACCATGCGCCACGCTGACAACCCAGGTTCGAGAATGGACTCGGGCCACCAGGGGTCAGCAGGGGAGGGAAGGGGATTGAGCATCCGGAGGACTGCTCTCCCTTCCTGGGGGGGGGATCTGGGCCAAGCACTGCCCCTTAGCAGCCCCTGATGGAGATCGGGGGCAGTGCAAGGAACTTGCAGTGCAGTCACTAGGGGTGGAGCATTGGCGAACGGTGGTACATCAGTGCCAAGACATCATTGCAGGACTGCACTCCAGGAGGGGAAACCATCATGCTAAAATACCGTGGAGGACCAGGAAGGTGACAAAGACTCCAGGGACCTAGCCAACATCACCAGTGCCGGACCATCCCTCCAATGGTTCCCCAAGGCCCTCAACCAGGATTGACCCTCTAATTACAGAAAAGACCGCCAGATAGGCAGGGCTGGCCTTCTCCCAGGGGGTGATCCGGGGGGCTGGAAGGTCCTTGGAAGAGGGTCCTGGAGGAGGGAGGTCTTGGCAGGAAGTAGAGGCGACAGTTGAGTGGGCACTTCCAAGAGATGCCCTGGTCCACTGGAGCAAATAAATAAACAAAACACAACAACAACAAAAAAAACCTTGGGGACTCTACTATAACAGTGGCACGTAAGTGGAGTGAGGAAATGGGTGCCCCTATTTCTGAGCCACAGTGGGAGCTTACATGCAGAACAGCGAGTAGACTTATAGCCTTGCATTAGTGAAGGACATATAGCTGGAAGCAAATCATACGGTGTTTTAGAACACCAGTCATCATAGACCATTACTTACCTACCAGAGATGCCTCCTACTAGTGGCAATATGGACCGCCTCTTGCGACCCACACACAACTAATGCAGAGCTGTCCAGTCCTATACCCATTCTTTCAACTCTTGGAAGCAGAATTAGTAGAATTGTTCTAAACTTCACTGCAACTTGCTCCAGAGGTCTATAAGCTTTTACAGTATCCCCCTGGGTACCGAGAGAAAATATCCACTATCTCTTTGGGATTATGCTGTTGACAAGTAAAAAAGTAATCACCACATTTGACTGACCCCTCAACACCCAATATTGAAGCCTGGAGGGCAATGATGACTCTTACTTGACAGATCAGAAAAAATAACGTATTCTCTGAATAACAAATCCGACCTGTGTATGCCCAGATAGATGAGTGGGGTAGTGCATGTCATGGGGAAAGATGGAGACTTTGCCCCATGAAGTGTCTCCCAAGGCCCTAGCCCTGGAGGAGGGTTAGATCCATTTACCTTCCATCTCAACTGGAAGCTTAGATCAAACCTGAAATAGGCCTACTATGGTGGTGCCTTGGCTCCTTCCTCTCCCCCTCCCCCTCCCCTTTCCCCCCAAGGCAGGATGCCCACAGTTAACCAATTGTAAACATTAAAGCAGGTGTAGCACACCACCTTTCCCTCTCTCATAGAGGAGCTCCCCCTGCACTGTACCTGGGGGAGGGGACATCCTGCAGAACTTCAATATTAGATGTTTTGATGCATTCTGTACATTGAACGCACACATGAGGTATTCTGCTGTACCTCGTCTACACAATTTACATTTCGAATGTACTACCTATAGCATGTACCACTGTCAAACCAGTTTGAACAAAATAGTAGTTATGAGTGACCCCCAAATGTTTAAACAATGTGCTAAGGAAAATTGCACTAATAGGGCAACCACAACTGTGAATAAAATTAATGTGTGATCATGGTTTTGCACTTAAAGGGTTAAACTAGGATAGTCCTGCATACTGTATCTCTTATACAGGTCCTAGAAATGTTAGCAAGGTATTTCCTGTGTATGCAATGTGTTTCTGCTTGGTGGCAAAATGTCTCTGTGCTACTGCACAGCAATTGCCCATTGGCAGTGAACCTTCCGTGGTGTTTCTCCTGTCTGCTAGAGACATGTAAAAAGGGGCTCTGCCCCACCCAAAAAAGAAGTGTGTGTGTGTGTGTGTGTGTGTGTGTGTTTTCTTCTGTTCCAAGTACCAGTGTGCAGAATACAGCTTTAGCACCTCTGTGTATGCTTCTTCGGCTATAACTGGCTGGAGGGGGCTGGCAGGCTCAGGGTTCCTGGGTTGTTGTCGCATTGGATTCCCACAGTGTGGGTTTCTGGAGGCTTGGGCCCTGACTGGGGTCTGAGACTGGGGACAGGTGAGGGGGAGGCATCATAGTTGAGGATAGGCAAAGATTTGGTCTTGCGTCACATTGTATGTTAACTTTCCCCACATGGCAATTTGGGGTTGGCATAATTTATTTAAACTTCCCTGTGCCCTTTAGGAATTTACTGGGGGACATAGGGAACGACATTTCAAATATTTGCTTCTTTGCAAAACTGCAATTGTTAATTTACAGAAGCAGTGCACACAGTGACAATGAGCATGCAGCCAACACCCTGATCACAGCTTAAGTTTTGGGCCCAGTCATAATCAGCAATCAACACTGTTATTGAAGGGACACTGTCAACCCTTTTTGTATCATATTATTTCTAGCTGAAATACCACATTTTATGATTGTTTACCTTCTCTAAAACTCACTGAAGTTGCTGGTTGTTTGATCTGCTTCCTTTCTTAGTAGAACTGAAATGCATGGAAATGGTGCAATTATACTAAACCGTAATTTGCTTCAGATCTTTAATCTGCTCTTATTGCATACATCCTGAACATTACTAACACCCCCCCAAACAGTGCAGCCACTCATGCAATAGTCTCCGCTCCTCCCACAGCATCATGAGGGGCAAGACAGTGTTTGGGGCATTCCCCAGTCCATGAAAGATGCAGTGGAAGTTGATCAAAGAATGTAACTTAAACACATTTTTGTGAGCTAACACCGGTGTGGTGGGCAGTCTGTTTTTTTACTTTAAAAAATATAAAAAAAATGACAGAGAATCAAACTACCAGTGACATCAGTAATCTCTACAGAATATGAGCAATCCTAACATGTTTTTTAATCTAGGGACAACTTGAGTCCTAAGGAGGTTGACAAATTGCCTTTAATGTGGCACAATCACTTCACTATACATGCCCCCCAACCTGCTGGTTATAGGTTTGAATCTGCAGTGTCATAACTACTTTCAACACATTTACAGTTTGTCTGTAGTGACACTATTGCCCATATTTACAGGTGACATTACCCGGGGAAACCAGTTACTGTTACTTTCCCCTTGCAGCTATTCCCAGGCCCTGGACAACCCTACAGCTTTCCCCCATGATGGGCCAACAGTGGGTGGGGGTGCATCACTGGCCTGCAGTTCGTAACACTGAAAACAGGTAGGAGGGCACAGGGCCTAGGGGTATCCAGGCCCATCATATACAGTAAACATACATAGAAACATAGAAACTGTTGGCCACCTGGTCTGCCCTAAAGTCCCTATCTACTATTGTAAACAGAATTTGACGGCAGATAAGGACCGCTTGGCCCACCCAGTCTGCCCATTTCCCTACCTGATAGATAAGCTGCATTCTAGTTAATCAACAGCTTACTTCCTCCTACCCCCCACTAGAATTGCCTTATGCCTGTCCCATGCATTCTTGAATTCTCCCACTGTTCCTGACTCCACAACCTCCTCAGGAAGGCTGTTCCATGCATCCACAACCCTCTCTGTGAAAAAATACTTTCTAACATTACCTTTGAGCCGTCCCCCCTCTATCTTCAAATTGTACCTCCTTGTTCTTGCACATCTCTTCTTCTGAAAGATACTACCCTCTTGTACTTTGTTAAAGGGACCTGTCAACCTGTTTTTCATCATATTATTTCTAGTAGAAACCCCACATTTTATGATTGCTTGCCCTCTCTAAAATTCACTGATGTT
The DNA here is from genome assembly GCA_016271365.2 of Neoceratodus forsteri. Classification (NCBI taxonomy): domain Eukaryota; kingdom Metazoa; phylum Chordata; order Ceratodontiformes; family Ceratodontidae; genus Neoceratodus; species Neoceratodus forsteri. The sequence goes on from CM028129.1 coordinate 1,424,335,621, forward strand.
GCTGTTTGTTTTGTCTGTCTCCTTGTTTAGTAGAATTGAAATGCAAGGCAATGTACATTTATAAACAACCTTGTTTTTGTTTACAATCTTGGTTCTGTTCTTACTGCATACTTCCTGAGCATTAGAAACATACCCAAACACTGCAGTCACTCATAAGGCAGTAGCCTCCTAAACTACCACTGCATTATGAGGGGCTAGACTGTTTTGTGGATGTTCCCAAGTCCAGGAAAGATGCATTTGGAGTTGATCAGGGAATGTAAACAAACCTGTTTTGGTGTGATAACACCAATATGTTGGGCAGTCTGTTTTTTACCTTTTTAAAGAAAATAAGAGTCAGAATCAAACTATCAGCTACATCAACAATCTTCACAGAATGTTGGCAATCCTAAAATGTGTTTTTTATACTAGGGACACTGAGGCCTAAGGGGGTTGACAGTGTCCCTTTAATTCCCTTGAGATACTTGAAAGTTTCTATCATGTCCCCTCTCTCCCTCCTTTCCTCAAGGGTATACATATTAAGCTGCTTTAGTCTCTCCTCATATGTCTTCTGGTGCAGACCTTGCACCATTTTGGTTGCCCTCCTCTGAACAGCCTCCACTCTGTCTATGTCTTTGCAGAGATGGGGTCTCCAGAATTGCATGCAGTACTCCAGATGGGGTCTCACTAACTGTCTGTACAGAGGGATAACAACTTCCTGTTTTCTACTGTTGATGCCTCTCCCTATGCATCTCAGCATCCCCCCAGGCCTCCTTACTGCCTTCTCACATTGTTTGCCCACCTTTAGGTCATCTGATTTAATTACTCCTAGGTCTTTTTCAATTTGTGTTGTTGTTATTAACTCACCCCCCATTGTGTACTCTTCCCCTGGGTTTTTGTTTCCCAGATGCATTACCGCGCACTTCTTTGCATTGAATCTGAGCTGCCACATATTTGACCATTCCTCCAACCTTGCCAAGTCCCTTTTCATTCTTTCCACCCCACCTTGTGTATCAACCTTGTTGCAGATCTTTGTGTCATCTGCAAAGAGACATACCTTTCCTTCCAGGTGCTCTCCAATGTCACTTATAAAGATATTAAAGAGGACCGGTCCCAGTACCGAACCCTGCAGTACCCCACTAGTTACCCTCCTTTCTTCACTGTGGACTCCGTTTACTATTACCCTTTGCGTCCTGTTGTCCAGCCAATTTTTTTATCCAGGCTACTACCTTGGGACCCACTCCAAGGCTGGCTAACTTGTATATTAATCTTTTGTGTGAGACTATGCCAAATGCCTTACTAAAATCTAGGTTGGCCATATCCACAGCTCCTCCCTGGTCTACTACTTTGGTCACCCAGTCAAAGAAATCTATTAGGTTTGTCTGACATGACCTTCCTGCTGTGAAACCATGCTGCCTTGGGTCCTGTGCCCCACTGGCCTTTAGGTACTCAACAATTCTTTCCTTCAGAAATGATTCCATCATTTTCCCCACCACTGAAGTCAAACTAACTGGTCTGTAGTTTCCTGCCTCTGCCCTGCTCTCACTTTTGTGAAGTGGAATCACATTTACTCTCCTCCAGTCCTCAGGTACCACTCCATCCTCCCATGATTTGCTAAAGAGAGCAGTCAGTGGTGTTACTGGTTCTACCCTTAGTTCTTTTAGTATTCTTGGGTGAATCCCATCAGGCCCCATTGCTTTGCCCACTCTCAGTTTCAAGAGTTCTTTCAAAACCCTTTCTTCTGTGAATGGACTGGTACTGACCCCCCTATTCAGAGTTTCTCCCTTGTTTGGTTTAGGTACCTCCCCCTCCTCATCCATTGTGAATACTGAGCAGAAATATTTGTTCAGTATCCCTGCTTTTTCACTGTCACCCTCTGCCCACATTCCCTTCCCTTTATTAAGTCTCTATATCCCTCCTTTGGTCTTTCTTCACTCCCTAATGTACCTATAAAAGGTTTTATCCCCCTTCTTAACAGAGTTGACTATCTTTTCCTCAGTTTGTGCCTTTGTTATTCTGACTGCTTTCCCTGTCTCCTTCTGCTTTAACTGATAAAGTTCTCTGTCCTGCTCCTTCTGTGTTTCCTTATATTTCCTGAATGCTATCCTTTTCTCCTTAACCGTCCCTGCCACCTCTTTTGAGAACCATAGTGGTTTTTTCCTTCATTTTGTTTTATTGATTTGCTTCACAAAAGGGTTGTTGCCTCTGCGATGGCTGTTTTGATTATTCCCCATTGTTCCTCCACCCCTCATTCTTGCCCATTTGCTAGTGCCTTTCTGAGGCACTCTCTCATTTTCCCAAAGTCAGCCTTCCTAAAGTCCAATACTCTTGTTTTTGTATGGCTTGACTGTATGGCTGTGTTTACTGTGAACTACACTGTTTGGTGGTCACTTGTTCCCAGATGGCTACCCACTTCTAAATCTGAGATCCTTTTTTCTTCCCCATCTCAGAGTACCGTGTCTAAGATTGCTCCCTCCCCAGTGGGTTCCAACACTAGCTGTCTGAGGCATGCCCCCTGTAGGGCATCAAGAATTACCCTGCTCTTGGATGTGCCTGCAGCAAAGGTACTCCAGTTAACATCTGGCATATTCAGTTCCTCCATCAACAATATCTCCCCTTTTTCTGCCATTTTAAGGATACCTTCTATCATTTCCTTGTCCAATTCCTCCCCCTGAGATGGGGTCTGTACACAACCCCCATACGGATTGTGGTGCCATTTCCTGTCTCCAGGGTGACCCATAGTGACTCATCAACTTCCTGTTTACTCTTTAGTTCTATTGCTTTAATCCCTTTTCTTATATAGAGAGTTACTCCTCCTCCTCTTTTACCCACCCTGTCCCTCCTGTAGACTGTGTATCCTGGTATGTTGACATCCCACTCATGGTTCTCTGTGTACCATGTTTCAGTGACTGCCACAATATCCAGGCATCCTTCTTCCATCAAGGCCACTAGTTCAGGGAGCTTGTTGCACGGACTGTGGGCATTGGTACTCATCACCTTCCATTTATTTTTTATGGCCTTACCTCTTTTAGCCCCATCCTTGTCCCTAATGCCTTTTTCTGCATTTATCCATGCCCTGCTCCCTACTGACTTCTCTACCTTGGTGTTTACCTGTCTAACTACTGAGTTTTGTGGGGGGAGGCTGGGATTTCCCTGCTCCTTTTCAGTGCCTCCCCCTTGGCTAGTTTAAATACTTGCCAATGAAGCATTTAAACCTGTCACCTAGGATCCTGGTTCCACCCCTGGACAGATGCAGACCATCACGCCAGTATAAGCCTGCATCCATCCAAGTGGCTCCCCAGTCCCCAGTGAAGCCAAAACCCTGAGCTCCACACCAATTTTTCAACCATTCATTGAATCCCATGGTGCGGAATACCCTAGCATCATCCTTGCCATAGACAGGCAGCACCTCCGAGAAGGTTACCTTACATGGTACTTGTCTAAGGCCCCTCCCCAACTCCACAAACTCCTCTTACACCACTCTGATCCCATTCACAGCCAGGTCATTTGTCCCTAGGTGGACAATGACATCCAGCTCCCTCCCTCATGCAGCTGCTCCTGCGATCCTGAGGATTCACTTCCTGTCCCTCTGAGCCGTGGTGCCAAGCAGGCACTTTACCTCCCTATCCCCTTCCTTCCCCACTTCTACCCCCCCTAATGATTGAGTCCCCCACCAGGAGTTGTTTCCTTTCCCTGTGGGGTCTCATGCCACCCTCCTGTGGGTCTTCTTTGTGGAGATTCCCAGCATCCTCCTTGGTCTCCACTGCAGGTGCCTCCACAGAGGAACCACTCTTTGCCAGAACAGCATATGAATTGTGGAGAGGTACAACTGGAGGGATGAACCTCTGTTCCACCACCCTCTCCCTCCCTGAGCCCACCTTGGTATAACCGCTCCTCTTTCCTGGCAACCTCTGAGGTAACGGTGGTGGCTGTGGTGGTCCCTGGGTGGAGTAAGAGGTTTCACAAATCCTAGCCAGGTCAGCCTGGAGATGGGCAACCTCCTCTGTCAGACCAGAGAGGTGCCTGCAAACAGGGCAGCATCGCAGCCTCCAGAATGCCTCCCGGAACACTGCTGCCCCTCAGCCATTGCACTGCACCACTCCCATCTTAACATATTTTGTGTCCCCTCTCCTGTTGCTTTGTATGCTTACTGTCTCCTCCCTCTATCTATTTTTACACTTACTTTCCTACTGCTTATGTGCCCTTACAACTCTTGCCCTTCCTGTTCTGGGACAGGAACTTCCTGTAGTCTTCAGTAGTCTCCTTCTTCCGTGCCTGGATTAAGACATCCAGCAGCCGGGGGGGGGAGGGGATAAAGAGTTATTTATTTATTTTTTTTTAGGTTCCTTAAAGATTGCTGAAACTAATGTGTCTCAGTGGGAAGTTCCTGTTGTCAGTCAAATTCAGTGGCTATAAAACTAGAACTGGCTTTGGGAGGGAGGGTGGAGGGGTGGGAAGGATGGCAATTAGAAAAAAAGCTGTAACATTCTAGACTGCTCTTATTTGCTGTGAAAGCAAAGCTCTCTGTCAAAAACAGCAGGAAGCTGTAACTGGAGACAGCTGCTTTTCTACTGCTAAGCTGTTAAACCACACCCCCAATTAGATTCACCCTCCGCTCTGACTATGTAAATTAAACTGATACAGCTCCCTTCCTCAGAGAAACACACAGTGTCTTTCTTCATTTTTTTTTACTTAAATGAGACCCCCTTCTTCCAACAGAGTATCTGTTTGCTTAATCCAAACAGGTACTATCTCCTGCTGAGATAGAATTGATTTATCAGTAAAAAAGCTGTAAAGTTCTGGACTGCTGTGATTTGCTGTGAAAATAAAGCTCTCTGTCCAAAACAGCAGGAAGCTGTAACTGGAGACAGCTGCTGTTGTGCTGCTAAGCCACACCCCCAATTAGATTCACCCTCTGCTCTATGTAAATTAAGATGATACAGCTCCCTCCCTTCCTCAGAGAAACACACAGTGACTTTCTTCTTTTTTTTTACTTAAATGAGACCCCCTTCCTCTTATAGAGTATCTGTTTGCTTGATCCAAACAGGTACTATCTCCTGCTGTGATAGAATTGATTTATCAGTAAAAAAGCTGTAAAGTTCTAGACTGCTGTTATTTGCTGTGAAAGAAAAGCTGTCTGTCAAAGACAGCAGAAAGCTGTAACTGGAGACAGCTGCTTTTGTACTGCTCAGCTCTCTGTCAAAAACAACAAGAAGCTATAACTGGAGACAGCTGCTTTTGTACTGGTACGCTGCTAAACCACACTCCCAATTAGATTCACCCTCTGCTCTGACTATGTAAATGAAGCTGATACAGCTCTCTTCCTCAGAGAAACACACAGTGACTTTCTTCTTTTTTTTTACTTAAATGAGGCCCCTTCTTTTTAGAGAGTATCTGTTTGCTTCATCCAAACAGGTACTAACTCCTGCTGAGACAGAATTGTTTTATCAGTAAAAAAGCTATAAAGTTCTAGACTGCTGTTATTTGCTGTGAAAGCAAAGCTCTCTGTCAAAAAGAGCAGGAAGCTGTAACTGGAGACAGCTGCTTTTGTACTGCTAAGCAGCTAAGCCACACCTCCAATTATATTCACCCTCTGCTCTGACTATGTAAATTATGCTGATACAGCTCCCTTCCTCAGAGAAACACACAGGGACTTTCCTTTTTTTTTTTTACTTAAATGAGACCCCCTTCTTCTAATAGAGTATCTGTTTGCTTAATCCAAACAGGTACTAACTCCTGCTGAGACAGAATTGTACCTTAGATCCTATTCAATCTCTGGCCCATCCCCCACCCTGTTAGTAAGCTGCCCCTGAGTCTGTCCCATGCATGTTTGAATCCTGCTACTGTTTCTGTACCCACTCCATCTGCTGGGATAATGTTCCAGGCATCCACCACCCTTTCTGTGAAGAAGTATTTCCACTTATTCCCTCTAAGTCTCCCCCTTTCAGCTTCATATCATGCCCCCTTGTCCTTGTGCATTTCTTTCTGTGCAAGATGCCCCCCCATTCCTTATTAATACTTTTGAGGTATTTGAACATTTCTATCATGTCTCCCCTTTCTCTCCTTTTCTCTATGGAGGACATATTTAATTCCTTGAGTCTTTCCTCATAGGTCTTCTAATGCAGACCATGCACCATTTTGGTCACCCTTCTCTGTACTGCCCCCACCCTATCTATGTCTTTTCTGAGATGGGGTCTCCAGTACTGGACACAGTACTCCAGCTGGAGCCTCACCACTGATCTGTACAAGGGTAGCACTACCTCCCTCTTTCTGCTGGTGATACCCCTCCCTATGCACTCCAGCCTTTCCCACTGCCTTATGTTACTGATTTGCTACCTTCTGGTCATCAGATATGATGACCCCTAGGTCCCTTTCCTGTTTTGTGACTATAACCACCTCCCCCCAAATGATACATTGCCCTTGGATTTCTTTTTCCCATGTGCATAATTTTGCACTTTTTGGCATTGAAGCCTAGTTGCCAAACCTTTCACCAGTCTTCCAGCTTTTTCAGATCTTCCCTCATTTCTTCCACTCCCCCTGGTGTGTCTACTCTGTTGCAGATTTTCATGTCATCCATGAACAGGCATACTTTCCCTTTCAGCCCCTCTGCTATATCACTAATACAGACATTGAAGAGGACCAGTCCCAGTACTGACCCCTTGTGATGCCCCACTGGTCACCATGCCTTCTTCTGAGTGTACCCCATTTACCACCACTTCTATGTCTTGTTACTCAGCCAACTACTTATCCATTTCACTACCTTTGGATCCTGTCCCAGACTGCCCATCTTGTTTACCAGTGTTCTGTGTGGGATGGTGTCAAAGGCCTTCAGATAAGCTACATCCACTGCTCCTGCCTGATCCACCTCTCTGGTAAACCAGTCAAAGAGCTCAATCAGTTTTGTTTGGCAAGACCTTCCCCTTGGGAACCCATGCTGCCTTGGATCCTGTAATCTGCTGGCCATAAGGTATTCCCCAATTCTTTCTTTTAGTAGTGTTTATAACTTTGCCCACCACCAAAATCAGGCTTACAGGTCTGTAGTTTCCTGCCTCCTCCTTTTTTTCTACTCTTGTGAAGTGGGACCACATCCACCCTCCTTCAGTCCCTTGGAATGTCCCCCATATCCAGAGATAGATTGAACAGGTCCATCTGAGGTGCAGTCAGCACCTCCCTTAGTTCTTTCAGTATCCTTGGGTGAACCCCATCTGGCCCCATTGCCACATCCACTTTTCATTTCACTAGCTCCCTGAGGACCCTCTCCTCAGTAAAAGGGCTAGTGTCCACCTCCCTTCCCTTTATGCCCCTTTTTCTATCTTTGGTCCTTCACCCACTCTTCCTTTGTGAATACTGAACAAAAGTACTTATTTAGCATGTCTGCTTTCTTCTTGTCCTCTTCCACACTTCCCCCTTCCCTTTTTAGTCTTACTATCCCTGCCTTGTTCTTCTTTTTTTTGCATATGTACCTGAAGAATATTTTAACCCCTTTTTTACTGACTTGGCAATGCTCTCCTCTGTTTGTGCCTTTGCTCTCCTAATTGGTTCCCCTGCCTCCTTTTGTTTTTCCTGATAACCCTCCCTATTCTCTTCCTTCTAAGTTGACTTGTATCTCTTGAATGCTTGCTTCTTCATCTGTACCTTCTCTGCTACTTCCTTGCAAAACCACGGTGGTCTCTTTTTTTCTCTTGCTCTTTTTCATCTGCTTTATGCATGGGTTCATTACCTACTCAATGGCCTTCCTTATTCCTGTCCATTTTTCCTCTAACTCACCCATTTCCTGTAACCCTGCTAAGGCTTCCCCAAGGCTCTCTCCCATTTTCTTGAAACTGGCCCTGCTGAAGTCCAGAGCCCTCATCTTAGGGTGGTTTGTTTATGGCCCAGTTCTCATATTAAACAACACCATACGATGATCATTGGTCCCCAGGTGGCTTCCCGCTGTGATGTCAGTGACATTGTCCCCATTTGACAGTATCAGGTCTAGTATCACCCTCCCTCTACAAGTGGGTTCCTTAACTAGTTGCCTGGAGAACGTCCCCTGCTGGGAGTCTAGGAATACCCTACTTTTAACTGTTGCTGCAGCTGGGATGCTCATCATGCATTTGTAGGAGGTTCTTAATTCTGCTGTTTGTTCCTGAGTGCTGGTGAGCCCTAAGCATACACGTGTGACATGTGGGGGAAGAACTTGTGCCAGGCAGGCTTTCCACTGCAGAGAGTTCTCAATTGTGCCTCCACCCATGGTCAACCAAGTGACAGTAGCACAGTGAGACTTGAAATCCCCTTTCTTGGAGGAGGAGGAGAGCCTCCTCTCTGACACTTGAGTCTTCCTCTTCCCACTGGCCCAGATGGACTTCAGGTTTGGAGCTTGAATCCAGGTCATCAGTGCTACAAGTATTAGTTCTGCCACTGTGCCAGAAGGCCTGCCTTTAAATAAGCATTTTTATGAAATTATACCTCAATTTATTTTTGAGGACACTTATGTGCTTTACAAAGGAAACAACTGCATGTCTTATGATTACTTTTGTATGTTTACACAACACCAGTAGTGATAAGTTTTTCCCTGATAAATTTGTTCGTCTCACTGTCTTACCTCCAGATAAACATTTATCTGGAGGTTAGGTATGTCACAATAACTATCCTTAACCTAAGGACCAATCAGAGAGCAGCTTTCACAGTGCTGATGACATCACAATAGCCTTGTCCTGCTCTTAAGCTAGTTGCTGAATTCAAAGAGCAACAGCTAACTCTACACAAGCAGCTGATTTAAATGGTATAACTTATAAACTGATGTTGTATAAATTGAATCCACAATGGCCTTACTCAAAATATACGACTTATCTCCATTTGTGAGGGAGCAGGACTGTCATAACTCACTCGTGTGCTGCCACTTGTGAGTTATGGTCATGTTCCCTCACTCATGAAGATAAATTGCATATTTTGAATAAGGCAATTGTGTATTCTCTATATATGTGCTAGCACATAAAGCAAAGGTACAGTAAGGGTGGGGTTTAGCTAACGAGTTCCCCAGGGGTATGTGGATGGTGATACTTTCCTCTTCAGTGGGAGTCACATGGGGTTTCTTTATAGTTGTTCTTTTAGAATTTTAGGATTTTTCTTTTAGAATTATGCCTCATTCCACTGAATTCCTTTAGACACTTCATCAATTGCTTTAATCATTTGTCTGACCAAATCACATGATGTGAAACTACTAAAGACATTGGTTCACACTCCTAGTTTACACAGTTGTGTTTATTTATTATAATCTTGCTGCTGAATGGCATGATATGTGTATGCGTTTCATTTTCTTTTCAGTTGTCTATAACTTGTATTTTTTTCCTTTCTATTTTTCCTAAGCTATACTTCATAATTTGTGACAAATGTCCTTAGTTGAAATTTCTGCTGCCTACTCTGGTTGTATTGTTTTGTTCTCTGTCCTACCCAGGACCTCCTTGTAAATGAGCTTGCTCAATGGAGCTTCTTCCTGATACAATAAATTAAATACAAATACAAATGTTGCAGTCAGTTAGATCATCATGTACGCCATTCTATTATACCATGCCTGCACTCTTATGGTTTTAGCTTTTGTCATCCAAGGGACACAAAAGAAACCCCTCTGAAAACCATAAGAGGGCTAATGTGGGGCGTATTAAGATATTATATTACATGGATGGGACCTTTCCCCATAGAAGTGGGGAACAGTTATTTCCCTGCATACCATGTCTCTGTATATGGAAATGCTATGAAAATTATCAATAATTATCCACCTGTATGATATAAAATAAACAATAGACAACTGTAGTATACTTGAAAAGTACACCATCGAGGGGAGTACAAGAGGTAATTGCTACTATACATCTGTCACCCATTTTTATTTATTTGTACAATTACTTTTAAAAGGAAAGGCACACTAAGCTGTAATAGCTTGTTTTCAGGTGGAACCTGGGGGGGGTTACATGGACCTGTTTTATTAATCGGCGAATGTTGTCAGTGATAATGAGGAAACTCTCCTTCTCCTCTTCGATGAGTGCCATGGGATCTTTAACTTCCACCTAGACAATACTTAGAGACAGGCAGAAAGGACCTCAGTTTAACATCTTAGCCAAAGAATGGCACCTCACCAGTGCAGCACCTGCCTCTTACTGCACTATAATGTCAGTTATGGGTATTGCCTCAGGTACTTGATGTGGGTTGAGAACCCACACCCTTCCAGTCCTCCAGTCTCAGAGGTGACCATGCTACCTATTGAGCAAGTGACACAGATATTAATTTTAGGTTTCTTAAATAGTGTCATTACCAGACTGCTTCAGCAATCACTACAGCAACAGTCAAATTAGCATGTGAAACACTCAAGAGAAGAGTGCCTCATTCACTGAGTTTTCCTCATTTCTGATTGGTCAGTGTTTTGTAAGGATCTATAATCATGTTTATAATTCAGTGGAGGGTTTGATGTGGTACTTTCAAAAAGGAATGTCAAAGTTTGCCAGATATGAAAAATTAATAAATATTGTTTTTAAAATATATTAGTCAATGCAGAGTATTCCTATGATTTCAAGTACATTTCAAAACTCCTGTAAGCAAACAACTGGCTGCAAACTGATGTGATAACAGCCAATGTTATAATGTGTTCTGCTATATAAAGCATGCTCACTGGAAGATTACATCAATTCTTTTCTACTACCAACATTTTTAAACTGACATAATGGTGGATAAAGGTAATGTTTGATATGGAACAGATGTCTTCTCTAATGAGACATAATTGAGAGGTGCCCAGACTGCAGCTGGCGACCAGCTCCAGCTGGGAACTAAATGACTGCAGTTCTACCAGTTGGGCTCTGACTCTTGTAATGTAGACAATATCTTACTAACTTTGAATTGTTGTCAAGATCCTGGGAGATATCATCCACCAGGTCACTCTCAGAAGATTCATGCGCCATAGACTTGTAGAGTTTACAGGCTACAAGAGCCTTGGCCATGGTCTCCTCCCCCCGCTGCCACAGAAAAAGTGCCATCTTCTGACGTTTGAGCAGCACTGCCCACACCATCAGCTCGTGGAATGGGTACTGGAACCGACTGACCTCTGGGTCATCCACATCAATATCTATCTCGTCTTCTCTTTTCTTTTTCTTCTTTTTTTTTCCTTTGATGGGTGTGTCATCATCCTGGAGAAAGAAAGGTGCTTATGAAGTCTAGAATTTAAATGGTATTTTTTGTAATCATTATTCCACAAGGTAGGTGAGAGTTAAACCTTACAGATAAAAGATTTATAATGTATGGGAGACTGTTGTTAAAGGATGGAAGTCAATGAATTCCTATCCTTATTATAGTATTATTGTGACATCAAGAGGCTGTTATACCCTCTTGACTATGTCACAACAATACTATAACAATGTCATCACCTCAGCACATGCTCATCTCCCAGAGTTTGCTACTGTTTGATTCTACTGATGCTGAGTGACTGCTTGTTTGAGATAGAAAATCAACAGTCTCCCATACATTATAAAGTTAGGTCAAGCTGCGCAAAAAGTGACTGAAGCTCATACACTATAAAAGACAATGTATGAGCTTTGATTAATAACAGCCCTGAAAACACTTCTGGAGGTTGCCAATGACATCTGAAAACCTCTCAAGCTGTGTTCTTGAGGTTTACAATGATGTCATGGCAACCTCTTAAAGTGTTTACAGTGCGGTTATTAATCAAAGCCCATACATTATCGTCTATATTTAAGCCACTGAAACATTCTAAATGAAGGTAAACCATTTATGTTCACTTTAGCAATATATCTTCACTTTAGATAGGATCACAAAATATCCCTTAACCAATGGGAGAGCAGCTTGAACAATGCTTGATACAATCACAGTGGTCTCTTCTGCACTCAAAACAGAGCAGTGAAGTCAAACAAAAACATTTAAATCTTCATAAAAATTACTAATTTGAAAGCTTTACAATGTAAAATACATTGCATCAATTTGATATACAATGGCCTGGCTCAGACTATGCCATTTATCTTCTTTTGTGAGTGGGCAGGACTTTCCTAACTCACTTGTGGCACTGCCACTCATGAATTCTGGTCCTGCACCCTCACTGATGAAGATAAATGGCATAGTCTGAGTCAGGCCATTGTGTATCCTCTGTTTATTAAGTTTTTTCCTCTGTTTGTCTACTGCCCCCTTCCCCATCCTCTGATGTGAAAACCAGGGCCCTCAAGCTGTATCTATACTCGGGCTAGTAGAGCAGGCAAATGGTTGCCTTAGCAACTGTCTCCATTTGGCTCTTTCTGTGCATTATGGGGAGTTCTTAAAGACTGTTCCACTGATTTACATTGCTCAGTGAACAGCAATGAACAGTGGAACTGACACGGTGGAATTTCTGGAAATCTTGAAATGGACAGCATGCTGCCACAGAAATTTCAGCTTTGAAATGCCAGCGGTAGTGCACATATCCCCATGGGTGTGCTGTTCTAAAACACCACCTGATTGTGGGTTTGGAGGTTCAATAAACTGACTCCCTCCACTCTACCACAGATTTTTGTGTCAATCAATCAATCAAGCAATACTTTATTTCTAAAAAGCGAAATCCACAAAATGATCAAAGTGCTTGTACACAAGTTATAAAATGAAAATTAAAATCTAATAAGTATTAAAATATATCAGCGTAGACCAGCATAAATCAAGACTCAGAAAAAGCAAGATTAAAAAGGTGGGTCTTGATTGCAGATTTAAAACTCTCCACAGAGAGGCACTCTCTTGCCTGATGAGGTAAAGAGTTCCACAGGGTAGGGGCCACAAATGCAAAAGTCCGGGCACCCAAGGTCTTCAAACGAACCCTGGAAACCTCTAGCAATCCCTTGTTGGTGGAGCAGAGGGGGTGGTAGGGGTAAAGAAGATCTTGCAGATAACATGATCCCTGTCCTTGTAGGACCTTGTAGGTCAGCAAACGAACCTTGAAGGTGATCCGCCACTGAATAGGCAGCCAGTGCAGGCCACGGAGCACAGGCGTGACATGGCATGACTGAGGTAAACTAATCAACAGCCTGGCAGTCGCATACTGCACCAGCTACAAGTGGTGGATATCAACCCCCGGTAACCCTAGGTACAGGGCATTGCAGTAATCAAGACAGAAGGACACTAAGGCATGGACCAATGTTGGAAGGTCACCAGGTAGAATGAGATGCTTAATTCAGGTGATATTCCTCAGATAGTAAAATGAGGTCTTGATGGCGGACAATACCTGGGATTTAAGCGTCAACCCCTCATGAAGCAAAATGCCCAGATTTCGCACCCAATCAGAGGTCATCAGCTGGCTACCTCTAATCCAAAGCCCAGAAGGCCACCCAGCTGATAGCCACTCTATCTGATGACCTGGGTCCACAGCCAACACCTCAGTCTTGTCAGGGTTCAACTTCAGCCAGTTGGCACTCAACCAGTCTTGGATCTCAGTGAGGCAGTTGTTAAAAGTCGAGACAGCTCCACCTTATTCGGGCACAAAGGACGTGTACAGCTGAGTATCATCTGCATAGCAGTCAAAACTCAGTCCATATCACCTTATAATTTCTCCTAATTGCAGCATATACACCATGAACAACATGAGTGATAAAATGGAGCCCTGCGGCACCCCACAGAACAGGGAGAATGGGGTCTGAGGAATAAATCCCAGATACCACCCTCTGAGACCTGCCTGTGAGAAAAGAATGGAACCATCTGAGGACTGTTCCAGACAGTCCACAGATCAGCCACAGGTGCTGCAATAACACTCCATGGTCCACGGTGTCAAACGCTGCAGAGAGATCAAAGAGAATCAAGATGTAATGGCTCTTCCGATCTCTCGTTATCAGAGATCATCAGAAGATCATTAAATACCTGAACTAGAGCTGTCTCAGTACTATGCCTTTTTCTGAAATCCTGACTGGAGAGGATCATAGATGTTGTGGATGGTAAGATGATCCTCCAGTTGCAGCGCGACCACCTTCTCAATAACCTTACCCACAAAGGGAAGGTTAGAGACAGGTCTGTAGTTAGCAAGGCAGTCTGGATCAAGGGAAGGTTTCTTAAGGAGAGGTATCACCACCACCTCCTTCAGGGTGTTGGGAAACACACCTGTCTCTAATGAGCACCAGACTATCTCAGCTAGGACCGGACTGGACTAGGACGCACCCCACAAGGCAGTGAGTTGGGTCCGGGTCCAGTCTACAGTAGCTTGGCCGCATAACCTGGATGACCTTCACGATATCTGCGATCACCAACTGGTCAAAGTCAGACCAGACAAACTGAGGGACTGCAGCCTCCCACCGACCACCACCATGCCCAGTAGAGTGAGCCACGCCAATCTCAGACCTGATGCCGGGCAACCTTATCTGCAAAGAATCGAGCTAACTTGTCACACTTATTCTGTGACAATGCTCTCTGAGACTGCAGACTGGCTTGATTGCACAATCTGTGGACAGTTTGAAAGAGCTGAGCCAGTCAATTCTGTGCTGTGGCAATCTCCCTGGACAGGAACTCTGCCTTCTTATGGGAGGCAGTTGATTAATAGTCCGTATAATTGGCCATCAATCTAAGTCTGTTGGCATCAAGGCCCAATTTCCGCCAAAGTTGCTCCAACCTTTGTCCCACTCACCTCAACTCCCTCAAGGTCCCGTCAAACCAAGGGGACTGAGGGCGAAGGGTGGGGGGGTGAACTCGAACAGGAGCTATGGAATCCAGAGCTGTGCTTACAGCCTTATTATAGGCCAGTAACGATCATTTGGTTCCAAGCTTACGCTCGGAATACCCGATAGATCCAGCACCGCCACCAGGCCTTAAAGGGTGGTACCGGACCATCTCTTTTGGGGGCAAGCCTATAGGGGGGAGCCCAAAAATTGAACCTTATAGTGTGATGGTCAGACCATCCAACCGGCTCCACCACCAAGTCAGAGATTTCCATCTCCAGTAGGGAAGACCAAATCCAGCGAGTGACCATGACCGTAGGTCGCAGAAGTAATAACCTGTGTGAAGCCCAACTAATTCATAAGTTGGAGGAAGTCCTGACCAAATTATGAGAGTTCATAATCGACCCAGGCATTGAAGTCACCCAGAACCATCCATCTGGGGGACTCCAACACCATGTCGACAACGAAGTCCGTGACTTCCTGCAGGAATTGCTTCTCACCCCCGGGTGGACGGTAGACGAGAAGAATCCTGCACCCCACACCTGCACCCATGATACACTTGAAAGACTTGGTCTCCCTCACTGGCACATCTACAAGGCCCAATTCCGATCTGAAACATATGGCTACACCCCCGGCCCTACAGTCCACCCTCAGGTGGTGTATCATTGAGAACCCGGACGGAATTGCTGATTCCAGAACTGGGCCAACATTATCATCCATCCAGGTCTTGGTGATGCAAGCCAGGTTCAATGTCCCAACAAGATCAGCAATCACTGCTGTCTTATTTTTAATGGACCTGGCATTGCATAACACTGTCCCAGTAGGAAGGGACTCCGAGGCAGGCTGTGTCATCTGCCCACCCATCATGGAGCTCTTGGGTATGGGAACCAGGCAGAGAGGACCCCTCTCCTGGACCCATTTCACCCTAGGGCATCTTCTAGTCCCCACGGCCCCAATCTGCCCACCCAGCTCCACTCTCCCTCCAGGTCCAGGACCTCCAGTGTCATCTGTATAAGCACATCTTCCCTTGTGTCCCTTCCCAGATATCACAAATAAAGATACTGAAAAGTACTAGGCCTCAGGTGGAGCTTGGGAGACCTCCACACGTGACTTTCCTTACCTCTGAGATTTTCCCATTTAAGACTACTCTTTTTGTTCTCCCACCTAACCAATTTCTACTCCATCCTGCAGTCTTGACCTCCACCCCCAGATCCTATAATTTCTCACCCATTCTCCCATATGGGACTGAGTTGAAGGCTTTGCTAAGGTCCAGATGCAGTGCATCCACTTCTGGTTATTTGTCTATTGCCTTTGTGTCTCAGGCTGAGAAGTTGATCTGATTTTTCTGACACAACTTCCCCATAATTAATCCATTCTATTTTTATGTTTGCTTGCATGCATGTGCAAGAAACATAGTGCCACCATACGAGTTTCATAGATGTGCCTCCCACTTCAATGCCCTGTTTCTTTACATGCCGGGTTGCACTACTAATCAATGTTCGAGCTGTCTAAGACAGCTGTTCAGATGCAATGGCGATATATTAAAAACCGCTGCAATCAGCGGTTGTAACATGTAGGCAATTTGCATACTGCCGTTGGCAGGTAATTTACATACTGCCATCGGCAGTATGCAAAGTGCCTACACTCAGCACTGCATCCTGAACACAGCTGTCATAGACAGCTCCCTTGTTTTCAAGTTCCCCCCTCTCCAAACACTCAAGTAGCACGCTGGGAACCCACCCCAGTGTGCTCATGCGCTCCTCCGCCACACACTGTATGGCTGACGAGGGTGTCCAATCTCTGTCGGCTCCGCTGCCCCCCCACAGACTTCTAGGTGCCACACTGGGAGCCCACCCCAGCATGGCAAAAGTCAGAATGTCGACGGGGTGCCCAATCCCCCATCGGCTCCACTGAAACCCCAAAAAACAGATTTCCAGTTGCCATGCTGGGAGCCCACCCCAGCGTGGCAAGCGTCTCTATGGCTGCTGACGGGTGCCTAACCCCGTCGGCTCCACTGACTTCCCCAAGAAATATTTTCAGCTGCCATGCTGGGAGCCCACCCCAGCATGGCACAAGTCCTTGTTGTCTTCCTAAAAGAAAAACTGAAAACAAAAATGGTCCCTCGTTGATTGTCTTGCCCCTCCCCAATCCGTGCCCACCCTCTGCATATCCACCTCCCACATCCCCCGACTCCATACTTATCTCCGAGTCTGGCACAACGATCTTCGTGGACCAGGAAAAATGTCTGCACTCTTCAAAGCCGATCGCAACTGAAGAAGTGCGGTAAGCTGTATAACTGTATAACTGGTTCAACTTTGATGGGAGGCTAAAGTACCAGACCTGCCTCTTCGCTAAGAAAATCACCTCAGGATTACTCCCACCAGCCCTCTCCCCACTACTTCAGTCCCCACTGTCTATCCGCCTCACACGGCAATCAGCGACTACCCACTTTAGGGTACCTCGCTGCAAGACCACCTCAGGCCAAAGAACGTTTCGATATCTGGCCCCAACCTGGCTCAACTCACTCCCAAATTCCTTCCTCACTGAGCCCAAACTTGGTCAGTTCAAGTCCCAACTAAGGGACCTTATCACCCAGGGATCAGTATGTGACTGCCCCTAAACCTGACCCTCCATTTCTACCACCCCACCTCCCCCCTCCTCCCTTGACCATGGACCTAACACTGGTCTGCCGCCGCTGAGCGTGCCTATACTGTGACAATGGACCCCAATGTCCTGCCTTGGCCAACGAATGAACTCCTGGGCATGGCTAGCGCCATCGCCCTGAAATGTTATGTTTGTACCTGTAACCTTTTGCACTTTGTACCTTGTTAGCTGCTCTCTGTTACCATGTATTCCCTGCTGCTATTTTGTATTTTCTGTATTCATTTGCAACCGTTCTGTAACCATTGTCTTTAATTACTATGTTAGTTTTTACTTTGTTCACGGTTGTCTCTGTCTTATGTACGACGTGGAACCTTTGTAAAGGAGTCTATGACTCAAAGGTGTTATCTGATATTTATCAATAAACAAATAAACAATAATGGCATAAATGTTTGTTTTTTTCCCAACTTTGGTGCATATCTTGGCCATTTTGGGGAATTTTTACACCAAATTTTCAACATGGGGTTCTTGGGGCCCCACCTCATGAACTCAGTCACTGACATTTTGTTATTCGGTCCCGAAAGGTGATTTTGTGGTCACTGCACGGAACCACCTTTTGGGACTGAGTAACAAAACAACAGTGTCACAATTCATGAGTAGGCTGCTTAAAACCCTATGTTGAATTGAGAAACTTCCCAAAATGACTGTTATTTCTCTGAGAACGTCGTTAGCAGTTTTACGCACTGTAACTACGCAAATCTTTAATATTTCACTCCAGATTTTCAACATTGCCATTTTACCACACCTCCTTATGAGCAGTACAGTTGTCATTTTTCATATCTTGCCCAAAATGTGTTTTCGCGCATGTAGCGCCCAATGGCGCAGTCTGTGTGCAAAATCAATGTTAGGGACAGACTAAGAAAATCATAGTGACACTGTTCATGAGCAGAGGTCTTAAAATGGCTATGTTGAAAATTTGCTGACAGAGGTCCATACAATGACTGTGTTACGAGTGTGCATTGAGCAGTTTCCATGCACCCTAGTAAGTTCACGAATTTGTACTATTTTCAGTTCAGATTTTCAACACTGGCATTTTTCCACAGCTCCTTATGAACAGTACAGCTATCATTTTCACACCCTGGCTAAAATGCGTTTTGGAACTTCTGGTGCAGAAATGCGTGGTCACTGTGGGAAATCAGTGTTCGGGACAGATTAAGAAAATCACAGTGAAACTGTTCATGAGCGGAAATCCCAAAATGCCTGTGTTGACAATCTGCTGTAAAATATCCCCAAACTAATTACGCTATGGGTGTGCATTGTGCAGTTTCTACGCACACTCGTGACTTCAGTTTTTGTATATTTTCACTCCAGATTTTCAACATTGCCATTTTTTACACCTCCCCATGAACAGTACAGCTGTCATTTTTCACATCCTGTTCGAAATGTGTTTTTGCACCTGTGGTGCCAAATGGTGTAGTCACTGTGCAAATCAGCTTTCGGCTAACAAACTGATATTGCCACTGTTCATGAGGTGGGGGTCACAAAAAACCCATGTTGAAAATTTGGAGTGAAAATACCAATGAACCCCTGAGGCGTTAGGGTTTCCGATCATAACACCCCATCCTGTAGAGACTGACAGGCATCAGGGGTGTGACTTAGGATTGCCGCCTATAATGTTCATGCCATTCCACCCCCACCCACACCCTGCAGCCAGTGACAGGCATTGAGGTGTGTCTTCAACTCTTTGGCCTCAAAGTTCACCCTAATTTCCTATACTGCACCCATCTCACCATATTTCCTTATGGAATGGGGTAAGCATAAGGCCCAAAGACCCCAAGGCACACCGTGGCACTTGTTGGAGTCTGCAGGGTAAGGTGTGGTGAAATGGCATGGCCGTTACGCCTGATGACCCAAAGGCACACCCCAATTCCTGTCACTATCTGCAGGGTGGTAGTGGGGGGTTGGCTTCAGTTCAATACTTCACTGCCATTCCTATTATGCATCTCTCTAATTCCTACACTACCAATGCCAATGCCAGCAAGCAAACATTTGGCATTGACAAATGCTTGTTTGACCTGGAATCCACTGGCACCCAGAAACTCCACCTTCCTCTTCTTAATAATGGCCTCAAATAACTTGCCCATTATAAACATCAGACTGATTGGTATGTAGTTCCTCTGTTCATCCCTACTACCTCTCTTGTGCAGGGGTGGGGTTTCCCATCAGCTGCTTGCCAATGTCAGCATGTTGATGTACAGTGCAGTTGTTGGTAGTGGGGGTGGGGGTGTTAATGTCACTTAACTCAACTTAGCAGGCCACCTTTCTTATTTGGGGCTTAGTTTACTTAGTTTCATAGGACAAAAGAAGGCTGTAAGCCCATTGTGATCGTCTCCCGTCCTGTGTGGGCAATTATACCTGAACCTGAGTTGATCTAAGCCAAATGTCCAGCCCTTATCTAAATGAAAGAAAATTATTTTGATCAATTAGTTCCTGAGGTAGTAGATTCCATAGTTTGGGAGCTCTTATGCTGAAAAAATTAGTTCTCTTAGTGGTGCTGGCCCGATTTACCACAAGCTGTTTATTGTGCAGCCTAGCTGCAGTACGTCTATTAGTGAATTCAAGTCCACATTGTTTCACTAGTTCTGATAATTGAAGCATTTTATAAAGAAAAAGGATGCCACCCCTATGTCTTCTGTTATGTAATGAGAAAAGGCCCGTTTCTTTCAGCCGACAGGGATATTCTTTTGATGATAACCATGGCACCATCCTGGTGATGCACCTTTGAATCTGTTTGAGGCGGGCAGTGTCTTCCTTAAGGTAAGGATTCCAGAAGGAAGACCCATAATCAACATAAGGTCTAACATATGCCCTGAACAAAGGTATCAGACATTGTTCAGTCTTGGTCACAAATGTTCATCTTATTTGTTTTATTAGACCATTTATTACTCTGGCAATTTTGGTACAATGTTCCGGGCTAGTATATTACAAATGAAAGATGGCTTGCTAAGTTGGGTAAAGGTATTATAAACAGTCCCCTGCTACTGATTCTACTGCTCTTTACAATGAACATGCTGTAGCCATGCCTCTCATGTAACAACATCTAACTGCAGTGTTGGGTGGAGCTACAGCCTGAGACTTCAAAGCTTTCTGAATGGAAGCTGGTGATACAAAAGCCTTCATCTAATTATTTATTCTGTATTTTTTAACTGCTTTTGTAGACACTGAGGTGGGTGGCACCCTAGTAGGAGTTTCCTGCACTGATCTTGTTAGCTGCTCTTAAAAATGCATTTCAACTTGAATCACTCAAACTTTTTTCTTACAGTTAGTTTCTTTCTCCTTCTGTCCCCAGATGGCTCTCCATCCTACCCGATCCCCCAGCCCCGTCTCCCGCTCGCAGTTTACCTTCCGCTTACCTCCACAGCTTGCCCCCTGTGGCGACGGGGATCCCTCTACCCACTGGAACAGATCTGGTGCAGAGGTTACTGCCTATTTGCAGGATCGGGATTCATCTGGCCATGCCCGGGACACTTTTTCCTCCATTTTCTCCCCTTAGGAGAGGAGGCATGCAATGATGCCCTATGGAGAGAGAAGCGTCGATGTGCTGTCCCCCAGCTGTCACTAGGGGCAGTCATGCACCGACTGCTGGTGACCCCCCGAGAAGGAGAGTAGTCCCTCGGATGCTCAATCCTTCTCCTCCCCTGCCAACCCCAGGTGGCCTGTGCTCATTCCCAAACATGGGTCGCCGGCGTTGCACGAGGTAAGGTGTCCAGTGCCTCAGTGCCATTGGGTCAGTGAGTCACTCTAACTTAAAGGGAACATAAAACTTGTACTACTTTGCAGAAGTTAATAATGTTTCTATTTACAGAAATTAAATGCATACCTACATATGATACATATTTGTTTCTCCCGCTCCTCCTTGGTAGGCCCTGCTATGCCTGGAACACCTCCCAGCCCTGTCATCCATTGTCTCTGGGACTTACATCCCACTGCTATTTAGTGCTTCATGGATTCTCTGCTATGGCAGGGCCTCCCGGGTTCCCCAAGCCTGGGAGGAGGCTTGGTAAAGGATGTGTGGCAGTGGGCAGCCCAGTGGATGGTGCAGAGCCTGTGAAGGAATGTGGCATCATTCCGCATAGCCTCGACCTTTTCTGGCATTTTCTTTCCTCCCTCAGTCAACCCATGGATCACAACTGAGTGGATGCATGCAAGGTGTGCGTCCCAGTCATGTGGTGGCCCTCCATCTGTATGGCTCCACATGCACTAACACCTGTGGTTACCCAGCTGGCAGTGTCACAGCGGAGTCTATCATCCTTGCTCCCTGGAGGAGATGAGTCTCCTGTGGGATACTCAGTCTTCCTCCTCCCCCCGGCTAACCTCTGAGTGATCCTGGTCCATTCCTGAATCTGAGTTGCTAGCATGGCGCCAAGTGTGACATCAGCACCTCAGCCCTCTCCACCACCAGGCCAGTATTTAATGATCCATATTTAACTGTACCTGAATAAACCCAGATGTGAAAAACTGTGGTTTCAATTATTTTCTTTTTATGGACAACATTCTGCATTGTTCTTTTCATGGAAGCAATAATTCTGAATTTTTACTATCTCATGGTTTGTGTACAGAAGGCTAAGCATGAGCCGTTTACCTATTAGAACCATATTTACAGTTCTGTACACAAACCCTGACATAGTTAAAACTCCAGATCACTGGTTCCATGAAGAGAACAATAACAGAATGCTGTCCATAAAATCAGAACAAAGCAAAATATAGAGAATAATGTATGGGCAACCATGAGCAACAAGGCTGTGTTTCCATCAAGTGGTTGAAATGACAGCATATGAATCTCAAGATCAAAGCTCGAGAGGTCCTTGCTACCATCTCAGCCTCGAGATGGAAAAACATGCTGAGCTGCATAGGTTGCTCATATTTTATTTTATATAGTATATGTTTTTTTTTGAGACACAAGTTACAGAAGGTCCCCCTGCAAATAAAAACAAAAAAAACCTTGCCATTTGTTTGTTCTGTTCTGTTCTATGATCAAAATTAAATTTACAGACTTTACGAGTTAAAAAGTACAACTTTGGGCACTGGGTGGTTAGTAAGCAGGTGGGAGTGGGGTAAATGAAGAATTTAAAACTTTATTACCTTTGAACAACATTGAACAATTATTCAGAAGGCACACAGCAACAGTTTGGAATGTGCACAGCAAGGATTCTGAGCAGGCTGATTTTTATACAGAACAAAGGCTAGCCATGTAATATATAGATTTTCACATCACTTTTTATTCAGGTACAGTTCAGTATGGCTCAGTTAGTAGCATGAATATCATTTCTGAAACTAGGAACATTGTAAACAGCTTCCAACTAGAAATAATTTGCTGTCTCCTAATTTCCCTAGAGATGGCTCTACTGAAAGATGGCACTGTATGGTTTTTTTTTTTTTTTTTGCAGTTGTTTAACCAGGAGTGGCACACTAAGCTGAAAGCTTGTTTACATGTGCGACCTGGGGGCATAGGGAAGTTAAGTGACTTGCTCAGGGTCACACAGTATGCAAGTGGGGACTGTGGGATTCAAACCCAAGTCTCCAGATTTGCAGCTCAGAGCCTTAAACCACTGCGCTATACTGCCTCCAGTTAGACATACAATTAAGCCAGATATAAAATGCAACTTTTTAAGCAGTAAGCATAGTAAAATAACAAAAATCACCATTAAAAAAACAGCTTCCCCTGATGTAATGATGTATAGAAGTAGAAACAATTCTGTTAACTCTGTTAGATAACAAGCATTAGAATCTTCCAATGATTATCAACAGTATTTTGATTTTATTTAAACTGTCTTGTTTTTGTATATCGTTATATGAAAGTTCTAGCAACATTCATTCATTCAGTGAGAGAATCAGAAAGCCCTTGAGCCAGAATTAGTTTCAAAGGCATCCAAAGATACTTTCAAAGATATTCAAACATGGCATATTGATATATTACTATAGAGTAGCTGACTCAAAGTTTTCATTCCCCCCACCCATGATTTATGTCCCCTTGCTGCTGACTTGCCCCCTTTGTCCCTGGGTTCCTCCAGCCTGGCCACCCACCTTCCTAGGACCTACAATTCAGGGGGGGTCTCCCAGAGACTACCACATCCCTATGATGGGGTCAGAGGGAGTGGCCTAACCCCTCTGGAGTACAGTCCAGATGTGGAGGGGCCTAGTCGGTGGTGCGGGGCCAGTGCAGGACCTGAGGCTTCATCCAGTTGTGGGCAGGGATGTTCTGCTATGGTTGTTTCACCCTAAAGGACTGCTGAGCGTGCAATGGTTTACACCTACTGTACGTGCATGGAGGCGTGCATGCAGGTATCAACACTGAAGGTGGTCCCTCCCATTAGGTGCATGTCCCGACTGTGCTGTTATTCAGCCTTCACTGGGTGGCACACTAGCAGCAGGGCTCAAGATCCCATCTCCCTGAAGGAGGAGAGCTCTCCTTGGGATGTTTGACCTTGCCCAGCCAGTCCCTGAGTGACCTGAGTCCATTTCTCTACCTGGGTCACCAGTATAGCGAGTAGTAACACCACCACTGCACTGGTGGTTGCTCCAAGGTTTCATTTAAAAAGACGGTGTGCTCCTAGCTCTAATGGTTCCAAAGCTTTTCCTTTTAAAAGAAATAATCTTTTGAGAGGTCTAACTTTTGAATTGTTAGGACTACAGACATTAATTGTCTTTAAAAGAAATCATGGAGTCTGTTCTATATCAGTAGATCATATCAGTAGGTTTCTTTCCATTGAGTAAAAGAATTTGTATTGGGGCTCTGGTTACCTGGGAGTTCTGGTTATGGAAGCCCTGTCAGCTGCATAGAGGCCCCAAAAGACTGCAGTGACTTAGAAGCCAGAGGGGAAGGGGTCCATGGGAAGTAGAACAGTAAGAAGAACTCATGTAGGAGACTTGATAACGAGGGGGGTGGAAAAGGTACAGGTAGTAGTGATGGTAAGGAGGAGAGATTGGTGAGTAGCATCCCTGGGGCAACAGCTGGAAGGGTTATCCCTGGGGTAAGAAGACTGGTCATTAAGCTAGGAGATAAATCCAGTTCAATCATCCATCTCAGAACTAATGATCTGGCCAATCACACAACTGAGGAAGTAAAAACTAGCTTTCGTACACTTGGAAGGATACTGAGAGAGGAAGGGGCTTCAGTGATGTGGTTAGATGTACTTTGGGTCACATGATGGGGAAGGACAGAAAGCTCAAAATATTTATCTTCAACAGGTGGTTAAAAGACGTGTGCAGAGAGGAGAGGATGCAGTTCATATGGTAGTAGGGTGATTTTTGGCAGGACTGGAGGGCCTAGCTGCACCTTAGTGTGGAAGGGACCATAACATTAAGGCTGATGTTTGTTGCTTTCATTGATGAACATATAACTTAACACGGGGGAGGCTAGGACACAAATAACTATGATCAACACCTCTGGAGTAGGAAATGTGACTGGCTCTCCGCTGACCAGGACAGAGGGAAGTGAGCAACAGGAACTAGCCCTCTGGATAACAGCTGGGGGAAGGGCTAGTAGGGCATGTGGTGATGAGCACAGCAGGAGAGGAGGTTAGATATGGGGAAGTGGCTATAAAAGAAGGAGCAGGGAGCAGGCAGGGAATGGCAAGGGGGGTATTAGGTAAATAAGGCAGCAGAGGCAAGACTGGGGGTCGGCAACAAAAAAGAGGTAACAGAAAGACAGGGGGCAAAAGGCAAACAAAGGTCATAGAAAACTGTTTGCCTGAATGCCTGCAGCCTGGGAAACAAAATGGAGAAGCATCATGCGGCAGTGGGGAAGAATATTTAGAGCAGCTAAAGAAGGCCAGCCAGCAGTCAGATAAGCTAAAGTACATACAGAGCTAAGTACTGTGGAAGGAGCCAAGGAAGGGGAGAAAGGTTTTTTTTTCCTAAAGGTTAAGAAAAACGGGAAAATATTTTTGTTCGACCTTCAATGCAGAAGAAGGTGGGCCACTCCCTGAATATGAGATTTAGGTCCTAGGAGAACAGAGGCACAGGTCGGCGATAAGAACAGTACCAGAGGAGAGAGTGCTCATGGGACTTGGCCCAAAAAATGAAGAAATCACAGGGACTAGACAACACGCATCTGGGGTGCTGAAGGTGGTGAGTCAGACTAGCAGCTCCCTAGAAACAGGGGTCATGCCAGCAGACTGGAAGGTAACGAATGTGGTGGATGACCCAGGCAACAACAGGCCAGTCCTTCTGACCTTATTAGAAGGGAAACTGACAGAAACCATCTTAAGGCTGGTGACACAGTCCCACACAAAAGATTGTCAAATTAACCAGCCTGGGAGTGGGTCCCAGGGTGGTAGCCTGGGTAAAACATTGGCTGGACAACAGGACACAGAAGGTAATTGTAAATGGGCGTCCACTCTGAAGAAAGAGGGGTTACTAGTGGAGTACTGCAGAGTTCAGTACTGGGTCCAGTCCTTTTTAATGTCTTTATAAGTGACATTGCAGAGGGACTGGAAGGAAAAGTATGCCTCTTTGCAGATGACACAAAGATCTGCAACAGGGTTGATACACAAGGAGGCATGGAAAGGTTGAGAAGGGACTTGGCAAGGTTGGAGGAATGGTCAGAAGTATGGCAGCTTAGGTTCAATGCAAAGAAGTGCAAAATAATGCACCTGGGAAACAAAAACCCAGGGGAAGATTACACAATGAGAGGGAGGTAGTAACAACAACAAAAATGGAAAGGGACCTGGGGGTAATTATATCAGATGACCTTAAGGTTAGCAAGCAATGTGAGAAGGCAGTAGGGAGGGCTGGGGACACTGGGATGTATAGGAGAGGCATTACCAGCAGAAAACAGGAAGTTGTTATCCCTCTGTACAAACAGTTGGTGAGACCTCATCTGGAGTACTGCATCCAGTTCTGAGACCCCATCTCCAAAAAGACATAGACAGGATAGAGGCAGTCCAGAGCAGGGCAACTAAAATGGTGCAGGGTCTGCAAGAGAAGCCATAACGAGGAGAGACTAAAGGAGCTTAATATGTATATCCTTGAGGAAAGGGGGGACATGATAGAAACTTTTAAGTACCCCAGTGGAATCAACAAAGTCTAAGAGGGTAGCATCTTTCAGAAAAAGAGATGTGCAAGAACAAGGGGACACAATTTGAAGATAGAGGGGGGATGGCTCAGGGGCAATGTGAGGAAGTATTTTTTCACAGAGATGGTGGTGGATGCATGGAACAGCCTTCCTGAGAAGGTTGTGGGGTCTAAAACTGTGGGAGAATTCAAGAATACATGGGACAGACATAAGGCAATTCTTGTGGGGGGGGGGGAGTAAGAAGAAATAGGCTGTTGGTTAACTTGGATCTGCAGCTTATCCTGTAGGTAGGGAAATGGGCAGACTACGTGGGCCAAGCGGTCCTTATCTGCCATCAAAGTCTATGTTTCTATAAAGGCTACCAGGAGGAGTTCCAGAAGCCTAACAGATTCCGATGAAAGATGCAGCATGAGTATGTGGCAGGAAGATTATGCCAGACAAACCGACAAACGAATGTGTTATACTTGGACTTCAGCAAGGACTCTGATTCTGTACTGCACAGAAGACTGGTTAAAAAAATGGACAAACTGGGGGTGGGGGGAAAAAAATCACCAGGTGGATAGCAAACTGGTTTGCGGGTAGGACCTAGCATGGTAGTTAATGGTGAATTTTCTTGCATCAAGAAGGTCACCAGTGGGGTGTCACAGGGATAGGTCTTAAGGCTGGTGTTCTTCAACATCTTCATATGTTCATCCCTGTGCTGGCAGTATAGCCTAGAGGTTAGAGGAATGAGGTGTGAACAAACTTGATACATCCAGCAGATCAGACCTGAGTTTGATTCTCACAACCTCCACTTGCATACTGTGTGACTCTGAGCAAGTCACTTAACTGCCCAGTGCTCCCAGGTTGCCCCTGAAAGCAGGCACTTGTGCCTAGTGGGCCTCACCCGGTTACCAAAGATTAAAATAAAAATATGCAAAAAGGGGGTATACAGAGCAAGATCTGTCTCTTTGCTGACACCAAGATCTGTAGAAGAGTGGATATGATGGAGGGTATAAGGGTATAAAAAGGGATCTAGAAAGACTGTAGAGGTGGTCCAAGGTGTGGCAACTCAAATTTAATGTCAAAAAACACAAGAGTATGCATATTGGGGTCCCTGCATGATTGGGCACAGGATACATGCTATGGTGCCTATATACCAATGCGAGCAGGGAATGCGTGATAGGCGTGTATCCGTCCTGTGCATGTCCACACCTGCAGATAGGCACGCAGTGCATGGCATGAATGACCCGCTTTGGTGCATGGGGGGGTGGATCAGCAGACACAGGCTGGCATCTATCTGGGTGCCCGTCCTGGTCCCAAAGTGGATCCTCTCTTCCATGTGGAGCAGGGGATTGTAGGACACTGTGTGTCCCAATAGTAAACATATATCGGGTGAGTGCTTGAATGCCTGCCCCCAGCCCTCTCTCCCTGACTAGAGGGCTGTGGGCAGCATGGTAGAGGGAGTCACCTGTCCTGCTGCTGCCAGCGGGTAATGGTTTGTAGAGGGCATGCAGTGGCTATAGCAAAGTCATTGCTCGCATAGCCTGTGCCCTCTCCAGCACTCCACATCTTAGTGAATGACGCAGAGTGTGGGCTCACCCTCTTGCCACTCCCCTGGTCCTCCCACATGAGTAGCTGTATGGACAGACAGGGGATCCAGTTCCAAATGGTAATGGCCCTCTTCCCTGAATGCTGCGGGGGTCTGCAGAACCACCAATGTGCAGCTAGTTGATGTAGGAAAGCTTATATGCTGTGGATCTGTAGCATGTAGGCATTACGGTACATACTGCATTGAGCCCTATAGGTATATGCCCCAGCCATGGCCCTCTGCTCTCTTGTACTGATACATCACCCACTGGCACACACTGTGCACCATTTAACACTGCTGGCCACCATCTGTGACCTAGGCTGCAGTAGTGCAGGTGCGCAGCAGGGACAGGGACCAGAATGTGAGGGGGGCTAAGGATGCTGGTGGGCATTCAAGCAGATAGATATACCACTGGTGGAGCTGATCCCCTACTTTGCATGATGTAGTGGCATAGTGGAACAAGCACACCCCAGTACTGGCTGGGGCCTGTGACCCATGTGCGACTACCACCCAGGAGCCCACAGCTCCCTGCCGCATGTCAAGAGGGCTGGGGGCTACATTACAGGAGTGGCCTTTGTTACTGACAGGCCACTGTCTGGAAGGGGCACATGGGGCTATGGCAGGGTGCCAGCAGCTGTAGACTCTGCTCCCTTCACTGGCACTCTGCACGATCATGCATGGCGCAGACACTGGCCACACCCCTGGTCAGTTCCCCTAATGGTGCTACCTGTGGCCAGGAGCCAGTGCACAGAAGGGATGCATGCCACTTTTGTGCATGCTGCTGGGGTTCAGTTGGACACCTGTCAAGCAGCATTGGCACTTAGGGATAGGTATGTTCTGCGCATACATGGCACATAAGCATAGTGCATAGACCACATTGGTAGGACTTCTGAGCAACAACTTGAAATCTCCAGCCCAATACAATAAGGCACATGGGAAGGTAAGATGAATGCTGAGGTGTAGATAGGGCATTGACTAACGGAAAGAAGGAAGTGATATGCCCCTGTATAAGTCTATGGTCAAACCACACCTGCAGTTCTGTCCACAGCTCTGGAGTCCCCACCTAAGGAATGAAACGGACTGCTTGGAGATGATCCAGAGGAGGGTTACAAAAACGAACCTTGGACAACAAGGGAAGACATATTGCATGAAGAGAGTCTCAACATGTACTCTCTGGAGATTAGGACAGAGAGGCAGGAAATGATTAGGATTCAGAAGTTCTTGAGGGGAATCAACAGGGTTGATAGCAGGGATCTAGTCACAATGAATGAAAATACTGTAATTAGGGGGCATAGGTGGAGACTGATGGGGAGATTCAAAAGAGATGTTAAGAAGTAATCTTTCACAGAGCGGGTGGTGAATCGATGGACTAGTTTACCCAAGCAGGTGGTGGGAGCCAAATCAGTGACTAGTTTTAAGGATGGATGGGATAGGCACAAAGGGATAGTATGACCGAAGAAATGGGGGGAGGACGGACAGCTGGTGGTGAGGGGTGCCGAGGCACCAGAAAGGAAATTGGCAGTAAACCCAGTCTGACATTAAGTCAGACACAGATTTCTCTTTTCATTCTGCTCCCAAGCAGTTATTGAGATTCTGACTGTAGGTATACCTAGGCTTATTGATTTTTCTTTAAACATCATTCAGTCCCAGCTTTTGACATTGAAATTATCTGGAACAACACCTTCTAGTGATGCAACCCACTGTAGAAATGTAAAATCTTTTGCCTAGATAAATGTTGTTATATTTTTCCTTTTGACATTGCCATTTAGATTTGGCTAAGGATTAGCATTTGCTAACTCATAAAATTGATAGGGAAGGGCACAACATAGCTACAATTTCAGTGGCAAACACTATTATAATTTTAGTCTGTTGATGAAATAAATGCTCTTAGTCACCAGATGTTCCTAAACATATTCTTTAAAGAGTATTGTTATATTGGTTGGGTGCCTAAACCAGACTGCATAACTACATTTTTGCAGTTTGGAACCATGGGTTACCTACTGAAAAAAATAATCTCAGAGCCCTGTGTGCACACTATTATGGAAACTAGCTCTGTGGGTTTACCTATGCTGACTCGACAACACTGGTGTCGAGGTTCAGCATAGTGAGATCCCCGATGTAGACAGGCAAAATTTTGCCTGTCAGACAGCGAGTTGTTTTCTATCAGGGGGCTGTGCCCCTGGACCCACTATGTAAAAGGGTGAAATTTCACCTGTGGGTCCTCCACAGCGACAATTTCGAAACCTGTCAAAATTGTTGCTGTGGGGGATTTCGCCATCGGGGTTTTGACTTTTGGTCGGCATAACACCCTGGTTGAATGTTTGGCATATGCCCTATAAGCCACAGAAGAACAATTTGTTTTCATGTCTTTGACCTTGTATTAGTGGTTAAATAGAAGACAGAAAAAAGACATTTTTTAGGTAGCAGAAAATCTGAAATCCATCGAGTCTGCACTCTTCCACCTGTGCCTCCGCAGCCTACCATTTTGTGTCTTAGCCTGAGCCACAAGATGCGAGCAGTGACCCTCTTGTAATGTTGTCCTTCTCCCTGCATTCCAAACCTACAGTTACTATGCCCCTATACCTGTTCCATCCCACCTTCAAATCCTGGACAGTTGTGGATCTTTCCAGTGCACATGGAAGTCTGTTCCAATCATCTACTACCCTCTCCGTGAAGCAGTATTTCCTTACATTCAATCATGACCCCTAGTGTCTGATCCCTTGCTAAATCTGAATAGTACTGGCCGGGCCCCTCTGTTGACCCCATTGATTAATTTGTTGTTCTCTGTCATATCACCCCTCTCCCATTTGTCTCAAGTTTGAACATGTTGATGATAGACAGCCACACCTCATACAAGTTTCCCTGCATATATCCCACAATTTTAGTGATCTTTCTCTGGACCCTTTCTAATGCCTGGTTCACACAACCTACCCTGTTCACGGTTGTGTTCTGGTGCAGGCTGCTCCATTCAAGCTGCAGCGATGCGGCTCCTGTTCACACAGCAGCCCCTTACATTGGTGCAACTGATTGAATAGCATTTTGGGCAAACTTCATTTGGGGGAGGGGTGAGATAGCCACACATTATGTCCAGCAAGATCAAGGTCCCTTTATTAATAAGCTCATTGTTTCCTGTAGTATTTTTTATTTAACAATTTATTTACCCAGGATAGCCCAGCAGAGATGTATTATATCGATCCAGTGGGATCCTGCTTCTACCCATTTTTATAGCTGGGTGTGGATCATTGAGAGATTAAACTCACCCATAATGGTTACAAAGAGAATATTTGCCTCTCTAGCAAGGTCTGAACCTGTTAGCTCATGGTTCCCAAATCCTTGATTTAAACACTAAACCACACTGGCCACTTTCTGTGCTTTCAAAATAAAGAGAACCATAAAATTAATTCATTATTTGCCTTAGTGCTGGCACCATTGTGAGTGGTGCCAGCTGTTCAGATGGCCATGTGAAATGCCTACACCACTACACGATCCCAAGAAAAGAGGGATCATGAAGAAATGCAATGTATACAGACACTGTGATGCAGATTGTGCTCACATGGCAAAAACAGCAATCAAGTGACTGCCTCTGCACCACTCACAATGGTGCAGAAAATGGCATGTGAATTGCCCTTAAGACTGCAAGATCATAGAAATACAAGCTCTGGAGACCTCTGTGGTCTACAAATTAATTATATAGGGCTACATTTTCAAAGATTCTGCCACAAGACTTGTAGCAGGCTTTCTGTCTTAGCAGCGGCACCCACAATAAACCCAAATATTTGTGGGTGGCTTTCAAAAATTTGGATGCATTTCCAACAATTTCCACACTTCATAATAAAAAAACAAACAAACTGAAACATGCATCATTTTACATGCACAGCGTATGACACTTTTGGCAAAACTTCAGACTACCTGAAATGTGGTCTTCTGTTCTTTTTTTTTTGCCACAAGTAATACAGATGTGCAAAAAGGTGGTGCAGGCCTTTGAAAATCTAGCACATGGTATGCATGGTGAACATACCCAATGAAGATACTTTAGTGGTCACACAAGTCTTTTATTTGTTCTGTTTTGTAATTAGCATGAAAACCAGGATCACTACTACTAAAAAAGTGGAAAACTCTTTTCTTTCCCAAATATCTTGCCTTTGAAATAAAACCCTATTTAATTGTTGATAATCTCTGTTTGTAGAGAAAGGCTGGGGTAGATGTTTTTATTTATTTATTTATTTGTTTTATTTATTACTATTTCGGAAGACACCTTTGAGCCAAGGCTCTTTTACAAAGGTTCCACGTCAGGGAAACAATACAGAACATAATGAGGACAATAACAAGTACAGTAGTTTCAAGCAGCCATAGACTCTGTCGGGTACATTAAACCTTTCATATGGAATTACTGTAATATGTACGACTATTCACAATATGTATGTTAAGTTACAGTAATTTTTGCATATTATTTAAGAACATATGTACAATAAAAAATACAATTGTAATATGGTTCACTAGAATAAATTAGAAACTGCTAGGAGGGATGGTAGATACATGCAGAGGAAGCTACGGGGAGAGAATGTAGATAATAGTAGGGAAATAAAAAGGGAGGAGATAGGAGATAGTGGGGGGGTAAAGGTGGGAGGGACTTGGGGGATTAGATGGAAGGAGAGTAAGTTTAGTTAGGAGAAACATTCACAGGAGGCCATTGTGACAAGGTGCCTCCATGTGGAGGGGAAATGATGCAATAAATGATAGTTTAGTCCTCTTGTGATAATGCTAAATTAATGGAATGAGGCACTGGCTAATTGTAGCATTGGTAGCTACAGATCATGTAATATACAGTTTCCTAAAAATGTGATTCACATATTAAACAAAGGGAAACCTACCTCCATTCCTAAGAGTTTAAGAGCTTTTGGCTGCATAGAAACACAAACAAAAATAATAAGTTAGTTTAAAAACAATAAACCTTCATTTTGTGTAGCTGGTGTTGGAGGGCAAGGTTGCTCCGTTTATTTAAATAATGCACAGCATTTAATAATGTCAGATGTTGAATGAGTTTCTAAATTTGCATAAATGTTCTTCCACTATGTAAGTTGTAGGCAATAGTCATCATAGAGAGAAGGCAAGTATTAAGAAGTACGATCTAGCACTCAGGCATGATAAACCACGTGAAGCAATTTTGTGATGCTACAGAACTATTGCAGTTTCTTCAGTGAAGTGCAGGTATTTCCAGAATTGTAAAAGAGAGGGCTGGATTTTCAGTCCATCCAAAACTGGCACAAGTGCAGGTGCGGGGAAAAACTGCCACAAGTGGGGCTTCACTTGAGGAACTGCAGTTTTCCAAGCACATACCATATTTTCAAAGCAGGAGCCGGTTTACAACTGGCTCTCCAATTTACACAGCTCATGGCTATTTTTTTGGCACAGTTATGCTGAAATGTTATGCCTGGTGAGACCAGGCATAACACCCCCGCAGCTGCACTGGCTGAAAATACAAACCTCTGCAGGTGTGGAGTTATGGTCCCACAGTGGTGGTTGTGGCGTGGCACTTAGTCCCTGAACACTTTGAAAATCTAGCCCCGGGTCTTTTATTGTCAAACCTGGTGCTCATTTTGGAAAAAAAGCAATACTGGCATACAATGAGCTCGTTTAAAAACAAGGACTAGTAGCTAAATAAGCAATTTACCAATGAAAGAGGACAGGACATTATTTTTAATTGGCAGCTGTCTATAAAGTTCCCTTTTACAGAAACAATATCCATAACCCTAAATGATTCATATGTAATTGTAACTGAATTAAAAGTGATGCAAAAAATGTATTTTTTATTGTTTTGTTTTAATGGGCAGCATACTGTTACAGTTCTCTTCGTGGAACCTGTGATTATGAGTTTTAACTATGTCACAGTTTGTGCACAGAACTCTGAACTTGGCTCTGATAGGACAATACTGTAACTTAGGCTGAGCATTCTGTACACAAACTGTGACTAAGTAAAAACTCCAAATTACTGGTTCCATGAAAAGGACTGTGCAGAATGTTGTCCCTAAAGGGAAAGCAATTGAAAATACTGTTTTTCACCACACTGTTTTTTCAGGTACAGTTAAGTATGGCTCATTTGGAGGTAAGTCTTTCATTTCTGTTGCTAGGGACATTACTAAGTGGTACAAATTAGTAAAAATTTCCTGTCCCCTTTAACACCGAAGGGGAGTATTTCAGGTAAAATCTACAAATCTTTGTAAATATGTGCCTTGCAGTTTTTTTTCTCTAGGGTTCCTTGGTCCTGCACTTGAGACTTGGGACCCGCTACAACTGCAACTTTTCTCTGGCTGGATAGGAAGACAAATGGTTGTCTTCGGAAGCACCAAGTTTGGTCGACAGTGACAATGCCGACCTCCCCCACTGCGACGGCACAATACCGATGCAGGTATTGTGCCACCTGTTTTAAAGGTGTTTTCGGGGGGGGCTATGCCCCCCACATCCCCCGGACTTTAGGATTCCAACTCCAGGTTGGAGTTGGTCCAGGGAGGCGGCGGAACACTGGGGGAAGGCAAAACACGGAAAAAGGACCATTACCGTGAATGTCGCTGTAATTGTCTTTTTTCCTGTTTCACCATCGGGGTGTCAACCAAAAGGGGTGCACCAGTTGTCTTCACAGTCAACGTCAATGCCAGTCATTTGTTGGCTGGAAGATGCTCAAAAACCCACTCCTCCCTTCCTGGATGTTGTGTACCTTTCCTCTATGGCATACCCAGCCTAGCGGGGCATTACAAGACTCCCACATGAACCCCAGTTTCCCAGGTGGCAGTGTGCATTGGTTCACCAAGCCAACCAGTTTTGTAAGATTTTTAAGAAGAAGCTGAGTCTTACCCTCTTTGGTCCAAACAAGAAATTATAAAGTGTTCGAAAGGTCTTTCGTGTATAGTGGCAACGATAGGCTCCGACCATGAGGTATTCGAGTACAAGACCAATGTCTATTAGGCTGATATGATAATCAGGGGGGAGGTTTCCCTGCATAATGGAAAGGATTATTTAAGAGACATGGTTTTACTCAACAAACGTTGCTTACAATTTAAGCATAAAAGTAACAGTCTAGATGCAAAAGAAGTTGAAGAACAGGTTGTTTATTTACTTTACTTTGTGACTTAATTGAACTATAATAAGACATTTGGGTAGCTTCCACATGCCTCTGAAAGGTAAACAATAAATGCCCATAGAGACTGAATGCCTCGTTTTATTCCCACATCTACAGTTTAGGCATAGTGGTACCATCCCCACACACTCTGAGGCTGGGAGATCAGAGGGCTGTGGGTTCAGTTCCCACATCTGGCACTTAGGTTAATATCCCAGTACTGACACTGTAGTGCAGCATGAAAGTGGGGGCTGCACTTCTAAGGTGCCGTCTTTCGAATGAGACATTAAACCAAGGTCCCATCTGCCTGGATTGGTGGTAGTTCAGGTGGATGTTAAAGATCTCATGGCACTTATCGAAAAGAGTAGAGGAATTCCCCGGTGTCCTGGCCAAATTTCCCTCATTCACCAAAAATACCACCAACAGCTTAACCTGGTTCAATTTCAGTTGCTTACCATCTGTATCCCCCCTCCCCCCGGTCACAGCTGAAAAAGGGACTTCTAGGCCCAGTGGGCTTACCGGGTCAACAAAATTCAACAAACAAACAAACAAACAAACTTCCAGTCCTGAAGCACAGTTGTCACCCAGAGGGACCATACTCTACTTGTTGATAGGGTAATACAGTCTCTGTGTTCATTTATTCCTCAACTTCTGTTGAGCACCAAATTCCAACTGTGCCAAACTGTGCCAGGTCATACGGAATAGTTTTGTTACATATGATATTAGAAAATGAATAAGAGAAATGCTGGCCTGTGACTGGCTGATAGCATTCTCTACCCATATGTTTATCAGACAATACCACCCATTACAAAAAAGAGCCAGTATATGACTCATACGTCCGTGTTCGCAGCTTAGCTTTCTCTGAAATCCCTTTGCTCTATTTGCTGCTGCTCAGGATGTGTTCAAGGGGCATTTCTCACACAACACCCTGATCTTGCTATGCTTAGAGATTGCATTGTGTTGGGCTAACACAACCCATTTTCTATGTGCAATAAACTCCTTCAGGGAGTGGGGGGTTAAGGGTTACCCACCCTTCCAGGGGCTACAAAGGCCCTTCAGTGGGGCCAGGGTTATCTCTCAATACCCTATACCCTGTTGGGTCTTATCATTTACATACCCACTGGGAACTAAGATGAGAACACCAGCTTGTTAGAACTTAATCTGAGTAGAGTTAGAATCCAGTCTTGGGTCACTGGTAGTAAAAAGTAAATATTTTGCCAATTATAACAAGCTGTTCTCTATATACTATATTTTTAGTACATCATTCAAGACAATGTAAGGCATATGAATTGTATTGAATGTATTGTACTGATTGTATGTTTCTAGTTGATGTTTAAATGTTTAGTACAGGGCATTCGTATTGAAAACAGGGACTTGTCCTTAAAGTTTGTACCGGGATAAAAATAAAGTGTTATCAGTCAATCAATAAATCAATATGATTTACGATATATATATATATATATATATATATATATATATATGTATATAATAATGTGAGGATGCGAGCACATCCTCCTTGTATAACTTCTAATCTACTGTTTGCCAGTACATGCAGCCATGACATTATGGTTTGGTTTACTGCACCATGGCTGTGTTTATCCAATATTCAGATAGCTGTATATAATTCTTGCTCTTCAATAAAAAGACAACTAAAAGGAAAACTATTCCTGGTGCTGGATAAGAACAAGATTCTGAGACATACTAGGAGCACTGAAAGGTACAGCAGTTAGAGTTGTATTATTTCACAATTTTTGGCCATGAAAGACACACTAAGCTGAAGCTTGTTTCCAGATGCATCCTGGGAGAACAGGGAAGTTAAGTGACTTGCTCATGGTAACACGCAGGGCCCAATTCTAGAAGCACCCCTACGCATGTTGCAAGTTGCGACATCGTAGGGGTGCAGTTGCGCTAGGGACCCTGTGCCTGATTCTCTATTGGGCAGGGTCCCTGTGGCTAAGTCCTGCAGCTTATGCCAACAGGAGACTTGTACCAAATGGAGGGTGCAAGAGCAGACATTGCTGCAAGCCTGCAGCATTGCCCTGTAAAAGGGCAAAGGCACTCCCCCAGCCCCGATCCCCATAAACTGACCCTCTAGCCATGATTCCCCCCACAAGAGTCATATAAAATCCCCCCATAGCTCCGATTTCCCTGTAATATCCAATCATAAACCCCTTCAGCCCAAACCCCCATAAAATTAATGCAAACCCCCTCCCAGCCCCGAGCCCTGATCCTGATCCACACACCCCGCAACCCGGGTACTATGGCATCCCCAAATACATAACATGAAATAAGACACATATCCATTCGCCCATCATCCCTGGTAGTCTAGTGGCCCCCCCCACTCGGCAGTAACTATAGCATTGTGCACACTGGATATGTAATCTACTGTCTCAGCTAGCATTACTAAAGTGCTACAGAGGCTTTGGTAAATATGAAAGCGTATTGCATCTTGATTATAGTAAATTCATTGTTCATACAAGGACTGGTAAACTAATGTAGTGCTAGAAATGCTGAGATAACAGGCTATGGCTACAGAGGAAGACACTACTATTACAACACTACTACTGCAGTGAGACAGTCACCTCCATGTTAACCCAGCTGAATCCCCTAGCTAGTCCCTGTTTGAGAGGAAACCATGGTACAGTGATGGGATGGACAAGGAGATGGGCACAACATGTAGGAATGAAACATTTTAGAAGTGAAAAATGTTATGAAACAAGACACAACATGGATAAAGGCTTGTATGAGTAAAAGACAAACATGGTAAAGGTCTCAGATATTAGAAGTACACACAGAATATCAAGCATTTGACAACAAAAATTAAACAGTGAGAAGTGATTGAAATACTGTTTAAGGAGACTATTATTAAAAGAGTCTTCCCCAGTCTTTGCCGTGGGCTAACCTTTTCTGAGAACAGGGCCCTAAGAAAATTGTTTAACTCTATAAAAGAAATAAAATAAGCCACTTCTATGGCACAGCAGCAGCACTTCCACTTACAACAGTGGGGACCCAGGTTCAAAAATGAGCCTGGATCATTGGAGGGCCTGCCTGGAGGAGGATCAATTGTTGCACAGGCAACTGTTCTCAGAGGAGGGAGGGCTATGTCTGCCCACTACAATAATGCATCTGGATGACAACCTGTGGGTAGCACGTCATAACGGCGATGTTTAAAAGGCGATTCAATAATGGCGAATGAATAATGGTGAAAGTAATAATGGTGAACCTGAATGAATGGCGATAGGGATTAAATGGTGACTTTGAGGTGCTAACCTGCCCTGTGTCCAGGTGCACCTTGGAGTAGTAATATTAGAGATAGCAGGAGGTGCAGCCCCCTGTGGGGAGTGTGAGGGGCAGAGCCCCCACTCACACAAAAGGCCACCAGGTACAGAGGTGCAAGTATGGATTCTGTCATAAACACATATGTGGTGAGCCAGAAGGGGCATGCTCTGTTGTACCATGCTAGTTTCTTATATCGGCGTGTCAAGGTTGCCCCGCCAAAGGTCTACTGGCAATGTGTGCCACCATTATCAGGATCTGAATGGGTATGTGTTGCAAGCAGTCCAAGAGGGTTCAGTGAAGGAGCACTCTATGTACATGTACAGTTGTTTAAAATTCATTGAGTAATGCTTGTCACCGAAATTCAAAGTGCATCATTAATGTATGCACTATTTAGGTTTCGCCATTTAGGACTTCACCATTATTTCATCACCTATATGACATAGAGCCCAATCAATGCCAATGCAGTGAGGCTATCCATGCCAGTGTGGGTTGGGAAAAGCCAGCTCCATGACACAATGGTAGCATTAACACCTGTCACGGCGATGACCTGGGTTCAGGAGTGAACTTAAGTCATTGAGGGTCGGCCGGTGGGGGTGGGGAGGGAAGAGGACTGAGCATCGGGAGGACTACTCTCCTCCCCCAGGGAGGGTAGGTTGCACCTCTGACAGTGTGCCTGACAAGCAGCGGAAGCTGCGTGTCATAGCAGTTGGGAGACCCAGAATGGTGGGGAGGCCGGCCAGCAAAATGCAACACATCATTACAGGCTGACATCCTCATGGGGAGAAAATGGAGCAAAAAACAATCCTCCCAAGCAGGATAAAAGATGGCCATCCCCCAGGCCTGGCACCAGTAACTGAGCACTCACACTGGATCCTGCTTTGGTGGGAGGCAAGGACAATTACCCACTGACCCCACTATGAGGGGTAAGTCATGGGGGCACCAATGCTAAGTCTCAGAGAAAGTGGGTGACTGGGCTGGGGAGGGCAGCCAGGAAAGGGGCAGTCAGGGAAATAAGGATGGTCATGTGATGTTTGGGGCTGGGACTCAACTAAGAAAAAGGGTTTATGGTTGGTTAGATGAACTTTGGCCTGCCCCCTCAACCTTTGCAGGCCTTGTTTCTCACCTCTCCCTGCCCTCTGGGTTCCATGTGACTCCAGCTGCTGGCCAGGCAGTTCCCTCTCCTCTGCTGTAGCACTGTAATGGGCAGTGCCCTCCACCCCAGAAGGTAATCACTGGGAGCCCATCTTAGAGAAGCAATAGGGCAGCCCAGATTGGGTCTTGAGAGAGTATGACACAATGAGGCTCTGTGGTCATGCAGGTGGCAATTGCCTGCAACAAAGAAGGCACCTCAGGTTAACCAGGGGGGTTGAAAGCAGTTTTAAAAAAACAAAATTTAAATCCTTGGAAAACAAATTACACCACTTTGAATATCTGATCCAAATGTAAACCCCCTACAAATGGGGGTTCCCGAAAAGTCTTGCTTGAGCTTGCCTAAATGCTCACTGCCAGGCTGGTGTTCTGCGTTTTAGCTGTTCAAATGTATTGCCAGAGAGTGCCTGTATAGCCTCCGTGTACTGTCTCTTTAAGAGCTGCCTAGATTGCAGTTATAATTAATCTGGGAGGGGGCTGAGTGTTTCTATGCTCGAGTCCCGCCCGGGCTGCTAGATAATTGCTCCGTTCTGCCATCACTACTTGCACAGAGGGAGCTCTATTAAAAGCTGTCCTTATTTGCCGATTATCTATTAGAGTAGTAAAGATATTGTAGTTTGTCTAACCTACCTTCTTTGTAGCATGGACAGTTTCATTTATTGCCACCATCTTGGTCCTGGACTGCTGAAATGGGCCAATCAGCACCTTTGGGGACTCTAAAATGGAGCCTGTCCCTAGGGGTCTTGTGGGAGCAAAAGTCTATAGGAATTGTAGTTTTGGAACTTTGGCGCCCAAATGGACCTGGAGGGGGAGCCCTTGTGACTGACAGAAGAATCAGCCGACTGAACCTTTTGGATCCTGGGGAAAGTCCCAGGCTGCTTGCAGCCAGAGGTCAAGTCTGAGTTGGGAAGTGAAAGAGTGTACAGCTCGAGATAGTCGAGCAGCAATCCTGCATAGGTTTGAATGGGAGAACTGTGAAAGAGCTGAGTTTTGGCCTGCCTGCTGTCCCTGAGAGGGAAATTAGAGTTTATTCAGACTGAATCCAACTTTGGAGAGCGAGATAAGCCACTGAGCTGTGACCAGGCTCAAAACCTGAAGAAGACCGAAGATTTGCTGAATGTGATTGGCCTGTCAGGACCTCCAGTCACCTCTGAACTCCTGGCTTATGCAGAGACTCTGTAATTGCGACTGGATAGCAATCTGCCTGGTGTAGTGGAATTTCCTACATGTAAATGTGCTGTGTGCTGTTAGTGGGTTGAGATTTGGTTCCCCACTGTGTGCTGAACTGTGTTCTACTTGCTGGAGGCGGCATCCAGCTCCAACGGACTAAATCCGTTTGCATCTATATTTGGCCTGGGCCTTGCCACACTGGCCCTGCCAGAATAACCACTACACAGAGAAAGTCATCGATGAGAGACCTGCCTGGGGATCAGCCCCCTGCTCAATGTCTTGAACAGGAACGATGCCTTGGTGAGTCGTGTGGGCCCTGCTTCTCCTGTCACTCCAGCTCAACAACCTGCAGTCTCAATTTCGTCCTGCCTGTGTCCTGTATTGGGTATCGTGAGTAAACATCAGGGTAGCTCCCTGCAACAACAGCTAAATATAAAGTGCTGTCATCTGATTGCCTTGCTGTCTTTTCTTTCACGAACTAAGCCCTCCGGCTCCGGATTACAAATAGTGTGTGTTGTGCATGTTGCTTTCTTCCATCACAGGGCCCCAACCAGCTGCAACGCCGGCCTACCCCAGGCAACATTCCTGACTAGCCCACCTTTTTTCAACCTGGGTACCCAGAGTGTGTGACGGCGTAGGGACTCTGAAGTGCATACATAACTGTCTGATTGATTTAGCTTTTAAGCCAATCAACCTGATTACGCCCCTTCCTTGTTCAAGTCCCCTGAATAAATCAGCTCTAACTCTTTTTGCATTTAACCTGACTGTGGTTCCAGTTTGTATTGAAAGCACTGTACTGTTGTGGTTTGCTGTGTCTAACCTTGTTTTACAGGGGGTCTCCAGGGTTGAACTGGTGGAACCAGCTCTGGTGGTAAGTGCCAACAGTGTGGGTACTTGCATGGTGAATAGGTGACATTGCAAAGGTGATTACTGTATATTGTTCCAGCCACTAGAAGGGACAGAGGGGAGTTACAGTGTCCTGGAGGGCTGTGCCCAGGTTAGCTTGACCACTAACAACCCTGACCTCTGGGTGGAGGCACCTGTTTCAGTACCCAGACCCCTTAACCTGCAAATAGGCAAGCAGGCAGGGGTTGTAGCCCCTGGGATAGCGCCACCTAGGGGTTACACAAAGATCAAGAAAATCAACTACAGTCAGAACTGGTTAATCC
Source organism: Neoceratodus forsteri (assembly GCA_016271365.2). NCBI lineage: Eukaryota > Metazoa > Chordata > Ceratodontiformes > Ceratodontidae > Neoceratodus > Neoceratodus forsteri. The sequence goes on from CM028129.1 coordinate 1,424,377,361, forward strand.
ATACACATTTGGTTTGCCAATTTTGTTACATAATACAAATCTACGTAGTAACCAGACAGTGATAATAAAGAGGTCAATAGCCCAACAAAAAATCCATATGTAGTGTTTTTCATTCAGATAGTCAGACATATGGATTAACAAGGCAAGGATTAACCAGGTCTGACTGTAGTAACTTTGTGAATTTATATTTTAATAGTCTTTCAGCTCAGCTAGCTTCCTTTTTTTCTAAGCTTAGTATGTTTCTTCTACATACAGGTTTGCAAAGGACTGTCTTCATGGTCCTCTTAGATGACCTATAACCTTCATTCTCAAATGTCTTCTCTACAATTGATCACGTAAAGAACTTGTATTGACAATATTTCCAAGCTATCTAGCCCGGTGGTGCTGGCTGATTGTGAACTGCATTACCATCCGTAGAGACCCAGGATTGACAACCACACTTTGGGCTGGTGGTTCTCCAGGCACACTGTGAAGGCAGCATGTGCAGACTCTATGGAGGAAGACATGTGGCAGCTCGCTTTGTGGCACCTCTTGTGGTTGACAGGGAGCTTTGGCATTGTGGGTGACTATATGATGCCATTCCCCTCACACCCCCACAGGCTAGCATGAGAGTCGATGCATGTTGTCATGAGAGAAGTGAGACACTTCCATGAGGGGAAAGCAAATCACCGACATGGCCATCAATGAAGGCTGGCACCCTGCCACATGCCAGTGGTCTCGATATTGCTTGCAGTTCACCATTCTGCCACTGGCACAGCAGATAAATGTTTCTTGCATCATTGCCCCTACCGATTTGAGCACCACTGGAGTGGGCAAGCACCAGGGCATCATTTGAAGCTGGGTAAGTCTGGGTTGCAAGGCAAAAAAGATGGACAGTTACTATGCAGGAGTGGGAGCAGGAGTGATCCGAGAGAGAAGCAGGGTCTGGTTGACGCAGTCAGGGGTATGAAGTAAAAATGAAAAAATAATATTTACAAACTGAGCTAATGAACCTTAGATGTATAGATGAGGGAGGAGTGACTATTATCAAAAGAGTTTTCTGCGTTCTGTGCCAATGGCAAAAATCTTTTGAAAATAAGACCCAAGGCAATTGGGTCAATATATAGCAGTCACTGCTAATGTGATCATTTTTGAAAACAGTGGTTGACAGCTCTTCAATACTGTTTCAGATGGAGTCCTTTTTGGTGCTGAATGAAAGAAAACAGGTTTTATTTATGGCACACACATCTTGGCCTACCTTTTTTACATCCCGAACAAGGAAATGAAGGGTATTGGGAGGTCCCAGCCTCTGCAATACAAAATACAAAACAGAAAACAATTCACTCCATTAGCCATTAATTTGATTTTCCCAACATGTAAAGGAAGAAACAAAGTGTCCTGTAATATACCAACTCAGTAACCCCCCAAGATACCTTGTAGCCTACAGCTGAGTTTATAAACCTGACATGCAATCTGCAATGTTCATATTTAGACATATTGTATTAAATGTTCTGAACAAAGGCACCTATTCTCAGATATACATTGTATTTCTGGGGTGGAATGGCCCAGTCATTTAGTTACCCCTCCATGAACTGACCCAGGTGCATTCTACTGCACTCTTTGCCACCCAGTGTGATCATGGGAGACCTGATAATCTGGAGAGATGTCTCTAAGGGTAGTACATAACTGGACAATGGACATGGAGACTTAAAGGCCCTGTGCTGACCAGAACAGATACCTACAATACAGGGAATGATAGGGGAACCCCTTAAAGGTGTTATGATGTACATTTCCAAATGTGCAAATAATCTTACTGTTCTATGAAACACGATCAATCAATCAGTCAGTCAGACAGTCAGTCAGTCTGTCTGTCTATGTTTCTCTCTCTCACTCTATCACAGAATGAAAGAAAACAGATGTTATTCATGGCACACACATCTTGGCCTATTGACAATACAAGGTTTTTAGCCCTCTTGATCCACACCCTGATGCCCTCCCTACTGCTAACAACCTGAGCGACCACCAAACCCTTCACTCTTTCCCAGCCATGCTTGAAACCATTTATGGTCACCTCTGCTGGTAGACTGTTCCATGGCTCCCAGCCATGCTTGAAACCATTTATGGTCACCTCTGCTGGTAGACTGTTCCATGGCTCCACCACCCTTTCCATAAAACAGAACTTCCTCTTTATCCTCTTAAACCTTCCCCCTGCCAGTTTACACCCATGACCTCAGGCTTGTAACTCTACTCTTGCCAAATAATTCCTTGCAGTTCCCCTTTTTATTCCATTCAAAAACTTGAGGTCTCTCATATCCCATTCTCTCGCCTGGTCTCCAGTGAGTACATTTTCATTGCCTTCAGACCATCTTTATATGATCTGACCTGCTGGCCCTGAATCACCTTGGTCATCCTGTGTTGTACAAGGATTTTGTATGGGCTTTACTCATTTAATAGTTATAGATAATGAGGTGCACATTCAGACATGACGACATCAGGCAAACATATAGATCTTTTTATATTGTTCTTGATGAAGTTTAGGCACCAGAAATGTCCCAATCACAGGACTATGTGAGAGTTTTCACAAGGAAGTTAAAAATATGTGATGGCAGGAAGCCAGGTCCCTAATTTGGGCTGGCTATGAAATATGTGATCAATTCTTGATCAGACTGTGTGTGCCCCAAGCCAAATTTTTTTCATGAAATTTGGTCACTCCGGCAAATTTTGAAACATTTCTATGGAGAAAAAAGTTGCTGTCAAACCTCTCAAAGGACAAGGTCTGAATTTATAGCTCTTATTATTTATTTATTTTATTTTTATTTATTTATTGAAGGAATCGGAATTACAACCTTTGAGCCAAGGACTCTTTTGTAAAGGCTCCATGTCATATATACATTACATACACGATATACATACATTACAAGAAATGACAAGATATACAATAATAAATATACAGAGAACACACCAGAAAAACTTACATTGCCAGTTCAGAGACAGTATATACAATAAGAGGCATATAATGAAGACAAGTTACAGTTTAAGAGTGGAAAGGACTAACCCGTGTCAAATCATTATAAATCCAGCATGTACAATAACATTTACATAAAATCAAAAGGTTATAGTCACAGGCAAGGGGGAGAAGGACTAAGTAAAGTCACAATTGGAGTGGGAGAGGATTTAGCACAGAGTAGGGTTTTAAATGGGCCTAGTCGCTGTTCCTGGGTGATGGCCAATGGCATTTCATTCAACTAGAGGGGGTCCCTGTAATAAAAGGAGTGTTGGCTCAGAGAGGTCCTACAGTAGGGTACAGAGAGGGGGGCTAGCAAGAAGCTCCATGTAGACCATGGACAAGTGGAGGGCTGAACAAGGTGGTGGAGATTATTAATTATATTGATGTGCACAGACATTCTGGGTAGGTTGTTTTCTGCTTCAAAGTGTGTTCTACAATTTGCTGAAACAACCAATTTCCTAGTGTGAATTTCCTGGAATCTTTTCCCAGGACTTTTTTTTTACTGGAAAGCAGTTTAGTGAACTTTCTCTAGAAGTTATGTATAATATTACAGAGAGCTATAGCCTCTTTGTTTGCATGATTTGTTTGTAGAAACTGAGTCAGTACAGCAGAACCCCTACAAGGCTTTGCTAGAGTTGGGCTCTCTGATCTCACAGTTATATGGTTCAGCTCTTATCTGGTGGAGATCCCAAGCTGTCCTTTTTGGTGATTCCCTATCCCCACCTCTCCCCATCGAGTCAGGTGTCCCCCGGGTTTCCATCTCAGATCCCACCCTGTTCTCAATCTCAGTCTTTCTGAATGACTCTGTTCTCAATCTCAACCTTTCTGAATGACCTCCCTAAAGCAAGTATCTCTGTCAACATCCATATGTCAGTGGATGACATTACTTTATGGTTGTGGTCCTGCCATCCTTGTTCAGCACAGCTCCAGCATGGATGAAAGCAGCCAGTGCTGGTTTTATGCTAACCAATACTCTCTAAACTCTAAGAAAACAGTCTCTGTGACCTTTGATACCAGACAGCAAATAGGCAAACTCAAGTCCACTCTGGTGTTTATGACCGTGGAAGGCACTTCACCAGAGGAAGTCTACTCCTTTAAATATCTGGCGTCTGGAGGGACAGTCATATTGATTTCTCCTGCCATGGGGTCACAAGCCAATAAAAACTCCTCCATTAGCTTGGTCCACTCTACCAGAACAAAGTTTGTATCCCACTTCCTCCATATTGTGAGATCATTGTGAGAATAATCCTCTTGGCAGTTAATTATGTGAATGTGATACATAGTACTGCCCCAAACCCACCCTGGAATTACTGGACCCTCTGCTTCATTCTTTCTGTCACTTTGCTCTTGAATATCCACTATGTGCCCACCACAGATTTATACACTAAAATAAAATAAATAAACGTTGCCATACACGCCCTCACAGGGGTGAACTGGGTGCAGGAGAGGAGTTTCTTTCGAATGTGGAAGAGCACCAGGACCTGAGAACATGTGATGACACTGGGGATGGGGTAGTTTAACAGGGGTGTGAGGAAGTACTGCTTCATTAAAGAGTGGTAGACACCTGGAATAGACTGCTAGCAGAAGTGGAGGAGGCAAAATCAGTAGGGGGCTTCAAGCATGCATTGGATCGACATACGGGAATATTAGTAAATAGGCAGGTAGGAGGGAGGGTCACCGGGATCAATTAGGGTCTGTGGAGACAGACTAGGCAGGGACCATCTGGGCAGACTGGGTGGGCCAAGAGGTCTTTTTCTGCTGCAAATTCTGTATTTCTATGTTTCTCTTGCTCTCCCCTCTCCTGTCCACACTAGGAATTTTAAACCATTTTAACGCTACATAGGTGTAGCGAGGGTGCTTAGAAACTTCCTCCTATCTTGCTTCCATTTTGTTTTCATAAAAAATGTTTTTTTGTACACTGGTACAAAATAATTGGATTTCCTTTGTGGACCCTCAATTCCCAAATCCTAGCTACACTCCTGTTCTGCTAGAACAGTGTAAAAGGTTTGCATACAGTCTGCAGCATTGCAAGAACTGTGCTACAATCTGTGTTCTAAAGCATGCTGTAACCCTGCTCAGAGGTAGGCTACAGCACAGTTTTAGAGCAGCACATTGCCTTACACTGTATTTACAGTGGTTCAGACACTGTCTGTGCTGTAACATGGGTTAAGGCAACCACCCACGACCAGAAATATGTTCTGTGCTGTGCCCGACCCATAAAAACATATTTTGGAAATGTATCAGAAATCACAATGTGGTACTAATAGCAGTTCCAAACTCTATTTGTTAGTGTGCATCCACACCTAATCGCAAGTATCCCAGCATGCAACACTTGGCAAGTACGGTGTCAGAGTGCAGTCTGGATGCTCTGACTACAGTGCTTAAACACTGTTTGGTAATGTTTTTGATAATGTTTATTTGAATGGAAGGCAGTATGTACTGGGCCTTAGCTTACCATGTCTCTGGGATAGTCTCCTCCTCCTCCTCCTCTCCCTTCATCTTTCCTTGTCTTGTACTGGTTTGAAACTCAACCTCCAAAGTCATGTTACTCATGTCTGCTCCTGTAACTAATACCCTCGAGTCTCCTTTCTTCTTCCCCTTCTCCTCTTCCTCTCCCTCACTGCCCACTCTTTCCCTCCCTTCACACTCCCCCCTCCCTTCTGCATGATGTATACTGCCATTGCTTAGTGTTCAGACATCCCTTGTTGAAATTACTTGTGTTTGTTCCTACTGTATTTTTGCACTGAATGTGTATCTGTTAAATCCTTGTTTTGTGTCCCTTTTGCCTGTTACTCATTTCCCCACCTACTGTAAATCCTTGTTAACTGATGGTAATCTTGGATTCATGTATTTCTGGCTTGCACCCCTGTGATGTGTTTACAATGTACTGTTTTTTTGTTGTTACCGAACTCATTCTTGTATATTCTACTGCCTTGATATTTTCTGTATTGCATCCCTTTCCACCTTCCCTCTAGGATGCCCCTGGAATTAAGTTGAGGCTCAGTGAGTCCTCCTGCTCAAATATTTTAAATAAATTAATTAAAACAATTTGTAGGGACTGATCAGAGAGTCATAAACATATTACATAGTTAAATATAGATATACAGAGATAATTCTGTTAGATTTTTAATGTTTTAGTACATTGTGTTTGGAGTGTCTGCACATTTTTTTATTAGGAGGAATGTCAAAAATAGAAAACAAAGTTACAAATGATGTTTTGACTGGGAGGTCTTCAGGGAATAGAAACAAAGACTCTTTTTTTTTTAATGTCCCGGCTCAAGGCTCTGGTCCCCCACCCCACCCGTCGCTCCCCCCATCTCCAGGCTTCCCCCCTTGGATGGAGCCACCAGATTGGTGACCCCTCCATGGAAATTTGAGTTGCAAAGCCCTGGCTTGTCTCCCAGGGCAGGGTCACAGTAGCAGGACCCCCCCGGCAGACATTTTTAGTCTGAGTGGGGAGCAGCGGTGGAGGCAGGGCCGTCATTAGCAGCCAGCAACAATTTTTCTGAATGTCCCCCCCCCGGGGGTGGGGACATGCAAAGATGCCAGCATCCGCCCTGCCCCCTATGTGTGATGCTGGCCCATGGGACCCCCAGCCTCCACCAGTGGTCCCCATTGTGCTGGACACTCTTAACCCCTCCTCCTGGAGAAGGAGAGCAGTCCATAGGATGCTCAATCCTTCTCCTCCTCCCGGCTATCCCTCCGACTCCCGGGTGCATCCCTGAACCCAGGATGTCGGCAATGCAGACAGATGTCTTGCCGCTGCACTGGCTGGCTGACCGCAACATAGACTCTTGACAGCAGAAGGAGACCGATGGCCCATCAAGTCTGCCTATAGTTGGTACTACCTTACTCTCTGGCCCACTGCCATAGTAGGTTATTCACGCCCTCCCTCCTATCTGTTTCTTCACCATTCTTGGTCCCCCCAAGTGGGATTATGAGTCCTCTGGCCCTGTACCACCAATTCTTAACCCGTTTATGGTCCTTTCCCCAATAACCTCTGTCAGTAATATGTTCCAAGTCTCCTCCATCTTTTCCATGAAGTAAAACTTTCTCACATTCTTCTTGAATTTACCTCCCACTAATCTTCAGTTGGGCCCCCTTGTGACTGCATCTCTACTTCTAACAAACAGATCCTCGTAATTTACCCTATTTTACCCCTTAGGAATATATAGGTCTCTATCATGTCCCTACTCTCCCGTCTGGCCTCCAGCAAGTACATGTTCAGGGCCTTTTTATTTTCCTTGTATGATCTGCCCTGCTGGCCCTGAATATTTGTAAAGAAAAAGTGAGCCTGGGTTACTGAAGCATGGAAGAGAAAATAAACCCTGTTTACATTTTGTAATATGACTGTAAATGTGAGCATGCAAATTGTAGTGAGAAAGAAATAATATGATCTACTGTGAACTGAACCCAGGTCCCTGGAATACAATCTCATTGCTCTGACCACTGAACAACAGGCTCACATAATTGGACCTGACGTTCCTGGACACACTTCCTGTCACTAATATTTAAGCAATAAGGCATGACAGGGTGTGTGTTATTGAATAATAACGTCCTCCTGGGGTGGGTTGAAGCACGAGGTGAAGCCGAGTGCTTCCACCACCCCAGGAGTGACGATATTACACAATAACACACATCCCTGGAGTGCCTTTTTGCTATTATACAATGGCTTGTTATTTTTATTTTCTTAAAAAAGGAAAAAATTAAAAAAAAAATAGTTTTTTCCCCCATTATTTGTGAGTGGAGGTACATGTTTTAAAAAAAAGTTCACTATATATTTCAGCCAGTAGGTGGAGCTACTCAGTAAATGATGCTGGTTTCCCAAGACTAATCTTGAAGTCTGTTAACTTGCTGCAGTGATGGTTTACAGCATTCTCAGCTACCTCCCCCCTTCCCTGTGGCGTTTTCACTGACTGCTGAAGTGGCCTTTTAAGTTTTGTTCCTGCTCTCTTCTTTTGATTAACGTTATTAGTGGGGGGTTGAGATCCAATCGGAGACTGTGCAGGATGTTTTATTTGGGATGTGAGGAGGAGTTGGAAAAGACTTCCCTGAGATGGCTGAACAGTTATTGTGCCAGTGAGTACAATAGCAGCTTGGATTACACCATGTGTGTGTTTTCATGCCCGTTTTTTTCCGCCGAAATTGGGCGGTATCACTTAGGTGCACGCGAACGGCAGTTACGATTTCGGCGGTTCAGTGAAGCAGCTTGCTTTGGGGGAAAACAGCATACATTTAATTTGTGACACTATCGGTTGTGGTGTGGCTGCTTTTCCCCAGATGTTGATGTTTCGAGGGTGGTGAAGAGAATCGGGAGTGAGGGAGGGACGAAATTATGTCGGGCAGCCGATCGAGTAGTGTAGGATTCGTGATTCTTGTGGGGAGGGAGGGATTTGTTTCCTGTTCTGCGGTCACCTGTGTGCCTGTACTTAATCCAGTGATGTTATGGTTCAATAACGTCACTGTCACAGGCAGACATTGACCAATCAGGAAACAAGAAATTCTCCTGCCATTGTATAATGCATATCATGCAACTAGGAACAACTAAGATAACAATTTAGATGTTTTTTTTGTGCACTATTAGCCACTTTTTAGCAACAAAACTGCAAATTGGTGTGAGAAAGAAATAATTCGACCTACTGGGAATCAAACCCTTTTCCAGTAGGTCGTATTATTTTTTTCTCACTAGTTTGCAGTTGTATTGCTAAGCAGTGGCTAATACGGCACAAAAACATCTAATTGTCATAAATCTGGACATGTGTGACATCTGTTTCATCACTCCAGTGCATTGTTTTGAAATAGTCTTACATTGTTCTAATTTAGGGCCCTATATTAATGCAGTCTTTTCTCTGCCCAACATTGGTTTTTATATTACTTAGCAGTTCTGGAACCCGGAGACATCAGCTGGAGACTACAGTAACATGAAACCAGTGACATCAGTTGAGCTGAAGACTACAATAAAGTGGAACCCAGAGACCTCAGTTGTGCTGAAGACTATTATAATCCTTAGTTTTATATGGTGGTTGATTGTTATTCTACAGTCCTCATGTTCAACTCATAAGAGCACAGATGTTTCAGATGTTAAATCTGTCACATATTCTAACTTGTATGTGACCCTTAGACAAAAACTAATAAACACTTTCCAAATAACTTTTAACTTTTATATATTTTTGACTCTGTATATGGAATCTTAAAACAATTGTTTCTGTATTATACAGTTTGAGTATCACTTGATACGGGAGCAGTATGCAGTCTACGGACATACGAAATTTGCCAGCAGATAAAGGCCTAGAGGTCTATCAAGTCTGCTCGAATGTGCAGCTAGCACCCCTTATTCTGCAGCTGCCCCTCCCTTCCACCCTTCCCCTTCATTAACCCTCCCCTTGTCCTGTCCATCCTTTTGAAGCAGTTCACTGTTCTACTGGATACCACTTCTGCAGGTAACGCATTTCACCCAGCCACCACCCTCTCTGTAAAAGTGTCTCCTCATCTCCCTCCTGAACCTTCCTCCTCAGTCTCATATTATGGCCCTGGTGGCCCTCCTCCTTACTTTGAACAGCCCCTCTGTACCCGTCTTGTTTATTCCTTTCATGTATTTAAAAGTTTCAATCATGTCACCCCTGTCCCTCCTCTCCTCCAGTGAGTACATGTTCAACTCCTTCAACCTCCTGTCATATGATAAGTCCCCCAGCCCCTTGATCATCTTTGTTGCCCTGCGCTGCAGCCCCTCCAGTAACTTAATGTCCCTTTTCAGATATGGGCGCAAGTACTGCATGCAGTACTCCAGGTGTGGTCTAACTAATGACCTATACAGTGGTAGAATCACCTCCTCCCTCCTCAAGGATATACCCCTTGCAATACAACCCAGCATTTTGTTGGCCTTTGCAGCTGCCTTCCTACATTGTGCCGAGTTGTTCATTGACCCTATAATGAGCACACCCAGATCCTTTTCTTCCTCTGTCTGGGCTAGCTGCACTCCCCCCAGCTGGTAACTCCTCCTTGGGTTCTTCATCCCAAAATGCAGCACCTTGCACTTTTTGGCATTAAACCCCAGTTGCCAGGTGTCTGACCAGGTTTCAAGTTTTGCCAGATCATCATGCAACCCCTGCCATCCCCCTAGGTCATCCACCACTGCGCCTACCTTGGTATCATCCGCAAACAGATTGATCTTGCTCTTGATGTCCCATGATATGTCTGCAATGAATATCCCAAACAACACTGGTCCCAACTCTGAGCCCTGTGGAACACCGCTCCTTACTGCCCTTGGGTGTGAGAGCTCCCTACCCACCACCACCCTCTGTTGCCTTCCCTGAAGCCAGTTTTCTACCCATCTCACCAGCTTTGCACCCGCCCCTGTGCCTACTAACTTCCTTCCCAGCCTTCCATGCGGCACCGAGTCGAATGCCTTACTGAAGTCCAGATACAGGACATCCACTGCATGGCCCCTGTCCAGTTGCCTAGTTACCCAGTCATAGAACTCCACCAGGTTGGTTTGGCAGGATCTGCCACATATGAAGCCATGCTGTCTGCTGTCCTGTAGTCCTTTGGCCTCTAGGAGGGCCACCAGCCTCCTCTTCAGGATAGTCTCCATTAGCTTACCCACGATGGATGTGAGGCTCACTGGTCTGTAGTTTCCCAGTTCATCCTTGGGGCCACTCTTGTGGAGGGGCACCACATGAGCCATCCTCCAGTCCTGAGGTACACACCCCGAATATAGTGAGGCATTAAATAGGTCTGCCAAAGGTCCTGCAAGGACCTCTGCCAGCTCCTTCAGTACCCTGGGGTGGATGCCATCTGGGCCTGGTGCCTTGTCCACCCTCAGTGCCTTCAAACCCTCTCGAACTCTGCCCTCCATGATTTCCCCATCTGTCACCCTTCCCTCCCTGTTTCTGCCATTTCTCCCACCTTGGGTGTCACCCCCCTCTTCTCTTTAGTAAATACTGAGCAGAAGTACTCATTTAGTGCTTCTGCCTTATAGCCTGCCTGCTTACCCCAGCCCCCTCCTTCTAATCCTTACTATGTGGTCCTTACAGCTTCTTTTCTCCTGATGTGCTTAAAGAAGTCCTTCTCCCCTTCTTAATGCCTTGTGCCAGCCTGAGTTCCGTAGATGCTTTGGCTCCCTTTACTGCCCTTGTCACCTCCTTCATTCTGTCAAGTACTCCTCCCTGTCCTCCCCTCCCTGTTTTCTTGTACTTCCTAAAGGCAGCTCTTTTCTCCTTACCTTTTCCATGACCTCCTTGCTCAACCAGCTCGGTTTCTTAGCCCTAGCCTTCTTGCTCTGGGCTTTGCAGCAGGTTTTGGTTGCCTCCACTATCCCCAGCTTTATGAGCTCCCACCTCTGGTTAGTGTCCATACTAGATTGAATTCTGGCCAGGTACCCTTTTACCACTTCCCCAATCCTCTCAAAGTCGGCCCTCCTGAAGTCCAGCACTCTTGTGCCAGATTCCACTCCTTCCTTGCCCATATCCAATGTGAGCCATACTGAGTGGTGGTCACTCCCTGACAGCAGTTCCTCCACTGTAAGTTCTCTCACAAAGTCCCCATTTGCTAGTGCAAGGTCAAGGGTATTCCCTGACCTGGTTGGTTCACTGACCATTTGCAGCAGGAAGCTGTCCTGGAAGGCATCCAGCAGTACCTGCTCCCTTCTGTTCCTGGTTGTTGGGGTACTCCAGTCCACTCCTGGCATGTTGAAGTCCCCCACAATCACCACACTACCCTTCTCGCAGGTCCTCCTGATCTGTCCCACTAGTTCCCTGTCTAACTCCCCGTCTGAGATGGTGGCCTGTACACCACTCCCATTCTAAGAATCCTATTCTTGGAATCCTGGATTTGCATCCAAAGTGACTCCGTACTACCCTCCTCCCCTTCCTCCCTTACACACTTCAGTCCTTCCTTCACATATAGTGTCACCCCCCCTCCTTTCCCAATCACCCTGTACCTATGAAATAACCTGTACCCTGGTACAGACAGGTCCCAGTCATTGTATTGGGTGGCCTATATTTCTGTGATGGCTATAGAAAACAAAAAATTTGGTTGCAAGTACTCTTAAAGCCATCTGCAACAAACTCACACAACGTGTTGGTCATATTAGTGTTAGGAGAGCTCTTTCCATTGTGATGAAGAAGGGAAAAAGATCCCCGTGTCCATAATATTGCAATCTTGGCCATGTGGATGACCAAAATAAAGGTAAAACACTATAAAGTCTGATATACATGGTACCTAAGCATACATTTAATTAAATTATCTCCCAGCACCCACTTTAGTGCTGTACCATTTTTTTAATGTATTTCAACTAGCACAGCACCCAAATAAATTAAATTATACAATGGCAAGAATATTTCCTGGTCTCTGATTGGTCAATCTTGGGCTGGACCAGTGATGTTATCCCAGCATAACATCATGGGTCTAGTCTCAGCCTCACTGTGAACCTGTAGATGAGCTATATGATGAGCTAGATTACCTCTTTTTTTGCATCTCCTCTTAAGAAACAAAAATATTTTTTCACACTAAAAAACATTCTTTAAAATAATTTTTGTATTTTATATATAACAACGAGCCATTGTATAATAGCAATAATACCCTCCAGGGTGTGTGTCATTTGGGATAACATCACACCTCAGTTGTTGGACACACTCGGCCTGTGGCCTCGTGCCCAACCACCTGAGGCATGACGTTATCCCAGCACGACACACACCCTGTCGGGCATTATTGGTTAAACAACTCACATCAGTGCCTGTAAAGTTGCTGTTCAACGATTCATATTTTCTGATTTCTCTGCATCTCTTGTAACAAATTCTTTGCAATTTTATCCTCCCACTAAGCAAGGAAGTGTGCATCCTGAATGTGGCCACATATCAGGCCAGCCAATCAGCATCTGTACCCACCCTGCGCTGCGACCCATGGTCACCTAGACCTTAATTAACACAGTAAGTTATTTTATATAGGGTCTTTCATACAAGATGTTCCATAAACACTTCACAGATTTGGCAAAAAACTAAACACAACTGACATAGCATATTCCTGTATTATAATCAATTGACTGAGCTTTCTGTACATATGACCCCAGATTCTGGAAGTCTATCACGTTATCCACACAAAGTTCTCCTACTTTGAGAAGTTCTAGGTCTCAGTTGAAGGAAAACTACACCCTCATTATCCTGTAAACTTTATTTGTTTCCATGTGAAAAAGAACAATAACTCTTTTCATGTAGCTATTAGAGATGTATACTTCTGTCACTTTCTCAGAAGTACTACCTGTGAGAGGCAAGGGAGAGCATAGGAGTGCATGCACCAGGAACTTTAACTCATGGTTGAAGAACTGGTGCTGTGAGGAAGGGTTTGGATTCATTGGTGACTGGGGACCCATCTGGAGGGATGGAGGTTTGTTCAAGCCTGATGGCCTGCATCCATCCTGGAGGGGAATCCAAGCACTCAATGATAAGTTTAAATGCTACATTGACAAGCATTTAAACTAGCAAAGGGGTGGAGGCCAGCAAGGATGGTACCTGCTGCTCACCCCACAGCTAGTAATGGAACCAGTGAACCAGAGGAGTGGCTATCTCTGCAAAGCAGTGTGCAAAAGATGGAGATTAGTGTCCAAAAGGTGGATAAGAAGAAAAGGCAAAATTCAGCAGAAGGGCAGACAGCAAGGAGAACCAGGGATAAATGACAACCAAGGAAGGGGCTGGAGTAGAACAATGAAGCAGTCTAGGAGGTCAAATCATGGAAAGCCATGTGTGCAAATGCCAGGAGCCTTAGCAACAAGATGGAAGATCTGGAGGCTGTCATGGTACAGTCAGACCTGGACATTGTGGCCATCACTGAAACCTGGTGTAATGATAACCATGACTGGGAGATGGCCATACCTGGCTACAACATATTCAGAAGAGACAGAGCAGGCAGGAAGGGAGGAGGAGTGGCACTGTATGTGAAAAATGACATAAGGGCCACACAGATCCAGGAGGAACAAAATGGGAGAGATACTGTGGGTTAAGCTGGAAAGGAAAATGGGGCCAGCCATCCGCACAGGTGTGGTCTATAGACCACCAGCCCAGGAGGAAGAAACAGAGAGAGCTGATGCTAGCCATCCAAAGGATGGCAGACAAAGTGAGGTAGTACTGGTTGGAGACTTCAATATACCAGATGTGGACTGGAGCATCCCAGCAGCAGCATCAACTAGGAACAGATTTATCCTGGACTCCTTTCAGGGTGCCTTCCTCAACAACTGGTCATGGAACCAACTCCGGCAGAAGGCAATACTGGACCTTGTGCTCACAAACAGGGACAGTGTGATGGGGATAACAGTGGGGAGCACCTGGGTAACAGTGACCACCAGTCATTGTGGTTTGAAATCACAGAAAGAGCAGAACCAAACCACACAAAACACGATCCTGGATTTTAGGGGCAGACTTTGGGAAAATGGGGAGATGCTTGAAAGAGGCATTAAGGGAATGGGACAGGAATCAGGGATTGAGGAACAGTGGGCAGTATTTAAAATGGGGATTATAAGAACAACAGAATTATGCATTAAGCAGGTTAGCAAGAGGAAAAGAAAGAGGAGACCATTATGGTTTCCAAAGAGGTAGCAAAGAAAGTGAAAGCCAAAAAGATTGCATTCAGGCAATACAAAAGACACAGGCAGAAGGGGATAGGGAGAAGTACCAGGAGAAACAAAGGGAGGCAGGGAAGTCAGTAAGGAAGCCAAAGCTCAGACAGAAGAACACATTGCAAAATCAGTGGTTAAAGGGGACAAAACCTTTACAGGTACATAAGGAAAAGAAGGACAAAGGAGGGATAGTGAGACTGAAGGGGAGGATGGGAGCCGCGGAGGATGACAACAGTAAAGCTGACATATTGAACAGGTATTTCTGCTCAGTCTTTACTAAGGAAGAGGGGTAATGGGTCTGAAGGGAGTACAAGGGTGAGAATGGTGCAGAAATGGACACAAGTCCTTTACGAGAAAGGGTCCTGAAGGAACTGGAAGTAATAAGAGCTGATAAAGCAATGGGACCAGATGGGATGCACCCAGGGTCCTTAAAGAACTAAGAGAGGTGGTGGCTGAACCTCTGGCTATCCTGTTCAGCCAATCACTGGAAACAGGGAGGTACCCAAAGACTGGAGGACAGCAGATGTAGTCCCTTATAAAAAGTGGGAACAAAGAGGAAGCAGGGAACTACAGACCAGTCAGCCTCACCTCGGTAGTGGGAAAGATCATGGAAGCACTACTGAAGGAGAGATTGGTGGAACATCTGGTTGTCAATGGACTACAGGACCCAAGGCAGCATGGTTTCACCAGGGGAGGTCATGTCAGACCAACCTCATTGAATTTTTGACTGGGTGACTAGGGAGTGGATCAGGGGAGGGCAGTGGACATGGCCTATCTGGACTTCAGCAAGGCCTTTGACACTGTGCACATAGAAGACTATTACACAAACTGGGGAATATGGGTGTGGGCAGGACAGTAGTGTGGTGGGTAGGTAACTGGCTGGGTGGCAGGACACAGAGGTGGTGGTAAATGGCTGTCACTCCACAGAGGGAAGAGTGACCAGTGGGGTACCACAGGGATCAGTGCTGGGACCAGTCCTATTCAACATCTTCATCAGTGACATTGCACAGGATATAGAAGGCAGAATTTCACTGTTCGCTGATGACACAAAGCTCTGTAATAGAGTAGACACACCAGAGGGTGTAGACAGAATGAGAAGGGACCTGCAGAAACTTGAAGAATGGTCAAGGGTTTGGCAGTTGAAATTCAATCCAAAGAAGTGCAAGATAATGCATATGGGGCACAAAAACCCTGGCACAATATATCAGTTGGGGGTGAGGATATAGCATGCACCAAGCAGGAAAGGGATCTTGGGGTTGTCATCTCTGATGACCTCAAGGTAGGAAACAGTGTGACAAGGCATCAGGTAAAGCAAATAGGATGCTGGGATGTATAGGCAGGGCATCACCAGCAGGAAAAGGGAGGTCATAATTCCGCTATACAAGACACTAGTGAGGCCCCACCTGGAGTACAGTGTACAGTTCTGGAGACCATACCTACGTAAGGACATAGACAGGGTAGAGAAGGTTCAGAGGAGGGCAACAAAGATGGTGCATGGGTTTCATCACAAGTCCTATGAAGACAGGTTGAAGGAACTGAACATGTACTCCCTGGAGGAGAGGAGGGAGAGAGGGGATATGATAGAGACATACAAGTATCTTACAGGGAGGAACAGGGTGCAGGAAAACACTATCTTTAAGCGAAAAAGATGTTTCAGGACTAGAGGGCATGGGATGAAGTTGGAGGGAGGACGATTCAGAGGAAACATGAGAAAGAATTTCTTCACAGAACGGGTGGTGGACAAGTGGAACACCCTGAGAGAGGAAGTGGTGGGGGCTGAAACAATCACGGGATTTAAGAATGCATGGGATAGACATAAAGGAATTCTAGAGGTCAGGGGTAAGGGGAAATAGACTTCTAGGAAAACAAACTGAACTTACAAGCTCAAATGGGCAGACTAGGTGGGCCATAGGCCCTTATCTGCCGACACTGTCTATGTATCTATGTATCTATGTATGTATGTAATAGTTTATTTTCACTGTTCATAATAGTCCCTGTAACTATCCTGTGGATCTTCATTTTCTGGTTGTTGAAATTTCATTGTCCCTGGGAGCTGCATTAGCATATGATAACATGATATGTCAGCACCCTTTAGACTCCACAGTATGCCTAACTGCTTAATTAGACTCCAAAGAAATAAGTTGCAGCAAGGCAGTACCGTAGGAAGGGTGGGGCAGGTGGGGCACCAGCCCCGGGCGCATACATCCGAGGGGCGCAGGCAGCAGCAGCAACTTCTCAGCAAGTTCCCCGCAACCTCAGAAAAAAAAAAAGTGCCACATGGTCTGCGCTCTGTCTGGAAAAGCCGGGTCACGTGGTGATGGTAACAGAGACACTGAGACAGTATTTAAGGAAGGGGCGCGGGAGTCTCTGAGTTGATGAGAGGGAGGCGGGCGACAGTACATTTACACTGAGTTAGAGAGAGAGCCTGAGAGTCAAAGAGAGAGAGAGAGAGAGGACGAGGTCAGTCAGGACTACGACAAGTTCTGAACGAAAAAAAAGTTTAGTGTATGTGTGTATCATATGTCTACTAGTACTAGACAGACAGTTGAGTCATTTGAGTCAGAGTCAGTGTGAGACTAGAGTTCAGTTCAGTTCATCAGTCCAGAGACGTTGTTGGCACGGCAGGCCAGCCGTCAGGCAGTGATGATGGTGGTGCCTGGTGCGCACCGCGGTATAGTCTTCAGCCGGCACCGAAACCCCGCGCGGTCGTCGCCTAAGTTCAGTCAGTCAAAAGTAAACAAACCGTCTTCATCTAGCACTGCTAGCAGCTAGCTCAGAAAAAAATTATCCCATTTTCCTCTGTTTCTGTTCCTCTGGTGGTGTCCTGATCGGGAACAGAGGGTGGGACTGCACACAGAGGGAGGCGGGAATGGGAGAGGTATTCAGCTCAGCTGTACAGCCTGGCAGTGGGAACGGAGGGCAGAATTGAATGATATCAGCACTGGGAGTGAGTGGAAGAGTTAATTAACTTGTGCAGAGCCTGAAGAGCCAGCCAGGCAGTGGGGATGGGATTGAGGGGGGGGGGGAACAGAACTGAAGGTCATGCCCAGTTGGTAATGAATTGGAAATTTATTATAGGTGCTACAATACCTGTTTTTCTCCTGCTGGGCAGAAGTTGAAAATCTTTTAAAAAAAAACAATGCTACAAGGTCCTCTTCCTTTCTGTGCCCCCAAGAACTCCCAACAGCTCACAGAAAACAAAGATAAGAAAATACAAACAATAAATTAAAAAAAATGCTGTGGCATATATTTAAAAGCCCTCATGACAGTTTTTTTATATTGAATTTATCTTTGTTTCCTACTTGTGATGAGACTGAACTTTCATATAACTGAGCATCCACACTAGTTAGGAGCTGCACTTCCAAGAATCTTGATCCCATTTCCCTAAACTGTATTGATGTCTCCTTCTTAATACAAAAGGACATTAAACATTTGAAAGGGTGCAACGGTGGGCCATCAAAATGATCGGGGTAAGGGGCAAAAGGTATGAGGAAAAGCTAGAAGCCCTTAACATGTTCAGCCTAGAGAAAGAAAGGCTGAGAGGGACATAATCTCAGTCTTCCACGTTGTCAAGGTGTGCATACAAAGGGTGTAGCATGGCACAGGGCTGGCACACTCATACCTGCATGAGAATTCCTTATTATAATTGGTTAATACATGTATACCATTTTAGTTTATGTAGGTCAGTGAGTGTACATCATGTATTAACCATGTATTAACCAATTATAATAAGGAATTCTCTCTTGAATGCACAATATAGGTCATGTGCTGTGATTGTCTGTGTTGTCAAAGTAGGGGAGGAGCAGGCTGTCATCATCCACATCAGCGTGAATGACATCAGGAGCACAAGTCTTGAGGACATGAGGATTCATTTACAGAGCTAAGGAAGTTTCTAAAGGAAAGGTATTGAGTTATCTTTTCAGAAATCCTCCTAGTCCTGGGGGCTAGTGTGGAGCAACAGTGGACTACTAGGCAGGCCAATGCTTGACTAAGGATCTAGTGCAAGAGGGACAGACTTGTTTTGTGGCCAACTGTACTTCTGAGATGGGCTGCACCTGCTCCAGGAGGAAGCAGGGGTACTGTCTAGGAGAATGGGCAAGGCAGTTGGGGGAATTTAAACTAGAGGATGGGTGAGGGGAATGGTGTAGAAACAGACAGTCACCAAGGGTCGGAGACAGTTGCAGGGGAACACCAAGGGGAGGGTAGCAGAGCAGGGGAGATTTAGATGAGAGGCAAGAGTCGGGGTGGGGGCAAGGAAGCATAGATGGGTAATTATTCTCACTTGCATGCTGACAATACACATCATACCATATAAAATTGGTGAGCTTGAAGGTCTGATGCACATCGAAGGCAGGACATAGAGACACCACTGAGACCTGGTGGAGGGGCCCTGTGTTTGTTGCCCTCCCAAATCCCCCATGCTCATGCTCTAGAGTCCTTTCGCTCCACAGGCACCCTTTTGTTTTGTAGCCCAGTGAAGTTGTTTAGCCCTGTTGGACTCATCCGACTCATCGGATCGGATACACATCGATCATGAAAGTGTCAAGTCACCACAGCATTCTCTGAGCTGAGCCACGTGCACTGATCTGCCTATATGCTTCATCATGGCACACTCAGCCGCACTGATGTACCGACCGCCAGGTTGGAGGACTTTCTGGGAGGTGTTCAGCAGCAGTCCTGGTTTCCCTCCTCAGCATAATGGTGACTGGTGACCTTGGGGAGTCAGAGAAAGCCACTGAAAGTTTAATTAAAGAGTTTGTCCGGGCACTAGTGAGGCTAATGAATAATTCATGAGCCCTCATGCACAGCATATTAATGAGATGCTGCGGGGGCAGAGTTTCGTGGCACTGGCAGCAACAACAGAAGTACTGCATGAAGCTAATTAAGTGGGCTTGCTTTACAGGGGACAGTTGGGGCTACAATACTGTTGGGCTATTTTATAAAGATAAGGTATTTACCTAACCTTGGCTGCACCAGATATTGAAAAGTGTGGAACTGTGTTGGACTGCATGCATAGATCTGAATGGAGGGCTGACATATTGGTGATACTTCAATCCCATTCAGCAGCTGATCCACTGTTGATTATTCTGATGAGGCATCGCCACCTCTATAGTTATTACTGACTGAGTGAGATGGATCCCTGGCTGTCACTGCGTTCATTACATTCCAGTGCAGGCGTGCAGCTGACTGTGTTACTCATGTTGTGACAAATTACTGTACCTATTGGAGAAAGCACATTGCCTGGGGTTGTAGGTGTTGTGCAGAAGAGGCTGGTGTAGCCAGTGGTAGTTTGACTTTGTTAATATTTTTCTCTTATTTTGCATAAATTATAAATCTGCATGATTTTGCTGCACGCCTCCTCAATACCCAAGTTAAGCTAAAAACAGTATTTGACAGAAGAAGAGGAGCTGAACTCGAGGTGTTGCTCTTATGTGTAAACTAGGGCTGTAACTAGTAAAATCACAGACAGTCGAGCCGTGATACTGAGCATGCGATCATACATATGCATGTTTGAGCACATGCCCAGCATCACAGCTCGGCTTTCCGACCATGATTTTTACCAGTTACAGCCCTCGTTTACACATAAGAGTGACTTTCTTGAGTTCAGCTGTCCTTCCTCTGTCAAATGCTTTTTTTTTTTTTTTTTTTGCTGAACTTCGGTAATGAGAGGCATGCAGGAATCATTCTCCAGGCACTTTGGTGCCTTTAGACATGTGACCGCACGTCCTGATCAGTTTTGCTGTGGATCACAACATGGATTTGGAATTTATGTAAAATAAGAGAAAATATTAACTGAGTCAAACTACTGGCCACACCAGCCTCTTCTGCACAATATGTGCAACCAGGTAATGTATTTTTCCCAGTACCTAAAGTCAGACCTGAGGCTAGGAACTTGACAGTAGCCCTTTAAATGCACTCTTTTCACTGTGTGTTGCTTTTGATAAGTAATTTTAGGTTACATAGCCTAAATCTTACCGATGAATAAGCCATGGCAAGGGATACCACCCACCATCCCACTGATTCCATGTAGTCAACCTTACACTTACTGAGGTGTGTGAGAGCCATACCTCTATAGAAGAGCAGCACAAGATGAATTTTGTCTCAAGTGTTATTACCAGAAAAACTCAGAGGCACCTGAGGTCAGTCTGGGCAAACAACACCTTGACACAAGGACTGAGGGTTACTGCCACCACCATATTGAGCCAGCCAGCCTGAGCCAGGGACCTAAAAATACTGCCTCCAAAGCAGGCAGGATAAAAGGAACGAACTGCACCAATCACCAAAAGGGCTGGGGAAACCAAAAACGACCTTTGTGGAGGCAAACAGCACCTGGTGCCTAGCGGGCTATGTATTATTTTAATTATGTCATAAATGATCCGATCGGGATCGGATTTGAAACTCGCCTCTAGATGGTCAGATCTCAGAAAGCCTTACTGAGATCTGACCATAGTTAGGGCGTAGTTTCAACTCGGTCTCAACCT
Source organism: Neoceratodus forsteri (assembly GCA_016271365.2). Lineage (NCBI taxonomy): Eukaryota > Metazoa > Chordata > Ceratodontiformes > Ceratodontidae > Neoceratodus > Neoceratodus forsteri. The sequence goes on from CM028129.1 coordinate 1,424,398,434, forward strand.
CAATCACAATCATTTATGACATAATTAAAAATAGCAGCTTCAGCCTGTCACACAGACTTCTTCGGGCTTCAATTCGATCCGAACTTGCTTTGCTAATGCTTGCCAAACAATCGGGTCCTTAGTTGGTAAGCTTAATAATAAAGTAATATAATTAATAGGCTTTGGCATGCAAGGCATTAGGTTAGCCAGCCCAGGCAGGAGGACAGTAGTCAAAAAAAAAAATTGCCACAACTTAAGCACAGAAGCACTGTCTGTACTGTATTATGTAAGCACTGCACAAGCACAGAACTGACACACAACACCCCCCCCCCCACTGTGCACTCTGTAATGTTTTATTTTTATTTATTTATTTAGCTTTTGTTGACTGGGTAAGTGCACTAGACAAATCCTGCCTATTTTCAGGCACGACCCGGGGGAGGGGGATACAGATGAATGCCAACTGACCTTGAACCAGATTAAGCTGTTGGTGGTATTTTTAGTGAATTAGGGAAATGTGACACCGGGAAATTCCCTACTCTTTTCGATAAGTGCCATGGGATCTTTAACATCCACCTGAACTACCACTAATCCAGGCAGATGGGACCTCGGCTTGGGGCTCCTCATCCGAAGACGGCACTCAGAATGCAGCACCCTCTCATGCTGCATTACAGTGTCAGTACTGGATATTAACCCAAGTGCCAGATGTGGAACTGAACCCACAGCCCTCTGATCTCCCGGCCTCAGAGGTGAGTGTGCTATCTACTGAGCCACTGACACTGCATTTCCTTGCTGATGTAATACAAATGCCCTTCCCTTTGAGAGTGGGTCACACGATTTTAAATTCAACTACTCTTTAGACTCTGGGAGTTGGGAGCGGACAGTACAGCAGAATAATAATTGCATGCAGTTGTATAGCTCAGCTGAAACACTGAGGCATGCAGGCTATCTGCCCCAGCCCAGAGAACAGCCAGTCCAGTAGTCAGTTCAGTGTAGTGTGGTGTCACCTGACTCCAGTAATTAAAATGGGCAGACTAGATAGATGGCCCCTATGGTCCCTTATCTGCCATCAACTCTATGTTTCTATGTCAGTTATCTGATTACTATCATCAGGCATCAGCCTAAAGAAGGGTAGCAGCACCAGTGGTAGTACTAGTATTACTGTACTTGGGTTGGGTGGGCCCCTCGGTTTTTGTCTGTGAGGGTAACTGACAGACTCACTCCCACCCAAACAGAACTGGGAGCGACCAACGCTGCTATCCTCTAGGCTGGTGATAAACAGCCATATAACTGACATAGAAACAGAGTTGGTGGCAGATAAGGACCGCAAATGCCGATCTACTCTGCCCATTCTTTTCTACCTTATGAATATGCCCATTCTTTTCTACCTTATGAATATGCCATAGACCTTTACTCTGTCAATGGTGGCCTATCTATTCATACTCATCTGTATTGCTCACTTATGCTTACCCTATCCGATGCCTGTTTGAAGCTCTGCACTTATTCATATCCACCACTTCCCAGGCTGAGGCAGGCCTGACCATACTATTCTATGCATCCACCGTGATCACCCTTTCTGTGAAAAAGATGTTCCTCACAAACAATACCCCTTAATCAGTCTCCTCTCTAATCTCATGGTGTGTCTTGTTGTCCGGCTATTTTTTTTTATATTGAAACATCATCATGTTAGACTCTTGCACCATTTAGCAGTACTCCAGATGGGGTCTCACACAAATTGTCTGTACAGAGGGCAGAGGCCGGGATGACAACCCCCTGTTTTATAGTAGCGATGCCTTTCCCTGTGCAGAGAATCCACAAGCCCTGGCTCATAACTGCCTTCTCAAATTACTTGCCTACATTTATGTCATCTTTTTGTTTGTGTTGTCTGCAAAGAGGCATATGTTTCCTTCCTTTGCAGTGCACTGCCACTTACATAGATACATAGATACATAGACAGTGTCGGCAGATAAGGGCCTATGGCCCACCCAGTCTGCCCATTTGAGCTTGTAAGTTCAGTTTATGTTTTCCTAGAAGTCAGTTACCCCTTACCACTGACCTCCAGAATTCCTTTATGTCTATCTCATGCATTCTTAAATCCCGTGATTGTCTCAGCCCCCCCACTTCCTCTGGCAGGGTGTTCCACTTGTCCACCACCCGTTCTGTGAAGAAATTCTTCCTCATATTTCCTCTGAATCATCCTCCCTCTAACTTCATCCCATGCCCTCTGGTTCTGGAACATCTTTTTTGCTTAAAAGTAGTGTATTCCTGCACTTATAAAGACAGTAAAGAGGACTGATTCCAACCCTATGGTCCATGACTAGCAACCCCCCACTTTCTTCTGCATGGACTCCATTCGTTGATTACTATTACTGGGCCATCCCTATGTCCTGTTGCTCATTCCCTGGCAATTGTTTACCCAGGTTACCATCCAGGTATGCACTCCCTGGCTGGCTTTCTTGTTTATTAATCATTTATGACAGTGTGGGACTGCTAGTCTGGCACCCATATCCCAGCATCCCTCCTCCACTCACCCCCTATTTGCAAATTACATGTAACATGCATGCCCACCTATAGGTAACCTGAAATGTACTCTGTAATGTGTCTAAGGAGGGGGCAGGGGCTATCCTTTTCAGTGAAAAAATAATAAATATGTATGACTGTAGCTGATAATCTACTGTACTAGACTACTACTTAATGTAATGTGTGGACTTTCATTTTATAGCCAGTGTCGAAATTGAGTACAGTCTTCTGCAGACGACTCTTGGAGTGGACAAGAACGACGTGACTCGGCTGAGTCTCAGTCTTATAAGGTAAGGTAATGGGTTTTTAAATTTGGAATTTGATGTTTTTGTGTTATCTTTTTACACTCCTATTGTCATGGTATCGATGTGACATACTCAAGAGGGGGTGAACAACCTCTTGACATCACATCGATACCATAGCAACATAAACTTGCAGAAATTGGGACTAGTACTTCCTTTTCTGTATGTGTGTAAGGAGGTGCTTTGCTTTGAGTGAAAATAGCAATAAATTATGCTACTTAATTTAAATGTGAACTTTCATTTGTAGGTCTGAACTTGAGTGTGGACTCCAGACCATCCATCACCATCAGATCAGAGAGTTCCTGTCCTACATAAGTAGCAGCAGTCACCAGAGGTCGTGCGAGTCACCTTCAACAGTCAGTCTTATTAAAGGTAAGTCAATGTGTTTTAAATTGGGTGATGGGTGTATCGTGATCGCATTTCTGTAGCATTGACTGGTAGTTTGTCTGACTGTCCGGGTTAGGGTGCATGGCGGGAGGAGTAGGGAGGTAAGGCATAACGTAGTAATGATGGTTGGAGAGCATGGCAATAAGTTACTAAGCAATAAGGCACTCCCAGAGGTTAGATTAATAGTCAATAACCACTATCTAGGGTCTGGGATGTCGATGTACTATGTAGCACAACAAGACGGGTGGTCCAGGGGCAATTTTCCCACAGGTTGTAACTAATTGGATGTTAGTTTAACTCCTGTGAGAGCCTTATTGCTATTATAAAAATGTATTCAAAAAGAAAACTATAACAAGTATAGTTTATGGTTATGAATGTTCTCTGTAGCCTAGAGTTAGAAAGTGACTGGTAATGCTGCATTGTGATTTTAAGCCAGCATTCAAAAACTGTTCATAGAAGAACTTTTTTCTGAAAAGTTGATTACAATAATATCAACTGTTTATATAATTTAAACAGAGAGATATTTGAGAAAAAAGTTCTTCCACCAACAGTTTAGGAATGTTGGCTCAAAATCAGAGTGTAACATTCCAGTCAGTCCAGCAGTGACAGGATGGAATGCTAAAACTCAGGAAGAATCAAAATACCATGGTAATCAGGCTGTACATGACGATTAATGTAAGGCTGATCCTAACAGCCAAGCCAGTCAAATGACTTTAGGCTGGGGGCTGGATGTATAGCGTAGAGTTTACAGTAATGAGCTGTGAATTTTGACCTTGTTGTCCTCCAGCAGCCTGGGTGTGATTACCACAACCTCCACTTGCATACTGTGTGACTCTTATTCTCAGCAGCAAGTCATTTAACTGCCCAGTGTTCCCAGGTCACCTGAAATGAGGCACTTGTGCAGTAGGACTCCCAGTTAGCAAACTCTAACAATTAAAATATGTGATATATATATATATATATATATATATATATATATATATATATCTTGCACAATGAAACTGCCTTCTAAGATCTTCAGCATTCTCTCACATGACCGGGTAAATAGATGTACTTAACTTCAGAACACCCCAGTCAATAACCTGTTCCCTTCTTCTGTGGTTATGGTTAAGTCACTTTCATGTCCTCGTGACACACCACACAAGGCATGGGTAAACTCCCAGTAACCCACACCCTGTTGTGCCTTATTGATTACACAAACAGGAAGTTGGATAGGACATTGACTGGGATGCTTTGAAGTTAAGTACAAGTACACATATTATACTGTACACTTCTCTCTTCAGTATTTTGTAAAGGAAGGCCTGATTCTTGAAGATGCCACCGAAGAAACCATCAGGGGCAGAGTTTAGAAAACTGAGGAAAGCAAGAGAAGAAGAAAATCGAAAACTCTCCCAGCAGTGGCAACATTGGCTTACTAAGTCTAAGGACCAGGAGGGAAGTTCTGCGACTCCGTCAGTAGCAACACCAATTGACATCGATGAGCCTACCCCTACTAAGACAGATGTTGAGACAATATTACAAAAGAAGTAGTTGAAGAAAAGAAGATGATGATGATTGCCTACGACACCATCTGCGTGCAGCTTTGAAAATTATACAGAGGATCCTGCATTAGGAAGTAATGTAGATGCTGTAGCCACTTCGTACTCCAACTTAATTTTAATGACTCAACATCATGGCCTGACATGACTGACAAAGTTAGATGTTGCTTGGTGGAACATGGCCCTGAACAAAAGAAAATGCTGATTTTAGTTTCTCAGCATCTGATGATGGCAGGCTTTATCGGGATTGGTTCACAAAATTCTTCCCAATGGAGAGACTGTGGAACGACATGGCTAATGTATGGTGAGACTAAGAACGCTATCTATTGCTTCCTATGCATGCTATTTGCAAAAAAATCATCCACTACATCGAGCTCTAGCAAATCCAAAAAGGATTTTGTGACTGGAAACATTTAAATCCCAGAATTCCAGATCATGAAAACTCACCTGAACACCGTGACAGTTATTTGCTGGAAGAATTTTGAAATGTGCTTGAAGACAGGGCCACAATAGATGATCAACTGCAAAGGTCAATTGCTTCAGAAAAGAAAAGTGGCGTACCATTCTGAAAATTATTCTTGATGCGATTCTTTTCTGCGCAAAGAACAACTTGGCTCTCAGGGTCCACAGAGATAATTGGACACACATTCTAGAATTTTTCTTAATTTGCTAGAACTGATAAGTCACTATAATCCGAGCTTGCAGGGCACATTGCCAACCATAAGAAGGGTCTGCCACTTATTTTCTCCTACAATTCAGAACGAGTTTATTAACTTGCTGGGTTCCACTGTGAGACATGAAATAATCATAAAAATTAAGGAGGCAAAATATTTCTCTATTATGTTTGACTGTACGACCAGATGTGGTCTCAAGGACAGATGTCTCAAATCATTCGGTATGTGAGGATACAGGATAATGATTGTACTGTTGAGGAAAGTTTTATTGATTTCATCATCTCACATGAAAAGACAGGAAGTGGGCTAGCTGCAGAAATTGAAAAGAAATTAAGTGATGATGGCTTAGATATAGCTAACTGTCGTGGCCAAGGGTATGAATAATGGCGCAATATGGCAGGAAAGTATCGTGGTGTGCAAGCCCGTATAGCACAAGTGAATGAACATGCTAGATTTGTCCCATGTGCAGCTCATTCTCTTAATTTAGTTGGGGTCCATGCTGCGAGTGTATCAGTGGACATGGTATCATTTTTGGCACAGTGCAGAGATTGTTTACATTCTTTGTAGCTTCAACAAGCCGCTGGGAGGTGCTGTCCCAAGCAGTAAAGGTCACTCTGAAGGGTCACACTGAAACAAGATGGTCTTCAAAGTTTCGTGCAGTTCACTCCTTCATCTTCAAATACCTGAAGTCTTAAAGGCATTGTACCAAATAAGTGAAGATGCAACCAATGCTGCTGCGTGTATCAACGGCCCAGAGCCTAATCAAGCAGATAGATTTCAAATTTCTTTGTACCCTAGCAATGTGGACAAAATACTGAACCTGATTGAGCGAGTAAACCAACTGTTGCAATGTAAGGGATTGCCTGTCGATAGTGCCTCAAAACATATCAGTGGATTAAGGGATGCACTGCAGCACATACGGGATGATGGAATACATGATGTTGTACAACATGCAGCAGAACTTGCTGAACAGATGTCACTGAATGCAGAATTCACAGAAAAGAAAAAGAAAGGTGAAAAGGATGGCCGATGAGCGTTGAAGATGAAGGGCACTTGATTTCTGCTGAGCAGGATTTCAAAATGCAGTTCAACAGTGTTCTAGACACCCTCACTTCCCAGATTCAGTGGCGGTATGAGGCATTGTCTGAAGTGGCTGCTGACTTTAACTTCCTTACAGGGCTATCTTTCTCAACAATGGAAGTTAGCAAGTTAAAGAAATGTGCAGCAGATCTAGCAATGAAATATTCGAAGGACCTAGATGCTTGTGAAATAGTATATGAGGTAGAGAGCTTCAAATCTCAGGCAGCTTCAGTACTGCCCAATTTTCTTATGCCACACCCTCAGCTTGTTGAAGCTCATTCACAAATGGTCTTTGAGTACTTCCTATCCAAACATTGAAATTGGTCTCCGACTCTTCTTGGCGCTTCCTGTAACTGTTGCTTCTTATGACGTAGTTTCAACAAACTGAAGCTGATCAAGACCTATTTAAGATCATCTATGGGACAAGAAAGACTGTCAAATCTGCTATACTATCTGTTGAAAATGCTGTAGCCAGTGCCATTAACTTCAACAAAGTCATTGATGAATTTGCCTCTTTGAAGGCAAGAAAGGTTCACATAGACCAGACAGACAACTGTGAAATGTAAGCTGTATCTGACTACTGTGGATATGCGATCGGATTCAAATAACATATTTGCATGAAAATATATAGCATCCATCAGCTCTCGTCAGTTACCGGTTTCCTATCCTGATTGCCTTCAGGTTTTTGGTTTAGTACTCAGCGGCCTGTGCTGTTGTGTGTGGGGCTTTGGTTCATTCAGCTCCAGCTCCATATCTTGTATTGCTGTGTAACTGTTCCTGTGTGTTGTATAGATTGTTCAATTCTCACATTTCATATATTTATCAATTAAGTTGGAGTACTGAACTGGCATCAACATCTGCATTACTTTCTAATGCAGAATCCTCTGTTAGCAAACTGTGATTTTGATTTAAATACCACTGGTTCTCATTTGGCCACTTTACAACACAGTTTATTCTAATTCCATGATGAAGAAAAAATCTGAAATCAGGGGTTGCTACGGATACTCAATTCGGAAGAACATGTAAACAAGTGTGTTTTGGTTCAGTAGGGGAGTATTTCAGTAGTAGATTACCCACAACTACCAAATCAGGCTACAGCATGTAACTGTCTCCCTCCAAGAGCTTCAGTGGGCCTAGAGGACCCCTAGCCCCATGCCTTGTGTAGCAATCTTTCACAGTACATTTCAGAAATGCATATAGGGTGGGTGGTTGATGGCATTGTTGGTCACACAAATGTCCACAACAATTGCGGTGGCACACTCTGTATACCACCCAGTCAGAGTCTGTCACATCTCATTTTCCATGGCGGCAAAATATTCCCTGAAATCAGGGGTAGGGAACTGTAACAAAAGTATGTTTTTTTCTTCAAGAAAAGCACCAAAAATCACCACAGAGTATGTAAACCCCTCAGAGCTTCTGGGGGCCTTGCAGCCCCCAGACCCCCATGCTTTATGTAGCAATCTCTCACAATATATTTCAGAATACATATAGGGTGGGTGGTTGATGGCATTCTTGGTCAGCAACTCATCCACAACAATTCTGTGACCCACTCTATACCACCCAATCAGTCTCCCACAACTCATATTCCATGAACAAAAATATTCCCTCCCTGAAATCAGGGATAGGGAACTGTAACAAAAGTATGTTTTTCTTTGAAAATGCCCCAAAACTCACCACAGAGCATACAGAAGCCCCTCAGAGCTTCTGGGGCCTTGCGGCCCCAGACCCCCGACTCTTTTCTTGGAGGGGCACAAACATAGACTCTCGCCCAGGGCACCAAAATGCCTTCCTACGGCACTGCAGCAAGGTGTGAAATACCACATTTACCTTCAGTTAGCTTTGCAAACTATCTGAGCTATACTGCAGGGGTTCTCCCTTTAAATTGCATTCAATTTGTTTTCGGAGAGTTTTTGCAGGATATTTGATCTTTCAGCATAGGATATAAATGGGTGATCTGACATCATGTTCTCATATGCTAATACAGCTCTCATGGACAATGAGATTTCAAGAACCATAAAATGGAGACCTCCAGGGTAGTTACAAGGGACTAGCATGAACAGTGAAAACAAACTAAGGCAAACACGGATAGCCCTAACAGCTACAGGAAAAGAGTTGTCTGTTGACATGGAAACAAATAAAATTTACAAAATATGAAGGTGCCTTGAAAGATTTATTTGAGCAGGCCTTCAGTCTAGGGTGATAACGGTCCTCAGTTGTTCCTATCTTTATTTGTTTTGCTGTTTTGTTTTTTTTCTCTTTGCTTAGCTGGGCTTGATACTACTGATTTTGTTCAGGTATCAGCACATGTATATACACCTATACTTCTATATTTACAGTGTATTTTGCCTTGACCTTGAAACTTTCAAAAATATTTTATGTTTGGAATGCACATCTATCTCCTAAATGGAATGTATAGGGGTAGATTTTATTTTATTGGTTTACGCTTATAATCACGTGCAAATTGTTCAGTGTATTGATGCTTGCTTCAGTTTTGTACTGAAATGTGTTGCCTGAAAACATGTTTTAAATTTATGTACTGTATTTTGAGATGCTCCTATTTGTGCTATATACAAATACAATTGATTGATTTAATTGACTGATAAATCATAATACATGACCTTGCAAAAAAGCACAGTTTAGGTAACTGATAACATTATAGCATTCACCTAGAAACATAGAAACATTAGAAATCTGACAGCAGAAAAGGACCACAAAGGCCAATCAAGTCTGCCCCTTTCCCACCCAAGTTAGCAAATCCCCACCCTAGCTTATCCCCCTTGCCCCTTCTCTCCCACCCTCATGGGTTTCATACTCTTTTCGTGCCTCTGGGAACTGCTGTTTCCATTTCTTACTTATACCCATGTGTTTGTCCCAAGCCCTCTTGAACTCTCCTACTGTTTTCACCTCCATCACCCACTCCAGCAGTCTATTCCATGGGCCTACTACCCTTTCAGTAAAGTAGTTTCCCCTCTTATTACCCCTGAATTTCCCACCCTCCAGCTTTAAGCTGTGCCCCCTAGTCTTCAGACTCTCCTTCCTCTTGAAGATGCTCCCTTCCTTCACCATGCTTATTCCCTTTAGGTATTTAAAAGTTTCTATCATATCTCCTCTCTCTCTCTCTGTCTCTCCTTGTCTCCAGGGGGTATACTGTAAGTCTAGCTCTTCCATCCTCTCCTCATATGTCTTCTGGTGCATACCATGCACCATTTTGGTTGCCCTTCTCTGGACCCTCTCTACCCTTTCTATATCCCCTTTCTGATATGGTCTCCAGAACTGTACCCCGTGCTCAAGGTGCGGATGAACCATGGACCTGTATAGAGGCATTACCACTTCTCTTCTTCTGCTTGTAATCCCTCTCCCAATACAGGCCAGCATTCTGTTTGCTTTTTCTACTGCCTTATAGCATTGGTTTGCTTGCTTTAGGTTGTCTGAAATTATAACCCCCAGATTTCTGTCCTGCTCTATTTCAATACCACCTCCCCTCCCAGTGTATATCTGGTCTCCAGGTTCTTATGTCCAATATGCATTATTCTGCATTTTTTTTTGCATTAAAACTCAGTTGCCACCTTTTCGACCACCCCTCAAGCTTTCTCAGATCCTCCCTCATATTCTCTACACCCCCCGTGTGTCAACCCTATTGCAGATTTTTGCATGTTCCACAAATAGGCACACCTTCCCCTTCAGTCCCTCCCCAATATCCCCTATATAAATGTTAAAAAGTATTGGACCCAGTACTAACCCCTGAGGTACCAGACGCATCACCTGTTTCTCACTGGAATGCACCCCATTCACTACCACCTTTTGGCTTCTGCCCCCAGCCAATATTCTACCCAATTTGTTATTTTTTTCCCTACTCCCAGGCTTCCCAATTTGCTCATTAGTCTCCTGTGAGGGACGGTGTCAAAGGCCTTGCTGAAATCCAAATAGGCCACATCCACCTCCCCTCCCCGATCACCCACCCTTGTTACCCAATCAAAAAATGTGATCAGGTTCGTCTGGCATGACCTTCCTCTCATGAACTTGTGTTGCCTGCCATCCTGAAGACGCCTATCTTACAGATATTTAACTATCCTTTCTTTCAGGAGAACCTCCATGATCTTACCTACCACTGAGATGAGACTGACTGGATGGTAGTTACCTGGCTGCTCCCTGCCACCACTCTTGTGCAAAGGTACCACATCTGCCTTCTTCCAGTCTACTGGAACTTTCACTGTATCCAAAGATATATTGAACAGCCTTGTTAGTGGTGCAATTAATTCCTCCTTAAGCTCTCTGAGCACCCTGGGATGCAGGGCATTCAGACCCATTGCTTTATCCACCCTTATTTTACCTTGTTCCTCCAAAATCCTACTCTCCTTGAATGGACCAGTGTCCACTCACTTGATCTCCATACCCCCTCCCCTATAGCTCTGGTCCCTTCCCCTCCTTTTCTATTGTGAAAACTGAGCAAAAATATCCATTTAGCAAGTTAGCTTTTTCCAAGTCTTTCTCCTTCGTAGCTCCCCCTCCCCCTTCAGTCTCGTTTTTTGTTTTTTTTTCACCAGGAGAGACACACTAAGCTGAAAGCTTGTTTCTAGGTGCGACCTGGGAGCACATGAAAGTTAAGCGATTTGCTCAGGGTCACACTGTATGCAAGTGGGGGCTGTGGGATTCAAACCCAGGTCTCCAGGTTTGTAGCTCAGAGCCTTTAAACCACTGCACTATACTGCTTCCCTCATTACACCCTACTTATTCTTTCTTCTCTCGCTGATATATTTTGTCCCCCCTGCTGGCCCCCCTTGCATTCCTGTCCTCTGTTTCTGCCTTTCTGATTTCCTGTCCTGCCTCCCTTAGCTTTTCCCTGTATAACTCTGTGTCCTATCTTCCTTGTGTCCTTTTATATGCCTTGAAAGACCTCTTTTTTCCCCTATTATTCTTGACACTTCTGTCAAGAACCAAAGCACCCTCCTTCCCCTTCTGCCCTTGCTTACCTTTCTAATAGTTTGGTCCATGGCTTTCAAAATTGCACCCTTTATTGCTCCCCTCAGTTCCTCTACATCTCCCAGCATTTCCTTGCCTTCCATTTCACTCCTGAAAATCTCCCGCACTCTGTTAAAATCCACCTGCTGGAAGTCTAGTACCCTAGTGGCAGTTCTCCTTTCTTCCCTCCCCATCCTAAGTCTAAATCTTATTACTCTGTGGTCACTCGCCCTCAGATTTTCCCCCACTTGGACCTCTTCTATACTGTCCCCATTGGACAATATTAAGTTCAGAGTAGCCCCCCACAGTAGGCTCCCTGACTAGTTGCTGTAGGAGGGCTTCTTGTAGGGATTCCAATATCTCCCTACTTTTTGTCGATGCAGCAGATGAGATACCCCAGTTCACATCGGGGAGATTAAAGTCCCCTACCAGAAAAAGTTCCCCCTTGCTGGCCATCCTGTGCACCTTCTGCACTAACTCCCTGTCCGTCTTCTCCCCTTGATTTGGCGGTCTGTAGACAACTCCCATTTGCACTACCTCCACAGTCCTCCTGACCAACGTGACCCAGAGGACCTCCGCCAATCCCTGAGTTTCCTGCCCTGCTGTCACCCTTATCCCCTCCTTTACATAGAGTACCACTCCCTCTCTTTTTTCCCCATCCTGTCCCTTCTAAAGAGGCTGTACCCTCAGATGACCACTTCCCAGTCATGATTTTCTGTCCACCATATCTCCATTATGGCAAACAGGTCCAGACCCTCTTCCACCATCAAGGCCTCCAATTTCCCCATTTTATTCCCCATACTCCTGGCAATTGCTACCAATCCCTTCCACCAATGTCCCTCATTCTGTCTTTTTTCTTCCTATCCCCGTCCCCTCCTGCAGGGAAGTGTTAACTAGGCAAGTTCCTCCCTGGGCTACCACCTTCCATAGACTCACACTCCCCCCTACTCAGTTTAAATCTTTCTTCAGGACAGCATCTGTATAACCTTGTAAATTTGTCCTCAGCACCTGAGCTCCCTCCTCATTTCACATGCAGCCTGTCCCTCATATATAGATCTTCCCTTTCCCAAGTGTCTCCCCGTTCTCCTAAGCAGGTGAATCCCTAGTTGTGTTTATTTTTGTCATTCCTTCCACAGTGTCCCCTGATGATGCCTGTTAAGGCAATACAAAAGGTGTGTTTTACTGCATGTCCTACAGGCATTTTCTTAAAATGATTGCCATTCAGCCTCAGTGTGTCTGCTGTTTTTTGTTTTTTGAGTGTTTATTTCTGTGATGCTTTCCACAGTGCTGTGCTTTCTAACCACTAGATGGAACTAGGGAACTTCATTTATTTGTTATGGTGATCTTTCAAACTGCATTCCTTGTTCATCTGGTATCTATTAAAATTTGAAACATTTTCCTGAAAAGTACTTTCCTTAGCTTTTTTAAAGACTGTATGAATTACTGACTTTAAAGTCCACTTGTAACTTAAGGAAGCAGGGTTACTATTTCTTGAGAACCAATGTTAGCTGCCCTCTCTCAGACATTTCCAAACCAGATGAAGTGGTGCACAGCTGCCAGTGGACTTGGGGAAGTACCACCTTGAAGTAGGCACCATATGTGCTGTGAGGAAATCGACTGAGAAAGCAGCAGGTTACAGAGCGATAAACAAGGCCGGAAGCAGAAGGTTATTTTCTTTGGAAAAAAAAAGCAGTTTTATAACAGCAAAAAAAAAGTTAACATTGGTGAGAGGATCATTCATGTAAAAATGTTCTGTGTCTAAAATCTTTGATAGCAAAAGAAGTAAGGTAAAGATTTTTGCACTACTGCTTTAAAAGATGTTAACTTTCAATTTTCCTGGCTACCTGGTTTAGTTGTTTGTTAGTGGCAATGGCAACACACTTTGATGTAGGAATGCAGGGCTTGTGCTACAGTTCCATTTTTTCAGGCCTGGGTTAGAGGAATCTTTGGAGCACTGAGGAAGAAGTGCTCTCAGATCCTGGGGAGGGGCGGGGGGATATAGCCATCATGCAGCAAGAGTGACACTTCTGCTTAGCTAGGGGGGATAATGAACATTGCGGGTAACCACAGGACATCCTACCTGTAGCTCCAATCACAGAAAGGTGGGAGTAGGTACAAAAACTGGGAAAAATGCCCATCGGCATTACAGAAAAAACTCTCCATTCACCCACCTACCCCTTACTCATCAGAAAAGCCTAACCATGATCTCCAGGGCCCCTGCCTACACACTGACTGTTGAAAGGAGGTGGCCATGGATAAGAAAATGTGACGGTGAGGTTATAGAGTCTCAGGAGATGGTATCAGAAAGGTTGTCAGAAGCCTGGAGCTAGTGTCAGGGTGAGAGGATGTTAAATGAAGATCAAAGTAGGCAGCTGTTAGGTGATGAGAAAGTGTCAAAATTTTTTAATATAGTGCATTTAATTAATGAAGGGGTGTTTAAACTTAACATGTTGTTGTATAGTTGTTGTTTTCTGTAGTTGCCCTTTTACTCTATCAGGTCCATCTCATACCAATGATACAGTTTTAATCATTAGATTCTAATTATGTCTAGTCACAGTATTTTATGAAACTTTATTTGTTTTTAAAGGAAATGAGATACTGCCTAAACTTATACAGTATACTATAGTGGAACAATCCATTTTGTATTGCACCAAAGGGTGTATTTTTTGCCTTGTTGTTAAGCAGGAGAAGATCTGTGTTGTGAGTAGAATGGTATTATAAAACTGAAGAGTGACCAAACTTCTGGGGGTCTGTTACATAGAAAACATGGCTCATGCACCTGCCCTCCCTGCCATTGCGTGAAGAAGATGTGTGCAGAGAAGTGGGGTTGAGTTTTTGATTAAAAAACAAGTAAAATGTCTGACAGACTGTAACTGTTTCATCATTATGGGAAGGCGCTTTGGGGGGTGGCTGGTTACCTCTCAGTGTTCACACTCCCCATCGTAAGTCCCCCCCCATGTCACATTGTGCTGTTTGTTGGACGGTGGTATGATTACCCTCCATACAGTCAATATCATGCCAAAGATGTGATGGTATCCCAAAGTAACCCAGCTCCATCCGGTTCATAACATGGCTGATAGCAACCCAGGATAGCAACCCACTCCTAGCCTCAGAGGGTGAGAATTCAAGGAACAGACAGCCCTGACAGAAATAAAACTCTGTGCTAAATTCTAAATTCAGCATTTGGTTACAAATATAGAGTTTGGGTTAAGAACTTTTGATCATGGCACCTGATCCCTCCAACCTCTGTAACCATTTGTGAATTACAATGGGAGTTACTTGGACTTATTTTGACAGAGTTATATTGGTTTTAGTGGGCTAAGCACTACCATGCTCCACACTCTGCAGTTTCCACACCACATAGCGCTGGTAATAAAAAATAATTTAAAATACATTTCAGAAAATCAAAGTGGAGGCACAACAAACAAACCAGGGAGACCTTGTCTTTCCAAACTATCTTAACTCCGCTACTGCAAACAAATGACATATGAATAAAATACATTAACATGCATTTCTTTTAGAAATTGATCTTTTTTTTTTTTCCATAGTGCTTTGTTCCCATTGAGTCTGGTGTGTAGGTTTTCAGCCCAGTCCCTGTATCTCACATCTGGCGTCCACCTTCCCAGTCCTCTAGGCAATGTCCTCCATGGATTTCCTGCTGTGGCAGGGCTGGAGAAGGGTTATCTCTCCAAGGGAACACATCCAGAGTTGCCCAAGGACCATAAGGTGGCATGGGCCAAGAGGGAACAGGCAGGGCTTCATGTAGCTTGCCTATCTCTTTTCTGTTTTTCTTCCCTTTTTCTCTCACCACAGCAACATGAAGGCATGTGTTTGGAGACATGCATGCACCATGGAACCACTCTTCAAGTCACTCACACCTGCACTACCACTGGTTCTATGCATGGTGGCAGTCAGAGGTTGAAGGTACTCAGTCCTCTTCACCTTGGCCAACCTCCAGTGAGAGTCCGTTCCTGAACCTGAGTCACTGGCATGGTGGCAGGTGAGGCACAAGTGTCTCAGCCCCCTGTACCACCGAGTCAGCTAGGAACTGATATTTTTAATCTCTTTTTTTTATATTTTAGGAAATTTAGGGCTGGATTTTCAAACGATTTCATGCAGAGGTGATTCCTAATTTTGGGCTGCCCTGCATCAAAATAAGTGCGCCAAAATCTTTGATTGCTATCATCAAACATTTTCACACATTTGTGACAGCGCACTTGCTTTGCAGCAATAACATGATGCATGCATCATTTTATTTATGCATGCGTCATATTCTGAGTGTAAACTGTGGCAGCTGGGACACAAAGTTAGACCATCTTTTATGTGGTCTAACGTTTTGTTGCAAGTAGTGCAATTTTGCTCAAATCGTGCCACAAGCTAGTGTGCACACTGGTGGAACCTTTGAAAATCCAGCCCTTAGTCTTCTATCTCAACAAATTATGCTAATCTGCTTATGTTTTTCCAATGAGTCCTAGCTGAACATAAATGAAAAGGACCATACATTGCTGCTTTTTGTAGATCTCTTGAATTGTGTCTAAGTTGCTTGATATATGGCACTGAAAGAGTGTTGCACTAAGTTGCAGGAAATAACTGCTACTTTGAGTCTATGTGGCATTTAAGTCCAGTTTTTGGAAAACACCTTGCTCCCTGTGCCTGGCCCTACACCATGCTGAAATGGGTTGCTCCTCTTGCATGAACAATGAGTTGCTTGCACTGGGTGAAAAGGGGGCATGCCCAGAAGCACCCTGCTTGCACCAGCCATGTTCATCATGGGACTATAAAATGACACGAGCCTGCAGGGCAGCCTCTGTATGTACAGCAGACATTTACAAAATCCTACAAACCACCAGGGAAAGGTGGAATAATTGGGAAGCCAGGGAATTAACCTGAATTCACTGGTACATTGAGTGATTTATGTACGAATGCTTAGGCAACATACCAGAAATGATAGGTAGGATGCTTGGAATGATTGGTTAGGATGTTAGGTACTGATTACATTTGTACTAGAGTAGTTTTAGGGTTTGAATACAGTCAGTCTATGTAGACAGGTTTCTGGCTGGCACCTGAAAATAAGTCTTGGCTCAGCATGTTTCTTCCGGTGACCAGTTTTCAGAGATATAAATAAGTGTAGGTTTGGCCATTCACTGTCTTTGTCAAGGCTACAGAGATTACCACCCTTATGAAGTACTGTGGAGGTACAAGAACTCTCTTGAGGTGGGTTCCACCCCTAGAGTTATATCCAAACTATCTTTGAAAATTTAAAATTTAAGTTTCATTTACTGTTGTTTATATGGATTTTATTATTTAATATACAGCGCTTTGATCAATATGGAATTGCGCTTATAAATAAAGTTTGATATGATATGATATATGATATGATAGAGTGGGCTGCAGGGACAGGTTGTCCTTAGACCAAAGTTTCCTCAGGGATAAAGCCAAAGAGTTCTTTAAGGAAAGAGATGAGCCACCAAAGAAGGAGGAGAGGAAGGAAGGAAGGAGCAACAAAAATGAGTCTGTTGGAAATTTGGGCATGCTCAGCTTACATACTGCTCTATGGGGGGCATGGCATACATCGCATGCAGCCCCAACAAACCACTGGCAAAGTCCTAATATTCATTGTTACATTGGGTGACTTGTATAGGAAGGCTTAGGCAAAATTGTAGGAATGATAGGTAGGATGCCTGGAACGATTGGCAGGATGTTAGGTACAGAGTACATTTGTACTGCAGTAGATTAGGATGTGACTACAGTCAGTGAACATGGATACTTTGAATGCTTTTGCAACATAGATTTTGTTATTAACTCTCTCTGTCCTTGCTACAAGGTCACCATCATTTTGCAGTACCCCGAAGGAACAGGAACTCTTTTGAAGAGGGGTCTGACCCTAGAGGTGCTGCAGCAAAGAGGTCCCCCAGACCAAAGGTACCTTATGGTACAAGTCCCCAAAACACAGAGCTGAAGATGTTGAACAGAGCATTCAAAAACACTTACAATGCTTCCCATAAGGTGAGAGGGAACAAGCCAGTAATTAAGAAGATACCAACAGAAAAGCCCTGACCGTTGAATGAACTGACCACCATCTGGGACCAACTCACAGTGAAATTACATTAATACATACAGCATACATTATGACCTTTGTCATGGAAAAGAGGAAAAACCCTCTGTGACAGAAACCGCAAGGGATTCAGGGATTCTGACCCACATCCCTTAAGATGTATTACTTTATTTAGTAAGTAATAACTTTACAGAAGGATGTAAAGAAATGACAGCTAAGAAGCCCAGAGGGATCATAAACCCCTGACATGCTACTTCACTTAAAAGGATGGACTGGTCATTGCAATCTGTCTTGAATGAGACTTCCACTCATGAGAGTGTTACAAGACCTGGCCCTGCAACAAAAGGAGCCATGTATGTGAAGTCTCCACCACTGGAGGTGCTTGGAGGGCTAGTCCAATACCAAAGGAATGAAAAGGCTGTAGAATGGACCCCAAGGAGAAGAAGAATATTTTTGTTACAGATGCTTCAGGGTTGGCTGTCCAGTTTCTCTCATGTAGAAATGTTAGAGTCAAGCCCTTGAAGGCTAAAGCTCATGATACTAAGGAGCCCTTGAAGGGCAGGACAGAGCTCTCTCTTAAGAGGCAGATAAATGTTGGGGTGTGAGTCCAACAGTAGTTGGGGCACATGCCTAATAGTTGTTGGGGCATATACCTGGTAATCATTAGAGCGAGTGCCTGATAGATGGGGTGAGTGCCTGAAAGTATGGAAGCATGAACTAGAGGGCAAAACCTGGGTTTGGTAGTATGAAAGTTGCCTTGGTAGCTGTAGAATTATATAAGTGTTGAGCCCCCAAGGAAAGGACCTGGATAACCACCTGGGCATGCTAGGAGGCAGTACTACAATGGGAGAAGCATAGGTTCCATGGTTCAAAAATCCAGGAGGATGAAGCATGGTCAAGACAGCCAATGGCTGAGGTGGTCAGGACATCTGAGGTGGGATGGACATCAGAGGCAATGCAGAGGTACACCAGGTTGATAAACTGAGCTAGCACAACAAAAGTAGAGGGAGTATGCTGCAAAGAAGCCATGCAGACTGCTGCCATCCTCACATACATTTGAGTACTGCTGCAGGAGTCTGGGGCTGCTACCATCACTATTTTTCATGCCATGCTTAAATTTTAATCAAGTGCTGAAACTTATGGTTGAACATGGAAGTGCAAGCGGGTCCGGATTGAGCGGGCACAAGTGCTCATGAGTATTACACCCATTCAGTGACGTGTCAAACACCACTGCTCTTATTGTAGCAGTGGTGCCGGTATTTTATTATATTTATTTTATTGCTTCCATGGGGGTCTTGATACCCGAAATATTACTTACAGCAACAGCCTGTCCTGGTGTTGCTGTAGTAATATTTCGAATATCAAACGAAAGCAAAAATAATATAACAAACTACCAACACCCACAATAAGGCAACAGTAATCAGTGTATCACTAAATAATCTAATACCCCATGTTTGCCGCTGCGCAGTCTGGACCTGCTACGCTCCGCGTCGACTGTAAGTTTCGGCGCGAATGAAACTGGCGTAATAATGTGATGCAACCTGGACTACGCCAGCAGTGATGTAAAAGGTATGTGGGGACGGGAGCGGGCTGCACGGCTTCTTTGCAGGTCGCCTTTAAGTAGTAGCTGTGGCCACAGCATACAGGAAAGCAGATGAGTGACAGACAAAGCAAGGATGTACAGGACAGGTGGGCGTAGATGGCAAGTAGCTAACAGAGCAGGGGGAGGATGAGCCTCACTGGAGGAACAAGGCAGCATAGAACAAAACCACAGCATTGGAGGAGCAGAAGGGAGCCTATGACAGGGAATCTGCAATGTGGACAGCAGAGGGGAAGGAAAGGCAAGTGATAGGATGAACTGGGAAGTGGAGTCTCCAACAGCAAAAGTGAAGAGTAGTAGGAAACAGCAAGCTGAGTGGCCAGAACAGCAAAGAGGGCAGACAACAAAACCAAGCAGGCACTGCAGGAACTGTGTCACAATCCAGGAAGCAGACATAAGAGATCAGCAAGAGAAAGGCAGCACAGAGACTGTGGATGGAGTGTAGAAGCTGCAGAGTGCTTCCAGGAGCATTGGGTGACAATACAGATTAGCACCAAGAGGAGGAGGGCAGGCAGCAGCAGAACCAGTAGCCACATTGTGGGGCAGTAGAGCACAGCTCAGCAGCAACAAGGAGAGCTGCCAATGAGGAGACAAGGTGGGGAGACAACAAGTGAGGAGGTGAATCTCACTGTTGGGCCTGGCCTCAGTCAGCAGTGCTTGTTAGTCTTTGAAGCTCTGAATCAGCTGTGAAATCAGAGACAGTTTCAGTGAGTTGTGGGAAAGAGAGAGAAAGGAAGATGGTTGGTACTTGTTCAGCATGCAGTCAGTAGTGCTGAAAAGGATAAAAAAACAAAACCCAAAACAAGAACTTAAATCTCTCTTTTGTGCTGCCCAGATCCTCCAATTGGAGGAAAGACTCATTGGTGGGCATGGACTCACTGAATTGCATTGTGTGATACTAATCACAAATTCAGCAATTCTGCAAGAAGCCTTCTGCCTAGTGGACTACAGCACAAGTGCTGGAACATAAAGGTGTTACACTTTGGGGCAGCAGCATGGGATGGCAATTGGCAAAAAAAGTGCTGCATCCCAGGTGTGACACACCTTAATGTGCTTATATTGTAAATGTTAATATGTAAAGGTTAATGATTTATGTTGTAAAGTCAAAGTATTTAAGTTGTAATGCTGAACGTGTAATAGCATTATGCACATAAGGCATTGGTTAAAATCTCATCTAATGTTTTGTTGGTTTAAGGAAGATCACTCTATGCAATCTGTGGAAGGTACTAGGAAGAGCCATTAAGCTGCGATCAGTTTGGCAGACCTGATTATCATTAAGATATTCGCTGCATCTAGCAGATTTCAGGTCCCCTAGGAAAACCCTAACTGTGACACCCTAGTGAAAGTGTTCCAATAAGGGGGTGCTAAAGTAAGAATAACTAATGTGAGTGGTTTGGGAAACTATTCCAGGGGGAAAAGTGGGAGTAGGGTAAAGCAGTCATTTTTCTAAGAGTAGCCAAATCCCTTTTCTAGGGTGATGTGTCATGCTATCTGCATAGGGTATTTGTAAGCAAGCTGCTTTTATTGCAGATACATAAATCCATATCAGTGGAAGTTTATATGTGATGTCTGTTAGAACATGGTAAATACAGTGTTTTTTTTTTTTTACAGACTGCGGTTAAATCCATATCTGGGGAATGGGTGAGTAGCAGGGCATAAACAGGGACTAACAGTAGTAAGACACTCAGTCACATCACACATGGACATGCAGGTGGGACATTGCTAGGGGAATGTATGGGCTGTGGGGCAGTTATGACTTAGAGAATGCTTTGGGTACCCGGCCAGTGCCCCATTTGTAGGAGGATTCAAGTGTTGGGAGCTAAGCTTGAGGCTGCAAGGGTGAAAATCCTCTTTTTTGGAGCCAGGGTAAGTAAACAACTAGGGAGACTACTGTACATGCTCCATTGCCGCAGAGGACCCAGCTACCGAATAGGGGCAAATGTACTGTAGCTGGGAAAGAAGGAAAGGCAAGGGGGGAGGGAAACCAATAATGTAAGGTGCGTCCACCTCTATCAAGCACTTACCCTTATTGGAGGAGTCCCCCTGGAATCCAGCCAGGATGGGGGGATGAGCTAGTGCACCAGAGAGTGGGGCTCCATCTGTTAGGGACAAGCCAGAGAAGGGTGGGATCCCAAAGGGGGAAGGAGAAGGACCATGGTACTAGGAGACTTCATTGTTAGGGTTACAGGTAGGATAGTGAGTTCCACGCCAGAAGTTGAGTGTGAGGTCCACTGTTTCCCTGGAGCAACAGCAGATCTCCTCAGAAAGAAAGTGTTAGAACTCATAGGGGAGGAAATGGGTAGGCCAGATCTAATAGTGCACATAGTCACAAACAGTCTGGCCAAGAGAGGTGACAAGGCAGTAAAGAAGAGCTTATGCACCCATGGTGGGATTTTAAGGGACAGAATTGGGTGGTGACCTTGTCTGAGCCCTACTGCAGCCATGCTACAATTGCAGGGAGCAGTGCAAAATAGACCATTTCAATGTGTGGCTCAAGGCATTGTGTAGGCAGAGGGTTTTCAGTTCTTAGGATATTAGGGACACATTTGGTGGAGCTGGAGGCTGTTCAAAAGGTATGATCTGTACCCTAATGAAGAGGGCACCAAGGTGTTGGGACATAAGTTCAGGACAGTGTGGGAACCACTGGGACCAAGTGAGCACAAGTCCATGTTGTTTGAATTAAAGCTGCAGCCTAATAGAGTGCACTCCAAGACTAAAGTATATGACTTCAGGAGTGAGGATTTTGGGAGAATGAGGCAAGAGTTAGGGGAAAGATTGCAGGGTGTGAAAGCAGTGGTAGGAGCCGGCAGCAAATGGGACTTGACAAAGGAGGGAGCGTTAGAGGTGCCAGGTCTCAGCACAAAGAGGGCAGCGAAGGGCAAGAGGGGGAAGAGTAAAACACTGTAGTTTCCCAAGGGTGTGGTAGAGAGAGTGAGGGGAAAACAGAAGGGCTTTCATCAGGTACAAAACAAGTCAGACAAAAGGGATTATCAAGTAAAGCTGAGGGTAGCCAATAGAACAATGAGACAAGTAAAAACAGATGTGGAGCTGAGGTTAATGGAGGTGATTAAACAGGGTTAAAAAGTATTCTTTTAATACATACATAAGCAGCACAAATCAGGGAATAGGTATTCAGGCTCAGGAAGTGGGAGGAGGATGAGAAAGTGGATTTATTAAATTAATATTTCCATTCAGTGTTCATGGTGGAAGACAAAGGCCCACTGCTGGAATGCAGAATTAAAGCAAGTAGGGGGTCGCTGGTGAGTGCCAATGTGGAGCCCATCATGGAGAATAGGGTGTTTAAAGGGCTTAAAGGCACTGAAAGTGGATGTCAGTGGGCCCAGGTGGTAGACATCTGAGGGTGTTGAGGGAGATGGGGACCACTGGGATATCTCTTCAACTGTTCGTTATGAAATGGAGGAGGTGCTGGGGATTGGAGGACTGTGGATCTGGTCCCTCTACACTAAAGTGGAAGGAGACATGAACTTGATGATTAAGTGCTGGTTAGTCTAATATCTATAGCTGGGAAAGTATTGGACTCATTAACAAAGGAGATGCTGGTAGGGTTCCTGTAAATAGATGGTCTGCAGGACACTAGGCAGCGTGGGTTTACTAGTTGGGTCTTGCCAATTGAACCTGTCTGAGTTCTTCAATTGGTTGACAAAGGTCATGGATTTGGGTCCAGCAGCTGATGCTCTGCATTTAGACTTTAGTAAGGCTTTTGACTCCTTTGCACGTGAACAACCAGTTAAGAAACAGGGCAACGTAGCGTGGGAGATAAAATAATTGGATGGTTCAGATACTGGCTAAGTGGAAGGACTCAGAGAGTAGTCTTAAATGGGGAGCATTCAGAGGTAAGAGAGGTCACAAGCAGAATACCCAAAGGATTGGATTTTGGGACCAGTCCTTGACATCGGGGAAAGATATGCCTCTTTGCAGATGATACTAAGATCTGTGGAAAGGTAGACAGTAAAGATAAGGTAAGAGACATGAGGGAGTATATGGAAATATTTAAGAGTTGTTCAAGGGAAAGGCAACTGAAATTCAATGCTAAAAAGGGCAAAATAATAACATAAGGGGCAAAAACCCGAGAGCAGAATACAAGATGGGTGGGGTGGTGGTGGAGAGAGCAATGGAAGAAAGGGACCTGGGGTTGTTAATAATGGAGCAATTAAAAGCATTGGCACAGTGTACGAGGGCTGTTGGCAATGCAACTAGGATGCTGGGATACATGGGAAGGGAATCAGTAGCAGGAAAAAAAGAGGTGATACTGCCCTTGTACAGATTTCTGGTTGAACTGCTCTTGGAGTACTGTGTGTAGTTTTGGAGACCACATTTGCAGGACAGAGACAAGCTGGAGCTGGTGCAGAAGGCAAACAAAAAGATCGAGGGATAGCTGGGGAAGCCATGCAGGCTGTATGTGGAGGACCACAATGTCTATAAGTTGGAAGATAGGAGAGAGAAAGGACACATGATAGAAACATTCAAGTTTCTGTCTAGGATAAACAGCAACGAGAGAGAGGAGTTGTTGACAATGAGTGGGAACATTGTCATTGATGGAAACTCCTTGAAGCTGGGGGTGGTGGTGATCAAAGATGATGTCAAGAAGTATTTCTTTACAGAAAGGCTGGTGGAAAATGGAACAGGCTTCCAGATGAGGTTGGATGTGTTGAAACAGTAGCAGATTCAAAAGGGTGTAGGACAGGCACATGGATAGGTTATGGGTGGGCAGCAGGGGAGAAGGAGGGACGAAAGGAAATAACTACTAGGGTAATTTCTCACTACTTGTTGTATTTTATTTGAAAACTGGTAACTGGGAGAGGTATGCTGAGCCAAAGTTTGTTTCCAGGTGTGCTCTGGGGGAGATGAACACTGGAAGAACAGCAGCACAATACATAGTAGCATGACATCTGACCAACACACGGTAAAAACTGGTCACAAAATTAGAATAAATACTAAACAACTGTATGTGCAGAGAATAAAGTGTGGTACTGCTTCAATGAGAATGCCTAGCAAGTGCATATAGAAACATAGAAGTTGACGGCAGATAAGGACTGCTAGGCCCACCTAGTCTGCCCATTTTAAAACCACAGTGCCTACTTGATCTTCGGCTTTGTTCTCTTTCCTATTATTAGGGTTCCCTTATGCCTATCCCATGCATTTTTGAATTCCCCTACTGAATTTACCCCCACCACTTTCACTGGTAGTCTGTTCCATGCATTCACCACCCTTTCTGTAAAGAAATACTTCCTCACATTCCCCCTTAGTCTACCCCCTTCCAGCCTCATGTCATGACCCCTTGTTCTAGAACATCTCTTTTTCTGAAAGATGCTACCCTCCTGCACCTTATTTATGCCTATGAGATGTTTGACAGTCTCTGTTATATCCGCCCTGTCTCTCCACTCCTTCACGGTATACATATTGAGGCCCTCCAGTCTCTCCTCATGTGTCTTTTGGTGCGGGCCCTGCACCATTTTTGTTGCCCTTCTCTGAACTGCCTGTACCCTGTCTATGTCCTTATGGAGATGTGGCCTCCAAAACTGGACACAGTACTCCAGATGAGGTCTCACTAATGATTTGTACAGAGGCATCACCACTTCCTTTCTTCTGCTGGTGATACCTCTCCCTATGCACCCCAGTACCCCAGTACCCCACTGACTCTCCCCACAGCCTTGGTACATTGTTTGGCCACCTTTAGGTCATCTGATATGATTACCCTTAGATCCCTCTCCTGTTTGGTGGCCGTTTGTATCCCCCCCTAGCATGTAAGCCTCCCCTGGGTTCTTGTGCCCCAAATGCATGATTTTCACTTCTTTGTATTGAATCATAGCTGCCACACTCTTGACCATTCCTCTAATCAGAAGTAGCAGCAATACTTAGTGAACAAGAACAGTACTAACAACAGGAAATTGACCAGAGGGGTGAATTACTGCCTGATGTCATAATGGAGGGAGAAAACTGTTGTGGTGTGCAAGTTAAACCAAGGCAGGTGCAGGAACTCAGTTGGCTGCTTACCAGGATGGGTAAGGCTTGGCCATGTTGGTATCAGGAGGAAGGGTAACAGGAACAGGTGGGGAGGGGTTGAAGTTTCAACTGGTGCCTAAGGGAGCCATGGGAGGAGGAGCAGTAGAGGGGGGAAGGGAGTTGATTCCAGAGTGAGAGACATCACTTGGAGAAGGCAGATTGCACAGCAGAGGAGCAGGGGTGAGGAGTGGAAAAGTGTGATGGTCCCTGGAATGGAGGGAACAGGAAGCAGGGGGGAGCTGGGGGAGGAGAGGTAAGAGGGATGGGAACCAAACCAGTATTTGGATATGAAGGAGCTACAGTGAGCCTGGTGATGAGAGGGCAGAGGGAGAATGGATAGGGATGAGTACAGTGAAGGAAGGGGTGGTGCCATAGACCACATTTGCATAGTAGAAGACAGGGAACATCATTTTGGTAATAAACTCCCTGTGGACATGTGGAGACAAGCAGTCTTTGTTGCAGTACAGGGCACAGAGCTTGGGATGGAGTTTAGCATGGATGGCATTGACGTGGGCTGAGAAGACAAGCTTACTGTCCAGCCACACTCCAAGGTACTTGAAGGATTGAAATGCTTCAAGAGGAATGCCATCCAGAGTGGTGAAGACGGGGGGTGGGGGGGGGCAGTGAGTTTGACTAGTTTCTGACTGGTACCAAATGTTATGGGCATCATTTTTTTAGTGTTGACTTTAAGTTGGTCAGATTGGAACCAGTGCAGAACGTTGTTGAAGTCCTGCTGGATCAGGTGTAGTGGAGGTACCAGAGGTGAAGATGACTGTGTCATCTGCATACACATGTGAATATCTGAGTTGGCACAGGCAGGGGGGAGCTAATTTCGGAAGATGGAGGAGAGTATGGGACCCAGAATGGAGCCCTGTGGAAGCTTGACCTGGATAGGAAGGTAAGGTAACAGGATGCCTCCGGCCTGTACCAATTGTTGTTAGCATGTTAGGTAGGAATGGAAACAGGCAACAACGGGAGCTGAGAGGCCAGCAGAACTCTGCTTATCCAGAAGGAGTGGATGGGACATTGAGTCAAAGGTGTTGGTCAGATCGATGACTATAGCGGCGGTAATATGTCCCTGAGCAATCCCGGAGAAGATAGAATCAGTGACATGCTGCAGGGAAAACACAATGAAATGGCGCTTGCAGAAACCATATTGGAAGGGTGAGAGGAAGTTGGAGGATGAAAGGAAGTTGAGGAGTCTAGAGTGGACCAGTTTTTCTTGCAGCTTAGAGAGGTAAGGGAGATGGGATGGAATTTGCTGGGGGACAAGGAAGGAAAAGTTGAGCAGGTGAGTAAGGGGGGGGGGGCTGCACTGGAAGGAGCTGAGAGGTGGAGGAGCCTGGGGTCCTGATCATCAGACCTGAACTTTGACGTGTTGAGTGAGGAAAGTGCAGGCAGGGTTTCCTGGATGGTGGCAGGGAGGAAGTGAAAACCTGGTGAGGGGCGGGAGAGGGGAGCAGAAGGGGACAGAGAGAGAGCCAGGAGGGGTAGAAGAAGAGAGGGCACAGTTTATGAAGAACTTGTTGAAGCGAGCAGCAACAGAAATAGGGTCAGACACAGGTGACCAATTTACCATGAAGACTGGGGAAGTGCACTGGGCAGGGGGGTCAAAAATGGAGTGGATAAGCTTTCAGAATTTAGCTGGGGAGTTACGGTTATTCTGGAGGTTGGCCTTGAAATAATGTGATTTTGCAGCCCCGACAGCCTTCGTATAGTATTAGGCCATTGTTTGGGCAAACAGGATGGGCCATTAGGCCATAATCTGCCAACAGTATACTGTACAATTTCTATGAACCTGCACAGAAGAAATGGACTGGTGGCCAGTAAGAAAATGAACATCTTAAGGATGCTTGGGCAAACATAATTTAAGTACCACTCAACAGGGGGCATGGTGTGTGTCGTCCACTGCACCACCAAACCACAAGCAAACCCCTAATAATATAGAACACCTGGATTACGTTTGATACAAAGGAGTGTGGGTTGAGGTACTTCATACAAAAGAACAGCACATTTAGACAAACATTAAATACATTCGTTCATTCAAACAGTACAGTTCCAAAGTATATGTTTAAGGAAGTTCTAGTCTACACTGGGTTTGTAATGCCGTGATGTATAGCCAGATATAGACTGAGGATACAAACATAAGAACATAAGAAAGGCTTCAGGCAAATGGAGACATGACTCCATTTCGATTGCCTGTTAGTTCACACTAATAGGATACGTTTGTATTTTTTCCCATATGTTGGTCAACCTTCAATATAAAAGGTTTCCAAGTCTTTACTATAAACCACTTCCTCTGGTAGGTCATACCACATTCGCACCACCAGTTGTGTGAACCACCCACCTATTTTGCTAGTCCTGTAGTTTTCTCCGGCTAGTTTCAACACATGCCCTCTCATGCCCTCCCTAGCATAACTCTCCTTTAATTTCAGTGTATCCAGTAATATTGGATTCCATGGAGCCCTATAAATTCAAATCATATCCCCTCTCTGTCTTTTCATCTCCAATGTGAACAAGTCCAGGTAATTTAATCTCTCCTCATACGCTTTTGTACCTATCCTTTAATTTTGTTTAATGTCTCTTCTCTGGACCCTATCCAGTCTATCAATGTTTTTCCTGGTATATGGATGCCAGAGCTCACTGCCATACTCCAAATGTGGCCTCACCAGCCACCTGAACAAAGGCATCAACACCCTCCTCCTTCTGCTCCCGATATTCCTGAAAATACTTCTTGTTACTTGTCTACATTTCTTAATAATAGCATCAAAATGTTTGTCCCAAGTGAATTTATCAGATATTATCTCAGGTCTTTCTCCTCTGTTGAATTCCTTACTGGTATGTTACCTATTGTATATATGGGCTTTTGGATTATTAATACCTAGGTGTATGATTACATGTTTTATATTAGATTTCTTGGTCCAAGATGCCAATGTATGGATCTATGATGCTGGTTAGACAGCATCACTGTTGCCTGATGTTACAGTGACAGATTTATGTTGACCGCAATTGCAGTCAGCATAAATCCGTCTGAAAACGCTTCTTTTTTTTGGGGGGGAGCTTTGACCCCCTAACCCCCCCCCATAATTAATATAATCAACTCTAAGCTAGAGTTGATTCTGGGAGGGGGTGCAAGACCCCAAGAAAGCAGTGCCAGGGTCTCACAGTGACATTACAGTGACCTGTTACTCCTGTTGCTGTAATGTCGTTCACGGTAGAAGTTTTGAACTGGCATTGGCATACGCCAGTTTATTTATGCCCTCTTGCAATTTTGCAATATTAGTGTCTGACTCAATAATATTACCTGACTTCACGTCAACTGCAAACTTAGTAGACCAACCCTTCAACTCCCCGCATAAGAATCCCATATGTAAAAATTGAATAGGAGTGGACACAGGACTGAGCACTGTGGCACCCTACTCATCACCAAGGCCCATTTTGACCACTATCCATTAACCGTAATGTGCTGCCTTCTCCCTGTTAACCAGTTTGTAATCCATGTATGGATATTCCCTGGAATGCCTATGTTGTGGAGTTGGTCTAATAGATCAGTGTGTGGTACAGTGTCAAAAGCTTTTGAAAAATCCAAGTAGACCACATCCACTGCCTTTCCACCATCAAGGGACTTACTTATTAGTTCATAAAAATTCAGTAAATTTGTCATCCACGCCCTCCTCCTCACAAACCTATCAAATAGCCAGTTTTCAAACTTTTCATTTACTATTTTTTCCATTTGTTTGCATAAAACTGATGTCAGATTTACTGGTCTGTAATTTTCCACATCTGAATTTGCCCCTTTCTTATGTATGGGTGCTACTATGGCATGCTTCCAGTCTACTGGTGTAATGCCAGAGTTCAGTGTATTATTAAACAACATGGTTATTGGATCACAAAGTTCCTTTTCAAGTTTTTTAATTATTCTGGGGTGAATAATATCTGGCACTGCTGATTTATTCTGATCTAGGCTCTTTAACAGTTGATAAACTTCTTCAGATTCCATTTGCAGATTTGAACCACCTGTCTGCATCAATTTTGGAGTACCATTACTAGTATAAGGAGGCAGTATAGCACAGTGGTCTAAGGCTCTAAGCTGCAAATTTGGTGACATCCAGCAGACCTGCCCTGGGTTTGAATCCCACAGCTTCCACTTGCATACTGTGTGACCCTGAGCAAGTCACTTAACCTCCTTGTGCTCCCAGGTCGCTCCTGTAAAAAAAAGCTTTCAGCTTAGTGTGCTATACCTGGTTAAACAACTAAAAAAATACAAAATAGTATTAAATATCTGTGAATGCATGGGACCTATTATCCATTTTTGTCTAAAAAAAACATTATGAGTGATAACAGATACTGTGAGTACTGTAAGATCTAGCAGAAGGGAGTAGTGGGTGCTCCTATAGAATAGGGCTTAATCCATTTGTTGCTTTTCAGTTATGAAGTACAGCACATTGAGTTTGACACCATTAAATGAACAGTAAATTATTTACGTTTACACAGAATTTTTTTTACTTATATCAACTTCCATATAGAAGTGTGGAAAATATCAGAAAAAAGGCACGGGCGAATGGTGGTGTCAGAGGAACTTTCTACCGGTGGAACTTTGGACTTCAGTTTTCCTGTTTTTTGTCCTGAACTTTCTTATGTTTATTTTTTATTGACAGTGAGTGTGTTAAATAAGACTTTTCCAGACTCTAGTAGTGAGAGTACATGAGGGCTGGAGTTTGGGGGTTTATTTTGCTCTTGGTGGAAGAAGTTCTAAACTGTTTGCATCTACCTATCTTGAGAGGTGAGAGCTCCCGAGAGGACTGTCCTTTCCTGTTTGGTGGTGAGAGGACCTCTGGACTTGGACACTGGAAATTTCTTCCTAAAGGGGGCATGTGTTTTATTAGTCCTTTGTTCATTTATATTAACTGTGTTTACTAATTTTATTTTTTAGTTTTATGGTAATTATTGGGGCGGATTTAAAAATAGTTACTAGTTAGTAGGACTTGGTAGAATTGTGTAGGATTGTGTAATTTTGGTTTATTTTATTTTATTGTGTTTTGGTCCTGGTTTAGTTTTGAACCAATAGTTGAGGAGGGTTCCTGGTTTTAAAATGTATTGGGACTCTACCTCCATGGATGTGTCCTCCATGGCTATGTGCTAGTCATCCTCCACCCTTCACGCCCTCCGCCCCTTTTCCTCTCCCTCACTTCAGTTTACAACTTACCTACGCTGTAGGGTGTTGGGAATTATGCAGAGAAACCGAGGGGGTGTGTGGGGGCGTGAACTGCGAGGGACAAACGAGGGGGGCCACCGCATCAGGGTAATGAGATCCAGGAGATGCCCTGGGGCAAAATGGAAACAGGAGTGTGGTTCACCATGTCTGGTTTCCATACCCAAGGGCACTACAGAAAATTGTAGGCAGGTGGTCTGGGCAGCCTGGGAAGTTCACCCAACTCGGACGGTGTTATGCAATGCTAGGTCCATTAAAAACAAGACAGCAATTATTGCAGATCTTGTTAAATCCATGGATCTGGCTTGCATCACAGAGACCTGGCTGGACAAGAATTCTGGCCCCGTTTTGGAGGCTGCAGTTCCTGCTGGGTACTCGGTGATACACTATTCAAGATTGGGTTACGGTCTGTTTTAAGTCCAAACTCAACCTCACAAATGTACCAGTGGGGGAGACTGAGTCATTTGAGTGTACCGTGGTGGCAGGTGTAGGCTATAGGATCGTTCTCATATACCGTCCACCAGGTGATGAGAAATGATTCCTCCAGGAAGTTGCAGACTTCGTCGTCAACATGGCGTTTGAGTCGCCTAGGCTGATGGTCCTGAGCGACTTTAACGCCTGGGTTGATGATGAACTCTCGCATTTTGGTCAGCACTTCCTCCAGTTGATGACATCTCTGGGCCTTACACAGGTTGTGTCCACTGCCACTCACAAATGCGGTCACTCTCTTGACTTAGTCTTCCTCCTGGGGATTGAGGCCTCCAACGTGGGGGAGGAACCAGTTGGATGGTCTGATCATTACACTGTGGGGTTTAATTTTAGTGCCCCCCTTTGCAGGCTAACCCCTGTAGTGATGATTCAGGACCGCCCTTTGCGAGATATAAATTCTCAAGGCCTAATGGCAGTTCTTGATCTCTCATCCTTCCCTGAGGCAAACAATGACCCAGAAGCCCTCGTAGTGGCTTATAATTTGGCCATTACAGCAGCTCTGGATGTCATTGCTCCTGTCCATGTTCATCCACTCTCCCTTCGCCCTCGATCCATATGGTTTGATGGGACTCTGAGGGAGATGGCGGCGACTTGGATGAAGGTTGGAGCATTGCTGGCAGAGGGCCGCTGTTGATGCCGACCACCTTAGATTGATGGACCATTATCAAGTTTATCAATCCAAAATCTCCCATAAGAAGGCAGAGTTCCTGTCTGGGGAGATTACGGCTGAGCAAAATTGACCAGCTCAGCTGTTCCAAACGGTGGACAGACTGTGCAACTCAGCCTGTCTACAAGTCTGGAATGCTTTTTCGCAAAAAGACTGCGATGAACTTGCTCGATTTTTTGCAAATAAGGTGGCCGACATCAGATCGGCTCTCCATCCAGCACACTGTATGGGCGCTGCAGTTGACCAGTGCAGGTTCATACATCCTGGTCTTTTTTGGAGTACCTTTGACCAGCCGGCCTTCATGGTTATCATGTGGATTGTCCAGAGTGTGCTCCCCACATGCTGTAGTTTAGATCTGGGACCTACTTCTCTAATTTTGGGTTGTAGTGATATCATTGGCCCAGTTCTAGCTCAGATAGTCGGGTGCTCCTTGGAGACAGGTGAGGTTTCCAAGCTCCCTAAAAGAGGTGGTGGTAATACCACTCTTGAAGAAAGCTTGTCTGGACCCAGACTGCCTTGCTAACTACAGACCAATCTCTAATCTCCCCTTTGTAGGGAAGGTGATTGAGAAAGTAGTGGCCACACAGCTGGAGGACCATTTGACCATCCATGCCATCTATGAACCCCTCCAGTCTGGATTTTGAAAGAAGCATAGTACCGAGACAGCGCTGCTTTGGGTGCTCAATGATCTCCTGATGGCTAGAGACAGGAGGAGCCATTCTATCTTGGTCCTCCTAGATCTGTCGTCAGCGTTTCACACTGTGGACCATGGGGTACTGCTTGATCACCTGAGGTTTATTTGTGGACTGTCGGGTACAGTTTTCAAGTGATTTACATCGTTTCTCATGGGAAGATCACAGAAGGTGGTGTCTGGGGTGTTTTCCTCGGACCCTGTCCCTTTATCGAGTGGAGTTCCTCAGGGCTCAGTACTATCCCCCATGTTGTTCGCCATGTACATGCTGCCCCTTGGAGACATTGTAAGAAGGTATGGGCTGAGGCTTCACTGCTATGCAGATGATACGCAGCTCTACCTCTCTTTTGCCCCCAATCAGGAGGGAGCTCTCTCAGTCTTTAATAACTGCCTTGTTGAAATCCAGGAGTGGATGACTGCCAGTTGGTTAAGGTTGAACTTGGATAAGACTGAGGTGTTGGTAATGGACCTGGGTCACCGGACAGAGAGACTGGGTGGGGGTTCGCCCTCTGACATATATCTTGGGGGTGAGCTTCTCCTAACTTCTGAACAAATGCATAACCTGGGGGTAGTTTTTGATGATGGGCTTACCCTGCATTCTCAGGTGTCGGCTGTCATCAAATCTTCTTTTTACCACCTGAGGAATATCACCAGGATTAAGCACCTTGTTCCATCCAGCGACCTTCCCACTCTGATCCACACCTTTGTGACCTCGCACTTGGACTACTGCAACTCCATGTATCTAGGTCTACTTGGGGTGGAAATCTGCTGCTGCAGCTAGTGCAGAACACTGCAGCCTGGCTATTGATGGGATCTTCGCGATCCTGTCACATTTCGCCAGTACTGCGCAGACTACACTGGCTGCCAGTTCAGTGGTGGATCACCTTTAAAGTCAGTCTTATGACTTTTAAAGCCCTACATGGACTTGGCCTGGATTACCTGAAAGAGCTCCTTGTCCCTCATTGTCCCTGGTGATTGCTTCGCTCAGCCAACGAGGGGTTGCTAGAGATTCCAAGGGTGTGTTTGAAATCTTCTGGGGCTAGAACATTTATGTATGCTGCCCCCAACCTCTGGAATTCTCTACCCCATTGGATACGTGAGCACATGACCGTGGAGGGTTTTAAACAAGCACTGAAAACCTGGTTATGGAGCCAAGCTTATGGTATTTAATGTATGAAAGATTCTATGATCATATTTATTGTTTATATGTGTTCTTGATCTTGTTGTTGTGGAATATTTTGATTTATGATCTTAACCTGTTAGGCGCCTTGGTTTTTGAAAGGCGCCATATAAATCAAGTTTATTATTATTATTATTATCATAAGACCCATGCAAAGGGAACCCATGTGTGAAAACAATGTCTGATATTCTTGTTAATAAAAACAGAAAACACTCCATTATGCAATTTGACATTTAGCAGACTGACCTAATCTTTCATTAGAGGGCCTTGATCAGTGTGCAAGTTCTCTATCAGAGGACTTTAACACTCTAGGACCTGGATACAGACATTTCAGTGAAATTTTCTACAGAGCTCAGAAAATGGTGAAAACATTTTAAATAAGTGATCAGATATACAGTGTAACCACCCATATTCTGATAAACTAATCAGATGTCCTCAGTGGTAGATGGCTATTTGTGGTAACAATCCACATTATATAGCCATGGTCTGGGGTGTCAAGTTTGTAAGGTTATGTAATTTCTGTACTTACAGTGTTATAAAGCTCTTCTAGGCGTGGAATAGTAAGAAAATGTTGCATGTTCACTCCATTTTCAATCAGCAGCTTCACAAAGTCAACACGATCTAAAACTAGAGCATCCATCATAGCTTGCTCCAAGGAGTTCACCTGTTTTAAAGAGTTAAAGCACAAACAACAGATGCCATGATATAGTCCCCAAAAGATTTACAAAACTGATACATTGGGGGTACAGATTCTCAACAGTAGCAGGGATCATCTTTTTATTGCATGTTATAATATACTCCATGGCCTCCATACTCAAAGGTTAGGACCAGTGTGAATGGGATAGTGCCAGTGTGAATAGATCTGCACTGGTGCTCCAGGCAGGGCCATATTGAAAGGCCCTCAGAGCACTGCCCAAACCCCACAGCATGAAAGTGCTACTCATACTGCTGCACTTATGCAAATGAGGGGGTTGTTCCTCATGTGTGCTGGTGCAGCGGTATATTCAAAGGTTTGTGATGGCACTAAATAGCCCAAGAGTGGAGCACTTTACTGCCACTGAAAACCATGTCTTAATGTAGGCCTAATGTCATGCTCCCCACCCCTTGAAGGCAGGATGGCTGTGTCAAGTATCTCTCAACCCCGATCACCCATCCTTAAGTGTAAAGTCAGATCCCTGGTGGTCTAGTTTCCTGCTCCCCTCTAACTAAGTGCCACCCACCCACTGAGGATACTCGCTCTCCACCCCCCTCACCCTGATTGGCACTCACCATTCAGAAGGGAACAGAGCAGTGGCTAGCACATCCCTCCACTCATGCCACAGCTGGCCACCTTCCAACGGGACTATGCCAGCTGCCATCATTGCTCCATTATGAACAGTGAGTGGGGATCAGGGTGGGGAGGTGCGGGCAGGGGTCCTCAGTGGGTTGACGAGTGTTGGGTTGATACTCAGTTGGTGGGAGGCCACCAGAACACCAAGGATCTGACTTTACACTGAAGGATGGGTGATCAGGGGATGGGGTACCACTAGACTACCAGGGATGTTGGATGGGCGATCAGGGGTGGGGTGGGGGGACCACTTGATTACCAGGTAGTATTACCACTGTAGCTGTACTAGAGGCCATCTACACCCCTGCAAATGAGCCCATAATGGGCATGCAAATGGCCTCTTAGTGCCTTGCATGCCCAGTGAGCTCATTGGCATCCTTGGGCTGAATATGGCCCTCAGGAAGGGTTCCATATCATAACGGCGATTGCAGAATAGCGATCGCAGTTACGGCAAGTGTACGTCACTGAAAATGAATTTCAGCAATGCACACTCACGGCAAAAAGAAATAAGGTGCCTGAGACCTACGGGTTGTTTCCACGCTAGCGGACCAGCTCGGCAGCTGCCTGCCACACCCCCCTCCCACATACCATCCCTCCCCTGCCTTTCCCCCAGTGCGTGTGTGCACAAACGGGTATACTTGCCCACATCCTATCGCTGTATGTCGCCCACCCCAGTATTTGGTTGCCCCCCCCGCCAGGTAGCCCTGAACACAGGCGCAGTAAATGAGTCATCATTTTTGTAGGTGCCCAATTGCAGTCACCTTGTTCATGGGGTACCCCAAGGAAGCCTGGCGCTATCCCATTTTGGGTAGCATTATCTCTTGAGGGCCATATGCAGCCTTGGTAGCCTTGGTCCATGGCAGCATAACACAGATCAATGCCTGCTAAGTGACTGAATATCGCTCAGAGCCAGTCATGCGCTATTGCAAGCGTAGTACAATAGGCTGCACAGTGCTTGCAGATAGCTCTAATATGAGGCCCCAAATATTTTGTTTTTAATTTCTCCCACAGACATTGTCATTGCCATGCTATCATCCTTTCCCAAGTGTGCCGAGAGAGGTCACTGCATACCAAGATGTTAGTGTTGAGGTACAATGCACAATTCCTGATGTATCATGTTTACTCTTGAAGCTATAATGTACCAGAGATCTCATAGTCATATTGAAATATATCTAGTTCAAAGTGTTTGTTGAAATAATTAACAATTTGCATCAACGTCAAAAAAATATTACAGTCAACAGTTTCAGTTGAAGTTTCTGACTGTCCCAAATTCAACAAAAAAATTCATTTTGAAGTAGCTGACTGTTTCAGATTTTAAGTAGAATCTTCATGAGGCTTAGCTTCAGGTTCAGTGGGGAAATGGGTGACATTGCCATGCCCCCCACTGAGTGCTACAAGAGCGTGTCTTTTTCAAGCGATGCTCATTTCTTTACTTTCTGCCTGCTTGTGTGCTTGCTTCTGCACTTGTTTGTGTGTTTGTGTCACAGAAGAAAGGGTTCTGCAAGAACTCCTAAAACTGAAGGTGGACAAAGCAATGGGGCCTGATGGAATTCAGCCCAGAATTCGAAAAGAATTAAGGGGGGAACTAGTGAAACCACTGGTTACTCTTTTAAATAAATCATGGGAGGATGGTGTGGTATCCGAGGACTGGAGGAAGGCAGATGTGATTCCCCTTCACAAAAGTGGGACCAAGACAGAGGCAGGAAACTACAGACCTGTCAGTTTGACCTCTGTGGTAGGGAAAGTGATGGAGTCACTTCTGAAGGAAAGAATAGTTGAGTACCTAGAGGTCAGTGGGGCACAGGACCCAAGGCAGCATGGGATCAGAGGGAAGGTCATGTCAGATGAATCTAATAGATTTCTTTGACTGGGTGACCAAAGTAGTAGACCAGGGAGGGGCTGTGGACATGGCCTACCTAGACTTTTGACACAGTCCCACACAAAAGATAAATAGTCAAATTAACCAGCCTGGGAGTGGGTCCCAGGGTGGTAGCCTGGGTAAAACATTGGCTGGACAACAGGACACAGAAGGTAATTGTAAACGGAGTCCTTTCTGAAGAAAGAGGGGTTACTAGTGGGGTACCGCAGGGTTCAGTATTGGGTCCAGTCCTTTTTAATGTCTTCATAAGTGACATTGCAGAGGGACTGGAAGGTAAAGTATGCCTCTTTGCAGATGACACAAAGATCTGCAACAGGGTTGATACACAAGGAGGCGTGGAAAGGATGAGAAGGGACTTGGCAAGGTTGGAGGAATGGTCAGAAGTATGGCAGCTAGGATTCAATGCAAAGAAGTGCAAAATAATGCACCTGGAAACAAGCACCAGGAGAGAATACACAATGGAGGTAGTAACAACAACAAAAAGGAAAGGGACCTGGGGTAATCATATCAGATGACCTTAAGGTTAGCAAGCAATGTGAGAAGGCAGTAGGGAGGGCTGGGGGTATACTGGGATGCATAGGGAGAGGCATCAGCAGCAGAAAACAGGAAGTTGTTATCCCTCTTTACAGACAGTTGGTGAGACCCCATCTGGGGTACTGCGTCCAGTTCTGGAGACCCCATCTCCGCAAGGACATAGACAGGATGGAGGTAGTCCAGAGGAGGACAACTAAAATGGTGCAGGGTCTGCAAGAGAAGACATATGAGGAGAGACTAAAGGAGCTTAATATGTATACCCTTGAGGAAAGAAGGGATGGGGGGACATGATAGAAATTTTTAAGTACCTCAGTGGAATCAACAAAGTCCAAGAGGGTAGCATCTTTCAGAAAAAGAGACGTGCAAAACAAGGGGACACAATTTAAAGATGGGGGGCGGTTCAGGGGCAATGTGAGGAAGTATTATTTCACAGAGAGGGTAGTGGATGCTTGGAACAACCTTCCTGAGGACGTTGTGGGGTCTAAAACTGTGGGAGAATTCAAGAATGCATGGGACAGACATAAGGCAATTCTTGTGGGGGGTAGGAAGAAATAGGCTGTTAGTTAACTAGGATCTACGGCCTATCCTGTAGGTAGGGAAATGGGCAGACTAGATGGGCCAAGTGGTCCTTATCTGCCATCAAAGTCTATGTTTTTATGTTTTGTTTTTGGGCTTTACCTGCTCAGCCATTTCTCTCAGCTCTGATTGTTCAGTCTTGGTGCTCTTTCTGGTGCCACTGCCCACTATCACATCTGCCCACCTACCACTCTACCACTGGAGCTCAGAACCAGAGACCTTGCTCTCCTGTTCTCATTGACCTTGCTCCCTCCACTAGCATCTGGTTGCCCCTGCTAGGACCTTGCACCCTGCTGCTCTGAGAGCTGTCCTCACCTCTTGGTCTGATCATTCCATCATCTGCACCTGGGACCCCACTACTGGGCTCAGTGTGAGCCCTGTAATGTGCCTTACCATCCAGATGTGCTGCAGCCATGCTGATAGATCCTACTTGGAACATTAATCTCTGGCTCAATGTGAGCCCTGTTCGACAGCTAATTCCAGACTTTCTGCTTAGCACTGTGGTGATCCTGCCCCTGGGACTTTGCTCCCTAATCCAGCACCAAGTCAGGCCTTCTCACTTGGGACCCTGCTCCCCAGACTACTTGGAAACCATCGCACCTGCCTGTTTCAACCATGCCTGGGTCATTAGTTAGATTCTGCCTTGGGACCTTGCTCCCTATCTCCCAGAAAGCTCCTTGAACTTGAGACATCACTCTTCAACAACACAGAAGCATTGACAATGTACCTGGCTAGCTCCACTACCTGCTTCCTGTACCCTGCAGCCGTTCCTGCTTTGGGACCTTGCACCCTGCCTCCCAGCAAGTCTCCACTTCTCTGGACCTCACTCCACAGCAGCCAGCCTTCACAACAATGGGACCTATTTTCCTGGCTCCCAGCGAGCCACTGCAGCTTAGGTCTTGAATCTCCAAAGCAGACCTGCTAGCATTGGGACCTTGGTCAACTACCTGCCCTCTGGACCCTATAGACATTCCTGCACTGGGACCCTGCTCTCTGGCTACCAATGGCTGCTAATGAGCCTCTAGAACTGTGAACCTCACTCCTCTGCAACCTGCTTACATATCATTAGGACCTTGCCCTTCTACCTGCCTCCTGGACTGTGCAGACATTCCTGCTTCAGGACCTTGCTCCGTGGCTCATTGTGAGATGTTCTAAACTCAGCACCTCACTCCTCCAAAGTCTGTCAGAATAGCATCCACACCTTGCCTCCACTACCTGCTTTCTGGACCCTGCAGACATTCCTGCTTCAGGACCTTAATCCCTGGCTCCCAGAGACCCTAGAACTCTGGACCCCTCTCCTTCATAACCTGCATTCATAGTACTGGTACCTTACTACTGCTATCTGTCTCTTGGACCATGCAGCCTGTCCTGCTTTGGGACCTACCTTCATGGCTCAGTCAGAGCCCCGTTCCATGCCATTGGTATTAGACTATGCCTCCAGAACCTTGCTCACTGTCTCCACCTGGATAATTTTAAGCTGCAGACATTGCTTCTCCAAATCCTGTCTGCCTAGCATTGGAACCTTGCTCCCACTACCTGCCTCTGGACTCTGCAGATGTTCCTGCTTCAGGACCTTGGTCTGTGGCTCCCAGTGGGCCCCTATAGAAACATAGAAATTGACGGCACATAAGGACCGCTTGGCCCACCTAGTCTGCCCATTTTCCTACCTAACAGATAAGCTGCAGATCCTAGTTAACCAACAGCTTACTTCCTCCTACCCCCCACTAGGACTACCTTATGTCTGTCCCATGCATTCTTGAATTCCCCCACTGTTCTTGACTCCACAACCTCCTCAGGGAGGCTGTTCCATGCATCCACAACCCTCTCTTTGAAAAAATACTTCCTCACATTACCTCTGAGCTGTCCCCCCTCTATCTTCAAATTGTGCCCCCTTGTTCTTGCACATCTCTTTTTTTGAAAGATGCTACCCTCTTGGACTTTGTTGATTCCCTTGAGGTACTTGAAAGTTTCTATCATGTCCCCTCTCTCCCTCCCTTCTTTCCTCAAGGGTATACATATTAAGCTCCTTTAGTCTTTCTTCAGTATGTCTTCTGGTGCAGACCCTGCACCATTTTGGTTGCCCTCCTCTGGACAGCCTCCACTCTGTCTATGTCTTTGAGGAGATGGGGTCTCCAGAACTGCACACAGTACTCCAGATGGGGTCTCACCAACTGTCTGTACAGAGGGATAACAACTTCCTGTTTTCTACTATTGATGCCTCTTCCTATGCATCCCAGTATCCCCGAGCCTTCTTACTGCCTTCTACATTGCTTGCCCACCTTTAGGTCAGATATAATTATCCCCAGGTCCTTTTCATTTTACTGTTGTCAGTATCTCACCCCCATTGTGTACTCTTCCCTGGGTTTTGTTTCCCATGTGCATTACCTTGCACTTCTTTGCACTGAATCTGAGCTGCCATACATTTGACCATTCCTCCAACCTTGCCAAGTCCTTCTCATCCTTTCCACTCCATCTGGTGTATCAATCCTGTTGCAGATCTTTGTGTCGTCTGCAAAGAGACATACTTTTCCTTCCAGTTCCTCTGCAATGTCACTTATAAAGACATTAAAAAGGACCGGTCCCAGTACTGAACCCTAGGGTACCCCGCTAGTAACCCTCCTTTCTTCACTGTGTACTCCATTTACTACTACCCTTTGCATCCTGTTGTCTAGCCAATTTTTTTATCCAGGCTTCCACCTTGGGATCCTATGACTCTGGATATAGCTCCTCTACAGCCAGATTGCCTAGCATTGGGCCCTTGCTCCTCCAACTTATCTCCTGGACCTGAAGCCATTTCTGCTTCGGGACCTTGCTCCTTGGCACAGTCTGAGCTCTGTACTATGCCAATGGCATTGGATCCTGCAACTGGGACTTTGCTCACTGGCTCAGTTGAGCTGTTCCATGCTTCTCTTTTGGATTTGTGGCCTTATCAAATGGCAGGTGGACCCTGCCTCTGGAACCTTGTTCCTTGGCTCAGCTGAGCTATTCTGGGCTTTTCTTCAGAACTTACTGCCTTATAAAACTGCAGGTGGACCCTGCCTCCAGGACCTTGCTCCATGGCTCAATTGAGCCCTGTGCCATATCACCGATATTGGTACCTGATTCTGGGACCTTGCTCCCTGGCTCAACCCAAGCCTGTACCATACCCCTTAAAATGGACTGCTACTGTCATAATCCCTGCAGGTGGATTCTGCCTCCAGGACCTTGCTCCGTGGCTCACCCTGAGCTGTTCTATGCTCCATAACCTGTTCCCCTCCATGGTAACTAGCATGGAGTACAGCTGGGACCTTACACCCACCTTCCATCTGACTCCCAGAGGTCAAGCCTTCTCAAGACGTCCTTGCAATTCAGTACTATTACATTCCAGCCAACTTGTTGCGTTCTCTAGAACTACAAAAGTAGTCAGCTCTAGCTTCATCTCAGCATATCAGGATTGGCTACTGAACAGGAGCACCATCTGTTGGAGAAAGAAAACCAAGACTCCATTCATCCTGAACTGATACCTAAGAAAGCCACCACTAAATCCTTAATCAACAATAAAGATTGGACTGTAGCAACTGATCTCTGCCCTAAAAGAAATCTGGGTTCTGTCTTCAGCCAGGCAAGGAAAAGGACCTCTTTGATCTTTTTTGCTGCCTATCTAAAAGCTAATGCTGCACAATCACCTTCAAAAGAGACACTCATGTCTCTCAGTCCCTTGGACAAGCTAAAGAACCGCATGTTGTAGGTCACTCCTAACATGACAAGGTTCGAGACAAAGGTTACAGCCATGGAATAACAGCCAACTCCATACTTTGGTCCTGTGTCCTTGAAGCTGCTAGTTCATGATAAAGATTCACCTTCAACATCTTTCTACCAGGATCTTCTTATCTTTTTCCACCACCTGTAACCATCACTCCAGCTCCAGCCATTCCTAGTAGCTCTAGAGTTCTACCATTGGCTACAGTTCCTATCCTTTCCTTCCTCACTGCAGTTATTAGACCTTCAGACTCCTGGGACCTCTTGTGAATGTGTCTCCATCATAAGTCCCTCCATTCCTTGACCTGATCCTGAACCACACTTCTATTCATTTATTGTGACCAAAGTCATCTGGCATTTCTTGGCAGGCAAAATCTAATCCTCTTTTGCAATGCTCATGCCCCAGTGACTACTGAGCTTACACCCTAACCTCCATCAGGCTCTTCCCCATGACTACCAGACTTATGCCCCACTGATACCTGGGATTACACCCCAATGACTTCGGGCGCATGCCCTAACACATCTGGGCTCATGCCCCACAACTACTAGGCTTACTCTCCTCTTCTACTGGGCGCATGTCCCCCCAACAGGTTTCTCCCACGCTTAAGTCTTAATGACCACTGAGTTTCCTGTACTACCAGGTTCACACCCCATGACACTCAGAATGTTTCCTATTACACCTAGACTTCAAAGCCTGGAGGGATGGTGACCTAAAGCCTTGGATCCTCAGAGCTTTCTACTACAGGGTTTTTTTTTCTCTCCTTCATGCTGAAGGTTATAATTAGTACTTCGATGTGCTTACACTACTTGATAT
The DNA here is from genome assembly GCA_016271365.2 of Neoceratodus forsteri. Classification (NCBI taxonomy): domain Eukaryota; kingdom Metazoa; phylum Chordata; order Ceratodontiformes; family Ceratodontidae; genus Neoceratodus; species Neoceratodus forsteri. Next base: position 1,424,440,656 of record CM028129.1, read on the forward strand.
GATATATGTATGTGTGACTTAGATACATTGTGGCTGTTCACCTCGCTATCCATGGGATATACCGCCCTGTAAGAGTACGACGGCGATGAACCCTAGACAAGGGTTCCACCCCTATAGGTGCTGGGGGAATGATTCACTTGGCTAGAGGTAGCTTAAGAAGAAGCCCATGGGAAAGAGAGAAGTGCCACTGGAGGAAGAGGGGCGGACTGTAGGGCAATGAAAGAAATGAATCCTGGACTAGCCAGGAGGAGTGTCCTTTAAAGGCCTGATGGGGGAGTGGTTTGTTGCTCTGCCCATCGAACTACAGGCATAGCCTTGCAATTTGATGTGCTTACACAGCTTGGTATGATATATGCTTGTGTGACTTAGAAACATTGTGACTGTTCACCTCTCTATCCATTGGATATACTATCCTGTAGGGGTATGATGGCAAGGAACCCTAGAGGAGGGTTCCACCACTATAGGTGCTGCAGAAATGATTCCCTTGGCTAAAGGTAGCTTAGGAAGAAGACAAAAAAAGAATACCCAAAAGGGTGTCAAGCATCGAAGGAGGTGAGAAGTCAGAAGATATCAAGGATGGGAATGGAGGTTGATAGATATAAATGGGAAGGACAGGAGATGAAGAGAGATGATGAGGACAATGAGCTAAATGAAAGCTGACATGATGCAGAAGGGTGGGCCTTCCTAAGGAAAGAGAGAGAGAGAACAGCCAGGGCCACTATCCGACTCTGTTCAACAGCGGAACCTAACTATGGAACCTATGAAAGCACTAACTCTATCTAAATATTATGACCATCAGCATGGAGTAGAGGAAAACCCCCCTTTGAGGAGGAAACCTCTGAGGATCCAAGGCCTAGGTCGCCTTCCCTCAAGGCTGGAGGATGTTTTGCTTAGTGATAGCTCAGCTACTGCAATTTAGAGTTGAGATCAAGGGAAGAGGAAAAAATTCTAATTTAGAGGAAACTCATGCTCTCTCATTCTAGCAGGAATGCTGTTGAGGGTTGTGAGTGACGTCTCTGCAACTAGGCGTCCAAAAGCAAACGAGGAGAGAACTGACTGCTGAGGCACTCAGCCAGCCTACACGAGCCTAGGAAACAGACCAGGTGAATCAGAGGTGGTCAGATGGAGGAAAGCATAGAGGGTGCCCCCAAACCCACTCAGGCAGCCAAAGGGGCCCTGTTGATGTGAGACCGACCCCTTGCAGCTTGAAGTCATAAATTCTATATCCAGAGGTGTCGCCAAAATGAGGGATGACTGAAGGCCCACCCAGAGCAAGTGCATTCTCACTATGGGCCAAGGAGAAGGACCCCGCTCTGAGCTTCCCATGCTCTAGACGCGGACTTCGGGGGTGCAGAGTGAGACCATCAGCTACAGGCTAGCCCCAAGCCATGGAGCAATGGACCTGGAAGGCACATCTCTGGGTGGAGAACAGATTGAGTCGAGGTAGCATAAGACCCATGTGAGGGGTATGCTCGGACAGGCGATATGAATGAATAGGCCCACCAAGAGGTCTGACGAAATGAGTAGACCCTGATTTGGGTCCAGAGGAGGAGATTGCAAGTAGCAACCACAGCAGTGTATGTCAACTGGGTCCATTGATAAGCCACATTAGGAGTGGATGAATGCAGGAGAGTGAGAGATGAAAACGGCTGGGCGCAACCTGCAGCCGACTGTGAAGGTATGCAGTACCAGAAGTAAACACTAGGTAGTAGGGTATAGGAGGGATGAGGTTCGAGAACAAATGGAGGTTGACACGGAGTAGAGGGAGATATGAGTCGAGTGGTTTGAAAATGTAGGGCTGGGGTAAGAGAAAGATGAAAGATATGGTGAAGGAGAGATAGGGAAACATACCCCTAAAAGAAAGCATGGGATGTGGAAGGAGAAAAGCTGAGGGTCAAGGGAATGGAGGAAGGTGGGAGGGCAAAAGTCAGGAAGGCTGGAATGTGCACGGTGTACTGGAAGCACTGCAGGCTGTAGTGAATGAAGGGAGGAGCGGTGTTGAGTTGTAGGAGGCCAGGATTGTAAGTATAGAGAAGACAGGGATATCAGGATGAGTGGGAGATGGTAGAAAGCTGGGTGCCTGGAGCCACGGTGCCCACCATGACACAGCAGTCCCCTGCCTTGGTAAAAACAGAGAGCAACAAACTAGGCACCAGGACACCAAGAAGCAAAATAGAACTGCAGGAGAAAGGAAATTGAGTAACACAGGCAGGAGATTGACTGAGGAGAGAGCTGTCATGAAAGGGAGAGATGAGGATGGCCGAGCGAAGTCCGCAGCTGACTGGTGAAGAACAAAGGATGAGGAGAAAGGGTAATATAAGCAGCAGAAGGTTGATGAGGAGCGAAATGACTCCACGCTGAGAGTTCTGGAACATAGGTAATGAGATGACGAAAGTACTAATATCACCAGTGCCTAGGAGTCCCCTGCAGTCCCAGCATGAATGATGACTAGAACAGTGACGGTCGGCCAAAAGGGCAGGAAATCCCAAAAGAAATGGAGAGCCAAAGAGCAGGGGCAAGCCCAAGGCCGGGTGGACAGAATTTATTTTTGTTATGTATTTGGCTCAGCAGGCACTCAAAAGCCCATAGGGGAAAACAGGGCATCTGATCGAAAGAACAGCATAGTAGCTGAGATGCTGGAGATAGAGTGAGCATAGGGGAGCAAGTACTGCAGAAAAGGAAAACAACATGATGTGCATGTGTGAGGGACGAACAAATGGACTGGAGTCCTGAGAATGATAAAGCGATGGCAAAGTTTGTCATGCAGGAAGCCAAAAACCAGAAAACCAAGTGAAAAGCACTAAGGTCAGGACAGAAGAGCTGAAAGTTCTGGATGGATATCTGGAGAACTGGAGCAGGAAGTAGAACAACAGCAGCAGAAACTGATCAAGCGTTCAGGAATGAGGAGCAGAATGCCCAGGAGGCTAATCTGCTTGGTGAGCGATCGTACCACTGCCCAAGGGTCGAGGAAGAGTAAACGGCAGAGCAAATATCGGTAGCCGAACCTGGAGCTGCATTGCAGAGAAAAGTTGTTGGAAGGCACCCCAGCGGAATGAATGCAGCAGACAGGATTAGAGACAGGAAGGAGACCTAGCTGTAGGTGAAAGACACGCCCAAATGACAAGGAGCGGAGCAGCTTTGGTGCACCGTTGCATGCCGGAAGACAGGCACAATGGTCGAGATCACAGTCCGGAAGTTCCGGCACAGCAATGAGAGCTTGGGGAGGGCAGGAAGAGGAGTGCGAGCATCAAGCAGAGGGAAGAACGAACAGAAAGGAACAGACTGGCAGAGGAACGAGGTACTAGGGTGGGAGTGGAGAAGGCAGCAAGTGGCTCGGAGGCGCCGCACAACATAGCAAGCCAAGAGGAGGGAGGAACAGGATAGGAGCAAGGAAGAGCAGCGCCTCCAGTCGCAATGAAAGAAACAAATCCTGGACTAGCCAGGAGGAGAGGCCATTAAAGGCCTGATGGGGGAGTGGTTCGTTGCTCCGACCATCGAACTACAGGCATAGCCTTGCAAATAGGTAGTTATTACCCACTTTTATTAAAGGCATTAACAAAACCAAAAATAAAGTATTGCTGCCAGATTTGGGGGCCTTAATGTAGGAAGAATGTATGTAAGGAAGTTTGAGTTGGGGTCAGAGAAGAGCAACAAGAATGATGGCAGGAGATGAGAAAGTGACTTATGAAAATAGACTATAAGTTTGAGCATGTTCAGTCTAGAACAGCAGAGTATACAAGGGGATGTGATAGCCTTATCTGGGTTTATGAAGGATCCAAAGATGTGTTTTAGACTGAGTAGAAATCTACCGGGGCCAGGGTGGTTAAAAGAGGCCACGGAATGAACTTCAAGAGGATCAATTTAGGGGATAGGAGAAAGTTACTTTTCACTTGGGGGGTACGAAATGCGTTATTGAAAAGAAAATGCCAGGCACCCAAAGGAATTCAATAGGGATCTGGACAGATCATGAGAGAAAAGTATAAATGGGTATTACAGTGATTCAGTGGAGAACAGTCTTGGGGTGGGGTGGGGGGGCATGCCTTCTGGTCATGAATTTGGATGGTTGTATGTTTTGATTTTATATACACTTGAATGTGTTGCACTAAATGCCAGAGTCACACTCTGGCACATGTGTAGATAAAGAGACAATAGTCTTAGTTATCATTGAATTGTTTTATGCAAAAAAGTAACACTGTAGTTTTGTTTTAAATAATCACCCTTTTCCAACCCTGCTGTGCAGAGGTAATACAGTGTGCGGAGGACACTTAAGAAATTACAGATCATCATCAGCTGGCAGCAAAATGAATCAGGAAGGTAATATGTTTGGCTGCCAGTGATGGAGGGAACAAGGCTATCTGGCAGTCATATGCCCCCTTTCTTTTGACCAAGGAGAAGCATTTGTGTCAGCTATGACAGCAGGTACTGTAGGTTCCTGTTCTACTAGCCAGAGGAAGGGTGCACCCACAGCAGCCCCAGTTGCCTGGGTCAGGAACAGGGAAATTATTTCCTCATACTTTTATATACATCAGTTAGCACAATCACTTGTGTAACCCCCCTCTCGGGGCTTACCTGAAATCGCCTTGTTTGTCCCCATTTGCTGGTACTCTTCTGGTTCCCCCTTGGCATCATGCTGTCTTTTGCCCCATTGGAGCGTTGTGCATGGATCGCGAGATGCTGGCATGCCAGAATCTGCCAGCACTCGCACAAGGCAATGGGTGCTTTGATGTTGCAATCGCATTATGCAGTATGAAAATGGTAAGTGTTTAATGAGCTCGGTGCCCCTGGAGTACTAAATGGGGACTGGAGGCTCGAAGGAGTTGGGCCAAAGCCCCTCAATATTTTAAAAATAAAGTTAGAATTGGGGCATGAATGGGGGCTAATGAATTATTCATGAGCCCTCATGAATATTAATGAGGTCGCTGCCTGCCACCCGGCAGCAGCGACAACTAAACTGCTGGGGACAATGTAATGAGAGTGGAATCGCTTTACAGGGGACAGTTGGGGCTACAATCTGGTGGGGTCATAATCATTGCCATGGTCTCTGTTTTGTTACATTCAAACTGTGGAGGTAAAAACGCTGTATGGGCACGGTGTAATGGACTGGGAGCTGACTAGTTGGTAACACTTGACCCCTGCCCAGCAGCCAATCAGTGTTCTAGGTGCCTAAAACTGAACCAGTGGGACTCCTGGGAAAAGGAGGGGACTAATTCTGTCGCCTAGATCATGCCCCAATAAACAAGAAGGAAATATTGATCACTATGGTTATTGATTATTGAAAGGCTTCAACAACCAATCAGAACACTGGGTTTTGACTGATACAGTGTGGACTTGTTGGGATTTCTTCAGTCTGTGGTTGGACTCTGTACAAGTTAGGACTGGGCTGAGAAAGTGGACATTGCACTTTAGGGGCTTCCTGAGGCCTCCATTTGGAGAGCTGTCGGTCAGCAGAAGTGGACTGGAAAGGGGACAGCAGGAAGCAAGATTGTGCTTTGGTTCTGGTTCCTCAGGTACTTACTGCTGGACTAATCAAGAAGGGGAAAGAGAGAAAGAGACTGGACTGTGATTCTACAGGTACAGTGTTGCTTGTGGTTAATGAGAGAGACTGAATGCTGCAGAAACCCTGCACTGAAAGTGGAAATTGCCAAAAAAAGGGCTGTGTGGATTGACAGAGTGTCACAGCCAGGACTGACAATCCATTTTGCCTGTGTTTGGACTACAATTTGAATCCTGAAGGGGCAGAGCATCTCTGGTCATCTGAGTGCTAGCAGAAGCTGTGTGTGCCCTGTGGGGACTGGTTAAAGTGCCTGAGAGCTGAATCCCAGCTACAGCTGAAGAAAAGGTGGGCACTGGTAACTGGAAAAGCATGGACTGGTTTGCAGGGGGTTGTTATTCCTGAGCCCCCTGCTGAAATGCACTTGAGCTTATTGAACCTGAGGCTAGCACCCTGCTAATTGGCATTGGACTTTAGTGGAGAAACTGCCTAAGAACTTTTCTTTTTTGAGAGCTCAGTGCAGGGACTGCAGGTCGGCCCCCACCATTAGGGAGTCCTCACTCAGAGCCAGGGAGGGAACTTGCTAACCCCTTCCAAGTGGGGTTTACTGTCTCAGGAGGTCACCGGCACTTGCTGGGGTGCCAGGACATCTGTGACCCATCGTTGGGAGCCGGGCTGTGGAGCCACTCCTGGGTCTGGCCCTTCTTTGGCTGGTGTGGTCCTGCCACAGTGCTCTGCAATGGGCCAGAAGCGGCTGAAGGAGACAAGCAGCCAGAACTTCAATCAAGGTGACCAGCTGCAAGATTCTCAAGCAAGCTCCATCTAGACAGAGGGATCCTGGCCAGTCTGGTTCCCGCTTTGCTGCACAAATCCAAGGAGCTCCATTTTCTCTGGTGCTGAGATCATCAAACTGTGAGTACCCCAGACCTGGTTTGGGGGAGAGGAAAGGGGAATTTGTCTTGTTTTGCAAAACCCAAGTTTCTACCATTTCAGAGTCCCAACAGCTGGTCAAACCATAGAAGCTAGTTGGATGCCTGGGGCTTTGGTGGTGGATGGATTAACTGAGGCTTTATCGGTAGTAACCTCCTTCAGTGTGATCTCCCTGGGGGGAGGGGGTCGAGAAGCAGGATCCATCCCTAAGGCACCAAAGTTTGAGGGACCCCAGCATGGTTCCATGCCTGTGGCCTTCAAGTCATACTGCAAGTTAAAAATGTTTTCAGGGGTAAAACCCACCCCGATTGGTGAGGACAACTTGGAGACCTGGATGGATGATGTCACCCTGTTAGTTCAAGACTGGCAGTGTTCCTGAAGTTGAGAAGTGGAAATAATTAATGGAGAGTTTATGGGGTCCCACCTTAGAGATTATACATTCTTTACAAGCCACAGATCCCGAAGACCCAGCCCAGGTAAATAACTCAGCTTTGGAAAGCATATTTGGGAGGCCTGAAACCTGTGAGGACCTCATGTGGAAGTTCAAAACCACTAGGCAGTGGGAGGGGGAACTATTATCTGTTTCCTGGCCCAGGTGGAGAGGGCCTTGCAGAAGATGTTTCAGAAAGGGGGGAAGGGGGGTAGCGGCCCAAGATCTAATTTGGATCAGGTTGGAGCACGTAGTGAAGGCCGCTTGTTATGCTTGCCGTAGGCAAAGCATTTTGGCATGATACAGGGCTTTGAGAGGTGTGTTGCAGTGATCCAATCCAGAAGAGTCTACAAGGGGCTTGACCAATAAACAATAAGACTGATTATGACACTCTCAGACAAGAAGTGTGTAGACTTCAAAACATTGTGCCAACAGACACATTCATAAATCAGCACTTTCATTCTCTCTGTGTCAGAGCAGGGAAAGGTTAATGTCTATGTCTGAAGCATGCTATTTGGAATGCACTAAGTCTGTTGTAATGTGGGCTACACATGGGAAAGGCTATAAGTCTGTTTGTGGAAGACTTCTGCCAGATTACCCAGAGAAGCTGTTGTTTGAGACAGTTGATGTGGCCATTTCACTCCCAATACAGAACCAGCTACCTCTCTCAGTCTGATGCATTAATTGTACATTTCTGTCACCATTCGTAAGCAGTTTTTCTTATTCTTATGCATATCAAGCATTTTATTCAGCACAGCAGGCACTTTAGCACCACATATGGATAGAGAAGGAAAAAATGTAAGAGAAAGAATAGTGAGAGGGAAGATTACCTAGGTAGGTGGCCAATCTACCGAGGCATAACATGGGAAATAAATAGGATAGGAAAATGGCACTGCTGCAGCAGACTACAAAGACAGAAAAGGGGAGAGGTTAGAAAAATATGTCCCTGGGTGCTCCAGTTATTCCTAACATAGAGCACAGCTCTACCATAGCATGCAGTTCAGTTTTAAGATGTTCTCACACCAGACTGGTGGGAATAGAAGCCACATTCCTTTCTGAAGTCACCCACATACACCACCGTACAGCAGCACTGCTGCAGAGGAACCTCTACACTGAGAGCTCAGCCCCCACTTCACGCAAAGAATGGTGAAAAATTTATTTTTTATTCTTTTAAATTCCTTTCAGTTTGTCAGTTGTTGCCCCACCATAACTGCCCCCCAGGTCCAAGCCTTAGTCTTTCGACATGGCCTGGGATCTTCACCTTGACTCGGTACAACATTAATACCAGTGGCAAGTATCCAGCATTGACAAATGCTTGTTATTCCCCATTACTAGTGTTACAGTTACACTTAGCAGATAGGAAAAATAACCTCCCTCCCTACTGGGTTTTGGTGCGGGAGGTCTGGGAGGCTGAAGAGGAGCAGGGTCACTGGGGGATGTACGGGGTATCCATGGCCATGATGCAGGTGGAACGAGAGGTGCCCCTCTAGTGAGGTACAGGAATTAAACACTTTATTAAGGGAATACAAGGTTGTAGTCACGTTGGCTAAGTTAGTTGCGGGTTCATGTTCCACAGAAGCTTCCGCGATGTGTCATAGTCCCTAATGAGGGCACAGCCATGTTTGGCATTGGGCTCCCTATCCAGGCACATCCCTCAGATACAGGGGTTAAGGCTCAAGTGGAGAAACTGGTATGGAGGGTGACTGAGTTAGAGAGCGTGGGGGTGCTGGTTGCTGCCAAAGGAAATGAGCAGGTTGTAGAATGGAATCACGCAGCTCAGAGTGCCCCAGTGGGAATGCCTGGGGCTCATCTGGTGCCACTAGACCAGCTGTAGCCCCGGGAACCTGTTATTTGTTATAGATGTGGGGGGCACAGGCCATATACAGAGGGGATGTAGGGCGCCTTTAGACCATTTGTCTACTACAGATAGGGCACCCACTAACACAGCCCACAAGCAGGGAAACTATAGAGGGTCCCGGTAAAGGAGCACACTGGGGGCCCTGGCAGGTCTAGCTCCATGGCCCACACAAGAATCTGATCTGGCAAAACCAACACGACAATACCAATAGATATGCAGAAGTTAGTGGGGCCGGTGACTGAGACTAAGATCACCATCAACAGGGCCCCCAACCAGGCTGTTCTGGATAGTGGCTCCCAGGTTACCATCATCTTCAAATCCTGGTATAATTAGCATTTATCTGACATGGAATTACATCTGCTTGAGGGACTGCATGTGTGGGGCCTCAGTGAAAAGGCATACCCCTATCTCGGCTATGTCAAGGTATGGATGGCATTCCCTGCTAAAGTGGTTGGAGTGAGTGAAGCTGTAGAGACCTTGGCCTTGATTTGCACTGAAGCTAACATCTTGGATGGAGTGCCGGTATTGGTGGGCACAAATGCCCAGCTATGTCATGCTTGAGTGGCTGAACAAAAAGGAGAGGAGCACCCATTACACCCCCTGTCTGGGAGGCTTACCGAAGGAAGGGACAATCCCCTGTTGAGGAATCTGATGATCCAGCGGGGATAGTGTGGAGAAGGGATGGAGATGAGATTGTGCTCCTGCCAAACGCGGAATGCAACATTGCTGGTGTAGTGAGACTGAAGAAGGATGTCAAGAACCAGATATTGATGTTGGATGCTCTGGATGAACATGGATTGCTGGTGGGACTGTCAGTTAAGCCTAGCGTTTTTGCCAGCCAGAGTGCATACGTATGTTCAAAGGGTGAATGTGCAAGTAAAGAATGTCATGGATAAGGAAGTGGTGGTGCAGAAAGGACGAACACTGGCTCTGATATATTGCACTGACACTGCTGTGCATACCGCTGCAGCAAGCAGAGGTGCCCCAGTGGGACTTGATCCAGAGTTGTTTAACCTGAGCGACTCCCCCATCCTGGAAGAATGGAAAGAGAGAATGAGGGAAAAACTGGCTGCTTGGACCAATGTTTTCTCCCTGCTTGAGTGGGATGTAGGGTGTGTGAGTGGAGAGCAGCATTGGATACGACTCACTGATGACAAGCCTTTCCAAGAGAGATAAAGGTGACTGGCCCCAGCTAATATAGATGACATCAGGCAGCATTTGCAGGAGATGCTGGCCACTGGGATTATCCAGGAATACAGAAGCCCCTATGCGTCGCCCATCGTGGTGGCGAGAAAGAAGAGTGGGGGCCATATGAATGTGCATGGACTACTGCACCCTGTACAAGCAGATGTGCCAGATCAGTAAACTATGCCCAGAGTGCAGGATGCACTGGACTGTTTAAATGGAAGCCAATGGTTCTCAGTTTTGGATTTTTGGAGTAGCTATTACCAGATATGATGGACCTTCAGGATCGGGAGAAGATTGCTTTTATATGCCCCCTTGGATTTTATGAGTTTCTGAGAATGCCCCAAGGGATCTCTGTCTCCACTGCTGCCTTTCAGTGCCTGATGGAGAAGGCTTTCAGGGATATGAACCTGCTGGAGTGTTTGGTCTACTCTGATGACATCATCATATTTGGGAAAACCCGGGAGGAGCACAAGGTCTGGTTGATGGAAGTGTTGGACCACCTGGAAGAGTTTGGACTGAAGCTGTCCATCGACAAATGCCAGTTCTTCCAGAAGTATGTGGGGCACATTGTCTCAGAGAAAGGTATACAGACTGACCCCAGCAAGGTTGAGGCTCTTACCACCCAACCTAAGCCATGCACCCTGAAGGACTTACAGTAGTTACTGGGTTTCTGCAGCCATTACAGAAGATTCATCTAGGACTACACTCGGGTGGTGCAGCCCCTTTTGATCCTGCTACAGGGGTACCCGCCCACTAACAAAAGCAAGAAAACTGCCATGCTTGGGGACTCGGCAAAGCCCACCAGTTATTTCCACCTGTCTGAACCATTGAGTGAGAGGTGGAATGGGGACTGTGATAGAGCTTTTGAGGACATCATCTATTGTTTAACCCATGCCCCGGTGCTGGCTTATGTGGACCTGCAGAAACCCTACGTCCTTCATACCGATGCCAGTTTTAGTGGATTGGGGACTGTGCTCTATCAGGAACACCCTGAAGGTTTACATCCAGTTGTATTCACTAGGGCCCTTCATAGCAGAGGTATTCTATTCATAAATTAGAGCTCCTTGCGTTAAAGCGGGCCATAAATTCCATGACTATCTGTATAGGGCCAAGATCACTGTGAAGATTGATAATAATCCCTTTACTTACATGCAGACCACAGCCAAGCTGGATGCAGCTGGTCATAGGTGGCTGTCCGCCTTGTCCACCTATGACTACTGTGTGGAGTACTGCCCAGGTGTGAACCATATAGATGCGGATGCTTTGTCCAGGTGACCCCAGGCTTGTATCGATGAGAGTTCAGACTGGGTACGCATCTCAGAGCAAGCTGTAAAGGCCTTGCATAAGAAGCATGATGACGAAGAGATCTTTCCCACCAAAGACATCCATTGTTTTGCAGACTGTCTGGGGGCCTCAGGGGATTGTCTTCCGGTTGCCTATTGCCAGCTGGCCACCCTAGATGCCAGATCCCTTCTGCAATTAACTACTCAAGACCTACAATAGGATCAAAGGACCAGCCCAGTCACCGGCCAGATTGTGCAAGTGTTGAAATGGTAGGGGAGCCAGGAACAAGTGGACACCACTACTATTATGTGAATGGCGTAAGCTACGGTTAAAAAAGGGGTGGCTGTACGAGAGACCCAGGACCAGCAGAGGGCCCCTCAAGAGCAACTGGCACTCCCAGAGAAGCATGTTAAGACTGTGTTGAAGGTCCTGCATGATGATATGGGACACTAGGGAGCTGAACGCACTCTGGACCTGGTTAAGAGTTGATTTTATTGGTCAAAAATGGGGGCAGATGTAGAGGCATATTACAAGAGCTGCATGAGATGTATAAAGTTGAAGGCACTCCCCCAGAGGGCTGCTCTATTAAAACATCAAAACCTGTGGCCCTATGGAATTTGTATGCATAGACTTCCTTACGCTGGAGCCTGACTCATGCAACATCTCCAACGTTTTAGTTGTTACTGACCATTTCACCCGATATTCTCAAGCTTATCCCACCAAGGATCAGCAAGCTTCCACTGTGGACAAAGTATTGGTGGAGACTTTTTTCATGCACTATGGTGCCCCCAGAGGATCCACTCGGATCAGGGTTGCAATTTTGAGAGCCAGCTCATCAAAGAATTATTGTTGTTGTGGCGCATCAGGAAGTCCCAGACTACACCTTACCATCCCCAAGGTGACCCCCAACCTGAAAGGTTCAACCAGACCATGTTAGATATGCTGGGCACCTTGGATCCCCAGGACATGTGCACATGGAGTCAGCGGGTGAGCACGCTGGTCCACGCCTACAACTGCAAGACGAAGTGACGCTATGGGATTCTTTCCCTACCAGCTCATGTTTGGGAGGGAAGCCCATCTGCTGGTGAACCTGTGTTATGGAGTCTCCTCAGATGGACTGGGAGCAGGAGACTATCTGCAGTATGTGAAAACCCTGAAACAACAAATAGATGATGCATACTGGCTCACTTCAGAGATGGCCACTAAGAGGAACCAGGTGAATAAGGAATGCTATGGTAAAAAAGTGTGAGCCCAAAACTTGGAGATAGGTGACAAAGTGCTGCTATGCCAACTGGGCATACCAGGAAAGCACAAGATAGCTGACAGATGGGGAGACGCCCCATATGTCGTGGTGGAAAAGCTTGCAGACCTACTGGTGTACAAGATTCGGCATTAAGGAGAGACTCGAGGGCACAGGGTTATTCATCGTAACCACCTGCTGCCTATTGGTGACAAAGTAATGAATGGCGAAGATGTGGAAAATCCTTCATCAACCCCCACCACTCAAGTTACTGCATGCAGAAGACAGGGGAGGAGAGACAGTGATGCCATGGGGGCTGGGTCTACCCAGGGTGGTGAGGTCTCTGGTGAAGGAGACACTGAAGATGAGTCTGAAGGAGAGAATGATGAGACCCCATGCAGTCATTACCCTATCAGGGAGTTGTCCAGGTTATTCCAGGGATCGCCCCTGACAAGGGATATCCCTAGAATACAGGGTAGGGTCGGGGAGTTTGTTCCGGCCAAGCCCCTCACGGGGACCACTCTGGACTTGAATACTGGTCTGGCTGAGCCACTTGAGTGGTACCAGAGCAGCTCCCCTTCAGATGCACCCAGGGAATGGTTGCAGGATGATTCTGAGGATCTGGAAGATGTGTCTTTTGAAGGGCCCACATCAGAACTGAATACTTATCTGACTATGCCCTTTGAAGGAGCCAGAGCTAGTCCCCCTAGAGCTGTGTCTGATGGTAGAGAAGCGTTAGAGTCATTCACCCTGTTAGCTGAGGAACAAGAGGAGGGTGAAGAAGATGAGGAAATAATCACTGATCCAGGGGTAGGTAGGAGCAAAGGTATTCAGGAGACCCCTTGAAGGACAGGGAGGATGATATGGCCTGTTCATAAGCTGACATATGATTCCCCTGGGGTTCCTACAGACTTACCCTTGCTTGTTGTGCATAAGGGAGTGTACATTACTCCTAGGTCCCTACAGAAGGTGGTTATTTGCCCTTTTGATGCTAAGCCCTCTAGGTCAGAAGACAAGGTCACCAGAAGAAGAAGAAGAGGAGGGAGGTGAACAGGGTACCTAGCAGGTTTGAGGGAAAGAAGTGTACTATGTGGGACTTTAGTACCTGATGACTGATGGGTTAATCTGATGGGTGCCACTTTTCACGTGACAAGAAGGGCTTGAATCAGGGAAGGCATTTGTTAAGATGTATATAATGTTCTGTGTTTGCATGATCTTATGGTTATTACCTATTAGATAGGAACCAGGTGTAGAGTTAGAAATGTTATTAATGTTGGTGCCGGCCCGGTGGTGCAGACAGTTGAGGCGCTGGACATCTTACCTTGTGCTATGCTGGTGACCGGGCTTCTGGAATGACCTCGGGTCATCGGGGTGCCAGCATGGGGGGGGGGGGTTGAGCAGGATTGAGCATGCCGGCGGGCAGCTCTCCTCTCCTCTCCTGAGGGTGGTTGGGGTGGGTTGGCACCCTCCTGTAGTTCCGCTCCCACCGGGTGGAGGTCCGGTTTGTAGCATAGGCGGAGAGGGGGTAGCAAAGTAATGGGAGGTGGAAGGAATTGAACTGGTGCCATGGGGTGTGAAACATGCCTCCACATGCTCACACAGCCATGTGCTGGGGCCTTGGGGGGTCAGGGAAGAAAATAATAAAAAAAAAAATGCATATGTGTCCCCATTACCAGTTGGTGGGAGGAGGCGAGAGGCAGCAAATAGCTGTATATATATATATATATATAAACATGAAATGTTATTAATGTATTTTTTTTTTTTTTTTTACTTTCTCTTTTTGCCTCCTTCTCTGCTCTCGGAGCCCACTCCTTCCTTCCTCTCAACCGTCCATTCCACCTCCGGTGGGATCTGCCCCTAGAGTGCCTCCTTCTCTCTCCCTGCACAGTGGGGTCTGTCCCTCTTTTCGGTGGTCCGGATGGTACCGAGAGGCTATCATCTAGGGCTACCGAGAGGGTTTTCCGCTTCTCCCTGATTTCCCTGCCCTCTGAGACGCTGGGCGCGCTAGGGACGACGTCCCGAGAAGGGCAGCGCGCTGACGCACGCCAAGCCCTCGTGCGCTGCCAATGTCCCTCCCCGACTCCGCGAACGGAGTTGGGCCTCCATCCCTCATGGTCGGTACTTCCACCGGCTGCGAGGGTGATGCAGAACGTGAGACGCGTTTTTGGTTCCCACCCTGAGGGAGGAGAGCATCCGTTGGGACGCCGATCCTCCCTCCCTGCCGACCCCGCTACCCGAATCCGCTCTCCAACCCGGTCACCGCGAGCGCGAGGTGTGGCGGCCCACCAGCCCTCAGCGCCACCGGCCAAATGTTATTAATGTTTGAAGTGTTTATCCCTTATGCTTGCCGTGAAGCCAAGTGTTTCGAGGGGGGGAGGGAGTGTAACCCCCTCTGGGGGCTTACCTGAAATTGCCCTGTTTGTCCCTATTTGCTGGTGCTCTTCTGGTTTCCCCATCAGCATCATGCTGTCTTTTAGCACCCTTACTAATTGGCATTGGACTTTAGTAGAGAAACTAAGAACTTTTCTTTTTTGAGAGCTCAGTGCAGGGACTGCAGGAGGGCCCCCACCATTAGAGTGTCCTCACTCAGAGCCAGGGAGGGAACTTGCTAACCCCTTCCAAGTGCAGCTCACTGTCTCAGGAGGTCACTGGCACTTGTTGGGGTGCCAGGACATCTGCAACTCATTGTTGGGAGCCATGCTGTGGAGCCATTCCCAGGTCTGAGCCTTCTGGGACTGGTGTGGTCCTGCCACAGTGCTCTGCAATGGGCCAGAAGCAGCTGAAGATGACTAGTGGCCAGAACTACAGTCAAGGTGAGAAGCTGCAAGATTCTCGAGCAAGCTCCACCTAGACAGAGGGATCCTGGCAGACCTGTTTCCCGCTTTGGTGCACAAATCCAAGGAGCTCCATTTTCCCTGATGCTGAGAGCATCAAACCATGAGTACCCTGGACCTAGTTCAGGGGAGGGGAAAGGGGACTTTTTTATGTTTTGCAAAACCCAAGTTTCTACCATTTCAGAGCCCCAACAGCCAGCCAAACCACGGCACTGATCAGGCCTGCACTGCGTGGGTACCCTTAGGGACAGTACAGGGACACTGGTATCAGTGGGAGAGGGCTTGGCCTGCAGGCCCCATTCTGAAAGTTTTTATACTTCACTAACCCATTTTTCTTTCACTACCCTATATCCAGGTATCCCTTCTCCTATTCCTAACCCTCTAAATAAAGCTTTGCATTTGTTGTTTGAACCTGTGGGGGTAGTGAAATTCCTTGAATGTGTTTATTGTTGAAATATATGGTGTATGGTGGAACAAGGTATTGGGGGACACAGTATGCAGAGTGGTTGGTTAGGGAGGTGGGTAGGCATAGTATCCCAGGGGGCTGTGCCAAGCAGATACCTGGCTCACAAGCACTTTACTCTGGGTGGAGGCACTGTGCTATTTTCAATATTTCTGGGAATGAACTCCCAATTGTCACTGTAGCAGGGCCCAGGCCCCTTGCCCAGTATTAGAGGCATGACGGGGGGGGGGGGTAGCCCATTGGCATATGGCGCCGGGGCTGCAAATGTTTTCTAATCAATGTAAAACTCTTTTTTGTAGTTGCCTAAAAGACAACATGGAAAAGATGATTACAAAACTCTTTTCCACTTTGTTCAGAAATGCATAATCTGGTTCTGTAGATGGTTAGTTGAAACATATTAAGAAAAACAAATCACATATAGACTAATTAACCCCCAACTGAGAAGAATAAGCTGGTTCAGTTACTGAGTGAGTACTCTGACATGCAACACAAAAGTGAACCTCCATGCTCTACATGCTATCACAGTGCCCATGATGTGTCTGAAGCAGCTTGTCCTTTACAGTTGGGGGGTTGTAATTTTTTTGAGAGGATTTTCATGTTTTACGAACCACAGATCAAATCAGTGGAGTAGATTTAAACATAACAGGGAAAGTTGTCTATTTTTCATGTAGGCAGTGGAGTGCAGCATGATGTGGCAGGGAGCAGCTTTTTTATTATCTATGTTTTTTTTAATTTTATATTTATTGAACAATTTTTGTTTACAAATACATTAAAACGACAAGATTCAGATAAAACTATGTACAGAGAGCTGCGATACAAGTTATTATAAAATTAATACTATGCAGACTCAAATAAAATACAGGTGAAAAAAAGCCAAAATGAAAGCATCATTTAATATACCCATGCTGTAATTATTACTGTTCTGCTGGGTGCGCTCCCTCCCCACAACCTCCACAGTGATGTCTATCCCCCTCAAGGTACGAAGTCTCTTCTAAGCTGCATGATGTGAAACACCTATCGTTTCTAGAAGATTTCAGATTTTTCCAAAGAATGATTTACCAACACTGTTAATTTTTCCATGTTTATCATAACATTCTGCCACAGGGCTATCATGGGAACCTGGGTTGTAAGCCAGTTTTTTTATCATCGTTTTGTGGGTGGCAGTAAGACAAATGGCTAACATCTTTTGAGAAGAAGGCACTCGCAAAAGGGTGGGGAACTTAAAAGATAAAAAGGTATCAACCCTCACATGGACCTGAATGCAAAAAAGTTCTATAAGTGATGTTTGAAAGTCTGTTAAAAAAGGACAAAGGAGTGGGCACTACCAAAAAATGTGTCCGTGAGTGAATGGAGAGTAGCGGCAACCCCGTCAGCATGCCGCTCCTAATCTAGGGAGATATTTGTGTTGTATGGCGGGAACCCTAAAATATCAAATCATTAACTTCTAGGAGAATTCTCTCCAGCTGTAAGAGGCTGTAGTTGTATATAACCTTTGAAGGTGTATCTCCCAGTCTCACTGTTCTATGACTTATAATAATAATAGCTTTATTTCTTTGGCACCTTTCAAAAAACCAAGGCACCTTACAGATTTTTAAAAACACGTCAAACAATTCAGATCTTAAAATATATAAAACAGCTGTTACATTTAGAAAAAAGTAAAATCAGTCACCAAAAGCCTGAATGCATAAATATGTTTTCAGGGCCTTTTTAAATCCCTCCATGGTCATGCACTCCCATAACTGATGGGGTAGATAATTCCAGAGGGTAGGGGCCGCATGCATAAATGCATGGGCCCCAGAAGATTTCAGACACACCCTAGGAATCTCTAGCAACCCCTTGTCAGCTGAGTGGAGTGATCGCCCAAGGCAGTAAGGGACCAGGAGCTCTTTCAGGTAGTCTGGACCAAGTCCATGTAGGGCTTTAAAAGTCAGAAGACCGACTTCAAAGGTGATCCGCCACTGAACTGGCAGCCAGTACAGTCCATGCAGAACCGGTGAAATATGACTGGGCCGAGAGGTACCAGACAAAAGGCGGGCCGCTGCATTCTGCATCAGCTGCAGGTGGCGGATTTCTACCCCAGAAAGCCCTAGGTAAAAGGAATAGCAATAGTCCAAGCACGAGGACACAAAGGCGTGGACCAGTGTAGAAAGATTGCTGGATGGAACAAGGTGCTTAATCCTGGAGATATTCCTCAGATGGTAAAATGAGGACTTGATGACGGCTGACACCTGCAAATATAGAGTCAGCCTATCGTCAAAAGTTCCCCCAGGTTGCGCACCTGTTCAGAGGTCAGGAGTGGAACACCCCCAAGAAAAAGCCCGGAGGGTGAACCAACCCCCAGCCCCCCATCCAATGCGCCAGATCCACAATCAACACCTCTGTCTTTTCCGAGTTCAACTTCAGCCAACTCAAATCCATCCACGCCTGGATTTCTTTGAGGCAGTTATTAAAGACCAAGAGAGCTCCATCCTGGTTGGATGTGAAATAAAGGTAGAGCTGGGTATCATCAGCATAGCAGTGAAACCTCAGCCCATACCTTCTCACAATGTCTCCGAGGGGCAGCATGTACACTGTGAATAACATGGGGGACAACACAGAGCCCTGAGGAACCCCACAAAGCAGGGAAACTGGGTCCGGGGAATAAATCCCAGAAACCACTCTCTGCATTCTTCCAGTGAGGTAAGATGTAAACCACCTGAGGACTACACCTGAAAGTCCACAGATGAACCTCAGGTGCTTGAGCAGAACCCCATGGTCCACAGTGTCAAAAGCTGATGAGAGATCTAGAAAAACCAAGATGGAATGGTTCTTCTGGTCCCTAGCCATCAGGAGATCATTGAGCACCTGAAGCAGTGTTGTCTCAGTACTACGCCTCTTTCAAAAACTGGACTGGAAGGGTTCATAGATATCATGGATGGTCAAATGTTTCTCCAGCTGTACAACCACTACCTTCTCAATCACCTTCCCTAAAAAGGGGAGGTTAGAGATTGGTTTGTAGTTTGCATGGCAGTCGGGGTCCAAAGAAACTTTCTTCAAGAGGTGTGTTACCGTTGCCTCCTTCAAAGAGCTAGAAAACTCTCCTGTTTCCAAGGAGCACCAGACTATCCATGCTAGGACTGGACTGCTGGAATCAATACAACCCAAAATCAGGGAAGTAGGTCCAGGATCCAAACTACAGCATGTAGGACACGCACCCTGGACAATCCGCATGATATCCATGAGCTCTGGTCGGTCAAAGGTACTCCAGAAAAGCTGAGGTGGAGTGGCCATGCGCTGATCCAGAGCAACACCCTTAGAGTGTGCTTGTTGGAGTCCCGCCCTAATGTCGGCCACCTTAGTTGCAAAGAATTGAGTAAGTTCATCACACTCTATTTGCGAAAAAGCCTTTCGAACCTGTAGGCAGGCTGGGTTGCACAGTCTGTCTACACTGCCAAAGAGCTGAGCTGGTTGGTTCTGAGCAGCCGCAATCTCCCCGGACAGGAACTCTGCCTTCTTACGGGTGATTGCAGATTAATAGGCCTGATAATGCTCCATCAATCTAAGGTGGTTGGCATCAAGGGAGGATCTCCGCCGGCAACACTCTAACCTTCATCCTAGTCTTTGTATCTCCCTCAAGGTCCCATCAAACCATGCGGACCAAGGGCAAAGGGAGAGAGGGTGGACACGGACAGGAGCAGTGACATCCAGGGCCATCGAGATAGCTGTATTATAGGCTACCATGAGGGCTTCTGGGTCACTGTTTGCCACTGGAAGGGACCTGATGAAGATCAGCCTCCCATGCCCATCTGACTTTGTCAATGGAGTCTGCTCCTAGATGCTGTATGGCTTTATAAATATGGGATATCAGATAGGAGAGTGGGGCTGTTCCCTCAAGGGCTTCCCATAACAAAGCTAGTATTAGGGGAGGAGGTCCTCGGTCTAATGTGGAAGGGAATATTTTTTTCAGCATATATATTATTTGTAGTAACGTAATCTATCTCGGGGTTGCAATCCATATCTCTGTCTGTTTGTAACTCCTCAAAGGGGATAATCTGTTTCTCCTTAAGGAAGTGGATCAACAGGTGCAGATCTAAGTGTTCCCAATGTCTAATGCTGTGGTCCAGACAAGCTGGGAAAAAGGAGCTTAAATAAAGGAGAGAACACAATAAGCATCTAAACTGCCTCAGTGAGGGAGACTCCAGGAGCAGTCTCCAAATACTCAGGGTGAACTCTGTATAAGGATTCACTATCTCAGGTATCGGTAGAGGTGGGTATGTCAATAAAATTTTATTGAGATGATGGCAATCTTCCTCCCGCATCTCCAACATCTTCTAATGGGCATGATACCTGGTATTTAGCCAGCAGAAAAGAATATGGAGTTGAGTGGCCCAATGATAGCTCTGTAAATTGGGCAAGGCTAGCTCTCCCAGTTTTTAGGGAGTTGTAATACGGTATAGTGAACTCGGGGCTTTTGGTCCTCCCAAATAAATTTGGAAAATTTTCTATTAAGGTTTTAAAAAAAAAGATTTAGGAGGTGTAATAGGGAGGGTTTGTGCAAGATATAACATATCTATATATATATATATGGCGTCTATACATTGGGTCAGAGATAATGGAATATTTTTCCAACTTTCCAGGTTTACAGACAGATGTTGCCATAAGGGATCATAGTTAATAGACCTCAGGTGGGAAGGATTGTCAGTCAGGTGTACTTCAAGGTACTTTAATGAAGTAAGATTTCAACAAAATAGAAATGTGTTCTGGACCTGGGGGAGGGTTTATAATGTACGTGAAGGACCTTCATCTTGTCTTTGTTTAGGTTGTAGCCCACCAGTTGCCTGAAGGATGTAAGAGTATCTCACAGGTGTGGTAGGGTCTGAGCTGGGGAGATAAGATAAATTAATAAATCATCGGTGTATAAGGCTAACTTGTGTTGACGACCCCCACTGGGCGATACCCTTAATTGCATTATTTTACCGTATAGGCTGCACCAGTGGCTCCAAATAGATAGTGAATAATAATGGTGAAAGTGGGCAGCCCTGGCGTGTACCTCTAAAAAGGGGAATGGCTCTGAAACTTGCCAATTCACCTTCACGTACGCCCTCAGACTGTTATATATCGACATAATGAGCTTTATTATCTATGTTTATTTTTACAATTTTTGTGGTTTAACTTCAGAATCATCATGCAACTACCAGTCTCACAACTCTTTGGGCTTAGTATTCCAAGTTGTTCATCATAGTGAAAATATACATTATTATCATGTTCTGTATGAAGAAACACTTTTAGAGAACACCAATAAAACATGAAAACCATCTATTAAGTTTGTATTTAGTCTTCAAAGTTGACTTGGGTTCCCCTGTATACAAAGAATTTACATAATGCTGAAACAGAAAGAGCTGTTTGAGAGGGGCATAGCTCCGTACTAAAAGCCAAAGATTATGGATCTGGAGGAGGAGATGCAACGAATTCAGTGATCTGTAATGACATGTTTTCACATTCACAGCAGTAATCAGTAAGGTAGGATTAGTCTTGTTTTCTCACCCAGTTCAGTAGTTCTATCTTCCTTGGGTCTGTTTCTTCTTGTTGATCATCTTTTCCTTTTCTTCCTTTCTTCTTGCCCTTTCCTTTGGTTCCCCTGCCCTGGACTACAGGGGATTTCTTGTCCTTATCATGGCCATTGGTAGGTGCAAGGCTGCCCAGTGGCTAAGACAAGAAAAAAAGAAAGACACAGTTTGTGATTTTATAGGGCTGGGCAAAATTGGAAAATTCTAATTTCGTGGAATTTTCACAAAAATTCCCAAATGTTGTGAAATGTTGCAAAATATTGGGCAATTCTTTAACTGGTCATAACTAGGACAGTCTTATAGGTAGAGATCTTAAGTGTGGCATGCATTCTGTTTAGAAGGGGCCCTAAAAGGATACCAATTTTCATGACATTTGGATGAGAGGAGGGAAGTTATAAGAGCTTAAAACCTGGCAATATATAATTCATGTAAACATTTCTGAAAATATTTCTGTGCTTACAGCATAGCCACATTTGAAGCTAGATAACTGAAATTTTATATGCAGACTTTCTTGGAAGAGTCTAAGAAACTGCTAAATAGAGGGGTAGTTGGTTACATAACTTGTCAGTTATAGGGGTTCAAATTTCACAGTTTAATTGTTTGTTAAATTGTGTGAACATTTCAAAATATTTGGATGTTTATAGCTCCACTGCTATTGAAAGTATACACTCGAGAGTTGGCACGCATACTAAAACAAATATGTCCTGGAATCTAATTAAGCTGGATAAATGTGATTTAGTAGGTTGACACATATTGTGGATACTTTAGAAATTACTAATTGGCAAAATGTGCTAATAAATTCATGCACGTTTAACAGGTAATGTCAGTAGAATTCCACTTGTGGAATTTACTTTTCCCAAAGCACTTACCACCACTGAATCACCTTACCTGCACTAGCATCGTGGCCCTGCAATGCCCCTCCAACACTCCTGCAACAGTGATACCCAGCATCATGCTCCATTATGACTAAAGATATCCAGATACTTCTGTAACGATGGCCTAAGTCGCAACTATTTGGAAGGTTTGGCATCACTTGGTGCCACTGTTTTCAAATAGTGAACATATACATTGTTATCTACAGGATTAAAGAGTCAGTAGGTGACACTATACAGAAACAATGCTGTATGTGCATGTGCTACCACAGGTCATTATGTCAGTGAGCTCTAGTGGTTAGTTGGTATATTGCAAAAAGACAGGTTAGTGCCCAATGAAGTTCATGAGTGTTCTCCATGGTTCATCACTCGAGATAGTGACCTGACACTTGGCACCACTATAGTTTTACTATGGGGCCTCTTATGAATACTGCCTTATTGCCTCTTTGCCCAGCCTTTACCTTCCTCTACAGTGGCAACTCAAGTGTATGACTGGGAAAAATGTATGGACATGGCTTCGACAAATGTATCATAGCATTCTAAAGTTTTAAAAATGCTCATGAAACTCTCCTTTAATTACTGGTGTTATTTTGGAATCTTTGGCTGCTTATAACGTTGCCCAGTTTTTGAGTAAGAGATTAGACAGTTGAAACGCAGCCTCTTTTTTTTCCCATATTGATTTTTATCCCTGCCAGCAGCTCATCTTGATCAGGCTGAACCCAGCCATCATTCAGTTGGCTACTGGGTTTTTCTCTCACATTTCTTTGCTCCCACCTCCCCTGGTGGGGGTGGGGCCTCTGTTATCTTTGTACAGCCAGAGCTTCCCCTGCGGCAAGAGAAAGCTTCCTGGTCCAGACGCAGGGGTCTCTGTATTGGTAGAAGCAGCTACCAACCCTCCCCAAGTGAAATGCACTGCCGAGTGTCAGCTGTCTCAGTCATGGCTGGCCTCCCAATGTGACTTTCCCCAGACTCGCTTCTGATCCCTGGTTGTCAGCATGGCAGCACAACGCTCTGCTGGTGGGCCATGGGAGTGGTCTCAGAGCCTAATATTTAGGGTCAATGAACCTAACAAAGATGGTGTTATTCAGTTCTCTAGTTTTAAAGTTATAGTTTAAACTTCTGCAGTTTACATAATTGCTTAAGGAAATTTTAAAATGGCATAATGTTTGGAGAGTTATAACTCAATTCACATTTAAAGATACAAATTTGCAACTTGGTACGCTTCTCCATGGACCTTAGTTAAGTCACCATACCAACTGAGGTGCTGTGTGGACAAATACTTTTAAAATCAAATGGAACTAACTTAAATAACAATTTTGGCAACATTTTGCAAAATTTCACAGAAGCAAAATCAGAATTTCACCAGCGGAAGATAAATTTTGCCCATCCCCATTTGTAAATCTAAAATATGTACTGTATATACTATAAATTTCTCCCATTTACTAACCTACCAGCAATTTAACTAAGTTAATGCTAGTTAAAGTAACCTGGGTTAATATCAGTTAGTTCACTTCTGTGCACAGAAATTGTCAAGCTTTTGTATGGTGTGCTGGCACAGAATGGCTACAATATTCCAACCCAGCGATGACTGCACTTCAGTGACTCATCAGCATTGAGTTTTGTGTTTATTGTAAAGCACATTGGGCTGCCTGCATGAGAGGCACCAGCAGCATCATTAGACAAGAATCATTGGGTTTGCAAAGCATTATTCCAGCAGAATTATAGGGGTTGCAAAGATATCCCACCAGCGATAGTTTATGTAATCAAACCCTTGAAAAATCTTGTTTTAGTATTTCTCAAGGGTAGGAATGGACATCATAGGGGTTGCAAAGAAATCATAGGGATTTCAACTGCAACCCCTGGCTACTCCTAAATAACACCCCTGTGACAAGCTATATAGATGCAAATGGTATAGTATATTTCCACAATATTTTTATTTATTTTTTATTTTTATTTATTTAGGGATTTGGATCATACCTTTGAGCTCAGAGCTCTTTTACAAAGGTTCCATGTCAAACAGTGACAATGACAACAATAACAAACAGTTTATATACAATACTCGAATAGTAGGTAGCTAGTATACAATAAGGTTACAGTGTCATTCATAGTACCAATGGTGACAGTACAGCATCAAGAGCATTCAACTAGGGTAAAGGACAGTGTTTATATGTAGCGAAGGAGATAAAGAGGTATGACACCTAGTGTGAGAGTCCGAGGAGGAGTAAGGTGAGGGGGAGAGGAGACTGGGGAGAGTGGGCAGCCTATATAGATATATATATAAAAAATCAGGAACGCAAAAAAGGATATTATAATAAAAACCAACAGAGACATAGAAACATAGAAACTTGTGGTAGATAAGGACCGCTAGGCCCATCTAGTCTGCCTGTATACCCTACCTGTATCAGCATCCACTGACCCTACTTGGTCATTGGCTTTAGCCTCTCCTTCTCACCTCTAGGGTTCCCTTATGCCTGTCACATGTATGTTTACATCCCCCCACTGTGCTTGCTTGCTTCCACCAACTCCTGGGGTAGGTTATTCCATGCATCCCCACCCTTTCCATGAAAAAAGTCCTCACATTCCCTCTTATCCTGCCCCCTCCAATCTCATGTCATGCCCCCTCATTCTTGTACCTCTCCTATCTTGAAAGAAGTTGCCCACCTGCACCTTGTTTATGCCCTTGAAATACTTGAATGTGTTTATCATATCTTTCTGTTCTTTACTCTCTTCCAGTATATACATATTGAGGTCTTTTAACCTCTCCTCATATGTCTTCTGGTACAAGCCCTGTAGCATCTTAGTCACCCTTCTCTGAACCACCTCCACCCTGTCCACATCCTTACAAAGATGTGGCCTCCAGAACTGTACACAGTATTCCAGATGAGGCCTCACCAGTGTTTTGTACAGTGGTATCACCACCACCCTTCTTCTGCTAGTGATACTCCTTCCTATGCACCCCAACATGCCACTGACTCTCCCTATAGCCTTTGTACTTTGTTTAGCCACTTTTAGGTAATCTGAGATGATAACCCTCAAATCCCTTTCTTCCATGGTGACTGTCAGCAACTCTCCCCTCCATCTGTAGCTCTCTGCAGGGTTCCTGTACCCCAGGCGCATGATTTTGCACTTCTTCGCATTGAACCTCAGTTGCCACACTTTGGAGTATTTTCCAGCTTTCCTAGGTCTTTCCTCATTTTCTCCTCCCCATCTGGAGTGTCTACCCTGTTGCAGATCTTGGTGACATCTGCAAACAGGCAAACCTTCCATTCCAGCCCTTCTGCAATGTCACTAATAAAGACATTAAAAAGGACTGGTCCTAGGACTGATTCTTGAGGTACCCCACTGGTCACCTCCCCTTTCCTCGGATTGGATCCCATTTACCACCACCCACTGCTTCCTAACCCCTAACCAGTTTCTAACTCAAATCACCACCTTGTGGCCCATGCCCAGGCTACCCAACTTGTTTACCAGTCTTTTATATGGAACGGTGTTGAAGGCCTTGCTGAAATCAAGGTAGGCGACATCTACCGCTCCCCCCAATCCACTTCCCTCATCACCCGGTCAAAAACACCTATCAGATTTGTTTGACATAACCTTCCTGCTGTGAATCCATGCTGTTTTGGATCCTGTGCTCAACTGGATTCCAAGTGTTCCACAATCCTTTCATTAAGCAGTGCCTCCACAATCTTACCCACTATTGAGGTGAGGCTGACTGGCCTATAGTTTCCTGCCTCTTGCTTCTAGTCTTATGAAGAGGGACTACGTGCCCTCCTCCAGTCCTCTGGAACCACTCCTGTATTGAGCAACTCACTGAACATGGCTGCCAGTGGTGCTGCTAGTTCCATATTTAGTTCCTGTAATATTCTGGGATGGATACCATCTCATCCCATTGCCTTGTCCACCCTCAGTTTTGAGAGCTTCTCTAAGACTCTATCTTCTGTAAATGGACTGGGGTACACCTCCATCCCCCATTTGTATCTGATGCCCAGCTGTGGTCCCTGTCCCTCCCCTTCTTCAGTAAGTACTGAACAGAAGTATTTATTCAGTATTGACACCCTTTCCAGGTCTCCCTCCACAACATCCCCTTCATCCCCTCTGAGTCTTACAGTTCTGCCCCATGGTCTTCCTCCTTTACTGATGTACATATAGAATGTATTGTCCTCTTTTTTCACTGTCTGTTCTAATCTTTTCTTTGTTTGTACCTTTGCACTCCCAACAGCTTTCCCTCTTTCCCTCAGGCAGTTAAGGTACATCACCTATCCTCTTCCTTCTGTGTCTCCTTATATTTTTTGAAAGAAAACCCTTTGGATCTTACTTTCCCTGCTACATTTTTTGAGAACCATAGTGGTTTCTTTCTCCTCTAATACAAGGCAATATTGGTCATTAATTAAATCATTTGAGAAGACAATAAATAACAGTCCTCTGCAACAAATTGAAAAAAACAGATTGCTACAGACTTATAAAATATTAGCAAATATTTTAAATGAGTACTTTGTAAATTTTCCTGACATTCAGAGTCCTGAAACAAGTAAACAAGTAGAACACTGGAAAGCAGCTAAGGACACAGAAGTAGGACAAGATAATACCCCTACAGGAGGGACAGGGAGGGTAAAAGAGTAGTAGTAGTAGGAGGAGCTCTGTACATAAGAGAAGGAATCAAAGCAACAGAACTAAAGGGCAAACAGGGAGAGGAGGAGGCACTGTGGGTCACCCTGGAGACAGGAAATGGCATCACAATCCACACAGGGGTTCTTTATAGACCCCCATTTCAGGGGGAGGCAATGGACAAGGAAATGATAGAATGAATCCTTAGAATGGCAGAAAAAGGGGAGATATTGTTGATGGGGGACCTGAATATGCCAGATGTTAACTAGAGCACCTTTACTGCAGCCACATCCAAGAGCTGAGTCATTCTCAATGCCCAACGGGGGCATGCCTCAGGCAGCTACTGATAGAACCCACTCAGGAGGGAGCAATAGTAGGCCTGGTACTCTCAAATGGAAATGGAGAGAGGATCTCATATTTAGAAGTGGGTAGCCATCTGGGAACAAGCAACCACCAAACAGTGTGGTTCACAGTAAACACAGCTGTAGAGTCAAGCCATACAAAAGCAAGGGTGTTGGTCTTTAGGAGGGCTGACTTTGGCAAAATGGGAGAGTGCCTCAGAAAAGCACCAGCAAACAGGCAAGAAGGAGGGGTGGAGGAACAATGGGGGAAAAATCAAAACTGCCATCATAGAGGCAACAAACCTTTGTGTAAAGCAAATCAACAAAACAGAATGAAGGAAAAAGCCACTATGGTTCTCAAAACAGGTGGCAGGGAAGGTTAAGGAGAAAAGGATAGCATTCAGGAAGTATAAGGAAACACAGAAGGAGCAGAATAGAGAACTATATCGGTTAAAGCAGAAGGAGACAGGGAAGGCAGTCAGAATAGCAAAGGCCCAAACTGAGGAAAATATAGCCAACTCCTCGGTTAAGAAGGGAGATAAAACCTTTTATAGGTACATTAGGGGGTGAAGAAAGACCAAGGGAGGGATATTGAGGCTTAATAAAGGGGAGGGAATGTGGGCAGAGGGTGACAGTGAAAAAGCAGGGATACTGAATAAATACTTTTGCACGGAATTCACAAAAGAAGAGGAGAGGGAGGTACCTAAACCAAAGAATAGAAAATCTCTGGATGGGGGGTCAATACCAGTCCTTTCACAGAAGGAAGGGTTCTGATAGAACTCTTAAAACTGAAGGTGGACAAAACAATGGGGCCTCACGGGATTCACCCAAGAATTCTAAAAGAACTATGGGTAGAACTAGTGACACCACTGACTACCCTCTTTAACAAATCATGGGAGGATGGGGTGGTACCTGAGGACTGGAGGAGGGTGGTTGTGATTCCACTTCACAAAAGTGGGAGCAGAGCAGGGGCAGGAAACTGCAAACCTGTCAGTTTGACCTCAGCGGTAGGGAAAATGATGGAGTCACTTCTGAAGGAAAGAATTGTTGAGTTCCTAGAGGCCAGTGGGGCACAGGGCCCCAGGCAGCATGGATGCACAGTGGAAAGATCATGTCAGATGAATTTAAAAGATTTCTTTGACTGGGTGACCAAAGTAGTAGACCAGGGAGGGGCTGTGGACATGGCCTACCTAGACTTTAGCAAGGCATTTGACACAGTCCCACACAAAAGATTAATATACAAGTTATCCAGCCTTGGAGTGGGTCCTAAGGTGGTAGCCTGGTTAAAAAATTGGCTGGACAAAAGGATGCAGAGGGTAATAGTAAATGGAGTCCATTCTGAAGAAAGGGGGTTACTAGCAGGGTACCGCAGGGTTCAGTACTGGGACCGGTCCTCTTTAATGTCTTTATAAGTAGCACTGCAAAGGGACTAGAAGGAAAACTATGTCTCTTTGCAGATGACACAAAGATCTGCAACAAGGTTGATACACAAGGTGGGAGGAAAGGATGAGAACATACAAACATACGAACATAAGAAGAAGCCAGCAGAAGAAGGCCATTTGATCTATGAAGTCTGCTCATATTGCAGGGTCCACAGCTTGAGCTAATGTCCCTGCCCACCCTCCCACCTCCCATCCTCCCTATCCATGATTCTTACCTTCCCCTATGCCTATCTAAGACTCTCTTAAAGCTGCCCACCGTCTTCAATGAGATGACCTCTTCCAGCAGCGCATTCCAAGTGTCCGCCACCCTCTCTGTGAAGAAGTGCTTCCTGACCTCCCTCCTAAACCTTCCACCTTCCAGCTTAAGACTGTGCCCCCCTTGTGATATGATTGCCACTCAGCTTAAAGAGATTCTCCTTATCATCCTTGTTTATCCCTTTCAAGTACTTGAATCTCCCAATCATGTTCCCTCTCTCTCTCTCTCTCCTGTCTTCCAGGGAGTACATGTTCAGTGCCCTCAACCTCTCCTAGTATGCCTTGCCCTACTGACTGGCTATCATCTTTGTAGCCCTCCTCTGTACCTTCTCCAGCAGGTTAATGTCCTTTTTGAGGTATGGACACCAGTACTGAAGGGACTTGGCAAGGTTGGAGGAATGGTTAAATGTATGGCAGCTTAGATTTAATGCAAAGAAGTGCAAAGTAATGCACCTGGGAAATAAAAACCCAGGGAAAGAGTACACAATGGGGGATAGATACTAGCAACAACAAAAATGGAAAGGGACCTGGGGGTAGTCATAGCAGATGACCTAAAGGTGGTCAAGCAATGTGAGAAGGCAGTAAGGAGGGCTAGGGGGACACTGGGATGCATAGGGAGAGGCATCTCCAGTAGAAAACAGGAACTTGCTATCCCTCTGTACAGACAGTTGATGAGACCCCATCTGGAGTACTGCATGCAGTTCTAGAGACTCCATCTCTGCAAGGACATAGACAGGATGGAGGCTGTCTAGAGGGGGGGCAACTAAAATGGTGCAGAGTCTGTACCAGGAAACATACGAAGAGAGACTGAAGGAGCTTAATATGTATACTCTTGAGGAAAGGAGGGGAGAAGGGACATGATAGAAACTTCCAAGTACCTCAAGGGAATCAACAAAGTCCAAGAGGGTAGCATCTTTCAGAAAAAAAGATGTGCAAGAACAAGGGGGCACAATCTGAAGATAGAGGGGGGATGGCTCAGAGGTAATGTGAGGAATAATTTTTTTAACAGAGAGGGTTCTGGGTGCATGAAACGGCCTTCCTGAGGAGGTCGTGGAGTCAAAAACAGTACAGGAATTCAAGAATGCATGGTACAGACATAAGGCAGTTCTAGTGGGGGGTAGGAGGAAGTAAGTTGTTGGTTAACTAGGATGTGCAGCTTATCTATTAGGTAGGGAAATGGGCAGACTAGGTGGGCCAAGTGGTCCTTATCTGCCATCAAATTCTATGTTTCTAAAGTTAGGTTTAAATGTGTTACTTGCAAGGAAGTGAAAAATGAAATAAGAAAACTTAATACTAAAAAAAATCTCCTACAGACTAGATGGAATAGAAGTGAGATTTCTAAAAGTTGCAGTGGATATTATAGCACCAATTGTGACAAAACTCTTCAACTGGAGTTTAATGGTAGCGAATTTCCCACTACCTGGAAGGAAGCAAAAATTGTTCCTATACACAAAGGTGGATCACTCAAGGATCCATTCAATTTCCATCCTATAGCAATTTTATCTGTAGTTTCAAAGATTTTCAAAAGGCTGTTGCAGGGGCTACTCTGTGATTACTTGGAGAGGAGTCTGTTGTTGTCCAAAAACCAGTCTGGTTTTAGAAAGGGACACTCCACAGGCACCACACTCACCAACCTTGTTGATGCGGTAGCAACATCTTTACAGGAGGGGCAGACGGTGGGTGTGGTGTTTGCGGATTTGTCCAAGGCCCTTGAAACTGTAGAGCATTGAATTTTAATAGCATGATTATTGGAAATAGGTGTTTCAAGAGAAACTAGCAATTGGTTTAGCTCTTATTTGATTGGCAGATCTCAACAAGTCCCAATTGGAGGTGAATTTTCATCTAAAGCTACAGTATTGAGAGGAGTCTTGCAGGGATCTATATTAGGCCCAACATTATTTTTAATATACATAAATCAATTAGCAGATGTGACAGAAAAATCCCAAATTAGGTTATATGTAGGTGATACTGTTATTGTTGCATCAGGCATAAATAACGAACAAATGGTGAAACATTTGCAAATGAACTTTGCAACGCTGTGCTCATGGTTCAGTGAGTCTGAACTGGGTCTAAACAGTAAAAATTCCAAAACAATGATGTTCAACAAACGTGTATTTAAAAAAGAATGCCAGAGCCCCAGGACTGAAATGAAAACAAACAATGATGAGGTTCTTGCTCAGGTAACAGAGTAGAAGTATCTCAGAGTTTGAATAAATCAAAATTTAAAGTTCGATTATCATATTACTGAAATGACTAAAAGATTAAATAGAAGAATTGGAGCCCTCATATGAACAGGACAACATATAAATAAACAAATGAGAACAACCATTGTAAATCAAATGCTGGTCCCGATATTGGACTACGTTAGCCACGTTTACAGCTTTGCAAATAAAACATTGTTAAAAAAAGGTGGAGACCTTATATAACCAATTGGCTAGATTCAGTCTCCGTTATGATTATTGGACACACTACTACAAACTATATGAAGATCTTGGATGGCTATCACTTGAAAATAAAAAGAAGCTAATTTGGGCTAACAAGATTTTCAAAGTATTAAATGGGTCTCAATCATTGTATCTATTTGAAAAATTAGAAAAACTGAACACAAATACTGTTTGAGGAAGAGTAGCATTAGGGATTACAAACTGCCAAGACCAAAGAATAAATTTGGTGAAATGACTTTTCCCTATGTTGCTATAACCATATGGAATAAGCAAGCAATAACACATGACAAGGTGTGGGTTATATCCTGATAACAGCATGCCAAGGTGCATTATAAGGCATGAGGCGCTTGCGCCAAGTGCCTTTTGTACCTAGGCGTTCTCTTATCAGGACATAACCCACACCTTGGAGTGTGTTATTGCGCTTGTAAAATGGGCCCCCGGTAAAAAGGTTAATTCAAAAAATGCACATAGAAACTGTATATAAAAAAGACATAAAAAATATGATTAATAGAAAAAGAGAAAAATTAGTCCTTATCATTGTGTTTAAATGGAGCTGTTTCATTAAAAGTCAGTACAGGAGGCCAGTGTCTGTCTGTAACATTATTACCCATCCATCTACAGATACAAACAGTCAAAGGCTGCATTTTTTTTGTAATTTAGGACCGGATTGGTGGGATAGTCTCATCCCCAAGGAGGGTCATTAGTGGGGTCCCACAGGGATCAGTCCTTGGGCCCCTTCTGTTCAACGCCTACGTATCTGACATAAGGACAGGAATCAGGAGTGAGATGAGTCTCTTGGCAGATGACCCGAAACTGGGGGCGGTGGTGGATGGGGAGGAGGGAGGGGGCCCACAGGGGACCTGGAGGCTCTGGAAAGATGGTCTAGAAAGTGGAAGCTGAGGTTCAAGTCAGCAGGGAAATGCAAGGTACCTCCACCTGGGGCCAGAAACCCAGGCCAAGTGTACACCCTGGGGGGAATGCTACAAGTCTCAATGGCTGAGAGGGACCTGGGGTGGTGGTGGATGTCAAGATGAACAACTCTGAGACTTGTAGGAGGGCAGCAGCCAAGGCCAACAGGATGCTGGGATGCATCGCTAGGATCACCTCCAGAAGGAGGGAAGTGATACTCCCTCTGTATAACTGCTTGGTGAGGCCGCACCTTGAGTACTGCGGCAGTTTTGGAGGCCACACTTAAAGCGGGACATTAACCTCCTGGAGAGGTCCAGAGGAGGGCAACCAAAATGATTTGGGGCTTGGGGACAGGACCTATGAGGAGAGGCTCGAAGAGCTAAATATGTACACATTGGAAGAGAGAAGGACCGGGGACATGATAGAGGTCTTTAGGTACATGAAGAGGATAAATAGGGAGGAACATAGGGTGCTTGAAGGAAGGAGGAAGGGGGTCACTAGAGGCATGGGTGGAAGCTGGAGGGGAAGATTCAGGGAGAAAGGAGGAGGTGCTACTTCACTGAGAGGGTGGTGGAGCCATGGAATGCACTGCCTAGGGGCTAGTGGAGGCAGAGACAGTGGAGGGGTTCAAGAAGGAGTGGGACAGGTACAGGGGAAGGGTTCTGGAAGCAAAATCCAATGCAGCAAGAATATCCGGAACTGGGAAGGGAGAAGCCAGAGAAGGCAAGAGGGACAGCAAGGTCAGCACCCAGGCTGGGGACTGACCAAACGAGCAGACACGAAAGACCGTTAGGCCTATTCTGCTGGCATTTTAGTATGTTAGTATGTATTTCTTTATTTTAACTATCCATTTTTTACTTACAGCAA
This sequence comes from Neoceratodus forsteri, assembly GCA_016271365.2. NCBI lineage: Eukaryota > Metazoa > Chordata > Ceratodontiformes > Ceratodontidae > Neoceratodus > Neoceratodus forsteri. Next base: position 1,424,473,655 of record CM028129.1, read on the forward strand.
GGGGGAGGGAGTGTGTCCCCATGCAGTTTCACTTACAACAACAGGGAGTGAGGCTGTCCCATACTGTGCTATGTATTTAGTGTTGTTATTCTGCCTCATGTTCCTTTCAAAGTTAGTAACCTTTTTTTTGTGTGTGTACTTTCATTTTTCGGGGGTGGGGGGGTCTTTTCTAGATGGCTGTCTTGACTGGAAGCAAGCATGTCCATCAGCGGCCACCATATTTCAATTGTTTCCTGCTTTGAGTTTTTCAAAACATAACGTTAATGGTCAAAAAATGAAAGAGTTTTTCCTTGCAATATAACAATTATGTGGTCCCATTTTTATTTTTGCATTATTGAGGCTGGGATCATAGTTCAGGTGATGGTTGCTGGGGGTGGGGTGGGGAACATGCCGAGGAATGCAGTGGGGATGGAAGAAATGAAGAAGGCAGTTTGGAGTTCATGCAAGGTGCTGCAGCGAGAAATCAGCGGGCTGTCAAAAACGTATATCAATAGAAACCACAGTAAAGGTGAGACTGGTGAGAGTGCCAGTTTAACTATGTTGATCATTTTTTTTTTTTATTGCTGCCTGTGTTTGGGGTACATGTCATTGAGACAGGACTTCTGTTCAAGCTGGCCGGCTGGTACATTCTCCATGACTATTGTGTTTCCGGTGGCAGGGTGGTATGAGTCTCGATGTTTTAAATGAGTTCACAGGGGTGTTTTTTTATGGGTGTCTTTATTTGTTGTAAATTTCTTCCCGAGAGTATTTGTGGTGAGGCTGCTAGGGTAGTATGAGTCTCACTTACAGGACTACACATCACGTTGTCTAACTAGTGCTCTGTTTTGCGCTGTTTCTTCACAGTATGTCACCATCAGTGACAGGATTTTCTTTCATAGCAGCTCAGTGATATTGCACTGTTTTGGGGTCAGACTTAAGATGTTAGTGCCAGTTGTAGAGTTATGGGCTGATAAGGATGCGGCTTTGCAGCCATTTCAGCCAATCAGGTTTTAGAATTTTCTTTGCCCATTTTATAATGTAAGTGAACAAATTAAAATTTCTGTTAAAACCCCAAAAGTGTTCGTAACAGCAATGAAACAAGAATTAGCTATTTGTTACATGTGTAGTAGTTGAAAGTCATTAAAATAGGTCTTGCAATGACTTTGAACTTAACTATAATGTGTTATGTTTATTCATATGACATGTGGTCTAAGTTGTCTTGTTGTTGTTTAATGTTAGTTATCGGTCAGATAGGATAACAGGGTATGTAGGTCTTGTAGTCTCCCGAATTAGAAACATTGATAGTAATCCATTGTTTTATGTCTGTCATGCATGACAGCCAGGACATGTCAGTCAGACAGTATCTAAGAAAGGTTTAAAAATGTCTTTGAATAATAAACATTATTATTTGTTATGTCTGTTTACTAAACAAGTGTCTTAAGTGTGATTTGTCTTTTTATAACTCTGAGGCAACATAGCTAGGGCAAGTTAGATAGTTTTTAAATAGATCTAGTAATGCCCTTGAACACAAGTATAAATGTCTGATGTGCTTACTTACTGAATAAGTGTCCCAAGTTTAATTTGCTTCTTTTTAAAATTTTAATGTAACTAAATTGTGAACAGGACCACCCTGAAAACAGGACCTCGGTCCTAATGGTATGAGTGTACCATCTTATTCCTGTATAAAAATAACAATGTTACTACTACAATATCACATTCAATTTAAGAGCATGTGTAGCAGGCAGGAATACTTTACAAATAGCAGACCCTTTACACCTGATCTAGTCCTAATGGGTCAAAGTCTGGTGCAACTGGCACCTCTATATTTTTGTAACTTTTACAACCGCTGAAGCACCATGATATCTTGCTGGTGTTCTGTTGTACAGTTTAACCGTTTGTCCCTGGTGATGATGTCCATGCCTCACCAGCTGTTGACAGCATGAACTGCATAGCAGCTGGACCCCATGGGTTATAGAAGCACACTGTGCACCATTTACACTCATGATAATCAGTTTTAAACGGCTAAGGCCGATTTAGACACTTTCACTGTGTTACACTATTGTGTATGAATTAACTGGACTAAGCTAGCAGAAGCTTCTGAAAAGAGTTATACTCAGCCATTGTGTTGAGGGAGCACTACTTATTTTCATATTTTAAATAATAAACTTGTATGCATTATTCTGAGGTCAATGTGATTCCTATAGTAATCACTGGCATTGCTGGCCCCTCCCCCTTTTTGCCCACTTAATACTGTTTGTGAAGCACTTTAACTTTCTTAAAGTCACTGTACCATAAAAAAAACCTACGTACTCATTGAAACTGAGCTTATACACTCTTATTTATTTATTATTTAAAACCATTTTATAAGTTTAATAACAAAGTTCAGACAGAGAATTATGGTTATAGTAACATGCCTCCTGGTGGTTTACTGGTTTACTACAACTTGCCTGGGGCCTTGGGATATAAAGCCACCAACTGGTGTGTTACTGTACTATTCTTCCCTGTCTATCATATGTTATTCCTTACATATTTCTTTCTTTTTTTTTAACAATTTTGTTTATGGCTCTTAAGCCTGTCAGGGTGTACTATATCTACTCCAGACACACACACACACACACACACACACACACACACACACACACACACACACACTGCATCTGCCACCAGCAATCTACTTAAGCTGCCTGGGTAGGTGGCCTGTGGCTTACACCTCAAGATGGGGCTTCCAAGGAGAGAGAGACCAAGATCAACCATGGTTCCTATCCGAGAGTTATGCAGGCATATTTTTGGTGTGGGATTAGGAGCTGGCCCTGGTAGCATCATGCTGTGCTGCCTTGAGGGATTTTTGGCCTTTGTGTGTGTTCCTTCCCTGATGAGTGAATATGTGATGATGTCCTGACACGCTGGATATGTTCCCACACCTGATGTGCCAATGTTCTTCACTTCGACCAATCCTAGCACCTGTTTCAGTCCCTGGCTCACCCACCCCTGGCTGCCATCTGGGGTTGGTATATCATTAGGCTTCGAGATCCTCCCTCCCCAGAAGAGGAGAGTAATCCATCAGATGCTCATCTTCCTCCCCCGCTCTGGCTGGCCCTCTGACACCCCGAGTTTGCTTCTGAGCCCAGGTCATCAGCGTCGCAAGTGATAACGTACCATTGCACCAGTGAGCCAGCTTACATATTTCTTGATGCTTATTCATGAGTAAAAGAAGGTTAAAAGAAGTGAAACAAGCATTTGCATAAGTTGCCACTGGAAATTTTTCACGTCATTAGACACCTTATAACTGGATATTTTTTTTCACATTTTATTTACCCAAAGATAGTCCAGCTGAAGTACAATTACTCAATTCCAGTAGGTCCAGCTTCAACACATATGTGCAGTCAGGTGACTGGAGCACTGAAAGGTTTGTGATTTGTTTATGGTCACACAGTGAGTAGTTTGCTGTAGTGGGGTGTGACGTACCATGTTACATGCACAGGTATAGCAGCTAAAAGCAGTCATGTCACATCTATTACGAAGCATTGTTTTCTTCTCAGTCTTTAGCTGATGACATGTTAGATTCTAGTTACCAGTATGTGCCCCAGTTGAGGTGCCATTTTCTTTTAACACCCAGAGTTATGGCTAGGATGCCGGAACAGTAGGAGTGAGAGAGGGATTTAAGAGGGACCCATTGAAATCTGTTGGGGTGGGTCCTATGATCGTCTGGGAGAAAAAGTGTAGTCTCAGTGAGACGATGTTTAGTAGAGAGGAATTTTAAAGGAAATGATTTCACTGTATCACTGGACAACTGCAGAACAAGAAGGCAGATTGCCCTTAAAGAGCACCTGACACAGTTGAGACAACTTTGAAAAAGTGTAACATTCAGGCATAAATGTAGCTTATATTTCACATTTTAACCTGTAAATCTTATCCTTATTTCCTTATTACAAAGGGTATTTGCATGAATACAGTATTTCTTCCCTTTTAGCTCTGGCTGCCTGCCTATGCCTGACATCATAATTCTCTTTATGACATCAACATGTGTTGCTGTAGAGAGAATTATGATGTCATAACCAGGGGATTGTGATGTCTTGCAAAGAGAAGCAGCCAGAGCAGATATAGTCTAGGGGGTAGGGATCTTGTTTAAATACAACTGTTTTCAGTAATAAAGAAAATAGGGAATTAATTACTGAAAATATATGAAGTAATACAGAAAATGGGATGGAGCTGAATCAATCAATCAATCAATCAATCAATCAATAAATCAATCCTTGGCAGTACACCATTGAGCAAGCTCATTTTCAAAGTGGCCCTGGATAAGGACAAACAATTACAGGATAATCAATCACAAGAACAACAGCAGGCATAAAAACAATGAACACCAAGTAATAGGTCTTAAGGATTACCAGCTTCATTGACTCAATGACAATACTAATAAATTTGCACGCCAGGGTAAAGAGATAAAGCGGCCTCAGGAAAGCACCCAGGAGTAGGAAAAGCAGTCATGGAGAGTAGCAGGAAGGGAAAGGGGAAGGGGGAAAGCTACTGCAGTCGGAAAATTTAGCCGCAGAAAGCAAGTGCTAGCCTTGAAAGGGCAAGGTTATGGTTGAAAAAGCTGAAGGAGCAACAGATGCTTACAATGGTCACTTGTAACATTTGCAGGATTCCTACAGATAACCAGTTAACAGGTTTTTGAAGGTGAAGAGACCCAGAATAGAGGTAAACTTTAAAAATCTTTGCATGATGTTCCATAGGGAAGGGAGAGAGAAAGTAATAGCAGCTGAACCATGCCTCGTCTTTATTCTAGGTACAATAAAAGTGATTGGTGAGAATTGTCTCAAACCATACGACCCTTTGGCATGCTCATGTAGACTAGCAATATAGGCTGGCAAATTGTCAGTTAGTGCCCTATAAAACCAGAGCAGGGCATTTCTTTACCTCCTCAGCATGAGGGAGATCCAACCCAGCTCCTCATACAGTTCAGGATAAACCTCAAGGCACGATGATAAAGGGTGTACAGTTTGCTACGCGGTGAGTTAGGACAGTGGCTGTAGAGAAAGTTGGCATAGTCAAGTAGTGGCAGAAAGGTTGCCTGGATTAGTCTCTTCCTAGCTATAAAGGTAAGGAGGTGCCTAATGCTAAAGAATACACCTAGTTGTTGTCTTAACTTTTTTGTTAACCCGTTAAGGTGAAACAAAAAGTTGAGCCTGTTGTCCAGCCAGAATCCCAGGTATCTGAAATTATCCACAATTTCCAGTGATTCACCAAGCAAGGCACGGATCTGATGGCTAATTGACAATCCTAGGTCCTGGGAAGCATGTGATGAAATGATCATGACTTTAGTCATTAGGAAGAAGCTTGATCTTTAGGAGGTTATGCTGAAGAATGACAAAATCATGCTGTAGTACATTGTGAGCTACAGCCAAGGAAGAATTAGTGGTGTAAAGGACCGTATCATCTGTGAATAAATGTATGTTAGCTGTACGTAGGTGTAGGTCGATGTTGTTGATGTATATTGCAAAGAATATAGGGCCCAGGATGGAGCCTTGTGGTACACCTCGCGGTTAGGTTTTTAATGGGGACAAGTCCCCAAGAGCTTTAATTTACTGCATCCTATTAGTGAGATAACATGTGAACCATTCTAAGGCAGTGCTATCTAGACCAAGGTTACTCAATGCGTCCAGCAGAAGGCTATGATCCACTGTATCAAAGGCCTTGCTGAGGTCTAGGAAGAGTGCAAATACATGTTTTTTGCATCCAAGGCATTTTGCCACTCCATAGACACTTTAGCTAGGGCAGAAACTGTACTGTGTTTGGGTCTAAAACTGGACTGGGCTGGGTTTAGTAGATTTTTGGTTTCAAGGTACTCTTTGAGCTGGGAATTAACCATTTTTTCCAGAAGTTTTGAAAGTGTCGAAAGTAGAGAAATAGGCCGATAGTTATTCAGGTTGCTAGGGTCCCCAGACTTGTAGGGTGGAATAATGTGTGCGACTTTCCAGAGCAGAGGTATCATGCCTTGTCCCAGAGAGGTATTAAATAAATGGGTAATAGGGGCAGTCAGGTAATAGCAGCTAGTTTTCAGAAAGAATGGATCTTGATAGTCAGCGCCGGCACTCTTTTTAGTATCCAGTGACAGTAAGAGGTCCTCCACTTGCTTAAAGGTTACTGGGTGAAAACTGAAGGAAGCAGATCTCAGTTTTGAGTCAGTGCTGGAGCTTAAGCCACCTCTAACATCACCGTGGGTGCTTAGCTTGCTGACAGGAGAGACATCAAATGCAAGTCCTGCTGTAGCAAAATGATTGTTAAGTTGTTGCAGAATGTCTGCCCTATCAGTATATGTGGCGTCTCTGGATACTATCTTGGCTGACAAGGAAGAGGCAGGTGAATGACCCTCAACCTCTCTGAGGATGTTCCAAAACTTGGTAGAACTATTTTTATTTTCTTCAAGGGCTGCTTGGAAATAGCAGACTTTTTCTGTTCTAACAAGTTTAGTGCAAGCATTTCTTGCTACATGGAAAGTAAGCCAGTCGGCATCTAGTTTTGACTTCCTTGCCCTTTTCCACAAGAGGTCTCTGTCCCTGAGAGCTTTCTTTATGGAAGGCAAGAACCAGCTGGGTGATCTTTTCCTAGTCTTGATCATCCTGATCAGGGTGTGTATATCTATCAACCCCAAAAATAGGTTATGAAAAATAGTGAACGCCTCAGTGATAGAAGGGGCCAGATAGACATCTTGCCATATAATATTGCCCAGGTCAGCCAGAAAGGCAGTCTGGCTGATTTTTTTCATGCATCTTTTTAGCTTGAAAGTAGAAGATGAAGTTAGATGAGGAGAGTACCTAATGCAAGCCATGGCACAATGGTCACTTAGGTCATTATGAAAGACCCCTACATGGAAGCTATTGTGTGGCTTGTTAACAATCATAAGGTCCAGCAGAGTACTATGGTCCAAGTTTTTTCTGTTGGGTCTGGTGAACTCTGGAGTAACCTGTGTTAGCTCATGCATGTCACAGAACTCTAAGTTTTTTGGAACTCTCATCCTTCCAGTTAAGGTTGAAATCTCCCATTATTATGTATTCAGAGTTAATCTTTTCTAGTAGGTCATGAAGGTGAGTTAAAATACCAAGCCCAGCAGAGGGTGGTCTGTAGCATACAGCTATTAAGAATACCACCTCAGGTGATAGTGATAGTTTTAGGGCAAGGCATTCAAGTTCTTTTGGAATGGAGGTTCGATCGAAGACCGTAACTATAAATTTGCTCTTAATGTAAATTGCAACCCCCCCACTCCTGGTAGAACTGTTGCAACAAAAAACACTGCATTCTGGGATGTTAATTGTTTTATCTGGGGTCGTATGCATAAGCCAGGTCTCCAAGATCATAAAGATGTCTGGCGACACATGTAGAGCCCATGCTTGGATTATCTCAAGTTTCTTGAGTAAATTGCATACATTCAGGTGCAGAAAGCTGATGCCCTTATGATGCAAAAGGTCAGACAAGGCATTTAGGGCAGAGGGTGGGCCAAGGTTTAGTTCAACATTCCCTGAGTAAAGTAAAAGAAGAACTAACAGTTTCCTGAGACAACTTACAATCATTTTGAGTATGTGTGTTTTTTGACATTTGGTACGTGAACTTTTTTCAGAAGAAAAATTTGGCACATCAAGGTGACTAGTAAGAAACAGCACATATATGGCTATTTTTGCCAGCAAGAGAAGAGGTGTTCTATTATAGATGGTTGGCATAGGCTGAGGAAAGGGCTTACAAAATGAGTTTGGAACTGTGACCACTATGATGCAAAGTCCTATTTTGACTAAACACCGTCATGGATGTGTCCTAGTACTTGCACTGATCCTGGTGCAGGTGAGCAATTGCTACTTTTGTGGAAGCGTTGAACAACAGAAAGATGCAACTGAAAAAAAGGACTGCTGCTGTGAGCGCCATTGGACTTACAGCAACTTATGGAGCAGGCAAGCAAGTCCAGTATAGATATAGGGCTGTATATCAAGGAGAAGCAGCTGTACGAGGGCAAAAGGTGCTTGAAGAGATTGTTTCTTTAAAAACAGCATCCCAAAAATTGGCCAATAGCTGAAGGAGGGAAGGAGTGAGCTCCTCAAAAAGAGTATTTAATAGAGGCCTGGGTTGGGGCGGAAGGGTGGGACAAAATATACAGTTTAAGAAATAACAGTTTTTAAAAAAAGCGCTACAGAGCAGAGATCAGGACAAGCCATGTAAGCCTGTGGAAAACAGTATCCAATCCCTGAAGGAGCAGAGAGGGTAGCAGCCAATTGGGCTGCAGCATGGCAGGTCAATGGCCAATCGGAGCCCCAAAAGTAGGTCTGACGGCAGGCTTACCCAGGAGAAGGTATTTGAAGGTGGGCAGGGGAGGGATGCAGCCAGCAGGCTTCTCCAGCCACAACTGCCGGTCAACAGGAATGTTCTGCCCAGTCAAGAGCACCTGTAGTGACAGAAGAGAGGCCAAGAGTAGCTAAACAGGGAACAAAACAAAAGCATAGCTAAAGGCTAAATCGGGGGGCAAGGAAAGGGACAATGAGGACAAAAGAGTGAAAGAGTTGGGCAGGAAAGGAGGGGGGCTGGCAGCCAGATAGCTAGACAGTTGGGGTCGGCGCCATAAGGAGACACACACAAAAAAAAAAATGAAATATTCAGAAGTCGGGAGATAGTGGGATAGGCAGGTCAAGGGTAAAGTATGAAATCAGAAGTGTAGTAAGGGCGGAGGTCAGAAATGCACAGTTTCAGGTGCTAAAGCTTTAAACACTCTCAAAGTACATTTTTACATTTCTTGCATCCCCACAATGATTGTTTAGCACTTTAAACAAATTAATACAGATCCCCACAAAATATACAGTTTAAGAAATAGCAGTTTTAAAAAAAGTGCTACAGAGCGGAGATCAGGACAAGCTGTGTAAGCCTGTGGAAAATAGTGTCCAGTCCTTGCAGGAGCCGAGAGGGTGGCAGCCAATCGGGTTGCAGCATGGCAGGTTAATGGCCAATTGGAGCCCCAAAAGTAGGTCCCAGTCTGATGGCAGGCTTACCCAGGAGAAGGTGTTTGAAGGTGGGCAGGAGAGGGTGCTTGGCCGGCAGACTTCTCCAGCCACAACTGCTGGTCGACGGGAATGTTCTGCCCCATCAAGGGCACCAAGGAGAAGGTGCTTGAAGTCAGGCAGGGGAGGGTGCATGGCCGGCAGGCTTCTTCAGCTGCAACTGCCAGTGAACGGGAATGTTCTGCCCAGTCAAGGGCACCCAGGAGAAGGTGCTTGAAGGTGGGCAGGGGAGGGCGTACATCCGGCAGACTTCTCCAGCTGCAATTGCCAGTCGGTCTTACTTTTTTCAAAGTTTTCCTAATGCTGACCGGGGGTCATTAAAAAGGGAGGTAGATCTGAAATGGGACAACCCACAAAGAGCAGAACACTTTCAACCTGAAACAGGCAACAGCTAAGCATCATAATCTATATGTACGGCATTGAACAACACAGTGTTCTGTTTTGAAGGTGCCTGCATGTACTGAAATCATTAAAAGTCAATAAAGATATTATTATTTTCCTATAATATTTTGTGTATGTGGCCTGAGTTTCATATAGAATGTAGTGACAGCTGCCTTCTGAAGATATGTCCTCCCAAAGCAGTCTATTATGACCAGAGGGGAAAACTGGTGGGAAAGAATTGTGCAACCTCCATCCAGGTGAACTATATACACTAGGTTATAACTGATGATAAAACAAATAGGGCTGGATGCTATTCACACTGAAAACAGAGAAGAAAGTTAAACTCAACATTTAACCATAAGACCTCTTCAGGAATTATATATAAAAGAAAGTAAGAATAGAACATTTTTCTTTGCAGCTAGATTTTTTATAGATAATTCCTGAAAAAGACCTATGGTCAAAATGCCAGTTTTTTTTTTGACCCATCTTTTGTTCCTTACCCCCCATCCCAGCTCTGTCACCCCACCATCCCCAGGGCTTGCCTCCTCTCATATTAATTGCTGCGGCTTGTCCCTCAAGCCCCTCTGGACAGTCGGTTACACAGGGGAAATGGACCACACAGGCCTCTCAGACCTGTTAGAAGAAGTGCGCAGAGGTGCGAGCCCACCACTCGCATATATTTTGGACCTGCCCAATACTGGCAGACTTCTGAGAGCAGGTCACTGTGATACTGAAAGAACTGTTCATGATCACACACCATTCTAGGTCTCCCCCCAGAGTGACAGGTCCAGATACCTTATACTTATGGAACATACTGTTAGTCTCAGCACACAAAGCCATAACATGAAAGTGACTAAAAGAAGAGCCTCCAACACACCAACAATGGCTAGACATTGTAGAAGGAATACAACATATGGAAGAACTAATCTATAAGATAAATCAAGAAATCCCCCATTTCACAAGGAGGTGGTGTGCTGAATAATGTAGAAAGACATACAAAATCACACATACTTCCATAACGCAAAGCATCATGGGCTGCATATGCAAATCACCACAGAATATTATGCTGGTTCAACTTTAAGCAGAAATGCATGGTGCCGAAAGGCCTCTCACGCAATTTGCAAAGGGTGCCAACAGAAGACACAGACACGAGTTTCATCCTACCAGGACTCATCAGTGTGCCTCATCTGTATGACACCCCAGTGGAATGAACCACCTACCCAAAGATGATCTGTCTGGGTTATGTTGGTGAACCCAATTAAAACAGAAAATAAGATAAAAGACAAGACGTGAGGCAAGAAGGATTATAATGGAGATTTGTGGAGCATGACAGGGGCCAAATAACCTGGCTTCCGGCCAATGCCCCTTGGGGTAACTATTGCCTTAGTGCTTACAGCACTGAGATTCTTTTGTCTTAATGTATAAAGATTCCTCACAAACACTTAGTCCCTAGTAAAAGACCACAGCAGAGTTGGTAAAGGAGACAATTAACAAGCAGATGATCAGAAGGTTGGGGGCCAAAGAGAAATATCAACCAAACACCTACCCCAAACCCTGGAACAATTGTCTGCAATCTATGGGTTATTGAAGTGATAACATTCGGGGAGTTGGAGTATACTCGCAATAACCAGCTTGTGTGGATGATTAAATGCTGAGGCGAAGTCGAGGTGTTTAATCACCCACACAAGCCGGTTATTGCGAGTATACTCCAAGTCCCCGAATGTTATTACTATTATACGAGATGGAGTTACTCTTTAACCTGAACTGTGTGCAGTAGTGGAAAGTCCGATCAGGAAATGAGATGGCTCGAGTAGTCCCAGGCTAGCGTTAGCACACTGTAAACAGTTTTTTTCATGTAAGGAAGCTTGTGCAAATGTGAGTGTCTGCATTCCAGGAAGTGACACGGTGGGACTGCAGAGAGATGAGTTACAGTTAAGTCAAATAATGCAGTCCAGTGTGGGATTCTTCGGCTATGGTTTAGGGGAGTGTGAGCAGGTTGGTCTCCCATGGATGTGAAGAGTGAAATGTTTGAGCAGGGTTAGGAGGCAGGTGGGTTCCAGTTAGTATTGTGTATGGCTGAGACAGAGTGTTCAGTGAGCTCCGAGTGTGAGTGGTAGTAAAATGTTTCAGTAAGTGAGAGAGCGACTTACGTTTTTGTAGAGGACGATGATTTGGACTTCCTGAAGGGAAAAAAATCTTTATTTTTTGAGTGTGTGTTGGAGCTACTGCAGGACTGGTTAGCGCGGAGGGTAGATCATGTGGTCTGGAGCTGAAGGTGATTAAATGACTGTGGGTGGGGTTTAAATGATTAAACGACTCTGTGGGTGGGGTTTAGGTGCATAAACAATTCTGGGTTTTCTTAAGGTAGTTTGTGGGAGAATAACTGGCAGGTATTCTGCACTGTGATTGGCTTAGAGCAGATACCTGTCATATAATTTACCATAATTAACTCCTATGCGATCTGTCAATCGAATAAGGATAAGAGGAATGTTGTGCCTGCTGAGTCAAACATGGTATACTATATGATATGAAGTACTATAAGTATTCAAGTTGTTCAATAAATGTGAATTAAAAAAAAAAAGCCCTTTGGATAAACTTTCTGTAGCCACTGGGAAGCTGTCTGAGTCAACGGGTGGGGAGTCTGCTGACTGGGCAGGGTTCACCATGCTGTGTTAGGTGGGGATTTTTTCCTTTTTTCATTTATCCTGTCCCCCAAGGGCACCTCATCAAGATGTCACTGGATATGCATATGCATGGTGCGCACACTCGTCAACATCAGTGGTGTCTCCCCATCCCGTAGCCCCAGCTGTACGTCCACCTGTGGTCATCGGGGGGGGTGACAGCGGGACTCAACTTCCTCCCTGGAGGAGAAAAGAGAAACATCTTCTGGAATGCAGAACCCTCCTCCCTCATGAGCCCTCTGATGATCTAGGCTTGCTCCTGAACTTGGGTTGCTGGCATCGTCAGCGATAGTGCTACCACTGTGGCATCAGACCAGCTTACAAAACATTATTTTTGAATTTATTTTTTATTTTCAGTGTGCATTGCATCAAACCCCCACACTTTTTTTTAAATTTGCAGCTCACCTGCTGATGGAGCATGTTTTTTCTGTAACTGCTGATAATGACCAGGTGCTACAATCAATAACACAGACCCAATTCACTGATAGATCCCCCCTCCTCCATTTGAATCTAGGCTGAAGGCCTAAGCAAGATATATTTGGTGTCCCTTTCTATGTCCCCTGTATATATGGAATATGGCATGGTGTGACTTCAATGTTAATTCATGTTTATCTATACAGTTATGGCATCTCTGATGGCTATAAAAGTGTTTTATCAACTTCTTTGGATGAGAAAACAGTGAAGTGAAGCGGAGCCATTCTGGAACACTAAAGATCTGAAAACTCATAACCATAAAAATGCTGTAATAGTACAAATAGACATACATCATGTTATTAATTAAAGGAAAACTAAAGTCAAAATTTGCAAAAAATATGTTGTGCAGAGTGTTTTATTTTTAACTGTATTCCTTGTAAATCCTTCCCTTTGTTTGCTGAAAGGAGTTTGTTTTTCTAAATTTGCTTGCTAGTTTTATGGCTCTTGGGGATCTCCATGTTTACATTTTTTGTGGCTCTTCTTGTTCCTACAGTGCCTCCTGTCCCAGGTGGCAGTGATGTGTCCAGGACCATTAATTCAACAATGGCTGTTTTTTTTGTCAAGTTTACAGCAGTACAGCTGTGATGTTAAGCAACTCTCCTTGTCCGGGGAGCTCTAATGAAGGCTACATGTACAGATAGCAAATGCCTGAGGATAATTGAGTAGGCTATTCTGTAAGGGAACATCTAGGGCCAGATATTCAAAACTTTGCCCCTGGGCTAAGTTAACACTGCCTGACGGGCAAACTTAGCCCGGAGCACAAAGCAAGCTATATTCAAAAGGAATAGCCCGGGGCAAACAGCTACTGAATATAGCATGGGAATGAGGCCGTGCAAACTGGGCTGGGAGTGCAGGGCAAACAGAGCCCTGGAATAAGACAGCACTGAATATAGCAACCAGGAAGTGCAAACTACAACAACAACACAGTGCACAGTGACGTGAGGGCAGGTAGAGATGAACCATGTGGCCAATGTGTGTGCCAGCAAATGCGTGGACCCTGTACAGCTGCAGGCAGCAGCAGATGTGACACAACAGTGACCAAAACTGTATAATATTCCCCAAACCGTTAGCGCCATGCTAACACGTTAGTGCGGCTTTAGCGCGGAGCTAAGCTGTTTGCCTGGTGCAAACACATTTGCCCGGAGCTAAGATTTGCCATATTCAAAAGTGACCTGCAAATGAGCCTACTTAGGCAGGCTCTGGGCAAACAGCCAAATTAGCATCTCATTATTGCCTGATTTGCATGCAGATTGCCCAGCATTACTGCAGGGTCCCACAGCTCCACCTGTAGGTCAGTCTGGAAGTACAGGGGCTGGCCAAGTCTGGCCACAGCTCCACCTGTAGGTAAGTCTGACAGTGCATGATGGTTGCTACAGGCTACATGTATGCAGTACAGCATAGCATTGTGTGCCTCAGGGGACAACACAGCGTAGGCACAGGCAGTGGTAGTGCTGCAGGCAACCATCTCACTGTGGGCCATGCTACAGTGCACAGCAGACACTACAGTAGCAAGGGGGCTGGTAGTGTGAGGGACACAGCAATGCCTATGGTATGTAGGACAGTGCTGACCACTGCACCGTACACAGTGACAGGCCCAGCTTGCAGGTGATTACTGACAGTGGACAGTACTGTTTCACTGTTGTGTGCTGCACAGATGCTGCACCTGTGGCATGGGATGCTCACAGTGACATATACATGGCTGGCTGTGTGTGCTGTGGCATCTGTACAGGTGTGCGGTATGTGGCTGGGGGGCATGTAAGCTCCGACAGGCACACAGGTGGTGAGGTATTCCCACTACTGGCCCATGTGCACTGCATGATGTGTCCCAGCCTTGTGGCTACACCTGGGCTGTGGTGAGGTCTGGCCACCCATACACCCTCCCCTCAATTGCCACCATGCCCACAGTGCTGCATGTGTGTGCTGGCATCTGTTGGCCACCACAGACTTATGGTCTGCAGGTGTGTCTGTATGGTCACACTACCATGATGTCCCCTGTGGGTTGGATCACCCCTTACTGTCTGTGCTAGGCTGGGACTGGTGGCAGCTGTTGGCATCATGGTGGTGCCATCAGTGAGCAGCATGTGTCCTCCATGTCTGCCAATTTCTAAGTGTCATGATCATATGTTAGGGTTGCACAAGCCGCACTAATCCTGCGCTAACACTGCACAAAGCACCAATGTCATGCAAAGCTGTTTGCCTAGGGTTAAGACCAGCTTTTCCTGGGTGGTATTTTGTACCACGCTAAGGGTCGCGCTATGTAGAGCTAAACACCTTAGTGCAGCGCTAGTAGCTGAATATCTCATAGCGCCTGTATTCATGTTCACTTTGCCCCTTACATACAATTATGGTTTGCCCAGCACTAATGCAGTTTGCGCACACTATTTGGCCTTTTGAATATGGCAGCCCCACGCTAATCCCACGCAAACGGTTTGCGCACCGCGCAAAGCTTTGAATATCTGGCCCCTACAGTCTTCGCTAATTATAGCATTTGTAATCTTGGGTGATTTGTATGGTTTTTTTTTTTTTTGAAATTTCTTTTTATCCCCTCCTGATCGCCCTCGTCACTCCACTCCTTCGGGCATGCTCAATGCCCACCAGTCCCCCCCACTGAGTCTGCCCCTAGAGTGCCTCTCAGGTGTCTCCTACCTACCTCCTTACTCCCACGGAGCACCTTGCACAGCGGGGTCTGCCCATGTTTTGCAGACTGGGTGGCTGGAGCGGCCGTCATCCGGAGCGATGAGGGTTTTTTTTTTTTTCTGTTTTTTCTGTCCTCCCCTCCCACCCGCTGAGGACGCCGGCTCGGGCGGAACGTGCTTACGCACGCCTGCCAAGTGCCAATGGCGCCTCCCTCCCAACTCCCAACCTAAGGGAGCCACCGTTCGCCAGAGTCGGTGCTTCCACCGCTCTCCGGCGCCGGGTGTATTAAACACCCTGGTACCCTCCCCCGAGGAGGAGAGCATCCGTTGGGACGCCGATCCTCTTCCCCTGCCGACCCCGTGACCTGAGTCCATTCCTGAACTCAGCGCCAAGGCAGGCGAGGTGTGGCATCCAGCGCCTCAACCCTCAGCGCCACTGGGCCGGCTTTGTATGTTTTTTTAATGGTTGCATATAGCTTGATGAACTGAAAATCTTTAAAAATGAAACATTTATTTCTGCTGACTAGATCTAGACACATACCTAGAAAACAGAAAGTTTGGATTAGACATAGTTATATATTTGAAGCCAGAATATCAGACTCCTAACAGTAGATTGCTGCTGCAACAGTTATTACTCTCTGAATCAATGGTCCTGGATGTGTCACTGTGTCATAGGACTGGAGGCATTGTAGGAACAAGAAAAGTAATAAAAAATACAAATATGGAGATCCCCAGGTGCCATAAAACCAGCAAGTAAATCTAGAAAAAAAATTCCTTTCAGCAAACAAAGGGAAAGACTTACTAGTACACATACAAATCAAAATGCTCTGCACAACATATTCCTTTTGTAAATTTTGACTTTCATTCCCCTTTAATGTATTTCTTTGTAATCTATGATAAGAAAAGGCCCACAAAGCTGTGCTAGCTTGTTTGACATGCATCCTTGGGGTGGGTTGCATGGACATATTTAATTGACAAGGAGAACAGTGGCCATGACACTGACAAACCTCTCCTATGCTTCATTCCTTTGCAAAGTCCTTGTGGATTATTATTGCATATGAAATAGGATAGCCCCACTTTAGTATCACTTCCCCACATGGAAAACGGCTATATTGAGTATATCTAAACATATCTCAAATATATTTTCGATTTATGTACGTTTCCAGGAATATTTTTGATACGTCAGTGATTTTTCTGCAGTGTGTATAAAAAAGTTCACATTAACACAATAAAGGGGATTACCATGAAAACAATAATATTAAAATAATGGTAAGGATGTGGAGAAAAAACTAAGTAACCATGATTTTTCAGAAATCACTACATGTGGGGAGTGTGGTATCATCCTAGAGGAAAGCAACAGTAATATCAACCTTTAAAAAAGGGTCATGATCAAATCATAAGAACTACAGACTAATGAGTCTGACTTCTGTGGTGGGAAAAATACTGGAGGGTTTTATAAAAGAGGAAAATGAGTGCCGCATTAGAAACAAAGGATTATAAGACATTACCCAGCACGGTTTCAAGGGGGTGAGATCATTCCAGACCAACCTGCTATATTTCTTTGAACCCATCAGCATGGCACTAGTCTGTGGCTTCCAGTGGATGTGGTGTACTTAGATTATTCTAAGGCTTTTGATAGTGCTCCCCATTTAGAAATAGTAAACAGAATGCTGGAGATGGAAATAAATGAAAATATAGTAAGTTGGATAATATCCTGGTTGCATGACAGAAAGCAGAGAGTGAGCATAAAATGCTCCATGTCAGAATGGAGTGGTGTAAGCAGTGGGGTACCATAGGGATTGGTGCTGGGCCCTACTTTTTTCAACATTTATGTGTCATCTATGACA
Organism: Neoceratodus forsteri; assembly: GCA_016271365.2. NCBI lineage: Eukaryota > Metazoa > Chordata > Ceratodontiformes > Ceratodontidae > Neoceratodus > Neoceratodus forsteri. Next base: position 1,424,490,691 of record CM028129.1, read on the forward strand.
TGCACAAATAAAGCCTGGTTGTGCATAGTCACATATGATATATAGCTGGGGCGCAGTGGTGGATACTGATGAAGCAATTAGGAACTCCCAATGTGAATTAGTTAAAATGGAAAGGTGGACCATCAAAAGTAAACTCAAGTTCAATGTTGACAAGGGTATGGTTATGCACTTTGGGAAAAAATAAGAGAGCAAACTACACTTTAATGGGAATTAAATTGAGGAAACAGACATTGAGAAGTATCTAAGGATATTAGTATCTAATAACTTAACCTTTGATAAACACTGTGATGAAATCAGTAAAAAATGCAACAGAGTTCTAGGTTGCATAAGCTACAGTATAATATAGCGAGTAGATCAAATGACTTGATTATGTCACGATACAGAGCCCTTGTCAGGCCTCATCTGGAATACTATGGGCAAAGCCAGCCCTCCCCCCTCCCCAGAAGAAGAGAAGCCACACGAGACTGGAGGGGGTGAAGTGAAGTGTGACAAAGTTAGTGCCAGAGTTAAAAGAGTTAACATATGAGCAGAGATTGGAAAGACTAAACATGAATTCGCTAGAGTACAGAAGACTAAAGGGAGATCTATGCCTAGTATATAAAGTGTTTAAAGAAAAAGACCTATAGGAATGTATTGGGATAGAATTAAGAAAATTGTCACATGGTAATAGAACAAATAGCCAACAACTAAAAAGAGATCTATATAAAACAAGTAAGGGGGCATGGATTAATCAGAGAGTTATCTTAGTCTGGAACAAACTACCAGAAAATGTGGTTACACGTCAAACTATGAATAGTTTTAAAGTAACACTTGAGAAACATCTTACTTAAAAGGGAATATCAGGATACCCACTGAAAAATGGCAAGTCTCGAAGGGCTAATGCTCTCTTGACCTGAAATTTTCTTATGATAGCTGCAGAATTCAGTGAGATACTGTACATCTTATTCTTGTGCAGATATTGTATATCAAATAAATATTTTTGGTTTACTGCCAAAAATTGTTTTTTTTTTTTACTTTGTAATGTTTTATAGACTCTTTATAGAACAATTTTTGTATTGATATGCAAATGTAATTTTACACTGTAATTTCTACAATAAGTAGAAGACCTTAAAGGCCCTGAAGGTAGACAAATCCTTGGGACCAGATGGCATACATCTGAAAGTGTTGAGGGAGTTGGCAGATAAACTGGCTGGTCCACTGGTAGACCTGTTTAACACTCACTGGAGTTGGGGAAAGTACCCCCAGACTGGAAGGCAGCACATGCTGTACCACTACACAAAAGCGGGCTGAAGGACAACCCTAGTAACTACCGACTGGTCAGTCTGACCTTGATGGTGGGGAAACTCATGGATACCATGCTGAAAGAAAATTTGGTAAGCTTTCTGGTAGAAAATAGGCTCCTGGACAACAGGCAGCATGGGTGGTCCTGCCAGACTAACCTGATTGATTTATTTGGCTGGGTAACAAGGGCAGTGGACAGTGGCTAAGCGGTGGACATCCTGTATCTGGATTTCAGTAAAACCTTTAACTTTGTTCCCCACAGGAGATTAATTAGCAAGCTGTAGGACCTGGGGGTAGGAGGAAAACTGGTTAAGTTGGTTAGAAACTTGCTGCAGGAAAGAAGTCAGACAGTGGTGGTCAGGGGAGTTCTTGGAGGCTAGGCCACTCACTAGTGAGGTCAGTCCAGTGTTGTTCAACATCTTCATCAGCGATATTGCAGATTGGGTAAAAGCTAAAATATGCCTGTGTGCAGACGACTCAAAGCTCTGTGAGACAGTATACATGGAGGAGGGGAGACAGGACATTAGGGAGGACTTGGCTAAGCTAGAGAAGTGGTCAGGTATTTGGCAACTGGGATTCAGTGCAAAAAAAGTGTAAGGTAATGCACTTGGGGGCGAAGAACCCAGAAACCAAATACTAGCTAGGTGGTGTGCAGGTTAGAAAGTCAGATGAAGAGAAGGAGTTGGGAGTGATCATCATGAGTGACCAGAAGCAGCACACTGCAGGAATGCAGCAGCCAAAGTGACTCGGATGCTGGGCTGCATAGTCAGGGGTATAACCAGCAGGTAAGAGGAGGTCATTCTGTCAGTGTATGGCTCTCTAGTTCAGCTGCAGCTTGAGTGCAGTATACAGTATTGGTGCCCTTACCTAAAGAAGGACATCAGCCTGCTGGAAACAATCAGAAGAAGGGCAACCAAAATGATCCAGGGATAGCAAGTCAGAACATACGAGTAGAGACTCGGAGATCTCAACATGTACTCCTTAGAGGATAGAAGGGAGAGGGGTAACATGATATGAACCTTCAAGTACCTTAAAAGTTTCAACAGGATGAGCTCTGAAGGTCTCTGCAACCTTAGTGGGAACAGAAGCACTAGAGGGCACTGCCTCAGGCTGGTGAGGGGAAGATTCAGGAGAGAAATGATAAGGTACTTTTTCACAGAGCACGTGGTAGCTACGTGGAATGAGTTTCTGGAGGAAGTAGTCTCCTTGAAGACAGTGGACAACTTTAAGACATGTTGGGGCAGAATAAATGAGAAAGTTGTATATTGGGGAGAGGTAGTAGGTGGAGGGAGGACATAGGTGGGGACGGCGGATGTTGGTGGGGAGGGAGGAGTAAATAACGGAAGGGGGACAGATCTCTCCATAGACACTGATGGGTCTGCAACCTTGAGCAGACACGATAGACTGCAAGACCTTTTTAGTGCTGGCTCAGTTGTATGTTTCTATAAGTGTTAGTAAACATATTTTTAATATATTGCAGATAGATATTCGGAGATATAGGGTTCATTGATCATGTCTGTGTTAAACTTGAACATTTGCACTTTAATAACTTTGCAGCCACTCAATTGATTCACATGAAATTGTGTACGTGGCATCAGGGACCAAAGATCTCAGGATGTGGCAAGTTTTGTTCTGGTCAGTTGTGTGAGTGCAGAGATACAGAGTCTCCAAAATGTGAAAATTATCATTTTTTGTCAAATTTGTTGTCACCGCGTTTTTCACAATTGGCTTGGCATTTGGTCTGTAATTTTTAGGGTATAAAAGTTTTGGGTCATAGATGTGTCTTTTGAAGGTTTGGTGAAAAAATATTAATCCATTCAAAAGTTATTAAATCTCAAAGTTTCCCATTATTTCCTATGGGGAAATTTAGATGTAATGCTCGAAATAGGATTCTTGATTGCAAAACAGGATTCTTAATCGCAATTTGTGCTTTAATAACTTCACAGCCATTCATGCAATTTGCATTACATTTGGCAAGTGCCATCAGGGACCAAAGATCTCTTGATGTGGCAAGTTTTGTTCTGGTTGTATGTGCGGGTGCGGTGATATAGAGTCTTAAAAATGTGTAAATTACCATTTTTTGTCAAATTCTTCCTTTACTTCTGCTAAACTGAACATTTCGAGCCTTAATAACTTTGCCCTCAAACATTCAAGCAATTTGCATGAAATTTGGCATACACCATCAGGGACCAAAGATCTCTTGATGTGCAAGTTTTGTTGCAGTTGGATGTGCGGATGTGGAGATATGGGGCTCAATTCTTAAAGGGGGCCATGATTGTCACAAGTTGTGGCAAACAGCAGCTGGTGCCAAAGCCCAGTGTACCAGGGACATAGAAACATAGAAACTTGGACTTTTACAGCAGACTAGGACCGCTTGGCCCACCTAGTGTGCCCATTTCCCTACCTACAGGATAAGCTGCAGATCCTAGTTAACCAACAGCCTATTTCTTCCTACCCCCCACAAGAATTGCCTTATGTCTGTCCCATGCATTCTTGAAATCTCCCACAGTTTTAGACCCCACAACTTCCTCAGGGAGGCTGTTCCATGCATCCACCACCCTCTCTGTGAAAAATACTTCCTGACATTGCCCCTGAGCCATCCCCCTCTATCTTCAAATTGTGTCCCCTTGTTCTTGCACATCTCTTTTTCTGAAAGATGCTACCCTTTTGGACTTTGCTGATTGCTCTGAGGTACTTAAAAGTTTCTATCATGTCCACCCTCTCCATCCTTTCCTCAAGGGTATACATATTAAGCTCCTTTAGTCTCTCTCCTCGTATGGTTTCTCTTGCAGACCCTGCACCATTTTAGTTGCCCTCCTCTGGACTGCCTCCATCCTGTCTATGTCCTTGCAGAGATGAGGTCTCCAGAACTGGACGCAGTACTTCAGATGGGGTCTCACCAACTGTTTGTACAGAGGGATAACAACTTCCTGTTTTCTGCTGGTGATGCCTCTCCCTATACATCCCAGTATCCCCCGGCCCTCCCTACTGCCTTCTCACATTGCTTGCTAACCTTAAGGTCATCTGATATGATTACCCCCAGGTCCCTTTCCTTTTTGTTGTTGTTACTACCTCACCCCCATTGTGTAATCTTCCCCTTGGTTGTTGTTTCCCAGGTGCATTATTTTGCACCTCTTTGCATTGAGTCCAAGCTGCCATACTTCTGACCATTCCTCCAACCTTGCCAAGTCCCTTCTCATCCTTTCCACGCCTCCTTGTGTATCAACCCTGTTGCAGATCTTTGTATCATCTGCAAAGAGGCATACTTTTCCTTCAAGTCCCTCTGCAATGTCACTTATAAAGACATTAAAAAGGACTGGACCCAGTACTGAACCCTGCGGTACCCTACTAGTAACCCCTCTTTTTTCAGAGTGGACTCCATTTACAATTACCTTCTGTGTCCTGTTGTCCAGCCAATGTTTTACCCAGGCTACCATCCTGGGACCCATTCCCAGGCTGGTTAATTTGATCATTAATCTTTTGTGTGGGACTGTGTCAAATGCCTTGCTAAAGTCTAGGTAGGCCATGTCCACAGCGCCTCCCCTGGTCTACTACTTGGTCACCCAGTCAAAGAAATCAATTAGATTCATCTGACATGACCTTCCTGCTGTGAACCCATGCTGCCTTGGGTCCCATGCCCCACTGGCCTCTAGGTACTCAACAATTCTTTCCTTCAGAAGTGATTCCATCACTTTCCCTACCACAGAGGTCAAACTGACAGGTCTGTAGTTTCCTGCCTCTGTCTTGCTCCCACTTTTGTGGAGAGAAATCACATCTGCCTTCCTCCAGTCCTCAGGTACCACATCATCCTCCCATGATTTGTTAAAAAGTGTAGTCAGTGGTGTCACTAGTTTTCCTCTTAATTCTTTTAGAATTCTGTGGTGAATTCCATCAGGTCCCATTGCTTTATCCATCTTCAGTACTGAGTTCTTTCAGAACCGTTTCTTCTGTGAAAGGACTGGGATCGACCCCCCTATCCAGAGTGCTTCTGTTAATTGGATTAGGCACCTCCCCCTCCTTCCCTTTTGTGAATACTGAGCAGAAGTATTCGTTCAGTATCCCTGCTTTTTCACTGTCCCTCTCTGCTTACCCACTGTCCTTTCTATTCAGCCTCATTATCCATCCCTTTGTCTTTCTACGCTCCCTGATGTACCTATAAAAGGTTTTGTCCCCCTTCTTTACCGAGTTGGCTATCTTTTCCTCAGTTTGGGCCTTTGCTATTCTGACTGTCCTCCCTGCTTCCTTCTGCCTTAATTGGTGCAGTTCTCTGTCCTGCTCCTTCTGTGTTTCTTTATACTCCCTAAATGCTATCTTTTTCTCCCCAACCTTCCCCGCCACCTCTTTTGAGAACCATACTGGCTTTTTATTTCATTTTGATTTGTTTATTTGCTTCACACAAAGGCTTGTTGCCTCTGTGATAGCAGTTTTGATGCTTCCCCATTGTTGCTCCACCCCTCCTTCTAGCCTGTTTGCTAGTGCTTTTCTATGGTGCTCTCCCATCTTGCCAAGTTCAGCCCTCCTGAAGTCCAGTACCCTCACTTTTGTATGGTTTGACTCTGTTGCTGAGTTTATCATGACCCACACTGTTTGGTGGTCACTTGTTCCCGGATGGCTACCCACTTCTAGACCTGATATCCTCTCACTATCCCAATTTGACAGTATGAGGTCTAAGATTGTTCCCTCACGAGTGGGTTCCAAAACTAGCTGTCAGAGGCATGCCCCCTGTAGGGCATCGAGAATGGCCCTGCTCTTGGATGTGACTACAGCAAAGGTGCTCCAGTTAACATCTGGCATATTCAGGTCCCCCAATGACAGTATCTCCCCTTTCTCTGCCATCCTAAGGATGCCTTCTATCATATCCTTGTCTAGTCATTCTCCCTGACATGGGGGTCTGTATACAACCCCTGTGCAGATTGTGGTGCCATTTCCAGTCTCTAAGGTGACCCACAGTGCCTCCTCTCCTGCCTGTTTACTCTTTTGTTCCATTGCTTTTATCCCTTCCCTTACATAGAGAGTTACTCCTCACCCTCTTCTACCCTCCCTGTCTCTCCTGTAGGTTGTGTACCCTGGTATGTTAACATCCCAGTCATGGTTCTCTGTGTACCATGTTTCTGTGACTGCTACGATATCCAAGCATCCCTCTTCCATCAAGGCCAGTAATTCAGGGAGCTTGTTGCTCAGACTACGGGCATTGGTACTCATTACCCTCCATTTCTTGATGGCCTTACCTATTTTTGCCCCATCCCTGTTCTTATTGCCTTTGCCATTTTCTCCATTTACCCCTGACCTTCTCCCTATCAACATCTCTATCTTGGTGTTTACCTCACTTACTACCCTGATTGTGGTACAGGAGGGGTCCTGGCGCCTAAGTCCCCATGCTTGCGTCAGCCCCTCCTATGCGGCAAATACATGGCACAGGGGAAGAGTCTGCCACAGGCTCCTTGCACCAAAGCCATGAGGTCCTCCATCCCCAATCCCTGATTGTGCCCAAAAATGAGTAATATATGCGTAATCTCCATCCTAGTGGTCTAGTGTCTCCCCTCCCAATCCCAGATGCTGGCTGATAATAATAGTAAATATATAGATTTCCCCATCAGTAGTGGTCTAGTGTCCTTCCCTCCCCAATCCCAGATGCCACCTGATAATGATAAATATATATTGAATTCCCTGTCCCTAGTGGTCAAGTGTCCTCCCTTCCTAATCTCAGATGCCACCCGACAATAATAATAATAAAAAAAAAATATAGATTTCACCATCCCTAGTGGTCTAGTGTCCCCTCTCCCTGTTCCCAGATGCCGCTTTTATAATAATAAATATATAAATTATCCTGTCCCTAGTGGTCTAGTGTCCCCCCCCAATAATAAATACTGTATATAGCTTCCCCCATCCCTAGTGGTCCAGTGTACCCCCTACCCATTCCCAGATGCAGCCGGATAATGATAAATATATATTGATTTCCCCATCCCTAGTGGACTTGTGGCCCCTCCGACCCCAGCTTCCACCCACCCATTAATGTACAGATTACAAATAACACATGCCTGGTGGTTTAGTGGACACCCACCCTCACCACCACTGGCTGGTACTGCCCACCACCCGGCTCCCCCATCCTACACCCTGGGCTGGCAGACTGGCACACCTCTCTCATCACCATGGCGGCCCGACTGGCCTGTCCAGTGAGCGCATTGCTAATGCTAGTATCGCGTTCACTGACAGGTTAGTCAGCAGCTGGCTGTAGTGTGAGGGAGGGTTGTGTCGGTTGCAACTAGGAACGACAGGATGGGGGCAGCACTGAAAGCACTCACCAGCCAAGGTGAAGTGGGTGTCCACTAGACCACCACTGTGTTATCTGAGATCCATACATTAATTATTTGGGTGGCAACTGGGATTGGGGAGGGGGGCCACTAGACCACTAGGAATGGGAAAATCAATATATATTTGTCATTATCCAGATGCATCTGGGAATGGGTAGGGGGAGACACTAGACCATTAGGGATGGGGAAAGCTATATATTTATTTTTATTATTATTATTATTATCAGGCAGCATCTGGGATTGAGGAGGGGGCCACAATGCCACCACAGGATTTTTTACTTCATGCATTATGGAGACATTGGGGATCGGGGACGACGGCACATTGCTGCAAACAGGTAACTTCAGAGGAGACTTTTGGCACTTTAGGCCAGCCCTGGCTGGTCTAAGGGTACTTAGAATTTCTCCTTCTGGGAGACTTCTGAGAATCCTGCATTAGGTGATATGGCAGCCTATGTTTGCCGCAAGCCCCCTAGCACCATGCCGCAGCCTATTTTTGGATGCACAGGTGGCCCAAGCCCCATTTGGATCAGGCAGCCTGCAGTTGACACAGGCTGCCATTAAGAATTGCTCCCGGTGCATCATTTGATGCAAGAGGCACTTTGCACCATTCTTTGTGGCACAAGCCCCTTGGACCATGCTGGGAGCATTGAGAATCAAGCCCATGGAGTCTCAAAAAATGTGTAAATTACCATTTTTGTTAAAGTCTTTGTCACCGTGCTGTGCAAAAATGGTGTGGAATTTTGGTCTGAAATATTTAGGGTATATAGGTCTTGGGTCACAGTGGTGCCTTTTGAATGTTTGGTGAAAAATATTATTCTGTTCCAAAGTTATTACATTTGAAGGTTTCCTATTATTTCATAAGGAAAAACTTAGATGTCAGGCTCAAAACAGGATTCTTAATTGTGAAACAGGATTCTTGATCGTAATATGCACTTTAATAACTTCACAGCCGTCCATGCGATTTGCATGAAATATGACATTCGCCATCAGGGATCAAAGAGCTCCTGATGTGGCAATTTTTATTACAGTGTGATGCAAGGATATGAAGATATGGAGTCTTACAAAATGTGTAAAATACAGTTTTTTGTCAAATTCTTTGTCACCGCGTTGCGCAAAAATGGTGTGGAATTTTCATCTGAAATTTTTAAGGTATTTAGGTCTTGGGTTACAGTGGTGCCTTTTGAAGGTTTGGTGAAAAAATATTAATCTGTTCCAAAGCTTCCCAGTATTTGTTATGTGGAAAGTTAGATGTGAGGCTCGAAACAGGATTCTTGATCATGAAACAGGATTGTTGATCACCATTTGCGCTTTAATAACTTCACAACCATTCAAGCTATTTATATGAAATGTGGCCACCACCACGAGGGACCAAAGATCTCCTGATGTGACAAGTTTCTTTTCGGTTGGACATATGGGTGTGGAGACATAGAGTCTCAAGGAATGTGCAAATTACTGTTTTTTGTGAAATTCTTTGTCACCACATTGTGCAAAAACCGTGTGGAATTTTAGTCAGAAATGTTTAGTGTATATAGGTCTTGGGACACAGTGGTGCCTTTTGAAGGTTTGGTGAAAAAATATGAATCCATTCCAAAGTTATTACATTTTAAAGTTTCCAATTATTTCCTATGGGAAAAGTTAGAAGTGAGGCTCGAAACAGGATTCTTGATCACAAATGCAGAATCCTAGTTCGTGCTGCCACCATCTTGTTTTCCGTTAGCAAGGGAAAAAACTTAAATTTCAAAACTAATGCAGGACTGTGGTAAACACCCACAGTTGCGTTTACCTAATTGGGGCCCATAGAATCGCATTCTGAGGTTAGTTTTGATTACTTTGTGAGAAATGTGTTTTTTTATAGCTGTGGAAATCTTGTTTCGCAAATCTCGGAAAACTTTTACCGCGAAACAGGATCCTTTTTTGCAATTTGTGAAAAAAGACATTTTATATAGATGTTTCTTTGTCACTTCATAGCAAAGAAACGGTTTGGAATTTTGGACTGCAATTTTCAAGGTAAAAAGTTCTTGCCCGACAGATGTGCAGTTTGCTGGTTTTGTGAAAATATATTACTTTGGCTTGGAGTTCTGAGGATTTGAATTTTGGTTGATTTCCCAAAGGATAACATTGTACTGAGAGGTTTATGAAGCCGTTTCTTTATCACTATAGTTTTAAGAAACAGTCTGCAATTTTGCTGTGAAATTTTCAGGGTAGAAGGTGCTTGTGCTACAGATGTATCTTTTGGTGGTTTCGAGAAAATATAGTGATTTTGTGTCAAGTTACACAGCTTTCAAATTTGCTGTGTTTTCTGTAGGATAAGACTGCAATATGAGGTGTTTTTTGATGCTGTACACTACGGGATGGGAGCGCATGGCCCAGAGGGCCCTGTGCTCCTACAGGCAAATAAGAAAACCACTACTGTATCTGAAAAATTATGTATGGATGGGAGTGCAGGATACCATGATGAACTGGGCCCTGTGCTCCCATATACAAATAAGGATACAATTATGGAAACAGCCAATAAAATTCTGGAGGAAATATCGCGGGAAAAACAATGTGGGAGGAACAATGTGGACCAAAACATCATGGAGGACAAAAGAACACCATTCAAAAATTATGCAAATGTGAATGCCATGCACTGAAACAGTGCAGCTGATGTGGGTGCATGTGCAATCAACCGTGTGGCGAGGAGGAGCCACCAGTGCCCATCAGCGGGACACTGTCAGCAGAGCAGCAGGAGCAAATACACCCCCCCAACTCAGAGCATGGTCCACAACAAGGCACTGGCATGGAAGCACGGAGTGCACAAACAACAAGGTGTCCACACAAGGAACAGCACAGAGAACACAGTGGAGGACACTTGTTCTGCTAAGATGAGGAAGTAGGATGTAAAGGGTATACAGAGCAATGGATGGCAGCTGAAGAGAAGGGCCACAGCAGGAGCCCATACAACAGGGCTGAGAGGTACAGGGGTGCTGACAAGTGACACAAAGGTGGGGGGGTGTCACACTAGTGCAAGAGGTACACACAGGTGGCCTGACCCCATAAGGGGGGTGCATGTTGTGGGGAGTGGGGGAATGTGTGCAAGAGTTGTGGTGACAGACCCAGGACTGGAGGACAGCCAGTGGACACTGCATTTCAACACATGGCTGCATGGGATGAAGGGCCACGCAAGGGCATGGAGTCAGCCTGCACCCCACAGAACAGGCCCGCAGTGGGACACACAGGAGGTGCGTGCTGCCACCAGCCAAGGTATGCCCACTGCACACTGTGTGTGCCTGGTCCCCCCCAACAGTGACACACATAGGGTGATTTTGTGGCCATGGGTGTCTGGGCCTGCAGTGGTGGGCGGTGGGCCCCAGGTTGTGGGTGGGTCCACTGTCAGGGCAGAGGGCTTCCTGTGTTCTCAGCTTGCATGGACCTATTGGCCACTGCACAGGACCTTTGGTGTGGTGCCCCCTACACAATGGGTGTTTGCTGAAGTACCTGGGTGCTGTGTGTGTTGGCCATCATATTTGTGTCTGACCACCTGCGCCATACCTCTCTGTTCCTCCATGCCTCTAGCTGTTGGTCATGCCCGGCACATCCACGCACTGGCGCCATGCCCTGTCCCATGTATTGTTGGGGGCACACCACATTACGGTTCCTGTCCATTTTGGGCTGCTGCTTTTTGGCCCGGCATTCCCACTGCTGGCCATAGTCTGCCTGTCCACATCCATGCCCTGTTGTCCTGTGGCCACCCATTTGTCTTCCATGTGGGTGTCACTCCACATGTGGGCATCTGTGACCTGCACACCCCGGCAGTGCTTGTCCCCTGCTGTCTTCCCTCCCCATGCTCCCCTGTGCTGTACATGGTCACTGGTGCCCACTGCTGTTCTGTGCAGGTTGGGTTCTGTCTGCAGTGGGTGGTGTTTGCTCCCTACATCTTCCCTGGCCTGCATTGTTCTGTCCAGTGTCATGATGTGCTGCCAACATTTTGGGTGGCGGTGTTTTTGCTGCTTTGTTTTCAACCACGATATTTTGTCCCATGATGTTCCTGGCTGGTTCTACAATTATGGAGTGATGGGAGTGTAGGGAAATAAGGATAGCATTACACTATATCAAAAATTATGGATGGATGGGAGTGCAGGGCCTGGAGGGGCAGGGCTCAGACAGCTCTGCACTCCCACAGGCAAATAAGAATGTGATTATGCTTTCTCAAAAAGTAAGGGAATTCTTTACAAAAAACTTTGTTAATGCACTAGCTAGGGTTAAAGCAACAAAAGTAGGGAAATGTGGAATTAGGGTTTCCAACCCTAACACCCCATCCCCACCCTGAAGGCGGCAGCAGATGTGGGGTGTGCCCTAACGCTCATCCCATTCTTATATACTGTACCCATCTCAGCTTACTTACTCATGGAAAAGAATTTAATATATAACTAAAATAGTACTGGCCTGATATACATCTGGAAGATATCTAAAATATATGTATTATTTATCCCCATTGTATACTGATAACAAATGTTCAATATGTTTTTTTATTTAGCAAGCTAATAATTTTTATAGTTTATAATATGGTTTGTATATATTTTTCATATATCTTTAAAATATATGTTGACTGCATTATAACTACTGCATGCATTATTTCTATATACCTTCTTACAGCAACATTTAAATCTTGTTTACATACAAAATACAGTATGTGTACCATATTTGTAGAATATATGTTCTTTATAGACAGTAAATATATTTTTGTAAATGCTTACTTTCGTACTTTGCACACATGTGCATAACTAATTTGCATATTTCAAAAGCACATTTCCTCAACCAAAATCATGGTAATCTCTATTTTTGAAATAATTTGAATTGACAATATTAGTTTGCGGATTAGAAAGAAGGGTACAGAGTATAAACAAAGTACATGTAAGAACTCACCCCTACCTACAAGAGAAACATAAAGGGGTGATATAAATATTGATTTGAGCCTTTATTAAGCATAAAATGGTGAGGTATGTCCTATGTGTAAGTATACATTTGTAAACTGTATCTTTGAGTTAAAGGTGCATTACTAAATGATAATTCCAGTATAATTATCTAAATGATTGCTGCCAAGATGAAGTACAAATATACAGTTAAAATTAATTACATTGTTGTTAATTCATTGTGTTTTTGTCTGGGTATTTTAAGATTTTTATTATGATAAATATTTTTAAAAATTATATATTAAAGAAGTTTTAAAATATACTTATAATATACGTTAAATATATTTTGCACACAAATCAGATATTTAAAATCAGCCAATTTGAGATGTTTTGCATATATTTCAGACACATATGATAAAAAATAGTTTAGCATTTACTTTCAAATATATTTAAAATATACATTAAAACTATATAATATATTTCTTTTCATATTGGTGACTTATGAGGATACCAGATATGGGGCCAGATATTCAAAACTTTGCGCCGGGCAAAAAACGTTTGCACAGGTTTAGCGGGATTAGCGCGGGTCTGCTATATTCAAAAGGCCAAATAGCGCTTGGCAAACTGCATTAGAGCTGGGCAAGATTATAATGTATGCTAGGGCAACTGACATGAATACAGGCGTGAATGCTATATTCAGCGACTAAGCGCGCCATGCTAAATAGTTTCTTGCTGACTTAAAAGCGACACTAGCAGCAGTGGCAAATTACCCCAGGAAAAGCTTGTCTTAACCCTGGGCAATCAGCTTTGCGTGACACTTTGGCTTTAAGCGGTGTTTGCGCGGGTTTAGCGTGGGTTTTGCGCGACCCTAACAAATAAATATGACACATAGATAAAGCCAAACATAGAGGAAGCATGCTGCTAACCGATGGCATCACAATGATGCCATCATCTGCCACCAGTCCCAACCATGCCAGGCAGTAAGTGGTGACCCTGCCGCCAGTGGACAGCATGGCAGTGTGGCCATACAGCACACACCTGCGGACCACACATCTGTGGACACAAACAGATGCCAGCACATACATGCAGCACTGTGGGCATGGAGGATGTTGAGGGGAGCATGTATGGGTGGCGAGGCTGTGCCACAGACCAGGTGTGGCCACAAGGCTGGGACACATCATGCAGTGCACATGGGCCAGTATTGGGAATACCCCCAACACTAGTGTGCCTTTCGGATAATATATGCCCCCCCCCGGCCACATACCGCACAACTGTACAACTGCCACGGCACACAAAGCCAGAAATGTACATGTCACTGTGAGCATCCCATGCCACAGGTACAGCATCTGTGGGTCACACAACAGTGTAACAGTAATGTCCACTGTCAGTAAACACCTGCAGGTTGGGCCTGTCACTGTGTACAGTGCAGTCATCATCACTGCCCCACACACCATAGGCAGTGCTGTGTCCCCTCACACTACTGGCCCCCTTGCTACTGTAGTGTCTGCTGTGCACTGTAGCATGCCCTACAGTGTGACAGTTGCATGCAGCACCACCACCACCACCACCTGTGCTTATGCTGTCTTGTCCCCTGGGGTACAATATGCTATGCTATGCTGTACTGTTTACATGTAGCCTGCAGCTATCATTGTGCACTGCCAGACTGACCTACAGTTGGAGCTGCGGTTGGACCTGGTCAGCCCCTGTACTTCCAGACTGACCTACAGGTGGCTCTGTGGGACCCTGCAGTAATGCTGGGCAAACTGCATGCAAATCAGGGTATAATGAGATACTAATCTGGTTGTTTGCCCAGAGACTACCTAAGTAGGCTCATTTGCATGGCACTTTTGAATATGGCACATTTTTAGCTCCGGGCAAACATGTTTGCCCCAGGCTAACTGCTTAGTTCCACGCTACTGCCGCGCTAATGTGTTAGCGCGGCGCTAACGGTACGGGGAATAATATACAGTTTTGATCACTGTTCTTTCACATCTGCTGCTTCCTGCAGCTGTACTGAGTCCATGCATTTGCTGGCACACACATTGGCCATGTAGGTCGTCTGTACCTGCCCTCACGTTGCTGTGCACTGTGTTGTTGTTGTGGGTTGCATTTCCTGGTTGCTTTATTCAGTGCTGTCTTATTCCCGGGCTATTTTTGCCCTGCACTCCCAGACCAGTTTGCCCGGCTTCCTTAGCCTGCAATATTCAGCAGGATTAGCACCGGGCTATTTCCATTTCAATATAGCTTGCTCTGTGCTCCGGGCTAAGTTTGCCCACCGGGCAGTGCTAATTTAGCCCCTGGGCAAAGTTTTAAATATCTGGCCCATGGCTTACTAAGTAGGAAAATTCCTCCAGATATTTTGTGTTTTTCACTTGCTATCATTTGATATTATATTTGGATATTGTGAACACAAGTACCTTTGTACAGCACCAGAAGAAAACTGTCTCTTCAAAAATGTTTTCTGCAGAATAGGGATCACATAACTCCTTCTGATTTTAAGGCAATATGAGGTGGCAAATTATGCCAGTGGTTACAACCTCCTTGATTCTTTCTGCAATTTTATCCCAAATGCTCACTGGCATAGAGCAGATCTTGAACTTCCTTTTCATTTTGTATCATACACTTCTTTGTTCATAAGAATGTTTTGTCATTTATATATATTTTGTGTCTGTATTATCTTTTGTTGTGAACTGAGATTTGATGGAGGGATTTGACGTACAGTATGTGATGATATAAATTTGTAGATTCATATTGAATTTAGTATTTTAATAAAATATCCCCCACTTTTCTTTGATAAGTGCCATGGAATGCTTAATCATTAATATATATTGTGAGTCTGTATCACCTTTCACTCTGAACTGAGATTTGATGGCACGATTTGATGTATGTGATGGTATGGGTTTGTAGATTCTTATTGAATTTAGTATTTTAATAAAAAACATTTCCCTAATTTTCTTTGATAAGTGCCATAGAATATTTAACTTCCACCTGGACAGTGATCAGAGTAGGGCAGAAGAGACCTCAGTATAAAATCTTATCTAAATGATGGTGCCTCAGCAGTGCAGCATCCCCCTTGTACTGCAATATAAAGACATTTGACAATTATGGGTACTGGATCTGGGGCTAGAACTCATGACCTTTTGATCTTCCATCCCCACAGATGAACATTATACCTACTGAGTTACTGACACTAACATTGAGCAACTGACATGATGTTAAAGACTTTTATGTAAAAAAAAAATAGAGCTTGAAGTTAAAATCAAAATGTTTTAATTTGTAGAACACTAGAGAAACCATGCTGTGGGACATGGACTATGCTAAATGAACACAGAACTTCAGAACTGTGGCACTGTAAACATGGCTACAGAGTAAGTGTGTCTGGGATGTTTAAACATTATCAAAGGGATCTGAGAAACTGAGATTGCTGATTAGTTGTACACATCAGTCTTATATGAATCTCTGTTTAACATTCACATAGAACATAATCTCATGCCGAACAAAGGTACAACACTGTCAAATTCCCATTTTTAATTTTTAGAAATAATCCAGTCTTAATTGTCTAAAACTGATGTCATGATGTCATTGTTTCTTGTCTTACCCTTTATTCCCAGCTAGTCAGCCTCTTGCTGCCATCTGATGCTGTGCTTCCCCAAAGCACCACCTCCCATCTTCGCCCTGACACCACTGGTGAGTGAAGCCCACATTGTATGTGTGCCCATTTGATGGTGTGGGGATTGTGGGAGATGTTCTTTATTATGCCAGTGGGTGATGTTTTTCCATCTTTTCACCCCTCTCTTAGGACTGCGATGTGAAGTGCTGCAATGGCGAATGCAACAGGGATGCACAGGAGTGGGTCATATATATTCTACCTTCCTTTAGTCATGCTGTCATGCACTGCTCCCTGTGGTGCTGTAGTTCTCTAGGGGGCACACTTGCAATGTATGTAGGACAGCCTGTCACCCAAGATGAGACGTGTGTCCACTGCGAATCTCAAGTCTTCCCTCCCCTTCCCTCCATGCCAGTTCTCCAGTGCCTTGGACTCATTCCAATGTCATGATGGATAATAGATACATGAAACCACTTTACAATTCAGCAGAGATGGTGATCCTTGCTTTTGGGGGAACAGAATCAAGTAAGTGCTGATACCGAACATCTGGCTTCAGAAGCAGGTGGTTTCTTCAAGCCAGTTTTGAGTTATATTATCAGAGCAGTATTGTAATTGGTGGAATCTAGTCACATGGCTGTATAATTATTGAAACAAAGCCATAAGTTAAAGAGCATCTCAACACTTCTGTAGGCATTTTCTTACACATAATTTTTCAGATATTGCAATTTTCTAAAGAACACATTATTTTTAATTTTCAGTTTTCCTTTCCAGGATTTACAAGCCATCTCGTCATTCAAAAAGTCTGTATACAAAGCACTTGACTGCCCCTAACTATCCTCATAGTACCTTTGCTAAATGGCATCATAGAGCTTACTGTGACAATAGACGTGATATCACAAACATAGCAATTCTGAGTTCAGCAGTGGGGATGCAGATTCTTTTTTGGGAAGACACAGTGAAGCAGGTACATTAATAGCAGGATCAAGTTAAAAAAATAGAAAGCACTAAAATTAAACAAACGGTTTTGTAAGTATAATTGATTTGAGCCTTTTATTTTGGTAAATTCCTGTACTTAAAAATATTTTTCCTTTGAAGTTTTTTTTTTAAACCAGTTTAGTTATGTGTGATAAGACCTTATGGTGAAGGCAGTTCTGCCTCAATGGACACACTTTTCAGGGGGTTGAAGGCATGTTGCACAACCCACCTGGGTGTGCTGTTTTTAAAGGGAGTTGGGAAATTACCTCAGATGAGCATCTGCTTGTAATGTTCCTGTTTTCAGTAATTATTTATTTATTTATTTATTTGCTTTTTGGTAACCGGGTGTGTGCACTAGGCATAAGAATGCCTATTTTCAGGCATATAGCCATACCTTCCAAAGGAACAATATTTAATTGTACCTGAATAAAAGGTGACATTGTAACCTGTGTTTTGTATTGTTTTCTTTGTATTAACAACATTCTGTACAGTTTATGTGCACTGTTCTTTAAGCAACAAGATGCAATGAGCGTGGATTGTGCTGGGTTTAGAAAAATGGGTTTAAAATTTCCTGGTCTCTGACTGGTCAAAACCCTTGCCAAGGGTGTGAATTAACTATGAACAGAGATCAGGAAAAAATCAAGTCCCATCCCAGCCTGCCATAGTACAAACTAAATCACTGTGCCCAAACTGAGTTTTTCAAATCAAAAAGGACACCAAGCTGTTTCCTGACTTAATGAGTTTTCGTCTCCCAAACCCATTTCAAATACAACCCACTGCCATGTAATTCACAACCCCCAACAAACAGCATGCACACTCCCGAGAACACCTCATTATTATTTTTTTTTTAAAACTGACTTTAGCACTATCAATGTTTTGTCACCAATGCCATCACTCCCAGTATCATGGCAGTGCTGGGGGCTACTCATTGCATTTATGAGAATTAAAGAATACACACTTTTATTTATTGATTATTGATCCCCTGTACTTTTGGTCATGACTTACATCAGCCCAGGTTACTGTCCAATCCCGTCACTAACCTGTACCCCATGGAGCCCCACTTACTGCCTCATGGGCAAACATCTGATGATAGGGCCTTCGCGGGTGATGCCACTTCCCCCTGAACAGCTTTGAATGTGATGGCAGGCAGCTTCATCTTGCTGGTTGGGTGGGTTAGTGGTGCATGGCCCAAGGGTGCAGACACCCCCCTGCCAAGCAAGCTGCTTTTCCAGTGCTCCTCACTCCCTGAGATGTCTGACCAAGAATATGTGGTGGGCTTATGCTAAGGGGTCATGTGCCATGCAAAGCTGCTACATCCCCCCAACCACTGCCATCCCCAAGTTGCTCACACCACCTGGACATTTCCAGGTGGCATTCATGGAGGGGGGAGAAGTCATCCTCCGACCCTGAAGAGAAGAGCATGCTGTGGGAGGTTCAGTATCCTTCCACTGCATGCTTTCTAGCACCCAAGGCTTACGCTCTAACCCTTGTTGCTAGTATCTCGAGCAGACACCCTGCCACTGAGCAATTGGCCAGTGTTGAGAATACAACCAATTTTCTTAATATGCCATTTATTTGAACAGGCAGATTAAAATGTGTGTCAATTTACATCACATAAAAATAAACAAATTACTATAATAAAAAAAAATACATCAAATGCACTGAGGCTTTATAAAGTATTCAAGTACAATCACTGTTACCTGCAAATGATATTGTCTGCTGGCAAACCAGATACAAAACTGCAAGTCGGAGGCCCTGGGCATACCCTACACTTCCGCTACATTCTTGTGGTAATCTTAGAATGGTAAGGGGAAAATTGTAGCTAAAAATGGACCAGAATGACCCTCCTTGCAACCATTGAGTTCCAAATTCCTTGAGGTGGTGGTAGATGAACTCCTGCCTTAGAAGACTTTTTGTTTTTAATTTGCAAAAAACAATTAATAGAGGCTGAAAAAATATGACATGCTCCAACATGTCATAAATATTATAAGTATTCAGTAAAGGGAATTCATACAACTTTCTATTTATGTTTAATAATTTGATATAACTGTCCTAAATTCACTTGGACAACTGGATCTCTATGCTATAGATCTTTCCCTATGATTGAAATTACTGAAGTGGTAGGTCTTAACTACAAATTACATCCGTCTAATTTCCACACTACAACCCATGCCCTATCCACCCCTCTTCTATTTTACTTATTTTTGAGTCTTACTCTGTTGTATACCTTACATATAGAATAGTGTACTGGCAACCATAACAGCAAGGCTGTGTTTCCATCAAGGGGTTGAGATGACATCATAGGGACCTCAAGAGTGAAGCTCGAGATGTCCCACTGTCATCTCAACCCTGAGATGGGAACACAGTCCTTCTTGGTGTATATTTGACCATATAGTATTTTTAAAAATTAGGTATTTGTTGTCGCAGTGATCATTGCGTGCCAGGCCACCAGCTCTTCTCCCACCCTCTCTGCTTACCCTCCACCAGCCATGCTTGGTATTCTGCCTGATAGTAAAAAAACTTAAAACAGGTAACTGGCATTTTCATTTAAAAACAAACAAACTTACGTTACCTAAACTGAGTGCAGCTCCATCCAGCTATGCTCAATATACTGCCATCAGAATGCTGCACTAAGGAGTCTCATGTGCAATTCAAAAAGTTGTAGTATCACTATAAAGTCAGTACAATACTACAACAACTTTATGTGGCCTTTGAACTGTCCTACAACAATAATATGCTGTGTATGAATTTCCATATACAACAAGGGGCAATCATATACTATAAAATCAGTACTCTCTGTAACCTGAATGTTATGTCACTGTGATTCTGTACAAATATCTTGCCATACAGTGGCGGCATGCTACTGTAGCTCTCATTAGATGTTTGTCATTCTCTGAAATCCATTACTTGCACAGTGTTTTCATTGTTCATGTTCATGCACCTGCTGTTGTCACTTTGTTTTTGCTGTTTCACTCTCTGCTGTATCACCTACCCCTGGTTGCAACCTGAAATGAGCCCCAGCTCAGTACGCCTGTCCTGGTCACCAAATGTTAATTAAATATAAACAGCAAATAAACCTGGAAAACAACTGTGGTCACACCTGTCTATTAAAATCATGACAAAGGTAAACTTATAAACTACTGACCCATTTCAATCCTCCAACCCTATCTAAGGTCCTGGAAAAATATTTTTCCATCAACCATACAGTTATCTAAATGAGTATGATTTGTTTACCAACTCTCAATAATGATTTAGAGATGGACACAGTACAAACATTGCCTTGCTTAGCCTGACTGGTGACCAGTACAATGCTATGGCTCAGGGCCTTGAAACTGGTGCATCCTTCTATAACTTAAAAAAAACCTTTGACCCTGTGGATCACTCAACACCGCCTGCCCAACTGTTTACGTTGGGTGTGTCTGACTACATGGTTGTGGTTCAATAGTTACTTGTTGAACTGATCTCAGTTCGTAAGAATTGGGAACTGCAAATTTAAGACCCTGGGAATCTCTATGGGAGTCCCAAAGGATGCCGTTTTGGACCTTCAGTTTTCAGTTTTCATAAATGAAATTCCTGTTATCACTGCCGATACTCAGACTCTAATGTGAGAAAATGACATGGTTAATAATTGTCATGTGTCTCACAACATATGTGTTCAGTGCTCATCATGGGGTGTAGCTGTTTTCCTTGCACTTCTTTATTTTGGATGTTAAAGGAAAGCTGTACACAACCTGGTGTCTCGCACCGGAAAAGCTTACCCTCTGGTTTAGCTTTTAACAGTAAGAGCAGCATTTTTCTCGCACTGCAACTTGCTGTATTTTAATTTTAAAAAGTTCAAAACTCAGAAGTATGGAGGATGCAGGAGACACTCCATTTGCTGAAAAGGTGTGGCGACGCACCACTTGCTTCAATACTTTTGTATTGAAGTGAGCGGTGCATCGCCGCACCTTTTCAGCAAATGGAGTGTCCCCTGCATCCTCCATACTTCTGGGTTTCAGCCTTTCTAAAATTAAAATACAGCAAGCTGCAGCACAAGAAACATGCTGCTCTTGCTGTTAAAAGCTAAACTGGAGGGTAAGCTTTTTGGGTGCCAGAGACCAGCTTATGTACAGCTTTCCTTTAGAACATGTTTGAAACCTGGGTTGTGCATTGGTATTCAATTTGGTGGGGGATATGGGGTGGTGGATCGGATGGGTGAATGTAGGGTTCAAAAATCCCTAATGCTGCATGTCCTTACTTTTGTGGCTTTAATAATACACCTGAACTTTAACATTAATGTTATTTTAGTATATAAACTAGCAGGTATCCTTATGACATTCTGCAGCTCATTATCCCGACACTCATCTGCCCGGGCAGTATTACCTGACAGGTGTAGTATCACGACAGTGTAAATCCCACTGGCTTCATGCCCAACGGTGTTACGGGAGGAGGTATGGTAGCAGATATGATGGGTTGATACCTTACCCCTGAAAGCAGCATCAGATCTGGAAGTTGGCCGAGCTGCCCTGGCAGTGTGGAGGGCTAAACCACTGGCAGCTTGGGCAGTGTACCCTGGGAGGCTCAGGTTCTTGTCCAGGCTATGGAACTTTTTATAATATTGCCCCATAACTAATATATTTTCACTCCGAGGTCTGCTCCCCCTTGGAGTTTGTTATATTAGTTATGGGGGTGTGAGGGTACGGGAGGAAATCCCCCACATTGAGGTGTTTGTCGTAGCGGGATGCCTGACATTGTATTGTCGGGCATCTGAGTCATGTGGAATTTTTCATTTTGGGACTGTAAACTCAGTATGTTGAGAGTCGGCATCCTGGGTTTCAGTCTAACATAATATATCCTACTAGCACATTTAGTACACCAGTATATATGGCACTAGCTCTTAATTTGGATGCTTGGTTTCAAATGATGGCTCAGATTAGGCAAACTGAACTAGGAGCCTCAGTTTGAATCCTAGGGGATAATATGTTACATCACAAAACCAAAACCTTCTAGCACAACTTGAAATGACACAGTTTGTTCAAAAGGGCAACTGAACTGAAGGCAGAATTGACCATGTCAGTCAAAAAATGTGTGTGTTTCTGCTGCAGGTCAGTACTAAGGTTCACTGCATTACAATGAAAGGAAGTCTGCACTATTTCTGCCCACTGTATCATTAACTGAGTGTTTCATCTTTGATCATCAGTTGCTTGCCAGGTAGAGTCCGTGTTATGCACTCTGGAAAGGAAAAAAAAAAAATTGTATTCTCCAGTTCATTGTAATAATTATTACTATAGAAAATACTGGTTGGGCAACCATGCACAATCAGCATGTGCTGCCACAGAGGGGTTCTGATTACATCAGACCTTGACAGAGACAAGCTTGAGCGGTCTCAGGTAATCAGAATCCCGAGATGGCAACTCAGGCTGGTTTGGGTATGAGGTTGCTCATCTGATATTTTATTTAGTGTATAGCCTTTTCTTTTTTTCTTCAGTTCTTTTAGAATTAAGGTCTGATCCAGGAAGAGACAGGTATGTTTCAAAACAAATAGAAAAAGGGGAAAGTGGAGTTGTCAGGAGAGTCATGTTGCAATGGCTGTTTGACAGTCATGTTTTACAAAATCCAAGTTACAAAAAAAAAAGATCAAATAAGTTAACACGGGATTTATCTGTATATTTTTGTGTTTGTTCTGTGGTGACTGAGTTTGCGTCTGGTCTTTCTTATCTCCACCCCATGGCTCGGCAGCTTTGCTTTATCTTTTTAAAGTAATTTTGTGTGCGACTGTTCTCAGTGCAGGTGGCCCATGGATTTCTGATTAGCTGATATGCTATTGTACCACAGAAGGGTATAGCAACATTCCATGACTTTAAACTATGGTACAACAACATTTTGGCAAGGATGAAAATCCATACTAAATAAGGGCCCACTATACATTATAGTGCAGTATATTTATGAGAGTACATAACTGAAGTGGCAAACTGCTTTTTATTTATTTATTTATTAAAATCTAGGATTACAGTACCTTTGAGCCAAGGCTCTTTTACAAAGGTTCCACAACATAGAAAAAACAAAATTGACAAACATGAGCAAAGTTAACATCATCTAAATAATGCAAAAATATATAGATATGAATGACAGCAATTGTTTGACCTGGAATTAAGAAAGGGAAGAAGGAGCAGAGGTAGACAGGGGACTTAAATAGGGAGGGCGGGTAGAGGGAAGGATAGGGGTGTTAAGGGCAAGAGTAGGGGGAAGGTAGGGGCGAGGGGGAGAGGTGAAGGGGGGAAAAAGAGAGGTAGAGCCGCCAGGAAGCATTGTCATAGGTAGGTGGGTGAATGTGCAGGTAGGGGGAGGAGCTGGAAAGGAGTAGGAGGGGATGAGGATTCAAGTCTGTACCTTCAGCTACTGTACCAATCAACGTGCTTAGCCACAACAGTTGCAAGGGTTGGAGCCGATGAGTGATAGGTGGAGCTGGGACTTAAAAGTGCTGAGAGATGGCACGGATAAGATGTCGCTGGGTAGACCGTTGTATCAAAGGGGGGCTTGGTAAGCAAAAGATCTTTGGCCTTGGGTTGTGCGGCAATGGAGGATTTGCAGGAGCTGTTGTTTTGATCCCCTGGTAAAGCGGTTGTGGTTTCTCAGTTGTAGGAGAGTGCAGACTCCTGATGGGGCAAGGCCAAGCATAATTTTCTTAGTAGTAGTGCAAGTTTGGTGTTTTATGCGATTAGCAACATTCAGCCATCCAGTTACAGAATAGAGGTCACAGGTATGGGTTAGGCATTGGGAGCCAGTGACAAGATGACAGGCTGTGTTGAGCATGGTGGATACATGTTTGAGTGCAGTAGTTGAAGCAGAGCCGTAAATTATGAGGCCATAGTAAATAATGGAGATGACGGAGCTCTGGACTGCAACAGCCAGAGCTTCAGAGATCAGGTTTTTCCTGTGGCGGAAAAGCAAGCCCAATCAGGAGTTAGCAGCCCTGGAGACATTATCAATGTGGGCAGTATAGGAGAGGAGAGGGTCCAGGGTGATCCCAAGGTATTTGAAGGTTTGGACCTGCTCCAGGGTGGCACCTTGTCTAGTGATAACGGAGAGTTGGTGGTGCTTATGAATATTGTGGGAGCTCCTAAATAGCATGGCCTTGGTTTTTTTTTGATTAAGGAGCAGTTTGTGCTTTGTGAACCAGCTCTCAACCAAGGTGAAGCTGAGTTGGAGATTATCTTGCAGTTTCTTTGGGTCCTGATGGGAGGCAAGGAGGACCGCATCATCAGCGTACAAAATGATTTGTTCAGTACAGAAGACAGGCAGTGTGTTAAGGAATAGGCTGAAAAGGAGGGGTCCCAGGATAGAGCCCCAGGGGACTCCGGAGAGAACAGGTTTAGACTCAGACAGCACATCTGGAATTTTTACCCTCTGAGTGCAGTTTTCGAGATAGCTTTTGAACCAGGAAGTTGCATCAGGGAAGAGGCCAGCATTTTTTAGTTGAACCAGCAGGAGGGAATGGTGGACAGTATCGAAAGCTTTAGTCAGGTCAATGAAGATAGCACCAGTTAGTTCACCGTTGATGAGTGAGCTGTGAATGGAACCAGTGAATTTGAGCAGGGCAGAGGATGTACTATGACCTTTTCTGAAGTCATGTTGCTGACTGCAGAAAATGTTATATTTGTTCAGATGCTCAGTAAGTTGGTCCGCAACTATACGTTCCAGTGCCTTTGATAGGGGAGGCAGGATGGATATAGGGCGGAAATTCGTGGGGTCGGTCTTATCACCACTTTTGTGAATCGGGGTGACAGTAGTCATTTTCCATTTGTCCGGGAACTGGCTGAGGGAAAGGGAGAGATAAAAAATCTTGGTGAGGGGTCCAAGTACCTGGTCAAGTGTGAGGGCCAGCAGCTTGAGGTTTAGCGTGTCATTGCTTGTTCTAGATTTGTTGATGGCTTTAGCGATGTATTTTTGGGCTTGATGCTTTGTTACTGTTTTAAAGTAAAAGGATGGGTGACTGGCGAGAGTGGTGGGGTTGGGGGGGCAGGAGTAGTTGCAACTTGGAAGAAATCAGAAGGGAGAACACTGCTTAGGTCAGTGAACGCAACGTTGAAAGTGTTTGCAATAGTTTTTGAGTCCAGTGTAGTGCACCCATTTATGTTGAGTAGGTCTGGTGGGGTTTTGGGCTGCTTCCCAGTGACTTCATTTATGTTTTTCCAGAAGTCCCTTCCATTTCCCCAGGTGTTGGTGAGGGCATTGTTGTAGTAGTCTGATTTCATTTGCCGAATGGCTTTGGTGCAGTCATTCCATGCCCGTTTGTAATTTTGGATGTCAACTAGCTTACCGGAGTTTCTAGCCAATTCCCAAAGGCGGTCCCTGGATTTAAGTCTTTTTAGGAGGTCACCAGATAGCCAAGGATTATTGAGCGATTTAACTTTGCGCTTTTTGTGTGGAGCATATTTATTACAGGCTTCATTGAAGATGTGGATAAATTGCTCCAATGCAGAGTTAGTATCTGTTGCATTAAAGATAGGGGACCAGTCCTGCTGGAGAAGGTAAATTTTGAGATGGGATAGCTGACCCCGAGGTAGGACTCAGTTGGTGATTGTCCTTGGAGGGGGTTTACAGAATTTGTTTGACCAGATGCAGCTGACAGGGGAATGGTCACGGAGGGAATCAGGGAGGACTGTAGTATTTGTGATCTGAGAGCGGTGGTTGGTTAGGATCCAATTGAGCAGAGTGCAGGTTCCAGTTCTGTAGTTCTTTCGAGTTGGAGAGTCAACCATCTGCGTCAGATTAGCTGAGGCAACGGAGTCCTTAAATGCCCCACCCTCTGCTGAGAGACAGTTGATGTTAAAGTCACCTAGAACAATGATTTCAGAGTCTGCTGGTTGAGTTTGATGAAATCCAGGATGGTGGCGAGACCAGGACCTTGTTCTTTAGGTGGAATGTAGACAGTGACAACTGTGAGGGCTTTATTGTGAGCACCTAATAGGATTCTGATTGGAAGAATCTGCGCAGGGGTATCTGGAGGTGTGGGGTCAATGGGGTGGCCCATGAGGGAGTCTTTCAAGTATAACGCACTCCCACCACCTCTTTTAGATTTTCGATCAATCCAGAATACATTGTAGCCAGGGATGGTGATTGCTTGGTCAGGAAACTTGGGGGTGAGCCAAGTTTCGACAACTGATAAAATATCCGGGTTATATTGGGTGGTAAAGACTTGCAGTGCATCAAGCTTTGGGAGTAGACTACAGAGGTTTAGGCACATGATTGAGAGAGTACCAGACGATTTTTTTGATTAGCAGGGTTAGGTCCAGGGTTAGGGTGAACAGTACCCAACAGCAGCAGTAGGAGGAGCACATGTTTCAGGGTACATAGGCGTAGGTCTGACAGGGAGAGGTTAAGAAAACAAAAATGAACACGTGGCAGTAGTAGCTCAGCGGAATACCGCCACTTACTCAGAAATGTACACCATTATGTAACCTTACCGGCCAGTGATGCCCAAAAACAAAGATCTGGCTGCGTGCGATGTCAACTCTGTTCCAGGCTAACGCTAAACTTAGCTGATCTGGTGCAGATGCATTCGTACCTAACGATAACAAAGAAGACAACAAGCTCATGTATTTTCTATCTTATAAATATATTGTCTTTAGAAGAACTGTTTGAAGCTATGTTTTTACTTTGAACAAGATACTAACACTCTTCAAAGTGAGTATCTATTCTTCACTTATGATATTACCCATTGAAAGATATACCTTTGAGCAGAGCTGTTAAAATAGCCATCTCAATGTCCTGTTGTCCCTCTGAACCCATTCGAAAAACTGTGATCTAAAAAAGCATGAAAAAGATGCCATGTAAAACTGCAAATTACATCACATTTCCCTCCCCCATAATACCTTATGAAGGAAAGATACCCAGAGCTCATTTTAGCTGCCATAGGCACAGACAGGGAGAACTAATTTTGTATGTGCTGCGAGAGGTGACTCTAAAAGCCTGTTTACATGGTCACATTTGCACCGCAGCAACACAAGCTCTCAGGTTGCTGCAGTGCAAATGCATCCATGTGGATACTTATCCCAGTAAATCTATCCTTGCTCCTCTCTTGCAGCCAGTGCAAGGGTGGGGATGTATTCCGGAACAAGCTGGGTAAGCAGTCATGGGGTCAGGCTGCATCACTCACTCCAATGCACCCAGCTGGTGCCCCCACACAACTGACCGCACCCCCTACACTCATAGCCCCTCTTCAGCATGGCTTGCATCAGTGCTGAAAGGGGCCATCTAAACACAAATTGATTGGGGTGAGAGGTCTTAGCAACACCAGAGCAGACTGGCATATGTGTCAGGTGATGACCATGTTAACAGGCCTTAAGAGTACAATCTCATACAGTTTGGGTGTGAGGACAGTGAAGGGAAGCTTAATGGGTATGTCTGCTCAGATTACGGAAGACATGACTCACAAGTCTAAGAAGAAGGTAGTGATGGTGCCATAACCATAGAGAAATTTAATTAAACATATAATTCCTTCCTTCCTTCCTTCCTTCCCTCCCTTCATCATCTCCTTAAAGTGATTTTTTTCCAGCTTTCCATAAAAACATTATTGACATAAGTAGCATTCAAATATCGTAAGATTCCAAACAAATTCAAATTTTTGTGCATTCCATAATTTGTTTCTGAATATATGTACCTGCAAACAGGCTACTTGCCCATTTGACTTCTTTCTGTCCTTGTTATTGTACCTGCTTTGAAATCATAACCCTCTGCTTGTGGCATCAGACTAATTTCCAATGCTACAGGTTGATGCCAAAAGCTGAGGGTTATGACTTCAGAGCAGGAATAAGCAATTGGAATGGAAGAAGTCAAAAAAGAAACATTCCTGTCTTAATGAAAATCCATTCATTTATAAAAAATGGAAGGTCCAGACATTCAAATGTTTTGGGGAATCTTGTGTAACTGAGTTCTGCTGATACCAATTGTGATGTATACAACGTACTATATGTAGGGATTCCACTACTTAAATAAATGCATTATTTTCTCAAGACATACTGGGGTGATCTACAGACCTCCGGCACAGAGGGAGGAAGTGGACAGGGTAGTAATGGAGGAAATTCACAACATGGCAGGTAAAGGTGAAATCCTGCTGATGGGGGATTTTAATATGCTGGATGTAGATTGGACCACCCAGGCAGTTGCTTTAGCCAGAAGCACAGCCATCCTGGAATCCCTGCAGGGGGTTGGACTCATACAGCTGGTGCATGAGCCAGCCAAAGACAAATCTATTCTGGACCTGGTATGGACCAATGAAAACAGATTAAAAGGAGTCCAGGTGGAAAGACAGCTGGGATCCAGTGACCACTACATAGTGTGGTTTGGCATAGAAACAAGGACTCAATTAAGCCACTCAAGGCCAAAAGTATTAGATTTCAGTGAAATGGATGGATGTTTAAGAGCAGCCCTGGAGAAGGGAGAGGTAATGGAGGGAGTGAAAGAACAGTGGAAGAAACTAAAAGAAGCAATAGTGGAGGTAACTAACCAATACCTTAGGACAGTGGCCAAAGAGAAAAGAAGAAGGAAACCACTATGGTTCTCTAAAGAGGTAGCAGACAAAGTAAGGGCTAAAATAGCAAGTTTCAGGAAGTATAAGGGAACCCAAAGGGAGGAGGACAGGGAGTCGTACACTGAATGTCTAAAGGAAGCAGGGAAGGCTGTTAGGAGAGCCAAGGCACAGACAGAGGAGGTGTTAGCATGGACTGTGAAAAAAGGGGACAAGACATTCTATAGGTACATCAGTGATAGAAAAAAAAAAATGTGGGAGTTGTGAGGCTCAAAGGGGAGGAGAGAGAGTATAAGGAGGGGGATCTAGACAAAGCAGAAATACTGAACAAATACTTCTTTTCAGTATTCACTAAGGAGGGAGAGGGTCAAGGACCACAGCTGGGTAGAAGAGGCAAGGGGGGGGGGGGGAGAAGTGGATACCAGTCCATTCACAGTGGAGAGAATTCTGGAGGAACTCACAAAGCTGAAGGTGGATAAAGCCATGGGGAAAGACCACATACACCCAAGAATATTAAAGGGAGCAGAGAAGGGAACTAGCAGCTCCTCTGGCCACCCTGTTCACAGAATCACTCAGCACAGGCATGATTCCAGAGGACTGGAGGAGGGCGTATGTAGTTGCACTGCACAAAAGTGGCAGTAGGGAGGAAGCGGGGAACTACAGGCCAGTCAGCCTCACCTCAGTGGTGGGGAAGATCATGGAGACACTGCTGAAAGAAAGGATAGTGGCACACCTGGCATTCAATGGTGCCCAGGATCTGAGACAACATGGATTCACAGCAGGAAGGTCTTGTCAAACAAATCTGATAGATTTCTTTGATTGGGTGACTAGAGAAGTGAATCAGAGTGGGACGGTAGACATCGCCTACTGAGATTTCAGCAAAGCCTTTGATACCGTCCCAGGCAGAAGGCTAGTTAACAAGATGAGTAGTCTGGGCATGGGGCATAAGGTGATACATTGAGTTAGAAATTGGCTGATGGACAGAAGACAGAAGGTGGTGGTAAATGGGATTCAATCTAGGGGGAGAGAGGTGACCAGCGGAGTACCACAGGGATCAGTTCTGGGACCAGTCCTGTTCAATGTCTTTATTAGTGACATTGCAGAGGGGCTGGAAGGAAAGATCTGCCTGTTTGCAGATGACACAAAGATCTGCAATAGAGTGGATACTCCAGAAGGGGTGCAGAAAATGAAGAGGGACCTGGAGAAGCTTGAAAGATGGTCAGAGATGTGGCAGCTGAGATTCAATTCAAAAAAGCACAAGACAATGCACTTGGGTAGGGGGAATCCTGGGGAGAGCTACAGAATGGGGGGAGGTGCTGACTGTCACCAAAGAGGAAAGGGACCTAGGGGTATTCATATCTGATGACCTTAAGGTATAAAAGCAGTGTGCAAAGGCTGCAGGGAGGGCCAGTGGCATGCTGGGGTGCATAGGCAGAGGCATTACTAGCAGGAGACAGGAGGTGTTGATGCCATTGTATAAAACACTGGTAAGGCCTCACCTGGAGTAATGTGTGCAGTACTGGAGACCATACATGCATAAGGACACAGACAGGGTGGAGGCTATCCAGAGAAGGGCGACACAGATGGTGCATGGCTTGCATCACAAAACATATGAGGAGAAGAAGAAGAATCAGCATTTATATAGCGCTTTTCATACACAGTATCCCAAAGCGCTTTACAAGCAATGCTAGACTGGTAGTGAAGTGACTGAATGTGTGGTGGCGGCCATATCACACATCATCACCCACACACAGCCTGGATGATTGCATGAACTGGTTTATGGGAAGGGGAATGTTGGCCAGCACACTGGGAATGCTCCCTGCTCTTTGTGAAGAGTGCCTGGGTTCTTTACTTCCTGGACACCCACCAGGACAACACCAGGACGGGCAGAAGGGACCTCGGTTTAATGTCTCATCTGAAGGACGGCACACCCCTGCAGTACAGCACCCCCCAATACTGCACTCGGATGCCAGCGATTTTTAGGTGCAAGTCCAATACCAGTGTGGGATGAGAACCCACAACCTTCTGGTCCAGAGGCGGATGTGCTACCAACTGAGCCATGCTGACTAAGAGTCCTCAATATGTATTCACTGGAGGAGAGAAAGGGTGGACATGATAGAAACTTTCAAGTACCTCAACGGCATGAATAATGTGCAGGTGGGGGATCTTTTCCAATATAGAATAGATATCAGAACAAGGGGACACAATATGAAATTGGAGGGTGTAGATTAAGAGGTAACATGAGGAAGTTTTGCTATACAGAGAGGGTGGTGGACACTTGAAACAATCTGCCACAAGAGATGGTGGGGGCAAGCACAGTGGAGGGGTTTAAACATGCCTGGGACAGGCACAAGGGAACATTGGGTGGGGAGGGAGTGATGAAAAGCCATTGATCACTTAGGGTCAGTGACTTGATACAAGTTTAGGGCTAATGGACAGACTAGATGGGCCTAGCGGTCCTTATCTGCTGACAATTTCTATGCATCTATGTAAGACTCTGACCCAAGTGAAAGATAAATGATGTTCTAGGGACATGGATATGTTGTTCATCCACACTTTCTGGCAGGTATCCTTGCCGCTTTAATTCTTGCCAGAAGGTCTTCAAGCTGGCTCCTCCCACCCACCCGGGTGGTAAAACTCTCGGCTCCGCCCCATGATGCCAGATCTTCCTTACCGCTTGGAAGCTCAGGTTCCCTCCTTAGCGCTCTGTGTCTTAGATGGATCCTAACTCTTCGGTTCGTCCAAAATTGGTTTTGAAGTTTTCTAAACTTCGGTCTTCATCTTCCCTCGTGGCTGCGATGGACAAATCTGTTCCCGGCTTTCGGAGGTGCCCTTGTGGGCAGAAAATGTCCAGGACAGATCCGCACTCCACGTGCGTCTACTGACAGAGCCTAGATCATGACCCGCGGGCCTCGACGTTGTGCGCTCTTTCTCGCCCAACGTTCTGGATGATTGCGCTGCCCGATTGAAGCTCGGGCGCCCCGAGAAACGTTTCCCACCAGTAAAATCTAAAGAGGCTTGTTAGGCGGTGTCCGTGGTGGCTGGCTCGGCTGAGCAGCTCGAGCAGTTGATCGCCCTCGAGGAGGAGGCGGCCCAGGCCGCATCTTCCTCCTCCTCCTCGGCCGCGGCATTTATCCTGCTCTCTCTGAGTTCCTTGTATACGGCTTCATTCAAGGAGCTTTGTCAGTCCCTTTCCACGAAAGGAGAAGGGCCTTTGGGACAGTCTTCTCGGCCCAAGAAAAAGGAGTCGAAAGGTAAGTCCCACCATCAGTGTTCGTAGGAGCGGGAGAGGTCCCTTCTGGGCAGCCGACGCTCACTGCCGAGGTTGCGGTGCCGAGGCCGCTGGTTTCACGGTGCTCGGCGGCCAGCCTGCCGAGACCCCATCATGAAGCTCTAGATTTTTCTCGATCCGTTAAATGGGCTGTCAACTGGAGAAGCCGACAACCCTCCTTCATCGGTTCCCCTGGTGGATACCAAAGATCTGCCTGCGCCTTCTGGGCCGCAGTCCCCGGCTAAAGTGCCTGAGCTGAGGGAAGAGTGGGTGTCCCCTGCCCCTTCCCAGACCCACCCTCGGTCCCCCCGAAGGTCTGGGTCTCGGACCTCTTCTCGGTCCAGCCGTTCCCGCCGACATCGGCGGTCTCAGTCTCATTACCGAAGTAAACGGCGATGCCATTCTTCCTCGTCCTCCTCCTCGGGTGAGGAGAGGCTGCGGCGTAAGTTGCGCCGGCGCTACGAGGACCTTATGTGGCAGCAGTTGCTGTTGTCTGGGCCTAAGCCGACCCCGGCCAAGACCCCAGCCATCAAGTGGCTGTCGCCTGAATGTCCGAAGCAACCACTCATTGCAGTCGAGTTGCCTGCTCCAGGGCCGGTTGCTCGGCCGAAACCAGCTGCTCCACCGATTGTGGTGGAACCTCCACCTCCACAACCAAAGTCGGGGGCACCGACCAAGAATTCTCGGTCGGGTCACAGCCTGCCCCACAGGTTGTCGGTCACCCTCACTCCCGACCGTCCCCGGCAGGTGGAGGGTGGCTCAGGGCCGAGGCAGCTCTTCACAGACTCTTCAGAATCCGACGACGATTCCTCCCTGTTCTCCAGACAGTTTGATCTGGAGTCCTCCGGGGGCCAGTCTGTGGACGATAGCCCATCGTCCTTCTTGGGTCTGCTTCGACTCATCTTGGAGTCCACCAGGATGCAGCTCGAGCCCGTGTCCAAATGGGCCAAGTATCCCCTGACGGAGATTCTGGACAGAGGATTCTCCCACGGAGGCCTTTCCGGTGGCTGAGGCCATTGTCGGCCCAGCCTTGGAGCTTTGGCAGCAGCCTGCTTCCTGTCCTCTGCCTCGGCCAGGATGACCAGGAAGTATCTGACGGTCCCGGCTCTTTGCCGGTTCTGGAACACCCTCTGCCGAGGGGTTAGTTACCGACAGCGTTTTCCGGCGTTCCGGTAACGCTCGGGATGTGGATAAGCCCCCCCGACAAAGAGTCCAAAAAGCTGGACTTTGCCAGGTGCAAGGTGTACGCTGCATCCTCCCTCGGCCTCCGACAGGCCAGCTCGGCCGTGCTGATGGCACACTTCTCCCACACCCTCATGGGCTCCCTGGATGAGGTTGTTCCTCATCTCCCGCCTGACCTGCAGACCACGGTCTGCCAGGTGCGGGACCAGGGTAGGGCGGTGGCGAAGCAGCAGCTCCAGACTGCTCTGGACATA
The DNA here is from genome assembly GCA_016271365.2 of Neoceratodus forsteri. Lineage (NCBI taxonomy): Eukaryota > Metazoa > Chordata > Ceratodontiformes > Ceratodontidae > Neoceratodus > Neoceratodus forsteri. The sequence goes on from CM028129.1 coordinate 1,424,523,973, forward strand.
GGTGATTCCTGTGCCAGGTCAGTAGCGACTGCGGTGGCCATGCGACACAGGGTGTCGCTAAGGATATCCACCTTCATGGCGGATACCCAGCACAAGTTGGCGGATGTCCCCTTTTTGGGGACTGACCTCTTCGGCCCTGGAGTGGAGGGACACCTCCAGCGGATCGAGAAGTCCAATGCCACCCTGGACTCAGTCACCTCCACCCAGAGGGACAAAGGCCGCCGTCAGCAGCAGAAGTCCTTTCGTCCTTTGGTGCCCGCTTCTCAACCGGCCTAGCAGCACCAGCAACAGGGCCAGCAGGCTCGCACTTGGCGTCCCAAACCCAAGCCGACAGCTTCCTCCAACAGGAAGCAAGGAGGTAAAGGCCCAGGAGGTCCCTCGGCCGGTTCTTCCTCCAAGCCTGCCCAGTGACGGGTTGAGGGGTGCCGCCCCCAGCCTCATCACTCCCCCCTGGGTTCCCCCCATGGGGGGACGGCTCCACCACTTCCTTTCCACCTGGTCCGCTATCACCACGGACCGCTGGGTGTTGGAGGTGTTAGGAAAAGGCCTGCCTCTGGAGTTCGAGCAGGCCCCACCTTTTCAAGCCGTTGCTCCTCTGGGGGCCACGGGGTCTGCAGCCTCACTGTCAGCCCGCCGAGCCGATATTGCCCTGCTCCTCGAAAAATAAGTAATCAGGAATGTGGCAGATCCTCCTCCAGACCTGGGGTTTGTGTCCAGGTACTTCCTGGTCCCAAAACGGATGGGGGCCTGGCGCCCCATTCTCGACCTGCATGACCTGAACAAGTTCCTAAGGTCTCGAACCTTCAGGATGGTCACTCTGGCTCAGATAATCCCATCCTTGGAATGAGGCATGTGGTTCTGCTCCCTGGACCTCCAGGACATGTTCTTTCACGTCCCAATCCGTCCGTCCCATCAGAGATTCCTCCACTTCAGAGCGGAGGGATCCCTTTACGAAGTTCGGGCCATGCCCTTCAGCCTCTCCCTAGCTCCCAGGGTCTTCACCAAATGCATGGCAGTGGTGACAGCATTCCTGTGGCGCCGAGGGGTCCGGGTGTACCCTTACCTGGATGATTGGCTGATAGCAGCCCCCTCCAGATAGGAGGTGGAGCAGTCCAGAGATCTGGCCCTCCAGGTTTGCTCTCAGGTTGGCCTCCTCATCAATGAGGCCAAGTCGGAACTCGTGCCGAAGCAGGTGATACTGTTCATCGGGGCAGAGCTCAACTCTCTGCAAGCCAGAGCACGGCTCCCAATGGACAGGGCCGAGGTTCTTTCCTCCTTTGCCCAATCATTTCTGGTTGGGCCATTGCGACCTGCCCGGGACTTCCTGCACCTCCTGGGCCTCATGGCGGCCTGCACAAGCGTGGTCCATTGGGCCCACTGGTACATGCATCCCCTTCAATGGGGACTGGCCAGCCAATGGTCACAACACTGCGGTCCATTGGACCAGCCTGTGACAGTGACCCTGGAGATGTGGAACGCTCTCCAATGGTGGATCGTTCCAGCACATCTGCAGGAGGGCATCCCGTTCATCTGCCCCAAGCCGACGGTCTCTCTCTCTCGACCGATGCATCTCTGATGGGTTGGGGTGCCCATCTGGGGGAACATTGAGCGCACAGCCTCTGGTCCCCTCGGGAGTCCCGATGCCACATCAACCTGCTGGAGCTCCGAGCGGTCCGTCTAGCTCTCACCGCCTTTGCTCCATTTCTATGGGGTCAAGTGGTTCAGGTCCAGATGGACAACACCACGGCCATGTACTATCTGAACCGCCAGGGCGGGACGCACTCCATGCTGTTATGCAAGGAAGCTCTCCGCATTTGGTCACTCATGCGCAGCCTGGAGGCAGATCTCCTAGCCATTCATGTGGCAGGAGCCTCCAACACCCTGGCCAATGCCCTAAGCCAGATAGGGGCTGCGTTTCATGAGTGGTCTCTCCTGCCGGAGGTAGTACAAGATCTGTTCTCCCACTGGGGCATGCCTCAGGTGGACCTGTTTGCCTCCAGGGAGAATGCGAAGCTGAGTCTGTTCCATGCCCGCCCCCCTCAGCAGGGCTCGCTGCAGGGGGATACCTTCTCGAGGCCGTGGACCCTGGGCCTCTTCTACGCCTTTCCCCCATTTCCCTTGATCCACAAGGTGCTTCTCAAGGTGAGGAGGGACAAGGTGCAGATGATTCTGGTAGCCCCAGACTGGCCCCACCAGTTCTGGTATCCAGATCTCGTCAGCCTCAGCTCCAGGCTCCCGAGGCGGCTTCCAGCCCACCCGGACCTGATCTCAGTCAATCAGGGGAAGGTATTCCATCCAGACCTTCAATCCCTGCACCTGACGGCCTGGTTCCTGAGCGGCTAGAGTTCCAGGCTTTGGGTCTTTCCGACGAGGTCCTCATCGTCATTGAGGCATCCAGTAAGGAGTCGACCAGGAAATGCCATGCCTTCAAATGGAAGAGATTCTCCATTTGGTGTCAGGGGAAGGGCTTGGACCCTTCTGACTGCCCCTTGGCAAGCATTCTGGACTACCTGTGGTCCCTTTCTCAACAAGGGCTTCAGTCGACGACCCTTAAGGTGCACCTGGCAGCCATCTCTGCTTACCTGGCGTGGGCCGGCAAGCAGTCGGTGGGTGAGGAGAAGGTGGTCAGGCACTTTTTCAAAGGCCTTGACCACATTTCCCCTCCGGTGCGAGAACCTTCACCTCCATGAGATATACTGCTGTATTGGCCAAGCTTATGGGCAAGCCATTTGAACCAATGCACAGGTGTGATATTTCACACCTGTCGTGGAAGACCGCCTTCTTGGTGGCTATCACGTCAGCTAGAAGGATGGGAGAGCTCCAGGCGCTTTCCATCGAGTCTCCCTACCTGGTCTTCCACAGGGACAAGGTTGTCCTGCGCCCCCAACCGAAATTCCTTCCGAAGGTGCTGTCAGAGTTTCACCTTAACCAGGTGTTGACTCTGCCAGTGTTCTACCCCAATCACACCTCGGAGGCCGAGTATAGGCTCCATACTTTGGACCCTAGATGAGCGCTCACTTATTATAAGAAGCGGACGGCTGAAGTTCGGGGAGAGGTTTGCCAGCTGTTTGTCACCTACGCTGAAGCCGCACCTGGCAGACCTGCAGGAAAGCAGATGATAGGCAGGTGGATCACCTCCTGCATAGAGCTCTGCTACAGGCTGGTGGGCATGAAGCCTCCCAGAGGGATAAGAGCTCATTCTACCCGCCATACCGCTGCATCAGTAGCTGCTTCCAGGGACGTCCCTATCCAGGAAATCTGCAGTGCTGCTACCTGGAAGTTGGCACATACCTTTATTACCCACTACCACATCAACCTCGAGTCACTCTGGGATGCTGGTTTTGGGGCCTCGGTTCTCCAGTCTCTCTTTCCCAAGTAAGTATCGGGGTGTGCGCCTTGCCTCCCTCCTCCTGGAGAACTGCTAGGAGTCTGCCAGAAAGTGTGGATGAACAACATATCCATGTCCCTAGAAATACAGGTTACTCACCTGTAACAGGAGTTCTAGGAATGGTATATGTTGTTCATCCACACACCCACCAGACCTCTCCGGCTTTGACGCACAACCTGAGCTTCCAGCGGGCCAGATCTGGCATCATGGGGCGGAGCTGAGAGTTTTACCACCCGGGTGGGTGGGAGGAGCCAGCTTGAAGACCTTCTGGCAAGAATTAAAGCGGCAAGGATACCTGCCAGAAAGTGTGGATGAACAACATATACCATTCCTAGAACTCCTGTTACAGGTGAGTAACCTGTATTTATTCACCCAATGGGCAAATAACACTGTTCATGTTTCACTTGCCTACATCACAATTGGCCCGGGCAATCAGCTTGATTGATAGCTCATCCTGTCAATCCCACAATGAATTTGTCTTTAACTGTCACACAGAACACAGACATTGTATACACAGAACATACAACGGACTGTGTTCAAATATGCCATTAATTTCCATTTGTGAGATGGCAGGACTTTCAGAACTCACTTGTGGCTTTGCCTCTCCTGAGTTATGGTCCTGTCCCCTCACTCTTGGAAATGAATGGCATATTTGAACACAGACCATTGTACATCCTTTATTTATCCTCAGAGAACTGGAAATCTCTTCAAAGAATGGAGCTAGAGGGAGACATGCATTCTGCATTTTGTAAATACCATAGGTTTTAGCTTTCAAATATTATTTTGATTATTTTTTATTAGGAAAGTCTTTGGGCATATAAACACCCATTTGCAAACATCCATGTCAAAAAGCATACAAAGCAAGTACAATGTACAATTGTCAACAAATACAAATAACAATACTTAAATTCAGATAAAACATACACATTCCATAGACTTAGACAAGTTGTATTTTAAAACATTTTTAAATCTAGTCATTTTGCAAGCTTGCCTTATCAGAAGTGCAAGGGTGTTGCAATATTTTATTGGTCTATAAAAGATGGACTTCTGACCAAGTGAAGGTGTCCTTTCTGGAGGAATCAAATCCACCTTAATAATGGACCTAGTGCCATAGCTGCCAATGATGCTAGTATTATCACTGGCAACCACAGGGGAAGTATGCCATTAATACTTTTCATAACCTAGAAGCCAACTTGTAATGGGGCATTCAGTGGTAGTCATTTAAGGGCACCGTGTATTTTACAATGATGTTTACAATAATTAGCATTTAAAACAGAACAACAAATCTTGATAGCAGCTACCCTTACCCTCTGTAGCACATTATCAGCTGCCCCAAGTCAACTTTCAAACCATAACTAACCTAGGAAAACAGTAGACCAGAAGCTTTCTTTTTCTTGTACCAATGGTGACATTTTTCTTATTTTGATAAAGAACACCCAATCATAAGTTTACTTTTTTAACCTTTTGGTCAACATGATCTGCAAAAGACAGTTGGTTATTGAGAGTAACTCCCAAATACTTAAAAGATGACAGCTGCTCAATCAGTGCTCCTCCAACAATGTACAATTCCCAATAAATAGTTTACATACTCACCAGGTTTTTATTTTCATTGGGTTATAAAACGCAGCACTTTTAGTTTTCTTTGGATTTAAAATCAGTTGATTAACTATAAACCAATTCTGTAAGCTATTGAACACCTGTTGTAGGAGCAAGGACAGGGTAGGTACACTGTCCCCTCTAACCACTAGGACTGCATTGTTTGCATAGAGTACACACTCACTATTAAGACAAACTGAGGGTCAAGGATTTAGAAATAGATTGAACAATAGGGGTCCCAGGATGGAACCGTAAGGGACCTCAGTTATTACAGGGAGCTGGGTAAAATGGTTGCTCCAACCTTAACCACCTGGTCTTAATTATATATATAATCCAGGAACCACTTTTGAACTAAAGTAGAGCCCAGTGTCCTGAGTCTGGAAGCCAGCAACTGATGGTCCACAAGGTTGAAGGCCCTTGCTAGGTCAACATAATCAGCTCCGACTAACTCATTGATTTCCAAGGCTTCAGTGGACAGTATAGGACACTGATAAGAATGGTATTTTTTGGAGCATAATGGTCCCCATATTCAGCATTATCTGAGTGTACCATGCATAACATAATTCTGCTGCTAAATAACACATGACCATTAGGGAGGCATATTCGTACATGCAGCATGCCCCTTTCAAGAGTGCTCTGACTGCATGTATCAATATTTGGCTGTATTAGCCCCATACAAAGTGCAGAAGGGCGGCACACCACAACCCCCTTTTGTCAACAAACACCCATGAGCAAAGGGGGATAGAGCATGTCCCAGACTGGTTAGTGCTTTTGCCACTGGTTACCATTTTTAAATGCTGGCATGCTAATGAACCAACAAGGCATGCAATGTGCTAAGATGCAATCTACATGCCATTATGTGGCCCTTAACAGCTCTGCACAGTTCCTCTGCACCTTTGTATGTATAGCAGCATTGCCCAGAGTGGCAGAAGTTGCCCCCCTCACCCAAAGCCCTGTAAACAGTAAAGCCCTGGCAATAGTGGTAACCCCCTCCCATCCCATTCCCCATTGTAGCACTGACTGTATACTGTATAGAAGGTTATTTTCACTGTCTGTTTATTTTTGCTATATTTGCTATTCCTGACAATCAGTGAAAATAAATGGATAGTGAAAAATAATGGCCAATAGTATTGTATTGAAGAGTGAGCTGTCCACGCTAATTCTATTGGACGTGAATATGTGTAGAAGGTTGACTCCCACTAAATATAACTGACGCTAATGCAGCCTGCTATACAGTATATCCCTGGCAATCCAGTGGTACCGCTAGCTCACCTCGATCCCCATAGTAGTAACACTAATATATCAACCCTGACAATCCAGCAGTACTCCCAGTTCACCTCAATAACTCCTTGTAGTAACATTAATACAGCTACAAACAAAGAAGGCACAGTCTGGAGTCTGCAGACAGTGCAGAGCAAAGCAGCTAGCCTGCTACAACTGAAGAAAACAAAAAAGTATACACTTGGGGAGTCAGAAAAAAGTACAGCCACACGTTTCACTCCTTGAAAATGTATTTATTCAAGGCATCAACTGGAAGATAACAAATAACAGTAACGCATATTACATCCCTTATGGGAATACTGCTGGTAGTCCACGGGACCCCCCAATGCATGGCTTTCGTAGTAGGGTTGCCCAAAGGCAGCAGATATGCAGTGCATAGTTATTCCATTTATTTATTCATAGCCCCCATTGCTTGTAAAGATCTTTGGGAAACAATGAGTATGAAAAGTGCTATATTTTTCTTCTCCTTCCTCTTCCTCATCTTCTTCTTCTTCTTTCTCTCTTCTTCTTCTTCCTGCTTCTGCCCCCAGGAGGGCATGTGGGTAAATCCATGATGCCATATCCCCAGCTGGGTTGTGGAGCTGCTGCAAGGTCCCACTACTCTGTTACCCTGAATGTTCCTTAAATATTTGATTTTGGGGTGGGGCTTCTGAGAGTCCTCCAGATTCTAGAGCTGCCTTGCTGGTTCCTGCCCTGACAGGGGATCTCACATTTATGTTTCCTTTGGGGAGCCATCTGATGGCCTCAGAACTGTCCTGACCTGCCTGCACTGGCAGTGAAATGTGAGACCTGGTCCAATGCAATCAATACTCTTCCACCATTCTAAAGTGGTCAGCCAAATGATGTTGCTTCTCCAACTTGCTACTAGCAGTTGGCTATCTGCCATAGAATTATCTCATAGAACTATGACTCATGATAAATCTGCCAGTGTAGGAGCTAGCAATCAGGGTCATACTGAGGCTCATTGGAAGATACCCCTCAAAATGACATGAATGGGAGCTCTTGTGCAAGGGCAGCTCTGAAATTTGTGTGTGTGGGGGTCCCATCCTAGGTGGCTCCAAATAGGTTTGGTGGGATCATAGCACTGAAGGAGTGGAAAGTGAAACCACTGATGCACTCTAGCCATTTGAGTGCAGCAGACACAGCTGGAGTTACTGTGTAAATTTACTCTATTTTTTAAATCGATTTGTTAATGGAGTAATACACATTTCTCAGTTAAGTGTCTTAATATGAAAATATTATCAGTAGTGGAGTAATTAGTTCTAAAGTCTGCTTGGTATTTAGAAATACCCCCAGTATTGTCAACCTGTACCTTCACCCTTTCCAGCACTATTTTTGAAAACATGTTCAGGCTGACATCCAGCAAATTAATTGGTTGATACATAGCTGGATCAGTCAAGCTGCCTTTTTTATGAACTGGAACAATATTAACCCCTTTCCAAATAGATGGGAAGCTATTTTCACTGATACATTTGTTATAGTACTGTAAATAGTTAAAATCTTGCACCAGAATTCTGGATGACTCAAATAAACTTCAGCAGGAATTCCATCTGGTCCTGCAGCCTTATTCCTTTACAGGGTACAAATGGCTAAATACACTTCATTTGTAGTAATGGGCATATTGTTTTTATTGTCTGCTTCTATTGTACTTGAAGTTCCTTGTTCAAGAGGATCATAGGAAATCTCTGTAAAGAAATCCAGTCATTTTTGTTCTGGAATATAGGTATCTAATGCATCTTTGTAGGAAATAAAGCCCTTTGAAACTAATGTCCAAAATGTCTTAGTATTATTAGTTGTAACAGCTTGTAACATCAGTTTCCATTCATTGTTATAAAATAAACATTTCTTATTTTTGATGACTAGTTTGTAATTCCTGCGTGCTTGATAAAGATCTTTCAGTATTTATCTAGATGGATGTATTCTACGCCTTTTATACAATTTCCAAATTTCAGATTGAAGTTTTTTACAATCTGAATCAAACCAACCTATGTTTTTTGTTTTCCTTAAAGGTCTTAATGGGCATTCTAATTTATGTTTGATTTTGTCACACAAGTTATTAATGGCAGAGATAAATGTAATTTAGTAATCTCACTTTGATGTATGGATAATGGGGAGTCCTGAATTATGGGAGCAACCTCAGTATCTGCATTACTATACCATTTAATCTTTTTTGCAGATCTAATTTCTGAAAATTGTACAATTTCAGCATTAGATTCCCCTTGATCTTTCCGATAGTTGTACTCTAGTATTACTGGGACGTGGTCACTTTCTGGCCGTAAATCAATGTACATATTATTCCAGCTTTCTATGGGTCCTGTCCAAAATGCCAGGTCTACAATAGAAGCACCTCTGGATGAGAAGTAGGTTAATTCCCCATCTTTATTCCCTCTTAATCTTCCATTAAGGGGATAAAAATTGTAGTAATTTAGAATAGCAATTAAATGTTTTCCTTGCCACATTTACTTTAATATCCTTGGTGTTTCTAGCAACCAAGTTATCATGTGTACATGTATAAAGAAATACTGAATTATCAATTAGACCCTCATATTTCCCAATTCGAGCATTAAAATCGCCCATAAGGAGGATGTCTAGATCTGGATAAGCATATAGGATCTCAATAATAATGTTATTGAGATCTTCCCATAAAGCAGGGAAGTAAATATTATAGTTCTCCGGGGGAATATAGCTATTTATAAAAATGAAACTCTTGTTCTCTATACCTAAGTACAAGGCTATAAAGTTATCATGTGCTTTCCAACAGTGAACCTTAGCAAAGACCCCAATCTTAACGAACAGAATCAATCCACCTGATTGTCCACATAGTCTATGAGTTATTTTACCTAAAGAGTGAAAGCATTCACAGCCATTCAAGCTGATAGGATCAATTTCCCCATGTCATGTTTTTGTAAGCTTAGCATGTCAAAGCCTAATAAATATTTTTTTTAATCTTCATCATTAATTTTAGAATTCCAACCAGCAATATCCCATGCCAATATTGTTATTCCTTCTGAGTCTTTTGTTGACTCCGAGATCAAGCTATTAATACCTGATAGTCAGTTAGCATCACATCCTGCAAGGGCCATAAATTTATTGCTTAAGGGTAGATCACTTAGATCTCCTTCAGGCACCACTAGAGTTTCTCTGGACTTAGTGCTAAAAACATCTACATCAAAAATATTAATACCTAAATAATCCAAAATACCAGCCTTTTCAAGTATAGAATCAGCCAACTTTCTACGAGTGGAATAAATATTTATCTGTGAACCAACATCACTCCTGTGGGCTATAATATCTTCATTATCAACAAAAGCAATTTTTAAAAGGTTTTTCAGTAAATCCTTAATTGAGGAAGACAGTTTATAATCAGTTTCATTTTCCATAATATCCATTCCAAACATACAAAGGCGAGGTTGTTGTTGTTGTACTACCCTACTATTATTTCTTGTGATGTTAAATAGTTCCCTATTTGAGTAGGTCACAAAAATTTATCTTACATGTAGTGGCTCACTATTTCCCCAAACATAATTGGCCATGTGTGGAGAAACAAATATTATATCAAGCATAGTTGCAGCTTGCACCAGTATGTGCCTAACTTTAACAATATCCTCCAATTCCAGATCTACTTCAAATTCATTCTTTAGAAAATTCAACAATTGCTTTTCAATTTAAGGGTGGTATGGCCATAGGTGGATTATCTACCAGAGATTCTTGTTAATGCAAAGACAGTAGCTAGTTGTAAAAATGCAAGTTCCTCAGAAAGGTAGGCACTCGGAAACAGTAGAGTAACACAAGACTCACGACCAGTTTATCCAGTTAATCTATCCAAAGTTGGTTCATTTTGCAAAACGTAATACAGCATTCAATCTGCCAGTGTGTAGCTTTCTTCAGCCACACAACCCCTAGCACCTCGACCTCAGGTCTTCTAAGGGGGAAATAAACCAACTTTGGATGGATTAACTGGATAAACTGGTCGTGAGTCTTGTGTTACTTTGCTGTTTGTGAGTGCTTGCCTTTCTGAGGAACTTGTATAATATTTGGGACTTGTTACCCCTGGTGAGGCACCAGCACCATACTGCTGAGCGCACCGCACTTGTGGACTTCTAGTTTTAAAAATGGGTGGTATAAACATATAGGAATTGTGAAGATTAATTGTGGGGAATATAAAGTGAGGGAAGTTGGTGGTTTATTACAATCTGAGCTGAAGGATTTATCAATCAATACAGAGACATACTGTATACAGACCATCAGACCCTCAAAATACATGTAAAATCAATAATATGAATATATATCAAAGGCAACACAATGTTTAGGGTAAACAAAGTACTCTGGAGCTAAAGCAATTAGAAATTATGGCTTAGAAAAAAAAAACATTCTTCTTGGTGAAGTACTGTAGCAGCAATGTTTCGAAGGAGCACAGAGTAAATGCCTATTTCAGGTGTTTGGTCAGTTTGTTCCAACCATCAGTCACTGTTAAAGCAAGAGCAAGACAGCAAATGTTTTTCCTTACTTTAAATACTTTGAAATGTAGAGACAACATTTAGCATAGGGCAGAGCTGTGCTCAGTACAAGTGAAGATGGAGATGTTACAGTCAGGGTACATTTAAATTAAATGGTGCACCAGTGACATTGACTGTGCTCAGCTGGGTAATGCAAGTTCAGCTGATTGTAGAAAGTACAGTGGTGTGTTCTTTGGAAGTCATAGGAAAGTAAAGTCCTGCACAGCTTATTAAGTAGCATATCCAGTTTGTGTAGTACTAGTTTGTAGGCTGTATCGATATAACGTCACTGTAGTCTAAGACTGGCAGTAGGAGGTGCTGCACAATCAGTTTCCTGCTATAAGGAATTAACAACTGGCACAATAAAATGCTCCTTGTCCTTGCTCTACTGCAGACAGCACTTAATCCACATGCTTGCTATAAGAAAAGGATGGGTGTAGATACAATGCCCCCTCTATTATCCGTCCCTCGCCCATCCATTATCTGCCACCCACTTTATCCCCTGGCCTGACTTCCTGTACTGTTCTCTCTCTCTATGGAAATTCCCTCTCCACCACCCTCTCTATCTGCCATCCACCAGCACTTTTGGGTGTACAGTTTGTATCTTTCCCATGATATTCTCCCTCTAGCATCTGTCACATCACTGGCACTGATGCAGTACATTATGGTCCTGATTTTTGGTTCTTGTAAATGTCTGAATAAGAAATAGTTTACAATACACTGCTGAAGACTAGGTTACCTTAGAGAATGGCTATGAGGATTTTAACAGCATCATTAATGAAGAGATTATTGAAACTGTTGGGGTAAAGGAAAGGAAGATTTTATGTTAGAAGCAAGAGATGATTTTGACATTGTTTTACTTGTCCAAGGCATAGTGCAAGTAGACCTGAACTAGTACAGCTAACCCTTTACTTGTAAATCTTGATTAGTGCTGGTCTTCCATGGTTGTCAATGAAATTAAAAAGTCCCTGCTTTATCAGGCATAAGTTCCCACGCTACTCTCATTGTTCCAGATGGCTAGGAGTGATTAATAGTTCTCTAAGAGCTGCAATTACCTGGCATCTAGCAGTGCAAAGTTGGGACCCCACAAAAGACTCAGTGTGAGTTGTTATCGCACCATAGTTAGGGTGGCCAAATAGTGTCCAGTCTGTGATCAAGGGTGAAGTGCTAGGGCTGGCCTGCCAGCACCAGCAGTAGCACTACCATTTGCGATGCCGGTGACCCAGGTTCGGTAGCAAGCCTAGGTCATTGGAGGGCTGGCCGGGGGGAGAAGGATTGAGCTCCCTATGGGCCACTCTCCTTCTCTGGGAAGGGTGGGTTGCACTCCTCACCACAATACCACCACCACCTGGGTGATCACAGGCAGTGCTGGTGCGGTCAAGGAGGCAGGCTAGAGGGGAGGGGAGGACATTAGCTGACGACTGGAGTGGTGGTGCATCTCTATGTGCCCCGCCTCCTTGGTCCTCCTCAAGAAGCTGATGTTGGCAGGTGAGAGGAGTCCAGAACACAGAAAAACACCCCATGGCTGATCTAGGTGAAGGTCCCCCACACCAACAATGACTGCAGACAGACTGGGGGAAGGACGTCAATTGCACGCTCCCCTGAGGACTCGGAGCTGAGGGCTATCTCCGCCCCTCCTGAGGGGTTAACTGGGTCTCTAGATATAATAATTGGAGTGGGGCACTATAGGAGTCACCACTGATTCCCTCAGTGGTGTAGTCTGGTGGGTGCATTGGGGGACCGGAGAGAAGGATCAGCCATGGAGAGAGAAGGGGACAGAAAAACAAAGTAAAAAAAAAAAGGGTGAAGTGCTGTTAAGTCTCTAGTTTCCAGTGTTCTGAGTTTGTGTTTCCATGGGTTGAATGTGCCCCAACTTATTAAGGTCAGTGCCCCTTATTTCCCCATCATTTCAGTTACACATGTTAATTGGTATACAGGGTCTGCCAAGCAGGTGGTGGGTTTTATTTCAGTTCACCCACAGTTCCTCCCTTTCCCTTCACAATCTCCGAGCTTTGTACTTTCCCTGGGCACCACTGCAAGCCAATAAGAGAGGAGGACATGGATGCCAAAATGAAGCTGATTGTGGCACAAAAAGCTAAATAGATGACCATCACTGATTACTGTAAAGTTAATTAATGATAAATGAACTACTCTAGATTTTAATAGTCATAGTGACATAGCTTTTTTAGCAGAAAAAGACTGGTAGACCCATCTAGTCTCCCTTATTTTTTCCTGCCTAGTCATACTCTGGTTTTTAAGTAATTTTGTTACCAAACTGTACACAAATAAAGAAAGTGAATATGTAATACCCACATGTAATCCCGTGCTAATCTGTCATATTTTACCAGTGCAACATACTGTAGCACACCTCTATTATCCACCACGATAATAATCTGCTTGGTGCACCAAAGTTGGCGTATAATAGAGGGTGCATTGCGTATCCTCAGATTTTTGGACTAAAAGATCTGTTCCAGGGTGACATCAGCTAAAGTTTCAATAAGTAAGGGGGCCATAAACTCAAACACTCAAAAATGAATCTTGATTTCTAAATAGAGTGGTAGGTGTGAGGGGACATTCCTTGAGGACTTGAACTTTCTAGGCATTGCACATACTTTTTCAGAGGATTCAAGCAAATACGAATTTGTGATGTGAACACTTTATATTCTTTGCACTATAGTATTTGAACCTAAAGATTAGGCTTTATTGGGTGTTATGCTAGCATGGCCCTGGGGGATTACTGGATAGGGGAATAAGGTTTTTGCACTCTAGAAATATTGGTTTTAAAAAACATCCAATTACTTTTCACTATTTAGCGTTTATATTACTCTAGAAATATCAGTTTTAAGAAATGCCAAATTCTTTTTCACTAAAGCTTTTATAATATATTTTTATTTTTTGAATTTGATGGGGTTTTACATCAGGTGACCCTCATGGCAGCTACTTCTACAAACACCGCTGTTATTCAAATCATTTACTGAGCCACTCAGGAAGAGCAACTTCCAATCAGAGCTTGCTGCATTTACAGTTTGAAGTGGATGTGTTTGCACTCTTTGAAGGTAGTACATTCCTTTGTCAGAACTTCCTTCACTTGGCACTGGGTTAGATTTTATGTAATTATTTATCCATTAAAATCTTGTTTGCTTTTTTGTAGCAGATTATGTGCACTTGTGTATGGGAGAGGGAAACGGAACCTCGTAGACATACTGTGCAGTGTTTCAGGTCATTACACAGCAACAAAGGGCAATGCTTACTGAAAGATTAAAGCACGTAATCCAGTACTTCCATTTTAACAAATCATTATATGACAGTGATTTTATGAGTGGTTATATAATTATATATCTGGGAGAGTGAATGATGGCTGAAGGGGATACTAAGACAGGAAAATAGTCTCTGAACTGTGATTTTCTTAAAAAAAGTTTTGATGTTTGTTTTTAGACAAACAGGATACTTTTTTTTCAATTATATATGAATAAGCAACACTGGAGAAGTGAAATTATACTGGTGCAAAAAAGTACCCAGAGGACAGCAGGAGAGACCTTCCCTAGTTATGATACTTGGTGATTGAGCATCCTTGTTACTCAAATTTGAAAGATATCATTTTTATAATAACTGTTGTGTTCATTAAGATTTGGACTTCCTTTTTGGTTTTATTGTACCTTTATAATATATAAATAGGGATTCTAGTAAAATCGTTACTATTAAAAAACAAGATGGGGGTGCACAACATAAAGCAAAGAAATCACCAAAAAAGAAAACAAAAATGAGTTACTAAAAAGGCAGCAGAAAAAGAGCTCCAATTATTTTGTGACTTCTGGAAATCATATTAATTTGGTCAGCAATAATAAGATAGCCAGAATTAAAGGTGTAACCTCTGACACTGCCTTCAAAAGTATCTCCACTGCACTAAATAAAGCATGCAGGCTTGTCCTAGGGGCTGACAACTAACTGCACACTTGCCTGCTATATAATCACACAAACTGGCTTAACCTTAGGGACAGGATAAAATTCCAGACCTGCATCCTAGCCAAAAAACACTGCTAGCCTTTGTACTGTACCACCTTGCATCCAACAAATGTTCCAGACAACTAGTTGCCAACACAATACCAGTGGGACTTTAAGTTACACTTTCAAGGTACCTTTCAGAAGAACATCCCTGGGGTAATGCTCCCTTCCTACAAGACTCCACAATGGTTGAATGATCTCCCAGTCTGCACAACTGACTTACAGAGCCTGATGATCTTTAAAACACAACTTAAAGGTTCTATGTGATAATGGCGACTGCCAAATTTTGAGCTGCGTTATCGCGATATCAGAGTGGCGAAAAATTTTTTGCCACTCTGACATCCTTGGTGCATGGAAGAATGGTGCCAGGAACTTAGGTTTTTTGCTTTCTGTGGGGGGGCCTGTGCCCCCTCACACACCCCATGAGGGGGAGCTTCACCCCTGCACCCCCCTACTAAAGGATTCTCAACTCCAGGGGAGTACATGTCGGGGGGGAAGCAAAAACAAAGTAAGTTTTGGGCAGGGTGCAACAAAATTGCACTAGCGCCTGGACCCAGAACTGAACCCAGTACCTCCTGCACCACAACCAGAGGCCAACCCCCAATGCCACGACACAGCTCAGCAGCTGACTGCAGCGCCAGCCCCTGCATCCCCTCTGCCCCCTCCCAGCCCACGCTTGCCATGCTTTCCCCCCCACGTGCATGTACATATAGTGACATCCTGTCGCTGCATTCACCCACTCCACCACATCCGGTTGCCCTACACCCCATCGCCATTCAGATTTTCACCCACAATGCATCGCCGTTTCAGATGGCACCTTATTTCAGGCACCAACATCACAGGCTATCCAACATAAACAGCACTTTGCCAACTTATCCACTTAAAACTGCTTCAAGTAATACCTACTTCCCTATGGGAGATCCACCCCTTCACTTAGTAGCAGCACTTAGCCTCTCACCCCGGCCACTCTGTCCTACAGTAACAACCCTTACTCACAGCACTTGCCTTGTGAGTCTCTAATCCCCCACTCCATCCCTTCATGTATCTGAGGACCCACAAAGTCCAGCCTAGGATCTCACCACCTATGCTTGTGAGGCTGCTCCTCCCACTACCCTCTCCCTCCAATTCACCCCACTTTTCTCTGGATACTTCCCCTCCAATCACACTGCTGAGTTCCCTTCCCTCACCATCCCGCTTAGCTATATCACTAACTAAGCTCTGACAAAACCTTCCTTTGGTGGCACACGGTTTCTCTTTCCATCTCTATAATCATTTCTAGTCTTTCCTATTCACCTTTAATTAAGATCATATAGTAGTCTAAACTCTATATGTATTATCTCTCCGCTCTTTACACTAGAATGCTTAAACAACTCTAAAGTCTGTAACTGAGTGAAACTATTGTTTAGAACATCACCAAGTGACCTTGTAGTTGATTCATATGACATTGCTATTTTTCTGTATTGTATGTCCTGTCTAGACATGGAACCTTTGTAAACAAGCTTCCAGCTCAAAGGTTGTTTCCAAACCAATAAACTTGAAATTTGAAACTGAACCCAAGATGTTCCTTATCCCCCACTAGGATGGAAGGAGCGGTGGGGGAGAAAACTGTCTGAGTCAATGGTTTTGTAATAAACCCATCCAGGTACCCATGGCAACTCCATTGACCTACTGAAAAAAACTGTTATTAAAAAAAAAAAAGCATTAAGTTTAATAACAAGTTCAGCCAGTTGGGTTCAGGTGTGTGTGGGTACCTGGAAGGGTCCCAGCTTTGCAAATTTGTTTTTTAGATGGGTTTAGAAGCAGTTCTTTCTCTCCCTCACAGGGACTGTGCCTGACCTCTACAAATGCAACACAGATGATTGTGTGGTGCCACATCCTGCTCCAGGGAAACCCTCCAAATCTTCTTGGACAGGTTTACCACAGTCCATCCTTCCCTTCAGTGCACTGTTGAAGTATCCTCCTCCACACTGCCTTTTTTAGATATCAAATTGTCAGTACACAACACTGGTCTTAAGACATCATTTTATCACAAAACCATTGACTCACACAGCTTTCTGCTCCACAGCTCATTCCATCCCAAACATGTTAAGAATGGTTTTCCACATTTAGAGTTTCTTAGACTTCACAGATTATGCAGTGAAGATGATCTTGCTGAGCAGGCTAAAATACTGCAGTTTTTTTTATTAACAGGGGATACCCAGAAAGCACAGTGGACAGAGCACTCTTCCATGTCAGTAATATGCCCCGAAATCTTGACCCTTGCAGGGGGAATACTTTCATGCATCAACAACAACGCATTGCATGAGTGCTTCCTTTCCATTCCAATATGCCTTTTCTTCACAGGACCATGACTGGGATCTTCTCTACTTTGCAAACTGACACTATTATGGAAGCTTCCTTTACACAGCCACCAATTGCCTCCTACCACTGACCACCCTCCCTGCGGAATCTCACAAAGCAGCCTACATACTTAAAACAATTCCTCCCTACCAGGTACCTTAACTTGCAACAGAATTCACTGTTATACCTGCAAATGTATTTCTAGTGTCACTGAAATGCGGGGTCCCACAGGTATTTTTTACATCACCAAGGATTTCTCATGCATTTCCAGTAATGTGATATACTGCATTCTTTGCAGGAAGTGTGCAACTATCTACACAGGAAAAACTGGCAGATGCCTGGCTGACTGATTCAGGGAACACTATAAGACAGTCAGGAATGGAGACTCTGATAAACCCATTGCATCCCGCTTTACCTCCAGGGACCACAATGTCAATGATCTTCCTGTTTGTGTCCTTCAGCATGGTTTCCAGGATAATGACCAAAGAAAAAACATGGAAACCAAGCTGATCATCCACCTTGGCTCACAGCAGCCCTCTGGTTTAAATGACAGACTTATTTGCTACTAACATCTTTCGGCCACTTTATGGCTTACCACCATAGTCTGTCTTTTTTACTCCCACCCCTGTCATATCTTTGCTTGCATGGTACATTTGCATGTGTGGGTATGCCTGTGCACACTTCATCCTGTGTGTGTGGGGAGGGGGCATACTCACATGGGTATTCTAGCTATGTATGCATATCCATTTTCATTTTCTACAGATGTGTCTGTCTCTGTCTCCTTCCCCCACATTTATCATCTTTCAGCCTTCTTACTAGGTCCTGTTAACTAGTCCCCACTTGAGAACTCAACTCTTTCACTCTTACTGTGCCTTCTCACACCCATCATCACATTTTTGTTTTCCAGATTGTTTTCTTATCTTGCCTATTATCACTTTTTCTCCTAGAGACTCCCCCTATTCTCTCTCTCTCTCTATATATATATATGACAAAGAACCTCAGTGTATAAGCACTGAGGCAGTGGTTACCCCAAAGGGCATTGGTTGGGAAGCCAAGTTTCAAAGAAATACAAAATCACACAATCCTCCCATAATGCAAAGCATCATGGGATGCATATGCAAATCACCACAGAATATTATGCTGGTTCTATATATATATATACACACTGTATGTATCCCTTATGTTCCCTTGTCTTTCTACTAATTTTGCTTTTTTCTCCTTCAGGTACAGTAATTCCTGAAGAAAACCTACTGTATGGTTGAAATGGTGATTCTAACTCTATTTTCTATTTTCAGCATGTATTTAATAATACCATTTTGTTTTGATTTCCAACAAGCGGAACATTGAAGGTGCTGTTGATATCCCAATAAGACAAACAATGGACCAAAATGTTAACAAAAGAGGCCATGCACTTTTAAATTTAGCTCCTCAGTAAATCAGCAGGATATTTAATGGAAAGACATTGGGAGACAGACAGAGGAAAACTATGTTTCCCACTCGATGTAAAGGAAGTGTATGTATTGGACTTGGAACTAGTAGATATGTTTCATTTTCACAATCACTTTCCAATAGTAATGCATCGTAAGCTGAATGAAATGCAAAGAAACATAGAAACACTGATGATGATAGCAGAAAAAGACTGCTGGTCCATATAGTCTACCCATATTATCCTGTCATACCCCAGGATCTTTTGTCTCTTTGGGGTCTATACTTACCCTATTCTCCCTTTTGTTCTCAGTGTTTCCACCTCCCTTGTCCTACTGAATAGTTGTTATAACTTTAACTCTAGTCCAGCTGTGTTTGATGTGTTTATTGTTCTGGTACACAGCACCTGTACTGGCAGACCATTCTGTGGCTCAATCATTCTTTCTGTAAAACTATACCTCTGCACATTCTTTGTAAACCTTCCCTGATTTACCTCCACTCATGACCCCTTGTCCTAGCTTTTGTGTTCCTTGTAACTATCTCTTCACAGCTCACCTTGTTTATTCCTTTTGGGAACTTGAAGGTCTCTATCACATGCCCCTCTCTCTCTCTCTCTCTCTCCTGGTTTTGAGTGAATACCTGTTCAACACCTTTAGCTGATCCTCACAAGATCTGCCTTGCTGGCACTGAATCATTCTGGTCACCCTGTACTGTACTGTCTCTAGCCTGTCCCTGTCCTTTCTTTAGGTGGGGACTCCAGAACTGGGCACAGTACTCCAGGTGTGGCCTTACCAGTGACTTATACAGAGGTAACAGTGCCTCCTGCTTCCCACTGTCGAACCCTTTTCTAATGCAGTCTAGTATCCTGTTAGTTTTGCTGAAGGCTTTGTTACACTGTCTGGTTTGTTTAAGGGAGTCACTAATTATGACTAGATCCATTTCTGCTGATGTTGTGTCCAGCTGAACCCCTTTCATCCAATACTGTGTTCTTGTTTTTTTGTACCTTAAGTGCATTATTGGCTGGCAGTATAGCCTAAGGGGTTAGAGGAATGAGGTGTGAACGATCTTGATACATCCAGCAGACCAGACCTGAGTTTGATTCTTACAACCTCCACTTGCATGCTGTATGAGTCTGAGCAAGTCACTTAACCGCCCAGTGCTCCCAGGTCACCTCTGAAAACAGGCACTTGTGCCTAGTGGGCTTTACCCGGTTACCAATGACTAAAATAAATAAAAATACAATTACTATACACTTGTTGGGAATGAATTTCAGTTACCAGACATTGGACCAATTTTTCAGTCGTTTGCAGGTCTTTCTGCAATTCTCTTATTCCCTCCATGTTGTCAGCTCTACCACAGAATTTATTGTCATCTGCGAATAGACACAGCCTGCCCTGGTTTCCCTCTCCCATGTCTCTGATGAACGTATTGAAGAGGACTGGGTCCAGGACAGATCTCTCTGGTACTCTGCAGGTGACCTCTCTTTCCACTGATCTGAACCCACTCACCACAACTCTCTGCTGCTTTCCCTCCAAGCAACTCCCTACCCACTTTACTATTTTCCTAGCTGTGCCCAGATCCTTCATTTTCTTCAGCAGCCTTTGGTGTGACACTGACTCAAATGCCTTGCTGAAGTTAAAGTATAGTAAATTTACTGCTTGCCCCTTGTCAACTACCCTGGCTACCCAGTCAAAGAATACTATCAGGTTGTTCTGACAAGGCCTCCCTCCCATGATCTGTGCTGCTTGATGTTCTGAAGCCAATTGTTCTCCAGGCAGTCCATTACATCCTCTTTGACTAGTATCTCCATTAGTTTCCCTACCTCAGAGGACAGACTGATGGTTCGGTAGTTTCCTGGCTGCTCCTTGTCCCCTCATTTGTGTAGCACAACTGCATCTGCTATACTCCAGTCCTTGTGAACCACCCTTTGCTGCAAACAGCTATTGAATGGCCTCACAGGGGCTCAGATAATACTACTGCCAGTTTCCTTACTACCTTTGGATACATCTCATTCAGCCCTGGGACCTTGTTTACCTTCAGGCTGCTGACCTTTTTCTGACTCTTTCGTTAGTATACTTCTGCAGCCTCATTTCCAAGATCTTTCAACAGCTGCCTTTATGGCGCTCTCTGGCAAGCGACCACTGTTCTCCCTAGTGGATATTGATCAGAACTAGTCATTCAGCATGGCAACTTCTGCCCATCTTCCTATATTATCTTACCTTCCTCTTTCAGCTTGACAATCCCCCACCCATTTTTCTTTTTTCCTTATATGTCTACAAAAAATGTTATTCCCTTCTCTTGTCTGCCTTTGCGATCA
Organism: Neoceratodus forsteri; assembly: GCA_016271365.2. Classification (NCBI taxonomy): domain Eukaryota; kingdom Metazoa; phylum Chordata; order Ceratodontiformes; family Ceratodontidae; genus Neoceratodus; species Neoceratodus forsteri. The sequence continues at coordinate 1,424,544,818 of CM028129.1, forward strand.
TGTCTGCCCTCTTGGCCTCTCTAGTTTTTTTCCTGAAACTCATCCCATTTCTTGTCCCCCTGTTTCTCTTTGTACCTTATAAAGGCTTTCTTTTTGGCTCTCACTACCTCTCTAAACTTTCCAGAGAATCAGATTGGTCTCCTATACTTGTCTCTCTTGATAACTGTTCTCGTGCATGTTTTCATTACATAGAAACATAGAAGGTGAAGGCCCACCCAGTCTGCCCTATATTCCTTTATCCTAATGTAACACTGTAGACCCTACTCTGCCTCTGGTTCCTCTCCCTTTTTGCTTCCAAGATCCCTCTGTGCCTGTCACATGCTTTCTTGAATCCTGTAACTGTTTCCAACCCCAAAACCTCTGCAGGTAGGCTGTTTCACCCATCTACCACTCTTTCAGTGAAGAAGTGCTTCCTCACATTTCCTCTGAACCACCCCACCTCCAATTTCATAGCATGACCTCTCGTCCTTGAGCATCTTTTTCTTTGAAAAATGCTGCCCTCCTGTACTTTGTTTCTCACCATGAGGTATTTGTATGTTTCTATCATATCCCTCCTCCCCCTCCTGTCCTCCACAGTGTACATGTTTAATTCCCCAAAGCCTTTCCTCCTATGTCTTCAGTTACAGTCTCTGCACCATTTTGGTTGTCCTCTGAACCACCTCCACCGCTATGTCCTTCTGAAGATAGGCTTCCAGAACTAGACACAGTACTCAAAGTGTGGTCTCACCAATGATCTGTACAGGGGCACTATTACCTCCCTCCTTCTGCTGGTAATGCCCTTGTCCATGCATTCCAACATCAGGCAAGCCTTCCCTGCTGCCTTATCACACTGTTTTGCAACCTTTAGGCCACCTGTAATGATCACCCCAGGTCCCTTTCCTGATCTGTGACTGTCAGTGCCTCCCCCCAGTTTGTATGTTGCCTTTGGGTTTTTGTGCTTCATATGCATTATTTAGCACTTTTTTGTGTTGAAACCCAGCTGCCAATTTCTTGACCATTCTAAAACCACTCTCTGAGCCCAATTGCCTACCTGCCTCATTGCCTTGAAAACAGCCCCTTTTATGACCCCAACCATGTTTCTTATATTCCCCTGATGCTGTCTACCCCAGCTAACGTGCCCAGGCCTAGTTCCCTCATTTGGTTGATACTTGCCCTTCTTGAAGTCTAGCATCTCAGCCTTAGATGAGGACTTACTGGTGCTTAGGCTTGAACTATATAATATTGTGGTAGCTGGACCTCAGTGGTTCCCCAACCTGCACTTCATCTACTCTTTCGAAGTAGGTAAATACCATATCGAGAATTATGAGTTGTCTAGTGGGTTCCCTGAGCTGCTGCACCAGCATGCAATCCTGCAATGTATCAAGTAGGGACTGGCTTCTGGCATTCCTGGATGCTGAGATAGCCCTCTTGATGGCTGGCAGATTGATATCTCCTACTACTACAACCTCCCAGTTCTTGATCTCTCTCTTCTCCCTACTCTGGTGGCCTGTAAACCACCCCAAGTGATGTTTCCTGCCTGAAGACTCTGAACTGTAGTCCGCAGTGATTCTATCTCCCCTTTCCCTTTATTGGCTACATCTTCTACTGCCTCTATTCCTGTCTTGATGTAAATGACCATTGTTCCAACTCTACCCATACCTCTATCTAACCTATATAAGGTATATCCAGGGATCACCTGGTCCTAGTCATTGTTCTCAATTGCCCAAGTTTCTGTAACAGCCATTAGATCTAGCCCAGAGTCTGCCGCCAGTGCCTGGAGAGAACGCAAAGGAGTGCAAACCATGGCTCTTTATGGTGAACACACATAGTTGAATTAATAGTCCAGAAAAGATGGTCCATTTCAACTAATTTTATTAAGATGCAAGTTTCACATGAGATGCTGTGCTAACACCCCTACATATTACCTCATACAGGAGGCTTCATCAGGGGTGAAGTTAGCTGTATCTGACACTTCTTCAATACCCCATCACTGTACATTATGAGTGCTGATTGGTCAGTTTCAAATTCTTAAACCAAATGAAAAGTGTGCAGAATAATAAGTGCATATGTATAAAAATAGCTTACATTTTATAAAGTGCTTATACCACAAACCAAATATTAGAGCATTAACAAGATTAGAAAACCAGACAGTATGAAAAAGACATCACATGTTGACTCCAACAACTAGCCTTAAGGCATTCAGGAGGGATTACTGGTATCCAGATTCAAGACCTCAGACTCCTTGGGCAACATTTTGTAACAATAAATTGTAAATTACAATATAAATTGTGTTGGAGCAGTAACAAAAAAGAAGAAAAAAAGAACAGAAGACAACGGATGATAAGAAATCAGGTGGGGGGGCAGGCGCAAGACAGTAGTGTGGGCATCAAAGAAGAATGGGGTCAAGGCTGGCCAAACCAGTTTACTATTCCTGTTATTGTAGTGGTGGCTCCCCTTAACCACCCCAAGGGGACAAGGAGGGCAATGTTGGTGTGTGAATGTGTCTGGGTGTGTGCAGAAGAACTGAAATAAAGGGAGGAGCTTGAGTGTTACATACATTTGTTTACTATGAATAACTGGTCTATATTAATTGTTTAAACCACCCAATGTTTCACTCATAAAAAAGAAAAGGGAGTTAAAAATGAATGATATAGGAGACAAAATTAATGATGTAGGAGACAAAAATAGGAAAAAACAAACTTGCATAATCCAAAGTATTAACAGTTCATGATATCATATTCTCCAGGTCCTACAAGGTAACAAACAAGCAATACATTAGCACTAGTGCCTGAAGTTTGCTAATTTTATTACCCGGATTTCTGGCATTGAGGCACATCACCCTCCAGCTTACGCTCCCACCCCTGTTTGTTCTTTAATGACTTCCCCTATCATAATTTCTTGATATCCTTGATGTCTTGTGTTTGTCCTTATTTGCTGGTCTATTGGGTGTGCATTTCCTGGTTCCTTGAACTCATTCCATTCTGCTACTACTACTTATACACCTTGCCCCCATTTCTAGGGGAGTCCTAGCTAGGTTTCTCACTTCACCTACCTCAACTTTGGAATCCCTAGCCCCAGCCTCCTCCACAGTTATTTAACTGTCTTTCAATTTAGATATCAAACTTCTGCCCTAATGCACTAGTCCCCCCTCTGTTATAGGTGAAGGTCATGAACTTTGAAGAGCCTCCTGTCCCAGCAGCCCCCAGTCCCCTACAAAGTGGTACCCCATACCTGACACCAGCCTTTTAACCACCCATTGAACTCCTTGATCTCCTTCTTCCCCACATTTTTCTTCCCTTCTCCCTACCCTTGACAGGGTGGATTTCATGAAAAGACAAAGGAAGCTGAGTGCTCTTCAATATGTTCCCAAACCTCTGGAAGGTCCTCTTAACTGCCTCTACAGTCCAGTTCACCAGATCATTGGTACCAAGGGCTACAAGCACTCCCTGCTCTCTCCACTCCTCCACTATCCTCTCTATCTCTCACAATCCCAGATGGATGATGCCCCAGGGAGGCATCTGACCACCTCCTCCCCTTTTCCATATTGCCTACCACCCCCTCCATGCCTCTCACCAGTCCTCTATCATTAGAATCCTCCTTATCAACTTCCTCCTGCTCTTGTCCCCTGGTGTCTCCACGTTTTCTTTCCCCTCAACATTAATTGGTTCGAGGTCCTCCCCTCCCAGTTAAAGTCAAGCACCTGTGCCTCTTCCAAGTGTGCAAAGCAATTTGCCATTAGTATCACTTGGGTATGGCTCACTGCTGTGTGACTGCCCATGTCATCTGATCTCCTCCCCCTTCCCTTACCCACCACCCTCCATTCTCAAGCCAGTGTGCCTCTGAGGTAGTGGGGGTTCAGGGGTGGGCACCAGCTTATTTGGAGTCACAGCTGAGCTCTTTCCTCTCTTGCTGCTGCCAGCTGAACATAGAGCTCCCGGAAGGTCCTACATATTGGGCAATGTCCCCTACTCAGAGCGTAGCCCTGGAGATGAGTACCCCACAATCTCCACAGCTATCTCCCGAATTACCTTATACTCCATTCTAGCCTGCTGAGTGCTTATGAAACTGCCTGAGTTCCTTAGTAATGTGTGGATGTAAATCGCCTTTCTTTTAACCTTATCTTATATAGGAAGAAGCTAAGATAACAGTATTAGCAGTAATCAGTAACACCCCACTTGAAACACAGCCTGTCTATCTGCATGTTTTATAACCTTTTCCTATATATGTAGAAGCAAGGATTTAACAGTTTTAGCAACAGTCAGTAACACTACACATTACATACAGTCTGCTTCACCTAAGCTATGGACTTAAGCAAGGCCCTCAAGCACCTGCTAGCTTACCAACTGCAGTTTGATGGTTGACACTCTGTCAGAACTGTGGACTACCTACAGACACCTGGCAGATGCCCCAGAACAGACACCATCTTTCTGCTCCTGCCTGGGGGTCACGTGCTCCTAGGGCTCACAGACCCATGGGGATTAAATTGAAGGCTACAACAAATCTCTTCCCTTCAGCTGAGCTTCAGGTGCTGTTTCCGAGGGGAGAGGGACCAAAATTCTGCTCAACCAGCTCCAATATGTCCTCTGTTTTGCTCTGCAGTCGGGCACAAATTGTGCTGCTGGTAGCTAAACCTCACTGCTCTTCCAGGCTACAACAAATCTCTCCCCTATAGCTGAGCTTCAGGTGCCAACTGTTTCTGGGTGGGAGAAGGAGCAAAATCCCTCTCAACCTACTCCAAAATGTCCCTGTAGACCACATGCAGATGCTAGCAAGGAGGTACATCAACTAAATAAAACCAGTAAACAAACTTTGGAATGTGCTCATAGGAAGACATTCATCTTGGTTAGAAAGGAGTATCACACACTGTTAGAAACTTAAGAAGAAAATGTATAATAAAAAATTGCACAGTATAATAAAAAATTATGGGAAACCCTCCAAACTATAATTTGGAATAAAGATAAAAAAACATTCTGGGATATGGTGGCCTTGGGGATGCGCAATAAGAGACAGAACCCTACATCAGTGATTAGTCCAGCTGATTGGTAGGCACATTTCAAAAACAAATACTGAAATGATGTAAAAAATGATAAACAGTGTGCATTGCTCTGCCAAAATATGTCAGACCAGGCAAAAGGAAGGGCTTATTTTAGAAATAAATGAGAGGGAAGTCAAAACAGCCATACTTGCACAAAAAATAATTAAATTCCTGGAACTGGATAGGGTCCCAGACAAAATCTATCAAGGGAACCCTGATTGGTGGGTCACTATTCTAACACCTGTATTCAGACCCATTATTGAATATGTAAGACTTCCCAAAAAATTGCAAAGTGGGAATTATTGTGCCCATTTACAAAATGGGTAATCCTATGGATTGGGTAATCATCGTCCAATCACTTTACTCTTCATAGGACTTTTTTACAAGGCTGATACTCACTAAAATTGAGCTCTCGGTAGAGAACAGAACTTACTTTCTAAATTCCAAGGGAGCTGCAGGTAATTTCAGGGAATCGTAGACAATTTATTCATTATTTATTAATTACCTGACTGAAAAAATATCTTGTTAAAAAGAAGGCTAAGTTATGCTTGGCCTATCTAGATGTACAGTACATGTTGGCTTTGATAACATTAATAGAGCTTTACTATGGAGATTTTATGATAAATACTTGAGATTCTGAAGTTGCTCCATAGCAATACTGTTGCAAAAATGAGAACAGAAAACGATAACAGCCTACCTAAGGGCATTCAGATTGAGAAAGGGGCCAAATAGTTATGCCTGTTGGCCCCTGTCTGATTTATTTTATACATAGAAACTATAGTAAGGGCCCTTGAAAAGAAAGATTCATTTCACCCAGAATTATCCAACAGAAAGTACAAATGCTATTATATGCTGATGATGTATTTCTTCTTTCCTTCACTCTCCTGGGTCTCAAAAGAGCCTTTAATGCTGCAGTAACTCAAAAAATGCAGCTGGGCTGTCTATAAAAGCAGAAAAATCTAATATTATGACATCTGTGGAAAATAAAACTGACATAAAAAATTGGGAAACCGAAGACATGAAAATAATAACAGAGGTCGTACAAGAGTATAAATATTTAGGTCTATTGGTAGGTCACAAAACTACCGGGTGACAGCACAGCCTTTAAATAGAAGTGAAAACAATGCAATCAAGAGAAGGAATACTATATTTTGGTAGCACATTTACTAGAGACTCTGATACTGCCCTAAACAGATTTTTGAAGCAAAGATTCAAAGCCATGCTCTTTATGGGAGTAAATTTTGGTATTTAGTCATTCTATTAAAGAAATTGAACCAATGGAAAACATATTTCATTGCAGGTTTTGAACCTGCCTTGGGATACCCTGAGTGCTTTGGCTCAAGCTGAAGATTATACTGAATAATTAAATTTAAGAGCACATCTTAGTGCTTTGAAATATTGGAAAAGAAAACTGTGTAGCTGCCACAGCAGAGGATCCCCTACCTGACCTGTGTGAATTTTAGAAAACAAAGGGGAAGAGATATGGTTCTATAAATTAGATAACATCTTAACCAGATAAGGTATACCTCATACAGTACATACTGTAGGACATATTTACACCGGATAATATAAACTCTTATGTCTTAGAAGCAGAAGAGAGGCTAAAGGACATTTTTCAAAAAATATATGAAAAACATTTTGGTATTCTAGGAATAAGGAGACATAGAGAGAGAATATGGTGTTGGGAGGAAACATATTTACTATACATTTTTGTAATCATGCCAAACATAGAACTGCATACTGATGTTTTAGACTAGGGAACTTAGAAACAGGCAACTTACTTTATGGTAAGGGTAAAACCAATGAGGCAAGTCCCTTCTGTAGATGTGGGAACAATGATTGGTTAACAGTTTTGCAGCTTATATTTGACTGTGAACTTGGGCATTTTGGTACTGCAGTTTTGGTCATGGTTCCACTAATTTGTGTTTAATTTTTCAATAAATTTTGTAAGTTATAATCACATTTGTGACTCTAGTATTGTGTTGTTGTCGTTGGATTGTGGACGTCTTTTGTGTTGGACCGATTCATAATTGGGGTAGCCACCCTTGTCTGCACCCTGCCTTGCACTGGTGCACAGGTTCCATATTGGTATTTGCCATATAAAACCAATGAGGGATGTCCCTTTTGTAGATGTGGGAACAATGTTTGACTATCAGTTTCACATCTTATATTTGACTGTGAACTGTTAGCTATGGAAAGAAACTACTAGATATTACCTATAATTAGGAACAGTAACAAAAAAGATTCTAGGAATGCAGAATTGAACATGTTGCTTTTTTCTAATGTGAAACATATAATTATATGCTGCTGCTGCCGCCTTTGCATACAAGAAAAATCAAATAGATATTACCAGAGTTTGCATCATAATGTAATGCAATGAGTACCTTGAGGATGATGTATAGTATATGTTGATGTTTTATATCTGAAATGTGTGCTATAATTTGTTAGTTTTGCATAATCTGTTTTTTCAGTAAATTAATCTGAATCTGAAACTAGAGTGGGTGCTACGGTTTACCTATAGCACTGCGACATCCTTGACTGTGACAGATACAATGCTGAGTGTTGGCATTGTACTGTTGGAGATGCCGGTGTGTTTTCTTAGGGGGCTGCACCCCCCCCAAACCTCCCATTTGGGGGGGTCTCTGCCCCCACACCCCTGGTCTCTATTTATACAACTCTGAGTTGGAGTTGTCTCGGGGAGGGGGAAAAACACGGGGAGATGTACCGCCGGTGTCTGCAGGGACCATCACAATGATCTAACGCTTTTTGTCAGATTCTGTTGCTGTGATGGTCTTCGCGGGTGGTGGTGTCGATGTGCAGTCAGCATACTGCTACATAGCATCAGCAGCAATTACAGATAATGTTTACATATAGGTATTCCTTGAAGCTAGCTTTGCATGCAACATGGGATTAGATAGTATGGGCATGAGTAGGCAAGGAGTTCCAGACTATTGCAGCCCTGAAGCCAAAGACTTTTTGATTCATTGCAGTCTTCATGAGAGTAACACTGAGCATAGAAACAGAAACAAAGAATTTGTCAGCAAAAAAGAATCACTAGGCCCACCAAGTCTGCCTATATGTTTCCTGCCTATTCTGATTCAAGTCAGAGGAGTACAGATTCCAAGTTCTAGTAGAATAAGCTGAGAAGCAAGATGGGCTGTGGCTCCATTTGAGATTGCCTTGTGAGCCAGGGACCCAGTGTTGATGTTATTGTTATTGTCCAGTGAGAGTCAGTTTAGCCTGGAGTTTAGTAGGCATTGGTATGCAAATTGGTCATTCAGGAGAGTAAACCTAGCAATATGGTTGTATAACATAGTTTTCTTACGAGGCTCAGAGGCTGAGGCCTGGGTACAGACAACTGAGCTATATTCAGTAAGAGGCAGAAGCACCTGTTGTGAAATGCAGTCTAGCATCAGGAGATGGGCAGGATTTAAATCAGGTATAGTAGGCAAAGTTTCTGGTTGAGCTGTTCACTTGAGATCTTGAAATGCCCTGCATAGGGCAGGAGAGAGAAAGAGAGGGGAGGTATACATGAAGCTATTTAATTGCCTACTCAGTCAATATGGGATTATCAGCAGTAATGAGGGGGAGGTCATTTATTTGTTTGACAACTCTAGGCCTAGAGACAAAGAGCATGGCTTTAATTTTATCTTTGTTAAGGAGGAGGCTGGTCTCTGAGTAGGAGCTGATGATTAACCAGATCAAACACTTTAGACATGTCAAAGAACAAGGTGCCAGTAAGTAAGCCATTATCCCTTGCCTAGTATATATCATTGATAAGGGTACCAAGGGCAGTGGAGGTACCATGTGTTTACTAAGACTGTGTTGGGAAGGGAAGAGGAGACTGTGGGAATTTATGTAGTAAATGATTTGCTGGTATACTATCTTTTCCAACAGTTTTGCAAGTACAGGGAGACAGGACGTAGGTTGTAAGTTGTCAAAATAATGGTTATGACATCTCTCATGCATGAGAACTACCACTGCTTTTTGCGAGATTTCAGGTACTTGTCTGGTGGTAAGAAAGTGGTTAAACAGTGTGACAGTAGATCTGGATATCACTGGTGCTGCAGCCTTTAAAAATCTGGGTGGGAGACCATCACTCCCCTCAGAGTTTGTCACACCAAACTTAAACAGAAATAGGAACACTTCATAGTTGTGACCACTCTTAGGTAGAAGAGGGACCTAGAAGGGAAAGACAAAATCGTGTTTGGGATAAAAGGAGGGGAGGGGGAGGGGCATGAAGGCAATGCTCAAGGTTAGTAAAGATCTTTGAATTGTCAATAATTTGAAGACTAGTATGGGGGACATCCTGAATACAAACTATGGGGGGGGGCAAACTTATTGTAGTTATTAAGTAGGTTATTGATTCCCTTAATGAATTTACCAAAGTGACTAACTTGTCGGATCATTGTTTCTTAAAGTAGGTGGCCTTGGTGTCATGAATTTGCCTTTACATTTCCGAGGTGCCTGTATTTATTCCACTCAGATACAGAGGAGGTATTTTTGAGGTTGGCCCAGGCTTTGTCCCTGAGTTTAATTAGGGCAAAGTGGGAACCAGTCATCCAGTGAGAAGGAGTTATGAGAGTTCATTTTAAGAGGGCTGATGAACCCCTGCTGTAAAATAGTCACATAAGAGTTTTTTAAATATTTGCACTGAATGTTTGCAAAACTAACCAAAACATTTTACAAAGAAAAACAAACTTACTGAATTGTTTCCCTAAGAGTCTCGTCATCGTATTTATGATATCAGGTGTGTCTTTTTGCACAGTTAGTTATAAACTGACTTGCTTTTATCTGCCAAGTGGCGTTCTGTTTTCTTTTTTTCTTTTTTTAAATGTTTTTAATTTTTTGTGTTGGCTTCCCCATTCTGTTTTCTGAGGTTAAGAAATTTAGGGATTACAAGCATAACACCCAGACTATGGTACAGTACATCTTGTTTACTTTCAGTAGCAAATTGCTACTGAATTAGTGAAAGCAACTAATCTTAGAGAATTATTTTTCTATAGCTCCCTGTTGGAAATCACTAAAGTGCAGTATTATCAGATATTTTGAACAGTTTGTTTAAGTCTCTCCTATCAGGTAACAACTGTATGTATATCTTGACATTTTAATATGTCTTGTTTTCAGTGTCAAATTATTGTATAATGTTTAAACCATTTTGCTGTGTGCTGTAACATAATCTTTTTTACTTGTATAAACTCACATAGAGTCAAACAATAAACTGAAACTGAAACTGAGACATCCAGTGGGAATTATAGTGGTAGCTATCCTAATCTTCCACCTTACCACAGGACACGTGTAACCAAATTAGTTGCTGCATAACAGCAATTTCACATCATTACCATTTTGAGGAAACACCCATAACAGACAATTAGTAAAAGAGCAGCCGTCTAACCTCAATAAGGTCACACTTTAGCTAGTGTGATGCTTTGAGGATGATACGGTAAGGGGGAAGTCCTGGCTGGCTGGCAGTATGAGCCCTTTGAGCCTGGTCATCAAGATAAAACGTGTTAGAAAAGTCTACAACAGTTGTGCCTGTTTAATAGTTAGTATTTGCAGCTGTAAGAATGTCACTAATGATCTTTCGTGATAAGAGGGCACTTGAGTAGCCTAACCTAAACCCAGATTGCACTAGGGAATGTACATTATGCAACAGAAAGAAATTGGAGATCTGTGCCTGCAGAAATCTTGAGAATCTTGAATAGATGCTTGTGTATTCTCCTGGGTTGGGGGTTCAGAACTCCAAACACATTTGGGAGTCTATGTAAAGTACAGTATATATCAAGGCCACACAAGCTAAAGCTCACTACTTTGCATCTGTAGGCTTTTCACTGGCATACACATGAACTACTGTAACTTTCAAATCATACACACCCCTGAACTGTATGGATGACCAGATCTCTTCCATTATGTTAAATGATCAGCTTACTTATCAAAGCATAACTAGATCCACACACCAGTGAAGAGAGAAGGGAATCTTCATTATTAGCAAATCATCTGTTTCAGTGAGGTGACGGGATTGGTATTTAAATACGAACGCACGAATAAGCCGGTAGATAAAGGCCTGAAACATCTGTCAAGTCTGTGATTGTAGGTTCCTCAGTGTTTACAGAGGGACCCACTCAACCACATCTTCCTCCCCTTTACCCTCCTCACTAACACCTCACACCCCTCTACATATAACTTTCTCTTTTACTCTGTCCCAGCCCAGCCATTGTCTTCAGGGAGATCACCTCCACCAGCAACTCATTCCACTTGGTCACCTCCCTCTCAGTGAAAAAATGCCTCCTCATCTCTCTCCTGAATCTCTCACCCCTGCAAGCTTTAGGCTGTGCCCCCTAGTGGACTTACAGTAATTTCATTAAGGCTGAAGACACTCTCAGTGCTCACCCTGTTGATACCTTTAAGGTACTTGAAGGTCTCAATCGTGTCCCCCTTCTCCCTTCTGTTCTCCAGGGAGTACACCTTGAGCTCTCTTAATCTCTTATCATCAGTTTGCCCTGCTGACCCTGGATCACTTTGGTTGCTCTTCTGTGGACCATTTCCTGTAAACTGACATCTTCCTTTCGGTAAGGGCAACAACACTGCACACTGTACTCCAGGCATGGCCTCACCAGTGATCTGTACAGTGGCAAAACTAGAAAGGACAAGAACCTCAGAACAAATGCCCCGAGGCAAGGGTTACCCTAGCAGGGCATTTGGCCATACAGCCAAATTTCAAAAAGGAACACAATTGCACATACCCAAATAATGCAAAGCATCATGGGAAGCATATGTAAATCACCACTCCCCAACTCCAAACACATTTGGAAGTCAATGTAAAGTACAGTATATATCAAGGCTACACTAGCCAAAGCTCACTACTTTGCCATCTATAGGCTTTTCAATGGCATACACATGAATTACTGTAAATTTCATATGATGGGGATTTGCATATGCTTCCTATGATGCTTTGCATTATTGGGGTATGTGCAATTGTATTTCCCTTTGAAATTTGGCTGTATGGCAAAATTTCCTTCAGGGTAACGCTTGCCTCAGGGCATTTATTCTGGGGTTCCTGTCTTTTGTAGTTCTTCTCTGAAAGGGGAGCTATTGTTAATGGGGGACCTGAATATGCCAGATGTTAACTGGAGCACCTTGGCTGCAGCCACATCTAAGAGCAGGATCATTTTCTATGCCATTATATTGGGGCATGCCTCAGACAGCTAGTGTTGGAACCCACTCAGGAGGGAGTAATCTTAGATCTGGTACTCTCAAACAGGGATGGAGAGAGGCTGTTGAATTTAGAAGTGGGTAGCCATCCGGGAACAAGCGACCATCAAGCAGTGTGGTTCACGATAAACTCAGCCATAGAGCCAAGTCATACAAAAGCAAGAGTATTGGAATTTAGGAGGGCTGACTTTGGGAAAATGGGAGAGTGCCTCAGAAAACCACTAGCAAACGAGCAAGAAGGATGGGTGGAGGAACAATGGGGAAAAATCAAAACAGCCACCACAGAGGCAACAAGCCTTTGTGTGAAGCAAATCAACAAAACAAAATGAAGGAAAAAAACACTATGGTTCTCAAAAGGGGTGGCTGGGAAGGTTAGGGAGAAAAAGTAGCTTTCAGGAAGTATAAGGAAACACAGAAGGAGCAGGACAGAGAACTGTACCAGTTAAAGCAGAAGGAAGTGGGGAAGGCAGTCAGAATAGCAAAGGCCCAAACTGAGGAAAAGATAGCCAACTCAGTTAAGAAGGGGGATGAAACCTTTTATAGGTACATTAGGGAGTGAAGAAAGACCATGGGAGGGATAGTGAGGCTTAATAAAGGGAAGGGGGTGGGTAGGCGGGGGTGCCAATGAAAAAGCATATTGAACGAATACTTCTGCTCGGTATTCACAAAAGAAGAGGATAGGGAGGTACCTAAACCAAACAATAGAAGCACTCTGGATAGGGGGGATTGATATCAGTCCATTCACAGAAGACAGGGTCCTGAAAGAACTCCTAAAACTGAAGGTGAACAAAGCAATGGGGCCTGACGGGATTCACCCCAGAACTCTAAAAGAATTAAGGGGAGAACTAGTGACACCACTGACTACCCTTTTTAACAAATCATGGGAGGATGGTGTGGTACCTGAGGACTGGAGGAGGGCAGATGTGATTCCCCTTCACAAAAGTGGTAGCAAGACAGAGGTAGGAAGCTACAGACTTGTTAGTTTGACCTCAGTGGTAGGGAAAATGATGGAATCACTTCTGAAGGAAAGAATTGTTGAGTACCTAGAGGCCAGTGGGGCACAGGACTCAAGGCAGCATGGATTCACAGTGGGAAGGTCATGCTAAATGAATCTAATCGATTTCTTTGACTGAGTGACCAAAGTAGTAGACAGGGAGGGACTGTGGACATGGTCTACCTAGACTTTAGCAAGGCATTTGATGCAGTCCCACACAAAAAATTAATAAACAAATTAGCCAGCCTGGGAGTTGATCCCAGGGTTGTAGCCTGGGTAAAACATTGGCTGGACAACAGGACACAGAGGGCAATAGTAAATGGAGTCCACTATGAAGAAAGGGGTGTTACTAGTGTGGTACCACAGGGTTCAGTATTGAGATCAGTCCTTTTTAATGTCCTTACAGGTGACATTGCAGAGGGACTGGAAGGGAAAGAATGCCTCTTTGCAGATGACACAAAGATCTGCAACAGGGCTGATACACAAGGGGGGTTGGAAAGGATGAGAAGGGACTTGGCAAGGTTGGAGGAATGGTCAGAAGTATGGCAGCCTAGATTCAATGCAAAGAAGTGCAAAGTAATGCACCTGGGAAACAAAACCCAGGGGAAGAGTACTCAATGTGGGGGGAGATACTAACAAAAACAAAAATGGAAAGGGACCTGGGGTAGTCATATCAGATGACTTAAAGGTAGGCAAGCAATGTGAGAAGGCAGTAAGAAGGGCTGGGGGGATACTGGGATGCATGGGGAGAGGCATCACCAGTAGAAAACAGGAAGTTGTTATCCCTTTGTACAGACAGTTGGTGAGACCCCATCTGGAATACTCCATGCAGTTCTGGAGACCCCATCTCCGCAAGAATATAGACAGGATGGGGGCAGTCCAGAGAAGGGCAACTAAAATGGTGCAGGGTCTGCACCAGAAGCCATACGAAGTGTGACTAAAGGAGCTTAATATGTATGCTCTTGAGGAAAGGAGGGAGAGGGGGTACATGATAAAAACTTTCAAGTACCTCAAGGGAATCAACAAAGTCCAAGAGGGTAGCATCTTTCAGAAAAAGAGATGTGCAAGAACAAGGGGTACAATTTGAAGATAGAGAGGGGACGACTCAGGGGCACTGTAAGGAAGTATTTTTTCACGGACAGTATGGTGGATGCATGGAACGGCCTTCCTGAGGAGGTCGTGGGGTCAAAAACAGTGGGGGAATTCAAGAATGCATGGGACAGACATAAAGCAATTCTAGTGAGGGGCAGGAGGAAGTAGGCTGTTGGTTAACTACTATGATCTGCAGCTCATCCAGTAGGTAGGGAAATGGGCAGACTGGGTGGGCCAAGTGGTCCTTATCTGCCGTCAAAGTCTATGTTTCTATGTCTCTCTACTATGAGCTCTCCATGATCCAAACAAGTAAGACCCTTCTAAGGCTGGCTCCCTCACTCTGAGCTGAGTTATAGATACGGCATGCTGAGGAGTGCTAACAAGGATGACACATGTGTCTGTTGTTCTCAGCCTTTGCTGGTTGCATTGTGAGGTGTTTTGGCATTGTGCAGTTGTGCTTAAAGTTGAACCAGTGCTAATTTTTTCATGGCGTTTGTAGTATTGGAGTATGTTCAATTGTGTTTCTCTGTATAGTAGCAGATGACCGCTATCTTTCTGCTTGTTATCCCCTTGGCTGTGCAGCCCAACGTCAAGTTTGGTTTGGCTGCTGTTCTCTTGCAGTTTGCTAAATGCTTTAGGTCACTCTTTATGATAACTCCCAGGTGCTTCTCCTCCTCCTCCTCCTCCCTTGACCTGGTTGCCTGCACACCTCCCAAGAATATGTGGCCTCTGGGTTCTTCACCCCCAAGTGCATTACCTTGCACTTTTTAGCATTGAATCCCAGTTGCCAAGTGCCGAACCACTTCTGTAGCTTAGCCAGGTCTTCCCTGAGGTCCTGCCTCCCCTTCTCCATGTCTACCCTCCCTGAGAGCTTTGTGTTACCTGAAAACAGGCATATTTTACCTTTAATTCCATCTGCAATGTCACCGATGAAGATGTTAAACAATACTGGACCGAGCACCGAGCCCTGTGGGACCCCACTGGTTACTGGCCCAGCCACAGAGAACTCCCCCCTGACTACCACCCTCTGATTTCTGTCCTGCAGTCAGTTTTTAACCCACCTAGCAAGTTTATCCTCTTACTCCAGGTTTTCCAGATTCCCGCTTAATCTCCTATGAGGTACTGAGTCAAAGGCCTTACTGAAATCCAGATACAGGAGATCAACCACTTGTCCCCTGTCCACTGTTCTGGTTCTGGTTCTCCAGTCAAAGAAGTCAATCAGGTTAGGCTGTCAGGACCTCCCTGACACAAACCCATGCTGCTTCTTCAATCCTCCTGAAAGCCGACCACTCTTTCCTTCAGAATGGTCTCCATCAGCTTTCCCACTATTGAGTCAGACTGACAGGCCTGTAATTTCCAGGGTCGTCACCTAGTCCACTTTTGTGGAGAGGCACCACGTGCGCAGTCCTCCAGTCCTGGGACACATTCCCCACCTCTAGAGAGGTGTTAAACAAGTCTGCCAGGGCACTCACCAGTACCTTTATCGACTCACTCAGAACCCTTAGATGCATGCCCTCTGGTCCCAGGAATTTGTCCACCTTCTGGACATATAGGCCTTTATGCACCCTGTCTACTCACAGCATCTGTGTCCCCCCTCCAATGTGGAACTGGACTGACCTTCTCTGTAGTGAAGACCGAGCAGAAATACTTAAGTACTTCCACTTTCTCCTCACTACCCCCTGCCAATCCCCCCCCATGTTCAATCTATCTCATCCCTCATACCCACACTTCTTCCTTAAGTATTGGAAGAAGGCCTTTCCCCCTTTTTCCACTTTCCTGCTAGCTGTAATTTCATATTGGCCTCTGCTTCTCTAACTGCTCTGCCTGCTTCCCTTGATTTAGCACAGTGTTCCTTCCTGTCCTCCTCTTTCTGTGTATGCTTGTGCTGTACTTCCTGAAGGTTCACTTCTTATCTCTTTTACCACCTTGGCAACCTCCCTGCCATACCAGCTGGCCTTTTTTTCCCATATACATTTTATCTCCTATACTCCCTGGCAGCCCCCTTCTTACTGACTCCCCCAGCTCTGTCACAGGTTTCTCTGGGATTTACCTTCACCAGCACCCTCTGCCACAGGACTGTGGTTGTGTCCAGCCACCTGTGTGAGGCCTGCAGAGGGTCAGTTGTCATACTGCTGCCTGGGGTGGTTTTCCTCTGATTTTTTCCCTGGGCCCACAGATGTGCAATGGGTGCACTATCCAAACTCTACTTCTGCAGAGACGGCCCTGGTGTCCTGAACATGGGATCCCTTCCCTACGTGTTGCCGTACATGTGCTGGCACCTAGCCACAGCTGGGTGTCAGGCAAGCAGTGCGCCACACTAAACCTCCCTCCCTGAGGAAGAAGAGCTGTCCAGGGATGCTAAATCTTTCCTCTCCCCACCAGCCCCCGAGCAACCCGAGTCCATTCCTGACCCCGGGATGCCAGTATGGCAGGAGAAAAGCGCCCAGCGCCTCACCCCTCCGCACCACTGGGCCGGCCCAACTAGGCTTTTTGCCTCTGGATTTCTTGCTCCTGATTTTGGCCATCATCAGTCCTTTCTTATTTATGGCACATTTCTGGTCCACCTCCATCTTCTTCCCAATCCTAGCAAGGTAGCCTTCCAGAATGTCTCCAATCTTACTGTAATCAGCACTCCTGCAGTCCAAACCCTTGTCTTGGTCCTAACCCTCTTCCCGCCCATGTCCACGTGGAACCAAACAATGTGGTGATCGCTTCCTGCAAGTGATGCCTTCACCTTTACATCTTGGACTTGTGCAATTAGACAGGACCAGGTCCAATATGGCCCTTTCCTTGTGGGCTCCAGGACACCTTGCATCAGGAAATCACCTTGGAATGCATACCAGCAGTACCTGCTGCCTGGTACAGGAGGTAGCTGGGATTCTCCAGTCCACCCCTGGAAGACTGAAGTCGTCCACAATCACTGCCTCCTCCTGCTGGTCATTTCCATAATTTGGGATCCCAGTACTTTGTTCAGCTCCTCATCCTGGCTTGGTGGCTTGTACACTACCTCTATCCTTAGCGTCTTACCCTTCAGAGATTGTACCTGTACGCACACCATCTCTGCCCTTCCTACTGCCTCTTTCTCTTTGGTACAGATTACACCATCCCTCATGTACAGAGCCACTTTGTCTCTTCCCAACCCCTATCCCTCCCGTACATCTTATAATCGGGGGCAGGGAGGACCCAGTCATGGTTTGATGTGGCCCATATCTCAGTAATAGTTGCCATGTCCATCTCGGCCATCAGTGTCTGCAACTCACCCAATTTGTTCTCAAGGTTCTTGGTGTTCAGAGACACACCTTCCACCATGATTTAAGGCCTCCACCTCCCCTGACCCACCTCTGTCCTCCCACACCCCCACCCAGTCCCTCCTTCCTGCCCTCACCTCTTTGCCTTTCATCCAGATCCCTCTCCATCTGCCCTGATTGAGGGGAGACTGCTTGGCCTGCTCCACTAGGTGACTAAAGGAGATGAACCCCCTGCTGCCCTCCCTAGTCAGTTTAAGTTGAGGACTCTGTTCATAAAGCCTTCCAATTTGTTCTTCAGCACCCTAATGCCCTCTCTGCTTAGATGTAGACTGTCTAACACACACAGGTCTTTGTTCCCCTAGGCCTCACCCAGCCCCCAACCAACCCATATCCTTCCCCATGCATCACCCCCTTAGTCATATGTTGAACTCTTCTATTATTTTTTTTCCAACCATGCTAGCCCTCAGTATCAGTAGCTCCTCTGAGAAGGCTACTGATCCTCCCATTGTGCTGCACATTTTCCCTACCTCCTTGAACCTTTCCTGCTCAACCCCTACTTTACATTCTGCTAGGTAATTTGTTCCCAGATTAACGATAATGTGAGGTTTCTCTTCCTCCAATCCCACATGTTGGGCTATCAGCGATCCCACTCTACTTGTAGTCATTTCTAGCATACACTGCACCCTCCTGTGGTTTACCCTAGACTCTTTACCCTCTCTCACCCCTTAACTATTGAGCCCTCCAAGATTGCCACCTTACCCCTACCATCCAGTGCTCCCTCTCTGCCTGCTCTGCTGCCCTTCCCTGACTGTGTTCTTCTTCTCTTCCTTTCCAACTTGTAGCTAGCCTGACTCCCTGTACTCTCCTCTCCATTTCCTGCCCTCACTTCTTGCCCACCCTTCCCCTCAGTCTCACCCTTACTTCTCCTCCTGCTTGGTCACCTCCCCCCTTCTGTTCTACACCACCTTGCCACACTGCCTTCATTCCTATTTCATCTTACTGCCCCTCTCCTGTACTGTTCCTTGCCTGCCCCCTCACCTTCCCTACACTTTCCTGTGGTCCTCCCCCCAGTACCCCATCGCTCACTTTCACCTTGTCCCTCACTATCTCACCAGGTTTCCACCTCCCAACTGTTCAGTGGAAAGATTTTATTCTGCACCAGCACTTCTGGAGATGCTTCCATTGACCTCTCACCCCACATGTCCTACCTATTCCTCTTATTGTTGTCCACCCCCGTGCCTTCTCTCTTTACTGGGGGAGAGGTACCCAGGGAGACTGCATAAGCTCTCCTTCCTTCCCTTCCCCCTCCAGCATGGCCCCAGTCCCCATCCTGACTCTACCTTGCTCTCTCTCTCCTTTACATGCCTCAATGCCTTGAGTTCCATCTGTCTCTCCCCAAACTACTCTGACACCCCCCCTTCCACCAACGCTGCTATCTTCCTCCTGAGTTGCCACACTTCTGCCCTCAGCTGTCCAAAACTCCTACAAAACAGGCATCCCCCTACCTCCCAGATAGTTCCCAGAAACACCATTGCCCCAGTCCCCCTGCAACCCACCACTCTACCCACCCCATCCTGTCCCCCAAGACAAGCCCCCTCTTGACGTTCTAAAGTAGCATGGCCTCCTACAATGTTCCAAAATAGCCTCCTTACCCCTTACATATCCTTTTTTTTTATTCTTTGGTAACCAGGTAAGGCCAACTAGGCCCCCCGACAGGGACTAGCCAAACCCCTACCAGCTAACTTATCTGGAGGCTGACCCTAGATAGGGACTAGCTGCAACCCCTCTGATACAGTTCACTATGTTTCCCTTGCTCCCTCCACCTCACCTGCCCTCTTTGGTGCAGCACGGCTATTTGCGAATTTACTTCCTGGAATTCTTGGATTGTAACCTTACTCTTTTTTTGGGTATTATGCTGCAGCTTCTGAAAGCTAGAATGACATCTCTCGCTCTTTCTCTCTCTGTCTCCACCTCTCTCTCATACTTTACCTGACTTCTTGTAACAGGGCATCTGTATGTGGGTAGTTCCCATTTTTTTGTCTTTTCTTGTTTAGTGTGTGTAACCCCCCCTGCAAATGGAGGTTCCCAAAAGTCTTCCAGGAGCTTGCCTAAGTGCTCCAAGTCTGGAGGTGTTCGACGTTTAAGCCGCTTAAGTGTGAGTGCTTTTTGAGCCTCTGGATCTGTCTCTTTAAGAGCTCTCTGCTTTGTAGACATAATTAGTTTAGAAGGGGAATTGTGTGTTTCAATGCCCGAATCCTGCCTGAGCTGCGGTGTAATTGCTCCATTTTGCAGTCGCTGAAAGCGGAAATGGAGCCCATCTGAAAGATGTAACTGTTTGCCTGTAATCAGTTGAAGCATTGGTGAAATTGCAGTTTGTTTAGCTTGCCTTTATTGCAGTTGGGACTCTGTGTATGTTGCCCCTCCATGTTGGACTTGAACTGCTGTGCTAGACCAATCAGTGTGGGAGGACCTTTAAAATGGAGCCTGCTGCTGGAAAATCAGAACTTGGACTCTCAATTCTGAGCCAGGCACCTATGTACTGTATGGTCAGTGACTCTGGAAAATGTAGTTTTGACCTTGGCACCTTTTTGCACCAACAGAGGGAGTCCTATTGTGAGTAACAGCCAAACCAGCCAACAGAATGTTGTGGAGCCAAAGGAAATGCCCTGCTGTTACTGGAAAGCTCAGATCAGTTGTGACAATGAAGACAGAAGGATCTATGTGCTTCTGCGGTGTATAGTTTCGTGCAGGAAGCGCATGTGAAGCCCTGCGTTTCAGCCTACAGCCGTGATAAGCAACAGTCGGACTGAATTTGAGTTTCTGAGAAGAAGGAAGACTGAAAAGTGGAAGCCAGGCTCACCCTGTAGAAGACTGGAGAGATTGCTGAATCGTGCTTGGTCTGTCAGGAACTGAAACTGCTGTGTGTGTTCCCGGGTATTTTGCAGTAATTGTGATTGGGATCGAGGAGCAGCCTGTCTGGTATAGTATTTTCCTTTTACATATGAATGTGCATAGTGCTTGTGGGAATTTGCTATTTCCAGTCCCCTGTGCTATGTGTTGAAGCTGGAAGCAAACCCCAGCTTGTCTCGGACTAAATCCATTTGTTATCAACTGCAGTGGGATCCAGTCACAAGGACCTTGTCTCTATGCCCTGTTGTTTCTGGCAATCCAGAAGAACATCCACCATCCGGTTCTCAGCTTGGGTATTGTGAGTACAAATCAGGGTATTCCCCCATAGCCTGTTATCAATTACAAATTTGTCAACTAATTATTGTTGTTTCACTTCTTACTGGACTGGGCCATCCGGCTCCGGATTACAAGTGAGCGTAGTGCATATATTTTCTTCCTACAGGGCTCCATCCATCTGCACCTGCCGGCCAGCCCCGGGCAACGGCCTGGCTAGCCCCCCCCCATCCTGGGTACCCAGAGAGTGACATTTTGAACTATATATAGATATATACACACACACACACACACACACAAGTACACAGTACTGTGATTTGAACTTTGCCAAAACTAATCAACCTGATTGCCCCCTCCCGTGTTACTGTCCCCTAAATAAATCAGTTTTGCTGTTGTTATACTATATACTGTCTGTGGTATTGGTACTTATGGAAACAGTATTGTATTTTGCTGTGTATGTTGTTTAACCTTATTTTACAGGGGGTCCTCAGAGGCATGCTGCAGAATCAGTCTCGAGGGTAAGTGGTATCTATATGTGTGAAAAGTGTTCATATGTGGGGTATTGGGAAGGTAACTCCCGTGTATTGTGTGGGCCACTAGTGGGAACAAAGGGGGGTCACAGTGTCTCAGAGGGCTGTACCCGAGCTAGTTTAACAACTACTAACCCTGACCTCTGGGTGGAGGCACCCGTCATAGAACCTAGGCCCCTTAACCTGTCACTAGCCCAACAGGCAGGGGTAGTAGCCCTTGGGATAGTGCCACATAGGGGTGACATCTTGGAGACACTGCTGTGATTTTGCGTCCTCTAGTGGCCACATTTACGAATTACTGTTAAAAATATATGGATACCCCAACAGAAGTGGCTGTACGCCAGTTGGTGGGGTGGTGTACTGGGCAGGAGATCGACCCCCAAAATGCTATACTTACCTTGGATATCCCGCTGGATACCAGTACGGACAGTGTAGAGGGAGTACTTTCCAAGGTTGAAGGTTTACAAAGCCCTGTGGTGGTAGATCGACAGGCTAATCTGCTCGCCCACAGTTTTATGGCCTTAGTAGAGTGTAAGGACACTGTAGACAGTTCTAAAGTGCCACAGACTATTACCCCAGGGGAAGCCCTCACTGTCTGGAGAGTGATAACTAAAGACAGTAAAGACCCCTAGGAGAATGAGCCTCCCCCCACTATCTGAAACTTTTGAGGAGAAATTTGCTAAATTGTTGCTGGAGGAAGGGAAAACTGTGGAGGATTTAAAGAAACTATTATTGCCACCTGGGAACGTTCCTCCCCAACACCCTCTCCCCCTCCAGCACCTGTTATTGCCCCTCCTTCTCTGCCAGTGCTAGCCCCTATGTCTGTACCTGCCATTAGTCACGACTCTTACCGGAGGTTGAAAATTTTCTCCGGCACCCTCCCCACCACACAACAGGAGGATGATTGGGAGACCTGGGATAGACTATGTTGCCCCTCAAGTGCTGGAATAGCAATGCTCAGAAGCATAAAAGTGAAAGAGGTTGAGTGAGAGCCTCTGAGGTCCTGCCTTGGCTACCATCCATGCCAAATGGGCCAGTAACCCTGAAGCAACTGCACAGCACTATCTCGAGGCCTTGGAGAAAGTGTAGGGGAGCCCTGATCCAGATGAGGACTTGTGGTGGAGGGTGAGAAATGCCCAGCAGCACCCTGGGGAATTGTTGTCTGTGTATGTGCCTTGACTTGAAAAGTTGCTGCAAGAGTGCCTCAGAAAGGGTAGTTTGTCAACAACTTCATTGGACAGAACCAGGCTGGACCGAATCCTTAAATCTGCCCCCTTTTCTGAATTGTTGTTGCTTCAGTTGCGCCTGGCTGACCGACTGGAATCGCCCCCATCCTATGATGAGCTGATGAGAGAAATTCGCGGGGTTGAGAAAAGGTGACCCCATGGGGAAACCGCAACAATAGTTGCTGCTATTGCACGAGTATTGAGGGATCTGCCAAGTGAGGTTCAGGGGCAAAGATTGACAGCTAGTGAGTGCTCTGGGATGGAGAAGGATTTCCTGCCCTGGGCCCAGTTTTTGAAAGATGAACTACTGAAAGAGGTCTGAGAGTTGATGGTAGATGCCTCAGCAAGGACTTCCCCTGTGGGACCAGAATTTAATTCTGCTCAGGCTGTGACTACTATGGGGTGAGGTGCCCCCTCAAGCATCCTATAACGAGAACAGCTCCCAGGCTGAACTTAAAGAATTGACTGCTGCCCTAAAAGAACTGTTGAGACATGTTACACCCCCCACAGTTGCCAGTACATAATGGACCCCCACCCATTACTAATGCTTCAGCTCCTCAGGCCATGTTCTGTCCCTGGACAAACCAAGAGCCTATCATGTGTCACAACTGTGGAAAAGATGGTCATATGAAGTGGGAATGCTGGTCCCAGAGAGATTTAGAGAGAGAGAGAGTGATGAGCCGGCTACAAGGAGAGCTTCGGAGAACAAATCAGTGGTTACGAGGTGCACTAAATGACTGCAGTGAAGGTCCCAGAAATGCTAACTCACGTCCCTGTGTGGCTAGATCATCTGCCCAGGCCCTTGCTACCGCCTCTCCAGACTGGTCCAGAATCGTGGGTCCCTCCATTGAGACCACAGTAATGGAGTGTCTACAAGAGCTGTATTAGACAGTGGCTCTCAAGTGACAATTATGTTCCAGGATTGGTATCTAAAGCATTTGTCTGATGTGCCCTTGCAACCACTGGAAGGACTGCATGTCTGGGGTTTAAGTGAGAAGGCCTACCCCTACTCTGGCTATATCCAAATTTGGTTGTCTTTCCCCACCTCTGTGGCTGGAGTGGCGGAGCAAGTGGAGACTCTGGCCCTAGTCTGTCCCCCTACTGGACTGTATGATGGGGTCCCTCTTCTAATTGGGACACATGTGCATATGTTTGGGCGATTGGTGCAGTTGGGTTATAAAAAAACAGGGATCAAGGACTGGTAGAGCTTTAAGAATTCCGGCCTTGATCAAGAAGGCCTATGAGGCACAGAGAGATGCTGAAAAAGTGGAACCAGAGGAACCGGTTGGAATTGTCTGGAAGAAGGATCCTGAGTCTCTGATCCTGGTGCCAAATGCTCAGTGTACCTTACAGGGGGAAGTACGTATCAGAAAGGATGTCAAAAATAAAATCTTCATGCTGGATGCACCAGGCGATGGGGAATTGCCGGAAGGACTGCTGGTCAAGCCAAGTATCTTGCCTGCCAGATCCCATGCTTTTGCCAGACGGGTAATGGTCCAAGTTCATAATGTGTCTGATAGAGAGATTTGAGTAAATACAGGTTGCACTCTGGCTAATGTACATTGTGCAGATACTGCTGTGCTACCCAGTAACTAGTTTTCCGGGGAAAATTACAGAGTTACGTCTGACTTGTTTGATTTTGGGGACTCCCCGGTGCCAACCGAATGGAAGATGAGAATTAGTAGAAAGCTTACCCAGAGAGACCAGGTGTTTTCTTTAAAGGACTGGGACGTAGGATGTGTGCAAGGAGCTGAGCACCACATCCGGCTGCATGATGAAAGGCCATTTTGTGAGAGTTCTCAACGCCTGGCCCCTGCTGACATAGATGATGTGAGACAGCATCTGCAAGAGATGCTTGCTGCTGGTGTAATACAAGAATCCAGAAGCCCATATGCTTCACTTATTGTGGTAGTGAGAAAAAAGAATGGGACAGTAAGGATGTGCGTGGATTATCGCACCTTGAACCGGCGGACTATCCCTGATCAGCAGGGCTGCAGCTATGAATCCTGGGGCCCCAGACAAGTCACTTGGAATGGGCCCCCATTTCCCAAACCAGCTAATGACAGAGGTAATGCCAGCTCCTCAGGAGGGCCCCTCCTGAGCTCAGGGCCCCGGACAACTTCCCCACTTACCCCCCCATTACTGCGGCCCTGCTGATCAGTATACAATGCCCCGCATCCAGGATGCTTTAGACTGCCTGAATGGTAGCAAGTGGTTCTCTGTGCTGGATCTTTGCAGTGGGTACTACCAGATCCCGATGGCCCCAGAAGACCATGAGAAGATAGCCTTTATCTGTCTGCTTGGCTTCTATGAATTCATGAGGATGCCTCAAGGGATTTCAGGCACCCCAGCCACTTTTCAACGACTGATGGAGCGTGCAGTGGGGGGACATGAACTTATTAGAGTGCCTGGTATACCTAGATGATGTTATTGTGTTGGCAGCTCACTGGAGGAACATGAGAGCAGATTATTCAAGGTGTTGGATCGACTGGAAGACTTTGGCCTCAAACTGTCCATCGATAAATGTTAGTTCTTTCAAGCATCTGTGAAGTATTCTAGAACTCTGAGCTGAGTGGCTGTGTTTGAGAAGGGCTCCCAAAGCTAAGTGCTTTTTTGCTATAATTTTCAGTTTAAAAATTGTTTTGTTTTATGTAAATTTAGGTGATTGTGAAAGACAACCCTGTAGGCTCCAGGAAGATATAAAATTTGTGTGGTAGATATTCGTTGGAAGTCAGAAGGATCAACACATTTATTTAGTGTGATCTTTCTACTCTGATGTGGTTAATTTTAATACTATAGTTTAAACCCTTTCTGTATGTGCCTTTGGTGGTGTCTGATATTGAGAACCTAAGTGTCATTTGTGGGTATTCTGTCTGTTTTGGTAGGTACTTTATTTTCTCTGTTAAACAACTGAGTATACCTATTGCCTAATACTTTATAGTACATTGTATCTTTTTGCGCAGTCTCTGATTTTTCTTCTTCCTCCAATGTTTTAGAACTGTTTAGTTATTGTGGCAGAGGTGTGGTACTGCGTTCTTTCTTGTAGTTCAAGGTGCTTTTGGGACTGCTGATTTCTACTGGTTTAAAAGATTACATTTTTTTTTTCTATTTTAAAAAAAGCTACATCAACTTGGTATGTTGTCACCTGTTTGTTGTTGCTAAGTAGCAGATGTTTTTGCATTGTGTTCTGGTTCTGTGATAGAATCTGTTTATTAGTAGAAGGTAGATTATTGTGATTGTAGTTACCTTTTGATGGTAATGGTAAAGAGCCGAGATAGAAATGTATGTATTTTTGAATGTTATAGAAGCCAGAAGGGGAAGGAAGCATATTCACTTCAATGCTTTACAGTAACTGGTAATTGCTATTTTTCTTTTAAACTTAGATTGTGGGCTTTTAGTTACACTGTACTTTCTTTGTTGTCTTTACTTAGAATTGTTTTTGGGCTGTTGAAAATTTAAAATGTAGTGGTGGTGTATTTCTTTGCTGTCTTTAATTGCTGCAAATTTTTGCCCCCCCTTCCCTTCCCCCAACTGTTAATTATATGCCCTGTTAAATCTGATTGACAGGAGCTAAACACAGGGTATAGTAAGGGTGTGGAGTAGTAGGGCATAGGCTGAAGAAGCCCACCTCAGCATGACAAGTGTTTTGATTCATTTATTTATTTCTTGGTTTATTTTCTTTTTTTTAAAAAGAAAAGTATCTGAGGATCAGTGGCAGGATTTTTAGGACAGTAAATTAATAAAAAGGGAATTAGGAGAGCTTCAGTAGCAGACAAGTAGTGGAATAGCGGTATAACTGCAGTATAATGTGGGGAGTGGTGCAATGCAGTGGCTGTGGGGCAGCCATATTCAGGCAGACCTTCCGGACACTGAGGTGCTGCCCTATCTGCATGCATCTCTCTGGACTGCGGGATGAGGTAGCCAGACTCAGAGCAGAAGTAAACTGGGTCAGGAGTACCATCACCCCATCCAGAGACCACCCAGTCCAATGCAACTGCCTCAAAGGATGCCGAGAAAGAGGAGCACCTGGATGACAGTGGGCTCAGAGAGGGTTAGAGTGGTCAGGCAGAGGCACATCCCAGATCCTATTCCACTCAAGAACTCATATGCCACACTGGCAAATAGGGACAACCAAATAGAGGTACCCAGAGAAGTGGAAGGAAAGGATGTGGAGGTTAGCCAAGGAAGTGACCTCAGCAGGGAAAGCAGTGGACCCTAGAGGAGGAGGAAGCGAATCCTGGTGGGGGACTCTATCATAAGAGGGATCCAGCTAGGAACACAGGAGGGGGAGGACAGGGAGGTGAGGTGCCTACCAGGTGCCACGGCATGGAGGGATGGAAGGAAGATCCTGGGGATCACTGGGAAGGCAAGACGGGAGGATGAGCTGGATGTCATTATCCACCTAGGTACTAATGACCTGGCAAATGGGGAGCCAAAGGAAGTTCAGGAAGAGTTTAAGAAATTGGGAGGGTCTCACAAGTAGCTACTTCTGTCACTTTCTCAGATACTACCTGTGAGAGGCAAGGAGAGCAAAGGGGTGCATGCACCAGGAACTTTAACTCATGGTTGAAGAACTGGTGCTGTGAGGAAGGGTTTGGATTCATTGGTGACTGGGGACCCACCTGGAAGGATGGAGGTTTATTCAAGCCTGACGGCCTGCATCCATCCTGGAGGGGAATCCAAGCACTCAATGATAAATTTAAAAGCTACATTGACAAGCATCTAAACTAGCAAAGGGGGGTGGCACGCCAGCAAGGAGGGTACCTACTTGCTCACCCCCCACATCTAGCAGTGGAACCAGTGAACCAGAGGAGTTGCTGTCTCTACAAAGCAGTGTGCAAAAGACGGAGATTAGCGCCCAAGAGGTGAATAGGCAGAAAAGGGGCAAAATTCAGCAGAAGGGCAGACAGCAAGGAGAACCAAGGATAAAGGACAACCAAGGAAGGGGCTGGAGTAGAACAGCAAAACAGTCTAGGGAGGTCAAATCATGGAAAGCCATGTGTGCAAATGCCAGGAGCCTTAGCAACAAGATGGAAGATCTGGAGGCTGTCATGGTGCAGTCAGACTTGGAAATTGTGGCCATCAATGAAACCTGGTGTAATGATAACCACGACTAGGAGATGGCCATACCTGGCTACAACATATTCAGAAGAGACAGGCAGGCAGGAAGGAGGAGGAGTGGCACTGTATGTGAAAAATGACATAAGGGCCACAGAGATCCAGGAGGAACAAAATGGGGAGAGATACTGTGGGTTAAGCTGGAAAGGAAAATGGGGCCAGCCATCCGAGACAGGTGTGGTCTATAGACCACCAGCCCAGGAGGAAGAAACAGATAGGAGTTGATGTTAGCCATCCAAAGGATGGCAGACAAGGTGAGGTAGTACTGGTTGGAGACTTCAATATCCAGACGTGGACTGGAGCATCCCAGCAGCAGCATCAACTAGGAGCAGATTTATCCTGGACTCCCTTCAGGGTGCCTTCCTCAGCAACTGGGCATGAAACCAACTCGCAGAAGGCAATACTGGACCTGTGCTCACAAACAGGGACAGTGTGATGGGGGTAACAGTGGGGAGCACCTGGGGAACAGTGACACCAGTCACTGTGGTTTTAAATCACAGAAAGAGCAGAACCAAACCACACAAAACACGTATCCTGGATTTTAAGGGCAGACTTTGGGAAAATTGGAGATACTTGAAAGAGGCATTAAGGAAATGGGCAGGAATCAGGGGTTGAGAACAGTGGGCAGTATTTAAAATGGGGATTACAAGAGCAACAGAATTATTTATTAAGCAGGTTAGCAAGAGGAAAAGGAAGAGGAGACCATTATGGTTTTCCAAGAGGTAGCAAAGAAAGTGAAAGCCAAAAGATTGCATTCAGGCACTACAAAAGACACAGGCAGAAGGGATAGGGAGAAGTACCAGGAGAAGCAAAGGGAGGCAGGAGGTCAGTAAGGGAAGCCAAAGCTCAGACAGAAGAACACATTGCAAAATCAGTGGGTAGAGGGACAAAACCTTTTACAGGTACATAAGTGAAAAAAGAAAGGCAAAGGGAGGGATAGTGAGACTGAAGAGGGAGGATGGGGGCTGTGTGGAGGATGACAACAGTAAAGCTGACATATTGAACAGATATTTCTGCTCAGTCTTTACTGAGGAAGAGGAGGGTAATGGGTGTGAACGGAGTACAAGGGGTGAGAATGGTGCAGAAATGGACACAAGTCCCTTTACACGAGAAAGGGTCCTGAAGGAACTGGAAGTAATAAAAGTTGATAAAGTAATGGGGCTAGATGGGGTGTACCCCAGGGTCCTTAAAGAACTAAGAGAGGTGGTGGCTGAACCTCTGGCTATCCTGTTTAGCCGATCACTGGAAACAGGGGAGGTACCCAAAGACTGGAGGATAGCAGATATAGTCCCTTATACAAAAGTGGTAACAAGAGGAAGCGGGAACTACAGACCAGTCAGCCTCACCTCAGTAGTGGGGAAGATCATGGAAACACTACTGAAGGAGAGATTGGTGGAACATCTGGTTGTCAATGGACTACAGGACCCAGGGCAGCATGGTTTCACCAGGGGAGGCCATGCCAGACCAACCTCATTGAATTTTTGACTGGGTGACTAGGGAGGTGGATCAGAGGAGGGCAGTGAACATGGCCTATCTGGACTTCAGCAAGGCTTTTGACACTGTGCCACATAGAGACTATTGCACAAACTGGGGAATATGGGTGTGGGTAGGACAGTAGTGTGGTGGGTAGGTAACTGGCTGGGTGGCAGGACACAGAGGGTGGTGGTAAATGGCTGTCACTCCACAGAGGGAAGAGTGACCAGTGGGTTCCACAGGGATCAGTGCTGGGACCGGTCCTATTCAATATCTTCATTAGTGACATTGCGCGAGGACCTAGAAGGCAGAATTTCACTGTTCACTGATGACACAAAGCTCTGTAATAGAGTAGACACACCAGAGGGTGTAGACAGAATGAGAAGGACCTGCAGAAACTTGAAGAATGGTCAGGGGTTTGGCAGTTGAAATTCAATGCAAGGAAGTGCAAGATAATGCATATAGGGCACACAAACCCTGGCACAATATATCAGTTGGGGGTGAGGATATAGCATGCACCAAGCAGGAAAGGGATCTTGGGTTATCATCTCTGATGACCTCAAGGCAGGGAAACAGTGTGACAAGGCAGCAGGTAAAGTAATAGGATGCTGGGATGCATAGGCAGGGGCATCACCAGCAGGAAAAGGGAGGTCATAATTCCACTATACAAGACACTAGTGAGGCCTCACCTGAGTACACTGTACAGTTCTGGAGACCTTACCTACGTAAGGACATAGACAGAGTAGAGAAGGTTCAGAGGAGGGCAACAAAGATGGTGCATGGATTGCATCACAAGTCCTATGAGGACAGGTTGAAGGAACTGAACATGTACCCCTGGAGGAGAGGAGGGAGAGGGGATATGATGAGACATACAAGTATCTTACAGGAGGAACAGGGTGCAGGAATACACTATTTTTAAGAGAAAAGATGTTCCAGGACTAGAAGGCATGGGATGAAGTTGGAGGAGGACGATTCAGAGGAAACATGAGGAAGAATTTCTTCACAGAACGGGTGGTGGACAAGTGGAACACCCTGCCAGAGGAAGTGGTGGGGGCTGAAACAATCACGGGATTTAAGAATGCATGGGATAGACATAAAGGAATTCTGGAGGTCAGGGGTAAGGGGCAACAGACTTCTTGGAAAACATAAACTGAACTTACAAGCTCAAATGGGCAGACTGGGTGGGCCATAGGCCCTTATCTGCCGATACTGTCTATGTATCTATGTATAAGTATGTGGGACACATGGTCTCCACTGAGGGAATACAGACAGACCCGAGTAAAGTTGAGGCCTTGACCACCTGGTTACAGCCCCACAATCTAAAATAACTGCAAAGATTCCTGGGATTCTGTGGCTGCTATCGCTGTTTCATCAAGGACTATTCAAAAGTGATTCGTCCTTTACTTAATCTCACTCAAGGTTACCCTCCTACCCACAAAAAATATAAGAGGTTGGTTTCTTCTGAGCCTGAGAGAGTGTATTTCCGTCCCAGTGAAGTTTTTGGGGCCCGATGGATGACTGACTGTGAGGCTGCTTTTCATGAGATTATATATCAACTTACCCATGCCCCTGTCTTGGCCTATACAGATCCAGGAAAACCTTATGTCCTACACACTAATGCTAGCTTGCAAGGTTTGGGGCCTGTGTTGTACCAGGAGCACGAGAATGGCCTGAGACCAGTGGCCTTTGCCAGTAGAAGCCTGACCCCATCCGAAAAGTACTATCCTGTACATAAGTTAGAGTTCCTAGCTTTGAAGTGGGCCATTGTTGACCAATTCCACGAGTACTTGTATGGGGCTAAGATACTAGTGAAAACTGACAATAATCCTTTGACCTATGTGCAGACTTCAGCGAAGCTGGATGCTACTGGCCATAGGTGGCTTTCTGCATTATCTACATATGACTATGCTGTTGAATATGGAGCAGGCCTGAACCACATAGATGCTGATGCTCTCTCATGGAGGCCTGTTCCCCAGAATGACTGGGTCAGACTGTCAGAACCTGATATTCAAGCACTCTGCCAGAAGTTTGACAGGGAGGAACAAATGTCCACGGACGCAGTGGATTGTTTGGGACCCTCTGA
This sequence comes from Neoceratodus forsteri, assembly GCA_016271365.2. Taxonomy (NCBI): domain Eukaryota; kingdom Metazoa; phylum Chordata; order Ceratodontiformes; family Ceratodontidae; genus Neoceratodus; species Neoceratodus forsteri. The sequence continues at coordinate 1,424,575,991 of CM028129.1, forward strand.
GAATTGCATACCTGCTGCTTATTGCTACTTTTCTGCAATAGACATTGATGCACTGCCTCAGATGGACAATGACAGTATTCAGCGGGCCCAATCCCGAGATCCCACGACCAAATCAGCTCTAGAAGCCCTCTACTCAAGGAAAGATGTATTCAAGTTAAGCTCCACTGATTTGAGAACTGCATTGTTATACAAGGAAGGTTCTAAATTGAAACTGATTAATATACTGTTATACAGAGAAACAGTAGACAGAGGGGGGACAAATAGATAAACAACAGCTAGTTTTGCCCACTGCTTTTCGAGACTTGGTGCTGAGGTCCTTACACAACCACATGGGGCACCTTGGCATAGACAGAACACTTGACTTGGTGAGACCCAGATTCTATTGGCCTAAGATGGGGGCTGATGTTGAACAACACATTAGAACTTGTAGTCGCTGCTTACAGAGGAAAGCTTTGCCACAGAGGGATGCCCCCCTTGTTAACATCACCACCAGCGCCCCCATGGAGCTGGTCTGTATTGACTTTCTGAGTTTGGAGCCAGATCAAAGAAATATTAGTAATGTGCTGGTGGTTACAGACCATTTTATGAGATATGCCCAAGCTTTCCCCACCAAGAACCAGAAGGCCTCTTCTGTGGCAAAAGTACTTGTAGAAAACTCTTTTGTTCACTATGGGGCTCCACAAAGAATCCATTCTGATCAAGGGAGGAACTTTGAGAGTCATTTGATCAAAGAGATGCTCTCTCTGTGGGGAGTGTGAATGTCCAGAACCACCCCTTACCATCCTCAGGGTGACCCACAGCCTGAACGATTCAACCGTATTCTGTTAGATATGCCAGGCACTCTCCACCCTCAGGACATGCCTAGATAGAGCCAACAAGTCAGCACCTTGGTACATGCCTACAACTGCACCAAAAGTGATGCCACTGGGTTCTCCCCCTACCGCCTGATGTTTGGAACAGAAGCCCGACTGCCAGTAGATTTATGTTTTGGAGTTTCTCCAGATGGGGTTCGAGCTGACAACTATTTACAGTATGTGCAAAAGTTAAAGGCCCAGCTAAATCATGTGTACCAACTGGCTCAAACCATGGCTGCCAAAAGAAATCTGGCCAACAAAGAAAGGTATGATAAAAAGGTGAAAGCACAGGAACTCCAGGAGGGAGATCGGGTATTGCTAAGAAATCTGGGACTGCATGGCAAACACAAGATTGCTGACAGGTGGCACCATCTCCCTCACATTGTAGTGGGCAAACTGGATGATCTGCCTGTGTACAAAGTAAGGCCTGAAAATAATTTGAAAGATGTTAAGACAATGCATCGAAATCATCTGCTGCCCATTGGCCAAATCTTGATTGAGTCTGAGCCCCCAGAAAGTGCTCCCACTGGACCAGTGACCCGAGCTGCTAAGCAAAAGCAAAGAAAGTCTGCACCTACAGATGCTGGGTTAAAGTGTTCCCCACAACAAGTCCCAGTTGAACATGACTGTCAGTCCATGTCAGAGGAAAGTGAGTGTGACTTTGAATACTACCCTTCTTACGAACTGAGTAAATTCTTTCAAGGCAATCCTCTAGTCAATTATGGAGAAGAAGCTGTGCCTTCTGGACTGTCTAAGCCCCCAGCTTTGTCCCTGGAGCCAATGCTCCCAGAAAGTGAAGTGCAAAGTATCAAGTTGGATGACATGGAATCACTGTGCATGGTGGAACTGTATGAGCTTTCAGAGGAGGAAAATGATGAACTGGAACAGACTGGTGATATACCAGAACAAGAAGAGTATTTCAAGTGCCCTGATAGTTCACTGCCGGTGCCAAAGAGCTCTCCGTGTGAAACAAGTGTTGTGACCCCTGAAACTGCAAATACTGAAGCTGACAGTGCCCCAAGTTCTAACCTTGCTACCCCGAAAGAAAACCCCCTAGCAAGTAAAGACAGTGCTGAAAGTGAGGCTAAAAGTGCAGAGACTGTAACAGTTCCCCCTAGAAAGACTGGTCGAGCTGTAAAGCCTGTGGTGCACCTCAGTTATGATTCTCCTGGGAGGCCTGTAGACTTGCCTCTCAATGTTGTCCTTACAGAAGTGTATGTGACCCCGAGCTCATTGCCCAAACTGAGCATAAGTGTTAACTCCAAGTTAATTGTGTTGCCCTCTAGGTATGGTGCTCCTGCTCCATCCAGCCCCAAGGTAGCTGATAGGGAAGGGCCCCCTCTCTTCAGGTTTCATGTACAGGAAGTAATAACCTGAGTCAAGGTACGATGTGTGTATAATGCTGTGCAAAAGGTAGTGTGCAGAAAAGTATCAGAAATGTGTTTATGGCAAAGGTGATATGTTGACTGATGATTACACATATAAGCCTAATGTGTTAGTGATGTAAATATATATGGTTTTGTATTGAAGTTTATGGGGTTACTTACTTGATGCAGATGCCAAGTTTTTCCAGGCCAGGAAGGGTGTAACCCCCCTAGAAATAGGGGCTCCCAAAAGTCTTCCAGGAGCTTGCCTAAATGCTCCAAGTCTGGAGATGTTCGGCGTTTAAGCCACTTAAGTGTGAGTGCTTTTAGAGCCTCTGGTACTGTCTCTTTAAGAGCTGTCTGCTTTGCAGACATAATTCATTTAAAGGTGGATTGTGTGTTTCAATGCTTGAATCCCGACTGAGCTGCGGTGTAATTGCTCCATTTTGCAGTCGCTGAAAGCTGAAAGGGAGCCCATCTGAAAGATGTAACTGTTTGCCTGTAATCAGTTGAAGCATTGGTGAAATTGCAGTTTGTCTAGCCTGCCTTTATTGCATGTTGCCCCTCCATGTTGGACTTGAACTGCTGTGCTGGACCAATCAGTGTGGGGGACCTTTAAAATGGAGCCTGCTGCTGGCAAATCAGAACTTGGACTCTCAATTTTGAGCCAGCCACCTATATACTGTATGGCCAGTGACTCTGGGAAATGTAGTTTTGATCTTGGCGCCTTTTTGCACCAACAGAGGGAGTCATTTTGTGAGTGACAGCTGAACCAGCCAACAGAATGACGTGTAGCTAAAGGAAATGCCCTGTTCGGTAACTGGAAAGCTCAGATCAGTTGTGACAGTGAAGAGAGAAGGAGCTATGTGCTTCTGTAGTTTATAGTTTCATGCGGGAAGCACATGCGAGGCCCTGAGTTTCAGCCTGCAGCCATGGTTAAGCGATAGTCAGACTGAATCCGAGTTTCTGAGAAGAAGGAAGACTGAAAAGTGGAAGCCAGGCTCACCCTGTAGAAGACTGGAGATATTGCTGAATCGCGCTCGGTCTGTCAGGAACTGAAACTGCTGTGTGTGCTCCCGGGTATTTTGCAGTAATTGCAATCGGGATCGAGGAACAGCCTGCCTGGTATGGTACTTTCCTTTTACATATGAATGTGCATAGTGCTTGTGGGGAATTGCTATTTCCAATTCCCTGTACTGTGTGTTAAAGCTGGAAGCAAACCCCAGCTTGTCTCGGACTAAATCCGTTTGCTATCAGCTGCAGTGGGGTCCAGTCACAAGGACCTTGTCTCCATGCCCTGTTGTTTCTGGCAATCCAGAAGAACATCCACCATCCAGTTCTCAGCTTGGGTATTGTGAGTACAAATCAGGGTATTCCCCCATAGCCTGTTATCAATTACAAGTGTATCATCTAATTATTGTTGTTTCACTTCTTCATGGACAGGGCCATCCGGCTCAGGATTACAAGTGGGTGTTGTGCATATATTTTCTTCCTACAGGGCCCCATCCATTTGCACCTGCCAGCCAACCCCTGGCAACGGACCTGGCTAGCCCCCACCCCCATCCTGGGTACCCAGAGAGTAACATTTTGGACTATATATATATATATATATATATACACATACATACACACACACACATGTGCACAGTACTGTGATTTGAACTTTGCCAAAATTAATCAACCTGATTGCCCCCTCCCATGTTACTGTCCCCTAAATAAATCAGATTTGTTGTTGTTATACTATATACTGTCTGTGGTGTTGGTACATATGGAAACAGTATTGTATTTTGCTGTGTATGTTGTTTAACCTTATTTTACAGGGGGTCCTCAGAGTCGTGCTGCAGCATCAGTCTCAAGAGTAAGTGGTATCTATACGTGTGAAAAGTGTTCATATGTGGGGTATTGGGAAAGTAACTCCCATGTATTGTGTGGGCCATTAGTGGGAACAAAGGGAGGTCACAGTGTCCCAGAGGGCTGTACCCGAGCTAGTTTAACCACTACTAACCCTGACCTCTGGGTGGAGGCACCCGTCATAGAACCTAGGCCCCTTAACCTGTCACTAGCCTGACAGGCAGGAGTAGTAGCCCTTGGGATAGCTCCACCTAGGGGTTACACATGCATATAGTAAGTCTAATATATTTTACTGATGACAATATACTTGTACATCATCCTTTGTATGCTTTTCCTTTTGACTAAAGCTATGAAAATGGTTATTTATGTCCATAGACCATCTCTTTTTAAATAAAATAAATAAATGAAATGAAAACAGATATTCATGCCTGTACCACATGCCTTCTTGTTTTTTAAATAAATTTAGAAAATTAAATGAGTAACTCCTGTAGTTTTATGTATGCCATCCATTTTGTTAACGTGAATGGACTTGAGAATTGCTATGCGGTTTTGATCTGTAGTGGTCTGGGCCCAGTTCTCAGATACAAGGGACTGGCAAAACATTTTCTGCGTGACAATGTTGCACCAGTCCCTTATCTGTGACCCACACCTCTCAACCTTTTATCACCCAAATGTGTGACAAGATTTGTGACAAATGGGCAAAACGTATGACACACTATCAAAATCTGACACTGCAAGCTCAGAATACTGTGGATATCAATGCACTAATGTTTAAAATGTTTTCTGATAATGGAGTATTTTAGAAATGATTATGAATTTTATGTAAATTGTTTCTAGTTGCAGGATTTGCAATACCCGAGAAGGGAAGTGTGTCTGGGAAGAGTCATGCCAACCATGTGAGCCCATAGCTCAACGGTTAGAGTTACCAGGATGGTATTCTGGGGGCCTGGGTTCAATTCCCAGTGGTTTATATTACTACTTTTCTCATTACAGTTTGTGAATTTCTGCTGTAAAGCCTCAGTGGGTAAGGTGGAATATTGTCTTTTCCATGTAAGAGAGTTTCTGAGATCAACAAGCATTTGTCAATGCCGAATGTTTGCTTGCTGGCATTGGCATTGGTAGTGTAGAAGTTACAGAGCTGCATAATAGGAATGGCAGTGAAGTATTGAACTGAAGCCAACCCCACCACCACCCTGCAGAGAGTGACAGGCATTGGGGTGTGCCTTTTGGTCGTCAGGCATAACGACCACGCCATTTCACCACACCCTACCCTGCAGACACTGACAAGTGTCACGATGTGCCTTGGGGTCTTTGGCCCTTATGCGCACCCCATTCCATCAGGAAATACAGTGAGATGGGTGCGGTATAGGAGAATGTGGTGAAGTTTGGGCCCGAAGAGTCCGAGGCACACCTTGATGCCTCTCACTGGCTGCAGGGTGTGGGTGGGGTGGAATGGTATGAGCATGACAGGCAAGAATCCCAAGTCACACCCCTGATGCCTGTCATTCTCTACAGGGTAGGGCGTTATGGTCGGAAACCCTAACGCCTCAGGCATTCGCTATTTTCACCCAAATTTTCAACATTTTTTTTGTGACCCCACCACATGAACAGTGGCAATATCAGTTTGGTAGCCAAAAACTGCTTTTGCACAGTGACTATGACATTTGGCACCACAGGTGCAAAAACACATTCCGAACAGGATGTGAAAAATGACAGCGGTACTGTTAATGGGAGGTGTAAAAAATGGCAATGTTGAAAATCTGCTCCGAAAATCTTAAAAAAACTGGTGAAGTCACGAGCGTGCGTAGAAACTGTGCAATGCACACCCGTAATGTAACTAGTTTGGGGATTTTTTTGCAGCAGATTGTTAACACAGGTATTTTAGGACCTCCGATAATGAACAGTGTCAATGTGTTTTTCTTTATCTGTCCCGAACAGTGATTTCCCACAGCGACCACACATTTCTGTGCTGAAAGTATGAAAACACATTTCGGCCATGTTGTGGAAAATGACAGCTGTACTGTTCATAAGGAGGTGTGGAAAAATGCCACTGGTGAAAATCTGTACTGAAAATATTACAAATTCATGAACTTAACGAGGGTGCGTGGAAACTGCGCAATGCTCACTCGTAACACAGTCATTTTATGGAGTTTTGTCACCAAATTTTCAACATAGCCATTTTAAGACCTCTGCTCATGATCAGTGTCACTGTGATTTTCTTAACCTGTCCCAAACATTGTTTTCGTACACCGACTGTACCATTGTGCACTACATGTGCGGAAACACATTTTGGGCGAGATGTGAAAAATGGTAGCTGTATTGCTCATAAGGAAGTGCAGTAAATGGCACTGTTGAAAATCTGCGAAATATTACAAATTTGCAAACTTGCCAGCGCAGCGTAGGAACTGCGCAACGCAGCCCTAAAACAGTCATTTTGGGAATTTTTTCACCAAATTTTCAACATAGCCATTTTAACACCTCTGCTCATGACCAGTGTCACTGTGATTTTCTTAACATGTCCCATACATTGATTTCGCACACCAACTGCGCCATTGTGCACTATATGGGCAGAAACACGTTGAGGGCGAGATGTGAAAAATGACAACTGTACTGCTCATAAGGAGGTGTGGTAAAATGGCAATGTTGAAAATCTGGAGTGAAAATATTGAAAATTTTTGAACTTGACAATGTGGAAAATCTGTAGTGAAAATATTGAAATTTCGCAAACTTACGAGTGTGCGTAGGAACTGCGCAACTTGCCTTCGTCAAAACAGTCATTTTTAGGAATTTTTCACCAATTTTCAACATAGCCATTTTAAGACCTCTGCTCATGAACTGTATCACTGTGATTTTCTTAATGTGTCCCGTACATTGATTTCGAGACACCGACTGCGCCTTTGTGCGCTACATGGGCGGAAACACATTTTGGGTGAGATGTGAAAAATGACAGCTGTACTGCTCATAAGAAGGTGTGGTAAAATGGCAATGTTGAAAATCTGGAGTGAAAATATTGAAAATTCGCGAACTTACGAGCATGCGTAGGAACTGCAATGCATGCTCGTAAAACAGTCATTTTCAGGAATCTTTCCACCAAATTTTCAAAATAGGCTTTTTGAGAGCCCACCTTATGAACACTGGCAGTGTCGTTTCATTAATCATTCCGGAAAGATGATTTTGCACAGTGGCTGCGAAATCACCCTTCGGGCCCAAGTAACGCCATGACAGTGACAGCATTCATGAGAAGGTGTCCCAAAAACCCCATGTTGAAAATTTGGTGCAAAAATTCCAAAAAATGCCTGAGATATGCAATAAAGTTGAAAAACCCCTATCTATCGCATCATACAGCTTACTGGCATTTCCTCAGTTCGCGGTCGGCTTTGAAGAGTGCAGACGTGTTCCCGGTCCGCCGAAGATCATCGCGCCAAGCTCTGGAGGTAAGTATGGGGTGAGGGGAGGGTGTGGGGAGGCGGGTGCGAGTGGTGGGCGCGGTGGGGCAGACAATGAGGGACCTGCCGATTTTCAGGTTTTTTTTTTTTATTACAACGATGCGGGATGTGTGCCACGCCAGGATGGGCTCCCAGCATGGCAGAAGGATGGCTGGGCGTGGGAGCTGACGGGGATTGGGCACCCCGTTGGCCATGGCATCTGTTGCCAGGCTGGGGTGGGCTCCAGCATGGCACCCTGTACTCGGGGGACACAGGAGTGGAGCCGGCAGAGTTGGGCACCCGTCCAGCTATCGACGATGTGTACGCTGGGTGGGCACCCAGCGTGGCATATGGCTGTGTTTCGGGCGAGCACAGCCGATGGGGATTGGGTACTTTGCCGGCTATACAGTGTGTGCGTTGGGGGGCAGCACTCAGCGTGTGTGTGTGTGTGTGTGTGTGTGTAGGGGAGGCGCATGAGCAGGCGACATTCGATCGCTGCTCGCTGAACCATAGCTCCCCCTTTCAACTGTACACCACTGCATTTTGGAGCTGTCATAGCCTCGCCTGCAAACACACTGACTGAATTGGAAGAGGGCTGACACACCTCCGAAAACTCCGATGATGGCACTGTGTTTCTTGCACATGCGTGCAAGCAAACATAAAAATGAGTGATGAACTTTAAAATGTGCGACAGCTGAGAAGTACGCTGTGAGCAGGGGAATAGTGGCAGTCTTTGTGCATTTATGAGCACCTTTTGGGCTATATGCCCAGCACATCAGCATAATTTTGTAAGTAAAATAACACTTTTCAAACGTACCTTTTTGTAAGAGTCTAATCTGAGCTATTGGGTAGCGTGTGTGCAGGGTTTCTCTGATTGCTGTATGCTGTGACTCTCTGAGGTATGCTCAAAGGGAGTTGCATCCCCACTATATATTTGCAGATCACATTGCGAATGTGTGGAAAAGGGGGCAGGGGTCATCACAGAAACAGCCTGCAGGCTTTCATAAAGCATGGTGGCCACTACATGTGTGAGCGCAGAACTGTTGGACATCCCTGCCCTTAGAACTGATCAGGGCGGGAGGTAGAGGTGTTAGAATTATGTGCCTACAGTGTCTAAGCTGCCATTTGAGGGAAATCAGTGAGGGATGATGATAACGGTGACTACCACAGGCTGGGCTAAAGGTTTAATGGGGGAAGTTTCACTGGACAACAGGGACATGCAAAGCGACAGGGAGCAGGAGGGAGCCACTGAACAAGCATAAGGATCAGGACAAGGCTAAGGACAAAGGACACATGTTGGCCTAGAACTGGGCCTGCAGGTGAGGTGAGGCAGGTGAGGGGACAAATACAGCTGCAGGACCAGGTTGCAGGGGTATTGCATAGTGCCATGCAATTGTCAATATGTCATACGAGACCTCCATGGGTATAAGACTTCAAGTGTTGGCATGTGCAAACCCTATTTGTGCACACTAACATCTGGAAAAATTCAATCACAGTCTGACTTATGGCCTGAGCCACAAAGCAGAGGTGTACCCTTTGACTTATCCCTTATGATGGGGCTCTATAGTTAGAGAGAGACATTATATGGTTGAAGAGGGATGGTTCCAGGTAGCATGTGGGGATCTTCACCTTGTCCCATGCCTCAGTTTTTGTAGTTATGCATCACAAGAGGGATCAGCATTACAAGATCAATCACAAGGCTTATGGGGACTCTGCCATATCTCCATCTGCCCCACCTATTGGTGCCACAAGCCACCTAGCATCCACAACTCCACTGCAGAGGAAGAGGGAACATAAGCTTCCCTACTCTTCCTTAACCCACAGTAAGAATGCTTTTGGAGCAGCATGGTGGTACAACCCCTCTCCTGCACACCACCACTACCACCACCATTCAAAGACAGAGAGCGTTGCCCATGGCAGCCCTACTGTCTCTGGGTTGCCAGACAAGCAGGGACCTGGGGGCACAAACATAAGCCACACACATGCTAATGTCTCGAACATAAGCCACACGCATGGTAACACAAAATGTTATGCGGGCCATGACAGTAATCCCCTACTGATATATTTTGAATCGGCAAAGTTAATTATACGTAACATTTCTGAAACTGTATCAGTGTTGCTCTTTTAAAAAGAAATGTAACCCACTTCATTAATTTTATACAGAAACACAACAAAAAATGAAAACAATACATAAGATGAAGAGGGAAAAACAACAAACAACACCCAACCCTCCCTCCCAATACCCCTCACCAACCCTCCCCAGGATTAGTGTTGCTCTTTAAGCCACAGCTATTTAAAAGAGTTTTACTATGGTATAAGTCAGCAATACATTTTGTAACTATTTTGTTTTTATTAGCATGCCTCATAAGATACAATGTTTATACTAGGGATGGTTGGGTTAGCTGCGACCCGGCTCTGATTTCAACTCGGATTTATTTCCAAAAGGTTCTGATTTACTCTAATGAAGTGTAAACTATTTTTAGTCTATTGAGTATGAGAAATGCATAAGTGCTATTCTTTTTGATCCCTCTGTTAGGAAAAAGTAAAATTTAACTTTTTTTTTTTAATTTTTGTGTCTGTATTTTTGTGTTGTTAAGGTCAGCAAGCAGCCAACAGCAGCACTCACCAGCACTGCAGTAGTGAGTCACTGAAAAAGGACGTCAGCGCAGGGTACCAAAAAATATAAAAAAAAGAACAATTTTTTTTTCGGTGTCTTACCGAATACTCCCTGTACCCTCATGACCAACAACTGTATGACAGGCAACACTCATTAAACTGGGGCACTAAAGGGAGCCAACCAATCAGGGTCTTTTTTGCTCGATTAACTGTTGATCTTGCCAATCCTGTGTGTCAGCCACCTCATGAGATTTGTAGGAAACAGCGGGCTGAATTCACACAAAACTCTTGAAAATCCTGCAGCTGCAGGAAAAAATTGATGCAAGTGGGTTGCCATTTACGGAACTGCAGTTTCTCACACAGCTATGGTATTCTTAAATGTGGAACCGGTTTATGACTGGCTCCATGATTTACGACAGCTTGAGGGTGGTGTTGCCATGGAAATCCCCACAGCTGCGGAAAAAGGTTACGGCTGGTGGGACCAGCTGTAACATCTTCCACAGCTGCTGCGAATGTGAATGGCAATCTCCGCAGCTAAAGAGAGTTCGGTCCACAACTGGAGTTGCGGTGTGGGACTTCGTCCCAAAAATGTTTGTAAATCCAGCCCAGTGTATGCAGCTCATTTAGGGCTTTGCAGTGAAAGGATGCAGGGTGTCAAATGTTAGCCTGAAAGTGAGAGAGAGCAAAACTAACAAATTCAATAGCAGAAAGACATCAGCAGAGTGCAGTCCTTCACGGAGTCTGGCATGCTTTCTGGTGGGAGACAGGCAGCACGAGCAGGATATGTGATGGGGTCCCAGCCATTCCTTACACCCTTTTGACTTAAGATGTTATTTTTTTATTTGTAATTATTTTGCTTGCCTACTTGGTGTTATAGTAAGCATCATGGGCCCCAAACCATCCCACACACTCCTGCCTGACTAGCCAATTATTTTATCACTTGTGTTTTGTAACTTACTTTTTGGTTGACCTTGCCCCCCCCCCCAACCTGGCATTGCAGATTTTGGATATATCCTACAAGCTTCCAAGGTTAATAATTGCAGTCAACTATGGTATTTTTTTCCTAGAACTGTTAGAAACTGACCGCCACCTACTCCTGCTATGAGGCCCACCTGCTCTGTCCCCAGCCCCATCGCCATTCACCCCATCATCAAACTGGTGAGACCCACACAGTGTGGGGCCTGAAGACTGTGGGGGCTGGCACTCATGGTTGCCATGTGTGGTTGCCATGTGCAGTCAACTATGGTATACTCTAAATACTTTTTTTTTTGTATAGCTGTTTGTCCCTGACCATAATCTACTCCTGCCATGAGGCCCACCTGCCTGCCCCCAGCCCCCTTGCCATTCAGATCCACACAGTGCAGAACTCGAGGACTGCGGGGGCTGGCACTCATGGCAGCAATGCACATAGGTTTTTTTCCTTTGTGTTCCCCCCTTGGTCTTCCCTCCACCTCAGATGTCCAGCAGTTCACTGCCTGTTTGTATTTTTAACTTGTTGAATAAACAAATTAAACTCCACCTGGGTTCCCAAATTGAATGGGAAAAACACATACAGCAATAAGTGTAATATACACTGTGACCTCACAAGAAGGATTTTTTTACTTGACCTTTCTGTTATGGCTGCTGACCTTTATCTTCTGAATTAAAAAAAAAATAATTAAATTACATATCATCACCATCGTCTTCAAACACCACCAAGGAAGCACCCTTACTATGTGACACCTGTTGCAGCTGTTTGTCATCGTTGCTTTAATGTTCCGCTGCCACTGTTCACTGAACTGGTAAGAGAATTTGTTGAGACTGACTTTTAGGAAGGTAAGGCACTGTACATTTTCAGTAGCAAGTCTTGTGCAACTAGCAGACAGAACATTTTCAGCCGTGATAAATATACTCTCACAGTAAACACTAGTGGGAGGGCAACTAATAAGCTGTATAGGAAAGGCAGATAGTGCAGGCCAGATGTTTTTCTTTTCCTACTAGTACTCAAAAGGGTCATCAGTAAAATTAATGAGTGGTTCTCATAAATAGGCATCCACAATATCAGACAAAAGCAAAGAAGGCGGCTCCACGACGGACACATCTGAATTATCAGTTTCCATGAATTTTTACCAAAAAGTGTGAGTCATCTGTGTGCTTTTCAGAATGACATGTCTTTTTCAAGAGCAGTGAAAGAGGACTTTGTGCAGGACTGCCCAATGTTGACAAAGGAGTACATGGTGGCACTAAGTGGAAATTATTGCTGTCACCACCAATAGATCTTGCATCATTGGACGCAGCATCCATATCACGTGAGTTACTTGTATTGTCAGATACAGTTCCTTCCTTTTCCTGTGCAATTGCTGAGATCAGCATGTTTTTGTATTCAAGATATGAGTCACCAAGATCTGAAAGAGGCAGCTGTTGCAACGTAAACCAAGCATCAAGAAAAGTCAAAAGAAGAAAAGTTTTGTCTGTCATGATATTGTGAAGTCTTCTGCAATTTTGGAATTGCTGTTATCAGTCCGTCCATAAGGAATACACAAGATTTGTTTCCTTTTTGTTCAAAACCTCTATGCAGCTTCCCGAGTTCTTTGTTCAATAAATTTATGATGGGAATCACCTGGCTTAGAGTAGCATTCTCTTTGCTAATCTGTTGAGTTGCTTCCTCAAACGGAGTCAAGAGCAATGTAAGATGTTCCATGAGGCCCACTGGAATGAATTCAGCAAAACACCATCTGCTACACTGTGCTCCATGGTGTATTCATGGGCTGCTTTCTTTTGTGAGAAGTCTCTCACACATGTAAAACATTGAGTTCCATTTTGCCGGAACATCTTGTTTTAGTTGCTGTATTGGCAAGCTATTTTTTTTCTGGAGGTCAGCCAAGATACCACGTGATTTTACAGAGTGACTAAAATGGCCACAGATTCTCTTTGCAGCTCCCACTAGTGTTACTGTACTGTTGTCACTGGAAAGGAAAACTCCTACTAACAGATTTAAATGAGTGTGTAAAGCACGGAATGTGAGTAAAACTATCATGTTTCAAAACACTAACAACATTGTCTGAAATTACAAATTTAGTATTGAGTCACAGGGGCTATAACCACTCAGAAGTGTTGTCATGCAACTCTTCCAAAATATTGTCACGGTGTGATGCTTACCAGACATGCTAACGCAAAGAGCTGCCATTCTTTGTCTTCCTTCCTGAACACTGCTGCTTGTGGTGGTGTTTGAAGATGATCCTACCACCCAATGTGCTGTGATGCACATATAATCAATGGCTTGAGAACTCATCCATATGTCTGTGGCCAGGTGCACAGCACCACATTCACCCTCTTGAAGAGCCAATTTTATTTTACTTTGTGCACATTCGTACATTTTGGGAACAGCCGCGATGCAAAATATTTATGGCTTGGTGTGTTGTAATGTGGAGTAAAATATGTTAAAAGGGCTCTAAAACTGTCATTCTCCACCACAGAAAACGGTTGCAGGTCCTTGGCAATAAATTCAGCTATTAACTGATTAATTTTTAACATTACTTGATGTGATCTACTGTAGGCAGTTTTTTGTTCAAGCATCACTGTAATGATCTGCTGTTTAGTTCATGCAAGGAGGAAAAAAACACAGGACAGTGGCAACATCACCTCTCTCCTTCTGCTTGTGATTCCCCTCCCAATGCATCCCAGCATGCCACTAGCCTTTAGTGCCACCTTTTTGCACTGTCTACCTACTTTCAAGTCATCTGATATCATGATCCCCGGTTGTGTTCTTGGTTGGTTGCAGCTAGTCTTTCTCCACCCAAGTAGTACTCCCATTTTGGGTTGCTTCTTCCTAGGTGCATGATTTTGCACTTTTTGGTGTTGAATTTCAGCTGCCATGCTCTGGACCATTCCTCCAGTTTCTTTAGTTCTGATTCCATTTTCTTTATTCCCTCTGGGGATTCCACCCTGTTGCATATCTTGGTGTCATCCACGAACAGACACACCTTCTCCTTGAGCCCATTTGCAATGTCGACTATGAGTACATTGAATAGTAGAGGCCCCAACACTGAGCCCTGGGATATACCACTGGTTACCTCCCCCAATTTTGATACTGTGCTATTTACCTGCACTCTTTGTGTTCTCCCGTGCAGCCAATTTTTCACTCAGTCTATCACCTCCTATCCCACCCCTGTGCAGTCTACCTTCTTTACCAGCCTTCTGTGTGGAACAGAGTTGAAGGCCTTGCTAAAGTCTCACAAGTGTTTGCCTTTGTTGATCATGTGAGGGTCCAGGGACTCAGGAGTATTCAGTGGAGATCGGAACCCCCTCCCTTTTTTATTTTTACTTTTTTGAACTTTCTATTTATGCTCCTCCCCTGCCCTCTAGATTCCGCCACCTCGGGAGTCACCAATTGCGTTTGCCCAGCCTCACCTTACCTGCGCCCATGGTAGTCCCTTCATGTAGCCTCAGATTGCCCTCGGGTGGGGACAGAGATGGGATCCTTCACCCCTGAACTACATCCAATCTTCAGGGCACCGGACCGGGACAGGCAGGTGGGCTTGTGGGGTCTGAGCAAAGGTGCACCATCTTCCAGGAACCTAGAGGGCATTTTTCCAGTGTTCTTGTGCTTGGCATGCATTCCCGACATCAAGGCACTCCCGCTGACGTCTGCCATGCACTTTCCCCCTCACTGTAGGACAGGGAGAGTGCTGTACCTCTGGCCTCCGCCAGATGGCAGTCAAGCTCCAAGCCACGGATTCCGCTCCCTCCCGGGGGAGGAGAGCTGTCCTCCAGATGCTTGATCTTCTCCATCCCCTGCTGACCCCCGGCGTCTGGCTTTTTCCTGAACCCAGGTCACCGGCATAGTGCGAGGTGTGGCGTCCAGCGCCTCAACCCTCAGCGCCACTGGGCCGGCTCCCCTCCCTTTTTTATTTCTGTATAATGACCTTCTTGTTCAGTGACTTGCATGCAGTACTGGTGGTGAGAGTGTTATTTATTTATTTTTGATGCCTGTAACCTGTTGCTGCTCACGCAGACATCCGTGGGACAGGCTGCTGCCTATAATCCGGCTTCCCCCGTCCTGCACTGGACTGGACCACACTTCCCAACTGGGCCCACTCAGCAACTCAGTTTGAGCCATAACAGGCTCAGTATTTCCAGTCAGAACTGAGTCAGCCCATCCCTAGTTTATACCAGTACCTGCCTATACCAGAGGAAGTGGTAGAGGCCAAATCAGTGAGCAGCTTCAGTGAGGGATGGGACAGGCATATGAGATTAGTCAGAAAAAGGGTGGTAAGAATAAAGGGGAGATGACTGCTAAGGCCAGTGCAGAGTACTTGGGTAAGGTGGGCGGAAGACCTGGACCATTGGGCCTTTTTCCGGCATCATTATCTATATATCTATATTTATATAGGGGACCGGAAATTTGTGCTAATTGGAATTTATTTATGATATTCCTATTTACAGATATAAGATTCATACGTCCAGTTGATCCATATGTAACAGCATCAGAACAAACATCAGTGTAAAAAACTGTATAATAGATAATTAGTCAATTTCACCTGTGGCTTCTGACAGTTGTTCTTCACATAGAACTGTGCATAATAACTTTTACAGAACTTTGAGCTGTGCAGAATGACTTTGATTGGGAAGAATGGTTTACAATGGAAAGCAGAATAACATCTTATGAGCAATCACCTTTCTTTTTCCTCATCTGCTTGGGAGCCTGAACAACTACCCTGTCGGGTACTCCTTAGTATTGACAGACCCCCCCCTCCCCCAACACTGTTCAGGATCACCAGAATGTTTTGTGTTTGAATAAACTGTTTGTGTTTGCAAAATGGGCAAATCTTGTAAAAAGTTTAAAAAACAAAATGTGACAGATGGAGCTGGGCACCTTGGGGTTCTAGAGACATCACAGCACCATGCACACAAGCTTTGGTCTTGTGGGTCCGTGATGTCACAGGAACCTGTCAGCACCCTAACAATACTGTTCTTCACAGTCCAAAGTTAATTATATCATATGTTTTGTATTGTTTACTTATTATGGACAACATTCTATGTAGTTCTCTGCATGGAACCAGTAATTTGAAGTTTTCAATATGCCACGGTTTTGTAACGAATGAGAAGCATGAGCTATCTGCCTATCAAAATAGCCCTCAGAGTGGTGGCTGTGTGGCACCGAGCAGTGGGACACCTGCTTGGCACACTGGTGACCCAAATTCATGGCCTGAGCTTGGGACACAAGAGAGTGTCCCCGCAGACCCTCTCTTCCTGGGGGAGGGTGATGCAGAGCACTACTTGGAGAGTGACACTTGGTGGCGTGCAGAGCCTTGCCACCGGCGTGGGTGACCACACATTGACTGGTTCCTCCTTTAGGGTGTTGCCGTGGTGCACTCCATTGGGGTGTGGGGAGGGGCCCAGAAAACAAAAACTAGCACACATCTCGGGCTTCTGGATGATGGCTGCCTAGTCCTCCAACACCACAGTCCCCCTAGTGCATCCCATCTCTCCCTCCAGCCCTGCATACCTCAGCGGTCCCCCCAGGAATACTACTCCCTGTCCCTCAGCAGGGATAAGCCCGATCCTCCATGGATGCAGAGGCAGCCTGGAGAGCCAGGTGGAAGGAAGTGATAGTGAAGGGTAAGAACTGTGGGAAGACAGGGATGCTGATCAGCCAGACGGAATAGGAGGCCGGGGGGGGGGGTGCAGAGGAAGGTGCAAAAAGAAAAAAAAAAAAACAGTCTTCAGAGTTCTACAAACAAACCAAGACATAGTGAAAAAATTCAAAATGACAACAGTATTTACATGAAGAGAACTGTACAGAATGTTGCCCATAAAAACAAAACAATAGAAAACACATTTTTATGGCTGTGGGCAGATTCTACAAGCATTGTGCAATCTGCAGCCTGAAAACGGCCGATCGTGGCACGCTTCCATTGGACTTTTGGAAGCGTCCTTCTGAAAGTGCAACAGAGCTGGGAGTACTCCGCCATGGTTGGCTGCTATGGAGTAACAGCTGCACTATTCCGGCTGTTACTTCCACATTCCAGTATGAGAACTGCACATGTGTGCCTCACACGCATGTGCAGTTCCGCTGGTGCTACCATCTTGGGAATGGCAGAATGCCATTCACTGTAACTACGCATGCGCAGTTATGGTGCCACCGCCATCTTGCAGATGGCATTCCTCTCGCTCCCTCCCACGGCTGCTGTCCTCCCTGCTCCCTCTGTTCTGTCCCAGTCCAGGCAGCAAATAAAACCCTCCAACTCCCTCTCACTGCTGCTGTCCTCCCCACTCCCTCCATTCCCCATCCTCATGATGACATAAGGGTGCCCATTCTCTGTGTTGGCATCATGTACCCAGCTAACTCATGTGGCACACTGGGAGCCCACCCCAGTGTGCCCAAATTTATGTTTTTTTTTCACTCCCTCCCACTTCTGCTGTCCTCCCTACTCCCTCCGTTCCCTGTCCCCACACTGACATCAGGGTGCCCAGTCCCCATGTCGGCATCATGTACCACCCAACTCATGTCGTAAATAAAGAAAACCATCCCCAAACATCTTTTTTTTTACCTGTAAAAAAGGAAACAGTCCCTCATCATCGCCCCAGTCCCCCCTTCCCCATCCCCACTCTCCCACTGAGCACCCACCTCCCCACTTACCCCATACTTACCTCCAGAGGTCAGGAGCAGTGATCTTATCTGGACAGGGACATGTCTGCACTCTTCAAAGCTGAACCACAAACTGAAGACTCAAAGGTAAGCATGGTATAATGGCAGTCAATGGGGTTTTCAACTTATGTTGATGTATCAGCCATTTTAGGAATTTTGACTCCAAATTTTCAACATGGGTCTTTGAGCACCCAATTATCATTGTCATCATTTGTTACCTAGTCCTGAAAGGTGATTTCGTGGTGGCTGTTCAGAATCACCTTTGGGACAGATTAACGAAATGACAGTGCCACTGTTCATGAGATGGGGTCCAAAGCCCATGTTGCAAATTTGCAGAAAAAATTCCTAAAAATGACTGCGTTACAAGTGTGCATTACGCAGTTTCTACGCACGCTCCTAACCTTACCAATTTTTAATATTTTCACTCCAGATTTTTAATATTGCCATTTTTGCACACCTCCTTATTAACAGTGCAGCTGTAATTTTTCACATCCTGCCCAAAATGTGTTTTCGCACATGTGGCACAGAATGGTGCAGTCTCTCTGCAAAATCACCTTTCGGGACAAGTGAATGAAATGACAGCGGCACTCTTCATGAGTTGGGGTCCCGAAAAGGCCATGTTGAAAATTTGGTGAAACAACTCCCAAACATGGCCAAGTTATACCCGGTCGTTCAAAATGTTCTACACATGAGTGTAACTTTGATAATCTGGCAGCTCGCCACAGCCGAATTGGCTCTAGCTAGAGTTTGTTTAATTAAGCCATAATGCATAAAAGAGGGCGTGTTGTTGTGAGATTCACACATGCCTTGGGTATGGCGTAGTACGAGGCCAGAGGCTGAGTGCCATAAACCACTCGAGGCGTGTGTAAATCTCACAACAACACACTCCGTGAAGTGCATTATTGCAATTATAAAATGGACATAAAGAAAAAAAAAGTTTTTTAATGCACAATAGCACTGTTTATATTAATTTCTAGAAAATACAAGCTTTTGTTCTTCCGCCTATAGTAAAATAGTCCCAGCCTGTCACATGGGGAGCTGTGCTGTATATGATTGTATCCGTTTTATTATGTTCAGTACTTGTTACATTAGGAGCCAGTGTCAATGCAGGAGGGGCATTCATACAAATTGTACTTCTAGCCCCATTCTCTGTTATGTGTACAGTACAGGCATTTTTTTATTAAAGATGAAGGTATCATTTCCAAATGAGGAGTACACAGCAGTTAAATAGGAGTCTCCATGTTAATTTATGTTAAGTTTATGTTATTGGCCCTTGTACACTGACAAGTGGGGGTGGACTTACCACTGTGTAACCTGCACTGATAGTGAGTGAAAGTGAAGCCTCGGGAGCAGATATGGTAATTGCAGGAGGGGTCTGCATGTAGATTTCGGTCTCCACCCCATTCAGTGCCATGCTGTGCAGCCACACATGAGGGCGGAGTCTGCAATGCATCATCATCAGTGTGGCCAGTGACACCAGGCAAAACAGCACTTTGAGGATCACCGGCTCCTACTTGATTGTCAGACCGTGTTGAGGAAGTTACTATGATGGGATCAATGCTGGTACACTGTGTCACTTCTTTGTCTGCTGCAATTAACGCTTGTTAGGTCCGGGAACCATAACTTCCCGATCGCCATAGTCACAAAAAAGCTATTTAACAGCTCTTTAATGGCAGCATCCTCACAGAAATAAAAGTAGGTTTCTGACTTTCTGAGTGGCTTTTAAAGTTATATGAAAAATGTGCTACTTTAGAACTTTTTTTTTAAACACCATCGGTTGCAGTTCTTGTTTTGTGGAGAGAGGTATCTCTCAGCATTACCGGTAAACAAATTGAAAATGGTGGTTTCAGGCACACAAACATTCGGTCGGTTGATATCTGGCCCTGCAAGTGTTGTGCAGTCAGTGGTGGTCAGCTGGGACTTTATCCATACTTAACCCCCCTCTGGGGGCTTACTTAGTAGTTGCCCCCATTTGTCCCCATTTTTTGGCTGATGCTCCTGGTGCCCCGCACTCCTTTGGTGGGCAGCATGTCATTCCTGCCTTGTTTGGGTGTGGATCCTGGTCTGCAAGCTTCCAGCAGGTTTGCTTAGAGATGGCACTTGTGCATGTGTAAGTGGCGCTTTAATGTGCTGACCTGCAATCTTGCGGGTGAACGGGGGGGAACTCAGTGGTCCCAGTGCCTCTCCCATGCTATTTGAGGGCCGGTGACCTGAAGAGTGCAGCCAAGAAGCTGCCATGGGGGCCATAAACAGAATTTAAACATGGGCACTTAGTGAGGGCTCATGAATTATTCATGAGCTCTCATGAGTATTAATGAAGTTGCTGCCTACCGCCTAGGGGCATAGTGTTGTGGCAGCAATGACAGTAAAATGACAGGGCAAAATGGATAAGAGTGGGCTCATTTGACAGAGGACGGTTGGGGCTACAAGTTGGTGGGGTGTTGGTGCACAGAGAGGTTTGTGTTGGGCTGCACCAGATCTAAAAAGGGGAGAAACTGCATAGAACTGAATGAATGGACTCCATATTAACAAATGGGAGCTGACATATTTGTGACATTTAACCCCAGACTTACAGCCAATCAGAGATCTAGGTGCCCAAACTGGACACAGAGGGACTCCTTGGAAAAGGAGGGGACTAATTCTGGTGCCTAGATCACTCCCCAATAAACGAATAGGAAATATTGATCACTATGGATATTCATTATTGAAATGCTTCAACAGCCAATCAGAATGCTGGGTTTTCGAGTAATACAGTGTGGACTTTCTGGGATTTTTTCAGTCTGTTGTTGGGCTCTGCACGAGTCAGGACTGTGCTGTGAGGGTGGACACTGGACTTCAGGGGCTTACCCAGGCCCTGATCTGAGAATTGCTGTTGCCGAATTAGATCGAGAGGGGAAAGAGACTGAACTGTGATTCGGATTCCCCAGGTGCTTGTTGCAGGACTGAACTGAGAAGGGGAAAGAGAGAAAGAGACTGAATTGTGATCCCATTTTCTCCAGGTAATGAGAAGTGCTTTGCTGTTGTTGGGAGAAAACTAAATGCTGCAGAAACCCTGCACTGGGAAGCTAAACTAGAAGAGAGGACTGAGCAGATTATCTGAGTGCTACAATTGCTGCTGAGAAGTCGTTTGTTTGTGTGGACTGTAATTGCAAATTCTGAAGAGGCAGATTGTCTCCTGTTGTCGGGGTGCTAGCCAAGAATTGTGTGTGCCTTGTGTGAACTGGTTGGAGTGGCTGAGAGCTGAGTCCTGGCTGCAGCCGAAGAAAAGGTGTGGACATGAGTTAACTGGACAGTGTGAACTGGTGTGCAGGGGGGTGGTTGTTGCAGAGTATCCCCCTGCCGAATTGCACTTGCACTTACCAAAATAGAGGCTAGCACCCACTCAGATTAGCACTGGACTTTATTGGAGCGACTGCCTGAAAATCTTTCCTGCTGAGAACTCAGTGCAGGGACTGCAGGGGGACCCCCACCATTAGGGAGTCCTCACCCAGAGCCAGGGAGGGAACTTGCTAACCCCTTCCAAGTCGGACTAACTGTCTCAGGAGGTCACTGGCGCTTGCTGGGGTGCTAGGGCACCTGTGACCCATCTTGGGACCCATGCTGTGGAGCCACTTCTGGGTCTGGGCCTTCTGGGACTGGTGTTGTCCTGCCACAGTGCTCTGCAATGGGCCAGAAGTGGCTTAAGGTGACAAGTGGCCAGAACTACAATCAAGGTGACCAGCTGCAAAATCCTCGAGCAAGTTTCATCTAGACAGAGGGATCCTGGCCGGCCTGTTTCTGCTTTGCTTCACTAATTCGAGGAGCTCCATTTCCCCTGGTGCTGAGATCAACAAACCATGAGTACCCAGGACCTGGTTCCTGGGAGGGAAAAAGGAGAATTGTTCTGTTTTTCAATTTACAAGTTTTATCAAAATATTTTGGGGCCCCAACAGCCGGCCAACCCGTGGGTACCCCTAGAGACAATTTGGGGACACTTGTACCAGTAGGGGAGGGCTTGGCCTGCGGGCCCATATGTTGAAGTTGCATATTGCACTAACATTTCTTTTGCCTTCACAGCTACCCCATATCCAGGTATCCCTTTCTCTATTCCTCACCCCATGAATAAAGCTGTGAATTTGTTGTTTACAACAGTCGTGTTAGTGAAATTCATTACATGTACTTACTGCTGAGGTAGATGGTTTATGGTGGATTGAGTTATCGGGGGACACTGTGTACAGAGTGGTTGGTTGGAGAGGTGTGCAGGCACAGTATCCCAGGGTGTTGTGCTAAGCAGATATCTGGCCCAGTAATACTTTAATCTGAGTGGAGGCACCGCGCTATTATCAATATTTCTGGGAATGAACCCCCAATTGTCACAACAGCAGGACCCAGGCCCCTTACCCTGTATCAGAGACAGCTGGGGGGGGGTGAGGTAGCCCAATGGCATATGTTGCCGGGGCTACACATGTGTTTGTTGTGAGATTTACACAAAGATAAAGCCTCAGTCTGACTAATTGGCTTGTAGCATTTTTCTCACCCATTTTATTATATAAATGTTTATTCAGATATAATTAAATATGGATAATTTGAAAGTATGAATTATTTCTAGAAATGGGAACGTTACAAACAGCTGCCAATGTGAAATAATTACCTGTTCTCTTTTAAATCTCTTTGTACACCAGTGTCTCCTCAAGCTCAGTACTATATATCCTCTTAGACAACTGAGGCCATATACACAGTCAAACTTCTGTGACATCTTTCCTAATTGTTCCCCTTTATGCTATACACTAAGATGTTGCATTTAGTTTCCTGTGTTGCAACACAGGGAAAGGGATGAAGGCCAGCATGTAAATCAGATACTGAACCGTACTCAGATGGCAGCTGGCCCCCGCACAGCCAGCTGCACAATGCTGTGCCACCACTCTTCCTTAGAACTGAGTGAAGGTATATGGGATTACAAGACCAAATACAGAAATAGAGTAATTTAACAGAGAAGATGGTGAAGTAAAATTGGGTGTTAAAGACTGGTGGATCCAAAACAGGTACACAGGAAAATGTTACAAATTTTAAGTAGTAGTCAGCTGTAACTTTTTATCAGTCAATCAATCAACAATCAGTCTTGCTTTATAAAAAGCACAATTCCATAAAATGACCAAAGCACTTGTACAATAAAGTATTAAAACAGAATATATAAAACAACAGTATAAAGAACTGAGTAAAAGTCTAATAAATACAGCTTACAAATTAGGATGTAAAAAAGCAAGGTTATAAAGATGGGTTTTTATTTCTGAAGTATTTTTCTTTTTCCTTTTGCGCATTAGAAAGTCTTCTATGTGATAACATTGTGCTGAACGTGTGGACTAGCTGTTAGCCTGGCAGCTGACATATCTCTGTTCTCCCCACTTCATCATCAGCATTGTGATCTCAGTGACAGTGTCATCACAAGTGATTAACCTGGCAGCCACTGAGTGGCTGCTCTTAAGCAGCAGTGATGTCAGAAACAGTGTGATCACAATGTTGATAATGCAGTGGGTGTGGAACAGAGATAGATATGTCAGCTGCTAGGCAAGTGCTGTCCCACACATCACAGCTATTAACATTGGATAACAAATCTTTTAATTAAGCAAAGGGAAAAGAAAAAGTACCTCAGATATTAAAGGTAATAGTAGACTGCTTTTAAAAAGTAATATTAGTTTTATGCAGTACACTAGCTCTTTCATACAAATCACAGCTACAAAATAAGCAAAACGTAAATGAGTTAATTACATGAACAAGCAAATTAACAATGATTCAAAGTGCCTATGCAACCAGAGTAGAGTTATGCTTGTGCAACTGTGATAACTGTTTGACCATTCGTACTCTCTATTCCATGGGGAATTACCACTCTGTAGGGGTAGCGAAGGCAAGAAACCCTCAAAGAGGGTTCCACCCCTAGAGGTGCAGGTGCAGTCGCTACAGCTAAGGAGAAGCAGAGATGATGTAATGCTGATGTATAAGATCATGCATGATGAGTGCTTGAGAAAGGATACGGGGATTGACATACAGATAAAACCAGAAGGTTTAAGGGGCATAAACAACAAATTAAATTGAATACAGCTAACAATAACACACAGCATTTTTCATTTATTAATAGAACTGGTAGATTGTGGGATCAGTTACCCCTACATATAGTAAACAGTAGTTCATTGGAAAATTTTAAGAAAGAATAGATGTATGGTTAGTGCAAAACCGGGGTCTTGTGTCCTACTAATGTGGGGAACGGTGAATATGGGCTATATAGCCATCTATCCAGTATAAGGTGCCGAGGGAAAGAGGTCCCTTGGCTAAAGGTATCTTAGGAAGGATCCTTAAAAAGAACATTGAGCAGTAAACATTAACTATGAGGTAGAAAAGCAGACTGACAGCAATAGACAGCTTGATGAAACACAAACAAGATGCACAGGTTGTCAGTATTGCACTGATAAAATGGATGCACTGATGACATCAGGGGGCTTACTAAGGAGAGAGGGAACGGCCAGTAGGGCCTCCATCCACCTCCATTCAACAGCAGAAACCTGCTTAAGGAAACTAGGGAATATACTATATGACCTTTGGCACAGAGGAGAGGAAAGGAGAAAACCCCCTTTTAACAGGAGGAAACCTCTAGGGATCCAAGGCCTAGGTCACCTTCCATCCAGGGTAGGGGTAGTTTATTTAGTGATGGTTCTGCTGCTGCAATTTAAAACCCAATCAAAGGGGAAGGAAATATTCCAATTTGGTGGAAAGATCTCACGATCCCTGTACTGGGAATGCTGTGAGGGGTTGCCAGAGGCCTCTGCAATGACAGGTACTCTGTAGGAAGAGTGGATCCCCAAGGAGGAAGAAGGAGAGCAAAAACTGCTAAGGCACTCAGGTGGCCTACTGACTAAAACAAACTGGTGGAACCAGGGGTGGTCATAGGGAGAATAGGTTTCGAAGGTGCCACGGCGATGCCAAAGGAGCACCCTTGGGCTATAAGTGCACCACCCCTCGGCAGCTGAAGTCTTAAATTTTGCATCAAGAGGTGCACCATATAACTGCATGCTAAAGCTCTGCTGGGAGTGAGGACATTCCTACTATGGGCGAGATGAGAAGGACTCCACCTCAAGGTTCACATGCTCAGGATGCGGATTTCATGAGTGCAGAATGAGACCCTCTGCTTACAGGGTGAGCCCTGAGCTGGAAAAGGTAAAGGACAAGGTTGACATGCCTCCTCTTTATTAATGAGAGTGTGAATCAACACTGAGTACTAGGTAGAAGAAGACCAGTTGAAGCTAGTGGCTGTACATTAGGTAGTAGATTTTTGATGAGGAGGCCAGCAGGTCTTGAAAGGTTGCAAGCTAACTCTGCAACCATGAGATTGAAAGGTTGCAAGCAAACTCTGCAACTATGAGAACTACCAGGCAGGGCCTGGGTGAGGTAGGAGGCTGCAGTGCAAGCCAGCGTTTGGTGGTTTGATAGTAGTAGCAATCAGTGGAAAACAAGCCAACCAAGTCCATTACAAAAGCCGAACTGATGGTAACGTAGGTGGGTGTTTAGGCAGTGAGAGACTGTGATGACAGTGATTGAATCAATGAGGTTTAACATAAATGACTCAATGAGTTTTAGCAGACAGGAGATACATAGCAGGATTTGCAGTAGCATTTGCAACAGCTATAAAAAGGGGCAGCAGCATGGGAAAGCAAGATGCATCGCATATTAGGTAGCTGAATTACGTACACGCTTGGTCGACCAGTTCCGTGAAGGAGAAAATCATAGTTTACATAAAAGTATTTGATGCAATGGTTTCATCATGAATAGAGAATTGTTATGATTGCATGAATAGTGAATTGATATGACTGGCATGAATACCTTAAATGCCATTAAGGTGGAGATAGGTTATTCCAGTAAGGAGTCTGCAACACAGTAATGGAAAGCAATGAACATCTGAAGCCATGTAGGCTGTGAGGTTACTGATTTGTACATGAATAACTGAAAGCCATGAAGGCAAGAAAGCAGGGCAAAATCATATACTGTAGGCTACATAAAGCATGCTCCTACTACTCGGAGCCATGATGCCTCACTGCGACATCACAGTCCCCAGCAATGGAAATAACAGGAAGCCACAGCTGAGCATCATGAGACCAAACAGTACTGTAATGTTGATGGGGTAGGAACCCCCAAAATAGAGGTGCTTTTACTGGCAAAGTCCCAGTTAGAACAGCCAAATGATAGCAGCTGCTGAGGCAGTAGGACAACAATAAACTGCAGCAGAGCTACGGAACAGGAAGAGGCAGCTAGCTTTGCAGAGTAACCCAGAATCAGATGCAAACAATTAACTGGAGCACAGGAGACAGCAGAGAAACAACGGGAGCTGAAGCATAAAATACAATTGCAGGAAAACTGATGATTGGTAGGCAGGAAAGAAGCAGGCTGAGCAAAATCTGATGAATAAATGGAGCCTGAGAGTACAGGCACAGGGCAGCTTACGTAAGGAAAAACAATATGGAAACTGAGGCACAAATAAACAATGTATACACAGGGTGCAAGAAAACTAGAAAGCCCAAAAGAAACAGACAAAGCAAACACAAGCACAGGACCAAGAAGGAAACAAGCACACAAGGAAGCAAGGAGCAGCCGGAAGCTAGAAATACAAACCAAAAACAGGAGAACACAAAAACGGAAGTCCAGCACAACCCAAGCAGAGTCCAAGCACCGCAACATGGTGGGGGGGTCAAAGCCCCATTAGGCCCCAAGGGAGAAGACAAACCAACAAAGGCTCCGGCTGCAGAGAAAAAGTGCGTCAGAGGAAGGCTGGGAGGAATTGCTTATATAGCTCAGAAAAGGGGTGTGGCTGGTTGTTCATCTCATTGAACTACAAGCATAGCCTCTCAAGATAATTACATGAACCAGGGTTGGATGCCAGCTATGGTGGGGAACAGCCTCAGGGAGGTCTGATCAGTTCCCTTCCTTGCTTCTTAAATAGTTGTCCTGATGCAAAAGCATAAACCTGAGAAGGTAGGGAGTTCCAGCGAGAAGAGAGTCTCAAGAATAATGCAGCTTATCCAGTAGACAGGCAAAATCTGGGAGTAAGGAATGGGGGTGGTGGAGACAGAGACAGGAGTTGGTCTGAGAAACGAGGAGAGGTAGTCTGGGAGTGTTCATTCAGAATTTGAAGATCAGCAGGGTACTGTATATGAGCTACTTCCCCTCCAGGGAAGGCCATTCTAGGCTAGAGGACATCTCACAGAAGTTGGGGAGGGGGGTTCTTGAGGGCAGAATTACAGACATCACAGTAAAATGTGTCAACTCTGTTTAGGAAAGACTTTGGTGGTACTCCATAGACAATGTCCCGATAGTCAAAAACAGAGAGGATCATTTATGAATGATATCCATCTGGCAGCAATGGTGAGGCATGCTTTGCTGTGGTGGAGGATACCAAGTTTCGACAGGAGTTTGGTGGAGATGGAGTCAATGTGCATGGACAAGTTGAGGGACTGGCCCAACCGGACTCCAAAGTATTTAAATATCTTAACTACGGCAAGTGCCAGATGTGAGGCATCACTGGTCTTAAGGATGGGGATGGGTGGTGAAATGTGCCAGCCATGGACTGGCACCAAATGTCATGGCCACTTTTTGTTTTTTTTCATTTTTCAGTTTGAGTCAATTGTAAGACCAGAGCCAGCACTAAATGGAGTTAAAGTCAGGTTTGTAATTTGCCTTCAAATGCATCAATATTTGGGCTGTTGGTAGGGCCACCTGTAAAGAGCACAGGATCATCCACATACATGTTGATATAGAAGGAGATACAGGCAGAGTTCAGGTAATTTTGAAAAATGGAGAACAGTATGAGACCAAGAACTGAGACTTGGGGACTCCCAAGTTTATCAAGTCATGGGCGGGGGCTCGAGATGTGGATCCACCTATGTAAACAGATTGAACATGATCATATCGGTAGGAAATGAACCAGGAGATGGCCTGCTTTGACAGTCCAGCTTCAATTAGCTTGCTGGGGGGGAGATTGTGTCAGAAGGGTTGGAGAGATTATTGAATGCGGCAAATGTGTCCAGTAAGGATGAAGTCAGTCAGCCTAAATAGGGAGGTGATAGCAGAGTGTTTGGGCCAGAATCCAGACTGGAAAGGGCTGAGGAGGAATGTGTTAGAAAGGAAAGTAGTGATTTGGGAACGGAATGAGTGATCTTGAATCTTGAAGAGGGTGGGAAAGGGAAATGAGCCAGTAATATACGAGCTAGAGGGGTTACCACCTTTGTGCAGAGGGATGACTTTAACTATCTTCCTGAACCAGGGCACCTGGCACTGCCAATGGGGAAAGGGAAAGGGGAAAAATGATTTAACCAGGAAAGGCACACTAAGTCAAAGCTTGCTTCTAGGTGCGACCTGGGAGCACAAGGAAGTTAAGTGACTTGCTCAGGGTCACACAGCATGCAAGTGGGGCTGTGGGATTCAAACCCAGTTCTCCAGGTTTGCAGCTCAGTGCTCTTAACCACTATGTTGTACTGCCTCCAAAGAGAGGAAAGGAAAGGGTCAAGAAGCTAGAAATGGGTCCAGCAATGGCTGGGGCAGTAAGGAATAAAAGTGGTTGGTCCAGTTCATCAGGCTACTCTTCTTAGAGGAATCAAGGATACTGAGGGCCTTGAGGGTGTCAGGGGGAGATACTGTAGAAAAAACAAAAGGGGTCTAGAAGCAGATGGGGGAAGGGGTCTCTGCAGGCAAGTTTAGTAAGGAGGGACTAGTGAGGTATTTGGTGAAAGTAAGAGCAACTTCTGAGGGAGTGCACCGGAGAAGATCGAGTTATCAACTTTTAGCACAGGGGTGGCAGATTGGGGTAGGGGGTCGATAAACATTATGAACCACATCCAAGAATTTAGATGGGCTATTTGAATTCTTTGGGAAGTTGGTTTTAAAGTACAGTAGTTGGTCTTAGCTGCATACAGCAGTTTAGTGCAAGTGCAGTATTTTCGAGTTGCGTGTACTTGACAAGGTCTGTGGGGAAGCCTGAATGTGAGCATCCCAGGCTGCATCACACACCTTTTCAAGGGCAACAAGGTCAGCTGTGGCCCAAGAAAGGTGATTACCCTTCACCTTGATTCAGCGGAAGATGGGTGTATTTGTCCTATACACTAAAGAAGTTGCTTTGTAAGTACTGTAGTCCAAGCATCATCAGCATTTCCAGAGTTATTGATGGGGGGACAAGAAGCTGATGATTTGAGAAGGGAGGTCTAAACATGAAGCAGAATTTGATGGCAGAAAAGGACCATGTGGCCCACCCGGTCTGCCCATGTTTCCCTACCTACAGTATTGCCACAGACCTGCTTGATCTTCAGCTCTTTCTCTCTCCCCCCCCCCTTCCTTTCCACTAATATTCTCCTATGCCTGTCCCATGCACACTTGAACCATACCACTGTTTTCACCCCCATTACCTCTGCTGGAAGGCTGCTCTAGGAATCCACCACTCTTTCTGTGAAGAAGTACTTCCTCACATCTCTCCTTAACCTACCCCTTCTATCTTCATAGCATGTCCCTTTGATCTTGAGCTCCTTTTTTTCTAAAAAAAATACTTCACTCCTGAACCTTATTTACCCCAGTGAGGTATTTAAAGGTCTCTATTATAGCCCCCTCTCCCAGGATGTACATATTGAGGTCCTTTAGTCTCCTGTCAGAGTTTTTGGTGCAAACCCTGCATCATTTTAGTTGCCTTCTCCTCTGGACCACCTCCACTCTGTCTCTGTCCTTCCAGAGATGAGGTCTCCAGAAGTGGACAAGCTACTCAAAGTGAGGTCTTACCAGAGAGCTATACAGGGGCAACACCACCTCTCTTTTTCTGCATGTGATACCTCTCTGAATGCACCCCAGCATCCCACTAGCCCTCTGAACAACCTTGAGGCACTGCCTGGTCACCTTTAGGTCACCAGATATGATTACCCCCAGGTCTCTTTCTTGCTTGCTGGTTGTCAATACCACTCCACTCATTTTGTACTCAGTCCCTGTATTTCTGTGCCCTAAGTGCATTATTTTGCACTTTTTCACATTGAAACCCAGCTGCCATACCCTTGATCACTCTGAGTTTTCTCAGGTCTCTGCTTATCCTTTCCACCCCTCAGAGTGTCCACCCTGTTGCCGATTTTGTTGTCATCCACACAAGGCCAACCGTCTGTTCCAGCTCCTCTGCAATGCCACTTACAAAGGCATTACAGAGGACTGGTCCCAGAGGCACCTTGCTGGTCAACTTCCCTTCCTTGGAGTGAACTCTGTTTACCACCTCCCTCTGTCGCCTACCCTCCAATCAATCTCTTACCCAGTTTACCATGTCTGGACCTACTCCTAAGCTACCCAGCTTGCTTACTAGCCTCCTATGTGGAATGATGTTGAAAGTCTTTCTGAAATGTAGGTAGGCTACATCCACTGTTTCACCCTGATTTAATTCCTTGGTCACCCAGTCAAATAAATCTATCAGAGTTATTTGATGTCCCCCCAAATCCATGCTGCCTAGGGTCTTCTAACCTACTGTATTCAAGATATTCCACAATCCGTTGCTGCAGCAGTATTTCTATTAACTTTTCCACCACCTATGTCAGGCTGACTGGCCTATAACTGCCAGCTTCCACCCTGTTACCACTTTTGTGAAGTGGGACTATATCTTCCCTCCTCCAGTTCTCTGGAACCACTCTTGTTTCCAGTGAGCAGTTAAGTGGGACTGTCAGGGTGCAGCCAGTACCTCCCTGATCTCTTTCAATACCCTTGGATGCACCCCTTCTGGCCCCATTGTTTTGTCCACTTTCAGATTAGTGAGTCCCTTCAGGACTCTCTCCTCTCTCTCCTCCAAAAAAGGACTAGTGTCCTCCTCCTCCCCCCTCCAAAGATCCTGTTCCTTTTTTGTGGCCCCTCCCCTTCATCTTCCTCTGTGAATACTGAGCAGAAGTATTTGTTCAGGATGTCTGCATTTTCCTGGTTCCTCTATGCACAGTACCCCCTTCCCTTTTTAACTTTACAATCTCTCCCCTCGTCTTCCTTTTTTGTTTACATACCTAAAAAATGACTTTTCCCCTTTTGTTACTGTGTAGGCTATTCTCTCTTCAGTTTGCACCTTTGGTCTCCTTATCATTTTCCTTCCTTCCCTCTGTTTCCCCTGACACATCTCTCTAGCCTCCTCCTTCTGTGTCTCCTTATACCTTCTGAATGCAATCCTTTTAGCTTTTACCTTTTCCACCACATCTTTCATGCAAATTGCAGAGGGTGCAGGGGAGGAAGATCCTGGAGGTACTTTAGGTTGGGTCCACCAAATAAACACATGGTCAAAACCTGTGTGGTCAAAAAGTGCACTGCGCGGACACCCCAAAAACACGCGGTCGAAAACTGTGCTAATATAAATAAACTAACTCCAAACCGCACACATTGTTTTGACCGTGCAGCTTTCAACAGCACGTTTATTTTTTTGAGATCTTGACCATATCCGCGTTAGGTTTGTGGATTGTTCCTCACACAGAAGGTGGGCTGGTTATCACTATAGGTATCTGGCAGGGTACCTGCTACAGCAGTTGGGTGAGGGTGGGTGGAAAGGATCAGTCAAGGAGGGGGTGATTTGGGGACCTAGGGTTTAGGTGGATAGGTCAAGCTGTGTGAGGTGCCGGTCTTGCAAATCACAAATGTTTTTCTTAGAGGAGGGGCATAGACAATTTGTGTTAAGGTCACCCATTAGAAGGAGCTCCCCAGTGGCAGCTAGGAAACAAAGTTTGTGATGACTTCCAATGAGGTATGAGTGGCAATTGTGCCAGTGCATTGAAAGTTGGTTTATAGTATGGCACCATTCAGCTGGTGCTGTGCCTTGCATGATGGTCCATATTGGTTGCAGCTTGGGTGTTAGCAGTTGAAAATGCTGTATGGGGCCACTAACATTTGGTGACCATCAATTACATTGTGACTTGGCTGTTTGTGAGACTCTTCCACTGATGACTAGGTTACTCTTTTTGTGCATGGCAGTTTTTGGTGGTGATGCAACAGGTAGCCTTTTCACCCCAGTTTAGTACCACTACAAACTGTGACTATGCATGGTACCCTACTATTTCAAAGTGTTGTTCATTTCAATGAAAATCCTTTTGAAAATGTAAAAAAAAACTAACCATGGTTGGTAGATTACACGGCTCAGTTAACTGGAGTTAATTTCTAGGGCCTTTCACTTCTAGGTCACTGATTCAAACCCAGCCCTAGTCTGTAGTGGCTGAAAGCCATTATCATCAAGTGGCTGTTTGGTGGCCTATATGAAAGGCTGTGGTCTCAGTATAGTTTCTGGTAGACAAATGTCTAATCACAAATGTCTTTTTATATTTGGTACTTATTTTCACCCTTCCTTTTTTCAATTCTCTGTTTATGCCCCCATCTATGCTACTGCCATGGCTTCCCTCAGGGTCCCCCAAGGTGCCTGGCTCAGCCAATCTCCGAACCCCTCCAGCTACCCACCTCCATGCTGCTGCAGTATCAATCTCCCCTCTGGGTGGGGAAGGGCCCCCTGTACCTGTGCAAGCCTCATCAGGCTGGCAGCTGAGGGTTTTTGAGTCAGTCCTTCTGTACTGTGGGGCTGTCATCTGTCAGGAAGTGGGGTCATTGTCCTGTGCTTCTCCAATCTCAAGGATACAGGTGCACATGGGAGATCTATGGTGTGGGTATGCAAAGGTGTGCTGCTGCACTGGATCCTCACCCTGTGTCCCTTCCTTCCACAGTGCCCTTGACTGCACTGCCACCTGTGGTCACCCAGGAGGCAATATTGCAGCGAGGGTTGCGACCCTCCCACCCCAAAGGAGGAAAGTGTCCCCTTGGGCGCTCAGTACTCTTCCCCCCAGCTGTCCACTGATGACTCAAGCTCGTTTCTCAACTTGGGATGCCAGCATCACGAGCTGTAGTGCTACTGCTGAACCAGTAGTCTGGCCTATTTTTACACTTCTTGACAATGTCAGGGGAGAGTCCATGGACTGAAAGGGCCTGCAGTATGAACTACCCTCTCGTCTTCTAGAAACATTATCTGTTTCCCACTCATGACAATATACCTTCTGGCACCTTATGATACTGTGCTTTATTGCACAAATGTAAGCACTACTAGAATGTACAGTGCCAAGCACCAGGAAAAGGGCCTTTTATAACAGTTGCTGCCAGTGATATCTTGCAGGATGCTGCAGGAACACAATATAGTCTGATGTCAATTACTCTATTTATTTAAACAAATTTTAGCAGGTAAACAAGCAGATTCAGGAAGACTCATTTCCAGTTGTACGGGGGGGTGGGGTGTAAGAAGGTCATAGAAATTTTGAATTTTGTCATGCAAGAAAGTGTGTCATCTTCATCACAGAGTTCTTCATCCTGGTGGGTGGCACTGTACTACTGCTGCTGCTGCTGCTGCTGCTGCTGCTGCTTATGATGATGATGATAATGGTCATGCTGCTGGCGAGAGTCATTTTATTTATTTATTGAATTTTGTTTCTACTCTTCCTTCAGGGGGCCTTGTTTCCTGTGAGCAGAGGGGACCCCTTCGTCTGCAGTACCAAGATAGCGGATGTGGAGGCGACAGAGGTGGAGATGCTGCTGGAAGGTGCAGAATTACCTTGCCCTTTTGAAAATAGGAAAGTAAGTCTGGAGGATGATGATTCAGATACCTCTGTGGAGGATGAGGATGAATCGAGATTTGCCACACCTCTGTTGTTGGAGGATGCAGACAACCTTACAGGAACGACTGATATTGCAGCTGCTGCTGCTGCTGCTGCTACTCAGCAGGAAAGGGATATTGATGAAAGAAGGACATTTTTGCTAACTATGTTAGCTGAGGAGGAGGAGCCTTACAAAACAGAAAATTGCTGGAACAACCTTTGGAGGTGACAGATACTACTACCAGGTGAGACACAAACTTACGTACTACTTCTGTATGTACAAAACCATTGGCAAGTGACTATTCAACTGGGAAATTAATTTCAAAACAATCTGGGGTCCCTGAGCAACCTACCATATCTGCAGACTGGTCTCCGCAAGGAGCGCTTGGGGAGGCAGCCTGTGTGCAAAATGAAAATGGGACTTGGGTCCCTGACCCGCTTTGGAAAATGTCACAAGTTACACCTGATGCCACAGGCTCAGTCTGTGGACTGAAGTTTCCTATTTCAGGTAAACAGCTTTTAGATTGTCCAGGAAATGGGGTAGGAAACAGTATGGCACAAATGGGAGATAAAGTCTCTGGGCATACGAAACAGGGAGATGATGGAAAAGCATGTATTGCGAGTGACCTTTTAAGGGATAAGGAGCCTTTGGGGGAGGAAAATAAAACTTCTCAAAACAGGGATCTGAGCACAGAAAGAAGGCAGCAAAATGCATTACTGAATGACATGGGCATCTGGGATACGGAGGGAGAAGTAAATGCTCGGGATGCCAGGAACATGAATAATTCGAGACATTCCCCGCAACCAGGGATCTTTACAAGCAGGCGGCATAGCGAGGAGCCTGACAAGATGGCTTCTACTGATTTACCTAAGGAGATGGACTAACAGCAGGAAAAGGTAAAATTACCTTCAGAACCTGTAGTTTTAGGTGCTGAGAACTCTGACCCATTGGCAAGGGATGAACAGAATGACACTGGGGTTTCAGGAGAGGAGAATGAGTTTAGACCCTCTGCCCCAAAAGCAATTCCTCATCCTGCTGGGAGCACTGAAAGGCCATCTACAAGAGGAGGGCAAACCCCTCTGGGCAATAGTCATACATCAGCAGAGGGTCCTGTCCCCCCGACCAAGGTTTTCAGAATGTTTCACAGATCTGCACCAACTCCTCGGAGAAATGCAGTAAGGCTGCGTTACAAGTGGGGTTTAGAGATACATCCAAATGGGCTATATGTGGGTTGGACTTCATTGAAAAATTCTTTAAAATTAACAGCTCAGGATGTATAAGCCCTGATACATGTGTCCGGTGAGGACAATTTTGATAGAAGTTTTTGGACATCTGCAGGATTGGAAAGATTCTGGATGTTATACAATCAATGTAAATTTGCCCCCTTATGGACTCCTTTTTATGCCATTTCCCTGACAAAGCCTTTGATCAAGATGGTGACCATAATGTTTCAGATTGAGAGCATACATGTGTGTGCTATTCATCACCGGCTTCAGCAGAGATGCGAAGTCTTGAGTGCCCCTATAGCACTCTCGGACTCTGAAGCCTTTTGGACAGACGGCTGGCATTTTAAAGTTAAACTTCGCCAAACGATCAATGGGGTTGTTCACATCCCAAACAGTTTCTTTCTCGGTAAAGACCGGGGAGTGTGTTTTTATTCCAGTCATCCGAAGGCATGTTATAAATGTGGGGCCAGAGCACATTTGTCTAATGTTATGTGATAAGTTAAGATCTAGAATATGCTGGGAATTCAATCACAATAGTACCCAATGCAGAAATAAGTCCAAGTGTAACCTTTGTGATGAACAAGGCCGTATTTTTCAAGAATGCCCACGGGCGGCTTGAAACAAGGATAGGACTGTTGGACCCAGATGACTTAATAAAAGAAGCCCAGTATGATTCATCTGCACCAAGGACAGAACCTGCAGGCACAAATCCACATTTTGCTGAGGAAAAGAGAAATCCCACTTATTGACCGGATATGGAGAATCAGGCTACGGAAGGCATGGACGAAGATGGCTCCCCACTCCCTTTCCAGGACAGACCCCAGAAGAGATACATTCAGAGGAAGAAATAATTCCACAACAAGAAGCAGAGACAGCAGGGACTGAAATGCAGGAAGACAGGGCAGTACCAAACATGCTCCCCCCCTCCCCCAGACAGCCTGGTGTCAGCCAGAAACTGGAAGAAAAAGTTTGAGACCAGCTAACACTGGGATAGCTGGAGAAGAAATAGCTACTGACAATCCTTTCAAAAAATTGGGGGAACTCTAAACTGGATAATGAGTTATCGGATGGATCATCAAGATCAGGGTCTATGGATTTACAGTCTGCTACAGCGAAAGTGGATATGGAAAAAAAGGAAAAAATAAGGAAAAAAACTGGATGACAATGAGAGGTTTTTTGGGGGCTAAGGTGTAAAGCATTTTTTGCAATGTCTTCTTTTTCAGCAGTTACCTGTAATGTACACATTTGTAATACCAGAAAACAATCGGCTGTGTTTTCACTGTTGCATGAATATAGGTATGACGTTTCTTTTATACAAGAAACATGGATGAATTCATATGTAGGTATGTTGGGGCCAAGAATAATTGGATTTGGGGCCCAACATATTGGTCCTTTGGACAGAACCCAGCGGATGGGGTAGGGATTTTGTTTTCTGGCTGTAACATTAAATTACAAAAACTAGTTGACATTATACCTGGACGAGCTTTATTAGTGGATGGAATTTGGTTTAATGTCTCCTGTAGATCCATTTCCGTCTATGCACCCCAAACAAAAGCTGAAAGGGAGGAATTGTTTACCCTACTGCAACCCTATTTAGCAACTGCAAGGGTGGTGGTTGTAGGAGGAGATTTTAACTGTACATTAGACACTTCTGTTAAGCAATTACAGGGGAAGAAAGTGTACTGTGATTCAGTGGCTTCTCAGTCTTTAGTAAAAACAGCAGATTTAATTGATTGTTCAATAAATGCTTCCCCAGTGGTCACGCATACATTTGTGAAAAATTATTTAATGACAAAAATATACTACATTTTGATATCTAGACAGTGGGTAAGAAGATCTACTAGAGCAGGAGTCCTGACTGTGAGAAAAAAGAGAATGAGCAGGGAATTGGAAGCAGTCTGCTATCTGGGGACATAGTTGTTGAGTCGCTGAACTGGGGATTGTTTTTTCTACCTCCTCAAAGCCTGCGTTTCTCTGCTTTGCTGTGGTCCCTGGTTGGTGTTTTGGCGCCAACTTTGAAAACTCCTCTCTGCACACCATTGGTTCTCAGACCGCTGTGATGTGGAGCTCTGCCTGCTTAAAGGTGAGAGCAGCGTCCAGCAGCCTTGAACACTTGTAGCCAAATTTATCTTGTGTGCAAGGGGTGGCGCGGGAGACCACTGCCCGGTGGGTCCCCCCCCCCACCTCCGACAAGAACTGCTGTGTTGTTGAGTTCAGGATTGAGGTGCCGGCTTACTTAATCGAGCTCCGGCAGGCCTCCCCTACACATTTCGTCATTTGTGAATAAGCTGCTGCCCCTGCTCAAAGCAGGAGTCCTGACTGTGAGGAGAAAGAGAATGAGCAGGGAATTGAAAGCAACCTTCTCTGGGGAAAATTGTTCCTCCCACCCACCCTGTTCCCTCCTCCCCTCCTCCCCTTAAATGCCCGTAAGCCACTCCTACTCTTTCTGTGGGCCCAGTAGACGGATGGGTACGGTTGTTCATTCTGCATACTGAAGCTGACTTTGCTGAACTTTTGTCCTCTCACAGTACTTGTGAGTTGTCGTTCTCTGCTGTTAATCTTACTCCTAATCCAGGATTTGTGTCTGCTTATGTGTTCTCTGCTAGCTACCTAGTCACCTTGTGGTGTGGTATGGGTGGGACTCCTGGGTTATTAGTAGTATGCCTATCTAAAACTCATGACATGTGTTCCTAGAGGGCACTCCTAGTACTTACTGTATTAATCTTCTGCTTGCTCACATTGCCAGCAATAGGACTGATGCTTCGTGTTACTAATCTTGGCCAGTTGATTTCAGTACTGTGCATGTTGTACCCAGCATTAGTTCTGGCCTGCTGCTAGGTCTTTTTACCTGGAGTGGACTGGGATGAGTTTATGCTTTAACATTCCTACTCCTAGCTGTCTGTAATTTTGTTGAGTGGGATTTGACTGTAATTTCTGGATTTTCTGCCTGCCTAACCTGAATGTTTATACAACCTTAGGCAGGTCACACCTTTGCTAGCTGGTTAGAGCACTGAGCTCATTAGCTATCCTCCCTTGACTTGCCTCCGATGAGGTTACCTCAACGGTGCCTGGTGTCTCCCCCAAGTCTGAGGTGGCTCGTTGCATAAGGTGTTTCTGACTACTGTTCAGGTAAATTTTTGGCATGAAGGCTCCCAAGCTTCCCAGGGAGGGTGCTATGCTCTCCCCATTTAGCATTGCCCTTACTATTGGCCTTTTCTCTGCCTTTTGCCTCTCCCTAATGTGTGCAGACTCCTCTCATTCCTCTGGGGGCCATTGGGATACGTGTGTCCTCCATGAGGTGTTTGACTTCACCTTCGCTAATTTGCTAGTCCATGACAGGCAGCCCCTCTGGTCAATCTACTGCCTTGACCTCAGATGCCTTCTGTGTCCTGCCTTAGTGAGAAGGCGTCCTGCTCGTAGGCCCTCGGCAGGTGGTAGCTCCCCCCCATAAGGCATCTCCTCTGGCTCTTCCTGGTGATCTTAGTCTTGGCTGGTGACATTGAGCTAAACCCAGGTCCTGCTTATCAGGCCTTTTCACTTCCTGTGGGCTGACAGGCAAGGGGTTTAAAATCACTCACCTCAAGATCCGTAGTCTCTTGCCCAACCTGGATGAACTCTCTGCCTGGGCCACACACTATAAGCCCGATATCCTTGGTATTACTGAGACTTGGCTGAAACCTTTAACCCCTGACTTGGCCTGTGTGCTCCTCGGCTTTGAGCTCATCAGACAGGATCCGCTGGGGAAAAGCGGGGAGGGGTGGGGGTGGGTGGGTGGTATTCTGATTTACTACAAGAGTCACCTTAATGTGTCTGTGGTGTCTCATTAGCAGTCTTCCCTGTCTTCATGTGAGCTGCTTCACTCTGTATTATTACTTGGAAATACAAAGAAGCTGCACGTTATCTGTACATACAATTCCCCCAAGGGAGGTCTACCTGGGTTATCCCATATCCTTGATACTATTGGTCCTAAGGCTGGGGACAATGAGCTATTGATCTTGGGTGATGTGAATTTAAACTGGCGTGGAGGAAATTCCAAGTAGTTTGAACCTCTGCTTGCAGGTCTCTCTCTAACACAACTTATTCAGGAGCCCACTAGATGGTTTACCAATGGTGGTGCTAGCTCCCTACTGGACTGGGTGCTGTCCAATCGTCCTGAGAGGATCAGCTCCATTGGTACCCTTCCTGACTCTATCTCCAGCCATACCCTGGTGTACTGTGTGTGGAAAATCTCCTCCCTGAAAATTCCCCACAAAATCATTCAAGTTAGGGATTTTTCCAGGTTTGACCTGGGGGCATTTCATGAGGATCTGAGGTTCACTGAATGCTCGGAGGTGCTTAACGCTCAGGACCCCTCCACTGATGTTAGCCAGTTTCTTAGTACTTTTGGTGCCCTGCAGGACAAGCATGCCCCTCTTATTAGGTGGAGAGTAAGGGGGTCTGCCACTATATGGCTGCATGGGAGCCTCCCAGCCCTCATGGGTGCTAGAGACAAGTGCTGGGCCAACTTCAAGGTCACGATGGACCAGGTCATATTTCAGCAGTACAGGAGGCTCAGAAACAAGAGCA
Organism: Neoceratodus forsteri; assembly: GCA_016271365.2. Lineage (NCBI taxonomy): Eukaryota > Metazoa > Chordata > Ceratodontiformes > Ceratodontidae > Neoceratodus > Neoceratodus forsteri. The sequence goes on from CM028129.1 coordinate 1,424,615,153, forward strand.
AAAAAGCAATCAGGGCAGCTAAAAGTGAATACTGCAAATCTGCCTTACTCAGCTCAGCTAAGGACCCTAGGTGGTTCTGGAGGGACATAACGAATATAGTTAGTGGCTCCTCCAACTCTGGGGTCTCTGATATGCTCATAGGTAGGTCTAGTTGTAATAATCTGTTAATGATTGCCAATGCTTTTAACTCCCACTTCTTGGACCTGTCCGCCTTCACCTCCTCCAGGCGGCCCCCACCTGTTATCTTATCTTAGGGCCGTGTCAGTACTTGAGATGCAGAGACTTCTCTCTGGTCTCTCCCCACATTAGTGCTGGCCATGATAGCATGGAGCTCAAGCTCCTCCATTTGGGTGCCCCTTTCATAGCCTTCCCAGTGGCCCACATCTTTAACATGTCCCTTGCATCTGGTGTTATCCCTGACATCTGGAAGGTGGCGAGGATTGTCCCTGTTCTGAAGCAGGGCAACCCTAAGATTCTTGACAATTATCGACTGATTGCTATCCTATCGGCTATTAGTAAACTCCTGGAGAACGTTGTGGCTGGGCAACTTACGGAATACATTCAGGCCCATGAGTTACTGTCCCCTGCGTGGCACAACTTTCGTAAAGGGTAGGGTATAGTATGTCCTCGGCCCTTCTCTCTGTCTCCTCTAGTATCAGGGTGGCTATGGACCAGGGCAAACTCTCTGGTGTCATATTCATTGACCTATCCAAGGCCTTCGACCTAGTGGACCATGCATTACTTTGCTTGCAAATATGATCCCTTGGCCTGTCCCCTCCTGCCCTGAGTTGGTTTAGTAATTACCTCCAAGGCAGACAACAACTTACTAATTTCAGCAAGGTCCTCTCGGATACCACTCCTGTTAGCTCCCGTGTCCCCCAGGGATCAGTCCTGGGGCCCCACCTCTTCTCTGTTTTTGTCAACAATCTTCCTGCTACTGCTACTAGCTGTAGTGCAATCCTCTAGGTGGATGACCTGGTCATCCTTACTCATTCCCAGGACATTGGGGTCATCAACCTTCAACTGAGTGAGGATTTCAGGAATATTCAGTCCTGGGTAACGTCTCACAAGCTGGTCCTCAACCTTAAAAAAAACTCAGGTCATGCTTTTTGGGTCACAGGCTAAGATTAAGGCCTCCCCTGCTCCTCTGCATGTTATTAGTGCTGATGGCACTCCTCTTCTAACCAGTCTCCATCAAATACTTTGGGGTGACACTTGACCCCCAACTCGACCTTGAGTGCCATATCCAAAATGTATGCAGAGCTGTTAACTACAAACTAGGCCTAGCCTACAGAGCGAAGAATAATGAAGGCGTAAATACTGAGGATATTCTTTTTTGGCTCAGACAGCACTGTGAAGTTTTGAATAAACCTACCCCTACCTTAGACAGCGAACAGATATGGGATGGAGGGTGGAGAGTCAGAGTAAAACTGTATACAACTAATGCAGGGCCTAGTCATTTACCCAGCTCCTTTTATTTAGGGAGGGATAGAGGGACGATTCTCTATGCTGGACAACCCAAATCATATTTTAAGTGTAGTTCTAGGGCTAATTTAAGTTCAGCAGGTGACACTGTAAAATGCAGCCACTGCCTGGAGTTTGGTCACAGTTATGGGGTTTGCTTGAATCTTTTCAAATGCAATCAATGTGAGCAAACTGGACATGCATATGGTCGCTGTCCGTGGGCTTCACACAATCGGGAGGACTGTCCTTCCCATGAGGGAATCATTAATTTAGCGCAACAGCAACAGGCCAAAAGAGTGGCAGAACAAAGCTTGAGGGCTGGGTTAGAAACTTTGGGGAATAATTCGTCTGGTGAGATACAAGGGCAAGGTGCTAGGTTAGTAGAAACAACTTTCCTAACAATAGAAAACCCAGATATGAATCAGATTATGGTTCAGGGCCCCCCTTATTCCTCCCCAGGAAGTTATGGTTGAGGCCCCACCCACCCACCCCTTACAGAGGGCACAGCCTTTAAGGAACTGCAGCAGAAGAGGACTAGATTTGGGAAAGTCGTAGCCAAGCAAGGTAGTAGGGTTCCTGGAAAGCAGGTAATAAGTTTGCTATATTATCTTCAGATGCTACAGACAGAGATACAGAGGATGAGGGTACAGATACGTCCTTGCTCTCTAATACTGACACTAAGGAAGAAGGAAGGTCTGAATCAATCGAAAAGCATACAAGGCAATGTTGGAAAGTTAGAACTCCATAGTTTGAAAATGTTTTTCTTTTTTCTAGAGGAATGGATTTTTTTATCCCTCACATCTTTAAATATCAGTAGTATTAAGGGAGAGATGAAACTAGGGTGGTAATGTTATCTTTACAGGATAACCCTAGCGATATCTTATGTCTATTAGATACTAGGATTAAAACAAACAGAGAGTTACAACAGGCCTCCGGGGCTTGGCCCCTGGGACCATCCTTTTTGATCTACTGGTATGGCTAGATGTGATGGGATTGGAATCCTTCTTTTTTTTTAACCCTGAACTGCAAGCCACCAGACTACTTGAAATTTGCCCAGGAAGAGCACTGATACTCGACATTTCATTTATGAGAGAAAGGTTTAGATTAATTGCTGTTTATGCCCCTCAAACTAAGGCACAAAGGATGGTGCTTATCAGAAACATTCAGCCATATTTACACACATCAAGACTTGTGTTATGGGTGGGGGATTTTAACTGTGGGCTTCAACAGGCTGATAGAGGCCTCCAGACCTCCAAATTATTTAGTGACTCGGTATCCCCTAATCAGATTTTATCCATAGCCAATCTGAAAGATGCCTACTGGTGTCTTCATTCCTCAGGGGTTTCATGTACTTTAGAGGCACCATTAGAACTCAGATTGATTTTATTTTCATTTCTAGGGTATTACGTGTTATAGATTGTAGTACCAAAGCAAGTGAGTTCTCTGATCATGTAGCCTTAAGGGAGAGGGTTACTTGGTTCGATACTCCACGATGCAAAAAGAATAGGTGGAGACTGAATGAAACTGTGTTACAAGATCCGAAGGTTAAGAAAATGTGATCAAGAGAATGGCCAGCTAGAGTATCTGCAGCTGACTGTTATGAGGATATGACAGAGTGGTAGGAGGATACAAAACGTTCTTGGGGAAACCTCTTCCAGAGGACAGCATTTGCTGTGAGTAATATCGCTTACTTACAGTATTTGTCTTTGAGACAGCAACTACTGTACAACATCTAATTTCATTATCTGAAAGCCGTTCCTGGGATTATGGACCCCAGATAGCAGTTATTAGTAAACAAATGAGGGACATTCAGTATGATAGGGCCCAGTCCTTAGGGCAAGAAGCCAGATTTGGTATTCAAAGTTCTAAGGGAGGCTTTGACCCTTATAAAGAATGTAAGAGTAGAATAGACACTAGAATTATTACTGAACTAATCTCTCCCACTGGCAGTAAGGTTAGTACTCCTGAACAGTTAGTAAGGGTGGTGGAAGATTGGATGCTACACCAGTTTGGAGAGAAGCCCAACTGCATTAAGGCCACATGTTTTTTAAGGTCTTTAAATCTTCCACCGGTTACACAGGAGGATAGGGTTGCCCTGACAGGAGACATTACGGAGGAAGAGGTCTTTCAAGCTATCAATACTCTGAAGTCCGATTCTGCTCCAGGTACAGATGGACTTACTGCAGGCATATACAAGGTATTTAGAAAAGATTTAGTTTCTGCCCTGACTACCTTGTTTAATTATATGCTCTCCAGTTCTAAATTTTCAAAATCCGTGCAGGAAGCAGTGCTGGTTCTGATTCATGTAAAAGGCCCCTTCGAAGCTATTAATAATTGGAGACCCTTGAGTCTATTAAATACTGATCACAAAATTATTGCAAAGATTTTACTAGCTAGGCTCATAAAAACAGCTGACTTAATTAGCCCAGAACAGACATGTGGTATCCCAGGGAGGCAGCAAAGTGATAATCTTCTAATGTTCAGAGAAATTTTTACACAGGGAGAGATAAATAACTTACAAGGGTGGGTGATGGGGTGGACAAGGAGAAGGCGTTTGACAGACTAGCACACAATTTCTTATTTTCTGCCTTAGAGGCCTTTGGGATCCCTTTGGAATGTATACCCTGGACAAAGGCAATGTACAGGGATGCTGTTATACTTCTAAATGTAAATGGGTGGATTGGGAAACAAGTCTTGGTTAAGAAGGGGGTAAGGCAAGGTTGCCTCCTGAATCCCCTATTATATATTTTTGGTATTGATATTTTAATCAGAGCTTTTATTCAGTGTCCAGGGGTGTCAGGATTACAAGTGGCTGGTGGCATCCCACCTGTTAAAATTTTAGCATATATAGAAGACCTGATACTTACACTAGGAACAACTACCAAGGAAGAGGCACTCCTTAACATTCTGGATAAATATTCCAGCATGTCAGGGTCACAGATTAATATTAACAAGAGTAAGGGTATACCAGTAGGGGTGGCTCCCATTCCAGTCTCTGGTACTTTAGGAGGGATTAAAATACTACATGAACCCCTGAAAGTATTAGGCATCACTTTTGGGCCTAAAGATATGCAGGTACTGAATTGGGAATGTGCACTCTCCAGGGTGGATAGATTAATTGCAGAATGGAGACAGAAGCAAGTGGGTAAGAGAAAAAGGGTGTACTTAAGTTCCTTTTGATCGCGATTTTTTTAATTTTTATGTTATGTCTTTCCACCTCCTGTGTGTGTATTTACCCAATTACACAGTGTTTTTTATCAGGGATTTTGGGGTTCACACCTGAATCCAGTAAAGAGAGACATAACTTATAGGCCCATTTCAGAAGATTGGTGAGGATGGTCAACCCGGTAGCCTTCTTTTTAAATATTTTTTTAAGTTACAACTTGGTATGGGCCCTGAGACCTGGTGCAAACATATGGAAACCATTAGTAATGGTTACACCCATGTATTTCATTATGGGAACAAGGTAAGAGTAGGTTGTTGGGGAAAGTACTAGGGATGCCACTTTATGGGGTAGAAACTTTGAAGCAAGTTATGCTTTGGGGTCTGAGTCCTAATAGTTTTATGTTTATGAATAGGAAGGGTTTGTATAACTTTATTTTAAGGACGGTTAGACAGAATGAAGTAGAATTTCCTTTTTGCCCTGAAGAGCATATAGCTTGGGTCTTGAAACAATTAACTAATTCTAGAATCCCTCCCTATGTGTGGGGTAGTATGTGGTTCGAGAACTACTGTATGGCAGATTGAGTGTAAGGGGAAACGATAAGCACAAACAAGTAGCTGATAGATATTGTCCAAGGGAGACATGTCCCCAATTAACTGAAACTCAACAACATCTTTTTTATGAATGCATTTTTGTACAGGAGTTCTGAGTACTATTAGCAAACGAATGGCAGGAACCCCTTTTTTCCTAGGCTTTCATATTCTTAAATAATGTATGGGAATAGTACATTATTAAATGGGAAATATCATTCTGCGACAGTATATGTAGTGTTAGTTGTTATTAGATATATTTGGCAGGCTAGATGCCTTCTGGTTTTACAGCAGAAATGGGTGCCCCAGTCAGAGATTGTGATGAATGTTAGAAAAGTTTGCTTACAGTTATTCATTCGGATATGGGGCACAGGTCAAATGCTCAGTTTAAGCATTTGTGGATCAACTGTGTTAAATGGAATATAATATAAAAAATTAGTTTAAGTCAAAACATTGATTGTATGCATGAATGATTTAATTAATATGTATTGTCTGTTTTTTTTTTCCTTTTTGCTTCCTTGATATATCTGTATTTTTGTATATGAATTTAGTAATTTGTCTATAAAGAAGTCCACATTTTTCTAATAAAAATTCCCCTACTCTTTTTGAGAAGTGCCATGGGATCTTTAATGTCCACCTGAACAACCACCAGAACAGGCAGATGGGACCTTGGTTTAATGTCTCATCCAAAAGATGGCACCTCAGGAGTGCAACATCCCCCTCATGCTGCACTACAGTGCCAGTATTGGGATATTAACCCAAGTGCCTGGTGTGGGGATAGAACTCATGGCCATCTGATCTCCCGGCCTCAGAGGTGAGTGTACAACCTGCTGAGCCACTGACACTGTAATGAATCTGGATTTTGAGGGTCTCAATGGGGATCTTTCCCTACATAGTTTGATCCACTTTGGGTGGAGTATATATGATTTGGAACAAATTCCATCTAGGTCCTCAGCTATGGCTGTTCCATTGGTTTGCATGTGAGGATAATTTTTCATCATCTTGGATGGATTTGACCTTCAAGAGGTGGTTCCAACATGGTCTTTATTAGCTGAAAAAAATTCTCTCAGATGAGGGTACTAGATTTTCAAACTATAAAACATATATATGAGCTAACTAACTGACATATTTCGCTGTCTTCAGTTGAGGAATCATGTCCATGACTTACATACTAGCATGCCGGAACACTCCCCCTGCCAAACCCCTTATAGACCTTGTTGCAGCTATCCTGTCCCACAAAATCACCAAAGGCTTTACCTCACACCTGTATAAGGCCTTGTGCCCCTTACACAGTGACCCAACTGAACACAGCAGACATAAATGGGCTCAAGAGGATGCCTTAGATTTGGAGGACAGGGACTGGGCAAAAATTTTTCTTAGTAATGCTAAATCTACAAGTTCTCCCCTATGGCAAGAATTCACATGGAGGGTTCGGGTACATTTCTTTCGCACGCCAGTCATCCAAGTGAAGTGGAGTGTCAATTTCTCTCAGGAATGCTGTCAGAAATGTGGGGATTTTAGAGCCCATCTCTTACACATATTTTGGTTCTGTCCAGAATTGCTATAGTTTTGGCAGTGGGTGACCAGTACTTTAAAATATATGTTTTCTATTCCCACTGACCTCACACTGAAACACAATATTTTAGGTCTATCCCCTCCAGGAGTGGAAGGTGTTGACTAGACCTACCTGTGGAATATTCTAGCTGCAGTGAATAAAGCTATCACCTGAACCCCACCCACTTTCCAGCAGTGACTGACATACAGTAGTCCATGAAATTTCAAGCATGGAGGAAATCACCTACAAGGTGAACCTTCGAACATCTGTCTTCTCCAGAAGATGGGCTCGATGATCTTTATATCAAAATTCTGCCATGTCCATTCTTTTGCAATCATGAATATCCACTGCAATCTATTTCTCCATTTTTGAATTCACTGGGCTGTTCAACCACCATTTTTTGCTCCCACGCACTCTTTATTAGATCTTTTGTCAGACTGTAATAACTTAGCTATCCTATTGTGATGTATGTAATGTACCCACTTTGTTCAATAAAGATGAATTAAAAAATAATGATGATAATAATGATAATCCTCCTCCTATTATTAGTGTATAAATACCTGTGACCCCAGCTCAGTCGCAAATGGGGTCACTGAGTGGTTGCTGAGATCTCTTAGTTCAGCTGGTGACTTTGTATCATAGTCGAATTGTGCTCAATAAGGGGTTGCAAATTATTCTCTTGTAGTTGCAAAGACACTGTGACTGGGCCAATCAGTCCTTTTCTGCTGAAAAATTCTATGTTTATATGGGAAGGGATAGCATACCATGAAAATGGCCTACAGGGCCATTCACAAATAGCCGGCCTAGTTGCAGCTGCCTATGGAACTGTCACATTCAAGAATTTCACTGAGCCTCCTCAAAAAGGTGGTAAGAGGGGCTCTCAGTGCTTCAGGCAGGTGATCAAGGGCAGTGGTAGCAGGAATATTAGTGGAACATCACAAGAAGAATTTGCACTAGTAGGAACAGAAACTATGTGTGGGGGGTACCACTGAACTAATAGGATGCAGTACTGTGGTGAAGTAAGGGGGGGGGTCACTGGACCACTAGGACAGTGGGCCACAGAAGTAGGGATCAACTGGTACACTGAGTCATAAAGGTACCAGAGGGAGGGGATGGGGATAATATGGGGAGGATTACAACACTGTGTGACTAACACTGTGACCCCATTGTAAACAACATTGGCCCTATAGGCTGTATCTTAATTCGATAAACTTTTCAAACTAAACTGAAATGACAGTATCCTCTTCAATTTAATCAGTAAGCTGTATTTCCTGGCGCTGTGACTGATAACTTGACATCAATGCTTAGTCACCCTAGATGTTGCTAACAAGAGCCAGGTTCATCTCAAAGCTGCTCTTCATCTTCTCCAAACTTATAAAATGAAGATAATAATAAATTTATTTATAAAGTGCAATATCAGTGACTATCTAAGAGCTGTACAGTTTTCTAAAAACAAACAATTCACAAATAAATAAAAGGGTTTAAAATGTGCAGTTATACATACTAAAAATCAGGAAAGGCACGTGCAAACAAGTATGTTTTTTAAGCAGTTTTAAAGCTCTCCACTGTCTGGCACTCTTGTACCCAACGAGGTAGAGAATTCCACAGGGAAGGAGCAGCAAAGGCAAAAGCCTGAGCTAATTTGACAGAGTGAGAATGTTTTTACTGACCTTTTCAGTGGCAGTCACAAATGCTTTCAGAATATGAAGCAGATGTTTAAAGTCATATATCTGTATCCAGTTAAGCACAGTGCCCTCATACTATTATTTCACATGACACAGTGAAGGACAGTCACCTTGCTTCCAAGAGTGAGTTCAGTTCTTTGCAGTAATAAATGGATTCCCACCTTATGTTGACATCCTGCATGTGGTTTGAAAGACATTTGTTCTTCTGAATATTATCAAAAATCTCACAAGCTTTTATGGCATGACCGAACTAGCAAAACACACTTTATGTATTGTGCCACTATGGTTTACTTTTTTTTAATAGCACATTTTTTGTCTCCCACTGGAAGGGCTCTGTGGCGGTAGTACTGACCATCTATGCTTCGTCCCTCTCCAGCTTGTTGCCAGGGATCATACTGCATGGCAGTAGGGGCTTAAGTTTTTGTATGTTTTTTTCCTGTTTGTTAGTCCTCGAAACTCCGCCCCCCCGAGGATGCCAGCATGAAGGACATGAGAGTCCAGGCTGTAATATAGTCATTATTATCAGGAATTATCAGTCACAGAGCATTGTACACATGCATAGAAAGCATCTCTCAATGTTTTTGTTATATAGAGGATAATGGATGGGCAACAGACAATAACCATGCTGTAATTGCATCGAGCGGTTTCCATGACAACTAGGTAAATGGTTTACAGTTGTCATGGAAACCGTAAAATGCAATTTCAGCGTGGTTATTGTCTGTTGCCCATCCATTAGCTTTTATAGTGTACGGGGCAAAATGCACTATAAAAGCTTCTGATTTTCAATAATAAAAAAACAATCAGTAATCTTTTTTTTTTTTTTTAAAGTAACATGAGCGACAGCCAGAAGTTTCAAATCTCATCCCCCACCCTCCCAAACAAGCCCCTGTATGCGTCCTGCACTTTGTATTTAAAAAAAAAAAAAAAGCAGAACAATCAACGACAAGCCTCTTTATGTATCTTGGTTCCTGTGCTGTGTCTCTTTGTCTGATACTCCATGGTGCGGCTCTCACAGTTATTCAGTGATGCCGCAAAGGCAGTACTTGGAGGCGGAAATTCGGGAAGTCCAGAGGAGACATGCATGAGCAAACTCGCTAGATTTATTACGGTATTGATGTGACGTAGTCAAAAGGGGTTAATGACCTCTTGACATCACATCGATACCATAACATCATGGAAAACTGTCTGAATTTAGACAGTAATAAGGGCTCCCCATACATTATATTGCAATTATTGTCATCAACAGGAAAAATCAACATTTCAGTTCTGTGAGATGACCCAAGCACTATCACATAGTCAGAGAAGCGACTCACACGCCAAATTCTAGCGCACAAACAATTATTTTATACTGTAGTATGATTCTGGACAGAATAACATTTGTCTTAGAAACATAGAAACATAGACTTTGACGGCAGATAAGGACCGCTTGGCCCACTTAGTCTGCTCATTTCCCTACCTACAGGATAAGCTGCACATCCTAGTTAACCAACAGCCTATTTCTTCCTACCTCCCACAAAACTTGCCTTATATCTGTCCCATGCATTCTTGAATTCTCCCACAGTTTTAGACCCCACAACCTCCTCAGGAAGGCTGTTCCATGCATCCACCACCCTCTCTGTGAAAAACATACTTCCTCACATTGCCCCTGAACTGCTCCCCCCCATCTTCAAATTGTGTCCCCTTGTTCTTGCACATCTCTTTTTCTGAAAGATGCTACCCTCTTGGACTTTGTTGATTCCACTGAGGTACTCAAAAGTTTATATCCCCTCTCCCTCCTTTTCTCAAGGGTATACATATTAAGCTCCTTTAGTTTCTCCTTGTATGGCGTCATTATTATCATAAATTTGCTATTATTTCACTGCTGTTATTAAAGTACATTTTACTAGGCACCCCTATTGCACTGACTTGATCATTGCACTGTGATGTGATTTACACTTAACCTCTGATGTTTCAGTACAATTTACTCTCCTCCTTTACTGTATGAGAGTATCACTGCACTGTAGTGAAATTTAACATGCACTCTTATTGTATTGATTGTATCACTGCACTGTAGTGAAATTTAACATGCACTCTTATTGTATTGATTGTATCACTGCACTGTAGTGAAATTTAACATGCACTCTTATTGTATTGATTGTATCACTGCACTGTAGTGAAATTTAACATGCACTCTTATTGTATTGATTGTATCACTGCACTGTAGTGAAATTTAACATGCACTCTTATTGTATTGATTGTATCACTGCACTGTAGTGAAATTTAACATGCACTCTTATTGTATTGATTGTATCACTGCACTGTAGTGAAATTTAACATGCACTCTTATTGTATTGATTGTATCACTGCACTGTAGTGAAATTTAACATGCACTCTTATTGTATTGATTGTATCACTGCACTGTAGTGAAATTTACATACACTCTTATTGTATTGATTGTATCACTGCACTGTAGTGAAATTTAACATGCACTCTTATTGTATTGATTGTATCACTGCACTGTAGTGAAATTTAACATGCACTCTTATTGTATTGATTGTATCACTGCACTGTAGTGAAATTTAACATGCACTCTTATTGTATTGATTGATCACTGCACTGTAGTGAAATTTAACATGCACTCTTATTGTATTGATTGTATCACTGCACTGTAGTGAAATTTAACATGCACTCTTATTGTGTTGATTGTATCACTGCACTGTAGTGAAATTTAACATGCACTCTTATTGTGTTGATTGTATCACTGCACTGTAGTGAAATTTAACATGCACTCTTATTGTGTTGATTGTATCACTGCACTGTAGTGAAATTTAACATGCACTCTTATTGTATTGATTGTATCACTGCACTGTAATGACATTTAACATGCACTCTTATTGTATTGATTGTATCACTGCACTGTAATGAAATGTAACATGCACTTTTATTGTATTGATTGTATCACTGCCCTGTAAATATAGAATAAAGTATGGGTCGGGTGGTGATTTTACACACTGGTGTGTGGGATGCTAATAAAACCCAGAGGCTGGCCCGAGGGTTGTAGCATCCCACAACGAGGGTATGTAAAATCGAGTTTGATACCTCAATTTATTTTTTATTTTATATAATGCTAGGTTTGCCTTTTTGCCTCAGCAATTATATAAAATAAAGAGGTCTGTGTCTCCTGCCAGTGTATGCCAAGGTCGGTCCTTTTACTCGGTCGAGATTTTGTATTTTAAATTTTTTTCCCCGATTTCTTCAGGTCTTTCTGTGCAGGGTATAATGGGGAGAAAAGAAGAGGACTTACCGCTGAGTTGTTCTGGCGGTTTGGTTCTCGTAACACGGAAGTAGGAGTGCTCATGGCTGGTAGCGCTACAAGTGAGCATGCACAGAGGAAGGGAAATTGTGCGCGTGTTTGCTGTTATAAACGCTCCTTTATAACGGCAAATTACACCATGGTTTCCCTATGGGAAAAAGGCAGAGCCGGTAATTATTGAAATTTAACATGCACTTTTATTGTATTGATTGTATCACTGCCCTGTAATGAAATTTAACATGCACTTTTTTTATACTGATTGTATCACTGTACTGTATTGTTGCCTACTTCCTCTCCCCTAGGACACAGCCGGAAATGAGCTGTTACCAGCTCAGTAAACCTTTCCTGGTAAAACTTTGAAATTAACTAACTAACTAAATGTTATAGTAGTAGTAGTAAAAAAATTTATTTTTATACAGAATATAACTGCTAGGGTCAGATGCCCAGTTTACAAAGTTGTCCAGTTACAGTGGCATTGTTGCATGTTATAAGAGGTACAGAGTTAGAATTTATGTAAGTCTATGCAAGATCCAGACAGTAAATTAAGATAGAACCAAACAACAGGAAGTAAAATGAATGAATGAATGAATAAATAAATAAATTAGTTAGCTTTTTTTAAGATTTTTTTTTCTGTGTTTAAATTCAGTGCTCGTGAAAGGTGCTGGATTGACAGCACTGGAACCTGAAGTCCTCTGCTTATTCACCTGACAGGTACGGCACTGGCAATCACAATACAAGCTTCCCATATGGCCATAGAGGGACACCCATGTAGTTGAGAGGGTACAGTAGTTCAAACTTCATGCCCATTTAATCCTTGGCCTCTCTTGTAAGTCTGCCATCAAGGGTGCCAATTAGTGCCAGCTATGTTGGTGTTTTTTGATGTGACTAGTTTCTTGACTCTGCTATGGTGGTTTGCTGAATGAAACCCTGAACATAAAGTAGAAGAAAATGAAAGTGGAGCCAATTGAATCCTTAAAGCTAAAACTTAAGCATTTAAATCTGAAAACAGACACATGCTTTTGAGTGTCCTGGCACGCCTTGATCGAGTGATTTACTGTAAAATACTGACTCTGATCTCAGAAATGTGTGCATTTAAAACTCAGTCAGAAACTGTTACAATAAAAGAACAAGCATTTGTCAATGCTGAATGTTGCTTGCTTATATGTGCTGTTTAGGTATGTGGAAGTAAAAGTACCATGCCTAAGAACTGTCAGCGGGGGATGGAAGCTCATGCTGCCCGACCGTAGGCCATTTTTCACTTTTCTCCCTTTTGCGGAGTGTGGACGAGCAATGACGCTAGGCACAGCGTACAACATCCGCCACACACTCTGGCTTCCTTTACTGGGGGTCTAGTAGCACCCCGGTTGTCATCAGGGGCCGCTACAGAGTGGTGGGTCCCTGCGTCCTACCCTGGGATAGGAAAGGAGTCCTCCGGATGCTCAGTCCTATCCCACTCCTGTGGACCCCTGGTGGCCTGGGCTCATGTCCGAACCTGGGTTACCAGTGTGGCATGAGGTGTGGCATCCAGCACCTCAACCCTCAGCACCAGTGGGCTGGCAGTAATGCTGCCTTTAATACTCCCCTCCCTGCTCCAGTGTACCCTGTGCCCCGTGTACAAGTCACTATTCCCCCAGACCCTGCCCCAGTTAGTCACTAACCCATAATGTTTGGTGTGGCACCAATCCCTCAGCCACTTGTTGAACTCCTCAAGCCTACCCTTCCTCCCCATGCTTGCACATGGAACCGGCAGTACCCCAAGAATGCCACCGACTTCCCCAACCCCTCACACTGCCTGCTCAACTACTTGAACCCCCCCTCGCTACTTCCACAGTGTTCCCTGCCAAGTTGTTTGTATACACATGCAACATTAAATGAGGTTTCTTCCTCCACCTCACTGCCCGCTTGAGCAGTGCCTGCCCTGCCCCTCCTGAAGTCAACCTGGGGACAGCTTCAACCCAAATACGGCTGTGCCTACCCTCCTTTCTGCCCCATCTCACCCATTTCAGTATAGAGTCCCCCAGGATGAGTACCCCCCCATCCCTTACCTCCTTTCCCTCCTAATGCCCCATCCACCACTCCAGTATTTGTTCTTCCCTGCCCCTTACCCCCACCAGCTGCACCCTCTCTGACTTCTGTATCTGTACCCCCTACTTCCACCTCACCCCTTTTCTCTGCCTTATTCCTCCCATTCCACTTGAACCCCTTCTTAGCCTGACTACTTCCTACTGGGCTTCCCATGTCGACCTCTCTTCCTCCTCTGCTGATTTCCAACCCCTCTTCTATCCCTGCTGTTGTCAATTTAGAGTCCCCATTCCCTTCTACCCCGATAGTGATGTCCCTCCCATCCTTCCCCCTTCCCGAAGCCTTCTCTCCTCCAGTCACCATCCCGTCCTTCCTTACTAGCCCCCCTTCTACTCTTTTGTTCTCGCTATCTCTTCTCCTACCTGTTGCCATCCCTCTCATGCCCAGCTTGCCCTCCCTCCCAGTATGTTCCTACTCCCCCTCTCTCTCCCATAGCAGAGGTTCGAATCTATTCCTAGTTGATAACCCTCCTACATCTCTTCCCCTATCAGTTGCCCCTCTTACTTGTTCCCCTCCGTGCCACCCCTGGTCCCTCCCTACCCGTAGCCATCTGCTCTCTCCCCTGGTACTCCTCGTGGTCTCTTCCTCCCCCATCAGGAGGCCTCCTCCCCCACACCTCAGGCACTCCGTCCCTTCTCCTGTCTTTTCTGTTAGTGCCTCTGATACTGGGGTCAGTTTCACTCCCTAGTTGTTCTTCCTGCATCCCCCTTTGCCATCCTCTATCCCCCCCAGGATGCCTACCATACTCATCTGCCCTGCCACTTAGACTCCTCCCTAACCTCCACAGTTTCTCCTTCACTCTAGCCAGTCATCTACAGACCATACAACCCCCCCATCCTCCAAGCCCAATCCAAGATCATGGCGGACCCACACCCTGTACAGCCCACCACCCTTCCAAAGATGTCCGCCCTATTGATATGTCGCATCTGCCCTATTTTGGCCCCCATCTTATGTTACAGGCGCTTACTCCCAGGTTCTGTACCCTACTACAACTGCTAGGCCCCTATTTACTCAAATTTATGTCCCCTCCACACTAGTCCCCCTACTGCCCCCTTGCTGACTGGGTTAATTCAGTCTCACATATCATCCATTAGATACTGTATTACTGTAGCAATCCTAAAGTCTCCTTGTCCGGTTTTCACCCCTCAGCTACCATACTTTCTGTTCTCAGCTCTCATATAGTTTCACTTAGCCCAGTTAGAAATCCTATTGCACGCCAAGTATTACTCAGCTCAGTTAGAGAAATAAACAGAACAAATAAATATGTATTATTACAGCAATCATAACAGTATAGCTCAGTACTTAGCTCAGTTAAATAAACAGAACAACTAAATCTGTATTAGTGCAGCAATCCTAAAAGTACCCAATCATTGCTTTGTCTCCACTCCAGAGACCCTGCTGGGATATAGGACCACAGAGACACGGGCGGGAGGGTGGGCAACTCTAAAGTCCCAGCAAAGCTCCAATGAGCTTGCTCACTCCCCCTCTGTCACTCGCTCATTCTATTTCTCCCGACACTGCAGGCTGCCCTTTTGTACTGGGCTCCTGCTTGCCTTGGCACCTCTTTCAACCCACAAAGAAGTCCTCAGCAGTCCTGACAGAGCTCCATTGAGCTCTCTCACTCCCTCATTCTGTTTCTCCTGGAGCTGCAGGCTGCCCTTTTGTACTGAGCTCCTTTTCTGCCCACAAAGAAATCTACAGCAGTCCCAACACAGCTCCGTTGAGCTCACTCTCTCCCCCTCTCTCACTCGCTCGTTCTATTTCTCCAGGCGCTGCAGGCTTCCCTTTCATACTGGGCTCCTGCTTGCCTTGGTGCCTTTTTCTGCACACAAAGAAGTTCACAGCCATCCTGACAGAGCTTCGTTGAGCTTGCTCACTCCCCCCCTCTCACTCACTCCTTCTATTTCTCCCAGCGCTGCAGGCTGCCCTTTTGTACTGGGCTCCTGCCTGTGTTGGCGCCTTTTTCTGCCCACAAAGAAATCTGCAGCAGTCCTGACAGAGCTCCACTGAGCTCGCTCACTCCTCCTCTCTCACTTGCTCATTCCATTTCTCCCGGCGCTGCAGGCTGCACTTTTGTACTGGGCTCCTGCCTGCACTGACACCTTTTTCTGCCCACAAAGAAATCCACAGCAGTCCTGACAGAGCTCTGTTGAGCTCACTCACTCCCCCTCCCTCACTCACTCGTTCTGTTTCTCCCAGCACTGCAGGCTGCCCTTTTGTACTGGGCTCCTGCCTGTGTTGGCACATTTTTCTGCCCACAAAGAAATCTGCAGCAGTCCTGACAGAGCTCCGTTCAGCTTGCTCACTCCTCCTCCTCCCTCACTTGCTTGTTCTGTTTCTCCCTGCGCTGCAGGCTGCTCTTTTGTACTGGATTCTTGCCTGCATTGGTGTTTTCTGCCCACAAAGAAATCCACAGTAGTCCCAACAGAGCTCCATTGAGCTCACTCACTCCCCTCTCTCACTCGCTCGTTCTGTTTCTCCCGATGCTGCAGGCTGCCCTTTTGTACTGGGCTCCTGCCTGCGTTGGTGCCTTCTTCTGCCCACAAAGAAATCTGCAGCAGTCCTGACAGAGCTCAGCTGAACTCGTTCACTCCCCCTCGCTCGATCTTCATCTGTCCCAAACACTGATTTCCCACAGCGACCGCATAATTCTGCGCCAGAAGTGCAAAAACATATTTTGGCTGGGATGTGAAAAATGGCAGCTGTACTGTTCATAAGGAGGCATGAAAAAATGCCAGTGTTGAAAATCTGGCGTGAAAATATTGCAAATCTGCGAAGATACAAGGGTGCGTGGAAACTGCGCAATGCACACTTGTAACACAGTTATTTTATGGACTTTCATCACCAGATTTTCAACATAGGCATTTTAGGACCTATGCTCATAAACAGTGTCACTGTCATTTTCTTAATCTGTCCTGAACACTGATTTCCCACAGCGACCGCACTATTTTGCTCCGGAAATGCAAAAACACATTTTGGTCAGGATGTAAAAATGACAGCTGTATTGTTCATAAGCAGGTGTGACAAAATGCCAGTGTTGAAATTCTGGTGTGAAAATATTACAAATTTGCGAAGTTACAAGCGTGTGTGGAAACTGCACAATGCATGCTCATAAAACAGTCATTTTTTGGATTTTTTTCACCAAAATGCAACATAGGCCTTTTGAGAGCCCACCTCATGAAAAGTGGCACTGTCGTTTCGTTAATTGGTTCCGAAAGGTGATTCCACGCAGTGACCGCAAAAATCACCTTTCAGGACTGAATAACACAATGACAGTGACTGAATTCATGAGGAGGGGTCACAAGAACCCCATGTTGAAAATTTGGTGGCAAAATTCCCAAAAATGCCTGAGAGATGCACCAAAGTTGAAAAAACCCTATTTATGCCATTATACAGCTTACCAGCATTTCTACAGTCGGCTTTGAAGAGTGCAGACGTGTTCCCGGTCCACCGACGATCGTCGGCTGGGCTCTGGAGGTAAGTATGGGGTGAGGGGGATGTGGGAGGCAGGGTGCAGAGTGGTGCGGGTTGGGGCGGGGCCACGGACTCAATGAGGGACTGTTTTCTTGTTTACAGGGTTTAAAAAACATTAAGCGGGACTGGTTTTTTTTCCAGAAACATTTGGCATGCTGGGATGGCTCCCAGCATGCCACCTGCGTGGTTTGGGGGCTGTAGCCGTGGGGATTGGGCACCCCTGTCAGCACATACTGAGGGGTGGAGAGCCGAGGGGATTGGGCACCCCCAGCAGACAAAACATTGGGGAGAGATTATGCTGACGGAGAGTGGGCTCTGCCTGCAACTTCAACGGGGAAGGGGGACTGAACCTGATGGGGATTGGGCGCCTGCTGGCAAAGAAAGGGGGCATGATGCCGAGAGGGATTGGGCACCCCTCGGCATACAGCAGAAACGTACGGGGACATTATGCCGACTGGGACTAGGCTACCCGTTGGCAAACTGGGTTGGGGGCATGCAAGGTACCGTCCTGCAATGACAGGTTGCTCCCTCATTGCAGCAGAATGGCTGACGCTGTAATGATGAGGTGGCCCCTGATTGCAGCGGCGAAAATGTTTCAAGGTGGTGGCACACTGGCTGGAGTAGTGTCAATAGCAGTGTGCCACCCCATTGAGGAAAGCGGGCCAAGCTTCAAAAAGCAGTGGGGACATTGGCCACAACAGTGCCGCACCTCCACAACCTGCTTCTGCAGCAAGTTGCTGCAACATGTTTCTTGCGCATGCGGGCAAGCAACATAAAAAGTGTACGTGTAATAGAATCAATAAGTGAGTCACTTCCCTATCTATTTGAACATACTCCTCCCACTGTCTTTCTCTCTCCTATTAATTACAGGGATGGAGGCTACACTGGTGATCTGTATGTAATGACCCAAGCAATAACCAGTCTTTAATTCTTTTACAGTGTCTCATGCCAAGAAGATTTATGGAAAGCAGTTTACATGGAACACTTATCTTGTCTGTAGCATGACTTTTTTACTCTTTTGAATAGTGGTGTTAGTTGTGATGGAACCGCAGTGGCTGAAACACTTCTGAAATGACTGTGTGTTGTTTTAAGGAAAACATGAGTGATTACATGGTTGCTAGTCCACCTCTGTAGAAAGTGCACCTCTGCCCTTTCCCCAGCCTCTCTCAGACTATGCCTTAATTTTAGCACCAAGCTCTCATACATCCTAGGTACAGAAAGTATTGCAAATGTAATGTGCTTGCCAGTAAGTTTGGATGTTCTATTGGCCTTTGGAAAATCACATCACATCATATTCACTACGTCAGGATAACAAATCAAGTAAAATAATGCCTGTAGTTTTATGATTTTTCTGTCACTGTCACATGGTAGCCTCAGAATATCTAAACTTTCTTGCTAAAATTTATTGTATTTTTCTGTTGCATCATATTGGTGGGAGTACGAGGCTAGGGGAGGATTAGAAAGAGCGGCTAGTGGGACTTGCCTAACTCGCACTTCTTCACATAAGGTGGAAGGGGACAGTAGAAGGAAGGGAAACAGAAGAGGAAGGAGTAGATGGAAGGGTCTACTGGCAAACACTAGGAGCCTGGGGAATAAGATGGGGGACCTGGAGGCAGTGGTGGGAACAGGTGACCTAGACCTGATAGCGGTAACTGAGATGTGGTGGACAGAAAACCACAGTAGGGAAGTGAAAATACTGGGGTATAGTCTCTATAGGAGGGTCTAGAGAGAAAAAAAGGTGGTGGGGTAGCTCTATACATAAGGGATTGAATAAGAGAAATGGTGAGTAGGGAAGGTCGGGGCTCAGCAGAGATCATCTGGGTCATGATAACTAGAGGGACAGGGGAGACAGTATGGGTAGGGGTGGTGTATAGACCACCAAGTCAGGGGGAGGAGGTGGATAGGGAGATAGCTAGTGAAATACAAAGGATGGCCAGCAGAGGAGAAATACTGGTGGCAGGGGATCTTAATCTCCCCAGTGTGAACTGGGAGATTCCAAAAGCAACATCAGAGAGGAGTAGGGAGCTGATGGAGTCCATGCAGGAGGCACTTCTTCAACAGCTGGTCAGGGAACCAACTAAGGGAGAGGCCATACTGGACCTGGTAATAACAAATGGGGACAGTGCTGAGGATGTGGAGGTCAGAGAAAGTTGGGGGGATAGCAACCACAGAAAGGTCAGGTTTAGTCTTTGGATGGGGCCGGAAAAGAACAGGACCACCACTAGGGTACTGGACTTGCGGAAAGCGGATTTTAGGAAACTGAAGGAAATTTTCAAGCAGGAACTAGAAGGGGAAAGAGAACCTAGAGGACAATTGAGGAGCTATGGGGGGCAATAAAGAAGGGAATTCTGCTGCCAACAGAACAATGCATCAGGGGATGAGCAAGCACAAATGAGGGAGGAAACCACTTTGGATTACAAAAGAGGTGGGAAGAGCAGTCAGGGAAAAAAAGAAAGCATTCAGGGCCTACAAATCTTCACAGGGAATGACAGAAAAGGAAATGTACAGGGAGAAGCTAAAGGAAGCAGGGGAAAAGTCAGTAGGGCTAAGGCGGATATAGAGGAGAAAATAGTGAGGGAGGCCAAAGGGGGGGGCAAGACATTTTTCTGGTATATAGGTGAGAGAAGGAAAAGCAGGTAGGGGACTGTGAGACTCAGAGGAGGGGGGACTCTGATGGAGGGGGATGAGGAGAAGGCTAATCTACTGAATGAATACATTACCTCAGTCTTCACGGTTGAGGAAGAAGGGAAGGAGCCAGAGCTAGGAAGCAGGGGAGGAGTGGGCAGGGAGATGAACACAACCCCTACTCAGAGGGTAGGGTATTAGAGGAATTAGTAAAATTGCAGAGGGACAAGGCAATGGGCCCCGATGCACTCCACAACAGGGTACTCAAAGAGTAGAGAGAGGAACTTGTGGCACCACGCACAAAGTTATTTAATCTGTTCCTAGACAAGGGGAGGGTCCCAGGGGATTGGAAAAGGGCTGATGTGGTGCCATTGCACAAAAGGGGAGGGAAGGAAGAGCCGGGCAACTATCGTCTGGTCAGCCTTACCTCTGTGGAGGGTAAGCTGATGGAGGTACTTATAAAGAAAAGGCTGATACATTATCTGGAGGGACAACTAGCATGGGTTCACAGGTGGAAGGTCATGTCAGACCAACCTGATTGAATTCTTTGATGGAGTAATGGACTGCCAGTGATCCCATCCCACTCTCCTCCCTCTTCAATGACAGTGGCCTCTGGCTGGCTTACCCCCCTTATCCCCCAACCTTTATCTTTTGAATTTCTCTATATATGGGCTTATATGCTAATCTGTGTGAGCAACACACTAAGTTTGTTAGGAACTGATTGAGAGCCTATAATTATATTTTACCGTGTATCAAGCATGTTCTGTTTCCTGCACTGTATTTACCTGTTGTTGTAATGTCCTATCTTTTGTGACGTAGAACATTTGTAAATGAGTCTTTGACTCAAAGGTATTTTCTGAATTCTGAATGAATAAATAAATAAATATGTGATCAGGGAGGGGCCGTGGACATGGCCTATCTGGACTTCAGGAAGGCCTTCAACACCAACCTTTACAGGAGACTAATGAGCAAGTCAGGCAGCTTAGGGGATGGGAGCAAACTAATAAAATGGGAGGAGATTTTGCTGGTAGATAGAACTCAGAGGTTGGTGGTAAATGGAGTGCACTCCAAGAAAGGGGGTGATGAGTGGGGTTCCCCAGGGGTCCGTGTTGGGTCCCATACTGTTTAACATATACATTAGGGATAGTTCAGCAGGCCTGAATGGGAAGGTGTGTCTATTTGCAGATGATACGAAGGTCTGTAACAAGGTAGACACACTGGGGGTGGGGGTCTGTCCAGGCTGGAGGAGTGGTCAGGGAAGTGGCAACTGCAATTCAACACAAACAAAATGCTAAATTATGCACATAGGGCATAAGAACCCAGGGGCAAAATACTGGCTGGTTGGGGAGGAACTTGAGGAAACAGAGCAGGAAAAGGACCTAGGGATCATCATTTCAGATAACCTGAAGTTTGGGAACCAATGCAACAAGGCGGTGGGGAGAGCAAGCAGAATATTGGCATGCATAGGGAGGGGCATTACAAGTAGGAGGAAAGAGGTGGTCATGTCACTATACAAAACTATGGTCAGACCACATTTGGAATACGGGGTGCAGTTCTGGAGGCCACATTTACAGGGTGACAAGGACAGGGTGGAGAGGGTCCAGAGAAAGGCAACCAAGATGGTTCAAGGACTACACAGGAGGTCTTATGAAGAATGATTGGAAGAACTAAACTTGTACAAGCTGGAGATGGAGAGGGGGGATATGGTAGAAACCTTCAAATATCTGAAGGGAACAAACAAGGTGAGGAAAGGAATCATATTCTGGATGAGTGAAAACAAAACAACTAGAGACATGCATTCAAGCTGAAGGGGGAAGATTTAGAGGAATTATGAGGGGACAGTTCTTCACTGAGAGAGTAGTGGGACCTTGGAATAAGCTACCAGAATGGGTGGTGGGGGTAGATTTGGTGTGCAAATTCAAGAAGGCTTTGGACAACTACTTGGTGCTAAGTAGAAATAACAATGGCATAAAACAGAGAGAGTTTGATAAACCAGACAGGGTGGGGTTAATGGGCAGACTGGATGGGCTAATGGGTCTTTTTCTTCTAGCAAAATTTCTATATTTCTATGTTTCTGTGTACCATTTCTGTTGCATCATATTGGCCAAGGTATCATTGATTATTAGTGTGTTACTGCACTCTCTAAATGATTAGAGATCACAGTATCACTGTCTTCTTGGACTCAGAGTAATAATGAACTCTCACAAAAACAAGTTCAATGTTTGTGGAATACCAATGGGGTACATAGTGCTTGTGTAACTTGTAGTACTTTTTGTGGCTTTACTCTATTCCCACCCTTGAGTAGTAGGTATGTAGGTAGGAATTTGTAGGGAATAGAAGACCCAGGAACAAGGGTTAGAAGAGCACTGGAGGAGGAGGAGGAGGGTATGGTGGTGGACAAAAAACACTCCCTAAGCAAGGGAGGCGCGTTAGTAGAGGGCTTAAGTAGAGGTTGAGGGAGGAGCTTTTCCCCACACTGAACCTTGGGCCAAGCTCTCCCATTCAATGTTTGGGGAATAGCAATGGGGTATATAGTGCTTGTGTAACTTGTAGTACTTTTTGTGGCTTTACTCTATTCCCACCCTGGAGTAGTAGATATGTAAGTAGTAACTTGTAGGGAATAGAAGGCCCAAAAAGATACCTCCTCCAACTCACAGAGAGTATGACCTCTGGCACTCAGGAGAGGAAAAACCCCCTGGTGGAGGAAACCTCTGAGGACGCATGGCCATAGGTCTGCCCGTCATCTAGGCATACTAAAAGAAGAAGAACCTAGGTTCTAGTAACCATAGCAAATTTGGGGAAGGTGAGCTTCTTGGAGAGATGATGGTCCATCCTCGATCCAGAGACGATGTAGATTGAATGATGGTCCTGAGGTTGAAGAGTAGGTCTTTTCTGAAGGAGCGGTAGAATCCTAAGTGTGATGCAGATCCAGTTGAAGAAGGGCAAATGAAGTGTGGGTTTCCAAGGTGATGAATGATGCTCATCCCAAGGGATTGTATGGGAGTAATGGGCAGAAAGAGCATGAACTGATTGATAAGTTACTGGACAGGGAACGGTGGACATGCTATGATATGAGAAGGCATGGGTGAATGATCAAACTTGTGTGAGGCTTGGCTTTCATGGCAAAGTCTGGAGGCAAGGAATTCAGTGCCTAGCGATGAGTCTCTAAGAAAGCATCCATGAAGTAGAAGAGTGTCTTTGAGTGCCTTGGAGATAATGAACCATCCTTGATCCATGGATGATGCAGATTGAATGATGATCCTGAAGTTAGAGTAGGTCCTTCATGAAAGAGCAGTGGAATCCTAACTGTGGAGCAGATCCACTTGAAGAAGGGTGAATGGAATCTGGCTTTCCAAGGGGTGAAGTACGTGTATACAAAGGGATTGCAGGGGCATAATGAGCGGGGAGAGCATAATTTGATTGATATGCTACCAGACAGTGAATGGTAGGAATTGCGATGATTTGTGCCGTCATAGGTGAATGATCTGACTAGTGGAAGGTTTGACTGTCAAAGTAAAGTCTGGAGGCAAAAAATGTAGTAGTGAGCCATGAGTAGCTCAGTAAGCATCCATAAAGTAGAAATGAGTAGAGGAGAGTCTTTGCATGCCTTATAGGAGGACTGCCATAAGTGATTAGTAGACAAATAGAGGAAGATTTGCAGATGCAGTCCAGATGGCAATCGAATCTGTATAGAGACTGGTTGGAAGTTCGGCATAAGGAATGGATGGCTTCTTTGGGCAAGGTGTCATAACTATACTTGTATATGCTCCACTGGTACGCTGGCTGAAATAAATATAGGTATTTCTGTGGCATGATTGTCCGTGAGATGCACTGTGGTGGCCTATAGTTGGTTAGATTTACAGGTAATCTGATGCCGGAGTCCTTGAGAGAAGCTTGGAGGCGGATATGAGGAAGAATCTGTAGGCTGAATCGAAGTGAGATCGAGCAGTGTGGAATGCTGGAGGAACGTAGTGCTATGGCTGATTAAGGCCGATTGGGAGGTAAGACTGGGTTAGAGAATTAGCCTTAATGTTTGAGTATTTCAGGATGGAAATAGGAAGAGCCTGTTCTCGGTGATAGTCTTTACTGGAGAGATTAGCAAAGGAAAATTTGTGATGGAGAGGCTGGAAGGCCACTGGAAGGGCAATTACCTGGACTGAAGGTACTACAGGGGAAAAAGGGCAGATGACTATATGACGAATGGTGATGTCCGGGAGCCAAAACCGATGGTTTGGATGATGTGACTTTAGTGAGCAGCTAGGCGATGGAGATCCAATGATGAATTTTCTGGAAGGCAGCTGGGAAGGTCTTAGCACAAGCAATGTCTGTTTCGAAAGCAAGAGTCTAATACCATAGTCAACAAATTTGGTGATGGTAAGAAGCTACAGAATGGAGCTAGGTAATGTCCAAGGTGCCAAGAGGTATCTTGAGAGTCCTGGGATCCAGAGGAGCGATGATGGAGAATAAGTCAGAGCATAACAGAAGAAGTTACATCCTTTCCATGCAAGAGGAGAGCCTGTAAGGCATGGTAGGCAGGAAGGTCCACGGAGACTGAATGGACAAGATTTGTCAGGAGTATCCAATGGAGTGAGATGGGAATGATTCTAGTGTCCAGTCAAATGAGAGTCCGAAATGATCGAGGGAAGTTGGTTGGCCAAACTTCAGTGCAACTCCATCCTGAACCCTGGAAGTACTGCATGGATGTGCCCTCTCACCTCATACCTCTTACTCACCCATCCATCCCCTCCTAGAGTCTATCCAGGGCTCCCCTTCACATACCCTTCTCCTGACCCTAACGTCTCCAGCCCTCCTTTCATCCTTCTTATCCTGTCAACCCAGGTCCCTACCCTAGCACTCCTTATACTCGATAGCACTCCCCACCTCCTTATTCCCTACTACTTACTCTTGCATCTAGTGTACAATATGTGCTTTTGTACAACTGCTGCCTTGTTAACTCCTTTCATTGCTCACTGCCATGTTTAAGAAGATGTGAATACCAATGATAACTATATTTGTATATTGTTACTCTATTTGTGCTTGCCAGTGATCATTGTACTCTTACATATTCTTCTACTAATGTGCTTATATATTTTTATTTCTATGTACTTGTATTACATGTATTGCCTTACTGACCATCCCAGGTCTACCCTGTAAATGAGCTTGTCTCAACGGTGTCTCACCTGGTAAAATAAAGATGACTGATTGATTGATTGGATAGTATGGAAAACTAGAATTACCTTGAGTGTCTGAGGCAAGATCCCCAAGGAATGCATGCTAGAAGGAGTTTCCTCAGGTGGATGAACAAGTGGTCCATCAATAATGGATGAGAGCTGTTAGAATGGCCGGAGTAGAAGTATGAGATGGATAATGGTAGGAGTATATGTCTGAGTAGAAATACTGGTCAGAGATAAGTTAATAGGCCCAAAAGAGCCACAGCAAATGGTAGGAAGCCCCGAGCCAGCAAGGCGGACAGGAAAAGGCAGCCATCCAAATTGGAAGGAAAGTCTGGAGAGGATCCTGATGGACTGAAGGAATGATCCAGGGAAGGCCATGGGCTAGGCAAAGCCGGATGACACACTGTGCAGGAAGGCATGGGACTGGATCAACTCATCACCAAACAGCAGCAGAATGCTGGAAGCTGTAGTAGTCACTAGAAGATGATCCATGGAGGGTGCTGGAGCAAAGTGAAGTACCAAGGGCAACAGGGCTGAGGTACATAGGTCCAACATCTGACGAAGGTGGCAACCAACTAGTGAAGGGACTGAAGGTGCTGGAGCAAAGAAGAATAAAGGTCCCACATTCAGAGGAGACATCAAAACCAGACAGGTGACTTGCAGCAAGGAAGTCCCAGAGGCAGTCAGGCTGGATCTAGAGAGATACCGGACCAGCTGGCAAGATCCAAGACATGAGGAAATAGTCCAAAAGGGGAAGTGTGATGATCCAAGCTGGAGCGGGATGGTGAGTAGTGAGGAAGGCTGCAAGGTAGATGGATAAATGGTCCCAAGACAGGAGAGAAGTGGCAAAGGGTTAGGATATGGACACTGCATGAAGAGGGACCAGCAGGTGTGGACACTAGCTCCAACCCTGAAGCAGATGAGGTGAGACAAAGGGAGTGACGCTCCAGAGAATGGTTAAGGTTGAAGGTACATTCAGGAGATGCTCAAGTCCAGGAGGGAGCAGCAATTGACAGTCTGGTGGAGAGCAGGGAAGACTGAAACAGTTGAGTGTGGCAACTAGCTTCCAGGCACAGAAAACGAGGAGAGAAAACTAGCCTTTGATGGCACTCTGCAGAGGTAGGAGGATAGAGGTACACAAAGAACGGAGGTCCTCTTCAAACTGGAAATGCAACCGGGAAAAAGGGACAGAGGATACAATAACCTAGCATATCCAGGGATGGGCTACGACTCCATGATGGTGATAATCTGTCATGCAGTCCATGTAGACAGGCAAAGATGAGTGTGGAAGGCAGGTGGAGTGTGATGGTCCCATTCCTGAAGGGAAGCGGAAAGCAGTATAGGGTAAAGGAAGCAGCCTGTGGAAACAGTGATGCAAGCTCAGGCTGCAGACCAGTCAATGTAGATCTTTGAGGCGGGGGGTTGCTGCAGGAAAGGAGAAACTGAGGCCACTAGCAGGTGGAAGTCCAGATCCAGAAGGGATGAGGCAGCAGATTGGAGATGGAGAATGAACACCTGTGATTCAGCAGAAAAGATGGTCATGCAACCAGGCACGATGGTTGAGAAGAGGGACCATGAATTGAGGCTGCAGACTCAGTAGGAAGCAGAAGGCAAGTCAGGCAATGTCCTGATCTTGAAGTGAAGCAGCGGCCAGGCAGAGGCTGAGAATACTTAAAGTTGCAGCTGTGGGATGGAGGTTCAGGTGCATATCGGTGATGTCTGAGACAGGATGATCTTATCTTAAGGCAGCTAGACATAGGTAGATGAGGAGAGCGCATGGGGAAGAAGTTCCATTCCCAAAGGGAAGTGGCAACTGGTAGAAGGTAGAGAAGTGTGTTGAGCTTGTAGACATGACTCCCATCCCTGGTAGTCAGGGCGAGTTAACCTTCACTTGATGCTGCTAAGCAGAGTTAGGGATGGAGGATGTCAACTGGTAGGCAGTAGGAGGTAGAGACTGTAACGGAATCCCATCCCTGGTAGACAGGGGAAGGCTACCTTTGCTCAGCACCTCAGAAGGTGCGAGTTAGGGACAGAGTCCAGAATACTGCTGGTATGGGCTGGCTAAAGCACAATGCTGCTACAAAGAGAGAGAGAGAAATGTAAAGTGTGAAGCAGGTAGAGGACAATGGATGAGTGAATAGCATTTGAAATCATAGGTAGAGCAACTCAGGGTAGTAAGATGACATACACATATCATGGTGGGGATGGTACACACAGAAAGCAGTAGTAGATGGGTAAAGTGCACAGGAGCTGACAATGGGAGAAGAAATATGTCACTACAGAATAAGGGAAGACTGAGGTAGTGAGATATAGGGACAAATCTCTGTGCTGTAAGGTAATAGAGATATGGAAGCAGAGTTCTGCCATGAAGAATGTGGCCGTGGTGAGATCCATACTCCCGGAGGTCAGTGAACTGGTGAAGTGACTATGCTATAAACGTGAATAGTGCTGCCTCAAGGTGAAATCCCCGAGTTATGTTGTTCCAGAGTCCTAAAGGGTCAGAGCTCGACACTGTACAACAGTATATGGTAATAACTGTGGATGCAGCTCAGCCTATCCAGTGACAGCCGAAATTGTTGCTACATCTGGTCAGAGTTCTTGCAGGGAGTACTGCCCAGAAACATGGGATACTCCTGAAAAGGAAAAGGAAGGTTAAACCCCCCCCCCATCCATGTACCTTAAATATTAGGAAGGGGCATAGTCATAGGCAAAGGAGAACTCAAATAATGTGAGCCTGAGGGTATAAAGTAGCTCATCGGGGAATTAGAAACAGGTAGCTGATAATTCAGAAGAAACATCAACATGTAGGTCTGCGAGAGAGTCGGTTATGAGATGAACTAGTGAACCAAATGACCACCAGAGCGGAGACAAAAACAGCATGGCAGTGTACTTACAGGTGGGATGGCAATGAATGCTGCTGGAGGGTCCTTACATTTCTGTGGGGTAAGCAGATAATGCAGAAGGGAGTGAGGCCTGGGTAACTGGGGTGTGGAATGGGAGAAGGAGCAGCTAATGAAGCGGGGCTGTAGCAAGAAGGGTTGCAGATTGCAAAGGATTTGAATGCCGTACATGGCACTGAAGCAGGGAAGTAAAGTCCAGTGGTATGCAGAAGGGCTGGAGGTGCGGTTCCGTAAGTCGGTAGGTGGTCCTTTTCAGCATATCAACATTGAGCAAAGTAATCAAGGTTTATAGGGACCTAAACTGGGTGCAACACTGTTCAATATAGTTAGAAGCGGGCTGTAGGTCAGAAGCACGGCTGGAGATTCAAGTTGTTCATGACTCCAAGATGAAAACTGTAGTACTGAAATGCAGGAGGATCCGGGCAGGTATGGGAACTGTGCACGCAAGTAGTAGATGGATGCAGTGCTGATACTGCGAGGCTAAACATCAGGGAGAATGTGAGGGACAAACAAGGCATACGGGAAAGGAAGGGCTCAGATGGGAACCAATTCAGACGGGACAAGTGGAGCGAAGTGGGGATGTCCATAAGCGGCCACCGGGTACAAAGATAAAAGCACCCAAAAAAGAACAAACAATGAAGGGAACGGGGAAACCCCGCAACAACTAGAAGGGAGTGGAAAGGAGCAGGGAGGCAGACAGAGAGGCCAGGAGACAAAGCACCACAGCACAAGGGAGGCACAAGACACGGGGAGGGAAGGGGAAGGGGAGACGGGTGGAGAACAGAACGATGAACTGCAGCAGGAAGCACAGGGAAGCACAGCCACACAAGCCACACAGGGAGCCCTGGAAAAAACACTCCCTAAGCAAGGGAGTTGCGTTAGTACAGGGCTTAAGTAGAGGTTGTGGGAGGAGCTATTCCCCACATTGAACCTCGGGCCAAGCCCTCCCATTACTGTATCTCACATGGGGCTATCAGGCTAGCAGTTTAGTGCAAATACTGTATCTAATGTATAATAAACGAGTCTGGGACCGTTTTAGATGAATAACCAAGTTCACTAACAGACTTGCTACAGTATACAGACCATTTACCTGACCAAAATATAGACCTAGAAACCATAGCATGGTTTTGTAGCTACCTTAGCCTGCAATCACAGCAAGTAAAGATTAGGGACATCCTATCAGAAAGTCGACTGGTCAGATTAGGGGTACCACAAGGATCCATACTCCATCTGTTACTCTTCAGTGTCTTCCTAAACAACCTCCCAGCTGCTTGCAATAGCCACATGCTCCTCTACACAGATGATGTGGTGATCTTTACTAGCAACCTCGATCCCGCTTTTCTGGAATACAACCTCCAGAGTGGCTTTGCAGTGGCTGAAAAATGGTTCAAAGAGCAAAAAATGGTCATGAACTATAAAAAGACCAAGACCACGCTCTTCCCCACTGCCCAAAACAAGCTAAAAGGCTATCCCCTGGCAATTCAGAATGACTCCAATAACACCCTGGAACTAGTCCCCCATTTCAAGTACCAGGGAATCACACTGGACACTGCCCTGTCTTACTCACAGCACATTGACATTACAGCCAAAGCCTTTAACACCAGGATTGGTATTCTCTACAGGCACAGACATTGCCTGACATATGAAGCTCTGAACCTGGCAATTAACAGTTCACTCATCACCGTGATTGACTATGGCCTAGCTGCTTATGATTCCACTGCTGACACAGTGCTCCAATGCCTCTCAACAGCCTTAAACAAAGCCTGCCGCCTGCTCACTAATGCCCCAAAACTCACCTACACTTGTGAGCTTTATGCACGATTTGGCTGGCTTCAATTGAAGGACAGAATACTGTATCAAACATGCCTACTCACAAAAAAGGTCTCACAAAACTTACTTACTTCCTCAAGGAGTTCTGAGCCTTCTGTCACCACCTATACATGCCAGGCACACCAGGAGCTCTACTACACAAGTATTCCATGTGCCCAGGTGCCGCACAACTATAGCCCAGAGATCTTATACTCACCGGGCCCCTCTGTGGACAAATGATCTACCACCTGACATTGCCAGAGCCACAACCCTTGGTTCCTTTAAATGTAAACTCCGTCAGCACCTCACCGACAATAGTACATGTAGGTGTCCCCGCCAGTCTGCGCCTGCAGCTTTAGTCTGCCTCAGCACTTCCAACTCCTGGCCCACCAGGTTAAGTCTTTGCCCAAGCACTTGCCTCCCACCCCTTTGCCCTAGCACTTGCCTACCACCCCCTATCCCTTGGCTCTTTTCTTTCCCTCTGCCCTCCCTATCCCAGCTCCCACTGCCCCTCCCTACCTCACCCTAACAGTCTGCCTCAGCCTCTCTCTCTCTCTTCTGCAGGACACTGGCATATCATGTACAATGCCTTAGCACAATTTGTAAACTGCTTGTCATTGCAACCCATGTACTGTTGAAATTTTTGTACTCTGTATGTATAATTTACTGTAACTATATTGTGTCTTCTTGTGTTAATGTATCTGACGTGGAACCTCTCAACAAGCATCTGCTCACAGGTGTCATCCAAGACTTCAATAAATAAAAAAATAAAACAATAGCAAAATATGATGGGAGGGTGTTTTCACATAACAGCTTCATTTCTGTAATACATATAGTTTTGATTCCCTATGTGCACAAGACTTGCAGTGCACACCTAACTATAGCTTGGCACACATGTATGGGCTTAGTGTAACAATGATTTCATACAGTGGATGTGGATTGTCTATTTTCATCTCTGTGAGTGGATGACATAACTCATATGGAATCTATAGAAGCAGGGGTCACAGTGCAACAGAAACTCAGCATCGACATCAGTATTTTAAACTTTAGATCTCATTTTGAGGGCAAGTAACTTTGGATATCTTTTGCAGTATGTAGGCTGTGCACATATAGTGTGCTTAAATATGTCCCAAAAATCAGTGTACTGTTCTGGTATCTTACTGACAGCAACCACTAGAGTATGTGCCAGTATTGCAAACTAGTACCATGCATCTGTAGTAGCTCAGGTGATTACCCTTTAAGTGTCAGTTTCAATGTAAATAATCATTAATTACATGCAACATGGTAATTACACTGTAGTTACATGTTTGTTGCATGTAACTACATTGTAGTTGAAATGCAGTTACAGCACAGTTACACTGTAACTAAGATATAGTTAAATGACAGCGCCAGATTTTCAAAAGATCTGCGAATGCCGCAAGCCCCTGGTGCACTGATCATACAGTGCAGGGGGCTTATGGCATTCTCTCGGAGCCGATCAGGATTTTCATCCCTGTGTGCTAAATGCCGCAAGTTAGACCAGTTCCCCACTGGTCTAACTTGCACCATTTGGGGGACCATTTTCTGGAGGGGTTTTTGAATTAATTCTACACACATAGTGTAAGTGGAGTAAGTCATTCTATTTTTTTTATTTATTTGTTTACTGGGTAGGTGCACTGATCCAATGAACCATTTTCAGGCACAACCCGGCGATGAAGATGGCACATAGGAACTATAATACAGTTACATTAATTAAGAATGGTGCAGGTGATAAAACAAACTAGAAATACATTGAATGCTTTGAATACAGTAACATACAGATGAGGTGCAAGAATACATTACAATACGATACATAAATTGAATACAATACAGTACAAGTAAGGTGCAAAGGCAATATGTAAGAAGGTACAGCGAGGCAGTCTTTAGGATGTAAGTTCAGAGTAACTGGATGGTTTTGGCCTGGGAGTGGAGGAAGGACTCTCATCCGAAGGGTTAGTACTGTAAGGGCTGTTTATCCATTCCTTGTGCAGCACAGTAGTACACTAATCCATCTCCTCTTTATTAGGTTCATGGCTGTTTCTGATATTATCAATATAATCATTATTCTGGAGTCCTTGGCCCGCTGA
Source organism: Neoceratodus forsteri (assembly GCA_016271365.2). Taxonomy (NCBI): domain Eukaryota; kingdom Metazoa; phylum Chordata; order Ceratodontiformes; family Ceratodontidae; genus Neoceratodus; species Neoceratodus forsteri. The sequence continues at coordinate 1,424,647,071 of CM028129.1, forward strand.
CATCTACTCGTGAATATTTACAATTTCATCATGGCCCTGTTAGCCTAACTCCATGTCAGTTTAAGCAGTACTGTCACCAATATTTTTATTGAATCATGGCTAAAATGAAGAAGGCAGAGATTGTTTGGTGTTTTTATCTACAAGACTAATACTGTCCTTAAAGAACACATAATTATGGTTAATGTACATCTGCAGATACGTATCATCCAACTTTTATTTTTCTTAAAGGCAGCTAATAACACATTTTAATTGTTCCTGTTTCAGTTACATACATGGTACAATTCATTGAATTTTAGTACATGGGTGATCAAGCAGTGTAATTAGGCACTGTGACTTTTTTACCATATGAGAAGAGAAGCAGACAGCATGGAGGGCTAATCTGTGACAGAGCTGGGGCATCAAAGAGACATGGCTGTTCTGTAAGTGAGGCTGGGTGGTGGTGTTGATTAGCGATAGGGTTTTTTAGGAGGCAGGTGATGACCTGTGCCACTGAAAAGCAACTGAAATATTGTTACCCAAAATGAGTGAGGGTTATGTAATTTAATTTGCTGGTTGTCATATATTTAAGAGCATTTTAAATGTTGATAGGTTGCGAAGATGCTTGTGGTGGAGCAGCGTACCAAAAAGTGGGGGTCTGGAACTGCATATAACACCTTAACCCAGGGTGCTGGGAAAACAACTGCCTTCTTGAATATACTTTAGTCAACCTACCTATTTTTTTATAATCCTAAATAATCCACCCATTTTTGATGAATAATCCATTATTTATTAACAGAACTGCATGGGCCATTCAAGATCATCAAAACAGAACAGGATCAGGAATTGTAGCCCTTGAAGAGTTTTGAGAAGAGAAAGGAAGTCAAAAAGTACTATACAGTGCAACACATGCAACAGTAAAACAAAATATTCCACAGAGTGTTTTTCCAAAAAAAAGTATAATTTTAGTTGCCTGGATTTTCAAAGTACTGTATGTTGGGTACCAAAACTCCCTGCTGTCATTGGAATCTAGATGTAGCAGTTGCCGTATTGGTCCTTGCAAGAACAGATCCAGAAGCAAATGATTTGATACCTTTTAATGGACCAACATAGATGTAACAACAAGAACAAATTGCTCTAGCTTTCGGACCAACCAGTCCTTCTTCAGAAGCTCATGGCAGTTGTTTAGAAAATACAATACTTACAACAGTTAGATCATGCAGAAAAAAACATAAAAAATCCCCATTGGTTCAAAATACTCATTTAAAAAAATACAGAAGATGATGTCAGAGAAGTTTAACAGTACCATACTGCCTTCAGCCAGGAGGGTTCCCGGGTCAAAGGTGCTTGGTGGAACACACATACAAAGAATCCTACTGCATATAAATTTAATTGACATAAGATAACACTGCTGAAGCAGATGACTCCTAAATCAAGCTATGAGTATCACAGTTTGTATAAGGATGTGAATACTGAAAGGCAACCCCCACCCAGATTAAAGACAAATTAAGATTATTTTAGGGCTCCAAGAAGTTTCAATGCCTGCATTATAGACAAGAATTTATTTATGTGTTTTTGTTAACCAGGTAAGCACACTAGACAACAGAGAGAGAGAGAGAGAGAGAGAGAGAGAGAGAGAGAGAGAGAGAGACAGAAAGAAAACATCTCCTTGAAGCTAGGTATCCCCCCCCCACACATTATGGTGATGTGGGGTGGGGCAGGATATATTGTTTGTATGAAGAGGAGGAGAGAAATTACATTTTTATATATTTTTCAGATTGCTTAGACACTTGTGGTACATCAAGTTGTCACATTCTCAGTGTATATTGACATCAGCACATATCAGGCTACATGGTCTTAATTCCTTGAGGTTCCTCGACTAGAGTTTTTTGTTTGACACTAATATTGTCAATTTATATTTAAATTATCATTTATACAGTCCTCTCACTACACTACAGGTTTTTGAAATTTCTTGGGCCTTATATCCAGCTTGAGAGTACAGCTGGTTGACAGATCCAGCTAGGTTTTACACATCATACAGTGTGCACTGATGTTGTTAAGACAACTTTACTGGTAAATGCACCTGACAATAGGCACTTGCTGTCATTGGAGAAATCCCACCAGCCTCATTTTAATGTTGCTCCACCTTTGAAATATGGGGGTCAAAATTCATTGTCTGACCTTTCAGCTACAAAAGTGAGGGGTCTCCTGACCTAGCTGATCCCTTGGCTCCCCCACCCATCTGGTGGAGAGAATTGAGAAACTGTGACGAACATCACCAGAAGAATCACAGGGCACATGCATGAGCCTGGTTTATAGTGTTTAGTTAAAGTTTCAAGATAGACTCCCCCTTCCCAGGCTAATGAAGTACAAAGAGTAGGACATTTTACGAAAGCCCTCGGTTGATCCATGGGGTCATGCAGTGCAGGCCTTCCTACACTGTGAAGTATATGGGCTTTTCCACAGAAAACAGTGTCAAAGTGTAACATCTTTTCCATCCACAAAACATCCAAAACACTAATAGTTAACGCGATTTACTTTGCACTGGCAGAGTTTTTTATTTAAAAATCAAGTTATTGGCAGTCAGAAAAAGTATTGAAAATTAATATACTGACAGCACTTTAATCTGGTAATTTACACTTTTCAACAGACCAGGCACAGCGTGGGCAGCTGCAGTGCAGGCTTTCCCAGTGTGATGTATTCCTTTCTAGTGAAGGGGATGGATTAAAGGGCTGCTGACACCATTTTACATGTCGGGCAGGCAACTCAATCCAGAAAGTTGCCTGCCCGATTAGCTAAATGAACTATGTTTAACACTTTTTGTCCAAAGTTAAATACTTAAATTTTAACTCGCAATGCCTGGCTTGTACCTTCCGAGTACGAGCCAAGTGGCCATCCCAGGGCTGCAGCCCCACCCTGAAAAACAGCTTTTTGATGATGTGAGGTATGAACAGGGCTGTGGGTGATCTATGTAGGGAGTAATAGGATGGGAATAGGATCGGGGAAGGGGGGCTATCTAACTCTACTAGCATTATCTTTGATGGCAGTTTTACATGTATGGGGCTATAGCTATTAGCCCCACACATGTAGAACGGCCAGCAAAGATAATGTTAGTACAGTTAGACAGCCACTCCCCCATCCTATTTCTACCCTATTACTCCCTACATAGAGCACCCACAGCCCCGTTCCATACCTCACAGCGCTGGGATAGTCGCTCAGCTTGTACACGGAAGGTACGAGCTGGGCATTGTGAGTTAAAATTTAAGTATTTAACTTTGGAAAAAAAAGTGTTAAATATAGTTCCTTTAGCAAATAGGGCAGGCAACTTCCGGAATGAGTTGCCTGCCCGAATCACCTCAGCAGCTCTTTAATGGTACTGGAAAAAAGAGGTCATCTATTTATATACTCTAAATGTCCAGGTGCAGAGTAAAGAGCAGTAACATCAGTCTGTTTCTTCACACTAGTCAGCATCAACAGGTATGTGGCTTAACTGCATAATCCCAGGGTAGTATGTACTAATACTACATTGATGGTAAAAGTTACCCCTGGAGAAGGACTTTTCATCTCATGAAATCAGAGCTTGATAAACTATTACTGTTCTGCCAACACATTTCTCTTTTACATATATAGGCTTTGCCTGGGGTTCTCAGCGGCATGGAACAACTTGTGCCATCCCCCCATCAAGCAGTATTTAACTGCACGTGCTCAAGCATACTTTGGTCACTCATTTCCTCACTTCTGCTGGGGCTGCAGTTCACTTGCTCTCCTGCACTTCATTGGCTCCATGTCTGTGGTTGCATCCTAATGATTCCCTCTGCTGTGCCACTCTCATTGCATGTAGCAGCTGGGTCCTCCAGCTCTGCAACTGACATACCGCCTGTCCACTGTTCTTCCTAGGCCTGCAGCTCTAGGCTCCTCAGCACTTCCAGGTTGTTGCTAGCTCTCTCCCTCCCTTCTCATTCATGCATCCGCTATAGTAGTCTCCCCCATTCCATGTAGTGTGGCTGATGCTGCATTTGGCTATGCTTGTGGACCCACTCCTGTTTGCCTCTGCCTTCAGCTTCTTGGTAATCTGTTTATGTTCCCTTGAGGTTTTGGGGCTTCCTCCATTGGCTAGAGTAGGGTCTATTTGCTTATGAATTAGGAGTAGGGATGAAGATAGTCATTTTTTTGTTGATTGCGTGCAGCGCAAGAAACATATTGCGGCAGCTTTCTCAGAAGCAGGTTGTGGAGGCATGGCACTGTTGTGGCCAATGCCCCCACAGCCTGCAAAGGCTTGTCCTGCTTCCCCCAATGCTGTTGCACACTGCTGCTGACACAAGTTTGGAACCTTGGCACCAACTTGTGAATTTCACCACTGCAATCAGGGGCCGCATTGTCACTGCAGCATCAGCCATCTGCTGCAATGAGGGAGCGACCCGTCATTGCAGGGCAGGATATAGAAGCCGTGATATTGTTTGTGAACATGGCAGTGGTTGCCGCTGTGTTCACAAACAATATAACCCTCCCCACCGTGTTTCTTTTTCAATTTTATCTTTTTTCCCTGGCAGGACCCCGTCTTTAATCAGCCCTGGTCACGGCCCCCTGGAAGCCTCCACCACCGTCTATGGCTGCCGAGGTCCCTCAGTCACCCCCGGCTTGCCCCCCGGAGGGCGGGGCTGCAGCCACCTTCTTTGGTGACCAAGGAACCAATGTCTGGTCGGGGGACCTGCTGCAACGGTGGTGTATCGAGGTCTTCCGGGGAGGGCTTCATGTATACGGTGGTCCTTGCCCACCTCGATTTTCTGCCGTTTTCCTTACGGAGGCAGGGACGTGCAATGACGCCGGCATCCGCCCCGCCTCCCAGAGCTGTGTGCATCGGTCGCCTGAGATCCCCCGGCCTCCGCCAGAAGTCCTCAGTGCGCCGATCGCTTCCTACTCTCCCCGAGAAGGAGAGCAGTCCTCGATGCTCCATCCTTCTCCGCCGCCCTCCAATGATCAGGGTCCGCTCCCGAGCCCGGTCGCCAGTGTCGCAAGCGGAAATCCCACCGCTGAGCCAACGGGACGGCCCTCACCGTGTTTCTGTTGCCGACAGGGGAGCCCACTCCCTGTCAGCATTCTGTAACCCCCCCCGCTTTTATTCCTGCTGATGGGGTGCCCAATCCCCATTGGCATAATGATAACCCCCCTTTGTTTGCCGATGGGGGTGCCCAATCCCCTGTCAGCTACTGCTGCCCCTCCAAAAGAAAGCCTCTGGTGGCACACTGGGAGCCACCGCAGTGTGCCAAATGGTCCCGCAACGCCTTTTTTTTCCTGCAAAAAAGTAAATGGTCCCTTGTAGTCTCCTGCCCCCACCCACAACCCGCACTCCACCCACTGCGCACTTGCCTTCTCACTACCCTCACCCCATACTTACCTCTGAGCGTGGCCGATGATGTTCGTGGATCGGGAACACGCCTGCACTCTTCAAAGTCGACCGCAAACTGAGGAAATGCCGGTAAGCTGTATAATGTAATAAATAGGGTTTTTTCAACTTTAGTGCATATCTTGGGCATGTTTGGGAATTTTTTCACTAAATTTTCAACATGGGGTTTTTGGGACCTCTCCTCATGAATTCTTGAACTGTCATGGCATTAATTTGCCCCGAAAGGTGATTTCGCGGTCATGCATGGAATCACCTGTCAGGGCCGATTAATGAAATGACAGTACCAGTGTTCATGAGGTGGGCTCTAAAAAAATCCTATGTTGCAAATTTGGTGGAAAAAAATCCAAAAAATGACTGTTTTAGGAGTGTGTGCTGCACAGTTGCTACGCACGCTTGTAACTTCATGAATTTGCAATATTTTCACGCCAGATTTTCAACATTGGCATTTTGTCACACCTCCTTGTGAACAGTACAGCTGTCATTGTTCACATCCTGGCAGAAATGTGTTTTCGCACTTTTGGCGCAGAATAGCATGGTCGCTGTGGGAAATCAGTGTTTGGGACAGATTAAGAAAATGACAGTGACACTGTTCATGAGTAGAGGTACTGAAATGGCTATATTGAAAATTTGGCAATGATACTCCATAAAATGACTGTGTTACGAGCGTGTGTTGCACAGTTTGCACGCATGCTTGTAGCATCGCGAATTTATAATATTTTCACTCGAGATTTTCAACATTGCCATTTTCCCACACCTACTTATGAACAGTGCAGCTGTCATTTTTCCCATCCTGGCCGAAATATGTTTTTGCACTTCCAGTGCAGAATAGAGCGGTCGCTGTGGGAAATCACTGTCTGGGACAGATTAAGAAAATGACAGCGATACTGTTCATGAGCAGAGGTCCTAAAATGCACATGTTGAAAATTTGGTGGTGATAGCCCATCAAATGACTGTGTTACAAGTGTGCATTGCACGCTTTTCCACACACCCTTGTAACTTCGCAGATTTGTAATATTGTCACGCAAGATTTTCAACAGTGGCATTTTTTCACACCTCCTTATGAGCAGTACAGCTGTCATTTTTCACATCCTGACTGAAATGTGGTTTCACAGTTGCGGCACAGAATAATACGTTCGCTGTGGGAAATCAGTGTTCGGGACAGATTAAGAAAATGACAGTGGCACTGTTCACGAGTAGAGGTCCTAAAATCCCTATGTTGAAAATTTGGTGATGAAACTCCATAACATGACTGTGTTACAAGCGTGCATTGAACTGTTTCCACACACCCTTGTAACTTCGCAAATTTGTAATATTTTCATGCCACATTTTCAACAGTGGCAGTTTTTCACACCTCCTTATGAACAGTACAGCTGTCATTTTTCGCATCCTGGCTAAAATATGTTTTTGCACTCCTGCATGAGAATAGCACGGTCGCTGTGGGAAATCAGTGTTTGGGACAGAGTAAGATCGAACAAGTGGGGGGGGGGAGAGTGACTGAGCTCAACTGAGCTCTGTCGGGATTGCTGCGGATTTGTTTGTGGGCAGAAAAAGTCCCCAATGCAAGAGCCCAGTACAAAACGGCAGCCTGCAGCACTGGGAGAAACAGAACGAGAGAGCGAGTGAGGGAGGGGGAATGAGCGAACTCACCGGAGCGCTGTCAGGACTGCTGCAGATTTCTTTGTGGCAGAAAAAGGCGCCAATGCAGGCAGAAGCCCTGTACAAAAGGGCCGCTTGCAGTGCCAGGACAAACAGAATGAGTGCATGACAGAGGGAGACTGAGCGACCTCAATGGAGCTGTGTCGGGACAGCTGCAGATTTCTTTGTGGACAGACAAAGATGCCAACGCAGCCAGGAGCCCCATACACAAGTGCAGCCTGCAGCACCAAGAGAAACAGAATGAGTGAGTGACAGAGCGGTAGTGAGCAAGCTCAACGGAGCTGTATTGTGACTGCTGCGGATTTCTTTGTGGGCAGAAAATGCGGCAACACAGGCAGGAGCCCAGTCCAAAAGGCCAGCTTGCAGAGCCGGCAGAAATGGAATGAGTGAGTGAGAGAGGGGGAGTGAGCGAGCTCAATGGAGCTGTGTCGGGACTGCTTCAGATTTCTTTCTGGCCAGAACAAGCCACCAATGCAGGCAGGATCCCAGTACAAAAGGGCAGCCTGCAGCGGCAGGAAGCATAGAACGAGCGAGTGAGGGAGGGGGATTGAGTGAGCTCAACGGAGCTCTGTTGGGACTGTTGCAGATTTGTTTGTGGGCAGAAAAAGGCAGCAATGCATGCAGGGGCCCAGTACAAAAGGGCAACCTGCAGTGGTGGGAAAACCAGAATGAGCGAGTGAGAGAAGGTGAGTGAGTGAGCTCAATGGAGCTCTATTGTAACTGCTTCAAATTTCTTTGTGGGTAGACGAAGGTGGCAGTGCAGGCAAGAGCCCAATAGAAAAGGGCAGCCTGCAACGCCGGCAGAAACGGAATGAGCAAGTGAGAGAGGGGGACTCAGCAGGCTCAACAGACCTGTGTCAGGACTGCTGCAGATTTCTTTGTGAGCAGAAAAAGCCACCAACAGAGGCAGGAGCCCAGTACAAAAGGGCAGCCTGCAGCGCCAGGAAAACCAGAATGAGCGAGTGAGAGAGGGTGAGCGAGCCACCTTAACGGAGCTCTGTTGGAACAGCTGCGGATTTCTTAGTGGGCAGAGCAAGGTGCCAGTGCAGGCAGGAGCCCAGTACAAAAGAGTAGCCTGCAGCACCGGGAGACACAGACTGAGCGAGTGACAGAAGGGCAGTGAGCAAGCTCAACACACCAACGCAATCAACATTCGGCATTGACAAATACTTGTTTTTACTGTGCTGTAGTCCATAGCACCTAGCCCAAAATGTCCTGTAGCCCATGCATATCTGTACCAGCCCAGGAGGCTCCCCATGCTGGGGTACTTCAAATGTTGCCTCCAAATCAAGCCCAGTTTCTGTCAGTTTTCTGGTCCTTCCAGAGGTTTATCAAATCTGCCTCCCTCCTGACGTCATTTCTACTTTACCACATTTTAGCTATCAGGTGCTGACCTTTTTCTGGCATCCCAGTGTCTACGGCCATATGCCATCAAAAACCAGGAAAGACACACTGACCCAAGGCTCATTTCCAGCTGCAATCCAGGGTAAGGGTACAGGATATAAAATACAGATGGTAGAAGATAGTACAGACACACATAGTGCAATTGAACTCATTTTCATCTGGGTGGCCATTTTGTATCAAGTTAAGCAATGGATGGTTCAGCCTTTGTGTGGAGTTATTGGACGTAATGGGTTTTAATAAACTATTGTGCAAACGAACAGCAGAAGACTGTTAAAACTAATAGATAGTAAACCAGTGGTGAACAAACTGAGTCACTTGAATCATTAGTGGATCCTCAGGACAGAATCTGCCCTTGGACCCCATGTGAATGCTCCCATTGGGATGGTATACTGTAGGCAAGACAATGTAAAAGATATATTATTCCATAGCCTCCAACCACCCAGCCCTCCAGCTGCACCAAATACTTGAAGCCTAATTGCTGCCCATTACATCCCCCAGAAGGATGCCACTGTATTGATCACCTATTAAAGTGGCTAAAGAGTTCCTGAAACCATGTACAGGTTAAATGACCGAGATTTCTGGTTTGATAACCTGTGATACCATTGACCTTATATACCTGGTGAGCTGCACCTGTGGATCTTTCTATGTAGGGAAAACAACATATGAGTGAGTATGTCAGGGCTGTTAAGCACAAAAATCTGATACATGCTTTTGTCCAACATAGGAAGTCAGCAGGTGATAAAGATACAGAGACTAGCAACAAGGCGGAAGGGGTCGCACCAGGATGTGACAGTGCTGAGGTAAGCAAAATTGCAACATACAGACAAAAAACAAAACCCTTCAACCACTCTGCCGCGCTAGTAGGAAAAATGGAAAAAAGCACCAATTCGTCAGAGGTGCAAGCCCATTTTATTTTATGTGCAAAATAGGCAAAGAAACAAATTTGTGCAGCGGAAAAACAAGAAGGCCGCTCCCAGAGATACGGACACATTTTGTGTATTAGTTACACTTTTTAAAGGATGCTGGTCCCAGGAAGTGCTGCCTTTATATACAAATGCATTTAAAAGTACAGTGTTATTTAAAGGGACACCTCAGCTCCCCTTGAAGACCTAAAGGTCTCGGTTAAGCAAAATGAATGTAAATTATAGTTTTCATACACTTACATATTGTACAGTAATTGTTTTTATCTGGTCTCCCCCCAACCTGCCATTCCAGCCCACTGGTGATAACAGGATCCCCCACAGCCCATCCCCATTCCCAGGAAAGATCATTAGATCAGTATTTGATGGTGGCTGGGGGAAGGGGGAACTTGCCTTTTAAATAAACATTCAAATTAATTTTACGCAGCCTCAACCCTAAAAGGAAATGATGTCTGCAGAGTCAAGATTTCTCTTGGAGCCAAACCATCACTGACTGGCCAGAATATCTCTTAGTGCAACATTCACTACCTGGCATAGTGCCACACATTTCACACCTCAGTTGCCTCTTGCTACAAAAGGACATACTAATTGTTAATGTTGTGCTGGAGCTAATTCAGGAAAAACAGACTATTGAAGGATTAAACTAACTTTATAGTTAGTACTTCAGGCAGAGGCAGAGGCGGAGAAGGAGAAGGAGAAGAAGAAGAAGAAGAAGAAGAAGAAGAAGAATTTTTTGTATAGTGCTTTCTCTCCTAATTCTATGGCATTAGGCTGGATTGCCATGTCAGTTTCTCCAGTCACATTTATGTCTTCCATGTAAAGCTCGTTCCCACCACATTGGCAGTATTGCACTGGTAAAAATCTTGTAGTCCCCAACCAGCCTGCCATGAGATTGTGCTCACAATGATCCTCCTGGTGTTCAGCTTGGGGGATGTGGTTTACAGTGCAGCCCTTAAGTCCTCCATAGTCAGACAGGATCCCTTCTACTGCTACTTCTGCTGTTTTGCACTAAACTGACACCCGCCCCCCCATATTTACCACTCCTGCTTATACTCTGACCTTTCACCATCCCTGGAGGGTAAACCTCTTCTCCACTCTGCCTCCCTCAAGTCTGAATTCTGGTTTACTGACCTCCTGGTTTTACCTCGCCTCTTCTTCACTGTCTCCTTCCTAGTACACCCTTAGTAAGTCCGTCTCTTGTTCCTTCCAACCCCCCACCAAGCCTTCTGCTGGAGAGACTCAGCTATATTTAGAACAATCTTACCTGTAACTTTTTTTCATGACTGGACAGATGGTGCTTTTTCCTGGCAACCATATCCACCATGGGACTCTGCCAGCTGCTTCATGGTGTACCATCGACCACCACAGTGGGAGACTGGACTTCAGTGTACTCAGAGGAGAGGTACATGACATTGGGTGCTATATGAGGGAGACTGCATTATGATGGAATTTAAGTGTTTTTGGGTCCTGGCACCATCTGTCTGGCAGAGATCCTCAGGACTCGAAGGTGACACTTGGCTGCACCTGACGAAAGACATTGTTGATTGTTTTTGAAGTACTTATCCCTTGTTTGACTAATTTTTGTAAATACCTGTATGCTGTATCTCTATATTTTTTGCCATTGTCTATGCTGTACCTCAATATCTGCCATTGTACTTGCTGTATCTCCTTATCTGCCATTGTATTGTGTACCAATGTATTCTTATAATTGTCTCTCTGCTATTTCACCAAGACCCCAGGTCGACCCTGAAAAAAAGACTGTATTGTCTCAGTGGATTTACCTGGTCACCAAAACTCAAATAAATTAAATAAATTGTTGTTTGTTCAAATGATGTAAAACACAATTAAAAAAAAAGTATGTGCCACATATTCTGGCTTTTTGCTCTGCATTTTAAGGACCAGTGCTAACATTTAGTGTTGATAAATTGTGTATGCTGGCCTGGACTTTGGAGGCAGGATGGGACAAGGACAATATGTAATAATTTAAATATCTACAATGCTTATGGGGAGAGACTTAAACATATCACAGTAAAATCACCACGATTATGAAAAATCATCTTGAGTGCAGGTATAACAGTAATGGTGACCACCATTGTGAGACATCATGGTAAACACAGATATCAGTAACACTGCTTGCAACTGTGAAACATAATGGTGAGACCAGATATCACAGTAGCACTGCTTGCAATTGTGAAACATTATAGTGAGATCAGACATCACAGTAGCACTTCCCACCATTGTGAAACATCATGGTGAGCACAGATATCACAGTAACACTGCTTGCAATTGTGAAACATCATGTTGAGACCAGATATTACAGTATGAGACCAGATATCACAGTAGCACTGCTTGCAATTGTGAAACATTATAGTGAGATCAGACATCACAGTAACGCTTCCCACCATTGTGAAACATCATGTTGAGACCAGATATTACAGTATGAGACCAGATATCACAGTAACACTGTGCATGTCATTGTGAGTACAGATATTACAGTAACACTGGTGGCCATTGTGCAACAGCATGGAGAGCACAGGTATCACAATAACAGTGCTCATCAAAGTGAATGATCCTGGCAAGCACAGATATCACAGTAACATTCCCCACTGTTGTGAAACATTCTGACAGGCACAGATATCACAGTAACATAGGCCGCCATTGGGAATCATCCTAGCAAGAACAGATATTTAGTAACACTTCCCACCATCGAGAAACATCATGGTGCATACAGGTGCAACAATAACTCTGCCCACTATTGTGAAACATCATGGTGCACATAGCTATCACAGTAACACTGCCTACCATTGTAAAACATAATGGTGAGCACAGATATCACAGTAATACTGCCCACTATTGTGAAACATCATGGTGAGATCAGCTATCACAGTAATACTGCCCACTATTGTGAAACATCATGGTGAGATCAGATATCACAGTAATGCTGCCCGTCATTGTGAAACACCATGGTGAGCACAGATATCACAGTAACACTGCCAACCATTGTGAAACATTGTGGTGAGCACAGATATCATAGTAACACTGCCTGCAGTTGTGAAACACCATGGTGAGCAGAGATATCAAAGTAACACTGCCCAGCACTGTGAAACCTTATGATAAGATCAGATATCACAGTAACACTGCCCACCATTATGCAACACCATGGTGAACACAGATATCACAATAATACTGCCAACCATTGTGAAACATCATGGTAAGCACAAATATAACAGTAACACTGCCCACCAAAGTGAATGATCCTTGCAAGCAAAGATATCACAAGAACACTCCCACCATCGTGAAAAGTCCTAACAGACACAGATATTGCAGTAACATAGCCCACCACTTTGAATGATCCTAGCAAGCTGAGATATTTCAGTAACACTTGCCACCATTGTGAAACATGATGGTGAATATGGGTACAGTATAACCTCGATTATCCCAACCTCAGTTATCTGGATCTCTGGTTTAACCGAATTAACTTCTCGTCCCCCGAGTTTTGCTTTTTTTTCCTGTTTACCACGTTTTTACAATGATATTCCAGCATGACTGAATTACCGGCAATTAGCAGCCACTTGCATGCATTCTTGCAATCAAGCAATTTAATGATTACCACTTAAGCACTTGAGTTTTGCACTTTTTTTCCCATTTACCATGTTTTTACAGTGACATTCCAGCAGCATTTAATTAGTGGCCACTTACAAGCAATCAAACGATTAGCACTTAAACACTTGCGGCAGCTTAGGTAGGTTAGAATGTGGCAGTTAGCATACGTTTCTGAGCAAATGGCAGAGGCGGGCAGCAAATGCAAAAGATGTGTGATATCGGGCAGAAGATTCAAATTTTGGAGTGTCTCGAAGCAGGACAGAAAGGCATTGAGGCATTGAGGTAGCGTGGAGGTTCGGTGTCAGCAAATCAACTGTGTCCGACATCAGTATTTATTGTTCACCAATTTGTAACATTTTAAATCAATTCCTATACAGTATATGCTTGTTTAAAATAAAGCATGAAAGGATTTAAAGTATTTAAAGAAACACAGCTTTGCATTTATTTGGTACACAGTCAGCACTAGTAGCTATCCCTGAATGCTTAGTGTTGAAATGTATTGTAACCTCGATTATTCAAACCTCTCGATTATACGAACATATCTGATGTCCCCCAGGAGGTTCGGATAATCGATATTATACTGTATAACAGTATCACTGTCCACCATTGTGAAACATCACGGTTAGCATAGATATCACAGTAGCACGGCCTACTATTGTGAAACACCATGGTGAGCACAGATATCACAGTGATCCTGCCCACCATTGTGAAACATCATGATGAGATCAGATATTACAATAACACTGCCCACTATTGTGAAACACAATGGTGAACACAGATGTCACAGTAACACTTCCCACCATTGTGAATCATCTTGGTGTGCACATATATAACAGTAACACTACCCATCATTGCGAAACATCCTGGTGAGCACATATATAACAGTAACACTGCCCACCATTGTGAAACATCATGGTGAGCACTTATATCACAGTAGCACTCCCCATCATATTGAAACATCATTGTGAACATAGATATTACAATAACACTGCCCACCACTGTGAAACATTTTGGTGAGCACAGATGTCACAGTAACACTCCCCATCATTGTGAAACATCATTGTGAACATAGGTATTACAGTAACACTGACCTCCACTGTGAAACACCATGGGAAGCATAGATATTACAGTAACACTGCCCACCACTGTGAAACATCCTGGTGAGCATAGGTATTACAGTAACACTGACCTCCACTGTGAAATATCATGGCAAGCACAGATATCACAGTAACACTGCCCACCACTGTGAAACATCCTGGTGAGCACATGTAACCCCCCTGCAAATGGGGGTTCCCAAAAGACTTCCAGGAGCTTGCTTGAATGCTCCAAGCCTGAATGGTGTTTGGCATTTAAGCCATTTATCAGTGAGTGTTTTTAGAGCCTCTGGTACTGTCTCTTTAAGAGCTGTCTGCCCCAGACATAATTAGTTGTATGGGGGACTGTGTGCTTCTCTGAGTACCACTCGAGCTGCTGCCAATTCACTTCATTTTGCAGTCACTAGGGTGCAAAGGGAACCTATCTGAAAGATGTAACTGTTTGCCAGAAATTATTTAGAGTAATAATGAAATTACAGTTTGTCTAACCTGCTTTCTTTGCAGTCAGAACTGTCTGCTAGTTCCATTCTAGTTTTGAACTGCTGAACTGGACCAATCAGTGTGGGGTAAGCTAGCTCTAAAATGATGCCTTGACGAATCAGAACTTGGACTCATAATCTGAGCCAGCCACAAGAGGATTGTATGGGCAGTGACTCTGGGAGATGTAGTTTAGACTTCAGTGCCTTTTTGGACCAACAGCAGCAGTCTATTGTGAGTGACAGCCAATCCAGTCAAGAACTGGGAGGAACTCAAAGGAAGAGCCCGGTTTTGTCGGTTGGAGTTTCAGTTGAGCTTTGGCAGTGAAGAAGGAAGGAGCCCTGTGCTTTTTCAGTGTGCAGTTTTAGTCAAAAAACGTGTGTAAGGCCCAGAGTTCCGGTCTGCAGCTTGTGTAACAGCTTGTTAGGACTGAATCCGTCCTGTGAAAAGAATCAAAGGATCTCTGAAGAGTAGAAACCAGGCTCACCCTGTAGAAGACTGGAAGAATTGCTGAAAATTGCACCCGGCCTGTCGAGGAACTGAATCTGCTGTGTGTTCTCCCCGGTATTGTGCAGTAATTGGCGATCGGGATACAGATGCAGCCTGCCTGGTATAGTACTTTCTTTTATATGGATGTGTGAAGAGGTTTGTGTACCTCAAGTGAGCCCTGCTGACATTGAAGGACCCTATCTTATTTGGAGGTCGTGAGTACTAATTCAGGGTTGCTCCCTGTTGAATTGCCACATTAAATCCAAATGGAATTACTGTACTGCTGACTGTTTAATTCTCCTTTTCTTGTGAAAGGGCCCTACCAGCTGCCACGGTTTGACTAGCCACTAGGGCTTGGGTACCAGGGACAGTAACTGATAGGGATAGGCCTGTGCACAGAGCCATAGGTAGATTATTAGAGTGATAGGTTAATTAACCTGATTTCCTGTCCTTGTTATATCCCCAAATAAATCAGAGCTGCTTGTTTCAGCAAAGTTATACTGCCTGAGGTATTTGTCTATGTTAAAGTACTGTACTGTGATTGTTGCACTGTATCTCATTTCACAGGAGGTCCCAGTGCCGGAACCAGACCTGGGGTAAGTGTATACCGTGAAGGTAATTTGATATATTGTGTGGCCACTAGTGGGAAGAAAGGGGTTGCAGTGTCCCAGAGGGCTGTGACCAAGTTAGTTTAACTATTGCAAACCCTGACCTCTGGGTGGAGGCACCCGCCATTGGATCCAGGCCCTCAACCTGTTAGTGGCAAATCAGGCAGGGGTAGTAGCCCCTGGGATAGCGCCATCTAGGGGTTACATCTTGGAGGCTCACCGCTGGGATTGTGTGTCCTCTAGTGGCCATATTCACGAACCACTGTTAAGAAAAAATGGGTACCCGACAGAAGTGGCTGTCACCGGCTGGTGGAGTGGTGTACTGGGAGGAGATCGACCCCAAAATGCTATGCTTATCCTGGACATCCTCTGGGTATCAATACGGACACTGTGCAGGAGTACTTTCCAAGGTGGAAGGTTTACAAACCCTGTGGTGGTGGGTCGGCATGCTAATCTGCTCACCCACACTTTCCTGGCCCTAGTAGAGTTTAAGGATCCCATAGATAGCTCAAAGTGCCACAGACCATTACCCCAGAGGAGCCCTCACTGCTTGGAGAGTGATAACTAAGGACAGTAAAGACCGGGGAATCAGCCCCACCACTATCTGAAACTTTTGAGGAGAAATTTGCTGAATGGTTGCTGGGAGAGGGAAAACTGTGGAGGACTTGAAGAAACTATTCTTGCCACCTGGGGGTGTTCCTCCCCAACACCCTCTCCTGCTCCAGTGCCCGTAATGGTGGCTGAACCAATGCAGACTCCTATTTCTGCACCTGCCATTAGTCACCACTCACGAGGTTGAGGATCTTCTCTGGCACCTCCCACCCCCAAGGGAGGATGACTGGGAGACCTGGATAGACTATGTTGCCCCTCAAGTGCTAGAATGGCAATGCTCGGAAGGTGAAAGCTAAAGAGGGTTAGTGAGAGCCTCCGAGGTCCTGCCCTGGCTACCATCCGTGCTAACCGGGCCAGTAACCCTGAAGGACTGCACAGGCCTATCTTGAGGCCTTGGAGAATGTGTATGGAGCCCAGATTCTGATGAGGACCTATGGTGGAGAGTAAGAGATGCACAACAGTACCAAGGGAGTTGTTGTCTGTGTATGTATCTCGGCTGGAAAAATTGTTGCAAGAATGCCTCAGAAAAGGTAGTTTGCCAGCGATTGAACTGGACCGAACCAGGCTGGACAGGATCCTAAGTCTGCCCCTTCTCAGAACTGCTGTTGCTTCAGTTACACCTGGCAGATCGACTGGAATCCCCACCCTCCTATGATGAGTTAATGAGAGAAATTCGAGGAGTTGAGAAAGACGACCTGGAGGGACCTGCACCAATAGCTGCGGCCACGACCCGAGTGACTGAGGGTGACCCATCAAGTGAAGTTCAGGGGCAGAGGTTGGCAGTCAATGAGTGCTCTGACAAGGAAAGATATGTCACATGGGGCGAACTGTTGAGAGAGTCCGAATTAAAAACAGTCCTTTATGAAGGCCACGCCTGCAAGTGCGGGCCCTGACCTATATCCGACTGCATCTGCTATGGGGTGGGGGTACCCACCATGTATCTCCTGCTGATAACAGCTCCGAACTCGATTCCTTGACCATGGAAGTGGAGAAACTGACGAGATGTCTCCAAATGCTTATCACGCCGAGACAGAGATGGCACCAAGGTTTCCAGTTAGTAATACCCCGCCTGGCTCCCAGTGTGGCGCCTCGCCAGCTCAAACTCCAGAAAGTATGTTTTGCTATAATTGTGGGAAAGATGGGCACATGAAAGGGAATGCCAGTCCCCAAAAGACACTGACAAAGTTGCATATAGGCTACAAGGAGAGCTTGGAGAAGAAATCAGTGGTTAAGAGGTGCACGACATGATCCCAGTGAGGGCACCAAAAATGCTAATTCACGTCCTTTTGTGGCAAGGTCAGTTGCCCAGGCCCCCACTACCGCCTCTCCAGACTGGTCCAGAATAGTGGGTCCCTCCATGGAGACCACTGTAAAGGTGAACGGAGTGTCTACAAGAGCTATATTAGACAGTGGCTCCCAAGTGACAATTATGTTCCAAGATTGGTATCAGAAGCATTTGTCAGATGTACCCTTACAACCATTAGAAGGACTGCATGTATGGGGGTTAAGTGAGAAGGCCTACCCCTATTCCGGGTATATCCGAATTTGGCTGTCTTTCCCCCACCTCCGTGGCTGGAGTGGCGAACAAGTAGAGACCCTAGCCTTAGTGTGTCCCCCCACTGGACTGTATGATGGTGTCCCTTTGTTGATTGGAACAAATGCTCATATGTTCGGAAGGCTGGCACAGTTGTGTTATGAAAACAGGGTCAAAGACTAGTAGAGCTTTAAGAGTTCCGCTTTAATTAAGAAGGCCTATGAGGCACAGAGAGATGCTGAAAAACAGAACCAGAGGAACCGGTCGGAATTGTATGGAAGAAGGATCCTGAGTCTCTGATCCTGGCGCCAAATGCCCAGTGTACCTTACAGGGAGAGGTCCATATCAGAAAGGATGTTAAGAATAAAATATTAATGTTGGATGCACCAGCGATGGAAAATTGCCAGAGGGACTGCTGGTCAAGCCTAGTATTTTGCCCGCTAGAGCCCATGCTTATGCCAGAAGGGTAATGGTCCAAGTTCATAATGTGTCTGAAAGAGACATTCAGTAAACAGAGGTTGCATCCTGGCTAATGTGCATTGTGCAGACACTGCAGTGCTACCCAGCAGCAAGAGTTCAAGGAAGAATGACAGAGTAACGCCTGACTTGTTTGATTTGGCGACCTCGCTGCCAGCTGAATGGAAAGTGAAGATCAGTGAGAAGCTTGCCCAGAGAGACCAGGTGTTTTCTTTAAAGGAATGGGATGTAGGATGCGTGCAAGGAGCTGAGCACAATATCCGGCTGCATGACGAAAGACCCTTTCGTGAGAGGTCTCGACGCCTGGCACCTGCTGACATAGATGATGTGAGACGGCATCTGCAAGAGATGTTAGCTGCTGGTGTAATACAAGAATCCAGAAGCCCTTATGCTTCCCCCATTGTGGTAGTGAGGAAAAAGAATGGAACAGTAAGGATGTGTGTGGATTATCGCACCTTAAACCGGCGGACTATCCCTGATCAGTACACAATGCCCCGCATTCAGGATGCTTGGACTGCCTAAAGCGGGAGCAAGTGGTTCTCTGTGCTGGATCTCCGCAGTGGGTACTATCAGATCCCGATGGCCCCAGAGGACCGTGAAAAGACAGCCTTTATCTGTCCGCTTGGCTTCTATGAATTCATGAGGATGCCTCCGAGGTTTTCAGGTGCCCCAGCCACTTTTCAACGATTGATGGAGCGTGCAGTGGGGACATGAACTTACTAGAGTGCCTGGTATACCTAGATGATGTTATTGTGTTTGGCAGCTCACTGGAGGAACATGAGAGCAGATTATTTAAGGTATTGGACCGACTGGAGGACTTTGGCCTTAAACTGTCCATTGATAAGTGTCAATTTTTTCAAACATCAGTAAAGTATGGGACACATAGTATCCACCGAGGAATAGAGACCGACCCAAGTAAAGTTGAGGCCTTGACCACCTGGCCACAGCCCAAAAATCTAAAAGAACTGCAAAGATTCCTGGGATTCTGTGGTTATTATCGGCGCTCATCAAGGACTATTCAAGAGTGATCCGCCTTTACTTAACCTTACTCAAGGGTATCCCCAACCCACAAAAAATACCAAAAGTCAGCATCCTCAAGACTGAAAGAGTGTATTTTCATCCGAGTGAAGTATTTGGGGCCCGCTGGACTCCTGATTGTGAGACTGCTTTTCATGAGATCATATATCAACTTACCCATGCTCCAGTACTGGCCTATGCCGATCCAAGAAAACCTTACGTCCTGCACACTGATGCTAGCTTGCAAGGGTTGGGGGCTTGTTGTACCAAGAGCACGAGAATGGCCTGAGACCAGTGGCCTTTGCCAGTAGAAGCCTGACCCCATCCGAAAAAGAACTATCCTGTACATAAGTTAGAGTTCCTAGCTTTGAAGTGGGCTATTGTTGACCAATTCCATGAGTACTTGTATGGGGCTAAAATACTAGTAAAACTGACAATAATCCTTTGACCTATGTGCAGACCTCAGCTAAGTTGGATGCCACTGGCCATAGGTGGCTTTCTGCATTATCTACATATGACTATGCTCTCGAATACCGAGCAGGTCTGAACCACATAGATGCTGATGCCTCTCCCGGAGGCCTGTTCCCCAGAATGATTGGGTCCGACTGGCAGAACCTGACATTCGGGCACTCTGCCGGAAGTTTGACAGGAGGAACAAATGTCCACGGACGCAGTGGACTGCATGGTGGATTGCTTGGGAGCCTCTGAGAATTGCATACCTGCTGCTTATTGCCACTTTTCTGCAATAGACATTGGTGCACTGCCTCAGCTGGACAATGACAGTATTCAAGGGCTCAACCGCGATCCCATGATCAAAGCAGCTTAGAAGCCCTCTATGCAGGAAAAGATGTGTCCAAATTACGCTCCACTGATTTGAGAACTGCACTGTTATACAAAGAAGGTCCTAAGTTGAAACTGATCAATAAACTGTTATACAGAGAAACAGTAGACAGAGGGGACAAGTAGACAAACAACAACTAGTGCTGCCCACTGCCTTTCGAGACTCAGTATTGAGGTCCTTGCACAACCACATGGGGCACCTTGGTATAGACAGAACACTTGACTTGGTGAGATCCAGATTCTATTGGCCTAAGATGGGGGCTGATGTGGAGCAACACATTCGAACTTGTAGTCGCTGCTTACAGGAAAGCTTTGCACCCCAGAGGGCTGCCCCCCTTGTTAACATAACCACCAGTGCACCCATGGAGCTGGTCTGTATTGATTTTCTAAGTTTGGAGTCAGATCAAAGAAATATCAGTAATGTGCTGGTGGTCACTGACCATTTCACGAGATATGCCCAAGCTTTCCCACCAAAGACCAGAAAGCATCCACTGTAGCCAAAGTACTTGTAGAAAACTTTTTGTTCACTATGGGGCTCCACAAAGAATCCATTCTGATCAAGGGAGAGACTTTGAGAGTCGCTGATCAAAGAGACTTTCTCTGTGGGAGTGCGAAGTCCAGAACCACTCTACCACCCCAGGGGGACCCACAGCCTGAACGTTTCAACCGAGACTTTGCTAGATATGCTAGGCACCCTGCACCCAAAGGACAAGCCTAGATGGAGCCAACAAATTAGCACCCTGGTACATGCTTATAACTGCACCAAAAGTGATGCCACTGGATTCTCCCCTACCGCCTGATGTTTGGAAGAGAAGCTCGACTACCAGTAGATGTGTGTTTTGGGGTCTCTCCTGATGGGGTTCAAGCTGACAACTATTTACAGTATGTGCAAAAGTTAAAGGCCCAGCTAACTCATGCGTACTAACTGGCTCAAACCATGGCTGCCAAAAGAAATCTGACAACAAAGAAAGGTATGATAAAAGGTGAAAGCACAGGAACCTCAGGAGGGAGATCGGTATTGCTAAGAAATCTGGGACTGCATGGCAAGCACAAGATTGCTGACAGATGGCACCATCTCCCTCACATTGTAGTGGGCAAACTAGATGATCTGCCAGTGTACAAAGTAAGGCCTGAGAATAATTCAAAAGATGTAAAAACAATGCATAGAAATCATTTACTGCCCATTGGACAAATCTTAATTGAGTCTGAGCCCCTAGAAGATGCCCTCTGGACCAGTGACTAGAGCTGCTGCTAAGAAAAGATCAAGAAAGTCTGCACCTACAGAAGCAAAGTTAAAGTGTTCCTCCACAAGTCCCAGTTGAGCATGACTGTCAGTCCATATCGGAAGAAAGTGAGAGTGACTTTGAATACTATCCTTCTTACGAACTGAGTCAATTGTTTCGGGCAATCCCTAGTCAATACTGGAGACAAAGCTGGGCCTTCTGACTGTCTAAGCCCCAGCTTCATCCCTGGAGCCAATGCTCCCAGAAAGTGAAGTGCAAAGCATCAGATCAGATGAAATGGAATCATTGTGCATGGTTGAACTGTTTGAGCTTTCAGGGAGGAAATGATAGATTGGGGCAGACTGGTGATACACCCGAACAAGAAGAGTATTTTGAGTGCCCTGACAGTCCACTGCCAGTGTCCGAAAGCTCTCCATGCAGCCAAATGTTGTGGACTCAGAAACTGTAACTCCTGGAGCTGAAAGTGCCCCAAGTTCTAGCCTCTCTACCCCATGGAGACTCCTGACAAGTGAGGACAATGCTGAAAATGAGGCTCAGAGTGCAGAGACTATAACAGTTCCCCTAGAAAGACTGGTCGAGCTGTAAAGCCTGTGGTGCACCTCAGTTATGATTCCCTTGGGAGGCCTGTGGACTTGCCTCTCAATGTTGTCCATAAGGAGTGTATGTGTCCCCGAGCTCATTGCCCAAACTGAGCATCAGTGCTAACTCCAAGTTACTTGTGTTGCCCTCTAAGTATGGTGCCCTTGCCCCATCCAGCCCCAAGGTAACTGATAGGGAAGGGCCCCCTCTCTTCAGGTTTCATGTACAAGAGGTAATAACTTGAGTTATGGTACAATGTGTATGTAATACTGTGTAAGAGTGACGTACTGCAATGTTTCAGAAATGTGTTCTTGGTAAAATGATATATTGACTGATGATTACATGTGCGAGCCTAATCGCAAATGTATATGGTTGCAGTTGAAACTGAGGGTACTTGCTGACGCGGACGTCAAGCTTTCCCAGGCCAGGAAGGCGTAACTTCTGCAAATGGGGGTTCCCAAAGACTTCCAGGAGCTTGCTTGAATGCTCCAAGCCTGAATGGTGTTTGGCATTTAAGCCATTTATCAGTGAGTGTTTTAGAGCCTCTGGTACTGTCTCTTTAAGAGCTGTCTGCTTGCAGACATAATTAGTTTGTATGGGGGACTGTGTGCTTCTCTGAGTACCACTGAGCTGCTGCCAATTCACTTCATTTTTGCAGTCACTAGAGTGCAAAGGAACCTATCTGAAAGATGTAACTGTTTGCCAGAAATTATTTAGAGTAATAATGAAATTACAGTTTGTCTAACCTGCTTTTTGCAGTCAGAACTGTGTCTGCTAGTTCCCCATTCTAGTTTTGAACTGCTGAACTGGACCAATCAGTGTGGGGTAGCTAGCTCTAAAATGATGCCTTGGACGAATCAGAACTTGACTCATAATCTGAGCCAGCCACAAGAGGATTGTATGGGCAGTGACTCTGGGAGATGTAGTTTAGACTTCAGTGCCTTTTGGACCAACAGCAGCAGTCTATTGTGAGGACAGCCAATCCAGTCAAGAACTGGGAGGAACTCAAAGGAAGAGCCCGGTTTTGTCGGTTGGAGTTTCAGTTGAGCTTTGGCAGTGAAGAAGGAAGGAGCCCTGTGCTTTTCAGTGTGCAGTTTTAGTCAAAAACGTGTGTAAGGCCCAGAGTTCCGGTCTGCAGCTTGTGTAACAGCTTGATTAGGACTGAATCCGTCCTGTGAAAAGAATCAAAGGATCTCTGAAGAGTAGAAACCAGGCTCACCCTGTAGAAGACTGGAAGAATTGCTGAAAATTGCACTCGGTCTGTCAGGAACTGAATCTGCTGTGTGTTCTCCCGGTATTGTGCAGTAATTGCGATCGGATACAGATGCAGCCTGCCTGGTATAGTACTTTCTTTTATATGGATGTGTGAAGAGGTTTGTGTACCTCAAGTGAGCCCTGCTGACATTGAAGGACCCTATCTTATTTGGAGGTCGTGAGTACTAATTCAGGGTTGCTCCTGTTGAATTGCCACATTAAATCCAAATGGAATTACTGTACTGCTGACTGTTTAATTCTCCTTTTCTCTGTGTGAAAGGGCCCTACCAGCTGCCACGGTTTGGACTAGCCACTAGGGCTTGGGTACCCAGGGACAGTAACTGATAGGGATAGGCCTGTGCACAGAGCCATAGGTAGATTATTAGAGTGATAAGCTAATTAACCTGATTTCCTGTCCTTGTTATATCCCCTAAATAAATCAGAGCTGCTTGTTTCAGCAAAGTTATACTGCCTGAGGTATTTGTCTATGTTAAAGTACTGTACTGTGATTGTTGCACTGTATCTCATTTCACAGGAGGTCCCAGTGCCGGAACCAGACCTGGGGTAAGTGTATACCGTGAAGGTAATTCTGATATATTGTGTGGGCCACTAGTGGGAAGAAGGGGGTGCAGTGTCCCAGAGGGCTGTGACCAAGTTAGTTTAACTATTGCAAACCCTGACCTCTGGGTGGAGGCACCCGCCATTGGATCCAGGCCCCTCAACCTGTTAGTGGCAAATCAGGCAGGGGTAGTAGCCCCTGGGATAGCGCCATCTAGGGGTTACACACAGATATCACAGTAACACTCCCCATCATTGTGAAACATCATTGTGAGCATAGGTATTACAGTATCACTGACCTCCACTGTGAAACACCATGGGAAGCACAGATATTACAGTAACACTCCCCATCATTGTGAAACATCATTGTGAGCATAGGTATTACAGTAACACTGCCCACCACTGTGAAACATCCTGGTGAGCACAGATATTATAGTAACACTCCCCATCATTGTGTAACATCATTGTGAGCACAGATATTACAGTAACACTGCCCACCACTGTGAAACATCCTGGTGGGCACAGATAGCACAGTAACACTCCCCATCATTGTGAAACATCATTGTGAGCATAGGTATTACAGTAACACTGACCTCCACTGTGAAACACCATGGGAAGCACAGATATTACAGTAACACTCCCCATCATTGTGAAACATCATTGTGAGCATAGGTATTACAGTAACACTGCCCACCACTGTGAAACATCCTGGTGG
Source organism: Neoceratodus forsteri (assembly GCA_016271365.2). Classification (NCBI taxonomy): domain Eukaryota; kingdom Metazoa; phylum Chordata; order Ceratodontiformes; family Ceratodontidae; genus Neoceratodus; species Neoceratodus forsteri. The sequence continues at coordinate 1,424,671,532 of CM028129.1, forward strand.
GCACAGATATCACAGTAACACTCCCCATCATTGTGAAACATCATTGTGAGCATAGGTATTACAGTATCACTGCCCTCCACTGTGAAACACCATGGGAAGCACAGATATTACAGTAACACTCCCCATCATTGTGAAACATCATTGTGAGCATAGGTATTACAGTAACACTGCCTACCACTGTGAAACATCCTGGTGAACACAGATGTCACAGTAACACTGCCCACCATTGTGAAACATCATTGTGAGCATAGGTATTACAGTATCACTGCCCTTCACTGTGAAACACCATGGGAAGCACAGCTACCACAGTAACACTGCCCACCATTGTTACTCATCCAGGCACGCAGTGGGCCAGAGGTGTTGATAGGGTAATTAAAAATCGCAGGCCCCAACCCTCAAAGACTGGGGTAGGCTATAGATACTATCATAACATTATTAATTTCAAGCAATTCTATTGAGGAGAGGTTCAGGGCCCATATGAAAACATCTGGGGCTCAAGCCCCTGAGGCCTGAGTTAAGCAATGTTCCTATTGTGGGCACAGATATCACAGTAACACTACTCACAATTGTGAATCATTCCGGCAAGCACAGATATCACAGTACCACTCCCCACCATATTGAAATTTCATTGTGGGCACAAATATTCCAGTAACACTGCCTGCCAATTTGAAAAGCATCCTGGTAAGCACAGATATCATAGTAACACTGTCCACCAATGTAAATCATGCTGGTTAGCACACCCAGAGTTCTCCCAGTCCTAAAAAGGAATTCTAAATTTTCAGGAATGTTTGAATATACTCACAAGTTCCTTTTTCTTCATACACTCCATGAGCATGACAAAGAGCTGATGGGCCTGGTGCCTGCTGTGGTTAAAGGTTTTCTGAATAGTAACAAGAAGCTGGTCCCTTAGGGACTCACTGATTATCCTAAACAAAAGAACAAATAGCCAATGGTGATGTTCGCAGTTTCACATACTTAGAATTGTTCAGTTTGACAGCATTTTTTTTTGTGTGAATGCAAAATGCACCATATTCTTAGATTATCTGTTTCTTCTGTCTCCCCCACTTCCCAATCACAGGGCCACCATGGCCACACCTGTTATCTGGTTGGTGGGCGTGGGGGGGGGCTGCCTTTGCAGCCAATGAAAAATTCTGCTCAGTGGGAAACAGGAAAGGGCTGTGAGCTATGGACATCCCAAACTCACACCACACTCTCTCCTCCCCACTGGAGCAGAGGACCTCAGCTTCATAATGTACAGCACTTCAACCAACTCCTGCCACTGCCAGGGTGGGAAACCTGAGTGTGCTTGTGATTCTGTCTGTGTGTCTCTCTCTCTCTCTTATGCCACACCACTTGGCCCACAGCATAACGTGTGTGCCAGTTTTGACATGCTTCATGAACTGGAAACATGTTTGAGAGATTTGAATTGGTCTCAGCAGATCTCAAGTCAGGACCCTCACTCCATGTTTACATTGACATTAATCTGGAAAAGGTGGAGGACTCCACAGAAGATGGAAACAAATTTCAGGAGGACTTGAAAAAGCTGGGTGCCTGGTCAGACTCCTGGAGTCTTTCATTCAGTGTAGACAAATACAAGGTTCTACACTTGGAGAGGAGAAACAAAGGTAAGTCCTACACACTGTGGGGCTCATCTTGTCATAGTGGAGGAGGAGTAGAACCTGGAGGTCATATTAGGCTGGAAGCTAAAGCATTACAAACAGTGCACAGCTGCTGTAGGCAAGGCTGGAAGAATGCTGGGGTGCATTAAATGGGGTCATCAGAGAAGGGAACGTAATCCTGCCACTTTACAAGGGCCTGGTCAGGGCCCACCAGGAGTAATGTGTGCAAATTTGGACTCCACACATTGAGACAATAGAGAGTTTGTAGTGTAGGGCCACCAAAATGATCAGGAGTATGAAGGATAAAAGCTGTGGGGAGAGTCTGGAATCCATTGACTTATTCATTCTGGAGAAAATGAGGATGAAAGGGCATGTGGTCTCAGTCTTTCACATACTGAAAGGTTAAAGAGATGAAAATGTTCTATCTGGTGAGCCCCAGCAGAATGTGGGGAATGCCCTGAAGCTCAAAGAAGGTAAATTCAGGGGTAAAGTTAGGAGACACATCTTTTAACAAATGGGAGTAAACCCATATAATAATCTATCAGTAGAGACAGTGGACATGAAGACAGTAAAGGTAGACCTTTGAAGTAAGTCTGGATACATTTCTGCTTGCCATGGGAATCACAGGGCACCCTGAGCAGTAGGGTGGGTAGGTATATTTCTATAACTTAGTACATGTCTGCACAGCAAACTTGTTGATGTACATGCAGATTTTACTACCCTGCCAGTGTCCTCCCAATTAAGCAAAACCATGAGTTTGTTGCAATTTACAGCAGCTTTTTTTTTTTTTAGTATAGCTATTTGGTTCCCGTCACCTCCTCCCCCCAACTGGCGGTGGGGACACATAGGTACTTTACTTGGTTTTTCTTCCCTAACCCCCTCGAAGCCTCAGCACACAGTCAAGGAAAGCATGTGAGGCACGTCAACACACCCCGTGGTGCCAGCTCAGCCCCTTCCACTTCCCATAGCTTTTTTGTCGACCCCTCTCTGCCTACACTACCCACTGGACCTTCACCAGTTGAGAGTGGAACTACGGGGTGGGGTGCCAACCCACCCTCACCACCCTTGGGAGAGGAGAGCTGCCCATCAGCATGCTCAGTCCTGCTCTGCCCTCTCCCCCACGCCGGCATCCCAATGACCTGAGGTCGTCACCAGTATTGCGTGACGTGAGGCGTCCATGGCCTCAACCCTCAGCACCACCGGGCCGGCTTCAATTTACAGCAGTTTGTATAATGAAATGATGATACTTGTGTATTTTTTTATGCCAGTAGCGTCATATTCACTTCAAATTATGGCAGCTACACTCAACCCTTAGACTACTTCATAGTTGACGTAAGGTCTGGGTGCAATTGCAGAAATTGCTTAGGAAAGGTGCCGCATGTCAGCTGTGCCCTTCCTGAAATCTCACCTCAAGGGTACATTGTGTTCTTCTCCTGCCATCCAGACAGCTGCAGCACTCAATAGTACCGTTATATGTGAACTAGCTGTTGCCATTGGTTAATAGTAAGTTCTACCAGTACATTTTATGGATTTTGGTGCTGGTGAGAGGAAAAGCACCAGGGGCAGAAACCTCTGGGAACCCAGGCTCTGTCATCCATCTTTGTGTTCCAGGCATAACAGTTCTGCCATGTGGTATTTCCCATGTGACCCTCCTTTCAACTGTCAATTAAAGTAGCAGTATTTGTTAGTGGAAGAAAATCATCATATGGTTTGTTTTGTTAGGGATAATGTATTTCCAGCAAAAATATTAATATATCAATTTTCCTTATAATTGTATTTCACTCCTGAACTGAGATGGAGGGTTTTGAAGTTTTTTTAAAAATAACTGCTCTCTGCCTATGTTCACTGTGAATAAATTAAACATTTTGATGAAGTGCTGTGCTGGTAACCATCTGAAATGTGTACTAGCACTCTCCTAATACATCTACAGTATGAATCCAGTATACAAAGTCAAATACTAACATTGAGGGAACGAATTTTTTTAAATACTGCTGGTTGTGGCAGTCTTTTTTTTTTTCCATATTATTTAGTTCCCTGGGAGATTCAGGCAGGGCTGCTCTGCTCCATCCCTGCCCGACCCTCAACCAGCGACTACCTTCTCCGGTACTCACTGAGCTGCAGTGACCCCCACGGTTTGCCCCCTCCCCCCCCCCGTAGCAAGGCCGGGAAGGGGAGTGCTGCCCTCCCCCCACCTGGCAATTCTTCATTCAATGTAACATGCCGGTCCAAGTGATGACGTGGGTGTGGTGTCTGGAGCATCCTGAAGCCCAAGCCTGCCTCCTTTTTCTGTGTTTTCTCCCCTGAGTCCCCTGCCGGCACTTGAGCATGCACGTGTGGAAGTGTATGCATGTCACAGAACTGCAGCCCCTCCCTTCCTGACACTCGGACACCAATACTGCCTCCCAGGCCTCCACCTGGGGTGCAGCCAAGGGCTGAGACAGTACTTCTTCCTATCCCAGGAGAAAAGAAGGGGGGGATTGTTTTTAACCAGGAAAGGCACACTATGCTTGTTTTCAGGTGCAACCTGGGAGAACACGGTAGTTAAGTGACTTGGTCAGGGTCACTCAGTATGCAGGTAGGAGCTGTGGGATTCAAACCTAGGTCTGCAGGTTTGTAGCTCAGAGAACCAAACCACAGCACTATGTTGCCTCCTATGCAGTCCTCCGGAGGCTCAGTCCTCTCCCCCCATGGTTGCCCACCACTGACTCAAGCTGGTTCCTGATCTAGGGTCACCGGCATGGTAGGAGGTAAGGCACGCAGTGCCTCAGCCTTCAACGTCATCAGGCCACCCTAGTGGTGGCCATCTTTAATGACTTGAGTCATGAATTAATAATAAAAGCTATTAAGAAAATAAAATATACCAATAATAAATCTAATTATGTCAGAATTATATTAAAGCTAAAAAACTATATGATGACATATTTGCTGACTTGCAAATATTGCTGCTTTAAATGCTGTACTCATTTTCTTCCCTCTTATCATGATTTCATGTGGGACAATACGGCTAAGGGAGTTACTGGCAATAATGGCTAAGGCAGACACTGAGCTGCATCTTGCTGAATGGGTAAAGAGAGGTGAGAAGAAATTCTTCAGGTATATTAGGGGAAAAAAGGAAGAAGGGGGGATTTTTAGACTCTCAGAGGGTGGTAGGGTAATAGAGGAGGATGGGCAAAAGGCAGCCATCTTAAATGTCTACGTTTGCTCTGCCTTCACCAGGGAAGACAGTGGGCCCTTACCAGAGAATGGCATCAAGGTGGCCACTAAAGGGGTCCCAGAGATGAGGCAGCCAGTATTTACCAGCAAAAGGGTCTAGAAAGCGTTAGCAACCCTTAAGATATATAAAGTCAAGGGACTGGATGGAATGAATCTGAGGGTGCTCAGAGAGCTGGCAGGTGGATGTGCAGAACCCCTGGTAGGGCTATTTCATAGCTCGTTACAGACTGGGGTAGTTCTGAAGCATACCGGTTCATAATGTTACACGCTTAATAGCATACTGCATTATGGAGAAACCCAGACCTGTGCGCTCTCGAGTTGGACTCCCCCCAGAGTTGAGAATCTTTAGTGAGGGGTCCAGGGGGCACAGCCCCCGGTAAGGGTGTGTGTGGGGGGTCAGAGTCCCCCACAGAACAAAGACATGATGCCTCATGGCATAAATTGTGCAGTGCAATAGTGCCATGCAGCATTATGTCTTGCAACATAATGACCCCATGCCATTCTGAAGGACTGGTGGGTGGTGGACGTTGTTGTGCTCCACAAGGGGTGGGGGGACAGGAAGCAGGCAGGGAACTACAGACCCATTCGTCTTACCTCAGTTGTAGGAAATCTGATGGAGTCACTAGTCAAGCAGGACCTTGTGGACTACCTGGAGAGTAATGGCCTCCAGGCTAGTAAACAGCATGGGTTTGCGACAGAGAGGTCTTGTCAGAAGACCTAATAGTTTTCTTCGACTGGGTGATGAAGGTATTGGATGGTGGCCACTCTGTAGATCTACTTAATTTTGATTTCAGCAAAGCCTTTGACTCAGTGCCTCACACACAACTGCTGAAAAAGATGGAGGATCTGGGGGCAGCAAGGGACTTCATAAAATGGGCAGGAAATTGGCTGAAGGGGAGGTTGCAAAGAGACATAACAAATGGGACAAATTGGAAGAGAGGAAGGTCACAAGTGGGGTGCCACAGGGATGTGCCCTGGACCCAATCCTCTTCAAAATGTTTATCGGTGACATTGGAGAAGGAATGCAGGGCTGGTTGTGTCTCTTTGCAGATGACACAAAACTCTGTGGGAGGATGGACAGTGACAAAGGAATTAAGGCAATGCAGAGAGACCTGCATAGACTGGAGAGGTGGTCTAAGGTCTGGCAGTCAAAATTCAATGCCAAAAAGTGCAAGGTGAAGCACCTAGGAAGCAAGAACCCCAGAACGGAGTACTGGATGGGAGACGTTAAATTGAGCACTACAACTGAGGAAGGGGACCTGGGAGTCATCATTAGCAGCACCCTCAAACAAGCAAGTCAATGTAATAAGGCCATTAGTAAAACAAAGAGGATGTTGGGTTGTATCCAGAGGGGTACAGACAGTAGAAGTAAACAGGTAATATTATCGCTTTATAGGTCATTGGTAAGGCCACACCTAGAGTACTGCACCCAGTTCTGGAGTTCTCCCCTCAGGAAGGATAAGGACAGGTCAGAGGTAGTGCAACAAAAAGTGACCAGAATGATACAAGGCAAGCAGGGCAGATCTGACGAGGAGTGTCTCAAGGCACTAAACATGCACTCGCTTGAGACTGGAGAGGGAAGGATTGATATGACAGAGACCTTCAAACTCCTGAAAGGAATAAATACGGTGGATTGTGAGGAGTTATTTAGCATAAACACAAATTCAGTCACAAGGCCATGGGTGAAAAATGAAAGAGGGAAGGCTAAGAGAGATATGAGAAAGTATTACTTTACCGAGAGGTGGTGAAACCTTGGAACAGTGTGCCAGATGAGGTTGTAGGAGCCAAAACCATAAATGGTTTCATGCATGATTGGTACTGAGTGAAGACTGTTGTAACTACACAGGGAAGTAGCAGCGGGGTGGAGATTAGGGGGAGGATATGGAGCGTTAGTGCCCTGGATGACAATTAGGTCTTAAGGATAAATAGGGAACCATGGGCAGACTGGATGGAGCATGAATCTTTTTCTACCAACATTGTCTGTGTTTCTGTTTCTAATATGCAGAGGGACAGTGCACTATAAACAAGTATTTGTCAATGCCGAATGTTTGCTTACTGGCATTGGCAGTGGTAGTGTAGAAGTTACAGAGCTGCGTAATAGGAATGGCAGTGAAGTATTGAACTGAAGCCAACCCCACCACCACCCTGCAGAGAGTGACAGGCATTGGGGTGTGCATTTGGGTCATCAGGCATAACGGCCACGCCATTTCACCACACCCCACTCTGCAGAGACTGACAAGTGTGACGTGTTCCTTGGGGTCTTTGGTCTTCATGCATCCCATTTCAATAGGAAATACGTGAGATGGGTGCGATATAGGAGAATGGGGTAGTTTGGGGTCAAGAGTCCAAGGCATACCCGATGCCTCTCAGAGACTGCAGGGTGTGGAATGGTATGAGCATCACAGGCAAGAATCCCAAGTCACACCCCTGATTCCTGTCATTCTCTATAGGGTTGGGCGATTTAGTTGAAAAGCCTAATACCTCAGGCATTCGTTGGTATTTTAACTCCAAATCTTCAACATGTTTGTTTTGTGACCCCACCTCATGAACAGGGGGAATATCAGTTTGGTAGCCGAAAGCTGCTTATGCACAGTGACTACGGGATTTAGCACCACAGGTGCAAAAATATTCCGAACAGGCTGTAAAAAATTACAGCTGTACTCTTTCATGGGGAGGTGTAAAAATGGCTATGTTGCAAATGTGTAGTAAAAATATTTAAAAAAATGGTGAAGTCACGAGTGTACATAGAAACTGTGCAACGCACACCCGTTATATAAGTAGGTTGGGGATATTTTATAGCAGATTGTCAACTCAGGCATTTTGGTGCCTCCGATCATGAACAGTGTCACTGTGATTTTCTTTATCTGTGCCGAACAATAATTTCCCACAGCGACCACTCATCTCTGCACTGAAAGTGTGAACACACACTTCGGCCATGTTGTGAAAAATGGCAGCTGTACTGTTCATAAGGAAGTGTTGAAAAATGCCACTAGTGAAAATCTGGACTGAAAATATTACAAAGTCATGAACTAACGAGGATGCGTGGAAACTGCACAATGCTCACTCGTAACACAGTTATTTTATGGACTTTTGTCACCAAATTTTCAACATAGCATTTTAAGACCTCTGCTCATGAACAGTGTAACTGTGATTTTCTTAATCTGTCCTAAACATTGCTTTCGCACCAACAGCACCATTGTGCGCTACATATGCGATAACACATTTTGGGTGACATATGAAAATTGCAGCTGTACTGTTTATAAGGAAGTTTAATAAAATGGACATGTTGAAAATCTAGAGTGAAAATATTAAATTTGCAAACTTACGAGCATGCATAAGAACGTGCAACACCGCTGTAAAAGTCATTTTTAGGCATTTTTCACCAAGTTTTCAACATAGCCATTTTAAGACCTCTGCTCATGAACAGTGCCACTGTGGTTTTGTTAATGTGTCCCATACATTGAGTTTGCACACCGACTGCGCCATTGTGCGCTACATGGGCGGAAACACGTTTTGGGTGAGATGTGAAAAATGACAGCTGTACTACTCATAAGAAGGTGTGGAAAAATGGCAATGTTGAAAATCTGGAGTGGAAATATTGAAAATTCGCAAACCTATGAGCGTGTGTAGGAACTTCATGGCATGCGGCTACGTCAAACAGTCATTTTGAAATTTTTCACCAGAATTTTCAACACTAGCCATTTCAAGACCTCTGCTCATGGACAGTGTCACTGTGATTTTCTGAATTTGTCCCGCATTGATTTCAAGACACCAACCGCGCCATTCTGCCACAAGGGTGGAACACATTTTGGGTGAGATGTGAAAATGACAGCTATACTACTCATAAGACAGTGTGGTGAAATGGCAATGTTGAAAATCTGGAGGAAAATATTGAAATTTTATGAACTTATGAGCTCGTGAGGAACGCGCAACGACGCCGTTAAACAGTCATTTCTGATTTATACACCAACATGGTTCTTCTCATGAATGATGTCACTGTCATGGTGGTGAGCGAGCTCAGGGTGATTTCGCAGTCACCGCGCAGTCACTGTGCGAAATCACCCTTCAAGCCCGGTAACGCCATGACAGTGATATCATTCATGAGAAGGGGTCCCAAAACCCTATGTTGAAAATTTGGTGCAAAAATTCCCAAAATGCCCGAGATATGCACAGTTGAACCCTCCTATCTAGCCCATTATACAGCTTACCGGCATTTCCTCAGTTCGCGGGTCGGCTTTGAAGAGTGCAGACGTGTTCCCGTCCACCAAGATCGCCGCACCGGAGTCCGGAGGTAAGAGGGTGAGGGGTGGGAGGCTGGCGCGCAGTGGGTGGGTGCGGGTTGTGAGGGGGTTCGAGACGCCAGCCGCTGGACCGCTTTTGTTTTACAGGTTAAAACAAAAGACATCAACCAATTTGCCACGCTGGGGTGGGCTTCAGCATGGCACAAAGACTTTGGCATTCAGCCGACGGGGATTGGGCACCTCGTCGCAAAACAAAAACGCAGGAGGCCTGCTTGCCACGCCTGGGGTGGCCTCAGCGTGGCACAAGGACTTTGGGGAGGGGGTTGCTCAGCCAATGGGGATTGGGCACCCCGTCCGCAACATGACGGATTGCCACGCTGGGGTGGGCTCCCAGCATGGCATCAACTATTGGGAGGAGGGAGACAGACGCAGTTCAGCCGACGGGATTGGGCACCCTGTTGGCGCATCGCTGCGCGCGGGAGCGCAGACGCCTGCGGCTTGGGGAGCTGCACGAGCAGCTTCTTATCGCTCACTCGCCGTAGTTTCCCCTTTCAATCAGTGCCGCATTTTGAGCGTGTCATAGACAGCTCCAAAATGCATTGGCTTACAGGGGCCGCGCCTGCCAGCACAGTGCCTGAATTGGAGGAGGAAGTGATACACCTCCGAAATCTCCGATGAAGGCACTATGTTTCTTGCACATGCATGCAAGCAAACATAAAAATGAAAAGTCATGGCACTGCCCCACCCGACTGAGCACTTAAAACAACTGGCCAAAACACTGTAGTTCTCAGTACAAAAAGGCCTTTATTTATGCAAAACAGTGTAGTTCAGCAGGTAACGGTTATAACCAAGCACACCCAATGCCTCTCAATGCATTTTGTAATCTCACTTTCTCGAATGATGTAACAAGACACCTATTTTAACATTTACATACATTTCATATACAGTATCTTCCATAATCATGCTATACTTCTTTGATTTTCATTATTATGAAAATATTGTTCCAATTTGGGAAATTAAATTAGTAGATGGACTCTAGACATACCTTTAAAATTATGTTTTTAACCTTTTAATCCATACTGAATATACTATTTGAATACTGTACCTAGCACTTAGTACCTGTATTAATTTATGGGTTATTTTAAAGAGGTTTCCCATTAATGTTAATGTAGGACTGTGTCTGTGAAACCTTTGGTACTAATAGGTGTCCTGTCCCATAGTCATGGCATTTAAAGAATCAGCAGATTTTCAGCGCACTAAAAGCCTTGACTGGTTCAACTTGTTTGCATGTGCAAGATAGTGCCATGATCCAAAATGCAGTGCCGTGCAGTTGAAAGGGAGAGCTATGCTTCAGTGAGCAGCGATAAGATATCGTGTGCTCAATGGCCCTCCTCCCCTCCACACACACATGCACGCATACTGCGTGCTCCTGCCCCCCCCACGCACACACTGTACAGCTGACGGGGGTGCCCAATCCCCTATTGGCTGTGCTGCGCTCCCCCCAACAGAGTTCCAGATGCCACGCTGGGAGCCCACCCCAGTGTGGCAACAGATCGTATGGCCGACGGGGTGCCCAACCTCTGGCCGGCTCCATGGCCCCCAAACAGTTTTCCAGCTGCCACTCTGGGAGCCCCCCAGCGTGGCACAAGTCCTGCGTCATCTGTTAAAAAAAGCAACCTGAAAGAAAAACCTTCCTCGCTGACTGTCCTGACCCAATCTCCTCCCACCGCGCCCACCCTCTGCGCACTTCTGCCTCCCCAGACCCTCCTCACCCCCCATCTTCGTGGACCGGGAACATGTCTGCACTCTTAAAAGCCGATCAAGAAATTGAGGAAATGCCGGTAAGCTGTATAATGGAATAAATAGGGTTTTTTCAACTTTGGTGCATATCTCTGACATTTTTGGGAATTTTTTTCACCAAATTTTCAACATGGGGTTTTTGGGACCCCACCTTATGAATTCTGTCACTGTCATGGCGTTAATCGGCCCTGAAAGGTGATTTCATGGTCACTGCATGGAACCATCTTTTGGGACCAAGTTACAAAATGACAGTGTCACGGTTAATAAGGTAGGCCCCCCAAAACCCTATGTTGAAAAGTTGGTGAAAAAATTCCCCAAAATGACTGTTTTACGAGCATGCGTCACACTGTTCCTACACACGCTTGTAGGTTCTCGAATTTTCAATATTTTCACTCCAGATTTTCAACATTGCCATTTTACCACACCTCCTTATGAGCAGTACAGCTGTCATTTTTCACATCTCTGCCAAAACGTCTTTCCTCCCATGTAGCGTACAATGGTGCAGTCGGTGTGCCAAATCAATGTTCGGGACAGATTTAGAAAATCACAGTGACACTGTTCATGAGCAGAGGTGTTAAAATGGCTATGTTAAAATTTAGTGAAATACGTCCGTAAAATGACACTGTTACGAGCGACCATTGCGCAGTTTTCACGCACCTTCGTAACTTCATGGATTTCTAATATTTTCAGTCCATATTTTTTACCACTGGCATTTTTCCACACTTCCTTATGAACAGTACAGCTGTCATTTTTCACACCATGGCCAAAATGTGTTTTCACACTTCCAGCGCAGAAATGCGTGGTCACTGTGGGAAATCACTGTTCGGAACAGATTAAGAAAATCACAGTGACACTGTTCATGAGCGGAGGCTACAAAATCCCTGTGTTGACAATCTGCTGTAAAAAATCCCCAAACTAATTGCATTACGGGTGTGTGTTGTGCACTTTCTATGTGCGCTCGTGACTTCACCGTTTTTTTTGATATTTTCACTGCAGAATTTCAACATTGCCATTTTTTGCACCTCCCCATGAACAGTACAGCTATCATTTTTCACATCCTGTTCGAAATATGTTTTCGCACCTGTGGTGCCAAATGGCATAGTCGCTGTGCGAAATCAGCTTTCGGCTAACAAACTGATATTGCCACTGTTCATAAGGTGGGGGTCACAAAAAACCCATGTTGAAAATTTGGAGTGAAAATGCCAATGAACGCCTGAGGTGTTAGGGTTTCCGACCATAACGCCCCAGCCTGTAGAGATTGAGAAGCATCAGGGGTGTGACTTGGGCTTCTTGCCTGTAATGCTCATACCATTCCACACCCTGCAGCCAGTGAGAGGCATCAAGGTGTGCCTTGGACTCTTCAGCCCCAAAGTTCACCCCACTCTCCTATACAGGACCCATCTCACTGTATTTCGTGATAGAATGGGGTGAGAATAAGGGTCAAAGACCCCAAGGCACACCGTGACACTTGCCAGTGTCTGCAGGGTAGGGTGTGGTGAAATGGCATGGCCGATATGCCTGACTACCCAAAGGCACACCCCAATGCCTGTCAGTCTCTGCAGGGTGGTGGTGGGGTTGGCTTCAGTTCAATACTTCACTGTCATTCCTATTATGCAGCTGTCTAACTCCTACACTACCAATGCCAATGCCAGTAAGCAAACATTCAACATTGACAAATGCTTGTTTTCAGTATTTTCCTTGTGCTTTACAGTCTGCATGTTTTTTACACAAGCCTATTTTGTCACACCTTTGGACTACTTCTCAAGTCAAATGAGGGGCATAGAACTATAAATGGTAGACATAGTTTAACCAGTTTAATATTATATTATTACATATAAAAATTAAGCAATAATGCACAACAGGGTGTGTGTGTGTGGTACTGGGATAACATCATGCCACGGCCTCAGGTGGTTGGGCACAAGGCCGTAGGCCAAGTGTGTCCAACACCAGAGAAGTTACGTTATCCCAGTGTCGACACACACCCGGGAATGCATTATTGTTATTATACAATGGCTCATATCAAGAGATATATTTTAATATTTTGTTTCATGGCTTTAATGTTGGGTTGGTGTACATATGAAAAAAATAGTATTGTGCATTTGAGTTTTTGTAATTTGTAATACTGCAATGCACAGTAAATTTGTTTTCAACTCACTTGTTCATACAGTTGTCGCATGTCCATCTATTGTTTGCTAAATTGCATCCTCCCAGGCTGTGCTTGAAAATAAACAGTTTCTTGTCTGGTGTACTTACCTTGTTAACAAAAACAAACTAAATAAATAAATCTCTATCATCCCATTAAAGACAATATTTTCTGAAGTTGTACCCTCCCCCATCTTCAATCTAGGTGGTGATTTTGTTTCAAGGTTATGCAGTGGGTGGTTCATACTTCTATCAGATCTATTTGAAGTACTAAGTTAAGTACTGAGTTAACTGAGGAAATAGTAGCCCTTCTGTTTAGTTTGAACAAAATCTTTTTTTGTCACTCTTGGTGGTAGTATTTGTAGTGGTTTGACTCATTCCAGGGTATAGGGGGCCTAATTACAGTGGCAACAGGTCCAAAATACCACAACTGCAGTCACAATTAAGGCCCCAGCAAGTGAGTTGAGAAATTGTGTTTCAAAGACCCTAACTTTGCAGATGTGATTGGCCGTTGTGTTTTGCCACTCTTGCAGCCAGCTTGAGGACCTTGTAGAATCTGGGCAGACATGATGGACTCACGGGGCTCGACTGTCAAAGGCGGACGCAGGGCTTGCATCAAGTCCTGCATCCAAGACATTTTTTGGCACAGTTGCACCAAATCCCTTTGCCACAACTGCGCCTGATTTTATAATGTTGGGTGCAGGTGTGACAGTTTCCTCAGTTTACGGCAGCTTGCATCAAGCCCCCTATAAAGGGTCCCCTGAATGACACAAGTTAGACCAGGGAAAAGCTGGTCTAACTTGCAGCATTCGGTGCTCAGGATTGAAAATCCTGATTGCTGGCTGGGAGAATGCCATAAGCCCCATGCCCCAAACGATCAGCACACCAGGGGCTTGTGGCATTTTCGGGGCTTTGAGAATTGAGCCCATGGTCTTTTCCTGTCCTTGTGTTTCTCTGTTTCTTTGATTTCCACACTTTGTGTAGTACAGGAATTTTTTTTTTGTTACAATTTTTGGAAAGACACACTAAGCCATTGCATGTTTCCAGGTGCATCCTGGGAGCACAGGGAAGTTGTGATTTGCTCATGGTCACACAATATACAAGGGGTGGCTGTGGGATTCAAACCCAGTTCTCCAGGTTTGCAGCTCAGTGCTCTTCAGCACTGTACTATATTGCCTCCTCACTTACTAGTAGGACTGCAAAATCACCATATAAGAAAGGAAATGGAACAGAAAAAAGGAAAAACAGTGATTTAGGAAGACAAAATATTATTTATAATATATCTGTTTTGGGCTACCCCAGGGTCAGGGTGGCTTCTTCCTCAATCATCACCAATCCATTTGGCTGTGAGTATAACAAGAGTGTCAACCTTCTCCAGTGGATCCAGTTCTCCCATGGTGGCAGGGCAGATTCCCCCTATCCTTCATTTGCTACCATATCCACTCCTGTTTTTACAATTGGAAAGAGGAAGAGGAAAGGTTAAGAAAGTGTCTGGAAAAAAAAGCTACTCTTTATGGTTTTGTTCCAGAGTTCTGCCCTAGAGAACCAAGCTAGTTAAAATTATTTCCCAAACTCTTAAAACTCAAATATCTTTTGATCCTGCATTTTTTAACATAAGAAGATTGCTCCTGAATACAATGATTATATAGATCATGCAAACTTTGGTTGCTTTCTACAGCCCCGGATCTCAAGAGATTCATTCCATTTAGATGAAAGAAACAAAACAAAACAAGCAAACAAAAATACCCCCCATGCTGATTGAATTAATCACACGGGGTAGTTGGCAGTTACTGAAAAATAAAGTAATTTGGAAAAACTGTAGATACATTCATTCTGTTCTACTCTGTCTGGGCTTCATTCTTAAATCTCAGATTTGTTTAGTCTTCTAGCACTTACATAATCCCAAATCCTTAAGAATATTCCTACTTACTGCACTTTAATCTCTGTGGAGGTTGATCATGCCTGCTCTAATTTGAATGACTTTTAGTATGTATGGTTTTGAATGGTATTATTATTCTGTGCCCCATTTATTTATAGTTTTAAATGTCTATCTATCTATCTATCTATCTATCTATCTATCTATCTATCTATCTATCTATCTATGTCTTTATCATTCTGAAACTGGCATTAATGTTCCAAATGTACAGTATGCTTCTGATTGCCTTTTTGAAATACTTAACACACCTATGCGCCACTTTTGTGGGCCACTTTTCATTGATTTCTATTAATTCAGGTGTTGATAAAAATGTATAAAATAAAAAAAAGTGTCAGTAATCCAAATAACTGCATTTCTGAGTGAAGTAAGTTAGGGTGCACATATTTAGTGTGACCACTAGCACCCGATGATAGCAAAAAGTTAAAGTAATATTAATACAGTTAAAATCTAAAATATCTCTTTCTTCGTAATGCCTGCACCAGAGGTACAATACTTGCTAAGCCTGAATATTTTGCATCCACGTTTCAGAACAACTTAAATCATCCCTCCAAGTTCTGGAAAGTAATCCACTCACTTTTCTCTACACCAACCCAGTCTCCATCCCCTATTCTTAAGGTGGGTGACGTCCTCATCTCTAATCCTTCTACTGTTGCCTATTTCTTTAACTCCTACTTCACTACCGGTGCCCTTTCTCTTATCTCCTCCTTTCCCTCTTCCCTCTCTGCCTTATCCCCCTTTAAATCTCTATTTTTCCTTCTCTTCTATCACCGTCTCTGATACCCTTATGTCCTTGCTTGCCCTTAAAACCACATAAAGGTGATAGCCCTGATGGCCTTGAGCCCAAGCTCCTTCTTCTTTCAGTCCCTGCTATCATTCTGCCTATCACTCTTCTCCTCAACCTTTTCTTCTGCTGCTGTACTGTATCTGATGCATGGAAACAGGCTACTGTCAGTCCTCTTCCTTAAGGTAGTGATCTCTCTTCTCCTGGTTACTTCTGTCCTATATATCGCCTTCCTGTCCTATCTAAATTACAGGAACATCTTGTTTTTTTCTCAACTCTATTCCTTCCTTGACTCCTCCACGTTCTTTACCCCCCTTCAGTCTAGTTTTAGGAAGTCTCACTCCACTTCTATGTCCTTCCTATGGCTCACTGACTGAATTCTCTCAGGGATGGACCAGGGTCTAATCATGTCTGCTATTTTCATATTTTCTAAAGCTTTTGACACAGTGGCACATCCTCTCCTTCTGGACAAGCTTAAATCAACGGGTCTTTCTGGCTCTGCAGTGAGCTGGTTCCATTCTTACCTTGAGGGTATGTCTTAAGCTGTCCAGACAAATAACTCAATTTCCTCTCCACTCCCTATCTGTTCAGGTGTCCCTCAGCGGTCTGTCTTGGGTCCTATTCCTTTTTCCATATTTTTAAATGACCTTTCCACCATTTGTTCTTCTGTGTTCATTCATATGAATGCTGATGATACAGTACTTTATGCATCTGATTCCTCTGCTTGTGATCTTACCTCACAATTACAGCTGGATTTTTACAATATTCAGCGCTGGTTCAAGTCTAACCAGTTAACCCTCAATGCCAAAAAAACTTTCTATGACTATTAGCACCCATCACAGGCTTTCCAGTCTTTCCACTCTCCTTGTTTTTCACACCCTGGATGGGGCTTTGATTGAGGATGTATCCTCTTTTAAATACATTGGAGGTTGATTTGACTGTCATTTTGATTTTTTAATTCATATTGATGCCATTCATCATAAAGTTCACCCCAAACTTGGTGCTCTGCACAAGAACAAAGCGAGTATCCCACTTCCTGTCCACTGTGAGATTATCTTAAAGATGATTCTCCCAATCCTTGATTATGGCGATCTGGTTTGTAGTGGTGCACCTAAATCCTCCCTTGCCAGACTGGACCCCTGTTTCACTCTTTTTTGTCATTTTGCTCTGGACTGTTCCCCTTCATACTCAGCACTGTTCTCTCTATTCTGCCCTTCCTCTCCCCTCTCTTAATGCCATGTTCCTTTCCCATTGTGTTTCCTTTATTTCCAAATTCTGGTTTGGTGCTCTTCCCTTCTACCTTTCACCCCTTTTAACATCTTCCCCTGTTTTCAGCTACCCTCTCCACAGCAGTACTTCACATTTCCTCCTTATTCCTTCTAGAAAAAATACTTCTGGTCAATCTGCTTGCTCTTACCAGTTCCCTAAGCTCTTGTCCTCTCTCCCCATCTATTCGTTCTGCTTCTTCTGCCTTCTCCTTAAAGTCTCTTTCTTCGTGACTTGTGCTCTTCCTCTTGTAATTGTCTTTGACCCTCTTACTCTAAATCAGACTTTGCTTTCTCCCCTCCCACCATTTTTACCATGCACTTTTAGTCTATTCCTTAATTGAAAAGTTTTCTCTCACCACCATGACTCTATTTATACCTGATTTGTATATTTTCTTTCAATGCTGATTTTATGACTGTTCTGTTCATTTTGCTTATAACCTTCCACATCCCTTTTCCCCCAGGATGCATCTGGAAATGAGCTGTTATCAGCTCAGTATGTCTTTTCTGGTGAAACATTTGCAATAAATAAATAAATACATAAAAGAGAGAAAATGGCTGGCAAATAAAAAACAGATAGTAAAGAAACTGTCTGGCTCTCCAGAGACTTACCCTCCTGCTTCAGAGTACTTCTGTGCAAAAGACAGAATATCAGAGGCCCGTCCACTGCCATCACAAACCACTACAGGGATAGGTGGCTCTTCTCTCAGGTATTCGAGAACAATGGAAATCACATTGGGACCCCCTTCAACTATCAATCCAACTACAGGCACACCCTGTCCAAGTCCTAAGGCACAAGTATGAAATGTATTTAATTGAAACAATTTACCAGGAAGAGCATGCTGGGCTGATAACAGCTTGTATCCAGATGTGTCCGGGGGGGAGGGAGTAAGGGAACTGAAAAATTCAATCAATGCAATCATTCCAATAACAAGCTACTGTCTCAAGAGAGTGCAAATGAACAAAATAAACCAAATATTGTGCAGGCGCAAAATATGCTGGTGATAGAACTAAAGTATGATAATAACAAAGTTAGATCACATGAGTAGTAAACAGCATGTGCATAACTGGATAATTCAATACAGAAAAAAACTGGCCTATGACACTTAAGAAAACTCAGGCACAAAAGTCAAGGGGGGTGGTGAGGATCATGGACAGTTGCAGATATGGGTTGTATGGGGATGGGGAGGACTTTCAAAATAGAAGGGGAAGGATCAGAGTGAAAAAGAGGGGGTAAGGGTGTACCAGAGTCAGTAGAACCTGAAAGAAAAAGTGACTAACAAGCAGATTGACAAGCTTTGTTCCTGGGGTTTATATAGCATTCCACACCTCAGGTAGGCACAAAAAGTATGGTTACACACACCAACCTCTGAATTCTTCTCTATATAATGATAATCAGGTTCTTGGAAACTTTATGGTTGTTCATTGTAATCTTACTCAAGATATCCAGCCATACTCCAAAATATCCAACTACCTGCAGAATGCTGCATATTGATATTCAGCTCTCTGAATTCCTAACTGAGCGTCTGATGTCAGAGATGACAGCTGAGCATCCCTTTTGCTGTCCCTGCCTCAATTATAATCCCAGGCATAGGATGACAAAGGGAAACCCACAGGTCTCGTAGTCTATAGGCTACTCATCAGGGTTACTGAACACAAGCTGAAAGTAAAACATGACACATGGCAACAATAGAATATCTCACCTAGATTTGCTTTTGTAGTATTCTATATCTCCTGTCCGTGCCCTAAATGTCTAGAACCTGATTCTGTTTTATACCCAACATTTTTTTGGGGTGGGGGGCTGATGCTTGAGTCTAAAGGGTCTGCCAGTCTACAACAAAATGAATGGTGAAGAGCAGTGTCAGAGATATGGTTATAACAGCAGACCTCCGTACATATCTGTTTCAGCCCATAAAGAGTCCCTGATTTCACAACAAAAAAGTTTGAAAAACATTTTTAGACATGCCACCATGTATTGTATCTGTTCTCTCTATGTAGCATCATGAGAACTATGCAGATGACTATGAACACTGGATCATCGTCCCCTCGACGTCATCTGCTCTAGCTGCTTGTCTGGACCTGACATCATAATCCTGTTTATGACATCATAATAATTTCTACAGCAACAGTTTGAGATGTTGAGTGTAGACAAGCAGCCACAGTGAATTAAGTGTAGGGGACAATTCCTAGTTAATGTGCATAGTTAGAATGAAAAGGGAGTCAAAATACAGAAACAAATTAAGTACACACTGAACTCTGCTACAAATATATATATTTTTTTTTCAGTTTCCCTTAGATGTTGGGGACTGCTGATTATTACTTTCTTGCATGAAAGACAGCTAATTCAGAGGCTCACATACATCTTCAGAGTGCATAGCCCTACACTAAACAGAGCACAACTACACTGAAACCAAATGATGTTGGCTTCCATGGCCTTACCATCTCACAGTCCTTATTTCCACCAAAGCCTACAGCATGCTTCAAAGTGCTGCAATCAGCGATGCTCAGATAGAGCTTTTGACTGTCTTAATGGATCTGATGGAAAGTCCATCTATCTGACTCTGCATCAGAGATCTTATCTTACTCCATTTGGATTTCAGATCCAAGACTGGATAGTGGGATCTGAGGTCAGAAACTGGAATCCAAGGTCAAATGTTTGCTTTGGACCCCTTGGGTCACAGACAGGCACATCAGATAATTGGTATCTGATTGGACCTTGGGTGATGAGATCCAGTATTTGGATACCAGTGGTGTCTGATGTCATCCAGTATTCGAGAAAATCGGTGGTATCCGACAGCCTCTGATTCTGTTGGATACTATCTGAGCAATGCTTGTTACAATCTCTTCCACCACATAATGGTTACTTTAAATCATAAATCTAGTTTTTCAGGCTAAAGTATGCTTAATTTGATAGGAGATAGAGCATGTATCACATTTACAGCATATTATGTTTATTACAGAAAATGTTGATGGTATCTTACGCGTATTGATTTTTTGCAGAGAGATATGCTTTTCTAGTTGACGTCGCAACTTGACTTCTGCACCATACTTGCCCACTGTGCCATTGTCTGCGAAGATGAAGTGAGTGTGTGTGTTGTTGAGCACGGAGAGTTTGCTTAGTGGGTTTGACATAGTTTGATAAGCTCGAGTTACCTGTTGAAATGGAATGAATTTTTTGTTAGCATTCTAAATTCTTGTTTTCTCTGCCAACTCCATAGGCACCAATGACACACAGATACAATTCATGGTTTTAATGAATGTTTGTAGACGAGAGATAATAAAGTATTTAATACAGTATATACTCATAAGTCTTCCTTGAGGCTTCAAAGAGCATATGAGGTGGATACGCAGCTTCTATTTTTATGGTGGTGACAGAAGTAATATTCTGCCCCACCCCATAAATTGGATACCAGTCTGCTATATGCTTTAATTACTTGGATCTACCCCCGATTCTTCTAAGCAGTGTTGGATGAACATGGACAGGAAATTGAAATGAAGCCTGTATTGCATCAAGACATTCAGACCAGTTAAATTAATGGGCTACTACTGCCTGGCTGATGACTTCCCCAACCCAGCACCCTTTATTTTGATAAAAAACTAGAAAAAAATATGGCTGCCTTCAGCAAAGCATCATTCAGTGGCTGCCTAGTGATTGCATTGAGGGGTGGCGCATTCAGGTGTGTGGCCTGTGTGTGGTGCATTTCTCTGGCAGCTGTACCCCATCTCTGAACATGGCCTGTTTACTCATGCCTTCTTCTTGTGGTGCAGAACTTGTGCAAGCAGTTCACATTGCCCATTCCAGAAAGTCAGATGCAACCAATTATCAACACGCATTGCTTGCACATTTCTACTGTGAATGAGCAAAAAGCTACTGTGCCTAAAAATGGGGACCTGCAAAAAGTCCTGAAATGTTCTGATAACACTCAGCTTCCCTTAGTGGTGGACTGCCTTAAGGATGGGGAAAACATCAGGAGGACTTAAACAAGCTGAGAAATTAATCTAGCTCCTGGAGTCTCAGAGTCAATGCAGAAAAGTACAGGGCACTATACTTGGACAGGAGAAACAGAGGTAGAACCTACACACTGTGTGGTGCTTCCCTTGATGTAGTAAAGGAGGAAAGGACCAGGGGCATGTAAGAGACAAGGGTCTGACACATGGCAAGCAGTGTGAAGCTTCAGTCAAAAAGGCCAGAAGAATTCTAGGGTGCATCAAAAGGGGGTCACCAAGCAGACAGGGGAAGTAATCCTTCCTCTTTAAAAGGCCCTGGTCAGGACCCACCTGGAATCGTGTGTGCAATTCTGTGCTCTTCAATGCATAAAGACATTGATGCAGTCAAGAGAGTACAACACAGGCCTGCCAAGTTTTCAGGGGTATGGAAGATTAAAGTGATAAGGAAAAGCTGGTATCCCTTAATACGTTCACCTTGGGTAACAGAGGCTGAGAGGTGACATGATCTCAGTCTTCTGCTCACTCAAAGATATCAGCAAGATCAAACAGCTAGATAGCCTTGATTTGGTATCTTCCAGCAGGACATGGGACATGCTCTGATGCTCAGGGACAGCAAATCAGGAGTCACCGATGTTAGGAAGCACTTCTTCCCCCAGAGGGTGGAGAACCTATGGAAAAACCCACCAGAAGAGACAGTGGGCATGAAGACAATACAGGCCTTTATGAAAAACCTGAACAAATTTCCATTTATCAAAGGAATTACTGGATACCCTGAGTAGTAGAGTGGGTAGAGAATAACTTTGAATTATCTTTAAACTTACTAATACCGTCTAATGAAGCATGGGTGGGGGGCAGACATGATGGACCAAGAGTCCACTGCAACCTTAAATTACTATGTTACTGTGTCATGTTAAGTTCTTATAGTATCTGAGTCTTTTCAGAACTTTTACAACCTTGTAGGTTTTGTAGACTTAAAGTACACAAGCTATTGAAAACTCCATTAAACCCATAATAGTAGGAAAAGAATGCTAAAACAAATTTGAGTGGCACTAAAATACACAGGTCCGATAGCTAATTAATACTGCACAGCATGCACAAATTGTATGACACCAATGTGAACATGATAACTTATTACAAACTTGGATCTTTTTTGCCTCACCACCCTTTATTCTGTGTCTTTTCACCACTCGCAACCCTTCTGGGTATATAACCTTTGGAAGCGTACTCCCAAACCAATTTTTTAATTATTTGAATCTTATATCATAACTTTAAAACAGTTTCTACCAGTAAGCTTCCTGTAAAGGGGAAGTAAACATTACAGGAGTCACTCAAATTGTATATGTCCATGAAATGTTCTTTCAAATTCGGTACTGAGCATCCCTGTGTGTATCAGGAGTCCTGAGATATGAATATCTAAATCAACTGTATATTAAATCGATGGCCCGCGACACTGAGGGTTGAGGTGCTGGATGCCACACCATTTTCCACGATGGTGACCTAGCTTCAGGAATGGACTCGGGTGCCGGGGGTCGGCAGGGGGAGGACTGAGTGTCTGGAGGACTCCTCTCCTCTCCTGTGGTGGGTGGTTGGTTTTCCTCACTACTCTAGTGGCTCCTGGTGGAGGCTGGCAGACTGCAGCAAGATGTGGAGCACGTACTGGGATATAGAAGCGATGGTGAATGTCCTGCAAGCTGGTGCAGGAGCATGCCCATGTTGCACTGGACATCATTGCACATCCGTGCTCCCAGGGCAACAGAAACACAGAAAATGGCCCTGGCACCCAGGTAGACAATGGTGGGTCCAGTGGATAGTCCCCACACTCATCACCGGCTTACTCCCAGCTGGTCTCCGGCCCTCCTCCACACTCCGGCAGCCCCATCCAGATTATAGATAGAGCACCAGAGGAGAAGGTGGCCCCACCTCGGGGGGGGGCTCAGAGCCAGGGGGCTTGGGGGGTCAGCAGATGTGGAGGTAGGGGTGTCCCACTGGAAAGCTGGCATAGAGAGAGAACTTCAGCAGAGCAGGAAAAAGACCGATCGGAGCGACCACACATGAAAGAAACCTAAGGGGCCAGTGAGGTAGGAGAATAAAAATAATTGAAAATAAAAACCAACTGTATATTAAATCATAGAAGCAGCCATTTCATGGACTCTTGAAAGTGAAAGTGATGCCACTGAGGGGCAAGCTGTAATTAACAACATACAGCCTGCCCCTCAGTGACACCACTTTCAATTTCAAGTTTCCATGAAATGGTGCTGCCTTGATTTAATTTATAGTTGATTTAGATATTTATCTCTCAGGACAACTGACACCCAAAGGTAAGCCCCAATACCTCATTTAAAAGATCTTTTCATGGGTGTTTGCAATTTGACTGACCCCTGCAGTGTTTTCTTCTCCTTTAAAGAGGAAAACAGGGGGTCTGGAAAGTCATGAACTGATTCTCCCATCCCTTATTTTACTCACACTGAGCAAGGAAAGTTGTTTTAAATACTAGTCCCAGAATGCATATCTACATTTAGTTTGTTAAAAAGAGAGCTCACTTTTTATAAGTCAATAAAAGCTCCAGGCACTAAAGGGTTGTGGTAACACCACCGCACAGTGCCCATTCAGTTGCGCTGAGCAAGATAATGGTGTGCAAACAGTGCTCTAATTGTTACCACTGCTTTAATGATGCCTTTTTAATGCCTACCTTTTAGTATATTTAATAACAAATAATTGACAAGTAACCAATAAAATATCCAGGTATTTTTTCACAAAACCTTTGCTCCAGATTCATAAAGCAAGAGTAACTTTACCAAGGAGGGCAACAAAATAATTCAGGATCAGTAGGCAAGGTCTTATGAGGAGAGACTGGCAAACTTCAACATGTACTCCATGGGGACAGAAAGAAATAGGAGATATGATAAAAACATACACATACTTACAAGGGTACAACAGGGTGAGTCACACAGATTGTTTTCAAGCTGAAGAACAGTTCAACCACCAGGGGGTACACTCTCAAGCTGGTAGAGGGAAAGTTCAACAATGACATTAGGATGCATTTTTTCACAGAGCAGGTTGTGGATAATGTGGGGGAGTGGTAATGTAGTCAGTGCAGAATCCATTGCTGGGTGGGATAACTATAATAGACTTTTTCGCAATGGGAGGGTGCAAACGGAAAGTGAGATTCCAGGAGAGGTGGGAGGTAGGGGGGTGCTTAAGTATAACAAGAGGTAGGGTCTCAAGACAGACTGGATGAACTTTGCTTGTCTTTTTCTGTCCTTATGTTCTGTGCTTCTGTATTAACTACAGTATTTTGTAACTACGGTCCTTAGTTTAGTTTTTGATGCCATGCCTTGTCAATAAAATATAAATAACTACATTTGGGGTATTTGCTCCAAATCATTAAGCACGTTGCTGTAAGACAACATTAGTACAGAACTTCTTTCAATTGGTTCTTAACCCTAAACATCTCTGAAGCTCTACACCAATCTACATGCCTATAGAAGAAACTGAATAATAGTCATGCAGTTGTGTTACACAAGAACAATATGCAGTGAAACTTCAGCTATAGATGTGCAATGCATAAATACTGTACATCTGTTTTTTTTGTTATTCTTTGGAAACTGGGTAAGGTCCACTAGGCACAACTGCCTGTTTTGAGGGGTGACCTGGGAACACTGGGGTAGTTAAGTCATTTGCTCAGAGTCATGCAGTAT
This sequence comes from Neoceratodus forsteri, assembly GCA_016271365.2. Lineage (NCBI taxonomy): Eukaryota > Metazoa > Chordata > Ceratodontiformes > Ceratodontidae > Neoceratodus > Neoceratodus forsteri. The sequence continues at coordinate 1,424,696,175 of CM028129.1, forward strand.
GCAGGTGGAGGTTGTGGGAATCAAACCCAGGTCTGCTGGATGTACCAAGCTCATTCACAGCTCTTTACTGTAACCTCTAGACTATACTACCAGCCTAGAGTATTCCAGCCTGCAGATGTATATGTACAATTGTCACTGAATGTTGAAGTTTTAATGCATGCTGCATCTGGGCTTAGTATAATTAACTTTAGGAATCATACAGAGAATAATATATGGACAGTAGTACATTACATAAGCAATAACACGTGACAAGGTTTGTGTTTGTTGGGATATAAAGGCACTCCTCTTACGTGCATGCTGAGGCACACTGGAGGTGTATGTATACAATATATCTCAATGAACACTATATCCTAGAGTATGTCATTATACTTATAAAGAGGCCCAATATTAAATGTTTTAGCTTAGAAAATACAGTGCATGTGTTCATGAGTAAATAGAGGCACAACAGGTGATCTGGCTCATCTAATCAGAGAATAGTATTTGTGGAGGCCATCTTGACCCCTTTTTGTGAGTTTTATTAAACACCTGAGGTGTCTGCTACTCAGTTAACCTCGAGAGCGAAGCTCAAGTGGTTTTCAAAGCAAGACACACACACACCAATGGTGTGTGTAGAAAACAAGTAATCCTACTGCCCATAATTTATTTTTATAATTACTGGTTTTGAAACCAAAGGTGCAGTGTTGCGATTACTATTAGTTTGATGGAAAAGTGAGACAGAGTTCTGCAGCTGTGGTATGGTTTATCTAGCACAGGCAAGGAAACAGCTGCAACAAACTCCATAATACAGAGGCCATAATACACACTCGTGATAATGAAGTTTGAAAGAACTCAGTTTTACTGCATTATTTACACTAACCAGTAATTATATATTGAATAACGGGCACCCAAGTGTGCATATTAAAGTTGTAAATGGCATTGAGGGGTTCTGGTGGCATTTTATAAAGGCCAGGTGCTAAACAAGAGTGGTTTATATTTGTCACCAGAACCCCAAGGTGCCATTACTGCCTTATTTGCATACTTTGAGTGTACTTTGTTATTTCTTTTTCAGTTGCTTTCTACCTGTACTTGCTCCGGTGCTGGATTACTTTCAGTTTTGGTGTCTGAGGCTGGAGTGACATAGAAACTTGTTTTCTACAAGCTTATTGCCAGTGAGTTTCTAAGCTGCAGTTCTGTCACACAAACTCATGTGGTCATTATCATACATTCAGTTGTCAACACTTACATCTTTTCCAATAAGATCTTCTCTGTTTTCCACTATTCCCCAAGGTGCAATTCCTATGGCACAGATCTTTCCTCTAGATTTGGAAGAATGATCTTTCAAGGCATCTCCAACATGGCGTAATACACCTACCATAAGTAAAACAAAACAGATATACTCAAACACTGGCTTTTAACAAGGCTTGAAACAATATCTGTAATGGACTACATAACAAAAAGAATTAGTAAAATGCTAACATATTTTGGATTTAACATGCCTACTCCTCATCCCTTAAATGATCTGGTGTTCAATAGCTGTACCATAATTTAGTAGAGAATTTCCAAAGTCTTTTATCTGTAAGTATTTTATTTGTAATTTACTTATTTTACATGTTCCTAACCAGGACAGCCTGAGAGATGCAACAACTCATTTTCATGGGGTTCTGTGGGTGACAGTAGCTATCAGTGTTACAACAAAACCACAGTATTATATGTACAGTAGCCAGCCGCTCATGCCTTGCTTAAGTTCAAGTCTAGAAACAAAGTGGTTAATGGAGTTTCTAAGGGTGTTTGAGGCTGGAAAATTCCAGGCTTTAGCTTGTCTACAGTCATACTGCTGAATTAGTTGATTGACAGGCACACAGGGTTCAGTATTTGTGCTAATGAGGGACCCAGCAAGGAGAGAGAGAGAATAAAAGAGAGAGCTAGAGGGCAGGGAGTTAGTGTTGGGTGGAGCAGACTGAGAGGCAAGTCAGAAGAGAACATAGAGAAACTCTGGGGCTGTCCTTACAATTTGGAGTAGAGAGAGACATTGTTTCCCTTAGCTGGGGGTGTAGGTCAGAGAAGCCAAAGCAGACAGCAGAGCAGAAATAACAGAGTAGAGATAATGCTGTGAAAAGTGAGCGAGGGTGCGTGAGAGAGAGCACCAGATTTGGGACCATTTAATTCCACGTCAAACATGAGGAAGAAGATGCTGGAAAGTACAGGGGTTCCCCTCAGGGAGCTGCTCAAGACCCTTGCAGGTCTAGTCCATGTTCCAAGGTGCTTGGTTAGTGTTCTGAGGACAAGTGACTGTACAGCAGGGGAAGCTGTAGACCTAAACAGCGGGGAGGGGCCTAATTCATAAAAAATTTCATTTTTGGTCAGGAACAACAGCCTAATTTAATAACAAAAATTTAATTTTTAGGGGGCTTCAATCCTCCATACCCCCTATTGAAGCCACCCCTGCTGTGCAGAGGAGAAGTCCAGGAATAAATCATCCTTCAGAGCCTGTCGAGTAACTCTGGTTGTGGGGTTACACATGTGTTCAGATAAAGGTATGTTTTCTTTTCCCAGTGAGGTCCTAGAAAATTTGTGCTGTGTGAGGTGGGACTGAGGGTAGAATGCAAGAGGGACTGGGAGTTGTGGTCATGAGTTATCTCCTGGTGAAAGCTAGAGACTACAGTAAGCCTTCCCCGGCCTGGATGTGGTGACAGCACCCCAGGTTTGGGATGTGTCTTAGGTGAGCTGGTGGGTTCTGGTTTCCCCAGAATGTGTTATCCAGTATCTTAAATTATGCACCGTTAGGGGACAAAGCAAAGATTTATGCTCCTGTATAAAAGGATTGTAAGTATGGCAGAGTACAGTATTGATCACATTCAGGGGTGTCGGCAGGCATACGCACTGTACTCAGCAGAGTACAGTAAAAACAAGCATTTGTCAATGCCGAATGTTGTCGCGCTGGCATTGGCTTTGGTAGTGCAGTGCAGAAACACATGTAGGGCAGGATGTGGAAAATGACAGCTGTACTGTTCATAAGGAGGTATAAAAAAAATAGCGGTGTTGAAAATGTGGCATGTAAATAGTACAAATCTGCGAAGTTACAAGGGTGCATGGGAAATGCGCAATGCACACTTGTAACACAGTCATGTTATGGACGTTCAGCACCAAATTTTCAACATAGGCATTTTAGCACCTCTGCTCATGTACAGTGGGACTGTCATTTCCTTAAACTGTCCCAAAAAGTGATTTTGCACAGCGACCGCGCTATTCTGCGCCGGACATGCGAAAACACATTTCGGGCAGGATATGTAAAATGACAGATTTACTGTTCATCAAGAGGTGTGGAAAAATGCCAATGGTGAAAATCCAGAGTGAAAATATTACAACTGCACGTTACGAGCATGTGCGCAAACTGCGCAACACACGCTCGGAACAGTCATTTTATGGAGTATCATCACCAAATTTTCAACATAGGCATTTTAGGACCTGTGCTCATGAACAGTGTCATTGTCATATTTGTAATCTGCCCCGAACACTGATTTCCCACAGCGACTGCACTATTGTGCGCCGAGGTGCGGAAACACATTTTGGCTAGAATGTGAAAAATGACAGCTGTACTGTTGTCAAGGAGGTGTAGAAAAATGATGATGTTAAAAATTTGGCGTGAAAATGTGAATTCGCGCAGTTATGAGCATGCGTAGTAACTGCACAACGCACACTCGTAATGCAGTCATTTTATGGAGTATCATCACCAAATTTTCAACACAGACATTTTAGGACCTCTGCTCATGAACAGTGTCACTATCATTTTCGTAATCTGCCCCGAACACTGATTTCCCACAGCAACCGGGCTATTCTGCGCCGGAAG